>CM049320.1:19229713-24649713 GCA_026874595.1 Sipunculus nudus | reverse complement strand
ACGTATTAATGAAACGACACTTATATAAAGCCCGTTTTGTTCATGGAGAGAATACTTCATATAATTTCATGGTAGATCACACGTTAAAGAGATCACACACCCGGACACGAAGCCCCCTGACGTCTACGTGACGTCACCTTGTCAGGTTGTGTATTCATGCGCACGAGTTCGTTTTACCCCGACAGCGTCTGCGTGAAAATACTGTCTCTCCGGTCTTTTGATCTCGCATAGATTGCATTTTCCCTCGGCTATCAGCACAGTATAAAAAAAGGAAAACCGCAATAATTTGCAAAACGCGCAAAATCTTCGCGCCAGTTTTATATATATAAATGCGGTTAAGCCGGCTATAGGCCTATATATGCTTTTTTCAACCTCTTCTTTGTATATATTCCCTTTTTATATACAGTGGTTTAACGAAATGAGAATTTTAAATACTGAATCAAGTTAATTAGGCAATGAGGCATATATAAAAGCTTAAGTATTTATTTCAATATAAATAATAATATATTACAGTAGAGGCCTATATATACATTAAATACAAGAACTATACAACAAATATAATTAAAATCCTCAAATGTCTTATGAAGCACACCTAATCTGGTATATATATATATATATATATATATATATATATATATATATATATATATATATAAGGATTAATCTTTGGTATTTCCCTCCAACAAAATGGCATTTCTTACTCCTGTGTAAAATGTGTGGGCCAACTTGTATTACCTTAATTGTAAGGTTCTAGTAAACGGACATGTTTCAACTCGTTTCAAATGCTTTGAAACGACCCTAGTCTACTTTTTTACTTTCTTAAAATTATAGATAATATCAGATTTTTTATAAAATTTAACAATAATTAGCAAGAATTCCAATATATTTTGGCAGGTTGCTGTGTAAGGTTTAAGATCGCGAAAATGGAAACCTCGCGAAATATTAGAAGAGTTAAAATCGCGAACAATTTACCATGCCAATGTGAAGCTTATGAAGTAAAAATTGTATATCCTCATAAGGGCAAAAATAGCGTGCATGGAGGAGGGAGGATAACTTACATTGTAGGCTGATATATACATGAAATTATATTCATTATTATATTTTAAAACTGTTAACAATAGATCGGATGTTAGCTGTCCTTTAAAGTGAACAGTGCTGGCCTTTCACATCCACCCCCTTTCATCAGAGCTGTCCGACACTCTGCGACATCTCTGTTGTGTGCTGTCTTGAGATGGCATCTGAATTGAAAGCAGAGCTTGCCTGGGGCTACATTTTAAACCCACATCCTCAAATCGTGGTTCGACCATAAGCGTGGCTTTCCTGGTGTCAGTTAAGGAAAGATGGATCATTCTATACAGGTAAAGCAAATACTAGACACAATTAAGAAGCTCGCCCAGTAAAACCGATTCTTCACACAAACGTGAACGCGCGCAGCTCAAGTTGACGTCTGCTCGCGGATTGAAGCCGCCGCGTTATTTACTCTGATACCCGAATTGCAAAAAATGCCGCTCGGCAATCGTGGAATACAGAACACCTGGGTAAATATTTCTGCCGAGACACCGTTGTCATCCCTCATACCTCAATGACAACCCAGCAAACAGCAGACGACAAGCAGCCCTTGTTCCTGTGTTTGTGAAGGATTACAGCGCCTCCAGGAAACCAAACGACTACCAATTTGGCGGGATCCGACATGGCGCATGCGCACAGATATCCTCCCGCGCAAAGCGACGGAAATTTGGGTCTTGTCTATTCGTGTGTTTTGTTTAGAAAACAAACTTTGTCCCCATTCAGGCATGTCCTGTGAACGTGTGCCGATTTCTGATTTTTCTTTTCTGGTTTCGGGGAATCGTTGGATGGGTTGGACTTATTTTTCACCAACCGAGCTTAGGTGAGATAATGTAATAATCGACTTATACGCAAGTTCATCATTGCCTAGAAATAGACAGCATATTTATGACACGATATATACAATTTATATTGTTGCATATGTGTGTGTGTGTGTGTGTGTGCGGTGTGCATAATAATAATATTAAATCTCTTACGCTAAATATCTTCATATAATATATAAAAAATATGTTATAAATTTACATTAATTAATTTACCTTAGTTTTAAAAGGTAACAATCGAGCTGGTGCAGTAATGTGATTGGACCGTTTAAATCACCTATATAGGCACCCACTGGAATTTATAGCCTATATAAATATTTTCTCCAAATTTCATTTTAGTTCACATGCATAGGCCTTATTTGCTGGAAGGAACCATGCATACACATATTTACATGTATGCAAAGCAAACTGTTAGTCTTACAGATATAAAATTAAATAAATATAAATTTTAGAAACATGCAATATATTGTTTACAATATTTTATCTATAGCCATATATACTGACTGTCGGTTAACGACTTTGAATCGTCAAACAACATTGCTTCAATTTAGGTTTAAATCTTTATTAGCCACAAAGAAATAAAACGTAGAGGAAAAATTAGGAGTAGCCTATATTTGATTTTTTTTCTTTGTATATATACATAAATGTTCGATGATTTGACATGTTCATTCATATTTGTTAAAATGGAATGTAACTGCTTTATTAACCTTATAGGCCTATAACCATAAGAAATCTGGCAGATTACATATTATAGGAACCATGTATTTGAAAATTGAATTCATACCAACATTTATGTTGACGGTTTATGAGAAATATCGCTCTGAAGATTGTGTAACTGTCTGAAATCCTATTTTGAGGACACTGGCAATAACTAACCTAATTAATATAAACTTATTTATTTTATATGGATAGTAAAAATAGTTATTAAACTAATCAAGGCACTCAGATGATAGCGTTCGGTATAGTCTATAGGGGTGCCGGAGAAAACCACCGACCTTGAACAGGCAACTATACAAACTTATCTCATGGCCACACCGGGTGTCGTACCCGGGTCGCCAGCGGAGAGAGCCGAGCGTTTTACCCCTCGACTGCATGTTTTATGACTCTGGTTGGCTATAATGGAAATGTGACTATATAGATGGCTAATGGAAATGTGGCTCTGATTGGCTAAGGGAACAGGCTTGACTTTGGTTGGCTTATTGAAAAACGATTTTAATCAGCTAATGAAAATTTGACTCTGGATGGCTAAAGGAAATGTGAATAGGGGTGGCTAATGAAAAGTTACTCTAGCCAGATACCTAATTGAAATGTAACAATGATTGGCTAATGGATTTATGTGACTCGGGTTTGCTAAAGAGATGTGCCTCTGGTTGGCTAGAGGTGCGACTCTGGTTAATTGGCTAATGGAAATGTGACTCTGGTTCGCTATGGAAATTTATGTGACCTTGGATGGCTTATGGAAATGTGACTGTGGTTGGGTATAATGGATATGTGAGTCTAGTTAGGTAATGGATATGTGACTCTGGTAAGCTAATAGAAATGTGACTCTGGTTGCTAAAGGAAATGTGAATCTGGTTGGGTAATGGAAATGTGACTCTGGGTGGACAATGGAAATGTGACCTTCAAATCTGGATCTGCATGCATGGTTAGCTTATGGAAATATGACTCATGCAGGGTGGCTTATTAAAATGCGAATCAAAGAAGGCTCATGAACATGTGGCTCTGGATATATAGCTAATGGAAATGTGACTCTGTCTGGGTAATGGAAATGTGACTTTGGTTGGCTAAAGGAAATGTGACTCTTGATGGCTAATGTAAATGGGAACGCAACTGACATTCATTTAAGATTATTCCATATTATGCTCTGATATTTTCCGCTAAATTTTAACCATATGAAATACATAAAGAAAAGTTATTTTAAAAGCCAAATACCACGGCTGTATGTGGTAAACTCATCACGAGGCGGAGGTTTTATTTGATCCCATGCAGGACCTGTCCACCATGCAGGCTGCCTCAGCTTGTGTTAATTAATATTGCATGTATTAGAAGAGGCCAGTAACCAAGAGCAATACAAAAATACTTGATACCACTGGTCACACTGCCAGTTGTCAATTAAGAGCCACATGCATCTTGATTTATAGATACATTCGTTCACGTGTCTAAAATGGTTGAAATTATCATGCATGAGGAGGGCACAGATTGGAATCTGGTACAGTTTAAAACTGGGCCAGCACAGATTAAATTTTTGATTTTGATCGGACCAGATTACAATCGTAATCTTGGTCCATCCAGTTAAAAACGGGACCAGCCAAGAATACAATTTGGAATTGGGCCGGTCCAGATGACAATCACAGTCTAGCCCAGTCCAGTTTTAAACTATAGACCACCCTATTCAGATTAAAATCCTGCAGTGGAGACTTCAGGATTGAAATCTCGTCTGGACAGATTTAAAACTGGGCCAACAACCCAGGTTAGAATCTTAATCCACCGTTGGCTGGTTGGATAGTTGTAGTACCGTTATATGATATAGGCCTACAAATGTATTGAACATGAGTCTGAATCTATTCCAGATTACATCATAAATAGTTGCAACAGAAGCAAGAAAATTGACAAAAGGTTTTGATATATAATATGGGAAGCTGTATCAAAAAGTTGAAAAGAGATAATTACTCAATAATATCACAAATATCAACATAATACTGTTGCGTTGATTAATTTATCTCAGCATTATAATCTATAACTAAACCAAAAATCTGAATCAAAATCTTTACAATATCGGAAGGTCAGTTTTAACGCAGACAAAATACTAAATATAGGCCTACTTTATGCATGGAAAGACGGACCATATAGATAAGATAAGGTATAGATTCATATACAAAAGCATCGAAAAGCAGATGATGATATTGGCCTATAGTGTTAGCTCAGCAATCGTTCACATAGGCCTATTTTACCTTAGGCCACCCCCTAACCCCTATATACCGTTGAACCGCCTCATTTTTTTAGCATTTTAAACCAATTTTTGGAGCTAGGAACCCAATCCCCCCCCCCCCCCGACCAGGGAACATTTTAAGGTTTGCCAATTTTTTCTTCGTTAGCTGGACCCTGCCCCCTCTGACTCTGGCCAGGTCATTGGTGCAGGAGGCAGTGAGTAGTCAGGGCTCAATCATGGCTCACCAATATATAAATGATGGAGGTTGGGGGGGGGGGGGGGGCTCAGATGTCATTCGGCCCCCCTCACCCCTTCAATTAAGACAGATCTGCATGCATATAGGCATTCAAACTATAAAGGGGCATTCAAACTATACTTATAATTAAGTATAATCTAATTAAATTTCTGCTGAAAATAATACATTTCTTTTCTCATACCAGTAACGTACGTAAGGTTTTTGTCTATATACTGAACCCCCCCCCCCCCCCCCCAACACACACATATTCTTATACACTAGCATAAGCCTACAGCTGCATGCCATGACTGAAGTGCGATTGTCCCAAACCTCTTCTCTCCTCTTCCCCCCCCCCGACCACCCCGAATATTGAATTTGTTTCTCTCCCCCTCCTGATGGCAAAATGGCGTGACAGGTATACAGTGAACTATGACTATATAGACAACAAGTTATATTATATCGCGATCGGATATATATATATATATCGCGAAGATACGGACGTACGTGGTGACCTCTAAGAAAGCACACCTGACGATGATTTAATCATATATTTGTTTGTCAAACAGCCAAGACACGCAGGACATGTCAGCATTCCAGCAAAAAAAAAGGACACTTATTTAATCCCGAGTGATCTTTCGCAACAGATAAGCCAATAGTAACTTAGAGATGGCACGGTAACTGCTGGGAGGTGTAACCCACCAGTCATGTCACGTGACCCGCAGTGTCTCCTCACAGAGTCAAGTTGCATAAAAAAACCCCAGAAAATAACGTATGTCACCTGCGATTACTCATTGTCGGTTTATTTTTATACAATATATTTATGAGCCCTTTAGACCCGAGGGTTCTTTAAATCCTGACGATTTCGTGAGAGGCGGGGAAGATCGATTCTCCCATTGCTGTAAAGATTCCAAAGTGATAGGCCCTCATTTGTCGTAAAGACACGAATAAGACAGATAACGCGAAGATATCACACGCACATCCTGACGTGTATAAAACTAACAGGGACGGATTTAATCTGGAGTTGGGGTGGGGGAATGTGCTCCGGTGACCAATAAAAAGTGTATGACCGAATATCATCGTATATAACATTTTATAATAGATTAGTTATTGACCACTTTTAATAATAATAATGATGATGATGACGATAATAATAATAATAATATATTATAATTATCATAATTATCATCATCAATAGGAATAATGTAATATCATCATCGTCATCCTTGTTATTATTTTTATTATTATTATAATTTTTATATTATGATATTTCATTATTATATAGAGAGAGAGAGAGAGAGAGAGAGAGCAACTGTTCAAAAGATAAATCAATGTTAAAATATCATTTAAAAATATTTTTTTAAAATCCTTCGAAGCCTTGATCACGTTACACCCCCCCCCCCCCCCCCCATGTTCCACAAGATCCACCCCCCGGGGTGCGGTATGAAGAGTCTACTTTAAAGTGAGGAGGGGACAGGCCTCGATCAGTGCATCCCTCCACGTGTCTCACGATGGGGAGAGTTTATAGAGAGAACCATCTCCAAGTGCCGTAGGTGCCTACTTGAGGGCGTATCAATTGGGGGACGGCGCACTTAGAGCCCCGGTTGATGTGAACATTGATATATCCTGTGTGGTCTATACACTCAAAAAAGAGTGATATATGTGAGCCGGGTGGCCAAAAGTATACACACAGGTGTTAATACGTGTCTCTTCTGGGTTCTTCATATAATCCGAGTGCCGAAGGAGATAGAAAAAAGTCTTCCCGCACAATGACGAGACTTATCTAGACTGAGTGGTGTCACGTGACCTCCCGGCGTATTCTTTGATGTCATAAAGTATATACTCATGAATATACCACGCCCTGCCTTATGTGTTTGCGTTCCCTAATTTTTATCAAAGCTTGATGGAGGTTATGTGATAACCCGTGTTTGTTGATCTGTGGTTCTGCTTCTCTGTGCATCTGTAAATATTTAAAAAGCTATTGATAGAATTTAGTGGATAACCATATGTCTGCCCTCTTTCCTATAACGAATGTTATGACGTTTCAATAAAATATAAATGGCATAAATAGATATGGTTTGTCTTTGGCCATCAATGTATAAGTTGTCCATCCCGGCCTATCCCGATGCTGTGGCATCATTCATTGTTTGCATGTCGATTTTTTTATCTGCTTGATTGTACGCCTGTCTGTGTGTATGACTGCCTGTTTGTACGTCTATAGCTGTTTGCTTTTCGACTCTTCTTTTGTAGGTCCACCTGTTTGAACTTCCACCCGTTTGTACGTCGACCTTTCGTACGTCCACCTGATTGAACGTCCACCTGTTTGTACGTCCACCTGTTTGAACGTCAACCTGTTTGTATGTCCACCTGTTTGAACGTCCACCTGATTGTAGGTCGACCTGTTTGAACGTCAACCTGTTTGTATGTCCACCTGTTTGAACGTTCACCTGATTGTACGTCCACCTGTTTTAACGTCCACCTGTTTGTATGTCCACCTGTTTGTATGTCCACCTGTTTTAACGTCCACCTGTTTGTATGTCCACCTGTTTGAAAGTCCCCTGTCTGAACGTCAACCTTTTCGAATGTCCACCAATTTGTACGTCCACCTGTGTGTAAGACCACCTGTCTGTACGTCCACCTGATTGAACGTCCACCTGTTTGTATGTCCATCAGCTGAGGTCTGCGGCCTTGCGCACACTCGGGCTAACTATGCAGGAAAAATGTCCTTTATAGGCAAAGGTGAACGAGCTTACACCATAAAATCCAGGTAACCTTTTTTTTAAGATAATGATGATATTGATAATGATGATGACGAAAACGATTATGTTGATGATGATGATGGTGGTCGTGGTTGCGATTATAATGATGATGCATGGTGGTGGTGGTGATGATGATGGTGATGATAATGATTATAATGATGATGATGATTGTAGTGGTGGTGGCGACGATGATGATGGGGCTAGCGACGACAATAATGATTGGAACTTTAATGATTATGATGAATGCGATTACGGTTATAATGGCAATAATAATAATGCTGATGAGAATGATGATGGGGAAGATAACGATTATGTGAATGATGCTGATTTAAGATTATAACAATTATGATGATAGTGATGGTGATAAAGTTTACGGTAATCCTGTGGGATAGATACCACCGTTCTAAGGGAAATAAATTCTAAGAAATTTGTGAATTTTTTCTTTGACTTACAGATAAATGCTGTACATATATACAAAAATAAGGACAACCACTTTTTTTCAGGTTCGTTATCTGAAGAATTTCAACAAACAGCAAAATCAAGTCAACAAACCGATTATGAAAAATCCATCATGTTTACGTGATGTTAATCTGGCGCTATAACATAACACCCGTATCAACCGCGGGGGCTGGCGGGACGATGGCCGTGGGCGGGGACACGATTTAACATGTACCACCGGCCCCCCGTGGCGCCCGGGGGGACGCGGACCACTGAGCAAGCTAATGGGGAAATAATTGGTGATCGGGGATATGGGGGGACACGCCCGCCAAGACAAATCTGGTCAGCTAAGATTTCATCTTCCTGTGTGGCAGGTCTTCCTTTGTGCTTCGTGTTTATACAGTTACGCCATATTGTAACATTGATGACGTCATAGAGCTACACGTCACAGGTCATGTGACCTCATTGACATTCCCGTGTGCGATCTATATATAAACAGCCTGAACTTTCAGCCTCTCTTAAATATATAAATCTTTACAACTAATTTCTTATAAACAAGCTTTTTTATCCTTCAAGGAATGGCTTACTGCAAAAAAAAGCTTTTTTTATATTTTTTTTTTTTTAATCAGGTAAGAGGAAAATTGAGCCAAAATGTCACGCCCCCGTTCACATTGCTTAAAACCAGCAATGACGCTTTGAACATTTCTTTAATTGTCCGTAGACAAAAGAAACATTACCAATACTCTCCATTATAATGAGTATTTGCAAATTAAAATATGCACATGTGTACATTTTCAAACGCCCAAGCTATTTTTAAGCGGTGTATGCTGACACTTGCAAGCTACTTATCAGACCAGTGGTCAATTTATTCAATACATATTCATTTGACATGTGTGTTCTGAATGCAAGGCTTATTTTTACATACACATAGGGGCTCCGGCCATTTTTGGGCTATCTTTAAACATTATCCACATCATATTAAATATTAGGTACGTCTTATAGACGTCGTTCGATGATGATGATGATGATGATGACGATGACGACACAACCTATGTTTCAGAGATATACAGGGAACATGTAACATTCATATACACAAATATGCTAATACCTAGTGTATATATACACCAAATGTGATGAAAATGATTAGGCAATGATGTTGATGATGAGGACGACAACGATGATGATCTTTCTTTTTTTTACGTACAATTAAGGACTCCAGTCATTTTTGCTCGTCTTGAATCCCTATCCACCCTATTTAATATTAGGTTTTTCCATTTTCCTTCAGTGCATCTTGCATTGTTCTTTAAATTGTAGGCCTATATATTTTTAAAATTGCCCGGTCGATTAGGCTCTCTCACTTTTTAGGATTATGTGACCTCATAAGCATTTCTGACCTGGCTATCCTTACTCTCTGATCTGGCTATTGTTCATTTACACTTCTCATGCAAAAACATGTAGAGAACTGTATATATAGTCATGTTTAAATATCATTTTCTCACACACATCCTTTACAGCGGCCTGCATGGGCCAAAGCAACTTTTGATAACTAAAATCTTGGCTTTGTCGGGATATTGCAGAAAGAGCCAAGCTATCTTGTAATATAGTCCTATATATTAGTAAACCTTGGCAATAAATAATATGTCATATGTAGGCCTATTGAGAAGACGTTTCCTCAAACAGTAATAAAAAGAAATCATTAATTGTATCCTTGTTTTTTTTAACTGATATAGGCCCATTGGCTGACAATGTCCGTTCTATTAAATCAGAATTAAAAAGTTAAAGTAAGAATTCATTAAGAGCCATTTAAGCCATCTGAAAGTTTTTATTTAAATATTATTTTTTGGCGGAGGCACCGCCTTTTTAATGCTTCCTACACTACCTTACTCTATAAATAATAATAATTCTGAAGTTTAGATTTTAAGTATATTCTTGTTCAGGGAATGATACAAATTATAAGCATGAATTAAAGTATTTGTTTTTTTTATATATATACTGAAGTTGAAATGCACATTCTGTGCAAGTTCAAGAATTGTCCTGACAAGTTCATGACAGCATAATTGTGGTTCAACAATTGTTTACGTGCTGCTACCTAGCAACCATGCAATATGTCTCAATGGAAAACGATAGCACAAAGGTATAGGCCCCTGTATGACAAAATATATGGATGACCGGAGCTTGGTACACTTTATAAGAAAGTACATCGCCGAGCAAGGATGCGGTAAGGAAGGGATCAGCGGGTAATTCTATAGTAACAGGAAGCACATACTTTTACCATAAAGATGGTGTTAATGTCGTGGTGATGGCGTCTATATTTACGGTAGCTTGGATACGGCTATTGCTTCCCACTTTTAACCCTTAATATACAAGCTGCACTAACGCACGTGCAATCCTATAGCATGTTCTCGTCACTATACCTGTGTAGTCTTTTTATAATTATTATTTATATTATTATTATTATCATTATTATTACTATTTTTATTATTTTTATTATTATTATTATTATTATTATTATTATTATTATTATTATTATCATTATTATTATTATTAAATTATTATTATTTTTGTATTATAATGTATTATTATTATATTATTATTATTATTATTATTATTATTATTATTATTATTATTATTATTATTATTATTTTTGTATTATAATGTATTATATTATTATTATTATTATTATTATTATTATTATTATTATTATTATTATTATTATTTTTGAATTATAATGTATTATTATTATTATATTATCATTATTATTATTATTATCATTATTATTATTATTATTATTATTATTATTATTATTATTATTATTATTATTATTATTATTGTATTATTATTATCATTATTATTATTACTATTATTATTATTATTATTATTATTATTATTATTATTATTATTATTATTATTATTATTATCATTATTATTATTAATTTCTTCCATTTCCTCCAAATACTTGCCGAGAGTACTGTATGGACAAATGTTAGGGCTTAAAAATTATTTATATATATATCTATCTATCTATCTATATATATATATATATATATATATATATATATATATATATATATATATGTATATGTATGGAAAATTTAATCCATATATAATAATCCATATTTCCAATATGCAATGTTTTCTGCTGGTTCCAGATTCTGTGTTAATGCATGTATAACCATTTAATAAGCATTTCTTGAAGAGAACAATTCCCTAATTTGTCTTGGTTTAGCTGTGTTCGATTCATAATGATCGGTCGTTGAACTCAATCCACACACAAACTTGCACATATACTTTATAATTATGTGGTTAAAGCATATATGTGTGTATTACAAACACTCACATATAATTTATATATATATATTTATAATTACATAAACAATCGAGGTAAAATCGTCAATTTTATCGAATGTTACTTAACGAATATATTACCTGTATGTTTACTGCAAAAAATTAGGCCAAAATGCACATTATCCAACCGTTAGCGCCCCCTGGTGCATGGATCCGTAATATAGTCAAATGTCGTATATTATCATAATCTGCGGGACGCCAGATTGTTCTCATCGAACAAAGTATATGTTGTTTTCGGCCAGTGTTAAGAAATTTAAGTTGGAATTCACTATTAAGCTAAAGTCACCCCGACTGGTATCCTACAGCTGCTGCTGCGTGTTCATGTAAGCTATACAGGATCCACGTTTATTTGTCTATAAATATGTACGCCATTAGAATCTTTTAAAATAAAGTGACGATTTTCTTAATTGCTGGGTTGCTTTAAGATATTTTTGTTTCTTTAAGATATATATGTTGTAAAATGTGGACTGATTTCTCATATTTTTTCAAATATTTCTGTATCTTAAATAAGGTTTAATGTAGGTATTTATTTATCCTGTTGAAAATTTGGCCCTTTAATCCTCTACCCTTAACTATATCATCTTTTCCATTGAAATGTAATGAATTAAAATGTTCACAGCAAAAACAGGTTAACATAAGGAGATGAAACGGACTATGTCATTGTATATTAGACACCATTGCTGATAATGATTATATCGTCTATTTGTGAGGGATAGCGTTCAATACCCCAATATATTGTATTAATATTATACATATCTATAGCTGTTGTATCTCTTCATACCTATCTAACCTTCAGTAAAGCGTTGTTTATCCGAACACCGTTTACTAAAAAAATCGTTTATCCGAAATTTGAAACTGAGAAGTAAAATTTCACCCTTTTTCTAAAGATTATCCGTAAAGTTGGTTTGAAAGATCATTTGATTCAAATCCAAAATATACATCTACTACTGGTGATATATAATGCCGGATTAATGGGTGATCCCAGCCGCAGATATAGAAGTTTTTATTCCCGCATGGGCCGACCCGTGTTGTTTTTGACTCGCTTTTATTTATATATGTATCCCATGCAGACTATATATATATATATATATATATATATATATATATATATATATATATATATATATAGGGTGACTCACTATAATAAACAAAATGTTATTTAAGACCCTTACTGTTGTGTTTCATTTGCTCATGATGACAAGTAGATAAGCTAACTATAATATATACCTGCATGCTTTTAAAGAAAAAAAAGGTTTGTTGTCAACCCTAATATGTTGATTAATCAGACTGGCTGATTCATTTTCGGGATCTGTTATAGCAACCTAGTTAAAATGTAAACCAGGGCTATAAATTTTTTTTCCAAAATAGATTTGTAATAGGCTTGAATTATATGGAACAAGGATATGTCTGTCTGTCACATTGCCTTTGAAAAAAAATGAACCTCTTCTGATGATAACACGTGACTACATATTTTCTTAATTCATTCAGAGTAGTAATCTTCTCTAACGGCCCTTTGACCCAAGATATCTGTTTCTTTCTTTTAATTTTGGTGGAGGTAACAGCCTTCAGTTTTAAATGCTGACTTATCTAATTCTTAAGCTATAATTACTTACATCTGCAGGTTTCCATTGCGGTTTGGGACTATACGTGACAGGCCGGTAGCGCTCGCTTCCTGTCATTTTATTTTAATATCCCGGTTTCACCCAAGCCCGGTGTCTACCACACCTGCAGGTCCTGGTTGTGTAATCATCCCCAGTGGTTTGACCAAAGATATCTAGAGACTAACATAAATGTTTGTATATATATATGAATCATTATCAGGCCTTCAGATTTATATCGCCCTATCATTCTGTTTTTTTCCATGCCAGGCTTGTTTGACCACACCAATTTGTATAATAATTTTTTTACAAGTATAATTTTTTAAGCAAACTAGTTTTCATTGATTTTCGTGTTTTTCAATTAAATGAAAGTAAATCGATTGCATTTCCCTTTACTTAATTACACTTGAACGCTTATAAAGCATTAACCAAACTTCCGAACTTTACATTGAACAGCATTTCCGAATGGTTCAGTAATATAACAATTTATACAAGGATAAACCGCATATAGGACTTTAACATGGTAAACCGTATGAGCTCAGAGTCAGCGATTCACTCCTCTCATTCCCTTTCACAGATTTGACGAGAGCCGATCAATCTGGAATTTTAATCGCTCCCTTGATGTGGCCAAGAAGTTGGAGCTTCATGGCAAGTAGTGACATCTGCTGGGCAATAGCCCAACTATTGATTCATGATCAGTATTTACATATAGAAACGGAAAATAATAATAATAATAATAATAATAATAACAAAATAATCTATAAGTCTAAGTATAAAGGTAATTCAGCTGTGCCAAAACGCAAATATAATATATGTTTGAAGATAAAATGAAAGACTTTCACTTCATGATGGGCAAAAAAGGCGCACCAGGGTCAGTGCGAGCAGATCCCGAGGAAACTTCTACAATTCTTACATTTCCTATCAGAAATCAATGCGTAAATTTCGTATTAGCATGACAAGCTTATGCGGGTAAGCCGAGCGAGATATATTCAAAGAGGCTGACCAAGAAAAGAATATCGATATTAACCGGTTTTGGTTTCTCTAAAAAAAAAGAAAAAAAAACGTATAAAGAGATCATTATGCTATTGTGGCAGCTTGGCGTGAATATATCTCTGCTTTGTTTGATAGCCAGCATGAACGCTTTGTTTCTCTAAGTCTCACTCACTTTACTGATATTTCTCGGTCAACCTTTTATATGTCTTTTTTTCAATGTGTTATTTCATAGACAGAAATGACAAAAAATGCGACCTCAAACTCGGAAAAAAAAGTCTCCCGAAAAAGGTTATGAACGAACACCTTACCTTTGTAGGCGAACCTTTTATCTTGTATTTGATACATTTATTTAAATGTATATTTAAGATAAAAGATTTACTATGCATCTCAAATGAGAAAAGGGCTAATTGTTACAAAACCAAAACAGTAAAGGCAAAACGCGGAGGAACCCAGACAAGCATCGCGGTATCACATTACTCTGTTCTATTTATAAATTATTTGAAAAAGTTTTACTAGACAGATTTGGGAGATATTCTTCTTTACGCGATATTCAAATTTATGACCCATGCCAGTTTTTTTTTATCAAAAAGGCTTATCAGTATCCAATGTGTTTTTTGTACTGCAAGAAAGTATACTTCATCACGTCGACAATGATTCCAATGTTTGTGCTTGCTTCCTAGATAGTCGCAAAGCATTCGATACAGATAGGCATGATGGTCCTTTTTCTTGTTTAAAACTGTTACAATGGAAACATGCGGCCAAATATGGAAAAAAAATCCTGTACGAAAACCCAGAACTCTGTGCTATATGATTTCATCATTAGCAAAAACAATTGATATATTGCAAGCTGTTCGTCAAGGGGGAGTACTTCTTGTATATATATACGTCAACTAGTTGCTATATATATATTACAAGGAGCAAATCGAATGTATATTGTGAAACCCGCAATCACAAGCCTGATAGATCATAGCAACAGCTTGATAGATATTCTCCGTATATAAAATTACTAACGCTTTTTGGTTTTTGGAAAGTTTATATAATGAGTGCGCACTGTTGTTACGATGTTATAAATATTTACGTATAATTACTGTTTTACATGATTACTTATATGTATGTATGACATTTGTCTTTATTTTGGAGGAAATAAAGCTTATCATCATCATCATCATCATCATCATATCGTTAGAGCTCACAGTCAGCGTTTCCCTCCTTACATTCCCTATCACTGAATTGAAGAGAACCAATCTTTCTGGTTATAACTCCCTTGATCTGGCCAAGAAGTTGTTCCAAGCTTCATGGCCTGTGGCGACATCTGTTGAGCAGTAGCCCAACTATTGCTCCCAGTAACTTTACATTTATGCTCAGTTTATAGTGACTGAAAAAAAAATAATAAATTTTTGGTCTTGAACTGTCGAGAATGATGTGAAGTACGTCCTGTGGGAGGTTATTTTCCTTTTATTATTTCGCTATATATCCAGAGATACCTCAAATTATTTTTGCGAAGGGCTATCGCAGCGCCACCTATCGGCAACTACGATTGTGTATCGAGTATCGAGGCGGGCAACATTTTGTTGCTCTGAATCAAGGCCTAAGGCCCTCCATCTTTGCACATTCTGAGATTCCTGAGTCAGACACTGCGGAATGTTCCGTTGTTACTAGAGAATCAACAAACAATTATAATAATATATATATATATATATATATATATATATATATATATATATATATATATATATATATATATATATGTGACAAATAGGGGGAATGAACTTTTGTCTTATTTATTGCTTATTAATTTGCAAATGGTCTTTGACCATGTTATAGTTTAGCCGGTCTTCATTATATTAAAACACCATATGTCGTATTTGTGATGGAACTATACTGGTGTTCAAGTTAAAAATAACGAACTGGTATTAGAACCTTATAATAATAATAATCATAATAATAATAATAATAATAATAATAATAATAATAATAATAATAATAATAATAATAATAATAATAATCTATATTATAATTGATGGTAGTCGCGCCGGTCTTTTGTCACAGAACTCCTCTGTGGCCAAGCCTCGGATATTCACGTTTTTGCTCTTGAACTGTCGAGAATGATGTAAAGTACGTCCTGTGGGAGGTAATTTTCCTTTTATTATTTCGCTATATATCCAGAGATACCTCAAATTATTTTTGCGAAGGGCTATCGCAGCGCCGCCTATCGGCAACTACGATTGTGTATCGAGTATCGAGGCGGGCAACATTTTGTTGCTCTGAATCAAGGCCTAAGGCCCTCCATCTTTGCACATTCTGAGATTCCTGAGTCAGACATTGCAGAATGTTTCGTTGTTCCTAGACAATCAACAAACAATTATTATAATATATATATATATATATATATATATATATATATATATATATAATTTATATATATATATATATATATATATATGTGACAAATAGGGGGAATGAACTTTTGTCTTATTTATTGCTTATTAATTTGCAAATGTTTTTGACCATGTTATAGTTTAGCCGGTCTTCATTATAATAAAACACCACATGTCGTATTTGGGATGGAACTATACTGGTGTTCAAGTTACAAATAACGAACTGGTATTAGAACCTTATAATAATAATAATAATAATAATAATAATAATAATAATAATAATAATAATAATAATTATAATAATAATAATAATCTATATTATAATTGATGGTGGTCGCGCCGGTCTTTTGTCACAGAACTCCTCTGTGGCCAAGCCTCGGATATTCACGTTTTTGCTCTTGGACTGTCGAGAAGGATGTAAAGTACGTCCTGTTGGAGTTTATTTTCCTTATATTATTTCTCTATATATCCAGAGATACCTCAAATTATTTTTGCAAAGGGCTATCGCAGCGCCGCCTATCGGCAACTACGATTGTGTTTCGAGGCGGAGAGCAGTTTGTTACTCTGAATCAGGGCCTAAGGCCCTCCATCTTTATAATATACACATTCAGAGATATCTGAGTCAGACATTTCGGAATGTTCCGTTGTTCCTAGAGCATCAACAAACAATTATTATAAAATATATGTATATGTGACAAATTGGGGGAAATGAACTTTTGTCTTATTTATTGCTAATTAATTTGCAAATGATCTTTGACCATGTTATAATATATAGTTTAGCCGGTCTTCATTATATTAAAACACCATGTGTCGTATTTGGGATGGAACTATACTGGTGTTCAATGTAAAAATAATGAGCTGGTATTAGAACCTAATAATAATAATAATAATAATAATAATAATAATAATAATAATAATAATAATAATAATAATAATAATAATATAAAGTTAAATAAATACATATATGCACACATACATACATACATACATACTGTAGCACTAGTATATTGTTGGTGGGGGGAGGGGAATGATGAGCATATAGCGCCCACTTTTCGTTAAGAAGTGCAACTACTTTATATGCATAACAAAGGGACACTGTTGTTTATTATGCAGGCAGTCCAGTCTAACGTGCAGCGTACAAAAAATATATATCCCTCTATAAGGTTAATAAAAAGGAGGGGGGGGGGGGGGTAGACCGAACACAAATTAATCGCACCTGCATTCCGGCCAATGCCAGATTTGGATTGTGGGAGGTTGTTTCAAGTACAAGACATTTACGCTATATATTGTAGTTGGCTTAATATTGCGGGTTTAAATTTTTTTAGCGATTTTCGCTTTTCAGTTTCGCGAAGGTTCCATTTTCGCGATCTCACAATACAAGAGACCTATACACAGGGTATATCTATTATTTTGTGAATTAATTTAATCATATGTTATGTGCAATAAAACATTGTTCGTTAATGGCAGACTATAGAAAATGATCAGATATCATTTAAATTATTGATCTTTGAATACCATTTTTATTCATAATGTCAACCTTTTACTTTTCAACTTTGACATCGACGACGGGACCTGTTATTCAGGAAGGTTTTATCATATTACAGTTTTAGTCGTCTCGTTTAAAATAGGGCTGTACATTGAAATTCTGCGATATTTTATAAATATTCCTAAACAATACATGCAAAAGAGAAATTTAAGAAGAAAGAACAAGCTTTCGGAAAAAAAGATATAAACAAGGACTATTATTTACTTTCAGTATTTAATTCAGTATTTGATTTAAAAAAAGTGCAGGCTTAAGTTGTAATCATCGTTTAGATTCAATAGGCCAAAAACCACTTAATATCACATCAGAGGTACCCCACTAGGTATATATATATCATTGTAAACCCTACAGAATTTCAAATCTAATGACCGAAGATGTGCACGTCTGGTGGAATATTTGCAGTTATTCGGTATATACAAATTTAATGTCCAAAAAGGAACGGAAAGCATTAAAACGTTGTGGAGAATTCTCGAATTGTCGAAGTTTTTTATTATTTACTACCAAAACTTAAAAAAACCCATGTAAATAAGGCAAGTTTTTTTAATTTATGTAAGTGAATGAACAATGATATATTTCATAACAGACATATAATTTACGTATAATCGAATATTGTGCAGATCAGAGATGGTTGTTTACTGCATGAACCATGCACAAACATGTAGCGACATCTATTGGCGAATAGGGCACCTGTCCATGTCGCCTTGCTCTGAGAATAAATGAAGCAAAGTAATGTTTTGTCATTTATGAAACTCAGGTTTGTCTGATTTGCCACCAGATGTCCCTGTGTGCATAATGACCGTTGACCATTTTTGGGACCCCCCCCCCCCCCCACACACACACACGATGTAAACACATGGGTATAAACAAAATGGACAGCCTGGGACAGGCGATTTTGGATTATTTTTTTATGAAAGCTTGATGGAATTGTCTTTATTCAATAGACGTCTGATATTGGGTAGGTCCTCCTAAAAATAGTAAATGGTTCTCCTCAATATGGCTATACACTATGATAAACATATACCAGATCTCTCTCTCTCTCTCTCTCTCTCTCTATATATATATATATATATATATATATATATATATGTATGAATGTATGTATATATACAGTGTATACAATAGAAATATATATATATATATATATATATATATATATATATATATATATATATATAGTGAGGGAGAGAGAGAGAGAAGAGAGAGTGATGTATATGAATAGGTCAATAAATATTTATGGTAGGGTTCGTAGGTAGTCCAAGCATTTTTACATAGATCAAGAATGTAGAAAAGAGAAATAATAAAAAAAAGAAAAGTAATTATTTCATGGAAGGAAATTAACCATGATATATTTCATGGCAGGCCTATTCTTTACGTAAAATCGAATATTTGGAAGATGACTTTATCAAAGACGGTTATTGTATACATAAACCATACACCAATATAAAATATTACACAATACCATATATAAATGGGCCTACACATTTCGTGCTCTGATAGCATAACATGTGACGACATAGATTCTATTGGCCGTTAGTGTAATAATACATGTCGGACACAACCAGATGTTATGAGGCATACTCCATTTTTCATGTAAAATTCTTGAAATAAGAGGGAGAGAAAACCTATAACCTCCTGATGGGGGTATTTTAATATATGTATTCAAAATGAAGAATATTTCCTTGTTATGTAGGCCTATTATGGATTTCTACTCCTTCAGGGATACACTAAAATATTGCAATCATTCAAAAGCCTGAAAAAAATTTGAAATACCCCTGCATGAGTCCCTTAATTCTTACAACAGTCACGTTAAAATATACACTTTTATATAATAATCCTGAATATCTTGAGTACTGTAAGCATGAATTAAATAATTTTCGTGTATGTTGATTCGTACGAGATCTCGAGATAAATATTTTTTCTGTGTCCTAAATCAGCCACCGTAATTTACAACTGTACTGATAGCATTTGGTGTTTATTTGACCTGGTAATTTTGTAAAGAAAAATTTATGACATTAAATTACGCAAAGGGCAAAAAAATGACATCTGTTTAGCCTAGAAGAAAAGCATTTTTTCCCCAAAGTTTTCTACAAGTATATTTTTATTCTCCACTGCAAACTAAGATTTTACCCGGTGTGTGTGAGTGTGGGGGCGGGGCCAGCTGCCCTGGTTGATATGCCTTTCACTCTCCACACCTAGCTTCCATACCTGTCGAAACAGCTTGGAATATTTGTTCTTCTGAACATTTGTTTTTCATTTGGGTCTTATCTGCATGTTTCTCAAAGAGGTGATCGGGAAATGTATACGCTCTTATAATGTATAGGCCTACACTGAATAAGAAGACTGTTATGGAGACACCCCTCCCTCCCCCCACCCCCACCCCCTCCTCCCCGCTGTTGGATGGGGAGGCTTACAAGATTAATTGGATCAGTTATATCTATATTAGGGTAAATATTTTTGTATCGACTTTAATAGGTGTGCTCCTGTAAACAAGTGTTAAAAACAGTGGACCGGGCGCGATCACAGGTGTCAACATAAACACAGCGGAAGTATCTCCCGGCCATGACAGGTGTTAATTAGGAGGTGCCCTGACTTACTTGGCCAGAAAATGTAAAACATTGAGTGTTGCGGCTCACAATCGAACACAGTGCCTTTACATCCTGCAAAGAGGGCCGCACTGTGAGGCTCTGTGAGGATGCAAATATCTTCGTAATTTTTTACAGCGCCTCATTGAATACAAGTACGCTGTCAACAGACAAATAGTTAGCTTTTAAGTATGCTTAAACCAAAACCTGCCATGTGCAAGAAAAATTCTGTTTAACTCAGCATATTGGTAAATCCCTTTGGATGTTTGATGTGATGCATATGCCCTCACCAGAGTAGTGACATTTGTGCCTCCCCATGCACGTACAATCAACCACCTTCGGTCCCTTTTGTTTCTTCTTTTGTCAACATGGACACAGAGACCGTGTTTACTAACATACTGTAGATAGATTATCTCATACATCTCTCACAAGGTTGTTATATAAACCTTCCTTAACAGGAGTTAGCTAGACTGTCAAGTGAAACTGTTATGTTTGGTATCTATACCGGTATATCAGTATTAAATTTTTCTATATTGTCTCAACAGGTATTTATTCTTCACTTAAACAACTGTTTTAATGACACTGATACAGGAGAGATCAAATCAAAACATTGAACTTTATTTTCAAGCATATATTTTATTATTCAAAATAGATATGTCACATGTGCGAAATAAAAAAATAAGATCATGTTTCAAACCTATAGGTTGTCTAAAAGATGTATAAAATAATCTTCAATGTCTAATTAATTATAAATTTCAGATTCTATATATATTATTTTCTAAAGAGCAGGGGATGATTACATTTACTACCCCCCCCCCCCCCCTTGCTAAAGTGTGTGTGTGTGTGGGGGGGGGGGGGTATATACCCCCTGTACCTGCTGCAGAAGATAGTGGGTTTTTCTCAGCGAGAGTGTCAGTCGTACTGGAGAGGTCACGTAATCTCAACCCGCTCGTTCTGACAGCCTGCACTGAGTGTTGATAAGTTCCGACGTATATACCTCCAGTACGAAATACCCAACGAGGTAAGTGTTTTTCTTACTTCGTGGGGTAAATCAGATAGGTTAATTTATGCTGTTAACTCCTCAGTTTTCCTTTGACAATTGCAAATACGCCCCCCCCCCCAACTTATAACAGAAGTGAACTAAGCGACAATGATATTTTTTCAGTTGTAATTATGATTTATCTATAATTCACAGTTATTTCTTTAAAAGGGTAAATGCCAGTTTTTATGCCTTTGTACATATTATAAGCGCACCACCTGCTAGTTTAAGACTCGTTCCACAGATGGCGCTACTGTACGGTCGCCTGTAATACGATAAAAAACATGATATACCGAGGGCGGCACTGTGCATTAACCTTCATATAGGTTTATTTATAAAATACAGATGTTTGTATTATTTGTCAATAAGTGTAGCCTTTTATTTGTCCACGGAAATTGTACATCACATAAGATGTACTTACACTCGGAAGCATACTATTAATTATGTGAACCAGTCATAAAGCTTATTATAATTGTAAACTGTTGTAATGATCACTTAAGTTTTTATTGTGGATCTTAAACAAAAGCTTTGCGTCTTTCAGTTTCACGGTTTATGTGGTTACTCTTACAATCTCAAGCTTAACGAGAGTGGTTCCACTGTTACACAGTTATCAAAGGTAAATAGACAGAGATTTCAAGATTCATGTAAACTGTATCTGAACTCTTACGTTATTTTGTGGATATTTGCGGGAGCTATGCCCCCTCCCCCTGACTGTATTGATGTTATCAGATAAGGAAAAAAAACCCTGCTTTACCTCTCTCTTGTTTTTTGTGTAATTAATATGAATCTGGCAAGAACTATTAAATTTGGATAAAGCAAGAGGTAAGTTATATGTATGAACAAGTTTGAAAGTTGGGCATTCGAAGCTAAAATTTCTTAACCAAATTATTTCCAATTATTTATCGAATACCAAGGGAATATAGACAATAGAAAATATTTATATTACATTTATTACCACAAAATGATCCATGATCTTAATAATTATATATACTTTTCTTCTTTATTAGAGCATTAAGGCAATGGTTCATCATATAATCTTGATTTTCTTTCATCATATTATTTGAGTCCGTAACATAGTATTTTATTTGCAAATGTAGTGTTGTTTTCAGATACATCTCACCAAGGCTCTCCTACAGCTACTCATGCAGAAAAATCATATTTAATTTAAGGTGTTTCATGAATAAAATATTAATAATGAAACTCATTTGGAAACCAATCATTACAATGCTGAAAATCAGAGAAAGTTAATGTCAACGAAAAAACGCGACACTTGTTCCATCCTCTACACAGCCCTATGACGTCGACGCCACATGTATCTGTGTGTGCAAGGATGGTGGGCAAGGCATGACCTTGACATATCATGGAGCCAGGTCAAGGTCACATGAAGGTCTTCAATGTCACCATCGACTGCGGGATGGTTGAGAACCTGAAAAGGCAAAAATAACAATTCAATGTACATTTTTCTTGTTCAGAACCAGCAGTATGCATGCTGTCATGGACAATTCTGGAACTGTCCTGAAGAGATGGATCGACTATCTCTGCACCAAGATAAGGACATTTTAAAAAACCACAATATTGCTTGAAGATTGCACATAGAAAACTTTTGGTTGGCCAATCGTATTCATACTTGAATCTAAAACACGACAGTTACTCTTTCACTTACTTTTACTAAATGTCGAGAAAAGCTCGAAAAAAAAGTAATTCCACAGGCATAAAATGAGGATGAGGGATATGCACGATGTCACGTGATGGGAAAGGCCGGTATCTTATCGGTCATCTGCGTGTCACGTGACCGTTGTCACATGATCTGACAGTATATACTATCGATGAAAATGAATTCACAATAGATAAAATGTTCATAATTTTTATAAGACAGCTACCTTTTGAACTCTATGAGCGGTTCCTTTCAGACATTCGTCTGCTGAAGTAGTTTCAATTGTTTCTAGTAGGTGGAGCACCTGTGACTCGTCCATTTCGGTCTCTGTTACCACCAGGTCTCTCACGCTGTTCAAACCATACGAAAGTGCGTCACGGGCCATACTTGTGACTTCATCAATATCATCCAAGGTCACTATGATTAAAACCATAATTGCCTTATTAGAATTCCCAAATATGGAAAACACACTCACACATATATGTATATATGTATATAAGGCTAGAAGGCAGATTTTAAAATCTGTACCGTGAGATCTCGGACCCCCCACCCCCTCCCTGATATATGAATTGAATAGACACTCGTATAAAGATATATATATATATATATATATATATATATATATATATATATATATATATATATATATATATATGGTAGAGCACTATCGCCGCGATGTATTGATTTCTTGTTATGTGAACATGCAATACAAATTATATATTAAATTGTATAACTGTAGGCCTATTGAAAGAATATTTGAAAGTCAGACCTCCTTTCTTCCCTCCCCTGTTTATGATGACCCCCCCCCCCCCCCCCCAAGCAATGAATGTCAGTGTGACATCTTTGTATGACGTACCATTACTTCCGTTTGCCGGTTTGAATGTTTGCTGCAGGACGGTCAGTTTCTTGACCGTGATGGTCAATCCCTCCGTGTCACTGACCACTAAGGTTGTGATGTCAAATACGTCATCAAACACAGAGCAGTTACTGAACGGATCTGAAGGAAAGTGAAACGGTTATGTTTTAAATACAAATGTACTTGCTACTCACTCCATCATTATATGCATACTGGTCACTCATTGAATTGATACCTTAGAACAAACAGGTTTCCAACATTTCATTATATTGGGAAAAAATGATAATGATCAATTTGAAAACAAATTAATAATAATTATAAGATAATAATTATAATAATAATAATAATAATAGGCCTAATAACAGCAATTATTTCTATCATTACACTTATTATTATTATTATAATTATTATTCGTGGTAGTTGTGGTAGTACTAGTTATTTTATTATTATTTTTATTATTATTGTTATTGCCGTATTACTAGGGATGCAGGGATATCTCCTATAATTTTCGAATTGCAATATATTGCGATATTAAGAAGCGTATTGCGATGCATATTACGATATCCTTCATTGCATCAATTACCAGGAAATAAGTATATTTTCTGGTACGCACAACACAATAAATATATCATTGATCCATTATCATGTTAAACATAATAACACAAAGTATATGCAGACCAGTGTATATTTCAAACAGGAAATATGGAAAAATAACAAAGTAAAGCACTTAGGTTTTGTTGACAGAACACGAAGATACATATAAAATAAGTTTTTAACATGTTTTCTTTAATGCTTGTAATTTGGCAATAATCTGGTCTGTGCTTTCGCACGGAGAGGGACAGATGGTGTGCAAAGTCTGAGTCGTGTACTACAAAGCAAGACTGTAATTCTTGATGTAAAGTATGTTTAATTAACACGTGATCTTCCTGCGGTTACGCAGATCTAAAGACAGAATATTAATAGATAATTAGTAGTTATATTGACAATGTTCGACTCTTCTTTCTTTTTCTGTGGTATATCTCTTATTTTTGGTACCATGATGTCATCGAGTACAAATTTGAATTCCCTGGGACGGACTTTTGACAATTTGGTCCATCAAGCCTACTTGAAAAATTTGATAATAGCCCTAAAGGAGTGTCCATTGACACGATGGCGTATTTCGCTTTTGGCCTTTCACTAAAATCAACCACTTTAGATGTCAACATTTGTAACACAGACCTTATTTTTACTACAATAGATCAGTTTCAGTCACCTTTGCCAAATATCGACAAATATCGATATACAAAAACCATATCCTGACACGCAATATGCGAAACACCGTATCACGATATATCGATATATCGAAAATATCGCACGCCCCTGTGTATTGCAGGTGTAGTCTTATTCAGTCAGTTACCGTCTTTAATGCTTCTTATCACATTGTATCACATAATTAATTTGGACAATAAATGTTTGTTTATTTTTGTTTAAATCATGAGTAAGGGCTCTCCTGTGCAGCTGTCTCCACTCTGTAACGCTGGAGCGGAAACCTCTATGTTACATAATCACAGGCCGATTTCTGAAGTTTCCGCTCACTTCAAGTCAGTTGGTATTTTGCATGCGCCTCTAGCACGACTCACAAATTTCGCTTAAGTTTATTATCATTTCTTATCATAGGTGTTTTTCATTTGTTCTTGCACACGTTTATAATTTGAAGTATATCTGCTGTAATAAAAACCAGGGTATCTCCAGGCTTGAGTTCTGTCATTTATGTTTATAACAATAAACAGTGTTAAGAATGGACCTTTTTTTCTGCTGCAAAGGAGGCTTGCAGGCTTAATTGTCCCGACTCCCATGTTTAGAGCTAGCGCTATTTCGGCCCTCTGACATTGGAAAGTCTACGACCAGTGTACAAGTTTGCTGTCAGAGTGCCTTAAAGGATGTATTACTAGGGCTGTATTACATCCTTCAACAAGGAACACACTTTATAAGGCTCTATGAGGATGCAACTATTTTCGTCATTTTTTTTTAAACGCCTCATGGCATACAAGTACGCTGTTACGTGGCATAAAGAAGACCAATCTTCAGCAATTTTAGTATACTTTCAAACAATACATACCATGAGCAAAAAAAAAAAACGCATGATCTCAGCATATTGGTAAATCCCTCTGCAAGTTTCTTGAATTTCTGACCGCATGAATTAAAACATTGCTCGCACGAGTTACTGAGCGAGAGCCAACTTGTACGCGATACAGGAAGTGACTCGTAACCATAGTGACAGATTTTCTATTTGTGTTCTGAGTTCACATGTATTGTTTTATGTTAATTCATCATTCGTAGCCTAATGTAAAGATTATGGGCTGTTTACCACGATATCAAAGTAAGATGATGGAAGACCACTATAATGTATTCCTCCGTATGACTTGTATCACGACTAAAGTTAGGCTTACCAGCCCAAAATATTAACATACCGAGTCGTGCATTCACGGCTTTCAACCCTAGTTGCCCTGGATATTCCATATTAATTCCGAACTCAATCAATAGGCAGGAATACTCAAATTCAAGTGCGGAAGTGGAGTCTATAAACCTCACTCGAGCCGTCACTGATTAACATTGACTACTGATTACTATGAATAAATTTGTTATAAAACCTGTTACCTGTCATGACACGCCTCACGTGCTCGTCTTGCTCAGTAACATTCTCTCCCATCTTGAGCTGAGTCAGGGTCGGGAAAACGTGCTCCTCGATGCTACGCTTCCTTCGCGCCCCCAGGTTCTTGGATATCGTCGTTAACAGACTCTCAATCATAGACGAGACTGACCTGTGGAAAGAAGAGTGGAACCTCGCCTGACGACAGCTCTGATAAATCGATCATCCCACAATCAATGCCACCATTATTACCTCCGCCGTGGAGGTTATTTTTTGTCGGGGTTTGTTTGTTTGTCTGTTAGCAACATTACTCTAAAAGTTTTGACAGATTTGATGAAATTTTCAGAAAGGCTTGGCACTGATGGAAAGAACAACTGATTAAATTTTGGGGGGTCATTTTTTACAAGGAAAAATGCTGTATTTCTGACAATGCTATATGGGGGTAGAAAGCTGTTCAGTTTGTTCCCACTAGATGGCGCTCAGTGTCAGTATGCTATAACGTTCATAGATTGTTTTGTTGGTTTATCCCACATTTTTGACAATGCCATATGGGGGTAATGGGCTGCATTGGCGGAGGTCTGCGCTCTCTGAGTGCTTTTTTCGTTGACCCAGGTCATGGTCTTGACATATATTCCGAAACGTGTGAACGATATCCCAAGTAACGAGATTTAATTTAACAAATTCGTGTTTTCAAGGTCTGACAATCAACGCAGAGTACCGATAAAAAACAACCTATCTTGGTATAACAAATGTTATCAAAATAGTATGGATTGTATGCCTGACTGGCACCCTGGCATTAAACTACATGTACTTGTCGCCATAGAGACATGGTCTCGGTTGTGTTACAAGTTTTTGGGACAATTAAGTTTAGTTATGTATAAAAAAATTATCATTTAGCGTTATGTCACTGGGGTCATTTTACAAATATAGTAACAAAATATGTCACTTAAAAATATTCATGGAAACAAATTTAAATACTCCCTTATACAGCTTTTATGGTCATAAAAAACACCTGCGTGAGAGGACAATAAAATTTCATTTTCAATCATGCACTCTATTTATATTAGCAAACCATACATATCTGTTTAATCGCCTCAGATGTGTTCTCATGACTATCTCGAGATCACTAGAGGAATGGAATTTAATATACCCATGCATATAACTGGTATTATTTTATTTAGTTATTTTACGTGAATAATGTCATCATGTTTGTCTAACAAATCAGAAAAAGTCAAGCGTATCTAAGTAAAATATTTGTTTACCTCAGCTTAAGGTAGAACGCGAACTGTATGTCTTTCCTAAGTATGGCAGCCTTCATCGAACCCTCGAACTCTCCGCCATTTGCGACAGACAGTTTGGTCCGGAAGGAGATTTCTTTGATGTCAATAAGGCCCCCGAGTCCGAAGCTGATGGCTTTCTCAGCTATAGCGATACCAAACCTGTGAAGAGCTCGAACTCCCTCCAGTGCGACCATGGCGATGTCTAGGGTTTTCCTATTTTGAAACAGCATGACTTTTTGATACAGATGTCATATACAAACAGAAAGCAGAAGGTATCTAATATTTGAATTATTCTATTTGAGTCATGCTTTAAAATATCCTACCGCTAAAAGGGTAAGAAATGTAGGACATATGTGTGAAAATTAACAAAAAAAAAAAAAAAAAAAAAAGACGATGGCACCAGCATTCCTTAGGAATGGATAAAACTAGTCATGCATGATCAATAAACATACAAGGTTTCATGAAATTAGATAGAACCACAGCAGAGAAACTGATACCATTGCTCTCATATGATTGTTACAAAAATAGAGGAAAAATTTGAAAAAAAAATAATACAGATAACACCACCAGTCTCTAGAAACTGATGAAAATATCCATGGTTAATATGCAAGGCATAATTCATGGCAATCCATGTATTAATTAATAAACTACAGTAGCTTTTGTAAGAAACTTTAATTATTAATGGGATGCTCATCCACTCTCGTTAACACATAGAAAATAGGTCACAGTGACCTAATTTCAGGTTTCCAAGGGGAATCATCAAGAACCTCCCTGGATATACGCTCATCACACACCGGTTATACACTGGAGTCGTTCAATACATCCTTTCGTGTAACCGCCGCTTTCTACGGCTAGGTTCACCAGGGTGCGCACAGAGCACAGCAATGTAATCACACCAATGATATTGCATATAGTTTAATGGTCATATTTAAGGAGATTTACCGCCAAAATCCTTGAGCTAACGAACGGCGAAAATGGATTACTTATCATCGACTAAAAACTGGTATGACATGCAAAAAAAATTTCATAGATTTCTATTTTTTATCATTGCAAACATTTATTTCTTTATCGATTATCTGGAATTTTATTTTAAAAGGTTCCACGTATAAAACGACGATTAAAGTTGTCTTACTCTGCACTTTTAAGTATAAACTTCGCTCCTTCCAGGAGCAAATTTGCGGCGTCGAGTGCACCTTTTGCTAGATTCACTATCCCCTGAGCCACAGACAACGCCCCTTTTGCGATATCCATGGCGATTTTAGCGACATCCAAAGCCTTTTTAGCGACCTCTAGCGCCAGTTTAGCAGCATCAAACACTATTTTCGCCTTGTCGACCACCCATTTGAGTCCCTTAAGCATATAAATTTCAATTAAAAATAAGTCAAATATGACTTCGATTTATAATAGAACATCTAATCAGTTTGCAATTTTACGAAATAACAATAAAGAAATGTATGATCTATATGTCTTTATGTATATATGCAGACTGACAGGCAATATTTTATTACGAGTCTGAAACATTCAATCAAATTCATAATGTTTACATTATGATTTGTGCTTAATACAAAAATGATTCTCTTCATATTTTTTTACTTCAGTATATTTTACATTAGCTTGATCCCAGTACTGTTTACATGATTTATATTTGCTACCATATACTAAGGCTTTAATTTTTTTATAGACGATATGTCAAAGGGGTTTATAATAAGATGCAACTGAAAACAGAATGTATGTCTACCGTTAGTACTGGTGCAAGTAAAATCATAGTATTTTGGTTGTTCTTTAAATGATATCTAATAACCAGAGAATATCTTACTTCAATGACTGCCAGACATGCCTGGCGAGCAATCCATTTTCCAATACACCATGCTTCTCCTGTCAGTTTAAAAATATTAAAGATAACAGTTAAATCATTACAAAAATAATCCAAACACATGTGTTTTCACAGTCAATCAATACTTTGCCATATTCATGGTCACACATTTTAGTAGAGACATTTGTTTCTCATAAGGTAGCAGCCATATTGATTGTCATACATGGAGACATCATATTCATATTTATATTTGGATCAGCCGTGTTCCTAGACACACAAGGTTACAACCTAATCCAATAGTGATACATGGAAACATTATTTTTCGGGTCCTCGGGTTATTTTATAACTGATGTATAACATGCAATAAACGGTTGGGCACGTTTTATTTAAAATGTCTACCACAAATGAAACATATCAACACGGAATTTAGTTTTAGATCACCAAATTGGCCGAAAAGTTTGACTTTATTTAGTATAGATTGTCACTTCAAAGCCGAAACATACTGCACTGCCAGTCTGTGGGTTAGCACAAGGTGCGGTGGCAGGCTACTGCACTTCATTTGAACATCAACCGTCGCCTTTTCAACGCCGGGGCTCTACTAACTAAATGACGTAGTTAAGTATCATAAGGTCGTGCTTGTCCCAAAGAACAGAGACTCCTTTGCCTGAGGTCAACAAGTGAAGTCACTACCCTTAGCCCTGGCATTAGTAGAGCCGGAGAGGAATCTGATTAGCTGACCCATCGGGGCAGTTCATTTCTTACAGGATCCCTAGTGGGTTAGTCTAATTAAGATGGAAAAAAGAATGGGGTATCTTACATCTGAACCCAGTCATAATTCTGTCTCATTGATGATGGAGAGTTTACTCAGATAAACAGCAGTGGTGACACGTACTATCATTTGTTATTTTTTTTTGCATATTTATTCGTATCTTTTTTCAAACTGCAATATAAAGGACAATTTGCCCAGCACGAATTACCATACCATTTTCAATACTATTACGAGATGGAAATCACCCTATCAAAATTTATGCAAGGCAATCATTTTGACCATCAAAATGAATTTATGTCCAACACTTATACATATGTTCCTGTAATCGAGCAATGTTTTAAGAAGAATTGGCCTAAGGATTCCTTAAAAATATGAATAACATTTATAAGTCACATCCCACTTCAATCAGTATTTTTGTATATTACAAAAGTTACAATTGCCAATTTTGCAATGATTTCATTTGCTATACATGCATCTTGAACAGTGCTACCCATTTTGTGTGACCAGTTGTTGACACATTTTTCTGGCATGTTTATTGGTTGAGACAAACAATTGGAAGTTATGAAACAGTATTTGTTCATGTTCACTTTACAATCAGTTATTCTGCCTTAGACCTTTAAATAATCAAATAATTTTTTTTTCATCCTACATAGTTAAAAAAAAATAGTCTTTGAATATATGAATAAATAGTGAATATTATCAATAATGTCATAGGTCATGGTCCATGTTTTTTTATTTTCTTTTGATGGAGGTAACCGCCTCCATTTTTATTGCCAGCTTAACTCTATGTACATTTGCGGAAATCAAATCCGGTTTCGTACTACGTGAGAGCGCAGTATCATCTCAATTTTATATACTGGTATCAGCCAGGCCCGGTGACTACTGCACCTGCGGGTCCTGGGTGTGTAATCGCCTCTGTTGCTAGGTCATACCAACGAGGATCCCTTGGAAGACACACTCGTGAAACACGGTCATAGGCCATGCATGTCAGCCGCTATCATAACCCCTAAGTCACTTTTATTTTAATATATTTTTTTTTTGGGGGGGGGGGGGGGCAGATAATATAAATAAAATATCACTATTTTAATCCCAGGGGAGTATATTCAAGGCTGCTGGCCCATTTAAATATTGATAAGGCTCTGTGCCTTTGAGCCTTGGTTTCGGAAGAAGCTGAATTACTCACGTGCTCTTTCTTTGACTACCTCGGCTGCTCTCTCGGCGACTTCCCTCGCTTTCTCGAATGGATTCCATCCCCACCTTCTAGACCGGCGCAGGCTCGTGGGTTTTATGAACTGACGGGCACGCTTTGCATCCAAAAAGATATGCTCGGGGCCTCCAATTGCCCGCCCTGTGGAAAATTTTATATTTATTTACATAAGTTTTCTTTGCACGGTACCTTCAACTCTTCTCCCTGAAAACATACAACTGCGTGGAATTTCTTTAATGTTATTCCAACCAATCAATACTCAGATATAATGATTTCAGTAGCAGTTATTTATTTAGGATTTTTTTTTCAATTTCCAAAATACTATTTGTTTTTAATAATAATAAGATCAAACTTAAGTATGGGTAGTTTCAGTTAAAGGGAACTCCCTGGTTTGGTGTTAAAAAGAAAGGTCAGTGTTAGGTAATGAACATGGAACCGACTCTTCAGAGAAAACACCAAAAAATGATCTACATCAAACTCACCATCACATATTACAACCTTTCTCCTGCCCGTACAGAACTCTACCATGTGTGTCTACTCAAGATATGGAAGATGGTCCGTACCATGTCATTAATTGTTCAAACTCCTATTTCTATATTATCCTCATTAAAACTAAATGTATTGTTAAGATCGCGGGAGTTTTGTGCATTGCAGTGAACGGGGAACACGATTTCGAGTAAACGAATTATTTCGGATTATAAAACTCGATAAGCAATCTGATGGACAAACAGCAGATTACCATATTATTTTACCATGTTATTATCGACAACATTAACACGAGTATTAAAATACTAGTATGATGATATACTCACGTCTTCTGCACGCGGATGGACACCCATGGCGTTTCTTGTTTTCCAAAGCCCTCACGGCGTCGTCCACTTTCCTCTTCTCTTTAGCAAGCGCTTTCTGTTTATCGGTAAGCTGTCTCTGATTATTTTCGAAATCCCGTTTTTTCCTGTCAAAGTCCCTCTTTTTCCGTTCGAGATCTCCGTTGACATTATCGAAATGCCTCTTGGCATCGTTGAGTTTGTTTTGCAGTTTTGTGACTTCTCCTCGCGCATCACTGAGTTTCCTTTGAGCTGATTCTATCCCAGCTTTTGCCCCATCTATAGCCGCATCTGCTGTTTCACGGAGTTTCTGGAGTCCAGCTAGAGCTCCCTCACGAAGCCTTTCAATTAAATCATTTCTGAAATACCCAGACACCTCGAAACCTGACCCTGTCAAGGTTGTGTCGGCGTGAACCTCTACAACTACCTCAAATAAGTCAAAAGCTGATCCCTGGACTTTGAAATACAGACCTTCGTTGCTTATGCTAACATTCAGCAAGGCGGATATGCCAAGAACGCGCACAGTACCTTTCAACGGTAGCTTTTAAGTATGCTTAAACCAAAACCTGCCATGTGCGAGAAAAATTCTGTTTAACTCAGCATATTGGTAAATCCCTTTGGATGTTTGATGTGATGCATATGCCCTCACCAGAGTAGTGACATTTGTGCCTCCCCATGCACGTACAATCAACCACCTTCGGTCCCTTTTGATTCTTCTTTTGTCAACATGGACACAGAGACCGTGTTTACTAACATACTGTAGATAGATTATCTCATACATCTCTCACAAGGCTGTTATATAAACCTTCCTTAACAGGAGTTAGCTAGACTGTCAAGTGAAACTGTTATGTTTGGTATCTATACCGGTATATCAGTATTAAATTTTTCTATATTGTCTCAACAGGTATTTATTCTTCAGTTAAACAACTGTTTTAATGACACTGATACAGGAGAGATCAAATCAAAACATTGAACTTTTTTTTCAAGCATATATTTTATTATTCAAAATAGATATGTCACATGTGCGAAATAAAAAAATAAGATCATGTTTCAAACCTATAGGTTGTCTAAAAGATGTATAAAATAATCTTCAATGTCTAATTAATTATAAATTTCAGATTCTATATATATTATTTTCGAAAGAGCAGGGGATGATTACATTTACTACCCCCCCCCCCCCCCCTTGCTAAAGTGTGTGTGGGGGGGGGGGGGGGGGTATATACCCCCTGTACCTGCTGCAGAAGATAGTGGGTTTTTCTCAGCGAGAGTGTCAGTCGTACTGGAGAGGTCACGTAATCTCAACCCGCTCGTTCTGACAGCCTGCACTGAGTGTTGATAAGTTCCGACGTATATACCTCCAGTACGAAATACCCAACGAGGTAAGTGTTTTTCTTACTTCGTGGGGTAAATCAGATAGGTTAATTTATGCTGTTAACTCCTCAGTTTTCCTTTGACAATTGCAAATACGCCCCCCCCCCCAACTTATAACAGAAGTGAAGGAAGCGACAATGATATCTTTTCAGTTGTTATTATGATTTATCTATAATTCACGGTTATTTCTTTAAAAGGGTAAATGCCAGTTTTTATGCCTTTGTACATATTATAAGCGCACCACCTAATAGTTTAAGACTCGCTCCACAGATGGCGCTACTGTACGGTCGACTGTCATACGATAAAAAAACATGATATACCGAGGGCGGCACTGTGCATTAACCTTCATATAGGTTTATTTATAAAATACAGATGTTAGTAGATTAACCATTCATAAAGCTTATTATAATTGTAAACTGTTGTAATGATCACTTAAGATTTTATTGTGGATCTTAAACAATAGCTTTGAGTCTTTCAGTTTCACGGTTTATGTGGTTACACTTACAATCTCAAGCTTAACGAGAGTGGTTCCACTGTTACACAGTTATCAAAGGTAAATAGACAGAGATTTCAAGATTCATGTAAACTGTATCTGAACTCTTACGTTATTTTGTGGATATTTGCGGGAGCTATGCCCCCTCCCCCTGACTGTATTGATGTTATCAGATAAGGAAAAAAACTGCTTTACCTCTCTCTTGTTTTGAGTGTAATTAATATGAATCTGGCAAGAACTATTAAATTTGGATAAAGCAAGTGGTTAGTTATATGTATGAACAAGTATGAAAGTTGGACATTCGAAGCTAAAATGTCTTAACCAAATTATTTCCAATTATTTATCGAATACCAAGGGAATATAGACAATAGAAAATATTTATATTACATTTATTACCACAAAATGATCCATGATCTTAATAATTATATATACTTTTCTTCTTTATTAGAGCATTAAGGCAATGGTTCGTCATATAATCTTGATTTTCTTTCATCATATTATTTGAGTCCGTAACATAGTATTTTATTTGCAAATTTAGTGTTGTTTTCAGATACATCTCACCAAGGCTCTCCTACAGCTACTCATGCAGAAAAATCATATTTAATTTAAGGTGTTTCATGAATCAAATATTAATAATGAAACTCATTTGGAAACCAATCATTACAATGCTGAAAATCAGAGAAAGTTAATTTCAACGAAAAAACGCGACACTTGTTCCATCCTCTACACAGCCCTATGACGTCGACGCCACATGTATCTGTGTGTGCAAGGATGGTGGGCAAGGCATGACCTTGACATATCATGGAGCCAGGTCAAGGTCACATGAAGGTCTTCAATGTCACCATCGACTGCGGGATGGTTGAGAACCTGAAAAGGCAAAAATAACAATTCAATGTACATTTTTCTTGTTCAGAACCAGCAGTATGCATGCTGTCATGGACAATTCTGGAACTGTCCTGAAGAAATGGATCGACTATCTCTGCACCAAGATAAGGACATTTAAAAAAACCACAATATTGCTTGAAGATTGCACATAGAAAACTTTTGGTTGGCCAATCGTATTCATACTTGAATCTAAAACACGACAGTTACTCTTTCACTTACTTTTACTAAATGTCGAGAAAAGCACGAAAAAAAGTAATTCCACAGGCATAAAATGAGGATGAGGGATATGCACGATGTCACGTGATGGGAAAGGCCGGTATCTTATCGGTCATCTGCGTGTCACGTGACCGTTGTCACATGATCTGACAGTATATACTATCGATGAAAATGAATTCACAATAGATAAAATGTTCATAATTTTTATAAGACAGCTACCTTTTGAACTCTATTGGCGGTTCCTTTCAGACATTCGTCTGCTGAAGTAGTTTCAATTGTTTCTAGTAGGTGGAGCACCTGTGCCTCGTCCATTTCAGTCTCTGTTACCACCAGGTCTCTCACGCTGTCCAGACCATACGAAAGTGCGTCACGGGCCATACTTGTGACTTCATCAATATCATCCAAGGTCACTATGATTAAAACCATAATTGCCTTATTAGAATTCACAAATATGGAAAACACACTCACACATACTAGTATATGTATATATGTATATAAGGCTATAACGCAGATTTTAAATCTGTACCGTGAGATCTCGGACCCCCCTCCCATCCTAATACATGTATATGAATTAAATAGACACTAGTATATATATATGTGTGTGTGTGTGTGTGTGTGTGGTAGAGCACTATCGCCGCGATGTATTGATTTCATGTTATGTGAACATGGAATACAAATTATATATTAAATTGTATAACTGTAGGCCTATTGAAAGAATATTTGAAAGTCAGGCCTCCTTTCTTCCCTCCCCTGTTATGATGAACCCCCCCCCCCCCCCCCCCAAGCAATGAATTTCAGTGTGACATCTTTGTATGACGTACCATTACTTCCGTTTGCCGGTTTGAATGTTTGCTGTAGGACGGTCAGTTTCTTGACCGTGATGGTCAATCCCTCCGTGTCACTGACCACTAAGGTTGTGATGTCAAATACGTCATCAAACACAGAGCAGTTACTGAACGGATCTGAAGGAAAGTGAAACGGTTATGTTTTAAATACAAATGTACTTGCTACTCACTCCATCATTATATGCATACTGGTCACTCATTGAATGGATACCTTAGAACAAACAGGTTTCCAACATTTCATTATATTGGGAAAATGATAATGATCAATTTGAAAACAAATTAATAATAATTATAAGATAATAATTATAATAATAATAATAATAGGCCTAATAACAGCAATTATTTCTATCATTACACTTATTATTATTATTATAATTATTATTAGTGGTAGTAGTGGTAGTACTAGTAATTTTATTATTATTTTTATTATTATTGTTATTGACGTATTACTAGGGCTGCAGGGATATCTCCTATAATTTTCGTATTGCAATATATTGCGATATTAAGAAGCGTATTGCGATGCATATTACGATATCCTTCATTGCATCAATTACCAGGAAATAAGTATATTTTCTGGTACGCACAACACAATAAATATATCATTGATCCATTATCATGTTAAACATAATAACACAAAGTATATGCAGACCAGTGTATATTTCAAACAGGAAATATGGAAAAATAACAAAGTAAAGCACTTAGGTTTTGTTGACAGAACACGAAGATACATATAAAATAAGTTTTTAACATGTTTTCTTTAATGCTTGTAATTTGGCAATAATCTGGTCTGTGCTTTCGCACGGAGAGGGACAGATGGTGTGCAAAGTCTGAGTCGTGTACTACAAAGCAAGACTGTAATTCTTGATGTAAAGTATGTGTAATTAACACGTGATCTTCCTGCGGTTACGCAGATCTAAAGACAGAATATTAATAGATAATTAGTAGTTATATTGACAATGTTCGACCCTTCTTTCTTTTTCTGTGGTATATCTCTTATTTTTGGTACCATGATGTCATCGAGTACAAATTTGAATTCCCTGGGACGGACTTTTGACGATTTGGTCCATCAAGCCTACTTGAAAAATTTGATAATAGCCCTAAAGGAGTGTCCATTGACACGATGGCGTATTTCGCTTTTGGCCTTTCACTAAAATCAACCACTTTAGATGTCAACATTTGTAACACAATATTTATTTTTACTACAACAGATCAGTTTCAGTCACGTTTGCCAAATATCGACAAACATCGATATACAAAAACCATATATCCTGACACGCAATATGCGAAACACCGTATCACGATATATCGATATATCGAAAATATCGCACGCCCCTGTGTATTGCAGGTGTAGTCTTATTCAGTCAGTTACCGTCTTTAATGCTTCTTATCACATTGTATCACATAATTAATTTGGACAATAAATGTTTGTTTATTTTTGTTTAAATCATGAGTAAGGGCTCTCCTGTGCAGCTGTCTCCACTCCGTAACGCTGGAGCGGAGACCTCTATGTTACATAATCACAGGCCGATTTCTGAAGTTTCCGCTCACTTCAAGTCAGTTGGTATTTTGCATGCGCCTCTAGCACGACTCACAAATTTCGCTTAAGTTTATTATCATTTCTTATCATAGGTGTTTTTCATTTGTTCTTGCACACGTTTATAATTTGAAGTATATCTGCTGTAATAAAAACCAGGGTATCTCCAAGCTTGAGTTCTGTCATTTATGTTTATAACAATATACAGTGTTAAGAATGGACCTTTTTTTCTGCTGCAAAGGAGGCTTGCAGGCTTAATTTCCCCGACTCCCATGTTTAGAGCTAGCGCTATTTCGGCCCTCTGACATTGGAAAGTCTACGACCAGTGTACAAGTTTGCTGTCAGAGTGCCTTAAAAGATGTATTACTAGGGCTGTATTACATCCTTCAACAAGGAACACACTTTATAAGGCTCTATGAGGATGCAACTATTTTCGTAATTTTTTTTAAACGCCTCATGGCCTACAAGTACGCTGTTACGTGGCATAAAGAAGACCAATCTTCAGCAATTTTAGTATACTCTCAAACAATACCTACCATGAGCAAAAAAAAAAAAAGCATTATCTCAGCATATTGGAAAATCCCTCTGCAAGTTTCTTGAATTTCTGACCGCATGAATTAAAACATTGCTCGCACGAGTTACTGAGCGAGAGCCAACTTGTACGCGATACAGGAAGTGACTCGTAAGCATAGTGACAGATTTTCTATTTGTGTTCTGAGTTCACATGTATTGTTTTATGTTAATTCATCATTCGTAGCCTAATGTAAAGATTATGGGCTGTTTACCACGATATCAAAGTAACATGATGGAAGACCACTATAATGTATTCCTCCGTATGACTTGTATCACGACTCAAGTTAGGCTTACCAGCCCAAAATATTAACATACCGAGTCGTGCATTCACGACTTTCAACCCTAGTTGCCCTGGATATTCCATATTAATTCCGAACTCAATCAATAGGCAGGAATACTCAAATTCAAGTGCGGAAGTGGAGTCTATAAACCTCACTCGAGCCGTCACTGATTAACATTGACTTCTGATTACTATGAATAAATTTGTTATTAAACCTGTTACCTGTCATGACACGCCTCACGTGCTCGTCTTGCTCAGTAACATTCTCTCCCATCTTGAGTTGAGTCAGGGTCGGGAAAACGTGCTCCTCGATGCTACGCTTCCTTCGCGCCCCCAGGTTCTTGGATATCGTCGTTAACAGGCTCTCAATCATAGATGAGACTGACCTGTGGAAAGAAGAGTGGAACCCCGCCTGACGACAACTCTGATAAATTGATCATCCCACAATCGATGCCTCCATTATTACCTCCGCCATGGAGGTTATTTTTTGTCGGGGTTTGTTTGTTTGTCTGTTTTTTTTCTGTTTGTTTGTCTGTTAGCAACATTACTCAAAAAATTTTGACAGATTTGATGAAATTTTCAGAAAGGCTTGGCACTGATGGAAAGAACAATTGATTAAATTTTGAAGGCCATTTTTTACAAGGAAAAATGCTGTATTTCTGACAATGCTATAGGGGGGTAGAAAGCTGCCTTGTTCAGTTTGATCCCACTAGATGGCGCTCAGTTTCAGTATGCTATAACGTTCATAGATTGTTTTGTTGGTTTATCCCACATTTTTGACAATGCCATATGGGGGTAATGGGCTGCATTGGCGGAGGTCTGCGCTCTCTGAGTGCTTTTTTTCGTTGACCCAGGTCATGGTCTTGACATATATTCCGAAACGTGTGAACGATATCCCAAGTAACGAGATTTAATTTAACAAATTCGTGTTTTCAAGGTCTGACAATCAACGCAGAGTACCGATAAAAACAACCTATCTTGGTATAACAAATGTTATCAAAACAGTATGAATAGTATGCCTTACTGGCACCCTGGCATTAAACTACATGTACTTGTCGCCATAGAGACATGGTCTCTGTTGTGTTACAAGTTTTTGGAACAATTAAGTTTAGTTATGTATAAAAAAAATTATCATTTAGCATTGGGGTCATTTTACGAATATAGGAACAAAATATGTCACTTAAAAATATTCATGGAAACAAATTTAAATACTCCCTTATAGGGTAGAGCAGGGCAAGACGCATCCCCGGGGTAAAATGCCCACCCCCATTTTACTATTTATGTGCCATTAAACTGGCGCCACCGAGCGTACACTTTGTTTCAAGCCATCTGGTAGGCGTTTTGAGAACTTGAGGCGAACAACAGGGCGGCTGCTCGGCGTTTGGTGTCATCGAAAAGGTATGTGGTGTATTGCTTACAACATAGATGAGTTTTTAAATGTGGTCTGTGGTATACCTATTGCATCTACTTACGATAAGTTTGAAATAAATGATACATAAAACCTTGAAAATGATTAAAATGGACTGTTCAGAATGAAGATTACAGAAGTGGCAGCAAGGCGCAGGTCAAATTAAATCACGTGATTTGAGGCAAAAAGCCCACGTGGTTGTTGAGGCGAGACGCCCACTGGGCGTGTTACCCCCTTTAAGGCAATAATAAGTGGGGAGTTAGATTTTTTTTTAACCAAAATAAATTTTATTTTATATTGAAACGAGGTTGTACAAATATAATGGAAAAGCTAGGTTTACTTGATATTTGAATGCAATATTTTGGTGAATATTTTCTTTAGATATATTCCTGATTTATTATATTATACATTGATATGATATACCTGCATATACATATATATATATATAAATATAATATATAAATAAATATATATATATTTATATAAATAAATAAATATATATATATAAATAAATAAATAAATATATATATATAAATATATATATATATATTTATTTATATATATATACCCCATACATAAGATATATATATATATATATTAATATATATATATATATATATATATATATATATTAACCTGTCTGAAAGATCACCAGTCTATTAAGACAACATTTTAGTGAACCAAAAGCATTCACATTGGTTTTAACTGACCTGTGTAATAAGACCACCTGTGAATTAAGACCATTTCAGGCAAGACCCGCGGATGGTCTTATTAAACAGGTTTATATATATATATATATATATATATATATATATATATATATGCATATATATATAATATGTATGGTGGTGTGTGAGAGAGAGAGAGAAAGAGAGAGAAGAGAAAATTATTAAAATGCTGTATCACTTTTCAGCTGGCTCTTACGTATACTTTGAAATCCACGCGATGTGGTTATGGGCAGGATACATTATATGCGACTGGCTGTAAAAGCTGTTGTAGAAGGAGCAAGTTTAAAGGAGGCCTCCAGAGACTTCGGCGTCCCCCGAAACACCAAAAAGAGCTTAGCAGCGTCCAGCTTAAATTCTGAGAAGGAACGTATTTGGACTTGCAAGTTACCTGATGCTCAGCCTTTGTTTTTATCTAATTTAAGGGACCTAATCACCTATAAAGCATGTTGAATTTACACGAAAAATAGCGTCTTCTCTTTGAAATCAATTGGTACCTGCCAAAATATTGGGTTCGCTTACTAGAGTGGACCTAGCGCGATCACTAGCTGGCGCCAACCTAAACATAGCGAGTGGGACTCCGTGTATCGCCCGGGCCACAATACCTGTCAATCAGGAGATGCCCTGAGTGACATTGCCAAAAAAATGTAATACATGTTCCCGCTGGCTGAAACATTGCGTGTTGCAGGGGATCAGGGACCCGATACATGGGGCAAAAGGTGCGTGTCATTTCAGCTGAGGCCCATGTACCTATCGTACAAATCTGTTGAAATAGGTTCTACAATGAATTTACATTCGGTAGATAGGCCTTAATGTCCATTCAGGACCTTAATTTTAAGTCCATCCAGCAGAGATATATCAGAGGACATGAAAGTCCATGTATGGACTAGTTTGAACTACTCTTTGTTTGAGATCTGTCGTGGATGAACAAAATCGGACGTCTGGTTACGCGACCTTGTTATGGTATACAAAATCACGTGGACAATGCTTACTCACACACAGAACCATAACAAGGTCCTAACAGGTAGCTGTATTGGAGGAAATGAGACTGTGTGCTGGGACGTTTTTGCTGGGAAACTTTTGTATAAAGTAAAACTGGACTGATAGAGTTAAAGAATAGACAAAATATTGCTCCTGATTACATCCCTTTAAGCGTTTCTACATGAAGGCTTTGTGTTACTTTGTGAGTTACCGAGTGAATGTGGCATGCATGTGTGAATTTGTATAGTTTTCCACAAATTGGTCATCAAATAAAGTGTAACCTATTTTCTAGTATTTCAGCATAGATAATAACATGCGATTCGATGTTAGGCTGTAATTTTTTCTTTAATATAGTATTATAGGCAAATGCTTTTGCACTGTTGTAATCAATAAATAGAAGCGCGAGAATGAATGAAGAGAGCGGAGTAACATGCCCACCTATGGGCATATTGCCCCAAGTCTGAGGTAAAACGCCCATGGTCAGAAGATTTAACTTTCCCCGATTTCGTCGAAAATATTCTGAATAGTGCCAAAATTCCCATCAGAATTTATTTTCTCTAATATATCTGAACTGTTAACAATAAAAAATATGATTTAAAGATGTTTAAGAACCACCAGGAAACGTTTCCGCTTAAGGTGGGCGTCTTGCCCTGCCCTACCCTACCGCTTTTATGGTCATAAAAAACACCTGCGTGAGAGGACAATAAAATTTCATTTTCAATCATGCACTCTATTTATATTAGCAAACCATACATATCTGTTTAATCGCCTCAGATGTGTTCTCATGACTATCTCGAGATCACTAGAGGAATGGAATTTAATATACCCATGCATATAACTGGTATTAATTTATTTAGTTATTTTACGTGAATAATGTCATCATGTTTGTCTAACAAATCAGAAAAAGTCAAGCGTATCTAAGTAAAATATTTGTTTACCTCAGCTTAAGGTAGAACGCGAACTGTATGTCTTTTCTAAGTATGGCAGCCTTCATTGAACCCTCGAACTCTCCGCCATTTGCGACAGACAGTTTGGTCCGGAAGGAGATTTCTTTGATGTCAATAAGGCCCCCGAGTCCGAAGCTGATGGCTTTCTCAGCTATAGCGATACCAAACCTGTGAAGAGCTCGCACTCCCTCCAGTGCGACCATGGCGATGTCTAGGGTTTTCCTATTTTGAAACAGCATGACTTTTTGATACAGATGTCATATACAAACAGAAAGCAGAAGGTATCTAATATTTGAATTATTCTATTTGAGTCATGCTTTAAAATATCCTACCGCTATAAGGGTAAGAAATGTAGGACATATGTGTGAAAATTAACAAAAAAAAAAAAAAAAAAAAAAAAAAAAAAAGACGATGGCACCAGCATTCCTTGGGAATGGATAAAACTAGTCATGCATGATCAATAAACATACAAGGTTTCATGAAATTAGATAGAACCACAGCAGAGAAACTGATACCATTGCTCTCATATGATTGTTACAAAAATAGAGGAAAAATTTGAAATAAAAAAATAATACAGATAACACCACCAGTCTCTAGAAACTGATGAAAATATCCATGGTTAATATGCAAGGCATAATTCATGGCAATCCATGTATTAATTATTAAAATACAGTAGCTTTTGTAGGAAACTTTAATTATTAATGGGATGCTCATCCACTCTCGTTAACACATAGAAAATAGGTCACAGTGACCTAATTTCAGGTTTCCAAGGGGAATCATCAAGAACCTCCCTGGATATACGCTCATCACACACCGGTTATACACTGGAGTCGTTCAATACATCCTTTCGTGTAACCGCTGCTTTCTACGGCTAGGTTCACCAGGGTGCGCACAGAGCACAGCAATGTAATCACACCAATGATATTGCATATAGTTTAATGGTCATATTTAAGGAGATTTACCGCCAAAATCCTTGAGCTAACGAACGGCGAAAATGGATTACATATCACCGACTAAAAACTGGTATGACATGCAAAAAAAATATTTCATAGATTTCTATTTTTTTATCATTGCAAACATTTATTTCTTTATCGATTATCTGGAATTTTATTTTAAAAGGTTCCACGTATATAAAACGACGATTAAAGTTGTCTTACTCTGCACTTTTAAGTATAAACTTCGCTCCTTCCAGGAGCAAATTTGCGGCGTCCAGTGCACCTTTTGCTAGATTCACTATCCCCTGAGCCACAGACAACGCCCCTTTTGCGATATCCATGGCGATTTTAGCGACATCCAAAGCCTTTTTAGCGACCTCTAGCGCCAGTTTAGCAGCATCAAACACTATTTTCGCCTTGTCGACCACCCATTTGAGTCCCTTAAGTATATAAATTTCAATTAAAAATAAGTCAAATATGACTTCGATTTATAATAGAACATCTAATCAGTTTGCAATTTTACGAAATAACAATAAAGAAATGTATGATCTATATGTCTTTATGTATATATGCAGACTGACAGGCAATATTTTTTTACGAGTCTGAAACGTTCAATCAAATTCATAATGTTTACATTATGATTTGTGCTTAATACAAAAATGATTCTCTTCATATTTTTTTACTTCAGTATATTTTACATTAGCTTGATCCCAGTACTGTTTACATGATTTATATTTGCTACCATATACTAAGGCTTTAATTTTTTTATAGACGATATGTCAAAGGGGTTTATAATAAGATGCAACTGAAAACAGAATGTATGTCTACCGTAAGTACTGGTGCAAGTAAAATCATAGTATTTTGGTTGTTCTTAAATGATATCTAATAACCAGAGAATATCTTACTTCAATGACTGCCAGACATGCCTGGCGAGCAATCCATTTTCCAATACACCATGCTTCTCCTGTCAGTTTAAAAATAATAAAAATAACAGTTAAATCATTACAAAAATAGTACAAACACATGTGTTTTTACAGTCAATTAATACTTTGCCATATTCATGGTCACACATTTTAGTAGAGACATTTGTTTCTCATAAGGTAGCAGCCATATTGATTGTCATACATGGAGACATCATATTCATATTTATATTTGGATCAGCCGTGTTCCTAGACACACAAGGTTACAACCTAATCCAATAGTGATACATGGAAACATTAATTTTCGGGTCTTCGGGTTATTTGATAACTGATGTATAACATGCAATAAACGGTTGGGCACGTTTTATTAAAAATGTCTACCACAAATGAAACATATCAACACGGAATTTAGTTTTAGATCACCAAATTGGCCGAAAAGTTTGACTTTATTTAGTATAGATTGTCACTTCAAAGCCGAAACATACTGCACTGCCAGTCTGTGGGTTAGCACAAGGTGCGGTGGCAGGCTACTGCACTTCATTTGAACATCAACCGTCGCCTTTTCAACGCCGGGGCTCTACTAACTAAATGACGTAGTTAAGTATCATAAGGTCGTGCTTGTTCCAAAGAACAGAGACTCCTTTGCCTGAGGTCAACAAGTGAAGTCACTACCCTTAGCCCTGGCATTAGTAGAGCCGGAGAGGAATCTGATTAGCTGACCCATCGGGGCAGTTCATTTCTTACAGGATCCCTAGTGGGTTAGTCTAATTAAGATGGAAAAAAGAATGGGGTATCTTACATCTGAACCCAGTCATAATTCTGTCTCATTGATGATGGAGAGTTTACTTAGATAAACAGCAGTGGTGACACGTACTATCATTTGTTATTTTTTTTTTGCATATTTATTCGTATCTTTTTTCAAACTGCAATATAAAGGACAATTTGCCCAGCACGAATTACCATACCATTTTCAATACTATTACGAGATGGAAATCACCCTATCAAAATTTATGCAAGGCAATCATTTTGACCATCAAAATGAATTTATGTCCAACACTTATACATATGTTCCTGTAATCGAGCAATGTTTTAAGAAGAATTGGCCTAAGAATTCCTTAAAAATATGAATAACATTTATAAGTCACATCCCACTTCAATCAGTATTTTTGTATATTACAAAAGTTACAATTGCCAATTTTGCAATGATTTCATTTGCTATACATGCATCTTGAACAGTGCTACCCATTTTGTGTGACCAGTTGTTGACACATTTTTCTGGCATGTTTATTGGTTGAGACAAACAATTGGAAGTTATGAAACAGTATTTGTTCATGTTCACTTTACAATCAGTTATTCTGCCTTAGACCTTTAAATAATCAAATAATTTTTCTTTCATCCTACATAGTTAAAAAAAAATAGTCTTTGAATATATGAATAAATAGTGAATATTATCAATAATGTCATAGGTCATGGTCCATGTTTTTTTATTTTCTTTTGATGGAGGTAACCGCCTCCATTTTTAATGCCAGCTTAACTCTATGTACATTTGCGGAAATCAAATCCGGTTTCGTACTACGTGAGAGCGCAGTATCATCTCAATTTTATATACTGGTATCAGCCAGGCCCGGTGACTACTGCACCTGCGGGTCCTGGGTGTGTAATCGCCTCTGTTGCTAGGTCATACCAACGAGGATCCCTTGGAAGACACACTCGTGAAACACGGTCATAGGCCATGCATGTCAGCCGCTATCATAACCCCTAAGTCACTTTTATTTTAATATTTTTTGGGGGGGGGGGGGGGCAGATAATATAAATAAAATATCACTATTTTAATCCCAGGGGAGTATATTCAAGGCTGCTGGCCCATTTAAATATTGTTAAGGCTCTGTGCCTTTGAGCCTCGGTTTCGGAAGAAGCTCAATTACTCACGTGCTCTTTCTTTGACTACCTCGGCTGCTCTCTCGGCGACTTCCCTCGCTTTCTCGAATGGATTCCATCCCCACCTTCTAGACCGGCGCAGGCTCGTGGGTTTTATGAACTGACGGGCACGCTTTGCATCCAAAAAGATATGCTCGGGGCCTCCAATTGCCCGCCCTGTGGAAAATTTTATATTTATTTACATAAGATTTCTTTGCACGGTACCTTCAACTCTTCTCCCTGAAAACATACAACTGCGTGGAATTTCTTTAATGTTATTCCAACCAATCATTACTCAGATATAATGATTTCAGTAGCAGTTATTTATTTAGGATTTTTTTTTCAATTTCCAAAATACTTTTTGTTTTTAATAATAATAAGATCAAACTTAAGTATGGGTAGTTTCAGTTAAAGGGAACTCCCTGGTTTGGTGTTAAAAAGAAAGGTCAGTGTTAGGTAATGAAAATGGAACCGACTCTTTAGAGAAAACACAAAAAAATGATCTACGTCAAACTCAACATCACATATTACAACCTTTTTCCTGCCCGGTACAGAACACTACCATGTATGTCTACTCAAGATATTGAAGATGATCCGTACCATGTCATTAATTGTTCAAACTCCTATTTCTAAATTATCCTCATTAAAACTAAATGTATTGTTAAGATCGCGGGAGTTTTGTGCATTGCAGTGAACGGGGCACACGATTTCGAGTAAACGAATTATTTCGGATTATAAAACTCGATAAGCAATCTGATGGACAATCGAAGTATTACCATAAAACAGCAGATTACCATATTATTCTACCATGTTATTATCGACAATATTAACACCAGTATTAAAATATTAGTATGATGATATACTCACGTCTTCTGCACGCGGATGGACACCCATGACGTTTCTTGTTTTCCAAAGCCCTCACGGCGTCGTCCACTTTCCTCTTCTCTCTATCAAGCGCTTTCTGTTTATCGGTAAGCTGTCTCTGTTTATTTTCGAAATCCCGTTTTTTCCTGTCAAAGTCCCTCTTTTTCCGTTCGAGATCTCCGTTGACATTATCGAAATGCCTCTTGGCATCGTTGAGTTTGTTTTGCAGTTTTGTGACTTCTTCTCGCGCGTCACTGAGTTTCCTTTGAGCTGATTCTATCCCAGCTTTGGCCCCATCTATAGCCGCATCTGCTATTTCACGGAGTTTCTGGAGTCCAGCCAGAGCTCCCTCACGAAGCCTTTCAATTAAATCATTTCTGAAATACCCAGACACCTCGAAACCTGACCCTGTCAAGGTTGTGTCGGCGTGAACCTCTACAACTGCCTCAAATAAGTCAAAAGCTGATCCCTGGACTTTGAAATACAGACCTTCGTTGCTTATGCTAACATTCAGCAAGGCGGATATGCCAAGAACGCGCACAGTACCTTCGACTTCTAATAAACACCTCTGATTCGAAGAACCCCAGCTTGTATCTATCAGGAGTCGGGGTCCCTGAGATGAACTTCTGCCTCCGATGTCCAGGATATTCCCTAACCGGAATGGGTTGACCACAAGATGTGTATAAAAACCTTCTTGTGAGACCCGTATATCAGCAAAAGCAGAACGGGTAAGAATCTGTATTTTCCCCCTCAGTGAAAATCCAGCTGGTATAACCATGTCTAGTTGCTCTATATTTTGCTCTATCAGAGCAAATGACAGTGCTAGCCCTTGTGGAAATCCGGTGTCAAGAACAGGTTGTGGTATTGGCAAATACTTACCAAACGCACGCAAGAGTGACCCAAATGTGAACGAAGTAATCTTAGCATAGAGGTAATTGTTTTCAGGGCTACCCAGGTCTACACCGATATAAGCTTCTGCTTCAATGGGTATGGCTTGGGGATTGTTGCGCAGGCCTAGAATGACACGCCCTCCCAGAGCAAGTCTGCTAATAAGTGTTGGAGGGGGAGGAATGGACACCCCAAACATTAGATCTCCCACTGCTAGGAAAGGAAGGTTGAACGCATTCTCCCACAAGCCCTTCATATACATATCAAGGCCTAGTTCAAATATGTTAAGACTGTTTTTGGAGAACGACAGAATTCCCGTAAATGTTAGCTTAGGAGAAGGGAGGATTATTGACCCGCCAACAGACACCGACTGCTCTGTTTGACTGAGCGAAACTTCTAGCATGAGGTCACGCATGGTGGTTCCAGCCAAAAGAGGTATCTCAATCGGTAATTTAACGGTTGTTTTGATGGAACCCTGATCAAGTATTGTGCGGATCTGCAATGATAGTGCGCCTAAGGGCCTTTTGAGTATTTCACATAAAATATCATTAAGACAGTCGTCAGGTGCATTAAACTCTCCAGCTAGTTGGATGCCATTGACCACATCTATTTTTGAAATTTCCTCCGTTTCAAATATTATGTCAGTCTTTTCTATAAATCTTTCCACAGTTACTGCAAGGCTGGTGTTATGAAACAGGCGGGCGCCTGGCATAGAAGACAGGTCAATGTTTCCCATTGTTATAAAGCTTACAACCTTAGTTAAAGCGGAATCTTTCATGATCATCCCAAAACCAAATGATGGCTTTGCAGTGTCTAAGAACAGCTCTGCTTTTAAGTTGGGTAAATTTCCGAACGTTGGTTGTCCGGTCACTCGAAGCAAAACTTCATCCCCAAAGACCATCTTCACATGAGGATTGTTCAGCCGCATGTCCAAGAGCTGACTAAAACTAGAAAACTGAGACGGAAGAAGCGTTGGCAATTGCAGATGGTTTGCCTTGGCCTCGGCTGCGTAAACGTTTGTGTCAGAAGACTTTTCAAAGTTAAGTTGAACATCAGTGTCTCCAAGGATCCAAGTGGTCGAAAGTTTAACCCCTAGATTCCTTTCCTGTGTGCTTTCCTCATCTTTTCCTATTGGTAGCGCAAGCAAGAGTGAGGTGTCTTGAATCGTTATGTAGCCGTTGATGAGCTCCAAGGTTCCTTCTTGTGTCACGCACACCTGAAACATTTTTTTGTCTCTGTCGTATGAGAGGTGGTCCATCGAAGAGGCAAAAAATTTGTCCATGGGAATACCTGATGGCAAAATCACAGATTGCAGAAAGCTGAATACGGGTTTCAAAAACTCCTTAGCTATTGGCCGCTTTTCCTTTGTGAAGCTAAATTCAACTGTTTTGGATATATTGGCATATAACCTCCATGTGTCCGTTGAACCCGGTGATTTCGGTATTTCGGTAACAAATCTTAACCCTTTTATAGTTGGGGACAATTCCAGAAAATCCTCGTCTGCAATATCAAGCAAGATTTTGTCGACAGTCTTTGTCGAAAACAAAAATTTAATGCCGGGAACGGTGACTTTTCCTAGGAGAGGAGTATTTCGTAACTCTAAACCAGTCAGCGTGTCAACCACACCAGCCAAAGACGTCTCACCAAAACTTCCAAAGAAGTGAACAGTAAAGCTACTGCCAACTGCCTTCGTCAACATGACTTCTAACTTACCTCCAGACAGAGGTCCGTCCACTAAATTAACGGCAAAGCGAAGAGAGGATCCTTCGTCTTTGGACAAGACAGCTTCGGCCTGAACATTTCTTACAGTAAGGCTCTCTAAGTGTAGTGTTTTGGTAACCTCCGCTAGGTTCTCTTCGATCTCGCCGAATTTCTTGGTCACGCCAGATATCAGTTTTCCTATTGGGAACGAGGCTTGAGGGTTTTTATGGCCTCCACTTGCATGTATCCGTCCTACTTCATACTCTACAAAGAAATCCAGTGGTTCTTCTTCTAGGTTCCAGAGGCCTGCATACCCTATCCTGGAAATCTTCGGAGTTAATGTGATGTTACTTATCTCTAGCTCCCCCATGACAGACTCCATTGTAAGAAGGCCAGGTATTGCCGTAAACGATGCTTGTACACTGAACGTACTGTAAAATGTGTGTTGACAGCGGTCAAGGCCTAGACTGTCTATGTAAACCTTGTTTGGAAAGGGTACATACTGACTTTCAAGAGCTCGGAATGAGTCTGGGAACAACCGGCTCAGGAGAGCTGAGATAGACAAACAACCAATTGGAAAAGGGTTCAGGCTGAACTGGCATCCGTGGTAAAGTGAGACCTTGACGTCACACCCCTTGTTCAGCAGAAAACTCGCTTCATGTTCCATATCTTTGATTTCGAACAAATCCAAGGCCTTGGGCAGAGGGTTGGCTGCAAAGAAGAATTAGCGTGTATATCGCATATATATATATATATATATATATATATATATATATATATATATATATATATATATATATATATATATGAAACGGGATTTCACACCGGGCCGACGTAGAGTTGCGTATTACGGCTTACCGAGTACGCGAAATTAGGCTGCGTACTCATGTAAAAAAATGTTGCTAGGTTATGCCTACAATGACGTGTGGTTGCTTATCCTGTGCATAGGCACCACGTACCTACACGACATGTGTAACTGGCGTACCTACGCTTAGGATTCCGTATAACAGGCTTCGGCTCACAACAGCTCACAAAGTGCAGATATGGAAGTGATAGCCACAAATCATGCCAAACATGGTTACTTAAGCTAACAGGGCGCCACATGAATAAATTATAACCAGTGGCGTCAATTTATCTTCAAGGGTACGCAGGCGAGGGAGGGCAATCAAAGTTTGGACTTTTTTATAAACAAATATATATATATATATATATATATTTGTCTGTGTGATACATTTCAATATATTACAATTAAGTACAAGGTTTAAAAAATAAGGTACATGTATTAAGTTTTCAGAGAACGTTAATTCTAAACCAGGTTTAGGTATATACAATATTTCATGGTAAACTCAGAAATGGAACCCAAAGTCTATAATTTTAACTATTCATATATTTTATTTCAAATATATAAACATTATTCTTTGAATATCAGGGAGAAGGGAATGGTTACATTGACCATCACCCTAGCTAAAAATAGGAGGGGATGGGGGATATATTTTTTCAAGGGCCTGTAACTGGGGTTACATAACCTTACAAGCTTTGAGTGATAAGATACATCCTTTATAGACATTTGCTCAGCCCAAAGAGTGATTTATCACCTTTTGATGTCAACAAAATAGTGACCGGACCATGTTAAATGCAAGATGACAGCCTGTAAAACGGCCACGATTATTAGTATTCCAAGAAAAAACTACATGTAGTAGGTTGATGCTCGTAACTATGTTGTTTTAACATTTAAATGTAGATATCAAAGGACTTATGACTGTGGGTTTACATTTCTCGTTCAAAATGATTGCCAATGTGAACACCACAAAGGCACAAAAGAATTTTCCATTTTGGAAATAAGAGGTCGCGAAATGTGGTGCATTCTGGGGGGGGGGGGGGCGCTTTCATATTTTTTTTTCATAAAACTTCAGTTATTTTTTTGCAGATACGAGGATATTCGGTGTGGTCAGCGTACATATAGTTATTTTCAATAGTCTGCAGTCAAACTGAGAGGATAATACCCTGAATTGATAAATATTGCTATATGGGCCATGGAACTAATTTTTGGGTATATACTTTTAAATATTGTAAAACGAGGCTAGTCAAGATACAGATATTGGGTGGAATGTTCCTGGTGAATCGTGACATTAGTCAGGACATACCAAGATATAAATAGCAATTAATTATGTAACCGTGGTGTGTTTTATCGAACCTTTTCATCGGTCATGGGTTTAATCTTGGTTATGTTCGTCCTGTGTGGCACATACGTCATTGTGAGGAGCTCGAACAATAGTGTACAAAAGTTTATGTTGTTACTTTAAGGTTTGATTTCCGAGTCACGCTGACCTTCGCCGAATCTAGAGTGATATATACCACAGGAAGTCCTACTTCAGATTCCTTTCGCTTACCACTACTATCACTTAATTGGTAAGGAAGCAAAGAGTCAACTGTGAAATCGTAAAATTTCCACTTATACTAATGAGTGTTGGCAGTGTCTACACTAGCACTTCCTGAATACCACCAGAAGTGTCAATCCGCTCTATTTTGGAGTAATAAACTTTAGTTATGTGAATTGAGTCTAATGATATAGCTCCTCGAAGGCTGAAGTACCGGGGTACCTCCTGTAGAAGATAAGGTCAACGCCATACAAATTGGTTCATAAATTACTAGTTAAATAAACGGAACCTGGGTGTTATCTAAAATGTGAGCGTGGGTTATACTGGATGGCAAGGTGGGTTTGTAAATCATGCTTTTTCCAAGGGTGAACCAGTCTAAGAAAAACATAATTACATTTGTTACTACTCTGTTCCTCTCATCTGAGTGAAAACTGTGTATGTAGGTCTGTGTAGGGGTGTGTGTGTGTGTGTGTGTGTGTGTGTGAGAGAGAGAGAGAGAGAGAGAGAGAGAGAAGGAGGGGATCCCATTTCATCTAGCTGAAGGTAATTCATTTTCCTTCTTTTCAAACATTCAAAAAATAAATCTGCACCATATGAATAATAAATTATATGAAACGTATTAAGCCAAAATCACTTATGAGGCACGAATGGAGGGATTAGGATTTTACAGAATAATATAAAGTCAGGAACGATGTTTTTCAGTATCTATACACACAAAACACGTCTCCTAATGTGCTAAATTTCGGTTATAGTTCTTATTCTTAGCTTTGTATAGTAGTTGTAAATTACTGACTCTTAAATAAAAACCTGACCATAGGTTTTCAATAACAGTGGAGCTAGATTAAGTATACAACTGTGAAATTCTTTTAGGGAATGGCATTGATCTTGAAATTTTGTGAAAGTGTCTCTGTGGCGGTATTTCCCTTTACTAATTTTTTTATCATCTTGAAGATAGTGACGCCACTTTCTTGATACACTCTTGACTGCAAAGTTAGGCCTATTGGCTTATTTTTTCTTTACTTAGGTCATGGAAAATCCCAAACGGATAGTTATGTTTATGAAATATACGTCAGATCTACGTCAGTTACCATGTTTTTTTTTCTAGTATATGATATTTAATTAATCAGGCTTAATGAACAAAGCTAATCGATACAAACGATAATTTAAAAAGCAAATAATTAGATAGTGCACTAAAATAATTTTACTCATGGTAGATTAATATCTCTAATATTGATTACATACTCAAACTAGAAATGGATTCATGCCTCCGCCATTTGAGCACAAGTTATAAAAAACGCTCTTCGAACACACTGCAGCGTCACTCTGTTCGCTCGAGCGTGACCTGAACAGTTGGCTAGGCCATATTAATAGGGGGGACATTCTATGCATTCACTTATTTTTGGCTCATATGCCTAAGTTCTGTCATGCACAAGTGACCATGCTTTCGTGAATATCCCATGATGAAGCACCAGAATTCAAGAGATGCAGAATCAATTCTTCCATGGCCCATTCCCGAAAAAAAACCTGAACATTTTATGAGAATCCGTTCATGATTGCGGGAGATATATTGTGAACAAACATACGCAGAAACAAACACACAAACAAGCACACACATGAACGGGAACGAATACGCTTGCTGATTGACGTTTAATATTGTGTCCTGAAGGTCCCGATTCTCCAAACAATGCATACGTTATGGGTTCATACGTAACGAAGAAACATGAAACTGGTGTTTCTCATAGTAGAACGCACAATCCTGACTTGCTGGAGAGTTGCTCAAATCACCATTCTTTTAAATGGAAAAAGAAATACACTTGTATTATGTTTTCATTTAATTATCCTTGAAAAAATATTTCCTATCGACACCTTCAGCTTCGAGTATGTGTACACACTTCGTAAGTTTGTATGATGGGATCAGTTCTTAAAAAAGAATACAATATACATAGTATGCCTCTCAGATTTAAATGACATAAGGTTTCGAAGGTTTATGTTTCCAGTCAATATGAATAGTAACGTAACTATACTTACATCACTGGTAACGTATCTTAAACTAAATGCGTCCTTGAAAATATGGTGTTAATTCCAAACAATAGTTTTAAAATTTCAATACACTAACTTTCTGAAAATAGGCAAAACCACAAAAGGTACTCTTCCAATTACATTGAATACATTCAGTGCAAAATACTCAATCACGAAAAAAAAAAGGGAAAGGTTAAAAGGGGATCACCAAAATGAAACAAATGGTTATTAGTCTGAATGAAACCACTAACTCAACATTACGGTTGAGATACCCTTATATTAACAATGGACCATCACAGCAGGTTTTAGATGAATGGTAAACTGTTTAAACGTTTTTAATAATTCAACGTGTTGGTATTTTTAAATATCCTGGAGTAGGATACATGTATAGTTTATGCAGTCTTTTTCTTTGCAAACCCCGCATTAAAATCCTATTTTAGCCCAGGAACAATTTAAGAAACTTTATTCTGGGAATAAAACAAAATGTTATGTATTTAAACATGTTTGCTGTGGCCTAAAAAGACTATTTTTTTACGAAAATTTGTTACATACCACATGCCTCCATATTTATCCGTTATTTTTTACCTATGCAGTTTTATGTGTGCAGGGAATTTTAAAGTCAACTTTATTTTTTGCTTTAGAATAAACATAAACCTTTCCCACAAATATAAAACGATACAGGTATTACCCACAATCTTGGTTAAAGATACATGCGTTACATTTTTTTAAGGTTTATGAATAGGAATTTATCCTATCTTATTTTAGCGAATAATGTGATTTATGAAGAAAATGAAGGCACTTTGGTGTGAAAGTGGTTATAAAATATAACACAACAAACCGAGACAGAGGCTTACAATGTAGACTTCAGACTGCTCTCCCGAAGTAGACATGTTTAGGAATAATATGGGTTAAAATATTAGTCTAACCTTTTACGTAAGAGTAAACTCCATAAACCTCATGACCATTTGGTGAAATGAAAAAAAAAAAGATAAAAAAAGTTGTGTTAGTGAAAATTGATTTAAAACAGAAGATCTGTTCTTATTTATGAAATTATGTACAAGCGTATTTTTATTACCAGGTAGTTAGTTTAGTAGTTATAAGGCAAAGATCCTGAACACAATAATTTGTTGAAAAGTAGAAAGAAAATGATAAGTGCAAAATAAATTTAATACTTCACAAAAATAAGTATGAACACGTATGAATTAGTATTTACACAAATTTTAAACACTATGGTACAATTTACATAGAGATAACTTTTCGTTTGCCACGATTGAAAACCAACCATCTAACACCTAAGGTTGTGAGGTACGAAGACGAATAAGAGAGGCAATCGAACTTCAAAATTTATTTTTTGGGTGAATTTTTCGTCGATTTGTGCCTCATTATTGGTTTTCAGTTCATTATCATATAACCTTTAAATCCTTTAGAATAAACATTTGGCATAATTCAGAGTGGCATTCAATTAAATTTTTATGCAAATATATGCAGCGCGCTACCTAGGAAACCTACCTTCCTGTGCACTCTGCAGCGTGACATCCGGGGTCTCTCCTGGTGACGCAGTTCCATTTATCTCAAATGGAAGTGCAGTGGCTTTGACATGAAAGGGAAATATTATTCTCTTTTAATTTATGGGAAAAAAACTGTGTCGTCTCTTATTGGGATCGTATAAAAAGAGAACATGTTTATATACTTAAAATGGGCCTTATCCGACGTCTATTAACTAAAGACAATTCGTTGAACCTTTTACCAGAACACACCGATGACATCACACAGCCTGTTCGTTTTTTTTTTTATATAAAATTGTTTCATACAAGTGTTGGGGGGGGGGGGGGGGGGGCACAACGCGTTCAACAAGGGCATAGTGCGGCTATGGTGACAACTATAGTGATCTTTCCAATTTTGCATAAATGCAACCAGCAATCTTTAAAGGACACTATGCAAATTTCAGTAAATTAAGTATAATCATGATAACAATTTTGATTGTTAAGCTTTAACACATTTTATTTATATCATGATATTATTTTCCTTTATGAATTCTTATTTATCATCTTGACACAGACAGGGGAGAGTATAAATTGCAGTAGATGTCCCCGATATGTGCGTTTAATTGCATAAATCAACAACAAATTTATCAACATTTCTCTATTATGTGGAGGAAGGTAACATGGTCTTTCTATTTTTCAACACTGGGCATGTATACTGTATTCACTTACATGTAGTTTTTTTATAAACAAACCCATTCATCCCTGACAGAGACGTTATGATGATATTTCATACAGAAATAATCTACGATTCATTTATATGTACACAGAGTACAAGCTAGGACCCGCATGGGAAGCTGGATTTAAAAGGACAATACATGTACGCGCTAATAACGGAGAGATTCGTATTGACTTGAACGGAATCTGTGAAAGCTGTGGATTTACAAAGGAGAGGTATGCCAGCCGACCTGCTGACACTTTTCTATCAATTCAACGTTCACTAAAAGCGTCTTGTAAAACTAGACGTTTCTCTCTCTCTCTCTCTCTCTCTCTCTCTCTCTCTCTCTCTATATATATATATATATATATATATATATATATATATATACACACAAATGATTTTTGATGCCATGTATAATTTCTGTTTTAAATTCGCGATTTGTTTTGTTAATTCCTTTAATTGTGATGACACGGAAATGCTTCAGACATTCTTTGAATAAAAGCGAGAAATCGCTACCGAAACGTATATATATTCACTTAGGTTAGGTGGTTGCGTTATTAATTACGTTCTTAGGAACTGTTAGATTCCCTTAAATTCTCTCTAAATGTATGTACTATCAGAAAGTTAACTATTTAACAGTAAAAATATATACCTGATGTTACCGAGGGACCACCAATGTATGCTACCAGCAGAGCGCAGCAGATGACGTTCCACCGTGTTGGCGCCATGGCTCTGTCAATTGAACAAAAAAGTACACCTTTGACACATTTAATAAAGCGAAAATATATCATATATATATATATATATGTATATATATATATATATATATATATATTTATAAATACAATTGCCCCTTTAACACCTTTTATAAAGCGATGATACATTATATATTATTACACCCTGTTAAAACTTAAGTTAACTGATAGAGTTGTTGTATGCACATATATAAATATGCATTTCAATTTCATATGACACAAGCACGCAGTTCTCCAGCAACGGCACCTTTTGTAAACTAACGTTAAATAAAAGCTCGTTTATTGAGTCCTAATCATTGTTACCAATGTGTGTGATGCAAAACATTAGTGCATTTCCGAAACCTTCTTATAAAAGCGTTTTTTACTCTAGATTTATCAGCTGACGTAGACTGACACTTTTCATTTCAGAAATTAAGAGATAAATAAATAAGTCAATTTATCATGCAAGAGATAAACAGTTTTTTAGTAGTTATATTTCATTATTTAAGACCCCCGAATTCTCTTGACATAAATAAAAAGCTTTCAAATAATTTCAGTTAAAGAATAACTTTTTGAAACTGTCGCAACAAATCAAGGGTTATAGGCGTATAACATTAGTAACTATGAATTAGACGAAATGATATTTAATACAGCATTGGTTAAGTTCTGATTCAGTAGTGTGTGTGTATGTGTGTGTGTGATAGACTCCTGTAATTTTACTAGAAGATTATCAATACTCCAAGAATATATAACCATATAGAAAAAAAATCCACTGCTAGCAAACTTCAAAAACATGCTCTATGGTTGGCTCATGGTGCAGTAAAAGACCTTTCGTGATATGAATTCAAGATTGGTTTCTCATGATACAGTTTATTTCGTGACTTAAGATAAACTCACCTGAACTCACAGACCAGGCACCTCAACTGATCGCGGAAATGGCATCTCTCCCATATATGAACTTGTCGATTAAAGTATGAATATTCAACAGGATACAAAGTGGCCAATCACAAACCAGATATAAAGAATTCATCATTCATCACGCACTAAAATAAACCTTTGATAAGAACCCCGCTGGATTAACACAGTACCGTATAACGTTAGTATCCAGATTAACGCTTTTCACAATTGCGTCACTCTGTAGTCACATGAATAATACAACTGGAGTTAGATGTATATATATTTGGCACAACTTGTTGAATATAAAGAATGTTCATCGGAACTTGAAGATTTCTTCAACAGAGTTTTCCATAGAAAACATGCCTTTAAAATAGTCAGTATTATGGTCATTAATATATTTATATATTTCACTGCACCCCGCCGAGTCAAATATTGAACAGAACCATGACAATGACAAAGGAAATTATTTCTTGTTGTAAAGCCGTCGGAGCGGAGCTTAAGATCCCCTTGGCGATTCCTGTCAGAGAGTTTAAGATAAAATGGGTAAATGACGATATAGTTTAAGAGATTAGCCCTATAATGTCCTGATAACTATAACAAACTTGCTGTTCATATATGGCACCAGATATGCGACCACTTCCACAGGCGTAACTTTATGTTTACACGACTTTACGCTGAGCGCATGTAAAGACAGTGTGTCAAATTGGCAATTTATGCCCTTTTTCCTGTCTCCAATATGTGTGCATTACGCTCAGAATTGTTAGAACATTTTAAAACTTATGCGTTTGCATTATGACCCATCATAACGCAGCATCATATCGTGTACATAATACGTCGGCGTTACATATGCGTATTTATCGTATCGCAAACGAAACGCAAGTGCTAGCTTTGTATATATAGTATACTGTAGTTGACATCAAATTCATATTCGTGGGGTTAATATTTTGCGAATTTCCCTTTTATAAGAATTTCGTGAGGGTCCCATTTTCGCCATCTCACCATGCAATTAACTAATTGAGTATATCTATTACTATATGGAAATAATAATATTAAATAATATGTACGTCCACATCGAAAAATTAGGACGTGGACCCAATGAAACATCGGATAAGTAGATATAATTGGTAAGTTATGTGAAAGATCTTGTATCATTTATAATTGCAGTCTTTGATTAATACTTCTATTCCTTTGGCCCTTCGACTTGCCTTTGTCGGTTTGGCCTTTAATTCATTGAGGTTAAATTTTCGCGGTAATTTCTCTATCGCGAATATCTCGAATTAGAAACTACTATTTGGTTAACTCCAGCTTAATTGAACGGACTGCGACAGCAACAGGCTGTGGACGTATCCTCCAAGAAAATGATGTTTAAGGTATAAGAGGTTGTGGTGAGTTTGTCCCACGCTGAGATTATTTAGTTCATATCCTATATATAGTAAACCTTGATTGTATCTGAAACATTGGTCATGTCAGCTCTACCTGAACGCTATTTTCATAAGCTGGTGTGGCAAATGGATAAGTGGTTTCAGTATAATACGTCAAATTTACAACGACTATTTCGTCGTTTTCAAGTGCGGTTTTATGAGCCATGACGTATCTGACCCCGAGATGCTGCCTTGTGTGTAAACAACAGATTTCTTGCTTCCGACGCACAGACATACCACACCAGCATCTGCATTATTTGGCCAGTTGAGCACCTTGGGTCTTAAGAGGTTGGGCGAAGATTATTGCTTAGACCTTAAGCGTTTCGTGACAGCTTCGTATGTTAGTAAATCTTTACCCAACTGGATTCATCTTCTTAACACCAGGAAGTGAAAACTACATGTTTTATATTTTATTGCCATCAAGATCAAACGACCAACAACCTATTGTTGTCCCGAAGGTCAGAGTTATCTACATTTTGGGATCGGTAACCTCACTCCAAGCAACGACATGTCACAACGTGTTAATGAGTAAACACGGGAGGTAACATGTACTCCTAGGTACAATATCAAATAAAATCAGGGGCGGCTATAGGATCTCAGAAAAGAAATTTATAACGGTGCGCCAAAAGATGACTTGAAACTCTCGCGTACTTGACAAAGACTCCTGCACAGCCTATAACCTGACGGAATCGTTAGTATCATATATGATTTTTAAATAACTAATTACTGGAATTCACTACAGGTACCAATTAAGTGTTTTGAAGAAGAGTCGCAGAAGATGCATGATGAAACACTTGATTGTTATCTGAGTTAAGCCAGTGTATAAAAAAACAGAAAACTGGGAAAACGGCAGGTATTGACAGCCTGAGTAATGAACACTCAAGGTCTAACTTGATCACTTGACCCATTTGTTTAATCAAATCGTGCGTCTTGAGTATGTCCATGAGCGTATGAAGAAGGGTCTTATCGTAGCAATGCCGATAAGGTGCCAAATCTAAACAGTAAATCCCCGGACAAATTTTGGGGAATCACGCAAATATTTTTAATTATAAATTACTGGGAAAACATGCAATTTTAAACAGATTATTAAACTTCACTTTACAGCAGAATATTAGTTTCCCTGACGTATTGCATTGTACTTGTCAGTCAGGTTTATCGCCTACATATGAAACGTTTATGTTACAAGAATGTGTCCTCCATAATGAGGAATTAGGTTTTAGGAATATTGTTGTTTTTGTGGATTGCAGAAACGCCTTTGACACAGTGTGCCCCCCCCCCCCCCCCCCAGTTACACAGAGCAATGACAAATCAGGTGGCATAGCTGAGGAGCAGGACAGAGACTATTCATTGTTTTGCACTTGCAAAATATAATGTGAAATCCAGAGTACGTGCCTAGAGGCTCATTCATGTTAAATACTGACAGTTTTGGACACAATTACACATATAATGCCTTGATGGTCATTTGTTAGCAAAAATTAATATTTGCAGTTTTAAAAGAATCACTAAAACTAATAACTTTAATCACGCGTTAATATTAGTATTCTGTATCATTTTTCATTATTTATTCAGAAGAGTAACTGAGTAGGCTTTATAAAAACATCCTATTGATAATACTGACAGGCAATCCACAGCCTTTTGTAAATTGGTAAAAATATCGATATTGGTAAATTTGATCATGTGTCAATATGGATATACATAATCCCTGTGCGGTTTTAGCCCAACTATAATATTCCCATTGTTATGATTTATTCGCCTTTTTCTCCCAGTTCTGTGTGACATTCCAGAAATTCCTTGGCCATAACTCTAATGTGTTAGAATCTTTTTTCAATGTTGATTGATTCAAGACTGCATGCACCATTGTGAAATGAATGAAATCTTCCAAATTAGGGCCAAACATTTCAAACCTTTGAGATGACTTCCGAACATTCCCATAGTTTAATAACAGGTTCAAACTTTATCATTAACCAGAGAAGTAAGAACTCGCTGAGCAATTCAGGTATTGAAAAAGACTGAAATATTTTACAGTGCATCAGTTGCAAACTGCGCAGATTAAGTGGCGCAAGAGTTGACTCTGCTGTTAAGGGTTTGTAGGCGTCACAATCTGACTCCCACAATGCACCGCGGCTTCTAAACACACAAAAGACGTAAGTATAAATGTAGTAAAGAGGGAATAATGTAGTCCGTTCAAGTACATTGGATAAGAATTGTTTCAAGGCAAATTACATAAATATGGATGTTATTCTTTTAGTTGAAAGGGCTTCACGAATGTGTAATACTTTTCAAGCACACGCATGTGAAATGTAAACAGAAGGTGTTTCCTTGAAACGTAAGACATTTTGATTTTAAGGTTTGACTGTTGTAAGTAATCCCGGTAGTCCTATAGTGCCTATCAGAAAGAGGTTCTTATTTTTAGTAGAACCGACCTCTGGCGGAAGGGTGCTACCGGTGTTCTCATTCCCATTGTGTAGTATCGTTTATGTAAATCACTCCTGCACTACCTTCAATGTATCAATGCACCCATAGCATTTGGTACGTCATACTGCTTTTTAGAAAAAATAAAATCCTGATTTTTAAAGGCAAGTTCTTTCAGATTAAATACGCTTGTAAATGAGGTCAAAGGTGGGACAAGAGTCGTACGCAGCTAGAAAGCAGTTACAGACCACATAACCTCCGCTAACGTACAAGATAACCAGATCATGTAGCCTATATTACCTAGAGTCTCATAAAACGAGTCGTGTGATATGTAAGCACAAGAAATCTTTGAACACAAGGCGAGAGCAATGTCATTCACGGTTGATCAACTCGATGGTTACATCACAAGTAAGCTCTGTCCGACAGAACTAAGGGGCTCAAATTTGGTTATACTTATGTACATTGCAGGAATCTCCTAATCCAGTTGGAGATTTACACACATTTACACACACACTCTGGACTCTGCTCTTAACAAACAAACCGTTAATTCCTGACAGTTACACAGGAGGCTAACATGTGGCTGCAATGTTCCAGTAAGCACTTATATTACATCCAGTATAGGACCTGTGGAGATATACAGTAGCGCCATCTTGTGGTGGCAAAGATAACTATTCATTAAAGCTGTTAAACACAATATATCATACCAACTGGTGCCCCATAACTCTAGTGAGTGACTAAGGTCTCGCCCTGGCTGGGACACATAAAATTGCCCTTACAAGTTTGCCTTTAAGCAACACATATGTTATGATAATCCAGATGACAACCAATATTTAACGGATTGTTTCTTGTATGGCAGTGATTTAGTACTCGAGCCCGGATTTGGACTCCAGTCCAAACACGGATCCACTTGGATAAGTTGTTTTAGGACTCTTAGGTCAGGACTTGAGATATCAGGTAAAGTTCATCTCGATTAAAATACGGTCTTTTTCAAGGGAAAAAAGACTGTCACATAATGTTGGGACGTTCACATGTCAGAACACACTACAGAAATATAAACAAAAATCAAGATTGTATATACAAATCTCGGGAGCTATATGTATTATTAAAAATAAAAGTAGAAAAAAAAGTTTAGATTATAATAAAATATGTGTATGACAGAAAATTTCCATTTAAAAGTGTTTGAAATAAAGAAATTTTAATTTGACTCGGACTCTGACATAGACTAGAGCTCTGTTAGACTCAGATTAGAAGAAGGTTGACTAGGAGCCGAACCAAAAGGACTCTGACTTGGCCCTGGTCTCGAGTGACTTGGGCGTGGACTTTCACTTGTACCCAGAAGGTGTGGAATCGACTCCGAACGCTGTTGGATGGCTACCTACACCTTCACACTATTCATCAAAATACCTTCATACCTTTGTGAGTAGGGTTTCTAATTCTAACAATGGCGACAAAAACATATTCACTCTTCACAGATAAATAAGTACGCTCTTCACGCAGCGATTTACACTACAGTCGTCCAAGATATTTTTTTATTGATTTAACGGCTGCTTTTTTTAAAGCAAGGTTCTTTTTGTTTTCATCACCAGGGCTGGCACAGAGCAAATAATTTTAATAAGACGCTCTCTTTAGTCTGATTACTCCAGTTCTGGCACGGGGCCAATAATGCCATCCTGGTGTCAGATGTTTAAAATTTGGAGCTGGATGCACAATGCGATACCACACTCTCATTGCTTTGATTACCAATTCTTTGCTCTGTGCCAGCCCTTATCATAAAATATTTAATTAAATTTATGGCCGTTTTTTTCTTGTCTGGCACTTCTTTATCAAAGGTTCTAAAATATACGAAAAAGGATAGATAGACAGAATGTAGAGACAGGCCTCGGTGGAAATATAACTTTGGGGGCCCGAACAGTCGAGGAGTAAAACGCTTGGCTCTCTCCGCTGGCGACCCGGGTTCGATCCTCGTCGTGCCTATGAGCGTAGGTTGAAGTTGCCCATCGAAGGTCTGTGGTTATCTCCGGGTCCTCCGGTTTCCTCCACCCCTACAAAATACAGAACGCCATCATCTGACCCATGAAGAGTGCCTTGATTAGTAGTAAAAACTATTTGTACAATCCATGTAAAATAAATAAGTTTGTATAAACTCCCGTCCTAATGTTGTTGACTGGCATAATAATTATGTTATTATTGTGAATATTACAGTTATACGGTTACACCTGCAGCAAACCCTGCCGATTCTTGCCCAGTTTGTTTGATAAGCCATTTTTCTGATAATGATAATAAATGTGACAGGTTAATCGATAACATCTGCTTCAAATAACAAAAAAAAAATAATCTATTACTACTGACCTAAGCATGGAGATAAAAATTCAAAATCAATGGGCCAGCTCACCGAGTTAACTATGCATCAAAGCTTAAACTCCTAGGGGCCAAAGTGTACAGCTTTGTTGATCGGTGCAGAATATGTGGATGGAAACAGTGTTAATCTAAAATGCAATATTACTCTGTTTATCGTTAACGAAATGGAAATATATGAGGTATTGCCAAGATAGTCCACTTTCTCTACCTTTACTAAGCATAAAGATATTGCATTTATATCATTATCTGTGCGGGGAAAATAATGTATGTACAACAGGTAATATTTCAGGCCTCCCTTTTGGGACGGTCCCTTATCTACCTTGCCACAAAACTTCGTCCCTCGGTCCGTTATTTACGATAGTCGCTTTTCCCCGAAAGAGGGAGTGAGAGATTTTAACTGTGCCTCGGTCCAGCTCCGCATGAACGAAGCGTACTTCAGGAAGTCGAATAATAGTAAGTAAGCTTACATACTAGTAAATTATATATAGTATTAACACTAAAGGTTTGGGCATTTTGTCATGCACGACCGTCTGGTGTATGTGACCGTGTGAACGAAACATGATTCTAAGGAAGGGACGGTGAACTAAAACTCACCATGATAGTTATATAAAAACAAGACTCTTGCAAAGATTGATCAATTTCATAGATTCAGGACTTGCAATAGACCACCGATAGTACAAAAATTATTGACATTACATACTGCATAAGTATATCTTTCAAACCAGATGATATCCATAAGTGGATTTGCAATGTATATTATCTAAAATAAAGTATGCGAGTCAACCACGCCTTTTTCCATTCGGTTCCTCATATATATATATGTGTGTGTGTGTGTGTGTTCACCTTTGACAATCGTCGTATATTCCCAGAGTGTTATTTCCACAAAGCATATGGAGTGAACACTTTATCAGTGTACATGTATTTTGACCCCAATGATAAGAACAGCTGTGGTACTATCACTGAACAGGGGCGGATACTGATTTTGGAAAAAGGGGTTCCAACCTCAGGCTCCTCCCGCAGCGGTTATACACTGCATTTGTCCCATATCTCCTTTCGTGTAACCGCTGCTTTCTGTGGCAAGGTTCTCTGGGTTGGACACCAGGGTGCGTACAGAGCACAGCTTTGTAATCAGTTATTGTAATTGTGTCCCAGTGTTATCAGACAAGCGAGAGCCGGTGTCGCATTTTTAAAATTTGGGCTGGATGCACAATGCAATGCTATGCTTTCAGTGGTCTGATTGCATGCGTACCCTAGTGTTCCTGCAAAGAGAACCTTAATATACTAAACAGGAGTTACACACGAAAAGAGTTACACACGAGAAGAGTTACACACGAAAAGAGTTACACACGAGAAGAGCGTATTCCCGCCTCAAAAGAAGGATAATATATTGAACCCCTAAAAATAAGGCTGCGGAGGGTAAGGAAAATGGGGAATCCCTACTGAACGAGACGTTGATAAATATTCAAGAGTATCTGAGAAAAACAGAATGATAGGGGAGACAAATTATAAGATAAATATTCACCGCCGCAGGTTAAAACCTACCCAATTACACTACATATATCAAGGGCCGATCCAGATAGGGAGGGAGTTTGGTGTTGCAACCCCCCTGACAAACTTGGAAATGATCATTTCATTAAAACTAGAGAATTACATACAGGTGGGTCATCATTTAATCTATCATTTGACTTTTTTTAAAGTTGATAAAGTTTGTCATGTTGCCCGTTTTATGAATCAATAAATAGCAACTCAAACCCCTTCCTCAAAGAAATCCTGGATCCAGTCAAAATCGTCTAATATTAGTGCTGAACGGGTGCCTAGCAACCCTACCTTCCTCATATAAAGAAAGCCTGATCTGACCCTGGATGATCTGACGTTTGTGCAGAAAAAGGTAGCAGATATATTGGACTGGAGCATTCTTTGACTATATAATTAAGTATTACCAATAATAATGCAACAAAAATTATATAAAATAATGAAATTGGAATAAACAACGCCCTCTATCTAACAGTAGTATCATAAATGCGCTGCTAGCATTCACCAGAGGTGTTGATGTTTATATAAATGGTAATACATTAAGGATGATAAGGCGTATGATCGAGTTGGCGCTGTGGCACAATAATCTGCAAACACTCATGACTGTTAAAGGTCACAAACACATCAGATTCATGGTATACGCTCAGTACATGATAGGGCTTGGTATCTGTCCATATATTAAGGTACAATACATATTGCGATACACACAAAGCGATACCCGATACGCATTGATGATACGCTACATGCTTCTTTGTATATCATTTACTGAATAAACGCCCTGAGGATAAAATGTCTCGCTTTTAAGTTACAGGTACAAAGTGTGAGAACATCATATCATATAAAGGGTTTTTCTTATGTACCTTTTACTTTCTTGGGCAATGAACGCGTACTACAAACTAGGTTTTCTCAAGATCATATTTCCGTTTCCTCTTTCTTGTTTCTTCCTATCTTTCTCAGTATTCTTTCAATTGCGCATCTCATTATAAGAAAATTAAGGATATTTGCTGGTATGGCCGTAATGAATAATCAAGTGTTGGAAATTGAGCTGAAATTACTTTCATCACACACACACACACACACATATATATATATATATATATATATATATATATATATATATATATATATATACCTTTATATGTGTTTAAATGTGATATTATGTAAATTATTATATTCTGGATTGGGGCTATGCTGTCCTTATTGAATATTATATATATATATATATACCTTTATATGTGTTTAAATATGATATTATGTAAATTATTATATTCTGGATTGGGGCTATGCTGTCCTCATTGTCATGAGCTGTGCTTTTGTCCTGGATGGGTTGGGCGGGTCAGGGGGGCCTGCCCGTACCTGGTGGTTTGCCCAGCTCACATTTCCTCAGTAGACCATAACTATATAAGTAGTTAAGGTTATATTTTAAGTAAGACCTGTGTCCGTATTTGTTAGCAGTTATTGTTTTTCCCCTCGGTACGGCAAATACAGTATGCGAAATGAATCGGTAACCGTATCGACATTGCGTATCGATTCGTATCGATATATCGGTACATGATCAAGCCATACTACACGAGTAACTGAATGCTTTAATTGCCCATAGTGCATGCCTGTGTATGAGTACTCGAGTTGATTTCTGTCTCCTTTACTCATAAGAATAATTCGGAATCAAGTTCTCCTTGGAAAGAATTCTTGAAAATAAAAACAGTTCACCTCTCCTGAGACCAAACAATAACTCCTACCGGCTGAGCTTCATAACCTATACATCACTTTGCTTCACAATTTCCTATTTTGGATTTTTTATTTTAAATTCGTGTATAATCCAATTTGAGTACATAATTTGCCAGAAGACACAAAGTATCGTTATATAAAAGAGAGTTATGTCAGAGGTTCTGGTATATAAAATGAGCTATATTTTTTCCCGGTGATTGTACAAAAACTTGTGTTACCCTATGAGAGAACTGTAGTGTTTGTCGATGTGACCAGAATTTGTTTCGACAATTCTATTTCCACCAAGTTCTTTCTTAGTCACTCGGCAGATTGTGACGACATCTACTTAAAAAAAAAAAAAATTCTATCGAAATTTATATTCTATCTTGAACCTTAATAATAAAAAAAATTACATGCATACGTGCAACGGACTTAACTTGACGCATTTGAGGCAGTTTTGATCTACATTTTTGACAACACCGTATTCGATCATTTAACGTTACGATGATACAGAAAGGGGAACGAAATGTGAATATTAGTGGTAAATAAGTAAATACATGCATGTTCACAATAAGGCGGGGATGATGATCCCAAGAATGGGAACAAACTGCATGGTATCTCCCTAACATGTTTTAAAAAATTATATATTTCGCCTTAAAATGAGCTCAGATTCGAATCCGTAGTAATTGGAGATATTGACTTATATGTGATACAGTAAGCAACAGCGAGTTGCAGAGAATTGTTGATTTATTTCCACGGTACTTTAGCCGTTACTTTTTATTTATTATTGTTATTATATTTATAATTGCTAGGAGAGTAACTATAAAACAATGTAATGATTGCTTTCCTTTGACGTATCATTGTAACAAGTTGAACAATAGCTTAAGAGTAATAGTCGATTAATGCAACAGTGTGTGTTCATTGGAAAGCAATTGTGCTGTGTAATATTTTTATGTTTCAATTGTGGGTAAAAATGTGTGATATTTGATTAGAATATAAATTAATTAAAATTAAAATCATTTAGAATTGATTATACCTGGAATAGATATTAATGAAATATATAAATTTGCTAGGGAATGTAATTCAGTAGTATTAATTATTATTATTATTATTATTATTATTATTATTATTACGAGAATAATACTTTAAGATAAAAGTGAACATTAAGTGAAGGGGGCATAACTGTAACAGATTGACTCTCAAATTTATTTAGGATGATGAAAAATTGATAATGTCATAAAATAAAGGTACATATGGACATTCTCAACTTTGGACAGATGATAGACGGGTATAAAAACAAATTTGTTATTATAAAAAGATTGTTTATTAATATAAACAACATTAAAATGTGATTTGTTATATGAAGTGATTCGCCAAAGTGAATTAAGGCTGTACCCTCTTTTCGGCAAAAACGTTTAATACAAGTTAAACAGTCAGATGGTTTGTCAAGGTCTAGACCAGGAAGTCTGACATTTCTCTTGCTGGTTAAGTGAATAAAATTGTCCATGTATGTCACACGAATGGAACTGCGCTAGTGTTTGAATTTTGTCTTTCGGGTTTAAGCAAGGCTAGGACAACTAATTACAAGTATGCAGAAAATGAAGCGTTCTTACCAAGATGTGAACACCTCTGACCTCTTGACTACCATGGCTAAATGCAAGGATGCTGAAGATAAGATGCGATTGTCAACTGCAAATTTAAATGTTTTGGAGATGGCTTCCAGGTGAATATTTAATAGTAGGGACACTATAGAATGACATGTTTATGGTGTTTGATATGCAAAATGACTCTAAACAGTGAGAAAAATGAAGCGTAAATCAAACTGGTGTCGTAGTGTAAAAAGATAGCTCAGTGCCTGCCGCAGCCCATGTTTTGCCTTACAGAGCACCACGTGGTTAGTGACCTAGTTTCTGTGACGTCACGATTGGATGTCTATAGCATTAGGCTCGTCCATGGTCACCGAGTCATCCACGTCCTTGTCCGCAAGGTGGTTGTCATGGGCGCGGGGTGGGGGGGGGGGGGGGGGTTAGTTAAGGTGTTGGGCTCATTAGGAAGGGATGATAGTAGGTCCGGGTCAGACGTACTCGTCGATTATGTCGTAGTAGTCCGTGGGCTGGAGGGACCCGCCTTGCCCCTTCCCCCATCCACTCAGTCAAACCTATTTTTTTGTCTTATCGCTATACGTCTAAACGGGCCTGGTAAATGCAACAATTTGATGGGTACTTTATTGTTCTAGTTTATAAATTGATGTAGTTATGGTCATTTTAATTTCCCCTACCACTGTAGCATGGGGTTTTTCAGAAATTCCTTAATATTACACCAAAGTCGTTTGTTCAGGTGCTTTTATTGTGGGTAATCCCCAAACATTTATAGGCCAAAACATTCCGCGCGTGTGATATAAACCCAAATCAGGCAATAAATTGATCATATGATCGAATTCCTCCATACAGAGGATAACTGAGTCATCAGTTTCTAGATTTTGGCCAAGGGGAAATCTCATGACCTTTTGACCCTTGCTGAACTCAATACTTCCTTATTTGCATATTTTATATATCATCTGACCGGACTTGGTAATTGCAATAACTTGGATAGTACTTTGTTATTCTAGGTTAAATATTAATGGAGTTACGGTCATTTTAATTTCCCCTACCCCTAAAATGGATAACAACATTTTCAGTTGTTATGGTACAAAAAAACAGCCCAGAACCACTACTGAGTCCGAGTTTATGCAATATAAACATCCTTAAAATCAATAAGAAAAAAAAATAGGTTTGGCTTAGTGGTTGGGGAATGCAAGGTGGGTCCCTCCAGCCCACGGACTATAGTCTTGTAAGATGGAGTTAGGTGAGTTGAAAGTAGGGGGGTCAGGGTTAGTCAGAGGGCTGGTCGTGTGGTCAATATTTCCTTGGGTGTTGGTTGGTTGGTTAGTGATAGTAGGGTGATCCCATTGTGGCCTGCGGCGGGATCTAATTCTTTTTGGACGGGATGGGAGCTCATCCCATACAATAGAAGGGTCCCTATTTTAACCTGGTCCCTATGAAAACGTTTCAATTCTCCTGTCACTTTTTTTTTTTTTTTTTCATTTTGAACATTTTTATTTTTTTCTCAAAACACCATTTATTGCAAAAACATATGGCAATATGTATCAGTAATCCTCAGCATCAGAGTACTCATACATATGATCATGATTTTACAAAGACTCCCATCAGTGTTACCACATGATCAGGGTAAGCAGGGTGATTTGTTAATAGACATTAAGTTTTTGGTGACATCACTATATTCTCCAGTTTTTAAATCTCCGGCAGGTAGAGATAGACAAAAAAAAAACCTAATTCCTTCCTAACTTTTTATGGCTGTAATGAAATACTTTAATTTCTCGATATAATTACTTTTTCTAACATACTTAGTTTCTTGTAAACATTCAAGTTCAAACACTACAAATTTCCTCAGCAACCGTTCACAGTATTTTTCTCCTTTCATTTTACATCTTGTTTTGTATTTGTATAGAGCACATGCCAAGAAAGACATATTCATTTCTATAAAATCTGTGTAGTCATTCCCATATTGATATCCAAACAAAATCAATCTCCATTCAAGTCTACATTCAAATTTTTTTTCAAATGTATTCCAAAGAAATTTAGTAGCCCTACAACTATATAAGTAATGTTTGATATCTTCCTCTATCTTACAAAGTGAACAGAGAGGTGAAATGGTTCTATCATTTCTACTTAACATACTGTTTGTTAGAATTAAATTATGTATTAATCGGTAATTAAATTCGGATATTCTACTTATTTGTTGATGCTTTATTTTTTTCTCATACAGGGCCTTGAAATCAAACCCAATCATATTGTATTTCCTTTTCCAATATGTTGCAGAAACAGGCTCTTGAAATTTTTGCTTAATTAATTTTGAATAAAATAGTTTACACTTAAGTTCTGATAAGCTATACATCTGACCATCAATCTGGAAATACCAGTCTCTCTGGTTCTTTTTAACATGGCCACCAAAAAGGTCATTTTTATAGATGGATTCATATCTTTTTATCGTACCTTTTATAACCATATATTCACATAACCAGTTTCTCTTACATTTAAGGCGCTTATAAATAAATTCTTCAGAAACAAAATTTCCTGTTTCCGAAATGAAATCTTTAACATATATAAAACCACTATCAATCCAGTGTTGATAGTCTAAACATTTGCACCTATTCAGAAACATCTTGTTAAACCATATTTGCTGATTAAGTAAGTTTGATTTTTCATGATCACAAATATTTACACATGCGCAAACTACATCAGAGTAAAATCTTGATATATTCTCCAACCCAGTGACCTGTTTAATGTTGAAGTTACCATGCAATAAGATGTTAATATCATAACATATTTGTTTTATACAGTTCTTACCAATATTGAACAAGGGTGAAGATAAATTAAATAATCTAGGAATCCAGTTAGCTTTCAGTGACTGTACAAACGATTCTAAATCGATCATTCTTAAGCCACCATCTTCATATTTTCCGATAATAGTATTCCTCTTAATCCTGTCTCTAGCAGGCCATATAAAATTATACAATTTGCGAGTTATCTCTTTTAGTAACAAATTATCCGTTTTTAACATTGTTAGTGGCAGAATTAATTTTGGCAAAATAATAGACTTTATAACAGTTATTTTTCCTATTATTGTAAGATTACGAGACCTCCATGTATATAGAAGTTTGTCAATTTCATTCAGCGTTTTCTTCCATTGAAATTTTGAACACTTTTCCAAGTCATTTCCAATGTAAATTCCCAAATACCTAATTGGCTCCGAATGAAAGTTTAAATGTCTTAAAGTTTCATCTTTGGTTATATTTCCTAACGCCAATGCTTCAGTCTTTTTCATATTAAGTTTTAATCCCGATACTTGTGAAAATTCGTCAATGATCTTAAGGGACCTATTGAGTGAATTACAGTCTTTTAAAATAAGTGTTGCATCGTCAGCATATTGAATTATAGGAACTATTTCAACACCACCTACATTTATTTTATTGATATCCTGATCATTCATTATGGCTGAAGCCAGAAATTCAGTAGCAATTAGGAAAAGCATTGCTGAGACCGGACAGCCCTGCCTGATTCCTTTACGCATCTCAATCTCTTTAGTCAACCATCCGTTATTTTTTACTACAAAACATGGTTCATTATATAAAATCTTTACCCACCTTATAAAATTGGGTCCAAAATTAAAATGATTTAAAGCTTTTAACATAAATTTAATATTAAGGCTGTCAAAAGCCTTGGAAAAATCCAGGCACATTATTAAACCTGATGTTTCATACTTTCTACAAGCTTCAATTACATCCATCACAATTGGCCCCAATATACCTGCCTTTGATATAGGCAGTCTGCGTTTGACTTATTATACTTGACAGCACTTTCTGGAGTCTGCTCGCTAAGACAAATGCTATTATTTTATAGTCGGTATCTGTTAAACTTATAGGTCTATAATTTTTTAACAACTTTTGATCCCCCTTTTTTAATATCAAAGTTAATACCGCTTTTTTCATGGAATGTCCCATTTTCCCATTTTCAAAAATTTCTGTGATCATTTTAATAAAGAAACATTTAAGTTTCCCCCAAAACTTACGGTAAAATTCTATAGGTATTCCGTCTAATCCTGGACTCTTATTTACTTTTATTTCTTTTAAAACCTTTTCACATTCTTCAATCGAAATGTCTCCATCACAACTAATCTGCTCATCTTGAGATAGGTGGCGCTTCACTGGGTTTGCCTTTAAGTAGTTATTACATAATTCATCAGAAATACAGTCATCCTTATACAAGTCCCCATAGAAGTTTGCAATTTCTTTTAAAATATCATCATCAGTTTCAATAGTGTTTCCATTATTATTTAAAATCCTAATGTAATTTAATGATTGTGTCTCGGATTCTAATCTTAAAAAGTATTTTGAGCCTTTCTCTCCCTCATCATATCATTTAATCCTCGACCTTATTCGCGAACCAATAGCCTTTTCTTCATATATTTGATCAATCTTTCTATCAAGAATTTCCTTTTCTTCAGCATTTTCTACTCCTCGTGCCTCTAAATACTTTCTCCTCTCTTCCAATATTTTTATTCCTTTCTCTACCATAATGCATGGATATGCTCTTAATTTGCTGCTTAAGTTTCTCCCATAATCGCACTTTCGATGTTACAGTATTAAGTTTACTTTTCTCTTTTATTAATAAATTCTCAATTTTCTGACAATATTCATAATCATTCAGAAACTGTGTATTTAGTTTCCAATAGTTTGGCCCCCTTTTATTTCGTTTAACTGAAACTTAACTAACACTGCTTTGTGGTCCGAAATACTATGGACACGACTATTTGCGACCAGGTATCTAGAACCATATGAAATAAAATTACTTTTCATAGTACTACTAAGAAAAATATAATCTAGTCTACTGCTATATTCATTTTTTATATAAGTATAATCTTCAATATCTTCAGTTTTGACCAATAAAGCATCTTTTAAAGTTAAACCAGAAATAATCTCTTTCAAGGTCGAAACACTCTTATCAGATCTTGCATATTTGCTTTTCCTGTCACATTTTTGCAGACAACAGTTAAAGTCTCCACCAATAATCAGGTATACTCGTTCATGGTATTCTCGATAATAAAGTTACAGAGATATTTAAAAAAAGAAATCCTATGAGATTCTTCTACAGGTGCATAAGCAGAGACTACACATAAATATGTTCCGTCAAACTCAAAGTTTACCATTACAATTCTTCCGTCTTTATCACATTTATGACTTATAATTTTTCCAGCGAACTCCCGATGAAACAATATTGCTACACCACAAGAATGTGAACTTGAAGCATAAGAATGGTATATTTTACCTTTCCAACTGGCATTTATAAAAGGCTCATTTTTTGATTCACAATATGTTTCCTGTAAACAGGTAATCAAAATATTATGCTTATCTAGCCAAGTGTATAGTTTTTTCGTCCTAATGTAGTTATTCATACCTCTAACGTTAAAGGTAACAATGTTATAGCTATTCAATATTTATAAGGCAGTGTTTGTTTTTTCAGATAATCTCTCAAGTTTCGCGTCGGCCTTGCAGTTGTGCTTCCTTCAGCACTCATCCCCTGTGAAGATGTTCCCTTTCTACTCCGACTCTGCGATCTATTTCCTTTCTTCCTCTTTTTCTTCTCCTTCTCTGATTCATCATCGACTGTATCTGTAAGATTTTCCATGTCATCGTCTTCATTTTCAGCAGCGAACAACTCGGTTCGGATCGACATCAAGATGTTCCCGTAATGATTCTGACCTGGCCAGAGCTCTGGTCTGGTGTGTTTTGTGAGCTCAAAGCTTAGACCTGATCCTAAAGTCATATCCCATGGAACAGGATAAACCAAAGTCTTATCTCCTGACTCCAGTAACCGATTTTTCATTGTTTCACTCTGCTTGCTTTTACTCTGCAGTATTTCTGTCATAACCTGAACCTGCTGAGCATTCCAATCAGGCACTTCCTCGATGTCCCTGCTTATTTGTTTAGCTTCCATCGGAGTACCCGCATCTTTAATCTTTCCCGCAAGTTCCAGTCTACCTGCGCGTACAGCTTTAGTGTACTGGAAAGCCTGTTCCACTGAATTAAAAACAAGTCCAAAAACGTTGAAGTCTTCAGAATGAAAATTGGATATGCTACATTTGGTCCCAATCACTAAATCAATGCTCCCTCTTTGATCTACATACTCATCACAATCATCTGAGCCAGCAGCGTGGCCGGTTTTTTTTACACACAGCGCAGACTTGTTCCTCCTAACAGTCCTGAGACCAGTGACCCGACTTCTGGCACCTGTTACAGACCGGCTGACGCTGCTGCATTGGCTGTCCCTGGTGAAAAATCCTACATGATCGCCCCCCACAACTAACTTTTCGTGGGAGGGGGTTCTCTTTCAACCCTTCAGCTAATGCGGACACGTATCTGTCCCCATTTTTTAGGGATGTAAGCTGGCCTTTGTCATCTCTAATATGACTATACCGAATGTCACAGGTTAGTTTGACATTCAGGTTTTCCAACATTTTTTTGTATCTCTTCATTACTGTAAGACAATGGAATGTCTTTGACGGTAATTTTTACAGTTTGTATCTTGGGATCATGATTTCTCGTGGAAAAAGGGTTTTTGTCATGAACTGGCACTGACTGATTACCCAAAGTAATCCCATTTGACAGAAGGTGAACTCTTGCCTCGTCCGTTTTCAGATAGATCCGCCATAGAGAACCAATCACCTGACACCCCTCAATGTCCTCTAAATCCACAGCCCTGGCCACGGCCATGGACATTGTGTACGGGGTAATTCTGCTTTGGTCCCTTAGAACAATGTCTCTTTGATTCACAAACACAGGTAACACAGGTGAAATCGTGTTCTCCGTGGACATTTTGGCGGTAGTTTCAAGTACACCTCAAAATGTTTAATATCAAACACCAAATTTTCTGTGAATATGTGACTTTTTCCCCGAAGAATAACGTTAGGTATTTTTGTTAACACATCTACTCACGGTCTGCAGAAGTTTCTGTAAGTTCTGCAAGGAAATCCTGCCTTAATTGGTCAAAACAGGCGAGAGCTCAAAGGATCAACTGCTGTTTACTTTGGCTGACACCACGTTACTCTCCTGTCACTTGATTTCTCGTGTAACAAATAATACCAGAATCCCTAGTAACTACCCATTTGGGGTCCCATTTGGATGTTAATGTAAAGGGTTGGGGCACGAATAACAACAGTATCTCCATACTGCACTTCAGCTGCGTCAGCTCTCCGGTCAATCTGTTGGAGGTTAATCTCTCGTGATCTAGGAAATTATGATGAGAGTGATTTATGATCCGTCAGGATGGTAACCAAGCTACCAAAAAGGTAGGGGCGGAGCTTTTCTAAGGCATATATAATAACATACGCCTAACTCTCGATTGTGGACCACCGTTTCTGGACGTCCGACAACTGATGGGATACATATTGTACCACGCGTTCTGTTCCATCCTCATGGTGTTGTGACAGAACGGCGCCGACACAGGTCGCTTGCATCGGAGACAGGCGATAAGGCAGATCAGTCCTAGGAAAGGCCATGATGGATGGGGATATTAGAGCTTCCTTAAGTTGATCAAAAGCGGCAGTATGCTCTTGTGTCCACTGAAATCTTTGGTTCATTTTTGCGGTTCAGTGGCTCGGGTATATTAGCAAAGTTTGATACATTTTTGCGGTAGAAATAGGCTATTCCCATGAATGATCTCACACCCTTAACACTGGTCAGGGGCGGGATCTTTAGGATTGCTTCAGTTTTGCCTGGGTCTGGTTGGTTACCAAGCTGCTTTATGACAAACCCAGCACTTTAACCTCAGAGCTAGCAAAACAGCACTTTGATAGTTTTAGTTTCGAATTGGCTGCGCGGGGTGTTTTTAATACAGCCACAATATGATTTTTGTGTTCTTCTACGTCGCGGCTATAAATGTTGATATCACCATTATAGACAAGGACACATTCACCGAGCAAATCTTTTAAGACGGTCTCCTAAACGCGTTGGAACATTCTGGGTGCGTTTTCGAAGCCGAAGGATGTAGTTATGAATTCAAATTGTCCCCAATGGCACGTGAAAGCGTTTTTTTTTCTGAATCAGCAGGATTTAGCGCGAGCTGGTGATAGCCACTACGTAGGTCCAGTGTTGAGAATATTTTACTGCCACCTAATTGATCAAGGGTTTCATCAATTCTGAACAGGGGGTACCGGTCGCACCTCGTCACAGCATTGAGACGCCGATAATCGAGCAGAATTGCGTAGAGCCATCTCATTTTCCGAATAGTATGATCGGGGATACCCAAGGGGATGACAGAGGCCGAAAAACCCCCAGAGCTAGCAATTTATCTATTCATTTTAAAATTTCGACACTTTTGTAAAGATGAGCCCTGTAGGCCCGTTGGTATCGGTGGGTCTGTATGGATTACCTCGTGGTTGTCTCTCTCGTCTCAAGAAGCATTGGGCTGCCTTGTGGTTTTCCTTTCGTAGCACTTAGGGCGGTCTTCTGGTGTCCAGGCATGGGGATTTCTGATGCGGCGGGCTCCTGGCCGTCTTGTAGTCGGGTAATGCCGTGAGGATGGTGAGTCGTAGACTGCAGCGACGGGGAGGACAGCAGCTAACTTCTGTTGGATAATCTGGCCTTCGTGATCTTCCGTGAGCGGTTGGCGTTCAGACACCGCTCCGATGGCCATTGGTTCCGGTTGTGTGTGCGTTGCTTGGCGAGTAAACATGTTAGAAATTTGTCTTTCACATTTATCATACTGGGCGGTCAGGGCCATGGCCTTGGTCAGCGAATCTGGCTCCTGATAAACTACCTTAGAACTTACATTCTGGTTGACTATTTGCTGATCAAGATTTCTAGTTGCGAGGGGATCGGCTTCTCCAGTTGAGGCGCGAAAGCAACGGTTGTACGAAATTAAGTCCTCGTTGTTTCATTTTTGCTAATTGCAGTCTTAATTCTTTGTCAGCGTCTGGGGGAGATAATGCGCGCCCTATCTGTGTTTAACATTAATCCACGGGTTAAAACGATCCAGGAGGGTCTTGACATCTGCTGCTTCAGCGTTCGCCTGGAATCGGTTTAGTATAGCCTTAATCTCGTAGCGAAGTTTACCTCTATCCTTTGTAACTAGTTCCTATATACGGCGGTTATCCGTGGAATAGTCCGATACTAACTTTGGTGGCGCTCTGCTTGGTCGCGCTGTTTAGCTTCTGTATCAGATAGGAGGTTGTTCCAGTGATGAGATTCACCATCCACTTTGTCCATTTGCTCCGGGTGGAGAGCTCTTGGTGATGATGTTGTTGGTTCCGCGCGGTTTTCAGTAAGGGGCATGTTGGCTGCAGAGTATCAGAAGTCTCTAGGTTCGAATCCTGGAACGCTCACCAGAGTATAGATCACAGAAATACACAACAATGAGTTGCAGATAATTGTTGATTTATTTCCACGGTACTTGAGCCGGGTTGAACTGGCTTGCACACACATTCATCGTAACTTCATTCCAGATGACCGTGCCGGTACCAAAACTTGTCCGATCACGAATTCGCTTTAAGAGTCATCAATAATTCAACCAATGACAATTTTCCACTAGAAATGCTAGCCGTTGTCGGGCCGTTTCTACTAAAAAGCAATGAGAATAAACTAACCTTCGGCTCAGTAGAACATTAGGGTGTATGACGTAATAACATTAATTAAGTAAGCACCCGGCACCTCATCTACGGCATTCATGGAAGTTGCCACTTGAATACACATAGTGGTGGTAATTAATCGATACATACTATACAATCCAGATTAAACCAGCGTGATGTGTGAATAGTTTTGTAATGGCGATAGAAATTAGTGTACAGCTCTATAAAAAGATACATACATAGCACCGGAAGCTTGCACAAAGAGTAAATTCACATAGATTAAAATCATTCACGGTTGAAGTACATAATGAGTTTTCGTGAGAATATAATTATACATACACAATTCATAGCAATAAGGTGAACATTACATATCTTAAGAAATTACTGAATAATACATTATAATGAAAAGGTACATTAAAACATATATAATCCACAGCAATATCCTGCAAGGTATACTGCACATCTTAAAGACGAATTGTTAATACATCATCATAAAATATCTATGAAATTCTGATGAAGAGTACAAATATACATATGCAATATCTTACAATATTCTGTAGAGAATACTTACACTGATCGTTATATATGGTATATATCTACTAAAATCACTAATATATATATAATATATATATATATATAGAGAGAGAGAGAGAGAGAGAGAGAGAGAGAGAGAGAGAGAGAGAAAAGAAAGAATGTCAGTTACACAACAAGGAAAAGAAAAGAAATATAGCAGGGTTGACATTAGTTTTTGATTGTTTAGGTGGGGGGATTCTGGCCTGCCATCTAAGGGAATCAACTGAGGTTTCTTAGAGTTTTGGTCAATATTGTTTGCCTACAATGTTCACAGTAGGTTTGTCCTGTATCATGACTTTGCCGTCTCAGTTATGGACCTTATATAAGACAAATCACTAGGGTCTCATATAATGACAGGATGAATATGATCCATTTTGAATATGTAACTTACTGCGATGGAAACCTCAGATGATATATGACTGTTCATTAACGTCTTTATATGACACAGCATTGATAATCTACGACTTTGTTACCAGCCAAGACGAAGTATTTATTTTCGCTTCACGCTAGAATACAGAACCCCTCTGATTGTTCACGGAGATAAACACTACCGTAAGGTAGCTTGTCAAAAAGTCGGGACTGGTCCCTGTGCCAAACAATGGAACTAGTCTTTTAGGGGATAAAAGACAAGGAAAAAACGAGGGTAGAGAACCAGTGAAAAACATTTGGTGTCAACACCAACCACATGCTAACCCAAAATACATGGCTGCGAAGTGCAAGCCGTTCAAGTGTATATTGTGGGAGTTTTCACGTAAATTTGAATTATACCCTCAAGTAGCATGTGTTTATCCAATAAAACAAAATTGGAACATTTGTGCGTATTCTATGCATTGAATAAAGTTTTAGTTGTTGGTGTGCGCGGGTGTCTGCAGACAAATCATTGGTTCCCTCGCCTTCCTTATTCATTGGCTGAATAACTGAAAGGAATATCAACTCGTGACCACGACAAACGGTAGGAAAGTTTGTTTAGAGGTTTGTTTCTTCTTCAAATTTGCGTTTTTAGCGCTAGATCCTGAGTGGCTGGCTATACCCCCTTCGGAAGAGAAGGGGGGAACGCCCCCACGACTTTCCACAACGCTTGAATGGGGTCCCCACGACTTTCCACAACGCTTGAATGGGGTCCCCACTTCTGGTCGAGTGGGGGCACCATCCACTACGTTGTGAACACCCCAAGAGAACGCCCTTATGTTAACCTCCTGAGGTAACGCAGTACTCCGATAGGAGCACCACATGGCCTCGAAGGCGCGGCCAGGCGCGGATCCTCCCGCTGCTGATGTGTGGTAACATACAGTTAATGTGTATTTAAGCTTACCTTTTACTTGGTGTCCCATTTTTTCGAGCCTGACAAATAAGTAAGATGAATATTCAATATAGACCGGAAGTGCATTCGTGATTCATAAAATTATAAATAACATCCAAACTGAATTATTGTAAAATACCCTGTCGCCTCGTCCAAACAGCAGTTTAGTCGAATGACCATGCTTTTTAATAACTGGATGGAAATATGTAAAAGGGGATTCCCAGCAGTCAGCATTTTATATGTGCTAATGCTGAAAGGATGAATCAGTCTATACAAGTGACGTCATAATTGTCAATACCAATACCGGCCACTGTCATTTGATATGGCGGCTTTTTTCAAGCTTGCAGGCATTTATCTTTTGTGTATGCGGAACCCAAGCGCGGGGACTATAAATAACAGGTCCAGCTGAAGGCACGGTCGATATAACAGATTATAGGTGCACTTAATACAAAGTGGGCACAGTGTCATATATATTCCGCCATCTACAAAGCGTGTTATGAACTAAAAACTACCAGGTCAACGTTCAGCAAGAGAGACCCCTGTCTGTTTACTCTTGCAGACACGAAACGAACACCTTTATCTGTGAATGAAATGAAAACTAGAACATCAGAAAGGAAATTATTATTCCCGTAAGCTTTGTATTAGGAAAATATCAGTAGCCACAAGGAAGGTACGTGTGGCCTTTGTATCGTTATATATAGCATTAAACGAAACGTCCGACATCGCATTGGTCCAAAAACTCATTTTTCCTGTGGGCGTCAGAAAGGATTAAAGGCTCCACATGTCATATGGTAATCAGGTATTCCCATACGTGTATTATATTGCATTCTTAAAACATTTTTTTCAAGGTATGGTCTTCCGTTCACTTTGTTATTTAAGCATATCCTGTGACTCATTCCTTCATTACCTTTTTGAACTGATCTGCTAATTAAAAAAAAATAATGTCAACGGCCATCTCATGGCAGAATAGATATATATATGATAATATGAGAGAACTTATATTATTTAAAATGTAAATCTTTGATTTAAAGGTAACATGAAATATATGTTACCATCCAGAATATCAAACGTTTGCCTTTCGACGTTAACACCTACCTAATCGTAACTGATAACATATACACAAATTGCCAGTGAGGCTGTATTATAAATGACCATTCACCTGTGTAGATGAGCATCTGATTCACAAAGGTTTCATTTTCGCATCAATTTCCATTTCGCGAAGATTGCCAATTTGAAACCCTCTCGAACAAAAAGGCAACTACAGAGTATTGGATTCAAATAAAAATTGCTAATGAACATCATCTGTAATATCAAAAGTGGCCTGTTAAATATGGTATCTCCCCAAATCTTCCAATAGTGTAATGCGCCTATGAATATATATCTGGTCACGATCATTACAGAAGATGTTCCAGTCTCCTCGCTATTTCTTCATCCGGAGCCAGCTGAACGGTCTGGTGCTGGATATCGAAGGTGGAGGGTCACATCCGGGGGCAAAGGTCATCACGTGGCAGCAGAAACCAGAAGGAGACGCCGCCAATCAGCTCTGGCGGACTGATAATACGACGGGTACCATCCGGAGCAAGATAAACGATTATTGTCTGCACATTTCAGGTATTCACGGCAACTATTTTCTCTATATACTACTACTACTATAACTACAACAGTAACTTCTACTACTACTACCACCACCACTACTACTATAGTACTACTGCTACTACTACTACTACTACTAATATTCATTACTAATTATTATTAGTAGTAGTATCATTGGTATTATTATTATTAGTAGTTTTTATTTTATAGATGATGATGATGATGACAGTGATAATGAGGATGATTATTATTATTATCATCATATTACTCTTAATATTTAGATGTTAATGATGATGATGATGATTATCCCCATTTTCAGGTGATACATTGGTGGTTCAGCCCTACCAGTCAGGTAACCCGGACCAGCAGTGGGTATTCTCCGGTAAGAGGATCCAAAATCGTCACAACCCTAACCGTGTACTGGACATCGCCGCGGGTAACAGCGCCCCTGCGGCTCGTGTGTGTGCCTGGAATTACACCGGGGGGCAGCACCAGCACTGGGTGGCCGAAAACGTGTAAGCGTAACTACAATTCTCCACACAGAAGGTCTGTCCATGAAAATCAAGGATAAACCTCCTGCACACATTCACACATTTTTACGCTGAAATCGAGCTTTGCGCCTGAGAATTTTAAATTACAATTGAGCAAATATAGAGCATGTATTGGCAACATTTATTCCAAATATGATGGTTATAAAGAAAATTATTAACTTTTTTGTTTGAAATTTCGTAAAACCCGGGAACTACATTTGGTCGCGATATCAGTGAAGTGGTGGTGTAAATGTATATAACCAAATACCACGTGTCACCCGATTAATACACGTGTTTGGTAAATGTACGCGACTCCAAGGTAACCTCCGGGTCCCACGCGGAACACCTCGCCTTATCTTCGGGTGGTCTCGGGAGAATACGAATTCGGCCGTGGAAGTCCGAGTGGTCCGGATCCATGTGGACCGCCATGTTTGTATACAATGGTTGCCTCAAGGCCGCTGAAGGAGCGAGCCAAGTGAACAAGCATTTGCAGGGACTATCATCTGTCTCAATAGATCTTGACCCTGTGCCCGGGTTGCTGTAACTGTTTGCTGGTTTCATGATTAAGTGGGTACAATGTATATAAGAAATCTGAATTCTAAGGAATACAAGCCTCCGCCATGTGGGCATTCACTTATTCGGCCCATATTAAAATTCGTGCATATTCGTGCATAAGTTACTTTACTTTTGTGAATATTTCTTGATGACGTTACTGAATCTGGATTATGTGCCGGATCCACATCAAAATCTAATCTTTTCTTCCGTGACCCATCCCAAATCAATCTCCCCAGAAAACTGAATCTAGGTCAGATCGACCCATATTCTGGGAGCTATGGGCCAAAAACATGTTATTGAGCACACAAGGAGTCATGATCAGTTAGGACACAAATTGTATGTGTTAGCTCCAGAATCTTTTTACTCATCATGCAGGGAGATCCTGGGCAAATCCCATTGGAAACCTGGTATTATGTCACGGTGACCTTTATTCTGCAAGCTACAGGCCTAAAGCATGCATTTGAGTACCTAAACATAAAGACAGTGCACATATTGTATCCATTATCCCTATAAATATCCTAATCTCCTCGGAAAGCTGTAACTAGGTCATGGTGACACAAATTCTGTGAGATGTGGACGAAAAACATAAATTTGAGCACTCAGGGTGTCAGATAGAGCACACATTTTGTGAGTGAGCTTTAGAATCTTTTTGCTCAACATTCAGGGAGAGCCTGGGCAAATATCATTGCAAACATGGAATCGGTCATGGTGAAATACTGTGGTGGCCTTCATATCGGCGGGGATGAATTTTCGCGGTTTTTTTTATTTTTTAAACTTTCACGGGGTTCCTTTTTCGCGCTCTGCCATTAGTGTAGTAGTATATTTTACTTATGAAATATACAAATGTTTGAAATGTACTGACCAAATTATTTCATAAATCGCTGATTTCACTTTTATCTGTTATATGCCCACTATTTCTCTGTCCGGGTATGACATGTTTGAACAGCCACGGACGACTGAGCCGACGAGTGCAGGAATCAGGGACCACGCTGGCTGCACTTAGTTCAGGGCCAAGTCTCAATCAAAATAAAAGTCAGTAAAAGTGTGAGAAACCAACCTGTGACGACACAACCGTGTTATAAGTTTGGGGAAACTGACATGAAAAGGCCAGTGTTAAGGATTTCAAACATAGCTTGGCGCGTCATTGGATTTCGGTTGTGACATCAGCATTAGTGTTTTATACAGATACATGGTGGCGCTACCCTAGCAGCTACGTTCACTACTTTAGGTAGCAAATTTTATTCATTAATAATAACAAAATACGGCACAATGTTAAAGAGTATCTAATATTAAATATTCATTTTAAGCGCCACTGGATGTCATCTAGCTTGGCACACATACACATCAAATGAATCCGATAGGGGTCACTAGTTGAAATACAGGTGAAACATCGCGAGAAAAACGTGCACGCGTAGTATATTAGGCTACTGCCGGGCCTGAATTGACACTTTCCAGTTTTGCTGGGAGGCTGGAAAAATGCAAAAGGTCACGGTTTTCGCATCAAAGCAAAACGATACTACTATAAATGGCCCCCGTTATTCTCCATGAATCACGTTAAGTTAAAATATATACATCAGGCTCGATGGACATCACTACGTGGCTGAAGATTAGTCATGAATATCGGCAGTTTCTAAAGTTTATGCTCATGGTCTGGTATGCATTCAGATCTGCATGGTTTCAATTTCGCGGTCACAGGACATCCGCGAACAACGCGAATGTGAAGCCACCGCAATAAGAAGGCAACCACAGTATAGCCTGCGAACTACTGACCAAACACATAATTTTGAACACCCAGAGAGTCAGACAGGGCACAGATTGTAATCGGTAGTCCTAGAATCTTCTAAAATAATATCCAAGGAGGATCTGGTTAATTTTTTTAAAGAAAACTTGAAATTAGGTCACGGTGACCTATATTCGGCAAGCGCCTGGCCAAAAATGTGATTTTGAGCAACAAGACTGTCAGGCAGGGCATTTAACTGTACTGCTGGATCTAGAACCTTCTATATGACATCCAGATCCGTCCTTGGCAAGTCTTCTTTGAATCCTAAAATTAGGTCACTGTGACCCATATTTTGAGAGATGCGAGCAGAAAACCTAATTGTGAGCACCAGAAAGTCAGTGGCGTAACCAGTGGGGTGACCTCCAAAAACGGGAGGAGGCAAAAAAACCGGGAAGGGAAAAAAGGGAGGAAAGAAAGGAAAGAGGGGAAAGAGGGAAGAAGAGAAAGGGAAGGAAGAAGAAAAAGAAGGGAAAGAAAAGGAAAGAAAAGGATAAGAAAAGAAAAGAAGAAAGGGAAGGAAGAAGAAAAAAGAAGTACAGAATCGAGAAACCTCCTGAGTTTTGCCCCTCCGGACGGTCAGGTCTGGTTACGCCCCTGCAAATCTTCACTGTTTCATATAGAAATGTCTTTCTTCATGTACAGGCAAGTCATTGTAATGTCTCTTTAGAAATCCAAAATAAGGTTACTATGACCTTTATTTTGTAAGCCATGAGATCTCCCTTGCACGGTATACAAATGGTTTAAATATATTAAAGATGGAAAGCGACGGTGTAAATAGTAAATACGGTACGGACAATTCTGTCGTTTCGATGTAGTGCTGTCCTAGGGTAAGATAAGTTTTTTTTTTTTAGGATTCTGGGGAAAACTTTAGGTACCAATCTAGGGAAAATATGATTTCGCTGGTCAATATGTATGGGTTTGGGAAACCCTGACAAAATATCCACGCCATCACAATGATCGTTCCTGTGGCGATGTTCACGCATAACACGCACATACGCATATATGCGCATAATTACAAAATTGTATGAGCGAATTTTCTTATACGCATATACGCGCAAAATACCCCTTTTGGGGAGAATGGCTCATCTCTTTCGTTTTATGAACAATTCCATGGGGGCGCTCATTTCGGTGAGGGCGCGCATTACGTCAAATACGGTATAGATAACCTTTCATTACGCCGAGGGCGCTCATTACGTCAAATACGGTATGAATAACCTAGTATCCAGTAAATTAAAAAAAATCAGGGACGCTTCGTGATTTAGGCGTTACAAATAGTTATAGTTATATATATATATATATATATATATATATATATATATATATATATGTATACAGTGGAACCCTACAATTACGACCATCGTGGGGACTGACCAAAGTGGTCGTAATTTGGGGGTGGTCGTATTTGTGGAACTTTAAGTTACATGAATCGTATATTCGGGACCAAGAAAAGTGGTCGTAATTGTGGGGGTGGTCGCAATTGCGGGGTGGTCGCAAGGCGGGGTTCAACTTAAAATATTATAGTATGTGTACAGATTGCTTGATCAAAAGTTTCGTTACAGGTCCCAACCAGGATTCGACCTACCTGTCTTCGGTGGAAACGTAAGGGCTATGAAGAAACAGGCAAACATGAAGAGGTCGCAAGGGTTAGTAGCCTGACCATGACCTTTGACCTTAATAGTTATGGCATAATCATTTACATGAATATTCATGACTACACATGCCCCTTTTGGCTCACCAATCAGCTCAGGTATATATATACGTGAGTAGAAATTAAGCAAATATTATACGTTCATTTCACTTCATTAGTTTGCATTATGGGAGAATTATTATGAGATAAATACATATATAATTTTTGTTACAGGCCCTGCAAAGGAGTACTAGTATCCCCTTGTGTGTCCACCGACTACATGAATGAGAAGGTTCAGGTAAAAATGCAGCAAATGCAGGTCACTGCAAGAGGCGCTGCCTCAAGGAGGCAAAGGTTAGGAGCCTGACCATGAACTTTGACCTTAAGAAGTACAGCATAACCAGTTATATGATCATTCATGAATATTCATGCCCCTTATGGCTCACCAATCAGCTCAAGGTTAAATTCGTGAATAGAAAATAAGCAAATGTTTTCCGTTCATATTCAGTTTATTGATTTGCATTTTGAGAGAATTCTTTCCAAAGCACGTACCTGAAGGGTTAGTTCTGTTAAAGGAACCAAATAATGAATGAAAGACGCCGTTATTGGTCGTATTGCGTTTTGTGAGTTTCTAATCTGGCTTTTTGTATATATTTTGCTTAATATTGGTTTAAATTTTGATGGTTATGTTTAAATTTACTGAATAACTGTGTATATATACTGGATGTGGTACATGTAGGTATATAGGTATTTTATATGTATATAAACAATATTGACATATCCCTTACCTTGCCGGTAAATATATATATAAACAATATATACACATATAAATAAAAGGTAAGATACATGTTAATATTCTTTATATATATATAAATATATATATATATATATATATATATATATATATATATATATATATATATATATATATACATAAATGTCAAAGTGGGAAAACAATTCAGTAGGATTGGAAATTCCCTAGGAGAGATCACAATTGGGTTCTCTACTAGGGAAAATCACGATTTAGATCTCTACTGGCTTGAGTCTATGAGAAATCCCAATCGTAATCTCTCTGAGGAGAAAATAAAATCCTACTAAACATCCTAAAACTATTTATATTATTTACACATAAGTATGTGTACCTAGAAAAAAACTGTAATCTCTCAAATCTAATAATGGACTCTTAACGTAATTCTCAGTGTTTTATTATGAACGTGAATTTACAATACTACACTGTCAACAGTGATGCACATTTGTTTAATCATGTTGATTCAAAATAATATATGTAATAATAAAAGAAATACCCTTTGAAGATCTTATATGCTCTCAAACTGATTTTACTACAGCAAAATATATTGGCAGAATTTAAATTTTTTGTTTTGTTTGTGTTAGTGAATATTAATTATGTTTACTCAATGTGCTTGATATGTGCTTTAAAATTATATATTGCCTGAAAAGCCTTAATGAGTGGGGCAGAGTTGTTTAAAAGTGCTGATGCAAATGACTTATCGTGCTAATTAATGAATATTATTTGAACACATTGTGCTTTCAGATTGATTCTGATATATTTTCTCCTACTTGTGGTCGAATTTCAGATTCATCTAGGTGAATTGGAAATTGTCCTTGTAGAATTTTAATTTCTCCTAGTAGAGATTTACTCATAGTTAGATTTCAAATTCACCTAGATGGATTTGAAATTGTCCTAGTGATATTTTAATTTCTCCTAGGAGAGGTCACAATTGGGGATTTCTACTGGACTTAAGCCAGTGGAGATCCCAATTGTGACCCCTTCGTGGAATTTCCAATCCTATTGGAATGTAATTTCCACTTTGACACACACATATTATATATACATATTAATACTATTATTAAAAAAAAAACAATATAATAAATATTTCGAAACCTACCTACATAACTGTAATTTGACTGATATAGCATATGATCACTTTTTACTTCATTTCCATTGATATAGAATGCTTGTGTTGTTTTAATATTGCCTCTCTGCTCAAAACGACCCTCTTCTAGTAAGGAATTGTGGGAAGGCCGGGACTACTTGTCTCAAGTGTCACGCTCAAGAATCAAAATTTGTCACAGTTCAAAGAAACTCCTTTTGTTGAAAATGAATATACGCTTGCTAACAGAAAAAAATATTATTCATTCCAGGATGTCCTTACCACTAAAAAAACCCCATGTTAATGTGATTTGCCTTGAAATTTTTTCCAGTACATTTTGGCGCACTACAATATCCTCTTCACTACATTAATGCCTACGCTGATGGTGTATCTTTAATCCCAAGTGCATTGTTGGAAAAGTTGTTTTTTTTTGGTCCAAAATCCCAAATCAGCAGAGTCGTACTCTTGTGTGCAGGATTCGGCGCAGTGTATTAATATCATATGATATGATATAACGTTCTTCTGTTTATGCGTATGCTCTTTAACAAAGTTCTTCAATGTTTACATGAAATAACATCAATTTTTTTGTATGATAAATCGGTATGTCTTGTAGCATTATTTCCCCCCTTCCGGACTTTTTTGTCGCGTACGGATTCATCATTTTCCCGCATTTTCTCTCCCCAGTGCGCCGAACTACTTCTTCATCCGTAGTCACTTGAACGGCAAAGTCTTGGGGGTAGAAGGATCAAATCGCTCCCCTGGGACTCGCGCCATTATGTTCATGAAACATGGAAGTCAAGACGACCGGTTGTATTATCCGAGGAGTCGCTCGAAAATGTCCAAGAAAAAAGGAACACAAGACAACCAGTTGTGGTACCAAGACGACAGTGGTATCATACGGTCTAAGCTCAATGATTACGCTCTTGATGCGTCATGTAGGTATACATTTATTAGGTACTTTATGGTGCTTGTGCTAAAATGTTTATTTACGGTATTATAAATGTCTGAGTGCAGCCCAGCATACGGTATTTTGAAGAGAAATAACCATCTTGGTAATTACATTTTCTTCAATATCCTAAACTTTTATAGATGAAATACAATTTATGATGGACATTGGTATATAGTTTGGTCATTGTATGGTACAAATTTATAGTCCAAGCTTTATTGTCGGTGATCCGAAAATACACAATCGATTGATATAGAGAAAATGTAACTTTAAAGCATATTTTCATCACGTAAAGTTTATTTTTCATTCTTCATAAGATTTCAGGCGAAATATACGAGGACATAGTAAACTAATTTCGACTGTGGGTTATGATGTGATTCAAATCAAAGTCTAACATAAACAGAAAAAAATAAAAAAAAACTTGTATATCATTAACACTAGATGCTGCTTATGACCAATCTATCGTTCATGCTACTTAATACTTATCTTTAATGTGGTATCAAGACATTATCAGTTTTCGTTGTAAACCTATTTTTACACCTGTAGTGTAACTTTACATGTAAACTTAAGGAAATCCTTCTTTTTATTCATATATATATATATATATATATATATATATATATATATATATATATATATATATGTGATAGGCCTGTATTTCGGTGAGCTCGCTTGCTCTATTTGATAATTTATAATCGTATTTTTGTGTATGAAAATACATCTATATTAAACATGAGATTGTCTGGTTTTACAATTTTAGTACATAATAAAGAAAGTTATATTTGTTCTAATATCAAATTCTGAAGTAATAATTTATGTTAATGCAAATAAGCTGAATAGAATCCGATAAAAAGGAAAAAAGGGTATTTCCATATATCAAAAAGAGGCTATCGTCAACACATCTCACATGCAATGCTGACTACCTCACAAACAACAAATATTTCATGCAGAGAATATACAACATAAATTCCTATCAGCAAAATTGTAGTCACATATTTTTATCATTATTATTTTCAGTCGGTGAAGTTCGTCTCCAGCCGTACAACCCACACAACCCCCGCCAGCAGTGGGTGTTATCAGGCGATAAAATAGTCAACCGCAACAATCAAAACGAGGCTCTTGATATAACCGGCTATAACTCCGCCGACGGCGCCCCCTTGTGTGCGTATCAACTACATGGTGGCGCAAACCAGCAATGGAGCCTTGATTATATATAAATTGAGACACAAAAAGACCCTTTCAAATAAAACACAAACATATAACAAAATGCGTTTAATTGGGGGGGGGGGGGGGTGTTATCAGTCCAGTGCTTGTCTCACACAGGTCTCCTGGGATCATCTATATTGTATTCTGTTTTGTAAGCGCACTCATTTCACTACAGTCAATTGGAAGTCTTTTTATTAATTGAACCAAAACTATGTACAACATACCTATCGGCATAGAATAATTATCGGATTATATAGCATCTCTCAGAGACCGGCGCCGTATATATCTACTCATTACAGTCAGGCTACAGTCAGGCTGGCTGCAAGATTGATTACCCTATTCCATGAGAACACCGTATGTTTTATACACAACAGGTGGGTTGTCCTTTATATGGGGTACTCCTCAGCCCTTGATTTCATTCGAGGGGCGGGTCCAGAATTTCGGGGGGGGGGGGGGGGGGACAGATCTCATGATGCCTGCACGGGCATTTCAGACAAAATTCTTGAACTTAACAATAAGTATGAAGAAAACATTTTAGATGAAAAAGTAAGGTCTCGTCTACAGACTAGGAATGGATATAATGGAGAAAATGACAGCTGTTCTTGATTAACTCATTTGAGGGCATTTGAGACACACGCAAAATCTGCAACTTAGCTGAAGCTGAAGAATAGCTGGAGAAAGTATTTTTAGATTGAAAAAGTATGGTCACGTCAACAAACTAGGAATATAACTTGAGAAAGTTACAGCTGCTCAGATTCTTGATAATTCTTCACAATACTTCTGCAATACGAAATTCCACGTTTGGAGGGTCTGGCGGGATGCAGGTTAATGGAGTCTTGGAGTCTGTATTTGTATTCCTGCAAAACATGAGATTCTGATACATATTTAAAAAAACAGGATATTTAGAATCTTAAAGAGAAAACACTTCAGGACCCACCATCCATCATTGCTGGCAGAGTATATATGAATAAGTGTCGGTTGAAATTAAAAGTCCTCCTTATAAAGTCTGCCTTAATTGCAAAAGAATTTGATAATCATATACATCATAAATAAAACTGCTTCTTCTCATATAACGGGCTCAAATTCGTTGGATTTCTGTTCTAATGCAGTGAAACATTTCCAAGTTAGTGAACATCCATTTTTTCTCCCTGCCTGACATTCTGTTCAGGACGTCCCATTCTTATTCTTATCCACCTGTAATTTTTTGCTTTATATCAATTATCATTCCATCGCGTTTTCGACAAAATTACAGTCATCATGAAAGTGAATCCATTATAAAGCCAATGACTGACATTCGATGTTTGGTTTCAGAAGATGGAATCATCTTGTCCCTTTGAATTTATCTTCACCAGAAAGAGAAATATACATACGGTATTTACCACACTTGCTGGTCCTGGATGTGTAATCAACTCCATTGCTGGGTCATAGCACCGAGGAACCCCCCGAAGACGCATTCGTTTGTGAGTGATGCACGGCTGTGGGGCACAGTGTTCCAATTAAGCCTGCTGAGCGCTCACACTGGACGGAGGCTGGGGGCCGACCTTGAAAATCTCTCCGCCTCAACCTCCGGGCTTTGAGTCGTTTGTTCTACCCCTGATCCACAGGACCCAATTGACATTTGTGTGTCCTTAAACATTTGAAAACGTGAAAATGCAAGACACGAGCTCGTGAAAATAGACTTGCGGGATGGCTTTGAATAGACATCCTTCATGGGAGGGAACCGTTTAATATTAGATTTCCTGTAGAATATGTACTAATAATTTTTCTTTACAATATGTGTACTAGTGTATTAATTGTTTGATGCAACTTGCAGAGCTGAATTGTTCAACTGTATATACTGCAATCTACATCCTAAAAATTAACAACTCAAAAAGAATCTAACTAACAGCTTGGGTCGATATGGCACAGGGCTGTGATCGTTGTCTAGAAATTCCCTGAAATGGACATTCACCACAAATTATTAGAACACAGGTGAAACGGATGGGATTCTAACACGAACCTCTTAAAACAATCCCTATCTGCTCCAACAGGAGGGCGCACGGCGAGGACGCCCCCTCTAAATCCGTCTATATATGCATTCACATATTGGCCTAGATTACCAGGTGCACTGGCGCATATTTCCATGTTCAGTCGGGCATGTGACGCTGCTGAAAAAACTGAAATGGGTATATTGGGCTCTTAGTCACCTTGTATTAGATATCAATGGAAGGATTGATTTTTTCCCCATTCTTACTATAAATTTTCGATAAAAATTTATATGCTCAAGGGACAATATGATGATAACAGATTTTTTTGCTAAACGCGAGATTATCATAACAAAACGAAATTTCATTGAACTTTTTTATTTTCTTTAATACAATGTCCCAGCAGCTGGAGCTAAAAATCGGTAAATTCCTCATGACAGTCAGAAGAATTATTTTGTTTTATGCGGTGGGTAATGAGTGAATCGCGGTGCCTGATAAACCTACCTGATTTTGCCTTATGTGTATACAAATTTGGAATTTAAAAAAATTAAAACACGGAGAACGTGCCATTTGGTATAATATGGAATAAAAGATAACAGTATATATTGTGTTCTTATAATATATTTATATTATATGTATATATAATGTGTATGTAACAGGTGCTGCAAGTGTAGAAGCACATTCATCACATTTAAATAATAATAAAATAAAACAAAAAGATACATAAATATCACAATTGTTTTGATAATTGGTTTTATATAAACTAATACCGATACCCGCCTGTAAGATTTGGCTTGACCACTACAGTAAATCCTTTTTATATCTGGCATCACACTAAATGAGTTCTAACATAAAGGCTTCTCTCTCTCATTCACAGTTTGTTCTAAATTAGTTATACTCTGTACAAATACTGTTATTAATATCCTAATTTTTCTGTATACCTCGGTAATCTTTTCACAGTGGAAAACAAAGAATTAATTTTGTTACTGTATGGCATCGTCTTTTGTGACCAGTGGACCGTAGGCATTAATCAATTGATATGTTAAGTATTACCGACAAACTGTTCCTTCATTTTGATTGGCCAGTGTGCGGGTTTGACTTGACCATACCTTAGTATTTGTTACATTTCTAGTGGATTTGTTTGTGACATTGTTAGATTGTTTAGATCATACAATCTCAATAACGATCCAATAACATATATGAATAAGAATATGTGGAAAAATATTGTTCAGGAATATATTTATAGAACAAGGTGTCCTTCATATTGATGTGAGGAGAAGAGGTAGATCGGAGATCAGAATGCTAAAAGCTGAACAAAGTGAGCCGTATATTCCTTGTAAACTATGGTACCCCGCCAGGGACATTCCTGGATCATTTAGTATATTCTGTTACTCGGTGCAATTATTATCTGCGTCAGACCTGTATAATTCTCAGCTACGCCATGCATCGTTATCATGATCAAACACTGACAAAAGCAGAACCTCCATCTGGAGCCTGTGTTGGATCTTACTATTGGGGTTCCATTACTATTACTATTACACCAATTCTTCATCGATTACTATTACTATAAATATTACTTGGCTTCTATCAATGTTACTATTACTTTACTTTCAAATAGTGATATTAGGATATGCGGACCATGCCCTTTACATTACCCAACCCCATACCGTGTAGGTAAAACTTTAACGTGTTTGTGTATTTTAATTTAATTCTTCTAATTGTTGTCCTTAATTGACTAACTAAAGTATAGTTCATGACCAGTACAACATAAACCCAGTTTCCGTAGGTTTATATTCATTGGTGTGTTGCAATAAGGTGACTTAAGTCATGTAGGTGACTTAAGCCCAGGGGCATCTGTGTGTCACCATGGTAACCATTATGACGTCACAATTGTAATCATGGTATTTAGGCCCCCAACTGGGCTTAAGTCCAGTAAAATGTTATTGCAACAGGCCCAATGTACTATATACCTTTTACACTGAATTATACATTTCACAAAATGTTCACTTTTTATCCTCAATTAAAAAAAGAAAATCAAATAGATTTAAATCCTTGGGTATAAATTAGGTACCTGTCGCAATTAATACGCACACTTTGGCTATAAGAACAGCATTATTTCCAGCTAGTGCATGATCAATACAACATAAACCCAGTTTCTGTATATTTCATATTCACCGTAGTTAAAGACACTGTCTTTTACATTTAATTATACATTTCACACAATATTCTACAGAAAATTAAATAAACAACTTCAAGTAAAGAAGAATTTAACCAGAAAGCAAGTAAGGTTTGAACAATCCTGAAAAAAAGAAATATTGAAGGAATGTTTTGGGTAATTTAGTGTAATTAAATACGATAAGTTCCTATTCAACACAACATAAACTATGTAATATGTATGTATGTCTGTATATCTTTTAATTATAGAACATTTAATGTGCATAAAGTCCTTCTTGCTTGAAACGATGCCATGATTGACGCAAGGCGGCTTTCATAACATTTCATTTGGCTATAACTGATTTGTCACACATGCCCTCCCTCCTGGTCAAAGGTCATGCGTGTCACCTTTTTTGTGACTCACCGCGGTAGCTCTATCTGAGAATGTCAAACTTGTTTTTTTTTGTTTGCTCGGGATCCAGGGAAGTGGAGTTACTATGCTAATGAGAATAAACCAGTTCTTTGCCTTATTTGTAAAGTCGCATGCAATCTGACCTGCATAGTCACTTTCGCATGACCCTGTGATGCAAGCAGATTTTAACGTACAGTAAGTTAGAACAAAGAAAAACACGCCGCATGCGTGACAATCAAATATTATATGTCCACACCATTTTGTCACTTTGCTTATTCTGTTCTTTTCTTTGTCAGACTTTATTTTTTAATGAAAGACCTCGGTGAACTGATGGATTCATTAGTCGAGTTGCCGGTAGGGATTACGGGTGGCCAGATACATTAGCTCTGTAGATTGTTATTAAATAATCTTGTATTATTCTTGTATTTTGCTTTATCAATTATTCCATCCAACATATATACCAGAACACGCAAACACCCAGTTACAAGTGTGGCACTCTGGGTTTCATTGAGAAAAGTATAAATCTTGCAAGGAAGAATCATAAAACTCTGAAGGATAAATGATAAAAAGTGACAATCAACGCCAAATAGTGAACACTGACATAACATGGCTATTGCAGTGAAAAGTTCAAGTAAACGGCATATAATCGAATCGGAATATGATTATTTTAGAAAAAAAAGTATCAAAAACTATAAAAAATGTATAGAAAATATGTCTTATATAAACAAAGTATGTTACTCTAAAAATGCATAGAGTGGCAGCACATACTTACAGAGAGAAATTAAATGGAATCACCCAAATTAGGGGGGGGGGGGGGGTGGGTCACAGGAAATTACACTTGAAGGAGCCTTTTCTCATATCTGATGTCTATAAACTTGAAATAATCTCTGGAGCTAATTATAAAAAAAAATGGCCAGATAAAACTTATCTCAGCATTAAATGTGTATGCATTCGCATGAACATCCTCAAACCGTATAAAAGCTACCGTGTACGTAATTTTTTAGCGTGACTGTTGTATACGATACATATGTGATTCAGTTGTGTTGTCTATTATTTAAGCATGGAGAGAGATGAAGATATAAGTAACGCCTTTATTATATGTAAGTTATGGTCTATACACAATGCATTATATCCTTTTCCACACCCATTCCCACACACAAGTACTCTATCTCTCTCTCTCTCTCTATATATATATATATATATATTTATATATATATATATATATATATATATATATATATATATATATATATATATATATGGGATCTGGAACCCTTCTTGTATGCCTTGTCAGATGTTAGTTTATGTGACAGTTTGTTGTACTCTTCAATATCTTTCAGGGTCTTAGTGATGTCATCTCCAAACAGCTGGTTAGTAATAGGGGTATTTGGATCCCATATATATATATATATATATATATATATATATATATATATATATATATATATATATATATATATATATATATATATAGAAAGAGAGAGAGAGAGAGAGAGAGAGAGAGTACGTGTGTGAATGGGTGAGGAAAAGGATAGCAAGAGAAGCAAGCATCACTAATCCGCTTTTATATGCACTATTTTAGATAACTAATTTTAATATGCATTATATAACTAAATGTATTGATATATTATATATATGAGGGTAAACGTGTAGCTAAATGAACAGTAAGCCCCCCCCCCCCTCCTCCCTCCCCCGGCTTTGATTTTGCTTCAAATCCTGAATACGCCACTGTTACTGACCCCCCCCCCCCCCCCCCCCCCCCAGTCTTTAGACAGGATCCTGTAGTCTCTTTTTCATCAGTGGTAACAATAAAACATTTACCATAGTATTATTCAGCTCGTGTTTTCTACTTACTCACTGATAATTCAGTTGTCTCCATCTTCACAGTATTTGAGGAATCAGTGATTTTACTGATTGAGTCGCTATTCTCTTCATTATATAAATACCCAACGTGTTTACTTTTATGCGTAGACATGTTATCTTTCCGACTGAAACATTTGCCACAAATATCACATTGGTACGGTTTTTCTCCAGTGTGCATCCGTTTATGTTTTAAAAGATAGTCACATCGATTGAAACATTTGCCACAGGTTTCGCACATGAACGGTTTCTCCCCACTATGTATTCTTTGATGTGTAAGCAGGTGGGCTCCCAAAAGAAAAGATTTGCCGCATTCTGTGCAGGTGTATGGTTTTTCCCAGGAATGCGATTTCTTATGTAAATACAATTCACCGGAGGTTCTGAAATATTTACCACAGTCTTCACACCTGTGCATTTTTATCCCAGTGTGAATTGTTTTATGTACAAGAAGGTAGCGTTTTACACGGAAACATTTGCCGCAGTCATCACACTTAAACGATCTGACCCCAGTGTGAATTTCTTCATGTCTGCGAAGTTTGTCCCTCCGACTGAAACGCTTACCGCACTCCGCACACATGTATGGTTTTTCCCCTGTGTGCGTTTTTATATGTGCAAACAGACACTGCTTTGTACGGAAACATTTCCCACAATCTTTACAAACAAAGGCTTTCGCACTATGTGTCTTCTGATGAACCTTAAGATTCCTTGAATCAGCAAAATATTTGCCACACTCTTCACATTTAAATGGATTCTCCCTTGCATGAGTTGATTTATTGAAGGTTAAATATTTTTTTATGCGGAAACATTTGCCACATTCGTCACATTTGAAAGGTTTTTCAGAGCTGTGTGTCTTTTTATGTCTATTTATCTTTATTTTTGTACTGAAACATTTGCCACACTCATCACACTTGAATGGTTTTTCCTTATCATGAGTCCATGTATGGGCTTTTAAGACTTCTTTAGTGCCGAAACATTCGCCACATTCTTCACACTTAAATGGTTTTTCTCCATTATGTGACCTTTTATGACCAATCAGGCAGGGCCTGCTACTAAAACATTTGCCACAGTCCTGACATTGAAAGGGCTTTTCCTTACTCTTATCCATCCTGTGTTGAATTTAGACAAACTGCCTGAAACGAATTTAAAACATACTTACAACACCTGTTGGCAATGAATAACACTAAGTCTTCGGGTCTGTTATATCGACAAAGACCGAACGTTTTTGATATTTCTAAAATGATAACATTACCTATATTTTCCTTTAAGGCGACGTTCGTGTCATGCCTGAAACGAATTTAAACCACACTAGCGACACCTGTTGGCAATGACTGACACTAAGTCTTCGGGTCTGTTACATCGACAAAGACCGAACGTTTTTGTTATTTCTAAAATGATAACAGTACCTATATTTTAATTATATATTATTTTATATATAAGGCGAGGTTCGTGTCATAATGTCTGGAATGTATCGTGTTTCATTAACAAACCTCGCAACGGAGGCTCACTGACGCTGAACATAACCGTCGACCGTTATTCGCAGTGCGCATTCTCGATGGAAAGGTCTTTTGCCACACTTTCCCCGTGGATGTAGGATTCCCCTCCTGTGGAATGTTTGACATTCAAGTCGATTACCAATTTTTTCTGAATCGTTTTCCAGTCTTCACACTTGAATGATAGCCCCAGTATGTTAAGCTTTGTGTATCACAATGGTCTCGCAAGAGGAAACATTTCGTACAATGCTTACACTTGTACAGTTCACCGATCAGGATGTTTCTTTATATCATGTTTCTTTACATATGTGGTCATGTTTCCTGCAAATATAAAACAGAGATAAGTCAGAAATCAAATATATGCCTTAGCAAACATTTTGGATCACAAAATAATGGAAATTTATCTGCGTATCTTTATCTATTTAAAACAGTTGTTTTATTCAGATGTAACTTATACTATTGAAATAACTTTGGTTACCCAACTGGTACCATGTGTGTGTATGTGGCGGGGGGGGGGGGGGGGGGGGTGCATACCGACATAAGAAATGAGTGAGAAGAGATCTCGAGTCACATGATGGTTACATTTACTGATCATGCAATTGTGTCAGTGACTAGGTCAAATATGAGGTCCAAGGTGCTTTAATCCGCCATTGTCAGCAGATTATATTCATATGCACGACAGATCTTAACCTCGCGCTGGAGGTGGGCCTGGCTGGTCTTGAGTGGGCATTTAAGGTCATAATAAAACGAATGGATCAAACAACGTTATGACTGAAACAGGTACTGCGCCGCAGCTAACTTAATTCGCCCTCACCTTATTTGTGATCATATTTGGCAGATCACATCTGTCTTCCTCGTCCGCCATGTCAACCGCCATGTCAACCAAGACTGACGAAACATGCGTGAAAGGATAGCAACTTCAGATTCCGTGACTACCTTGTCACATCTTTGTTAGGTCTACCACGTGTTTTATGTCTCTGTTAGACTTACTACGTGTGTGCACGTCCACAAAACCCTTTCACCGTAAGAGGTCTCTCCGCCGCGCTCCAATAACATTCCGCTACGCTCCATTTACACTGTTATTGGAGCGTGACGGAGAGACCGCAGGTGAGAGTGTCGTTAACCTATACTACATTCATTCATTTACAGTGCAGCCTAACATTGGGAAGAGCAGCTGGGGCAGATGGCACCCTGGACCTTGTCATGGCCACGAGTTAACATTCCTTTACACAAGTCACATTCATACGACGTCGTGGACGAGGGAACCATTTATTTAGGCCTATCTGCCCGGTACCGGCACAAACTAGGAACAGGATGCCCGAAAATTAACAAGCTTGATTTGGTGCGCATAATAAACACAAAAGGTAAAATATGGTTTTATTTAATAGCATGAAATTATCCACCAAGGGTGACGTAAATGTTAGCTATATCTGAGAGTACATATTAGTCCCCACCTATGTATGCACTTGGGTGAAATTCTAAGCCCAGTAGGCCCGATTATAGAATCCGGTCTTTATTTCCCAGATGGGTCTAAACTGACTGAACCGTCTCATATTAGTAATAATCAACACAAGCCATGACATGCGTAATGATATGACATCGACATGCCTCTTACTTCTGCATTACATGAATCCCAAACATCATTACGTCCGTCCGTATACACCCATAACATCGTCCATGTTGACCTGATTCTATACTCGATCCGCTCAGTATGATCTGTGTCTATAAAAAGAAGAAAACCCCTCAGTAACTCTAGTATCTCATGTTTTAAAGACAAAATTCTGTTATGATAAGCTAATTGCATAAATTCACTGCTCAATTAAATCAATAACCCTTGTATAAAAGGGCCCGGTACACAAAGCATTGTTGCCGCTATATACATTCTTATAGCTTCTGTCATGGCGGATATGAGCAGTGCGACCTGTGTTTTCGTAGAACAAAATACGCAACTAAAGTTAACGCACTTACAGTTGCCAATATGTTAATGCAGTTGTATTGAAAATAAGATACTTTTGCCATGGTGGACAAGTTTTCATGTCACCCAGTCCGGGAAACTGGCAATAAAACTGCCTTTTCCATAAAATACGATCGTATCGTGGTCAAACACCACTTATATATCTCCATATTTGGGGAGGCGACGAAACAGTTGTCCATTTACGGTGCAAGACGTTTTGTCGCTGCAGGCGGCTAGGATGACATACCACACTTGCGTGTGCTCTCTCTTGAATCCTTCAATTAACACGTGTACGGAGGACCCGTGCCTCTCTGTTGCCACCATGTATGCCCTTTGGGTACTGACGCCTAAAACTAGTGATAAATAATGTTGATAGGTTCTCTTCTTTCTTAGTGATACATATATTGCATTTACTGACCTGATTTTCTCTGGCCTCGCCCTTTTTAGACAGTTAATTGAACCATAATGTAACACCTATTTTAAAAATCGCTAAAAGGATCTGATCTAAACGGATCTTTTTTTATTTTTTGGTATTTTTCCTTCCATTATGTGCGACCCAGGTTGGGATGATTTTGCTAATGTAACGTGAGTGACTGAGTCGTAGCCGTCTTAGTCATGGAACAACACAACCCTGGACCAAGACTCTAAACATATTTGCAGTTATACTTAGATAACCACGAGAGGTCACTCCGCTGAGCGATAACCGCGGCCTGTTAGGCGAGGATGGAGCGCCCTAGGCCTATGTTTTCACAATGTACACACGTGATATTTGTATCCGCCAAAACGAAGTTTTGCGGATACTATGTTTTTGACCGGGTTCCGCCGCCGCCGCCGCGTTCGTTCCCGGAGAACTCCTCTGAGACTATTGGACGAATTTTTCCGAATCCTACACCAATTATCGAGTCACATGTGAACTGGTGCCATAACCAATTTGCGTTGACCTTTGACCTTTCCTCTCTGCCCAGCGTCCATTTGTGCGTCTGTTTCCATACATAATTCCACATATCTCGGGAACCGTTTGACCGATCAGGAAATTTTTTTTTGTACAAATGTAGCCCTTGGATATCTTTATAACATATACAAAAAATGGTGGCGCCACCTGCAATCACATTTGCACAGAGTCCATCTGTTCATCTGCCTTGGGTTAAAATCACTCATATATCTGCAGTGGTTTGACTAATTCACCTTAAATTCGGCATGCGTATACATCCTGGATAGCTTTCTTGATTTTATGACAGGTGACTCAACCTACAATCTTGTTTACGCTGCAGACATGCAAGCTCATATCTTGGGAACCGTTCGACCGTTTGACACTCATATCTCGGCAGTGGTTTGACATATCTGCCTAAAATTTTGCAGTTTTATACATCCTGGACAGCTTTTTTGATTTTATGACAGGTGGCGCTACCTACACCCTTCTAGTTTACGCTGCAGACATCCAAGCTCATATCTTGGGAACCGTTTGACCGATTGGGCCAAAATTTTGCATGTGTATAGATCTCACATAGCTCTTTATCATACTCAAAACTGGGGAGGCCACCTGCAACCATTTTTACACAGCGTCCGTCTGTTTGTCTGCCGTGGGCTAAAATCACTCATACCTCTGTAGTGTTTTGACATAACTGCCTTAAATGTTGCAGGTTTATACATCCTGGACAGCTTTCTTGATTTTATGACAGGTGGCGCAATCTACATTCTAGTTAACGCTGCAGACATTCAAGCTCATATCTCGGGAACCTTTTGACTGTTTGGGCGAAAATTTTGGATGTGTATAGATCTCACATAGCTCTTTATCATACACAAAACTGGGGAGGCTACCTGCAACCATTTTTACACAGCGTCCGTCTGTTTGTCTGCCGTGGGCTAAAATCACTCATATCTCTGTAGTGTTTTGACATAACTGCCTTAAATGTTGCAGGTTTATACATCCTGGACAGCTTTCTTGATTTTATGACAGGTGGCGCAATCTACATTCTAGTTAACGCTGCAGACATTCAAGCTCATATCTCGGGAACCTTTTGACTGTTTGGGCGAAAATTTTGGATGTGTATAGATCTCACATAGCTCTTTATCATACACAAAACTGGGGAGGCCACCTGCAACCATTTTTACACAGCGTCCGTCTGTTTGTCTGCCGTGGGCTAAAATCACTCATATCTCTATAGTGTTTTGACATAACTGCCTTAAATGTTGCAGGTTTATACATCCTGGACAGCTTTCTTGATTTTATGACAGGTGGCGCAATCTACATTCTAGTTAACGCTGCAGACATTCAAGCTCATATCTCTGTAGTGGTTTGACTTTTCTGCCTAAAATTTGTATATGTATACAACTTGGACAGCTTTCTGGATTTGTGGTAGGTGGCGCAACCTACATACATATTTCGGCTACAAACATCCATGCTAATATGCAGCACACCTCACTCTATTTCCTCCTGCCACTCAATCAATGAATCACTTCACCCGTTCCGCTCTGAATTTGGCGGATACACGTGGTCGCTTGTCAACTACCCCTATTTTAGTTGTCCATGAAGTTCAAGAGTAGATCTCATGCACACTTTCGTGCGCATGCAAATTTCGTCTAAGAATCGTAACTTACAAAAATTAAGTAAATGGAGCAAATGCCGAATATGCTTAGACAACATCCACAAACCTTTGTAGGCCTAATAATCCTGAAGCGGAATTGTAAATATTAATAGAAACTTATGCATGTGCTGCCTTTGATAGTTCATATTGTTTCCAGAGATGAAGAAGATTTAAATGCACGGTGATAGTGCAGGGATCCTTGCTATGGTCTTTTCAAAATTTTGCAAAAGGATTACCTGCATGAGTTAGGAGATAATAATTGCATGCTGACATTAGACATGGGTGCCAATTAAGGCACTGAGAGTCACATGTTGTTTACATTAGTAATGATCATACAAGTGACTAGAGCTGGATATCGCCTACAAATTTCGTATCTCAAGATATTGCCATATTTGGTAGCGTATCGCGATACTTATTGCGATATTTACATGCATTATATTAAATTTATAGGAAATAAGTGTGCTTTCTGTATATATATATATATATATATATATATATATATATATATATATATATGATTATTGATAATTCTTTATCATTATTGTTATTATTATTATGATCGATTATACATGTATTATTTATACAGCGCTGAATCAAGAATAATACCCCGGTCTAAAGCGCTGTACAATAAAAAGTGTAAAAGCTAAAGTAAAACGTACTATACCATGAAAATTAAGAATGATAATAATTAGTGCATGTAAGAGTTTAAATAAAGTATGATTTAAATAAGTACATTTTTAAGCGCGATTTAAAAGTAACTAAAGAATCAGCATGTTCCACAATGTCAGGTCTACTGTTCCACAGAGCCGGGGCAACTATCCTTAAACATTTCTCCCCAATGTATTTCTGTGCTGCCCATCGGTGTTGCCAACAAGCACTTTTTTCGAAGAACGCAGGGCCCTGAATGGAATATATTGAACAAGAAGATCACGTAGATATGATGGGTCTGCACCAGTCAATCCTTTGTAGCTATCTTAGTGAGAAAATCTAAAACGGAATTCGGCATTACGCTGGTAGCCAGTGCAGTTGTTTCAGTATTGGGGTAATATGGACAAATTTCGACGTTCGAGTTATAATCCTGGCTGCAGTATTTTGAATACGCTGTATTCTACTGATGAGAGTACCTGGCACTCAACACAGTATGCCATTTCCATAGTATAATCTGAAAGTCACACGTACGTGCTTTGCAAGCATCGTTTGTGATAAAACGATGGTTTTTTCCAATATTGCGTAAATAAAAGTAACATGATTTTGAAATTTCGTTAATTTGAGTCTCCACAGAAAAAGTGGATAAATATAATGACACAATAAGTTTATGCAGATCAGTTTATTTCAAACACGAAATATGGCAACATTACTTGCTAATATACTGTTGACCGAAAAAAACTTAAAATTATAGTTTTTTGGGTCTTTTATATGCAAAAAACTGGGCAGTTAGAGAATTCTAGACTGTGATTTAGCACATAGAGGGATAGATGGTGCGCAAAATTGCAGCCGTGCATACTACAGCGCATGACCTCCGTTCTTAAACAATAATTCTGTTAAGTTGAACTTGATCTTCCTGTAGAAAACATGAGAATGAGAACTGCTCCCAACTCATTTAGATGTCTAAAAATGTAACAGAAACATTATTTTTACTAAAAGGAATAAGTTTTAGGCACATAAACAAAATATCGGGTAATATCGATATTTGAAAAAAAAAGATATCGCGATACGCTATATGCGAACCACCCTATCGCGATATATCGATATATCGATACAATTGCGCAGCCCTATACAGTGAGGCGGTGACAGGGTCAGAATATTTGAAAAAAGGGTTCCATATATGAATTACTACTGCATTGATCGCTATGATTCTTTGCATTCTTTTTATGATCCCGCTTGACAAGATGTGCGCAATAGTGATAACCGTGTCAGTCCGTCCTTCCTTCTTTCTGTCCTTCCGTTCTTCCGTCAGTGACACTTTTCTTTCGCGCGCGACAGCTCAACAACAACGTATTTATAAGCTTTCCCAAATTCACAGGGATGATTGGTACGTACAAGGGCTCTAGACCTATTGAACTACAGACCTGTCGGAATTCCAATACGGCCGCCACAGCCCAATCGTTGATATTTTTTGCGCGCGATAACTCAACAACATCATGACCATGGAATGTTTCATCAGTTCCTGCAGACTGGTGGCTCAACATTGATTTTTTTCGTTTTTTTTTCGCATTTTTTCCTCAATTTTTAGACCTTCACAGATTTGGTCCGCTCTTAACAGGGCACAAATCGTAACCTTGGGACCTGGAATCTTCTAGCCTGACATCCAGGGAGGTCCATGAAAAATCTCATAAGAAACCTAAAATAAAGTCTCTGTTACCCATATCCTTTGAGCTATTGGGCTCAGACGTACCTACAAGAATTATTAAAAATTTCATACAAAGGCTGTAGTGTAAATTGATAACCATGATTATTTGCATACCTATTGATCATGGAGTGTTTCATCAGTTTATGCAGTCTGGTAGCACCATCTGTTTTTTCTCCGATTTTTCCCCCGCATTTTTCTCTATTTTGGAGAACTTCAGAAATGCAGTCATCCGTTAACAGGGCACTTATCGTATCAGTTGTTCCGCGAATATATTAATTGTACACCCAGGGAGGCTTACAAAAATCTCCTTGCAAACTTGGAATTAGAACCTCTTACCAATATCCTTAGAGCTAAAGGGTTTGTCTGTGCCCTAAGTACATATATAATTTAAAGTGAGATACAAAAGCTCAAGTATCTAAACAACTAATGCATTTATCACCATGATTTTTTAATGCACATTCATCATGGAGTGTTTCGTCAGTTCCTGCAGACTAGTGGCGCCAACTGCAATTTTTTCAGATTTTACGCATTTTGTTTTAATATTTTATTTTTGAGACCTTTTAAGGTGTGGTCGTTCGTTGTGAGGGCACAAATAGTAACCCTTACACGTCTAACTTGACATCCAGGGAGGTCCATGAAAAATCTCTTTGGAAACCTGAAATTAGGCCTGTGTTTCCCGTATCATCCGAGCTATATTCCAGTTGAATTTTGATACCACCTACAAAACTTGGCATTCAGATGATAACATTCCTTTTGTGAATGTCTTCTACTCTTCATGCATTGTCCCCTCTATTTTGAGACAACAAATGCAACTTTACATCTGTTGATCGACTGTTGTTTCATCTAGTGTCCTGGAAGTTCATATGATTATTGATTATGACAATTTCTATCAGCTGCGGAGGACTGGTGGCGCTACTTGTACCTTTTAAGCTCAGCTGAAAAAAAATCCTTGCAAACCTTGAATAAGGTCATGGTGATCTATATTCTGCAAGGTATGTTCTTGAAACATCAATTTCACTGTTTGAATCAGTAGCAAATGTTCAGTTATGCATAGTATTTTGTCCTGAACCATCATGTAATGTGCTTTTTGCGTTCAAATCTTCCTGCCCCTTCCCAACATTTTAATATCATTTTCAATCATTTTCTTCCTAATAAGACACCAGTTGTAAATAATTAGGCCATTATCTCATGCTTGTCAGCTAAGCTTCATGACCCCTGGGTCATCTGTTATTTTTACTGGACGTTCGAGTGGTAAAACGCTCGGCTCTCTACGCTGGCGACCTGGATTCGATCCCCGGCGTGGCTATGAGAGTGGTTTGTAGTTGCCCTCCAAGGCCGGTGGTTTTCTCCGGGTTCTCCGGTTTCCTCCACCTCTACCGTCTACCGAACGCCACAATCTGAGCCATGCAGAGTGCCGCGATTAGTTATAATAACTATTTGCACAATCCATGTAAAATAAATAAGTTTATATTACTATTTCAACATTTCTGCTCGTGAACCCACGTTTTTGTGCAAAGTGAACACACTTTAGGTATTTTGTCAATGACGTCGCGTAACACGTCCAGAAAAATTAGTCAAGAAGTGACGCGGATGCGGGGGACCTTGATTTGGGTTTGTCTCTCTGTCTGTCCGTCTGTCTATCTGCTCTCTGTCCATCCGTCAAGTTTTTTTTTTTTGTTTCCGTGCGATGAACTTCCTAAATTTTATCCGATTTCATTCAAATTTGGGTCAGTGATTGCTCTCATGCATACCTTGGTTTGGGTTTGTTTTTGAGTGTCTATCTGAAAAATAATTCTCTCCAACTCAAAAACAATATTGTCAAATTTTGGTCTAATTTCTCAATGTTTTTAGTTTTTATGTTCGCACGAAGATGTGTCCACATGTCATAGTGGATTTTGGTCCTATTTCTCAATGTGTTTTAGTTTTTATGTTTGCCTGCAGATGTCTTTACATGTCATAGTGCATCTGTTTAAGTTTTCATGTGCCCTCAAGATCTTCTCCACATGTCATAATTTTGGTTGCTTATCAAGCATAAAAGACAACAAGAGTCCAAAGCGGGGGACATTAATTCCACGAATTTGCTTGTTACTGCATATTTCTGTCTTGTAGATTAATATTACATATGACTAATATCAGTATATAGTGGAAGCCTTTTCGGCGTTGTACCCATTTCTTTTTTACAAAATGTGGGTTCAGTTCTGTGTATATTTGCGATAAACCCACGTTTTGGTATGTTTGTCAATGATATCGCATACACATATCACGTCAAGAAAAATAAGCGAAGAAATGACACTTATTTTTCCTATATAACTTAAACATTTGATAAATTATTAATATATTATTTATAGTAAGGTATAGGAAAGTCTATTAGGCATTGCATCCACATTTTTAAAAAGCAAAAATGTGGGTTCACAAGTTGTTTTACCCCCTGAATTTCATCCCTAGATAATGCACCTATACCACATATTCAAGTAGTTTGGCACTTGTTGACTACTTTCTACATTTGTCTTTGCAGTAAATTTGGACTCAGCTGTAACAAAGCAACCGTACAACAGGTGAGAAAAATACTTTAAACAAAGTGGAAAACTAACTGAACCCGAAAAAACGATAGACAATCGGAGAAACTTATTTTTGTGAGAGTTTGACATTTGTTTCTAGCAATTTATCTAAATTCAACACAAAATGAATCACACTGAGGAAAAACCCTTCAAATGCAAAGACTGTGGCAAAGGATTCACAGAAAAACGTATTCTGATTAAACATAAGGTGACACATACTGGTGAAAAACCATTTAAATGTGAAGAATGTGGCAAAGGTTTTGGCGTAAAAGAAACGTTGATAAGGCACAAATGGACTCATGAAAAAGAAAAACCATACAACTGCGAGGAGTGTGGCAAAAGCTTCAGTGCCCAAAGACAGTTAAATAAACATAAAAAAAACCATAGTACTGTTAAACCCTTCAGGTGTGAGGAATGTGGCAAATGCTTCCGTGTGAAATGGCATTTGGACAGCCATCAATCAACGCATGCAAAGGAGAAACCATTTAAGTGTGAAGAGTGTGGAAAGTATTTTGCAAGTGGAAAAATTCTTAAAGTCCATCAGAAAATACACACAAAAGAGAAAGTATTCCAGTGTACAGAATGTGAGAAATGTTTCCGTACAAAGCAGTGTCTTTCTGGACATATAAAAACACACACAGGGGAAAAACCGTACACCTGTGACGAGTGTGGCATGACTTTTAGTCGGAGTAGTAGACTTAAAGACCATAGAACGATTCACAGTGGGCTAAAGCCGTTCGAGTGTGATAAATGTGGTAAAAGGTTCCGGAAAAAGAGCTACCTTCTCAGCCATGAAACGATTCACACTGGGATGAAAACGCACAAGTGCAAAGACTGTGGTAAATATTTTAGAACCTCCAGTGCCTTGTATTTACATAAGAAATCGCATTCATGGGAAAAACCATACACCTGCATAGAATGCGGCAAATCTTTTCTTTTGAGAGAACACCTGCTTACACATCAAAGAATACATAGTGGTGAGAAACCTTTCATGTGCGAAACCTGTGGCAAACGTTTTACTCGCTGTGATTATCTTTTAAAACATAAAAGGATGCACACTGGAGAAAAACCGTACCAATGTGATATATGTGGAAAATGTTTCAGTCGGAAAGATAACATGTCTACGCATAAAAGTAAACACACATTCCTCGAGTGAAAAACAGCAGTTTCGTCACTGACCACGTTCAATTAATGACCGCAGACAAAGAAAATCATATCTAATGGGCTGGGACAATCAGACTTAGAAATTGTCAACAGTGAACCCATGATATCAAGGAAATCTCCATAGAGACCCGAAATGAGAATATGGTAACCAATGTTTTGTGAGCCGGAGGACAAAACATGATTTTTAGGAACCCAGAAGTAGGACTTTACTTATAGTATTACGGTTGCTAAACGCATATCGTGTGATGGTTCGTATTATTAAGGTAGATGGACACATCGTGTGATGGTTCGAATTATTAAGGTAGCTGGACACATCATGTGATAGTTCGAATTATCAAGGTAGCTGGACACATCGTGTGATGGTTTTTATTATTAAGGATGCTGAGCACATATCGTGTGATGGGTCGTATTATAAAGGTAGCTGGACACATCGTGTGATGGTTCGAATTATTAAGGTTGTTGAGCATATATCGAGTGATGGTTCGTATTATTAAGGATGCTGAGCACATATCGTGTGATGGTTCGTATTATCCAAATAACCGTACGTATATCATCTTATTCTGAAGGCTGTCATCTTCTTTGAACAGAATCTCGAAATTACAATGAAGAAGATATTTAGACGACGATATTGTGTTTAAAGCCAATTTGCACAATAAACCTTATGATAATAACCATCTCATGAACGGCCCGATATGATTCTCATTTGATTGTAAAATTTGGAACATGTTGTTTAAAAAACTTATGGCCACTGTGAAAGTTGGGACAAAACCTACTTTATATGCCATAATATACGGATGATTTTGGTCAGGTGTAATTAATGTGATAATCCAATCAATAAAATTATTAACTACTATTAAACAATATGAATTTTATTTATTTTACATGGATTGTACAACTATTTACAATAAGTGACACGAGACACTCTTCATGGCTCTGATGGTGCAGCATGCGTTGGGTAGTCTGCATGTATACTGTCCTGTCCAAACTATTTGAGTTTGTATTCTTTGAAAGACTAAAACCTCATTTTAATTTAACCGTTAACCAATTTGGATATAATAAGAATCATGGCACCGACCCTTGCATATATGCTTGCTAAAAGAATCTATAAAACACTGTTAGACAAGGGGATCACACGTTCTTTTTTCTGCAGCATTTGATAGAACCAGTCATAGCACTCTGATTCGCAAACTTATTAGAAATGGCATCCCTTTATATCTGGTTCAAATCTTATACTACTTGTAGGTTCATCAGAAATTATCTGTAAGATGGAACATATCTGCCAGCTTTCTAGTAAGTAATGGTGTCCAACAGGAAAAGGATTGTCAACGTTATATTTATTCAATATATCTAAAAGAGCCTGAGCCTGACAAAACAAAGCTGATGGATGTTGTATATGCAGTAATATCATAAACCATCTCATGTATGCAGACGACATGGCCCCATTTGCACTACTGTTAAAGAGCTTCAAAAAGTTATTAATATCACATATATGACTATATTGGATTTTACATGGTATCAAATACAGCAAAACTAAAACAGTCTGCTTGTACTTGTGGGTACAAACAGGACCTGGTCATTCGCTACACCATTAGTAAGGCTTACCCTTGGCAACGGACATGCAGCTCACAGTTGTTGGCAGCTATAAATACTTCTATAGGCTGTATTATCAACAATAAAACATGCACGACGACAATGATTTATTCCGTTAGTGCAACTGTTCTATTGCAGAGAAAAAAGTGAAGAAAGAAGTTCAAACTCTGCAGAGAATTAGTCAAGATTTTGTTGTATAAAATGTTCTGTGATATAATATATTGTGCCAGTCTGATGATGCAACTTTAGACAAACTTCTTTACACAAAGTTGAAAAAAAAAATAATGCATTTTCGAACAGCAGTGCCAGTAAAGAATTTATATATCATAGACTTGTGACTTTTAACGCAAAAGCACTTATTGAAAAACAGAGTCATTTAAAAGTGATTATTAATATATAAGCGCGATGTACAACTCCGGGTTATATATGAAATCAGATTGTTTTCGCCTGTGCGAGAAAGGAAAATCCCCCAAACGTATTTTTTTCACAAATATGTAACGTAATTTTCTGGCGAAATCTCTATATGAGTATGTATATATGTATGCATATGCATATGTATGCAAATTTATATACATATATATGTTTAACCATAAATGTTTATATTTGTATGTATATGTATGCGGGTGCATATGTATAGATTTTACATGTGTATTCTGATGTAAATTTACAGCATTTGATATATATTTTCACATTAATTTCCTAATATGTATACGGTATATATGGACTTTGAGTCCTCAGTAAACTATAATTATTATCATTATTTTTATTATTATTATTTAGTGCCCCATAGGGGAGCTTATTGTTTTTACCGGGCGAGTGTTCGCGTCCGCACTTTTAACATGCTAATTTCTCCTACATGCTGGCATCTATCATTATTACCGGTATCATTAATTCTATATTATTGAGGCAAAATGTGTGACCTTGACTTATGCTCTCAAGGTCAAGTCATAGTAGACGTTGGGCATCGTTTGTTCGTTAGCACATTAATTGGATTTTGTTCAATTTTAGTGGAAGACATCGACTAATGACTCTCATAAACTGATTAACTTGTAGTTGACCTTGACCAATATCACCCGCAATTTATTAGAACTTGGGCATTTTCACCAATAACTTATAATACCATCAAAAATGTTTAGGTTTATCTTAGGCATACTGTCAGATATTCTTTTATATCAGTATTGCATTATAATAACTCCACAATATTCTGAAATTAGGTCACACTGACGTAATCTAGTAATAAAACTAGGTAAGACTGCTCGCTTTTATAAATGCTGTTGGCTCCTCTATTATTCCTCAGTTCGCGTAATAGTACCCATTCTACTCATGACCTTGACACATTCTCCAAAGGTCCAGACACAGCAGACATGGGCATCATTGGTTTGTTAGCGCGATAGGATCAAGTGTTTTGATTGGAATTTGTTCTAATTTAGAAGAAATCTTAGAGTAATGACTCATTCCGACTGATTAACTTTCATTTTACTTTGACTTTTATTTTTTTTTTTTCAAATTATTAGCACGTTTGAATTTCCAACAATGATTAATATCATGGATAATTGGCTAAAGGTGTGTCATAGGCAAATTGCCAAATATTCTTGTGTATCAGTATTGCATCATTCTGATTTCACATAGTTTTTTTTAAATATATCATTCTGACCTAATTTAGCCATAAAACTTAGACTGGATGCCCTGATCAATGCTATTAGCTCCTCTATTATTTATCACAATTGGACCAAATCATGCATTATTGATCAGTTCGCGTAAAAATACCCATTTTGCTCACAACGTCAACGAGACTTTGAACATCATTAATTTTTTTTCTCCCTTTTCAGTTTCTGTGCTCACTCAACCTTATAGGTCTATAGTTCTTATATTATAAGTATTGCAGTAAGGAATGTTCATATGATTTCCTGAAATAATGTGACTATGAGGCGCTTCATGTATTTGCATGCAAATACAACTTTATCTAGTTATTATTATTTGTGGAAAATATGGTATTTATTTTCATAGGCATATATTTTAAATAATATAGTATTAACGGTTTTTTGTTATATTATATTATATGCTATTTCTTACTTAAAAGTGCATTGATTCATATTTAAAATATTTACTTTTTTCTAAATAAATTGCACTCTTGTATTATATATCATAAGATGTTATTTGGATTAAACGGCGTCTTAACTTCGACCTCCAGCCAGTCGTGGCGGACAAAAAAGTTGGGAGGGTGTGCCCTGAAGTGAGTGTACCCTTAAGTTGGTGTGCCTGAAACCCAGAGGGATCCGGCCAGAGATCAAATTAAATCCAGAGACGTCAATATCTTAATTAATTCCTAGACGTCAATTCGTATCATACCTTAACCCAACACTTCTTGATCACGTCACAGTCTTGTTGTAGTCATGCGTATTGAACAGCCGTAAGCGTGAACATGGGCTTACGACAGGTGAACATCAATTATATTTACAGGTGTACAAAGCTGCTAAGAAGATGGAACTGCTCAGATTTTCAAAGGAAGGGGTTCCTTTAGTAGGAAATCGGATCAAAGGATAACAGGAATATTATATATATATATATATATATATATATATATATATATATATATATATTTGAATAATTTGAATGACATTTTTAATAGTTTCAGCAAATTTTCCCTGAGGAAGGGGGGCGAGCACCCGAAAGCTTGTGTACAAGAACCTACACACAGCTAGTCTTTTTCAAGGTGTCAACCATTTACATTACTTTTTGTAAGTAACAGACTAGCACGACATTTCAAAACTTACATCATGTCAGATGTTACCTGGCTTAGCTAAGATGACCGAGGAGATGCTGCATGGGAAAACATGTTGATCCAGATTAACATTTGATATGCATGTTGACTGAAATGACTGATGTTCCTTGGCATCTACGCTAGTTTGGTCAATGTTTGACACTTTCTTTGCTTTATTCTGTTTAAAGCAGTTTTACCTTCTAGACCATCATCATCACTGTATCAAAGTTTCAATGGTCCAATGGTTAAGCGACGGGAGCTCACACACACACACACACCCTCACACACACACACCCGGACACGCAATATATATATATATATTTATGCTCCAGAAGGGTTTTATGAAAGCATTGAAAAACAAGTCATTTTTACTGAAGCGGTTCACCCCCATCCCCCCGGCCAAAAAAAAAAAAATCTTGTCATGTTTTATATATATATATATATATATATATATATATATATATATATATTATAGTGGTAGGAATTTATCTTTAAGATATAATTGATGATTGAAAATAAAAAATGACCGATTATTTATAGTTTATTTTTTGTACTTTCTATATTACCTAGAAATCTGATGTATAATTGTAGACCAGTACCCGAGTAAATAGTGTGACATGTTCATCGGTATTCATAATGAAACCATCAATCCACCTGTATCCAAGGTTTACTTGCTGTTGAACGCTTGTCAGCTGTTCCATCTTGATGTAGTTAGCTTTTTTCTGTACATCTCTGACAGGATTAGATTCTTTGCACCTGAATGCATAATAGTTTTAAAATGATTATGCAAAAATGCGATAGATTTAATCAATTTTGAAAGAAAACCACAAATCATCAATTTAATTAATTAATAAGCACACCACTAATCTTTAATTCTTTTCTCAAATTAATGTGTATTTAAGGTTCATTCTTAAAAAAATTACAAAGGTGGATGTTGGTAAATTTCAGTTAATAAAATAAAAAAATGTAACCCTCCCTCTGTTTGTCACCGCCTTAATGTTTCTGTGCCAGTGGAGTGGTCAACCAACAAACACTTAAAGCAGATTTATGTGGTTGCAGCCATCCGTGCAGAGCTTCTCCCCTTCTAGACCTTCATCCGGTCAAGCGCTTCCGTATCGGAAACTGCTCTGTCAAATTTGAGAATATTTGAATTGTAAAGGAAAAAATAATCAAAATGAATCTATTCAGAGATTAATAATCGATTACAATTTAATCCAGGGCTTGCATATAAATGCATCGATTGGTCAAGACATTGTTACACCCATGGTACATATAAATATACATATATATTTGAGGACCTGGACTAACATATGAACTCGGGAAAATACATATCCACCAACAGAACACCACACCACTAACCAATACTAATACACCCTCAATTAGAATAGAACCATACTTAACCCATGTATATAAAATGCACCATACTGTTTTATACACCATCAACCTTTAACAAAAAAAAAAAAAGAGCACAACTCATGTAAATACACCGCTTCACTCATCGTTTTTCAAGCACACTAACCCACGTTTTTTACGATTTTTACCGGTTTTTCGCCCTTTTGTTTTTTGTATTTTTCACAATATCGACGCAATATCTGGTTATCCGACGCTCATATATAAGATATAATTATAAATTTTACTAGTAATTACAGCATTTCCGGCAGACCAGTGGCATGGAAACCGAAGCCGGCCACTAGCAAGTGGAAACTGATGCCGCCACTAGCCTCAACTACCCCCGCCCCCGTTTCTCTCAGTCTGCACTTATATAAAAATACTTCTTATAAGTATTTCCTATAAAAGTACATGATCATAAATATCTCTCAAAAATATTTATATGATACTTAATATAAAAGTACAAACTGAGAGCTCCACCGGCTAGCAAGATTTCTAACTATAAAGATATCTCCTACAGATATCTCCTTTAGGCCAATATAAGGGAAAATGATCATGAGGTATTTTCTTAAAAAACTCCCATGTGATACTTATAAAATTATAAAGAAATCTGCGGCCCCCCCCCCCCCCCCCCACCACGGACAACAACTACCCCTGACAACCACCACCAACAGCATCCGACACCGACGCGCAAGTCCAGCGGCAGCCCCCCTACTCCACCAGCGGAAGTTTAGAGGGCACCCAGACGAGCGCACATCCCATCCGCCCACTGACACCAACTACCAAGACGACTACCCAGACCTACACCGGGACAGCTCCAGACAGACCAGACAAGACCCCCCAACAGTCCTTTTTAGGACTACCCCCCAACAGTCCTATTTAGGACTAATCAATCACACACTGACCTGGCAGCGGACAGACAGACAACCTTAGGTCCGCTGCCTGCCACAAGACTTCAAGACCCAAGCCTCAAGACCAAGACCAAGTCAAGACTGGTAGCCCTGGGACAAGCCAAGAGAAGACAAGACCACCCCGACAGCCGGAACCCAAGTCAAGACAAGCAAGACAAGTCAAGAATCCCTGACAGTGGGCAGACAGACAACTTTAGGCCCACTGCTCGGGGACCAGCTGAAGACCAAGCCAAGACAGCCTGCCCGATCCAAGTCACAGGAAGTCCGCCTCTCGCGGTAGGAGTTGTTCTGTCGGCGGTCTGGGTTTCCCTGCTTGTGTTCGGGCCTCTCTGTTGTGGTACGCATTCTGCTCGGGGATGTCGCTCACGATCGGGGTTCTTGGGGACAGCGGCTTTGCTGCTGGTATCCGTGCGGTGAGTGGCCCGCTCGGGGCTTTGTGGGTGTGGGTGATGTAGCTTTCTCGGTCACCGGTGCGGGTGTTTGCTGGTGGCTCTTCGCGGCTCCTTGGCTTGGCTTGTGTGGCAATTTTCGGCATCCAAATTATAGTCTAAAGAGACAGGCCGGGGCGGTGGTCCCAGACCACCTCAACCGTGTCTGTCTAGTGACTCAAATTACTAGATCTATAGTCTAGTAGGATCTGGCGTAGTTTAGTGGTTAAATCAGCCGACCAGAAATCGGAAGATCGAGGGTTCGATTCCCACCGGCAGTGCAAGTGAACCGACTTTTCTGTGTATACCAGTTCCAGAAATATATACATATATTTGTTCTGATGCATGTAGTTCAATACTGAATAAAGATTTTTAAAAAAAATCTTGCTGCCTTTGCTGATGTTGACTAAAAATTACAGCCATTCCAATTTTTCCAGATATGTTATTGCATAATATATGAACATGCTGAATACTTATAATATGTTTTGCATGTTAAGCACGGCATTTCTTTAATAAATGGTCTTTTTGTGCATCAATACTGGATTATTTAAATACAAATTGAATTAACCTTGGTACCATGGGTAAACTCAATATTATTTTATTACGTTTTACATTTTAAGCTCGATATTTCTTAAATAAATGGTCTTTTTTCGTACATCGATACTTAATCATTAAAACAAATTGAAACCTTAGCATTATTGTTGTTGATGTTTGTTATAATGATTGTATTGAGTCACTTTTAGCCTAAATCTTGTGTTATTAGGTAATTTTGCTGTTCTATGGTTCTTTTCTTTTCTCATTTCTCTCATTTGTTCTGTATATGGACCATTATTATTATTATTATTATTATTATTATTATTATTATTATTGTTATTTTCTTGATTAAGTCGATCGAGTTTAACTGTCACTAGTTTTTTAAACACAAATAAAATTAAAAACAAAATTGTTGACCTACGTTATATAACCAAGATTATAGGCTTATATAGTTATAAATATAACATATTATAAATAATTATATAATTATAGCCTCTCACGTGAAAATATAAATAAATTAGCCCACATATAAATCGGTTTTAATACTTCAGAATAGTTCATGGGTCCACTTCCATTTTGGTGTCATTTTGGTGTCTCTTCTTCCTCACTTCTATAATTTTCATGATCCTTTGCTTCGTGCAAAGCCAGTCTTGCAGTCAAGACCCTGGGTGACCAGGTTTGTTATTTCAGCCCAATTTGACTGCCCCGCAGTTGCAGCCATCCGTGCAGAGGTTCTCTTCTGTTAAGCACGGACAAGGACGACAGGACCAGATACTGGTTGTTGCAAGATTGCCGCAAGGACAGTTCTGTCACTTGATAGCGTAGCCTACTAGTTAAATAAATACACCAAAGGAGTAGGCCTGTTTTAGGGTTATTGTAGTTAATAAGAGGCCTTTACATAGTCGTGACATCATGCCATAAAGTGGACGCAGAACTGACAGATCGGCCGCTGACTAAGTCGGTTTGGCTGATAAATATAAGTGAAAAGGTAATTTTTCGACACACTGTTGAATTAGCAGTGCTGGATGTACAGGGGTCTTGAACTTCCACTGATTCATTTTTAAAGACTTCAAGACAGCCAGGGGTTAATGGCAGGCCGCTTTCAGCAACCCGACAAGTGACAGACTGTGTCTAGAAAAAGATCGCGTAACCAAGGAAACGTCCGAAGGCCGCATGCGTGGAACACCTCATAGCTTCCTACTGATACTGTCAATGCTGAAACTTCAGCTGACCAGCACTGTCACTGTAGCTGGCCCGCTAAAGCCATCGCCCCAATCAGGTCAGCGTCGGACGACGTTAAGCCCCTGCCCAGTAGACGAGACAGTCCCTTTTAAGGCCTTTTAAATTTAATATGGGTTTACTTGATGTGTCATGACAGCTGGTGATATGCTCATGAGCAAAAATTACAAGTTCATGAGTGATGTCATTTGTCCTCTTCTCCTATTGGTTCCCAGCTGGGTCATGCCATATTCATGAGCTGATCATATGACAGGCAAACACATGCAGCCCCCGTAGGAAAGCTTTGTATGTGAGACGGCAATAATTTATTTCCTAGGTCCTCGATTCGTATTATACCTTACCCCTACACTTCTTGACCAGGTTTGTATAGTTTCGGTTACTTAAATTGCAAGTGTATGAAGTAATCATAGGTCCAATAAAGCTGTCCGAGGAAATCTCGCCCGGAGACGACCCGGACAGATTCCTGGGCCGGATCCCTCCGGCGTGGGTTTCGGGCACTCGACCCCGATGAAGGTAGTTGACAGTCGTTGGACCAAAGGTGGGAGAGACCCTAGGCCTACAGTTTAACCTGGGTCTTTAGTACATGGGTTAATTTGATATAACGGAAACTAATTTTACAATAATGGACAAACACAAATCAACCCAGCTCATGAGCGATAATAGCCGTTAAATAGGACGCGGGGGCGTGTCAACTGTGGTAGATCGACCCAAAGTTTACCCTGGGGATCGTTGGACAGGTCTGTCCAAAGACATTTGGGCACATATTCCTTGTGAAGCATAAAGAGACCAAATATCTATACATATTATCATTAATTAATGCAGATGTTTAGATGCTACTTGGACCAAAATTACTGCTCAAAATTTTCCAATCGCCTCGTCAATTTCAGGTTTAATATAGACTTTTTCCAATCAGGCCGTGCTGTATGATCAATCTCTATTTCGACTGTCATTTCTGACATCAGTCTTTCGGAAACCAAACAAATTGGCATTTGCTTCAATTTTGTTGTCGTTTCTATAACGTACTCATATTTTCCAAATAGGCCTGCTTGAGCCGTAAACATCAGAAGTGCATGTAAAATATTAATAATTAAGATCCTTATTGAAAATATAAATAGCATTTTAATTTATTTTAAAGATTTATCAAAGAAACTTCCGTTGTTAATATTTAGATATGTACAATAAATATATGGAGAAATGGCTTACAAAGATAGAAAATCTTCAGCCATCGAACACCTATCATCACGGACTATGGACTACGTATACGTAGGCCTACCTACGGAAAACGAAATTTGGATACGGACTATGCATGCGGACTACGTATACGCACTACTCACTTATGGAAAACCACCTTAACCAATGTTAGTCATGACAACTTGACCCTCAGGCCTTCTAAATAAACTGATAGGGACCTGCAAGTCATGATGCAAGTCATAATATTAAAGAACACCCGTACACAAGTATTTTACATCATAGGCTTATGAGGTCGTGTGATGTTATCTAAATAATGAAGAAAAAAGTGTTACAAAAAAGTAATTACATTAACTGCCACCTTTCATCTCTATGAAACCGATTCATATGAAGCTGTCAAGCCGTCATGGCTGACTCAGAGACAAGCTTTCCATGCAAGTAAAACCAGCCTCGTTAATAATAACTACTGCATCAATATGCTTAGTTCGACCATGAATGTAATGTTTATTATTTTCCCTAAAGTTCAGAATAACGTCACTTTATGCTTACCTCGGGGGAAAATGACAGTTTGAATATACTACAGAGCTACAACTGTGTCTACCCTTCGTGCACCAATCGGGGGTGGGGGAACAAAAGTTCGGCATTTGGTTTCACTGCCAGTGCTTATGAATTTACTTTTTTCCCTATGCACCAGTATATTTACATGTGTGTATAAGTGTACATGCACATGTGTAGTATGTCTGAGAGTAAGTGGCGTTTCTCACCAAGGATGACAAAAATGGTTACAGGCCTGCATGTATTTTAGTCACCAGCCAACAAACGCTCTTGAGTCAATTATATATTATGCTGCATTTGGAATCCTCTTGGTTATGGTTATTACAAGATAAATGCATTCACTTCTCAGGTCATGATGACCATTATAGCCGTGACAACCCGACTCAGTAGGCAATCGGATAATGGGGCTGGTAAGCCTACTCGAGTCGTGATTTAAGTAATATAGAGGAATTTATCGCAGTGGGCTTGCATCAGGTTGCATTCATTTTGTGGTAAACGGCCCATAATCTCAATATTATGCGAAGAATGATAAATTAACACAATAGTATACATGTGGGCTCACAACCAAAACTGAAACACCGTCTCCATGGACACGGCTCATTTCCTGTATCGCGTGCAAGCTGTCTGCGTCTTGTAACCCGTGCGAGCCATGCTTGTGTTCATGCTATCATAAATTCAACAAACATGCCGATGTTTACCAATGTATTGGATTAAAACGGAATTATTCTCGCTCATGTTTGATATTAGAAAGTACACAAAAATGCTAAGGATTGGTCTGGTTTATGTTAATTGACAGTGTATCTGTAGGCCATGAAGCATTGTCAGAAATGACGAAAATATATGCATCTTCATAAGGCTTATAATGCGTTCCTCAGACTTAGATATAAAGACACTCTAGCGCCAGTTATCTGGTCGTAATGCCAGAGGGTCGACATGACGCTAGATGACCATGCACTCGTGAACAGGAGAATTTTCTCTGGTCTCAATTGTTACCCTTAACACAAATATGATGACACCTACCGCAGTGGGCAAAGTGCTATCCTGGTCTTTAGACTTAATTGTCCACAATTGTACTGTTTTAGTTCAGGGGGTTTTAATTAGAACTCCATGGTTAAGCTTAAGGACAACTTTGTGTCACTATGGTAACCATGATGACATCACAATTGTAACAATAGAAACAAGGTTTGCTTCTGGGCTTAAGTATTTTTTTTTTCAAAAGTAGTTTTTTTATATCCACAATACAGATATGTCCTCCCATGTCTAGTGTTCTAGTCCCTGTCCGAAACATCCATCCACCTTTGGAGATATATGTATTACCATTATCTTATAAATATGATAGTTGTCATGCTATTCCCTTCTTACAATAATCCCTCTTTATGTAAAGTAGATGTCCCAAATACAGAGTAAACTAATGAATAGCAGTGTACAAGTAAGTAAAAAAATGTTCAATTTTGTCTTTTCAGTTCATGTACCCAAAGGAGCAGTATAAAGGATGATATTACATCTTTAAACAAAGAATGCGAGAAAACTAACCCGGAAAAGACTTACAGCGGTTTATTCTTTGACACAGTCATAGTGTAAAGATCATTAGATGCAAGACACTGTAGGTGAAACTATTGAAACCGTGACATGTAAAGTTAATACTAAGTAAGTTGGCAGGTTTTCCTTGTTCCTCAGGGGATGAGCTTGGGAAAGAGGATACAAGTGTTGAAACCTCATCCCAATGTTTATTCAACTAGTCATCTAAAATTCTAAATAATCATAAAAATACACACACGTATAGGAATGATGCCTCGTAATGATAGCTAGATACATGTGAAGACTGGCAAATAACTGTTTGCTCATCTGGTCACGTCAGCACTTACTCAAAATATGCACACTGTCGGACAGGTACTGTAGAGAGTTTTAAATGTGAAGACTGCATCAAATGTTTCAGCAGGAGAAATGAGCATTTTAAAATGAATGAAACAACACATAGTGGAGAAAAACCTTTCAGGTGCGAAGACTGTGGTAAACATTTAAAAACAAAAAGGGTTCTTGAGATTCATGAAAGATCACACACAAATGAAAAACCGTTTGAGTGCGAAGATTGTGGCAAACATTTCAGGAGCAGATCAAGTTTAAAACAGCACAAGATCACTCACATGGTGGAAAAGCCACACAAGTGTTCGGATTGTGGCAGAGGATTCTGTAAAAAAATAGCTTTGAGAATACATAAATGGAAACACACTAAAGAGTCGGCTTTTAAGTGTGAAGTGTGCTTCAAATATTTTCCTGATTCAAGTGCTCTTGAGTCCCATCAAAAACAGCATACAGCTGTAAAACCCTTTGAGTGTGCTTATTGTGGGAAATGCTTCATTGCACAAAATCATCTTGTGAAACATGAAAGAGTGCACACTGGAGAAAAGCCATTCAAATGTGCAGATTGTGACAAATGTTTCAGTGAAAGATCACACCTCCGGAGACATGGAACTATACACACTGGGGGAAAACCTTTCAAATGTGAAGAATGCGGAAAGTGTTTCCGTCAGAAAAGTGGACTTCTTCAACATGGACAAGTGCATACAAGAGTGAAAACCTTCATGTGTGAAGATTGTGGCAAATGTTTTGTGTTTAAAGGACAACTGGATGTACATCAGAAAAGACACACTGCAGACAAGCCGTATGTCTGTGAAGAATGTGGCCGGTGTTTTAAGCTTAAAAGCATACTGCTCATACACACGAGGACCCACACGGGCGTGAAACCTTACACGTGTGACACCTGTGGTCAAAGTTTCGTTCGACAGGATTATCTGACCAAACATAATAGGAAGCACTCTGGTGAAAAACCGTATAAATGTGAAGAGTGTGGCAAAAGTTTCAGTCGAAAAGATAATCTTAATACACATATAAACATGCACAGGAGGAAGATGATGGCCCGATATGAGAAAAACGTAAAGAACAAATAATTTTTTTAAAGGGATCTAATCAAATAAAAAGCATGTTGAATAACACAAAAAAAAGCGTCTTCTCTTTGAAATATAATGGTACCTTCCAAAATATTGTACTGAAAACGTTTGCTCACTGGGGTTTTATGATTGTTAAAAAAGTGGACCTGACGTGATCACAGGCCCCAGCATAAACATAGTGCGAACGCCACCTGCGTTTTTCTTTTCTTTTCAGGCTTACAACTGGTGTTTCAAAACCGTGCATTTTTATTTTTGGACTTCTTGTTTGGGATCTGTTACGCATGTACAAAATCAGACCTCCTGTCATGCAGCCTTCTTTTGGTGAACAGACACATGGACCCTGTGTCACATGCAGAACCATAACAAGGTGCTAAGCAGGTGAAATAGAGGTACTGAGACCATGTGCTAGGAAGGTTTTTCTGGGAAACTTCTGATAAAGCATAATTTAACTAATAGTGTGAGAGATTGGGCCTAAAATTGATTATGTCCATTTAACATCAAAGGTGCACGTTTTGGAAAAAACAAAATCGGTCATTGCATCAAAACTCTTTTCAGATTTGTGCCTTATTAGGGTGCCTTTCCATACATGCGGGCCCCCGCGCGGGTCCCGCACGGTTGAAATCCAACAATTGTGTTATCACTGTCGCCTTTCGATACGTGCGGGCACCCGCGCGGGTCCCGCGCGGGACCCGCGCGGGTCCCGCATGCGGATCCAGCAGTGTTGGATTTCTGCGGGGGCCCGCAAGCGGATTGCTACATGTATATATCAGTAACAGACATGTGTCCTTGTTTTTGAAAAGAAAAAGGAGCTGATAAAGCTTATTTAATTGCATTAAAAAAATATACAACCATTCTTCATTGAGATACGGCCCGGGACCAGCTCTAGTTAGAGTGTGACAGGAAATAGCCACCATTTAAGCCTGGCTGGTGAGATACGATATTAATCCGCTCCAATCTGCCTCATCAGTAAGTATAAATGTTTACACTTAATATTTTCTTAAGATATTACACTAAAATTTTAGAAATTATGATTATTAGTGCATGCGTTTATCCAAACTAATGGGTCACCCGCATGCGGGGACACATATGGAAAGGGACTCTTCGCATGCGGGGACCCGCGCGGGTCCCGCGCGGGTGAAAATCCGCATGTATTGAAAGGCACCCTTACTCTCCTTGGGAATTTAATTGTTTTATATTTTTATGTCATTTTCAAACGCTTATTGATCGATTCCATTACAAGAACGAGTTATCAAAAGCATCTGAAAAGTTTTTCCACGAACACCATTATTTGCCCTATGCAGAGTGAAACTCGCAAGTCGCATGTTGGTACAGACTTGAGCTACGATTCCACTTACGCGGTTGCTGAGGCCGCCGTATGCGGTCGCGTGTAGGACGATTCCTTTTATGCGGTCGCGGTTGTGGATTAAATGTGTCTCATATGTAATAAACATAATTTGTACATTTGATATATATATATATGTGTATATATATATATATATATATATATATATATATATATATATATATATACGGTCACTTGTTTAAATGTTATCATATGTATTCTAGTATTTTTATGATATTTACACCTTTTCTTTCATTTTCCTTTTCCTGTATTGCTATATTCTAATATGCTCTACAATGTGCATGTTACAGTTATTACGTAAACGTGGTATTGTATATCTAAATGGATTGAATTTGCAGGTATATATTTTTGATAGTGCAGAACTGGGTGCTGTCGGGCCTTAGAACCGTACCACCCCAACCCCTACCCCACCCTGAAGTATGAAACGTAATATGTTATATCTTCTGGCAGCGATCTTATATACGTTTATCCATCAACTAAGAAAATTGTGAATTTGTCAAACGTGGAGGGGGGGGGGGGGGGCGATGTGTTTTTTTTGGGCCCTCAGCGTGCATTTCTTCACTAGTATCTTTGTCTTTGTATTTATATGTTCATATTTTTTGTATTTTACATATATATTTTGTTTATAAGCACATTCCAAGCATTTTATAAGCCTGGAGTATGAAGAGCAAGATCCTGAACAAGTCATTCTGTATTAATATATTAAAAATCGATAAAATACAAATATACAAAGATTTGTACGTTTATATGACTGTGTATCCTTTATACGAAAATGTGATCTGGCACGTCAAACACAAATACGAAGTTTCCCGTGAGAACAAGCTATAAAAACATTTTGAGATGTGCAAGTACGACGACTTGCCAGAATCCGATTGTACCTTTAAGGGGCCTATTTCGATATCTGAACCTGTTAACAAAAGAAAATCCCTTGAACATTTTTTATGAAAATAGTCCTAAAACGCCGATCCCACGACACAAAGGCTGTTCGATTTGTCTTATATCCACTTCTTTATATTTTGTGAGATCCAGCCAAAATAATCCAGGCATATTCAAGGAGGACATCTGGCGGCAAGGCAGACAACCCATAGATATGAGTACCGTAGATGCAAGTTCAAGTCATACAAGTAAAACCAAGTCATACAAGTAAAACCAAGTCATAAAAGTTAAACCATCTAAATTATAAACATACCTTTAGATTCTGCTTGTAGATAGATGATCATGTTAATATACAGTTTTTACCAAGACTGTGCAGAAAGAACTTTATTTTCCCATATTGTCTGCTGGAATTTCCTACATTTTTGTCACAGGTCCTATAGAAATTCATATGTTTATTCAAGAGTGTAATGGGAGCCCCATTCCCACTAATATGAGGTATCATTGTGGGGTGAAGTTAATCGTGATTAGCCCTAGCTCCAGTGCTCTTTCCCTACGCTATAATTTATCCAGGATCCTGGATACGTATACGCCGCATATAGTACAGTTAAGTTCGGGATCATAATTTCTACTCATTATGTTGTTAACCATTCAAATTGTTAAGAATTAGGCTAAAAAGGTACGGTTGTCAGGCACTTTTTTTCTTAAATTAGTGCGGGAGGGAGATATTTTATTTATTTTTTTTTTTACTTTTTCTGATGTTTCGATAAATATGTCACATGATCAGGGAAAAGCATGAAAATAACAATGTTTTTGCTTAACAGGTTAAGGCACTACATAACAAAGGAAATCTGATCAAAATTGCATCATTTAATCATCTTTAAAGATGATAATCAAAATAAAAAATTTATAAAAAATAAAAAATCTCGGGCGCTGCCTGAGAACCATACCTTTTATTTTTATTTTGTTGCCTTAACTTGCTTTTTATATAATCAATGTGATAATGAAAATGCTATGTATAGGTGGCTGCATGGGATTATCGTAAAAATTGAACCCCCCCCCCATATTTAGCATGTCCACGAAGGTTAATGAATATCTCATGATTCTTATATGAAGTTATAATCAGTTGAGTTGTCAATAACACAATTTACTTTTTCCTCGAGAATGCGCATTGCGCCTATTTGTCGTCTGCTGTCTTCGCGTCCTATTTGTCAGCATTGCGAGTTTTGTCAAATGAAATGTAATATGAGCCAGAGGTGGCCCAGTATTAAAGAATGTTAACATCATTTGAAATATAACAAAGTATGATTTTTTTTGTCAATACAACAGACCCGACCTTTCACCGATTCATCGCCAGCAGGTGGCGCAATGGAGGTGGGAAAGGTTTTTTTGTAAGATGAGTGTGTATAGGTTGCAGTATGGGCCAGATGATTTGTTGTGTAATGGTCACTGGCGTCGATTCATGATGAAGGGTCCAGGGGGAGGAGGTTTGGGGGGGGGGGGGGGTATGATTCGGAGAAGTAGATACATACGGCACCTTTTCTTCAGCAAACATGTGACCTTATGCAGTGGTGCGGCGGCGTCTGTACGTTAACTGATACTGTCTCAAAAACGACGGGAGCTATAGCATCGGTTAATTCTATGCAAAAATCAATCATCTGTAAAACTTTGGTCGGTTTGAGCTTATTTTGGCCATACAAGCATTTTTTTAGATTTTACAGAGAAAAAGCTAAATACATTGAAAATTATTTTCTGAAATTATGAAGCAAAATTGTATAACATTTTACATAAATAATCCCAGAAAGAAGCTATATCAAGTTTGTTCTAATGGAGGCTGAACCAAGTGATTATTAAAATAAGCAAGCTAAGATAACAATCAGAAACGGCAAAGCATCACCAAATTTATGCAAATGTTGGTCCCATGACTCATTTTTGAAACGGAAGTTTTTGTGGTTCCACCTGCATCGTCCTATTTATACGGGGGAACCTATAGTAAATTTAGTCTTTTTTAGCCACTGTAAAAAAAAGATTTTTTTTTATGAAACTGTCAACCGAGCAGGGTTAATTCTTTCAACTATTTAAGAATAGATCGGGTTCATGGATTTCCAGTCCAGTTATAGAAAGCTGAAGTTGGTCATATGGCTAAGTAATGCTTATATCAGAGTGAGGGACGCAATGATCTTCTTCTGCAGAACTGCTGTGTCGAATTCTTAAACACCGCATAAAATGATTCACAGGTAGACTTTGTTCAAATCTATCTAAATAATTTTTGGCTGAATAATTGGACCTTTAAGAATGAAAGTCTGTTATCAGGGAAGATTATGTGTATCCTGTTGCACAGGTTCGCATTAGGTCTGTAAAAAAACAAGGCGCATTGGAGTTTAAAGTAATATTATTGATAGCTTTCCCTGGGCAGTTATGGTTGAATCTCAGAATATATACATAGAATATAACACAACTGTAAAGTTTCACTGCCTTTTATTAAGTTCAAGCAACACAGATGATACAGGCGAGTATAACAGTAACAAATGATTACAATGACAAACCGTCATGGTGTGATGCAGGATGAAATGGAAGATACAAGGTTAGGAACACAATAATTATATAAACCACAGGAAATCTCCACCAGAGGGCGCTCTCCTACAGGTTGTAAAACTACCATTTGGTAGGGTCCAGTATGAGGAGACACTGTTACGGATAATTTGTGTGGTAAAAAAACAAGTGACCCATGGGTCATGACGCTCAGCTGACTGGGAAGAGATTCGCAAAAGGAAATTTTATCATCAGAATGGTAGTATATACCCATTCAACTGAAGCATCAAACAGATTAACCAACAGGCCAAGATTTAGTCTGTATTTATATATCTCAAAAATAGAGAAAAATGTGTAAACTTTTCAAACTAGAATACGGGTAACCGACAAGTGACTACATGTATCTGCCAAAATCGGATAGTGAGGCATGGATTGAGTGGCAAGGGGAAATAGAGTGAGGTATGTTGCATATTAGCATGGATGTCTGCAGCCTAAATGTGTATGTAGGTTGTGCCACCTACCACAAATCCAGAAAGCTGTCCAAGTTGTATACACCTGCAAAATTTTAGGCAGAAAAGTCAAACCACTACATGTATATGAGCGATTTTTGCAAAAATCTTTGCAGGTAACCCCTCCAGTTTTGTGTATGATAAAGACCTATGTGAGATCTAAACACATGCACAATTTTGGCCCAATCGGTCAAATGGTTCCTGAGATATGAGCTTGGATGTGTGCAGCCTTAACTAGAATGTAGGTGGCGCCACCTGTCATAAAATCAAGAAAGCTGTCCACGATGTATAAACCTGCAAAATTTTAGGCAGTTATGTCGAACCACTACAGAGAAATGAGTGATTTTAGGCCACGGCAGACTAACAGACAGACGCTGTGCAAACATTGTTACAGGTGGCGCCACCATTTTTTGTGTATGTTATAAAGCAATCCAAGGGCTACATTTGTATAAATTTTATTTCCTGATTGGTCAAACGGTTCCCAAGATATAAGCTTGGATGTCATCAGCGTGAACGTGAACGTAGGTGGTGCCACCTGTCATAAAATCAAGAAAGCTATCCTGGATGTATACGCATGACGAATTTCAGGTGAATTAGTCAATTCACTGCAGAGATATGAGTGATTTTAACCCAAGGCAGATGAACAGATGGACACTGTGCAAACATGGTTACAGGTGGCGCCACCATTTTTTGTGTATGTTATAAAGCAATCCAAGGGCTACATTTGTATCAATTTTATTTCCTGATCGGTCAAATGGTTCCCGAGATATGAGGGTTTATGAGTGGAAACAGACCCACAAATGGACACTGGATAGAGAGGAAAGGTCAGAGGTCAACGCAAATTGGTTAGGCACCAGTTCACATGTGACCCGATAATAGGTGTAAGTTTGGGAAAAATCGGTCCATTAGTCTCCGAGGAGCTCTCTGGAAACGAACGCCGCCGCGGTGGAGGAACTCGGTCAAAAACATAGTATCCGCAAAACTTCGTTTTGGCGGATACAAAAATACAGGTGGCTCCACCAGTCTGCAGAAACTAATAAAAACACTTAATGGTCAATATCCATGCAAAAAATCATGGTGATCTCTGCATTAGTTGTTCAGATACTTCAGTTTTTGTATCAAATTGTCCATTATTCTGAGGGATACTTCGGAGTCCTATGGCTTGAAGGATATGGGTAACAGAGACCTAATTTCAAGTTTCCACAGGCACCTTTCATGGGCCTCCTTGCATGACAAGAATGAAGATTCTAGGTCCAGTTGTTGCGATTTGTACCCTGTTGACAGATAACCACATCTTTAAAGGTCTAAAAAAAAAAAGAAAAAAATTCGTAAAAATTTGAAAAAAAATAGAGGTGGCACACCCAGTCTGCAGAAACTGATGGAACAGCTCATGATCAATATGTATGCCGAAAATCATGACCATCAGTGTTGTAGTTATTGAAATACTGCAGTTTTTGTATCAAATTTTCCATTATTCTGGGGGGGGGGGGGTATTTTGGACCCATACAGCTTAAAGAATATGGGTAACAGAGACCTAATTTCAAGTTTCCATGGAGACTTTTCATGGGTCTCCCTGTGTGTCAAGAATGAAGATTCTTGGTCCAGTTTTTATGATTTGTGCCCTGTTAACAGATGTTCATATCTTTAAAGGTCTCAAAAATACAGAAAAATTTCGTAAAAAAAAACCGAACAAATACAAGTTGTGCCACCAGTCTGCAGAAACTTATGAAACACTCCATGATCAATATCCATGCAAACAATTATGGTTATCTCTGCATTAGTTGTTCAGATACTTTAGCTTTTGTATCAAATTTTCCATTATTCTGAGCTGTACTTTGGAGTGCCATAGCTCAAAGGATATGGGTAACAGAGACCAAATTTCAGGTTTCCATGGAGACTTATCATGGGTCTCTCTGTGTGTCAAGAACGAAGATTCTAGGTCCAGTCGTTACGATTTGTACCCTGTTGACAGATAACTACATCCTTAAAGGTCTCAAAAATGGAGAAAACAATTCGTAAACATTGAAAAATACAGGTGGCGCCACCAGTCTGCACAAACTGATGAAACATCTCATGATCAATATGTATGTCGAAAATCATGACCATCAGTGATGTAGTTAATGAGATATTGAAGTTTTTGTATGAAATTTTTGACTATTCTGGGGGGTAATTTTGGGCCCCATAGCTCGAAGGATATGGGTAACAGAGACCTAATTTCTGGTTTCCATGGAGACTTTTCATAGGTCTCTCAGTGTGTCGAAAATGAAGATTCTAGGTCCAGTCGTTACGATTTGTGCCACGCTAACAGATGACAGCATCCTAAAGGTCTCAAAAATAGAGGAAAAAATCGTAAAAAAATCAAACAGTACAGGTGGCGCCACCAGTCTGCAGGAACTGATCGAACATCTCATGATCAATATGTATGCCAAAAATGAAGACCATCAGTGATGTAGTTATTGAAATATTGAAGTTTTTGTATGAAATTTTTTACTATTCTGGGGGGTACTTTGGGGCCCCATAGCTCGAAGGATATGGGTAACAGAGACCTAATTTCTGGTTTCCAAGGAGATTTTTCATGGACCTCTCAGTGTGTCAAGAATTAAGATTCTACGTCCAGTCTTTATGATTTGTGCCTTGTTAACAGATGTTCACATTTTTAAAGGTCTCAAAAAAAGAGAAAAAAATTCGTAAAAAATCGAAAAATACAGGTGGCGCCACCAGTCTGCAAAAAGTAATGTAACATCTCATGATCAATATGTATGCCAAAAATCATGACCGTCAGTCAAGTAGTTAATGAGATATTGAAGTTTTTGTATGAAATTTTTGACTTTTCTGGGGGGTACTTTGGGGCCACATAGCTCGAAGGATATGGGTAACAGAGACCTAATTTCTGGTTTCCAAAGAGATTTTTTATGGACCTCTCAGAATCCCAAGTTACATGGTTCTATGTCCAGCGGTTACGATTTGTGCCTGGTTAACGGACGGACAGACGGACAGACAGACAGACGGACAGACGGACGACGGACAAAGAGTGATCGCTATAGCTCAGATGACTTTCAGTCAGCTGAGCTAAAAAAGCTCTCTGGTGGATGTTTCACCACTTAGACCCTCATAATATAAACATGTTAAATCTGGTCGGACTGGGAATACAATAGGGTAATTAAATATTCTGACCCGATTCCAGACCTGTGGGCATAAATACACCATTTTATTTTCTCTAAAGAAATGTGTGTGTGTGTGTGTGTGGGGGGGGCAATTTTACGGCCACAGATCTCGAGTTTGGTCAAAATACTTTATTTTCCCCAATGTATGCTCAGCCAAACTAGATTTATCATGTTTATAGGGATTCAAGTGGCTGTGGTTTTACCTGCTGCTTTATAACAATAAAATATAAATATGATGATATGGTATCACACCTTATACCTCCAGTGTAAAACCCATTTTGTAATAATATGTACACACCAGCTTCAACTCAAGCACCATGAAATAAACTGATAACATTTATCGGGAAGGAACGTCAGTGTAATATGGTACACAAGTAACTCCAAACACAGATTGTCAGCAGATGACGGAAGGGACGGAATAATAAGTAGAAATTCTCATTAGCAGGCTGATGGAAAGGTATTATAGCAGGGGTGGATTCAGGATTTTGAAAAGGGGAGGGTCACACCCAGGAAGACTGAAAGAAAACCTAAAAAAAACCTCTGGATCGGGGAAGGATGGGGGTAAGGGTCGCAAAATTTGGGTTGAAACCCTAAAAAAAGATTGTTTTGGCTCCAAAAAAAAAGGGGGGGGGGACACCCCTCTGGATCCGCCACTGTATAGGTACATAACCACACCTGCTAGCCTACTATGTTATAGACTAATGGAATGGAAATATAAATACAAAATGGCAATAGTAGGGATTGAAAGAAATCAGCATTTATCAGATGTTAACTTTAGTCTGAATAGACTGATGACAGGGGAATGATAAATAACAAGATGTTTACTATATATTATCAAGAAATGGAAAAAAAATGTACCATCTCTTAATAAAAAGCCAGTATGTATATATATCTGCCATCCAATTGCTACAAGTGCTGGTTCTCATTATCATGTTAACAGTGTACAAGTTCAGATGTGCACTGAAGGGTTTCCTTTCTTCTGATTGGTTTGATAATAAATTTCAGCAGTTCTGAGGGAGAATGGCACACTTTGTACTGATGGTTGTCAGATATGGGTCCAACACCAGCATTAGGAGTACACAATACAAATTTTTCAAATTCATTATACATGAGATAATATAGGAAATACAGGAGCCAGTGGAAGTCCTGCAGATTAGCACATGGGTTATATACTGAAGCTTCTGTGACACACACACAACTGTCACTATGTTTTGTATTTTCTCCTGGTAGCTGAATTGAATTGAAATACCTGCAGGAGTAAAATATACAAGTTTCTAATTTGACGTTGGTGTTATCAAAATAGAGCAGCAAGCACCATTACACTGTAATTTACAGTAGGACCTGGAATATCCAAAAGGTTTGAGGGACATAAATTATGTTTGGAAAATTGAGGTAACAGATATGCCAGGTCAATCACTACAGTACAGCCCTACTGGTATGCCCAAGCATATCAATGTTCCATTATGCTAATTGTACTGCAAGAACTGGAGTCTCATCAGTTCTATTTCTTTTAGAACTTATATTAAAATTTGCAGTGAAGAATTTACAATCCTTTATATTATACCTTTAACACAAACAGGAAAGTTTTAAACATACAAGTGTAACATATTTTTGTATTATGATTTTCGATAATATAAGATTACTTTTGGTTCCTTGTATTAAATATCAGAAAAACAAATTTTCCAAAAAAAAAGAAAGAGATGGAATTTTGAGGTTCTAATGTATATGCTTTGTGTCATTAAGAAATAACATTATGGCCATACCTTGGTCTATGTCCAGGTGTGAATGTACACCATGGTCCTTCTACCTCATAACTTGAGTCAAGCTCAGTTTGCTAATGAAATAAGGTACCACAGTCTTTTCCATCTCCTCATGTCCACTTTTATTTTTTTTTTTTTTGCTATGAACATTGTTATTAATTACATTTCAAGAGTGAAAATGGTAAAGTGTTGTAGAAGATTAGGGTTTAGTTTTCAATAAGGGGGGGATAATCACCTACCTTACACATTATTTACACAGAATTATTTAATAATATGTCTACATTTTGCAACATGATAAACCTCTTTTATGGCAGTTAGTCATTCGCCATATGCAAAAACAGCCTAAACTGACAGCTGTGATTGGATGATATCATGTTAACACTATAAAATATAACCAGCTGAAACCAAGATGGCTACTCATGCAGGGACACATCTTATCTGTCAGATTATTGAAAGGAGTCTAAAAAGTTGTGAACCATAAATTTGAGATTTATTTTAAAATTCTTTATTGCCATATCAGGCCATCACTTCCATATGCTGCAACAAATAAACAAATAAAAAATTTATTGACAAATGTAAACATTTAAGAAAATCATCTCTAAAAAACAGGTGGACACAGGTGGATGGAACAGAGCAGCTGTGTTATGTTTCTGTTGTAAGGGTTCATATAACAGAATTAAAAAAGTCTCAACTTTTTTCCAGTGTAATGTACTATTAAAATTTTTAACCATATAATGATGGTAATAATGACCACTAGATGGGGCTAGTGTAAAATATATCACAAATGTGTCCAGGGTAACAATTGTAGAGTAAACAGATAATCATGAAATAGCCTTACCAAGTCTCAGAGGTTCTCACTATGAGCTTCATTTACCCAACTCGAATTTTACACCTTGTACCCCCAAACAAAATAACCTACCGGTACTCAAGATATGATTATTTTGGCCAACTTTGTACAATTCAGTATGACTCAAGTTATGACTACTCAGCAAGTTTTGTACACTTTAATATAAAGAATGGAATGTAATTGTCTTCATATAAATTAAAACAGACAATTATACAGGCACTGTGTTTATGATGCATGACAAAATGTAATGATAAATAAATACAACAATATGTGGAGATATCATGCAATCAAACATTATGTAAGCATGCCATTAATTAATTAAACATTAATTTTAAATCTCCACATATTAACAATATCACAAATGATACAGAAAAGGCACATGGTTTTGATAGCGATTATTCTAGTGTATAATCCTTATGCACTGGTCAGGCTACATTTGTTCACAGGCTCATTTCTCTTTACCACAACTTTCCACACTAGCACTGTTCAGGGTACTCTTGTTAAATATTAGGTCATATTACCCTTCTACTTTGTTCCTACTTCATTGAGCTGTTATGAAATTAAATTATTATATTGTAACCATATATCCATTGTCAGTAAAACAGATGCCAGCCCGGCGAGGACCACCAAGAGCCAATTTTGTTTCATTTTATTTTGAATGACAGCACACAGGAACCGCAAACTACATGCACAGGTCCCTGTGCTGGCAGGATGTCCTGCCTCTGTATCCTATGGATGCAGGTTGCCAGGTTGGCGGTCCGTCAGTCAAAACAAAATGTAACAATATTGGCTCTGGGGGACTTCTCACTTGGCTACTATCTGTTTTGCTTGCAAAGGATACATGGCTATGATAAAAGTGATTAAATGTTAATGTCATAACAGGTGGATGAACCAGAATTGAGTGGAAGTGTAATATGATCTTTTTATTTAAGGACAGTATTGTCAAGGAAAGTTGGCATAGGGCAAAGTACTGCCTGTTTCAATTTCAGTCAGACCTGCAATAGCTAATATTCATTCAATGGAGCAATGAATAATACAAATTAATATTCTCACATTTACCTTTCTTTTTTTCAAATCCCATAGTCAACACAGATAAGATAAGCTAAACAAAGAGATTATGTAATATGAGGTAATGAACAATTCATTATAACTGCTATGAATATATAAATTATACAATTAACAATTTAACAATAAACCATCTATATGTATGTTTCGTTGTTTTCTCAGTAATGTTAGTTGTGAAAAAATTCTGCAAGCACTATGCAAACAATCTGTGAAAACACCAACAAGTTGTCCACAGTGCTAAAAGTTTTTTTCAGTTTAACATTTAACCCTTTTTTAAGTGTGTTATTTTTATTATATATGTGTAACATAAAGTGAATGGTACCAATTTAGCAATGAATATTTGCAGGAATTTTATTCAAGTTGAATGTCCTGAGCTGAATCTATATGCTACCACTAAAGATAACAAAAAATTATAAATATTGCTGAATATGTAAAGACAGGAAAATCAGGAAAGGTTTGTTTACATATCAGTTTTACATTTTCCATGAGAAAATACTAACTCGTGAAAACAGAATGGAAATTAAATTGAATGCTACAATAAAATTATAGGGTGTCAATCATCAACAACCAATCGTCAATAATTGATTAATTGGCACCTCACTAATCGTCACAGTAAGGTTTACTTGCATAATGCAGTGTTGTTACCTTAAAGTGATGCAGAAGAGACCACATAATCCAAGTCTGAGTGCAAATCCAATTCCAAGTCACTGGAGTCTAAGTCATAGTCTTCCAAGTCCCTGGTCTTTGAGTCAAAAGTCCTTTGGAATAAAAGTCCAAGTCTGATAGAAAATTCCATTATTTAAAGAAATTAACAGAGGATACCTGAAATTATCATGTTTTTTATGTTAATTTAAACACATGCTTTTTACTTATATTAATCTTCTTATACAGAGCTACAGATTGGTAATTATAGCCTTTTATGTAATATTCTGTAAGCAGTTCACACAGGTGTAGGTCTTCATAGTATTAGAAAGAGATTTCCTTTATTTACTGGACTTGAGATGGACTGGGCCTGATTTCTTGAGTCCTTACCTCCTAGTCTGAGTACAAGTCTAGGACCCAAAAGTCCTGACTTAAGTCCTTACCTCAGAGTCTGAGTACAAGTTTAGGACCAAAAAGTCCAGACTTGGGTCCTTACCTCCGAGTCTGAGTACAAGTCTAGGACCCAAAAGTCCTGACTTAAGTCCTTAACTCAGAGTCTGAGTACAAGTTTAGGACCCAAAAGTCCTGACTTAAGTCCTTACCTCAGAGTCTGAGTACAAGTTTAGGATCCAAAGTCCTGACTTGAGTCCTTACCTCCGAGTCTGAGTACAAGTCTAGGACCCAAAAGTCCTGACTTGAGTCCTTACCTCCGAGTCTGAGTACAAGTTTAGGACCCAAAAGTCCTGACTTGAGTCCTTACCTCCGAGTCTGAGTACAAGTCCAGGACCCAAAAGTCCTGACCAGTCCTTCAACACAGAAGAAACTATCACTGCAAGATTCGAAAAACATCCTGCTGATGAACTTGCAGGAACTTGTATAACATTTTTTGGCCAAGTCAGTCTAGGCATCTCCTGATTGACACATGTTATGCGATGCACACGGCCCCATGTGCTGTGTTTATGTTGACACCTGTGATCGCCCTCGATACACTGTTTTTAACACTCATTTACAGGAGTAAGCAAACGGTTTCAAGGCAACATTTTGGCAGGTAAAGATTTGTTATAAAGGGAAGAAGTTATTTTTTGTGTTAATTCAACATGCTTTATAGGTGATTGGGCCCCTTTTAAAAATTATATGACCAGGCTGATTCATGAAAACTGAATGCTACAAAGATTTCCTGTTTTACCTTGTACTGTTGCTTTATAATGACTGATGAAACTACAGAAGAATATACAAATGGTGATGTAACTCTATGATGTAACACTACACATTCTCTGATCCTTAAATCCTCATGCTCTGGTGGATCTGTTGGGAGCCTTCCCCTTGCTGGTTCCAGCTTTTGCTCCTCCTTTACCTAAAACAAGGGAAAAATACAATTTATTTCAGGGACTTATAATTGCAGAATTAATGGTATACTAGCTTATTGCCCGTTCTTGTGTTAGGAAAGGTCTGCAAACTTCTGCCAAACTGGCAATGAGGTTTTCCATGGGCTGAGTTAGCATGGGCCAAGTTCACTGGCTTCAGATAGATGATGCTGAAAAAGACCTTTCACAAATAATGTCAAATTTTTAGGGTTAATGGGTAAATATGGAAAATGACCCCCTTAGGAACCACTTAGCCTCATTCCAGACACATCAACCAAAAATGGTTATTTGGTGAATAGTCATAGAATGGTTGTGTGATGGTCATTAACTGCTGTCAGTTAAAATACAAATATTAAGTCACCCTGCTCATAGCTTTCTTGGTTGAGTATAAAATTTATATAATCAACAGTATTAATCAAGCTATATGCCATGTAAAACTTTCTCACCACATATTACACATATCAAAGCAAAAAAAAGAAACATTCAAAAGACACCAAAGAAATACCTCTGTTCAGAGCTTGCATCCTTCGAGGATTCTGCTTACAGCCGTCACGACCCATCAGATGCTGTTTCCATGACTCCTCACCAGAGGGCAGGTTCTGATGACACAGCGGACAGTGGTTCTTGCTGGCCTGAGCAGCTGAAAGAAAAATATATATGATACAGAAGACAGAAGTGGTGTGCCAATTAACTGATTACTGTAGATTTAGAACTGTACATTGGGTTTTTTTTTGTGGAATTTGTGGGTAGCTTTTATCCACAAAATTAAAAATCCAATGATCATTTCAAGGAAATAAATAGAAATATACCCACAAATTTTCACCCATGTTTCAAATAAAAGAGCAGATATTTTAGTTATTGTGCCATTGAGTCTACCATTTGCACATGGTTTCCATGAAACTGACACTGAATTTAATTAAGTAAACCCTAAGGACATTCAATGCATTTCTTATTTGGCCCACCTTTTACCTTTTTTTGTATGTTTTGATAAAAATGTCATATGATCAGGGAAAAGCATGAAAATAACAGAATATTTTTCCTAAACAGGTAAAAGCACAAGGCAACAAAGGAAATCTTATTAAACTGTATTATTTTATCTTCTTGAAAGATGAAAATTCCTTTAATGAAAAAATTTTTGATAAGGGGGAGGGGGTTAAAAAATGATGCAGGCGGTGTCTGAGAACCATATCTTGAATTTTTTTGGTCTTATTCAATTATTTTTGAATGAAATCAATAATCTAAAAAAATTTATTTCCAAAAGTTCTGCACATTCTGAACCAAGGATTTTTGAGGAAACCTGTCATCTTGTATGCTACAGATATAATACCTGTAGTTTTGATATGATACTTACGATTACATGTCTTTGCCTTGTCGTGCTGCTCAAACTCTGCCTTAGGGATGGCTTCTGTGCACCGTGAACATTTTGTAAACTTCGCTTTGTTGTCACACTCCGTCAGCAGATGGTCTGTCAAGCCTGAGATTTCAACAACCTGTAGGAAAGATACATGATGAAGAGTTAAATTAACATCTGCTGTAAAAAAATAATTCTTTGAATGTCAGGTAAGTTAAACTATCCTGTTGTAGTTTGCTTACTTATTCTGAGGGGGAATTGGGACTGGACAGGATCTACTAACATAACTTAAAGAAATAAAACAACACTGTTTACTTGAACAGTAATTAAACTCTAATCTCTCAAATAATCTAACAGCCTTATTTTGTGTAAATTAATCGATCATGAAGTTAAAATGGACATACCAATGTAGGTAGCATGACAGCTGTTTAAAAGTCAGTTGCAACAGGAGCTAACAGATACAGCCATAAGTCAACCCTCCATTGTGTTGCACCTTCAAGCTGACACTCCCATTCTGCCAATCCCAGAGTGACCTGAGATCTGTGTCCCCATTTTAGTATAAGCAATACCCTGTAGGTGGAGTCACTAACTGCCTTGTGACTGGCTGACAAGACTGACTGGGACAGTATCTACTTACGTAATTTAAAGAAATAAAACTACAGTTTATTTGAAATGTAATTAAACTCTAAATTATCAGATTATCAAACTGCATTATTTTGGGAGAGTCTATTAAGTACATAGAATTGTTCTTAATGGGGTATCCCACAGGGGTTTACCTGTTTGCAGTTGGCACATCTCTTTAGCATGGGACAGCTCTTCCAGTAGTGCAGGTCAAGGCCTTCCTCAGTGAAAGCTTGGTTCTTCTCTCCACAGAATATACAGGTACTACAAATAATAATGTCAATTATAAAGCATTTTTGTAGCATTATAGTCTTCTTTCAACATATCAAACCTTATGCTCTGGTTGTCTTTAAAAAGATCTGGATTCAGAAACATTCCCAGTATAAGGATATTTAAAAAGATGTGGACTTAGAAACATTCTCAGGATAAATGTATTTAGAAAGCCCTGGATTCAGAAACATTCCCTGGGTAAGCATTATCATTTTCTTTTATTTTTTATTAAATTACTTAAATCAAAGAGCTAGGATAAATGTTTGTTAAAAAAGTATTGAATGACAGACCAACTGACTTTTTTTCAAACTGATTGCATATAAGTTTCTTAGAGATAAGGAAATTCAATTATTTCTACAACTTTTTACTTTTTGGCTTGGTCAGTTTTTATAAACATGTGGGTACCATGCAGAAGAGAATTCGGAAAAGGGGTCCAGGTGGTCCCAACCCCCAACCCCCTCCCCCCCTTGCCTTTTTTTCAGCTGCACCTATTTTCAAGGATATCATATTATTTTTGCCCCCTTGACCCCATAAATATTTTTTTAAGGTTTTGTCGTTAGTTCTTGTTGGATGAACACCTAATTTTCCTAAATCATTGATCCATCCCTGCCCTGCCTATTATGTGAGAAGTAATGTAGACTTACTTGTCAATGTTATACATGGAGGCGTCGTCCTGTAGTTTCATGTCATCAGCTTTGGGTTTAGACTGGGCTTTGTTCTTCTTATCTTTTTCTTTCTTCTCCTGCTGCTGAGTAGAAAACAGATTAAATTAGTCATGAAAACAAGACTTATCTGGCTCATCTTATACCAGCAGGCTCTTGATCCTGTGAGCCAAAATTTGGTGCCAGAACACTAGAAATATAGTTTTGGCGTTTCTTTTATACTTTTAAAAATAATCTTTAATTTTATCCATTTACAACACAGCTTCTTTTTTATCCTTCTCATGACTTTGGCAAACTGGTTCCTGCCTTTTGAATATTTTACACTTGATTATTTATGAAATTCTCAACCTGTGTTACTGAACTTGCAACATCTATTGAAAATGTCTTGGAAATCTGAGTTTTTGCAGGTCCAGCACATTGAGATGAAAATTCATAATTTACAATATATCAGGAGATAACCAGCTTCTGTGGTCAAAGGGGTAGAGCACAGGAGGTCACGATTTCAAATCTAAGCCAATGAGCCAGTCAGATTTTCAGAAATCGGCCCACATCCAGAATGAGTGCTCTGCAGGCTTAATGGAGAAACTGTCCTGAAAAGTCGTGTTTCACTCACAAACAAGTTCATCTTTGGGAGGTTCCTAAATGTAATGACCTAGCAAAGGGGTTGATTATACATCCAGGACCTGCAGGTCAATAGACACTGGTGCTGGGTGACACCAGGATATACAATAAATGACAGGAAGTGAGTGCTACCGCCCTTACATGTATTGTCAAACCAAAATTGGAACTCTGCAGATGTCAATATTTATCAGTAGGTTAAGAATTAAAAAAAAAAAATTGAGTCGCATTAAAAATTAAAATAAAAAAATGAGCTGATTACCTCCATCACAAAAATAATTGAAAAAAAAAAGAAAATAAAAAGAATTTAACGGCAAGTTTCCAGACCATGGCTTGTATTGATTTCAAATCATAAAAATTATGCTCACTGATATCACCTACACACAGAAGGTAATTATCTTTACATGAATAAGGTATTTCTCCTCCTCATACTTCCATCTGACTCAAACAATTGCTCCATGAAGTGCCGATAGTATTTAAATTAGAACAAAAGAGAAAAAGGTTATACATGAAAACTTATATTTATAGCTCCTTCCTGCTGAATTAAGTGCGATGTTATCTACCAACCTTGGGTTTGGAGCCGTCATTTCCCTTGGCTGATTCCTCGGCCTGGTGGGAATACAACACAGAACATACAACACACATGCTTGATAAATCAAAGAATCATGCAAGAATCATGTAGTGCTGGTTTGCTGAGAGTCATTACCAATGGGTCACTTTGTCATATTTTCTTTTTTAAATTTTCCAATTTTAGTATACCTTATCTATGCTGGTGGTATTCTTAGGAAGTAGTACTACTGGCAATGTGCCAAACTGCTGTATTTTTGCCGAATTTGAAGACTTAATCTTCCATACTTGCAGGATTTACCATACACTCCTGATAAGCAGTGGCCTCAAGAGTGTACTGAGACAGCAGTTTAAGGAGCGTGGGTGGACAAAAAAATATGATGTTGAAATCAACAGACACATGAACAAAAAAATACTTTTCATGCTTACATTTAGGAAGCTATATCCAAAAAAATTTCATGCACTCTGAAATACTTAATCAAGATGTAATCAAGATTTTACAATTTTCCAGTCGCATGCTGAAACTGAGATATTTGAAAAACAGATATGCTGATTCATTTAATGGCATTCACATGCATCAATGAAAATTGAAAATATAAATGTATACTTTTTATAATAAAATAAAGGGTGAGAAATTATCTGCATGCTACGTATGTCTATGGCATCAGAAAATAAATAAAGTTGCAAATATTCATGAAGATGAAGGTGAAACTGACAATTGGTAAAATCAGGGCTCAACATCAACTTCTGAAAGTTCTTGCCCCAGTTGTGCAAGTAAATCCTAACTATTACTAGCCTTACATGAAGGTTTTACTTGACCTACAAAATTAGTGATCCATGAACACAGCTGTTTTCCACAGGATTGTATTGCATGTTGTATTGTATTTTAGAAATTATATTTCTCTTTAGTACAGAATAACAACAGGTAGTTTAAGATGACGAAGTATTATTTCATCAATGTGATTTCATCTCTCCAAGAAAGAAAAGATATTCAGATTGGCCCCATATCTGAAAATATCGAGTATGGTCTAGACAATTTTTATGCCAAGTTTCATGCTTCTTTCATTATTTGCATAATTCTTCTCTTAACAGTTGGACTAATAGGGGATGCATTATTGAAAGATTATTGTGAATAAAAATTTATGAAGAAACTATATTGGTGAAGATTGGTGAAAATTGAGGCCTTTGGGTAAAGGTTTATTTTGGACTCACTTGCCCAAATGGGCGAGTAGGAGAAGACTTTTGGAAACTTTACCACCATTTTCTGGAACTTTCACTTGTCCTGGGCAAGTGGTTAACATAAATGTTGAGCCCTGAATATTATATTTATAATACAGTAAACATACCCCAGCTTGTCCAGGGTACCTGAATATACCTGTATGAAAAATCCTTGACCACAATTTTAAAAATGTCATTACCGTAAAATCTCCACTTAAAACCGCACTTCCGATTAAAACCGCACCCAGACTTGGCCGAAATTCCAGGCGAGACACCGCGAGGGGCTCAAATACTAAGAACCCCCCTTTAAAACCGCACCAACTTTCGCTACGGAATGATTTGACAAAAGACACAATCGAGCAATCATCTAGAAATGAACACGCGTAGGTTGCGACTCGGCCATTCCTGTCCACTTTAAAAATTCCTTGGGCATTTTGTTTAAACACATCATAACACTTTTTTGCAGGGTCACTCAAGCATGAAGTTTGGGAAGACGTAAGGGCCGGTGAACCTCTGCCTGTTTATACAGATTTTATATTCCGTGCCGTATTCTTGTTTGCTACCGATTTGTCATTATATTTTGGAAAAAATATTCTGCTGATCTATTTCAATTCACTGTATATTTTAATTCTAAAAGTAATATTTTGAAATCTTAATTTTTGATGAAAATTCCATTTTCTGGAATAACTCGGAAGATTCAAATCATTTTCATACCGGTTACTTCGGTATTATCTTCGTCACATCGTACGTTCACATCGCTCCATGTCACAATTTGCTGGTGCGTTGAAAACATCGCTGGTTAACTTAACTAAATATCAAAGTAACTGAAGTTACCTTTTCCAGATACGCACGTATAGGAAACATGACGCTTGAAAACGAGTGATTTTAAGGTAAAATTAAAGTGGCCAGTCCGGGTTAGCAAGTTTTTTTCCTGAAGAAAGTTTCCGTGTGGAGAGCCATTTTGTCAAGGCAGTGTTCGCGCAAGGCACGCTGGGACGAAATAGGTGGCTGTTCTATTTACCACCCACCGCGTACAGCCGTTCAATTTATTCTTAGCAGAATACCGGGGAGTTTCAGCACATGGCGGTACTCAAACTTGATTTTAAAACGATTGTCTGCCATTGTGTGACTCTTTACGATGTCAGCTTTTTATTCATTTTACGTTTTAAACAAATAATCATTGCTAAATAATGCCGCAAATGGGTTTAAAGTAGGCTTTTATTTCAATTTTGCTTGACCATGCCCAACGAAGTGGACCGCTGTGTGTAACAGCAGGGTTGTTTTAAACGTATTATTTGGTGACAATTACCAAGATTTTATAACAAGTTATATATCACACGAAAACTAATCAGCAATATTTAATTTATAAATAACAAATAATCGTAAATAATACATTTACACACGGCTCCCATGCATGCTAAGAACAGCCTCCGAAAGTTGCAATATTATCGCCCACGCGCCGGCCCAAAAACGATGCCTGTCAGGAAGATATTCAGGAAACCCTTCTAGTATAAACCGCACAGTGCTTTCAGGAAATCAACCTGATTTCAAGATTTTGAATTTCTTGATTAAACCGCGGTTTTAAGTGGAGATTTTACGGTAATCACAAACAAAAATTCAGTCAGAAAGCACTTAAAGAGCACATACCTCCACCAAATCCTGTATCAACATCCAAATCCATCCTAAAATTTAACCAGTCCTCCCCAAAATATCACCGATGATTGCTGGGTCCACAGCCCACTGTTTCATGAAATTTTGTTCATATTCATAAATAATGATTGGAGATACCGAGCGTTCAAACAGACACCAGTACATAAAGGGAAAGGTTGGAACTAAGTCTACTTAATCTGCCTCAACATTCATTTATCTTTATGCCCATTGATAAACTTTCTCTAAAATTAGGCAAGAACCTTGGGGGATTCTGTGCAGACAAACAAACAAGGGCCTTAGATGATAACTATTGATGGCTGTAATCATATTTGTGTCAGCAAAGATCTGATACGGTTTTATGGACCCTGCATGTTGGATGCTCATTTACCTTGTTGGCTGCTGCCCTGAGGGCTGCCAGCTGGGACTGTAAAGCATCAATCTCCTTCTGTTTGGCCACCTCATGTTCCAGCTGCTGTTTCTGTAACAGAAATTATAATTATATCATCTGTGCTGTTTTGCCATAATAATTTTATGTTTTAAATGCTTTATAAAGTTTGAATGGTTTATAAAGTTTATAAGACATCATTGATAAGTCTTGCGCCACAGGGAGCAACGATACTTAAATTCCATTGGTACCAGGTGGTTGGGACACTTCTGAAGTCTCGGTGCGACTTATATTATGAACTTTTCCTGGTGTGACTTGTAATAAGGATGCGACTTATGTTAGATTTTACAGTACTTTAAATATCTGACCTGTTTGGTAAATAATTATAATTAATTACTTTGGCAAAGGATGAAGAATTCTTTCCTTTCATGTGATAAATTTGAATATTTGTGTAACCAAAATTATTTCCTTTATTTTGTTTTAGCAAATGATTCAGTTACATAAATTTTGATCTTTATATTACTTTGCTAATGGCATCAAATAAGTGCTTTACGGGTGTGATATACAGTGGAACCTGTCTTGAAAGACCACCTGTTCTATCACCGATTACGACCACCCTTGCCTGACCCGAAGGCATTCACACTTGTTAAAACTGACCTGTCTAATAAGACTACTTTTTCATAGGTTTCACTCTCTATGATTTAAGTTTTTAATAATAAACTTTTATCTGATCTCTATGTATACATAAAGACCGATATTTTAATCTGTAAGGGGTTTTGTATGACAAATTATAATATAATTTGGCTCATAAAATTTATTGTTCCAGGAATTATACTGTCTCAGCTGTTTTGTTCACAATGTAACCTCTTGTTCCTGTTTGCTTGGTTTGCAATCAATAAGATCAAATGTTCATGGTTGATTTGTTTTTTATGAAAATCATAATTTTAATCTGATCATTCTGTAAGAACTTAAATTTTAATCTGATATTATTATATCTGTAACACAAATCATGACATATGAACTGTTTGGCTCATGATATCGACTGTTCCAGTTACAGGATTTGTACTCTCTCAGCCGTTTTGGTCAAAATTTTACCTTTTGTTCCTCTTTGCTTGGTTTGCCGTCAATACGATCAAACGCTTCAAACAGCATCTTGTACATGACATTCTTCCTTGTTCTCTCATCGTCTGGCGGCAGGAAGTCCTTGACCGGGGCTCCCACATCCTTGTACAAGGCAATGATCAATTTTTCAGCTTTTTCTCTGACATCGCCTGATGTGTGCTGAAGAGCGTTTGTGCAGAAGGTCATCATGTTGTCCACGGACAAACCACTGTAACAGGATATGAAATAACTTGACATTAAGGGACCACACAGCTTAACCCTGCTGCCATCTAGGAAGTGAAGTGATAACTACATTTAAATGTCTGTACCCGATGAATTCTCAAATCCATGTCACAGATCCTATGACCAATCTTCCACAAGAACCACAATAATGTACACACCTATCTTATATTATTTTAAAGTTAAAATGGGCTGTAGCTCTTGAGATACAGGTCCAGGAAAACATAGAGTCCTTGCCACAATGAACTTGCTCTCCCCTCAGGGGTGAGGGTAATTATGTATTCCCATAATAATAGGAAACAAAATGATGGAATTAAGATTCTTTAAGAGATGTTTGACATATATAAACAATACTGAGGAACATCAGCTTTGATGATGCAATCAGGTGTGAACAGAAGCAAATTGATAAAACCTTTTCAAAATGCAAAACAAGTATTAGGCCAAAAAAATAAAAAGGTATGGTTCTCAGGCACTTTTTGACAGAAATCAATGTGGGTGGGCGGTATTTTTATTTTTTACAATTTTTTGTATGTTTCAATTAAAATGTCATATGATCAGGGAAAAGCATGAAAATAACATTTTTTCCCGCTAAACAGGTAAAAACCCTACACAACAAAGGAAATCATATCAAAATTGTATTATTTTATCTTCTTGTAAGATGAAAACCAAAATAAAAATGTTTGACGCGAGGGGTTAAAATTGATGTGGGCGGTTCCTGAGAACCATACCTTTTATTTTTTTTTGGCCTTATCATATTGTTAAAATGTGTCTATTTTAAAAAAAACTAGATGTGTCGGAACGACACGAATGCCCCCGCCTGGGGCAAATTAGGAACATTTGTAAAATTTTGAAACATTTTTTAAGTTCAGGAGGTGTCGTATGGTCAAAAGTAGGTCAAGAAGGGCAAAATGCAAACTCGATCTGTAACGGGTCATTATCAAGCAACACACCAAAAATCATGCAGTATATGCAGGCATTGTGAAAAAAAGTCCATACATGTGCATTTTCCATAAAAATTTCTGTGTTTCATGAAATTTTCTATGTTTAGGAGCCATAAAACAATCAAAAGTAGGTCAACCAGGACGAAACGCGAACTCAATCTGTAACTGTCATTATCTGCCCACACATAAAAAATCAGGGTGGTATCTGCAGGCATTGCGAAAAAAAGTCCATACATGTGTATTTGTCATGAAAATTTCTATTTTTCATGAAATTTTCTAAGTTAAAGAGGCGTAAAATATTCAAAAGTAGGTCAACCGGAACGAAACGCGAACTCCATCTGTAACTGGTCATTATCTGCCTACACACCAAAAATCAGGCCCGTATCTGCAGGCACTGTGAAAAAAAGTCCATACATGCTGACTTTTTATAAAATTTTTATGTTAGAGCACCGTCAAACGGTCAAAAGTAGGTCAACTGGGACAAAACGTGAACTCGATCTGTAACTGGTCTTTATTTGCCCACACACCAAAAATCAGGCCAATATCTGCAGGTATTGCAAAGAAAAGTCTGTACAAGTGTATTTGTCATGAAAATATATATTTAACATGAAATTTTCTATGTTCAGGTGCCATAAAACAGTCAAAAGTAGGTCAACTGGGACGAAACACGAACTCAATCTGTAACTGGTCAATATCTGCCCACACACCAAAAATCAGGCCAATATCTGCAGGCATTGCGAAAAAAAGTCTGTACATGTGTATTTGTCATGAAATTTCATATTTTTCATGAAACTTTCTATGTTCAGGAGCCGTAAAACGGTCAAAAGTAGGTCAACCGGGACGAAACGCGAACTCGATCTGTAACTGGTCTATATCTGCCCACACACCAAAAATCAGGCCAACATCTGCAGGCATTGCGAAAAAAAGTCTGTACATGTGTATTTGTCATGAAAATTTCTTTTTTCATGAAATTTTCTAAGTTAAAGAGGCGTAAAATGTTCAAAAGTAGGTCAACCTGGACGAAACATATACTTGATCTGTAACTGGTCATTATCTGCCCACACACAAAAAATCAGGCCAATATCTGCAGGCATTGCAAAAAAAAGTCTGTACATGTGTTTTTGTCATGAATTTCTATTTTTCATGAAATTTTCTAAGTTTAGGAGCCGTAAAACGGTCAAAAGTGGGTCAACCGGGACGAAACGCGAACTCGATCTGTAACTGATCCATATCTGCCAACACACCAAAAATCAGGCCAATATCTGCAAGCATTGCGAAAAAAGTCCGTACAACTGTTTGATTTCGGAATGACGGAATGATGGAATGACGGAAGGACGGACATGGGTAAAACTATATGCCCCGGCCACTTTGTGGTGGGGGCATAAAAAATTAAAATGCATTCAAACTGTATGAAAGATGCTGCGATAGTCAAAACATGAAAATACAGATTAAACATTACAATGACAGACAGGGTAACCAGCAACAACTAGAGCGCAATCAATGATCTACAGTCACATGGTTTTGCTGTTTGTCAACATGGGCACCTGTACCATGTTTGCTGAAGATATATGGCAACCAGTGTTCCTTAATAAGTTCCTAGAGTAAGCCAGAAAGCACAAACTGTACAAATAAGGTAAGTGAATAAATGGCTGTAAAAAGTCATAAAATATTGATAATTTGGATTCGTATGAGTGGCCAGCATGGACACTAACCTGTTTCCGAGGCCATGCTGCCGGTATAGCATGTCCAGGACCTCTGTGCGGCTCAAGGCAAGTCTAGGTGCTGTGTTCAGCTTAAATGGCTTCACACACTCATGGGGAATTACTTGCAGAGGCTGAAACATAAATATTTACAAGTTTAACCATGTTTCTATGAATCAAATTGCTAATTCATAACCAGGTACATTATTAAATTCTAAACTGTGGAACAGCAAGTCATTTCATTATATACAGTGCTCAATATATATGCCGGTACGCTAACTATTTGCGCTCAGAATTCCTTGATCACTGGATGTTAGAGAATATTGAGATTTTATTGGGAATGTGGGTGGTTTATGAGTCAGAACTCTCTCACATTGTTTCAGAGACCCCCAGAAATATCCATAAGAACAGGTGTAACATTTAATATTTCTGTAAAGCTGGTGCTTGCAGATGAGTTTCCAAGGGATCTAATCAGGCCTCACTGGGTACTAAAAGAGCACTTTCTAGGTCTAACAGTTACCATTTTTGATTCGCTTACTCAGGCAAAGGGCCATCTCTAAAGTAATGCATGACTAAATGACAGCTGAGCTATAGTCATTAATATTACAGAAGTATGCACCCATGTACAATCCACTCAGTGTGTGTCTCTATTTACTCCGGTTTACCTTGACTTCTGCAAAGCTTGATTCTTCAACAATGTACTGTTTTGCAGTGTCTCGATTTCTCGCAGCCTATAACAATAAGAATATACATGAGGAATTGACTATTAACCTTTTCACACACCAACTGTGTGTAGGATTTTAATTTTAAAATCACCAAATGGTCGAAAGTTTTGTCCGAAACATATACTGCCAGTCTAATTAACAAACTTGATAAAAGGTAAGCTGGAACAATTGTGGTAGGCTTCTGAACTTCACCTTATGTCGATGAATGTTTAGCCCCTTAACACATCAAAACGACTTTACCAAGTGCTGACCAGATGTGGGCCACTGGGCCCATGTCTGGATCATTCAAGCACAAGAGAGAGAGAGAGAGAGAGAGAGTGGCAATATTGCACACTGCTGTAGGCCAGCCTACTTTCCAATAGGGGTGGCCTATTAATGGGTCAGTCCAAATATTGATAAAAGGAGTGGTAGGTATGCCTGAAGTCTTACGTGCTCAACACATTCTGGCCAACGCAAACAGCAGAAACTGGTTTGGTGCTTTCACATAGCAAAGTAACCAGACTGATTAAGCCCAAAGCCAGGGTGCGACATTAACAGTTAACCACTTGCCTAGGGCAAGTTAAAGTTCCAGAAAATAGAGGTAGGGCAATAAAAGTAATCTCCAACTTGCCTACAGGCTATACTGGGCAAGCAGGTCAAACATAAGTCTTTGTGCCCCAAAAGCCTGAATTTTAATTTATCTTCATTTACCCATTTTCTTTCTTGGAGGACTGAAATCATATTTATAATACCTCTTTATCTGTATAGATGATAAATAAACTGAAGGACATTTCAAATAAACATTAACCCTTTACTGTTCAGATTAGCCTGTGGATTGTCACACTCCTACTGTTCAGATTTATTTTGCATTTTTTCCACATTTTGACATGAATCTATATAAGAGACATTAACTCAGTAACCGTTAAAGGTATCTTTGTGAAATTTTCAGCTTTTACTGTCAGGTATATGTCCATCATGTTATTTTATTTATTTTGTACATACCTGGTTTGATATGTATGTAGCTAAGGTATATACAGGTAAAAACAGGTAAATCTGTACTATCTGTATTTCCACTCACTGGTATATCACCAAAATGACCCCTTTCATCCTGTTCAGGTAACCCATTAACCATTTGATAAAAATAGGGAAATTTAAGGATTTTTTTCACTCTAAGGTAATTATTAATTAAAGGTAAGAAAAAGGTAAATGATTTGGTTTAATACTGGAAAGCGAACCACCAACGAACCAGAATGTGCAAGTAAAATTGGATTTTTCTGTGGAAATCAAATATTTTTCACCTGAAAAGCTTGCTGACCCAAAGAGCACATTCTATGATTATTAACATATAACACATATGTTTACCTGTACAGGTAAGTAAAGGTAAATTATTTTTTTTTCTGAATATGTTAGCAAACACCTTGTTCATCAATATAGTTACTATAAATTAACACCTTCTCTATTTATGGACTGTATAATTCATTTTGATATAAGAACAGGTGCTTTTAATACAGTAATTAAGTTACCTATGTGAATAGTACCTTTGTTCTTCAACTGATCTAATTACCTGTGGCAGTGACAAAATCATGCTGAAAAGTGGCTGAGAAGAATATGGATAAACAAGTGTCAACTGTGTAAAACCATTATATTTTGATTTTTCAGACATGTAAAACATAAATTGATAATTTTGGTTACGGTTACACATAAAAACATACTCACCTGTACAGGTGAGTTCAGGTAAATACAGGTAAATTATTTTTTTCATGAAGTATATATTTTATACATGTAATAAGGGAGAAAAAAAAACATACAACTTAATTTTGAGTGCCATGTGTAAAATTTATGAATTATAGGTAGTAACTGCACTATTTATTGGGTTACCTGAAATGATACCTTTGATCTTAAACAGATTTAATTACCTTTGTAAGTACAGAATATAAAGACAAATTTTCATTTTAAAAGTGGAGAGGAAAATTTTGAAGGAGTTAAAACAATATGCAGAAGCTAACTTTTAATTAACTGCACAGCGACGAGACTTGTGGATTTCAATTTTGCCAATTTCTACCTGTAAAAGTTTACTCACCTGCACAGGTAAGATCAGGTAAATAAAGGTAAATTCTCATTTTTTCAATTTAAATTATATATTATACTTGTTATAAGGGACATTGCAATAAAAACTATTTACTTTGTTCCAATGTGCAAAATATATAATTTATGGGTGTGAAATGCACTAATTATCTGGTTACCTGTAATATACCTTTTTATGTCAAATTAATATATTTTTACATGTGCAGGCAAAAACAAATCGCCGACTGATTTTAAAATAAAATCTGGAAAAATGTGTCTACCCTGTTTGTTAACATTTCATGCAATAATAAAATTGCTGTTTAGTTGGTCTGTCGCGTATATCTGCACAGGTAAAAATCCAGGTGCGACAGGTAAACAGGTGTGCACTTGGTTCGATCAACGATTAGCCTAAATAAACGTTGATATTTCCAAATCTTTCCCATTCGAAACAGTGCGATGGTACTAAAATTTGAAATAGAAAATCAAAACCAAAATGTCTTACACTTGTGAAAACTCTTATTTTCTTAATTGAGGGTATCCATGCAATTTCTTTTGTAGTACCCGCCCCTCCGCGGCTGACGGTGATTGAGCGATAATGAGTGAATTTAGCAATATGTAGCACACAAGGTACATTAACGAGGCGGTTTTCCAGACTTTAGTCGCAGAATTATCCTATCTAGTCAATATAACGGAAAAATAAAAATAAATAAAACATTTACTGGACAATTAAGATGCAAGACGACACGTCTGTTTGGGTTTTTTTTCCTGAACGGTCCAATTTTACCGCGTCATCCCTCAGCCAGCGGTGACGCACTGACGCTGTAAACTTTTCTCACCCAATCGTATCTACTTTTACATCGGCAAGGTTCACGTGACTGGGTCTGGCGTGTTTATTTTGTAAAGTCTTTTAAATGGACATGGTTCACGTGACTGAGTCCGGCGTGTTTATTATAAGAAGCGTCATGAGATGCTGTGCCGACTGGCGGTCGAATTATTCTTTTTTTTTGTGGGGGTGGTGGGGGGGGGGGGGGGGGGGGGGGGAGTTACCTGGAAACATCCTCTCACGTCATGCAAGAGTTACCTGGAAACATCCTCTCACGTCATGCAATATGTATGCATTAGAATCGATTTTTTCCCGCAGGGATCAGAAACAATGAGAACACTGGTAGTACTAGTGGAACAATAATTTATTACATATATAATAAATAGGCCTATGCACATTAATGTAAACAAATCGTTATTAACAAGAATATAAAATAACGGAAAATCAATATTTTTTATTGTTGGAAAGGTGTTTTTAAAATGTGCTATTGGGGATAATGCACATAATACCAAAGTTTATAAACGTGGGAAAACGATACTAAACTGTGAAGTAACACCAAAGAAACATGTTTTCACAGTACATTTTAATGTAGGTTATGTTATTCAAATATATAGGCCTACGTAAGTCCAACAATGCTTATTAAAATCATGCCTAGTTACTATGATTTCATAGCAGTACATTCTGGTATCTTAGAGGACAATTGCACGTAGGCCTACATATCTTCATGCACTTACTTATCCAGGTCTTCAATTTGCACTTTATTTCAGTGACATTTAAATGAAGCATAATTACGTCATATGAAATTAATATAAAATGGAAATATAGTATATAATTACATTTATTCAATTCAACTTCACTTGAAGAAAAGTAGAAAATTTATTTAATAATTTTGAGATGGACATGCAATTCCTTGGTTAACTAGCTGTATACACGAGACCTAACTTCAAATCATTTAGCTAATCTGGTAACCTCCGTATGCAACTTTGTACATTTAAGCCCTCATATAGTCAGAAATCATGCACTGCTGATAAAACTTCAGCTTCAGCAGAAAAGCATGCGGTCTCCCCAGGCTGCAAGGTGGTGATTTCACGGAGAGGCAGAGTTCCAGTTAATTATAAAACAATATGCAGCAACAATTCAATAATTCTTAAGAAGCACCTGGAATGTTCCAAAAACTTCTAATAAGTTATGATCTCTTGGGTGTTTGTTTATTTATTTATTTTGTATTCACCAGTCCCGTCAGCTGTAGAGACGCGGACCATGACCTACACCTGGCAATTATACATGTCGTTCGGTTCCCGGACATTGTAAATGATGTCATTATCCTTTGATGATTAATGTAATAGATGCCAATTTAAAGTAGTAATTTTTACTCCGAATCCCCGTCTGGTTGGCCACATGTTGTGTGCTGTCTTTCCGCTAAAATCTTCTGTGTGATAGGAAAATTTCCTTGTGCTAATAAAACTGTCAATCAAACGTGAAAATGACAAGGTCGGTGGGTAAAAATAGAAGCCGACACCCTGTGGTATTTTAGGTCTTCGAAAGGGGCAAGTTTGAGACAAAGCCATCAAACATTTTGCAATATAGATATATTTGTATACCTGCGTCTTTTAAATCTTATTTTACAGCAATGGAAAGGTACAATTAGATTTCAGTCTAATTTGTCCACCTGCATGGTGTCTCGATCGTCATTTTGAATACACCATGCGCATGCATATCGAAAGTCCGCATCTTTGGTCTTAATATTTTACTTTCACTGTGTCACCGTCACTATATATATATACGCTATAGCTTCTAATTTAAGATTGGCGAATGCATTTTATTCATTTTCTTGCATGTATCATGACTGAGACTGACTCCGCCGTATGACTTTAAAGGATTATCATGACCACGACACATTTTCCATATTTAATCCCTGGGCCATGCATGCAAGCGTTGACTGGGTTTTGAGAGCGATATCAATATAAAGCGGCGTTTATACCGGGTGCACGTACGGTATATGCGATATATATACAGTCTGCGGTATACGTTATGTATTTTTTATGAATATAGGCGGCGAATGAACCCGATTTGAGAAACTTTCATGGATGAATTATAAAAAGGAGTTATAAGTTCTGGTATTAGTGATCAGATTTTATGTTTAAAAGGTACAAACATTTATAACTGTTCCTTACAACAATGAATAGCCTGTTATAGGCAAACGTATTACAAAAAAAAAATTATTTACTTCAATTCATAATATAATAGGTTATATTTTTAAAATTTAGTTTGCTATGTGCCATATATATTTAAGGATGTTTTGTAGCTCCGCCGAAAATCTGTTTCACTGGCAGTGACAACTACTGGTGCTTTTTTCAATCACTAATGAAAATTATAATACGCACATAGGCCTATATATATACACACACACAAAAGCGCGCACACGTGCACGTACACATGTAGCCTATACATATACAGGAAGTACTACACATATAAAAATTTGTAAAATCTGTTCAGTATGTGTTAAAACCGTATTAATACATATTTGTTCAAGCGTATAAGTCACTTACTGTCTTGTTTTACATATTCAAGGATCTGGGTGTATAGGCGTACAGTTCGATCCACGTACGTCGTAAAATAATTACTTCAATATTTCATGGAGTATAAAGTTATCTTTATATTTTACACTGGAAAATTAACTATATCCATATAATATCTGGCTGTTTCTAATTTAAGACGGTATTAATTTTATTTTCAATCCAAAAAGCCTCTTAGAATGATTTACAGTTCTTGTGTCCGATTACGATTGTACATAGAATGTTTGGCACAGAAATGATCACTAGTAAACAATCAGACATCACATATATATACGACATGATATATGACAGTATCTTCGATTTTTAGTTAAGAAAATATGTTTATATTTAAAATAAATACTCATTTTATTATATGATATCAGTTAAAAATGGTTTTCCAGTGCCAGTACATGACACAGTAAGGAGGTCACGCAGATCACGTGCGTGGTGTCTGTCAGACGCGTCAGTCAGTCGGACGGCGATCATTGGTCACAAGTTAAACCAATAAAAAAGGGGATAATATATGATCTTGGAAATGTTTAACGGAAGTTAAATCTGTAAACACACTGCACTTGATTTTGTCACCAGGATTGATTGCCAACATTTGGTAATTTACCGATTTCTGATGAATTTAGCGTAGGTGTCTGATTTTACTCTCGCAGCCGACATGTTACCAGGGCCCACGTAACAAGGCCACGTGAGTGAAAGTCAATCATTTTTATATTTTTTCCAACAAGTCTGCGTTCGCGCCAGTTTGGATCTTGGTCACATGTTAGAACAACACTTGACGTTTTTCTCTTTCATTTAAGTACAAATATGATGGATGACAATAAACATTTCACCCCCAAAACTTGCCCCAATTACGGGTATGTAAAATGGGCTTTAGCGCGCCCGGGCGGGCGTTTTTGAACACCAGGCCCGTGACAAACCGCGCGCCCTGGCGGGCGTTATTGGAGTTTAAAGCCTTAAAGCATAATTACTGTGTAACTGGCAATAAAACACTGTCATTAGAAACACCATTTAATGTTCATGGCTATGATCACTATTTTTTTAGGGCAAAAAACGTGTAAATTAAAAATTTATGTAGGGCAAGTAAAAGCTGGATGATACTTGCCCAACTAAGCAAGAAATTTAAGAGGCAAGTATTCAATAACAATGATATGATAATGCTATTTTTAACTTGGCCACCCATTTCTGTACTTACAGTATCACCAGATTTCTGCAGCAGCATGGGTAGCGTCTTCTCAACTGCATACACTGTGTCTGTCTTTGGTATCCTGGAATGTTGGTGCCATCACATCAATATCTCTTAATTGTTTCTCTCATATATACATATATATATGCACAAACTTAATATTTTTAACATATATATCTATCATTATTTTATATTTTTACAATTAAGCTTAAGTTATACATGAATTAGTAGAATTAATATTTATTATTATAAAATAATTATTAAGACAATGTATAAATTCATGATTTATATGCATAAAAAATAAAAATTTACAAGCTGCCAGCCACATAATTTTCTAACTAAAGAGTGCCTGAGAAACATATAGCGGTAATTCATTTTTTTTGGTATATTACAATTGTAGGATTTTCTGTGCTGCATCTGTTTATTCTCTGGCATCAGTTTCTCACCAATATGTATAGTATGGAATGCTAAATATTTAGTCCAATCCAAAAATCTGCTAGCCAAGATTAGATTGAGGCATATTTGAGGGACATTATCTGGTGGAATATTTTTTACCATACTTACTTGAATTACCATACTTACTTGTGTTTGGGAACAAAACTTGTCAATATCATACTGAGTAAATTTAAACCAGCTTTAAAAACCTGAAAAAGAAATAATTGAAATTAAATAATCCATACACTGTATAAAAACCTGTAAATGAATTTTTTTCTGTAATGTTTTAGGGAAACTATTTCAGGATTATATAAAATACAAATATATATAATTAAAGTCAATAAATGTATAATATTGTGAACATGTGATGGTGCTGTCAGCCTGATAAAAAAAAATCTTCTGGGAAATTCAGCTGCATAAAATCTTTGACAATGTCAATGATTATCAATAATTTTGACCCGGCTAAAAAATGGATAATTATAAGGATGGAACAAAAAAAAAATATTTTTTTTTTTCTTTAAAGCAAAGTTTTCTTCTTAATCATTCCTGACAATAATAGCAGTCTAGAAGACAAAACCCAAAATGACCTGAATGGCTAGAAAGAACTGGTGATAGCAATTTTCAGGGAGATAAAATAAACTAAAAAACGAGAGCATTGCTGATTGTGCATAATATTCCCGTTGCATATTTTCTGACCTCATTAAATATTTGTGAATTTGCTGAAAAAATAGTTCAAGTGAGAAACTGTATTGGTTAATACTCATCATGAGTTATATGAAAATCCATAAGAATTTTGGTATGTCAGGGTGGTGCCACCATAGTGTGGTGACCTCTGACCTCATTAAATATGCATGTATTTTGCTGAGAATTAAATTGAGGTGAGAAACTCTATTGGTAAATATGTATATTGAGTATAATGAAAATCCATGAGATTTTGGGTAAGTCACCATGGTGCCTCTAAAGTGCAGCGACCTCCTACCTCATTCAAAATCATGGATTTTACTGGAAATCAAAATTAGGCAAGATATTTTATTAATCCATCATATTCCTTGTACGTTATTGCAGCAGCACCACAAAGTAGCCTTGTGACCTCTGTCCTTATTTAATATGCACAGATTTTGCCCATAATCGAGATATCTGTTGGTAAGTAGTTATGATGAGTTCCATGAAAATCCATCAAAGCCCCAGTAAGTTATTGCGGTGACACTAAAAATTAACGGACAGACATAAAGACAGACTGACGGATGGACGGTGTATATACCAAAATATGTCAGGTCATAGGCGGGCGTATAAATATTGGGTAGATGGACGGCCATTTTATTTAGTATACTCAGGGTACTAACAGCAAACACTTTGTCCTTTATAGCTCGGTTTATAAGGAAGACGGCCGCCCGCATCATTGACTTGGCTTCTTCTTTGGAGGCTGACGGCTCGAGTTCATTCATCAAGCGATAAACTTCCAGCAGTGCATCTTCACGGAAAGAGAACGTCTTGGAATATGCTTTGGACACCTGCACAATGAATAAAGTTGCAGTTTGAGAGGCAAATATACAAGAAGAATTAGCCAGATAAAGACAAAAGGTAAAAATAATTGCAACAATTTATTTCTGCACAATGCATAACCTTAAAGTCTCTATTTTGACACACTTAAAAAGTCTGTCAAAATCAACTTATGAGAAGTATGAATATTTTACACTTTTTATATCTGGAGTAGCAAATTTTTATGAACATTCAAATTTCAAAATAAATGTCATAGAAAATCCTCATTTCAGTTACACTATTTATAACCCTGGTACTACCGGGTAAGTATAAGCAAAACTGATGGTTTGATGACATAAATTATTCTGGATCCTTAATTGTATCAAGATTTTGCACATTATATTCAATAATTGTTTGATATAAATAATTCATATAATAATGGTTATAATCTGTATGGATCTATTATATGACATGATCACAGAAATGGAATCCCCCAAAACACACAAACTGAAAATAGTGAAATTTTAACCTGGAAAATATGAAGGCAACCACAGTATAAAAAATATATATTATTTTCCACTTTAAATATGACATGTCAAGACTACTACTAACCACAGGTTGTCCGAAGACATCAATTACATGGGCAGCCTCTCTTTGGTCCTTTTCTGTCATTGGTTCCGGTTCACCTGTCACCCCACCTGGAAAATGACCAAAAAATCAATGAATATATATCTATACAGTCAAATATTATATTGGTTAATATTAAATCCTGTTTATTGTCATATATATCTTCTTCCTATACCTCATCCTATATGTAGACGGTAAATCTGACGTATATCATAAATTATTGTCATAATCCTGTTTATTGTCAGATATAATTAAATAATCAAAATGTGATAACACTAATAAGTGCTGACAACTGTAGTAGTTTTGTGTTAGCTGGTAACAAACAACATTCCATGTATTGAATACAATAACTTGTCTGTTAAATATATAAATTCTTCAGAAAGATAGATACTACAGTCCTGTTTAAAAATTATACAGAACTGTTCATTTCTCACGCAAACAAAGTACTTACCAGATGGGTCTTCTGTTGGCAATTCATCCTCTTCTAACGCTTGGTTACCCCTGTTGAAAGGTAATAAATCAAGTAAAAAGGGGTACTGTGGTTGGCTTCATATTCGCGAGGCTGAAATTTCGCGATTTCTCCATTTTTAATGTTTCGCAAATGTTTCATTTTCGCGATCTCACAATACCTAAATAACTTCTTTGGTAAAGCGATGTCTATTTTTATTATAAAATGAGAATAAGTCATGAGTTTGTGATATTCTACTCATATAACGATGGTCCCGTACACACAGCACAGGTAGTTTAGTTCAAATTTAAGGAAACGTTTTCCCGATAATTGCATAATGGAATTTATTATAAAATTTCTCACTGTTCTAACCTATTCACATGCGTAGAAGTATTGGTTTCACTGAATAAGAAGGACATTCTCAATTGGCGAATTATTCCAGAGGGTTTCATTTTCGCGATTATTTCCAATTCGCGAATATAGCGAAATTAAAACCTTCGCGAATATGAAGCCAACCACAGTATTTGCTAAGAATCAAATTACCATAATCCATTCCAATCTAGTGATTTTAAAAGAGAAGGCAGCTATTTTGTTTGTTTGTTGGAGATGAACCTTTCCTTTTGTTAATGCTAGTTTAACTAGGGATATGTACATCTGCAGAATTCCATTTCAGTTTTGGACTACATGACAGGGCAGTATCACATGCCTCTGATTTTATGTCATGATGTTAACCAGGCCTGGTGACTACTGCACCTGCATGACCTGGGTGTGTAATCACCCCCATTGCTGGGTTATACTACTGAGGAACCCCTGAAAGGTGCATTTGTTTGTCTGTGAAACATAACTTTAGGGCACTACCTTCCCATTAAGCGTGCTGGAGCTCACCCTGGGTAGGGGAGGGCCATGAAAAAAACTTACTACCTCCGCTCGGATACTCACAATCTTCCAGCTTCCAGTCCTGTGCTTCCTGAGCCACAGAGGCAGATTAAGTGAAAAAGCTTACACAAACTGATTTGGCCTTGCCTTTCAAGATGTGAGAAGGTGATCAAGACAAATAAAGAAATTATATTACACTTGATGAATGATCAGATATTGTTTCATTATATGATTATCATTATAACGATTATTATTAATAGATTATAGTGAAATGTAAGACAAGTTTCAGTGCTATGTTTGCACAACTGACTGGTTTGCTTGTGGCAGCTGACAATGGTTTGTGACAGCTAAAAGGGTAAATTCTCGGTCCTACAGCAAGAATTTTGTTCATCCCATTGGATACCTGGACCCCCCAAAAATGAGCAATTTTAAATGTCACAGATACTTAGACCAATTAAGTTCTGAAGCCTTTTATATATACACACACAAAATATACAATAAATAATGAAAGCATTTTGTATAGTTTGGAAAAATAAGAATGTTGCTCAACATGAAACATGGATCTCATGGATATTTATATATCAAATACAAGACTAAGTTTTCAATTGTTCAATACCTACAACTAATCTGCTGTCCACTCCAGATGATATCGTGAAACATTCCAGAGGCTGTTTAAAAAAATCTGCCATCAAGGCTTTTAATAATAATATATAAATACAAAAACACAGTTAAGGGATATTGGGAAAGGGAGTGCAAGTATAACACAACAAACATGCAAACACTGCAACAAACCACACAACAGGAAAACTACAATATAACTGCCTCAAATAAAAGAAAATGAAACACCACAAAACAAAACAGAGCTCTACACTTCTTAAGTATTGACATTAAGGTTTAAAAGCTGAAATTTTGTTCCTCTTACATTAGAGAGTCTGCGAAGACATCCGAGTGGCAGAGCTTTTAATATAAAAAATTGCACGGAAAGTATTGATAAGCAGACAAATATTTTCTTCTCACTTTTTTTAATATATTTTTTTTGGAGATAACCACTCCTTTTTTTAATGTTAGCTTAACTCTAACTACCAGTATATGTACATCTGCAGAATTCCAATATGGTTTAGGACCACATGACAGGAGAGTATCACATGCTTCCTCTCATTTCATATTCTGGTGTTAACCAGGCCCGGTGACCACTGCACCTGCAGGACCTGGGTGTGAAATCTTTCCAATTGCTTGGACATACCACTGAGGTACCCCCAAAAGGTGCACTCATTTATGAATGAAACACGGCTGTTGGGCACAGCCTTCCCATGCATTAACCCTGCAAGGGGCTCACTCTGGGTGGGGACCAAAGGTAACAAATCTCACCGAGTCTTATCCAGGTTTTACCCATGTTTTATTGTCCAGTTTTTTACCAAGCCTTTCCCCCACATTTATTTGCTTTCATCAAGCAGGACTCAAGCTTAGTTTCCTTCTGATTGGTCAAAAAAGGTTATACACATATTTTTTTAATATGGGTAGCAAGCCAACCATCAGCAAGCTATGACCACATCACCCCTGTCTAAAAGAAATAATTTACCACTCACACTTGAACTTATGTTCAGCTGTCCAGAGCACAGCACACAGTTAGTATGGGAATTAGGGGAAAAACCCAGGATTCCATGGGTAATACTTGGGTAAAACCTATTTTACCAAACCTCTGCAAACTCTGCATGGTGAGTAAAGTAAAATAATCCATAAACAAACTTAAAACACCATGCATGTGAGAATCCAAAGCAAAGTAAACCCACAAAGGTTTAAGCAAATTTAAAGTGCACAACACACACTACATACTTCAAGGCAGGCAACTGGCGCTCATCGTGAGGGGTGCGGGGGCTCACTTCGGGTTTTTGTTGTTCCTGTACAGGATCACGGCTGCAGGAGAGTCATAATTTTGAAAACATCTGATCATTCTTGCCCACATTCATAAGGACATTCAACCCAAGGTGACTGCTCAAATTCACAGAGGGTCAAGGTCAAGCAATATGGGTGAGGTGGCAAAGGTCAAGGTAAAATTCAGGTAGACATTTTGGTAAAGTGGTTGCATTGGTTCACAAGGTTGAAGTAATACAGACTGTGAGATAAAGATCAAATTCTTCTTTGCCTACTTCGCTTATAAAAATAATAAACTTAAAAATGTTTATATTTTAATCAATAAGTATGCTTTAGAATAAAAAAATTATGCAACATTACAATAACATACACAAAAAACATGTAGATAAATATTGTAAGTACATTATATGTTTGCACCAAGTTCACAGTGAGGTCAAGGTCACGAATCATTTCTTTAAGAGTAAGCAACACAGACAATTTCTTTCATATGTAAACTGAAAAATGCAGAGTTTGGAGATGTTATATGCATTAAAAAATATTTCCCAGCATCACCAAATGTTTAATACAACCTTGATAAATGTTAAGTAATTACATGAAAATAACAATTGACAATGGTCAAAAAGTTAAATATGTGCATGTTGTAGGATTTCTTCTATGAATAAAGTACAACAATTTGAGTTTTAATCACTAAATGGCTGAAATGTATGTGTGAATTTAGGACGATTATTATTTATAGGCAAAACGTGATCATACTGCAAGTCTATATGGGGTATGTACTTACCAAAGATATGGAGGGATGCGGGCTACTCAATTTTACCGGTATATATGCTCAAGCTGTCTGATGATGTAAAGTGATGCTTATAATATGGCAATAAACCTCAACCGCATAAACACATATATTTCCTACTGTCATACCATAATCTGTGGCTTTGCATACATAGAATCATATACACTGCACATAATTGGACTCACAAGAGTACAATATTGTTGTCAAGGGTTTGTGGACGTCACAATATGATCCCCACAATGCACCACAGCTGCTACATACACAGATGGCGTAGGTATAAATGTGGTGATAGGGTAATGTAGTCCATTCAAGTGTGTTGGATATAAACTGTTTCAAGGTGAATAACATAAACATGGGTGTTTTTGTGGTAGGGACTTCACACAATAAGCAATTCCTTGTAAGCATTCGTACGTGAAATGTAAACATAAGGTGTTTCTTTGAAATGTTACAATTTTCGATTTTAAAGTTTGACTGTTGAGATAAGTAGTCCTGGCTGTCCAATGGTGCCTATCAAGAAGAGATAAGTTTTGAGTAGAAACCACCTCTGGCAGAGGGTTGGGTCAACATATTACAGATTACCTCCAAACAGATTACCTCCAAACTTTAATACATTGTCCTTGTGTAACCGTACCCCTACTCAAATTCATCAAAATCGATTGATAACACAGAGTGAGATTGTTAACAGACAAACCTATCAACCAACTAACAGAGACAAAATCATAACTGGAGAGCTGGTGCATGTGACCGGTATGTTTGTTTCAATATCCTCACTGATTTCAACCTATCTCCAGAAAAATATGTGATATACCAAAATATAACTTTTCCTTTATATTTTGAATCAAAACTTCCATATAAAGCTAAGTTTCAAAATATGTACAGCATTGGGAAAGAAATATACAGAACGTGGAATGTATGTTGAAAGACTTCATACTGAACCTAGCAATATAGTATACATGCAGCATGCTATAGTTTCTATAAATTACATCTTTTATACCTTGCAGAACCATAAAAAATTGCTACATATAGCAATTCAATTGGCTGGATATGCATTCTGCATGCTGGATATGTGCAAATGGAATCTCATTTTATTTATTTAGTCAATATTAAATTTTTTATTCCAATATCAAAGGTCAGATCTGCATTCCATGCATATGGAAGCTTAGCATAATGTTATAAAGGTCAAAGGTAAGAGGCCCAGAAAAACTCACTTTTTGATGGCTGGAAGAGGCCGATCATCATATGGAGTATGAGGAGGGGAATTCTGGGAAGGGAAAACTGGACTTTGCGGAAGCTCACTCAGCCTCGTTGGAGGTTTCTGAACAGCATCTCCTGAAAAGAAAATTATTAGGTATTTAAATATATTTTGAAAAGGAAAAACAAAAGAAGATCCTATGCTCATTGCCTCAAATTTTGAACCTTAATATCTAATCTTACCAGGAAAGTTGCCTTAATTTTGTTTAATCTGAGTCTGACCCTTAATGTAGAGTAACTGAAGAAAAACTATTGACTCTCTCACCTTAATTAAGCCTGACCTACAAGTGGAATAATGAATGGTCCCAATATTTACAGCAATTTATTATGACATTCTTTTGTGAAAATGTACATTATCTATTTTAGTATATATAAGAAAATTAGGATAGTTATCTCGCATGCAAACTCTTAATAATAGTATAACAGGGTTGTCATGGATAGATACATGAATATTTTATAATTTAAAATGTTTCTTCTAAAAAGAATATTATAAAATAAAGCTCATTAAACAAATAAAATAATAGAAAACTCACCAAGATCTACAGGTACTGGATGTCTGGGCTGAAAAAAATAAGAAAAGCAGAATGACATCATCAGGGTTTACTCTAGACCTTTCTAGAGGAATTATTTTTTTTTGCCCCTCAACTGTGTTTGTATTAGTGGTATGAATTGACTGTGAAACCAGATTTGATGATTGAAATAAAAACCAACTGATGATCAATTAATAATCAATTAATTGGTGTATCTTCTGTATAACCATTAAATTTCCTGTGTAGAATTATACCAAATGTTTTGACCCAGTAAATTCAGTTGGACTTCCACAAAATGTTGAAAGTAATGACCACATGTTGACACTTTTTTATGCGTATGGTTTAGTTTTAATGTTATTCAGTGCTTTGAGTCCTGTCTCTAACAGGATTAGAATAAATTGTCTGGATAATATAATACACAAACCTGTTTGCAATTGATTATGCAAAAATGCAACCAATTTAATCAATCACAAAAGAAAACAATTAATCATTGATATAACTGATTAACTGACAAACCACTAGTGTATAATCAATGGGTTTACACAAACAATGAATATGTTTTATCTCATACCCCTGAGAGTTCCAACAGGTCATGTATTTCAAGCTGCTTATACACCTGTAAACGAAATTCATCCATCTGAACTTTCTTTAGCTTTGCCTTGTCAAAATCCTCACTTTCCACAGCTTGGCGTTTCTCTACTTCATATTTTCCTAATTTCTCCCCAACCTACAAGTATATAACATATAAACACCCGTCATGAAGGACTCTAAAGGAACTAACACATGTGCTGACCTCTGCTGGAGGCATCTGGTAGTATAAAGAGTAACACTGAGGTATAGAAATTAAACTCTGAGTGGTGATCTGAATAAAAATCCCCTGTATGAGGGAATGATCTTCTCATAAAATGTTGTTAGGTCCTGAATACTAGTCACAAAGCCACATAACACTTTATCCACAGCTTTTTTTCAGTGTGCATGTTATCTGTTCTAATTGAAGAATTCTTGAATGAGAAAATTATCATTCCAGCAAATGTGAAAAGTCTCTAACTTTAAAGCAATAAATTCTTTCAGGACCTTTGTATAAAATGAAGGGTCTTACTTCATTGTTTTATTTCACACTAAGCATGTCTATATCTATGTTATAATAGTCAGTCTAATAATTGTCAGTCTTATAATAGTCAGCCTAATAATAGTCAGTCTAAAAATAGTCAGCCTAATAATAGTCAGTCTAATAATAGTCAGTTTAATAATAGTCAGTCTAATAATTATAAGCCTAATAATAGTCAGTCTAATAGTTGTCAGTCTTATAATAGTCAGCCTAATAATAGTCAGTCTAGTAATAGTCAGCCTAATAATAGTCAGTCTTAAAATAGTCGGTCTAATAATAGTCAGTCTAATAAAAGTCAGTCTTATAACAGTCAGTCTTATAATAGTCAGCCTAATAATAGTCAGTCTAATAATAGTCAGTCTAATAACAGTCAGTCTTATAACAGTCAGTCTTATAATTGTAAGCCTAATAATAGATAGCCTAATAATAGTCAGTCTAATAGTTGTCAGTCTAATAATAGTCAGTCTAAATGGTCGTCAGTCTTATAATAGTCAGCCTAATAATAGTCAGTCTAGTAAGTCAGCCTAATAATAGTCAGTCTTAAAATAGTCGGTCTAATAATAGTCAGTCTAATAAAAGTAAGTCTTATAACAGTCAGTCTTATAATAGTCAGCCTAATAATAGTCAGTCTAATAATAGTCAGTCAAATAACAGTCAGTCTTATAACAGTCAGTCTTATAATAGTCAGCCTAATAATAGTCAGCCTAATAATAGTCAGCCTAATAATAGTCAGTCTTATAACAGTCAGTCTTATGATAGTCAGTCTAATGATAGTCAGTCTGATAATAGTCAGTCTGATAATAGTAAGTCTAATAACAGTCAGTCTTATAATAGTCAGCAATTAATAGTCAGCAATTAATAGTCAGTCTAATAACAGTCAGTCTTATAACAGTCAGTCTTATAATAGTCAGCAATTAATAGTCAGTCTAATAATAATTAGCCTAATAATAGTCAGTCTTATAACAGTCAGTCTGATAATAGTCAGTCTAATAATAGTAAGTCTGATAATAGTCAGTCTAATAAAAGTCAGTCTAATTTGATAATAACATAAGTTACATTTCATGTACAGTGGTTGGCTTCATATTTGTGACTTTTCACATATATTTTTTTTATATTGAAATATTCATGATTCCATTCCTTTAGTGTTTTGTAAGAGTTTCATTTTTGCAACTGGCCACGCAGATTTACAGTACCTGGAAAAAATCATTTATAATATCCATTATCCATGAGTACTCCAGGTTGAGTACAAACCCTGAACATTAAAATACAGGTAAGTCTACTTATATGCTTACCTTCTGTAATTCTGATATTGCCTGCTTGAGTTTCTTTGCGTAGTCATATCTCTCTTCTGAAAGCAAAAACCTTCACTATACTTGTACTGATTCATTGATACAACTTAATATTAAAAAAAAAAATTGTAAAGCTGTTTCCATATGTGTGTATATTTGTATATGCGTTAAAATTGCCGATATGATTTTGTAACAGGAGTGTGTTCATCAGCATATAAATGTGATAGTTGCCATGGGAGCAATCCAGGGTTATGACATCACTCTAGCAACTTTTTGAGGAAACCAGCTAGATCCACTTTACCGTTATATACGCCTATCAGTTCACATATATATGTGCACATGGAAACACCTATTTTTTCACACATATACACACATACAAATTAGGTGCACATGGAAATACAGCTTAATAGATAACAAGGCCTACAGGCCTTATGCGAACCTGTGCAAAGTTTGGGAGTATGAATGGAGGTTTATTTTTAAAATTTAATATTGATCCTTTTAAGTTCTGCATATCTACCTTAGTCATTATGATTTCACCAAAATGGACATTTCAGACCTACAAGTTTCAGACTAGGACATTTTAAAACTAGAATATGGGTAGTCAACAAGCGACTATGTTTATCCGCAGAAATCAGAGTGATTCAGTTGAAGTGAGGCATGGATTAAGTGGTAAGGGTAATAGAATGAGGTGTGTTTCATATTAGCATGGATGTCTGCAGCGTAAACATGAATGTAGGTGGTGCCACCTGTCTTAAATCAAAAAAATTGTCCAGGATGTATAAACCTGCAAAATTTCAGGTGAATAAGTCAAACCACTGCTGGGATATGAGCAATTTTATCCCAAGGCAGATGAACAGATGGACGCTGTGCATAAATGGTTGCAGGTGGCGCCACCAGTTTTGCCCATGATGAAGATGTATGTGAGATCTATACACATGCAAAATTTTGGCCAAATCGTTCAAACGGTTCCCGAGATATGAGCTTGGATGTATGCACAGTAAATGTGAATGTAGGTGGCGCCACCTGTCATAAAATTGAGAAAGCTGTCCAGGATGTATAAACCTGCAAAATATCAGGTCGATAAGTCAAACAACCACAGCTGAGATATGAGTGATTTTATCCCAAGGCAGATGAACAGATGGAAACTGTGCATAAATGTTTGCAGGTAGCGCCACCAGTTTTGCCTATGATGAAGAGTTATGTGAGATCTTATACACATGCAAAATTTTGGCCCAATTGGTCAAACGGTTCCAGAGATATGAGCTTGGAAGTCTGCAGAGTAAACATGAATGTAGTTGGCGCCACCTTTCAGAAAATCGCGAAAACTGTCCAGGATGTATAAACCTGCAAAATTTCAGGTGGATAAGTCAAACCACTGCTGAGATATGAGTGATTTTATCCAAAGACAGATGAACAGATGGGTGCTGTGCATAAATGGTTCCAGGTGGCGCCACCAGTTTTGCCTATGATGAAGGGCTATCTGAGATCTATATTCATGCAAAATTTTGGCCCAATCGGTCAAACGATTCCAGAGATATGAGCTTGGATGTCTGCAGAGTAAACGTGAATGTAGTGGCGCCACCTGTCATAAAATCAAGAAAGCTGTCCAGGATGTATAAACCTGCAAAATTTCAGGTGGATAAGTCAAACCACCGCTGAGATATAAGTGATATTATCCCAAGGCAGATGAACAGATGGACACTGTGCAAAAATGGTTGTGGGTGGCGCCACCATTATTAGTGTATGTTATAAAGCTATCAAAGGGCTACATTTGTGCAAAATTTTTAGCCTGATTGGTCAAACGGTTCCCAAGATATACGGGTTTATGTGTGGAAACAGACGCACAAATGGACACTGGGCAGCGAGGAAGGTCAGAGGTCAACCAAAAATGAGGGCACAGCAGTTCATATGTGACTTGATGATAAACCTGATTCGCTTAAAATGCAAACCAAGTTTTTTCAAACAGTTAATGATATAGTTCCAATCTGGGAATTCTGCATCTAAACATTGTGTCTAGACGTCTAGACACAGCGTCTAGACATCTAGACACATTGTCTAGACACCCCCCCCCCCAGCCAGGTCAGTTGCCATGGTGATGTCTGGACCCCACCTGTTTGTACTGAGTGACCTCTTGACTTGGCTGCTGAAACTCAGCAAGTTGTCAAATCTGTCTTCAAATACAGAAATCCTTTTTCAATTGGCTACAATGCTTTTTTAAAGCTGTATTTACCCAATATATTCTTATAAAACTGGCGGAACCATACCATAGAATAATTCTTGTAAAGTTTAAACCAATCAGCTTAACAGTTTCATCATAAATCAGTGTATAAGCTTGAAGAGTTTAAAACTACATTTTCGCTTGTAAAAAACACATCAATGTAGTGGTGCCACCAATACCTCAAAATCAGACATGACATATGTGACAATCATTGGTATAAAATTTGGTGATTATACCTCTAGCCATTTCTGAGATTTTAAGTTTAGTATGCTTTTTTGCACAGATGACTAAGTTCAACTTCCTGTGACTCGGCCAAAAATCTCCGAACTGGAACCATTCGAACAAACTTGATAGAGATTGTTCCAAGGAACATTTCTGTGAAATATTGGACAATTTGGCTGGACAGTTTCGGAGAAGAAGATTTTTAAACGTTTTTCAGCTTTTTTTCTATAAGATCTAAATTAATGCAGATATCCAATAATAAGCTCCAGGGCACCAAGTTTCACATGTGACTAATTCTTACATGTAATTTGGAGCTGCTAGCTCCCACGGTTTCTGACTTACAGCCATGGACGGCGGAAAGCCAGCCCTGGACGGCTGACGACGGACGACGCTGCGCAATTCCATAAGCTCACAGGTTCACTAAAAAGTCTTGAATTTGTTCTGAACAGCTAGACAATCTTACTGTTATGAGCGTATCGTACTTGCAGTATGATCAAATATTGTCTGTAATTTATTCCTCAAAAGTGACCCAAGGGGCACGATGCTGAGCTGACTTTCAACATCATATATATTTCTTTTAAATTTCCAGATGGACCAGACAGAACAAAAACTAAAGAGACCATAAATTGAAGGGCCATCATTCGAAGTAAAATAACTAGAATATGGTTAGTCGACAATTGAAATCAGAGTGGGACGGGTGAAGTGGGGCATGGATTGAGTGGCAAGGAGAAATAGAGTAGGATGTGTTGCATATTAGCATGGATGTCTGCCATGTAAACATGATTGTAGGTGGCGCCATCTGATATTTGAAAGAGTAAGCTATCAAAGATGTATACATATGCTAATTTCAGGGGATTAGTCAAACCACTGCTGAAATATGAGTGATTTTATCCCATGACAGACAAACAGACAGATGTCTGTAGCCTGAACATAAATGTAGTTGGCGCAACCTGTTGTAAAATCAAGAAAACTATTCAGGATGTATATATATGCAAAATTTCAGGTGGATAAGTCCAGCTACTGAAGATATATGAGTGATTTTCACCAAAGGCAAAGGAACAGATGGACACTGTGCAAAAATGTTTGCAGATGGGGCCACCGTTTTTTGTCTATGTTATAAAGCTATCCAAGAGCTACATTAGTGCAAAATTTAAGCACGATTGGTCAAACGAGTCTAAAGATATGTGCATTAATGTGTCAAAACAGACTGACTCACTGCAGACAGGAAAGGTCAAAGGTCAAGGCAAAATGGTTTGGCACCAGTTCACATGTAACCTGATAATGGGGTCAAGTTTAGGAAAAATTGGTCCAGTGGTCTCAGAGTTGTATTCCAAAAACGAACGCAGTTGGGGCAGAACCTGATCAAAAACATTGTATCCGCTAATCCATTCACTATAACTTAGAACATGAACGTTTTAATGTAATTCTAGAACTTAACATTACATGAACATGAAGATAACATTGTGTCAGTGTGAACTCAGGTCTAAGCTGGAATATGAAAAGTAAATGTGAGCACGGCAAAGGTGTATGATATGCCCATATTTCTTGTGACCTCTGACCTTAATAAATAGGCATGGGTTTTGTAAATTATAATTCAGGTTAGAAACTCAATTGGTAAGTATTTATAGTGAGTTTCATGAAAGCCCATAAGATATTTGGTAACTCATCATTGCACCATCAAAGTCTGCATGGTGAACCCTGACCCTGTAAAATGTACATGGGTTTTGCCAGCAATCGTATCTTATATATTGATAACATATTGGTTAATATTTCTGTTGAGTTTCATTAAAATCCATAAATAATTTTCCCAGTTAGTTAACTCAGCCACACCACAAAGTAACCTGGTGAGCTCTGACTTCATTAAATATACATGGATTTTGCCCATTTGTGCAGAGTTGACAGTCTAAATTGAATGTCATGCTGTAGGGCCTATCTACATCTGGTATGATCAACTGTGATAGTGTGTCACACTTTATGACTTCTGTATTTTTTGTTATTCGTCTAAAGCACTCACGTAACACAGCTTCCTGCTTTTTCCTCTCAAGTTTTCGAATTATCTGTGCAACTTCTGGGTCCTGGTACATATCGAAGGCCAGGTCATCCAAAGGAGATATGTAGTCAGGTCTGAAACAAAATACAATATCCACGCTCAACAATGATACTGATAAACAAAATTAATTTTTCTACTTTTATTTAGACTATTCATAAGGAGAACAACCTATCCAGTCTCATCTACCTAGCTTTATATATGTTACATTTAATTTGTAAAATCAGTCAATTTTTAAATTGCCTAAAATTTTCAGGCAACTTACAAATTGCCTGAACTGAGGCAACTTATAAACTTTGACATATTAATTGAAATATAAACAGAATATGATTGTAATAGAATAACAAATATTAAAATGAAATTTCACAAACCTTACTCTCAAAAAATGTTAGAATAAATTACATTATTTTTTTGCACAGTTTAATGTCTCTAATAATTAAAAGCTTCCACTTTGATTATTTCTGGTTCTTGCAGAAATAAAAATATAATTATAAGAATAACATGTATTCACTTGTAAAATGTTTTGTCTGAGGGATGCAATTTCTTTCACACTGTTGGGGTTGAGGGTGGTAAGTAGGGTGTCCTTGGGGCCAGGGCAGGGGGGAACCTAACTTGTTCTCTGGAACCTGAATAAGATAGACAATGGTGTTTGTGCATACCCAAGTATTTATGCTACACTTATATCACAAACATACCTGTTATATATATTAGCGAGAGATGGGTCTTCTGTTACTCTGTTATCTTGCACCTCAGGTAGTTCCTGAAAATAAATAAATTAAATTTATATATGTCCACATGAGTGAGGTGGAGCAGAGCTAATGTCATTTGAAAAAAAAGTAAGACAAAAACAGGAATGGAAATATGGAATAAATAGGACTAAAGTAGGAGTGGAAGTATGGAACAAGAAGGACAAAAGCAGGAATGGAAATGTGGAACAAATAGGACAAAAGTAAGAATGGAAATATATGGAACAAATAGGACAAAAGTAGGAATTGAAATGTATGGAACAAGTAGGGCAAAAGCAGGAATGGAAATATGGAACAAGTAGGCAATGTAGGAATGGAAATATGGAACAAATAGGACAAAAGTAAGAATGGAAATATATGGAACAAATAAGACAAAAGTAGGAATGGAAATGTATGGAACAAGTAGGGCAAAAGCAGGAATGGAAATATGGAACAGGTAGGACAAAATAGAAGAAATGGGACCAATTAACGAAAAAATAGAAAGAACAAGGGCCCAGAGGCATACTGGTATGTTTAACTAGGAAAATGTGGCATTAGTGAGGGAGACCCATGGTACATGCATGGTCAGAAGTAAAATGAAAGAAATTAATAAAAAGTAGGCATATGGATGAAACATGAAAAAATTACTATGCAAAAAATGACTGCTGGTTTATCTACCAATAATGGCTACCATACCAAACTTGTGAGTAAAATAGATAGCTCCCAGATGTGATAAAATTGAAGATGTTTTAAAATTAATTAAAAAAGTCTTAAATATTTTTATCAATATTCCAACCAGGTTTGTGAATTGTATGAGGCCTTTGAATCGTCTCTTCTTTTTTTTATTCCATTCTCATTAAATTACTACCTAAACAACCTTCAATAGTTAATTTCATACATTATTTTGAATAAAAACCAATAGTTCACTACAACAGATGTTAATTAACTTTAGCAAGAAAAAAAACTGTGTAGTCTGCCCTCTTTTTATTGCGACTATATTTCTCTCAAAGTGAGTGGAGTGGTTTACTTGCAAACACTGACAATAGATCTTGAGCACACACACAATAGTCTCAATTTCCCAGCCCGCTCCATCAAAGTTGACACATGAGGGGTTTGAGATGGTAAATGCAAAAAAAAAAAATTTGAATATTCCAAATGAATCGATTTGGAGTTTAAGAATTGATTGCAATTTAATTCAAACCCTTACCACTTCAGATAGAGGATCTCCAATAACGTTCAGTGCAACAATGCCAACCTGAAAATACATTAAAAACAGAAATATTGTAACTTTATATTTCATATCATTAACAGTAAAAAGAAACCACCATCAATCCGCTGAGTTGTCTTGCAAATGTTGTCTTATGATTTTAAAAAAATCTGATGAATTTTCTTAACACCAGTAGTATTTAGCATTTCTCTCTCTCTCACATCCACCCAATTAACATAGATGAACAAGATAGGATCTTGCATCTGCAAAATGGGTAAGTTATTGTTTCTTTGTAAACATGGTTAATAAATTAGAAATCTTATCTGTGTATGGCATGGGAATCGGCCAATGCATAACTGAGAAATGCATTAATATTTGTCAAATCATGCACAGATTTTGTTGAAGACTGCACTCAGGGAAGATACTTCAGTGTGGGTGGGCGATTTTTTTACACCTTTTTTTGTTTGTTTCGATAAAAATGTCATATGATCAGGAAAAAGCATGATAATAACAGACTTTTCTTTGCTAAACAGGTAAAAGCACAGGTACATTACAAAGGAAATCTTATCAATATTGAACTACTTTAATTTCTTGAAAGAAATTAACATAAAATGTGAGGTCCATCAACTTCCTGCTCAGTAATCAAGGTGACACCAAAGGTAAATGGGCAGGATGGAAAGACGGTTGTTGGGAATCTGTTGTAATTTTATGATCAATCATCCCTACAAATCAGCTGACCTATACAGACTGAAAATCCCAAATAATCAATTGTTCAAGAGAATGAAATTTCTTACCAAATACAGGCCTGTGCATCAAATCAACCGATATACAGGCCAAAATATTGTCTAATATTTGTAACAATTCTATAGTCAACATGTGTATATAGTAAAACTGGGTATGAAGCTAATTGCAAAAGACAGAATTTTCTAGTTTGCTGAATGAAATGAAAGCACACATCCCTCACCACAGAGCCTACCTAAGTTATATATATATAAATTTGCAAAACTTTGCAATTGTTATGGCAATGTAAATTGACCATAAGATCGCTTGCACTAACCCGACCAATCAAAGACTATAACTGATCATCTCCCCTCACTAACAGACACTGCTAATACTAAGATAATACCTGTCTTTAAGATAGGTGTATTTATAAAAAGGATGTAAACCTACCTGATTATAAAGGTTGTGTCTGTTGACATGATTTTTATGAATGACAAACTTAACAAATGATCCAACAGCATCCACATGTACTGACTTGAGCTCCCGGGCTTTGTATCCAGTCTTCTCATTATTGGCTATTGCTACATACCTAAAAATAGCAGTCACAAGGTCAGTATCAATGCAATTCATGGATTATAAATATATTGATCAACTCATGCAAGAGGTTCAGCATAATAACTATATACCACAATAATTAATGGCTAAATACTAATATACTACTTTTATTTGACAAAATGACTCATATTTCATGTAACATACTTATAAGTCAGACAAAGTTTACAAAGACAATCATGGGAATATGGAGTGTCCCAATGGAAGGTGATTTATGTCAAATTTGAAAGGTTGTGTAACAGGTTTTTTTTTAACGTCATTTGACTATCAATACATGATTATATATCGAGTTATTAAATGATTATTTGATTTCAGTGAAATCAAAGGGTTAGTTGTAAGCAAGGAGTTTTGACAGAGAACTGACTCTTTCTTTAGGCAGTCGGCAATGGATGGTCACTGCTACAAAAGCCCACTTTGATCCTTTCAGTCAAACAGCCAGAAATATTGTGCGTCCAGTCAGATCCATGGATACATATAGAATCAAGTGTCTGAATGAGATGATTATAAATTCTTTAACTTTTATTGATTCAATTTTTACTTTTCTAGATAATTTAAGATTTCCTTTTAAATAAAAGCATATATTGACCACAATGGGTATTAGTTAATTTTAGCAAGTAAAGGAACAATGTTCTCCCTTTGTTTATCACCACAAGAACTGTCTGCTGGAGAGGTCTGAGGCACATGCATGATAAATAGCCTTAAAATCGTGGCATATTCCTTCATATTAAACAGATCATAGAGTGCTTTGCAGAGGTCCATCTAAATACCCAAAACACTGGTGTATTGAGCATGTGGAACGAAACACCATGAAACACTCATTTAGATTTGAATTTGAAGCAAAAAGCTGGTATCAGTTAATCAGTTATCATTGTTGACTATATCAATGTAGTGTTGTGCCAAAACTTTGTAAATGAAACAAAGCATGAGTGTTTTGTACACCTGACAAGTCCTCAGCTTGATTACAACTTGTGCCACTAGGGGGCAGTGTCATAGCCTGCAAAAATGGCTGCTGTGTCTGCCGGTGAACCAACTATGACACAAAACACTTTCGTTTATCTTAATGTCATAAATTTATGATACAATATTGCAAAGGTATATTAAACAGATAGTTAATTATCAATAGGTGTTACTTTTTGGCCTCAAATGTCAAGTGAAGTGGGTGTTTCGTGGTGTTTCGTCACACATACCTAAAACACTGGTGTTTCTGCTGTTTAGTGGGACCGGCAAAAGTGTGGCACAATCAAAAGTAAAAGAATCATAACAAATCAATTCAAAGGTTAAGGATCAATTAAAATTAAATGGGGGGGGGGGGGGGGTTTGCAATATCATACAATGATTAGTTGATGCACTGATACATCCCTTTTACATGTATTTGCCACAGTTTACTCACCCAAGCCTTGTGTAGCGTGCGTTCTGCAAGTTAGGTGCTGTGTCCTCAGGCACATCCCCGACAAAAAATTCAATCTTTGTTGCTGAAGTTAAAAATAATGAAAGAATGAAATAATTGTGAATATGCTAACACAGCTTTACACATTGAGTACTTCCCAAACTTATGTAAATGAATATCTGAATTTGTTTCAGTTATTTGACCTGTGACAGTTTGTCTTCTAAACACTATCAATAAATGAAGGGCTGATTAATAATCCCTTATCAGTGTCTGGTTTGATAAACATATCTAATACATGTCCTATAGTTTGATTCAGTCATATTAGTATTGGAAGTCAGTTATAATTTCATGTTCAACTAATAGAAAAAATACTGAAAATCAGGATGAACATGTTGTTTGGAGTAGGAGATAATTTCTGACCATATATATACATGTAAACCGTGTCCAGTGATATATCTATATATATATATATATAAGCCTTAATTAGGTAAGAAGTTGGATTAACTTAGGTATGAATTTATAAGTAAACATGGACTTTTATAACATTTGCTTGATAATATTATAAGAAAGCCCATATCTTCTCATTGATCATAAACCTTAGTTATGTGCAAAACTTTGCAATTGATTATGGCACTGCAAGACTGATGATCAGACTGCACAAACTGATTGATGATCAATTATAATGGATTATCGGCCCAGCACTAGTCATATTAATCAAAGGCTCATAGCACCTTGAGCTCTACTCACTGAATTTCATGCCCCCCCCCCCCCCCGCCCTTGTCCGGAAAAGACTTTTTGGTAATGGCTCTTTTTTTATTTAAATACAGTTACAGTCAGTCTTGTTATAACGGGGCCTATTATAATGGAAAAATTCATGTTACGAAAAAAATGCGGTATGCAGATGTGGTTACCAGGTAAGTTATAATATCATTCCAATTTACAGAAAATTTGAGTTCTGCCCTTTGCGGCACAGATGCGTAATGTATACATTATATGTAAACATTGTATGTACAAATAATGATCCTTAGTTTACTCACCTATTAGATACTGATGTGAGAGAATTTGGATTTTCCGTATTCTGGCTCGTTCATCCAGCTGAACGACAATGTCCTGAGGGTACAGGCAGAATCTGAAGGTAAACAAATTATAAAATATTAAAGGGGCCCATTCACCTACCATTTGAAAAAGAATTTTTGTGATTTCTGGCTTCCTGTGTGTATATATTAATGATCTAAGGGTAATTTCAGTTGTGAAAAGTTATTATAACGCCTTCATGAACGATGTATTCACTTGTTTATCAACATGTTTATCATCATACAGAAATGTTGAAATTCAGGAAAATCATGTAACCTAAGGTGGTAGGTTACATACATGTATATGCTGAGACAGAACGGTCACTTGATGCAAAACGCCATTTGCAAAGCTCTGGCTTTTCTGATATGCTGCCTGATGCCAAGGCTGAATTTGTTTTGACGATTTTGGCCTACATATATTACAAGCACTTTGATTTAAACAAAACAAGCAGCCTGTGTGCTGTTATATCCACGTTTTCTGGCCTATTTTAACAAAAGCTCCAAGGGATAACCTTTAGTTTATAAATGTCAGATAGGTGATTGAGCCCCTTTAACTAGAATAGTATCCCCAGTCCCAGACAATTAAGGCATATTAAATAGGGCCCCTTCTACTGAAGCATATATTAACACCTCACACTGCCTAGGCAACCAGGGTCAAGGTCACAGATTTTTAAACGTGTCTGACAACTTGCTGGAAACAATTCATGTTTCAAATTTAAAGAAAAAATTATGCAGTTATTCAAAAGTTGAGGTCCAGGAACCCTATATTATTTGTCGGTCTAAAAAAATTGAAAATAAATGCATAAAAATAGGTAAAATACAGTTAGTGCCCCCCCCCCTTTCTTCAGCAAATGACAAAGCTATCAGTGATCAATATGCAAAGCAAGGTTTATGGCAGTCCTTGCACTAATTATTGAGACGCTGGAGCTTTTGCATCAAATTTAAAATTATTCTTGGGTGCACATACAAGTCCCATAACTCAGACTCCGAAAGTATTGGTCGCAGTAACCAAATTTCTATAAAACTCTATGATCACCTCAGAATCACTTACCTGCTGGACTGCCAGCCTTTGGTTAGTGGACTGTGGTTGTTCAGCTCTGACGCTTTAAATGTCCCATCCTGCCCCGAGGCATGAATCACTCGAAATGGCAACTTCTGTGGCATGGCCTGAAATTAAAGGCAGGTATTCACCATTTTTTTTTGCAGAATTTGTGTGATTTCTAGCTTACCCTGCATATATATTAATTAACTGTAGGTAATTTCTGTTATAACAATTGTTATAATGCCTCTGTGACAGATGTATGAGCTTGTTTTTCTACAAGCTGTGGGTAAACATGGTACATGTGCCAATGTTGACATTTTTTTGACAAACAGAAAAAAATGTATCATAAAGTGATTGGTTGCTTTATAGTTAATAGATGTCAGATATCGGAATAAGCACTAATTTGGGTCTTTGAATGACATCTTTCATAATGCATCAACATTATTAATTTATTTTCTCTCCTGTTAATTGTGCAACCCTGTAAGATCAATTAAATATCCATGAAATACACATGTATGCAATATGAATTGAATATATGTGTGTGTATATATATATATATATATATATATATATATATATATATATATATATATATATATATATATGTATATATATAAGTTTGATTCCCTCAGTCCTCAAGCTAGAATTTTGCAAGTCCCATCAGCCCCAAGAAATGAGCGTCTGTCACAGATTATGAGAGTCAAAGATGCTTACCTCTGTGTTCCTGACACCCAAATATGGGGTACTTATTTTTGAGTATTCAAATACACTAATTGAAGTATTTGTATTAAAATACTATATAAAATATCAATTGTATTCCTGTTCACATTCGAACACAGAAAATGTATTTGTATTCAATGAATACATGATCAATTACTGAATGTATTTTGTTTTGAAATTTAACACCCAATTTTAATCTGATAAGGCAATAAACATCTATCACACTAAACAATGTTTTCTTTCAATTAGTTATCTAAGAAATATTTATTGAAAAAAAAACCATTATGCATACATGTAATCTTGATATCTGTGGTAGATGAATATATTTTGGTAAACTAGTTTCAGCCATATAATACAGTGCACAGCTCACACTTCACTTACAGAGCTCCATTGCCCAAAGAGAGATTAGGTGTCACCTGAGTTAGTACATACAGAGACACAAGAAGCAGTGGAGACTAATATGATGCCCAAGTGAACAAGCTGTAAGCCCTGCTATTCATAATGTCTATCTATGTTTACCTCATGAGCTATACACAATTACTCCAGGTAATACTTAGGGGTCGCAATAACGCCTTTCCACTGTCTCAGACTGGCAAACACATGCGCTGAATAGCATTTTTCATTTTGTACCAATCCATTGGAAAGGTGAACACCTAGAGCTTTTCCACATTAGTAGATAAAAAGTTGTTACAATCATGACACAAAACAAAATATTTTACATGTGGTGTTCCACCGACTCCCTTTGTTTCCTATATTTTCCTATATTTTCAGTCTATGATTTCTTATACTTTCTGGCATTTAGGCAATCATCTCCTATATTTTCCCGTTTTTTTTTTTTTTACTGCACAATCCTCTTTCTGATATAACAATGTTACTATTGATAATTATCAGTTCTTGACACAATCAGTGCATATGGCATGTAAGATGGCACAATAGAAGTGTGACTTTTGAAGTCTGATATAGCATGCATCTTCAGCGGATACGCATTTTTTCTGCAGAGAGGCAAACCTGTATTTATGCCATTCTGTTAGAAAGGTAAATATATCAAAGTTGTATGATCCCTAATACTGATTTATCAGCCTTCCCCAGATCACCAGCCTCTTTTGTTCCTGTGACTCTTTCAGTTTCATTTAATTAGCAGATAAACTTCAATGATAATCTGATTAGCATGAGTATTTTCCAGCCAAATAATTCTTTCTTTCAGTGGAGACAGTATCTCTTTTCAATGGAAGTGTGAAATATGGCAAGCTGATATGTGTCCTGGTTTAGCTTTGGATACATACATACATGCTTTGTGGATGTCTGTTACTTAATTTGTCTATATTGCAGTATAATCATTTGAAAAAGTATAAAAGCACTATAAAGTATAAAGTCATAATGATGTTCAAACCATTTATTCAATAATCACAATTTATTCCTTCCCAAGAGTAGCACTTTCTCATTAGCACGAATGATAGCAGAGTCTGAACTATAAATTAGATATTAATTTAATTATAATTGTTGGGCCAAATGTAATTTTAACTAAAAATAATATTGAGTATCATCTTTAAAAGGGAGTGGAATTGTTTTTGAATACAACTCCTAAGACTGAAAATAATAACAGTTAATATGATAAAATGTATTCATGAATGCATTCACGAATTCATTCACTTTGAAAGTATTTGTATTTGTATTCAAGTACTTTGTATTTACCTGTTTCCTATTCATATTCCTGGAATAATGAAGTATTTGTATTCATATTCAAATACAATTGCAAATTAAGTATTCGCCTTGCTGCAGTCTTGCAGCGCTGACATATATAGTAAACAATACAAGCGCTGCAGGCCTGCAGCCTCTGGCAGGGAGAGTCTATACTATCTAAGTTTGTACGGATCCGTACAGACCCTCAGACACGTATATGCCTTGTGAAGCGTGAGGACACCAAAGAAACCCCATATATTATAATTGTTACAGATGCTTAGACTCCGTTGGGACCAAAACTTTTGCTGGATGATCAGCATTAATAAAGTATGGGCATTTACTCTGGATGAAGTCAGATATTGCTTCGTCTCCGTCTGGCCAATGGCGCTTTCCGGTTGGAACAACCAATAGGAATTTAGCATCATTGACAACACACGATGTATGATGGGAATGATGCTTATGAAAATATGGTCTATCCTAGTGCACGGCACTGGCATTCCTGGGAAAAGCCCCCCTGAATTCATCTTTTGCATAGATCGCCCACCTAATTTGCATGGGATTCCTTTTCCGGCGGTGTCCAGTTGGCATGCAACAACTGAACCCCGGCAGTTCAAAGGATAAAAAAAAATTTACAGGCGCACATAAAAGTGATATATCAATTTAATTTGATACATAAAAACTTTATTTCTATATATATATATATATAAGATTGTTTCTCTATCGCACAACAAGCAGTGGTAATTCATGTTACAGGTCCTTCCATGATCGGCAGGGTGAACTCTCATATCACAGATTAATGGAGTCCGTACGTGGCCGACTAGTATTCGCCCAATGATGTGTCAGTATACATGTCTGCGGAAAGCCCTGTAGTATTTCCATTCCCACACAGCAAGATAAAAGGGGTCTTATAAAATAATTTGATAATATTTACATACAAAATGCATGTACTTGTTGGTTAATTATATATGTAATGTGTTTATGTAAACATTCCAGTTAATGAATACTTGCTTGTATCATATTTTTTATCAGAACCCATACTTTTTTTCTCACAGAATGAAAAATATATAAGAAAAGAGATGATCTCTTGAAAACATTAACATTAATTACATGATATAGTCATAGTATTATAAAACAATCAAGATAATAATTAATAATAGTGTCTGAGACATCATGCTAATGGCAATGCCAAATGATATTGCAATTCCTGCTGGGCAGTGCTGGCAAATGTCCAAAATATTATTTGATTTCATACACAGATCATAACAGACTTCACCATTTCGTACTTTATCAATGGACCTGGTCAAAAAGGCTTAGGAAAAATAACATCTGTGGCAAGGGGATGTCTCCCAAAACAAAAGCCATTGTTTATACCTTGATTTTCAAGTCAGTACATGCATTTGGAGATATCATACACAGAGGTATATACGAATCACGATGTCAGCACGTTCGGCTGTGTAAACCAAAATTATTCATAACATACCCAAAGTTACGGTGAGATAGGATTATTCATCAGTCTACTGGGGAATAAACCTACCTGATTTTTAAAATGCCGCGTCGTTTAGCGCGAATGACTTGTGAAAAACATGAATATGACAAGAAATTTGACAGCAGCTTAACCGTTTTCGTCCCGTTAGCTTTCTTGACGACCAATGAGTACCTGGCCGACTGTACCGCCATCTGTTGGGCGTGGTGTGGATCAAAACCTGGAGGTCTCAAATCAGATGCGGTTGCCTTGAGCCATTTCTTAAAGTTAATTATTCCGAAATCTTGCATATAATGAACGCAATTAATCCTTTGGACCTTTAGTACAAGAAAAAAAAAAACAAAAAAAAACAAGGAAATGTCGATCTTACCGCAACCAACTGTCGCCGACTGTTCGTTTATTTTATGTCCGCGTGTTTATAACATGTGGGGAGGAGGAACAATTATACTAATAATAATAAATTTAGCGGTTGAAGATTCCCAATTCTTGTTAAAATCAGTTAATGTCAAGGTATGCGACGAGGAAAACAAATAATAAGTAAATAGTTTTTATTCAAGTATGAAGGCCTCCGGCTCATAGAACCATATAATTAACATAACATCACTTTTCATTATAATTTGCGATGCACATGCGTTAAAAATCAGCTGATAGTACAACTGAAATAACATATTGGTACAAAAACTCAAAAAGTATAATGAGTAAAAAGAGTTAAAAAATATTCCAACACAACAAATATGTGTGTAAGGCTTGCATTAAAATGAACAGCAATATAATTGTAACATGTCCTGGATAACAATTAACTCTTAACTAGCACACATGTACAGGGCGGATTTACAAACAAACGCTGAAATCGCAAGGCATTGTAAGTGCTGCCATCTACCATCAGATAAGTGTATCAACTAAACTTTATCTTAACTGTGGTGATGCACATGCAATATAAATCAACTAATGTTACAATTTGAAGTAACAGATTGTCACGAAAAGAGAATAAAAATATAACAAAAATAAGAAATTCCAACAGTTCGTATATCTGTGTGTAAGACTTACAATACACAAGTAAATGAAAACAACATTGTTATGTGTACTGAATAACAATTAATAAACTCTTTATACAAACAGGTGACATATTTTATCAACACATGCTGAAATTGCAAGGTAATGTAAGTGCTGCCATCTATCATAAGATAAGTGTATCAACTCCACTTATCTCTAACCACTCATGAAGTATATCAGAAAAACTAGAATACGGGTAGTCGACAAGCGACTACGTGTATCCGCCTAAATCAGAGTGGAACGGGTGAAGTGAGGCATGGATTGAGTGGCAAGGGGAAATAGAGTGAAGTGTTGCATATTAGCATGGATGTCTGCAGCCAAATGGTGTATGTAGGTTGCGCCACCTACCACAAAATCCAGAAAGCCTTCGAACCAAGTTGTATACAAATGCAAAATTTGAGGTAGATAAGTCAAACCACTATATGTTTATCAGTGATCTTAGCCCGTGGCAGACAAACAGATGGACGCTGTGCAAAAATGGTTGAAGGTGACGCCACCAGTTTTGCGTATATTAAGGAGCTATGTGAGAACTATACACATGCAAAACTTTGGCCCAATCGGTCAAAGGGTTCCCGAGATATGAGCTTGGATGTCTGCAGCGTAAACGTGAATGCAGGTGGCGCCACCTGTCATAAAATCAAGAGAGCTGTCGGGGATGTATAAACCTGCAAAATTTTAGGCAGATATGTCAAACCACTGCCGAGATATGAGTGATTTTATCCCATGGCAAACTAACAGACGGGAGCTGTGCAAAAATGGCTGCAGGTGGCGCCACTTTTGCGTATGATAAAGAGCTACGTGAGATCTATACACATGCAAAATTTTGGCCAAATCGGTCAAACGGTTCCCGAGATATGAGCTTGGATGTCTGCAGCGTAAACGTGGATGTATGTGGCGCCACCTGTCATAAAATCAGAAAAGCTATCCAGGATGTATACGCATGCCGAATTTCAGGTGAATTAGTAGAATCACTGCAGAGATATGAGTGATTTTCACCCAAGGCAGACGAACAGATGGACACTGTGCAAACATGGTTGCAGGTGGCGCCACCATTTCTTGTGTATGTTATAAAGCTCTCCAAGGGCTACATTTGTGCAAAAAAAAATTTCCTGATCCGTCAAACGGTTCCCGAGATATGTGGGTTTATGTGTGGAAACAGACGCACAAACGGACGCAGAGCGCAGAGGAAAGGTCAGAGGTCAAAACAAAATCGGGGCGCAGCAGTTCACATGTGACCCGAACATAATCCCGGGTTTCGTAAAATTCCGCCCAGCGGTTACGGAGGAGTTCTCCGGACACCTACGCGGCGGCGGCGTGCAGCTGAAAACATAGTATCCGCAAAACTCTGTTTTGGCGGATACAATTAGACTCCAGGGTTATTATATATAACAGCCACAAATAGGTAACAGATTTGTAAAGAAAATGTACTACATTATCAGGGGCGGATCAACCATTTAGGAAAAGGAGGGGTTTAACTCAGGAGGACTGTTGAAAACTCTGTTGAACACCAAGTTCCGGAAAGGGGGGGGGGGGGGGGGGCAGGTCGCAAAAATTGGTCTGAAAACCCTTAAAAAAGGTTATGGCGGCTGTAAAAAAAAAGGGAGGGGGGGGGGATTCTGACCCCCTGGACCCCTCCCCTGGATCCGCTTCTGATTATAAATGTAGGAAATATACAATTAATAAATGTTAATATATATCACCAGAAGTATGTTTTTTTATAATAATTGTTCAGTATGGAGTAATCGTTATTGGAAAGTGATTTGTGCATGTAACCATTCAAAGCTAGATTATTTCAATTTTTAATTGAGCAAGTGTGTTTCATATATCCGTACAATGTTACCCTAATCCTTGATTAATATACAGACCTGTCTCTTTTTCTGAAAGAATGGTATATATACATTGCCAAGTTATTCAAAGCATAGAAATATTTGCATGACATAAGTGAATAAGATTTTCTTTGTTTCTTCCAAAAATATACCCACTTAAAAACTTTCTCCATAAACATGCATATAAATTACATTTCATTATAAAGTGAAATTTATCTTCAATATCACTTATTCCTTGGTTAAAACAAAAGATACATATACGTTCTGATTCAGAGATTTTATGCCTTCTACCAGTCTCTGTTTCAAGAGGTGGAGTGAGCATCTTAATCTAGTAAAGCTCTGCTTGTGTTTCACATTTGACAGATATTTTTCAGTTTCCAGTAAGGATGTATATTGTATATAACTTTGTAACCTTTTATTTTTTGTCATTTGTTGCAGCCATTCTTGTAAAACAATAACGCGTGCTCGTTGTTCAAATACTTTGAGGAATACATCAACATCACCAACATCCTGGAAAATCCAAATATAACCAAATCCAAAGGAATAAATTAATTTTTTCACCTGTGTTGCCCAATTTCTTCGGTCAATTGCGTCTAACTGGTACAAACAGTAGTAAGCTTGTTTCACATGCCTACTGTCTGGCATGTGTAATATTTATCAATATTTTATCAATTATATAATACAATATATTTTAACTGGAAGTCTTCCACATTCACCCAAGACAGCGGCGTTTGGTGCTGTAAACTCAGCTTAAGCAGAAACTTGCAAAATTTAGTTTGTACTCTTTCTATATCAATACATTCACCTCCTCCCCATATTTCACTTCCATATGTCAGCAAAGGCATTACCATTGTATCAAAGATATGAAATAGCTGAGAGATTGATGTGCGACGAGGAAAACATGTAATCAGTAACGTTAAACCAAAAGAAAAAGAAAGTATAATATTTCCATCCCTACATCATGTATGTTGTCTTTAAGTAAGGACGATTCTGTTTCTGTGTTGTTTTTTTTTTTCTTATTCTCAAATAAAGACAATTCATGCAAAGGCATAGCGCTCAACAGATGGATAACAAAATAAATGCTATGCTAGGTGGATCAGAAGAAAATTAAATTTTAAATTTTTATAATGAAATTGATATAATTGGATAAGAAATTTTATGAATATCAGTATTTGTTTTTAAAGTGATTTGAACTCTTTAATAGTTTCAGAGGTATTTAAGAAAAACAACCCTTGCATTTGAGTGAACTGGGCTCAGAATCAGCACAAAAAAAAAACTTCCAGCTTTGTAAAGTCAAAACAATTATACAATCTGACAATCATACAAAAATATATTACTGTATCTCAGAGAAATTCAAAATAAGTTTTTTAATACAATTTTTATCAATAACACCCATAAAGATGCTAAAAGTGACTGCCGGTTATATTACATAGTTTTGTGATAGTGAAAAGGCAAATATCACAATTGCATTCAGACCGAAGTAAATTTATCTATAAACCTTGTTACTTATACATTATGGCCTAATAACTTATATTAAATTCATTAAAAAATGAGACCACATGCAAATGAAAATTTATCGGAGTTTGCATATCCTTGAGTACATAAAACATCTTATATTCAAAATATCACTTATATACAATTGCTAGCAGATGTATGTCTATTTATCTATAAATCTTGTTACTTTTACACCACATTATGGTCTTAATAACTCATATTAATTTCATAAAAAAATGAGATTATATGAAGATGAAATTGATCACAGTTTGCATACCCTTGAGTACATAAAACATGCTATATTTCGAATATCATTGCTATATGCGCTTATGCTTGCTAACATACATTTATAAGCCTATGCTTTTTTTTCAAAAAAGGGAAAACCTTTTTACGATTACAGGACACACCACTCTAACTAAGCGATCAGTTGTTATTAGCAAGAGCATGAAGACAGACATCTCACTGGACCATGTTGATAGAAACGTCACAGACTTACACCATCCATGCATGCAATTGCCTCCCTCTGGTCAGAAAAGAAAGCGTATTTTCCGCAATAATAAACATCTACTGAAGCAATTATCAAAAGATAGAAACCCTTAAGGAAATCTTATATTGATTCGTTTGAAATCGTTTATTTTTCTCATAACTAAAACGGGGGAAAAATAAACGCCACATTACCAACTATAGCTGTTACATAAACTTTCCAAATATGAAAACGCGAACAACTGTTTTTAATCAAATTGTCGCAGGAAAACAAAGTGTCCACTATATAATATGGCTGGCAAAGCAGCATAATTGTACTTGATCTTTGTTTAATTCTTCGAGTGTGAGGTTGTCAAATACATGTTAAATTATTTCCTCAATTTTATTTCACTTAAGGTTAAACTGTTTTAAATTTTGTAGTTTTTTCCATGTTGGAGCGGACAGAATCTAAAAATAATATCATTAGCGAGGAGCAACCGTTTGATACCATATAGACTGCTGGAACAACCAATCGTGAATGTGTTGATTTTAAAGTCATTAAGATGAATGTACCTAAACGAAGACAGACCCCTTAGAGCTTAAACCTCCGGGAGAAAACATTCTCTTGTGGGAGCCGTCAATAGATTATTACAAACGTCCAAAAGTTAAAATTTGGTTGCACTCAATGACATGACAAACCGTCGAATGTGGTTTCACCTGGAGCTTGAACAGGATTATCGGATAAATAAAGATGTTGTATATTGAGTATGCCTGAAAATATCCCTTTTCTGAGAGCCGTCAATACTTTAAATAAAGATCCAAAAGTAATTAAAAGATTGGAAAGAAGAGCGCAAGTAGGTTGTACTCAATGGAATGGATGTTTAAATTTGTCAGCTGTAGTTTTCTTAGGTAAGCTAAAAAAATATCTAAACCAGTTTCTCATTGATGTAGTTCGTAGTTCCAAACACCTCTATTGACCTGATCTCGAATGATTTGCTTGGTGATGTATCGTTGGCCGGGACTGTACACGTGACTGGTTTTCCTTTGCAGACAAGTACCTGAGGACATTTCTTCAAAGGACATACGGCCTCCTCTTCAAACGAATATTTAAAGTGCACAATCCCATGACAACCAAATGTCTGGTCCAAAACGGACAAGGCCAACCCAAATAAAAGCAATCTTTTTCACCCCGACTCCGTGAAATGGGACATAGTAAGAATCAGTGCACTTAAAACTACATTGACTGTCACATGACTGACCGTTACGTAAATAAAGTCGCCATCTGGAGATGATGGCATGTAACAATAATCGTTTACGTCATGCATACATGCAGGAATTCATTCAAAGCAAAGCACATGGCTACTGCGACAAAGATCCCTACACCTATATGAATCTGTTCGGTACAAAACAGTTTGATCACAGTCAGTTATATAGGAGAGGTATTATTGAAATTCCCGTTGCAATGATAATTTGAAGTGTATGTTGAACAACGGTTTAGGGCTCCGGTTTCTCTACATTTTTTTTTTCAGTTACCGCAATCAATGTTAAATTTTCATAAATACCGCAATCATTCCTCGTCTCGTGGTCAATGGCACATTAAACATCGGTGGGAAAAATTTTCCAGGCAAGTAATTTCTCCTAAATGATTTAAGAAGACTATATATTTCCCTCCCTCTGATCTCTCTTCCTAAATAAATATTTTCACATTTCATTCCTGTGTAACTGCAAAAAATCAATTTAAGCCTTTTTTAATATACCCACGCAATTCTTGCAATGCTATAAGTGCGTCTTTTCTGTATTAATAATTTGTCCATTATTCGAAACATGAATACAATTTTTATAAAATATTCGATTCGTTTTTCTTTTGTTTAAAATGAATATTTTGTCGGTTTATCTTTCTCTTCCTTACATCTTATACTTGAATCTTTAGTTTTGACTATTTAGTTATTCCGACCATATATATTTACTAAAGTCATTAAACAGTCATCAAATTCGACTTTGTAATGTGGGATATGACATATTTTGTATTGATTGGAGCGTGTTTGATATTTTACCATCTTGACATTCCGGATATAGATACAGGCAACGATCAACGACTGGTAAAGATGTAGATCCCAACAGTACAGTGCAAATTATCCAATAAATATACCAAAGGTATTTGGCACTCGTCAGATATAGATTTCTTTCAAATAAATACTGAGAGTTACATTTGTTCAAACAAAATAAAAAAAAAACCAAGGGATCTGTGGCTCATGGCGCTCAGCTTAAATTGATTATGAGAACATTTTTATAATCAGCTGAATGTGTCTATAAGGATATGTGTATGAGCTTTTTCATAATGTAGGTCCTGTAATCTAATCTGAAGCCAGTATGTCTACCCAAACCGGAGTTTTCATCCGTTAACTAATTTGTGAATGGATGGGTCTTCTGACCTTGGAGCTTGTGACCCCAAAATCTGTAAGTTTCTTCTACTATTGGCGGGGGAGCAAAATGTGGAAGATGGGAGGTTTGGGGTGAAAAGTTTGGCTAAAAAAACATTCATAATATTTTTAAAGAATTGGGTCCTACGACGTTGATCTTTGACCTCCTGACTCCAAAACCAAGTGTTCTAAATTAAGTGGTCAAGTTTGGACCAATGTTTAAGTCTTCCCTGGAGTTATTATCAGGAAACAAATTTATGGAAAGATGTGACCTTGAACCTAATGACTCCAAAATATAAAGAGTTCTTACTTTATTGGTGGGCAATATAAAAATCAAGTTTGAATCAAATGTCTACCAAACTAGAGTTATCATTTAGAAACGATTATGTGGACAGATGGCCACTGTGACCTTTGACCATGTGACTCAAAAACTCTGTCAGGTTCATCTCTTATTTGCAGGTCACCCATATGTGCTAGATGGTTTCTTTAAGATAAAAAATTGGCTTAAAATGTATTCATAATTTTTCTAAATAAGTGGGTTCTGGGACCTGACCAAAAAAAAAAAAAATAAATACAGTTTTTGCTAAAGCAGTGGACCATATATAATTCGTTTGAAATCTATCCAAATCGACTTATCAATCGAAGTTATCATCAGGAAACAAAGTTAACGGAAATATAGAAAGAAAAACAGACAGACGAAAAGGGTGATTACTATCCGCTTATTCAAGCGGGGCCCGTATAACACACGATTTAAAAAAACTAGAGGAATCCACAGTTGCAAATCTGATAGAATCAATATAATTGGGAAGTCTCAAGTTAAGCGAAAATTCAATTAAAAATTTAAAAAAATACTGATATAAACCAGTCATAATCAATACACACACCAGGTGTCATTATACTAGAAGAAACCACAGCTGAGAAACTGACATAATTGCCGTCATTTGACAGTCTAAAAAACAAAAAAATATAATAAAAATTAGGAGAAAATACAGGTGGCGTCACCAGATTTCGGGAATTGCAAATCCTAGTCATGGTAAATATTTAAGGCAAGATTCAGGGCAATCCATGCATTAATTATCAAGATACTGGAGCTATTGTATTAAATTTTAAAGTGTTCTGGTGTGTGTCGGGGGGGGGGGGGGGTATACTTACAAGCCCCGTAGCTAGGAGGGTATAGGTCACAATGGCTTAATTTCAAGGAGATTTTTTATAGACTACCCTGGATATTTAGTAACAGGTTTCTAGGTTCAACGGTGTCAAAATGTGCCGGTCTAACAAACGGACGGACAGAGAGACGTACAGACCGACCGGCGGACGATGCCCGATCACTATATAGCTCAGTTGATTTACAGTCAGCTGAGCTAAAATGGGTTGTGGAAAGATCATATTCTATTAATGTGTTTTTTCAGCACAAGATGCCTGTGTCTTATCTGCCTTAATTGCCATGTATTGTTAAGGATTAATCATTTAGGTCACAATATGACTCTTATATTTGCACTTTGAGGTGTACTTGAAGGTTTTCCTGGAAGTTGCCCTGTCATATATTTAGGCAGAATGAGTTTTTTTTTTCTTTCGGATATACGTTTCTTACATCCCAAAATTTGAGAATAATAAGGACTGCTTTAAAACTTCGGGTGCACAAAAATCCTTTATTTCTGAAGATTTGACCTAGAAAATGAATTAAAGTATAGGTCAAGAGTTTTCAATCTTATTTGAGAAGTCCGTGAACTACAGGTGTAACGCTTTTGAGCAAAGAATATGCAGTCTTCCAAAGTTACCACATTCACAAGAATCATGTAAACAACGAACAATATTTCCACTGATTTGACCTTGAAGATCCAGTAGATCTTTTGTCGAAGTGTAGGTAAAGATTTATATAATAAATAAATTAGTCATCTAAAAGGCGTCACTCTTACACTTTACCTACAAGATTAAGACTGTTATAAAAAAATACATAAAACAGAAATATTTGTTGCATATTGCCCCTTAATTATACGCAGGATCATATTCAGAAATAAGGGTGTATGGAAGAATGACAACATAATAAGTTCTTAAAATGGGAGCATTTTTCCTGATGGCACAATCTGATGTGACGAACCATACTTTTTAAGTTTAAGGATAACTATTACCAGTCGATAACGCGATTATAACGTCATAAAAAACCGTGAAACAATAACACTGATAATCACAGGTATTACAGAAAGAGAACGGGATGTTTTCTAACTAGCCTAGGTGTCAGCGACCATTAAAATTCAATTAACCGTGGGTGTAAAGGCAATTGTTTTATATTGCGACTGAAACGAGACTTTTTAAACTGCACAAATCCAGGATGACAACTGCACGTTTACCATTTACAACTGCACAAACAGGGTTCAATATACAATGTATACTAAGGTTGAATAAGTGTGGCAGGTAGGATCCGTGGACTTATAATAATAGGCACACAATAATAGACAGGTAACCAAGCATAATTATCTGCCGAACATTCATAAAAGGTACCTGGAAGAACATAAATAAATGTTCAAGAAACAAAAAAAAAGCCGCCTTAGTATGGTTGCAGTGTTTTATTTGGTTCTTTTATATATCACAAAGAGGTTTGCACAACATTCTCAAGTCAAGAATTAATTTAAACTGCAAAACAGTAATAAATTGTAAAAAAAAAAATCATTTAAACCATGTCATATTTTCAGTTGTATAAAACTTTGGCATATCATAATATAAACAATCATTTAACATAATTCTTGTAAACTTTGCGCAAGCCGTTTCCTTAGCAATTTCTTATATCAATAATTAACAATAAGCAATTCAACTTTCTAAACAATACCCAAAGAATTTTAGGACGTAGACAATATGAAAACATTCCATATTCATATCATAAAAATAATATGTCCATGCAACAATAATTGCACAAAGTGTATATGTAAATCATTAACACATTGGATTAATCATCAAGATTTGAGGCTTGGTTTTATTAGTAATCATAAATTTTATGAGGAAGTTACTGTTTTCATGGTTTTATTACGTATCGAATAAGACGATAAATTGCATATACATGTAGGGAATAAAACATCAGTAGAGAATTACTCTTTCCTAAATTTTAATAAATCATCTAGAAGTGATAACATTTCTTTAATGGTTCTTTTGGGATCATATTTTACAATAATGTTGCAACAAACAAGCACATACCTTTGGTAAAGAAATTAAGCCATCTCAGAGTATCCCTATGTTTTAAGCAAATGAAATTGCACAAATCATGGCATTTCCCATTTGGCCAAAATCTGTGTGAAGGGGCCATTTACTATACTGACATTGTACCCACACACAATCTGAAAGGACGTTTTACATATATTGGCGAACTTTCCAAACGCTGGTGCTGTGATCGGCTGGTGAAATTTCCTAATTCAATTATAATGTCTCAGCATTAATGCTGATAATGCATGCACTATACTAACCTTTCTTTAATTAGGACATATGTTGTGTTGGTTCCAAAGGTTTCATGACTTGGATTATGGGGAAGCGAGATAAAGTAAGAGTTCGCACATAGTCATTTATTGGCACAGTCAATTAGTGTTGCTACATAACTTCAGAAGTGCTCACGTAATGATTATAAAAATGTCCTCCATTAACGTGTTAGTTTTATTTACATACACAGACATAATTTATTACAACTCTACTTAACATGTTACTCTTAACTACACATACCTAGTACCATGGATTTCTTCATGCTGGTACTACCCTTAATGTGCTCGATTTGATCACAAACACAGACCTAATTCTACCAAATACACTTGTGCTAAACTTGTCACATTTATCTATACATACTAGTAGACTTACACATAATGGCACAAAATCGTTTGTTTTGAACGGCTGTTAGTTGATTGCACTGGGAAATATCAATAAATGCCAACCTAAATAATAAAACACATTACATGCATGAAAACTGAATAAAATGTAAATTAAAGCATACATATTCAAAATATTTTGGCCAAATAAAATGTAAAACCTACAAAGAAATTCATAAGCTACGAGACTGAGCATTCCTGATGAGTATCAGTTTAACAACAAAATTATCAAAACATTTGACTGTGGATGACTTCATATTGACGGAGTTCAATTTCTGTGATTTTACTTTTGTCAATATTTCAGGAGGGTGCGTTTTCTGCTATCATACCATACAGTACCACAAGAGTATATGCATTGTCATATAACATCCATTATTATATAATCATATAAAATTAGCCAAAATTGAACAATTTCACAAAGACCGAAGGAACATTGACTGTATGAATTTTTATTAATTATTAACGGATAATATAAAATATCTGATATCATTCATAAAATCAATGTTTGATATACTGGCAACAAAATACAATCAAACTTATCACATATTATATCAATTAATAGCCTTTCGACTATTAACATCACAGGCATGGATAATGTACATTAGAAACCAATGAGGCTACAGCATAAATGTCAGCTCACCTGTGCGGATGAGGTGTCTTATTCACGGTGGTTTTATTTTTTCTTGATAATATCCTTTCAGTGTACTATATGTGGAAAATGTGAAACCCTCGCCACAAAAAGCCAACCACAGTCATTTTCACAAGCCTATAATCAGCAGTAGGTAAGACCATCATATACTGTAGTTAGCTTCATATTCGTGAGGCTGAAATTTTACGGTTTCCTCATTTTGAATGTTTCGCGAGGGTTCATTTTTGCAACAGCACCAGAATCTATGAAATTACATTACAACAGTATTTGTATTAATTATAAAATAAAAATAAATCCCACAATACCTCGCTCAATATCTTTAGAGTCATTGTATTATGACCTGTGTCAAAGTCAATGTTGTGACAATTATTATTGCGTGTTTGCATGAGAAGGTTGAGATACCATCCCCAGGTTATGTTGTTGATCAACAGACCATGATTACAGAGATGTGATAACTAATTCATTCGTGCAGATGCATCATATCCTCTTGTTTATCCTAGATAAAAGGGCAGCTTATTCCCAAGAGAATCATATATGGATTATTAACCATTCATGAATATCGCAAAATTAAAACCCTCGCAAACAAAAAGGCAACCACAGTACCAGTTTGTAGGCCTATGTGTCTGCAATAACACAGTACTTTATGCCTAACTATGCAAATACATGATACTGGCTAGGAAGTTAAAATTAGACTAAATTTAACCTCACTGACGCTGAAATATTTGATACAGAAAAGACACTTTGAAATTATATTTTTTATAAATCCGTTGTAGGAGACCTTCTTTACAGTATATACATGTTTAAAATGAATATCTGACTTCAAAACCAGCAGAAATAGATTGTGACTTGCTTTTCTTTACTGAAAAAAAATATGATAGCACAAAAGATAAAGAACCCTGAGAACCAAATAAAGCATAAAATATATTAATCGTTACTGAAAATCTTTGGCAGTTAGGGAGGCAATATTCTTTAAATTGAAAAATCTAATCTCGATTTTCACGAAATAGGTGGGCTTAAATTAATTAGCTAAATGAAAGCTCAGTGTGATAGCATTGTGCACAGTTGGGAACTTGTGAAAATTATATCATTAGCACTAGTTGATTTATCTTGCTGACAAGATTAAAAGACGTGCATAAGATAATAAGTGGTGTGATGAGATAATAAGTTGTGCATATGAGAAAATAAGTAATGTGATGAGATTATAAATTGCGCAAATAAGTCATGTTCCTAAAATAATAGCCATGAGCCCCAAATGCGTCTTAGCACACAAATTGATTTATAAGTGGTGCACACAAGATTCTAATCAAGTGAATGATTTATAAACTCATCCACATGTGGTCATACTGGTTTTGCTGAAGTTATTGTAACAAACAGGACAGTACAATAGTTCACCATCAGGCAGACAAAAGAAATGGATGAATAATTACAAGGTATACAGGGTTGGGTTCAGGATTGTAGAAAAGCAGGTGGCTTAACACCTGACACAGGTGTATTATTTGGTAATATGCGTATATTAGTCTACTTCCCATATTTTAAGGTAACAGAGGGGGTTTGCACCCCAGCAGCCCCTTCTTTATCCAACCCTGATATATATTTCTTTATTTATGCCCAAGATGAACAAGGGACCATAATTGAATTGATTCATTGATACCCATATTAACACATGAAGGAATTAAGACCAGGCCCTCAACACTAGAGATGAGACAATGGACAGTGCAACAAAGGTATTTCAGGCAGTGTTCTGATGCATATATTGGTCATTGTAAAATCACATCTTTACTGAGTCAGCCCTTCCTCTTTGCCTTGCGGACGGGCTCATACTTGTTAAGAGGATCTGGCACATAATATGAATCCCATATATTGGAGAACTGGGCCACCCCTCCCCATGGCTTAAACCGGCCGTTCCAATGGAGTAGCTTTGCTTGTTCTATGAATTGTTTGGAGTATTGTGCTCCAGCAGTCCACCCTGGAAAAAATTAGTATCATCTGAATTATAATTATATTGTCAAGATCCTGGTATAAGGGTGGTAAAATGATATCATCTAAACTGTTTATTAGGCTTTCTCAATGAACATGATATATTATATAAACTTGATATGAATTATTTTTCATTTTATCTATGGTTAAAAACATGTGTTATTGCATATTGTTTGATGCATTTTATTATTTAACTTTTACCAGATTTATATCCATCAACATAAAATATGAACATCAATAGTTTAGAAACAAAAGAGTTGTGGGACATTTGGCACATAGCTTCATACATGCATTTGGCCACAATGCACTAACAGGGCTGATACAGATATGTGCTGGGCTGATTTAACTCATTATAACCTGCTGGGATAAAAACAAGACTTCCTGACCTAGATAGCACTGGCCAAAAATCTTGTGTCCACTTGATAACATGCATAGTCTATGTCAATCATGGTTTTATAACAAATATATTTAAAGTCTATTTTAACTTATGTTAATTTTTTATTTAAACAGAAGGGTCTTACCCAGGTGTCTGACATGCCACATTGGATCAATGAAGGAGTACCTCTTGTACAATACGATCATCATCGGGGGCTGTGACCCACCCCCTCCCTTCTCATTCCCATATATATTCTCCCTAAAACAGAAGATTCACCAAGATATAACACTATTGAAACAAGCAAATTCAAGGAATTTATGTACTCCCCCCCTTCTGCCTTCAAGTCCAGGAAGATTTTAAAATGTGTGGTGACCAAGAACAAATAGTTTTAACCATGCTCAAAAGATGGCAGCACCTGGCAGTTACTGCAAAAATTTCAAGTATTTTATGTCCACCGCTAGTGACACCTGTTGGTGATAAGGGAAACAAAATGTGCTGATTGGTCATATAACAAAGGAAATATCATATTGTTTTATTATCTTGTGAGACAGACACTCCAAAACCAATTGGAACCATGGTAAGCATGAGAGCAATCACTGATCCAAATTTGAATGAAATCAGATAACAAGTGACCAAGGGGTCATGACGCTCAGCTGACTATGAAAACATTCGCAAAAGGAATTTTATCCATGCCAAATTTTGTAGGTGGTATCCCCATTTAACTTAGGCATAGCTCAGTGGATATGGGTAACAGAGACCTAATAAAACACTCCATGATGAATGTGCATGCAAAGAATCATGGGGATGAATTCATTGGTTGTTTAGAAACTGGAGGTTTTATATAAAATGTTTACTTATACTGAAGGCTACTTACAAGCCCAAAAGCTTATAGGATATGGATAACAGAGACCTAATTTCAGGTTTCCAAGGAGACTTTCCATTGGTCTCCTTGCATGTGAAGAGAGAAGATTCTAGGTCCAGTTGTTACAATTTGTGCCTTGTTAACAGATGACTGCATCTTTTAAAGTCTCAAAAATAGAAAAAAAAAAATGGTAAAAAATAAAAAAATACAGATGGCTCCACCAGTCTGCAGAAACTGATGAAACACTCCATGATAAATATTCATGCAAAAAATCATGATGATCAATGCATTAGTTGTTCAGATACTTGAGCTTTTGCATCAAATTTTCCATTATTCTGGGGGTACTTCAGAGCCCCATAGCTCAAAGAATATGGGTAACAGAGACCTAATTTCAAGTTTCCAAGGAGATTTTTTATGGACCTCCCACGATGTCAAGTAAGAAGATTCCAGGTCTAGTGGTTACGATTTGTGCCTGGTTAACCGACAGACAGACAGACGGACAGCAAGACAAACAGACAGACGGACGCCGGACAAAGGGTGATCGCTATAGCTCAGAAGACTTGCAGTCAGCTGAGCTAAAAATCAATGTCCGCTGTTCCTTCCAAGGAAGTGGGGGACAACAAGTAGAAATGGCTGGATGATAATAATTCCAAACAGATTCTGCCAAACAGAATTTGAGTATTTTTAAACTGAACTAATGTTGATGTTTTGTGTGAAAATTAAATGTTAAGTTACTTTTTGGAACCATAAAAGACAATTATTATTAGAATGATTCAGGGAATTATTCTTGCAAAATATTAAACAAACTGGCCTCGGTATCATCAGTCGAAAAACATTTTGTAGGTTTATAACTCATATGGGAAAATACAGCAAAATGGCAAAGTTACGCTTCCCATAACTCAGCCAAAAATCATTGAACCAAAACCATTTGAACAAACTTGAATTATCAACTTCTAAGGATAATTATTGTGTGAGATTTAAGAATTTGGCCCAGTGGTTTTTGAGAAGAAGATTTTTGTAGCGACTTAGCTAACATGGGCTGTTATGGCATATGACTAAATTCAGCTTCCCATAACTCAGCCAAAAGTCACTGAACTGAGACCATTTGAACAAACTTGAATTATCAACATCTAAGGATAATTTATGTGTGAGATTTAAGAATTTGGCCCAGTGGTTTTTGAGAAGAAGATTTTTGTAGCCACTTAGCTAAAATGGGCTATTATGGCATATGACTAAATTCAGCTTCCCATAACTTAGCCAAAAGTCACTGAACTGAGACCATTTGAACAAAATTCAGAAAGCACTACACTAGGATCATTTCTTTGCGATATTAAACAATTTGGCCATTTCGTTTTAGAGAAGAAGTTATTTGTAGCTGTCATTATGATACGGGCATTGATGACCCCCGTACAAAAAAGGCTGATGCAGGTGGCGCCACCAATACCTCAATTTCAGATATGACTCATGTGACCAACATTGGCATAAAATTTGGTGATGATAGCTCAAGCCATTTCTGAGATTGTAATTTTAGTATGCATCTTTGGACAGATGACTTTTATGCATAAAATTTCGTGATGCTAATTCGTGCCGTTTTCAAGATAGTATGGGTTAACATACAGACAACGGACGACGGACGACGCCACACCATCGAATAAGCTCACAGGTTCGCTAAAAATGAACACAGGTAAACATAGATTTTAATTCATAAGGATTATACTTTATTTAATCTTTTGTTACAGACCCTTTATGAGATCACTTACTTAGTGTTGAGCTCCATCCAGTACTCTAGCTGATGTGTAATATTAGCTGCCCTCCATCGGTCGATATCAAACACATACACACCTGTGTTAAACGAACAGGCAGTTGGTTTCAGATGCAGAGCATGGATCTTTTTGTTGTGGAAGTTGAGGAAATTGGCATATATGTTCTATAAGTACAAGAAAAGAAAAAAGTCATAACAATCAACTATTCTGACAAATAATTTAAGAAGAGCACTGCAAATGATGAACTCCTGTGACCTCATTAAATAGGTGTGAATTTTACTGAGAATATAATTTAGATAAGAAACTGTATTGGTTAAAAGTATTATGAGTCTCAAGAAAATCAATCAGAATTAAGTCATCATGGCACCACCAAAAACTGACCTCTGACCTCATTCAATATGCATGGATTTTGTTGGAAATTTAACTTTAGTGAGATATTATATTGATAAATATTTCTGTTGAGTTTTATCAAAATACATCATATTCCTGGTAATTTATCGCAATGACACCACAAAGAAGCCTAGTGACCTTATTAAATATGCATGGATTCAGGCCTCAATTTAATTTCAAATGAGATAACTCATTTATAAGTAGTTATCCATCATAGTCCAAATAAGTTATCGCAGTGACAGTCACACACTAAAGATAACAGACAGACATCCAGATGGGAGGACCATGCCTTTACCATAATATGTCCTGTCACAGACTTGCTTATAAAAGAAAAACACAAATATATTTTTGAATATCAGATATAAGGCATAGGGATGGAACTGGGACTTAATGTTAGACTTGAGCACAAAATTAATAATAACTAGTAGTGGCAGTTTTGCTCCTCAGTGATAAGGACAACCATGAAAACACAACTCAGCATGCATTTTTTTGGGACTGTTAGGCCTACTTTGAGTTGTGTCTCAAGTCATACAGGAAACTGCACTACAACAGCCATCCATCCTACTGCATCAATATCATTATAAACACCCAGTAATTTCAACATTAGGCTATGAGTAATAAATGAACAGATACGTGTACATTCAAATATTAATACGCAAAACAATATGAATGTATAAAAAAACTAACCTGAAATAAAGTTAATCTTTTTGAAACAGAGCTGCAGTCTTCTGAGAAGGCTGCTATATTACTTGATCCTAACTCTGTGTTGTACAGCTGGGTGATGTCTCCTGTGATATACAATGTGTAAAACAATATCAGGCTGTGAAACATTCTATTATAAACAAGAGCACTGCAAAAGTGTATAATATGCCAAACCATAAGTCTTGTGACCTTTGACCTCATTAAATATACACACATTTTGCAGACAATGGAACCGAGGAGAGTTACTAATACTTGGTTTAATGTTTGTACTGAAGGTCAGCAAAATTCCTTCCTAGATATCACTGCAATATCACAAAGAAGTCTGGTGACCTATGACCTCATTAAATATGTGTGGATTTTGTTGAGAATTGAATTCAGGGAAGAAAATCAATTAGTGAAATACTTATAGTTAGTTTCAGTTTTGGTAAGTCATCACTGCACCACCAAAGTCTGATGACCTCTGACCTCAATAAAAATGATTTTCGCAATTTCTGAAGTGAGATATTTTAGTGGTTAATATTTCTGTTCAGTTTCATTAAAATCAATCATATTCCAGATAAGTTATTGCAGCAAACAGCACAAATAAGCCTGGTGACCTCTGACCTCATTTCATATGCATAGAATTTGCATAGAATGAAACTTGGGTGGGATAATCTATTTTAAGTAGCAAGAGTGAGTTTCCTGAAAATCCATCACATCACATACCGGGTCAGTTGTCCAAGCAAAAATGCAAGTGTCTAGAGGTGCAAATAGTCCCCTGCCATATGTTTTACCAGGAAAGTGTGGCATCAAAGATGGGGTGGGATGGATGGATGGAAGGACAGCATGACTGATGGATGGCATGAAGGACAAGGGCTATTTTAGTAGTCCTCCCTCCCTAAGGCAGGGAGCTAAAAATCAATAGATGCACAGAAGCTGTCCATACCATAATAATACCTGTTTAAGAAGTGCATAAAATGAGAACAAAAGTTTAAAATAGAAGGGAAAACTTAGAAAAAAGAAAGACTGAGACCACACATGTAACAACATTACCAATGCTTATTCTGAATAAATGATTGTTTAATCCAAAAACGATATTATTAAAAACATATCTGAAAATTTACTCAGTTTGTACCTGAAGTTCTGAGTTTGTATAGTATTAAAACCTGGCCATAATACTTCACTTATAATAACACAAAGAAAATTTCACAGCATCTGACACTGTATGATTTCCTGAAAAAAAAACCCACTATTTTTAATTACATTTTTAATTCAAGCATACACACCTGTCCACAATGCACTTATTGTCCCCCACTTCGTGGATGCGGGGGACATTGATTTAGGTTAGTCCGTCTGTCTGTCTAGCTGTCTGTCCGTCTGTCTGTCAGTCTGTCAGATTTTTTTGTTTCGTGCGATAACTTTCCTAAATTTTATCTGATTTCACTCAAATTTGGATCAGTGATTGCTCTCATGCATTCATCAGTTTGGATTGGTTTTGGAGTTTTATTTTAAATAAAGTTTGCTCAAAAATAATTTCTCCACATGTCATAATTTTGGTTGCTTATCAAGCATGAAAGAGAACAAAAGCCCAAAGCTGGGGAAAATTAATTCCATGAATTTGCTTGTTTTAGTTGTACCAGTACTAATATAATCAAACGAAGTTTAAACTTAAATTAACCTGAACATAATATGATGCATATTTCATGCATAATGCTTAGAGATAAGAAATTTCAATTTTTGCATTTATTGTAAATGAATAATTAAAGCCTACATTTCATATACATTCAAGCAATTTTGGCAAACTGCAACTAGAGTCTAAGTGTATCTATATTATACTTGATGGTGGTGGCACTAAATTTTGACAAGCTACTCTTTTGCAGCCACGCCTCAGAAATGCCTGTATTTGGCATGGTCCTGAAGTAGTGGGATTACTGGAAATAATGCAAAATGTGTCCTAAGGGGGGGGGGGGGTCATGTTCCAAATTAAAAAAAAAATTGAGGAATTTTAAATTATTTTAAAAAGGGCCTGTTGCAGCACCATCTATCAAACATTATGTGTCTGACGTATAAACTTGTCCCTGACAAAGCAGCCCAGTTTGTAGGAACTAGTAATACACTAGTTGACTTAAAAAGGTACCTTTAGTTCAATGTTCATTATTGTTTTCTAATAAAAAAAAACTCACCTTGTACGATACAATCATCATCAATATGGATAACTTTGCCGTTCAAGTCAGGAAACAGCTCACTATAGTAGAACCGGGCATAGTTCATCTAAATACACAAAACATATGTTACACATAAATATACAACCACTAGAAAGTCATTTATTTTTTTATTTATCTCAAGATTGAATATACCTTACTATAATTAAACACAATATATGCTTACACATTCTAGTTTATGGTGTACAGATAATATCAGAATCCAAGAAATGTGTTATTAGATTCAAGCATTTATAGTACTAGTATTTTTTCTTATAAAAGCTAAGCAAAATGAACTCCTAACCCTTATATTTGATCTAAAATTATGTCTGAAGAAAACAATTGTCAGGCATTTTACAATTATTTCATATTAATCATTTATAATAACTTGTGATTGAGTTACTGTATAAAACCAGAAAATGGACATTCAACAAGTGACTACAGGTATTGACACAGAGGCATGGGTAAAGTAAGGCATTGAATGTTCTTGAAATGACATGACTCCAAATTTGAGGCATCAGGTATGACAATTAAACTCCTCATATTTGTACAATTTTCATCAAAAACAGAACTACTGATGGATACGAGGTGAAAACCATTGTAGGTGGCTCAGAAGTCTTGTATACAAGATAAACCATTGCAAAATCTATGAACATGCAAATTTTCAGGTAAACACAACAAACAACTCCTGAGAAAAAGTCAATACCGGTATATTCTATGGAGACAAAAAGGTTGGTGGTGCCACCTGTCTGGTCTACAATGAATCTACGCTGTGTTAAATGACTGTAGGTGGCATCACCAGGTTTGTTTACAAGATGGAGGTATCCAAAATCTCTGCACATGTGAAATCTCAGACTGATACATTAAACTTGTCCTGAGATAAATGCATGAATGTTTTCTACAAATAGGTGATTGCAGTTGGTGCCACAAGTCTCGTGAATGAGAAATCAACCAAAGAATGAACATGAAAAATTTCGGGCCGAAAACCACTACTGAGAGTGCATCAATATATTTTACAATGGAATGGCAGCCACCTGTCTGGTCTACAACAATGCTATCAATGACAGATACACATGCAAAATTTCAGGCTTATACATCCAACAACTCATGAGACATGAGTGATTCGCACCCAAAGCAAACAGATGGATGCCAAACAAAAACAATTGCAGATGGAACCATCAGAGTACAAGATGGAGGTAGCGAAGAAGTATGGACTAGCACAATTTCAGGCTGATACAGCAAACCAGTCCTGAGGAAATGGCATCAGTGGATTCTATGAAAACTGGAAGTTAGGTGGTGCCACCTTTCTGGTCTTTGAGAAAACTCTCTAAGGTGGCTGCACATTTCAGACCAATACAAGCAAACACCTGGACAGAAGATGGTGCCACCAGTCTTGAGTACAAGATCGAGGTTTCTAAAATCTATGGATGTGCACAATTTCAGCCCGATTCATTCAACCTATCAATAAGACAACCAGATGGTAAATGCATAGATGGAAAATGATTGAAGAACATCTAAGGTCATGAAAAATTTCAGCTCAATACACTGAACCACTACTGTGATATGGTCTGTTATCACTTAGACGCGCAAATTCAAACTGCATGAAAAAGAATGAATATATATATATATATATATATATATATATATTTATATATATATATATATATATACATATAAATATATAAATTTGAATATATATTTTAATATTATCTAGCCACTAAAACTACAACCTACAACTATTTGTAAAACTAAGAATCCTGTTGTAATAAAATAATTTTACCCAGAGATGTTAGTAAGTATACCACAAATATTTACACTTACTTGGAAACTACACTACAGCATGCAGCAGCAAAATTTCATGTTACATAATACAACATGAATATTTACAAAAATTATAAATATTCATTATAAATATCTAGTACAGTAAAACCACGCCTTATGACCACCTTGTTAAGTGACCACATTTTCACTTTCCCAATACAGTAGAGCACCGTTTTTCCGAAAGCGTCAGGGGACAAGCTTTTCTTTCAGAAAAACAAATTTTTTGGAAATTTGGTTGAAGGTCTAGGGTCAATCTTGTACCACAGTTAATGATTATCTTAATGGTATATTAATGAGGGAACACTGTGTTTCTTTTCCACTCATGTAATGTACGACCAAAACTAATAAAAATATTGGATTTATTGCAAAGTTTGATAGGTTACCCCTTCTAACCTGATTTTAGGATGCTTGTCTGCCATTTTTTTCAAACAAATTCAAGAAAGGGAATGGTCAAATGACATTGCCATTTTTTTAGCTCGGTTAGTTTCTTGAACAGCCCGCAGGCAGTGCCAGTGCGGCACACACATAACGCAATCTGTTTTTCTTTTCTTCGACTCCACATATCTGGCAAATGACAGCAGGACAATCGTGTTCGAATGGTCTTATTTTTTACAGTAAATAAGCTGAATAACATCAAGTTTGAATAAGTGACACAATTGCTCTCTCAGAATGAATGATATAGCCAGGCCTGCATGCTATGGCCTTGCATCTAAACCAACTTGAGCACAAGCGATGTGCAAATTATACCTCACAAATACTCTTGCGAGTAAACTGCTTAGTTGTTTGGCCTGACATCCAAGCCCAAGCAGACAAACTATGCTTACTTGAGTACAAACGAGACATGGTTAATAACACACAAGTGCTACTCAGCCGCTTACTTGGGGTACATGGACCCTGGTGTTGCGGGGCTAGATGTGCATAGTTATCACACCTTTGTCCTGGTGACAGTATCGGCCCAGAATGAATTAATTAGGATCACAACTCAGCTTGACCACCTGACTGCAGGCCTTTGTGACTCGTAATTACAAAATTCATTTGAGGTTTTAACACGCTTGAAAAATATTTCACAAACACAATTAAATTTTTGCTTCCCCATCTTAAATACAGAATAACGAATTTTCAGAAATTCGGCATTCAGAAATATGGCGTTCTACTGTACTTCATTGCTCTTTAAATCAGACTTCACTTGGATGACCAACTCAAAATTGGACCAGGTTATCAAGGTCCCACTGGTGGTCATAATTTCAAGGTTTCACTGTACATATATGTCCTGGTTCATGTCTGCACATTGTTTTTGGTCAGTTGTCTTGTGTGGAGAAATGTGTGTTTTGTTAATTAATTTACAAGTAAATTTGTGGCAGCTATATGTCTTTTATGCCATAATCTCATACAAAACTGTGTTTTGGGCTTGGAGTAAATGTCTGGTTTTGTTTTGAATTTGTTTAAGTCAGTTTGCCTTCAGATTAGATGTTTTGCAGTTAGGAGGGTACACATTCATTCCCATTTTAGTGTGCTTTTTCACAAAATAACTGAAGCAATCAACAGAATCCCATGAAACTTTCAGAGCACCTCAGGAATGGGTCAGTGAAGAAGCAATTGGATAATGGTGTGGGTCTGGCTCATGATGCGGGTCCAGGAAGGACTTATAAGGATGTTTACAAATGTGAAGTCACATATGCCACATTGGAAATGGGAATATGGGCCAATAAGTGAATGAAACCTTAGATTGCGGAGTACCCCACATTAAGGACCACCCACATGGTGGAGGCCTGCATTCGTGATAATTCCTATTTCTTGTTATTTGGATGTTTATTTTTGTTGACTGCATTAGTATAATGAGCAGTTATTTGTGGGTACAATCTTGTAACAGTTTTGGGCAAAGCCCTGTGGAAACTTGTTGTAAATGTCTTGAGTGCAATTTTCTCTATAGGCTTTAAATTGAAAAAAATTAAGTCTGGCAAACAAATGTCTTTGTGGGAAAATGTTATTCTCATGCTGGCTATTGAACAGTATACAAATGTATTGTGAACATGTATTTGATTCCATTAATGCAGACTGTACAGACTACCCTAGACTATGGTTGACAGCTCACAGGTTTAGCCAGCTCCTTCCTTCCGCCTCGCACCAATATCTTTCCCTCCACCCATGCTATATTGAATGGCTTGATCTCATACCGAATTTTTCGCAAATCTGAATTTTCGATCCAAAATCTGAAACAAATATCTGATAATATTAAAACTGCTCAATCACATGTATATCACTTGTATATAACAAATTTCTAAACAGAGATAATTATGCCATTCAAAGGTTTACTGATTATATAAACACCTTTGTGTCACAACAGCAGAGATTATCTCATAAGTAATAGTCCCTGTCTGTCTTCCTTCTAAAAATATTTTAAATCTATAAGAAAATAATATGGCAAATGAGGATAATTCCATTAGATTAAAACAATGACTCTGTAGAACTGGACTATGCTTACATCAACGCTACAATGGTGATCAGAAGGAATCAATTAAAACAGATGCAAATGTTCAGTAAATGAGCTTATGATTGTGTGCGAGTCATGTGAAGGTGGACTGAGGTGACGCAAAGTGCAGCAGAGGTGAGGTGAAGAGGAAGAGAAGTCAGGTTGGCATGACATGAGCTGTGGTGAAGTTGAGATAAAATGGTGGTGATATGGCTCTGAAGTGAGCTGAAAGTACTGTGAGGTGGACAGAAGTGAGGTGCAGAAGAGGTCACAGAGGTGACATGAAATGAGGGAAGTTGAAGTGAAGAGGAAGTGGATTCAGGTGAGGAGGCAGTTAGTGCACAGAAAGTAAGGTGATGTAGAGAGTAAATTTGGAGAGGAGGTGAAGTGAGGTTGATATGAAAGGAGGCAGACGTGGGGTGAAATAGAGGGGAATTCAGGTGAGAAGGGGTGAGGTGTAGTACACCAAGTCAGGTGGTGGATACAGTTAAGGTGAAGAGGAGGTGAAGTGAGATTGACATGAACTGAATTGAGGAGGTGATGACAGACAGAGGTGAATGGAGGTGAAGCGAGAAGCAAGCAATATGAGGAGGACAAATATATAATAAATTGAAATGAGGTGGAAATGAGGAGGAAGTTGAGCCTGTTAAGGTGGAGGTGAAGTTAGATGAGGTATAATATAGTAAAGAGGTGATGCAAGGTGAAGATGAGGTGAAATCAGCTAAATCCAAGGTGATTAAGTGAGGTGGAGATGTTGTACACTTGATGTCGAGGTGGAGTTAGATGAGGTGTAAGTGTAGAGGTGATGTGAGGTGTAGATGACATGATATCGCTAAATATAGGGTGATTTACGCTCTTTACACAGCACTTTAACTATAGGCCTACTCCCTATATAGTTAGCGCTGTTTGTTATCACCTCGTATCCTGAATTGCTACACCAGAGGGGAGCATTGTACTTTTGTCCAATCAGATGAGACCTTGTGCTAGTAGACACAGCCAAGCGAGGAATACACGGAGCCAATCATGTTCATTTCATTTTGAGTGACAGCTTATCGCCCCGGTAACCATCTGAACAGGCCACAGGCTCAGAGAGAATTGCCCCAGACGTGGTTTGCTTAGGGCCTTGGGCACATAGGATGAGTTGAGTTGTAATTCAAACGAAACGTTAAACAAAGGCTGCGGACAAATCTCGCTGTCTGGATTTAGTTCTGTAGACAACAGATACATGGCTATGCTAACACAGTCATAATGTCATAATCGAATCGGTTGATGATGCGAGAATACAGCGGGAGCAATTAAAATTTGACAATAAACTCTCATCAAGCGGCGCTTGAAGCACAGCTATAGGCGGAGCCAGGATGCCTGTCGAGTGTTTGTTTAATGGCATCTGGTTGGCTGCTTGTCACATCATACGCACGTTTTTTTCGGCGGACAACGAACCGCCATCTGGTGTCTAAATATATCATAAATGGTCAAAGCTGGCAGCGTGAAAATCAGTTTCTTCTTTAGAAGCGCAAGATTTCCGCTGCCTCGGGAGTGTAAGGGTGATTAAGTGTGGTGGAGGTTGAGCCAGGCAAGGTTAAATTTGATGATGTATTAGTGTAAAGAGGTGAGGTGGAGAGGAGATGAATCAGCTTAATCAGAGTGGAATAAGTGAGATAAATGGGAGGTGATATATCAGCCAAGTGAGGTGGAGGTGAAGTCAGATGAGGTATAATAGTAGAGAGTTGAGGTAGAGTTGAGGTGAAATCAGATAAATCCAAAATGATAGAGATGGAGGTTGAGCCAGATAAGGTTTGTTTGAGATATTATACTGATACTGAATATGCACATATAAATCACATGATACAAGCATCAATAGGACTGAGTGCAAGCTAATTAAAGCTTACCTTGACACTCTCCACAATGTTTCCCCTAACAATATACAATGGCAGTAATTAATCAGAATGTTTGGATGTGATTAAGCTAAGATGAGGGAGGGGGGTATGGATGTTGAGTAAGTGAAGGGAAGTTGTACATTTTTTCAGTAATAATGGAAGAAATTATTCATTTATTTTTTTATTAATTAGTTGGAAGACAAATACAGTGGAACCCCACAATTACTACTACCCTGGGGACTGAGAAAAGTGGTCTTGTTTAGGGGTGGTCATATTTGTGAAACTCTTACCTTGGTTTCATATTAAACGCCAATGTTTAATGTGTATCAGTGTGTATTAACTGCATACCTTTAATATCAACAAGGGACCCATGGGTCAGGGTGCTCAGCTGATCACGATTGGACTATAAATGTATCACCATTGTGATACTATATTGAGTAGATAGAGCTTAGAATATCATGGTCATGTTGGGCTTTTACAAAGGAATATAATGTAATATGTGAGTAAATGATATATGAAATAACCTGACTGATGGATTAATATGGAGTAAAATATAGTGGTTTATTTTTTATTTATTTGGGAGGGGTCGAAAAAAGCAATTTATCTGAGCAAATATGAATGCAATGACAGTATGCTAAGCAGTGGTATAATGATGATAAGGCTATTTGTTGAAGGATCTATAGTGTACGGAAAACTGCAAGAGTTCAATTTGACAGATACAAGGTTATGATTAACTATGCTGATGCGGGGATTTCAACAGTTTACACATTTGTCTGATGAGATCCAATTTATTTGGTTAACCTTTTTTATCAATTTTATGATATGTATACAGTTGCCATAACGTCCCCATTCCACAGGTGCAATGACTTGATGGGGGGGGGGGGGGGGTGTTATGATCAGAGTTATAACGCCTCTGTCTCTCTGTAGATATTTTCTTTAATTATCAAATTTAATGCTATAGCCATAGAACTATTGTTCACAGTGCCAAGGAGCAAAGCCTCAGTGGGATGAAGGGGATGGTGAGAGTTACAACACCTTTGCATATACATACAGGATATGAAATTTAATTCAACAGTGCTTATAAAAAAAAGTTTATTCTTGAACATTTAATATTTAAAACAGACAGAAAGATGGAAAAACAAAGCAAATAATTTGTTCCCCGTTCTACTGTGCCAAGAAAAAATTAACAATATTTGCATTTATTCCTTTTTTCATTACATAATTTTAATCCAAGTTTCCAAATGTTACTATAAATTTACAGTATATCATACATGTGATTGTGAATATTTCAGTTAATTCACATTTCTAAATTGCATCAACATTTATAGCTAATGTATCTAGTTTATAGTACCTGTCAACAGAATGGGATGGAGGGAGGAAGGGAGGAAATGAGGGAGAGAGAGAGAGAGAGAGAGAGAGAGAGAGAGAAAGAGAGAGAGAGAGAAAGATGGAGAAAGAAAGAGACCTGAAGGTGTTATGTAACTGCCCAGTACACTGCATTTATACTGATCTGATGTAAACAATGAAGACATGGTACCTGGAAACCTGAATGAAATCTACAGTTTTTGATCAATTGGTTTCAAATTTCAGATTTTAACAGATGAAATGTTAATGTGTACATGCTGTGAAAATTAAATCCACAGCACTAACAGGAAAAATTTGAATATTTATATTTTTTAAATGCTATCAGGAAAAAAAGAAAAGTATTCTCAGCTATAAAACTAATACATGTGTTAAAATTAATCCAAGGATAAAAACACCCAATATATTATACCAGGAGCAAACTGGAGTTGGGAATGTTTAATTTTATGAACTGAAATAAAGGACCAGCAATATAAATTTTGATTATTTAGCCAGTATCATGTAACAACTGATACAACCATAAGTTATAAGTCAAACAAATTAAAATCTTTAATGAGCAATTGTCTGAGTAATATTTTAAATTTTTGACATATTTATTTATTATATTAATTTTGTAATAAATATAAACCAACAAGTCAAACACCTGGAAAAGACCTGGAAATTTAGATTAATTTAATATAATCAACTGCATCCTTGTCTATCATTATCTTGCTTCATATAATCCCTAATAGTAAACAACAATTTATTTTAATTATTTATTTTTCATTTTTATGGTTGAAATGAAAAATACCCAATGGTGACTGCATGGTATCATTTGAAATACAATTTTGGCCATCCATGGAAGATCCATAAATGATCAGTAATTGCAAGGTAATCCCCTGCAACTCATTAACTATAAATTCCTTTTCCATTTATTTTTTTAAGTTCTTATCATAAACCAAGAATTAAAAAAAAAGTTTATTGTTATGTTTATGGCCTAAACAAATACTAGTGGAGGGGGTTGGACAGTTAGATCCAATTTGAAGCCACCCAAGAGCTGGCTGGCTGCAGAGTGCCTCCCTTCAAGCATGCATAATTGGCCTGAAAGGTCAATGTGGGGACATAAAAGAGGGGCTTCAGTACAGCCAAGGTGTGATATGGTCTCATAAAAACTTTCATAAAAGCTAGTTTTTGACCAATTCCTTTTATAACTTCAGAATTTAGAAGCTAAAATCCTTACGTGTGCAAGATATGAAAATTAAATCAACAGTGCTTACAGGGAAAAAACATGCCATGGCCAAAGTTGGGCAAAATTTAAGGTACTGATTTTATATTTATGCTAATAACTTATAAAATTTGAAAAATTCAGAACTAATTTTGGGAATACAATTGAATCTTGATCAAATAATGTTATATCCCTGGCAAAAAAAATGTCTACCTTCAGCAATTTTCATGTTAAGAGAATAAATACATTTCTTGATTTTTTACAAAGTGCATTATGGTTGGGCCTAGAACTTAAAACAATTACATGATACTGACATCATTTCTGGCATATGCATAGCGAATGTATAGAAAAATATGTGTATTATATATTATCAAAGTCAGATCAGTGGTTTTGATATTAGGCAATCTTAAAGTGTAACAATGGGGTTTTAATGGAAAAATGAAGTTTTTTCTTAATATCTCGAAGGAATGCAGTCCTAGTGACCAAACTTTTAGTATGGTAGAGGATTTGGGGGACATCTAACTGTATGCAAAATTTAAGGAACTTAGAACTGAAGCTGGGGAGCTGAGCTCTAGTAAACTGCATAACACTAGCTTGGTGTAAACAATATATGACATGGTGCTTTAAAACTTGAATAAAATCTACAGTTTTGATCAACTGGTTTCAAATTTTTTGTTTTAACAGTTGAAATGGTAAAAAAAACATCCTTTGAAAATTAAATCCACAGCAGTTACAGGAAAAAAACGTGCCATGGTCAAACTTGGGCAAAATTTAAGGTACCAATTTTATATTTTTGCCAATATTTAAAAAAGTTTAACGTGCCAGTCTTACAGACGGACGGACGGACAATGGACCACAACTATAGCTCAGATGACTTATAGTCAGCTGAGCTAAAAATAATAAGAAAATCAAATGATTTTTTAAAATAAAATATAATGGAAATGATAATTAAAATAATATTATAGAATATATTCATGAATGCATTCATGAATACATTTTAAAAGTATCTGCACTGGTGTTCAAATATTTTCATTTTTTACCTGAATTCCCATTCTTATGCAATAAAATTTTTTAATGCAGTACATATTCATATTCATATTCAAATACATTTGCAAAGCATTCGCACCATGTCTAGTATTTATTTAGATTTAGCCAAACAGTGATGTTGAGATTCCAGAATATGCAAAATTCACAAATTTAAATAATGATCATAATTACCTGGTTTTATGGCTTTTATTTATATTAAAAAATAAATGTAATATATTCACTTTGGACTACTTTCACATCAATCTACACACTAGACACAGTAGGAATCTAGATTAATATTATCAACTGCATCTTTGTCTATCATTAAATTCCTTCATATGATCCCTAATGATTAGTAATGAATAATATGATTTATTTTTTATCATTAAAATTTAACTGAAAAATACCATAGGTGACTGCATGGTGTTATTTGGAATAACACTGACAGTAACATTCTATCCATCCATTCAAGATTCTTACATCATCAGTAACTGCAAGTTAATTTTCTGTTACTCATCAACTAACAAATTCCTTTCTATTAATTTTTCTTTAATTTGTTATTAAAAACCAATATAAATTTATTAATTTATTGTTAATTGTTATGTTGTTTTTCAAAACAACTATTAGATGAGTTGGGTTGGACACCTTGATCAACTGTGGCTGGGCATTACCTGCCTGGCTGCCCCAGTGTATGTCTCGCCTCAAGCGTGCATAATTTGATGAAAGGTCAACAAGGTCAACATACAGGTGACTGAAGAGGGGCTAGCTAGCCTGAGTCTGACATAGTCTCATTAAAACATTAATAAAAGCTACAATATTTTGCCAATTTCTTTCAGCTTTCTAAACTACAAAGATGAAATCCTTATGTGTGCATGATATGAAAATTATATCAACAGTGCTCTCACGAAACAAACGTGCCATGGTCAAAGTTGGGCAAAATTTAAGGTACTAATTTTATATTTATACTAATAACTTATAAAATTTGAAAAATTCAGAACTAATTTTGGGTATTCAATTTAATCTTGATTAAATAATGTTACATCCCTGACAAAAAATCTCTAGCTTCAGCAATCCTCTTGTTAAGGGAGTAAATATATTTCTTGATTTTTTAAAAAGTGCATAATGTTTGGGCCCATAACTTAAATCAATTATGCAATACTTACATCATTTCTGGCATGTGCATAGCGAATGTATCTAGAAAAATATGTATATTATATATGATCAAAGTCAGATCAGTGGTTTTGATATTAGGCAGTCTTAAAGTGTAACAATGGGTTTTTAATGCAAAAATGAAGTTTTTCATTAATATCTCGAAGGAATTAAGTCCTAGTGACCAAATTCTTGGCATGGTAGGGGGTTTTGGAGACATCTAACTGTATGCCAAATTTAAGGAACTTAGAGCTGAAGCTGGGGAGCTGAGCTCTAGCTAACTGCATAACACTAGTTTGATGTAAACAGTATGTGACATGGTGCTTGAAAACTTGATAAAAATCTACAGTTTTTGATCAACTGGTTTCAAATTTTTGGTGTTAACAGTTGAAATGCAAATAAAGACATGCTTTGAATATTAGATCCACAGCAGTTACAGGAAAAAAAAAACATGCCATGGTCAAACTTGGGCAAAATTCAAGGTACCAATTTTATATTTCTGCCAATATTTAAAAAAGTTTAACAGATTTTGATCTAATTTTTGGTATACAATTAAATTTTGATTAATTAAAGTTGTATTACTGAGAAAAAGTCTCTACCTTTTACACTTTTGGTCTTAAGTGACCAAATATCTTTCCTGATTTTTTTACAAAGTTCATTATGTTTGGGCCTATAACTTTTTCAAATTAAATAATACTGACTAAATTTCTGGCATGTACATAGGAACTATATAGAGGAATATTTTTGGTATATATGAAGAAAACCAGATGAGTGGTTTTGATATTAGGCAGTCCTGAAGTGTGAAAATAGATTTCTAAAAAAAAATTGAGGTTTTTCCTTAATATCTCAAAGGATTGAAGTCCAATTGACCAAATTTTCGGCATGGTAGGAGATTTTGGGGACATCTAACTGTATGCCTAATTTCAGATTCGTAGGTCCAATGGTGTTGAAACGTGCCAGTCTTATGGATGGACCAACAGACAGACGGACGGACAACGGACAATGGACCACGACTATAGCTCAGATGACTTATAGTCAGCTGAGCTAAAAAAGTGGTAGTATATGTGCACGAAAGACGAGGAACTTGAAATTTTTAAAGCTCTGTGTATAGAATATCAGTGGATGTTAATTCTACACGAATGAGTCCAAAGTGCACGTAGTTTGTCGTGAGGTTACGCATGTAGAGGTGCAGGCACAGCCAACTGGCACTGACTGCATCTTGGTGCTGCCACCTTGATTAACGCCACTTACTCCTTCAAGGAGAGCCCTTTTCTAGGCATGGTGGCACAACAGCAAGCAATAATAGGCAGACTGAATGAGTATAGAAATAGACTGACAATGACCTATCTGATAAGGTGAGATTTTTTGCCCCCATGCAAGCTTTATTTATACATTTCACTGACTTCTCAATACTCAGTGTAATGTATGAGCACATTAATGATTAACTAGGTCATAATTAGACCAATGAGGACAGAAGAATATGTGATGAGTAGAAATAATTAGCTCTCATCCCGCACTTAGGGTAGCTGTAATACAGGTGATCACAAAGGGGCAATTAGCATCAATAGCCCAAGACCCTAGGGCAGTTAGGCAGGCAGACCGGCCTCATTAAGTAATCAGGCCAATGGTTACCTTCACACAATGAGACTAGGCGCAGACACTGATTCAGGAAGATATGTGGGACCAGATTAACACTCTGGTTGGTAAACCTTGTTACCCTCTTTGATCTATTGTTTAGGCGTCTGTGAAAAGGCTCAGCCATTGACTTGTGACAAATGTTATTTCCGTACTTCTTGCCAGTGGACGCATAAGTGCTGGGGCCAGGAAATCTGGTCTTAATTCTGAATTCAGGATGGTCACAATTTAGAGTCATTTATAAACATAAATAAACTATAAAAATTCAGGACCAAGCAAAGTTGTTGTAATTGTGGGGTGGTCACAATTCGGGGGTGGCGGCAAGGTGGGGTTCCACTGTATTTAAAATTGTTTTTGTTTCATTTGTGTTTAAAGTCCTAGCCAGATAAGGTAAATATGAAGTGTAAATGTAAAGAGGCAGAGATGAGGTGAAATCAGTTAAATCCGATGATTAAGTGAGGTAAAGGTTGAGTAAGGTAAGGTCGAGGTGAAGTTAGACAAGGTGTAAGTGTAAAGAGGTGAGGTGCAGGAAGTGTAATGTAAACTGAGGTGGAGGTGAGATGACACTTGAGGTGAAGTTGATGTTAGGTGAGGTGAAACTTAGTTGAAGTAAGCCAGACAATGCCACATCTAACAAATCATTACCTGACATGACTGATGAGATCATCTGGCAGTACTAAATGAAACATGACAGCCTGTTTTGTATTTTTGTGGATACTGTTAATGGTAGCGATCATCCCCACAACTGTGTTCTCGTCTGATGTCAGACACACGTGTATCATCATGTCTGGAGGGAGTCCGTACAGTTCATGCTTCATTCCGTTTGTGTTGTTCATCCCAAACATGAATGGTTGTCTGATTTTCAGTTGTAAATCTAAACACAATGTATAAATATAATATTATATAATATAATAACAAGCATAGGATTTGCTGCCTGTAGCTGACATGTTTAATATTAATCCGGAAGAGAATTAAACCATCAAGTGTAATTTTCAACATGCCTTTTTCAATATAACAGATATCAAATAAATAACTATTGGGCATCATATATTAATCTTAAGGCTTGTAGGGCAAGAAATATAATGGTACAAAAAAGCAAGCTTTAAGCTTTGGTCTATTTTATTATCATTTGTTTTATGTATTACACTATTTATCAATACCCTAAGAAGCTACATTCCTCAGAAATGAAAACAAAAACAGTTGAACAATGATTTAAAATTATTATTCTAAAGTCCCCTTTAGAGGGGAAACATGACAACTGAAAGGCCTTGTAGGTGGAACATATCAGTGAGAACATATAAACCTTACTTTTAACATATCTTTTTCATCAAAAGGGCATATATTATACCAAAACCAGAAACTTAAAAAAAAAAACAATATTTCTAAGTTGTAATATATCCCTGCTGCCACTAAAATGAAAAAAATTACAGTAATCTAGTGAACTCAACCATTCTGGAAATTATGGAAAATAAGTAAGAAATCTTGCAAGCTTCAAAATAAGATTTTCTAAAAAAAATGTATGAATAAATTGGTGTAAAACTGTGCTACTTTTCCTGGATGTGACTGTTTCATGTGATGTGTTTAAACAAGTTTCATGGATGACAAATGTTCAGGGATGCCAGGAGCTATTGATCAAACACTAATCATTGGTACATGTATGTATTGGATACTTAGCCATCTGAGACTACCAGTACAGGTATAACAAAGAGATCAAACCAAAACTTTGTAAACTCATTAAAATTAACACAATTTTTTAAACACAAACAGAACATATTTCTTTGTCTGGAAAAAAGTTCTGTAAATATGTGTGTGAAATGCTAAAAAAAACCGAAAAAATAAAGATCATGATGTGAGAAAAAGGTATAAAAAAGTTACTATGTCTGAAAAAAAATGTGATAAAAGTATAAAATTTGTGTTTCCTAAAACTGTTAAATTTAATCAAGTGGTAACACTGCCAGCGTAGACCTACAGCATGTGGTAGTTAGTGTTATGTTATACCTGACCTGAGTCCTGAGAGATGGTAATTAACATACACAGGTACAGGTAATTAACTAATTACTCTGGTAATCAGTTGCATCATAAGCTTAGCCTTGGGGCTAGGGCAGGCATGCCCAATGGTTAGTTACAATGTATACAAACCAGTGTCACCAAGGAGCTGAGTGTTGCCATCTAGACCAATATATATGATACACCTTGCTGCTGATAATGTACACCTTGAGGCAAGCTTCTATAGTACAACATGGGATGCAGGTTGGGGACCACTGTGCTTAAAGGAGAAGACCTGTACACAAACAGTAATACTGGGAGCTTTAGGTCACTGAATAATAACAAAGATAGGCCATCAACAATGACTGTATCTGCATGTACAGTAACAAGTCAAGATAATACTGCTGGAGATTCAGAGCAGGCAGGATCAGGACATTTCAGAGACTCAGAATCTATAAAGCATGGAGATATTACAGAATCCACTTTGACAACTCTTCATGTCCAGACCAAACTGCCTCCTTCCTTGGAGCTGAGTGATACAGTCAGTGAATACGACACATACAGGGGTTCTACAGGGTGTGGATATAACACATACAGCACTTTCATACCTGGTCGTCGTGACTCACAGACTGTTAAAATGTCACCACAGGCATTTTTATTTGAAAACGGCACCTCTGAAGAGAAAATGCCTGATATGCAAGATGAACATGACCCATACAGCACTTTCATACCTGGTCGTTGTGACTCACAGACTGTTAAAATGTCACCACAGGCATTTCTATCTGAAAACGGCACATCAGAACAGAAAATGCCTGATATGCAAGATGAACATGACATATACAGCACTTTCATACCTGGTCGTCGTGACTCACAGACTGTTAAAATGTCACCACAGGCATTTTTATTTGAAAACGGCACATCAGAACAGAAAATGCCTGATATGCAAGATGAACATGATATATACAGCACTTTCATACCTGGTCGTCGTGACTCACAGACTGTTAAAATGTCACCACAGGCATTTCTATCTGAAAACAGCACATCAGAACAGAAAATGCCTGATATGCAAGATGAACATAACACATACAGCACTTTCATACCTGGTCGTCGTGACTCACAGACTGTTAAAATGTCACCACAGGCATTTTTATTTGAAAACGGCACATCAGAACAGAAAATGCCTGATATGCAAGATGAACATAACACATACAGCACTTTCATACCTAATCGTCGCAACTCATGGACTGTAAAAATGTCACAAAAGGCATTTTTAATTGAAAACACCATTACAGAACAGAAGACACCTGTGTTGTTGGTGACAGATAAAAAGCCAGGCAGAGCTGGAGATGATAATATTCACACAAATAACACAACATCAACCTACCATGAAAATTCAGAGTTAGAAATAACCGACGGTGCTTGTTCTTTCAAAGACCAAACTGATAGCAGTTCAATCAGGAGATTAAGTGAAGGTATTGTGTCACATACTGAAACACCAAATACCAATCTGTGTAATAATGCGTCTACCAGTACTTCAACATATGATGTAGCTAATCAAAGTAAAGATGGCAAGTACTTTTTGTTGCAAGCTGACCAGGAACAAGAAAAAATAGAAGCTTTGTGTTCTCTGGCCGAAAACGAACTAAAACAGGAATTGCCAGAGGATGTTAACGGGAAGTTACGAGCTGCGATAGGAAAAGCGCACCTGCTGGTCGGTAAGAAATTTAAGCAGTTTCGAGGCCTCTGTGATAAAAATCTCTCACAATCAAATGACCACCCATTCAAAACGACCGCCCAGGACCTTGAGGGATTCTGGGATATGGTCTGCATTCAGGTAAAGGATGTGACCACCATGTTTGATGAGATTGACACCTACAGAAAGAACGGCTGGCAGAGCCCACAGATGACAAAATCAAATTCACAATCTGTCACCTCAGCAAGAAGTCGATCTTCACGAGGAAAAGTGACAAAACCTGCCGTTTCAAAGGAAAGATCACAGAAGGCTAAGGAGGCTGCAAGAGCTCGTGCCGAAGCCAGAAAGAGGCTAATGGAAGCCAAAAGGGCAGGACTAAAAGGTAAAGCCTCACAGAGAGACCAAGATGAAATTTTTGTTTGATGGTTGAGATTTGAGTAACGTATGGTGATTAAGTTGTATAATATATGAATCATTGTATTATATTTTGTTAGTATATATTAGGCTTTTATAAAAAAATGTCCATATCTGGTAGGTATTTTTTGTTTTCCTGCTTTTTGTGGATACAAGTACTGGTTATTACCTAGCTTTATTAACTTGAGCCTTAAAATGCTGTTTTGTTAATAATGCATACAAATAATAAGGCAGAAATCTGTTGACCATGATGGTATTTTACACATAATCAATTTTTATGTGTTTCCTGTATAGTTCAAATTTGTTTCACATAATGCCATTTCCACAAAAGACTTTTTTGACAGAATGTGGTGTCAAATACAATATTTAATTTTATCTAAAATAAAATTTCTGTTCACACTTTACCAGTGTTCATTTGCATTTTGGGAGTTTTTGCACTTGCTGTGTAAGTGAAACCATTCAGGAGGTGATTTTGATATCCAAACCCAAAAGATCATATTACCTTATCAAACATGGCACTGAATACTCTTTTCTTGCCACAGTGTAAACAGGAAGTGTATTAAATACTACATGTATGCTGAATATGGTTCTGGGGAAAGAGCTAAAGACTTACCTCTCTTGTTGAAGTGGGGTTCATCATTATTATAAAAACCTGAGTAGGCGAGGTAGAACACAGTCACCATCCAAAATGCCAGCACTGCAACAGCTGCTATATAAGAAAAGAAACCATGTGAAACAGAAGTCGAATTATTGATACCTAATTGTTAATACAGTGAAACCTTGTTGTGTTGAAGTTGAAGGGACCCACAGAAAAATCTGACACATCCAAGGTTCAACACAAGCTTGTTTTATTTGGTAATTATTTAACTAGAGTTGTCCAGAATATCCAGTCTATAACTTCAACATTAGCCGGGTGTTCGACTTAAGTGAGTTCGACACAATGAGGTTTCTCTGTATATATACATGCATACTTACATACATATGTATACTAGTGGTATGCCAATTAATTAGTTATATTGATGGTTGGTCATTTTTTTTCAAAATGATTAAACTACTTGGATTTTTTGCAAATTCAATCAACACAATTATGTATGCAAATGCAAAGAAGTAATATTATAAAAAAATATTTTAATCCTGTCAGAGATATAAGAAAGACAAGACACAAAGTATCACCATCAGTTAACATTACAATCTGGCCTGCTCCTTGACCTGCCAGTGTGATGTAAAAATAAAACCAAATTTTATTTGTGCATATTTTAGTTATAATTCTTAACTGCAGATTTCAAGGAAATATATTATACGGTACATAAAATAATCAATTAATAAATCTATCATCAGTCGTTTTTTCTCTACAAATCATCTATTATGATTTGAAAAATAATTCCTACAACTAATATTAGTGGTGGGAGTCGGTTCCTTTTTCATAATCAATCATCGGTTTGGGCAAACCTATCGATGATCGATTGTTAATCGGTTCAGACAAATATAAAGAAATGTGCAATTATCTGTTGTACTCTCTTAACCCAGCTGGTATGTCTTAGTAATTCTACCTGACGAAAAGAAGTTTTTGCCTTTTTTATATTTCCCTTATATCACTAAGATATGCTATTCAGTTTCATTTTAATTAATTATAGTAATCAAGAATCAAACTACAGTCCAGGAAATCTACTTGCTGGCCCTCATGAATATCGTGTATCATTTTAACTTCACCACCAGGACTTTCATTTTATAACAATTATGATGACTGCCAACATGCATACTGGTTTCACAGGCCTGCCAGAAAAATTACATATAACTTTTGGCAAAAATTAAAAAATAAGTAATTTAAAGCTAAAAATATAATAACTCATGCGGCATGGGCACCTGACATCAGTTGAGTAGATTATTTCTAGGAGAATCTTGCAAAATTTGCATAGACCTGGAGCATTATGGAGCATTTTAACGCCATACCGCCCATATTTTGCAATGAACATCTCGTTAGAAAACTCTCCGCTAATTCTGCAGCTCCCTGCCAGTTCACAGAGGTTTAATATGTCCTCCATTCTCTCATCTACCATGTCATACTCAGTTATATACGGAGGTTATCTGGGAACACAGACTCATTATATGAAGCGCGGAATGTTTTTAAAAAACAGAAGAGTAATTTTTGCCTATAACTTAAGGACATTCTGGTAAAAACAGTCATGAGTATATGTAATCAATAGTTGCCTTTCGTAATCGAGCGCTTGAATGTGGCAGCAAACCAACTGACTTTCGAAAAAACTCGATCGGCCCACCACTAACTAATATATATATATATATATATATATATATATATAAAACACCCATCTTGTATTGGGATGGGATACATCCGGGGCTGAATTAGCATGGGTTCATCTAGGACTTCATTTTCCATGGTCTAGTTCATTGGCTGGAGGCAGGCTGGTTAGACTGGCATAGTTACTCATAGATGGCACATCAGTAGGCCATTTTTTTCTAGACATAATAACATTTGTAGGACAATGCAAAAAATTAAGGAAGTAAAAAAATATCCTGTGGAAAAACAATTTTACTGCTTATTCCAGTTTGGTATACGTTCATCCCAGTTTGTGTACACATGTTCACAACATAACTCAGTCATGAACAAAATCTCATAAATTTTCTGGGCATCTGGGGAATAGGCCAATGAAGAACTGATGTGTGGATCCAGAACCTGATCTGGTTCAGGAACATAATAAAGGAATATTCACAAATGTACAGCCATTTATGCACTAATGAATCTGGGAATATAGACCAAATAAGTGAATGCAAACATGGTTTTGGGAGCATCCCATAATAGGGAACAGATAATTGCAAACTGGCTGAGGCTTGCATTCTTTAGAATGCAGATTTCTAGTTTTGCATGTTATGAATGACAATCTTTAACCAAGAATTCCTGTGATGTGAAGACCTTTTGAACATTAGCAGAAGGACAATCCAAACCCATTGTCTGAGGAAGATTAATGTTTGTTTGCATGTGTGAATAGCGCATTTTTGGCCCCCGCATTAAACATTCCAGCTCCTTATGCAACATCGAAAAGACTAGAATAATATGATTTATATATATATATACAAAATGTTTTGTGCATAGTAAATTGGTATCTATCTTTTTCTACAGTCTTCACTCCTTGTAACAGTGACTCAGTACATTCCAGTGGCTAATAAAAGAAAATGCAAGGTCTCATATAGAGTTAAAAATATATCGAGCTTCACAGCAATAACACAAAGCCTTAAGGATTGTATCAAAGGCAACAAGCCCAAAAAATTTCTGACAGAGTTGTAAGTTGTGAGTATAAACTAGGTGTATCAGAACTATGCCAATGGGGGTACCACAAATACCTTATGTAAATAGGCATAAAGGTGTGATAAAAAAAGAAAGGATTCTAGGTGTGGCGGCATGATAGTAAACGTATGGCCCCACTGTATTGACACTGTAAATACACAGTAAATAGCACCGTAACCATTGCACCACTTTGCTCACTTAAATAGCAGAGGGCACTTTACTATTGAATTCAAATAAACTGAAATACTAACAGTCGGTATCGCTGATTGCCACCACTTGCTATAACATATGGGGTTTCTTGTTATCATAACTTAAGTGATTGCTGGTTCAAGCACAGGTCTTTTTTTTACTGATGTCATATCATCCCTCATACACAGGGGTAGATCCCTACATATTTTAAACTTGCTTAGGTCATGGTGTATTTAAAATCAAGCATACCTCTTCTTCACTTTTAATGAAAAATTTCTTGGTTTTAACACAGATTTCTGGATTTATGTGTATTCTTGAAATCGTAGAAAGTCCTAAATAGGGTACTACAAATAAAATAAAATTTATATTTACACCAGAATAATAGCAAATGTTCGGGTAGATCTATCAGTCTGTGCCAGAGAAAATCAGAAAATATAATATTTTTGCTCCCATAGATGTGTCTGGTAGGGTCAGCACACATGCTCATAGGAGCTGCTGGAACTTTAGCCTGTATAATCAGTATCCAGGTCAGGACCTATAGCAACAGCCTATTTGATTTAATACTACGATTTTTGTCCCGTACAGGATTTAGGTTCTCACGATTTCTTGAAGTTTTTTTATGTGGTAGGTATCCGTGGAACTAGATGCCTATGCAATATTTTTTGCAGTTAAATAAGTAGTACAGTACTGCAATGTTTCAGTCAATTAAAAAAAAAGGCCCAAGTATAGAATCTGGCCTACATTTCCATGATGGGTCTAAACTGACTGGACCGTCTCATATTAGTAGTAATCAACATAAGCCATGACATGCCTGATATGATATGACATTGAAATGCCTCTCCCATTACATTACACTCTTTACACAGCGCATTACCTATAGGCCTACTACCTATATCGTAAGCACTGTTTGTTTTGACCTCATATCCTGAATTGCTACACCAGAGGGGAGCACTGTATTTTCTCAAATCAGATGAGACCTTGTGCTGGAAGAAAAAATGGTTTACCGGCCAAGGGAGGAATACACGGAGCCAATGTTGTTCATTTTGTTTTGAGTGACATCTCATTGCCCTGGCAACCGTCTGAACAGGCCATAGGCTCAGAGAGAATGGCCCCACATGCGGTTTGCTTACGGCCTTGGGAACATAGGATGCCCGGCCGGTAAATTCAAACGAAATGTAACAACAAAGGCTGCGTGCACACCTCACTGGCTCCTGGGTTCAGTTTGCAGAAAACAGATACATGGCTAAGCTAACATTGTCATGTCATAATCGAATAGGTCAATGATGCAAGAATGCAGAGGGTGCAATTAAAATATGACCATAAACTGTCATCAAGCGGCACTTGAAGCGCAGCTATGGGAAGAGCCAGGATGTCTGTCGAGTGTTTGTTAATTGGCATCTGGTTGGCTGTTTGTCATAACCATACGCACGTTTTTTCAGTGGACACCAAACCGCCATCTGGTGTCTGAATGTATCATAAATGGTCAAAGCAGGCAGCGAAAAAATCAGTTGCTTATTTAGAAGCGCAAGATTTCTGCTGCCTCAGGAGCGTATCATTACATGAATCCAAAACATCATTATGTCGGTCTGTATACACCCATAACCTTGTCAAAGTAGGCTGGATAAATCTATACTCCCTAAAAAAAATATGAATTTTCAGATGAATAATAATTATGAAGTGTCTAGAGCTCCGGACCCATGAATACTGCCGTGCAGCTATTTTTCCGTACTAGTTCCGGTTTACATGCGCAGTGGCGTACTGCGCAGATAACTGGAAACGGGCATCATATTTTGACTGGTACAGCCAAACTGAGCTGTGCTGTGCCAGTGCCGGCATTCTTTCCCGCTAAAATGGCTGTGAATAAGCTGTTAGGCTTCAAATGGCAGCCTCCATTTCTGCGTACGGTATGCAAGAACAGCATCCAGCATCGAGAAGGACAAAACGTTTCAAATGCTATGGCTGCCCTTGTGGACTGCGACCTGTTCGCCAGCCTTGCGCAACTGGAGGAAAGAATAAGCTCTTAGCGGCACTGACTAATTTTACTATATAAGTGACCTAAAATAAAACTGCCGGACCAATGGCTCAATTGTTACGGGTCCGGCACTGACTATTTTTACTATATAAGTGACATAAAATAAAACTGCCAGACGAATAGCTCAATTGTTGCGGGTCCGGCAATGTCTTTTTTGCTATGTAAGTGACATAAAATATAACTGCCAGACCAATAGCTCAGTTGTTGCGGGTCCGGCACCGTCTCTTTTACTATTTAAGTGACATAAAATAAAACTGCCGGACGAATAACTAAATTGTTGCGGATCCGGCAGTGTCCTTTTTGCTATGTAAGTGACATAAAATAAAACTGCCGGACCAATAGCTCAATTGTTGCGGGTCTGGCACTGACTTTTTTTGCTATATAAGTGACATAAAATAAAACTGCCAGACCAATAGCTCAATTGTTGCGGGTCCAGCACTGACTATTTTTACTATATAAGTGACATAAAATAAAACTGCCGGACCAATAGCTCAGTTCTTGCGGGTCCGGCACCGTCTCTTTTACTATTTAAGTGACATAAAATAAAACTGCCGGACCAATAGCTCAATTGTTGCGGGTCCGGCACTGACTATTTTTACTATATAAGTGACATAAAATAAAACTGCCGGACTCACTGCCACGCCGTGCGTATATCATCTGAAGGTCCAGTACTGATCGAGCCAGATTCAAAGAGTGCCAGACCATTAGCTGTGCATAGTCTGTGCCCGGCACTTCCGCATTATGGTGCAACTGCTCACTGCGCATGTGCACAGGAAGTGCCGGACGAATAGCCGGCTGCATAATTAATGGGTCTGGGCCCGGACCAATAGCAACAGCCTAATAATTAATATTACTGGCAACTTTGTTTTTGATCATTACAATTTCAGGATCAGGATAACAGTTTTTTAAACTGATTTGAAATTACTTTTTCTCGCAAAGTCATGGGCCTTTAATGGCTGAGAGAACTGAACCAACTGGACCCATCAATTAGCAGATTAGGGGGAATGGCCTTGTGGAGACATCTGAGCATCATTTTGAGCGATAATAAGGGATTTCATAACTTTTCATTTAGTTCACGCGCAGACTTATGATTTTTAAAACAAAAAGGTTAAAAAATAGTAATTCGCTCACCTCTTTGCAAATACACCTTCATATTGACACTATCCTATTGTTTTCCGCCCAAAACATCGCATTATCCCTTCTTTTGCAGACGATTTGACGTGGACGGGAACACACATAAATTCGGAGGATTACAGGTGTAACACGGACAACAATTAGGTCGGGAGAGCAGGATACGTGGAGGATCATGAATATTTATTCTTTATCAAATGAACATAATCCAATTTGAATGAGTTTTACATTAATAATCCCATTGCTGAATGAAAAAATAAATATATAAATAAAAATGTATGTTTAATTTTGTTGTTTACTCGTGAAAGCACTCTCGATTTATTACATTTTTCGGTAATATCCATGCAGGAATAGAATTTTTAAAGATATTTCATCTGCCTATTTTATTTCTTTTAAACCAAAACAGTTTTGATTAAAGTACACATCTAAAGAATGGAGTTCTTTCCCCTTTTTAAGATAAAAAATATTGAAATGTAATAGATTACCTTCTAAGTTAGCATACATTAGTGGTGGCCGGGAGCCGGTTCCTATTTCATAATCGATCATCGGTTTGAGCAAACCGATCGATGATCGATTAATAATCGGTTAAGGCAAATATAAAGAAACATGCAGTTTTCTGTCAAACTGTACATTCTTAACCAAGCCCGCATGTTTTAGTAAAGAAAAGAAGTTTTTGCCTTTTTTATATTTTTCTATTATTAGTAAAATATGCTTTTAAAAGTTTCATTTAAATTTTTAATAATAATCAAGAATTAAACCACAATCCAGGACATCTACTTGCTTCATTGACCCGGAGAATTTATGGAGCATTTTAACGCCATACCACCCATATTGTGCAATGTACATCCCGTTACAAAACTCCCGGCTTATTCTGCAGCTCCCTGCCAGTTCACAGAGGTTTATTACGTCATCTGTTCTCGCATCTACCGTGGTAAACCCAGTTACATACGGACGTTATTTGGGAACAAAGACTCATTATCATGATTATGATGTAATCGATAGTTGCCTTTGGTAATCGAGCGCTTGAAAGTGGCAGCAAACCGACTGACTTTCGATAAAAACTCGATGATCGGCCCACCACTATCATACATATATGTTTTTTTAAATGATTCCAAAACATTTAAAAAACATAGAAGTGTTTTATTTGAAAATGTAGAAAAAATGTCCAGCGGAAAGTTTTAATTTGTTATCCTTTATTATTTGTCAGAACATATTTTTTTCAATTTCATTTAGATTTTTATATTTCAATATTGAAAATAATGTCTCATATTATTCTAAGAAGGTAATTAAAATGTTTATGTCATACAATATTTTGACAGAACTTTGATTAAAATTGTTACTTTGCGACAATTTAATTTAATGCTCTTTCAACATCACACTATTACTTTTTCCTTATCTGTTACATATTTTATAACGTTTATGTAAATATTTCTTTTTATGTATGAAATGTCTTGGAAATGTTTCTAAAAAGTTTTATTTTGGGGAGGGGGGAACATACCAAATTATAGATATATATTTTTCGGGATTTTGTAGGGTTTTCAGACTTTTTGTTACCGTTATGGACGTAATAATTGAGTATAAATTTCTTCACAGAAAGTTAATATATAATTATATATTCAGTCGCGGATTGGTATCAAATCGATGTAAAATAATTAAGTTTGAATATATTATTCAACATTGAGAATAGCCCGTTTTCCTCACCTTTATTGTGTAAATGTGTTATTATGTATAATGTTAACACTTGACTATGCAATATTTAAAATCAAATATTTTTTCATAGTCGACTGGTTTCTTTGACTTAAATTTCACAGAAGGATATTTTTCTTTATTTTCAGTATAGATTGGTGTTCCTGTATCCAGTATAAAGGAGGGGGAAAAGAATTAATTAAGAGTTTTATCATATTCTTTTCTTTCAAATTGCACAAAATGAAATTCAAATTAGGTCTAACTATTGAAAACAATATCGAACATAACTTAGATTTAAGATATGTTAAAAAATTACAATAGTCTGATTACTTTTTGCCATCTTAATTGGTCTTACCCAATTTCCTTAAGATGATTTAAATTCGAAAAAGCATATTTTTTACATTATCATTAAAATACGATTAATGTTTTCTAAACAGAGTATTATTTTCTACTTAGCTAATTGAATATTGAAAGAGTTATGTGTAGGCTACAATTTAAAATGTAAGGTCTAATGAATAGGCCTATATAGCTATATATATCGAAATCTAAGTCTTTTTCTTAAAATAAATAAAATGTCCCACATGTAAGCGTGGCCTCGGAATATATTATGACGGCACATGCGAATTCCAAAATTTGAAAGCCATCAATTTTCACACGTAAATTAACTAAGCGCTATATGAGTTTTTTTTCAGTACTTCAGGTTGGCAGAAGAACGTGGTTGAACTTTACTCCAGGAATTGTTAATCTCCGCTCACGATTTGTTATGGAATGACCCGGAAATATTCCGTGACCGCACCCCCCACAGAAATGCGTCCCTCGAAACCTGAAGACTCGATAGTTAAAAATCACCAGTAAATCCGTGAACTTTTGGATGTCTGCCATTCAGGACAGTCATGTCTCGGAAGGCCGGAAAGTTCAAAGGCACAAGCAAGTCACAGGGTGAGAATATCAGTTTATACAACTGCTTCACCAAAAAATGAATCAACTGATTCAAGGGCTAAAATAAAGGCAGTGTGTGTAAAAACCCGGACGCCACGGATCCGGGACCCCGTAACCCAAATCAATTTCCACATTTTCCATTATTTATACCGATAAAACACCCCTTAATTTATTATGGATTACTTGCATTTCAAGCGATTTTTGGTGCAAGAATAATGATTTTATCAATTTACTTATCTTACTTTTTTTCAATCGATGCATGTAGACCTGTAGATTAAATAGCAAATAGAAAAATATGAATAAAAAGAAGACATTATATTAAATAGAGAAACAAAAAAAAAAATTAATTAAATCATATTGGTGTTATTCCTGAACATGATGTTAAAATATGTACTAAAGAAATGGTAAAAGAATGAGTATTAGGGATCTGTGAAGTCTGTGCATCAGGGTCTGTAAGTAAGTGTTAATTGTCAAATTATGTTGCAAAACAGACGTTTGTTATATATATTTTAAAACATACCTAATATAAAATACTTCTGTAGATATTTTTCTGCTTAATATCTCAACAAATTACTGTTAGAGTTTTAAGAATAATAGATTTCTCTTAGGGTCCGGGGTCTGTGGGAACCAGGTTTTATACACGTTGAACGTCTATTGGCTTTTGTTCACTTGAACATTTCAGGTGTCAAGTAAACTGCTATTGATTAAAGTGTTATAGATATACGTCACCCTTGTCGTGATGCTAAGTGGTATGTATCATAATAAATAGCTAGAGCCAGTTTAAACTCAATTGTATGTGGCTCTGCCATTAATTTTTGTTCACTTTTTAATCTAGCGGACTGAACAACGGTATGCGCAGCTCTTGGTTTCACCCTGTGTTCAAGTGGATGCCTGTTCCAGTGTTCCAGTTACGCGTCTGTTCAAGCCTGTTGAATGCATGTATTACATTTTCAGCTGGGTGGGCCAATGGGTTAACTAGTCCAGATGATGTAACACATGCACAGGACCTAGAACAAGTGCTGCGCAGACCATGATCGTATGTGCTCCATGGGCTAGATAAATGAAGCAGAGTCCTGAAGCTCTGTTTATACTACACTTTATACTACAGGGCTTTGGACACTGCTGGCTGAAACAATTACGCTGTCTCACTGCACCAGGCGTGATCATGCAGTGATGCAGAACATAAACTTCATCTAGTTTCCTACTCCAATTAAATTAGCAGTTAAGTTAAGCTTCGCTACGTTTCACTCTTAGTGAGTATTCCGTCATTCAGCTTTGTTGATATATTGGTTTCCATGCTGTGCAACTTAAAATAATGAAGATTTTTCAAACTTCCTCGTGGTGTTTCTTCTGTGTTTCTTTTTTGTGTTTCTTCTCCTTGAACAGTCTTGCTGAAGATCAAACCTCTAGTCACACATTCTTGTTATGGTAAACACTGTAGTGTTACAATGGAGTAACTGCCATGAACTTAATAGTGCATCAACAGCATAGCAATTTAAGTCACTTTTGAAAAGTGGTAGGAATCGGTTGGAATTTGATGATCAGTCATCAGTAAAAGTCGGTTGTCCTATAGGAGTATGAAATTTCTGATCCAATATAGCCTACATATAGGCTGCTATTTCTAATAATCTATAGCTAGCCTACATGTGTATATAGTCAACTGGGCTGTGAATCTATTAGTAAACACAGATGGTTCCAAAGTTTGTTCACATAAATTTTTTGAAAGCACACTTTATGTCATCACAAAGTCTGACTTTTGTGAAAAACTCTGTAATTAATAATGGCAATGCACAATACATCATCAGATTGACTGCATCAGCCAGCAAATCATCAATTATAATCATCAGTCCAAAGGCAAGTAAACAGACACACAATATATAAAATAGATGAATTGAAGATAGTCAATATGCCATGATTTTATTACTGTAAAATTTAAATTTTATTCAGCCAAAATGAATCAATAATATGGTAAAATAATACACAAATGTTTAATTACCTTAAGTTTAACAAAAAATTCTCTAGAAAAGCTGTGAATTTTGCTTTTGTTATTTTGGATGGTACATGATGACTTTTATACCTGGTACTAGTATATTTACAGTAAAACCTTATTTGTGACAAAATTGCTCAAGTCAAGGTCATTTCTAGTTTCTAAGTCTCTGCAAAATGCAGCTAAAGCAAGACATGCAATCATCAAAATTTTGATGCGTTGAAGCGTTTCTTAATTACCTGATTTTTCAGTGCTTTAATGTTTGTCTTTAAGATGCCTTTTCAACTAAAACCTTAAAGTGACAGACATGAGGCTTTTTTTTCATTCCAGTGGAGCTTGACATCTTGGTTGAGTTTCTGGAGGTTGCGATCCACAACATTTTGTACGTCAGGGGGATCTACCCATCAGGAATATTTGAGAGACGAAGAAAATACAATGTACCTGTGCAGGTAAAGTAAAAAAAATAAAATGTTTATAATATTATATAGATATGTATGGATGATAAGTAGTCTTGTGCCAATAAATTGATCACAGCTATGATTGGTCAGTTTCTTTCATAATTGATTTAGTTTGTGTATCTTTTTATAATTGATCACAAATTATTTTGTATGCATGTTCACATACAAAAGAAGTCCTATTTATATAAAAATAAAAAAATGTAAAGTTTTAAAACAGAACTTTGAGCAGTGGACAGGTGTTTAAACAACCCATGTACTAACACGATCTTTGAGCATGCTCATAGACGTGCAGTCTTTTTTCAGTGCCTGTTTTAAAACTGATCAACTGATTGATGGTGTTACCATAGAAACTTGTGTATGATTAAGTATGGTCACATGATTTTTTTACTTTTCACATGAATACTGACATATATTTCTATTTTTCACGGAATGTAGACATAAAATAAATCAATTTATAATTGGTTATTGGTTGTCATTTTCTCTTAGTCTTGGAACACCAGATCAAGTGTATTGAAGAACATTACAAGGGAAGTTCCACTAGTTAAGGAAGGGCCTTGGGCCTTTTTGCTATATTTATTTATGGATTTATTCACAGAAATGTCCCCATTGTAGCTGGATGTGAAAACAAAGAAAATCTGAAAAATGTTCATTAGTATTATTAATATAGTAAAATCCTTTTTTGCTGAAGTTTCAAATTGATTAACCGATACAATGCAGTTAACTAAGTATTGATATTTCATAAGGTTAGACTTCATCAGAGTGCTCATTCCTGTACAAGTGGAAATAAACTTGCTCATGGCATGAGCAAAACATAAGCATGGAGCTTACGCTACCTGGTGGCAATATTAAACAGGTGAATTGCAGATTATAAATCTGGGTACTGGGTTGGTTTTGCTGGGAAACTTGTATTAAACCAAACTAAACTAATAGTGTCAGATAATTCACATATTGTTGCAGATGTTAGTTTATATTCCTGTAATCAAGACTGCATCCTCATATTAATCCTGATCTTTTTACAGATGTCCCGACATCCAGGAGTTAACCAGTACATTAGTGAAATGTTACGAAGCTTGCAGGTTCTGCTGGAGAGTGGAGAAGTGGAGTCTGTCGTTGTTGCAATTGTAAATGGAGAGCAAAAACCTGTTGAACGCTTTGTGTTTGAAATGACCAAACCAGCATCATCCAGCTCAGGGTAATATTTTTTTCTAAGTTTATCATGCAGGTGCAGATGTTATTGTCATTAAAATTTAATGGAAAATTTATAGAATAAACTTTTTTTGAACCCAGCTGACATCACTCATGTTGAGAGCAAGTGCTGTGAGGAAAATTCTGTTTTAACTAAGCATATTGGTAAATCCCAGGGCTGTATGCTTGTTGAGTTTCTGGCCACATGAACATAAGTATGTCTTGCACCAGTCACTGGATGAGAGCCAACCTGTAGGTGACCCAGCAGTTGATGTGTTGCCATAGAGATTGATTTACCCTTTGGTTAATGAGCTTAAATGTATTCTTTTGTGTTAATTTTTCAATAGTAGCAAAATTTTAGGATCAGCTGTATACCACGGTATTGAAGCAATAGGATGGATAGCCATTGCAGTGAATTCCTGTGTATGACTTATCTCATGAGTCCAGTAGAGGCCTACCAGCTTACTGAGTCATGTAGTCACAGCAATTGATCTATGATAATTTGTTTGGTGCAAACAATTTGATAACCAATCTTTGCAGTGAAATAACCTATTACACAGTTTTGCACATAACTAAGGCTTTATTATTGGGAATTGTGTGCTCTCAATCATGTAATAAATGCAAGCTAAATTTAGAAAAGTCTATATTTACTAATATTTTAATAGCTAAGTTTACCATGTGTACATGTACTCCATGGTATTATTACTTACATTTCCCAGCTTTTGGACCTGTATATCATTTGAAACAATGTCCATCACCATATAAGGTTGGAAATTTTACATTTCCTAAACAACTGATTAATTTTTATTATCAACCTGTAGAGGCAAACCAAGTTTTACTGATTTATTTATTCTTCAATTGTTATACAAGTTTGAGACATCAGCATTGTTTTATTTAAGGTCGGGAAATGATGGAAACATTAATGCTGACATTGATATTAAGCCCTGTTTGGTATGAATAAAAAAAACTCTGTGGGTAGCATATGTTTACATAGATAAAAGCAGAATATTCTTTGTCCAAACAGTGTATTATGCAGGGAATATTACAGTGTATGAATTCTGTGCCTTCAATTTCAGGGAAGATGAGTATTTATTACGGTTGGAGCAGGCTTTGCGGGGGTTTCTTCTGAAGTTGAATGTGTGTGATGCCATGCTGAAGGATGTGCCTGAAGGTAGGGGGCAGCACTTGTGACATGAAGCAAATGAATATCATGCAAAACATTTAGTATGTGATAGTTACTCATATCTCAGAGATTGAAGTTTGCTACTGTTGAAAAAGTGCAACAGATAACATTATTTAGAATTTTATAATTCAATTAATTTTGAATTATCCCATTTAATTGATATTCAGATGGATTATCTTTTGTTTCCATAAATATTTACAACATACAATATATTTAAAAAATCTTTATTGTGTCTAGTAGAATAACCATTTGATTTAAAATGGAAATATTGTTTCTTCACAACATAATCATATATTCAGATCCATTTTGCTAGGGTCAAAGATTGCATGTGGGTCAGTTGGATATTGACACAACTGTGATATTTTAAATGTGTGATATCTTAACTTTTTATCTTAACTGTATGTGTTTGCAGTAAAAGGTAAAGATGTGTATTTTCATAAAGTATCAAAACACTTCCCCTGAACCTAGTCAGGAAGTTTAATGTGCTGTTAATGATTTCAATAATTGGGGCCCAGCCTCATGATAATATTTTCCAACCTTCTGTCTGTCAGATATCTGTCCACCACCCCTTTATCTACACATTATCTCAAGAACCTTTAAAGCAGTTACTGTAAAAATTTAACCTGAGGTAGACACCCATGTTCGAAATACAATAATGCAGCCAGGCAGTTACCATGGAATCTCACTCATGTGCTGCCTTGTTTTTTAGGGTGCTCTGGGATTTCAATAATCATCCAAGCAATGGTCATGAAAATTTTACTAAACACAAGTGAGAGTGACTTTCAGACTCATTAATATTAAATTTTTTCCACCAGTTAGTGATCTTGAAATTCATTTCATGTGCAGTATCTTAAGAAATGTTCAAGCCATTGCTGTAAAAATTTATTCTGATCACTGACACCCATGAGACGTGCACTACTGAATTTCAGACCCATCAGGAATCCAATGTCCCCAATTGTCTGCCATGTTGAGTGACTGGGCATCACATGGACTATACTAAGGACCTTTAAGATCCCAGTAATATCATATTTTGATTGTGTATATTATCATGTTTTGCCTTGTATTTTAGGGTGCTCTTGGACTGTACAAGTTCATACAAGAGATTCCGCTCTTCTGAACATGCAGAGCCAAATTTGTATACAGGTAAGCGAATTACAATTAATTCATGCTAAATTCATTTATTAACAGTCATTACAGTCATTTGATAAAATTAAAAATACATTCGAGGGCAGAATTTCATCAAATGGTGTATGCATGCATCATGTCCAACCTGATTGATCACCTGGTCACATGATCAGTCAACAGACCTTTTCCATGAGTATGTATACAGCTCATAATGGCACGTGATGGTTATCTGCGGGGATTGGGTCCTTTGAGCCAGCAAAGCAAATTTTGTTAGGTGAAAGCAGATACATCCCACAGGCACAGGCAGAACACAAATTTCTCTATTGATAAGACTGTATTTTTTTTTTATACTTTCATCATTTGAGATTAATTGTTGATGGAATAGTCTCAAATTGTTAGTGTCAATAGTCACTAGTGCATAGGAAAGGGTCTATTTTGGACATTCATAACTGTTACATTCTTTGAAGCAATTGCTACAAGTTTAGTGTCTTATTGGAGGATGTGTGACTTGTCAGAAAACCATTATGTCTGCCAGGTAGCCATTTTAGAAATCCTTTTGCCAGGACAGTTTATGTGATTTTTTTATGATGTTTGGTCCCTTTTAGAGGATGTTTGTTGTTCAATGTCCGACCTGTCAGAAATCCAATATGGCCACCAGGACGCCATCTTTAAATTTCTTTAGAACATATTATCTCAAGAACTATTAAAGTGAATGCAGTGGGATGTATGTTAATGTAATCTTGCATTGGGTCAAAGATTTCTTAATAAATATGACCATCATTTATGAAAGCTCAGTTCAGTTGGCTTGTATTGAATAAAAATTAATATGGAAGCACCCATTTCACAATAATTCTTGCATGGATTTCTTTGATCTTTTGCTATATTTTGATCTTATATGTGGCCTGTGTGGTATTCCTTTTGAGACTGACAGGTATCGAGCAAGCTGTGGGATTAGTTCCTGATAGCTCAACAACCATACATTTTGCCTCAGACCATCATTCACTATGTTTTAACCAGACATATATGATAAGAATTTATGGCAATGTAAAAAGTTTAAACAAAATTGGCATATAGGTTCTGCAACAATTTTACTAGAAGTTGTGAATTGCAGCCCATTATGTCGCAGGTCATGCTTGGCAGCTGAGCGTCATGACCCATGGGTCACTTGTTGTAGGATTGTACACCTTCTTCCTTCAGTTAAGGGTTTCTGATAAGGTCTACCTCTTATTTCATTTTGAAAGATTATATAATGTATATACTAGTACTTTTTTTTCACAGGATTTTACCTGGATGGAGGCTGATGCTGACCAGGTGAAGTTAAAAGATGCTAAACTCCTGCCACTGAAGGCCATGGACCATCCCATGTACAAGGTGAGAAATAAAATGCAACTGTGAACAGCAAAAAGCAGGGATGACACAGGTCTCAGTGATTTACACTCTAAAAGCAAACTATTCGCGTCATAGCTATAGAATGTGTTAAACCTGTGAATTGTTACGGCCCATAGAATTGATTCTGTTATCTGTTCTTTACCTTTGATTCCATTTTCGATTCAATTCTTCAGTAAATTTAAGACTTTTTGAAAAATAAAAGCCTTTTTACCCAAATGGATGTAAGCAGAATGAACAATATCAAAGAAAAATAGAGCTCTCCTTCTGTTTGTCACTGCATATTTGTTTTTTTACGCGAGTTGAGTGGTCCACCAGTGAATGTTTACAGTAAAAAAGATGCTAAACTCCTGCCACTGAAGGCCATGGACCATCCCATGTACAAGGTGAGAAATAAAATGCAACTGTGTACAGCAAAAAGCAGGGATGACACAGGTCTCAGTGATTTACACTCTAAAAGCAAACTATTCACGTCATAACTATAGAATGTGTTAAACCTGTGAATTGTTACGGCCCTTAGAATGGATTCTGTTATCTGTTCTTTACCTTTGATTCCATTTTCGATTCAATTCCTTCAGTAAATTTAAGACTTTTTGAAAAATTAAAGCCTTTTTACCCAAATGGATGTAAGCAGAATGAACAATATCAAAGAAAAATAGAGCTCTCCTTCTGTTTGTCACTGCATATTTGTTTTTTTATGCGAGTGGAGTGGTCCACCAGTGAATGTTTACAGTAAATTAAGGAACATACGTGATAAAGAACTTCGACTTCGCACACCGCTCTGTCAAATTTAAGGTGGCACATAGGACTTTTGGATGGTACATGCAAAATAGTGATAATCAAAATGAATCAATTCAAAGGGCCTGCAATTCAATGCATCAATTCCTCAGTGCATTGTTACACCTGTAGAATGTGTGAGATTTCTAGCTAATTCTGCACACCTGATAATGAACTGGTGGCAATTCTTACAAAAAAGATTCTTATAATGCCTCTGTGATGGGTTTTTAAACTTGTATATCTATAACTTGTCAGTAAACATAGTATATGATCCCAGAAAAAAACGTGATTGAAGGTGAACAAACAGAAGAAGCTCCTTTAATCTAAAGGTGCAGAAGGTTTCAAACAGTTCACTGAAATGCACAAAACATTATTTTTGGGTACTTTTTAAAAAGAACCAATATATTATCAGATTAGAAACCAGATACTGGAATTAGTTAAAGATTTAACCCCTTTTGGATCTGACAATGCACTAGTATGATATAGTTGATTTCTGCTTGGACCACCCAGTAACATCATCAGTGATGTAATAAATGGGGGAGGTATTTGCTGGTGAACAATATGCAACAGAAAACATATGTCATGATTTGACAGGATTATGAAACATATATTTATATGATTTTTAGCTCAGCTGACTATAAGTCATCTGAGCTATAGTCGTGGTCCATTGTCCGTCGTCCGTCCGTCCGTCCGTCCGTAGATGTGGCACGTTTTGAAACCGTAAGACCTAGGAATCCAAAATTCGGCATAATGTTAGATGTCCCAAAGATCTCCTACCAAGCCGAAAACTGGGTGTTTGCAACTTCGTTCCTTTGAGAAATTAAGGAAAAACCTCAATTTTTTATTAAAAACCTATTTTCACACTTCAGGACTGCCTAATATCAAAACCACTCATCTGTTTTACCTCATATTTACCATAAATATTCCTCTATATAGTTCCTATGTACATGCCAGAAATTATGTCTGTATTATTTAATTTAAAAAAGTTATGGGCCCAAACATAATGCATTTTGTAAAAAATCAGAAAAGATATTTGATCACTTAACACAAAAAATGTTAATGCTATGGACCTTTTTTCCAGTAATATAACTTTAATTAATCAAAATTAAAATGTATACCCAAAATTAGATGAAAATCTTTTAAATTTTCTAAAATATTAATAAAAATAAAAAAGTGGTACCTTAAATTTTGCCCAACTTTGACCAAGGCACGTTTTTTTCCTGTAAGTACTGTGGATTTAATTTTCACAGCATGTTTTTGTTAGCATTTCAACTGTTAAATTTGAAACCAGTTGATCAAAAACTGTAGATTTTAATCAAGTTTTCAAGCACCATGTAACATATTGTTTACATCAAGCTAGTGTTATGCAGTTTGCAAGAGCTCAGCTACCCAGCTTCAGCTCTAAGTTCCTTAAATTCAGCATACAGTTAGATGTCTCCAAAATGCCCTACCATGCCAAGAATTTGGTCACTAGGACATTCGAGATATTAATGAAAAACTTCATTTTTCCATTAAAAACCCATTGTTACACTTCAAGACTGCCTAATATCAAAACCACTGATCTGACTTTAATCATAAATAATATATATAGGTTTCATTCTCTATGCACATGCCAGAATGATGTCAGTATTGTGTAATTGTTTTAAGTTATGGGCCCAAACTTAATGCACTTTGTAAAAAATCAAGAAATATATTTACTCCCTAAACAAGAGCATTGCTGAAGCTAGAGATTTTATTGTCAGGGATGTAACATTATTTAATCAAGATTCAATTGAATACCAAAAATTAGTTCTGAATTTTTCAAATTTTATTTAGTATAAATATAAAATTAGTACCTTAAATTTTGCCCAACTGTGACATGACCATGGCACGTTTGTTTCCCGTGAGCACTGTTGATATAATTTTCATATCATGCACACATAAGCATTTCAGCTTTTTAGTTTAGAAAGCTGAACGAAATTGGCCAAAAATTGTAGCTTTTATTAATGTTTTTTATGAGACCCTGTCAGACTTTGGCTCTCTCCAGCCCCTCTTGAGTCACCTGTATGTTGACCTTGTTGACCTTTCATCAAATTATGCATGCTTGAGGCGAGGCATACATGGAATCCAGGCAGCTTATGGCAAGCCACAGTTGATCCAGGTGTACAACCCAACTCATCTAGTAGTTTTAACCAAGAACATAACAAAAAACAATAAATTAATAAATTTTTATTGGTTTTTAATAACAAATTAAAGAAAAATAGAAAAGGAATTTGTTAATAACAGGAAATTAACTTGCAGTTACTGATGATATAAGAATCTTGTATCGATGGGTAGAATGTCACATATTCCAAATAACACCATGCAGTCACCTATGGCATTTTTCAGTTCAATTTTAATGATAAAAAAGTAAATCATATTATTCATTACTAATCATTAGGGATCATATGAAGGAAATTAGACAAAGATGCAGTTGATAATATTAATCTAGATTCCTGCTGTGTCTAGTGTGTACATTGATGTGAAATTAGTCCAAAATGAATTTTTTACAGTTATTTTTTAATATAAAAAAAAGCCATAAAACCTGGTACTTATGATCATTATTTAAATGTGTGAATTTTGTATATTCTGGATTCTCAAAATCATTGTTTGGTGAAAACTGAATAAATTCCAGACATGGTGCAAATACTTTGTAATTGTATTTAAATACGAATATGATTTTGTACTCCATTATAAAATTTCTTGCATAAAGAATGGGAATTCAGGTAAAAATGAAAATATATGAATACTCGTGCAAATACTTTCAAAATGTATTCATGAATGCATTCATGAATATATTCTTTAATATTATTTTAATAATCATATCAGTTATATTTCATTTTAAAAAATCATATGATTCTCTTATTATTTTTAATAAAAATTATATTTGGGACAATATTTGTATTTTTTTTAATAAATAGTTAAACTCTTATATTATATGTTCTGCTTATAAGTTATATGGCCAAGTCAAAATCTGTGTGACAATAGTACTCCATTTGTTAATAAAATAAATGAAATCAATCCTCTTCCCTGTCTCCAAAGGTACTATCAAAATCATACATAAGCTAAACAACAACAACTCATAATACAGCTTATATTTATTACCACACAAAACCAGCATGTGCCTCATTTCTAAATAATATTTTTTTATCATATATAACAGCTGAGCGTCGTGACCCATAGGTCCCTTGTTTACAAAAAGTTCAGATACACATTAACATGTGTTTTCATGCATTTGCAATCTTCAGATGTGATTTGTCAGCGGTTGGTGCGGTTATGTAATTATGTGTTGACGCACTCAGCCATGGTCAGTAGGAAATGTTCGGGGATAAGGATTATGCCTGTATTTTGAAATAATTTCCGATCTTTTGTTCAGCCTTTTAGACTTCCGAGTCAGGAGTGTTATTATTTGTACCTTTTCTTTGAGGCAGAGATTACACATACCATTGTGGAGCTTTCTCGGGGGTGTGCTTTTAAGAACCCGCCAGCTGATTGCATACAGGGTGTTTTGATCCTTCTGTAGCCAAATATACTTTGAGAGTTCGGAATCTTTTTTAATATTTTTGATGATTAAATGTTTTTTTATGGTTTCTCAGCAGAATTGGAGATCAGGCTTTGTTTGCCCTGAATGTAAATGCAAAAGTGTTGTTAATCCCCGCCCCCCCCCCCCCCCCCCCCCCCCCCCCCCCCCCGGCTGTCATTAAAATTTGAAACCAGTTGATCAAAAACTGTAGATTTAATTCAAGTTTTCAAGCACCATGTCACATATTGTTTACATCAAGCTAGTGTTATGCAGTTTGCTAGAGTTCAGCTCCCAAGCTTCAGCTCTAAGTTCCTTAAATCTGGCATACAGTTAGATGTCTCCAAAATCCCCTATCATGCCAATAATTTGGTCACTAGGACTTGATTCCGTCGAGATATTAATGAAAAACTTCATTTTTCCATTAAAAACCCGTTGTTACACTTCAGGACTGCCTAATATCAAAACCACTGATCTGACTTTGATCATATATACATATCTTTCTATACATTCGCTATGCACATGCCAGAAATGATGCCAGTATTGCGTAATTGTTTTAAGTTATGGGCCCAAACATAATGGACTTTGTAAAAAATCAGGAAAAATATTTGCGATACATGAAAATTATTGAAGCTAGAGAATTTTTTTCAAGTATATAACTTTGTTTAATTAAGATTCAATTATATACCCAAAATTAGATCTGTATTTTGTAAATTTTATAAGCTATTAGCATAAACATAAAATCAGTACCTTAAATTTTACTTAACTTTGACCAAGGCATGTTTTTTTCCTGTGAGTACTGTTTTAATTGATTTAATTTTCACAGCATGTAAACATAAGTATTTAATTTGTTTAAATCTGAAATTTGAAAATAAAAGGTTGAAAATAAGGCTAGTTATTGAATTTTATCTTGAGGCTCTATTGTAGTCACTTGCTTTGTTCCAGCTGCAGGTAGGCCACTCCAGGTCACTGGAAGTCAGCTATGCCAGGGTTCCTGATTTGTTGCAATCACTGGGGGAGATCCCCTGCTGTGACAGGTGTACAATTGTTCTCATATCACACCCCCTCCCCCCCCCCCCCTTAATATATAAATATACATTTGTATACATGATGTGGTGTTATATGACAAGATTGGGATTTATGATGATGCAATTTAGAATTATGAATCAACGTTTATATTCAGAAATATATGTTACATTGGAAATGTATACAAATTGAACTTAAAATAAAAAAATGAAGATTTAATACAAACATGTGTTTATTATTTTCGAGCCTCAGCAGAATTGGAGATCAGGCTTCGTTTGCCCTGAATGTATATGCAAAAGTGTTGTTAATCCCACCATCCCCCCCCCCCCCTTCCCCCGGCTGTCATTGATCCTTTGCACCTCACCGTCACCAATGCACTGGGACATTAGTTATTATTGCAAATGTGTACAATTATTTTAATTTGAAAAATAATTGGATTAGAAAAAATTAAGATCTAATTGAAACATATACTTGCCTCATGAGAATGGAACATAAAGTGCTCAGCTCTGTCTGTCCATCATCTCTCAGTTATCATTAAATATATATATTAATTATGAAATTTTTCCTTTAAGCACTGTTGAAATAACTTTCATATGCTGTATGTATATCTACATTTCATATTTTAACCTTCCATGTATTTAAGTACTGTTGAATGCTCCGTCCATCTCTCTCTATCTCCTTTTCTCTCTACATCCAACCCTCCTTGCTGCCCACACTGTTTCCTTCTCCGAACCCCATCCCAATGTCAGCCTCAGTATACGAGAACAGGATGTATCAGATATATTCATATTTTTATATATTGTATAACTATTTGTTACCTATGTACATGCCAGAAATTATGTCAATATTGTGTAATATGTACACGTGGTGGGCATCAGTATAATGTACCTTGTCAAGACCTAAGAGATATCATGTCATACAGACACAATTCATAAATCCCCTCTTCAGCATAGTTAATCATAATATTATATCTGTCAAATTGAAATCTTGCGGACTTCCATACACTATAGATCCTTCAACAAATAGCCTTATCATCATTCTACCACTGCTTAGTGTACCGTCATTGCATTTATATTTTGCTCAAATATATCCCTATTTTCAACAGCTCCCAAATAAATAAAAAATAAACCACTATATTTACTCCTTATTAATCCATCAGTCAGGTTATTTCATACATCATTTACTCAGATATTACATGATATTCCTTTATAATAGCCTAACATGTCCATGATATTCATAAGGTTTGTCGACTAAATATAGTATCACAATGGTGATACATTTATAGTCAAGTCATGATCAGCTGAGTGCTGTGACCCATCGGTCCCTTGTTTTTTGGAGGCTCTTGTTGTATTCCCTTACATTGTCAAGCAGTCCACTTTGGTGACTGTAGGTCATTCAGTGCAGCTCTCTATGCTTCCCAGGCTGTTGGCATAATGTTATGCAATCCCATCACTAGGGCAAGCCCTCTCTCCACTGAGTTGAGCTTGATCAGGCTGTCTGCAGTTAATACCATACCACAGGGAGCTTTTTTCTCTGGCAACCCCCCCCCCGCCCACCCCCACCCCACCCCATTCTGTTGACAGACCTGTACTATGAACTTGATGAATCTTAAAATTAACATTTTTTTTTCAGCAACGAGCAGTAACAACAGAGACCCCTCCCCCCACCCACCCCTTCAATACACAGAACTAATAAACAAGATGAATCTTATAATTTTAATGATAAATAAATTCTTTTTGATGAGACTTGGACAATTTTGATTTTTTTTGAAGATTAAAAATTCAGGAATTTAATCCTTATATTCAAATGTGATAAAATTTTAGGATCTAATGTAAGTGCTTACTGACAAGATTTAAGAAGATATAAATACTTTGTAGCATTTCATTCATATCTCTTAAAGTTGGCAGGGCCTAGGTGTGAATAACACTTTTAACTTAGTATTAAAATTATGAATATTGGTCAAACTTTGTGGGATTTTTTTAACTCATATGGTTGTATATTTAACTTTTGAAAACTTAATTACCTTCACACATTATTTGTTGATGAAATGTTACTTTTATATAACACTTACCGTAGGCCCATTTGTTCCCTTGGTGCATCACTAAATGGTTTAGCTCATGTCCATTATTCTATAATTTACAGAGTTTCATTTTAGCAGGGCCATTTTCTCATAGCTTTTCTAATGATAATATACAAGAAAAAACAAAAGAAATAAAAATATTTTACAGTTATTAATATTTTCTAAAAAATTCAGCTGAGCGATATGACCCAAGGGGCCCTTGGTTTTTCATTAAAATTGATCATCATATAATTTTTATTGCATACTGTCATCTGCAATATAATATGTAATAATAACAAACAACATGACATCATATAAGTAACTCTGTGTTAAAAGTGGTATTCCATGATAAATGGTGTCCAAATGCATATTTCAGTAATGCTTTCACTGAATAAAAAACAAAAGGTATATATTAACATGAAGTATCTATATTTTCTGTTTTACTTTCTTTCCTTCATTAGTTAGACCATAGTCTTTTCAAGAAAACCAACTTTATGAATATTCATAGATAAATATATTTTGCAGTTTTATTAATATTTATTATTTATATATGATATACGATTTTTATATATTTTGCTCATGACGTTTTCATGTGATGTCACAGTTTTATAATATTTAATATTTATATTTTTTATATATTTCTAGATGCAGCTGTATGTTGAAGAAGGCACAAAAGATGGTGGCTAAGGTCAATGGTTCATTCTAGAATGGGAGAGGCCATAACATGTGCTTATCCAGTACTGGTCAGGTTTCAGTGACAGAATGTGACAGGGTTCAGCAGGCACTGTTTAAGACCAACCCTTGAGCCTGGACCAGCCAATGAGACTGCATGGTTGTCATACCAGCTCTACTGGTAGAGATCATGGATACCTTGTCTCTGATGGTTAAGACTTGGTCAGGTGCTGGCATGATTAAGACAACATATTTGCGTTTAAGTACATTAAATGATGGATCAAGCATGTCATTGCAGTGTGGACAGCACCCTATGGCAGTAGAGCTGTAAAGTTTTCTTTGAGTCATTTATTCATTGGAGAAACTGCAGGGTTCATAAAGCTGCAGATAGATGGCACTGTATGTGCTGTCACACTGCATTTTTCCAGACACTTGTGAGACTGAGCAAGCAAAGGCTCAAGAAAGGTCTGCTTCTGTTTTGTTCACTGTGATAACTTCCTAGATGGGACACTACCTGAGTTGTTAGCTAGATAGATTTGGACATTAAAATAGCCAGTTTACATTACATAATCACACCTGTCATGGTATCAAAATACACCTAGTTTTGGTTATTGATAAATACAAATAATCCATGTATATATGTTTATCATAACAAATCAGCATGACTGAAGGTGCATTACTAAGCAGGTATGAAATCTTGTAATCAAAGGATGATGAGCTTGTTATGAATTACAAATAAATGAGATTGTTAACTGGTTTTTTTTTTACATCATAATAAATTATAATATTAGCACAGGATGCTGTTTGTGTTCATTTCAAGATACTGGTTGTGCCTGATGCAAGTTTATATCTTCTGTGTTTATTTGTAATGAAATGGAAATATTAGAATGGGTATAAATACAATTCAAGGGCCCTAAAAATTCTTGCATCAGAAATATAACCCATCCACAGACGTTCGGCAATACAATGCTTTAAATAGGTCTTGGCTTGTGACCTCTGTCTATTAAAATGCTGCAACATGGCACTAGTAGTCATGTTCAGTGGATACTTGTAGCCACGCTGAGTTTTGTGCATGGATGTATCATACAAAATATGTAGGTGGCACCACTGGTCTTGTAATCAATATAAAGCTGTCTATAGGTATATAGATGTGCTGAATTTCTGGCCAGTCCACCACATCTTTATATAGGTGCTTGGATATGCACTTTTCACAACTGTAGTTGATAGTGCCAACAGTCTATGTGTAAAGAATTTAGGATTTCTGAACATGCAGAATTTCAGGAAACCACATCAAACCATATCTGAAATATGCCTTTATGTGATTAACACCCAGAATAAATGCATGGATAGAGGCCGTCAAAAAGATTGTAAATGCCACCATTAGTCTTGTGTTTAAGTTAAAGCTATCAAAGTTTTTTTTACATGCAACATTTCAGGCCAATACGTTTAACTACTCCTGAGATATGTGCAAGGATGATCGCTAGGCAAAAAATGAAAGTAGGTAACGCCACTAGTCACATGTACTAAAAAAGCTACAAAGGATTATGGACCTGCAATATTTCAAACCACTCCTGATAATATATATTATTTATTTTATATATTTATTTATTTATTTATTCGTACAAGAAAGTACAATATAACGTGAAATATATGGAATATGAAATAAATGTACATAAATATATACAGAAATAAGAAAAATTAAAGTTCAGTCTATACTTATTGCAAAGACAGTAGGTAATAAATCAATAAGCTTTTTAACCCCCTTGCCTATTAAATATGAGGTATATGTACCATCTTAGCAGTCGAATAACTTTTAATCTATATGTATGGATGCTGCCATCGTCTTGAGATGTCTCTGAAGGATATAGTATTTAGCTCTGATCATTCAGCTGGATGTCACTACGCCTCGTTTTGATTTATTCAGAGGATTATTTTATTTTATTACAGTAGTGTTTTGCAATCATCTTAAGGCTTTCAAGATGCACGGTTGGACGTCAGCATATTGCATCTTTGCCTGAAGCAATAAAGAATTTCTTTAAGCCTGAAATTCCATAGCGAATATATAATATTTCAATCAATCCTCGATTGCATCGGCTGTTCGTGTTATAAAGGTAATCTAATGAATTCAAATATTACTGCTTGGTGACTTGCCTAACACCGTTTTATAAAACAGAACTGTTGCCACCTTCACGAAAAGACGGAGTGTTCGTTTTAGTTTGACCAATAAAAACGTACAACCAATAAATAATATAAACAAAAATAAAGAATATAAGCAAAAATACACGACTCTGATCGATTTGCTGAAAGGCATTGTGTTGCCCCAGGTAAACGTGTGCACTGGCTCGCCTTACTCCAGGGGAACAACCTTGGATGTCAATATTACCCTGCATAAATATGTACAAATAAATAAAGTAGATATGGTTATGGGAATTGCAGGGCAGCAGAAATTCAAGAATACATTTAAACGTATATACATTATTTCAGGGTAATGTGATGCATTTAAAAAGAGACATTCTTCGCCTTTTTTTGTTAAAATTGAGGGAGCTTTTTTGCATATACTTAGCAGTCTGTCACGGATTAAGGGCAATTCTGGTGCCACGAGTTGCGTATTTTGAATGCGAAATACAGTCTATGCGGGTTCTTTCGATCTGACGTACGGCTTTAAAACAAATTGTAAGGATCATACTGAACTATGCGTATTTCTACATCTTATACTGTATATACAATCCAGGTTATCAGTGTAATACATAAACATTCTTAAGAGATTTTCATATATGAATGAATACTTTATAGGTGGAAATCCGTTACTGATTGTGAAAAGTTCATGTTTTCTTTTGATAACGAACTACATACTTGATAGTGCAACAATTTTTGCTCAGAAAACTTTAAACAATTGGCCCATGGACCATGACGCTCAGCTGTATTCAAGGAACCTTGAATAATGAGCAAAATTAATCCCAGAGTGCTAAAAATCCTGTATTTTGTGAATAGTCCTTAGAAATAGGTTACAGATACCTAATTTACTAGGAAATCCCTAGATGCTAAGTCAGAAGTTTCTTTGGTCAACTGTTACAATTTGTGGCCATCTGACTAATAGAGTGCTAAAATCATGTTCTGTTGACACGAGATTGGATGGGGAGGTCGAACTCATATCACATACAGTTACTGATGTGCGTGGCTGACAGTGTTTTAAGACGACTTTGATGATAGGAAGACTTTATTCACAGCACAGAGGTCTCTCCTTATGCCCTTCTGTGTTAGAGACGCTATAGAGAAAGATATATGAGTACATTCGAAATATTCTGAAATGCAAAAAATTTACTTTGGGCATGTAAAATTCATCTGAACAACATCTATAATAATGCCCTGGCAGGTTACATCAGTTGATTATGATAACCGTCCACTGCAGGTCATTATGAAAACATAATGGGAGAGGCTAAATGACTGTTTGGTTATTTCAGTTTATTTTTCAAATCAAACTCCTGGACAAAGCTTTTCCCTGCCTGTCTGAATATTAGGCGTGATCAATCTCTGATACCTTCTGAATGGTACGTCACTTTGTGTATCTGAAGTGTTTAACCTCCTCACCAATATTTAAAGTTGCCATTTCATCACTTCCACATAGCTCATAGAATATAGTTCACAGAAACATTAGTTCAGGTTTCCAAGAAATTTTTACGGGTATCTTCCTGGATCTTAATCATATCAGAAGTTTATGTCGTGTGCATTATATGCAGAAATACTTAATAGAAATTTAAAGTTGTTCAATTGTTTCTTACTCAAATTAGAGTTTTCTATCTTGTGCATTTTGTTTATAGATTCATAATTAGAAATCTCCTAGTTGTTGAATTGTATCAGATTTACTCAGGTCTTGTATTAGTTGTACTGTATCCACAGTGCTCAGGTATGTATTATATAACTAATTAAACGAGTGAAGACAGGAATGATTTTAGGCAGTGGTGTCTATATGATAAGCAACTTCTAACAGTTGTAACTGGTGAAAATGAGGTTTAATCAACAGCTCACGAATCTGACCACAGTTACTTGGTATCAGCTTGGCAAGAACTTCACATCACTCTAGTGATTTGTGACACTGACACCTACTTTCAGATTCAATCTGCACTGGAAGTTTACAAGTAGGTGACCAATATTTATCGATGCAACACAGGATGTTAAAAACATCAAGTTGTCCCTATCAACAGCAATTTCACTTTTGGGTAAATTTGAGTCCATCTAAAATAGTATCAATTTAATACCATTACTATGAAGTTAGAGTAAAATTCATTGTGAACCAATATTTAAATTATCAATCAAGATCTTATTAGCAAATGGAGTTGCCAAAAAAAATCTTTAACCAGACTGGTCCATAAGCAACATGGGCCTGTAAGCCTGAGCTTTGATCTTTTGACCCCAAATCATAGGGGGGAATTTCTTATAATCTATACAATACATGTGTAATATGAAAACAATCGGGTAAGTGGTTGCCGTGTTATATAAGTTAACACAATCTTTAAGCTGGGGTATCTAGGGACGATACCGATGCTGACGCCGGAAGAACGGTATAAGCTCTTCTAAACTTCCTTCCGGCGAGCCAAAGATACAGGCGGAGGTCACAAGTTTTTCAGTTCTTCTAAAACCTAAGTTGAAACAATTGACATACCAATTTGAGGGAAAATGTGCAGTTTTCAAATATTATGGCTTTCTCAGAACCCCTTTAATTAGGCTTAATTGACTTTGAAGATCAAGGTCATAATTATTCAAATTCTTAAACGATTTTGATAAAAAACAAAAATAGTGTATCAAATGTTTAAAAAAAAAAAAAACCTGGGCCACTTCAAAGTTGTGTCCTTCCCAGAAAATCTTACTGATGACAACTTGACTACAAACCCGCTGGTGATCCAACTTTGAACAAACAATCACAAAGAATCAAGCTTATAATGTTAGTTTTAACCTTTACCAGCTGAAAAAAAGTGGTCGAATATATTACTTATTTATATAATATATGAATATAACAGATGATTTTTTAAAGTGTATATAGAAAATATATAATATGAATAATGATTATAGATATATAACAGAATATTATCAAACTTGCACCACAGCCAGTTATATGATGCATAGCCTTGATATGAATGACTGAGGAATTTCAATTATCATTCATAGACATGATGGAGGGGGTTTTTTATATTCTTTAACAGGAAGAAATATTAAAATTTTCGAACGGCACAAATCCAGAGTTACAACTGCACGTTGAAATATACTCTGGATAAAAAGAGACAACGTGAAAAGGGGCCTCATGACTTCATCAGCAAGGTTAATCCTTAATATACTAGTTAGTCAAGAACTGAACAGAAGGATACTGAGGCTGGTATTTATATAATTTCGATTAATTCTTTCAATATTTTCCAACACCAGACTTGGTCTAACGGAAGCAGACCCTCCTGACATCCTACTAAAATCCTCCTGCACCCATGTAAAACGTCGTAAAACGTAGCTAACCGTAGTTCACCCGGGACGTAATCTTAGTAAGCCCCAGAAGGGACGAGGCGCAGTCATAACTGAACTTGGTCGATCGTAGTTCAACCGTGGCCAAACCGTACCTATAGAACCTAGTGGGCGATACAAGAACCGTGAAACCTCGGAGTGCTGCTCTGGTGCGCCGTACGTGAACCGTACCCGGAAGGTTATTTTGGAAATGTCCAAGTTCGGGCAAGGTGGAACAAGGGGGTCCCAACGGGCCACTACGGCTATGGCGGTGGCACTAGGGTTCTACCAGGGCTTTGGTAGGGTTCTACTACGATTCCATTTTCACCCCGACTGACCCCGGCAAAGTATTGCACGCAAAACTCCCCTGAGACACGTTGAGGATTGAAGACAGTTGATCAGGATTGACTACGGGTCGCTAGGTTCGAGTACGGTCTAATTAGGACTGGCTACGATTAAATACGGAGTCCTACCGTAGTGCCACCGGGACGCAAAATCCGGGAATGTGTGACTATAGCCTTATGTATGTCAAAAGACCTTTGACACCTCCATCTCATACTTACTGCAATCGTTTTCGTGGGGCGTCAAGCCGTGCGTTTGCTCACATCCCAAGAGAAGTTCAATGTATTGGTCTGATATTTGGCATGTCCATCGATCTTTGGGAGTTTTGTTTGTAGACCAGACAGGTGGTGCCACTAACATTCCCGTTTTCGTAGAATACATGAATGCACATAACATTAATGTTTTATAAAAAGTGAATTTGTATAGTACTATAAATTTGTCACATGTAATACTTGTATTGCTTTTGCATTTTGATGTTCTGAAACACATGTTCTACATGTATTACTGGTTGACCCATCAAATAAAGCTATCAACATTTTGAAAAAGAAATTTCCCGTGCAATAGTTCTACAAACTTGCGCATTTTAAAAAAACTGTTATGCTGTATCTCAATAAAAATTCTAATATCGGTAAACTTTATTTCGAGATCGGTCATCTTACATTATAAGCTTGAATCTTTGTGATTGTAAAAAAACCTGGTCAACCGTAGCAGAGGGGCACCGGAATGCGCCGGGGAAAACCGCGATCATCAAAGAATCTGTTCTAAGTCCAATCAGCAAATTAAATCAGAGACGTGATTCTAAATGAATCCACTACGTGAACTGTGGCCCCAGTAATATTGGGAATATACATGGTAGTTTTTCTGTGCTGATAAAAGACACGAATCTTGGTCACACCTGTTGAATTAGCCATATAGTGACTCAAAATGTTACAAAGAGTGTCACTATGCACCACTGTACACCACTCTGCCTAATGCCACCGTCACAAATAGCCTACACGGCCCGAACGGTGAGTAAAAGCAGCATTTTCGGCTATTTTATCACGGTGCCCGCAAATTACCCGTACGATGTTCACTGTTTACTCGCCGTACGGGCGCCGTGGTGCTGAGCTGGCTGCGCTCAATTCTCCCGGCGTTTTCAACTCACCGTAGGCCCATTGAAGGCCAAAGACAGGCCGTAGACAGGCCGTAGACAGCCCGAACGATCGCCTTGCGGGCATTGGCCTGTAACCATGCGGCACCCTTACGATTTTCCGGGTAATCTTCTCGGCAAAATTCGTGCGGGAACCTGGTGCCAGCCTTTGCCGTACGGGCACCGTGCCATAGCCTTACGGTGCCCATATAAAGGCCCTGTGCGACATGTGTACAGTCGAATTGCAGCCGTGCGGGGTCCTTAGAGCTACTTTGAGATGTAAATTTTGCCATGTGGTGTCCTCCCGGTGCCCTGAGATGTAGGATAATCTGAGATGTAGGTTATATAAATACGGCCACAGTGGCATATATTTCAAACACTTTCTGTTGTCAGCTGCACAGATAAAATGTCATTATCTATTGATTGCTGAAAATAATTTCCCCGAGTCAGTAAATAATAACGCCAAACTCGGATTTATGAGAAAAAAGTTTGCATTCTTCAAATTACTTTATTAGAAGCAATATATGCTTATACCATTACTTTCCCTTTCTTATTATCTGGTTTCTTGTTGAACAAATGACAGTCGTTTAAAACTCAGGTATATATAAAAAGCCAGAAATACCCTTACGGTGGCCGCACGGTGCCAGCAATCGCCGGAATGGCGCCTGCCGGTCATCGGCCGGGCACCTTACGGCCTTCTTGCTTCATGCATAGAACCCACACAGTTATAGTCTGTGGGCTGGAAGGACCTACCTTGACCCTCCCGTCTATTAGCCAAACCTATTTTCTTATTGTAATATATCAATACTTCGATTTTAAGGATGTTTTATATTGAATAACTGGGACTCACTAGTGGTTCCGGGCTGTTTTGTTCACACTATAACAATTGAAGTTTTCGTTACCCATCTAGGGGTAGGGGAATATGAAATGATCTGAACTCCATCACTGTTTAACCCAGAATAACACAGTGCCCATCAAATAATTGCATTTACCAAACCCGTTTGGGTGATATATAAAATATACCAATAGGTCAGTTTTAGGTCAACAGAGATCAAATGGTACATTAATGGCCTGATTTGGGTTTATATCACACATATATATTCATGGAATACTAAAAATAAAAGCACTTGAACAAAAGACATGGGTGCAATATTAAGGATTTTGTGAGAAACGCCATGTCAGGGGTAGGGGAAATTAAAATAACCATAACTCCATTAATTTTTAACCAGGAACAACAAGGTAACTATCAAATTGTCCTATTCACCAAGTCTGTTCAGATGATATATAAAATATGCAAATAAGATTAGGTCAACAGGGGTCAAAAGGTCATAAGATTTTCAAAATCTAGAAACTGACGACTCATTATTCCTCTGCATGGAGGAATTAGATCAAATGGTCAATTTACGGCCTGATGTGGGTTTATATCACACACTTGGAATGTTTTGGCTCACAAATGTTCAAGGGTATCTAAACAAAAAAGCACCTGAATGAAAAAAAATGGTGCGATATTATGGAATTTTGGGAAATAGGGCTAGGGAAATTGAAATAACCATAAGTAAATCAATTTTTTACCTAGAACAATAAAATAGCCAACATATTGTTTGATTGGTCATGCCGGTTAAGATTTTAAATAAAACTATGGGAGTAAGCCCAATATAGAGGTCGGGAGTGGTCCAAAGGTCATGAAATTTTAGTCTCTGCCAAAATATAGAAACTATTGCGACTCAATTATTCAGTATGGCGGAAATAGATCAAACGATCCATAATAAACTGGATTGGTTTGAACTATACATTCAGATAGTTCTGATTCACATATTTACAAAGATAACTCAAAATAAAAGCACATGAACAATTGAGATAAATATTATAAATTTGTAAGAAAAGCCATGTAAGGGGTAGGGCATCCAAAATGACCATATCTCTATAGATTTTGATCTAGAACTATAACTATCGATCCAGTTGTTGCTCTGCATGTCGATTAATATGTTATACAAAATATGCAAAAATATCATAAGTCGGTACTGAGGTCAGCAAGGGTCAAATGCTAATGAGAATTTTTTTCTCGGCCAAAATCTAATAACTTGAAATTACTCATTGCCCCGTTAGTATGTAAATAGATTAAGTGGTCAACTTATTTGTCACATACATTCAAAGTACTAGATATTAGGCTAAGCCTATTCTAATGAAAAAAAAAAATTATGCAAGTTTAGTATGTATTGTAGTCAGCATGGGTCAAATGTAATGAAATATTCACCTTGGAGCAAATCTAGAAAGTAGTGGTTCATCAATACTTTGTATGCTGGAAATAGGTCAAAGGGATATATAAAGCAGGAACTTGCTTAAAATAACGTTGTTTTAGCAGTCAGGATTAGGTATATCAGCAGGCCTTTGACTGATGTTTTATAGTTCCTTTAAAAAGCTAACATAAACATATAAAAATGGGAGTCATAATGACCGTTTCAGTGGCGATTAAGACATCTCCTTTCATTATTTTTTATTCGCCACAATAACTTTCTTTTAGCCTCTCTTTATAGGTTCAGTTTGTACTGTAATGGTACAATTCATAATTTTCCTAACATGCTGCGAATGTTTCATTTCAAAAGGTTAACATGTAAACTATAAAAAGGAAATATAGGGGAACGGTCGGTCGGTTTCGCTCAGGTTCGGGGGGAAAGACAAGGCGGTACATACGTTTTCTAAAATTCGTTTTGGTGATATATTTTAGCTTATATTGCAGAAGGCTCTTGTTGATGCTAAATGGGATGAAATTATTTGCCCTTTTTGCTATTGCAGTGGCCAGCTATTTAAAATGATTTATGTTCGCCTTTTAACTTTATATTATCTCAAAATGTTTACATCCAAAATGCGACAAAGTACACTTTTAGGAGACTGTAACTGTTTTGTTCAATCACGGGGTGCACACAACATGTGACGACATTTGACTAAGTGAATATTCCGAATTTTTGTCAATGTGGTAACCATATTAACAGCCATTTCAGCCATTGAGAATTTCAATTATGTCCTTTCATTTGAAATGTAAAACATCGGTCAAACGTCTGCTGATGCCTACATCTGGCTACTAATACAATGTTTTATGAGCAACAACCTAGTGTGCAGGACATTTTAAAAAGAAGATCATTCTGCCCGCCACATTGGTTACCATTTTAACTGGATTTTACATAATGCGGCCATATGGTAATTCTGTTAAATTCGGAAATGTTTTAATAAGCACTGTGGGGATCAAAACGGTTTTTGATGGTTAACTTATGTTAAGGATAACGCACCAATAAGGTCTCCATCTTATTGAAATGTATTAAGTCTATAGAGCAGTTCTTCAATGAGTCAGCCACAATACTATATTTCCGGAACCTGAACAGCAATTAGTTTACAGTAAATGTTCCAAAAAGACCTTATCCATACTGGAACAATCAATGGTCGAGCATAGAAGCATCTATAAAATTCTTTTCTTGTTTATGTGTAACGAAAAATATGTGACGGCAAATATAATGAAAGGAAATTCCATTACCGCCCGGTAGGCTTCATAATGGCAACCATTCATGTAAATATTTGTTTTAACGAGAAACGGAAAATATCAGTTATAGGCCTCCTGAAACTTACACTTATTTACAAAAACAACTTTGTTGTAAACAATTACCTGTTATATATGGACCTTACAGAAAAGATATCGTGTCTATTTTGGGTTTTACAAAGCATGATCCCATGCATTTCTTTTCATAGCATTTAAAATGTGTTAAGGACACTTTAGGCTACCGAAAATTACTTTCAATTAACCCAGGGAAGTTCATAAGCCCATTATAATTAACCTATTGCCAAGATACAAAGTACTGATGAATCACTACTTTCTATATAGCTCTAGTTTTTCTCCAAAGGCGAACATTCCATGGCCGTTTGACCCCTGCTAACCTCAGTATTGACATGATACTTCATATATCCCATGTACATAAAAACATCTCACATATCAGGATAACTGGCACGACAAAAGAATATTTGATTGGTACATTATCAATATATGTCATAGACTTTTGGAGTCACGATTATTTTTAAATAACTCGACAACTAACAAGTTGTTTCTCGATAAATTATTGAACGTTGCACCACGTCAAAGTCGTTTGAAAACATTCATTTATTTTGAATTATCATTATACCAATGTGAATAAAAGCCTATTCCAGGCTATAATTTGTTCAGTTAAGCATTTCCACCACACAGAATAATTCATTCGCTGGTTTTCTATATTTTGGCCGATGCTAAAAGTCAGGACCTTTTGACAACTGCTGATCTCTATATTGACCTTATTTGCAAATTTTTATACAATCCTAACCACCTACAATATGGTGGATCCTTTACTGTTCTAGATTAAAATTGATGGAATTATGATAATTTTAATTTTCCCCCACACTTAATATGCCGTTTCTTGCAAAATCCTTAATATTGCACCAATGTCTTTTGTTCAGGTGCTTTTATTTTGAGTATTCCTTGAACATGCAGTTGAATAATGAGTCGTCAGTTTCTAGATTTTGACCATGGGGAAAATCTCATGACCATTGACTACTGTTGACCTCAACACTGACCTTATTTGAATATTTTATATATTATCTAAACGGACTTGGTAAATAAAACTGTTTGGTGGGTACTTTGTTGTTCTAGGTTAAACATTGATGGAGATATGGTAATTTTAATATATATCCTACCTCTAATATGGAAATTCTCACGAAATCCTTAATATTGCACAAATGCCTTTGTTCACGTGCTTTTATTTCAGGTAATTCTTGAACATGTGTGAGCTAAAACACTCTAAGTGTGTCATATAAACACACATCATACCATAAATAAACAAGTTGATCTAACTCCTCCTTGCAGTGGAAAAATGAGTCGTCAGATTCTCGATTTTGGGCATAAGGAAAATCTCATGATCTTTTGAATTCTATTAGACCTAAATACTGACCTTATTGGCATATTTTATATATCATACGAACGGGCTTGGTAAATGCAACAAGCTGATGGGTACTTTGTTATTCTGTGTTAGACATTTAAGGAGTTATGATCATTTTAATTTCCCCTACCCCTAAAATGGGTGACAAAATCTTCAGTTGTTATATGGTAAAAAAAAAAAAAAAAAATAGCCCGGAACCACTGGTGAGTTTTAGTTTATCCTATGTTAACATCCTTAAATCAAAGTATAGGCATATAGCAATAAGAAAAAAAAAGGTTTAGCTAATTGGTTGTGATTTCGAGGGGGGGGGGGGGGTAGTCAAGGTGGGTCCCTTCAGTTCACGGACTATAGTGATAACAATTGGATAATATGATAATAGTTGGATAATTGTTTATGGTTGGAAAAGTGATAACAATTGGATAAATTAAAACACTGGAAAATTCATAACAGATGGAGAGTTGTATATACAATTCGGGATAGCGCAATTAGTATAGAATACTGTAAATATGTTACTGAAGAATGCTTTGTTCTCATTATTTTCAATACGTATCACATGATAAAGAACGATAGAAATTTATACATATTACTTAGTGGATATCGTAAGCCATAGACACCAAGTCCGTAGCTACGGTTTTCGACGGGCCAAAATATCCGCAAGGTCCATATATATATATATATTTATATATATATATATATATATATATATATATATTTACGCTGATTTTATATTGGTCAAAGCTTATCCATGACACAGGATAAGCAGAAAACAGATTTTTCTAAGGTTTTTGTATGTTTCTGTTAATCGTTTATGTGTAAGATTGTGTGATGTATTATTGTCAAATAAACGTTATATATATATATATATATATATATATATATATATATATATATATATATATGTATAATTAAAGTACGGTGAGTTTGACTTCATCAGTAAGTATATCTGTTTGCACGTACAGCACAGGTCGTTCGTTACCAGATTTTAGGTTTGTGTACCAGGCCGATATGACATAGAACTTCAGCCTTAAAACAATTTTGTATATAAAATGCAAATATTTCCATAGTTATTTTAAACATCAGTATAAAATCATTGAAGATATCATATATCCCCGACATATGCTTATGTAATAAACCCAAATGTAGTTTGATTATTTGAGTTCCAGATTCACAGGACGTGTGACCATAGCACCTGCTGTCAACAAATAATAGGTCGGGCATGTATGAAAAAGCAAACTCTTTAAGATAAGGAAATGGGCCACAGATTAAAATAACTTAATGGGGCTAAGGGCATATTTCATGTGAAAGATGCAGCTGTATTTTAAGTCTATTATAAATATTATATTATAAATCCTAAATAAAATTCGGACACAACAGTTTTCTACTATAACGCTTTGTTCCTGTTTAATTATTATTTTACCAAATCCAATATATCAACACTTATTGTTTGTACAACCAATTCAATTAGTACAAAAAAAAACCCATTTATTTTATGGTAAGCGAAGTAGTATATGACGACATAACTACATCATTAAGCATGTAATCTATCGAATATTTGTACCCTGCAAATGCCCTGGTAAATCTCTATTCGCAAGATATCGTATCCATATAAAAAAACACTCACTTTTACGCTGATTTTATATTGGTCAAAGCTTATCCATGACACAGGATAAGCAGAAAACAGATTTTTCTAAGGTTTTTGTATGTTTCTGTTAATCGTTTATGTGTAAGATTGTGTGATGTATTATTGTCAAATAAACGTTATATATATATATATATATATATATATATATATATATATATATATATATATATATATATATATATATATATGTATAATTAAAGTACGGTGAGTTTGACTTCATCAGTAAGTATATCTGTTTGCACGTACAGCACAGGTCGTTCGTTACCAGATTTTAGGTTTGTGTACCAGGCCGTTATGACATAGAACTTCAGCCTTAAAACAATTTTGTATATAAAATGCAAATATTTCCATAGTTATTTTAAACTTCAGTATAAAATCATTGAAGATATCATATATCCCCGACATATGCTTATGTAATAAACCCAAATGTAGTTTGATTATTTGAGTTCCAGATTCACAGGACGTGTGACCATAGCACCTGCTGTCAACAAATAATAGGTCGGGCATGTATGAAAAAGCAAACTCTTTAAGATAAGGAAATGGGCCACAGATTAAAATAACTTAATGGGGCTAAGGGCATATTTCATGTGAAAGATGCAGCTGTATTTTAAGTCTATTATAAATATTATATTATAAATCCTAAATAAAATTCGGACACAACAGTTTTCTACTATAACGCTTTGTTCCTGTTTAATTATTATTTTACCAAATCCAATATATCAACACTTATTGTTTGTACAACCAATTCAATTAGTACAAAAAAAAAAAACATTTATTTTATGGTAAGCGAAGTAGTATATGACGACATAACTACATCATTAAGCATGTAATCTATCGAATATTTGTACCCTGCAAATGCCCTGGTAAATCTCTATTCGCAAGATATCGTATCCATATAAAAAACACTCACTTTTATGGTTGTATGAGAAATACTTTCAAAGCGCCAGCTAATGTATATAAGGGGATATTTAAACGGTTAGGAACGAGTTAAACAACATCTGATCGGCCGAGTATTGGTAAGGAAATGTAACATATAATATGAATGGCAAAGAAATCTTGTGCAAAATTGAAATGGCTGATTTTAAAATGTAATCAGAATTTGTAATGTTGTCTTTATTAATTGGATATTCATTGGCTACTGTATTGTCACAACCCTACTAAAGCCTCGATACCCAGCTCGTACCAGGACAAGATTAATTAATATCTCCACCCAGATGGTTTTCTTTTAGCAGCATTACTCAACAAATTTGTAATGGATTTTGATTATTTTACGGAAAGCTCGGCTTCGATACAAGGGACAAATGATTTAAGTGTTGGGGTGAAATGAATCACAACCTGGATTCAGGGCTTTTTAAAGGGAAAATGCTGCTTTTCTGGGGTTATACCATTTGGGGGTAAAGAGCTGGCTTGGTTAGTTATGAGTTATTTTTACATGTCGCTTTTGTTTAACCTGGCACAAACGTCGGAACGAAAAGTCGCGGTAATCTGGCTGTTTGAAGGGGTCAGAGACGAAAATGAATTCTGAATCTCTGTCCTGATCAGCGAAGTATCTCGGGTTACATTTAAGGAAGACATGAAACAGCTAGGCAGTCTAAATACGCTCAGCAATAAAATACAACAGGTATTTTGACATATGCTTGATATAAATATGTGGTTTATAGTGAGAGCCAGCCCTTTTTCCAAAACAAAATCGTTCTCCCAATGTCCATATTTCGTCAACAGGAAGCATCCGTAGAATGATAAAAAATATACCATTATACCATTGTATACTAGGATACAGAATATATTACCTAGTTCTATATATTTTCTTAATTGGGCATAAGTGTCATTTCACGAACAAAGTTGTAATGATTTAAAAGGATATCGGCGATAGTCTAGAGCAGATAAATACGTACCCTTTTCTGTTTGAATTTAGGATCTGGAGGCTCCTCGCTTGAAATATAGGGAATTGAAAGAGTAAAATATGGAAGTATGGTTGCATACAATGCCGTTAACCGCTTGACAACATGGTAGATGACACAGAAAATATTAGATTCGGGTTTGAAAGCACATCTTAAGACATATTAATTTGATAGAAACTTTCTCTGAAATAAATATCTAGCAACATTAGCGACTGATCAAAGATATGCAGATCACCGATGTTCACAACCAAACTAACCATGTAAAAGTTTCAAAGAAAATGATTTATTCAGTTTAGTCCTTTCATACTGAAGTATAAGACAGAGTAGCACTTCAATATGACCGGACGCTTTCAAGCCATTATGCTTGCAAATAATTTTTGGAGTATTTAGGTCTAAGTGATCTCTTATTAATTAGAGAAAAGTGACCTGCGGATGACAGTTACTGATTAATATTTTACTATTATCATTTTATTTTCTTCAGGCTCACTACTAAGGTAGTTATATTTGGGTAATACAATCAAGGAATACTGCTTATATTTTACAAAACGATTGCATATTCCAGAAAATCGATGATTATGGTATAAACTTATCTATAATCACCGCTTAAATATGGTGATTTCGTTGTATGCGGACGTCAGGTAAATGTCAGTATGCATCATTTAGTTCAACGAAAAACCAATGTTCCTCATCCCAGAAGAATACTCCTAAATTCCTCTTCCAAAAAGCCTTCAGTTTTAGATGAGACTCTTTAGAAAGCTGTATTTTGCAGTCCTTTCCGATTTTCACAACCACACTCATAAATAAATGACACGCACAGTATTGACGTGAAAAAGGCGTGTTGATATCATCATGTGTCGTGACAGTTCGACAACCATAACACTTATCATACAGAACTTGGAACTTTTTGACGTCTTATAGAAATTATAACCTGGTCCAGGATGCATAGGTGACAAACTAACCACTTTCTGAGTTGATGTAAAATATTCTTTTTTGTAACTATACAGGAGAGGAAATGCCAAGCCCCTGCTCGGTCTTGGCCCCCAGATTCTAACCCTTTCTACCCCAACAGCATATTCTCAAGCAAGATTCGTAAACCATTAGTAAACCAATCAGAGATTTCCCTGACGTGTCTCATCAAATGCAATTAAAGACAGGTGTGCACAGGAGCTGAATGAAAGTGCAATTAGACTGAATAGAGTTGCCATGTATTCATGCAGGCTAAGCAATTACAGTCATTATGTAAATACCTGGCAACTCAGCTCTGACATTTTAGTACACAAAGTCCCAATTAACTTAAACACCTGCAACTTACATAATATATAATCATGATAAAATACAGAGAGTGAGAATTGTAGTAATAGACTGGCCCTTAGTACTTTACACACCTCCCCTTCCCCATAAAAATTTTTTAAACAAAATTAAATTTTCTACATAAAATAGTCATGAATACCAGTGCAATCCTTCCAACATATCTATCTATGCACAGTGATTAAAAGGTGAATCTCAGACATAAGGAATGATGTGTACTGTAAAAAATTTGTGAGCATTTTGATAAAAAATGTTGATGTGAAGACATTTTTAGTTATTACTTGCGTATCTGACGTATAAAATTTCCACATTCATATTGTATGATTTAAATATATAAGACAAGTAGCACATTAGGCGTGAGTATTTCACATTTATGTGACCTTTTCTTGCACTCATTAAGCGTCAATACATTCTATATACTCAATTATCTAATAGCGTTTGCACATATCCACTTGCAATCTGTCGTTTAAGCTCCAAATGACATCATAATACACCCATGAATACCCTTACGGGTGTTTTATACCTGTCTGTCCCATATATATTCACACAGGAGTACTTAAGACACCCAAATATGATCCCATTGACAAAATAAAAGAGCCTTATACCGTTTCTTTCAGGTTCCCTTTCCCTTCCCAATACAGAACCAGGGGTGTGTTGCAATAAGGTGACTTAAGTCATGTAGGTGACTTAAGCCCAGGGGCATCTGTGTGTCACCATGGTAACCATTATGACGTCACAATTGTAATCATGGTATTTAGGCCCCCAACTGGGCTTAAGTCCAGTAAAATGTTATTGCAACAGGCCCCAGGGCTCCATCACCGGCCAGAGACGTGCCATCCTTCACAGATTAACACCACAAAGTAGAATGTTTTGCCTCCATAATGTTACCGTAATCCCTGAATCAAATAAACACATAGGACCTTCACCTTAGAATAAATAATACTCCATATGTAGTGAAAAACTTAGGAGAATATATTTATTACTTAAATAACTTTGGGTTTATTTTATATTAAATTTATTCATTTAAGATTACATTTCAGATTTCAAGGTTACGATTATGAAATTTTTTATTTTATATGTCGAGAAACATACCCATATATACTTTGCCAACAGGGATCTAAGTTACAATGTCCAAAAGGTGGAACGTACTAGTTATGAAATACGAAAGACCGATACCTGGTGGAATATCGGCTGGAGAGATCGATAGGACATGTGGCGATAAACAGAAAATCGAACATATTGTTACATTTAAACATACAAGGAGGCATGTCTAGCATGGAAACTGAAATGTTTCTCAGTCCTGTTTTGGTGATAATAATAATAATTATAATTAAAATAATAAAAGTGATAATGACACAAGTAATAATAATTATAGTAAAATATATTAATAATAATATTAATAGTGATAATAATAATAATAGTAATCGTGATATAACACGAAACAAGTTCTTTAGTAGCGCTTTCCTTTAAACATGGCAACGGTTAGGTAAAGCTGATGTGAATAATAATGAGTAATATCAACTTAAAGTTCTAGATAATTCATACCCTGATCAAATGTTGGATACAGGAAAGATAAAAAAAAAACAAAAAAACTTGAAGCTTCAGTTTGGATTCAAAAGGTGATATAGGTATTAAAATCATAACCGCTTTTTTTACATTGTTAAGTTATTAAGAAAAATGTGTGTTTACTTTGATTGTAAAAAATAATGATATTATCAATAATATTAAAGTAGAGCCATTAATGGACTGTTGATACCATTAATGTCACGGCATAATTTGTTAAATGACCATGTTTAATGTCAGAATATGACCTAAATCATTAAAATCAGCGCCACTCACTAAAACGGAGAGGATTTTTATCTAAAAGATCAGAGCCTTATTTTCAAGATGAAATCAACAAAGAGAACAGATGTTTCAAGTGCACCCAATTTAAATTTTAACTTTTTTGAACCAGTCATCAACTGTATTTCCATGCAATACAGTTACATATAAGCCATAATATTTGTTCGAGTCGCTGTATAAGTTTATGTTTAAATAGATATATTATCATCCCAAAGGTTGTTGTACCTTAATACAAGCATCGATAATCTTATCGAATTTTAGCCGTCAATGACTATGTTAATACGCCGACAATTAAAACGTTGACCTATCCATAACAGCATGAACATAAATGTGCATAAATGAAAAAAAAACTTGCACCCGGTTCAATCAGTGTAATAAAACAAGAAATGTTACAGTATGTCACTCTGCAGGGGTACTTTTAAGTGAGTAGAACCGTTAGTGTAAGATAATACATCGATTTTTGTTTATGTTCCTGTCAAATGGTGGCTAATAAATGAATATAAATAACGGATCCAATATGTCAGTATGTCTACTATTCTAGTAATTCACAGATGAATATTTTCAAAACAAATTATCATATTATGATGCATGTTTAATTTGTGTCATGATACGTTTGCCCTAAAATGCATTTTCATGTGCAAATAAGAAATAATAATATACTTGATTACTCTCATACATACAGTACTTTGTGTGTAAACTTAGTTTAATCGCATATTTATGTTATGCATTATGTGTTGATTGCTGTTTCATATCTTGTGTTATTCTTTAACTTTCAATTTTTTGCATGAGGATCTAGTGAAGTGTATTGTGATGCCATTGCATCAGTTCTCTTTATCTGTATTTTGTTGTTGTTTGTTTTCCCATTTTTTATTTGTATGATGTATTTTGTATTATTTTGTACTATCGTCTGTACTACTTTAACGTGTATTATGGTATCATTGCATAATTTTTGTTTATCTTCTTTTTTCCTTTCTTTTTACTGTTGGGTTATGCATTGCATTAATTGCTTTTATGTATTCTGTATGCTTTGTATTTTCTTTGTGTTCTGCTTGTATTAGGGGTAATTGGAGTGTATTATGGTATCATTGTATCATTCTTTATTATTATAATAATTATCATGATTATTATTATTATTGTTTATTTTATTAATACACTTTATTTCATTGACTATCTACTATTCCGTAAAATGTAATGCATGTAAGATTATTTTATTTTTTTAGTATGTATTTATAAACATGTTATTGTTGCTTCCTATATGGAGCGTTCTCACTATTTTACTGATCATATGATAAAGGATGACAGAAAATTATACATATTACTAGGTGGATACACTAAGCCAAAGTCACCGCTTTTGAACTTCTACAGGGCCAAATTACCCACAAGGACTGGAGTGTATCTGGTATGCATATATATTAACTTTTTTTGCAAATAAAAAATTGCTATATCATATATATATATATATATATATATATATATATATATATATATATATATATATATATATATTGAACGTAACTACGATTATCATTTCAAAGTTAAAATCTTATCCGTGAGTCAGGAGATAAAGATAAAACAGATGTTATAACCCTTCATGTTATAGTGTAAATTGTGTTATCATTGGTAATTACATTTTGCAATATGTCTATTTGATCGGCTCGCGACCCAGTTTGACCCCGGGAACTTCCTTCAGATATACTATGGTTGTTCTTACGTTTGAGATGTATTTTAACGGTCAATGTCATGCTGGTAACACACTTTGCACAGTATCAATATTTCTGTTTTAATAAGATGTTAGGCAAACTCGATATATACTCTTGGTATACTCTGCCTTCTTGTATCCAATCATTTTAGCACCTCGTCTTCCTCGTAGAGGTAAAGTTACTTGTCCTAGTGCTCATACGAGCCAAGCGGGTGGACCAAGTTTCCCTGGAGCTGGTGACACAAAGAGCGACAAACATCAAAGCGAGTAATTAGGAAATCAGCAATGAAATAAGGTTGAGAACAGATAGATAACAATGTTGAGGAAATAATGAAAAATACCTGTTCGCAATGCTAATTCATATCTGGACCAGCAAAAATATTCTCAAATGAATATGTATATATGTATATATATATATATATATATATATATATATATATATATATATAAACTACTTATCATTCGGGGAGTGCAGATGACTATATTTTTGGTATTAAGGTTAAATTGTTGCAAACTGTTTTTTCATTTACTAACCATAGATCGAATATCTGAGACTGTTTTATTTATCCTCGATCTTCACCAAGATGGTGTTCTTGGCAGTGTTATAAGGAAAAAATAACTGACATTCGGTGAGCATAACAAAATTTCTTTTCCCTTTGCGCTGAAATTGTTTATTCATGGTCGGAGTAGAAGTTTTAAAGTCTGTGATAATTACGATATTCTTGGTAAGTACGATGTACGTGTCGTGTTATTTTGGCTTTTTGTCCATACGGGGTAGCTTATCACGCTATTTTCTAGTATGAAGAGTGGCTATTCAGGCCAGGAATTGTACAGGTCTAGATAATATTTAAATGAAATATCAACAATATTTTATTTGCTTTAGCTTTAAGTATTTAATATAATTATAGTTATTGTACCTCCTTCCAAGATAAACTCGTTCTTATAGCATCAATATTCACAGCGATGAAATAATGTCAGAATCAATCCAAAACCAGTTCAGTGAAATTTAAACATGATATTTTTTAAATATTTGGTAACATTTTGAGTTGAAATAAATCTATATATATATATATAAGTGTGTGTTTGTGTGTGTGTGTGTTTGTGTGTGTGTCGACACGCGTCGTTCATGACAGGAATAAAGGTAATATCAGTATTTATAAGTAAACATTTTTTTGTGTACCAGGCCGTCGTGACATGTGAACTCGAGCCATAAAAGAATTTTATAAACAAAATGCAAATAATTTAAATTTATTAAAAGTTATTTTAGACTATGGTATAACATTTTTGTAGAATTCATATATCGCCGAAAAAAATTCTTATGTAATGGATCCAAATGTAAACTTGTAAGTTGTAAGATTACAGAGGAGGTATTGATAAACCACTTGTTTTTATTTCATTGCCGTACTTCACTAGATGAACTCTCTCTACGGAAATATGCAGCACTTATATTTAATTTGGAACGTGCTGAAGTGGTAGAACATAAATAGGAATAAGATGTACATATTTTTCTTTCTTTCTTATTACAACAGCTCAAACATACATAAGTAGAAAAGAACACTTTTGACACCTAACAAAAATACATAGCAACTGTATCAATAAAAATAACAACCACGATAGATTAACCTTGCACAATTACAAAATACATGTCGGTGTAGTGATATATATATATATATATATATATATATATATATATATATATATAGAGAGAGAGAGAGAGAGAGAGAGAGACATAATTTTAGCAAACAAACTATGTATTTTGGGAGGTATAAATTACAGCTTGAATGGTCTGTTCCCAAGACGTGGAAAATCTAAAGACATACCATGAGAGTGGTCTCTGTATATAGAGACCAAAATCTTATTAAAAGTATTACATATTAAAAGAAGATAATTGTTGTATACTGTGCATCAAAGTTAATTTTAATTACCTGAAACAGCGTTTTTTTCAAGAAAGTGGGTTTCATTTGTTCAAGTGCATGGATATATTTCCTTTCTTACAAGCAATATTTCTCTCTTTAATGTATATCTGTTCAAAATAGTGCTTGTAATTATTGAAATTTGGCCTTATTTCGTTTCATTTGCACATATATATCTTTTGAATATAAATAGAAGTAAATTTAAAAGAGGGCTGTTAGTGTTGTTGAAATAACATATATTTTACTGAAAACATTTTCTGTTACAGGTATGTGTATGTTGACTAACCGATTTTTCATTTGAATAAAAATGGGTTGGATTTCACTACAGTTATAAAGTAAATGCGTAATCTTTTCTTTCTCTCCTTTAAACGTAAACCGAGTACACTCGATCTTTGCTTTCCCGATTTTACATAACAGAGGATTAACAGTTACAATCCTGTGAATGAGTTTAAATGAAAACATTCTTTATATTTCTGATATTGTGATTTTTTTATACTTTAAAGGCTTCACATACAAATTCCGAACAACTGCATTGCATAACTTTGGTCCACTTATCAATTGCTTTAAAAGATTCATTCATTATTACACCTTTGTATATCTTTGGTAGGACTTTCTTAATGTTCATTTTTTATGTCCATATTTGTTTTTGCCGGAATGTAGTTATGTGTATTATTACAAGTTTTAACTATTGTTCCCCCAGTCACTGGAATTGCATCAATTAAACTTACATACTGCATTTGTCGAAATTTTTTTTGTATGTTCTGCATGAGACTGGAATTGTATAATTTCTATCCTTTCTTTCTATAATATCATGTTTTTGTGACACCAGCATTAAATATTTCTTTACTGTATACCTATTAATCTATTTTTATATGTGTATTATAAAACAGCTCTTGACTTAAATTTCATCTGGAGTGTAATTATTCCTGAAGTAATTTATACATCAAGCTTCTAGAACTTCTCTCCAGAAAGGGTTGCATAGATTATCAAAAAGGATTGTGTCACTGTTTATTCCTGTAAATGAGTGTTCAAAACAGTGGACCGGCCACGATCGCAGGTCCACTGAGCCACAACACGCGCTAATCAGGAGATGCCCTGGCTGATTTTGCTAAAAGAATGAAATACATGTTCCCCCCGGCTGAAACACCGCATGTTGCCGCTCTTATTCGGACTCCGGTCACGCGGCCTTGTTATCGTAAACAGACTGTGTTTACCAACACGCAGGGCTATAACAAGGTGTTAAAAAGTCGTATGCGAGTGCATGATACTGTGTGCTGGAATGGTTTTGCTGACAAGCTTTTGTATAAAGCAGAAATAAACAGATAGTGTTAAAGAATAGGAAAATATTGCTCCCGATTATGTCCCTTTAAAGTGACTATGAATAGTTGGAGCTGATAATGTCGGAATTATTAATAGTAACTGATTTATTTTCTGAAGGAGATAAACAAAAATAAGTATTTTATAAATTTAGAAAAAAAAGGAATTTTGAACAAAAATTAATCCTTAAACTAAAAGATAAAAACTTCGAAAATCATAACTGACAGAGAACAAATTATGTAAGGACAATTTAAATTTTAAAAGAATATATAGCATATGAACATATATAGCAAATGAACATAAAAGATTTATACTCAACCATTCATCACAAAAGATGAAGAAACTCACTGATGAAGAAGCACGAAAATGGAAAGCAGAATTTTTATTATATGAAATGTATAAACCTGTTAAAACACTTAAAATTAATAAGAAACCAGGACCTGATGGACCTGAATTCTATAAGAAATTTTGGGAAGATAAAATTTCACAGTCTGTTTACGATAACAAGGCCGCGTGACCGGAGTCCGAATAAGAGCGGCAACATGCGGTGTTTCAGTCGGGGGGAACATGTATTTAATTTTTTTTAGCAAAATCAGCCAGGGCATTTCCTGATTAGCGCGTGTAGTGGCTCAGCGGACCTGCGATTGCGGCCGGTCCACTGTTTTTAACACTCATTTACAGGAATAAACAAACGGTTTAGGGCAATATTTTGGCTGGTACAGATTAATTTTAAAGGAAAGAAATTATTTTTTTTGTGTTAACTCAACATGCTTTATAGGTGATTGGGCCGCTTTAAATATGTTTCTTCCCTTACCTATTAAAATATTAAGTTTTATAATATTTATATCATGTACAGCTATAAGTATATACAAATTTAGGGTGATTGTCTCTTTTTCTAGACTGGTGGACGTTTCACTTGGAATAAAAAAATCAACAGAAAGGATAGAATACAGAAAACACAAATACATATAACAAGCTTCAAGCAACTTGTCTTTACAAGGATTAGATGCTGCTACAATGTGGCGGAAAGAGTGCTCGTCCAGTAATATGCTGATATGTCGGGTTATGGGGTCTTGCAGTCTGAGCTCGTTATGTAACGTTTTAATGTAATTCCACCTATTTTAATACACTGGTTCATATCAAAATACAATTAAATAAAGAGAAATAACTTACAAGATTCTTGACATTATGTATTCATAAGATATATACTATCAGTAACATACTGTTATTTATATCCACATAATCTCTTGGTACTGTAATTTTCTCTAATTTATTAGCAGTCCGGTGTTGCTACTTGAATGGATATTATGAACGGTAATCTTAAGGGAAAATAAATCAATTTATAAAATACATAAACAAATATTGACTGTTATAGCATCTTTTTACTTGATAGACATGTACAAATTCTTTTTGTATATCAAAGGACAACAGAATGTAAAGTCGTTAACTAGTGACATCCTAGTGCTGAGACTTTGGTGATCAAGGAGATTTATAGTACAATTACGAACTGATGTTCAACAACTCTACTAATACAAATATGAAACCCCACTGAGGTGCAAAGCAATTTAACTTCAAATGTGAAATTTCATATCTATATAAATAGTGAAAATAAAACATTCAAATGCAAAAACTATTCTTCAAAATAGTTTTCTTCTTCATCAACCATAAAAAACTAACGTGTTTACACTGGCAGTTTAGTAAATGAGTTCAAATTATTAATAATGAACCATAGTTAACATACCTCAATAGGCCACCATAATAAGTGGATTCGGAATATATCGATGGTTTAAAATTTCATGGTTTTGACCTGAATCACTTTTTGGTGGGTCAAACTTTTGTGGATTTATTGTTACTAGTCATGCATTGTATCAAAATTAATGTGTGAACAGACCTGAAAATAGGCCAAAGATCAGTGTTTTCTGTTTGGTAAAAATCCATTGAATATTTACAGTTTATTGATTTCATAAATCAAATGTCAGCTTCACGCAGTCCCAGTAAAAGCGATAAGCTCAATTAACAAACGAGAAAAATATCGACTACTTATACGATACATGTGTCAATCAAAAGAAACCATGAGTGCCTGAATGTATAACTATGTTAATGAGAGCGAGTCCCGCTTTTTTGGTATGTAGTTCTTTCTAAAGGTATCGCTTTTCGACCCTTGAACGGGAACGAGGCCACAGTAAGACACCAGTTAGGCTCCAGCTCATAATTGTGCTCAGCTGACCGTGACTCATCACCTAGCTGGGGGCTAACTATGTAAACTCTGCCGCACCATTCTTTATTTTATTGAACATGACATTCCTTCAAACAAACCATCAAATAAGATTAGCAGGGCAAAATGACCTTTGCCTACGACTTTAAGCGAGATAATATACGAGAGAGAGCAAGTCTACATATACCAGTGTAAGTGCAGAAGAACTTTCAAACAGTCACTTATTAGTCCGACACTCATTGAATCATTACCTGTTTGCTCTACCCAAGGGTGAAAATGAATAACTTTTTATTAATCTTTTAATTAATCAGTACCATTTGCTAGCATGGACGATGACAGCGGGCCAACACGATGTCATAACTACATGCACAGGTTCGAAGGAGTTTTAAAATTCTATAAATTAAAAACCTAATGATTGGTGGGCTTTTAATTTAGTGGATAAAGGTTACCCACGATTACTACGAAAATAAAAACCCAACGAACAATTCTGAATCCACAGTAACTCGTACTGCCAACATAATCCTTGGTTACTGTGAAGTTTATTAATTTATAAATGGTTGTGAAATGCTTCATAGATGAAATATATGAATGATTTTATAAAATTTAATTTACGTATAAATTATAAAATAGTAAAATGTTAATTAGTCTTAAATAATAACCACCAATTCAGTGAAAACCCACAAGACCTGGTTACTAGTATAATGATCAATGTTGTAGTAAGTCTTATATACTGTTAACTAGTACCAGAAGTACTAGTATGGTATGAATGGTTTTTATATGTTTTTCTTAATTATTTATTTGTTATAATATGTGTGATGTGCAATTGTCGAATAATCGAATAAAAATCATTATATATATATATATATTTCTGTTTGCATGTACAACACAGGTCGTTCATGATTAGAATTAAGTTAATATCAGTATTTATCGGTAAATCTGTGTTTTTTTGTGTGTGTACCAGGTTGTTATTACATGAACACGAGCCTGAAAACAATGTTTTATACAACATGCAAATATTCCTTAGGTATTTTAGACTATAATATAAAATTATTCTAGATATCATCATATACCCCGACATATATGCTTATGTAATACACCCCAATGTAAGTTTATTTTTGTTAAAGATTCAAAGGATGTGTGACTTCGGAACCTGCTGTCAAACAAATCAGGATAACAGGTCGCGCATGTATGAAAAAGCAACCTCTTTCTGATAAGGAACTGGGTCATAGATCAAAATAACTTATGTGGAGTTACGAAAATAGTTCCTGTGAAATAGGCAGCTGTACTTTATATCATATATTTCAAATAATATTACGGCACTATAGTGTTCTGCTATAAAAAAAAAAAAAATCGGCATTCACTTTAAAGTATCCGAAGTAGGATATGACGACTAACTACAAAAAGCTGTGTGTTGCTAAATAAATAATACATGTTATTTGAATGGTTAAAAAAATTGTTGCAAATTTTTGCAATTAAAAATGGCTGAATTTTTAAGTGGAATCATAATTGTAGTGTTGCCTAAGTCAATCGGATACTATATTGTCACAAACCTACCAGAGACTCCATACTGAGCTCGTATCAGAGTCATTTTAAAACCTGCGCCAAGGGGCAGGGGTTATGTTTTTTTCCCTAATTGGTTTCTCCGTTAGCAATATTATTAAAACAGAGAGTAATGAATTTTGATGAAATTTTTGGGATAGCTCGGCAATGAAACAAGGGACAAATGATTAGTTTTGGAATGAGCTGGATCAACATCTGGATCTGCGGATAAAGTAAAATGCTGTATTTCTAAAAATGCCATTAGGGGGTAATGAGCTGCCTTGGCGCAGGTCTGCGCTCTCTGACTACTTTCCTAGTTATCAGTAAAACTGGCACGCCGCTATTGTTAAACTTGGCACAAACGTTGGGAAGAAGTCTACAAGCTGCTTTACTCTGGATGTTTGTAGTAGACAGAGACGAATGATGAAGTCTGAATCTCTGAATAATTCAGTTAAGTTACTCGGATAAAATTTAAATTAAACATGGAACAGCTAGGCAGTCTAAATATACTCAGCCCGAAAACATAAATGTATTTTGACAGTTCCTTAATATCGATAGGTACATTTTTTTGTAGTTTTTTCCAGAATTGAGAGCCAGACTTTTTTTAACACGACGTCCTTCTGACAATGTTCACATTTTTGGCAACAGGAAGCATCCGTAGATAGATAACAACAAGGGCACCGCAAAGCGGAGCATCCCCTCGCATGGAAGCATAATGATATGGGGTGTATTACGCAAGTGTTAAAATGAGGTGAGGAGGTGTGTGTGCTTGAGCTTTGACGTCAAACCCAATAAGTTGTACGTGTATCGGTGTGTAAGGCATATGTGCGAGATGAAAGGTTTTGGTCAAACGGTTTGGCTTGAAATTGATCCACAAGCATTTTCAAGAAGTGGGTGCTGAGGCCGTGCCATTTGACCACGTGACCACAAAATTGATAGGTTTCTTCATCCATGGGTTGGTAAGCCATATGTGCAAGATGAAAGGTTTAGGTCTAACGGTTTTGCTTAAAATGGTTCCACAAGCTTTTTTCAAGAAGTGGGTGCTGTGGCCGTTACCTCTGACCCCGTGACCTCAAAATCAATAGGTTTCTTCATCTATGGGTGGGTGAGCCATATGTGCAAGATGAAAGGTTTAGGTCAAACGGTTTGGCTTGAAATCGATCCACAAGCTTTTTTAAGAAATGGCTGCTGTGGCCATACTTTTGACCCCGTTACCTCAAAATCGATAGGTTCCTTCACCCATGGGTGGGTAAGCCATATGTGCGAGATGAAAGGTTTATGCCAAACGGTTTGGCTTGAAATCGATCCACAAGCTTTTCCAAGAAGTGGGTGCTGTGCCCGTGACCTTTGACCCCGTGACCTCAAAATCGATAGGTTTCTTCATCCATGCGAGATGAAAGGATTTGGGCAAACGGTTTGGCTTGAAATTGATCCACAAAAGCAATTTCGGACGGACAGACGGACGGACGCACGAACGGAGGCGTTCCTAATACCTTTCGCGACTTCGTTGCGAGGGAATAATAGAGCATTAGCGAGTGTATACTAGGATTTAGATAATGTTACCTTGTTTTATTCGTTTTCTTAACTGGACATGGCATGACCTTGTTATGATTTACAAGGATATCGGCGAAAGTGTCGCAAAATTGATCGTTTCATTTTGTTGTGATTTCATTTCTCGGCTTAGCTGTACCGGGTTAGCTGTAGATTTGTATTTGTTGAGCGAGAATTGGCGCCGGTCACAGTATTGTTTTGAAACACAAAAGCTGTATTCTACAGAAAGATTAAAGAATGCGCTGCAGGTCCAATTATGCCATTGTTGTGGTACTCGCCGTGGGCTTAACGTATGAGTATAGATGGGCCTTTGTAGAAAGAGCAAGCCAGTCTTTCTAAAGTCATATAAAAATAAATGTGCCTACAAAGTAGAAGGGTATTTTAAGAAGAGCATACGCAGTATTGAGGTCAGCTACCCAGTGACAAGAGAGGTGCTGCTGCCCAGTGTCAAGAAAGGGGCTGTCGTTCAGGGACAAGATAGATGTCCAGAGAGGTGCTGCCGTCTGGTGTCCAGAGCGGTGCTGCGAGATTTGCTTTGGCCCAGGGGCCAGAGAGGTGATGCGAGATTTGCTTCTGCCCAGTGGCCAAGGAGGTGCAGCGAGAGGTGCTTGCGCCGAGTGTCAAGAGAGGTGATGTAATGCCAGAGGTGCTGCCGCTCAGTGTAAAGTGAGGTGTTGAGAAAAATGCTGCTGACCAGTTTCCAGAAGTGGTGTTGCGAGAGGTCCTGCTGTCATGTGTCCAGAGATGTACTACGAGAGCTGCTGCAAGATGGTGTTAAGTGAAGTGCTGCAAGACCGTGTCGAGTGAGATGCTTCCAGCCAGTGTCGAGTAAGGTGCTGCCAGCCGTTGTCATGTGAGGTGCTGCCAGCTGATGTCGAGTGAAGTGCTACAAGCTGGTGTCCAGTGAGGTGCTGCTAGCGGGTGTCCAGTTGGGTGCTGCGTCCGGGTGTCCAACGGTTGTACAGTGAGATGCTGCCACCGGGTGTCCAGCGAGGTGCAGTGAGGTGCCACCATCCGGGATCCAGAGAGTTGCCGACAGCCGGGGTTCAGTATCGCTAGTTCTGGAGATAGAGAGACTGTTTAACTCAACCGTCGTATTAACGAGGTGACGTACGACCATGCGTTTACTCGTGCGATTAGATGTGTCCGGTTTCACGATCACGCAGTTTATCTTAAGGGTCATATGTTGATCTAAATCAGATAAATGCTATGTGTCAACAGTAATGCTACCAAAGAAGTCAACGTCGAATGTCGAAGCTGAAGGTGAAGGGGAAGAGAAAACTTATTTGAACAAAAGCCATCCTTCTTCCCTGATAGCTGAGGGCGTTTTGATGGTCATTTCCATAGTCTTCCAATATATACATAATGGAGAAGTCCCAAATAGTCTCACAAGTCTTACAATGGTAGCACAACGTTGCAAGACGTGATTCGAACTGTTTGACAATTGTCAGATGGTCGTGTTACAAACGCAACAAAACGCACGACTTATCTCTAGACATTGCTAAAAGACGTTCGAGTTTTGCTCGACTTCCAACCAATCAAATGCAACCTTTTGGTCGTGCCAACTCACGCGTCGAGTCGCGCGACGGTTTGCAACGTTGTACCACAGTCGTACTACTGTCAGTGCGGCCTAATGCAAGTGGGTGGATCGCATGAGAGCGTTTCTAAATTTTCAACATGTTCCAAAGTCTGACGTGATCAGTAACGACCACCGCAGGTTAGCAAGACCCTCTGCAATGAAGGCGACAGCTCACAAGACTACATGCAATTGCTCGTGGAACAACCCTTAGAAAGTGTTGCGGTCGATTGTAAACTGGTCGCAACTCAATTGTGAGAGAGCCTTAATCCAAGAGCTCACTTTTACCCATCGGAAAATGATTCTTGTCCCTATTTCATTACGTTCAGGTTTTATACATCTAAAAAATGCTATGGAATGTGACTGCACACTATATGAGATTCAATTGTATCTATATAAGATACTGATTTCTAGATATTTATTGTTATGCGTATATAATCACATCCATAACATATATACACGGTTGGATTTTTATATTACACCCACTACTTGGCTGAACGCGACATCGTTTTATTGTAAAGTTTGACAACTTCACACTTGCAATGTTCGTACCAGCGAAAACTAACAGCACATCATAAGAAGGGATATTTCCGTAGCTGCGCAATGAAATAAGATATTTCATGGGATGTTTCATACATTTTAAGACAGGTTCGAAGTAGATGTGAAAAAAAAATCAATTTCATAACAATGAGAATGGATATTTATTTCCGTATGCAAAGAAATATAAATATTATTTCACAGGATAGCTGTTAATCTTTCTGTAGATTCTAAGTAGTTGTCAAAGAAATGGTTTTCCATATAACGATATAAATAAATACCTTCTGGATCGTAGCATAAGAATCCTAGACTAACAGCCGGCTTACAGATAGGGTCCAAAATATTTGCGCAGTTTTCATGGATCCTTTTTATTTCACGTTGTTTTATATAGAACATTGATGTTAAATGCGTACCTATGATCAGCCAAGCCCAGTTTTCATCATCTAAGCTCTTAGCTTGTGATATTTCAGCGAAACAATTATCCAGAGTGTTCGTGGTGTATAGGCCTCCTCCATCTAGTAAAAATGGTCTTACTAATAATCTTTTCCTAACTGAGTTTGCTGATTTCCTGGAACAACGTATCACTTGTTCTGAATAAATTGGAATCCTCGGTGATTTTTAACATCTATGTAAAAACAGATGACATGAATGAACAGGAATTCCGTGATTGAGCGCTTTGCTCTCGCACAGTATGTATGTCAAAGCACACATCATAATGGCCACACACTAAATCACGTCCTATCACGATCAAGTGAGTACTTATTCTGCAATGTGGAGTCTCAGGACCATGGATTTCCGGATCCTTATTCTGTATTTTCTAATCCATTTCCTACCTAAATTTCGAGCATTTGCGTACGTTGACGAATTCGGGTTCTGCCACCCTTGAAGAAGTGGGTTGTTTTATCTCAGCATTTACCCCTAAGCAGTGCAACATTTTCCTGACTGATCAGACTGCTTAAGGCTCCACAGAATCAACCCCGGGTAATTCAAATAATGGTTTGTCGCACTTCTAATGTAAAAAAGATAGAACACATTTTACCCATTCTACTTAAAACGAAATGTTCGATATTTAGTCATTAAGCAAGCATCAACCACCTTTTACTTACATGTCATTTATAAATCTGCTGAATAAGCTTGATTTGAAGTGTTTTTCTAAGGGTTGAGGAAATACTGAGTAAGAACTTGTTATTTTGATTTAGTTTAATTTTTATAGAAAAATTCAATAAAATACTTAAACGTGCTTGGAACGTGCCCAGAATATATTAATCTGTATATGACTAGGTCTTCATGACCATTTATGTTAATACACATATTTGGGTTCATTATATTGTTAAAATTCTACACATTGCAAATATACATAACGAAATAAGATCTCAAGGCTTCGTAAGTAAAGATAAAAAAACGCGATATCATGAGAAAGGTTTTCGCACCGCCACAAGCTATCATTGAACACTAATTATCAAATGTTGTAAATCTAATTTTCATCATATGACCCACCCTTAAACCGTCACATCAACTTCATTTCTCCTTGAAACTCTTTGCATGTTTATTTATATATCCGTTTCATTCAAACCGTATTTCATCTATCATTTCTCTTGATTTTGTAAAATAGAATTTCGATGGTTGTGTAAGGGAGTCATATAGTTTTAAACCCATCACATAATCGATCCAGATTTAACCATATCCGAAATGTTTTTGAATATATTGTTGAAATATGTATTCCTTCAAATAAACTCTCGTGAAGTTCCTAGATGTTTCTCGGATGTACATATGTGTAACACTAAGCTTTATCCAGTATTTAGAAATTCCAAGAAAAAACAAACGATATCTTTTTTGGACTACCCAAACTTGAATGGAGTTATGGTTTTAAATTCTTTGTAGTATCATATTGATCTGATCGGGGTTATCGTTTCCCATATAAACTACCTGTATCAATACGTGTGATCATGTATTATAACATTAACTATTTAGGAGGGTATATCACATATCGTTTTCAACAAATTTTATCTCTTCGTTTGTAAGCTGGAAGTGAGGAAATCTTTTCCCGTTTAGCCTCTCTTGTTCAGCACATAGCTAGTCATACAATTATCCTTGATCACCTGGTAATACCTAGTTATCTGGTAAAACTTTTAAGCTGTGCTATGAATGAATGTTTCAACCAGCTAGAGATATGTTTTGAATATTTCTGCATCTTTGTGATCAGGGTATGTGATATTTAGAATGTAAATCTCGAATTAATATTAAAACGACCTGATTCAGAAACAGTTCATTCAAACTATAAAAAAATGAACATAAGCGCAGCAAAAATTCGATAAATAACTACAGCCGTAGTTTATTAGTCTGAAGTTAATTGCTAATGAACACCGGCTAATTCGGACTGTTTCTTTAGCCATAGATTTTTTTTGAAGGCTTGGCATTCAAACATGTTTAGTATCTCTTGCATTGGCCAGAGCACTAAGTAACAACTGGAGGTATCTTTATAGTCCAAACAAAACTACAGCTTTAAAGTCTATACCTAGGATCCAAGGGCAAGTGGCTTCATTCTGCAGCAACCATACTTATATATTTTGGTTCAAAAGTATGAAAATCAAAATGTTTAACATTATTCCTCTATCTGGGTAATGTAAGCTAGAGGGTTTGGTTTTCTAGATTGAGTAGTATTTGACTAGCCAGTAGTGACAATTGCAAGTCTCTTCTTCCCATGATACTTACCCAAAATAGATTTAAGTTTTTTTTTTAATTTTGGGTAGGTAGAGTTGTTAAGTCCTTTTGTTTATTACTGTTCATAACCATTTGAATTTTTAATGTTTCGTTTGAGTAAACATACTTCAGTTTGATGCTACTGACTCATTATTTTATTTTATTTTTGAAGAGTTTAACATGAAATGGATGATAGTCATGTTAGGCTATGTTCATAAAGTGAATATTTTTAATAGAGGAAACTGTCCCTAATGCTTAGATAGATTTCCCTGTGGATTTTCGGTTGAATGATGGAAATTCTGGAAACCAATCAGTAGTTTTAGTAGCTTTTTCATAATAAAGGTGACCCTTTTTTTCATTTTGGCATTATGAGTGTATGATCGAATGAACACGTGAATACTCTCATATTTTCCATACGTTTTGCTTGAAAATTAAAACCGTCTACACACTTGTCTTTTATTGATAACATTTTGTTTGAAGCACAGAATGTTTTTCCAGACAGATACATTACGTTTACCATGGAAATAAGTGAGCTGAACAATTTGAAGTGCACTGGAATGAAGAAACGCATGTTCATCTGTATTACATAAATTCGTTATCTATTTCTAAAGGTTTTTGAGAGGGCCAGCCCTAATAGGTTATGCCTGGAGTATCATTTGCCCGAATAGATATTGCCGCTGCGTAGAGGTTGCATATTCCCGATTATTGTAACTGATCAGGACACTGCGAAGCAGTACGAATCTGACAGTTCAACTAATGGAGAACTTTATTTCTGGGTTGGTTCATGGTCCGTGGTTTGCAGTTTAAATGTAATTACTCATCCCATACAACAAGTTAATACTGATCACAACTTCTTTATATACCGTCAGAAAATTAAAAGTGTTCATAAAGGTCAACCGATAAATTTACCGAACAGTCAATGACAATAAACAATAAGCATTCGATATGACAATTCCAGTTTTTTACATTTGATGTACATACATTGTTTCTGTCTAACTGAACAATAAATTTACCAATCAGCGTGACTAGTGTAAATTAGATCCAAATTAGATTACCTTGACTGTATGTATTTCAGAACTATTTCTAAAATATGACAGGGAAAGAATTTAAGAAAATAGATACAAGAAAAATTAAATACGAGTTTATTTGCCGATCTAAAATAAATGTTTACTATATATGATGGAGCCCTGACTATATTTATCAAAACTGAAGGTCATGCCTGTTGCACCTCGTGTCACACGTGTTGTATGACGACATGTCAGGTAAGGAAATGGGTCTTGAGAACTAGACATATGTTTCTGGGTTCTCTTAAAATAGGACTATGTAGCCAAATTTGAGCCCCTATCCTTTCTGGTGTACAAAGCCAGGCTCGAAAATGAATTTTTTCCTTGACTTCTAAATGGAAACCAGAAAGACCGTGTCTTCCACAGTTATGCTTGTTGATTATAATAGCGGTCCCGATTCGGGTCGACATCAAGCCATGCAGACAAAATTAAACATAATATTTTCTCTGAGGATATGTAAAACATTAACTTTTTAAGGTAGTATCTTTTCTATAACTAAAACCATGTTGAAGTGAATTTAAATTCTTTGCACACGTCAGTGGGTGGAGTTGGAAATTTCATCCAAACTGACTTTGCCAAAGTAAATATTGTACTCGCTTGTGTAACGCTTTATGTATTGAATTTTATTTTTGTCAAGTTTAGGTCAACATTGGATAGATATCCCAAAAAATGTTTCCCAATTACATACTGTGGTTGGTTTTATATTCGCGAGGCAGAAATTTCGCGATTTTTCCATTTTTAATGTTTTGCAAGGGTTTCATTTTCGCGATCTCACAAGAACCTATATCAAATCTTTGGCAAAGCCATATACCTGTGTGTATTATAAAATGAGAATAAGTCATGAGTTTGTGACATTTTCTTATATAATGATAGGCCCGCACACACAGCATAGGTGGTTTAGTTCAAATTTAAGGCTCACATTTCCCTATACCTGCAAGGATGTAATTTATTTAAAAAATTCTCTCTGTTTTAACCTATTACCATACAAGTATTGATTACACTAAATAAGAAGGACATTCTCAATTGGCCGATTATTCCTGAAGGGTTCATTTTTGCGATCATTTCCCATTCGCAAATATCGCGAAATTAAAACCCTCGCGAACAAAAAGGCAACCACAGTACGTGCCCAATTTACTTGATGAATAAAAAATTGTGCTGCGATTAATGCGTGAAAGTTACTCTTTTTTTATAATCCCGCCAGTGGCGTAATTGATAAAAAAACGTTTGACCTTCGGTAAATTAAGTCTGTAACAGGTGGTGTTTTCTAAGGTGCTCGTATAAGGCCATGGTTAAATAACTCCATGCAAAACTATTGTTGTTCTACGGTTATACCACTATTCTTTCATAAACATATATTTTTTTGCGCAAGGTCCAGGGTTGAGGTAATCTTAAATAATATGTGCTACTTCATAATTCCATAAATAATTCTTAAATTTATGGAAAATGTTCTAAATTTTGTTTAGATTATAAACAGCCGGAAATGAAAAATAAATCTTCCGCTCGCACCATATCTATTTTGTGGCCTAAGTCCTAACTGTCTATAAAGTGGACTACCGGCTTTCCAGTCACCAATCACCTCTGGGTGCTCGGCAGTTGAGGATCTGCGTGCATCATTACACATAAAACACGAACATGTGCCACTCCTTACATTGTGTGATGTTGATGGGCATAGTCCTGCTGGGATCGCTACACCTGATAAGAGGTAAAGTCTATATCTATTGTAGTTGTTTTAACTATTTATTCGATAAATAAGGTTACGTATTCAGTAGTAGAAAGTAATCACAATAAATCTGGAAGCAACGGTATCAACATATTTTAGAATATTATTTATTCTTTACTAGTTCGCTACCAGGTAATGTTATTGGTAATTATAATATTATTTGTTTATTGGTAATAAACCCACAATTATGCATGTAAACGAAAGCTGTATTTACATCTAATAGGTGGAACCATTCGTATTGACAGGAAATTTTTAATTAAGCAAATGTAACTAAACATACCTGTGTCATTCTAAAATACGGGGTGTACTACAGTTAAGTACCTACTGTAGAATCCAAAATTTGTCTCAAGATCAAAATTGTAAGGATATATTTATGAAATTGGGTAGTTATAAGTGAGTTATGCAAGACTCTATTGTACCTCCCCTGCCCGTATGCATACGCTTTACCGGAATATCAGTTTCGATACACGGACAAGTTTTAATACTTAAATATGTCTACGGAGGCATTAAACAACAGTTCTTAGAAAATATTGTCATTGACGGTAAACAAAATAAAACCGGACATTTAAAAAGATATATATATATATATATATATATATATATATATATATATATAATAAATTCTCACTCTGTCCGACATTCTTTAATGCTGGGCAAGATCTTTTTTTGTGTGATATATATACACCCTGCAGATCATTTTGGATTTAAAGGTACTTTATATGAATGTTGATCTAGTAACTGACCTATGTGCTTTATTATTAGTGAACTGCATGCGACCTGAGGTCTATTGGATGCCATTTATTATGACTGCATCCTATCCTGTATAATCCCCTCTGCCCAAGTTAAGTCAAGTGATTCTGTTGTATAATGTGCAACTGGTAATAACATTTACAAGTGCGTGGTCACATGGCATCATAATACATCTTCTTCATTTCTGAAAACCGGTTTATCACGCAATGTCACCAAGGTAACGATGACATAAGTTTCTGATAATATTTACAATGCTTCGTCACATTTATAACACAGAAAATTGGGCGGGGGGGGGGAACGGGGCTGTGTAGCCACGGTTGTTAAATGTTGGTGGTTAACGGAGTTTTATGAAATTTTCAGGATTCATTGCACGTGTACAGGCCGTTTTCCTAGAAGGTGTCAATAAATTAACGTAGTGCAGGGGGGGGGGCACAGCTGCTTGTTGTTGTTTTTATAGTTCTGGGCCCTGTTTTAATCACAAAGAAATTTTAGCTTGAGTCTACACATGTATTCTTCTTAACCTGTTTATTATCTTCACTTGGCGTCAGGGTTATGTTTTTGCGGATATTGATTTGTTTGTTCGTCTGTTAGCAACATTATTAAAAAAGACTATTGAAGAATTTTGATAAACATTTCAGGATAGCACGCAATGATCAGAATTGATTAAATTTTTATAAGGAAACAGGAATATGTTAAAGGAAAAATGCTGCTTTTCTGACAGTTTCCTAATGGGCTAAATTGCTGAAGGTTGGCGCTCTCTGATTGCTTTTCTATTCAATATATTGATGGACAAGTCTATAGTTTGTGTAGATTATAATACCTACTCGAAACACTGAAGAAGTAAAAACAGGAAAACTTTAATTCACGAATAGGAAACTAACCTCAATATATATCTGCAAAATTCTTTATGCAGGCGCTGGCAAAGTGACCACTCAGCACGCAAGCATTGATAAAATGTCCAGCATTTCACTGTTTACTAGCATGCCCAGTCATGCTGCACTTGTTTTGCATCTTCCTAAAATAAATGGCAATACATTTACTCGCATGTTGTACAGTCAATGCACATGGATGATTATAATGAGTGGCAATCTTGTATGAACCAAAGTCCTGCTTTACGGAGGTTTTGCAAAGCAGCAGTTAGTTATCGAACAACTAAACCGTTATTATTGTTTTACCTATAATTTATTAATATTAATTACGCGGACCCATCATATAATAAATTCCAGTTACGCTAGCTTCACTTAATTTTTCCTTTAGTCACCGATGATATAACAAAACACACCTGATCTCCATAGTACCATAGACGTGTATACTGTATCCTTAGTTACAGCTTATGTTAATATTGCAGAGTTTCTGGCACTTTAATTAATTTACTGATGAGCCCTTCACTCAATGTGACATGACTCTGGACAAGATATAATGGGTTCTCAAATAGAAACAGAGGGATGAGTTTTTTTTAATTTACCTTTGCGCATTATATAATCAAATTTTACTATAGTTCACGCACAATACTTGTACTGTTTGTCTAAGTATTCTGCGTTGTCTGAAGGTGAATCCTTTGTATTTCAATATTTCCTTTTAAGGTAACTGCATCCTCGATGATGTCCCAGTGGATAACACTTTTGCAGAGGCAAAGGTATGTGGAATAACTCAAAACATTTGCAAAGAAGTCTGTTTTAGTGTTGTGCTTTTTCGTTGAATACGTTTCTATTCTGAAATATTATCTTCGATTGAGTGCAATGGTTTTGAGCTTATTGCAGCCTACTCTACTATACAACACTGCAAAAGAAGCATTAGCTATTATGTTAACAGAAATAATCTTCTTCGATATATACATACACGGTTACATTAATGTTTTTTAAATAAAATAAAAATATCTGCATAAAATAACTGTTTAACCTTTCCTTGATCAATATGTGTTGGTATCAGATCATGGGTGATTGGATCCGTCAGTATATGTGGAATCCATCGTACAGCGCTTTCGACCATGAATTACGTCTGTTTGATTTGGATGGGAGCCTCAACTATTATCTGGGCTTCAAGTAAGAATAAACCGGGATTGTCCAAGATTATTTCTAGCATTTAATCCGAAAATATGCTATGTCAACTATACAATGTAACCGGCTTCGTGTCTCAGGGTAAAGCACATGACTCAAAGCTGGGAGATCGTGAAGATTTAGGGTGTTCCTGCATGGCATGACCCAGCAATGGGGACGATTATGCACCCAGGGCTAACAGGTGTAGTAGTCAGGGGCGTGGTAAACGCCAGATTATAAAATGAGAAGAATAATGTGATATTGCCCTGTCACGTAGTCCGAAACCCGAATGGAATTCTGCAGATGTACGTATAAGTAGTAACGTTTACATTAAAATGGAGGCGGTTACCTCCACCAAGAAATGAAAAAAAAAGAACTATACGGATATATATGCGATGCGTTTTACAAACACACATACACACATATATAAATATACAAGTATATGGCATTCATGTTAATGTAAAAGGAATGTTGTTGGTACAATCACTCTTTGAACGGTCTGCTTATAACTTATCTTTGTTTACAATATTGAAGGGACAATAAAACAGACCCTTGCGACTGGATGGGTCCGGGAAAACTATTACCAACAGGAAGAACAGGAGTCTACTACTTCGAGGTTGAGCCAAGTAATGTATTACTAGAGAAAGAATTTGTTGACATTGAGAAGATAAAAAAACAAATCAGGATTAAGAATTTTTTTCAAACATTCAATGAGCAACTGAAATTTTATATTTCCTGGCACTTATTGATATATCTTCTATACCTTAACTTTTTAATTAATTTGAAATTTCCTATTCATATTACTTCAGACAGATCTAAAAGGAGTAAATGTTCTAGCTGTCCAAATAATTTGAGAACAATAAAGAGAACAATACATTTGATAATATAACATATTATAAATTTAATGCTGCTTGTTTTGTTATTGAAAATACATGACATTTTGTCACAGCTCTGACGATGACCTTTATGCTGGTGAAAGAGCACTTTTTTCTAATCTTTGTGTGTGAGCAACCAAGCGCTGACGGAATCTCCTGTCTTTATCCGGTCATGGAAGCATACTACCGCCCCGGGAAAAGAGATGTAGCATTAGGGCAAATAGAGACTGCGGCACCGGAATACATCGTTGCCGCTTGTGTCGCTGGAACAGAGCGAGTGGAAGTCTTCACCGCAGAAGAGAATGGTACGGTACCCGTTTGTGTGACGGTCGGTACTCTATATGGATATATGAAATAGGAAAATATTGTTTAGCAATCAGTGATGTTTTGGACTTGAGTACACATTTGCAGGGACTCGGTGTTGGAAATGGACTCGGAAGCCAAAAAAAATCAGGCCGAGACCATCTCGATTATGATAGAAAAAAATTATGTCATGTAAGGCCCGAAATTCAGATTCTAAAACGTCATACAAAGACTAACATTTACCAAATTTTAACAAAAATTTACACATAAAAAAGAACAAGGTAAGACTATAAGCCAAAATCAGTCTCTTTTTCGGTAGGCAAATGTTATTCAAAATTAAAGTGAAAAAGCATTTGTAATCAAACAAAATACAGTCGATGACCTCAAAAATTGGTTTTGAAATGCTTTTTCGTGAAGTCATTTGGTTGTGACTCGAACTTTGAGGTGTAATTGAACTCGAATTAACGAGGATTCCGACTTGGTCTTAGACTCCAGTGGCTTGGACTCTGACTTGCACCCGAATTGGGATAGTCAGATACAGATAGGCTTCAAATATAACACTGATTAGAAATCTAATGTAATGGCGATCCGCTTGCTCTTTATAGCTCAGATGACTATAAGTCATCCAAGCCTTAGCGATCACCCTATGTCCGGCGTCCGTCCGTTAAGAGGACAAATCGTTACCGTTAGATCTAAAAACTTATAACTGGACTTCCAGTGAGGTCCTCGGCAAATCTCCTTGGAAACCTGAAATTGGGTCATGGTGACCTATATTTTGTGACCTACGGACCGAAAACATGATTTTGAGCACTGTAACAGTGAGACTGGGCACAAATTATATTCATTAGGCCCAGAATCCCCTAACGTAAAATTTAGGGAGGTTCTAAGCAAATCTCCTTGGAATCCTGAAATTAGGTCACTGTGACCTATATTCTGCGACCTGTGGGGAATAGATATCATATGGACACCCTGAATGTCAGATGGGGACAAATCATATCTGTTAGTATTAGAATCATCTGGGAGGTTTGAGGCAAATCTCCTTGAAAACCTGATATTAGGTCAAATTGGCCTATACTTTGTAAGCTACGGGCCGAAAACATGACTTTGAGCACCCTGAATGGGCGCAAATTGTATATGTAAGGCCTAGAATATATTCTAACGCAACATCCTGGGAGGTTCTAAGCAAATCCTATTGGAAACCTGAAATTAGATCATGGTGACCTACATTTTGTGACCTACAGGCCGAAAACCGATTTTTTAGTAACCAGTCGGTCAGATGTGGCACAAATCTTCTAACATAAAATTCAGGGAGGTCCTATGCAAATGTCGTTGGAAACCAGAAAGTAGGTCATGATTCTGTGACCTATTGAGCGATAAATGGTTTTGAGCACTCAGACAGTCACACGGGACACAAATTGTATTCACTTGACCTAGAATCTTCTATCATTGTGATAGGCAAGATAGGCAAAAATCGTGTCTGTTTAGTCCACTGGCGATAAGCATGATTTTGTGCAGTCAGACAGGGCACAAATTGTATCCATTAGACCCTAGACTCTTGTAACATGACAATCACTGAAGTCCTTGGCAATTCTCCTTGGAAACTTGAAATTGGGTCATAATGACCTATATTTTGTGAGCTATGGACCAGAAACGTGATTTTGAGTACCCAGACAGTCAGGGTACAAATTTTATCCAGTTTCCTTTGAACCATCTGTTGAGATATCTGGGGGGATCCTGAGCATGTCTCCTTTGAATCCTGAATTTTTTATTTTTTCTGTTCATTTTTCAACAAAGTAACATTTGCCATAGGCTATTCTCACAGAAATATACAACATTAATAAAATAAATGAGCACACAGTCAAATTTGGCTGAGCGTCATGGCCTAGGGCCCCTCGTTTTATTACAGGTCGTATTCCGTTTATACTACGTGACCCTCCTCATAACAGTTACATTATGTTGTCGTCAACAACCTAGTTAGTGTTTATCAGTCTATTATTTTATTTATTTTGTAAATTCAGTTTGTGTATTCCAAATAATATCTGCATCGTAAGAAAAAAAAGGTATTGACATCGCAAGCCAACATGGGGAAGTATTTAATAACACTTAAATAAATGTCTTTGAATATGTCTTCGTATTCCAGATATATTAATATGTCTCTATTATAATCATTTTACAGTTTTTATGGTATAATTCTATTGTAATTTTTCAACGCTTGATAAGATTGAGACTAACTAATAATGACTAATTTCACGTTTCGATACCAATCTGAAAGTTAATTTTATTTTTTTTTGTTTGGATCAGTTTGTAGGGCCGGTGATGGACCTTACTGGCAACCCAAGATTTGAAACAGGAATGGCACAGGAGGACGTTACTACTGGAATAAAACAGGGGAACTGTTGACAAATTAAACAAAAATGCCTGTTACTTAAATTTCACCTTGATTATGTTTTACTCTATTAGATTTGAATGTTAGAGGCATATGCAACAATGCTTCAGTATAACTAGATTTATTCCTTACTCCTATGAGAAAAAGAAGGTATGTCTTTAGATATCCTTCTTCTGCAAAAACCATTCATCCTTTTGTAGTATACGACAACAGCCTGTACAACATTCGAATCATTGAAAGGGCTTTGGTCTTGGCAACAAATGGTAAACCCAAAATGGTACTCCCCAAAAAGCAACACCCTTCACGTGAAGTTCCTGGAAATGTGAAAACAATTTTGAAATTTGAGTTCTGAGCAAATGAAAGAGACGTAAAACCTTCATAGATTTTATTTTTACCGAATTGTTTTTTTTTTGCATTATAATTTTACAGTTCTCATTTCTCTGTTAAAAGGAAGCTATATTAAAGGATCCGTTATCCATTGATATAATATTACAAAGGAGAAATGGGGAATAATAATAATAATTATATCAAGTCGTCCTATATGAATTACATATTTAAAATATTTTATCACCATATTTTATAACAAGAGGTAAGAAAATTAACATCATAACATTAAAATACATAATCCTACAGTAGAATTCCGCATGTAAAGATCATTTAAAAAATATACCGTACGATAGATGGCTATGTCTTGTTTTCCGTATCACCATCTATTGATTTTTTGTAATTACTGTTCACAACAATTTAGATATTATTATCTGTTTTTTAGTATATATCCATTATTTTAATGCAGCTGACCCATTCCTTTATGCTTTTTATGAAGAATTTGACTTGAGATGGATGATAGTGATATCAGCTCTGTTCAACAAAATGAACTACTCATAATAAAGGGAACACTCCCGCCTGCTTCGAACATTATTAGAATATTTTCGGTAAATAATGGAAATGCTAATAACCATTGAGCAATTTTAGAAGGTATTTTTAATAATAATTACCCCTTATTTTTAGTTTGGGAATTTAGGTTAATCATTGAATTGACACGAGAATACTTTCATTTCGTGTTGACGTTTTTGCCTGATAATTGGCACTGCTGAAACACACTGCATTCATTGACAACATTTCGTTTGATGCACAATATGTTTTATCAGATAGACCCTGTAAGTGAACATGAAAAATAAGTGAGCTGAAAGATGGCCCGATCGCTGAAAGGACTTCCCTTCTTTTCATCTGAATAACCAAACTTTAATTTTTGAAGTATTTCTGTAGTTTCATCCAGAGTCCAAAGGTTTTCCAGCAATTTCTCAAATTTGTGTTTGGTAGACGCACTAGGTTTCGCCAGATCAGATGAGATTAATAAGGACAGGGGCTATCATTTTGCCAAGCAGATATTGCCCTGCCTTGAGGCTTGAACATTTTTTTTTACCTGGATACTGGAAGGACCTGAATCTGACAATTCACCATAGCCTACACCATTTTAATTAGTGGAAAATAAAACTGTATTTCTGGGGTTGGTTAATGGTCCCTGGCTCGCATTTGAAATGTATTTTGCCCATGGCTTTCATAAATCTAATACTGAATACTTAGTACTCCTTCATAGGCCACCAAAACGTAATAGTGTTCGTTAAGACCAACCTGTGGTATAACCTGAGAGTCAAAGACAGACTTATAAGCGATCAGAGCTCAATTTGAAAATTCGCGTTGTTTGCATTGATTTCCAATTAAACAATCTGTGTGATCAATGTTAATGAGATACCGTGTTGGGTGGCATATTTAATTTGTATTTTAATACTGAATTCCTTAAATATGACAAGGAACGAATTAAACAAAGACAATGATGATACAATAACCGTTAAATTTGTCATGTTGTTAATCGAAATTCTAGCGTGAAAAAATGTAAAACAACCTTATCTCAGCGATATTCTATTAACTCGTTTATTTTTTATTTTTTTTTAATATTTTTTTATGGAGGCAATCGCCTCCATTTTTAATGCTTACTTAACTTCATATATGTACATCTGCAGATTTCCATTCTGGTTTATTAAAGCTGACAAATGATACCGAATAGTTGCGTAATGACATGTTTTATTACGAAGCCCCACTTAACTTATATGTCAGCAGACGGTGCATCACAAAAGCATAATCTTGTAATACGAGCTAATTCGGTAGACATATGTATGAATAATATTATTGATTAATGTGTATTGGTTATGGTGCTAGCATCGTTACAAAATATAAAACAAGCATGTGGATATACTGGAATATAATTCCATTGTTATATCTCTACAACGTTCTGCAATTTCGAAAGATATATTACAGCAGCTCTGACTAATTATAAATATGCAATATTCAATAATGTTATTTGTATTTTGCAAAACTCATGTTACTTTGTTTACTTAATGGCGCCCTGTTTCATGTATGCATTCAATATAATAATGTTTTGGAAAATGACAGACTGTTAACAGGAATCATGGTATTTATTGACATAATGATTCCGACCAAGATAACATTGACACATGGTTATCATTTTATAATGCGCTACTGTTGAGGGTTTCGGTGATAAATGTGGTTATATTGTCAGGGTTATAACAATAGATGTTTAGATAACTTCCTTTTTCATACCATAACTCATTGCTCACGCCATTAAAGGCTTTCATTATTGGGGCATATTTGTCACTTTTGTCAATACCAATAACAAATGGAATCATATCATGCATGTAAGATATTGCATATTTATTATGTTAATATAATAAAACAATATAGTTGAATTAGGTCTAAATTGCAGGTAAAAAAGATAAAAACGAAAAAAGGAGTTAAAGCAAGTGTAGTAATCACGTGATGAAAATTGATAGAATTAAACATTCCTGATTAATAACAAAAAGAATATTAGAAAGTGCATTTTACATCGGCCAGTCTCTGAAGGCTTGCATTTATATATATCAGAAGCGAATCCAGGGTGGGGATGCAGGGGTCTAGATCCCCCTTTTGCAGCCGCCGCAAACTGTTTTTAGGGTTTCACACCATTTTTTGACGCCTGAACCACCCCCCCCCCTTTTCCGACATGGGACCTTTTCTTTAAGGTTTGGTTATTAGTCCTCCTGGGTTGGATCCCTCCGTTTCCTAACTCCTGGATCAACCCCTGTATTTGAAAATCACTTAAACATAATAATATATTTCTTACTTTGTTGTATCTTTTATTCTCTGCAGTTCAATGAAATAATGAAATAATATTTTACTGACAAACACATCTACAACTTCACACATACACACAATTAACTATATGCACTTATTATTAACTTTTAAGTGTATATACTTTAAGTTGAAAATATAAAATAAAGTGGAAATATATGTGCATTTGAGCTTATATTCATAAAGACTCTCTTGGATTTAGGCTCAACTTATTACAGCACGTGGATATAAAACGGAGAATCGTATAATGTGTACTGTGGCATACGCACTTGACTTATTGACTTATTTTATTTTTTAAATAAAATTTCAAGCGATTATCTTAATGCCACATCCATTCAACACATATAACCGAACTAGCAGTGTAACGTTAAGTGTAAACAATAATCACCTGCACATGATAAAGAATTATAACACCAAGCACACATTTTACTCGATATAGCTGTACTGGAAATCCATCACTCTACGGTACATTGATGTCTTCAATTTCACTTCGTGTACAGATACATGTAATATATATATATATATATATATATATATATATATATATATATATATATATAAATAAATAACTAAAGTACGGTTAGTTTGACTTCATCAGTTTGTGCTACAGATCTGTTTCGTGAGAGCAGCATTCAAGCCGGCTCACTCTTCAGGTACAAACTGGAGTGATCAGATATTTGGGTGAAGTTTGTCGTAATAGGTAGGATTTATCTGGGGTTACTAGGTTCGGTGAGGCATGTATTTAAAGTTTTTGTTTTGTTGGTGAATAAGGGTTACTGGGTGCCTGGACTATTGTACTGTTTTAGGGCTACTATGAAGCGCTCGAGGATTTGTTGAATATTTATAAACGCTCCCATACGGTAGAGCACTATCACTGCGATGTATTGAATTCACGTTATGTGAACAATACAAATCATAAGGCTCCTATTTATTTTGAGCACTCTTCAATTCATCATGGAACAAAATGACTTCAAATATTCCACCAAAAATATACCTCTACCACGCCGGGAAGACTACATGAAGCGCCTCATCGAGAAATCAGAAAAATGCATGAATGCCATAGACTGGAGAGCATACTTCTACTTAAACCCGAAAACAGACCGCACCTCCAAAGAAACATATGGATTCAGGAGCACAAAAACCCCACCTTTCGTGCAGGAAACCAAAGAATTTAAAGACCACTGGCTCAAAATAATCCAAAACATAGAATTTACGGACAACAACCAAATAAAATTCCAAAAGAAACTAACACAAGACGTGAAAAACCTCAGAAAAGACAGTAAGATGTTAATCCCAGCCGACAAAACCAGCAACTTCTACAGACTGGAACCACACAACTACGAAAAGCTGCTGAAAGAAAACATCAGGAAAACCTACAAAAAAGCTGCAAAAACATCAACACGCAACACCAACTTAGGAAACAAGAAATTAGCTACAAACCTCGACCTAGCAGACAGGATAGATACTATCGCTGAAAGTGAAGCATTTATAACATTAAAAGACCACAAACCCAACTTCCGAAACAAACCAACCTGCAGGCTTATCAACCCGTCAAAAACCGAAATTGGCATCATTAGTAAACAAAAACTGGAAAGAATAAACAACAATGTCAGAAAAAAGCTACAGCTGAATCAATGGAAAAACACAGATGATGTAATAGACTGGTTCAAAAATATCAAAGACAAAAAGAATGCTACTTTTATAGGATATGATATATGCGAATTCTATCCTTCCATAACCGAGGATCTGCTACACAAAGCCATCAATTTCGCATCCAAAATTGAACATATTTCTGGTGATACAAAAGAAATAATCATGCAAGCCAAGAAATCCTTATTATTCCACAACGGCATCGCTTGGAACAAAAAGAACGATACGAAGAACTTAGACGTAACCATGGGAAGCCATGATGGAGCGGAGACCTGTGAGCTAGTCGGACTGTATATACTATCTGAACTGAGCAAAATCAGAGAGGTCAGTGTGGGACTATACAGAGACGATGGACTCGTCGCATGCCACTTGCAACCAAGACAAACTGAGGGGGTAAAAAAGAGAATTTGCCAGATATTCAACAAGCTTGGCCTAAAAATTACAATCGAAGCGAACAAAAAAATAATAGACCTTTTGGACGTAACTTTGGACCTGAACAAAGCAGAATATAAACCTTTCATGAAACCCAACAATACCCCAATATACATCCACAAAGACGGTAACCATCCCCCAAGCATTATAAGAAATATACCTGAAAGCATAAACAGAAGGTTGTCCAACATCTCCTCAAATGAAGATGTTTTCAACAAGGCTTCCCCTCCATATCATGAGGCATTACTCAACAGTGGATACAGTTTTAAACTCAAGTACATCCGCTCGCAACAACCCAACACTGACGGAAAGAAGAGAAACAGAAGGAGGAACATAACGTGGTTCAATCCCCCATACAGCGCCGACGTGAAAACGAACATAGGAAAAAAGTTCTTACAGCTTCTTGACAAATGTTTCCCTCCTGACCACAGTTTACACAAAATCCTGAAACGTAACACCGTAAAAATCAGCTATAGCTGCATGCCTAACATGAAGCAGGTCATTTCAGCACACAACAAAGGACGACTTAACAATGAGAGAATTAAAGAAAAGAAAACAGAGAGCATAAGCAAAAACTGCAACTGTAGAAACCCGAAATAATGCCCAATCAAAGAAGGATGCCTTACTCAAAGCATAATTTACCAGGCCACAGTTACCAGACAAGATAACAAACAAGTGGAAACATATATCGGACTGACAGAAAACGCATTTAAACCGAGATACTATGGACACATCAGTAGTTTCAGGAATGAAAAATACAGAAATAGCACAACACTAAGCCAGTACGTGTGGACTCTGAAAGAAAAAAACATACCCTATTCGGTCAAATGGAAAATCATGGCTAAATGCAGAGCTTATTCCAACACGTCCAAAAAAAATGTAATTTATGCACCACCGAGAAATACTACATAATTTGCCGACCTGATCTGAGTTCACTTAACAATAGGAACGAACTGACAACGTCATGCAAACATAGAACTAAATACCTCCTTTGTAACCTTAAACAATTTTAAGCCGATAATAAAGTTAAATATGCAGTCTCAAGATCCCAGCCAATGTATGCAGGAACAACCAACTGGACCACTAATCCACTGATCCCCTGACCGAACCAACACCTGGGGTCTTGACCAACTTTAAGCAATTCAACAAATCCTCGAGCGCTTCATAATAGCCCTAATACAGTACAATAAGCCAGGCACCCAGTAACCCTTATTCCCCAACAAAACAAAAACTTTAAATACATGCCTCACCGAACCTAGTAACCCCAGATAAATCCTACCTATTACGACAAACTTCACCCAAATATCTGATCACTCCAGTTTGTACCTGAAGAGTGAGCCGGCTTGAATGCTGCTCTCACGAAACAGATCTGTAGCACAAACTGATGAAGTCAAACTAATATATATATTTATATATATATATATAATGTGCATATCGACAAACATTTTATCAAAGAATTTATAACATGTCACTATACAACGATATACTGTTTACCAGTGACACACTTTCCATATCGCGATGTATTGTCAATAGTATTAATTGGATTTTAATTTCTTCAGCGTCCTCACCGTCTGACTGAAGAGAGTTGGACAATGGAAAGTGAAATTGGACATGTGGACGAACTCAGTTTGAAGAAGAAAAGTTCCAAGACCTTAGCTAGGATCCTGATGGCCTTCCATTTTCCAGAAATCTTTTCTTTATATGTCTGTCCTTAAATGACTCGGTTTACAAGAGTAAATTCCACTCGAACACTCTTTCACATATTGATATTATATTTTGCTTTAGAACCCCAACGGGAATGTTCTCGCCTTTTAATGTATATGAATTTTTAAACCACATTTTTACTCCGTTTCTCTTCTGCTACGATATTCTTCTTTAAGGTAAAGTATTTGTCATCAGTAAATGAACATCCCGTTTTACACAAAATACATTTCCTACAAAAAACCGCTGGAATAAAATTCAGAATAAAACTGATCATGGAGTGCTTATTTATCCTATTACATCATGATTTTAAAAAGAACTTCCTACACTAAGCAAGTTTCTCTAAGCCATTTTCATAACACATGATGCTTTTACATTCGCACAAGGCTCACTGCGCCTAAGAGCATCAATCACATTTTATTTGAATTTCATATAAGCGATTATGTATTATGTTTAACCAGACGTGGAGTCGAAGCCTATCTACCTTCGCCTGGAATCCTGATTAAACTTTCCTCTGACCCTGCGTGCACATTGTCACGGATCACCTGCTCCCAGAAAAACAAACTTTTGTTCAACCATTTACATTGTTGGATATCGTTCTGTTAAATGAACAACACAGAATGTTATTTTTGAATCACCAAAAATCTCTCCAAATTTCGTATAATATTCTCATCAGACCAAAACTCTCTACACTCCCATTTCTTGGTCTAAACGTTCCCTTAAATTAAGCTTAAAACATGACTTGCCCAATATTCCAACAGATCAATTAAATAAATATCCCAACGCTAGACAGAGCAATTTAAACTAATTACATTTGCTGATCTAAAGTGCAACCTTATTTTAGTACATTGAGTAGAAACATGTAGAATGATGGTATATGATGAAATGGGTATCTACGATATAAATTATATGTAGGGGTTGTAATAACGTCGTTCTGCCTGTCTCAGACATGCAAAAAAATGCACCGAACGACATTTTTTCATTTTGGACCTATCTGTTAGAAAGGTGAACACTCTTATGCTTTCCACATTAGTAGCTGATAATAGTGACAAACATGACAAAAACGAAAATTTTAAAGGTGGTCTTCCACCAACTTCCTATTATCCTATATTTTCCTAAAATTGTTCATCATTTCTTATACTTTCCGGCATTTAAGCCCTCATCTCTTACACATTCCTGCACAATCGTGTTTCTGATATAACAGTGCTACCATAGGAAACATTCAGTTCTTTTTGCATGCAAATGTGTATATACACTGTCATTTAATATGGCAGAATAAGGTTTACATTGAGGTGTGACTGAGAGTTTAATATGATGGTATAGCATCTATAGCGCAGAAAAGCAAATTTGGGAGGCCACCTGGTGAGAAAGGAGTGAGAAGGTTTGCTCAAGAGCTCCCGCTGATATAGGTAAATAATATACTAAAAACTCCAAACCAGATATTAAATACTGTTTGTTTATTGAAATAGAACCTAGTGTGACTAATGGGAGTCAGCTTAGAAATGTATAGAGCCCGTATTGGTCTGTATGGACCAGGGCCCCGCAAACAAATTCGATGGAGAGCCCCCATGTTGGTGTTGCCATGTACACATGTACGTGTTTGTATAGCAACTGCACTCATTATCGCCCTGACGCTCATGTGCAGTGGGGATGTCGAAACTAACCCAGGCCCGCCACCGACAGGGGCAAAGGATAAAACAGACAACCAAGGGCAACAGAGAACATTCAGATCAACACAGGCAAGATTAAATAGATCTGAAAGTGGGGAATTAAGTGTGACGGCCAGTAGGCAAGACATAATTGACGTGAACATACAAGAACAGGAGGTGTCAAGTAAAAACACTGTCACCCCAGGTAAACAGGTAACAAAACAGTCAAAGCAGGGAACACAGAATAGATTAGAAGATATTTTGAGTCAGTTAGACATTATGCAAAAGAAAATGTCAGATATGGAATCCAAAATAGAACAGTTACAGCAAGAAAACAAAAGATTAAAGACCAAGGTTAATAAACATGAGGAACAATTAAGGAGAAATAACCTAATAGTTTATGGTCTAGAGGAGGAGAATGGTAGGGAAAGTTGGGAGCAGTGTGAAGAGAAAGTTAGAGAAGTGATTAGGGAAAAGTTAAATATGAAAGATGAGGAAACCAATATAAACATCAACCGGGCTCACAGACTTCCATGGAATGAAAGTGGTAAACCCAGACCACTGATAGTCAAGTTTGAGCGCTATAAGGACAAGGACCTTGTTCTTCAGAATGCACGCAAGACTTTCAGAAACAAGAAATCACCTATCTTTATACAAGAGGACTTTGCAGAACATATCAGGCATGTCAGACGTAATCTGAAAGTCAAGTTGACAGAGGCTATTGAAGGGGGACTGAAAGCATCATTAGGATACGACAAACTTGTCATTGAAAGTGAGGTTTATAAGTGGAACGAAGAGCAAAACTGTGTGCAAAAACTCAAAGAAACAAGAAATGTGACAGGAGGGGCGTTTAGCATTAGTGACACTGACATAAGCAAATAGGGTTGTGGCCAAAGCCCTAGAACCGTTAATAATTTCTCATTGTCTGAAGACAAGGTTACAATGTGTAATGAACATGCCTCCTTCAATTCTCAGTTACAACGTGTTAATTCCAATAGCCAAAATGTTTCAAATCTTTGTAATACTGTTATTAATTTGAATTCTCCAGTGAATAATGTTAATGATATTACTGTTGCTGAAGAGGAGCTATATCATTATAATGATGGTGATAGTAATAATGTTTCTGTCTCATGTGTTTCATCTGATTCATTGACATTTTTGCACAGCGCACAGTCTTGCACTCTTACTAAAACTTTAAAAGGGGGAACCAGAACTGATGGCCAGTCTACTAACATAGACTCAACAAAAAGTGGTGAGTTTTTGACTAATACGTTAGTTAAGAGAGATTCTACAGTAGTAAGTTATCACATTGATAAGATACCTTTTAGGTTACTAAACTGGAATGCAAATGGTCTCAGAAAACACATATGGCAAAATGAATTGAGAGCTCTTTTCTTAAAAAATGATGTGATCACAGTTGTTGAAATATGGGCAGAAAATTCACAAGAATTTAGGGGCTCATTCTATGGGTATACAGGCTACTCCTCAGTGAGGGATATAAATGTAAAACGTGGGGGTATAATGGTTTATGTGAAAAACTGCTTTAAAGATTATATTAAAACTGTCATAACCAGGTATACAGACATGTTGATATTTATTTTAAAAGGGGATAAAATGGGACTATTGAAAGATGTTTTATTACTGTCTGTATATATTGCACCTGAATATTCAGCTGTATGCAGTGTTTTGAAGAGGATAATGGCATTATTAGACTAGAAAATATTATATATGAATTGTTATGTGAATATGGTGATTTGGAAATAATAATGATGGGAGACTTTAATGCCAGAATGGGATATCTGCAAGATTATCTGGAAGATGATGATATTAAATATTTAGGAATATCTGAATACCTAGAAGATAATTTTAGAATAAAGAGAAACAGTAAGGATCAAACAGTCAATAATTTTGGCAAATCACTACAAGAGTTATGCATAATGCTTAATTTAAGAATATTAAATGGTCGAATCAAACCAGATGTGCAAGGTGATTACACATATTGTTCATCTATTGGCAAGAGCCAAATTGATTACATAATTGTTAGTTCAGGGTTATACTCTAAATTTAATAAACTGACAGTGTTAAATATGGACATGTCAGACCATTTTCCAGTGACAGCGGAAATGGTGATAACAACAAATACAAATTCAAGTATTAATTTGGATAATAAGGAAGAAATTATGTGGGTACAGTATAGAAACAGAAAAGCTCATAACTACTGTTGGGATGAAGATAACACAGTTAAAGAAATGCTTAGTGTTTTTTACGGTATTGTTAACAATGACCCTAACAAGGCTGCCAAAACATTAGCACAAATTTTGCAGCACATTGCAGAAAATACATATTTAAAGAAGACCAATTCTAAAAGGAAGTGTATCAAACAACCAGGATGGTGGGATGTGACATGTGAGTCTGCAAGAATTGAGAAATATAAAGCTTTAAATAAGTTTAGATTGACTGATAGTAAAAATGATTTTATTGACTTTCAAAAAAAGAAGGAACATTTTAAAAAACCTGTAAATTAAAAAGTGAACTGTATGAGAAGAAAACAACAGGACAGATTTTATCCTGTCAGACCACCAATGAAATGTGGCGCACAATGAAAAATATCAGGAGAGGCACACAGAGAAAAAATAATTTAAAAATAAAAATGGTTTGATTATTTTAACAATCTCCTAGAAGATAATCCGATACAGTTAGATCCTATATTTGAGCAGGAGGTTATAAAGGTGTTGAATTCAGATGCTAAATACCTTACAGGTCCAGAAAAAATAACTTTAAACAAGGAAATAACTTTTACAGAAATAAGAACTGTGGTTGAACAAATGAAATCAGGTAAAGCACCTGGACCTGATGGACTGGTAACAGAATTTTTTAAAGATTTCATAGATGAATTACTGCCATTGTTGCATGCACTTTTTAACGGTGTGTTTAAACATTGAACATATCCAGGGGACTGGGCCAAAGCTATTATTATGCCTCTGTATAAGAGTGGCGATACTGAAGATGTAAACAACTACAGAGGAATTTCTTTATTTAACTGTATAGGTAAAATATTTTGTAAAATTATGAATAACGGGTTTATAAGCTGGTTAGATGAAAGAGATATTTTAGCAGAGGAGCAAGCAGGGTTTCGAAAAGGAAGATGTACAATAGACAATATGTTCACACTAATGGCAGTGATACAAAAATACATTTCCAGACAAAAAGGAAGAGTATATGTATTGTATGTCGATTTTTCCAAGGCTTTTGACAGCATAAATCACAATGTTTTAAAATATGTATTGTTAAAAAACGGAATTTCTGGAAACTTTTATATGACTATTGAATCTATGTATTCTAAACTAAGTTCATGCATTCTAACAGAAAATGGATTAACAACATATTTTGAGTGTCAAACTGGCACAAGGCAAGGATGCATGATCAGCCCTACATTATTTACTTTGTTTATGAATGAACTCAATCTACTAATTAAACAATCTAACAATAGGGGTATATTCTTATCAGAAGAAATGCCAAACCTATCTTTATTAATGTATGCAGATGATATAGAGCTGTTTGGCGATACAGTTGGTCAGTTACAAAGGCATATAGAAACTCTAGAAAAATTCTGTCTGAAGTATGGTATGAAAGTCAATCTGAATAAAACAAAAGTCATGGTATTTAGGAATGGTGGCAGGGTTAAAAATAATGAAAGGTGGAAATTTTTGGGAAATGACATCCAAGTAACAAGTCATTATAAATACCTTGGGACCATATACACAAGTTTTGGAAAATGGAACAAAACACAAAAATACCAGGTAAATCAGGCACAGAAAGCAGTTGGGATGATAAAAAGATACTGGCTGAAATGCAAATATGTTACACCACAACAACTTTTTTATATGTTTGATATGATGGTGGAGTCCGTACTCTTTTATGGAAGTGAAATATGGGGGTGGAATATCTATGAGGAAATAGAGAGGGTACAAAATAAATTTTGTAAAAGCTTACTCCATTTAAATTCAGCGGCTCCTAACCCTGCTGTGTTAGGTGAATATGGCAGGTTTTACCTTTAAAACTCAAGGGTATAATAAAGGTAATATTGTACTGGGTGAAAATATTACATATGCAAAACGGACGTTTACCCAAACTAGCATATTATTGTTTGTATGAAATGGACACGTCAGGAAGAATTAACTGGGCAACTAAGGTTAAAGAAATTTTATACAGATATGGGTTTGGGTATGTGTGGATTTTTCAGGATGTAGGTGATTGTAATAAATTTATTCGAGAATTTAGACAAAGAATAAGGGACATTGGTATACAGGAATGGCACCAACAAATAACTAATAACAAGAGACTCAAAACATATGGGCATTTTAAATCAGTGTTGGAAATAAAAAAATACTTAACATGTATACCCCAAAAAAGGAACATACTGTACCTGGCTAGGTTCAGATGCTCAGTACATGATTTAGAAGTGGAAATGGGGAGAAGACATAAAATATCTAGAGAGAACCGGTTATGCACATATTGTTTCAATAAAGGTTTTAATATTGTTGAAGATGAATATCATTTCATTATGGAATGTGGATTATACAATATTATCAGGAGAAAATATATAGAAAATGAAATAACAGGAGCTGGTATGGATAACTTTACATTTCTGATGTCCAGCAGTAACATACAAGTTATAAACAGTCTGGCCTTATACATTTATTGGGCAACTGAGAAAAGGAAAGTCTATTTAGCCCAAGGAATTTATTAAAGGGACCTATTACTATACCCAATATGTTAAAGATACACTAAGTATAATGTTCTCTCCTTAAAGTATAATGGTATCTTCCTATATATATATGTATTTATATATTTATTTCTTAAGCTTTATGCCTACTCTCGTGCATAAATGAAAATAAACTGGCACCCGGTTCAATCAGTCATTTATGCAGTGAAACCAGTGTGTTAAGAGAGTAGAACCGTTAAAATGTAAGAATGTACATCTATCATAGATTATGTTTCTATTTAATGGTGGCTAATATATGAATACAAATAATGGATGCAATATGTTTGTATGTCCAGTAATTCACAAATGAATATTTTCAAAACAAATGATCATATTATGATACATGTTCAATCTGTCATGATTTGTTCGCCCTAAAATGAATTTTTCATGTGTAAATAAGAAATATTTATATACCTGTTGATTACTCTCATAAATACAGTTCTTTGTGAGTATAAACTTTTTTTTTTCTTTTTTTATTGCATGTATATGGTATGCATTAAGTGTTAATTTTTGTCACATATTCTTGTTATTTCTTAATTTCCAATTTTTGTATAAGGATCTAGTGAAGTGTAATGAGCTGCTATCGCATCAGTTCTCTTTATCTGTATGTTTTTTTTTTGTTTTGTTTTTTCTCATTTTTATTTGTATTATGTATTTTGTATTAATGTGTATTGTCGTTTGTACAATTTGTATGAGGCTCTTCGAAGTGTATTATGGTATCATTGCATTATTTTTGTTTATCTTATTTTTTCAATTCTTATTTATTGTTAGGTTATGCATTGTATTAATTGCTTTTATGTATTTTGAATGCTATGTATTTTTTTCTGTGTACTGCTAGCATTAGGGGCATTAGGAGTGTATCATGCTATCATTGAATCATTCTTTTTATTGTTATTATTATTATTATGAGTATTATTATTGTTATTTATTTTAATAATACACTATATTTCATTGAATATCTACGTTTCCGCATAATCTAATGCATGCAAGATTTTTGTATTTCTTATTTATTTATTCATTTATTTTTTGTATTTATTATATTGTTGATGTAATGTTTGCATATATATATAAACAAGTGCAGTTGTACTTCTCATTGGTTCTGTGGGCCGGAGGCCTTTAAACCAGAATAAAATATTCATTCATTCACTAAAAGCAAATTTGTCTGAGAAAATATAAACCTGTATTAATGCCTTTCCACTGGAAAGATGGAAATTCTATAGTATAACGATCCCTGTATTATATGTATTTGCAGTACACCGCATATATGTATATAGAAACAAAAATTTTTGTATAATTACATCGCTGAGGATGATCCATCGATAGGATATAACTATAGATTGATCCACCGCTGGGATATTGCTAGATGCTGATCCAACGATGGGATGTAACTATAGGTTGACCCACTGATGGGATAACGCCAGAGGCTGATCCGCAGATAGGATACAACAATATGTTGAGAACCGATGGGACATCGCTATAGGATGATCTACCGATATCCTAGCTCTAGAGGTTGATCCATCGATGTGCTGGATCTAGGGGTTGATCCGCCGATGGGATATAACTATAGGTTGATCCACTGATGGGATATCGCTTGATGATCCACCAATAGCATATAACTTTAGGTTGATCCACCGATTGGATATCGCCAGAGGCTGATCCACCGATGGGATATAACGTTAGGTTGATCCACAAATGGGATATCGCTGGAGCTGCTCCACCAATAGGTTATAACTTAAGGTTGATCCACCGATGGGATATTGCCAGAGGCTGATCCACTGATGGGATAAAACTATAGGTTGATCCATTGATGGGATATCGCAAGAGCTGATCCACTGATGGGATATAACTTTTGATTGATCCACCGATAGGATATAACTATAGTTGCCGGAAAGTGGCGTACAATAATGCTTTTAGGATATTTCTTGGCTCTCCAAAACATTGCAGCATCAGCAAAGAATTAATAAGTCATAACATTACCACTTTTGATGCACTAATGCGCAAACAGATCTATTCACTGAAAATGATAATAACTGAATCTGACAACCTGTATGTCAAAACTTTGTATGAATCTGATTTATATTTCAGGTCCGACTTGTTTGATGTTCATAACCAGAAGATGTTTGTTATTAGATTATAAGTAATAATGCAGCTAGCCTAAATGTTGTGTTAATTGCTTTCTACTTTTTTTTCTTTCTATTTTCATTTCTTTCATTGTTTCTATATGGACCATGAGTCTGTAAAAAAAGTTATAATTATTATTATTATTATTATAGGTTGATCCACCGATGGGATATCGCTATAGGTTGATCCACTGATGGGATATCGCTAGAGGCTGATCCACCGACGGGATATAACTATAGGTTGATCAACCGATGATATTGAATGATGCTGATCCAACTATTGGCTAGCTCTAGAGGCTGATCCGCCGATGGGCTATCGCTTTAGATTGATTCAACGATGGGATATAGCTGAGGTTGATCCATCAATGTGATATAACTATAGGTAAATCCACTGATGCGATATCGCTAGAGGCTGATCCGCCGATGAGTTATCACTATAGGTTGATTCACTGATAGGATTACGCCAGAGGCTGATCCACCAATAGGATAAAACTATAGGTTGATCCACCGTTGAGATATGGCTGGAGCTGATCCACCGATGGGATATAACGTTAGGTAGATCCACCAATGGGATATTGCTACGGCTGATCCACCGATTGGCTATCGCTTTAGGGTTGATTCACTGATGGGATATCGCTGAGGTTGATCAACCGATAGCCACTGATGGGATATCGCTAGAGGCTGCTCCACCAATGGGATATAACTATAGGGTTGGTCCACTGATGGGATATCGCTAGAAGCTGATCCACCGATGGGATATCGCTGGAGGCTTGTCAACTGATGTAACCTAGCTCTAGAGGTTGATCCACCGATGTGCTGGATCTAAAGGCTGATCCGCCGATGGGATATAACTATAGGTTGATCCACTGGTGGGATTTCGCTAGATGCTGATCCACCGATGGGATAAAACTATAGGGTGATCCACTGATGGTATATCGCCGGAGGCTGATCCAACGATGTCCTAGCTCTAGAGGTTGATCCAGCGATGTGTTGGATCTAAAAGCTGATCCGCCGATGGGATATAACTATAGGGTGATCCACTGATGGTACATCGCCGGAGGCTGATCCACCGATGTCCTTGCTCTAGAGGTTGATCCATCGATATGCTGCATCTAGAGGCTGATCAGCCGATGGGATATAATATAGGTTGATCCACTGATGGAATATCGTTAGAAGCTGATCCACCGATAGGATATATAATAATATAGGGTTGGTCCACCGATGGGATATAACTATAGGTTGATCCACCGACGGGATATCGCTGGAGGCTAATCCACCGATATTCTAGCTCTAGAGGTTGATCCTACAATATGCTGGATCTAGAGGCTGATCCGCCGATGGGATATAATTATAGGTTGATCCCCTGATGGGATTTCGCTAGAGGCTGATCAACCGATGGGGTATTACAATAGAGGCTGATCCACCGATGGGATATAAATATAGAGGCTGATCCATCGATGGAATATAACTATAGGTTGATCCACTGATGGGATATCGCTAGAGGCTGATCCACTTATCGGATATATCTATAGGCTTGGTCCACCGATGGGATAGAACTATAGAGGCTGATCCACCGATGGGATATAACTATAGGTTGATCGACTGATGGGATATCGCTGGAGGCTGATCCACTGATGTCCTAGCTCTAGAGGCTGATCCACCTATTGGCTATCGCTTTAGGTTGATTCATCAATGGAATATCGCTGAGGTTGATCCACCGCTGGGATATAGCTAGACATTGATCCACCTAAGGACTAGTGCTAGAAGTTGATCCACCGATGAGTTATTGGATATCACCCGGTTTAGAGTCTTTGATTGTTATGAGTTAAGTTTTCTTTCGTCACTCTTACTTTTGCAGCAACTGAACTTAGACCATCAGAATTAATAAATAGTGTAAAGAATTGTTTTTATTTGCTATCAGTGGTACAAACAAGCAAAAACTAAATGTTACTCACCCACCTTCTTTACTTCAGACGACGTCGTTCGTTACTATGATTACCTTTGTTAATTGATAAATATATGTTTTTATTTGACCCGCATCCGGTTTGATAAGTTCTTTCGTGGTAACATAGGTAACGATGGCTCGCGTCTTTGGAGAACTACGTGATTTATTGCTTGAACGAGCGTCATAACAATGAAACAAGTATTTTTCAGTAATGTATAAAGTACGATTGGTTTTTAGTTTCAATATAATCATACAAATGTGTTTTAATTTTCTTTACTTGAAAAGTAGGTAGCTTTACATAAATATATATTTTTTATATTTATATTTGTAATTTTATATATGTTTATATATATAATATATATATTTTTTTATCAAGACTTTCCTCCTAGTTTTCCACGATTGCTTAACAGAATAAGAGGGAAAGTTCTGGCCCGTTTAATTTTACTCATTTAGTTAAAAAATAAGTTCGAATAAGGGGGTTTGTTGTTATCAGTGAGTAACCTTTATAATTTTAAAAGTAACTATAATTTGTCTAGCTATATCACGATTATATAGTTATTATAATATTTCCTTGTTACACTTATAACCATGTTTACACTTGTTAATTTAACAATAATGCCCTCATAATTTCTGAGAGACCATGTCACACATGCGCCTATGTATAATTATCAACATTTAAAACCATGTCCACAAAACTTATCATGCACACAATCATCGTATTCCAGGGCCGTACATTCCGGGGGGGGGGGGGGGACAAGGGGGGCAGCTGCCCCAAGGACTTTCAGATGAAAAGTAAAGTGGTTGTATATAGTGGAGAATCAAATTCGTTTTCGCGTATTTAAAAAAAACAAAAAAAAAACTCGCGAACAAAAAGAAAACCACAGTATATAATCATATTTTACAACACTCGCACTGGTTAACTCATCAAACAAACAATTTACAAAACGATTTATTTGTGCCTTTTGCGATAACAAAAATATAAGCTTCCATTTCACTTGATTACTAATATCATTGATCGAAAAAGTTTAACTAAAACATGTCACTACCCTGTAGTACAAGCATTTTTTTCTGATTAAATAATTGAAATCCTTATTGGCAGAAATAATTATTAGGTTTTGGTATAGATGTATAAATTTTTGTAGCAGTACATTAAAATTGAATAATAGAAATGAAAAGACTTTCAAGGAAGCGAGCAGGCTACAACAGGCGCCGATGTTGCTCATCCATTTGTTGCTTCACGCTTCGGACCTGGGCCAATTTTACCAGTAGAAGACAAATCTCTTAGATCTCTAATAAAAAGATTTATTTATTTAAATGTCAGATTTTATAGGCATAAATACGAAATGGTTTTTCTCTTAAAGAGCAGAGGTGAAATGAGGAAGGCAGCTTTTGCATGAGGATGAGGCCAACCGTATCGGGAAGGAACGCTGACGGGGAGATTAAAATTGTTTGGCAGATTAGAACTGCATGGTAAAGTTTCAGCTACTGAATGTTTGTTTCTTACGATATAATTGTACTTATTGCAAGAGTCCCTTTTTCAGACAATTTAATGACAGCATGGATGGAACAAGTGAAAACAAAAGCCAAAGAAATGATAATTTCTTGATGACTAATTGATCGATTGTGGCGCTACAATTCCTGGTGTGGCCTTCTTGCACAAAACGCAACTAAATGTAAACTGTATTATCAAATTATACTGATATTTCTATGTCTACTATGACGCGGCTAACCACAGCAAAAAGAAGATTTTCTTAAAATTCATCTATCTCCACCGGGAGTCGCTTCGATACAGGCGGTAGCGGAAGCAATCAATGAAAAGTCTTGAGTATGAACTAGTCTGGTCCCTTCTCATATTAAATGTGACAAGGGCGGTGGTTTTTTGAACCTTTGGTTAATATTCCCCCATGTGCCTCTCAGATATAATCGAAGCTCCACTGCTGGTTGTTGCCGCCATGTAACTGATACGCACACAAGGGGGCACAGTCGGCAGAGTTACAGGCGGTGATGTCCAGAGCCTCGCTTTGGTTGTATCGGTTCACGATCTTGTCCCCAGAAACCACCCACTGCTGTCGGTAGTTGCCCGGGTTGTACGGCTGTAGGCGGATATCCCCAGCTAGAAAATTAAAAAAAAAAAAAAAAAAGAAAAAAAATGAAATATGATTTATTAGACCGTCCGTGTACTGAAAAAAATGTGGTCTTAATTCACAGGTGGACAGATCAGTTATAACCAATGGGAATTCCTTCAGTTCAATGATTGATGGTCTTAATTACCGGCGGTCTAAATTATTAGACATATGGTATTTTAGACAGATGCCACTGTATTAATTATAAGAAAGAAAGAACTCGATGTTGCCGCCCGAATATATACATATCAATCATGCTGTATTTTGACTGGACCAAGTACACATTTCCACATTAACACCATTTTTGCATGTTAAGCCATTTTTCCTCTATGAAAAAGTGTCGAAAAAAATGATAACGGAATTATAATGATGAGTGCTTTATTTTCATTGAAATGGACAGAAATGTTGGACAGGATGCAAATTAATGTGTTAAAGGTACAATCAGCAACTGTAACCTATTTTTGTGACCAACAGGATTGATTGTCATCAGGGAGAATGATTTGGGAAAATAATAATACTTGTTTAGATATTCTGGAAAAATGAAAACTACAGTTTTCCTTATACATTATTGCGGATTAAATAAAGGTTGTAAGTTCGTCACTTGTTGTTACGTTACACAAGGCTCCCGCTTAAGGTTTAACTTATCTTTCAAAGGGAATAGTAGCCCTCAAGAATTCTCAAGACTCACAGTCAATTCAAAAATAAGACAAATGCATTTTTCCTAAAAAAATTACAATTCCTTGATGGTTGACGAAGCCATTGGCCATGTGCGATAAAAATTACAATCGACTGCCGGTGACCAACTTAAGTTATGAAGGAACTTTAACAGAGCATACATAACCAATTCGAATATTTTAATGAGTAAGAATTTAAAAAAAAATATATATTAAAAAAAATGGTGATGAGGTCTAGCCTTGAGGCAGCCTGCGAACAAGACGCTAATTTTTAATTAAATTAAGACGATGAGGTGGCAGCATAAGCAATAGGGTTCGGATCAGATCTAGTATCAGTAAATGTGCACGCCATTTCTAACATTACTATTTCATTTTCATCTGCTTGTTGAACCTTCATTTTCCCTGAGTAAGACAAAAATTCACGTTATTCTGTTTGGCTGAATAATAAATATTTCATTCACGGCTGACTAACATGTATTCATGCAGCAGTTATTAATAACGAGGCTGGTTTTACTCGGTATGACTTTTTCTTCGTCCGTCATGAAGGCTTGGCAGCTGAAACTGCGGTAGCCGAAACTGCTTCAACTTCAGTTCTCGCCGAGAGGGTAACCACCCCAAAATTTAAAAAATATTTTTAACTACTATTTTTAACTTTCTAGTTTATTTAGCAAGTAAAACACGACCATATAATCCTCTGATGTATTATACTACCAAACAGAAAATATGTTGATCCGACCCTTGGAATGGGTGTTCTATAATGACTTGTATCATGACTCGCAGGCCCCTATAAGTTTACTTAAAATGACCTGAATGTCATGTCATCTTGGCTCGGTCATGCTTAACTTTACTGTAAATAATAATGAACTACCGTAAATACTTATAAGTACTATAAACCACCCTATAGATATACTCACAAGATGCGTCCAGAGCGAAGTCATTTAGTTTGGAGCGAATGACTCCGCCCATGTCCTCGTACCACAGCTGATTGTCTTTGCGACCTTGTTTTGTGTACATGATGGCGCGTGTCCCCGCGGAACGATTTGATCCTTCAACATCCAGGACCTTGTTGTTCATGTGACTCCGGATGAAGAAGTAGTTCGGCGCACTGGGGAGGGAAATAATGTATCAATACACAAAGAAAAAAAAATAGAATCAGAGTTATATTATAAATAAGTATTACATTTTTAATGCCATATAGGCCGGGGCGTAGGCAGGATTTAAAGGAAGGGGGTTGCCGCGGAAAAGGGCGGGGCTGGGGGGGGGGGGAGGCTGCTGCCACAGAGTATATATATATATAAATATATATATATATATATATATATATGAGTATATATATATATATATATATATATATATATATATATATATATATATATTTATATACATCTTTTATCTAGAAGTTAAATAACCTTGTAACATTTTAAGGTTCAAAGAAGACTTGTTGGGATGCATGACTCATTATCTTCAGTTTCTTAGTTATCAAAGGAAACTTTAAAGGATAAAGTCCACTATCTATTAAAAAGTTGTTACCTGCAGATGAAAGTGTACAGTAATGAAAATTGTTGTAAATATAATAGATACTTCTATCTTTCAAAGAGAACTTTCAAACTATCATAATAATGGTCTTGGCACATATTGATACCTTGGAAGTTTTCCTTAATATAACATGCAAAGTCGGAGTACGGCAAACCCCTGACTAAGCCCCTGACAGGAAATACAGTCTCATATGTTTGGGCGTTTTTCTTTGGTCGAAAATGGCGAAGATGTTCATATGATAAGGTCCTTGTATCCTCTTTTGTGAAGGTCCGGCTATAGGTATGATACAGAAAGTACAACCTGTACTAAATATAAAACTAGTCTATCAGGTTTATGAAGATTTCACATTTTTATCTCATCCGACCAAAGGTCCGATGAGCTTTTCCCAGGGCGACGCGGAGTCCGCCCATTGGGCCTTCCGTTTGGCGTCTTCCTTCAGTTCACAAAAAAAAATATTTCTTCATATTTTTTTTCTTGAAATATTTAAATTTTGTTTTCATTGATTGGGCTCGGTGTGGCCTTTTAAATTTCTACAAATAAATTTGAAATTTATTAATAATGCAATTGTATGATTTTGTTTTGCAAAATCACAAAAAGTCAGTCTGTTTTATCTGATGGGCTTGGAACCGCCTTCTAATCCTTTTACACAGATATTTCAACCTGCACGTTCAGCTTGTTGAGGCAACTTTCTGTAATGAACTGTTCATTCCATGCACCTAGTGGAAACAGCGTAAGTTTATGTTGCGGGGATGCCGAATGACAAACACATCGTTGACGTTCTGGTTTTCCATTAAACTTTAAACTTACATATGTTCAGCATTCCAGTGTTGGTGAGCCCCGCCGTTGTAATCCCAGGCACACACCCGAGCACCGGGTGCCCTGTTGCCGGCAGCAATATCGAATACTCGATTCGGATTGTACCCGTTCTGAATCCGGTTTCCAGAGACCACCCACTGTTGGTCCGGGTTTCCAGGCTGGTATGGCTGAATCACTAAAGATTCACCTGAAATATAGTTTTTTTTTGTTAAATGTTATGTTCAATTCAAACAGCGGCCTCATTTTGGGGATGGGGGGGGGGGGGGGGGGGTAAAAAATACGAGTTCATAAGAGAATGCATAAAAAATTCGAGTTCATGAGAGAATGCATTACATTGTACATACCGCTTAACCGTGATTTCAGGGTAATGCCATCATTCACATAAATTATAGTTTCTTGATATTTTCTTTAATATACTTCAATTAACCATTCAATGTCATAAAATATTTGTAATATCATATACCACCGGTGGCTCGTATAGGACATACACAAAATTATTTTTATCTCGTTCCCATGAGATAGTAACTCGTGGCTACGCGTTGGAACGAGATAAATTTAGAAAGACAATACAGTGAGACCTACATCATAAATCCTTAAGGCATGTTGATCTATATTTTATGAAGACTATATGCATGCACATATGGAGGGGCTTAATATGTTGAGACCTGGAATTACGCAACCATGAATAATACAACACTCATGGGCCATTTTTTCAGAGAATGTGTGAGTGGGGAAAGAAGGTTTGTTCGGCTAAAATATGTGTCATACTTAATTTCATAATAGGAAATACATAACTGAAATATTATAGTGGAAAGAAAAATGTGAGGAGGAAAAATGAGCAAATTACTCGTGAAAACAAGTCTCTTTAAAAAGTGAGGGGGCATGTCTCCCTGCCCCCCCCCCCGTCTATAATGAAGTTGCATGACTGACACCTTTTCTTGTTTCCCAAGCTTTTCCCGCGAGACATAACACAAACCGACATGTTGTTTCCATGTTCGGTATACCTGAGATTATGTAACCCTAGCCCTAAAAATAATATTTTTTTGGAAAGTAAAATACAAACAAGTGTTTCAGTTTAATTCATATGTTTGGTACACAAGGGTTTATATCACCCTTAACCTGCAACAAACTAAATACAATTTGTCATGAACAAATAAAAATGGGCAAGTTGAACCTAGGCAATTAAATGTTGAACCAACGCAATGAAAACCGCTTTAAATTTACCTCGCAGCATTCCGCGCAAACGCACATACAATGGAATGCATACAATTTAAGTTGCATCAACGTTCTGACATACAACCGACAACAGACCTCGAACATTCTTGTCCAAATGAGGGCTTTAGCTAGCATGGCATACAAACGCGTGGGAACGAGATAATTATCGCATGGGAACGAGATAAAACCAAATTTGTGCATGTCCTATACGAGCCACCGTATATACCCGTTTAGCAAGATTTGACTGTAAGACATGAAAAAAGTGTCCTAAATGTAATAAAATTTATTTCTTTTGTGGATATAACCAAAAGTTATTCCATAATATTTGGTAGGAGGTAAGAAAATGATGAAATTCTGTATGGAAGCATTTGTCATTTCTGTTATTGGGTTGGTTTGGTGGGGGAGAAGGAGGGTTAGGCACGGTCAATTATTCGTTTGGGGGGGGGGGGGGTGGGGGGTATCCGTACTCCTTTGGATACACCCCTCCAACATTTTCGCAGTGAACAAGGCCCATGAATTCAGTTTTCATATATCTAAGTAATTTTAGATGACATGATATATTATCCAGGTTTTCTGATTGCTGCCAGCAAATACAATCTGCATAGTCAAAGTATAATAAAAAGGCTAAGGTGCAGCATTCCATATTGTTTCAACCGAGCTCCTTAGGCCAAGAGCCACTTTTTGTGTTATACAATGGATCCAAGGCTAATCATGTTAATCATTTTTATTTTTTAGAATATTATAATAAGATAAAATTAACAATGTCTACTGTCTTTTGATCAAATTACACGGGTAACAGTGCCTGTTGTTTTTGAGGTCATTTGGGTATTTGTGGTTCTGATTAGCCGACTGCGAGTAAAAAATCTAAAATAGAAATTTAGATAGGAAGAACATTAAGACAGTAAAGTTTAAACGACGTGGCCGAATTAAGTCAAAATTGTACCGCTGTCATATTGTGAACAGACACACGTGGAATGTATTTACTAACACGCAAACCCATAAAATTGTGTTAAAAAGCTCAAAGGGAAGTACCGAGACCGTGAGCTAGGTTCGCTTTGCCTGGAAACTGTCGTATAAGGCCAAAAATATTAAATGTATGGTTCTCAGGCACCGCCCGCATCAATTTTAAACCCCCGCATCAAAACTTTTTATTTTGATTTTCAGCATAAGACTTTCCAATTTTGAGCTGCTGCCGTTCCCATATTTCTTTCAAGAAGATAAAACCATACAATTTCCATAGTTTTGTAATGCTTTCACTTATTTAGCTAAATGAAACTGTTATTTTCATGCTTTTCCTTTATCATTTGACATTTTTATCGAAACATACAAAAAATTTAAAATAAAAAGCGCCCGCCCGCATTGATTTCTGAAAAAAAGTGCCTGAGAACCATACCTTTTTTTATTTTGGCCTAAAGCAAACCTGAACTGACACTGTTAAAGAAAAGTCATTATGTTCCTCCTGATAAAGTGATTATAACTCCTTTATCAGGAGGAATATAATGACTTTTCTTTAACAGTGTTAAATGGAGACTGTTAAGTGATTATAACTCCTTAACAGTCTCCATGGTTACCTGCCACGTGCAGACAGTAGTCGTTCACTTTGCTCCTGATGGTGCCGCTCAAAACGTCAACCCTCCACAGCTGATTGGTGGCGTCCCCTATCGGCTTCTGCTGCCATGTGATGACCCTTGCCCCCGGATGTGATCCGCCCCCTTCGACGTCAAGCACCAGGCCGTTCAGCTGGCTCCGGATGAAGAAATATTTCCCATAAGGCATTATGATAATCTGAAAATGGAAATGTAGTCTAATAGTACATAATTATACAAGCATATAGATAACTTGTAAGAAGTATTGCATAGTGAAAGTACATTTTGGATAGATATTTCAAGGCCCGTAGTTGCAAACTCGTTACCATGGTCACTCTACAAGAGACCAATTAAATTAAATAAAAAATCACGAAGTATGTTTAACCTCTTTTCCGAATGTGAGCCATTTGTACTTCCACTTTGTAACAATTTATGATGGTTTTACAGTTTAGTGGTTAATTGCCGTATGTCGTATGAAATGGGGATTGTAGCACTTTTATGTGCAAGCACACGTTACTAAAAGTGCAAGTAAACATTACTTAATTGGGCAGAAACTAATTAAATTCACAGACATACATAATAACCACATGAATTATTGCATAAATGTTGAACGGTTGGCCTTGAGCACTTGAGTACTTCGAGCCCAAATTTCAGACTCGAGTACCGGTTAAGGATTACTCTCATTTGAGTATTTTCAGTAGTTTCCGCCGAACGTCATACCGTTTAATTAAATAACGCAAAACGTCTGGACCATTGCAAAATGATATCATTTTTTCATATTTCCGACTAGATCTCAGCATGGAAAGTTTTTTATTCTAACATGACAGATGTACAAACAGAAAAAGCTCGGTCCAAACCAACTCATGTTTATCTCGAGCTCTCTTCGCTTCTAAATCAGAGCTCGGGAAATGCACAATTGAAATATGCATCCAAATGGATACATGCCTCCGCCATGGGAGGACATGTTTCAAAAACGCTCTGCGAGCACGCTGGACAACGTCAGTACAAGTTGCTCGACCGTGACCGGAACAGGTGGCCGAGTCACACTGATGAGGCGGATCCTTCGGTGCATTCACTTAATTTAGCCCATATTCCCAGGTTGATTCGTGCATAAGTGACGGTACATTTGTGAATATTCCTTGATGAATCCGGAGGAGATGATGGATCTATACCAAAAGCTTTACCGATTCTTTAAATGCCCTGAAAATTACACGATTCACATTCCGTTCATGATTCCGTGTATAATGTTGTGAATAAATACACACACAAACACACACATACACACAGACACATACGAAAGGGAATGAACGCATACCCTCCTGCCGAAAGCAATAAGAGAAAAAAAAATCAATATATCTGGTGGAAGTAAACTCTTAAACTGAAAATGAAGGCCTACCCGTGGGGCTATCCGGAATCCGTGGAACAAATAGTTCAGTACGCTCGAGGTGATGCACCACGCGCGTTAAGATTGTTACAGTGGTCAATTAAGGATAATGATCACGTGAAGGAAAGAATCTTTATTTTGTTTCTTTTTCGTGTATTATACATGCAGTACGTAGGTGGCATCTGTGATAATGTTATGCTGAGGGCAATTTCAAGGTACTTTAAAAAAGCTGATTACTTTGCTTGAACTTTGTAAGGAAATTTGACACCTAAGAAACATTAAGCGTTAAGGCCAGTACGCAAACTTGACCTTCATTCAGAATCACTACACCTAATTGTCACTGCGTATTTACGGCTAAGTCGAGTTGTAAGAAGCTCAGCTATTTACGGTTTAATCCCCGGTAATTAGCTTTGAGATTGGGTTGAAGTGTTCCGCCGAAAGTCCCTCAATAGTTTCATCCATGCGATCCTCTTTCATCCACGCTACATAAGCCTACAGACATCCGAACGTCACCATCTGTGCCATGAAGAGTCCCTTGATTTGGTATAATTTAACTAAATGTACAATCCATTTTTAATGACAGAGTTTAAGGTTCAGATTCATGGTAATAGATTCATGGTCGTGTGTGACTACGTCAATTCCTGAGACACTCGAGGAACCACACAGGTTAAACAAATATACAAACAGGCTTCTGTGGTTGAGGCATGGCACGAGACTTAAAGAAGGGAGATCGTGAGTTCGAATCTTAACCGAGGTGGTGAGATTTAATTATCATGGTCTGCCCCCACCAAGGTGACCGCTCTGCTGGTTTATGCCCCACGGCCGTGATTCGCTCATAAACGAGTGCGCCTTTCGAGGGTTCCTTGATGGTATAACTAACAAGGGGAAGATTACCCAACCAGGACCCGCTGGTGCAAAAGTCCCTAGGCCTGGTTGACATCTTGATATAAACTAGTTTGCAACATAAGGTTTTGGTTTCATTTCAGTTAATCGGAACTATGTGTAATTATATCACTGCAGCTTACTTTTTAAAAATAATATCTAGATATGGCAGTCTGCTGTTTTTAGGTAGTACAGATGTAGATATAACGCTTTGTGGTGTACCCAAACCCTTTCACTCCTTACTCCTGCGTCGGGGGCTAGTGTTTTTTTTTGGCACATCTTGCTAGAATACCACTCCGTGCGCTTGGCTTGTCTTTAGATTTATTTCTTACACATTATTTTCAAAACTAACACATCTGTGACAGGCTGAGATTGAATACTAACTACATGTTTCGTTATTATCTGATACTGCTCAAGCGTCTGTGAATTCAACTTTCGATTCGAACTGAGGAATACTTGCTTGTACCCCATGTATTTCTGTCTTTCATTTATAAAAAAAAAAGCAGAGCTGTTTAAACCAATCCACCATCTTGCGAAACAATTTAATCAAACAATTTCTTGCAGCGCTGATTTTAAATGTGGTTTTCCAATATATATATATAACAGCAGCAGTCACAAGAGAAAAAACACCCGGATATATGATCTGTTATGTAGATTAGTCATTTGCGGAGTGTACGTGCTTAGTTTTTACTCATGGTACTTTATTGCTTTACCAAGGAAGTGAAACATTATCTGGGGTTCAATAAAGGTGACACATTTGATCTTTGACCAGCATGCCGCTTTGTGTTGATAAAGATCGGATTTTATAATAAAAAATGAAATATCAAAAGCTTCTTTGCTTGTTTGCAAATGGTCGGTCTGTACTGAACACTGGGCCCCAGCTTGTGTATAAATGTGTGTATGGCTTGTTTTCCTGGGCCTTGTGTGCTCGGGGTGGGGGGGGGGGGGGGGGGGGCAAGATTCATATTCCCTTACGTTATAAGAAGGTCGAGGAAATATATCTTTTGACCCATTCACTTTTTAGGCGAAAATATACACAATTTCTACATGGCGATTGAGTGACAATTTTAGTAATCGAGAGGGTTTATAGATTTTCATAGAAATTAAATGATGATTTTGTGCCCCAGCCGTTCTTTCAACTAATATAGAAATAAAATTTCGATAGAATTATCTTTGTCATTTTGTGCTTTTTATAGAACTAGTCACTTTATCATCATGCTGTCCCCTGATATTATTTTTTTTTTATCGAAAACCAATTACGAAAAGGTAAAAAAAATAAATAAATAAAAGCACGCACAGTGTTTTAGTAAAAAAGTGAAAGAGAAACATATTCTCCAACTTATACGTTTTTCCTAAAAGGTACATAATCATGTAGTATCTAAAGCTTATAATTCAATAAGGTTGAATAGAAAAGCTTCGCGGCAAAACCATCCTATCACACATTTTAAAGCATGCCGGAACGAAATTCAGCAGAGCCTATACCGTAACCCCGGCGTCCGCGTCGGCCATAGACACCCTAGGTTAAAGTTTTTTTGTTAAGTCTATAACTCGACAACCACAAACCCGATTTCTTCATATTACACAGATGCGTTGTATAGATGGTTATTCATCCCCCCTATGATTTGGAAATCAAAGGGTCAAAGGTCAAGATCGCAGGGCCCTTTGTTCCTGAACAAGTCAGGTTAAAGTTTTTATTTTATATTCTAATTTTTTCTCCATTGCTATTGAAAGACATTTCGATTACACCTCATACACTGATGTACATTGACAATACCTAGCAAAGGTATTAAAAGTCTTTACCATATTTAAATTTTAAGGCCAGTAATCGGACAAAATATGCACAGATTCCATCCCAGCTCTAGTTAAAGTTTTTATTTACTCTTTATAATTCGGCAACCACTTACCCTATTGCTTTTATATTTTACACATGCATTGTATAGGGGATTAGGAATCCCCCGCATGATTTAAAGTTCAAAAGGTCAAGGTCACGGGCCTCAGTTGTTTATGAACAATTCTAGTTTAAGTTTTTTTTGTTAGGCTGATTGCTTCGTTTGCTGATGAAGATATTTCTAGTAAACTAAATAGACTGATGTACAGCGAAATACTCAGCACAGCTATTAAACCTTTCCCCATATTTTAATTTTTTGACTATTTCACGAGCAAATTTCGTACAGATCATAACCCCCCTCAGGTTAAAATTTAGGGATAACTCCTTATTGCTCAACAACCACTCACCAGAAAGCTTTCACATTAATTTTCATATATGTATTGTATAGGGGGTTAGGAATCCCACATATAATTTTGGGGATGCATGTCAAGGATTTTATGAATTCCCCGTACCGGCGAGCTCTGTTGTCCTTAGACAACTTGTTTTCATATTTTATTCACCTGAATTGCTTTGGCTGTTATAGTTCTGCGTGTGAGTAAACAGTCCACGTAACCATAACAAGAATACATGGCCAGAGGTCCGATCTGCGCATGCTCAACATCTCCTAAACAAGGAGAAGAAACATGAAAGGAAAGACTGGAGAATCAACGGTTGGAAGCTTGTAAACTCTTGATTGGTATAGTCGCGCGGTACGGCATGTTAACAGTACGTTAAATTACTGTTTACTGAAGGGTATCAGGCTTCAGTTACAGCAATGTAATGCTGTATTTAATATATTGACAGAAATGCATACAGTCCTTGAAAGACAACAAAGTTAAATTCATTATGGAACCTGGAAAGCTGTGTGGTAAAACGCTCGGCCTTCTCCTCTGTCGACCCAGGTCCGATTCCCGCTGTGGCTATGAGAGTGGGTTGTAGTGGCCCGTCCAAGGTCGGTGGTTTTATCCGGGTCCTCCAGTTTCCTCCACCCTTACCGACTACCAAGCGCCAAATCCGCGCCATGGAGAGTGCCTCGTATAAGTTATGATAACAAGTTGTACAATCCATGTAAAATAAATAAAGTTTATAATAACAGTACGTTGTGGAGCGTGGTGGCGTAATGGATAGGGCGCTGGACTTGACACCGCATGGTCTTGGGTTCGCGTCCCATTCTGACCGCCGTCTGCGCTAAGACTCTTAGGCAAAGTCTTTACCACAAGGGTGCGCTCTCTCGACCCAGGAGTGAATGGGTACTGGTCATTGGAGGCAGGCAAATGTAGAACTAATAACACTCTTGATATGGCAGCTTTGGTTGTATGCTCCCCAGGGAGCCGAGAAAATCTACAAGAATGAACAGGCCCGAAAGACCAGGAAGACAAAGTCAGATGAGACTGACACCGTCAGTGATATCAGACTATAAAAAAACCCCACCTTTACCTTTATATTTTGCCCGACCGTTCGCGCCCGGTGCAATCTTTTCTTCTCCTTGTGTACAGGGGCAAGCAAACTGATTTAGAGCGAAATATTGGCATATACCATAATATACTAGGAAGAAAACACTATATTTTATGTATATATAACATACCAGGTATGTGAATACGTCCCTTTAAGTGAACAGTGTATACGAGTATTTTATGGGAACCTCTCGACCAAACGTTCTTTCAATTTCGTCTCCCACTGATAAAAGTGACACATACGGAAACTTTGTCGAGTACGGTAAAGGTGCACGGCTTCCTTGCTTGAGGGCGAACAATGGGTCACGTGACATGATAGAGGACCCTTGAATTTGTACCGTGACTCGGTGACCCTACAGTGGTAGAATGGCTACAGAGAAAAAAATATTCAAACGCCTATGCCGTTGAATTCAGTTATTTTATGTATTAAATATTCATTTTACTGATGTGAAGAGGCTTCCCGCGATGACTTGACCATAGCAAACCTGTAGTTGTATCCCCGTCCTATAAGGCTTGAAACTTCATGTCTCGGACTACAGGTTTCAATGTCTTGTACACGGTGTACCGGTGTCGTTCCTGTGTGCACGTGTTAACCACTGATGGCTGCATGGCCCCGGGTATAACACCTAGCTGGATACCGTGGGGTTGTTGCAGACTGCGCCATATCTATATTATAATTGGCGGTGTTAGTACCCGACCCTTGTCACGATATTCCGCTATGGCCACGACTGAATGGAAAGGCCCGTTTTATTTTAAGAGCTGTTAGACACGGTGCCAATTATGTCATGAGGGGATAATTTTCCATGTTTTTCCCAACAACAGTAAGGACATGCCTGTATTTTCCGAAGGCTACATCAATGCGGTCTACCAGAAAGTATGTGAAAATGAAAACGGCCCATGTCTCACGGACCTCTCCCAACACAAGAACGGGTAATATGCTGGTATATATATATATATATATATATATATATATATATATATATATATATATATATATATATATATATATAACACTCCTAGCAATACTTTCACAATCAATGTTAATGTTGTCGGAAAAAAGTATGAAATAAAGTAAAAATAAACTTTTTGTCCCTGTCGTTACTGTGCGTAATGCTTCTAAACAAACTTAAGTACAGATATGTTGCATGTTATTCGGCAAGTGATCCATTTTTTTTTAAATTTAGTCTGTCAAACCACAGGATATGTTTAGTAAAGGAAGAGAATTTAAACACGCTGAAAGGGGAAAGAACTAATCTTACTTGAAAGCCTGGTCCCCATTCCAAGGTGAGCTGGAAATAAATACCCTGTACACACACCCGCAACAATTTCACTTTCCCCCGACTCGTAGCAGGCGTGAGATAAAAACAGCCATTAAGCCAAATAAAAGGTTGGGTTCTCAGGCACTTTTTTTTCAGGAATCAGTGCGCGAGGGCAATATTTTATTTTTTTTTACCTTTTTTGTATGTTTCGATGAAAAGTCATAAGATCTGGGAAAAGTATGATAATAACATAATTGTTTTGCTACACAGGTAAAAGGACTACATAACAAACGAAATCTGATCAAAATTGTTTTAAAGTTTTGTAGAATTGTCCGAGCGGCTGGAGCTCAAAATTGGTAAATTTCATTTGAAAATAAAAAAAAAAAAATTATGCGCGCGGTTCCTGAGAACCATACCTCTTTTTGTTGTTGGCCTTATGAACATGTGTAATTAACAGATGACGGATTTTCATGGGACAGATAAACCACATACATGTATTCAGGGACATGTCCCTCTTCAGTTGAGCTATTTTCGAAATTCAAAGTGCAGTTGGAAGTATACACATTATCAAAGTATATGATTAACTTCACAGCCTTATTCTTACAGAGTTCGGCGTTTTTTCTAATATACCGGAAAACACGACGAACTTGACATATTCTTTGTCAATGTTGGTCCATGATTGGTTGAGTTTAATACGAAATCATCTTATCATATATATATATATATATATATATATATATATATATATATATATGCATATATTTATTTGTAGGTAAAGGCTAAAAATGACGCCTATTACATAGAATAACTTTTTTATTAACACACGAGCTTTCGAAGTGCACAGGCTTCTTCGTCAGGTGGTAATTTTCAGTGTCATCTTTCTCTTTACCTTAATTTCTACTACAGACTAACACGGCTTTATCGGGTGTTATACTTATAAAAATTCATAATCCATCTCTTCCTCAAGCATGCGCACTTAGCGTCACAGTTATAGTTAAATGTGTTAGGGTCAAATGAGAAATCATCAGGTTTCTGTCTCGCGGTCTTAGAAACAAACCAGACTTCCACACTGTCTTCTCGACTCAAGATATATATATATATATATATATATATATATATATATATATATATATATATATATATATATATATATTAGTGTACAGAACAGCATCAAAACTGAACCTTGTATGTGCAACGAGTAAGATTTGCATATATTGTCTTAATAGCAACGCAACATGAATCGCGTTCCATTGTACCGTGGGCGTATTTGTCACTTAATTATCAGATACCTAACTTGCGAAAAGTGCTATCTGTCTGATGGTTTGGCTTGTTGAGAGGGAGCTTGAAGCTGCATTTGGTATACATGTGTAGGCTGTTTATCAAGCCGGGAGTATCATATGAAGATGCATGAGCAAACTGGATTTAAATGCCATTGAAACTCCAAACGCATGTGTGTGAATGTAAAAAAGACCAGTAACATAGTGTCCAAACACACACCAATACCAACATGCATATTATAAATATATATAATAATGCAAATATAACAAATATAAAGAGGTATCAAATTTCGTCGTATACGCGTAATCGTAGTTTCGCGAAACATCATTTGCACTCATCAGGTAAGAATATCTGATTCTAGCAGTCTAGCAGTTCTTTATTGAAGAAAACCAGGAGAAGAATTTATATATATATGTAAATAAATATATAAATAAAATATCTATCTATCTATCTTTCTATCTATCTCTCTCTATATATATATAAAGAGAGAGAGAAATTGTGAGAGAGAGAAAGAGAGAAATATTTATAAATATCGAGTGTCACGGTTACACAGATATCTAAACTAGAGTATTACCCAATAAATGAGAAAAAGTAAAAAGTAAAGCGGAAAGATTAAAGAGACAGGCTTGTCTCAGGCTCCTTGTCGCCTATGATTGATATATGACCTGTCCTGGCATTTTATTATACAAGTCACCATGTACATATATATCCGCCTGGACTTTGTGTTTGGGCTACTGTCCCTGAATGGTGATTATGATACATTCGTTATGGTTGATATCTGAGATCGGTATATATATATATATATATATATATATATATATATATATATATATATATATATATATATATCTGAGAGAATGCAGTCTTTCCTCCGCGGTCACACAACGTTTTTTGTTTAGTAACAGAACATGATAATACTCACTAACCTTGGTATAAATATATTTTTGGGTGAGGATGCATGAGTGTTATATTCAATTCTCCGACATTTATCACATGCATTTGAAAATGAAAGTCCGTAAAGGAATACGGTTTTTTATCATGTGACATGATTCAGATGTTATCTGACTTTATAGAAGATTATTTCACCCGCATATGTCTGCACGATTATCTGCACGAATAATGCCAACAGAGAACTCTTCCCACGTTTTTGGTAGGAACCATAAGTGTATTAAATTTCGGAGGAAAATAACCAGTCCTTCAAAAGTTATCGCGTTCACTAGATATCCTACAGACGACGACGACGGGGTGGGACATAACCAAAAATACCCGTGTTTTATTTTGTGTTAAGTTAAATAATCACGATTTTACAGCGAAACCCTCACAAATCATTTTTTCCCACGTTTTCCTGAATATACTCCTATTTAACCTGAAGAAAAAAAATTATTCCATAGATATAGCTCTTACCTTGCCGGCATATTAACATGACATCTCAAACCCTGTAGCCTGCGCATGACCGGTGGTAAAAAAAAGGGTTTCAGACAAAATAATACGGCTGGGACCCCTCCCCCTTTCCAGACACTTTGACCTTTTTTTTTTTACTATATTTATGAGTCCCACTGGGTTGAACACCCCCCCCCCCCCCCTGTCCGCCCCTCTATCTACAGTGATGTACACATAAAACCCGGTTGTTACCGCCATACAAGATGTAACCTGCTTGACTATCTAACACATCGCAGGTTCACGTCACCCTGACCGAGGTCACCCTGCTGGTTACCTCCCCTCTTGGATTAAACCAGCGGACCATTCTCGTGTGGCTGCAACCAAGCGAAACATTCAATAATACATACACAGAGCAAGTCCATTGCACTATAATATTGATTAATGTATACTTACTCGGGAGCTGGCTCGCTGACACACTTGTTGTCGTTCTGTACGCCGTGGGAGTTGTGAGGAAAAGCTGTCACAGAAGCCGGGCTCACGTGGTTTAAATCTTTCTGGGAAAAATTAACGCAGCGGAAACCCGATGAGGGGGCCTTTCAACTGAGTGGTGTGATAAAAGTTCAGCCTTTCCTCTAACTGCATATCTGATCTATTGATATATACACATACACAGAGCCAGCTATAAACAACCCACGTGACTCTGATACGCCTAGTATACCCATGATAGTGACGCGTTGTATTGTAAATGGAGAGGGTGCCTGAAGTGTATGTAAACCCTTAACGCTATTTACTGCAGCAAAACTGACCAAGCGGTCACGCCGCTCAGTCATAAACCATTCCAAGCACATGAAACAGTTTTCACTTCTTGAAAGTGCTGTTATTACTATGGTATTTATGAACGCTATCATTAAGAAAACCGGCCCACAAACAAATGGTTGTAGCTACAGATGGGAGGAGCGATAGACAATTTTAATCGGACTGAAGTTGATAAGTTTAATTAATATAAATTTTAATATGATTAATATGAATATGGATTTAATTTTCACACACATTTATCTTCTGTGTCAACCCATATTTTAATCTGTACCCTTTGCTATTTATCATTCTTTCATCTCAAAGCACTGCGGGCAGGGTTTAACGCGGCATGAAATTTGAAACTGTGAAGTACTGATATAAATACACCAGCGGTATGCAAATAATTTCGATATCCGACATGGGACAGCCGTTTTTTAAGTGTGTACCAAAATGGCAGCCCCATGAGCAATTTCTCGTAACTGTTAAAATAAGCCTGCTTGACAAGGCTCGATAAGGGCGCAGGCATGCGACACGAAAGTACTCAGAGGACAGCGTTCATACGAGAATGTATCTGCGGACATATTTTGGTGGCAAGGGGACGTGGCTCGGAAAATTTAGAGCGGAATAACTTTTATTTTGGACCGTGTCGAAATCCTCAAAATATAGTGTGTCACCTACAGAAAAGGCTCTATCTGTCTGTGTCACTGTTTTCAGAAAGCAATGCTACCCGTGGCTACATATCGTGAAGGAGTTTGGCGCAAGTTATCACTTGTTATATCAGTGGAGACTTGATTAAGCTTAAAGAGTTGATCGGCGTAAAATTCAACCCGGCGTTGGCGGAGGTATGCGCTCTATGGGTACTATCTGGTTAGAATATGTTGATCCAAAGACGACTCTTCATGATGGTCATACTACAATATACTATAGTACTGAGTGATTGACGTGTTTTATCACTGTTTTTACTGTAACAATGTATACGGTTCAGATTATTTTTAGATTTTGCAAAATTCTGGAACCGGAATGGAATTCCCCAGCTATATATATAAGTATATATACTTAATTAAGCTAGCATTAAATATGGAGGCGGTTACCGCCATCAAATAAGGATTAGAGTCAAACGAGGTTGATCTGTACAGGTGTAAAACTTGAGTAGTCTGAGGCTCATAAGGCTCCGGGCTTCATCGATAAAATAAATTGATAGAACATAAAAACACATATCACAAGACAAGTGCAAACACACCGCCTACGAGTCACTCATCTACAATAGCACATAGTAATGTGATGGATTGACCTTCACTAACAGGTCAAGGGTGACCTTTGACAAAATCATTTGTATTTTGAAAGTACACCACGTTTACACGCTAAGCTATGTACATGAGACTTCAATGATATCGATATGTCTATGGCGTCGTTTATCGGAAGTAAATGGTAACAGATAGAAGAAAGACCAGAGTAAGGTGCAAATGCGAATTTGCCCCCCCCCCCAAAACACAATATATATATATATATATATATATATATATATATATATATATATATATATATTTATACGTATATACATATTTGTTATTGTGATTTGGAACCGATCACCATGAACAACTATAAAAATTACTCAAGCTTTATAATGGCCTGAGTTAGACGATTGGGACAGCAGTAAGGGACAAATGTTGACATGATAAAACAAACACAGATTCTGGGAAATGAAAGCAGACGACACCCACGGCGGGGTCATGTGAAAGTGTACATTGTGGGCGTGCTGACGACTAAACTTTTCGTTGTGATCAGCACGCATTATGAAACAGGATTCTCAGAAGGTCTGCTTTGGAAATTTGGGGAGAGAGGGATCGAAATAAACAGATGAAACATACATACACACGCAAATAAATAATTATGTGTATGTATATATATATATGTATATATATATATATATATATATATATATATATATATATAGTTAAATACTCGAGTTGCCTTTCTGTTCGCGAAGGGTTCGAATTCGCGATATTCGCGAAAGGGCATTATAGCGAAAATTAAACCATCGTAAAGGAAACGCCACAAATACAACGGTGAAAATTAAATTATACTGCATCCTTATTTATGATTTTTATCTTATATATATTTGACATTATTCATATTAGCAGATCTTTTTTTATTTCTTTAAGTCAAATATTGATATTTTAAATAACATTAAAAATGTGTATTATCTGCCAAAAAAGAACAAAAATTTCCACTCATGTAATGTTCCTTGGGTCCTTCTCGAATTGTAAGCAGTAACAGGTTTCGAAAGTCACAATGTATAGGCAAATAAATCCTGATCATATTTGTCTCATATCTGAAGCTTACATTATTATAGGGATCTGCTTATCTTCATAGTAAATAAAGCCACCGTGTCACGTTTTTTTTTCTTTAAGGACACAGCTTTAATAATGACCATGTTAAACCGAGATGCAGTCAAATAAACAGGATGAGCGATACCTGTACAAAGAACAAACACAAATGATTCGGTGCTAAATTTTCACATTTATATATATTCTTACGACATTCGCTGTTTAGAGAGGATGTAGAGAGGCTGTCGGTTTATTTTAGTATACTTTTAGCTCACCTGACTGTAAGTCAACTGAGCTATAGTGTTCACCCTTTGTCCTTCGTCCGTCTGTCCGTCCGGTTGTCGAGCCGTCCGGCGGTCCGTCCTTTAACAGGTCACAGATCGTAACGTTAGACTTCTAACTGTACATCAAGGGAGGTCCATGAAAAATAACCTTGGGAACCTAAATTAAGTCTCTGTTACCCATATCCCTTGAGCTATGGGGCTATTAAGTATCCCCCTGAATAAAAAAAAAAATAAAAATAAAAAAGAAATGATACAACAGCTCCAATATCTGAATAACAAACGCATTGATCGCCATGATTTTTTGCATGCATAAGGATTATACAGTATTTCATCAGTTTCTGCAAACTAGTGGCGCTACCTGTATTTTTCGAATTTTTGCCATTTTTTTGTCTATTTTTGAGACCTTCAAAGATGCTGCCGTTTGTTAACAAGGCACAAATCGTAACCATTACACCTAGAATCTTCTATCTTGACATCCATGGAGGTCCATAAATAATCTCCTTTGAAACCTGAAATTAGGTCTTTGTTAGCTATATTTTTTTTAGCTATGGGGCTTTTTAGCTCCCCCCCCCCTCCCCCCAGGTTAAGTATCTGTATAACTAATGCATTGATCACCATGATTTTTGCATGCGTATTGATCATGGAGTGTTTCATGATTTTCTAAAGACTGGTGGCGCTAACTGTATTTTTTTCGAATTTTTACGCATCTTGTTCTCTATTTTCAGACCTTCAAAGATTCCGTGTTCCGTTAACCGGGCACAAATCATAACCACTGGACCTGAAATTTTCTGACTTGACATCCAGGGAGGCCCATGAAAAATCCCTTTTTAAACCTGAAATTAGGTCCCTGTTACGCTCTGCTTGGGGCTCCAATCCACCCCCCCCCCTCCCCAGAATATTGAAAAAAAATTATACAAAAGCTCCATTATCTGATTAACGAATCCATTGTCCATCATGATTCTTTGCATGCATATTACAGATAAAGTGTTTCATCCGTTCCTGCAGACTGGTGGCGCCGCCTGTATTTTTTTTTCAATTTTTTATGCATTTATTCTGTATTTTTGAGACCTTCAAAGAAGCAGTTTTCGAGTTACCATGCACAAATCTCAACCACTGGACCTTTAATCTTCTAACTTAACATCCAGGGAGGCAAATGAATGATCTCCTTGGAAAACTATAATTAGGTCTCTGTTACCCATATCCTCCGAGGTATGGGGCTCCTAAGTCCCCCCCCCCCCAGTAAAAAAAATGTTGTTACAAAAGCTGCAGTATCAGAATAAGGAATGCATTTATCGCCATGATTCTTTGCATTCATATTGATCATGGAGTGTTTCTTCAGTTCCTTGATACTGGTGGCACCACCTGTATTTTTTCCCAATTTTTCGCATTTAAATTATTTTTGAGACCTTCAGAGAAGCAGTCGACCGTTAACAGGGCACAAATCGTAACCATGCGACCTAGGATCTTCTAACTGTACATCCAAAAAGGGTCTAGGCAAATCTCTTTGGAATTCTGGATTTAGGTCTCTGTTACCCATATCCTTTGAGCTATCCTCAAGAATCATTAAAAGTTTGACACATAAGCTCAAGTACCAGAATAACTAATGTATCGATCTCCATGATTTTTTGTGTGCATGTTAATCTTGGAGTGTTTCACCAGTTGCCCTAGACTGGTGGCGCCACCTGTATTTTTAATCCTATTTTGACACATTATTTTCTCATTTTTGAGGCCTTCAAATGAGGCTGTCATCCGTTAACAGGGCACAAATTGAAACCGTTGGACCTAAAATCTTCTTACTTGAGATCCACAGAGGTAAATGAAAAGTCTCCTTGTAAACCTGAAATTAAGTCTCTGTTATTCACATCCACAATTTGGAGGGCGTAATGGTCTTGATGAACTTAAGCTTATGTATGTATGATGATGCCACCTACATTATCTTAATTAGCTGCCTGTGCTAGAACATATTGTCAACATATCAGTCGGCTTAGCGTCATGACCCATGGGTAACTTGTTTTAAGTAACCGCCTGAATTTTCTTAAATGCCGGTTTGTACATCTGGGAAATTCCATTCCGGTTTCGGACAACGTGACAGAGCAGTAGCACACAATTATTCTCATTTTAAATCCTGGCGCCAACCAGGCCCTATGACTACTGCACCCGCGGGCCCTGGATGTGTTTTAGTCCTCTTTGCTGTGTCATACCATAGAGGAAGCCCCGAAACCACACTCATTTGTGATTAAAAAACGAAAGACCTGCCTGGGCTTTAGTATTTGCGTTTCCTAATAAAAAGCTTAAAATAAAGTGATTCCATGTACCGACAGACTTAACTCAGTGCCAGCTCTTATCACTAAAGCCCTGTAAAATCCGTATGGTGAATCCCTGATATTTGCATTATCAGGCTGTCACGCCTCATGTGAGTGGCATAGTTGCTATGAGAACGCCAACAGCGGTCCCACAGCTCGGCCCGCTTGGTAACATTCGCACTGAAATCATGTATTCAGGTATTTCACACATGGCCCTTCGGGTCCTATGACATATCTCTGCTGAACGAATATTACGGTCCATGGGGGAAATGTAACTTCATATTGTAGTCACTTTCGCCACAATTTTGTACCGACAGACCCAGTAAAATCCCTCTGCAGAGATGACAAGAGCAGCTGGCAGCATTTGTCTGAACCAGTGTATTAACTGTCAAATTGCTGATCGTTTCAGTCAGCTGGTACATTTTGACTGCGATCGTCGCGTATGCACCTAAATATCTCGCGCTGATTGGCTGAGCCAAAGTTTGTTAAGCCTTATGTCTAGAGTGGTGGTCCGATAAACGTTAACACTGAGACTGAAGCTAATAGTGTTTTAAAGTCTCGCCGAACTCATCATAACCGACGGCCTAAAAATTTAAGACTAATTAAATGGGAATATTAGTAGACGGTGACTGAAAGAACCATGTTGGATTCGAAAAAGATTCTGGGAAAGACAACTGCTGACGTCACTGGAAAAAGACCTCCCGATCCCCCAGAATTGAGCCCAAAATCCAGCCACACAGAAGCAGGTTTTATTTTAGTAGTTTGAGTGCTTATAATTCGAGGCATTTCATTTATTTATATTTGCCTCAAGAGACCTGTTGCAACTTGGTATGGTACTGACGGCGGGTTTTGCCTCTCACCTGAGTTTGTCTTAATGTCCGTAGTTTTGCTCCTCTAACTTAAGAAAGACTATCGATATATCCGAAGGAAAGAACGTGTAATATCGAAAACCGCCCTTAATAATAACAGGACATGTTGGAATCTGTGTAACTCACAGCAAAGCTTATATAAAGTACATTTTTTATTATTTTTTGTGAGTGTAACCGCCTCCATTTTTTAAATGCTAATTTAACTACGAATATGTATATAAGGGGAATTCCATTCCGGTTTCGGACTATGTGACAGGGCAGTTTTCACACACTTCCTGTCATTTAATATCCTGGCTTCAACCAGGCCCGGTGACTACTGAACCCCGTAGGCCCTGGGTGCGTTATCTTCCCCATGGCTGGGTAATGCCACCGAGGAACCCCCGGAAGGCGCACTCTTTTGTGAGTGAAACACGGCCGTTTGGCTAGGCCTTCCCATTAAACCTGGATTGCTCACCCCAGTTTGGGGCCGACTGTGAAAAATCTCACGGCCTCGGCTGAGATTCTTATTAACAATCTTTCGGCTTTGAGTCCTTAGGTCAACCCCTCAGCCACAGAAGCCGATACACTAAGTACAGTTTATTTTATTTCAAGTCATTCAAATATTGTATTTATTCATTCTATATGGTAGATCCTTGTATTTGATGACAGTGCATTCGTTTAAAAAGGGGTTGATCTTCTGTGCATGGACATTTCCGGATTGTTGCTATGTAACGGTTATTGTAAACTACGGAATATCTTGAGAATCAGATACACGTGACAAATCTTCTTTATTTTCATAATTAGCATTGTCTTTTAGCCAGCTGGCACACACATGAATTATTAAACTGATAGTACATGTGGAATCTACCCGAATTACAAACTTAACTTAAAAAGGGGAAAGACGTATCCTTTAGTGGACTTCGGAGCTGAGTGTGTTCGTTTCGAATCCCACCGATGCCTGATTGATATTATACCAAATATATACAGGTGAGAACACATTTCTGTGGGCTTTTCCCGGAAAAAAAATTATTATGTCATTGTAGGTATAACAGCACGGAGCCTTATACGGCGCCGGCAAAGAACCATTCAGGTTAAGTACTGAAAGTGAAGCGCCGTATCCGTGTCCGTACAAGTGGAAACACTCCTTATATTTGATCATATTTTAGTTTCAACCGTATCCGTGTCCATGTCCGTATCCGTTTTCGTTTTCGGACAAATGGCAACACAGCTTAAATTGTCCCCTGAAGATATTTATGACCATATTTATATTATTTTTCTATATCTAAGGAGTTTGCTTTTAAATCTTGGTAAAGTTGTAATATTTTGGCGGGATATATTTTAACATTTTATGTTTTTTTTAGCACAGGTTTTCAGCAAATAGGTCGAAACACAAAAACAAACAAGTGACCTATGGGTCATGACGCTCAGCTGCAAAGCATAGCCTGCGACATCATAGGCTGTTATTCACAACTTCCATTCAAATTGTTGTAGAACCTTGGTTGAAGAATGTATGGTTGCTGAGCAATCAGGAACTAATCCCACAGCTTGCTTGATACCTGTCAGTCTCATAAGGAATACCACACAGGCCAAATATAGATCACATATGTCTGGTTAAAACACAGTGAATTTATGGTCTGAGGCAAAATGTATGGTTGCTGAGCAATCAGGAACTAATCCCACAGCTTGCTTGATACCTGTCAGTCTCAAAAGGAATACCACACAGGCCAAATATAAGATCAAAATATATATATAAAATCAAGGAAATCCACGCAAGAATTATTGTGAAACGGGTGCTTCTGTATTAAATTTTATTCAATACAAGACAACTGTACTGGGCTTGAAATCATAAATGATGGTCATATTTATTAAGAAATCTTTGACCCAATGCAAGATTACATTAATATACTTCCCACTACATTCACTTTAATAGTTTTTAAGATAATATTTTCTAAAGGAATTTAAAGATGGCTTCCTGGTGGCCATACTGGATTTCTGACAGGTCGGAAATTGAACAACAAACATCCTCTAAAAGGGACCAAACATTAAAATAATTATCACAGAAACTGCACTGGCAAAATGATTTCCAAACTGGCTACCTGGCAGACATAATGGATTTCTGACAAGTCTGACATTTGAATGCATGCGTGCGGTGTCGGTTATGTTTGCCAAACTCCTTTTTGATCAGTATGTTAAATGCTAATCTAACAGCCGTACTCAACAAACAATGTAACGGACCATAGATTCCAATATCTATTGATGCGTATAGTTGGCTAACAGGTTGGGCGGCATTATAAGCAAGCTTAACCATTGCTGGGCAGATGAAAGCGAGCTTTCCAACGTCCCTGGCTAATTAATTACGGGCTATTATCTAAGTCCAAGCTGGGCGATGAGCGTGTCATCTACTTCACGAGCCGCGGTCGCCACGGGCTAGTGTTCGTGATACGGGCGCTCATTTGAAGGTCGGGACCAAAAAAGGTGGTAGTTGGTCGTGACAGCGGGGTGGTCGTGTTACCGAAGTTTTTTATATAATGATCTATATTAGACAATTCTCTGACCAAGAAAAGTGGTCGTGTAAGCGGGGTGCTCGTGTTTACGGGGTGGTGGTCATGCGGGAGTTCACTGTATACTTGTATATTTTTGTATCATTATTTGTTTTATATCATTCGATTTTACAATAGTATCTTATGTAAAATTTATGTATATTTTTTTCATTTACCGAAGTATAACATACAGAGTTTATTAGTTGAAGGACTGAATTAATTAAAGCTACCCGGACCGACTCAATTTCAAGATTCATGTTGTAACTTTTCCAAGGACCTTACAGAATTTTTTTTATAATTTCTCTGATATCTCAAAAGAAAACGATTTATAAAAAATCTAAAATATATATGTCACAAAAAAAATTACACATTTTCGTGGATTTTAATATAAATCTAGAGAAAACGGTCAGAATATACGAAAATTATAACTCGGCCCACAAACACAAATTAGCATATAGAACTTATAACGTCATAATGTATTATGACTCGACTGTATTCAGGAAGCGACCCGCATGTTCTCGATTACCTTATTAAATATATTCAAGAACCCAGTTTTGCATTTTCATAAGATGCCAGCGAAAACTGCGGAATATATCCATAATCACTACACGGGGAAAACAGGGCCTATACGCGGGCTTTTAGGGTCACGGGGGTAATCGCCTTTGACGCTTGAATTCTATGTCGCACGCGCGGGTTTGGTGTCCGAGGGTCCACTCGGACGCTAATATATGGCTGTGGGCCTGAGAGGAGCCAAGCCAGCTCATCTAGCAGTCACTGGCCATTGCCTAACAAACCATTTATTATAACAAACAATAAACAACTGACAGTTGGCATCTCCCTGCAATCGGATAATCAGATTTTGACATTAATATACAATCGTTTAATGACACGATAATAACATAAAATGGTACCATTGATTTAACGTCCCATGGCTTTTCAAATTTGACACAGGTCCCCTCTTCTTGCGACGCACCAAAACAAAATGCGACTCTCCAAACTGTGGGTACATAAGATGGCAATACAGTAGCACCTCGCCTAACGACCATCCCGATTTAGCGACCATCGGAAAATAACGACCCCTTGTTCCCGGTCCCGATTGTTTTTGCTTTTTACATAAGACCTTACGTACAAGATCACCTTGCAAATGAGACAATTTTATCAAGGTCCCACTTGTAGTCGTAATTATATCAGATTTGTTTACGAAATGTCAATAGTAGCTTGCATTTGATTAAATAACTGGAGCTGCATATTTTGATAACAACATGTATATTCCGCACATTCTTATATCCGGAAACTGCCAGGCCTGAAATCACACATTTTAGTTTCCACACAAATAGCCACCACAGTTAAAATTTGTGTAAATGACAAGTTGTTCATATGAACTGTAATTGTCAGTAACACACGTCTGCATAATTTGTATGATACTATGCGGCAATATATAATCGACACTCGTCTCCGATCGGAATTTGGAAAAAAAAAACATTGACAGCCAATTATTCAGACCAAAGACATTGTGTCATTAGACTGATGTGGGTTTGTGTGTATGAGCAATGGTTAGACGCATAATGATAAAAGTTCCCGTCACATATGTTCTTTATCAATACATCATGCACATTGGACCCTGGTGTAATCAAGGCTGGCTTAGAGGTAAGTATTGTGTTCATTAAATGTGCTTATATTCACAATTCCCTTTATTTCTGGGGGTTACCGCTCCACAGCGGGCAACCCTTGCTCATAAAAAGTACTCCTTCATGGCACAACAGCTGCTATGATGGGACATGAAATGAACAGTCTAGTGTATGTCATTTACCAGTTCAAGTTGTTGTTGTTGTACCATATTACCTTCTCCCATATGATAGTAATATGCTGACGTTATTTGAGTTATTCAGGACGTAGCCTAGTGGTATCGACCTTGAACCTATGAGCGGAAGGACCCCGATTCTAACCTTTTTCAAAGCTTGATAGGCTTTCACAGGTTTGTTTAAATATCTTTAAAACAAACGCTCACCTAGAACACATACACTTGATTTTTTTTATTTAATTGCTACCGGATGGTTAACTCAATTCTTATTCATTTTATCCTCAGGATCTCGACATTTCCTAAAATGATTTTGTTAAATAAAAAACAAAAAAAAAACTTCATTTCTTGGATCTTTAAGGAGAAGTTAAATGTATATCTTATATTACCCTTTCCTATCGTATTTACACATGAGACGGAAAGGTATGTGTTTCTAAAGACTGAAAGTCGGGAATACCATGGTTTCATCACGGTCCCCTGACCATAAATCTTGTGAGCGAGATTACCTAAACGTATTTAACTTATCTATCTTCATTAAACTTAGTTTGTGCATAGGTATGAACAAGTCTTTTTTTTAATTACTTATTTGAATGGGTCCTCTTTGGTGAAAATCACACAAAACCTTCACAGGCTGCATGGATTGATCCAAAAATCAGATCTGAAAGGGCCCTGACTTTTACGGGTGTCTTTTACATCTAAAATCCTTACCTTGCCCTTTGCGACTTTTAATTCCCCCATCACTATCACATGACAATAGTGTAAGCAATATAATTCAAAGACTAACTAGAATACGGGTAGTCGACAAGCGACTACGTGTATCCGCCTAAATCAGAGTGGAACGGGTGAAGTGAGGCATGGATTGAGTGGCAAGGGGAAATAGAGTGTTGCATATTAGCATGGATGCCTGCAGTCAAATTGTGTATGTAGGTTGCCCCCCTACCACAAATTCCAGAAAGCCGTCCAAGTTGTATACATATGCAAAATTTAAGGCAGATAAGTTAAACCACTACGAGTGATTTTAGCCCATGGCAGACAAGCAGATGGACGCTGAGCAAAAATGGTTGCAGGTGACGCCACCAGTTTTGCGTATGATAAAGAGCTATGTGAGAACTATACACATGCAAAACTTTGGCCCAATCGGTCAAACGGTTCCCAAGATATGAAATTGGATGTCTGCTGCATAAACTAGAATGCAGGTGGCGCCACCTGTCATAAAATCAAGAGAGCTGTCGGGGATGTATAAACCAGCAAAATTTTAGGCAGATATGTCAAACCACTGCCAAGATATGAGTGATTTTATCCCATGGCAGACAAACAGACAGGAGCTGTGCAAAAATGGCTGCAGGTGGCGCCACCAGTTTTGCGTATGATAAAGAGCTATGTGAGATCTATACAGATGCAAAATTTTGGCCCAATCGGTCAAACGGTTCCCGAGATATGAGCCTGGATGTCTGCAACATAAACGTGAATGTAGGTGGCGCCACCTGTTATAAAATCAGAAAAGCTATCCAGGATGTATACGCATGCCGAATTTCAGGTGAATTAGTCAAGTCACTGCAGAGATATGAGTGATTTTAACCCAAGGCAGACGAACAGATGGACACTGTGCAAACATGGTTGCAGGTGGCGCCACCATTTTTTGTGTATGTTATAAAGCTCTCCAAGGGCTACATTTGTGCAAAAAAATTTTCCTGATCGGTCGAACGGTTCCCGAGATATGAGCTTGGATGTCTGCAGCGTAAACGTGAATGTAGGTGGCGCCACCTGTCATAACATCAGAAAAGCTTTCCAGGATGTTTACGCATGCCGAATTTCAGGTGAATTAGTCAAGTCACTGCAGAGATAAATTTTCCTGATCGGTCGAACGGTTCCCGAGATATGAGCTTGGATGTCTGCAGCGTAAACGTGAATGTAGGTGGCGCTACCTGTCATAAAATCAGAAAAGCTATCCAGGATGTTAACTCATGCCAAATTTCAGGTGAATTAGTCAAGTCACTGCAGAGATATGAGTGATTTTAACCTAAAGCAGACGAACAGATGGACACTGTGCAAACATGGTTGCAGGTGGCGCCACCATTTTTGTGTATGTTATAAAGCTCTCCAAGGGCTACATTTGTGCAAAAAAAAATTTCCTGATCGGTCAAACGGTTCCCGAGATATGTGGGTTTATGTGTGGAAACAGACGCACAAACGGACGCAGAGCGCAGAGGAAAGGTCAGAGGTCAAAACAAAATCGGGGCGCAGCAGTTCACATGTGACCCGAACATAATCCCGGGTTTCGTAAAATTCCGCCCAGCGGTTACGGAGGAGTTCTCCGGACACCTACGCGGCGGCGGCGGCGGCGGCGTGCAGCTGAAAACATAGTATCCGCAAAACTCTGTTTTGGCGGATACAATTATAATATTCCTCTCAAATTATGCACAAATCTTTGTCTCATTGTCCCATTTTTTAAACTGGATACATTTACCTCAACATTTAAAAACCAATTGTTTAAAATGATATGTTTGAAAACTGGCGACCTTGATTATGGTATTCGAGCTCAAATTTAGTGTGTTTGTGAATCTCAAAACCTTTGGAGTGCTGCATATTCTAAAATTAAATTTAATGCACATATTATTCAACCAAGTTGTAGGACATGTATAACAGTTAGTGACCTTAACCCCTGGTGACCATGAGCTTGTAAAGTGTCAATATATGCTTCAAAAGAAGGGGGCACATTATTAAGCAGGTAATTTCGACGCCAGAAAAACTAGAACGACCATAACATGGTCCATAATATGAGATATGTGGAATATCAGCTGCCTTTATGGTTTAGGTTTCGGTCTGACACGGAGGGAAAGCAAGCAGTGACGAGCAATGGCAGCGGGAACCCTGGACAAAATGAACGACTTAACAGCGAAATTAAAGACGCCTATATTGCCTGAGGTAATACTGCTTCTTAAGCATTAACCCAATTCCTGCTTTTTTTCTTCTTAGTTTTAAACCTTCCAGCCACTAATGAATTTAAATGAGGGATCTGTAACAGAACACATGAACTCATGTGTTCCTGGAACTTTCAGGTCAGAAAAGATACAGATGCATCGAAACTTGCAGAAAGAATGAAGGAGAAAGACCGAAACCGGAATCAAATAAAGGTAACCCGTTAAATACAGTTAAACCCGTCAATACAGATAAACCATTTAATTCAGGTTAACCATTTAATACAGGCAAAACCGTTTGATACAGGTAAACCGTTTCAGTTTCAGTGCACACGAAATTCATGTAAAGATGATGAGTATAAATATAAAAAAAGAATTTATGGTCCATCTGTCTATCAAAAAATAGCCATTAGAATAATCACTTAAAATTAAAAAAAAAGGCTGAATGAAAAGTAATAATCCATGTGCTTTTAATAATGTTATGATATAGTTAATTATGCGGTTTTAAAGCAGGAAATATGGGTCTGGCTTAAATACGTGGAAGAATTCTTAGTTCTTAGCGATTTACAGTTGTGTCCTGTTTACCATAAAGTTATAAAATTGTTGTATTTGAACCATGGAATCTAAAGTTATATTAAATTTGACCTTCTATACTGAAGTATTTGTTTGTTTTAACATATTTGTTTTGTTTGAAGCCTGGTTACACGCCTTTATTATCGGCTGTTATGACAGGAAACAAGGAGAAAACAACAATCCTTATAGAAAATAATGCCCTCCTGGACGTGGAGGCCACAAGTGTGCGTATTTGAATTTTATAGAGTAGCCGGTGTATTTTGCAGCGAAGCTGGTGTAATTATGTAGCGTAGTAATATTAACTTAATACATTTAATAAGATCTTGTAATGTTTCCAGCAAATCTATATGTTGATGACACACAAACTTGTTTGAATTCGATAATATTTATTTAAGGTGGACAGAATGACACCCTTGCTGCTTGTAATTAAAAATAAAGAAGTTGCAATGGTTGAACATCTCATAAAACATGGAGCAAACATTAACTTTCAAGGGAAAGGGGTAAATTTATTATTATTATATATTCACAAAATATAAATCAGGCCTGGACCGATAAATTGTAAAAAAAATCGACTCTCTTCTCTAACGAACCAATCCCCTGCGTGGTAATGAGACTGGATGCCATGAATAAGCCAAGGTCGTTGGTTTCCTCCGAGTCCTCTATTTTTTCTTCAACCACTAGAGAAAGCCACTATTCGAACCATGGAAAATGCTTCATAATAGTTATTTAAACTAGTTGTAAAATCCGTATGAAATAAGTAGTTTATTCACCAAATAGAACTCGAGAAATTTAAGGTCCAAAGATATAATTGTGTTTCTACTTATACGATAATTCAACTCTCGTATGAAAAGGTATGGTTAGTTTAGTAGATTGTGCCTTGTTCATGTGAATACCTTCCTGTTAGTAGATCTTAGGTCCTTTTAAAGGTAAATCGAGAGATATCACTATTATTTCTCTCATTTCAACTTATATATTGTAATCCGTAATTACCCTCATAATCCAGAGCGGCTGGACCCCACTTCTGTATGCTATAATGATTCAAGAGGAATTGCTCGTCAAACTTCTATTGAAGTTAGGAGCAGCTCTTTCAGTTGAAGCAAAAACCGTAAGTTGCACGTAAACTGCAGTACATCTATATTTATGTGTGTATATCTATTTAGTACTCTACATCATCTTTTCTAGTTTACGTTACGTTCACCTCTTCAACTTAAGCCTGGTTAAGTCAATAATTATTGTAACAATCATAAAAAAGTATTTGTAATTATAGACATTTAGCCTACTATTGATTGGATAATTACAAGAGTTTTTTTTTTAAGGCCGCTTGACATATTTAAAAAAACTACATGTAAACTTAAAAAAATCTATAATCTGCACGATCTGATCCGGGGACCCGTCCAGTAATATACTATGAACCTGTTTAAAGTATCACTGGTTAGGTTCGTAGCTTTGACAAATCTTCTATGAAACACGGAATGTGTCGAGTTCAATACTTATGTTATAAACATACTGCTTTTATCCCAAACACAGGGAATGACACTTACGCTCTAAGCCTTATATAGGAGACTTATTAATACACTCAACTGATTTACAAAGCTTAACATTTATGCACCAGTAGAAATGTTTTCTACCATTGTTCGTTCATATACCAGAATCTGTCAGGAGATCTGCTGGAGAATGAAGAACAAAAATATGAACTGAAAAAAATCAGAGGTTCTATCCGCTCTGCGTGAACTATATCAATACGAAGTAATGACTTTATATATTTATCTATTTATAAATAATAACCATATGATTTCTTTAAAACCAATGAAAAAATAAATAATCTAAATTTCGGGATCAGTGAATATTTCATTAACGTAAGCAAAACTGAACTAGGACACATATATATTTAAACTGTGCGTTGCCAAATATAAATAGGCCTCGTGAAAAATAAATAAAAATTTCGTTTATTTCAGGAGTGTGCAGCAGTTAATCTGTCACCTCTTATGTTTGCCATACTGAGAGGTAACACACGTATTGTGAATGCCATTTTGGACTACATGTCTGAGAGAGACCAATTCAATAAGGTTATCATCAATTCACTTCTCCGCATATACTTACATACAAAAATCATTGTCCAAGCTATTATAATTCTACAGTAATGTCGTTATTTCCATTAAGGGATTTTTTTCTCTCCTGTTTTCCAACAGAACACTGTATCACCACTGATACTATCCATTTTCATCAAGTCTCATGAAATGACTAAACTGTTGTTAGAAAGAGGAATGGATCCAAACCAGGTAGCTACTAAGGTAAAGTTACAAAGCTTTTCAAAAATGATTTGTTACAATTAAAAAATCCTAGAGATTGCAGTAAAAACTATTAAGTCTATTAACAAACGAGACATATTGCATTTCTGTTGGGAGCATAACCAAATACATTCACATTTGCGATATAAGCTAATTCAATGTCTTTAAAGGAACAGACAGCTCTTATGTATGCGATAGTACTTGGCGATAGCGAAATAATGGACTTACTACTAAAGAGTGGTGCTGATACTAAGAAGAAGACAAAGGTGAGGAGAAGAATTAAATTAAATCCCCTTGTTGCTATATTTACAATAAAGTATTGTTTAAACCAAGACAAATGTAACCGTTATTCTTCAGTATCTCTCCTCGGAATATCATTTCACTTGTTGTGTGTTTGCACGTATTATCCTTGTCAAAGAGGGAGTATAAGTTTGAATGTCGTAAACAAAATACCGTTATGAAAAACCTGTATTTAGAGTCAATATTCAAATCTTAAACCCATCATATGACAATGTATAGTACAAAAGTATGTTTAAACGTGCATTATCACAGGAAGGTTATCCACTAATGCATTATGCCCTTGTGAATGGAAACGCTGATGTGCTGAATGTATTACTCCGGTTTGGAATGAGTATGAATATACGAGATAGTGAGGTTGATTTGATGTCTTTCTATTTATATTTACCTGCTTTCTTTATAGATAAATCATTGAAATGAACGAATTATTTACAAGTCATAATCGATTAAAATACATACTGCTAATTGAAAATTGCCGATAATTAAAACGCCTAACACTTTTTGTGGGCTATAGGTGGGTGTTTATTTTTAATTTGCGCAAGTATTTGCTCTCATTTAATCCTGGTGTAGTCTGGTAAATCTGCAGCTAAAAGGACATATGCCATCCCAATTGGAAGAGTTACTCCATACCCTAAATAGGTTTCCGAACAAACAATCATGATATGAATAGGCGTTCAATGTATAGTTTATGTAATTCATAATTATAGAGTATAAGAATTATCTAAAGATGTAGTTTTATTATCGATTACTTTTTAGAAATATATATATATATATATATATATATATATATATATATATATATATATATATAACTCTGAAGAAAAACAACACTGTTAATTCACAACAGACTGTTTCACGGGATGCGACCCGATCATCAGGTGAATGTGGTTAGAATGAAGCTAACGTCGTGGTTTGAAAAGCCGAGACTTTACGAGATTACGAGATTATGCTTTGTGCGATTCGGGTGGGGGGGGGGGGCATGTGAAAGACTGACACTGATCCTATTGTTCTCGGGTGCACAATAGGATTGGTCGGGGTACACGTGCGATACTGGAACATAACAGGGCAGGGCAAAGAGGTTATATAATGTAGTAAATAGTAAATATAATACAAAGATATAACCAGGATGCTCAATCAGCATATTGAAAAGATTTCTAATAGGGCCTTGGAAGCAGTGAAAATATCAGTAGTATACATATGATATGATAAAAATACACATATACTGTGAAAATACAAAATATACAAGGCAAATATACAATATAAAAGGCAAATATACTATACCCATACCAAGTGGTGCAAGTCTCCTAGCTGAAGGTCGTAAAGCCCATTAGACCAGGATAAAGTAGAACTTTCCTGTCATCCAATGGACTCCACGAGCCAGTAGTGAGAGAACAACTACCTGAACAAATGAGTCTGCCCAGTGGATCCTCGTTGGGGGGGGGGGGGGGGTTAAGGGGGCACGCTGAATATTAGTACGAATGCTAGGTTTTAAAATATTTCAGGGTGAATTTGTTTTGATGGCGGCACTTGGAGAGAATTTCAGCTCTTGAGTTCAACAATGATCCAGGGGGGGCCGTAGCTATAAGTAGCTATAAGAGCACTTTACATCGGAGGGTAACACTACCTTCTATATATATATATATATATATATATATATATATATATATATATATATATATATATATATATATATATATATATATGTATATGCATTATTGATACACGTAGAATTGGTCACCATTAATGCTGGCAATAATATTGGAAGATGTAGAAAAGACCAAAATCTTAATAGAAAATGGAGCCGACATAAATGAAGAAGCTGTAAGTTTATTATTAAAAATTAAAGATTTCAAAATGTGTTACCTTGAATTATTTGACTGTTATGCGAAAACTCAAGGGTCTAATGCATAAATTCATAAATATTCGTATATTTACCCCATAAAAATACGCTTGTTAGTTCATAATAAAACTTTTTCATATAATGTTGTTCGAAATGGTGGAATCTTATCATGTAACAATTTGTACATAGAGACATTTTGTGTAAAGAATACATAGACTGAGAGATTACATATGTTGTACATGTGTTAATGGTAAATATCTCAAAGACTTGGTCATGTTCTCATACAATGTAAACTGTCTTTTTAAGATGGGTTCCATTTATAGTACTGATACCTTCTTTATAAGCCACACGATATGCATAGACATTAATTAGAAATTTGCAAATACACAATTGATTTTTCTTTGCTTTTATATTTTTTTTAACCAAGAAAGTATTTTACCATCGGCACTTCCCATATTATCGAGTTCCATGGATATCCTAAAATTTAGCAAAACAATAGATCCAAATCAAGATTGTATAAGAGAAGTTAAGAATATTTGACTTAACAGTAACGACTTTTGCTGCTTAGCCATGATAATTTAATGAGCAAAAAATATATATGTACGTTTTTATTATGTAGAGCGACCTTCATTGATATACCACGGAATAAGCTCTGGGGTTTATAATCGTTAAAGTTAATAATACAAAATGCCCCTATTTATCAGGAACATATGGATTGATTATCATAGAAATCAGTGCACTGAATAATATGAACGGATCTTGACTCTTCCTGAAGCAGCAAATCTGTTTTTGCGCATTTATCTTGTATTTAAGAGAATGACAATAAAGTTGATGTCATTGGCCCAAAATTCAGCATGCCATACATCTTAACCGTAAGGCTCCATTTTTCAACTCCTCATGCTAACGTGTCCTCACAAGTTCTTTGACGAAACCTATAATAAGGTCAGTGTGTACTTTATTCTTTGAGAAATGTTATAACCACGCAGGTTGTATCATCTTGGATGTGCGACAAAAGAGTTATGAAGTGAGTACACTAGTAGGTGTGTATAATAATTATTTTTTTACAAAAGAATAACACAGATCATTGTAAAGTATTGGGATAGAAAATTCGAGAACGTATTTCACAGTGTACCTGCATGTTTTTGCGGGATATATACATATATTTTGTTTTATGATGTCACGTCAAAGTCGACGGGTCATCTGGTGCAAGTGAGAGATTTTATTTGTCGTCGCGATTCAGTCCTTGTACTTATATATTTGAACATGTATGTGTGTATATGTTCGTATATATGTATATTTTTATATTTTTGTATCATATATATAGATATGCGTGAAAATATGTACATGCGTATATGTATATATGTTTATGCGCATGTATGTATATATTTGTACATACGTATATTTATATATGAAGGTTGTGTGTATATGAATATGTAAGTATATCTGTCTTTAGTTTAACATGGATGCCCTGTTAAACTACTTCGCATTATGCGCGACAGGTATCGCCACTGTTTTAGTCTTGTTCGGTGTAGTAATTTTTTATATGGGTTGGATATACTGACAGATTGTTGCTAATATGTGGAAAACTATGATTGGACAAGATATGGCATTATTATAATTAATAATTCAGACTGCAATCGTTGTTATTTGTGACGTAAGGTTACTCATATTATATGTATATATACGTATATATATATGTTTATATATGTGTGGCTATGGTTTATATATAAATACATATATATATATATATATATATATATATATATATATATATATATATATATAAAGTATGCATATTATGGATATACTTACATATACATGTATGTATATGGACCGTGAGGCTGTAATAAAGCATTATCTTATCTTATCTTATCTTATAACATAAGATGTCATTGGCAAACATCTTTGGAAACCTGAAATAAGGTCATGGTGGCCCATATTCTGCGAGCTACGGACCAGAAACATGATTTAGAGCACTCATATAAAAGGGCTTCAATCCACTTTTCTTGGAACCTTCTATTGTCCAATCTAGGGCAAGGGGGGGGGGGGGTCCTCCTTTGGATTCTGAACATATGGTCACTTAATTCTAATAATTTATTTCAAAAGACAAAAGACAAAAAACAGAACAATTTATTTTCAGTCCGTTTTACAACAAAGTAACATAAACCCCCCCCCCCCTTTCCCGCATACATTAGCCATAGGCTTTTCTCACAGACGATTTATAATATTAATAAAAGAAATGAGCACCCGGTCAAATAAAGCTGAGCGTCATGGCCCACGGACCAATAGTTTTATAACAATAGTATTTCTTCCTTTGACATTCCAGTCAATATCTCAAATAAACTGACTTATTTTTCAGTCCATTTGTAAAATGACTGAAAATTATATATATATATACACTACACTATATATATATATATTAATTTATATTATTATTATTATTATTATTATTATTAAAAATTTATAAATGTACAATAACCTTACTGCGTAGTACTGTGGTTAACTGATTGGGTGGTCTGCGCTTGTTCTGTTTATTTCACTCTAATTGGCCAGGAGCAATGCTACATTCTGATCTCTTTCTCTCTGTCTGTCTGTCTGTCTCTCCCTCAACAAACACACACATATATATAAAATAAATGTGTGCATATATATAAACAGTCGGTCCTGCTTAAATGTATGTCGTATAATTGTAAATCCCGTTTGATTATATAAAATAATGAAAAACAAAACCTTTACCTATGTCTTCTTAATAAAATTCTCAGTTTATATGAATATCTGATAAAATTATATTTCGACTAATTGTATAGTAAAATCCGTCTGTCATGCACAACAATCGCGGATATTCATGTGCGATAAAGATCTCACGGACTACTGACCACCCGGTGGGCTAATTAGCCTTTGATGGTGCTCACCTGGCAGGTTTGAAGGGTTACCTCATAGACCACTGACCACTCTTACTTCAAATTAGTCTTTGTTATGACTCGAGCCATCGACAAAAATGATTCCTTCCTTGATTATATGCTTAATTAAATTTGTGTTTGATGCGTTAATTCAACACGTGTTCCCAAGACAAACTGTCACAGGGTGATACGCTATAGACATGGTCTTTTATTCGAGAGCATTACCTGCACGGTAATTATAGTTAATTCGAAGTATGAATCTGTATTTTGCTGGCCTCTTGTGGCCTCTCACCTTATTGACCTTTGACATATTCACGTGATCGGTATTGCTAACCTGCCAAAAGGGGAAGATTCTGGTCGATTTTGGGGCCATGAAGTCAAAGGTCAAGGGCATAGAACCCACTTTTTAGAAAGATTGTGGATGCATTTTAAGCCAAACCTTTCATCCCAAACCTTCCATCTTGCACATATAGCTGAACTGCCAATAGGGCAAGAATATGATTGATTTGGGGGTCACAAGGTCATGGTCACAGGGGCCCATCTGTCCACATATTTGTTTCTATATGATAACTCCAGTTTGGATTGACATATTGGTTTCAATTTTGATTTATATATGACCCGCCAATAATGAAAGAACCCTTTTGATTTTGGGGTCATAAGGCCAAAGGTCAAGGTCACAGGACCGACTTATTTACAAAGATTGTTGATGTATTTTTAGCCAAACTTTCTGCCTAAACCTACTATCTTCCAGATGTTGCTCACCTGCCAATAGTGGAAGTAACTTATGAATTTTGGGGTCACCAGGTCAAAGGTCAAGGTCATGGGGGCAATCTTACACCAGTTTGGTTTGAAATATTGGTTTCAAACTTGACTTATATATGGCCCACCACTAAAGTAAGAACTGTTGATTCTGGGGTCATGAGATCAAAGGTCAAGGTCACAGGACCCACTACTTTAGAAAGATTGTGGATGTACTTTAAGCCAAATTTTTCATCTCAATCCTTCCATCATCAACATGTGGTGCACCTGCCAATAAGGGAAGTTTCCTTTTGATTTTGGGGTCACAAGGTCAAAGGTACAGGTCACAGGGCCCATCCATTCACAAATTAGTTTATGGATGATAACTCCAGTTTGGGAAGACAGGTTGGCTTCAAACTGATCACAGGACCAATATTTTGAAAAACCATGTAAACATATATCCTTATATACAAATGCAGCTGAGCGTCGAGACCCATGGGTCCCTAGTTGATTAAGTACCAACAAAGAAGTGTGGACAGCGCGTAATATTATTACGGCGGTATCAGTGGCGGGAATGTGCACGTATATACTCATAACCTAGCATTATAGGTTATCTATCCACTATGAGAATAACACGGCTACATGCATTCTATATATATATATATATATATATATATATATATATATATATATATATATAAATTTATACATGTATGTAGAAATGATCTGCGGGAATGCAGTCTTTCCTCCGCGGTTACACAGCGCTCTATGTTTAGCAACAGAGTATGATATGTTAAGGTGTGTGATGGATCTAAATCACTAGCGCCAGTTTGTATTCATCAAATACCTTTACATATATATATATATATATATATATATATATATATATATATATATATCATTATTAATTTGTACTTTATTACTATTAATATACATATATATAAATATATACATTATTTATTTATTTGTTAGAAACCTGTCTGAAATTCGCAGTACCCCCCCCCGACACACACACGGCTTGTGCAGCGCCCCTCTCTCTAAAATTCCTGTCCTTCTATGATTTGTCATGATAAGTATACGTAAGGTTAATTGCTGCATGAGTCGATGATTAAAAACGTTACACGACTTCTGAGAACGCGTCTATAATTGTACACAGACACCAGTCAGAAATAGTGGTATCACGGTCATGTTCAAGATTTTTTTTTTCATAAAACATGATATAAAACCTTTAAGCTTTTACGTTTTGCACCGCCATCTGGAGTAAAATGAAAAACGAATCCTTTTTCATTTTCCTTCCCTCTCTGAATTAATCATTGTCATATTTAGCAAGATTACAAAACCTTCCAATTAGGAATTTACCGTGTTATGTTTTTAAAAAGAAAAGTTCTATACATTTTAATTGTTAATTGAAGCAATCTGGTATCAAAAACTATACTGCGAACAATAGAAGTACGCAAAATAGCGCCCTATCTTGTATCGATCAAACTTTTAGTTTTTAGCAGCTCGTGACAGTTCCTATGAAAATCTGCACGAGGCTGCTACAAGATTGCTTTAGGGACATTATACATTACCGCGTACTTAGTCAAAGCTCATGTTAGCTTTTTATTCACGAACTATGGCTTATCAGGTATATCATTGTTTACACTCCACGGGCTTCTATTTGATCAATAAACTGTTTATTCCATGGGTGTATAGTATGACCTGGCAGTCTGCCAATTATTAGGCCACAGAAAACCTTTTTGTGATGAACAACTGTTCAACTGATTTTATCACATAAACAAACTTTGCTTCCAAATAATAATAAGAACATCACAATTGCGATATTTATACATTACCTAACGTAGAGCTTTGCCTAGCATGCATGGCGCTGAACAACGGAGCTGAAAAGTCAGGGTCCACTTCAATCAAGAATGTTTACTTTTTCAGAACTGGCAAAACCCCTATATGCATGAAAACAAATATTAAATTAACCATTCCCATTAATCTCTGTAAAATAATTCTAAAATATGAACACCAATGTCGCTTCTATTTTTCTACAGATTCAATATTGTTGTATATCACCTAGCCGAAAATCCTAAAAAGAATAAAGATTCCGTTTCCAGAATCATACCACCATGCCTTTACAGAAATAAACATGCACGTGTTTCGTTTGTCCTTGCATGTGTTACAAGTCACATGATATAAATGCAGTGTTCATTATTTATGTGACCCACTTCCTATCCCGGATAGCTGTCCTTAGGTCTCGAAATAGGAACCATATTAAAATCGGTGAGCTTTATTGTGTCTATGTCCATCTTTTTGCAAATAGAGTCCTAAATGTTGAACAAAATGGTATCGGATCAATCCTACATAGACATCTAGCCCTCAGTTTCTCGTTTACATTTTGTCCTGACAATATCAACCTTAAATTCCAGGTTATGAACAGAGAATTAGCTCACCTAATACATGTGCGATAGCATTGTCAATAACATGTGCATATTAGTAAGTGTAACTTATTACATAAACACATTGTACACAGAGGTACAAGAATGAAAGTTTGTTGTCACTTTGGAGGGCTCCAGCTTCCATTTGAGGGAGTTGGGGACCCCGTATTAGACGCTCCTTCAGTGACAAATAAGGATTTATTTGTAACATTTATTATAATGGCCATAAACATAAAAGGATATTTAGAGGAGAAAGAGATAAATATAACTGTAGTAAAATCTGTTAAATTATATTGATGCCACCTCGAGTACAACACACTTATTATATACTATCATATTACATATCATATTGTTAATCTTATAGGCTGCAAGACTATAGACATGTAAGGATCTGTGTATTCGCATCCATATATACCTTAACCATTGCCTTACCATGCTGCCTGCATATATAGCTCATTCAAGGAGTGTGTGACATATATAATCATATAGTGAAACTACAAACCATTCCCCCGATGCCACTATATTATGAAATAAACATATACAAAAATTAAAACTACTATCAATAGTAACAGTGTTCAGCTGCGGAACAGGGTCAATTTATCCTAGTTTTAGTATTTCATATTATATATTTTATAACATTTATATATTAAATACTTGAAATAAAAAAACTAAGACCATGGTGCAATATATAGCTCACGTATTATAAACTTGACTTTAAATTGCTAACTTTCAATAAAATAAATCATTTGAAAGAAAGAGGATAGGCATTTCCACTGGAGAAATCTGTTAGTAACCAATCTTATCAGGATGTCTGAGAAGGATATTTTGTCAGTTTAACTTGTGCTGGCAAACGACTTTAGTTTCTAAGCTACTTAAATTTGGCACTCGCCGTGTTCTTTAAATGTGTAAAATATAGATATATTTTCGTTTTACTCGTGTTCAGGACGGAAACCAGTGGTGAAAAGCAGTTAACTCCATTTAGATAATTAGCAAACTGTACACCATATAGTGCATAGTGCTGTATTATATATGCACATAAATGGTGCGATACATTTGTGCTTATTTGGATATCACATTTAATCGTATTTAAAGTAAAGTATACTAAACCATATATATAAATATATATATATATATATATATATATATATATATATATATATATTAAAAATAGGAAATGTTGTGAAATATCATGTGTACAAATGAATACGAAATGGCACATTAATGTATGGATGGCCATTTTTGAGATACGACAGATAATTTATAAGTAACTTACAAACGTTATTAATTGGTCAGTAGGATCATGAAATAATCTTTGTTAAATGAAGAGTGTGTAAAGATTGTTACCGTATATTATAACGATCTTCACAAGCCAGCATTAGCGTTTTTCGATGAGATTTCGTGTCATACAATAGTAAGCAAACCAAAAGGCAATGTCCACATTAATACACGGTAGTAGAAAAAGTTTATTTGAAATAAAGGATAAACAATCTAAACTGTCTAAAGAAACTAGGGTCGCAGTGAATATCGATATATTTTAGTTTTACTCGTGTTCAGGACGGAAACCAGTGGTGAAAAGCAGTTTATTCCATTTAGATAATTAACAAACTGTACACCATATAGTGCATAGTGCTGTATTATATATGCACATAAATGGTGCGATATATTTGTGCTTATTTGGATATCACATTTAATCGTATTTAAAGTAAAGCATACTAAACCATATATATATATATATATATATATAAATATATATATATATATATATATATTAAAAACAGGAAATGTTGTGAAATATCACGTGTACAAATGAATACGAAATGGCACATTAATGTTTGGGTGGCCATTTTAGAGATACGACAGATAATTTATAAATAACTTACAAACGTTATTAATTGGTCAGTAGGATCATGAAATAATCTTTGTTAATGGAAGAGTATGTAAAGATTGTTACCGTATATTATAACGATCTTTCACAAGCCAGCATTAGCTTTTTTTTGATGAGATTTCGTGTCATACAATAGTAAGCAAACCAAAAGGTAGTAGAAATAGTTTATTTGAAATAAAGGATAAACAATCTACAAACTGTCTAAGGAAACTAGGGTCGCAGTGAACAAATTTATTAAGTTTACTGGTTAGCTTATTATATAATAAAGGTGTGTCGCGTTTGATTGAAGTCTATCTGTACAGCATTATCACAAAGGGGTGTTTCTACAAATTCCATGATCATATTTTTAAAACCCAGTGTTTTAAAGAACGGGTGGCAGATAATGGATGAGATATTCATATTTATTTCGTACATCTCATATTCATAACATTTCAAAGTATATGCTTGATATTAAATTAAAACGACAGAGGTTGTTTTACATCCCTTCGTAGAGCCCTAGCATTTTATTTTAATTTTATCAGACAGGCGTATTCTAATCATAGGATTCCTATGTCATGTTGTTTGTTAGTAAACCAAAATACACTCAGTGAGTCAACTACATCTTATCTCAGCTGTTTTAGGGAATTTACACACTACACGGGCACCCGGAGTTGTACAGTGTAGGCTTATATCGCGGCGTTACAGTGTCACTCACTTTGATGTGAGGTCACATACACTAAATCTTCCTTGAGGAAAGCAAATATGGGTTATTTGTATTACTAAAATATAATTTATTGTGTCGCCACTTTTATCGCAGTAAACAAATACTAATTAGAAAGTTACATTGTTCAGATATCACTTGTTGATTATGTAACGCATAATGAATCATAAATCTTTAGTGAAATATCTTAATATTAATTACTTACTGACCTCTGTAACACGCTGGATCCCTTTATTTTATTATACTACTTTTCAGACTAGGTGGAACGTGCATGGCGCTTCCCATCTTATATTAAGAAACCTCAGGAAAATAAAGTTCCTCTAATCGAAATGTACTTGCCTACATGTTCTCATCTCCCCTATCTAGATGGAATAAAATAAAAAGGTTGAATTTGGCCTTTCTAACGAATATATTGTTTTCTAGACTACAAAAGAACCACCGGTTAGGTCCTTTGTCAAATTTTACGGGTGTTAGAAATACCCCCATGATACGTTATATTAAAGTGTTCATGACGTGTACTAGTAACATTGGGCCTTTTCAATGTGCAACCATATAGAAAGAATTATGTATTCAGCTGATTTAGTTTATCTGGTAAATGTGTGCGACGAGCACAGTGGCATACGCTGGTTAGACCTTGGTTTATGGCAAAATATGTATAATACTAGTATATGATATATACTGATATATAAAACATATACCCACTCATATATAATATATTCAGAATAAATATATAAGTAAGTAGCAGCACATCCGGCATCTGAAAACACATCCAGCATATAAAAACACATGTAGTATATTAATATATAGTAGTACGTTGCATAGAAAAATAATACATAAAACAGCAAATTACTTGAAATCCAGTTATAATCAGCAAAATGACTCGTTTGTTTGGAATATCTATTCATGGATAACCAGATCAAAATGATTAGGGAAACTTAATACCTCACCTTAATAATAAGGTTAAGAGATAGCATCATGTAGGTTAAAGAATTGATGCATACTTAGAAATGTAACCCTGCAGGACCAACGGTTATCACGATTCCTTACATGTGTGATGTATGTCCGTACGCGATGGCAGGGCACTCACGGAAGGACCTTAGAACCATTGACCCAGGAACAACAGGAACGCGTTGACCCGTGTCGCTTACAGTCATCTATTGAACTCCGGCAACAACAAATAAACGGACAAAGAGAACGTTTTCATTCATTCATTAACAGCGGTTAAACAACCTGAACTGGAATTTAAAAGTGGATCGATCGATATTGCGTTAAGGTCCACAGACACTATAAATACCCTTCATTTAGTGATTTTGAAATGGAGTTGCAAACAAGAACTGATATCCAGGGATATCCAGGCCTGATGATGTGTAGTCTCCTTGTGATAAGGCGGAGACATTTTGGACGTTTTGGACTTTATTATGGCTGTGCACGGATTATGAACTGAACTTTCGTTATGACTCCTCAGAGCAACCCCGGAGTCATTTTTATTTCGTCGAACCAGCACCAGTGACTTTGATTTACAGCAGATAAGTATTTCTTCATTTTGTACCGCACTAAGATTTAGTTATTATGTGTTAGAGACTTTGTGTTCATGTATTGTATATATTGTACATAATGTTTGTTAAAATAATTATATATATTTTGTACTATATTTGTGAGTCAGTTTTTCATTTAACATCTTCGTTGTGTGAGTGGAACTCGGGGATGTTTTGTTCTACACGCAACACATGGTTCATGTGTGTCAAACTATTTGTGAACCAGGTCAGTTATATTAAAGAAATTAATTACATACTTGCTAGTTGGTCTGATCAAAATAAAATGATTAATACTAAATTTTCGTGAGATTACGTACAAAGTACAAGCTACAAAAAATACTGTGATTGTCATTTTAGGTACGCTTAAAATACATATATTTATACACTCTTTAAGGATATTGCTTCAGGTTATTATATCGCGAATACACATGCACACCACATATACCTGAATTCATTTTCACATTGCCTAACATATGCTTTTGTGTGTGTAGGCATTAAAAAGCATTACATAATTTATCCCCTCATGTTGTGAGTTTAATTTCTATTCACTGGATGAGCTTTTATGCTGGAAATGTGTTCTCATCTGATTTCAATCCCTGTAAATAAACAAACAGCAACAAATAATGATAGCCATATTTAGCAAAAATATATCAACATCATGTTATGTTTTTTACCGGGCAGTGTATCTGAGCAGATACAACCTATACTGTTCAGTGAAGCCATCTGATATCAACAACTATGCTACGAATGAAAGAGGTACACAACATGGCGACATTTTCTTGCATTGCGTGCAGAACCTGCACGAGGCTTGCTATAAAGCGACCTTAAATGAGACCAACGCGGATTTAGTCTTATCTCATGTAATCGTTTTATTCACGAACTGTGCCTTATCACGTACGCCCTGTACACATTTCAACGGCCTTGGTTTATACAGTTTATACCAGGGGTGTTCAGTATCAGGCCACCCAAAACCTTTCTTGCTTTTAATCACATAGCCAAAATTTGCATACAAATAACAATATTATAATAGCAATAATAATTAAAACATAACCTAACACATGACTTAGCATATTCAACTTTAAGCGGTTTAAGCCTATTATATTATATATATAAGTGGTATAGCCGTGTTAGGCTGTATAGTAGAAGCGTAGGTAAAGATAGAGTGACGCCTTTTAGATAGACTAACTTGTTTCTTAACACACGAGCTTTCGAAGCACACAGGCTTATTCGTCACGTGGTAATTAAGTGGAAACGTGTAGAGAGATGTTATGTATGATGGAACGACAATCTATAGAGTCCATAATGCCAGAAACTGTGTATATACAATCTGATTGGATATTTAGTAATATTATGACCATGATGCCTTGTGTTGGCGTGGTTCAGTTCAGTACGCATCGCTTCACTCGGGAATTCTGCGAAACCAAACGAAGGTCGACGTCATCAACATTATGACGTCACGTCGAAGGGTCGCTTGGTCCAAAGTGCGGCCTTCCGTGGTACAGCCCGCCATTTCCAATAGTAGTCCCTACCCAAGTCGCCTGTAGAATGCCAAAATCGGTCCGATTAATCGGTCGAGGGTGTCCGGCGAGCCGGATACCCAACCCTACTCCCTTTGTGAGGGAGGTGGGGGGGGGGTACGATATCCAATGCTCTGTCCGGCTCGGGAGTTGTCTCTCCCGCCCCGACCATCGGGCCCGTTAGATGTTCCATGCTATGCCGCCGGTATGCAAAAGAAAAAAAGAAAAATAAACATAGACGTAAATAATATGGTAAAGCTAAATAAAGTAAAATAAAAAACGTGATGATTATGCAAAAAATGCAATAATAATCATAAACAAAACAACAAACAAAGCATTAATAATAATAATAACATAGCAATACTATAGTGTAAACAAATAATTTAAAGAGAGATAAAGTAAAGCAATTCAGAGAGTAGAAATATTTAAACAATGTAGTGATCCTCTTGAATATAAAATAATATCTTTTAATCTTTAATATATACAGATTAAAAGAAAATATGCTACCGAAAATAATGCAAATGGTAAATTAATCAGAAACAGGATCAGAAATTATATGACCTTATATGGTGTGCGGCATATGTAAAATATATATGTATGAATAGCTATGCTGGTTCATTGTATATTGATGGAAATGGTATACACTGAAAAGTCATTTCGCAGGTTTGCGTTACCCGTTCGTACTGTTTTTGATTTATCCTAGCGGTGACATGCTACAATAACACATAGTTGTGCCAATATTTCTTTATGATGTATTTATACTCTTATTTTGTTACTGCATGATTCATCCTTCGTTATTTAAAGAATGTTTTGTATTTATATCCATTTCGCTAACATAACTTTTATACATATCAACCTTTAAAATCTTTTTGTTTCTTTGGTGTCCTATTTTTAATCTTTATCTTGTTAGATTGTTATTTGTTGATTACAGTCTAGTTTATGATCACATTCGCAACAATCAGGAGCCCAGCTTGGTATTTTTGGTGTCTGGTTTAAGTACATTGGCACTTCAATAGAGTAATGAGTCATTACTCATGCCACAAGGTTATCAGTTGAAAAAATCATGAAATATAATAACCATATCCGGCCTCGTGGCCACTTGAAATATGAGTATTTTGATGTTTGGTGGATCGGGAAGAGTCAAAGCTGTTTATACAGTCTGTCCATCTGTCTACAGTCTCAATTACCTATAGTATCCTACACATTGGACCAGATGCAACATAGTTATATCATTTATTATGACACTCTTCCTTTAGATCGAGAACACAAGAACACCATGGTTACACACTGAATACATTGAAATGTTTATAGGGAATATTAAAGCATATAAAAGTCATTTTTACAACTTTTGCCAAGTCAATTCTTATCAATGTGATCACCGGTCAGGTCCTTCAGGCAAATACTATCTAACCCTTTTTTATTATAAGACACTACCCTTTCCCAAGTTATGCATATGATTCCTCTGCGGTTTCATATATTCTGTCGGATCACGATTATTTCACATATATGTTTATAATTAGTCTAGTGTGATGAAGTATAATGTGCAATGCTGCGTGTGAACCAGAGTGTGCGTCTAATTAAACAATAATAAGTAATGAGCAAAAGGAAACTTTCTAAATTGTTGATCTCTATAAACGCTCAGCAACCAGCGATGAACATGAACGCCGATGGTGCTCTAGAGTAATACCACATTTGCCACAAACGAAGCACTGGCCCTTTGTCCGTCTGTCCCTTTATCGGAAAGAAATATTTATTAAATAAGATTTTAGGTTGGGGGAGTAGGATATGAAATATAAGTCTCAGTTCACGGTTTGGATACTATAACTCAGAGCTACAGCCCATGTCCAAACATATCACTCTCATAGGAAACTGCACATTTCGGCAGGCCCAGTGCTGCTTAGGAAGCACCTGTATATATATCTTAATATATATATATATATATATATATATATATATATATATATATTATATATATATTTCTTTAGGGTCCGGGATTTAAAAAAATGTAGAGTCTAATAGAACGTTCGAGGGTTCCATGGGTAAGTAGCCTAATTAAGTTAGTAGGTCCTTAGAAACTTAAAGCAATATTTTAAGATTAATATGTAAGTTTAATTTTACAAGTAGGCCTACACCACCAAACGTGAGACAATTAATCATACCTCGGGCCAGCAGTAATTACGCTTCCGCGTTTTTGCCAGCGTATCTGACATCATTAAATGATTATCATTATGCGTGTAAGCTCCTTTTGAGATTTTTCCATCACCGGATTTCAGTGTCACGTCACAGTAACTTTTAATCATTACATAGTCATCACTTAAGACAGTTCAGGCATCTTCGAAAGCATAAGCAAATTCATTTTTATTCACTTTAATTTTTTAGCGTTATTTTCATTAATCGATTACATGGATAATTGGCTGTTTACTTTCATTATCAAAATTTCTTTTAAAAACAAAACTGATCACAAACGATTACTAAAAAAATCAAGTCCTGTCAGAGATACAAGGAAGATTTGACAAATGTAGTGAACAACATGAAAGCTAAACTGTAAGCAAGTGTCAACAACACGGCCCGCTCCTTTGCCCTTTCAGCGTAACCATAAACAGGGGTTTTGATACTAATACTTATTCTATACTTAAATCGACCACCTATCTGCCATAGGTACAACACAAACCCGATGATGCCTCATGACCCGTATTATTACCATGATAAATATATATCATCCGTCTTTATCTGAATACCAACTTATATAGCATATTTCATGGAAATAAAGGTATATAAAACAATCTATCATCGGTCCTTTTTTATCTTTTTGTCATCGAATCTGATTTTACAGCCAATTCCTACCACTATTTTTCCTATACTTAATTATTACAACGATCATGTCAGTTTCTCAGTTGTGGTTTCATATATTTCAATGAATATTGGTATGCTTAACGGCCATGGAGAGAATAATCAGTTTGACAAGTGTGTTGGTACCAGAATGTCCTTTTCCATGTAAAATATTTTTACTTATATTTTTAGTTACATAATTTTCTCAGCAGTTCCTTCGTGGTTTTTCCTTAAATTTGTTCAACTGGTTGATAACAGTTACTTTTATCACTTGAAAATGACCAGTGGTGCCTTCTTTATTTTTCCATATTATTTGAGACTATCACATTATATAGCAAGTACAAGTGCAGTTTCTCAACAATGGCTTTATGGATTGCCCTGATACATAAAAATTTAAATGATAATTTAGATTTTTAGTAGTTGAAGAAGATGGTTTAGCTGTAGGTCTGTCATCTGTCTGATCTTTCGTTTATACGGACTGGAAACTCTCCCAAGCAGGCTTGATCTGGAAAGACAAGCTAAAAACAAAGCTAATAAATCAGGCCATACAATGCTTAAAAACCAATGTCCTGATTAAAGCATTAACATCTCATATCAGGAGACATCCATCTGATCTCTCTGAAAAAAAAAATTCCTTTCAAGTAACAAATAAGCTGAGTGTCATGACTCTTTGGCCTCTTTTTTTTTTCATATATGCCATGCAGACATATAATACACTATCCGATTTACAAGTACACTTACGAAAATTTATTAAAGCTAATAATAATCTACTGCAGGCTTGGATTTGTTATTTCTGTGAATAAAGGTTTTATTTTTTATCCATTCTATGTGGCAATATTATATTTAGTGATTTGGAAATGGTTTTAAGAATGCATTGATTGACACATATGCCACATGACAACACATGTAAACAGGTTTATCTAATCCAGATTTTATGTTTGTAGTAATGTTGCTATTTTTTCTCATTTAAGGTTAAGGCCACTATGGGCGATTCAAACATCTTATGCTGTGCTATTTGCTTTGGGAAAAAGGTTGATAGGAGTCCCAGGGGCCTTCCTTGCCAGCACTCGTTCTGTCTTGATTGTATAGAGCAATGGCACGTGACACGTGTAAACCAGGGGAGGGAAGGCAATGCTTCTGTCGAATGTCCAGTATGTCGCCAGGTATCCAGGCTACCATTTGGAGGAATATCAAATCTACCAGTCGATTTCAAGGTGTCAGAAGTAGCGGATCTTATGGAGGGACTCAAGGCAGAATACCGGTGCCAAACATGCACACAGTCAGGCTTGTCAGCTCAAATAAAGGCCATCTGCAAAACCTGCAATAGGCGGCTCTGTGTAAACTGTACTGCAAGCCATAAACAAATTAAACTCTTTTCATCCCATGTGATAATTGAAGATTTATGTATTGATCACAAGGCTGCTGTTGAGTATTTTTGTTTAAACTGCATGGAAAGGCTGTGTATTAGCTGTGTGATAAACAGGCATAAGGAACATGATCTAACGAACACCGACAGCGCTGAAAACGACATTAAAGCTCGCCTAGCGGGTAAACTAAAACTGTTTGACCAGCAGTTAAACCACATGGAGAAAGATATAAATGAGGAAGAATCGCTTGCGCAAGCATCTAAAGAAATTGGAGCAAGGTGTGCTGAAGTGTGTTTAAAGGATATCAAGGATTTGTTGGATCAACATTTTTCAGCTTTAGTGCAGAACCATGAGAAACAACACCAAAGAGACGTTAAAGAATTTTACAAGGACCGCAGAGAGGCCCTGCGGCTAGGAAGAATTCTTAAAGAAAGCGGTGATACACTACTTCGTTCTGATAAGCAACAGACGCAAGTAGAATATCTTCGGGAAATTGACACATTGATCACAGAAAAGATGGCCGCTACAAGCTACGCCAAAATCATCCCCGAAGGAGAGAGCTTTTTACAGAGAAACGTTTGTTGTGTAATCAAACAAGCTGATGCAGTCAAGAGAGCTATTTCAGCCTGCAGTTTATCATGTGGTATCAGAAGTGTACTACAATGCAGGGAAAATATATTAAACGAAAACATGTCAAGGCCCCATTTAGTTTTTGAAATACCATGTGGAATCGAGAACGACATTAAAACCCCAGGCGAGGTGACAATGTTCTCGGATGCATCAGCCATTGTTACAGATCCTGACGGATTTTCGCAAATATTTACCCTTCAGGGAGACTGTATACGTAAGTTTGCCTGCACGGGTTTATCATGTGTGAGTATTTATGAAGACAACGTGTATTTTGCGACTGGAAGTGCAGATCATGTTGTAAAATATTCAGCAGACGGTTCTGAGGAGAGATACACTTTGAATCCCCCTTTCAAGGATGTACACCAGATCAAGGTTGTCAAGGACATCATCTTTATCTTGGTAATCGAAACAGGAATTCAACAAAGGTGTTTAAAAAACAGTTACGCCGAGCAAAAAATAATAAACTCACGTGGCATATGTCACTTTATGCCAGTATGTGTCTCTGACAGGGGTACGCTATTTTTCTGCACAAATCAGTATAATCATGTAGTTGAGGTATACACACATTCTGGGCAGCTGCTTTATAATATAGGGGGTCCAGGAAGTTCCGAATTGGAATTCAGTGTACCATGCAATGTCAAGGTCCTGTCAAACGGGAACATTATTGTAATGGACCATAGGAATGATAGAATTGTCGAGTTGAAAACTGATGGCACGTTTGTCCGCAACCTGCTCACAGCTAGAGATGGGTTGTGCAGGCCATGGGACATGGATTACATCAGCCCATATCTGTGGGTCAGTCAGCGTGGTTTCGATGAGCCAAAATTGTTCTTATTCAAATTCTAAGGACAAACTACGGACGTTTACTGCTACTTACAATTAAAGTGGCAACGTCAGGACCATCAGGCATTGCTTTGCAATATTGGCCCACAACATGCACGGATTGCTAGATGTTCACAACATAAACTGCAATATATGTAATATTGAAGCATCTACATTCTTCATAATATATTTTCAAAATGCGGGGCTGGGTTGCAACTAGATAGTTCAAAGTATTAATGCCAAGCACGTTTCACAAATGTGACTGACAAGTGTGAAATATCACTAAAATTAGTCCATCTTGAGTAAAATTCAATGATAATGTTCGACGTTATCATACAATGATGCATTTGATGCTTTGAAATTAACCATGCCTGTTCAGCTTGATGAGCTTTATTCTTTATATTTGACGTGTAACCTATGGTGTTAAATAATTTTTAAAAGGCCTGGACTGATCTTGAAACTGGTGTCTGAGAATCATGTGACACGTTTAGCTCAACACATGTATATAGTCACTTTCTGTAAGATCTATGTGAGGTCACCGTTGAAGGCAAAATCAGGCGAGCCATTTTAAAAAGTGAATAATAAATGTGAATGTTATTGTGTATGATCCATTTTGAGCAAAATTTGTAGACTTTCTAAAAAATTAATACATTATAATAATGTGTTATGCATTTGACATTGGGTATCTCAATAGAATGATTTAGATTATTATTGCAACCTGTAGTGTCTTCATCACTGAAAAATATGCTCTTGAAATGATTGATGTTCTTGCCCTACTCAATATATTTTTCTTTCTCTATCAGAGAAAAATGACTTATGGAATGAAATAATGTCTTAGGATATTATAGTGAAGGATTTTCTGCTGATGGTTAGATAATATATCTTGTCTTAAGACGATCTAAATATATTTTTTTTATTAGGATAGAAGTTTTAATTTTTATTGTGTCTGATATTCAACTATATATATAATGTAATGGAAAATATACAGATTAATTAAGTTAAGATTTTCTGAATCTGTATTAGATAAATGTGTGTGTGTGTTAGCATGTGTTTTTGTAAATCTTAATGTCCAAATCCATATATAGCGCATGATTATCCTATAATACACCTAATTCGACGAAAGCGAACGCACTAAGCGCAAACATGCACATAGAACTGACCTGAGTAATCCAGACTCTCTCAGAATTAACTTGCGCCTCTTTTTCTGATCGCGGATAAATTCAGCAGACAACACAGACGAAGCGGCAGGTTTTAAAGTAGTTCCTGCAGCCATGTAAGGGTACAACTGGTCACAAAGACAAGTCATGGATCGGTTCACTTTAGATTCATTGGTTAGGACAATCGCTAGGGCTCAGATGACTTAGTCAGCGATTTTATTATCATTCAAAGCACCCAAGTATTTCGTGATATTGGAAGCCAAGAGTACACCGTTATGCATATAAAACGTGCTTGAAAGTAACTTTTAGTGTAACACTCCTCCTGTATGATGTTCTTTAAATTTTGAATTAAAATAAAATTTTAAGGAATTATTCATAATTAAAGATTTTAACATCATTTTGAGCCAAACACTAGCCGAGAATACACGACTCAGCAGGCTGATAAGCATTTACAGGAGTCGCAAGACAAGACATAGGCGAAAACGCACTGCGAGGGTCACCCATCTTTGCAAAATGAATTAGGTAAACTAGTGATATTTGCATTTACTACGCCACAGGACCGTTGAAGAAGCTGGCGATTACTCTGCACAACACAGCACCCTTTCCTTTAATCGCTCCTAAAGATATCTGTGTCGTATCATTGCTGTGTTACACGAAAACGTTTATCAAAGTCAATTTCGCTTTCTGACAGTCTACAAATATCGATGGTCAGATACACGTGACACACAAGCAACTCCTTCTGTGTGTGTTATCGTATTAATCAGGATACCATTTCTGTTCTTTAGTCGTACAAAGTCTGTCCCATCAACTAATAATATTTCACTTGTCTGTGCTGTTTGACTCGGCCTTGTTGTCCATATTAAGGCCAAAGGCTATTCAAATAAATTATTACATTGATTAACAAAAAGGGAAAAGACGTATATTCAAGCATGATTTACAAGAGCGTTTAACGGGACATGACACCGTTCATTGTTGTACCGGCCCGTATGCTCGTCCCGTGAATATGATAACTTAGTTATTAGTAGGGGTTTTAATTATTTCATATTATTTTTCTATGCATGCCCGAATCGAATTTGACAATATCGAAGTTAATTCTAAATAAATATCACTCTAATGGGTTATTTAATACCCGATGGGTTCCTAATTAGATACATATATCAAGAAAAATGTCGTTTTGCATTCGAAATAAGGACGGCACATGTATATAAAACATGAGATATGATAAAGCATATACACTTTTATCAGTATCTTGCTTGAAAGGAAAAAGTTCAACTCATTAACAATTCAGGTCCGCAGAGCTACTTAACAGTTACGTTAAGGCATTCCCTGGCTTTTTTGTGTGTATGTTTTGTTTGCTCAGTGGTTTCACTCGAGGTTATAGACCCAAGTTGCTATAAATAACATCCAATGTGTCCTTCACTCAAGTTAAGGACCGATCATGTAATACGTTTGTTCATTATATAACTTAGTATCCGCCTATCTATATTTAATAGATACGACATCAGACTTACAGACCATTAAGACATCATATTTAATATGTTTATAAATAAATTATTATAAATTACATAAATACAAAATTAGGGGCAGAGTAAATTTTTAGCGAGTTATAAAGTTAAGTAAAATCACTATATAACATTAAGGCAACGCATTTGGTCTTATTTGGTCAACGCATTTAACATGATCAATTTGGATCTTACTTTGGCGATTGTGACACTTCAGTCAATTGTCCGGTTTGGTTGTGAATGATTTACATATTCTACCACCCTGAGTATTAAAAATGCAGATTGTATTGCAAAATTGGAACTCTGAGTAATTTATATTACACTGAGATATAGGGCACCTGATCACATGCGCACATACTGGTTGTATATAAAGACCTTCCCTTAAGATAATTGTCACAAAAATCTGTCACGTATACTCAGTTTTATATTAAATACTAAATTGTCATAGAAGTACTATTTTCAGCGTTGTTCATCTATGAATCGGCTCTATCAGGAAAGTAACTCCTCAGTAACTCCTGTCATGAGTAACATTAAAGAATCATGATCCTTCATCAACACACATTTAACATCCAACTATCCCACAATAGTTCATGGTAATTTTATACTACTTCCTGAGATATCTAACGAAACACATAAACCAAAACGGAGACCCATATGAAGTGATTCTTCTCTTACATCGACTCATATATACGTTAAAGGGACGTGTCTTGTCAAGTGCAAAGTGTACACGTCCCACACTCATATCTCACCTGATGTTAATATATGCCAAGGAGAAACTATACTATAATTATAAAGGTTATACAACCATTCTGTTGTATAAAGGACACATGAATAATATCGGACATATATATATATATATATATATATATATATATATATATATATATTATATATATACATATATATATATATGTAGTTTCTTTTAATTAAAATCTTATATTATGAACTCCTTTATGATAGCATATGTTGTCCGGGACTTTCGACAAAAATAATATTAAAACTACATCATTCATTAGTTAAGTATTAATACCAGACCGGGCGAGGGCACAAATTATTTTCTTTAAGAATATTTCTAAATATTATACGTTATGGTCACTACGATACATGTGCCATATAAAGCAGAACTTGTTAAGGTTAATAACTTGGAATACTTTGTTCACACAGTGTGCCTTATACATTGAGTGTGCTGCATGAGTATTTCTCTAAAGGGTTTGTCAGCCGTTGTGTACAATGCATTATAAACTGCAATTAACGACATATTGATAATTTCCGTCTGAACAAATTTTAATATTCGGGGCCATAAAGAAACAACATGAAGATCACTATTCAGCCGTAATGTGAACATTACACACATTAAGAAGCCCATAGTTCACTTGTTTTATTTTTGCCACACTGTGGGCTTACTTAGTGGTTTAGAGTTTGATTTGGCATACTGCCCACCTTAAGGTCACATATCTCATTCTTTTACTAAAAGTATCTACACAACCCGGGATATGTGCTGTATCAAGGAGACATAACAGTCACCTTACATACAGAAGCCTCTATTGGCCCGCGACCTTAAATACTTAAAAGAACTTAAATGCAGACGGATTACATGATATACTATACTTATCATACTTTTCTCGTTTAATGAATAGATTCTACCCTAGAACGACAAAAGTTCTGTCCAATAATTAGGACATATTATTAGTTATATGTAACATTTAACTTAGACTATTTACCTAAAAATTGTATTATTGATTATTTAACTTAATTAATGGTAATTGGTATGTGATGGCAAGGTTGTATGTGAATACAAGAAGATATTAAATCCGAATGTATTCGTATGGCAATATCGTAATAATGGAAATATTCCCTTGAAAAATAAGTGCATATATCGAATTTTATATTTCACTGTAATATAACAAAGTTAATGTGAAGGGACTGTACACATGATATTTGGCACTTTACTTTGTTTGTTTCTGTTTATGAATAATTACTTGCCGCCACAAAAAATCTATAGAAAACCCCTCACATTATGCTTAGTGGTCACAAGCTCAAAATATCAGTTTGTTATCATAGTATTTATAATTTAGACAAAGTAACAATATGTTGTATAAGCAACCTGATATAAAAAATAACATAATATATTACGTGTTATAATATATGCGATTGTATTGTCATATGGGTTTCTGTATTTCAGACTTATAATGGCCGCAGCGGGAGACACGCATGTCGTATCATGCTCTATTTATTTTGAGAGAAGACCAATAAGAAGCCTATGGGTCTTCCATGTGAGCAATCTTTCTGTCTTAGCTGTCCGCCACAGTGGCCTACAAATCGCTTATGACAGGCAGGGAGTCATCTGCATATATAGTGCCCAGTGTGTCGTAACAAAACCAAATTAATTCGAGAGGGTATATCTGCTTTGCCTGTTAATTTCAAGGTATCAGAAGTAGCAGAAAATATGACAAATTTAAGTGATCTATTCCTATGATTAACATGTGTACAAGAAGACTTCAAACCCAGTGAAACCATGTGTAAAAACTGCAACCGGCGTTTATGCAAAGATTGCGTTTCTCGGCACCAAAAGATAAAACCATTTGCGTCACATCTTGTTTTGAAGACCTGTGTATCAATCACAAAAATGGTGTGGAATATTACTGGCTTGAATGTATGGTAAAACTGTGCACTGAATCACCAAGATCATGAAATATGCGATATAAAGGAGGCACAAAATCGGGTTATGGCAATCATAAAGAACCAAAGAAAGGAATTGGGCGACACCATTGAAGGTTTTTAGAAGATATTTGATCAACAGGTAACAACTTGGACCAACTTTAACAAGAACATTTCAGAATCTGCAAGGCTTTGTTTAGAAAAGCAAATGCTGAATTAGAAAAACAGTTTAAAAAATTGATCAAAGATCACTCAGAAAAACATTAATAGGCAGTGAACAAATTTGTGGCAGAGCACAATACAACATGCATGAAAGGGACGATGTTTAGACGAAGATTGTGCCATTTTGCTCTGTGAAGAAAACCTGATAGAGCATCGACGATTGCACAAAAAAAAATAAAAAACGAACTAGCCGAGTTTTTAAGTAAAATTTCTACAAATGTTGCAATACCAGGGACCAGGCTCATCTCAAATGCCACCTGCTCAATAGATGGTGTGGAAAACTTCCAGGGAGCTTTGCAGAATTTTTCATTGCCTTGCAGAGTCAACGGGGTCCTTCAAAGTGTACAACACATGAATAAACAACACTTAGTTGTTAAAATACAATGCGGAGAAGGGTGCATGATAAGAAAGCCAGGTCAAATAAGAATCTTATCGGATGGATCCGCCATTGTATGCGATGATGACGGTTTCCCACGTCGCACTGAAACCAATGGAAGCTTCTCAGCCGAATATAACCAGCAAAGTGACCTCGCTGCCAGGAATATAGAACCGGTAATAAGATACTCCAGCGAAGTTCCCCCAAAAACTTTTAAATTAGTTCCGGCGTGTCGAGATCTACGCCAGATACATGGTGAGGAAGACGATCTCTACACACTTAGTTATACAGCTGGAATACAACGGCGGTCCTTGGTAAAAAGGGGCATCAAAGAGAAACTGATTGAGAAATCTCATAACTGCAGCTTTTTGAGAGTCACACGTGGTACGTCGGCGTGGTTTGTATTTGTATCCCCAGAGGGTCCTGCAGTTATTGTATATGACGGTTGTGGGAGTCCGTTATACACCGTGGATCATGACACTATTAATTTATCTTATCCAGAAGATGTCAATTACCTTGCTAACGGTAATTTGATAGTAGCCGATCGCAGTACAAACAGAATTTTTTAATTGACTCTGAAACGGCACTTTTGTTCGTGACCTGCTCAAACCAAGAGACATGGATTACATGCACCCTTATATATGGATAAATCAAGGTGTAGATAAGCACGAAAGGGCACTGTTACTGTTTACATTTTAGACTGACCCTGGGAAAACACAGCAACAGTCAACGCAACAGCAACAGTATACTATTTTTATACTGTTTATTGGAAACTATTAAAATGATTTCTGATAATACATGTAGATATGACATACGTCCATACATTTCTGGACATTTTGGATATGATTTACTTAAAGTTCAACATGAACGCAACGCATATAAGAAAAGCACATTGAAATGTTTCTTTTGTCTATGGCTACCTTCGCACATATCGCATTCTGCGATAAGACGATGCAATTATTTTTTAAACATCCTAGATATTGATTTGCGCGACACTAATCAAAATGATACCGATTCGGAAAAGATTACTTACAGTCTGTCATTCTGGAGTTTATACTGGTATTCATCTCAAAATATTGTCACACGCTGAATTAGAATTTTACGCTAATTAAACTTACTTTTTAGATAATCAATAGGAATGCTCTATATGTTGGACCTCCGTTACCACGAAATACATTTTAATGCAACTGTATGCATTAGCACGGCACATCGGAGGAAGAACTTGGCACAGTTATCAACCAGATTTATTTTGTAATTTACAATTTTATTTGAAGATTTATTTCTTCAGTTAGCATATTTACTTTTGACACAAAGGCCATATATCAACAATAAAGCAATCATAAATATAGTTCAAATTCTTCATTTTGAATTACATGCGTAATCAAATGTATAGAACCACACCCAAGCTCTAAATGTTTTTTTCATTCCTGCTTAAATAATATGCTGGCCTATGTTTTGGCATTTGTTCTGGAACCTTTATGCATAACCCAATAATGCCTTCCACAAGAGCACAAAGAATGTACCTAAACAAAGTGTCTGTGAATGTCACGCCAGATTTTTCTTCCTGTTGAGTCGATTGTAGAGCCTAAAATTATTGGTCTTTCTCATAAGCAGGTGTAAAAGGAAAATATTCTACAAGATGTTGTACTATTAAACAATATGATTTCAGCCAGGGTCAGAAATACGATCGAATAAAAAATATGAAAATCCGTAATACTGGGTTTTCCTCAATCGAGGCAATACTGAGGGGTTATTTATATATACTGCTATACATGAATTTAGCTGTGAAATAAGAGGTCTAAGAACAAGGAAGGACAAATTAAAAAATCCCTTTTACCTATAATAGCAATAAAGAAAAAAAGTTAAACTATCCATATACAACAGAGCTTTGCTTTACAGTATGCTGTCATGTATAAACTTCGATGTCGATATGGTTATGTTATTATAAATTTAAACTCTTCTATCATTCAGTGTGGGCAAAAATCCATTAGTACTATCCTTCTTAATATAGATGGTACGTATTTGGACCTATATCGAAATATCTAGTTTTAGGGATGCTAGCATGAAATGAATATATTCATGGCAACGCTACTTGCATACCATATGTTTGAGAGCTGAATAGATGAGACCTTTAACTGAACCAGCTGTAAATGGTAAATACATTCCGCAAAGTCTCAGTCCCGTTGAAAGTTTACCCAAAAAAATTGTTTGGGGTACAGCGGTTCTTCTTCTGTGTTTCTCAAATCACACGTATCGAATCCTTGAAGTTATAGAACTGCTGAAAATGTGTTCTGCAGTCTGGATTTGGGTTCGACGGTTGCAGGCAGTAGTCTCGTTCATTCCCTGCAATGCGCCACAGTGTGCAGGTACCTGTTGTATTACCGCTCTTCTCGGTGCACTAATTGAATGGAGGGATTCCTTGGCTTCTTTTTATAAGTAAAGGCTTGCATGACTGAGAGGCTATCATTATCTGGTAGCATTAGATTCTAGTGTTTTGGATATAGGAAGTTACTTTTGTGAGTGCTTGTTCCTCTGCCTTATAGTTACTGCAGTGTTTCCAGATGGAAACGTCATCAACTCCATTAGTCCTTCAGGGTATCTAATACAGACTCCTGTTCCACAATTTTGCTTTGCCCTTGTTTCTGTCCAAACTGTGAATATCAGTATATTTGCTTCTTCAGGATATTTGTCATAAACAAGAGCTTTGGTGATACTGTACATGACAGCAGCAAACTTGGGTGTGACTTGGTGTCATATTGTGGACTGACCAGCGGATTATAATTATTTGGGCAGCTGACAGTGTTCAAGGGAATGGACCTGAAGAATGTACGAATAGGTCTGGGTGGGAGTTTAATTGTATGTTCGGGGGACAGTTGTTTTGCCTGTTTCTCCTGAAGCGGTTCATGGTAAGCCACTCTACTCTCCGTTTAATGTGATGTTTGTCCTGACAGCGGATTCTTTTCTCAGGGAGTAGGATGATAGTGTCTCATCGATCCTGGAGGTTGTAGAAATTCTCTCCATGACCTCAACTGTTGTTGTCTTCATGGCTGAAGTTATTAGCCTCCGTGCATGGCTTTGAACTCTGTTAAATGCCTAGTCGCTGGTTTTTGCTGGTATACACCAGGCAGTTGAGCTATACCCTAGGTGAGGGAAACTGATCCTTTCGTTTGCCCTCAATGCTGTTTCAGAAAGGCCAACATGTTTCTATCGAAGGCCTCTACTTTCTGAACGGTGAACGGGGGCCTTCCATGTTTAGAGCTTGTCAAATGTCACAACAAGGTATGATGGTTCCTCCTCTTTTTCTGATCTTGTTTCTCCTAGATTGATGGTTCTAGCTTTCTGTCTGGTATATGACTTTGGTTGTTTATGCTGATGCAGCAGTCTCCAGCCCAGGCCGCAATCTTGTTCGCTGCCATATACATGTATTTTCAGTAGCTTATGCTTTCCAACACCACAAAATTAGGAATTTGGACTTTTCTGCGATCAAATCCCTTAGTTTGGTCTGTCTGTTTTTTGTTTACCATATAGGAGCGTAAGCCCCTGCATGAAGCTTTTAACAATCATGAAACGACTCAGGCCCTAGAAACACTATAAAAGTTATAACACATGTTAATGATTGATGATTGAATCATTTATTGCTAACCTTCCATCTTTTAACAGTTATTACGCGGGTAAAGTATTATCGTGTACAAAGGCGCTTGTGTTTTGTTAAAAAATCACATTCGGGTTACCTTTAGAATATGTTTGGTTATTAATATTACTCATTTCCTTAATTTTAAGGACCAAACATACAATATATCAGCCATAGTTTCTTCCGAGGTATTGCTTTTATTAATATGTGTCACAATATACTGACTTTCTGATGATTATCTTTCGTATTGCATCTATGTATCTATCTATCTATTTCTCTGTATGTCTGTCTGTCTGTTTGTCTCTCTCTCTCTCTCTCTCTCTCTCTCTCACACTCTTTGTAACTAGGGGTGCCTGTGAACAAGCCCCTACATTCTGAGTATAGTATCATGAGAAACCTACAGATCTCATGACAGGTGTACCACCTGATGGTTTATGATATGCAGGACTACTCTCTGCCACTTTCCACTTTCCTGCATACAATGCATCTGACATCCAATCACAATAACACAAATATAAAATATTAAGTCATCTGATTGATGTAAGCCTCTTAATTAATCTAAATATGAAAAAAGGTAGCAAGTCCACGTGTGTTGAATCTATATTACACTTGAGGTCTGTACAAACATTTATCCTACATGAATACCACGGTCATATACCGAACCAAATCAGATTGTCACCGAACCCTATCAAGAGAAAAGACGTGTGATAGAAATTTGCGAAATATTACATTCATCACATAACATTGATATATTAGAATTTAGTCTATTATAACGCTAGATGACCTGTGATATGGGTATAAGAAACAGGATTTAAAGCCGGGAAATCTAGTGTTTGATTTCCAACCGAGATTTTTCCCAGCAAGCCCATCCAGGATGAACGTCCTTCAGGCGGTGTCCAGGGTCCATGTTTCATTCGCAAACGATGGCTCTTCAGGGGGTTCCTTTGTACCCTGTAATGGGTATGGTTACATGTCCAGGACTCGCAGATGCGGTAATCATTGGGCCTATTTAACACCCAAAAAAATTAGAGTAAACAAGAGTTACCTCCCTTTCCCGCATGTATAAGTAAAATACTCGAGGCATTTAAGCGTATCATTGAGAACATGTGCACAATGTGACTGACATATGGGGGTCCTCGCGCTACTTATTATTAGGCCAACTATAGGTTCAGTGATTCGATGAGGCTCGCCATTCTCATGTAACGTTATCAATTCATTAATAAATATATTCCTCAGTCAGTTGAAGAAGTTTTATTCTTAAGCTTCACTTAGGAGAAAGTGAGTAAATATTTATTTTATCATCCTTAAATATGCATTGTACTAAGATTCATTTAGTAAAACTATAAAGGTCTTTGGAACAATGTTAGCACAAGTACATTTAAATTCATATGTTCGTTGCAATAATGGGATTAGCTGAAGAATGTAATCAGAATATTTTAGTACATGATGCAGAATATGAGCTGTAAATAAATAAGAAGCATGAAAAACAACACAAGAAGGCCGCTGAAAAATTTATTAAAGGCTAAAGCCTATCTCAACAAGTACCAGGATATCTTTAAATGCAGTTTTCGTGATAAATGTGTTTAATATTCATCGTTTAGATGGTCATAAGAATGAGCGAAGGCGGCATGGCTGTTGGTTCACTGGTCAAAATCATCTGACGGACTTCGTGTGTTTTTTTCTCTTGGTAGAGCGATAATTTGCACAATAGACCCGCAGTACATAAAATGCGGAACAATGATAAACCAAACCAATAACATGGTTATTGTATCCCGTGATAATACGTCATATTCAAGCATTTGAAAATCCGGGGACCGACCTTGTCCTGTGACTGCGCTGGGCAAACCCCTCAGCAAACCCCTCGGGTTTTTCAAATGCGTGTTATCACTGTAATTTCCCCACGATGTCATCGGTTCCGCCAATATATATATATATATATATATATATATATATATATATATATATATATATATATATATATCATTGAATATAAAAATAAGTGTATATATGTAACATTTGCGATAGGATATGTTTATTGTTTTATTCGATCACAGCATACACTCTCGGTAAATAGTTCAATTAATTACTTTGACGGAACTGGCATGAATAATGATACATTGCATGTAACACCTTATATGTGGGATTTAGTAAAAAGTATAAAAGATTACTAAAGCAATACTTTCATGTTTGATAATGTATATGTCTCATAACCATCCCCTATGAATGTCACCATGAGTGACAATGTGTAACCATATAATGCTTCTTCAAGATTGAAATAAATAGTACCACTAGCTTTCTATATTGAATTCCAGTGACATATTTAGGGAAGAATCAATATGATTGATGAATTGTGCTCGGTCTTATTAGAAGTAAACACATGAATTAGAAGAAGTGGTTGTTTGTTATTATGACATATAACCGTACTGTTAACAACCATAACGAGCGCTAATCTTCGCCATTTCACACGATATTTATTCTGTTTTTAATAAACGGTACCATCACATCAACGGTACTATCATTATTTCTTTACTGAAAGTAAAAATAAATACTGCATTTGGTCACCTGTTACATTTGTTTTAATCTTCACATAGCGACAACAGTGTAAAAAAAACTTATTTATGTTTTTTTATCTAGCAAGTTTCTCATCATTTACGGGATCATAATTGCATCAGATATTATGAGAGAAATAAAAAAAAATGTATTGGGGGCACTTTACATTCCACTAGAAGTTCGGACTGTAGGATTATCACGGACTTTTTCGACATTCACCCTCTGTTAACATTCTGCTGAGCTCTAGTTAGCTTTAGCAACTGCCAAATAAAACATTAATTCAGAGCGAGGAAAACTTGGTCGACTGACTTCAGCAGAATGAAAAATAGTTTGTGTGTCTATCCTGGTTCAATTGTCAATCTCTAGGAAAAAGCAGGCCTGTTGCTTTCAAACGGACTGATTTAGGTTTGAGCCTATCAAAATTTGGTTGGTTTGTAGTATTTCTGTGGTAGCCACAAACCTTAATTTTCACATTTTTATTTAAAATGTACTTACTTATATATTTATAAATTAAATAATAAAGTTATACTGTATATGTGGAAGCACACCGATATTTTTTTGTTTTAAGTCTTTAGTTAAGCATATTCCCCAGCTTTATCAATGGATTTGGATATGTTATATTTATTTTTGTTTCATTTAAGTCTCCAGAACGCTATTCCATAAATGCCCTAAATTTATTCAATAGCGCGGCAATTCTATGTAATATCTGTGATTGTTAATACAAAGATATATAAATAGCTCTCCGATGTACGTTTATTCGTTCTGTATCAGTTATTTGGGGTCGGTATTCTGTGTCCCGCATGTTTTGTCTTGTTCATGTTTTCATGTTCTATATTACGACATATTTCATGAGCAGACAAGTAGTTTTCTAAAATGTAAACGTAGGTACTTTTATGTTGTCTAAATCATCACTTATATAATTATATTATTTCTTCAGGTGAACCACTGACTATAGAAATTTGATGATTAAAAAAACTGATTGCAAAAGTGATATACCATTGGAAAATATATCATGTATGGAATATTGTGAATTTGGATAAAGCTGAAGAGTAAGGTAACAGCATGTTTATTATAGGGTTTGTTTAATTTTAATGGATCAAGGTTAGTGTGACAATATCAGTCTGGTTGTTCAAACAACGTGGTTATAGAGACAAATTAACCCAAACCAGATATACAGTTGACTTCTTTTGTAGAGTAGGGCGAATCTCGAGTCTGCTAACCTGCGTCGCTGCGCACTCACACGTCGCGTTACGTCAACACAATATAGGCCGTTTTCAGTCATATATACCATACGGTATGTGTTATAAAAGGTCACTGAAACAGGAACCTCTGTAGATGTCACAACTAACAGCCATGCTAATAAATGCGGTAAATGAGTGATATTTGCATATTACTACGGCACAAGGCCGTTGAAGAAGCTGGCGATTTCTTCGAACAGCATACTCTTGGCACAACACCAATTAATGCTAGTTGTTAGATTCTACCAGTGAAAAGCACGTGTTGCAGACGCTTTTTCAGTGGCGGACAGCTGCTGCATAGTGGACGGGATAGAGAAGGTCAAGGCTTCGATCAGTCACTGTACATTTTCGTGCAGTATAAGGAAGACCTCAGGTCAAGGTGAGAATGAAACGAAGCCAAAGATTATACTAAAATTGCCATATAGAACCAAGACAGGCCTTCAAAGTCCTAATCAAGTCAGGATCTTACCACACTGGTCAGCCGTTGTAGGGGATTATTCATATCCACCGCGTAGGTTTACAATTGATGGACTATCCATCAAGGTGTATCAGGGCACACCTGTCATAGCTGTATGTGTGAAGGGGACAGCGTAATATTTTCTAAAAGCAATGCTCGTCTGTCAGGAAATACGATTCGGAGGGGATAATCATGAATAAGTGAAGAGACTCCCTTTAGAAAAAACCACGCTGTTCGTGTAGATTGCAATGACCTCTTTATATTGAGCTACTATTCTGGTATTGAACAAAGATCTCTCTCTCAAAGACAAAACTATGCGGAAGGCATGAAAAATGGGTATACCTGCAGCTTTGTAGGAGTCTTGTGTGGCAACTCATTCCATTTCTTTTGTACACAACCAGAAAACAACTGCGTAGCTGTGTTGGTTAGGCCGGAAGTCTATTATATTCAAATAGAAATTCCGGGCGATTCAGACCAGTTGACATAAACCCTTTGATATATCGGCAATTTGATTGTGGCGGATTTTGGTGGGGATAGAATTGAAGGGTCCTACGGTCCTTTTTCTGACACAAGTTGAGTCTCCAACTAAGGCATACTTGGCACATTTTCTCGGTTTCCAATAACAATGGCTAACATCTCTGATAGATAAGTTTACCACTGTTAGTTTTTTTTCTCTGATTATGTACGAATTCAGGACATTCAAATAATAACAACATTCGTCGATCATCGAGTTCTGTATCGTACAACTTGCCTAAAGAGCATCCGTAGCTGCAAGCTATATCTCGGAAACAAATTTCTCATCAATATCTACTTACATTTCAAACAACAGGATACCATGCTAATTTGTGACCGTATACAAACCACTTTTAAGCACTCAGTACTCCACATTGAACAAGGGTTCACGCCCTGTACAGAGACGGCAGACCTTAACCCCGATGTATTATGTATGCCAACCCATCAAGCAAAACCATAAACTTTTATGTACAAACAACACATTCTTGACATTCCGAAGCTATAGTACTATCTTGCAAAGTGGTTTTGCAGTGCCGACAGAGACAAAATAACTGTATTTTATCTTGCAAATGCTCATCTATGTTTTAGCACTCTCACTGTTGTGTTTTTACTAAACATCGTTTTCAACACCGTTTCTCGTGTAATTTTTTTGTTAGGATTGTCTAAGGACTGTAGAATACACACATTTTGTTTCGTGTGTCGGAGGCATATATTCTTTAGAGAGCGAAAATATTAGCAGATATGATAAAATAAAAGAGGCACCATCTTGTATTTCAATGTACCATTTATTTATATACTGATCTCTTCATTCTTTACCAGGACAGTTTGCCAAGGTATAAAGATAAGATATACTAATTATAATGACGTCAATAAAAGGTAATAATTACCTAACTTTGCACGTAGTTCTTTGTTAGATCATTTATCGCTATATGCCTTTGTCATACAGGTCTATCGGACCTATTTCTTTTTATTCTGGCCCGGCTCCCTTGATACGATTGTGGTGCTTGTTTTGTGGTGCATGTATTAATAAAGGTACATTCTCTTTAGGTGCCCTCTAAACAGTTTCGTCAGCTTTGAATCAATTATTAGTTTATTTCAATTCGGCAAAATACATGCATGTGTTTACCATAGGTAACGTTAATATACATTTACCTCAACTGAAAGGATGTAATTAAATGTCCGAATCGACATTTCGTTTTTCCATTTGATAAACGTCATATGTTTGTTTGTGAGCCGAAATGAAAACACGTATTGTTTTCATTGATCACCAATGGGATTGCGTTTGTTGTCTTTAATAAAAGGGATTAGTTGTTCACTTAAGTTTGGACATACAGATTTACACAGGTTCATGTGTATACTTTCTCTTTCTAATCCGAATGCAAAAACCACAAAATATTGCGGAACCTTCTATATACCAAACATCCACTGACGTGTACGTGTTCTTGATACAGTTTGACAGAAACACTTGTATGAGTGTATGAGGCTCTTTGTTTTGTCAATTTGCAATAAAGTGTAACATATTGTATTTTTATCTCCCTTATTGATTTGTCTAAATAACAACTTGTTAGCTTTATTCATGTTTACTTTCATTATAGAACAGTACATCTTTCTTGTGGTATTTTGACAGTATACAATTCTCTATTTATATGTGGTTATGTTAAGATATTAATATATCATAGCTGCCAATGTGATATTTTGCAAGAAAATGGTGGTACAATATAGCTTAACATAAGTGATATGTTTCATCATGGAGTTACAACTGCTGTAGCTATAAGGTTATGTTAAAATAATAGCCGCTTCTCAATCTGAACGCAGTCCAGAAGATATTGGTATTGGTTTTACCCAAATATACTGATATCAGAACATCGGGTTTTGTCCAATGCTAGCTTGAATATCTTCAATGCGACGATACTTGATTACTACAGAGAGCTGGACAGGTATGATTTCTGGCTTTATATTTTCCAAATGCGTCATATAAACCCAATGAAAAAATCGTGCTGACACAAGATGGTATAGGTTAAAAATCAGTGAATAACATATTGGTAATAATAAAAATAATATATTGTTGACACTTACTAATAGTCATTTTACGGTTAAGTAACAGCATGTACATATGGCTTTACTTTTTTCAGAAATAATCGCCTTTGCCCTTTGCATTATATAGTAATATCACCCAGGTTTCCCCTTATCCTGAGGATCCAAAATGTAGTATGTCTTATTTTGATTAGATTCTCTTGGTATATAATTATTTCATGGCAAATTATTCACCAAATTGCAGATTGGGGTGAAACATGCTTCTGTTAACAACAACATATTTTCAAATTCGCAAACAGCAAGAAAGAACACATTTCGTGTTGAACGAATAGATAAGCATTGTGCAATCACATATATATATATATATATATATATATATATATATATATATATATTGTAATAATAAATGCCAAAAATAGTTCAAATTTCGTGAATATCAAAGGGCAGTTATCTGGAAAAAAACCCGCCATCACTGTCCACTATTTTATACGTAAATACAGATTACTGATATTTATATTGAGATACATATTAAGACAAGTCGAGTTCGTATATTTTCCAAACATTTAAAATACATTGGGCGTTAGAAGAATCCACTTTTATTCAAAGACATAGGATTAATATAATATTATATAACAAGGCCAATGATACATATGCTAAATGAATTATCTTGTGTTTTTACTGTATTTGTTTTTTTTCGGCAGTGTGTATTTGTTATACAACATGTTCTATTAAGCGTGCGTTTGACTGTCAGTTATATCATACATTAATTTAATAAAAACAGGCCAATCATTACTGATAGACATATATATTTATTTCTGTTTATTTATTTACACATATATTACCAGGATGGACCATTCAGCATGTTCACCTGATTTCAAGTTGGTCCTGGAAATATTACAGAGTGATATATGTATTATTATATACAAGCAAAGTATAACTTAAATATTGATAACAGTTGCATCAACTCTTCAAAAGTTAACAAAGATATCCACCCCTTGACTTCTCAAAATATTACCTTGAGGTTCCACGGACTCCTTTATATTCTTCCTATTGAAAAATTATATATATATATATATATATATATTTATATATATATATATATATAAAACGAAGACACCTTGGTGTTGGCTGTTTATTTTGTTCTCGAGTTTTCGAAGCTTCTTCACCAGGTGTCAAGTGGAGTATGTATAAAAAGTGTTGTATATATATATATATGCAAGGTACAGTGCAACAGTTCCAAGATTGGCTGCAATTTCAAAATTACTACACCCTTTCAAACGGATTAAATAATACGTATATAAATTTTGATAATATAATACCTCTGTTTTTTTATCCTTAGGATCTATGCTATGAATGTCAGATTAACGGGTTAAATGGTAATATTTCTTTGGAGATGTCAAACATTTCATTCATATAAGTAATTTGCCCTCTGTTCAGACCATGAATAATGCCTTTCCAAATCATGCATAAATAAACAGATTCATTAAATTTTATTTTTGATAAAAATCTACTTCTATTACTTGTAACCATTAATTCCTAAATCGTTACAGGCATGAACACAGAGCAGTGTACATTTAGTACATTTTACATCAACGGCCAGTTTGTTCCGGGTTTCCTGATCCTAGTACCCTTTGCATTATCGGTCACAGTATACAAAATTAAAAGGCCTACTTTTCAGTCATAATGATCATTCTCCTCTCTTGTTTTAAAAGGAGTGCATAGATGGGGCGCATCTCATGGCCATATACCTGTGGTTTAAGCATACAAACTGACATTATTTGTTTAATGTACGCTTCAATCTTGTATATCCATTGTATCACATTGATGTCATGGTTATCTGATGTTACTGTTACTGTTTATTCAGTCATGCCTATAGTGATCAACCACGTTCTTTATGAATTTTAGTCATGAGACTTTACATAATATGTGTATGCATCCCTCTCTCTCTCTCTCTCTCTCTCTCTCTCTCTCTCTGTTAGTTATTAACCTGTATCGGAGTGAATATGATTGAATCGGATGTTATTATTTACGTGAACATTAGGAAGGTATGTCCTCAACGTTTGGTCAAATCTTTGTAAATGTTAACCTATCAGATACCTTGTTCTTTCAGATAATATTTAAACTCTTTTCTAGATCAACGGTTTAAAATTCACACAGGTTTATTTCTATCAAATAATGGGGTACCTCATAATGTCTTAATAATCGTTGACTGTAGTACCGCTGCTGCTTCTCAGCGCCATCTGGTGTTCATTCGATAAAATGAATATGGTGAACGTATGATATTCGCACTGGATATTTCTTTTAATTATACAAATACAGCCACTGGATGGCAAAGACTGATATAAGGTTTTTCACTGCGAAGAGCTAATACATGTTTCAGAGTGACGTATCTTAAAAAACAGGATCATTTAATCGTTCAAAGTTCGAATAATGTATTAAAGCGGTGAAACAAGAAAGGTATTAGCGTAAATAACAATACTCGTTTTACAATTTACCCATTACTAAATAGAAGAAGGTTTGAATGGCTACCACTGCTAAAGGTGTTTGTGAACCCAATTCTGTAAGTAATGTTAAGGTTTCGTGGGTTTTTTTTTGTCTACAGCATATAGCCATATTTTAACAACTACGATTTGGATATATTATAGAGGACGTGTAAAATGTGTCATGATATAAACCCATTATATTATTATGAAAATAATGATTAATACTTTTTACTAATGCTATACCGCTGAATATAAAACAGATTGACATATCTGACCAACGAGGGATGCTACTGGCTTATTTATTTTTGGACCACTAATATAAACAGACCGTCCTACAACATCTGCCGTAGTTATAGTTCATCTGTGATATCCATGAAATCGTGAATAAAAATTTCACTTTAAATCATGAAACATAAACTGACACTGACAACAGGTTTGCGTATCTGAACGATCTCTGTCTTAAACTCTCAGATATCGTTTCTGCACGCGCTCAGGTTCCGGGAAATAAGGCCGGGGTGGTATTCACAATTTGTTAAACAGGCAGATCGGATATATTATGTACCCCTATAGGTAATTAATATATATTTTTAGTGCTTCTGTCTTAATTTGTCGGTTGTCAAGCAATAATAGAAAGAAAGCCGTACACTGAATACTCATGTTTGTATTACTCTGTATATATGAAATACATGTTACCAATATAATGATTTCATGACATGGTTACACCATATATATATATATATATATATATATATATATATATATATATATATATATGATCTTTGTTTGTACATAGTATTCATTTCGTACAGAAATTAAAGAAAATCAAGTGAAGACTGTTCAATGCGAAATCAGAAAAAAACGTTTGATAATAAAATGTGTAATCACTCATCTGTCAATTAGTAGAAAAGGCAATTAAACATTTGTTCGCCAGGTTAGAGATTATAAATCCTGTAGCTTCGCTTCTTCAGATATAAAGCTTGGCAATAGATGTCATTCTACTGAAGAGTATGCACATTAGAATTATGCTTTACACTCTTCAATATGTTACTGCACTCTGGGGCTGCAAATAAAAAGTTGCTCCAAGTAAAAAAAAAATACTTCATAGTTTATGATGACACATAAAATAACGTCATTGTTTTAGATTGCAGCTCGCATTATTGATACGAGCACGGTTTTATTCAGAACAGGTTGGATTTCCCTTTGTTCAGGTTTCGTGGCTCTCAGCTTCCACCTGTTTCCTGCCTGAAGAATGCATAACTTCAAAAGAATTATTATATTATTTCCTGTAGGCATATGTTTTCATATAACCAATTCTCAACATACATAAATATCTTTAGCGTGCATTTCCCCCATTATTTTTCGATGCTTGATTACCTTGGAAGTATTTCGTTTTCTTTTGTACTTTCAGAACACAATGGCCTCTGTGGATAATTCGCACGTCCTACACTGTGCCATCTGCCTCGAAAATAAGACCAACAAAGATCCCATGGGTCTTATTTGTCAGCATTCTTTCTGTCTTGTCTGTCTCGAGGAATTGCACATGAGACGTGTCAAACAAGGCAGGGAGGACCCATTCTCTGTGCAATGTCCAGTATGTCTCCGGAAAACAAGACTACCGGATGGAGGAATATCAGGTCTACCTGTTGATTTCAAGGTTGCGGAAGTTGTAGATATGATGAAAGGACTCAAGAGTGATGACAGTTGCCAAACATGCTCACAATCTGGTTTGTCAGCGCCAATGACGGCTATATGTAAAACCTGTAATAGACGTCTCTGCAGGGACCGCGTATCTCGACATAAACAAGTTAAAATTTTTTCTTCCCATGTGATAACTGCAGATTTATGTAGCCGGCACAAAGCTGCTCTGGGGTACTTTTGTTTTACCTGCATGGAGAGGGTATGCACTGAGTGTATCTTGCACGGCCATTTAGATCATGAGATGACGGATACAGATGAAGGTGAAACCGTTATCAGAAAACGCCTTCTGGATAAACTAAAACTGCTTGATCGGCAGTTACACAAGATGGAAGACAAAATTAACATGGAAGAATCAACTGCCCAAAAATCAAAGGAATATGGTGAGAAGTATGCTGAAGACTGTTTAAATGAAATGAAAGATTATCTGGGCCGACATTTTGAAAATATATTACGGAAGCATAGAATACAGCATCAAAAAGCCGTAACAGAAATTTACCAGGATTGCTAAAGCTGGGGAAACAATTGAAGGAAAGTGGCAACAGCTTGCTCCAAGAGCAGGATTTACTGATGCAAACAAAATATCTTAAGGAGATAGAGACAAAGATTACAGAGAAGATAGAGGCTATAGAATCTTATAAAGATGTCCCCGAGGGGAGAAGATTTTCAGGTAAAAACGTTTTATGTGTCATAAAGGAAGCAGACGCTGTAAAAGATGCTATTGCAGCCTGTAAAGTATCGTGTGATATAGGCAATGTACTCAGGGACAGTGAAAATACACATAATACCTTTGGTGCAGGTATGGAAGGCTTGTCGATGCCACATTTGGTTTTTGAAATACCATGCGGTCTTGATCGCCACATTAAACAGCCGGCCGAAGTACGAATGGTCTCAGATGCAGCTGCTGTCGTCATTGATGATGACGGAGTTCCCAAAAAATTCAGCGTCATTGGAAACTGCAGACGTGCGTATATGTGTACGGCAGTATCAGGCGTCTGTGTCTATGAGGATGATGTGTATTTTGTCACTAAAAATGGGAGGAATGTTGAAAAATATTCAGCTGACGGTTCTGAGGGAAGATACAAAATGAACCCCACCTTAAAGGATGTGCAACAGATCATGGTTTACAAAGGTGAGTTATACACCGTAAGTTGTAAAACGGGGATAGAAAGAATATGCCTTAATAACACCAATGAAAGGCTGAAAATAATAACTGCTCGTGGCATATGCAGCTTTTGGCCAGTAGAAGTCGTCGGAAAGGGCACGTGCTTTTTCTGCACAGATCAAATCAAGCACGATATAAAGGTGTACTTTAAATATCGGGAACTGCTGTACAATATAGGCGGTCCTGGAACGGGAGATTTAGAATTCAGTATACCCTGCAATGTCAAGGCTCTGTCTAACGGCAATCTTATCGCTATGGACCAAAAAAAATGACAGAATTGTAGAGATAAAAACCGATGGCACGTTTGTTCGTAACCTGCTCACACACAGAGACGGACTATGCAGACCACGGAGCATGGATTATGTCCACCCTTATTTGTGGGTCAGCCAGTGCAGTAACGTTGTTTCCAACCTACTGCTATTCAAAATTAGTTAACTGTGAGAGATTATAATATTAATTAGAGATTATTTCAGGAAGAACGGAAAATATCCAACTATAAACAAATGTGATAGCTACACGAAGTCTGTGAATAGGACATATAATAACTCTGTACAATGTGTATCATAGGAAATTCGGTGTTTATAAAAGTCTGCACAGTATGACCGAAGGAACAACGGAGTGCTGTGTACAAAGTTAACGATGGGATTTACAGATTATTCTATCAAGTGTACAAAAAAGGGAACCACATAGTACTATGTGATGATCATCTGATAAAAAAATATGACGCAGGGTCTCCAGTGCATATGACAGGAGTTAAGGAGCACTTATTTTTCATATAAATAATTTGGAGAACGAATAACTAGGTAGCCTGTACATGAAAGGGAGCATGAGAAACTTTTACAGGATATATGATAGGGACAGCGTATTCGAATATGACTGGAAAAAAGTATCTACCAGAGCACTAAGTGCAGTGTGTTAACATATGAGACAACTGCAAAGTGAATAGACATCAGATAATGCTGCATTTTACAGGTTATTAAGAATCATTAATTACTCTGCGCTCTTTATGTAACAGGATTACAGAATACAATATAGTATGTACCGTACATATAATAGGGACCATGGGACTTGTATATTTAGTGCCTAAGGGGTAAGGTGTAATGTACAGAGTGTATTTATTGGAAGCCATGACACATTTTACCATTGGAATGATAGGGAATAAAGACCACTCTGTCCCGTGTATGTGCTGTGAGTCAGAAACGATCAAGTACTCTGCACCGTGTATTGATTATCAGAGCACTATATATTGTGCTTAGGATAAGCATATGATAAGGACCATGGAACACTCAGTCCTGGGTGAAAATAGGAACAAAAGATTTCCTACAGGTTTTTGTACAGTATTACTGATAGGCTCAATGAAGTGTTTTGCGCAATGCATGTTATAAGGACAACAGAGACATACGCTTCTAGTGTAAGAAACTGTACAAAGTGGCCCCATGACAGTATAAGTATTATAATACTTATTATGTATCTGATGGGGATCATTGTTTCGTGTATTTAGGATCCTCTTAGCATCCTTCACCGTGTCAACAATAGGTAAAAAAAATAAACCGTCCTTAATAATTATAATATGTTGTATGGTCAACAGGGCTCATCACAAAAGCTTTTATGCCTAGGCCAAAGTATTTGTATCTATTATGAAATTTATATGTTTGTTAACACAGAAGGATATTTTCCATAACGCTTATATAACCTAACTGACTCAAGGATTTTGTGTCAACATTCTTTGTTTTACCACAGTGTTTACATTCAAGTGTTAATGTGAGATGATTCCTCTGAAACTGCATACATAAAGCGATAGCACATATTAATTTGCTATTTTATGTATATTCTCCAGACAATAAATGTATTACATATTTCCAAAAATTAATGAACATGCCTTGATATATTGCACCCTATTATATTGTACTTTCAATTTAATTGAAACATTTATGAATATAGTATTGGCATGATCATTGCTATAGCTAGTATGTCAAATATGTAGATGCATAGACGTTTTATGATGAACGCTTATGCTTGCTGTCCTTGCCGTTAAGCCAGATCAATAGATAAACTGATTGTACGGATAAATGGAAGTTGTGAATTTTCATTTAAGCCAATATGACTATGCTGTGCACGGTAAAACATACGCGTTTTCTTACTTAAGATATTAAAAAAAAACCTTTGCGAATTGGACCAGCATTGCTAATTGTCACGAAAGTGCTTTGTTTACATTAGCGTCACTGTGGCGGGGGGAGAGTCGTGTCCTCTTTGACCCTTGGACTGTCGTCTCGGTTCATTGTGCAGAGCAGTTGAGGGGGATTTAATTCTTTCAGAGAGCCGAAAACTTGTTAATTTAGTTTCGCCGGTACTGGGGCTGCAATTAATCGGCTTTAAATAAACTGGGGTTCCGTTCGAGAGACCAACTTTAAGGTATTCGGGGCAGACGGCCACGAACCTCGGAACTGAGCACACGTATATAAAATGCTCTGTGACATCTGTGAAACCTGTGAGAATCAGAAACCCTGAGGCTGAAGTTTTAAACGTTGAAAACGTTGAAATGTGCAGTATTGCAGCTATCAAAGGGACACACCACTCAACCGGGACAAGCTACCTGGAGGGACAGCTCGAACCACGTGACACATGAGGCTGGGACCGGCTTGACACCGTACAACCACGCTGAGAGGCTGAGATCGGGCATTGTTCGGAATTGAGGTCTGGTAAGCCCTTTTCCTGATTGTTGGCTTCTTGATAACGGAGCTGGTGATATTGCAGCCTCTTAATGTATGTCATTTGATTTCGGTATAGCGTACTCCGTAAATCCCGAATTACTACTTTAATATCCACAGCACGTGTTTTGTAAAGGTTTTCATATGTCAAAGGCTACCGCATGTCGGCATCATTGTTCATCAGTTTATTCCTGTAATTTCATATAATTGCCTCTTTTTTCCGCAGTAAACACGAGCCCGGGACGACAGGGCCACGACCGTTTACTTACAGTACTTGGCTACCGGTATCACCCAAAAGGAGGCCGTCTGATACACGAGGCGACGTGAGGCACAGCGGCTGAGGCCATATTAGTTATATTGAATAAATTTGTATACCAAACCGCATTCTTGTTATTTGTCATATGCCTTCCGGCCTTTAATTTGGTAGAGAAAGAACTCAAACACGAATTTTCGTGACATTTGGCGACCCGGACGAGAACAATTAATGGCCGTTGGGAGCATTTGACAGATAACATTTACGTACCATATTACCATCTTATATTGTTTGTTTGCGCAGAGGGTCTGATCTTTTGCGATAACGTAGAATTAATTGCTAGCTTTTTTGTTATTAGTTTTAGCAGGCGTTTCTGGTTAGATGCGTATGAGTCAGCACATCCGGTATTTCTTTGTGGTTCACAAATGGCGTTATATTACCTGTCATGTGCGTAACGGAACTCGCACCGTATAGTGGCGGTTATATGGTCGGTCAAGTGCGTAACGAAACTCGCACTTATCTTTCGCAGACATATTGCATCAAGTGTGGAACGGAACTCACACTTTTATACATTCTGCGGTGAAAATATTTTCCAGTGCGTAACGGAACTCGCACAAAAATAGATCCGTAAAGGGCTGTGTGTATGGTCGCGTGTGTGTAGACCTAACGATACGTGGGCCAGTATTGTGACACTGCCCTCGGTATTTGGTTTCGTGTGCTTAATTGTTTAACACATGCCATGGATCTTAAAGAAATAGTTGCTCTAGGGAAAGAGTTAGGATACGGGGGAGACTCCCTCCAAACATTTGTAAAGGAGGAATCCGATAGACAGGATAGAAAAGCTCAGCAAGCTGTCGAGCGAGCGGAGCGGGCCGCGGAGCGCGAGAAGCGTGAAAGCGAGGAGCAGAGAGCTCATGAGTTTAAAATGATTCAAGAGCAGAAAGAGCTCATGTGGTTACAAAGTCAGAGAGGGGTTAGAACGGATAATGTAGCAGAGGCTACCGTTAGGACCCCAAGCTTTAAAATCCCCACCTACGATGACGGTAAAGACAGTATGGACTCATACATTGAACGTTTTGAACGTTTTGCGATAAGCCAAGGGTGGAAACGTGAAAACTGGGCAGTAAGCCTAAGTGCGTTGCTCAAGGGAAAAGCCCTTGAGGTTTATTCTCTCCTGATGTCAGGGGAGGCGCTCGATTATGACGTCCTTAAGCATGCGCTTTTAAAGCGGTATAACCTCACAGAGAAAGGTTATAGAACGAAATTCAGGACGTGTCGTCCTGAACGTAATGAAACCCCGATACAATTTGCGGCACGCATTGGCGGTTATTGTAGCAAGTGGGTACAGCTTTCGGGTATTGAACAAGATTACAAATCATTGTTAGATTTTATCCCGCGTGAGCAGTTTCCGGAAAGCCAGTTTCTTGGAGAGAATCAGGATTGCGTGTTGATTGACGGAACCGCACGCACATTTCCTCTTGCAGTCGTTCAGGTAAGTACTCCTTTCTATTCAGGAGAACTCAGGGTTTGTGCGTATCTGATCCCGTTTATGATCTCATCATTGGTAATGTATCTGGTGCGCGTGGGCCATCTGATCCTAATCCTGATTGGACTATCGGTAATAACCAGTCTGTTACCTGTGGTAAGGCTGAAGCTGCAGCTACGGAGGTATGTGTCACAGATGACGCGTACGCAGTTGAAACGAGGCAGATGGCACGGCAGAAGGATAAGCCGACTCGTCCTTTGAAGGTTCACAGCCAGATCGGAGAGGTAAGTCCTGACCAATTTCTTAAGTACCAACAGGAGGATGATACTCTGTCGCATCTGTGGCAGAAGGCTACAGAACCTCCACCAGACGGTAGTAAGTACCAGTTACTTGTAAAGAATAATTTCCTCGTGAGAAGACGTCTAGAGAAGAGCCATTTGAGTCAAGGTGATCAGTTAGTAGTGCCAGCTAACTGCAGGCGTGATATCTTAAAAATGGGTCATGAGACACTGATGGAGGGGCATCAGGGAATCAGCCGTATTTATGACCGCATTAGGGGCAAGTTCTATTGGCCTGGTACGTACCAGGAGGTACGCATGTTTTGCAGGTCTTGTGGGATTTGCCAGAGGACTTTGCCGAAAGGTAAGGTAGTCCAGGTACCTTTAGGACGTATGTCGATAATGGATACCCCGTTTAAACGCATAGCGCTCGATATAATCGGAGCTATCCATCCTCCATCCGACAGGGGTCACAGATATGTGCTCACAATAATGGATTACGCCACTAGGTATCACGAGGCGGTGCCACTAAAGAACATTGATACAGAGACCGTGGCAGAGGCATTAGTTGAGGTTTACTCAAGGGTAGGTGTGCCATCCGAAGTCTTAACAGACAAAGGCACGCAGTTTACCTCAGATCTGATGAGAGAGGTAAGTCGTCTCCTTTCTATTAAACAGCTGACTTGTACAGTCCGACATCCGATCTGTAATGGTATGATCGAGAAGCACAATGGTGTGCTCAAACAGATGCTCAAACGTATGGCAGCAGAGAGGCCTCGAGATTGGGACCGCTACTTGCCAGCGTTACTGTTTTGCTGTAGGAAGCACCACACGAATCTCTTGGGTTCAGTCCATTCTATGGGAGGTTTGTAAGGGGGCCCATGACAATTCTAAGATAATTGTGGACGCGTCAGAACGCAGACCCAGAGGTCAAGAGTACCTACCAGTATGTAGTTGATTTACAGAACCGTTTGTCAGAAACACTCAAATTGGCCAGAGAAAACCTTGCAAAAGAAACCGGTAGGTATAAAATCTATTACGACCAGAAGCGCCGGAGCAGGGATTTGAAGGTAGGTGACAAAGTTCTTATTCTTGAGTCCACTGATAGTAACAAAATATTGATGCAGTGGAAAGGGCCATTCAAGGTCGTCGAGAAGTTTAACGACTGCGACTATCGCATACAAATGAATGGTAAGGAAAGAGTGTATCATATTAATTTACTCAAAAAGTACATCGAGAGGGATCAAACGGACAGCCACTGTCTACTCGGTGTATTTGGTATAGAACAGCCAAGGTCAACCAGTACGGAACAGGTAAGTGATGGAAGCACTCCTGAGGATGAATACGAGGGTAGTGACGTGTCTGAGGCTGCTCACAGGATAGTACCCTTACCTAGCTCCATCCAGAAAGAATTTGTTGGTGACGTAGAACTAGGACCAAATTTAGACTCATCACAGAGGGCAGAGGTAAGCGCTCTTTTGGGGCAATTCGCATCTACGTTTACTGATGTTCCTAAGACCACGGATGAACCCGTGCGTTCTAGACCAAATCCAGTACCACATGCAGTTAGGGATGTTATGGGCAGTGAGGTCCAGAAGATGATGGATATGGGTGTGATCGAGAGATCGGACTCGTGTTACTCTAGCCCCGTGGTATTGGTAAAGAAAAAAGAGCAAAGTGTCAGGTTCTGTGTAGATTTCAGAAAACTGAACAGGATCACAATTTTTGACCCCGAACCGATGCTTACCCGGAGGATTTGTTCCCATTACTCACGAGCAGTAAATATCTGTCTAAATTAGACATGAGCAAGGGTTATTGGCGAATCCCGATGGCCGAAAATTCAAAGAAATTAACGGCATTCGTAACACCAAATGGCCTATACCATTTTGTGGTTATGCCGTTCGGATTAGTAAATTCGGAACAATGCTTCACCAGATTGGTCAGAAGGTTATTTCAGGGAGTCCCTAACGTCCTGTATTATGTGGACGATATACTCATCCATCACCAGTCTTGGTCCGAGCATATGAAAAACTTGAAGATTGTTCTCAATATGCTGGAGAAAGCAAACTTGTCAGTTAGACCCTCTAAATGTTTCATTGGGTTTAACAATGTTGAATTTTTGGGTCATCATGTTGGCGGTGGTGCATTGGCGACAAATCCCCAACTTCTAAAGAAAATACATGATTTTGAGCGACCAAAAACCAAAACTAAAGTGCGATCTTTTGTAGGACTTGTCAGTTTCTACAGGAAATTCGTCCCAAATTTCGCCGATATTTCGTTACCGCTCACAGATATAACGCGAAAGGGAAAAACCCAATACTGTAACATGGGGGGAAGCTCAGGAGCAAGCATACCGCACGTTGAAAACATGCTTGTCAAATCCTCCTATTCTCAAACTTCCGGATTTCAGCAAAACGTTTTACGTTAGGACAGACGCATCCGATGCAGGGATAGCAGCCATCCTGTTTCAGGAAAGTGATGAAACAATGCATCCGATCGCATATGCTTCGAAAAAGTTACTCCAGCGGCAACGTAACTACTCCACCATTGAGCGGGAGTGCTTGAGCATCATTTGCGCGGTACAAAAGTTCGAGGCCTACCTATACGGGCGCGAATTCGTTATCCAAACGGATCACCAGCCGTTAGTGTACATTGATAGATCTAAAACTGTAAACAAGCGTATCATGAGGTGGGCCATGGTACTACAAGAATACCGCTTCCGCGTAGAAGCGATCCCTGGTAAGCAAAATGATGGACCCGACTTTTTAAGTCGTGTGCCTTGACAAGAGGTCAAGTAAATCTTTGTGCCTGGGTTACTTATTCCTGTTATGATAAGTCAGTATAAGAACCTCTTTCCTAAAATCTTTTAGATCCAGACTGGAAATTTAATTTACGCAAAGCGATTTACTTTAAAAAAACAGGCTTTCGTGATTAGGTCGGAAAAATTCCAGGGAATTTTCTTAAAGGGAGAGAAGTGTCACGAAAGTGCTTTGTTTACATTAGCGTCACTGTGGCGGGGGGAGAGTCGTGTCCTTTTGACCCTTGGACTATAGTCCCGGTTCATTGTGCAGGGGAGTTGAGGGGGATTTAATTCTTTTAGAGAGCCGAAAACTTGTTAATTTAGTCTCGTCGGTGCTGGGGCTGCAATTAATCGGCTTTAATTCAACTGGGATTCAGTTCGAGAGGCCAACTTTAAAGTATTCGGGGCAGACGGCCACGAACCTCGGAACTGAGCAAACGTATATAAAATGCTCTGTGACATCTGTGAAACCTGTGAAAATCAGAAACCCTGAGGCTGAAGTTTTAAACGTTGAAAACGTTGAAATGTGCAGTATTGCAGCTATCAAAGGGACACACCACTCAACCGGGACAAGCTACCTGGAGGGACAGCACGGACCACGTGGCACATGAGGCTTGGACCGGCTTGACACCGTACAACCACGCTGAGGGGCTGAGATCGGGCATTGTTCGAAATTGAGGTCTGGTAAGCCCTTAACCTGATTGTTGGCTTCTTGATAACGGAGCTGGTGATATTGCAGCCTCTTAATGTATGTCATTTGATTTCGGTATAGCGTAACTCCGTAATTCCTTAATTACTTCTTTAATATCCACAGCACGTGTTTTGTAAAGGTTTTCATACGTCAAAGGCTACCGCATGTCGGCATCATTGTTCATCAGTTTATTCCTGTAATTTCATATAGTTGCCTCTTTTTTCCGCAGTAAACACGAGTCCGGGACGACAGGGCCACGACCGTTTACTTACAGTACTTTGCTACCGGTATCACCCAGAAGGAGGCCGTCTGATACACGAGGCGACGTGAGGCACAGCGGCTGAGGCCATATAAGTTATATTGAATAAATTTGTATACCAAACTTCATTCTTGTTATTTGTCATATGCCTTCCGGTCTTTAATTTAGTAGAGAAAGAACTCAATCATGAATTTTCGTGACACTAATGCGAGTCTTCAATAAAACATGGTCGGAAAGCATTGTGTGATTTTATTCATTTATGAATTTTTCTGGCCTTAATTATTTCCAGTAAGTAATAAACATAGCTAAATATAGCTATCTAAAGCTTGCAATATTGACATCATCCTGAATACCTGATAGCACACAGAACAGGTTACAAGGCTCTTGCCATAAAGCGTAATGACTACACCTCGTCCATTTTACAAGATTATGAGTTCAATTTTCGCCTGTTTGTCTGTTTGAGATAATCGAAATGTGAAATGACAATATGTTTATATGATTTAAATTTAATGTCCTGTTCAAATGTCCGCTCTAAACATATACAGAGCCGTCTACTGCGAGCAACAAGCAATGTATACAGAATATCTTATTTTGCTATAGGGACTGTCTCTTCTCCCATGACATTCCATGCAAAAGCTTGTCCCATGTCATGAGAATGCTAAAAACATAATGATGTTATCAAAATAAGATTCCTGTGTCTATTATATCCAATATTATTTTCCTCCCCTCTCTCCTTGCTCCCATATACACTGATAGAAAGCACTCTTTTTTCACCATATGGACTGTCGACCATTGGGAACAGGGGAATCTAGATCTAGTTGTTTATTATTATTAACAATATAGAATATTTGCAGGAAGTAACCCCCTTTTGAAGGATGAGGTTTAACAACATCTTGCCGAATGATTGAAGCATGGAGATCTATAAAAGAATCCACCTTGCACATTATATATGTTACTCGGAAATCCTTTATTTAAATTGGCGCCAGTTCAGTGGGAAATCACACTTAAGACCAGGAAAAAGTCACACGTGAATTTAATGTACAACTGCAATTTACAGGAGGCTCCAAGATGGCTGCCCTTGGTGTCTATTCTATAAATGGAAATATGACCAGCTAATAACTGTTGGCAATTAAACTATCAATACTGGCGTAGTACCAATAGACAAAAACAAATATTCTAAAATTTAATTTTCACACATGTGTAGATGTGTCTATAGGTCTGGGTGTGTAAGATTTGTGCTTAAACATCTTTGACTCCTGCAAAGTCCTACAATGGACACTAAAATGCACCAGGAAGCATCAGCTGTAGATATATATATATATATATATATATATATATATATATATATAATTTATTTGTTAGAAACGTGTATTTTATATCAATATATACATTTTTATATATATTATTTATTTATTTATTTATTTGTTAGAAATTTGTCTGAAATTCGCAGTACCCCCCCCCACACACACACAGAAACAAGACTTGGGTGCAGCGCCCCTCTATCTAAAAATCCGACCCGTCAATGATTTTTCATGATGTTAATTACGTATGGTTAATTACTGCATGAGCCGATGATTAAAAACTACACATGACTTCTGAGAAAGCGTTCAAGGTTAGTAAATATACAAAAGCACCAGTCAGGAATAAAGGTATCACGGTCATGTTCAAGATTTTTTTTCATAAAACATGATTTAAAACCTTCAAGTTTTACATTTTGCACCGCAATCGGGAGTAAAATACACACGAATCCTTTTTCAATTTCCTTTCCTCTCCTAAATTAATAATTGTCATATTTAGCAAGATTACACAACCTTCCAATTATGTATTTACTGTGTGATGTATTTTAGAAGCAAATACTCTACTTTTAACTGTTCATGGAAGCCATCTGGTATCAAGAAGTGTACTGCGAATGACAGAAGTACGCAAAATGGCGCCATTATCTTGCATCGATCAACATTCAGTATCTGTCGGCTCGTGGCAGTTCCTAAGAATTTGCACGAGACTGCTACAAGATTTATTGCGACCTCGACTGAGGTCAACACGTACTTAGCTTAGCTCATGTAAGCTTTTTATTCACGAACTATGCCTTATCACGAACACACTGTACACACTGCAGGCGTTGGTGTCCTCGGTTTCTATTTGGTCCATGAACAGTTTATACCGTGGTCGTATGATATAACCTGGCAGACTGCCAATTATCAGGCCATACAAAACAAATGTGGTGAACAAATGTTTTCCCAGGTCAACTGATTTTATCACATAGGAAACCTTTGCTTGCAAATAATAATAAGAATATTACAATTGCGATATTGATACATTACCTAACGCAAGGCTTGCGTGCATGGCATTGAACTTCGGAGGTGAGAAGTCAGGGTCCACTTTTATCTAGAATATTTAAGTTAGCAGAAATTTGAAAACTCCGCTATCTAAAAGCAATCCAAAAGTTGTTTTAAATTCAAAGTAGAACGATAAAGTGTACATCATTTTAAATCTGGTACAGTGATCTTTCTGATGGTATACACATTTAGACATTTTCATTCACTTTCATATGATATTTTCATAATCTTAAACAGTTCTCTGTTATATACACCCAGTGACAGTAAGTCACTTTGGCAGGCTAATATTTAATTACATGACAATATCTGAAAAGTGTTTATAATTTCTGTATCTACCTTAAAACTGAAAATTTAAATTTTGTTTCAATAATGATTTTAAATTTTATTTCAAAAAGAAGACACGTAGTAGAGGAAACAAAAAAAACTCACTTTCGAGATATTGTGATAAAGTTTCATATTACTCCACCAAAAAGTGGCTTACTAGCTACTAAATGCTTGAAACTTTTAGTTTTTTTAAGTTACAAAATCCAGTCCTATTTAAATCTATTTAAACTTCAAAATCATGTATACCTTTTACAAGAACACTCTACCAGGTGTAAAAACATTTGTATTCTTTATATGGTCTATATTGAATTTAATACAACATTTTCGTTGCTTTTAGAAGTAGGGATTTTGCCAAATCTATATTTACTTGTGTTATATTATTCTGATCATACGGCTAGAATCACAAATATCGTATTATCAAAAAGTATTTTTCGTACAATTAACAGCGTTAAATTAACCAGCAAAATAAATAATATTCCTGCTAAATTAGGCGAAAAAAATAAGGTTTGGTTCTCAAGCACTTTTTTTCAGAAATCAATGCGGACTGGCGGCTTTTTATTTTTAATTTTTTTGTATGTTTCGATAAAAATGTCAAGTGATAAAGGAAAAGCATAAAAATAACATATTTATTTTGCTAAACAAGTAAAAGTACTACATAACAAAGGAATTGTATTATTTTATCATCTTGAAAAAAATGTCCGAGGGGCTGGAGCTCAAAATTTGTAAGTTTCCATTGAAAATAAAAATTAAAAATTTTGATGCGGGGGTTTAAAATTAACGCGGCCGGTGCCTGAGAACTATACCTTTTATTTATTTATTTATTATTATTTTTTTTTTTTTTGCCTTACACCTAACTAATAGCAAACTGGTCGTCCAAGGTAGAAGTGACGGTTACAAAAGTCAAGGGCCGCAATGAATAAAGGTATAAAGTTTAATGACAAGAAAAGCACTCAGAGAACACAGGTCATTACCCCGATTTGGCATTGTCAGAAATGTAGCATTTTTCTTTCAAAATATTCCTGGATCCAGAGGGTGATCCGGATCACCACTAACATTAATTATTTAAACCTTGTACCATATTATCGAGCTATCCTGAAAATTTCATCAAATCCATTGCTAACCTCTTAAGTGATTTTGCTAAAAGACAAACAAACAGAAAAACAAACCAACGTCGCCAAAAGTATAATCCCCATCCCATTGGCGAAGGTAATAAGCTTATTATTTAGTCAAAGAATGTCGAATGTGATTTGTTTATCTACACAGATTAATAATAAAGGGGTCTTAATACTAAAACACTATTTTTAAAAGAATGGGTAGCAGATAATGGTTTGGGCATTTATATTTATTTTATGTACTCATATTTAGACGTTTGGAACAATATGCATGATTGTAAATTAAAACGACAGAGGTTGTTTAACCCCTTTCGTGTGAGCGGACATTTTGTTTTCATTTTATCTGACATGCGCTTTCCAGATTTAGGATTCCTATGTCATGTTGTTTGCTAGTGAGCAATATCAAAACTCCGTGAGTCAACTAGAGCTCAGGTGCACACGATTCAGCTGTGTCTGGGTATTTACACACTGCACGGACGCCCTGTGTTGTACAGTGTAGGCTTATATCGGGGTTTTAAATTGTGACGCACTTTTATGTGAGGCCACATATACTAAATCTTCCTCAAGGAAATATAAGCATTTTAAAATTGCCACCAGGTAAAACATTAAGCCGTCCCCGATTGGGCGCTTTTATATGTATATAAACATTCTAACATACAGACCTTATTAAGGTATACTGTGGTTGTCTTTCTGTTCGCGTGGGTTTTAAATTCGCGATACCCTCGAAACTGACATACTATCGCGAAAATAAAACTTTCGTGAATAACAGGCCCTATTGTCGACCGTAAATCGTAAAGCAAAATACTGATATATAAATAATAAAAGACCCTGTATGTTACCCGTAAATCAAAGATTGCCATAATAAACGATTTCCCACATTAGTATATAACCTGAGTTGTTATATACTAATGTGGGAAATAGTACGAAGAAGTAACAATTTAGTTAATATGCATAATACAAATGAAATACCGAATTAAGACAATATGGAGCCATGTAATTGTGAAGTAATGTATCGACTTATATAACATATATGCAATTCAAGAAGAATATATGTACAACATATTAGACAACCAGTATGATCTTCCATGACTAATCGTTCCTAGCACGTTCAGATACAAATTGGATGACTTGTCACTGCCCAAACACATACAACAATTATATATTAAATAATAAAAAAACGGTATCTAAACAGAGATAAGAGCTTCCAGACGATTATCTCTCCGCACATTGGTTCTCAGTACCGTACAGGTGATCTATTAGGTAAAAATATACTATCGTGCACGGTGTGTACGCTGGTATAAATACATGAAAAAAAGAAATAAGACCTATTAAAGCAACACAAAATGGTAAAATACAAAAATGAACATGGATATATTTTACACATGTAATATAAGCACAGCGATCTGCAAGTGCTGGTAACTAATCATATGTAAGTTAATATAACCCGCTGTAATTATAACTAATTGCAACAGAACGCGGATCGACATACCCCCATTGGGGCGAATACAATATATATAATACCTAGTAACACCAGAAAATTTACATTGATCTAGGGTATAAAAACTATTTTATATACTACTACTGGTGACTATGCACATTCCCCAGTTCATTGACTCGGTACAGCTGGTCAGTAGATGCTGTTACATTGAGCTCTACCATTTGTATTTCACATGCCTGACTTTCATACATATTATATGTTAATGGGATATTTTGACAGTTTTATTGGTTAGCACGCGGATGTGCCGTTGCAGAATTTGCACATCCTTTACAGTGGCAGTGCCAAAAAGAGTTTGGGACTAGTCACCGATAACAGGTAAAATTGAACGCTGTTTCCGCTGCGGTTGAGTAGAATGAGGAACGAACTTTGTTATCTGTTAGGTCAGATTACGCAGAATGGATGCCGTATCACTTTGTATGTCACTGACAGCCTGCAGAACTAATTTAATATTTGTGCAATCATGTGCGGTCTTATCTTTAGGGATACATTTGAACAAGGGCGTTGCACCGACAGAGAGTGCAGTTGGTAGTTTGATTTGAAAGGTATGCTTCCAGTTTTTTTTTCGCATTAGTGGTAAGCATTCCGGTTGTTGATATAATACACCGTAATTGATACGTTGTTCTACGGGACCGGTGTGTGTTGGCACTTCCTAGTCCTGCACATGTGAGCAGAAACGCGAGCCATGTGACGTTCCACCCCAACGGCTGCTTGGCCATTGTAAGGCAAAAGCGAATTGTTAGTTTGGGTATATGCGACGATATGATCGATCCCGCCCTACCCTCCCATGAAAGTTAAATAAAAGAATGATATGGTGAATGAATGACATTACTTGTGCGCCACCGCGGCAAGCAGAGTGAGAGAGAACGTCTTATTAGGCTTATCAGGCGAGAGCTCTTCCGGTCATAATCGCTAAATATCGAGTGCTCCATGGCATTGGTGGACCAGCCATATCTAGGATAGGCTGGTCGCCACACCCAAGTTATGATACACCCGTGTTTCATCCTAAAGGACTAGGTGGCTACCGTTACATTTATTTATTCGGCCGAACGGCAACTTACTGTTTCTCATGCTGTAACGATACGCGTGGACGAAGAACGCTTTCTTTTACGCTTCCGGCCATCTTGTGTACGCCTGATATGAAACTCACGGACAAGTGCGGGTGATATATTTTCCACGGGCTCCCAGGACGAGGGAGCTTTGGCTAACAATTTGACCAAATATTCCTTCTTGCCTTGCCGTGTTCTGCACTTTAATAGGCTGTCGACCGAATAATATTTACTACTAGCTGTTTCATTTTGTACTCCCTGAGGGTTGTTAGACTTATCAATCGAACAATCGGTATTAGTCTGGGGAGCATATGCGTCGTTCGTATCCGAGGCAGGGACTTCGTCACGGGAGTTGGTCGGGCTATCAGAGCCAGGACCGGACCTATGATTGGGCAAGTCTTTGCGATCGAAAAATAACTTCAAGCGGTTTGCGTGAATGAGGGATGGAAGGGCTTTATTAAACTTACAGTGTAAGAGTTTGTAAGTGAAGTTTGCATATTATTGTCGCGATGTAAAAGGGTCCCTCCCATTTTGGGCCCATTTTTGGAGAGAGACCTTTAACCTTTCGCTCGACCTTAAGCCATACCCTATCACCGACTTTGAATGTTGGAGGTGCCGCTTGTTTGTCATGCTGTGTTTTGTATTTAGCTTTAGCCTGTTCCAAATTTTCTGCCGCAATGGTCGTTGTGAGCTTTATTCTGTCCTTTAGCTGGGATAAATAAGCAGACGGCTCACTGCCTAAACCCGATGGTATTGGTTGAAGTAATTGGTGATCGATAGGTAAGAGTGGAGGTCGGCCAAACACAATTTCATATGGTGAAAATTGAGTTGACTGTGCGGCCGGCGTCATGCGACACGCCATCATGACACACTGAAGAATATCAGGCCAGTTACTGTGATCTGGGTTGATATACGTCCGGAGTGTCTGTAAAACAGTACTATTCATTTTCTCAACCAAACTATTCGTTTGCGGGTGATAGCTTGATGTGGCTACCTTTGTAATTTGGAACAAACTGCATCGATGTTTGATCACCTTGGACAAAAAATTCGTACCTCTGTCACTCAGAAGTACTTTTGGCGGTCCGAAACGTGTTATAAAATGTTGAAAGATATTTTCTGCAACTTCGGTGGCCTCCATTATTTTTAATGGATAAGCTTCTGGCCATTTACTGAAAGAGTCGACTAGCAGTAAAATATATTTGTAGCCTGCCTTGGACGGTGTTAACATACCTAATATGTCTATGTGTACCCGAGACAAGAAGTCTGTTACCGGAAGCGGATTAAGCGGGGCTTGTCGGGCATGAAAATGACGTTTGGCCGTTTGAAATGGTAGACACGATTTTACGTACGCGACAATGTCGGAGTATTGAGAGTGCCAGAAATATTTGGAACGAATCGCCAAATGCGTGATTTCGATCCCTCTATGTCCCCCACCTGCTAATGGTGTGAACTTAAGGCAAAGAACGTTGTTATCGAGGAAATAATCTGGGCTTTCTAAAATTACACGTCTAGCGCGTTTTTGATCAGCCGGCAGATCAGTAGAGTTACGTAAATACCGCAGGATGGGCCCGAATTCCTCATCATCTAATTGATATTGGTCAAGTGTTTTGCTCATGCTTGGTACCAGTTCATTAACTAGGTGTAATGGGCTCATGGTGTGATAAGCCGCCTTGGCTAACCCCAGCGACTGAACTGTGTTTACACTGGTGGTCGCGGGTGTATATGTAAGGTGATACTCCCTGACGGAGCCCTCGACAGGTTGATCGAGGTCAGTCCAATGAATACCCGGCAGGAGTTTGTTTACCTGTTCAGTGGGCAGCGGGAGACACTGACCGCGTGGTAGAGCGGCGGGCTCAATACAGTACACACGTCCCGATAATCCATTGGCATTTCCCAGATTTACCCCATCTCTGTGAACAATTGTGTATTTGTATTGTTGTAACAACAATGCCCAACGAGCTAAGCGACCTGATGAAATTTTGACAGAGTCAAGAAATTGTCAAGCCTTATGGTCAGTGTATATATAGAAGTGTTCGTCATTAGAAAGATAGACATCAAAGTGTTTGATGCCCTCAACAATTCCTAGGGCCTCACGATGTGTTATCGGCCAACGGGTTTCCGTTGGTTTAAGCGATCGACCACCGTACGCAATGACACGCTCTCTGCCGTGCTCGTCTTTCTGTCCTAAAACATATCCGATGGAATAGTCTGATGAATCAGTGTACAGAATAAAGGGACGGTCAAAATCGGGATACGCTAACACAATGGGTGCTGATGTAAGGGCCTTCTTAAGACAATCAAAGGCGGTTTGAGTTTCCGTGGTCCATTTGTATGGGACATTCTTTTTTAAGAGAGATGTCAAAGGGTGGGCCAATTGAGAGAAATTTTTGACGAATTTCCTATAGTAATTGCACAGACCCAAGAATGCCCGAAGCTGTTTAACGTTGTCGGGCGTTGGAAAAGCCGACACAGCCTCTGTTTTGGAGTGGTCCATTTCAACACCATTCTTTGAGATGTAATGTCCTAGGTATTTTACCTGCGGCGTCATAAACTTGCACTTTTTTAGGCTTGAGTTTGAGACCAGCACGCTGTAGGCGGGAAAAAATTTCGTCCAGGTGCTGCAGATGCTCGCTAAACGAAGAGCTGTATACCAAATATCATCAACGTATGTGATAGCGTACTTGAAATTGACTCCGCGAAGGACTTGGTTCATCAGAGAACTGAAGATAGCGGGACTGTTACGTAAGCCGAACGGTAATTTGGTAAAATTTCAGACGCCATTGTGTGTTACAAAAGCCGTTTTGTGAGCAGTTTTGGGATTTAATGGAATCTGCCAAAATCCGGAAGCCATGTCCAGGACCGAAAAGTACTGGACGTTCGCTTGACCGATGGAATCGAAAACATCCTCTATTTTGGGCAAGGGATGACTGATAGGACGGGTTACATTATTTAGTTTCCTGTAATCGACAGCAAATCTATAGGACATATCCTGTTTTTTCACAAGAACCACGGGAGCGGCCCAAAGCCCTTGACAAGGTTCCATTATTCCAGCATCTAACATTTCTTTGACCTGTTTATCAATTTCTGCTTTCTTCGTTGGATTTACACGATAGGGAGCCTGCCGAATTGGCGTCGCGTCACCGGTATCAATTTCGTGTTGAACGATCGACGTACAACCAATTTCTTGCAAGCTGGTGGCGAATACGTCGCGGTGCCTAGAAACGCCAGGAAATCGTTCTTTTCAGTTTCAGTCAAATGGGAATCATCTGACGAAAAGCCTAATTCCTTAGCAATTTCGATATATTCCTGATCCGACTTAAGCGGGGCACTATCAATCTGCGCTATTGATGCCTCGGACTGAGTATCGAACTCGGTTATTTCTTGAGAGTTACACGGGTAAAACAAAGCGATCGGATAACCTTATTTTAAATGGATTTGTTTGGAATGTGGATGTCTTTTTCGGTCTTGTTTAATTGCGCGCCTTGCCGACGGACGCTGTCGATATACGCATCGACGGACTCACCAGGTTGTTTTTGGCGGCTGTTGAATTCCGCCAAGCGTGCCAATCGAGATCCTTCCGCGATTTGAAACCTAGACAAAAAATGCCTCGGAAAGACGGGTAAAGTCGTTTCGCGTCTCTGGTGACAGTGTGGTAACCACGTTTCCGCAGTAGAGCCGTGATGTAAGTAGAGGGGAATGTAACTGGTCCTTTTATCTTGTTTACTGTCCTCATTTACCCCATTTGAAATTCGGGCCAAAAGAGCAAACCGCTCTAGCCACAGCGATGCATCTCCGCCCTGGTCACCCAAAAATTTCGATAGGAGCGTATTTTATCTGGCATATTGGTTAATTGATGTTTGGCTTTTACTGGGACCGGTTCGTCGCAGCGTCGTAAGCGGACGAGTAATTGTTTTTGAGCCAGGACGGCAGTAAAATAACGGTTAACTTACTTTGGGATCAGTTCGGATCTCCACCACTGTCACCGTTACAGCACGGTAACAATATACACAGAGGAAGCCAGAAATCACACAAATTCTTTTTCAAAAGGTATAGGTGAATGGGAACCTTAATCAAATGCCGAATACTCTTTTTATGTACATATACTATTATTACTTCAAGTTCTTAAACTTTTACATCCTCAAACTCAAAGAACGATAAAATAAGTTACAATGGGAAAATACAATTAAGTTTACGTTATTTTTATTGAAACTACACATGACAATCATTTAAAATTTTCTTTATTTGGTAGAAAAATCAACAGACCCCAATTCGCACGAGATACACAATATTAACAAAATAAAATCTAAAACATAACATAGTTATAATCAAATATGGGTTTCACTTTCAGGAAACAATTAAAAAAAATGTGAACTATATGACTTGTATTTAGGCGTCTTCCAGAGAAGTGCATGCATACGATGGCGTTTATAGTACGAAGGTGTCGATCTTATCAGCGTTAATTTTCTTTTTAAAGATTTTCACACGAAAACAACATATAATCTAAAATGTCACATGGTTATTTATAACGGTTTTATCAAATTGGGTCTCAATCATAAGGAAACAATAAACACACGTCAACAAAATATAATATAAAACATAATATGGCTGTATGACTTGTATTCAGGCGTCTTTCTGAAGGGTCCCGCTCATCATACGATGGCGTCTATAAAAGGATATGGCGTCTACCTTCATAGCGTCCATTTTCACATCATTCAAAAGAACAGCGTCCAGTTAATACAAAGGCGTCGATTTGAACAGCGTCCATCTGAGATGAACCCACTAAAATATGTTTCCTCTTAGCTCGACAAATATTCTTTTTTTCATATTTTTTATTTGTATGTACAGGTATTAATAATGCTTCCTGTTTAAACATAGCACAACCTCTATGGCCAAGCATAACTTCTTGCGTAGTTGTTATCATCCGATTCCCTCAACAGTAATTTTTGTTTTCTGGTTTCTGACGGAAAGTCAGGTTATTCTGATGCTGAAGCCAGCATACTTCACACAGCACCAAAATAATGTCCTTTGTTTACAGGTCCCAATGGACTATTGATAAAAGGCATATATCAACTACACAGCTGTTACCGTGCAGGTAAGTAACAGGGTTAGGGCCAGGTACATACGACACTACCTGTACAGGTAAAATGGTAAGGTACAGGTTCAGGTACTGATACAGCATTTTTGTAGAGTACCTGGGTACAGGTGAAATGGTAAGGTACAGGTTCAGGTACTGATACAGCATTTTTGTAGAGTAATTAGGTACAGGTACAGGTACTTTAGAAATACCCTAGGTAAAGGTTCGTCAGAGTCTAACCCACTACATATATGATGGCACGGCAACTTTGCATGCAGCAGGGCCTTATATGTTGTGCGGTATAAATTATTTATAGTATATAGATGTGTGGTATATATTATATATAGTATATAAATCCCATCGGAAGTGAACGGACTTTTCTGTGTATGCGCGTTCGATCTCTATACAATGAACGAGCATGGCTATTCATACATCTATATATACACACACACACACACACACACACACACACATATATATATATATATTTTATATATATATATATATATATATATATATATATATATATATAAGATATGCCGTATGCCTCACACCATATAAGGCCATCAGTTCTCTGCATGCATGCATGCAAAGTCGCCATGCCAACACATGTATACTGTGTGAGTCTCTGACGTCACTGCCGTGACGTCACTTCGCTGGTTCCTGTAAAAGTGTGCGAAAACACAGAGGGGTCGGGGATATGCTGTAGTTAAGTGGTTAAAGCAGCCGACCGGAAATCGGAAGAACCGGGGTTCGATTCCCACCGGCATTAAACCGACTTTTCTGTGTATTCCCGTTCCATCCCTATACAGTGAACCAGCATGGCTATATACGTACAGCTATATATATTATATATATGTCGCGGACAAGGGGTAAGGCAGATCCGCCCCCATGTCATAGGAAGAACCCAAGACAAGAAAGTGGAGGGATGAAGCTTTATTTCTGGAAGAAAAAAGACCGTCGTCAGCTTGTTGCCAACAAGAGGAGCAAGGCTGGACTCCACATTTAAATGAATTATATAAACTGCGTATGTTTTGTATATAACAGATATTATACGTTACAATATGACATTTGCTCTTTACACTTTGCAATTAATCCGTATATTAATCTACAAATATTTTATTTTTAAGTTTTGTGGCTGAATGTGTAGTGTAAGCTCAAAATATCTCACACATATTTACCTTAAATCGCATAGATAGCTCATACACTCATTATACATAGATTATACATTATACAAAGATACACTTATCTTATTTTACATAGATACACTTGTATTTGAATATATTCATATGGCATATGATAGCTTTACTCTTATCCACTAATGCAACCATCTCAGTATGACATGAATTCACAATTAATCCTTCTACATTGCATTAATACAGACCTCACATCATAATAATCTTAACACGGGCCTATCTAAATGATCTGTTTCCCTTATCAGGTATACTATGGATATTTATGACGTAATAAACGTTCTAAATTTAAGGAGATGGGGTTTTGGTGCCTTCATAATATTTATAGCGAATATGAGGTGGAGGTTAGATGGCGGGCCCGTCAGGGAGAATGTCTGTTAAATGCAATTGACTACGGCGCATATTATCTTCTCTCTACCACTGAGATCATGACCCTAAATTGCCTTGGTGCAAGGCTGAGAATTACACACCAGGTGACCCGGGCTCCACACTCAGCCTTGAATATGTTCTTACGAAATATCGTAGCGGTCCTTCTGATTTATCAGAAGGAAAGAATAAAAGAGTAATTAAGAATAAGATGCAGCTTAAACAATGTTCACTCTACCTATATATCCTTTATATATCAGTTTCCATACATGTGGAGTCTCCTGTTCATGTTATATATGATAAAACAGCATTTAATCATGAAGAGAAGAGCAGTAGACCATCACTGACACAGCCATGTTGCTGAGGCATGAACTCTGGTCACCCATGACCTGACCTCTGGTGTACCAGAGTAATTTATTGCTAATAAATCTATTAAAAATATCTTATTTCATGAATAATACTTATGAGTAAATGATAATATATGGCTTCAATAAGTCCTTTATAAGTTTTTGGCTATATCTTTTAAGGTTTTAACAAATTTGTCTATGGAAGTTATGGAAACAATATTTACTATAATTTATTTGGAACAATAATCAGAGGACAACTTTTCTCATATCAATAAGGTCAAGGACAGGGTCATGTGACAAAAGATAAACATGCCCGCATGGCAGGCTAAAAAAACCCAACAGGAGTTGAAATCTTAACAATTTCCTTATAAGGGCACTTCTGCATAATTTATTTTTACTCCAGAACAGTTTATTAGTCATGATCGGTAAGAAATTTGCTAAATTGCCTCCATTTTCTCTGTTTATTTTGCAAATATACCATTATACCCCTGCTACGCTTTTCCATAAGAGGATCCCCATAACTGAAATCTCATTAAAGTTATGAACCCATAACAAGACCCTAAAGAGACGTATAGGGTCTCATAATTCCCTGTGAAATTAGTCTAATGGAAAAACTCCCGGCTTAGCATGATGTAAACATCATGATTACACATTAAATATATAATCTGGGTAGCAGGTTTTGAGGCCATATATGAGACAACTGTCTTTAGCGCGTACTTCGTGTAGTGAGGGGGCTGAACGCGGAGGAATCGTGCTAGAAGTTAAGCTGCCCCAAACACATCAGGATCTGAGCGATATGTATGGAATATGGATAACAAATTACTAATCAAGGTGAAATGGAGGCGTGGAAACGAGCTAGAGGCGTGAATCTATACAGTTAAACCGGCATCACTTTGTACAGTGCTCTTTTAAGCGCACTACTTTGGTTGGCGGAAGGTAAACAAAAATGCATCAACAAAATAGAAAAAAAGTTCTCAGCTGGATGGCGATGAGCGAGAGGTAAGTTATTTCCTAGTAATTTCAGTCTAAATTCTTTTAAAATTATTGACAGTTCGTTATCATGTGGGAAAACTATCTTTAATACCTTATCTAGCATGGATTTGGGGTTTCCATTAGCTGTCATAGTAAATCTAATGTAAAATACTTCAAATGGGTTCATTCGCTTGGTAAAATGTTATACTGAGGGATTCACTTGAACCGTAAGTAATAATCGTTAATAATAATAAAAGAATTTGTTTACACCTTTCGTGTTAATATTTAACATTTAAAAAGAGGAATATTTGGGAAAGAATAGACATAATAAGAATGTTTTGGATGCAATTCTAATAGAAGGAATTTACATAAACCTTTCGTAATAATAATACATACATCCCGTATGCGAAACGCGAGGATGAAAGAGTGATTTGTACATTATTTTCACTCTTGACTGCCAGATGGCGGTACTGTTGACTACTGGCTTAAACGATGCATTCGGACTAAATTAATTTATATATTTATGAGACCAAAAAAATATAATTATCTATAATAATACGTGGCAGGCGGTTCTGTCTCTGTACGAATAGCTACTAGTTGTGGCTGGAATAACCCCTGGTGTGAACGGTTGACGGCAAACCGACCGAAACGGACGCTAAAGATATTCCTGCTGTGGAGGGGGGGGGGGGGGGGGGGGGAGGAGAAGAGAGAGAGAGAGAGAGAGACGAGACACGTACTTACCAGCCTACTGGGGCGAATGGCCGATTTTTAAGAAAAATAGACTGGAAAATTTATACTTAACCCTTGCAGTTGACCCAACATATAAATGGGCGCAATATACGAGATGCCTGAACAAGAAACTGACTGTTCTAGTTCTTAAAAATATAGGATACGCACGGGAAAACGGACATATTCTATGTATTCTTAAACATACAAGAAATGCGAAACCAATATATTGGGATTAAACTGACATTCTAGGCCTTGAAACATTCTTTAATAATAATTATTCCTTCACCTCAGGGTATCGGGGCAATAATATACGATTCCTACCTGGAAGAAGAAAGACCGTCGTCAGCTTGTTGCCAACAGGAGGAGCAAGGCTGGACTGACGTGACAGTTCCGAGACCTCGTGGACGTTTCGGAGCTGTCACGCCTCATTGCCCGAACCACCCCAAAACCGGTCCGACAAAACATCGTATTCTTTATCCCAGGGTTTTCGCCGGCCACGTATGCAGGCCATACTACGCAAGGGAAACCGTTGAATGACCCTTGACCTGGAGGGACTCTACTTGAGTGTCATCCGGATTGACACACAAAACGATGAAAAGAAAAAAAAAAAAACATGCGAGTTTATTTCCTCGTGTTACATATATATATATATATATATATATATATATATATATATATATATATATAAGCCCTGCTGACTTTTGTAGCATCTTGTGGGGCGGGGCGGGCAAACAAAAAATACCTACGGGTGAGGGGCGGGTTACATGATATTTTAGTGCTTTTTTCTTCGGGCCAAAAACATGGTTAAAGTTGGGAAATGATTACATTTACTTAAATTTAAGCACTGCATGTCTGTATATGTTCCTTTCGTTTTTCCATTTTCTGCATTGCTATATATTGCATTTGTGAAATATAAGTTCCCTGAATTTCGAGACAGATTAATCTTTGCAGGGACCACTGGTCTGAATATTATACATCTATACTGGGAATAGTGTTGTATATTTATACTTTTCAGCACCGTAGACCTATACTTGTGGCCAGTAGATATCTCAGATATTGCATAACATGGCTGAGAGTAGTGGACCAGGGTAATACCTGTGATCTTATTATAGTCCCTGCGTGGGGAGCATCTGGCTCTGTCACCAGCTGGATAAAGCTGTACATACAAATACTTAGGTGTGCTAATCATGAGCCAAAGAGCACTGGCTAGTTTGAGGACTGCATTGGCAAAGCAGAATGAGATAATGAGCATGGCGCTTATTTGATATCTACTTTTGTGTACACAACCATGACCTACAGCTGACTCCCTCTGAAGTTCAACAGCCTTCCCCGTTCGGCTAATTAGCTGATCATTACTTAACAGGATAGAAATCGATTGTCTTTATGCTTGATATTTAATTTTACGTTTCAGTATAACAGCATATATGCTTTGAACTTTAATCATATGTTGTATTCTAAATATCAGAATATGCTGAATTTATAATAACATTGAATTATTTAAGGGGACACCAAGGCAATATTTGCTTAGTGTGTCCCATGCAGTTACTGACATTTATACTTATATGTCAGTAAGTAATTGTATTTTGGTAAGTGGTAATTCTTTAAAATAAAAATAAAAGACCAGTGAAAAAACTTGAAACGTCATACCATCAGCAAAACATGGTAACGCTATCTACTCACGAAGGTGGTCATTCATTATAAATATATATGAAAATAAATCATATTTTTTTAGGTGGCTCCCTTTTTGGTCGTCTCTTATGATGTCTTATGTTTATATGCGGGTTTAATGCGGTTGACTTTTGGAAAACATGCTGGGCGGGGCGGGTGCGGGCTGAAAGCATAATAAGCGGGGCGGGTGCGGATCGATTTATTTTTTTTCGGTGCGGGGCGGGTTTTCACAACTGCGGGGCGGTGCGGATGCGGGCCTAAGATTTATTTTGCGGGTCAGGTGTGGGCTCGCAATTCCAGCCCGCACAGTGTTCCATAAATAGAGTATATACCCTATATATAGGGTATATATATAAAGAGATATTTGTGTAGCCATGACATGTGTCCATTACCAAGTAGTGCATGCAGGGTGCTCAGTGGTTCTGAAAAGATCTGGAGACGTCAAGTAAGCCCCTGAACTGGACTTTTGCGTAGAAACGACATCTGGCTGAAGGGATGTGCCTGGCAAAGTACACACACACACAACCCACAAGTCTACCACTCGAGTTCGGGTTTCTGGGCGTCAAAATCTGCCACATACAATGCACCGGGGCTCCAAAATTCAGCAGCGGCGTAGGTGTAAATGTAGTAAGGGGGTAGTATGTTCGAATATGTCTGATAAAAATGATAATACCTTAAGAGTTTATAAATCTCTTGAGCATATGCCAGGTACACCTGTTCATGAACGTATTATATACTTTTGTACCGAGATAAACAACAAAAGTGTTAACCAATTTTATCACATATTAAAATACTGATATCAAGTAACCCTAATTAACCGGAGAAACTGATGCTAAATAGCTAGATTTCAAACCCTCCTGAAACAGGCAAGCATAAATGAATAGAATGCCTATCAATAAAGATATATTTTATGTTCTTTTGAAATACCAAAATGGTTGCGCAAATCACCAGGAATAGAATTATACAGCTTTGGAGCCCAATCGCCTCAGAACACTAGCCTTAATTGATCATGGCCCAAATAGTTTAGTTGAATATGATGATTTAAGTGATGGTACAAGCATCTGGATATTCAATAGTCAAAACCGACAGAGAAGAGCTAATTCATGAAATGCCGTATTCGAAAAAAGGAAAAGCCGAAAATTCCTCTCTTTTTCAGATATCCGACACCCAGTGAAGCCGAATATGTGCATGTGAGTGTAGTGTAACGATGTTACTGATGGCCATTCGCATGAATGAGATGAAACATTTTATGTGTGTGTTGAGTATAAGTTAAGAAGTTCTAAGTAGCTGAGATATCCGATGCAATGCTTCGTTACTGTCACCACATGTAAATAGGGTCAACCCAATTCGTGTATACATAAATAAATGGTGAAATATTTTAATTTATGTACATTTGAGTACAGTTTAGTTATTCCTTTAAGCATAACATAAGGTCAGTAAAATCAGGTCGATTGTAGGATTAAGTTGTAATATATATATATATATATATATATATATATATATATATATATATATATATATATATATATATATATATATATATGGCTTATCCCTCGGTATGCTCCCTTTCCTTCTATTCGAAGTTTTATCGAACAGTCTCTTCCAGGATAAATGCCATAAGGATTACTCTGTTTCTCAGGATTTTAATTAAAACTTTCCTTTTTTTTAATAATTCATGTGGTACCTCAAAAAGAAAGGTACTGTTTTAGGATAGAGAGTGTACACTTAATTCAAAAGACATCTACAGAAAAGAGTATGTACGATTGATACAAACTAAGCCGTAAAACAACGTGCAATGTAGAACGGTTACGTCATAATCGAACTGTATTCGGGAACTGTTCAGACACCTTAACCAAATTCGTTGGATTGTATAACCTGATTTGTAACAATCGGCCGAGATGTTCCGAATGAGCGATCAGCCTGTTCTGTGTTATCGAACAATGCAAACAGGAGGGCTCAATCACCGCGTTTTCAAAAGATGTCAGATCACACGTCACACGTCACATCTACGTAACACAAATATGACAACATGTATAATATATAGTTTTAATGCTGTCGGTCCTTTGACGCGTATTTTCATATCCATAGCATTGAAGGGATATGCTTACATTATCATGAGTAAATCTGCACATTGAAATATTAAAGTAAAACTATGTGGAAATATGTGCATCTGTGCGTAGGGTGATAGAGTGGTAATATATTTATTAACAACACAAATAATCCACGTGTTACGCCGACATTTTGATGAACCAGCTAGAGCATAATATTCCATAATATAATGCAGATATCACAGAATATTTCACTCACTGCTCCTGGCACGTTTTTGGTTTCTCTCACTTTTCATCATGACCGACGGTCTTCACTACGAGGCCTGAAATCACATATTTAAAAAGAAAATTCACAGATGAAAATTTGCTTACTATCAGGGATCACAAGTCTAATTAGTATAATACTATACGTCAATACCTGACGACACATGTATATATTTGTGCACCAAAGTCATCTCGTTATCGTTAGAGATCTAGTAATTTGTAACCGATTGTTGTTGTCTCCAGCTGGACCTAGGAAAATACAAATGGGTCTGTTTTATTGATTCCAAAGTGCACTGTGCTTATAAAACAAGCGAGGAAAGAGCAGGGTTACCTTATCGTGCGCGACTCCTCTTGCCATAAATCTAATATGTAGAGCAATAAAAACTCTAACGTGGTTTACGTGTGTGCGCCATGGTTATACATGGACCGTGTAACCTTTGGAATAATGTGATCAAGGTGCCCCTCGCCTGTGTTCTTTATAAATGTAACTCGCCCATTGGACCATGGTGTAACTGAAGTGGGCTTAGAGGTAAGCAATCTTTCCGGTAAGCGTGATATATTCACAATTACTTTTGTTACTGTGACTCATTGAGGGTTACTTGCACACACAGGTCACAGGTCAATTAAGCCCATAAAAGTACTCCTAATGGCAGAGCAGCTGTGCGGTGGAACATGAATTGCACAATGTGTCTAGTTTATATTACGTTGCTTTCATCGCACCATATGAACTAAAGTCCCTTCCGATCTGCTGTTAATGCGCAGTAACGGAGTTGCGTGGGCCTTGAAGCCAGCCTGGATGTAAAGGTATGGGTCTTTTGAGCAGGAGGTCTAAATTTCGAACCGAAGGAAATCTCAATAAAAACTTTGAGATTTGGAACAAAATTTTTAAACGCCCGTAAACGCCCGTTTATTATGTCACACATACCCACTGTCCATCCCTCTGTCCGCCCATTTTTATAGCGTCGCCGCGATAATTTACCGGAGCTTTGATGGATTTTCACGAAACTCACCACAACTCAATACCAATAGACTATCTTGCCCAAGTCCGATTATTGTCAAAATCAATGCATATTTAATGAAGCCAGAGGTCACTAGAGTTCTTTGTGGTATCACCTTAATAACTTATCAGTAATACGATGGACTTAGATAAAACTCAATAGAAAAATTAATCAGAATAATATCTCGCCAATTGGGAATTCCAGCAAAATCTATGCAGGTTTAATGAGGTCAGAGGTCACCAGACTGTTGGCGCCGCTACATTTTTAACAAAATTCACGCATATTAAATAAAAGATATGTATTATTCACCATTTTCGGTGCTCTTATTTTTTTGGTAACATTTCAGTGTGATAATCTTGAATAATTCTGCTATCAATCCTCGTACTGTAAATACATATGTATCCAGACAAAATTAAAAAATAACTTTTGATTGTGATGATATGGAATACTCTATAAGTATTCTGCGCTACCATACAGCAAATTCATATATTTTAGACATATTAATGGACGTCTGTTAATGTATAACCAAGATATATTTTCGAGGAAGAACCATTCCCAGTTAACTGAGAGACGCGAAAACAACTCAAGTGGTGATGACTAATACAAAGGAATGTGTGGACAAACTGATCGAGCTGCCAGCGAAAGTAAAGAGGCCAATATTGCCAAAGGTATTGCAGCGACTCGTGCAAATATTCTATGATAACCTATTGTCTTTGCTACATATATCTATCTGTTCATTTTTTCGATATAAGTAAAAATTACTTCTGTGACAGGCTAACCTTATGCCTGCCTAACACGTTTATACAACCAACAGGTCAGAAAAGACAAGGATGTAACGAAACTTACATATATATTGAAGGATGAAGAAACTAATCGTAGTCCAGTAAAGGTAAACCACTTCATAAATCTCATGCATTATATGTGATAATTATGACTATAACTGTAGAAAAAAAGTAACGGTCCATCAATCTGTTAAAGAAAACCCCCACCGTATATTATATACGAATATTAATGGATATATGTATATCAATTCATCGATTTCACACAATCATGTAATGGAACAGCCAATTTCTAAGTGCATATGGTTAAGTGGCGAACGTGCACGGGCTTACCGGTTTCAAGTTTTTATCTTTAATTGACCTCCAAATTTACATGTGTGCATATATATATATATATTCATATATATATATATATATATATATATATATATATATATATATATACAGTGAAAACTGGTCTAACAGACACCTCACTTAGGCGGACAACTGGCTATAACGGACAGGATAGTTAAGTCCCTTCAAAAATCCCTATATGTTATGTATAAGCGGAATCTCTGTAAGGCGGACACCTCACTACTGCGGACAACGGACAGCAGATTTCAACTAAAACCAACATTCTAAGAGTAAATGAACCTGACAAATGCGGACACGATATGCCACCTTCGGCGAACACTGTTCACTCGCCCCGGGCAACATCAAAGACCACCTGTACTGTTGTTGTGTCTGGGACTGGAACACAAAGGATTATGCAATCCCTAGTTGTTACCTTAATGCGTGTGCGTGCACATGCCACGAAGTGATGTGCTCTTTAGTTAAACACAGCAAATATAAAGCGATAAACATCGTGTGACTTTATTTCACGGTTGATCATTCACACGTTGCGAAGCTGCATATTTTCATTCGAACGCGGGATCATTAAATTGATTAAACGGCTACCGATTACCCATGCGTCCCTGATCTCACCACGCAGTATCTAACTGTAAAATTAGCTTTGTTACAGCAGGCTGTTTGATATTAATTTATCGGTTTTGCTAAGTATATCTCAAACTTATCTGCTCAGTGTCAAACATCTGCTCGCTCTGTAGCTGTTTGTACCAAGCCGCCGTGCACAAGCTCCTCGGGGTTCGATTAATCTCGGGTGCCTTCAACATTAAAGCAAATCAAACCAAACAACCCTCGTTAAGGAAAGTTTATTTAAGCTAAAGCTACATTCCCTTATAAAAACGAATGTTCCTAGGTTCGTAGCCATTACAATCTTCGCATTATCAACGTCGTCATTATCTTTGAGAATATCGCATATGGACAGCTGAACAAAGACAGTTTTAGGCAATGCCACCAGGTGGCACACCACTCACTTTTGGGCGGGAGCTTATGCTATCTGAGAAAGTCGAGCTTATTCAACTGAGTGAATAAGCGAAAAAATGCGTACGCGAGCATATGAACATTGTTTTAACGGATGTCTTCATAGACTTTATTCCTTATATTGTTCACTACTTGAGATAAGTAAAATAATCAGTTTGTATATGAATATTGAATGCAGGATGTGTACATGAATATGTATTCTATATACATGAAATCTGATATAATGCAATAAACTCGTCCTTGCAGCTGTTCGTTGTCTTAATTTATAATCCCTCAGTTATCAACCGAGGTCAACCTGCCTTATAAGGACACCTCACTATTAAGGACAAAATGATTGAGTCCCTTGACTGTCCGCTTTATACAGGTTTCACTATACATATATATATATATATATATATATATATATATATATATATATATATATATATACGAATCTGCCTGATCAACGGGGTCGTGTTAGCGGGAGGCTTATATGATTTATGTATGTCCGGGACTAAAAGCGTGGTCGTTTTAGCTGGGTGGTTGACGAGCGTGTCTCTCTCTTTCTCTTAATATATATATATATTGACATTTATACGTGTGCATACATGTTTTGGGTATACTTGAAGCCCGGCTACACGCCATTGATGTTGGCCGTTATGAAAGGAAACAAGGATAAGACAACAGTTCTGATAGAAAATAATGCCTCCATGGACACTGAGGTCAAAAGTGTAAGTATTAGTATTGGTAAAATAGTAAAATTTGCTTTATAAAATAACCTCACAGCATATAGTACAGAGCATATATAAGTGGAAATAAACGGTAAAGGAATCTATAAGTTAACAAAGTGGTCAAAATTCTTATGCAGAATATTTTGAAAATATGGAGGTATTGCTTGCACTATGATTTTTATCCACATTTACTTAGATGCACTATTTGACGCCTTTGCTGTTGGCAATTAATAACAAAGTTGTTGGAATGATTGAGCTTCTCTTGGTGAAGGGAGCTAACATCAACTACAAAGGAAAAAGGGTAATTCGGATTTTAATCACAACTTAGCATTGATTAATTTTATATGAAATGAAACTCAAAAGAACGAACATATTCAAAAATACTTTTTCCTCTTAGTGATTATTAACATGTCTATAAGATACAGGGTAATTATTATGTCGGCATGATATTTAATATTTTACTCTCCTTGAATAAATCCAAAAACTTTCATTTAATCATAACATTAAATTAATAATAATTAAATTAATAATATTGGATTTTTAAGGGTGGCTGGACCCCGCTTCTGTATGCAATAATGATTCAAGAGGAATCCATTGTAAAGCTTTTGCTGAAACACGGAGCTAATCTTTCCGTTGAGGCGAGAACTGTAAGCTACAGGTTACTTAGAGCTCAACTATATAATAGTATGTTTAAGTTCTGCTATTATAGACAACCGTTTTCAGGAAATCTTATATAAGCACATACTGTAATACTGAAGTATTTTAGTATGTAGTTTGACTCGATACCACTTTTCATACATCATTAAATAGATCAATAGTCTCTTTTTCTATGTGCGAATCGCACCTTATACTTCTATATCTTAATGTTCATTTACACCTGTTACGTAAATCCCTATTGTATTCACACTGTTACTAAGATACGAAAGAGGCCTATTTGAAAAACAAATAAAAGTTATATACAGTTACATTATGCCGATGAAACTCTTAATAATGTTGATCATTTCACTCATTACAATTGATTTTCTTGGAACCATGTTCAGTTGTTTATTTTTATTTTTTACAGAATTTGTCAGAAGATATGCTTGAGAACACAGCACTCACACGTGAACTGAATAGGATCAAAAATATTTTATCAGCACTCCGTACCCAATATCAATACGAGGTATTTGGTGTAAAGAATTTGCAAAGCGTGCAAAGTTGCTCAGTCTCTTTGGCTATTTATTAACAAATTTTTAATTCGTCGAGTCGTCCAAATATGGTTAATGGTCTAATAAGACAAATATTTTATAAAGGATTGAGGATATCGTCTAAAAAGGTTTGCTTAGTATTATTGATCGGTGTTTCTACATCTCAGGACTGTGCAGCAATGAACCTGTCTCCCCTGATGTTAGCCGTTCTAAGAGGTAGCGAAAGCATCGTGAATACAATTTTTGACAACATGTCTGACAAACGCCAAATATGTAGGAAGGTATGTGAGGCATACACTGTTTGTTGATCACACTTCTAGGTAGTATAGTTATTTTCTTCAACATTATAGACTACTCCTGAGTCCTACTTTCGTTCTGAGAAGTAGCGAATATAGCGCGAGTATTATTCTTGATATTGTGTCTCATCAGGACACCATATCACCGCTGACACTTGCCGTTCTTACGAAGTCCCACAAAATTGCCAAGCTATTGATAAACAGAGGAGTAGTTCCAAATCAGGAATCAACCAAGGTAAGGTGTTACAACATAATAAATCCGTTTGATGCTATTCTACGAAGTCTGCCCTAACTTTTAGTCATGCCTCATCAATGTTTCATCATTCATGGTTCACTTGATATAATTACAGAATGAAACTCCTATATTGGCCGCAGTAGGAATGGGTGATGGAGAAATGGTTGATTTATTAATAAAGAGCGGCGCTGATATGAACACAACACGGGTAACCGGTATTCATGAATATCTGTGAATCTTTGGTATATAGACAACATTGTATTAACAAACACTTGCTTTCTGATTATGTTTGATGCATTTTATCTAATGTTTTTGAATGATATATAATCTTAAAATGAACGAAGACAAACAAATAAAAACTATTTTACAGTAGTTTTGTTTACAGGATGGTTATCCACTCCTGCACTATGCCCTTGTAAATGGAAACGTCGATGTCATGAAAGTTTTAATCAATAATGGAATTAGTTTTGATTCCAAGGATAGCAAGGTATTATTTCTATATTTCTTTTTGTACTAGTGTTACTTTCATTTTGTAAATTGCGATGCTAATCAATGTTTATATATGTCCATTTGTACATGAATTATGAAAGGTAAAATGCATATTTAAAATATATTTTTTTTATATATTTATATATGTTTTCACTTTTGCCCTTCATGTTTTTAATATTTTAAGTTTTAAGTTTTTCCAAATAATGTAAGGCGCAAAAAGGCGAAAAATCTGCCTTGTTCCTCATGTGTGATGAATAATCTAGTTTTATGCTTTAAATTTAGAACAGGTCACCACTGATGTTAGCAATAATAATGGAAGATGCAGAGAAAATCAAGATCCTCATAGAAAATGGAGCCAACATAAATGAAGCCTCTGTATGTATATATTTTTCCTGTTTGTTTTATTGTTCAATTTCATTTATCCAAATAATAAATGATATCGAATTCGTTCATAAGACAAAACTTTACGTATCCCACTTATATCCATTTACGTAGAAATATCGTCTTTTTGTGTTATTCAAAGGAAGGGCAAAGAGTGTTTAGGATCGGATGTTTAACATACTTAAAATCCAACTGGGTAATTCAGTTATCTCTTGCGATATTACCAAAGAATAGACTGTTAGAAATTCATCTAGATGTCCATGTGGTTCCGCTTTGTCCAATGCATTTTTGTAAGTCTAGATATAATCATACCTGTAGAACAATACTACACCTTTGTTCGAAGCGGTCCAGCGGAATAATCCTGACATCACTCTTTTCCTACTCCAAAATGGAGCTGACGCGGAGCAGCGAACACCTCTAGTTTGTACCTTCAGCTTTGTTTTCCTTCTTTGTTTCTCACGCATTGGCACGTTGTAAGAATGTTATTCTTAGGGATTAAACTACACTTTTATTTCAGTAGAAATTGAATACATTTTGCCTGAAAAACATTACTGTCGTCTTCTTCATATCTGTGTAGGGTACAAAACCGCTTGGATATGCCTTGACGCATAACTTTAATTATTTGGCTACACTACTGATAAGTCATGGCGCTGACCGAAACAATCCCTATTGAAAGGTATGAGATAGAGAAAATCAACTTTATTCTGAACGTTAATAATCTATAGAGTAAAACCTCTACATAACGCGCACAAAGGGGATCTTGATAAAGTGGTCGAATTTTCTCGGTGATCGTCTGAACGAGGTCTCATATAAAGACATAAAATTGGGAACCATCAACATTGTCAATATTTTGAGGTGATCGATAAACAGAGGTGGTCGTTACACGAGGTTCCACTGTAATAAATATTTCAATTTTGTGATAACGATCGTTAATTGATAGTATATCATATACTGAGTAACATTATGTAGCTTATATTCTTATAATGAAAAACAAAGTTATTCAAGATTTTTTACAACATCTACAATAATAGCATCTATTATATGAGGGAATTCGTATCTGCGAAGGAAAATGTATTTATCGTGTTCATTGTTTTATTCCTGTTATACTGTTCATATCAACCTGTATCGTTTCAATGATCTCTCTTTCAGAGAGGAGTGACATTTAGGATGGTAATCACAGAGAACCGCTTACCAAAATATGCTAAACTCTCACGTTATTCCTTAGAATGTTTAAAGATATTATGTTATTGTTTGGAATTAAAGTTCCCAATGATAAACATATATTAAAAAGTATGTGATCACATATAAAACAGTAAGAGAGAAAGAGAGAGAAAGGTTCGCTTAAGTTATAAGATTTGAATATTTAAGCTTCTTGTTTTTTAAAGAGAGGGCTCTAGAGGTACTGAAGCTCAGTAGTCCGTCTTCCGGCCCCATGGAGTATTCTTCATTATCTTTTACCACCACCAGCTTTAGTAGTGCATTTATTTTTTTTATTTATTTATCATTACTTATGTAAATAGTTGCATTTCATAAGAAAAGAAGACATTTCATCTTTTCATTTCTATTTTGCTCATACACCTGTGTTTTCTGAATATACAATACAAAGCACAATCGATGAACAAGCTGTATTGAACACAAGAAGTTATAAATAAATTAATCATTAAAGGCATATAATGCATATGAATGCAATTGTTTGTCTTTCTTATTTAAAACATTTTCATATGTATGTGAAAGAAATTATAAAGTCGTCCTACTTAACATTCCATTTGCTAGATAAAGGATGCTGTTTTTCTGTTCACGATACTCTCTTGCAAAGCCAAGTATTCAGAAGAAGAGTATTTTGGATCCACTCCAATATTCATCAGCTTTATTTAAGAACAAAATTAAATTTTTATAAGGTGTATTGTTGTGGATATTACTCACGACATCCTTGAAATATGACACATTCGTTGGGATATACAAAGCGAGACGGTCCTTGTATGGTGTCGCATTAAGCTGGCTATAGTTGAGGTCTTCTAGCTGGGTCAGTAAGTCGTGTGTATTAATTTTTTTATCAGTATGGAAATTTACTTACGCATATATTTCCAAGGATTTTATTATGTTAAAAAGCACAGCGTTGCATCGGATAACATGACCGAAATCTGTTGGTAATTCTTTTATTGATAATAAACATATCATGCAAATATTTTCTCATTTTTTTTCCTTTACGTTACATGGAAGGTGCTAGGATATTTTTTTTTCACATGCAATTTTGAATGTCCATTTGGAACAAATCTATGGTAGACCAGCTAGGCATTTTGTGGCGTCTTCACATTAATGAAGAGCATTGTGCATTTCAATTTCGTGTTGATATATGTACCTAACAGACTTTTTTCTCCAGTTTTCCACTTTCAACATAAGCTTAGCATTTTATGCCCAAGAGATTAAAAACTATTTTCAGTTCGTGGCAATAGCTATTGTAATGACCGGAACTCATGTGATCTGTTCTTGACATACACCAAATCGTCAAATTGTCCCTTTATTTATGGATTTATTTTTTTTTTACATTTTCCTCATTTTAACACGTTTTTATCGTTACTGTTGTCCTCGTAACTTCGTGAATTTATAATACCAAAGGTCAAATTATCTTTATAAAAAAATCTATAGAGTGACATAATTACTTAACCTTCTGTCCACCAAGCGTAAAGTGAATTATAATATATATGTGCGCTAACTGTGTATATCAAACTTCCATAAAAACCTAGGCAATTGCGAGACGGCTAAAACGGAGCTGCTCTAGAATCTTAGTCTAAATGTATACTTTGTGGCAGAGTATTTACGAAGTATGTCAAGCGGGTTCATTTGACTTTGCGCTTCTTTAGCTTTAATAACCATTGAACCCATAAACATTCTTGCACTGAAGTATTTAGAACAGTTCCGATTAGATGTTTCACATAAGAGGTGTTTTATACGATACTTTTATAATAAAATAACAATACTTCCCAACTAAGATCAGTACACATAATTCTGATAGTGTAGCATATCTTAATCAATTTAATGGGAACATATAACAGTCCTTAACCTTTCTCAAGCCCGCTATCTGAAAAGTTTTGTTATGCCGCCTTGGGCATAAATCATGTGGTATCATACAATCTCCTGGGAAAGAATAGAGATGTATCGATATTACCTCTGGGATACACACATTTGGTGTGATTTCTGATAGATGTCGCCGAGCTGGAGCTTTGGGGGAATCCTTTTGAATTCCTCAAGATCTATCGAACAAAAATGGAACAATGTCGCCTCAAGAAACATTCTAACCATCGTCTGGATACTTCAAGACCAAAAACAAGCATTTCAGAGGCGTAGTCCCTGAGAAAATGCGTGGCGACGATTTAGTGACAATACCATCAGTTACGATTAACATCATGAAAGGATGACTGATTTGTATCTTGTTAACGCCCATCATAATTTTACTGATATATATATATATATATATATATATATATATATATATATATGTATATATTATTTCTTGCCTGTCTGTTCATTTACCATTCATTATGCATTATTATATCACCGTTCTTGCATTAGGGACATCGGCCCAGGTTAGTGCGGGATGGGCTTTCCATTGTTGAGTTCACATGGACCAAGATCATTGGCAGTGTACACGAAACCTTGGTGATGGCATAACTTATTGAATATTTTAGCTAGCTCCGGTTGGCTCTAGTCATTATACCAGGTGGTATTAAAACGATATTATCGTGTTGGTCTTTCTAAATTCTATACCAGTGATTTTCTTAGGACTGATTCGAGGTTTGTTTTTTTTTTGCATATTGCTGCATTCAGACCAGAATTGTGAGAAAATGAGATACACATTATGCAAGTAAATATACACCCAGAGAAAAAAAATATAAAATGGTTCAAAATAAAATTTATTGATTTTGTGTAGGCATATTTTTAAGAGTGCCCTATGACGGCCAAATACGTAAGTGTTTCAGACCATGTTTGAAGCTTTGACCCCCCTTGCCAGACCCTTGAATCTTTCGTTTTTGGTTTTGTTATTATTTTTCTCTCGGTTTGACCCCTCCTTATCCTAACCCTTGGATCCGCCTCTGTTTACACTTGTAAAAACTAGTGCCCCATGGGCCATGATGCTCAGCTGAATTTAAGGAATAGTGAACAATGAGCAAAATGACTGCAGAGTGAGCAATTTTCACCCAATGCATAAGTAGGTATGGACGCCACAGGAAAACTATTGTAGATGGCGCCACCAGTCTTGAATACAAGATGGAGGAGTCCGAGATCTATGGATATGCAAAATTTCAGGCCAATAGGGCAAATCACTCTTCAGAAAAGGGCTTTAATTTATTCTACTAAAAAGGGAAGGTATATGTTGCCACCTGTCTGGTTTACGAGAAAACTTTCCAAGATGGATGGACATGGCAAATTTCAGACCAATATCTGGAACCATTCCTGAGATATGAGCAATTTTCACAAAAAGAATTACCGATGGACGCCACGCAAAAACTACTGCAGACAGCGCCACCCGTCTTGTTTACGAGATGTAGGTGTTGAGGATCTAATGGCAAATGAACAGATGGCCACTACGCAAAAAGTATTGTAGGTGGCGCCACCAGTCGCATGATGGAGAGATCCAAGATCTATGGACATACAAAATTTCAGCACAATACATTGAGTCAATCCTGAGATATGGGTTGTTATCTAAAAGACACCCAGATTCGTACTGCACAGAAAGGATTGCCGGTGGTGCCACCTGTCTTTGTTAGGCACAACAACAGAAGGAATAACTATGCTGGGTTTCGGAAAGATTGATCCAAGGATCTCAGAGGAGTTCTCTGGTAACTCACGCAGAGTTTTTGTATAACATTTTTAATTATTCTGGGGGGTACTTACGAGCCACATAGCTTGGAGAATATTGGTAACAGAGACCATATTTAAGATTTCCATAGAGACTTTTCATGGACTTCCTTTGATGTCATGTTAGAAGATTCAAGGTCCAGCGGTTATGATGTGTGCCCTGTTAACAGATGACAGTTTCTTTGAAGGTATCAAAAAAAAGAGAAAAAAAAAAATCGTAAAAATTAGAAAAACACACATGGCACCACTAGTTTACAGTAACTGATTGAACACTCCATGATCAATATTCGTGCAAAGAATCATGATGATCAAGCCAGTAATTAATAAGATACTGAAGCTTTTGTATCATTTTTTTATTATTCTTGGGGTACTTTCAAATCCCACAGCTCAGAGAAAATAGGTAACAGAGACCTAATTTCATGTTTCGCCAAGAGACTTTTCATGGACCTCCCATCATGTCAAGTAAGAAGATTCCAGGTCTAGCAGTTACGATTTGTGCCCCGTTAACAGGTGACAGCTTCTTTGTAGTTATCAAAATTAGAGAAAAAAATTCATAAAAATTAGAAAAATAAAGGTGTCTCCATGATCAAAATTCATGCAAAGAATCATGGTGATCAATGCAGTAGTTGTCAAGATAGTGCAGCTTTTGTATCAAATTTTTAATTATTCTTGGGGGTACTTCTGGGCCCTATAGCTCAGAGGGTATGAGTAACCGAGACTTAATTTTAGGTTTCCAAAGAGTTTTTTTCATTGGTCTCCCAGGATGTCAAGTAAGTAGATTCAAGATTGAATTGTTACAATTTGTCCCTTGTTAATAGAAGAGCACTTCTTTGAAGATCTCAAAAATGGAGAAAAAAAAGCGTAAAAATTCGACAAAATCCATGTGGTGCCACCAGTTTACAGGAATGAATGGAACACTCTGTGATGAATACCCATGCAAAAAATCATGGTGATCCATGCATAAGTTGTCCACATAGTGCAGCTTTTGTGTCAATTTTTTTTATTATTCTGAGGGGTACTTACGAGACCGATAGCTCGGAGAACATGGGTAACAGAGACCTAATTTCAGATTTGCACAGAAACTTTTCATGGACCACCCTTGATGTTCAGTTAGAAGATTCCAGGTCCAGCAGTTACAATTTGTATCCTGTTAACAAATGACAGCTTCTTTGAAGGTATCAAAAATAAAGAAAATAAAAAATTGAAAAAAATACAGGTGGCGCCACCAGTTTGCAGGAACTGATGGAACACTCCATGCTCAATATTCATACGAAGAATCATGCTGATCAATGCAGTAGTTATTCAGATACTTGAGCTATTGAATCAATTTTTTTTGTTATTCTGGGGGATACTTACGGTTAAGTTAACCTATTACATGTGCGTTTGTTGTGTGATGGGAGGATTTCATCAAGATCCCAGACTTTGTCATGATTTGATTGGCTGGTACACATTTGACATCATGGACTGAATTTTATCAACAACTCAGATCTAGTAATGCATGTTGTTTTTATTTTCTGCTGAAAATTTGGGACTGACAAAGGCAGAAATACTGTGCTTTTACTGAGATCTAGAATTTTTAGTCACGGGGGATTTCTCAGTGTGTGACGTCACTGCCGAGTTGACAGTGCTGATATATGTGCCAATAGTTTTTGAACAAATCACACAACAAAATATTTGTTTCATAGGCAATTATGTTATATGATAATATAATGAGATTTGGAATACGTTTGCCTGACCTTACGAGACCCATAGCTCAGAGGATACGGGTAACAGAGACCTAATTTCAGATTTTCACAGAGACTTTTCATAGACCACACTTGATGTTGAGTTAGAAGATTCCAGGTCCAGCAGTTTCAATATGTGCCCTGTAAACAGATGACAGCTTCTTTGAAGGTATCAAAAATAGAGAAAAAATTCGTAAAAATAAAAAAAAAACAGGTGGGGCCACCAGTCTGCAGGAAGTGATGCAACATCCCATGATCAATATTCATACAACGAATCATGCTGATCAATGCAGTAGTTACTCAAAAACTTGAGCTTTTGTATCAGATTTTGCATTATTATTGGGGGGGGGGTACTTCGGAGCCCCATAGCTCAAAGGATATGGGTAACAGAGACCTAATTTCAGGTTTTCAAGGAGATTTTTCATGGACCTCCCTGGATATTAAGTTTGAAGATTCCAGGTCCAGTGATTACGATTTCTGCCCTGTTAACAGATGACAGTTTCATTGCAGGTCTGAAAAAAAGAGAAAAAAATTCGTAAAAATTGGGAAAAAAATACACATGGCGCCACCAGTCTGCAGGAAGTGAGGGAACATCCCATGATCAATATTCATGCAAATATTCTTGGTGATCAATGCAGTAATTATTCAGATACTTGAGCTTTTGTATCAAATTTTGCATTTTTCTGGGGGATACTTCGGAGCCCCATAGCTCGAAGGATATGGGTAACAGAGACCTAATTCCAGGTTTCGTAGGAGATTTTTCATGTACCTCCCGTGATTTGAAGTTAGAAGATTCCAGGTCCAGCCGTGACGATTTGTACCCTGTTAACGGACGGCCGGACAGCCGGACGGACGCCGGAAAAAGGATGATCGCTATAGCTCAGATGACTTTCAGTTGAAAGTTTCAGCTAAAAACGTTACATCGTTGCTTGTTAGCAAAGATGCCACGTGATCTCGAAACGAATAATATATATATGAGAGAGAGCATTTAAAGAATGGATCAAACTAAGTTCATTTGGGGGAAATTCCCCTAATATACAAGCTTCATTAATGTGGGTTTTCCCAGTGAATGGCTTATCACTCATTGGCCAAAATTCCTATCAATGGGTGGCCATTCTGGGGACTAAGGTATTACTCAATGCAACCATGAACAAGTAAGCTTTGGATGTAAAACGTGTGATAATGATCCACATTCTCCAAATTTAATGTTTTTCGGTGTTACCTTGACCTTACTGAATATTTCGTTAAAATCTGTTTATTACTGTTTGTGTAAAGACAAATGAACCAAACCAATTAAAAAGCCAACGTAAGAAAGAGGAATACAGAGTACGTCAATTTGAAATCTTAATCGTGGCATTCATTATGCGATTGTAAACAACTACCACGTGTGATGTGAAAGTACAATCAATGGATTTATACGACAACATGTACCAAATTTGTCATCCTCCAAGTTATATTTATTATTTGTAATGAATTATTGGATTGATTCGTGTAACCATTCGCAAACACCGTATTATCATAACTTCACTCCTTTACCCATAATGTTCTTACAGTACTGGATAAATATTACGGAAACGATGTTTAGCATATTAAGGGGGGGGGGGGGGTGTCCAGGATTTAGAAAAAGAGTGGCCCAACCCAGGAGGACTAATAAAAAACCTAAAAACAAGGTCCCCAGGTCTGGAAAAAAGGGGGGGGGGGGTTCAAGGCCGCAACATTTGGCTGAAACCCTTAAAGGGACACACACAGGGGCAATATTTTACCTATTTTTTACATTATCAGTTCAGTTCTGCTTAGTACAAATGTTTTCCAGCTAAACCATCCCAGCACATATCCTGAGTACCCCTGTATAACACCTTGTAATTACTCTGTGTGTTGGTAAATACCAAGAATACTCAGAACATTATGAAAAAAAGTGCAAATTGATTGATGGGATTATCAGGAAATGTACAAGGATATATGGGCAAAAGTTACTCCGCTCTTCGAAAAAAAAACCTATGTACTGTCGTTGCAAAAGAATCCCATGTGTCTGACAGATAAACGTTTAATATGGACTATTGATCCACTATTCTTCCATATTTATCTGATGGGCATATTATCATATGTCCTTAATCGTACAAACATTACTTCATTTAAAATATTTACCTTTTAGGGACATGTCAGGTGCATGTATGATATGATAGCACCGAAATCATTTTCAAAGGAAGCGGAACTAAATGACACATACAAACAGAACGGAATATCGACAACACCATAGCAAAGCGTCAACAAAAGCAACATGACATGTTTAATCTTCCATAGAGGTTCATCAATGTTTATTTGAATAATCCATGGAAATTTCCCATATGAAGTCGAATATATGAATTGGCAATTAAACTATGTATCTTTTTTTCATCAACTTCACACAAATTCGATCAAAATATAATAATTCTTAACTTATGTAATTAAAGTCAAAGAGTTGCAATCATACTCACCAAAGCGAGTAAATATTACGTACTAACACAAGATTTTCTAGATATTGTTTAACAGGGGTACTACAGTACGCTTTGTTATATGTTAGTTTCTCTAGTTTTGAGGCCTTAACACTACGGAATTAAGAAATAGGTAATCCAGAAAGTTATACCTGATTTTATCCTGGACACAATTTTTTTTATATTTTATTTAAGTTTAGAGCTAATTCTTTATTTTCTCTTGTAATATATTTCTCCTTTATGACGTACAGTTAATACTTATAACATATTCTTCTGCAAAAGTTAAATATTTCTGTTGATTAAGGTTACAAAAATGGGTTAATATTTAACACTTGTGTGGTACTCCATCTCTGTATCTAGCTCTGGTTTTCCTGATTTACCAACCTTCCAGCTGTAAACAAAATAGACAACACCTTTATCATCTGATGTTGAAAATGTTTAGTCCCATACTCGCCTGTACTGTTAAGACATAGATCCGAGAGTATTAAATGGTGCATGGGCATCCTTTCCAAATGCAACAACTTGGTTTAAATACTGAAATGAGATTATTTCGTGTTCCGAAGCAGCTTATCCTATCGACATTATGAAACTATCTTCACGGCAACTCCGAGGTTTCTATGCTCTCGATTTATGTTCTTGATATTGTTCATGTTGTTTTGTTTTGAACGTTATCTTCGTTCATCAACAGCGGGCTATGTTACGGCTAATCATTAAGGCATAATGTTTAACTGAAATAAAAATGCCATACCTATTATTATTTTTTTATTTTTTTTTTCTTACCGGAAACGATACAATGCAACAGCAACAGCAACAACAGCCACAGCAGTAACCAGCACTGCCAGTGGGACTACAACAGCGACCAGTGGAAAGCCTTGCTGTGGGTCATTGTTTCAATTTCCAGAGGGACAAATGTCTACAACATTGAATTTCTTTTATATCTTATGAGTACAATTTTATTTTTGATAAATATATTAGATCGTTACACGGATGACTGAAATGACCGAATGGAAAAATGTGACTATGTGTTGTCATCTTTAAATTGTCATATGGTAGGAAAGTTAATGGAGTTTGCAAATATCCAAGCGGTTAGTATTAACACGAAAGAATAGTATATTCGGTATATTGTGTTAAAGATTAGAAAAGGCCACAGAGAGCGCAGACCTCCGCCAAGTCAGCTCATTAACCTCATGCAAAACATATGAAAGAAGAGCAGCATTTTTCTTTTAAAATATTCCTCGATCAAGAATGTCTCCGAATCAAAATTAAATCAATTATTCCTTCGATCATTGCCAAGCTATCCTGAAGATTTCATTAAAATCCGTCAATAACTTTTTGACCAATGTTTGCCAATTGACAAAGAAACAAACCAACACCCGCCAAAACTTAACTCCTGCCGCTTAGCGGAGGTAATAAAGAGGTAAAGTTGAATATATTTGCTGCCTGAAGCTTAGATTCGTTATATATACGGAACGCGGAATGCTGGAAGTGTATAAAATCGGTACACGTATTGAGAAATGAAGAAGGTGAGATTCCTCATGCGTTGACCCGGCATACGGAATCCGAGAGGAATCGTCCGCATGGGGGCCATTTTTTAAACCAGGAACGCGGGACTGAGGTTGAGTCATGCGTGGCCCCAGCCCGAGTACATTTTGGAATATAAAAGAGATCGGATAGGCATATTTTCTGAATGTCGGAGGAAACTTTAATTACCGTGGATCCCCAGTGTAGGTGCTGAGAAAGGCCTAAAATGTCTGTAGGGGCTCACTATGTCCCGGAGGCAGTCGTGAATCCACTGGGCAATTAAGAAGGCCGAAATTTAGCTAACTTATACAAATCTGTACGTTTTTCACAGAAACTAAAGGGATTATGCGTGTTGTGCTTGGACTCTATAAATAAAACTTACACCGCCATATTGCGCCCCTGGGAACCGTGTGGACCCAACTGACAGCACCGGGCTTAAGGAGAGGACCGGGGTCACTGGGTGCATCTGTGTGTAGTTAAGGGATGAGCATAAAGCATGACATCTTTGAAAAAGATCTGGTTGTTATAGAACACCTAAAAAGAGAGCCACAGGTCAACCGACAGAGGGACTGATTTTCCTGGCCAATAAGTGAAGTCGACGTGAACTGCATTCTTAATTCGAAATGGTACACATGGTAGCATTTTCTTGCTTATAATAGACAGAGCGTGAGGCAATTAAAGCGACCAAGAACTCATAAAGGAATGACAGGAATCTCCGTCTGTATATGAGCAATATGCAGATATGAAACATAACAAAGAGGGAAAATTAATGTGTCGATGTAACCTATAAACCCAAAATTTCACAGATAACAAGTCGAAATTATGGGTATAGCGTCAGTGATGTATAATTATATTTATAGAAATTTTGGCGTGTCTTTGCATATTATATTATGTCTGCACAGTAATTAATTAAATACTTTTATTCATTCATAGCTCTCCATTCGACATGCATCGCCGTAATGTAACGTTTGTTGTGTATCGTACTGCGGTAGTCCTTAATTCTTATCTTCATTTATTTACGTAGGTCCACCGTCACACATCCCCTAAATAAGATCCCTGCACGGAACACAGCCTGCTTTGGGTTGTAACTAGTGTCGAATGTCGTAAAATTCCCCAATCTCAGTATCCTTCATTTTTATTGCATAGTATCTTTGGAAAAAATTGTTAACCCTTAATCCATCATAAGACATCTTATAACCCAATATTATCAAATCGGGACAGGTGAAAATTGCAGTTATTTCAAATAGAGATAAATTGAAATCTACATATTTTTATTGCACTTTGTAAACTTGATAATAACTTGTATACTTTGTGCGACATTCGGACTTCTGCTCCTGTAAAACTATAGAAATCGCCGTAAAATAAAACCTATCCGTCCTGTGTTGATGCACTTTTAATCCTATAGTGTCCAGTCCAACCAGTGTATGTTGAAATCAAATACCAAAACAGAGGCTTCCGATAACACACTGAAAAAAAAGTCCAGAACGTGTTCTATTATCATTTTTGATCTCAAACTAAATGTATGGTCGTTGTGTGATAAAAACTGAACTGAACTGTATGGTTGAATTATATTCTCACATCTGAACGCTTTATGAAAGCTTTAATATTCCCAGTAATAATTGTACATGAAAATTATAACTACAGGCTCTGTTCATATATATCCCCACAATTATTACCTTTGTTAACACTAAGGTAACATTACCACCTCTGCTATTATATAAACTTCTGAGCAACCCTACTTACAATGTAAGCTTTGCACACAGATGCCAACATTTCCATCATTCTATGGATACAACGCTTCATAGACAGAAGGAATTCACAAAGAGTTAGTTCCTCGAAGAAAATTCTGACAAATACAAAATATTATAACCATTAGTCACAGCGACGGACACGCTTCCATTCTGACAACTATACAGACCCCATACATACACATAATATATCTTTTATATATTGTCATAACATGAATCTTCATCAACCTCTTTATAAAATTATATCCATACAAAATCTATTTCGGATCATTGTCTGATTGGTGTTAACCTGGATAATAAAATGCCAGTGTACTTCCTTCATTGATGAATTTAATGCTGGAAATAGTGATATGCGAAAAAATATAAAATACGGTACAAACCTGGGAATCGCAAATCAAGGTGTCACATAAACTTATACTCAGGCTTCCAAACAAATATAACAAAATGCTTGTTTTCCTGAATCACCAACATCTAACACTGATAATAGTTATAACTTCTACAACGATACAGTACCTGGAAATGACATATTTCAGTGTCACATAAACTGTTGCTTTCCTGATATTTTCTTTCGTGGGACATTTGGTATTTGATATATTCCTAACGAGACAAAGCATTCCTTACGAAAGGAACCCTTTAGAAATGCAACAATATTTTCGTGATACCCTATTACGGTTGTTTGCCGTGGATGGACCTAAACCAGCGACAGCTACAACTAGATATAAACAAATTATTCAAACTAAAAGCATATATGGTTATAGTTAAGACACATTTTCATAATCAATAATTTAAAAGCTGAACCCTAACCCCTAAAGGCAACATAATGAGTTAGTACGTTGATAAAAAAACAAAAACTAAAGCACGAACGAACACATCGCCAAATGCTATGGTGAACGAGACTCGGATCATATCAACAAAATTATTTGGATTTAGTTTTGAATCAATCGTACATTTAAAAATCATACCTTTTCATCTCTTTCATATCGGTATATCTCCTAATAATTTGGACTTATAGTCAAATATTCACTGTCGTCGCTTTTGTATGGCATATTTTGCATGATTTATAACGGACTACACTGGGGTAGTCTGACGCTGTATGGATAATCCTTTAGTGCTTTATGGTGAAAGGCAATCAGGTACGTGTGATGCTTATAACTAAGGATAGGCACTGTATATGGTGCACATAATCATTGGGTAGATTAAACATGGTTCCCACAAGTGCCCCGTGATGGTTCGCGAGACGAGCAACGCTGTTTAGTACTTGCCAACAAACCGTCTGCAAAGAAAAGGTCCATGGATTAGGGAGCACTGTTGTCAACGAACATTATCATGGTACACTGGTAACCGGTTACTTGCCAGTTCGACCATCAGACAGTCTCAGCTGATAAGTGCAACAACATGCACGAAACTATGTAATAGTAAACATGTCTGTATAAATTTGATACCACTTTATTTGTATAATGACACAACTCTGGCAACATACAAAAGACTACTCTCATAGTTGTTTCTTGGAGAAAAGTCATAGATTAATATATATATATATATATATATTATTCTTTTGGTTCTCAGACTGATCTACCCGTCATTTTCTGTCCCTTGAGTTCGTTACTGAAGCTATTTGCGCTAGAAGTCTTGACCTAAGATTTATATAATTTAAGCGCGAAGACAGCTAGAAATGTTTTTCTTTTTGGTAAAAAATGGTTAAATAGGTTAAACTGCCAACTTGACGTATGGTCAGTCAGTTGTAATTATCTCCACCTATCCTTATCTCGACCTATCCTATAGGTGGAGATACTTGTGTTTGGCATTATTATTATTATTATTATTATTATTATTATTATTTATCATACTTATTATTCTTCCACATTTTTGTCGGATTTAACTCATTCTTACTGTGGATATACCTAAACTATGGTCCAAATAATTAGGCCTAGTATCAATGGCCCTGGCCTATTTTTCAAGGTCAAAATTAATGATTTGGTCCTGGCCGTAGAGCATGTATATGCTTATTGGAGCGTACTACAGGCGTCCTCTTACGTTCTCTGCTGTCACTAGAATTAAACGAGCCATAGAACGTGTGCTGCCTACAACACGGTCAATATTCCAAGGCATAGATTTTAATCCTAGAGGGACACATGAATCCCATGAGAAAGGGGGAGTATTATCTAAACCCTGATTTTGACGATACTAGGGACTATAATATGATTCCTTTATTGATTGTTCCCTAACAACTATGGCATATGTAACAACAGTGAGTTTGTAACTATAATGATTTATACTACAGAGGGAGAAAAAAAAAAGATTAATGCCACTTTAATGCTAATTTATATCCATGCCCTTATCGATCCTGTGACGTTCCCTAACTTCGTTCACTCAGAAAAACCAAACCTGGGTGGTTTTGTGGTTTTGCTTTGTGATTAAAAGACACGGTGGAGTTTATTGTTCACACTGTGTGTACCTGTTATCGTGAGACGGCAAACGTACACGCCGGTGTTTAATACGGTAAGACTTGATTTTACTAATAATCAACCATTATTTTATAAATAAACTATCTGCATTTTTCACCATTCTGACGCATTTCATAACATGAAAACACAGGCAGGCAGGTAGTGAACATTTAATTTTCTCGAAGTGTCGGTTCTTTCTGAAGGAGAGCAGAATAGAACTTAACTTGTGGGTAGGTCTGTGTATAATCGTCACATTTATTTGGTTCTTATAACCATAGTTTAGTATTAATGAATATCAAGGTATATATTTGTCATCATGATGTTTTATGTTAATCATATCCACCTTAATTCATGCCTTCAAATCATGATTCCGACAAGTAAGCTGTGATTTTTGCATTTTATAATGACATGACATGATATATGCCATCAGCAGAACAATGCATCTGTCATGGGACACGATGTAAGTGAGTTCAATCTGTTAAAAAAACTTGCTGATAAGTGTATTGTGTTGTCCAAGCAGTCCCATCAACAACTCATGTCTATTACCGTCATTTTTATTGGGGAAATTATTTTTTAAGTTCTGGAATACTATCATTCATCGTAAAGTAGAACTGAATGCTATATAGCATTAGGTCCTCTCCTTTTAAGGATTTTTTTTTCCATTTAGTGACAGGAAAAGCGATCTTAAATTAGTGCATTTCTCTTGTTGGCCTTCCACTCCACATATGGAATACCTGTGCCCTTTTTATTTTCAATTTTCAACATACATATTAAAGTTCTATTCTGATTGTACCGTTTCAAATAAAATATATCACAAGGCTTTGTAAGAACGATATCTATAATCTGTTCCAATACATATGCCACATGTATATATGCAATTCTTTCTTAGCTGTCGCCATATCGCTGGGCGTTTACATTTTTCTAATTTGTCTGGGTCCGTTTACTACATAAATGACACAACTGTGCCAGACTTGATGTAATTCAAAGGAATGTGACATTATGATTCTAAACAACAATGTTAATTTGAAACATACTTTCAGGAAGGATTATTATTGGCCAATATCATAATGACTGTCTGGTTCATTAGTAATACATGTATCAAATAATATTTTCCAGTTATTAAGTAGGTTTACAATTACTCTAATTAATTTACTTATGGTCTTATCATATGTGTAGTTGATAAAATAAAGCATACAATAGGCAAACCTGTTAAAATGCTGATAATATAAAATTGTATTAAAGGCGACGAAAGCAACGTAATATACCTAACCAGGTAGGCCTACTTTAAACACAGAACTGCTGATAACTATATATATATATATATATATATATATATATATATATATATATATATATATAAATATATATCATAGTTGTGTATGTTTGTTTGTGTGCTAAATAAACATATATTTTAGGCCTTTCCATTCCGGGTCGACAGATTGAGTAAATCAAACAGAAATATGGAACAACGATGCCTCGACCCCATGAGCAGATTGCCATCGAAATTGAATACACCCTTTTTGTCCATGGTATTTGTAACCTTTTTTTTCAAACCGTACTCATACAAATTGTCAATAATATGGCCTCGTCCATCAAAATTAACGAATGTAACGCTTACAAAAACACTTGATCCATCCATTTGTCTGTTACACGATACTTATGTATTTTTTTTTTTTTTTTTGCCATTTTCCCCCTTCATTAGGATAATGATAGACTCAATGTGTTGGAACTTCAACATCTAATGGATGATACTGAACCAAGAACAGAAAATATTAAGGTACAGAGAATTTGTTTCAATCAAAAAGGTTTAAATACAACTACATTTTCATGTATAGGTTATTACCAGCCGAAGAGTTATTTACGAAATAATTAAAAATATGAAACTTAAAGAAAATAAAAGCTACAGAAAAGAAAATAAGTAGATTTCTTACTATTAAAGCTAAAAGGTTTTATCTTGTTAAAATTGAATTTAAGTGATACAAATAAAAGGGTATATATATATCTTCAAAGTATTGCTTCTCTCACCATGATTCATGTGTAAGATTTCCTTTATTAAAGCCTGACTGTACCCCCTTGATGGCGGCTATTAGTGGTGGTGACACACAGGAGACAAGCCTTCTTCTTGAACATGGAGCTAAATTGAACCATGAAGCCCTTTCCGTGAGTATTGTATATTGCAGCTTCGTTTGGTAATGCAACATGGAATGCTTAATATTAGTTGTTCGGTAAATAGAAATAAGGACAACATAAAAAAATAGGCCTCTGTGAGGTTCAAGTGGATTGTTAGTCACATTTTTATCATAAATTTGGACCATGAATCTTAATTGTTTAGTTTCTTGCAGACGCTCGAGCAGTTCCGCAAATATAATGCCGTTTACCTGATATGGACGCATGAAATCATATTTCCTTCAATCAGCTATTTTTTTTGGTAGGAAGACAACTTGACAACCCCATTCAAAGCAGTGAAACAGAAATAAATGTGGATATGCTTCGGCTATTGATTTGAAAGGAAGCAGATATTAATCTCCTAGATATGTTAAATTAAAAATAAATATTCTCCTATAGATTTATAGTTCCGTACGCATTGATGGCTGATGTATGATTTAAGCGTACAAGTGTATACTATTTCTTAAAGGGATTTTCTCATTCATGTTATAGAGTGGATGGACCCCGCTTCTGTATGCTATAATGCTCGATGACGAAGGTATGGTAGAGCTTTTACTGGAGAAGGGGGCCGATCCTTCACTTGAATCGTCAACTGTGAGTGACTCATTTTAATAGGCTGTGTTCAACGAATCCTTATGTTAATAAAATAAGTACAGGATCTTGAGTAAGTTATACTACAGTTGACATTGAATGGGGAGGCTCGTATTCAATTTACGTCAAAATATGTAGATCAACAGACCGATCAGATCAGCTTTGTCTCAAAAGTGCACTATTCATTAAAGTACTAACATTTTATAACATCAACTCTGTAATAGTATTTATCATTAGATATAACCAATCACGCTAAATTTCTTAAATTAATCATGAAAGAAAAGATAAATGAATGGTCATAACTCAAACGGTACATGGTCAAATCTAATTCCTGTGACACAAAATACCGCAAAAAAATCCAACTTAACACCTGTTATTTTACTCAAGACATTTAACAGATGTGTGTGTGAGGAATCAACATAAAAACCTAAACTGCATGAATTATACTGAATTCAAATATTTATGTATAAAAAGAATTTAACAACAGACATACTCCTTTCTGAAGGACATGGACATGTGCAACAGATGATGCAGGTATGTTGCATTGTTTATAAAATATTGTATAATACTGACTTATAAATATTCTGGATATTTCGGGTTAATATGAGTTGATCTGCGTTCAACAGGACAAACACCTACGCAGATCTATGGTGTTTGGTTCTAAAAATGATATAATTGCTGGAATAGCAGGATTACGTCTATATAATGAAATTAAATTTTATTCCTCTCTTTTTGTATTATTTTTGAGGTAACTGGAAATGCATCCAGTATTTAATATTCGGATTAGACTGAATCCTACTATGAAACATCGATTTCAAAGACTTCATTAGCCTTACAAAATAAAATAACATGTTTCTATATAATTCAGGCATATAGATTCTAGTTCACGTTCCCTTTGGTGCTTGCTGTTGTGAGAGGAAATGGAAACATTGTCAATGCGCTTTTGGACCACGGAGCAAAGCTGCAGCATGTAAGTAACAAGACCAGCTGCTATACTCAACACCTAATGATATTAGCCGTAACTGGAACAAATCGATAGTAAACAAAATTATTAATCTAAATTCAAATAAAATGGTTGACTTAGAGATACATATAGGCTGACCAGACAACAAAAACGATAACATTATTTACCCTGGGCGATAATTATATTAGCCTTACGGCAGCATGTTAGTTACCTGAACAAATCGAGTAGCTATGCCAACAGGATTACAAAATGCATTTCTAGGCAAAGATCTTCCACCACAGTTTTTATCCATTTCAATCTATACTTGTTCTATTGTTTTTGAAAATGTCCAGGGTACGAATTAGTTTAACTGCACTGGGTACCTATTCTTTAGTCCACGACAAAATACAAGCCTAAAATACAGCACTGTAGCACGATACTTTGAGAATCCCCCCTTGTGTCTTTATTAGATTTCCTTTCTTTTTACAATATTGCCATTGCTACACACACACACACACATATATATATATATATATATAATTAATATATATATATATATATATATATATATATGAGGTTCGTTTTGCGCTGGATCATACAAATTAAGAATACAAAATAAAAGAATAACTTGTTATTACTTTCGTAGGGAGATTCGCAATTTTTTTCAAATACATATATTTCAACAAAAATACGCCATTTAATGAAAACATCGCAGTTATATGACACATTTTTCATTTCTCAAATTTCTTTAACTTGAAACACTTGTACATGGTTTTCAGTGCAAAAGGCTTTAACCTGCAAATCGTACAAATATGTTAATAGCTTTGCATCAATGATATTACAAATCCTTCTGAACGTATCACATAAGGTTCAGACTTGTGCATTAAAGCCCTGGTAACATCAAGTCATCAGTTGATTCCCACATTTTTATAATTTACGGCTTAAAGTTTTTATATGAATGTTCTCTACATTCACATGTGCATTTACCGTTAACGGCCAACAGGCATTTATATATATTCTAGATTAATGGTGTAAAGGATACAACACCGTAATAAATCTGTGCGAGAAAACGTGTTTAAATCCATAAGGAACTCCCTTAATAAATGCTTCACGAGACTTGATGATCTCATGAGACTTTTTCCCCCAGGAGACCTCCTCTTAAAATTAGAAAACATTAAAATAACAATAAACCTTTGTAAATTACTGTTTTTAATCACTTCCTTTTGTGAGATTAGCGAACGTATTAGCAACACGGATCACATTAATTAAATATGGAAGCATTTTTTGCATGATATTAAAATTGTTTCTGTATATTTTATTAGGAACTTACAGAACCTTTGTTTTTATTTTAGGCCTGAAATACGAATCGCATATGGTTGCTTAGCCTCAAACATAAGGTCTTATCATGACTTCCGTGGATAGTAAATGAGATCCATCATTGTTTAAATTAAAATTTCTTTAACAGTTTTTTTGTTGCATTGATTCGATCGCTTACATCTTATGTATTAATGAAATCATGCTTCAATCAAATTTGCTAAACCCTACATAAATTGTTACGCTTATGTTATATTTTATGATTTCAAGGACAGAATTCCTCCATTGGTTCTTTCATGTTATATGTTATTTATATTATTCACCAGCATTTTAAAGAGCATATGATAGATTTGTACAGCACGTATTTCTACTTCAACACCCGCCGTGTTATCATTTTACTTGATGTAGGATTACACAGCTTAAATGGCTGTTATACGAAAGGGAGATGTGAAAATGGTGGACATGCTTTAGAGTCACGGTGCTTATTCCAACCACACACCGGCATTCTATCTTTCCCAAATTATAAATTAATATCATGTATATTATATTTGTGAATCATCGAATATTTCTTTTCTTAAATAAGTCGGGTAAGTCGACCCTGGTACGTAATTTACGAACATATACCTGCATTACATTAATTATGCTAATTGATGAATGCGTAATGGAAGGAATAAAATACCATTATCTTAATATTATTAACCAAAAAGAGGTTGTTTAATTCAAAGTATCGAGATATTGTTATCCTAGTCAGGAGAATTAATACTACATTATGCCATCAAAGGAGGAAACGTCCATATTGTGGAGGCCTTAATCAAGAAAGGAGTGAACTCTTACAAAAGTGAGATAGCTTGTTTTACTAATGTTGCTATTCTATACAATGAATACAATTGCCTTTCGTTGTAGTCATATATTTAATTGTATGTCAGAACTATTATACCCCTACATGCGTGTTTTTTACTCATTTTTATTTTTTTTATATATGGAAATATTGGTAAAATTACAACTCTGATGATGTGGTTTTTCACGATATGTCAAATGAATCATCGGCTATTGTATTATATTGAAGCGTCTTCATGGGACGTGTTAATCGATGACAACATTTCTTTTTGTATTTTGTACAACACTTATGCTTTTAGTGGTCAAGTTACCACCAATAATTTCAGGGCTGTAGCACACTTGAGTTAGCTGAAAGTTGCGGCGATACGAGTATGGCAAGATGACTACACCGTTACGGTGCACATCCGTAGAGAAAACTTATAAAAGTACGTTTACCTTATCAGACTGGCTTGCTTTCAAACACTTTGAATTTGAAAAAGCAATTAAATCATTTGTTTCTCACTTCATGTGATTTTGAATTTATTCATTTAAAAGTTTATACATTTTTAACTTTGGAAACATTTATCTATAATGTGCCCATCTGTTTAACAAAAATATTCATATATAAAATAAATCTGTCATTTCTATAGTAATGACTTCTATTAAGCATGCCACGAAGCATCTCATATGTGGAGAAGTAAATATGTACATGTAAAATAATTTTATATAAAGCGCATGCATTAACAATTGGATGTCACTGAAATGAACGTTATATTAAAATTTATATTTTTACTGATTGCAATTTCAGTTATTTTCTTTTTACGAGGGTTTTCGTCCGATGACCTGTGCAAGAAAGCATAATATGATGGAAATGGTGAACGTTTTGGAAAGACCCTTGGTTTAATTGTGGAGAATATTTACATTCGAACTATATAGCAACTCATGTAAAATAAATCTTTTGTAATAAAACCTTAATCATTGGGGTATACGATAGAACATGTTGGAATTTATATAGCAAATGAAATGTGTATGTAGGCGGTATATATGCATTTTTTATTTTATACCTATTGTGAAATATTTGCAAAAAAGAAATATGCATTGGTGTAACCGTTTGCAAACTACATGTACAAAACGTGGTTTATTCAAATGTATATATATATTTATATATATGTACATTTAACAAATAAGGATACAACTTTAATATAACTTCGACTAATTGGAGCCCAACATTTATGGATACTAGAAAAAAATTCTTGAATAAAATATAATTTTTATGTTAATATTTAACAAATCAGAGGTAGCACCTTTTTCAAAATTAAAAGAAATGTCTTATTTTCATTCTCCTTTTAAATCAGTGTTTTGATCACATGCATCAAACTTTTTTACTATCGATTTAATGATTGAGGAAGCTTTATACTTGCTGCAATTTTTTTTTCATTTCTGTCTCAGTGTTTACTAAAAGGTTTAGTGAATACACATTGATGACACAGCAACAAACATCGATGACCTAGGATTAAAGAAACTTAAGGACGTCTCTTTTTTATGGTTTGTAAGGAAGGGTTGCTCAGTAACGCAGCTATTTTGAACTTGATATCAACATGGCATTACTTTGTTAAAATGTGAAATAAACTTCGAGGTCAATATGCTTGATTTTGCAGGATATAAATTAAAAATAAATACTTTTGGATTGGTTTTTATATGATAGAATAAATAAGGGGAATTAAAAATAAACATTTTGGAAAATCGACGAATAGATTTTTCATAATATTGTATGAGCATGTAGAATTAATTAATATACTATTATATAAAGACCGAATTTATATGTCAATAGGTTAATTTTAAAAATATCATGAAAAATGTGAAAAATGGGTTTACTAGTTAAGTAACCCCTTTGCCCAGGTAGCGCTTGCGTTTGTGAGACAGATAGCCACTCCACATAAAAATGACTACTTGCGTTAACAATATGTGGTCGGCTTTTAAAATGTCCAGATTAAAAAAATAAAAAATTAAATCACTCAATAGTATGGGTTATACTAGTTAGCACCTTGAAGTTACACCACCAGTGTCACAATCATAAGGTGATTTGATATTTGGTAAGACCGCCCTTAGTTTGTTCCTGAACTTGATCCTTTTCTGTAGTTCTGTGTGAAAACTTCCCAATTAGCATGTATGACTGGTTCTAATATTAATGAATATAGCTGTTTCGCTGATAATTCCGACATTTATTGTTCATAATAGTTACTTTTCTCAAATAAATCACTGAATTCGTGGCGATGACGTTGTTCATGACAACACACTTCACAAAATATGAAATCTCATGACAATTTTGTTCCAACAGAAAACATCACTTTGCATTGTCGTCAGCAGGGGGCGCCACCAAAGTTTTAAGTTCCCCCTTAAAATACACGGGAGGACAATTTGTTTATTTGACCAATGAAAATTGTCAAAAATAAAAAAAAAATATCCCTGCTTATATGTTTGTCAACTAAGGCCCTTTCTGGAATGAAATACAATTATCAGAAATAAAATTTTTACCAATTAAAAAAATGATTCATATAGAGAATCTAAGCCAAGAGGCTCAAAGTAACATATTGTCAACATCAAGTTGCGTTGTTTAAAAGCCAGTAAAAAAGGATATTAAGTAATCTGGCGTAACAGTGAAGCTCATGCTCAAGGACAATACAAGTCTCGCAGTGAAAAGGGGCCAGCAGTTCTTTATCATTTGTCCATTGGTTATGTGTGCCTCTTCTGTGCTTAACGTTTATTGTGAAGTCATCACCAGTCATGCCATGTACATTTTATAGATTGGTGGTAAGATGACGCTAGAGCATATATTAACTTCTCATATATGTTTTTAAATTTATTATAGCAAATACCAGTTTATTATTAATTCCAAAATAGTTAATCACGTTTTTTCATCTTTCTATCTTTGTGTAAAATGTTTGGAAGATTTAACCTGCTCATAAATTATCGGGAAAATAAAACATGCGGACAGGTGTGGCGAAACGGGCCATACATGGAAAAGGTCGGGTCTGAATAACAAAACTTATATTGTCCAATAATCTTATGATATAGGTTGACAAAATGGGTCTCATTTACACACTTATGAGATGTAATCCACGTCATGTCAAATAAGACGACCACAGAAAAACAAACAATTGTACGTTGTCAATGAAAAAATGTAGAGGGTAAGGTTTCTCGAGACCCGTCTGGTATAAAATCGTGAGTGCCAATAAAGGAAGAATCTGATTACTACGCTGCTCAAATCATCATTGGCTGAAAGTTATATCTTTGGTCCTGTATAAGAACCCTTCACAACTAATAATAAATTTGTATCTACAGCAGAACGTAAACCCAAGCAAATCTACCAATGTTAGAAAATTAGGCAGAGCTGTACAACATATAAGCTGTTACACTCAAACTATCAGTGGTAACAATAACCAAGCTTATTCCTCCTTTTCTGATGTATAAATTTTCTGAGAATATTATACAATAAAGTTATATTTACCATTTTGAATGCATAATATTATTTGAAGCAAATCATAGATTTTTCCTCTTTCTATATCATTAAGATAATTCATCCAGTGTCCATGGTTATTTAACGGCCGCGTTAATCTTCTTGCGTGTGCCTGATATATAACATAACACGTGTTATCAGGATACTTACAGCACAGCTAGTGTTTTGGTAACAAATAAAGGGGACCCTGTGTCCTGCAAAACGTTAACGCGGATATCCTGCTCCGTGTCCGATCGAGGTGTTTCCAAATATCAAAGTGTGGAGTTAATAATTTAGAATAATGCTACAGTATACATTAGACCTTCTAATTTTTTTGAAAATGCTACCTAACGAAATGTTGTAGAAAATGTATTAAATTTTAAAACGTTTTTTACTTCATTGTGCTTCTTTAAGCCAATTTCCAATCAAAATTGAGCAGGTTTGTACTCGAAGATTATTAATATATAAAAAGGAACAGCTTGCCTGTAATATGCATGATAATCGAACTTGTGTACTCAGTGTCGTTTGACCAAGACCAATTAACAGAGATAAGCCTGTGCCGGTCGGCCAGCTAGATCTTTCTTCGACTGTAAGCGCCTCATTGGCTACACACCTGTTAGTCTCTGGACGGTGTGGTTGGGTTTGCCCGATCACTACACAACGCAGCTGTTAGTACACAGCCTCCTTGGGCGTGTGTTGTTTTGGTAATTAATTTATTGACTGTATGGTGACAATTCATAATATCACCCGATTCGCCAATTCAAAAGTATATTCGGAAGGAAATTACCTAATAGCACCAAGATTTCAAAGAAAACTATAATTTTAGGGTTTACAGACGTTGCTACCCTAAACAGCCTAAAAATTATGATAATCAAAAGATTTCGCACGTCTCAGCTATCAAACATGTTATAGTAAAATTAATAGTTATTATTCTATCACACGGGGTTGTACTACTGTTACTATTACATGTTATAATTTCTTGTCTAAAACTTTTACTGTTACTTTGGAAAATTGTAATATTCTGTTACTAGTATTTATTACTATTACCCAATTCCGAATAAAATCTTATATTGAATATCTTTTTTTACTGTCATATCAGCCCTTAAATGGTGCTTTTAACTGGGCATTTATAGAATTATAAGCCCTATAATTTTTATTTTATATACCAAAGTATAAACCAATATTAGATGGACAAATATGCCAGTGAACGTTACAAGTTCACTAAAGAGGGATTAGATAGAGAATGTCTTGTCTGTGATTGATTAACCATGTGCCAGTAAAGTCATCAGTATTGCCCAAACCTTATAGCAACACAAGTATCGGGCTCCGCAATAATTACTCACTGAGGCCTTGCTCATATTTATGATCTTTGTAAGTGTTCAATGTGATATTTCTATTTTGCTTGGATCATGTATTCTATTTTTTTTGTTCTCTCTCTCTTCTATGATGTCTCAGATTTGTACTTGTTCTTTATTTTCGAAAAATAGGTTTCATCATTGACATCATAGACTATTATGAAACTTACAACAATAAATTACAAACCAAATAACAGCGTAATACAAGTACAATTCCATGTTTAACATGCGAGTACCATATAAATCTGTCAAGGTTCATTTAGTTTTAGAATTTTCATGACTTTTAGATATTACAAAAACTCAAATTTCCAGTATAAAATTTTTGTATCCTGTAGGTACATTGTTACATATACAAATATATATTTATATAAAACTTTCTGATTCCCGGTTCATGTATTTACGTAAAAATGTTTACCACTGAACATTCAATTATTTCAATCATCATTATTTTCAAATATTTACAAGTTTGTCTCGCAGAACTTCACAAATCAAATGGTGAAATCAATACAAACACTGACGTTTCCTATTGTGTTTACATTTCATACTATATTCACATAAAATTGAAACAAATATCATATATTATATACACACTCATGAAGCCGAAAGGGTCACCGCCTGGCTGTATATAGCAAAATGATAGTAGTTGAATACTATACATCACTTCTTGTTTAGTATAGTATGAGGAATTGGTTTCCATTTTATTTCGTGTATAGTAATTTTTTGCCTTTTTTCCGCCAATTTGCGTTCAAGATATTCAAATCTTGTCAGTTTTGTCACATACTGATCAAATGAAAGAAGTGCCAGATTATTCCTATTACTAAAGACCATGTTCTTGTAGACCAACATCAACATATTTACAAGCGCAGCATGTTCTGATTTTTCTGCTCCAGTGTATAAAAGTTGACGACCGAGGCTTGGCATCTCTAATCCAAAGTTCTTAGCCCAAGACTTAATTTGCAAGTAAAAGTTTTTGGATATGTAACATTCACAGAATAAATGATAAATAGATTGAAACAATAAGAACATCTGTTTGTGTCTGTTATCCTCCATCTAAATAGATTTTCGTTAACAGAAAGGATGTTATGCAGAATTCTAAACTGGAATTGCCTTAGATACATATCTAGAGTGGTCTTATAAACGTAATTAATTGCTCGTTTCAAGTTAAAGTCTTTATACAGGTTTGGTAACTTTATTTTGAAGATTGGTTCAGAAGTTTACCATGATATTATTTTGTTGTAGACACTTCTGAATATGAGTTTGTCCAACTCTAGAACAACGTCATTGTAGGATATAAATACATTATTTAATACAGAAGCACTTTTTTTTCTTTATTAACATTCCCCGATCATTTACATGAAGCCCGATTCACCGATCGGAAATGAAACGAGCTAATGTGGAACAATGACAGTTTTTTTGTTGACAATACAATTGAGCATTTCCCTATCATTATTTACATACAAGTACCCATAAGCATAATCGCAAAAACACATCTATCGTGACCGATTAAACAATATCTATGTTCATTAGATTTCTCGACTGTAGTTCGTTTTCTAAAAGAAATTGTAAGTTGTAATTTTGGCCATATTTAAATTTACTAATGCACATCTTGGCGATTAAAATAATTTCATTTAAACGTAATATTTCTCCCTTATTGAAACCTTCAGTCGGTGTAAATCCTAGAATTATATCGTGTTGTTTCAGAAATATTTGTTTACCAAGGCAAAATGATATTGTTTTAATGACTTTAGACCAAAATTGTTTAAGATGTTCACATTCATAAAAAAAGTGCTCGATGTAATCTATTTTGTCACAGTAATTGCATGTGTTTTCGTCCTTAATTCCCATTTTGTTTAACAATATATTCGTAGGATAAATGTTATGAAGAATTTTTCATTGCAAGAGTCTAAGTCTTGTTTCACGTGTACATGTTCGTGGTAAAAGCCAAAGTAGTTCAGACAATGTTTTTTGGGGGTATTTTTTCTTCCATATTAGAAAGGAATGAGGATCCACAGTTTTGTGTTTGGTTATAATGCGTCGTATGAGACTGACTGTGCATTTTTCTATTATATGGTCACTGAATTTCAACAATCTTGGATGAGTATTTAGTTGTGCATTCGGGTGTTTACGTAAAAATGCTTTTACTGATGTCGCCACGAGCTGGTATTGTATCAGTATGTCTGCGCTGTTCCCTAGGCTTTGTTTAACATTTTCCAGAGACATTGTATCTCCAGATTCGATAAAATCTGAGACTAGCACGAAGCCGCCCTTTATCCATGATTTAAGAAAAAGGGGGTCTTATTATATGTAATATTTTTGTTATTCCAGATAACTGGAGATATATCTGAATGATTCTGTCGGGTAGTATTAAGCCAGGAATGTAACACATTGCGGTAGAAGGTGGACTCTATATTGGCAGATCCTTTAAAGTCCTTTACGGCTACGTTACTTTCGAAAACACTTAGATGTCTCCCCACTTTTCCATAATAAAATAAAGGGATGTTCTTCCAGGTTTCTGTTGTCTCACTATTTAGCAGTTTTACCCATTTTATCTGCAGGGCTTGTTGCAAGTCAAACATATCAATAACCTCTAGGCCACCTTCACGGAAAGGGGCTTTTCTCTTCACTTTTTCAAAGGCCCGTTTATTATTAAATTGTTTCTTCCACAAAAATTTGTACATAAGTCGATTTATTTCAATCAAAGCCTTTTCTGGTAGTGTTAAAGCCTGTAACACATATATGAACTTGGATATATAAAATGTTTTTATTAAGATATTTTTTTCCGAATATAGACAGATTACGTTTATTCCATTTATGTAACATATTTTCCGCATTACGTAGTTTGTCTTGCCAGTTACTTTCTATGAGAGAAGCAGGTTTAGTAGAACTAAATTTTATTCCAAGAATTTTGATATCATTTTCAGGAAAGACATTCCATTTTATGTTACTAATCTTATCTTGACATTTGGATTTTCTGCCTAACCATATAGCTTCAGTTTTATTTAAATTCAGTTCCAAACTAGATATTTGTGAAAACTCCGTAAATACAGACAGGGCATTTTCGATATCACTTCTTTCTCGTAAAAATAAGGTGGTGTCTTCCGCGTATTGGCATATCTTTATCTCATTGCGACCGTATCCCGTTAATGGTAATTTTATTCCTTTGATGTTCTCGGACTGTCTTACTTTACAAGCAATAATTTCTATAGCAATGACAAAGAGTAATGGGGAGAGGGGGCATCCTTGTCGGGCCCCTCTTTCAACGTTGAACCATTTACTCAACCAGCCATTATATTGTACACAGCTGACGCTACTATCTCCTAAAACGTTAGTCCACCCTACATAATCGGGACCTATTCCGAATCGCTTTAAGACTGAAATTAGGAATTTTTTTGACAGTCTGTCAAAGGCCTGTTTAAAATCGATTGCTAGCGAGGCTCCATCTACGTTAGCGGCGTTTGTATATGTAGTGACGTCATCGATTAATCTGATGGCCGTGGCAATATTTCTGCCTTTCATAAAACCTACTTGATCGGGGTTAATTATGCTGGGTATAACTCCCTGTAACCTGATTGCTAAAGTTTAAGCTAAAATTTTATAGTCGGTATTAGTTACTGTGATTGGTCGCCAGTTATTCAAATTATTTTTTGGAAGTCCTTTACCTTTATGTATTAAAGTCACCACTCCTCTTTTTTGTGAAATAGATAGTTTACCTTCAGAGAAAGCGGACTTGAAACTCTCAGTTAACATTATCCTCAGTCGGGACCAAAAGAATTTGTAAAATTCAATCGTGAGACCGTCCAGACCTGGCGAAGAACCGTTTTTCATTATTTTCAAGGCCTTCCCTAATTCTTGTTCGGATATCATTCCCTCACAACTTTCCCGTTCTGTTTCATTTAATTTTGGTAGCTCTACGTCGGTCAAAAATGTGTTTAATTGCGACTCCAGATCAACGTTATCATTAGCTGTATAAACGTTTTTGTAATGGTTTTGCTGAGCCTTCAAAATGTTTTGTTGATCATATATTATATCCCCGTTTTCGAGTAAAAGATTGTTCATTAATTTAGAAGTCCCTCTGCTTTTTTCAAGTCCCAAGAAATATTTGTTATTTTTTTCTCCTTGTTCACGCCATTTTACTCTAGCACGGATTTGGGCACTTTTAGTTTTATGTACCGCCATGTGATCTAATTTCATTTTAGTTTTGATTAATTTTTGTTCCAAAACCACATCCTTCGGGTTGTTAGCCATTTCTGTTTGAATTTTTTCAACTGTAGCGCAGTGCTCTCTGATCTCATTTTTTATCGCATGAGATTTTGCTTTGCTGAACGAAATTGAACATTGTTTTATTTCAAGTTTACATAATTCCCACCTATACTGTGGATCATAGTTATCCACTTTGGTCTGATCAGAGAATGTCGACAAGATCTTGTTGATATTTTTAACATATTGTTTATCCCTAAGAAGGGAATGGTTGAACTTCCAATATGATTGGCCTCTGGGGGCTTCTATTGTTTTTACGGTAATGTAAACTCCCTTATGGTCAGAACAGGGAAGGTATTTCATGCCAACATTAGTGACTATATTAGTGAGAGAACCATTTGTAAATATGTAGTCCAGTCTTCTTGCTGTAAATGGGTTAGTACGACTCCAGCTATATTCCCTAGTATGTGAGTTTTTATCTCTCCAAATATCATTGAGATAAAGAGAGCGGGTTAGGTTTCTGAAGCCCTTAACTTCCTGAGGTGCGTGGGGATTCCCTGAAATTATATCTAAATTATTATCTTGGACGGAGTTAAAGTCACCCATAAGGGGCATATACTCGAAAGCTGTTTCATGCTTTTTAATTACCTGTCTCACAAGATCATAAAATTTAAGTTTTTCGTTTTTGGGGCATGGGGCATATATGTCGAAAATACAATAGGTAGAACCATATGCAAACAAAATGAGACTCCTAAATTTCTCTCAAGTTGCACTACTATGTTGAACTGTGTGATTTCATCATCTAATTGTTTGTTAAAAAGTACTGCAATACCTTTGCTTTTACCGATTCCTGGGACATGAATGGAGTATTGACTCCATTGAATTTTTAAAGAATGGAACGCTCTATCGTCTAAGAATGTTTCCTGTAAGCAGGCAATGCTTACCTTATTTGTTTTCAGATGTTTGCTAATTGTGTCTCGTCTTATCCTATTTGTAAGTCCATTACAGTTTAAACTAATAATATTAAGGGTATCTATGAACGAACACAATCTATTGTAGAACGTGTTTATCGTCCAATCACTAGTCCATGGGCGAAAAGCAGGGGGTCAGTTCCTGTGACTGTGGCCATTCAGTCCTCCTGGTCAGCTTTTGGGGTTGTCATCTGGCGAGGCTCCCGTGCGCGGCCTCTGCGTAGAGAACGTGGTTGGGGGCGACACCGAGGCCTTTCTTTTGCTGGTTTCTCTCTGGTATTCAATATATTGTGTAATGTCCATTCTTGATTTCTCGTCGCCTGTTCTTTGTGATTTTGATCGTGCTTTGGACGTGGTTCGTTCATTTGTTCTTCCGCCCGATCTTCTTTGTTTTGAGTAGCCGCCCAGAGTTTCACTACCCGGAACATTCAATGAAGCGTGTCCCCCGAAATCTGACTCAGTGTCGCTCACTTCAGCTTGCGTAAATGGTACCTGGTTGCCCTCGGTGTTAATCTGATCAGAATAGATTTCGGCCGAGAGACTACAATCAGGGTCACCCGAACGATGCCCTGTTTGTAAACATACCTTACATTTTATGGGATTGACACAGTTCATTTTGTCATGCCCCTTCTCCAGGCAGTTTTTACAAGTTGTTTCTGCTTGTTTCTCTTGATATCTCTGTTCTTTATGGTAGATTTGAGCATTGAATAGTCCAACATCTATTGATTTCGGCAGCGGTATATTCGGCGTTTCAATGTACAAAAACCGTTTGCCCGTTTTCCATCTGGTCAATTTTCCATTATTGTCTCTATCCCGTTCATCATAAATTTTAGATTTGTTTTTGCAGCCCAGATGTTCGAGAGATTTTTCAATTTCTTCATTATTCACCGAAAGTGGTATTCCACTGAATGTGACTCTAGTTGTAGGTACAGTGTTTTCATCTTGGTGTGACAGTATAAATGGATTTAGTGCATGCGGGCTAAGGAATGTACCTCTGACCTCCATACCTTTAATCAGCAGCTCGTTTCTTGATTGGGTTGACGCTGGGTATATTCTCCATAACCCTCTTATTCTCTGAGCTCCAACCATTGAGCCGTATCCAGCGGAGTCCTCAGCAGCAGCGCACAGTTCCCGCGTTGTAATATAGCTGACATCATTTGTGGGTAATTCACGGACTTTGATAAAAAATGGTTGCACCATCTCATGGGACTGGTTTCGGGGTTCAGCTTCCGCCATGTTGCCTTGTTCACACGGGTGTTACCCTTGAGGATCACCCACGAGAAAAGCCGGAAAAGAGTCCCGGAATGAACTTCAAGCGACAATATAACCTCACGGGCACTCAGTGTTCACAAAGCGAACAGTTTTTTCTGCCTTGGTTCGTGCGGTGAGCCGTATACAAACTCCAATTGTGCTTAAAGTCAAGAGCCCACAAAAAGACGTGTCCGACCAACCTGACCGGAACCGGAACAATACAGAAGCACTATTAACCTCAAAATATCTGTTAAAATCTTTATCCTGAAACCATTTTTTTGGAATAGCCCTTTGCAGAGTTATCCAGTGGATATAGTATTTTTTGTAAGCATAACTGTTTTTTGCTACAACTTCATCAAATTTTCTTTTTTCACCTCTGTCATTGTACAAATCACGAACATATTTTATACCAAGAATATCAAGAAAATAATAATAGACTGATTTACCTCCTACCTTGATGTATCTATTATTCCATAGATTTGGTGTTAAGACTGTTTCTTTACTAAATGGTTCCCCGGAAGTAACAGAGTGCCATACATCAAGGCAACGTAAATAAAAAGATGACATTCCTATTTTTAAAATTTCAGGATCCAAGTAACCTCTGATATTTTTCATTCCACCAACGCGTTTTAAATAAAGATTAGGTATTATTGCATAGTTTCTCGTGTCACCTGTGATGATTTTCTTCATCCACATAAATCTTTGAGTTTCTATTATTGTAAAAATATCAGGCAACCTCAAGCCTCCGTTCTCATAGTTATTGATAAGGACATTATATTTTATTTTCTTTTTCCTTCCATGCCATATGAAATCAACCATGACATTTTTTAAAGTCTTAACGAATTCTCTGGGTGGTTTCAGAATGTTTGTTACGTATATTATTTTTGAAATGCCTAAGGATTTTAAGATCACATTTTTACCAAATATGGTAAAAGGCCTCTGTCTCCATACATTTAGAAGTGTCTTTAACTGTTCCAAAATTTTAGTAAAATTTAAGACATTGGAAAGATTTTTATCATGTGTATGCCATATCCCTAATATTTTTAGTGCTTCGGTATTAAGGTCTATCCATTTAAAACGTTCCATTTTATTATACACAGGTGGCTTCGTTGTCCATGCTGCTACACATTTTTCATAATTTATCTTAATAGACGAAAGCTGCGCAAATTTTTCCAACACTGAGCATAATGCAACCATTGAGTCTATGTCTTTCAGGAAAAATGTGGTATCGTCTGCATACATACACTTTTTAATTTCAAAGCCGTTAATATTAATCCCTTTGATAGACACAGATTTACGTACCATTATTGCTAGAATTCAATTGCCATGACAAACAAATATGGCGCCAGGGGGTCTCCTTGTCTGGTACCTTTTGCTACTCTGACATATCCTGTAGTGTAACCGTTATTTATAATACAGCTTTGGATATCGTTATGAAGAAGTTGTACCCATTTAATAAAATCTGTCTGGAAGCCAAACTTTTCCAAAACACTGAACATATAGTTATGATCTATGGAGTCGAAAGCAGCAGCAAAATCAACGGCAAACAAGATATTAGGTTTATTTTCTTTGATACAGTAATCTAAGATATCACAAATTAAGCGGTTTGTTTCACAAATGTTTCTCCCGGGAACAAAGGCCGTTTGGTCCTCATTAATAAGATTAGGAAGAACAGCTTTTACGCGCCCTGCTAAAGTTTTACTCAATATCTTATAATCGACATTTAACAAACTAATTGGTCGCCATGATGAGATTAAATGATTATCTTTACCTGGTTTTTCTATCAAAAGTAACCACTGCTTGCCTTTGACTTGTAGTTAGCTTACCCTCCTCAAAACATCTGTTTAAACAATTAACGAGATCCTTCCCGACGAGATCAAAAACATTTATATAGAATTCTTTTGGCAATCCATCATTTCCGGGAGTTTTATTATTTTTTTATTTGTTTCAATGTTGATAGGACTTCTTTCTCTGAGATCATTACATCACAACTAGCTGCTTGCATATTTGATAGGACTGGAGTATCATACTCTGACAGAAGTTGTGTACACTCTTGTTTTGAAAAGGTACCAGTACAGGTGTACTTTTCTTCATAAAATATTTTCAGTTCTATCATAATTTTACGCTGATCTGTTTGTCTTTCCCATTGCACAATAATTTTCTTATGGTTGTTTTGCTTTTATTTTTCTTTCCAAAATCATAAAGTACTTTGAATTACGCTGCCCTTCCTCAAACCATGTGATTCTAGACCTTATTATGGAGCCATCGACTATTCTCTCATAATGCTTATCTATTTCTCGAGATATTTGATCGATCTCCGTTTGATTTATTACTCTTATGCAAGTTGAATTTTACATCCTTTAAACTTTTCTCTAGGTTTTTCAGTATAAGCTTTTCACGTCTACATTTTCTTTTAGAATATGACATTGAATATTCTCTTATTTTAAACTTTAGATATTCCCACCATATTGTTTCCCTATCTTTGTTTTCATAATCTTCTTTCCACTTTTTTATGTTTTCTCGCATTGATGACACAAAAACTGGATCTTTCAGGAGGGACAAATTTAATTTCCAGAAGGACGGGCCATGTTTACAACCACTTGGTGATTTGAAGTCACATTTCACTGCCGAGTGATCGATCTGTTAAAATTGCTGGAATTATATTAACCTGTATGACCTGATTATTCAAATTACTGGAGATAAGAATATAATCAAGCCTTCTATTTATAGTATGTTTTTTACTACTCCAAGTGAAATTCGAATAAGAGGGATTCCTTAATCTCCATATATCAATTAATCCATATGTTTGTATGAAGCCTTGAACACTCTCAATATACTTCAACTTTGGCTGGTAATTTCCAAACAGCGTATCAATTTTATCAAAACATAAATTAAAATCACCGCACCAGATTATATTAGTATGTGGCTCCAACTCAATACGTTTAGTTTTTCGGCCATTTCATGAAAATAGCGTACTTGTTCAGTTTCGGTGTTTGGAGCGTAAGTATTGATAAACAAAAAAGATTGTCCTTGAAAATTTGCTTTTAGATAAACAGTGCGCCCTTCGTTGTCTGTATGGAAACTTATCTCCGAAATATCAACTTGTTTACCAACTAATACAGCTACACCCCTCGATTGGTTTGACCCATGTGAATAAAAGTGTAGCCCCTGCCAATCTTTCCTCCAAATATCTTCATCGCTTTTTAAACTATGCACCTCTTGTAAAAAATCAAACTCCGATTTCCACCATGATCAAGCAACCAATGAAAAATCTTTCTCCTTTTTCTGTACCCACGAAGACCTCTCACATTTAGGGTAATGACTAGAAAAACCAGTCATGATATTGTTATCTCTATTAAAGACTTAACTTTTAGCACAATATTTTGCATTATAGTACTCACATGAAATTTCAATAGTGCAATTTCACAAAAATCTACAAATTTATGTACCTGTGTGACACATTCTCTCAATTCGTATATTATAGATATATTAGTCATAATGCTAAATGAAATGTTCAAAAATAAATTGAACAAATTGAAGACGCTGGACATTGATCGAGATAGTGTGAAATTAGAATTTGAATAAGCTTTAATAATTTAGACATTACTTTTTGAGGTAAAGATTAAGTTACCCCAAATACAAAATGAAATGAAGAAAATGAACAATTCGGTACACCTATTGGTAGACTGGCTCCGGCATTCTACGAGTTTTCCTCCAGATATTTATTGGAGAGAACCTGAATAATACAGAAATAAAATTATTGCAAATATTGCAAATATTTCGTCACAAGACGAAATATGAATATATGTTTGTTCAATTAAAGTAAAGTCTTGTTTTCTCGCTGGAAGAAATGGATCATAGGAGTAATACATATAATACAAGGGTCACCCATTCTGTACAATTTCTTGGCCATATGAACAGTATTTTCTGAAGGTCTCTCTAAAATGGCATCATTGATGTTGGTTTTTGATAATAAAAAAAACCGATATGGATCAAATCTCAGTGGTGAGTCGAATGTCGCAGATGAAAGATGGATTAAGGAAAGTTTGTATTATTACAAAGTTATAAGTCAATTCTAATCAAAGAAACATTTTAGTTGACAAAGTGATATTTATACCTCAGTGAGAAGCCATTGAATGTCTCTTAGAACTTTGGCTTTGAAACCTCTAGCACTGGCACAAGTACGCTACCGAGGCAGCGGAAATCTTGCGCTTCTAAAGAAGCAACTAATGTTTCCGCTGCCTGCTTTGACCGTTTATGATACCTTTAGACACAAGATGGCGGTTCGGTGTCCACTGAAAAAAAAAACGTACGTATAATGTGACAAGCAGCCAACCACATGCCAATTACCAAACACTCGACAGGCATCCTGGCTCCGCCCATAAGCGCAGCTTGATGACAGTTCCTGGTCGAATTTTAATTGCTCCCTCTGCATTCTCGAATACTCGACCGATTCGATTATGACATTTTGACGGTGTTAGCGTAGCCATGTATCTGTTGTCTGCAGAACTGAAACCAAACAGCGAGGTGTGCATGCAGCCTTTGTTATTACGTTTCGTCTGAATAACAGCTCACCGGTCGGGCATCCTATGTGCCCAAGGCCCTAAGCAAACCACGTCTTGGGCCATTCTCTCTGAGCCTGTGGCCTGTTCAGACGATTACAGGGGTAATGAGCTGTCACTCAAAACAAAATGATTAACATTGGCTCCGTATATACCTCGCTTGGCTGTGTCTTCCAGCACAAGGTCTCATCTGATTGGACAAAAATAAGTGCTCCCCTCAGGTGTAGCAATTCAGAATACGCGGTCATATCAAACAGCGCGTACGATATAGGTAGTAGGCCAATAGGGAAAGCGCTGTGTAAAGAGCGTATGGCACAAGAAAATGACCTTTTTCTTTGTCAAAGCAAACATTTAAATTAAATAATTTATAAAAAAATTTCTATTTTGTTCGACATTTAATTAGAAAGTTTCATATATTGAATATGTACACATAACATACATCGAACATTAACTCATGGTAAATATAACGTGAACTGAACAAATGTCTATACTACATTTTTTTATTTTTTTCCAATAATGGTGCCCATTACAATGCCTGTGTTTATATGGGTATATTACAAAGTAACTACAGGATCCCTAACGAAAGAAACAACGGATTTTACACAGTTTTTTACGATATATATATATATATATATATATATATATATATTCGAGTCAACTCTCATCCAGGAAACGTTATAAAGTTGACAAAGTGTTATTTCTACCTCAGTGAGAAGCCATTAAATGTCTCTGAGAGCTTTGGCTTTGAAACTTCTCTCACTGACTTAAGCAAATCATTTTTTCTTTGTCAAAGCTAACATTTTAGTTGAGTAACTTAAAAAATTACTATTTCTCTGACATATAAATAGATAATTCCATATATTGAAAATATAGACAAAATAAATATTGAACAATAACTCCTAGTAAATACAACGTTAACCCAGCAAATGTCTTTTCCAATTAAAAAAAATCAATAATGGTGCCCATTACATTAACTATGTTTAAATGAGTATATTACCATGTAACGGCAAGATCCCTAACAAAAGAATTTTTCACACAGTTTTTTTTTATGATATTTCTATATATTCAAGTCAATTTTCCTTTATGAAAAGTTATAAAATTGACAAAGTGTTATTTCTACCTCAGTGAGAAGCCACTAAATGTCTCTGAGAGCTTTGGCATTAAAACTTTTACCACTGACACAAGCAAATCACATTTTCTTTCTCAAAGCAAACAATTTAGTTGAGTAACTTACAAAACTACTACCTTTTCTTTATATAATTAGAAAGTTGCATATATTGAATATATACACAAAATAAATATTGAACAATGGTAAATATAACGTAAACTGAACAAGTTTCTATTATTCTTTTTGTTTTATTTTTTCAATAAGGGTGACCGATACAATGTCTGTGTTTGAATGGGTATATTACAATGTAACAACAGGATCCCTAACGAAAGAAACAACGATACAGGTATCAATAGACAATACCAATAATTTTTTGGTGTTGCTTTGAAGTTATCTTTTACATACCGATACAAAACATAATGTATAACACCTTGTTATCTTTATATTCAAAAAGAATGGCATGCATATATTACTGACCGACAACTTTATATTGGAATTAATTTGCAGCATATATTTGAAATAGTATGACGGTTGACAATTAATTTATATATTTGACTATTGGCACTTACAGAATGACACCACTGTTGACATAGGAATACACATGTAACAAGCAAATATATTTATCTGCAATCAGAATAAATATATTTGCCTAGAATCAATGCAATTAAATAATTTTTTTCCCGCGTGAATATAATGTACATCATGTAGTCAATACATTATGTAAATGTACCTGTGGAAAGGAGGACTTACTTTACCCAACTAAGGATGCACAGATTAAATGGGACACTGCATTTAACAACAGGTCTCCATAGCACTACATCGCCAAATGAAAGAAAAGTGTATTTCTGGTTGAAAATACTGCCCGATCTGTTATTTTCATTTCCTGTTTATACAGAATATCTGTTCCGTTTAAACCAGTTCTTTTTCTAAATATGCCGGTGTCATATTTATGAATATTTTCCATTCTGTTTATCCCATCAATACAAGCTCCTGTCTATTTTGCAGCAGGGAATTTGCGTTCGCATATTTTTGTTTGTTATAGTATATATAAAGAAAGGACTTATTCTAAATATAATCGGGAAAACAGTTGCTATCCTATAAGCGAACCATAGGTCATCTCCACTGATCCATCTCCATATTAGAATACTCATGACCGGTGCATGGCCTGAGACATACATTATAGACAATGCAAATGTGGTCCATTTAAACTTCGCTATCGTTTTTCTTAAAGTGTCATTGGCATTGCTAGCCCTCATATTCGGACGCTTATTTTTTGCTTTAATTAAGCCATGTAATGAAACTGCACTTATTATCAGCAGTATGATGGTTGCGGATGATTGATAACACACATTTAATATTGGTGTGACATATACACTGGCGCAGAAAGCCATTTTGAATTTTACGTAAAGAAAGATTACACCGTTTATGGTCATAAACACAACTAGCTTTATAATTATTCCTATCCACACCCTTTTCATTGACCACCAAATCTTGGCCCTAAACGGGAAAACAATAGATCCCATCTGCATTACTGATATGCCAATAATCATTGAAGCTGAAAAGGCAAATAAAGTAGCCAACAAGAAGCCTGTCAGTGAGCAAATTACGCTCGTTGGAACTTTTTGGTTCCATTCAATGACAAGTCGAACTGCATTAAAGGACTCGTGAAGGATATTTGCCACAGTGAGACAACACAGATAGCCAGAAATTGGCTGTGAGCGATTGTTTTTCTGTAGAATTAGTATTGTCCCAAGTAGGTTAAACAATATGCTTGTAGCTATTAAAACTGCCTTCCCATGATAGACAGTCCAAAATAACAGTTTTGATTCAGGATATGTAGCGCCCTCTCCCGCTGTCACAGTGAACCATTCCGTTGTTTCGGATGAGCCAAACTTAGTTTCCGTGTAATTCCCAATAGTGTCTGGTGCTGACGTCATTCCAACTGATGTAAAAGCATGTCCAATGATTGGTGTATTGACCCACCTAAAGAAAAAACATAAATAAATACTTGGTAAGTATTTTAATGTGTGTTAGCACTGCCAGATGCAATGTGATGTAAATGATACACACTGATAAGTATATGAACCCCATGATAATCCAAACATAGGCTATTTTAGTTGACGAGTGATTTTGATTTAAACGTCACTGGAAATTGCAAGTAATTCCGAGTAATCAGTGAACACAGGAACAAAAACTGGTGACATATATTACATCGCAATAGATTAGCTCACTGACGGTGGCATAGTATTTTAAACTTGATTCAATAAATAATCTCAGAGTCTCACTTTCTCCTAATTTTCTTGAACTGATTTCGTTAACAGTCACATTATATGAAGTTGCCCGATGTTTATCATTGGTATATATATATATATATATATAAAGTTTGTAAATTTAGGGCGGGTTTAATATTTAAGGTATATTAAAAATAATATAATATTACGTGTTTTAAGGTTTGATATATATTTTTGTATACTTAGGACTTAAATAAATGTATTAAAATATAAAATAAAAGAAAGTTAATGTATACATATATACAAGTACATAGTTATAAAAAAATTAAAAGCACTGTGAAGTACAAGTGACACAGAAACACAATATGTTCCTCCATTGGTTTACAGAGCTGCAAGGCAATACGTTGTTTCTCTATATAATCTATCATTCATGATCCTAATAAATATTCATGCTCACTTAAAGATGAAACCACATAGTTGCCTTCTTTTTTTCGCGTATATTCAATAATCTAAAAATACAATAGATATCGAATATGATACTCTGTTTTTATATAAAAGTGGTATGTGGATATATTTATCAACACTACATGCCGTTTATAAGATGCGTATAAAGGCTTAAACATTCCTATGTTAAATGGAATGTTGAATGATATGCATCTGTCAAGCTTACTATGAAATTCATAAACTAATTAATTAATTATTAATGAGGTTGGATTCTCAAACTTAACTGGATGTTTAGCTGATAGTGTTGTAGAAACTTGGCCGGTTTACGATGCACGATAAAAGTTTCCTCGGTCTTGTCAACGCGGTCAACTTAGTTATTTTTCTCGACAGATGGAGCAAAGTTATCAAGTGTGACTTAGTTTTCGATCAGAGACTGTGGATTCAGAATTGTTCATGGGGTTTTTATTTTTCGTGGAATTCATGGGTAACCTTTATCCACGAAGTTAGAAACCTAACGATCATTAGGTTTATTATAGATATTTTGAAAGTTTATCGACCAAGTGCAATCAGTTAACGTGTTGATCCGCCCCCACCGTCCATGCTAGCAAATGGTACTGATTACTAAAGACGCAAAGAAAATCATATATAGACCAAAATTTAAAAAAAATAATAGTATTGTGAGATGGCATATTCAATTACATCTTCGGGAGGAAACACCCTAATATTCCATCAGTGTCGTACTTACAAGTGACTGTTTGAAAGTGCGTCTGCACCAATACTGGAATATGTATTCTCTCATGTTATCTCGCTAACATTCGTGGGAAAAGGTCATTTTCCATGCTAATCTTATTTGTTCGTTCGTTTGAAAGAATGTCATGTTTAAAGAAAATAAACAACCTTGCGGCAGAGTTAATCTAGTTATCCCCCGGCCTGGTGATGAGTCACGGTCAGCTGAGCACAATTATGAGCTGAAGCCCATGTAAACTTGTTACCCGGCACGTTAGTGGGGATCCATCTAACTAGGGGATCCATCTGAACGAACGACATAACAAGAGGTTTTAATACTTTTAATTAATGAATACGCAGAATATAAATATTGACTTCCGTTGGTTTTTATAATTCATTAAATCACAAACAGTATTTCAGTTCATCGGAGGTTTTGTTCTCACTACGCAGACCACATCAGATCGGACAATTTGCCCGGCGGATCTTAATGAGGATAAAACGACTGGGACAAAATTTCGGGGACAGGTTGTCGGACTGTCTTTGATGTCAAAGTATCGGAGTAGACACTCCCTTTCTTTTTGAGCCTATCGCTTGTGCTGGGACTGCATGTTTTTTTACCAAAAGGGAAATCTTGATATTTGGCTTATTTTCAGGTCTGTACACATATTTATTCTAATACAATGCCTTACTAGGACGAACGTTTAAACCCAACGAATTGTGTTTCAGGTGAAAAACAACGATATTGTAAACCCAATTTATATTCTGATTTCTCATTTTTTCATAATTTGCAGACTACCCTCCAAAACGTTTACATGGAACCTTCGAATTAACCAAATGTAATAAAGACAGAAATGAACTACAACTGCTCTAATTCAACATTTTGTGCTGTAAGATTACAACCTTACGACCTAAAACGACTTTATAATGGCTTTATTGTACCGATTACCGGCATAAACATTCTCAAGAGCATGTGTAAGCATTGTCTCAGCTCTTCGTGTCCACTCAGCGGAAAGGTACTACATATAAAAAGATTCATATGACATGGGTTCCGCGCTTCAATTTATAATCTTTACTTCCTTTTGACAGAGTTAAATTAATTAATAGGCGATATAAAGCATATGGAGCTCAGTGGGAATTATAGGTCGCCTCCTGAAAAAAAGCGTGACAGGAGAAAAATGTTTTGCTGAACATTTGTAGAGGGTAGGGTAATGACATTTTGGAGGTAATAAGAATACCACAATTTTTTTTTCATAAACCATAATGACAAAGGACTATTCCCGTGTGGAAGCCACAAATTCGTATTTATTTGTTTTGCCATTCGCATTGTGAACTAGTGTTACCGAAGCATGACAGTGTTCATACATGATACGCATACACGTGAACACACAACTGATATCAAAGAAAATTCTGGTGGAGATCTGTACGCCCTGACTACAGATTCTAGTTTGTTATCAATTTAAAGAGGTACTGGTGATATCTTTTTTCATGGTTCACCGTCCCTACCGACAACGGATCTTAACAATTATATGTAAACCCCCTGCCCCCCAAATCCGTACCATACCCCTACCCAACTCGAATGATAATTAAAATGTTGAGCTCCTTTTTGAAAAAAAAAACCTTCATAAAACACATGACTTGGCCGAAATTCTGAAACCATGCTTATCATGGTAAGATATTTTTTGAATGTATAAAAATCAACATATCTGTAACCCATGCATAAAAAAGGTCAAACGGTGGTCCAATCACTGGACTCAGTGCCCAGTGTTGACCAAACTGAAAAGATCTCGCATTGAAAGCGCAGTCATGTGGTCTTTGTATTGAAACCCTTTACTTCCTTTTGAGAGAGAATTTTCTTTAGAGGCGTTTCAATGGATATGGCAGATCGATGGGGACTATAGTGGACCCGCGTTACCGCGTATTGCACGGAAATGGCTTTTGGGCAGGATATGCGCTCTGGCCACGGTCTTAACAGGCCAGTGAATATCTCCGAGGCGCCTCCTGAAAAAGCGTCACAGGCGTTGAAGACCTTGAAGCACTAAAGCAATAGGGGCACCTAATGGGGAAATATTAAAATGATAATCATTCAGCTTAATAGGGCAAAATCCCGCTAAATAAAACAAATTTGTCTAAGAAGAGCACACCACCGATACATCTGCCGATTCCGGAGAGTCCAATCAGAACAGAAGCAGGTAAACCGTGGTCTAGAAAAAAACCAACTCCGTATTGATTATATAGATTTAATACAAAGATATTTTATTTTACCAGGATGCCCAATTACCATTCTAAGCTGATTATTAATAACGTCCTGGGTAAAGTGACCTTTTTCAGTAGTATTCACATATGATATAAAATACACATATACTATGAAAATACACAATATAAAAGGCAAACATATAATCTAAAAGGCAAATATACTATACTCATACCAAGTGGACTTGACTCGGTAAACTCACAATTGGGTAGTGGCAACGCCATGTCCCCAAAGCACTGATAGAGCAACTGCCTCAACAGGTAAGTCTGCCCAGCGGATCCTCGTGGTGGTGGTGGGGCGGGGGGGGGGGGGGGTTAGATGAGCGGGCACATTAAATACTTGTACGAATGCTAGGTTGTAAAACATTTCAGAGTGAATTTGTTTTGATAGCGGCACTTGGAGAGAATGTCGGCTCTAGTGGTCAACAATGATCCGGGGGGGGGGGGGAGCGTTGCTATAAGTGGCTTTTCAGACAAACAGAGATCACACTTGCTAGTCCCACAGAGGTAAGGTGCTCCCCTGGCAGAGATTTCCCACGAGAGCTTGTAATTGTTATTGTTGTCTTTTAGGGACCAGATGTGTTTAGACAGTTCAGTTTTAGCGTGAGATCTGTTACGAAAGGATTGTTTGTAGTTATTGTATTTGGTCTTGAAATCACCTTCAGTACACCCTATGTAGTGTTTCTCGTCATTGTCTAACTGTTGCCTTATAGACAATGTATGTTATGGTTATAGAACAGACGTCAATGTATACAAGAGAAGTGATATAATTGTCCTGGTTGTGTTTGCATGCCATGGCCACTGATTTTCAACTTCATTGACCATTTGACAGTTGTTTGAATTGTGCGCCTAAAAGAGATGTAGAAAACGACTGTTACCATGCAGCCAATCACAGACGCCAACTCAAGGGGAAATCCATTCAGCCCGGGGTGACGTCAACTTCCGCAACTCGTAAATGTATACATGTCAAATGACGGTGTCGCAGCTGGAATAAACCTTCTGGAATTCGCGGTTAGTGTAGAGAACTTTTATTTTTGGAAGTTTATCTTGTAAATAAAGATGTTTTTTAAAAAAGGCTTGTGAATCTGATAATTCTCCGGAATTCGGACTTGTGAAAAAAGTTGTCTAGCCCGCGTAGCGGTGGAGTTCATTACCTTGTTCTCTTATAATGGGTATATCGGCCATACTCTATGGGTTTACGGTTTCTAGGCCATTGTAGTGCTGGAAACGAGTACCTGTGCTCTCTCACTGCTTTGCAGTGTTGAGGGACATGGCGGTGCCACTACCCCATGATGAGTTTACCGAGTCGTAGAGAGAAACAAATTTTTTTTGTCATGGAATACTTTATCAATTATTGATTTAATATAGAAATTTCTATGAGTGATCTAAGAAAGGAATATATTAAAATTACAATTATTCTATCGCTTTCCAATTTGTAAACATAACATAGGCATATGTGTATGTAAATGACTACGTTCATACTTATGTTCGTTAGTACGATTCCAAGAACAATGTATGTATCTTACCAACTGGTTCGGGCTTAGGTCATGCAGCTTTATTAAAATGTCCTAAACACTTTAGATTCATATTTATTAGTAGGAATTTTATTTTCGTAGTTTAAGTCGGTTCAAGGTTATCCATGAATTTGTGATAGATGTGAGACAAAATCACAACTTTAGATATTATCTTAGCTGCAGCTAGTGTTCGAGTTTATCTATCTCTTATATATGTTTAATGAGTGTTCAATAAAGTTACATAACATTGCTTGTTACTATATTATGAATGCCGTAGGTTTATTTAATATATGTGGAGAATTGAAAGAACTCACACTGTAGGAGATTAAATAATATTCAATTAATCATCAATCTTTTCTCCAAATAGTGCCCAAACACTGACCACCTGATCAATGTTTAGGTACATCCATTTTATAACCTTGACATTAAACCGAATACATTTCCAAAGGTCTATTTTTTCAATATTTCAATTGAAATGTTCTCTCAAATTATAGTTATCCTTTGGATCACTGTATTCCATTGATAATTGGGGAAATTTGCGTCAGTGTAACTAGTTTTTATAAATAACTTGTACAATTTACTTTTTCTCTTATAAGAGCCTATATTAAATAAACAAAATATTTTTCAAATCATATGAAAACATAGTATATCCCCTCCTGGTTGTAAAAAAAGTGTGTGTTTGTGTGGGGGAGGGGGGTAGTGGTTTTAGTGTAAATCTGGGTCAGACACTCATATGTTGGTTAGTGCAGTTTTCAATGAGACCATTATACATGAAGTGTTCTTTTGGGTGATTTATCCACACGGTCTATTCCAGAAATTACATTGTAAAATAGACTTTTGTAAGGTATAACTCGCACATGCAGAAAAAAGGAAGAATACCGTTTGAGATGTAAATTTATCAAACAAGTACACTCTCTCTTTTTTCCAGATTTTAATGTCAAAAAGTCTGGCGCCTTCCCCAAGGGAACAATTTCAGTCAGTCCCTGACTAAAATGAGACAATGATGTTGTTATAAACCATATACGAGTAATATTTCAAGATAAGTTATTTTATAGTGAGACTTGTAAGGCTGATGATGTCGCCAATCAGACCGGGTTGTCTATATAATTATGTCGCGAATCAGTGGTACTTCAGGACGTTTCAGAATGTCCTATATTAACATGTACACATGCACATTTAAATGTTTTTTATGAGATGATAGTCTTAATAAGATGTTAGTTTTAATAAGTCATTTGTGAATGTCACTTGTCACAAAGACATGCTGTCATTACTCTTCTGTATAAAAAGAAAGATCGTAATTTGTTGAAAAAGTTTTTTTCAACACAGATTATAAAATAATATCAAAGACTTAAGCTAGAAGATCAACAAACATAATGCCATAACATATTCATCATAATCAAATTGGATTTGAAAAAGAAAGATATATCGGAGAAAATATTAGATTTACAAATGATTTACTGGATTATACAAAAGAAAACAATATGTCTGGAATGATTATCTCCGTGGATATGAAAAAAGCTTTCGACTCATTAGAATGGGAGTTTTTTTTTGCAGTGCTTTATAAATTCCAATTTGACAATAATTTTGTATCATGGATCAAAGTCTTATATACAGATATTAGCAGCTGTATTATTAATAACAGAGAAACCTCTACATATTTTAAATTAGAAAGAGTTGCCAGACAGGGTGATCCTCTGTCCCCTTTTGTATTTATATTAATTATGGAAATACTGGCCACTAAAATAAGAGCAGATTCAAATATAAATGGAATTCCAATTGGGACGGGCCAAATAAAATTACTACAATATGCAGACGACACAACAGCCACAGTGTCTGATATAAAATCTGGTAAGATATTATTAAGGAGAGTTGAGGAGTTTTGGATGTACAGTGGTCTTAAGATAAATAGAGAGAATACAGAAGGAATGTGGCTAGAAAAGACTAGATCCAATACATCAAAGCCACTAGGTATAAGTTGGCCAGAAAAGCCCATTAAACATTTTGGGGTATATATATCTTATGATAAACAAGCATGCGTGGCCCTTAATATAGAATTAAAGATTAATCAAATGATCAAGACCTTAAAACTCTGGTGTCAACGAAATTTAACACTTCAAGGAAAAATTCAAATTGTTAAAAGTTTTGTTATATCAAAATTTCAATACATATTTTCAAATTGTAGAATCTCAGCTGAGTTTAAAAAATAATCAATAAAATTATATTAAATTTTCAAATGGAATGATGGAAAGGAAAGAATAAAGAGATTAGTGATGATACAAAAACTTAGTAAAGGGGCCAGGAAAGCACCACACTTAAAATCTATGGCTCTAGCTCCAAAAGTTCAGTGGATTAAGAGATATCTTAGGAGTGAAAATGGACCATGGATACAGTTGCGGAATTACAATTTAAAAAAAGTCTGCAGTTATGTTTCCATTTTATTTGATTGCAACAATGACCCATCTTTTAAAAATGGATTATTTTTTACATATAGGCATAAACGAACAATATATATTGCATAATCAACATTTATTTGATTGCAACTATGACCCAAAATTTTTAAATTAGGGTATGTTGGGGGTTTTTACAAGGAGGTAATAAGGAGTTGGTATCTTTTTAAAATATATTATTTTTTACATATAGGCATAAAGAACAATATATATGGCATAATCAACATTTTGTTTGGAATGGAGAAACTTTTTTTTAAATAAACTTCTATTATATAGAAAAATCTGCGCCCTTGTCCACAGGTGACACTAAAAGTGTCCAAAAATGTTTCAATTACACAAGAAAATTGTTCTTGGGTTTATCAGCTGCCACATAATGTTTTACATGATGCAAAGTCAGTGATATTCCAAGATATTTAATGAATAATTATTGTTTGAAAAAATGGAAAATTCAAAGTTTTGATAACTGCCCATTCTGTAATACAGATTGTGAAACATTAATGCATCTTTTTTGGGAGTGCAGTATGACAAAACAGTTTTGGAATGAACTTGAAATATGGTTTTTGAGGCAAAAGATAAACGGTTCAGAAAACTGAAATATTTTATGGTAACAAAGAGGGAAACGATTTAATTAATATTACATTGATTTTAGGTAAAAAAATATATTGAGCAGTGTAGGAAGGCAAAACAAAAGCTCAACGTCGAAGCCTGTATACAGTTTATATTGGAATATGCAAGACTTGTGTATTTTATAGCCAAGAAAAATAATTAAACTGACTTATTAAAAACAATTTTTGTACATACATGTGTAGTTATTTGAACTCACACGTATGTGTGTATCCATGTAGAGGTATGTATGTCAAGTTGGAGAGGTGGGGGGGGGGGGTGGTTTCATGTTAATGTGACTTGTTTTAATGTACATGTACCTTTCTCAGTTTAAATTGTATGCAGACTAGAATTAATGTAATTGCAAAAAATGTATTTTTCCTTGGAGTGAATAAAAAAAATGTAGAGTTAAAAAAGAGTCATTCTTCAATTACATATCATTAAAATGTATTACTTCCTAGATGCATTTACCACAAAGAAAAAAACAAACATATAACAAGAGCCAAACCATGTGAGATTTTTAATGATCTCTCCATTAGAGCCTTAAATCTGAGATTAACAAATTACACTTTACTAGGAAATGCAAAATACCCATCACCATTTGATAAAGCGTATGAAATAAGATATTCAGGCGTATAATTACAGAAAAAATACAGACAGAGTTCTTTAGAAAAAAAAATGAATTTTATTAAAAAAAAGCAAGACCAAATGATAAGTGATAAGACAAAGTTTTTTCTACATTTGAGAAGATATAAGGGTTATAGAAAGAGCAGGATAGTATACCCTTATATATGTTACATTTTTTGTTTATTTCTCCATTTAAGATGATTTTTAAGAGATTGCCATTTAATAGAAAACCTGGTAATTAATCCAATTACACCTAAATCCACACACTTATTCATGACACTCTATCAAAAGTACTCACTTGGTGGAAAGTGCAATGGCAGGAACCATGGTTTCACTGGCCGTCTTCTCAGCGTGGCTAATTGACTAGATAATGAATGGTGCGGTGGATGGTATCCCCTGAGTAATGACGTCGCTCAGCAGCAGTCACTCCGTTTATCTCAGCTGGTAGAGAGACAAGTATGATCCTATGCAATGAGCCAGAATCGGTTCGCCTTTCCTATTGGTTGGCTGTTGTAATCGATATGGGGACTGCGACATCTTTAATAATATTTATGATTATTATCACGTCGTCAATATTGTAATATCTGAATAAGAAGACAGTAGTGGTGTGTGTGTCCACTCGACCACAATTCATGTTACTCATAAAATAACATTTAACGAAAACATAAGTACCTTTCGTACAACTCACAAGTTTTCCCATTCTATGAAATCTAAAATGTGGGTTTCTTCTCTGATTTACATTAATTTAGGTATTTTGTTATGTTTCGTAATTCATTTGAATAAGTTATACATATTGCCATGGAATTTTACTCGGCAATATCAAAGACGCAAATATAGGGGACCAGGATTTAAAGAAGCGCAGGGATATGCTTCCGAGACCCAAAAATGCCTCATGGGTCAAAGCGTCCGTAATAAATCATTCCTGACTACCTCATCAAAAGCAGTTAAATATGAAAATTCTGCATTTCATTTTAATTAAATAATCATATAAATAGTGTCCAGTTAAAATAATTATAAAAAACGACGCGACAATATCATCATATTTTCAGTAACCCTTCAAGTGTTGACACAAATCCACTTCCAAAGTTTCATATGATTCCCCAAAATACTTGCCTGAACTTAAACCTATTTGGACCTTATTTCTTATTGAAAGCCCCTGAGACCCTAGAGCACTTACAATTTTTCTAGAGCAATATGTCCAATAATATATATCAGCAATATATATATCAAACTACAGCTTGCTTTGTACTTAACAAACTCCGCCAAGCAGGGTACTGTTTACTGTTATTGTTTTGTTTGTTTGTTTGATTGTTAGAAACATTACTTAAGAAGTTATTAACGGATTTTGTTGAAACCTTCAGGATAGCTCGGCAATGAAACAGAAACAACTAATTACATTTTTGGGGTGATCCGAATCACCATATGGACCCATGAAGGAAAAACCCATTTCTGACAATGGCATATGGCGGAGATTTTCGCTCTTTGGGTGCAAAATTCTAGTTAAGGCATATTTCCATGGCATCTTAAATTAACTATCGACCGAGGTGCCACACCTTTAATTAAAGCATCTTTTACATAGGCGTCTGAGTTTACCCTTTTATTGATCATATTTAATTATATACACCACCGTCTGTTGCTTTCATCTGCACTTGGCAGACCTTGCATCAGTACACATTTCATTTCAACCAAAGGCACCCTTAATAAGGACGTAAGAGAAATCAATTTTATAGACCTTATTAGAAACGCCTTGACCTAACATTATTTGTGAGCCTTTTTGTTTTGCTTGATCAAATGTAGATATAATTTCCTTTACTGCGCTTTATCAAGCAAAACTCATTCTCCTTTTTTTCGTACATTTATCAGTCACCACAAGCTTCTGAGCTTAACAAAGTTCTTCAGACCTTATTCGATTGCCTCATATCTCACCTGATCCGATAGTGTATTTCCGAACAGGAAATTAAATAGTCGCAGTTGACTGTCATGTCATCTCTCATCCCCCAACTGTTACCTGTACGCAAAAAGAACAGCTAGATTACCTATCTATATTCCCTGAATAATCCCAGATTCAGAGTTTTGTTGCTGATTTTTTATGAGCCTATTTAGCCTATGCTTGCTGTTACTGGCCGGTAACCTGGACTAAAAACTTTTACCGACACATATACCATTCTACCTATAAAATTCGGCATACTCCACGTGAGCAAATTTAATTGAATATAAAATGAATGTTTGATTGAGTTCAAATTAGGTCATTAAACCAGACGTGCTGAAGATACTTGAACTTTAGAGCTGTCAATCTCAACCGAATGTCACTACCGTGGAGCGTAGTGGTAAAATGGCAAAAGTTCCGGGCTTGTAATCAAGCGGTCATTGGTTCGATCCCGCTGCCTCTCACGTCTTTGCTTAGACCCTTAAGCAAGGTCTCAGCCACAAGTGTGCTTATGTCTACATAGCTTTACAAATGGGTACCGTATGAAGTTCTTTCTGCGTTTAGCGGGCCCAAGCGACCTAAAATACCTTGTGTAGGCTCTGTAGCGGTCCCAGCGAGCTACCACCGGGAAAGTCTTTTGAGCCTGTTATTTGCAAGGGTATTTAAAACCTGCAACATTTTTAACGTTTGACCTGTTATAGGGTTAAAGGGTCGTCATTTTGGGGAACCTCTTCTCCAAAGTATAAAAGGTGTAGTCTTCTTGTATTGGAAAATACTCTTAAATGATTGTTGTAAAGTCAAATCAATTGTTTTATCATCATAACTGGAGATTACTACGTTATAACAGGCTTAAATAGGGCATCCTTTTGTTATATGTTGACTGTTTATCCCTAGACAAAAAGAAAGACACATGGACAGCAATGGCACATACAAAACCAACACGATGAAAAAATCTATTCGATATGTTACACAGAATGACAAGCCAGCGCCCTATTGATTATAACCTTTGTCAATATATGTGTCGCTTTTACTATCCTTACAACTTATCCAGTGACCTAAGTAACTTCGTGTTGATAGAAATTTTTGCTTTGATCACACGAGAGTTTGAACGCGTCAAAAGAGTGATACAATTGAACAAAGGTGGTTTTGGTGAAGGCACAAAGAAAAGATTGGGTGGTAAGGATTGAGACATTTTTGCAGGCCTCGTCTAAAACAGCCCTTAGCAGACTTATGATCGCTTTGGTAGGGTTTTCACGGGAAGTTATTCCCCCTAAGTGTCCCGACACTGACGCCGTAAACATTTTTACGCAGTTTGTCCGTTTTTATCACAAAGTTAAAAAAATTCCCTGTGTAGCGTTGAAAAATCTTGCCATCAAATTTGATCAGGTTTGTTTATTGTACTCACTTTCGCGCGCTGTACTCGATACATCAGTCGATGTCGGGTTCATGGAGTAGCGCCGACGCGCCCATATAGTACCTACCGTTAAACGATTTATAAATGACGTGGAAAAATGTCAGTGGTACTAGATAGGATCAACTTAAATTACGTGTTTGCATGTTATTGGAACTAAATGTGTTAAAGTGTTTTAATACACTTGTTGTTACATACTTTCTATCATTGTCTAATATAACTGAGATTGCTGCACGCTTAGAGCACTGTCGGTAATACCTGGAAAATAATCATTTTCCAGACATTTTTTATCAAATGCAGGTAGGTGCAGATTTGGGTTGTGATACCCTTGCGTACATTTATCACCAGAACGAAATTGCCGAAAGTAGGCAAATCGTACATTTATATATGATATTATAAATACTTTACATGCACCCATAAATGTAAGACCTCCAAGTTTAAAGAATTATGTGATTCACTGGTCCACAATTTTAATTATAAATGTATAAACGCATAGGTTCTTTCTCATTGGTACAAACAAGACTTCCATGCTTTCGTAAATACAAGTGAACATAGGACTATTTACACATCACTTTGAAGACTTGGTCAGTTATGATGTTCACAGCTGCGAACCGGAATGGGACGAGGGGCCGTTAAGTTGTCGAATATCTTTAACTAGTTACATGTTTTATTATTGTAAGACATATAAAATCTAGATTGATGTAAGGAAGATTTGACAGATTATTTAATTTTAAGTTTTAAGGTAAGGAAGAAAAGACATTCCTAAATGAAGAAATGGGAATATAATACCGGCTTCTGTAGCCCGTGTGTTGCACAGACCTCGAAGCCAGATCAAATCTCGGTGCGGTGAAGTTTTAACGGTCGGCTGCCAACCAGGATGAGATCTCTGCAGCCTTAATGGGAAAGCTTTGGCCAACGGCCATGTTTAACTCACAATCGAGTACGCCTTTCGGAGGGGTTCCTCGGTGTTAGGACCCAGCTATGGGGAGGCTATCATACCCAGGGCCAAGAGGTGCAGTAATCGTCGGGACTGGTTAACACCAGGATATAAAATGAGAGGAAGTGAGTGCTATTGCCCTGTCACGGAGTCAAAAACCGGAATGGAATTCTGCAGATATTCATATATACTTAGATAGATACTGAGTTAAGCTAGCATTATACAGAGGAGGCGGTTACCTCCCATTGAAAAATCATACAAAATATGAATGCCTCGTTAGTAGCAAAAGCGGATCCTGGGGGGGGGGGGGGGGGTGGTTGAACCCCCTGACTCACCCCCCCCCCCCCCCGCGATCCGTTTCTGTCATCATTGCATTGCAACCTATGAAATGGGTGCCAAAGGATTCAATGTCATATGTTGTTTGGATTCCGTGACCCTGAAAGTGGGTGAGTGATGGAATAAAATGTCAGGTCAAATATGCTTAAACATGTTTTTTTTTCAAATGCACAACAAACCTTAATTCGCACTGAACGGCGCAGGCATTCCGGTCTTTGCCGAAGGCAGTTCGGCTGGTGTCGGTGGTAACCCTCACTCGACCTATATTCAACAAAAAATCACCCAAAATGATGTGTGAATTAAAAATTAATTATTCGCATATCGGCGAGGCCAGTGCAGGAACAATGAGCTTTTAATTAGGTATAGCAAAGTAGCATGCACAATGCGTTTTCAAAGAACATTGACAAAGTGGACCAACTTCCATTTATAAGTGTTAGATTATCGTTTCCTGAGAGGTCGCTTTCCGCCGCTAAACACATATGTGTATTACGTTCCGTTTTGCCACTGAATTAGATAAAATTATACGTGCTTCATCGTGCAAACATTAGAATATCATAATACAATTGTGGAATATGTTGTTTGAAATACATAATGGCAGAAAAAATACTTTATATGCTGATCCTAAAGAAAGTAAGATACACACACAACACATAAAAAGCTCACCCTGTTTATACAGGTCTACAAGGCGGGTATGCCGTAAAAAGCGATAAGTATCCACTCAAGGTGTCCTAGATTTACAAACGGGCAACCCAGCACAGGTTCATGCGTGTATGTAAGGTGAGCTATGGTTCATTCTATCTGCACGCATAACTAGGCGGTGATCTTGAGACGAGTAAACCGTCAGAATACCACCCAGTGCGTTAATGTGAAATAAGGGGATATATATACAAACTTTTTACGGCACACTTGCTGACCAGTGCCATGGTAATTCAGCCCGCCTCTTATAAGATTTTGTATCCGCCCTGATCAGCTATATGTGCGTAGTTTTTCCATGCTTCCTAGCATATTTTTATTCAGGTTACGAACATCATATCTGCTGATCTGCAGAATATTCCTCCTCGTGACCAAAATAATCAGAATAAATGTTATATATATATATATATATATATATATATATATATATATATATATTATATATATATATATATATATATATATAATTGTATAAGTCTGTTCCCACTTTGCATATAATCCTAACATTAAGGTTAACAGCGATCAGTTTATTTCACAACAGGAAACATGAAAAAAGTACATAATAAAGTTTCAAGTAAAGCACATAAGCAGACTTTCCTTGATCGAACCCTTGACAAAAACAACTATTTAAAGTAATGATCTTGGAGAGAGATATCACCATACGCAATCTGTCGAATCGCGATATACCCACTCATGTAGCTCAATAGGATAGAGCAACTTTGTACATAAATATAAGAGAGCATTTTTCGTCTCTGTATGCTTGACCATGACAATTTGGCCTTCTAAAGACCACTCAACCGGCTTTGTTAAATGGGGAACCATGACTTATTGTCAATAGTAGGATCTTAACGTGAAGCATTTGTTTGTTTATTACATATGTTCACTAATTTCGATTTTTTATATCTTTACAGCAGGGGGCCAGAGTGTAGTATTACAAAAATGAAAACGGGAGAACTTAAAAAATTAAAACTGCAGTCATCTTTGTTACCTAAGGTATTTCCGGGAAATTATATCTATCCAGAGATGCATAAAAAAGTACAAAAAGGTTCGTGTAATTAATTTAATGATATACAGATGACGTTAGTATGTGCAACAACAACAAAGAAACGACGTATATTTACGTAAAAATATAAAGGGAAAAACAATACCTAAACTTATCCATTACTTTTTGGATTGTACAAATGTAAATGGAATCATTTTGTTTATTTACTTGTGTTCCCTGCTCATCACTATTATTATTAGTATTATTATTATTATTATTATTATTATTATTATTATTATTTTATTCACTTAGATGCGCAATATTCCATAGTTTCTATGCGCTTGACAGTAATAAAATACAATAAGTTATAAAAACATAAAAAAAAACAATTAGTACTAAAGTTGGAATTAAAAAGTTTTACACACATTTAAAGAAAATATAAACATGATACTTTAATTATGAGTCTCTACAATAATGGGATCGAACTAAAATAACAAATATTGCACTGTTAGGAGACACTGTATCAATATCCACCAGCGTTAAATCACAGTCTAGGCAGCACCATATCCTTGTATACATAAGACAGTCTTAAGATGCTTTCTAAATGTGACGGGTGAGATTGGTCCCCTTATATCTGATGGCAACTCATTCCACAATTTAGCCCCTTATGTCCTTAGTGACCTTTCACCATACTAGTTTGAGTGGCGTGACACTTCTAGTCTCCAGTGATCCGATGAAGAGCGAAGAGATCTGTGAGGGGAATGCACTACACAGAGCTCTTTCATGTACTCAGGGGCTGTGGCAGAATGCAGAGTCTTTTGAATGATGGTGAACACCTTGAATACAATTCTCTGCTTTACAGGTAGTCAGTGCAGTTGTTTCAGCACTGGTGTTATGTGCTCTCTAGGCGTTGTTCTTGTTAAAAGTCTTGCTGCACTGCTCTGGGCTACCTGCAACTTATGCATAGTACGCTCTGATGCTCCAAGAAGTAGGCAATTATGGTAGTCAAGATGAATTAGAACAGTAGAATTAATGGCCTTGACACAAGTTTCTTGCGAAAGATGAACATTGATTTTGGCAATGCGCCTGAGATGGTAGTACATGCTAGAGGTAACCTTATTCACTTGGTACTCCATTTTCAGATGACCATCAATATAAGCACCAAGGTTCTTAGCGACTGGCTTGGTGTTATGGTAGCCTCCCCAATCTTTAAGGTGATGTTACTCACATGCTGTGCAGAGTGTTTACTGGTAACGATGACTACTTCCGTCTTGGAGTCATTCAGTTTCAGCTTGTAAGCCATCATCCAGTGTCGAATATCTGCCACGCACTGCTCCATCTCCTGCACCTGATGGCTACGGGTCACCATGTCATGTAGAGTAAGACGGATGTAGAGCTGGCAATCATCAGCGAAACCATGTCGTTTGACAGGATTCTGCTCGATAACTCTCCGGAGAGGGAGAATATAGATGAGGAAGAGAAGAGGCCCCAAGACGGACCCCTGAGGCACTCCAGTAGTAAGGGTAACTTATGAAGACTTGTGGTTGTTGATATGCACAGCTTGAGTACGGTCAGACAGAGAGGATCTCATCCACTGGAGCGCTGTGTCCCGGAGCCCCACCTCATCTTGTAGTCTCCTTAAGAGGAAAGCATGGTCTACAGTGTCAAACGCCGCGCTGAGGTCCAGGAGAACAAGGAGCACACCATCACCGTCATCCAGCACTTCCTCTATGTATGCCTTGATGGGAAGGAGAGCAGTTTCAGTGCTGGAGCCCAACTTGTAGGCAGACTGCATGGGGTCATGGAGGCCATTCCTCATAAGATGAGTGTTAAGTTGCTTGGCAATAATTCTCTATAACTTTGCCGAGAAACGAAAGGTTGGACACTGGGCGATAGTTGTTTAAACTAGACCTCAAAAGATATCAATGTACAGGATGCACGAAGTATAATTGGGGATCCCCTGCCAAAGAGAACACCGATTTAGGTATGAATGAACACCTCAATTTGTCTAGCGATGTGAATTAAATATCTAACATTACCCGAAATGTTTTATGTTAGATAAATAAAGATGTCCCTAAATGGTCAATTTTTTTATTAGATAAATGTTTGGCACTTCTTTTTTTATGCATATGATATGTACGTAAAATATACACATACATGAAAAAATGAACAAACGACCAATATTGAAATTATTATTTCTTTTTTTTTCTTAAAGCCAGGGAACACCCCTTTAATGTTAGCTGTTGCTAAGGGCGACACAAATGCGACTACTGTTCTCTTGCAAAACGAGCAAAACTGAACTATGAGGAAGGATCGCTGAGTTTCGCGTATACTGATGTTTAATTGGTTGAAAGAGACATAAACAAGCCTAGGTTTATCTTATAAAATGATTTATTGTATAAAAGTTTATAACTGTACATTGTATTGATTAAATATCTTCCGTTATTTTTCTTTAGTATGAAAATAAGAAGATACCAAAGGACGTACCATATCAAGTCAATATAGCTGCATTTATAAAAAAAATGGTATTTCTTTTACTTGATACGGTACGTCCTTTGGTATCCATCAATAAAAGCAGCCTGTATATCTTTGTGTTTGTTTGTTACCAGCTGCAAAGTTTGAAACAAAATTTATATATAATTATATGGGAACATAGAAGTCTTACAAAAAGTATAAATTAGCTCTCGTTGAAGATATTATCCACATTCTGTGAATATATTAAGTATTTTTGTCTAAAGTGAAGAAGGAGAAAAATAGTTTATTGGAAAACAAATGTCTCATTTACACCATTTATATGCTTCTTCGCTTCGCCCCACTATTTCATCTTGGGCATGAGCCTATAAATGTTGATATAAATGTCTAATTCGTCACTTATATGAAGTTCTGTAATTTCAGGATGACTATATGACGCCTCTACTCTTTGCAATAAAACAGAGAAACATTGGTATGATCTATTGGAACGTTGGGCATGAGTAAACTTTCTTGGAACACGTGTACGGAATTCATATGAATGTAAACTTAGGAGACAGACATTATTTCGGAAGGACGTTTCGTATTAGCTTTCTGTATTATGGGTTTCCCTTTTCATGAGCGGGAATAATTTACATTGTAATCCTACAATTCGTCCTTTTAATATAAACCCCTATTCAAGATATATAAAATAATGATAACATCAATCGTGCGACCTGTGGACACCTTTGGGAATATTCTTTAATCGACACTTTATGGTTTATTTTGCTTCTTTGAAAGAGTGGATGGACTCCTCTTCTCTAGGCCATAATCCTTCGAAAAATACATACCGTAGAGGTTCTCTTGAAAAATGACGGAAACCCCACTTTTGAATCAAATATTGAAAGTTAAGTCCTAATACGAACTTTGAAAAATGAATAAGAGACGTTTTCAAATCTTCTAGAAAGTGTCAGGTAATATGCTTTCATTCATATGAATAATGCTATTGCCCCAATGATACACTTTGTACCGGTTTATGCACAGTCGTCATAAGGATTGAATAACAAAACCAGTTTCAATGTCAAACAGAGGATAACAGAAAAATAATAACACCAAATTTATTTATAATAATAAAAATATCTCAAAGCATATTTGATCAATGAGAGTTTTGTACTCGTATATCTGTGATTGCATCCTGAAAAATATTCTGTCATTCATTTGATGAAGACTTCTGGAAATTATAATTCTATTAATTTTTTGTATATCCCAGAAACGTTCACTTTTTGTCAATGGAATCCTGTTCAATGTATTGTACATGTGACATTTTAATACTGCCATTGTACATATACTTCTGATTGATCCTGACTGAGATATCATATCAACAGAGTCTCAAGCCAGAGGGAAATCTGAGCGTTCTGAATACCATGAATTTCGTTGCGAAGCAGGTTTGATTTTGCCGATTTTAAACACGTGGCCACAGAGATGGAAAAAATAGTTAACACTGTTTGTTTTCCGCCACAGAGATAAAACATTCAGTTAACTCTGTAACACTATTTCGGTAATGTTTATCGGAATATTCAATTTTCAGGTGTCGCTTCTTTGATCATAGATATGTATTATGAAAGAAATGTGACGAATAGCGACTGATTTTTTTATATTTAAGGCGTTTTGGCATTTTCTATTTTAGAATAAACAGTATAATTCAGTTTTCTAAGTACCTCAATATTTTCCACCTATCTTTATGGTTAAAGAAAAACTCGAATATTTACTAGAATATCCTTAACAAGCCTCATTCATATATTTTGAATATTCATATAGATTTGTTCTTCCTATTTTATTTACCTTCTTATTTACCTTTGCGGCGCACAGATAACGGTAACAAATAGTGTAAGCGACAACCGTCCTTACCATAATAATGTGACACAAGGTTGTTCTTGCCTCCTGTCCACCTTATTTTGTTTTAAATTTGGAAATATGTAAATTTTTCTCTTCGTAGCTATCGGCAACTTCAATAATATACTCGCTGATTCTTACCGTTGTGAAAAAGAATAAAGAGATCGTTAACCTTCTACTGGATTTCAAAGCTGATTTAATACAAGTAAGTTCGACACAATATTTGATGCAAGAATAAAAACAATTACACATTTATAATTATCTTTATTAGTATTATATATTCGTGTGTATGTTTGTGATAGTACACATTTTGAACACGCTGATGATATATCTTTTGTAAAAAACCGCCAGATGTATACATTTTTGTCTAAATTGATATGGTTCCATCTGATGTGTCTCAATTTATATATAATGTTTATATTCATCCTTCTTGGTTTGTTTTCAGAAGAATATTTCACCATTGACGATTTCAGTAGTCCCATCCTCTGCTGACATATGTGAAGTCCTCTTGAAAAGAGCTGATCCTAATCAGGATTTGGGAGACATTAAACTTTTTTTTATAATGGACAATAAGAATTAAAGACCTGCAGAGAAGCACGCAAATATTTATAATCATACGTATAAACACATATACAATCATATATTGACCAGTTGTAGGTGTTTTTCATATATGCACTGTGATAAGATTATTTATTCAAATGTGTCTTCATGAGTGTTTTTTTTTATCTTAACAATGTCCATGTTTATGTATTGTTAATATAGTTATTATTATCATTATTTTATATATATATATATATATATATATATATATATATATATATATACTTATTGTAGCGTTTTACTTTAAAATTTGAATTTTATGGTTAGATTGTATGTTTATTTACATAGGGCTTCACCCCTATGATGGCTGCTATTAAGGTTGGAGATGTCGCCGTTTTAGAAGTTGTAATGAGAAATCACGCTTATATCCATCAAAGAGTCGTATGTGATCTTATGTCAAATAAATATGCATATGAAAGGCGTTGGTTGTTTGATCAATCTAATCCTACTTAATCTGTATAAATTTCATTATTTGCAGTGTATTTTTTGTAGTATGTTCTTAACTCGTCTTAATGTTTAAATTTCAAATGCCATTTTTTTTATAAATTTCGATTTCATTTAGCATTACGTTACTATAATCATAATATATATATAAATATATATATATATATATATATATATATAAATATATATATATATACATATATACACCTATGTTCATAGGTATAAAAAATAGGTTATTTTCTTAATGATATTTAATATATTATACTTACACAGAATTTAACAGCATTAGAGCTTGCAATTCGACTGAAGAAACAGATAATTCAAAGAAAGAAAAAGATCATATTTCTCTTGGACAAAGGAGCACATAATAATGATTCTCATGTAAGTACTATTTTTGCAATTTATTTGCTATATAGTATGAACCCTATATTATAGTAAAGCAATTTAAATTTATTCAAATTTAGAATTGGCATTTCTTATGAACAATGATTACAATGATTACGCTAGCCTTGAAAAATTATTAATGACCATGTTCTTTTAGGATGACACAACACCTTTTGTACCAGCTGTAGAAGCAGGAGACCCTAACATAATTGCGCTTCAGAGGTGCAGATTTTGAATAACTAACACTTAAAGTAAGTTAATCCTTATCCTTTTTCTACTTAACATCGTGGTAGTATATTCAGTGTATAAGAATGTTGCAACTATGTTATATTGTGTTTAAAAGCAATTACACACCTGTAATCTAAAGCTTACATTTATAACAACCCGACTAAATAATTGATGATTTTTGTTAGAGTGTCGAATCTTCTGCTTGTCTGCAATAATGTCATTCTGTTTTTATCATTTAGAATTTTACGCCCTGTTAAACTTTTGTTACAGAGAGGGGCAAATGTAAAAAGGAAAATGGATAGAATATATCTTTCATAATAAATAAAAATATTCAAAATACAAAGAGTTATGAATTTGTCTCAATTTCAACAAATTATGTTTAACGTTTATCCGCCGCTGTTTGTCACATTTGTATTTTAAGATGCTGATTGTTGAAAATAAAGTATTTAACATTTATAGGTAAGACATTTATAAATGAAAGACCCATGTGACTTTAGACAGTTACGTAAATTAAGTTACGTATGATTGACATATGATTCTTTAGCGAAATCAGCTTTAAATATACAGCTCGAAGTGTGACCATTTCTTTGAGCTCTTTGTTTTCCAACATGTTTTTTTTTTTTAACTTTGGACAGGGAGCCACGCTACTTCGATATACTGTGGATTGTGGTGATATTAACATGGCCCGGTTACTTGTCAGCTTCGATGCGAACCCTTATAGAGTCTCCGAGGTGTGTTATACACGTGTACGCGTATGTCACCTAAATGATAATTCTGACTTGTGCATTACTGCCCTTCAGAATCCGTTGTGTAACACATGCTGCTAAAACGGAGTTTCTTGTGCGACATCGGTTTATGTTGTTACATGTTTTTAATACATAGGTCGACAAAAAGTATACGTATTTATGTCATTAATAATAAAAATGGAGCCTTTGTAGTCAATCAATTAGGTAGGTCAGGAAAATAAAAACTATGTATTACCCCTGATTGGCCTTATTTGCCTCCCCCCCCCCCCCCCACCCAGGTTAAAAATCCAAGGTTTATACAGGGATTTCGAAGAGCCGCTTTAGTTTCAGAATGCGTTTGTGTGGCTGACAGTTCCTTTCAGATACTTGAAGGAGATAACGTGATAAAGGAGGTAAACCATGATAACATTATAATAACATTATTGTTAACATGGATTGTCAAAATTAGGACTGAAAACTTATTTTTTTTGTATGAATTTATAAAGAAAGGAAAGAAAATATTTCTAATTATTACAGTTTTTCACTGCCTCCTCTTTGCATTTTTTATTTCTTATATTTGGTCACCTGATGTCAATTTGCTTTCCAACGAATATGACGTGGCTTTTCTTTTTTCTAATTTTAAGATGGCATGTCACCAATGAGTTAAGCTAGGAAGAAGAAATTGCCGAAAATGGTTAAAGCTTTAGAGAGGGATTCCAGATCCAGATCACAGCTTGCGGAAAATAGTTTAGCATTATTATTCAAGGTTTGCAAGGATTTTTTTAACCGAGGTAAAAGGTACATTCTAGTTCCAGTGGTTACGATTTATGCCCTTTTTTGGCATCAAATTTTCAATTATGCTTGGGGTATTATAAGGAATATAGCTCAGAGGCAATGAGTTACAGAGATCTAATTTCAGGTTTCCAAGAAGACTTTTGAAGGACATCCCAGGTGGGGATGTTAGAAGATTCTAAGTCCAGTGGTTTCGAGTAGTGCCTTGTTAACGGATGACTGCATCTTTACAGGTCTAAAATATAGAGAAAAAAATCCTTTAAATTTAAAATAAAATCCAGGTGGAGCCACAAGTCTGCAGGAAGTGATGGAACACTCCATGAAGATTATGCATGAATAGATAATGGTCATCAATGCATTATTTGATAAAATACTTCATCTTTTGTATAATGTTTTTAATTAATCGGGGGGGGGGGGGGGTATTTCTGGGCCCCAATGTTCAAAGGATGTGGGTAACGGAGATCTTATTTTAGGTTCTAACGAGATTTTTCATAGGCCTCTAAGACTGTACGAGAATCATGATCCCAGCCTTTACGGTTACGATTTGTGCCCCGCGAACGGACGGACTACGCACAATGAGCCATTGCTATGGAAGTCAGCTGAGCTAAAAACGGAATATATACATAGAACTGTTAATACAGCTTAGTCCATTAGATATGTTCCCGAATATGTATGTCATCTCATATATCAAAGTTACTCAAAATTTCCTATATTTATTTATAAGATAAGATATAGTTTATTGCTATATATATGCAATAAACTCATCACATACAACAACATTTGGCTTGACTGGCTTGCTTAAACGGATACATTAAACAAGAAATAATAAAATAAAATTGTGTTTAGAAAAAAAGACGTATGACTAAGAATAATTGACTAGATTATTGTGCTGTAAGTGATATATTTAATTCCCGAACGGCTGACGCGTAAGTGCTAGTTTGAGTTCTTTCGGAATTGCCTGATATCGACCTATAGCGAACCCCCGATGTCATTTTTTTAAACAAATAGTATTCTAGTTCTTTCATTTGTTCTATAATGTCGTTTGCTTTCTTCAACAATCGTTTTTGAAAGATCGAGTCAACTGTGGGTAAAGGAACCCCAGTGATCCTCTAAGCTGTTCTAACTACCCTCGAAAGACGGTTCCTCGACCGTGTTACTGCCTCCCCATACAGTGACTGACAACGTCAGGACTTCCTGAATTACCGCCCGATAAAACTTTAATAAAATCAGCCGTGTAGCAGCTATTAAGGTGCATGCCCGATAACCCGAGGTGTACTGACGTAACACTGTCCCTCTTTTTAATCCGTCGTTAACTGTTTCTTCGTGCTTCCCTGTTGTGAAAAGACTCAAGTTTCGGCATAATTCAAGATGAGTTCACCGAATCGTCAGTATAGCACTGTTATCACAAGACGGAGTCGGGTGTCACAAACATAAAACTTGAAAGTTTGTACGATGACTGGCTGTGACACCCACACCGTAATATGGATAAAAGTTACTTACTGTACGGACTTTAATCGTATTTATATAGCCTACCTACGATTATTCTTATAGCATTATGATGCAATGACATCACACAAGTGCGTCATAAAAATACATATCGAATATTTAACATTATTACCCGTAGATGGCAGCACTATTTAGCCTATAATAAGCGTACACACATTCATAATGTTTGCTTTGACCAAAATAAAATTATATAAACGCTGTATTAGAAGTTGTATGTACATATAGATAGTTGTTTTTTTTTAAATAGATAACAATGATTGTAAATGGTCCGCAAATATAAAAGTGGGCAACTAGGTTTACCAAAATGTATGGTTATCTTAGATTTCTATTATAAAGAATTTTAGAGTCGGACAAGGACTCGGGGTCAATACGACACTTAAGGATTCAGGCGTTGACTTCTCCCTATGTAAAGACTCGACTACACTACTCAGTCAAACTCTACAATTCTTTAAATCTGAAAGCTAAGATAATCATACATTTTAATTTTAGCGTCCAAAATATAGATAAAACATAGTTAAATTAGTCTTAAATTTTATTTTAGAATAATCATTTAATGGTCAAATTTCAACTTCAGGCCTTATGTAGAAGGTTCTGTTTTTTCTGGCTGGATTTCCTGAGTCCAAGTTTGACCCAATACAAAAGTATACTCAGGTTCAGACTTTGGTACAAGATTGGAATTGAGTCCCACATCATTAAGAAATCAGATCCTACTGACTATTAGAGATTATAGCAATATCCTTACAGTTAAATCATAAATAAATGTACAGTATTGATGAAAAACCATCGAATATGCACTATATGCACTATAATCGTTTCGTACCAGACAAGCGGAAATGCTGTGGTTTTATTATCGTTCACGAGGGTTTTAATTTTCGATATTCGCGAAAGGTGATTTTGTTTTGGCGAAAATAAAGCCTTAATGAATCAGAGATTGTATCGTCGCACAAATGTTGAAAAGTAAAACATTGACATCATGAATAAAAAAGGTTGTGCATGTTCAAAGACTGATATGTTAAATGAGATAACATTATGTTTTTGGTGATTAGATTTTGTGCAAATAATATTTGATATAAATAATGAACATAATAATAATTGTACTCTGTATATAGGTCTTTTGTATCACAAAAATGTCAAAAATGTTTTAGTCCCCGCAAAAATGAAGCACACCATAGTACAACCACTACGACGCGAACGAGCGACTTGCACCAGTGAAGTCAGCAATTAAAATCGGTCCGATTATAGATATAAAGAGAGCTGAACTGTCTTTGATGTTGCCACATTCATAACATATACACATAAAAAACAACGCTTTAAAGAGTCTGACTTCAGGAATGTTCGAAACATTTTCTCACCATCCAGCTTGCAGATTGTAGATATTTCTGGGACAAAGAAGTAGTATATCTTCCCTGATAGCCTTTATCCTTGCCTATAGCTTAGTATAATTGAACACTTAAAGCAGATAAAAGGTATGGCTGAAACCATCAGCTAGTTAGTAGAGGTAACAATCCCATCAACTCAGTCTTAATAAAATTATGCTGACTTCTATCAACCTCACCAACTCTAAGCTTGCAAGAATTTATTACCGTACGGCCTAAAGTCTTTTGATTAAAATGCATAGAAAGGCCCGCGAAATATCCTAGAAAACCATCACATAAGGTTACAGTGTCCTGAAAAACGGCTGTAACATATATTTACCTCCACTTGAAAAACAGCTGTGAGGATGTTGCAACCAACAAGTTTACATGGTGGAAGCGCTGGCTACAGCAGTCCTCACGCTCCCATGTGTCAGTCGAGACTGCCTGGATTGGAACATTGGCCCCTGGTAGCTAACAAAGAAGGTTCTGTTATAGATTCTTGATTTCCAGAGGAAGGATATTTTCACCAGACAATCCAGAAAAATAGGTGTTCTGAAAGAAAAAAAAAAGTGTAAGTGAGAATAAAGATATTTAGAGCTAGCATTAGAGAAGCTCGTCACGTAACCATTTCTTATTTCATAAAATGTAGGAAATATGTCTGCAGAATTGCTTTTATTGTTTACAGATGCTATGATGATTTTCATTAATATTGTCCATCAAATATTTGACTGAATAATGATATGGTCAGCTCCCTTAAAATGTATGGGTAAGGAGATGTATATCAAGCACAAATGGTTGATTTGATAGAATAAGAAGGCCTGCTTTATAGAGACCCGGGAACCCTTCACGTCAGAGTTACTATTGTAGCGTATGGTTGCGTTGATTTTAATTGTATCCTCTGTTCTTGGCTGGCTTGTTAATTGAAAATGTCGGTGCCAGTTCTCAAAAGTGGAAACAACAACGACCAATAATAACCTGACTCCGTATCTTCGAAGGGAGTCTGGCAAAGGAAAACTGACAGGTAGCTCACTGGTACCCAGTTACGGCACTTTTCTATGAACCGATAAGCTTTTAGTGATCTTATTGCCATTATAGTCATTTATTGGTACATAGGAACGGGTGTAATCAATATCAAGAGTTTCCAAAATATGTCCACATTATACAAACAAAAAAAACAAGCTTATTGTACCAGTAGACATAATGTACATACATAATAATGTAGTCATGCACAAAGATTCACATATCCGTTTTTGGCAGACGCTTTGGCCAGACCTGAATGTGGTTAAGGTGACTACTCAGCTACACACAACATACACAAATTAGTTACAACGTCTCCTGTGGTCCAGTCATGGAGCAGCGGAATCAAAGACGGGGGTTCTCATTCGAGTAGTGGTGAACTTATGAACACTGCTCTACAATTAGCTATTATTTATTCTATCGTATATATAAATATATATGACAATACATAGATTATTAGATGAAGTATTGTAAAATCTTACCTGAACCCCACAGTATGCTGTTCTCTCTGATATAGTCGCCTCGGCCAAGAAATAGGCCCCCTAATTATCTTTTGTCTAGTGAACATTTGCTCTGCCTTGAATCAGTCGTTTAATTTCTGCAATAACAATTGAAAAAAAGAAAACTGTATTATGTATGGTACAGTAATAAGATAGAAAGTGCGTCAAAGACTTAGGTGGTTTTGTTACACGATTCAAGAAATATGAAATATTAAGGAGTCTTATATTATACAAGACAATACTATATCATTGCATAAGGTTCAATCTTAATTCGATTCTTGTGAACAATAATTACATTCTGCAGCGAGGTTTATCTTATAATACATACATTAATGAGACGAATCTTTCGGAAGAAACAATTTGACTTTTTTCCTTTAAGTATTATCTCGTCTCAACTTATTACTGTTGGAATTTATGTATGATCATATCAGGCATTGCTTTTGTTACGGAACAGTTCTACGGAGATCCACTCTTTAAGTGTGTTATAAGTGTACACATATAACATGTTTTGTCAGGACCAGTATTATATTGAAAGATTTATCAAACCATAATCTTAATTGTAATAGTTTTACCATCCTATAAGTTACCCATAAATGCTCCCTTGACATGTAATTTACTTCGTTTGGAGCCTGTTCTCATGTTACTCGTACTTATCGAATCTTGAAATGTGTATTTCAATTTGTTTTGCAATTTTGTGCACACTATATATTACATCGGCATATTGCGTCCATGGTAACCGTGTTGACCAAATTGACAGGACCGGCCTAAAGGGCAGGACCGGGGTCACTGTGCGCATCTCGCGTTAAATAAAAACAAGTAAGGGGACTCTAGTTGAGGGATGAGCATAAATCATGACCTGTTTTATGGAAAAGGTCTGGCTGTTTTAAAACACCTAAAGAGAAAGCCAAAGTTCAACTGACAGAGGGACTGATTTTCCTGGCCATAGCATCGGCCGGTGGCGCTTTCTGGTGGCGTAGACGTGAACTGCACTCTAAACTTATGAGTATGAGATTAGGGACCTAGAACTCATAAAGGAATGACACGAATCTCGGTTGTATGGGCAATATGTACAATGGAGGGGGGGGGGGGAAATTAATATGTCGATGTAACCTATAAACCAAAATTTCACAGATCGCAAGTCGAAATTGTGGGTATAGCGTCAGTTATGTATAATTAAATTTTCAGTAATCTTGATGTGTCTTTGCTTATTATATAATGTCTGCACAGTCATGAATTAAATACTTTTATTTATTCATAGCTCACCCGCTCATGTAACGTATGTGGTGAATCGTACTGCTGTAGTCTTTACTTCTTATCTTCATTGATTTACGTAGCTCCACCGTCACGCATCCACTAAACACGACCCCTGTACGTGACACAGCCTGCTTTGGGTTGTAGGTTATTAGTGTCGGATTTCGTTGAATTTCCCAATAATTAGTATCCTTCATTCTTCATTGCATAGTGACTTTGTAAAAAAAAATCGTTACCATTAATCCATCATGATGACATCTTATTTATAATTATTATGAAATCGAGGCAGGTGAAAATTGATAATTTATTTCAGATAGAGATTGAGAATATATAAACCAGCTCCCATACATTCATTTTTTTATTACACTTTCTAAACTTGATAAATAATTTGTAAACTTTGTGGCACTTTTCTGACTTAAGCTACGGCAAATCTACACATAGAAATCACCGCAAAATAAAACTTGTCATCGTCCTGTTTTGAACACTTTTAATTCTATAGTGTTAAGTACAACAAATCAAATACCGAACAGAAGTTTCCGATAGGAACACACCGATAAAACAGAACATTTTCTATTATCATTAGGGTTTTCATCAAAAACTTTCTTTGTCCATATAAGCACAAAGTGTCAACATTCGCCGATAGGTGGCGACAGGGAGACGGGAACGGTCGATTACATAGTACAGATGTGAGACACTCAGAGTTCATTCCGTTAAATTTTTTATGTCACAAATGTGCCACAAGTACATCTAATACTTTGTATACTTCTTGTTTTACATGTCCCTGCCCTTTTCCCCCTTCTATGATTCTATGATCCTCCCCTCTACGACTGTGATTCCCCTCAAATGTAATCATATTTTCGTGATACCCCATTAAGGCTACAACTCGATATAAACAAATTATTCAAACTAAAAGCCTTTATAGTTATAGTTAAGACACCCTTTCATAAACAGTAATTTAAAGCAGAACCTTATCCCTAAAGGCAACATTATGAGTCAGTAGGTTGATAAAAAAAACAAAAGCACCCACAGACACACCGCCGAATGCTTTGGTGAACGAGACTCGCATCATTTCAACACAACTATTTAGATATAGTTTTGAACCAGTTAAACATTAAAAGATCATTGATTTTCATCTCTTTCATATCGGTATTTCTCCTAATGATTTGGAATTATAATCAAATATTCACTTAACTGTCGTCGCTTTCGTATGGCATATTTTGCATGATTTATAACGGAACACTTTGGGGTGTCTGACGCTGTATGGATAATCTTTTAGTGCTTTATGTTGAAAGGTAATGATGCTCATAAGTGTGATGCTTATAACTAAGGAAAGGCACTGTATATGGTGCACATAATCATTGGGAAGATTAAACATGGTTCCCACAAGTGCCCCGTGTTGGTTCGCGAGAGAAACAACGCTGTTTAGTACAAACCGTCTGCAAAGAAAAGGTCCATGGATTAGGGAGCCCTGTCGTCAATGAACATTATCATGGTACACTGGTAGCCGGTTACTTGCTAGTTCGACCATCAGACAGTCTCAGCTGATAAGTGCAACAACATGCACGAAACTATGTAATAGTAAACATGCCTGTAGAAATTTGATACCGCTTTATTTATATAACGACACATCTCTGGCTCCATACAATAGACTACTCTCATAGTTGTTTCTTGGATTAAAGTTATAGATTAATATACACAAAGGATTATGCAATCCAAAGTTGTTACCGTAATGCGTGTCCCTGCTCATGTCACGATGTGATGTGCTCGTAAGTTAAACACAGCAAATATGAAGCGATAAACATCGTATGACTTTATTTTTTTACAGTTTATCAGTCACACGTTGCGAAGCTGCAAATTTTCTCTAGACCGCGGGGTCATTAAATTGATAAAACGGCTACCGATTACTCATGCGTCCCCGATCTCAGCACGCAGTATCTAACTGATAAATTAGCCACTTTGTTATAGCAGGCTGTTTGATATTTATTTATCAGTATATCTCAAACAGATCTGCTCAGTGTCAAACATGTGCTCGCTCCGTAGCTGTTTGTACCATGCCGCCGTGCACAAGCTGCTCGGGGCTCGTTTAATCTCGGGTGCCTTCAACATTAAAGCAAATCAAGCCAAACAGCCATAATCAAAGAAAGTTTAATTTAGGCTTAACCTACATTCACCTTTAAAAACGGATGTTCCCAGGTTCGTAGCCATTACAATCTTCGCATTATCAACGTCGTCATTATCTTTGAGTTTATCGCATTTGGACAGCTGAACAAAGAGAGTTTAAGGCAATGCCGCCAGGTGGCACCACACGTACTCCCGGACGGGAGCTTATGCTATCTGAGAAAGTCAAGCTTATTCGACTGAGTCAGCAAAAAAGAGCGTACGCGAGAATATAAACATCGTTTTAGGATGTCATCATAGACATTTCTCCTTATATTGTTCACTACTTGAGATAAGTAAAAATAATCACAGTTTGTGAATATTGAATGCAGGATGTGTGCATGAATATGTATTACATATACATGAAATCTGATATAATACAATAAACTCGTCCTTGCAGCTGTTAGTTGTCAATATTTATAATCCCATAGTTTTCAACCAAGGTCAACCTGCCTAATAAGGAGACTTCCCTATTTAGGACAAAATGATTGAGTCCTTTGACTATCCGCTTTAGACAGGTTTCACTGTATATATATATAAATATATCTTTTATTCGTTTGGTTCCCAGACCCATATCCCGTAATGTTCTGTCCCTTGAGCTCGTTACCGTGGCAATTGGCGCAAGTAGTTCTTAGATTTATATAATTTTTCCCTATTCTGTATTCCACGACAAAATACAAGCCTAAAATACAGTACTGTAGCACAATTCTTTGGGAATCCGCCCTTCTGTCTACATTAGATTTCCTTTCTTTTTTACAATATTGCCATTTCTGTATATATATATATATATATATATATATATATATATATATATATATATATATATGAGATTCGTTTTGCGCTGGATCATACGAATTAAGAATACAAAATAAAAGAATAACTTGTTCTTAATTTAGTAGGGAGATTCGCAAACTTTCCCAATACATATATTTCAACAAAAATACCCCATTTACTGTTAACATCGCAGTTATCTGACGCATTTTTCATTTCTCAAATTTCTTACTTGAAACACTTGTATATGGTTTTTAGTGCAAAAGGCTTTTAAACCTACAAATCGTACAAATATGTTAGTAGCTTTGCATCAATGATATAACATATCCTTCTGAACGTATTACATAAGGTTCAGACTTATGCATTAAAGCCTTGGTAACATCAGGTCATTAGTTGATTCCCGCATTTTTATTATTTACGGCTTAAGGTTTTTATATCAGTGTTCTCTACATTCAAATGTGCATTTACCGTAAACGGCCCACAGGCATTTATATATATTCTAGATTAATGGTGTAATGGATTCGATACCTTAATAAATCTGTGTGAGAAAACGTGTTTAAATCCATAAGGAACTCCCTTAATAAATGCTTCACGAGACTTTATGATATCATGAGACTTTTTTTTTCCCTGGAGACCTCCTCTAAAAATTAGTAAACATTATAAGAACAATAAACCTTTGTAATTTACTATTTTGTAATCACTTCCATATTGTGAGGATAGCGAACGTATTAGCAACACGGATCACATTAATTAAATATGTAAGCATTTTTTGCGTGATATTAAAATTGTTTCTGTATATTTTATTAGAAACTTACAGAACTTTTGTTTTTATTTTGGGCCTGAAATAAGAATCGCATATGGTTGCTTTGCCTGAAACATAAGGTCTTATCATGACTTCCGTGGATAGTAAATGAGATCCATCGTTGTTTAAATTAAAATTTCTTTAACAGTGTTTTAGTTGCATTGATTTGATCGCTTACATCTTATGTGATAATGAAATCATGCCCAATTAAATATGCTAAACCCTACATAAATTGTTACACTTATGTTATATGTTATGATTTCAAGGACAGGTTTCCTCCATTGGCTCTTTCCATCGCAATTTGTTCGTCCCATATTGCGGAAATACTGTTGTTGAGAGGTGCTGATCTCTATTTGGGAGAGTTAGGCTGTTTGATTAAATAATATAAATATTGATAATTAGATTATCCATTTCAAAATTGGAAGATTATGATATTGCAAGCACAGGGTATTGATTCTTTTTCTTTTGTTTAATTAATTAAAGATACATTTTTTTTTGTCATAAAAATAGTAATACAGTTATTAGGGTTTGTAGCCTATATGTTATTTATATTATTCACCAGGATTTTAAAGAGTTTATTATAAATTTGTACAGCACGTATGTCTACTTCAACACCCGCCGTGTTATCATTTTACTTGATGTAGGGTTACACAGCTTTAATGGCTGCTATACGAAAGGGAGATGTGAAAATGGTGGATGTGCTTTAGAGTCACGGTGCTTATTCCAACCACACACCGGCATTCTATCTTTCCCTAATTATAGATTAATATCATGTATATTATATTTGTGAATTATCGAATGTTTCCTTTCTTAATTAAATCGGGTAAAGTCAACCCTGATACGTTATTTACGACCATGTACCTGCATTACATTAATTATGCTGATTGATGAATGCGTAATGGAAGGAATACAATACCATTATCTTAATATTATTAAACAAAAAGAGGTTGTTTAATTGAAAGTATCGAGATATTGGTATCTCAGTCAGGATATATTATAGAATTATAAGCTCTATAATTTTTATTTTACATACCAAAGTATAAACCAATATAAGATGTGACAAGCAGCCAACCAGATGCCAATTAACAAACACTCAACAGGCATCCTGGCTCCGCCCATAGCTGCGCTTCAAGCGCAGCTTCATGACAGTTTTTCGAATTTTAATTGCTCCCCCTGCATTCTCCAATCCTCGACCGATTCGATTATGACATTTTGACTGTGTTAGCGTAGCCATGTATCTGTTGTCTGCAGAACTGAAACCAACCAGCGAGGTGTGCATGCAGCCTTTGTTATTACGTTTCGTTTGAATTACAGCTCACCGGTCGGGCATCCTATGTGCCCAAGGCCCTAAGCAAACCACGTCTGGGGCCATTCTCTCTGAGCCTGTGGCCTGTTTAGACGATAACCGGGGAGATGAGCTGTCACTCTAAACGAAATGATCAACATTGGCTCCATATATTCCTCGCTTGGCTGTGTCTTCCAGCACGAGGTCTCATCAGATTGGACAAAAATACAGTGCACCCCTCAGGTGTAGCAATTGAGGATACGAGGTCATAACAAACAGCGCGTACGATATAGGTAGTAGGCCAATAGGGAAAGCGCTGTGTAAAGAGCGTATGGCACAAGCAAATGACTTTTTACTTTGTCAAAGCAAACATTTCAATTAAATAATTAAAAAAAAACTTCTATTTTTTACATTTAATGAGAAAGTTTCATATATTGAATATATACACACAACATACATTGAACAAAAACTCATGGTAAATATAACGTCAACTGAGCAAATGTCTATACTACATTTTTTTATTTTTTTCCAATAATGGTGCCCATTACAATGCCTGTGGTTATATGGGTATATTTAATTGTAACTACAGGATCCCTAACGTAAGAAACAACGGATTTTTATACAGTGCTCCCCTCAGGTGTAGCAATTGAGGATACGAGGTCATAACAAACAGCGCGTACGATATAGGTAGTAGGCCAATAGGGAAAGCGCTGTGTAAAGAGCGTATGGCACAAGCAAATGACTTTTTACTTTGTCAAAGCAAACATTTCAATTAAATAATTTTAAAAAAAATTCTATTTTTTACATTTAATTAGAAAGTTTCATATATTGAATATATACACACAACATACATTGAACAAAAACTCATGGTAAATATAACGTCAACTGAGCAAATGTCTATACTACATTTTTTTATTTTTTCCAATAATGGTGCCCATTACAATGCCTGTGGTTATATGGGTATATTAAATTGTAACTACAGGATCCCTAACGTAAGAAACAACGGATTTTTACACAGTTTTTTACGATATGATATATATATATATATATATATATATATATATATATATATATTCGAATCAATTCTCATCCAAGAAACGTTATGATATTGACAAAGTGTTAATTCTACCTAAGAGAGAAGCTATTAAAAGTCTCTGAGAGCTTTGGCTTTGAAACTTCTACCACTGACTTAAGCAAATCATTTTTTTCTTTGGCAAAGCTAACATTTTAGTTGAGCAACTTAAAATACTACTATTTTTCTGACATATAAATAGAAAGTTCCATATATTGAAAATATATACACAATAAATATTGAACAATAACTCCTGGTAAATACAAAGTAAACCGAGCAAATGTCTTTTCTAATAAAAAAAATCAATAATGGTGCCAATTACATTGTCTATGCTTAAATGAGTATATTACCATGTAACGACAAGATCCCTAACACCAGAAACGACATATTTCACACAGTTTTTCTATGATATTTCTATATATTCAAGTCAATTCTCCTCAATGAAAAGTTATAAAGTTGACAAAGTGTTATTTCTACCACAGTGAGAAGCCACTAAATGTCTCTGAGAGCTTTGGCATTAAAACTTCTACCACTGACACAAGCAAATCACTTTTTTTTCTTTCTCAAAGCAAACATTTTAGTTGAGTAACTTACAAAACTACTAATTTTTCTATATACAACTAGAAAGGTGCATATATTGAATATATATACCCACAATAAATATTAAACAATGGTAAATATAACGTAAACTGAACAAGTGTCTATTATTCTTTTTTTTTATTTTTTCAATAAGGGTGACCGTTACAATGTGTGTGTTTAAAGGGGTATATTACAATATCAGGATCCCTAACGAAAGAAACAACGATAAAGGTATCAATAGACAATACCAATCATTTTTTGGTGTTGCTGTGAAGTTATCTTTTACATACTGATACAAAACATAATGTATAACACCTTGTTATCTTCATATTCATAGAAAATGGCATGCATATAATACTGACGGACAACATATTGGAAATAATTTGCAGCATATATTTGAAAGAGTATGATGATTGACAATTAATATATATATATTTGACTATAAGCACTTACAGATTGACATAGGAACACACTTGTAACAAGTAAATATATTTATCTGCAATTAGAATAAATATATTTGCCTAGAATCAATGCAGTTAAATAATTATTTCCCGCGTGAATATAATGTACATCATCTTGTTAATACATTATGTAAATGTACCTGTGGAAAAGATGATTTACTTTACCCAACTAAGGGTGCACAGATTAAATGGGACACTGTATTCAACAACAGGTCTCAATAGCACTACATCGCCAAATGAAAGAAAAGTGTATTTCTGGTTGTAAATATTGCCTGATCTGTTATTTTCATTGCCTGTTCATACAGAATATGTGTTCCGTTTAAACCAGTTCATTTTCTAAATATGCCGGTGTCATATTTATTAATATTTTCCATACTGTTTATTCCATGAATTCAAACTCCTGTCTATTTGCAGCAGGGAATTTGCGTTCGCATATTTTTGTTTGTTACAATATATATAAAGAAAGGACTTATTCTAAATATAATCGGGAAAACAGTTGCTACCCTATAAGCGAACCATACGTCATCTCCGCTGATCCATATCCATATTAGAACACTCATGACCGGTGCATGGCCTGAGATATACATTATAGACAATGCAAATGTGGTCCATTTAAACTTCGCTATCGTGTTTTTTAAAGTGTCATTGGCATTGTGACCCCTCATATTCTGACGCTTATTTTTTGCTTTAATTAAGCCATGTAAGGAAACTGCACTTGATATCAGCAGTATGATGGTTGCGGATGATTGATAAGACACATTTACTATTGGTGTGACATAAACACTGGCGCAGAAAGCCATTTTGAATTCTACGTAAAGAAAGATTACACCGTTTATGGTCATAAACACAACTAGCTTTATAATTATTCCTATCCACACCCTTTTCATTGACCACCAAATCTTGGCCCTAAACGGGAAAACAATGGATCCCATCTGCATTACTGATATTCCAACAATCATTGAAGCTGAAAAGGCAAATAAATTAGCCAACAAAAAGCCTGCCAGTGAGCAAATTAGGCCCGTAAGTAACTTTTGGTTCCATTCAATGAAAAGTCTAACTGCATTAAAGGACTCGTGAAGGATATTTGTCACAGTGAGACAACACAGATAGCCAGAAATTGGCTGTGAGCGATTTTTTTTCTGTAAAATCAGTATGGTCCCAAGTAGGTTTAACAATATGCTTATAGCTATTAAAACTGCCTTCCCATGCTGGTAGACAGTCCAAAATAGCAGTTCTGATTCAGGGAATGTAGCGCCCTCTCCGGCTGTCACAGTGAACCATTCCGTTGTTTCGGATGAACCAAACTTTGTTTCCGTATAATCCCCAAGTTCAGCAATAGTGTCTGTTGCTGACGTCATTCCAACTGATGTGAAAGCATGTCCAATGTTTGATGTATTGACCCATCTGAAGGCAAAACATAAATGAATACTTGGTTAGTATGTTAATGTGTCTTAGCACTGCAAATGCAATGTAATATGAATGATACACACTGATAAGTATATGAACCCCATGAAAATCCAAACATAGGCTACTTTATTTTAGGAGAGATTTCAATTTAAACGTCACTGGAAATTGCAAGTAATAAGTTTGTAAGGTTTAATATATATTTTTGTATACTTAGGATTTCAATAAATGTATAAAAATATAAAGTAAAAAATGGTTTTGGGTGTATACATGTATACAAGTACATAGTATAAATAATAAATAATGCACTGTGAAGAACAAGTGACACGGAACCACATTATTTTTCTCCATTGGTTTATGCAAGCAGCGTCACAGAGCTGCAAGGCAATACGTTGTTTCCCTAAACAATCTATCATTCATGACCCTAATAAATATTCATGGTCCCTCAAAGATGAAACCACATATTTGCACTCTGTTTTTTTTTGCGTATTTTTAATAATCCAAAAATAGAATAGAGGTCGTATTTGTTATTTTTTTACGATAAAAGTAGTTTTATGTGAAGATATGCTCTTTATAGGATGGGTATAAAGGCTTACACATTCCTATGTTAAATGGAATGTTGATTGATATGCATCTGTCAAGTTTACTATGAAATTCATTAACTAATTATTAAACCCTTAATGAGGTTGTACTCGCAAACATAACTGAATGTTTAGCAGATAGTGTTGTAGAAACTTGCCCGGTTTACGATGCACGATAAAGTTTCCTCGGTCTTGTCAACACGGTCAACTTAGTTGGTTTCTCGATAGGTGGAGCAGATATATCTAGTGTGACTTAGATACTGTGGGTTTTTATTTTTAGTAGAATTCATAGGTAACCTTTATCCACTAAGTTAAAAACCCAACAATCATTAGGTTTATTATAGAAATTTTGAAAGTCCATCGACCCAGTGCATTGAGTTATCGTATTGACCCGCCCACACCGTCTACGCTAGCAAATGGTACATGCTAATCATATTTGTTCTTTCGTTTGAAAGAAAGTCATGTTTAAAGAAAATAAACAACCTTGCAGCAGAGTTAATCTAGATATCCCCCAGCCTGGTGATGAGTCATGGTCAGATGAGCAAATTTATGTGCTGGAGCCCATGTCAACTTGTTACCCGGCACGTTAGTCGACTAGGGAATCCTTCTGAACGAACGACAAAACAAGAAGTTTTAATTCTTTTTATTAATGAATACGCAGAATATAAATATTGACTTCCGATGGTTTTAATAATTCATAAATCAGTATGTCAGTTCATCGGAAGATTTTTTCTTACGAGCGCAGACCACATCAGATTGGACAATTTGACCGGCGGAGCTTAATGAGGACAATACGACTGGGACGAATTTCCGGGGACAGGTTGTCGGACTGTCTTTTATGTCAGAGTATCGGAGTAGACACCCCTTTCTTTTTCAGCCTATCGCTTGTACCGGGACTGCGTGTTTTTTATAACAAAAGGGAAATCCTGGAATTTGGTTTATTTTCAGGTCTGTTCCATTTTTATTCTAATACAATGCCTCACTAGGACGAAAGTTTAAACCCAACGAATTGTGTTTCAGGTGGAAAACAACTAAATTTTAAACCCACGATATATTCTGATTTCTCACTATTTTCACAATTTGCAGTCTACCCTCCAAAAATTTCACATGGAACCTTCGAATTAACCAAATGTAATAAAGAAGCAAATAAACTAATTATTAATAAATCCAGCCGATGATACCTTTATGTTAGTACCTATCAATACAACTTGAAATTCCCATGATGTAATTTCCAATGCGGGAGCTTATGAATATCAAAACTGATTGCTTATTATGTTACTGTTAAGTCAGCATCTGTAAGGCTTATATTTTATTGCCTATTACTACAACTACTCTAATTTAACATTTTGTGCTGTAAGATTACAACCTGGAAACATGTCTTTAAAATGGCTTTATTGTACCAATTACGGGCATAAAGATTCTCAAGAACATGTGTAAGCATTGTCACAGCTCTCTGTGTCCACTCAACGGAAAAGTGCTCCATATTAAAAGATTCATATGGACATGTGTTCCGCGCTTCAATTTATATTCTTTACTTCCTTTTGACAGAGTTAAATTAATAAACAGGCGATATAATGGATATGGAGCTCAGTGTGGATTATAGGTCGCCTCCTGAAAAAAGCGTTACAGGAGAAAAATGTTTTGCTGAACATTTATAGAGGATAGGGTAATGACATATCAATAGTCCATTTCACTTGGAGGTAATAAGAATCACCACAATTTATTTTTTCATAAACCATTATGACAAAGGACTATTCCCGTGTGGAAGCCACAAATTCGTATTTATTTGTTTTGTCACTCGCAAGGTGAACTAATGTTACCGAAGCATGACAGTGTTAGAACATGATACGCATACACGTGAACACACGACTGATATTAAAGAAAATTCTGGTGGAGCTCTGTACGCCCTGACTACAGATTCTAGTTTGTTATTAATCTAAAGAGGTACTGGCGATTTTTTTTCATGGTTCACCGTCCCTACTGACAACGGATCTTAACAATTATATGTGGACCTCCTGCCCCCAAAACCCTTACCCCACCCCTACCCAACTCGAATGATAATTAAAATGTTGAGCTCCTTTTTGAAAAAAAAACCTTCATAAAACGCATGACTTGGCCGAAATTCTGAAAACATGCTTATCATGGTAAGATATTTTTGAATGTATAAAATTCAACAAACCTGTAACCCATGCATAAAATGGTAAAACGGTGGTCCCATCACTTGACTCAGTGCCCAGTGTTGCTCAGTGTTGACCAAACTGAAAAGATCTAGCATTGAAAGCGGAGTCATGTGGTCTTTAGATTAAATCCCTTTACTTCCTTTTGAGAGAGAAATTTTTTTAGAGGCGTTGCAATGAATATGGCGAATCAATGGGGACTAAAGTGGACCCGCGTAACCGCGTATTGCACGGAAATGGCCTTTGGGCAGGAAATGCGCTCTGGCCACGGTCTTAAAAGGCCAGTAAATATCCCCGAGGCGCCTCCTGAGAAAGCGTCACAGGCGTTGAGGACCTTGAAGCACTAAAGAAATAGGGGCACCTAATGGGGGAAATATTAAAATGATTAATTATTCAGCTTAATAGGGCATGATCCCGCAAAATAAAACACATTTGTCTAAGAAGAGCACACCACCGATACGTCTGCCGAATCTGGAGAGTCCAAGAATAAAATTCCACCCGGGGTGACGTCAACTTCCGCAGCTCGTAAATGTATACATGACAAATGACGGTGTAACAGCTGGAATAAACGTTCTGGAATTCGCGGTTAGTGTAGAGAACTTTTATTTTTGGAAATTTAATCTGGTAAATAAAGATGTTTTCAACAACAAGGCGCGTTATCATGCATGTAAAAAGGATAATTCTCCGGAATTCGGACTTGTGAAAAAAAGTTGTCCTGCCCGCGTAGCGGTGGAGTTCATTACCTTGTTATCTTAGAATGGGTATATCGCCCGTACTCAATGTGTTTACGGTTTCTAGGCCATTGTAGTGCTGGAAACGAGTGCCTGTGCTCTCTCACTGCTTTGCAGTGTTGAGGGACATGGCGTTGCCACCACCCCATGGTGAGTTTACCGAGTCGTAGAGAGAAACAGATTTTTTTGTCACGGAATACCTTATCAATTGTTGGTTTAATATAGAAATTCCTATGAGTGACCTAAGAAAGGAATATATTAAAATTACAATTATTTTATCGCTTTGCAATTTGTAAACACTATATATGCATATGTGTATGTAAATGACTACGTACATACTTATGTTCGTTAGTACGATTCCAAGAACAATGTATGTATATAACGGGTTCGGGCTTAGGTCATGCAGCTTTATTAAAATGTCCTAAACACTTTAGATTCATTGTTATTAGTAGGAAATTTATTTTCGTAGTTTAAGTCGGTTCAAGGTATCCTAGAATTTGTGATAAATGCGTGACAAAATCACAACTTTAGATATTATCTTAACTGCAGCTGGTGTTCGAGTTTATCTATCTCTTATATATGTTTAATGAGTGTTTAATAAAGGTATATAACATTGCTTGTTACTATCCTATAAATGCCGTAGGTTTATTTAATATATGTGGAGCATTGAAAGTACTGATACTCTACGTGATTAAATAATATTCAGTTAATTAACAATCTTTTCGCCAAATAGTGCTCAAACACTGACCACCTGATTAATGTTTCTGTAAATCCATTTTATAACCTTGACATTAAACCGAATACATTTCCCAACGTCTATGTTTTTCAACATTTCAATTGAAATGTTCTCTCAAATTATAGTTATCCTTTGGATCACTGAATTCCATTGATAATTGGGGAAATTTGCGTCAGTGTAACACGTTTTGTGAATAACTTGTTCAATTTACTTTTCCTCTTGTAAGAGCCTATATTAAATAAACAAATTATTTTTCAAATCATAGGAAAACATAGTATATTCCCTTCTGGTTGTAAAAAAAGTGTGTGTGTGTGTGGGGGGGGGGGGGGGGTAGTGGTTTTAGTGTAAATCTTGGTCAGACACTCATATGTTGGTTAGTGCAGTTTTCAATGAGACCATTATACAATAAAGTGTTCTATTGGGTGATTTATCCACACGGTCTATTCCAGAAAGTACATTGTAAAATAGACTTTTGTAAGGTATAACTCGCACATGCAGAAAAAAGGAAGAATACCGTTTGAGATGTAAATTTATCAAACAAGTACTCTCTCTTTTTTTCCAGATTTTAATGTCAAAAATTCTGGCGCCCTCCCCAAGGGAACAATTTTAGTCAGTCCCTGCACGATGACTAAAATGAGAAAATGATGTTGTCATAAACCATATACGAGTAATATTTCAAGAGTTATATTATAATGAGACTTGTAAAGCTGATGATTTCGCCCATCAGACCGGGTGTCTATATCATTATGTCGCCAATCAGTGGTACTTCAAGACGTTTCAGAATGTCCTATATTAACAGGTACACATGCACATTTAAATGTTTTTTTTATCAGATGTTAGTCTTGGATTTGCTTTTGTAATCTATGTATTCAATAAGTTATGGATAAAGAGTCTGACTGGAAACCATCCAGCTTGGGTGAAAAAAAGTCCTATCTGTCCAGCTGAGACCCGTCCATCTTGCATGACACCTGGTTACACTCTCGCCCCTGGGTGGATCTATCATACTTACCTTAATGTCAACTGCGGTCGAATGTCACATTACAGCAATTTATCAGATACATGATGTCAAATAAAATGCTCTTTAATAGATTAGAACATGACATTTTCTTATCTTGATCATTTATGTTCTACAGGTGCCTTTTATGTTAAATCTAGTTTCTTTAAATCTGTATCTCCAAATGTAGTCTTGATCATTTGGAGCAGCAAAATAATGAGTTATGATAATTCTTCTGATATGACACCTAACATAGACAGATTAGTTTGTTAGTATTGCTTTGTTCTTCATCCAAGATGCACCTTGTCTAAGAGCTACACCTTCAACAAATACAACTTTCATCAACATCCCTTTACGAAGTCTTTAATTATAGCACCCTTGTTTATAATATTTCACTCATACATTCCCTCTTGAAAAAGGATATGACTTTATGAAAGGCCTCACTGTTTAAAGTATTCCAAGCAAGTAAAACTAAATTTTCCATCTGGCACTGAAACTGAATAGAGGGAGCATTCTTTTCTGTTAAACCTGATAGGTTCATGATGCATGTTTAATCTACCCCGATGTTGTCAGCACGGTTACCCTTTCATGGAATAATAATTTACTTACTGTTAGAAAAACTAATGGACCAGTTATAAGAAACTTGGCGCCCACGTAACCAATACGTTGATGTCTTTTTTTCAAACTTGAAATTACCATGATGGAAACTCCAATAAGTGAGCTTATTTACACTACTGTATCAAAACTAATTGCTTAGAATGCAGCAATCCGTACAACAGAAATCTTACCTTTAGTCAGCGATTACATTCGACTATACCTTTTTATTACCTTCACCAAGCGGCGGGTTATGATTTAGCGGCCGTTGGTTTGTTTGCCGGTAAGCAACATGAATCAAAAAGTTATTTACCAATTCCGATGAAATCTTCAGGATAACTCGACAATGATCGAATGAAAAATTGTTTAAATTTGATACTGAAAACGTTCTTGATCCAGGAATATTTTAAAGGAAAAATGCTGTTTTTCTCACATTTCCAAATAAGGGTAATGGGCTGACTTGGCGGAGGTCTGCGCTTTCAGGGTGTTTCTAGTTATCATGTTTTATGATTCTTTGTATAGATTCATTATCTCGGTTAATACTCCACGCTTTCAGTGATCAGCGGGAACTTTGGAAGTTTTATGTCGAATTCATGTCTTGTGAAATTCTCATCCCAGGAATACGACTCATTCAGAAGAATAATTCATAAGTATAATATTCCTAAATCTGAAGAGTCATTCTTGAGATTTAGTTCCGGTTTATGGCGACACCTGGTTAGACCGGCCCAGGCAGCGCTCTAAAACGTGTTTCAAGAATATTGTTTTAAACATTACTTGGGATTACTATGTCAGGCAAGGGTCGAGTTAAACCTGGTGAACAAACTTTAAACGCCTATATGTTAAGGAAACATAGCCAGGCAGCTCCAGAACAGGCTGAATTTGGTGGTGATGAAAACCCCAATGAAGGTGACATGGCGGAGTTGTCAAGTGAGGGGTGCTACAAGAAAATTATGGCTGCTATTAAAAGCCTACGTGCACAGATCAGTGGCACCCGCAGTTTTATTATAGAACACATCACCAAGGATTTCGAAAATAAATTACAGGAATAGAATCCAGTTTGCAAAATGCCTATGGCAGTATTGCGGAACTGAAACGAGATAATGAAAGTCTGACAAAGCAGCTGAATGCAGAACGTAAAGCTAGAGAAGCTGCTGAGGAACAACTTATTTAGGTAAAGCGGGATATTTTGCACTTGAAAAATACACAAGAGAGCACAATATTAGAATTTACGGTATTCGGGAAGATAAACAAGAGAACGTAAGAAACAAACTGGTTGACTTAATACACGTTCACAATCTGATGCCTTGGGTAAATAAAGCAGATACTAGTAGAGAAGTTGAGTATGCTCACAGACCAGGAAAGAGAATTCCAGGTAGAGAGAGACAGATTATTGCAAGACTATATAGCAGAGAGACCAGGAATGATATTATTGCCAGGGGAAAACGGAAGGGTGATGATGGCCAAAATCTAGTACACGAGGATTTCGTTAGGGAGTACTACGACAAGAGAATAAAAGCCCTGCCACACATGAAACAAGCAAACCCCGACGGAAAGCGCGCTCGCTTTACCAGTGGCAAACTTATTGTGGAAGGACGAATAGTACCAGTTTAAAACGGGCATTGGACAATAACATTGGACTTGTTTATGTGTGTCACCATAAGAGTAGTAAAGGACTTATTTCTGAATGCTCAGTGTTTTCATTATGGTTGCTTAGGACTTATTTCCGTAAGAGAAACCGCAAGGTGTGACCACAAGTTAAACCCCGCGAAAGATTGCTAGGGCGACCCCTGTCGACTAGAATAATTACTCGGGTGATTCACGAACTGCAAGAGAACTGTGGTACTCCGAGACTTGAGTAGGCGAAAACTTGTGTTATTTTGTGCAACTCTTCTACACTGTTAGTGTCTTGGGCAGGAATAGATGGTTGATGAGATGATGTCATGTATCTGGTATCAAGATCAGTTTACCGTGTCTTGTTTTAAAAGTACCAGTAATATTCACATCATCTTGTCATGGAATTTGGAACACTCTCAGAGTTTCTTTACTCCCAAAAGCTGCGTTCTAACTTAACCTTCATGCAAAACACAAAATCAGTATTCTGATATGTATATATATGTTGCAGTAAGCTTATTTCGGTTGAAAATACAAGTTTCTTTGTGGATTTTCTTTCTTTCATGTATTGCACATTTTTTTGTTTCATTAAGTGTGTTACATCTACACCCCAATCATCACTATCAAAGGTAGATTTACAATTTTAGCTACAAGGTTCAGGTAAAATTGAAATTTACAATTTTATGTAAAGTCTGAAACTTGTTAGTTTAAATGTTAGGGGCCTAAATAGTCAGCCTAAACGTAGGTCTGTCTTCAGATGGGCAAAAAAAAACAAAATTGTGATATTTGACTGTTACAAGAAACTCACAGTTGTTGTGAAACAGAACTGATTTGGAAAAATGAATGTTATGGGACTGTATTCTATTCACATGGAACAACAAATAGTGGAGGTGTTGCAGTATTTCATAGAAATAATTGGAATGTAGACAGTTCAAAAGTATTGTATAAATCAGAGGAAGGGAGACTCTTAGTTATTGAATTGTTCATTGATCAAGTCAGATATATATTAGTTAATGTTTATGCTCCCAATATTGCAAAAGACCAGGTTACCTTCTTCAAAAAGTTAAAACATATTCTAGAGGATCACACTTCATTTGGGGATAGAATCTTTGTTCAAGGAGATTTTAACATTGCTTAAAATAAATTCTGGACAGAGAAGGGGGACAACTTTCTTCCAATGACAAGGTGAGTAATGTGGTGAAAGAAATTATCAATGACCTTAATCTGTCCGATATTTTGCGAATTAAAAATTCCTTTCAAAAGAGAATTCACTTGGAGAATCAACAATAAAAATATAGCTTCAAGACTTGATTATTGGCTTATTTCAGAACCGTGGCAGGATTTTGTAAAAGAAAAAAAATATATTGCCATATGTAAAGTCAGACCACTCTGGTATTAAATTACAAATTAGTTTAGAAGTATTGGAGAACAACCATAAGGGTGCAGGGATCTGGAAACCAAACGTAGGGTTATTAGATAAATATAAGATAATGGAGGAAATAGTATCAGCCAAATCTAGAAGAATTTTAAAATGTGTCTGATCAGAGGATTAAATAGGAAGCAATGAAATTCAAAATAAGAAAAATATTTTTATTGATAAAAGTATGAAAATAAATAACTTGCAACTAAGAGGGAAAGAGATTTACAAAACAAATTAAAAGATCTACATATTTAAATAAATGATACAGAGAATAATTGTAAGGAAGATTACATAAGGGAAATTCAGACAGTTAAACAAGAATTGGAGGAGACAGACAATGATTAAACCTAAGGTTTAATATTGAAGCCAAAATCAGGTGGTTTGCGAAGGGATAGAAAAGTTCAAAGTATTTTTTTTAATTTAGAGAAAAGCAATACTCTAAGGAAAAGAAAGACACAGGGGAGTTTACATCAGATCCTAAGGAAATTGTAAAGCTTGAACAAGAATTTTATACAAAGTTATATATATTCATCAAATCTCTCTACGTCGGCAGACCAAATTGAACATAATTTGCCTGATATTGATAATCCATTTTTTTCAAAAGAAGATAATGAATTTCTTAGTAAACCACTTACAATGGAGGAGTGTCGCCAAACAATAAATTCTATTCATAATGACAAGAGTCCTGGTAATGATGGGGTACCAATAGAATTTTATAAAAAAAAAAACTTTGGCCTCATTTTGGTCCTTTACAACTTTATTCCTTTAATAAGTCATTTGTGTATGTCACTTGTCACAAAAACAAGCTGTCATTACTCTTCTGTATAAAAAGAAAGATCGTACTTTGTTGAAAAACTTGAGACCTATTTCTCTTTTTAACACAGATTATAAAATAATATCAAAGACTTAACCTAGAAGATTAACAATCATAATGCTAAAACTTATAAATCATAATCAAATTGGATATGTAAAAGACAGATATATCGGAGGAAATATTAGATTTATAAATGATTTACTGGATTATACAAAAGAAAACAATATGTCTGAAATGATTATCTCATTGGATATGGAAAAAGCTTTTGACTCATTAGAATGGGAGTTTTTTTGCAGTGTTTAATAATTTCCAATTTGATAATAAATTTGTATCATGGATCAAAGTCTTATATACATATATTAGCAGCTGTATTCTTAATAACAGAGTAACCTCTACATATTTTAAATTAGAAAGAGGTGTCAGACAGGGTGATCCTCTGTCCCCTTTTATATTTATATTAATTATGGAAATACTGGCCACTAAAATAAGAACAGATTCACATATAAATGGAATTCCAATTGGGACGGGCCAAATAAAATTACTACAATATGCAGACAACACAATAGCCACAGTGTCTGATATATAATCTGGTAAGATATTATTAAGGAGAGTTGAGGAGTTTGGTATGTACAGTGGTCGGAAGATAAATAGAGAGAATTCAGAGGAACTGTGGCTAGGAAAGACTAGATCCAATACAGCAAAGCCACTAGGTATAAGTTGGCCTGAAAACCCTTTAAACATTTTGGGGTATACATCTTATGATAAACAAGCATGCGATCCCCTTAATATAGAATTAAAGATAAATCAAGTGATCTAGACATTAAAACTCTGGCGTCAAAGAAATATAACACTTCAAGGAAAAATTCAAATTGTTAAAAGTTTTGTTATATCAAAATTTCAATACATATTTCAAATTGTAGAATCTCAGCTGAGTTTAAAAAAAAATAATCAATAAAAACAAATTTAACTTTTCTATGGAATGATGGAAGGGAAAGAATTAAGAGATCAGTGATGATACGAGAACTAAGTAAAGGGGCCGTGAAAGCACTACACTGGCTCTAGCTCCAAAAATTCAGTGGATTACGAGATATCTTAGGAGTCAAAATGGACCATGGGTACAGTTGTGGAATTATAATTAAAAAAATGCAGTTATGTTCGCGTTTTATTTGAATGCAACTATGACCCAAAATTTTTAAATTAAGATATGTTGGGTTTTTACAAGGAGGTAATACAGAGTTGGTATCTTTCAAAAATAGATTATTTTTTACATATAGGCATAAAAGAACAGTATATATGGCATAATCAACATTTTGTGTAGAATGTTCGCATTTTATTTGATTGCAACTATGACCCAAAATTTTTAAATTAAGATATGTTGGGGGTTTCTACAAGGAGGTAATACGGAGTTGGTATCTTTTAAAAATAGATTATTTTTTACATATAGGCATAAAATAACAGTATATATGGCATAATCAACATGTTGTATGGAATAGAGAAACTATTTTTTTTTATTAAACTTTATTCTATTATAAAGAAAAATCTGCGCCCTAGTCCACAGGTGACACCAAAAGTGTCCAAATATGTTTCAATTACACCAGAAAATTGTTCCTGGGTTTATCAGCTGCCACTTAATGTTTAACATGATGCAAAGTCAGTGGTATTCCAAGATATTTTAGTGAATAATTATTTGTTAAAAAAATGGAAAATTCAAAGTTTTGATAACTGCACATTCTGTAAAACAGATTGTGAAACATTAATGCATCTTTTCTGGGAGTGCAGTTTGACAAAACAGTTTTGGAATGAACTTGAAATATGGTTTTAGAGGCAAAAGATAAACAGTTCAGAAAACTGAAATATTTTATGGTAACAAAGAGGAAAATTATTTAATTAATATTATATTTAGGTAAAAAAATATATTGAGCAGTGTAGGAAGGCAAACCAAAAGCTCAATTTTGAAGCCTGTATACAGTTTATATTTATATGCAAGACTTGTATATTTTATAGCCAAGAAAAATAATGAAACTGACTTATTAAAAAAGAGTTTCAGTACATACGTGTAGTTATTTGAACTCACACGTATGTGTATCCATGTAGAGGTATGTATGTCAAGTTGGAGAGGTGGGGGGGGGGGGGAGGGGTTCATGTTAATGTGACTTGTTTTAATGAACATGTACCTTTCTCAGTTTATATGTATGCAGACTAGAATGAATGTAATTTAAAAAAAATGTATTTTTCCTTGGAGTGAATAAAAAAATGTAGAGTTAAAAAAAGAGTCATTCTTCAATTACATATCATTAAAATTTATTACATCCTAGATGCATTTACCACAAAAGAAAAACCAAACATATAACAAGAGCCAAACCAAGTGAGATTATTTTTAATGATCTCTCCATCAGAGCCTTGAATCTGAGATTAACAAACTACACTTTACTAGGAAATGCAAAATACCCATAATCATTCGATAAAGCGTATGAAATAACTTAAGATATTCAGGCGTATAATTACAGAAAAAAAAAGACAGAGTTCTTAAGAAAAAAAAAAGAATTTTATTAAAAAGAAAGCAAGACCAAAAGATAAGTGATTAGACAAAGTTTTTTTCTACATTTGATTAGATATAAGGGTTATAGAAATGAGCAGGATGGTATACCCTTATATATGTTATATGTTTTGTTTATTTCTCCATTTTAGATGATTTTTAAGAGATTGCCATTTAATAGAAAACCTGATGACTAATCCAATTACACCTATATCCACACACTTATTCATGACACTCTATCGAAAGTACTCACCTGGTTGAAAGTGCAATTGCATGGGCCATGGTTTCACTGGCCTTCTTGTCAGCGTGGCTAACTGACTAGATAATGAATGGTGCGGTTGATGGTATCCCTTGAGTAATGACGTCGCTGAGCAGCAGTCACTCCGTTTATCTTAGCTGGTAGAGGAACAAGAATGATCCTATCCCATAAGCCAGAATCGTTTGGCATTTCCTATTGGTTGGCTGTTGTAATCGATATGGAGACTGCGACATCTATAATAATATTTATTATTATTATCACGTCGTCATTTTTGTAATATCTGAATAAGAAGACAGTCGTGGTGCGTGTGTTCACTCGACCACAATTCATGTTACTCATAAAAATAACATTAAAGAAAATATTAGCACCTTAAGTACTACTCATAAGTTGTCCGATTCTATGAAATCTAAAATATGGGTCACTTCAACATTAATGTAGGTATGTTGTTATGTTTCGTAATTCCTACATACTACCATGTTACTTTACTTGGCAATAGAAAAAACCCTCTTACTAATATCACCAGGAGAATATTCCATCATGTTTAAGGCCCTGTACACGTCACCATAATTAGTAGATTATGTAACATTACCTGGTTGCATTACACACACTCAAACGCAAATATAGGGGACCAGAACTTAAAGAAGCGCAGGGATATGCTTCCGAGACCCAAAAATGCCTCATGGGTCAAAGCGTCCGTAATAAATCATTCCTGACTACCTCATCAAAAGCAGTCAGTTATTAAAATTCTGCATTTCATTTTAATTAAATAATCATATAAGTAGTGTCCAGTTAAAATGATTATAAAAAAACGACGCGACAATATCATATTTTCAGTAACCCTTCAAATGTTGACACATATCCCCTTCCAAAGTTTCATATGATTCCCCAAAATACTTGGCTGACTTCAATTTATTTGTACATTTCCTTCATATTGAAAGCCCCGGAGACCCTACAACACTTACAATATGTCCAATAATATATATCAGCAAGATATATATATCAAACTCCAGCTTGCTTGGTACATAACAAAATCCGCCAAACAGGGTTATGTTTTAATGTTAATGTTTTGTTTGTTTGTTTAATTGTTAGAAACATTACTCAAGAAGTTATTAACGGATTTTGTTGAAAGCTTCAGGATAGCTCGGCAATGAAACAGAAACAACTAATTGAATTTATGGGGTGATCAGAATCACCATATGGATCCATGAAGGAAAAACCCGTTTCTGACAATGGAATATGGCGGAGATTTTCGCACTTTGGGTGCAAAATTCTAGTTAAGGCATATTTCCATGGCATCTTAAATTAACTATCGACCGAGGTGCCACACCTTTAATTAAAGCATCTTTTACATAGGCGTCTGAGGTTACCCTTTTAATGATCATATTTAATTTTATACACCACCGCCAGTTGCTTTCATCTGCACTTGGCAGACCTTGCATCAGTACACTTTGAAGAACCACCAAAGGCACCCTTAATAAGAACGTAAGAGCAATCAATGTTATAGACGTATTAGAAACGCCTTGCCCTCACATTATTTGTAAGCCTTATACGTTTTGCTTTATCATATGTAGATATAATTTCCTTTACTGCGCTTTATCAAGCAAAACTCATTCTCCTTTTTCGGTACATGTATCAGTCACCACAAGCTTCTGAGCTTAACAAAGTTCTTCAGACCTTATTCGATTGCCTCACATCTCCCCTGATCCACGAGTGTATTTCCGAACAGGAAATTAAATAGTCGCAGTTGACTGTCATGTCATCACTCATCCCCCAAACTGTTACTTGAACGCAAAAAGAACAGCTAGTTTACTTATCTATATTCCCTGAATAATCCAAGTTTCCGAGTTTTGTAGCTGATTTCTTTATGAGCCTATATAATTTTTGCTTGCCGTTACTGGGCGGTAACCTGGACTCAAAACTTTTACCGACACATATACCATTCTACCTTTAAAATTCGGCATACTCCACGTGAGCAAATTTAATTGAAAATAAAATGAATGCTTGATTGAGTTCAAATTAGGTCATACCAGACGTGCTGAAGATACTTGAACTTTGGAGCTGTCAATCTCAACCGAATGTCACTACCGTTGAGCGTAGTGGTAAAATAGCAAAAGTTCCGGACTTGTGATCAAGCGGTCATTGGTTCGATCCCGCAGCCTCTCACTTCTTTGCTTAGACCCTTAAGCAAGGTCTCAGCCACAAGTGTTCTTATGTCTACATAGCTTTACAAATGGGTACCGTATTAAGTTCTTTCGGCGTTTAGCGGGCCCTAGCGACCTAAAAAACCGCGTGTAGGCTCTGTAGCGGTCCCAGCGAGCTACCACCGGGAAAACCTTTGAGCCTGTTATTCGTAAGGGTATTTGAAACCTGCAACATTTTTAACGTTTGACCGGTTATACCTTTTTTTTGTCAAAGGGTCGTCATTTTGGGGAATCTCTTGTCCAAAGTATAAAAGGCATAGTCTTCCTGTACTAGAAAAATACTCTTAAATGAGTGTTGTAAAGTCAAATCAATTGTTTTATCATCATAAAAATAACTGGAGATAACTACGTTAAAAGAGGCTTAAATAGGGCATTCTCTTGTTATATGTTTACTGTTAATCCCTAGACAAAAAGAAAGACACATGGACAGCAATGGCACATACGAAACCAACACGATAAAAAAAATCTATTCGATGTGTTAAACAGATTGACAAGCCAGCGCCCAATTGATTATAACCTTTGTCGAAAATGTGTCGCTGTTACTGTCCTTACAACTTAAAGGTTTGAATCCCAGTGAGCCAAGTAACTTCGTGTTGATAGAAATTTTTGCTTTGATCACACGAGAGTATGAACGCGTCAAAAGAGTGATACCCTTGAACAAAATTGGTTTTGGTGAAAGCACGAAGCAAAGAATGGGTGGTAAGGATTGAGAAATTTTTGCAGGCCTCGTCTAAACAGCCCTTAGCAGACTTATGATCGCTTTGGTAGGGTTTTCACGGGAAGTTATTCCCCCTATGTGTCCCTACAATGAAGCCGTGAACATTTTTACGCAGTTTGTCCGTATTTATCACAACGTATGAAAAAAATTTCCTATGTAGCGTTGAAAAATCTGCCCATCAAATTTGATCAAGTTTATTTATCGTACTCACTTTCGCGCGCTGTTCTCGATACATCAGTCGATGTCGGGTTCCTAGAGTAGCGCCGACGCGCCCATATAGTCCTACCGTTAATCGAAATATAAATAACGGGGGAAAATGTCAGTGGTACTAGATACGATCAACTTAAATTACGTGTATGCATGTTAATGGAACTGAATGTGTTAAAGTGTTTTAATACACTTGTTGTTACATACTTTCTATCATTGTCTAATATAACTGAGATTGCTGCACGCTTAGAGCACTGTCGGTAATATTCGGAAAATAATCATTGTCCAGCCATTTTTATCAAATGCAGGTAGGTGCAGATTTGGGTTGTGACACCCCTGTGTACATGTATTACTAGAACGACATTGCCGAAAGTAGGCAAATCATACATTTATATATGAAATTATAAATACTTTACATGCACCCATAAATGTAAGACCTCCAAGTTTAAAGAATTATGTGATTCACTGGTCCACAATTTTAATTATAAACGTATATACGCATAGGTTCTTTCCCATTGGAACAAAGAAGACTTCCATGCTTTCGTAAATACAAGTGTACATAGGACTATTTATACATTACCTTGAAGACTTGGTCAGTTATGATGTTCACAGCTGCGAACCGGAGTGAGACGAGGGGGCGTTAAGTTGTCGAATATCTGTGACTAGTTACAGAGGTTCAGTAATCGTCGGGACTGGTTAACACCAGGATATAAAATGAGAGGAAATGAGTGCTATTGCCCTGTCACGGAATCAAAAACTGGAATGGAATTCTGCAGATATACATATATACTTAGATAGATACTTAGTTAAGCTAGCATTATACAGAGGAGGCGGTTACCTCCCATAAAAAAATCATACAAAATATGAACGCCTCGTTAGTAGCAAAAGCGGATCCTAGGAAGGGGGGGGGGTGGTTGAACCCCCCCCCCCCCCGCGATCCGTTTGTGTCATCATTGCATGGCAACCTATGAATGGGTGCCAAAGGATTCAATGTCATATGTTGTTTGGATTTGATGACCCTGAAAGTGGGTGAGTGATGGAATCAAATGTCAGGTCAAATATGCCTAAACATGTTTTTTTTTTAAATGCACAACAAACCTTAATTCGCGCTGAACGGCGCAGGCATTCCGGTCTTTGCCGAAGGCAGTTCGGCTGGTGTCGGTGGTAACCCTCACTCGACCTATATACAACAAAATAAATCACTCAAAATGATGTGTGAATTAAAAAATCATTATTCGCATATCGGCAAGGCCAGTGCAGGAACAATGAGCTTTTAATTAGGTATAGCAAAGTAGCATGCACAATGCGTTTTCACAGAACATTGACAAAGTGGACCAACTTCCATTTATAAGTGTTAGATTATCGTTTCCTGAGACGTGGCTTTCCGCCGCTAAACACATATGTGTATTACGTTCCGTTTTGGCACTGATTTAGATAAAATTATACGTGCTTCATCGTACAAACATTAGAATATCATAATGCAATTGTGGAATATGTAGTTTAAAATACATAATGGCAGCAAAAATATTTTATATGCTGATTATAAAGAAAGTAAGATACACACACAACACAAGAAAAGCTCACCCTGTTTATACAGGTCTACATGGTGGGTATGCCGTAAACAGCGATCAGTATCCACTCAAGGTGTCCTAGATTTACAAACGGGCAGCCCAGCAAAGGTTCATGCGTGTATGTAAGGTGAGCTATTGTTCATTATATCTGCACACATAACTAGGCGGAGATCTTGAGACGAATAAACCGTCAGAATACCACCCAGTGCGTTAATGTGTCATCGAAATAAGGGGATATATATACACACTTTTCACGGCACACTTGCTGACCAGTGCCAGGTAATTCAGCCCGCCTCTTATAAGATTTTGTATCCGCCCTGATCAGCTATATGTGCGTAGTTTTTCCATGCTTCTTAGCATATTTTTATTTAGTTTACGAACATCATATCTGCTGATCTGCAGAATATTCCTCCTCGTGACCAAAATAATCCAGAATAAATGTTATATATATATACTTATAAATGCAACCATGGGGGGACCACGACTATCAGGGGACCGGATCAATTTCATTATTTTCAGTTCAAAGTAATTGCAAATTGCTCCATTTTTAATTAATTATACATAAAAGTATTATTCTTGTTTTAATTTATCTCAATTTCTTATTTACATAAGTGTTGTATATTTTTGCGGTCCCCCGATAGTCATCGTGCTTTTTTACATAAAATTGCAACCTTCAGGAGACCGATCCCGGTCCCCATATAGTCGTTTTTCATATTACGTCCCAGAGTTTATTTTAGTTTTCATATGGACAATTAAGCAAATCCAGGATGTAACCCTAAGTTTGTGTTCTTGGTAAAATTATCTAAACTAATAATATACAACACGTTTACCATCGGGAGACCAGAAGAACTATCGGGGGACCATATATCATATAAGATTAACTATCAGGGGACCACCATACTCCCAGGAGACTATATCACATAAATGGTGAACAATTAGGGGACAAATACGCCATCGGATAACCTTTTATATTATACAAGGTGGACCATCCGGGAACCAACATAATACCATGTTTATCATATTGAATAAAAAGTGGACTATTGTTTTGAGTCATGTTTGTCATTATAGATGCTATTTGGCTTACTTTTGTTTAGGTTGAAAAAGATGGGGAAATGGCTTAGAGCCAGAGAGCCATGTGTTAATTTGCGTCCTTGGGTTAATTATTTATCTTTATATCTAATGATTAAACAGGGATTATCATATTCAAATCAATCTAACTTAAACCGGGGTTTATATAATTGTCTGCGTTTATTAATTGCTGGCCGGAATCTTCGATTCCGGCAAGCATGTTGGTCAGTCACGTATGACTGTCTGTCTGTTTGTCTGTTCGTCTGTCTGTCTGTTTGTCACTACTCTACAGGCCACAATTTTGCAGGAATCGCTTTCAAACTTACACAGTTGATTGATAATTAAAAGTCCTCGGAGCCTATGGTTTTCAGTGAATATAAAACAAAGGTTAAGGTCAAGGTCATCAAAAGTCCACATTTTATATTCGTCATACGTGTGTCAATATTATTATTATATCTTTACAATCTAAGGCTCAATTTCTTTCTCTGTGTCTTCTCCATATTTTGATTTAGTCGACTGGTTTCCATATTGTATCATGTTGTCAGTAAGAATGTCAGTTTGTCATTTGTCCTCAATTGCGTCGGCTTGCTGGTACTTGCATCTTACATATAGCGATCTACAGGCCACATGTTTGCACCAATCCTTTTAAAACTGGTACATCTTATGTCTAATACTTGAATCTCGAAAGAGATTTTTTTATTTTCGGGAAACAGCCGCTAGGGGGTGCTGTACTCGAAAAATTACAACATATCATTTTTGGACATATCTCCAAAATTTCAAACCTTATATACATAAAATATTCTTCATATTGTTTCTCTTCACCTTTTTTCATAAGCTTATCTAGTCATTTGTTAATTTAGATGTGTCACTTTGTCAGTATGTCTGTCTCTTTGTCAGTTGTTCTTAATTTCGCCTGCTTGCTGGTTCTTGCGTCTTACAATTAGCACACTACAGGCCACGATTTTGTAGGGATCCTTTTGAAACTGGTACATCTTATGTCTAATACTAATATCTAGAAAAAGGATTTTTCATTCTCGGAAAATATTTGCTAGGGGGCGATGCACTGAAAACACTACAACATATCATTCTTATAAACCATTCCTATAAACCATAAACCTTACCTACATAAACTATATCTTGTTTTGCTCCTCTCTGCTTTCTCCATAAATTGGATTGTCAACTGTCATCTCTGATGTGTCAGTGTATCAGTATGTCCGTCTGTTCATCAGTTATTGTCATATTCGCAAAATTTATTTTTTCCTGCAAGCGCTCGACCTATAGTCGTCATTTTTTATGTTTGTCTCTCAGCATGAGGCTACAGAAAAATGCATATATTAAACAGTTATTGGCCAATAAGAATCATAAAACAGCATGAGCGTATATATATTTGGCTATATTTGGAAAAGGGTACGTATCACCCCATGAGGAGAAAATCTCACCAGAGCTTTTCTCATCAGGGAATTGGAATGTGCTGACACAGCATTCCTTGCCACGTGTTCTTTGCTGCGCTGGCCTGGATTGATATCAAAATATGTAGAATATTCACATAATATCCAATAAAAGTACTCAAGTTATATGATTAATCATACCAATTAACACTGTTTCATCAAATATGAAAAGATTTTGTTTATCACCATCCTTTAATGTCGATAAAATGTAATCATAAAGTTTAAACGCTGTTTAATATTTAGGACAACATAATATGCATTACTGATATATGAGTTCAACTCAATTAAAAAAGTATATATTTGATTTTCATACATATCCTACTTACATTAATAAAACATGGATTTCTAGCTTTAAAACTGCCGAATTAAAGAAAACAATTATCATTATCAGCTATTCTAGCATAGGCGTAAACTCTATTCGTAAAAGCTCTTTATATGAAGAGAATTTATTGTTAAAATTTTAAACAAATTATCAGCCTGGGGTTGTACAAACCAATTGGTTATTGATTTTGTGAACAGTCATCAACGTGTACATACATACTGTTACGGTAGTTTTTCATATAAGAGTGCATAATACTAGTACCCCGACATGTATACTGTGGATTCAGAAAATATTGTGGGTTTAAAATTTTGTGGTTTTTATCTGAAGCACCATTCGTTGGGTTGAAATTTTCTTGGATTAGTCGATCCTATTCATTTCACTGTTCATAACATGACTATTTTTGTTCCACATTACTTATATCACTGCTCATTACATAAATTATTTTTGTTACACATCACTAATCCCTGTTCATTACATGAATAAATAATTTTATTACTCATCACTTATTAATGTTCATTATACTTACATGATTAATATTAGCTACCCAATGAAAAAAAATATAAAGCTATAACTGACACGACCCTTTTAAGTGATCCCGAATATGGTCTGGTTGTCAGTCAGGGATTTTACTGTTAATTGTCCACGGTGTGTCAGTCTGGAGTCAGGTCGGCTGAATCCAGCTAGTGGACAGGACTTTATATGTTTATTACGACAATTAAAGTAAGCGAAATGTTGAAATCTTTACTCAAAACTATAAATATTATCAACAACAAACGGGAAAATGTCTGCTTACTTTGTAAATATATGTAGTACTTTTACCGAATAAAGGTTATGACAAACGACCTTTTCTTGTCTAAATCCACATAATTTTAGGTTAAACGACTACTGTGTCTTGTTAAACACCGCATTCCCACTGCACTGTAGTGTTATTGTCTGTAGTGAATCAGGCTGTAAAGGTCTGTGAGGTCAGCTGGTAGCCAGCAGAAAGCAAGCCAGCGACACATGGCCCCAGGGCATCTTGTCAAGTCGCTTGCTGGGTACTGGTATTCGGGTAGGGTATGTCTAGATAAGATTTCAGTCCGTCATTGTGTACGTGTACAACTAGCAACATTAAAAACTACTGCAACACAACTGCGGCGTCTCTTCTATTTGTATTCATGGCTGTGTGTGGAATAATTAGTGATATCTCTTTGCAAGAAACTGTAACAGTGCAATACAATGAATCACTCACAATGATACAATACCTCTTGTCAGCCTCTGCCGACAGCAGCTCAATAATTCTCCTTCACACGTGGAGCTAGCTACATGAGATGTCATAGAAATCTTGAGTTATAGGAACACCTGTACCGAAACAGTCAGAAATGGGGTGTAGGGGTTCGTTGGTTTGGCATGGATTAAATATAATTTCTAAATCTATGAACTTTTTAAAAACCTACTGAAATATAAAGCAAATATCATGTGTAGGCATTATAGAAAATGTAATCAGTATTGATAATGAACACTAAGGATAGGTTACACGCACACCACATTTCATAATACTCCTATGTTATATAATATGTGTCATTATTTTATTTTGTTATGTAAGTCTAAAAGCTATTTTCATGCATTCCTTCATGTGCAGTTTATTGTTGACTTAACACTGAAATATAAATACTCATTAACATTTCAAATTTCATGCATTTTTCATGAATATTTGAACAATTCTATAATTTTACAACTTATCAGTAAATAAATCTGCATACTTGATTCTTCACAATTCCTGAGAATTTTACAAACCATTTTCTAAACCAAAATGTTTGCGTGGAATTGATCATAGTTCAGTTACACAGAGTTGAGTAAAAAAAACGATTTATTTCAAAACTGCCTGTATGGAGCTCACAAGACGCATCATTTTGGTAGTGGTATACCAACCAGTGATAACAAACGATAGTGATATTTAATTCAAGTAAATATAAATTCACTTGTCATAAATATGATAGCTCTGTTCCCCTGTTTGCAATGTTATATATTATGCCTCTAATGATACATTGATTGGCGATATAAAAATTATGTCCTTAAATAATATTATTTGGCAATTATTATTGCCTGATTATAATTTCTGCATATTTATTCCATTATGCTGATAAAATATGTTAACCGACAATTAGTAAAGGGAAAGATCAATTGGATATTGAGTCATGGTGTCATTTTAATGAGCATCATATTAGTAAGTGAGACCTTCCATCCACTGGAAACGTACGTTTGAATTATACAGGAACGAAATATAAATAATTAATGAAGAAACAAATAATGGGAGCAGCAGGAAAATTGGCTTGTGGGCCAACACAATTCCACCAAATATCTAAAAATTCATTTAGAACTTTGGAAGATGTCGGGATAATAGAAAAAACATGATGGGTTTTTATATACCATTAGCAGCTGCGAGTAAGTTTATTATGGTGATGCATGTCATGTATAACAAAAGCACTGGCGTCGCAGCAATGACGTCATAATGATAGTAGTATAAAAGAAATGCGTTGACCTGGCGCATTTTCCTTTTTTTTCGGTATAAACAAAACAGGGTATCTGTCCGCGAGTGAGATCCTGGAAGTAACAGAATATTCTTGAGACGATACATGTTGTATGAAATCGACAGGCGGTCCAATATCCATCCCGCTTTTCTTCTAAAATGTATTTGTTGTAAAAATCTCCATAGGTTTTCTGTAATTTTCACTGAAATGTTGTTGAAGGGTGTGCAATGGGTCAAGGAACAATATCTTATTTTCTTTGGTTCATCTGTTAAGGTTAAGTTCCAGGCGCTGGCAGAGATATGCGGTCTATGAGTGCTCTCTAGTTTTGGTATATGCGTCTATCCATTTGAAGTATTATTCCGTCTTGTCAAGCAGTGGTGAATTACTGTACTCTACCGAGTATTTTGAGGTACTATGTTGCAAGATTTCTCTTTGAATTAAATATCTTTATACATATACTGACCCTTTGTTTTTGTTATAATCTCATTTGACTTAAAACGGACAAAACCCTATGAGAAAAAATAGCCCCATTAGTTGTTGCTATTGATTGTATGAGTTGGGTGACGCTATAAAAAATTGACTTGGTCTAATACAAGGATATTTACTTCCCGCGATGCATGAAAAGAAATCAAGATAAAGATCAATCATATTCTTGTTGAGATATCAGGTGCCAAAGAAAATTACCCATTGTGCTCTGGTGGCCATATTGGAATTCAGACAGACCTGTAATTCGATAGGGATATTATCCTCATAGATATTAATTATCCTTGTGAATTTGGGAAAGCGGAAAGTATAATGTTGTTGAGTTATTGCGTGCGAAAGAAAATCAGCGATTGGGCTGTGGCGGCCATATTGGAATTCTGAGAGGTCTGTAATTTCAAAGGTTTGGAGCCCGCATACGTACCAATCACCCCTGTGAATTTGGGAAAGCTGAAGTATGTTGTTTTTGAGTTATCACGCACGAAAGAATATCAGTGATTGGGCTGTTGGGGCCATATTGGAATTCCGACAGGTCTGTAATTCTACAGGTCTGGAGCTCTTGTATGTACAAATCATCCCTGTGAATTTAGGAAAGCTGAAGTATGCTGTTGTTGAGTTATCGCACGCGAAAGAAAATCAGCGATTGGGCTGTGGCGGCCATATTAGAATTTCGACAGGTCTGTAATTCAATAGGTCTGGAGCCCTCTACTGTACCAATCATTCCTGTGAATTTTGGAAAGCTGAAGAATGTTCTTGTTGAGTTATCACGCGCGAAAGAAAGTCTCACTGACGGAAGGACGGAAGTACGGAAGGACGGAAAGACGGTAGGATATGGACTAACACGTTGATCACCATAATTATTAATACATACAGGTTAGATGTGCAAACATGCAAGTGTTTAATTTCATAGTTCACATTCAGTTATGACGAAATCCATCCATTTGTCGTCTTTAGTTAATTAATTTATAACCCTGAAGTTCATGATCACATATATCAAAATTCAGTCATTTATTTGGAATAATATAAAATAATGTTAAGTCAAAAATAAAGTTGGGAGGATTTTATCCATGGGGTATTTGGGTGTTAACCAAAAGGCGGTGTTATTAGGAGAATTTTGTTGAATGGTGGTGGTGTGTGTGGGGGGTGGGGGTGGGGGGGGGGCTGGGGGTGTTACATATCGCGTAAAACATTAACCCCATGATCGAGCTTTTCGTCAGACATATAAACAAGACCTTTTGTGTGCATTTTGTTTCCCAAAACAGACATTTTTACAAGATGATTATGGTACGTGGAAGATGGTTCAGTGTCATTGTATAAAATAATCTTAACTTTCCTATACCCTCTTCGGTTAAGTACGGTTTGATCAAGATCTGATTTATTCATAAATTGAGTAAAGACTGATTGAATGACTTATCTGGCCGATGCTCTTTGCAAAAATTACAGTACCAGTAGATGTGTTTACAGACGACAAGATGAAACAAGCACCGGGATGTTGCAAACAGGTATTAATTTACGTGACGCAGCAGGAGACTATATAGACTGACAGGTACTGAGTTCACGCATTCACCGTAATAAGCGCCCCCCCCCCCCCCCCCCCCCCCCCCGATTTGGGAGATCACTTTAAGAAAACTACGGGATTAGGCATCCTAACCTCACTTTTCACCCTAACCAATATAACATGTGGCAACGTAATGCTTTCCAATATAACATGTGGCAACGTAATGCTTTCATTTCTCCCCGCCAAGCTAAAAAGTTACCGCCAGTTTTTATCCCATCTCCGTTAGGCTTTATCATCTAATATAATGATAATATTAGTTTCACACAACAGAATCAGTGGTCAAGTGTGTCATAGATAATATTGTCTGTGTCCGTGACTGTTCCGTGAAGGCCTACCCTGCAGGAGCCCATGCTGATCGGGGGATCTGAATTCAGGTATGATGATGTATTATGCAATGAAATATATATACCTACCGTATTTGCTCGTGTACAGGACGATAAAATTTTATCCTAAAATATTTGGCAAAGAAGGGCGGTCGTTTTATATACGGGTACAAGGTTTTCAGCGTCCTCAGGGCCGCCAAGGATAATTAACGGTAATCAGCATTATTAGGTCGGTCGAACTGGACTCCGTGAATATCGGTGGTCATGTCCGTATAGTGGTAATATACACTCAATATAGAACATTATAATGCTTTGTTTTTGTTTGAATTTATCGTTTATACATCAAATTTACATTTGCACATTGTTGAATAATTGGTAAGAAAAGGTTTGCCTTTGCCGCATTGACACAGGGATTTTAACTGAATCAATATATGAAAGCCCTTCTGACTGTAGAGCCAGTGATTTTCCGCGATCACGGACGGAATCGCGGAACTGACAGACCGAAACGGAATTCCCAGTCCTGAAAATATACAAGTTTTATGTACTTTTGCCAAAAATATCTTGGCAATTAACGTGAAACATGTATGCAGTGATATAATTCCCGATGCCGCTGACAAGGTGCTGGGCTTACCCATGTACTCAAGATCCCAGAGCCCTGGGTTTATTCGTGTGTATACAGCGCTCGCACAATGGATGCTGGGAACTTGGCTGCTTGGCTTAATGCCATCCAGTAGCACGTAATATGCATATTAAATCAAGGATGTTTTTTCATATGGTGCCGTATTTACCGCGTAAAATGTTCACGAGTCCAGTGAATGCGGACGCTGTCAGCTCGCTTGCACACTGACATACCCGGAGACTCGCACATGGCACTTCGATTACAAGACAGTAAGTAGCGCGTTATAATTATAAATATGAAGCGGGCTTTCCTCAGGTGACGCGAAATTCAATGTTTGTCAAGCTTGTATTATTGGACTACGTCAAGAAATGAATGTATTATAACGGGTCAACAAAGTTCAAGAAAGGTACCGTGTTTCCGCGGGATATAAATATGACGAATTTTCTCACAATTTTAAAACAAAACCCCGCATTTGGTGCGTATACGCACTGAAGTTAATATAATACGCTGGAGTCTGAGGGCCAGTATTTCAGCTTTTTTTTTAATTTTTGCATGTAATATCATGCACAATGAAGGACAAAAAGGGCAATTATTGGCGATGCCATTCCATGTCATACATCAGTTCAGCTGTCAAAGGTATTTGCGCAAGGTGACTGACATATTCGGGGTACCGACGTCCCGTTTTATATTTTTTCATCTTTGAAATAAATACTGTTTTACATACTTTTATATGAACATTTTATATATTCTACTACCTTATTAGGCGGTAACTTTTATTAAAGAGTTCATTTATTACCATCCTTATTTTTCCTTTTCACCTGCAAAGGAAATCTCGAACTGCAGTCATTCATACAATTCTCTCACACAACACAAAATAAAATCGTCTGCAAATCGGTATCACTTGGATAAGTTATTATTTTTCAAAACTTCACACAACTATCGCTAAAAGATCGTTGGTTTTCTGAATTGTCCTGAATGTGCTGTGAAGTCAAACACGTGTATAGAAGCCGCAGTGTTAAATTAGAGGATCGTAACGCACATTGGAAATTGTCAGATGTGGGGTTGGGGTGGGGGTAGGGCGCTTATTAGGGCTTAAATATTTGAAAATATACACATATACATAGAATAAATATATTTATGACGAGCAGGCGGCACCTGGAGATATATCTATGTATGTGGTGCGGATATGCATAAATCTGGCATAGTGAGATTCTTTTACACAGTCTCTGTTATTTAATGTTTGATATTATCAGATCAATAATATCTTCTAAGATTCTTCAGTTACTGGATACAAATTCGAAACTTTTTTTCCATGTCACCATGAATCTTACATATCATTTTATCAAATATATCGAACCAAACTTGTTTCCAGTAAAAGTGATATTTAATATTATTGATGAACTAAAATCAACGAATGATGACAACTTTGAGATACTTGCAATGAATGATCACTTTCATTGAATGTCATTACATATTTTTACTTTATTTTTATTATCCACAGAACAGGGATATACTTGTTTGACTGTCCTCTCCTGGACAGCTAGGCAATCGTTGTGCCAAATACCAATCTGTAGATACAATACATGTATGCATTTATGTACATATAATACATACATTTTAATGTATACATGCAAACACGTAAATTTACAGATTGGTTAAAATTTTATGGCAGAGCTAGCTATGGGCATATTTTCTGACAATTTCACTTTTGTCTTTAAATTTTTAGAGGATGCATGTTGTTCTAGCTGAACGTTCGCTTAACGTTAATGGGCCCAATCCGCACATGTAGATGTATTTATAAGAAAAAAAAGAATAAGAAAAAACATGTGCTCAGATAAACTTGCAATATAGTGCCACCACCACAAGCGTGATATGACTAAATCACCTGGCAACGATGAACAAACCATTCCAGAAATCAGATTATCACAGTGTCATAGGTTTATAATATCATTTTGATTAGAACCTTTTAAATGCGAAATGTTAATTATCTTGGATTACTTTTTTTTTTCAAATGATAGGAAACACAGTCATAGGCAGCATATTGAAACGAAGTATGTTGTGTATCAGAGCCTTTTATTTGCTATAAAGTGTTTTTATTTAGTAACACATGCATCACGTTTTGCCCGTGATTTATCCACCAAAAATGAACATAGGGAAAAATATATAAGGAGCGTGTTGATAATCGGCAGACTCAACACGCGTATATGTATCAGCGAAATACCCCCAGACATTTAATGAAATAATGATGATTTAACCCTTCCAAAAGAAGCCCATCATTGTTGTCCGACTTTCACTCAACATGATGCCATGATTCTGTTAGAATTTTATTTGCAATTTGACATAATTTTCTTCCTTAATTTAGGCTCATATTTGCTGATGACGCCCACTTAGACGTACCAAGATCGTTGTATCTATGAGCGTGAACTGACGAAGTACGGCAAGGAATTTTTGAGTAGTAATTAGTGCATATAGACATTTTTAAAGTCAATCTATTATTTAATAAATATCCAATTCACTCTCTCCAGACTTAATCACGCAGATTTCGGACGGACAGACACTGCTGATACCGTCATACGACCCGTCTATGAGATGGGCGTATAAAAGTATTAAATACATACTTTATTGCAAAATTAAAACAAGAACAAACTAAATATAGTTGAATTTGCAAGCAATCTCAAGCTTCCCCTGCAGAGAGTCAGAGAACAGTAATCTGCTCATAAGTTTAAAAATTGCTAATAGACAATGGTTACGTTTAATTATATTCTTACAAAATATATGGGAAATATGGTAAGTTGTTGGTTAACCAAAAGCTGCATAAATGTGATTGATCCAGTCCAGCATGCAAGCATTTCTGAACTCAGTTTAGTATGAACAATATTAAGAACAAACCTGTGAAACTGAAGCTGTAGGCATAATGATAGAACTAGCAGTCATCAGATGATATATAACATGAGCTGAAGATGGACTGTTAAAGCTTATTGAGCAGTGGGTCCAGGTAGTTGTAATTTGTCTGTAGTACACCAGTTACTGTGATTTAATGAAAAGTGCTGACATATATGGTGTCTAGGAGTGTTCTGTCAATGTAGTGTTTTCTGTGGGTTTTTTTAAATAAATGTGAATATTTGCATCTTTAAGGAAATGACCTAATTTACATGTACAGATTGACCCAAAAGTTAATCAACTAGTAAGAACGGTACTCTCAAGGTATTTACATAGTTTGGTACAAATCACATATATCGTTATGTCTGAAGCATGAGCGTAAAGAAAACTGCCCGTTAAGCTAATTAGAATAATTAAGCTGTAGAGACAACTCTTTGAATCTAATCAGGTCTTGCCTCTGACTTAGTAAGTAAACGTATGAAGTTACTGCCTGATTGGCCCTGCAGATCTTGACTTATCAAGGTGGCAAGATGATACATGTGGGAAGGTAATTAATACGCAAATAAGGCATACATACGCAAATGAGTTCATTAGTTTTCATTAGAATCTGGTCCTAAATGAAAAAGTGCTACATGTTCAAACATGTAATGGATAGATTTGAGAATTTGGTAAAATTAAAAATTTACACATGGCTGATTTACATAATTATGCGAATGACCAACTTAATATGCACAGATTGACCCAAAAAGTTAATCAACTCAGAGGGTATTCTCAAGGTAACTAAAAAGTGTTGTACACATCACATTTACGGTCATGTCGAATGCGGGATCGCAAAGAAAACTGCTCATTCAGCTAATTAGCATAATTAAGCTGTAGAGACAACTCTCAAAATCTAATCAGGTCTTGCCTCTTACTGATTCAGTAAACATATGAAATTACAAACTAAATGGACCAGAAGAATTTGAAATTTTGTGGTCGCAAGAAGTGTCGGGGTTCTTAAAAATAAAAATCGATACAATTTATCACAGTTTCTCAGTCGGCGGTCTCCCGATTGTCGGTTATATACAAATAAAAATAGCAATTATGCTAATGGTGCTTGAACTTAAACCTTCCCAAAAATCGTATATGTACTGTTCTCAGTATTTTTAGAAAAGATAATCGTCAAAAGTCACAAAATAACCTGTCTATCAGTTTAATAATATAATAAATATGGTCACATGGAAAATATGACAAAGAGAGGGGGACAAGTGGAATCAAATAAAAATTATCATAAAAAGGAGGAGACAACTGTAAGTTGTTGCAAGTTGTCTTCTGAAACTTAATTACCACGGACTTTTGCAGAATTATTAACAGATATTGTGAATTTTGCAAAAAATACTATCGGGGGGGGGGGGGGCACTGTTCGGTCCACCGATAGTATTCGGTCCCCCGTAAGTCGGTTATATGCAAATAAAATCATCAAAAATCCTAACGTTGGCTTTAACAACGATTTTTGAAAAATCTACAATTTAATATTTCTAAAATATCTGTAGGGTTAACTTGTTAAAAGTCACAAAACAAACCAATGTATCGATTTTTTAAATAAGTTATATATGGTTACAAAGAAAATATCACAAAGACAAAAAAACGACTATCAGGGGACCAATGGAAAAAAGAAAACTATCATCAAAATGGGAAATCAAATGGGACTTCTTTCATTTAATTCTTATAATTGTATTTTGTCCTTGCAGGCATGATGACCAGGGAGAATTACAAAATGCTTCTCAAATAATGTATAAAAGTTTTAAAAACTATCGGCGGCCCGCTGTTCAGTCTCCGGATAGTCTTTGGTCCCCCGATAGTCGGTGTTTTGTCCCCCGATGGTTGCAATAATATATATATATATATATATATATATATATATATATATATATATATATATATATATATATATTATGTATAAGTCTGTTCCCACTTTGCATATAATCCCAACATTAAGGTTAACAGCGATCAGTTTATTCCACAACAGGAAACATGAAAAAAAGTACATAATAAAGTTTCAAGTAAAGCACATAAGCAGACTTTCCTTGATCGAACCCTCATTTAGACATCTAAACTTGTCATGACAGCCTTAAATGTAATACTTTATATAAGTTTCAGTCACATATGACAAAAACAACTATTTAAAATAATGATCTTAGAGAGAGATATCACCATACGCAATTTGTCGAATCGCGATATATCCAGTCATGTAGTTCAATAGGAAAGAGCAACTTTGTACATAAATATAGGAGAGCATTTTTCGTCTCTGTATGCTTGACCATGACAATTTAGCGTCTCCTAAACACCACTCAACCTGCTTTGTTAAATGGGGAACCATGACTTATTGTCAATAGTGGGATCTTAATGTGAAGCATTTGTTTGTTTATTACATATGTTCACTAATTTCGATTTTTTTAAATCTTTACAGCAGGAGGCAAGCGTGTAGTGATACAAGAAATGAAAACGGGGGAACTAAAAAAAATAAAAATTGAAACTGCATTCATCATTGTTACCTAAGGTATTTCCGGGAAATTATATCTATCCAGAGATGCATAAAAAAGTACAAAAAGGTTACATGTAATTAATTTAAGGATATACAGATGACGTTAGGATGTGCAACAACAACAACGAATCGACGTATATTTACGTAAAATATAAAGGAAAAACCAATACCTAAACTTATCCATTAATTTTTGGATTGTACAAATGTAAATGGAATCATTTTGTTTATTTACTTGTGTTCCCTGCTCATCACTATTATTATTATTATTATTATTATTATTATTATTATTATTTTATTCACTTAGATGCGCATTATTACATAGTTTCTATGCGTTTGACAGTAATAAAATACAATAAATTATAAAAACATAAAAAAAAATTGGTACTAAAGTTGGAGTAAATATACAATACAATTTGTACCTGTTTATGCACAGTCGTCATAAGGATTGAATAACAAATCCAGTTTCAATGTCAAACAGAGTATAACAGAAAAATAATAACACCAAATTTATTTATAATAATAAAAATATCTGAAAGCATATTTGATCAATGAGAGTTTTGTACTCGTATACCTGTGTTGCATCCTGAAGAATATTCTGTCATTCATTTGATGAAGACTTCTGGAAATTATAATTCTATTAATTTTTTGTATATCCTAGAAACGTTCACTTTTTGTCAATGGAATCCTGTTAAATGTATTGTACATGTGACGTTATAATACTGCCATTGTACATATACTTCTGATTTAACCTGACTGGGATATCATATCAACAGAGTCTCAAGCCAGAAGGAAATTCGAGCGCTCTGAATACCATGAATTTCGTTGTGAAGCAGGTTTGATTTTGCCGATTTTAAACACGTGGCCACAGAGATGGAAAAATTAGTTAACTGTTTTTTTTCCGCCACAGAGATAAAACATTCAGTTAACACTGTAACACTATTTCGGCACTGTTTATCGAAATATTCAATTTTCAGGTGTCGCTTCTTTGATGATAGATATGTATTATGAAAGAAATGTGACGAATAGCGACTGATTTTTTTCTATTTAAGGCGTTTTGGCATTTTCTATTTTAAAATAAACAGTATAATTCAGTTTTCTAAGTACCTCAATATTTTCCACCTATCTTTTTGGTTAAAGAAAAACTCACATATTTACTAGAATATCCTTCACAAGCCTCATTCATACATTTTGAATATTCATATAGATTTGTTCTTCCTATTTTATTTACCTTCTTATTTACCTTTGGTTCGGACAGATAACGGTAACAAATAGTGTAAGCGACAACCGTCCTCACCATAATAATGTGACACAAGGTTGTTCTTGCCTCCTGTACACCTTATTTTGTTTTAAATTTAGTAAATATGTAAATTTTTCTCTTCATAGCTATCGGCAACTATAATCATATACCCGCTGATTCTTGCTGTGTGACAAAGAATAAAGAGATCATTAACCTTCTTCTGGATTTCAAAGCTAATTTAAAACAAGTAAGTTCGACACAATATTTGATGCAAGAATAAAAACAATCACACATTTATAATTATTATTATTAGTATTATATATTCGTGTGTATGTTTGTGATAGTACACATTTTGAACACGCTGATGATATATCTTTTGATAAAACCGCCAGATGTATACATTTTTGTCTAAATTGACATGGTTCCATCTGATGTGTCTCCATTTATAATTATGTTTATATTCATCTTTCTTGGTTTGTTTCCAGAAGAATATTTCACCATTGACGTTTTCTGTAGTCACGTCCTCTGCTGACATATGTGAAGTCCTCTTGAAAAGAGCTGATCCTAATCAGGATTTGGGAGACGTTTAACTTTTTTATAATGGACATGATAATTAATGACCTGCAGAGAAGCACGCAAATATTTATAATCATACGCATAAACACATATACAATCATATATTGACCAGTTGTAGGTGTTTTTCATATATGCACTGTGATGAGATTATTTATTCAAATGTGTCTTCATGAGTGTTTTTTTTTTCATCTGAACAATGTTCATGTTTATGTATTGTTAATATAGTTATTATTATCACTATTTTATATATATATATATATATATATATATATATATATATATATATATATATACTTATTGTAGCGTATTAACTTTAAAATTTGAATTTTATGCTTAGATTGTATGTTTATTTACATAGGGCTTCACCCCTATGATGGCTGCTATTAAGGTTGGAGATGTCGCCGTTTTAGAAGTTGTAATGAGAAACCACGCTTATATCCATCAAAGAGTCGTATGTGATCTTATAGCAAATAAATATGCATATGAAAGGCGCGGATTGTTTGAGCAATCTAATCGTACTTAATCTGTATAAATTTCATTATTTGCAGTGTACTTTTTGTAGTATGTTCTTAACTCGTTTTAATGTTTTTATTTCAAATGCCAATTTTTATATAGATTTCGATTTTGTTTTGCATTACGTTACTATAGGCATAATATATATATATATATATATATATATATATATATATATATACACACCTATGTACATAGGTATAAAAAAATAGTTTATTTTCTTAATGATATTTAATATATTATACTTACACAGAATTAACAGCACTAGAGCTAGCAGTTCGACTGAAGAAAACAGATAATTCAAAGAAAGAACAAAATCATATTTTGCTTGGACAAAGGAGCAAATAATAATGATTCTCATGTAAGTACCATTTTTGCAATTTATTTGCTATATAGTATGAATCCTATATTATAGTAAAGCAATTTAAATTTATTCAAATTTAGAATTGGCATTTCTTATGAACAATGATTACAATGATTACGCTAGCCTTGAAAAATCATTAATGACTATGTTCTTTTAGGATGACACAACCCCTTTGGTACCAGCTGTAGAAGCAGGAGACCTTAACATAATTGCGCTTCAGAGGTGCAGATTTTGAATAACTAACACTTAAAGTAAGTTTATCCTTATCCTTTTTCTACTTAACATCGTGGTAGTATATTCAGTGTATAAGAATGTTGCAACTATGTTATATTGTGTTTAAAAGCAATTACACACCTGTAATCTAAAGCTTACATTTATAACAATCCGACTAAATAAATGATGATTTTTGTTAGAGTGTCGAATCTTCTGCTTGTCTGCAATAACTTCATTCTGTTTTTATCATTTAGAATTTTACGCCCTTAGTATATGCTCTGGAGAAACTCAACAAAGGCAGACTCAGTGAATCCATCCTAAACTCTTGTTACAGAGATGGGCAAAAGTAGAAAGGAAAATGGATAGAATATATCTCTCATAATAAATAATAATATTCAAAATACAAAGAGTTATGAATTTGTCTCAATTTCAACAAATAATGTTTAACGTTTATCCGCCGCTGTTTGTCACATTTGTATTTTAAGATGCTGATTGTTGAAAATAAAGTATTTAACATTTATAGGTAAGACATTTATAAATGAAAGACCCATGTGACTTTGGACAGTTACGACATATGATTCTTTAGCGAAATCAGCTATAAATATACAGCTCGAAGTGTGACCACTTCTTTGAGCTCTTTGTGTTCCAACATGTTTTTTTTTTAACTTTGGACAGGGAGCCACGCTACTTCGATATGCTGTGGATTGTGGTGATATTAACATGGCCCGGTTACTTGTCAGCTTCGATGCGAACCCTTATAGAGTCTCCAAGGAGGTGTGTTATACACGTGTACGCGTATGTCACCTAAATGATAATTCTGACTTGTGCATTACTGCCCTTCAGAATCCGTTGTGTAACACATGCTGCTTAAACGTAGTTTGTAGTGCGACATCGGTTTATGTTGTTACATGTTTTTAATACATAGTAAAAAAGTATACGTATTTATGTCATAATAATAAAATGGGGCCTTTGTACTCAATCAATTAGGTAGGGCAGGAAAATAAAAACTATGTATTACCCCTGATTGGCCTTATTTGCCTCCCCCCCCCCCCCCGCCCCCAGGTTCTTAATCCCAGGTTTATACAGGGATTTCGAAGAGCCGCTTTAGTTTCAGAATGCGTTTGTGTGGCTAACAGTTCCTTTTAGATACTTGAAGGAGATAACGTGATACAGGAGGTAAACCATGATAACATTATAATAACATTATTGTTAACATGGGTTGTCGAAATTAGGACTGAAAACTGTTATTTTTTTGTATGAATTTATAAACAAGGGGAAAATATATCTAATTATGACAGTTTTCCACTGCCTCCTCTCTGCATTTTGAATTTCTTAAATTTGGTCACCTGATGTCAATTAGCTTTCCAACGAATATGACGTGGCTTTTCTTTTTTCTAATTTTAAGATGGCATGTCATCAATGAGTTAAGCTTTGAAGAAGAAGTTGCCGAAAATGGTTAAAGCTTTAGAGAGGGCATAGAATCTTTTGATACGAAGATGCCTTTGGGTCTTGTTGATGATATACATTTGACAGCAAGCACTTCCTGTTCTTTTGAGAAGATGAGCCTTAGAGAACGCAGTCAAATCATAATACGACACAATAAGCGTAGCCTGTAATATAATCGGTATATTTTCATTTATTCTGAACAAGAATAAAAAACGGCTAAAGTGTTCATCACATACATTTCGCCGTCACATTATTATGGCGTTCCTTAATATAAACATAAGCTGATTGTAACATGGAGAGCCATGCAATTACTGAAATACTGAACTGCAAAACCGAAAAGATGTACATTTACTGAAAAATCTGCCGTTCTAGTCCGTATATATGAGTTTAAATTTAAAAGGTAATACTTTTGTTTAGGCCAGTTGGTTTGTTTGTTTTTTTTCCCCGAGGATGGGGCTGTGCACCCGAAAGTTTGGGGATAGGACATCCAAACCAGCTGGTCTGAACAAATGTATCACATAGTAAACCTTAAAAGTAAGTTTACTGATACGGAGATTGTTCCCTCTGTACAACACCTTTTCCACATAGGGTGCTTTTTGTTCATAACATCAGAGCAAATATAGTATATAAAGACAGAATCGCAAACGTGTAAGATATAAGTGCGTTATTGAGTATACTTGTGAGTTTAAAAGTATAACATTTTGAATGTGCCTTGATTGACCAAACATAAAACCTACACTGAACAAAATGGGATATGATGTAAATGAAAGTATTTCATTCATATCACATGTAAAAGATGCAATAAAGTTTACCTGAGTTAATATCTTTCCTTATGTTTTTTTCTTGGACGGACGTGTATATCCTTCAGTAAGGACTGTAAAATTACGATTTCTAAGAGCTTTCTTTACAAGTTTAACTAAATTTATTATTTTGTTGCCCCATAAATGTTCGCCAAAAGACAAAACAAGTGACCCATTGGCCATGACGCTCAGCTGACAAGCATGAGGCAATGGCCGAATGTTATATTTCTTTTCTTTATTCAGAAGAAAAAGATTGCAAATCAGAGAGTCAGGAAAATTTTTTACGCATAAACCATATTACTTGATGGTTCAGTGCGAAATAGTGATACCAAGCATGACTGAACATTTGCTACTGGTTCAAACAGTGAAACTAATGTTTCCAGATCACAGCTTGCAGAAAATAGATTAGCATGATCTTATTCAAGGTTTGCAAGGATTTTTTTTAACTGAGCTAAAAAGTACATTCTAGTTCCAGTGGTTACGATTTATGCCCTGTTTTGGCATCAAATTTTCAATTATGCTTGGGGTATTATAAGCAATATAGCTCAGAGGCAATGAGTTTCAGAGATCTAATTTCAGGTTTCCAAGGAGACCTTTGAAGGACATCCCAGGTGGTCAAGTTAGAAGATTCTAAGTCCAGTGGTTTCGAGTAGTGCCCTGTTAACGGATGACTGCATATTTACAGGTCTGAAAAAATAAAGAAAAATCCTTAAAAATTAAAATAAAATCCACAAGTCTGCAGGAAGTGATGGAACACTCCATGAAGATTATGCATGAATAGAATAATGGTCATCAATGCATTATTTGTTCAGATACTTCATCTTTTGTATCATGTTTTTAATTAATCTTGGGGGGGGGGGGTATTTTTGGGCCCCATTGTTCAAAGGATATGGGTAACGGAGATCTTATTTTAGGTTCTAACGAGATTTTTCATAGGCCTCTAAGACTGTATGAGAATAATGATCCCAGCCTTTACGGTTACGATTTGTGCCCCGCGAACGGACGGACTACGGACAATGAGCCATTGCTATGGCTCAGTATAACTTAAAGTCAGCTGAGCTAAAAATGGAATATATACATAGAACTGTTAATACAGCTTAGTCCATTAGATATGTTCCAGAATATGTATGTCATCTCATATATCAAAGGTATTCAATATTTCCTATATTTATTTATAAGATAAGATATAGTTTATTGCTATATATATGCAATAAATTCATCACATACAATAGTATTTGGCTTCACTGAATTGCTTAAACAGACACATTAATCAAGAAATAATAAAATAAAATTGTGTTTAGAAAAAAAGACGTATGACTAAGAATAATTGACTAGATTATTGTGCTGCAAGTGATATATTTAATTCCCGAACGGCTGACGCGTAAGTGCTAGTTTGAAATCTTTTGGAATTGCCTGATATCGACCTATAGCGAACCCCCGATTTCTTTTTTTAAACAAATAGTATTCTAGTTCTTTTATTAGTTCTATAATGTCGTTTGCTTTCTTCAACAATCGTTTTTGAAAGATCGGGTCAACTGTGGGTTAAGGAACCCCAGTGATCCTCTAAGCTGTTCTAACTACCCTCGAAAGAGGGTTCCTTTCCTCGACCGTGATACTGCCTCCCCATACAGTGACTGACAACGTCAGGACTCCCTGAATTACCGCCCGATAAAACTTTAATAAAATCGGTTGACTTAGCCCGAAATCCTTTAGGTTCCTTAGAAAGAATAAACGTTGTTGTGCATTCTTTACGCAGTAATTAACATTTCCGGCCTACTTCAAATCAGAAGAAATAAAAATTCCTAAAAATCTAAAACAGTCAACGATTTTAGCCTCGGAGCCTTCAATTACTAACGGTAATATTTCAGTTTCTTTCCGGCCAAAATCAAATATCAACTCCTTTGTTTTCTTTACATTTAACCCGAGATTATTTTCAGAACACCACGAAGTTAAAGTTTTAATTTCATTGCGGTAACCACTTTCGTTATTTCCCCGGATCAGCCAAGAAGCTGTTGTCATCTGCAAATTTTACAATGAGGCAAACATCAGAAGTAGAGACACAGTCATAGGTGAATAGAGAGTACAATTTTGGTGAAAGCACACAACCTTGGGGTGCTCCAGTGTTTAAGACCAATTCTTCGGAAATAATGTTACCAATCTTAACCACTTAAGGCCGATTTGTTAAAAGGTCTAAGATCCAGTTACACATGTTAATTTTAAGACCCAGTTTTGATAGTTTTCCGATTAATTTATGGGAAAGGTTAGTGTTAAAGGCTGAGCTGCAATCAATGAATAAAACCCTTACATAGGTAGATTCTAGTAAGTCGAGATGTTTTAAAATACGGTAAAGTGTGAATGATACAGCGTCATCTGTTTAGCGATTACTACGATAGGCGAACTAAAAAGGATCAAAAGTTTCTTAAATACAGCATTTGAGATAATTTAACACTAGTCCCTCAAAACTCTTGGCAATTACAGAAGTTCATGCTTCAGGACGATATTCATTCAAACATGATGCATGAGATTATTCGGGACAGCTTTTCATATACCTGCTTTAATACATATTACTGTATAGACCAATCCTTTCATGGCTAAGCTTCTTAATCCGGGTGTGCGGACATTCGAAGAATGGATCTTTAATATTTTTTTTTTATTTAAATGATGTTTGACAACTACCTGGGTCATGGTTAGGGTTAAATAACTTTTAATGTTATATTAAATTAATATTAGTTCACGATTATGTTCATATATAATCAACAACCATTCACCTTTTGAACAGACAGTCCCTCAAATTCAGAATAAAATGGTGACAGATACAATGGCGATATCAGAAAAATGTTTCATGACACACGCATGAATACACGGTTATATTTGTTCATGTTACCAATCTTTTACCTGTAAATCCATAGTCATCACTGGTTCATTGGATCTTGACAGGTAAACATCATGGTTCTGTGTATACCCGTCTCCCTTTATTTCTCTCTTTCCTTCTCTCCCTCTTTTGATTTAGTTAATGTTATGATTTTTAATACATGGAGGATGGTACTGCTATATACATACAGCATGATCTCTCTTACCTGCTCTCTCTCTCTCTCTCTCTCTCTCTCTCTCTCTCTCTCTCTCTTGATATCCAAACAATTTTAGAAAAGCAGATAAACTATCGAGATAAGTGATCACGTAAAGCTAAAAACATTTGAGTTTGAAATGTCTAACGCTAGATTATTTCCTCATCAAATAACTTACTGAATGCAGAGTGTACATCATTTGCCGTTCGGTCAATAGTTTTGGTATAATTGGGCACTCCTCTATTGAATGTGTGAAATTCAATTCTATGTTCACTGCCGATACATAGTTCACCAATCGCCCTCTGGTCTTTCTTCTTTCCATGACACTCATAGTTTGTACATCTACTATATACCCAATAAGTATTGATCAGTATATCTAAATGTTTGTATAGCGATCAGGCAAAACTATATAAACCTAAAATTAACGAAATATAGATCCCGGTTATTTGTCCACTGGCTCGGTCTTCATTCAAATGGGACCGGAAATGGTGTTGTTACAGGTACTGCAGCTAGTCAAGTGATGACGGGGAAATTGACATACTGTTCCCTTGACAAATTACGGGAAAAACTGAGGGTACCAGTTTCGGCTGAGTTAGTGCTGCTAAACTTGCCAGAGGATTTTAACACGATAATGCTTCAAGTCTAGGTAATTTGTTTACAGATTTTTCATATCTTAAGATAGCGAGAAAGAACCTAAGGATTTGTTTGAAATCTTGTAGCTACTTCTTGTAGTTTGCACTTTACAGTTTACGTAATAAGCTGATAGGAAAGACCATGGTGGGTTAGATGACCAAATTCACTGTGTTACAGGTGCCCTTTTTATTGTGTTACACGGGCGTAACTCGTGTTGTAGCGCCCGTGTCTGGCCGCGTGGTGCACTCTCAGTTTATTCCGTACTTGTTGAACTGTCGTCGTCATGCTGGCTTGGGGCTTTCTTGCCTGTCCGAGCCGGGGCTGGCTCACGTGTGGACCCGGATATGTTGAGGCACGGCATTCGTTGTTCTGGTATGTTCTTTGAACGTGTGTGCTGTGTGCTGATTCTTTGGAATGTTCGGGCAATGGAAGGTTCTCGGCTGGAGGTGAAAAGTTATAAATAGGGGGCTGTGTTTTAGAGCCGAGAGAGAGGTGAGAGAATATTCCAGCGGACACAGACGTGTAGGACCTATCCGATTATCCAGTATTTTCAGGAATTATACTATTACTAACACTTTACCATTTAGTGCTACCTGTCTCAAGTTTACTTTCTGGATTGTTACAACAGCTTTACATTGGACTGTTATTCTCCGAAAGAATTCGTGTGAACTTTTCGCCGGCTTATATATTTTAAAGGAATTATCGTTGTGACAGTGGTGGTATCCAGGTACTAAGCACTTTGTTTATTATACTTTGTGATTATATTGATTTGTTGTTATACTGCTGTTGTACTGTGTAATTGTATTGATTTAGTGTATTGTAATGTTAGGATTGTTTTGAGAATAAAGTATAATTATTTGTTAACAAAGTACCACGGACTTCTTTATTCATACCACTAGACATTTCACGCTGCCTTGTGTTACAGAATCTGATTTTTTTATCTTCTTGAAAAAATTTATGTTCATCACGCATACGTGATCTGTTGATATTAGGTTCCGCAACAACTGTTAAATCATAGTTCCACTGCAGTGTATACTGCATCGGTTATTATTCTGAGTAAAGCGTGTTGAGCAGTCTGAGTCTGGTGTAAAGTGTTACAAAATCCTTGCTTGCCCTGAAATGGGGAATACAGATGTTGACATTTTGTGGGACAAAAGATATGGTGAATCTCGAAATAAATTTACTATTGATTGCAGGAAGCTTCTCCGTACATAATTTGTCACACGTCTGATCACACTTTTTATACGTTGAAGGCATTGTCCTTACACTAGACAGGTTTTCATGTGAAAATTGAACTAATCAATATTGTATTTAAAAGTGATTTATGCGTATGGTAGGAAGTATGTTTTCTGTATAAATCAGCATGGAAGAAATGAGTCAAGTGGTTTGGACCTCCAAAAGCTTGAAGACAACGAGGTAAGAACAAATAATGAAGGTATCTCTGATATTTCCCAATTATGTATTATCATCTTCATACAGGTATTATTAATAGACAAAATGTTAAAATCAATATATAAATGATTTTAATAGATATCCATCAACAAATTCTGCCTCTCTATAATACGTAAATAGACATAATTTCAACAACAAAGACACTATTACCGTTGTTGAAATTTTACGCCACTTTTGTTGAACATGTTCGTTAAATATCTGTTACAAAAACTTCGTCAGTAATTGCATAGTATAGATATCTGATCTTGTTTGGCATAATTTGACCCTAAGAATCATCTTTGCCCTAATTTAATTAGAAATATGTATTGCTATTACATTCCAATATATCAGCCTGATCACCCCATCATTATCTTTCATTCAAATTTGAATTATAAGTAAGGGTTTATTTGTTGATTATCATTTCGAAGAAAATAAGATAAATGTTCCTTTAACGGTAAAAAAAGCAGCACGGACGTATTTCTTTCTAATTAAATATATTATTTGTGCCACCAGATGTCGCTTCGTCTTAGACCAGTTATACATTAACCTACGGCAATATGAGCAGTATAAATATACCTAAATACTGATAATCGATTAAAATGTGTATATGATACGATCGACCTAATGATAAAGTAAATAAATAAACAAACAACTGAGATTTCCGTGTTAAAGTACTGGAGTGTACTTTGATTCGGACTGATTTCTGTCAAGCCGCAAGCAGCAAGGAAGGTACACAAATTCAGTTATTTATGTGTATTCACATGGGTTTCCCTATTATGATTTCGAAGAAAGGTATTCAAGTGAAATCCCACATTAAAATCTCTAATGTTGCACATTGCTCTCTAAGCACGTAAACGGTGATGGTATGTCGATTGTGATTTAATTCCAGAAAATTCCACACAAACGCATTTACAAAATTAAAAGGAAAGGCTCCGCAGAACATTTTCATTCAGTCCACATCAATTTCATTCTATTTGAATCTATAGCGCTCATCAAACATAACTGTTATCAAAAGCCCTTTACAGACTAAGCCAATATTTTGTCAAATCAATACTAAAATTAATGCACAAAAGTCACAAAAATATTTCTAAGGTGTAAAGTTTGTTTTAAGGTTTCTCAAAAAAGAAGTTAATCTGCGACTAAATATGATATTTAAGTCTGATCTTATGTATGCTGACTCCCCCCCCCCCCCCCCCCCCAGATACTTATATGTTAAGGCCAGATACTTATATTTCATTAACCGGCTTTTAACATGTTGCCGTCGTATTGGCCAAAAGGAATACGGAGGCAAAACCCAAAGCCGACACTTTATATCAAAACATATAATCGTGAGCAGTCATTCTATATCCACAAAGTACTCAAGTAATACACTTGAAAAACACCGCGGGTCGGCAATTTTCCACATTAAAGGTCCTAACCTACTTTTTTGTGACATTCATTCCGGGGCGGTGCGTCACAAGGCATAGTGACTCATCAAGGTTAATCATGTGTGGATGATTAATAATTACCTGTATTAGTAATTAACTGGCTTGTACAGTATCGTATTGGCTTGAAGTCAGCGTATCCCCAATTTATTCTGGGGGTATTATTAGCCCAAAGCTCGGAGAATATAGGTAAGAGAGACTTAATTTCAGGTTTCCGAGGTGACTTTTCATGAGCCTTCCTGGATGTCCAGTTTGAAGATTCATGTTCTAGTACTACAATTTGTGCCCTGTTCACAGATAACCGCATCTTTATAGGTCTAAAAAGGAAGAACAAATTGTAAAAATTCGAAAAAATTCCAGTTGGCACCGCAATTCTTCAGAAAATGACGAAACACTACTTGAATTATATTAATGCAAAGAATCATGGTGATCAGTGTATTAGTAGTCCAATAATTTGAGCTTTTGTATCAAATTTTTAATGAGTGTGGGGGTACTTCTGAGCACCATAGCACAAAAGGATATGGGTAACAGAGACCTAATTTCAGGTTTCTGCAGAGAATTTTTGAGTAACTCTCAGGATGTCAAGGTAGAAGATTGTAGGTCTAATGGTTATTATTTGTGCCCTGCTTTGGTATCAACATTTTTAATATTCTGAAAGGTACTTCTGATAAGCTCCATGTCTCAGAGAAAATGTTTAACAGAGACATAATTTCAGGTTTCCATGGAGACCATTTATGGTCCTCCCAAGATGTTGACTAAGAAGATTCTAGGTCTAGTGGTTACGATTTAGGCCCTGTTAACGGATGACCGCATCTTTAACGGTCTCAAAAATAGAGAAAAAAATGAGTAAACATTCGAAAAACAATCCAGGTGGTGCCACCAGTCTGTAAGAACTGATGAAATACTTCATGACCAATATGCATGCAGAGAATCATGGTAATTCCCAGGATGTCGAGGTAAAAGATTCTTGGTGTAATGGTTATTATTTGTGCCCTGCTTTGGTAATAAATTAATAATTATTCTGCGGGTACTTCTGAGCCGTGAGCCCCATAGGTCAAAGGATATGGGTAAAAGAGACCTTAATTCAAGTTTCAGTGGAGACTTTTAATGGGCCTCCCAGGATGTCAATTTAAAAGATTCCATGTCCAGTGGTTACGGCTTGTGCCCTGTAAACAGATGACCGCACCTTTATAGGTCTCAAAAAATGAGAAACAAATGCTTAAAAATTCGAAAATAATCCAGGTGGCACCATTAGTCTTCATAATATGACGTAACACTCCGTGATCTATATGCATGCAAAGAATCATGGTGATCAATGCATTAGTTGTTCAGATACGAGACCTAATTACAGGTTTCCTAGGAGATGTTTTATGGTCCTCTACGACTGCCGGTGGTTCGTGATCCTAGCCTTTATGTTTACGATTTGTGCCCTGCTAACGGCCAGACGGCCGGACGGAAGGACGACGGAGGGTGACCCATCGCTATAGCTCAGCATGACTGAAAGTCAGCTGAGCTAAAAAAAACTAACTCAGGAGGCCTTAAGCATTTGAATGATGTTGATAAATGGAAATTGAAACTATGTGACTTATAACCGCCCGTTCAATGCATTTAACTTACAACTAGTTTAGGCTTAGTGATTTTGAAATTTGTTCCTTCACCGGATTGATAAAAAAATACAGTTTCTGTCTATGTTATACTCAATATATGCATAATTATGAAAACAATTTTGAACCGCCAGGTCAATTTTAAAAAACCACAAGGCACCGGGCGGGCAGGCACTGCTCGACCGATCGCAGATGGGGTTAAACTGAATGCCTTATTAGACGGCAATGAAAATAAACGTGTTCAATCCTCGGCATCTTAACCTGGCATCCAGGGCGTGATATCTCACACAAGGCTTAAGCATATATATATATATGTAATAAGTGGTATTGCCGTGTTAGTATGAGTATAAGTTTGGGTAAAGATAAAGAGTGACCCCTTTTTGATAGACTTACTTGTTTATTAACACACGACCTTCGAAGCAAACAGGTTTCTTTGTCAGGAGGTAATCAGGTGGGAATGTGTAGAGAGATGTTATATATGATGGAACGACAATGAATAGAGTCCATTATGCCAGAAACATTGTATTTACAATCTGATTGGATATTTGGTAATATTAGAGTTAATAATGCCAGAAACAGTGTATGTACAATCTCATTGGAGTTTTAGTAATATGAATGTTTTAACCAAGATGCTCTGCGAGGGTGTGGTTCAGTGCAGTACGCAATGCTTCATTCGGGAATTCCGCGAAACCGCACGAAGGTCGATGTCATCCACATCATGACGTCACGTCAAAGGGTCGCTTGCTCCAAAGTGCGGCCTTCCGTGTTAAAGCCCACCATTTCCACTAGTAGTCCCTACCCAAGTCGCCTGTCAAATGCCACAATCGGTCCGTTTATCGGTCGAGGGTGTGCCGCGAGCCGGATACCCAACCCTACCCCATCTGTGAGGGAGGGTGAGGTACGATTTCCCAATGCTCTGTCTGGCTCTTGCTTTTTCTCTCCCGCCCGGACCATCGGGCCCGTTAGATGTTCCATGCTAGGCCGCCGGTATGCAAAGAAAAAAAAATAAAACATAAATGTAAGTAATATGATAAAGCTAAATAAAGTAAAATAAAACACGTGATGATTATACAAAAAATGTAGTTATAAACATAAACAAAATAACAAACATATCATTGATAATAATAGAATATTGATAATAATAAACTTGATAACAATAATAACACTAATAGAAATAATAATAATAAAAATAATAATAATAATATAGCTGTACTATAAAGTGTAAACAAATAATTTAAAGAGAGATAAAGTAAAGTAATTCAGAGAGCAGAACTATTGAAACAAAGGAGTGATCATCTTGAATATAATATCAGTTTTACATATCAAATAGTCAAAAGATTGAAAAAATATGCAGATGGTAAAATAATCAGAAACAGGAACAGAAATAATAATAATAATAATGATAATATGTAAAATTATAAATAGAAGTAATACTGGAGAACTAGGTGCAGGTAACAAGGTAAAGGGAGAAAACATAACCTGGTAAAGATGAAAACAAATGATAAAGTAGATAAGAAAGAAATGACACAGACAAGTTAACAATAAAGGGAGACGAAAAAGATTAAAAGATCACCAGAGGCTAGAGATTAATGTTTATAGTGTGCCAGGTAACCTTTGTCTATATTTATACCATATATATATATATATATATATATATATATATATATATATATATATATATATATATATAGGGATCAGTGATAACAAGTTGCAATACATATCGTGATATTTTCATTGTATTAAAACTAGCTGAAACGAGTGGGTATTTTGTATAAAGTACCCAGATTCATCGGACCCGCTGACCGCCCTGACCCCAGCCCCCCCCCTCCTACCCATGATCAGCTTCTGCCAATATTGCATGACAACATAAGAAATGAGTGCAAAAGGTCTCTCGAGTCACCTGTTGTTCATATTTACTGACCAAGAAAGTAGTTCAGTGACGGGATCAAATGTCAGGTCAAATATGCTTAAACCGGTCAATGAAAGCAGGGTTTATTTATATGCACAACATACCTTAATCCTGAGCTGAACGACGCAGGCATTCCGATCTTTGCTGAAGGCATTTCGGCTGTTTTCAGGTGTGAACCTCCACGCTGTTGAACACCCAAAATTCACACAAAATAATGTGTGCATTAAGAATTATTCATTCTCATATCGGCAAGGTCACTGCGGGAACCATAAAGTGGCATACGCAATGCGGTTTCAGAGAACATTTCCAAGAGGACCAACTTCCTCTTATGTGACATAATTGTATGTATGTATTCATAATTATAATATAATTCATATATATTTGATATGTGTATATTTATAATCTAAATAATAAACATTACTTTGTCACTTCATCTTGGTTCATCAGTCAGGTGATAAATGTGTATAAAATAAGACTTTTGATTATAACCTGCTTGACAGACGTTAGATGGCAGCACTGTATGAATATAGTAATATTAAAATAACTCGAGATGATAAGAACTGCAAACATCTAAAAGAAATGTTGTATACATAACACTGAAACGGTTGTAGTGGTGTACACATAACACGCGTGTTAATGGTGTATGTGTACATCAACAGTTCAAGGACATAAAATCGGCTCTTCCTTGATGACAGCATGTGACACAACATTACCCGTAAAAAGCCCACCCTGGTTATACAGGCCTACACGGTGGGTATGCTGTTAACAGCGATCAATATTCAATCAAGGTGTCCTAGATTTACAAAGGGGCTACCCAGCACAGGTTCATGCGTGTATATAAGGTGAGCTATGGTTCTCTCTATCTAGGTGCATAAATAGGCGGTGATCTAGAGAGGTATAAACCGTCAGAAGGCCACCTAGTGCGCTCCTATGCTCCTTGTATACAACTCTGCCTGTCTGTCTGTCTGTCTCTCTCTCTCTCTCTGTGTGTGTGTGTGTGCCTGTATCCTGTCCCTAAACCGTGATCTATAAGTTGTTGTTAACGTTAATGTGTCATCGAGATAAGGGGATATATAAAGCTACCAGCTAATGGAACGTAAAGCGTCGTATATGCATGATTATTACCCTTGCCCACTATTCCTGTAACACAAATTAATGAGGTCGACTAAGGGTACACTGTCAGTTCACAGTCGCTCGAAAACTTATTTTAGGGGGAAATGGGAAGAAAGCGATAGAGCTTATTACGCCTCGGCAGTGATACATGCACCGTACGGTGTCAGGCACGAACAGTTCTGTCCATTTCTCTATAATATCATCACCACAAATTGGAATTCAAGCGACTGTGGTCAGTTTTATTAGCGAGGCGGGTTAAGAGGGATTAAGGGGTCGCATCACCAGCAAATTTCGGCACACTTGTTTACCTGTGCCAGGTAATTCAGACCACCTTTTATAATATTATCTATTCGCCCATGATCAACTATGTGTGCGTTGTTTCTTTCCATGCTCCTAGCATATTTATCATTTTGTTCACGAACATAATATCTGCTGATCTGCAAAACATTCCTCCTCGTGAGCAGTCAAGGGATTGGGTGCACACTGTTGAGTTTTAGCGATAGGCTGACGATGGTTAAACTCTGTGCCTGACTCGCCCGCTTGGCTTTCATCTCGAACGGTACACATGCTTAGGTCGCCGCTTTCAGATCTATTTAGTCTAGCTTGAGGCGGGTTAAGAGGGATTAAGGGGTCGCATTGCCAGCAAATTTCGGCACACTTGTTTACCTGTGCCAGGTAATTCAGACCACCTTTTATAATATTATCTATTCGCCCATGATCAACTATGTGTGCGTTGTTTCTTTCCATGCTCCTAGCATATTTATCATTTTGTTCACGAACATAATATCTGCTGATCTGCAAAACATTCCTCCTCGTGATCAAAGAATGTAATATATGTGCTTATATATTTATATATATATATATATATATATATATATATATATACATAAATATATATTATATATCACATTGGATATAATTCCAACATTATGGTGAAGAGAGATCAGTTTATTTCATTCAGGGATGAAAATAGTACATAGTTAAGTATCTGGTTAATCATATCAACAGCCTTTCAATGATCCCACCCTCATATAGCCATCCAGACATCAGTTTCAGTCGCGATATACCGAGACATGTAGCTCTGCAAGAAAGAGCATCTTGGTTAATTTTTCGTTTTTTGTATGCTTGTTGTTGTGTTTGGACCATGACAATTAACCGTCACCTAAAGATTACTCAATCTGTGTTGATAAATCGGGAACCATGACTTTTTGTCAACAGTAAAACCTTAACGTAAAGCATTTGTTTGTTTATGATTGATGTACAGAAATAAAAAATGTTTATATCTTTACAGCAGGGACAAAGGGTGAAGTGATACTAAAATGAAAACGGAGAAACAGTGCACTGATGAACTAAAACAATTAAAACTGCAGTCTCCATTGTCACCTAAGGTATTTCTGTGAAATATTTCCTATCCGTCATACATGACATAGTGCATAAAGGGAAGGTTACAAGTAATCAATGTAATGATATACAGGCGGCGTTACGCCTCATATATGTTAATATACAAAATATGAAAAATTACCAATACTAAATCAACGATTAATGCAATAATGTAAATGCAACCATTTTGTTTATTTACTTGTGCTCCTTGTTCATTGCTAGATCTCAAAAGATATCAATGTACAGGAAGTGCGAAGTGCATTGGCGGATTCCCTGCCAAACAAAACACCGATTAAGGTATGACTTAACACCTAAAAGGTTTTAAATCTGTTGGAAATATGAGATTAAATATCAAATTTTTTCTGGACATTTTAATTTAAGGTACATATGTAGGTGTCCGAAAGTGGTCATAATGTTGATAAGATAATCGTCTTGCACTTCTACTTGTACGTTAGCACAAAAGATATCTACGACTTAGATGAAAACAATGAAAATATGACTAATATTGAAATTCATATTTATACTTTATCTTAAAGCCAGGGTATACCCCTTTGATGTTAGCTGTCGCTAAGGGCGACACAAATGCGACAACGGTTCTTCTTGTAAAAGGAGCAAAACTTAACTATGAAGCAGCATCGGTGAGTTTCGCGTGCACAGCAGGACTGATATTATGCTGAGCATAATTGTTTGAAAAGACAAAAAAATGACCAGATCTTACATTTCATGCACAAAGTAAAAATAATGTAAATAGTGAATGTTTATTTTCAAAGTGAACGTCGATAAGAATAATCATGTTCAGATATCTTTCATTATTATGATCAGATATAAATCATGCACAAAATGCCTTTTTAATGTCAAATGCAACTATGTTTACTAGATATGTTAAAACTTTAGGTAATGAAAATGAAGTAGCCTGTTAATTTTTTTTTTTTTTTTTTTGGTATTTATGAGCTGCAAAGTTTGAAACAAAATTTGATATATGATTATATGGGATAAAAGAATATAAATAACAAATAATAACAAATATAAATGAGCACCATTCCCACCATTCCATCTATGCATGATGATATAGTTAACTAATGCTTCTCTTATATGATTTCTGTGCATCTAGGACGATTGCATGACGCCTTTACTCTTTGCAATAAAACAGAAGAAAATTGGAATGATCAAGCATCTATTGGAACGTGGGGCAGATATAAACTTCCTTGGAACACGTGTAAGGAAATTATATAATTGTCAGCTTAAGAGGCAGACCTTTATTATATGCAACGTATAATAAGTATTATCAAGTGGATGCATGTTATTTCGTGTCTTATTAGCTTTTGTATTATGGCTTATCCTTTTCTTTGGGGATATTAAATTCTATTTTAATCATATAACTCGTCTTATATGAACCTTATCCAAGATATATTAATGAATTATAACCCAACTGTACCGCAGTAAAAGACCTTTGTGAATAATGTTACACTTTAATCTGTAGGTTTTGGTATATACTGCTTCTTTTGCAGAGTGGATGGACTCCACTACTTTACGCCATAATCCTTGGAGACGTACACACGGTAGAATTTCTCCTAAAGCATCGCGCCGACCCCTCATTTGAATCCAAAATCGTAAGTTGCTTACTAATTTCAAAAAATTAAGGGGGAATAATAGATATCTTTTTATACCCGACCTAGTCATTTAATTATTGTAAATATAATAGTATTTCTCAAGATATGAAATAATTTGTATCCTATTTATGCATAGTTGTAATAATGATTAAACAATAAAGCCAGCTTTGTGTACTCACAGTTATCAACAAAAAAAACACAAGATTTCATTTAAAATAATAAAACTGTTTTTAAATATGTTTGAGGAATAACCATTTTCTATTAGTAGACTATGCTATATTTGATTTACATATCTGGAAATGATATTTCTGTACATTTTCATTTATGACACGTGCTCTAAGCAGGTACCCTCAGCTTGTCAACAGAATACAGATAATATCATTATGCATGTATCTTAAACACTATGACATTGCATATATACTTGTGAGAAAACCTGAATGAGATGTCATTTTAACAGAGTCTCAAACCAGATATTCTCGAAGAGGAACATGTGAGCGTCCTGAACAACATGAAGTTCGTTGTAGAGCAGGTTTGTTTGTTATTTACGGTAACCTTCGGACTTGCTTCTTAGCGCTTTTTAGTGTTAATTAAGTCACAAATGACGTTTGCACAAAGCATCAAAACTGGATTATTTCTTCGTATATAGTTATACAGTTGAGTATGCTGCCAAGGAGAATGCCTAACGTTTTACTGCGTTGGGCTTAAATATGATTAAAGCTAACATTTAATAAAAAATATACACATCTCAAACTTTTAAATCGTTTGTTTTAATACTAATACTACCCCATTGGAAACATTACACGGAGAAGAAAAATTAAGATAATGCGGTTTACGGCAAAACTACTATACGCTTTTATATATAACAAAAGCTTCAAATTATATGAAGCATGTTATCCCTGTTGTTTAATTTAACTTAATACATGTACGGTCGCTTTATTTGTTTTCATGTGAAAGCTATCGACAACACCAATAGTATACCCGCTGATGCTTGCCGTTGTGAAGAAGAACAAGGCGATCGTTAACATCCTCCTGGATTACAAAGCAAACGTCAAACACGTAAGTAAAAGTGGTCAAAACCTGTAATACTGTGATGCCTTTGTTATGTTTTTAAGCCTCATTATATATCAATAAATAAAGCATAAGTAAATTATCGCTGATGCATTCGTACACTTTGTACTTACAGTTGGTGTGACACAATGAGGAACGTAGATGCATAACGGAAACAAATTGTTTCAAAATATAATAATTACTTACTTGAAGATTTCTGGAATGAAATATTTAAATGTACAAAATATTCCCTTCTGCAGACCACGGTTTCCCCTTTGACATGTGCCATTGTAACCTACTCTGCTGACATCTGTGAGATCCTCCTGAAAAGAGGCGCCGATGCTAACCAAGATATGGGTGACGTATGTACTAGTAATAAATTACATTTTTATACATTTATACTTCTGAGAAAACCAGAATGAGATGTAATTTTAACATAGTCTCACACAAGATATTCTCGAGATCCGTGAGATCCTTCGGAATAGGGGCGCCGATGCTTACCAAGATATGGGTGACGTATGTACTAGTTATTAATTATTTATTCATATATATGTGTGTGTGTGATATTACAATTATAATTATGCATCTGAAAGACACGGCCATTTAATGATGTGTATAGATTGGAAGAAATATGAAATATGCCATCGGACACTGTGTTTTATTTCACCATCTGGCTTTTAAAGAAAAAAAGTCCCTTTAAGGGCACATTTTTATCAAAGCTAATGCAGTGACACTGTATTGAAGTACGTCATCCCTCAGGCAAATCATTGAAGCCGTGGTACACTCATGCACCCATGGTTCTTGGTAAAAATGTAAATATATATATATATATATAATATATATATATATATTACTATATAATCATATTCATAACTAAATAAAGTATTAATGTTTGTGCTTTTACAGGTAATCAGTCCTCTGATTGCTGCTATAAAGGTTGGGGATGTTGCAGTTATAGATGTTCTCATAAGCCACAGTGCTGATATGAATCTGCAAGTGGTAGGTGATTTATAAAATGTATAAATTTTGAGTATCTGTGTGTAATCTACAATTGAAGTTTTGGACCAAATGCATTTTTTTGGTCATATTGGCAACAATATTGCAATCTTGTAGAATATTTTCTAACACAAGTTTCCTCTTACAGGGTGGACTACCGCTGTTACATTATGCTCTCATTGAGGCAAATGTTCAGGTTCTAGGCGTTTTAATCCGAAGAGGAATCAACGTCAATATCAAGAATAGCAAGGTGGTAGAAAAGATTACCGGCACTACCTGATTTATTATAATGTTATTATAAATACCCTCGTCCTGCCTGCTGCACGTTAGAAAATACATAATTCATTTATGTTAAGTCATATGTTTTTAGTTTAATAACGTATATATAAAATTATCAAAATGCATTTTTTACTGGTCAATCCCACGTACACATCCATATGCCTTTATATGCATGAAGTAACTGTCAGAATACACTTTATATATTTTTATATTCTATATATAGAATATCACGACGCTTGAGCTTGCCATATGTCTGCCGAAAACAGATAAAAGCAAGAAGGAGAAAATTGCATTTCTCTTGGACAATGGCGCAAACATCAATGACTCTCACGTGAGTAGAACATGCATTGATATGTTGAACATCGTCATTGTTAAATGGAAACATCGGAAATATAAATTAATTTGTGCAATTTGTTTTTTATTAGGAAAGGTAATGCTTTTCCTTAATTTAGTGCTGCATTATAAAACATCACGGAAGATCGAGGTAAGTTTTATTAATGTAATTTTTTTTTCTTTTAGAATAATACGACCCCGTTGGTTACATCTATAGAAAAAGGAGACCCAGAGATAATCGGCCTTTTACTTGACAAAGGTGCTGATATAGAACAGCTAACGCCACAGGTAAAACACTACTCTTCTATGTTAAAGAGAGGGATATCGATGGGAACAGGGATGATGAGGCATGTATAGATTTGGAGAAGGGGTGTGGGGGTACAGGTTGAAGCAGGTAGAACGTTTATGAGGGTAAATGCAACTTGATATACTTCGGCTCTGCTGTAATTTACAACATCAGAGAAAAAGATGTTCCGTGTTTTATTATTGAGACGTAATAATTGGCTTAAATGTGTGTTTTGTCAATTTGATTAAGTGTAATATTAAGAATCAATTAAGCAGAATAATTGTCGAGTGGGTTCATCTGATGCTCTTTTCATTACTTAAATACTATTCATTACTTCTCTTTACATTTAGAAGTATTCCCCTCTGGCCACTGCTCTCAAGAAACTAAATGAAGGAAAAGTGAAGGAAACCTGTGTAAAACTTCTGCTGCACAGAGGAGCGGACATAGAAAGGAAAGTTGGGGTAAAATAATTGGATCTATTAACATTCTGACATATTGAAAAATTCTGCAACTTTCTAAATCTTAATTAAAACATTAAAAAATTAAAACGTTTTCCAGTCATCAAAAATATCAGCCTTTTATAAATTACGTGTCAGAATATTAATTCAAGTACAGTAAGCAAGTTCTTATGATTTTCAAACATTTTTTATAGACTGTTAATTGCTCAGGCCGGAACAACACTGTGTAGGCGTATGATTTCGAAATATTTTCCTTGTTAAGGTTTCATTATTGTTTGTAAATTTGCTACATCTAGGAGTCAGCGTAAGAAAATCTTTGAAATGCTATACATTTTCAGTGAAGCATATGATCATTGCTTCTTTATTCATATTGAACGTTCCTTCATGGCTTTTAACACCTATTTTTGTCAGGGGTCTACCCCGCTTGGGTATGCAGTGAGTTGTGGTGATATAAATATGGCCCGGTTACTTATGAGCTTCGGTGCGAACCCTTATAGAGTCTTCACAGAGGTGTGTGATTCACAGTGCTATGCATATATATATATATATATATATATATATATATATATATATATATATATATATATATATATATATATGAGCATTTAAATAATATGAGCCTTTAAGGGGTACATTTCATAGTAAATCCATGTTGCATTTTTAATATTTAAACTGCTCATATCTATGTTACAGTTATAAACAAGTATTGACGAATAAGTTTGGATTAAAATAATCTTTCTGTTGGTAGAATATTATGTAGGATAAAGTCTCGACCATTAATTTTAGCCGAAAGATGAACTTATTTTGTGTCTGGTTAGAATATGAAAACATCTCGTAGTGAAACTTAATCATTTTTTTTTCAGGACGGCATGTCACCGATGATTTATGCTAAAAAGAACAACATGGAGAAAATGCTAAAGGCTTTGGAAAGAGCTTAAGTTCGTTGAAGAGAACTTGTCAAGGTTATTTTACGTTTAACTAAAGGTCGACATTTTTCATTCAATGACATGATCCTCGTGCTTAAATAACAAGGACTTTTCAAAGGAAAGAATATACTAGTTCACTCTGTGGTCGTCTTTAAAAAGGAAGTTTGTCAGTGCTTTATGTGGAAATATTTGTCGAAATAAAAGGAAAACCATGACAAAGATCAAGGGGATGCTCAAAACTGAAATGCTGAACAAACTTATCTATCAGCCTTAGATTCACTTACATAGCTGTTACGTTGACATGAATGTGTCTTCATGGACACAGCAAGGATGCAGCGCAGCGGGCCATGCCGATCCCCCCCCCCCCCTACATACACACACCGCCCTATCCGACTTTATATGTATTCTTTATGTTAAACTATCCAACCACTAAATTACTGCTACATTTCATAGTGTGAAAGTAATTTTCATTAAAGTATCAGTCATTTTTACATCAAGAATCATTAGTGCACACGTCTGTTACGGAGAGGTTAATATTGACTTTTTTGTGAAACAAAAGATCATGCACCACAAAATATTTAAAATTTAAAGAGTTTAAATGGGGGCGAAAATTAACACAGTTTTACCCATTCCTAATTACCATTCATGCTGTGGCACCCGTTTCTCTTGTTTTTTATATTAAAGATGTTACAAGAATTTTAAAGTTCTGAACTCATTAACGGCAGAGTTAAACAAAAATCAATATATATATATATATATATATATATATATATATATATATATAAAATATAGTATAACTGTATGTTTATGGAAACAAATGATTGCATGGCCAGGTAGTCCTTCCATGATTCGTCTGATAATTCAATCCAATGATTTTCGGAAGATGTCAAACCCCCTGAAAATACAGACCAATTTTCCTTCAATTTGATTTTATAAAAAGATTCGAACCAGACTGATATATTCAGGGATACTTTCCTCCTCGCAACTGTGTATAGTGTTAACTCGCAGCGCAAGCGTAAAAATTGAGGCTTGTTATTCTTAAAAGAAAAAACAATCCATCTATTTCCCCGTTTGACAAATATGAATCTAGGCTTTCAGTTGAGAAAAAAAGCATAAAACATAAGTATGTCGTGCACAGTTGAAATAAATTATTGTCGCTCAACTTTACATTTGAATAATGGCGTTATTTTTTCACTTTAATATCTATATGAAATGTCGGTTTGTCTTAAGTAAAATAAGGAAAGTCCCCAGCTTAGGATCATGATATTGAAAGTTTGTGGGACAGCAGCCCATACGCTAATGTAATATTGATATAATCCAATTACCCCCGCGCAATATAAGTCACCAGGAAGAATATATATATATATATATATATAAATATATATATATATATAATATATATATATTAATTATATATCTATGACGACGTCCAGACATTTGAAGAACTGTTTCCTCCCGAGAATAACAAAAATTGTTGAGGCATGTCGAGGCAGATTAATAGTATCTAAATTCGCCAACTTAAATGAATAGTTAAGTGGCATAGACTCAAGCATTCACACATAAACTTGATTATAGAAAAAAATCAGTTTTCACCAAAACGAAACAAAATACCACATTTATTTGTTGATTTTTGTTCGAGGATATTTCTAATTGAATTATACTCAACAGTATGGGAAACTGATTTTCCATTCCTGACGATTTAACTCCTGTACATTTTTATGAAGACTCATATTCCACAGCATTTTGTGTCACTTATGCACAACACAACAAAATAAACGACTACAATTAATATAATAATTAACAGGTATGATCAGTTGTGCATATGTTTGCGGAAGTATGACGAAGTGCATGAAAATGTTTTTTATAATATAATAGCATCTTTGCATCTGAATTCGTAACAAATTTCTCAACCTTTATTCAGTAATGTAGTTACAAATGATAATCTATAGAATTCATAATGTTCCATTATGAAGGAAAAAATGAAACGATTTTAATTGCTCGGCGAAATGAAATTTCACGTAAGAAATCATGTATATTTCATTAAGTAGAATTCAGATTACATTTAGGTGAAAATCAGTAAAACAAAATAAATCAATTGGTCTTCAGCAATTATCTTATGGCAGTCACACGTTGGATCCCTTGTTATTATGAATTCAACGAAACTTCAAATATGTATCGACCATATGGGTTCTAAATATAAATATTTCTATAATGTCATTCTCTTAATATCATAAATCAAATGCTTTCAATTGCCACAATTGTCTGTATGACAGACATCAGTCAAACCTCTCCATCAGCTCTTTTAACACATTGACAAAAGGAGAAGAATGGACGCTGTCTATCTTGACGCTTGCTGCGGTAAATTTATAGCCGAAACACCCTTTCCCTAAACAAGTGTTCTTGCCAGTATGTCTGAAGTTTATATATCGAAGTCCCGGATACCAATATGATCCATGTTCCTCTATCTGCATGATATAGTGACATATAGGGTTTATTTTTGCATTTTAAGCGGATTTAAAATCATAGCACATTTAATAATCAAATCTTTTAATAAATCTCAATATCACCGATTGTATTACAATTCAATTTTACATAAATAAGGACATAAAATTAACATACCATGCAAATTTGATCCAGAACCGACATCAGAAGAAAACGTTATTTTCATTATATATACTTACCTTCACCCACTCCATATTCTCCCCAGGATACTCCTTACGTAATGGTTTTCCCAAAGGTTTCCTGTCTCTGTCTTGCAGTGTGAGTTCAAAGTAATATTCGGAAATTGCTTCACACCCTTTTGCAACACTGTCATTCAAATAACAAGTCTAATGTAAGAAAATTTTATGAACACTTCAGAAGAATTCTTTGCCTGATGTCCGCATACAGCCCATATTTCAGTATTTTACCCTGATCTAAATTTCCAGTAAATAGACATTTTATTAAAAATGCAACTTTCTTATACATAGATTTCCATAAATGTGTGTTATAGTAAAAAAAATCCATACATTGTTTTGGCGGAACAATTGACTTTTTGGAGATATTGCATGGAAAAGCGTAAAGAGCAAGGACTGTTACAAATTTTCAGATATACAATAAGAAATGTATTGTCGAGTTACGTGTTTAACATGTGAGAGGTTTAAGGTTGAGATGTGTGGTGGGAAAACCAACCATTCTGACACGCTTATGTTTAAGGCCATTTTGTCAAGGACCTTCTCTGTAAACCCCTCCGCCAATAGATCTATCGTTTGTTCCTTGACAAACCAGTCCGACGAATTAACCCAGCAACGGGTACAGCCTGCGGAATAAATACAAAGGCAAGATGAAATGTATAACCATTTACCACGACGATTGACATGCCATCGTTTTCTTATGTAAACTCAGAATAGTAGTATACTCATATCATATAGTGTTAGTGCTAACTAACGGTCTATCTTCAGGTTTGGTAACTGTTCTACAATCACTGGTGGTGTATTGGCAAAATTTGTTTTTCTTGAGTGATCAATCTCTTATATTACGTTTTCTACGCTTGGAAATGTTACACAAAGCATTCTATTCGAACTGTTAGAAAACAATTGATCTATTCAGTGACATGCACGTTTTCAATAATATTTAGGCATATTTCATATTACTATTCCAAGATCTAGTTTCATCCAAGCTGAAGACAAGGTATTGTTTACCTTTCACATCTATGCTAAATAAAGTATGCATTTCCAGAGGATTTAGGCCTTCTATAGCAAAGCCGCTATCCCCGGCTTTGACCACTGACCAACCATGAAGGCCATCTGTAGGCAGATAATGGGTAAACGTCTAATACATTTAGAATGCTTAAGTATTTCGAATTATAGTATTTTAAATGAAATGGGGAATGTGTCATGTCATTCAGTCGATGTTTGCTAGGTTCAAATCCAAAAATATATGTTGGGAATATATGGATGGATGGTTGCCAGGATGTCGAACAATAATGCATTTAAAGTGTGTATTTTGAACTGGTACATTATGAAACATATAATTAACCCTAAAAATAAACGTTGAACTAAATATAACAGAGAATTTAATTAATATGCTGATTAATAAATTAACATAGGCCTATAGAGGAAAATGTCTGAATGACAGATTAGCGAATAACAAAATACTTTTGTTTTTGTTTAAATCACACCTAATACACTTACCTTCAGCCATTGGGTTTGAAATCAGGTTTCTTTTCAGCGGTTTCTTGGCGAAATAAAATAGGCAGTTAAAGACATTATTACACTATATATCATTACATTGACAGTTGTTTAGAAAATTCGACCTTAGAAGAATAACAGCAGTAAAATTAAATAGCTCAGAAACAGGAAACTCCCCAAATACACTGCTTACATTTGTTGCTTTATAATTCAAGCAGGCTCCATGTTCCAGTAAGACGGCTGTCTTTTCAGTGCCTTCCTTGATTAGCGCCAACATTAATGGAGTGTACCCGTCCTTAACAAGAAGAAGAGGCGTCTTTAATCATGTAATATTTCAGGAATATTTAGATACGATAACCCTACAATATATATATTTATGCTAAGAGGAAGACGCTTAGTGTAGAAAAATTGTTTATTTTATTCACGGGCTTTCGAAGTTCAGTGCTCCCCATCAGGTACTAAGTGGAATATGTATAAAAAGCGGCTGTATATGTATGTATGGTTTACAATTTATAAAATGTAAATGTAAAATGTAAAATCATTATTTACAGCCGGGCGTTAAGATATAACAAGCGATGTTCCGACAAATCTAACAGAATTCGACAATTCGAAAAACTGCAAAGTATTTTATAAATATGGGTAACAAGCAGCAAACGGTAGCAAAAACAAAAAGGAAAAGCAACTTTACTTTGACTACATTATTAACTAGCTCCTAAAATGAAAACAGGAAACCGTCGCACACCGTTAGCCACAACATATCATCCACGCATACGGAAACCTCTTAAAGGAATTATTCATGATTTACAACCTATATTAGAATGAGACGCAATTTTAAAACCATTCTTTCCCGAAAGACCGCTCTTTTCATTCAAACAACCTCATAATCAACATAAAAAATAGTAACAAATCAAAGATTAACTGTGTTGACACCAACGGCATATTCCAATGTAAAAAGCCGCACTGCCGCACAGTCCATCTTATTCTTCGTTACGAAACATTAATTGTCTATGAAACTACACACATCATTCAGGGACAGTTTGATTGATAGAGTAAAGGTATAATATATGTTATATTATGTATATTATGAGCGTCAAACGATTAATGTGTCAGGGGGCATAAACTCAACATATCCCGAATACCTGAACCGGACATTTATAACCTAACATTATGGGTAATTGGACAATGACAGTAGCCAATCGTTACAATCAAACTATCACATCGTACAATGCATGGATGTTTTTATAAATTGTTAATTGTACATTGTAAAATATATACTTTAGGTCTACTTCAAGCCTCTAGAAACCTCCTGTTTCGAGAGATATTCGGTTCCCTGTGGGTTCTGAGTAGCTCAGATATGGAGGGATTGTAGTTTATGTTATCTATATTATGTATTCAATTCTAAGCTGAGAAAGTTTGTGTACAAACTACAATAATATGACTACACTCATGATATATATATATATATATATATATATATATATATATATATATATATATATCAATGACATCTCGCTATCGAGTACTTGGGATCAGCCGAAGTGGCCCCGTTAGCGGGGGAGGGGGGTCATGTTAGCACATAGGTCATAATGCCCCAACAAATTATCATCCGGCTACTATAATAAATATTTTACAAAACAAATTCATGTTTCGTGAGTAAGGTTTACATAAAAATGAAAATATGGATTGATCTTTATCTTTTTTACTAAAGAAAAATATATAATTAAAATAAAATGGTAAAATATATTTGTCTCGGTGGAGGACGATAAGCATCGTCCTTCACCAATGTTGGGGAGCCTTAATAGCAATTGTCCGATGGGCGGAATGTTTCATGCAAGTATGACCATATTAAAGCCACTTTTTTTTCTTTCGTGTGATGGAATTATTGCTTTGGTGATATTTGACAAACATTTCTAGCATCGTTAATTACGCTTAATTCAAACGATAAAAAGCTTGACCATATGTTTGACCAGCTTGCTATGGGTATATGCCTCATATTTTTTTTTTACTTTTAGTATTTAACCCATATGGCGATTTTGAATCAATTTTGCATATAAGTAACGTCTTTTTGGTTATAACTCATTCATAACAAGACTAACCATGTGATGATTGTCGACCCTGAAAATATTAGTTAAGCCATGTGTATTTAAGGAGCAAAACGAAATTTATCCAGACTTTTTAAAGGGTATATAGGGAAATTATTTATTTTGCTCATTGCAAAGGATTATAGATGCTATCATATTAAGATATGTTGTCATACCTTTATGTTAGACATCTTTTGTTCTTCATCCTCAAGTACCTTATATAGGTCCATTAAATGTAAGTCCACTTGACCAGTCTCTTCAACCACCTGGTAATTTATAGAATGTCAGTTAACAGAGAACAAAGATAAATCAATGCATTTTTACAACTTCCTGTCAATGAATGCTGTATTATGAATAATTTCTCATATAATATATACATATATATAAACTTTAATCATTTTAATAAGTAAATTTATACCCATTTATTAGGTTAAAATATATAATGTACTCGGTAACGAAAGAGGATTTATAAGTACTTCGACTGACAATGAATTTGTGAAATAAATCTTGAATACTTAAGATTGTTATATGTCAGTGACAAATATTTACCTTTGGCGATTTTAACATAGCTGGAAGATCAAATATTTTGTCATCAGGTGTCGATGTCATCATTGCTTACAGGTGTGGCGAAATGAGCTTACAAAATTAAACATGTAAATAAATCATAACATACCAGGAATTCTGTAAAAAGACTTATCATCATTGCACATATGAAAAGTTATACACGTTGATATCTATGACCTTGTCCCATAACAATAGCTTAAAATAGTCAGGGTTTATGTTACTATTTATTTGCTTAGCCGAGATGTCAAATGGACCTGTTTCAAATTGTTCACTTGGTTCCGTATACTTTTCAAGGCATTATAATGTACGAGTTTTTTGTAATGCTACTTTGACTTATTTTGCCCATCTGCAGAATTCCAGTCCGGTTTCTTACTCCCCGACAGGCAAGAGTACAAGCTTCCTCTCATGTTATATCCTGGTGTAAAACAGGCACGGCGACTACCGACCCTTTGAATCAATGGTGTAATCCTCCCCATTCCTAGATCAAAACACCAATAAAGCCCGGGAAAGGGCACTCGTGAGTGAACCACGGCTGTTGAGCACGGCCTTTCCATTTAGCCTGCAGCACTCACCCTTGGTGTTGATGGACCGTGGACAATCTCACCTTTTCGGCGGAGATTGAGTCTGTTACGCTGTCCCAAGATAACCCTTTCAATATTCAAACTAATAGTAATAATACATTAAAAAAAACATAAAATACATAAAACAATGGTCTGCAGGGACATACATGTGGTAACGTTAATGGAGGCAAGACCGGTTCATTTACCAGCATGAATGATGATTTTTTCTGCGATTTTCTTCTAGATACATGTTTTTTTTTCACATCAGCAAAAATGTCATATAATGTATGATCATGTAAAACAATACCTACTGATATTTGTCTCTCTCTGGTAGCATACATTGTCACAATTTTGTTATCACCAATACCATAATTCTATGCCTAATAAACAATTGTGGCAATAAGGATGTTAACTCAAATATATTGCCAAAATGTGCCTCGAGACACATGTATTGCCTATTATATTTGCGTTTAATCATTGCACATTTTTAGGCAAATAATATGAATGATCAATTTATAGACTTTTCTTATCAGACAAATTCAGATTCCTACAAAGAAATTTTGCTGTGTATGTATAAAATGTTTAACAAGATATTGTAAATTACAAATCTCTATTCAAGTATTCTCTCTTTCGATTATCTTCCTTCTGACTTGAGAAATAGAGTTTAGTAGACCAATGAACTTATAGTATCTTGAACCACAGTGTATAACCCACTCATAAATATGCCAAACATATTGATTAATGACCAATATTGTCTATATTTTTTTAAACCACAAGATCCGTTTGAAGGGCCGATCGATGTTTCGTAATCAAGTCTATACGAACATTTTAAACATGCAGGAATACCCCATGAATTGTATCTACAAAAGAAAATCTGTACACTCACCGCTTCAGGCTCAGCTGATACGACAATGTCTCACAAAACTACTGTCCCACAAAACTACACAGTCTACCCAAACAAACTCTCGTGTGTTGGTTTACAACAGAGGCACAATGGGACATGCACTCGTTACTTGTTTGGCACTGTGCACAATAACATGATGCCCTAGTAAGGTCTACAGTAAAATTTATCAGCAGCAGCCTTGCTTAAAGAGACTCAGTCGGATGACATAAACACAGCAGTTACTACAGTACACAGACTGGTTACTTTATCCTTGAGCCACAGTTTGTATGCTGCATAGGTAATTGCTCGCAGGATGTAGTTGCTAAGTAACACAGAGGGTCCAGTGTGGCTGGAGTATCGGATTTTTTGCTTAATTTGACTGTAACAAATTAGATCTTATCAACAACTTAATAAATCAACCTATCAACACATGTACCCGATTGCTTAGTCAGACAGAAACAAATGCCACAGTAAAGGCATAAGGCTGGGACTTACATCACAGGGTAACAGCCTTGGTAACCATGACATTTTAACTGTTTATATTTTTTTATTCAGTTCTAACAACAAAATAATTACTTTCTGTATTTTAGACATGTTTGCCTCTGTATAACATGTAACATAAAGGTGATTTCATTTTTTTACGATCAGTGTAACACCATAAATCTAATGTGTTAGGCCATTTTAATCCTAGTTATGGGGTCTTGATAATCAGCTACAAGTTGCAGAAAATTTGGATGAAAAAATAATTAAAAAAAAACACATGATTGTGATTGAGGAAGAATTTGATAACTGTTCAGTACTGTGTAGTAACTTTCAGGCAATTGTTCATTTTTTTTCTGGGCAGTTGTTTGGCAATGATCAAGACCCCTATTTATTACCCCTGCAGTAACTAAAGTAAGCCTTTTTAGCTAGTTACACTCCTGCTTGTTTGGCCGATTTTTATTATATTTTATATATATAAGTTATATTTGATGGTTATTTATTTTTGTTACTTTAGAACTTAAGATCTATCACGCCACATTCATTTGATTTTCATGGACATGGGTAATTATTTTTATACAATTAGTGTAACCCTCATCAATTCTGTTAGCAATCGGAGGCCACTTCCGATTGCTAAGCTATGGTCACTTCATTGATCAAAGTGAGCCTGTTGAGCTAGGTACACTAGTTTGCCGTTTTTTATTACATTATATATATATGGTATTTTCTAGCGGGTTAATTATTTTCTGTTTACATTTCTCCACAACATATGAGAAATCAGTCTATAAATCAATTAAATTTATATTTACCATTACGAATTTGTTGTATACACCGACTTGTTGACTGGAAAATGTTGTTTAGTATAAAATGTGAACCCCATAGCAATGTGGCATAATATTATTGTATCAGCCAATAATATATATTTTGCGAAATATGTGTTAACTGGATATTTTGTTTTTGTAACGGTTGTACAAATAAACGTCCAGCTCATCCATGTAGCGACGGAAACCAAAGCATAGCCTAAACAATCTTTAATTAGAAATTTATATCCGTTTATTTCTTTACGTAAAATATGAGATTTGCTCGGTAATAAAACATTATTTATAAGAACAGAGTGCTTTGACTTACAATGAATCAGTGAAAATATACATAAGATGTGTCATATGTTATTGACAAATATTAACCTTCGGCGATTTGTTATATATATGTTATCATATATGTAGTCACTAGCTTTCAAGTGTCATGAAATGAGCTCACAAATGTTAACATGAAGATAAATCATAAATTATAATCAAATGTATGTGTATGGACGTTCAGAGACATAATTAAGTCAAAATCAATTGGTTAACTAGTTTAAAATAATAAACACGTTTTTAACTGGATACATGGTTTTGAAGATCTGTATCAATGTCATATATAGCTACCTATGGTTGTCTCTCAGTGTTAGCATACGTTGTCACAATTTTGTTATCATCTTTATCTTGTTTCTATGCCTAATATATAATTATAGCAATAAGGATACATATATTATATATATAGAGTATATGTTAAATATATTTGGGATTAGTACATTTTCATCCCTCATGTCAGATTGTAATGCCCATACAATGAAAAAATTAGCAACCTATGTACACTATGCCTTTGTCAGGAGAGATAATGAATTGAAAGCTATTATCTAATTAATCTATTTATTGACTTATTTATTCATTTACAAATTAGGAAATAGATGAATTACTTTCCATTGATGCATTGCATTACTGTTTGTTTATATGTTTACGTATTTATTATTATTATTATTATTATTATTATTATTATTATTATTATTCATGACCTCTACATGAAAAGAAATATGTGATTACAAAATTTCTGCATGTGTTTAGATATTGCAAATATGGATTTTCACACAACATTGTGTTTCAATGCATGTTATTTTAATTCATGTTATGCTGTTACATGTTGTTTTTGTTGAATTTTTATGATTCTTAACACATGCTCTTTGTTGAATCATGGGCCTGAGGCCTTTTATTTCTTCTTCTATTAATTCATTCATTCATATATAGATTGTCAAAGAAAAAACAATTTACCTATCATATTTGCGTTGAATAATAGCAAAAATATTTAGAGAAATAATGTCTATGATCTTTTTTACCTTTCTTGACTTTTCTTGCCAGACCAATTTAAATTCTTCCACAGTTATTTAATGTTTATATAACGAGTATGCAAAAGATTACAAATTAAATATGTCCGTACAGGTATTAATGTAGGACAGGAGAAACAATCGTGTTCGGTTGACTACTGAACAGGATTGTTTATCTTGAACCACAGTGTATCACACACCCATTAATATGCCATTCATATAAATTTCTGCCCAAAATTGTCTATAATCTTAGAAACTACAATATCCTTTGATAGAGCCGACAGATCTCTCGGGATTTAGTCGATATTGACATTTAAAACATGCAGAAATATACCATAATGTGTATCTGCAAAAGAAAATCTGTACACTCTACGCTTCAGGCTCAGCTTATATGACAGCATGTCGTACAAAAACCAAACAGCTTACACAAACATACATTGTTCTGCTGATTTATAACATACGTTCAATGGGGAACGCACTCGTTACGTGTATGCCCCTAAACACGGACACGTGGCGACGTAGAAGGATCAATGACAACCCATTGTGATAGCTGAATACATTTAGCGATGTGAATCAGCTGTACATAAGAAACCTTTGCCCTGTCGCCTATCTAAAGAACTTGGTCTTGACACTATTGTAGATAAACAACCGAATATGTAAACGTTCCATCCCAAATATTGCCCTTTGAAGAGATAGATAATGAAAAACCCAGAACATATTCCGTGGGATTTAGAATGTTCCCATTCACCCCTAGAAGGCGTATATTCTGTACACTAACTGATGGTCTATGTTCCCATAAATGTACCCATTAATTCTGATTTTCCCCGGCGTATAAGCATTAATGTCAATGTACCTTAGATGACACATTATAAATGGTGCTGCCAACGTTTATTTTTGACTACTTTCATTAATTCGTGCCTGTCAATGTGCTGGTTTACAACAGAAGCACAGTGGGACATGCACTCGTTACTTGTTTGGCACTGTGCACGATTACATGATGACCTAGTAAGGTCTACAGTAAAATTTATATGCAGCAGCCTTGCTTTAAGAGACTCAGTCGAATGACATAAACACAGCAGTTACTACAGTACACAGACTGGTTACTTTATCCTTGAGCCACAGTTTGTACGCTGCATAGGTAATTGCTCGCAGGATGTAGTTGCTAAGTAACACAGAGGGTCCAGTGTGGCTGGAGTATCGGATTTTTTGCTTGATTTAACTGTAACAAATTAGATCTTATCAACAACTTAATAAATCAACCTATCAACACATGTACCCGATTGCTTAGTCAGACAGAAACAAATGCCACAGTAAAGGCATAAGGCTGGGACTTACATCACAGGGTAACAGCCTTGGTAACCATGACATTTTAACTGTTTATATTTTTTTTTATTCAGTTCTAACAACAAAATAATTACTTTCTGTATTTTAGACATGTTTGCCTCTGTATAACATGTAACATAAAGGTGATTTCATTTTTTTACGATCAGTGTAACACCATAAATCCAATGTGTTAGGCCATTTTAATCCTAGTTATGGGGTCTTGATAATCAGCTACAAGTTGCAGAAAATTTGGATGAAAAAATAATTAAAAAAAACACATGATTGTGATTGAGGAAGAATTTGATAACTGTTCAGTACTGTGTAGTAACTTTCAGGCAATTGTTCATTTTTTTTCTGGGCAGTTGTTTGGCAATTATCAAGACCCCTATTTATTACCCCTGCAGTAACCAAAGTAAGCCTTTTTAGCTAGTTACACTCCTGCTTGTTTGGCCGATTTTCATTATATTTTATATATATAAGTTATATTTGATGGTTATTTATTTTTGTTACTTTAGAACTTAAGATCTATCACGCCACATTCATTTGATTTTCATGGACATGGTTAATTATTTTTATACAATTAGTGTAACCCTCATCAATTCTGTTAGCAATCGGAGGCCACTTCCGATTGCTAAGCTATGGTCACTTCATTTATCAAAGTGGGCCTGTTGAGCTAGGTACACTTGTTTGCCGTTTTTTATTACATTATATATATATGGTATTTTCTAGCGGGTTAATTATTTTCTGTTTACATTTCTCCACAACATATGAGAAATCAGTCTATAAATCAATTAAATTTATATTTACCATTACGAATTTGTTGTATACACTGACTTGTTGACTGGAAAATGTTGTTTAGTATAAAATGTGAACCCCATAGCAATGTGGCATAATATTATTGTATCAGCCAATAATATATATTTTGCGAAATATGTATTAACTGGATATTTTGTTTTTGTAACGGTTGTACAAATAAACGTCCAGCTCATCCATGTAGCGACGGAAACCAAAGCATAGCCTAAACAATCTTAAATTAGAAATTTATATCCGTTTATTTCTTTACGTAAAATATGAGATTTGCTCGGTAATAAAACATTATTTATAAGAACAGAGTGCTTTGACTTACAATGAATCAGTGAAAATATACATAAGATGTGTCATATGTTATTGACAAATATTAATCTTCGGCGATTTGTTATATATATGTTATCATATATGTAGTCACTAGCTTTCAAGTGTCATGAAATGAGCTCACAAATGTTAACATGAAGATAAATCATAAATTATAAACAAATGTATGTGTATGGACGTTCAGAGACATAATTAAGTCAAAATCAATTGGTTCACTAGTTTAAAATAATAAACACGTTTTTAACTGGATACATGGTTTTGAAGATCTGTATCAATGTCATATATAGCTACCTATGTTTGTCTCTCAGAGTTAGCATACGTTCTCACAATTTTGTTATCATCTTTATCTTGTTTCTATGCCTAATATATAATTATAGCAATAAGGATACATATATTATATATATAGAGTATATGTTAAATATATTTGGGATTAGTACATTTTCATCCCTCATGTCAGATTGTAATGCCCATACAATGAAAAAATTAGCAACCTATGTACACTATGCCTTTGTCAGGAGAGATAATGAATTGAAAGCTATTATCTAATTAATCTATTTATTGACTTATTTATTCATTTACAAATTAGGAAATAGATGAATTACTTTCCATTGATGCATTGCATTACTGTTTGTTTATATGTTTACGTATTTATTATTATTATTATTATTATTATTATTATTATTATTATTATTATTATTATTCATGACCTCTACATGAAAAGAAATATGTGATTACAAAATTTCTGTATGTGTTTAGATATTGCAAATATGGATTTTCACACAACATTGTGTTTCAATGCATGTTATTTTAATTCATGTTATGCTGTTACATGTTGTTTTTGTTGAATTTTTATGATTCTTAACACATGCTCTTTGTTGAATCATGGGCCTGAGGCCTTTTATTTCTTCTTCTATTAATTCATTCATTCATATATAGATTGTCAAAGAAAAAACAATTTACCTATCATATTTGCGTTGAATAATAGCAAAAATATTTAGAGAAATAATGTCCATGATCTTTTTTACCTTTCTTGACTTTTCTTGCCAGACCAATTTAAATTCTTCCACAGTTATTTAATGTTTATATAACGAGTATGCAAAAGATTACAAATTAAATATGTCCGTACAGGTATTAATGTAGGACAGGAGAAACAATCGTGTTCGGTTGACTACTGAACAGGATTGTTTATCTTGAACCACAGTGTATCACACACCCATTAATATGCCATTCATATAAATTTCTGCCCAAAATTGTCTATAATCTTAGAAACTACAATATCCTTTGATAGAGCCGACAGATCTCTCGGGATTTAGTCGATATTGACATTTAAAACATGCAGAAATATACCATAATGTGTATCTGCAAAAGAAAATCTGTACACTCACCGCTTCAGGCTCAGCTTATATGACAGCATGTCGTACAAAACCAAACAGCTTACACAAACATACATTGTTCTGCTGATTTATAACATAAGTTCAATGGGGAACGCACTCGTTACGTGTATGCCACTTAAAACGGACACGTGGCGACGTAGAAGGATCAATGACAACCCATTGTGATAGCTGAATACATTTAGCGATGTGAATCAGCTGTACATCAGAAACCTTTGCCCTGTCGCCTATCTAAAGAACTTGGTCTTGACACTATTGTAGATAAACAACCGAATATGTAAACGTTCCATCCCAAATATTGCCCTTTGAAGAGATAGATAAGAAAAACCCAGAACATATTCCGTGGGATTTAGAATGTTCCCATTCACCCCTAGAAGGCGTATATTCTGTACACTAACTGATGGTCTATGTTCCCATAAATGTACCCATTAATTCTGATTTTCCCCGGCGTATAAGCATTAATGTCAATGTACCTTAGATGACACATTATAAATGGTGCTGCCAACGTTTATTTTTGACTACTTTCATTAATTCGTGCCTGTCAATGTGCTGGTTTACAACAGAAACACAATGGGACATGCATTCGTTACTTTTTTGGCACTGTGCACGATTACATGATGACCTAGTAAGGTCTACAGTTAAATTTATATGCAGCAGCCTTGCTTTAAGAGACTCAGTCGAATGACATAAACACAGCAGTTACTACAGTACACAGACTGGTTACTTTATCCTTGAGCCACAGTTTGTACGCTGCATAGGTAATTGCTCGCAGGATGTAGTTGCTAAGTAACACAGAGGGTCCAGTGTGGCTGGAGTATCGGATTTTTTGCTTGATTTGACTGTAACAAATTAGATCTTATCAACAACTTAATAAATCAACCTATCAACACATGTACCCGATTGCTTAGTCAGACAGAAACAAATGCCACAGTAAAGGCATAAGGCTGGGACTTACATCACAGGGTAACAGCCTTGGTAACCATGACATTTTAACTGTTTATATTTTTTTTATTCAGTTCTAACAACAAAATAATTACTTTCTGTATTTTAGACATGTTTGCCTCTGTATAACATGTAACATAAAGGTGATTTCATTTTTTTACGATCAGTGTAACACCATAAATCCAATGTGTTAGGCCATTTTAATCCTAGTTATGGGGTCTTGATAATCAGCTACAAGTTGCAGAAAATTTGGATGAAAAAATAATTAAAAAAAACACATGATTGTGATTGAGGAAGAATTTGATAACTGCTCAGTACTGTGTAGTAACTTTCAGGCAATTGTTAATTTTTTTTCTTGGCAGTTGTTTGGCAATTATCAAGACCCCTATTTATTACCCCTGCAGTAACCAAAGTAAGCCTTTTTAGCTAGTTACACTCCTGCTTGTTTGGCCGATTTTTATTATATTTTATATATATAAGTTATATTTGATGGTTATTTATTTTTGTTACTTTAGAACTTAAGATCTATCACGCCACATTCATTTGATTTTCATGGACATGCTTAATTTTTTTTTATACAATTAGTGTAACCCTCATCAATCAATTCTGTTAGCAATCGGAGGCCACTTCCGATTGCTAAGTTATGGTCACTTCATTGATCAAAGTGGGCCTGTTGAGCTAGGTACACTGGTTTGCCGTTTTTTATTACATTATATATATATGGTATTTATTAGCGGGTTAATTATTTTCTGTTTACATTTCTCCACAACATATGAGAAATCAGTCTATAAATCAATTAAATTTATATTTACCATTACGAATTTGTTGTATACACCGACTTGTTGACTGGAAAATGTTGTTTAGTATATAATGTGAACCCCATAGCAATGTGGCATAATATTATTGTATCAGCCAATAATATATATTTTGCGAAATATGTATTAACTGGATATTTTGTTTTTGAAACGGTTGTACAAATAAACGTCCAGCTCATCCATGTAGCGACGGAAACCAAAGCATAGCCTAAACAATCTTTAATTAGAAATTTATATCCGTTTATTTCTTTACGTAAAATATGAGATTTGCTCGGTAATAAAACATTATTTATAAGAACAGAGTGCTTTGACTTACAATGAATCAGTGAAAATATACATAAGATGTGTCATTTGTTATTGACAAATATTAACCTTCGGCGATTTGTTATATATATGTTATCATATATGTAGTCACTAGCTTTCAAGTGTCATGAAATGAGCTCACAAATGTTAACATGAAGATAAATCATAAATTATGAACAAATTTATGTGTATGGACGTTCGGAGACATAATTAAGTCAAAATCAATTGGTTCACTAGTTTAAAATAATAAACACGTTTTTTAACTGGATTCATGGTTTTGAAGAACTGTATCAATGTAATATATAGCTACCTATGTTTGTCTCTCTGTGTTAGCATACGTTGTCACAATTTTGTTATCATCTTTATCTTGTTTCTATGCCTAATATATAATTATAGCAATAAGGATACATATATTATATATATAGAGTATATGTTAAATATATTTGGGATTAGTACATTTTCATCCCTCATGTCAGATTGTAATGCCCATACAATGAAAAAATTAGCAACCTATGTACACTATGCCTTTGTCAGGAGAGATAATGAATTGAAAGCTATTATCTAATTAATCTATTTATTGACTTATTTATTCATTTACAAATTAGGAAATAGATGAATTACTTTCCATTGATGCATTGCATTACTGTTTGCTTATATGTTTACGTATTTATTATTATTATTATTATTATTATTATTATTATTATTATTCATGACCTCTACATGAAAAGAAATATGTGATTACAAAATTTCTGCATGTGTTTAGATATTGCAAATATGGATTTTCACACAACATTGTGTTTCAATGCATGTTATTTTATTTCATGTTATGCTGTTACATGTTGTTTTTGTTGAATTTTTATGATTCTTTACACATGTTCTTTGTTGAATCATGGGCCTGGGGCCTTTTTTTTTCTTCTTTTAATTCATTCATTCATATGTAGATTGTCAAAGAAAAAACAATTTACCTATCATATTTGCGTTGAATAATAGCAAAAATATTTAGAGAAATAATGTCTATGATCTATTTTATCTTTCTTGACTTTTCTTGCCAGACCAATTTAAATTCTTCCACATTTATTTATTGTTTATATAACGAGTATGCAAAAGATTACAAATTAAATATGTCCGTACAGGTATTAATGTAGGACAGGAGAAACAATCGTGTTCGGTTGACTACTGAACAGGATTGTTTATCTTGAACCACAGTGTATCACACACCCATTAATATGCCATTCATATAAATTTCTGCCCAAAATTGTCTATAATCTTAGAAACTACAATATCCTTTGATAGAGCCGACAGATCTCTCGGGATTTAGTCGATATTGACATTTAAAACATGCAGGAATAAACCATAATGTGTATCTGCAAAAGAAAATCTGTACATTCACCGCTTCAGGCTCAGCTTATATGACAGCATGTCGTACAAAACCAAACATCTTACACAAACATACATTGTTCTGCTGATTTATAACATAAGTTCAATGGGGAACGCACTCGTTACGCGTATGCCACTAAACACGGACACATGGCGACGTAGAAGGATCAATGAAAACCCATTGTGATAGCTGAATACATTCAGCGATGTGAATCAGCTGTACATAAGAAACCTTTGCCCTGTCGCCTATCTTAAGAACTTGGTCTTGACACTATTGTAGATAAACAACCGAATATGTATACGTTCCATCCCAAATATTGCCCTTTGAAGAGACAGATAATGAAAAATCCAGAACATATTCCGTGGGATTTAGAATGTTCCCATTAACCCCTAGAAGGCGTATATTCTGTACACTAACTGATGGTCTATGTTCCCATAAATGTACCCATTAATTCTGTTTTTCCCCGGCGTATGAGAATTAATGTACCTTAGATGACACATTATAAATGGTGCTGCCAACGTTTATTTTTGACTACTTTCATTAATTCGTGCCTGTCAATGTCTGGTAGAGTCCGGTGCTCGGTGGCGGGTTGGCAAGAAAAGTTAATCGTGTGTATTTTTCTTTATTTGAACGATCGTTTGACCGAACAAAAAAAATCTGTCCACCGAGCTTTTCCAATAAACAACGTACGACCATCAGAAACAAACTACAATGATTTTAATAGCATTATTTAAGAAATATTATATGTTAAGAAACTATATCAATCGTATTAAAGTGTCCAGAAAACTATCTGATGTACTGTCTTAGGTGCAGCTTGTGCTTTTATATTACGTGGAAGGTGTCAGCGATATCTGGGGCGTTGTACAAAATGAAAGCTTGATGAGTATGAAGATTCCTGTTCCAACAATTAACATATTATGCTTTTACCATATCTCGCAAAATGGGGGTCAGTGTCCTGATTTTTTTTTTAAATGACTTCACAAAGACCTTAAAAGATCTTACCCTTATAGATGTTAGGTGAGACGTTTCTAGGTCCAACAGTTAAGACAGTGTTTCCTGTCTACCTTTATTGTGCTCAAATTAATGGTCATGGGTCATAGTTCTCGGGGAAAAAAATCTGACCTACATTTTGGAAATTTTAATAATTTTGGACCAGAACATGCATAGATTTTAAGTAAACAAAAAATCTAGGGTCAACGGTTACTTTTTACTGCCCTGTCAGACAGAGTGAGTCGCTATAACTTCGATTATAAACATTTAGCTGAGTAAAATATTTAATAAATACACAGTGGTCAGGTATATGCATAATGGCGGACTGATATGCATATGTGAGGGATTCCATTGTCAATGCGAACAGATCGCTCGGAGAAGTTAATGTTATATCTTTGTTAATGAAGATAATGAAAGCACCTTTTAAAACTATGTAGAGTTGTATTAAAAGTGTAAATGACGTTAGAGGTATGTCTTCATGGTCTAGACATTCGATAAGTCAATATGCTGATTTATATATGCTTTTGCTACGAGAAAAATTGCACCTTTAAAGCATTTTTTAAGAACATATTTATGACCATCAAATTAAAAAAAAATGGGTCACTGTGTGCTCAGCTGAAGTTGAACCTGAAGGTAAAATTGAAAAAAAAAATCTGAAAAGGAGATAATGTTTGAGAGGGAGAAGAAATATAGGCCATGATCTTTATATATGTGTAATAAACTGGTGAAAATAACATTTCCAGTTCCGACCAAGTGTTTCCATATGTTCAAACTGAAGCATGTGAGCAGTTTGTGAACATGAGATGTATACTATTACCATGATCATTGGTTAGCTTTTTGATAAGCTATTGACAGTCCAGCAGTTCACACATATGTTCAATTAGATCCTTTTTTTAAAAATTTATTGACAAAAGAACAATACATAAAAAGTATACAGCAAAATACCAGAAGGCGAACAACATTAAGTTAGTCCGACTGTAGAATATATGTATTTATCTATACATACATTTCTCTATACCCAGCTATAAAGGAACAAAACATACAGGAAAAAAGAATACATACATACTGACAAATCTCCAACTGTAATAATATCAGAAAATTTCAACAACTCTGTATGAATACCGTAATGAAATGTTGCCAATGTGAGAATCACTTCCATAAAATTTTTCTTTAATAAGGCAGTGTAGAGATATCCACTTATTTTCATGCTGTTGCAATTTTTCTCTTATGAGAGCGATATATTTTTCAATATTATGTATTTCTTTTTTAATAAACATTTCACACTTCCTAGTTTTTGGTTGTTCTCTTCTACATCTACTGACATATAAGTACCTTTTGATAAGTAAAGTCATGAAATTCAACCATCTTGTATTGTAACATCCTAAGATAACATTATCAGCTGACCATATAAATGTTGTTTCAACTGCTCCATATGATTTTAATATAGAAAGAATATCACTCCCGATCAATCTGGAAAACCAACACTCCCAAAATAAGTGTAAAATGGTTTCATCCTCATTTTTGCAAAAACTACATTCAGCAGAGTTAATTATATTTATCCTATAAAGAAAAGGTTTTAAAGTAATTCTGCCGTGTAGTATATAAAACTGGAACATCCTTAATTTTACAGATATAGTACAGTTAAATATATTACTGAAACCTTTATATACTTTCTCTTCAGATTTTGTTTGTAGGTCAGATTCCCAATTCTTGATTGCAGAAGTTGGCTTCTCCAGGTTCTTCTGAATCACCTTGGTGTATACACTTTTAGTCAGATATTTAGTCCTAATTATTCTATCAAAGTTAAAATTATAGGACTTGGTAATAATTTCAGGTTTTTCGGTTTCAAGTAAGCTTTTCCATAGTTTTGGGATGACATTAATTATTCCATTTTATGTTATAATATCTATTTTAACATTAAATTTATGACATAGCTCATTATAATTTAACCAAACATTCTTTGCACCATCTGTTTTAATTATGTCAGAGATATATTTTATCCCTGCCACACATAATGATCTAAAAAAATATAACTTTCTTTCCTCTTTTAATGTGAGAATTGAACCATATGATTTGATTTTTAATGTCTGTGCAAGTTAATGGTGAGTGGTAATTATATATACACCAAGACTGAAATACTTCTTTCCAAAATATGGATGGTTTTACAAATATCTCTAGGAGATCATTTCTATGTAAATTTCACCTGAATGACTCATCAGACATCTTTAGACCTTGTATGAACATTTGTCTCCATATATCATTTTCTGATTTAGACAGTATTCTTTTTATCCAAGCTATTTTTAGTGTTATGGCCTGTGTTGGTAGATGTATCATGCTAAGCCCCCCCACAATCTATAGGTGCATAAAGAATATTCCTTTTAACTGATTCTCTACCTTTATGCCATATGAATTTAAATAGCAATTTCTCTATTTCTTTCAAAATTTGTTTTGTTGGGGAAGGGAGAACTGATAATAAATAAATTACATGGGAAATAAGGAAACTCTTGATAATGGTAATTTTTCCAGGGGTGTGAGTTTTCTGCGAGACCATACAGATATCACACTCTTTATTTTTTGTATTTTTGGTGTATAATTTAACTGTACAACATTTTTCATGGAAGGTGTTATAGTAATTCCTAGTAAATTTAATTGTTTGTTAGCCCAGGTCAAACCTTAATTTGTTACTATGTCTTTTTCTTCATATTTCCCTTCTGTTAAGGGCATTATAGCTGTTTTGTCTCGGTTCATCCTTAAACCTGATATTATTAAATTCAGAAAATACATTAAGAGTTTCTTGTATGCTAGCGATATCTTTTGTAAACACCACTGTGTCATCTGCATACTGTATTATTTAAAAAAAAAACATGTTTGGATGAGATTCCATTTATTTTTTCATTTGATCTTATAGCCTCTGCCAGTATTTCAATAGCAAGTATAAATAAATAGGGGGATAAGGGACAACCTTGTCTGACTCCTCTACTTACTTAAAAAAAATCAAATTATAACACAGCTGGAGATGTTAGTACTCAATGTTTTAATCATAGAGATAGTATGCAAATCAAAGTTCATTAATTCTAAAATTTTATAAATATAAATCCATTCTAAAAAATCGAATGCTTTTTCAAAGTCGACAGCCATGAGGAAAGATTTTTCTTCATTTTGTAATAAATATTAAGACAGAGTCATAACTTTTGCAACATTTTCCCCTATATATCTTCCCTGCATGAACCCTGTCCCCGTGAATTAAAGTTGGGAGAAACTGTTTTATTCTGTTCGCAATGGATTTTGAAATAATTTTATAATCGCAGTTTAAGAGTGTAAGGGGTCTCCATTTTTTTAGATAAAGTTCATCTTTTCCCTTTTTAGGGAGAAGGCTAATTATACCCTGCCTCTGAGTTATTGATAAAAGACCTGTAATAAAACTAAATCTGATGCTGTCCATATAATATCTCTTTATGTCATTCCAATAAAATTTGTAAAACTCAACGGGGAAACCATCTGTCCCTAGCGATTTTTCATTTGAACATGTTTTTAAACTATTTAAATTTCCTGTTCTGTGATTTCTGGACACATTGGTTTTTTTTAATTTATTCATTTTTATATTATATTTTCAAGAAAATTTTCAACTTTACTAACATCATGTTGTTGATTTAAAGTATAAAGTTCCTGGAAAAATACTTTTTCTTTTTCTAATATTATGTGGATTGTTTATTCTATGTCCATTTATAATAAGTTTACTGACAACCTTTCTGTTGTAATTCCTTTTCTCCATATTCAAAAAACATTTTGTTGATTTCTCATCCTCATCATACCACCTGGTTTTGCTTCTAATGGCGCCCCCCCCCGGCTTTTTCTTCTATATACTTTTATAGTTGTTGTTCCTTCTCTTTTAATTTATGTTTATCATATTGCCCATCGTCTGTAAATATTTTGTTTTTCAAGAACATTATATCTTTTTCTAACTTACTAATTTCTTCTCTGGTTTTCTTTTTTTTCTATGGCTGTGACATATACATGTTCTCCGGATAGTCATTTTTATGGTATCCCATAATAAGGTAGGATTAGCTTCTTTATTTTCATTTACAGTGGTCCATATACAATCCTTTATTTGCTGCACACATTCTTCATCATATAATAAGGAGGTATTGAATTTCCAGAAACCTGGTCCTCGTTTTCTTTAATGAGGTTCCATAATTAGATCAATCCCTGAGTGATCTGTGTTATACCCTGGTAAAATACTCGCCCCTTTAGTTAGCCTTAAAAGACCCTTAGATATAAGAAAAAATTCTATACGACTCCCAGTATATGTTGGTTTATCTCTCATCCATGTGTATTGTCTATTTTGGAAGTGAAAATGACGCCAAACATCAATTAAATCAAGTTCTTCAATCCATTCATTCATTAAATTACTAACAGTTGTGTTCCCTAGTTGTCCACTTGACTTATCTAATTTAGGATTTATAACGGTGTTCCAGTCACCTCCAACTATATTATTCTCATTGTGGCTCTGTGCGATATTATCAAATAAATCTAAATAAAAGTCTGTTTTAATTTGGTTTGGTCCATATACTTTTGCCAAATTAAGGCGTATGCCTTCTAAAGCAATGTCTAGCACTAAGACCCTTCCATCTTTATCTTTGTGTTCATTATGGATCTGATGTGACACACAGTTTTTCATCAATATTGCCACACCTCGGGAATTGGTGGCTCCATGACTAAATATTATACAGTGGCCCCATTCTGCTCTCCACTGATCAGCGGAGTTTGGGGAGCTGTGTGTCACTTGGAGAAATATTATATTGTGACTTTTATTCTGCAACCAATAAAATAATTGTCTTCTTTTAGAGGTAGACTAAGACCCCGGACATTAAGTGAGAGAACACTGATATTACTCATTCAAGTGTAGTTAAAAGAGACTGTAATGCTTGTTAATGTAATAGTGACAATTAATCTGTCCAACGTCCTGGAAAAGATGGGGGCAGACAGATATATTTGTAAGATAATAAACTGCACACTTACTGTTGAAAACGTTGGAAAAGTGAAAGCAATGTGACCCTGTTTCTGATGCCGTGTCAATATCATCGTTGTTATAACAGAGTTCATTCACATTACGTATGATACCGCCAAAGGCATCATTGTCACTGTCAGTCGTTGGTATGGATTTGGTACAAGTTAAACTGTAAACAGTGTAAAATGTTTTTTGGGTAAACAAAACGTTACGAAAAACATCATACGTGCAAAAGAGGTACTGAGACACAAATAACACAGAACATAAATATCCTAAATGATATGGATAATATAAAAAAATACCATTATCCCGGTGCTGTCGAGTATCCGCTGTCTGTTCGACCAAACTCACAGAATAACTTAAAAACTTCTACTGAACCATGTTTACTATTTACAGTCTCGCTTAACCGAGAAAGCTCAAACGACGTCTCGCTGCCCTAGGTATGATCGGGATAGTTCGGTGTAATGCAGGACCTGTTCGGCAATGTCCGTCATGGTCTCACGAACAATAACGAAAAGAACCGATCCTTCCTTAAGGGCGCACGGTTTGCTATTGCGAGCACATAATGCGTTGGCTGGAGCGATGATGACCTTGAACATAAACGTCACCGTGGTTGGCGTCCCTGGAATACGTATAATCCTTTCTATTTTGGGCTTTGGCCCCTAGATACGGCTTTTGTGTGTTCTATTTATAGTTTTAGCGCCCATTAACGGTCATTCAGTGTTCCGGTTCAGTCATTTCTGTTTCGTCATGTGTTGTTGTCTGCGTTGGCTTTCCGTTTATGTACAGCTGCCCGCGCCAAAAGCGAACCCGGTCTCCAGCGTTGAATGCGGCTAACATCTGGGGTTTCAGCTCTTGTTTTTGTTTATAATCCTTTGTAGTGAGGTCTTCCACCAACCTAACATCAGCGTTCTTCAAAGTTTTCTTTGCTGTTATCAATAGTTTGTTCCCCTCTGCTCTGCTGAAAAATCTACATATGATGTTTCTTGGCCTGGGGCTCTTTTTGCCGACTAGGGCCATTTCAATTTTGTTTTGAATTTGCTCAAGAGACAAGTTCCCCAAAAGTTTGTTTTCTGTAATATACTGCGCTACAATATTAGCACCATCATCTGACCAACCTTTTTCTTCCATTCCTATAATTCTGACATTCCACTCTCGCAGATAACGTTCCTGTTTATTGAGTTCATTTTCTAGCTGGGTCTGTAATTCCATAATAGTTTTGCTTTTTTCTTCGTTATCTGCTGTTAAGTCCGCAACCTGTTTGTGCAACGACTTCACTGTTTTGTTTGTGTTAACATGTTCGTCAGCTTTGGAGCTGAGAAGCTCAAGGCTGGTTTCAAGTTCTGTGACTCTTGTATTTAATCTCTTATTATCATCTTTAAGAAAGTCTATGGAACGGGTCTTTCAGAGCGGTACTTACTTAACTGTTCAGAGAGTTCCGTCTGTATGCCTTTCACTATCTTCTCCATACTGTCCATACCTTGTTTCAATAAGTCTCTCATCTCTTGGGGTTCCATTTCAAGAGTATTTTCTGTGTCTGAAGCTTTTGGTAGCAAATATTGTTCCATATTTGCTTCCCCAGGTTTTTCCTTTGTTCTAGGAGTATTCCTTTTGCGGTTTGCTATGGCTTTTGTACACTTCTGGTAATGTAATAGCGGAGCTCGACGTGAACACGTCTTCTTTAGTCCGACATGCTACCGAAAGTCCATTAGATCCTTTTTTAATCATAACACTTTTATAAAATATTAAATATATATTATGAAATTCATATCAATATTATGTACAGGAAAAAATATAATAATAATTATAAAATATTTTTAAATTGGCGGTGAGATGGGAAAACAAAGCCATGAGAAAATAGATAAGTGGGTTTGTTATTAGACATTCCTGACGTACGATAATATGTTTTCAATGAGAAATATAGGTCTTTCCTTAATTTAGAAGTGACCCAGGTTTCGGTTTGCTAAAAGATTTGCAGACCGATTACAGTATGTCGAATTTTGCATTCGTAGGTCTAACGATTTCAAAACTTTGCATTAAGACGGACAATGGACCATAACTATGGCTCAGATGAGAGCTGAGCTAAAAATGAAGTGGTGCAGTTGGACAGTACATCAATTTATAGGACGTATGTATTAAGAAGGGCAAGACATCTTTTCAATGAATGACAGGCTGATAAATATAACACTACATAGGGAAAATGAGACAGAAAATTATGTGAATGATTCTAGACATATTATCCGAGATGTTGATGATCCATAGAATTAAGCACAGGCAAAATAATATGGAAAGTTGCTGTCCATTAAATATGTCAGATTTCTAATTTTGTTGAACTCGACATTACCAAAAGTACTATACTTAGAAATTTATTAATCAAGTCATCTGTGCTGTTGTACAATACATTACGGGCATAGAAAAGGGAATAACAATTGCTTAAGCGGATACAATGCAAAGCAACTAGTAGATTAAGCATGCAAAACTATTCTTGTTGGTCATATCTAAGCAATGTCATTGGTGTAATCCCATTCAAATATTGCCAAGAAAGATCTCTATTAATTTTTCTTGTTAATATGTAAGCCTTTGAGCAATCCTATCGACGAAATTGACAAGAAACATCTAAATTACGACCATCATTACATTAATATGTAAACTAAAACTTTAACAAGAATATCTTCTTCTTTACCAAATTATAATAGTAAGCTGTGAAATGACAAGATGCAGTAATAATTCAGTACGTAACATCTTTATGAATATATGATTCTTTGGCTACTACAGGTCTCCACTACATAGTTTGATCTTTGCTAATTCATTACTCTTTTCAATGAACGGGAAAAATATATTTCCAGCATAACAATAACATAACCATTAAATAAGCAAAAGATATAGCTGTAATATATTTGTATCATATAATTGTTTGGGCAGTGATATAACTTCGTGTTTTGAAAATTAATATAAGCAATAATGTAAATTGACTAAATTGACTAAAGTAAACTTCTTCCTCTCTTCATAAGACCTAGAAGGCTGACAAGTGTATACCAGTAACAAGCATTGTGAACGGTGCTGCAGCAAATAAGTAACATCTGTAACTAACACATATTTTCATCTGTCTGAATGGCCTCAGATGCCCATACAGATAAGTCAGATACGCGTAGCACTGCCCACTTAGACTATCGAAAGCGATCATCATTGTTTAATCAGCTTTACGAAAACAATTGGATAATAAAATCGCGGAAAGCGCTACACATCACTCATTTTGATGTCCATGATTTACTTTTTCAATAATAGCATGTTTTCTGTGATGGTGTAGTCGCTAATGGACTGCACTACAATAGCCCCCTTTTTTAAATGTCATTAGGACACACTTCCTTGCGTGACAAAAGATCAGTGCTACCACCGTCAATTATAATATATATTTCATTATTATATCTTCACATCTCCCCTTCTTTCTGCATCTTTTGTTTTCGACGTCGAAAATGAATACATAAACTCCCTCTTATGCTGAACATCTTCAGATTTCAGCTTCTAGGTGCCTGGTTTCTGAAACGAGAGTTAATTACGGGACCGATATTTGAAATTCGATATCGCATGCAATGATTGATATTTTATATTAGCAGACGAATATCAAATATCGAAAATCCCTGATTTTAGTGAAATTCGATATACGCATGATATGAGTGAAAATTTTATGTTAGAATGCGAAAATGGAATATCGAATATTCCTTACTTAAGTGATATTCGATTTTGCATGCGAATATCGAATAACGAATATCCCTGATTTGAGTGATATTCAATATTCGTATGATATGATTGACATTTTATATTAGAATGCAAAAAAGAGAATATCGAATATCCCTGAATTGAGTGATATTCGATATTTGAATGATATGTAATCAACTATCGAATATCCCTGATTTCAGTGTCATTCGAATTTCGTATGCTATGAGATATATTCGATATTAGCATGCGAATATCGAATATCCCTGATTTGAGTGATTTTCGATATTCGCGTGTGATTTACGAACGCGGAATATTCCAGATTCGGGTCATATTCTACATTGCTTGCTATGATTGATATTTTATGTTAGCATGCGAATATCCCTGATTTGAGTGATATTCGATATTCGCATGGTATGAGTGATATTCGATTTTGCATGCGAATATCGAATATGGAATATCGCTGATTTGAGTAATATTGGAATTTCACATGATATGAGTGATATTCGATATTAGCATGCAAATATAGAATATCCCTGATGCATATGTTATTCGATATTTGCATGCAAATATCGAATATCGAATATCCCGGATTTGAGTGATATTCGATATTCGCATGCTCTAAGTGATATTATATTTTGTATGCGAATATCGAGCATCTAAAATTCCTCATTTGGGTTACTGCAGGAGAAATGATTTAAACAGAGTGTACTCGGTTCCAAAGTTCCATCAAATAAAAAAGAATTATTCGAAAGAAATAAAATGTTTTTTTTTTTTCATTTCGAACATTTCGTAATGACGCAGAAATTTAGTATTGGTTTCTTTAATGGTACATTTGACGATGTTTAGTTAATACTTACACTGCCGCCATCTGAGTGTTCAATTTATTTTGCAATTTTCCTAATTTCCTGCGTATTTGAACATTTATATCTATGCCCATTCATCAATGTCGACTTAAAATACATACATGCCATATGTTGACGATGGGTAGATAAATTATATTAATGAACAAGAATTAATACTTTTAAAATCACAAGGAATGCAGTAATTTATGTTAAATACAGCCTCACTTATAGCAAAAAAAGTTGGTATATCCCAACTTTACAAAGAATGATTGTTATACCTACCTGTGCCACACTTTCAACATTGGCTCCTTTTTCCAGAAGAAGTTTGACCATCCTTGTTGGAGAGTTATCCAAAGCAAACAAAAGAGGGGTCAGTCCGGTCTGAAATTGAATATTATTTAAGAATATTTATCTAAATAGATCTTAATGTTTTGATATAATAGACTACTATGGAAAGCCTATTCTCCGTATGAAAATAATAAAAACATGGTTTAACTGAATTTCAATCTCGTGAAGAATTCCACAAACAATTGAAAAGGCACCAGTGGATGTTTTGAATTATCTATCCCATTTGTAAATATCCTATTATGACGAAGTTAAGAATGTCTTTCTTCAAAGACGCTGTTTATGTTCGTTATCCATATTGAATGATACACACATATACAAAGCAAGCTCCATTGAGACTGCATTATATGTTTCTACTAGGGCTTGCATCAATATTTAATTAAATTATGAAAACGCAATCGTGATTTCTCTGTCAAATGAGAATCGAATCGGATGGTACAAATTGCACTAGACGGGCAGCCTTGATACTTGCCACATAGGAAACTGTCTACAATAATACCTTTTTTGACGTCTGGTCAATCTTTGCTCCTCTCTTGAGCAGATAATCTATAATTTCAGATTTCTCTCCCTCTACGGCATACATGAGGGGCGTCTTTCCCGTCTGTAATATTACATTTAAGTTAACTTAGACATTAAGCGTGTAACAAGAGAAGTATTGATTCTGTGAAGAACACTGGCTGTTACCAAAGCACTTTTTGCCACACCCCTGTTGTTTTCACTTCATGTTTAACATAAGTGAAATTTAGAAATATGTCTACAGTCGTTATTCTGGGATTACCATTTATGTTACAACTTGAACATACAAAAGTTAATTAACATTTTTTTTCATTTATTAATTCAATTATCATTAGAAAATACCTTTTAACTAAACTATAATTCTTAAGGTTAGCAGAGCTTACCTTTGCTGATTCCTGTTCAATGTCGGCCCCGTTATCAATCAGTGAACCAATAGCATCCTTGTTCCCACATTTAATAGCGAATATCAAAGGTGTAAAACCTGTCTGTGATATAAGCAGCAGGAGTTCAGTGGATCTTTTTTATTCAATAAAGATATATGAATGGGACACACGTCCTTTTTATTGATTTTTCTCCTTTATTAAGGCCATATCAGGCTGATATGTTTACGGGTTGACAAACAAGTCTAATTTCTTAGATAAATATTTGACAGAATTTCATGTGGTCGTTAATAGTGGGATAGAATCGATAGATATCCCATTGTATCATTTTATTAGTCGCCTTGGTAGACTCCCTAGGTGGATTCCTGACGTAAAGTTATCCTAAGTCACAGAAGTGTATAGTTTATTGCCTTTATTCTTGTATTTAAGGAAGCCTCGTTATATGCGTTAATACACGTTAATATATAACATTTTGTGATGAAAGGAAGGCCGTTCCTTCGCAGTTTTTAAAATATTAATAAAAATGCTAGTGCAAGTAGATTTTAAAATAATTTATTATCCCATGTGAAGATAATAATGACAGTTAATGCAATACACCACTTTAAATTACACATTTACAAATAGATCGTTTACCGAACAAACTTACCTTTTCATCGTGCGCACCCAACTGAGCCCCTTTACTTATCAGATGTCGTAGATCAAGCCTTTGCCATATGGCATACAGCAGTGGATTCAGACCGAGCTTATAATGAACAATCTTTAATTAAACATTCATCATCTCTTTTGGCACACTAGAGATATCAATGCCATACCTCTAACGAAAACCGCCGTCAGCACAGATTTATGTATACACATTAACTATAATTCTTTTAAAATGAGATTGTATACATCCTTTGGCATAAAAAAATCTAAAATGTGTTGACGCTTTTATATGTATACATATTGAAAAAGTCACTATTTGATTGCTTTCTGAAGGAAAATATTTTCTCACTTCTTTAGATTTGTATTCCAAGTCAAATTTGTTGTCATGGAGATGGTCAATCATACCATTGTTACACTGATTCAGAGCCAGCATCAGTGCTGTTTCACCCTGTCATGGATAAAAAGATAATCCCACTTTTACACATAAAAGTATATCATCCCGGATGATCAAATTTTTTCATGGTTTTACCCACCAAAACAAAATTAAAAAAAATAATAATAATTATCGCTGACTCCTGACATGATGTATAATTATAACAGGAAGGCTTTCTTTCCTGAGCATTTTGGCGGTTTCCTGAATAGTCTCTGTTATAATCTCAAAGTATATCTGTCCTGTGGGTCAAGGCGCTCAGCTGAAATGATTATAAGAATATTTTTATAAGAACCAAACATATGGAAATGTAGCAACAGTTAGCTTCCCATGATTACATATTTTTACTGATATCTGAACTAAGTGACTGTAATATGAATGTAAATTATAAAAAGGGAGAAAGGGCAGATGAGTTGATCAAAGTATAATAATACACAATGAATTTATCAACTGAATAACAGGGCGTTAAAAAATAATCAAAATTTTCAATTTTTCAAATCAGAATAAGTTTGATTTCCATCAGTCCTTCAAAATTGGAGCTATCATATCAAAACAAATGTGGACAAATGGCCTCTGAGACCTTGATCTTTGACCCTGTGACCTCAAATTCCATAATTTACCTCCGCTTTTGACAGATGAGTAAAAAGTGGAATATGGAAGGTTCGGGATGAAAAGTTTGGCTTAAAATGCATCCACAATCTTTTTTAAAAAGTGGATCCTGAGACCTTGACCTTTAACCTCATGACCCAAAAAATCTAAAGGGTTCTTACTTTAGTGATGGGCGTTTTATTAGTCAAGTTTGAAACCAATATTTCAATCCATTCAGAAGTTATAATGTGGAACAAATATGTGGACAGATGACCCCTGTGAGCTAGACATGTGACCTTGACCTCATGACTCCTAAATCAATCAGTTTGATCTTCTATTTGCAGGTCACCTATTTTTGCTAGATTAAAGGTTTGGGATGAAATGTTTGGCTTAAAATGCATCCGCAATCTTACTTATTAAGTGGGTCCTATGACTTTGACCTTTGACCTCTTATCCCAATAATCAATAGAGTTCTTGCGTAAGAGGTGGGCCATTTATAATTCAAATTTGAAATCGATATATCAATCCAAACTAGAGTTATCACCAGGAAACAAATTTGACAGACATACAGAAAGAGGAACAGATGGACAGACGGACGTATGGACAAGTGATTTGCTATAGGGCTGCAACTTATTCGAGCGGGGCCCTAATAACACAACAAGGTTTTAGGACACTAGATGAAACCACAGTCGCAAATCTCATAGTATCAATATAGATAGTCAGTCTTAAAATAAAGGGGAAAAAATCATAAAAAAAATCGAAAAAAATACAGCTGGCGCCACCAGTCTTCAGGAACTGAAGAAACCAGTCATAAACAATAAACACACCACGTTTGGGGACGCTAGATGAAACCACAGTCGGAAAACTGACATAATTGCTGTCGTAATCGTAAAACAATCGTAACACATTAGAAAAAAAATGCACATAGCGCCTCCAGTTTTCGGGAACTGACTAACCTTATCATGGTCAATATTCAAGGCAAGAATCAAGGCAATCCATGCATTAATTATCAAGATACATGAGGTTTGTATCAAATTTTTAATTATTCTCGGGAGTATTTACAAGTCCAATAGCTCAGAGGTCACAGTGAGAAAATTTCAGGTTTCCAAGGTTTTTATTGACCCCCCTCTGGATGTTCAGTAACAGGTTTCTGGGTCCAATGGTATTAAAACGTGCCAGTCTAACAGAGAGAATGACAGACAGACGGACGGACGACGGACGCTGACCGATCACTATAGCTCAGTTGACTTAGAGTCAGCTGACCTAAAAATGATTTCCGTAGCGATAACAGGCTTTATGCAATTGGAATGGTTCAGAGATATTCGAGAATAAAAAAAGGCAAACGTTCAAGAATTTGTGAATCTCAATCGGTCCATATTCAATTGATTTCAAATGACAAACCTTGATGGTTTCGGAAAGTTTATCTGCACCCTTCCCAAGCAGGGTCGTGACGATATCACATAGCCCCAATTCTGCAGCAAGATTTAGAGCATTTCTTCCTGTCTGAAAATTAAAGTTAAGAAGTATGTGAACAATCACTATATAAATATGTATATTCAGGCTTAACAAGGCTTATGAGCTGTGCAATGGTGGGGTAATCTATTATAATCACCCCCCCCCCTAAAAAAATAAAGTTGTATGAAACCAATATCTATTGTTTGCTGACATAAACAGTACTATGTACTAGTGTTGTTATATGAACAATTATGAGCGATTATCACAATAACTGGTAGCTGATCAACGCTTCCAAGTAACATTAGTCCAGAATTCCTATATTAAGGTGGTGTAGTAACCGTCTGTTATCAGGAACTCGGTCAAATGGTATATTGAAAAATGGTTAAACGCATGCAAATACGAATCTATGAAGTCCTGAGATTATATAATACTGGCACTAAATGGAAGGGCCCCCTTCAAATATCTTTCATAGAATATTTGCGAAAAAAATTCATGGTAAAGTCATATAATTTTTGTAATCTGCCTCTTTGCAAATTCATTTTTGATTGCTTAACCAACTTTGTTTTGTAACCCAGGGGTTACATACCTTAGATGACGCTCGGTTAACCTTGGCACCTACTTCTATCAAAGAATTCACAGCCCCACAAGAATTCAGTGCAACTGCCCAAAGGAGTGGGGTGTATCCTTTCTATAAAATAATGCAAACGTATAAACATGCTATCCCGCTTTTCCTACATACCGTTTATATATATATATATATATATATATATATATATATATACATTTAAAAGATGGTTATACAAATTTATTAATCTTTGACATAAGAAAAGTTATAATGGCACGTGAATTAATATTTGTATCAATCTGAGGCAATATTTTTCATGCAAATGCCAACCCAGAGGTTACTTGTTCTATAGGCTGGGGAATGGTTTTTTTTTATAGAAATACATGGCGCTGTTTTAATTTTGTAAGGAACGCATTATTACCTTTTCACTTTCATGATCAATGTTGGCGCCTTTATCAAGTAAAAAATTGGCCATTTTCATGTCATTTCCTTCCACTGCATACATCAGCGGTGTACGACCATACTAAAAATTATCAAATAAAAATGAAAGACTACTAAATTGACTTGAAAATGAAATTGTATATTTTCTACTCTCATTATTCCAAATGACAGAAGGCAATCCCATATATATATTTATATATATATATATATATATATATATATATATATATATGCTATCTAAATTTATTTCTGTGCACATGATTTAAGTCTATCGTTTGATATATTTTATAAATTATTATTATAAAATAGATTGCAAGATGCACAAATATAATAGAGATATTATCCTATATTACCGAGTCCAACGACCTTTAAATCGGGTTTTCCGCTGTTCTTTTACTCAGTCTACGTCCGAATCATAAGTATTTCTTATACTTACAAAATTAATTGTTTTATTTAAAATTTGTTACCTCTCCAGCCTCATAGGTGAGTGTTGCACCTTTCCGCAGAAGTTCCGACGCCATATCGTAACCTCTATTTACAATAGCAACCATCAAGGGGGTAAATCCCTAAAATGCAGGAAGATATGATAAACAGATATATATTAAAATTAAATGCGTGGACAGTACATTAGGTCTTTAACGCAATATTAAATCGACCAAAGATTAAAACCTCTTTGTAACATTTCATAATATTGATGAATAATATTATCAGATTGAAATAGTATTAGCTATAAATGTGCTGAGAAAGCAGACCTCTGCCAAGGCAGCTCATAACCACATATGGCGTCATATTTTTCCTTTTAAACATTCCTGGACTCAGATATAATTAATTATTTCTTATATCATTGCCGACTGTCGTGCAAATTTCATCAAAATCCGCACAGAACTTTATGACTATTGTTGCTAACAGACGCACAAAAAAAACTAGCAAACAAACAAACTAAGAAACAAACAAACCAAAGCCCGTAAAATCTTTATCCCCGCTAAAAGATAAAAAAAGGCGTCCTTATGGGGGCGCATCCATGTGCAAAAGACCGTATTCAAAGTTGGTGCCCAGCAATGTTTATTAAATGTTGGCACTCCTGAATGTTTAATCGAAATAATGAAAAACGCCATGGACATGGTGGTATTGCGTCTTTGCATTATAGCCACAACAAACAGCAATCATGACCCCCATGCTGTACGTCGATTTACTGGCATCTTTTAGGGAAACAGCACGTGCACGTGGAGTGACGTTATTGTTCTAAGTCACAGATTACACTCCGTGTAAACAAATGTGGTGTTAAACCCAGTTAAACCCTCATTGGTCCCCCCCCCCCAAATTTAATTATTTGTTCCTTCTATCATTGAAAAACCACCAAAAAGCTTGGAGGTAATAACATTCCCTTCGTGGATTAAAAAAAATGGTCCAAAATTATGAGTAGGACTTACAGGAACCAAAGGAAATATACCTGTAATAGGGTCTGGCACAAGAAATAAGAAACACCTGTTCAAGAAAAAAAAAATGCCCATACCATTAAAGAAATTAATTTTTTTTATTAAGGTATTCAATAACTGAAACTGTATCTCACATGCACTGATTCAAGGTTGACATCTGCTCCATTTCCACCTGCAAGCAATTTCTCAAGTGACAAGAAGTCATTTTCATACACTGCAATGTGTATTGCCGACCATCCATTCTGCACCGAACATGAAATTACGTACAAAAGACACTGACACATTTAAGAACAAACATAGGATCTGTTGTAGCCAGGAAATAAAATGTAGACACTAGATCGAATGAAAGGGTAATTTTCCGTTTTTTAACCCTTTTTATGCAACTTCGATCAATACACACGTCTTATGTCTTTGATAAAAGATGGCCTGAATAGGTAAAGCATAGATCCTTACTATTTATCAGTAACCCCCAATAAAACTGCATCAGCGTAGTATGGATCATTAAGTGTTACCTTCGACGAAACGTGATTCACGTTTGCTTTCTTTCTCAGTAGTTGACTTAAAACGGCACCTTGTCTAGACTGCACTGCTCTCATCAAAGGTGTATATCCCTGTAAAACAAAATGTAAATTAAAAAATCACATTTAATTCGTCACATAAAATAATATTAAATTAGGAATGTATTAGCATTGAAGAATACTTTTCCTGAAAGATCTTTACCTCTTCGGACTCTTCTTCTAACAGCTTAGGCGATTCTTTCAATATGAGCTCAAGAGCATCAATATCGCCAGAATCCATTGCTTCTTCAAAGGTATCAGTGTCAATCTAAGTAAAAACAAGAAATGTTGCTCTCAATCATCAATGTTGGTATGCGTAAGATATTTCCATGTTTAACTAAGATTTTAAACTATCTGTAACAACCACAAATGAAATTATAAAACACAAAGAAAACGAGGATTCCATTTTGGAAGTAGGGTCTTACTTTTGCTTCTGGTTTGGTCGACCTTACTCTTAAGATATTTGCGACCTCTGTATGATTTCTTTCATAAGCAAGTTCTTCTGCCGTTTTACCCTCCTGTGGAGAAAAGAAAGTGTCTTGAAAATTCAAAGAATTCTGAAGAACATCATGTTTATATAATTGTTCCAAATTTGTATGCCATATATGGGAATTACTTATTGGTACGTCCATGAATGTATACCTGAAAGTCAAATATAAGAAAAAAAATGTTTTAAAGGAAATTTTTGCGTCATCCAGCACCAAGCAATAAGCCATAAACATAAAAGTAACTGCATAAATACTATAGGAAAACCAAATATAAGAAAGACTCAATATAAGGATTCCATTTGTCTACAAATGTAACTGGTACTGACAATTTTGGATGCACCTCAAGACAATTTCAAGGTAACTGGGTGTCTTATTAAGTAAATAAAAGTAACTTGAATATGAAACATGCTTAGAAAAATAATTTGCTGAGAATCATTATGATTTCCGGGCTCAGAAAGAAACTCTTTACGATGTGACACCATCTCTAGTTGGCCAAAATTCATGGAATCATAGACTTACATGGTTCTTGTGTTCCACGAAAGCATTGTGATCAAGAAGAATTGTCACAACGTGTATCTGGCCTGTCTCAGCGGCATGTGACAGGGCTGTATTACCTTTCTGAAATGTTTATAACCAAGTAAATTTACGTATGTTGAATATACCTGTCAATATGAGCATTAGCAGTTTTGAGCTTTTGATACTTATTAACGAGTTTTTTATAACTTCATTTTGTACATATTATTAAACTATTCATATTCTTCATGGTTATTTCAATTTACAATAGTTATGATATTAAATGCCTCTTATGCAAATAGGGTTTCCATCTTCGTCCCTTTTCACCATCCAAATATATTTTAACAATCTTTATCTAGATTCAAAGTCATATAATGTACTATTTATTACTGCAAAATGCTTAAGTGCTCTAGCATGTTTTAGCGTTTTTAACTTTTGGATACACAATGGGAAATCCCCTCCAATTTGTTTGAACATTTCTGTCCTGATACTACCAGCCACATGACGAAACAATGGAAATCTCCCTGAAGATAATAAGTTTTTAAAAATGTTGTAGTTAAAAAAGGAATTGCAGAGTATAACAACTGTGAACGGAATTGGTTCAAAGTCACGTTACCTCATCTGTGTGTTCGGTGGATGCCCTCCGGGTAAGGAGTACAGTAACCACGTTATCATGACCTGACCTGGCTGCGTGTATTAGGGCCGTACGGCCGCTCTTATGAACAAAAGCAAATTCATCAACTTTAAGTGCACCGTTTATTAAGTACAGTTCATATTAACTTAACTCTACACATTGCAGGGGCGGATCCAGGATTTTAGTAAGAAGAAAATCCGACACAGGAAGTCTAAAAGAGAACCTACAAAAATTCGTAAAACGGTCGTTCGTCTAAAAAAATTGTGGGGGGGGGGGGGAGCGTTGGGGTGTCAGGCCCCCTGGATCTACCACTGCATTGCCTGAGTACAGAAATAAGAAAAATATATATTAAAATAAACACTGAGTTGATAAGTGAACTGTAAAGAAACATTGTTTGGATATTATAATATAATTGATTAAATGCTGGTGCGCAAAAAATGAGGGGGAAATCTTCAGATAAAAACAGATTTATTAACTGCAAAGAAATATTGTTTGCCTTCAGAATAGAATGTCTGCATACTACAGCGCATTGATATTGAATGTAACTGATTTTTTCTGAAACAGTATCATGACCTTGGAGCAAAGCCTTACCTCATCCCTGTGGTCCACTGAGGCATTGGCATCAATTAAGATTGCAACAGCGGCATCATAACCAGAAGTAGCGGCGAATATCAAGGCCGTTCTCCCAGTCTAACGTGAATAAACATGGTCACATACAGTCATACATATCCTTACAGCAAAGCGTACTCATGACAACAAACATTACATCATGATACTTGATTTCGCAAAATATAAATACTTTATGAAGTTAAATATTCATTTTGTGGTTTGGTCTGGTAATCTTTGTAAATAAAATAATAACTATAAAGCTTTATGTGATAAAGCGCTTCGTAAAACTGGTCGTTGTCTATCCACTTTTCAAAAATATTTATCCACCATCGCAAAATATAAATATTTTTATGAAGTTATATATTCGTTTTGTGGTTTGGTTTCGGAAGATTTGTAAATAAAACAATAACTATAAAGCTTTATTTGATAAAGCGTTTCGTAGAACTGGTCGTTGTCTATCCACATCTCAAAAATATTTATCCACCATATTTAATCTTAAACACTAGGCCAATCAGGAAAGCCACTCAGGTTTTCATAAAGGAAAATGTTTACCCTGTCAGCTCCGTCAACATCGACATTTCTTTTCAACAGTTCTGTCATGGATGACTGATCACCACGTCGCGAGGCGTGCATCAGGAGAGTCTGTTCATTCTGCAAACGTAATAAAATTGATACATCACATTTTGTTTACTTTACATACATACATGTATATTTGTTTAAATACTGATTATTATGAAGTTATTCCAAACACTATGTTTACCAGAAAAGTTGAAGCATTAAACTGTTAATCTAAGATTCACTTTATATGATCTAGGCTCCATACAACTACCTTTCATCTGTAATTTTGTAAATTCAATGAGACTAAGGGTAAATGTGCACCGTAAGAGCAACAACTATGTTTTGGAAACATTGTCTGTGTACTAATATATGTGTTTATATCCTTGTGATTCAGACGTTGATACATACTTTATCGGTCGTGTGAACATCAGCATTTGTATTCATGAGGATCTTGATGAGGTTTTCGTTTCCGTCCTTCATTGCTGTCATCAACGCTGTTTCACCTTCCTGTTATTATTAATCATAGTTATGAATTTTGCTCGAGCTAAAACACATCCCTTTACAATCAATATTATATAATATATAATTATATTATACAATAAATATTATTTTATTTAGCCTACATATTTCAATATGGACAATATTTAATGCAGTATTTTAATTTGCTCATGTTTACTCTCAGAAAAAGGACATTTAATAGCCATTAAGGGTAAGTTTTCACAAATTAATTGAACGTATTGTCACCTATTACAATATAGGTTTAGTAGACAAAATACATCATACCTTATTTTTGATGTCAACATCTGCTCCTTTGTCCACTAAAGCCTCCGCAAGGCCCGCGTATCCTTTGTTCGCTGCCTTAACTAATGCCGTTTCTCCTTCCTTTTCAGAAAAGAAAACCCAACTGACTCTATAGCTGTGCAGCTAACATCAGTTAAATAAACACAAACATCATTTAGCACTGAAGACATTTCATAAAAAAGGTACCATAAACCTTACCAAGCTTTATTCTTAAAAGTTATTCATACTGAGTGTCGAAAAAATCTGTCACTGAAACATTTGTCACTTAAAGGGACATAGCTAGACACCAGAATAGTTATGACCAGCGGAAATATCAAAACCAACTCTTGTGAACCCTACCATATCCCTTTTGTCGACTTCTGCACCATTTTCGATTAAAAGAATGGCGGTTTCTTCCGGGTTTTCATCCTGGAATAGATCAGATAATTTCAATTCCAAATAATACACAGAACATGTTATAGCCAATTCATATATTACCGTAATAAATATGAAATATCACATCTCCCGTTATTGACTTCATATTAGTGCTCCTGTTGCTTTGTTGCAAGGGAACCAAGGTTGTGATATATTAACATAAAAATATAAGCAAAACAGCATCATAGCTTAACATTGCATACATTTGAATGTGGTTATTGATTAAGTGTTGATTTAATAATGTTTAAAAAGAGTAGTCGGAAAACAACGTAAAACTGTATCTTTAAAAAACATATCGACGCCGTTTATTAAAAATTACTAATCCCAGTTTATTTTGAACAGGTCTGTTGCAATAATAACGTAATGTGGTTGATAAATGACCCTACTAATGCCGCTGACGGCCTTCCATGTATATCAAGATATTTGTTTAATATTACAAACTTCGACGTTATTTTCTGTTTCCTCCTCATCATCTACAGTAAAAGGTTCAAAAGGATCTGGTTCAAAGGGCTCCATAATTATTCCGGTGGCATCTGCTGCCAATATAAGTGCTGTCCTCCCGTACTGTAAAACGTAAGCATTAAAACTTTACCTTAAAGGACGAATGTTAATCGGTTTAGCATAGTTTACAACACATTACGTTACTTTTAAAGTGATTTAGATATATTAGCACAAAAATAAACTGGGCAATACCGACTCATACCATGTCACTATTTTAAAACTCGAACTATATATAGTTTATATTTACTAAAAGTGTCAATGTAACACAAGACGATTAAGATACATACTTTATCCTGCTGATTAGGATCCGCCTTCTGGTTCAGCAGGTAGCCTACTACTTTTTTGTGCCCATACATCGCAGCGCTTATCAAGGGTGTGCATCCATCCTGAAGGAATTACGATACATGTTTATGAAAGCAATTCATGTTTGTATTGTTCAAACTAAATACGTAAATTTGTCTTCGAATTTATTCCAGTCACGTTTGCTTCCGAATATGATAATGCTCTTAATCACATATACATTTGTTCCACATATATCTGTTAGCATGTATTTAACATTTAAATAAAGTATATTTTAAATAAAGAACAGATTTACATTAGGATACATCTTTTCTACAAGTTCGCGGGTGCATGTTGGAAAATTAGAAAAAGATCCTTGAACAACCTTGTCTTTCAGGTCAACGTATTGTCGCTTATCTTCGACACAGTTTTTGACAACTTCGTAGGCTCCAGCTTCTGCTGCTTTGTGAAGGATATTACTAGTTCCCTGAAAATATGAACACATGATGTGGAATAGATAGAACTTTTGGCCATATACCCTTTGCATAATAAGTGCCTGTCAGTATTTGTTTTATGTTTATGTATTATTGCAACTGTACGCATTTTAGATAATATTCACATGGTGAAATTATAATTTTAATTTGAAAGCAAGGTATCATGCATTATTCCATTTAGGAATAGAGATATTTGGATCGATTTTAATTCAAGTTCATCTCCAAATGTTTGTTATTCATTACTCCAATATCTGGAAGACCTGTTGTTTAACCAAAAGGATCACTTATTCGTGCCATTATGGTTATACATGACTTCTTCAGTAATTTATTTGAATATGCACGAACTAATAAAAGTTTATAAAGTATTTAATTAAAAAAAACGCACAATTAATTAAATGGCTACCACATTAATCTTAAACGCTGAACGGTCGGTGTTATGAATGCTAAAATTTAGATTACTAGAAAAAAGTTTGATCATCCTTCAAAACAGTTCTTATATAGTATGCGTATTCTAGGCATTATTATTTTGTTATACTTATCTAATATTTAAACATACATCCAAAGGGTTTCTCAGCCACGTCTTCTTCGTCACTGCAGTGAAGAATGTTTTTATTTTAAACTTTATTCTAATAATTTACATACAAATAAGATATTCAGCGTCTTATAGATGTATCTGAATAGCATAAAAGATTACGCGTAACACATCAGAGGGCAATTGGCGCGGATATTCCTTTAACATGTTGGTTAACAAGCAGTTACCTATATCCATGGAAGCATCTTCCTGAAATGTTACGTTTATTTCCACTCCTAGTTCCTCAGGATCTTGATTTGGAAGCAGGTCTTTCTTCTTGAGAAGAAACACTTTCAATAACGCCATGCCCAGCTTGTCGCTGTTTATACTCTCAACAAAGTCCCCGCGGGCTTTTTCGTCTTTTAGGTAGACCATCAAGTCAATACTATTCTCTTCGTTTCCTCTCTTTGCACATATTACCTTTCCAAGATCCCTGGTGATCGAATCGTAAATCTTTTTGCCCAAATAGTCTTTCTCAGCACCTTTTTTCCGAGGGAAAATGGGTAAAGATGAAAGTAAATTCATACTCATGCCTTCTAAATTGATATCCGACGGCTCATGTTTTAACAGCTGGATTTCTAAATCGGCGATCCGTGTCCCTGTAACGCAAAAAATATGTATATGATTTTGCTCTTTATTATTTTGAAAAAAAATTCCTTTCGGTGCTTTAGAACACTTACCTAATTTTTAATACACGTACGAATATTTATACTTATCAAAAAGTTTAAAAATGTAACATATTAATCTAATCTTGTTTTTGCCCACTATAAAGTATCTGCTGTAAATGGGAATAATGGTATGCACAAAAGTAACTACTAATACTGCCAAACTAACCAAGACAATGAACAAGGAATTTCCTTTGGGATCTGTATATCTTCGGGCTTGAAAGAAACATCATTGGAAGCGTTTGAAAACAAGATTCCATTTTGTTCCATTTTTGCAGAATGGTCTCACATCTCTCTTCAATACGGTCGCTTTGTACAACTACCTGCTCCAAGATGTTTGATGGAATGCCATCTAGTTCATCGGCCATTGAAGTATGGTCACCGACGATCTGAGGAATGCCGTACATACTGGGCTGAAGCATGGTCCAGGTAAGTTCATTGGTGTCACTTATTATGAACCATATTGCGTTTGATTTAAAGTCCACGGTGTCCGCCTTAGTAGAGATTATCCTGAGGTCAATGTTTGCAAAATGTTGCAGGTGCCGATATCCCTCTTTATTTACAAGTGCTGTTGCACGTGAGTTTTTTTCAAGAACAAATTGGTTTAATTTTTCTAAGATGACCCCTACCTTAACGGAAAACTTGGTAGCGATCAAGTCTATAATTATAGAAAAATGTTTCGGGTCAGCATCAAAACGGGGCAGCTGCACAAAGCCATGGATTGGAACATAGAGTTCAAAATTTGTACTTGCAACATCTATGGAAAAGCGCTCCCAATTGTCCAAGATATGACTTCCGACAAAAAAGTTCACCTTTGCCTTTTTCAAATAATGAATGAAATCCTTTGCTTTCTTCGTTGGGTACAGTTTAATACAGTTCTCTACACTATCAGTTATCACATTAGAAATCTTTTCTGGGCACACTTTTATCAGATTGAGGAGAAATTTAAAATTTTCGGGGAAAAGTATGATGATATTTGACACCATATTAGGCTTTATAAAAGCAGCCATATCATAATTGAGAACACAGGTGTTCAAACTTTTGTCCACTGTCGTTAACAATTTCTCCATTATAAAAAGAGCCGATGATGGTCCCAAGTCCCACTCTTCTTCTGTGGCAGACACAAATATCACATCGTAGAACCTGTCATGCATCCAAGCCTATGAAAATAGACAGCACTAGTAAAATGTTATAATTTTACTATCCATGAAGACAAATAATATACCAAACAGTGTAAACTCACAGATGTGGTCATGTTTGAAAAAACAGACCCGTAGAAATGATATTTCAAACAAAATCTTTCAAGAATCAGACATTTCTTAATGCATTCACAAAGGCATCAATGGAAAGGTTCACTTCAATTTGTAAGGTGTCCTACTAAGGGTTTAATGGGATGTATGATAAAATCGCTTACCTGTTGTTCTGATGTAGTCTCACCTTAAAAAAATAATCATGGTACCATAAGTTATTAAAATTTTACAATCACCTTATGTCGGTGTGGCAAACTAATTTACTCAGTATATATATTTATGTATGCGATATATAATTTATATATAACGCACCCGTGTATATATATATATATATATATATATATTTATATATATATATATATATATATATATATGTGTGTGTGAACCTTATCGTTGTCTTCACCTTCTTTACGAGTGTACTATATAACGTTTTCATAGACTCAAGAAGGGAAACTATTGAATGTGTGGAACAATAGTAAATTTGCTCCGTTTGTGTGGTATTTACTTTTTGTATTTGTATGAGATTTAAAATACTTGCACAAATACAAGGAATACAGGATATACATTCACAACTAACTTTCGACTGTTGTTGTGCTTATATGATTGGAAGGGATGAACTTTTCATCCTTAACTGTGTTTCTGACGTCATGCTTTACTTACATAGGCCGATTTCCTCTTCTCCCTTTCTATTCGTGTGGAGGATCTACAATGTATGTTAAGGGGTATTTGCTTATTTTGTATGGTATATAGAATGCAGTTTCATTGAATGTTATATTAAGTTACATCACAATCTTTGTATATTACTCGTGAAGAAATGCCTAGCGAGACCCAAAATGATGAAACGTCATAAAATGTTTATTTACCCTCGATAGTTTTTTTCTGAAGATAAGCAATGTTACCAGGGCACCCACGATCAACAATACAATCACGATAACTACGACGATCGTGGTTCCTGAGTCTGAAATAAGTATAAAGCAAAGATTGGAAAAAAAACTAAAAATCTTTCAATACCATTAACCGGTTTAATCAATTACAAGGTGAATTAATAATATTGTTCATTCCGTATAAGCTTATCTCAGTTAACATCTAGAAGGTTGAATCAGGATGCTTATACAATTAAGACACGAGTTTTCTAAAATGATAACTTGATTGAAATGACGTGGTCAACATAGCCGATAGCAGTGAAGTTATGTTTTGATTATATCACTGTATTGGTCAATTACTTACTACTAGATGTCTCATCCCCTGTTTGTTCTAGATTTTTTGCAGGATCTGAAATATACGATCAAACTATGTAGAATGTATCACAATAATATTACGATCGGATTTCTCAAAAGGTAAAGGGCCACAACATTCAAGATAGGGAACCAAGTGATACGAACTTTTTATTAAATTACTCATATTATCATTTATCCATCGTACTCGTATTCTATGATAAATGTTTTTATGACGGGCGGTTTTTTTTTCTTCAGTTGCAAATTGGGACAAGGAAAAGATGTGGGTGACATGCTTTACCTCCTACGCATACCCAGGCTGTCGAGTTGTCACACGACGTCAGCGTGTACCTATTCTTTTCAAGCTGTACACATCTATGTGGTATGTCACTTGGGCTATCACCAGGCTGATCTGCTGGTATAGGAAAGGTTTCTGTACTAACCCTATGAATGGTATTTTTGCTGCGGGGATGTAGAGAGGTCGGGATATTTTTATCAATAAAAAACAACCAGTAACCAGGAAACCAAGTTGATGTAGGAACATTGATGGAAATACAAATTTAAAATGAATAAATCCAAAACTGCTACCGATCGTCCATCTTATGTCATCTTATGTTCTTTGTCTTTTGGCTTTTAACATTTATTAATCAACCTGATATTAAGTTTTATAAACTGTCTTATATATGGATCAGGTCTAAGTACAAGTACTTTCGATACTAAACCGCATTTTTTATTGAAACCACTCACCTGCAATAACAAATGTGTCAGTTTTCCTCATACCAACCCAGAATTTACTACAGTGCCATTTGTCACTTGCAAGGGCGGTCACCTGAGACTGCTCATTAAGTATCGGGAGGTCCAAAGCCACCTGTCTAAAGCTCTTACAATGCGCCTGTGCTTTTGGCCAAGTCAATTGGAGACAAAAGTGGAAATAACAGGTAGCGCCCTCTTGAACGCACGCAAAGGGAGCTACGCGCCCCATATTACAACCAGTGCAGTCTTCAAAGAAAAAAAATATTTAAAACGGGTTTATTTCTTTCTTTGTCAACAAGGGAAAATAATAACTAATTGAACGAGTTTCAGGTAATTGCGGTTTATTGATTGTGAATTGGCATAAAACTTCTTAAGTCCATCGATCTTAAATTCATCACAATATTGCTTTCAATAATAATCAACATAAAAGACCTTTCACATTCTTGGAAAGTCTAGGTTTATCAGAATTCCTATCACATTTTAATCCTCAAGCACGATTTCATCGATATGGGCAATAATGAAACATTTACTTTCCAGTCTGCAAATATGCCCAAGCTGAGGAACCAAGCAATTTGCACTAGAGAAAGAATTTCTATGTAGGTCGAAGTATGCACAATCTGTTTCGCTGTTGGTTGGCGAACTCTCCTGTACTGCGCCTCCTGAAACACAGAAAATACTTGATTTAGAAACGCTATGTGCTATATGTGAAAGAGCCTGGGCTTTAAATAAACAAACCAGACTCAATGAAAAAGATGAAATTTAACTAAGAATATCTGAAATTTAAGATCGCAGTATCTCTGATTTTTCAAGGCCTTTTGTCACCAAACCATTAAAAAAGCATGGTTTTCTGCTATCAGGAAGGTGGTACTCGCTATAAATAGTGCCGTCCAACCATATCCATCGTTTAGCCGTAATTTCTCGTTGGATCGTCCAGATGGAATTTAAACCCCTATCATCCATGTCCTTCTTCACTTTGTCTATCACAGAAGTATTCCTCCTGTCAGGAAGGTTCTGTCCTTTTTTCATACAACATTGTTGAGCTTTTCCCCAGGTTGTCATCGACGGACAGTTTGAGTCGTATGTTGGCTCTAACAAAACAGATACCTCAGTTATATTATACAACGTTTAACTGACTTTAATTAATACACTTATCAACATTAAACGGATCTATGACTTTCTAAAGGAATATATATATATATATATATATATATATATATATATATATATATATATATATATGCTAGCTGATAAACCCGGTACCGGATCTTTTATCAGGATTGGGGATGAATTGAATAAGATGATGGCTCAATCATTTTTAAAATAAATTATAGCCATTCAGTGGGATACTGTTTCAAGTAGATTGTACAAATATATTTTACATGTATTTTGTGAACCTTTGCTCGGGGCAAGGAATCCATACATCGGAATTTTACCATAATGACCTGGTCAGAGATGAATGTTTACATATGAGAACCCGAATGGGACACGGGAACATTCCAGTTTTTGAAGATACTAGACTGATTACTTTATATTTTTATTGTTATCACAGCGCCCTGTCTCAAATACTAAGTGAATCAAACTCACGACCGGGGTATTGCATTCTGCCTACCATATAAACATACAACGAGACAGTCCCTAAAATCGACCTCCCTATGAGAAATATGCTAATAATGCGTATGCTTCACCTGTGATTTTTGACAGGTGTATGTGAAAGTCACGTTTGTAAATTTTCTACCCATGCAAGCGAGTCTGGCCAAACATGCTTAAATCCGTTACTGACAGCAGGTTTTATACACATTCACAATAGACCTCATTCCTGGTTCAATGACCAGATCACCAAGCGACGTGCAGCCATTCCGGCTGTTTTCGGTGGTAACCTCCATGCAATTGATAAAACACGCAAGAATAACCCAAAATGATGTGTACATTAAAAATTGTTTATTCTCCTATCGGCAAGGTCACTGCTGAGTAACAATAACCTTTAAAATTCACGGTTTCAGGACATCAAGGACCAAAGTATCTTAAGTAGTACATACTATTTTATGGTTAATATCACTTACTTGCAACCACAGTGCAACATGCTGCAGCTATTACAAAAAGGACGAATCCAGTCACAGCCATAATCTGAAAGAATATATGATTTTAGCTTGTTATTTCACATCAATATATTCAGCAAATATTCGTGTTTATTTTTAACTATTTTCCCTACCTCGATATGTAAAGTGCATGGTAAAGGAGAAACATCAATCGAATGAACAATATGGATATCGTATTCATGATTCTCATCAGACGAGTTTGGGTTATTATTGCTGGACTTTACGTGATAATTTTTATCTGCGGTTTCATGACAATATTGATATCAATTGGTTTACCTTCCACATCTTTTTTATGGCTGTGATATGCAATAGAAGCTTAAACATAATTCACGGAATAACCTGGAATAATGATACAATTTCTTATAAATATATGGAAAAAAATATACCCAAAGCGGAATAACAAATATTGATCCCTCTGATACGTACTAAGCTGTGTTCCGTTGTTGTGTACCAAACAATTCGGAAATAAATAAAGTCAACTGAAATTCTTTCTCGAAGCAGCTTTACAATACTATATTCGTCCTGAATGTAAGAATACATGTATAATACATCTAGAAAATGTAACTTTAGGAACATAACTGTAAAAATAATGAATGAGATGTATTAATCTGTTATTTCTCTCCTGAGATCACTTTTTACCATCATGCACTATGATGATAAATAACAGATTAAGATGCGGTAGGTAAGAGAAGCTACCACAACGTATTTATTGCATATTTGAATTATTATTATTATAAGAAATATTCGATTTTTAAAATATTCATCACAGGTTGATTAGATAAACAAGTAATTATTTGTAGATGTAATACTGTTGACATGGACAGCAATACCAGACCTCCATATTTCCTCAATTCCCCACCATTATTCGTGTTTGGCTCGATCCAGGGGAGTATAAAACGACCTTCAATGAGTTGCACAAATAATACGTACACATACACCGTCGATCTTACATGAATGCACGCCAGCGTAAAAGAACACAAGACAGTATGTGACGTAAATATTAAAAGCATAGAAAGTACATTGCAAATTATCTGAAAATTATGATATAAATGAGAACAAACCGCTGTTGTCACATATAAACAAGCCTGTCAGCAACACGAGAACCTCTGCTATCTAAATCAATCAGGCCATTGCACGACAACAGCTATTTCCGTACTCAGCATGGTTATATCAGCCTAAACCCACACAGCAAATAGTCACTACAAGCCTTGCGAGCAACGAGTATTTGTGAGGCGACGCACGCATTTTGAGTTGGCTCCGGCTCAGGGTCTGAGGCAGGGTTTTCCAAACAGGTTAATTTTGTGTGGAGATAACCTTGTGTCGGTACACTCATCCATCACTCTTGTGACTACACTATGTATATCTTCATTCACTGCGGGTCCACCCAGAACGGTATAATACTGGTATTTTTTTTTATCTGTGTTCTGTTTTACGCATTGTCATGTAAGTAAAAGACACACTGACCTCACTTAAGGTTTCAAATACAGAACAAAATAGCGAAATTAATTATTGTTTATCAACTACGGTAGCATGAAGTTTATTTGAAGAATATCAATAAACAAAGAAGATCAGATATCGTCGTATGTGTTCAGTTTGATTTATATTCATTTATATGTGTGTGTGCTTGGTTATGTTTTAAGGCATCGAAATATCAGCTCTTTTTATATACACAGGGGATGATGTAATTTTCATCTGTACATCTGTTTACACGCAATTTTTGAATGATGAATAATATTTTTACTCCTATTTTTGTATAAGGACCACATTAAAAAAACTCCTATTTGCGTTGTTTTTGTAAGCTTTGGGTTTTCTTGGGTTTTAAGATTGTTTAAAATCATTTTTTAGGGTAATCCGATATCATGGGTCGTGTCAAAAGAGCCTGATACAAATCAAATAATACACACTTCATAACTATCTTAAAAGACTAATGCAAGTTGGCTTTCCTTGCAGTGGAGTCTACCGACTTGTAGGGCTTATAGGTCCAATATTACTGCCTAGTGTCACATATACTGTTCAACCAGTCCTTTCTCTCTCCTTTGGGGTAGGGTTCTACTTATCATTTAAGACATATTTAAACCCATATATGATTTTAAACTTCATCTGTAACATTACGGAGATTAATTTTGTTTCCCTGTGTTAATTTGAATAAAAGTTTGTTGCCCTACACAACCCTATGAGGCTGATGTTTTATCAACTCGCTTAATTATTATTTTAGATAAGACAAGCAACAATTCAGTGGAGTACTGGTCAATTGGAGGGTCCAGGTTTTGATTTGCTTCCCTGAGTACAGAACCTCTTTCGTGTTATTCCATTGTTATTGCGCTGGTACTTCCAACGTTTCAAAACCTATTTGCGTAAAATAATAGTCTCGGAAGACTTATCTACTCGATATATGCTTCTGTTTACTTTTATATGATATTTAAGATCGCTGTCAATATAACCTGTCCTCTGTTATCCTCAGTTACAGACGACAAGGGAAATCTTCCGCCTTGGCTTTAGCATTCTATAGTTGTAATTTCTGTATGCTTCTACTAGTAACGGCCTGATGTGGGCCGGAATGTGAGGTGTGAAACACTAATCTATATCATTCCCTAATTTGCAATTGGTTGTAAAAGGGCGTATTGGGCGATCAAACGCAATGGCTAGAGAAAGGGGGACCAACTATGCTTATATATAATAATCTGTTCATATTGATAACACAAAATATTTGATGGTGGGCAAATGTGACTATTAATAAGGAGAGATCATGGCACGTGTTTCTTGCATCGGTTGAACAATATATACACGAAGGAATGTCATAGAACATCATGCACTTTTGGAACGGATAGCAACGGATAGCAACGGATATATATATATATATATATATATATATATATATATATATTTATATATATATATATGTATAGATATATGTATATACATATATTTATATAAACAGTTAAGCTCGCCCACATCAAATGACGACCTTTTTTTCACGGGCGAAATTGTTTTTTTTTATCGTTATACAAGACCTCCCTAAGACGACCCCCATGTTAATACGACCGCTCTATATACACGAAGGAATGTCATAGAACATCATGCACTTTTGGAACGGATAGCAACGGATAGCAACGGATATATATATATATATATATATATATATATATATATATATTTATATATGTATATATGTATATATATATGTATATACATATATTTATATAAACAGTTAAGCTCGCCCACATCAAATGACGACCTTTTTTTCACGGGCGAAATTGTTTTTTTTTTATCGTTATACAAGACCTCCCTAAGACGACCCCCTTGTTAATACGACCGCTCTATCAAGGTCCCGTTTATTTGCGTAATTTTGATGTTTTACCATTTATATGCATATATATATATTTATATATATATATGTATATATATATATATATATATATATATATAGTGTCCTGTGATGCCAGTGTGCTCAATATTGACACATTAAACCTGTGAAACCTGTGACATAAACCACTCACTTCACGTATCTTCACGTATGTAAGAAAGGTGATGGATGTTCACATGATACTACAGCCCGAATAATAGTTAATACCATAACATGTGACAAACGGTGAATTTAGGGAAGCTATTTTCTACTGTTATGATCTTCATCTGTCTTGTGGGTATATTTGGGCAAAACTAGTTTTCTTTAAAAACGCCGAAATTGCCCAATATATATGCTTAACACAGCTTGAGTGTATAAATTATATTTTCAAATATTTTTAGTGGAGGTAACTGCTTTATTTTTTTAATGCTGACTTATCTAATTCTTAATCTGAGTATTAACATCTTCAGAATTCCATTTCGATTTGGGACTAAGTGACAGCTTGGTATAGATGACAGCTTGGTAGCACTCGCTTCCTGTCATCTTTTTTATATCCTCGATGTCAACCGCACCTGCATCTCGTGGGTGTGTAATGACCCCATTGCTTGGTCATGACACCGAGGAACGTCCCAAAGACGCACTCGAGTGATACATGGCTGTGGTGTACAGCCTTCCAATTAAGCCTGCAGAGCACCCTGGATTAAAATCTTACTGCTCATCGGCTGATGAGATATGAATTCAAGACCTCCCGGCTTTGAGTACGGGACTGAAATAGGACCGATATTCAAAATTCGATATTCGCATGCAAATATCTAAAAAATCACAAATCAGCGACATCCGATATTCACCAGCGTATTTCTGGAAAACTATCGGCGCTCAGCCAGTTCGACATTTGGTCAAATTTAAGACAGAGTTCATACATTTTAGGGCAGTGATTGGCCATGGCTTTTAATATTTGCATGCCAAAATCACACAAACAAGCGACATTTGCATGCAAATATTGAATATCACTCATATCAGCAACATTTGATATTGGCATGCGCATATGAATTAGTGACATTTCGTTTCCGCATGCGACATTCGTGCAAAACTATCGGTGCTCGGCTAGGTCGACAACCTGACCAATGTGCAGTTATAGGCCATAACATTTGTTCTTCGACCACCTGCGATTATCGAATTTCACACAAATCGGTGATATTCGGTATTCGTATGCGAATATTTAAAAATTCACATAATGAAATAATATGACATTTGATATTCACCAGCGAACATAGGAAAAAAACTATCGGCGCTCGGCCAATTCGACACCTGGTCAACGTAAAGACTTTTTATTTTTAAATATGTGTTTTTTTTTGTGGAGGGAACCGCCTCCATTTTTTTAATGCTAACTAAACTACGTATATGAACATCTGCAGAATTTCACTCCGGTTTCGGACTAGGTGACAGAGCAGTATCATACACTTCCTCTCATTTTATATCCTGGCGTCAGACCCGGTGACTACTGCACCTGCGGACCCTGGGTGTGTAATCGTCCCCATTGCTGTGTCATATCACCGAGGAACCCCCGAAAGGCGCACTCATTTGTGAGTGAAAAACGGCCGTTGGGCATGGCCTTCCCATTAAGCATGCAGAGCGCTCACCCTGGGTGGAGGCCGACCGTTAAAAAGCTTACCGCCTCGGCGGAGATTCGAACTTACGATCTCCCAGCTTTGAGTCCTGTGCTCTACCCCTGAGCCACAGAAGCCGGTTATTGTAAAGACTTGGTTCCTACATATCAGGGCAATGAAGGGCCATGACTTTAACATTTGCACGCGAATATCAAACAGGCAAGCGACAATCGCATGCAAATAACACCCATGTCAGCGACATTCGATATTCGCATGTGAATAATGCTTGTCTACGTGATAATGGCGTTCGAATATCTAAGGTCATGGCCCATCATTTCCTATTAGTCAGGTTGTTTAACTAACCGAGCGCCGATTGGTTTGCCCTAATGTCGCATGCGAAAATCGAATGTCATTAATTTATGATTTTGTGATATTGGCATGCAATTATCGAGTGTTGCTGATGTGGGTGATATTCGATATGCGCATGCGAATGTAGCTTGTCTGTGTGATAACGGCTTCCGAATATCTATGGTCATTGCCGATCACTGCCCATTGGTCAGGTCGAACTAGCCGAGCGCCTATAGTTTTGCCCGAATGTCGGGGTATAAATGTATTAGTTGTTCAGACACTGGAGCTTTGTATCAAATTTTTCAATATTCTGAGCCCCATGGCTCCCAGGATATGGATAACAAAACCTAATATCAGGGTTCCAGGGAGAATTTTTACGGAACTCCCTTCATTTTAAGAAAGAAAATTCAAGGCCCAGCGGTTACGATGCCGTGTTAACATACTTCTTTGAAGGTCTGAAAAATAGAGAAAAAAACAGGAACTGATGAAACACCCCATGGTCAATAATCATGTAAAGAATCATAGTGATCAATGCATTAGTTATTCAGACACTGGAGCTTTTGTATCAAATTTTTGTTTATTCGGGCGGGGGGGGGGGGGTACTTACGAGCCCAATAGCTCCGAGGATATGGGTAACAGAGACTTAATTTCAGGATTCCAGGAGATTTTTCATGGACCTCCCTTGATGTCAGGTAAGAAGATTCCAGGTCCAGCGGTTACGATTTGTACCCTCTTAACAGACGACAGAGAGAAAACAGAGAGAAAAGAATCGTAAACATTGGAAAAAAAATACAGGTGGCCCCACCAGTCTGAAGGAACTGATGAAACACCCAATAGTCAATAATCATGCAAAGAATCAAAGTGATCAATGCATTAGTTATTCAGATACTTGAGCTTTTGTATCAAATTTTTCATTATTCTGCGGGGTACGTATGGGCCCAGTAACTCGAAGATATGTGTAACAGAGACATAATTTTAGGTTTTCAGTAAGATTTTACATGAACCTCCCTTGGTATCAAATTAAAATTCCAGGTCCAGCGCTTAACTGTTAACAGATGACTGCATTTTTAAAGGTCTCAAAAATAAAGAAAAAATCGAAAATCCAGGTGGCGCTACGAGTCTGCAGAAACTGATGGACATCTTCATGATCAATATGCATGCTAAGAATTATGGTGATTTATACATTACTTGTTCAGATATTTGAGCTTTTGTATTAAATTTTCAATAACTCTTGGGACTAATTCTGAGCCCCATAGCTCGGAGGGTACGGGTAACAGAGATATGATGTCAGGTAACCTATGAGACTTTTCATGGACCTCCAATTATGTCATGAAAGAAGATCCTAGGTCCAGTGGTTAAGATTTGTGCCCTCTTTACAGTTTCAAGAACTCCAAAATAGAGAAAACAATGCGTTAAATCGAAAAATACAGGTGGCCCCACCAGTCTGCAGGAACTGATGAAAAACTCCATGGTCGATATGCATGGCGATCAATGCATTAGTTGTTCTAATGTTCTAAGTTTTTTTTAATATTCTGGGGGTACTTACAAGCCCTATAGCTCGAACGATATGGGTAACAGAGACCTAATTCCAGGTTTCCGAGGAGGTTTTTTTCATGGAGCTCCCTTTATGTCAAGTGAGTCCATGTCCAGCGATTACGATTTGTGTCTTGTTATTGGGCAGATGGCCGGACGGCCGGACCGCTATAGCTCAGATAACTTATAGTAAGCTGAACCTATAAGCCAAAAAAATCGACCCACCCATGCAGAGGCTGAATAAGTGGAATGACAAAACAGCCGCCGATCATTGCATAAAACACGTCTAACGAAGACATTTGAAAGCAACACAAACGAACCTGATTAATTTAGCAAGGGACAAAAAATAATCTTCATATATTCTCATCACCGAAACTAGTGATATTGACTATTGTGACAATGACTTCTGCGAATTTCCAGTCAACCGCGTCCGGTGTAATGCTATATTGGCATGTGTACTTGTCTGCGTCCGGTGTAATTAGGGCTTAGTTAGCCACACGAATACAGGAACTCTCGGCCCCAGAGACACTCGTCCCAGAGACACTCGGCCCCAGCGACTCTCGGCCCCAGAGACACTCGGCCCCAGAGACGCTCGGCCCCAGAGACACTCGGCCCCTAGTCAGCAGGACCCAGCGACACTCGGCCCCGTCCGGTTGCCGCCCCCAGAGACGCTCGGCCAAGGGCATCGGGTCCAATACTGGCCTCGCGAAACCCCTCAGAAAACAACCTTCCCGTAGTTATCTCTTCTGGATTGTTATCCCCTCACTTGATGAGCCACTCGAATTGGAGAAGTTCCTTAGTCGTGGTGGCCTGCATGTAGGCCCTAGTTGAACGCCACGAAGCAATTAAAGTTAAATTTTCCATAAAATAAAAAATATAGCACATACAATATATATATATATATATATATAAATATATATATATATATATATATATATATATATATATATATATATATATATTGGTGTATATAAAAATTAAAACCATGCTTATTTCTGAAACAATATCTGTATAATAATCCATAAAATTTTTCTTATCATATTCCACAAATTATATGTATTTTACACTCAATAGAAAATGCATGGCCAGGTGTTATGTCTCCTCTTAAATTATTAGTTTTCGTAAGCTTATGTGTTCGTTCATTTCAACTGTTTCCTGAAGGCCGCATTAACATAGGCCTACCCCAAAAAAAATATTGGGACCAGGCCTCGGCACGGACCGTCCTTTCTCGTGAAACATATCTTCGTGTAGCCCTGATATCATAAAATTATCTTTGTATATGACTTATAAAAAATTTATAGATGGTTAAATAAAAGGTGCTGAACCATTTTCCTGTAGTGGTCACGCCAAATAAATGGATGCAATAAACGTTGTAGGAGCCAAATATAATCGGTGTTCATATTTTTTTTTATAATACGCTGTAGTATTTATATAAATGAATCAAGAAATAACTGATATAAAATGAGAAATTGTCACCGTTAAATTTACCTCGGTGTTGATCCGTTTTTCTCGGTATTGATCAAAGCTTAGAACATTAGAACAACTAATGCATTGATCGCCATGCATATCGACAAAGTCTCTGGGGGCGGCGACCGGACGGGGCCGAGTGTCGCTGGGTCCTGCTGACTAGGGGCCGAGTGTCTCTGGGACCGAGCGTCTCAGGGGCCGAGTGTCTCTGGGGCCGAGAGTCGCTGGGGCCGAGTGTCTCTGGGACGAGTGTCTCTGGGGCCGAGAGTTCCCGTTACCTAGCCACACATATGCGACGGGCTTGGACAAAAAGAAGGCTGACATTAGTATTAAGCCCAGTTTCCTGGCTCGGCTTGTCGGTTGGCTTAAATTGACCTGAAAGTCTTTTCATTTGATGATGTTACAAAGTATCCATTTTTTCTAAAAAAAGTTATCTATTTTAAGTGTGACATATTGCATCCATTTTACATTGAAATAGTTTGTGATTAAATATTGAGTATAGTTTATCCTGGTCGTTTCATATGCCAAGATTTTCCTACCAACAATCTCACAATTCCTTCCAGCGACAAGAAACAAAGGAAAAACAACAAAACCTGAACATTTGTTTTGGGCATTTAAATTATTAAGATTGGTCCTTTTCTCTAAATCTTTTCTCAAACCAAACTGAGCTGCGCAAAATCGGCTCACTTTGGATAAATGAATGTATTGGCGGCGTCTCCGGGTAAATTAGGCTGGCTCTGCTTAATTGTAACTCGGCTGGCGGCGGCGCAAATGGAGGCGGCGCGGGACTGTAGGAATAATGCTGTTCGGGCACGCGTTCGTGTCCACTTTATACCAGCTTGTAGATAAACAAGCTGATTTCTCCGTCGCGGGGGTGTCTTAAGAACCTTTTTTAACACAGATTGCTACAGTCATCAATATATACGCGTAGTGAGTCTTTAATTATAAAATTTCTACAAATATTGCTGGTGATTAGCTGGCTTTCATGTTTAATGCAAAAGATAAATCTTTTGTTGTTTTTTTTTCTCACTTGAGTATTTATTGTCTTTAAATAGAACAAGAGTCCTAACGTTTATTCTTTTTTCACATTTGCACAAGAAAATATTAAATTCTATTACTCTCTTTCATAAGTATTCCGTACAGTGTATTTAGGGAAGGGCAATACACTTAATATATTGCAGTTAAGATCACCAGTCAACGTATTTAAGAGTGTACATCAGTATATAGCTACATATAATATTCCCTATGTACCTGTGCGATATTATCAAAACCCAATCTAGATAACATTTAGCATCCATGAACTTGCATAACAAACCAAAGGGCGACAGTGTCTTTATTAGACTTAAAGAGTGTGGCAGTTATATTCTGTATAATTAGCGTGAGAATAAAGGTAAGATATTGTCACATATTGATAGTAAATTTGAGATTCATCGAGGAATTGGTTGGTTCAATGTTGGGCTATATCTAGGAATCTGTATCAGACTATTCAATGTCTAGAGAAGGTAAAAATTCATATTGACGTTTTTAATAAAATTTCATATGGAAACGAAATAGAAATTTTGACTTTTTATCAATATGCGCTGAGTCATATTAATTAGAATATTCATAAAAGAAACGAATATCCGAACTCATGTTTAATACTATATATACAACTAAATATATGCATATGGTTTTGTTTTTAAAGATGCCCAATGTAGGATTATTCATAGGAATATGTATCCGATTACTCAGTGTCTAGAGTAAATAAAACTTATAGAAGTTTATAGAGTTTTATAGAAATATATAGGAAAAAATAAAACAGAGGAGTTTTTAAATAACATTTCATGTGTAAATGAAATTAACATTTGGCATTTATTAGGGTGCGCTGTGTGATACATGTCTCACATTAGAATATTCATATAAGAAACGAACATCAGAACACATCTCAGGTATAATACTCTTTATACTGCTGACTATTTGTGAACTTTTGGTTTTTTTTTCAAGGTCTAACACATGTTTGCACAAGGAGAAGCTATGTCGGGGTTATATTTATATACATGTCTTAATATCGGTATTATATCAGGCTGCCAGGCTCGGCTTCGACAGGCGGATACAGTTTTGGATGTTATAATAAAAGTATTTACAAAGAATTGGTGTGGTCACGAAAGTGCGGGTGTCACAGAAACACCGTGTATAGCGACTAAAATCAAAGATATGTCATATTTGCTCGCCTTATATTTTCTTGATTTTTCAGTTTTATTTAAATAACCTGAACGAAACTAATATGACCTGCATCAAAGAATATCTATAATAAACATTGTTTGGGTGCTTAATGGTTTACTTAATATACTGCCGTTAATCATATACCTTATGGGGAACCTCAGACGAAGAGACTCTTAACATGTTTTTATTATGCCTTTTTCTTACTTACTTTGTGTACTCAAGAACTATCAGATACATGTCAACTTAATCTAAATATCTTGTGTAAATTTATTCCACAATCAACACCTATTCATAAATTAAAGTGCTTTATGTATATATTTATAATAACAAGACCATGAACGGTTTCGTTTACAATTAAAACTCCATAAAAACAAGCAAATATATACAACAGAGCATTATCGTAAACGTGTTTATAAATATAAATTATATGGCTGTATCACTGATTTTAACGATTAAACAATTCCAGAAGTCATTAAAATTCTCTTGTTGGCCCTCAGAAATGTCGCCTGAGAATGAGCATTGATTTAGAAAAGATAATTGAAGCTACATAAAAAGAGAATGATTCAATGTATCTTTGTTTATATAATAACAAATAATTGGGGCGCAGCTGAAATCTAATGATATGCTGCAAAGCTTTCGATGGTTGATGTACAAGTGGATCACTATGCAGGTATGAATAAAACAGAACAGTAGGTCATAAATGGAGAGACAGAATGTCTATCTGGAGCTAATCAGAACATCATTTAATATTTGGCGAAAGATCTAATTAGAAATTAAAAGATTCGCAGCAAATGTTCGATGAACCAGGAGGTAATGATAACATCAGGTTATATTTGGCGAAAGATCTCACGGCATAAAAGCGAAGTTATACTGTATAGATTTAGGAATCTGAAGCTAATGAGAACTTCCAGAGATATAAATTTGGCAAAGGATCTTATTGCACATGAACGATGTTAAACTGTATACATTTGTCCACCTCGAGCTATTATCCTGAATACTAAGACTAAAAAGCATTGCGTGATACTGGATTTTTTTAATGTATGAGACACGTATGTGTACTTACCCACCTCAAGTATTCTTTAAGGTAACGACCGACAGCGATAATCTACACACTGTCATATATCGCACGTTGGCGTCTCTGCATTTATTGCAAAACAAGTTAAACCATGGGCTGCAATGCTCTAGCAAATACACAGGCGGAACTCCTCACTGCTTTGAGTAACACGTGGTTATACCGCTGTATAACCATGGCCTACTTTTACATGTGACAAAACGGGACTTCAGGTCCAAAGATCAATGCGGGCTAGTGCACATGATGCCATCTCTAGGCCTGCGCGGTATTAAACACAGCTAATTCTTAATAGGTGGAGATATGCGCTGGTACCTGGGAAAAGTCAGCTCACTAAAAGAAACTAAAAAAAATAGGCGGTTCTCAATTTTATGATATATAAAATATATATATATACAGAAGTATAAACAGAGAAAGTTCACGAAATTCCGCTTGTTCTTAAATACACTGTTACATGCCCATTGCAATAAATAATAAAATGTCCATATATTCAATTAGTTTCTGCGGTAACAATAAAATAAGATTCCCTCAAGTCTTTGATGAACAAGCTCATTCCACCGTAACCTTTCAAGAACCTTCCCGAGCAGAGAATATCTACAGTTAGCATATATATATATATATATATATATATATATATATATATATATATATATATATATATATATATATACAGAGTAAGGCACAAATTGTATAATTACTACAAATAAGGCAACTCAATAGCTGGCTTTAATGTTTAAGATAAATCTGTTAATCTATTTTATGTAACAACAGGGTATTTATCATATTTTATTGGAACAAGAGTCAACAAATGTCTAAACATTTATTCTTTTTTAAAATTTCATAAAACAGAATATTAAATTCTATTACTTTCTTTGTTTATTAATATTCCGTGCATTTTATAAGTGAGAGACAACAAAATTAACATTTATCAGTAAAGATCAGATAAAGGTCAACGTATGTATGCATGTATATAGCAACCGATAAATCTCCCAGTTCACTAATACGGAATTATTAAGGCTCACAGGAACCAGAGAGTGGCAGTGCTTTATCCAGACTTACCAAGTGTACCCATTATATTCGATTCAATTAGCTAATGAATTAAAGTGAGATATGATTACAGACTCTTGGTGAATTTTTTATTCCATGAGGTGTGGGCTGATGAGGTGAAGACTATTTGTAGGAATCAGACTATTCAGTGTTTAGAGTAGATGAAACGTTATATAGAAGCTTTTATATACAACTTTATTGTAATTGTAATTGTAATTGGCCATTCATCAGTGTGCACTTTGTGATATTACATTATAATATTCATAAAAAAACAATATCCGAAAACCTTTCATATAATATTCTTTATTTCAAAACTTAGTATATGAATTGGTCTTCTTTATTGAGGACTCAAACAGCAAGTATACCATTTGTGTTATGAAATAAAATCTGATAAGTACCTTAAAACCTCCCACAGACGATCACAAATAGAAGCTATGTCCGGGTTTTATTTATATACATGGTTTTGTATCGCCTTTATGTAAGGGTGCCAGGCTATGCTCCGACATGCGGATATAGTCATGGTTGTTATAATGATAAAAAGTATTTACAAAACTGATGTGTTGTCAAGAAAGTTAGTGCGGGTGTTATTCAGACATTTTGTACCATGAATAGACTCAAATTCATGTCATATTTGCTTGCCTTGTAATTTTGGATGATTTCAGTTACATTTAAATCGACTTATATCACAATCTTCTGCTTTGAGCCGTTTAACATATAACCTGCCATAAACACGGTTTTGATGCTTAATGGTTTATTTAAGTGATGATGTTAATTATATTCCTTGGGTCAGACTAATCGATCAGTCGTACCAAATCGTTCCCCTTCGCACCCAATAGTCACTGTTTTTCCAAACTAAACTAGTTACCATGTTATAATTTTTTATTGTAAATTGTGCATATTGTATAGTTATTATGGTGATTACAATTAAGTTATTGAATCAATACACAGAATATAATTTACATTGCCTAGACTGTTTCATTTTCTCATTTATGTATATAATATTGAAATATCTGTACTTTTACTCAGCTGTATCAATGTACTAAGGAAGACACTGCATTGTCACCCTGGCACTTAACTTATGTAAATTGAACAGAAACAGGCAAAAATAAATCTTATCAATAAGGTTCAGAGATTCTAAATTAGACCAGTGTATTTCAGGATATTCCAAAATAGGCTGGTTCACTTAGTTACAACTAAATTTCAATATTCAGATATTATAGTAAACTTGTTTATTTCAGGATATCCTAAAGCAAACTGGTTCACTTCTGGATAAACCAATGTTAACCAGTGTATACAGGAATATTCTAATTTCAAATGTTGACATTGAAATTCCCATCTAGAAAATAGTTTTGAAATTAATGAACATCCTAATCCCATTCCATATATGCACATTACCCACCAAAAAGAGAATAAAGACCAAGAGGAACCAAGGACACCCAATTAGACCTGGGGAATATAAGGATATTCCTTAAAAATATTTTTCACTGGAGGAAACAAACATTTAAATATTTAATGATTTGGGAGAATTAACATGTTACATCCTTCCTTATAAATTTGAAACCGGGAAAAATAAATTTACAAATTAAAAATCCCTCTAAATACACATACATATTTGTGAATACACCAAAACAATTCCACTTAGTAAAGACCAAATCGGACTCTAGCAGACCCGATCAGAAGTTGGCATGTAACCACATTTTTTTTTAAATTCGAATGAAGAAAACATAAAAATTTCAGTCCCATCACAAAAACACATTCACATATGTCTGCAATAGTTGACGTCTTAGTTTTATGTGATGAATTTTGTTTATTTTGTCATGTATATAATTTAAACAGTAAGTTTTCTCATTTTCCCCCTTAAAACGTTTCAGTGTAAGTCATGGCTGTGTAAGTCCGGAACGGATGGGCATATTCCACAGTTTCATATCATGTGCCAATATTTGTATTTTCTGTCATATGAATTTGTATATTTTGTGCCGTTTGATTTTCTCCACCGGATACAATTCTTTAAGTATGTGTGTCTTTGTTATGGGACTAAAATTTGCATTTTTGCTTCAACCAAATCAGTAAACAAATTGTGTTCTCACTCCAGGGTCCGATTATGTCTGAATGGTCCTTTATGTTTTTTTGTTGTTTTTTTTTACTGAATGCAACTGTATGACAATCATCTGAAACAAGATAAGATTCATAAGGGGTTATCTGTATATAACAAGGTCCGATTGGGTCCGATTGGGTAAGATGGGGTACCATTGGGTCTGATTGGGTCCGACGGGGTCAGATTGGGTGATTAGTCCACACATTAGGAGTTAATGGGGACATCAAATAGTATTTGGCCAAATTTCTAATGGCAAATGAACGAGATTACACTGTATGCGTATGTGTACATGGTTTTATCAGAATATCAAGTAATATTTGGGAAAAGATCTTATTGCAAATGGAGGCTATATTGTATACACTTGTGTACCTGGGGCTGGTTTCGTGAACACTACAACTTAAAAACTAGGCATGATAAAATGATTTTCCTATATGAAACTTGTTAATATTACTCATCTCAAGTTTTCTCTTTGGTATCCATCGACAATGTGAACCAATACACGTTCATCATGATTCTGCAAAACAAGTTAAACCATGGGCTTCATTGCTCATTACAAAGTCATCGCAAATTCACATCCGGAACTCAGACATGCTTTGTGTGGTAAACGTGCTGCCATCTCTGGGCGTGAATGGTATTTAAGTTATTGTAAATACTAACATTTTTTACAAGAAATCGTTGAATCAAGGAGTATACATAAATGGAGATACAGCTTCTGGGAGTTTTGCCAGCACTCGCGTGTTAGCCAGGCGCTAATTGCAATTAAAACCGATAAGCCAATTGTGCTTCTGACGCACTTTGGTAAAGCGATAAATTACAAGATTAACAATGACCGAAAATATGAATGCGCTGATCGTTTGTTTTATTACGAATTATGAACAAAAGGTATATTTAGAGATGTCTTATGCAGAGGCATCACTAGAATGAATTTTGGACAGATCCAGTCACTCTTCATCAATATCTTCCATGATACATGACGGACTACTGGTAAGTAGGCTATTACTTCCTTGAATAATTTCCGATTTTTTTAGTTCACATCAGTCGACACATTTTTGACACGTATTTGTTGTTAGCCTTGTTTTATAATATTCGGCTGATAACAAAATTTTACGTCGCCCATGTACGAATGACTTTCATTTTTTTTTATTTAAAACGGTGAACACTCTCCCGCTTAGACATTGATATTGTTATTATCTTATTATCGCCCATGTTTACCGCTACCCAGGGATGGCTGAGGGGTCTCCGGAAACAAACAAATCCTAAATCAAGACCAAGGTCTGGTTTCCGCGCAGTATCAATTATCACCAGGCTTATTAGACTGCCTTTGACAAGCAAGTTTTATACCAACAGCAACACTCAACACAGCCAGACCCGGAGTTGTTACCCCATTTATGTTACCTCCTTGGTTAAAAAAATTAGAATAATAAAAAAAATACACTTATGATAATATAATCTATATAGCAATTGTCATCATAACTACGGAAAAAAAACTAACGAGTCGTTCCTAAGTACGCCAAAGGTTGGGTTCTCGCGCTGTATTAATTAGCACAAGGCTGATAAGCGTCACTTTAAACAGCAAGCTTTATGACCCTAATCAGTAATATTCGAAACGGCCAAACTCGGAGTTGTAACCCGATTCGAGTAACCTCCTTGGTTAAATAAAATACAAATAACAAAATAATAAACTATGATAATATAATCTATATATCAATTGTTATCATTACTACTGATAGAGTCCCTTACATATATGACGATAGTATTTACTCTTATTATTATACAAGGGCGATAAAATATCTGGTTCTGAACTAGATTTTCCTATCAACGTCGTTAAATTGTTTAGGTGTTTTATTACTAAAGTCAATTACCATTCAACCAATACTAAACATTCTTAATATATATTTTCTTGATTTATTATTTGGCTATATCCCCTTTTAGTTTATTTATGACATGCATTCCAATCGGCAAATTAAAACATTGCATATGATGAATACCTTACAATATATATCATATTCATCGACAATAGCAAACTGAAACAGGATTCCTAAAATATCATGATTATCATCATAAATATAAATTCCTTAGATTCCCATAGCCCAAAGGATGGCCGGGCACTCGGACGGCCGGATGGTGGGACGGAAGGACGACGGACAATGACCAATCACTGTAGCTCAGCATGAATGAAAGTCAGCTGAGATAAAAAGGTATTTATAAAAAGGATTTATGTTATTAAGAAAGTATGGGTGTCACCTAAATACCTTGTAGGGCGAGTAAGCTCAGATACATGTCATATATGCGCGCCTTCTATCATTTTCGTTAAATTTCAATCCTAAGTCTTATGGCATCAGAGAAATCTTCAATAAACACGATCTTGATGCTTTATGGTTTACCAAAGTGCTGAAATTAATCTTATATAATTCTTAAAAGATGGCTTTACAATGGCTAACATCTTGGCTATTATACGGAGTATTTTTATGATATAAGAGAGATTACTTTAACAGGTTGTACCCCTTTAAGGACATATAACTATTCCTGTTGGTGTGTGTATTTACAATTCTTATTCCTACTACAAGTCTATATTGCAATTTACATCCTTGGGAAGCAAGGAATCATAAAGGGATTTTTTCATGTATATGAGACTTGTTTATATTACCCACCTCAAGTATCCACTATGGAATCAATCGACAGCGAGAACCTATACACGCTAATATATCATACACCTGCGTCTCGGCATCATTTTATAATAAAAGCAAAAGCGTGGGTAATACACAGGCGGAACTCCCATTTTCTTTGTGTGCCGCGTGGTTATTCCGCTATATAACCATGGCCTCATTTTACATGTGACAAAAAGGGATTTAAGGTCCTAAGATCAATGTGGACTTGTAAACGTGCTGCCATCTATCGGCGTGCGCGCTATTTAACGAAGTAAATTCTTAAGCAGAGATATCCGCCGGTGCCCAGGAAGAGTTAGCTCACTAAAGGAAATTTAAATAAACTGTGGGTTATAAATTCTATGTTCTTCAATTGAAGAAATCCCAGGTAAATGTGACAAAGTCCGTCGGGAAAGGAGGACGACATGTAATGCGAGATTTTTTGTATAAACAGGTAAAGTTCACGAAATTCCACTTGATCCTAAATACACTGTATTATATGCAATTTACAGAATACTATGGCCATATATTCCAATGGTATCTGCGTCAACACTAAAAAAAGTCCCCCCGCAAGTTTTTGAAGAATAAGCTCATTCCTCTGTCACAGCTCATTCCTCCTTCACGTTTAAAGAACCTTTTCTTGCAGAGATTATCTACAGTTAATCAATATATATATATATATATATATATATAGAGAGAGAGAGAGAGAGAGAGAGAGAGAGAGCAAAGCATAAATTGTATAATTTCTCCAAATAAGGCACGCAAATAGATGGCTTTAATGTTTATTGCAAAAGACAAATTTGTTAATCTTTTCTCCTGTGACAATACTGTGTTTATTATATTTAATTAGAACTAGAGTCAACATTTAAATTTTTTTACAATTTTACAAACAAAATATTGAATTTTATTACCTCCTTTGTTCATTTAAATTCCGTGCAGTTTTATAAGTGAGATGAAATTAATATAACATTTATGTCCCAGTGTACCAGAACGGAATTATCAAAGATCACTGGAAAACACAGGATGGCAGAATTTATTCAGACTTACCGAGTGTGACTTTTTTATTAGGTTCAATTAGCGTATGAATAAAAGTAAGATATGATCACAGACTGTTGGTAAATTTAAGATTCCAGGAGGTGATGGCTGGTACCAATTAGGTCTATACAGAGGAATCCAACTATACAGTGTTACGAATATATAATACGTCATATAGGAGGTTTTATGTACAATTTCATAAATAAACGAAATAGATAATTGGCCATTTATCAGCGTGCGTTGTGTGATATTACATTAGAATATTCATGAAAGAAAAGAATATCCGAACACAGATGATCACAAAAAGAAGCTATATCCGGGTTTATATATATATATATATATATATATACATTTTTATATCATCGCCATATAAGGCTGCCAGGCTGTGCTCCGTCATGTAAATATGGTCATGGTTATTATAATAATAAAAAATATATTTAAAAGACGCATACGTGTTGTCTAGAAAGTGCAGGTGTTACTCAAGCATGGCTCGATTAAACTAAAATACATATCTTAATTGCTCGTCTTGTATTCTCTTGATCATTTCAGTTATATTTAAATCATATTATATTACAGTTGCGTGTTATAAGCCCCATAACACGTAATTTGCAATAAACTTGGTTTTGATGCTTAATGTCTGGCTGGAGTTAATAGGGACATCAAATAGGTCTAATTGCAAATGAACGAGATTACACAGTATGCGTATATGTACTTGGAGCTAGTCAGAACATCAAGTAATATTTGGCAAAAGATCTTACGAGGTTATACGTATACGTTTGTGTATCTTGGGCTCGTTTCGTGAACGCTACAACTTAAAAGCTAGGTATTATAAAATGATTTCATCGTATGTGACTTGTTTATATTACCCACCTCAAGTATCCTTTTTCGTATCCATCGACAGTGAGAACCAATACACATTCATATGTCATACGTTTGCGTAATTGTTCTGCAAAACATGTTTAACCATGGGCTACATTGCCCATTGCAAAGCCCTCGCAAATACACATCCGGAAATCTGATTTGCTTTGTGTGCCAAGTGGGTATACCGATTTATAACCACAGCCATATTTAGCATGTGACATCACGGGATGTTAGGTCTAAAGAGTGGTATACGTGCTGCCACCTCTAAGCGAAGATGGTATAAAAATATTATAAATACTAACTTTACCTTAAACAGAAACCGTTAAAACAAGGAGGTTTCATAAAAGGAGATACAGCTCCTGGAAGTTCTTCCAGCACTCGCGTGTTAGCCACGCGCTAATTGCAATTAAGACGCGCCAAGCAAATTGTGCGCCTTACGTCCTTTTATAAAACCCAGCTGCCCGATCTGACTGACGCTGTACGCTGAAGCTCGTCAGGCGGAGAACAATATAAGCGTAACTGAACGGCAAATTACACAGTTAACATTGACAAGAAATATGAATGCGCGGATCGTTTGTTTTGTTACGATTATGCGCAGCAGGTATATATATAGATGCCTAATGCTGAGGTATCACTAGAGTGAATTTGGGACAGATGCGGTCACTCTTCATCATTATCTGCCGTGTTACATGAAGGACCACTTTTAAGTAGGCTATAAACCTTATTTTCCCTGAATAATTTCCTATTTCTATTAGTTCCCACCAGTCGACACACTTCTGACACATAAATCATAAGCCTGGTTTTATACTCTTCCGTGGATAACAACATTTTACTTCCCCCATTTACGTATGACTTACATTTTCATTAAAAACCTTGAGCCCCCGCCAGCTGTGTCATTGTTGTTGTTATTCTTGTTTTAATGCCCGTGTTTACCGCTACCCAGCGATGGCTCAGGAGTCTGCGGAAACTATGTCACGCCAATGGTCGGGTTCTCGCGCTGTATCATTTAGCACCAGGATGATAAGCGTCACTTTGAAGAGCGAGTTTTATGATCCTCATCAGCAATATTCCACACGGCCGGACCCGGAGTTGTAACCCCATTTATGTAACCTTCGTGGTTAAATAAAATACGAATAATAAAATAATACACGTATGATAATATTATCTATATATCAATTGTTACCATAACTACGGATAGAATCCCTAAAATAAATGAAGATAGCATCCACTCTTATTGTTATACAAGAGGGATCTAATATCTGGTTTTAAACTAGAGTTTCCTATCAACGTCGTTAAACTGTTCAGGTGTTTTTTTATAACTAAACTGACAATACGCGACGCCGGAGATCCTCGATCTCCTGCGCTGTAGGCAAAATGTCACCCTGTTTGCTCTCTATCGCCGGCAGGTCCGCCCCTATCGCGAGGGTTACTGGGGGCAAAAACAAAGATGGCCGTCGATGTCTAAACGCTCTGCCTGCTGGGCAAGCCAAATATGTTCGACTGTTTATAACCCTAAGTCTGAACTCCCGTAGCAGTGAGATATTCTCTCAGTTGCTGAACGGTCTTAACGCTAAAATCTGTTGCGCAATGTAGTGACAATTGGTTCGCAGTAATAATACTGTCGGACTTATTTGTTTTTGCCCGCAAGTCTGCTGTTGCAGCAGTCCCTTTAAAGAGAAAATGTTGCAAAACATTATGGTTATAATAGACTGTGATAAATTTATTAAATAAAGGTGTCTCAAGGTTGAGATCTCGAGGGAATGAGATGTAAACGTAATATTTGACAGGCATCGTGTTGTGAATGTTTATTCATCATACGTTTAATTTTATAACCATGTTTATGCATATGATAGAACAACGTTATCTACTCTCCGGATTAAGGTCTGCAAATGTTATACCAGTGGAATGATGGCTCCTCTTTCTTCTAGAAATTTAACCATGCTAGAGTATCCGAACTTTATGTCAAACTTCAAAGGCGTTGTGTCATACTGTAACATACAATAAGACAAACATATGGACATGTTTTTAAATAGTTTCACAAATCTACGCCAAAAAAAGCATTTCATCATTTTATCTGATAAAGCTAATTTGTAATCTGTTAAAGAAAGATCCATATATGCCCAGCATTACTTAAGCGATCCAGGATGATTAAGGTGAGATGATTTAGATTTAATTCATGTGAGACGATACACTGCGTTTAAACATTTAATAAAAATGCATACTACATGGGGAATGTTCACTACTGATGAAAACCATGTGCATTTAATATCCAACACTACAACATATTTTGTTAGAAGTTATATTTAAGTCCATTTATGATATATATATATATAAATATATATATATATATATATATATATATATATATATATATATATATATATATATGTGTATATATATATCATATCCAGCTGTATTAATCTGCTGGATCAGTTTCATGTTCTTAAAATATTACTTTCTTAATCTCACTGGCTAATTGCAAAAGTACATTTTTTCCCCATTTTACTCAAATGGATAATCTGTGTATTAACACTTCTACCTATGACAAAAAAATTATTTGTTAAGTAAGGATGGAGAGCATACCTTTTTTGACCGTTGATTAACATTTGCGCCGTATTTGAGAAGCTTTTCTGCTATCGTAGGCATTTGTTTCTCCACTGCATACATCAGTGGTGTTTTACCACTCTTAAAAAGTGAGAAAATACCTACTAAAATACTGCTGTAGTTTGCAGCAAGCTTGAACAAATTTTCACGCGATGGATTCGCTAATTTCAGGTTCCGTTTTTACTCAAATTTACATGTTGTACACAATTTTGCCAATTTTGAGCAAGTACGATATGCATGAAAAAACATTTATACGGTTTAATCTAATACCAAATGTTTACCCTTCATTGCTGAATTCTATGTACACATTAATAATGCATAGAATTCGAATTATGAATATTGATGTTATTTATGACGATCCAGGTAGGTTGTTGGTACATATAAAGAATTAATTTATCCGCGGATGTTCCACAAAAGGGATATGTTTACATAATATATAAGATAAGCTTAAAGTGCTCGCCGACATTGTATGTAAATAGACGAGAAGATATAATTGTTTTTGAATATATATACATGGCAATATGTAATATTACTTCTGGCGATTCGTGTTCTACATCAGCTCCATTGCGTAACAAGAAATCAAGAACCCCCATATTTACTTCTTGGATAGCAAGAATCAAACACGTCCTGCCAGGCTACAACATGATATTTAATTTCTTGTTACTCATTGTCTTGGATAATTTTTTCTTGTTAGATATTTGTACTTGATATACATGGAAATAATATATATTTTAACTAATAAAATAACTAGCAAAACCTTCCGTATATTCCTTTAGGGATTGCACCGTAATATATCTATTAAATATAATAATGAGAAATTTGTGATCCAGTGTGTTTGAAAATATGACTCATATATTAGTACTTGCCTTCTTTGATACAGTCTCGATATAAGCGCCTCTGTTAAGTAATTCTTTCATCATTGTCGTAGATGCGGATCTTATCCACACAGCATAAAGCAATGCAGAGAAACCAAGCTGCAAAGTCGTTCAACAGTGTACAAATAATGAGCACTTATACTCTTCTAAAATGATTCTTCACGGCTAGATATATTTTTTAAACATTACCTTCTTCGATTCGTATTCCAGAGAAGCACCTCGTTCAAGTAGAAACTCAACCATTTTGGTGTTGTCCTGCTTAACAGCAATGAACAGAGCCGTTTCTCCCTTCGAACAATTTGTATGTATAAATTCAGTAAGGTTTCATTGTGTCGAGGAGTTCGAAGTGAAATTATTCTCTCTAAACCAATCTGTTGCCACGTAAGCCGAATGTTAATCGCAAGTAATTTCGACACAACGGCACACAAACACGTATAGATATTGGTTTGCTTACATTAGAACTATTTACACTAATCAGTAAGAACATTGATCATAGACTTTAGTACACTTTCAAGAATACTAGACTGTTCTAGTACTAAATGTTAAAAATGTTCAAAAAGGGTACTTCTAATGACTCGATTTCTATTTCACAGCCAGCTTCAAGGAGGACTTCCGAAATCCCATAATCTTCCATTTGTACTGCCATCATAAATGGGGTCATTCCCGTCTGGAGAAGATGATATATGTTTAACAAACTCTACCGAGTTTCAAGCATAGTGTGAACCTCAAAATATATCGAAAGAGACGACTAAATTACCGGAAGTGAAATATATGGCTTTTTTATCTTTAAATTGTTTAATTTTACCAGCCGAATGTACTTGTAGTCGTAAACCCAACCTTCGTTGAAAGCTTGTCAACAGGAGCATTCTTATCTAATAAGAACCGGATACAAGCCAGGTCTTGATTCATGACTGCATAGTATAGAGGACTGTGACCCTTCTTTCAAATGGAGAGAACTCAGTCAGAACTCAGTGTAAGTTTCTGAATTTTCTTTTTAAACTGATATTTCATCTTTCCCGCAAAAAAAGAGAATGCTTGCTCCTTTTTTGGTAGAATAATATGTGTCGGTGAAATATTTAGCGATGTTACGGAAAGAATGCCAAGAAACAAAAGAATACTCGCATCCAGGTAATCAGAACATTAAGGGTGTCCTATATAAATAGATAGAAATGTTCTTAAAGGCCACCTCATTTTTAACAGCTGCTCCACATTCTAGGAGAAACTCGATGGCATCCTTTTGTCTATGTTTTGCACCATGCTGTATAATATTCTCGCCATTCTAATGAAATAGAGCAGAGATTTACGGCTAAATCATAGTTTAAAAACAGAAGGAAATCGTGCGAAATGACAGTTTAAATATATTATTTAGGGTATGACATAAAACATGTACGGTAACAATTCCATATGAGTTTTAAAGTGTTAAAATATTGATACCACGTCAAGTATTTCTAAGGAAGTCCCAGCTTTCACGACCATTTCCAGTATTTCTAGGCAACCTGAAGTGACTGCATGGAAAATAGCACTCGCGCCATCTGAAAATAAAAAGGATGAAGACAGTTTTGCCATATTTTATTAAAAGGCAATTTCATCGCTTTAGTTGATTGTCAGCCAATGTTAATTTGTGGTCAATTGTAAGTGGATATTGAATAATACTGTATGACTTCAGTTAAGTAAGCTCAGAATTCAGTCATATTATTAACGCGTATAGTTTCAGTAGAAACGGTCTCCTTCCAAAAGCAGAAATACCACCCTTCTATAAAAATAGCTCTTAATCAATGAAAAAAAATACTCCTTTTAAAGATATGGTAGTATTATAAACTACAGACCTTTAGCTACTACTATTAGTGCCAATAATATTTAACGAAAAACTTATTCTTTAAACTTAAAAAACAGGGTTTTTTTAAAGATGGTAAATACAAAGTCACCTACTTTATCTCTGAGGTTGACGGACGCACCAGCTTGTATGAGGTACTGAACTAATTCTACATTCCTCCATACAATCGCTTTCATTAACGCTGTTCCTCCATCCTAAAATAACCCTTAAGCCTTTAAAACAGGATTCAAAGTATTTTATATATGATGTCATTGGGATTCCACAAAAATGACTGAAATGAACAATACCTCTGTTTTGATCAGACGCCGGGCCTTAAATAGTCGCCAGATGTCTTTTCTCGCCATTTTAATTTGTGTATTTAAGTGGTCAAATTGACAAGAGATTGTTCATGAATGTCCGTTTACACGAGTGTTGATAAATTGTTTAATTCCTCTATCAATCGTTCTTATTCTTACATGCATGCCTGTTTCCATAAAGGACACCAAATTTTCCCAATTCGTCCATTATTATTCAAGTCGATCATCGATTCTAGTTAATCACTGCTGTCAAGCTATATGTATGAATAGACCATAGATGGGTACAAAAGTACTCGTACTCATAGTACTTGTACTCATGAGTACATTTTTATACTCAGTACTCGTACTCGAGTCCTTTTTTAAAATAAAAAAAGTACTCGTACTTGTACTCGAATACTTGAAAGTACTAGCTACTCATATGAGTAATTCATGAGTACTTTTGGGTATTTCATATATCATTAAAATTTCTGAATAAACTTTAATATCAATTTATAGTATTAGTAATAGTTTATTATAGTATATTAAGGTAAGATATTATATATAATATATAATATATACATATATGATATCATATATAATAGTACTTAAAGTAATCCATCTATTACTATAACTGAAACTATTACAGCCTTTTCGCATCGATAACTACTACTATAACTATTACTTGGCCCACATTACTAATACCATTCCTTTCATATGATATAAATATAAATAAATTGAACTATTTTTTATTAAAACATTCATGCAATTCATATGTACATGTGTACAGCATTATATATTTCAAAATAAGTACAACATTGTGATAACATACTAGATATGATATTTAATCAGCAAATTCATACTGTGTAATTTTTTTTTAGAAAAATTCTAATTTTTGAACGATCCAAAAATAAGAAAATTAAGGTTTGCCAAAATTCAATGCAATTAAATATACTCAGAACCTGTTCATAATAACATAAACTCAACAGTGCTCCAGGGCCTGGGCTAATCAAGCTTGAATTGATTTATATATTAAACTAAATGTGATTGTAGGTTTAGCTGATTTTCAGTGGAATTGCAGCCTTTGATTAGCCTGTAGACAGTCTGGGGCACAACTAAGACTCAACTGTTGACTGACAACTGATTAACTCACGAAAAGCTGTGACTATCAGATCATACACCGATCATACTGATCATACAGCTACTACAACATAGGCTGCAGCATCACATTCTGCTATCAGCTCACAATAACTTGCCCAACATATTGTGCATGCTGACAAAGAACTTCTCCAACGTTTAATGACCAAGCCTACTAAATGAGTCAACAAAGAGAACCAGGGGTTAACCTCAAGCCAAAGCCTTCTGTCCGGTTCCCCTGTGGACCATGAAAGCACCCAGCATTAACTAATCATACTACACTGGGCCCTTTACCATGCTCTATAAACCTAATCAAACCATCACTCAATTCATTAGATGTACATTAAAACCCCTGTGAGCCACCGTGAGAACTAGAACATTATAAAAAAAACTTATAATACGACTGGTGTAGTGTCAAAGGCTCTGTCGCTGGAGCAGCTCAGTCCGTGTCTCTCTTTTCAATTGTTCCTGCGACGGTGTGCGCCTTTGTATTTTAGATAGAGAGAACATACAGCTTATCATTTCAAAGTGTCACTATCACGAAGACATTTTTAACCAATCAATATTTACTTAATGTATTCTATTGGTACAAGCAAGGATTCATAAAATACCTTGACCAATAATCACTTTTATGTAACATTCGTAAATATGTTTCCCGTAAAAGCAAGTCAAACTTGTGCAAAGATAATTTATCATGTAATGTATAAAATTGAATTATATGTACCACGTAATGACTGAAGAAAGGTCGCTATCTCATAAGATACAATTCGCGCGCCATCTCAGCCAGTGTGTAACTGAATTTTCCGGCCACATTTTAAGCGACGTCCATCAATTAATTCCCATAAGCGTCGTCGGAACATGAAATTACTACCGGTGCAGTAATTCAATATCTCAAATAGAACTTTAGTGTGGTACTACTTGCATCTGCGGAATTCCATTCAAGCTCGGACTACTTGGCAAGGGCTCATACGTGATCAAAAGGCTCAGTGTAGTAGTAACCACGTCCCTTTTTTTTCTTTTTTTTGGTTCACCCAGGTATCTCCGAAAGGCACCCTCGTTTGTTAGTGAAACGCGAATGTTGGGCACAGTCTCCACAATAAGCCTGCAGAGATGTCACCCTGCTCGGCCTGCACAGCAGCCGACCGTGGAAAAACTCACCGAAACCACTGGGATTCGGGATCTGATCTCTCGATCTCCAAGCCCTGTGCTATACCCCATGTCGAGAAAGCCGCTGTGGATAAACGAATAATAAAAATTTTAAAAGCCCAGTTATTATAAGAGTAAGAGATTATTTGAGATATTATACGGGAAGACAGATGAAAATCCTATATACAGGTGCACATATAAGAACTGTTAATTAACACATTCACTGCCAAGTCCATTTTCACCCGTAGTGCCAGGACCATACACAGGGACCCAAGCAACCCCGGGATTTCCAATGGTATCAAGACTAGGTGCTAATTACCTGATAAGAATGTGCAGCTTGTGATCAGGCAGGGGCAATAAAACTAAAGGGAGGTTTGAAGTTGGGCACTTAGCCAGATGACCCCACCCTTGTCCAGGCATGCCTTGGGCAGTGATGTATATTGTCATTGCATTTACGTTCAACAACGCACAAACACTGATTCAAATAAATATTATATTCATCTTACATGACGACAAATGGAAAAGGGCATGACTGTGCAATTGTTGAACTGAGAGGAAAGAATAACTTAAAGGCACTGATATATATATATATGTATATAACTAAAACTATACAATGTTACATTGTGACTGTTAGCAATCACCCTGTCGCATGTGAGGCTCAAATGTAATTACTAAGAGGTTTCATTACTCTATTCCCATGAATAATATACAGATTTGCAAATACAAATAAGTAAGCATCATTGTGCACTCCTTCGAAGCATATATATATATATATATATATATATATATATATATATATATATATATATAAGCATATATATATAGATGAGTATTGGGCGAGACAAGATGCATAACCGAATCACATAATATATCTTCATGTCAGGTTCTGTATGGTATTTTTTAAAACAAGGAATTCGTCGTACAGAGAGAGAGAAAGAGAGAGATCAACAGCAATCCTATATATAAATACATACATATAATGTAATGCATATATAAAATTTATGTATATGATATGATATAGAGCGAGAGACAGACAGACAGACAGATCAGCGGCAGTGCTATATATAAATATATATATATATATATATATATATACACAAAGGGCTATAATCATGTCAAAATATAAAATATACATATCAGATGTATGTATATACATTTAAATATTTAAACATATATATATTATAATATATATAGAGAGAGAGAAAGAGAGAGAGGGGGGAGAGAGAAAGAGAGCGAGAGAGAGTGACGACGGATACAGCCGATCCAATTTATATCCACTCAAAAGATTATAGCGCCTACTTCTTTCGATATCACACGTTAAACTGTTGGTAATGTACTTGAATATAAAATTTGACTTGTAAACACCATTATCCAAGAGCAAATTGGGTACAAAATGTCACAACAAGCCCCAACAAATTTCTGACTCGAACGCACGGTCTTGTCGGTAGGAATAAGCGTCTTACCACTGATCAACGCTTGTCGCTAATTCTGCGAATCAGTTTGTTGAATGCGGCCGGTGTTGCTAAGGGTTTATAATGATTATATGATATATTGATAAACTAAAAATTTCTCATCAAATTACAAAGATAAAGATCTTATAAAGATCTTACAAAATTATGAAACCTCTTTTTTTTGGAAATACCATTCACATAGTTGCTTTAATACTAATAACTTACATTATTTTTTACCAGAAGGCGGAAACTACCATATATATATATATATATATATATATATATATATATATATATATATATGCCTCAACCTGCATCAGAGATTTCGAAGTGTTTTCAAACTGCCAGGCTGACATTATGCCGTCTACACAGTTTTCTGAAGAATCTATAGCTTCACAGTTCATGGACAATTCTCCACTCAACTGCATTGAACTATCTATATCTCGTACCCTGAAAAAGCAGATTATGATAGCATTTAGATCAGTTACTCATATAATAATGATAGATTTACTTAACATAATGCACTGAAGTGACCATTTTGTCATTTTTTCCATATTTGAAATGACCATGATGAAGATCTTGACATATCAGCTGTTCTTTTATCTGTCAGTATCTGTCGTATGTCAGGAACAACCGCAATGTATCACAGTACTATTATTATCAGTTAACCAATCAATAAATGTAAAATCTGAAGACGAGTACAATGCTTTAATTTATCTGAACAAGGAAAGAACATTTATGTGGCATTCCGTAATATAATGTGGATAGATCGTAACACAACATCTCTAAAACTGTTATGTTACATCGCCTGTGTAAGCTTTAATAAAGCTAATATGTAAAAATAAAGAGTAAACTTTGTCTCAACTGCTTATGTTACAGCTTTTGTATTGAACAAACTGTAAATTACACCGTACATCATGCATTGCTGCATAGATTTCCGCTTGTCTCCATAACTCACTTGGACTCATGCATGGGCTCACCATAAGTATATAAGTATATATAGTTACTACCAAGTATATGCTGATATATAATCCGGTAACGTCGAACTACATTTATACCTCCAAGTCACAGGGGTTACTGGTTCTGTAATCTAGGTAAGCCAAACGTTGAATATACCAACAAACATATGTAGTAATTTTGACCAAAACAGACTATTTCACGAGTTTAAATATTATTTTGTTGTAACAAATATTTATTAAAAAATATAGAATATTATATTATATGCCTGTTGCAATATGCAATAACTACTAAAGTACAAGTATGTATTGATATGTATATGTTATCTATGTGCCCCACTGGTTATCTGGAATAATATTTTTATTCTACAATATATATATATATATATTTTTATTTACAATACACTCTAAGATGATCTTACACCTTGTGTGTAATAAATCAGATAAGATTAAGGCAACTTTTAATTGAAAGGTTACACAATAGGGAGAGTGAAGACCATTAATCTACATACCCATGCTGTAACCATCCCCTTGATTAATCAAAGGTCACGGTGAAACTAACCTTTAATAAAACGTAAACATGATGCCCGTATTTTCTTTCCGGCATGCGACAATACCCACCGCCGCATTAGGACCGTATGGCAGAGCTCTTCCCCCCCCCCCCCCCCCTTATCTCTCATGAGTTAGCGACAGTGACGCAACCGGGTATTTCTTATGTTTTGATATTATGTACAAATGGTCCTTCTCGCTTCGCTTTTTACTTAATTTCTATCCAAACTATGGCGAACGGCGGGTGGCGGCCTAAACATTAACGCTTCCTGCGTCACAACCTACTTGAGATTAATATCCAGGCATATATATCTATCAGTCAGCCAGATTATACAAAAGATAGATAATATACAGCTTAGCTAATTTTTCACAACAAAAATTCTTGATCTAACTTTGAGGCAGTCCTGCATATGGATACAGCTTTGGCTGTGCTCTGTTAGTACTTCCTACTCACTTACTCTCCCAATTTAGACCTATCAATGCTTTCCAGGGAATTACTACCATAACCTCCAGGGTGAGAATCTACTTTCCATTCAAGCTTTTTATATATCTTTCGACCACCAGGCAATGCCTGTACACGTATAAATTGTACATAAAAATTCCATCTTCATAGATTTAAGGGTAAACGAATAACGAGCTTAGAGTTATAAGTACAGGCCAGGTAAAGTACATTCTACTATTCGTCTGTCAATAAAGCTTGAATTTTATGGGGTTTTTTTTGGTGCTATTTTCAATGTATCTAAATGGATAGGTAAGTTTTTTTTGTTAAGATATAAAAATGATGTAAATACATTAACAATATTAAATAATAATATTATAACTATAGTGAACCATAATGAACTCTAACTATTAGAACCATCATGAAGATATATCCCTACATGTCCTTGATTGTGTGTCCTTTAAGCAGAGAGATACACTGTGTATCACCAATTAATAATGGTAACATGCAAATGTGGATATGTTTAGGTATTATGTTTAAAACAACTTAAAAAGTCCTATGACAGTCTTCACCGTAATTAGTCCAAAAAAAGTTATAGTATTTTACAAATGAAATAATGTGATTTTCTCCGATATATCGCCATACCTGTACATTTGACCATGTGACTTGCTAAATCCTTACTTAACTGCATAGAAGTTTGATTTACTTCATTCCTAATAAAGTGTAAATAATTTATACATGTACACATATGTCTAGCGATGTACTTAAGTAGTTACTACACTGCCTATCGCCGATTAGATCAGTCTACGCTTATAACTTCGAACTCACGGGCGGCACTAGAGCTCAGGTAAGTCCAACACTCAGCATACCCGCCAACAATGTTGCAGGATCTCCAGTAGTATTGTTTTGATCATGTTTAAGTATCATATATCACAACTTGTAAGGGTGATATATTGTGAGTCTGCTGAATAATGCTGTAAATTAGGCGTATTAACTGTATAAATTAAATATACAATTTGCATACAGACTTACCCTGGCTGATGTCGCTCGATTTTTACTCACATGTAAGTAAGTACCAGCTTAATGTATAGAAATTAACTCGGAGAGAAAAGGGTTTTTCCTTTGCAAAAAAAACTAGTTCTAATCAACATCGGTTAACAGTTGTCATGAAATATTTTTATTAATGTTATACAAAGTTTTCTAATTATAACCTCCAACTGATACTATTTGAAAGTCATTCAACAGTTATAGTCCTTTATTGATATACACTTGGTACATTTATATTGTTGTAACGTTTAGGAAACACTTTCAAGTACTTGAAGGTTGTTTTTAAAAGCCATAATCTAGACACAAATGATGTCTTGAACAAAAGCAAACAAATCATATATGAGCTAGAGGTTCGTGGCTTGAATAATATCACTCTATAATAGCTCCGGCACTTTCGTATACAAAATTTCTTTATATAAATGATTGACATATGGGGCAGTGAATAATATTGTTTTTAGTTGTTTTCTCTGTAAGCTGTAAGCCTTGTGTGCGATACATAAGATAAAGGCCTGTAAAAGATAAACTCATGTCGAAGACATCCTTATATGTAATTTATTAACATCCTTGTTGTATTCAAGGAGGCCAATGTTACTTGATTAAATGTCCTTAATTTTCTCGGTTTGCTCCCATTGCTACTATACCAGTCCGTGGAGAGACAGAGCAGTTTGTCTATACTACAGGCATTCGTACTGAAGAAGGTAGGTGCATGATATTTCTTGTTGTAACTTTAGACGATTACAAATGAAATTTCAATCTAATAATAAATCCTGTCCTCGCACTCGCTATAAGTATTTACACGTTTTACCCAGTGGCTTCAGTATTCGGGACATGGTACTTTGTTCGTAACAGATAACGTATTCTCAATGCTAAGGATAAGTCCTATAAGCCTTGGGTTTTCATTCAGTAATATATATCAACATTACATTTTGGAACTTAAATATGGTAGAGACTAAATTTAATTTATAATTGTTAAATTCCATGATGCATCATAATCAGTAAAGCAGGATAAGCATGATTAAACCTTTAAACCATTGTGGACCACGATTTTCGTATATGTAAATCCACACCTAATATAATCGCTGCGGCGGCTTATCTCAACTTAATGCATCACATAAGACAATTATATCAGCGCAATTCTGAAACATTAGCCCTGGGAGCCTTCGTGTAAATGCTCTTATATAAAAACAACGACAGCCATTTCTGATAACACAAGCAATATTTGTAAAATTATCATTTAACATACAATCCTGAATCATGAATTATAAAGGTTTACTTCTCTCTTGTATAGGGTTGTATCTAAAATGAATGTTTTGAGAGATAATAGGTCCTTAATATCTTGTTATATCCAAAAAAAAATGTTCTAACATTTTGTTTGTGGAGGTAGTCGCCTCAATTTTATATGCTCACTAAACCTCATTCTATGTATGTAATCTGCAACACTCGCTTCCTATTATTTTATATCCTGTGTCACCCATTCCCGGTGTCTACGCCCCGCAGGTCCTGCCTTTGTAATCATATTCCTGTGTCTATACCGAGGAACCTCAATAAAATACATCTAATTAGGCCTGCAGAGTTCACCCTGGGTGAGGCCGACTATTAAATCTCACCTATCCTCGGCTGATCTCTGATAAAGATATTACAATCATATACGAATTAAATTAGAAAGAAAAACACAAGAAATCGCTTTATCAGAGGGTTGTAATACATTAATTAACTTGCGGTCCTTGACCAAGGTCACTGCAAATGACTGGGTACGGCATACACTTATTAAATGTACCAAAAAATAGTAATATATTCAGCTCTAAGATCTTTATTTTAGAAGAAAACAACAGTTCCGTAGCAAACATCATTTCAGCTTACACATGAAGTGTCCCTTTTTTATCTGTTTTGCGTATGTGTTTGTTTATAAGAGATGAACCCATGGCCGAGGGTGCGATATTTGGCATGCATGCGCAAAATAGGTAAAAATCGCAAACTTGACAGTTACCAGTATATTTCCATGACTAGACAATGTATATGTATCCTGATATTCCTTATCATTCATGCGGCGAATAGGACAGTAACTCAACGGACAGTAACACACAAGTTCACACACGTATCGTCAAAAGTAAACATGAGTCGTTATGTGTACTAAAAATGCTACTTTCATAACAAACATATTATAAAATTATGTACTATAACAAACAAAAATAAAGGATTAACACATAATGACAGCGAAACAAAGTATCTGGAATGACTTGTACCACGAATAAATACTTAATTCAAGCGGAAACGAGAAGTCCAGTACAGTTCGGGGTTCACTTTGGGTTCATAAGAATTTACAATAAATAAATCTAGTTCAGCGTTCACTCATATTAAATGAATCCAGGCGTTCACATGGGGTTTGCCGAATGATACCGCTATCAATTCCGAATGTCCATATAATACTGGTCCCGAGGTTTACCAGTCTGGATCCTGAAAATACAATAAACAGTCCTTAGCGTGCTTCGAGTGTCACGCCTTTATATAGAGCGATACGAGTCACTTGACCAGTTATGACCAGTTATTGTCCGCGCGTCGTCTTTCTTAGTCCTTGATAACACGGGACAAGGGTCCTGGCGAAATCATATTGCTAGACAAAACAGCGAATACAGAAGTCACCAGAAAGACCAGACATCCAGACCACAAGGGGGCATACAACTATTCAGCCGCTTTCTTAGGTGTAAGGACAAAGGCATTACGCTTTCCGTGTGTATGCTATTTTGAAACATACACGATAAGAGCTATTAAAATTTCTTCTTCTTCATCCTCTCTCTATCTATCTCGCAATAATTCCATGCTGATTATTGAGTTGTCCTGGCCGAGCTTATTGTCATCGATGATAATTGTTCTCCTGTATTTCTCGTAGTCTCAAGCTATATACACAGGTTAATATTTCAGTTGTCAAAGACAAGCTTATGACAAACCTTTAACACCTATTCTTTCACGTTTCCGTATGACTTTTGGCGAGCGTACATGGAAAAGATTATGTGACGTGTACCTGTGTGACCATTGAGATATAATTTTGTAACTGTTAGCCCAGGTTTATCAAATAGATTGAGTTATTCACGTCATGGCTCAAAGAACATCTCCATACAAAGCAAACATAAAATAAAAAGGCATAACATAAATTGAACAAAGCGTTATTCATAACGCGTTCTCACTTGTTTGTGGGAGTTATGTATCAAAGGACTATGAGTTATCGCTGACTTGATGGAGCACTTTTACTGCAGTTGTCGACACTCTGTAAAAGTTATCAGCAAGCGTGTACAGCTGTGTGTAACAACCGATCACTGATATTGTGTAAGACTGACAAGGTGAATGTAAAAGCTTACAAATAAATAAAGGTTAATTTAATTGTTTATGTAAACACAATAAGCAGTAATAATAAGAATCATTATATTATAAGAATCAGTTTTGTTTTAATGTGGTTTCTTCTTTCTTCTGAAGAAGCTGATGTGATTGTTTTATGGTGTCTTGGATAAAGGATTATATTTACACTAAAAGTATCCACTATGAAACTGTTTAGTTCATATAGTATGAAATAAAAATTTCTGATAAAATGCTCAAATATATATATATCTATCCATATACATAAATAAATATAAAATCATCATATGGGTTTAGTTGAATTTCCACCTTATGTGTCATTTCAATTATATATATATTTATATATGAATTCGTTTTTATGCTGAGCTCCGTTTTTCCGAACGTCTGATTTATCCGGAAATTCGTGATAACGAAATATCTTTCAACATGTTAATACCTCACATGAAAATTTGTAATTACAACTGACAAAGATCTGCAATCAGGTGTTAAAACCCAATGGTAACCCTATTTAATTAGTTCTGTGCAGATGGTGTCAGTTGCCAAAGGTGTAAAAACTGTAGCTTGTCTCGCAATTCTAGGCTCCCTATACACCTATGAAAGCGGCTGAATAGTTGGATGCCCCCTTGTGGTCTGACTGTCTGGTCTTTCTGGTGACTTCTGTTTTCGCTGTTTTGTCTAGCAATATGATTTCGCCAGGACCCTTGTCCCGTGTTATCAAGGACTAAAGAAGACGACGCGCAGACAATAACTGGTCATAACTGGTCAACTGACTCGTATCGCTCTATATAAAGGCGTGACACTCGAAGCACGCTAAGGACTGTTTATTGTATTTTCAGGATCCAGACTAGTAAACCTCGGGACCAGTATAATATGGACATTCGGAATTGACAGCGGTATCAATCGGGATCCATTGGCCCCTTATTTATTCCTGTTTGTCATTGAAATTTTGGCAATACTTGTTCGTCATTCCAGTTCGGTTAGAGGCATAGATATCAAAGGCTATGAGATTAAACAATGTCTATTCGCTGACGACACAACGTATTTTCTTAAAGATTTTCAGTCAATCGGTTATGGATATATTAGAAAAATTTGGGAAAGTCTAATCAGTACAGATTAATTATGATAAATGCGAAGCTGCCTACAAGGGAAAAAACAAAGAACATACACTTGGCACCAAAGATTTTAAATAGGTTAATTTATATAAAAATGGCATAAAAATATTAGGAATATGGCACAATATAACCTGAAGTTATCCGATTCACTTAATGTTGAGTGTATTTACGACAAAATTAAAACGACTCTCAGTATGTGTAACATTAGATCTTTAATGATTTTTGGTAGAAATATTCTCTTGAAATCCATGTGTATTTCAAAATTATTATATGTCGTTAATATAATTGAACCACCGAGAGAGTTTGTTTAGCGAATAAAAAGCTGTGTTGTTGATTTTATATGGTACGGCAGAAAGCCTAAAATCAAGTATGAAGTATTGATTGGTAAGACAGAAAGTGGCGGCATAGGATTGCTGGATATAGCTTCTATCATTGAAAGTCAAAGAGTAATGTAGATAGCAAGATTAAAGAATATATTAGAAACAAAGTATACAGTCATACCAAACATATCTGAGAGGCATTGGTGGTTTAAGATATGTTGATACAAATTTTGATCCGTTTAATATTGGCAAAAATTTGCCTACCTTTTATTTTCACTGTTTGCAGTCATGGGCGTCATATACAATGTGTAATCCTGAACCAATAGCTAATATTTGTTTACAACAAGTATGGAACAATAAATGTATCAGAGTCGACGAAAGACCAATTTTTAATACGCATATAGCCAACCTAGGTATAAAGTACGTCTTTCAGGCGTTTAACAATAATGGTAGGGTGAAAGATTTAAAAGATTTGGTTCCAATAGATAATCCCATGTATATAAAAACGTTTTTACCATGGCTATCAGTACAGAAAGCGATACCCGCGAAACTGAAACAAGTAATATTTTAAAATAATATTCCAGTTGAAATAGAATCCTTTGAAGTGAAGAGTAATATTGTGATGGTAAATGAAACGAAAATTGGTTTGGAAAATGTGAAGTATAAGTATCAGATGTCTCAGAATATTTTCTTTACCAATTTGTTTATTTATTATCATTTTCATCATCGACATCTCCCAGAACTTAGAATACAAACATTTACATGCATACAAGAGCAACAATGTTATACCGTAAATGTGAGATTATTTCATTTAACTTTTTGAATTATCAAAAATGTATCAACCCAAAGATAACAATATACTATTCCACTTTTGCTGATGTATTTCTGACTTTTTGTGTTTTTCGGCAACATTACGTTCCAATCTTTCTAACCTAATCAAACATTTCATTAATATATGAATAGATGGCGGATTTATCTTATCACGATAGGAAAACAGAAACTTAAAAATCAACAATTAAATATCTACAATGATCTTATAGGGGATTTTCTTATCACACCCCATATAAATTAAAGCTGGACTCAACCGTGGCATATTAATTCCAACACTCTTTGCCCATGTTTTAAGCTGATTATAAAAGGTTTTACTCACATGACACTCGCAGAATATATGTACTACTGACTCATCTTCAATAAAACAATATGAACATCTTTTACTATCCATTATTCGCCAGTTGTACAGTTGTTCATTCACCGATAAAATATTAAATAGTACCCTATAATGAAATTGCCGCAGATACGTACAATATACATGACTAACTGCCTCATCCCATTCAAAATGGTCACCTAACAGATTATGTAACCTTTCTTTACAAATTGGTTCATATAGCTTTTTATTTATTACCATCGAATAAACAGTCTTAAACATCACATTTTCCAAATCAATTTTCGTTTCGTTTACCATCACAATATTACTCTTCACTTCATAGGATTCTATTTCATCTGGAATATTATTTAAAAATATTTCTTGTTTCCGTTTCGTGGGTATCGCTTTCTGTACTGATAGCCATGGTAAAAAAGTTTTTATATACATGGGATTATCTATTGGAACCAAATCTTTTAAATCTTTCACCCTAACATTTTTGTTAAACACCTGAAAGACGTACTTTATACCTAGGTTGGCTATGTGCGTATTAAAATTGGTCTTTTGTCGACTCTGATACATTTATTGTTCCATACTTGTAAATGGTCTTTAAGAAAATATGTTGTGTCGTCAGCGAATAGACATTGTTTAATCTCATAGCCGTTGATATCTATGCCTCTAACCGAACTGGAATGACGAACAAGTATTGCCAAAATTTCAATGACAAACAGGAATAAATAAGGGGCCAATGGATCCCCCTGCCGGGTTCCCAGTTCTAATTTAAAATAGCCAGTAGTGTATCCATTGTTTACCACATAGCTTTCCACGTCAAAGTGTTACAAACGAACCCAGGTTAGAAAATCATGTCCAAAACCAAATCTCTCCAGTGTGGCGAAAAGAAAATTATAATCGATGGAGTCAAAGGCCGCTGCGAAGTCCTAATAAAAATAAAAATAAAAATATTAGTGTTTCTATCTTGTAATTTACAGTAGTCTAAAATATCAGAAATTAGACGATTAGTGTCAGATATTCTCCTGTCTTTTATAAATGCGCTCTGATCTTCATGAATTAGTTTTGGAAGAAATGTCTGTATCCGTTTAACTAATACTTTGCTTAATATTTTGACATCAACATTTAATAAACTTATTGGCCGCCAAGATGACAGGTGTCTATTGTCCTTGCCTTGTTTCTCTATCAAAGTTATAACGGCTTGTTTTTTACTTGTAGTTAAAGCTACATCTCTGAAACACTCATTAAGACAATTTAATAAATCGTCACATATTAAATCAAAAAAAGGTTACGTAAAATTCTTTCGGCAGACCGTCGTTCCCCGGGGTTTTATTGTTTTTCATATCTTTTAATGCTATCAATATATCATTCTTTGTAAGTGTACCTTCGCAGCTTAGAATGTCATTTTCAGACAAACGGGGAACATTGACTTTAGAAAGAAAATCAGAGCATTCACTCTCACTGGTATCTGTCTTTCTGGAATACTTTTGTTTGTAAAACAATCTTATTTCTTCCATAATTTCTTTGGAGCTTGTTACCTCTTTATCCGACTTAATTAATTTCCTAACAGTTGTTCTCGTTTTGTTTTTCCTTGCCATATTAAAAAAATACTTAGTATTTCGTTCCCCTTCTTCAAACCATTCAACACGTGATCTTACTATCTGTCCTGCATTTAAGTTTTCGTAATATTCCTCAATTTTCTTTTTAATTTCATTATATATTGTTTGAATTGATTTTTTGTTTTTTGATAGATTTAACTCTGCATTATACAGAGCCTTTTCAAGGTTTGACAGTTCCTCCCTCTCTTTCTTCCGCTTTTCTTTAGAGAATTTAATAGAATATTCTTGCATTCTAAACTTTAAATATTTCCACCATTGTTTTGCCCCCATATCATTTCTATCCTTGTTCCTCAAACCATTTACGTACTCCTTAAATTTACTTATAAACAGAGGGTCCTTTAATAAATATATATTAAGTATCCAATGTGAGGGCCCATATTCCGTTCTGGTATCGAGTTAAAGTGACAAACAACGGCTGAATAATCTGTCAGAATAGCCGGAGCAATTTTTATATTTTTAACATGGGCATTCAGCTCACTATTTAAGAATATGTAATCAAGTCTGCGCTGCCGCAAAGGGGGTTTTGATCTCCAAGTGTATAGACGTTCCTCTGGGTTCCTTATCCTAAACAAGTCAATTAATTCAAACGCTGACATTATATTGTTAATCAGTTTTACAGATTTAACTTTGGTTTTAAAGCTTGTCTCGTCTGCATCAAGCTCATTCAGACAGACATTAAATCACCTCCCCATATTACCTTCATTGCAGAGTCAGCTTGCAAGGAATTAATTTTATCCCATATATGTTGGTAAAAACGAACTTGTTCTGGCTCTGTATTAGGTGTTCACGTATTTATAAATAAAAAACCATGGCCCTCATCAAGAGCTTTTACTATTATGTATCTACCTTAATATATCAACGTGTTTACTTATTTCTTTAACTTCTAAATTCTTTCCAATAAGGGTTATTACACCACGAGATAAATTCGTCCCGTGAGAGAAAAAACTAATTCCCTTCCACTCTTTTGTCCCTGCTGTTATAACACTTTCTGTACTGTGAGTCTCCTGAAGTAAAATAACACTGTTGTTTCCTCCTTTATCCAATAACCAGTTGTACATTTCCTCTTTTTTTCAGTCTCCCTATTCCCCTGACATTTAACGTTAATACTGAAAAATTAAACATAAAGATTCGGCTTCAGTTATCTTGAATATTTTCATGGCCCGCAACATATATTACGTACAAAATCACACACATAAATATTCGGTTTGTTAACAATATCTATCCCCTTGACCAGGTACATCTGGGATAATCTCAAAATATCAACTTTTGTCGTGATAATACAGTAACTGAAGAAAATAATCATGCTTATAGTAATAACAAAATTATATATAAGCATGTATAACACTTGGCGCTATTTGATAAAAATCAGATAATGAAGATTTTTTTTTTTAATCAGTGAATAAAGAATACGGGAGGTAAAGGTTCAGCGAGAATCAAATGTCACCCGCATTCTTTTAAGAATAGATATAAATACACTGATTTTTTATTACCGAAATTTGTGGAAATAATATGTTGAGACCGGCTCCGTTTTTTTTTTTTATGATTACCCCTCACAATAGCAATACGGGAATCTTGAATACAAAATGCAATATGATACAGGCAGGCACATATATTCACGGAGAAAGACCTAGCTTTCCTGTCCTGGTGTCGATGTTAGTTGTGGATTGGTCTGCATGGCCTCTGAAAATAGCTTTGGCGGATTTTGTTGTAACACCTGCACCCATGAATAAAATTTACCGCTGCTGTTGAATTTATGAACTTTTGACCCGTGATCCCTAACACACACCTTTCCATCATGTGTCCAACAGTCTGTTATAAGTTGCTCTCTTTTCATTCCTAGAGCAGTGTGTAACATTCCTACTCTGACTTGAGTGAGGTCCTCATTGATGTAAATCCCCCTAGACTCCTCATCTGCCATTTTCAGATGGGATTTCCTTTTAAGTACAGCTACCTTTGTTTTGTGAGACAAAAACTTTACAAGTATTGGTCTGGATTTTCCTCGTGGTGCAGGTTTGCCAACTCTGTGAGGGATATCAATATCGTTGGGCTGAATGTCAACATTTAACAGTTCTCTGGCCATGTTTATAACAAGTTTATCAGTATCTTTCTCTGTTTTTTTTCAGTGCCCGACATTTAACCCATTTTGAAGCTACTTCAACTAGCATACAAACCGGCATGCGACAAATAATACAGTCAAAATGATGTGTTACAATGAATATCACAGGAGTAAAGCTGACTCAGCTACAATTGTTTATTAATCAATTAGTGTTATGTATATCAGTAAAATGGATACACCATCAGAGCAATCATATCAGCAAAGTTATTAAAATATCCGATGTTTTTGTTACAAGCCAGAGTGAATGCCTGTGAATAAGTATTATGCAGTAAGAATAAGTTCAAGACCGGCTTCTGTGATCTAGGGTACGATCACTGGACTTAAAGCCCGGGAGGTCTTTAGTTCAGATCTCCGCCGAGGAGCGCTTAGTTTTTTTTACGATCGGCTCGAACCCAGGGTGAGCTTTTCCAAGGCTGAAAGGGGAGGCTGTGCCCCACAGCCATGTATCATTCATATTGGGTTTCATGATGGTGGGACCTATCAATTGTGAATGAAAGTCGCGGACCCACAGATGCAGTACTCATTAGGCCTTTGTTACACCAAGATGTAACATAAAATGATAGGAAGCAAGTGTTACCACTGCGTCCCACACCGAAATGGAAACTCTTCAAAAGTAACTACTTAAAATAGAGACTGTTACATAAAAAAGGTGATATATAAGATAATTTAAACTGTTACAACCAGTGATTTATGCTAAATGAGTACATTTGATATACAAATTCAATATAGGATGAAGAATCACACAGTTGTCACAACCACTAGATTATAGTTATAGGAAAAGCCAATGCCTCGCGAATCATGCAAACAGAACAAAGAAATAGAAATACGTCAACATATGAAAATTGTTATGTTACTGGTACATTAAAAATCCTGTTTGACATAGTGAGAACAAAGGCCACATGATAAAACAACTGTTAATACGATTGGTGTTATATCAAAGGCGCGGTCATGGGCGCAGCAAAGTCCAGGGGTCTGTGTTGCAAATTGTTCCTGGGACTGTTTGCCAATGTAGTTCTAATAAAGAGAAGACACAGCTTATCATTACAAATTCTTACTATCATGAAGGCAAATACACCGTGACCTTGTATTTTTATTGTTCTAAATAATCAGCATTTCGAAACATAATTATTGGCTGAAGAAAAGTTACAGTCTCTCCTAAGATACAATTGGTACGCCATCTCAGCCAGTGTTTAATCGAATTTCCACATTGAAAGCGACGTCCAAGGATTAGTTCCCAGTATCATCGACGGAACATTAAATTACTACCGGTGCTGTAAAACAAAGCCTCAATAAGAACTTTAACGTGGGTTATATATCTCGGCTTACACGGCTATGCCACTTATTAATATATATATATATATATATATATATATATATATATATATATATATATATATATATATATATATATATATATATATATAGATAAAAAGTGGTGTTTTAGTAAAAATGTTCAAAGTGGAGAGTCAGTACCAATATAGGTCAACAATTTCTGTATTTATTGTCTATGCATCATTTACATGCAAGTCTATACAGTTCTAAATTGTTTAAAATGTGTTAAGCTGAATCAAATTATCCTATTTCTTGTTATAACATGTTTTGCAGGTGTAAGTGAGCTTCCTCCTCGTTGTTCTTCTCTAACGAATGGGAGAATTACCTATTCGTCATTCTCTGTGAAGAAGCAACTGCTATGTGATGGAGGTGTGAATATGTACTTTTTCAGAAATAAGAAACTCCTTATATTTTTGGTTGGACAACAAGAAGAATAAACAAAACGTGAAACATTCTTTATCATTACTTTTTAGAAAATAAAATATCTGTTAACCAAGCGCGATAATTAATATTCAAGAGTGAAAAAATAACATTATAACTAACGTGCAGATATATTACTGTGAAATTATCTTGAGCTATTATCTCTTCAGTTGAAACGTCCCCATCTCCACCGTCCACTGGTAAGTGTTACATAGACTTTTGATGCTACATCATTAAATAAAAGAACATGTTCCTTAATTACGTCTATAAAGCATTTCCGAGGCGAGGACGTGTTCATTCATGCTGAATACAACCATGGTAGAGCTCTGAATAGAACATAATACTATGTTATTCTTTGGGCAGGCTCAACACCTGTTGCGGGGACATTAATCGGAATAGTTCTCGGTGTAACTGTTCTTGGGTTTTTCGTATTTTGCTTTGTATTCAGAAATAACTATTTTAAGGTATGTTTTGCTCAAAATCCTGATTAATGTACTAATTTCAAATCAATTAATGTTACTAAATAGATAAAAAAAACTTATAACTGTACACTACTGTTGATATTTTCCCGATTTCAGTTTAATTTTACATAGCAAATCGAATATTTTTATTGCAAAATTTGTTTTAAAAAATAAACCAGTATAATATTTCTTTCAGAGTTGTAATAATCATTACACTGGTCCGTATGAAATGGAAGACCCATGCTTAGTAATCTACCGGCATCGAGAATCATTGAAGAGGGTATAAACATAAATGTTTAATAATTAAATAGTGCAGATAAATCATAAAATTTGCACTTATTATTTACTTTAATTGCTATTTATGCAATTTTTATACATTTTTATATCTACTTCCACTGAGATGACTTAAAACAGGCGAACAAATGTTATATTTGAATGTTGGCCGATTAAAAAGGTTTGCTTTCAAAATATGTTCATTGAAGTTGTTTTCTTCATTGTACTAACACAAACAACCAAAATCCAGTTGATCTTCATCCTGGAACCTCTCAGGTAAATTTATGTGAAATCAAAATATGTTAAATATTTTTTTACGGATAACAGTGTCAAAACATCATGCAAATCGTTTAATCATAGACTACGGTAAAGTTGATGCTTTAATAACATATTTCATAATAGCCAGTATTTTATTTGAGTAAAAATACACTATTACTTGAGAAAACAAGTAAAAAATAGCAATAGCTTGACTACAAAACTATTATTGGTATATATATAAATATATATATATATATATATATATAAATGACTAATGTATGAAGTATAATATCTTTTCTTGAATGAATATATGTTTGACAACAGTTATGGGAACACAGCCTGGAGTACGATGTCATTTTCATATCAAGAGGCACTTCTACAGGAGACCTTGGGCCATCATCAATCTTTGTTACAATAGAGAGATTTTTCAAAAGTATAGATTCCAACCTGAGTATATGTAGACTCAATACAACACAAGCAAAAAATATAAATTCCCAGAAAGTAAAACAAATGTTTTTTCTATTTCCTGAAACATATGAAGTGGCAAAGAAATTGATTAAAATCTGCCCCAACAAAATTTGCAATATTATAAACAGCACAACTCAACAATGTGAAGTCAGCTGCCGTTCCAGCAAGGAGAATATTATGGAATTATTCAAATCATATTTGTCAAAAGCAAAGGCAAACTTTTTCATAGGGCATACCGTGTTAAACACTTGGAAACATTTTTATGAATTTTTACGAAGAGCTGCATGGACATCTGTTTATACTCGTTCATGGTTTCATAGGTTCGCCTCTCAGTATTACTAATATGAAACTTAATTCTATTGTCGTTGTTTCGCCTTCTGCGGAAGACGTCAGAACAAAGATGCATTTTGATAGCCTAGAATCATTAGGAATACATGTTTCGTTCTTGATTGATGCAGTCAGGGAGAATATTGAAGGAAGTAGAAATTCGGAATTGGAGAACCTAGGGCCAAGGGGGAAAATAATTGAAATTAATTCCAAGAGTGATGTCAACCAGAGAAAGAAGGCTTCCTTGTGGCTATTTATTTCGGAAACGGAAAACATAACCTGGGTCACTTTGCAGCCTTCTTTATATGGTCTTCCACACATTGAAAGACATGGAACACCACTGGCTTGCATCTTGGATGAACTTCAAGGTACATTAAAGGATGAATTTATGTGCGACGGCGAGGATGACAATACACTTGCAGATTTCATAAGAGATATCATAACCAATTGGAATTCGAGGAGACAAAAATTCCCGTGCATACCACAACAATTTTTGTCAAGTCGACTGGTATATAACTCACAGATGAACCTGCTAAGAAATTGTTTAGGTAATGTATTTCAATTATTAAGTTAAATACTAAATGTCAACATTATGCTTTGTGGATCTCAGATACATAACTATTGGGTATTCTATTCCATTTTATGGTGGAAGTAACCGCCTACATTATTTTTAAAGACTACCCATTTATTCGTCAGAGCGCTCGAATATTGGAATGTGTGTGGTTTCCGACAGTGTAAACCCTAACGCTGCTTGCCTCAGATGTGAGAGATCTCTCAGTTTTGAATCCTCTGCTCTCCAACTAGCCCCAGAACCTCTTACTTTATCATTCTTTTTTATCATCATTCAAATTTAGAGGAAAAATATTTCCATCACTTAAAGACTTAATGTATTGTAATGAAACTTGTAAAGATGTAATTACCTATATGGAAACCTTCTGCAACTACTATTTCTTCGTTTTTTTATTAATATTTCTATAAACATTTCATAAGGAGACCGGCGTCTTTGTATTAGGGTTAAATCACAAAAACAGTTTGATTTCGAACATCAGGCAAGGCGGCAAATTTTTTCAAGGTCGGTCCCCAATCGTGTTTAGTGTTCTGAAGGGAAGGACGTACCCCAAGGCCGCGTTTAACATACAAACGAGCGCCTTCGGAGTTCCTTGGTGGTATGACCCACCGCTTAGGACAAAAGCAGGACCCGCAGGTGCAGAAAGTCACCGAGCACAAAGATATAACATAGAGGATACCTGTTATTAAGTTAAGTGACATTAAAAGATATAATTGCATGTCCATTTTTTCCAAGTTAATTCTTAAATTTCAGACACAAAAAGCTTCAGCTACATTGTACGGTCGATTCCCATAGAATATCCTGTGCCTGAAATGAGGTCACTTTGACAAGATTTACAAAATGTAGAGAAAGTAACATAGGTCTCAGCCCCTGAAAAGACAGCCTCTTGTCAGTGATGGCTTTTACGAATGGCAGTATATACATTTTTAAAATTCTAGTGTTCTTATGATCTTCCAGAATGTCAACGCTTCCAAATATTGCATCTATAATTTCATATTTAGTTTCTTGTGACCAAATATCTAAAATACCTTGGCAGAGATTTTGAACATCCAGGTTGGCCTACTTTCTGCATTCGAAAAGATCTTTTCCACCCCTTCCATGTACGTCACAAAGAATTAAGACATCAGTGGAACTATTTCAGTTGACTTCATCAAAACCTGTTCTTTTCGTGGGTCAGAAACCTGATTATCATGGGTTTATGCATAAATGGTACACGTTATTAGAAATCTAAACTAATATTTCTCAATTAACAGTTATATGATACCAAAACAATGAGTAGACCAAACTAGTCCTTACATGGAATGGACTTTACGGTTCATCTGCCGTATGTAAATTCTTGAACTTGTAGAACTTGTCGCAACAGATTTGTACGATAACGGCCTGAGCGGAAATAACAAGACTAGCACAGGTTGTGTCTGATCCCAGTTCTGAGTGACGGCAACATAATAATAATAATAATAATAATAATAATATAGTATTTATATAGCGCCAATTCTCAGATGGCCGGACTCACAGCGCAATATACAAACAGACGTACTCACATATAACTTCATAAAAATCTACTCCCTGTGCCTGACGAAAGAAAAATAATGATGCACATTAATTACCAAAAGCTTGCCGAAAGAGATACGTTTTTAGATTAGTTTTAAATGATACAAGAGTTGGAGATTTTCTTAGTGTAATTGGAATTGAATTCCAAACTTTTGGGGCTATGACACATACGATGTTTCAGCCAAGTTGAACAACATGTATTACATTTTTCAGGCCAAGGTAGTCATCACTAGTTCTGATTGACAGTTTTTTTTTACCCAGGCGATGCACAACTCCCATGCGCTGTGTTTAAGTTGACGCCTATGATCGCGTCTCAGTTTTATGGTCATGATAACGCTCAAAGCCTCCATGCCATAACCAATCGTTGCTAGTATTATAATTGGCCAGAGATGACAAAAGTTACCAAAAAAAATACCTGTGCAGAGTTACACAAGGTCAAGATCGTTAAGATCATTTCATTGAGGCCGATGTGAGTGCTTGTGAATAAATTATAATTTTAAAAAAAATGTTTATTTAATCATAATATCCTCATCATTTGGTTCATTATGTGCGTTCGTGTTAAGCATGATTTTCCATCAGAAACATATTCCCACCATAAGTGGGCATTAGTATAAATAGAGTGTTTGCTTACTTGCAAAAACATATAAGAACAAATATGTCACATGCCTCTTGCCCACTGTTGGCTTTTCTGAGAAAAACAGGCATTCGATGCCTCAATTCCGGACCATTGAATTATCATTTGACATATTTTTGTTCACCATACAGTTGATGTGCTTGTTTCGTTTTATGTTGATATGCTTTGGTAGTACTTTTCATCAGTGTTAAGAGTGACAGATTTATTGTTTTGATAGTATATTTAATATCCAGCTCAAACACTAAAGGAATGTCTTGTAATAACCACCGGTTAGCAGTTTTTAATGAACAATCTTTGAACAGACAGTCGGATTTGAGCATTATGCAGCGTACGGCCCGTTGGTGACGTATGGTTAGAAAACGGGGAGTATTTTGTAAATCAGTGAATATCGCAACACCGCTGTTCATAAATCAACCATGATGGCATCTAACACTTAGAGTACCGCATTCAACGTTCACATTGAAATGCATCATCACAGATTTTGTACACTTCATGGAATTTGGAAAATATCATACCATACCAAAATGTGTAATCTTGGTTCTGTATCCGCTGATCATATAGTAAAAATACGGTCGAGTCACACATTTAATCACACTATAAATGCAACCAGAAGATGAAAAAGTGGGCCAAACGAATTTTTTCTTACATGATGGACTAGTCAAAGTGGCTGTTAAATTGTTCTAAGATTTCACCAATATTCATTTATATTTTTGTCTGATATTGTAAATGGCTGAGATTGAAAGAAATAGTTCATGAAAACCCTCGCAAACACTGTCCACTTCGCAGTAAGGAAAGCATTCAACAAGATACAGGTTCCATTTCATCAGGACGGTCGAATACTGCTTCTGTTTTTCTCCTTGGCCTGTTTACCGGAATGCATGAAATCAACCGAATCTGTGTTATCACACAATAGGTCATTTTCATATAAATGAAAATAGCTCTTTCATAAAATTGATAACATCTTAGATGCTATGATGCTTATGCTAAGATTTGTCTTTAAAGCACCGAGTAAAGTGATTCATGTGAACATAAATAAACGCTTCTACTAAATAGATGATTAAACAAAATAAAGAATCATGGGATTTTTTTACTTTATACTTAAAGACCAGCCTGGTTTCAACATTACATTATGTCTTAACCTCTTATTTCAAAAGTTATATTAATATTGAAATATGATTATGTTGGCATCTAATTGCAATGTACCGTAGCGTAAAGGGTAAATACGAATAACACCTGTTGCCTCTAGCCATTATACAAATATAAGGACATTTCCTTACCAGAAAGCATATGCAGAAAATATTTTGCGGATCGTGCATGATTTATAAAATGTTTTAAAGAAAACGCTTAGAAATTCATAAACCCTATGGTGCTCACAAAATGAGCAACATGTCGTAACAATAATTCACAAAATGGTTCAAAGTAAGCATTAATAGAAACAATTATATTTACTTATTAGAAAACAGTCAATAATATATGCACCTATTATTAAATATCGGCACCATGCACAGTGATTCTTATGGAATCATACTTGTTCAAATTAATATATTTTTTTAAATTAGCAAAATATCGGAAATTTAATTATTTATTTAAAACACTAAACCATAATTCTTGAGTTGATGATGGTTCGGCATTTCTATGAGTATTTTTTACTTTGTTGACGGCGCCAAAGCATCGTCATACGGTAGCATCGATACATATAGTCTATGTAAAGGGAATAAAAGAGGATAATCACCGAATCACCGGTGCGCTGAGCCTCGCATGGTTAATTAAACAATACTCCCGTAGGATAGCTTTATACCTACCATTGTAGAACACAGTCGGGGGAAATGCAACCTCTTTGATAGTCTGTAAAGTCTGGTTTTGAATGCTTAAGACACAGGATACACTTGAACAGGAACTCAGGATAGAACTCAATTCTCCATATGTGACATTTCCCGAACCCACATGGTCAAAATGCATGGACTCGTAAAAATTTAAATACAGATGATTTTATTTTATTTACAAGTGTATAAGCTATTTCTCTCTCTCTCTCTATATATATATATAATAATAATAATATTCTGTATTTTTTATGATCTTTTTAATTGTATTCATATCGTAATTCCCTCGTCCAGCAACAAGAAAGCTGGTGATTGTTTTCTACAAAAATGAGCTTAAATGTTCGGCATTCCTGATCTGGCTGTTGTTCACATTTGCTTTTGATATACCAAAAACAATTTTTATTCACATATGTTATTTGACAAAATAACATCGTATTACATTAATGTTGATGGCTATTTACCAATATCTTTCACGATAATAATAATATATAATAATTACGCGATGCTAAATTATATATGACTTTATCAAAGATATAATATTTGTGCCAAGAATGATAATAATATTTGTGCCATTTATCGTTTTAAATCTATCCCCATGGATAGTGTTGTCGGAACCTGACTTTGCCGGTAAGGATTCTGAAACTACCAGTAGACCTTCATAGAATACTTATGTAAGAGACGTTATCATTTATAATCTTTACAGCAATTAACTTCTTGTTATTTTTAAACTTACACTTTTGATCCACGTTTATAGCTTAATTCTTCCGCTAGGTGTTCCGCGGTCTTTTACGAATGTAGTAGATAATGCTCATCGAAGTATAAAGTAATGTACCTGTACTTTACCTTGGTCTCTTCATTGTCATTGTTACTTCTTGATGTCTCCCCGGGCAAGATATGGTATGTACACATATATGTATATTACTCTATTTTAACAATATATATTAATATATATAATGCATGCTTCTGAAGATTTTAACAATCGTTGTTAATGAAAAATTCGCTTGTTAATGATAAATATCACTTAAAGTTATTAATCTTTGGAAACGTGTTGCTAAATACATAAACTTTATGTAAACACTAGTGAAATCAATATGACGAATATCAACCAACATTACTTTAAATACCTAATAAAAAGCCTTCTTGTTAAATAATAAGTTTATTTCTGTAAAATGCTAAACAATTGGTCTTTCCCCCATACCTGACGTCGATTGTTGGACCGTGAATATATGAATGTCTTCTTCATCAAGTGGTTTTCCACTTCCATAGAACTTGCGACAACTGTATTCTCCGTTGTCTTCTGGGGTAACCTAATGAAGTTTAATATATTCTGATTCAAAATAATTACTGTGTTACCATTTCACATAGAGTTGAATTGAAAGCATCTCCCCCCGTCTGTTGTCCATGACGAATCAAGGGAATACAAAAACGTTATTTTTTCCTGTGATGTTGAAGCAGTAACCTGAAAAAATCGTAATTAAAATATTTAATGTTATTTATCAACATTTACTGCTCATGAAATATATGTAGAGTTGATCTTATTGTAACTCGAAATGACGTTAAACTAGTGATATCATGATTCATATGCTCATCAGTAGAATTTTATAAGTTAAACCAAGTATTAAGAAATATATGACTATCTGGCATTCGCATGAATAAATTCTGAAAGATAAGAAATAAAGATAACTACTTGCCCAGACGGTAGAGAGTTAAGGTTACAATAAACGATACAGAAACAAACATGTTACAGGTGGCAGATGCTGGAAGACTGGTGCAAGCTTGTCGAGAAATAAACGCGTTGTTCTCGGAACTATGCTTCTGAAATTATAGACACTGACATATACAAAATAATCAGATGGTTGTTATTCAACTAGACGAATAATTACAGCATTTAATTTGTAAGGTTCCCTTTCCCGGAATGGTAGATAAATATGTCTTATCTTATGAACTAACAAAACAGTGGGCTGTAAGCTTACCCAGAACAAAAAATGACTGATAGTAACAGGAAGTAACAACTGTCAATTTTATAACGGAGCAAATTTCCAATAAAGCTGTTATTTGGCCCTGTTTTGGGCTATTTTGTACAGTCCTGTAATATATTTCTAATGCTTTCCAAAAAGCAAGGAATTTTTCTACAGGAAGCCAAACAAATGATTCCAAGCCATTGCTTCTAGAAAAAAAAAAGACTTGCCTTCAAGTCTAGAAGGATTTATTCAAAACACACCTGCATTGTATCCGCGAGTTCCATTACGCATAGATTTTTCCATCGGAATTCAGCATTTTGTCACTAAAGCTTCCGCGAGTTTTGAACCCAGGACCGTCATCGCCCTAGCCACTAAGACAACCCTAAGGTCTGTGTTTTAGCGAAACCTACAAATTGGCTTTGCAGACTGGCATATCAAGATCTCACAGCAAAAGATTTTCTCTGTGAAATTTATTTTGCAGTGAGGACTGTTTTGACATTTCTTGGATATTCTTATTGTGTTATTCTTAGAAGTGTTGAACAATCCTTATCTCGTCTTATACTTTAAAATTGCCTTATATTTTCAAATTTACATAACTTGCTACATTGAGTGTTTACTCCGGTCTAAACGTATAAAAAAATTAATGCCTCGATCAGCCTGCAAATTATTTGATATTGACATTTGATATTGGTTAAGTGATTTCTGAAGTTGGAAAATAAACTTTTATCCAGTGGAACCAAATAAAAATATGTTATAAAAATCAGTAACTGTTTTAATTTTCCAGCTAATGTCTTTGTCAAATAGTCCTAAAAATAATTACTTTTTTATTCTGACCAAAAATCGGAAGACCATGGGTTCGATTCCGACCGGCAGTGACCCGATTTTGTGTATTCTAGATTTATCTCTACATACAATTAACCAGCATGGTTATATATATAATATATATATATATATATGCAATATATATATATATAATATATATATACACACATCTTAGTGGAAGTATTATAATGAATCTGATTTGGTGCTGAGTATAAATTAAAAAGCCTTTCTTGTAGATGCTCGTCTTCATTTTAACACGTGTAATGCATCTTTAACTCCTTTGAAATTGTAGTAGCTTATAATATGCGAATGCCCTAATATGTTCTTTTAATAAATATAAAATTATAAGTGAAAGGATATTTCTCAGATGATGTGAACTGATAAAATCGAATCTGAGTCACACTTTATCACATTTCTGCGTCCAGCTCTCTATGATCTATTATAGTATGGCAAGTACAGGGTCGAGATGTTGAAAAGTTTTGGCTGTATTATTTTTTGTCATACAAAAGGATACATTTGATATATCTGGATCCATTAAATAAAGAATACAAAGACTGGCACATTCTTCCTCGTCGTGACTCCATATTGTTGACAAAAAGTCATTTACTACTTTTCTTGTCAGGATAAGGAAGTAATTATTCTCGGGACTATTTGACAAAGGAATTAGGTGGAAAATTAAAACAGTTACACTCATTCACAAACGATGCTTACTCGTTTCCTCTCAATAAAAGTTTATTTTCCAACTTCATAGGTCACGTAACCAATATCAATTGCCATATCATATAATTTTGCGGGCGGGTCGAGGCATTAATTTATTGATACGGTTAGAGAGGAGTTAACACGATTATGTCGGTAACATTGAGCCCAGACCGTCCTCACTAATTATTATTTAATATATATGTTCATCTACCAGAGCTAAATTTCAGTACATAGAAAAGCATAACATCCACTGATCCTGTTAGGGAACTTTCGTACTTGGTTACTTAGTATGGTAAGTATCTGACACTTCTTATTGTACTGAATGTGTGGGCGCATTTTCCTTATCATGATAAGAAAATAAAAGTTACCCACACTAATTCAAACTATTTTGACAATGTCAAGTTTTCATTAACATGTCTTATTCAGAGCCATTAATATTAGTGCTCTGTGCAAACCCAAATCGACTCCCTGGATTGCAGCCCTTCTAATCCCGCGGGATGATTATTTTTATGATTTTGCGTGACTGGGGCAGAGACAATTTTGTCAGCTGCGTAACGAAATGAGTGGAGACTTTTTGGAAATATTGTACACCCAGTTACCGCAGACCAGTAGTCAATGGCCCTGGTCAACACCAGGAAATAAAATGAGAGGAAACGTCTGCCACTGCCCTGTCACATAGTCGGAAACCAGAATGGAAATCAAATGTAAATATGCCAAGTTAAGCTAACATTAAACCATACTGCGGCATTTTTTTAATAAAATAAAGATAATTCAATTGGAAACTCTAACATATAGACAGATAACCATTGGATGTAACAGTTTCATTTCCAGCCAGTTAGTAATGTGGTGCCGATATGCTAAAAACTATTTTGCTTTACATACGTTGTACCACACGTTCTGTATCAAGTTATCAAAAATCCTAATTCCATACCTTTCACAATTTTAATGCAGACCCAGTTTTAGTCACCAATATCTAGTTGAGTAATTGACCTCTTATCACCTTTCCAACGCACATACACAGGTTTTATCTAAGCAGCGATTCCGACAGAAACGCTCACTGTTTTCTTAGCTGTACCCGTGTTTGTGTGGACTGTTGTGATAAGACCAGCATATATCGAACTCGTAGAGCCTACCTGTTAAAGTGGATAATCTATCATTTTTCTTAAATTCAGGGGTATCTGGCAACTTAATTTGTTTACGACAAGTTTCTCTCTGCTATTCTTTATATATATATATATATATATATATATATATATATATATTGGATGTTTCAATAAGAAAGTCTCAAAATTAAGGTATTAATCGTTTTAAATTTAAAGCATGTAAGTTGTTGAAAGTTGGTGGGTAGAACGATATATATTATTTGAATATGTCTGTAAAATGTCATTGTCCCATGGGTAAAACTGCCTGATTTATGACAAGAATAAATTTACATTGTGAAATTTGTTATATCCAGTGCTGGGTACTGCATGTTAAACTTGGCGGTCGGTATGAAGTGTCATTTAGATAAAGGTTATATTGGTACAGGTGTAATGCCTTAACCAGTACCAATTTGACATTAACGTTGTCATTAACAGTTTGACAGTTTATTGTAAAGTGACCAAGTAACATTCGTTCCAAAACGCATTCCACGTAACCACTACTAAAAACAGACATGTTTGCTGGTTTTAACCCGGGAAATTGTAATTGGGTCAACAATGTTCCAGACCAATGCGAACGGAGGTCATTTTTTTTATAATCGGTCTTACCCAGGATACGCAGGTCAAATAGTGCAAACAAAAACACAGAGCGCTATTGAAGATAGTACATTAGTGGAATTAGCTCCAGAGACAATGCAAGGAGTGTAATGTATCCTATGGTGACCAATACAGTTTTCATTTCAAGACAGTAAAGCTACTTTACATAGTCTGCTCCGATGTTTTTGGCAATGGAACATATTACAGTTATAGAAGAGCATGTAAATTCACTTTAGAGGAGAAATGGGTAGGCAACGTTTTGAATAGTGCGTGTATTATATCACCTTTTCTTTCATCTTTTGTCAAAAGATGCACTGATGTTTGACTTATCCAAAGTTAATGGCCATTTTTCTTTGAGACTCATGGGTTCCCTCATTTTCCTCTTGATATTGAATAAACTCTTCAGTGAAATCCTTGTTTGCCTCAGTTTTTGTAGTTCTTGGTCTGCCAATCTCAGTTTGCAGATCAACTGGACTAGTTATTTAAATAAATATGATAACCTTATTCACACAACGCAGATTCCATCCTTTCTCTCAAAAATCTGTTGCGATGCGTGCTCCATTAAATCCATTTTTCCATGAAGAAAGACCTGATCAGTTCCTCATCAGCAGAGCCAAAAACATCCTGCAACCAGCAAGGTATAGAAACCAACTTAACAGAATATTGTTTTCTTTCTGAAATTTAAACGGTGTACCTAGTCACCCCGAAGCATAATGTCATCACAGCTGTACCCAGTGAGCTGTACAAAGACACCGTCGTAGGCATATGGTACTTATAAAACTACAAATTCCTAACTTTTGGGACTTTTTTATGAATCACAGGACATATATGTATGTATGTATATATATATATATATATATATATATATATATATATATATATATATATATATATATATTAATAGACATGCTGGGTCATTGTTTTATAGATGGAAAGGGTATACACAGAAAAGTGGTTCACTGGAAGTGAACCACTTTTCTGTGTATACCCTTTCATATATATATATATTATATATAAATATATATATATATATATATATATATATATATATATATACCAGGACATACATCATATGTGTACATTAGCCGAGACAAAACAGGGAGTCCAAATTATTTTAATTTAATAGCCGTGATTCATGATTTCAGCAAAGTCGATGATCACCTTCTCCATCACACCGACCGGTTTGATCATCTCAATTTGAATCCATAGAGGGTTATTAAACGTTATATTTACAGAAAGGCATATATCAATGACTGATCAACCCGATTTCGCCCTTCAGCCATACAGTCATCCTTAACCTGCCAGTTGCACAAATACCCTCCCTTTTCCAACATTTATGACTCAGTAAAGCATAAACCGGAAATATGTTAAGCATGCAAATATGTAACTTGGCTCACAATAAGTAGTTACCATTAGTCAAAACAAGATGACCAGAATTTTGTAAAAACTATGATTCCAAAGAAAGCTACACATTACGATCAATTCGAACCACCCGAGTGGAGACTGTAAATCGTCATAGTACTACCTAGGACCGGGGTGATTTTGCGTCGACCATCTGGATTTTTCCATCATGCCGCCAAGGAACGCCCATGTTTTACATTTTCAATTCTGCTTGTCTGATTAGCGTTCACGTAGAAAGATGACATTCAAGAGGTGCTGCTTTATCTGTCGCATATAAATTGCATACGGAATATACCAAAATCATCTGTTACGTCTGCGCTCCAGCTACTCTGCCATTCCTGTTCCAGCCTCCCTTTGTTTTTGATCGCTCTCCCGGCTGTTGAACGGGTCAATTAAAGCAAGTAAATATGCCTTGCTATAACACCAGCTACCGTCCACATTTTTATCATTCTATTTTATGAACGTTCCCACAGAAATATTGAAATCGATACTTGAAATCTAAGTCATGCTGGAGCGCGTTATTAATCTATTTCACTGCAAAAGGTAGGCGATATTGTTTTCGGCACCGTCTATTTAGCTTGTTAAAAAAAAGATGATTAGCATGGTTAATTAACGAACAGACAAGTATTTGTGGAAAGGTTATGGAGGAATATGTCAACAGAAAATGTCAATAAAGAACTGTCGTGTTATGGCCCCGGAACGTATTAATAGCACCTTAATTCTGCGCATGAACGTCTGCCTAGATCGGTTATATACTTTGGTTAATGGAGTTTTGAAGGTAGACAAAACTTACTGCTTAATATATATTTTTGCCTCTTTTTTGGCTTTTTTTTAAAAGCAGAGAAAAATTTATGCGACCTGTATTTATTCACATTCAGAATTACATTTGTTCATTAAATATCCCCATTTTCCTTGTGTAAAAACCTCTTTTTTCTTTACAATGAATATCAAATCCTACGCCATTTTAAAATATGTTTCGATATATTTCCTATATTAAGAAATTGTATACATTGCGTATTGCTAAATTGCTAAGGATGAATTTTATGTATTTTTTATTTCATTTAACGATTGTTGCAAATATATTTTCTTTGTTATAGATGGAAAACTATCACCCGTTGTTGTGTTTGCTGATATTTCTGATGGTGTCCGATGAAGCTTGTAAGATAATTTTAACCGCTGAATAAAACATACTACACAAACCTTTACAAACTGTGATCACGCCTAGATCTCAAATGCGTGGTGAGTGTCAACATTAATTTATATGTATTTATATTATATGTAATTTAATTTAGCATATATTTCCGATTTTTAGGAATAGTACGTTTTATTAGTTTTTTTTCGTTTTGTGTAAACTGACACAGACAAACCTTTACACTTTTTATTACTTTTGCTCATAAGCCAAGAAGTGCAATTTAAATCTTACTTTGGGCGAAGCTAAGCTTTGCTGTGAGAGGCAAGGGCAAAAACTACATGATACCGGAAACAAAATATCGATTAGGAAGAGCAATGCTGCAATGGAGACTCAACAAATTTCTTCAGTGTGGTTACTTCAGAAGAAAAAAAGGAATTGGATTCTAGATAGTGACAAACCAATTAAGTATTGAGTTTAAGTTTGGAACATTATGTTAATTCATCAGTAACAACCATATATGCTCTCTATACACATACGTACCTATCTGGATAATTACTTACAGACCAACACGATTTTAGCAAATAACTCTCCGAGTCTTTAAATATTCTATTCCTTTCTTGAGCACAGATGCCCTTTTTTAGCCCATTAAAGAATTTTTATCTGCACATTATCACATATTACATACCGAAACATTTTACAAAGTGTAAAAATGTATAATTTTATTTAGCCTGAGTCCGAATAAACGTGTATTATGAACAAGTGACTTCAACAAGAAAAAAATAAAATCGCCTTTATTGTGCATAGAAGCCTCTTTAAACAAAAATCTCAAATATTAAACTAAAATATTTTATTTCAAATTTATCTCTTTGTAATACCATTTGTTTTATTATTTATTTTTTTGTAGAATGTAGCAGTTATGCCCAAGGCAGAATTGCTCCATTTTCGTGCGTAAAATGGAGAACTAGCTGTTATTTCTTCTTTTGTCATGGAGTTACCTGGCTAACGGCGTGGTGGAAAGGCAAGAGTTATAAAACCTATCAGCTAGATTTGCCAACCCTTGAATCATATGCAATTGTACAATGGTTATCCCGTACGCATAACAGAAGGGCTTGTTGCGGGTTCTGGGTCGGAGTACAACAACAGAGCTTCATTGATGACATTCGTACTATACATGAGTATCAGGTTCCTTCTATTTCATGAATAATGATGGTTGATTCTGTTTAATGGAGTAAAACGCTTAAGGTTTACCATCACTAATAATCTATTTTTGCCTACTTAATCTTAAATGATTATGTTATTTTACATCTTACGAGAGACTCGATAAAGTCTCAAGTAAACATATACTGATGTCTCCAGAATTTAACTTCAGTTCATACTCGCATGTACTTTATGCAAATTACTTGTTTATACAAACACCACGCCACAATGCAAATCATTGCATGTTTGCTTATTCTAAAGACGAGTATGTTTCAGATGGACGAAACAACCGACCAAGTGCGTACCTGAATCAGATACGTTCAGCAATAAAAACATCAAAATGCCTTGAACCCAAGCCTGGGTATATCTGTGAATTAAAAGGAAATTAACGGTTGCCCGTCTTACATTGTATTGTCTTAGTTTTGGTTCTTAAATTCATTTATTCCATTACAAGGGAGGAATTGTTCTGTGCAACACACAGGAGCATTATATATTGATAAACATGTTAATTAAGATATAGATATATGCATACGTTTCCAGTTAATACGTATAAGAAAGTATATCTGGAAACTAATTTTAGTGACGTTATTGGATAGTGCAGACCTGAGACTTGTCAATCGTTGATTATGAACAGAAGCCCAAAGTGACATTGACAGCCAGCACTCAGAATTGAAATGTAATGATTCTTGTTGCGCATTAAAACCTTTCTTGAACGATGGTCTGAAGCTCAATGTTATAGAAACATTAAATTCCAACAATTTTTTATATCATTATCAGATGTGTTTCATTTGATCTTTTGTAGAATGTATCAGTTCTTTTGAAGGCTCTATTGCACAATGAACTTGTATAAAATGGAGATCTACCTGTTTTTTTCTTCTTTTGTCAAAGACTTACCTGGCTAAAAGCGTGGGAAAAAATGCAAGACTTTTAGAAATGTTAAGCTAGACCTGTCTAAAATTATATCAAATAAGATTATACAACAGTTATCCGGTACTTGTAAAAGATGGGCCTGTGACCGATTCTGGGTCGAGTTGCAGCGACAGGAATTACTTGGCGATATTCTTGCTACACATGAGCATAATGATCCCGCTTTTGACGTAAAAAGTCGGCTCTTTCAGTGCAGTGTCGACACTCGGGAACATTACATAGGTGCTGTCCCCTGTTAGAAACACATTTTTGTGTGACAGAATATATAGGATCAACTCTGTTCATATAGGCATATATTATACAAAAACTTTTTTTTTATAAAATATTATATATAGAAAAATATCAATAACATTTCTTTCTTACTCTAAAGAGGACACTGTTTTCGACAGAAATGTGTTGTTTCCTCTAAGTATATATTTATAGCTATGATATTTATATGTGGATAAATTTATCAAAATAATATTTTGAAATAATGTGTTACGTTAGTCAAAGTCTTCCATAATGTACAGCCGAAAACAACTCAGATAAGGGTAATATGGCCATATTTCTGCTATTGAACTATTGCAGATGGCAATGAGCGTCCTTCACTTTGTGCTTCTCTAACCGATGGCAGGATAGCGTATTCGCCATGTTCCATATGGAAGCATTCTGTGATGGAGGTGGATGTATTGCCTAACATTTCAGAAATGAGCAATTCATTATTCTATTATATTCCAAACACACAGACCTTTTTACAATATATGTATCATGGACAGTAATGAAGTATTTGCCTAGTTGGTGAATCGTCTGCGATGTTTCCCAAATTAAGCAAAGGCAATAATGAAAACTATTATTATTCATTAATATTTTTAAATAACAAAATAATGTATATATATATATATATATATATATATATATATATATATATATTATGATATATATCTTCCACCAAATAAAATTTGATAATAATGAACGAATGGGAATCTTATTCATCTTTTCTTCAGATGTGTCTGCTATATTTCCATATACAAAAAATATTTAAAGGAAGAGTGAACGAGTATGCATGTCATTCATATTTTCTTTAAAAATATGTCTGCGACATTACAATATACAAATATCTGGTATAGTTGGACCATACCAAACTACGTCTCATGCTTCACAGGTAGTTTTTAAACCATCACAAAGCAATCATTCAAAGGGTGGATGAATGAATATGCATGCAACGCATATCTTCTGTAGAAATATACCTGCGACAAAATCATACAGAGTATTCCTTACAGTAAGACCATACAAAGATGTGTCTCCATCTTTTAAAGTTAGTATTTTACCCCATCACAAAGGACAAAATATTACAGAATGATGAGCATTTAAATTTAATTAATATTTGTTTTTTAATTTGTTTGTGACATTACAATTTACAGGTAATTTTTGCACAGCTGGACCAGACCAATCTCTATCTCCACCGTCCACAGGTAGGCACTGTTTATAACGTTTGATGATATTGTTCAGGTTAAACAGGCCATGATCACGTGTGCGTATTTTGTGAATAACCACAGTTGTAAACACTGTAAATTAAGTGTCTCCAGGAATACAGACATAGAAGAGATTTTGTGAAGTAAATAGCACAGTATTTTTTTATAAGCAATCACAATAATGTTTTTTGAAAGGTTTTCATAGTTGAGCAATTATTTCATGTTTGCTGTGTTCTTTGCATTGAAGATATACGTAACGTATAGGGCAAATATGATACAATTTGTTACTTTTCTCAATTTCTGCAAGTTTTCCATCGTTCATGTATTTACAATATTTTACGACGTTATTTGAGCAAAGATGCTAGCATGAACTGCATGATTGCGTCACCTCTGACTTCGCCCGCATGTTTTATCAGATTTGGGAGCAGTATTGTTTGCCTACTTTTCACCATTCAATTGGCCTTGAAGGTTATATGCTTAGCAATTGTTTGTAACTGTTTATGCTTCAACCTGTACTGAGCTAATTGTTTTAGCATTGCGCTGCCAGACACAGTACAACATGTTTGCACCACCAATACTTTAACCTATACGATTAATTATTGTAGGAAGTCATTATATCTAAACTGTATGAAACTGACACCTTTAACATTCATGCTTGGTAATTAGGGTAAGTCTGCCAGAAATATTTCAACCAAGGAAAATTAACAATCGATTCTTTAGATTATGTTAATACGAAACATATAAGTTTGTGGCACTCCTATTATGCCTTATTTTTTTTTACGCTCTACCAAACCTATGTACATATTTATTTATATCAGCTAATGCCTCTGTTGCTTTTCCCTTCTTTCACCTTAAACGCGACTAAGTCAGTTATGTACAGTTATGTGGATCTAGCGGCTGCCAACTTAGTTCGTCACTTGGGATGTTTCCACATAGTAAAAGCCATGCGCATGTCACTCCAAAAAATGATTCCCTGATGCTAAATGAATTGGGTGTGCTTGAAGAGAGTCTAAGCCAGACGTTGTGACTCAGCTGACGTTAACTTAGGTACGTTTTAGAAGTGATTACTTATTTACATGATAACTCCCACTATTAACCCTATTTGTACACCCCGCAATATTGTTGAATTAAACGTGACCAATAAGAAAGTTATTATCTACTATGTGCAATATTATAAATTGGACAGACATGACAATAATGACAAAAACGAATACCTTTCAAGAGCTGCAGAAGGTTAGGATCGTTATGATCATTGTATTGAGGCCCATGTGAGTGAGTGTGAATAAATGATTTTTTTATATGTTTATTAATTCATAATATACTCATCATGGTACCTATCTTTGGCTATTTTAGGTGCATACGTGTAAAGCACGATTCTCCGTTAGGTGTCATCAGGAAAATATATCCACAACACGCCAACTACTCTGACTAAACAAACACACAAATGGCGTTGGCATTAGTATAAATATAGGCGTTTGCTTACTTACAAAGACAGATAAGAACAAATATGTCACATACCTCTTGCCTATTATTACCATTTCTCGATGGCTATCCATTGGGTCTGTGATAAAAAGACAATAGATTTCTCAATTCAGGACCGTTAAAATATCATTTTATATAACTTTGTTCACCATACGAAACGTAGGTTTGAATTGTGGTTGATGCGGTTGATGTGGTTGTTTTGGCATTTGTGTAGTTATGCTTTCTTAGTATTTTCATCAGTGTTAATAGTAAAAGAGTACTGGCTTTAACAGTTGTACCAAGCTTTAACACTTAAAGAATGTCTTGTGATAACGACCAGTAATTAGTTTTTAATAAACAGTCTTTAAGCAGACTGTGGGGATTTGAGCAATATACAGCCTACGGCCAGTAGGTGACGTAGTGAAGGCGTAGAGATGTAGAATCAGAGCATTGAGTGAGGAATCTCTGCCTGTGTCGTAGGCTAAATACGGCCAGTCCTTCCAGGAAATGTGGTTATAATTCGATCAAGTCACGGATTGTTGTAAAAATGACTCAAATGTATAGGCTAATGTGCCGCGTGATGTCATTCAATTGTCACTTGAGGCCCAATAGTAAAAAAGTATCCATTTTGTGTGAATATATTGGTGCGGTTCAAGGATGGCAGCTGCGCGAACATGTTCAGACTCCTACGATCCGGTTAACTGATCAAGCAACACGCATTGGTTGGTGTTTAAGCTCGGGTTGGTTCCCCGCTACTCTTTGTGGGCATTTATGAGGTTCATTATTCCAGCCGGTAGCCAGGCGTCGCCACTTGTCCTGTCGCTATGACCTAAGGAAATTAGCAGACAAGACAAGGTCCGAAACTAAAATAGAAACTGACTTGACAATCGACACTGTATCTTTACCTTTAACGTGGAGATACCCAAACAATTATATAAGAGGCTACTGTTTGTGGGGAGAAAACTAGCACCAGCTAAGGTTGAAGGGTTCGGAACCGAAGGGAATTAATAGAGGAACCGGCGGCACACGCAGTCATTGAGGTGGTTAATTCTATATATGAATATCTAAGGATAGGTACACTACATCATTAACAATCATTGTTAAATAAATCACATATTTGGGACATTGGTTACAAAAGTGCACAAACATATGATCACCCGCGATGTTCCGCCTTGTCATTGTCCTTAGTTGTCTCTTGATCCTATACCAAATACACATTGTCATACTTAATTTGGTTAATTATTCAGAAAAAATTAGGTCCAGAGCGTGATTATGTTGCCACGATAGCAATATAGAAAAGCCCCGTAAGATAGTGTTATGGCATGTATAGAACAGTTGTCAATAAAAGTGGTTGTCAATTAAAGTGATTGTATTGCACTTATTACTTAAACGCAAGCGACTTCTATTCTCCTTCGCGTAATAATATACCTTGGATCTGTTTTATGGTTCAGTGAGTAGAGATGTATATTTTGTAACCTGTTATCGAGGCTCTGTCTTGGGTTAAGATCATTGTATCGAGGCCGGTGTGAGTGTGAATAAATGATAATTGTTCAGATCTGATTATATATCCATAATATACCCATTCATGTTGCCTACTTTTGGCTAATTATTCCATATTCATGTATCATATTGAGTCGTGTGCAAGTAAACAATGGATGCATTCGTGTAAAACACGGTTTTTTTCATCAGGTTTCATCAGACCAATATTCCCATAATACGCTTACATGTCATGACTAAACAAACAAATGACGTAGGCATTAGTAAAATGATACAGTTTGGCTGCCTTACAAAGAGAGATAAAAAGAAATGTGAGACACGCTTTATGCCCTGTATTACCTATACTCGATGACTATCCACTTTGACCCTGATAAAAATATAATACATACTTCAGTCTTAGACGGTGAAAGGCGATATATCAGTCTTTGTTATTTGTCATTCTGCATATCCCTGTCAAGCAAACTTAATGGCAGGATCCTTTTTTCATATATGTCGTAATTTGTTGATCATAATATTGCAGACTGACGTTATGGAAAGTTGGTGACTAAGTGACTCAAGCGTTAACATTTTAAAATGTTTTAAGTTAATGATCCGTGAACAGTTTGTTTGAATTTAACAGCATTGAGGCGATAACCCCACTATCAGGCTAATAAGAGTGCAGACACCTTAACACATGCGTAATGGTACTTCCATCAAGTCCGCCTTGACTGTATCCGTTTCCTGATAAATAAATATTTAGTTACTTGTTTACTTTCTCTTATACATAATCAAGTAATAAAGTAAAATGGAGGTGATGTCTTGGGTAAAGGTAACTGTAATGGAACTGGTCGTTTCGGTTATTAACTTGACTATGTCCGTCTACGTGGATAGAAATATATATAAATATATATATATTTATATATATGAATAACTAATGCTCATTTTTTATAATTATATCACTATTCATTGTGCCAAACGACGGCTAACAATTCCCTATTCTCTAAGCCTATTCAAGCTATACAATGGATGCGATTGTATATAACAGGTTTATTTCATCAGGAAAAGATTCCAACTATACGCCAGCGTATTTTGAACAAACAAACAAACTTATGACGAGGGCGTTAGTATAGTGTTTGTGAATAAAAGAAATAATAATTTTTTCATGCCTCTTTCCACACACACACACACACACACACACATTTTTATACAAAACTAATCCAAGATTATTACTCGGAACTCAAGAGACATATTCAAATATTACAACGCATCTGAGTCGCATTCAGACCCCCCTGATGTTAAGATGGACCCCAATAACATTCAATGATAACTTTAGTTTGAAATAATTACCAGTGGTTTTGCCATACAATAGTTTGAATGAAATCACCTAATATTCAATCAAAATTCTAAAAGTAATCCTTTAAATTCAATGGTATATCCAAACTAATTACATTTTTCGAATCACGTAACTGGAATCAAATGTGCGGGGATAAAATTGCGTCTTTTTTTTCAAAAAGCTTGAACTTGTCAAGGTGCCTGTTCTTTGTCGACAAGCTTTCAGGAATATACATAACAGGTTGTAAGTTTACTAGTTAAATCTCTTATTAAAATATTAGACGAATCAAAATAATCTGAAAGCGAGAACCAATTACCTCCTTTATCAAGTAGTTCATTGAAAAGATAATACCAAATGAATCAAATAATACTCTCAATCTACCTGGGACGTTGGATTTTTGACGATGGATTCAGGGAGATTCTTACACAGAATAGCACACAAATATGACCAGAATTTTTTTGTGCATTTATTTGGCTGCCTCCATCTTCCATTATATTGCTTTGTATATTCTCCTACCACACTAAAATTGATATTTAATTCGTAATAACATTAATATGAAATGAATACTGACAGGATATTTTCTACAGTTTAATCTCTTACAGAGGCCCGTTGTAGGAATTAAGTTAGAAAGCGGGGAGTAATGTGCAAATCAGTTTTTATTGCAGTAACGCTGTTCATAAATCAATCTCGATGCCATCTGGCAGTTGGAGTATCGATCATTTTACAACCAGTCCCTATAGAGCCAGGCAACTGTTGAAATGCGTCATCACAAAGTGTCTACATTTCATGTAATTTTGACATTATATACCATACCAAAATGTGTAATCTTGGTTCTGTACTTGTACGTATATAGTATAATTAGAACGAGTCACATTTCATCACACTTTAATAGGCCAGCAGCAGAGGAAATGCTGGGCCAACGGAATTTTATCTTACACGAAGGACTAAACAAAATTTCTATTTAACTGTTTTAATCTGCCAATTAGCTTTCTCACATATTCATATGTATTTTGCCTGATAATTGAATTGCTCAGATTAAAAGGAATAGTGTATGTGAAACCCTTGCGATCACTGCCCACCTGTCTGTTGGGAAACCATTCAACAAGGTATAGGTTCCATTTCATCAGAACGGTTGAATGCTGCTTCGGTAGTCTTTCTTTACCTTGTCATCAGAAAACTGTGACTTGTTTATATATCACAAGTAAGGAGTTTAACCAGATGTATTCTTTTATAAGTTGTTCTTCATTAATATGGAGAATCAAGTTTAGATTTTAATGTGACAACAAAGTTTAGAGAACCAAGGTGTCACATTTGATGTTAATTTCAGTACAGTTTTAATTCCGTGAGAATCGGTCGTGTCTAGAAGGTTCCTATTGTAAGATTGTTCTTTGTAGACTTCAAAGGCAACGCACCCGGAACTTGATTTTCCCAATTTTTTCTCTGGAGGCGTGTACCTTTTAGTTGTTACGTGTCCTAAAATAGACGGATGTGAGCCTATCTGTCAGTGCTTTCATGACTTTGGTTTGAAGGGCGAGAACGTACTTCAGTGGAGAACTGTGTTGATTAGTTCCTGTGTATATACACAATAAGAGCGGACTGAACTGTTAGTTGGTAGCTGACATTCTAATGCCACGTGCGTCTGTCAGTGTAAACAAGTGAATACCTCGCATGAAGTAAACATTCCGGAGTAAACAGGAATCTGAACTTGTATGTGTTTGAACAGACTTTAGTGATTGTCGATGCATAAGTTTATTTTGAGTATATTTTATTGTTTTGTTTACTCATGACTTTTTCATCTTTTGGAGTGGATGTGTGAATTACAGCCGGTTTAGTTTACCATTTAAAAGAACCTGGACTGTCCGTCCCTCCGGGAGCGTGTCAGGCCTGTTAACCGGAATTAATGAATTTAACTGAATCTATGTTGTCACGCGATTGGCGATTTTCATAAAACATCAAAATGGTGCTTACAACTTGAGCAAAATGCCGTAATAATGATATTGTTCAAGATAAGCTGTAAAAGAACCAAATATACATTTTTTATAGAGTACAGAAAAATATGCACATATTATTAAATATTGACACATGCACAGTGATTTTTGTGGAATCGCAACGGGCATCATACCTGTTAAAATAACTTATTCCTTTTTGAACAGCACAATATCTGAACTTTTTTTCCTTTTTTCTGATGCTCCAAACCATAATGCCTGAGTGCATGTTGGTTCGACACTTTTTTTGCATTGTCCCTTACTATGACGACGGCCCACAGCATCGTCATATGATAGCAGCAAAAAAATACAGTCCATGTGAAGGGAATGATAACAGTCAATCACTATGGCTTTGTATGGTTATTTTAACTTTATTCATGTAGGATAGCGTAATACCTGCCATTGTAGAACACAGTCGGGGCAGAATGGGACCTCTCCGGTAGAGTCTGTAGTATCTGGTTTCTAACGCTTAAGATACAGGATACACTTGAACAGGGACCATGGTTAGATTTTAGTTCATCATATGTGAGATTTTCCGAACACACATGGTCAACTTGCATGGACTCATAATCTAGGAAAAAAAAATAGTATAGATGGCTTAATCTTTTTTACAAGTGTATGCCATTTCTGTCATCGCTTTTATATATATATATACATATATATACATATATATACATATATATATATATATATATATATATATTCTGCATATTTCAGTGTCTTTATTATTGTCAATATATCGTAGGTCCCTCATTCAACAGCAAGGAATCGGGTGGTTGTTTTCTATGAAAATTAGCTTATATGATCCGTTTTCATGATCTTGCTGTTGTTCACATTTGCATTTTATATTCCAAAATTCTGCATACAATGAAATTTAAATTCATAGACGTATTAGACAAAATAACATATTTGATTACTTAAAATGAATGTCAAAAAACAAAATAAATTTCACAACAAAAATATGTAATAATAACGTTTGATGCTTAATGATACTTGACTTTATTAAAGAAAATAATACTTGTGTCACGTGTCGTTTCAAATATGTCCCCATGGATATGGTTGCCGGAATCTGACGTTGCCGGTAAGGATTCTGAAACTACCAGTAGAATATTTATGTAAGAGGATTTATAATTTATAATCTTCATAGTATTTAACTTCTTGTTTTTATAACATCAACTGTTGGTGAACCTTTGTAGCTAAATTCTGATGCTATGTGTTCAACGGTCTGTTACAAACGTAGTAGATCATGCTAATTGGAGTATATAGTATGATACCTGTATTTTCCCTTGGTCTAATCACATTGTCATTGCTGCTTCTTGATGTCTCCCCTATTAAGATATGCTATGTACACATATATGTATATACTCTGTTTTATTTGATACATGCTTCAGTAGATTAAAACAATTTTTTTTCTATTTTTGCTATTAAATAAATCATAACACTTCCAGTCATTAATCATTAGAAAACCGTTGCTTAATTTAATGTATACACTTACAATGTACACAATAAATGTGTACGCCATTTAATTTTACACTAGAGAAATCAACATGACAAATATCAACCAAAATTTACAACAAAGGCATTATTTCTCCCCCTTGGTTATTTGTTACCGTATAGGACAACGGAAATTTGAGAATATTTAACTTTAAAAATTATCATACCTCTACATTTTTTTATAACCCACACGATTAGAATGCCACCAAGAAATATTCCGGTGATACCTAATCCTACTGTTAAACTGGCAGTGGCCGGGGTATTAGGACTGGTTTGTCCAGGTTTCGCTGAAAAAAAAGTAGAACGCTTAATAAAGATTATAGGAGGGCCAAGTAAATTAATTTATTAAAAATATATTAATAAATTAATATTTTAAATACCAAATACAATGGCCTTCTTTTTAAGTACAAAGCTATTTTCTGTACAATATTGAACAATTTGTATTTCCCTTTTACCTGAAGTCGATTGTTGGACCGTGACTATATAAATATCTTCTTCATCAAGTGGCTTTCCACTTCCGTAGAACTTGCGACAATGGTATTCTCCGCTGTCTTCTGGGGTAACCTTATGAAGTTTAATATATCCTGATTCCATTTTCTCGACTTGCGACTCAGAAAGCGAAACAAAATAATTACTGTGTTTCCTCTTTACATAGAGTTGAATTGAAAGCAACTCTTCCCGCCTGTTGTCCCTGACGAAACAAGGGAATAAAATGTCTTCTCCGGCCAATACGTGAAAAAATATTGGCTTATTTTCTGTGAGGCTAAGACAGTTACCTGAAATAATCGAAATTAAAATATTTACCGACATTTATCAACATTTGCTGCTCATAAAAATATATGTGGACATGATCTTATTTTATACAACTCAAAATGACGTTATAATAGAATTATTATGATTTGTATTCGCATGGAAAAGATTTCATAAGTGGGACCAAGAATAAGAAAGTTTATGATTATCTGGTGTTTTCGTAAAACAGTCATTGAAAGATAAGAAAAAAGTCATCTACTTGCCCAGACGGAAACGAGTTAAGGTTATAATAAAAGCCGTAGCAACCAACATATTTCCGGGGCGCAGAGGCTAGAAAATTCTTGGCTTGCAACGCGTTATCAGAACTATGTTTCTGAAATGATTGACTCCGACACATACAAATTAACCAGGTGGCTGTTTTTAAACAATACAAATAATTACAACATTTAATTTTTAAGGTTCCCTTTCCAGGAATGGTAGATAAATAAGTCTTATTTTATGGGCCAACAAAACATTGGCCTGTAAGCTTACCCAGGCAAAACAAAACATTTGTAAAAAAATAGTAACAGGAAATAACAGCTGCCAATTTTATAACAGAGGCAAATTTCCAATTTAGCAGTAATTTGGCCCTTTGCTTGTTTAGAGCTATTTTTTCCAGTCTTGTAGGATATTTATAATGCTTTCCAATGTGCAGAGGATTTCGCTACAGGAAGTAATAAAATGGTTCCAAACAATTGCTTCTTGAATAAAAAAAAGTGCCACCCTGACTTGGTGGGTATAGAGATTAGACCAAAAACACCTGTTGTTGTTTGTGCTGGGGCAACCCATATTGCTCTGGGTTTGGTTAGTCCCCTCATCAGGAGGTCGAACAATGTCGCCCAATTTACCACTAGGTCTCGTTATTTGAAGACTGTGCGCATACGTAAGAGAACGTGGGATTAGATAGGTCTGATTTCTATATCATAACTGTACCTGGCATCACAATTTGTTGACCATGTTATCGACATATTGATCATGTGACCAATCGTCAACACTTTAATTTTACTGGCACGAGCATTTACCTTCTTCCTGTCATTCCGATTGAATCCATCAATTTTTGTTCACTCATGTCAGAATATATTAATACTTTAGGCTTGACGGGCATGCTATAAGAACAGTTTACAGTCTCTCCGTGTGTCCTTTTGCTGTCTGGTCAGGTTTGTCTTCATCTAAGACTGCCAATAAACGCATTATCTCTAAGATCATTCAAATTGGCGAATGTTACATGAAGGTATATAATATGACGGTATTTACAATTGAGCCATTGTTATGATTTTTTTCACGGTGATATGATCTTGTAGAACCTTTAAACCTAAGCATACATCCATTCTGACTAACGGGCAGCAATTTCATATTTCAATTTATACGCATTACCTACAAAATTAATTAAGGTGGCAAAGTCCTCTCGAAAATCATTTTTTTTTTTATTAAGCCATGTTCTCCCCAATATATTTGTTAAAACGTAAATCAGGTGATATTAAGGATTTTTAAAACATAAACTTAATAAATTAATTACTAAAATGATACATGTGCGAGTAGATTGGGTACTAACCTTTTTAAGTAGCTGTTATGCCTTTAGGTATGTCAGTTGAGCGTTGAGGCTCATATACCATGGTTTTATGTATAGGTCGATGGCCTTCTAATGCCAATGTCTATTGAAAGGAAATGAAAGTAATTATATGACAAGAACATGTGTTTTCTTTTTTTAAATAATCTGAATTAAAGAGTATGTAAACCAGGAGCTAGGAATAATCCTAGGAATCCTGACCTGTTGTTAAGACAATTGAGCAGATATCTGTGGTTCTATCTTAATTTAAGCATTTTTTCACTAAAGCAACTGCATGGTTCGAATCAAGGTCCCTCTGCTCGGAGGTTCATCGTCCTATTCACCAAGGCTACCCTCATGGCTGTGTTTCAGCGAAACCTACAAACTGGTTTCGTAGATTAATTTATCGAGATTCCTTTGCAAACGATTTTCTTTCTGAAACTAACTTCACTAGGAGGGCTGTTTTGACATTTAGTTGGCCCTTTCCCTAAATATATTTATTGCACCGGATATGTGGTACAACCCATATCTCACCTTATATTTAAATTATAAAATTTACATCACCAGCTTCATTTATTATTCTGATAATTTCAACAGATATATATCTGATTAACTGCTCCCGTATTTAATTAGGAATTGACAAATTGTAGTTACAGCCTTTTATTTATCCATTTTCAGTTTGCTGAAAATTATAGTATAACTCATGGAATAATTAAGTCCGTCATTTATGGCACAACATCACCCACGATCATTGTAGCATATACACAGGGATCGCCGGCTCGTTGCCTGTGTTCTAGTTAATGACTGGGCTGAGAAGGCCGAGCAGATAATGACGTGTATGATCTAGATCATATGTGTCAGCTTATCTTTCTGGATGTTGCTGACTTAATGACTGTACACACACTATGTTTAATCTTGTCATTTTCTTGTCTTTAGTGTTTGTCTGTTTACTTTATTACTAACGAAACAACAGCTTCGTACTTTCCAACAAGACTGATATGAATGTAGAGATAATTATGCGTGCAATAAAACTGAAACAGATATATTTTCTAAAACATATACTTATAATCATCAGTATACATATATTTGTATGTGTGATTACCACTCTTATAGCTAATTAATTCTATTACTTGTTCGAATCAGGAAACGTTCTTCAGAAGGCTAAGTCATACACACACATATATAAACACACACACATGTATATATATATATATATATATATACATATATATATATATATATATATATATATAAGTGGTATAGTCGTGTTAGTCTGTAGCTGAAGCGTGGGTAAAGATTAATAGTGACGCCTTTTAGATAGACTAACTTGTTTATTAACACACGAGCTTTCGAAGCATACAGGTTTCTTCGTCAGTTGGTAATAAGTGAGAACGTGTAGAGAGATGTTATATTATGGAACGACAATGTATAGAGTGTATCATGCCAGAAACAGTGTATTTACATTCTGATTGGATATTTAGTAATATTATTGCCATGATACCACGTGTGGGCGTAATACGGTGCAGTACGAATCGCCTCCCTCGGGAATCCCGCGAAACCGCATGAAGGTCGACGTCATGCATACTATGACGTCACGTCGAAGGCTCGCTTGGTCTAAAGTGCGGCCCTCCGTTGTACAGCCCGACATTTCCAATAGTAGACCCTAACCAAGCGGCCTGTCGAATGCCAAAATCGGTCCGATTAATCGGTCAAGGGTGTGCCGCGGGCCGGATACCACACCGTACTCCCTCTGTGAGGGAGGGGTAGGTACGATTTCTCAGTGCTTCGTTCGGCCAAGCAGTTTTCTCTCCCGCCCCGACCATCGGGCCCGTTAGATGTTCCATTCTTGGCCGCCGGTATGCAAAGAAAAAACTAAACATAAACGTAAGTAACATAAAGCTAAATAAAGCAAAATAAACACGTGGCGGTTAAGCAAAATATGTTGTAATAAATATAAACAGTATAACAGACATAGTACTGATAACAACAACAATGATAATAATAATAAAACTAATAATGATGATAATAAAAATAGAAATAATGATAATAATTATAGTAATATTAAAAATTAATAATAATAATAAATATAGCAAAAAGTGTACTATAAAGTGTAAACAAATAATTTAAAGAGAGATAAAGTAAAGTAATTCACAGAGTAGAAATATTGAAACAAAATAGTGATCCTCTTGAATTAAACATACGTTATACATATTAAACATCAGAAGATTATAAGAAAATATGCTTCCGTAAATAATGCAAATTGTAAAGTTATCAGAAACGGGATCAGAAATAATAATTATAAAACTAGATAAAATAATAAATAGGAATGATACTGGGGAATTAGGTGCAGGTAGTAGGGGAAAGGATAAAAAACTATCATGGTGAGGATAAAAATAAAGTGATAAAGTAGATAAGAAGGAAGTGACAGAAACAAAGTAAAAATAAAGTGGGAAGAAAAAGATTGAATGATCACCATTGGCTAGCAGGGATTATTTTTATATAGAGATTAATGCTTTTTATTTGACAGGTAACCTTCGTCTTGATTGAGGCAGTTCTGTATACAGTTGAATTTATTTATTTATTTTAATACCCAAATTTGTCTTAACCTTGTATCCATGAGATCTCCCTTTAGTATGTGTATCACCATATGTTCCACATTGTGTCCAATTTGTAAGAAGTGTGTGCCCTGGAGTGTGTTTATTATTCGAGCTAATAGATTGCGTATGGCCATATATTGTCATGCTTAATTTTTTACTAGTTTCGCCGCTGTATATGGCCTTGTTACATAAAATACATGTCATAAGCTACACGGTCCCTTTGCTAGTACATGTAAATTTGCCATGTATAGTGCATGTTTTCCCGTTAATTTAAAAACGTACCATTTTGAATGACTTTTGGGCTAATTTTGTATTTTACTAACTAGATTTTTAAGTTTTTTAGAGGCCAATATGGGTTGTTCTGGAGAGATGGTAGAAAGGACAAGGCCCGCAGTTAGAAGAGGTTGTAACTCATGTGCAACTCTCTTTAAATGTATGAGATGTGGGTGGTACGTTTTCTTCAATAAATTTTAACGTGGAATTTTGATGGCTTTGGTATTTTTTATCTACGTTATGTCGTTTGAATCCCATGTTGATGAAAGCCTTCTTTAGTTGGTACAGTTGTTGATCCCGGTTAGTTTGTTCCCAGCATAGCCTTTTCTATATGATAGATTTGCCGACATGGGGTGGATGAGACCTTGCTGGATGTATACAGTTTCGGCGATCAGTAGGTTTACGGGTAAAGTGAAAGTCTGGATATTTCCGTCGGTTAGTTTAACAGTTTAGATCTTGTTTCCTACAGTGCGTCAGGTAATATAGATCACTATTTACCTCGGCCAGTTGATTCCCCGAAAATAAGTATATATATTTATATATATATAAGCCCTTTTTTTTAAATTTATCGTATTGTTTGCCCCTACCCCACCCCCCACCCCTCCAAATAAAAATCAACAAAAAAAACCTCATTGGTAAATGTACGAATACCATAACATTTGATATTAATTACAAGAAATCATGTGTATTATATATGAATTACGAGTATACTGTTGTAACTAAAAAACATCTATTCCCTGAAAAAGAGGCAAAAATATCCTTCAAGTCAACATTTGCACCTCTCCGGTGTAATAATTATCCGGAAATACGTTTGATTACTAATTAAACAATTGTAGCTCTATATGTAAATACAGAAGCCGGTTTTCTTGCAGTTATGACTTAAATGCAAACGCCTTTGACCCCGAGCCTGATCAGAATACAGTAAGAAAGGTTATAGTCTTTATAATTATGTTTTTGTAATCATTTATATAGTAGGCTTTAGTTGGGTATCATAAACCTACTTTAATATTTTGATTGAAAAGCTTTTTCTAACACGCATCTATGACCATTTGCTTGTGATCGTTCATTTTCTGTTGTATAATTTATGAACTACTCACCTACTATCGCAAGATTCAGTTCAGCATCATGGTTCCTATTGCCCTTGCCTTTAAATGTACATTTGTACCATCCTTTATCCTTTCTGCTTGGGTTGTATGTTACAAGACAGAATCTTCCTGTTGCGAAACTGCATATACATAGTCTCTCTTTCCAAAAAAATATACGTATATTGTTTATTACTGCTATTGTCACTTAAGAAAACATGAAACTCTACCTGAGCTGAATATAAATCCGTCTTGTAGAAAAAGTGAATTTTATATATTCTCGCCTCACTTGGAGTTTAAGTCCAGTTCAGTCTGACTTCATTATCTCCAAGATAAAATGAAGCATTTTGAGCTGTTACTACGCTAGAATCACTATAAAGATGATTGAAAGATTTCAGAAAATGGATCTTAAATTTACTGTTTCAAGGAGGGTCAGTTTTCAGATACATTTTAAGGAGACATATAATGACGTTTTCTTTGTTGTTTGTGAAGACTAGCAACAACTTCTGTAATAATCTGCATTGAATACTTTCCAACCTTCAGATCTTTTAATTTACACCAAACTGGGCATATATACGGGTATATTTATTTTTCATTTAAAAATTTTGTAATACTGGGTTGACTTTGATTTGTATTTGTTATATAGGAGTCTGAACTTACCAGGTTTTTCAAACATTAATATTGCCTGTACTACTCTTCCGGATATGCCCGGAGAGGAAAATTCGCACATGTACCTTCCAAAGTCCTTCTCTGTAGGCTTGATCAGTTCAAGAGAGAATTTCCTGTGTTTATGATCAAACGAATGGCCTATTCTCCCTTTTCACTTTCGAGGAGCATAAGCCTGCCCGAATGTAAAGCTGAATTCATATACATATGCATTTCCTGTGGTTTTTTTGTGACATCTGACCCAATTAACTGAAGCAGTCGAAGGAAATATCTTCGATTGCATGATGGCATTGGTATTCTCATGTAAAAAATAGTTACTTTCTCCAGTTACATTCTGCAAAGAAACTATTAATATGGGATGTTAATAATACATGTATAAAGTACACACAGCTTTATAATGATACAATTATGTATATACATTTATAATCTTATATATATATATATATATATATATATATATATATATATATATATATATATATAAGTGGATGTTGAATACTTAATAGTAAAGATAACTACATTTACGCTTTACAGAATAATGCATGCTATTATCGAATACATTGCTAAAGATATACAGAGAACTGAAGATATACAGAGCATTACCTCTTTTAGAGAGCTCCGAGGACAAATGAAATAATAAGTTGCGTTCATGTTTCATGTCACACCTTTATAATCCTTCATCCTTCGAAACAGGTCTGAGAATGGGTAAGTGTAAAACCACCTTCTTTGATCGAAAACCTGGCCCGTTCTTCCAGAGGAGGATAGTAAAATGTTCCCCAAGACGAAACGGATTTGGAGAACAAGAGGACTCCTGCATATTTATCCCCATAATTGTGCTTGAAACATTTGAGACTCACTAGTGGCGTATTTGTAGGTGTATATAACCATTTTAATGTTACACTGGAGTCACCTTATGAATAATAACTTATTACTCGGTTGGTGGTTGCATCCTTTGCCTTTCCTGATTAAAATATGACGTAATGTAGAAAACATGATTGATTCAACAGATATAAGATAAACATTCCTTTTCCCGACCAATAATTTAAAATGAAAAAGGAATACTGGCTAAGAAGCGTATTCCTGTTAAAATAATCTATTTGGGCGGCTTCATTTTTCAACGTATATCAAGACCAGTTGACATAAAAATACTCACTTATTCCTCTTGTACTTCCAAAGCAAATAAATACCATGATTGTGAATGCAGTGACGTGTTGACAACTGGTGCATATTGGCTCTGCAACCATAAAGACATGTATTAGAAGTAAAGCTCCGTGTGATACTTCGTCATTCTGACTTAAGAGCGTTTCTAATATAGTTTCCAACGTCGAGGCAACAGCCATATGCAAAATACGTGTACAGAGAAGAAGGCTATAAAGATCTTATGTATTCTTTTTTATGTTTAGAGCAAATGCATATACAAATGAAGATCAGATAAAACTGTTATCGACTGGTAAAAACACTTGTCTGGGCAGTTCGCATGTTGATGTTGTATGACTTGGTCCATTGATAAAGTGTTCCGCTGGATTGAAGGCCAAACATACTACTAGAAATATGAATTAGTCAGCAAGAATGAATACTGTTTTACCTAGCCCTCATCCTGACCACACTTCCTACCTCTGAGTAATTACTTGGTGGAGGCAAAAGCGCAATGGTCCCTTGTGGTTTTCTATCCCACTTACTTCGTCAGACGGAATAACAACCAAGCACTGAATAACTCTGATAGAAGACAATAATATTATCAACACACTATATATGTTCTATATATTAATATATTACTTATGAACTGTAAACATGCGTACATGCCAATAAAATATATCAAATGATAATGTCGACCTCCTATGCGGCAAAAGTAAAGGCACACCAAACTAAACATATTGATTTTTTTCTATCGATGATTGTAGTAATTCACCAGTTAATTGTCACTGAGTATACTGACATTCGATAGAACGAGTTATCTATGTGGCTTTGATTGAGGATGGATGATATATACATAAGTAAAGAAATAATACAAGATGTAAGGGAGTAGCTGAGAACAGGTGCCACTTAACCTCTGACTGACGTCCCTTGGCTATTGTGGGAAGAAAGGTGATGAACTTTCAACTAGATTAAAGTGAAGCCATAGAGCCCATAACTATTGCGATAAGAACGAACAGGTGGCGACACCAAGACACCTTATTTTACACAGTTTTTTTTCAGATTGATTGTAACAAGCGCAAATTACTCACGAAGGACACAAGGCGTCTGACAGTTAAAGAGCGGATTCAGGATATTTCTAAGTTCTCACAGCGTAGTGAGCACTTCTGAGACGGGATAGGATGGCAAGGCTAATTAGAGCGTGTCCATAGAATATCAGTAAAGAATTTAAGAAACCTCAATGATACGTTTGTCAGGCAAAACTGCCTGTGTTCACAACCCAAAGTTTGATTTCTTTAACTTTAGGAACAGTCATTTTGATTGTTCATTCACAATGTTATGATGGAAATGGAAAGACATCAACAGCTCTAAGCGATAGAAATGTTTTGTAAATTTCAAAATGTGTGATTTTATTATCTATAATGTACGAATAATACAATCAATCACATGCCATGAGAACTCTCATCCATTATTGGTATAGATTATGTTATGGTAAGACCTATGTCGCAGATTATAAAACGATTTATAATGAATGTCGTGCAGAATTCTATAAACCAGGCATGTTAACCACAGTAAATGTATGTTTAACCTGCTTACTACGAAATCTCTGGGATAGGTCTCAGTAGATTTTATCTTATCAATGAACAATGATATAACATGAAGAAGTATGAAGCTACAAATCTATTCATTACCAATGAAAACAACTCTCTTCCAAAAGAGTTTATGCTGATAAATAAAAAAAACTAAACTTGGTGAAAAAATGTCTGATTGAATATGTGAAAAATCTTTAATCAGGACTGGTCAGCAAATGTTATAGAATAATAGATTATTCTATTTTTTTATTCTGCATAACTATATGAAATCAGTCAACAGCCAATATACTTCTTTTCACTGATTCACATTTGAAGTGTTAGTAATATTTGACAAGTATCATTAAGTGTGCTCAACAGTAGTGCTTTGAACGACAACCATTATTTTATACATTTCATATACACCAGTCAATGACGGGACATATCACGGTATATATCTACGGTCCAACCGTCCGTCCGTATGTCACCGCAATAACTTCCTGGGCAATAGCAAACACGTTATATATAAGCTAGACGAATATAACATGGATGATATCTATCAATATACAGTGCATACCTTAAAATAATTTTCTATTTCGTCAATAAGTTCTAAGTCCACGAATATTAGTTCCATAAATCCACATACCTATTTAGTAACCATCTTCTTCGGTAATGTATGCTTTTTCAACATCGTAAACCCAGACAATGCCAAGTTCAAGAAGACCGGGCCGGTCTTATCAAGCAGCTATTAATGGCTCTGCCTGTCAGAGCTTAGTACCAGTAACTACAAAGGAAAGTATAAATGTTGATTGAAATTGCCTTTAATGATCGGGGAGGCAGGTAACTGTTAAGCCTCGTTCTACTGAATGCCACACCAGTTTGATGATGATACAAGTGGCCCATGGTCCTTGACACTCTGTTGAATTTGACATAAAGGCAATGCATGTATCATTATAATCTTGTTATAAATATTTGTTGCGATACCTTGAACAATGGATAGAATGAATTCCATAGTGCTCGATATATGGCGTGTTTTCCTTAGAAAATAGGATACAGCGACCTCATCTAGGGTTTCAAAGAAGATTCTACCATGAACTTTCTAGATTCTGAGTTCTATGTCCAACTGCTACGACTTGCGGCCATCTAACTTACAGGGTGCACAAAATATGCAAATGTGCACAGAATATCGGTCCCATTGAACTTATATAGGGTTTTTGAGAACAGTTTAAAGTGCCCTCACTGTATCTTAACTAAATTTAAAACTTTCTTGGTCGTGCTGCTACCATCTTTGACCGCCAAAGTAATAGGATGCTATAATCTTGTGCTTTCACATAGATCTTAGAATATAATAACAGTCACCTTATTTTGGTTGTCCAAGACGATATTACAATAACTTTTTGGATCCAACATTAAGGATTATTGTCGCATCTGACTTTCTGAATACTCAAATTAGTTTTCCGCTGGTAGGTCACAGAATATTGAGCTTCATGAGTTAATCTCAGGTATTGAAGGAGATTTACCGGATACCTAGGTATTACCGTTAAGGTGTGTGCCTGTCTGATTTTGAGAGTACTAAGAATTATGATTTTTCCTTATCTCACAGAATATATGTCACAGTGACCTGTGTCACAGTGCTCATACGATCGATATCTTCTTCCTGTAGGTCGATCGATATTGATCATAGTGACCTTATTTCATGTTTCAAAGACATTTGCATAGGAACTTGCAGGTTAATACGTTTGAAGATTCTAAGCCTAATTGATACAATTCGTACCATGTCTGTCTGGGTGCTTGATATAATGATTTCTGACCGCGGGTCGCATAATATAAGTCACCATGACCTAATTCAGGTTTCCAAGAAGATTTAACTAGAAGCTCGCATGATGTTGAGTCAGAAGATTCTAGCCCTAACAGAAACTATGTGTGCCCATCTGACATTCAGGGTGTTCAAATGACGTCTTTTGTTCCTATTTCTTTCCTATGACGTTATGGTGAAAATGTTATCACAACATAAGAGATATTCACGAAAATAGTGAGCATGTGCTCATGTTATCAATTGCCAGAGCTTTCAATAGGTAAAATAGGATACTCCAGAATGCGCATTTAACAAGTTTGAATTTTGGGGCATCCAAAGGGAGACCCATCAATCTGTGAATTGTCCAAGTCCGATCCATACTTTCTTCTATTTTATATCATTGTCTCATGTGTGCGACTTGCTAGATTGCGATTTTGAATACCGGCAATGAGTTTTATATGAAACTATGTAGTGATAGTCTTTTAACAATGAAAGACCAATGTATTATGTTTCGTGTAGTAATCAATACTGATCATCAACTCTATATGGGACGGAATAGGTCCTACACTCTGATATCCAAGCTTCACGTCCGGCGCTCGGTCTTCGAGGTCTTCAGAAAGTCCGATCCATACTTTCTTTTATTTTATGTCATTGTCTCGTGTGTGTGGCGTACATGATTACAATTTTTAATACCGGCAAACAGTTTTATATGTAACTATATAGTGATAGTCTGTGTTTCCATACCCAAAAGCTCTTTAAACAATGAAAGACCAATGTATTCTGTTTCGTGTGGAAACAATACTGATCGTCTACTCTTTATGGGGCGGATTAGGTCCTACACTCAGAAATCCAAGCTTCACGTCCGACGCTCGGTCTTCGAGGTCTTTGGAAGGGCTTGCCCGGGCTTGTGAAAGTTATTTTTACACATTTTTCATTCTAGTGAATTCTACTAGTATATGACAATGAGGATCATTGAATTAAAATCAAATAAAATCTGTGCATGCGTAGTATAGACCATGGTAGCACAGGCTAGAAATTGATTGTTTTTTTTCAACATTTTAAATATAGTCACTATCCTAATCTCCCGATTATACATCGACAGAACAGACTGATATTTTACTTTTCAGTAACTTTCACTGATTCCAATTGAACCTCACACCCTACATCGTAAAACTAATAGTTCTATGATACTTTACAATACAATGATTTTCTTTACATTATTCATCGATTGTTATAACCGTGTTAATCTCTCTTGTGGATGTCGACCTACAAGCAGTCACTATTGCTGCTGACCTGTTTGATGGTTTATAATGCAACCTGTAAGATATTGTAACTTGTTTTTATAATACATGACATTTCTGCACAATGTTTGTCCGTCACAACAGCTCTCTGGAGAGTAACTTAATTGGAACGTCTCTCAATTTTCCATTGGTTAGATTTTCGATTTTAAGGCTTTTTTAATATACTTTACACCATTTATTTCGTTCTAAAGCCCTGGACTGCAAATCAAATATAACCTGGGAAGAGGCCAAACATTCCTGTGACAACCAAGGACAAGAACTTCCTGATGCCTGGAATAGTTTATTGATTAACAGAATTAATGTTGAAATTGGGAAACAATCCCAGAAACAAGGGATTGCATCGGTATGGTTACTTCGGATAAAGAACTGGGTTTGGATTGACCAATATCTGGAAAGTACGTTGTTGCATAATTGGTCAATATTACACTACGGACAGTTGCAATTAGATAATGCAGAAAACGGTTGATATTCATTATTGTTCATCATTTACCACAAACATTACATATTTTTGAACCGACCATTATAAACGCGACATTTGATATAATTGGTGAGCAACTTTTAATATGTGATATTATATTTAGAAATATTCCTGTGATATCACCTTTTTAAACAGTTGGACAAGCACAATCTGCATCTCCACTCCCCACCGGTAAACAGAACTAATTGCCTTTTGATAATATAGCAGTCATAAACAAAAGAGACACTGTAATTCCGCTACGTGCATAACATAAATCGTGTACGTGTGACGTGAGAATAGTGTATTTTTTATCATGATTGTAAATAGTACTGCGATCTGAATGGAACATGCTCCTGTGATGGTTTCTACAGGTTCAACACCTATTGCGGGACCATTAATTGGAGCAGTACTGCGGCACTTGTTCTCGGGGGTTCCGTGCACTGCTGCAAACGAAATTATTTCAAGGTACTGCTAATAAAAAAAATGACAAATATATTGTTTCTGTATTAATAAACGTTACAGAATTCAGAAGTAAAAAAAAAGAAAATTAGTATTTCAAGTTAAGCATTTATTATATTTCTTTATTTTAAACAGATTCTTATATTTATCAGTCTCGATCTATTTTGTCAGTAGCCTGCAACACTAATTTCCATTTGTTATCTCTTCAAAACAAATATACCTTTGTAATTCTTTCAGAGTAGCACTAACCTTCGACAGTTGAAGAGTGAGAGTTCCCCAACTGAAGAGTTCTAACCCATTTTAGACAATGGTAATTAATTAAATCTTTAATTTATATGAATTTTATTCCCGATGCATCAGACAGGATACTCATCACCTAATTAGTATCGAATTTGAATTGAAGATAGATGCCAGTTCCCTTACAGATAATTTTATGTGTTGCAATGGTAACATGATGAATACCTTGTGCCTTTCATCTCCCAAAAAGAAAATAGAAGTTTCATTCTTTATTATATTTAAGTATGAGCTCTTTTATTGCAAAACTTGATTTTGAAAAGCATTATACTGTTTATGACATTTTACTACAGAAAATAAGAAAGCACTTGACGTACCAGAACCAGCTGACCAACCTCAGGTAGAATTATGTGGAATCACAAATATATTATTACTGTCACAAATCACAAGTCATCAGGCTAACCATTTTATTTCAATATATATTTAGACCTTGAACGACGCTGACACCGTAATAATGCTTCCTCTCTAACTTTTCTATGTCAGCAACAACGCCGGGATATTGTAGGTCAGACATTCATAGTCAATCAGATTGAACAATGCTATGTATTCATCAATCTAAAAAAAACTACCTTCTATATTGCCCTCAGTGGAACATTGTTCTTATTCCTGAAAGTGTCTTGAACGACGCATAAGAACTAAAGATATGAAGTAATACCATTATGCCTAAAAATGACATATGCAAATCCGTTTATTCGTTTAATCTATATTTCCATTACTTTAAACCATATATGATAACATAGTACTGGTAATAACTAAATACTTGTCTGTAATGAAACCTGCGTTTCAGTACACTCATAATTGAGATTCTTTCTCGTTCCATATATTTTCCATTCTGATTTGTCGAAAACATGCAGACCCAATGCAACACAAGCGTCATATATCGATTCTCATAAAGTCCAAAAACTACACAAAACTTCATTGATCACTGTCAGAATAAAATATACAATGTTGTTACCTGTACGACGCAAGAATACCATGGAAGTTTTCAAATCATATTTTTCAAAAGCTAAAACGAACTTTTTCTTAGGGCATACTGTGTTAACTTCCTGGCAAGATTTTTTATGAATATGGTGAAGAAATTCATGGCTTTATAGGCTCGCCTTGTAGCGTCCATAATATGAAGCTGGCTTGTATTGCCGCTATACCCCATCTGCTGAGGTCGCGAGTGCCATCAATTATCTAAGGACCTTGCTATCTGAAGAAATACTGTGTTTATTTTTTACAGCGAAGGGGACAGTTGTGAGGAAGGAATAAAGGTAGAATATGAGGGTCTTGAATCAGAAAGCAAACATATAAAGATTACATCAATGAACATTCTTAATCAGAAAAAGAAACATACCTTATGGCTACTTATTTCAAAAACACAAATCATAACCTTGGTCACCTTGTAACCTTCTTTGTATGGCCTTTCCATATGGTAAAGCGGAAGGAACCCCGCTGGCTGGCATCTTAGATGAGATTCCAAGCCATGTAAAGAACGAATTCATATGGGACAGCGAGAACGATAAAACGCTTACATATTTCGTAAGAGACATCATCGTTAATTGGAATTCCAGAAAATAAGATTTCTAGTGTATTCCACATCATTTGCTGTCGACTTGGCTGGTTTATAATTCTCAGATGAACCTGCTCAGAAATTGTTAGGTAATTGAATCTGAGCATTGAACCAGTTTCAAAATTTTAATATTATATTATAGTGTACATCTTTTTCCCATATTACTGAAAAATAGTCAGATTTCATATAAATCTTTAGCTATAAGTAATAGCAAGAGAATGAAGATGAATGGAGCCGAATTATCTCAATATGACTTGACTGCACTTTACATTTCGTCTATAAGAAACCCTACTGAAGCCAGCAAATACGTGTTCTCATTATCTTGCTGGAAACTCTAATACTCTGAATTGTGACCATATGGTAAAACATTTGGATATTATTAAGTTATATGAGCGTTATGTTGCATATCACACTAATATATGTGTGTGTGTATATGTATATTTAGATTATGAAAAGATATATTCTCTGCTTATCATATTAATTTATCTGCTAGTTCTGTAAAATAATTCTTTGAAAGCTGTCAATTTCCATTAAGATTTTAGATCCATTACATGAATTCATGTTATCTATAAATATTTAAAAATTCAAATGTTATTTGAAGTCGAATTGTGCATAATTCTGCATTGCAAATGGGGTTATTGTCGTCCTAGAAACACAAATCTTTACAACGGGCGATTCAAGGGCAGACCTGCAAGATGTGTTGGATAGAATTATTACCTTTATTACCCCATTACCCCAGACGTTACCGATTTTAAGAAAAAGAAACGTGTGATACAGGAAGTATAGGCACAGTGATTTATGGACGAAAGAGTGACAGGCAAACTGTAGACATAGTGCTTTACATGAAGGACAACAAAGCCTGTAAAGACTTTAAAAGAAAGTTAAATGTGGTATAATAGCAAAAGCTCTACTATCTAGTATGCTTCTACAGAGGAATGAATCTGTAACATGCAAGGCACTTGACACGTATGGAGATCAACTGGGAGTACAGTTGCGGACATCGGAAAAACTAAACAATGGTATTAAACAAATGCAATAAATAATAACAAATCATTTAAATACCGCTGTTGATTCATAGACTTATCAGTTTTAATTTTATCTTTCTGGTAAATACAGAATATATGTGCGAGTTAAATATACGTATGGTGCATATTCACTGCAGTGTCTTTCATCGTGAGGATGTCTCTAAAGAAGTCCTCTAGGCAGTCTTTTTTTACTGAATATTTCATATTTAAATGTCGAAGGCCGATATTTAAATAACCTTATTGGCCACTCATGCAACTCATATTTGGCTTTAAACATTTTGGCACTAAAGAACATTTGTTCATCAGAGTTTGAATTATTGGAAATTTAGGCAGTCTAATCTGTTAAAGTAAGTATACGTGAATTTATCATGGTTAATATAGATGCCGCTTAAAACCCGGTCACTTTATCTTTCAATATTGTAACAATATTCTACCAAACTTTATATTATTCTTTTCTTAATTACTAAACAGTTAATTTATTCCTCATAGGATGGGTATAACGTGCTACACATAGCAGCCGTTTCGGGTTGCGACTGAAATCCTTTTAAAAAGATGGTCAGATAATCGGTTATATTTACAACTAAATTGTCTTGATAATTTATTCTTACAGGAAGGACGAACGCCACTGATGTACGGGGCAAGAGATGGACATACAGACACTTCAGAATTTCTTATTGAAGAATGGGCAAACTGCGAGCAGCAGGACAAGGTCAGTGACATAGCCGTTTACGTTGTTTTCATAATATGAATGATTAAAATACTACTAAAATTAAATTGTTTCATATTAACACTATTTGTGAGAATAGTTCTGTCATAGCAGTTATAAGCGTTGCCTTTTGAATATGAAACATATCAATGCCTAAATGACAAGTCCAAACGAATTGACGTATGCTACGAAATTCCGAAGAAATTGACGCGAGCTATTTAATACACGTATTACGACATTTATTTTTCACTTTCGTTAGGAAAAGAAAAAGAAAACAAGCAACATTTTTAATATGCAACTGGCAATATGCATTTATTTACAGAACGGAAAGATCCCCCTAATGCATGCAGTACATGCTAACAATTTCGAAATTAAACGGCTTGAACCAGAGGATGGAGATGACGAAGAAGATCAAGATATAATACCCGAGGTCATTTTGTTATCCTGAAGATATGAGCGATATTTATTATCTTAAACTTTTGACATTACATAAAGAGTATCGCGCATAATGCAGTGTTGAAACTCATGTAAATCAATTCTCGTGCATAAAGAGATATAAGCGTATTCTTATCTAAATTTTGCAGGATGAAATCGAGATAACATGCCTAGCCAGTGCAAAGGAGACTCTCCAGCAGTTCATGACGTCAACACAAATTATAAATGCTGTTCACAAGGTACCTTTATTCATATCCATGTGAAAAATATTATGTATTCATTAACAAGATTTAACATGGAAGGTTCGTGTTGTGAGGAGCCCTGCGTACGTGTTCAACTATGAATTGATGCTGATATTGAAACATTGTACCCACTAAACCGTGATATTCGATCATTTTATCTTGTTCTGGCTTATGTGAAGAGAACATACCCTTTTCATTTTAAACAAGTCTTTTGGTAATTGATCTTGTAATATTTGCACGAAAGATATAGAAGATACGATATATAGGGGGTGATATAATATGACACTGTACGCATGTCTTATGAACTTTTGTTATATACACAGGTCTATCACAGTCGGACGGGCAATATGTCTATTAAATTAGGCCTACATAGATCTGAAACATATGTATCTCAATATGGGATCGCAACAAAACGTTTTAGTAGAATATCGACGAAATTAATTGATTGTACATTTGTTCACACAGGACAAGTGGTTTGTTGCCACTTATTGCAAAAAGTATGGTCCGTTTTGAACAAGGAGAAGATAATCAAACATTGTCAAAATAAATCACTTCAGTTGAACAAAGTCTACCTGAATTCGAGCTTTATCAAAATACAATATATAGACTTACGAAATCAGTCTGTTTGCCATTAACCACAGGATAAAGGTACATGATTACAGATGAAACGTACCTGCAATTGATTTTTTATTCTTTTTATTAATGAGTTATCGTTGGGCATACGTTATCATTAACAGAACAAGAAAACCATACAACAGAACTTTTCAGAACCATAAGCCCACATTAAATTTTCTACCATTTTAGGGTCCATCCCAAACAACGACGATTTGTCGCTTTATACATATAGGCCAATGCAAACAATACTACTTTAATGCAGTGTAATCATCTTACCGCTTTAAAAAAATTAAAAATACCAGTTAAGAGCTAATATTATTGTCTTTTTTAGCTCAGCGGACTTAAATTCGTATGGGCTACAGCGATCACTCTTTGTTCATCGTCCGTCTGTTCGTCCGTTAACAGTGCACAAATCATAACAATAGGACCTAGAAACTTTTGAACTGAAGATCCCGGGAGATCAATAAAAATCTTCTTGGACAGCTGAAATAAGGTTACAGCCATCTATATTCTCCTATGGGGTTCGAATTGCCCCAGTCAATATTTAAAAAAATGATACGGTATCTGAATTACTAATGCAATGATTGCCATGATTCTTTCCATGCATATTAAACGTGGATTACTACGGTGAATGGTGATGCCACCCTTATTTTTTCTGATTTTTACGCATTGTTTTCTTTTTTGAGACCTTCAAATGACGAACGGACATAAACACGGCACAAGCCGTAACCGTTTGACCTAGGAACTACTGACTGTACACCCGGGTAGATGATAAGCAAACCCGTTAGAAACCTATAACTAGGTCAAGGGGATCTGATTTCTGAAGGTTATGGGCCGAAAACATGATTTTGACTACCCAGACCTTCAGATGGAGCAGAAATTGTATCCTTTTGCCAAGAAGCTTCCGATGTGAGAGGTCTTAGGTAAATAAATGCTAGGAGACATGAAATTTAGTCTCTGTGACCTATATTCTGATAGTTATAGGAAATAGCATGATTTTAGCACCCTGAAACTCAGAAACGTTCTAATTGTATCCGTTATGCCTAGAATCTTCTAATGCAACATCCAAGAGTAAGGTGATCTATGTTCTGCGGGCTATGAGCTAAAAACATGAATTTGTGCATCCAGGCTTTCGGATAGGACACAAATGGTATCTCTATTCTCCAGATAACAGTGATCTATATTCTGCAAGTTACAGGCCAAATGCATGATATTGAGCATCCAGGCTTTCGGATAGGGCACAAATTGTATTTGTTAGATATGCAGTGACCTATAGTCTGCCAGCTACTGGCCAAATGCATGATATTGAGCGTCCAGACAGTCAGACAATCCATAAATTGTAATCGTTAACCCTAGGATCTCCGAACATAACATCCAAGGAGGTTCTGGGCAAATTCTCTTGAAAACCTGCAGTAAGGTCACGGTGAATTATATTCAGCAAGCGACTTGCCATAAATTACGAGCATCCAGACAGTTAGACAGGCTGTTATATTTACTTTTGAACCAAGAACCTCTCAACATAACATCCCGGGATGTCCTTGGCAAGTCTTATTTGATTCCTGAAATTAGGTCACTGTGACCTATATACTTTGAGCTACGAACAGATGCCCTAATTTTGAACACACAGAAAGTAAGATGGACACAGATTGTAGCACTTATACATCAACTTCTATCTTAGCATGTAGGAAGTCCTGGTAAAATCTCCGTGGAAAACTTAAATACGGTCGCTGTTACCTATTTTCTTAGGACTATGGGCAAAAAAATGCGGTATTTAGCACTCGGGTTGTCATTCTACCCATTGTTCAAGTTTCCATAACAAATATTTTTCACCGGATCATAACATCAATAATTAGTATATGCATCACCTGAATGTCAAATTCAGCTGAGCGTAATGGCCCATGGCCACTGGTTTTCCGATTCCTCACTCTCCCACTTGATCCTTAGTATGCTCGTTCACATGTTGGCCTATACACTTGTGTCGGATCAGGACTCGACCTTTCACCCAATTTGTTAATATTGTATATATATATATATATATATATATATATATATATATATATATATATATATATATAATTAAGTTATATTTAATACCAATTATAAATTTCATCTTTAGTTACATAACATTACACATATTATCAAATTATCCTAAAGAACACCACGGTTTTTCTTTAATAAATCGGTTGTGGTGATATCAAAATTATATATGGCTTGTTCTGCTTGTAGTCGTTCCTTAGAAAACCAAACCAAGGTAAAAAGCAAAAGTAAACGTGCGACCTGTTTCTTTTTTTTCCATAGGTACTTTCAATTTGTCAAATTATTATAATATAATGCATTTATTATAACGCAAATCCTCGGATGCTTCTCAATTGCGCTGAAATCTATCCTCGAACAGATTCCTTTCAAACAAGTTACCGTTTTATAAATTAATTCTTCCATAGTCATGTTTTATTCAAAGTTAAACTAGTGCGGCTAAACGGATAAAGGGTTTTCTGGTTCTTTGGTATACTTCATAATAAAGGAAATCACACTTGAAATTCAGCTATGATAACAGGCTTCCATCTTAAGACTTATGATAAGAGCGAATGGGTTCTTGTCGAGGGTGGCAGGTTAATGAAGAACGCATAACTTATCGCGTGTTTTGCTCATTTGGTTGTATGTTTTCCGGAGGGCCGAAAAAAAGCTGTTTAGGTCCGAAAGACAAAGGCAAAATGTGAATATTTAAGTGATGTACCGGCATCTGGGACTCAGGGGTAGATCATATGACACAGGAGATCGTGAATTCGAATCTCAGCCGAAGCGCTGAGATTTTTCACGGTCGGCCCACGCCAAGGGTAAGCGCTCTGCTGAATTGAATGGGAAAGGCCATACCCAACGGCCGTGTATCACAAATGGGTGTGCCTTTCGGGGTTTGACCGATCAATGGGGCCGATTACACATCCACGGCCCGCAGGTGCAATTGTCAACTGACCTGGTAAACACAAGGATATTGGTAGGCACTGTTAAAGGGTTGGAATATATATTTGTAATTCACGTAACGCAGGTCATAATATTTTGTGAGTAATCATAGATCTTAACACCATAAACCAAGTTTGTTTTGTCTCGGAATAAAAATGCAGGAGAGATCTCTGTGTCAAGATCCTGCGCCATCCTGCACTGCACAATCACTGTTATATCTTAGACGTGGTGTCTACCTATCCAAACTGCTATATTATATGACGTTTGCTGTGTTCTTCACATTATGGCTATACGTACCGGTTAGAGAAAATAGGATACAATTATGGGAAAGTTACTTTTCTCAATTGCTGGAAGTTGCCCACCGTTCATATATTAATAAGGTCTTACGACTTTTTTGAGCAAATAAACTTGCATGAATTGAAAAATTGAGTTCCCGCTTTGAATTTGCCTGCATTATTTTGTCAGATTTCCAAGCAATATCGTTGGTTTACTTTTAAGCTTTGAAATGGTCTGAAAGACGCATGGCAATCGATGCTACTCTGCATGCTTCAACCTGTACTGAGCAAAACTAAGTCATGCTAAATACAACACCTTTATAGCGTCAGTGCATTAACCTATACGATGATTTATTGCAAGATCCAATTACATCTAAATTGTTGATGCTTAAAAAATGTTAAATTTGAGCATTTATGCTTAGTAATTAGGATTATTAACAGTTAAATCATATAATTATGTAAATACGAAATATGTTTGTGTCATTTTTATTTTACGTCTTAGTTGTATTTACTCTCAAATAAAACTGTGTTCATGTCAATTTATATCCGACAATTATGTACACATGCATGGATAAGAGCAAAGATATGCTAATTGCTCGGCTACATCCCTTATATTATACCTGCACCTTAATCGCGACGATGTCACTTCGACTGTTCAGTTATGAGGGTTCAGCGGTCCGTCTCTTTGGTTGTTACCACAGAGTAAACGTCATGTGCATGTCGATCCGTAAAATATTTCCTTGACACCAGTATTCTGAATGTGCTTGAGAAGAGTCTTGGCCAGACAGGGTGGCTCATCAGACGATAGCTGAGGCACGTTTTGCGATTATTTGTATAAAAAGGCCTATTTTAAACCTAATTGTATACCAATTAATATTTAAAATTAAATTGATCTATTTGAAAGTTATATAATGATTTTATTATAACACTTTATCTGCTATCAGCCACTAGTTTTACTCTCGAGGGTGTGTGCAGTAGATACATATCCTGTTTACTGAGGAAACGAAGAAATAATGATAACGCTCAAAGACTGCTTATCATTACACATCCTTGTCAATATCATCAATCGGACAGAAATAACAATGAAGACCAAAAAAATACCTGTGCAGAATTGCAGAAGGTTAAGATTGTTATGATCATTGTATTAGGCCGGTGTGAGTGCGTGAGAATAAATGATAATTTTTTTTAATGTTTATTTATTCATAATTTCCCCTCATGGTACGTAACTTTGGCTTTATAATGTGCATTCATGTAAAGAACAATTCTTCATCAGGTTTCATCAGGCAAATATTTCCAAAACATGCCTAATTACTCTGACTAAAGAAACAAACATATGACCCGAGTATTAGTATATATATAGGCGTTTGCTTACTTACAAAGACAGATAAGAACAAATATGTCAAATGCCTTTTGCCCCCATTGCCATTTCTCGATGGTTATCCATTGTGTCCGTGATAAGAAGAAGATGATGCCTCAATCCTGGGCCGTTAAAATATTATTTTACATATCTTTGTTCACCATACTGAACAGTTAGTTTGAATTGTGGTTGATGGGATTGATGTGGTTGTTTTGGTATTTATGTAATTATGCTTTCTTAGTAAAATTCATCCGTGTTAACAGTGAAAGATTAATGACTTTGACAGTAGAACCTAGCTTTCACACTTAAAGAATTTCATGTAATAACCGACGGTAAGGATTTTTTATGAACAATCTTTGAGCAGACTATGCAAAATTCAGCAATATACAGCCTACGGCCAGTAGGTGTCGTAGTGAAGGCGTAGAGATGTAGAATCAGAGCATTGTGTGAGGAATCTCCTCCTGTGTCGTAGGCTAAATACGGTCAGTCCTTCCAGGAAATGTGGTTATAATTCGATCAAGTCACGCATTGTTGTAAATAGAGCTCAAATGTATACAAAATTATGCAGTGTGATGTCATTAAATGGTCACTTAAGCCCGATAGTAAAAAGATATATCCATTTTGTGTTGAATAGATTGGTCCGGTTTAAGGATGGCAGCTGCGCGAACATGTTCAGACTCCTGTGACCAGGTTAACTGATCAAGCAGCACGCATTGGTCAGTGTTTGTCCTCGGGATGGTTCCTAGCTACTCTTTGTGAGCATTGATAAGGTTCATTACTAGCCGGTAGCCAGGCGTCGCCACTTGTCCTGTCGCTATGACCTGATGAAATTATCAGACAACACAAGGTCCGAAGCTAAAATAGAAGCTCGTTTGACGATCGACACTGTCTGTTTACCTTTAACTGTGGAGATCCCAGAACAATAATATTACAGGCTGCTGCATGTGGGGAAAAATAGCACCAGCTGAGTATGAAGGGTTCGGAACCAAAAGGGCTTAATAGCGGATCCGGCAGCAGGCGCAGTAACTGAGGTGCTTAATTGTATATTTGAATATTTAAGAGTAGGTACATTACATTATTAACAATCATTGGTGAATAAGTACAGAAGTGCACAAATATATGATCACCCGCGATGTCCCGCCTAAGTTGTCTCTTGACCCTTGACCAAATACGCAATACCATACTTATTTAGGTTAAACATCAAAAATAAATTAGGTCCTGGGCGTAATTATGGTGCCGCGATTAGGGACTAGATAGATAATGGCACTAAATAGAAGAACACAGCAATACAGAAAAGCCCCGTAAGATATTTTTATTGCATGTTTAGAACAGTTGTCAATAAAAGTTGTTGTCAATCAAAGTGGTTGTATTGCATAAATGGTAATTGTTCAAATCTGATAATTTTCCCATAATATACCCATTCATGGTGCCTACCTTTGGCTTATTATTACCTATCCATGTATACTGAGTTGTGTGCAAGTAAACCAAGGATGCATCCGTGTAAAGTACGGTTTTTTTCATCAGGTTTCATCAGACCAATATTCCCACAATTTGCATACATGTCCTAACTAAACAAACAAATCACGTGGGCATTAGTATAAATATAGACTTTGGGTACAAACACTTGATCACCTGCGTAATGGTTACTTTAGCAAGTTCGCCTTGACTGTACCTGTTTCCTAATAAATAAATATTTAATTACTTGTTAATTTTTCAAATACACAATAAGTTAATAAAGTAAAATCGAGGTGATGCCTTGGGTAAAGGTAATTTGTATTGGTACTGGTCGTTTCCGCTATTAACATAACTATGTTCATCTGCATGGATTGATATATCTATATTATATATATGCAAGTATGTGAATAAATAATGCTTATTTTTCAGAATGATATCACTATTCATTGTGCCTTACGTTGGCTAACAATTCTTGTTCACTTATCTTATTTAGTCAACGACTATACAATTGGTGCAATTTTGTATAGTACGTTTATTTCATCAGGAAAATATTTCTACAATACCATATTCTGATCAAACGAACAAACATATCACGTGGGCTTTAGTTTAGTTTTTGTTAAAAAAAAACAAATGCATGAAGTGTACTTGAATAAGTACATCTGATTAATATTAGAGCACACGCCATGCAGGTTTCAACACTGGCAACAACTTGCGGGCTTGTCCTATATACAAATATTCGGTAATCCACCTGTGTGGTAGGCCTATATAACCTGCTGACATCATGCTCATATATAGTTAACAGTGCGTGCATTCGTGTATAGCGTGATTATTTCATCAGGTTTCATCAAGCAAAAAATTGACAATACGCTTATCTACTCTGACTAATCATACAAAAAAATGACGTGGGCATTAGTATAAATATGTATGGGTTTGTTGACTTACAAATAGAGATAAGAACACTTATGAGAAATACCTCTTACCTTCTTTTCCTGTACTTAATGGCTCTCAGTTTTGACCTTGATTAAAAATATGATATGTGCCTCAGTCCGAGTTAAAATGTGAAGTAAAGGCGTAGAGAAGCACAGCCGGCCGGCTTTTTTCTTTATAGACCTACTAGTGTCCTACATTTTATTAATACTCGTGTCCCCTTATCGGAAGCCGATCAAGTAAACAAAAGATATAAATCTGGAGAGTTAACAAATTTTGATATCATAACCACATACAAACACAAATTACAAATGCAAATTCGTAAAGACGATTATCTTTGATATAAAGAAGGAACAGACCAAGACATGTCAAATATTTACTTTTATTTGATACAGTTAAACGCACGTGTGAAACCTTTATAAATAAAATATGTAAAACTTGGTTAAATGAACAATTAAATCTTATTGTTGGGGAAACCCACAAGGTAGTTTTAACCAAAAGGAAAGAAATAAAAAACGTGCATATTCCCTTGACAAAGATAATGTTATAAGAAAACCGGTTGCTTTACTTTAATGTGTTTTTATAAGTATTCACGGTACACAAACAGCCCCTAATACTGCAAAAGAAATGCAGAAGTGCACTTGAATCAGTGCATCTGATTTTAAATTAGAACAGACGCCATACAGGTCTTAAGGCTCTGAACAATAAATTGTGCCTTTGTCCTATATACACACATATACATATATGTATATAAATATATATATATATAATATATGTTGGGTATATAACCTGAGGACATAAGGCTCCTATGCGGTAAGACTAAATTGCCTTCTTACTACCCAACATATCCAATTAATGTGATATCATGGTGCCTATTAATTATGGTCGTCAACTAACGAAAATACTTGCACACTGCATGTCACATCTAGAATGACTGGAACTTATGTGGGGAGGTTGTATATATATATATATATATATATATATATATATATATATATATATTGTATATATATATATGTTTCTAAAATGATGGACTCCGAAACAAACAAATTAACCAGGTGGCTGTTATTAAACAATTCAAATAATTACAACATTTAATTTGTCAGGTCTTATTTTATGAGGTAACAAAACATTGGTCCATAAGCTTACCCAGGCAAAATAAAGACTGATAACATCAGTAAGGAACAGCTGCCAATTTTATAACAGAGACAAATAACCAATTTAGCATTAATTTTGCCCTTTGATTGTTTAGGGCTATATTTTCCAGTCTTGGAGTATATTTATAATGCTTTCCAATAAGCCAAGCATGTTGCTACAGGAAGTAAATCAAATGGTTCGAAGCAATTGCTTCTTGAATAAAATAAAACTTGCTCCACGACTTGGTGGGTATAGTGATTAAACAAAAAACCCCTGTTTTGTGTCTGCTGGGGCAACCCGTATTGCTTTATTATTGGCGAATTCCGTCATCAGCAAGTCAAACATTGTCGCGCGATTTATCAATAGGTTTCATTATTTTAAAACTGTGCCCATAGGCAAAGACAAAGTGGGATTTGATAGGTCTGATGTCTATATTATTACTGTACCTGGCATCACAATTTGTTTACCATGTGATCAACATAATGATCATGTAACCAAGAGTCAACACAACATTTCGTGGCACGAGTCACATTAACCGTCTTTCTGTCATCCCGGTTGAATCCATCAATTTTTGTTCACTCATGTCAGTAATACTTCAGGCTTGAAGGGCATGCTATAAGAACAGTTCACAGTCTCTCCGTGTGTCGTTTGAATCTTTGGTCAGGTTTGTCTTCATGTACGACTGCCAATAAACGCATTATCTCCAGAATCATTCTAATTTGCGATTTTTATATGGAGGTATATTATGGGACGGCATTTACAATTTAGCCGTTTGCTCTGATTTTTTTCACGCTGATTGGATCTTGTAGGACCTTCAAAACCAATCATAAGTCCATTCTGACCAACGGTCAGCGATCTCATATTTCAAACCACAGGCATTATCTACAGAATTAATTAAGGTAACAAAGTGACATTGTTTTATAAAGAATTGTTCTCGACAATATATTTGTTAAAACGTAAATTAGGTGTCCTTAGAATTTTTTAACAAAAACTTAATTAATGAATAACCAAAACAATAAATATGCGAGTAGACTGGGAACTAATCTATTAAAGTAGCTGTTATACCTTTAAGTATGTGTCAGCTGAGCGTTGAGACCCATATACCACTATTTTGTGTTTAGGGCGATGGCCTTCTGATGCCACTATCTATTGAAAGGGAATGAAAGTAATTATACGACAAGAATATGTTGGTTTTTTTTTCTAATAATCTGAATTAAAGGGTCCGGAAGCTAGGAGCTAGGAATAATCCATGGAATCCTAACCTGTCGTTTAGACAATTGAGCAAGTATCTTTGGTTCTATCGAAATTTCAGCATTTTGTCACTAAAGCAACGGCATGGTTCGAACCAAGGCCCTTCTGCTCGGAAGTTCATTGTCCTATTTACCAAGGCTACCCAATGGCTGTGTTATAGCGAAACTACAAATTGGCTTTGTAGATTAATATATCGGGATCCCTCTGCAAACGATTTTCTTTCTGAAATTAATTTTACAAGGAGGAATGTTTTGACATTTGGTTGACCCATGCTCTTGGATATTAATATTGCATCAGATCTGTGGTACAACCCATATCTCACCTTATATCTAAATTTTAAAATTAACATGTCTAGCTTCATGTATTAATCTGATAATTTCAATGGATATATATCTGTTTAACTGATCACGTATTCAATAAGAACTTGACTAATTGTAGTCACAGTCTTTTATTTATCATAATTTTTAAGATTTCAGCTTGCTAAACATTATAGTATAACTCATTGAATAATTAAATCCGTTATTTATGGCACAACATCACCCTCGATCATTTTAGCATATACACAGGGATCGCCGGCACGATGCCTGTGTTAAAGTTCATGACTGGGCTGAGACGGCCGAGCAGATAACGACGTGTATGATCTAGATCATGTGCGTTTGCTTATCTTTATGGATAAGGCTGACTTAATGGCTGTACACACAACATGTTTACTCTTGTCATTTCTTGTCTTTTGCGTTTGTCTGTTGTTTACTTTATTACTAACAAAACAACAGCTTTGTACTTTCCAACTAGACTGATATGAATAAAGGGATAATTATGCGTGCAATAACACTGAAACAGGTATATAATTTTTAAAACATTTATACTCATAATTATCAGATAAATAGTAGCAGGGCTGCGTTGGTACATATGTCCAGTAGACATACATTTGTGTGTGTGATTACCATCTTTATAGCTAACTAATTCTATTATTTGTTCGAATCAGGATTCAGGATGGCTAAACCGTACACACACATTTATATAAACACACTTATATATATAAATATATATATAAGTGGTATAGCCGTGTTAGACAGTAGCTGAAACGTAGATAAAGTTAAAGATAAAATATCAAAGAAATCATATGCGTATTATGTATGAATTACGAGTATATTGTATATATGGCATATGCATGACAGTGCAGGACCCATTTTGTAAAACGCTATAGCGAGTAGTTAGTTCATGGTTTGACGAGGTTTCACTGATCCAAATATGAGATCCCATGTGTTGCATTTAATTATGCGAATGAGTTAAAGTGTAGATAAGAACACACTACGAAAACTGTAATCATTAAAATGATAAAAATAATCACCAGCACCTTGTGCCCTGCAAAGACAAAAAACGAAAGCCCAAATTTTAATCTACGTTCAGGAAAGCATGAATTATATATTTGTAATATGAATAGCATGCAGAGTGCCAAAATATGTATTACTGTGTTAGCAAATTCCACTCTTGGCAATTAAAATTGTCAGTTTAACAATATTTAACTACAAAATTAAAAAAAAATTATTACCATTAGATCCAGTGATTTCTACAAAGTCTCTTGTCATAGTCTGACGTAAACTGTTATTACTCAAGTCTGGAAAACATGAACGAAACGATGCGAGAAATAAAAGTAATTATTGCAACACAGGTAATGCTGTTGATATGCAACTGTATATCAAAATGCTGTGTATGCTTAAAATTTCCGAACATGCACTAGCCATGGAAAGGATCTCTTGAAAGCATATTCACCACTTTACCCATTTTTTTCTCTCGCAAGTATTCTCATTTGGACATGCTCGATAATGTGAACACATTATCAAATGCAAATATACATACAAAATTGCATTTCTACCCTTGGGCCGTTCTAAAATGAATCACATAATCTATGAAACTGCTTAAACCAGTCGTTGCACAGTAAAACATTTGACAGCATAAGATGATTCTTGATGACAGTGGTATGGATTATTTGTCCCGTGTAATAATTATCCGGAAATACGTTTGATTACTAATTAAACGTTTGTAACTCTATATGTAAATACAGAAGCTGGTTTTCTTGCAGTTTGGCACTTAAATGCAAACGCCTTTGAGCCCAAGCCTGATCAAGATAGAGTAAAACAGGTTATAGTCTTTATCATTATGTGTTTGTAATCATTTATATAATAGGCTTCAGTTTGGTATCATGGACCTACTTTAATATTTTGAATGAAAAGCTTTTTCTAACACGCATCTATGACCATTTGCTTGTGATTGTTCATTTTCCGTGGTATAATTCATGAACTACTTACCTACTATCGCCAGATTCAGTTCAGCATCATGGTTCCTATTACCCGTGCTTTTAAACGTACATTTGTACCATCCTTCATCCCTTCTACTTGGATTGTATATTACTAGACAGAATTTTCCTGTTCCGAAACTGCATACATATAGTCTCTCTTTCCAAGAATTATAAGTATATTGTTTATTACTGCTATTGTCACTTAAGAAAACATGAAACTCGACCTGAGCTGAGTATAAATCCGTCTTGTAGAAACAGTGAATGCTATATATCCTTGCCTCACTTGGAGAGTAGGTCCAGTTCAATCTGACTTCATTATCCCCAAGATAAAATGAAGCATTTTGAGCTGTTACTTCCGCTAAAATCACTAAAAAGAAAGATTGTAAGATTTCAGAAAATGGATCCTTAGTGTTTCAAGGAGGGTCAGTTTTCAGATATATTTTAAAGAGACATTTGATGACGTTTTCTTTGAAGTTTGTGAAGACTAGCTAAAACGGCTGTGATAATATGCATTGAATATTTTCCAACCTTCAGATCTTTTAATTTACACCAAACTTGGGATATATACGGGTACGTTTTCATTTACAAATTTTGTAATACTGGGTTGGCTTTAATTTTTATTTGTTATATAGGAGTCTGAACTTACCAGGTTTTTCCAACATTGATATTGCCTTTACTACTCTTCCAGATACACCCGGAGAGGCAAATTCGCACATGTATCTTCCAAAGTCCTTCTCTGTAGGCTTGATCAGTTCAAGAGAGAATTTCCCGTGATTACGATCAAACAAATGCCCTATTCTCCCTTTCCACTTTCCAGGGGCATAAGCCTTCCCGGATGTAAAGCTGAATCCATATACATATTCATTTCCTGTGGGGTTTCTTTTGTAACATCTGACCCATTCAACTGAAGCAATCGTAGGAAATATCTTCCATTGCATGATGGCATTGGCATTCTCATGTAAAAAATAGTTACTTTCTCCAGTAACATTCTGCAAAAAAACTATTATTACGGGATGTTAATAATACATGTATAAAGTACATACAGCGTTATAATTATATAATTATGTATATACATTTATAATCATACATATATATATATATATATATATATATATATATATATATATATATACATATATTTAAAGGTGGATGATGAAAACCTTTTGGTAAATATGACTAAATTTACGCTTTACAGAATAATGTATGCCATTATCGAATACATTGCTGAAGATATACAGAGAACTGAAGATATACAGTGCATTACCTCTTTTGGAGAGCTCCGAGGACAAATGAAAGTATAAGTTGCCTTCATGTCTAATGTCGCACCTATATAATCCTTCATCCTTAGAAACAGGTCTGAGAATAGTAATTGTAAAACCACCTTCTTTGATAAAAAAAACTGGCCCTGTATTCCAGAGTTGGACAGTAAAATGTTTCCCCAGACGAAACGACATGGGAGAACACGAGGATTCCTGCATATTTATCCCCATAATTGTGCTTGAAACATTTGACACTCACTAGTGGCGTATTTGGAGGTGTATATAGCCATTTTAATGTCACACTGGGGTCACCTTTTGTGTAATAACTAATTACTCCATTGGTGGTTGCATCCTTTGCTTCTCCTGATTAAAATATGACGTATTACAGAAAACATGATTGATTCAACAGATATAAGATAAACTTCTTTTTTTCCGACCAATGATTTGAAATGAAAAAGAAATACTGGATATGAAGAGCCACGAACCGAATTCCTGTAAAATTAATCTATTTTGGCGGCTCCTTTTTTTGCAACGTTTATCAAGACCAGTTGACATATAAATACTCACTTATTCCTCTTATATTTCCAAGGCAAATAAATACCATGATTGTGAATGCGGTGACGTGTTGAGGAAACTGGTGCATATTGGCTCTGCAACCATAAAGCCATGCAATAATATTAAATGTGTGTATCCGTGTGATATTTCATCATTCTGACATAAGAGCGTTCCTAATATAGTTTACAACACCAAGGCAACAGTCATATGCAAATACGTGTACAGGGAAGAAGGCTATAAAGATCTTATGTATTCTTTTTTTTTATGTTTAGAGCAAATGCATGTACAAATGAACATAAGATTAAACTATTAACACATTAACCCGTAAACACACTTGTCTGAGCAGTTCGCATGTTGAAGGTGTATGACTTGGTCCGGGGATAAAGAGTTCCGCTGGATTGAAGGCCGAACATAATACTAGAAATATTAATTAGTCACCAGGAATGAATACTGTTTTACCAAACCATCATCCTGACCACACTTCCTACCTCTGAGTAATTACTTGGTGGAGGCAAAAGCGCAATGGTCCCTTGAGGTTGCTTATCCTACTGGCTTCGTCAGACGGAATAACCACCAAGCACTGGATAACTCTGATATACGACAATAATATTATCAACACACTTTATATGTTTCTATATAAAGATAAACCTATGAACTGTAAACATGCGGTACATGCTAATAAGATATATCAGATGATAATGTCGACCTCATATGCGGTAAACGTAAAGCACACCAAGGCACTAAACATATTGATTGGTTTCTATCAATGATTGTCGTGAATCCCAGTTACGTGTCACTGAGTAAACTGAACTTCGATAGAACAAGTTATTTATGTGGCTTTGATTTAGGATGGATGGTATATACAGAATTAAAGAAATAAACAAGATGTTAGGGATTAGCTGAGAACAGATGCCACTTAACCTGTGGCTGACATCTGTTTATATTATCAGGGTTAAAATAGGATTAGAATTGATTAAACACCGCTGGATATTGTGGGAAGAAAGGTGATGAACTTTCAACTAAATAAAAGTGAAGCCATAGAGCACATAACTAGTGCAACAAGAGCGAACAGGTGGCGACACAAAGACACCTAATTTTACACAATTTTTTTAGATATATTTTAACAAGCGCAAATTACTCACGGAGGACAGAAGGCGTCTGACAGTTAAAGAGCGGATTCAGGATATTCCTATCTTCTCACAGCGTAGTGAGCACTTCTGAGACGGGATAGGATGGCAAGGCCAATAAGAGCGTGTACATAGAATATCAGTAAAGAATTTAAGAAACCTCAATAATAAGTTTGTTAGGCAAAACTGCCTGTGTTCACAGCCCAAAGTTTGATTTCTTTAACTTTAAGATCAGTCATTTGGATTGTTCATTCACAATGTTATGGTGGAAATGTAAAGACATCAACAGCTCTAAGCGATAGAAATGTTTTTCATTTAAAATTTTAAAATGTATGATTGTGTTATCTATAATGTATGAATAAGACAATCAATCACATGCCATCAAAACTTTCAACCATAATTGGTATAGATTATGTTATGGTAAGACCTATGTCGCAGATTATAAAACGATTTATAATGAATTTCGTGCAGAATTCTATAAACCAAGAATGTTAACCACACTATATGTATGTTTAACTGCTTACTACCCGATCTCTTGGATAGGTCTTAGTAGATTTTGATTTTTTAATGATCAATGATTTAACATAAAGAAGTATGAAGCTACAAATCTATTCATTACCAATGAAAACAACCCTCTTCCAAAAGCGTTTATGCTGATAAATAAAAAAACTAAATTTGGTGAAAGAATGTCTGATTGAATATGAAAGAAAGCTTTAATCAGGACTGGTCAGCAAATTTTTAAGAATTATAGATTATTCTATTTTTTTAATTCTGCATAACTATATGAAATCAGTCAACAGCCAAAATACTTCTTTTCACTGATGCATAATTGAAATGTTAGTAATATTTGAGAAGTATCATTAAGTGTGCTCAAGTTCTCTTTTCAGTTGTGCTTTGAACGACAACCATTATTTTATACATTTCGTATACACCAGTCTATGACGGGACGTATTACGGTATATTTACGGTCCAACCGTCCGTCCGTATGTCACCGCAATAACTTACTGGGCGATAGCAAACACAATTTAGACAAATATAACTTGCATGATATCTATCAATATAAAGTGCATACCTTAAAATAATTTTCTATTTCGTCAGTAAGATCTAAGTCCACGAATAATAGTTCCATAAATCCACATACCAATTTAGTAACCATCTTCTTGGGTTATGTATGCTTTTTCAACATCGTAAATCCAAACAATGCCAAGTTCAAGGAGCCCGGGCCGGTCTTTTCAAGCAGCTATTAATGGCTCTGCCTGTCAAAGCTTAGTACCAGTAACTACAAAGGAAATTGTAAATGTTGTTTGCCATTGCTTTCAATGATCGGGAAGGCAGGTAACTGATATGCCTCGTTGTATTGAATGCCAAACTAGTTTGATGATGATACAAGTGGCCCATGGTCCTTGACACTGAGTTGAATTTGACATAAAGGCAATGCATGTATTATCATGATCTGGTTACAAATATTTGTTACGACACCTTGAACAATGAATAGAATGAATTCCATAGTGCTCGATATATGGCGTGTTTCCCTTACAAAATAGGATACGGCGGCCTCATCTATGGTTTCAAAGAAGATTTTACCAAGAACTTCCTAGATTCTGAGTTCTGTGTCCAACTGCTACGACTTGCGGTCATCTAACTTACAGGGTGCTAAATTTGCATAGAATATCAGTCACATTAAACTTATATAGGGTTTCTGAGAACTGTTTAGAGGGACCTCACTGTATCTTAAATATAATTTAAAGCTTTCTTGGTCGAGTTGCTACTATCTTTGACCGTCAAACTAATAGGATGCTATAATCTTGTGCTTTCACATAGATCCTAGAATATAATAACAGTCACCTTATTTTGGTTGTCCAAGCCCATATTACTATAACGTTTTTGGATCCAGCATAAAAGATTATGGTCACATCTGACTTTCTGAATGCTCAAATTAGTTTTCCGCTGGTAGGTCACAGAATATTGAGCTTCATGAGTTAATCTCAGGTATTGAAGGAGATTTACCGGATATCTAGGTATTACCGTTACGGTACGTTACGACCTGTATCACAGTGCTCATACGATATCTTCTTCCTGTAGGTCGAAGAATATTGATCATAGTGACCTTATTTTATGTTCCAAAGACATTTGCTTTACAGATTGCAGGTTAATACGTTTGAAGAATCTAATTCTAATAGATACAGTTCGTACCATGTCTGTCTGGGTGCTTGATATAATGATTTCTGACCGTAGGTCACATGATATTAGTCACCATGACCTAATTCAGGTTTCCAAGGAGATTTAACTAAAACTTCGCTGGATGTTGAGTAAGAAGATTCTAGCCTTAACAGAAACGATGTGTGCCCATCTGACATTCAGGGTGTTCAAATGACGTCTTTTATTCCTATAGCTTTCCTAAGACGTTATGGTGAAAATATTATCACAACATAAGAGATATTCACGAAAATAGTGAGCATGTGCTCATGTTATCAATTACCAGAGCTTTCAACAGGCAAAATAGGATACTCCAGAATGCGCCTTTAACAAATTTGGATTTTGGGGCATTCAAATGGAGACCCCATCAATTTGTGAATTGTCCAAGTCAGATCCATACTTTCTTCTATTTTATATCATTTTCTCGTGTGTGCGACTTATGTATTCTGTTTCGTGTATTAATCAATATTGATCGTCAGCTCTATATTGGACGGATTAGGTCCTACACTCAGATATCCAAGCTTCACGTCCGGCGCTCGGTCTTCGAGGCCTTCAGAAAGTCCAATCCATAATTTCTTTTATTTTAGGTCATTGTCTCGTGTGTGTGGCTTACAAAATTGCAATTTTGAATACCGGCAAAAAGTTTTATATGTAACTATATAGCGATAGTCTTTGTTTCCATAACCAAAAGTTCTTTAAACAATGAAAGACCAATGTATTCTGTTTCGTGTGGAAACAATATTGATTGTCTACTTTTCATGGGACGGGTTAGGTCCTACACTCAGAAATCCAAGCCTCACGTCCGACGCTCGGTCTTCGAGGTCTTTAGAGAGGCGTACCCGGGCTCGTGAAAGACCTGTTTACACATTTTTTTCATTCTAGTGAATTCTACTAGTATATGACAATGAGGATCATTTTAATTAAAATTTAAAATTCTGTGTATGCGTAGTATAGACCATGGTAGCACAGGCCAAGAATTGATTGTTTTTTTTTCTCAACATTTTGAATATAGTCACTATCCTAATCTCCCGATTATACATCGACAGAACAGACTGATATAATACTTTTCAGTAACTAACACTGATTCCAAATAAACCTCAAATCCTACATCGTAAAACTAACAGGTCAATGATACTTTATACTTTACACTTTTTACAAATGCAGGTATTAACGTTTTCCTGGGGATATATTTCTTGATTTTCTTTACATTATTCATCGATTGTTATCACCGTGTTAATCTCTTTTTTTAGATGGCGACCTACAAGCAGCCACTATTTCTGCTGATCTCTTTGATGGTTTATAATGCAACCTGTGAGACATTTTAACTTATTTTTATAATAAATGACATTTCTGCACAATGCTTTTCCGTCACAACAGGTCTCTGGAGAGTAACTTAATCAAAACGACTCTCAATTTTCCATTGGTTAGATTTTCGATTTTAAGGCTCTTTTAATATACTATACACCATTTATTTCGTTCTTAACCCCTGGACTGCAAATCAAATATAACCAGGGAAAGGGCTAAACATTGCTGTGACAACCAAGGACAAGAACTTCCTGATGCCTGGAATAGTTTATTGATTAACAGAATTAATGTTGAAATTAAGAAGCAAGGGGTTGCATCGGTATGGTTACTTCAGATAAAGAACTGGGTTTGGATTGACCAATATCTGCAAAGTACGTAGTAGCATAATGTGTCAATATAACACTACGGACAGTTGCAATTAGATAATACAGAAAACGGTTGATATTCATTATTGTTCCTCATTTACCATAAAAATTACATATTTTTGAACCGAGCATTATAAACGCGACATTTGATATAAAATGGTGAGCGAATTGTAATACTTGATATTATTATCTGAAATATTACTGCGATATCACCTTTTTATACAGTTGGACAAGCACAATCTGCATCTCCACTCCCCACCGGTAAGAAGAACTGATAGCCTTCTGATAATATAGCAGTCATAAAATAAAGAAACACTTTAGTTCCGCTACGTGCTTAACATAAATCGTGTACGTGTGACGTGAGAATAGTGTATTTTTTATCATGATTGTAAATAGTACAGCGATCAGAATGGAACATACTCCTGTGATGGTTTCTACAGGTTCAACACCTATTGCGGGACCATTAATTGGAGCAGTACAGGGTGTACTTTTTCTCTGGGGTTCCGAGCACTGCTGCAAACAAAAGTATTTCAAGGAACTGCTAATTCGAAAAACTGACCAATATATTGTTTCTGTATTAATAAACATAACATAATTCAGAAGTAAAAAGTAAATAAGTATTTCAAGTTAAGTATTTGTTATATTTCTTGATTTTAAACAGATTCTTATACTTATCCGTACAGATCTATTTTATCAATAGCCTGCAACACTAATTTCCATTTGTTATCTCTTCAAAACAAATACACCTATGTAATTCTTTCAGAGTCGCCCTAACCTTAGACAGTTAAAGAGTGAGAGTTTAGCAACTAAAGAGATCAAACCCATTTTCGACAATGGTAAAACAATAAATCTATAATTTATAAGAATTTTATTTCCAATACCTTCTCATACAACAGACAGGATACTTATTGCCTTATTAGTATCGAATTTGAATTGAACATTAATGCCTGTTCCCTTACAAAAAAGTTCAGGTATTGTAATAATAACATGATGATTACCTTGTGCCCTTAATCTCCCAAAAAGAAAATAAAAGTTTAATACTTTATTATATTAAAGTATGAGCTCTTTAATTGCAGAATTTGATTTTAAAACAAGCATTATTTTGTTTACTATTTTTTACTACAGAAAATGAGAAAGCACTCGATGTACTCGATAATCACTAATATATTGTTAAGGTTACAAAACACAACATTATAAGGCTGAATTTTGAAAGCATGAACGACACTGACACCGTATTTTCTAAATGTTTCCTCTTTAACTTTTCTATGTCGGCAATAACGCCGGGTATTGTAGGTCAGACCGTTATTGTCAATCGGATTGTACTAGGTATGAATTAATCTATAAAACAACCTTCTATATTGGGCACAGTGGAATATTATACCTATTAAATAAAGTGCCCCTAGGATTAGAAACTAAAAAAATGAAGTAATACCAATATATATATATATATATATATATATATATATATATATATATATATATATATATATATATATATATTAATGACATAAGCAAATCCGTTTATTCGTTTAATCTCTATTTCCATTTGTTATGGTTCCACCTCATAAATATCAATTTAGGGGGTAATAAAACATAAAGCATGTATATATAAAGTCTCTATATACTTTAAAACATGTATGAAAACATGGTCCTTGTAATAACTTAATGCGTGTGTGCAATGACACATAAGTTTCAGTACACTCATAATTGAGATTCTTTCTCAGTAATCCATACATTTTGCATTCTGATTTGTTGCAAATTGTGGGACCGATTCTTGGGAATGGTAACTGTTTAAACATGGTTAAAAGTTCTTGTTACTTTTGAAATTTATATCGTTACTGTGTGAATAATAATATCCATTCATATATATATATATATATATATATATATATATTGTGTGTGTGTGCAATCTGGTCTTGTAAACACCTCTCTAAGGGGGAAAAATGGCTATTACAGACACAATACATAAGCCCCTTGCAAGTTCCCATTATGTTTAGTTGAACCCCTCTCTTTCCTCCCCTATGAAGACTACGAGCACTTGATGCTGGCACAAGCCGTGGTTTTAAATCAAACCAGTAAATACGAACACGATCAGCAGGGCTCGTGTCCTCCTCGGCGATACCCGTAAACACTTTAATCTCTTGTCCGCAACAAAAAACACACCACGAGTGTTCATCTTTAAAATCATACTTGGCTTATTGTTCAGTATGTTTGCTTATGCCCGATGTACTGACAGGCTCTAACTGTGGAAGACAGTGACCAATAGCACATTTATTTTTCACAGCTGACGATGTCGAAGCAAAGGCTTCTCGGATTAGTGCTCATCACGGAATTTATCAATGCAAACAAGGCCTTTTTTGTGATAAGGACAATGCATAGTAATTAGTACATTTATTTCAAATGTATTTTCTCCATGACATTTACCTGCAAACCTGCCTGATAAGGACACATGACTATTAAGGACAAAATATAGTTTCTTGATTGTCCGTTTTACACAGGTTTCATTATATATGTATATATATATATATGTTTATATATATGTATGTATATATATATATATATATATATATATATATTCATATATATATAATATAGTCTGGCTAAAGAAGAGAGTGACGCCTATTACAGAGACTACCGTTTGTTAGTAAATAAGTTATTCTATATAAAAGGCGTTACTCTTAACATAAACTTGGACTACAGGTTTACACGGTTTTCCATTCATATATATATATATATATATATATATATATATATATATATATATATATATATATTATTTTAGTATATGTATGTATTATGTTACAGATATGGGAACACAACTTGGATTACGACGTTATTTTTATATCACAACGTACTACAAAAGGTGATCCAGGGTCATCATCTATCCTTGTTACGATTGAGAGATTTCTCAAAAGTATTGATTCTAATCTGAAAACATGCAGACTTGATACAACACAAGCATCATATATCGATTCTCATAAAGTTAAAAAACTAGTGTTTCTCTTTCCTGAGACGTATGAAGTGGCAAAGAAATTCATTGATCACTGTCAGAATAAAATATACAATGTTGTTAACTGTACAACGCAAGAATGTGAAGAAAAATATGCGTCTGGCGAAAGTACCATGGAAGTTTTCAAATCATATTTGTCAAAAGCTAAAACAATTTTTTTCATTGGGCATACTGTGTTAAATACCTGGCAAGATTTTTATGAATATGGCGAAGAAGTGCGTTGTCATCTGTATATACCAGTTCATGGCTTTATAGGCTGGCTTCGTTGCATCAGTAATATGAAGGTGGATTGTATTGCCGCTATAACACCATCTGCTGAGGACGCGAGTGCTATCAATTATATAAGGACCTTGCTACCTGAAGAAAAACGGGTTTTATTTTTAATAGATTCGAGAGAAGAGGACAGTTGTGAGGAAAGAATTAAGGTGGAATATGAGAGTCGCGAATCAGAAAGCAACTTTATAAAAATTAGATCAATGAAAATTTTGAATCAGAAAAAGAAGGATACCTTATGGCTGCTTATTTTTGAAACAGAAAACATTACTTGGGCCACCTTGCAACCTTCTTTATATGGTCTTCCTCACATCGTAAAGCAAGGAACCCCGCTGGCCAGCATCTTGGATGAGCTTCTAAGCCACGTAAAGGACAAATTCATATGGAACGGCGAGAACGATAAAACGCTTACATATTTCGTAAAAGACATCATTGATAATTGGACTTCCAGGAAAAAAGATTTCCAGTGTATTCAACATCATTTTCTGTCGAGTTGACTGGTTAATAATTCTCAGATGAACCTGCTCAGAAATTGTTTAGGTAATTGAATCTTAGCATTGAGCCAGTTTCCAAATGTTAATATTATGTTATAGTGTATAACCTTTTCCCATATTACTTAGGAAAAATTCAGTTTTCTTATAAATACTTAGCTACAACTAATAGCAAGAGATATCAAATGAGTATGAGTGGAACTGAATTATGTCAATATGACTTTTTTTGCACTTTGAATTTCGTCTATTAGATACCCTACTGAAACAAGCAGGTACGGGTTCTCAATTTCTTGCGGGAAACTCTATCACTCTTAGTTGTCACCATATAGTAAGGCATTTAAATATCAATTAGTTATATGAACGTGATGTTGCATATCACACTTATATATGTGTATATATATATATAGATCATGAAAAGATATATTCTCTGCTTATTATATTAAATTCTCTGCTAGTTCAGTAAAAGTATTCTTATAAAGCTGTCATTTTTTAATTTTAAAAATTAGATCCATTACATTAGTTCATGTTATTTATCAATATTTAAATATTCAACTGTTATTTGTTGTAAGAATAATTCTTCATTGCAGACGGGGTAATTGTCGTCCTAGAAACACAAATCTTCACAACGGGCAATTTAAGGCAAGACTTGGAAGATATGTTGGATAGAATTATTACTTCCCTCCCCATTACCCCGCAAAAAAGAGACGACTTTGCCGATTCTAAGAAAAAGAAAGTATATCGTGTGATAGAAGAAAGAATTGGCACAGTGATTTGTGCACGAAAGAGTGACAGGAATGAAACTATAGACATAGTGCTTTACATGAAGGACATTGAAGCCTGTAAAAACTTCAGAGAGAAAGTTACCTGCGGTATTATAGCCAAAGCTCTACTCTCTATAATGCTTCTCCAGTGGAATGAATCTGTAAAATGCAAGGCGCTTGACACATTTGGAGTTCAACTTGGTGTACAGTTCCTGCAGACATCGGAAAAACTAAACAATGGTATTAAACAAATGCAATAAATAAATACAAATCATTTAAATATCGCTGTTAATTCACAAACTTAGTAGTTTTAATGTTATCTTTCTGGTAAGTACAGAATATATATACGAGTTAAATATACGTAAGGTGCATATTCGCCGCAGAAATAATGTCTTTCCTTGTTAGAACGTCTCTAATGCGGTTCTCTAGGAATTCTTTTTATATCATATATTTCATATTTTATACGAGCGCCGATATTTAAATAGCCTTATTCATCATATTTTACCATATGCAACCCATATTTTACTCTAAACATTTTGGCACTAAACAATATTTGTTCATCAGAGTTTGAAGCATTGGAAAGCCAGGCAGTCTCATCCGTTAAGGTAAGTGTGTATTCATCATGGCTAATATAGATGTCGCTTTAAATCTGATCACTTTATATTTCAAAATTGTATCAATTTCTGCCGAACTTTATATTATTCATTTTTAATTACTGAACAGTTCATTTGTTCCTCATAGGATGGGTATAACATGCTACATATAGCAACCGAGGCGGGTGCGAGGGAAGTTGTCAAATACGGATGTCATGAAATGAAATACTTTGTTGACACAGAAGACAAGGTCCAAATTTCCCAACTGCTTTCTAAACATTGATTCTGACTTGTGAAGGACTATTACAGTGCTGCGTTTCTTTACATATGTATGGACGTCATAAAACTGAGAACTAAAACCTAAACGAAATAGGATTAAATATATGACCAAAATCCCTTTTTTTTAAAGTGCTCAGATAATCAGTTATAATAACAAGCAAATTGTCTTGTTATTTTTATTCTTACAGGAAGGACGAACGCCACTGATGTATGCAGCAAGAGGTGGACATACTTGCATTTCAGAATTTCTTATTGACGAAGGGGCAAACTTCGAGCACCAGGACAAGGTCAGTAACATTGATGTTTAAGGTGTTTTTATAATATGAATTATTTAAATACTACTCAAATTAAATTGTTTCATCTTAATAATATCTTGTGAGAAAATTTCTGATTTCTGTGTATTTTATAGCAGCATGTTACACCAGTTTTACCCGTTACCTTTTGAATGTAAAACATATGAATGTTTAAGTGATAAGTCCAAATACCATGACATTGGGTCTTCCGAAATCGAGGAATAATACGTGTGCTACACCATTTACACTGTAATATGGTTACGAATATACGTTTTTTAAGTAACAGCCTTAAATGTATTCTACAAGTATATGCGTCTATTTACAGGACGGAATAATCCCTCTTATGTATGCCGTACAGGCGCGAGATTTCAAAATTAAACGGCTTGTACCAGAATTTGGGGATGACGAACTGGAAGTTCAAGATGTACTACCCGAGGTTATTTTAATTAAACACAAGATCGAACGATACTTGTTATCTTACGCTTCGGACAACAAATAATTACTACTGCTTTAAACGCAGTGCAGAAAATGATTTAAATCAAACCCTGGGCATAAAGAGATATCAGAATATCATTATATAAACATTTCAGGATGAACAGGAGATTATATGCCTAGACAGTGCAAAGAAGACTGTACAGATGTTTATGACGTCAACAAAAATTATAAATGCTGTTGATAAGGTACCTTTAATGAACGTTTAATGCATTTATTAAACAAGATTCATATTGGAGGACACAAATAATTATAATATAATGGTACTCATAAACAGAAATTTTGTGATAGCGACTGACAACAGTTAGATACGTGGAAATGAATGCATTTATATAACCACCTAGAATAGCTATTTCATTAAAAATCAACATGAAAATTTAATTCAGTGATATGAGAATTTTGCAATGAAAGCATGCCAAAAAGGATCCATCCCTTTCCGTTATGTCTAATTACAAAACAAATATTTAATGTAATATAATCACCACATGTTATTCCAAATTTTCTTAAGCGATGGTCCTGCCGATACAAAACAAGCAAAATACCAGGGAGAGAGAAATGATGTTCAATGTATAACACCTAGGATATTTAAAGGCACCAAAAGAGTTTTATATCCTGTAAAAATCACCGAATGCACATTTTTGCAGGTGACTTTTGACCGTGTACATTTATGGTACGTTTTCCTTAGGAAGACGAAACCTCTGTGATGAAAGCCGCTGTGTAAGGAAACGAAGACATCACAATGTTGCTTATTCAAAATGGAGCAAACATTAATGCTGTCGACAAGGTAAGGGGATGCACCGAAGTCAGAAAAACAATGTAAGTATTTTGGTGACATCTATATTTTCACTGTACTGCTTGCTTTACATGTAAGCTAAATTGCTATCTTTATGTTTGTAATTTAAGGTTTGGTATGTACAAGGACAAACTTTCCTAGGTTGTTTTGATAGAAAATACGTTAATATTCATTGATTCTTCCAAGCCAATATCGCTTTTTTCGTGGATAAATTCATCCTACAAAATTAAGTTCAACTTCAGCCACGCAAGAAGACATGATTGCACACCGTAATGTTAGACTTGCAGGTCCTGGTTCAGCCATCAGAATACGACTTTACATTCAGCAAGGTTTCCTTTGATGCTAAATAAAAAAATAGAGCGTTCGTAATGTTAACATACTGGACCAGAAGAAGCATGTGCACAGAGCGTGCTCTCTTCTAATGAATTAGATATTGGGCAAATAAACTGGAGTTTTGTTCAATGCCCTAACCAAAAGTTTCTCAGAATAATATGGAAGAGCCGTTCGCATTAAGAATATATTATATAATAATATGAATGAAGTCTGTGGATAATGGTCATGAGAATACCGTTTCTGCCCTGGTCAGATGTCATGCTGCTTTAGACCTCCAAGACGAGGCAATTTCTAGAAATAAGGGAGACACTTGCACGCAGACAAAAGTGTCCTGATCTATTGAGCACGTTTAATTGTTTGTTATCTTATCCCTGCAGAAGGGAGAAACTGCTTTGATGAAGGCCGTGGCTCGGGGTTACCATAATATATGTATTGTTCTGGTAAAAGCAGACGCACACATCAATATGGCAAACAAGGTTTGTCTTTTAAAATTTTAAATGTAAAATAAAAATTAGTTTCAGCAATGTGTCACCAGTAAAATAGCAAGGCAATTATCCTATATTAGTGCGGTAATACATTTTTGTTAGGCGCCAGTAGTTATATGAACAGGTTTATGTCGGGGTATGCAACCCAGGCAACCTTATATTATTTGAAAAGCATCTAAAGATGAAAAAAAAAATAATTTAAACATTCACATGAAAATAAAACTTTGACACATCCAGGCTGTGTCTGTTACAATAGATATTCATGGGTTCTCGCTAATATATGTTATGTTTGTTTATTGCTGTTAGAATGGAGATACCAGTCTGATCACAGCCACTAGAGAGACCCACGTACACATTTTAAAGATGCCATTGGAACAGGAATCCGACCTGAATCACGCCAAGAAGGTATTTATTTCTTAAGAAATAGGTAAAATGAAATGTATATATTAATACGTTACCTCGAGAGAGATGAAGTTGTTTTCTTTAGTGACGTTGGTAACTCTTCAATGAATGTCACTTTACCTTTTCTTGATTTATGACGATATTCCTGATATGTTCTATAAAAGTAAGATGTTCATGTAAAGGTTAGAGTGGTAGGGTACATGGAATGGACTCCACATCTTTCCCCGAGAAATAAAATTAAGATTATACGACAAAGCTTAAGCTGAAATTATGGCCCATAGACATATTGCACCTTTAAAGGCTGGAAAGACTGCCTTAATCGTAGCTTGTGAAGAAAAAAATAAAGAGGCAGAGGAGGTGTTACTTTAAGCAGAAGCGTCGGATCGTGGCCAGCATCAGGTAAATGTCATGTGTCCTCATACATTTGTCCTTAATTGTTGTTATAGTGAACTATAAAGGTTATAAATATCAGGCAGGAAAAGCGTCTGTGTGCAAGCTGGTTCTATCCAAATTAATAATGCGATAAGCGGCAACTAATGTATCATAACTCCATTATTTGCTTTCATATAAATATGATTGACACGATTTAAATTAACTTATATATTCATTACTTTCATTATTATTTAATAAATTCTTCATTATATCTAACCTCTTCATAAAAAACAACCTGGTGACAGAATAAAGCACAAGGTGTATTTTAATACTTCATGCATACCATTATATGTTAGGCTACAATATATAATAATATAATGCCCTTATAATAAGTATGCACTTTGAAATGACCACTTAAAACAGGGAAGACGCAGATACTCCGCTATTATTATTAAAATTATACGACAAAGCTTAAGCTGAATCTATAGTCTATAGACATATCGCTCCTTTCAAGGTTGGAAATACTGCCTAATGGTAGCTTGTGAAGAAAAACAAGAAGAAGCGGAGGAGGCGTCACAACAAGCAGAAGCGTCGGATCCTGGCAAACATCAGGTAAATGCCATGTGTCCTCACACATGTGTGCTTAATTGTTGTTATAATGAACATGAAAAGGTTAATTAGTCCACATATATTTAGTACGCATGACGCTTGGCATTTTCATTGTCTGTAGCAAAACATAATGATGTATTGGTAATACATCTAGCTGCGATAAGAATAAAATGTCAGGCAGGAAAAGTGTCTGTGTGCAAGTTGGTTCTGGGGACCTTTGTATGTAGAAAGACAAAGGTACTACATTTGAAGAATTCATTTAGTATTACAAAAAACAGGCAGTGGAATGAAAAATGGAGAAAAGTCCATTAATCTATGCAAATTAATGTAAACGGAACCTGATGGATTATAAATCCATTATTTGCTTTCATATAAATATGACTGACATGATGTAAATAATATTATATTTTTATTACTTCATTATTATTTAGTAAATTCTTTATTATATATAATCTTCATAAAAACTACCAGGTTACGGAATAAAGCACAAGGTTACACTTGATACTTCATTTAGACCATTATATGTTAGTCTACAATATAAATTCATAAATAATAAGAATTAATGCACTTTGAAATGACCACTTATACCTATTAGGACGGCGCATACTCCGCTATTATGCTGGCTGTTCTTGGAAAACAATACGATCAAGTGAAAGAACTCCATGCTGCAGGTGCAGATATTGAAGAGGAAACAAAATATGCAAGTGGGATATATTATCCAAAGTATTTCAGGTTAAATCGGGATGGTGAAGAAAATAAGAATCTGTACTGAACCAGAAACACATGACTATATATATGTTGAAACGTTAATTGTTTATATCTTATATCTATGTTCTATTATGTTTGTTACCATAAGATGACCAGTTATTTTGAATTATGCAACTAAAGCTAGGTATATTTTCGTAATCCTCACAGAGGGGAATAACATCTCTGATCCAAGCTATCTTGATGCGCGACACCAACATGGTGAATCTTCTATTGGACTTTGGAGCAAATGTGGAACATGCATCTGCCAGTGTACGTATTTTGTACTTCGTTATCTTGAACTCAAGAAACATTGGACTGATCAGGAACTGTAAACATCGACAGAAAAATCTTGATCGTTGTACTTATATATTGCATTATAGTTTCTAAAAGCTGAATAGCCTCTCTCTTCTTTACATGTAACTCATGACCAAACACGTCTGCTGTTAGTTGTAAAGTATAACATTATTTTGTAAGAACAAGATAGTCGGATTATAATGTACCAGATACTTATACTTTCGTTTTTGTATTTATGATAATTAAGATATTCAGAATCATCTTAAGTTAGTTTCGAGTGATCATTGCAAAGAAATAAAATAGACAGGTGAGACATTTCCACGCCCGTTCGACAAAACTTTTAAAACTCTACATGTATTAGTTAAATATAACTTGAAGGTAAAAATTCGTGAGAGAATACATAACAATATCTAAGTAACATCCAATGTTGCCATTCACTATTTCTCTTATTATTAATTTTTTGAGGAGGTAACCGCCTCCAATTTTTATTACTTACTTATCTTATTTGTGGGGTTAGTTTACACATTCGATTTGGAACTACGTGACAGGGCGGTAGCACTAGCTTGCTGTATTTTTATTATTCATCCTATATTCGTAGATGTTCAAAATTTAATTGTTTATATCTTGTATCTATGTTCTATTATGTTTGTTTCAAAAAATGGCAAGTTATTTTAAATTATGCAATTTAAGCTAGGTAATTTGATTAATCCTCCCAGAGGGGAATAACACCTCTGATCCAAGCTATCTTGATGCGCGACACCAACATGGTGAATCTTCTATTGGACTTTGGAGCAAATGTGGAACATGCATCTGCCAGTGTACGTATTTTGTACTTCGTTATCTTGAACTCAAGAAACATAGGACTGATCAGGAACTGTAAACATCGACAGAAAAATCTTGATCGTTGTACTTATATATTGCATTATAGTTTCTAAAAGCTGAATAGCCTCTCTCTTCTTTACATGAAACTCATGACCAAACACGTCTGCTGTTAGTTGTAACGTATAACATTAAATTGTAAGAACAAGATAATCGGATGATAATGTACCAGATACTTATACTTTCGTTTTTGTATATATAATTAAGATATTCAGAATCATTTTATGTCATTTTCGAGTGATCTTTTCAAAGAAATAAAATAGACAGGTGAGACAATTTCACGCCCGTTCGACAAAACTTTTAAAACTCTACATGTATTAGTTAAATATAACTTGAATGTAAAAATTCGTGAGAGAATACATAACAATATCTAAGTAACATCCAATGTTGCCATTCACTATTTCTCTTATTATTAATTTTTTGAGGAGGTAACCGCCTCCAATTTTTATTACTTACTTATCTTATTTGTGTGGTTAGTTTACACATTCGATTTGGAACTACGTGACAGGGCGGTAGCACTAGCTTGCTGTATTTTATTATTCATCTTATATTTGTAGATGTTCAAAATTTAATTGTTTATATCTTGTATCTATGTTCTATTATGTTTGTTTCAAAAAATGGCAAGTTATTTTAAATTATGCAATTTAAGCTAGGTAATTTGATTAATCCTCACAGAGGGGAATAACACCTCTGATCCAAGCTATCTTGATGCGCGACACCAACATGGTGAATCTTCTATTGGACTTTGGAGCAAATGTGGAACATGCATCTGCCAGTGTACGTATTTTGTACTTCGTTATCTTGAACTCAAGAAACATTGGACTGATCAGGAACTGTAAACATCGAGAGAAACATCTTGATCTTTGTGCTTATATAATGAATTAAAGTTTCCAAAAGCTGAATAGCTTCTCTCTTCTCTTCAATGTATGCTGTTAGTTGTAAGAACAAGAAAATCGGATGATAATGTACAAGATACTTATAGTTTCGTTTTTGTATGTATAATTATTAAGATAATTAAGTTTCGAGAGATCATTTCAAAGAAATATGATAGACAGGTGAGAACAGTCCTCGAGCTTTCGTCAAAACTGTTTAAACTCTATATGTATCAGATAAATGTGACTTGAAGTTACTTCTTCGTAAGAGAATACAAGACAAATATTTAATGTAACATCCACTGTTGCCCTTATCTATTTCTTTTATTAATTATTTTTAGGACGTAACCGCCACCATTTTTTATTCCTGACTTATCTAATTTTTAGCTAAGTATACACATCTGCAGAGTTTCATTTCTATTTGGAACTTCCTGACAGGGCGGTAGCACTTGCTTGTTGTAATTTTATTATTTATCCTGATGGCGCCCAGAACCAGTCTCTACCACACCCGCACATCCTGGCTATGAGTCCTATGCTCTCACTCTGAGCCACAGTTGCCATCAACTATTCTGCGCTAACCTAGTCCGTCTTACTTAGTCAAGTTAACAAATTATCTGCAACAATAGTTTGTTCTTTTTCTGCTCGCTTTAATAAAATATGAAAAGGTTTAATTTTTAGTGGGCATTTTGAAATATTTTCTTCAACCACGAGATTTGCATTCTTATTAGTATTTCCGCATATTCCATAATTCTTCAGTTAATCTTCTTATAATGTCGTTGCATTTCATTTTCGGTTCGTTTTAGTATATTTGGGGAGTGTCTATATGCATTCATTTTGTTATCTTGAAAATATCAAACAATTGAAACTTTTACTTCGTTGGATTCCGTTTACGGGAGTGCTAATGGATCACCTATGCCGTCATCCACTGAACTGTGCTCAAGTAAGCATAAAACGATTATAAAGCGTAAATAAAATTGCTTCATTTACTTAATACATGTCTCTCTCTCTGTTAAATATTTCAGGATGGCAAGACACCGATTCAGCATGCAACAGAAATGAAAAAGCCAAGAATTATCGAGAAAATTAATAATAAACTAGCCTTTAACCCTGAAAATCTTATCAGAAACCTTCATCATAACAACGTATTATACGTCGATGCAACATCTGGAGTCCCATTAACAGCAATTATAGATATGTGAAAGTTTCCCATAAAAATTAAATAATTTCCTTATAGGTTACCAAACCTATAATTCTCAGTCTGAAGAAGCTGTCAGTGTAAACGTGATCGTCTTGTATATGATATATATTCAACTAATATTTCACCTTAATGTTCCGCTTTTCGATGAATGCAACTTAATTTTTTTCGGTAAAATATATTGAAAGACCGCGATTTGTGCATTGATTAATATTAAATATTAATGTTTTGATTAAGGCGATTTCAGATATCTTTTGAGCCCTTTTTGTAAGATATTTTAGGTGTTTTTTTTTTTTTCGTTAGGGCATATTGCGCCTGTTAAATAGTTCATCTTTACTAATTACCGTACTTCTCTGAGCGCCTCTTTAATTTAACAGACAAAGTCTTGTTATACAATATATATTGTTATATATTTGTTTCTTGGCGTTAATGTCTCATAATAAGATACTGTGCTGACATTTCAAATAAATGATTGCACAGTCATAGTTAGTTCTTGTGATATTTAAACAAGCAGAACACTTAAAAAGCTTGCAAAAATCCAGGGATTTTTTAATTACTGGCATTGACTCCAAGGAGTTTTTGTTTTCAATTTCGTTTCGTTACGTTTCACATGAAATTAGATAGCATACTAAATGAGTTTAGGAAATCTCTTAGGAGAATGATTGTAGAATTATGACATGTGGACATTTATTATTATACCAATACAACATGAAAGGATCAGCTGACCGACCATAAATGTTAATTTAGTTTTAATAGTCAGTTGGTAATGTTAATAAATGAACTTGAAGAAATTTTAATTCTTATTATTTAATTCTTCAAAATATGTAATTTGTATTTAGAAACAAATGGGTTCCATCAGTAAGAGCATATGTGTCGTCAAAACAGACCTTAGTAACTAAACTGTAATTATGAAGCGTTCGGGAAATGATTTAGTGTAACTTTTATCAGCATGAATATACACAACCCTTTACTGTTTACAAGCCACTAAAGAGCACTCAAAATGGGCAACTAGAATGCCATGATATGTATAGATTCTTTCAGGACAAAAATATTGCATATTATTTCTAAGTTTCAATGATTTTCAATAATCTTCAGCAAACCCTCTTAGTGGGAATTGTTGAAAATTTGATAAATCTACAAAAAAAGATCGAAAAGATAAGGCTGTTAGTGTAAATATAAATAGGGTCAGATTTTGTCGAAATCTAAAAAAAATGTAAATAGTAAAGGGTTAAAGAAATATAACTATATATAAGAAATATTACAGAGTTGTATTTTCTTTATCAGCACCTGTCCAATCATTTATGAAAACCAGAAATGGTGAACAGATCCTTTTTAACGAGTATATCATTTATCGATGTATTTATACTTGTTATCCCTCAACAGGCAATGTTGATTATGGTAAGGATCTCTTAATGAAAAACATGATTCCATGCAATGGTATTGTAACAAGGTAGTTTAATGAGTTTAAAAGTCGATGAGAAAATGCAACCGAGCAGAACAACGAATGATTAAATGATTTTGACCAACGAATATATGATGGATTGATTTAAACTGATATTGGGATGAATTGTTTCCATTATTTATGTCATACAAGACCTCACAGAAGAAGCTATGTCGGGGAAGATTTCTCTTCTTCTGACAGCGTATCTGCTAATTTACAGAGCAGATCTCTATCGCAGTGACCAAACTCACTGATAATTCATGTCGGAAGGCGTTTCTTGCAGTTTTATCAATCTCATATAGACCACACTGCACGCATGTTTCAAAGCAAGCTTTAGAATCAGAAAAGAGTCACGTGCTTTTTTGTGAAATGCGTTGTGTCTTTGTGTGCTGTTTATAATATTAAATACTTTGCGATTTCGCTAAGAGCCATTGGGTTGCTGCCAGAAACTGCTTATATACAAAATGATACATCCCATTACAATATATGCAAAGATAAAAATCATAAAAGTAATTATAGCTATTAAAACAATGGTATCTACATATGGTATATCCATATGGTATGTGGTAATACTTTGACTCTTCATTACTCATGGTTTCTTGGCCGATCAATTGCGGAAAAAATATACCCACTTACATATAATGTTGATGGGTTCTGATTCAGGCAATAATATGACTTCTCCAAGGGCGCCTATATATATATATATATATATATATATATATATGTATAAATATATATGTATATACATACATATATATACACCTTTATTTATAAATTCTAAAGGTGGTTAGGGTTATGCATTGCCGACCATACCCCCTCCCCCCCCCCCACGCCCCGGTAAATCTCGGGTTTAATGCAGAACGTTTATGCGACTTCAAATGCGGTCGTTCCACCACGAGAAGATAAGATTGTTATAATATGGATTTGTTGAATTCTCTTTTTTCCCTTGTTTTACAGCCATTAGTAAACGAGAAATTTCTTGCATCGGGGATGCAATAGTATAACATTGCTGGGCACGCCACTCTAAAATAATGCCACCTTCAGATATTGCTTATATTATCAAATTACATTTTCAAGGCCGGAGAGGTCAAGTTCCGACAGCTGTTGCTTCGAGCCGAATGATGAATCTAACATTCTGATCAACCATATATAGAGAACGTTGTACGCTGAATTTGATTTTGACGGATGTTTCGAGCCAATATTTAGAATCTGCAGCGATTCATGTTTTCATATGTCTATGTGAAATGCCTGCATGTAGAATGCCCCCACCCCTTGTAATTCATATATTAACCTTTAACAGGATCAGAGGCGTAAAGGCCGAGGCCATAAATTTTAGAACAAGTCCGACAACCCGATGGAAACAATTTTTGTGACATATTTGAGTAGAAGATATGCAGCACTTAGCAAGTTATGGGGTAAACACAAATACTATATATTCGAAGATTTGATCTTGGAGAACAAGGCCATGGTCAGTAGTTTTCAAACAAATCCGAAACAATATGTCTCAAATTTGCAGAAAAAAAAAGTACTTAAGGCAGTACTTAAAAAGTTATAGGTTCACAAGAAAAATCCTATATTTCGGAAGATTCGACACTGAGAACATGTATTTCTAACATTTCCATGATCTTTGGAGGGGGCAATTTGTGTGTTAAATTTGAGGGGAAATATGCAAAACTGCAATTGGTATCGGCCTCATTAAAATCCTATATTTTCATAGAATTGTCCTTAAAGTTCAATGTCACGAGGTCTCAGACAACTTGGTTGAAACCATTAGTGAATCAAATTTGAAGAGAAAATCGGGTTCAGCGGTGTGGTTGCTTCAACCTTGAAGGTCAAGGTTGCTCATCTCAAAACTCTTTCGGCATCTTATAAATCGACAACTTTACATCCCTATAAACATAATGCTTTTGTTTGTTTTTCACCAAATATGGAAATATCCAAGGCCAAGGCCACCCATCATAATTTAAACAAACTTCATCTTATAACTCGTTTCTATGCATGGGTTAAATATGAAAGATATCTGTCCATTAGTTTTTTTTATATAAGGCTTACACTACTGTCAAGTATTAAGATGCGCTACAACAATTATAGGTTGCTCCACCAGTCTCCCGTAAAGGAAAACTATAAATTAGCCTTGATATAACGACTGCCTTGGATTCCGACTCCGAAATAACAGTTCACGACACAAACAATGACCCTGAAATATTTTCTGAATTAACAATCCGACCGGTATATTTTCCTCTGATGGGAAGCGTCATGCCCGTGAAAATATTAACTGATCAATTTGGTGTGAAAGTCAGCGATGGGTATTGTTCTAATCATACACTAGGTCCAATTATTGAGCCGGATTGCCTCACTAATTAAGTCAGTTTGCATCAGTGTGTCAGCAACTACCTCTCATGTATAGAACAAAGTAAGGAGAGCTTTGAAGTTCTTTGAATGAATAAACAATGGAGGGATGTATGAAATGATGTGGAACAATCAACTCTAGCAAATTGCTGGTGGCATACAGGGATATAACCATACTGGGCCGACGAATTCGCTGAAAACACATCAGACAATACGGTGTTGGAAAACGAGACCAACAGCTCTGATCCTGTGACCGTGGAGGAATACCTCGGACGGGACAACAAAGAGCCCATGGACACATTGTGTCACCGGTCACAGTAGACGGAGGCGACAGTGAAAGCGAGTCTGAGGGGGTAGATGATCCTCCTAAACCAGTGACTGTCATTGTCCCCTCGGGGGAATGTAAACAGGGCTATGCATATGAATGTTTCATCGCCAAGTAAAAATATAAACATCTCTCGAAAATACACTGCAGTAGGCGTTGTAAACTTCAATAATATACTGCATTTTCTTCTACATTTTACCGCTGTATTGGGTCACCTGGTTACCTAACAATGTGCGGCACGGCTAATGACTTCATGTATTTGCGGAGTACCTCGCCAGAATAAACAGGTACTAAAATATTATACCGCTCTATAACCACAGCCTCTAATGGGATCCCAAGTCGGTGTACAAATGATTTACTGGAGGGTATGCATGCGAGATAAAAGGACGTCCGGCTATTATTACATACCTTTATCCGATCTTTCACGACCGATATAGCTGTTTGTAATACACACACATATATATACATATATATATATATATATATATATATATCACAAATACAACATATATTTGAGACAGAAGACTCTTTACACATTGCCTATGGACACACAGTTTGAGAATTCCTTCTAATGCCATATGCTTCTTGCAATATATATGTCGATGCCCAAAATAGAATCTGGTCCAATTTAAAACTGGGCCAGCGCAGATTAGAATATTGATCTGGGCCGGTCAAGTTTAAATCCAGCCGTGGACGGATTTTAACTAGGCTAGTCCAGATCAGAATCCTAATCTACTCCTAGGACGGCTTCAGTTAAACTATATTAACCTATCTGGCCTTCAATCAATTTTAAAAAAATGTGCAAATTATTGTCCATAATAGTCAATATTTTATCAATTTATTCAATATTCTATGAAAATGTTATTGGTTGGACCCCTGTAATATCTATGTTGTAACTTTACCTCTTATGTGAAATTACTGAATTTAGGATAGAGAAATGTATACATATAGTGTACATAAATTATATACAACCTTATTTGTGGGAATTATTAACCAAAACATAATGTACTTCGATAGAACAGTGGGAACAATATTCACCAACCTATTGAAGGCAGAGAGTGTTTTAATTGCAGCATTTATCTACATTTCATTTATATTAGTTATCAGTTATCAGATTAGCTTTTTTTTCAAAGTAATAACTGAAAGTAAAACCCCCACCATATTTGAAACACCACTATATACTTAAGCTTTTTCATTCTGAAATGAAATCATAAATATAATTTTAATGCATATTCCCCATATTTTTTAGAAAGCAAAATGACAGCAATCATATCATTTTCTCAGCTGTGGATTTTCTACTATAGCAAAATTACAGTAATGGTATCACCACCCCTCCCTAGCCCTACATTAGGGTACAATGTCACGCTACTCACCCATATATAAGCATCTAGACCGATAAATCACGTTTCTTTACTTATCAATTAACAAAGCTGGTATTTACGTATGCATGTATATATTTATTCCTTCATCATAATTTGAATTTTCAGAACAGATTTAAGTTAAGAAGATGTCTCAGAACATGTTGATACATATTCTAAAACTGTGATTATGTTAGTTGGCATAGGTGATGTAGATATGAACTTGCATGCTTGAAGAATAGATGATACTAAAGAAGCACATTACACTTATATTTGTTAGCTATTTTTTTTTTTTTTTTTTGCTCATTAAAATATTTTAAATGATCCTGTTCATGTTGTATGTGCTCTTCACGATGTTTATCTGGAATAAATGTTGACTGTATTATCTGATTTAAAGTGTATGCAGAGCCGAGCGCATCTAGTATTAGGTCACCACGCATAAAATAATGATCAAACGATTTACACGGGTTAAAATCTCTAAAAGATTACGAAAAATAGTTAATTCTAAGGTTTTCTCGGCAAAATCGTATATGAACCGATGTCTGGCTTTGGCTATAGAACACTCGGGTAATTCCGGAATTACGCGGTTCTCTGACGTCACACTAGGCACTCTTCAACATGGCAGACACCTCGCTGGTTGAAGACCACGACGGGGCTGACGAGAATTTTGCCGGGTCACGCAGTGTATCCGAGGTAATTCCGTCCAGCGAGGAAGGAGAAACAAAGTAACAAACCAAGAGTTGTCGATCAACCATGCAGGCTGGAGAAATCCACCCATACGATTTAGAGGCGGACAGCACAGACGAGGAGGAACATAGTCAACTTGATCATGTTGATCTTGAGGAGCGTATTGGGAGGAACAAATGGTAAGTTCAAACAGTTCTTTATCTTTTCTTGGGATCATATAAAAGGAGAAGTATTATTGACTTTCTGATTATGTCATTTTAAGACAGCATATTGACTTTGACGTTACGTTTCAGTCAAATTATGTTGACAGTGCCGCTCAAGCAGTGTGTTTTCTGTAACCACGTGACAGAGTAGTAATGACACTGACAGCGTGACAACGACACCTGGCGTTTCGCACCTAAGACATACGTTTTGTACCGTTTACTATTTAGTAGTTATCGTCCACATTTCCATAAATTTTTTAATAAGATATCTGAGGATAAATATATTTTGGTATGACTCGCTGGATTCTTGTTGTTGAAAGCTGGATCGCTGTAAATAATGATTAAATATGCTGACCGTTGCCGTTTGTGTGCCATGCATGTCAACATTTGCCTTGGCCTACAGGCTGCAGCCTCAAGTCCAGATTACACTATTAGTCGTAGGCTACAGCCAATGTACACTGGGTACATTATCAGTACTAGTCACTGTCATTACCTAAGTCTGTAGATTTAACTTCCAGTTTTATGTTAATTTGATAAACCAAGACAATATGAATGATATTACACCATGAAGAAGTATCCAGACAATTCTAATGCAAATGGAAAATTCTTTTAAGGGAAAAATGTTTGAATGAAGTATGTAAATTCTACTCTTTAAATTTTATACAGTGAAAATTATATGGTGCCTGCATGGACCTGAAGTACCCCTTAAAGTATACTTGACTGGCCCTTGAAATGTGCATTAATAATACTTAACTATTAGTACACCACTGAGAGTACCCTATAAGGGTTAATGGTGATACCCATGGCCAGTGCTAATGGACAATATCTTAGCAGCATCTTATACAGAGCATTGGTAGCGAAGCGAAATATTCAAATATTCATATATATATACCCATAGCATGACCCAAATGTCAGGGGGGGGGGATACTGCATTCTGGTGCATATTTGTTGTCATTTATTGGTCAATACTTACTTAGAAAAAATTTTAAAAAGTATATATCAAATTAGCAATATTTTTTTGTACCTCAAATTCTGGGGGGTGGGGGGTGGGTGTGCAGCTGCATATATATATATATATATATTATATATAAATATATATATATATATATATATATATATATATATATATATAAAGTCTTTTACAGTCCTGTAAAGGAGAATATACTAACTGTACTAGGAAATACTGGTATGTTTTTCCAACATTACCCCCCGTTTCGCCGCCTATGCAGAGTTATATGATGGACCTCAAACAATTTAGCTTTAATGCAATATAATTATTAGTATGACATGCAGATATATTGAAATATCAAGCCAGTAATTCATTCACACTTTAACCGATTAATAAATACCATCATAAACAATATATTAATCCTCATAAACTGGTACAGCAACAAAACAAGATTTCAGATGATTCCCAGTCTTTATTGCACTGAAAACCTTGAAGTTCATGCATCATTTTATTATAACCCTGAAATTATATAAGTATTTCTACCAACATGTGAATATGATGGGAAAAAATATTCCTTTTCAGGAGGTACAGATACTCTGCCTACCGCCAGCTGGTGAGATGGTGCTTGGGCGTTCTTGAGAAGAAAATTTGTGTGATGTTACCATCCTGCTGTTATAATGAGATATGAGAGACTTGTGGCCTGGGACCAGGTGAAGAACATGTTGGGTTTATGCCAGTTTTATAAAATAAAATGTTTTATACCATGCTTAATACCATATTTATGCATGCTGTGTTCGAATGAAATGATTGTCAACTGTGTGTGATGTATTATTTATATATAATGCAGGCACACAGTTAAGAGTGCATAAAATAATTTTGCCCTTAAAATAATTAAACAAGGTTATCAAAGACCAATGTTATTAAAGATGTGGAAAATCTTCCTATCACAAGTTATTTACAGAATTCATGTTAATATACCATATGCAAAAAGTATCAAAATAAATGAGTAGCAGTGACGGATCCTGAAAGCATTATTTACAGTCAGTCAGACATCAGGCAAAGACAAAGGAAAAAGAGATTGTCGCTGCTCTCAGGTATGTCCATGATGGCATCTTTTTCTGGTTTATGATGTCAGAGGCCTCCCTTGGTCACCTGGTTGTGACTTTGCAGCCAGTGGTGGAAGTATGCTGATGTCAAATGTCAACAATAAAAGTATTTTCCATTCTGGTTCAGCGAAGATTCTGTCTAGCAGAATGGAAGCATATCTGAAATTGTGTTATGAAAAAGTTACTATAGGTAAATAGAACCCTTCAGAAAGTTTTTTTTTTGTATAGAATGAATAAGTTAATATTCATATATATTCATATAGTTTACATATAGTTTACATATCAAGACAGTAAGTTTAATGTTTAAAATTAACTAAATGTATATGCTTTTCTCATGACACAACATATGAAACAGCAGAAAGAGTTAACTAATGTAATAAATGCTGCTTAAGAAAATAATTTAAGACACTCGATGCATTTAAAAATTAACATTCTGGAAGGCATTTAATCACCCATTTGTAATTCACCATGTCCTCTCCCTGGACCATGATACTAGACTTGCTGGTTCAATCTAGTATCTGTAATCTCTACAATGACCATAAATATTTTTTTTTATAATCATATATGGCAATTTATATATCATATGACAGAAAAACTTTAATTTTTCAATGAATTAGGGAGAGGTCCAAGGGGCAAGTCATTGATGTATATGTGTATGTCGGGGGGGGGGAGGAGGGTGTTACATTCTAGACTCAAGGAGAATTAAAATGTTTCAATCTGTCAGTCCATCTCCATTATTCCATGTTCATTCATTGAATACATATGAAAACTCATAAACATATGCAGTGGATGAAATATAAAAGAGACATTTTTTGTTATTTTGCTAACTTAGACAATGAATTATGTGGATGAAACTTGCACAGGGGATGATTGAATAGTTAATATTATAAAACCAAATGCGCATTGAATCCGTGAGATCCGAACTTGGTATAAGCCAATCTTTAGAAGGACTAGTAAAGTAAAATATACATTTCCCACATACTTATAATGATTGCATTACAAGTTTTGAATCACTACTTACTTCTTTGTATCACTATCATTATAATCCAAGTATAAAGAAAACAAAATGTACCCTTACATCATATTCAGTACAAAGCTTTAACTATAAAATAACAAGAAAACAATGCAGTATAACAGGGGAAAGTATGTAGTAATGGCTTCATTTTAATACGTGTAAAACTGTTGTAATTAAACAAATTCCCTCAACCCTTCGTCAAGACGCATAGCGCATACCGTCAGCTCTGTCACAATGTTCAGTACAAAGTATCTCATGGCCTTATTAGTTGCAGTTAGGCCTAAAGAATCACTATGCGTCACGGGTGCCAATATATATGGTACACAGTGCATGGGAAAAGCGGCCACGTGTCTGACACCTGACGGAATATATTTAAAAAGTTCGTGCGTTATGTGGTAAGAATATGGCGACAAGGCTACCCGCAAATACATTTTGAGTTATCCTTAATGAACATATACCAAAAATAAATTGCAATATACTTAAAATTGTATGCATTATTTGATAATTTCTTCAATTACAGTTTTAATCCAGCGCTTGACACTTGACTTATTATATTATGCATTCACTTCGTTCGGCCGTTGTTTACCGCGCCCGTGCAGGACGCACCGTCCAACTTCCCCCGTTGAACACAATGATACATACATAAGTGGCCAAGCATACATTCAGACAAAATATGACAAACTAAGAAATAATATTTTTTACCATTTTCCTGATATAAATCATCAGTGTGTAGTTTAGAGTCTGATTTTTTATTCAATCGCGAACTTACCCAGTGCAGTGTCAGTCGGCTCCCGCTTGACCACCGCTGCTGAGCAGCTGAGGGCATATCACCTGGCTCTTTTCCTTGTAAACATGAACTGTCGGAGGGGCATTCTTTTTTTTAATTTAGGTGCCTATCTGACTGATATGTCTAAGAGTTCACGCTGAATATAATAGTGACACTGATACATATACAGTGATTATATTGCAGATTCGTCCGTGGCCCTCTTGACAGTTCTGTTGCATTTTGGTTGTTGTTTTGAAGTAACGTTTCATCGCATCACCCTGTCATCTGTCTCCCACTGTACACATGTAACGGAATGCGAAAGCGAGAATGAATGCATGATGTATTCATCTATCTAAGAATTCGAACAATTTGTAAAAACACGCTTTAAAACCATGTTTTTCGTTTTTTTCTGGTCCAAGCACAGCTGACTCAAATGTACACAGGTTTACCAAGACGCCAGACGTGTGCCTAGTGTGACGTCATACTACGATTATTGCCGAATGTTGCCGACCGCGTTTTCAGTTTCGGGAGTTCTCGAATTTGGGCATAATTGGTACTGTAATTAAGGGTGTAATAGTGGTACAATGGGACAAAACTTACTTCCATCATATGGAATTATCTTGGATGGCTCAGTTTAAAATCAGTCCACCACAGAATGTAATCTTTACCGGCCCAGATCAAAATTCTCCTCTGGGCTGCCCCCATTTAAAATAAGTCCAGACCAGATTTCAATCCTGGAGTCTTCACCACAGGATTGTAATCTGGAGCGGCTCAGATCAGAATTTTAATATAAGCTCGCCCAGTTATAAATTGAACCAGATTCTAATCTTGGCCTGGACATAATATATATATATATATATATATATATATGATTATTTCTACACATGATACTTGTATAGCCTTATAATCTTCGAATACAAAGGCAAACGTATATCCTTTTAAAGTTTTCGTAAGGGTACTAATTGATTTATAGCTGATAATGAAAAGTACTCTAATGTTTACCTAATATAACGCCGGTCCTACAGCGCACCTTTGTAGAACCATATACAGATGTATATTGTATCTGTGTACAAAATATTCGCTCTAGCAAAGAACACTGCAGGGGCAGCGCTGTCCTAATTTATGAGAATTCTAGATCATTTTGTTGTTTAAAGACTGGCTATGCACGGCTTATGCATGTACACATGGTTATGCATGTATCCAGTACACGCTATCGTTGTGTAATGTTCGCTCAGGTTGTTATAGAATAGGTGTTGATAGAGAGATTCCATGAAAAGAAAGGGGAAGATGATAAGATTGATATATCAGTATATCGCGAAACGATGATTCGCTTGTTGAGTGTCACGATATCAGTTTCATAAAGAGATTTTTTCCGATATTTTGTCAAACGTGACTGAAACTGATATATAAAATTTTTCAGCATTCAGGTGTATTGTGTGCATTGTTCAATTTTGTCGAGTAAGGAAGGGGCGCTATGTGGGTCCCTTACAGATTAACCCTAGTAATCAATAACCATGTATCAATTGTGAATTACTTTTTAATGTACTCTATGTCGGAAATGTGCGAAATCACTTGCATGCGTCTGTCATGGATTGAAGAATTATTTGAAAAAACAGGGATGAATAAAACTCATTAATCAATAATACATGAAGTATTAACACCTGCCAACTCGCAGATAAAATTATATATGGCTATTATTAATAAATGTACCCTCTGTCCATATATAAGAGTATCTTAATATTATTTCGTACAGTCGGCGGGATATCAATGGAGGTGTCTGGTATCATCTCAGGAGCCCTTGGTATTTGCATGGTAAATCTCGCAGTTTTTCACACCACCCTAATCTATGCCCTGGTCATCTCACCTTGATATATCGTTGTGAGAACTTTACCTTTTAAAAGTGTCTTTCCACTGTGAGGAATCCAGCATAAATTTTGCTTGTCGCGCGTAGGTGATAGATATATATCACTTGTGTCCCATGATACAAGGCTTTGTGTGTTTTCATACCGTCTAACTTTGCTCCCGAGTTGAAGAAGATGTCACCGTCGAAGGATATTTCCTTGATTTCGGTATATATATATATATATATATATATATATATATATATATATATTTATATATATATTTATATATATATATTATACATATATATATCATAGATGGATAAAGTCGGTTACCTATAAGTAACGTGGTGACACGGTGCAGTGCTTATACCATGGCTAACTGAATTCTCGATTGTGTGAGGTATGTGATTCCATTGCCGTATTGGCGTAAGTGTTACGAGATCGGACTTTAGACTTTCCTTTATTTTATGCATTGACTCGTCGGAGTTAAAGCTAATGTAAAGTTTACTCTGTACACATTCTTATAAGCTATTGCTAATTTATTGTTAGGGTCCTTTTAAATTGGTCCTCTTTTTAGACATAGGCCGGGCTGCCTTGCATAATAAATAACACTTGGTATTTACACTTTAACGAAGGGACGTCCTCATAACACTGCCGCATGGTTATATTGAGGTTTACATTAGTACAAAGCCTCTTAAAGAGACACAGCCTAGTGGCGAATCAGCATATGGCTAATAAGAGTTAAAGGTTTGGTTTCAAATATTGATGGATGATTATATATGTTTTGTGTAATTTACATAAAAGACCTTCCGTGATGTGCATCAGGTGTTTCATAGTTATGCAATCACTGAAAACCATCCGATATATATAAAGGTATGTTTTTTTTTTGTTTTTTTTTCCCGGGGTCACCTGAGGCGTCAGTTGAGGACAAAGACATGGTAAACGTCAGTGCGTCTGTCTGTCCATCCCTCCTTTTAATATACGGTATAATCGCAAGAGCTTGAAAACATATTGAGATACTAAGACTATATACCATCGATGCACCATATAAAGGACTAGATTAAATATATAAACAAAATGGATGAGCCTGACGGATTGTTCGAGGTCACAGAGGTGATCTTGCAACAATGATGTTGGCAAAATAACGTGTATTCTCGCTATACCTATCCTATTCATGCATCGCATGAAGGGTTAGTTGGAGTTAGAATATAAATGACCTTGCCACATTTTCAAGGTCACAGATGAGATTGTTCTTTAAAAAAATGGAAATGTAATAATAATGGCGTGATTTCTGTTGAATATCGGTAATAAAGTACGAGCAGTTATCTTTGACATATATCATATCTTTTCAGTCTATGCTTAGAAATAATAAGTTTATATATTCGTTGCAATCAAACTGTTAATGGTACAAATATATATATATGTAAAAGACAGAGATAAAACTTGTATTGTATTCAGATGATATAACTGTCATAGTTCTGAAATTATAGTCGTACTGGATTTTATTTTCAAAATATTGCTGTCCAAACAGGAACAAAGGTAAAACAGAATAATTTGAATGGGGAATTTAAAAGAAAAAAAACATATGGGGCAAATATATTGTGAAAACATCAAGGCTTTGGTCCAACAATTTGACAGTTAAATTCCATATCATTCAAATTGGAAAATATATTTTGGATAGAAGATTCAAAGAATTCATGAAAATAAAATTTTAACAACGAAATTTAAGTTTGTGTGGTAGGAATTCGATAATTTAATATTTTTTTTTAAATCTGCACGCCTGCCATCAAATTTTAAACACAGGCTCGTTGTGATGATCCTTGATAGGCTTAAAAAGATATTCTGGATGTTTAAATGAAAAGCAAAAAGGAGAAAGTGAAGAGAAATTATAATAAAACATATATCAGAAGACAAAGATTGGATTTTCAATAGTTTTGGAAATAAATATATCTTTGTATATAAATATATATATATATATATATTAATTCATTGCTTTTATTTTCCTGGTATATTCAATAAAATGCCAGATAACTATATAAATGCATTAGTTATCAGTGGCGGCAAACAATTTGTTCTGTAAATCACTGAATTTAAGTATGCCAATCAACTGTATAATGACAAGGGGACAGTTATTTACATTGTTTTATTTACTGGGTAAATAAAGGGACTAAAATAGTTGTTCATCTTGTATATCGAACTATATTAAGCAAATTTGGAAGAATAAAAATGAGGGCTAGGTGCAAATAGAGGACGAGTCTGGTTCAAAAGTATGCATTACAAAAGAAGATACCATAAAGACGGATTTTTTTTTCAAAGCAGATATAGGAGTATTTGGTGAGCTTTATATATGAATATATATATATATATATATAGATAGATATAGATATAGACATATATATATATATATATATATATATATATATATATAAATATACTACATGTTTAACACGTGGCAACCCTGAGTTTTCACGTCAGAGGGTATAACTGTGTTTACCCTCCCTTTGGTGATCATCAGGCGACTGGGTACTCGTCATAGAGATTCACAGTGGTCATTTGTTCTTTGCACGGTTCGGTGGTTTTCCTAAATGACGACACTTTGAGATTCGTTCGTTTCGCTTGTACTTGTACGTTGCCGTTCCTGCCCAATAGGATTTGTACCTTTTCTTCTATGCACAGATTTCATTGTCCGGAGTTGCGTATCATTGTGTTTGAATGCTTGAGTATTTTCCAGGTTATGATGTGATGGGTAGTCGTCATGAGTAAGACACACTGACGTGTTTTACATGTAGTATACAGCTCTACGTCAATCGTACAGAGCACTTTACCGCTGCTACTGGGTCTATCATTATATGTATATATATATATATATATATATATATATATATATATATATATATTATAATATATATATATGTAGTTATGTACTTTGTATTGTGTATGAATATGCTATAATGATGTAATTTGTTAATAAAAAAGAGAATAAAGTAAATGCTGGGTGGTCATTTGGTGACAATTTTGGTATAAATTTTATAATACGGCTACATACAAGTGAATAGACATCGGTTTATGTGTTGGGTTCGTAATATAGGCGGGAGACTTACTAGATCAATACCACAAATCAACTTTTCTTGTGATCATATATTCCCTGATGTGAGGCCTTATATTTATACAAGCATTTCTCCTTACAGATGGGCACAACTGTGTTAATTCTAGTGGGTATCCTCGCCATGATCCACACAGGAGTCATTTCCAGTGAGTAACTTTAACACACTATCAGCTCGATACTCTCTCGATTAGTTAATCAGTAATAACCAGGGGAAATGCTATAACGTTTACGAAAAATAAATGTGAGCTTCGGTTGGCCCCATGATTAATTAACAGCATACGGCAGAATAAAGCATGATACGTATCTGTGTTCAAAGATACGGTTAACAATATAACAGAGATTGGTTACAGTCTAGAAAGATCCTTTTATTGTTGAGTCTGCAAATCATTGAACAACCAATTCGGCCTGTTATTGTCAATTGAATCTCCAAAGTCAAGGTTAGGTGAAACAGAACAGATGTTGACATGCAGTTCATTCTTATTATTATTATTATTATCATTATTATTATTAACACATTATACTCCATCAGAACCTATTTGTCAGTCGACAACCTCTTGGGAGGTGGCTAAACAATGCTGTGAGGAAAACGGACAAACTCTGGCTGACTACACCAACGACTCTTTGGTAGAGGATGTTAAGCTGAAAATGAAGGAAAACGGTTTAACTTCTTCCTGGCTGCTACAGAGAGAGGTTCAGGTTAAAAAATGGGTGTGGCTAAATGACCTTATATATGGTGAGTTCCTGCGGATCAATATATATCTATGTGTATGTGTGTGTGTCGAGGCCCATGTTTAAACCGGGCCTGTCCAGAATAAAATTTGATCTGGGCCCATCCACATTTAAATTGCCTTCTGGGCCAGCCTCATTTAAACTGGACAAAAATTTAATATTGGCCTTGATATATATATATATATATGTGTGTGTGTGTTTATATATATATGTTATGCAGATTTACTATTAACAAGGGAAAAGTTGATCTGTGGAACAGTTCTGGTATGTCCCCCGCCTGATGTAGGAATAGCTAGAAAAAAAGAGTCATGAAAACATGTATAAAATTTGAGATGGCTCAATGTCACACAACAAGATAACCTTTGTGACCTTAAAACTGCATAAAGGTCATCCATGTTCGAACTTAACCTAGCCCTTCATGATCAACGAACGTCACTACTGCAAGTTTTGTGACTGTACTTTAAATTCTTTTCGAGTTATTGTGTTAACATCATTTTAGCATTATCGTCCCTGTGACCTTAAAATTGTGTCATGTTCATCCATGTACGAACCTGACCTAATCCTTGGTATGGTGCGTCAATGCTGCAGGTTTGGTAACTATACCCCAAATCCTTTTTGAGATATTGTGCTAACACCATTTTAGCATTATCGCCTTTGTGACCTTAAAATTGTGTCAAGTTCATCCATGTTCATGTTCGAATTTGACCTAGCACTTAATAAGGTGCATCAATGCTGCAAGTTTGGTGACTGTATTCACTTTTTTAAGTTATTGCGTTAACATTTTGTTACGGACGGAAAGAAGGACGGACGGGCGGACAGACTAAGAGACGGACGGAAAAATGGACCTACGACACTCACCATTTCTATGTCCATCGCCTACGGCGTTTAGCGACGGCGGAAGACAAAATAAATCATTTTAGCATTATCATCTATGTGACCTTAAAACATGCGTCAAGGACATCCATGTTCAAAATTTACCTTGCCCCTGATAAAGTGCATCAATGCTGCAAGTTTGGTGAATGTACCTCAAATTCTTTTTGAGTTATTATCGTAACATCATTTTAGCCAATATCGTCCCTGTAACCTTAAAATTGTGTGAAGTTCATTCATGTTTAAACCTTACCTAGCCCTTAATAAGGTGCATCAATCCTGCAAGTTTTGTGACTGTATTCGAATTTTTTTTTCGAGTTATTGCGTTAATGAATATGTAACGGATGGCACGACAGACGGACGGACGGTGGGAAAGACGGATGGACGGACAGACGGACGGACAGACGGACGGAAAGACGAACGGACGGGCCCTCGCCATTTCTATGTCCCCCGCCGACTGCACCTTCGGCGAAGGCGGGGGACAACAAGATCATCATAAAGACGAGTGGGTAAAACTTTACCGCCTTTAATGCGAAATTATATATGATACGTAAAATGTCACATGTAAAATTTAATTTTACAATTTAAATGTTACAATTTCTTCTATTCCTGTATTCCTTTATGTAGATGATGATATCCAATTGAGAACAACAGGCGTAGGATTTGGATGTGCATACTTTGACCTACAACAAGACAGAATCTTTGGAGAAGATTGTTCTGCTTCCAAGACTGGACACATATGTCAGCTCAAAAGTAGGGTCCTTACACTTTGTTTCTCGCATGGGCAAGTAAACTCATGTAGAACGTCTGCAGTCAAAAATACATTTGCTAAACTAGAATGTTCTTGTGAACCCCCATGCTCAGCAATCCCGTTGAATACCTTTATTCCTTTCTGAAACATCGCATAATTCAATGAAAAATAGTTCCCATATATGCACATACAAACAATGGTTTTCTTGTGAACCTTATCAATGAACGGTAAATCTTGAAAATAAAGAGCAAACTTCCACTGAGAGGGCATAAAAGGTGGATTTCGACAGGCACAGAAACTTTCCAAGGACACAGATGCGCCTAATACCGAAAAACATAGCCGGATTTTACATTGTGATGCATTTAAAAACCACCCCGGATTACACCATTCAGTATTGCTTTATGCAAATGTTTCCCAGCAAAACCATTCCAGCACACAGTCTCAGTACTTCACATACGGCTATTTGACACCTTGTTATGGCTCTGCGTGTTTATAAACATAGTCTACTTGTGTCTGTTTATCATAACAAGGCCGTGTGACTGGATGTCCTATTGTGAGCCTGAACACGGAATGTTTCACACGGCGGGAACATGTATTACATTTTCGGGGCCAAGTCAGTCAGGGCACCGCATGATTGGCAGGTGTTGTGTCCCACAGGCTGTGTTTTGTTGACACCTGTGATCGCGCCCGGTCCACTGTTTTAACACTTGTTCACATGAGTGAGCAAACGGTTTCAGAACAATATTTTGGGCGGTACAAATTTATTTTCAAGGGAAGAAGCTATATTTCGTGTTTATTCAAAATTATTTGTCCCCTTTAAAATTGAGTCTATGCTCTCTTAGGGGGAGCCTCTCTCATATCCTCCCTCGACGCGCCACTTTTCTCAAGTCCTGTATCAGTCCCTGTTTGAATTCTTGCACGGATATGTATAAATGAAGATGGACGCGGCAATGTGAACACGTCATCGTGTAATTTAAAAATAGATCCCTGATATATTAATCATTGTTTTCTTTTATCTATTCCTCCTAGGTTGTACCAATTGTGGAATGGGGCGTGTTGCACCTTTTGGTTGTGTGAAAGTAGGCACGACCTGTTATTTCCACTTCTGTCATAATTTGCCTTGGTTGAAGGCACAAGAACATTGCGACAATCACAGCCACGTAAACCTCAGCCTTCCCGTGCTCAGCACCCGGGCAATCCGAATAGCCCTAATGGAAAACCGTGACAGATGGGCGTGCAAACAATTCTGGGTTGGCCTGAGGCAACAAAACATGTTGCTTATTACAGGTACTATTCGTTTCATGCATGGTTACCGACCTTAACTACAAAAATATTCCTCTACTTTTTACCGCTAATGCATGGAACAGAAAATCAATTAATCTGACTGAAAATTGTAAAATGAGGATAGTTTCCCTTTGAAACGTGTTTTCAATTTCGAATCAAGGCATTGAACACAAACGGTCTGAATTGTAAGATTCAGGTCAGATTAAAGGTAACAGAGCCATAGCTTGTGTACTCCCAATGTGTATAATGCTACTTGTTGACGTTGAATTAGATTAACGTAAATGAGGCATTTAATCCATCATTAACCTAACGGCATAATAATCCTTCAGAAAGGCCTAATCGTAAAATCTCTGAAGTCGATTGAAGACCTCCATTAATTCAATGACGTCACTATAATATTCAATTCCCTTATGTATCTCTATAATTTATAATCAGTATTCTATCTTCAATGCTTCTGGAATCATTTGCATTTCTAGCTATTAGGTCACTCCAGATGATCGAGATTTTTTTTCTCTTGATCAGTAAACATCTGTCTTTCAGGAAGCTCAGGGTCCAGTACTAACAACAAACCAACTAGATGTTCTCGATTCGAAAATGGAACAAATGTTCTGAAGCCATGTGATGAAAGAGCGCCATGGATCTGCGTAGGAGGTATTGTAAAATTTTCATTGTAAATATTGAAACGATACAAGCCATATTTTTTTCTTGGTAGGGTCGCACAAATATTCCTGCCTAAGGAGACTTGTTTTATGAAAGCTCATTTGCATATGAAATTAAATGTGGATCATTTCATTTTGTCTTCTTAATTTCTTTTGCAGACGCATCTGACAGAACTGGGAAACGTGGAAGTAGGAAATTCTTTGCATAAATTCTATCAATAACATTACGATATTATAAACTAAATGTATAATAATATTGTCAACCGTGCTCTTCATATTTTGTATGAAAATACTTCTTTATTATGCTTGTTAGTGCTTGTAATTATAATCATTTCACTGTTTTCGAAGTAAGAAAATGAGTTCCATGTATGAGCTAATATATTTTCCTAGATGTCGGAATAATCGTGGGAGCTGTCATCATAACCTTTACTGTTGTAACTGCATTGTGTGTGTCCGTAATTTGCTATGTCAAGAAACGCCACACGGGGGTGAGCAAAAGTTATAGTATCAGTATGACATTTTGAAATAATTCTCTGATTATCTAGGTTAGTTTAATACTGTACCCTTTGTAAACTAGGCTGATCTGACCACACGTAGAAATGATATACAGATGAGACTGAGGGACACCAATTATTTAAAATATAACATATTCAGTTGTCTTAACTGATCTGGTGTGTTTATCGTTTGGTTAAGCCTGAAGTCTTTGCATACACTCACAATTTTACATGTGTGTTTAGATATCTTTATATAATACGCGCCGTTAATTAACCCTTGATTTATAGTATTTACATGGAAATACCTAGATCTTAGTCATTAGTCATTGCTCGTGTTACTAAAGAATATTTACCACAAAGTCTTTGGAATTTTAAGTTTTATATATTTTCTAGGAGACAGAAAAGAACACAGAAAAAGGCCAAAAGGTAAGAAAACGATTTTACTGTTGAGCAAGTGCTTGTTTTTCTTAGACATAATGATTGTCAATCCCATATTAGTCAGTATTTCAATAATATATTTAATATATTCCATTGTAATTAGATACACATTTGTATTTATATATACTTATGTCAAGACAAGATAGCTTGTTTTCTTTTAGGCGTCGAAACATGACAAGGACTATGATGTGGTATTCGTATCAACCACAGATCGAAAATGGAACCAGGACCACCATCTGTTCTTGTTAATATGCAAAGTTTCCTGGCGGGAATCGATAAGGATATAACCACTTGCATTTATGATTCTGAGGAGGCAAAAGACATGGATCCAACTAGAGTATGCACAATTGTAATCCTGTTCCCACAAAACCTAGATATTGGTCTCGAGTTTATGGAGGAATGCCCCGACAAGATTATAAATGTCATAACCACCACCCTCGAAAACTGCTTCAACATTTGTCCAGGAAAGAAGGACGAAGATTTCATAGCTTATCTCGAGAAGGCCAAAACAAATTATTTTGTGGGAAAGCTTGTTTTAGATGATTGGCGGAACTATTCAGAGCAAGCTTCGAGCCGCGAGACCTATCTTCCTGTACACGGGTTCTTCGAACTGGGAGACATACCTTGCAACGTAAACAACGTATCCGTCGTGTTTGATTTAACTGCATGGAAACCTGATAGGAACAAAACTGCATTACTAAAGGAATTAAACACAATTGCACAAGCAAGATCATTAAGAACGTCTGCATTGATTAACCAGCACCAACACAAGAACTTTTGCTCGTACATTTTTAAGATATGCTCCAGTTTTCTGCCAAATGCACAGATAGAAAGCTTCAATGTATTTTCTAAAACTGTCGCACAACAAAGGCAACCCAATTCTATTTGGGTTCCTATGAGTAACACCGCGGAACTGACGTGGACAAGTCTTCGACCCACTGTGTGTGGAATCCCGCAGATAGTAATGGACTACACCTCTCTCGCTGAGGAACTGAAAGTCGCTGATGAAATCCCTGAAGACATCCGAAATCTGACTATCTTGGAGAACTTTCTTTCAAAAACTCCAGGAGTCAACGACGCCCTAAAGGGTAACGATCCTCATTGTTTCGGGGAAAGACTAGATGCTATTTTGAAAGAATTTGAAAAATGGCAACTGCAGTTTAAGAAGTTATCGGCACTGTTCATGACAAGTACCAAGGTTTTTGATTCCCATAAAAGTTTCCTAAAAAATGCTACAGGTAAATTGATATAAAATTGATATGATTGGAAAGGTTATGCATTGAAAGTAAATCACATTTTATGCATGTTTTTATGGCAATACATCCTACACTGTATAATTGAACGTCTGATAATTCTACTCTAATACTTTTGTTATTGAACTATAATTACAAAGCGTACAAAGAATTAGAGAAGAGTTATACTTTCCTTATTAATCCCTAATTACATAACACATTAAGAATTAGGGAAAGAGGTATCCTTTTGTTATTACACTTTAAGAAACAACATAAGAAGAATTAGCGAAATTGCTAAAAAAATTAATAATGGTGTATTTTACCTTTTTAACTCTAATTAATTAACGTTCTGGAAGGCCTCTCGCCGTGTTAGAAATCCACATCTCGGACAGAACGGGTTTGTTGAAACATATAGAAAACATCGAGACAAGTTTGGTATTATGCCTGCCAATTTTCCCACGCCACAAAAATGCAGCCACAGATTATACGAATAAGAAGATTTACGACGCCATAACCAGAGGCATAGGGAAAGTAGTATGTGCAAGGAAAAGTAGAAGTGGTAGCATTGAGATGGTTATTTATCATAAAGATAAAGAAGCACAAAAGAACCTTTGGGAAAAGGTAGAGAACGAAGATGTGGGAAGGGCGTTCCTGGAAGTGTTTTTACTCCAATGGAAGCAGGTGTTCGAGGACCAGAATCCTGAGGACATCCAGGTTGATGTTAACGTCGGACCCGAGACGGAAATGGTAACTGAATTAGGTAATTATTCAATTGTTCATATTTATTGATTGCATTGAATCCTTTCTATGCCTTAGGTTTACTCCATTCAGTTTGGGATACCTGTATACAAATTTAGTTAATTTAGTGTCATCTTTCAGGCCAAATCACTGCACCTGTGAGACGAAAATCAACCTCGTTCAAAAGAGAGGTAACCTTCGGTGGAACATACCTAACCGGAAATATTTCAGAATTTTATTCAGACCTTATTTTTTTACTTACCAGTTATTTAATTAAAAAAACACAGTATGCACAAACTCATTACGATTAATGTTAAAATTAACCTAATTAATTCTAGATTCATGCTGCACGTATAAACTCCCGAGTGTATTTTGTGAAAGTTGTCATAACGTGGTCTTCACGGTGTTTAAATATTTTCGAATCATCTTCCAGTTTCTTGATATAATCACGTCTTCTGTCGGAGAAGAGTACGAGATTCATTTATTTTATTATTCATTTCTGAGAACTTTTAATTGAGAAGAGAAGCCTGCCTTTTATATTTCATCGGTTAGATACAGTGTCTTCTGTTTATCACACAACTAAACAGGGCCGGAATTCATTTCTTCACACAGCAGCGGGTGCTGGAGCTCATGATGTGGTGCAAGACTGCATTGAAAGAAAAAATCAAAAGGTGGACCTGACAGATGAGGTCAGGAATTAAGAATCATTCAAAGGCGTCCGTAAATAGTTGATTTTTTTCATAAAAATTTAAATCCCTGTTACTTAACTACAACCGAGCACTGTATCATCACATCTCATACATATCTGAATTAATAAAATAATATTTTTCCCTTCCTTGAAACCCTTGTGTGCTCATTATAACGCGAATAAATATCATAATCCATACCCATATTGTGTTTAAATCCTCAGGATGAAAGTACACCCCTGACCATCGCTGCAAAATTCGCTAATAAACAAGTTGTGGAATACCTTTTATCTAAGGGAGCTGACTACCAACATCAAGATAAAGTAATTAATATTCAGTAATTGCGTGATTAATAAAACATGCAGTTGCTTAGACTATATTCCTTATCTATTCCTAATCCATTCACTTCATTTCCTCTATAAAGAATAATTTTTAAAATGTTTCAACTTGCGTCATAAGTCGTTGATAAAAATAGTTTAAAACCATATGATCGTTAAATGTAAATATAAAAGTGACTCATAGAAATACACTGGTATTATCTTATGTTGCATCTAGTATGGAATGACACCACTGATGTGGTCGGCAAAGGCAACAGAAATAGAAATGGAAACGTTTCAAGAATGGGACACTGATTCTGTTGATAATGACACGGCAACAAAGGAGGTATCTTGAAGAAAATGGATATCAGATGTTACTTTAAATTTCACTCGCATGTCCAATGATTAGTTTACTATAATTCGGTAATAGTCAAGTAAATGGCAAAGGTAACATTCTAATCGCTCACTCCTTTATTACATTTAATGCCACAACATCAAATCATTTATCCATTTTTATTTGTTCATCTTAACTGTGTTGGTACATATGTTATCTGACACATGCTTGAATCACCTTCTTTTAATGTAAAGAAATGCAAACATATTTTGACATATAATTCTCTAAACACGTCCTGACGAGTCCCCTTGTCTCAAGCGGGCTGAAATGAATTCGTTTAAGGAAAGTTTCACTTACATTTTAGTATTCTGTGCATATTATCACTGATTAGGTTATTTTTCAGGATGCGCCTAAATCAGACGAAAATCCTGAAAGTACAATTTTATCACTGGTTGACAAAGGTGCCAATGTCGACGATGCAGATACGGTGAGCCCAGACTTCTAATAAAGAATTCCAGCAGGTTAAGACAGAGTCTTTAAGAGTCTTTCTTGCTAATTTTTAGTTAAGCCAGATCGTATGTATTTTTTTTCTTTGATACACTAGTCTCGACCGTTTATTCCTAATTTAGGAGGGAGAGACTGCGTTGATGAAAGCGCTTTTACAAAGAAAACGCACAAACTGATAATACCTTGCTGGATCAACAAGCGGATGTAAACATAGAAAATAAGGAACTTAAGGGGACTGAATAAAAGAAAAATCTAATGTGCATGGAAATTGTGGAAACCTGTTAGGATAAAATACATTATACACTGACATTTCAGTGCTTAAAGTCCGTTATAAAATGACACAACATAATTCATAAAATCAACAATATACTAGAACCAAAAGTTTTTTATACATGTTATTTCTATTTAACCATATCTATATTATAACCGTTTCTATCACGTTGCAATGTTCAACTAAATAAAGAACTTCAATTAGTCATTTCTGATAAATTCCAGATTAATAAATCATAACAGATCAAACCTGTTACATGTTGTTACATTCCAATCACCTCTAGAAAAGGACTTAATTGATGAATTAAGTCCCGTTTGCAAAATTATGTCTACGTCTCAAATGAGGCTCACAATATGTTGGTCTGTTTTCCCTTTCAAGAATGGAGAAACACCACTGATGAAAGCAGCGAAAGAAGGCCACACGAGTATAGCTGAGCTGTTGATAAAGAATGGAGCTGACGTTAATCGTTTCGATCAGGTGCATTGACTATTATGTTTTCATATTAAAGGCAGATTTGACAGCAGATCTCAGCCACATTCTCTGGGTCCGTGAGAAAAATGGTTTAAAAATCCCGCTATTGAATATCAGCTTCTCTTTCTTTAACGAAAGTGAAAAGAGAAATTTCATCACCTCGTTTACCTGAGGAAACATGAAATCCCCAAGGAATGAGAGTTTTCGACAGGGGGCACGTGCTTCTCTTCCAGACGCCCATGTTTTACACTTTACTTTGAATTGACATCTGATTTAATCATTATATTTATCATTCTATTCTCTATACTCTATTCATTCTCCGTGAACATAGTATTGAAGCTTCCTACCATTTATTTATGGCTGATTTATTTTCCGAAATCAGTTTTCAATAAACAAATCTTTGAATAGCCAAAACGCTAAAGTATTATGTGAAGTTAGTACAATAGTAGCATTCAAGAAAAGCTATCAATCGCAATGTCTATCCTCTTTTTAGCATCCCTTAGCTATTACCGGACCACCGTACGAGCAAAATTACTTAAAAATGGCTGGGTAAATCCCCTCTTCATAATATTGATTACCAGATTGCTTGTTCATTAAATGCGATTCAAATTATGTTAAAGGTATTTTGAGAAATGAATCTTTCACAGCCTTATCATTGATATCAATTCATACACATAGCTTGCATACATAACTGTATTACTATTATTCAATGATAAACGTGTCAAGCGTACTCCCATATTGGTTAGGGCGTTCAACTTGTGACCGCAAGATTGTTGGTTCGAGTCCATTTCTTCCCTCCATCAGCGCTTCTAACGATTTTATTTCATTTGAGGAATTGTTTAGTATCATTACTATTTCAAAAAAGAGAAACCTCACTGATTAAAGCAGTCGATCTAGGATACGAAGAGGTAGTCGCCCTTCTAATTATGCATGACGCAGACCTAGATGCGCCCGATATGGTAATTTTATTATAGTTGGCAAAAGAAGGTATATATTAACCGCACCGTCCTCGTAGTTCCTTCCACGAGTGGAAAACAGGATCATCTACACCACTTTTGCCATGGATCATTCAAAATAACTAGAGAGTGTAATTAGTGTAAAGGTTTTTATACATGTTACATTGATTTAACCATGAAAGTAACACAATATCTATATTATTACTGATCTACCATTTCTATCATGTTGTAATGTTCAAGGACGTAAAGAGATCCAATAAGCCATATCAGATACCTTCCGAGCTAATTATTCATAACTGAGTTTGCCTGTTACATATAACATTTCAGTGACCTCTAACAAAAGACTTTATTTGAGGAATTAAGTTCCGTTTGAGAAATTGTCTTCATCTCAAATGATTACATTGGTCTGTTTTTCCTTTCAAGAACGGAGAAACACCATTGATGAAAGCAACAAATAGAGACCACACAGGAATTGTCCAGTTATTGATAAAGAATGGAGCTGACGTTAATCGTGTCGATAAGGTGAACTGGTTTGACAGCAGATCCTGATACATTTTTATCCAAGTAGATTATCTAGTCATAAATTCCCTCTACAGAATATCAACTACACCCTTTGTTGAAGGAAAGTGAACAGAAGAACTTCACTACCTCGAGTAAAAGAGAAAGCCTGAAACCCACAGAGTGAGAGTATTTGACGTGGGTAAAAAATGGAACCTGTTTTGGCGACCACTTATTACACTTGATTTGTGTTCTGATACAATCATTATATTTAATCATTTACTTTATGCTTTCTCCATAAAAATATCATTGAAGCTTTGTATCATTTGTGCATGGATGATATAATCGTTTTATTACTTTCCGAATCTTTTCTTTTTACCTGGAAATATTCGGATACCATAGAGTATGATGCGAAATTAATACAAAACATACATAGTTGGAAAATATACATTTTTAGTTACCAGCTGCAGTGGTATTCACAGTGGTAGAAGTTCAATTAATAGACTATATCAGGCCCCTCTCTCAGCTTTCGTTTGTTATAATTGGGTTATGTTATCTAAGTTGCAAAGTTTCACTGAAAGATGCTTGATAATATCATTTTCGGACACTTTTTCAATATGACTATAACTCAAAATTGGTTTGAAGTGTTTTGCGAACTGGCCACAGCCTTCAAATTTCGAACCCGTTGCTAATTACTGATTTCACTTCCAAAGCTGGCATACATTACTGTATTATTGTTGTTTAGACGGGGAAAACAGCTCTGATGAAAACCATAGAGGATGGACATGACAAATTAGCAACCCTGATAATATATCACGGAGCCACAGTGAATAGTGCCGATGAGGTAAGCAATTCAAACTAACATTTACTCACAACTACATTGTTATAAGTGGGCCAACTAGTACTAACCAGCTGTACCCAGACATCATTTTCATCTAGTTTATGCAGATATCTTTTCAATAGGTTCAATATGCAGTTGCCAAAGTACTTCAATATTTACTAAGACATATCCAAAAGATCACCAATCTTATTAAAATCTACCATTTCTGACAATTTCCTTAAGGAGACTGACTAAACTGCTACTACTTTCCAAATTTTCCGCAGCACTTCAATAATGTCTTGAATGTTTTATAAAAAAAACAATGCATTTACTTGATGCGTTGATAGATAGAAGCCTTATAAATGGTTTCCTGTGTCATGAAAATTCCACTTTGAAAATATATTTTGAAATTTGCTCACTATTATATTTATGTTATAGGAAGGGGAGACGCCATTAATGAAAGCTATAAAAATGGGACAAAACGATTTAACCTCAAAATTGATCGAGCATGGGGCGATTACTACGGCTATAGACAAGGTTAGCTGCTTACATTTGTTACCAACTGTTGAAGATTACTGCAGAGCAGATCAACAATATCTGTATTAAGAAAGGCACCTGTAATTGAACTGTGAGCTATTACAATAGGCATAGGCGCATTTATGGCAAAATGAGCTCACATGTTTACTACACCCCTCAATAATATCACGATCAAGTAGATATTCATCCCCACCCCCCTTTCTCTCTTGTTGTACCAGATAGGGTTTTTTAGGATATTCTACTTAGCTTGTGTTCTGGCAATTCGCTGTGAATGTCCACTGGGGTATTTATAGAGAAGTATTCCCGAACCGTGTGTCATCACTAGGAACAATATTTCCACAAAGCTAGGCAATCGGTCTTTCTTTTTATAAACATATTCGTTTTATGTAGTTAATTTGAAGTTTTTAGATTGATTGATTGATTGATTGATTGATCTTTATTTCCCTTGTATAGTACAAGAAGCAATCATATACAATGAAAGGAATATAACAAAACAAGAAAACTACAGGAGTAGAACATGAGAAAATGAACGATAAATGTAACGGTTTTACATAGGGAAACCTTATATGCTAAACTTGACCATATATCAGTGTTTAACCACATAATATAGACCATATTAGTAACTAATGTCTTTCATATTATAAACCAATCATGATATAGTCCAGTCATATGTATTTATACAGTTTCAGTTCTAGGATCTAAGCATTTTTCAGTAATTTGGCAATATGCTGTGCGAAGTCAGCTACAACACATAAAAATCATCATATACCTCCTGTTCCTTTAAGGGAACAGTAAGTTCCCATTCTGCTCCCAATAGAATGTTTATTATATCATCATCAGACTTTTTGAATAATTTTCCACGGTATGTGGTGCCTAAGACATCTCTTAACGAATCTCAAAACTTATTATATAATTCAATTAAGATTTCACAGTGTAAAAATAAATGCCTGACCAAGTCATTATTGGTATGTTTACACAAAATAAAATACATTCAAAACATTTAATGTCTCTGGAACAGTTATAAATTTTATCAGCTGGCACATTTTGTCTTTTGTAGTTTTCTTCGTCTTTCTATAGTATACAGATGATAAGGGTATATTGCCCTTTGCACAGTTATATACCTGTTAGAATCACCCTTTATTTCCAACGATACAATATCATTTTCAAACTGTCTGGTCATTATGCGTCCTTTGATAATTCGGTTCCACTGTAATTTTTCTGGGAAAGTGCAGCTAATGATATAATTCTGTAATACATGTTCTAATCCATATATATAACAAACATTAAAAATATGAGGAACAAAGCCTTTAAATTCAAGGTTATCTTTCAATAAGAGGAATTCAAACAATCTGTATGTAAATATAGTTTTGGTTTGCGAGTGTATACCCTGGTTTACAATTCTATAAAGGAATCTAAGTTGTAGTTGACATATAAGTGTAGTCATATCACACCAACCTAATAGCCCCTCGCAACCTCCCCATGAACTCTAATATTAAAGCTTTGTATCACTTTTGCTGCATAATTCTGAGTTCTGTTTAACATCCGTATCTCTGTCATATTTAAATTTGACCAAAGCTCAGCTCCATGTAGCATTGAATGTATACACATCTTCTCCAATAAGAGGGAGTAGATAATGGGATTTCACCCATGCTCCCTTATACCTGCCCCAGATAATGCCGCTAACAAAGATTTGCCCCTTTTAGACATGGCTTTAGTTCTTGCTGTCGATATAAATGATGCTGTTAATTCTACTCCAAGATGACACGCACTGTAGGATTCTTCAATTATATTATAACCCAAACGCCATAACCTTTTTAATTTGTTTTATTATTAACTTATTTAGTTTCTTCAAAGACAACACATCTAGTCTTTTAATCGAGTACTGCACTCGATATTTGTTTGCATATTCATACGCCCTCATCATCATTCTGTCAATACCAGACTTGGTTAAGGACAATAAAAGAGTGTCATCAGCAAGGGTTGGACTTCCAAAATTTTAACCATAATATTTTAATCCGTCGCCTTTATCGACATAATTATGTAAAACATAATTTGAAATTATATAATATAACATTGAAAGTACTCCACCTTGCTTCATAATACGAGAAATACCAAAAGAATTTGAAAAGGAACCATTCAACATTACCATACAATTGCTCCCAACCAACCATTCTCTAAAAACAGCCTATAGACGACCTCTAATACCAATCTTATACATTTTAAATAATAATCCGTTCCACCAGACGCGGTAGAAAGCCTGTAAACATTCGAGAAAACATGCGTATACTTTATTACCCCTATCGTTATAATGATGCATTATCTCTTGTAGATAAATGACAGCATGACATTATTACTGCCTTGTTTACATGCATATTTCTGAGGAATACCATATATTGGCAATTTTTCTAACAAACGACCTAAAATAACTTTTTCTAATAGTTTATTTATATATGGCATAAAATTAAGACCCCTATATGATCCCAGTGATGATTTTGATTTTCTTTTGCCTTTGTTCATAGGGGTGATAATACCTATTTTAAAAGAATCTGGTATTTTAACAAAATTGATAATAGCATTAAAAAGAACAGACAATTTTTCAAACAATGAAGTTGTTCCATATTTTAACTGTTTATACATAATCTGGTCATAGCCTGGCGCTTTGCCAACAGGAAGGCTTTTACAGGTTTTAGCGATTTCTTCCACGCTGATCTGACATGAAAGAATGTTGTCTTTTGTACTCTCATCTTTAAACCATACTATTATAGTCCGTTACATGTTCACCGACCCATTTTTAAACCCATTATCATACAACGCGTCTTCTTCACTCTGTTCATTTAATAATTTTGAGAAATGCGTTTTCCACAAATTCAATAATTCATCTGGTTCATTTTATAATCTTCCATCATGGTTTATCGCATGTACCGTACTTACATTATCTTTTTTTATTTCTACTTCTAATAAACCTCCAAAAACGTCAAGAATCAATATCACCTTGATCACAATTATTATTAAATTCATTTTCCATATATTCTTCAGCTGCATGTTTAAGGCCTTTAGCAATCTGTCTTTTGGCCACTTCATACTCCTTAAATAATACATGACCCATTCCCCTGGTCTCCCACATTCTATCCAGATTGCACGTTTACGTTTCTGCAATTTATACATCATTTTTAGGTTTTCGTTTCAGAATGGCTTTTTAAAATGACAAAATTTTGATTTAGGAACTGCTTTATAAGTTGCTGCCTGAACACATGAGATTAATTCTTGGCATAATTATTTCGTCAAAAGTTTCAATTCTACATTTCAACAGTTCAGTTTTAATGATCTCCTCATCTAGGACTGATTTATAAACAGGTAAATTTGCACATTTCCATTTATATAAACATCTTTCTTTATCCACAATTGTGTGACTTTATGGTCAAATTGGATCTCAACTGGCAAATGATCACATGTATTCAATGCACACTCCGATAATACGGACACTTTTGTTACATAACTCACGTGGTCACGGGCAACACAAACGTGGTCAATCATGGACCCTGCAGTGCTGCCACTGTGTGGCAAATAAAACATGTCCTGGCATACTAAGGAAACCATATTCTGTTGCTTTAGGAGCGACAATAATAGTTTACCGCCTTAGTTGCACGTGGACCCGCTTCTTTACCAGGATTAGCATTCATGTCCCAAGCTATAACAACACACCCAAAAGTGCTATAATAATTATGAATACTAGCTAGTTTATCTATTTTTTCTTCATATTCCCCAAGAGATCTATTTGTAGAATGCATATATACATTAAAAAGGAACATAGGTTTGTAACCTTTTAACCAAGCCTTATACCCATGATTCTGTCATCACCCACATCATATAATGGTTCAATGCTATGGCCTATATCTTTACCCCATAATATTGCAATCCCACCCTGTCGCACCCTTTTATCTGTCAAAACATCTAGTGAATAATCACATCGGACAAAAGATAAAACCGGTCATCATAGGTATGAATAAATGAAGACATATCTGGGTATAGATGATGTTCTTGTAAGCAGATGATATCATATTTCTTTAGTAGATTGTTAATATAAGCCGTGGTTTACATTATTCCCCTACAATTATAACTAACTATTTTAAAGCCAGTTTTATGATGCATTTCTTGTCTAATTGTCATATTTCCACATTCTGTAATTTACATTGGGAGGCCTAAAAGAGTTTATGAGCAATTTATCACTATCGTCTTTTTGAACAATCAGTCTCACTGATATGGAGTATTTTTGTTTTTTAAGTATGTAAACAGCCTTTACCCGTATTCTCCTTTTAGTCAGAAAGTTAATCAGACTAGCCCTAGTACAATCTGAGTTATTTTTAACTTTAATATTGCCCACATACAAGGATGCTGCTTTGACCTTACTCCGTCTCATGGATACAAATCCCTCAATAGAGTCTACATCATCAGACTCATTTTCATTGTACTTATCTTGCACCGTTCGGTCCTGGGTTGTTGGCGTGGAGGACAAGCGTTCGGCGGCTCGTACTGTGTCTTTCGCACAAGTGTCGGCCGTAGATATTCCAGCCCATCATCCAAACCCGTCAGTGTCGAGGTATTTTGATCTGTACTTAATTGGTTTTCTGTTTGAAGATCGTGATTGAACGAAGGACCGATTACTAGACTCTGTATCGGTTCCGAAGTTCTCCTCACCATTACAAGTGTTACAGTTCTGTTGAACTGGGATATTGTTTGTCATTGTTGAAGCAAGTTTACATCTCAGATCCAATGGTTGGTTTGTTTCCATACAGGGAGTATCACCAATACTTTCTATGGAATCTGGATTATTTAGGTATATATTATTTCCTTGTCTGGTCCTCTGGCCCATCGGTGTGTGCGTATGATGCACTTTGTCTGCCCATGTACGGTCCAGTGATACTTGCTCACCCGCCAGTTGGTGTATAACACTGCAGATCGAATCTATTCTACCCCGCAAATAGTATATTTCAAGTTGCATCTGAGTTTGCTCGAAAGCCACCGATCTATCGTTAATTCTACATCTTTGAATTTATTTCCAAGTGCACGCAACTTGGTATCAAATGTCCGTTTCATACTCAAATTTCGTTCATGTAACGTTTTCAAATGTGATTCGTTTTCGGTCACCTTTTTCTTAAGTGACCTCAGTTCTGTTTGGATCGAGTCTACGATACGTTTTTGTGATTCAATTTGATTTTTTTTTCATCTCTTCATTTTCACTCCTAAATATTTTTATTTCATCTTCGAGCTCTTGTTTTTCTTTATGGAAAGAGGCTAGCATTTCGATACATGCCTGTTTCATACAAAAACTTTGACGCTTCATCTTTTTCATCGGTATTTTCATCACTTTCGTCTTCAAAGGAAGTAAGGTCTTTTCTTATTCCAGATTCACTATCACATATATTTGTACTCAAAACCACCTTTCGGTATTTTTCACCAAGTAATCTGGTAATATTGATTGTTTTGTCATCCTCAATATAACGGAATAAGAGATGAATGTCATCAAGCATTTCCCTGTTGCTGAAGCACCACCTTTGACTGATTTTCTTTTCATGAGATTACCAATGTCGACGATGCAGATACGGTGAGCCCAGACTTCTAATAAAGAATTCCAGCAGGTTAAGACAGAGTCTTTTACAGTCTTTCTTGCTAATTTTTAGTTAAGCCAGATCGTACGTATTTTTTTCTTTGATACACTAGTCTCGACCGTTTATTTCTAATTTAGGAGGGAGAGACTGCGTTGATGAAAGCGGTTTTACAAGGAAACGCACAAACTGTTAATACCTTGCTGGATCAACAAGCGGATTTAAACATAGAAAATAAGGAACTTAAGGCACTGAATAAAAAAAATTCTAATGTGCATATAAATTGTGGAAACCTGTTAGGATAAAATATTTGGCAGATACTTAAACAAAATAACTAATGTAAAAATTCATACTCAAAAAGGCCATTATACATTGACATTTCAGTGCTGACGTTAATCGTTTCAATAAGGTGACCTGACTATTATTTTCTCATATTAAAGGCAGATTTGACAGCAGATCTCAGCCACATTCTCTGGGTCCGTGAGAAAAACGGTTTAAAAATCCCGCTATTGAATATCAGCTTCTCTTTCTTTAAGGAAAGTGAACAGAGAAATTTCATCACCTCGTTTACCTGAGGAAACATGAAATCCCCAAGGAATGAGAGTTTTCGACAGGGGGCACGTGACTCTCTTCCAGACGCCCACGTTTCACACTTTACTTTGAATTGACTTCTGATTTAATCATTATATTTATCATTCTATTCTCTATACTCTATTCATTCTCCGTGAACATAGTATTGAAGCTTCCAACCATTTGTTTATGGCTGATTTATTTTCCGAAATCAGTTTTCAATAAACAAATCTTTGAATAGCCAAAACGCTAAAGTATTATGTGAAGTTAGTACAATAGTAGCATTCAAGAAAAGCTATCAATCGCTATCGCTAATGTCTATCCTCTTTTTAGCATCCCTTAGCTATTACCGGATCACCGTACGAGCAAAATTAATTACAAATGGCTAGGTAAATCCCCTCTTGATTATAGTGATTACAAGATTGCTTGTTAATCGATTCAAATTTTGAGGTATTTTGAGAAATGAATCTTTCACAGCCTTATTATTGACATCAATTCATACACATAGCTTGCATACATAACTGTATTAGTATTATTTAATGATAAACGTGTCAAGCGTACTCCCATTTTGGTTAGGGCGTTCAACTTGTGACCGCAAGATTGTTGGTTCGAGTCCATTTCTTCACTCCATTAGCGCTTCTAACGATTTCATTTCATTTGAGGAATTGTTTAGTATCATTACTATTTCAGAAAAGAGAAACCTCGCTGATTAAAGCAGTCGATCTAGGAAACGAAGAGGTAGTCGCCCTTCTAATAAGGCATGACGCAGACCTGGATGCGCCCGATATGGTAATTTTATTATAGTTGGAAAAAGAAGGTATATATTAACTGCACCGTCCTTGTAGTTCCTTCCACGAGTGGAAAACAGGATCATCTACACCACTTTTGCCATAGATCATTCAAAATAACTAGAGAGTGTAATTAGTGTACAGGTTTTTATACATGTTACTTTGATTTAACCATATAAGTAACACAATATCTATATTATTACCCATCTACCGTTTTATCATGCTGTAATGTTCAAGGACGTAAAGAGACCCAATAAGCCATATCAGATACCTTCCGAGCTAATTAATCATAACTGAGTTTGCCTGTTACATGTAACATTTCAGTGACCTCTAACAAAGGACTTCATTTGAGGAATTAAGTTCCGTTTGAGAAATTGTCTTCATCTCAAATGATTACATTGGTCTGTTTTTCCTTTCAAGAAAGGAGAAACACCATTGATGAAAGCAACAAATAGAGAACACACAGGGATTGCCGAGTTATTGATTAAGAATGGAGCTGACGTTAATCGTGTCGATAAGGTGAACTGACTATTATGTTTCCATATTAATGGGCAGGTTTGACAGTAGATCCTGATACATTTTTATCCAAGTAGATTATCTAGTCATTATAGATTCACTGTAACGAATTGCAACTACACCCTTTGTTGAAGGAAAGTGAACAGAAGAACTTCACTACCTCGAGTAAAAGACAAAGCCTGAAACCCACAGAGTGAGAGTATTTGACGTGGGTAAAAAATGGAACCTGTTTTGGCGACCACTTATTACACTTTATTTGTGTTCTGATACAATCATTATATTTAGTCATTTACTTTATGCTTTCTCCATGAAAATATCATTGAAGCTTTGTATCATTTGTGCATGGATGATATAATCGTTTTATTATTTTCCGAATCTTTTTTTTTATCAGGAAATATTCGGATACCATAGAGTATGATGCGAAATTAATACAAAACATACTTACTTGAAAAATATATATTTTGAGTTACCAGCTACAGTGGTATTCACAGTGGTAGCAGTCCAATGAATTTATCAATAGACTATATCTGGCCCCTCTCTCAGCTTCCGTTCGTTATAATTGGGTTATGTTATCTAAGTTGCAAAGTTTCACTGAAAGAGTCTGGATAATATCATTTTCGGGCACTTTTTCAGTATGACTATAACTCAAAATTGGTTTGAAGTGTTTTGCGAACCAGCCACAGCCTTCAAATTTCGAACCCGTTGCTAATTACTGATTTCACTTCCAAAGCTGGCATACATTACTGTATTATTGTTGTTTAGACGGGGAAAACAGCTCTGATGAAAACCATAGAGGATGGACATGACAAATTAGCAACCCTGATAATATATCACGGAGCCACAGTGAATGGTGCCGATGAGGTAAGCAATTCAAACTAACATTTACTCACAACTACATTGTTATAAGTGGGCCAACTAGTACTAACCAGATGTACCCAGACATCATTTTCATCTAGTTTATGCAGATATCTTTTCAATAGGTTCAATATGCAGTTGCCAAAGTACTTCAATATTTACTAAGACATATCCAAAAGATCACCAATCTTATTAAAATCTACCATTTCTGACAATTTCCTTAAGGAGACTGACTAAACTGCTACTACTTTCCAAATTTTCCGCAGCACTTCAATAATGTCTTGAATGTTTTATAGAAAAAAACAATGCATTTACTTGATGCGTTGATAGATAGAAGCCTTATAAGTGGTTTCCTGTGTCATGAAAATTCCACTTTGAAAATATATTTTGAAATTTGCTCACTATTATATTTATGTTATAGGAAGGGGAGACGCCATTAACGAAAGCTATAAAAATGGGACAAAACGATTTAACCTCAAAATTGATCGAGCATGGGGCAATTACTACGGCTATAGACAAGGTTAGCTGCTTACATTTGTTACCAACTGTTGAAGATTACTGCAGAGCAGATCAACAATATCTGTATGAAGAAAGGCACCTGTAATTGAACTGTGAGCTATTACAATAGGCATAGGCGCATTTATGGCAAAATGAGCTCACATGTTTACTACACCCCTCAATAATATCACGATCAAGTAGATATTCATCCCCCCCTCTTTCTCTCTTGTTGTACCAGATAGGGTTTTTTAGGATATTCTACTTAGCTTGTGTTCTGGCAATTCGCTGTGAATGTCCACTGGGGTATTTATAGAGAAGTATTCCCGAACCGTGTGTCATCACTAGGAACAACATTTCCACAAAGCTAGGCAATCGGTCTTTCTTTTTATAAACATATTTTTTTTATGTAGTTAATTCGAAGTTTTTAGATTGCAGTATAGTTGAATATTTGGAACAGGTAGAAAAAAATCTAAACAAAAGGAGGTGCACCTATTGGAACTTGTTCATCCCATTGAAAACCATAGAGGGTGAACCCCTTATGAGAAGCATTGTTTTATTAGCTCAGCTGACTGTAAGTCATCGGAGATATAGCAAACACCCTTTGTCCGTCCAGCCGTGCGGACGTTACCAGGGGAAAAATCGTAACCGTTAGACTTAGAAACTCTAACTGTGCATCCAGGGGGGTTCTAGGCGAATATCCGGGGAAACCTGCAATTACGTCATGGTGACCTATATTCTGCCGGCTACGGGCCGAAAACATCATTAGGAGAACCCAGACAGTCAGACGGGGCGCAAATTGTATACTTTAGGTCTAGAATCTTCTAACGTGACATTCATTAAGGTCGTGGGCAAATGTCCTTGGAAACATGAAATTAGGTCACTCTGACCCATATTCTGGAAGTTAATATATGTCTTAGAAATGTTCTCGCGATGAGCGCGTCGCATAAATCGCTACTTGTGCGTTCTCCGCTGCACGGGATCTAACCCACGAGAAATTCCTCGTAGTAACAAAACTACATTTACAAAAAAAATAGAGTAATTCAGACCGCAACACCACCGCACCGCAGAAAAATTGCTCCAATGGAAAGGCAACCTTAATCAACCAGAGCTGTAACATACTCCAGATAGGCCTTTCCCAGTTTGTGGATGGGACCTTATATTTTTATCTAATATGTTTCTTCAGTGATTGTCAAGGCCATACCAAATAATTTATTGTTCTACGAGCAATGGCACATTCCCATAAATAATTCTTAAATGTATGAAATATTCACCACATCATGTCTTTATGATATAATTTGTTTGTATTTTCTGGGCAAGGTGGCAAAATTTCACGTTTTGTGTTTGATCGGTTAAGAAAGAAAACCAAAATGAAATCTTGCCTAAATTATTGGCGCAAAAAGTTAGGTCAGTACATCTTATCTGTATTTACTTGTTTAAGGATGGACAGACACCATTAATGAGAGCAGCACAAGGAGGACGAAAGGATATTGTTAAACTGCTGTTAGATAATAAAGCCGATGTTGATGCCGCAGATAAGGTGATATGGAAATGAATAATGATTCTTAAAATTTAGCCTAATTTTTACACTAAAATATAATAAAATCTGCCGGTGTGACTTTATGTATAAACTATGAATAACTTATTACAAAACCAACCGTGAAAAAGAATACTATTAGTTATCTGTCTGCATGTACATGTTGTAGAGAGGTGAAACACCTTTAATGAAAGCAGCACAGATGGGGCACACTGAGCTAGTCGAAATGCTGATGGAAAAGGAAGCAGACATAAATGTAGTTGATCAGGTGAGCTAAGAAATTGACAAATCGGTGTCCTAAAGATCAATCACTTGTTCAACAGATAAAGTACAGTGTAATCATGTGAGTTTGCACGCTTACAATAGCAAGGGTTCCTAATCAAGAGAAACGATTTCATGTCAGGCCTTGCGATTAAAAGAATTTTGGCACTGGCTGGGTTAGCATGCATGAGGCTTCTTCACAAATGGGGTTTTACCTTAACAACGTTTTCGTGGTCGAGGTGTGTGTGTGTGTCTCATATATTGATCCATAAAACAGATTATTCAGTAAAGAAAGATAAATGCCTCGGCCACAATGAAAGTTCAACTGCGGTGAAACAGGAAAAAAAATTCATTCTGCTTCTGCTATGTTTACTTTAAATATATGGAATACAAAATCTTTAGTCAAGCACGCTTCTTTATATAAGATTAAGTAATATATGCAAATACATGTTAATTATTAAATTTATTAATTTCTAATGTCAATGAAAGTTTTTAATATTTCATAAATCATATTATTTACTTTAAAAAATGAAGGCTTTGGCATATTATGTTTTATTCTATTAATAAATAGACTATAAAAGAATCCCATTTGATTATTTCTTTAGAAAAAAAAGTAATTATTACACCTTGAAAATAAAGTAGTGTCGAGGATGTGTATTCGTTACCAGTTTACCAAATTATTAACGATGTTTTGATGAAATGTGCCATCATTTTTTCCGTTTTATATACCGATATTTTGTTACTTTTTCCATTTTCGTTGATATTATTTTGTTTTATATTCTGTTTTAGGAGGGACGGAACGCAGCCGATCTTGCCATAGATTTTGATAAACGAGAAATGGCTGACCTTTTGCAGCAGAAAGGCTGTAAACTTACATTCCTTTCAACAGAGAGGGTATCAGATGTTTTAACTGTATTACTTTGTCTCAAATGTATTACTTGTATTCATTGTACGTATTGATTTCCGAGAATCATTCATCAAGTCTAAAAAGATGTAGTTAAAGATAAACACTAATTTATGCTGTGATATATAGCACCAAATCATGATGCTTTTTAAAGCTTGAATATTTCTCTACAGATCTTTTCAATCTCGAATACTGAAGTACATTTTCAACCTTTGCACAAAGTTTTTCCAGTAAAATGTTGTTATGAACCTGTTAAGGTTAGATTAAGTATTTTCTTACGAGTATAAGGTACCACACGCAGCTTCGTAAATATCTCTGAAAGAAGCATACAGGGATTTTGCTTTCTTATCATTAATTGTACATTTAATCAAGTTCTTAGTTTCAATTTTATTTATGTATTACAGTGTGATTTCCATTTTTATCATCACAGGGGATCCCGCCTTTGAAGCACGCCTTGAAAAAGAAAAGGTAGGGTCGAATACCTACTTGACCATGGTATTAAAGAAGGTTGTAATGCACAGGTGAGCGAATCCTGACATAAAATCCATTATGTACTGAAATAAACTGATGCGATACTAATATTTGGGTTTATGGGTGAAAACTGGGGACCTGAGCGTTAATAAAGTCGTCAACAAGAGAAAAACTAAGATGATCAGTGGTAAACCGGGGCTTTTTTTGTTCACCAGAATCTTTCCTCTGCTCTTCTGCCTGCGGTATCTGATGGTAGGTCAAAACTGGTAGCCGCATTGTTGAAATACGGTGCTGACATTGAAACAGAAGCAGAAGGGGTACGTTAACTTCTGAGATTAGACTAAATAAGATAAGTCAGGATAAGAGAAAAGACGAGAAGATCAGTTGTAAAGAATCTCATTATGCTTATAACAATTGAATAAGATAGGACTATGCATATCTGTCGAACCATTATCAATTGTTTGCAGTTTCCGTGAACATAATATGCAATGCACGAATGAAATATGATAACCACGCGATGAGACGGAATTTGGTCTGGTATTTTCTTTGCAAAATTCTCTTTTAAGTTATTCTAATATGAAGTCCATCTCATTAAAATCACCATAAAACTTTATGTTCATTAGCTGGGATGGACACCACTGATCATGGCTATTCGGTCAAGGAATGTTAATATGTTGGACTTTCTTATAAAAAAAGAAGCGGACGTAAACCATGCATTAAAGGTATGTAACCGCAGTGTCGTAGTATTTTCCTAGACGCCCTTTCAATAGTTTTATTGTTCACCAACCACGTTGATTCAGCCATATTATGTGTCTTAGAGCATCAATTTCATTAAGCTATGAGATTATTTCTTGGAAAAATGTACAGGCAAATCGCTTTCCCATCCAAATCTGAATCTAGATTAGCTCAAAAACTTAAGAACTCTTGATTATCTCTAGACAATCGTGTCCTCGTTTTATTTTAATATCCTGATATGGGGCGAGCACAGAAAGAAAAACATGCAACATTAATCTCGGTCTAACTTACTAAAATCATGAACCTGGTATGTCTTAGAGAGCTACAAAATGACACCTTACCCTCCTCCGTAAGCGAATGAAAGGTTAAGCAAATTCGTTTTGTGGTAATCTGAGGAACAGAGAAATGAAAGCTTATTTTCGTCGATAAATATACAAATATCTTTCAAACACTCTGAGCTGTAGATATAAAACCGGATTGTTAATATGAACCAATTGGCTACCCTTATATAGAGGGATAACAGACACCATTTACCTTATTCTTAATTTGTTTAGTTTTGTTCGCTGGTAAATTTATACTCATTACAATGTTTAAAGCTAGCTGCAATGCCAATATAAATTCAAAACACTGATTCACTTAACATAAAAAGAGTGCCAAGAAGATCAAACAAAACTTTAAAATTACTTTTTTTCTGCATTGTACTTCAGAATGGTAGAACACCACTCATGTTTGCGAAAGATCAGAATGATCCGGTTCTTATCCAGAAGCTCCAGGAGAATGGTGCAAAAAGCTGAAATACAAGTTGAATTACTCAGATCTTTTCTTTCATATAAAAAATGTCATGAAAATGTCTGAGAACTCTCTAATGAGCATGTACAAACATTGTTTCAATTTTACCTTTATTAACGACGCACTAGTCTTTGACCCTTGACATATGCATATTCTTAAAACTGAGAAAGTTAGGGGTTCCAGATACTGGTTGATTATATATATATATATATATATATATATATATATATATATATATATATTTGACATATATTCTTTGTTCAAGCCTACCTGTAACAGTTATGGACAATATTTCTGCATGTGTATTATATTAGAATATAGTTACAAAACACCCTTTGCGTTTTTTATCTGGGCTTATAATTCCCAAAATAATTTAAATTGTGTTTAGGTTTTGAATTTAACAAATATTCTTTTTTTTAATTTTTCATTTTTTTTTAAGATGAGCAAAAATTTTTTTAATGATTTAAGAATACCTGTTCACAACGCAATATAGTAGCTATGGAATGTGTTTACCGCGAATAGCTAAGGAATATCGATTTAAAGTTAAAATACGTAACAATAAGTGGATAACTTGTATGGCTTTAGAATCATTCTCGTTCTCTAGAACACCAATCTGATGGATGGTTTAACACATCATTCACATGTGTATGGCTTATTAATCGATATGCTGTGACCTATACTGGCTGAAGTCCACATCTTATACTTGTTAAAATATTACATAAATATTTCATTAAATTTTGTCCTTGATTACGGTTTGTCGGAAACTTCAGAATCATGAGGTTCATGTTAGCTACATATCCAATTAAAGTATATATATATATATATATATATATATATATATATATAATACAGCATATGGCACTGATAATAGGTAACAAGCACAAATATTATTCAATTATATTTTGAATATGGCATCATGTATCCAGATAAGCATCCACAATGCACTGGTGCGTTGTACAGTTAACCTTACAACGGTCACAAAGTAGTAAAGAGAATAACTTAACACATAGATATCCATTTTTATTTAATCAAACTATAGATCATGATCTAAATCGATTCAAGTGCATATATAATTAAAGAGTTCCATGATTACTCGTTTACTGGTCATTCATGTATGTGACGTGTTTCAGGTATGGCCTCGATTAAAAATCCTGAATTTGTTATAATCTTATCAGGTTGTATTTTTAGCAAATATTGGTCGATTGGTGTCTTTAAACTTACGAATATAACTATAAATGTGTGGATTGTTTCAATAAGAAAAATGCCGCATGGGTTTAGTACTCATATTCAACCTTTACCACCACACCCCTGGACGTCACATAGCTTATCCATCACGACCGAATCTTCGCTATACAAACTTTATTGTGGAATCCCTTAAACCACCAATTTCTTTACAATTTCGATTGAGGTGTTCTGGCCGGCATAGATTATTTAATTACGAAGAACAAGGTAAATACCGGTCATTTAGGGACCTTTCAAAAGTCAGTGTTAAAAATAATCACACTGAATGTAAAACTTCGAAAAGAATATTCTATACACTGTTAAAACTTAGCCGTAAAATAACGGTGCATTGCACCGGCAGCTTGGTTGACAGTGCAATGCACCGTTATTTTACGGCAATTTTTAACAGTATAACATAGGTAGAATAGAATACCCCGAAAAGACTCGCTTAGAATGGTATACTACGAAAGAATTCAACGATTCAGTGAATTCAGTTGAAATCTTGGTTTCACAGTTTAAGATGTACTGTGTTGTCTTTTTGTTCCGAGAGGGTTTCAAATGGATGAATATTTGCGGAAGAGAAATTATCGCGAAAACGATTACCTTCGTGAATAAGACGCCCAATCTATACATTTGAATATTATTATATAATACCATGGCCTCGTTGGTGTCCAAAGTAGCTGATCTCTGTCGCAAACGATTGATATTATAGCCTAGGCAATACGGGCAGGTATGTTTAATATGCGCCTATAATGAACACAGATATCCATTCGATCGATAATTCCTTGGCTCTTTCGCAAATTTAAAGACAATTGATACATTCTGTATAATTTAGGGTATGCTTGGATCGCGAAAATGGAACACTCGCGAAACCCTAAAAAAATGTGGAACTCTCTAAAATGAAGGCAGCCACAGTATATAGCTGAAGTTATGAACCCATATTCCATCTTCACGTATTCCGAAATATAAATTGATCTTTAGATTGTTTTTTTTTGTCTTGGAGTTCACTTTATAGACTTAATATAGCTCACTTTGTCGAGTTGCCTATAGATCAGCGATGTACTTTTTTTAAACATTTCGACTCTGACTATATATATATACATATATATATATATATATATATATATATATATATATATATATAACCCTTCTACCCTTCCACTACCTTCCACTACCTTCTGTATATATATATATATATATATATATATATATATTGTAAAGAAAAAACTTAGCTATATCTATAGGTTTTCTGCAGGCATTTCATGACTTGGTCTGCGTACAAGAAAACCCGAGATTAGGCCTTATATTGAGCTGGTCTGTTCGTTGTCGCTTGTCTGTTGTTGTTGTTATAGGTTCCGCAGCAGGAATTTTTATGTGCGTGTTTACATGCCGTCACCCTAGTGACTTTACAATAGGCCCCGCAACTGATTTTCACAGCATTATTAGGCTTCAACATCTCTAAGCTCTGGGCGTGTGGTACGAAACTAATTAGTCAAGAAATGCCTGCAGAAAACCTAGTGTAGTTATTTCTATACAACACAGAAATGCTCTGGTCACCGATCAAGCACTCTGCCATCAGTTTTTGCAACAAATGATGACTATATACAACTGTATGTATATATATATATAGATAGATAGATAGATAGATAGATAGATAGACAGATTGTTGAGTATGCAGTGGTATACTAGCTTTAAGCTTCAAAATAAAACTTCTGCGATATATATATATACTAAATATATATATATATATATATATATATATATATATTTATACCTATCACGGTCGGGACAAGTATGCAGGGATCGACTGTACTTGGGAATTTGACAAGTTGTAAGTTCTATATAGTATGCGCCTATACAAGTACATAGGAATTAGGCCTAGTTTTAATTTGCTTACATACAAGTACATGGGGTCTTTACTTAATTAGCCTGCCAGTACTTTCTATTTCATTTAGTTAAATAATCTAGTTTAAAACAAATGTATATATAGAGATAAAAAGCTGATATTATTTAGTCTTGTTGGCTGATCAGGATTTGATTCAAATGCGACTGAGTTCATTTAAATGTATGCAACTGTTTAAGTTTTATATATATATATATATATATATATATATATATATATATATATATATATGAGTATATTCTGTATGGTTTCATGAAAGGGCTTTTCGACTTACTTTACATTGACTTGGCCCAAATCTTCATGGATTATAAAGGGACAACAGCTCGTATTTTCAAACTCTGATGTGTTAAGGAGAAATCTGTTCTTGAATTGAAACGGTTATTTGCCCCTGATTAACTGTGTAAGCCTAACGAAATTTTTTTTAACTTTTTTCCCTATTATGTGGGGATATATCGTTTGTAAGAGCATGGCCCATTTGTACAGTACCCAATTTTGGAAATATGTTCTGTGGCGATAGTTAGAAAACTGTCCATCCTATTGTAATACTGGGGCCCCATGTAGAAATGTGTAAAATTCGCATAAAACACGTTTGATATAATGCCTATTTCATTAGGCCGGTTTCTTTAATTATAAGGCAAAACCTTTAGGTATATTGACCCTAAAAAATTGAGCACCAAAACTATGATTTGATTGGAGACTGATATACACAGTTTTTATGATAAAATCGGGTTCGTGGCCATTTCTGTTAATAAAAGGTTATTTAAAAAAAAGTGTTTTAATTTGCCCGGGTATTTCGGTTCGGGTCCAGGTTTCAGTGGTCCCCTCTTGGTATGTGTTCATGCAGTCCAGCTCTGTAGAAAATTGACCTATCAGAACGTTCGACACACAAAATGAAGGAAGTTGGCCGATGCGCGTCGCCATCTTGTGGTATTAGGACAAAGCTTTGAAAACAAGTGCTGCCGTTTCTGAGCTGAACATCAAACGTACGTGAACACATCTATGACGTCAAACGCAGGTGAATATATTTTATTAACAGTGAATGTTATGAACCATGAAGGAAAATTGTCCAGCTGGAATTGAACATCTCCTTTTGATGAGCACTGCGGTCGCTAGTGGTAGTAGTGGCAGTGAGTTCCGAGAGACGAGACTGCTGACTCCCAAAAACACCGGTGTTTTGGCTCCCAAAAACACCGGTGTTTTGGGTACCTCTGACGAAACACCAACATAACTTCCTATGACAAGCCAAAACGTAAAACCAATCGATAAATAATCATCTGATGAATATATCTCTGCAATACTGTGTTATACTGAAGCCAGTCAAGTCGCTCCTTTTGTCAGCTCACACCATATCAACTCGCTCCTTACTAACTCTCACCTGGGACAAGTCACACCCCAGTACACTCCAGTGGTACCAACTCGCACCTCAGCCATACCAACTCAAACCCTAGTCCATACTGGCTTACACCACTTAATTAACACTTGAGACTGAATGTTACTAACAGAAATTGCGTTAGATCATCAATTTTTATTGAATATTATACATTTAAAAACTCAATAAAATAAAACACAAAGTTCAAAATTATACATGGTAGAACCTCAGGCATGAACAAATATCTCAGCTATATATACATAGCTATATAGCACAAAATAAATTTCATATGGTCCAGTGCGTGAATAAAAGTATCGGTACGAATATAGAATTAAAAGAGTGAAAGAAAAGATGATTGGATGAAAGGGAGGGAGAGAACTTCTGTGAGACAGAAAAAAAAGGTTAATGGATGAGAGAGAGAGAACAAGTTATGGGATAAGAGAGGAAGAATATTAGAAGAGTGAGTGTAAAGGTTATTATGTGTGAGAGGGAGAACAAAAATTATGGTCTGAGAGAGACAGTGAAAGACAGAATAGGTGACTGAATAAGAGAGAATACAATGTGATTTTACTGAACTCCTAAATGCAAACATTTCATGTGAATAATTCAAATAAATATGCTGAACATATAATACATTAAAATTACATGTAATGAAATTATTTATAGGAAAAGGAATGAAAATCCAGTGAATTCAACATAGCTGGCTTCTCAATTATGTTTGACAGATAGTAAAACCAGTATACAATTTCCAGAGTCTCTGGGCAGAGGAAGCAATGGAGACTGTTCATATGTTAGAACCAGCCAACTGAGACAGCCCTGTCATCTTGATACCTATTTCTATTTACCTCATGGGCTATAGACATGAGTTAATTCTGATATCAGCCTTCGGAGATCATTAGCCTCTTTTGTTCCTGTGACTCTCTCAGTGTCAGCTAATGAGCAGATAAACACTGATGTAACCAGATCCATATGAGTGTGTTCCAGCCTCCATTTCAGTGAACATGTGAAATGTAGCAAGCCCACACTTGTTGTAGTTTAGCTCTGGAAAGGTGTACATTATAGAAGCTAGTTACTTTATCTACATTGCGGTGGAGACATTTGCCAGTAAAATGACCAGTATAACTTCTAAATCACCATGTTTTTTACATGCATTGCTACTATTTATTCAATAATCATAGCTTATAATCCTTACTAAAGAGTGTTTTGATAAACAGTGCAAAGGAATGAGGTATAAGGTATGGTGCTCAGTAATGATTTTGGAAAGTAATTGAAATTACATCTATTTTTACTCTAGTAATCATTACAATTACAATTACTTGTAATTGAATTTTGTTTAAATTGACAATTACAAATTACATTCAACTACTTTAAAACTTGTAATTAATTACAGCTTATTACAATGGTAAACACATTACAATTACCCCAACCCTGGTTTTGTGTGCTTAGGTGGTTCAAACATAATTACTATAAGTCATTAGTCATTTAGTGACAACACCATATAGAATATCAGTTCCCATAGTTTAACCATATCGTGGCTGGAACAACCACGCTGTTAGATCCTTGCGCCTTTGATTTAGTTTGAACTTGTTGAGAAGGTATCTCAGCAAGAGCCATGGGATGTGTGCCCTCACCCCCCCCCCCCCCCCCACACACACACACACAAACACACACCCACTCACTCACATCCAAGGCCAGTATGGGTATAAGGCCAAGGAGGTAACATAAATGGAGATTCAACTCCCAGAAGCTCTGCCAGCACTGGGGTGTCAGTCCTGCGCAAATTGCAATTAAGACGCGATAAGCCGGTGTTTTTGGGTACCTCTGACGAAACACCAACATAACTTCCTATGACAAGCCAAAACGTAAAACCAATCGATAAATAATCATCTGATGAATATATCTCTGCAATACTGTGTTATACTGAAGCCAGTCAAGTCGCTCCTTTTGTCAGCTCACACCATATCAACTCGCTCCTTACTAACTCTCACCTGGGACAAGTCACACCCCAGTACACTCCAGTGGTACCAACTCGCACCTCAGCCATACCAACTCAAACCCTAGTCCATACTGGCTTACACCACTTAATTAACACTTGAGACTGAATGTTACTAACAGAAATTGCGTTAGATCATCAATTTTTATTGAATATTATACATTTAAAAACTCAATAAAATAAAACACAAAGTTCAAAATTATACATGGTAGAACCTCAGGCATGAACAAATATCTCAGCTATATATACATAGCTATATAGCACAAAATAAATTTCATATGGTCCAGTGCGTGAATAAAAGTATCGGTACGAATATAGAATTAAAAGAGTGAAAGAAAAGATGATTGGATGAAAGGGAGGGAGAGAACTTCTGTGAGACAGAAAAAAAAGGTTAATGGATGAGAGAGAGAGAACAAGTTATGGGATAAGAGAGGAAGAATATTAGAAGAGTGAGTGTAAAGGTTATTATGTGTGAGAGGGAGAACAAAAATTATGGTCTGAGAGAGACAGTGAAAGACAGAATAGGTGACTGAATAAGAGAGAATACAATGTGATTTTACTGAACTCCTAAATGCAAACATTTCATGTGAATAATTCAAATAAATATGCTGAACATATAATACATTAAAATTACATGTAATGAAATTATTTATAGGAAAAGGAATGAAAATCCAGTGAATTCAACATAGCTGGCTTCTCAATTATGTTTGACAGATAGTAAAACCAGTATACAATTTCCAGAGTCTCTGGGCAGAGGAAGCAATGGAGACTGTTCATATGTTAGAACCAGCCAACTGAGACAGCCCTGTCATCTTGATACCTATTTCTATTTACCTCATGGGCTATAGACATGAGTTAATTCTGATATCAGCCTTCGGAGATCATTAGCCTCTTTTGTTCCTGTGACTCTCTCAGTGTCAGCTAATGAGCAGATAAACACTGATGTAACCAGATCCATATGAGTGTGTTCCAGCCTCCATTTCAGTGAACATGTGAAATGTAGCAAGCCCACACTTGTTGTAGTTTAGCTCTGGAAAGGTGTACATTATAGAAGCTAGTTACTTTATCTACATTGCGGTGGAGACATTTGCCAGTAAAATGACCAGTATAACTTCTAAATCACCATGTTTTTTACATGCATTGCTACTATTTATTCAATAATCATAGCTTATAATCCTTACTAAAGAGTGTTTTGATAAACAGTGCAAAGGAATGAGGTATAAGGTATGGTGCTCAGTAATGATTTTGGAAAGTAATTGAAATTACATCTATTTTTACTCTAGTAATCATTACAATTACAATTACTTGTAATTGAATTTTGTTTAAATTGACAATTACAAATTACATTCAACTACTTTAAAACTTGTAATTAATTACAGCTTATTACAATGGTAAACACATTACAATTACCCCAACCCTGGTTTTGTGTGCTTAGGTGGTTCAAACATAATTACTATAAGTCATTAGTCATTTAGTGACAACACCATATAGAATATCAGTTCCCATAGTTTAACCATATCGTGGCTGGAACAACCACGCTGTTAGATCCTTGCGCCTTTGATTTAGTTTGAACTTGTTGAGAAGGTATCTCAGCAAGAGCCATGGGATGTGTGCCCTCACCCCCCCCCCCCACACACACACACACAAACACACACCCACTCACTCACATCCAAGGCCAGTATGGGTATAAGGCCAAGGAGGTAACATAAATGGAGATTCAACTCCCAGAAGCTCTGCCAGCACTGGGGTGTCAGTCCTGCGCAAATTGCAATTAAGACGCGATAAGCCCATTGGCATTAGCCCTGTTGTGTGATTATTGTACAGTGGTGTCATGCACAGCCGCAACACGGCCTTTAGTCTGATATTATGTGGCTGTCACATCTAACTGACGTAGTCCACTGTAGGACCTCAAGCTGAGGGGGATATATCAAGTTACTGAGCGGTAAATCACATATATCATTGAATGACCAGAAATATGAATGCTGGAGTATTTCATTTTTAGCTCAGCTGATTTTTGGTCATGCTGAGCTTTAGCGATGGGTCTTTGTCTTTCGTCCTTCTGTCTAAAAAGATCTTGCAAACCTACAATTAGGTCCCTGAGACCTATATTCTCCCAGTTTTGGGCTGTTTTTACCCCCCAGAACTAATTTCTGTAGCCAAAATTTTCATCCCAAACCTTCCATCTTTCACATATGGCATACCTACCAAGGAAAAACCATTATTATTTTGAGGTCAAAGGTCAAGGTCACAGGACCAAACCTTTCATCTCAATCCTTTGATCTTTCACATATGGCTCACATACCAAGTGGGAGAAGAATCCTTTAGATATTGAGGTCACAAGGTTAAAGGTCAAGGTCCCAGGATCCACTTCTTTAAATTAAAAAGGTTGTGGACACATTTCAAGATAGACTTTTTATTCAAAACCTTCCAGCATTGATATATCACTTCTCTGCCAACCGGGGAAAAGACCTGTTAATATTGAGGTCAAAGGTCAAGCTCATAGCACCCATTTCTTGCATGGAGTCATTTTAAAGGCAAACTTTTCAACCAATACCTTCCCCTTGTCATATATGGCTTGGTTACCATTCAGGGAAGAACCCTATCAATGTTGAGTTCAAAAGGTCAGAGGTCAAGGTCGCAATACTAAATTGTTCCTAATGCTTGTGAACATACTTCAAGCTAAACGGGCCATCCAAAACCTTCAGTCTTTCACATATGCCTCACTCAATATGAATCAAACTTTTAAAAAAATGGGTCTTTTTGCTTAAAGAAAAAACTTACTGATTTTGGGGTCAGCTGGTCAGGAAGTTAAAGGTGGAAAGTCAAAGATACTCACACATTGGTTGCCAAGTGATTACTCCAGTTTTAAGTGGTTAGTAGTTACCCATCATTCTAGAAAGAATCCATATGACGTGGGCAAAAGGCCCAGGTCATAGGTCAGGGATGTTAACAATAAAAACTTATATGGTTGACCATCTCTATTTTTCTTGTATATATACCCTTTGCAATCCAACTGGTACATCTCACTGTGTGGCCGTAATTGTGATATATCACTCCCTTTTATTTCAGCCCTTTGAATGATAAGAGCATCATTAGTGTATAAGGTGTAAAAAAAATGTCTTTGTTTCCGGTTACCCGACCGACCCTAGATTTACTGTGTGACCCTAAAATTTTTTTTTTGGATTCTGATTGCAAAACCAGTAAAAGTCGAGGTTTGCGCGTGGAATTTTAGGTGAAGTACAACTTAATGTCGACAATTTTAATCTGTCATACAGATAAAAATTACAGTGTTCTGAGATCGTCACTGACAGTTCAAATATTTTCCCGCCAAAACGGCGTGTGGACGGTCATATTCATAAGCGGGTTCGTCAACCTATAGAACATAGCTCTGCGCAACAACTTTTTTAATTTATAGGAAGCAGATAAATATCAAAAGTGTTCCACTGGAGAAATAAGCAGCTTCTTTCAAGCTATGAACATGGCCTCCTCTGCGAATGTCTGATAGCCGTGACCCGTCTGAGAACTGATTCGAGATTGTTCAAATTTGCCCTAAGCCCCAAAAATTTGCATCTTCCGTAAGGCATCATTAATGGCCCATTCCTATCACTAGTCGGCAATATTTGGAAGTGAGTGCCGTCTTCGGCTATGCAAATGAGTTAAAATGAACCAATGACATGACGTTTCGTCACTGCATGTAACCGTGGTTACCTATTTGGGTACATATGTACCCGTATTTGTTCTGTCAAGGATCACCTGAACCTGCGCTGGGGCGCTGGCAGGAGTAAAAACGAACGATTTAATGAACGTTGGCCGGTCATTTAACGAAAAGTTAAACGCAAATTTGGCGGTAACCTGTGGTGATCATTCCTTTTTAGCGATATTTTTTTATATGACGGCGGTAAATGATAAGAGCATATTCATAACTGCGATGTCAAATTTGACACTGGCGGATTGCCGATGTACATTTCTTATTTTAAACAAATTTACCGATGTTATGATCACTTTGTTTCCCCCAGCTTAATGCGTTCGTACTACATCATAGTTCAACAGTGTCATTTTTGCAATTTCTGAGGGCGAATGAATGGCCGGCAGCTCATGTTAGCCTAAGAAGGTAAACCTGCCTGATCGCAAACTTTAATTATTTGTCAGCGACCAGCTGATCATTCTTTGAAAGTTACTTTGCTTCACTTCTTATAAGAGATTGAACAAACACCTATTTCTCCAAGAGAAAACTATTCTAATGTGTCAATATTTGATCATACTGTACACGGATAGGCACAGATATGCATAAACATAATTATATTTACCATTTTATTATGAAAATATGTCGCATAAACTGAATAAAAAAAAAATCCCGACCTACCTACCCTGTTTTTCTCTGGCATGTAATCGGAAACAAAGACTTTTTTTTAGGCCTAACAAAAACACTTTGTTACAGGTCAAAAGTTCACTCAGTCTAGCCAGGTGTAGGTCAAATGAGTCAGTGCATTAGCTTTGGCCATTTGGGGCAGCTGCCTTTCGCACCTAAGCCTGGCCAGCCCAGTGCATCAAACTCAAGAGAAGTTTGATGTATTAGCCTGATATTTTGACCGGTCCATACGTCTTTGATGGCTTTTTCCTTCAGAAGACAGGTGTCGCCACCAACAATGACTTTTGCACAGTGTATGTGCCTGCTTATTTCTCCAGAGGAATCTGATATATCAGCCTGAAATTGGGCATATTTATATATATCTTAAAGCTTTGTCATATACAAGACTTCTGGCGCTACCTACAATAATTTTCGCAGTGTATGTCCCTGCTTATTTCTAATGAGGGGATATGAGCCTGAAATTGGGCATATGTATCTCTGATACCTTTGTTGTATACAAGACATGTAGGTCTACTTGAAAAGTAATGGCCCAGCATTTATGCATTATACCTGGTGTATAAACCATTGCACAGGTTCGCATTAGGCCTTGTTCTATAACTACAACATTTATAATAATAAATACAGTCACCTTCTTCAACATTCTTCTTTAAAAGCAATTATAAAAACAATAAAAACACCAGGTTATTTTGATAATGGCAAAAGGTGTGGTTTTCCAGTTAGGCCTGTTAAATAATAAAATTATTATGTACATGCACATTTCGAACCCTGAATTTGATATTCCTTATATGGGCGTATGCAATCTGAATTTATGCTGTGGGTCGGATGCACACACACTATATGTATGTTCTATATATACCACTCTAATGGTTCATATTGATCAGCGTATAGTTTCATGATATACCATTAGTACTGCAGTACAGTAAATGCTGCCACAAGACTCGCTGTGAATGTATGACAGACACAGGAGGTAGGTAATGTGTACTGTGTATACTCTGTTAAACCTTAAATTCTTAAACTGAATGTGTCTGTTTGACGTTAATTCCTACTTAGTTGTAGGTATCAAATCTAGATACCAAGACAGGCAACATCTACAAACAGTAGAACAGCTGACTGTGCATCCATACAACAAAAACATCCTACAGTTCCCTGATGTGGGTGTGGTCATCCTAAACTCTTTTAAATATATTCTGGCAGCCATTACGTTTTGATTTACCACTGGACTCTCTCTACCAAATTTAAATTCCATCTTTGAGTCTGCTTTCGGGGTATCTGTGTATTGTATTTTTGTACCCTTATCAAAACCGGTTTCTTTCATTTCAAACATTTAAGAAACACAGTTTTACTTTTAGTCCACAATCTTTCATCATACAGGTTTTTTCTTACAGGTTTTTGTGTCTTGTGTGAGTATTGAAAATGTTATTCTAAATCAGGAAACTGAGAGAAATACCTGGTCTTGATAAGAAGTGATGTGACCACATATTCATTTTTATTATTCAGCTGAATTTTTCTGACCACTGGACACAACCTTTTTTTATGCAAATAGTTGTGTTACAAACTGTTAAAAGATCAGCTGCTTGGAGACCTAAGATTTTCGGAAAGTAACAAGAATTATATATTATCCCAAAAAAAATGCATATGTAGATAAGGGGACATTATTTAATCATCATCAAACAACTTTTGTGTATTGAAAATTGGGTTTCATAGCCAAACATTTTTTTCCTTTATAAATTGATCCTTTAAAAAAATTATGATTGGTCTATTATCAGCTTTTCATCAAACAACCATACCAAACATGTGACCACTAAAATTTGTGTTTTCTGTCATTGTAGGGCTCGAGTAAAAAAGAGAAACTCCCAAGCAGCTGATCTGAACTTTTGACAAATTTTAAATTGACCAATGATGAACGGGGAGGGAGAGACCATTCCGGGTAATCACCTGGAACTTTACGTAAAAGCTGGGCAAGATGGCGAATGTTACGGGGGATGCCCGTTCTGCCAACGGATGTTCATGATTTTGTTGATAAAAGCAACACATGGGGAGCTCACATTTAACGTCACCACAGTCAACCTGGCCAGGCCACCACCGGAATTCAAAAAGCTGTCGAGCAGGCTGCCAGCAATCGTTCACAATGGAGAAGTTTTAAACGATGAAGATGAGATGATCCAATATATCAACGAGCATTTTCCAAACCCACCAATGGAGTATAACAATCGCAAAGCCGCGGAAGTTTGTCGTGAAGTCTTCTCTCGGTTTTCCTTCTACATCAAAGAAGTCTCACATACCCCTCAGTCTCTGTTATCCGAACTTGCTAAACTGAACGCCTATTTGGAGCAATCGCCACATAAATTCCTGTGCCGTGACGAGCCAGATCACCTCGATTGCCTCATGCTACCGAAATTACAACATATCCGAGTTGCAGCCAAGGCTTTCAAAGATTTTGAAATCCCCAAAGAGATGACAGGCTTGTGGGGCTACCTTGGTCGAGCCTACGCCACAGATTTTTTCAAACAGACCTGTCCGTCAGATCAAGAGATCATCTATCATTGGACAAGCAAACCAGAGCTGCCCCGCCTACCCAATGAAAAGCAGCTCATATGCGAAGGAACCCCAGTTTACTCGTTGAATGTCCCAAAGTGATGAAACACATACCTGTCAGAGTTCTCCACAGAAGGGCCTGAATTCTTTTATACAGTTTGGAATGACATACCTAGGAATCTCTCCAATAGAGGCATATTGACTGGATGCCTTAAAATATTTTCTGTAATATTCATGATGAAAGTTCTGTATTCATTGAAAATATATGTTACACTTGAGTGTAATAAAGTAAAGGACATATTTGTATTATAATTAACATTAAGGCAAACAGTTGCTAGGTTTGGGAATGTAAATACAGAGGTTTGTTCTGTATATGGGGTTTCTCTTACATACATACATGGATTGATTTGCATGTCAGGTATTCAGTTGTCTGAACAGCTTCCTACCAAACATGTATGTTTGATATATATAATGTTCAAAATATGACTCTCAAAACATCAAATTATTATACCGATTAATGAAATTTTGGTTTAACAGGAATAGATAATGACTTATAATGATGACTTAAATGTATACATGTAAATAATGTGTATATATGTAACATACTGAATATGGGTGCCTTCATTTTGGCAGAACTTTTTGTTCACTAGAATTTATATCTGTCATTGACAGACTTGCACCTTTTGATTAAGTTAGTGAGAGATACTGACCAATTCCTGCCAATGTTGAAAATACTGTGGTCTTTGCAGTTTAGTTCTTGTTATGTTACCTGCTTATGCATTAAAATTCTTCTCAAACCTTGGGGAAAGTTCAGACCTTTTTCAATTGAAAAATATGAAATCATTTGAAAATTTAATTTTCATGGTTCGGGTACCAGAAATAGAATAGCACGTCCGCACAAAAATTTATATTTTGGAAATAGTAATTATGAATCAATATGAGGAAGTTTTTTGTAAGCATTTTTACTTGATCAGAAAATAAGGATTTATATATCAAGTGAAACTGAAGAAACTGCATACATTGTATTATGTTCAAATAGTATTCAAATGTGTTCAGTATTGATATTCATCAGTTTGGAAGTATATCAGCAGTGTGGATTTGGTACCATACATTTGTTAATTGCAGGTATATTTTGTGGCATTGGTGGATAATGGCACTGGTTATGCACCTCTGTTTCACAAACAATCCTACCTGAATACTGAAAATTAAAATAGTTTTAAAGTGGCCCAATCACCTATCTGACCTTTATAAACTAAAGGTAATCCCTTGGAGCTTTTATAAAAAATAGGCCAGAAAACATGGATATCACAGAACACAGGCTGCTTGTTTTGTTTATTTCAACGAGTTTACAATATGTGGGGGCCCACAATAAAAAAATTCAAAAAGGGCATCTGGCAGCAAGTCAGGTTAGCCAAAAATTTGCAAATGGCATTTTGGAACAAATAAACTCTCTGCCTCTGCATATATATAACCTACCACCTAAAGTTACATGTTTTATCTGTTTGTCAACATTGTTTTGTTTACAAACATGTTGTTGATAAACCAGATCATACCTCCTTTATGAAGGCATTATAAGCACTTTTCACAATCAAAATTACCCTTAGATCATTAATATATACACAAAGGAAGCCAGAAATCTCATTAATACATTTTCAAAAGGTAGGTGAATGGGCACCTTTAAGGGCAATGTTAATGCTAGCTGAAATTTATCAGAGTATTCTTTAAATAATACTATTCAAGAAGGAAACAACAGATCAGATGATAAATGAGCTTCGTAATTTCTAGCAAGCCTCTCACCAGAGCATTATGGGTAAAATATGTGCAGAGACATCACATGGCATGTATGAACTCTCAGGTGTGTTCAAGAACTAAGTTAATGTTACAATGTCCACATCAGAGCTTAATATTAGAACTATGGTATATTCAAATCATGAATTAGGTTTTTGCCATGCTTTAATTGAAGATCATCCATTATGGCCATTGTTGCAGCTCCCATCGGCACAAATAGGGACACAATAATTTGGTACATTTATAACCATTAACCAGATATAAATTTACACAGCGAAATTACCAACCTTTAATTTCCATGATGACTTATAATCGAAAATTGTTGGCCAGATGTGCAGAGGCATACAGTTATAGACCGAGGATATTATTACTCTGGATAGTTAAGATGATAAGGCTAATAAATGACTGCAAATGGTAAATGTGCAATGGCACTGTTATTATGATCAAATTGCACTGACTGCTACAGAGGTGACCTGTACAATGGTTCAGTTAGGAGACTGCCAGGTATGAAAATAATTTGATCTCATTATTTTAGAGAATTTTCAGGTTATGACTAAAGTACTTAATAGTGAAATTAAATATTAAACTTGGTTTTCTATGCATCCGTCAGCATATATACTGTTATGTCTCTACTTAAAAAGACTCCTGACTTACAGTGGTATAGGGATATATATGTGTGCTCAAATGCACAAAATAGTTCTGGCTGATAAGAAATATCCTTGATAAACTTTTTTTCTGAACATGGAAACTCCTGCAAAAGATAATTAATATATGTAGTTTAAAACTTAACTTTGCCTTATTAGGATATATTTTTGCTACCAAAGGTTCTGTTATGTCCCCTCCATGCAAATTCTGTAATTGTGATAAAGAGGAGAGATTGAATGCCCAAGGGTGTCTCAGATATGCAAAATATTCAAATCAAGCATATTTAGTTCTGAAACTTACAAGTGACTAAGAGTGGTCTGGTTGAAAGGGTAGTCATATTGCTTGAGTGGTCACTGATACTGTTTTTACCGCATTTAATGATTTTTTTTTACTGGAAATTTTAGCGTGTTTGTTTACAGTTTATAAATAACATTTGGGAAAGTATGCAATCAAAACATTGGTGCTGTAATTTGGTTTTGGATGTCATTTTTGTGGTCCTCCATAAGCTGAAAATATGCAGTATTTTAACATTGTGAACTATTCATAATATGTAGTAGACATGTTGCACAAATATTATATTCCCTGTATTTTATGGACTCATGGAAGTATTAGCTTTATGTTAAAAAAAGGAAAGGAACATTGAAAATAAATAGTAACCAACTTTAATTTATAATCTGTTTGTTCAGTGATACGGCATTTTACCAATGAAGCTGTATAATGCGTGCAGTGTAGTGTGCCCAAATAATGTGTTGCGCATATGTATGGAAACTGAAGAAGTATAAAAAAAGAAGACCAATGATCAATTATCAAAAGATTATTTTATGTATCATCCGTTTTATCATGCTTTATAGAACTATAACTAAAATATTGACAGAGTAAATTCAATTTAACTTGTACATCACACTGAAAGGTCAAGATAATGGCGGAGTTGTGCCACATATTTGTTGCACAAGGTTAAGTTTAAATGTTGTTGGTCGTTTTGTGCCCCGTCTTTCTTTTATCTGTGACAGAATAAGAATATTTATCGGGATGTTTAATATGACTTCTTTGGATGGGCATACATAATAGTTTGTGATCACTTATGTCGAAATACAATCTGTTTGAATTGATTATTAAAGAAAACTATATATATATATATATATATATATATATATATATATATGATCAGGCTGATATGATGATATGATACATCATAATTAAATTTCAGGATTTGTTTGGGATAGATCAGTGTTGTAATTTTGTTCAAGACACATACAGACTGTGACTGGAATCAATGGATTAGTATATACCAATATATTGGTACACAATACCATATATAAATACTATTCAATATAGCATGTAGGTCCTTATATATACAAATTGACAGGTCTTATAAGGAGCAAGGAGTAATATACACAAGCAACAACAAGAACTAGGTGGTCCCCTGATACAGTATGTCAGTAACTTGTTTTAAGGTTACAGTATAAAATGATGTACATAGACAATAGGAATATGCTGATGATACTGATCAGGTCACATACTTTAATGATCTGTATCAGTGGTATTGGTATACGGCAGATGGCCTCTGGTATGTACTGATGTACTTGTACATGTGTGTTATACACTGTGGTACAGGAGGTTGGTGGTTGTACAGTTCTTGGCACTTGTATCATATATGTATATATATATAACTAGAATGCTACCAGTATATACAGGTGATGTCAAGTTACAATGACAACTGTATGGCCCCAGCGTGTGAAGTATTGCAGGGTTGGAAATATTTTTGATCTACTGTTAAACAGGAACCTTGTTTCATATTTTTGTTATGGATTCACTAAAATTGTTGTTTTTATTAAAACGAATATTAATTATATATATTTATATATATATATATATATATATATATATATATGTATATTATAAAACAACTAAGTTTGTAGAGGAAACTAGAAAGGCACACAAAGAGCGCATACCTCGGCCAAGGCAAAACAATCCTATAGGTTTCCCCTCTCTGGGATTATCCATATCTGCAACAACATGAGGTAATACTGAGCTAATCTGGCTTGTATGTCTTCCTTGATCCTTGTCAGCTACCACACCTCAAAGTTTTCTGGAAATTGGTTGTGAAACTTTTGCAAGTTCTTCCCTAACACACAAATGACCTACCGGTAACAACAGGTGTGATAACATAACCTCTTCAGTTGAGGCAACTACTTTTGGATGGAAGTTATTGATCTGTTGTACATAGATGTACAGAATGTATTGTTATTTATATATATATATATATATATATATATATATATATATATATAAGTAAACTGCATCTAGTTTTATAGGAAGTTCTGGAACAAGATGTTGCAGGAGAAGGGAGTTCAGTGATATTAAAATTGGAAAATGATTTTATACTTCTGAAATTTCAAGGTTTGAATCTCGGTGAACCCCTGTTTGTTACATATCAAATTTACATGCATTTACACTTTACAGTGTTCATATATAATTGTTTATGAGGCAATAATACTGAAAACTGCTGAATCATCCAAATAAGTGACATGTCCTTAACTGACAGGTTTATTCTGAATTGAAATGAACTTTACCATACTAGAAAGGGATGTAGTTTTGTATATGTCCATATGGTTATCATATGGTTGATAATTTTACATGAGCTTTAAAATAGATGCAAGGTTTCAGAGATGAGGTTTCCTCAGCCCACTTGATTAGTCATCAATGTTAGTAGTACAGTTAATATTAGAGATTTATATGCCGAGACAAATTGTAGAAAATTTCTGATTATTTTGCCATGTGCTGTTATGATATAACCCTTAGTTATTGTAATGATTAGTATAAATAATAAATAGATAATTAGTAATAATACACTTATTTTGCTAAAGTATATGATTTTAACCTTGCAGTGGATCAATTACACAGGGTTGTTCAGTTAAGAAAGCACACCTATATAGGAACATACATTTGTGAACAATTATCATGAGTAAGGTACTATTACATTTATAAAGAAGTTTTAGAAGTTGGTCAGTTTCTGTTGAATTCCTGATGAGTTTATCCTTTTAATGAATTTGTGAAATTACCAGAAGGCCAATGAGAAAGATGTTCATAATTTATTTCCAATCCTGTATTTTCTTTTCATTTTTTATCTTCTGTTCAAATAACATCTCTTAATGATTTTGTAATTTTTTGCCTACCTTCTAATAGCAGTTTCTTAGCCTTTTGGTAAGAACTCACACATTTCGAAAGAATCTCTAAACTTTACTGTGCATATATGCAATCTCTCTTTTAATATTTCATGTCTTTTTGTCTTTTATACAAAGGCTGTCTCTGATACTGCTGACTATTTACATATTTATCATTTACTCGTTCATGTCTAGTTTTACCTTATATATCATTGTCTGTACTCTTTACATGCACAAATACCAAAGGTCAGGTATACAAATACCATACATATACCAAAAAACAAATACCATACATATACCAAAAAAACAAATACCATACACTTACCAAATACTCAGACATTTCATATATATATTAGGGGATCAGTGTTCGGTTTATCTGTCTCATGTTTATTAGATGTTTATGCAAATATTATTCTTTCAGGTTTGCTTTATGTATATTAAATTAAGTTAAATTTATTGAAAGATTGATCTTTAGGGGAAATATTTTTATTCAATGCATATCATATATGTTTGAAAGCGGCATTTCAGTTATTTCAGTAATGCTCTGCCTGTTTATCTGTTTTATCAAGTACATGTGGATGATCAGTTTTAATCCTGTCATTAGATCTGCTATATAGATTTGTTTGTTTTGTTGCTTAAATCCTGTGTCTATACTATCATTTTAAACTGCTTCTGAAATCCCTATTTAGTATTTTAGACATTTAAGCAGTGACTGTTTTAAGGCCTTCTGTTAAACCCTGTCTAGACAGCTGTTTACCTACACTTAGAGTCTGAGACCCAGGGTGATTGTGTACATCAACACCATGAATCTATAGATTGGATCAAGAAATATTGAATAATGCTTTTCCCAGTTATTATTTAAAACTGTCATATTTGCTTTTATAACTACCAAGAATACTTTTCAACTAAACCTCGTCTGAAGTTCCTATTTTGAACATCCAGTGTTGTAGTGTACATAATGGTTGACCATTATTAAAATGCAATAATTTTCCTGATTTTTGAAACTGTACAGATTGGATGGGTTCTGTTTGTATTTAATGGCTCCTGTACAAAATCTGTCATTAAAGAAATTAGGGGGAAACAGCAGTCAAATATAGACACACTATTAATGGTATGTTATTGTAGTATATTTTAGATTAAAGTGTAAATATAAACCACATTATATTTGCAGGGTGCTTGATGGTAGTGCATGCACATAAGCAGGTGCTTGATGTAATTAAATAACGAGCAATAGTAACATCTTATTTACTTAAAATTAATTCAGATTTTATCAATGTATTTTATACATAGTTAATCACTCAGTGGTATCACAAAGGTTATTGTACACAAATCTGCATTTACTATGGTTTATAATTAGTATACAATTGGGCATGGGTTGTACTATATATCACATTATATATGATTACTTATCATATGAGGCAATGGAGTTAAGCATCAAACATAGTTTATTATCTGCATTATTTTAGAATCTCTGTTATCTGTGTTCACTTTTATAATATCCTTGTTTTGCACAGGATAGTTGGGGAAATAAAGGATTGTATACAAATGTTGTGTTTATTCAAATAGAATGTTTTGTTTGTGTGTGTGGTGAATTTTTGACAGTTGTTACAACTGTTACCACAATCCTCTTATTATGCTCTTTTTGTAATAGATGACAGGGCTCAATATAACGGTTTATAGCTTTCCCTGAACAAGTGAAAGTTCAAGAAAATAGTGGGAGGGCAACTAAAAGTCACCTCGTACTTGCCCGACTGGGCAAGTGGGTCCAACATAAACCTTTATCAAAAGGCCAGCAAAAGGACGCTTGTATTCTTAAATACATTCAATGATTGATATAGGGCAAGTAACAATTCATGAAGGGCAAGTAAAAGCTAGATGTTGCTTGCCTGACTGGGAAAGTACTTTCAAAAGTTAATGTGGAGCCCTGGATGATATTATCCATTAGAATTACTTCTTTAGCATCTATAATGCATTCCAATACAAAGGAAACAAGGATCATCTGGCACCTATTCTCATCTAATGGTAAGCAAACGTATTCCAGATCTCATTATATTATCATATAAAATAATTGCCTATGAAAAAAATATTAATATAGATTTTACATAAAATGAGCCCAATTCCTGGATAAAAAACATTTTTTCTATCTATTTTTCCACTAAAAACATGGAGGTTGTGTGATTTGTTCAAAAACTATGGGCACATCTATGAGCACTGTCAAATCAGCAGTGACATCAAAACTGGGAAATCCCCTGTGACTAAAAATTCTAGATCTCAGTAAAAGCACTTTGTTTCCGCCTCTGTCAGTCCCAAATTTTCAGCAGAGAATAAAAACAACATGCATTACTAGATCTGAGTTGTTTGTAAAATTCAGTCCATGATGTCACGTGTACCAGCCAATCAAATCGGGGCAAAGTCTGGGATCTGGGTGAAATCCTCCCATCACTCAACAAACGCACATGGAATAGGTTTACTTAACCTAATGAGGGATCTTTTTACTGTCAAGATAAGTTGTTTTCTCATCTAATGAGGGATCTTTTTGCTGTCAAGATAAGTTTTCTCATCTAATGAGGGATCTTTTTACTGTCAAGATAAGTTGTTGTCAAAGTGATCAGGTCTTGGTAATGATCATGCAGTTGTATTAGAGTTTGCTGTGAAACATCAGTATAAATGCCCCAAGTGTTGGCCTCTTTTTGACAACTTTACAAAACTAAAATTGGATGTAAATCTTTCCCTGACAGAGTATGTTGTTGAAAAAGGGTTATAAAACAGGACTTACATGTGTCCTTTCCCACAATGCAGGCCCAAATGTATTGGGATGTTAAGGGGTGCAATCACCTAAAAAGCATGTTGAATTAACACAGATTGCTTCTTCCCTTAAAATTAATTTGTACCTGCCAAAGTATCACCTGAAATTGTTTGCTTACTCCTGTAAACGAGTGTTAATACAGTGCTTTAGTCAGTCAGCCCCAACTTGTGTCAGTCAGGGGATGCCTGACTGACTTGGCCCCAAAAATGTGATATATGTTCCCACTCGCTGTAATCACTGCATGTTGCTGCTCACAATTGGACCACGTGGCCTTGTTAGGGTAAACAGATGCACGCTGACAGTGTTTACCAACAATCAGAGCCATAACAAGATGTTAAACAGGCGTATGCGAGGTACTGAGACAGTGTGCAGGGATGGTTTTGCTGGGAAACTTTTGTATAAAGCAAAACTTAATTGATAGTATGAAAGAATAGGCATAATATTGCTTCTGATTATGTCCTGTTAATAACTTAAAAATCACTTTTCAATATGCATGACTTTGAATGGCCAGAGGACTAAAACTTACTTTAAAAACACGGGCCATTTCATCCCAGATTATGCCAAACAAAATTTAGAAATCGAACAGAAGAGGTTTTTTCCGACCAGATAGTTATCAACTAGAGTTTGCCAAACTGTTTACTGTTGTGTCAACCACACCTTTGACATTTTTGTGACTTTTACATAACATATGCCTCCTCTAAGCTTAAAATTTTCAGCTGAGACTAATTTTAAACTAAAAAAGAGATTATCACTTGAAGAAAACAAAACAAGCAGGTTTTAGACATTCACACAGAATTCATTAGACTTGTTATAGTTAAGTAAAAGATATAACTTGAAAGTGAATTGACATTTCCATTATATGAGTTTTCAGCTGACAGCTGACTGTAAATCATCTGAGCTATAGCAATCATTCTTTGTCCATCAGCTGTCTGGCCGTCTGTCTGTTAATCGGGCACAAATCGTAACAACTGGACCTGGAATCTTCTTACTTTACATCCAGAGGGGATCTAAACTAAAAAATCTCCTTCGAAACCTGGAATTAGGTCTCTGTTACCCATATTCTTCAAGCTATAGGGCTCCAAAGTACCCCCCCAGAATAATGAAAAATTTGATACAAAAGTTCAAGTATCTGAACAACTAATGCATTGATTACCATGATTCTTTGCACGGATATTGATCATGGAGTGTTTCATCAGTTTCTGCAGACTGGTGGCGCCACCTGTATTTTTTTTACCAATTTTTTTCTCTATTTTTGAGACTTTTAAAGATGTGGTCATCTATTAACAGGGCACAAATCGTAACCGCTGGACCTGGAATCTTCTAACTTTATATCCAGAGAGGTCCAGGAAAAGTCTCCATGGAAACCTGGAATTAGATCTCTGTTATCCATATTCCTCAAGCTATTGGGCTCTGAAGTACCCCCTCCCCCCCGAATAATGAAAAACTTGATACAAAAGCTCAAGTTTCTGAACAACTAATGCATTGATCACTATGATTTTTTGCATGAATATTGATCATGAAGGGTATCATCAGTTTCTGCAGACATGTGGCGCAACCATGGGTCTTGATGAATTTAAGCTAAGATGCATGAACAATGGTGCCACCTACATTGTCTTAATTAGTTGCCTGTGCAAGGACACATTGTCAACATGTCAGTCGGCTGAGCGCATGACCCATGACCTACTTGTTTATGTTGATGGGTTTATCAATGTGTAATATTTTATTGATAATCTGTCATCAACACTTAAACTGCTACTAATTAACTCTTAATGCTACCAAATATCCCACCAGGTGTCAGCACAGTCTACCCATCCTGCTTTCAAATCCCAGATATCCACAAACTCCGGGCCTAGAAATGGACAAACATGTGAAAATATCACCTCTGTATGACTCTGGGTGTTGTCGAGTCCAGAGCCCTAAAGCAAGTCCGAATCCAGGCCACTCAATTCTGAGTACGATTCTGAGTTCTTAAGATTTGAGTTCAAGTCCACCCTTCTTGTCTTCATGCAGATCAAGTCCTGAGTCCAATACAGGTTTCCTTATTAAAAGAAATTTATCAGGGAAAATTTGAGATTATCCAGTGTGATTTTATGTTAATCAGTACACAAGTTTGCTTTTCAATTGAATGTGTGATTATGGTACATTTATCTCCAAATGCAGCTCAAGTTTGGTGTATATAATGTTTCTGTAAAAGCCTGTAATGTATGTTAGTCTGTATAGTATTTGAAAGAGCTTTGTTTTTTCTGCTGGACTCGAGATGAACTGGGCCTGACTTATCAAGTCTTTCCCTCAGAATCCACATACAAGTCAGAGTCCAGGACCCTGGAGTCCGAGTCTGAGTCCATAAAACAGATGTATATCACTGGTAAGACTTAAATAGTGGAGACTGTTAATGATCATGTGTCAGTAATTAAAATATCACTTTTTTGTAGATCCACCCAAGGACTTGCTGCCAACCAGTGACCCTGGGGCGAGCGGTCCTCACATCTCTACCCCCAGTGGACATGGTGCGGAGGGTAGAATAGCAAACATCGCTCTGAGTGACTTCACTATGCAGCTAGAGGAGTACACACCTACAGTAAGTGTTCAGGTTACTTTGGGGGGGGGGGTTCTTTTTAATTGACAAGTGGTTCATGTTGATGCCTTTTTTGTTTGTGAAGGTTTCAAATTCACGGTATTTGCGAAAGGAGAATAACAAAAATAAAAACTTCGTGAATGATAGGTCACATTGTCAGTGGCAAGTTGAAAGGTAATATTAAATCTTATTTATATATTCAAATATAGTTATGTTATAAATGATATCTCTTAATTTCAAATTGTTTGATGTCCTCTTTGGTTCCCATCCCATTGTTCAGGTTTTGCACACAATATTTGATATAACTGATGAATATTATGATTTTACTTTGTGTAGATTTGTTGTTCTGTTAGATTGCGATAATAAAAACCTCCTAAAACACTGAAAAAAAGGGAAGATAGTGAAATTTTAGCCCTATCAATATAGACCACAGTATTCTTTACAAGGGTTTACATTTATTAAATAGCCTTAGGGGCTTCACATCCAAATCTTATGCATGTATTTTAAGACAGTCTTACAAGCTATATATTCTTAACCCATTCAGCTTATTGAATGTCTGCTGTACATAATTATTTTATCCACAGTAAGGAACCTGTGTTCAGCTGTTAGTACATTTATTGCTACAACTTTGAAATTATTGATGAATACATTAACCAGTTATAAGATTTACACCAATAAGCACAAACCATTGGCCAGGACAGGAGGGACATGGCAGGGCTGTAAAATGTTTTAATTCATATAGACTTTTCTTTTAAATTTCATGTTTTATATTTAGTATTATGGCATAAATTATGTAATTATTCATCAAATACCTCTGGACTGGTATGCAACTATAGATTATGTGAATGGTACACACAGACGTAAGCTTAAGATAGAGCCAGCTATGATGGATACTGGTACCGGTACTGCTGAAATGTTACATGTATTTTCTATTTCACACTTCCATTTATTGACCACCATCCGTCATGCATGTTGTGTCACAGAGTGAATGTAAGACCCCTGGATCTTTTTTTTTCAGATTCCTGACTCAGTGACATCATATTACCTAAACAGGGCAGGATTTGAAGCCACAGACCCAAGAATGTAAGTATGATACAATAAATGTGTAATGCTATACCTAGGTATTTTAGCATAAAAACCAAGGTTGAGTCTGTACCAGGAAGAAAGGTAGAAACCATCATAGGGATATTTTAATTTCAAGTCATTTACTGGAAATTACAATTTATACTTTAATTAGGATTCTATCATAAGGCCTTGGTCACAGTGAATGTGGATACAACATTTCCCAATTTTATTTTGTTTCTTTTGATCCTTCAAAATTAGCACAGCTCACTGCAGTGTTACCATCTTATTTTCTTGCCACACATTTCAATATCTTGAACTTTCATGTGAAAGAAAGGGAATCCCCTATCCTACCTTTATCCAATATGGGGGCAATGCAACAAAACCTGTCTTGAACTCGCACATAGGACACAATTTGCTATAACAGAAATTGTATACATTGTAGTTTCATGTCAAGGTTGATCCCCAACTAGGGTAGATTATACCCCCTGTCTATGACGTGATGTGTTTTATACCCGTAATCCATCTGTCTGTGTAACTTTTAGTGTCACCACAATAACATACCAGGGCTTTGATGGATATTCATGAAACTTACCACAACTACTTACCATTAGATTATCTTGCCTGATTTAAATGTTTTGATGTATTTTGGTGAAACTAGATGGAAATATTAATCATTATAATATCTCACCTATGTTTGATTTCGGGCAAAATCCTTTCACGCCTATTTAATGAGGTCTGAATATATGTCATTTAAGACTTTGTTACGTTAGACCCATATGATGGACACGCTCAAGAGTATTAACTGACCATGTAAAATGTGTAGAAACAAGCTACAGAACCAGCTTTTACACCTTTTGTAAGATTTCAATCCACATCTTTGAATGATTATACACCTCTTGTGTTATATAACACCCGTATTTCAGTTGATCAGTTCAACTTTAACTTAAAAAAAATCTCAAAAGGATTCATCTATTTATTTTCAAAACCAGTGGACAGCATTGCAGTGGGTCAAGGTCATACACTTGTATACGCATACACAAATGCATTTAAATATAATTTCATGTTTACCTTTTTTAGAGTCCGGCTGATTTCCTTGGCTGCCCAGAAGTTTGTCTCAGACATAGCTAATGATGCCTTACAACACTGTAAAATGAAGGCATCAGGACAGAGCTCCAAAAAACAAGGAAAGGTTAGTGACTTGTAGGCCTGTGAGGGCCCCTTAGAATCGATTCAATTCTAGATTCAGTTCTAACTGAAGTAGTAAATTAAGACTTAAAAAAAGGCAATTTTACCAAAATAGATATAAGTAAATATGAACGAAAAAAAGGGACTTATCCCTGTTTATCACCAACATGTATATGTTTCCATGCAAATGTTAAGGTGGTGTGGCCTCCTGAGGCTGCTTATGTAACAATTAACAGGTCAAGTAAACAAGATGAATCTTATAATTTTTATAAGATGAATCTTATAATTTCAATGTTAAATTCAGTATTGTTCAGTTTTGAAAAAAAATTGATTTTTTTCAAACAAAATAACTTTTCAGGATTTTAATCCTAAGCTCTACATTTTGCAAATTTATGTTATTAATTTATTTTTTAAATATTCAAATGTGATAATATATTAGGATCTACCCGATTTATAATTGCTCATTAATATGTTTAAATTATAAATATAATAATGTGTAAATACTTTGTGGCATTTCATTCTTATCTCTTTTGGTTAGCTAGACCATGGTATTTTTATTACTGGAACACTCAGATAATCAGGGATATTGGGCAAATTTCATGGTATTAAATTTTTAGCTCACATGTATATTTTGCATTTGCTAAAATTTTCCAAAATACAACTGAGTGACATGACCCATGGGTCCCTTGTTTTTGTTTTATATTTGAAGTGTGAAGATAGAAATGTGAATGTTGTAAAATCAACTCTACTTAAATTATTATAGATTATCAAGTCATTCATGTTTCATTTTTTACAGGATAAAAGGTTCACACTGACCATGGATGACCTCACTCCAGCTTTACAGGAATATGGCATCAATGTTAAAAAGCCTGTGTACTTCACGTGATCATGGGTGCATGAGAAGCTCAAAAGATAGGACTGTACGATGCTGCCACCTGTCACCAGTAACTGAAACTATGTGTAAAATGCTGTCTGGTGCTTCCACCTTCTGGTGCTACCACCTCGTGGCTGGAACATGCACTATTTTCCTATGTATTGCATGTTGTGTGATGGTAGCAGAGTGACAATGAACGATAAAAATTTATTCTTTTGAAGTGAAATGGGAATTTTAAGATTGTGTATGTACACCTTGGTTTTTATTAAAAGTATGAAATAACATCACTTTAATTTATACAATTTTTTACACAACTCTAGATTAAAGACACTTTCTCAAGAACTTTGCTTCAATCTTGAATGGTTATTATAATTTTGTTACAATTTCCTGTATGATGTAAGAAGGATCCAGTGTGACTGAAGGGTATCACAAGGGAGGAACTTCATGTTCATTTTTAAAGAGGCTCCATCAAGTATAACCTAGTGTCCTGTACTCACGAAACGTGAAAGATCCATGAGGACCTCATATCTATCTGCCCTAATTGTATGCAAGTTTTAAACCTGTCGATTAATGCATGGTCTAAAATGCCTGTTTAATCCTACACGGCTTCTTGTTGTTTTCCCAAGCACATACTAACCCAGTTTGAAAATGACGAAATAGCCAATCAAAATGATGAAGTTTATGGTAAATGCCAATAATCCTGTTTTACACCTGGTTCCGTTTTTAACAAAAAGTTGCAAAGTTATGACAAATATGTCAGACACACGGTTTTCTAGTGGAGTTAAATAAAATAAGACACCATTGATAGGCATGTTTAATTCTCACTACAAGTTGAGAATGATCTTTTAATATATTGCAGAATGTCTAGATTATATTTGTCTGACCAAGTAATGTGGTAAAGAAAGGAAACCAAACAATGTAGGCATATAGAGCTGTAAAATTTATGTACTTTGTGGACAAATAGGACTATTAATAAAACGGTATATATTGACCAGATCTGCTTTCTTTGTTTTTAATTTTCTTCAAGAGAAACTAATGGACACTGACAAATTTCCTTTGTTGAAATTGTGAAATCTGCTGTTAGAGCGTCTTGTGATTCATGTGATTTCAAAATTCAGTTAAAATGGCAATAAAAGAGGATAGATCAGGTGACCACAATCATTCAAAGATCACACTTTAAAATCCACGCTTATTTGTATGTAAAATACACTTTAACCCTTTACTGTTTACATTTATTTTAGATTTCTGACATATTCAGACACTATATATATTTACACTAATAGCCATATTTTCTCAAGCTTTTTTTTGTATCTTTATCAAATTTTCAACAGTTCCCACTAAGAGGGTTTGCTGAAGATTATTGAAAATCATTGAAACTTAGAAATAATATGCAATATTTTTGTCCTGGAAGAATCTATACATATCATGGCATTCCAGTTGCCCATTCAGAGTGCTCTTTAGTGGCTTGTAAACAGTAAAGGGTTAAGATTACCCAATCCTTTATAACATATTTTGCTTTCCACAGGCATGCAACAGTGTTTGCAAAATCGAATGTAGCCCTGTTACCATGATTTGTGACCCTTGCATTTCTCTGTGTTATACATATATACACACATATATACATACTAGAACATGTACACATTTGATACATAAAAACAATTTTTTTTCATCAACTAAATTTTATTGCTGTAAATGGCAAAAGTGAATACAAATTATTATATGGCAAAAAAGGAAGAAAATCTTGAAAAGCAAACTGTACAGATCAGAAGTACTAAAATATCATTATGCAATAATCATTTTTATATCAATCTCTTTTGCATATGTCAAATCATATTTACATATAAACAAAATATAATTCTGGCAACCATGTTACCTATTATGACATTATAATGGTTGCTGTGTTACTGTAAACAGAATTTGATTTCCATGGCAACCACACCAACTATAATGACATTAAACAGGAAGCCATTATACTGATTACAGAACCTTTGCATTATAACATTTTATTTTGACCTCCACAACAACAGTTGTTATCTCATGAAATGTTGCCATAGGAACATTAAGGATAATGTATTACTTGCTATGGTATGAAATATAGGATCTGAGCATTAAAAACAGAGGGTTTATTGATTGCAACCACCCTTGAAAATATTATGATGAAATCATAACCATTGTCAATGTGACAATTACGACACCATCAGCTTATCTGCATAAACAGGCTGGTCATAACCATCAAAGAAATACTGCCATACAAAGACAGAGGTATAAGGTTTATCGTGACATCAGCGACCATTGTGACAGAGACAAAACTGCCCTCTAACCAAGTTTAACCAGACAAAAATCCTTTTATATATATGAGCAAAAATATCTCTGTGCAAAAATTCTGCATGCATATATCTTGGTATATACCTCTCAGGTGGGCTATGGTTTGCCTTCTGCAACTAAAGTGGTTAAAATAATTCAGATAAAATTTGATACATTCAACCTACTTTGACAACTATATAAGAGAGAGTTATCTGTACTGTCCCAGTTAGAAATTTTGAATACTTTCAAATAATATTGCTGTTTTAACAGAAATTCATGATATAAAAAAGAAATCTAGCTTCTGGATCAAGGACTTGACAAGATCATTAATAAGATGTGGCGAAGGTAAATTTATGATGGGAATGTTCAGAAATATTAAACTGTGTATGTGAAAACATACCAGTTCAGTTTCTTGCAACCAAACATATAAATACATGTTATTTCCTGGTGGTCTCTTTAAAAAAAATATTTATATCCCTTTTTCTTCAAAGAAATTATGAACTTTCTCCAAGAATTTATTATCAGGTACTAGCTCAATGATTAACACCCCCCCCCCCCTTTGAATAAATGTAGTTTTTTTCCTGTAACTAATTATTTTTCTCCAGAAATTGGTGTGTTTTTAAGACATATTAGTTTTTACTCCTTACACTTTCAATGCAAAGTTTTACAGCCAATCAATACAATACAAATTGACTCCTGAGCTTGCCTCTGGAGGGTGCTTTTTCAAGCTTTATTCAGCAGATAGTTTATTATAAAATTAGATCTTGGATATTGTAAAGTAGATCTTGGATATCTGTTTCAAATGTATATACAGTGGAACCCCCTAAACTGCTTTGTCTCTGGGCCATGAGCATAAAGCTAGAAAATAACCTCCTAATTAATAAATGCACATTTGCACCATCATTACAGATTTGTGAAAATAATTGGGTGAAAAAGTTTGGCCACAGATTACTCAAAACTTAAGACAATCATTCTGGTCATAATAATTCCAAGTTCTCCCACCAGAGGTAACTACTTTACACCAATTAATGTAACAAAACTGGATTATTTCGCCACAGTACACAGCAAGATAATACAATTCAAATTCAAAATGCTTTGTCCCAAATGAATCTAAACACTGTTCAATACATCTGGTGGGTCGACAAAATCTGGTGATTGAGCAATTTACCTGACAAATAGATGCATATACTCAATTCTGTATATTGTGGTACACGTATATAACAGCAACCCGTTGTGAGATAAGGCACTTTTTTTATCAACATCAATATTCCACCAATCAACGTTTCAAATGCAAGTTATTATACACCCCTCTCCCACATCCTAGCTTCTTAAATGTATAATTTACTTTTAATATAATTTCATCAGTAGAAAAATAGTAAAAAAATACATAGATAAACTGATTTTTTTTTCAAATTTCATTTATGTGCATTCTTCAGCAAAGATAGGTATAATTATATTTTATGAGAAAATCATGAGATTATGGAAACTGGTCCATACCACAAACCCTGGGCATACTAGCAGAAATTCCAGTCCAAATGGTCATGTGGTGCCTGAGACAGGCACATAATACCCCCATTGTCAGAACATTTGGAATATACCTCATCTAAATATTAGACTGATACCCTGCTCACAATGTCTCTGCAAAGCCTAATAATGAGACAAAAAAAGAGGTAACACCAGGCCACTGGTAAAATCATGTCAGAACATTTGTGGATAAATGTACATTACATATAGACTGGTGCTCTTCTCAAAGTCGGCAGTAGCCCCTGAGACCACATAAAAAATTTGAATTCCATTCCATCATTATAATGCATAGAATAGTATCACTGCAATGAACTGCCAAAATGAGTAAGTCAGCCGCAACATTTGTCCATGTGGTTCCTGGCCTGTCTCAAGAAAGGTACCAATGAGGCATGAACCAGTTAAGTGTTTTGCATACTGCATATTAATTTTAAGAATGTATATGAACTCACTACCCAATCACACAGAACCTAAAATTCCAAAATCATGCGCTTTAAAATATTTTCTTATATTAATAATATAGTACCATGTAAAAATACATTAATCTTGATTACATTTTAATCATATATATAAAATTCCTGAAATGATCTGACCCTGCTCCTGATTGGTAGAGGCATCTATTGAATTTCATAAGTTGTGTAACATGGCGTAAGTTTCACAGGTGCTGCATAAAACTCATCTTAATTAAATAAAATATAGTGATGACATCATATACTGTAATTGATGTACAAAGATCATAAAAAAATACTTCTAGATAACGTATGGTTGGCACTATCTTCTACATGATTTTGTGTTTAAATATCATATACCTATTCTCTTGTCTGTGATATTGCACAGGGCTATTGAGTGCACGTCTGTGTGCATTTAAATAAATGTAAATGCTGAGTAGCACATGAGGTGTAACCCGTGTACATTTTTTTACAATTTTAATTTTTTTTAATCAATAACTATCCAAGGAGAAAGATAATAAGACTGTTGAAGCCACTTTTAAAGCATGAGTTGTGAAGACACAAGGGGCATGTATTGTCTGCCTACAGATCAGCCACTATGAGGACAATCCATAGATAAATGTACATTTTATGTGCATATAAATATAGGATATGTCTCATATCAAAAGATATAGTGAAACCAAACTGATATAACAGTACCAAAAGTTAAGGTGCGGCTTGTAATAGACATGCGTCTTAAGTTGGAGAATTTACGGTACTAGGGCCAACATGCATACTGAATGACTTGTTTTATATGTGAGACAAGACCACCTCAGTTACATGTCTGTATTCCAAGCATCTGAATCTTGTCAGCTTGCCAGTTTTTTTTTTAAACAGATTGAAGCCACTGGAGCTAAACTGAGAGAGTTCTTGCACAAAAATCAGTTAGAATTAGTTAAAGTACCTTAAAGTATCATCTACTATATGCAGTTGGCATCTGATGGCAGGATCCAAGGATCCAAGGTTTTGCCCATATAGAAGCATAAGAGGATCCAGGGGAGGGGTCCAGGAGATCTTGACCCCTTTTTTCAGTCACTGCAACCTTTTTCAAAAGGATTTCAGACCAATTTTTGCAGCCTGGACCCCCCCCCCCCCTTTTTCCAGACATGGCAACTTTTTTTAGCTTTTGTCATTAATCCTGGGTTATACCCCTCCTTTGCCTAAATCCTGGAGCCACCCCTGAGGGGTGTCCAAATTATAATGGTTACAGAATTTAAAATCTTTTGCATATGACATTCAGTAAGTGTCCAATACAAAACAGTGCCCATTATAAAACACTATCCTTGCAAGTGTTAACAAACAATGGCCAACAATTTTTACCAGAATGATGAGTGCTATATATATATATATCCTACAGATAATCATGTACTGATTGTACTATATGATACAGTGTATAAATGTCTTAAGGCTGAACAAGTTGCTGTTCATTTACTCTTAATTCCTGCTGAATAAGAAGGACTGACTATATATGCTTTAAATCATTAAAAGTTTAAGGTCAGTCCTTATGTTTATAAAGTTGCATGTAAAAATTAACACAATCTAAAACTACATAATGTACAAAGTAATATATATGCTTTGAAGACAATATTTACAAATGACATTATATGTAATAACTGGCATGTTGCATACTGTGCATTTATCACAAATAGCAAATATTTGGTAACAACACTCAAAAACTGGCAACCCTCAGGTTATCAGCTTCACTCTATCTGCAATGACACTAACATATTTTGTTATGTTTAAAATATTCATTGAACTTTAGATATATATATATATTCACCCGGAACAAAGAGTCTGTTCAACATTTTTTTTCAATAATTTGTTAATGATCTGCGGAATATAATTTTAAAGAAAAATTTAGCCTACAAGAAAACTTTAGCCTACAAGAAGTAAAGTTATGTGAAATACTATTTCAACAAAATTATACTACCATAAATTTATTGATAATTTACATTGCCATGGGAATTAAATTGTGATTAAATCATGTCTCCATGGGATCCACTTTCTAACCATGCTGATTTACATGCTGCTATGGTAGTTACCATGGTGATTACTATGAATGATCATGAGAATCATCAGGTTGCTATGACAATAACTGTCAGAACTGTTATACATTCTTGCCTTTTTATGTCAGCATCTCTCAATGTGATCTATATGCAAAACTAAATTTAAATAAATAGTGACAATTCAATTCCCATGGCAACACTGTGATTACCATGGTAACAAAGTATTCATCTTGGTAACACATAGACCATAGTGACATGTTTACACTAAAATTGTGCGACTATATTTCTATTTATAAAACCTTCTCTGCAAAGATCAACACACTAAAATAAACATAAATCCAGGGTTTGGTTAAAATGGCCCAAATGTAAATGCCAGGAGTATTGTAGAGACACATAAAATTCCTAATCTGAAATCAGACTGCATAAAGGAAAATTTAAAATGAACACATCTTTCATGCTTGCATCTACTCACTTCCCTTCGATTTTATGTGTTCACCTTTTTGCTTTTCAGTATGTATAACTTCCACATTTGTGGAACTATCTGTGCAGCTTTATGGCTGCCATCTTGGTTTCATTTCTGCAACCTGTGCTAAATCCAACCTGAAAGTTTCCATAATGTACACAGGTCTGCTGCACATAAAATGCTTTTGCACTGTTATGTGATTGTCGTGAACAAATTAAAGTATTGTGTAACCTTTGACCTCCTACATTTTGTCGTTTTGGTCCAGTTGCATGAAACGTACTCGTGATTCATCTTCTTTCAGCATTTTCCTTCGTCTGTAATAAAAATAAGGATGTGCTAATAGATTACAAATACAGTTTAGTATTCTAATATTTACGTGCATCTGAGCTTAATTAGGAGTAGGTCAAAGGTGTAATGATTTTTGAAGTACCTAGCCATAATCTGAATGTTTCCTCATATTTACTCATATTTCATATAAACTGCAAGGTAAAGTATTATATTTTCCCAGATAATTATGTATTTTCCCTTTTTAGTTTATCCCTTTTTTGCCTTTGAAACACAAGATTTTTTAGGTTAGCTGCGTGTATGACATGTAATCACGGTAAAATCAGGGTCAATGGCAGTGGAGCAGCCTTGACCTTCGGGTGTGCCATATATGGCGATTTCTATTATCAAAGCTACCACTTGGTATTTAATGAAAAAGTGTAAACTTTGCGTCTGAATAAAGTATGGAACATCAATATAAAATATGAAAGAAGGTTATATCAATACCAAAGTGAATAAATTATCATTACAAGTTAATATATATATGATACATTTAAGTGAAATAAATAAAACTTAATTTTAAATCACTTTTGCTAATTTATATTCTCTTGGAATATAAAAATGTAAAGATTAAAATTTCAATTGGTAGGTAATCCCTTGTGGTTAATATTTCACACAACAGTCAACCATAATTTTATTGTAAATAATTTGACAAAGCCTGATTAATTTTAATAAATAATAATTATATAAAAATTTCCACAGATAGCAAGCCCGACACACAGCAGACTTACCTGAAGTAGATGAGTCCCACGATGATGAGTACGACCACGATCAGGAGCACAGTTATCACTCCCCCGGCTACGGCTCCTGGGTTGGCAACCTGTGCCTGTGAATCTGTAAGCACAAACAATGTCTTATGATTAGATAGTGGTGTCTTTCTGCCAGAAGAAAGCCCCTCATTAATAATATGCACTCCTAGGCGCCCAATCACCTATCATACCTTTATAAACTAAAGGTAATCCCTTGGATTTTTTATAAAAATAGGCCAGAAAACATGGCCATCACCACACACAGGCTGCTTGTTTTGTTTATACTTACGTGATAATGAAAAAGTTGGGGCCGGCCAAAATAATCAAACTAATTCAACATGGATACCTGGCAGCAAGTCAGATGAGCCAAAGCTTGGCTAATGGCATTTTCGAACAAGTAACTTTTCTACCTCTGCATATATGTAACCTATCACCTTAAGTTGCATGTTTTTCCTGTTTGTGAGCATTGTTTTGTTTACAAACATGATGAATAAAGTTCATACATCCTTCACAAAGGCTTGATAATAACTTTTCACAACCAAAATTACCCTTAGATCATTGATATATACACAGTGGAAGCCAGAAATCACAAAAATTCTTTTTCAAAAGGTGGGAGAATGGACACCTTAAAGTATTCAGTGATCTAATTATATTCTTTCTATTAATCATCCATACTGCCACCAGGGGATGTAATGTATTACTGTCAAGCCTTCAAACATCACCAACACCCAGGTTTGTTCTATTTTAATTAGTTGAAACTAATGGCTGATGAATCTTGGCCTAAGCCAGCACTTGATGGTGGTCTGCAGTAAATGATCCCTATACAGGCAGTGGCTAAATGAATCAGTGGAAGGAATGTAATAAGAACAAGGCATAACTAATGTATATAGCTTATATATACTTTAAAAAGCTTCTCCTAAAAACTGATCAAATATATTATATTACTGATGTACAGAGTCCGAGCCAGCCATCAATCAATAACTGAATTTGGAGAGGAAGGAATAATTGCAGTCACTGCATTTACAGCATTTTCAAACATTTTGATATCAAGCTCAAATACAAGTACAGATAAACAATACATGATGTGGTAACCATTTTTTTTACATTATTGTATCCTATATTAGAAATCAGCACAGTAAAGCATGAAATATTTAAGAAGAACTTGGTCTACACAAGTGCTTAAGTACATAATAATGTTAATCTCAGCGTCATCTTGGAAGATAACAGTCAGCAGAAAATAGATGCACCTCAGAGTACCTTACAGAATTACTATTTGCAATAGTCAAATTGAGAATAGAATTGGTGGGCAATTATAAATGATTGTCTAATCAACCATGATTAACACCTGGAATAAATCAGAATAAAATTTTGAAGTAAAATGAGCAAAATGGCTGAATCAATCAAGGGAACTCATGGGGCCGCTCCTTATTCTAATTTAAACATCTATAAACATGTTTTTTTTTTTATTTGAAGATTTTCTGAGTGATTTTGCTTGCATAATTTGTCCAGTGGGGGAGGAAGGGAGGGGGGGGGGGGAGTTCAACTATAAAGAAACAAAAAACATCTAAAATTTTGGGATGGAGCTTGTATTTCAAAGGCAACATGATCAAGGTATCACTTGCCTTTTAATACTATTGGTATTGGATGAAATAAGATTATACTGATTGGCACCTAGACATGAAAGCTCAAAAGATTTAAAGTATGACTTAACTTTGGTTTCAAATGGTACTGGACATGGATAATGAGTTATCTGAATTACATCCACATCTGAGAGCTCACAATATGAGATACAACAGAGGCACCATGCATGTATCATAATGAATTAATTGAACCCACAACTGACAGCTCCTGGGATCATGTATAAAATACCTTTGGTTCTAGACTTTGTCACAGTACTGGAGGCACCCTTTATGATATAGTGAGCCTATATTCATAACTTACCTTTGGTTTTGGGCTTGGTGGTGGTACTGGACACACCGTGTGGTATCACTGATGGTTTTGGTGGTTGTGAGCTTGTTTTTTGTGTGGTTCCCTTGGAGGATGCTGGCGGGACTGGTCGTTGTGTGGGAGCGACTGGTGCTGAAATAAATAGTCCCAATAAGCCACACCAAAAATATCAGACATGATATATATCAATATGCAAGGTCTCATACACTGAGCATGAGACTCACACAAATATCTCATCTCACACTCTCACACCAGGATACAGAAAGCTCACGCATTTTCACATTTGACAGCTAAGCAAACAAGGGACCCATGGGTCACGGCGCTCAGCTGAAGTTTGAAAGTTTTGCAAATGCAAAATATGCAAAATATTCTATTGTAATGTTTTTCATTTATATAAGAATATAAGAAGCTAAAAGGAAAGGGGCCCTCCTACTTGGTTATAGTAAATTTCTTAATATATGATTGCAAACTAATACTCTAACAAGACTGTCATGAAGAAAAACAGTAAAAGTTTTGAGATAATGTGATGCATATGAAATTTACAGATGGACAGGCAAGTGGACAGAATGGACTAATACCTTTATTTCACTTTCAAGGGAATAATGCATTTAAGTTTATATATAAGCCTTTTTTTTAGCATATCCACTTTTTCAATTAAAAGTTTTTATCTGAATAATTTTTTTTATTTACAAGTTTTATAAATTTTTAATAAAAAACTGAAAATATAATTTAAATATTAAAATTGTTGCAAAAGTTGCAATCATTATATATCCAGAGTAAAACAAGGGACCTATGGGTCACTGTGCTCAGCTGAAGTTGAACTTGAAGGTAAAAGTCTAAATAATATCAAATGGAGATAAAGTGTAAGAGGAAGAGGTAATAAAGGTTGGTTTATATGATTGGTTTGTATTGATGAGCAAGAAATTGTTGCAAATAATATTTTGTGACCTGACCATGTGTTTCCTAATGCTGAAACTGAAGCATGTGAGCATTTTGTGAACAAATGATCTGTACTATTACCATGATCATTAGTTGGCTTTTTGATTAACTGTTGACATTTGAGTAGATTACACATTTGTTCAATTGAATCTATTTTTTGTATAATATATATTATTAAATATAGATGTATTTTTTATGAAATGTAAACAGTTGAAATATAACTAAATAACAACATAAAACAGGGCAAACAAAGCCTGATCTCAAATTCTGCTGAGGCAGGAAAATAATGAACAACGTGTGTATTAAATCCTCATTTTTTTTATCACATCAATTTTTTTTAATTTAAGTTTATATTTCTATACATTTCCAATATAACATATATATCTGAATATAAAAGTTGATTCATAATTCTCAATTGCATCATCTAAATCTCAATCTTGTCAGATAACACAACATCATGCATACAAATGTTTATTTATTTTTTACCACAAAAATATATCTTTTAAATCTGCAAAACAATAAATATCTAAAAGTAATACTTGATTTAGATTTCACAATTTTTAATTGTGTCTTTATTTACCCATAATGTGCTTCACATTTTATGAATTTAAGCATACTGATGGGTTCAATTATATTTGTTAAAATCATTTAAAAGAAAATTGATTTCTTTAAAAATGCTACATTACACAACATTGCATCTTCTGGATTACACCCTGAATTGTTTTCAAGGAAAGTTTTTGCATATTGGAGTTGAAACAGCATTACAATTAAGGAGATACAGTGAAAACTATAACAACAATAACAATTACTGCATCACACTTGGTTGGTTGGGTTTGCAGGGGGGGGGGATTGGAGTGGTGATATGAATAACTGTACACCTGTCACAGCAGGGGATCTCCCCAAGTGACTGTAACAAATCAGAAACCCTGGCATAGCTGACTTCCATTGACATGGAGTGGGACCCTGCATCTGTAATCTGTAATCAAAGCAATTGACTACAATACAGCCACAAGAAAAAAATCAATAACTAGCTTAATTTTCAAGCTTTTACTTTCAAATTTCAGATTTAAACAAATTTCAGATTTATGTTTACATGCTGTGAAAATTAAATCAATTGTACTTACAGCAAAAAAACGTGCCATGGTCAAAGTTGGGTAAAATTTAAGGTACTGATTTTATTTTTATGCTTATAACTTAAAAAATTTACAAAATTCAGATCTTATTTTGGGTAAACAATTGAATCTTGATTAAACATAGTTATATACTTGGGAAAATAGACTCTAATTTAAAAATTTTTCATGTTAAGTGAGTAAATATTTTTCCTGATTTTTTAAAAAGTCCATTATGTTTGGGCCCATAACTTAAAGAATTTATACCTAACAGATCTAATTTTTGGGATGTACATAGGAACTATATAAGGGAATATTTGTGGTTAATATGAGGAAAAACAGATGAGTGGTTTTGATATTAGGCAGTCCTGAAGTGTGAAAAAAAGGATTTTAATAAAAAATAGAGGTTTTCCCTTAATTTCTCAAAGGAACAAAGTCGCAAAGACCCAGTTTTCGGCTTGGTAGGAGATCTTGGGGACATCTAACATTATTGTGAATTTTGGATTCCTAGGTCTTACAGTTTCAAAACGTGCCACATCTACGGACGGACGGACAGACGACAGACAATGGACCACGACTTATAGTCAGCTGAGCTAAAAATTCATTTTGGACTAATTTCACATCAATGTACACACTAGACACAGTAGGAATCTAGATTAATATTATCAACTGCATCTTTGTCTATCATTAATTTCCTTCATATGAACTCTAATGATTAGTAATGAATAATATGATTTACTTCTTTATCATTAAAATTGAACTGAAAACGCCATAGGTGACTGCATGGTGTTATTTGGAATAAGTGACATTCTACCCATCGATACAAGATTCTTATATCATCAGTAACTGCAAGTTAATTTCCTGTTATTATAAACTAACAAATTCCTTTTCTATTTTTCTTTAATTTGTTATTAAAAACCAATAAGAATTTATTAATTTATTGTTTATTGTTATGTTGTTGGTTAAAACTACTAGATGAGTTAGGTTGTACACCTGGATCAACTGTGGCTGGCCATAAGCTGCCTGGATTCCGTGTATGCCTCGCCTCAAGCATGCATAATACAGGTGACTCAAGAGGGGCTGGAAAGAGCCAAAGTCTGACAGGGTCTCATAAAAAACATAAATAAAAGCTACAATTTTTGGCCAATTTCTTTCAGCTTTCTAAACTAAAAAGCTGAAACCCTTATGTGTGCATGATATGAAAATTATATCAACAGTGCTCACGGGAAACAAACGTGCCATGGTCACAGTTGGGCAAAATTTAAGGTACTAATTTTATATTTATACTAATAACTTATAAAATTTGAAAAATTCAGAACTAATTTTGGGTATTCAATTGAATCTTGATTAAATAATTTTACATCCCTGACAAAAAAATCTCTAGCTTCAGCAATGCCCTTGTTAAGGGAGTAAATATATTTCTTGATTTTTTACAAAGTGCATTATGTTTGGGCCCATAGCTTAAAACAATTACGCAATACTGACATCATTCTGGCATGTGCATTGAGATTGAAAAATATGTATAATATTTATGATTAAAGTCAGATCAGTGGTTTTGATATTTGGCAGTCTTGAAGTGTAACAATGGGTTTTTAATGTAAAAATGAAGTTTTTCATTAATATCTCGAAGGTATTAAGTCCTAGTGACCATATTTTTGTCATGGTAGGGGATTTTGGAGACATCTAACTGTATGCCTAATTTAAGGAACTTAGAGCTGAAGCTGGGGAGCTGAGCTCTTGCAAACTGCATAACACTAGCTTGATGTAAACAATATGTTACATGGTGCTTGAAAACTTGAATAAAATCTACAGTTTTTGATCAACTAGTTTCAAATTTTTGGTGATAACAGTTGAAATGCTAACAAAAACATGCTGTGAAAATTAAATCCACAGTACTTACAGGAAAAAAAACGTGCCATGGTCAAATTTGGGCAAAATTTAAGGTACCAATTTTTTATTTTTATTAATATTTTAAAAAATTTAAAAGATTTTCATCTAATTTTGGGTTTACAATTTAATTTTGATTAATTAAAGTTATATTACTGGAAAAATGTCCATAGCTTTAACATTTTTTGTGTTAAGTGATCAAATATCTTTCCTGAATTTTTACAAAATGCATTATGTTTGGGCCCATAACTTTTTTAAATTAAATAATACAGAAATAATTTCTAACATGTACATAGGAACTATATAGAGGAATATTTATGGTAAATATGAGGAAAAACAGATGAGTGGTTTTGATATTAGGCAGTCCTGAAGTGTGAAAATAGGTTTTTAATAAAAAATTGAGGTTTTTCCTTAATTTCTCAAAGGAACGAAGTTGCAAAGACCCAGTTTTCGGCTTGGTAGGAGATCTTGGGGACATCTAACATTATGCTGAATTTTGGACTCCTAGGTCTTACGGTTGCAAAACGTGCCACATCTATGGACGGACGAACGGACGACGGACAATGGACCACGACTATAGCTCAGATGACTTATAGTCAGCTGAGCTAAAAACTGAAAATATAAGTTAAAATATTAGAATTGTTGCAAAAGTTGCAATCATTATATATCCAGAGTGTAGCTCATATTGGGTCATATTATGCATACACATATATTTTATTATTTTTAAATCACAAATGTTTAAGCTGAATTTAAAAGAAAACAAGTGACCCATGGGTCATGACGCTCAGCTGACTGGGAAGAGATTCACAAAAGGAAATTTTATCATCAGAATGGTAGATACCCATTCAACTGAAGCATCAAACAGATTAACCAACAGGCCAAGATTTAGTCTGTATTTATATATCTGAAAAATAGAGAAAAAATGTGTAAACTTTAAAAACTAGGATACGGGTAGCCGACAAGTGACTAGGTGTATCTGCCAAAATCAGAGTGAAGTGAGGCATGGATTGAGTGGCAAGGGGAAACAGAGTGAGGTATGTTGCATATTAGCATGGATGTCTGCAGCCTAAATGTGTATGTAGGTTGTGCAACCTACCACAAATCCAGAAAGCTGACCAAGTTGTATACATATGCAAAATTTTAGGCAGAAAAGTCAAACCACTACATGGATATGAGTGATTTTAGCCCACGGCAGACAAACAGACAGACGCTGTGCAAAAATGGTTGCAGTTTTGTGTATGATAAAGACCTATGTGAGATCTAAACACAAGCACAATTTTGGCTCAATCGGTCAAATGGTTCCTGAGACATTAGCTTGGATGTGTGCAGCGTTAACTAGAATGTAGGTGGCGCCACCTGTCATAAAATCAAGAAAGCTATCCAGGATGTATAAACCTGCAAAAATTTTAGGCAGTTATGTCAAACCACTACAGAGAAATGAGTGATTTTAGGCCACGGCAGACCAACAGACAGACGCTGTGCAAAATGTGCAAAAATGGTTGCAGGTGGCCCCTCCAGTTTTGTGTATGATAAAGACCTATGTGAGATCTATACACATGCAAAATTTTGGCCCAATCGTTCAAACGGTTCCCGAGATATGAGCTTGGATGTCTGCAGCATAAACTAGAATAAAGGTGGCGCCACCTGTCATAAAATCAAGAAAGCTATCCAGGATGTATGAAACTGCAAAATTTTAGGCAGATATGTCAAACCACTGCCAAGATGTGAGTGACTTTATTGCACGGCAGACAAACAGACAGACGCTGTGCAAAAATGGTTGCAGGTGGTGCCACCAGTTTTGTGTATGATAAAGAGCTATTTGAGATCTATACACATGCAAAATTTTGGCCCGATCGGTCAAACGGTTCCCGAGATATGAGCTTGGATGTCATCAGCGTGAACGTGAATGTAGGTGGTGCCACCTGTCATAAAATCAAGAAAGCTATCCAGGATGTATAAAACTGCAAAATTTTAGGCAGATATGTCAAACCACTGCTGAGATATGAGTGACATTATTGCACAGCAGACAAACAGACAGATGCTGTGCAAAAATGGTTGCAGGTGGCGCCACCAGTTTAGCGTATAATAAAGAGCTATGTTAGATCTATATACATGCAAAATTTTGGCCCGATCGGTCAAACGGTTCCCGAAATATGAGCTTGGATGTCATCAGCGTGAATGAGAATGTAGGTGGCGCCACCTGTCATAAAATCAAGAAAGCTTTCCAGGATGTATACGCATGCTGAATTTCAGGTGAATTAGTCAATTCACTGCAGAGATATGAGTGATTTTAACCAAAGGCAGATGAACAGATGGACACTGTGCAAACATGGTTACAGGTGGCGCCACCATTTTTTGTGTATGTTATAGAGCTATCCAAGGGCTACATTAGTATAAATTTTATTTCCTGATCAGTCAAACGGTTCCCGAGATATGAGCTTGGAAAGCTGATAAAATCAAGTCCCAGAGGAGCTCTCTGGAAACGAACGCGGCAACGGCGGAGGAACCCGGTCAAAAACATAGCATCCACAAAACTTCGTTTTGGCGGGTACAAAAATACAGGTGGCTCCACCAGTCTGCAGAAACTAATAAAAACACTTACAAACATCAATATCCATGCAAAGAATCATGGTGATCTCCCCATTAGTTGTTCAGATACTTCAGCTTTTGTGTCAAATTGTCCATTATTCTGAGGGATACTTCGGAGTCCTATAGCTTGAAGGATATGGGTAAAAGAGACCTAATTTTAAGTTTCCACAGGCACTTTTCATGGGCCTTCTTGCATGACAAGAATGAAGATTCTAGGTCCAGTTGTTGCGATTTGTACCCTGTTGACAGATAACCACATCTTTAAAGGTATCAAAAAAAGAGAAAAAAAAATCGTAAAAATTTGAAAAAAATAGAGGTGGCGCACCCAGTCTGCAGAAACTGATGGAACAGGTCATGATCAATATGTATGCCGAAAATCATGACCATCAGTGGTGTAGTTATTGAGATACTGCAGTTTTTGTATCAAATTTTCCATTATTCTGGGGGGTAATTTGGAGCCATACAGCTTAAAGAATATGGGTAACAGAGACCTAATTTCAGGTTTCCATGGAGACTTTTCATGGGTCTCCCTGTGTGTCAAGAATGAAGATTCTAGGTCCAGTTTTAATGATTTGTGCCCTGTTAACAGATGTTCATAACTTTAAAGGTCTCCAAAATAGAGAAAAAATTGGTAAAAAAACCCGAACAAATACAGGTGGTGCCACATGTCTGCAAAAACTGTTGAAACACTCCATGATCAATATCCATGAAAACAATTATGGTGATCTCTGCATTAGTTGTTCAGATACTTCAGCTTTTGTATCAAATTTTCCATTATTCTGAGCTGTACTTTGGAGTGCCATAGCTCAAAGGATATGGGTAACAGAGACCTAATTTCAGGTGTCCATGGAGACTTATCATGGGTCTCCCTGTGTGTCAACAATGAAGATTCTAGGTCCAGTTGTTGCGATTTGTACCCTGTTGACAGATAACTACATCCTGAAAGGTCTCGAAAATAGAGAAAAAAAAATTGTGAAAATTTGAAAAAATACAGGTGGCACCACCAGTCTGCAGGTACTGATGAAACACCTCTTGATCAATATGTATGCCAAAAATCATGACCATCAGTGTTGTAGTTATTGAGATGTTGCAGTTTGTTTTTATCAAATTTTCCATTATTCTGGGGGGTTATTGGGAGCCCACCATAGCTCAAAGGATATGGGTAACAGAGACCTTATTTCAGGTTTCCATGCAGACTTTTTATGGACCTCTCAGTGTGTCAAGAATGAAGATTCTAGGTCCAGTCTTTTTGATTTGTGCCCTGTTAACAGCTGTTCACATTTTTAAATTCGTAAAAAATCGAAAAATTCAGATGGCACCACCAGTCTGCAGGAAGTGATGGAACATCTCATGATCAATACGTATGCCAAAAATCATGACCATCAGTCAAGTAGTTAATGAGATATTGAATTTTTGTATGAAATTTTTTACTTTTCTGGGGGGTACTTTGGGGCCCCATAGCTCAAAGGATATGGGTAACAGAAATCTAATTTATGGTTTTCACGGAGACTTTCAATAGGTTTCTCAGTGTGTCGAGAATGAAGATTCTAGGTCCAGCCGTTACGATTTGTGCCACGTTAACAGATGACAGCATCTTTAAACGTCTCAAAAATAGAGGAAAAAATTGTAAAAAAATAAAAAAATACAGCGCCACCAGTCTGCAGGAACTTATGGAACATCTCATGATCAATATGTATGCCAAAAATCATGACCATCAGTGTTGTAGTTATTGAGATAAATACAGGTGTGTCAAGAATGAAAATTCTAGGTTCAGCGGTTACGATTTGTGCCTGGTTAACGGACGGACAGACAGACAGACGGACGACGGACAAAGAGTGATCGCTATAGCTCAGATGACTTTCAGTCAGCTGAGCTAATAATGCCATAACATAGCATCCACAAGATTATTCCTTGAATCACTATTAAAAAGATTTGCACATTGGAGATTTCAGTACATGCTTAATTTTATTCACCGAGATAAAATAAAAGATTCAGTAAATTTAAAAAATAAAACATCTTTTCAAATAAAGTATACACAGTGTTGGTTGAATGAGGGACAAACAATACCATTGTGCTAATTACTATCTCAGCTTTAATTTATTACTGGAATTAATAGTCAATTTCACACCTGGTGAAGTTTTTACTCTTCTGAAGTAAGGAATTACTTATCTGATGAACATCCACACTTTCATAGCAATACACCACTTTGTGGACACAATTAAATGTGCACTTTAATCATTGTAACCCTGGTGGTACAATACAAAATATCTAGAATATCAGCAAAAGCTGACAAAAGCCCTCAGCCAAAAGAACAGTGTTTAGAGGTGGTAACAGTAACAAGTACTAAATATCTGTTCTCACATGGATGTATATCTGTACATGTCTCAGTTATAAATTTAAAATGGAGAGGTATGTACCATGATTCATAACAATCCTCCAAATGCTTCCTGAAAAATAAGCTTCTAAGTTTTATTCTATTATAAGCTCTGTGACCTTGTAAAGTAGGCCAAGGTCACCCATCTTCGAACATGAACAAGATTTTTGTCGATATACATCTTCACCAAAGAAATAAAATTCCTATTGTGAATCCTTTTAGAGATATCCCGCTCACAAGGCCAAAGTTGAAAAATCCAAGAAAAATTCAATAAAAAATCAGAAATTGCAGGTGGTGCCCCTAAACTTGTGCAGCATTTACAGACCATCAGTCCCTATGACCATAGTAAGTATTGTGAAAATCCATCCAATGGTTCCTGAGAAATAAGCTTCTAAATGTTTTTTCTATAATCAGCTCTAAAACGTAGAAAAATAGGTCAAGGTCAACCATCTTCGAACTTGACCGAGATTTTGTCAATATACCGTAAAATCTCCACTTAAAACCGCACTTCCGATTAAAACCGCACCCAGACTTCGCCGAAATTCCAGGTGAGCCACCGCGAGAGGCTCAAATACTAAGAACCCCCCTTTAAAACCGCACCAACTTTTGCTACGGAATGATTTGACAAAAGACACAATCAAGCTATCATCTAGAAATGAACAGGCGTAGGTTGCGACTCGGCCATTCCTGTCCACATTAAAATTCCTTGGGCATATTATTTAAACACATCATAACACTTTTTTTGCAGGGTCACTCAAGCATGAAGTTTGGGAAGACGTAAGGGCCGATGAACCTCTGCCTGTTTATACAGATTTTATATTCCGTGCCGTATTCTTGTTTACTACCGATTTGTCATTATATTTTGGAAAAAAAATATTCTGCTGATCCATTTCAAGTCACTGTATATTTTAATTCTAAAAGTAATATTTTGAAATCTTAATTTTTGATGAAAATTCCATTTTCTGGAATTACCCGGAAGATTCAAATCATTTTCATACCGGTTACTTCGGTATTATCATCGTCACATCGTACGTTGACATCGCTCCATGTCACAATTTGCTGGTGCGTTTGAAAACATCGCTGGTCTACTTAACTAAATATCAAAGTAACTGAAGTTACCTTGTCGAGATACGCACGTATAGGAAACATGACGCTTGAAAACGAGTGATTTTAAGGTAAAATTAAAGTGGCCAGTCCGGGTAAGCAAGTTTTTTCCTGAAGAAAGTTTCCGTGTGGGGAGCCATTTTGTCAAGGCACTGTTCGCGCAAGGCACGATGGGACGAAATAGGTGGCTGTTCTGTTTACCACCCACAGCGTACAGCCGTTCAAAATATTCTTGGCAGAATACCAGGGCGTTTCAGCACATGGCGGCACTCAAACTTGATTTTAAAACGATCGTCTGCCATTGTGTGACTCTTTACGATGTCAGCCTTTTGTTCATTTTACGTTTGAAACAAATAATCATTGCTAAATAATGCCGCAAATGGGTTTAAAGTAGGCTTTTATTTCAATTTTGCTTGACCATGCCCAACGAAGTGGGCCGCTGTATATTACAGCAGGGTTGTTGTAAACGTATTATTTGGTGACAATTACCAAGATTTTATAACAAGTTATATATCACACGAAAACTAATCAGCAATATTTAATCTATAAATAACAAATAATCGTAAATAACACATTTACACACGGCTGCCATGCATGCGAGACTGCTGCTAAGAACGGCCTTCGAAAGTTGCGATATTATCGCCCACTCGCCGGCCCAAAAACGATGTCTGTCAGGAAGATATTCAGGAAACCCTTCTAGTATAAACCGCACAGTGCTTTCAGGAAATCAACCCGATTTCAAGATTTTCAATTTCTTGATTAAACCGCGGTTTTAAGTGGAGATTTTACGGTACATCTTCACCGAAAAAATAAAATTCTTACGGTGAATCCTTTTCGAGATATCCCGCTCACAAGCCCAAAATTGAAAAATCCGATAAAAATTCATTAAAAATCAGAAATTGTAGGTGGCGCCACCAAACTTGTATAGCAGGTACAGACTATCAGTCCCAATAATCATAGTAAGTTTTGTGAAAATCCACCAAATGGTTCCTGAGTAATAAGCATCTAAGTGTTTTTCTATAATCAGCTCTAAAATGTAGAAAAATAGGTCAAGGTCACCCATCTTCGAACCTGACCGAGATTTTGTCGATATACATCTTTACCGAGGAAATAAAATTCTGACGGTGAATCCTTTTCAAGATATCCCACTCACAAGGTAAAAGTTAACGGACGCCGGACGGACAGACGGACGGACGGACAGACAGCTTGGGTGACGACAATAGCCCATCAGCCTAAGAGCTGATGGCTAAAAAATGTAGCATAGCCTAGAATAAGAATGAATCAAATACAGAGATAATCACATTCATTTAGTTTATGCACCATCGGAGGGGGGGGGGGGGGGGGAGTGCAAGGCAGAGGGGAAGCCTGCTGGTAGTGGCCAAGCTGAACCAAGGCAAGCTGCCTGGGGTAGGTTACATAATGCAAGTGAAGGCTGTACTACTTGGTGGGCTAGATGTAAACAACACTTGACATGGTGTATGAAAACTTGAATAAATGCTACTCTTTTCCATCAATTCCTTTGAAATTTCAAATTTTAAAAGATTAAATCCTTATGTATATATGCTGTGAAAATTAAATCAACAGTGCTTACAGGGAAAAAACGTGCTATTGCCAAAGTTGGACAAAATTTAAGGTATTGATTTTTTATTTATGCTAATAACTTAAAAAATTTGCAAAATTCGGATCTAATTTTGGGTAAACAATTGAATCTTGATTAAATAAAGTTATATTCCTGAAAAAAAGTCCCTAGGTTCAGCAATTCTCATGTTAAGTGAGCAAATATATTTCCTGATTTTTTTTTTAAAATTGCATTTTAGTTTGGCCCATAACTTCAAAATAATACCCAACACTGATCTAATTTTTTGTATGTTCATAAAAAATGTATGGAAGAATATGAATACTAAATATGATCAAAAACAGATCAGTGGTTTTGATATTAGGCAGCCTTGAAGTGTAACAATGGCTTTTTTATGGAAAACGGAGGTTTTTCCTTAATATCTCTAAGGAACGAAGTCCTAATGACCCAATTTTCGGTATGGTAGGAGATTTTGGAGACATCTAATGGTGTGCAAAATTTTGGAATCGTAGGTCCAACGGTTTCAAAACGTGCCCTGTTAACGGACGGACAGCTGGATGGCCGACGGACAATGGACCACGACTATAGCTCAGATGACTGATAGTCAGCTGAGCTAAAAATTTATTTAGTAAAGGAAGGACAGAGTAATGATAAAATTTACTTGTGACATATACACCTGAATTATACAAACGTTTCCTACACCAGTACTTGACTGTAGTTTTTTGTTTATGTATTTATTTTTTATGTAATAGGGCTTATGCATAGATTTTATACAATCATACCGTATTTTATTACCAACAAAATTTATTAAGTTCTGGCATTTTAGTTTACGAAAAATGTAACTTTCCGGGTTACCATAGCCAAGGTTTCCCAAAGATATTGTAATCTCATGTTTTACAGATCTCCAAACTTGGGAGCTCAACACAATCATAACACAACATCTATGAATAATCTAGATATTTATTAAGCAAAATTCCTAGAAAAGCCTGCATGTCTTATCTTTTAATATAAATTTATAGAAAAGAAGTGAAATTAATCTCACCAGGGAATGGGTGATTTATTGCCACTTAATTTCATTTTGTATCCATACAATAACAAATATGTAACATTGTTGATACCGATTAGCACACATCATTTTTACATACTTGATATATGAAAAATAAAGACATTAAATTGCAGATAACTTCCTCTAAATGATAATTATAATATATTTTGCAATATTTATTATTCTGTAAAAGACAATTTTATACAAAAGGTTGGTGTGAAAGTAGAGTAGTCTGAATTGAGTTATGACAGTGTGCCACCTTGCAAATTGCACTCCCTCTGCTGGTCATGGGCCTGTTCCAACCTAGACACATGTGGGTGACATCCACCTGCACCCAATGGGTGGCAGGTTTCCTATGTCCAAGTGCCACCTGGCCTGGTCAATTTCTGGTGCCCCACCCACATTCTCATGTGGCACCCGTCAAGGGTGTATCATTTGACCTTTGTCTCAGACCTTCCCAAGGGTACATAGGTAACAGAGTACCTGTAAGTTACCCCTAAAGCAAGCCTTACTACCACACCTATCGAATGTCACTCCATTTCATAATTTATAGGCACCCCATTATCTCATAAAAATACTTGGTATTTCAATGAAAATGGTTAACTAGATTTTAAGAGTCGATTATTACAGTATATATATAGTTTTATTTTTTTCTGGATTATAATATTATAAATATAAATTTCACATTGGATTTTTTCTAATTAATACATATCAATATATAACATTAAAGATGAAGTCTGATATGAAGACATTTGCAGCCCTACCAGCTAATTGTTCCAAAAACTGACACTAGGTGTCAGCACAATCTTTAACATAAAAGCCAGTCTTGGTCTCCAACCCTACATAAACAAGCAATATTGCATGTGGTTGTAAGCCTCATTTCTTGTATTTTTTTTAATTATACATAGATATATATGAAATGCAAAATCATAATTTGGTGTCATAACAGAATAACAAAAGAATCATAAAAATTAAAATATAGGTAATTACCAATGTAAAGAATGACTTAGGTCAACAAAGTCTAACTCTTTAAGAAAATATGAACATACCTAACTCAAGTTCACAAATATAGAAGCCCTTTTCACTGAACGTCTGTGTATACATGAAGAACTCCAGCCCGCTGTACGACCCTGAGCCATGGTGATAATTGGATAAAGCAACACATTCCTTCCCTTGCCCTATAAGCAAATCAAGTAGCATTATAACCAATACAGCAAGACAAATTTAGACATGTTTTATCATCATTTTAAACATAGACATGTTTTTAATCAATTTTTTTGTTCTGTCACATAAATTTAATGGGAAATTTTATATAAAGCTATGAAAAAGTGTCATGTTATCAACACTTGCTTGTACTAATAGAAACCAAATGCCTTTAAAATTGCCACAAAACATTGACTGAGCAAGGGTGAGATGACACATCATAGTAACATATGAATATGAATTTATAGCTTTTACTTTATATCTATGTTGTCTTATGGCCCCTGTACAGTTCAAACTGGACACCATCAAGCAGCTACCTGGTCCAAGGACTTAACCACAGGGCTTTGTCTAACACAAACAAATCTCTCTCTATTCTTCATGATAAAACATAGTCAGAATGTCAAGCTGTTGGACTAGAAAGTTCTGTCCATTTATGCAAATACACATATACTGTGATAATTAATTTAAAAGACAATCTGCAACATATGGTGCTGTTGTTGCTCCCACTATACAATGCATAGTATGGCTGTTTCATTACCCAAGGCCACCTTCAGGCGTAAACTTTATCCCCAGTCATTTATTTCAGAAGGTAAAGGCTGGTGACAAATTGACTGAAAGGGACACTTCATATGGAAATTTATTTGTCAGTGACATATAAAAACCAAACAATGATCTTTACTTAATGATTTAATGTATCACAAAAAAATGTACTTGAAAATGTAGAAAATATTCTGAATATCAATCAGATTCTTTGTCTTTGGGCAGATTTAAGACTCCTGAAACTATAACACAATACAAATGGCAACCAAAGTTCACATCCCTTGAACAAAAGATCACCTTCATTTACCAACCACTTTTCACAAAAAGGGTGGTCCCTGAAAGCAGGGACAACTGTATAAACAACAGGGTTCTGGAGCATAATTTTATGTGTGCACATATTCCCATATCAATGCACATTGGTTTTAAGCTTTATTTCCTCAATGTCTTGAGCAAAGCCTACCTGGTTCACAGAATCCCCATCGAGTATAATTGAGTCCCACCATTGGAGATCCTTGTATTATGAAAAGGGAAGTACGGTTCAGCTCTAATGTGTTAAGAGCGTTTGAGATGGCATCAAACTCGTCAGCTGTATCAATCTCTACCAGCTTCCATCCATCTTTACCCAATTCGTTGGCACACCTGGCCTCTGCTTCTTCTTTATTTACCAAATCATCAAGCTGGATGGAGTACTGACTATTGCGAAACTTGAAATCTGTCATGACTTCATGATCTAAAAGAAAACATTGATACACATTAAATTTTCAGAACTAATTAATGTATACAGGCATATTATCATGCAGTTCTTGCACTGGGGCAGATCTGTTAGGCCTGAACCTGGTTCATCCAGGGCAGGTTTTCATGGGCTTAGTTCACATGCTGGAACCTGTCAGAGATGGCGCTGTGATGGACCCTTTGTGAAATTACCCAAATAATTTGAAATTCCTCAAGAATTATTGAAAAATATGGAAAAACAGCCCTTCAGAACATGTTTAGCTCACTCCAAGCACATCCAAGGAATGGCCACAGAGGGGTTGCATGACAATAATTAAGTGCCTAAACTGCATTATACAGGTAATGTACCGTAAGGTTCGCAACAGAATATGCACACCGTTTTTGTGCAATATGTTTAAGGTGCTTTTCCGTATCTGTAGTCTGCATGGGTAGTCAGCAAAAATTGCTTTGTAGACTTTTTCACAGGGGCGTTTCCCTTGATCTTCGTATACACACACTGCCGGGAGGGATTTTGCACACTATGCATACCCATCACCTTGTAAATTTCAGGTTTAACATAGATTTTTCCCATTCAGGCGCTGCCATATGAACAATCTCTATTTCCACTGTTATAAATGCATTTCTGATATCAGTCTTTCATAAACCAAACATAATGGCATATTATTGAATTTGGCTGTCTCTCTTTAACATACACTTTTTCTGAATGCTTGAGCCATAAACATCAAACTGGAGGAAAAATAATAATAATTAAGTTCCTTTTGAAAATATATAAATATAACACAAGGCCTACAGGTCTAATGCAAACCTGTGTAAAGTTTGGGAGTATGAATGAAACTTTATTTTTAAAATTTAATATTGATCCTCTTATGTCCTGCATATCTACCTTAGTCATTATGATTTCAGCAAAGTGGACATTTCTGACCTGCAATTTTCAGATAAAGACATTTTAATACTAGGACGTATCAGTCAGGATATTTCAGATATGTTCTTTTTGCCAGGGAGGATAAATGGAACAGATGAACAGACAAATTGGCAGCAAGGTTTTGGAGAAGAACATTTTTTAATGTTTTTTTAGCTTCTTCTCTATAAAATCTAAGAAAAATCTGATAGAATTTTTTAGATGACTAATTTTTTGCAAAAAATTTGGTGATGCTAGCTCCTGCCATTTTTATGATAACTATGAAGCACAACAGATGACGGACAACACGACACCACACCATTGCATAAGCTCACAGATTCTCTAAAAATGCAAACCAAGTTTTTTTCAAACATTGGAAAGATATAGTTCCAACAGTTCGACTCTGGGCATTCTGCATCTAGAAGATGTGTCCAGATTTCTAGACGATGTGCGACGATGCTGAAACTTGCTGAAAGCCTTTTTCAATTGGATACACTGATTTTGTAAAGCTGTATTTACCCAATCTATTCTTATAAAACTGGCAGAACCCTTCCATAGAATAATTCTTGTAAAGTTTAAACTGATCAGCTTTACAGTTTCATCATAAAACAGTGTAAAAGCTAGAAGAGTCTAAAATAACATTTTTGCTTTTAAAAACAAATCAATGTAGGTTGCGCCACCAACACCTCAATTTCAGATATGACTTATGTGACAAACATTGGCATAGAATTTGGTGATGATAGCTCTAGCCCTTTCTGAGATTTTAATTTTAGTGTGCTTTTTTGGACAGATGACTAAGTTCAACCTCCTGTGACTCGGCCAAAAATCTCTGACCTGGAAACATTCGAACAAACTTGAGAGAGATTGTTCAAGGGATCAATTCTGTGAAACATTGGACAATTTGCCTGGACAGTTTTGGAGATGAAGATTTTTATATATCTTTTTTATATTTTCCTGTATAAAATCTAAGAAAATCACTGAATCAAAACCATTTGAACAAATTTGAATTATTAACATCTAAGGATTATTCATGTGTGAGATTAAAGAATTTGACCCAGTGGTTTTTGAGAAGAAGATTTTTGTAGCCACTGAGCAGAAATGGGCTGCTAAACATTTGACTATATTCAGCTTCCCATAATTTGACCAAAAGTCATTGAACAGTGACCATTTGAACAAACTTAAGAAAGCACTACCCTAGAAGCATTACTGTGCAATATTAAACAATTCGGCTTTATGCTTTTAGAGAAGAAGTTTTTTGTAGCCCTCTGTATGCTTTGGGCACCGTTGACCCCCGTACAAAAAGACCAATGCAGGTGGTGCCACCAATACCTCAATTTCAGATATGACTCAAGTGACCAACATTTACATAAAATTTGATGATGATAGCTCCAGCCGTTTCTGAGACTGTAATTTAAGCATGCAAATGACTAAGTTCAACTTCCTGTAACTCGGTCAAAAGTCATCGAACTGGAACCATTCGAACCTATTTGAGAGAGATTGGTCCAGGAATCATTTTTGTGAAATATTGAACAATTTGGGTGAACAGTATCGGAGAAGAAGATTTTTAAAGCTTTTTCAGCTTTAAGTAAAATCCGATAGTTGTTTAGATGACTAATTTTTTGCATAAAATTTTGTGATGCTAACTCTTGCAGTTTTCAAGATAGTAGGGGTTAAGGCCAATGGACACTGGACGCTGGACGACGCCACACCATCGCATAAGCTCACATGTTCACTAAAAAACCAGAGGCAACCACAACCCACTCTTATAGCCGCACCCAGGAATGAACCAATATCGCCAGCGGAGAGAGCCGAGTGTTTTACCCTTGACTGTCCAGGCTCCTACTGTAACCCAATTTAACATTATTTTTACCTGTTAGGTAGTACTTTACGTTCAGCGAATACATGCGGCATGGATTGTAGAGTGATGCACTGCTTTGGAACTGATGCACTTTGCCGATTTGGACATCCTTCTCTTCAAGGTCCATCACGTATAAATCCCGATTTTCTGGACGACATCGCACCGAATTGTCGTAGGGGATGGGGTTCCTTTCCGGAAAATAAAACCCTGGAATGCCAAATACTATGAACATTAGAAATTATTCTTCTCAGCTGCATGTTTATACATGGAGTATTTTTTTGCTTGGACATTTCCAAATACAATAAAACAGGAGATAATTAAGGCTGATATTTTAATGCTAGCCTTCAATCTACTTTATAACTATTAATTACGTGTAGTTAAATATATAAATACCCATAACGACCTGCATGAACGGATGATACAGCAATAGCAAAGTTTTGAACTACAATACACTAACATTATTAGATGCTATATCATTACTACTGTGGATCAAATTTATATGCAGACCAATCTCATACCTTACTGGTACAAAAGTATCATTTAATGCTAATGCCTACACAATATTAAACTGCATCATATTAAGACATAGGAACCTAAACATCCAGATAACATCTCTTTCCAAAAATGCTTCTTTCAGCATCCCCTTCAGATAGCAAAGTCCCATGATAAAATATTACACTTTGACATTTTCTATGTACAGAGCTAAGAAAAATCCTGAAGTCACTATCTTTGAAATTCTGTCAAGACGGTATACACCTGGTGTACTTTATATCCCTGAAAGTGGACTATATTCTACATAGATTGAAACAGAAATTATTACAAATGGTAAGAGCTAAGTCAAACCTTGAAAAATACTGGACATTAATTATGTGAAAGTTTTTGTCTTTACAAAGAATATGAACCAACTGGTTAATAAATTATTATTTAGTATTAATTGATAAAATTAATAAATCACTATATAATTTTCACTTCATAAGTTTATTATCACAATCAAATTGTTCAATGAAGCTGAATATCTTCAGAATTAAAATCAGAATTACATTATGTAGGCCTAACTATTACTGTTGGTATTGTTTTTAATTAAGTTCCTTTTTTAATCATGTTAATCCATGCATTCATGCAACTGGAGGGTTAATCCATTATGTCAGGAATTTAACAATCTTACTAATATAACTTTAATGAATTCATATTTTATATTAATCCAAGAGTTATCCTACAGAATCAGTGAACTCTTGTCAACCTAAGTTTCTAAAAAAAAGTATTAATGCTAATAATAATATTTAAAATTTGCTACTGTCATTAGCAGCTGTTTGCCTGCCTAAAATTAATGAGCAAAATGAAAAATGCAGTCCAATTTATTTCTCTGGATTCTTCAATATGGTAGGCTACAATGCAATTTACTGCTGGTATATCAGCAAAAGACACTCACCATATCTGAGTTAATTTTGCCTGACCAGATGTGTGATTATCATTAAACCAATAAAAATTACCATATTTAAAACATTTTTAAAATGTTGGATATTGGTATCCCTCCACCTAAATAACAATTAGTGAAATAAATTAATGAAAAATATATTATGCCAAGACTAAAACATGCTACTGTAACATCATGCATAAAATAAACTACATTCTCAATCAAACATCCTAATGACTAAAAATGCATGCTCCGTGATCAATACATCCAAGTAATTCTTGCAAGCTTTCTATAAAAATTTCACACTTGAATGCAAGGTACATCAAGTATGAAATGTATGGCTTATTTTCATGCTTTTAACTTAATATACACATCTATGTATAAACTAATATCTACATGCAGCTCATCATTTTGGCAAACTGATCCAAAATCATTGCTATGTAAAGGCCAATCAGAGTGCACCAGCCAACAGATTGTGGCAAATCAGATTTAGCCAATAGGCTGACACTTCCACATATGATAAGGTACATTTCTGGTAACATTCATGAAAGAACAATAAGCATCAAATGACTATATTATGGGTCCCATGTCCAGCAGACTGCCATTCTATATTCAGAGTGTTAGAGGACTTTCAACTTTGGTTTCAAAAGCCAAAGACATTTTTCACTTCTGCAGCAACAGACTTTGGTACAGGGGAGGTTTAACCCATCTATTTCCTGAGTTAAGGAGATTTTTTTCAAAATAAATAGAATTTCTCAGCCTTTTCTGCATTTAATCAAATGTTAAGCATTAATTTATCAATTATGGATATCTTGTCACAAAATTTGAAAAGGCAGTAGGGAACCAAGGGATCACAAAAATTTTCAATTCTGTAACTCTGTAATATGCTTTCTTAATTTAGCAACTACTCCGGCAAATAGCTATAATTTGTCTTTTTTTTTTTCTCTAACTTGATCTTCAGTCTCCAGGAAAAGATCAAGAAAAAGTTTTAAAATTTTCTTGGTCTTGAGAATTTGAAAATTTCCATTCTCAGTGGCGCAACTCTGATATTTTTAACCAAATAAATGAACAACAATAAAATAAATGAGAGATCAAAAATACTCAGACAGGCATAGCAAAATGTAAATAGTTTCAAGCATACAATATTGTCAATATGTTACTTAGCAAGATGAGGAAGGATACTTTCAGTGATTTGGGTGGCTGATCTCCAGTATTTTATTTAATAATTCAGTAACTGATATTTTAGAAAATAAAGACAAAAAAGTTTATAACTTGAAGTAATTTGGAAAGTATGACAAGTGGCCCATTATCCAGAGAGTTCATCAAAGACCAGTAAAGGTATAAAAGTAATTATTCTTGAGAAAAAATATAATTCTAAAGGAAAATATAAAAAGGCATCATTATTTATCCATCTTTTTAATTGTATTTATCCATTTCAATGCTAACCTAGCACATCCCCGGCCTTGACCTTGATCCTTGAGCTTTCAGAGATGGGCTCTGTGTGTTCACCAGGCATTTTCGGAAACTGATGCTTAACCATGCCAACCAGCACATATTCGAAAATGTCTGGAGGTCCTTCGGACTTTCCATGCATACGATATACCTGTGCCAGTGAAAATGAACTAGTTAACTATCATGATGTTAGCATGCAATGTATGTTGCATCTTGGGATAGACAGAATGGTGGGTAATGTGACATTGGTAGGACTCCAGTAACAGTGTCTCCAGATTAAATACTTAACTGAAAAAGACTCAGTCTATTAGACCTGGTATCTGTGTCCATAGGTAACACAGGTTTCCATATCTGTTGAAGAATATTTTATATATTTCATGTATATTTTTTAATATATCTCTGATAATCCTTAAAAGAACTACAAACAAAATTTCAATACTATTTTTTTTAATATTATCTTAAATATTCATTATTCTAAAAATGCAATTCTTTTTAACTAAGAATACAATCAATTTTGACTTTGCCTTATGTGGGCATATAATACATGAACAATGTTTTTCTCTATACACTCTCTGCACCTATAAGAAGCCAGCATTCTTTATATAAAGTGAGAATGAATAGGATGTCCTTTAGACACATAACTGACCCTGAATATAACAACAAACCAGATATAATTCTGATTTCAAGATCAATAATAAATGAAATTAAAAGTTTGTCATCAAAAGACATGGAGACCTTTGTAATGTGGACATTCTGCGCTGTCTTTGAAAAGCAAAATATTAGCTAATGTTATTAAGAAAGAGGATGTCTACCTCCAGGTGTCTCCTACCAATGTCTAAACATCAGATCAACATAGCAACATGAAAAGGAGACACTTCTGGGACTTATATCTATAACCAAATCCACAAAAAATACCCCAAATACCCCTCCTCCAATTTTTGCCACTTTCTGTGATCTCACAAAATACAATTGCATGATACTGCAAATGAAAGCAGGCATAAAGCAAGCAACATTGTACACTTTGGCATAAGCACATAACACACACAAAGAGGGAAATTTGAAAGCACTATGTGAGTGCATTCATCCACCTAAACCATGTTCCACATCCATATATATCCACCAAAAACTGAACTGTCCAAAGTTTGATCAACTGTTCTTTAGACCATTGCCCACCCAAACAATGGGGGTGAATTTTGTTTGATTCAGAACCATCCAAACTTTATTCAGTCTTTCTTAGATCCATGATTCATCTTTAAAAAAAACTACACTGAAATTCATTTGGGACATTAAAAGATCGAGTCAATCTTAAGTAGTAAGACCACCTGTGGTACTGGCCAAAACTGATGGTCTTAGCACACAGGTCAGTTGCAACCAAAGTGAATGCTTTTGGTTCATCCAAGTAAGGTCAAACATCTTCAGACAAAAAGGAAGTCTTATAAAGTAGGACCCATCTTAAATACCAGGGTTAGAAGGAAAGACCCTTTCAAACCAATATAAAGTTAAAGAAGCTTAAATGAAGACGTTTTAAAGAAACATAATGACACTTTACACTGGGGTCAGGTAAAACAAAAAAGAACAAATTTACCATGGTGCCCCTTCTCAGAATGCCAATTAGGAGATCATGCAAAACATTTGAGGACCAGATGGGGGTTTGCAGGGCATGATTTCAAGGATACCTACATCACTCCAATAAAGAAAATTTCTCTTGGTAAATTTTCAAGGAAACATAAGGTATTTCCAGAGTATCCCTTAGGCCTCTTCATAATATCAAGTCTGTGGCTACCCTTTCAAAGACCTTGATTCCATGACCCTTTCTGGTGTCTATTTTGTAGCAAGTAAATCTATAAACATATATAAAACTTATTTATTTTACAGGGATTGTACAAATATATATTTTAACTAATCACGGCAGTCTCCATTGCTCAGATGGCATTTGATAGTCTGTATACAGGTTGAGGAAACCAGAGAGCTCAGAGAAAAATACCAGCCTTGGACGGGCAACTACAACCCAACCCACGCTCATAGCCATGACGGGAATCAAACCCTGGTCACCAGTGGAGAGAGCAAACTGTCCAGGCCCCATATTTCATGAATATTGAACAAATCTATAAGTGTTCAGGCTGGAATCACAACTGTCAATCAAATAAATGAACAAAATACTTGCAATACACGGTGCAAATAAGCTGTCTGAACAGGAACACTAATACCAGAAATGGGAAAGGCTTATTTCATTGGTTACATAATTGAAGGCTTTCAAGAAATGCAAAACTTTTGATCAAAACATCACACCTGACATCTGGGTAAAAAAGTGTACCCAAGCCATTTGATTGGTTCATTTGCCTAATTCATTATTCATGAAATAAGATGCCAGATAGGGTCGCAGAATCAAGGTCTGTGAAGGTGCAGCTAAAAACCTGGTAGTATGAAGATGCTCTCAGAATATGGTTTTCCCTTGACCATGAAAACCCTCCTGAAATGTCATAAGTATGACTCTGCTGGTTACAGTTTGTGGACATTGAAATCTAAGTCCCACAATGCACCGGGGTTTTTAAATACATTTACCACCTAGGTATAAATGTAGAGAAGAGGGTAATGCAGTCCGTTTCTATTTATATAGCTTCATGCAGAATGCCTGCCTAAATGTGCTTTATTGTTCATTATTAAGCATCTATGTGGGGTACATGGGGATTTGAATATGAGGGAAGACAAGTTAGGACCCCATGCTGTTAGCAGGTACAAAACATTGGTCAATATCCCTTTATTCCATTGCTGAAGCATGCTTTGAAGGGTGCTAGCTGACCTATCAGGTCACCAGCCTTTAGGCCAGTCATAAATTTGTCGGCTGCCAAGGTTATGTTGTATTCCGTCATATTGCTAACATTCGCTGTGAATTTGTGCTGGGCGACTAAAGTGTAGAATAGATATGGTTCATTCCTGGAGGGATTTTTTTTCCCGCTGTACCGCCAAATCTGAAACATTAGCAAGATCAAAGAAGATACAGTTAACAACATGTGAAATATATAACAGGAGATATACTAAGCGACAAAGAGCGGATATCATTAAATACTTGAAAAAAAGGTATCAAGTATCAACTCATGTAGTACAAACTTTAGTCTCAGGGACCTTTACAAATGTATCAGGTAAAATAAATTTCATGTTCAAGACTGATCGTTGATCTAAATTTTCAATCTTTGTCACCCAGTAGCTAAAAATGAGGATAAATTCAATCATTATACATGATGACCAGGAGGCACAACAGAGGCATTAGGAATTGATAATTTTTCATTTAGTTCTTCATTCTGCTATAAAGATATGAATATTTCATGTTTAGTCCAGCCAATTAACTTGAATTCCCTACAAATAAAGCAAACACTGATATGCTAAATGACATTTATATGTGAAATGTATATACACTGCTTGTATTAATTAACGACTATGATAAAAGAAAAGAATTCCATTAACAATTTAATCCTTAATGTATGGGTTCCAGGAGTTCAAAGTTAGTTTACAGATATGTATCTTTTAATTCTTAAACATGTAAAGTTTTAATTATAGAGGTGCAAATGCAATTTGAATGTACAGAAAGTTAACAAACATTCAGATTTACAGTTTTCAATGAAACCTATCAAGTTAAGATCCCCACAAACTGCTTTTGCTCACAAAACAACACAATTCCAAGCTGACAAAATGTCATGAATGCACAGTACATAATGCCCTATGATATATCCCATGCATAAACAAAAGACATCCACAATATACATACATAAATAAAATTATTTAAAACAAGAAGCATTACAGAGAAAATGGACTGGATTATTATGCACACACTTATTATCTTGTCTAACTCAGGCAAAGCAATTAATCTGGTTTTCTGAGAGAAAAAATAATCAGTGCATCCACCTGGTGGCCAAAAAACCAGACTATTCCTGTGATAATTTAAAGTAACCACTGTGAATAAGGCAGTATTTACATTAATTTACAATTACGTTCCCCATTTATAATCATTTAAATTCACATAAACATGTTTGTTCGATATGAACACCTTTCTATCCAATCTTTGAAAGCATGTGAACAATTTAGATATAATGTTAATTATGAGGATTTAAATTTCATGATCAGGTATGATCCATTTCCATCATTTTATTTTTAAGAATCCCTTTTTTAAAACCATAACTGCCTTACTCTCATTATCATATAAATAAACAAGCATTGTCAGTATCAATTGTTTCTTAAGTCTTTCAGTGAAAAATCACAGCTATGCATTACTACATTTCATGATATGAGTTCATAAAATAAAACTGAGATCTGTTATAATATACTTCAAAATCATAATATTTTATATCATTCCATATCAATATCAATATGTGCTCACAATTCTGCTTTTACATTGGTCAGACTCAATGTGCAAATCACTTGATTAATAATATTTAAAGGCCACCATATTCCCTGAATCAACAAGGGACCTATGGGTCACGACGCTCAGCTGTTATATATGATAAAAAAATATTATTTAGAAATGAGGCACATGCTGGTTTTGTGTGGTAATAAATATAAGCTGTATTATGAGTTGTTGTTGTTTAGCTTATGTATGATTTTGATAGTACCTTTGGAGACAGGGAAGAGGATTGATTTCATTTATTTTATTAACAAATGGAGTACTACTGTCACACAGATTTTGACTTGGCCATATAACTTATAAGCAGAACATATAATATAAGAGTTTAAATATTTATTAAAAAATTACAAATATTGTCCCAAATATAATTGTTATTAAAAATAATAAGAGAATCATATGATTTTTTAAAATGAAATATAACTGATATGATTATTAAAATAATATTAAAGAATATATTCATGAATGCATTCATGAATACATTTTGAAAGTATTTGCACGAGTATTCATATACTTTCATTTTTACCTGAATTCCCATTCTTTATGCAAGAAATTTTATAATGGAGTACATAATCATATTCGTATTTAAATACAATTACAAAGTATTTGCACCATGTCTGGTATTAATTCAGTTTTCACCAAACAATGATGTTAAGAATCCAGAATATACAAAATTCACACATTTAAATAATGATCATAAGTACCTGGTTTTATGGCTTTTATTTATATTAAAAAATAACTGTAAAAAATTCATTTTGGACTAATTTCACATCAATGTACACACTAGACACAGTAGGAATTTAGATTAATATTATCAACTGCATCTTTGTCTATCATTAATTTCCTTCATATAATCCTTAATGATTAGTAATGAATAATATGATTTACTTCTTTATCATTAAAAATGAACTGAAAAATGCCATAGGTGACTGCATGGTGTTATTTGGAATATGTGACATTCTACCCATCGATACAAGATTCTTATATCATCAGTAACTGCAAGTTAATTTCCTGTTATTATAAACTAACAGATTCCTTTTCTATTTTTCTTTAATTTGTTATTAAAAACCAATAAAAATTTATTAATTTTTTGTTTATTGTTATGTTGTTGGTTAAAACTACTAGATGAGTTGGGTTGAACACCTGGATCAACTGTGGCTGGCCAAAAGCTGCCTGGATTCTCCCCTCAAGCGTGCATAATTTGATGAAAGGTCAACAAGGTCAACATACAGGTGACTCAAGAGGGGCTGGAGAGAGCCAAAGTCTGACAGGGTCTCATAAAAAACATTAATAAAAGCTACAATATTTGGCATATTTCTTTCAGCTTTCTAAACTAAAAAGCTGAAATCCTTATGTGTGCATGATATGAAAATTATATCAACAGTGCTCACGGGAAACAAACGTGCCTTGGTCACAGTTGGGCAAAATTTAAGGTACTAATTTTATATTTATACTAATAACTTATAAAATTTGAAAAATTCAGAACTAATTTTGGGTATTCAATTGAATCTTGATTAAATAATGTTACATCCCTGACAAAAAAGATCTCTAGCTTCAGCAATGCCCTTGTTAAGGGAGTAAATATATTTCTTGATTTTTTACAAAGTGCATTATGTTTGGGCCCATAACTTAAAAAAAATACACAATACTGAGATCATTTCTGGCATGTGCATAGTGAATGTATAGAAAAATATGTATATTATATATGATCAAAGTCAGATCAGTGGTTTTGATATTAGGCAGTCTTAAAGTGTAACATTGGGTTTTTAATGGAAAAATGAAGTTTTTCATTGATATCTCGAAGGAATTAAGTCCTAGTGACCAAATTCTTGGCATGGTAGGGGATTTTGGAGAAATCTAACTGTATGCCAAATTTAAGGAACTTAGAGCTGAAGCTCGGGAGCTGAGCTCTAGCAAACTGCATAACACTAGCAATATGTGACATGGTGCTTGAAAACTTGAATAAAATCTACAGTTTTTGATCAACTGGTTTCAAATTTTTGGTGTTAACAGTTGAAATGCTAACAAAAACATGCTGTGAAAATTAAATCCACAGCAGTTACAGCAAAAAAACGTGCCATGGTCAAACTTGGGCAAAATTTAAGGTACCAATTTTTTATTTTTGCTAATATTTTTAAAAATTTAAAAGATTTTGATCTAATTTTGGGTATACAATTTAATTTTGATTAATAAAAGTAATATTACTGGAAAAAAAGTGCTTAGCTTTAACAAGTTTTGTGTTAAGTGATAAAATTTCTTTCCTGATTATTTACAAAATGCATTATGTTTGAGCCCATAACTTTTTTTAATTAAATAATACAGACCTAATTTCTGGCATGTACATAGGAATTATATAGAGGATTATTTATAGGAAATATGAGGAAAAACAGATGAGTGGTTTTGATATTAGGCAGTCCTAAAGTGTAAAAATAGGTTTTTAATAAAAAATTGAGGTTTTTCCTTAATTTCTCAAAGGAATGAAGTCGCAAAGACCCAGTTTTCGGCTTGGTAGGAGATCTTGGGGACATCTAACATTATGCTGAATTTTGGATTCCTAGGTCTTACGGTTTCAAAACGTGCCACATCTACGGACGGACGGACGGACGGACGGACGGACAGACGGACGGACGACGGACAATGGACCACGACTATAGCTCAGATGACTTATAGTCAGCTGAGCTAATAATATACTAAATGCATATCTGAATCATAAATTTCCCAAACCTGTAAGTATAAGGTGGAAGCTTTACTGAGGACATTAGCCATGCTGAAAATACGCCACTCATATATGACCATCCCAGAGCGAGGAAACGGTTCCCCAGGGTTTAGGATGTATGCCTTCTTTTGTGAGCTGTCTTGGTAAGATCGACGGACAGTGGGGTATCCAAAAACACTCTCTGCAATATACAATCAAACAGCAAGTTTCTGTTAGTTTATTACTTAAAGCAAGCTTATCATCAACCTTTTTTGTTGAATTTATGTGATTTCCTGCTTATGCTGTGTACATATTGATGAACTCTAAGTCATTCCAGTTAAGAAAACTCCTCTGTGATGGATATCTGAGTTTTTTTAAAAATAGAACGAAAATGGTTTATGGCAAAACTGAGCTGATTTCAGTGAAAACCATATTTGTAAATGATTCTACTTGTACCAAAACTCTTTTAACAGCTTGAATAAATACCCATCTCACAAATCATTTATTACTGATCAAACTTCAGGTCATAACTAAACAAGTATTTCTTAATGTTAATTTTGAATATTAATTTTAATACAATGGATGCTTTAGTGTATCTGTTTGTTCACCATGACATACAAAGTATGCAAAACCATAACACAACACACATTAAGAGACTTAATAGAATAATTTCACAAAATTTAAATTTAAACTGCACAATAAATCAATCATTCAGATTTTCAAAGACATATAAAAGCAAATTTTCAATACTGTTTCTTCTTTAGATTTTTTTTTTTTAAATTATGAACAACTAAAGAAATTGAATTTTAAAAAGATTGTGTTTCTATATATTTATTGAAAATGCTAATTTATTCAATAAAATAAGTTTTTCTTATCTTAACCATTTTTGGGGAAATCATTTGAAAAACACTCCACTCCAGCGTCTTCACGATGTCGACAGTTATGTCTGCCCCAACCACGTGATTTGCAATCTGCTAGTGACGTCTCGTTCCCATTGCACATCATGTCATCAAGGTAAATTTCTCCAGTACCCTGCCCAAAAAACGGTTGATACTTTGGTATTCCACCTGGGGAGAGAAAATTAATGTCCCATTGAATTCCTTCAGGTTAATAACTCTGGCCAGTTTGCTTTCTCAACAGGTCTTTCTTACAGAAATTTTTTAATTTTTTGTTGTTGGAGGTAATCATTTTGTAATGCTAGCAACTTAACTCTATGTATATGATCATCTGCAAAATTTCAATTCCTATTTTGGAAACTGTGACAGGGCAGTAGCACTTTTCTTCTTATTTTATATACTAGTATTAACCAGGCCCAGTGACTACTGCACCTGCATGCTCTTGGTGTGTAATCTTCCACATTTCTGGGTCAAACCACTAAAGAACCCCCGAAAGGCATATTCGTTTGAGAGTGAAACACAGTAGTTGGCCACGGCCCTCCCATTAAGCCTGCAGAGCACTCACCCTGGTGGGGGACAGACTGTGAAAATTCTCACCGCCCGGGCTGAAATTTGAAATTACATTGTTCTGGTTTTGAGACCTATACTCTACCTCTGAGCCACAGAAGCCTGTTATTACAGTTTTTTCTAGAAGTATCCCCACTGTTCATAAGTAGATTATTCCAAGTGAAAAGAGTACAATCAATCTAATAATTAAATCTTCCAGCTTTCATGTTTTGATCAGACCCTCATTAAGTATGGATAGTGTGCATACCCTAGTTTATGATTACTAGCATATTACCTGGTCTTGCATAATTCCTGATAGAAGATGCTGTGAAAGTTCCTTTACAAAATAACGTCAAATTTCTCCGGCTTTATGTAATAAGGGAAAAAAAAACCATGGGACACACTCGACATCTTTCCCAGTGACGCTGAACTTGAGTCTTTTTTTAGGGACATAACTTTACACTTGGTCCTGGACCCAGACTTGTACTTGGCTTTTGAGGCAGAGACCACAGAAATTAGGCTGAGTCCATCAAGAGTCAAGGTAAAAAGTAAGTTCTGTCACACACTATAAAGACATTTATAAAATGTTGAAATTATTAACAGAATATTACAACCCTACAGGCCTAATGCGAACCTGTGCAAAGTTTGGGAGTGTGAATGGAGGTTTATTTTTAAAATTTAATATTGATCCTTATAAGTTCTGCATATCTATCTTAGTCATTATGATTTCACCAAAATGGACATTTCGGACCTGCAAGTTTCAGACTAGGACATTTTAAAACTAGAATATGGGTAGTCGACAAGCGACTATGTGTATCTGCAGAAATCAGAGTGGGACGGGTGAAGTGAGGCATGGATTAAGTGGCAAGGGGAATAGAGTGAGGTGTGTTGTATATTAGCATGGATGTCTGCAGCTTAAACGTGAATGTAGGTGGTGCCACCTGTCATAAAATCGAAACAAGGGACCTATGGGTCACGGCGCTCAGCTGTTATATATGATAAAAAAATATGATTTAGAAATGAGGCACATGCTGGTTTTATGTGGTAATAAAAATAAGCTGTATTATGAGTTGTTGTTGTTTAGCTTATGTATGATTTTGATAGTACCTTTGGAGACAGGAAAGAGGATTAATTTATTTTATTAACAAATGGAGTGCGATTGTCAAACAGATTTTGACTTGGCCATATAACTTATAAGCAGAACATATAAAATAAGAGTTTAACTATTTATTAAAAAAATTACAAATATTGTCCCAAATATAATTTTTATTAAAAATAATAAGAGAATAGTATGATTTTTTCAAATAAAATATAACTGAAATGATTATTAATATAATATTAAAGAATATATTCATAAATGCATTCATTAATACATTTTGAAAGTATTTGCACTGGTATTCATATACTTTCATTTTTATCTGAATTCCCATTCTTATGAAAGAAATTTTATAATGGAGTACATATTCATATTCGTGTTAAAATACAATTGCAAAGTATTCGCACCATGTCTGGTATTTATTCAGTTTTCACCAAACAATGATGTTGAGAATCCAGAATACAAAAAATTCACACATTTAAATAATGATCATAAGTACCTGGTTTTATGGCTTTTATTTATATTAAAAAAGAAATGTTATATATTCATTTTGGACTAATTTCACATCAATGTACTAACTATAGACACAGTAGGAATCTAGATAATAATATTATCAACTGCATCTTTGTCTATCATTAATTTCCTTCATATGATCCCTAATGATTAGTAATGAATAATATGATTTACCTTTTTATCATTAAAATTGAACTGAAAAATACCATAGGTGACTGCATGGTGTTATTTGGAATACGTGACATTCTATCCATCGATACAAGGTTCTTATATCATCGGTAACTGCAAGTTAATTTCCTTTTATTATCAACTAACAAATTCCTTTTCTATTTTTCTTTAATTTGTTATCAAAAACCAATAAAAATTTATTTTTTTATTGTTTATTGTTATGTTGTTGGTTAAAACTTCTAGATGAGTTGGGTTGGACACCTGGATCAACTGTGGCTGGCCATTATATAATAAGCTGCCTGGAGCCCCAGTTTATGCCTCGCCTCAAGCATGCATAATTTGCTGAAAGTTCAACAAGGTCAACATACAGGTGACTCAAGAGGTGCTACAGAGAGCCAAGGTCTGACATGGTCTCATAAAAACATTAATAAAAGCTACAATTTTTGGCCAATTTCTTTCAGCTTTTTAAACTAAAAAGCTGAAATCTTTATGTGTGCACGATATGAAAATTATATCAACAGTGCTCACAGGAAACAAACATGCCATGGTCAAAGTTGGGCAAAATTTAAGGTACTAATTTTATATTTATACTAATAACTTATAAAATTTGAAAACTTCAGAACTAATTTTGGGTATTCAATTGAATCTTGATTGAATAATGTTACATCCCTGACAAAAAAATCTCTAGCAATGCCCTTGTTAAGGGAGTAAATATATTTCTTGATTTTTTACAAAGTGCATTATGTTTGGGCCCATAACTTAAAACAATTACGCAATACTGACATCATTCTGGGATGTGCATAGAGAATGAAAAATATGTATATTGTTTATGATTAAAGTCAGATCAGTGGTTTTGATATTAGGCAGTCTTGAAGTGTAACAATGGGTTTTTAATGGAAAAATGAAGTTTTTCATTAATATCTCGAAGGTATTAAGTCCTAGTGACCAAATTCTTGGCATGGTAGGGGATTTTTGAGACATCTAATTGCATGCCAAATTTTAGGAACTGAGAGCTGAAGCTGGGGAGCTGAGCACTTGCAAACTGCATGACACTAGCTTGATGTAAACAATATGTTACATGGTGCTTGAAAACTTGAATAAAATCTACAGTTTTTAATCAACTGGTTTCAAATTTTTGGTGTTTACAGACAAAATGCTAAAAAAAACTTGCTGTTAAAATTAAATCCACAGTACTTACAGGAAAAAAAACGTGCCATGGTCAAAGTTGGGCAAAATTTAAGGTACCAATTTTTTATTTTTGTTAATATTTTAAAAAATTTAAAAGATTTTGATCTAATTTTGGGTATACAATTTAATTTTGATTAATTAAAGTTATATTACTGGAAAAAAGTTTATAGCTTTAACATATTTTGTGTTAAGTGATCAAATATCTTTCCTGATATTTTACACAATGCATTATGTTTGGGCCCATAACTTTTTAAATTTACATAATACAGAAATAATTTCTGGAATGTACATAGGAACTATATAGAGGAATAATTATGGTAAATATGAGGAAAAACAGATGAGTGGTTTTGATATTAGGCAGTCCTGAAGTGAAAAAATAGGTTTTTAATAAAAAATTGAGGTTTTTCCTTGATTTCTAAAAGGAATGAAGTCGCAAAGACCCAGTTTTCGGCTTGGTAGGAGATCTTGGGGACATCTAACATTATGCCGAATTTTGGATTCCTAGGTCTTACGGTTTCAAAACGTGCCACATCTATAGACGGACGGACAGACGGATGGACGGACAGACAGACGGACGACGGACAATGGACCACGACTATAGCTCAGATGACTTATAGTCAGCTGAGCTAAAAATTGTCCAGGATGTATAAATCTGCAAAATTTCAAGTGGATAAGTCAAACCACTGCTGAGATACGAGTGATTTTATCCCAAGGCAGATGAACAGATGGACGATGTGCATAAGTGGTGGCAGGTGGCGCCGCCAGTTTTGCCTATGATGAAGAGCTATGTGAGATCTATACACATGCAAAATTTTGGCCCAATCGGTTAAAAGGTTCCAAAGATATGAGCTTTGATGTCTGCAGAGTAAACGTGAATGTAGGTGGCGCCACCTGTCATAAATCAAGAGAGCTGTCCAGGATGTATAAACCTGCAAAATTTCAGGTAGAAAAGTCAAACCACTGCTGAGATGAGTGATATTATCCCAAGGCAGATGAACAGATGGACACTGTGCAAAAGTGGTTGCAGGTGGCGCCACCATTTTTAGTGTATCATATAAAGCTATCAAAGGGCTACATTTGCGCAAAACTTTTAGCCTGATCGGTCAAACGGTTCCTGAGATATGCGGGTTTATGTGTGGAAACAGACACACAAATGGACACTGGGCAGCAAGGAAAGGTCAGAGGTCAACAAAAAAATGAGGGTGCAGCAGTTCACATGTGACCTAATGATAAACCCGATTCGCTTAAAATGCAAACCAAGTTTTTTCAAACAGTTGAAAGATATAGTTCCAATAATCTGGGAATTCTGCATCTAAACATTGTGTCCAGACGTCTAGACGCTGTGTCTAGACGTCTAGACACATTGTCTAGACAACCCCCCAGAGCCAGGTCAGTTGCCATGGTGATGTCTGGACCCCACCTGTTTGTACTGAGTGACCTCTTGACTTGGCTGCTGAAACTTATCTTATTGTCAAATCTGTTTTCCCTATAAAATCTAAGAAAATGCAGTAAGAAAAAAAATAAACAAAATCTGATATAGTTTTTTGGATGACTGATTATTTGAAAAAAGTATGGTGATGCTAGCTCCTGCCGTTTTAAAGATAGATATGGTTAACGTACAGACGACGCACGACACACGACGCCGCACCATCGCATAAGCTCACAGGTTTGCTAACAAAGACTATATGTACACCAAGCTTTAGCTCGGCATCAGGAGCTAAATGTTATCAAACCTTCAGGTAATATAAAATTACATAAAAATACTTATGGAAATTTCCATTTTACTTATGATAATTTCATTTTAAATTTTGTTTCATTAGGAGATTTAATAGGACTTGGACCCAGGTTCCAGATAACTTGGACTCAAAAAAGATGTCGGTACCTAGACTTGAACCTCGAGGACTCTGTCTTGGACTCAGATTCAAGAAGCCTGGACTCCCACTTACACTCACACTGGAATGGTGCAGACTTTTCTTTTTCTAATGGTGTGGACTTGACAAAATCACTGATCATTCCTAACAGTATCTTTCCCATGGGCATTTCCATGGCTCAGCCATGGAGGAGTTACATGACAAGTGGAGTGGTACCATCATCAGTTATACACAAACCTTTGTAGCCAAGCCCACGACAAACCACATTGGCCTCATTTATATCCCAGCCATCGTCACAAACTGTGCCCCATTGTCCATTAGGTCCAAATCGAACATTAACTAGTCCCTCGTTGTTTGATCTCCCATTCACCAGTTGGACCACTGTGAGAGAAACACATTTTGATTATTACAGTATATAACAAATAATACAGAGAGCTTATCTTCCACAAATCAAGCAAAATTAATGACAACAAACAAAGTAATTTACACAGGAAAAAAGAACAAATTTTCAATTGATGTAATTAACAAATTTATAATTTCACTGAAGATTAAGACTTTAACTGCTCCATTTACCATTAGTAAAACCTGGAAGGAAATAAACTGTTAATTTCAATATACCATCAATTTCCTAGATTTTAATTGCCAGCTCAATCAAACTGATGATAGATCAACAATATACATGAAGCAGTTAGTATACTAGAAAGCACAAGAAAAATAGCTATATAATTTACATCAGATGTTGGCCCTGGAAAGATTTAATTATTGCCAGAACAAGGAGGGTATGCTTTCACTTCTGTTTGTGTGTTAGTGTGTGTCTTTGATCCAGATTCATGAGTGTCATCAAGGAATATTCACAAATGCACAGTCACTTTTATGCAGGAATGAACCTTGGAATATATGGGCCCAATAAATTAATGCAAACATTGTTTTGGGAGTGTTGAATGCCCTCTCTGTTTCAATGTGTATGCATTTTCAGTCACTACAGTAAGCAATCTAAATGTGTTGTGTATGCATACATAATGCAAATACATATTATTTGGCTAACCAATACATTCACTTGAAAGTAATATCCGTTAAGAACTCTATGAAAATCAATCTCTTCACATACCTATCAGAACCCTATGAATGGAATGGACTACAAATATTACTCAGTAGAAACAGTTTTGAACAATTTAATATATTAGTGACTAAATTCAGGCATGTAACAAAAATATTTAGACATCTGAATTTTATCAAATAGCTTCACAAAGTGGCAGGTATGAAAGCCAGTGTCTAACCCTTTTAATGGGTTAAAATGTTCATGAGTTTTGGAAGGGTTCAATTTTCACGATCTTACCTTACAGTAATCTACACTGTATATTCATTGTTTAATTAATAATTCGATTTCATGCAGAAACCTAGGAGAACAAGGATAACTGAAGGAAAGGAAGTCTTGTTCATCAGTGGCAGATAATTCAAAAGATCACTCTTTGGTTTACAGATAATATAAATCTAAGTTACTTTTTATGTCTTTCAATTTTTAAGGACAACTTATAAAAGGACTGTTCACCTGTGTAGATGGGGAACATATTATTCACAAAGGTTTAACTTTCACAAAATTTCTCAAATATCACAAATTTGCAACCCTCACAAATAAAAAGACAACCACAGTACATCAAATGCCACCTTTGTAACCACTCAACCAGATGGCAGCACTTACATATAGTTGAAGGCATTGTGGGAGCAGGTGTGGTCGTAGGCTGTGGTATCTCAACATGGGTTACGTTGGCTGAAAAAATAAGAATACAAAAATGAGAAGAAGTATCTTGGCATGTTTGACTTGATTGATTGCCAGTTGAGCTTGATCTTTTAAAGCCACGAGCGACCAAAGAGTGCAGGTCCGTCTGTGTCTACGAGGAATAGCTGTAGATTTGCACTTTGTTCTTCATATTCTACAGTCACATTTATGACTCCAGATGGAGAGATTGCTTCTCCAGTGTATGTTTTTAGAATGATATCTGTTTTATGGAGTCGATTATATTTTTGTAGGTTGTTACCTGATATACTGAAGAAAAATATCTATTATCCAACATGTAATTAATATATATATATATATATATATATATATATATATATATATATATATATATATATATATATGTATGCAGCAGCCAGAAGACGCATGAAACAGTGAAATCAAATTTCGCTGAACTTGCCTATGGCTATGTCAAACAACTGCTTGTGATAAAGTAATAAATGACTGTATTAAAGTTAAGAAGCAATAAATTAAAACAAATATTGCACATTTAAATGATTTGTTGCCCAGTTTAACATACTTTTGCAGAACATTTCTGTCCATCCTTTCAATTTCAACACAAGAAGATCGTATTATATAGTATATCTTAGGCCAAAAAAAATAAAAGGTTAGTTCTCAGGCATTGCCCACGTCAATTTTTACCCCCCAAATCAAACACTTTTATTTTGATTTTCATCTTTCCAGAAGATAAACTAGAATATGGGTAACTGATAAGCTACTTTGTGCATCTGCCTAAATCAGAGTGGGATGAGTGAGATGAGGCATGAATTGAGTGGCAAGGGGAAATAGTGAGGTGTTTTGCATTTTAGCATGGATGCCTGCCAAGTAAACAGGAAAGCAGGTGGTGCCACCTGATATCTGAAAGAGAAAGCTATTAAAGATGTATACTTATGCAAAATTTCAGGTGGATAAGTCAAAACACTGCTGAGATATGAGTGATTTTTACCCTAGGCAGATGAACAGATGGACACCATAAAATAATGGTTGTAAATTGGACCACCGTTTTTTTTTAATGCGATAAAGTGATCAAAGTACTACATTTGTGCCATTTTTACAGCCTGATTGGTCAAATGAGTCTGAAGATCTGTGGTGTAATGTGTCAAAACACACACAGATGGACACACTGCACACAGGAAAAGTCAGAGGTCAAAACAAAATATTTTGGCACCAGTTCTCATGTGATCCAATAATGGTGTCAAGTTTTGGTAAATCTGTCAAGTGGTCTCAGAGTTCTATTCCGGAAACGAATGCTGCCATCGTCGCCACAGTGGAGGCAGCAGAGATGGAACCTGATCAAAAACATAGTATTTATTTTGGCTTTACAATTATAAATTTTTGAACTTTCCTTTGTTATGAAGTGCTTCTACCTGATTAGAAAAAAAAATAATATTATCATGCTTTTTCATGATCATATGACAATTTTATCATTACAAACAAAAAAAAGTTATAAAAAAATCTGCCCACCCACTCTGATTTCTGAAAAAAAAGTGCCTGAGAACCAAACCTTTTGTTTATATTATATCATATATGTTTTGAAAAATTCTAGGCTGAAGTAAACAACATATGATGAGAATCTATGTATATTCAGTTTTTTTTTTTAAATAACAAATGAATAATTAGCCAACCAGCATAAAAAACTTTACTCACTTGTGTTCATGATGTCAGCATAGAGGGAGTAAATACGACATGGCCCTGAACTCATCATCTTGTGTCTGAACGTTAAGATGTCACCTGGGTTGAGTTCCCTTGGGTTATGTATAAACATGACTCGAGATAGGATACTGCAGTGCGTCTTTTTGTTAAAGGATATCGCACTCTTCCCTGGAAACCACATTCCAATACGATCACCAACTTTGAATGGTATTCGAGCATCCGTTGCCAGAGGTATTTGATTCAATCCACGTGTTACATTAATTTTTGTTTGTCCAACCAAAAAGAAACGATTGATGCCAGGATAAGCCCAAGGTCGTCTCCTTGGATAAGAATAAACCCTCCTCCAAATCTGCAGATAAATCCAAGTATTCTCTTCCTTAGACCAAAAATTCCACTTTGTAATGTAGCCAGAATGAGGCAGATAGTCTGAGGGGTTCATTATATATACAGAATTTGTGAGCGTATCAGTATTTTCCCTCACTATTGCAGGGTATCCAAATGGATAAATTTCTGAAAATAATGAAAAGAATAATAGTTAAACTATCTCGATATCCAAAAGGATAATTTTATTGTTAAAAAGAACACAGAAGAAACCAGGGGTCTCAAAGCTCAGCTGTATTTGTCTTTAAGGATATTTGGAAGAAATTTTCAAAATGATGGTCCCGTGACCTTTACCTTTTACCTTTGGACCCTGAAAATCAGCGTGTTTCTCACGTGGTGGGTCATTAATAAATCAAGTTTGAAGCCAATCTGTCACCAAAGCAGAATTTTCTTCCATAAACTAATCTGTGAATGGATGGGCCCTGTGACCTTGACCTTTGACCCTATGACCCCAAATTCAAAAGAATCTTCCCCTATCATAAAGTGAGTAATATCTTGGAGATGGAAGGTTTGTGATGAAAAGTTCGGCTTCAAATGCATACACATTCCTTTTAAAGAAATGCGTGCTGTGACCTTGACCTCTGTCCTTTAGACACCAAAATCGACTGGATTCTTGTGTTAGAGGTGAGCCCTATATAATTTATGTTTGAAATCTATATGTCTATCCAAATTGGAGTTATTATCAGGAAACAAATTTGACAGACATAGAGAAAGATGAACAGATGAACTGACGAATGGACAGGGTGATTACTACAGGCATCCGCTTATTCAATCTCTTACCTAATCTCAGGTTTTCATGGAGATTTTTTATTGACTTCCCTGAATATTCAGTTACAGGTTTCTAGGTCCATCACTGTCAAAACGTGCCAGTCTAACAGACAGACAGACAGACGGAGGGACGAGGAAGGCAGACCTATCACTATAGCTCAGTGGACTTACAGTCAGCTGAGCTAAAAAGGTTAAGATTTGTTCCACTTACCCTCTCTGACTAGTTTACAGATGACCCCAGCCACTAGGTATCCATCAATACCCTTGCGGACGTACGGCATTGATCTGTGCCGGCATTCTGATATGCTGCTCTCAGCGCCATTACAATCCAGACTCATAATGCTATTTGGTGATCTGCGCACACCAAAAAAAGGAGGCAGCCTGGGTGTTCCTTCCTTGTAACCAAGTTGCTTGCACAGAACCTGTAAATTAAATAAAATTAATTAACAAGCGAGTTTAAAATCTGTCTAGGCGAGACCACAATCTTGCCTAGGCAAAATCACAATCGCAATCTCGTCTAGGGGAATTTGAAATCTGCCTAGATTTCAATCTCATCTGGACAGATATATATATATACATATGGGCTATAGACTAATAACATTATTATCCTGAATGTAGGCCTATATATCAGCTAAGATGATACACCGGTCTATATATGTCCAAAAATTCATACTTCTAAAACCGATTATTTCTGATTTATCGGTCGGCAGAGGCAAACCAAATTTTACTGATGATACATCATGAAATTACAAGTGATTCCCAACCCTACCAGATGTGCACAGAAATTAATGGGAATCAGAGCTTGCAGATTTCTTATTTTGAGTAAACTATTGCATGGATACAAATGACCAAGGATTCATACGTGTACTCAAGAGCAAAGTTCAAGCTTGATTGATGTGAGATAGTGACATTTAGTCTGATATTAGCCCAACAAAAAGTGGTTTGCTTTTACTGGTGGCTCCAAATTGTGTACCAATAAAAAATTTAACATTTTCAAAAATGTTAAATTTTCACATGTGAATTTCATAAATAAATTTTCCATTAGAAAGAGGTTCAGACCAGGTTTAAAATTATAAAATATTTACGGGGGTCTATGATACTCATTTTAAACATCTTTGAATTGATTTTAAATTTACAGGTATTTGCCAGAGATGCTACGGTACAAGGGTTTCTTGATATTATAGAGCATGTCAGGATATCTCCTACAACTTTGCCAAATTCTTTGTAGAAGCAGATGTCATTGTGTGGTTCACAAAAAGATAAACTATCATCAAGTTAAATTAGGATGGGGAAAATGTGACCATGAACTGACCTTGGCATCGTAGTAAGAGAAGCCGTACCCATATATTGTCCACTCAGGTCCATTTTCTTGCTGGATAAAGATCATACCTTCATGTTTTGTGCGTCCATATTTTAAAGTTATATCTGAAAAATATCAAATTGACAAATTTTGTGCTGTTGCAACATGCAATTTATTGTGAATGTATTTGTTTTTTTTTTTTAATATTATATTGCAAATTCAAGTCTTCCAATATAAAAATATGAATACTTTATCAATAATTACCCCCAGCAGTCCCTGAACCTGATATTCAGCCCCAATTTTTAATCATCCATCAGGTGGCAAGGTAAAATGGTATTCCATTGGTTGGTTGGTTGGTTGGTCAGTCGGCTGTATGGTTGGTTGGCTGGTTGGTCTGATAGTAACATATTTACTCAGAAAGTTATGAACAGATTCTGATGTAATTTTGTGGAAAGTAGGGTAATGCCAAAAGAACAATCCATTAAGTTTTGGAGTTGATCTGGATCACCACAATAAGTTTTTAATTAAAATAAAAGGATAATTTAAAATAGAAACTTAAAATCCTGAAACTAGGTGTTTTTTTTTCAAAAAGCACAGTGCGGTTTCAAGTGGAAGGTTTCCTATATATCTTCCATGCAGAAATCATCGGAGGGCTGGTACTCAAGTGACAATCAAATACTTTAATCAACAAAGAATACATAATTTTTTTGTTAACACCAATATAGAATGAATTGGCCATGCAAATATCCAGAATAACATGAGACATTTGCCCAAGTATCCGAAGAAACCATTATTTGGGTAATCCAAATGTACAACACGTGACATAAGCACGATTGATCATTGTACATTTTTTCTTTATAGCTTCAATTAAATACTACCAAATTAAATGATATTTACAAATTTTAATTGTTTTACATGCACGATTGATCATTGTACATTTTTTCTTTATAGCTTCAATTAAATACTACCAAATTAAATGATATTTACAAATTTTAATTGTTTTACATGAATCACCAAGAACTAATCACTGATCTTCTATCGTGATCCCACATGATCAACTCACATGACTGCAGAATGGCGTGACCCCGGGCCTTAGTCAATTTTTTTTTACAAAAAGCAATGTCTAGATCTGTTTGACAGAACATGTTCTAATATAAGTTCATTTTCTAAAGCTAGCATGAAAGACTAAAGACAAAGACATTTTTATATTTTACGTCATTTTTGAAACATCCAACATATCCTTATAGGCAGCTTCTGAGTCAAAAGAGTACCCCCATTATATCTGTAAAAAAAGCCCAAATGTATTGTGATTTATTTGCTACATAAATACTTCATTTCCATACCATAAACGCAGTATCTGATATTATACTTGTCATGTCTGGCCAAGATTAACAAGCTTATTGACATTTAACTTCATCAAGTAAGGCCGACGGCGAACAAGGTTTGAATACTCTCTTAAGTAGGAGGGGCAAAAGCACATCCTCAAATGGCATCACGCGGAATTTAATTACACCAACAATCCAAGATTGTAACCTCAGAGAGGTACAATTGTCTGTTTAGAGTGATGAATTCTAGCATGGTCTCCCAAGGTCCAGCACCTTTGGGGATTCTTAAATGGTCTGGATTTTGTGTGTAAACAGGGCTATTAATTATCCATAAACTGTCCATGGATATTAATATTGTTTCTTTCCATTCAAAATAACTGGTCCATTACCAACTGAAAATGTGGTTTAATTTTAAATTGTAAATGATTGGGATCCTAAAGGTCAACTGTTAGGACCCTGTGACACCCAGTTCCTAAAATTAACCATCTTGTGGTGATACTGGAATTGGCTGGGTCTGATTTCCGTAGAAGACATCTTCTCATGAGTGTCAATCTTTGGTAAAATTTTCATGGCAATTACTTGAACAGTTCTTGAAATGATGTATATAAAAGAACTTCAAGATCACTGCCTGGTAGCCATACTGTATTTCTGATGGGTCTGAAATTCAGACAGGTCTGAAATTCAACAATACACATCCTTCCACAGGTTTCAATCTTCAGTAAAATTTTCACAGCAATATCGTGAAAGGTTCTTGGGAAAATGCATGTGAAAAAGGCAAGATGGAAAGCATGGCACCCCCAAAGGCAAGTCCCTTAGAACTCAATCATAACAGGCAACAAAATAGGGTTAAACAACAACTTTGTTTCCTGTAGTAAATGTAGCATTTCTATATTCAATTGCCAACTTGGTCAATGTTAATCTCCTAAAATAAAACCCTGCATGAATTTAATATTCAAAATGACATGACGAATCTTAAATATGGAGCACTTACTGTATGATGTATCATTTAAAAACATTGAGCCATTGCTGCTAGGGGCTGCAGTTGTCACTGAAAAGAAAAACAGCAGATGTTAGAACAATGCCAGGTGATATCCTGGACGTACTGATAATTAGCACTACCATCTTTACAGGACTCAACATTTAACTTTTTTAAATGCTTGCCCCTTGGGTAAATATCATCTAGCTTAAACCTGCCCTACACAAATTTGGACACCCTACAAAAATCAGTAACTGTGGCCAGGCTGCTAAACTTGTGTGCTCAACATTACTGTTTTTAGTTAATTAACAGGTTATTTACTATATATAATTCAGGACAAAGACATATTATTGGTCAGTTTGAATCACAAAACATTTTGGGAATTTTATTGAAACACAAGGCAAGAAGCTACTTTTGTTTACCCTACCACTTTTTTCTAAATCTTTTACAAGCACCAGGTAAGCGGGTAACCATTTATGTTGAGCTCTGCTTTATTACAACAGTCAAACCTTGCCTAACGACAGTGACCTCGGTTTTAGTGACCACCTCAAAATAACAACTTTTACACAGTTCTAATTCTTTTTTGCTATTTATATCAGACCAGATTTTTTTGCTTTAATACACTCTGAATTGTGTCAAATCACCATAACCACACTGCATTAACCCAGATATTGTTTACATCTGAAACATGCACATGACACCTTCTGACTTCACACCTTGGTCTGACTACAACGGGACAACTGCTCTCGTTGGTCTAGTTCTTGGACCTGTGCCAGATTCTGTGCAATCAGATCAACAAGAGCAGGTGATACACATTTAAAATATGGAGCTGGATGCACAATGCGATACCACCCTCCCATTGGTTTGATTGCAATTCTTTGCTCTGTGCTCTCCCTGGTGGTGTAACCCAGGGAACCTTGCTATACTAATCAGCAGTTGAAACAAAAAGGAGATCTAGGACGACTGCAGAACTTATGTTACTGCGGTGTGAGGAGTGTAGTCCCTATCAGGACCCTATGAGTTGTATTTTCATGACCAAACTCAGACATAACTATAATAGGGTTAGGACAATAATCGATATCTGGGATTATCACAATATCTGACAGCTGCGATAATTGTATCGTTAATTTCCCTGTTATTGTGATATCATGATATGCTTAATACAAAAAGATTATGACATCACCAGGGTCTTTCTATATGTGTTCAGAAAATCATATATTTTCAAGTATAACATTTATTTTAATATGGGTATGTTCAAAATGACTGTGGAGGACAAACTGACAGAATCACATTCTCTGAAAACTGGCGATTTGATCGCTTGTAAGAAGTCGGACATGGCAGACAGCACTGACATCTGTGATAATCTGATATCGTGACAAAGGCTGGAGTACTCTTGTCAGATACTTGTATTACGATACCATGATATATTGCAATAAATTCTATTTCATTATTATGATATAGAAAAGTGATATCATCCCAACCCTATACTATACTATATTACTGACTGTTAAACATTACCTGCTGATAACTGAAGTTTAACATAAATACCCTATTTGTCTTACTCAAATAACTACATATGTCTGCATCAAAGTATGGTTGCCTTTGTTGCAAACCTGTCATGCTTGGGACTCAAAATAAAGCAGAACACAGGGAAAAAATTACTAAATTCAGGCAATGTATAAACCTGAAAAATAGTGTAAAATTAACATTCCTTATAATATATTTTAAAGTGTTTTCCAGGTGAAAACAGAGAAAATATGAGACTGGTATGGAACAGTTCAACAATTTTCAAACCAGGGCAAAGTTTAATATATCTATATCTCAAGGGTGACACTTCACCAGATAGAGGGAAAGGTATGCATTACATGAACTCCTTGTGTCAGGTCCAAGTGTTGTCAGTATCTCAAGTTTTTTCTTAGTAACTTCCTGAAAAAAGTTAATGTGCATGTAACACATACTTGCACGCAAGTTTACTCAATATATTGCTTAAGTAATGGATACAGGAACAGCTGGGGGATTTAGAAGTTCAAACAGTGCAACTGAATCATTGTGAAACTCTCTCAAATCATCTTTACATACAGGTACTATGCTGAATTTTATGAAGCAAATTGTTTATATCAAATCAAGTTTATGCAAAAAGGAGGTCACAGATGCCTGCATTTCATGATTCTGATGGCACAAATGGCACAATTTTATTTTTTTTAATTTAGTCTATTATCAAAAATGATGCGAACAAATAAGTTGACACATTTTTATAAATGAATAAAATACAAAGAATGGAATTAAAAAGAACAAATCTACTGGAATGATCAAACATAATTCCATTACAAAACATATCACCTCCACTCTGTGAGTCCAACTTTACACGCAGTTATTAGCTTAAACAAATTTTTTTTTTATACACATGTGTATCCTAACTTATTATCTCTAAGGCTGCAACAATTCTCAAAGTGAAATATTGTATCAGTATTGTAAGATTTCCCTGTATTGATGCCATCAAACAGAAAGTCGGAGATTTAACTAGCGACCTCCAACATTTCATAGAAGCTGGCAGTCCAGCAGACGTTAGTTGAAAAATAATTGGTCAGAATCATTTAACTAGCATCTCATTGGCTAATTTCAACCCAGTCAAACCAATCTAAGGGGTTCTTCATTATTCATTAATTTCTAATCACATACTCAAAGGCCAAACCAATTTGAACAAAGAACAATGACTTGAATTCTGAAATGTAATACTACTTTTATGTATTGTATGAATACACATATAGTAACCTACAGACCAAATTCTTTATTGCTTTAAAATCCCCCTTTCCCCTAGAATTTATTAACATAATTCATTAACAGAATTTAATATAAGAATTTATTAATAGAATTTATTTATTAACAGAATTTATGAACAGAAAACTTGGGATGCAAAAAAACTTTCAAATAACAAATAATTAACCCACTGTCATGCGGTTACTTTCATCCTCAATATAATAGTCAGCGCCATCTAGCAAACTTAAAGCCATGGTCTTATGTTTTTATAATGCAAGAGTTAACATTCATAAGGTCGGCCCAGGATTAACTGCACAACTGTTCAATGTGGGTGGCTTAAAACTTTTATGTTGTAAATCCTGCAGTATGTATCCTTTTATGTGGTCCATGTATTTAAAGTTTGTGACCTTTGTGGTGAAATCACATGTTTCTCCAGGTTGTGGGATACCACAATACACTGCACCAGGAAGTTACATGACTGAAAGGTCAACACAAAGGTCATGAAATCCGTGTTCTGCTTTACTCAGCCTTACATTAAACCATAGTGTGTTAATGAATCATCCTGGATTGGACCTGCCAGGCCATTAGTAAATTTGCTATTAGGCAAATAAAGGTTGGTTGGTCACCCACAGTGGGCATCAATTTTGCCCCCCCCCCCCCCCATAAAAAATATTTGTATTTTCAGTAGAAATTTACCAATTTTGAGCACTATAGCTTCTCTTCTTAACATTTCTTAAATGAAAATGAAATAAAAATTTTGTTTTGTTATAATGGGTTTTTAACTGCTTAGCAAAACAATTATCATGTTCTACCCTGATCATATGAATTTTTTACTGAAAATTTATAATAAAAGGGTAAAGTTTATGGTAAAGGAAATCCACATTCCCACAAATATTTCTGAAATTGGTGAAAAAAAGTGCCTGACAACTCAACCTTTTTTTTTTGTAATTTTAGCCTACTACTTATTTAGGTCTTTCTCAGAATTGTAATCAAACTTCCCTGTGTTCTACTAAAAAACGTGTCATGGCCCTTTTACCCATGAATGGATCTAGCCCTCCTCTGAGATAACCAAAATGAACTGACATTATCTCCCAATGGTTCAGAATCCATAAAACAAAATTGTGAATCAAAATTACCTAAAAATTTAATGGATTTTCCTTTGGTGATACTCTAACCATCCCCAAAATTTCATAACCATCTGTTCATGACTACCGGTACTTAAATTGGTACCTGACAAACCAACCATCTGACCAACAAACTTACTAACAGTAACAATGATACAAATATCACTACTTATAACTATGAGGAAATGAATGCTTTCATTTAATTCACATGAACAAATGCTAGATTTCTGAAGTCTAGTGTTTACTTAAAACCTCACACCCACGGTTACTACACACACATATAGGTCATAGAATTATTACATTTAATTGATTTATAGACCTGTATATCAGTTTAGACTATGTACAGGTCTGAATATGCCCAGAAATGTCATACTTGTAATTAAAACTTACTTCTGATTATTGGTCAGTAAAGGTCAACTGATTTTTACTGATGTCATGATCAATCATGAAGTTATCACTGATTCCCAACAACAGTATTAATGCACATCAAATGTGCCGATACATTAATTATCATCAGATAACTGACCCATTGGCTGAAGAATTGCAACAAATGTACATATCATATATAGATGAATACACGTGTATAGAGTGCTATACTATATACATGTAAACCCACTGATAATTGTTTATGTAGTAGAAGTACAATAACCTTGAAGTGATCGCAAACAAAGGTCTGATTAGATGCCTTAGGAATTCCTACAATATTTTAAGGACACTTTAATGTCCTTCTACAGAAAAGGTACTTGTGGGAGTGCAACACCTGTAATGTTCATTAAAGACTCTGTATTTAGGTCATAATGTCTGTGCAGCTTGTGTATATTTACATTGATATGACAGAGATAACTTTCACTTTGGACAAGGAAACATGTCTTAAAAGGACAAGGAAACATGTCTTAAACTGCTGCACAACACCTCTGCATGGTCTGACACACCATGGCTTGACACTGACTTTCAGCAAGTAGTACCTTGCTTCTACTTGCCCCTTATGAAATTTTATTTGCCCTAAAAAAAATTGATTGTTGCCACAAACACATAATATATTCTAAATGATTGTTCTTCAAGTTTTTTATAGTTCTTAGTTTTATTTCTCTTTATTATAAGTAATTTAAGATGTACAGGTAGAGGTATAAATATCAATATGATCTAATTTCTCCAAGAAACAAAATGGCTGTTTAAGATTAAGTTAAGATTCAGGCCTTTAAGGTAAGTAGGGCTGAAAGGAGTACTTGAGTACTGGAGTCCAGGTAGTACTTACCGAGTAGTCGAGTACAAAATTTGGACTCGAGAACATGTGTATGTACAGGCAAATCTGAATATTACTGCAAATTTATGGACAGTGTAATTATCATATTGGGTAAACAGATGTCTGTTTTATCATTACAGCATGGCCAGGGTAACGAGTACTCGCGTCTGAGTCAGGTAACGCCTATCGGGTACTTGAGGCCAGAATTTTGTACACATTTCAGCCCTACAGATAAGAGATGAGTTTTTGTTGCCCTGCCAATTTTTTCCGGAAATTTTAGTTCCCTGGGCAAGTGGTTATATAACCGTTAATGTTATGCCCTGCACACAGCAGCTGAAAAATATAACTGTTGTAAACACACATCTCTGCTACAAGACTTAAATGTTTAATCCTCATTTTTTTTTTTTTTTTTTTAATTTGACAAGTTTGTCAGTCACCAACTTTTCTCAAAGGGGTAATGAACAAATCTTGATGAAATTTGTGGAAAGTTAATTAGGAGGTTAATACCAGAGGAATAATACTTAATCTATGTAACTGTGAAGATCATCTTCATCATCATAACATGTTTTTTGTAAAATTATTCTTATCTTTGTGAAATGGGGTGCCGTGTTCATCCGAGCTTAGGGTGAATTTCATTGCATGGTATTGGGGCTGCCTTTGCTGGGGCTCAGAAATTCGAGTTAACTTCAAGTTATAAATGACTTCTGGATTATAGGTATTTATACCTGGCCCTATGGCTAACAGTTGATATCCTAAAGGCACCAAAGAATATATGATTATTTTAAAATGAAAACATTCAGTATATAATATAGTGTCACTGGACATTAAAGATACTGAGATACACAGCTGATCAGGATATAAGCTGAAACTCCAACCATGTCATTATAAGTTAAATATAGTATTCAATCAAATGTTATGGACTTGTTTTAAACAACTGGTCAATTAAACTACTCAAGTTACAGAATTGTTATATGTGACCAAAATGTCACAGAGCAAATTATCTCAAAAAGAAATGTGATTTTATGTAACATGATAAAATACAAATGTGAGAGTTTGGTTTAGATTAATGGAAAAATAGTCTTTCAACAGAAGTATGCTATATTCTGGAACTCCCAAGAGACCTAAAATAACTGCTCTCTGTAAAAAATTATACTGCCAATTTCCCCAATGAAAATCTATATAGTTTTATGTGGTTAAAAGGCATTTGCTTCGATTTAGGTTTCAGCCAGGAAGTCCTCTGTGGTTTACATACACCAATATGTGTTTAACAACCAATGGGTCAGTAGGTTCAATGCAGACACACATGGATTATAATAATAATTATCTGAAACAGACTAAAGTTTCAGATATTCTGAACCGGCATAAAATATACTGGTATATATGTTCATAATATCCCTGAAGTTTTTTTTTTATATTCTGACCATGTTTCCGATGAATTATTTCATTGACAGCAAAGTCATACAAAGTGTCATAAATGGCAGAAATTACCACAGAGATGGAATTTGTACATTCAAAGGTATTTTTTTGTGTTAATTCAACATTTCCAGCCTTATGTTAATCATTTTTGGCAATACAATTGTAAAAGGATACATGGCCCTTTGCTGTGCAGTTTTTGATGACTAGCTTCACAACTCAAAGTTAGCTGCACCAGTCAAGTATTAGGCATATACTGAGTCTTAGATATATATTCATGATTAGTAAACAGAAGATTGAAAAGCACAGAACAAAATGTCCCAAATTAAAAGAGAATAGAAGATCTCACACACACAATTTCAAAAGACAGTATTTTACAAGATATTACAAATACAAGTTTACATGAATACTGTACATATATGTAAATATTAACAGTCATACTTAATTCATTTGAACAACTATGCTTGTCGAATTGTGGCTTGTTTCATAATTTAGTAAATACATCAAATGTATATGTTGCTTTATTCACTCATAGTATTTATTAACCTATAAATCCAATGACACTTAAAGAATATACTGTGATAGTGGCAATATCAGGTTTCCCACTTTTTAATTTAATTTTCAAGGTATTTTGAACAAAGTTTTTTTCATAAACATAAAGTCATAAATTTGTATTTTCAAGTTTTTTGGACAGCTTCCCTAGCACCCCCCCCCCCCTTCCCTCAGGTTGTTTTGATGCTTCTACAGGTTTTTTTCATCCTTCTCTTGTATAAGTCTAGTTAGAGCACGCCATCATTCAACGCCACCGCCAGCCGAGTTAAGATCAAGCAGAGCCAAGTTCATCAGGAGGCACAGCAAATATTTCTTTAGGCGGAAGTGAGCCAATTTTGTGCAGCTCCGTTTAGCTTGAGAAAAAAATTAATACAAAAAGATGAATCTTTTACAAAAAATAAATCTTTTACAATTAAAAATTTCGAAATATATACAGACTGATACAACGTTACTTTTGTTGATTTTGATGCTGACTGACAAAGTCGAAGCCTAACATCCCTAAAAATACAGGGGTCACATGTAATATAGATATCTTATTTAAATAAAACTGGTAATTTGTAATATCATCAAATGAATAGGCATTCAGTTCAGTTTAAGCCAGCCAACATTTTTCCAAGCAGAGTAGAGCCAAGAAACTCGGCTTTCTACTAAAGTCAGCCGTCTTTTTGCCCAACAGAGCGTACTACTAAAGTCAGCCTTCTTTTTGCCTAACACAGCTCCAGGCTCTAAGTGCAATTTCCAAATTAATAAGATCTTTGTTGTCATGTTATTGGTTCATCTTAGTCTGCCATGGCTAGCTATCACAGGGAAATTCTAGGTCTTTTTCAATTTCAGGGAAACTGATCAAAATCAGCTAAATTCAAGCAATCTCAAGGACTTGAAAATATCTTAGAACAATTTTAAGGATTTTCAAGTATGTGGGAACCCTGATATAATCAAAACCAAATCAGGCAATGTGTCTCAACACTGTATCATGTGCTGTTTGCTACCACCTGATATTTTCTATGATTAATAGTTTAAATTTACATACTACCAGTGCCACAATGGGCAAACAATAACAACCCAGCCAAATGACATCCAGGCTGTGTGAAAACAACACTACTACACATGTATAGATACTGAAAACAGTGTATATATATATATATATATATATATAAATAGCAGTATGGGCAAACTTCCCCTGTCAACCCCCCCCCCCCCCCCCCCATAGAAGTAGAATTAGCTTGGTGAATAAATCCAAGCTGCCTTATCTAGTATCCACTTTCATGACAGGGAATTATTACCACATGGGGAGAGGTTGGCCATATTTTTTTTCCTTCAGTAATATATTTATAACACATATAATTACAACATTATTATAATCATTACATTATTATAATAATTATTATCATTATTATTATAATCATTAAAATTTTAAAGAGAAAACAATCCATTATAACATGCTCTTAGGTGCTTTACATTATACCTAGTGCAGTATAAAATACAAATAATCTACAAGATATTTCATCCCGTAATATTTAGGGTATGGCAGGGAATTTTTCCTCCTCAGTTTCATGCAAGAAACAGAGCACGCGGTCAATTTGACAAAAAGGTAAATTGTCACCAGTGGAATAGCAGGTATGGAGGCTGTGGGGGGGGGGGGGTTATTTTGACAGGGGAGATATCTTGTGGTACACCCTCTGATCTAAGCATCTGAGCTGTGAATGTGCATTACAGTGGCTGGTGAGGCCTGAAAAAAAAGTAACCTGTCTCTGACAACTGGAAACAGCTGGTGTCACCCGGCTGGGCCAGCGATTCAACATCTGTACTTTTAATGGCAGCCACTCCTCAGACCTCAGTTTATCTGTGACAAAGCTTTGCATGGGCACATTTCTATACAGAACTCAACTACACAGATCTCGAAAAGAATTCTGTGGTTTGACCAAAGTGTGATATTAATTGTCACTTAAGTCACCCTGGTGAAAATCTGCAACTGGAAACTCTACTGAAATTGATATCTTGTTGTCGTTAACCACATAGATATTACATCATGTTCCTCTGTCACTTACTTAATTATATTAGCACCTCATTCCATACCAATCTGTGCTGTAATTGATTAACTTTAATAAGTCTATGCAATTTTACAGAGATTTCATTAATTTTACAGAAATTTCATTAATTTTACAGAGATTTCACCAACAGTTTTTAAGGATAAGCAGGTTTTGGACCATATCACTATCAGTTTTTTTATCATGGTGATAGGGAAATAAAATTTATTGCGATACACTGTGATTTTTCTATCCTGCTGGAACTCCAGCACTTGTCACCCTGTTGATGTCGTTCTCTACAGCAAAGAATCCTAAAACTAGTAACAACTAACAAGGCATGTTTGTGTAACAAAATGTAATTCATGATATTACAATAGTCAGGAAAATTCAAATTAATTATATATGGCTATTGGCAGCTGTCAGATATCATGATTATCGTAAAACATAAATAATCCTACCCTTAGGAAAAGGTCAACTGAGCTAATATTTAACAGCAAAGAACTAGTAACCTGCATTCTAAGGAATGCAAGCCTCCGACATATAGGGGGGGGGGTCCCTACAGAGGAATGCTCTCAAACCATGTTTGTCCATGTTTTCTCAAAAACTTTTTCAGCCCATATTACTAGGTTCATCCATGCTTAAGTAATTGTATATTTGGTAAATATTCCTTGATTACATTCCCGAATCCAGATCAGGTGCTGGACCCATACCAAAATCCAATTGAATCTTCACTGGCTCATTCCAAAAATGCCCTGAATATTTCATGAGATTCCGTTCATGATGCCGAGTTAACTTGTGAACAAACACACACACGAATGGGGTGAACACATACCCTCCTCGCAGAAACAAAAAAGGCATAACCTAGCTCTAGTACACTGACAACTTTAGTGCAGTTCATTCTGACCGACACTGTGACAGGACTAATTTGTTGACTTCAAACCTCAGTTTGTGGTGGGTTTTCACACAGGCAAATTAGCAAAATGCTAACCACAGACCTCTGATTGTTAAAATGCACCCTTCCGAATTTAGCATTCACCATGAGAATTATAACAAATTACTATATGTCCAAACTGCTCCTAACTGTAAAACTGTTCAAATTTTCAGATAACTGCAGGATAATCGCAGATCATACTCCTCGAGAATAATTTAATACAAATTTCATGCATTTAAATGACAAAACCAACTGAAATTGCCAGCAGGGTCTTTGGTTATGATCTAAAATTTCCAGTAAGGGTAGATTGCCCTATAATACAATATTATGCCAGCTGATGCAAGGGGTTATTTTCTCTGGTGCTTTCATCACTAAACTATTTTGCATGGTTGACCCACTGCCCTCAGCTCAATCAGGAGCTTATAATAACACCCCTATCACAGAAGTGGCAACTTGTTCCAGGTCGGTTGTTATTTAGTTACAAAATAGGCCATCAATAGGCTTTACGTTTAGGACTGCTTATGCCAGAATATGGGGACTACATTTTCAGAGTGTGAGCCTCTATATAAATTTATACTGCACATATAAATATATTTGCCAGATTGTTTACCAGGGATATGGCTGGGGCTGCATATACTGTATGCTTCTTTGGATACATGTGTATGTGTGTACAACAGACTTTAGTTCAAAAGCAAACAGAAATTTTCATTTGAAAATATAACATTTATTTCTGCATTTAAATGCAAACCCCTGCAGTGCATTTGCTTTTGAGTGTGAAAACATCTGATTTTTTACTGCATATTTATTCAGTTCTGAAAGCATTTGATCTATTTGATAGAGCTCAAAAAGATTCAGATCTGCATTTTTATCTGAATACATGATTGTACAATTTGTATTAGACTTTGAACCAAATCCTGGTGTACAAATGTATGAATGTACATGTATGTGTTAGAAATTTAGAAAATGGTGTAATATAATTAACATAAGTACTTGTTAGTTGATACTTTTCAAGTGATGAAGAGCAAGCTAACAGACAATGTGAGGATGCAGACAACAAAAGGTTACATGTGTTTATTCAAGCATCCTTATAAGATATCATTGTTCTTATACAGTATGCTTACTGATAGTCATAGACCAGATTAAATCAAAACAGATAATGTATCCAGATAACTGGGCACATCCGTGTAGCATTTTTATGAGGAGGTTGTTGACAATGTGAAGGGATATATAACATCACTTCAGTAATCAAGTACACCTAGTACCATTTACTTATAAATGTATTTTCCCACTGATATATAATGTTTGATGCAGGTGAACTGACATGATAAGTGAATGGTCAGATGGCTGATATGATACCAAAATATAGAACTACAAATACCTGAAATAGTAAAACTGGTTCAAGTTTCCATGAAATACCTCCCACACATTAATGATTAATGCATGTAGATGAGAGTGGGGGAAACATGGAAAACTGTGATGCACTTCTCTGCTCTCATTGGTCTGAATATTCTTGGCCCTGGGCCAACAAACTGGTAACAAAACCCAGCAACACCTGCTATAGCAAGCAGTGGTTAAGGAGCCTTCACATATCCAAAACATAGCCTGTCCAACTTCTCTGCAAGCTCAAAAAAGGCATTTTTGGCAGGAATACGGCTGGTTTTTGCGCGATCACTGCATGCTCCCCTGCAATTTTTAGGGGATGGCCGATGTCTGCAGGGAGCTGAAGCCTGTTCCCAATTCAGCAATTTCCAATATGTGACATGGTAGATTTTAAGCAAATTCGCTCGAACACCCTGGTGGGCTTGAAATTTGGCAACTTTCTGGCAATCCACAAATTCGGCCGGAGGCTGTTGGATATGTGACACTGGCTTTGAATTGAAAAAGTTATAATATATGATGAATGCAGGAGTTTTTAATGAGTGAATTGTTAGAACTTTGAGGAATTTGTATTGCATCACACAGGCATACTATATACATGTATGTATGTATGATTTATAACCACATTAAGAGGAAGGGGCATTTACCATAATGAACAAAAAACAAGGGACCTATGGGTCACGACGCTCAGCTCTTATATATGATAAAAAAATATTATTTAGAAATGAGGCACATGCTGGTTTTGTGTGGTAATAAATATAAGCTGTATTATAAGTTGTTGTTGTTTAACTTATGTATGATTTTGCTTATGTATGATTTTGATAGTACCTTTGGAGACAGGGAAGAGGATTGATTTCATTTATTTTATTAACAAATGGAGTACTATTGTCACACAGATTTTGACTTGGCCATATAACTTATAAGCAGAACATATAATATAAGAGTTTAACTATTTATTAAAACAAATTTCAAATATTGTCCCAAATATAATTTTTATAAAAAATAATAAGAGAATCATATGATTTTTTTAAATATAACTGATATGATTATTAAAATAATATTAAAGAATATATTCATGAATGCATTCATGAATACATTTTGAAAGTATTTGCACGAGTATTCATATACTTTCATTTTTACCTGAATTCCTATTCTTTATGCAAGAAATTTTATAATGGAGTACATAATCATATTCGTATTTAAATACAATTACAAAGTATTCGCACCATGTCTGGTATTTATTCAGTTTCACCAACCAATGATGCTGAGAATCCAGAATATACAAAATTCACACATTTAAATAATGATCATAAGTACCTGGTTTTATGGCTTTTATTTATATTAAAAAATAAATGGTAAAAAATTCATTTTGGACTAATTTCACATCAATGTACACACTAGACACAGTAGGAATCTAGATTAATATTATCAACTGCATCTTTGTCTATCATTAATTTCCTTCATATGATCCCTAATGATTAGTAATGAATAATATGATTTACTTCTTTATCATTAAAATTGAACTGAAAAATGCCATAGGTGACTGCATGGTGTTATTTGGAATATGTGCCCATCGATACAAGATTCTTATATCATCAGTAACTGCAAGTTAATTTCCTGTTATTATAAACTAACAAATTCCTTTTCTATTTTTCTTTAATTTGTTATTAAAAACCAATAAAAATTTATTAATTTATTGTTTATTGTTATGTTGTTGGTTAAAACTACTAGATGAGTTGGGTTGGACACCTGGATCAACTGTGGCTGGCCATAAGCTGCCTGGATTCCTGTATGCCTCGCCTCAAGCGTGCATAATTTGATGAAAGGTCAACAAGGTCAACATATAGGTGACTCAAGAGGGGCTGGAGAGAGCCAAAGTCTGACAGGGTCTCATAAAAAACATTAATAAAAGCTACACTTTTTGGCCAATTTCTTTCAGCTTTCTAAACTAAAAAGCTGAAATCCTAATGTGTGCATGATATGAAAATTATATCAACAGTGCTCACAGGACACAAACGTGCCATGGTCACAGTTGGGCAAAATTTAAGGTACTAATTTTATATTTATACTAATAACTTATAAAATTTGAAAAATTCAGAACTAATTTTGGGTATTCAATTGAATCTTGATTAAACTAGACATTTCTTGGCACCGCAGGTGCCAGAGTATCCCCAGACATAGTAGGCCCCCCTCCTACAAGACCAGACCCTTTTTAACAGCATATACTGTCACTTGGCATATTTATTGTTTATTCTATCTAACGATCCACAATCTTGTTGAAGATGTTGGTCCTGTGACCTTGATCTTTTTAAAGATGTGTCCTGTGACCTTGACCTTTGATCTCACAACCCCAAAATCAATTTGGGTCTTGCTTTTCCAATGGGACATATGCAAGTCAAGTTTGAAATCTATACATCAATAAAGCAGGAATTATCATCCAGAAACTTATTTTTGGACAGATGGCTCCTGTGACCTTCACCTTTGACCTTGTGACCTCAAAATTGTTAGTGTTCTTCCTCTCTTGGCAGGAGAACTATATGTGCAAGATGAAAGATATGAGATGAAATGTTTGGCTGAACATGCATCCACATCTTTTTAAAGATGTGTCCTGTGACCTTGACCTTTGACCTGATGACCCCAAAATCAATTTTGGTCTTACTTTTCCAATGGGACATATACAAGTCAAGTTTGAAATCCATACATAAATAAAAGCAGGAATTATCATCCAGAAACTAATTTTTGGACATATGGCTCCTGTGACCTTCATCTTTGACCTTGTGACCTCAAAATTGATAGGGGTCTTCTGAGATGAATTGTTTGGCTGAAAATGCATCCACAATATTTTTAAAGAGGTTTCCTGTGACCTTGACCTTTGACCTCATGACCCCAAAATCAATTTGGGTCTTGCTTTTCTAATGGGTCAATAACAAAGCCAAGTTTGAAATCCATACATCAGTAAAAGATGGAATTATCATCCAGAAACTAATTTTTGGACAGATGGCTCCTGTGACCTTCACCTTTGACCTTGTGACCTCAAAATTGATAGGGTTCTTCCTCTCTTGGCAGGTGAACTATATGTGCAAGATGAAAGATCTGAGATGAAATGTTTGGCTGAAAATGCATCCACATCTTTTTAAAGATGTGACCTTGACCTTTGACCTCATGACCCCAAAATCAATTTGGGTCTTGCTTTTCCAATGGGTCAAATACAAGTCAAGTTTGAAATCCAAACATCAATAAAAGAAGGAATTATCATCCAGAAACTAATTTTTGGACAGATGGCTCCTGTGACCTTCACCTTTGACCTTGTGACCTCAAAATTGATAGGGGTCTTCCTCTATTGGCAGATGACTTATATGTGCAAGATGAAAGGTCTGAGATGAAATGTTTGGCTGAAAATGCATCCACATCTTTTTAAAGATGTGTCCTGTGACCTTGACCTTTGACCTCATGACCCCAAAATCCATTTTGGTCTTGCTTTTCCAATGGGACATATATAAGTCAAGTTTGAAATCCATACATAAATAAAAGCAGGAATTATCATCCAGAAACTAATTTTTGGACATATGGCTCCTGTGACCTTCACCTTTGACTTTGTGACCTCAAAATTGATAGGGGTCTTCCACTCTTGGCAGGTGAACTATATGTGCAAGATGAAAGATCTGAGATGAATTGTTTGGCTGAAAATGCATCCACAATCTTTTTAAAGAGGTTTCCTGTGACCTTGACCTTTGACCTCATGACCCCAAAATCAATTTGGGTCTTGCTTTTTCAATGGGACATATATAAGTCAATTTTGAAATCATTACATCAATAAAAGCAGGAATTATCATCCAGAAACTAATTTTTGGACAGATAGCTCCTGTGGCCTTGACCTTTGACCTTGTGACCCCAAAATTTATATGGATCATCCATTATTGGCAAGTGAGCTATATATTCAAGATGGAAGACCTGGGATGAAAGTTTGGCTTAAAATGCATCCACAGTATCTTTTAAAATGCCAGTCCAGTGACCTTGACCTTTGACCTCATGACCCTAGAACCTATAGGGTTCTTACTTTAGTGGTGGGCCATACATAAGTCATGTTTGAAATCCATATGGCTATCAACACTGGAGATATCATAAGAGGTGTGTGATTTTCACCATATATGGCAATATTCAAGGTCAAGGCCACTATCATAGGAAAGGTCATGACCCCAATTTAAATAAGCATCATCCCATAACCCATACCTATGTATATGCATAATATAAAAGAAATCTGTCCATTAGTTTTTGACTTATAATGCTCACAGTGCTGTAAGGGGCAATTTTGGGGGTATTAATCGGCACGAAAACAAGTAAAGAATAATAGGTGGCGCCACCAGTTTCTGTAACATGACAACCCTATCCATGATCTTCCATCAACTTGATTTTGGGATAAATCCATGCAAGATTTCTTGAGATATTAAAGAATTTGTGGGATTTTCCCCAAAACTGGACCTATTCAAGGTCAAGGACACTCTCCTAGTAAAGGTCATGACCTCATTTTAAATAGGCGTCGTCCTCTTGCCCATATCTATACATATACCAAGTTTGGTAAAGTTCCGTGAAATATTTTTTGGGTTATCGCGCCAACAAGATTCATATGCGGTGGCGGCGGCGGCGGCGGCGGGACCGGTATGAAAACATAGTATCCCCCGACTTTGTCTGGGGATACAATAATGTTACATCCCTGACAAAAAAATCTCTAGCTTCAGCAATGCCCTTGTTAAGGGAGTAAATATATTTCTTGATTTTTTACAAAGTGCATTATGTTTGGGCCCATAACTTAAAACAATGACACAATACTGACATCATTCTGGCATGTGCATAGAGAATGAAAAATATGTATATTATTTATGATTAAAGTCAGATCAGTGGTTTTGATATTAGGCAGTCTTGAAGTGTAACAATGGGTTTTTAATGGAAAAATGAAGTTTTTCATTAATATCTCGAAGGTATTAAGTCCTAGTGACCAAATTCTTGGCATGGTAGGGGATTTTGGAGACATCTAACTGTATGCCGAATTTAAGGAACTAAGAGCTGAAGCTGGGGAGCTGAGCTCTTGCAAACTGCATAACACTAGCTTGATGTAAACAATATGTTACATGGTGCTTGAAAACTTATTAAAATCTACAGTTTTTGATCAACTGGTTTCAAATTTTTGGTGTTAACAGTTGAAATGCTAACAAAAACATGCTGTGAAAATTAAATCCACAGTACTTACAGGAAAAAAACGTGCCATGGTCAAAGTTGGGCAAAATTTAAGGTACCAATTTTTTATTTTTATTAATATTTTAGAAAATTTAAAAGATTTTCATCTAAGTTTTGGTATACAATTTAATTTTGATTTATTAAAGTTATATTACTGGAAAAATGGTCGATAGCTTTAACATTTTTTGTGTTAAGTGATCAAATATCTTTCCTGATTTTTTACAAAATGCATTATGTTTGGGCCCATAACTTTTTTAAATTAAATAATACAGACATAATTTCTGGTACTTACATAGGAACTATATAGAGGAATATTAATTGTAAATATGAGGAAAAACAGATGAGTGGTTTTGATATTAGGCAGTCCTGAAGTGTGAAAATAGGTTTTTAATAAAAAATTGAGGTTTTTCCTTAATTTCTCAAAGGAACGAAGTTGCAAAGACCCAGTTTTCGGCTTGGTAGGAGATCTTGGGGACATCTAACATTATGCCCAATTTTGGATTCCTAGGTCTTACCGTTTCAAAACGTGCCACATCTACGGACGGACGGACGGACGGACGGACGGACGGACAGACGGACGGACGACGGACAATGGACCACGACTATAGCTCAGATGACTTATAGTCAGCTGAGCTAAAAATAGAACACACAGGTTGAACATTTTCGTGCTTCCCATTCATAATCTTACAAGGTAAAGGTTTCAATATAAATCAAGCATGAATTCCCCCCCCCCCCTGCAAACATGACATAAGCATGTACATCGACCCATTTTCTGCTCAGTTGACATAGCCAACAGATAGTACTTAATGTTTTGCCTGATAACAGGGTCATAAAAAAACCTGATATATCAGTGTCAAAGAAAACCAGCATAAAAAAAAGGTGAGAATGTTATCAGTAGGTTGAGAAGGCACACACAGAATAGAAAATCATCACATAAAGTGACATAACAGTCACCTTCTGATGTGATAAACAAATCATTAACAATAACGGAGTGTCAATGAAGCGCCTCTGCTGGCTCATTTGTGACAACCAATGTACTGTGTACTGTGGACCGACATATTCGATCAGGTGAAGTCACACCGATTTCATCACAGGTATTTTGTGATCCCCAGGACCAGGAAGAGTCCAGGACTCCACGAGTATAAACTCTTTTAAGTTGGCGAGGAGATTGAGTAACATGTCAACATAGGGAAATTTCACTTGCAGGACCCTCCATTTTCAAATCCCAGTGTAAACCCTGACCAAGCTTATAAGCATGGAGGTTATGTCATCACCTGCATTTGTCTGTTTGTTGGTTTGCTTGTAAGTAAAATTACACCACACTAAAACTGAAACTTCCACAATACTTTTTGGAGGGATGAGACATGGGCAAGGGAAGTGTAGGATATGAACATTCAATGCAGACCACAGTTAAGGGTCTGATTCAGTTATATTGTTTTGTGTAATCTGACAGCTTACACCTGCAGGGCTTGGGGGTATTACATGCAAAAACATAAGAATTCAATTCCATTAAAATCAATAAATCCTGATTAAGTCATATTGTCACAATTTTAATTTTATGCAAGTGGAATGGTCTACTGGTGAGGCCACAGTTTTTTATCAGTTTTTGTTTTACAAACCAACAGACCTCCGATTTCTTCACTTCAGAAAAAAAAATAAAATTAGCATTTGGACTTGCGTTGCTGTATCCAAAATGGTTGTTGACAAATAAAATGTTTTGTGACCGTGTACATTAGATCGCCTTAAAAGTTAATTCTTCTGATTGGCTAAAAAGGTAACTTTTTTAATGACAGATGGGAGTTTAAGCCAATCACAATAGAATATTCTTAGGCCATAAATGCAAAGGACTTGCCATCCAGTAGTCAAGAGATTCAGCAGGGAACTTGAGAATTCTTGGAGAGTTTTCAAAGCTCATTTTCTGCATTACAGCACATTTTCAAACTTTACCAGCATTTATGTCATATTTACTTGGTTAAACATATTTGTTTTCACATATATGTCAATTAGAAAAGACAATTAGTTTGGTTGCATACCGTAAAATCTCCACTTAAAACCGCGGTTTTATCAAGAAATTCAAAATCTTGAAATCAGGTTGATTTCCTGAAAGCACTGTGCGGTTTATACTAGAAGGGTTTCCTGAATATCTTCCTGACAGACATCGCTTTGGGGCCGGCGAGTGGGCGATAATATTGCAACTTTCGAAGGCCGTTCTTAGCAGCAGTCTCGCATGCATGGGAGCCGTGTGTAAATGTATTATTTACGATTATTTGTTATTTATAAATTTAATATTTCTGAATAGTTTTCGTGTGTTATATAACTTGTTATGAAATTTTGGTAATTGTCACCAAATAATACGTTTACAACAACCCTGCTGTAACACACAGCGGCCCACTTTGTTGGGCATGCTCAAGCAAAATTGAAATAAAGCCTACTTTAAACCCATTTGCGGCATTATTTAGCAATGATTATTTGTTTAAAACGTAAAATGAATAAAAAGCTGACATCGTAAGGAGTCACACAATGGCAGACGATCGTTTTAAAATCAAGTTTGAGTGCCGCCATGTGCTGAAACGCCCCGGTATTCTGCCAAGAATTTTTGAATGGCTGTACGCGGTGGGTGGTAAACAGAACAGCCACCTATTTCGTCCCAGCGTGCCTTGCGTGAACACTGCCTTGACAAAATGGCTCCCCACACGGAAACTTTCTTCAGGAAAAAAAACTTGCTTACCCCGACTGGCCACTTTAATTTTACCTTAAAATCATTCGTTATCAAGCGTCATGTTTCCTATACGTGCGTATCTCGACAAGGTAACTTCAATTACTTTGATATTTAGTTGAGTTGACCAGCGATGTTTTCAAACGCGCCAGCAAATTGTGACATGGAGCGATGTCAACGTACGATGTGACGATGATAATACCGAAGTAACCGGTATGAAAATGATTTGAATCTTCCGAGTAATTCCAGAAAATGGAATTTTCATCAAACATTTTTAGAATTAAAATATACAGTGACTTGAAATGGATCAGCAGAATATTTTTTCCAAAACATAATGACAAATCAGTAACAAACAAGAATACGGCACGGAATATAAAATCTGTATAAACACGCAGAGGTTCACCAGCCCTTACGTCTTCCCAAACTTCATGCTTGAGTGACCCTGCAAAAAAGTGTTATGATGTGTTTAAATAAATTGCCCAAGTAATTTAAAAGTGGACAGGAATGGCCGAGTCGCAACCTACGAGTGTTCATTTCTAGATGATAGCTTGATTGTGTCTTTTGTCAAATCATTCCGTAGCGAAAGTTGGTGCGGTTTTAAAGGGGGGTTCTTAGTATTTGAGCCCCTCGCGATGTCTCACCTGGAATTTCGGCGAAGTCTGGGTGCGGTTTTAATCGGAAGTGCGGTTTTAAGTGGAGATTTTACGGTAGTGGCTTTACCAGCTTGCCACTCTTTATAGCTTGCTGGATATACAAACAAGTTTACTTCTTAAGATTTATTGTTACTCTCAAAGTCAGATGCTATATATTTATCATTACAAACTTTTTCACAAGTTTATTGTTCAAAAATATTATAACTTAATAATGATTGAACAGGTCAAATATTATACTGCACAAGGTTGTGATATTCTTTGAAAACTTGGGAATTCTCAGGCTTTCTGCAGATTTTCTGACTAACTGTAGGCTTAAGGGCGCGTGTTTATGTGAAGCGCGTACTTGCACATTGTCAAGACAAAAAGTAGCAAAAATGACAGGCATTTTAAATGAAGAAACCTTAAATGGATTCATTTCATTGTTCCAAAAGGACATGATGGAAGCTTTGATGCATATGCATGCCATAAAGGCATGATAAAGCAATACCCGACTGTCAGTGGCAGTTTGTTAATCTGGGAACAGCACATACCGTAACAGCCGTGATCAAAAATGCAGGTGAAAAATGTTTATACTTTTTATATTTTTAAAATAGCTGAAAAGTGTAGACAAGTATTTGATGTTATATCTAATGCAAAGCTCAGTTAATCAGTAGTTGTTGGATATTCAAAGGACTATCAAACATGCGAAACACCCAAAAAGGAATGGCCATGAATCAAACAACTCAAGATATGTGTTAAGTACTGCAAATCACATAATGACATTATTTTCATTAGCATAACACAACTGAACAATACAAACAGCAGTCTTTCATCCTAAAAGTGAATATTTAGTTTTCTCCTAACATTTCTGACCAAAAAAATATTATTTCAAATTACTGCAAGATCTTTAAATGTATTTGTCTGATCTTTAATTTGTAATACTTTATAAAATTGGCAGTTTACATGGCAGGGACAGGAACTTAAGTTTTATTTCAGACATGTATGAAATCACACAAATAGTTTAACCATTTACATTTTTTTGTTTGTCCTAATTATTTAAATACCTTTGAAGACATTTGAATCTCTGGAAATAACACACGTGAATGTGAAAAACTCAGGAAGATGATTATAATATTTTGTTAAATTTAACAGGTTTAGATGGGCAAAAATGAAATTTATTGCCCATCTGTATGATACATACATCAGGACGACCTGTAACTAGGTTTGTTCCACATTTTTTCAATATTTTTTCCCTACCTCCACAGGTATATCACTTTTGTCAAAAATGTTCGTAAACCAAAATATTTAAAAACTCTGGCTTAACATTGAAACTAGATAAAGGAGCCTACAAATATATGTTTTATGTTGGGCCTGTTTGTTGATTTGTTTGCCTGTAAGTAGAATAACATTATATATATTTTTATATATATATAAATATCCTCCAGGAAACTGTCCTATATAATAGTAAGTAAAAAAACATATATAATTTGTTGATATAATAATACCTGTTCTATCCTGTCAATCCCGAAATTATTCTATGATTTCAATTTAAAACAAAACTAGTCTCCAAACGCAAGTTGTCACGATGTTCCTGCTTTTGATCTGACAAATATACAGTCGGCCCTGAAACTTATAAATGTCACATTTTTCAGTTCTATATCTCGAGGACACACACACACACAGTCAACATAAAAATAACCATCCCTTCTTGCAGGGTTCAGTAAACTGTAAAATAAAAAATTCTTACTTCCTTGTATAAGAACAGATGTAAAATGTCTGGTATAGTCTTCGTGATGTTTGCAAAATATCCCGCAGATATTCATCTATATCCCCTTAGATGGATATCTGCGGGATATAGTATCTGTATCTATCAGTATCTGTTTTAAGATTTTTGAAAAGATAATAAATAGCCTGTAAAAGTGCACACAAAACACTGAATTTATAATCCATTTTTACTGCACCATATATTACCCTTCAAATATCATAGAAATGGTAGTTAACAGAAACAATATAAATCTATTTATGTCAAGGGAAGAACAAGAATATGGGAAGATCCAGAATCTTCCCGGGAAGAATGAGATTTCCAATTCTTCCTGTAAAAAAATTGGTATAAATCATTTAGTATTATTTATTGATTCTCATTTTTCTCGGGAGAAATAAGAATTCTGGTTTTCTCATACTTAACAGAACTAAATTGCTTGTAAAATATCATTTTGTAGATAGAGAAGATTTGTAAAATAAAAGTAAACTCCTAGACAGTATATCATAACATTGTTTGTAACATCAGATGTAACCAATGCCTTGTCTTTTAAATGGAATGTAATATTATTTTTATTCTGTGACAAGAACCTGTAAAAATTTGCAATTTAATATTAAACTGCTGCAAAAAAAAAAAATAAAGAAAAAATGAATTTGATAATTTGATACTTACCCCAACTTGCAATAGAACTTATTAACAGAATTGGATTATTTTGTGGGTAGCTTCATTTTCTTTGCATAATAAAGTTCAGAATTAAGAAAGGTGTGGGAAAGAAGTTTTACAAGGGTAAAATTAAGATTTAAAAGCTGCAATGAAATGACTCCTGTTCTTTCCAGAATAAATAAGAATTCTCATTTTTCACAGATTAAAAATATCAAAACTGATTTCCAGTCTCTCCCGGGAAAATTTGAATTCTCAATCCTGGGAGAGACTGGAATTTTTATTTTTTTCCCGGGGAAAACAGGAATAATTTTATACCATCTCTTGATTCTGATTTTTCCCAGGAAGAATGAGAATTCAAATTTCTGATTTATAAGTACTACTCACTTTATGGCCTCATTGTTAATACCACTGTGAAGTCATCTGATTAATTAGACCTTAAAAAAATAGGCAGCTTAGGACATCCATCAAATATCCCAATGATATATCTGTTGTGTCATATTTAATTTTAAACTCATTATAAATATGGAATTCATTTCTGCTGTCAGATGATTGCCATAATTTTATTTTACATTTTACAGAAAATTCTTATCAGACAGGTCAGTCCTAACCAATGTGAACACCTTCAGTTAACTAAAGGATGGCCAAGAAACAGGTGGTTTCTAATACAGGTAGTCTTCCAGGCATGTTCCACTGTATATGCATGTATAATGACTTGTTCATGATGTATGCAATAAAGTTAATTCATCACATCAAATAATATACCAAAATCAGGAAATACTTACTTGAAATTTGAGAAAAGAGTCCTGATACTCCTGAGGAAAATAGCATGAAAACGATCACCAACAGTGGCACCATGTTTCTATCCATCATCCTGATTGTTATATAATCATCCAGCTGTAAATAAGTGCCTCTGACGTCTTTTTTTTTATTTTAATTGACACAAACAGGTAGACAGCTCACTCAAGCAATATCACTGCATCTGTGTTGGTTAATCCACCAATGTCCTCTGATTATTCTTGGCACAATGTTCTTGCTGATCTGTTAGCTGCGATGAGTTTTGTGTGTTATGTACTTCCAGATCTTATCTCCTGTAACACAATGTATCAAGTATTAGATCATACTAATATTTAGGCCGGTGATCCAGGTCAGTCTTGATGAAGGGATTGGTAATCCACCGCAAAAACTTCTATCTGATGATATCACCTGAAACATAAATAACAAACAGTCAAGTTGTGAAAAACAAGGCTTAAATTTGTTATTCACATATCTATATCTCTTTGACATTACCAAAATGACTATACAAATTGACAGACTTAATTGACTTAATGTTAAACTGACCCTAGGCTCCAGGGTGGTATTCATAACAACCTGCTGTCAGTTTTACTTTAGCTACATTTTTGGTCACTTTTGTAAGGACTATTTCTCATTTGGTTTACATTTAACTGTTATCTGTACTGTACTTTCAACCATAACATCATGAATGCACATTTGCAAGATTATATTGTAAAGAAAACATTATTTTTATGACAAAAGGCAAGCTTTAAACCAACCAACCAAGTAGCAGATCCAGAGAGAATCCAGTTTCAAAGCTGCCACTAGGAAAAGATGGCCCTTTTGTTAGGTTTTTTGTTAGTCTTCCAGGGTCTGACCCTCCCCTTTCCATAACCCTGCCATCACCCCTGTACCTCTGACATCTATAACACCTATAAAGCATGTTGAATTAACATGAAAATAGCTTCATCCCTATGAAATAAACTGGAACCTGCCAAAATGATTGTCATGAAACCTTTGACTTACTCCTGTAAATGAGTGTTAAAACAAGTGGACTAAACTTAATACACTTATTTATTAACACTGAAAAAGCACATGCATCATTCGTGCATCAACATCGGTCAATCAGGAGATGGCCTGACTGACTTTGCCCGAAAAAATGTTATTCATGTTCCACCTGGCTTAAACATTACATACTGTGGCTCACACTGATCAATGCATTTCATTTCAGCTGAGGTCCTTGAACCTTTAGTACAGATCTGTTCTGACAGGTTCTACAATCAATTTACATTCAACCCATGGCAAGTAATGTCCATCCTGCCAGCAGAAACATGTCAGAGGGCATGAAGGTCCATGTATGGACTAGTTTGGACTAGTTTCTTCCAAGGATAAATGAGACTTCTCATTTTTCCCAGGTTTGAATCTCAAAACTGAATTCCAGTCTCTCCCAGAAAATATGAGATTTCTCAATTATCCTTGGACAGACTGGAATTCTCATTTTCCAGGAAAGAACAGGAATCATTTCAAATCATCTCTTGATTCTCATTTTTCCTGGAAAGAATTAGAATTCTTATTTTTCCTGGGAAGTACCAGTTCCCGGGTTCTCATTCTTCACTCAACATATACATGTATATCTGTTGCTTTAATCTTAATGTATAGATCTAGGTTTAACTGGTCTTGTTAATGTCAACATTTATAACTAGATTTATCCGTGTACAAATATTAAAATTGTTTATGTAAAATATTTATCAGACTAAGTCAGTTACTATAATCAACAACCTGACATTGTGTGACACCACTGCTCCTTGTTGCACCTAAAGAGTATTAAATCCTGGGATTTTTAACCATATCACTAGTATCAGTCATTAATATCAGACATATATACCTGTATTCAATCAGCTTAAAACAAAGTAGATTTGTTTCTCTACATCAGTGATAGTTTATATTTTACATAATGAAATTTAATCAGATGTTGATATGAGATGATTTCAGTGGTATTTTAAATACATAAATTCGAGAGACACTGATATGAGGTAATTACACCAATCATGAATAAGTGAGCCAATAATACATGTAATTACATAACCATTATGGTCAACAGAGCAATGTAAAACAAACAATATCATGCAATGATCGTGTACAGTAATAATGTACTTAAAACGATAGCATAATCACTGGATTCTGATATTATAATAAAATGTCCGTGAAAACTGAAAGTAGAGCTGAAATTCAGATATTCTTATCCTGGTACTTAATCAGGCACTTATTGCCAGATAATCATACACTAGGGATGGTGAGCATCTATTGCAGTAAATTAAACTAGAAATCTGCATTCTAAAGAATGCATGGGGGTACCAATATAGGATGCTCCCAAAAAAAGCTTTCGCATTCATTTATTCAGCCAATAGTCCCAGATTCATTATGCATAAATGACTGTAAATTGTGAATATTCCTTAATGATGTTCCTGAAACTGGATAATGACCAAGATCTACCCCAAAAGCTAATAGATTCTTCATTGGCCCCTTCCTGAAATGCCCTGAAATTTTCATGGGATTCTGTTCATGAATGCATGAGTAACGTTATTAACAAACACATACACACAAATACACACACAAACAGTGGTGAATTAATACCCTCCTGGCAGAAGCAAGCCAGGTGACCTTGATCTTTTTGAAGATGTGTCCTGTGACCTTGACCTTTGACCTCAAGACCCCAAAATCAATTTGGGTCTTGCTTTTCCAATGTAACATATGCAAGTCAAGTTTGAAATCTATACATCAATAAAGCAGGAATAATAATCCAGAACCAAATTTTTGGACAGATGGCTCCTGTGACCTTCACCTTTGACCTTGTGACCTCAAAACTGATAGTGTTCTTCCTCTCTTGGCAGGAGAACTATATGCGCAAGATGAAAGATCTGAGATGAAATGTTTGGCTGAAAATGCATCCACATCTTTTTAAAGATGTGTCCTGTGACCTTGACCTTTGACCTCATGACCCCAAAATCAATTTTGGTCTTGCTTTTCCAATGGGACATATACAACTAATAAATAATACAAGACAAGTTTGAAATCCATACATCAATAAAAGCAGGAATTATCATCCAGAAACTAATTTTTGGACAGATGGCTCCTGTGACCTTCACCTTTGACCTTGTGACCTCAAAATTGATAGGGGTCTTCCACTCTTGGCAGGTGAACTATATGTGCAAGATGAAAGATCTGAGATGAATTGTTTGGCTGAAAATGCATCCACAATATTTTTAAAGAAGTTTCCTGTGACCTTGACTTTTGACCTCATGACTCCAAAATCAATTCAGGTCTTGCTTTTCCAATGGGTCAAATACAAGTCAAGTTTGAAATCCATACATCAATAAAAGAAGGAATTATCATCAAGAAACTAATTTTTGGACAGATGGCTCCTGTGACCTTCACCTTTGACCTTGTGACCTCAAAATTGATAGGGTTCTTCCTCTCTTGGTAGGTGAACTATATGTGCAAGATGAAAGATCTGAGATGAAATGTTTGGCTGAAAATGCATCCACAATCTTTTTAAAGATGTGTCCTGTGACCTTGACCTTTGACCTCATGACCCCAAAATCAATTGGAGTCTTGCTTTTTCAATGGGACATATAAAAGTCAAGTTTGAAATCAATACATCAATAAAAGCAGGAATTATCATCCAGAAACTAATTTTTGGACAGATAGCTCCTGTGGCCTTGACCTTTGACCTTGTGACCCCAAAATTTATATGGATCATCCACTATTGGCAAGTGAGCTATATATTCAAGATGGAAGACCTCGGATTAAAGTTTGGCTTAAAATGCATCCACAGTATCTTTTAAGATGCCAGTCCAGTGACCTTGACCTTTGACCTCATGACCCTAGAACCTATAGGGTTCTTACTTTAGTGGTGGGCCATACATAAGTCATGTTTGAAATCCATATGGTGTGATTTTCACCATATATGGCAATATTCAAGGTCAAGGCCACTATCATAGGAAAGGTCATGACCCCAATTTAAATAAACATCATCCCATAACCCATACCTATGTATATGCATAATATAAAAGAAATCTGTCCATTAGTTTTTGACTTATAATGCTCACAGTGCTGTAAGGGGCAATTTTGGGGGTATTAATCGGCACGAAAACAAGTAAAGAATAATAGGTGGCGCCACCAGTTTCTGGAACATGACAAATCTATCCATGATCTTCCATCAAGTTGATTTTGGGATAAATCCATGCAAGATTTCTTGAGATATTAAAGAATTTGTGTGATTTTCCCCAAAATTGGACCTATTCAAGGTCAAGGACACTCTCCTAGTAAAGGTCATGACCTCATTTTAATTAGGCATTGTCCTCTTACCCATATCTATGCATATACCAAGTTTGGTAAAGTTCCGTGAAATATTTTTTTTGGTTATTGTGCCAACAAGATTTATATGCGGCTGCGGCGGGACCGGTATGAAAACATAGTATCCCCCGACTTTGTCTGGGGATACAATAATGCTGTTATAAAATTATTATTAAAATTTAAATTGAAAAAATTTAAATTAAACATGTTATTCATTTGGTCAGCTAAAATCGTTCTTAAAATCTTCAATTTTATGTATCTACACAATTGAATAAAACTACAGGAATTACAGGTGAACCTACAGCTCTCATAACAAAGATTTATAAATTATGTAACACCAGGAATAAAATGATGATATTACAACATATGCTCCATCACTATCTAATCAACTAAGCCTATCAGCTGGGATGTGATAATGCTACCTCATGATATGATACATGATATGTATCTATCTCTGTACTTCACTTGTGATAAGATACATGATGTAATACAGTACCAGAGCTCAGGTTAATTATGTCTGCCATGCTTTCATACTTCAGAAATAATGAAATGGTGACCATATATATTTTTGTTTTTCATGGGGCAGATAGCCAATTTGCTTTCTGCTAAATGTTAAGCAATGTATTAGTTTTGGTAATGGGTTACAAGTTATTTCATGAATGGTCATCAGTAAAAATTGGTTGACCTCTACCCACCAATCATTGGAAATAATTGGTTGTTTATATGTATGAATTTTCGGACCATATATAGATGGGTACATCATAAACCAAATAATATTTGGACCTACATCTAGACTAATAATGTCATATAATTCTATTTTTTTTTAAATAGCTTACATGTCTATAATGTCACTCAAGTATTAATTTTTTTAGTAAATGCAGCCTTTTCTCCTATTTACTTGCATTATTTTTATAAAAGCACACATTTCCTCACTGACTATAAAGCCTAAATTCATGTAAATTATTATCATTTACAGAACTGCAAGACTGATCACTGGATCGTTTGCATCGAACTCAACCTTTGATAAAAATGAGCTTGAAAAAGCCAATCCCACCATACCAGTCAGATGAACTAGAATATCACAAAGAGCATTTTGCAACTAACAACCTTTCAACTTACACACACATGCAACCTACCACCTTAGATCACATGTTTTTTTTCTGTTTGTCAAGACTGCATGGTGCATGTACTGTGTTTACCAACAGTTTGTAGATCATATACACAAGCTCATACATCCATCAGGGAGGCGTGATAACAACTTGTCTTGACAGAAATTACCTGCAGTTCATTAACTTTATGCAGATTTAGCCAGAAATCACATATATTCTTCAGAAAAGGCAAGTCAATAGCTGGCTTAGAAGTGTATTTTATGCAAGCTTTCAAATTTTTAGTGAACACCTTTGTTCACCCTGATTAATTTAGAGCCATGTACAGGTATGGGTAATGCACTTGTGAGAGGTCAGGTACAGGAAAAGGATTTCTGTAGAGTACCTCAGAACAGGTCCAAGAGCTAATCTTAGTTCAGTTTGAACAGGGATATTTGAACTAATAATAATAGCATGCATGCATTTATTCTATATATGGAAATCAGCAAGCCCATTTTTTGTATCACAAATGTACTTAGAGAACATTAATTATAGCAAATACAGGCACAGTGAACTGCAACCGTATAATCAGATATCCAAGTACAAGTACAGGTGCTCAGAATTGCGTACCTATGTAAAAGTCCAGGTACCCGGCTCTTACCCTATTGTCCATGACACCATATTACTGCCAGATGATGGACATGTCTTTAAGTACTGAAAATTTTAGTTTACCTTTAGGGTGTAAACCTTATTTTAATTTCAAAAAGAACCAGAAAGGCTTTGTTGCTGTAGCGCAAAAACAGATGTCTCACCCCTATGGGCCATCCAAAAACATATTGGGTAAAACATGAACTATCTCAAAACAATGATTCTAGATTTCAGCAAATTTGACCTTGAAGGTCAAGGTTACCGCTTTTCCATTCTGATAAGATTTTGGCATAAAGAATTTGTGTGTCAAATTTGAATAAAAAATCTTCAGTACTTTCAAAGTTATTAGGGTCACAATAACCCTAAATTTGCATAAATTTGATCTTGAAGATCAAGGTCAACGTTACTAGATTTCTAACTCTTCCAAGATTTAAGTAGGAGCAATGAGTGTTTCAAATTTAAGAACAGAAAATATACAGCCGTTCAAAAGTTATATCGATAACAAGATAAAAACTATGATTCTTCTGATCTGACCTTAAAGATTGTTGTCAAGGTCAAAGGTTTATGAACTTACCCAAGAACTGGGTAGGAACAATTTGTGTAGCAAATTTTATGAAAAAAAATATACAACCTTTCAAAAGTTATGGGGTTCACCAAAATTTTACATTCTGGCAGATTTGACCTTAAAGATGGAGGTCAAGGTCCCTGTTTTTAACTGGTCTAAGATTTTGGTAGGAACAATCAGAGTGTCAAACTTTTTAGGAAAATATGCAGGCCTTCAAAAGTAAAGGGTTCACAATATATCCTACAGACCACTACTGATGACAACAGCACCAGTGGGGGGGGGGGGGGGGGGGGAAGACATAATTAACAAATAATTAACAGGATGGACAACAATCTGAGATGTATTCAGTACATATCAAGTCTCCCAGTTGACAACATTTTGAAACTAAAGCCCACTAATATTGGGAAAACTACCTTTCACTTTGTATGAGTAGATAGACAGCTATAGATAGTTTATCATTATCGTGACATGTAGATCATGTTTTACAATCACCATTCAATATACATACTCTGATGTTTATCCAGCCCTCCTGGACTTATATGACACCAAATACTAAAGTAAACAAGTTAACAATGCACATTGAAATTTCATATACACAAGAAAATTTTAATTATAATATGGAACCAGATATGCCTTCTTTATCTAAACAATATGCTAGTGTGAATGTTCCATATATCACATATAATTTTAAAAGCATTGTTTCAAATTCCTTTAGAATAACTTGAACAACATTTATGAATTTTTCTTCATTCAGATGTTAAACAAATTCTGGGTTGCTAATACTTATGGTATCACACAGCTCTTTATGAATAAACCAGTTAGTGTAACGGATAACTGCTGTTTATAGGCAGGTGCTGCATGTATATGAATCCAGTACTGGTACTGAAATTTCTGTAATGCATGATCACTGCTGACAGCTCAGTTGGAGGAGAATGATGTAATTGTTGACCAAGTGATTATTCATGAGATTTATATGCACCATGATAAAGAGCTCATTATAGTATGGTTACAACATATAAGCTAGAATATGGGAAGTGGACAAGCGACTACGTGTATCCGCCTAGATCAGAGTGGAACGGGTGAAGTGAGGCATAGATTGAGTGGCAAGGGGAAATAGAGTCAAGTGTTGCATATTAGCATGGTTGTCTGCAGCCAAATTGTGTATGTAGGTTGCCCCCCCCCCACCACAAAATCAAGAAAGCCGTCCAAGTTGTATACATATGCAAAATTTAAGGCAGATAAGTCAAACCACTACATGCATATGAGTGATTTTAGCCCATGGCAGACAAACAGATGGACGCTGAGCAAAAACAGTTGCAGGTGGCGCCACCAGTGTTGTGTATGATAAAGATCTATGTGAGAAATATCAGACATGGGGTCTATTACAGTTGTTCTATTACTATTACTATTACTTTCAATTTCTGATATTACTATTACTATTACTATTACCACATTTTATCTTCTATTACTATTACTATTACTATTACTGGGGTATCTATTACTATTACTATTACTATTACATGTACCTAAACTGATGGTAGGATTCTAGACCTTGCGTAGCCATGAGTGCTATGAACTACAATCACATGTTTAAATAATATTAAAAGCAACTATATCATCCAGTTACCTACACAATTTTCTTATACTGTGTCTGTCATTTACAAGAAACCTAATGATACTGGAGTTCTTAATTATTTCTGCTTCTTTAATTCTGTTTTTTTTTAATATTTTGAAACCTCAATGATCATTATTTGGGTGTTTCAAGTCGAAATTATAAGATAATTGTATGAACTCTTTAATACATGTAATTTAAAGCAACCCATTGTAAAGGCCCCGGCATATGTAAAATATTGATTTATAATTATATGCATATTTGTACATTTTATATTATTTTCATATATATTTCACATAAATTATTATTTTGTAGTACATACTTCCGTTTAGATTTAATCCTTCGTTCTCATAGTCAGTAAATAAAGATTTTCAGTGTGACTGAAGATTGTCTCCAGAGGAATTATTCATGATTATTGCATATTATTATTTAGTATCAAAGCTGACAATTCAGTCCTTTATGTATGTATCAGGAGTGGAATTTATGTAGGGCTGTGTCCTGTTTCCCAATCCTTATAAATATATCCAATAAAAATACTGTTTACGTCAAGATTCTGGACAGAACCAAACTGGAGACAAAAGTACCCCATCTTCTCGGGTGTATATGTTCATTTGGATGTGATGCCATGTTTTATTCCATCACATAATACATCTTGAGAGTGAACAGAGAGGTGGTAAACTTTACAATAATGGTAGCATGCATGGCTTTTATTCATCAGGCATGCCCTTCTTCATTGCAGCAAAACAAGCATAGGATAATTTAGGAATAAGGAGAGTGATTTAAATTTACATCAATTTTACAAAACAAATAAAATATTATTTAAATCACTTTCACAATAAATTTGGTATTAAACAATCTTGTACTTTAAATTTTGTACATAACAGGATCTAATTATTCGATATCAAAATTTCAGATATTAAATAATAATATATTAACAGTCACTTATATTCTCATATAATATAATCAAATAAATTAATATCATGAAAAAAAATTGTTCATTTAATTTTAAAAATATAAATTAACATAATTTTAGATACTGAATGAAGGTCTGCAAAATTGGTACTATGAAATAACAGACAAGTATTAAAAGAATATTTTTAAAAGAATATGTATATAAATTAACTAGATAATACATGTGCCTGCAGTATGACTTTATTCAAGTGATTGTAGTACTGGTCTGATTTTATAGCATTGTAGGCTTCAGTACGTTATGGGTAGTGAAAACCTTATCATGAACATTTTGGGTCTGCAATGTATCTGGTTCCATATTATATTTTCTTTAATGTGTGTTATTGCAATCTGTATGATTAAAATGCAAACTGGCTTGTGAAAACAAACTAGGTACATTTCAGAATATGCATAATGATTGATGAATGTGAGATAAGATGTACATGTCACAACAATAATACACTTTTTATCTGTCTCTTAACATCAAACATGCCTCTGTTAATCCATGGTTTACTAATCAAAGGTCAGATTGTACCAGGTAACTTATTTGGCTGTGACCTACTCTGTCCAGTGCTCTTATGTAATTAGCACCAGTGGTCACCAGCAATGTGGCAGCTGGCCCATGCTTGCCTTAACAATAGGCACATCCTGGGCAGTTACTGGACAAGAACTGAGTCTGTTCAGCATTATTTGCTGATATGCTTCATGATCAAGGGGCTCACAGGAAGTAATAGAAAGTAATATGTATTACTCTATTACTTTGCCTTCTGTTTCTATTACTATTACTATTACAGCTCAAATTTTTGAGTCTATTACTATTACTATTACTATTACATGGAAAAAGCTGTAATAGTCTATTACTATTACTATTACTTATTACTATTACCCCATATCTGAAATATACACATGCAAAACTTTGGCCTAATCGGTCAAACGGTTCCCAAGATATGAGCTTGGATGTCTGCTGCATAAACTAGAATGCAGATGGCGCCACCTGTCATAAAATCAAGAGAGCTGTCGGGTATGTATAAACCTGCAAAATTTTAGGCAGATATGTCAAACCACTGCCGAGATATGAGTGATTTTATCCCATGGCAGACAAACAGACGGGAGCTGTGCAAAAATGGCTGCAGGTGGCACCACCAGTTTTGCTTATGATAAAGAGCTATGTGAGATCTATACACATGCAAAATTTTGGCCCAATCGGTCAAACGGTTCCCAAGATATGAGCTTGGATGTCTGCAGCATAAACGTGAATGTAGGTGGCGCCACCTGTCATAAAATCAGATAAGCTATCCAGGATGTATACACATGCCGAATTTCAGGTGAATTAGTCAAGTCACTGCAGGGATATGAGTGATTTTAACCCAAGGCAGACGAACAGATGGACACTGTGCAAACAATGTTGCAGGTGGCACCACCAATTTTTGTATGTTATAAAGCTCTCTAAGGGCTAAATTTGTGCAAAAAATTTTCCTGATCGGTCAAACAGTTCCCGAGATATGTGGGTTTATGTGTGGAAACAGACGCACAAATGGACGCAGAGCGCAGAGGAAAGGTCAGAGGTCAAAACAAAATCGGGGCGCAGCAGTCCACATGTGACCCGAACATAATCCCAGGTTTCGAAAAATTCCGCCCAGCGGTAACGGAGGAGTTCTCCATACACCTACGCCGTGGCGGCGGGCTGAAAACATAGTATCCGCAAAACTCTGTTTTGGCGGATACAATTATCCATGTGCAGTATGGTTAAATACTAAATTAATTATGCAATTACCAAGCAAATTACTGGAAGTCTCCTAATACCAAATGAAGTCTGAAAAAGTAAGCCTCCTTTTTCGTGCACAGCTAATATAACCTTTAAGAGGGTAGCTTGATTAATTATAGAATGAAACTGTAGAACATTCAATTTGACTGACATTGGCACAACTGGAACAGGTAATACTAATGAAAGAAAATTTTATAATGGGACATTTTTTTAAATTGTGGTAATATAACACATTTTGACATTCTGATGTATCATATCTTGCAGAACTTAAGTCAAGAGGTTCAATTTTTTAACAGTTCTGACAAATTTAATGTGGAAAACCTAGCAGTAAGCACAGTTTTAAATCATAAAATAAGGACAACTCATAAATAAATGTCATAAGTCAATAAAATGCTGAACATATAATATACACATGCATAACAAGTTTTTGCAGTCCAATCAATCTACAAACTTTACAATTTTAGTGTAAAAAAACAATATACCTAGAACATCTGATGCCAAAATAGATGACCAGAGGTTAAATGTTTGAAGGAAAGTGAGACAGGCACACTGAAAGGTTGTACAAACATAGGTTTTGAGGTGACAAAATTACACTTATTTTTAGTCCGCCACGTACGGACTCCATTTATCTGTGATACAGAGTCCGACCGTCTGGCGGTGAGAGTTCACCCTGCCGTTCACTGAAGGACCTGTAACATGAATTACCACTGCTTGTTGTGCGATAGAGAAACAATCTTGTATTTATATATAGAAATAAACTTTTTATGTATCAAATTAAATTGATATATCACTTTTATGTGCGCCTGTAAATGTTTTTTTATCCTTTGAACTGCCGGGGTTCAGATGTTGCATGCCAACTGGACACCGCCGGAAAAGGAATCCCATGCAAATTAGGTGGGCAATCTATGCAAAAGATGAATTCAGGGGGGCTTTTCCCAGGAATGCCAGTGCCGTGCACTAGGATAGACCATATTTTCATAAGCATCCTTCCCATCATACATAGCTTGTTGTCAATGATGCTAAATTCCTATTGGTTGTTCCAACCGGAAAGCGCCATCGGCCAGACGGAGACGATGCAATATCTGACTTCATCCAGAGTAAGTGCCCATACTTTATTAATGCTGATCATCCAGCAAAAGTTTTGGTCCCAACGGAGTCTAAGCATCTGTAACAATTATAATATGTGGGGTTTGTTTGGTGTCCTCACGCTTCACAAGGCATATACGTGTCTGAGGGTCTGTACGGATCCGTACAAACTTAGATAGTATAGACTCTCCCCGCCAGAGGCTGCAGCGCTTGTATTGTTTACTATATATGTCAGCGCTGGAAGACTGCAGCAAACTTATTTTAGGTTGATGGGAAAAGGAGACTGAATAAATTAGCTGAAACTGAATTCAATTTGCTTCATTCAGGATATGACTATATTATGACAGTTCTGGTGGCCACGTTGAACTACACTTCTGATTGTCTACAATAAGTAACTTAGTAAGAGAAAAATGTTCCTGCTTTATTAAAGGCTAAGATATTACTCATTAGCACTCTTGGTTCACAATTATGTCATTACAAATACACGTTTGCGTAATATTGCCCGCTGTTAATTTTGTTATGACGTTTGACGGACTTGTAACATGGAAGGGCTAACATTTAATTGTCTTTAAGAACGGCAAAGAAAATACATAGTGGTCACATTTACTGCTCTTTTTACACTTGCATTACAAAATCCAAGATCAAACCCGTTGAAACGGAGTTTTGTAAGTTCTATACTTGTTCGGGAAAAGTTTTCAACTTTCAAGGGAGGCCAATTTGAGCGATAATGGAAGGTGTTGCGGACTTCAGAACTATGGAGGACAAGGAGATAAAAGAAAAAGATAAGTACCTGTTGCTGCCTTGGATTGTTCTCAGTGTGAGTCTAGTCCACGCAGTAAGATCTGTTAGCAGTGTTAAATCTGATACCGTGCCATATGTTTATGATAAGTCCGCGCATCCTGTTCAGCACGCAGTGTTTATCGTCTGGCTTCCAAGCGAGTCACGTGACAGTCCACGTGACAATCCATATGGTCACAGGGTCAGCGCAGACGACACCACCAAACAGCCATTCAGACTCGAGTCACAACATATGCGAGTCAAGGTGATTGATTATGACTTGTCGTGAAAGTGAACTGGGTGCACTTTCATGTCAACACTTGCCCGATTCTGACATTTTTTTTGCATTGCATATAGAATATAGATCTGATACATTGGATACCGTACCAATGTCAATAATGCGGATAAATAGGCCTATGTATTTGTGCAAATGGTCAAATGAATTATGATAAAATATCATTCTAATTATAACATATATATAGGCCAATGAAAGTGCATAAAATCACAGGTCTTTTCGATCAAATTTAATATATATAAATTAAGGCATATGCATGCTTTATCATGCTACACATGCGCGTATGGGGCCTACTTGTCAATAACTTGTATATGCGTTATTTATAATATGCCCTGCTCACTTTCTATTTCTGTCAACTATAGGTTGGATAACAGGTCAATCATTCATGGTACGATTTTTGAGTTAATGGTTGCTCCTCCCTTTCTTTTAAAAGAAAAATAAAAACATACATATATAGGTAGGCCTATACCAGTGAATTGGCCTATAGGTAATGAAAATAAAATATAAAAAACGTAGGGTATAGGCCAATACTTTAAAATTTCAATGAAATGTTTTATATAATATCAATTGTCATAAATATAGTAGCGACCGACACTGTCAAAAATATTTCCATTAAACCTATATGTACCGACCACCTTCGTAATAATCCATCCTTTTGGAATATGCTATATATTGAAATATTGCAATATGTCTCTAAAAGATAGAAATGCGCAGAGGGAGTTATATATGTGAGACAGGCTGGGTGGTGGCAGTGTGCATGATTAAGCTTAATTCCTCGGGGTATGTAGGCCTAGGCCTACCTACATTATGTCATACATATTTCAAAGGCGGTACTTCTTATATATGTAAACCCCGGCACAATATATGATGGACTATAAAATGCGATATTAATCGGCCGGGGAACTGGCATATATATATATATATATATATATATATATATATATATATGCCCCCTATTGTATGCAGTACACTTTTTTTTCAAAACCCCTCTGGTTCAAGATGTCGCAATTACTGTCATAAAATACAAGCAAAGCGTTTTAATTAAAAAGAGACAAAATCATATTGCCCACACATTGTTTGAAATGGCTTAAATATCTTTGCAGAATTAATGTGGCATGACATTGCATGGCTATCGATAAGGCTATAAGTACGTTCAAACACGTGAAAAAGATGAGGCAAGCCCATTTTATATATACAGGTGTCTGATAAGAGTGCATTCAGGAACATGTAAGTATGTCAAACTATAAAGCAATGTCCCGATTTTAATGGGTCAGACCTTCTACGTGTTCTTATTAACTCTTATGCGTCGGCGATTCAAATTTTTCTTAACTGCTCGCAGGTTCCTATAATCGTGACGAATATTGCCTACCATTTCCCCTGCAAGGCACGTATACTTAGAAATATTTAATTTAAAATTATACCTTTTGTGATCCTACATTCCACAGTAAAATAAATCAAGGAAGTAACTCAGTTTAGCGTACATACAATAACCATTCTATGAAAACATTTAGAGGCCTATATATGTCTGTTATACAACGATCGAACTGGGATCGGGTAATGAAAAGTGAAAGTTAAATAATACTAATGATAATCGATCGTATTTACAAATGAGTTGTTTTGATTTTTTTTATAAAAATGTGACTGTAATACAGCTTATTTCATTTTTTCTTTGTATGTATACATGCATGTTTTCTTGTGCATGTACATATAAATTGAGCGAAGGTATTGCGCGGACAGAAAAAAGAGTTATTGCTAGGGACAAAGAAGAAGGGTTTGCTTGGATAAAAAGAGACGACAGTGCACGGACAAAAAAGAGAAGGTATTACGCAAAATCCGTGAAACGAAACGAAAGTATTGCGTGGAGCAAAAAAGAGAAGGTTTTGCATGGGCAATTAGAGAAGGTTTTGCTTGGACAAACAAAGAAGAAGGTTTTGCTTGAACAAAAAGAGAAGGTATTGCATGGACAGAAAAAAAGAAGAGGTATTGTGTTGAACAAAGAGGAAGGTTTTGTTTGGACAAAAAGAAAGGTTTTGTTTGGACAAAAAAGAGGTTTTGCGGGGACAAAACGAAAAGGTTCTGCTTAAACAAAAAAGAAGGTAATGTGTGGACAAAATAGGAGTAACTGCGTGGAAAAAAGAGAAAGTTTTGCGTGGAGAAACAAGGAAGAAAGTTTTGTTTAGACCAACAAAGAAGGTTTTGTTTGGACCAACAAAGAAGAAGGCTTTGCCTGGACAAACAAAGAAGAATGTTTTGTTTTGACAAACAAGAAAGAAGGTTTTGCTTTGACAAACAAAGAAGAAGATTCTGCTTGGACGAACAAAGAAAAACGTTTTGTTTGGACAAACAAAGAATAAGGCTTTGCTTGGACAAACAGAAAAATGGTTTTGTTTGAACAAACAAAAAAGAAAGTTTTGAATTGACAAATCAACAAGATGTTTTTTACAAACAATGGAGAAAGTTTTGCTTGGATAAAGAGAGAAGAAGGTTTTGCTTGGACAAACAAAGAAAAAGGTTTGCGTGGACAAACAAAGAAGGAGGTTTTACATGGATAAACAAAGAAGAAGGTTTTGCTTTGGACAAACAAAGAAAAAGGTTTTGTTTTGACGAACAAAGAAGGTTTTGTTTTAACAAACAAAGAAGATGGCTTTGCTTGGACAAACAAAGAAGATGGCTTTGCTTGGACAAACAAAGAAGATGGCTTTGCTTGGACAAACAAAGAAGAAGGTTTTGCTTTGGACAAACAAAGAAAAAGGTTTTGTTTTGACGAACAAAGAAGGTTTTGTTTTAACAAACAAAGAAGATGGCTTTGCTTGGACAAACAAAGAAGATGGCTTTGCTTGGACAAACAAAGAAGATGGCTTTGCTTGGACAAACAAAGAAGAAGGTTTCGCTTTGGACAAACAAAGAAGAAGGTTTTGCTTTGGACAAACAAAGAAAAAGGTTTTGTTTTGACGAACAAAGAAGGTTTTGTTTTAACAAACAAAGAAGATGGCTTTGCTTGGACAAACAAAGAAGATGGCTTTGCTTAGACAAACAAAGAAGATGGCCTTGCTTGGACAAACAAAGAAGAAGGTTTTGCTTTGGACAAACAAAGAAAAAGGTTTTGCTTTGGACAAACAAAGAAAAAGGTTTTGTTTTGACGAACAAAGAAAAAGGTTTTGTTTTGACGAACAAAGAAGGTTTTGTTTAAAAAAACAAAGAAGATGGCTTTGCTTGGACAAACAAAGAAGATGGCTTTGCTTGGACAAACAAAGAAGATGGCTTTGCTTGGACAAACAAAGAAGATGGCTTTGCTTGGATAAACAAAGAAGAAGGTTTTGCTTTGGACAAACAAAGAAAAAGGTTTTGTTTTGACGAACAAAGAAGGTTTTGTTTTAACAAACAAAGAAGATGGCTTTGCTTGGACAAACAAAGAAGATGGCTTTGCTTGGACAAACAAAGAAGATGGCTTTGCTTGGACAAACAAAGAAGATGGCCTTGCTTGGACAAACAAAGAAGAAGGTTTTGCTTTGGACAAACAAAGAAAAAGTTTTTGTTTTGACGAACAAAGAAGAAGGTTTTGTTTTGACAAACAAAGAAGATGGCCTTGCTTGGACAAACAAAGAAGATGGCTTTGCTTAGACAAACAAAGAAGATGGCCTTGCTTGGACAAACAAAGAAGAAGGTTTTGCTTTGGACAAACAAAGAAAAAGGTTTTGCTTTGGACAAACAAAGAAAAAGGTTTTGTTTTGACGAACAAAGAAAAAGGTTTTGTTTTGACGAACAAAGAAGGTTTTGTTTAAAAAAACAAAGAAGATGGCTTTGCTTGGACAAACAAAGAAGATGGCTTTGCTTGGACAAACAAAGAAGATGGCTTTGCTTGGACAAACAAAGAAGATGGCTTTGCTTGGACAAACAAAGAAGAAGGTTTTGCTTTGGACAAACAAAGAAAAAGGTTTTGTTTTGACGAACAAAGAAGGTTTTGTTTTAACAAACAAAGAAGATGGCTTTGCTTGGACAAACAAAGAAGATGGCTTTGCTTGGACGGTTTTATTTGGACAAAAAAGAGAAGGTATTGCGTGAAACGAAAAAGAACGAGAAAGTATTGCGTGGAGCGAAAAAGAGAAGGTTTTGCATTCAATTAGTGAAGGTTTTGCTTGGACAAACAAAGAAGAAGGTTTTGCTTGAACAAAAAGAGAAGGTATTGCGTGGACAGAAAAAAACAGAAGACGAGGTATTGTGTTGAACAAAGAGGAAGGTTTTGTTTGGACAAAAAGAAACGTTTTGTTTGGAAGAAAAAAAGAGGTTTTGCTTGGACAAATAAAGAAGTAGGTATTGCGTGGACACAACATAAAGCATTGCGTGGACAAAAGAGAAGGTATATTGCATGAAAACAAAAGAGAAGGTATTACGCGACCAAAAAAGGAATGGATCATGTGGACTAATCCTCTGTTTCCGGCAAGCATTAAAACACGCAGATGGTTCATTTGACATAGAAACGACCGACCAACCGATCTTTACACTTAATGGGAAAGCTCGTTCAAATTAAAGCTATACATTATTGCGATTTTTCTTCTACGAGAGGCACGCACTTGGTTCAACATGTGCAAGATGAGGTCATATATTTAGTCGAGTAAACAACTTATATGCGCCCGAAACATTGCTGTCTTTAGGTTACTTAGCATCTATTCGGTGCACTCTTTTGGGGTTTTGCCAGATAGGCCATTATAAAACTGTATGTCTAACCTCTTATTATGCGAGCACCCTTTAATGTCTAAGTATCGTCTAAAGTTTATAAACTGGTCATTTTTTCCAGAAAATGTTATTATCTGTTATACCCAACTGATCACAAAAAAGCGAATTGAGAATTAAGTTCATCAATAAGAAATAATAACTTTTTAATTCAAATGAATAGTGTAAACTATGGCTTGAGTAAACTGTGTATCTTGAGTTCTTGATAAGCTTGGCCTAGTTTATGCAGAAGTGACCTAACCACTATCGGTCACAAGCTATGCCTTCTTTTGAGTATGACACTTACAGACTTTACATTAATCATTAAATTCACATTTTTTATAGATGATAACATGGTTAAGAGTAATTCAAGAAGAAGGGAAAAAATCAGATCATGCATGATGTGTCATCATGCATGAGGATGTGCGTTCATCCAAGTTCGTGTGTGTGTGTATGCTTTTACAGAACATGACTCATGCAATCAAGAACGGAATTTCATGGAAGTTTCAGGGCATTTCATTAATGGAACAATTAAGAATTGATTAGATTTTGGTGAGAATCCGACACATAATCAATATTTAGGAAAGTCATCAATGAATATTCACATAAGAGTCACTTATGAACGAATAAACCTTTGAATATGGACCAAATAAGTTAATGCAAACATCGTTTTACGAGCATTCCACCAAAGAGACCCCACATGGCGAATCATAAGCGGATCCAGGATTTTAAAAAGGGAAGGGTCAAACCCAGGAAGTCCTATAAGAAACCTGATAAAGGACCCTAGATCCAGAAAAAGATTGATTCAGGCTGGACAAAAAAATGGTTTAAACCCAAAGGCGGTTGCGGCTCAAAAGGAGGGGGTCTGGCAAGCCCCCCCCCCCCCCCCACCCCTTGCATGCATATATATATATATATATATATATATATATATATATATATATATATATATATATATATATATATATGCATGCATGGGCCATGCATTTAGTGCTGCGCTGATTGAATGCTAGCAGAATCAATATATATGTCGTGGACAGGAATATCATTGGGTACAGTCTACGCTCATGTATCGTATGATTTATGGAGGTCAGCTAAAAAACTTCATTTTCCGGTGCCTACTCACCATGTAAAGTAAACATACAGGGAAAAGGAAAACGAGGTGACATGTTTGTCCTAATAAATATATATATATATATATATATATATATATATATATACACACACACATATATATATATGTATATATATATATATATATATATATATACTTGACCATGTTTGTGGGTTACTTTTCACAATTTGTCCCGTAAGATATAAAAGCCATCTGAATATAAATCGAATGCTTATAGTAAAACTATTGTGATGAAAACCATTTGTAATAACCATTTAACAAAAAAAAATTCGATTAACAAACATCATCATGTGTGCGACATCAAATATTTCTGATTCACGAAAGTTTCCTTTACCACTCAAACCACCTGATAATAATTCGAAAACATTAAAAGTTATATATTCAGTAAACCCTCTCCTACGGACCATCTCGGTTTAGCGACCACCTGTAAACAACGACCACTTTACGGGTACCGATTCTATTTCCCTCTTCATGTAAGACCTCGCTTAGACGACCACTTTGTCGGGATCTCGATGTTGTTCGTAATTTCGAGGTTTTACTGTGTGTATATATATATATATATATATATATATATATATATATATATGTATATATATAATATATATATATATTATTATTATTATTATTATTATTATTATATACTCACTTCAGATAAATATGTTCAGTATTCTCAGCAATCCGCACTGTTGAAAAGACGAAAAGTTCTAGGCTGCCGCTATTGAATCCTTGAAGACGGCACGCGTAGTTCCTGCATGCCTGCAGGGGTTGATACCCAGTTATAATTTTCAATAGTAATAGCATAAGTGTCCATGCAGGCCTCCTACAGACACTCTGCTGTGATCAGATCCCTATGTAAACTGGAATCCTTGTGTATATAAGTTATCTGTGCTTTGTATCAAGTGAATGTGACGGAGCTTCGTCTCTTATTTCAGGAAGTGGGAGGATGGACGGAGCCGGAGTTTAACGTCAGGTTTTCCTTCATGCTTGTGTTTACTGGTGAATATCTCCTAATACTCAGGGGCGGATCCGGGGGGGGGGGCAGCAATGTGTATTAATGATTTTATATAATCATAACTCGTTTCTAAATTGCAATCAAAAAGTCCATTACAGCGGCATTGTGCATATATGCAATTACTGGTGTTTTTTATTTATTCAAATTTTAATTAATTATTCTTTACCTCGTAACAATTTTTTTTTTTCATGTTCATATAATTGGGAAATGGTGGTTCTAGCATTAACTAAATAGACAGTACTCCATGTGAAATATGGGATCTGTATGATTGTATAATAAAAATGTAACAGATGTAGGCATATTTAGCATTACTTGTTGTTGTCAAATATTTTCGCACTAATAGTTCCTGGTTCCTGAAACCACCCCTCTTATTAATGGTCTTTTCACATAAAGAGAACTGGCTGACCTCTTTATAAGTTGGTACTGAGATGACTGAGAGTCAGTTTTTAAAGTAAAACATAACCCACAATGTGATATTACAAGTAATGGTGTCGCCTTGCCATCTCTGCTTTGGAGACCTCGGTGAACTATATATATATATATATATATATATATATATATATATATATATATATATATATATATATATATATATATATACATGTATTTATCACGTGACCGACATCCAATGAACATTTTAGTAATGGGTGATGAAATCTTAAAATACAATGGGATAGTCTCAAACTTCTCTGACAACCATCCTGTGCAACTACTCTGCAAACAACTTAATTGGACAAGAAAATATAACCCCCTCCCAATTATCCCTCATCCACAAATTACACCATGACAAAACCATCACCCTCCTTCAAAAATAAAATCTCAAATACATACATATAATCGGTTTATATGTATAATCATGCAATAAGGATAAGGATTTGTTATCTTTTTTTTTTATATATATATAAGATAGGTATGTATCTATAGAACAAATGGTAAATTGCTCCACTCTCTACCGCATGAGCATGGTTATAGTTTGATATCTGTTGATCTATACATCTTTCATATATTTCCCTGTTGGACATTCTCCTGAATAAAAAGCACTATAGATTAAAGTTTTATTCTTTATTAATTTTACATAATAATTTGATTTATCTTCTTTAGAAATTGTATGACGCTCCAGATTTTATCTTTTCGATTTTCGTGCTCTTCTGTGCTACATTATCCACTTGTTCACAAATATATATGTTATAGCGTAAGGACATACAGAATATCCTTATTATTATAATATTGCCCTTTTTAAGGAGAATAGCATGATTTTTTTACTATATATCAATAGTAACCGAGTAAAGATGAATGTACACATAGCCAAGCGATAAAAATGACAAATGTTAAATACTGGCAGTTAGTTTGCGAGTCCAAGCCATATTTTCGAATCTTTTGAATAAGTTTCGATATAATTTTGTTGAAGAATGGGCCAGGAGTGACCGTAGAATAGCTATAATTTTGGGACGGACCGGTAAAAGTAAAATGCGGATAATCTTGATTAGGATTCATCCAAACTCAACCCTCTCTGTTAGCTTTCTCTCTCGTTGGTTTTCCGTATATGAAACATGTCCCAAAACTAAGCGATCAGCCCCAAACTTTTATCACTTCAAATATTATACATAGTTGTTGATGTGAATTAATGTGGAATGTTTTAATATGGGTTGATTCAGTTTTGAGACTGTCCTATATAAGCGGACACAGATGTTGGCGAAGGGCTGCCCTCTGTGAGTGCTCTCCATTTTATATGGTGTTTTTAGTATAAAAAACAGTAAACTAAGAAAACCATTTTAATAATTATAAAACATTGTAAAACATTAATTTCATTTTAATGTAAAATTCAAGTTACCGTATTACGTACTTATATGTTTATTCTGACCGGGTGGGGGGGGGGGGGTTGCATTTGGTCACCACGTGCCAGTGTGTCATCCAGAGCGTAAACGGATACAACTAGGACCCATGCCATGTGCACGTCATGTAAAGATAAAAAAAAAAAAACCCACTCCAGTTTATCAGCTGTCACTGGATGACTGGGATCAACAGCAGTCATCTGAATCATCATGATTATTCATAACCAGGTTAATATGGTTAATATCTCCACGTTCTCCGTCACGTGGACAATTCAGTTGCATGTAGACATATTTATATACTACACAGAGAGCGGTTAAGAAAAAGAAGATGTAGTTGACTTAATTACATGTTTTACTTGTGATAAACTAAAAATATACATTTTATCAGCTTACTCTTTTTCTATGCATTATTATATCAATATACATGTATGTACAAAAAACTAACATCACTAATAATGATAATAATAATAATAATAATAATTATCATTATTATTATTATTATTAGTAGTAGTAGTAGTAGTAATAGTTGTAATAATAGTAATAGTAGTAGTAGTAGTGGTAGTACTATTAGTAGTAATAATTGTTGTACGAGTAGTAGTAGTAGTAGTAGTAGTAGTAATACTATAAGTAGTCTTAGTAGTAGTAGTAGTCGTCGTCGTCTTAGTTAAGTGGTGAATCTGGTCCAATTTAAAACTAGGCCAGTCCAGATAAAAATTTTGATCTGGACCGGCCCAGATCAAAATTTTTATCTTGGCTAGACCAGTTTAAACTTGGCCAGCCCAGATTTAACTTTTGATCTGGGCCGGTCCAGATTACAATCCTGTGGTTAAGAGTTCATGCAGGATTTAAATCTTGTCTGGACTAATTTCGGCCTGTTAATATTACAGCCCTGCGGTGGACTGATTTTAAACTTGGCCAGCCCAGTTCAGAATCCTTTAATATAACTAGATTCTAATCTGGGCCTCGACATATATATGGAATGCCACCTTCAGTCTCGTGTAACCTGCTGAGAGACAATCAAATCAAGGCATCAAACAAACAGACGACATTCGGGAGAAACATAGCCTCCTCGGCATAATCAGTCATGTACTAGGTGGAGTTACTATTGTAATATTACTAGGAACATATTTTGTTTTACCCCAAAGCTTTATAAAAACATAGATGGCATTGTTAAATTCTTTTTACGTGATATATATAAGTAACTGAAACAAACAAGATACAAATGTCGTCATACCACTTTTGAAACCGAACACGTTCACAAACAATGACGGCGCGTGTAGCAATAAAATGTTTACGTGCGGTAAAACTGTTGGTAAATATGTTCTGGAATGCCGAGGTCAAGATCTGTATACCAGATTTCAGTCGCTTCCTTCCTCTTTGGGAACCATGCGGATAACGCCCTTTGCTCGGCCATATACACGCCATGTGCTCGTAAAGATATATATGTTTTGTACTTAGCCTGTTCTAAAGTGGGCTAATATATAGGTCTACAAACTAGAGAGCACCCTCAGAGCGCATATACCTCCGCCAGAGCAGCCAGAGGCTTTCATCCAGCGCACCTTCTTAACTTGTTTAAATCGTTCATTCCTTTCCCTAAGAACCACCTCTCTAAAAGTACCAAATTCTTTTACCAAGTGTCAGTGCCAGATGAAGTGTTTTAAGAAGTACACATGCATGGCCTTTTAACCAAATCTATAGTTGCTTAAGTCGCTCTTTCCATTCTTAAGGCGTATCTGTCCACAGAATTTCAAAGAAATTCACCCTTTTTCGACCTAAAAATCTCGGAAATGAAAAATAACAGGCTTATACAAAAAAGAGCACGAAAGTTACTCGCATGTCGAAACATTAGTCTAATTGTTTGGGAGTGAGATACCCTTTCCACACCCTTCATCGCCCCGAATACTTTTTTAAACTGTAGGTTGGCGACGCATTTGTCACCCATTTATTAGTACCCGTTGTATTTTATGACCCCATATATACTAAGTTTTTGTGTATTTTATCAATTGAAATTTTCTAATATATCAGGTCTTTCAACATTTCTTCAATGCTAACTTCAAAATATATTTAAAATGCAAGAAAAAAATTGTGAGTACTGACTGCATAGATTGCTCTGAAATGTGACCAAAAAAATCAAGTCTTAGAACTTGTCCGCATTCTATAAAATAAACTTTATCGTTTTACTTCAAATAAGTACATAATGACATGGGCAGGGGGATAAACCAACACTCCCCACGCATACATACACACTAAGACACAGAAACATACGCAGACGTTAAACATCGAACTCGCAACACATAATAATGCACACCTGTCACCCTATCTTATATAAATGCAAAATAATGGTAGCCTGAGCCCATACGAATACCTCCGCCAAGATCATAATCAAAATCTTATTAGTTCACTCATTCAATTCACAGGTGAGTAGTGGAACAAAGACCACTAATACAAAAAAATGGATCTCGGCCGGGATAAAGAAATCTGAAAATGCAAAAAAATTCCTTCACATTGAATCAGCAATACTGCCCCCAATTTAACTGTTTTATTCGTTGTTATGGTTAGGTGTGTGAGCATGCACAGTACACGTGTCCCTATTTACTACAAAAAAAGAGCGACCTTGTGCATGTGCATGGAGAAACATGAAAGAAGAAACACAGAAGAAACACCGGTTGAATGCTTGAAAAAATCTTGATTTGTGAAGTGTCTTTGTATGTTTGCTTTATGAAGTGACTGATGGCGGCCAGTGCAAGTTAATTTAAAAAATTAAGCAAACGGTTTCACAAAAAAAAAACTGTTGGCAGGTGTAATATTTTATGGAAAGAAACTATGTACTTCAAGTAAATTTAACATTCTTGATATGTGAATGGGTCCCTTTAAAACATATTAAAATGATCCAGATGACATCAAAATATAAATGTTTGTTTCTCGGGTGTAACTATAACCCTCCACTGGATTTAAAAAGAATCCTTTCATAGCTTTTTACGTAAAGTTGCTAACAAACAAGTCAACTAACTATCAAATCAAGTGACCATGAGAATAATTTAATACATCTCCACGTGGCGGAAGCATGATGAAGATTTCTCCCTTTGCCTAATGGGTCATATTTCAACAGGACTTTTTTGTGTGCGCTGGGTTTTTACTGTGAGCAGGATACTCAGAATTTATTTTTTTTAACAAATTCTAACTAAGCCTATAGAGAGACGAAATCCTGGAAGCAGATATAAGGACAGTCTAAATGTTTAAATTGTACGATAATCTGGATCCACGCAAACTCTTAATTCCCCCCCACCCCCATGAAAACTGATCAACAATTTTGCGTCTGTAGAAACACGCAACTATTTTGACATGCAATTGATCCTAATTTGTGCAACTATCAATGAAAAATGTGTAATTGTAATTTTGGATTTATACCCATCACAGAATGAAAACCGACGTTCATGTATATGAGTTATTAATTTAATTCAAGGATATACACCATATAACTGGCTCTTGTATATGATTTGCAAACATCCTGTAAAATTTCTGTAATAATCATGTATTTTGTCATATTTTCATTCAAAAGTATATATATCCAAACTCGAGATCAACTGGCAATGGATAAGACTGAAAAATAGAAGGCCTCTTGCCTCTGAAGATCCTGGGGCCCTTTGCCTTCAGTTGTTTTATAGATGGGCCCTATATATAGGCTACATTATATGATAACGTGGAACCCTTGATTACAAGGTTGTGGAGTTCTAAAAAAATTACTTAAAATATATTCTGGCAACTCAATTTTTAATGTTGCTTATTTTGTATCGGACACTAAGGTTTATATTTTGCAGTATGTCGGTAGTCGCATAAAGAGCCATAAATCAATAACACGTCTGTTTCCTACTTGTCCTGGGGAGAGCCAGATGCTGCTCGGAACAGAGCCCCGTACTTCCGGTTGTTGGGTGTCGTCTGCTCTGCTATCCCGCCAAACGGAGGCTCGGGGTCATCCGTTCTGTTCCGGGTGGCTTGTCTCCGATGTGAACGCATCTAAACATGAGGCAACTCAGTCTGTTTTCTTTAAATCTGGATTTTAGTAAGGGGCTTGTACTGATACAGGCAGAGGCGTCAGTACAGGGGGATAATCACTGTTAACCTCCTACGGACTCCTACCTCCTATTTAGAGAATTATATATATATATATATATATAAGAAATGAAAGATATTAATAATTAGAATTATGTTAATTGATCTTTAGTTAAATATCTGTGTTTACTATGAAATATTATAAATCTAAACCTGGTTTAGAATTAACGTATACTGGTAACATGATTCCTTATTTTTAAAAACTTTATTGTAATATATATATATATATATATATATATATATATATATATATTTATATATATATATATATATTTGAAATGTGTTCTCCTTATTTTGCTTACCATTACACGTCTGCGAGTCATCTCCAACTACTGAAGATAAATTGACGCCACTGGATACAGGATTCAGAATATATGGGGTGGGATGTGTATTGGGGGAGGGTATCGGAGGGGTTTCCCGCATCTCATATTGTAAATTTTTACTTTGAACATTAAGGCTCTAATGGAGCCATCTTCGGTAGTTTAGACAGCTTCATGATGCAAAATCCAGCTAATTTTTTTTATATATCAATCTTTATTTTTCTACTTCCCATACATCAAAATTGAATAATGGGGGGCGGCGGGGTGGGGGGGGGGGGGGTCACCTTTCGCTACTTTACCTTTAATTTGTACTAATTATATAGACTAACATGCTTAAAGCCATTTAATCATCAATCTAGCTCAAATAAAAACATTTATCTATTTTATTCTTTGTCAAACAAGACTTTTATTTTTTCCAGTTGAAAATAGTTAAATTTATTTGCAGCATTTGTGAAGTATATATATACTAAACATAAATTCTGTAAGAAAACGTACTTGGTAAAATAAACAGCTCATAGAGATATGATTAATGTACGGTGCATAGGGATTACGGATGAAGACGAGGTTTACTGACACAGATTTCTGCTTGAAAACCACATTGTTATTTTCATTTCAAATGCAAATATAAAAGAGAAAGTACACTCGTTTTGTAGATTAACTGATTCCTGAAATACAGGATTTATTAGGTGTGTCTCGGTTACTTTCGTGTTCCGATCAATATGGTGGTTAACCAAGACATAGTTCCAGGCAATAAAAATGGGAAAATCGAAATTGCTCCTGTCCTGTTATCCACTGTGACCTATCCACGCTTCCGTTTATCATCCCGTCTGAATATCGGACAAATACATAAATATATTTATAGCAAATAATTATTTATTTATCATGACATGGGATAACAGAGACAGGATATTTTCTTAATTATCTGCATATGGAGCTTTTTAAAGCGTGGGGACGTAATGTTTAGGGCCCTCGGCTTGTGATAACAAAGAAAGCATATTAAACTTTTAATTATCTGCACATGGAGCGTGGGGACGTGGACTTTTGACCGAAAGGATGTTGGTTCAATTCCCGGTCAGACAATACGTGTTTTAAAAACAAAGGCGAGCGTCGAATGCTATGTTTTCTGTCGAGTTCCGCAACCGCCGCCGCATTCGTTTCCGGAAAACTCCGGAGAGTCCTTGGCCGATCTTTCGGAAACCCGGCATCATTATCGGGTAACATGTGAACTGATGCCTAACAATGATTAGTGGCGCCACCTACACATCTTTTGTCGTGGTGTCCATCTGTGCATCTTGTTTCAGTGTCAATAGCCCAAATCTCAAGAGTGGTTCAATGTATTGGGATGAAATGGTGCATGTCCATAGATGCTGGAGACTTCCATCTTAGGTTTGAAATCACTCAAATCTCAAGGGTGGTTCAAACTATCGGCCTGAAATTTTGGACGTTTATCCATCTTGGATAGTTTTGGCGCCATCTGCCGTTCCGTTTCCGTAGAATACATTGGTACCCTATTCTTAGGAGTGGTTGGGTGTATCGGCCTGAAATATAAACTTGTGCATGCAGATAAATCTTGAGTAGGTTTCTTGTACATAAGACTGGGGTCGCCACCTACAATTACGTATGTGTAGAATACATTCAGGCATAATGTATTCGCTTTGAAATTTGCATGTCCAATTAAGATCTCTGAATAGTTTAGCTGATAGACAAGACTGGGGCACCACCTACAATCAATTTCATCCTGCGTCCATCTGCATGTAGGTCTGCTTTTGATTAAATGACACATATATCATGGGTCATTCAATGTAACGGCCTGAAATTTTGCAAATCCATTCATCTTGGACAGCATTCTCATATACAAGACAGGTGGCGCCACCTACAGTCTTACATATAATAAAATATATTTGTGCCTTTACCTCAGAATTAGTTTGACGTCTTCAAATACATTGTTATATTCTTATATATACACTCGTACATCGTGTGTATATCAGTTGAGATTGAAATGCAAACAAATTTTAAATTTCTTCCAAGGATCATTCCAGAACTTGAATTTGGTTGTAATGTTTGTAATATTCAAACATGGTTAACAGTTGACACAGCGTTAATTATAAATATTGATCGGTGTAAAATTGTCGATTTATTAATTATTTATATTATTACAATTATTTATATATTACAATTATTTAAGCAAGTTTTCATTTATGTGGAATGCATGATTGTTTAAGTCCAGTTAATTAGTTATCTCTTTACAAATTCAGAAATATTGTTTCGGGGATCTCTTTCTAGCTTAAATACGTCTAAATTGGGACAACACATAAAAGATGTGTTCCTTCCATAATTTTCAGACGAAGATATTTAATGTTTGGAATCTAAGATACCTTTACCATCAATGATCATGGAAATTCAGGGCCATCTGCGTCGATTACGTCACTCCCTTGGCTTAACTACACCCCTGAATCGATGACGTCAAGATTATTGAATTTATTGTATAATCACACCGTTATATTTGGGAGTTGGGACTCTCAAAATTGTATGCATTTTAAATTCCTAGTCGAGTTTTTAATTTTATCGGTTTCACATGGATCCGTATACACAGAGGCAGAAGTTAAAAGATCCCCAGGAACCCCCCCCCCCTTCCGGGAACCCGCTATTGGGTTATTGCTTTGATCGGTTTCACGTGGACTCATATACACAAATGATAAATAAAAGGATGAAATGGGAAACATTACTTTACGAAAATGATCCTATTAGATTATTAGCTTTTTGTGATGCCTGATCGTCCGTCGCGTTCGGTTGTTAAAATTACTCGAATAATCATAATTCATATGCTGCATTAAACGTATATATTAATGGACGTACCTCTCAGATACTTATTTCTCTTCAACTTGGTGGCAGCATTTATCATTTGTTGTAGTCAGATGGCAAAATCTGAGTATGGGCTCCAGAAAACATCGTGTGCACATCTCAGAGTAGAAGCTGCCAACCATGATATCTGGTTAAATGGATTCCTTTGGGATAGAAATAGGATGGTTGTCATTTTTAAATATGCCTTATATGATTTTTTATTGACGCTTTTGATAATCGAACGAAAGTCAGGTTTTACATAAGAGGCAAATAAATATCAAACACTAAACGCATTTGTGTGAAATTTACTACAAACTAATGTTCATGCCACACCAAAGAGTGAAGGATTGAAATAAAGATGTGTATATAACCGTTACATTTGCTGTTTCAAGTTTTGTCTGGAGAGAGTTAAACATGGTCAATATCCCATTAACCCTAAGTAATACACATACATGTCCTAGGGAAATCACTTAAAGCTCTCAAGCTAACAATATCCCATGTTGTAAGTAGTCCTAATTCTGGTCATCTTTATCATCAGTTAATGAGTTCCTGCACCATGTTGCACGAGCACAACCATAACCACCTATACAGTATATGTCCCTCCTACGGCAGGGACAATGTTCTGAATTGTGTGCCTTCCTCTCAACTGTCAGTGCAAAGCAAATGACCTGCACAGGTTCTTTGATGAGAAGTTCAGGTAGAAGTGTCCCATAAACCATGTGCCTACCAAAGGTGGCTGTGTTTCAAGGAACTGTTTTCATAATAATGTTTGATAATTTCCCCATTTGATATGGAGTAATAAGGCATCTTGTGTTGGTGGCAATGAATCAATATTGCATGGTCTTAAGTTTCCTGAATTTGGTGCAGCGAATAGCCTGGATGGAATGTCAAACAGTCTTCAAACAAATTGTTCAACAGAGGCAATGGTTGCTTGGCTTGGTACCATGTCTTGATCTTGCTGGTGAAGAAGTTGAGGACATTTTGGAACATTTTCCTTGCAGACGTCTTTCCCTTCGTCATTCCAGGACTCTGGGCCTGCATTTCTTGAACGTCATCCATGCTTTTCCTTAGATATTGGAGGGTGGTGGAAATGTTAATATATATAATATAAATGTGGATATATTAAGAATGGTTCTGTTTGGCTTAATGGTCTTACAAAGGCGGCTTTCCCTGGTAGCAGTTTTTAGCTCAGCTGACTGAAAGTCATTTGAGCTAAAGCGATCACTCTTTGTCCGGCGTCCGTCCGTCTGCCTAGCTGTCTGTTTGTCTGTCCGTCTGTCTACTAGGCACAAATCGTAACTGCTGGACCTGGAATCTTTCAACTTGACATCGAGGGAGGTCCATGAAAAATCTCCTTGGAAACCTGAAATTAGGTCTCTGTTACCCACATTCTCCAAGCTGTGTTGCTAATAAGTGCCCCCCCCCCCTGGATAATTGAATATTTGATACCAAAGCAGGGCATTAGAGTCATAACCGTTAGACCTAGAATCTTTTAACTTGTAACTTCTAACTTTGAGAGAGTCCATGACAGTAACTGTAACAGTTTGTCAACTGTGGTTTCATCTAGTGTCCTGAACATCATACTAAAGTATATGATTATTGGTCATGACTATAGTTTTGTCAGATCCTGAGGACTTGTGGTGCCATCGATATTTTTTATATCTTTCCAAACACATGTACTTGTACTTTTTACCCTAACTCAAATCGATGGTGTTAGATTTTCAACTGTAAATTCATCCAGTGTCCTGAACCATGGTGTGCTTTTTGGTAAAAAAAAATTGTTTCATTCAGTTGTTGAAGACTGGTTTGAACCAGCAAATGTTCAGTCGTGTCTGGTATCACTATTTTGCCCCGAACCCGTTATGGCTAGATTCATGACCTTTTGCATCCTGAGAATTCCATAAAAGTTCTCAGAAACCTGAAATTAGGTCACTGTGACCTAATCTCCAAGTTACGGGGGTGTTTGTGCACCCCAGAAATATTGTAACAAGGTTATACAAATTACAAGTTTCCTTAGGAATTACCAGATTACTCAGGAGAGCTGGATTGCTTGTTTTTTAAATTTAATGTGCTTACGGGTCTTGGTGAACCATGACCCATGGTTCACTTGTTCTACTTTGGCTTTGAAGTGCTGCCCCCTGTATAAGCCTGGGTCTATATTAAAGTCGGTCACATACATCTTTCAAGGTATATATTCCTCCCCTTGCAAGTCCTGTTCCACGTTCATCAGCTACATTTTGCAACCAAGTTCTGTTGGTCATCTATGCTGGATTTTAGTGAGCTGTGTTTTTGTTTTCTCAGGAAAAGACTGTAGCAAGTCAGGTGACATTTACCTTCTGAAGCTATAAGGTCACTGACACCTGCAAATCTGTTCCGCAAAACTGCATCAAGCTGAGCTAGTTGAAGAATGTTGTTGGACAAGCCCATTGTCTATGCAGCTTTTCCCCTGACTTTATGTCTTGACGAAACATGCATTTTTTTTCCATATAATAGGAGGCAATGAGCTTCTCTGTAAACGAAATTTGATGTCAGATACCTGCCCTTAAGACGAGGAAGACACTTTAGTCCCTTCTAAACGCTTCTTCATTCTTTTTTTAATATTTCTGATAAGTCGCGAGCCACCAAGTACAAAACTATAAAAACGCAAATTTACATTTGTCCAAAAGCTATTTATATATTACTACTAATCAGGCAAGTGAAATGGATAGGCCAAAAATGAAATATTGATTTTATTCCAGAAAAACTAGTGAAATTAGTGAACCAATAGTTATTAGCAACTATGATTAAGTGAAGAAGGCAATTGCACAATTGTAAAAACCATATGCAAAATATATGCGTGCAAAGTTTGCAAGGCAGGATGTGTATCAAAAGCTTAGACTCCTCAGTAGCTCTAACTACATAATAAAATACCAACTCAAAATATTATAGTATATTCAGGTTAGTGGCTAATCTATTTAAAACCTTAACAACAGTTTATACATGTAGCTGACAAAGAAAGATGCAGTTGTTAATGCCTATGTGAAATTAAGTGTCAAGTACTTTTGATGAAATGAGGATTTTACTTGTTTTTTCCTTACGTCTCAAAAATGACTAAAAAATAATTTTCGGAGATGACAACCTGTCTAGTACAGTTGTTATAATTTCCAAAAATAATAATACTTAGGTTGGCAAATTCTACTCTGAGGTGTGATCAGGGTTTACAATCCCAGGATTTGCCCCCTGACTATTGGTAAAGCGACTCACTTGGACCCGTCCAACTTCGATCCGTCGAACTGGGACCCGTCCACCAGATGGATTTGACAAAATCCGATCCGTCTATTATGGACCCGTTCATTTGGGATGACACCATCTATAGTTGCTCAGATTCACTGGCACATGCATTATCTAGGCGGCCCAGACTATTCACACAGGCACAATTGCAATTACTCTAATCTGGCTATTATTCCCTCATCATACCGCTTAACCACAGATATACACCTTGTTACCGCTGTATAAACTAAAACATAAACACGTGCATCTGACAAATGACAATGGTTGGAAGTTATGCATCATACTCGTTCTAGCTAAACCTTACATTAATCCATGTCTGAATTTACAAATAATTATTTCATAATAATTTAATGATATAATAAACGGTGATAGAAAACGGGGTATAAATATATATGGCTATTTGCACATATCTGTGTACGTATGAAATTATTATTAACTACCTCTTCTATCATATACATATATATTAACATATATACATATATATATATATATATATATATATATATATATATATATATATGTTTATAAATATATTTTTTGGGGTTTCCACTGCTTAAGACTACCGAAAGCTACCGTCCGAGCCATGGAGGGTGCTTTGCAATGGTCATTATAACTAGTTTTACAATACATTAAAAATGAATTAAGTTAACATTTAGTCACAACAAACAATTAGAAGCCCAATATCCTCGGTTAGGACAACCTAGCATGGAATGTGTTACTCAAATAACTTACGAAAAATAATTATTTTCACTTGCAGAAGTTCCACTGACAGGGTTAATGTAAAAAGGATGAGCGCAACGAACAAACTTTCTTAGGGACCCGGATACACAACTTTTTCTTGTATGTAAACATGTATTTTCAGGGTCATAGACCTTAAAATTAATGGTATGAGAAATACAATACAGGTATTCATATATTGTAATGCAAAAAGTTTTCAAGTTCTTGAGAAAATTACGTCATGATATGTAGTGCTTCGTTTTTTCGTGTTTACGTAAATTTCACATATGCACACTTATCAATTTTCTCTTATTTCCCTGAAGATATAGGTTTCAGTAACCTCTTTCAACCTTTAAAATCCGTGACCGCTGCAGCTTCGTCGTGACGTCAATATTTTGACGATGACGTCATCTGAACATGGCGGAAATCCTGTCACAAGTATGGGATTGTATGAACACTTGCGTACCCCTGAATGATTGAAATGATATCATCATGTTTCTGGTTAGAAACCACTGAGGATCAATTGAAACATGACGTATTGGATTTCTTTTACACAAAGTATATCCGCTTTCTAACTGTGACACTGAGGCTGTTGTTTTCCTGTTCGAGGACGAACCAGCTCTGCATTACTCATCAAAGAGGACGGCCACAGGTTAAGTGTGACTGAGGCTGCTTGCACATATGCCATTAATGTGTCCATGAGCACGTTCACAGCATTTTAACAGGTCTGCTTCTGGAGCAAGCCACCCATGCAGCGGTCCTCTACATTTTCAACACCGTTTCCACTATGTCCAATTTCTCTTTCTTCTTAACAGTAACACGTCTTACTGTATCTTGTTTTCCTACCTTTTGGTTTAATTCTTTCATAGAATCATCCAGTCAGAGGAAATTTAAAAGTCGAACTTGACAGCAAATAGTATAATAATATCGACCCACATAGCCCTCCCCCCCTGAACTCCCAATGAAGGACGCTACTTAGGACTAGCTGGTCCTAATAATGTTACTCCCCTACGGTAAAAGGGCATTGCTATCTCAAGTTTCTGCATTTTAGTGAAGACGTAGAATTATTTCTGTGGAGATTTAGGAATAATGTTAACAGCTCTTCCCATGTTTAAATGTACATGAACAGATTCTCATAATCATTTATTTAAAAGCTGTAATGTTTCAATAACATTGTATTACATTGTTGACTGTGTTTTGCATTAATATAGGGGAAATCTCTTCGAAGCAGCTGACCATTTTTTTTTTATTAAAATATGGTGAACATTAAATATCTTTTAAGAGGAATTATTTTATATGAAATTGGCCTTTATTTATCTCAAATCATATTGTAAAACACTGGTATAATCTGCATCAGGCCTACCAATGCTGTTTAAATGATAAACATGTCAATTTAAATTTTTATAAAAAAAACTTTAAAAAAAATATATTCACTAGGGCTGATACTTCTGATATTATTATGCCCTAAAGATGACATTGTTTATGATTTATCTTTATTGTAATAAATAAACAATGCGTTACCGTTTGGCAAAAAAATAATGAATTATTATTATCTAATATTAATTTATAGTTGTAATCGTTTGAGATCTTGTAGTTCTATGGACCCTTTTATCAGCTATCCTACTTCGCTCGCTCGGTGGGTAACATGAGTTGGCTCTCTCAGGAAGTCTAAAAATGTGTTTTTGTTTACATTTGATATAAAATGCCATATTTCCTGACGATGAACTTTGTCAGCAAGATATATAATGCGTCATGGAGGATATCAGAATGACTTATTAGCTCGTGAGTTTCCTAAAAAATAAAAAATTTTTAAGGTTTTAGACGATATATATTCTTAATTAGGAAATTTCTGTTTGCATCAACTGAATATAAACTAACTATTGAACCGAGGGCAGGGCTTGTCTTTCTACCGAAGGTTTTATTTAATGGAAAAGGTAAAGAAATTACCATGTGGACAGGGTCTTTAAAAGATATTAAATTACAGTTTTACACGTTTTACTCTTCATGTTACACAAAGCATATCATCCATTTATTGTTCATGGCATTTTTTTCTGATGATATCTGTATCGAAGTTGGATAACTCGACCATGCTGCCATCTAGCGTCGGTGTATTGAATTAATAATAGTATTATAAATTTAATACTGGAACGCTACCAGCCTTTGATGTCAGTGATCCTTCTGATGGTTCTGGGATAGGTTTGTCCTTGCCCAATAATGATTCCAGTCACCTTTGCAATTTTCTGGTCAGTTAAGTTAGGGCCTAATTTCAAAACTGATATGAATGAAAATTTAATATTTCATTGTTGTATCGGAAATTTCTCCTGCATTTCATTCCAACGGAAATTCCGTGAGACTCGCGTCTACAGGTGTGGAAATCTGTCAAGATACAGAGGCATGTCAAATATTGTCTGTTATCACATGACTCCTAAATGTGGATGTATATGAAGCCAAGTGTTGATGCCCAGTATTTAATCAAACATTCTGTGATATGCTATTACTGATTCTTCATCGGACACACAAGAAAATGGCCTTACTTGTATATTCCTACCAAAAGTACCTTCGATTAAAATATATTTTGCTATTACGAGGTAACTAAACCATAATTTATTGCATACGCCGCACATCAACAATCCAAAACAAATTTATACAGAACAGTGGCGGATCCTGGATTTTTTTAATGGGGGGGGGGGGGGGGGTGGGAGGGAGGGGGGAGAGGGGATAGCTTATATGTCGCAGTGTTGCTTGCATACAACAGGTATGAAAACTTGGGATGAGGAAGGCAGAGTGGGGTTAGTGGGAAGAACTTTGTAGCTCAGAATGAAATCTTTGCGTTGTTGTACAATCTTTCATTTTACTCATGAAACGTATAACAATGTAATATTTATAAGCTTTCAATTATACGTTTCACTATACACCGGGAACGAACTTACTAAAAATAATTAGAAATATATTTTTGAATATCAATAAACCGTTCCCGTTTAATTATATTGTGTGCATGCACAAATGTAGTAATGCTTTTTTTTTTTAACGTCCTGTATGTTTCCCTTGAATTTTGCAACCCATTTAAAAATTTCCAAGAATGCTTTGAAGTTATGGTAAAACTCTTTTATCGGCTGTGGACCTTAATATTTAAATAGTAGTTTAGACATGTTATCAAAGTAAACAGTGATCGACACAGTTATGAAAATACCTGTATGATTATGATAATTAATGTCATCTCATCTAATGTGAAACTTCAGTGAAAATGTTAAGAGTTAACTCACAAAAGGCAGCCGTCGTACAGATGTAGAGGCAAACTTGTCCTAAGCATGAGCAGGAGTTGGCACTCTGTCACGATGTACTTGAAGTAAAATTAATGTTTCTAGCCTTTCAGACTTTGTGACTTATCCTACTTACCTATACATGGGTTACGACAGCTACCTCCTGAATCCGCGACTGGTGAGGAATTACCTTCATTCAAGGTATAAAAAGACGGTCAAGCGTTGGGGGACCCCGATATTTATTGAAACAGTTGAGTAATACACATTGAAGCAAAAAAAAGTTATCTTACCTAAGAGAAATATGACATATAAAAACCCGTTTTATCGACATTTGTTCAACTATAGCTTGAAGAATATTTTTGTACAGGAATTTGAATTATATTTGGAAAGAATCGTATTCCACCAAGTACACAGTAACAATCTTAAAAAAGTGTCTTCAGATATATTCTGTAATTCACATATAGCACAAACATCCTGATTTCTTAGTGTGTGTCTCAACGAAAACGGTATATTGCAAATCAATAAAAAGGTGAACAATTAATGATATGCAACCGATCAGTGCTGTCTTTAACAAACTAAATGTTTAGTAATATTAAAAACCTCTAATAGTTAGTTTCTAGATCATTGAAATAATTTCTGACCTGGAAAGCAATGAGAGACTGCAAACTCTAAACAACGTCAGAATACAGATACGCACTAAACCAGCCAAGTATATCTTCAATATGACAATGTATGATTCGTATGTTCATGAAACCGGATTTTCTAAGGTTCAACACAAAAAAAAAACTACATGCGATTCAGAGCATTAAAATCATGACGGAGAGCTATGAATATATAACTTATCTCTTTTGTGCTTATAAAACATGCTTACGAAAAGCATACGAAAAAAATGTGTATATACTATAAATAGTAATGTAAATATTAAAATATGAAATATCAGACCTGGGGTATCCATGTGACATGTGACGTGCATGGCACTACGATGTCTGTCTCAAGGTTATGGCATCTGTAAATTAGTTTCAGTCTGAAATATTTTCATTTCACTGAAAATGGCATCCACTATATTAGAATAGTCAAAAGAGTTTTTTTAACTTGGAAGGATCAGTCATGGTTCTGAGCGCGAGTTTTAAAGTCGTCTTTGAGGAATGTTTCAAGAAAAACAGAGCTGGGGTGGTAGAGTGATTGTCAAGGAGTAGCACAAAATATAAGGTATTAATGACTGACAACTGTATTTAAATGTATATATATAGAGGTTCAGGCTAATCTGATTACCAAAAATGTCTAGAGTGTAGTGGATATAAGGCAGAACTGGGTTATTTGCTTATCCAGGCCGGGAGAGCCGTCTTGTAGTTATCTATGGAAAATGACTACACCCCTGACACCGCCTCCAAAAGCAGACTAAAGCAGGGTTAAATTGGCCTCTCACGTTTATCTTATCATAAATGTTACAGCACTAAGCAGGAAACCAGATTCCAAAGCAGGCATATGATATAAAATTGATACACTAATTCAATTTATATCCTTTTAATCGTGACCCTCGATTAAGCATAAATTATAGTTACCGGTCTGGTGAGATATTATCTTGTGTACATATTGTAAACAAATGTTAGTCTTAAATGTATTGAATAATTTTGGCTTCCTTAATTGCTAAATTTCTAGCAGGTTTGTCTGTTATGCAATTAGGCAAATTCTAACCACAACACACTCCTTTTAACCAAAACATATGTATGTGCAGAGTATATTATAAAATGTGAATGATATACACACGGCTAAGTTTCGTAAATGCCCCATTGTATACTGCACTGTACTGCTTTTGCCATTCACTTTGCACGTTATTTGCACAGGATGTATGTTATCAAAAGATTTCATGCAATCATAAAAGTAACCAAAGTAACCTTATATTAATTCATCGGTGAATAATTATGTCTCACACTTCACCGTCAAGTATATGTTAATTAACTTCCAAAATCAACTTAATATATTAATGAATATATAGCAATCGTGCGTTTGCCAGGGTAAAGTAGCAACATTCACGAAATGGACAAGTGAATCCCTTCACATTCATACATGCTTGTGTAACCTGAATTCACAAAACATTCCTCGATTTCCTTGGAATGAGTTTCAATGTTATTTGCCAAATATACCGGATATGGCAAATATAGCGGCTTCACATATTTTTATTCTTATGTCTACTCAATGCCAGGGAAAAGATAAAACGTCTTTTCTAGTCCATTAATTGCCTCTGGAGTTTGGATTATTTCTTCCGCATGACCGTATTTCTTGGATACATTTTTGCGTACCTAAAATCAGACTATTTGGCATATCATTTCTGCTGGGTATTTGATAGAAATGTGTCTACCCGTTACATTCATGTCAGATTTGAAATGAATCATTGTAGTTTAATCTGATATTGTTTACTATCTTAATATCTATAAATTTATAGTTTTTATATAGTCTCGAAAATTAAACTTCTCTTAAAAGTGATGATTATCCTAATTGGTTATATCATTGCACATTTATTCAGATACGTGACACGCCTCTGTCATTAGCTCAGCCACATGTTTGATAGCTGCTTTTCCACTGAATACTTCTCTCATCTCTAAGATGTACCAGCTACTGAGTCCTGGAACACGGCAGGCAGGTTCCCCTGTCAATGGTAGAACAATAACATGATAATATCAAAAGTATATAGCAAAACGTGAATGCAATGGCAATCCTTAGTTCAGTTATCCTAATTTCAGAATTGATAACTGCCGATTTATATAATGCCATTTTCCGTACTTGGCTGAGTTGCGAAGCCGTAGAAATAGTTGCAAATCTGACAATATATTTTGAAATATTATATGATGTCTCAATTCATAATTTTTCACAGTTTAATGTTTCATATAATAAAAAGCGCCTATTTGACTTAATGCTGATCCTTAAATTCTTTAATTTTATGTTATGCAAAATAGTTCACTGAGTGCTTTTCTAGTTCACTATATTATAACATCACCATACATGTTTATTTCCCAAAATCAGAGGTTTAAATTAAAAACCAAGACAATTGTTTATCTGATATACAGTGTCCAGTATGCATCACACTGTCAATGGCAAACTCAGATTGTTAATCCTTAAGTAATGCCAGCAGAAAAACTGTGAGTGACATATCTGATATCAGTGGAAAAAAAGAGAGAAAAATACACTCACTGTAAAATCGAGGTGGAAAAATAACCTCACTGATAAATACAAGTAAGCCTTTGCTGCGTATTTGACTAAAAGCTTAAAGTCTAAATTAGAAAATGCACAATCAGAGCTATTGGACCAAGAACAGATTTTAATAAAACTGCCAAAAATTGCCGGATTAGTAAATAAGTACACATAAATGATCAAAAGATAATAAATATCAAAACAGAAGCGACCTATGAATGGTTCTATGAGATAAACAACCCCATGTGCCTAGACCGTCCTCTCCATGCCCGCAGATTGTTGCTTCTGCTCCTCATATGCATATGCCTTGATCCCGCGTTCACTGGTAACAGCGACATCATGAGTCAAATTGGTGCTCTGAACTCGAAATCCCTGTACATGGTTTCAAACCACCCCGTCCGAATAACTTGGATACGGTTAAACTTGCTACTGACGATTGGAAACTGTTCAAACAGCAGCGAAAAACTACTCTATTTTCATTAAGCTGCACAAACAAGACCGTCAGTAACAAGTTGCCTTTTATTGCCAATATAGGGGATGACATATTGAAAATGTACAAGGATTTCACTTCACTATTCCCGATGGATGGGCTAGATCTATATATTAGGACTGTTAAGAGAAAGGAATCTAACACTGGACACTTGCATTGACATTTGCAAAACGGCCGAAAATGCAATCATTCAAGAAAAAAAATTCTCCGACCGGACAATATAAACAAAATGTACACGGCCAAGAAAGATAGAGCTGTTTGAAGGATAAATAAACCTAAGAGTACTCATTCTGCAACAAGACCAAGCATGAACTGTAAATTCTGCGGAAACAGACACATAATAAGAAAGCAAGACTGTCCGACATGAGGTAAAACATGCAATAAGTGCAAGAGAAAAAAATCCTTACTTTTGCGAATGTGAGATCATATTGCAAAGCCGACAAACTGTGCATTAAATCACAAAACAAGATGGGGAGTCGAGTGACTCTGACGTGCAATAGATTGATAGATTGAAACACGAAAGATGTACGGTGTAGAATGATGGTCAATGGCACTCGTGTGACTTTTATAATTGACAATGGGGCGTCAGTAAATGCACTTCCTCAATGTACCTCAGAGAGGTGAGTTGAACGGAACGAAAGTTAAAATTGTGGAAAGAAACAGAAATCACGTCACTTGGCATTTGTCGCACAAACATACAGAATCCGAAAAATCAAAAGAAATTCTCCATTGAATTCATGGTTGTTAAAGAGGACTTGACACCTCTTATAGGACTGAAACCTGCTGCACAAATGAAACATGTCATTATAAACACAGATAAGATGGAACGAGTGGCATCAGCTTTGGTAACTGCAAGATTCTCTGATGTGTTCAATAGTGACTTAGGAACTCTGGAAGGGATTGTCCACTTTGAGGTTGACCCAAATGTACATCCTGTCATAATTCCACCAGACGTCTCAATCAGGCCTGAGCTCAAAGTAGAGCTGGATTGTCTTCTGGGAATGGGTATCATAAAGACTGTCGATAAACCTACTTCGTCAGATAACTCACTGACAAGAAAACCGGTGAGTTACGAAATTCTATCAATCCGCGCGTTCGAGGGACACTTAACGAATTGGGAATGTGACGTGTATTCTCAAAGGCAAACTTATCATCAGGTTACTGGAATGTACAATTGGTACAAGAGTCAAGCAGGCCACCAACCTTTCAAACCTGCTTGACGTTTTGGATGCTTGAGACTTCCTTTTGGAGTATCTGCATCATCTGAGATTTTTCAGAAGAAATTGCTTAAAGCTTTAAATATACTTCCCTTCTTCATATGTGTGGCTGACTATGTTGTCATATATGAGAAAGACCAAGCTGTGCACGACGAGAGACTTGTGGCATTTTTATCTAGGTGCCGCAGCAAAGGCATCAAACTTGAGCTTAGACAATCTTCGATCACTTTCACGGGCCACGGCATTACCGAGAAAGGGTTACAAACAGACCCTGATACATTTACGTGCCATAAATAACCCACTTCCACCTTCAAACACCGTACAACTGCGGCGTTTGTAGGAATGTCAAATTACACTGGGCATGCTGATTCCGAACCTCACTTGAGTCACAAAACCACTCGGTAACCTAACTAGAAAAGATTTGCAGTGGACGTGGTCAGACCCTGAACTAGCTGCTTTTGAACAGGTCGAGAAACTTTTCACGGAGGTGCCGGTTTTAAAAGTTTACAACCTTTTTACTAACAATATCTAAATATATTGAATTAACTGTTATTAACTTTGAATGAACTATTTTGGTAATAAGTCTTTGAACAACAGTGACATAAATGTCACACACTTGGATGATATAGGAAGAGGTCACTCCTCATTGTCCTCTGAAGACGGTCCATAGCTTCTACTTAAAAGAACGACGTAGCTGTAGGCGTTTGAGACTATACCAGTGTTTTAGGACCTGATATACTTAACAGATACAGCATTCCAAACAGCAAGATAATAGAAGATCAAGGATGATAATTTTGCACCTGACTTTGTTCAGATAGATAGAAATATCATACAAATAACTATTTTTCACTGATGCCGCTCATCGTGCGATCCTAATTCAGGTGGTCTCAGCTATTTTATTTCTGGGAGTCTGGAAGAAAACATTACCGATCTAATTGAAATGCACCAGTTTTATCCGGTTTCAATGTACTAGTGGCAATCTTAGGTCCAGTGTCTGATATTTTTGATTATCTGAATACTCAAGGATTTACTACTAGTCTTTTTTCTCAATTTATGAAAACTAAGTATTGGGAAAGACAACAAACTGTTGTCAAGGGTAGAACCTTTAAAGTTAACCATATTAGCGTAAAATTATTTGTCTGACATCTTGGAGGTATGGGTTACCTGCACGTACAAGTTTACTCGCTAACAATTTACTACAGGGTAAATACCCCAAAAATAAGTATAGACACCAAAACTAGGCAATAATGTGAAGATTACTTACGAGCAATTAATGCAAATGAAATAATCGACAGCCATTTTTGATTTCACAGCCCCACGACTACACAGCGATGCTTTATTTGGTTTCATCTGACATACTAACCAATAAATGTAATACATATAGTATTACAGTAGATACATAGTTTACAACTCTATGATGATAAAAGGACCTTTGTCAATGACATAAATACGTAATGATTCCAAAGGTTCCAAAGGATTCCTTTATCCCTTACACCTCGTATTAGATATCAAAACTACACCTCCAAATGAAAAAAAATGAATGATTTATGGCCATGTTTGATGATTTGGAGGCCATCCTGGATTTCCCAGTAATATAAATACGAGATGATGTTTTTATTGGACCCAATAGTCATATTGAGGTTATATGAGGTGCGCTGGCGGCAATCTTCGAAGCCATCTTGAAAATAGAAAATTTCCGGGAGTACAATTTTGGAAAACTTTTTATATATTGTTAAGCTAATCCTTTAGCCGAGAAAATCACCATAAAACAATTTCTTGCATTTTTTGGGGGGGAGGGGGGGGTGAGCTATATTTTCCGTATTTTGATTCGTCTTGGTATGTACCTAGCGGGGCGTTTAAAAGCCTGCCGCAGAAATCGCCCAGTCCCGCTCCTGGCCGTTCGATGAATAACCCGCGGGTTCCCCCCGCGGAAACCCACGTACTTGGAAAGACTACATGAGTAAAACACTAGAGCGATTCTGACCGCCAACGTAACGTCAGGGCACCGCAGAAAAATCGCAGCCTAAAATTGTAGCTAATTGAAAGTGCTCAGTCTGAGGTTAAGTAACTCACTGAGAGCATCGTCAGTCTGAGTAGTTTTAACTCATCAGCGTTATAAGTGTACGTTTTCAGTGTCTCCATTTTCTGCGGTCCCAAATTTATCTTAAAATCATCCGACAGGATGAGCTTGACCGGACAGGGATTTGCGTTCACTAGGTCACCAAGAGAACACCTTGCTGATTGCATGATAGGATGAGAGTAATTTCATTCATGCTCATCAAGGGGAGTTGGGAAGCCTGACAGTTGTCTGACATGTGTTTTTCCGATAGCTAATCCTATAATTTGAATCCTATCCTCATCCTTGCATTGCCATTCAAGAAGAAAGATGTGCATTCCCACTACTGGGAAAATTTTTCGGCAGATATGCTTGCGAATGGATTAAGATCATTTCATTTGTTGAGGATCCTTCCGTGGTGACGCCTTCGTCCATGTGTCTTGTGAATAGTGAAAATCAAATAGGAGCTATTCATATAAACATATTTAACATTTTCGAGTGTAATCGAATTACCGTAATCTCTTATATATTGAAAAAATACCTTTGAAGAGTACAGTGAAATCTCACATGTCGACCACCCCCGCTAAGACGACAACCCTTTTTGTCCCGGACTAATGTAAGTTATCATTTAACCTCCCTCTAATACGGCTCCAACCTGAATTCGAAAGGGTAGAGCATAGTCTTTATGCAGTCCGGCTGTAATAAAAGCTTGTTAAAAGTTAAATGTCGGTATATGTTGAATGATTGCTATATGTGTGTGTGTGTGTGTGTGTGTGTGTATGTGTGTGTGTGATATCAGTAACGTCCAAAGGGTTTCATTATTCAGGAAGTAAAATTTATCCAGTGTTATCAGAATAGTTGAGCAAATACACTTTTGCACGGTCACAAGCAGCTGTTCTTGGAATCGTGCTTTTATCAGTGTTCCCCCGCTTTGGTATATAACTAGCATTTATTTATGGTCTCTGATAAGGAGTTCTAGCACGGGCAAAATGATTTGGCGACAAGCACGGCTGGTACACATGTACAAACCGGATAGCCTGATTCAAGGTATGTTTCGCTGTTGTCAAGTATTCAATGGCTAAACAATTGCTTTATTGCAAATTTCCAAAACAAAGTATTCATATTTGAATTATTAAAGCCGTCAATCACGAAAGCCAGAGCTGTCCCTAATGAATAAAAAGGTCGCATTTCAATCCTTAAATAAATGGATGAAACGTTCCAATAGTGTTTACTGTGCAGACCGTGAATGGGACATATAATAGTCTTCAAATATTACTTCTCCAATGTATTTATACACATTTAATTGTATTCATATACATGGAATCGGGTATTTTACACAGGACACATCACCAGTGGAACCTTTAGTGGATTGTACGGTCTGGAGTTGTTAATGCCCGATGGCATCCTGCACTATACACAGAGATGGGGGACTAGCAACGTGGAGACATCAAGCAGTTCATGTTCCTGATAGATACTCCATTTATACATTTGGTGGAGCAGAGCCCCCCGAAATGGACAGGATTGTAGTAAATGTTCTTAATACAGGTATTATCAAGGATAATATGAATTTGTTATATATATATATATATATATATATATATATATATATTATTATTATTATTATTATTATTAAATTACCCAATTTCAACTAAATAAATGTACCTCTTGTCCACTTATATATGGCTTATTAGCCTCGGGTTTTACTATACATATTACCTTGGGTTTGCAATATTTTAATGATAAACAGTATCAAAATTTACCTCAACTGCTACCGAATAGACTGACATAATGAGAGCACAAACATTGTTCAGATATCATGTTACACATCTATTTATTTTGCAACAGTACATTTTGTGATTGTTTGTGATTGAGAGCGTAATTAGCAATGTTATAAATAGGTAGAAAGGCAAGAATGTACCTATCTCATTATATAATCCTGTTCGCAATGTGACGGCTTTGTAGAAAGTTCTAGTTATAATATTTCGTTTGTCACCAGATATTTTAAAAATTGTTATGGTTTTACTTCATATGGAACAGGAGAGCTTTCTTTTGTTTGTACATAAATAATTTGTTTGTGTTGAAATAATTTCGGTTGTATACATACACATTATAAAACACCGATACCAAAAAAGGTTGTTTGTATATAGATGCAATGCAGTGTAAGTAAATTGAAATGGCTGAATTACACTTATGCGTTATCTGAACACTTCACCATTGTTTTTGTACTTCAATAGTCATATTTATTACACACACACACACATATATATTTATATGTACTGGGTTGTAGGTAATAAGTGCAGGATTGTATAGCCATTTTCAAAATTTCGTAAGCCCCCCCCCCCCAAAAAAAAAAAACAGAATTATTTGGCAGTAAATTAATTTGATAAGGTATATAGGGCCTTTTTCAAAATCTTCAATAAAATAAAGCAATATATGAAATGATATTTCAACCAACAATGATCCTCTTAGGTACATTTGGTCTTCATCCTAAAATTCATGTTAAAATGGCGTTTTCTACCATATATTTTAAATGATTGGCAATATTTAATATTCACATCAGCATGTATTTCATGAAATAAAAAACAACACTTTAAACTTTAAGAAAACTATACTATGCCATTTAACACTTGTTTCCAAGAATTTTAATTCTGAGAGGTCTACGGATGCACCTTATACAATAGAATATAGCTACAATCAGAGTGTGCCGATTTTAAATCAATCTGAAAAAGAAAATAGTAATTCATATTCAGAGAACTATCAATGGGGAGAAATATCAGAAAAGACAGGATGGGCCGAGGGTGACAACACGCCATCCTCTCGATATGGTTACACAGCTGCAGGGTATCAAGGAAAGATCTATTTATGGGGAGGCGAAGAAGAATTTGATAAACACTCGGATAACAAACTCTGGTGCTTTGATCCGTGTAAGTGGTAGTAAATATTATAAAATAACCGTAGATTAATCATTACAATTATTAAGTAATTATTGTTGTAAACTTATGATACAAAAAATACTACCTTTGGTCAAAACATGGCAGCAGTTGAAAATTGATAAATGGTTGATTGCCAATGTTAATAATCCTTTGAACAAAACTATATTATTGCCGGTAACTCCCGCATTTGCTTATCAGCACCATCCAGTATTCGAACTTTGAACGATTTAGAAGTTCAAGATATGTATCTTTTTGGTTAAACGTTAACTTTAATCATATTGCAACTCAACGTAATGAAGCTATATGTATTCCTGTTGGTGATCCACTCAAATGTGTAAGAATATACAAAGGAATTAGCCAGTTCTAATGCTTTACACAAACGTTATGTGTTTCACTAAATGGACACAAGATGGCGCTGATAAGCAAATGCGGTAGTTACCGTAAATAACAATAACCTTGTTCAAGGTACCCCATCGTCTTATTCAGCCTGTGTACAAACGGATATTCTTCCATAGCACTGATTGATGACCTTTCTTTGTTGTCATATTAACAGAACAAATGAAATAGTCATCCAAATGATACGTCCCAAACTTTTGACTGATCACTTATTTGTTATGTTCCAGATGTTGTTACTGATGAGGCTTAAATTGTAGATGTCACTCTTTTGTTTGTTGAATTGTATTATAACATTTATACTTCATATATATTATTATTGATCGAGGCCTATTTTTAAGTATTCATCAGTGTGGTTTTCTAGTAGCATATTGGATTTTAATCAAGGCAGATAATTTGAGGATTATTCGTTTAATTTGTTTAATGTTTTACTGATACCTGCATAATGGGAAAAAATGAAAAACAAATCTCTCGTGAAAAGGTGTAAGAGAACAAATATGGAATTATGTTTAGAGTCAATGTATTCTTGGCTATTTTCACACTATGTATTGCACAATTTTCAACATGTGCCATGATGTCACAAGACGGGATATAAGTTATCCATTCAATGCAAATAAGGGGCATTAAACAGATAATAGCAAAACTTTGTTTCCACAGCAAAGGAAGAGTGGTCCCGTCTCACAGTCCACGGTGACGTCCCCGAAGCCAGGTCATACCATTCCGCATGTATGATTGATGAATACATGATTGTGTTCGGTGGTGTCTCTGTGAGTGTTTTCCCTTACACCCACGAAAAATCTAGTCCCTGCCGCATGTTTAATTATGAACATGCTTTTTCTAAACACATTTCGCTCCAATGTAAATGAACTGCATTCTTGTAACTTCGTTTCGACAGGGTGCTTGTAAGATGAAGAGTAACCTTATTCTGTTAAACCTTAACACTTACAAATGGGAGTCCAAACCACAGGTAAGTTTAAGCCATCACAGAGTTTGGATAGTTTAACATTTATAGACACATGACTGGACAAGTATAGGAAGGAAAAGGATGAATCACTTATCATCAGACTCTAACGTCAAAGATTGTTTACGGAATATGACAGAAGCTCAAAGTAACACAAAATATATTTAACATTATAGTTAAAATTACATTGCTTTTCACTTCCATTGTCATGTTACAAATACAGCAAAGGAATACATACCACCCTTTGGGACACCCTGCAGTTATATGCATATGTATGACCAGCACAATATGTGATGGTATTTGTAAAATGACAATAGAAGTGAAACTGTCGGCAATACTACTGTTTATCCTCGTTATCTTTATATGTTTTACCGAACAAACGTTCAAACATGTATTGCAAAAGTGTAATTTTTACTCTGATGTTAATTTATTTTGTGTTACTTTGAGCTACCAGTTTTCTGGACATATGTTTAGGTCTATATTTGAAATTCTATAAAAATAAAGTATTAGAAGAAGGTGTATATATGCAGTTATACATATTACGCCCCGTTATTTTATCTTATGTTTGCAATAATGAGATTTTTCAGTAAATGCGTCATGAATACCCTAATGATATCTCAGATCATATTTCAGATCGTTTCATATTTCTCTTATCCGTTTCTAAGCTGAGTGTAGATGAAAGGTAAAAAAAAATTGATTGCTTTGTAAATTCTTTTTTTATGATCATTGATAGTTGTATCTGTTAAATATGACAGGAGTCTCTTCAGTTGTTTTTTTACACCTGGGTTACTGTTAACCCGACCAGTGGCTGGCAGGTAGTAACGTACCCTTTATAAGTAGGTCACCCCCTATGTATGGTTACATGTGTTACCATCATCTCTCCATTCACACTTGTTTCATTGAAAATAAGAAAAATATAACCAAGTTTTCTAATTGGTGAAGTCATTCGATGATGCATGAAAAAAATCTTACACTCAATAATTAGTGAACCCAGATCCTTTTTGCGTGACATATGGATGGCTGGTACCTCCTCATTTACCCATCTCTATCAAATATCACATCATAAGTAAAGATGCCGTCTGTTACATGAAATTCAAATGTATTGCTGTGCCACATAGCTATTCTATGTATTTCTAAGTTGATGACACGAAGTAGGAAGTCTTTGTAACTTTAACACATAGTTTATTCTTCTGACATCACAATTACAGCTTCACAGTTGAAAAATACAGTTACCAGTTCCTGTTCACATTATGTCTTACATTCCGGCAGTACATAAAAGTCACACATTCCAGTTGAATGCCATGTCACAGGTTTCTGGTGAACATTTAGAATACACATTCCGATTGTAGATTTAGCATACATCTTCCTGTTAAACATTAAAGTCTCACATTTACTTAACAGAACAATCGTAGAACGCAGCTATTGGTTCACATTGTGGTCATAAATTCCGCCATTACTTACTTAAGTAATATTCTGAGCATGCAGCCAGTCCAGTTCCATCCTAGTGTGCCAAACTTCCACCAGGTCCTACAGCGGAGGACAGACATGCACAACGTTAACATCTCTGTCCAAGGCTCCTCTACCTCCATATGTCTAGATTTCCAATCCTTACATACATATTGAACTATCATTATCTCTTTTATAACTAATCAACTAGAATGCTTTGATTAACTGTAAAAGCACGAGTGTGAACATCTCTCAGCCCGGCTGGCACTGTAACCAAAGGTGTATTATTCTTTATAAAATTCAATTGCAATTCCTTGAACTGCTAATTAGCTCTGACCTAAGTGTCATCCTGTCTGAACATGCTTTGGCCTTCACTGTACTGCTAATTATACCTACAGGTAATTAGCCATTAAGATACAGATCTAAAATTACAGAGAATCTCATGCTCACTTTCAAACATTTACCACCAAGTAATACATTAGTTATAACCCCTCTGTCATAGCTGTTTATGGCGTAACATTAAATAGTCTGGTGATACAAGTTGAAATTATTCATTGGCTTCATTGTCTACATTACAAATTATGATATTTTGAGGTAGTTTTGTAAAGTACCTGGGGTTTTTCGTACTCTAATGGATCATATTTTCTTATTTCTCTAAACCTACAGGCACATGCTTGTACTGGTCACACAGCTTCCGCAATCAAAGGACTAATGTACGTTATAGGTGGATGGAACCAAACGTACAAAACAAAGGAAGAGTTCGTCAGGGTTTATGATGTGCGTAGCAATAAATGGCATACGCCTTCTATGAGTGGAGATATACCGTTACCAAGAACTGAACATAGTGCAGGTAAAACTGTTGTATCAAAAAATAAAGATATATTGTAAAGTTTTTTATTATTTGCGTTTCATTAAACATGTTGATGTAATTACATCCTCGCCTCCCACAAATCTTTATCACTTTAGATGAACTATAAAATTATTATCACACATACACAAAGTATGTAATAAAAAAGGGCACTTAGGCCAAAAAAAATTAAAGGTATGGTTCTCAGGCACCGCCCGCATCAATTTTAAACCCCCGCATCAAAAATTTTTATTTTGATTTTCAATAAAAACTTTCCAATTTTGAGCTGCTGCCGCTCCGACATTTCTGTCAAGAAGATAAAACCATACAATTTCCTTTGTTTTGTAGTGCTTTTACTTATTTAGCAAAATAAAACTGTTATTTTCATGCTTTTCCTTTATCATTTGACATATTAATCGAAACATACCAAAAAATTTAAAATAAAAGCGCCCGCCTGCATTGATTTCTGAAACAAAAAAAGTGCATGAGAACCATACCTTTTTTTTTATTTTGGCCTTACCTTTCTGTTCTAGTTCAATTTGGCAAGCACTTCACTTCATCATGAAATCGAAGTTTAAGGTTTAAATAAATCATTGGTGTTGGTCATACTATGAAGCTCTGAATCATTTATATCATAATGGGTTCTTGATTAAATATAATTTATATCCATACAGTGCAATGAATGCATATAGATGAAATGTTCCCGCATCAGGACGGTACCAGTTGTAGTCTAATTTGGTCTAACGCTTACACTTGTTGCTGGCGTTAGTCTCTTTCCATACCATAGACGTTCATTGATACATGCAGATACTTTAGCGTTAATATTTTTTCCTAACAACTAGTGCTCAAGAGTATGTTGAAAATCCAGCAGGCTTTACGTTTCATATAGGTAATTGCAAAATTATGAATATCCACTGTAGAAATAGGGTGGAAGTATAAAGAAAGTAATTTACAGCAAGAGGCTTCAGTATGTGCCCAATCATTCTAATAAGGCAAATAACAAATACTGGACCCATCACCCAATTGTCTATCCTAAGCAAGACCTGTCTAGTTCCGTTTAGTTGCAAAACCGTACGTTGTCGTCGGCCTTTGGATGCACTACACATCCACACCCATTAATTCGGAACAAGCAAATGTCAATCATATTTTTTGCATACCTCGGTTCAATGCATATTTTTATTCTATACAGGAAAACTGTATTTTGATATTTATTTTCATTTTCTATTACTCAGTTTAGTGGTCAGTTATAAGATCTTCATATCTGTTTTCGCTGTTCTGTCTATATATCTGTTAGAGTCCAGCATACGGTCACAAAGTATCAACAATGTACTATAATAGGTCATCAATTCCCTGATCCAAGAATATTTTCTGACAGGTCATGGTTCCTTTAAAATTAAATGTACACCAAAGGCGTATTATCGAAAGTATTATTAAACGTCAAATATTTGCATAATTAATGAGAAGTACTTGGAAAAATTCGAAGTTATTCAACTAAAAATGTCTCACATAGTAACAGTTATAATTCAGGTTATATATGTTATTCACTGGGTATATACATATATGTGTATATTGTGAAAAGCGCGTGAAAAATAATATCATAATGGATATCGTCTTTCTTTTTAGTGACTTTAGAATCCACAATATTTATATACGGAGGGTACACCAAATCAGGGACAAGAAATGACATCTACAGTTTTCATACTGGTAATTACCCCTTTTAATGTTTAAAGTTTTCGTGTTCAGCTGGTAGCCATGTAATAATAAATCCTTAGCAGTCCAAACTGTCCTCGCTTGAGGGGATTTTGTAAAGTGTCATATGTTTGTGGACTAACCGGCTTCCGTGGCTCAGGGGTGGAGCACAGGACTCAAAGCCGGGAGATCGTGAGTTCGAATCTCTGCCGAAGCGGTGAAGTTTCACCTCGAGCCCCCACCCAGGGTGGGCGCTCTGCAGCTCAATGGGAAGGCCGTGCTTAATGGGGACGAATGCGCCTTTCGGGGCTTCCTCGATGGAATGACAAAAGAATGGGGCCGATTACTGACCCACAGCCCGCAAGTGCAGTAGTCACCGGGCCTGGTTAACACCAGGATATAAAATGGGAGGAAGCGTGTGATACTGCCCTGTCAAGTTGTCCGAAACCGGAATGGGATTCTGCAGATGTACATATACTTAGTTAAGCTAGCTTTGCAAAAAATCTGTGTGTGGACTACTTAGCGGTCATATGTAATCTTGTATCAGCAGAAAGTGGAGTGACTTATAATTAGTCTGATATATCTCGGGTTGAAGAAAAGGAGATTATGAATATTTATCATACGTTTGCAGACCATTACAATTGGAGTCACATTACCATTTCTTGTGCTGTGCCAAATCCACTATATGGCCACCAATGTGTAGCGGTTGGCAGACATATAGTAATAATTGGGTATGTATGTATATAGCATGTAGATATAGATGCACATATATGTGTGTGTGTTTTTTTTATTTAAATATCCCTGTGAAATGTAATATGCTTGCGGTTTATTGCAAATTTATAGATATACAATGTACTTTATAGAAAAGCTGAAAAACAAATATGAGACAATGATTTACTTTCGAGCTTTACAAATGTTGTACATATTATCAGCAATAAGTCAGAGGAATATTTCAGCGATTGATCTGGTACATAAATTTTTCATATATCAGTAATAAACATGTACATGAAACATTTAAGACTTGAGCGGGATTAGAATAATTCTGTTAGAAAAGCATATATATGACCGATGCGTGTCATACTTTATGATATGTGACTTTGTGTAAATATACTTTATGTATATGTTTATGTAATTAATGTAAATGACAAAGCTTTTTAAACGTCATGCTTGTGTTTCATCGGGTAATTCATAATATCCGTAAAGGAAAATGTTCAGATGAAATTTATTGCAGACCTAACTAGTTTATAAAAATGTGTAGTTTAATTGCAGTAGCTGAGTAAAGGGGGACATTTTTATCATTAATCAATAGTTTGCTGGAGGAAAGAAGATTGGGCTTAGAAGTTGAATAAAATTTAATGTAAAGAATCAATGGGATGATTATTTATTTGCCTCAAAGGTTACTGTAACCCAACGATTTATCTCTGATACTTGACTCCTTTTTTTTAAAAACGCTTACAAAAAATGTTGAGCAAACTACAATTGATTCAAATGGGTGTTTTGTATTCATAATTTTATTTACTTTGTAGTGTGATCGAAGAACAATGTAATTTACTCCTATTTAAAATGTTAATGTTGTTTCATCCAGTATTCATTATTTCGCTCAGCCTCTTATTTCAAATTCACCATTTTCTCATTTTTAGAAGAAAATCTTCAGGATGTGCCCAGAATTGCGACCTGACCGTTCTTAGCATAGGCATGTTGTCAATAGTTGCCAATTATTATTTCCATTTTTTAACATTGTACGTGAAAGTAATCATTTAACGGAAACAGATTACAGGACAGACAAATAGGCAATAGTATTTTACCTATGTAAACTTCGTTGGTAAGGTTAATGATTTAGCTATTTTAGAATTACATATAAATATTGACAACAGCTTTTGGACAAATATAATCTTTTAAATATGTATGGATTCTTGTACTGTGATTTGCATTTGGTTGGATATGGTAGAAGAGTTTCATTTATATCCCTGTTCATTTACTTTAAATTTTCTTTCTCTTGTATTATTCTTGATAAAATATCTTTAACAGGCCTGTGTCAATCAGAATCAGATGTTCGCGTCAAACAAACACCTGGTAAAGAACAAACCGAAGCCACAGGACCACCTGTGTCGTTGAAAGGTTCCACAGCCGGAGAACAGAAGAGTTAATTGGCCATACAGGAAGGAAATGTTGTTAAATGCACGACAGCCTTCTATGAGAAGCATTGGAAAGATGTATGTGATGACTGTCTTTTTCTGCAGGCACTTCATAAAGATTTTTGTTTGTGAAAAACCAAATGCAACAATTTACAGTGAATGCAGGCCTACTCTGCATGATGGAAACTATACATTTATCCCGAATGCTCGGGTTATGTCATGTTATACATTTCATGTCATTTTAAGACATATATTATTATTATTGTTATTGTTATTGTTATTGTTGTTTTGCTATTCAACATCAGAGCTATCCCATGCACGGTTTTCCTAAGGGGTTTGTCTTGGTTATCAACATGACAGAAGTAAAAGTAAAGAAAAGTGGGAAAATTTTTACCAGGACTGGTTCGGTAAAAGACCGCCATTGCATCACAGCCTTGTTCCATGACTTGGGTTTCATTGTTGAAATATATGAAGACGTAATCGTCAAAGTAAGCTAATAATGTAGTACCAGAGTATTTAGTAAATAAAGCGGGCCTATATGTGTTCTTTTATAACCTGCACATATCTTTCAAAAGAAAGTCGGTATATGGCTTTACTATTATACAGCTTAGGAAGCACAAAGCTACATGGGGCGTTTGTTTTATTCATGACATGTTGCCCTAGATATGCAGTTACTGTGTGATCATTCATACATTTTCCAAGGAATTCAAATCAGCATTGGAATGTTTTGTCAAGAAGGCCACCTTGATGAATGCACCGAGTGTCTTCATAGTATTGATGTCTCACGGAGGGTTGCATCGGGGATTACCGCACATTATGACAAATGATGGGGATAAGGGCGGAGTCAGAGAGGCGATTGAAGAATACTTTTCAAGTACTGCTGCTCCTGAGTTGGCCTCCATACCAAAAGTAGTGTTAGTTCAGGCTTGTCAGGGAGGTACATAATGTATTTATGGTTGAAATTTTAACTTATAAGGAGACAGTTCAGAAAGCGTAAAAGCATTCTGTGCCTGCGTCGTTGAGGCTCGTTAAACTTAAGACATCATAATTATCATGCTTAAAGGAAATGCAACAGAGTCATATTTTTAAAAGATGAAATTAAAGCAGTCATTGTAGATATACGAAAAACTCTAACTTGACTTTTACTGTTCACAGAAGAAAATGACGAAGGCGTCAGCATAGCGTGGCCTTCGGGAGCAGAAATGGACTCATCCGTTTTGCAAGGGAACACGTTTATAAAAGTTCCAACATTCTGCAACTACTACTTCGGCTTCGCAAGTCAGCCAAGTACGAAAAATATAAGACCCGGTATTTTTTAATAAGCATTATCTCCCATTAGAACGCTACTGAAGTTAAACCAACGTAACTTCATCATCGCTCTTTTTTTTGTAACAATTACAGAGAGACCAGCCATTCGAGATCGAGGACTCGGTAGCCGGTATATATCTGAGATAGACGCAGTATTTAGGGTGAAAGCTGCAACTAAGCATATGCAAGAGCTAATGGCAGAGGTTTGTAATGATTTAGTATAATTGTGCAAAAGAATGACAGAGACATTAATTATAAATATTACCCATTTCTGGATTGCAGCAGTTCTTCGAATTTTTATAAACTTATATAGATTATGACTTGCGAAACGATAAAAAGCTTGATCTTAAATCCTATGCTTGAATGTAAACCACTCGTTTATAGTCAGTGACTCTACTACAGACTATAAACTCCAAATTACACTTGTGTAATGGGTGGAAATATTCCATTAAACTACCAAGCATAAACAAAAATGTCTCCTCATTTTAGGTACGGGACAATGTGTCCAGTAAATATGGCCAAGAGGATGAGGGAAAAGTGCAAACTCCAGAGTGCATTATGGGACTTCAACGTTCGTTTTACATTTTCCCTGGCATTGAGTAGATATAGAAATGACTATATATATTAGTCTATATGGATATATGTTAGATAATGATTGGTCCTTTGTGTTATGTCATTTCTTATCTCTGAGAAAATCTGAATCTACTGAGTGTATCGATAAGGCATATTTTGCAATAATTGTGTACTTGTGTCACATGAGTATGAAGCTTGGTTTGTTGGATTAAATCTTATAAACAGATCAGTTTTCTGTTAATATTGAATCACCCTAAACTGATATCCGACTGTTATTAAGTTTGTAAAGTGTGCCCGAGTAATATGCGTATTCTTTGTTTCATTTACCTTATATATTGAAAAGACTTTTATTGTGTAAATATTATATCTACATGCACATATGTTCAGTCTTGATTGTAACAACCTTGTAAAGGATAGCGTGCGCTTGCATATAATATTTTAAAAACTTGAGAAACTTTAGTATCTTTTATAAAGAAACACACTACAAATCCGTTGTAATAATTTTTTAATTTAGTAAATTTGGCTTGTTATCGATGCGGCCAGCTAAAGACCATACTGATGCTCCTTGTGCTTTCTTGTACAAAATTTGCCTTCCCCTGATTTAGTTCGTAATATGATGATTTACTTTGTTTCATTTGCAATACATGTAATTGTTTTTGTTAAGGAAAAGAACCCTCAAGGGAAGGTTTATTAAGGGCTTGCCATCAGAACCTGTTTTCACCTATGAAAGAATACTTGAAAAATAAAAAAATGTACACGTCTATCTAACTTTGTTAAAATGAGTGTCAATCGTAGAAAAAAAGAAAAAAGGTTTAATCAGCTAGTAAGCCTCAGGTCCATTATTTTAATTTTATTATCACTTCATGCAAGAAAAAAAAGTATGGATATAGCACTCTAACTACACAGATTAAAAAAATGTCATCACATTTTACTTTACGCATACATTAATTTACACTTTGTTCATACATTTTACCACTCTCAATCAAAAAAAAAAATACATTATTCTATCAATTATTTCATCTATTATCCCTCGAATTTCCAGAAAAGAATTATTTACATAAACTGCCACGTTTGTTATTTGCAATGGATAATTTGAATTAAATTATGTTTATTCTGATCTCTTATTATGAATTTGTTTGGAAATTCCTATGAATTATAAGCTTGTGGAACCTAGATTGCTCTCTAACAGTCAGTGAGTTTGTTGTAGTATTAGAGGAAAGTAACTTAATATAAACACCAAATTCACCAAATGCTGGTTAAAATAGATCTGAAATGAACATAAACAGCGGGATTTAGGGAAACATCTTCATAGTTCGGTCCAGGGGCAGATCCAGGTTTTAGAAGGGGGGGGGGGGGTTCCAACCCAGGAGGACTCCTAAAAAAAGGAAAAAGGTCCCTAGGTCTGGAAAAAAAGGGGGGTCCAAGGTCGTAACATTTGGTCTAAACCTTTAAAAAAGTTGCGGCGACAGAAAGGGGGGGGGGGGGGGCGGACCCCCTGGACTCCTTCCCTGGATCCGCTTCTGCGGTCAATAATTCTGTTTTCCATTATCGTTTGCATGTTTTAGTATTGATGAAGAGATGTTTATATCTCAGTAATACATACATACAATACATTTTAAATGAAATGCAAATAATAAAGTACTTTACAACATATCTTTATTTACAGATTTGCAATAAATCGTTGACTATTTGATGCATTTTCAAGCCACTGAACACTTGGAAAAACGATACGTACAGGGATTCAGGCTATCTGGTTTGTTCCTGTGTACCCGCCGTGCCTGCCACCAAAAGAATTCATTACTGCTAAAATCCGTCATCAGAGGCTATAAATAAAGGTCGTTTCCAAGAACGCCTTTCAGAACGTGGCAGTTATATGGTGCTGAGTGCATTAGTTCAACTGTCCTGAAAATTCACAGGATATATTTTACACTTTTATTGATTCCTGCATAATGTAGCACTCTTGACGTTACTGATAACTAGTTTAGTATATGCCCACTAAACTCATAGAGCAAACGCTGTTTACTGATGTGTACGCTAATTGTGAATTCTAACTTGACATAATATACACATTTACATGCTGATAAAAATACATTAAGAGCAATCTTTCAACATATGTCGATATTTAACTTTTAACAGGTTTGTATTAAAACTGGGTTGCATAAAAATTATGATCTGCCCCTCCGAATTCAGGATCATGACTCGCACGTTAATTGGTGTCCATTACTACTTCTATTGAACGCACGCAATATAACTGGGTTCCTGGTATCCAACACATAACGCTATGCTATAAGACCAGTGAATCATTATGAGATTTAACGCAAGTTGCCTAAAGTCACATATAAATAGTCATTGCCTGAAAGCATATATGTATGACCTTGCCGTGCAATGTGCGAGCTTCTTCACACTAGTAGGCGATAGTTACGCAAGCTGAGGTCAAAACAGTAATTCTAGTGGTAAACTGCAATAGAAGTAGCTGTGCGAGGCTCTCCGGAGTAGCTACTCAGCATCGCAGTCACCTTAGGAGCCGTTCAGTACAATCGACCTTTGCCCTTAAAGAATAGCTGCGACGTCACGTGGATGCTTAGCTGCATCTAACACGCGTATCCACAAAACACTTCTGTGCCTCCTTTATTATTACTAAAAGGAACTGGGATTCCGTGCGACAGAGTAAATGTTTCAGAAAAAAAGGGTAGACGGCTTTGAAATGAAGAGTGAAGAAAAGAGTAAAATTAGCGTCCGTTCCCCCATCTTTTATCACAAACTGAATAAAAATATCCTTCGCATACCACAATTGTGTGTATATATCGACGCACGTCGTTTCCAATGTCAGAAACATACATGGCGCACATCCCCCTGCATGAAGATAAGAGCATTTTCCACATGTTGTGACACATGCTAGACATTTGCACACATAAAAAAATCAAAAATGTCCCATTCTTGTTCTAACTGGAATGTTAAACCAGTAGAGAAATAAAATATATATAACGGAATTCTTTCACCAAAGAAAAAGAAGAAAAAGAGTGCTGCTGATAAAATGAGTAATTAATTTTAAAGAAATCTTCAGAAAAAAAAGTGTCTCTTTAAAAAAGTGTGATTTGGCAGGCCTTTAATAACCCTACGTATCAACGTAGTTTAAAGACGTAAATTTCGACGGTAATTTACATTTAATTAGTCTAAGTGGTGGCGGAGACTTAACCATTTCTTCCCTTTTATGTGCTTATTCTGTCAAGCAAAGACATAGAGAGACGATGAGGGAAACCTTGCATAAGGATACGTTCATATTCGTTGTTTTTATATAAATACTAACAGTGTTACTGTGACCGAAAATATTTTCAATTTATCCCGATTACGATTATGAGACGAGGTGTTTCAGCACTGTGTACGAGTAAGTTGTTGTTATTCTGACCATTCTCTTTGTTTTCCATTGATTAATACAATTAGCCGATTAAGTGCAGTGTTGGCATCATTTGTCACGTTAACTATTACTGATAGGTTTACCTTATACAGGAAGTCTTCATAAGTGTGTGGTTTCAATTAATTTCATGCTCATCAACACATTGCAACTGGACTGTGTGCATGAGCTTTTTTTATCAGCTGTTAAAGACTGGCGGTGCAGTCTGTATTTTTCTTAATTTTTGTTAATTTCTCCCTTATTTACAGCAACGGTATAAATGTCACACTGGTCGGGCCACCTGAGATTTATTTAGCTCAGCTGTAACTTAGTCATCTGAGCTATATAGGGATCACCCTTCAGGGGCGGATCCAGGATTTAAGAAAAGGGGGGGGGGTCCAACCAAGGAGCACTAATGAAAAACCTAAAAAAAGATCGCCAAATCCGGAAAGGTGAAGTGGATGAAAAAGGGGGAGGGAGGGTCCGGACCTCCTGGACCCCTCCCCTGGATCCGCTTCTGCCCTTTTGTCTCTTATCACAAGGGCAGGGTTTTCGAGTGGACAGTTGTTTTATATGTTGAAAAATTTGGTGCCATTGACTGTTAGTTGCATATGCTTGGAGATAATACCAATGTGTTAAGTCAACTGAGAAAATTTGAGCCATGGGTCTTTTGTTTAAAACCGGTTATTGAAAGATTTGTGTCAAACAAAAATGTTATGTCAACCTTAAAAAGTCCATTTTAAGTCATTTTAAAATGAATGAGTGATAATTGTTGGTTATTCCATGAGAATTGACTGATAAGGTACATGAATTTGTATTAATTCAATAAACAAATAAGGTTTATACAGAAAACGTTGGTATGTTTCTGGTCCTTTAGAATAGAGTGAGGGATTTCCAAAAGGCTGGACAAAAGCTCTGTATGACAATGCGGCCCACCAACCTGTTATCCATATGGTAAAACTATGATATATCAATACATCAGGAAACTTACTGAAGGCTAAATTCTAGCTTTTATGATGGTAAAAGAATGGTCATTTGTGTTTTTTTTTAATTTTATATTAATCTTTTAAATAACCCATTCATGTTTAGGCGAAGCCTACAATAACAGCAAATAAAAAACAAGGGACCTATGGGTCACGGTGCTCAGCTGTTATATATGATAAAAAAATATGATTTAGAAATGAGGCACATGCTGGTTTTATGTGGTAATAAAAATAAGCTGTATTATGAGTTGTTGTTGTTTAGCTTATGTATGATTTTGATAGTACCTTTGGAGACAGGAAAGAGGATTAATTTCATTTATTTTATTAACAAATGGAGTGCGATTGTCACACAGATTTTGACTTGGCCATATAACTTTTAAGCAGAACATATAATATGAGTTTAACTATTTATTAAAAAAATTACAAATATTGTCCCAAATATAATTTTTATTAAAAATAATAAGAGAATAGTATGATTTTTTTCAAATAAAATATAACTGAAATGATTATTAAAATAATATTAAAGAATATATTCATGAATGCATTCATTAATACATTTTGAAAGTATTTGCACTGGTATTCATATACTTTCATTTTTACCTGAATTCCCATTCTTATGAAAGAAATTTTATAATGGAGTACATATTCATATTCGTGTTTAAATACAATAGCTAAAGTATTCGCACCATGTATGGTATTTATTCAGTTTTCACCAAACAATGAAGTTGAGAATCCAGAATATACAAAATTCACACATTTAAATAATGATCATAAGTACCTGGTTTTATGGCTTTTATTTATATTAAAAAAATGTAATATATTCATTTTGGACTAATTTCACATCAATGTACTAACTATAGACACAGTAGGAATCTAGATAATAATATTATCAACTGCATCTTTGTTTATCATTAATTTCCTTCATATGATCCCTAATGATTAGTAATGAATATGATTTACTTTTTTATCATTTAAATTTAACTGAAAAATACCATAGGTGACTGCATGGTGTTATTTGGAATACGTGACATTCTATCCATCGATACAAGATTCTTATATCATCGGTAACTGCAAGTTAATTTCCTGTTATTATAAACTAACAAATTCCTTTTCTATTTTTCTTTAATTTGTTATTAAAAACCAATAAAAATTTATTAATTTATTGTTTATTGTTATGTTGTTGGTTAAAACTACTAGATGAGTTGGGTTGGACACCTGGATCAACTGTAGTACAGGCATTTTACCCGAAATAAGTGGTCAACCTCACACAAATTGCAACAAAAGCAAACGCAACTGATTTTGATTCCTTAGTATGGCCTAAATGTAAGAAAAAAAGTCCTAAGCAATTGTGTGGGGGGAAAGTTTGAAAATCGTCAAATTTGACAAAGTAGAAAATTACTTTTATATCACCATATATACATCAGACAGTGTTGTATGAATAATCACTTGGTTATCGTCTTATAACCTCTTGCTTATTCTTGTTCAAATAGTTTTGAAAAAAAAGTGTATTTCATGAACTATAAGACACTATGGTACAGATATAAAATCAGCAATCTGTGAATTAAAGGGACATCATGACATGAGCAACACTATCTGAAAATGGCAACAATAACCAAAGATCTCCGGATAACCTTATCAATCTCCAAAGTGTTGACATACATTACAATTTTTAGTTCAGCCGCTTATAAGTCATTTGAGCAATAGTTATGATCCATTGTCTGTCATCCGTCCGTCCGTAAGTCTGTCCGTTTGACTGGCACGTTTTGGAACGATTAGACCGACAAATCCAAAATATGACATACAATTCGATGTCCATAAGTTCCCTTACTTCTCCTACCAAGCCCAAAATTGGGCTAATGCGACTTCGGTCCTTCGAGAATTTAAGGAGAAACCTGTTGTTACACTTCATGACTGCCTAAAATCAAAACCCCTCGTCTATGTTTGTTCATATTTATAAACATTTATAAATTTCCGCTATATATTTCCTATGAACGGGCCAAAAATTAGGTCAATATTACATAATTTTTAAAAATTATGGACCAAAGCATTAATAAGATATCAAAATATAAAGAAAAATATTTTTTTTGTCTTAACATGATAACTGCTATAGTTGGAGATTTTTCAAGTTAACAACTATTTAATCAAGATTTAATTGTATGAAAGAAATTAGATCAACTTTTTGTAAATTCTTAAAATTATTAGCATGAGTGTATAATTAGTAACTTAAATTTTGCCCAACTTTGACCATAACACATGTTATTCTAGTAAGCACTGCTGATTTGATTTTCACAGCATATACACATAAGGATTTAATCGGTTAAAATATGAAATTTGAAATCAAAGCTCACAAACAAGGCGAGGTAAAATTTGACTTGGGGGGGGGGGGGGGGGGGGGGAGTGGTCGGGGCTCTATTGTATTCACTTGCATTGCCAAGATCCACTTGCATTGTCAATAATCCCCCCCCCCCCCCAGCTGTCGAAGGTGCACAGTTATTCTCAAATCACTCCCATAACCCCCACAGCAATATACATAAAGTGTAAGGGAATAATTGTTATTGCTTGAACTGTATATCCAAAACTGAAATGCTGTTTTATCTCCAATGTAATCTACAAGATGCCATGTTGTGGTATTGTGGCTCTTAATTCCTTTTGAATAATTTCGAAATAAGATTAAATCAATCATTTTGCATAATGTGATGTTATATGAGCAAAATAAGCGATAAATGATGATGATATTAAGAATTTCGAATTGACATATATGTATATCCAAATATATATGATATTTCAAATGTATGAAAATTATAATCTTAAAAAAATGATAAAATAAAAAGTGAGGAACTAATGCAAACTTTTATTCATCAATTTCCTGCCCAAGGAGAATGGGAAATAATGTGATCAGATTCGTTCGTCTACCTGTCTGTCTGTTGATTTATAAATATTCAGTAATTATGCATCTACTGTTTTTCCTGTACGAACTGTTGAATTAAGTTTCATATCCCATATGTAAATGCAGAGATGTTGAAACTCCCGCTATTCAGTACCTCAAAATCCCTCCCCCACCATAAGTCCTTGCACCTGTGGACTGGGGACGTTAATTATAAGGCAACTGTATAAAATGGTATGAAAAAAAGATATGGATTTAATTGAACAAATGTTCCAACTACTGAGCTGTCAACAACTTATCAACATGTCAACCATAGATCATGGAAATGGTATAGATCTCATGTTTACAAATTGCTCACATGCTCCAGTTTCACCATTAGAAAACACATTGTCAGATCACAAAGTATTATTTGCAACAATTTTTTTTACTTATCAGTTCAGATCAATCATATCAACCAATATCTAGCTTATACTACCTTTTCTGCTCAGACGTTATCTTAATTAGTTTATATTTTAGATTTTTTTAAATCACCATATCAATAAAATCATGTAGATATGTAATGAGCACATGTTAAATCAGACGTCATCTTGTCCATTCTTATCACAAAGTGTCTGTTGTCAGTTACGCACAGGGTTTCCAGCAGTCAACTCGGATAAAAAATCTCTGACTTTTAAATCTAAACTTTATTTATTTAATATAGCGCCTACTTTTATAAATATTTTTATTCAGTGGCGCTTTACAAAAGTACTTAATTATATTATGACACAAGAGTAAAAATTTAATAAAAATCTAAGTCGAAAAAAGGTACGTTTTCAATTTTCTTTTAAAGTCATCAATATTTTCGCTTCATTTAACATCATTAGAAAGTTCAATCCAAAGAGATTGTCCAAATGTTGAAAATACCCCGATCAGCAAACGTTTTGTTAGAATATTCCCGGACTTTCAGCTGGTTTTCTTGGAAAAAAAAACAAAGCCACCAAATTCATTTCTTCTCAAAAACGTCATTCTACTGCAAACCGATTTTTTTTTTTAAATTGTAACTGAAAAGCAAAGCAAAATGAAACTAGAAATTTGGAATTGACAATTCAAAATTAATTATTAATAATATTCAAAGATCCATGCACTCTGTTATCAAGCATATATCATGTGTATCCCACAATAAAAAATGACTTCAGTGGATGAAAGTAACTGTACTCAGGTTTGCCTTTGTACTTTGTGACCTGTGCAGATTCATGTCCTTGTGAAAAATGTTTTACTTGTACTGTATATTAGTTATGTATTACCGTTAAGAAACAGGTGGCCTTGCATTAATGGTTGGTGCTACATGCTAATAACCTGTTGGAGCGTTTCAAAAGCAGGCGACTCGTCATTTGACATAAAAAAAGACCAATCGTGACTGTTTTAGTATACTTTCTAACAACCCCTACCTGGGGAGAACAATTCCGTTTTAACCCAGCATATCAGTCAAGCCCTCTTCATGTTTGTTGAAAATCTAATTACTACAATTTATTGCAACAGGTTAGTTGAGCGCTGCACATTACCAAATTAGGGTTACCTGCTCAATATAAATGCAAACTGAGTCGTGCTACAACCCCCACCCCTACCGCACCCCATGCTTCAGACCGTTTCCACATCGACCCCCACATATGAGTCTTGGGAATTTTTAAATTAACAAATAAAGACCAGAACTGGATTCTGCGACCCAAAAATAAACCTGAAAATGTTGTATTACATATTTATACCCTTTTGATTAATTAAATTTGATTGATTCTAGGCCTTCTGGCGGCCAATTGTTGATATTCCCAAATTATACTACTTTCCCCCAGGAGAATATCTTAGGACTTTTTATATGTTCAAAAGGATACCTTCTGGGATACAAAACAAATGAGATAGCTTTTGTTGCAATTTGTGTGAGGTCATGTTACAAAATGACTGTACTAAATAAGCTGCCTGGAGCCACAGTTTATGCCTCGCCTCAAGCATGCACAATTTGCTGAAAGTTCAACAAGGTCAACACACAGGTGACTCAAGAGGTGCTACAGAGAGCCAAGGTCTGACATGGTCTCATAAAAACATTAATAAAAGCTACAATTTTTGGCCAATTTCTTTCAGCTTTTTAAACTAAAAAGCTGAAATCTTTATGTGTGCATGATATGAAAATTATATCAACAGTGCTCACAGGAAACAAACATGCCATGGTCAAAGTTGGGCAAAATTTAAGGTACTAATTTTATATTTATACTAATAACTTATAAAATTTGAAAAAATTCAGAACTTATTTTGGGTATTCAATTGAATCTTGATTAAATAATGTTACATCCCTGACAAAAAATCTCTAGCTTCAGCAATCCTCTTGTTAAGGGAGTAAATAGATTTCTTGATTTTTTACAAAGTGCATTATGTTTGGGCCCATAACTTAAAACAATTACGCAATACTGACATCATTTCTGGCATGAGCATAGAGAATGTATAGAAAAATATGTATATTATATATGATTAAAGTCAGATCAGTGGTTTTGATATTAGGCAGTCTTGAAGTGTAACAATGGGTTTTTAATGGAAAAATGAAGTTTTTCATTAATATCTCAAAGGTATTAAGTCCTAGTGACCAAATTCTTGGCATGGTAGGGGATTTTTGAGACATGTAATTGCATGCCAAATTTTAGGAACTGAGAGCTGAAGCTGGGGAGCTGAGCACTTGCAAACTGCATGACACTAGCTTGATGTAAACAATATGTTACATGGTGCTTGAAAACTTGAATAAAATCTACAGTTTATGATCAACAGGTTTCAAATTTTTGGTGTTTACAGACAAAATGCTAAAAAAACATGCTGTGAAAATTAAATCCACAGTACTTACAGGAAAAAAACGTGCCATGGTCAAAATTTAAGGTACCAATTTTTTATTTTTGTTAATATTTTAAAATATTTAAAAGATTTTGATCTAATTTTGGGTATACAATTTAATTTTGATTAATTAAAGTTATATTACTGGGAAAAAAGTTTATAGCTTTAACATATTTTGTGTTAAGTGATCAAATATCTTTCCTGATTTTTTACACAATGCATTATGTTTGGGCCCATAACTTTTTAAATTTACATAATACAGACATAATTTCTGGCATGTACATGGGAACTATATAGAGGAATAATTATGGTAAATATGAGGAAAAACAGATGAGTGGTTTTGATATAAGGCAGTCCTGAAGTGTAAAAATAGGTTTTTAATAAAAAATTGAGGTTTTTCCTTAATTTCTAAAAGGAACGAAGTCGCAAAGACCCAGTTTTCGGCTTGGTAGGAGATCTTGGGGACATCTAACATTATGTGGAATTTTGGATTCCTAGGTCTTACGGTTTCAAAACGTGCCACATCTACGGACGGACGGACGGACAGACGGACGGACGACGGACAATGGACCACGACTATAGCTCAGATGACTTATAGTCAGCTGAGCTAAAAAGGGTTGCCCTACTGAAAAAAAATTAACGCATTGTTCCAGCATAGTTTAAGACTGCACAAACACCTAAATCTGTCACAAAATGCTGTCTGGCTACGTCTGTATAAACTGGGATAAGTGTTTTGTACGTATCAGAGGTGGCGACCCTTCAGGCCATTTTCCTGTTGTTTATAGTAGAAAGTGAGTAGAATTAATGTGCATGGCTGTTCTGAGATTTTGCATTTTTTACGGCTTACTGTCTTATAATGTAACCTTCATACTAGATTTTATCAAATAATACTAAACTGCCATGTAAACAGGGTTTACAAAATACATGATTCATTAAAATATTTTGTGACACAGAGGTTTTCTTTGTTTTGTTTTTGGCCGACATTGTTTTGCACATGAAGACCAGTTGCAGGTAGGTGACCAGGCCGTGCTGCCATCTGGGGTCTGTATGTTCAACTAATAACAGTGAAAAGCACCTATAATATAAAATTGACCTTCAATATATCTTGAAGTATGAATGAATAAGTTGTACAAATTACTCAAACTATTATATTCGTGACAAATACTGACCATATCAGTTTTTTTGTATGCCGTATTTCATTATATGTTATCTGTTCACCAGGATTCCCATGATCATTCTACACAAAAGTAGACCTTTGTTGCTTCGTGATATTACTTTCACAAATGCTGACCCTAAGTTTTGGTAGACTAGTGCAGAAAAAAAATGCAATATAAAATTCACATTTTCATTCGACAAATTTCTTAATTCCATCCAGTGATTGAGGAAATTTGCTCCTTGGAAGGTCTCTGTATCGTTTTATGTCGCTTAGCTATTGAAAATTCAAGACAGTGAACAAAATAGCCACTAAAACGTAACATTTCAATCTGTAACCCAAAAGAGGTTGGGAAGTTAACACATTTAGTTCCTATGATAAGAAAATTTGTCATTTATTTTGGTTCTCCTAGTGCCTATGACAAATATACTTGTCATTCATTTAACAGCAATTTTGAGTTGTAATTACCATAAGTCTCTCTATAATCTCTCTGCAGTTAAGTAGTATTTCATTTCTTTAATCATCTTGGAAAGTGATAATTGAGACCGTGAGTGGATATCAGTGCTGCCACTCTATGTTAAAAAAAGTAGAAAATCAAGCCTAAAATATAGTAATAAATAATATAATCCATTCAAGTATACCCTGTGGAGAAAGTAATTTATAAGGAAATTAATGATGAAAAATAGGCCCTGTAAATTTTAAAGTGGCCCTAAAATAATACCAACAGCACACCAGCATTAATATATACTGGTAATTTCTTCAGCCAATTCATCAGCCATCTGGAAATTCTCTTTCAAGTTATTTGGATTTAACAAAACTTAGAAAGGTGAGTTAGTTGCAATTTTTTGTTATTAAATAAACAAATCAAAACAGTTTGATACTTTATTTTATTATAAATATCCTGCATATGTTTTTTTTAATAAAATAACAACATTATACCTAGTGACAGGCTAGCACATAAGGATGAAAATAATTCAAGACTGTAATCATATTATTTACATTATCAACATCATCACCACTGTTTATTAGCACGAATGTGTCGATAGACAGCAAACGCCTGCTCCCGAGGAGCCACTGTTGGACTGAACTGCATGTTGGGTAATCCGTCAACTTCCAGGCTCAGTGTCTCCCTCTGTAGGTCAGGAGTGCAGAAGTCTAACAGATCAGGAGGTGGTCTAACCGTCTAAAAGATAATAAAGGAATAATGATAAGAATTTTGGTTATCTCTCTCTGAACAATAAAGAACATTAGATTTGTGGCACACTGTAATATATAAAATGAACCATTAATAAACAAGCAAATTTGTGGAATTGATGTCCCCAACTACTGCCTCTTGTTATTTTAGCCTCCTGTGATCTTTATGCTTGTCTTCCAAATATGTTTTAGTTTTCATTTTCCCCTGAAGATGTCGCTACATGTCAAGGTGCCTGTGTTGTAGTTTTCAATGACCCCTGAAGATGTCTCCACATGTCATAATTTTTGTTGTGAATTGTGAACAAAAGGGAAATGTTTTGGAGTTGGTGATAAAAATTTTCAGACAGACAATCCAAAACCAATCCTAACCAAGGTATGGACTGGAGCAATTACTGACCCAAATCTGAATAAAAACGGATAATATTTAAGAAAGTTATCACACTGAAACTAAAACTTGACGGGCAGACGGATAGACAAACCCCAATCATTGTCCCCCATTCCGAGGAAGCAGGGACAAAAATACCACCTGTCTTATTAGACAGGTGGTCTTTCAGACAGCTTACACTGTCCTGAATTTAAGAACATGGGCACAGTATTGCAGTGTGTGATACTGCAAATGATAATAATAATAATAATAATATATAGTATTTATATAGCGCCAATTCTCGAATGGTCAGACTCACAGTGCAATTCACACACACACATAGCCACATACAATTTTATGGAAGTATACTCCCTGTGCCTGACCCAAGAAAAAAAATGATGCATATTAATTACCAAAAGCTTTCCGAAAGAGATACATTTTTAAATTAGTTTTAAATGATACAAGAGTTGGAGATTTGTAATTGGAAGTTAATTCCAACCTTTTGGGGCTATGAAATTTTCACCGACTTTCATATTACACTTTCGTACTTTAAGAAGATTTCCGCCAGCTAAGCGCAGCATACGCAAAGGCCAATGGTTATTATTTTTTCAGACAAATATGATGGGAATGAGTAATCAAAATGGCTGTGAACAAAAACAGCAATTTTGTACTGAATGCGGTACTTGACGGGAAGCCAATGGAGCTGTTTCAGCAGGGGTGTGACATGGTCAGTCTTACGCTTCTTAAGAATGAGATGGGCACCATTACTCTGGACCATCTGTAGCCGCGAGACTTGCTCTGCTGGTAATATTATTGCAGCGCAAATGAGCCTACAGCACGCATTAGCTGGGACTGTAGGGTGGAAACGCCGGATGGAAGCTATATGGCGGAGCTCGAGAAAGGTGGCACAACATATACTACTTATATAATCATGCATTGAAAGATCACGATCAATCGTAACACCTAGAGACTTCACTGAATCTTGAAAAGGTACAGTGCAGCCCCAAATGCTAATAGACTCACTGTCAATCATTCTTAGTAGGGACTTAGATCCGACAGGCATAATTTCAGTCTTGTCCGTTTTTAATTTAAGTTTGTTGCTTGTCATCTGTGAGAGTACATCCTCAAAACAAGCCTGATTGCTGAACTGGACAGAGCTGAACTCATGAAATATATTATGACTCATTTTATGAGTCCTGTTAAATACTTAATACCATATTTTCTATATTTTAGAATTTAATTGTACCAATCTGTTGCCACTGAAGAAAGGTCTCACAAAATCTGATGTTGATATTTTGTGGCTTTTGAGATTTTTTAATCCCGTACTACCAGGTTTCAATTAGGCCTATGAATTGTGAGAGCCCTTAGAATGGACTCAGTTATTGATTCTTTAGGCAAAAAAAAAAAAAACTTTTGTTACCGGTCACCCGACCGACCCTAATTTTTCCAGCCGACTCAAAAGTTTTTAGAGTGATTTGTATGCCAAAATAAGCAATAAATACATGCCTTCGTAGAATAAAAAAGTGTCCCAATTTTCCCGCCAGACCTTTTCAGTGCAGATTTCCGCTATAATTATTCTTAAGAAAAAGCGCTCTCGGTATTCCCTGTCAGGCTGACGTTTGCTAAGAGTCGCCGCACAGGATAAAGTTTATTGACACATTTGGTATTTCAAAAGTTCACCACTGTTAAATACGCAAGCTTCTAGAAGCTTCTCTTTTTCTTGACATGTAATTGTTGTAATTTATGGCAGCTTATGTCAGGTTGCCTTATTATATAATATGAAGAGTCTATTCTAATAAATGACCTAACAATGTCTCTGACGTAACTGGTCAAATTTCCTCATTAGCCGACCTCCGTGTATCTCCGCTTGACATGTATCGCTGGAGGTCCAGGCTTATATATATGTGAAGTCCAGGCTCTCAAGTCCGACCGTCTGGTATTAAACGAGGTAGACCTTACGTTGACGTATACCAATACTACTGTCAGAGTTTTCTGACAAAACTTGCACCGACCAATTACGAGGGGGGGGGGGGGGGCATTTCATTCGGCAAAGGTTAAGCAAAATACGTTTTGAGCGTATGATTTTCCTTTCGCGCCAAAATATCCTGGACTAAATGTATATGTATGAAACTTTTTGCAGCAAAAATGTCTGAATTTCATCTTTCCACCTTACAAGTCGCCTCTTTCTCAAGTCAAATTCCCCTGCAGTTTCTTTTCTTTCAACTTTGATATTGCTAACAGAAGTTTAAAACGGACACGGTCGGCGGAACTGATTTTCACGTCAACTGGTCTAAACAAAGTTATTCAGAGATATAAAATGGGCTTGTTTCACCTATTACTATATATAAATATAACAAAATATTCCATTTCAACAGTAATATTTGTATTATTTGATGAATTCCCTCGTCCAAGAAGCCACATTGCCAGTGGAAACTACGCGGTTGTATGCATTGTCACAAAGAGTACAAGACACGGTAGCGCTCCGGGAGGCTGTTCCGTCCTGTGCGTACAATCCCTTTATTATCTTGAATATTAAATTGAGCAGTTGTACGCAGTGCACGATAAAAGGAACAACCACATTTTTTCCACACCCAAGCTGCATTGCACGAACTCCTGACCTCTCGACAGTTATGAGTTGACGGTAACAGAGCGCCAAGTGACTTCTGGCAAATCAGTGATCGCAAATCCACTTCAGTTTCCCGCGAAAATCCACATGGTAACTTCGGATATTTCTAGTCAATTCAGTTAATCGGCAATATTTTTAAATGCGCCCCGGGCAAAAGGAAGTGACCTGGTGACATGAATGATGTGTCAATTAGATTAAGTGACGATCATGACCACAGGCAATCTGTGCGAAATTTATTAGATTTTCTGATCTTTCCTTGAAAATTCCAGATAGTACAAACTTTATGCTCAGAAAATGATTAAGAATAGTATGATAATTGTAATAAATCAAATATAAATCCAAGGAACTCTTTTTAGGGGATTCCATGAATTTAGGGAGTTTTGTTTTTCTGATCAAAATAAATACCTACAAACAGCGATTAGCAGATCAGATCACATATTTTCACTGGAACCTCCAGGTACACACTGAATTTTTACAATCAAAAGACAACCTTTGGACACTTTTAAAATTGTTAAGTCCTATGATGATTTGGAAGTAAACACATCAATATTTTCTCAATACCAGTGATACAATCATTACAATAAAATGCCATGTTTTAACTAATTTGCAAACATCAAATACAATTTATTGCATTGCATAAATACTTATAATAACCAATATAAACATGCATTTAAAGGTATTTATACTTTTTTTCTGACTCACCTTGCAACAATCTATATGATAGCCATCATTAATATTTCCATTATAGCATCATCCAAATTAGGACCGCTTTTACGATACGACAAGGGAAAATAAATTCCTGTTTCCTATCCCCCATCCACGTCTCCATTTCAAATTTTAAGGTAAAATTAAACAGACATTTTCTGACATCACTCGGGACTGTGGCAAGTTACCTGAATGCAGCTTTGTCTTCTTTGCATAAATTTGCGGTGAGCGAAGATGTAGATCAGGCCACAACACTTAAGGACCTGTCAGACTTTGATACAGAATGTCTTAATACGTGGCGGAATATCTATTTCAGATACATGTGTGTCCGTGTAATTACAAATTTAAGGTGTTTTGTGTGTGAATTGATAGCATATAGAGACCATGTAGCATTGAACTCGTGTAATGAAACGGGATGTAAAAAAAAAAAAAGAAAAAAAAAACTTTTACCTACCTACCGACCCAAGATTTTTCTGCTATGTTACCGGAAACAAAGGTTTTTTTTTTTGGCCTTACCTTTGATTCAATTCTCAATTTAATAATTACTTAAGTAGTAAATTTCAGACCTTTTCCAAAATAAAAGCAATTTATAAAAACATATGTAAGTAACTTTCAGCAAATATACTTTCTGTTTGTCGCCACCATATATGTTAATGTAATTGGAGTGGTCCACCGGCCAACGTTTAAAGTAGATTAAGGGCACATACATGGTAAAGAGCTTTGTCACTGTGAACTGCTCCGTCAGGTTTGAGAGCTCACAGAGGACTTCAGGATGGTACATGCAAAAATAAAATGATAATCAAATGAATCTATTTAGAATAAATAATTTATTACAATTTAATTAAGGGCTTGCGATTCTATGCATGAATTCTTCAATGCATTGTTAAACCCCTGTTTTCAATGTTAGGATGCCTTGTCATTTAATATTTTTTTTTTAAATCCACAGAAATGCTGGGAATTCACATGCAAATTCTACATGTCAAATTATGATGCCAAATGAGAAAAAATATACCACAGCCCTTCTTTACAGATCATAAACTGTACATGTGACATCCCTCTTACAGAACTCATAAAGGCGAACACAGTGCAGCTCAAATTCCTGTATACGTATCCTATATTTATGTGTAAAAGGGGTTTATAATAGTGAACTTACCAATTCCTCATGAATCTACACTAACAGTTTTTTGTGTTTGTTTGTGTGTTGGGGGGCTAACTGCATTCATGCTAACTTCTGCATGTGCAAAATAAGGAAGCACAAAAATCAACACATCTTGGGGTGAAATTCTTCCATGGTAACTAAACCTGGGTAGCCATAAATCCAGAGGTATGAAAGATCTGTCTAGATACTCACTGTAGATTTAACTGGGGGTGGAGGTTTCTGTTTCTTCACTTGTTTCTTCCTCCTCTCCGCTATTTCTGCAGTGTCTGTGTCCACGCTGATCAGGTCAGAGAATTCTCTCCCTCGCACGTTCAGTGTGGAATTAGCCTGAAACAGATATGTGGTCAAATAACTTATCACAGCAATTGGTCATTCATGATAACCACCTGCTACTGAAAATGGACAGGCTATTTTCTTTAACTGAATATTATTCTAGTATTTTATCATTCATGCAATTATTCATTAAACTGTAATTTGGTTTTATACAAGAACATTTTCGATTCGGAAAAATATTTTTTTGGCAGTTCACTCTTTTTTATATTGAGGGCCATCTAGGTTATTTTACACTGAAACAAGAGACAAGATGTTTTCCCATTGTTTTGAGAAACAAAATGAAGAAAGTCTGGTAAAATGCTTTGGACGATTCTGAGGGCTTGAGCATTTGCATTTATTTAGGTTTGTCTCAATTGTCTACATATAATATATGACTTGGCAAACTGTAAAAGTAATAACAATGAATGATCATATTTCATGTTTGTAAAGGTATTTTAATCTACACTTGTATAAACTTGATTTCTTTAACTGATATAATCATGACATAACCAATATTTATACATCAACAAGATAATTTTCCAGGATATCATGGTCATTTTGTAAAATTTTATTGTAATAAACCAACTAACCTTTTCATTTATTTTTGTCCTCAGCTCCTCAGATCTTTTTAATTTCTCTTCCACAGCCTGCTTGATATTAAGCTCAGAGTTGGACAAATTCTCAATTTCCCTTGTAACTCGCAGCATAGAATTAAACTCTGGCCGAGCTAATACATGTTGGACTTTGGACACTGCTGGTACATCCATGTCAGTTGCAAGGTCACTCAATTCTTTACTCTCCGGAAACTGAGATTCACTTTCTTGCTCTGTATTTCGATCTCTCATTGAGTCAGCTGTGATAATATTACAATTCACTACTGGTAGGACAGGTTCACAAAGTGTTCCCAATAAAGACTTATTAGACACATTAAGTTTTTCTTGCAGTTTTTGCACCACTGATGTAATGTCACTTTTGTTTTCAGTGCTGCCTGCTGAACTATCAAATATTTCTTGTTGCAAATCATTTCTCCCAAACCCCATCCTCTCATTTTTATTATTATCAGAACCTGGTGTATCACCATCCCCTTTTATTTGATAACCATACGTTTTATGATCAGTTCCATCTGTGAAGCTCTCACCTAGGGCTTCCACTTCAACAATGCTAACATCGGACTCCCTAATACTGGGATTAGGAGATGTATGTCGCACATCAACAACAGGATCAAATGTTACTTTAAGGCTTTTTGACTTTCCAGAATCTGTCATTTTCCCCTCTTGTTTTGCCTGGTATTTGGACGGACAGTATGTCCTTGTGTCATTTTCCACACTTGAGTGACCTTTTGACCTTTTATCTGGGGTTAAGTCCAATGCACTTGTAGACTGTGGAATAAAAATATTTTGTGTTGGTCTCGGTGGTGCAGAAATCGGAAGTGCGTCCTCGTCATCACTTTCTGTGAAGGCTTCCCTGAGACTTTGTGGTAAAGTTCTTTGCGTGTAGCGATTTTGTTCATACTGAGACACATAGCCATGGTCTTTTAGTGTTGGCTGAGCTGGTGGGAATGAGTTAGGCATTATATCATTTGCGTGACAAAGTAAATGATGGGCCATCCTGGTCTTGACTTTGGTGACTTTAAATCTTACCCTGCAATCAAAAATATAACTTATACTGTTATGAAGGAGCAAAGAAAAAGAATGGGATAATATAGAAAGAAATGCCTTTTTTTGGTATAAAAAAATTGTTAATACAATTGCAAGGTGATTTTTTTTTATTGTCTGAAAAGTTATTCAGCTGCAATTGTGTTGATGGAAGCATTTCTGTTTACAGGATAAAATAAATAATTAATTACCACTTGAAGGCAACAATTTAACTATAATACTTTTATGTCAATAACTGCATATTATGCCATATTAGTCTGATCCAATATATACATATGGCAACAGAGATAAACTGACATTTCACCTGTTATCGCCCATGTAAACAATTTGGTATCCATGCATTGACAGATCTATCATTATCTTCACTTCAAAAAATTCAAATGTTCCTTTAACAGTACCTTTTTTATGTTTTGTATAATATCTTTTATCTTGTACTGTGATTTCTTGAGAAAGTGTAGACCTCCAATAAACAATAATACTGGTATTACTGCTACCGAGTACTGGTATCATTCTCCAGGGTAGAGGCAAGTCTGGACTGGCCCTCAATGCTCCACAGTTGCTCGCAAGCTTTGCGACTTTCGAGCCGGTAATACTGGTGAAATTTAGACTCGCAATGGAATTTAAAATAAATTTCTTGTAGTTCGTGAACATAAATAATCAAGCTAGTAATTTATGACCACCATACTTACATGAAATAGCAAAATCTATGACAATGTGTCGCCTCTTTCGTCAAATTCTACTTTTGGATGGGCCGCCATAATGATACAAAGGGACCTTGCAATGAAAAACATATTTGTCAATCTGAGTGAATGTTCCTTTTTCTAATGGAGTCAAATTAAATTAACTTAAAATGTATTCTGTGTAATCACCTCTAATTATAAATGTACTGTATATTTTACTTTCGGAATGATGAAACGTATATAATGAATAACGGTAAAGTGATTCGTGAAAAGTGAATCATTTTAAGGTTGTATCCCTAGAGTAGTCTGGTATCATCCACTATTACGGCGAGATTCTTACACCTATTGCTTCTCCCAACGGCCAATAGAGGGCTCTCCACACCGCTCAGTTTGACGGCCAGCTGTGACAGCCTGTGTCATTATTTGTGTCATTATAAAGAATATTATTTTTTAGTTACAATTAATTTTTTTATAAACAAATTTGCCTATCATAAAAAATAAATTAATTTATTCTTTTAATTTTTTTATAAACACATTTGCTCATCATAAGAAAAATTAAATTAATTTATTTATTATCATTTTAAAATGAACTCCTGCTTTTAATTTTAAAAATATTACATTAAACCAACAACAAAATCCTTATTTATATTAAGCAGGGCAAACAGAGGATATTCTGAGGATTAGAAATATGTTTATATCATTGTGGTTGAAATGTATTACAATAAAGCTAAACTGAAGCAAAGCAATTGACTGATGATACTGCAGTATGACCAGGCATTACCGTGGGGTATGGAGGCTCAGACAAGCAGTGCTGGCCTGTTTATAAATGACATTTGGTGTCAGGCTTTGGTGACTGATGTGGACATCATGCACGGACTGTTCACCAAGACCGTGACCTTCATGTGTAATACATATCTACACACAGTTATGTGTTACACATAAAAACATTGCAAGCTGAAACAAATAAAATTATTGTTGACCAATAAAAAACATGAAAAACATAAGTTCATGCACCGGTTATATGGGCTGGCTGTGTCTCGAGCAACACCATTCGATAATACATCCATATTCTTTCTGCGTGTAGTTATCCACTAGGTATGTAAAATTTGTATTAATTATTACATCCTTGTATGTTTCATATCACAAAGTCCACTCAGGATCGTCCCAAAGTGGGTGGCTCTCACAGTTGACCAGCCCTTGCATTTTATAAGTTCTTGTATAATTTTACACGATAATTTATAATCCGGTAATATTTTTGCGATTTTCGACTGGTTACACATTTCTGTGCAACAGATGGCAGTATTTGATAGTCACTGGATCACCTGAGCATTAATGTGGTCCTTTGAATATTATTATCAATCAGTTGCAATACATAGCCCTTCCCCATAGCGTTCGCAATTTTGTTCACTTATTGCCTCCGCAAGGAGGGTATGCGTTCTTCCCTGTTCGTTCGTGTGTGTGTTTGTGTGTGTGTGTGTTCACGACGCGATCCAGAATGGAATCTCATGAAATTTTAAAAGCATTTTGAGAATGATCTATTGAAGTAATTAATAGATTTAGGTGTGGATCCAGAGGAACATGATCCGGATCCAGGAACGTCATTCAGGAATATTGAATACACAAATGTACAATCACTTACAGGGGTGGTAATAACGCCTTTCCACCTGTCTCAGACAGGCAAACACATGCACGGAAAGGCATGTTTTCATATTAAACCAATCCGTTGGAAAGGTGAACTCCCAGATGTTTTTTCACATCACAAATAATGAAAAATACACAAATCGGAAAAATATTCCCGAAAAATAGTCCCTTGCATAATAGGGAAACCGCAGCTACCAATGAGCAGACTAATGAGAGCGTGGTGTCGAATTGTGCAATAGCTCTAAATTTAAATATGCGATACCCGAACCCGCACCATAACAACAACGGGTTAACCGTTCCGCGCAGAAGTGTCAACAAGGGAAATGACTGGTTGAAAGTTTGTTATGAAAGAAAGATGCATCTATAGCGGAAAGGCAAAACCAGATTTATGCCTTTCCGTTGGACAGGTGAACATTTCAAAGTATTACGAAACCTGCTTATACACGAATGAACCTGAAAATATTGACCGAATAAGTGAATGGTGGAAACTTTCATTCTTTATCATTTTAAAATGTAGATTTCCAGTTTATCTTATATTTCATTGCAGCCTTCCATACCTCATACGGCCCATTCAATTAAATTATGTTCCATTAAAATTTCCTCAACGAATGTTGCCAGAGATCATTTTTATCTCAAGCTTTACCACTTTCTTGATCATTTTTCGCGCACAAATGCCCCATTTCTAGTCCATTCCTCCAACAAAACCAATGGCTGGAAAGGGCCCTTGGTCAATGGGCTGTTATTGACGCGGATGACCTCTTTTTACCTACAAAAAATTTGGTTTAAGATCACGAATGCCTTTTTTTCATTTACCTGTGGAACATTTAATTTTGTCAATAAGGTTATTTTTATCTCAGCGACCTGACTGTGATTGATTTTCTCCTGATTTTACACATAACCTGGGGCTGCATATTACCCTATATATACCTTTTCAGATTTAAGTAAATAATAAAGAGACCATATAGTGTGAAAAACGCTAGTAAAATATCAGCTTAGTAATAGCTATAAGGAAATGACCCAGAAAAGTAACAAATTTAACCGAAATCCACACTGATATCAATTCAAGCACCTATGATGTAGGTAGCCTTCATGGTTCAGGAAACCACATATAGTGATCGCGCAGGAATATGTCTGGTTTTACCTTCGGTGTTAAAGGGCATTAAAATGACAATGAAAGTAGTGGGGAACAGCTATTGGGTTGTATAGAAATAACATTGAATAGAACATTGTACAGAAATAACGGCAGAATTATCCCAGAAGAGGGACTCCTCAATTGTTTTTTAGTGACTGACGCATATATACAGAAACCTGAAACATGTTGTGTCGCGGTCAGCAGCTAGCGAAGAATATGAAGCTTTAGCTAAGCCACGTAATTTGAAACAGGCTGAGAATGTACACAACAAAATGAAAAAAAAAAAAGTTAAGAAACGTGTCAGTGTTGATCCTCATAGAAATTTGATTTTATTAGCACACTAAATAGATATACATGTATAGTATATATCACGTGCATTATTTCATTTCCCGATTTGGCTGGTTCCGGGGGCCACCTGTACGTTATAGATGAATGCAACAAGCTTGTTCAAATGCATCCTCAGGGCTTACACTTTACTCAATATATTACTTTCTGTTGGGAGATTTTTACCTTACACTATAGCTGCAATTCGGAACACTCATTAGATCCAAGTATATAGGGTAACACCAGTTACATTTATGATTCACGAACGCAAACAAATTAGTTTTACCATGGAAACTTTGTTTTAAATATCTGAAGACCGAAATACCACATTTAAAAAAATCGAACATTCCAGTTTTCATGGATAGGGAAAAGGCCATTAACTTGAGAATTCATTTGAAGAAGTTTTGTCCCCCCCCTAAATATATATATATATATATATATATATATATATATATATATATATATATATATATATATATATATTATGTTCTGCTGGAATCGAATCAAGCCGGACGTCCAAGAGGAAAAAAAAGAGACAATGCTCCGTATCACAAAAATAACATTTAATGGTTAATGTAAAGTGAAAAGTCGCGGTCGTACCAAGATACGTATGAGTAGTTGAAGGTAGATTGGTCGGGGGCATTCCTTGATTATTTCGCCAGAGAGCTATATCAGATGATATTCTGCGTAATTGAGAGGTGTATAATTTTTAGAATCCATGTTATGGGGTCACCAATAATTGGACTGTAAGTTTAAATCTAGTCATGAAAAAGGAAAACGTTGCCAATTGACACCATGGCTCAGATCTGGCCTTACACATGCCAGTGCATGCTGCAAGAATTTTTTCATTTCTAAATTATGCGATGTTTTTGTGCATGGTCTTGGAAATTACAGTTTAGGTAAAGATTATAATTATTTGAAACAAAGTCCAGTTATATATATATATATATATATATATATATATATATATATATATATATATAATGATGTCTATTATTATTTGGATAGTTAAAGGTTTCATACAATGCTGTGTGCAGTTCATGTTTATAGACTGTTTAAACGTAATTCATGTAAATGGGAAAAAAATTGTTTTAATTGGTCATAGGCATCTCATGTGTGGTCCCAGGTGAGCTCGCCTTGACGCTGACTCGGGGACATATATACGTTCAATAAATGGCCAAGATTAATGCTTAGAAATTCATTTATAATAAAACATTTTCAGTACAATCGGGTGAGAGATTTAACCTTTTCGTTAATACTAATAACGAGTGAATATAGAGGCGTTATCACGCAACAAATTGCTTTGAAAGACAACCAGTTTGATCCCGACTTAATTGGTCTAGAGTTTAAGGCTGTCCCCTAAAAAAGGTAATATCCTGGTATCCAAATGATACAAATGACTATCGGTTTTTGGAAAAGTTGTGATTAATTATTTTACATGTGCTTTCTAAAGTTCGGATTATTTTATTTATTCCTAATATGATCAACCTTGAAAGCTTTTCATATGGAGACACGTACAGGTTGGGGGTGTCACTTTGAACAAAAGGTTCAAGCCTTGCTTTTAGCGTTCGCGACACCTGGCATCTGTTGGAGACACTAATCTTGGGACAGATTGAGCTTAGGTACATCATCAAGAAATTATATGGAGAAAAGGTTATTTTACATATTTTAGTTGCATCTATTCTATATGTTAGCTGTAATTAAAATTAACAATTCTTTAACCGAACACAATCAGGAGTGATATTATGCCTATTCTTCGCAGTTTGCACTGTCAGTTTATACTTTTGCTTAATACAAAAGTTTCCAGGCAAAACCATCACAAAACACGGTCTCAGTACCTCCCTTTGTGCAGTTGAACGCCTTGTTTTGGCTTTGCGTGTTAGTAAACACGGTCCACGTGTGTCTGTTTACAATAACAAGGCCGCGTGAACGAAGGTCCAATTTTGTGCATGCGCGACAGATTCAACACAAATATCACACTGGTCCATACCTGGACCTTCATGTCCTCTTATATATCTCTGCTGGATGGACATTACGATCCGTGGGCCGAATGTATGTTCATTGTAGAAACCTGTCGCATCCGATTTGTGGCATAGATCCAGGGGCCCCAGTGGAAAACATAAGTCGAGTATCCGGTTCAAGGCCTGAGACAGGCGATATGTTTCAGCCAGCTGGTATGTATTACAACATATGTATTACACTTTACTTTTTTGGTGCCAAGTCAGTCAGAGTGTTGTGATTTACAGGTGTTGTTGCCCGGGCGATGCTGCCTCACGTGTTTATGTTAACGCCTGTGATCGCGCCCGGTCCACTGTTTTAACAACCATGTACAACAGTAAGCAATTAAACGTTTTCAAGGTACAAAATTGGCAGGTACCAATGTATTTCATAGAGAAGACGGTATTTATATTTTTAATTTTACTTCAATATGCTCTATATGGGTGATTACGCCTCTTTAAATGGATATTTCAAATATGAGTCAAATTTCCAGATGTCAGGGACAAGTAAGAACAATAAGAATATATAATTTTTTACGATTTAAACATATATTTGTCGTAGGTACATGATAGATAAGTACAATTAACAATGTATAACAAAATATATTCAATGATATAATTAATATAGTGGTGAGCGACTCGGATAGTATAATATTCAATACACCTGTAAACATGTTTATACACACTCATACGTCATTAACATATTTATGCACACTCATTTACACTAAAATACATATACAAGTTTGCTGGAGTATAAATTAATCGATTTATGGCATCCTAGTTGACGTCAGACTTGGCATCCAACGTCAGATTTCTTACCTCCAATTTTTAAACAGTATCTTGATCTTATGAGAACAGACAAGTCTAGTTTAATATGAAATTAGAAAAAAATCAAAATACTTTTACCTTAGAGTATCACATGTTCTCTATATTTCTAATTTTTTTTAAAATGCAAATACGAAGGTCAAACATAAATACTTTCCTGCAAAAATATTATTAACCTGTGTCAGGATTCAAAACCGGAAGTAAGGAGCGATATAAAATGGCGTCCAAATGTGTTGTGCGCTATTTTGAAACAAAAATTTGATATCTGCACGAGTTACTCAACTCCGCTGAGACTGGCGGATAAAACCGTGAATGACGCACTGAATTAAAGAGAACGTCGCGGTAAATATATGAAATTACACAAGACCTATGTCTAGTTAGGCTGCAAGAACTACGCCCCGGTAAAGCGGCACATGTCAGTTGTCTCTGTCACTTTGTCAGCCCAACGAGAAACATCATCAGACACAGGTTGTGGACTGTCACTGTAAGAGCCATTGACAGTGTGCCGCCGATAGAAAGCGATATCCGCATAAATACCCTGTAAATGATATTTTAAGCATTTGAGGTTAAATTTTAATTTCACTTTCCATATGGAGTAAACTTACTTACCGCTACTTTTTTTTACTATTCTCTTTTCTGCCAACATGTGTCCAGCAGTTTAAAATTTGTAAAGAAATTTTTCTGAAAAATTTATATTTTTTAATAAGTTCCTAGAAAGCTGCATATGGAAGTGGTGGCCTGTTGGGCTAATATACTTTTCGATAGATGAAAAAAAATATTAAAGGGATATAATCAGGAGCAATATAATAATTATTAATATTATTTCTCACTATTAGTTCAATTTGGCTTTATACAAAAGTATCCCAGCAAAACCATTCCAGCACACAGTCTCATTTCCTTGCATACGACTGTTGAACACTTTGTTATAGCACTGGGTGTTTGTAAACACAGTCTGTTTACCATGACAAGGCCGCGTGACTGAAGGATCAGTTTAGAGGAGCAACAAGCTATGTTTCAGCCAGAGGGAACACGTATTTCTTTTTTTTTTAGCCAAGTCAGTCAGGGCATCTCACTGATTGGCACATGTTGTGGCTCCGCGTAGCACACGGCCCGACGCACTGTGTTTATATTTACACCTGCCATCATGCCCAGTTCACTGTTTTTAACACTCGTATACAGGAGTAAGCAAAGCTTTCAAGGCTATATTTTGGCAGGTACAGAATTATTTTAAAGGGAAGAAGCTATTTTTCTTGTTACCTCAGCATGCTTTATAGGTGATTGGGCCACTTTAAAAAAACTTCTGCTGATTTTCTCGGCTATTTGTAAAACCAGGATGCAGATTTTAAAAATTTGCTATATTTTATTAATAACTTTTTTTTAACTTTCATATGACTATAGCTTGTATATAATTTTTTAACCCTGTAGAGTTACATGAGTTAATATGGACTGTTAATAAATTTTATTTACTGTCAATCATCTTGGACGTAAATCGGAAGTAGGCCAGATGTCAACTGAAATGAAAATATTAGCAGTTATGGTGAATTTTATTGGTGCAAAAAGTACTCGGATATAATGTTTGTGAATAAATGCCCAAGCACAGCAAATCCAATGCTGATATTGTCCCTATTTATTTCGTTATCACTGATTCTGTAACACTCTGATGCTGTTGGGGGTTTATCAAGGGCTGTTCCACAAAATAGGACACCCTTTCTTTCACACCAGTGTGACGACCTCTAGTGCGACACCAGAGGTCGCTCGTGGACGACCAAATGAAGAGCAATTCTGTTTCATGCACACCTCTTCAACTCTAGGTCTCAGTGCCATTTGAAATTAATACATTTTTATAGATTCAGTTGTTTGGAAATTTAAATACATTTTTTTGGTTGTTTTCTAGCAGTTTTTCTATCAATTTTTTTTTTGCTTCTATTTAAAAGTGATAAATTGACAATTTTATTTGTTGTGATATCCAGGCCAGTACTTTTTTAGCAGCTAGTATATGATAACAAACATTTGTTGCTTTTGGGAACAGAGTTACAGCATATTTATCCCCTTAGGTGCCTTCTATAATTCTGAGGAAGCAAAAGTTTATATAACACTCAGTGGGTGCGTTTCAGTTGTAGACCCGATTTCAACATTCACCATATAGCAGTCTAAGGATTTTAAAATAATTTTGTTTCACAACTTATTGGACTCTTTTCCAATGATCCTACAGATACTGTATACATGTGTAGCCATCTATTTTTTTAGCATTTACATGAAATCATTGAATCAGCAGCTGTCAATAGAGGCAGATTTTGCCTTTACTGCCATAAGTGGGGCTGATGTATAATGTATACTGATTTCATATTTAATTTTCAAATATTTATTTCTCAAGTATTTTGTAAGGTATTTTTCCTTTCCCTTTTTTGAAATTAGGCCTACTATCATATCTACCTACCTATCTACCTAACGAAAGTTACAAAAAATTTTCTCCCGTAAAATTTAACTACTACAATTTTCATAGCAAAGAACAGGTGGGCTCTGGGCATATTTTACCTAACACATAGGTAAAACATGGGCTGGGTAAAATAGTTTTACACAGGTATTACCCAGGATTCATAGATTTTTTTCCTAGTGGTGGGAGTCCGTTCCTTTTTCATAATCGATCATCGGTTTTCCCAAACCGATCGATGATCCATTATTAATCGGTTCAGACAAATATAAAGAAATTATAAAGATTAATTATAGTAATCAAGAATTAAACCACAGTCCAGGACACCTACTTGCTGGCCCTCATGAATACTCCCACGTATCATTTTAACTTTACCACCAGCTAGGACTTTCACTTTATAACAATTATGATGACTGCCGACATGCATACTGGTTTCACAGGCCTGCCAGAAAAATTAAAGGCCCATATAATTTTGGGTAAAAATTTAAAAAAAAGAAATTGAAAGCTAAAAATATAATTACTCGTGCGGCAGCGGCAGCTGACATTAGTTGAGGAGATTATTTCTAAGAGAATCTCGCAAAATTGGCATAGACCTGGAGAATTATGGAGCATTTTAAAGCCATACTGCCCATTCTTTGCATTGAACATCTCATTAGAAAACTCTCAGCTAATTCTGCAGCTCCCTGCCAGATCACAGAGGTTTAATAGGTCCTCCGTTCTCTCATCTACTGTGTCATACTCAGTTATATACAGAGGTTTAATGGGAACTCAAACTCATATATGAAGCGCGGAATGTTGTAAAAAATGGAAGAAAACTTTTTGCCTATAACATAAAGACATTTGGGTAAAAACAATCGTGAGTATAATGTAATCGATAGTTGCCTTTGGTAATCGAGCGCTTGAAGGTGGCAGCAAACCGACTGACTTTTGAAAAAACTCGATTGACTCATCACTAGTTTTACCCTTATTTCCTATTGTTCAGAGATGTGCTCTGCTCAGCCAAGTTGACAGAGTTTAAGTGTCAGTGGTAAATGGCTTTTCTTACACAGGGTTAAATTTGGTCAGAGCCACTTTGCTAGCTACCAATATTTACAGAATATGTGTACAACTTTTGCTGACCACCTAGAGAGAACCTAGGCTTTGGTCCTGTTTGATAATAGCAAATAAATTTGGGTAAAGTTTGGGTAATAAACTGGGCAAAACCCTGAGTTAATTGCAAACCCAGACAAAAAATGATGGAACAAACTTTAAAACATTACAGTTAAGCTGTAATGGGCACTGGTCCCTCCAAAATGTAAAACCTGTAATCTTTGCAGAGAAACCAGTTGCTATTGGTTTTACTGTACATTTGTTACTGGATGGTTTAATATTTGTTATTTGTACAATTATTCAAAGCACTACATTTTTTTATAAAGTAAATGAAAATATTGATGGCAGACAGGTCAAATCAGTTTATTGAAGTTCGCAATATTTTTATTTCGGACTACTTCCTGTGTCTGAAAATATGTCCTTTGCGTTACAGAGTTTTGGGTTTAGACAGAGTTTACCCATGCTCAGATCACCATGTTCAGCATGAGAATATGCAACAACCCCAACATATTTTGTATAATACAGCATTACTGATGTTTGTGCTCTCTAGGGATATTAATTGTAACTTAAAATTCAGTATGTATTGAAATATTGACACTTCATCTCAAGAAAATCAGATAATTGTTGTCTACATAGGCTTTTTTACATCCTGGCAAGGCATGCATCCCCCATGAATTGAGGCTGAATGTTAGGGCTACCCTCAACTTCACCCACAGAGTGCAAAAGCCATTATGCTTACATCTTGTTTAAATACTGATTGCACACAAGCCCACAAACACACTGCTGGGAACAGAGGGGCAGCATTTTGTTAAACAAATTACAGGTCAATGGAGCAAGAATATGGTCAGGGCACAATAAAACCTATTATTCAATAAGAGTAACCTACACCCCTTCACACACATTCAGCTTTTAACAAATAAGGGCTAATAAATAACAAGCCCAATACAGATGCAAACAAAAGTCTGCAGGGATTATTCTAACTTCTTTGGTGCCTTATTTTGGCCTCTTCCCTTTGTTAAAGCGGGATTTTTACACAAAATTCCCCCTTCACCTATTACACAGTACAAGCATAATTCACATTTTAAGGAAAAAAGGCCCCAAGTCTTGATTGATCAAACAATTACTGGTCTGAATAATAAATTCTTTAGCATATAATTAGCATGTGACAAACCTGCATAATCCTTAAATATCAGATCCAGATTTCAGCTGGCACCAGCATCTGTAGTCCTGCTATATTGGACATTTAATGAGTAGTGAATAAGCCAGTAATGGTTATTATTTTAACCCTCATTGATAAAGCAATATGTCTGTATACTGTGATTGGCCTCATATTGGTTAAATTTTCATGATTTTCACTTTAACAGTGGTTAGCGAAGGTTCAGTTTTCACCATCTCAAAATAAAGTTACCTTCATGAGTATATATATTATTATATGAATCATCAAACCAGGCACAGTGTAAACTTTTGTTCATAATAAGATAATTTAAATGGTCTGATATCATTTAATATATCAGTCAAAACATGTTATTACATATGAAATCAATATTACAGTGTAAATGACACTTCATTTGTGTGGATGGGGCATCTTATTCACGAGGGTTTCAATTTCGCGATTATTTCCCGTTTGTGAACATCATGCAATTTAAACCTTTGCAAACGAAAAGCCAACCACAGTTTAAAGCAGTAAGTAAAGCATTGGTAACAAAAGGTGAATACACAGATCACCAAAGGTTTTTCCAATAACGGATTACACATAAGAACACCAGTCTCATATCTGTTTTATTGAAAGTTTCATAGCATTTGTGCCCCCTGGTGGATATCAAATACAAGAGCTTGCCACAACATACTGTGATCTTGGCATTGTAAAATCAAAAAGTACATTTTACACACCAATGATTTGTATGGATGGAATACCGGCTCTGGTACACCTTGGGCCAAGTTCAAGGTAGCCCAAAAACTCAGCCTCCGTTCATAGGGATTGTATTTGAGTATTCGCATTAGAATACAAATGAAAATGATCTCAATATGACTGTTGGTAAGGCTGCTATGTAAAATCTCTTGTTGTCCTTTTGTTTCATCTTGTGATCTTGGCAGTGTAAAATCCAAAAGATATTTTTATACACCAATGATTTGCATGGACTACCAAGGGGACTATATATTAATGATGAAAGAGAGCTATGAGTAGGTGTGGTAGTAAGGCTTGCTTTAGGGGTAACCTACAGGTACACTGTTACCTATGTACCCTTGGGAAGGTCTGAGACAAAGGTCAAATGATACACCCTTGACGGGTGCCACATGAGAATGTGGGTGGGGCACCAGAAATTGACCAGGCCAGGTGGTACTTGGACATAAGAAACCTGCCACCCATTGGGTGGAGGTGGATGTCACCCACATGTGTCTAGGTTGGAACAGGCCCATGACCAGCAGAGGGAGTGCAATTTGCAAGGTGGCACACTGTGTCATAACTCAATTCAGACTACTCTACTTCCACATCTACCTTTTCTTAGCTCAGCAGACTCTTGGTCATCTGAGCTATAGTCCTTTGTCTGTCCATCTGTCCGTTAGACTGGCACATTTTGAAACCGTAAGACCTACAAATCAAAATCTGGCATACTGTTATAGGGGCCCCAGAATCTCTTACAAGTGAAATTTGGGTCATTGTGACTCCGTTCCTTCAAGAAATTAAGGAAAAACCTCCATTTTCTATTAAAAACCTACTATTATCACATCACAGGACTGCATGATATCAAAAGACTTGTCTGATTTTCTCAATATTTTCCACGAATATTCTCCTATATATTTCCTCTACAACAGCCAGCAATACAGTCCATATTATGTAATATCTTGAAGCAATGGGCCAGAACATAATGCTTTTTTTGAAGAATCAGGAAAGATATTTACTCAATATGATAATTAAAGAGGCTAAAGACTTTTTCAGGTATACAACTTGTTTAATCAAGATACAATTAAATACCCAAATTAGATCTGAATTTTGAAAATCTAAGTTATTAGCATAAAAATAAAATCAGTACCTTAAATTTTGCCCAGCTTTGACCAAGGCATGTTTTTTTCCCTGTAAGTACTGTTGATTTGATTTTCACATCATGTAAATGTAAGTATTTAATCTGTTTAAATCTCAAATTTGAAAATAAAAGCTAAAAAAATTAGGCTAGTTATTGAATTTTTTTTAGGCTCTATTGCAATCACTTTTTTCCAGATGCAGGCAGTCCACTGGTCATGCAGGTTAGCTGTGCCAGGGTACCTGAATTGTAATGGATTGCTAGGGGAAATCCCCTGCTGTGACAGGTGTACAGAATGAGAAATAAGGCTTTGTTTGTCCTGTATGTATATGCAGAGGTTTTGTAATTACCACCATTCCCCCTCCCCTGCTATTTAATCCTTGATCAGCTCCGTCTGTCCATCATCCACTCCATTATCATTAAATATATATATCAATTATGAACTTTTTTCTTATAAGCACTGTTGAAATAACTTTCATATGCTGTATGTATATGATTTTAAGCTATTACAGTCTGAAATTTGAAAGCAACTTTATATTCTGATGTGTAATATTGCAAATGTATACAATTTATAAACTTTAAAACAATTTGATATAATAAAAAATTAAGATCTAATTGAAACTTCATATATATTTTCCTGCCTCAGCAGAATGGGAGATAAAATGATCAGCTTTGTTTGCCTACAAGTCTCCATGTCCAGATTTAAATATTCAGTGATTGTGAATTAACTTTAATAGGTATATTGCAACTGTGTACATTTTATAAAATAAAAATATATATATTTAATAATATAATAAAGAAAATAGATCTGATTGAACAAATGTGTAAACTGCTGAACTGTCATTAATTTTTCGAAAAGCCAACCAATGATCATGGTAATAGTATACCTATCATATACATATCTTCACAAACCGCTCACATGCTTCATTTTCAACATTAGGAAACCAATGGTCATGTCACAAAATATTATGTGCAACAATTTCTTACTCTTTGATACCAATCATATCAACCAACCATGGCCTATATAATATCTTCCTCTCAGACTTTATCTCCATTTAATATTATTTTAGGTTTTTACTTTTAAGGTCAACTTCAGCTGAGCACAGCCACAGTGACCCCATGGTTCCCTTGTTTCTTACATCTAAAATTTGTCACTCAAATTCTATGAAGAATTCTGTACATGTAAATTTATGTCTGTCATTTTGAGACTGGATGCAATTTACAACACTGATACCTGCAAGCTTTAATTTTGTATTCAGGTTCAATTAAGCCATAGTAAAAAAGTTAATGGATGTTCACCCCTAAAACAATTCTCATGGATTAAGATTATTTTTGATGAATTAGCAATAAATCCCCATTAATGTTGACAAAGGATGTTCTTGTTTTAGAAATTATAACATGCCTTACCAGTGTGATAATTGTATCTGCCAAAACGAAGTTTTGCGGATACTATGTTTTTGACCGGGTTCTGCCACCAATGGCACTGTATTCGTTTCTGGAGAAATCCTCTGAGACTACTGGACTGATTTTTCCGAAACTTGCACCAATTATCGGGTCACATGTGAACTGGTGCCTAACCAATTGACGTTGACCTCTGACCTTTCCTCTGTCCAGCGTCCATTTGTGCGTCTGTTTTCACGCATAAACCCACATTGCTTGGGAACATTTTGACCGATCAGGAAAAAAAAATTGTACAAATGTAGCCCTTGGATAGCTATAGCTTTATAACATACACAAATATGGTGGCGCCACCTGCAACCATGTTTGCACAGTGTCCATCTGTTTGTCTGCCTTGGGTTAAAATCACTCATCTCTGCAGTGGTTTGACATATCTGCCTAAAAGTTTGCAGGTTTATACATCATTGACAGCTTTCTTGATTTTATGACAGGTGGCGCCACCTACATTCTAGTTTACACTGCAGACATCCAAGCTCATATCTTGGGAACCGTTTTAACTGATTAGGCCAAAATTTTGCATATGTATAGATCTCACTAAGCTCCTCATCTCATGCAAAACTGGTGGTGCCACCTGCTACCATTTTTGCACAGCGTCAGTCTGTTTTCCTGCCATGAGATAAAATCACTCATATCTTGGCAGTGGTTCAACATAACTGCCTAAAATTTTGCAGGTTTATACATCCTGGACAGCTATCTTGATTTTATGACAGGTGGCGCCACCTACATTCTAGTTTACACTGCAGACATCCAAGCTCATATCTCGTGAACCATTTGACCGATTGGGCTTAAATTTTGCTTGCATAGCTCTTTATGTTACACAAAACTGGAGGGACCACCTGCAACCATTTTTGCACAGCGTTTGTCTGTTTGTCTGCCGTGGGCTAAAATCATTCCTATCTCAGTAGTGGTTTGATTTATCTGCCTAAAATTTTGCGTGTTTATAAGCTTTCTCGTTTTTTCTGGCAGTTGGAGCAACCTACATACACATTTCGGCTGCAGACATCCATGCATATATGCAACACACCTCACCCTATTTCCCCTTGCCATTCAATCGATGCCTCACTTTACCCGTTCCACTCTGATTTTGGCAGATATAACGTAGTCACTTGACGACTACCCGTATTCTAGTTTTATGATAAATCAAAACAGTACATTTTATCAAAGTTGTCAGGTATGTTGTCTCTAAAAGGTAAAATTGGGAAGAATGCTTATTGCTAGAAAGCACATATTTGTCCCATTGCCTATCATGCAGCCAATTTATTTCTTAAGTTAGACTTGAAATTAGATCACTACGACCAGATTCTTTTAGTTAAACATCATTTATTATAGATGCAGACTACAGTGTTTTTTATTTCTATATTCCAGGTTACAAGACATAATTTTCTAAAGGTGTGATCATCACAAGGTAACCATGGCAATGACCATGATCCCTGGGCCCAGGATGATGTCACAGCCTCCTCCTGGGTTCATGCCACGTCCGGGGCCAGGGCCCATGCCGAGAGGTCCGATGTCGATGCCCCCACCATCAGGTCCAATAGGAGGCCCCCGTTCAATGGATTCCAAAAATCAGTATGCAGCCAGTGTTTCTGCAGCCTTTGATGGCAAACACCTTCGTAAAGCAATCCTTCGACGCACAATTGATTATAATTCCTCAATGGCACATTACTTGGAGGTAAGTATGTTTAATCAGCTATGGTCTTGTAAGTTTGTTAAGCTGGCCTGACTCTACAAAATCCTACAATTTTGAAACTGCATCTATAACCCATATTTATCCATGTTTTCAATATCCTAGCATAATAAATTGTTGAAGAAATATGAGATGAAATAGTGAGCTTATAAATTAGGCATGATACAACTGCAAGTTTAATTTTTGACTGAATAAATTTGTTAAAGGAGCACCTCGGTTAATTCACTGAATCATATACAATGTTACACGTGCATTTACTAGTACTGAAAAAATAGTTTTTGTGAACTGGTCGAATTGGTTTGGATGCGTCAAAATCTTTTAAGATGTATAATTAAGATTAATTTATAATGGCTATAATATAGCGCTTTAATTAATTTTTTTCAACTTGTGTCTGTAGAACCGACTGTGGCAGAGGGATCACAGAGACTTGCGGGCAATCCAGACAGACCAGCTGTATGAGGGCAATGTGAGTACTCTGTACAAATGGACATCCAGATAGTTTTAGAAAATGGCAATGTGCCTAAAATCATTAACTGTAAATCACTCAATAAGGAGAGGTCAGATGAAACTGATATGCCTATACAGGGGGAAAATATAGATGCATCTTTTACTTGGGACTTGTGCAGAAATTAGGGTAGATGTTAAACTGATATCATATTCATATGAATCCCTAAGTTCACAGGCCTTACGCATTCACGCAATTATGCATATACCCTGATCGACACATTGGTTTTACAAAATAAAAAAAAAAATATTTGCAACTTTACATGCATGTAATCACGTAAAAGCAAATGCATTTTAACCCATGTTATTTGTACTTGAAAATAAATATAATAGAATAGAATATTAGCACTTTTACATGCAATATAATCATGTAAAAGCAAATGGATTTTATACCATTTGACTTGTATTTAAACTATATTATGTAATATAATACATCTGTTTATGTAAATGCTGACATTGATTATTTTATTGCAGATGCATCCACCTATTGGCCATCTGGATAACCCTATGAATTGCGTGACTACAAAGTTCATCAGAACCTCCACAAATAAGATTAAATGTCCAATATTCTGTGTCGTGGTGAGTGTAGTTTGCCATTGATATCAAGTTACTGTAGATCTTGCATATTGTATATTTTGCATTCTAATCTCACACATCTTCATATAAGAGTCTCTGGCTCCATTGCAATGAGACTTTGCATCAGTTGATTTTCTGGTCAGCAATTTCATTGATTAAGAACAAGCTTGCATGTGATTGGGCTGACATCATAGTGGTCATTAAAATCCAGCAACAAAAGTAAACCCCTCACAGTAATAAACTTTTCTTTTGTCTTATCAGCGAGTACACATTTGCCGTTATAATCAGGTTCTGAACAACATTTTGCATTTCAAGATCTAAAAATAGCAACAGATTTGTTTTGCTGATTCCATCCAGGAAGCATATGTAAGTCATTTGTTTGGTTCAATTTGCTTTTGTATGCCTGTCTAAGATGGGTCATATTATGGTATAGCTCCAATCATCTGTTAACTTTTAGTGTCACTGAGATAACTTGCCAGGGATTTGATGGATTTTCACAAAACTCACTATGATTACTTACCAATAGGTTGTCAAAGTTAGATTGTAGGCTAAATCCACTCATTTTAAATGAAGTCAGATGTCGACAGATTTCTTTGGGGTGTTGTAGTGTTAACCTTTAGGATTAGGATGGATTTTGATCATATTGAAATAATATTATCCAATATGATACATTTACAAGGTCAGAGGTCACCAGACTTTAGTGGCACCTTAATGAATTACCTTTTGTGAAACTCATAAAAGTAAACCAATATAGTTTTTCATCTGAATTAAACAAACTCGGCAAAATCCCTGGATATTCAGTGAGGTCAGAGGTCATCATACTTCTACAATTGGTACATCTGTGATAACAAGGAATTTGATTAGTTTTGTTGAGATATTGTGACATGATCAAGTATTAAAGTAAATCTCCTTGGTTCAGTTGTCTGCAAAATCTGTGCCTAAAAAATAAGGTCAAAGGGTACAAGACATGATGGCCGTATGATGCACTCTGGAGATACTCTTGTTAAGAATTCTTCATTGATATAGCCGGTTGGATAACCTGATGGAGCAAGTGATAACCATGATATAGTGTGAGCACTGCTTTAAGGAAGATATTCTCTCAGGAAGGTTAAATGCTCGCATATTCTGTGTATAATTCCAGGGGTTGAAATAACGCCTTTCCACCTGTCTCAAGTTTTCCACCACCTCCCTATATTTTCTGTATTTTCCTATAAAAATGGTCTATAATTTCTTATACTTTCCTGCATTTAGGCCCTCATCTCTTGTAAATTTTCTATTTTGTTTCACTGCACAATTGTGTTTCTGAAATAACAGTGTTACTTTTAAAAACATTTTTGTTTTTGGGTGCAAGTGTGCATGTAGGACGGCATGTAAGATGGCAGAATCAGGTTTACACTGAGGGCACTATGACTAAAAATTTGATATGATGGTAGAATGCATCTTTACCAGTAAGGCTTTTTTCTGTTGAAAGGCAAACCTGTATTAATGCTTTTCCGTTGAAAAGGTGAAATTCACAAAGTATTTCAGTGCCTGAATTCAGTCTGTAAATGTAGTTCTGTCCTGTCAAGACTAAATATTCCTTGGTTGGTGCAGGTGATAATAATTAAAAGTGGGAATAATGTGAGTATTTAACACTTAATTCCTCCCACTAACAGAACCATCAAACATGCTCTAGCTGTGTTGCAACACTGAGGACAGGTGCTGCCACATTGTGGCTAATTATAAAAGTAATTTACAGCTCTCTGACATGACTCATTTTACAGACTGATAATGTCTGATCATTTATGGTATGGTCAGTGCCACACATCACCGCTTCGCTGAACTAAGTTCTTTTCCAGTGACTTCAGCAATTATTGGTGGTCTTTCCTAGAAATTTACTCCAAACCACCATGGTTCATTCAGTCATCACCTATTGCATGCTTCAAGTTTGCTACTAATATGCTGATTCAGTCTGTCTTAATATTATTAGGCCCTTGGGCTCCGATATGTTGAGTCCAATGGCCATTCACTGAGAGTTTCACCAATACAACCCTTAGACTACACACCATAATGCCCCAAATAAACAGTCAGCAGGCCTGCCAAATCACTCTCTTTAAAAAGGGTCACTCTTTTTATTGAGCATTTAATGAAAATGATAATAATTACTCTATTTTCACTCTTTTTTTTTGGCAGCACTCTTTTTTTTCCAGTGAAAAATTCCTAAACATACTGTTTCTCTCAGTCTTTAACAGTCCAGTTAGAACAAGAATGGGACACTTCGCAATGCATTGATTGCAAATATCCAGTATGTCTCACAATGTGTGTAAAATGCCCGTATCTTCACGCAGGGAGATGTGCAATGTATATTTCTGACTTTTTGGATTGTTAAATATACACAAATACTTAGTATGTGAAGCACATCTTTGTTCAATTTGTGATAAAAATATGGGGAATTACCAAAATTTAACTTTTTTCTTCACTCTTTATTTCAAAGAAGGCTACTCTTTTTTTTTACTAGAGCACCTGCTCTATTTTTTGGTCGTTCACCTTTGGTAGTCCTGCCGTGGTAGTAGGTCTGATAATTAATGCTTATCAGCCCACCTCTCCTCAAAGTTGGCCTATTTAAACAAAATGTAACAAATTCTAGCTCAGTTAGTCAGCATGGGCCAGTGAGGTGTTCATACTTGTGCACATAGGACGCACATAGGACATTCTCTCCTGGTGACGGTGCTAGCAGTTAAAATGTAATACTGCTGGCTGAAAGAGAAACATGACAGTTCTCATGTTGGCAGTTGCTTTGTGACCCAATACACATGGTCACAAAGAGGCTGGGCCTGCCATCTTGGCAGTGGGCATTGGATGTATGTGATGACAAAATTGTTGCAGTAGTGTGCAACAGTGCATTTTAATTTGGCCCACGGGCTGTAATGTTAGTCTGTCAGAGGTATATCCTTGGACATGAAAGTCCATGCATGGTATACATGAATATGATACATAGAAATAATGTCCTTTACATTAATTTGATAAATTATACCATCATAATTTCTTATCCCACTGAAAGACATAGCAGTTCACTGGTATTAATGGCCACCTTTGTTCTGGGGCTGACCTGTGAACCATCCATTGAGTTGGTGGACCTTAACATAACACACTTTTACTGCGTAAAACACAGCAAAATTTGATAAGCATCATGGCAGGATTTGTGATGTTGGACTATTTTCTAGTTTAAATGTAGCTTGTCTCTTTCCAACACTATTTCCATATCAGTATATGATTGAAATGTACAATATTTCAGATAATAAACTGTGCACTCTTTATCAGTCCGGTAATTCCCAAATTCTGTTTGTGTGTTCCAGTGGACCCCTGAGGGGAGAAGACTTGTGACTGGTGCATCCAGCGGGGAGTTCACACTCTGGAATGGCCTCACCTTCAACTTTGAAACTATTCTACAGGTAAATGATAGAGCCGGACCTGACTGAAGGATTGCTGGAGGAGAATTATGACATCAGACATGCCAACATGTTAAAAAGTTGTAATGCAGTGTCAGTTCAGAATTATTCATGAGACGTTTTCAGTCAGCAATTTTCACAAATTTAAACCCCTAAAGAAAACATAGTTTAACTATATTAGTCTTGGATGACTACAGGGGTATAATAATATGATACTAAGTACTTAACTTATTATGACATATGTGCGACTCCACTGTTATAAGTTATCACTAGCTTTCCTGTATTACTGCATGGAACGCCAGTTACTACAATTTTGTATTGCAAGCTCGGAATTACAGGCTTGATTTAACCTTGCCATTTCAGTATTATGAAACAAAACAAAAAGTGTTTGTTGAGTTAATGATTTGATATGACTTATTATTTTCTTATCTCAAAATGACCATAACACATGCATAAAATGCAATTATAGATGCCACAAGTCCTTTAGAACCCATAAAGTTATCCAAGATTAACAAGTGCAGCAAATGTTAAGGCAATCTGTTCATATATTATTGAGAAATGTGTGCTTTGGTAAGAAACTTTTCTCAGAATGAAATAGTGCAGTTAAATGTCACAACTGCCCATGAAACTTTTTTAGAACATTAGAATGATACAACCACAAGAACTTTTCTTCATTCAGTTTCCTTTCTAAGAGTTACAGATTATTTCGCCCTATAATCCCATTAAACACTTTGGGGAAGTGGTGATGCAACGGTTTCAAATATGAAACTTAAAAAAGACTAAGTGTTGCTGTTGATAGCTGTATCAGACCCTGTCTGATATATTTCTCGCAAGCATTTTAGAACTGCTTATGGAGCTGCTGTCTTTTGCACAGACTAAAACCTGCATGTCACAAGGCAGATGTCGGAGGTCAGAATGCATAGACCTGAAGAAGTATATAGGACACCAGGTGTCATAATGTGTTGGCTGAAATTGTCTATATTTGCTCTAACACTCCGTTAATGAGCTGTCACACACTACCACATTCATAAATTGTTATGTATGGCAGGCATCAAACACATACTGTCTGTAGGCCTAATACGGGACTCTGAAAAAAAACCTTAAACAATAACATCGCCCATTCATATGTGTTGAAAGCAAGTGGTTTGCTTTGTGTACCGTCTACCACAGTGAAGGTAGTAGCGACAATGTATAATAATCTCTTAGTGACTTATGGCCCTCTGATCCATGTCACTAACCTTTGCATATATACAAGTATATTATGCACAGGATATTTAAACATGCATTAATAATAGTAATTTCTAGAACCTGTTTTGAAGTACACCAAATTTAAAATTTCCAATGCAATGCAAAGATTTTAATTACATAGTAAAACCTGTCACAACCCCTGATTTGTCTGTCTCAGAAATCAAAATAAGTAATAAACTGGGATAAAAATGATAAAAAAAAAATTTAGGTGGCTCCACTAGTTTTCCACATATGACAGATAAACATAAATATGATATAAATGGTACCATTATTCTTACACAATAGACTGGTTAAAATGATATGATATGTAGGTGTCATTATTGTATCGCCAGACATAGTCTGGAGATACTATGGTTTGGGCACGGTTGCGCCGCCGCCGCAGAGATTTCTTTTGGATACAATAACTCAAAAAATATTTCAAGGATCTTTTTCAAACTTGACACATTTATAGATATAGGTGAGAGGACGAAGCCTATTTAAAATTGGGTCATGACCTCAACTAGGAGAGTGACCTTGACCTTGAATAGATCCATTTTTGGGGAAAATCACACAAATTCTTAAATATCTCAAGAAATCTTTCATGGATTTATCCAAAAATCAAGTTGGACAAAGATCTTGGATAGTGATGTCATGTACCGGAAACTGGTGGTGCCACCTAGTATCCTTTTCTTGTTTTTGTGCCGTTTAATACCCCCATCATTGCCACTTGACAGTACTTTAAGCATCACAAGTCAAAAACTGATTGACAGATTTCTTTAATATTATGCATATACATAGGTATGGGTTATGGGATGATGTATATTAAAATTGGGGTCATGACCTTTCCTTTGAGAGTGGCTTTGACCTTGAATATTACCATATATGGTGAAAATCACATAAAATCATGAATATCTTAAAAAGGGATGCATGGATTGGTCCAAAAATCAAGTTGACGGAAGATCTTGGATAGTTTTGTCTTTTGCAGAAGATAGGTAGCGCCACCTGTTGTCCTTTTCTTGTTTTTTGCGCCTTTGAATACACCATCATTGCCACTTGACAGTATATACTGTGAGCATTATAAGTCAAACAGTAATGGACAGATTTCTTTCATGTTATGCATGTATATAGATATGGTTTATGGAATGAGGTATATTTAATTTTAAATTTAATTTTAAAATTTAATTTAATTTAAATTATTTTTTTTTTAATTTAATTTTTTTTTTCAAATGTTGGATATTTTGGAATGCAGTTTATTGATTTGGGGTCATGACTGTGACTATGAGAGTGACCTTGGCCTTGAATATTCCCATATTTGGTGAAAAACAAAAAATCATGAATATCTTAAAAAGGGCCACTTGACAGCACTGTGAGCATTATAAGTCAAAAACTAATGGACAGATTTCTTTTATATTATGCATATACATAGATTTGGATTATGGGATGAGATATATTTAAATTTGGGTCCTGACCTTGCATATGAGAGTGGACTTGACTTTAAATATTGCCATATATGGTAAAAATCACCAACAATCATGAAAATCTCCAGTGAACCTGGGGGATTGCTTCAGCTAGTGGTCTGCACGTGGTGTTGCATCATGTTTTGCCCAAACATTAGCAGTTCTGGGCCATGGTCAGATTCTATAAATAGATATGATGGTCAGTGATAAATGAATTAGTGCACTGGGTGTACCACAGAGTCACAACTGGATCATTTTCCTTTGAGAGTGGTCTTGACCTTTGGACGAAGACTATTTAAAATGGCTCATGAATGTTGCCTATATGGGACTTGACAGTATTGTCAGCATTATAAAATAAAAATTAAAAAGTTGTTGGATAGTGTTGTCATGTGCTGGAAACTAATTGGCAGATATCTTTCATATTATGCATATAGATAGATATGGGTAATGTGATGAGTCATTTGCTGGGAACTGCATGGTGGCATCCCCTACTCTATTTTCTTGTTTTTCCACAGTTTATGCTATTGATAAGGAACGAATGACAATTTTTATGACAATATAACAATTTATTACAAAGAACAAAATATGATGTGAAACAGAATATAACAGATATTATTATTTCATTCTCATCATATCTCTCCATCTCTCTGAAATCCTGTCTATCCATCTCTTTCTCTTTCTTTCTGCTTTACTCTATATTATTCTCAAACAAGTTACTCCAAACATACATATACAACTCAATACATCATTAAATATATACTTCTATTTATACATAACCTTTTACATAACAATTGCCTTCACTTTAAATATTCCTATATTTTGTACAAATGTTTCTCACATTCATTGCTAAAATACAAATACATCACATTATATCAACAAAATACCACAAAACCTCATTTGTCTGGCGATACTATGGCACCAGAGGTGCCAAGAAATGTCAAGTTATATATATACAATGGACAGATAAAGATGATTTAAAAATACAAGTTTGCACTGGTACGCAGTAGTCTTACCGGAGAATAACATGATATTAAAATACAGGTGGCCCAGTAGTCTTATACCATGGACTGATAAAATTGATATGAAACTAAAGTGGATGCCATTGGTCTTACACAGTGGACAAAGATTTTAGGAGATCAACATGGAAAATTTCAAATCATAAAGATCATTCATTTACATTGATAGAAGTTTTTATATAAAAATTTACTCAAAAAGAGCCAGTTTTAATCAAAACGTACTAAAAATGGACCAACTGTATTGAAGATTCACAAACTGCTGGTTACATTTTAAAGACCTTGTGGTTCTAATTTTATTCAGACTCTGTATGCAGACAAGGGTTTATGTGTAAATGAGGCATATTCTTTTCAACTTGGTGATATAATGAATTTTTTTACTACTATATATTGACAGTAAGTTCTCGGAAAGGGAACATTTAAAGTCAATTGTATATGCATTGAATATAGGTGCAAATTAATAAGCAGTCACTGACTTATTGCAAAGACAGAGTGACATCTTACATTTTTGTAAGTTATGATAATCACGTTTACTTGGGCTCAGGGAACTATTTTCTCACCAAAAATGTGACTGTGTAATAATTGTGGATTTAATGCCAGTATTTTGGTATTACAGTGAAACCTTGATGTGTCAAACTTGCTTTGGTCAAATACCCCACTTATGTAGAAGTTTCAGACTCGATATTCCGGACAACTCTTGTTAAATTATTACCAAATAAAACCCACTTGTGTCAAACCTTGGATGTGTCAGATTTTTTCAACTTTAACACAATGAGGTTTCACTGTATTCAAGTAACATCCCCCATTCCCCATTAATGAAATGTCACCAGGTTGTGTAGTAGCTCCTCCAAGTTAAAGCAATCTTAATGGATCTGCCCCTTAATCTACATCTGGACTAGAGTCCATTTGTGATTTTTTTTATATTCATAGAGTGCCTTGTTTCTTTATTGTTTAAATTAGCAGAGAGTTGGAAGCAGGTGGCAGTCTGCAAGTGTAAAATTATTGTAGTGGTTATGCCACCTTATCAAGATCCTTACCAAAAATAAAATTCTCTAAAACTGTTATGTGACCATCACAGATCTCCACCTATACCCATGGATTTACACATCCCACGCAGCAGTTATACAGTGCAGTTGTTCTATAGTTCCTTTGCTCTAACTGCTGCTTTGTATAGCAAGTTTCTCTGGGTTCCACCACCAGGGCTGGCACAGAGCAAAGAATTGTTGTCAGACTAACGAGAGCATGGTATAGCAATGTGCATCCTGCTCCAAATTATATACATCCAGTGCCTGCTTTCTTTGGTCTCATTCCTACTGTATATATGGCCTTTATGCAATCTTATCTTGCCCTTAACACTCCACTCTGGAAAGTTAAATGAAAATTGCTTCTGTAGTTTTTCGCTTGATCCTACCAGCAAAGAAACAACAGTGAGGAGTGAGAGCCTCCATGGTGTTTGAAAAAATATATTTACCCTGATGCCCCAAGTTCAATATATTATACAGATTTGCAGTCTTTATTTCAGCATCTCTCCTGAAATCAGTTTTCACCTTAATCATAGGGTGTTATTTTTTGCCGTTTCAGGCCCATGACGTGGCAATCCGCTCCATGATTTGGAGTCATAACGACCTCTGGATGTTAACGGGCGACCATGGAGGATTCGTGAAATACTGGCAGAGCAACATGAATAACGTGAAAATGTTCCAAGCGCACAAGGACCCCATCCGCGGTATAAGGTGGGCGACTCATCCGTTGCCATGGTAACATGTATGTGGTGATGATGTCATGGACTATTGCATCACTGGCCGATCGACTCTGTGATGTAATACACACATGATCGCAGTTGTGATAAGTTTTCCATACATTTACACTGAAGTATTTTGATATATTGACATTTTAGTATGAATACGTTGTTATTGGATATATAATTTTACATATTATATACGAGTCATATATTATTGTTAGAAGTGTCAGCCATTTACACTGACTTTTCTCGTTATGATAATCATTATGATAATATGATGTATGGTTCTTGTGCATCATGCTAATAAAGATATATTATTTATTAATATACATGCCACTTTTGAGAGGATATTTTTGGGCAATAAAGTATCAATAAAACTTTTACAACTGAATCCAGTAAATTCTTCACTCCTTACACAGCTCATTGCGTGCAAGAGTTTGTAACAGTCCTTGGGTAATAGCCTACCTCCCCCTTGTGGTGTGATCAAGAACTACAGTTGCCATGTACTCTTGCGATCTCATTGGAGTCATCCTCCTATCACTTGCCCATTTGTACTTTACAGAAGTACTATAAAAATGAGTTAAAGGGGACTATTAAAACAATATATAAGCAGCTCCACATGACACTTTATACATTAAATGTTTCCTCTAGTTTAACTGTAGAGGTCACATTGGAGTATAGTTTGTTGAAACAGAGGGTGCCTTCTGAAATTTTCAGTAGTTTTTCTCAGATTTTTATTTTCAAACTGTAAAACACAAATGAAATTGAGGTTTCTCACTTTGCAAATGAGACTCAAAGCATTGAGACAAGAACCAAAGTTTATAGTTTACAACTTCCTGGATACTTCTATGTCTTGCTGCTGAATGTCATGGTGTCATCAATAAGTTGTAGTTGTTCTTGTATGTGCCCAGTGGCCTTGACTGTCATAAATATGGCCGAACTGTTTTGAAAAAGAAAACTTCTCAGATTTTAAATTACAGTAGAACCTCAGATTTCCAAATCTTTTTTTTTCTTGAAAATTTATTTTTCCAAATTTTAATAGATGAACTGAAATTTCTCTCTGTAAACCAAAATTTAGAAATACAACAATTAGAAAATTGAAATTTCCCAAATTACTGAAAGTGATTCCAAGATAACAGGCTAAGATTTATTCACAAGTTAAGAATAACAAATGGCCAAACAAATGCCACTTATTATCTTAATGGGTTATAGCTGTTCCGGATGCCCATAACCTCATATATCGGAACATATTTTGTGTCCCCTCCACTATTCCGATATTTGAGGTTCTACTCATATTAGATTTATCAAATAGTTGGCTCTTAATGATTTTGGGTGATTTGGTTTTGTCTTTTTTTTTTTAATGCAGCTGTCATTTGAGTTATTAATTGCTCAAATATTGCTGAATTTCAATGGTCACTCCTCAATGAAATAGACTGTAAAGCCCAATGGAACACATTAATGATCAGAGAACCATAGAATTTCTAATTACTGAGGGAAAAACATTAAATTGTAAAACTTTTCTTAAAATACATTTCAGCACAAAATTAAGCTGCTGTATTTCCCACAGTAAGATTACAATCAAATGCCAACAAATTTCAAGTTTAAAAATTTGACATTAAAAGAAAAACAGGGTTGTTAACATACTGTAGTTTGATCTCTGTTGTAAAAATTAAAATAACCTTTTTAAATCTAATAACAGGAAATATTGGCCTGGATATTTCAAGTAAAATTTAAGATGTAGCTGGGTGACCACACAAATATATGCCTTGACAAAGTTCTTGATTTGGCAACAAAAGTACATATTCCGACCAAAAAGCTAAATATAAGTAAATTTTACAGACTATGTTCTATGGTAATTAAAATAAATATGGTATGGTTTAAATAAGACAAGTTGTTATTACTGGATATGCCCAATAGCTTTTGGAGAGAGTTGAAAGAAATATCGCCTACACTTGGTCCAGTTCGATCTCACTTTGACAAAGTCGTGTAAATTATAACTTGAGTTCATCTTTATAATTCAGAATAAGAAGAGAATTTGAAAAGAGATTACAATTTTCAAAGTCCTAAAGAATTTATAGTTACAAAAAGTAAAACTTCAGCCCCTGTCTATTAAACTTATCTGAAACAGATTCAGAACTGCGGTCATTTCCAAAAGGCTGGTTGAACATTCAGAAAGAAATAGGTGTTTTGAAGTGTTTTGACATTGCTTCATATTTGAGCATGTCCTTCACTTCCTCTTATCGTCTTTGTAGTGTAGACAACAGTCCTAATGACTTAATTTTGCATGACTTATGCTGAATATTTAGTCAGTTTTTTTTAGGGTACCATAAAGGCAGCAGCTAAATGGCAGCAGTTCAGCCTGAAGCATTTGAATGAGGAGACATATGACAATTTAGAATTTCCTATATGATAGATATTTAAAATTTTCGCAACATAAGATAATACTATCCTGACCATAAAGCACCTCTGATAACAAGGCTCGGCAAAGATTAATTTCTGATATTGTCTGTTATGACTTTCTTGTGAGACTTCAGGCATGTCAAGCAGAAATTTACTCCCAGTTTCTAAATAATTCTTTTAGCATATGATATACCCCTTTCTTCATGTGGCTGAAAATAATTTTCAGTACATCCCTACTCTGGTTTGGTAGACAATTTGATTTACCTTAAATATTATACATAAAAAAAGAAAAAAATATTCCAAATTGCCTAGTACATTATTATACTCTGCTTCCCTCAAACTTAACATAAACCATAACATTTATGACTCTTCACAAAAAGCCCACCTATTGGGCAAGATTACACATGTATATTGTGGTGAATTCACCTGCTTGTCCATATTACTGAGAAATCGTCAAACACGAGATACAAAGGTCAATGAAAACTGGAGAATTTCATTTAAATGTCCCTTTCCAGTAAAAAACGGGGTACAATTCAATGGATTTTTTCTGAAAGTTCTCTTTTCACATGATGACATGATGCATTTTCCCCCATTGTAATTTAAACACTAAAGATTCTGCTGTTATTTGATTTAACATCATGGATAACTTGAGCATGTTCTTAGAAGGGCCCTTTTCTTTTTCCTTCTGCGCAGTTTTTGCCCCACCGACCAAAAATTCGCAACTTGCTCAGATGATGGAACTGTTCGTGTTTGGGACTTCACAAGATGCTATGAGGAAAAGATTCTTAGAGGTAGGTCGAAAGTGAAAATTCACCATGGCAACCAGTTTAACTAGATCCGAAAGAAGAAAGAAGATGGTTGAATGAAGCTCGCATACACCCACAAATCATTATGATATCTTACTTTATATAAGACCAACCAGAATTTCTGTTAGTTATATCCCTTTATTATTATCTCCATATCTGCTTTTGCAAGAACTCGGAAGTTGCATCTTCCAAGGTAATCATCCCGATATCAGTTTTCAAGAAGTCCAGTTACATCTTCAAGGTGGTGGTTTTAGACCGTCTGCAGGCACACTTTTTAAAACTGACGGACCAAGTTTGACAACCATGGTGCTTTACTGATTGAAGCTTTTCCACCAATTTTAAAAATAACTGTTAATAACTAGTGCATAACTGCAGATGTAATAATTGACGTTTGCATATTAATTTCATAAAAGGGATTTTATTTTGTTTTATAAGGGGTGGGGATGGCTGAAGTAAAATAAAAATGCATTCCACAAGGTGTTTGGGAAATTTTGTGACCCTGGTTGTGGCACTTTTGGATAATTTTCAAGCCTAGTCCAAGGCTGTCCCACAAACTGTGATATTTGATGTCTAGGGATTCTGACCAGTGGGTGTCCTGGGGAGATCTTCCAGTTCTAGCCATGGCAATATCATGGAAATTAGAGCCCTACTGGCAGAAAATTAGCTAAAATTGTGGAGCTGAGGTAAGGTGCTTCAACAGCTCACAAAGCAACCCAAGGTTTTGGAAAACTCCAATTTAAGCTAATTTGCAAGTGCCCCCCCCCCCCCCTTTCTGAATAGAGGAAGAATAAAGATGCTTTTCTACAGCTGGGAAGTTTTCCAGTTCACTTTTTCCACAGTTCCATGCAGTTGAAAATAATTGACAGTCATTTCTAAATATTAGACTATCACTTAGACATAATAAAAAAAAAATATGCAGAATCATAGCTCCCCTTTTTGGGGGGATCAATTTTTTTTTTTTTGCAAATGAAGACCAGGCCTTGGTAATTTTGCTAATTTGTTATTAGGCATAAAATTCCCCACAAGCATTCTTACAGGCATTAAAAAAGGACTGGATTTTTTTTTAATCATGGACACCATTTCAAGAACTGAAACAAATTTGTGCATTTTCAAGGCAAGAAGGCAAAATCACATATTTTGTCAAGATCAGTAAAATAATTTAAAATAAATTGCCTGCTTTCACCATGTTTCTTGTTCCCAGAGTCTGTGGAACAAACTTTCCTTTGTGGTCTTACAGACTTTTTCCTGTCTGCCAGTGTATTTTCAGTGCACAAATTCTAACCTTCATATCTTAAAACTTCTAACAAGACCTGCAGATAAATATTAATTAGATCTTCAAAATTTAAATGGGCTCATGGTGTCATATTTGATGGACTGTTGGACAAAGACAGATTTGCAGACATTGAAACCAGACTTCTGTTAGTGTTCAGGTTGCTGAACTTTTATATGAATTTGAATAATAAAATATAAATAATATAGCTTGTATAACACATCATTGCAGTCGTACAAAATTCCTTGGACATTTGGCTAACCAATTCTTCAATAAATGCTGTAACTGTTGTAAAATTTTCTTATAATTAAGCCATTCTATGAAATATGATTCAAAGCTCAAAATTTATTTTCTGTAATGGCTGCCTTAATATTTGACCTGCTTATTGAATTAGGATATCTTTACACTTGGCTCAAGACTTGTACTGCCATTATATCAGTTTTATGCTGTTTTAATTTAATTTTTGAGATCAACAAGTAATGTTACGGTTAGTTAGCTTAGTGATTTTGGCTTGTCTCAGAAAATTCAAATCACATTCTTCATTCTAACATATATTCCTCTCACCATGCAAACTTTCAGAAAATAAGGTTCCCATTACTGGTACTTCAGAACTGTCCGTAACACTTGTTATATCTGTTTGTAACTGCTATGCTATGGCTAGTGTACAAGCCTCCGTGGGCATAAAGAAAAAAAATATATTGTGGTTTCAGAATTGATAACAGTAATTCTGATTTCTAATTAAACAAAACACCTAGGTTCAAAGCAGGATAAAGTTTGCATGTGTCCCTAGCTGTATTTTCAACAGGGGCTCCTGTGTCAAAATTAACTTTGATCAACCTAAAAACGATGTTGTTTAGTCCACAACATCTAAGTCCAAAAATGAGATCACCTCAAAAATTTATTACCTGAACCTTTTGTTATGACACTTCTGCTTTAATATTACCAAGCTAGCCAACCAGGTGTCACAGATTGATAAACAGTGCCTCATGACAAATCAGTCTTAATAGTACAATGCTAGCCGACCTGGAGTCAAATATTTATCAACTGTGCCTCCTGACAAATCAGTATTAATAGTACCAAGGAAGCCCACCAGGTGTCACAGATTTTTCAACTGTGCCTCCTGACAAATGAGTCTTAATAATACCAAGCTAGCCCACCAGGTGTCACAGATTTATCAACTGGCCTCCTGACAATCAGTCTTAATAGTACAAAGCTAGCCCACCAGGTGTCAAAGATTTATCAATTGTGCCTCCTGACAAATCAGTCTTAATGGTACCAAGCTAGCCCACCAGGTGTCACAGATTGATCAACTGTGCCTCATGACAAACAAGTCTTAAAGATTCCAAGCTAGCCTACCATGTGTCACAGATTGATCAACTGTGCCTCCTGACTAATCAGTCTTAATAGTACCAAGCTAGCCCACCAGGTGTCACAGATTGATCAACTGTGCCTCCTGACAAATCAGTCTTAATGATACCAAGCTAGCCCACCAGGTGTCACAGATTGATCAACTGTACCTCCTGACAAACAGTCTTAATAGTACCAAGGAAGCCCACCAGGTGTCACAGATTTATCAACTGTGCCTCATGTCAAATCAGTCTAAATAGTACCAATGTAACCCACCAGTTGTCAAGGATTTATCAACCGTGCCTCATGACAAATCAGTCTAAAAGTACCAAGCTAGCCCACCAGGTGTCACAGATTTTTCAACTGTGCCTCTTGTCAAATTAGTGTTAATAGTACCAAGCTAGCCCACCAGTGTCACAGATTTTTCAACCGTGCCTCCTGACAAATGAGTCTTAATGGTACCAAACTAGCCAACCAGGTGTCACAGATTGATCAACTGTGCCTCACGACAAATCAGTCTTAATGATTCCAAGCTAGCCCACCAGGTGTCACAGATTGATCAACTGTGCCTCCTGACAAATCACTCTTAATGATACCAAGCTAGCCCACCAGGTGTCACAGATTGATCAACTGTGCCTCCTGACAAATCAGTCTTAATAGTACCAAGGAAGCCCACCAGGTGTCACAGATTTATCAACTGTGCCTCATGTCAAATCAGTCTTAATAGTACCAAGGTAGCCCACCAGGTGTCAAGGATTTATCAACCGTGCCTCATGACAAATCAGTCTAATAGTACCAAGCTAGCCCATCAGGTGTCACAGGTTTATCAACTGTGCCTCCTGACAAATCAGTCTTAATGATACCAAGCTAGCCCACCAGGTGTCACAGATTGATCAATCTTGCCTCACATACATGCCCATTTCACCGTTCAGGCAATAACTAGGGTTTTTACGCCGCAGTTTTGCCTCTTCAAGTACCCCTCTCTTCGCACTGAGGTTGCAAGAACTGACATGCCAGCTAGCTAGGTCCGACCCGCCCTCACCTTCAGTCTACCACCCGGGGATCCCCAAGGTGTTCCAGGGAGCCTGAGCCTTGCAACCTGCCAGTAATGTCCGATCAATCTTGCCTCATGACAAATCAGTCTTTATAGTACCAAGGTAGCCCACCAGTTGTCATAGATTTATTAAACTTACCTCCTGACAAATCCGTCATAATAGTACCAAGGTAGCCCACCAGGTGTCACAGATTTATCAGCTGTGTCTCATGACAAATCAGTCTTAATAGTGTCAAGCTAGCCCACCAGTTGTCATAGATTTATCAACCTTGCCTCTTAAAAAATCTGTCTTAATGGTTTCAAAGCTTCTCAACCAGATATCAGCATTTGCATCTGAATTAATTACTAATTATCTTCTCCTTTCCCTCTTCCTCTCTTTCTTCCTTTTCCTATCTTTCCTCTCCCTCTTCCTCTCCTCCTCTCTCTCCTCGCCCTCTTCCTCTCCTTCTTCCTCTCTTTCCCCTCCTTCTTTATCTCCTCTCCCTCCTCCTCTCCTTCAGTTCCCTCTCCTTCCTCTCCTTCCCCTCCTTTATCTCCTCTCCCTCTTCATCTCCTTTCTTGTCCTCTCCTTCTTCTCTTTCCACTTCCTTTCCCCTCCTCCCTCTCTGTTCTTCTCCTCTTCTCCCTTCCTATTTCTATATGTATATACATATCAAGGCCTGTCTCTTCATAATGTTAGTTTTGTTCATACAAAAAAAAATTTTAAGATATCTTCTGCATAGCCTGTGAAGTGGTAAAGATATCAGACACAGGTGAAAATTTTAACACTGTTCAGCTGACCAGCTTCAGTGATCAGGGATAGAGCAAAGGGCTCAAATGTGGGACATTGTCAATTCAGATCTCACCTGAGGAGTGATGAGATATGTCATGGTGAGCCCCCACCCAGGGGGAGCGCTCTGCAGGCTTAACTGAAGGCTGTGCTCCACAGCTGGGCTTCACCCACAAACAAGTGCGCCTTGAGGGGTTCTTTGGTGTTATGACCTAGGACCCACAGGAGTGGTACACTTAGCCTGGTTGATGCCAGTATTATCACATGTATGCCCCTGTCATATAGTCCAAAACCTGAATAGAATTCTGCAGATGTACTTAGTCAACAAGCATAAAAAAATAGAGGTGAAAACCTCCACCAAGAAAAATATTAAAAAAAAAAACACAACAGAAGTTTACCAATATGATGATGGATGGCACTAGCAAGAATCAATATGATTTTTAATAGCTCTGACAAGAATCATTAGGACTATTAGTGGCTCTGAAAAGAATCAACACAGTAATTAATAGGTCTAACAAGAATTGATATAAATAAAAAATACAAACGGCATAAATTGTTGAACAGACAGAATAAATTTATGGTCAGCTATGTTTCTACCATGTCTGCTTATAGAAAGCCTCTATGTATATAAGTGTAAGGATGGAAGATTTGATTGTATATTTGGGTACGACAAGGGCCAGTCCTCACTGCATTGTATTGTAAGATGAAGGTCCCCAGTTAGCTCTGTGTCAGTGTGTCAAAGGAAAATGGTGAAACCTCAGTAGAACCTCATAAGAACCGTCTTCTGTGGCTCAGGGGTAGAGCACAAGCCTTGAGGCTAGGAGATCATGAGTTCAAATCTCGGCCGAGGCTATGAGATTTTTCACGGTAGGCCCCCTTCCAGAGTGAGCAGTCTGCCATACTTCACTGACAAACAAGTGTGACTTTTGGGGTTTCAGAGTGGTATGATCCAGCAATAGGGATGATTACACACCTTTGGCTCACAGGTGCACTAGTCACTGGGTTAACACCAGAATATAAAAATGAGAATAACTGTGGGATACTGCGCTGTCATGTAGTCCAAAACCAGAATGGAATTCTGCAGATGTAAGTACTTAATTAAGCTATTATTAAAAATGGAGGCGGTTACCACCAACAATAAAAAAAAATTTTAAAAAGCAAAAAGAGGTGGTAAGATATTCAGGCGGCTCCCATCCACTGTGAGCACTCTGCAGGCATAATGGGAAGGCCCCACAGTCATGTATCACTCACAAACGAGTGCATCTTTGGGGGGTTCCTTGGTGTTATGACCCATGCAGCAATTGGGATGATAACACATCCAGGACATGCAGGTGTGATAGACACCAGGCCTGGGTGACACCAGGATACAAAAAATATATGATAGAAACCAAGTGCTAGTACCCTGTCATGCAGTTCCAAAGTGAAACTCTGCTGATGTTTTAAGATTAAGTATTAGATAAGAGAGAATAAATAAAAAAAGGAGGTGGTTACATCCACCAAAAATCAAAATAAATGTCTGCTTATATTACAAATTCTGTCATCCACATTTATGTAAGAGAAGTGCTGCCCCAGTTGACCTAGAACCTATCATTTAAAAGGTGTATATTTATTTTTTTAAGGACATGGAGCTGATGTGAAGTGCTTGGACTGGCATCCTCAGAAAGCTTTACTGGTCAGCGGCAGCAAAGACGCTCAGCAGCCGCTCAAACTGTGGGACCCACGGACAGGCAACAGTCTAGCCACAATGTGTGTACTGCTACTTATTATTGAACGGCCACACATGTTATCACACAGACACATACACCTGGCATACATGATGCTTAGTCTCATATCAGCCCTGCCCTCCATGTACTTAGTGTAGCAACTCCTCAGAATAAAATTGACAAGCTTCATAATTCACTCATCATCACTGTGTACAGTGACTCATCATCCAGGAATGTCAGACACCATGTGGCATGTTACTTCACTGTGCTCTGTGATGCATTGCACTAGAATGAAACCGAAAAAGTAGGATCCTGAATTTGTGACAGTGCTGACACTTGTGTGCTTTCAAAGTGTTTTACTTGAGCACTTTGTGAAAATAGAGTGACTTTACATGGCTGTGTTGATGACATAAGTGGCTTTTTAATAAAAATATTATGAACTGGCATGTGGGTATTACCTTCATATTAGCCTTCAGGCAGACCTATCACCCCTTGGCCATATGGGCTTTGTGCTGATATGCTTCCCTCCCCAATATGAAGGCATTGTGTAACAAGCCAGTTTATAACATATATATTATAAATTTACATGTGTGTATTTTATGGATGAAAAGAATAATACTGTGCTTACAAGTACCATTTCATCTCTGTTTTCATGTTCATGTAGTCAGTTACTCTGGTTTTGCATTTAAAATATGAAACATTTAATTGTTACTAGAAGTACAGACTAGTTCAGATACTGTTAAATGTTGATATTTGTCATTGTAAATTCTGCTTAATATGATAATATCAGATATTAAGGTCTTATTTTGTTGTCCCTGCAGGGCATAATTTTAATCACTATTATCAATTTATGATTAATTGTGTTATAAAATTATAACCATGACAGAATTTAAGTTTGAAATGGTTACATCCTGTGAAATAAATATTATTTGTGCATAAATGTTTTACTTGTATTTTATATGTAGTATGTAGAAAAAAATTATAAAGGGCTGATAATAATAATGAAAATGAAAAAAAAAAAATATTACTTTTACTTTTATTATTATTATTTCTATACAATGAATTAATAAATAAAGTGATTTACATTTTGTAGCCACGCCCACAAACACACTGTCATGGAGGTCAAGTGGAACAAAAATGGAAACTGGATGCTTACGGCATCCAGGGATCACCTGGTCAAATTGTTTGACATCCGTAACATGAAGGAAGAAATACAGGTGTTCAAAGGACACAAAAAGGAAGCTACAAGTAAGCCTGTTGGTTATTGATTTTAAAGGGGCCCAGTCACTTATTGATTTGGGTTTGTCTAACTGTCCCTCTGTCTGTCCATCCATCAGATTTTCATTTCCGTATGATAACTTTCTTAAATATTATCCGATTTCATTCAAATTTGGGTCAGTGATTGCTCTCATGCATACCTTGGTTGGGATTGATTTTGGAGTATCTGTATCTGAAAATTTATTATCACCAGCTCCAAAACAAAACAAAATTTTCCCTTTTGTACCTAATTCACAACAAAATATTTATGACACGTGAAGACATGTTCAGGGGGGAATAAAAACAAAGCATATTGAGAAGGCAAGCATGAAGTTCACAGGATGATAAAATAAATAGAGGTGGAAGTGGTGGACATAAATTCAATTAATTTACTTGTTATACTGATATTGTCACTTTTTTTATTTACAGCTGTAGCGTGGCATCCGATCCACGAGAACTTCTTTGCGTCTGGTGGTTCTGATGGAGCTCTGATGTTCTGGATGGCTGGGTGAGTGTATAAATGTTTAATGACTCTGTCAGGAGGGTACGCATTCATCCCTGTTTGTTGTGTGTGTTTGTTCACAATGTTACTCATGCAATCATGAACCGAATCTCATGAAATTTTCAGGGCAATTTGGGAATGGGCCAATGAAGGTTCAGTCAGAATTTGGTGAGGATCCTGCACATGATCCAGATGCAGTAATGTCATTAAGGAATAATCAGAGTACAGTCTTTTGTGCAAAAATGAACCTCTAAATATGGACCAAATAAGTGAACGCAAACCCATAAGGCAGAGGCTTGCATTCTTCAGAATGCAGCTTTCTGGTTATATATTAAATCTATGTGTTATTACTTGATTTAATCATTCTTCATTCTGTTCTATATAATGTATTTATTGCAAAAATTCTGGCCTGTCATTTCACTCTTTATAAAGACTGAGTCAATCTTTTCTTAATCCTTATTGAAAATGATGCAAATTTCTCTCCTTTTCTTTTTTTTTCAACAGCACTCTATAGTCTTTCCATTGGTCAAGTACATTAAAGGGCTCCCACAACATTATAAATTGGCATGATTATCAAAATTTAAAAAATAATACTTTGCAAATCATGGTTTTTTAGAAATTTTCAAAAAAGGCTTGAAAGATTTATCTTTGCTTGAAAGATTAATCTTCTAAAAGAGTGGAAACCCTGTCATTTGCATATTGTCATGGATAATCTGCACTGCTTATTTTATACATGATAGTTTCTTGTCAAAATTATTGTATTTGTTTAAGGTCATGCAAAATTCATGAAAAATTTAGTGGATGAAAGTGTGGGAACTCTGCATTATTTTTTTCAGTAGAATCATCAACTCTCACCAAAATATCAGTCGCCATTCTAAAGCAAGTACAGACTGCCTCCAAACAAGGATTATTTGGTTTATGTATTTAATTGTTTATGTCTTTACAGGACCGATAAAGAGGTTGGTTCAATGGATGAGGCGCATGACATGATGGTGTGGTCACTTGCTTGGCATCCAATGGGTCACATACTGGCCTCCGGCTCAAATGATCACTCAACGTAAGTGTAAATCTCTCACAGCATTGCTTATTTTAAGGCATGGTTGAATATGTCAGATTGTTAGCTAACAATGGGTCACATACTGGCCTCCGGCTCAAACAATAACTCAACACAAGTGTAAATCTCTCAAAACATTGCTTATTTTAAGGCATGGTTGCATCAGTCAGATTATTAGCTAACACTGTTGCCAACATATATGTACTCTGGATTCAGATAATTTCTTGGGCTTAAATTTTCTCAATTTAAAATTAAAGCAGCATGTAACAGCTGTTAATATTGATAGCTTTTACACAGAGTGAGACTCATATAAAGAACAGCTTTTACCTATACCAATAACACTTTGTAACTTGGAGAGGGCACTTTATCACATGGACAGTCAAAACAGTTAAAGTTTAAGACCTGAATTGCTGCAAACAGCTAGGGGCAGACTCTCCTAACAGGCTACCACACCTGAAAGTAGGTCTCTAATATTTTCTAACAAATGAAAAATACTTCATAATACTTGAATACTGCCCTGTACAGAACTATTGGGCTTGGTTTCTTCCAGATTTGGACACTGATTGTAAAAACAAGATTTTAAAATGTAAGTTGTTCAACTGGACTGGTTATTTTTGTTTCCAACAGGCGATTTTGGACACGGAACCGTCCAGGTGACTGCATGAGGGACAAGTTTAATCTGAATACACTGCCACTGGGGATGGAAGATATGTTAGAGGGTAGGTCTCAGTCATGTTACAATTAGCAGTTTGAATCAGATCTCAAGCATGACCTCTCAACTTACAGTACCAGTACCATTACTAAGGCAGAATCGATTATCTGCAATACACATGGTCCTTAAAATACCTTAACAGAGTTAATGAGTTTTAACCCAATTAACAACAGTTCCTGTTGTCCACATAATGGAAGTCCCTTGAATTACAAAATATTTATAACACAAATTTGAAACCATTGAAAAAAAGATAAAACCGTTTGCAGTATATTGATTTAAGTATTAATGTTACTCCCGTAATACATCAGTCATCCGATAGCAATTCATAGTATTATAGTGATGGCTACAACCGTGAAGGTTGACACCCCATTTATTTGAATAGCCCGCCTAAATGAATATAATCAGTTTACAAATATGATATTCAATTAAACAGGATTGACTGTACATGTTATTTTATCTGTACTGTTCTTATTCAGATGGCGATCTCACAGGCCACAGTTTACCAGGAATGGGTCTTGAACATGGGTTACCAGAGCATTTAACGCAGCCAAAACAAGGTAATTTAAACATTGGTTGTACATTGCACCCATACTATCGGATGAACAAAACTTGTGTTAAGCAAAAGTGCATCTTTACTTTCCACTTATGCCACTAGATGTTGAACCTAGGTTTGCATGAAATACACTTCTTGAAATCAGATGATTTACATTTCTTGTTTCTTTTGATGTTGTTCTCCAGATCAAACACACTGTGTTCAAAGAAATACTGCTATTCACAATTTATATAGGGAGGTGAGGTTTATATGAGTTGATGAGTAATATGTGGGTCCATATTTTTTGTTGGAGGGCTTTCTTAGATCTTCTGGAGTGTGAAACCTTTGATGACATTTTCCCCTTTTTGCAAGCCTGTGTTTAACTGTATCAACAAGACAGCCAGTTATCACATATCCAACAGACTTGCTCTTGATATTTTAAAGGTTGTGACCTTCTCAGCCTGTTTACACTAATAAGTCTTGTTCATCATTTTCCAAAGTAAATGCTATTATGGTCTCCTCAGAAAGATTTCATTATATCACATAATACCAAATAAAAATTAAACGTCAAGGTCATTTCACCTCCAGAATTCTAAAAATGGACAATAATGACAAAAAAAATAGGTATGGGTCACAGTCAATGCGCTCGTCAATTTAAATCCCCTGCATCAAAAATTTTAATTTTGATGTTCATCTTTCAAGAAGATAAAATGATACAAATTTGCTAAGATTTCCTGTGTTATATAGTGCTTTTACCTGATAAGCAAAAATATTATTGTAATTATCATGGTTTTTCCTGATCATATGATATTTTATGGAATCATACAGAAAAAGGTAAAATAAAAATTTTGCCCGCCCACACTGATTTTTGAAAAAAATTGCCTGAGAACCATACTTTAATTTTTTTCTTAGCTCAGCTGACTGTAAGTCACCTGAGCTATAGTGATCACCCTTTGGCCGTCTGGCCATCTGGCCGTCTGTCCTTTAACAGGGCACAAATCGACTTGCTGGATCTGAAATCTTCTAACTTGACATCCAGGGAGCTCCATGAAAAATCTCCTTGAAAACCTGGAATTAGGTCTCTGTTACCCATATTCTTCGAGCTATGGGGTTCCGAAGTACCCCCCAGAATAATGGAAAATTTGATACAAAAGCTCAAGTATCTGAACAACTAATGCATTGATCACCATGGAGTGGGTCATCAGTTTCTGCAGACTGGTGGGGCTACCTTTATTTTGTTTATTTTTTTTTACGAATTTTTTCTCTATTTCTGAGACCTCTTAAGATGCAGTCATCTGTTAACAGGGCACAAATCATAATGACTGGATCTAGAATCTTCTCTTTTGACATGCAGAGAGGCCTATGAAAAGTCCCATGCAAAACCTGAAATTAGGTTTCTGTTACCCATATCCTCCAAGTTATGGGGCTCAGAAGTACCACCCAGAATAATGGAAAATTTGTTACAAAAGCTCAAGTATCTGAACAACTATTGCATCTATCACCATTATTCTTTGCTTGCATATTGATCATGGAGTCTTTCATTAGTTCCTGCAGACTGGTGGCACCACCTGGATTTTTTATTTCAAATATTTACCCATTTTTTTCTCTATTTTATAGACCTTCAAAGATGTGGTCATCTGTTAACAGGGCACAGATTGTAACCATTGGACCTAGAATCTTCTTACTTGACATCCAGGGAGGTCAATGAAAAATCTGCTTGGAAACCTGAAATTAGGTCTCTGTTGCCCATATCCTCTGAGCTATGCTTAAGTTGAATGGGGATTACATCTACAAAATTTGGATTGATAAAATTCCCTTTGTGAATGTTTTCCTAGTCATCTGAGCGTCATGACCCCTGGGTCACTAGTTTTTGTGCTGGAGCTGTTGGTGTTAGAGTTAGGGGCAGGAATTGGAGGAGGCTTCCTTTGCGATCATTACACTAATTGACCCAGTTATATTTACTATTTCAGAACCTCCAAAGCCAAAGGAGGAACCAAACATTCCAGGGCTGGACAGTCTTTATCCACAAGACAAATCACATCGCAAAAAGGTGCCATACGCGCGTCCCATTCCCCGCCAGTTTGAGCAGGCCTGGTCAACGGGGGTGAAACCCTCCCTCGGGACAGACGGGGGCGTCAATAACGTGTTACCAGGAAAGGGGCCACCCTCACTACTCAATCAGCAAGGTGAGGGACCAAATATAAATTGCTGGCAAATTTTACATTATGATAGTGGCTTTGTAAATCAGATGTTTGTTTGCATTCATGCTGTTGTTATAAGTGCTAAGAAATGTTTACTTATTGGCATGCTAAATGTCTGCATGACTGAGTTTAAGCAGTGAAGGCTTAAGTCTGTGTTGTTAATATTGTACCTTCTTCTTGGTCAAGCTTATTTAGTTATTTTGAAACACTATATTTACAAAACCTTTTGTCTTAACACAAAATTCTGCAATTATGTACAATTGTGGGACAAATTTGTTTCAAAATGTTGAATTGTGCTGTTGGGGTACATATGCTTACACGAAGCATATATTTTATAATAACTTACTAAGATAAAATATATGCTTCTTTTAATTTACCAATTTGGAGATTTTCTTGAGCACAATTTTCCTAACCACTACAACCCTAACTTTTACCTGGATGTAATTTCTGTGGATCCAGTTTTTTCCTGATGTAATTTCTGTGGATCCAGTCTGTCAACTTGATGTATTTTTCAGCAGGCCTTTCTGCAGAATTGTATTTGCGCTATGTTGTAATTTTATCATATGAATTTCATTTTCACAAAATCTTCAGAAATAAAAATATCCTTATGAAAATTCCAAAAATTATTTACACATCAACATTACCAGTTTCAAAACATGAATCTTCTAAGTTCTGATCAGTAGTCCTTGCTTGTTATACAGAAGTACATAAATTATACTGTTCAAGTTGCTTAATATGGGATATCACTTATGCAGCTTCTCGTGTAGATGGAGGAGAAACACGACTGGCTGGCGCAGCCGGAAGCCTGTTTATGCAGGCAAGCGTGATTCAGTTGCACACTCAGCAGGATGGGCGAACCTGACAGTCCCCACTTTTTTAGCTTGGAATCTCTTTAATTAATATGATCATTGAATAAATACAGTTGTTTCGTACCATAATGTACAATAATGTACAATAATTAAAAAAAACTGCAAAATTTGACGTTTATCAATGACTAAAGACCCTGTGTACGTTTCCCTTATACAAGGCAGGTGATTCAAGATCAAATTCTGATACAAACCGTGCCAAATGTAGAATTTCCTTCTGTCTTTTCATGTTTCTGTATTATGGTTTAACCCAGCATAGTAAATATGATAAATAATAAGTATCAGGATGATCGGCAATTAAAACACTATATATGTCCAGTGCCAACACTGTTGTGTTGAATGAATGGGCTGGTCAGGCTCAACACTATGGGGCACTAGTTGTTTGCCTGCAGTTTTTCAAGCAGCCAGTCATTTACTGCCTCCACACACGAGAGTATTGGTATTAGCGATATCCCTTATTGGTAACCTCTGCTATCACAGTGATGAGTTAGTTAAGATTAGAACGCTTATGTAAGACTAAAATAGTTTCTGCATGATATTGATGTTAGTATTAAGCCATTAAGAAACCTGTCTCCACCAGAGGGTCATTGTATTATACATTGCATTACATTGTTCTTGTATAGAGACAGGTCCATTTAACATGTCAACAGGAAAAGAATTTTGTTATAATTTTGTCCATACCAGCAAATGGGTCTGCTTGCTAGATTTTTCCCATTTTGCATGCTGTGTTCCTTTGGCTTCCTTGATTGACAGTTTGCTGTAGCAAGACACAAGGAAACATTCATAGTTGACAAAGGGATGTGGTTTATGCATAATTTTGTTCATTCATATTCCTCATTTGGAGGATAATATGAAGATTATTGGATATTTACAGTACTACCCATTATCTGTTTGTGGCCATTCCATTGCAGTTTTATGCATGACTGCCTTCATCACTCAAAGTAGGCCCTATCCCCTATTAAAGCCAGCTATTCGCCTACCTATTTCTAGAGAATTCATGTAACTTTTGGCTTACTCTCCGTTAATATTAATGAACTCTTGATAATTCCTGTTAAGAAAATCTCTGTAAATACCTATGTGATGAAGTTTGAGCTTTTATATGAGCTTGTCTATCTACAAGCTGTTTGTAAACACAGCAGTGTTGAGAAACCGGGTAACGTAAGGTGGTTTGGATCTTGGATGCATATGTACAGAAACTGAAAGGTCACAAGTTGCAAAACTCTATAGTCCATTTCACCACCTGCTGTCCACCTGTTTTTTGTAGATGATATACTTAAAAGTTTATATTTTTCAATATTTTCAAAGTAAACAACAAATGGAAGTGACAACCTAATATGGCAGTTAAGAATTTTACAATAAATACCCCGTTAATGTTTCACAACATTTTAGTCTCTTTATCATGATCTGGCAGATATGGTGTGTCCCTCCATAAGTAGCCATCTTCGTTTTAGCTGGTTATATTTTTTAGAGTGTTTACATGAGATCATCATATCAGCAGCTGTCAGTTGAGGCTGTTTTTGCATGTGACCAATGACCTTGACTGCCATAAATGGGTCTGATATGTTGTAAAATGTAGACTGATTTCTCATATTTTTAGAAAATTCTGTTACTGAAATATGGCATAAGGTAGGAATTTAGTTACCTAGTTGAAAATTAGGTTCTGTAATCCTCTCCTCTACACTATAATTGTTTCCCTTGAAATGGTCTAATAAAAATTTTTATAGCAAAAATCAGGTGGACACGAGGGGATGAAACGGACTATAGTCCTTCTGACTTGTAGCCAGATGTCTTTGTTAAATGTGTTTGGATTATTTTTGTTGGCTCCCTACATTATATGCATGTGGATATAAACAAAACGTGCAGCCTATGTGCTGTGGGGTCAGGTCTTCTGGACAATTGACGTATCCATGAACTCTATGCAACCTTAATCTCATATTCATACAATGAATAAACATAAGCATGGGACTAAGGAGCAACCAATCAGGTGACCTTAAACATTGTAAAGCGTCAATCATCTGACAAAAACAAAATTTTGCATAATTTGACAAAGCTCTGTCAAACAGAACACATGTAGTCTGTAAATACTACCAGTACCAATGTTGTCATGTTTTCCGGGATATTTTACTATATGAAGGAGACAGTATAAAAAGTTTCTAGGCTATAGGTTGCGGGAGCCATTCCTCCGACTACCGAGTGAATAATAATGTCTTACCTGGCACATAATTAGTATGGGACAAATAATCCAATATATATTGCAACACAGTTCATATATGACTGCGATATAGTAAACAATGGTCAGATGATACCAGTTGATGACGTCAGTCAATACGAGGTCATGCGCCATCGCCCTTTGTGACTTCATTATCATATTATAATCAGCTCTTGCTGCCATGGGCATGGAGGTCCTTATGTGTAGGAGCGTTTTGGGGGCTCAATATAATAATAAGTTAAAAGGGCGGAGCATTTGGGCTGTGGTAGATAGGTCAATTGTTATGAAAGGTCCAAGGAATTATCTCTGGTTAATAGACATCAGATATCAGAATAGGCCACTATAAAAAGAATTAAACTTAATTGTGTATTCCTGGGTATCTACAGAGCAGCCTCACTTATCAGGAGAGACCTGTCATTTTGGTGAGTTTATGGTTGTAAAACGTTTAATTTAACCATAGTGTCCTCTGGTGGGCACTGACTAGTTATGCTTGTTTACAGTTTAAGCTTGTTTTGTTATGCATGTATTAGTTGTGTAGATAAGTGAATGCCTGTTGTTTCAGTGAATCCTGCACAAGATAACTCAACGTTCAGGAGGCCGTCAGGGCCTCAGCTCTCACACAACAGACATAGACGTGGTATGTACAGAAGTCACATGGATGTTCTTGCTACTTCAAACAAAGACTTTAATAATAACCCCCTAAGGCCAAAAAAACATAAAAGTTATGGTTCTCAGGCACTGCCCGCGTCAATTTTAAACCCCGCATAAAAATATTTTATTTTGATGTTCAATAGAATCTTACCAATTTGAGCAAAATTCCTTTGTTATGTTGTGCTTTTACTTGTTAAGCAAAATAAATCTGTTATTATCATGCTTTTCCCTTATCATTTGACATTTTTATTATAGCATATAAAAATTTAAAAAAAAAAAAAGGCCCGCCTGCATTGATTTCTGAAAATAAGCACCTATGAACCAAACCTTATCTTTTTATTTTTTGGCCTAAGAATGTTATTTACTTTATTTGATCATATTTGCACCTTTATCATAAACACCCTTCATGTTTTTATAGGGTTTTGACAAATTATTAATTGCTTGCCATCCAAAGTCACCATGCTTTTCAGTCATATATTATTGCTGATCAACTATAATTGAGGATCTGTCAATTGGGCAAAACGGTTAAATTGGTTGCATTTTTGCATTATTGATCACAAACAATTATGTATACACATTCAAAGAAGTCATTAACCAGATAAAATATATGATAATTATGTCAGAGACATAAGAAAGAAGGGGCACAAAACAGCAAACAGCATTAAACTTGACTGAACCTTGTGCAGTGAAAAAGTAAAAGGTTAAAAGGTGTGGGTTTATAGTCTGATATCACCAACTATGTCAGTCTCATCTGACTTTACACTTTGCCTTCCTGGTCTTTCGGGCCTGTTCATTCTTGTAGCTTTTCTTGGCTCCCTGGGGAGCATACAACCCAAGCTGCCATATCAGGCGCTACAAGGGTTTATTCTACATTTGCCTTCCTCCCATGACCAGTACTTATTCACTCCTGGGCCGAGAGAGAGCGCACCTTTAGGGTAAAGACTTTGGCTAGGAGTCTTAGTGCAGAGGGCGGTCAGAATGGGACATGAACCCACAACCCTGGTGTCACAAGTCCAGCTCCCTATCCATTACACCACCACACTCCAAAAAGAGTCACTTCCTGGCCATTACATTGTTTCTTCAACATGGTAGAAGTGAGGCCTAATCTATTTGGTCAATTTATATGGTATAATTGTATAAGGAGATTTCATGGTGATATAGAAGGTGCATGTACTGGTACATAAAAAAAAAACTATCATCAGTCATTTTTATACGCCCGTCATATGACAGAAGTATTATGGTATACCCATTGTCCCTTAACTTTTGCCGCAATAACATACCAGGGGTTTGATGGATTTTCATTAAACTCACCATAATTACTTACCAACAGATAATCTTGCCCGAGTTTGATTATTGGCAACATCCAAACATATTTAATTTGGTCATAGGTCACTAGGCTACTTTGTGGTGTCGCCGCTATGACTTATGAGGAATATGAAGCATTTTGATAAAACTTATCAGAAATGTTAATCAATAAAATATCTCACCTAAGATCAATTTCCAGCAAAATCCATGCATATTTAATGAAGTCAGAGGTCACTGCACTTTGTGGCACTTTGGTGGCTTACCAAAAAATCTTATGGATTTTCATGAAACTCATTTTACATATTAACCAATAGAGTTTCTCACCTGAATTACCTTCATATCAAAATTCATGTATATTTAATGAGGTCAGGGGTCATTGTATGGTGAGCATGTATCACGATGCTTATCAAATCATGTGGGAATGTATTGTTCCAGGCCTATCCAAGACCAACCTGTATCCAAACCCACCCCTTAACCTGAGTTAGCCACCATCTTTTTGGATTTTGAGCAAAATTTAACTCCTTTATTGCAGATGCTCAGGCATCGCCAGGGCAACAGCAGTCAGATGGAGACAGCAGCAACTCTAACAACAGGGACAATAACAAGCCAGGGCCGTTATTGGAAGGCTCAAGGTCGCAGGGGTCAAGGTCAAATCAAGGACAATTAATGCAAGGCCAGTTTGGTCAAGGGTCAGGGCCACCCAACCAAGGTCAATTCATGTCAAGTCCAAATAAACACCAGTTCATGAAGAGTGAACAGCAGGGGTCAAATCAGTTCAATCAGGGTGAAGGTCAAGGTGATCCAAATATGGGCAAATTCAGACCAGGTATGACCCCAGGAGGTCAAGGACAAAGAATGCCAGGACCAGGGGCTGCAAGTCAGGGTAAGATTGTACTTGATATTTGTTCTTCTGCATGATAACTTAAATATGTAAATCTACAATTGCAAAAAATATTAAAAAGTAAAAAAAAAGCAGGGCCACACAAATAAAATAATAATAACTAATCTAGATGAAATTTGACGGCCTGTTTTTACTGATCAGTTCTTTTGTGTGTGTTGGGGGAGGGGGTTGATGAGCACCAAGCTTCTGATATTACTGTCAATAAAAGCTACTTTTGCCCATAAGGTCTCATGACTGGTTGCCTTGTTTCAGTTTTACCTTTTTATCACCCAGTTATTGTTAGAAACGATAGTAACCAAATATCTCTTATTTGCAGGTCTTCCATATTAAAAATAAAAATGCTAAAATATATAATATGGGCAACATGGTTTGTACTTGTACCTGAGAGTCTTGGAAAAAGAACATTTAGATGTCCCGGAAAAGTCCTGGAAAACTTGAGCTTGTGTTCTTTGATTAAGTGAATAACATTGAAAACTGGTTAGATAAGAGTTGAACATACAAATCAAGTCATTTCAAATAAAAAAAAACAAAAATGATGTATGCTGTCAACAAACTGATCTACAAACTAATTCAACATGTAGACATTCTTCAGAATTAACAATCATGTTACTCAAAAACTGTTTTAAACCTAATCATTGTAAAAGTAATAATTTAGTGTCATATATCATTCCTGTCTCTTTAGTTATAACTGTTTAAGGAAACTTACCATCTACAATTATTGATCAAGGCCTTAAATTGTCACATTTTCCAATTTATTTTGCCCTGGAAAATGCCAAAGGGCCCTGAAAATGTCCAGAGATGTTTTAAACCTTCAAGTGTTAGAGACCTGATTGAGAATTTAGCTGCTATCAATTATGGCAGAGCTAATACATTTTGATTATATAATGAAGATCTGATTCATTTATGCAGTATTTATATATAAAAATATCTGTATTTTCACAGGTTTACTTCAACATCCAAACCACCAAGGGATGCCTTCAGAAGGTTCAGGTTTCCAAAAAGCACAAAGAGACCAGCGGTCAGACAGCCATAGTGGTAACTTCAGCGATAACTTTTCCAAAGACACTGACTTCCGCCGTGGTTCTAGTTCAGAACAAGATATGAACCCACGTGACAATTCACGATTTGGTGGGTCAGACTGGGGTCGGGGCAGAGGTCGGGGCAGAGGTCGTGGAGGTCATGACAGCAGGGGTGGTCATGATGATCATGGTACTCCTTCATCCAGGCCGCCATCTTTGTTAGATATGCCAATGATCGAAAAACCTTCTCTCAAACGGCAGTGGGATCAGGGGCCGGGACATAATACAATGGAAGCTGATGAATCTAGCTTCAGATCAGAATCATCAAATCGTTCCGGTTTTGATGAACCTTCCCGAGATCGTGATATGCGTAATGAGAACTTTCCTTCTTCTGGTGGAAGAGGACGTGGAGGGGGTTTTGGTGGTTTTGGCCATCGACATGGTGGTCACCAAGATCAAGATAATTATGGGATGGAAGGAGGTATGGACTCACCAAATTACGACAGATTCCGTGATTCCCCAGGTTCAGGGAATGACTTTGCGGTTCGGGGCCGAGGTGGCGGTCCTCCAAGGGGTATGTTTCGTGGGGGTAGGGGAGGGCCTATGGGTCCTCCCCGTGGACCACGCCCACCGTTCTTAAGTATGCGAGGGGGGAGGGGAAGGTGAATATGACTAATCGCAGTTCATCATGCACCAGATTGAATAGCCAGTCATCATGCTCCGTACTCACTCCAAGAACCATCGATTTACACTGTAACAGGATCGCAAAAAAGCCATGTATTATATGTCTCTTCGACCATTCGTCCGTCAGGTCAGGTTATTGTCCAGAGTCCATTACTTAATCATAAGAGCATGTGAGAAATTATGGTTGGGTTTTTTGTCAACAAATAGGTATGTGCAAAGACTACTGTGGTTGCCTTTTTGTTTTCGGAAGGGTTTCAAATTTGCAATTTTAGCAAAAAGGAAAATATCGCAAAAAAAAAACTTTTTTTAAAAAAGAGGCTCCATCGTCAAAGGTAAGTTGAAAAAAATCTTCTATTATAAATGATATCAAATATGAAAAAAAAAAACTTCTATTATAAATGATATCAAATTGTTCATATTATCTGCCCATAATGAACAGTAATTACTACTCGTTTGATATTCACTGTGGTCCGTCCAGTTTTTATGATTTTGCGCACATATTATTTAATACAATAAATTCATATGATAAGGCCAAAAAAATTAAAGGTATGGTTCTCAGGCACCGCCCGCCTCAATTTTAAACCCCCGCATCAATAATTTTTATTTTGATATTCAATAGAAACTTACCAATTTTGAGCTCCAGTCACTTGCATTTCTTTCAAGAAGATAAATTCATACAATCTAGATAAAATTTCCTTTGGTTTGTAGTGCTTATACTTGTTTAGCAAAATAAATATGTTATTATCATGCTTTTCCCCAATCATTTTTCATTTTTATTGAAACATACAAAAAAATTAAAAATAAAAAAAACTGCCTGCCAGCATTGATTTTTGAAAAAAAAACATGCTTGAGAACCAAACCTTATTTTTTTTTTGGCCTAATGGATATGTTCTGTGTAGATTATTGTATGGTTTTAAAACGTGAAAATGAAACCCTCGCATAATAAAGAGAAAATGATAAACGTTAAATTTTGACCTTGTGAAAATGAAGTTAACCACAGTACTTCATCCGTGGCATAAGCCAGTCCCATCTCTAAAAAAATTTACCGTTGGCAACTATTCCCACAAACAGATTTGCATACAGACACAAAGAATAAACTTGCACCATTGGCTGAAACTTTGCTCAAATTCCATCTGTCCACAAAATAAATACCTGAAGTCAGTGGATATCATTTGAATTTTATCCTCACTCAGAAGCTGATTACCATAAAGATGTAAGAAAATTTTCCAACTCTTAATACCCACCTGTCCATTAAATTTCATCAAAATTCATTTGTAACTTTTTGGGATATTTTCAACTTGCACAAACAGATATACAAACATTTCTAAAAATAAATACCATATCTTCAATTTGTTTTTTCTGAGGCTAATGTTAATATCCACAAAAACAATAGCATGGACCAGGGACTATTTCCTAACCTTTTTATGCAGCCATCATCTTCCTATGAGCATGACTCTGACTTCTGCCCTCTCAGCAACCTTAGTTTATTAAATGCGCTATGGCATCTATTTCATGAATAAAGGTGGTATTCCAAATATGCATATGTATGCATCCATTTTCTAGCTGCATGCACATATATAACACACAAGTAAAAGTACTGGATATGCATATATGGAATCCCAGCTTAAAGAACAAGCCTACATATGATAGGGCCAACCACAGAACAGCTGGTCGAATCCAGCATAACATATAATCCACAAAAGTCGCATACTTTACACACACCGGATGTACAAGAATGCATGCCCTGAACACTGGATTGGTCAAATACTCAATGAATTTCATATGTTGATCTGGTCTTGTTCTAAATTTTGATCCACACCAGATTTTTTTTGCTCAGTACACAATGAGCATACACAGGTCACCTCATTGGTTTCATTATATTGTTAATAAGACCTGATCTAGCAGGCAGGTCAGCCTAGTGAAGCAAGGCTTTTATGTGATGGAGCAAAAGCCTTATAGAGACAAGTGATAAAAGGCAAGAATAGCTCCTTATTTGGTTTCTCTGATTTTGGACGTGTGTGCTCATTTTTGTCATAATCATGGAGGTTCAGGCAGGGTCGGTGAGTGTAAGGGTTCACCATTGTTCAATGTATAATAATGAAACTACATCTGAACATTTTCTTCCATCTTCAGATGCAAATATTTCATTACATATACAGTAAACCCTTTGTTATCTGAACAGCCAGGAGGATAAAGAATACTTAAGTGTTCAGATAACTGAACAGTCAGATATATTAGTATTTCAACACTTTATAATATACAAATAAGGTTCTAAGAAGTTTGAAAACTTATATTTTGGTTGAATATTATATAGTCCTGTTTTATGTCTCAGAACTGTTATTTTGGTTTAGTTTACCAGTTTTTGAATAAATGAGGTCCATTTTGCTTTAGGTTTGCAAATTTCATTCATATCTAATTCTTAACTCTGGAGTTGTATGTGATCTGAGATACAGTATTTATTGAGCATAATTTAATTCCTCTGAGAAAATAGGAACATTAATTCTGTGATCATATGACCTAAATACAAAATAACACTGAAACAAAAAATGATCCCTTCATTAGTCTGCATTGGATGCCAGTGTTCTTCATCTGGTTTATGTAATATTCATGAAGGTTATTGACCAATCAACAGATGCATGTGCTCGAGATCCCAAATACCAGGTGATTGCTTCTGATTATAATGCAGATCTTCTATTTTGACTATTTGTGTTATGAATATGTATGAGGTTGTGAATGGGAAAATGGGGACTAAGCCCTTTTCCCATACATGGCTGCTTGCTGCTTGCCACCAACAAAGTTTCGTTCCCCATTTTATGTACATAAAATCAAGGTTAGTTTATTATGATCATTGGGTCAAAGATGATAAAATAGAACTCAAAATATTTCTCAAATACAGTGCAGCTCCACTAGCCTGACCACCTTTAGAGTTGTGTTGAAAGGGGTGTGAATATTGCAGAACCATTAGTAGACTCAAACCCAAGTACTGGTTGCCATAACAACATACAATAGGGGCATTTGATTATAATAGGCTTATCAGAAGAAAAGGAACTGAAATGTTCTTAGTTGCTTTTCAGCAATAGAAGTGTCTGCTTAACAAATAGCAAAAAGTGATCTCTGTATGTGTTAAATTGACCAGAAATTATTCCAGAACAGGTTTAATGTCATACAATAATGAATAGATACGGGATGCCTGTTAGTTTGCAGAAAAGTCCAGATCAACACGCACACAAACAAGTACTCGAGTACTAATTTAGGACTTGAGTACTTGTTTCAAATTACCCAGACCCAAGTACTCCTTTTTCCACTACCTGAGGGCAAATCAAATGTTATCACTTAAGTCAGGTGTTCTTTTTACACATTTATGTCAAGCAACTATATATTTGGCCAGGACTTGGAAAGTGTGATCCTTTTAGCGTTATCGAGATGTCATATTATCAGGGTGGCCTCCAAACCTGACCACTGTAAGTCTACTGGTGGCCAATGGTATTTATAAGCAAAGTTTGATGCTATTTGACAGATAATGTGAACAAAATATATTCAGTTACAGATACAGGTATTTAATGGTCCATACATTCTTGCTCAGTGCCTGTGCCATCAGATCATGGGTTACTTTACTTATATTGATGTAAACCGGTGAATCAGATAAAAAGTCTGTATCAGAGTATAGTATGTCATGACAGCTACTTTAAGTTTCTATTTGTGTCTGCGGCTGTAAAAAGGGGATCTACGTAAACTGCAAACAGTTACCAGGTATTAGAAACTTTATACAAATGGGGACACAATCCAATAAAATTATCATATTTTGGCTTTTTGCTGGCAGTATTTTGTCAGAATGTCATGGTAATGTTTACGATGTCAGTTGGTTATAGGCACTGTTATAATTAAGCTAAATTCTGGGCATACATCTGTAATTGAAGGATTGGTAAAGTAGGGACTGAGATGAAAAAAAAGATAAACTGTATCAAAAGGGAGTATTTTGTGTACAAACTGTCAGTTTCAGTTGAAGAGTACATGTGTACAGTGTAATTGAATTATTAAATATATTGATGTACATAGTTTCTATATTGTCTGCTGTGTATGTGAGTGTCTTTGTTACATTGTATTGTATTAGTCAAAAACCCCCTGCTTGGAAGATGTACACTAAGAGGGGGAATGATGAGGCAATATATCTGTCCATCTGTCTGCCTTTCTGTAATCCTGAAATTCTATTATTGGCTATTGGTTGCATTTTAAGCCAAAGAATTGAACCAAAACTTTATATCCTTTACATATATCTGACCTACCCAAAGAAGAAAAAACTAAATTAATTTTTAGCTCAGCTGACTATAAATCATCTGGGCTATAGTCGTGGTCCATTGTCCGTCGTCCATCTGTCTGTCTAGCCGTCCAGTTGTCCGTCCGTAGGACTGGCACGTTTCAACACCATTGGACCTATGAATCAGAAATTCAGCATACAGTTAGATGTCCCCAAAATCTCCTACCATGACGAAAATTGGGTCAATAGGACATCGTTCCTACGAGATATTAAGGAAAAACCTCAATTTTTTATTATAAATCTATTTTCACACTTCAGGACTGCCTAATATCTAAACCACTCATCTGGTTTTCTTCATATTTACCATAAATATTCCTCTATATAGTTCCTATGTACATGCCAGAAATAAAGTCAGTATTATATAATTTAAAAAAGTTATGGGCCCAAACATAATGGACTTTGTAAAAAAATCAGGAAAGATATTTGGTAAAAAAAAAAGTGTTAAAGCTAGGGACTTTTTGTCAGTAATACAACTTTAATTAATCAAAATTTAATTGTACACTAAAAATTGGATTAAAAATCTGTTAAAAAATTTAAATATTGGCAAAAATATAAAATTGATACCTTAGGCCAAAATAAAAAAAAGGTATGGTTCTCAGGCACTTTTTTTAAAAAAAACAATGCGGGCGGGCGCTTTTTTTATTTTAAAGTTTTTGGTATGTTTCGACAAAAATGTCAAATGATAAGGGAAAAGCATGAAAATAACAGTTTTATTTTGCTAAATAAGTAAAAGCACTACAAAACCAAAGAAACTGTATGGTTTATCTTCTTGAAAGAAATGTCAGAGCTGCAGCAGCTCAGTATTGGAAAGTTTCTTTGGAAAATCAAAATAAAAATTTTTGATGCGGGGGTTTAAAATTGATGCGGGCGGTGCCTGAGAACCATACCTTTAATTTTTTTTGGCCTTAAATTTAGCCCAAGTTTGACCATGGCACTTTTTTTTTTTTTCTGGTTAGATAATTTGATTTACTTTTCACAGTCGATATATATATATATATATATATATATATATATATATATATATATATATATATATATATATAGATTTTATCTGTTAAATTCTGAAATGTGAAAGTAAAAGCTTAAAAATTATTCTAGTTATTGAAGTTTTTCTGAGACTTTACATTTTGAACCTCCAGACCAGCCATGTCTGGTGTCTACAGCCTTGTCTGGGTAAACGTATTAGTGATGCAACACTGCTTTTACAAATGTAGAATCACATGTGGCAACCCTGCCCTGTCCTCCGCCCCCCCCCCCCCCACCCCCAACCAGATATGTTGCATTACTTACATTCTTTAACTGATTGCTGTTTCCGATCCATTGTATACAACTTTTCCTGTCCTGAATCAAGTATTATTTTCATATATTTATTAATTAGCAACTTTAAAAAAATAACTTTTGAAAAAAATAAATACATCTGTGTTTCTATGAAAAATCTATTTTCATACTTCAGGATTGCCTAATATCAAAACCACTCATCTGGTTTTTAGCTCAGCTGACTGAAAGTCATCTGAGCTATAGGGATCACCTTTTGTCCGTAGGCCGTCCGGCCGTCTGTCCGTTAACAGGGCACAAATCGTAACCGCTAGAACTGGAATCTTCTTACTTGACATCCTGGGAGGTCTATAGAAATTCTCCTTGTAAACCTGAAATTAGGTCACTGTGACCTATATTCTTCGAGCTATGGGGTTTCGAAGTACCCCCCAGAATAATGGAAAATTTGATACAAAAGCTCAAGTATCTGAACAACTAATGCATTGATCATCATGATTTTTTGCATGGATATTGATCATGGAGTGTTTCATCAGTTTCTGCAGACTGGTGGCGCCACCTGTATTTTTTCGATTTTTACCAATATTTTTCTCTATTTTTGAAACCTCTTAAGATGCGGCCATCTGTTAACAGGGCACAAATCGTAACGACTACACCTAGAATCTTCTCTCTTGACATGCAGGGAGGCCCATAAAAAGTCTTTTTGGAAACCTGAAATTAGGTCTCTGTTGCCCATAACCTTTGAGCTATGGGGCTCCAAAGTACCCCCCCCAGAATAATGGAAAATTTGATACAAAAGCTCAAGTATCTAAACAACTATTGCAGTGATCACCATGATTCTTTGCATGGATATTGATCATGGAATGTGTCATCAGTTTCTGCAGTATGGTGGCGCCATCTGTATTTTTTTTATTTTTACGAATTTTTTTCTCTATTTTTGAGACCTCATAAGATGCGGTCATCTGTTAACAGGGCACAAATCGTAACAACTGGACCTAGAATCTTCTCTCTTGACATGCTGAGAGGCCCATGAAAAGTCTCCTTAAAAACTTGAAATTAGGTCTCTGTTACCCATAACCTCTGAGCTATGGGGCTCCGAAGTACCCCCCAGCATCATGGAAAATTTGATACAAAAGCTCAAGTATCTGAACAATTATTATATTGATCACCATGATTCTTTGCATGGATATTGATCATGAAATGTTTCATCAGTTTCTGCATTCTGGTGGCGCCACCTGTATTTTTTCAATTTTTAGCTCAGCTGACTGAAAGTCATCTGAGCTATAGGGATCACCTTTTGTCCGTCGTCCGTCCGGCCATCCAGGCGTCTGTCTGTTAACAGGGTACAAATCGTAACCGCTAGACCTGGAATCTTCTTACTTGACATCCTGGCAGGTCTATGGAAATTCTCCTTGTAAACCTGAAATTAGGTCACTGTGACCTATATTCTTCGAGCTATGGGGTTCTGAAGTACCCCCCAGAATAATGCAAAATTTAATACAAAAGCTCAAGTATCTGAACAACTAATGCATTAATCACCATGATTCTTTGCATGGATATTGATCATGGAGTGTTTCATCAATTTCTGGAGATTGGTGGCGCCAGCTATATTTTTTTTATTTTTTACGATTTTTTTTTCTCTACTTTTGTGATCTTTAAACATTTGGTCATCTGTAAACAGGGCACAAATCATAATGACTGGACCTAGAATCTTCTGTCCTCACCTCCAGGGAAGCCCATAAAAGGTCTACATGGAAACCCGAAATAAGGTCCCTGTTACCCATATTCTGTGAGCTATGGGGCTCTGAAGTACCCCCCAGAATAAAGATTTGGTCATATATTAACAGGGCACAAATCATAATGACTGGACCTAGAATCTTCTTTCTTGACATGCAGGGAGGCCTTTGGGAAGTCTCTTTGGAAATCTGAAATTAGGTCTCTGTTACCCATATCCCTCATGCTATGGCTCCGAGAATAAAGATTTGGTCATCTGTTAACAGAGCACAAATTATAATGACATGACCTAGAATCTCCTTTCTTGATATGCTGGGAGGCCCCTTAAAAGTCTACTTGTGCACCTGAAATTACATCTCTGTTACCCATATCCTTCATCCTATGTGGCTTTGAATACACCCCAGAATAAACATTTGGTCATCTGTTAACAGGGCACAAATCATAATAACTGGACCTAGAATTTTATTTTTTGACATGCTGGGAGACCCCTGAAAGGTCATCTTGTAAACCTTGAAAATAGGTGTCTGTTACCCATATCCTTCATGCTACAGAGCTCCATAGTACCCCAATGAATATTGGATGATTTTATACAAAAGGTCAAGTTTGGAAAAAGTATTTCATTCAAATTTGACATTCAGATGATAAAATTACTTTTGTCAATGTCTTCCTGGTCAGCTGAGCGTCATGACCCCTGGGTCACTTGTCTTCATATTTAGCATAAATATTCCTCTATATGTCCACCACAGTGAAAATTTGATCCAGAAAATTGCTTCAGAGAAAGACTTCTCTTATTCCTCCCATTGAGAAATGAGCAAACAGACTTACTTGGCCCATTGGATCAATATGCTCAACATTATGCTGTCAAGAAAGTACAGGTTGAATATAAGCGAAAACAATTTGATCACAATGCAGAAATCCTTTCAAAAGCACAACTCCGTGCTGAAAATGACCACAACCAGGAATCTGACCTAGTCGCGCCACTAAATAGCCAAACTGAGAGTGATGATTCAGCTTTGCCAAAAATTCCAAGCAACGAATTTGCATCATATGAACCTGACGGAAGTGATCATATAAAAATCTATGATTTGTCAGTAGACCTAGGACTCCCATCCAGACAAGAATGCCAGGAGTCACAACTTCTACCTGCACAAATACCTGATGATGAATACAGGCACCTCATCCAGAAACTAAATGAAAAACAACTTACAGTACTAAGACATTTCATGAAACATATTAAAACTGGTAATACCCCAATCAGACTATTCATTACTGGTGGCGCTGGAGATGGCAAATCTGTTGTTGTAACAACACTCAAACCTAGCATCTTCATTTGTGTTCTACTGAAGGCCAAGATCCATCAGATTGTCAAATACTCATCACAGCACCAACCGGAAAAGCTGATTGCAATGTGCAAGGATCGACCCTGCATAATGCTTTTCGTATTGACCCAAACAAAGGGTTTGAATACAAAAGGCTATCCTCAGACATTCTGAACACCCTCCGAGTACACTATTGAAACCTGAAAGTTCTTATGATCGATGAAATCAGCACGGTTGGAAGTCGTATGTTCAACTTTGTCAACTTGAGACTTCAAGAAATAATGGGAAACAAAAAACACTGGAGGTATCCATATTATTATCATGGGAGTCCTCTTTCAACTGCAGCCTGTAATGGATAGTTGGATTTTCAATGATCTTACTGGTAATTATGGACCACTTGCAACAAACCTCTGAAAAGAAGAATTCTTTGTATATGAACTAACTCGGATAATGCGTCAGAAAGATGATGCATATTTTGCAGAAACACTAAACCGCTTGAGAGAAGGGAATCAGACACAGGCAGACATTCCGACTCTGAAATCTAGGATAATCAGCACTGACAATTCATATCCCACCGATGCACCACATCTCTTCACAAACAATGCTGATGTATAGACCAACACAATGGTCAAGTGTATCTTCAGCCAAACACTGACAAAGTCATAATTACTGCAGTGGACACAGTTCTTGCAGATCTGACTGACAATATCAAGCAAGATGTCATATCAAGAATCCCTGATAATCCATCAAAAACAGCTGGTCTGTTACACAATTTACAAGCAGCTACATGACTCCCTTATGATATTGCCTGTAATGTTTCTGTTCAAGATGGAATAACCAATGGGTGTACATGTGTACTAAAAAAATTCAGTATCTACAAAATAACCCTACACCAGCAATTCTATGGGTTCAGTTTCCAGACTCTCACTTGATACTCCAGTCTGTAATCTCCTTGGATCCACCAACTGTATAAACTGTATTTTTTTTTGGGGGGGGGGGGGGGGGATAATTTCTTAAAAGCTAAAATGTCCAATTATTTTCTCTGTAACTATATTTTGCAGTATCAAACTAATATGGCATTCAAGAATTATAAAATAAATCCAAAGTTTGTTTTACAAAAAAAAATTCACTCTCTCTTACATACCATTACTTGTTCAAAAATAACACAAAGTCTTGTGAAGAGACTGAAACCATTTAATGACAAAACATATAACTGAGCACATTACGAAATTGTTTGAAAGGAGATACAGACCAGTCTGTTTCACAGCTCCCATAAATACTCGCATAATACAACTCTGAAATTACTAAATGTGTCCAATAACTAAAACCAACCAAAACAACACTTGAAAATCACAAATTTACTCCAACATGATCTGTGAGATAAAAAATCCTAACCAGTATTTCAGTATGTGACATGCAAATTAAAAAAAAGTATATATGTAATTTTCCTGCAATTATATGCACATTTTATGTTTCTACAAAACTACAGTTTGGCATAAAATGAGGTATAGGTATATGGCAATATGCAAATGAAAGAAACTAGGATCAGAGGTCACAATATAAGCGAGTGACAGGCACAGAGCTACTCTCTTTGAGGTAATCAAATCCTGTCTGTTTTGAATGTACACGTGGGATTTCCATTGAAATGGAATACTCAGGGAAAATTAGTACATTTAGTAATACTTAGATGGTCCTAATAGCTATTCAATAGAAACTTTACAAACTGGACATTGAATCTGAATCACATTTGTTTATCTTTTCTAAAAGGGACAGGCGCAGATTTTCTTTGAATTAAAAAAGAATATCTTGATCACCTGGTGCATGATTAATTTGGATCACAATAACTACTAAAACTTAATATTTGTTATTAAGCATTGATAGTCATGCCCCCATTGACCATCAGCGCCACTCAGTTTCATTTAGTGAAACTAAATCAATAAGCCTGTGTGCAACTAAGCATTCTTAAATCAGAAATGAGTGCTTTGACTAAATCTTACTGGTACCTGTTGGCTGTTGTTTAGTTAGTTGTTTACTTTAAAGCATTGTGGTTTCAATCAGAGCGTTAAAAAGTACAAGGCAGTCTGATACAAACAACCAAACCTGTAGTCAAACACTGACTATTAAAGAACAAAAACAAACAAAAAATGACTAGATGTATAGTATACTGACTAGACATTTTCAACGTGATCTTACTCACACATTAGTCATGACTACTGTTAGATACGCAAAATATCCATGCTAGAATAAGATTATGGTCATAGACTAATTAGTCTATCTATGGTCATAGTAAGGACTCCCATACTGTCAATTTTGTCATGTGAACATGTATATAGTATGGGGGTTCTAACTGGGACCACTATAATGGTTAATACACAGTTTCAAAGCCACTGGTCTGTTTATGTGAGCAGGTTTTACGCCAACGTTGTTACGTTATAAATCTTGAGCAAATCCACAGGCAACACCATACCTTTATAACTGTTACTTTAATATATTAATAGAATTAACATCAATGCTAAAAACCATATGGTTCACCTCCAAATTAAGAAATATTAAGCAGTGTTGTCAGATTATTAACCCCAGATGGAACCCCCGTACGCCACACTAGATATTGATTGTACTAGTAATCCCAGAATCACCACCTATAATGTCATGTATACTATTACCTGTTGTTACAACTTTTTTTTATCATTTATCTTTAATTGGTCGTATATATATATATATATATATATATATATATATTAATTGTAAGATCATATTTTTAATTTGAGCGTCCGTTAACAGATCACATCTGACGATCGTATGAAAACACACCATAATCTGCAACTGACCATTTTCGTGATATATACTATGAACCAGCTCTTAGCATCACGCTATTAGAGCACTATTGGATTCGTTCTGAAAGCGAACACTATTTGGGTGTGTATATATATATATATATATATATATATATATATATATATATATATATATATATATATAGGTGTTTGTATTAGAAAGGGGCCATTTACACAAGCCTAAACATACACATGTGTGTTAGCCGCTGGTTTACTAAAGCATAGGATGTATGAAACACATTAAATAAATTAATAAGGATGTTGTACATATGCTGTACTTTACTGAGCTTGGTTTCAGGCCAGCTTAAACAAAAAAAAAAAGATCATGTTGCAGTACACACATACTAGTATTGTTTAAGCTGTAGGCATGGACTTCAGAATGTATGCTGCTGCCTAATATAAAGGCATATATAGCCTGATATCTTTAAATGAAGCAACTCCCATGCATAACACTAAAGCATGTCTCCACTAGTTAAGACTGTACGATCTATTCAAGTGTACGATCTATTCAAGTATACGATCAAGTATACTGCTCCCTGGTATGTTTTTTAAAGAAATTTTAAATACTCTCACAAAACATGCCTGTTTAAACCAAATTTTAGACCATTTTCTCTATATATATTTATATATATATTATATTAATTATAATGATTATTATTAATAATTCTGTGCTGTTAATATTAACATTTCTAATAATGTGCAACCGTAATTTTAACTATAACTGATTGATGTACAAGAATTATCCAATAATTGATATTATAAAATTCTCAGTCATCAGGGGTGATAAAATGGCCAGGTTAAAATGAATACATGCTCAATAGGTTTATCCTCCATCTAGTGATATATTTTTTTATTTCCTTTTTTTATGTACGGGGGTTAAACGCTCTATTTTCGAACTGGTGATTCGGGTTCGAGTCCCGGCGTGGCTATAAGAGTGGGTTGTAGTTGCCTGTCCAAGGCCATTGGTTTTCTCCGGGTTCTCCAGTTTCCTCCACCCTTGTAGACTACCGAACGCCACCATCCGAGCCTTGGAGAGTGCCTTGCATTAGTTATGCTAACTATTTGTTCGATCCATGTACAGCAAATAATTTCATATTAACCCTTCTATGGTAGAATTGAAGCTACGGTGATAACAGAAATTAGTAACCCATAGTGACCTCTGGTGGATCCTTTATAAAACGTCTTCAAAGCTGTAAATAATTATCTGTAGTTGAAAGTATTTTCTCAATACCTCGTGCACTGTAGTTCTCAATTCAGCCTTAGAGGTTTTCCTCTGTTCCAATACTTTTTTTCAGAGTATATACATAAGTAAAAGTTTGTAGATAAATCCGTACATCATAATAATGTGTCTATTCATAATGATACTCACTATACATATCAACTACCCTCTGCACAGCCTAAGCAATGAATTACAAAAGAATATATAAAACATTATTCACTTGTTTGCTGTACTTGAATACAAAACACATACACCATTTACAAATTGTAACATACATCAGTCATTCTGTTGCAGTAATTAAAGTCAAATCCTGATTGCTCAAAAAAGAGCATTACCTAGTAATACTGACATCTTCTGTGATTGCACTGAATAACCTTTATCTGAAACACTTGCGCAACCTGGTGGAATGGCACTTAACTACTCCCTTGGAAAGCCACAAAGTGCCCATGAAAGGGTGAAAAATTTTGTAAAAGAATTAAAGTGCTTTTTATATGATTTTGTGCTTTAAACTGATTTGTTCTTCTCACATAGTTTAGTCACTCCACACTAGGTGCCTCTAGTTCAATGAAACTGCTCCAAAATAATTGGTCTGTTCATGTGGTATTCACAATGGGACGGATACCATACTATGAGCTACACTCATACTGATGTGGTCATATATATACAAAGAAATGTGTTCGTGTGTCTGTTTGCGTGTGTTTACAAGTCCTGATGTGGCCTACTGGAAGTCCTGATGCGGAGTACAAGACACCTTATAACGTTATATGGTGTACCTACTCCCAGAGAAGGTGTGTAAAGACAAAAGGGACTATTCTAATATCTGGAATGTAATAACTAAAGATAATCGCCTGAACCTTTCATAAAAACTAGAATAGCACTCAGAGTGTACAGACCTCCGCCAAGACAGCTCATTACCCTCATATGGAATTGTTAGAAATGCAACGTTTTCCTTTAAAAATATCTCGATCCAGATGGTGACCCGGATCACCCCCAAAATTCAAACAATTGTTCCTTGTTTCATTATCGAACTGTTCTGGAAATTTCATCAAAATCTGTTAATACCTTTACAGTAATGTTGCTGGATGACAAACAGACCAACGCTCGCAAAAACATAACCCCCGCCCCTTGGATGAGGCACCGTAATAAGCCAGAAAACTCTGATCCTACCACACACGGGCTCTTCGTTTTGTTTATATCCACGTGTTTATAATTTATGTAGATGGCCGGCGAAAAGAATGTATACACATTCAACAACTACCGTGATGTCTGAAGGGCAAGTCAGACGAAAAGATTTTGCAAAGGATGACCTTTAAACATCCGCACACGTGCAATTAAAAACCGTAGAAAACATGTTATTTTGGTAAACTTTGATGAATATACCGCGTTTACAAACAGCTTGTAGATAATCAAGCTTATACATTCTTCACACAGGGGTTAACAAAGGTTTTTAACATGAATTACCTCATTAATATGGACCAAGAATAAACCAGATATCACATGTATATATTCTACAGATAAGGTAATTGAAAATCTGGCTTTAAAATTAATCTCAAGTTATGATGGTTTCTTCATAAATAATCTGTTACGCCCTGATGTTGTATACCTGACAGTATATGACATAAAACACAAAACGATTCAAGCAACCAATTAATTTCTGTTTAAATTAACACAAGATCAGTCCACATGTATTCTTTAGTCTAACTAAATGGCCAGTCTTGGATTTAAGATAATGAATTAGTGAATTCATGAATCTGGTATAGGAGTTAGCCACACGAGGCCATGCTTGCTTGTGTTTCTGTGTATATTACGTGTGTGTATGCATGTGTCTGTTACTCTGCACATATGTGCGTCTCCTGTTACACTCATATATATCCTTTACACAAAACCCTGTCTGTCCAATTGCAAATCCTGTCACCTACCGCTATAAACATTAATAACTCGATAAAGCTGAATTCTAAATTCCAGCGAATTAAGTATCATATTTACAACACTCCAATATTTCAAAATTGCTATGACTTTAACAATAATATCGTAATATAATTTTTTATGCACTATTCTTATCACATGCCAATCATGTTTTTTTTCAGAATAATGATAAAAATGAGCTGATGACAAAAATAAAATCTAACATCTAACATCTATATATATATATATGATTTGATATACATTTAAATTGACCCAGAATCACTTCAAATTGAAGAAAAACACAAATCCTTTGGACATAATAATATTTTTACAATATTAGTCCAGAAAAAACATACTTGTTCATATTTTTGGGCATTGCAATTTAATTGAAGATGCGAGCTCAACGTGCTTGTCACTCAGAATGTGCTGCCACCTGTTGTCATTTATTAAAACTATCTGACATTCAGATACCTCTGGTGTAAAAAAAATCCTATTTCATATGAATTATGTTATTTTTTACTTTATTAATATTTATTGAATTCCATACATTTCTTCAAATGTAGATCTATTCACAATTTCGTGCAAAACAATATATCCTTGTATTTCTTGTTGATATCTGTAGCTCTAAAGTGAAAAATCCCATAAAAAGTTTGTGCTGGAATACCTCAAATTTTTATATGAAAGCCTTTTTTTGTACAAATATGGAGCAATTTGGCCACTGGAATGTCTAGTTTAGCGCTTTCCTCTGTAGAATGTCAAAATATGTAAAATGTATTAGTAAAACCTCCAGTTTAGGCAACACCCATTTATGTACACCTCAAGGACGGTAAGTCCAGTCTCTGTACACAGGTCTCCGCTTAACAGTTTATAATGCTCACTTTTTTACAGGCATACAACAGATTCCATTAAGAACACATAAGATACCACAAGCTTTCATCACTTTTTCAAGATATGTGTTTTATCTATTTTTTACATTAATTTATGTCTCACCTCTGTAGTCCCCACTATTACCATCGATGGGGGGGGGGGGGGGGTTAGAGGTTAATTCTGTCTGTAATTGCTGTAAGTGTCTGTAATTGTTATACATTAAGGCTGTAATGACAAAATAGTGCACTGATATAATAAACGTGAAACAAGCAGTGGCGTCAATTAATTTTCCACGGGGGGGGGGGGGGGATGATTCAAGAGTGGGAGGGTAAACAAACTTTTTATATGAATATATGCATATGACTTACAATGTCTGTGTGATACAGTTCATATATATTACAATTAAGTATAAGGTTTTAAAAAATAAGGTATTATATTTCCCGTACAGGTTACTCCTAAACCAGGTTTAGATTCATGTATATAATATCTCATAGTACATTCTGAAATGGAACCAAAGTCTATAATTCCATTATTACAATATTATTCCCTGAATAACATGGAGGAGTGGTTACATTGACAATCCCCCACCCCTCCCCAACCCCACCCCTTTAAAAGGGGTGGAATATACACCCATCCCCGATGTATTGACCATTAGTATCTGTATCAGTAGAAATATCCAAGTTAATTTCAATTCAATTCAGAATTTATCTCAAGGTTGTCTATATATATTTATTTTGCAATAATATCATGAATGAACTGTTTTGTGTATGTATTGTATAATGACACAATGTATCATTCCAGCCCAATAACCTCTTAGTGCTACACATTTTGCGATAGCCACTGTAAAAAAAAAATGCCCTTTTTGCCTCCCAGCTGATATTTCGTATGCAGAGTTTGTGCTGTCTGATGATATCTCCACTCAGTCGTCAATCATAATAATATCTCGTGCTCGCGCCATTCTGAACCAATCATCATTGAGGACTGGTGCTGAAATATAGAGACACGATATTCTAGTATTTGTTTAATTAAATGAACAGCAGAGAAATCACCATTGTCTGAAGAATATAAAAATGGGTTCACATAATTCATACTATAGTATACAAGGGGTACAAATCGAATTGGGCACTTTTAAATTAAGTATTCATTTTTCTATTTAATCATAACAAGCATTATAGTAAAGGCACTCCCATGATGTTGAGTGAAATATTTTATCCACATTTTTAATTTTACATTTGATGTGTTTTTTTTTTTAATTTTCGATGTGACATCAATTTATGATGTACAGATTTCTTTTCTAGTTTCTAAATAATTCATGGCACCAACAGTCCAATCAGCACTCTTAAACCTGATTTTTTTTATGCCTGTGATTGGCACCTTTGATGATGTAATTTTGTCAGTTTTTGTTTCTCTCATTATCTCTATGATATCAAAATAAAATGCAAGATTTTTTTTGTTTTCTTAATACTTATAGCTACAGTACCAAATTTATAAATTTTTAATCTGAATTTTCATTATGACTCCCAAAATATCAGTGAGCTCCGCTTGGTGGCATAGGCAATATAATATTTATCAAGATGTTCTATCATTTTCATTTGATATATTATTTTTTATCATTATATTTTCTTCTCATATTTTTGGCATAATTTTAGATTTTAAAAAAGTAGCATGTTTGCCCCAGTTATTGAGATTGGTCCATTCTCTTAAGAGCAGAATATGATTGGCAGATGGCAATCAAGAGCTCTAGTCATAAATACAATCTGAAGTGTCAATCAAATAAAAAATGGTTCGGTTAAATGTAACTATGATTAAGCAAGGAGAATTATAGTAACCCTGAATAAAACTGGTAATTAAAACTATTATGTTAGGTATTAAGCCACATATAGATGCTCATTTTCTTGTTTTTTCTTGTTATTGAAAGGGGTCGATTCCGATATCTGAGGTCTATTAACTAAAGATGATCCATTAACCCTTTTATAAATAAAATATGCCATAAAACCCCTTTCCGATCGCACACAGGATGTCACGTTTGTATTATCCATGTGTTTATGACATGTAGGGACCCGCCAAAATAATCAAAACACATTCAGCAAGGACATCTGGCGGAGGCCAGTCGAATCAATGTTTTGCGAGGGGCATGTTGCAATTAGTGACCTTTCAACTTTCACTCCAATGCAACCAACCACTTTAGGTTATAAGGTTTACAGCATGTCAACATATAGCTGTGTTAACTAACATGTTATAGGTAAAGAAATAACATGAATACAGAGAAAAAAAAACGGTTCACTCTGTGTGGAGTGAACCGAATTTTCATTGTATTCATGTTCTTTCTATATACAAATTACCAGCATGGCTATCTAAACATTTCTCTAGGAAGATCAACAATCTTATACAACCCTCACAGGCGTTATAAGAACTTTTCTTAACAAGAATTACTCAGAATTTATAATATTTATGCAAAGTAAGCCAGAAATCATATATATTCTACAGAAAAGGTAGGTGAAAATTTGGCTTTAATGAAACAAGTGGTAGAATGTGATGTTGTTAACAGATCAAGAGATAGAAACAAACCGTCTGTACCTACTCGGGGGAAGGGAAGACCCCTTCTTTCCCCTGACTGCCTCAAATGCTGAGTTTGTTGATTGAGGCAGCTGTCCCTCTTTGGAACTGGAGGAGAGAAGTTCCGCTAGCTTCATTTCGAAGAGCTGCTGAGCATTTGTTGACGGCAGATTCAGAAGATGTTCGATTGTGAAGAACGCTCCAGTACCACCCACCATGTGTCCGCCACCACCAGCGCTAGAACCTCCTAAACCCATACGCCCGGAGTCTGAAGAGTAACATTAATACTGTAAGTTGCCATAACTGAATTAACAATAGTAAGTTTGTTTACCAGGTCTTTATGATAAAAGATTGTCCGTTACGGTAACCATCATGTTGGTTGGGTCACCACCTTGTTGTGGTTGGAAGGCTTGCGTTGTTCCAAAACCTGGTGGGAAATGCCGGCATGAGGGTAAGCTTCAGGGCAGGTATTTCCAAGCCAGATAGACAAGATGATAGAGTCCAGACAAAGATTAAAGATAAAACGTTATCTACCGAGCGGAGGAAATTCTTTGGTTTAGAAAACAGCCACTATGAGTGGAAAGGACTCATCAACCATGGAATCGGGCTTTTATAGGAGGGTTAACCAAGCTGTTCAAAAAGGACCTAAAGCACTGGTACTCGCCTGATGGTTAAAAGGGCCAGTAAAACCCCAATAGTAAAAGAAAGCACGACTTCCTCGGAGCAAACAGTCCTTTTTCAGGGAGGTTCTTCCTCTGGAGGACTTATGATGTTGACTGGTGAAAGCCTATATCAACAAAGTTCCCGATACTCCTTTTCATGATGAGAACAACATGATAGGGACCTGCAACATCAGAACCCCGTCTTATGAAAAGTAAAGGGCAACACAAGTTACCATGAAGATGAAAAAAATACAGTATCATTGTATTCGGACTCTCAAAAACCAGACGAAATGTTGCTGGCACTATCCTCTACTCCAGCCATGAAGATGAAGATCCCAAAACACCAATTGGTTGTTTCCCTCTTCTTTTCAACTGATACCATACAAACCTTGATAAAGTGGAAAACAGTGTCCTATAGGATTGTGACTACAAAGTTCAAAGCTTAGTGGAGGAAGACAAGTATCATCTAGTGTTTTTCCATACAGTGTTATGCGCCCATCAATGCTGGTGACAAAACTGTTAAGGAGGAATTTTACAGAAGTCTGCAGAAAACCATTGGCCATGACCTTGTGGGTATGAGAGATCTGAATAAAAAAAAAAGATCATGAGGACAACAGAGGGATGGAGCTAATCCTGGGACATCCTCGGAAGGCACAAACTCTGCTCCTGAATTGAAAACTTGGAGCTGTGTACAGACATTTGCGCCTTAAACGACCTGGCCATCTTCCTCCATAAGAGTGCAATAAGGATAGCTGGAGATATTCAGATTGACGACCTGACCATTGCGTCTAAATGAAGACATAACCTGCTCAGTGTCAGTTCCTTATGGACGAAGGTTCTTAGCAAGAAATAAGGAGCGACGCCACAAAGACTGATCAAAACAAAATCTCAGAAGCTTATACACAGGAGTGAGGAGCTGAAAGACAATGTCAACCAGTTACAGGACCAGCAAAAGAAGACAGATTTGCAGGCTAAACACTGAAGCAACAGCAGAGAGGTAAAGAGTGGCATGCAGAGACAAGACATAGTACGTACAAATCCAAGCAGGCGAAGCAACGAATGCAGCTTGAAATCTTGAAAAAATGTGATTTTATATCATCAAAAGACATTATCTAGTGAAACATAAACCAAAGCAAACCAGGGAAGCGAAAAACAAAGTATTGGAGGATCATCACCAGTGAATTCACACAGAGAAACCGATAGGTGAAACATTTCAAAGATATCCTCAACAGAAAACCATGGTGCAAACATGATGTTTACAAGAGTTATCCTGGAGAGAATGAATACCCTTAAACCGACTTGAAACATCAAATACTCTCCAGAAAGACAAAGATCTGCATTTTCAACACCAACGTCAATTTGACTCTCCTCTGGGTTTCATCAAGGCCACAGTGAGCAAGCTGGAGAGTGACAGGAAAGGATCTCCAATTTAAAACTACGAGAAAAAGTTTTTTGAAAATATTCGTTAGTAAAGCTAATCTACAACTGATCTGTCATTGGTCAGAAATAGTACAACACTGGATTATACATCAGACAATTTTGTACACAAGTTTTACAGTACATAACAACGAAGGGATCAGCAAAACTTGCCACAATATTGGTACCAATTCATTTGATTCATCAAAAATTTTCTCACACAAATTATCATGATAATTAAAAGTGTGCAGCTGAGCAGAATCTAATTACGCCAGATTTTCCCTAAGGGCCCACTAAGCACACTAAATGGAAAGGGCCACTCTGCACTCCAATTTTAGATGATTTATGAAATAAGACCTTTTTATGAGGTACTTCGGAATACAATTCCATGGGCATAATACATACAACAGTGAGGATATAGCTGGTTTTTTAGAGCAATGTATTTCCGCGAGGGGCAGGGCTGGTAGGAAGATGGGAATGATATGAGAGGGTGTGGAGCAAAAAGTTATGAGTGCTCAGTTGCCAATCAGTGAGATCATGGCAGATAGTTAAACGCGGGTAACATTTGTGGAAACACAGGCATGGCAAAAATCATCTTAAATCATCATCTTGTAGATGATGACAAGTATTAACATTTTTTTATCAATATTAACATATCTTTATAATATTGAAAAAAAAGTATAAAAGTATTGAACGTACCAAAAAAAAAGTGAACAAAGGTATACAAAGGGTGTAAAAAGTATAAAAAAATATCTAAAAAAAAAGTAAATTAATATATGAAAACTGCATGTCCTAAATATATAGGCATTTAAATGGTTTGAAGATGCAATCTTGTAGCCCATAAATGATGTATTATTAAGCAGACAGTTATTAAATGTTAATTTGTATATTTCATGATATTTTACTTACCTACTGATGAATGTGACTTGGCCCCAGGGCTAGTGACTGCCAGTGGATGACCGCCCATGGGCAGGGTACCTACAAGTAACAGGCTGGATTCACATTTATATTGGTTGCACTGAACAACATTCATAAAAAGTAATGAGTAGTACATAAATCACTACGGGGTGAACATAAGTGGAACAAACAGTCTAGCTAATGAAACTTGCTTTTCTTGGCAAGCGGTTGCAACGCTAAGGCTTGACATGTGCGTTACTGACAAGGGTTCGAATTCCGTATCGGCCCGATATTTTCCCCTGAGCAGAATTTTTAACATATGGGGGCTTGTCCGGGATGAAATCAATCTTTTGAAGTAATTGGGTAACTACCTCCACCTAGTTCCCCAAATACTGTGACTCCTGGGTTGACTAATCTCATTCAGAAAAAGAACCTTCTTAAGAGGGTGTGTGTAACGAGATGCATGAAAAAGTAGACATAACTGTTTTGATAATGAATGTTATCTAGCGAAGCGGTTGGAATGCCAGACATGTGCGCCACCGACATGGGTTCGAATCCCGGACTGGCCCAATATTTCCCCCCTGAGTAAAATGTTTACACAACAATAGGTCAAACACCAAATGTTCCAATGGTCATGTGACATCATGTCCTATGAGTTATGACATAATATATGATGTACGTCACTCTATATCTGGAATTTTAATTCTGTCTCTGTCTCGTACATTGACCTCCGCCTTCTCCGATAACAGGTCAGGTGACACCTGTATGCATGTCATGTCATGTGACTGTTAATGTGACACTGTCTCATACAGATCATGTGACATTTTTTTGTGTATCATGTAAAATGTCCAACTGGGAAATCACAGTATAAGACTAACATAATGTTTTATTTTAAAAATTACAAAACCAATAATTAAAAAGAATTATGAGACGACATACAAGTCCCGTTAGGCTACTTATTGCAGTTCTTCCATGTGATTAAAAAGGATAGTGTTTAATATGATAACCAGTGACCCATGGGTCATGACGCTCAGCTGAGAAGCATAACCTATGGCATTAAAGACTAACATTCACAGATTCTTGTCATATTTAAGAAGAGCTTAAACAAATAGAATAGCTTGACCTTCATTGCAATCAAAAGCACATAGCCACCAAATATTTTGCAAAATATAGATCACATGTCCTAAATTTTATTTTGAAAGAAGATTTCTCCAGTACATTGCTGAATGTTAGGCAAGAGTTTTTTATGATATGTGTCCAGTGCTATCAGCCAGACGGATGATCATGCAGATAAGGTGATAGAAGGATGATGGAAAAAAAACTCATAGCTCCAGCTCTGCATGGTTGATAGTCAGCTGAGCTAAAGATTAGAATTCTGCTTAAAAAAATGTGTAACAAAGTTCAGAATTATTGTACAATATGATATACTACAATGCCATGTGGGTGATACATCAACATTTTTGCTGACAATGAGAGTGTTCCAGAAGCGGATCCGGTGGGGGTGGGGGGGGGGGGGGGGGTGGGGGGTGGGGGGCGGGTGGGTTAGGTCCGAGGATTTATATTTTGTCATTAGTCTTCCTCCGTTCGACCCCTCCTTTTCCTGAATCCTTGATTCTCCCCTGTTTTCAGTATGGATGGAGGTACTTATGTGAATACTGTGCATACATAGATTTGCATATATGTATTTGCAGTATATGCATGTGTTATTTAACATGAACAAAGGTGAGACTCCCGTGCATGTGGCTCCGATCATTTGTACGTGGCTGTGAGACCATTGCATGTGGCTGTGTTCAGTGCATGGGGCTGTGATCAGTGCATGTGGCTGTTATCAGTGCATGTGGCTGTAATCAGTGCATGTTGCTGTATTAAGTTTTTGTGGTTGTGTGACACGTGCATGTGGCTGTGATCAGTGCATGTGGCTGTGTTCAGAGCATGTGGCTGTGATCAGTGCATGTGGCTGTGATCAGTTCATGCTGCTGTGTATGTTTTTGTGGCTGTAACCAGTGCATGTTGTCTTGATAAATGTATGTAGCCATGATCAGTGGAGTGGCGGTTACCAGTGCATGTTTCAATGTCAGTATACATGGCTGTGATCAATGCCTATGCATGAGGCTGTGTCAGTGAATGTGGTTTTGACCAGTGCATGTGGCTCTAATCATGTGTATGCGGTTGTGTGACCACTGCATGTGTCTGTGATCAGTGCATGTAGCTGTGATCACGACATGTGTCTGTGATCAGTGCATGTGTCTGTGATCAGTGCACGTGGCTGTGATCAGTGCACGTGGCTGTGATCAGTGTTTGTGGCTGGGATCAGTGCAGGTGGCTGTGATCGGTGCATGTTGCTTAATCAGTGTGATTTTTATTTTATTTTGTATTGATATTTTCTTAACCTGGTGTGGTAACAGGATAAGTGGCTTCGGTATAATACGATAAACTGATTACTTGGATCTGGTGCATAGACATACCACACCTGTGCAGTTGAGCACCTTGGGCGCCAAAGAGGTTGGGCAAAGGGATTATTTCTCTGGCCTTTGGTGACAGCTTCATATTTTAGTAAATCTTTACGAAACTAGACATATCTTCTTTAATGATAATCAGCAGCCTGTGTTAGGCAAAACATCATTGGCCAGGACTCAGTAGAACTGCATCTGATTGGCTGACAGCAGTATAATCAAACCACTTCATTACTCTTTATGCATGGAAAGTGTAGGCAAAGGTTTGGGGAAATTTAACTAAGATGAGCAATGACGTGGAATCCGATACACTTCACATATCGTGTACTGCATCACGAGTGAATTATCTCCAATACTGTGGTTGGCTTCATATTTGTGATGTTAAATTTTTGCAATTTTCCTTTTATCAGTTTCATAGGGTTTCTCGATCTCAACATACAGTTATCTACACAGATCATTTCCATTGTCACGCAAATTAATTATATTAAATAATATATGCGCCAACTGTAAAAATTGGACAGGGGCCACAGTTAACACAAACAAGTAGGAATTACTTTTCATTACTGGCAGATAATATGACAGATTTGACATCATTTGTATTATGGAAATCTGTTTTCTTTTGACTTGCCTTTGACGATGGGGTCTCTTATATACAAACTTTTATTTTCACGATAATTTACTTTTTCCGTATATTACAATTTTTTACACCCTTGCAAACAAAAAGGCAACCACATGCAGTATGTATTATATCATGACACAATGTATTATAACTGCCCTACTCATTAGCTGATGGATTCTTAGTAATGATATTAATGGACTCTTGTATATTTGTTGCAGGTAATTTTTGTGGCACACCTCATGCTGATCCGAGAATGTAGAGCACAGCTACACCACCAGGGAGTCGTTATATCCACTGAATCATAAGCGCCATGTTGAAACATCTATGGTTATCCCTCCCCCCCCCCCCCCCCCGAACCAATTTTAGCAAAATAGCTTTTGAGTGATGTTTTCATGGCTAGTGCATGGTCTTCCTTTGTTCTCAGTTTTCTTTTTGATGCTACTGAGAGGTAGGATGATTTCATTGTCATATGTTACTTGTTTGGTCAGTTGGTTATTTGTTGGTCTGCCTGTAACCCCAACATTTTTTAAACTAATTTGGATGAAATTATGACATTAAGGGTATTACCCCAGATAAAATTTATTTTCTTGGGGGCTGGTAAAGGTAAACTTGGTTACAATAATATTTTCATTTAAATGGTTCTTTACTGTGAGCTAGGCCAATTTGATTATCCTGATTCTTAAATAAGATGTAAGGCAGGTATTACTTTACCTGGTTGAAAACTAATTAATTAATAAATTAAAAAGTAACCAATGAAATTTTTACAGCCAACAACAGGTAGACTTGATGGGATGGAAGGGACTACAGCAATAAACAGTTTGCAAAAAAATGAAATCTCCAGGGCTGTTAATATGAGTAAATACACTTGATATTAGCATATACATCTCTCACTAAAATGAGCACTGCAACGGTACATAATATGCCCATCATATATTATGTGACCTCTGACCTCATTAAACATGTGTGAATTTTGAAGAGAATTTAATTCAGGGGAGAAACCATTGATTAATATATATAAGTTTCATGAAAATCCATTATATTCCTGGTAAGTTACTGAGGTGACACCTTGAAGTAGCTTGGTGACCTCTGACCTTATCAAATTTGCATGGATTTTGATAATAATCAAACTCGGGTGAGACAATGTATAGATAAGAAGTTATGGTGAGTTTCCTGAAAACATGTCACATCCCTGGCAAGTTATCGCTTATTAGGTGAAGTATGGTAATAGTGATTCTATTTTATTATTTCTGGGAATTATATGATTATTATCATATATACAGAGGATAGGTGTCAAAACTTCAAGAAATACACAAGTGACAACAACACTGAATTTTCATACAGCAATAAATATATATTCATCATCATACATCATTATTTTTGTAACAAATACTAGTAGAAAGCAATATGTACAGAGATCCACCATAAGCATTATACTTACAAAAAAAATGTCATAATACTACCCACTAAATGGCGCAGAACACTGCTATGCAATTATTATGGTCTTTATCATATACATGAATGAATATTCACAAATGTAGTGCACTAGATGCGTTTGAGAGTATGTATTGATGAGATTTGCATCATGAACTTGTCTCTTGTTTCTTTTGTAGGATCACCGTCTCTGTTACCCGATTATGCTGATGAGTGCTCAGCACTAAACATTGAGAGCAGCCAAAATAAAAACAAATGAAGATGGCGTAAATATGACATCATGGCTATGCTGGCGTTTTCTGGCTCTCTTCTGACATATATTTATAATATATGTATGTTGGAAGTGTAATTGTGCTTGCATATAATAGGTTATTAACAATCCTGAAAGCGCCATCTGTTGTCAGATCAGAACAGTACTCTCATACACGTAACATATTACATCGTCCTCATCGGATGGAATGTCATGGCTCTGATAAATGCTTGTGTTTGATCATACTGTGTCATATTTGCATATTTCAGTCTTGCTCTCTCCTCAAAGAATAGATTGGTTCTCTTCTCATAAAACTGTTTTCTGCTCCTTTCATACAAATGCTGAGACATCTCATAACTTAATGTAACTGTCTTTGTCTCAGATCCAAATATATATATATATATAATATTTTTCTAGTACGGAGAGACATCATATCTGTTATATCTTTGTGCAAAAATACATGATACTCAAACGATGAAAACTCCATCACAATGGCAACAGATATGAATCCATTTACTGGCAGGTACAGCTTATAACACATATATATGAGCTTGGGCAGTCTCAGCCAGCCTCCCACAAACTGTACGATAACCATAAACAAACACGCAAGTCAAAGTTCAAAGTTCACTAGTGCCACTGGTCACAGATCTGGACAGAGTTCACAGTTGGAAATATACTCCACAACATGGCGGCCACATAACAAGGTCAAGGACACGACGTCCTACAGAGCCAGGCACCACGAACCAAAGCACATGAACACATCGCGGTAAGCTGCTACAGGGTCAGTCTTTACCTGGCACAGAACACGGCGGTGGAACAGGGAATCCCGGTCGTGGGGTCGATGCAGCCAGCGCCCCCTGGAAGCTGGCAGCGGAGACTTGTGGGTAGCTGCCACCTCCCACTCCAAACTGTAAAGCTGGTGATGCTGTTGGCTGTGGTGCTGGTGATTGTGACGTCACCATCGCCGGCTGTACGCCTGATGTGCTCTGCCCGGCTGCGGTGCTCGCAGGCGTTACCAGCCGGCTCAGGATACTCCTCTCAGACATCTGCAGTCTCTGCGTGACTGGTGGGACACGGGCCAGTGTGGCTGGTAGTCGTGCCACGTCCTGTTTCATATCGCTCAGCAGCTCTTCAAGCTGATTCAGCACTGGAAAGATAAGAACAAACAGGCATAGTTATTTTCTTCGATTCTAAGGGATTTTGCTTTTTCCCTCAAAGATCATGACTCAAATTCACATTTCAAAGTTAACACATAGCTTTTACCTGCCCTACATAAATCAGTAACTGTGGCAAGTTGCAAACCCAGTGAGGACCATCCAAGAGCCAATGCTGTTTGATTGACAGCAAACTGGCCAGCACCCCGCATAGGACCCAGTGCAAGTGGGGTGCCAGGCCTCTCGTTGTGATCCTGTGGAAGAGGCTAGAGCTGTTTGCTGTCAGTCTAAACAAATTGTAACAACTTTGGCTCTGGGGCACTCTTCAAAAGGCTGGTTTCCATTTTGTTGACAGCAGAAAGATGGCTATGATTAAATAGTCTTAATGTCATAATAAGCTGATGAATCAGGTACAAAGTGGAGTGTAAAACAACCTGTTATTTATTAAGATTATTGATGATTTAGAAGGATATCCATTCACCATTTACCACAAGACCATTATCTGTATACCCATTTATTCATGAGTAAAGCAGTTACAGTTTGATAGTGAAGACCATTGACTGATTTATACACTGACAAATATTAGCACACTTGTACCATTAATTGTCATATTGGTCAGTGCAATCAAATTATGTACCATTAATTAATAACTGGGTTATTTCCATGCAACAGAGGATTTAGAATTTTGTTGTTACATTTCAAATTAAGTATTTATTGAAATAAGAGAAAGCATTTTTTATTATTTTTATAATAAATCAAAGTAATACAATGACTCTGAGATTCAATAAATGTTTAATGTAAGCTTTTAAAATGATGCAAATCAGTCAACTGTTTAAATTTTTTTTTAAATGGCATGTCCTAATATACATCCTTTAGCTAAAGGATAAGTTAAGACAATAGAAACCATTATTTAGGAAAGACGTAGGAGTCTTACACAACTGGGTTTGTGTGAGACAGTGTTTCCATTTATTCACATCTTAAGGCTTACATATGTTCTGTATACAATCGATCAAATAAATTATATTTATGCTACACTCCAAGAGCTGGTCCTCAGGTTCTTCTAGGCACTGAGGTCATTTTCGCTCTCTGCATAAAACCATACTCACTCTCCAATGAGGTGTCAAATGGTCATTTTTGCCTTTAGATAGCAAATATATATATGTAGATATAGAATCATTATATCCTGACACAAAGAGGGTATACCATATACGTCCTGTCTAAGCTGGGCATATAGAGTGAGGGGTGAAAGTTTTTGCAACGGGTATAGATGCAGACTGGATTTGCAGCAACATGGGATCACATCTTCAATGTTATACTCTGCACACTCACCTTTATGGAGGACGGCATTGGCTGGTTTGTTTCCTGCCAACGATTCCTTGGACAGATGCTGGTGGCTCTCACCAAGACACTCCAACTCAGCAAACCTAAAACAATAAAATGACCAAGTGTAGGTGAGTTATTTACTGCAGCAAAAAGTGTCAATAATGATCAGAGGATTTTCAAATTCAGGACTGCCCCACTGTGTATGACCAGTGACTGATGCGCCTTTCACGCAGTGACTTCACTGCTTTCACATGGTAAGCAAGAGCACTGCAAATGTGCATAATACGCCCGTTGTGTATCTGGTGACGTCTCACCTCATTAAATATCTGTGAATGTTGATAGGAAGGTAAATCAGGTGAAAATATCTATTGGTAAATATGTATGAGATTCATGAAAATCCACAGGATTTTTGGTAAGTAACTAAGGTGCCTCCAAAGTGCGGTGACCTCTGAACTCAATAAATATGCATGGATCTTAATGGAAATCGATCTTAGGCAAGATATTTTATTGATTAACATTTCTGATGAGTTTTAACAAAATCCTGTATATTTTTCATATGTAATCACTGCAACAACATAAGGTAGCCCAGCAACCCGTGACTAGTGGTGGGAATCAGTCCCTTTTTCATAATCGATCAATGGTTTGAGCAAACCGACTGATGATCGATTATTAATCCCTTCAGACAAATATGCAATTATCAAAGAAATATGAAATTATCTGTGAAACTGTACCTGCGTTTCTCCAACAGGTATTCTCCTCTTGCGCACGAGTGTAACGATCCTTCCACATATAAAGGCGCAATCGGACTAATTTTAAGGATTAAATTTTTCAGATTTTTCAGGCCAAGGTGCGCTTGGGGCAGATAAAATAAAAAAAAAAAAAATGCATGCTAGTCCCCAAAAAAATTCCAGCTGAAATCAAAATACTCGACCGGCCAGGTTAGCCCAAACAAAGAATTTTTTTAAGGAAGACCTAAACATCAGTTGAATAGATTATTTCTATGAGAATCTCGCAAAATAGCCATAGACATGGAGAATTTATCGAGTATTAAAACGCCTTCCCGCTCAATCATTATTGTTATATTGACGTGATATCATTATCATATTGACGTGGAAGTCTCAAAATTTTAACCTTGTAAATAAGCAGTCAACAACAGTATTCCAACACAGTGCAAGTAAACCATTTACCTTGCATTAAGCGCCATTGCGGCGTGGTTTGGGTCCTGTGTCAAGTTAAGGTAGGCTGCTCTCCTTAGCTGTTCCTCGATAACCAGGGCCTGCTCCAGCAGCTGCAACACACAAACAGTCTTGTGATCTTTGACCTCAATTAATATATGCGAAGATTTTTGCAAGAATTGAACTCAGGGAATTTACTTTATTGGTTAAATATTTATACTAAATTTCATTTAAACCTATTAAATTCCTAGTAATACTAATACCAAAAAGAACCATTCAGTTAACATAAAAATCATGTGTTATCACATAACGTGTTATACTTCACTTGTGATGAGCTTAATTAACTTTGAATTTTACTTATTTGTTATATTTTATATCATATAACAATCAGGATGGATAGTTAGATCAAAGATATTAGTACAGTGAAATATTTATGATAATTAGTATCTTTGTCAGATAAACAGGCATGTATATCGATCATTATGCAGCTATACAAAATAAAATAGTATGGTATAGGAATGAGAGTTCAGGCAACACAAGCGAAAACTGTTTAATTCAGGTTCTTGTGCAGGTTTCAAGGATTCTACAAATTTTATGTAGCAACCTGCGTCTGTACAAACACGTCTGTTAATTTAGTAGATATTTGCAACTGTTTTGAGGTGCTGATTAAACACCTCTTAAACATGTATTTTGTACCTCACCCACTCAGACTCGCATTGAGGGGATGAGTACTGTGGCCAGTTGCTCAGTGAGCTTCAGATTGACCAATCCGGGAAACCAGAGACAGGCTGTCACCTCCCTGTCATCAAATATGCCAATAGGGTTGCTGTGTTTCCCTTAAATCTGCTTATCAAGTTGAATTTTGTGCAGAATATGCCTCAAGACTGTGTGTCATGTGGCCATGTTTTCTCGACTTAAGCTTACTACCTGCTGGGTCTTAAGTCTTTTTTGGTATTTTCATTGAATCAGGATAAACTCTTCAGCTGGATGGCTGCAGTCAAAAGTGGTCATTTTTCGGCTTTAGTCAGTTTATTTAAACACCCCGCTAGTGTTATAATTTCTCTAGTTCTCAGTGTGCTATGAATGCAAAGGTGGTGCTATGTTCGATAACATACTCAATAGATTTATCTTTTATAAATTTATGATGACTATGCCATGAAAGAATGACTTCTGTTTTTTGACCAACACTGAGCAAATTTTATAATATAAAGTATCGATTAATCAAACCCCTATACATGAAGCACTACAATCACACAGTTCAGGATAAAATGGTGCAATGATATATCAGTAAAATACAATTAACTCACCTTGAATCTTCTGGCCAGGAATTTATTTTTGATTTCCAGGAAATTTCCTTTTCCCTGCTCTGTCTTAAAGGGCTCATTGATGATGGCAAAACACAGGTCATTCTGGATATCTTGCCAGCGACCATAGCCGTGTCTTGTCATTGGTTAAGGCAGAATATGTTCCCATAATGCACCATCCATGTTCCCATAATGCACCATCCATGTTCTCATAATGCACCATCCATGTTGCCTTCTTAGAATGCAACATTCAAATATTCTACTTTCCTTTCCAAAGTCCATCATTCCAATCACTCCATGAAACCTCCCAAAATGCATCATTTAGCCACCCAACTGATCCTCCCAGAATGCAACATGCCAATCACCATAGTAAACCTATTGGAATTGACAATTCTAATTACCTTACAACATTCAATACATCAGTGATCTCCCTATATATCTCCCCAAGTTCAAAATTTTAACAGCCTTACAGGGTAACTAACAAAGCATCTAAAAATGAAAGACCCTTCAATTTAATGCCCCTGCTGTTGTTAATGTGCCATCAACATTTTTATATATTACTTAAAGATGAAGTCACCTCCATGGCAAAATAAGTACTAAAGATCAGATTTCAAATATCATATTTTAAAGACATCTGAAGCATTTGGTGTTTCACATGATGAAAGGATACTTGACAATACCAGCAAGGAGCCAGTAGTCATGACGACGGTGCCAGACCTCAGCCTCATGGCCTGGAAGCAGTGCCCTCTGCTCGTTTTGCCACAGCGTGTGTAGCTCCGTGAACCCTCCGTCAGCGATGTTAAACATGAACTTCTGCTTCGTCTCCTCCTCCTTCTTTTCTTCCTCACTCTGTGCTTTCTTTGGCTCAGTTTTCTCCTCCTGCGCTTTTTCATCTGAGGACAAAATGTTTCAATAATATATATGCAAATTAACATGTGGATAAACTGAGTGACTGGTTTCTGAATATTTTTGCAAATGTGTAGAAAAGGGGAAATGGGATTAATACTGTAAAATCAGTTGGATAAGAAAACTAAACAAGGACAGGAATCATGGCAGGAATTACAAAGAGGCATGTATTTTTGGTCTCTGTCACATCAAAATCTGGACATGAATTAAGGACATGCTAAATAAAAATGTTAAGAAGTATAAAATTAATACCCAACATGTTCACAACTCAATTGTATTATTATACATCAGAATTCCACAATCAAATGTGCAGTATTCTGGTGCAGAATTATTATCTGCAGAAATGCACATCATTCTAACATGATTGAATTCCACCATTAAGCACTATTTTGACACCATATAATGAAATAACAACCCCACAACTAAGGAATATATCATGAAACACCATAAATTTCCATAAATGTGCCCTACTTTAATGCAATGTCACAAAATTAAACCCCACATTATATGCACTAATAAAGTCATATACAACTGGCTGAAGTTTTTCTGACCTTTAACCTTTGACTTACCTTTGGTGGCCTCTGCTTCCTCCTTGACCTCTGACCCTTTCTCGCCCTCTGGCTTGACCTCCTGTTCAGGCTTGACCTCCTCCTCTTTCTTCACATCAGTTTCCTCTGTGGGTTTGGCATCCTCAGCTGGTTTTTCCGTGTCAGCTGTTTTACTGCTCTCTGCGGGCTCTTCCGTTTTTTCTTCTTTCACTTCCTCTTTGGGCTTTTCTGAATCTGTTTCCATCGGTTCCTCCTTCTGTGGTTCCTGAAAGTGGTATATTTATATATAATTATTATATATTAATTGTATTTTAATATTACATATTTATATAAACCTGACAATTAACAGAACAAAAAGGTTGTGACCAGTTTATTTTAAATTCTTCTCTTTATTTGCTCACATGAAAAGAACCTCCCATATGTAAAATGTTTTTCTGGTTTGACAAAATCCTGATAATAGTCACATAATTATTAATTTGGTTAAAAATGATGGTGCTGTTTAAAGTCACATAAATCATTTTTAATTTCATTCATCACACTAACTAACCTTGCCTTTACATTTACCAGACTAACTCCCTCAATATTACTGGTATTTCTGTGGCTAAATGCTTTTACTTTGCTCCTGCCATTACAACAGACCCCCCCCCCCCACACACACACACACCGTCACTCTTTTACAATCACTGAGGAAAGGTGTTTTATCCATTAATCAAACCAGTAGCCTTCAATTTACTATGATTTCAATTCCATTGCCTTCACTGAAGGGAGGGGTTTCTTATTTAATCAAATAAACTTAGCCTGAGAGCCCTCCCATTATCTTGACAGTAGTAGGCTGTTTCTTAAATCAACCCCCCCCCCCCCCCCCCCCCGTGCTGTTCAAACATACATCCCCTCCAATAACCTTGACAGAGGTAGGCTGTTTCTTAAATCAGTCAGACACACTCCCCAATGCTCTTACATTCACCATCCTAACCCCCTCTTTACCTTCTCTGTTGGAGGCTCCTTGTCCTCAGCTGGCTTTTCTTTCTCCTCTGTCTCTGTCTTCTCCTGCTGATCACCCTCCTTTGATTCCTCCTTCACCTCTTCTTTATTTCCTTGTTCCTCCTCGGCTTTCTCAGGTTTTGGGGGAGGTGGGGCAGGAGAAGGGGCAGCGGAGCTCTTGGGTGTGCCAGTGGCAGACTTTGCTGAGCGGATGACGGCTTCTGTAGCTGACAGATACGGCATGCTGTGTTGTCCATTGATGGCCTCAAACTCCTGCACCTGCCATTAAGTTTAAAACATTAAACATCATATATCTATTACTCTAATTATTCTAAATATAAATTCCTTCTTTTACCAATGAACAGTTGAAATGCTTATCTTTAAAACACTGCCTGAAGGTGCAATGAATCTAAGCATCATTGGTAATTTTTCAATGCATCAGAGTAACTTTTTGAATGTTCAATATATGTTCAGTTTTTTAAATGATTCAGAGACTTTTCAGTACTTTTTCTTTCTTCTTTGTAACATTGTTTTAGGAATTATACTTTTCAGTAATTTTATAATACTTTTGAGTAACTGCTCATATTTTATTCTAACACCTGCCTTCTTTTCAACAATACTCCTTAAGAAATTTTTTCAATATAGGTAACATGTTTTTGTGGTATGTTTAAATAGGTATTTACACGTTTTGTAAATTCCAATATTGCTGTAGACTTATTTGGTATCTTTTGGTACTTTGCAGCATTTTTGGGTACTGTTTGTTGATTAGTAAGCTGAAATCAATACTACCTTTTTCCTGACAAGGGACATGATTCCTATTCTTGTAAGCACGTGTTGTCTCTGTAGCCCTTCTCGAGGTACGCCGTCAGCGAACACTTCAGAATTGTCTGCTCCGGGTTCACATAAGTGACGCATGAACAACGAGACGTACGCCTTGAACTCCTTCTCTGACTTGCCCCTTAGATCTCTTACCAACCTGTAAAATGATCAAATGATCTAAGTGAATGTCAAGAATGTTTAAAATATAATCATATATAACATAACTTTAGAGCTACTGGGATGTCAAGTAGGGAATTTAGTACAAATATTAGATAAAAATATTTACACTTAAGTGTGAAACCCGAAAAAAATTATTTTCTTATTAGAAAAGACTGGAAAAGCTAGGAAATATACAGAAGAAAATAGTGAACATGGTTGGTGGAATGTATTTAATAATTTGTAAATGACAACAGATGAAAGGACTGAAAACAGTGTCACCTGGAGGGGAGGGGGGGGGGGGGGGGAGAGAGACATTAGTGAAACATGAAATGGAAAAATTTTTAAAGAAAGTCAAGACTGTGTTCTTTCAGCATTTTGCTCAGGAATATGTCAGGCCATGAAATTACTGTGATAAAAATGATGGTTTTGGGAAAAGAATATTTTAAAACATACCATTGAGAGTTGAAAGCATCTTGAGGTGGCATGCCGTACCGCATCACTGCATTCAGGAACGCCTTCCTCTGACGAGCACTGTACCCAAGAACCTGGAAGCAATTACACCAAACACATTAATTCATCATCACATAACACTAACATCCAAAGGCCTGTGATGGGCACAGTCCACTAGATGAGGATTCCATTAAAATATAAGACCTAAACAAGATCTAGATTTTAAAATTATATCTGGATGTTCAAGAGCCTTAAAGCTATTATTAGAGAATGCCTGTAGTGCTTTGCCTTTGGCCAAATGCATTTGCTCTTGTCTGCACCAGCCCTAATTCAGCACAGTTTGTATAGCCAGCCTGTTATTGAGACCTTTGGGGTTACTGTCTCAGGCCTCCTCAGCACCTGGCGGTGTTTGTATAAGTCAACAACTGATGACTGATGTGGAAAGATAACCAAGTTGATTAAACTGACCCCTTTTGAATAACATTTTTCTCCTACCACTATCTCTTTCCATCTCAAATTAACTTTTTCCCTTTCAAAAAAAATATTATTAAGAACCTGATTTTATCTTCAGCCAGATACTACAGTATTATTATCACTTCTAGGACCTTTCTCATGCCAGGAATTCTCTTCAGTAATTTAAATGTTATACTATATTTCTCTACACAATTACTTCCTTGTGTCAAACTATTTTTGCATTTATCATCAGAATCATATTTTTTTCTTTTTGTAAGACTGTTATGTCTGTAAATACTATAACTATCAATATTTAATACTTTTATAAGCGTAGTTATTTTACTTCATGAATTTCTTTTCAACAAGTCTTTTAAATAATACAGACCTTTTTCCATATTTTATTTCATCCTTTTCATATCTCTTTCTAATATTAAATTTCAGTTTATCTAAATCCAGCTCTTGATATAATGAATTAACAAACATACCTCAATTTGTCCATTGACCTTAGCCAGGAGTGGTGGGAGGGGCCTGTCCTTGTCACTCATCCCTGCACCACGCCCCTTCCTGCCTTTTCCTTCCTTCTTTTCCTCAAAATCATCATCATCCTCTTCATTGTCTGTAAAGATCATGTGACCATTAGATAAAGAGCAGAGACAAGTCTGGCATAAAAGCAGAGTCCAGTCTAATATTACAGATAAATGAAATTTTTTATTGCTTTTTTAAATTTCAAGTTAAAAAAAAATACGAAAAATTCCAGTATGAGCCAGATTTATAATATAAGAAGAGAACTGTGGGTCACGGCACTCAGCTGCTAAAAATTACTTAATGATACAATGTATAACTTGACAGAGAAGTAAAGTACTGCTGGTTTAATACGAATGATGCTGGCCAAACTCAACTCTTAATTTCCAGGTCCTCTGAGTCTGTTCATTCCTGTAGTTTATCTAGTAAAAGTACCATCATATTCAATATCAAAGTAACAAATAAGGGAATAAAGTGAAATTGTTAGACCTGTCTGTAATACTTATTTGTTCCAGTCACAATTTTATGCATATTACACTTACCGGAGAACTCTGTATCAAAGTCGGACATCTCGTTATTCCACGCTTCTTCGTCCCGGTCTGTCATGGCGTCATTATAGTTGACCTGTTTACGTACACGTTTACCCTTGCCTAGAGTTCGTGCCAGGTCCTCCTGCTGCTGCTCATAGTGGTGACGTAGAAGTTTTTCCCAGTACGCGGGATCAGCATGCTCCGCCTCCTGTTTCAACACTTCAGTCTCTGGCTCCTCCTTGTGGGGAAAAACACCATGTGGTAAGAAAAAGAATGCCCTTATTTTACCAGATTCCCACAATTTAAATTTGCTTTATCCTATAGGTAGAATAACCTTTGGGCCCTTAATATGAAATCTTACCCAACAAGTGGTGATATTAGGTTAAATTATTATATAGTTTTACAGCTCTGCACCATCACTCAAATTGATATTAATAGCTACTGGTTTATACTAAATATGCTCCTTTCAATTGAATGTAAAATTAATTTAATTGAAAATTAAGTCCAGTTCCTAACCAGATAACATTAAATCTTTGAAAGCACAATGAAAGCCACACACGCAGACCTTTACCAAATTGATCTGTGATTCAACAAATCAGATGGCAAAATTATTCAAATATTTAATCATTTAAATAATTTAAGTAAAATGCTCAATAGGTGGCACGGTTATATGGACAATATTACGATGGACATGATCACAAATATTCTGGTACCAAGTAACTTTTAAACAGGAAGAAACATGCATGGAGCCTAAGTTTACAGCTCAGAGCTTTCTTGTGACCTCCCTACCTCTTCCTCGCCCTCCTTGATAGCGTAGGTCGCGACCTTGAATGAACTGAGGTACTCGTTCATAGCCATCTCCTTCTCCTCCTGTCCTTCTTGCGTTCGGTCCAGCAGCTTCTCCACTGCCTCCTCGTTGTACACGATACGAGTCTCCTCAGACTCCTCAACACCATCCTTAAACAGCTCCTCCGTTCCTAGAAAATTACGAAAAAAAACATTTCTTATGATGAATTTGTCAGTGTCCTGGTCATGTGTGAAGTGACAACAAGAACACTGCAAGGGTGTATAATATGCCCGCCACATGTCTTTGGACCTCTGACCCCATTAAATATGCATGAATTTTACCAAGAATTTAATTCAGGGGAGAAACCCTTTAGTTGATTTTTAGCACTGCAAGGGTGTATAATATGCCCGCCACGTCTTGTGACCTCTGACTTTATTAAATATGCATGAATTTTGCTGAGGATTTAATTCAGGGGAGAAACTCTATTGGTTAAATATTAAATTATTTATAATGAGTTTCATAAAAATCCATCAGATTTTTGGTAAGTCACCAAGATGCCACCAAAGTCTGGTGACCTTTGACCTCATACAATATATGTGGATTTTGCTGGAAATCAAACTTATGCCGGATATTTTTTGTTAACATTTTTCCTTGAGTTTCATCAAAATACATCATATTCCTGGTAATTTATCATAGCGAAAGCACTAAAGTAGCTTGGTGACCACTGACCTCATCAGATATGCTTGGAATTTAGTCTATAATCAAATATGCTTGGATTTTGTCTATAACTTGGGAGAGCTAATCTGTTGGTTAAAAGTTTTGTGATAATCCATCAAAACCCAGGTAAGTGACACTATACGTCAGCTGACAGACAGATGGACAGACAGACCATGGGTATACCATTATATATCCCATCAAAGACAGTCATATACAGACTTGGGCTGTATCCGTATGCTCAAGCAAATAATCAAGATCACAAATCAGATCTCTCTACTGCACTGGGTCACTGATCTGCATTAAAGCAGACAACTACATTTTGCTTGAAAGGCCGTCAGCAGTAGTTTGGTCTACTTAAGTTCAGTCTACAGTAAACCAGTTCCTAGTGCATATGAAGCTGACCAAATGAAAATAATGATGTGTGATTACAAAGTGTTCACATTTCATATATGTTACACAGCGGCATTGACTAACCAAGATCTTACCTCTTGTTGTTACAAAACTCAGATCAAATCTCTGGAGTGTCTGTTGAAATTTACCCATCAATAACTCCAGCAGCTGAGATGGGGATTAAATCCACTCAAGTACACAAACCACAAGGCTACATATGATATTTGAAGTTTCCCTTTGGTACAGACTTGTATACAATCTGCCACCCCATGAATGCATGCCTCAGTAGACTGGTATGTCTGTACTTGCGTCATAACCACAAGTCAAACGTGAGAATGCACACTAACAGCCATCCATCCAAGTCCATCATTACCATGGTCAAAGGTGGGTAATCTTAACATTAGGCTATGAGAGATGTATTTACACAAAAGAATACATGTGAGCTCACATACCAGTGAAAATCCATCTCTATGGTAACAGGTCAATTGCTGTGCAAGTTGGCTTTTATTGAGCAGCTCTCAAAGATCATGCTTGTGTTCAAGCAATCAGAAATTTTTTTCTTGTACATGTTAGGTTTTGTTAGAAGGTATACAAATATATCTAATGATTGGTTTAGTTAATATTAAGTTACAGTGTACTGGTAGGTCATGAGGTGTTATCAAAAATGACAAAAATATTTGCATGTTCGTAGTGCCTCGTAGTGCAGCCCTCCAAACAAAGCACTCTGATGCTACCTTGAGGCTCTCTGTTGTCAAGAGGCCAATATGGCTTTAACAATCTGCCAGATTCTACGAGACTATTCCATATACCAACTTTGTTATTATAAATCTGATACATACCAAATTTGAGGATATCATCAAGCTCCTGCTTGGTCATGCTGCCTCCTTTATTTCCGAGTCCTGGTCGTACGACGAGATGCGTCAACATCATCTTCTTCTTGGCAACCTGAGTAATTCGTTCCTCGACAGAGTTTCTCGTTACAAATCGGTAGATCATTACCCTGTTGGCCTGCCCGATACGGTGAGCCCTGCTGAAGGCCTGCAAATAAAATAAATTGGGATTTTGTGATATTTAATTAAAAATGAAAAAGGCCAAAAAAAAATAAGGTCTGGTTATCTGGCACTTTTATCAGAAATCAATGCGGGCGGGTGATTTTTTTTTTTACCTTTTTTGCATGTTTCGATTAAAATGTCATGTGAACAGGGAAAAGCATGACAATAACAGATTGTAATTGCTTTACAAGTACAAGCATTACAAAACAAAGGAAATTTTATCACAATTGTTTTATCTTCTTGAAAGAAATGTTCGAGAGGCTGGAGCTCAAAATTGGTTAGTTTCTATTGAAAATCAAAATAAACTAGAATATCAGCAGAAGCTGACAAAAGCCCTCAGCCAAAAGAACAGTGTTTAGAAGTGGTAACAGTGAAAAGTACTAAATATCTGTTCTCACATGGATGTATATCTGTACATGTCTCAGTTATAAATTTAAAATGGAGAGGTATGTACCATGACTCATAACAATCCATCAAATGCTTCCTGAAAATAAGCTTCTAAGTTTTATTCTATTATAAGCTCTGTGACCTTGAAAAGCAGGTCAAGGTCACCCATCTTCGAACTTGACTGAGATTTTGTTGATATGCATCTTCACCAAAGAAATAAAATTCCTATTGTGAATCCTTTTAGAGATATCCTGCTCACAAGGCCAAAATTGAAAAATCCAAGAAAAATTCATAAAAAATCAGAAATTGCAGGTGGTGCCCCCAAACTTGTGCAGCAGTTACAGACCATCAGTCCCTATGATCATAGTAAGTATTGTAAAAATCCACCCAATAGGTTCCTGAGAAATAAGCTTCTAAATGTTTTTTCTATAATCAGCTCTGTGACCTTGAAAAGCAGGTCAAGGTCACCCATCTTCGAACTTGACCGAGATTTTGTCAATATGCATCTTCACCGAAAAAATAAAATTCCCACGGTGAAACCTTTTAGAGATATCCCGCTCACAAGCCCAAAGTTGAAAAATCCGATAAAAATTCATTAAAAATCAGAAATTGTAGGTGGCGCCACCAAACTTGTTTAGCAGGTACAGATTATCAGTCCCAATAATCATAGTAAGTTTTGTGAAAATCCACCAAATGGTTCCTGAGTAATAAGCATCTAAGTGTTTTTCTATAATCAGCTCTAAAATGTAGAAAAATAGGTCAAGGTCACCCATCATCGAACTTGACCGAGATTTTGTCGATATACATCTTTACCGAGGAAATAAAATTCTGAAGGTGAATCCTTTTCAAGATATCCCGCTCACAAGGTAAAAGTTAACGGACGCTGGACGGACGGACGGACAGCTTGGGTGACGACAATAGCCCATCAGCCTAAGGGCTGAGGGCTAAAAACTTTGATGCTGGGGGTTTAAAATTGATGTGGGTGTTGCCTAGAACCATACCTTTTAATATTTTTTGGCCTTATATTTCCTCAATAAACAGAGTGATGTTCAAAATTTTCAGATTGTGTTTCTGTTAAATTCAATTCAGTGCAGAGATACATTAGTGGCCATGGATTTTAGAATCAGAGGGACAATGTTGTTTCTGATTTCTGGGATCAATCTTTCATTTGTTGCTGTGGTTGGCTTCATAATCCTGTGGTTACTTTTTTCATGATTTTCACTGTTATACTGTTTCGTGAAGGTTCCACTTTTGAGATCTTGGTATACAGTAATACTCACACAGTATATCCATTATTTTTTTATGAATTATTTATTATGTGCCAACGATCATAACCATTTGATGAAGACCCAAGAGTGGAAATTCTTGTAGATAATAATAATATAATTTAAAATACAGGATAATATTATTTATAATATCGATCTGTGATTTACAGAAAACATAAAAGAGCTGTTCTTTTTCATAAAATCAACATAATGTCTGAGTCTTTATTTTCGTGATAATTTCCATTTCATAAATATCTTGCATCTGAAACCCTCTCGAACAAAACACCCAACCACTGTAAGAGTTAAGAATTAGTAATGAATATTAAAGATGCAAAAATGAAATTGACTAAAGTTTACTGTCAAATCAATTAAGACCCACAGACTGGGGTGCTAGGATTGCAAAGATTCCCCACATTTCTTGGAGTTGGTAAACATCCATTTTGTAAGAGAATAGCAAATATTCAATAAAATTTCATTCGCAATAATTAATGAAACTGTTTCACAAAGTACAAAATCCTCCCATGATAGACAAATGGATGAACCATAGACAAATGGATGAACCATGTTGATTAATTAACAAAATTCATGTCAATACACTTACCTGGATGTCATTGTGAGGGTTCCAATCAGAGTCATAAATAACAACAGTGTCGGCTGTGGCCAAGTTGATACCAAGACCACCAGCTCTCGTGGAAAGGAGGAAGCAAAACTGCTGCGCACCCGGGGCTGCAAAAATAAAGATTTCAACAATTTATAATGTGCGTTTACTGTACAACAAAATTTGTAGAGATTGTACACATTAAATACTTTGTTCAATTACACTAAAATTAGAGAAACTTAAATATCCTGCACATAAACTTAGGATCTGCAATTGTGAGACCAGAAAAGTTTCCCTTCCATATAAGCGTTTTATTCCTACACTGGTTTCATACTAGAAATCTTCAACCTACAAGAGAAACATTATATCACTAATATCATGACAAAATGATTTCAATGTGTCTGGATGGAAATCATGACATTGTTTAAGGGTTGTTAATACCATTTTTAATGAGAGCTTAACTAAGGTATGTATTCCTTTAAGATTCCAATCCAGTTTCAGACTACATGACAAGGCAGTAGCACACCCCTTCTCTGGTTTTATATTCTGGTGTTGACCAGGTCTGGTGGCTACTGCACTGGCAGGCTATAGGTGTGTCATCTTCCCCATTGCTGGGTCATACCACTGAGGTATCCCCTAAAGGCACACTTGTTTGTGAATGAAATACAACTGTTAGGCACAGTCTCCAAATTTAGCCTGCAGAGTGCTCACGCTGAGTGGGGGCTGACTGTGAAAAATCTCACCGCTACTCGGCTGAGATTCGTATTAACAATCTCCCAGCTTTAAGACCTGTGCTCTACCCTAGACTATGAAAGCCAGATAACCTCACCATTAAATCTATCAATGGCATCCTGTCTCATGGAGCCTGTGATTCCTCCGTCAATCCTCTCGTATTTGTATCCCTCATGCTCCAGGAAATCTTCCAGGATGTCCAACATTTTAGTCATCTGCAATAAGTTAGCTTTAATTTACATCTGTTCAAGTATATGTAATACTAGATGTATGCAATCATCAAATTTAAATATACTAATAAACCCTTATAATCTACTCATCTTATATTTCCCATAATTCTATATTGGTTTGGGGGGGCCTTAAGAATACTTATGATGATGTCAACATTCTCTTTTTGGGCATGAAAGATACCAAATATAAAAGTACAAATAAATATTCTCAATTCTGCATAAAAAGCAAGTAACAGAAACATATTACAGAGGATCAAAATATGACATTGTAATCATGAGTTGCTGCAAAATCTGTTACTTCATGTAAATCCTTATCAGAGTCATGAAATGCTAAACTGCAAAGCCTAGTTTATGGCCTAATTTCAGCAGTATGTGTTAAAACTTTGCCATTCTGGTACCAATAGAAAAACTTCCCTTAATCCTTAAATCCTCTTTTCCTGGCATCAATTAAATATTTATAGGCCTTAGCTTTTCATCTCTATCTCCTCTGCATTTCTCCTAATCTTTGGGCCTAATAGCCACTAGATGTGTCCAAACGACACGAATGCCCCCGCCTGGGGCAAATTAGAAACATTTGTTAAATTTTGAAATATTTTTAACTTCAGGAGGTGTCATATGGTCAAAAGTAGGTCAACAAGGGCAAAATGCAAACTCGATCTGTTAGGGGTCATTATCAAGCAACACACCAAAAATCAGGCCAGTATCTGCAGGCACTGTGAAAAAAAGTCCATACATGTGCATTTCCATAAAAATTTCTGTCTTTCATGAGATTTTCTGTTTAGGAGCCGTAAACCAATCAAAAGTAGGTCAACAGGGACGAAACGCGAACTCGATCTGTAACTGTCATTATCTGCCCACACATAAAAAATCTGGGTGGTATCTGCAGGCAATGAGGAAAAAAAGTCAGTACATATGCATTTGTTATGAAAATGTCTATTTTTCATGAAACTTTCTATGTTCAGGAGCAGTCAAATGGTCAAAAGTAGGTCAACTGGGACAAAACAAGAACTCGATCTGTAACTGGTCATTATCTGCCTACACACCAAAAATCAGGCCCGTATCTGCAGGCACTGCGAAAAAAGTCCATACATGTGCACTTTTTTTTTATGAAATTTTCCATGTTAGAGCACCGTCAAACGGTCAAAAGTAGGTCAACTGGGACAAAACGTAAACTCGATCTGTAACTGGTCATTATCTGCCCACACACCAAAAATCAGGCCAATATCTGCAGGTATTGTAAAGAAAAGTCTGTACAAGTGTATTTATCATGAAAATTTATATTTTACATGATATTTTCTATGTTCAGGAGCCATTAAACAGTCAAAAGTAGGTCAACCAGGACGAAACGCGAACTCGATCTGTAACTAGTCATTATCTGCCCACACAAAAAATCAGGCCAATATCTGCAGACATTGCGAAAAAAAAGTCTGTACATGTGTATTTATCATGAAAATTTTTATTTTTCATGAAATTTTCTAAGTTTAGGAGCCGTAAAACAGTCAAAAGTAGGTCAACTGGGACAAAACGCGAACTCGATCTGTAACTGGTCATTATCTGCCTACACACCAAAAATCAGGCCAATATCTGCAGGCATTGCGAAAAAAGTCTGTACATCTGTATTTGTCATGAAAATTTATATTTTTCATGAAATTTTCTAAGTTAAGGAGCCATAAAACGGTCAAAAGTACGTCAACTGGGATGAAACAAGAAATCCATCTGTAACTGGTCATTATCTGCCTACACACCAAAAATCAGGCTAAAGTCCACAGGCATTGCGAAAAAAAGTCTGTACATGTGTATATGTCATGAAAATTTCTATTTTTTATGAAATTTTCTAAGTTTAGGAGCAGTAAAATGGTCAAAAGTAGGTCAGTCAGGACAAAATGCGAACTCGATCTGTAACTGGTCATTATCTGCCCACACACCAAAAATCAGGCCAATATCTGCAGGCACTGCGAAAAAAGTCCGTACAACTGTTTCATTTCTGACTGACGGAAGGACAGAATGACGGACATGGGTAAAACTATATGCCTCGGCCACTTTGTGGTAGGGGCATAAAAATTGACATAGATATCATCTTAATCATTGCCAAAAGAGCACCCAGGGCAGGGGTCTTTGACTTTCACAACTACGGCGCTTGGGTGCCGTCTTTTCCTTGTTTAGTTTTTGCAAAGGCATGAAGAGTCATCTTAAGAGCCCCACTAAGAGGTTTCCTAGATTAGAGCTTTTAAAAGATCAAGAATAAAAATCCAAGCAGGCCTTTAATTATGGGTTCTCACCTACTGATTACCATACATCTGCTAAAAAGAAGCATCATGCATGAACGTACCTGAGAGAAGATGAGGACCCGGTGGTTGTCTCGTTTCAGCACCTTCATCATTTTGGACAGCAGGTCCAGTTTCCCACACGCCTTAATCAGTGCACCACCCTCAAACATACCGTTCGGCATCTTGGGAGCTTCCTGTAAAAACATCATGTGTCCAAAATCAAAATATGGCAGACACTGGGTGAGTGAATTTATGTAAAATGTAAATTCAGACAGTGAAATCATAAGACAAAATGATAAGAATTACTGAATTTGTATGAGAAAGTTTTAATTATATATACTTTTTATATGCACAAATTTCCTTTTCTATTATCAAATTATTGATTTTCCTGTCCTCAGGTTTTTGATGAAGTTGTATACGATTCTTTTTTTATAGAGACACATCATATAAATTTTAAATATCTTATCATACCTACCTATTCTAATAATGTCACAAAGTATTAGATTTTATCACTGTTAATTACTGTTAATTATTGTCATTGATCATGCAGACAACAGAGCAACAATCACCGAGATCATATATTAATTGAGACTGAAAACAAAAGCACTGCAAATGTGCATAATACGCCTGTGTTATGTATTGTGACCTCTCATCTCATTAAATATGGGCGAATTTTGCTGAGAATAATATGCTGAGAAACTGTATTGATTAATATTTAAAAGGAGTTTCATGAATATTCATATAATTTTTGGTAAGTCATCACAGCACCATCAAAGCCTGGGAATCAAACTTAGGCAAGATATCATATTGTTTAATATTTCTATTTAGTTTCCTAAAATTCCATTAAATTCCTGATAAGTTATCACTGCTACACCACAAAGTATCTATATGACCTTTGGCCACATTTAATAGGTGTGGATTTTGCCTATAATCCAGTTTTGTGAAAATCCATCAAACCCTATTAAGTTATCGTGTAGACACTTAAGAGAACAGATGGATGGTGGGTATACTAAGACATAAAAAATTTTCAAACCACTTACAGCAGACGCTGTCGGGAACAAGTACGGGTGGTTACAGCATTTCTTCAGATCCATCATAATGTTGAGCAGAGACACCTGGGTAGAGCCTCGTTGGTTCAGAGCCTCAAAGTTACGTGTCAGGATGTACTTGTAGTATTTCCTGTAATAAAATTATAATAATCATAATTATAACCATTTTGTAATTATAAAAAAAATAGATTATATTATGTTTCACTACTTTTGATATACTGATGCAAAACTATAATTGAATATTTCACTTAGTTTCAGATATGATTAATTATATTATATAATTAATATAAATAATTATTTCAACTATCTGTCTCATCTGATAAGTTTGCTTTTATCTACTTTACATTTTGGATATAATAGAGACTTTCTGATTTAAAAAATCAGTTAATTTCTATATCAAAAAGATATTTTAGAAAGCATATGTTGTATGCAGTGTACAGGAAGTCACCATAAGAATATATATATACTATACTTGCATGAACTTGAGTACAAATACCATCATGAAAAAAAAAATCTCTCACAGGTAAAGAAACTAAATTTCAACACTTGAATAAAAATAAATTAATCAATACATCTTAAACTCACTTCTGCAGTGGGCTGAGTTCAACACGGACAATAAACTCGCTCTTGGACGGCATTCCTTTGAGTACATCAGCCTTGAGACGTCGCAACATGTGAGGTCCCAACAAATCATGGAGTTTTTCAACTTGCTCTTCCTTGGCCAGGTCGGCGAAGTTGCTCAAGAATCCCTGCATGTCACTGGAAGGTAAAACATGCAATATTAGAGCTATGTGTCTATTCTACTGTGTTTTTGGTGATTTGTTTTTAATACCAGCCCTAAAATACAGATATTAGGCCAAAAAAAATTAAAGGTTTGGTTCTCAGGCACCGCCCGCATCAATTTTAAACCCCCGCATCAAAAATTTTTATTTTGATTTTCAATAGAAACTTATCAATTTTGAGCTGCAGCCGCTCGGACATTTCTTTCAAGAAGATAAAATCATACAATTTCCTTTATTATGTAGTGCTTTTACTTATTTAGCCAAATAAATATGTTATTATCATGCTTTTCCCTTATAATTTGACATTTTTATCGAAACATACCAAAAAATAAAATTAAAAAAACCGCCCGCTGCATTGATTTTCTGAAAAAAGTGCCTGAGAACCATACCTTTTTTTTATTTTGGCCTTATGTGTTTTGTATTAGTAAGGCCATTCCAAAATAATGTTCTACAAATTTGCTGCTCCCATTTTCCATGATTAATTTTTTTTTCACATGAAAACTAGATCCTTGGTAATTTTGTAAGCTGTGGTGTTGCACAAAATCTCTAAAATAATTCATAACGGTATGAGAAATGGACAAAATTTTGTGTTGATCAAACATCCATTTCAAGTGAAAAAAAAAGCAAGTTTTATGTATTTTCAAAGCAAACTGACAAAAGTCCAAGTATTGTGTATCTACAAGTAAAGAAAAGAAAAAGAAAAAATATTTGCCCGCTCGCACCATATTTTTTGTTTCAACTGGCCGAAGAACAATATTTTTTTTTGCGGTCCAAAGAGTAATGGGTCAAATTCTATGGTATAACAACAAGTGTAGTGTAAAACATAGAATAGTTTTGCAACTTGGGTCATACTCACTTAAACTTTTCAGGTGTCAAAAAGTTGAGAAGATGAAACAATTCTTCCAGGTTGTTTTGGAGAGGGGTACCAGTCAACAGCAGCTTGTAGCCGATCTTGTACTGGCTGAGTATACGGAAAAACTGAAATAAAACACAAACTTTCAATCATATTGCAAAAGTAGTCTTATCCAGGGAAGCTTCATCAAAGTTCCATCTCGCCAGAGTGATTAATTACCAGAATTCCATTACATGGAGTATTATATCATAAATACATGAGATCATAACTTTTATATAAGGGGTGGTTGTTATAGTATCAATGTACCACACAACCTCGCTAATAATTAAAGTAATAATTTTGTAGTAATTTTTTGAACTGGCAGTACCTGGAGCTCATTATTATGTATGGAGAGCAAAGCAAGAAATGAAATAAGTTCTAAAACAAGGGTGGACGAATAGCTAGCTTTAAATGCAGGGTTATAATGTTATACATGAAAATGTCAAACCTTGGACTGATTGTTTTTCAATCTGTGAGCTTCATCTACGACCAGAACGGCCCAGTCCACAGACTGTAACGTGGCTGCGTCGATGCTGATGAGCTCGTACGATGTCAGCAGCACGTGGAATTTGACGGAACTGTCCTTCTTCATACGGAATGCTTTGTTTCCTCCTCGGATGGCCCCCTCATCAAATGAGAACTCGTGCTCTCTGAAAGTACACAGCACATACAGATATATCACAAACATGTTAAAATGGATGTAAAATTTGAAATTAACCTGCACCCACATATCTATTATAAATTAACCTTCTGTTGATATACCAAGAAGCAAAGGATATAGCCACTGTTTTTGACTTTACGATCTTGAAAAGGAAATTTTATTACAGGAAACACTATGTAATAAGCGACAATTCAACTAATATTTCACACAAAACATAAAATAATATTGTTATACTTGTATCCAGCAAAACTGAATACTTGGCAAAATGGTGATTAGTCCCCTTAAATACAGTAAATCTTTGTTTAATTGCATCCTTAATTGTTCAATAGGTATAAACAAAACATACCAATTTTACATAATCTCATGATCAGGGATTAAACCAGAATTCCTGATTATTTCTCTTTATTTTTTTTCCATTGAACCATTTAATCATGAAAAGACTCTCACAATATGTAGGATGAAATCTCACCTGAGGATCACTTCACTAAAACAGCCACTTTGCTAAGACAACCACCCCGCTATGACAACCACTCTGCTAAAACAACTACTTAGCTAAGACAACAACCCCGCCAGGACAACCACCCCGCTAAGACAACCACGCTAAGACAACTACCCCGCTAATACAATCACCCCTCTAAGACAACCACCCTACTTAGACAACTACCCTGCCAAGACAACCACCCCTCTAAGACAACCAACCTGCTAAGACAACCACGCAGCTAAGACAACCACGCTGACCAACTGCAAGACCAGCCTAAGTCATTATGTTAGGGAGTGGTTTTCTTAGCAGGGTGTTAATAAGATTTTGCTGTATAACATTTTTACCTGATGACAGCCCTGCTGTCCTTGTCTCCGACGTAAGTGATGACGTAAAGATCAGGAGCCCAGTATTCAAACTCTCTCTCCCAGTTAATGATGGTGGACAGCGGAGCACTGACCAGGAATGGTCCCTTAGAATGACCCTAATATAAAACGAACAGAATACACATGAACATATGCTATGATATTTTCCCTACTTTTTCTGGTTTATTCAACTGTATCTTTTCACAAAATGACAATTTTACTTAACTTATGCTAAGAGAGTTCCTTTATTTGTGCTCCTTTTTTGGATGACTGAACCTGCCTTTTAATTAAATCAACTGAATGACCAGCACTCTTAACTCACTCTCCAGTGTTGGTCCAGGGCAGACACCACAGTTTTACTTCACTGGTGTGACATAGGAACTTTATTTATAGATTATATAGAAACTGGCTCTGTTACTGATAGAGATCGTTTTCTATGACCCCTTTAATATAAATTTAGGACTGTAGCCCTCTGATTGCTATAACATATGTTGAGTTTAGAGCAATTTTTTTTTTCCACAGAAAATACAAGATTAATTTTCAGCCAGATTATTACCCCATGGTGACAAAATGACAATGCCTGATAAATTCATATTTCTTGATGAAATTATTTTAACCATCACAATCATATCACAGGCTTCTTATGTTAAATATACAATAAATAAGTATATTTCAAACTTTTCTTACCTCTTTGTACAGAGAGTTGAGGAATGAGATAGTTTGGATGGTCTTTCCCAGACCCATCTCGTCAGCGAGGATCGTATCGATGCCCATACACCAGGAGTATCGCAGCCAGTTAAGGCCCTCCAGTTGGTACGGATGTAGCGTACCGCCTGTACCCGTGATGTATTCAGGCTGTGTATCCAACTGTTTACGAAGCTAAAAAGGAAACAAACTCTTTTTTAACAGTCAATTTATGCTCTTTTTATAGTGCTTAACCTACACCGTATGTCTGTAAATCCCTGTAAAACTGGCAGCACACAAAGAGAATAAAACATGTCATGTCTTTAAGCTGCCTTGGGAGCATAAAGGTAATAAGGAAAAGTGAGAAATAACAATTCAGAAATATTTATCATGCTTCAGTGAATCATCTAAGTAACATTCGTTTTAACACTTTAAGACTTTTTTGTTGATATTGATATCTTATATGTATCTTGGCATTATTAACTAAACTTCCTAAAGCATTGAATAAGAAAAATAAAATATGGTATGGCCATGATTTATTATAAAAGTCCCTTTGGTTCAAACTACAGTTTGAAGTGATTTCATTCAAAATTTTTCTGTTAGCACAGAAACCTAACTTGGTGAAAGATAGTCCCAAGTTCAGAATCAGAAGTATTAAAGTTTGACCTTTGACCTCAAAGGGTATCACCAAGAAAACACAAGAACCAATATATAAGCAATAATATTGTTGACATTTACATTCTTATTCTGCATTGTCATCGTCTTGGTTTCATTACTGAAAAATTTTCCTGGTTTCACGTTAGAGACGAGTGTAAACGTCTGCATGGTACTTACGTCAGACACAGGTTCTGCTGGGAACAGTTTGTTGCTGGGGAGCGGGGAGTCTACAGACTCATCGTCATCTGTATCTTTTCCTTTTTTCTTCTTACTTTTCCCTTTCTTCGGCTTTACATTCTTCTCCCCAAGCATCACAGCCCTGATACAAAAAAAAAACTCAGCATTACCACAAAGTGTTGGAAGTATTAAAGGGACCTATTCACAAATAAGGCATTTTAAAAATATATGCAATATAGCATTTTCCACTTGATTTTCATAACAAAGCGCGCACACCATATGGTTGCCGACCATGTAACGTCACAAATGAGAATTTCTAGGGCTTCCAGGTGGTGTTTCTTCTTTCATGTTTCTTTTCTAAATCTAGTAGTCATCACACACTCTTGTTACGGTAAACTAGACACATGTGGAGAGTGCTTATAATATGTAAAACAGTTGAACTGGAGAGAGTATAAGTCTGTGTGCCTGGATGGTTTTGCTGAGGAAACCTTTGTATTCAGTCAAAACTAACTAACAGTTTCAGATATTACAGGCACTATTGCATATATGTGTACATCCCTTTAAATTTACATTCTGCAAACAGTTCACCAACTCCATCTTGACATATAAAAGAACACACTTTTGACCGCTCTCAAATCACTATCCTCTGGCTATTAAATATAAAGATAGAATTACATTAAACATTCTCTCCAAACATTAAAAAATGTCAGCATAACATAAGCATTTCCTCTGAACATTATAACATCATTAACAGAATACAATCTGATCAATACTGATCAAATGTTGTTTGAAGCAATACATTAAAGTATAAAATGTATTAAACAAAGAATGCATATTCCACAAATATTTACATCTCCTGACGTTCTTTACGATTTATAAATATATAGTTGTATGCACAATAAATCACAGAAAAAGCTATAATTTTGAAATAATTGTTAGTTTACCTGAGGTTCATGTAATCCTCTATAAACTTCTGCAGATCAATAATTCCTGAGTCTTCTATTTCCCAGGTAGCCTGGTCATAAGGTAAGTCCCTCCACTTAACGAGGTACCATGTGTTACCATCTTTCAATGTCCTGCAAAAATCAAACATCCCCTGTTTTACTGGTGATGTACAATAATACAATGTCACCTAAACCATGAAAACATTTTTAATTACATATCCATCAACATAAATTTATATTCTCACTTTCTCACATCCATCAAAACCATTGTAGGTTATCACAATAACACTAAATGTTAACAGTCAGGTTGACCATTGGTACATCATAATATGCCCTGTCTAACATTGGTGTATATTAAAAAGGGTAAAAAAAGTTTAATAAAACAAAGAGTACCAACGTGCTCAGTTGTATTTGTGTGTGTATGTATGTTTGTGATTATAGATATAGATATATACGTGTATACCCACTCTGTGCATGTGGTATGAAACCAGTCATGAAATGCCTGCAGAAAACCTAGTTTAGTTCTTACTTTACAACACAGATATAAACATGTATATATATATATATATATATATATATATATATATATATATATATATATATTATTATTATTATTATTATTATTATTATTATTATTATTATTATATCATGTTACAGGCACCTCACATTAGTCCTTGTAATAAAGTCTATAATATCTCTTGTATAAGTATCTCTCCATCAGGCTGAAAGAACAAAGAAGTAGGTAGATGTTAAATATTGAGTTCCCAAGGCCACAATTAATATGTGATATGAAAACAATGCACAATATCCTGGAACAGCCCACCTAAAGAATAAAGAATGCGCACATTGTCTATATTTACCAAAAATAAAAAAGGTTACGTACCTGTGGTTGATGATGCGATGAGGCTGCAACCATTCTGGACGTACACCATAACGGTAAAAACGCTCTTCCAAATTATGAGGGTCATCACCTTGACCTCTCTTGCCTTTGTCACCATATGAACTGCCATCGTCCAATGGGGGAGGTTCATCCATGTCGTTTTTACGAATATAAATCCTGTACATGGCCGGATGGTAAACATCCAGCTATGAAGAAGATAATATGGTACAAGTCATAAACAAAAGGCTGGCTGTAAAAGGGTACAATATTTATAGTGACATAATCAAATATAACCTGTACAATCAGATAAAGTATTCATTCTCCTAATATTTTTGCAATATTGTTATTATATACAGTTCTGCACAATATTTTCTATTAAATAGGATTTTGGTTTTTAATTTTCTGGGCTAATCTGTGAGAGTTTTATTAGATGTAACAAGTAATAAAGTTTCATCTGACAATCATTATATCATATAAATTCTTCACTGCCTAAAGTTAGTATTCTACTGCATTATAATCATACTTATTCAATACATGAATTCATTAAATATCATAATGGATCTATCCCTTACCGCTAGTTCTGATATCCATTCACTGTGCCAGTATGACATGTCATGCCACTTCACAAAGAACTCACGGACTGGTTTGTGCTCAAATTGCTGAAATGAAATTAAAAATATCACATATTAGGCCAAAAAAAATAAAAGGTATGGTTCTCAGGCACCGCCCGCGTCAATTGTAACCCCCCGCATCAAAACTTTTTATTTTGCTTTTTATCTTTCAAGAAGATAAATAATACATTTTATGTAGTGCTTCTACCTGTTTAGCAAAAATATTTGTTATTTTCATGCTTTTCCCTGATCATATGGCATTTTTATCGAAACACACAAAAAAAGGTCAAAAATAAAATACCGCCCGCCCGCACTGATTTCTGAAAAAAAGTGCCTGAGAACCATACCTTAATTTTTTTTTGGCCTTACGGAATTCCCCCTACTATGACAGGTAATCACCTACGGTCTTGTGTAAGTTACCACAGTTGTATATTCCTCCATTCAGCGGAAGCGGAGGACAACAATTCAGTCAATACTTCATATGCATATAAGTACTGTGAAGCCTTTTCTTACAGACACTTCATACTGTGGATACCTCGTTATTGTGGACGCTGAGTTGTCAGTGTGATAAGATTTACCTTTATTCTGTGGGTTGTCTGTGCGATAGGACTTTATGTTTCTTTTTTCTCTTGGTTGTCTGCGATATGACTTGCTTTTCTTTTTTTTTCTCTGCCTTGTCTGTGAAATATGACTTTTTTCTCTTGATTGTGGGTGAGACATGACATAATGATTTTTACACTTGGTTGTGGGTGTTATATGACTTAATATGATTTTTTTCTGGGTTGTGGTTATGAAATGACTGTCTGTTTGTTTTCTCTTGGTTGACAGTGTTATGACTTTAATATGTTGTTTTTTCTGGGTTGTGGGTATGATGACTTACTGTTTTTTTCTGTGGGCTGTGTGTTATGACGACTTATTGTTTTTTTCTGTGGGTTGTCTGAGTTATGAATAGCTGTTTTTTTTTTTCTCTGGGTTGTATGTTATGACTTACTGTTTTTTTTTCTGGGTTGTGGGTATGCTATGACTTACTGGCTTTTTCTCTGGGTTGTGGGTATGATCAAGCTCATCCTGGACTTTGGGTGGTTCCTTCCATCTCCAGGTTAAGATCTTCTGAACTTTTCCTGTCAGAGGCTCACACTACAATATAACAAACACAGTGCAATATGTTACAAAAATCACACTTCAACATTAAGTGTATTAAACCCAGTGCTGCCACTTTGGATTAAGTGGGAAAAAGTGTAAACTTACAAGGATAAAAAGTAAACAGATTGTGTGAAAGTTTGAAAAAAATTAAAAACCCATGCCAAATTTTTGTACAATTTTACAGCATGCAATACTTCTAAACAAGCAACACTCCATGTTAATGGATAGAATGACTGATGCTGGCCATAAAATAATATGACCTATCTTAGACGGGTGTATAACAATCTATTCCTAAAACTTGTTGATCTGTGCATACAATCAATGCAGCAGAGCGACTTACTGTACTTACAACCACGGCAGCATAGTGACTTACCGAACATCTAGGACAGTGCCACTCCCCGTCAGGTATATCAATGAGTGGTGGGTTGAGACAGTGGACATGGTATGCTGACGGACAGCTGTCACAACACAACAGCTCGCCGCCATCTTTACAAACGCGACAAAACTCCATGTGGTCATCCTCCTCCTGCTCGTGAATTCCCCCTTCCTCCTGCATTTATTTACATGTATTATGTTAATTAAGTTCTCCAATATGTTAGAAAAGTTAGAAAAATATGTTGGAAGTTTTTCTATTAAAGTCATTAGTTTTCATGAACCATACAAGTTTATACTGTAAATCCATCTTTTTTAGTGGTCAAGATACTACCCTCTTTAGCACATTTTAACATAAATTATGTTGATCAATATTCTAATATGACTTTAACTGCTCATGAATAACACATTCAAGCATCCTTGATAAAAATCATGCATTTTTTATACTGTAATACAATTCAACCTTCACTCAGATAACAAACTGTACAAATTAATATGATGATTTCCCTTGTCTCCTAGGTAAAAAATGGATTTTTTCTTGTGTACATAAACAAAAACTTTATACATCAACAGCAACTACATAAACTAATATAGACCCACATTTGATAATTACATCATTTGTAATAAACAGCTATTAACAAGAATGAAATGTTTTATAAATGAAAATTGTTCATCCAGATTTATTTTATATAATAGCTTGTCCACATATATACCAACTTGCCCATACAAAAATTACTGAAACAAGTAAAGGTTATTCTCATAGCAGTTTCACTTGCCTTGGTCAACTGGCTGAGTGTTTATTCCTTTATATTACGGTAAGCAATATTTACAGTGAACTTAGATATCCTGATATGACTTACACAATGAGGGCAACTCCATTTCCCTTCTGGTGCGGTCTCCATCTCGGGATCAACACAGACCAGATGATACGCCCGCGGGCAGGTGTCACATAATATGATCTCTCCCCCCTGCTGGCAGACTTCACAGTAGTCCTGGTGGTCAGTCTGGAAATCATGATTACAAACTCATAGTATTCATTCTAACACAACATCTCAAAGGTATGCCTGTGTATTGTAGGCTGAGACGAACTGATATGTGCATTATTTCATAACATTAGTTAATTTTTGCAGAATAAAAATTTTCCCAGCAAAACGATCCCAGCAAATGGGGTATCTAATATTCATGTGTTTTATCTGTTGTTTTGGTTCTGTGTGTGAGTAAAAACACGTGTTTGTGTACCATAAAAAGACTGCCTGACCAGAGGTCTTATCTTGCCTATGCCTGACAACTCCAAACCAAGAATTAATATGAAAGAAAAAAAAAAGAATAATCTCTGGCTGAAATCTTGAAAAATCTGGATTTGTGGAGGTCCCATGCCTGCAATGTTTAAACTGTACACCACTGATTGTACCAGGTATAGCCTTTCCCCCACATGTGTCCAGGAGTCAGCAAACAGTTTAAGAACAGATTGTCAGATTCCATTTTATTTTAAGGCGATAAGACTATATTTTGTGTATAATTTACATATCTAATATGTGAGTAGGTCCCCTTAACAATACAGCATGGTATTGGGACAGTAATACACAGACTGGTTAGTAAAAATTCAGTTTTACTTAATACATAGGCAGAAAGAACCAAATAACCAAGACGCGACTTGATTTATTTGTATAGTTAATATTTTGTGTAAAATTTGGATCAGTACAAATTTTTTGTACACAATAAACTGTATTTTGCTTGAGTTGCTTTTGCCTAGTAAAAAATGAGTACACAGCAAATATACTGGGTGCTAAATAATACACAGATTTCAGTCTTATAAGAGTTATTCATTCTTTTCTAATTGTATATGTCTGTTAGCTAAAACAAGGCTTTTCCAAAGATTTGAAAACTGACAATATTGAAGTAGGCTAATATTTGTACCAAGATTTCTTGCACAGACTGCAGACTCTCAAAAGTTCTGATGTTCGCTACAGTTCTTCTAAAAAGGATGGCCACTGGAAGAAAATTTATGGTCACTTATCTGCCTGGTTTCAGCTATCCTTTTACTGCTAAAATATACATTCAGGATATCAAGCTTGTCATGAAAATAAAATTTCCCTAAATTTCCTTAAGGAATTTTCAAAATTCTAGGGTAACATTTACAGCCTATTTCTGGTCTGACACATCCTCAATGTTCTTGTAGTGAGCAGTAGTTGTAGCGATCTTGATGAAAGTAAGACACTGGTTTGCATTGCAAGTAATGATCTGTCAGTAATACCTTATCGTAGATCCCCTTTTTACTGCTGCTGCCATAAAAAGAATCTTAAATTTGAAAATCTAGACTTTTTTTCTTAACTTATTGTGCTTCCATAAATAGATGGTTTATATGAAATGAACTGTGAGAAGACTACTCGCCTGGACACGGTGCTCCCATGTGCGATAATAGGAGATAAAAGCACCCCGCAGAAGAATACTCTTTGTAGTCACAGAATTATTGTATAAATTGTAAAGTGTAAATGTTCACATACATCATAATAATTATTGCATACAAATTGTCAATTTAAAATGTCAACTATGGACAATAACTGCACTTATAACGAAATTAAAATTAATGAGATTATTGAGGGTGAAGACTGGTGGTGATGTCTGTTGGACAGACTTGGTATTACCATTCAACCAGTCAAAATCTGACTGAGCCTGAGTTTCTGTGTAAACTATTTTTAACAAATACTGAGAAAATTAATATATGTAGTTCAGGGGCATAGCCGGGGGTGCTGTCAATCAGACTATGCTTGTAATATTTAGAGTACACTTTACACATACTAAATACCTGCTTGGAAATTTATATTGTTAAAGTAATTTTCAAAATATGAAAATATCAACCATGTTTAAGTCAACATTGTTTCATTACTGTATCCTTTCACTGGCAAAAATTTATATATGAGAAGTCATTTCTGAATCTGTCATAAATTAACAAAGAAAGTGAAAGATAATGAATCATGCATCCAAAACCACTCATAAAATTAACTGATTGTATTAATAACTGACCATTTTTCATCCATTATCAATTGTCATTTATGCTGTGGTAGCTGTTTCTTTAATACTGAATATTTAAACAAGTTCCATGATGATTCTCGACAAACTGTAGAATTTTCTTGGATTTCAGTCTTGATTCTCTCACACAAACATTCAAACACGCAAATCTGTTCCATCACCCCTGTCCACTTGGATTTATTGTACAATTTAATGTAAGCACTTGAGCTTAAGTTTTTTTTAGATCATTTTTTGAGGAAGGCAACCAACTGCCTCCTTTTATTAAATCCACCGCAGTTTCAGAATTAAACACAGTTGTGGGGCACAGCCTTCCCATCAAACCTGAACATAAAATATCTCACTACTCATCGGCTTAAATGAGTACTCACCATCTACATGCATTTAGTCCTACACTCTGCCCCTAGACCAAAAGAAAGGCATCACTCGAAACGGAAAATGATGCAAATGCATCATTAATATTGTACCAAACCAAGTGGACAGGGGTGTTGGATCAGCGTAAACACACTAGGAAAAAGAAACATGACGTACTACCTCATATCCCTCAGCATTCGGATCCAGCGGGAATCTGTTTGTCGTCTTCTTCTTCTTCTTGGCATTCCGTCCTCGCCCTTTCTTCAGCCTCTTTTTGGCTCTGGGTGCCTGGGCAGCCTTGACAGCTTTTTCTTCCTCTTCCAAGCGAGCAGCTTCTTCCAGCTGACGCTCGAATTCTTCGTCACTTGTGTTGAAACCACCGCCACCTTCATCATCATCATCCTGAACCAATAAACCAAAAAATGTGGATATTTTAATATTCACTGGAAAAGGGTTTTTTAAACTATGAGCTATTAAAGTTTATTTCCAAGATATCAATGTTTTAAATATATTTATTTCAATTGAATTGTACAAGAAGCACAACTGCTATTAAGTGTACTTTACAATAAATACATAAATATGCTGATATATATAATTATATAAAAGCTGCTTGTAGACACACAATTATATGTACATCACAAACAGGACAGACAACACTCTGAACATAAGAATATGAATATAGTCCACATAAAAAAGCTCCCATAAATAACATATTTTAAATTTTATATGGTATTATGTAAAGCAACACAAGATAATATATACATATATTGCCATGCAAAAGGTATACAAATTTTGTGAAATGGTAATAATCAGGCCAATGAAACTTCATTTAAAAAAGTAGTGTGTGTGATATATTCTTAAATAACTGTTTTTTATAAATATATAATTTAACATTCTTTTTCTTTCATGGCCCTCATTCAATGTAGGAACAGCATAATTCACACCAATGGAAGCTTCTAAATATTAAAACAAAACCCACAACATTTTTAATACAAGATGCAGGCACGTTTTTTTAAATGATACAATGAAACAGCTGATCAGTATAATATATGACATTCAGGGTTAGCATGCCAGCAGATTTGCCATATGGGGTCTTTTGCAGTAAAACATATTTTGTCATATTGTAGAATGAAGCAGAACTCGCCCAGAAAATATGGGCAATATGATGATATCATAAAGATCAATTGGGTATTTAGACAAGACTTATGGGCTTAGCTATATATAACTGAATAATGGGCTTAGTTATTTAGGCTGTATCCTTTCCTTAATCATTTAGAATGACACTTTTGTTTAAGTATTTAAACAGATTCCTGGGCTAGTAATTTAAACTGAATCTTGGGCTTAGGCATTTAGACTGACACTTGGGTTTTGATATTTAGGCTAAATCCTGGAAGAGGGAATTCAATGAAACCTTGGCTTATATATTTAGACTAAAACCTTGCCCAAGCTTATAATTTTGGCTGATTTGTGTGCTTAAATTCAAAGTAATTTTATTGCAACAGCTTCAAGTGTTCAAGCAAACACTGATACACAATAAATTTATAAACAGAAATAAAAAGACACACTCACAGCAGCGATGCTTACTTTTCCTTTCTTTTTCTTCTTCTTCGTGATTTTGATTTTTAACGGAGCCACAGCTTGTTTCTTTCCTTTCCCAGCTTTTTTCTTCTTTCCACTGCTTGTGGGCTCATCCTCGAAGCTTGGATCATCACCTGTGACACAAACGAGTTGCTCTGGACATCCCAGTGTGCAACAGTGTTTAATGACCTCATCAAGATAATAGAGCGACTCTGTGCTACAGTAACTTTAAACACAAACTTCCAATTTGGACTGAAAGTTACTCTTATAGGGCTTGACATTAACAGTTAACCACTTGCCCAAGGCAAATAAGAGTTCCAGAAAACAGTGGCAGGGCAATTAGAAGTTTCCTACTACTAGCCTGACTGGGTAAGTGGGTCCAACCTTAACCTTAATCCAAGTAAAGGCTTGAAAAAGGATCTTTGTGTTCATGAACACAATCAATAATATTTGTAGAGCAAGTAAAAGCTTTATGTTGCTTGCATAACTGGGCAAATATTTTCAAAAGTTAATATCGAGCCCTGTCACTGTCCATTAAACAAAAGATTTCAAACTTTTTACAAGGTAAATAGAATGTTTCATTAGGACATGTCAATGGCCTGTAGGTAAAACTATCTATTAAATGAAGGTGAAAATGAGCAAGGTATGTATGTCTGTCATAAGGCTATGAGTCTTAGACTCATCTGGTTGAAATGGCATTACATCAATTAATATAAAAGACTTTCTGAGGTTCAGTTGAATGTAAATATTATTTATTAATGCTACTTTAATTCTGCAAATGGGATTTTAAGCCCTAAAATTGTATACTTAAAGGGGCCTTCTCAACCATAAAGCATGTTGAATTACCAAGAAAAATAGCATCTTCTCTTTAAAATATATCAGTAACTGCCAAAATATTGCCCTGAAATCACAGGCTTACTCCTGTACATGAGTTTTAAATACAGTAGATTAGGTGCAATCACAAGTGTCAACATAAACACAGTGGGTGGGACTGTGTGTATATGGTCTAGACACAACACTGGCCACAACACCTGTCAATCAGGAGATGCCCTGACTGACTTGGCAAATGAAGATGTGAAACATGTTCTCACTGACTTGATATCACATCTTGTGGTTTCACTGGGACCGGATATGCTCACACTATGCGTGTCATTTCAGCTGAGGCCCATGAACCTAACATACAGATCTGTTGCAACAGGTTCTTCAATAAATTCACATTTGGCCCATTGACTGTATTGTCACTTCAGCAGAGATATATCAGAGAACATAAAAGTATAATGTATAGACTAGTTTGAAAAAGTCTTGTATTGTACCTGTTTTGCATGCGCAAAATGCGGCCTTGTTATGATAAACAGAGACACATGGACTGTGTTTACTCACAACGCATGATCATAACAAGGTGGTAAAAAGCCGTATCGAAGTTGAGACTGTGCTGGGATGGTTTTACTGGGAAACTTTTAATTTAAAGCAAAACTGAACTGATAGTGTGAAAGAATGATTATAATATTGTTCCTGATTATGTCGCTTGAAACATTCAGTTAAAATGATGTCAGGTCTTCAATAAAAGGCATTTGTTTGAATTATATGCTTGTTCTAATTATTCATAACAATTTTTTTTTAATTTTTTTTTAAAATTTATTCTTTTTTAAATAACACTTCCAATACATTCTGCTTAAGTAAATTATAAAATGGATTTTTTTTTTTAATTTGATAACTTTTTCTCTCTTAACTTTGCACAATGAAACTGATGATATTGAAAGTTTGTGTTTATTGTTACCTACCCACTACTGTCTAAAGCTACAGAACAATGCCTACAGTGGCATTAATAAATGTCTTTAAATCATGCACACACTTAATTTTCATAATTATGATTAAAACTACCATGCAAATTATATCCAACTCCACAGGTGAACATGTATACCGATATACACAAAATATAAGCTAAACATTAAGAAAAAGGACATCCCTTTTTAAAAAAAGAATGAAGAAATGCCACTTATATTATACTCCAACTAATCATGCACATCTGAAAATAATAACAGATTAAATTTATCAGGAAACACATCCATTTCCCTGATCCAACTGTTCCACACAAAGAAAATATAAAATAGACTTGTTTCAAATCTAATATTATTTATGATTAATACAGATTGGTTCCCTTCATACATAAAGCAAAAGCTAAGCACCTATATATCCAAAAAGCACTTTCATTACAGCAAGAACGTTGTATTATTAATCATGTTTAAAAGGCATAATTTTTATGATAGAAACTGAACAAATCAACTTACCCTCATCTTTCTTCTTAATTTCTTTGGGTTCCTCTTTTGTAGGATTGAGAGCTATGAACTCTCTCCATTTTGCTCCAACCAACATCACAACTTTAGACATTGCTATCTTGGGGTTCTCCTTAATGATGAGAGGGCGGATGTGCTGACTAAACACTTTGTAGTTTGTTAAATTTACAAAGTCTTCATCTGTAAACTCAATCTCCACATTGTTGAGGCCGTATTCTGTGCAGATGATCTCTGCACTCTTTGGCTCCTGAAGATCGAAAAGTTATCATGAGTTATCAAACTTCACCTAAACAGTATCTTAAGAGTTTTTACACAACTAGAGACAGATCTGGACATAAATGTATGTAATATGCCATGACTGTATCAAGTTGTATCAAGTATAGAATAAGCACACAGGTATTTTCATTTAATAATAGAATATTCTATAGACTGCTATAAATTCATATAATATCTACTCATATGCATAATTTATTTTCTACAAATATACACAAGATAGAATATTCTCTGGACATTTGCAAGAATATATTTTTTAAATATTCCTTGTTTGAGGTATCTGCCGCCATTTTTGTTAATGTTAGCTGTTATTACTGTTGTTAACCAGGCCAGGTGACTAATGCACCTGCGGGACCTGGGTGTGTTCTTGCCCCTCTTGCTGGGTCATACCATGGAAGAACCCTGAAAGGTGCACTAGTTTGTGAGTGAAACAAAGTCATTGGACATGGCCTTCCCATTAAGCCTGCAGAACACTTAACCTGGGTTGGGACCATTTTGAGAAGAAATCAAAACGAAACAACAACTGACCATCTTAACTTTGGGCGGTTTCTTCTTCTTTTCTTTTGGCGTCTCGGCAACGTAGTCACTGTCATGATCTGATTGGTTGATGGATCCGTCAGCTGCATCCTGAGACTGAGAGTAAAACGAACCAATCAAACTAAATCTTGTTTTTGTATTTTAAACAAGCTGCCTTAACTGATTTGTTTTCCAGTATTTCTTTAAAAATATCCACCTTACCCTTATGTAAACCCCCTTTACCCTTATTAATCTTATTCTCGTATATCATCATTCAACCAGGCACCTTAACCAAATAAACCAAGAGATAACTGATTAACATAGGTAAATGACAAAACTAAGTTTGATAGTTTCCATAGCATCTTTATTTTTTAAATTTGGATGAAATCTCATACATGATATTCCATAAATACAGAAAGAATTGGAGGAAAGGATATCTATGTTGTGATTGTTTTGAATTCAATTAATAAAATGGTGTATGAATACAACCAAACATGAAAACCCAAACAGTCCAACACAAAGTATTATACAGGACCCCCTGGACACCAACTAGACAAAGTATGTTTACTTTGTTCATAGCCTAACAGGTAAATAGCACAGAGCAAATCCATAGCAAGTTGAGCAAGTTGGTTTATTTTACTAATTGATTATGTTAAGAAGTTTCACAAAATGAAAAATAAAAAAAAAAGTGAATAGTATTTTATATTTATAGAAAAAAATAAATTTAAAAAAAAATGGAAACCAAAAAAATTCCTGGCTGATGGGAGCCCCCTTCCCCCCTGGTTGTAATCGGTTCCAAATGAACTATGTTATTTGATGGCAGCCTAAAATTGATAGTTTTAACACAACAAGTGTATTCAGGTTCAATGATATTCAGTGTAAGCCAGGTTCATGAAGCAATTTTTACAGTTCTTAATGTATACCAGCTGAAATGCTTTTAAAAACACAAAAAGAGTGCACGTATTGGGTTTTAATTTTTCAAATACTGCATTTTTCAACCACTTTAATGTCATTGTGCACAAAGTGAGATTACAACTTGCCAAAGGCTACGACTAGTACTAGACACCACCCACCTCATCCTGTGTGTGATCATCCACGGATTCCGCTTTGGACTTCTTCTTTTTCTTTGCCTTCTTCTTCTTCTCACTACCCTCCTTTGCTTTCCTTTTCTTCCCTTTCTTGGACGGTTCCTCGATGACCGATTCTTCCTCGACTCCCTCCGTCAGCGGCTCGATGCCCTCCACTTCTGCTGCTTCTACATCAGCATCTAATTAGTAAACGAGGGTCATTACCATGGATACTTAATGACTTTTAAAACTGTTAATATGAATTTGTAGTAAATAGTTAAAATTTGTGCACCCCTTGGAAAAATGTCTGACCTATATTAAAATCAATTGTTTTTATTTTTCCTTTTATAAATCAGAACATTTCTTTGGTAAGCACCACTACTGCCTAGCTTACAGCTGGTTATGAAATTTTCAGCATCTTATATAAAAAATACCAACAAAATTTCCCTTAAAACTCATATAAATCTCAAACATACCATGTCACGCAAATTATTTAAAGAACAATGAAAAAAAGGAAATTTAAAGAAATCCTGTTGACATTGCCTATAAATGATTTCCGCAGACTTTGTATTTATTTTATGGTTCTAAACTTATGACATCTGTATGTATCACATTTCTGGGTTACATGTTCCATAGGATGTTCCATCATGGGAATATGGCAATATTTACCCCCCCCCCCCCCCACCGTACCAAAACGCCAAAGATTTCACTGGACAACATTTTGTTTAAACCCAACCTATCTGGATCATACACTAAATATGAATACCATGACCAATCATTTTTTTTAGACTACCCTTATTAAAACTACTAATTAAGGTGGCCTGTGGCTAATTTCAAACCCTCCTTTTACCACAAATAGTGGCATTGAAATGTTGTGAAAATACATTTTTATCTAAAATACTGAATAAAACATTTCTCAAATATTTGGCAAGTAATATTTTTAGTTTTATCAGAGTAAACTAGACATTATTGATGACAAAGGCTTTCTTTGTATAAAAATAACACATGATTGCAATGGACAGCTCCTGTGAACCTGGGACTTGTAGATCAGGAATTTTAAACACACAACACCCGGGAATAAATATTAAACCTTTGATTAACTATAAATAATTAATCTGATTAACACTACTCAGTGTTATCAATATCAGCAGTGTAAAATAGAAAAGTAACCAAGACCTCTATTGCATGGGCAGCCAAAATTATACCCCATTAGTTACATGTACACAGAAAACTGCTTATTGCAGCACACTGTCACACACAAACAGAGAACAGTTGACATTACACTTGTGTGACACAGCACTGTACAAAAGGGGAGAAATCAGAGGTGGACAACAATACACAAACAGCACTAGAGGTCATAGGGTGTCAGCCATGCACAGTAAGTTCTAATTGAGGCCCTCAACCTGGCGTCACAAATTTATTCAATAGCCCCTGCTCTCATGCTCTCTGCAGATGCTACACTGTGAGAGTGTCCTAGAACTAGAGACTGCATTTAGCAAAATAGAGACATTCCAATACCACCCCCTCCCCCAAAGCAACATCAGAGCCTGAATCACCAGTAGTGGTAAGAATTGGTTTGATAAGAAAAAAAAAGACGACTGATAATCAATTATTAATCAATTATTTAATGTACCTTCTAAATAATCATTTACGGTAATCGGCTGTTAAGAATTATACCTAATTTAATGAACAAGTAAATTCAATCTGCCTTGTACAACACACTGAAAAGTCCGAGTCAAGCCAACTGTCTGGTTGTTGTCACTTGTTTGCTGCACAAGGTTCAGTTTTTAATGCTATTCGCTACTTTGTGTCTTGTATTTCTTATTTCTGTGTGGCCCTCCTAGGAGAGGTCATATAGTCAATTTTTTATGGTTTGCAGTGATTTTGAAGACAGTTTCAAGCTACAGAGATGAAAGTTTTGAAGTGAGTTTTGTTTTCATTCTTGAATACAATAGTTTTCAAATTTCTTGATCATTCATATAAATGACTACCTTCTACCACAGAACACATAAGTTTCCCTGTGATAAATACAATATTTGATTTCATATTATTTTCCTCCTTCAAGTTCTAACATTTTCTCTGAACCTTTAAAATGTAGTAGTATCCGGGATACAGAATACCTACCCTACAAGAGCTCGACATTAACTTTTGAAAGTACTTGCCCAGTTGGGCAAGTAACATCTAGCTGTCACTTGCCCTTCATGAATTTCTACTTGCCCTTAAAATATTATTGATTGTATTCAAGAACACAGAGATCCTTTTTAAGACCTTGGGTAAAAGTTTATGTTGAACCAACTTGCCCAGGCAGGCCAGTAAAAGGCAACTTCTAGCTGCCCTACCACTATTTTCTAGAAATTTCACTTGCCCCAGGCAAGCAGTTAACCGTTAATGTTGAGCCCTGCCTACATATTCATATGCAGTTATCATGACCCTGGGTACTGTCTCTTACACAGAAACATGCATATTAAACTACTGTTCAATAGCTCCCTCTGGATGCTTCACTGTTCACCAATACGCCTAGAATTTGAGGCCAAACTTGGCAGAAAGCAATTCCATACAATGAAAGTTCAAATTTGTCTATCTGACAACAGTTCTTATAGTTTGCAGGTCCGTTTTGAAGAGGCTGCTACCAGAAAGTCCACTTAATAAAGCTGAATGGGCTAGGGTAGTAATGGTCAGATGATCGATTAAAATGATTAGTCGGGTTTATGCAAAGGATCCAATAATTGATCTTGCAGAGCCATAATCAATTGCAATTTTTTGCACGCATCTGAGGCTTTGTGATGAGCAAATGTGTGCTCTTAATTAGTCTAATAAACATCATGCAAGCAAACTAAACAAAGTCTGTGTTTACTTAAAAAAACTTAATACCTAAATTTCTTTATACTAGGCATGTAGGCTATAAAATTACATACAAGACATTATTAGCCTGTATGTAAGCCTGCATATTAGGGTAGTTGAGCTGATGTATCAGTCTGAAAGTAATATACAGTCTGAAAGTTCAAATTTTTAAACAACAGATTATTGGTTGGCAGAGGTCAACTGATTTTTATTAATGATCGATAATGAAATTACAACGGATTCCCTACATTTGGGCTAGGTACACCATAAATTTATTTAATCTTCCATAATATTGTCTCCCCTTGGAGAGTGTGTGCTCATCTAGTTTGTGTGGGAGTTGTGTATGTGTGTGCATGTTTGTTCAAAACATAACTCAAACAATCATGAAGGGACAATCATGAAATTTAAAGGGCAATCTAGGAATGGGCCAATAAAGAATAAATCAGATTTTAATGTGGACCTGGCACATGAACCGCATCCAGGAACTTCATTAAGGAATATTTACAAATGTACAGTCACTTATGCATGAATGAAACTCAGAATTTGGGCTAAATAAGTGAATGCAAACACATTGGGGAGCATGGTGGAGGCTTGTATTCCTAAGAATGCAAATTTCTAGTTTGTAAAACTTTGTTCTTCTTTGTACCAAAGTCTGATCCCACATACATCTTTTTATGTGTAGACTACTATACATATCTCTTCCTGTTTATATCACTATAAACCATGTATCCTTCTGCAACAGAACCTGATCTATTTTACACTGGTGCCTGTTCCACTTTAAACTGATGTGTGATGCTTTTAACACCTGACCAACTGCATTACATCCTATGCCTATTTAATTTAATTTAAACCAACACAACGATTGACAGCCTATGAATTGACAGGCTTAAAAATTTGTCCTGTACGTAAACAACAATTATCGTTCCCCTATTCTCAAGAACATTCACCTGAACCATTGTAAATTACAAGAAAATATGCCTAAATCGCTGATCCTTGATACACGAGATCCTGTTTGTATCATCAATGTCTGATCCATGGAAAACAAAAAGGCCTATCCATAAAAATACACTTGCATCAAGGTAACATTTCACTGTAACTTCTGGTAAATTTCAATAATCATCCTGTATTGTATTTGTGAGATCGGTATAATACATGTACGTATAGATCAAAATATACCAAAAGCCAAGCAGGGAGACAGGTTATGTAAACCACAAGTACTACAAGCTATGCTGATGAAACTATTAATTAAATGTGCATAAAAACAGTAACGCAGGTGCTGTTCAAAGAATTCATGCATAAAAATTTAAATCTTTGAGGCATTATGTTCAAATGGCAGCTAGATCATATGGTAGGTGGTTTGTTCTAAATTCCTTTGGCATGATCTTCTAACGCTAAAATAAAAACAGTTGCTAAACAGGCACATCCTTTATATATACAGAGCTAAATCAATAACAGACTTGGCTCAATCACACTGCACATACATAATTCATATTTTTAGTGTGGTAGAAATGGGATGGATAAAAGAGTTTGAAGTTAAATGTGATTGGAGAATCAACCTCAGTATTTATTCAAAGGCTACAGCCCCTGAAAAACAGGCACAAGTAACTGCCAACCTGCAAATGGCAATAGTATATATGATATGAACAAGTTTGACTCCCTTATCAGCTACTGCTAGAGTATGGTCCTATATAGGACACTGCACCTGAGTAACTGAAATAAGTAGTTAAAACTTATTTCTAGCAAAATTGTAAAATGTATGTTTGAACTGATGAATTCAAATTCAGCTGATAGTTATTTGGCAAAGTTTAAATGAGACCCCAGGCTCAAATACCACCTACCAACTTTACTCAAGACCAAGCTTCACAAAACAATATCAAGCCCTGTTGCCCCCCCACCCCCTTGCCTCATTTCAATTTTGATTACAAGTAACAAACAAGTCCTGTTAACATACAGTGGTTAAGGAGGTAATTCATTTCTGGCAAATGCAATGGCTGTGGACTGCAGAGAACACAATAAAATTATTGGACAGCAGTTTTAATTATTCTGTCAAGTTTCAACATACCTGAATCTCAGGGAATCTGTACTGAATCTTCTATGATGACAACAATATAAGCAAACTTGGACTATTGTTGCACATGAAGTAACAAACACCAATCAACATCAGGAAAACTTTGACACATGCAATGATGACACTGATGAACTGATTCAACTGACACCTGATTGACAGGTTTCTGCTTATCTGCCATAATCGTGTATGGTAAAAAGGTAAATTTCAAAAACCCTGGTGGAAATCCTTATATGATGATAAAAGTAACTGTATCACAATTATTTGTTAACAAATGAAATGCTTAAAATTTATTTATTAATTTTGGACTGGAACTGATTTAAAAGTAAAAGTTACTTAATTGAACAAACACTTAAAGTTAAAAATCTTAGTGTGCAAGGGGTTGAAACTGGATTATCAAAAACATGACCTTGAATTCTCTATGTAACTTACCATCGTAAGATTATAAATATGGTCAGCTAAATTTTAAGTCATTTGGTATGGTGTTTTTTTTTTTCACTGCTTTTTTTCATGATTTGTTAGTTTTACTTTTTTTTAGGTGAAACTAGGTGATTTATAGAAAACGGGGCAATTATTAAATGAAAATCAGATTTGGATAGATAGAACAGCATAATATAAAACATTGTCTACTTATTACCAGATGGTAACTTCTGTACCCCCATAAAACCACCAAGATTATTGAGATGAAGGACATCATGCACGGAAAAACATAAATAGCGAACTGGCAGGTCCACTCTCAGGATCTGTTAGGGAACTCGATGAACAAGAACATTTTGCAAAAACTACTAAAGAATCAAGTTTCATTGGATCTCTAAAGTTTAATTATGCTACCAAGAACCTTCTGCTACAAGATGTTAAAAATATTGCACCAGTCTAGTAAACCCTATTAATATACACTAGACTTTTACAGCTAAGATTCCTTATGTACAGGTAAAAATGGCTATCAACTAATTAAATAAGGTGAGATCCTTATGCTCATTATATAGCCATATTGCATGCGAAATGCGTATCTGGTGAAACGAAGCACTACATGTAGCAATGTTGCCAGTTCCACATGATGTTCCAGGACGACACATAGAAAATAGGTATGTTGCCGTGCCAGTACATATGAAATCTCTCAACACACATTCCGTATTCCATACTGTATAAGGAATCTTAGCTTAACAGTAAACTTAAAACGTGATTTTTACCTGAACCACATGATGTAAACATAAAAAAAGAGTCTTGACAAGAAAGACAAGCAACAGAAATTATATAAAATGAAACACTTTTCTAACTACACTATTGGCGGCCATCTTGAGGCTTAGCGCATGCCCACAAATTAGGGAGCTCCTAGGGGTAGCAGGCTACAGAGCAGTACTTACCCGGGAGGGGGGTGGTAGATCCCACCCCTTCCTCCGCCACCCCTGGGGTTGTTGCCCCACCCTCCTCCAGTGCTTCACCCTCGTCCTCTGGTAGCTGGGGAGGGGGCGGGGTATTTAGTGAGCCCAGCTCTGTGTGAAAAGTTAGGAGCGTTGGACCAATGCACCATAACATTTGTTTCAAATACATGTTTTACACACATACACCTTTGCTTATATATATCATGCAGCATTCTCAATTGTTTTACTAATCACTTAATAAAATTAAATACAAGTTAGTATAGATTAACAACAAAATTTGGGGGAATGAATAAGTACTCTAAACACAATCTGTTATTGCCAGGAACCAGTTACAAGGAACTGAAAAGTAAAATTCCCGTGATATGGACAGGCAAAAATCGACAATACATCTTTCTAGTGAACTGGTCTCCATCTCATAATGGCATTAAGTAATATTATAACTTCAGCAAAGGCATTAATTATTGAAACATGCATTAGCCTTTGAATTTTATCCGTACACACTGGGAGAAGAACTAAATGTGAATGTAACGTTTTCAAACCAAAGATTATTCGTGAAGGTTTGGCTCATTTAACGCTAACAAAGCTGACAGATGTCTTAACATGAAAATTAAATGAGAATTACTTAAATTATTAAAACATTAATAAAATAATGAAAAACAGTTATAAAAATAGTTTTTAATTCAAAAGTTATTTGTGACCACAAACATTCAGATTAAGTCCTTTACAATTGAAAATCTTGAAATATTTTGAGCTTAATAAGACTGGGTTTACGCTTATTTGTGCATATGGTTGCAAACAGTAAATTTCTAGGTCCCTGTGTGTTTGTGAACAGACACAGGTGAAGCCATGTGCAATGTTTTGGCCGTGTCTTTATCCCACGTGGTTCAACTGGGTCGCCACTTCCGGTCATGCGCAGTGGGATCTATGCATTCATTTTGATATTTATCCTGATATATATCCCGTGCGATATTATTCTATATCCTTCCAAGAAATAATTACATATATTCAAAATTCAAACCATCCCGAAATGTGGTATAAGCAGTAATGCCAAGGAAAATTGTCGCCTGTCATTTATTCTGGAAATCCCCGTTTTGTAATCAGTACAAGAAACCGGCTAGCCAAAACACAAGCGTGCGGTCCCCAGTGAGCTATAACACAATGACCGAGCCGGCCCGTACACAAAGTTTCCCCCAAATTCACACAAATCCAGCCTTGCTAAATCCCATTTTGGATCCTATATAGTCTTTACAAGTATTCTGGGCCCCAGATACGATCCTGTTTGAACGCGGCGTGAGTAAATCGAACCGACATAGTAACACAGTAAATATATTTGATTGACGCAGAAACACTGGGTGAGTGGGCCCCACGTCAAAATGATAATTACAAAAACCATACCTTCAAATTCGTCCACTTCTTGACTTGCATCCATCTCTTCCCCAAAATCGTCTTCACTATCTGTCGGGGGAGGCATTTAGAAGTGTCCAAGAAGTCTTGACTTTGCAAAATAGGTCCAAATTGACTAAGTATTTGATTTGGCTGTTGGCCCCACCGGTCAGGCATGCGACTCCTTCCCAACCTGTCGGGGCTTTTCAATGTAGAATTAGGCACACTGATCATGCGCGCGTGACGTCATTAATTGCCTACCTCCCCTCGGAGGCCCATCCCATAATTTTCACGCTTCTTGTAGAATACCATTTATAATATATATTCTACCTAGGGGTAAAGGGTGTTCTTACATACGTTCTCAGACATCCCCGTGGTTACTAGAATAGGTTTCCACAACCTGTTAGCGTATATGCGGTGTTACTTTTAGGACTAGATTACTGCTAAGAATGCCTTAAAATGATTCCCTTGAGCTATCGATTTTTGTACACTGGCGATGACAAAAACGCTGACAAAAATAGAACTTAGCAGATACCAGTCCAATATACACCATAGGGCAACATAACACGGCCGACATCGATTTGTTGACGTAATAGTTGCTGGTGCTAATATTGTTTAACCCACTGCGCCGTAAATATTATTTATAAGGAATCAGAATCTATAGGCCTACATATATATTAAAGGGAATATAATTATAAAGTCTTTTGTAATTTAAGCGTTTTAATGGACCCAGGGTTTAAATATTCGTTGTGAATCTTCAAGGTGGCAAGAATCGAACCATTTGTTAAATATGGCGTTTTGCCCTGCCGGGCATATATACGGCCTACTAACTTTTATATTTGTTTTTTTTTTTCTGCCAGGTTCAATATGGAAATATATATCGGCTCGCGCTGTACAAATGAAATTCAGTTGGACTGCTCGTATAGATAGCCTACAATTTTTTATAAGCCAATTATATAAACGCTTTTACGATTTTTTCAGCAAGCTGTAGGAACTATCTTTTTAAAATGATCGCAGCGCGGTAGATATGTGCATTGTATATAGGGCCTACCAGCATACGGTAGGTCTATAAGTTTAATTTTCAGGGACAAAGCCATGCAGGAACTGAGTAAGATAATTTTTTCACATTTTCAACATCTCATACTTAAAACTCAAACTTTTAAACTTCTGTGTACGTCACAATGTGTCAGTCAACATTTCATGATCTCCAGGGAAAATTTAAATTCTGCCTAGGCCTATATTATCCGCCCAGAACTTAAATATTCTTGTAACACCTTGAGTATAAAATATATATATATAAGATTAAGAAATAATGCTCCGGGGTAGTATATAAACACTGTTCTGTTAATGAAACAATACAAGAATGAAATTTGATGTAAAAAAGACCTATTTTTCGTGTTTTGAAAATTACTATAATACCATTACATCAGACATTTTATGTTTTGAATCAGAAAAAAAATTATTAGCAGTGTCGTTTAAGTTTTCAGGGAGGGGGAGGGGGACTGTTTAAAGGGGGAATAATACATATAGGTTATATACCATGCATGCAGATATTGACCCATCATATTGTTCAGCGTACGTGCATGCATGATTTAAAGCCACGCATTAGCCATGACAGTGATTTATTTATCTTATTAAAATAAAATTTAATATTTCAAAATTATGAGTTTGATCAAATAATTAAGAAGCATGCGCCAGTTTATATTTTTTTAACTTTGTTTGGCTGCTCGCTTATAATATCTTGTCGGATATAGCAATCTAGTATGTGTTCCTCGAAGCTGAATTATAAAATAAATTACCCAGATCATCATGTAAATATTCTTGTAACATGTATGTTCTGTAAAGGCCCCATCCTTATAATTAAATGGGCAACTCAGCAATCTGTAATATACACAGAAGACCTGCTGTATTTGTAGTTAAAGAGTGTCGTAACCATGCGGGGCGTCAATTTAGGGGGCGGGGGGATAGGGGTTTATGTTCCCCCCACTTTTTAACAAGGGGGTGGGGATGGTCAATGAAATCATCCCCCCTGATATTCAGAGAATAATATCTATGTATTTGAAATGAAATATATTAATAATTAGAAATATATACTTTGGTTTACTATAGAATGTTAAATATCTTAAACTGGTTTAGAATTACCATGTACTCTAAACATACTAACTTTTTAAAACCATACACTTAATTGTAATATTGTTTAAATATGTCACACAAAACAATAAAAGGTGTATATATATATATATATATATATATATATATATATATATGTGCGTGTTTATAAAAAAGGTCCCAATTTTGAACCCACCCATCCCCACACACACGCACATTTGAAGATAAAGTGACGCCACTGGTCGTAACATGTGTAGGCGCCCTATAGTCCCGGATATAAGAACATACAGGATCTTAACTAGATTTCTAAGGTATATCTATAGCCATGATACATATAACTATGCAGAAAGCTATACAATAATAACTGTGACATGCATTTGCATGTGAATAAGCAAACAGAATAAGCATTGTATATACAACACATTCACGATCGTGTATAACATTAACAATGTTCGAAGTACTAGTATATTAAACATTTATTACATATAATAAAACAGTTAAATTGGCAGAAAACAGTGATATGTATACCTGCGTATACCTATATGCAGTTGCACAACTTATGGCAATTAATAAACTTGGCCCTGGTTTCTTGGTAGCTATTATAACAGTAAAGTGGATCTGGCATACAATATTGAGAACCGACATCAATACACAATGCATCTTATACTCATTAAAGGTTCTTTGAGTAATTTAATTTCATATATATGAAAACTTGAAAAGTGTGTCTAACATATATAAATATGGGCGGATGTGTGTGTGTATAAAGAATTCCTGTTTTTCATGGAGGTGTATTTGAATAAACACTGAGTGATAGATATCTGATGCGTGGGCTGTGTCTGGCTGCGGTTTCACGTTCCTTAATAAAGCACTGAGGACTCCTGTTTATTAAAAGTTATATCAATTATGCTTGAATTGAAGTAGAAAAGACAAGAGCAGTATAATAATAATAAAAATAACAATAATAATAATAATAATAATAATAATAATAATAATAATAAATAATAATAATAATTTTGTTATTGTTGCTGTTATTATTAGTATTTTGTATTATATTATATTATATTATATTATAATATATTCATATGGCATAAAACATTCTATATAGCTGTCATAACCATATTTTACATCATATAATATTTAGTTAATGTGTCGTTAATTATTGTGACTTATATTCTTTTGCTCCCCACTTGGCGATTGATGCCTATAACCACCAATATGACTTAAATACGGGAAAATAATCATATACTTGCAGTAGAAGTGCGTCCGCTCATTGAAATAAGCCAGCATCCAACGTAAAGGTTGTATTTGTATTTTCATATCACTGACGATGTCAGTCTCATCCGGTTGAACGCTGTTCCTGCCTTTCTATAGCCTTTCTAGCCTGTTCATTTTAATGCTATATATCGCCCCCGCCACTACACCCACCTGCCCCAGGGAATATACAAATTTATATATATATATATATATATATATATATATATATATATATATATATATATATGTTGCAATTATATGTTATATTCATTATATATTGGGTGGAGGGGGCGCACCCTCGTGGTTAAGAGTCTGGCCAGGGGTCTTATTACAAATGATGGCTGTTAGTGCGTACCAGTTTGGCCGATATGACTTACCTGTCAGCATGATCCGGCGTACTTCCTGATATTGCGTATACACTAGACCTACACCGGATCAAGAGTTCCTTAAAATCAATGTATTCAATGTAAACCTAATATAACAAAACTCACTTTATCAGGAAGTAAGCCAGACGGCTCAGGCTCAAAAGTCTGTCTGTGGTCGCATGTGATGCGCCGTAACCGTCATCGTCAACGCCAACTGCACACACACATGCACACACACACCCTCACACACATACACACCCTCACACATACACACCCTCGCACACATACACACACCCTCACACACATACACACCCTCTCTCTCTCTCTCACACACACACACCCTCTCTCTCTCTCTCTCTCACACACCTACACACCCTCACACAAATACACGCACCCTCAAACCCTCACACACATACACACCCTCACACACACACACACACACCCTCACATACACACCCTCACACACATACACACACACACCCTCACATACACACCCTCACACACATACACACACCCTTACACACATACACACCCTCACACACATACACACCCTCACACACATACACACCCTCACACACATACACACACCCTTAACATGCACATACACACCTTCACACACATACCTTCACACCCTCACACACATACACACCCTCACACACATACACACACCCTCACACACATACACACCCTCACACACATACACACACCCTCACACACGCACGCAGACCCAGAATCAGATTTGCTCACTAACTCTGGGGGAAATTTGGCCTGGACCACATGCACTCGCACAATTTAGAGAAATCAAACAATTAACACTGTTTTACTGAAATTAAATTTAGATTCCAAACCTTCAAACAATCTGACTACAATATTATATAAGTTAATGAAATTAAAAGATACAAATTCCAGGCTCGGAAAAATGACTGCTGTTTTAAAAAGTGGGTGGCTATACACCTGGTGGCAGACACAGTCCTTAACCTGACCCTGACGTGGAATTTTGCCATCTATAGTTTGTACGAAAAATTCTTAAGGATTGGCACAGATACCAGATACAGTTTAATACTCTTCATATGAAACCTGTATGAATGACATTTTGTATTGTTAAACATAAAACGATTTTTAAAATGAATTAAGGTAGAAAAATCGTTTGTAATCACTTTGCACTCTAGTGTCTCAATAAAATGGCAATAAGTCATCCTATTTTCAAGCAAAACCCACAAAAAAGAATATTTCATTTTAAACCTTATAAAATTATCAAACTGATTAAATACAATATGATTTCATATCTCATCAATGACGTACATTTTTTTACACCTAAATAAAAACTCGAGGGTTTACAAACGAAGTTTTCTACCTTAAGGCAAAAACGTCTGTCAACAGCAATACTATCGAAAACGGCTCCTCATTCACTCCCCCCCTCCTAATGATCCATATAGAACATAGGAGATGCGGTATGTATATGGCGTGGCCTCAATGATTATAAGTGAACGAGTTTTAGTTATTGTTTCGGGAGGATTCATGTGGAATGGCACGGTTAAAAAAATCTATAGAAAAATACATGAATTTAAACAATAATTCTTTATTGAAATCAACCTGTATTTCAAAACAAGCTGTATAATTGACTTTCTTGTATAGATACAGATTTTATATAATTTCACATATCTACATCAAATACACAAAAAGAATTATTATCATTTGAATTATATCACAATTTGTGTTGTTTTATTTTGTTTTTGTTTGATTAATGAACTAAGAAAATGGTCTATAAGATAAGTAAGGAAAAAAAAACAAATAAAATGAGTAAATAAACATTTATTAAATATATAATCGCATACATAGTCGAATAAATAGTCAGTATTGGTATACATTATTAGCATATACATGATTTAATCTGATTTGATAATCCGGGATTCCTTTGAGTAAATTTTACTGTCGTGTAGGACTCCATTTCATCGATGTCTTAACATACACAGTTTATACATTATTTCGCCATCTACCTATGCTGATACTCTTATGATTCAAATAAAATATATATATATATATATATATATATATATATATATATATATATATATATATATATGTATTAAATCGTGAGAAGCCCCAATTCTAAAACAAAATATAAAATATAATATATATATGGCGTTAAAACCAAAACAGCTTCATGACTGGGCTCAAATGACTGGTACACAGTCGGGATGCGGCCAATGCAAATGATATTTCGTTGTCCGGCGAGCACTGACCAGTGGCCATCCCTGACCGGAGTATCCTTAAACCACTCCCTGCTGACCAGGCTATATACCTCCTGAGGGCCGACCTTTCTTATACTTACCATGCACCGGGTAACTTTCGAAATATTTTTCACAGCAGTTATTCCTACTGATCCTTTACCAGACATATAGTACCGTGAAACCTCTCTAGGGCGGACAGTCACGGGTTTGTCCATTATTGTGGGGTGTCCGCCCCAGAGGGGTGTCCGCAGCCCGGGGTTACACTGTATACAGTTCCGTACGCTGCGTGTTGTTCATGTTTCACTGTCTGTTGTGATTGACAAGTTAGAATTGAGAAGTGTGTTTATATATTGTATAAGTACAGTAATGTGTGTCTGTTTTCATATTCATTATGTATACAATATATATATATATATATATATATATATATATATATATATATATATATATAATATATAGGCATGTTATGGAGTAATATTGTGGGCTAATATTATAAATGGTAATATAAAATGGTATAGCTGTGTAAGCCTGTAGATAAAGAGGAGGAGTGACGCCTTATTTAGATTGAATAATAAACTTGATAGACTAAAATAAATAAGTAACAGTCTATTCAAAAGGGGTTACTCTTCCCCTTAGCATAAATATTATGTATGTATATATATATATATATATATATATATATATATATATATATATATATATATATACGAGGAGAATATATAAGTATTATGAAGGTCCCCAGTTCAGAAAGGAGGGGGATCCATGCCGCAAAAATTACTCTGAAAGCCATAGGACAAGGTGCGGGCTGAAAAAAAAGGGGGGGGGGGTCCGGACCCTCTGCCCCCCCGAATCCGCTTATGCGTATATATATATATATACATATATATATATATATATATATATATATATATATATATATATATATATATTGGTGAATGTATTAATTTAGAAGTATATAAAATATAAAACACACCACATATTAAGTATATGTAATGTTCGTAATAAGCCAAAAATTCTCGGTGGAATGTCTACGTGCTGGTTGTACCTGCTCACGTATTAGCTTGTTTACTTCTTCTCGTAAAGTCATCTGAGAGTCATCTTTCTCATAAACATAATCCGACCAGCTGAGAATCTGTGGGATCCACGCGACAACGACTGATACCATTGTTGAACCCAATCGGGGTGAGGAAGTCAGATTAAACTCCACAATGTTAGAGTTTACGACGATGAACGCAAGCAGCCATAGCAGCAGCTTTACGACTGCCCAAAACCGGAGGACATGCGCAGGCGGGACGAGCTGGTAACTTTTCTCCAGGAGCTTCAGGGACACCTTTGATCCATCTCTGTCCTGTCTGAATACAACCTGGGAGGCCCCTGGCGAGCATTTATGAAACTCCTTGCATTCTTGGAAGACAATCAGTTTAACATTACGATGCCTTTCTCCCATGTGGCTAAAGATGTATTTCGCGTAAAAAAGACAAGCGAGAGAGAGAACCAGGCGCGGCAGCTGGGTGTCAAAGTTCAGGATTAAGCCCGCCATGACGTAGATCACTATCTTCCCCAGAAGCATCGCGGACGGTATAACCAATGCTACTATGAATGAACCTACCAGGATTACAAGTCCCAGCAAGACGAAAAGAAATCTTCCACAGCCAACCGGCACGACATTTTGTTCGCCATCTTGGTCGCCATCTTCGATTGGTTCATAACCTCCATGCCTCCGTCGGGGGAGATTTTTACGTAAAATATTGCAGATCAGAGATCCCAAAGGAGTAGTCAAGAGCAGTGGCGTTAATGTTAACAACCAAATAAACATGAAGGGGACATCAAAACACCGATTACCAGTTATATTTGGCACTTTACTGGGTAAAAACAAAGTGAAGTAGTGCTCCCAGAACGGCTGTTGCACCAGCAGCGCCGCCCTGGTTTCTAAAGCTGTATAACTGTCCACTAGAGGTCGCTTTGTAGCTAGTGTCTTCAAATCCTCCGGAAGAGGTCGTCCGAGGAAATTGTTGTCATCTACAAAGCGCCATGGTGGAAGCTTCTCGTCTGACAGGAACGGGAAGACGAAAGTATACACTAAGGCAACGATAGCACAGATACCAAAACATACAATAAACGAAATACTGTACCAGTCAAAAATTGCTCCCAGGGATTTCTCAACTTGTGTAAGCGTTATATCGCGGTACTTCACGCTCAAATCGAATTCCGTTGGGTATTTGTAGTAATCCGCCCATATATAGAAGAACAAATACCCAGAGAGGACGGCTACACACACGAGCCTGCGCGCGATCGTCATGGCAATGTGAGAACTAAATAGAGGATTAGCCAGACGCCGGAGACTCCCAGGGATTTCCACATCATAACGGGCCCATTCCGCGTTTTGCATCATGGGGACGTTCTTTAATGGTAAAAAGAATAGCAGGGGAAGGAATAGAAAACAGAGACAGATGATCCCAATGCAAACCCACTCCATGATCTTTTTAATGTATGGCTTCGTTAGACACCATGGGCCACAATTTTTCTCGTGCAGGTGGCGACATATGTACGCGAATGTCTTTGGATGTTTGTCGCCAGGAAAAGGTGTGGGCACCATCCCCTGCTTGTCTTCTTCAGGATCCACAAACATTAAATTTCTATGGCATAAATGACGTCGTTGCAGCTTTTCTTCTGGGGACTTGTCCGGTTCCATCACAACTTTCCAGATGGCGACGGATACCTGATCTATCTGCTCCATTTGTGTCAGGTTATGGAAACACGTGTCGTCAAAGTCAACATCAACAAGGACGATTGAGATTTCATCTGTGAAGGTCCCGAGAGCGAACAAGTTGAATTTATGATCCATAGACAACAGGTTTGCGCCTGTTTCATGTGTTAGGACCCAGCTATATGGTTGCAACTGCAAATTAGGATTGTCTTTTGACAAACCTGCACCTTTGACTTTGGGCAAAATTTGGAGATATATGAAATCAAAGCTGTCTTTCGTGTATATTTTCTTCCACAGTTTGTATTTTGTGTTATAAAGCACGGTAAATTTGCACGTTACCTGGTTCTTACAATTGAATCCATTGTTATGATAATGGATACAACACTGAAAAGTTCCTAACAGGTGTAGGAAAACGCTCAGACGTATGGCTCCATCCATCTTTTGTCATACCAAGCTTGCAGTAAGGAAATACTATATGTATGCAAATATATTTATATAAGTGAGTGCTTTTTTATTGAGGATCAAAAGAATATATAGATCAGTCCCAAGATAATGGATATGGAGTGGTTATGAGTGAAATGAGGGTTTTCCTAACGGAACTCCGGTCACGCGTGTGCTTTACCGATGTGTTTAATATCTAGTTTGGATTAATACCATGGTGATTGGTATATATTAATCAGATAACCAATAAATAACTTAATGATCAAAATAAAAGTGGCGCGGCTAACAGTTGGTAGCCGTCGTTGTAATGTGTGATATCATATAATTTATAATAGTTTTGTTGAATTAAATTTCTCCATTAAAATGTTGTTTTTATTATTCTCTTTTTATTATTCTTTTTTCATTATTTATTTTTCGTTATTTGATCACTTTGTTACTTAACGTAAAAAAAGTAAACGCATTTTGAAGAATGTTGTAGAGGTTTAGTCTAACACAAAGAAATTTGGAGATGGTCTGAATAATCATAATATATACATATTGTTTTACTTTAAGTTTTTTTTTTTAATTTTTGGGTCATTCATTGGTAATATGGACTGAATACAGCTCTAGCTACATTTTATATCTGTCCCTAATCATTAAGGCGAGACATACTGGTATTGGTTTGGAGAGAGAGGACAGGGCGTGCAGAACTGCAGGGTTGGATTCAAATGCAAATGCATTTCATCTGAAAATGTCGCATTTGCATTTTAATGCAGAGTATGAAACATTTGATGTAATGGGAATCTGATGTAAATTGTTACACTCATACATTAATTGCTCTGATGAGAGGCTGGGCATTCCTGTTGGTGTAATGTGGTAATGCACCAACAGTCTATTACAAATTTGTTTAGCTGAAGATGACATTACAACAATATTTTTTTTTTGACTTGATCGTAAATAAAGCCAACTGGAGATGCTGATGTACACCAGATGTAATGAGCACCTCATGTACATACATGTAGTTACTGATGCTGTCATGTAAATTTGGACATCTCTGTGGGCATAATATATTGTTGCATGATATTCAACAATCCATTAAATATCTTGCTACAATACACCTTTAATACATATTCAAGGCAAGAAAAAGCTTATGTTACTATTTGGTAAGTCTTTTATCAAAAGTCACTGTGTTGTGAATATATCAATAAAATTAAAGGGAAGCCGACTCCGTTTTAATTATTTGTAACCAAATAGAGTTCAAATGCATTAGCATTTGCATTTAATAACTTTTATGCATTGCATTTAAACATTATTAACTGCATTTGAATTTGCATTTTATTAATTTGAAGCATTTACATTTGCACTTAAATGCACCAAGTTGCATTTGAACCAAACCCTGCATTACAGTAAAGATTATGCCTATAACAAAATTGAAGAATTGTGTAATTTATTACCTTCTATAAAGGGACAGTTGTAACAAAAATATTTACAAGTCTGAAAATAGCAGAATAACATGATTTTTATGATTTTTTAACCATTAAAATGCATTTGAATTTAACAGATCAGCCGCCGATACATATCATGCATTTCTTAAAAGAGAGAACCAGTTAGATAAATTTAGATATGAGTAGCATTTGACTTTTTTGCGTGTATGTACAAGAATATTAATGTTGAATCTTTAAAGTAAAATATCTCTCTTTTATTTTTTTATATTAAGTCTTTTCTCTTTGTTTGATTTTTTTCTTTTTCGTTATTTCTTATGCTGAATATGTACCTGACCAGAATGAATGCTAACATTATAACACATTTGTTTTGTAGATAATTTTCAATTGTTAAATGTTAATATCATTTTTCACTTTATTTGCTTGTAATTTTTAGTTATCTGATGAGCTTTTGACATGTGCTTATTTCTGCAATCATAAATGAAATAATGCATACACATGAATACACTGTGTGCTGTTTTAATGCAGAGTATTATATTATATTACAATATAATTCTTATAAAATCAGTCAAGAGTGTAATTCCTCTATAGTTAAGGCAAGGTGAAGGAAAGTCCGATATCACCTTCAATATTTAATTCTTAATGTCAAAAAGTAAAGATGTCAATTCGTAAAGGAACTGAAACATTCCACGAGAACGGCGAAAGTCATGGCAGAGAAACCATTTAGATAGAAATGTTAATGTCTGCATCCATTTTGGGTATATATCCAACGTTTTCTTCTAAAAATGATAATAGATACAGGCATGGTATAGATAAACTTTTTCAGCCAAATGTTTGTTTTATTTTTTTTCAGATTTTGTTTATTAATTTTAATTGGTGGTTTGTTTAATGGTACATGGTCATCGTAAATGCAAATAATGCAAATGACATAAGAATACGACACAGCACGTTCAAATATGACATAAGAATAGGAAAAAACGCGTACAAATATGTGTTTCTCTGATAAAAATGATAACGCTGACTCACTATATAGTTCTAAGTCATTTTGTATATCATTTGTTTTTACAATATAACAACAAACGATTGGCTACCTGAAGAAGTATGGAAATATAACATACAACATGGATTAAAAACAATTTCGTTTAAAAAAATTAGGTTTATAAAGTAAGTAAGAGACATCGCTGGAATTGTTCAGACTACAAGTTTCTGTGTAAATTGGCAGGGTGTATGTCTTAAACAGGCATGATGTGGCATTAGGCTTCAGCAACAATTCTATGGACTAATATAGATGGACTAAGGGGTATGGCTACGGCTGAGTAGTTAAAATCAGCTGAGCAAATTATTGATCAGTCTGTCGAAAATGGAGCTGCATAAGAGTAATCGGAGCTGCATAGTTGGGTTATTTTAATACTATATAGGCTGGTAAAATACGGAAAATCGTATACAACTCTTGGCACTTTGGGGAAACATGCAGTTCCAGTGGGTGTCTCTTCGACTATAACTATAACGAGTTTGGAAGTACTGTCCTGAAGTATAGGATTAGATAAATTAAATAACTTACAACGGAATTCGAAAGATATGAACAAGGTAAATCAGCATAGGAAAAACACAATTTTACAAAGTATAAAGAGTAATAATGTAATGATAATATCAACACATGTTTAGCCATCTAAATTTTTCATCTATCAATTCAGTGTTGCTTATTTTCATGTAGATCTCTGATTCACAATTAATATTCTTTATGAAAGAAAATTGATTTCGAATGAAAACAAAATCAACAATTTTCCCGGTATAAACCGAATTGTGAGTGAATTATATTATATATTCTATACATCATTCAGCCAAACAAACACACTGCCTATAGTGTACGGGGACAAGAATTTCTATCCGTCATAGCTCTTCGTCAAATTGTTAAGATTTAGCACACATATGAAAAATAAGTATATATATGATTTTGGAAATCCTATGGGTTGGATACTGCATGGCAAGATGGAATATATATATATATATATATATATATATATATATATATATATATATATATATATATATATATATTAATATATATATACAGAGAGACAGACGGGACAGAGACTTTTCAGGGTATTTACGGCATCATGCACATGTGACCAGGATGGTAATTCTAGGGTTGGTAAAACCATGTGTTATTTCTTTATAAAAAAATATACCGTCCTTGAGGTAGTTATTACCGGATTAAGTCCGGGCTTTTGTTGTGGATTTGGGAAACCTAAGTTTCCTTGAAGGTTATATCGCAGCTACCTGATACGATTAACCACCATGTCATCATCCTAAGTGTCCTGGTCACAGTGTTTGGGACACGATTCGCCGAGAGATACAAATCAGCGGTGTGGTTAAAAGGAATTTTAGGTAAATGCTCGTGGTATTGAGGAAAAAACAGGAAATTAAGGACCTGGGAGGGTACCAGCATTGCATGGTTTTCTTGTCACAATGTGCCAAGTTATTGGGAAAACTTCATTTCAGAAGGCCTGCATGAGTGTCATCTTTTCATGGCTATAAGTTTACTCATAAACCAGTCACGTGACAGGCACATAGATCATGTAACAGCGATTTATTAAACAGGTTGTTTTAATCATCATTCTTTTGATGTGTTGGAACAGTTGTTTATAAATATAATAATAACTTGTTAATAAAAGGTTCATAAACATTGGCAAAAATATGTGCATTACCTCGGGCCTTTAGTTTATTTTGGCTGTCAACAATTAGTTTCAAGCAAAGCTACCGACTTACTCTCTCTAATTCAACTGTTATGGTTCTGTGTGTGTGTTTATACCATATTATAACAAGCCTGTATGACCAAAACTCAGATCTTGCGCATGTTTAATCACTCAAAAACAAGAAGAAGCAACACGGAAGAAGAAACACGTATAGAAGAAACCCGATCGGAAACTTGAAAAGTTAGTGTATAGTCGCGTGCATGCCGGTATGGGACCGTATAGGTGCGTGACGCTATGCTCATCTGTTCGCTCCACTGTAACCGCTGTACGTAAACGCGGTTGTCCGTCAGTTTTGACTACCAGGCGGTGCTGTCTTTGTGAAATTCCATCCTGCATATATTCAACCAATCACGTTGCAGGTAACGGTCGATTTGCACTGCGATCGAAAGTGTTTGGTAGCACAGACTTTCTTGGAATACAACCAATGCAACCGTCACCTTTCAGGAGGGCTTGGAATCAATTATCCCCCGCTGTCTACAAATTTCCTCTCTTGCAGTACCACAGAACGAGCTCCGCATGGGCACAGCCATCCTTGTTTACACACTGAACCAATCACATACACTGTGGGCTTTTATTCATTTGGATAAAGGAGTAAGCAAATATTGGCAGATGTATACCATAATATATAAGGAGAAAACACTATATATTTTATGTATATACATACGTGGTATGTGAATAGGTCCTTTTCAATCTTGAAATTCGTTTATTATTTTCTAAAAGATTATTATAACTAAATGGTTTATGAAGAAAATAATGTTCAACATTGTTAAAGCTTTTTACCTGCACAAGAGTCACTGTAGACAATGACATATCCTGTGGTAGGATTAACATCGATTGTTTGGAGGTGGTCACGGTGGTTTCACCCTTCTGACCTTTGTCTTCATTTATAGGTCTTCCGACAGTGCCAAGATAAAGTTATGTTATATGAGGGTTATGATTTTGATCAGTTTCCTCTTACCTGACACCTATAACGTGGGCTGCATGACCAGTTTAGGTCAGAGGGCGCCTCGTCCTCGCGGAAGTTTTACTTGCCTCTCGCGACCAGGAAAGTGTAATGTCGAAGCCATCCTGTCGATGTTATATACAACAAATTTGCATTATGTTTTTGTTTTGATGTAATTCTTGATTATTCACATACGCTGTCGCTTATATCATTAAGTAAAATGTTTTGAATGACGAACCATTATATGTATATTATGTAAACGTTTGGACAATATTCGGACCAAATCGAAACTCTCTATGAGAGCTGCTGCTGACAGCTGGGTTAGCACAACGGGAGTCTAGGTTTTTTACTGCAGATTTAGAAAATTTGTAGGTTCCCTGAAAATACTTACTTTGGAATGCAAATTTGACGGTTTTCTACGAAGATTATTGTAATAATAATATGATTAATTGTGAAATTATTTTGGTTTTCTAAATTCTCGGGGCAATACTAATAGTAATTATGGTTACCCTGCATGATGCATTTGCTTTGATAAATAGACTAAATGCATTATGGTGATGCATTTGGGTCAGTATATTAAATTATGTGAATAATATAATGTTTATTAGAATCTAACCTTTACTGCTGGGAAAGGTTACCACACAGACGACAAAAGTACACCCTGGATATAGCTGTTAGAATATCTAAAGGAAATTTTAATGAATAACAATGAAACAAAAAAAAGTTATCGAATTATGAGCTGCTATGGATCACGCGATGGCTGCAGAATTCCTTTATTGACTTTATGCTCACGTCTTCGAAGATTAAATGTCACTAGTTTCGACTTTTGACTTATAATGACCTATATATGGTCAAATGAGCTAAAATAATGCATGTAATAGACTGCTAGGTCCATGAGACCTGCGAAAGGTCTCACACAATGACTTATCATTGGATTCAAAGTGGCTTCTTAGGACTGGTCAGGTTCGCTGAAGTGTTATAACATTACCGGTTAATTTTGTTTGACTTTAACGGTTAGGGAGCTTTGTTACATTATCTTGTAATTTCGTATTATGTTATCGGTTAGCAAATGTTGTTACAATATCGGTTGATTTTGTAGTACATTATATGTTATTGTTATATAATCGGTATTTTTTTATTGGTTGGTATTACATTATCAGTTGATTTGTTATCACGTTATCCGTTTGTGTTTCATTATCGGTTACTGTTACATTATAAGATGATTATTACATTATCAGTTTAACAGGGCCGAAGTGGCGCTAGAAGCGGCAGTATAAGCAATTTAATTTGGTCACAAGATAGATCACGCAATCATAAATGGAATCCAATGAAACTTCCATGACATTTCGCGAATGGGCCAATGAAAATGTATTAAAATTTGGTGCCATGATCCGAATTCAAGAATGTCATCTAGGAATATTCATAAATGTTAAGTTACTTATGTACGAATGAACCTGGGAATATGGGCCGAATAGGTGAAAACAAACAAGGTTTTTTGAGCATCGCGGAGGCTTGCATTCCTTAGAATGCAGATTCCTATGCGTACCTGCCTCATCAAACTACATGCATGCAGGAAATAGTGTGTATTAGAACTGATAATTTTCAACGAGCAGTTGTATTCATAGAAGCATCCAGTGTCCCCAATGAGGCTGCAGGTTTCATTTGGTTTATTGTGTCATATATTGCAACAACAGGTGTTCAGTCAGCTCTTTTGTTTAACAGCAGTGACAAACCTGATTTCTCCGTGCGCGCTACATGTTTAATAGGTTCCGATAGTAAAAAAAAAATCAATTATAACGGCCCAGTGAAAATTACATGTTAGGCAATTTACCAGCAGACGACATCAACATCTCAGTCTGTCTCTGTCTGTCTGCATCTCTCTCTCTCTCTCTCATATGTATGTATGTATATATATATATATATATATATATATATATATATATATATATATATATATATACATATATAAATACATGCCTATTTGTTAAGAACATTGGACCATCGTGTTATTACTCCGAGTTTCATGCCGTTGCCGGTGTCGGTACCCGGGCGATCATCAGATACCGGCAATGACGTGAATCTGGTCTACCTTAGCTGTATCATGCACAAAACTGCAATTCCTGGAAACTACTTAGGACGATGTATATATATATATATATATGGTCATTCTCTACCTTTTCAATACCTGTGCCACATATATATATATATAATAATCAAAATATATATAATAATCAAAATAATCGATGACTTATAGGTTTCACTACAAATTGTAGATATGTAATTGATCTAATATCTTCGGAAGCACAGTCTTCATTTCATCTCCTGCACTGATGATAGTCAAGGTCATTGTCCACAAGGAAAAAAACATAACAACACTTAACAACTGCTGAAGGGAAGCTGGTGTCATTAATATTTAAAGAACGTAACCTTCAAACGTGGAATTGTCACCGCCACCGGGTCTTAGAACAAGATAGTAAATTATAAATGTTGGTACCTGAATAAAAGTGTTTAATCTCATTTTGACATTTAGAGTCCCATACACATTATTGTCTATATAACTCTGTAATATGCAAAAAAAAGTTACGATGTTGATCGCCAAATTTAAATTCATGCACATGTACTTCTTGCATGGAGGAGTGTACTACACTTGCATGCTTTAATTGGGCAACCCCTGGACGGCAGACTTTAAATGAACTTGAGAAAGGTTCTTATTCGGTATGTTTTTACGTTCTGAGCTGACTACAGGTACAGTCGACGAAAGGAAAGGTTTTTGAGGGTTCCTTCTGGAATGTGAAGATTTTAATGTGATCAATAGTCGTGTGCCAATTAATTTATCCGATTATATCAATGACTGGTCGTTTTCTTTCACAAACGATATAATTGGTTGCATTGTTACATAATCCATTACAAACGAATTTGTATGCTCGGACAAAGAAGTCATATAGTATCCAGAAAAAAATATGCTAATCATGCTAGACCGAGAAGAAACGGGGGCCATGCACAAAGGGCGGAACAGCATTCAAACTGAGCCTTGTGCAAAGAACAAGTGCCAAGGACCCTGGCTGTTACCTTAATCTGTTGGCGTGATGTACAGGTCAAACTGATTCTTTTCGTTTAATATTTTAGGTGTAATTCATCAGAGTAGATTTCACGTAAATATAGAAGGTACGTGAAATAATAAACGATCGATCATCGATCGTGATTTAACAACCATTTCCTACCATTACTGATCACCGGTGTGTCTTATTTTCTTAAACAAAGTGTCTTTATATTGGAAAGTATGAAAGACAAAATTGTATCTCAGATTTCAGTGAGACAAAATTGGATCTCAGATTTCAGTGAAAAGTTAAAGATAGACCATTTTTGAGACCAGGATGGGTTTTTCGGGGTTTGAAATAAATCTTGGTACATTGATGCATATGCAGAGCTATATATCCTCGCTGGCGGATCCTCTTATCCTATATACCTCCTCTTCACACAAGAACTCGTGTTCTTTCACTGAAAAAAAGTTAGTGACACCAAGGGAGTCATCAGCCCAAATCATTCGGCTTGCATTAAAAATCTGACTAGAATGGACATCAAACGGGTAACAGCGTACATGTAGACAGGTATTATAAAAAAATGACATCTCCGAGGACTCTATTATATCAGAGGGGGGACAGCGACGGTGGAGGAGGTTTATGTGATCATGTGGATTGAGTGCATGTGTGTGTTTTCCAGGGCAATGCCTCGAAAAGATCTAAAAAAATTAAGAAGAAATGTCGAAGGAGACGGGCCAAAGCCCATGGGCGAAGGAATAAAAGCTACAATTTTTGAAGACGGACCGGGAAAATTTAAACGCTGATCTGGATCTGAATTCAGTCAAGATCTCCCCTTTTTCCGCGGTCCCGATTGTTTCTCCTCTCAGTATTTCCAAAAATATATCGAAATACAATAAAAATTCAATCACTGATTCCTTTGTCTTCCCCAAAATTTCTTTGAACTAAATTAAACTATTTTTTTTTTGGACAAACAATGTGCGTTAAAACTTTCAGGGTCCGCTGTTGGGATAATGGCGTCAAATGTTGGTGCGGGTCTGGATGTTGATCAAGGCATTGGCAGAGGTATGCGCTGTTTCTGTGTAATGTTTAGTTTCTATAACCATCAACATCTACCCTGCCATGAAAGACTTTACGTTCATCTGACCTTACATTGCCTTTACTTTACCATGCCATTCTTTACCTTAGATAACCCTGCCTTGTGTTACCTTACCCAGTTCTACCATACCCTGCCTTTGTCTTACCTTGCCTTTTTCTATCTTACCTTGCCTTTCCTCACTTTACCTTATATCCTTACCTTGCCTGATTCTATCTTATCTTGTCTTGCCCACTTTACCGTATCTTTACCTTGCCTTATTCTATCTTACCTTGCCTGATTCCATCTTACCTTGCCTCGCCTAGGTTTACCTTTCATCCTTATCTTGCTTGATTCCATCTTTCCTTGCCTCGCCTAACTTTACCTTATATCCTTACCGTACCTGATTCTATATAAACTTGCTTTGCCTTACTTTACCTAATATACTTAACTTGCCTTATTTATCTTACCTTGCCTTGGCCACTTTACCTTATATACTTACCGTACCTGATTCTATATAACCTTACTTTGCCTTACTGTACCTTATATGCTTTACTTGCCTTATTTATCTTATCTTGCCTTGGCCACTTTACCTTATATCCTTAGCATGCCTGATTCCATCTTACCTTGCCTCACCTAGCTTTACCTTATATCCTTACCTTACCTGATTCTATATAACCTTGCTTTGCCTTACTTTACCTAATAAACTTAACTTGCATTTTTTTATCTTACCTTGCCTTGGCCACTTTACCTTATATACTTACCTTACCTGATTCTATCTTAACTTGCCTTGCCCACTTTACCTTATATCCTTACCTTGCCTGATTCCATCTTCCTTTGCCTTGCCTAACTTTACCTTATATTCTAATTTTCCTGATTCTATCTAACCTTGCTTTGCCTCACCTTACCTTATAGCCTTACCTTACCTGATTCTATATAACCTTGCTTTCCTTTTCTTTACTTTATATGCTTAACATGCATTATTCTATCATACCTTGCCTTGGCCACTTTACATTATATCCTTACTTTGCCTGATTCCATCTTACCTTGCCTCGCCTAACTTTACCTTGTATCCTTACCCTTCCTGATTTTATCTACTTTGCTTTGCCTTACTTTACCTTATACTCTTACCTTGCATTATTCTATCTTACCTTGCCTTTCCTCACTTTACCTTATATCCTTACCTTGCCTGATTCCATCTTACCTTGCCTCGCCTAACTTTACCTTATATCCTTACCCTTTCCTGATTCCATCTTACCTTGCTTTGCCTTACTTTACCTTATATCCTTACCTTTCCTGATTCCATCTTACCTTGCCTCGCCTAACTTTACCTTGTATCCTTACCTTTCCTGATTCTATCTTACCTTGCCTTGCCCACTTTACCTTATATCCTTACCTCGCCTGGTTTTATTTTACCTTGCCTTGCCTATCCTTACCTTAATTTGTCATCTCTCCTCACCTTAAATAACCTGATCTTTGCTCGCCTTACATAGTTTACCCAACATTACCTTGGCTTACCTGAGTATACATCATACTTTGGCTTGTCGTATCATACCCTGCTTTGTTTTTAATTACCATCTCGTTCCTTCAGTATATCGTACCTTACCTTACATTACTAACCTTACTTATCACCTTACTCTACTTAACCTTACAGCTGAAAACGAAATCCCTCCCCCAACCCCCTCGGGAAATTTACTTGTAAGATGCAGTTGAAAACCAATTCCACCAAGAACACAATGGTTTTCATTTCTTAAGAACGCCGACAGGCGGCGTCATGTGTATAACCCCAAGATTCGAGAGATGAACGAAACCAAAACGATGTACGAGGTGAAATATACATGAACCTCACAGGCGGAATTTTGCCCAAGCAGTGCAGTTGGGTATATGGTCCAAATTAAGAAATCTACATGTCAAATGTCAATTTTAGAAGTATCAACGTTCAATGTAAGGTAAACAAAACTTAAATATTGAAACTTGTTATAATTGCCACAAATCAATGTATGTGCAAAAATTATTCCAATAGAAACATAGCTGAAGTACAGCAATTCACAATCTATTAACAATTATTAAAATGAATATCATCAGATGTTTAAATATCTCGTGCACTCTCATTGGTTTGAAGTGTTGTTTATTATACTTATATAAGTAAAATGTGTTTAAACAGGTACGTTAAAATTGATTTTTAGGGTCTGTGCTGAAAGCGTCTTGGAACAAAATACTGTCATGTGTTTAATTATAAAATGTCACAATGTATGTGGAAGCTTTAGTTTAGTATCCCCCCCCCCCCCCCACCACTATTATCACAAAAATTCCCTTTACAGGAGAGTATTTCTTAGTATTGGTATCTGTGACCAAGAATGTATAATCAAAGTGTTGTGGCTGACTAATTATTTTGACTAATGATACACGTTCATATTTACTGATAGCTTCGACTCAGATAATACATATATTGATTTGGGAAATCATATACCATGTCATTATATACTAAAGAGAAAGCAAAAAAAAAAAAACAAAAAAAAAAACTAGAAATCAGCATTCTAAGGAATCTTAGCCTAGGCCATGACGGTCGTCCCATGCGAGATGCTCCAAAAACCCAGCTTGCATTCGCTTATTAATTTGGCCTGTATTTCTTGCTTCATTCGTGCATAAGTGACTGTACATTTGAGAATGTTCCTTGATGACGTGTCTGTATTGGTTCATGCGCCGGGTCCACACCAAAGTCTAATCGACTCTTCATTGGAACATTCCCGAAATGCGGTGAAACTTCTTGAGATTCCGTTCGTGACTGCGTAAATTAGGTTGTGAACAAACACACACAAAACACACACCAACACACACACACGAACGGGGATTAACGCATACCCTCCTGAGTGAGGCAAAAAAAAAAAAAAAAAAAAAAGGTTATAAACACTTTTCTTCACAGTTATACATAGAATTAAACAACGGTGTCAATGAAATTGGCTACAAACATTATCTATAGAAAGTGGTCTGGGACCACACATACACCTCCGCCAAGATCCTAATCAAACAAGGGTGTAGGCTCCATGATTGCTCAACTCACTAGAATAAAGGCTATGATCCTCCCCCGGTAAAAACTAATTGTCATATCATTATCACAATGGTTAAAAATTCATTCAAATCATATTGTGGTGATTCATATTACCTCTAAAGCTGAATTCCGGTTAATGGTTTGTTCTTCGCTCATATTACATTTTATCTTACTGAACGCCTCGTCGCTTGGTTAATATCCTAATAAATCAATACTTGCTTTTAGCAATACGGTATATCACCAATCCCAGCAAGCGGTTACTTTTGTTTCTATTTAAATGTACAATGCCGCGTATACGTATCATATTCGGTGTAAAAGCACACACATTGTGAACAGGTGCCAACAAAGAGTTATCTTAGCATTATCATCTTGAACTCCTCTGTGTAGAAAATGATGTTTACGCCTGTTAAGTTACACTTCAGAGCATTACAATAACCCAGGCTTTCTCGGAATGTTTTCAGCTCGTTGCATGCCCATTATCAAAGTTATAGACTGTTATTCACCGAAAACGACTCCTCGTTGTGAGATCAATAAATATATGAAGTTAGAATATTGGCGATCATAGATAAATATACCTATGTTTTTTTAACGACTAGACAATGTAGGCCGCATTTTGGAAACGTCATTGACCTTTGATCCACTAATGGTCCATATGTCTCAAATGTCTCATTTCAATATAAATGTACATTTATGTTAATGGTTCTGTTTGATTTCACATATTTAGCAAAGCTAGGGAGGTTATGTTTTAGTCTATGTTAAAGTTTGTTCATTCGTTTTTTTTGCTCAGCTAACTGGAAGTCATCTGAGCTCTATTTATTATTCTTTACCCGTCGTCTGTTCGTCAGGCCGCCAGCTAACAGGGCACAAATCTAAATCGTAAGGCCCAGGAGGTTCACATGCACTTCAGATTCTCATAGCCCTTGATATGTTCTTTGTGGATACTGAAAATCGGATCATAAACCATCCGCTCTCTGTTAACACTGCATAGATTATATCCGAAAACACATGAACTTCTAAGTTCACGTGATAACTGGTCCAGATATTTCCTCCACAGAGAAGTAGTATTCTTCACTGGCGCAAGGAAATGGCTTTACAATAAAATCTTGTAGATACTCATACTTCTAGGGAGAAACCCTGCGTATTTCGTGTAAACCTAATATGCCTAGTTAAGGAATGGGGTACCTTTATATGAATATATGTTACATGCAGACACACAGACAAAACATTAAATACAACATTGCCACCGTTTATGAGTGCTTTATTTTCATCACAATGGTTCTACTATACAGTCATATTAATATAAAATTATATACACTGATATATTAAGACACTTCACCACATATCACGTCAAGGACAGTCATACAATGCGTGAGTATACATTAGCACCGAGTGACACTCCCATATATATACGGCGTGCTGCTGGCCAAATAAATCATATCTACAACTGTACCATGTAGCCATGGTGAATAAATATGAATAAATTAACGACGGGATCTTTGAGGAAACGATGTTTGTATCAAAGTAGTCATGAATATACAGAAATAATCAGGGGGAGATAAGGAGGCTGGTGTTACACAATCATGATGAAATAAATGCATAAATCGCATAGTGATAACGCACGGAAATCAGCCCAAATGTATCATAAATATTATAAATGAACAGCACGTAAAGGTTAATACGAAGGGAACGGAAAGGAATCCGGTCAAATTGAAATACGCAGATTTAGAGGGCTTGGAACTATAATTGGCATATACATTGGTATCGTCATAACAGAATATATTATACACCTGTAATGACGATAGAAATCTGCCAGGGGACAACTAAAATATAGGCAGGGTGCATAGCCGCGATAACATACAGCAGTAGGAAGTTAAGGCTACCTAGAATACTTTTCTTAAAAGAAACATTCAAACTGTATTGCGTCATACTAATGGCGATAATGATTATAAGACCGAGTAAATTATAAGGAGCATAATGTTCTCTACTTTTTGTGTTATATATCTTTGCCCAAGGCGTTATCAGCCCAAAACATAAAACCCGACGGTTCTGTTAAAGCGGCGCCTATACAGCCAGGTAAAATATCAACACAGTGTCATAAAAAATGAAGCATAAAAAATTTTGAAGTAACATTAATATTATATGCGGTAATATTGCCCGTGCATCTCCGTAAGCGATCTTGATTTCAAACTTTAATCCATTTACATCATTTTCTCTTACGCATTAAAGGAAAATCAGAATCATATTTCAGTTCGTTGCAGTGTAAATTCTGCTAACAGGGTGCGTAAGTTGTCTTATTCTAAAAGTAATTACAAGTCTTTTTATAGACGTTTCTCTCAAAGGTTATCTTTCACGGAATGAAAACAAGATGATACTGCGACACAGAAGCGGTACATTCGGAAGTCCTCGGCCGAATTCTCGAGTGTCTCCAGGGACTACCCGAAGATGAGGCGAGGTGTTCCGAGTGAAAAGCGGTATTACCTTAATCCATATGGTGACATATTTCATGTAATACATGGAGACTGCCAACACGAAAAAAAGGTATTTTAACGGAACTAGTCACGCATAGAGTTGATAAAAGGACATCGTTTTCTGACTGTCTGCATCTAGCATCAACAAATATGAACCTACTTTTCGTTAATTAATGAACATATCATATATACAAATATTTTTTTTGAGTATACACAGGAAACCTGAGGAAATAATTTTTGCACAAAATGATATCCACAGAGTTTGCAATATATTACACTTACACGATTAATTGCCATTCCCTACATTCGTGAAAAGTTTAAAAATAATAACCTTGTATCAAATGATTAAGTCTTTATCAATAATTGGCTCATACTGTTCTGTTCTTGTCACTTATTGATCAGAAATTATAGCAGTTAATAATTATCAATAAAACTGATGGGAATACATGCCCAAGTGGATCCATAATAAAGAATATATTTTCTACATGATCCGAAGATAACATCATAAACGGGATCAGTCTGTAGGAATTCTTAAGATGGCGCCCATTTATGATATCGGTGTCAACAAAAGTTGATAACGGGCCCAAGTCTATAGCATTATATGCAAATCAATATGCTTTGGACATGAAAACGTGATATGCATAAGCTTGAGTGATACAAACACATGTGCATTATTATATAAACGACACAGAACATTATCATAAAATATGCATGGTCATATCAAGTTGTATCAACTTCAACTTGGAACGTCGATTTAACATATAGTATGGAATTTTACCTTTAAAATCAAGAGTAACATACAGTGTACATCTCACTTCCCTTCTTTGAGGGGAGGGGTCAACCAGATAGAATGGACAAAGAAGGTATTATATTTTTTTGTTTCAAAATTCTCAAACAGAGGTCGCTGTACTAAGGTTACGACAGAGGCGACCTCTGGTTAAATGGTTATTCCTTGAAAAAAGAATACTGGAACAATGTGACAGGGGTATATGATGTTCTCCGAACGGATGTAATAAAGTAACAAAGAAATTTTCGTCATGTCATATACAGGTATAGGTCCAACCGCAAAACACTAACGCCACCTGGTGGAAACATAGGAGTCGCCGACAACTGTGATGTCAAATTTGATACCTATAGGACCGTAACGATACATTATTTCACAATGTGATACAAAATATGATACTTCACTCATGGCAGATATACGATACGATACAAATAAATAAATAGTGTAAGAGTTCCGATTCCAAGCCATTGCACTTCTTAGTTCCAGTTCGCCATGCCTTTGCCTCTCCGCTTCAGAAGTTATGCACGATGAAACAGTCCCTTCGATTGGTTTGTTCCTGCGACGGTTAGCCAACCAGAAGCCAATTAACTTATAACTGGCCAATGATGTTTCACTTTCTTTATGATAGTCATGATATCGTCAACATGTCGATTCAGGGACACCTGACGATATCGATACCGTGTTTGCCTTTGAACCGCGATGTACCGCGTGACGTTAATACCCTATTGGTGACGCATGATGCTTTAATTTTCTTGTTTTAATTCCGGATACTGGCATTCTTTTAAATCTCTTGGTCCTGTAGAAGATTTACACATGCCCCCGTAGGAATATAACTATCAATGTTAGCCGATGATGTCGCTACAGTATTTAGACACCATTAACTTGATGAAACTTCCAAGAATATACATAGTCAGCTTGTGATTAAACAGAGTTCTTGCAACCTGGTGAAGTAAATTGATGTTGAATGTTTGTCTTCCACCAAAATGATTCACACAAGTCAATAAAGTTCTGAACACATATAGTGATGACGTCATCATTTTATGTAATGTGAAATCGGGGCTGCTTAGAAATCCTCCCCTGTTAATATAATGTCAATAGAGTACCAATATGGTAAAGATATATAGACACGTAATGATGACAAAGTAATACCCATTCGTGCCAAATGTCATCTCACGACAACATATTAAGTCTATTTACAGCAAATGTATGAATATGTACACAGGGCTCTCGATAAGCTGAGCGCTATCAAGCATTATGTCAATCATGTAACTAGAACGCGCTCCTTTGTCTGCATCGAGGGAAAAAAGGAGCCATTTGCAATGCCAGAACGTCAGGAAGAATCTAACACTTCAAATAGGGGCTTAAAAATCTATCCAGTTTCAGGTGCATGTGTTTTAGTTCATAGAACGTTTGAACAGTTTTGACCCCTGTGTACTGTTTGCTTTTGTTACGCTGGGTTTCATTGGCTGTTATACATTCGGCTTCATCGCGCGAGAGCTTGTAAATAATGTATGACATAGCTGGCAGAGCGACCTGGATATAAGGCTTCTCGCAACAGAGTTTAGCCTAGTGAATGTCTTGCAAACCAGAACATGGTATTCCCTCAGAATTGAGTACAGGTTCATTTTTCGTCTGTACAAATGTCTGTAAAATCCATTTCGCTGTACATTGGTGCGTTCGCGCGCCGATTAACAATTGAATTTCTTTCGATTCTGGCAGGTAGCCATGGCAAATTAAAAAAAGTCACACCATTCAATTCAGGTGTCGTAATATGGTACTTTAGTACAATAGTTCTCCGTATTATTTGGTTTGATGCGCTTTAAACTGCTTACTTCTAAGTTTTCCATGAAGAAGAATTTTTAAGGAAGTACAATTGTCATCCATAATACGGGTTACATTTTGTTATCAGAGGTTCGGGATAGTGGATCTGAACACATTTGCAGAAGAGAACGTATATTAGCACGGACAACCGAGTGGCTGTAAATCTTCTGATGTTATGTCAAGTTTTCTCCGGTTTATTTATAATAGGTGGTGAAACGGTTATAGTATTACACAGTAACATCACAGTCCTGATGACGTCACTATCACCAGACGGAAAGTATAGAGTCAAAGCAAATGTATTCTACAGGGGCTTCTTATAATTTCACCATCATAATAAAGTGGTTCGCTCTCGAATGTAATGGCAATACACATCCACCACGTTTCACTTATGATGAAATGGCACCACCATAGTACGTGATGACTTCGATACCGCCACGTGATAAAATAGAGATTTTTACACCTGCACCACACTGACACCACACTTATATTCCAACACAACTGTGGTGCATTATCACCACACGCAAAAGAAAAAGGTGTGCCAGGTGTATCACACGGGGTGTGGTTCACCTGGAGCACGTGATCTTGTCTGGCGGAAAATTATATACATGCACCACACGCAATTACCTACCATCTGATCACATGCCAATATGTCACGTATCATATGCACGACACCACATGCCAAGACGTGATAATATCATCACATATGTGGAACACTGACATCATGCGATCACATGACATATATGCTTCGTCATTTTTTCTGGTGGGCGTTTATCTAATGTGATGTCATATAATCAGTTCAGGGCTGCAAATATGTAAGCAAACGTCACAATGTCTTTGGAATATAACGTCTGACAGAGGTGTTTATCACATTATGTATGACGTCATATCAATCCATACCCTATAGATTTTGTAAATGTTCACGTATCACCATGACTACGCAATGACACTATGTCCGGTATTCCACGTGAGAGGACTATCCAAGTTGATCTCGTTTGTTGGTAAATGTTCTCGGCTGTATTTGGGATTATTAAACGTGATGTAATTGTTTTTCCTTCCATATTTCCTCTTCCGATACAGAACCACCAGTGCTCCTATGGCAACCAGCACGAGCGGAATCGCTATCCCGGCAGCCACTGCGCGACTGTTGTTTCCGGTTTGTGGCACTGCAGGGGGGAATTCGGTGGCATCTTGAGATGTAAAAAAATTAAATGTTTGTTAATACATGAAAAAAAATGTATAAAGAAATTAGGGTCTGTTTATATATGAAAAATTCGTATGAATATTTGCTTTCTAGACAAGAAAAGTGCTGAAATTGAAATGTAAAGTTGTGGACAAAAGCAAAATTGTTAAACTTGAGAAATATCACGGTCTAAATAATAATGCAGATAATGTTACAACGAAAAGATAAAGGGAATAACATCATTTTTAAAGGTCCCTCGCCCATCCATTTGCCTAAAAGACCGGCCCCTAACAATTTCCAAGGGATTTTCCCCATCCATCTACAACAAGAATCGTTATTTAGTTATAAGATACCATGAAGAATAATTCTTATTTCCTCATTTTTACAATCTTAAACAAAATTGACCAGTTTTAGAAGGGTGAATAATGCAAAAGCAAATAAACTAATATTGCTGACAGGCGTAGGACCGGAAGTAATGTTATCTTATAACGATCTTAAGCCAAATTTACAAGTATCAGAAGGGGGAATAATGCAAAAGCAAATAAACTAGTATTGCTTACCGGATGTATTCCGCGAAGCAGGCGTAGGACCGGAAGTAATGTTAGCGCCCTCTGTGGGCACGACGGCGGGTGTTGCCCGGGTAACGGTGACTGGCTTTTGCGATGTGGTGGTACTCTCGATGGCGACGGCGGTAGTCGCGTCTTCTGTGGTGGTGGTCTCATTTGTGGTTGTAGGGTCTGTCGTAATGTCTGAAATTGTCAAATTACAGATCTTTAATCCAATGACACAAGGTGAATCCGCAAAGCCATGTCACAAACGTATGCCCAGCAATGGGGATGATTGCACATGTAGATTTCCCGGGTACGGAAGCCGGCAGGCTTGGATGACACCAGGATATAAAATAATGTAGGAAGCGACCGTTACCGCCGTCATACAAGCCAAAACCGAAATGGAATTCTGCAGATTTGTGTAGCTTAGGTAAAAGGTTGCATTAAAAATCGAGACGGTAACACTCATAAACTAGGTGTGTTTGATCGATACGAATGCCCCCGCCTGGAGCAAATTAGAAATATTTATTAAAGTGGTGGGGTATAAATGTAGCAAAACTGAAGGATTAAGAATTTTATCATTGTCTCTTAATGAAATAACAATGTACAATTTCTGATGATGATGATAAGAAATTCCATGAAATATTCAGGAGCCGTGATCCGTCATTATTAGTAGGCCAACCGGGACGAATCGCAAACTTGATCTGTAACTGTTCATTATCTACCTATACAGCAAAAATAAGGCGAATATCTGCATGCTTTGCAAAAAAAGTCCGTAAAAGTGCATTTTTCATGATATTTTCTAATTTCAATTGTTGGTCCAACAAGACCAAAAATCAAGTGATTATCTGCAAGCATTGCGAAAAAATCGGTACATGTGCATTTATCATGAAAATTTCATTTTCATGAAATTTTCTATGTTCAGGAGCCGTCATACGGTCGAAAGAAGGTCAACCGAGACAAAACGCGAACTCGATCTGTAAGTGGTCATTATGCACCCACACACCAAAAATAAGGCCAATATCTGCGAGCATTGCGAAAAAGTCGGTACATGTGCATTTATCATGAAAGTTTCTATTTTCATGAAATTTTCTATGTTCAGGAGCCGTCATACGGTCGAAAGTAGGTCCACCGAGACAGGCCAATATCTGCAGGCATTACGTAAAACATCCGTACATGTGCATTTATCATGAAAATTTTTATTTTTCTTGAAATTTTCTGTGCTGAGGAGTCGCAATATGGTCAAAAGCAGGTGAATCGGGACGAACGCAAAATCGATCTGTAACAGGTCATGATCCGGCCACACTCCAAAAATCAGGCCAATATCTGCAGGCACTGCGAAAAAAAGTCTGTAAGTGTGCATTTTATCATGAACATTTCTATTTCATCAGAGATAATTACCATCCCTGTTAATTATGAGTGGACTGACACACAAATCACCCTATGGTAATGCAGGCTGATACTGGGCAATTAAACCTCACACGTTCTCTGGCACCTGAAAGTGATGGTTTTTATCCAACCGTTAGCAAATATGCTTGTACTTCTCATAAGGTGCCATTTATTAAAATTACTAAATATTACTTACTAAGGAGCTAAAATTTAATCGACATTATGGAAACTTTTTTATTACCCTCCTCGATTGTACTGCCTCGCACTGGCAGTATATGTTTCGGCTTAGTGATTACGACCATACTCCAAATAAATTAAATTACTGTGTTGTTTTATTTTGTCTGTGGGAGAAATCCTACAATATGACGTACGGCTATTCCAGGTCTTTACCGTAAGGTCAAAGGTTCATCATTTTCAAGGAAGCTGATGATTAGTTCATAATTACCTTGACAGATGACGCTGGCGTCGTTGGAGTGATTACAGTGCTGGCGCCAGGGTCCACCCCACTTGTTCCCCGGACTGATGCATTCGGCCAAATCGTCTTCCTTCCCGGTACACTGTATCTGGTTTAACCAGATCTTGACGTTTGGCGCCACCTGCCCGAAGTGAGATTTCCTCTTGTGTCGGGCGTCGTCAGGGCTGTTAATATATAACATGTGTTTAATTTAATATTATATATGATTAATATATAATATATGATTTACATGAAAAGATTTAATGGCTTTACGGAGTGTGACTTTGAGTTAAATATATTTGCCTGAATTATTTGAGACCAATTTGAATTCCAAAAAGGAAAAGTAGGTTGTGAAGCCTTGAAGGGTTAAAAAATAAAGTAAGATTTTGTTTCATCAAGTAGTACGTAGGTCGTAATCAATATTCATAAGGTTACTTTCTTTTAAATGATAGGGCTGTGAACAAGAAAAGGTGCCCATATGATTGGCTTGTTTAACTTTTTAAAAAGGAATTCATTGGCAGTTAAAATAAACCAGTCGAACCGTAAAACATTTTGTGTACTTTTAAACTAAATCTTTTATAACTCAGTATATTGGTAATTCCCCCTGGATGACGGCATATAATTAAGCACACCTTTCACAGTGTGCGTGGACGACAGACATAGGAAAGACGACAGATGGTTACTACAGGTTTGTGATTAACACTTATGTTTGTACACTGACATATATTCTTTTCTTTATTTTATTTTTTGCGGAAGAAACCCCCTTTTTTAATGCTACACATACTACGTATATGTACATCTGCAGAATTGTTTTCCGGTCCGGACTATGTGACAGGGCAGTACCACATGCTTCCTCTCGTTATATATACTCTGGTGTGAACCAGGCCCGGTGACTACTGCACCTGCGGGTTCTGGGTGCGCTCTGGGTGCGCAACCGTTTGTGAGTGAAACACGGCCGATGGGCAAGATGGGCAGATTGGCCTTCCTATTAAACCTGCAGAGCGGTCAGCCTGGGAAGGGACCGACCGTGAAAAAATCTCACCGCCTCGGCTGAGATTCAAACTCACGATATCCCGGGTTGTGTCCTGTGCTCTACCCGTGAGCCACAGAAGCCGGTTTATTCTTTTGTTCCATCTTCACTCTTAGCCTAAGTTCAAGATTGTCGGCTCTGTTTAGGTATGGCGTTACATCAGTTGTCCGTATGATAGGAATCACGGCTAGAAGCAGGCATTCTCAGACCAATATACAAATGCTCACTGAGTCGATTTAGTCGCTGTTGCCGTTATGACAAGCGAATCCTCGAGGTTCTACACACGAATTAAGCTTTTGAGGCGCCGATTCCCTAAACTACTAGGCCTCTTATTCATCTGTCAAACTTGAAGAAAATCAATCCTTAAAGCCGGTAGATGATAGAGGTCAAAGTCCCGTGAAGTAACTGGTCTCAGAAGCGGATTCAGGGGATCCTTAAACCCCCCCCCCCTTTTTGGCAGCCGCATGCTTTTCTTAAGTGTTTCAGACCTATCTCTGCTGCCTGGAACCCCCTTTTCCCGACCTGGGGACCTTTCTTTAGGCTTTGTCATTAGTCCTCCTTGGTGAGACCCCTCCTTTTCCTAAATCCTTGATCCGCCCCTTGGTCTGGCTGTCTTTGGTTGGCTTTAGGACAATAGTTTCGGTGGTAAAAATGTACATCTTCAGCCTTCCAGTTTGGTTGGAGTGCGTCACAGGACAGTAGCACTGGCTCTCTTGTTGTCATGTTTTATACTGGTGTTACCCTTGCAAGGCCCGGTGACTTTCGCAGCTGCGGGTGCTAGGTGTGTGATCAACCCCATTGCTTGGCATAACACCGAGGCACTACCCAAAGACACTCATTTATAATTGAGACATGGATCCTGCCATCAATCCTGCAGACTGATCGCACACCCTGGGTAGGGACCGTCAGTGAAAAATCTTACCGCTCCTCGGCTGAGATAGGAACTCACGATCTGCCCTCTTTGAAATATGAGCTCTATTCCTAGACCACAAACGGTGGTTGAGTGGAAAGTTAACAAGATTCAGCTTCCGGTAGATCCATTCAGGAATCAAAACCGGAGCTGCGCAGTCAGAGAAATAATGAACATGTACTGTCTTTATGTCTACCAGTCCAGAACTGGAACTTTTGCCTATTTGTCCCCCATCTTCGAAGTTTGTTATCAGTTTCTTCAGATAACGAACTTTGTACAATCCGGTGCCCATTACGGATAGAATGAGAGTAAACAAGGCCTGTGACAGAACGTTATTGTCTCAAGCCCCCCCCCCCCCCCCACCCAAACAAAAATCAGGTAAAAACGCTGAGAGCTGGTTAACGTGTCAGATAATACTAATATGGCCAATGTTTATACTTTATGACTGAAACCTTATCTGAAGGATCGCTACCACTTAGAGATTATTAATACATGTGATACCTGTGAATATATATTGTAATTTTTTAATGATATTCGATATTATATGTTAATTTTTAGCTTCGGTTCCACAGAAATTCATGTTCCATCCCTGGCTTTCACAATGGTCTGCGGATAACAATGGGAGTTAAAACACACCTCTGTACCTCTGTAGAAATTTTCTTTATTAAATGAATTTCATGCAGCCGCAATAAAATTATTGTGCCCAGTGCTCAGGTAACAGGTCAGAGGACTCAATGGCAGGGGGCGGGGGATGATGGGAGTTGGAACACCCTTGCATAAACATACAGAATATGAAATTTAATTCAAAGGTGCTTACAGGAGAAAAAGCTAATTTTCAGTTATTGAATATTTAACTAGGGACCCATGGGTCTCGACGTTAAGCTGAATTTGTCTATAAGGATATGTTTATAAGCCTTTACAAAATATGGGTCCTGTGATCAGTTTGAAGCTGAGATGTCCACCCAAACAGGAATCTACAATCGTTTAAAGAAGTGGGTCCTGCGACCTTGACCTTTGGCTTCATGACCCCACAATCAAAAGGCTTCTTACATTATTGGTGGTCATATATAAGTCAAGATTGAAACCAATATGTCAATCCAAACAGGAGTTTTCATCCAGAAACAAATATGGGCACAGATGGCCCCTTTGACCTTGACCTTTGGAGCCTCAAAATCAATCAGCTTCTTCCCCACTGGCAGGTCAGTTATAATATGTGCTAGATGAAAGGTTTGGGATGAAATGTTTGGCTTAAAATGCATCCATGATCTTTCTAAAGAGGTGGGTCCTGTGACCTTGACCTTTGACCTCATAACCCTAAAATTAATGCAGTTCTTGCGTTAGCGATTGGCCACATCCAATTCAAGTTTGAAATCCATATGTCAAATGGAGTTATCATCAGGGAACAAATTTTATTTATTCGGGGGGGGGGGGGGGGGGGGGGGGAGGGGGTTACCTACGAGGCTAGTACGAGCTCCAATAAACATATTTCAACATATGCGATTTGTTAAAATGTTATTTTAGCCCATATTTCGCGTTCCGTTCCGTTCTGTGTTTTAGGCCAGCCCCGCAAGACCCCGCAGGAGATGTTGTTTCGGTTTCGGGAAAATTGGTTCTGTATGGTTTCGCCTTGTATTTATAAGTAGATGGTTTCGGTTTTAATAGACAAATTATGATAACATTATGAATTATTTAATATTATTAAATGAATTAATGATGAAATTTTTTTCAAAAGAAAGAAAGCCATGCTTGGGCATATGTGAGAGCATTATTAATTGTGAATGGTCAATTTATATTGCAATTATGTTGAAAATAGACTGTTTATCTGTGTCATATAACATATCCACGTGTCAAAAACATGGTTACAGGATTAGTGCTTCTCATCTTTAACCAAAGAGTTAAAGTAGGGAATATTGAATTCAACACACTTCGGAAAGAATGTTTATACCTCAATCGTTGCTTATTTAACTCTAACAGGCATCAACAGTATCAGTTAATAAAATAATTAACAACTCTGCATAACTTTGGCCCACCTCCGCCATCTTACCAGTTTAATTATCCAGTGGACGGTTTCGGCGAAACCGAAACCATCTCTGGAGATGGTTTCGCAGGTTTGCCGAGACCAGTTTCGGTTTCGCTATTAATAAGTGAACGGTTTCCCGGAAGTGGCCGAAACAGAAACCAGTTCCAAATTTTTCTGTATGACTTTTTAGCTCACCTATATCCCATTCGCCGACACGTGACCTTGGCGTCCTTCTCCCCGAACTTTTGAGCGCAGATGGTCCCCCACTGACCGTCATGGAGAACCTCCACACGGCCCTGAGAACGACCGTTTCCCTCCATCAGACGAACTGGTAGCTTATCTGTTATCATATTTACAACATACAAGACATAGATCGATCAGGGCAGATTCAGCGGCATATGTAGATTGATCAATTTACAATGACATAATCCATTTTCCATTACGCCACACGAACAACGCTGAAGAAATACTGTAAATTCACTCTGCGCAGACTCGGACTCACAAAGGTACGACCCTGCTTTTCAGGGATTGTTGGAGTCACAATCTGAGCCTCACGACGTACTATGACGTAAGTATAAATGTAGTTCGTTCAAGTGAGTTGGAAAAGGATTATTTTAAGTCAGATTACATAAACATGGGTGTTTTTGTGGTAAAGACTTTACTGAATAAGTTATATTTTGAAAGCACGGGCATGTTAAATGTAAACAGCAGGTGTTTCCTTGAAATGTAACAAATTTTGATGATGTAGTTTGACAGTTGAGACAATTAGTCTCGGCCGTCCCATAGTGCCAAACAGAAGAGATTCGTTTCGAGTAGAAACGACCTCTAGCGGAAAGGTGCTGTAAATTACCAAGACCATGCGCTGAATCATGAAAATGTGGTCTCAGTTCTCAGTCTGATCTGTAAATGTAGCATCCCTGGCAAAAGCTCCACATGTCAGTAATAATTAATATTAAGTATACATTATTGTAAACCTAATTTAGTATTCTTTTTGATGATACATGTATTTATGAAACGGACATTCATTTTCCTTTGAGCTTTTACAATTAACTATAATTTATCTTTAAAACAAACGCTTAAGCACCAACTAATGCTAAGCAACATTTCAATGAGCTAATAATATTAAACTACATGACAACATTCAAAAGCCGTTTTCCCTCTAATAGTTGCCTTTCTTAAATTGTTTAAAAATGAAACTCTGTTTTTACTCAATCAAAATAAAATGTTTTAGTTAGAAAAATACAAGTTGGAGGAAGAAAAGGTTTGATATAATGTCAATTTTGTGTTGATTTAAAGGTAAAGGTTTTACTCACGGTCAGGCCAGGAACGTGTTGCGTTCTCTTCGCATGCGCCCTCTTCCAGCCTGACGTCATCCAGAGAAGAGGATATAGCACATCCATTGCAGCTTACAACCAGCTCAACGATGATCTGAAATAAATATTTCCATTGTAGGCCTCGGACAGTTACTGTGTGATATAATAAAAATATATAATAACATATATAATAAGGTTGACTTTGAATTGTTCATCAATCATCCTTTCATTTTTTAAAAGCAGGTATGTATTTTTTTGTATACAAATAATTTGAATATTTCAGATCAGCCTAACATGTTACATTTGTTACATATGATACTTAAAGGGCCAAAATAAACTTGCTAAGCTTGTTTGTAAAATCTTCTATTAATTAATGTCGACCACCTGGTCCGAAACCTTATGGATCATCATTTATATTTACATGAAATTCCGATTTAATCTTATGAAGTAACAAAGAAGAGGGTCCTTGATCTGAAAATCGTTTATTCAAACAATTGCTTATTTGAAAACAGGCCGAATTTTTGGCGTGTCGTTGGAAAATTGGAGCGTGCCATTTGGAGATGATGTATGTCAAATGTTGAGGGGTTTTGTCCGGTTCTATGGATCCAAGCGTCCAAGTAAGATTTCTCGAGTCACAGATGCTTATACCGCATTATTGAAAGTAGCAATACGATGAATACAATCGTGAATTTCATGCAAAATCTTTTAACCGAACATTCATTTAACCTAAAAAAACATGTCTCTCGAAATGTTAATATAAACGTCGCTCTACTGCAATTATAAAATACGTTACCCGGTACTCCTCCGTTTGGTTTTTGATGGTGATGTTGTAGAATTTCCATCTCGATCCCGTACTTTTTGTTATCTCATCCAGCTTTGTATATGTTTTGTTGTGATTAAGGTAAACGTTTAATTGTTCTGAAACAAAAACACATCTGTAAGGTTGACAATGGTGAAAACTATGAATACTATAAAATAATAATCTGTTGTAGTAATTATATAACCTGACATAGTCATGGTGAGGTTAAGTATCAATTTACGCGTAGATGCGTAAAAACGTGAAATGCCTATGGAATCGTGCGTGCAATAACGCGTATATGCGCATAACTGGTAGGAGTACTAAATACATGTAGGAGGCCTACAGTGGACCTAGCAAGTCTTATCCCCATAAAGTGTTGGAATGACGTTATTGTACCATAAATACCTGATTTCACACAGATCCTATACATGAATATGTACATACCTTATATATGCTTACGGACAAATTGGTTCATCGAGTTACAAAATGATATGAGTGATTACTCACGCGAGTACTCATGTATGAAGCTTTACAAATGGTGTGGGAACATCTTTTGCATTTGCATCCTAAAGGATATATTTATGATTTCATATCTTAAAAAAACATATTTTGATACATTATCCCGCCTCCCTCTGACAGCCCCCATGATCGGTTTCGAGAAAATGGGAGGAATACACCTTTTACCGTTCGATTAGAGAGCGGGGATGTGAGTACGGGAATCAATCTGCGGGAAATGTTTGCTGGCAAGGAGATGTGTATCAGAAAAGTATAGGGCCGTATAACGGTTTTCTTGGACCATCCCCAAATTCCCAAGTTATAACAGGATACTGCCTTGTCACGGCGCGTGTATTCATGTTTTGCGGAAGCCAGAGCCAGGTTCAAATACGACTCCGTACAGTTAAATGTTTCATGTGGCTCTGTAAAATGCAGATGCGTCATTCCAACTAACACCGGTGAACGTTAATTACACTTGCGGTTAAAAGAAATATTATATCCTACCCGAGAAGGGTTTATTTAACGTGCAATGTGTAACGGTAATTCTGGATATGGCAGTTCTGAAAAATTTCGTTCCTATCACAGACGGCAAACACTTTTATGCCCATGAGTAAATAATGGACTCATATTTTCATACCAAGGCTTATACACCAAATACACCATTTCATTGGCTCTAAAATGAGTTAGTAAATAATGTTATATTTCTGTAATAATATATATATATATATAAATTTGTAAATAATGCTATATATTGATGTAATAATATACATATATATGTATATATATATATATTATATAAATAATTATTATATTTCTGTAATAATTATATATAATTTATATAAATAATTATTATATAAAAATAAACATTATGAATAAACTACATACAAAGGAAAGATCGAAACGGCAACGGTGCAATGTCAAAATTAAAAGGCTTGTGTTTCTGACGACTCTTCATTACAAGTTTGTGCATTTCTATAATTTCCAAACATATACCCTGCACCCTTGCCTGGTTACCCGTCTGGCTCGCTCTCTGCTCCATCTGAGGCACTGTGGGGGAAAACAGCTTTACTCACCCGTGATGAAACTATCTATTACAAAAGATGATCTAAGGAATCTGATTAAAAGAAAAACTTACCTGATTTACCAGCAAAAGTATACCAGAAGGTAAAACATTTCTCAGATGATGAATGGTTCTCAAACTCAGGTGAGATAAGCTGTGCCTCCGGTTTATGTGCGTTCCAAAACTGCAGCTTACTGTTTATATCCAGAAAATGACCTGTGAAGAAGGTTAAATCATTATCTAAATGTTCCTTTACCTATTCATGTTAAAACACAGCTGTTACCTCCCGATCAGGCAGCTGCAGCCATCCGAGATGGTTCCTCTGTAAGTGGTTATTAAGACAAACTAAACTATAAACTTTGTCTCCTTCACATGGTTTGTACAAATAACCATTTTAACTAATCGGTTCACTCTCCATGGCTCAAATGGCGGCGTTCAGTAGTGTTTTGATGTAGAGGAATTAGGAAAACCAGGAGAAAACCACCGGCCTTAGACGGGCGACTGCAAGCCACCCGCATAGCCACGCCGTGGATCGAACCCGGGTCACCGACGGAGAGAGCCGGGAGATTTACCCTCCACCGTCCACAGAAACTGGAATTGTTTCTTTGTAAAGCCCTCTCCAACGTGGCACACCTTTTCACCGATTTTAGTTTTTCTATACATAAAACATCAATACTTGAATTTTTATATTAAGTTTTGGTTGTACATTGTGACCCTTATGACCTCTACCATCGTCAGACGGACTGGAATGATGTAACAAATCACTGTTTTCACAAATATCGACTTTTTTGCATTTCTTAAAAATTAATTTTGGTTCTACTTTATTAGGCCTGTGCCTCATCCCTAAAGCTTACTTTTTTTTGTGAATATTCGACTTTCCATTATCTTTTAAGCAAGGCTCTTGCAAATACGCTTTCAGAGATTCACGAATAATAAACCAAAGCAATCGAACCAATCAAATTACTCGCTTACACTTCCTGTACACAGAAACCGAACACATGTTGCTATTTTTAGATTAAATATTTATCATTGGACCAATCAAATACAGACTTGTAACTGTCCTGTGACTGGTGCATGAGGTACACTGGATTTAATTGGCAGTTAAGATTTCGGCCCATTCAGGTGCAAGCTTGTTAATAATTTATGATTTAGATGCTAGGGCGGTTTGGTTCTGTGAGGACGTAGTTACCAAGGCCTTGCTAACAGGACAATGGGGAAAATGTCCATGGCTACCATGTATGCGGAACAGATTATAGCAATACCTTATGGACTGTGGAGTCCGGTTCTCTTACCTATTGTTTTTACAGGCCCGTAGGTGTGGTCAAAACGAGGCCCCTTTCCCCGACTGATGACTTGTGGGTCTGTGCCGTTCCTCCGCTCCCAGGAAGGCTTGGATGTGTCACTGTCAAGTCTCTTCCACCCACACAGGTCAGTACTCTCAAACCCGCACACATACCCTAAAAGCAATGGCCACGTGTGACATTTAAAAGAAAATGGGCCGGTAATTTTAAATATAGTAGTGGATACAATTCTGAGTCGTATATCACTGGAATAACACTGACAATTTTTCGGAACCAAGATATATATGTGGTCGTAATTGTTGGGTGGTCGCAAGATCAGGGTTCCACTGTGTATAAATATATAGCTATGACTTAAAAATGGTTATATTTTACTTGTATAACATAATATTTATAGTAAACTAAGGCCTCAGGGTAACAAATTGCTTTTCTCTTGATACAAAATCGTAGTTGCCGACACATGGCTCTCCGATAGCCCCTTCGAAAATAATTTTCAAAATCTCTGGATTAATAGAGAAATTATGAACAAGTGACCGATGGGTCATGACGCCAAATTGAATAGCATAACATTTAACCTTACAGTTACAACATGAATATGATCATCTGAAAGCTAAACTGAGATTAACATTAGATGTGATCTTAACATTGGCATCCTACATTAAAGTCAACAATGGTCTTCATTAAGTGATGGTACACATTTATGAATATTGAATCCAATCATTGTCTTTACAGGCTGTGCAAGAGAAGAATAAGATAAAGGTCAACGTCACCAATTATCAAACTTCAACGAGAACTTGATTGAAACATTTTGTCTTATTGAGGACAAAATGTAAGTTATAACGTTCACAAGAAATCCTAAAGATGATGAACTACAATTTAACTGGTTAAGGTCACGATTTTTTTTACATATCAAGGAGAAAATATAGAAACATATGTTGTGTCAAATTTGAGGGGAAAATATTCAGCGCTTCAAAGATTACAAATGTTGCAATAATCCTAGAATTCGGCAGGATGGAACTTATAGAACAAGGTCAAGGTCACCAGTTGAGAACACGGTGGAAAATACAGGTGGGTCGAAATTGATGAGAAAATATGCAATACTTTCAAAGTTATTGGTGAAATATAATTCGGCTGATCTGATCTTGAAGATCTGGGTCATCATCTTATCCTAGAACTTTGTTTAAACAACTGTGTGTCCAATTTGAGGGTAAGATATGCCGTACTTCAACAGATTTTTTTTTTTGGGGGGGGTGGGGGGGGGGGGGTGGGGTAATAAACACACAAGATTTATGGATACCAGATGAAATCACCGTTGAGAAAGAGATACCATTGATGTAATTTGGCAATCTCAAAAATAGAGGGGGAAATGCGTTAAAAATACCAAAAAATACTGGCGGCAACTCCAGTGGTCAGGAGCTGATAAAAATAATCCTGATCAATAGATTTACAACATTTCAGGATACTAGATGAAACCACAGCTGAGAAACTGATACAATTGCTGTAATTTGATGGTCTCAAAAATAGATAAAAATACAGGTGGCAGCACCAGTCTTCAGCAGCTGACGAAATTGTCCATGATCAATAAGCAAGGTAAGAATAATTGATTTCCATGAATTAATTATTGAGATTTTGAATTTTCCAATTATTCTGTGATGCACAAACAATCCGCATAGCTCGGGAGGATATAGGTCGCAGTGACCTAATTTCAGCTTTCAATATAAATTTATTAGGGGCTTCCATGGATGTGCAGTTAGAAGATTCTAGATCCAGCGGTTACGGTTTGTGCGGCGGTAATGGATGGCTTTACGGAAGGATGACGAAAGAAGGGTGACCGTTTTATGACTGAAAGGAGCTAAAAAAAACTGTGGACACACGTTGCATCATCCCTGATAGATCAAGTACAAAAACGTGCACATCCTAGGCGTGGCCACAGGGAGTTCCATGACAAAAATCCAGTGCGACCTCCGTCATTTATAATATAGATTCAATAGGATAAAAAAAAAAGAAAACACTTTTGCCTGGAGGTTTATTTCCTGTCCATATATATATATATTTGTTTCGTTTCTCACACCGTCCGAAAGAAAATGGTCAGCTATAGTTTATTCGCTATTTTACCATAAGCGGTCTTTAATATCGGCAACGGAACGGAACTAGGCTTATGACATCATCCGTTCTAAATAACAAAATTTTCACGATTTTCAATGTCGGCCAACTCAGGTTGAGTGTTCTGACTGCAGGTTAGTGAAAAGGCTGTGCCTAACAACCGTGTATCCTTCACAAATGAGTGTATCTGTGGCGCTCCCATGGTGTTATAAATCATCAAGGTGGATGACTACACACCCTTGATCCGCAGGTGCGGTAGATACAACGCCTGGATGAAACGAGACTGTTACATAGCAGAAGGCGAGTACATATAGTCCAAAACAAAACAGACTTCTGAATATGAACAATTTTAATTTGTAAATTAGATAAATCACCATTTAGAATGGAGGTTGTTAGATCCACAAGGAAAATTAAGAATTATATTTATTTTCTGAGGTTGAAACTTCTGTGATCCACTAATGTTGATCCCTGAAGTCAATATTCTATCATATAATATAAAAGCACGTGAGTTTACCTTTACGTGAGACTTGTACGTAAATACTTCTTTCCCGCGAATCCTTTTCGTCTCGTGTGACTTTACAGACGTACTGTCCAGCGTCTGACGTCATAAGGCTCTTTATACGTAATGTCAAGACCGTGAAGGCGCTCGGCAGTTTTGTGTCGTTGTCATAGTTATACAGCGTAACAAATATTCTGAAACAAAGATGAACAATTTTCTTGTATTAAGATAAAAACATTCAAAATATGGTTACCTGAAGATATACACCTTCTATACCGTAATTTAGACAGATTAACATCACATCATCAGCAATGTTGTATATTGTTTTTGGCTTCATATTCGCTCGGTAAAATCTTCGCGATTTTGATCTTGTCAGTGTTTCCCGTATATTACCATAAACATATAATACAGTGAAACTTGTGTAATAGGACTACCCGTGGGGTTAATTCATAGGTGGTTTTATTAGACAGGTCAATTATAGCCAACGAGAATGCGTTCGGTCCACTCAACTTACGGCTGGTCTTAATTGACAGGTGGTCTTGTTAGACAGGTTCTCTTTCAGACAGGTTCCACTGTAAATTACCCAGATAATATACCGTTACATAAATGTAGAATTTATTTACATACCCTTAAAAAACTAAACAAACATAAACAACAAGGACACAATTGTAACTCGAGCGTGTGGAATTTCTTAGTTAGGCCTATTATTGACAGATAATGTACAATATCTGATACAATTCACAATATCAGTCTGTGATTCACGGGTAACACAAATATTTGCCTTTCGACGTTCGACGCCCTTGGAACGGGTTATAATATACAGACTCTTTACGGTAACTTTTATTATAATAAGTATGTACGGTACTAAGACGAAGGTCAAGGACGGCAGTCACTTGAGCACAAACATGGCGGCAAGTCATGCCAGCCAGTTTGTATTTCCGTAATAAATATTGTTTTCACGTCGTTCTCAAGTTATTTCACGGATAACGTCAAATTAAGAGATATGAATGAGGGAACATTATAAAGGACTGTAAAACTGTGTTGATGTGGCGTCTTATTCACGAACTTTTTATTTTCGCGATAATCACTGTTTCGTAAATACCACGATTTTGAAGCCCTCGCGAATAGAAAGCCATCAAAAGTATTCAACCAAGTTATTTTACTTGCGTTTTTGTCGACGTTGTTTAGTTGCTTGGTTGCATGGTTGTATGGCCGGTTTGTCCGTTAGCCACTTTACTCAGTCTATTATGAATGTTTCATGTTTTATGAATGATTAATGGAACACCCATGACAAAATGTCTTCAATTTTGATGCAAATCCGGATCACCATAACATTTTGTTCAAATGCATCTGTACCGTTAAATGCGAGTCATTCACTGGGATTTAGGGCCGCCTTCAACTATAGAGCTGACCTTTTATTCACCTTCCCCACTTTGACACATATTCCTCTTGGTTTGATTTACTAAATTGCCAGCATTTGTTTGGCACACACTTAGTGAAGGTATAATATGTGGGTTTGGTACATTCTACCAGGGTCCGGACTTGGATTCGAGTCAACTGACTCAGACATGTACTCGGATTAAGAGGAAAGGACTCGATAAATCAGACTCAGTCCGAGAAAAAAACCCTTTCAAATGCTATAAAGACATAACTATATATATAATATTATAAAAAGGATATATCAGTTTTAGCTCTACAGATGTAATTACACATTCAAATAAAAAGCGTGTGTGGACTCGAGAAATCAGGTCCAGTCCAACTCGAATCCAGTAAACAAACGTTGTCCCTTGTGTTCTGAAGAAAATATTGTAAAACACACCAAAAAGGCTTCGATGTTCATAAACTTCTGACAGAATATTTCAAAGACAATTAAATTGGCAAATGTTGAATTCCCTTATGAATATCCAAATAAGACAGATCTCTAGTCAAAAGTAATTTAACATTAAAGTAAAAAAAGCAAGCATGGACTATCACGAAAATACACTATTTTTCTAGAATTTTAATTTTTTTAATTTTCTTTAAATGATATATTAGTTATTGAACGCGGACTCGTACTCAGACTGCAAGAAGGTGGACTTGGACTCGAACCTCATATAAAAGACTTGGACTCGACCAGCCTGGACTCGGACTTGCACTCGGACTCGGATAGTATGGAATTGACTGCAACACTAGTTGACGATAGTTTTCTCTTGAACAGTATTTCAAGACGTTGAATTTTTCCACAGAGTTGGTATTTTGTAAAATGTTATTTTAGTATAACGTAATAGTATAACTATTTGGTTATATTAAATATTATATCTATATCTGTTATGTTTATGTATTCAAGCAGGATCCTATTAGCTCATGGCAGTATGAAAAGAACTATCTAAATGGTTTAAAAAAATTACAAATAAAGACATGAAAAAGTCACATCTGGACGGAAAAATTAACTTGGAAGATTTTTTTTTGTAGCAAAGAGGATAACAATATCTCTTGTTTAAAAAATTGAGGAACTGGCCCTAATTCACTTCCGAAGACGAAGAAAGATAAGGGGTGACAGTTGAACAAGAAAGTAAAACGTCAGTGGCCTTCACTTTTAACCTTCATAGGAATTCGTCGCCGGGGGTCTTTTACTGTAAAAAATTGAAGACTTTAATTGTACAGCAACAAAGAAACGTCTAGTTGTTATTCAAAACAACAGGGAATCCCTTATTCACTTCTCAAGTCGAAGATAAAAAAAGGACGACATTTAAGCAAGAAAGTAAAAAGCCAGTGGGAGTATATTGTATAACTCTCTTCCCAAATCGATGCCGTCTATTTATCACCAATACCGCCCACCTGGACCACCAAAGAAATGCCTTCGATATATCAGAGCCGGGGATAGAAATTACCATGGCGACTGTACATTGCTTTTTTAAAAATAGCTGAATATGTTCATACGGGTCATGAATGACAGCAAAGCAAAGATATTTTATGCTGAAGTGAACTCACTTTCGGGCCAGAGCTCTGCGTTTTAATTCACAGAGCCATATTCTCTGCATGTATACCGTATACATGGCCATGCAGGTAAATATATATATATATATATATTTATGTTCGTGTGTGTATATATATACAAGCTATAAGAACAAGGAATTATGAAATATATATATATACTGATGCACACCCATATGTATGTACAAACATTTACATGTACAAAAAAATCGGAAAATAATATAGATTTTTCGTTACATTGTATACATTTTTTATCCGTTTTCGGATATATATATGTGTGTGTGTGTGTGTGTGTGTGTGTATTTTTCAAAATATCGTAGAAATAATCGAAATAAAAGCGATATAGGTCATTTTAAGTTATATCATATAATTATTACATATGCCTTGTGTTTTTAACTAAATTCATTATTCTACTTATGTGTAAACCTTTTGTTGACAGAACAGATGATTCAACAATACTGTGTGTTCATGGTTAGTGCAAGTTTGGTATGAATGGGAGCATGATGTTTACAGCAACGACAAAACCATGATTCTTCCTTGAACAGACGTGAATAAAAGCTAATTTAATCACCTACGCCAGGAAAGAGGATGGCAGTTAAGCAAAATCGTGAGCCTTCACATATTTGACCGTGCAGCAATTCGAATTCTCATCTGGAATTAATGCCATCTATAGATCACCAATACAGTCAGCTTGAATGACCAAAGAAATGGCTCGGTTATATAAGAATGCTTATAGCCATCCCATTTCCAAACGGTTGGAAAATAGGACATATCTTTGTATTTAGAGCTTAGAATAAACTAAATCTGTTTATCATGGTCGCTGTACTTCGTATATACTCAAGGACGGGATAAAACCTTAATTGCCTTTTTATATCTCTCTCCTGAATAAATGCCGTCCTTGTATCAGTAATACTGTCAGTTTGAATAACAAAAGAAACGACTCAGGCACAGGCCAGTGCTCAGTGTGATCCTAATTCCAAAAGATAGGCATATATTTCATATCTTTGTATTCAGAAAATTGGTAACCCAGTCATTGGCCCTCTTTATAATACTCAAGGGCAGCAAAAATGTATACTGTATATACTTGGTCAGAGACGAGATTGAAATCCAGGCGGATTTTAAATTCGCCTTGATGAGATTGCGATTGTGATCTCGCCTAGGCGAGATTGCAATTGTGATCTTGCCTAGACAGATTTTAAACTTGCCTAGACGAGATCACAATTGCAATCTTACCTTGGCGAGATTAAAATATATTATGGAGCAGACCAGGATTGTAATCTCGCCTAGGCAAGTTTAAAATTCGCCTGGTATCATCCAGGCTAGTTTAAAACCCGCCTGATATCAATTAGGCGAGTTTAAAATCTGCCTAAGCGAGATTAAAATAGTGATCTGATTTAATTTCCTAATATATTATGCACTGTAATTGATATATGAAAGATGTTTTCAGTCATATTTTCGATATTTTAACACTGAATGGTTATATATAGTTCACAGGTTATATATTTATTAATATTTACAGAATATTATAATATTAATGTAATAATTAACATTAATTTTGGAAATGGAATAATTAAATAGGTATTTGATTATTACTTGCACCTTTGATGTGTTTCATCTGGTCTACAATATCCATGTCATACCAATTATTTGCTAAAAATTAATTAATCTTTATTTTCTTCCCAGTTTTCTTAACAACCTTGGAGTTGTTAAAATCACTAATAATTTATACCAAAAAAATAATTTGTAAATGTATTTAATATATGGCAATTGGAGAGTAACAAGAGGTATATTGAAGCACATTTATGAGATATTATGAAGAGCAAATCGGGGGGAAAAAGTCGACTTGCATACTGAATCAATCATAGATAGATAGATAGATAGATAGCTGAGATAGATAGATAGATAGATAAGTCTTGATGGATATTACTTCACTATTTAAAGAGTATATTACACATTAACATAAACAATCATCCTATTTGATAATCCTTACAGGACTAACAGAACAAATTAGTTGGTTGATCTAGCTCAAATGTTTCTTTTCACCCAGGTATTCAACAGTCAACTGTCAAAAAAAAGTACGCTTATGGTACAAAATATGTAGGGTATCAGTATTTATGATGGACTTTGATACACTATTCGGATTTTAAACTCGCCTAGACGAGATCAAAATCGCAATCTGGCCTAGGCGATATTAAAATCCATCATGGAGCGGGCCAGGATTTTAATCTCGCCTAGGCGAGTTTAAAATCCATCTGGTATCATCCAGGCGAGTTTAAAATCTGCCTGATAACACAGTGATATCACTTAGGCGAGTTTAAAATCTGCCTAGGCGAGATTAAAATAATGATCTGATTTAATTTCCTAATATATTATGTATTGTGTATTAGTTAATGTGTAATATACTCTTTAAATAATGAAGTAATATCTATCTAGACTTATCTATCTATCTATCTATATATCTATCAATGATTGATTCAGTATGAAAGTGGATGACATTTCCCCCCCCCCCAAGATTTGCTCTTCATAATATCTCATAAATGTGCTTCAATATACCTCTTGTTACTCTCTAATTGCCATATATTAAATACAATTACAAATTATTTTTTTTGGGTATAAATTATTAGTGATTTTTACAACTCAAAGGCTGTTAAGAAAACTTGGTAGAAAGTAAAGATTAATTAATTTTTAGCAAAAATTGGTATGATATAGATGCTGTAGACACTTGAAACACATCAAAGGTGCAAGTAATAATCAAATACCTATTTAATAATTCCATTTCCAAAATTAATGTTAATTATTACATTTATATTATAATATTCTGTAAATATTAATAAATACATAACCTGTGAACTATATATAACCATTCAGTGTTAAAATATTGAAAATATGACTGAAAACATCTTTCATATGTCAATTACAATGCATAATATATTAGGAAATTAAATCAGATCACTATTTTAATCTCGCCTAGGCAGATTTTAAACTCGCCTAATTGATATCAGGCGGGTTTTAAACTCGCCTGGATGATACCAGGCGAATTTTAAACTCGCCTAGGCGAGATTACAATCCTGGTCTGCTCCATGATGGATTTAAATCTCGCTTAGGCGAGATTGCAATTGTGATCTCGTCTAGGCGAGTTTAAAATCTGTCTAGGCGAGATCATAATCGCAATCTCGCCTAGGCGAGATCACAATCGCAATCTCGTCTAGGCGAATTTAAAATCCGCCTGGATTTAAATCTCGTCTCTGACATATATATATATATATATATATATATATATATATATATGCTTGCCACATATATATGTATATATATATATATGTGTGTGTGTGGCAAGCATAACTTGACTTAACTGACTGGGGTGTACCTATAGTCTGAATGCATTAGTATAAAGAAATATGTTTGGTTTTAATAAAAAAAGAACTTCGGTCCCAGTGAGAACGCCGTAAATTTGCTGTTCAGCAGGAAAATGAAATATGTATGGCGTTCATGTAGTTTTATGTACAGGAATATGACAACATGTCGGGTCACTAGTATTTTACAGCGTCCCCCTGGTATAAACTTCATTTATGGCAGTCTCTATTCCACAAGAGATGGATGAAACATATATTTAACATGTAAAGTCATTTTTATTCCATAAGCTTCGTGAAAAACAAAAACTGTCTTCAAACTATTGAGGCGGACAAACCTAAAAAAACAGCCACCCATCAACATTTTGTATAAATGACTTTTGATTTTTAAAAACTTAAACGGCTTTCCCTTCCTTGTGGTTACGTGGTGTTAACATGTCTGACAGAGGCAGGTATCACTTTTACCCAAATAATTTTCATATTAAAATATTAAATTTCTAATTACCTTAACATATTAGTGTTAGGCATTTGATTCTGAAATTGAAAAGTCCTTATTTCTGCTAGATTATATTCAGATCGAATCTAGTTAGAATTATATTACGCTGAACGCTCTTAACACACACTGTAAACTTGAGAAACATTCCCTTTGAAAAATAGAATACGGGTAGTCGACAAGCGACAACGTGCATCCACCAAAATCAGAGTAGGACGGGTGAAGTGAGACATGGAATGAGTGGCAAGGGGAAATAGAGTTAGATGTGTTACATATTAGCATGGAAGTCTGCCACGTAAACATGATTGTAGGTGATGCCACCTGTCATAAAATAAAGAAAGCAATCCAGGATGTATACACATGCCAAATTTCAGGTGAATAAGTCAAACCACTGCCGAGATATGAGTGATTTTAGTCCAAGTCAAACGAATAGATGGACGCTGTGCAAAAATTGGTAGCCGGTGGGGCCACCAGTTTCTTTTATGATTAAGGGCTATGTGAGATCTTAACACATAATATTCAGGAAGATATGTCAAACCAGTCCGGAGATATAAGCATGGATGTCTGCAGTGTGAACGCAGCGATTGAGGCCATAAAACGCCGAATCCATCCAACACAGGCTGTTCGTATCTTATTTATATCCCCGGGTTAATTATACATGTCGGGGGTCCGTCAATATAATCCAAACATATTCAATAAAGACATCTGGCGGTAAGTCAGACCAACCAGAAACCGGCTTCTGTGGCTCAGGGGTAGCGCGCACGACTCAAAACCGTGAGACCGTGAGTTCGAATCTCAGCCGTGGCGGTGAAGTTTTTCACGATCGGCCCCCTGGGTGGGCGTTCTGCAGGCTCAATGGGAAGGCTGTGTCCCAAAGCCGTGTATCACTCACATACGAGTGCGTCTTTGGAGGGTACCTCGGTATTATGACTCAGCAATGGGTTGGATTACACACCTAGGACCCGCAGGTGCGGTAGACACCAGGATACAAAATTAAAATGATAGGAAGCGAGTGCTACCGCCCTGACAAGTAGTCCGAAACCGAAATGGAAACTCTGCAGATGAACGTACTTAGGTTTAGAATTCGATAAGTCAGCATAAAAAAATGGAGGCGGTTACCCCACCAAAAAAAAGTCAGACAAAGCAGAGTTTTGCAAGGGCGGTTTGCAATTAGTCGTCTCTCAGCTTCTTTACATATGTAAAACCACTTTAAGTTGCATGTCTTTTTCCGTTTATCAACATTGTTATATTTATTAAGAACTCGTGGATAGAACAAGCTCTACCTCCGTTAAACAGTTATAAGAACGTTTCTGAAAAGAAATTCCCAACATTACCAAAATTATGTACGCATAGAAAGCCAGAATTCACATAAATCCTACAGAAAATATAAGTGAATAGCTGGCTTAAAGAGTTGGTGCCTGGTCACGCCATTTAATCCGTATGACTGTCACTGTTACACGACTACAACACACTGCTGGACCAGAACTGCTATTTATTTTTCTCAGATCTGAAAACGCCTACACCTTTTTTATGCAGCCAGCCGTTGCCAGGGGAAACCTGCGTGACTTCAAGATGGTGTATCCAATTTTTTTATGTGATTGTTATTTGTTTCTTTCACTTTTATTGATTAATCACGACGTGAATTACCTGGATATAGGATCATGCCAGAGATTTCATGAGGAAGCATACACAAACCTAAAACAAATACATAACATAGATTTCATTAAAACAAAGAGAATATTAAATGTTGTTATATTTCTTTTTTATATGAATGTTATATCCTACTTTCATTTGTGTTGATTTATTTCGAAGTAAATTGTCCGGTTAGGATTATGTGAATGACTGGACGGAAAAGCGGAGAAAAAAAACTAAAATTTAAAGGTAACGTAGCTTTTATTATAAAAAGGGACATGACGTAACGCAGCGATATTGGCAGTATTATCACATGGTTGAAGTAAGTGTTTTTTCCTATAGATATGAGATCAGAGTGCTTTTGATGCATATGCGTATTATTTTCGGCAAAGTAATTTTTGCGGACCAAGACCCAATGTGGCACTTTGGAAGCAAACATTATAAACTTTATTTATTTTACATGGATTGTACAACTAGCTATGATAACTAATACGAGGCACTCTCCATGGCACAGATGGTGGAGTTCGGTAGTCTGCAGAGGTGGAGGAAACCGGAGGACCTGGCGAAAACCACCGACCTAAGACGGGCCTCTACAACCCACTCTCATAGAAACTCCGGGGTTTGAGCCCGAGTCGCCAGCGGAGAGAGCCGAGCGTTTCACCACTCGACTGTCCAGGCATTAAAGGCTAAGGTATAATTCATATATCAAAGGTAACATCGTGTGGTAATACTATCCAGTCCTTACGACTCGTGGTCTGTAGCCGGCTCAGTTGCTAATCTTATTACATAAGGGCAAGTTTCATTATTAAAAGTTAACGGGTCCTATTCCGATATCAGACGTCGTCGTTGGGTAAATATTCATGTGTTTATAACATTAGGGGCTGCAAAAATGATCTCGCCATATTTCATAAGGACATCTGATGAAATAGAATTTTGCAAAGGGCGGTGATCATTCAACTTCCGCACATCTGCAATAAATCACCTCAGAATACACGCGTTTTCTGTTCAACATATATACCCTTAAATGGGTACACCCCTTCTACACTATGAGTGGACTTACCAATGAATGCCCGGGTAATAAAGTAGGCGGTCAACTGGGTCAGTGTGGGGATATAGAATCACTTTTCTAGGTAGCGGGGCTTGCGTGTAGACCTTATATGGCTCTGAGGCAAGGTACTTGGTTAGTAGCCAGGGTCTCCGCGTATAAGGAGATGTAGGAAGTTAAACACCAGCGAAGTTGAGAAGCCCGCAAGCCACCATATCTTTTTAAATCGCATAGCCCGATATACTGGCAGTAGGATCATGTTTTGACCTAGTGATAATAATCTTCAAAATTCGAACGGACCTTTCGGTCATAATGTGATTAAAACTTTTATTTTATCCGGAACCACAGCAAAATCTAATTAATTCTTCACTGGCCCGTTCTTGAGATGTCCTGAAAATAACTGTGATTCCGTCCATGATGGCGTGAGTTATGTTGTGAACAAACACATACACACACAAACACACACGAACGGGGATGATCGCCTTAACTCCTGGTGGAGGCGGTATGGATATGGAATATCGATATTGGATATTGAAAGGATGAAGGTTAAACAAGTACGGGGGATTAAAATTGGCGGAAGTTGGGGTTAAACTTTGACCCCTCAGCTCTGAAGCCTAGTCCAGTAACGACACCTATGTTCTCCGGCGTCTATCTCTAGTCATTCTAATGTGGCTTCAAGTACATCTCATTGAATTAGGTTTTGGATGAAGATTTATTACGGCAAGATAAAAGCGGCCCAGAGTCTGAAGGGAGAAGTTCTGTTTCCTGGGCGCGTACTTCGATCGATAAAATAGTAGTCTTTCTTTGAATACAAAATACTATTTGCAGATCTCGAAAGGATAACACTAAAAAATACGCGCTCTGGTTCTACGCTCTTTGAATGAATGACAAACTTTGTCCGCTAAGCATCAATCACATTTTCCGTGAGTCAGAAGCAAAATTTGGCATCTTAAAGCAATTAACATCAGAGGAAATAGGTTCACAGTCGTGCATCCCAAGTTAATTACCACGAAATGAATTGAATGCAAAAATCTGAATGTGATTTCTTACTCCGTGACCTTAAGACAAATACCATCTCTTATTCTTCTGATCATGTCTTATATGGATGTATTTCTATAATAACTCAGCAAGAACATAAAGGAGGTCTGCTTTATAAGCATAGTTTGTCTAAAATTTATTTCTGATTATAATTCTGTTTCTATTCCATTAGGCTTCAAAGTGTCTGCTTTGAGGCATTGTCAGCTCCGGCAATGAAGTTAATCAGCATATTTGTATATTTTCTTATTCAATTAGAAGTTTTGGTAAAGCATTTATCACCTGATTTCAATAGGCCAGAGCAGAAAAACAAGGGTTGGTACATTAATTTGAAAAAAAATGATGATAATAGCGATGGAAATCTGAATAATGGATAGGTGAATACCAGTGTAGCGAAATAAGATTATCCCCCGGTAACTTGAATCGATTTTAGATTACCCCCCACGATTTAAGATTACCCTAACAACTCAGTTCATTTTCTTTGAGTTATTCAAGTAAAGATCTTCTAATTTCTTTTATTTGACATTCTTATATTAGGTAGAATCTGTGTATTTCTTATGTTTGCAAGTAATTATCGAAGTGTACGAGTCAAAATAAATATAATTAACAAAATAATTTTTAAAAAATTGTGACAACTGAATTTTTTCACAGACTGTTTCCAGGATTTTAAATCTCATATTTTCACATGTTTTATTGCAATAATACATCATGCTTTACGGGAATTAAAAATCAAATTTATTTTTAGATTAAATCAGTGTGGAGGTAAACAACACAGTGCGTTTATAACCTGAGATCAGGTTCAGACTAAGGAAGGAAGTTACTCTGAAATCGATTCCCGATTACCGGGGGTAACAGATTACGGGGGGTTAATATTAAATGGGGGTTACCTGAATTCCTTACACCGGCACATCAAGTTATAACATGCAGGACGGCTGCTTACATTTAAAGATCAAGTTTCCTTTGTTGGTTTATAGTGTGTAGTTCCTTGACAAAACAAAGGTGTCTATATATATATATATATATATATATATATATATATATATATATATATATATATATATATAATATATATATTACGAGGGTTTCTGCTCCTTAATAATACCTCATCCGAGTAAAGGCAGATTTAATGTAATTTCTTTATTCCTTTGTTATATGTACATATTTCTCATTGTATCTCTTTGGCTAGAAATAAGCAATCAATCCCAATGAGATTCCCATGTATTTGTTATTATTTCTATTACATGTTTACTCACCTTATTTTGTCTAATTATTTGACATATACATAGTTGATTAGGTTTAATAAACACTGGGTGTGGGACCGCGTGAGTTATCGTTGTTTGGCAATCATTCATTATGGGTGTGGCACCTTAGGTCTGTAAATTATGAAGCATTGAAGGATTTTCGCTCAGCAAGAGTTACCTGACGTAAGAACAGTATAATCCTATTTGTAAAAACACCTCGAAGTAAGAAAGCTATGTGTCTATGTCTTATAAAGCTATTTCTTCCAAGTGTCTAATCGATTACAAGATGTTTGTCTTAACTTTATATTCTTTTATATTTCCTCTCAGGTGCCTTTCAATCTTATTTTATGTTTTATTTCGTTTCAGTGCCAGATAATAAATCTTATATAGTTTTTAAAGCGGTAAATAGTAAGAGAGTGTAGGAAAAGAGTAAGATTGACGCCTTTTAGATATAGACTAACTCACTTTTAATCTATCTAAAAAGGCGTCACTCTTACTCTTAACCTACACTTCGACTACAGACTATCACAGGCGATAATATTTTTTATATACAGTCGAACCTGTCTAATGCGACCACCCAAGGGACTGGGCAAAGTGTTCGTAATAGACAGGTGGTCGTATTAGCCAGTTTCTGAACATTTAGGAACTGCACAAATCTAGCTGACATGTATGACGGAAATATACATATTAGACCATCTTTATGACTATAAATAAAAACATATTTGCAGAAGGGAACAATCTTACAATGTTACGTGTATTTTGTGATTGAACACAAATGTACATGTACTTATCTGTGTAATTTGATGTAATGCACGAAATAGATCGAACACAGATCACAGAGGCACAGATCAAAGATTGACTTGGGGTACCTCCATTCATGTGTATTAATAGGTCGTGTGAGCCAGTCACGTTGCCCGCCAGGGGCTTCAGGCCCAGGGTCCAAATAATAACCAGTCTGTGCTCTGTATACACGCACACCAGTAACACAAACAGAGAGTAGCACAAAGTGTGCCCGCATTAGGCATTTCAGTTAATTAGTAATATGTCACTTTGGTCAGGAAAAACTGCCCGTAATCCATAATAGCCAGGTGGTCGTATTTCACAGGTTTTATCTATAGATAATATAAAGGAATTTCAAAAGGGACTGATATCTAGTGGTCGTAATAACCAGGTGCCCGCTTTTTAGAGGTGGTCGTTCAGACAGGTTGGACTGTATATATATGTGTGTGTGTGTACAGTGTGTGCGAGAGAGAAGCAGGATTATAATTGAGAATTCTAATAAATTATACTAAAATTGAGATATTTTTACGTTGACTTTAGTTAGTGCATTTGAATAATTCTTAAATGTTGACAAGATATAGATTGTATAATTTCCGATTTAAACTGCCCTATCAGAGGTACCTGACCTGTATTGATAAAAGACAGGTTTAAACCAGATTGTACCTGTGGAACGTTTACTGCAGGTGCAAATTATTGAAACCAGTGTGTACTGATTAGCTGAACACTAATGTATATACTAACATCCGTATAGCTATGCATCCTTCATAATAATATCGCTTTCGTGCATTAATACCGGTTTTATATACGCTTTGATGAAGGATTCATAAAGCAGCATACCAGTCTAGATACAGCTGTTAAACTGGATTGATGGTCACAAGGTCCTATTGATATTCATGGGGATTTTAGCTCAAATGTGGTGTTTAATCAGTAGTGAATGTTTCCCAACTTTATGACCATGCGTGCAAGATCTCAGGCAAGGGACTATCTCCTGAATTATTTGTAAAGGACTGACGCAAGGTGGAAGTGTTATATGCTCTTAATTCCGACATGTGACTTGAGACATCCGAGTTTTTGTCCGTATAGATATTGTGTCACAAACATCTCTTTTAAGATATCTAGAATTCCAAATCCTAGGATTATACCCACAGCATATTATATATGGATATGAATGGCAGATCAATAATAATTATTGTTTTTATCATATAAGCAACGTGATCTATCATTCTAAATTTTAGTTTTTCTTTAACTTTCCATCACAACATTAATTGTAAATGATATTAAGCTAGTGATTGATAAAAAAAGTAGACATGTCCTCAATTTTGAACAGGCTTTTACGGTGCGGGGGGGGGGGGGAGCAAGGGGAAACCATCTTTATTTGATGGATAGTGATCGATGTTATTGGGTCTATCGTGTAACTTCTGTTCTCTATAAGAGTCACCATGGTAACTAATGTCATAAGCGGCCCTGAAGCTCAGGGAATCCATCGAGGATCACGCACTGACAGTCCTGATCATTACTGCAGGTCGCTGATTACCAGATGAGCCAAAAATATCCCACACTTGCGCCTCAAGAGCTAAATTTGGATATGGACTGGACGTCTTTGCCTCCGGCTGTTTTGTCATTGTCTGCGCGGTGGCGGGATTTTCGCCAAGGCCTGCAGACTACATTTCACAGGCGCGCCCATCAGCACTTATCTGCCTTGTTTTAAGTGTTTTGCTTATTAAGTACAGAAAATATTTGTATTAGGAATAATGTTCAAAATATGAGGAACCCAAATAAAGTAGATTTTACATGTTATCTACAGAAGTATAAATTATTCTGCTTTTGAAATTACTGAAGTTAGTGTAAACCATACCTCTTAATCACTAAATGTATATATAGCAGTTATTAAACTCTATTTATTGTAAAAAATAAAAGGCTTATGGCTCGACTGATCATTAATTAAACCTGGATGGCTCATAAGTTATAACCTCCGAGAATTAAATCATAAGATAAGATAAGATATAGTTTATTGCTATATATATGTAATAAAATCATCACATACAATAGTATTTGGCTTGACTGGCTTGCTTACACAAACACATTAAATAAGAAATAATAAAATAAAATTGTGTATAGAAAAAAAAGACGTATGACTAAGAATGTTTGACTAGATTATTGTGCTGTAAGTGATATATTTAATTCCCGAACAGCTGACTCGACGCGTAAGTGCTATTTTGAGTTCTTTTGGAATTGCCTGATAGCGACCTATAGCGAACAACCGATTTCATTTTTTTAAACAAATAGTGCGCCGGATGACTATAGTCTTCTATAATGTCGTTTGCTTTCTTCAACAATCGTGTTTGAAATAAGGCGTCAACTCTGGGTAAAGGAACCCCAATGATCCTCTCAGCTGTTCTAACTACCCTAGAAAGACGGTTCCTTTCTTTGACCGTGACACTGCCTCCCCATACAGTGACTGACAATATCAGGACTCCCTGAATTACCGCCCGTTAAAACTTTAATAAAATCGGTTGACTGAGCCCAAAATCTTTAAGGTTCCTTAGAAAGAATAAACGTTGTTGTTCCTTCTTTACGCAGTAATTAACATTTTCGGCCCACTTCAAATCAGAAGATATAAAAATTCCTAAAAATTTAAAACAGTCAACGATTTCAACCTCGGAGCCTTCAATTACTAAGGGTAATATTTCAGTTTTCTTCCGTCTAAAATCAATTATCATCTCCTTGGTTTTCTTTACATTTAACTCCAGATTATTTATATATATTATACAAATATATTATATACCATTATACAAATAATTGTTTAACTATTTAATTATCTGCATTTGATGTATATTTATCAGGGTTAACATCAGCCGTGTATCACCGAGTGCATATTTGGGGGTTCTTCGGTGATTTGGTCCAACAATTTGGTTGATTACACACATGCAACAAGGCTCATGCCAGTCCGGAGGGTAAAATGAAATCGATTATTTTAGATCACGGGGGTGGGGTAACTGAAACGGGGACAGCTTATAGCTTCACATCAGTACTGTTTAGAATAAGTTCTAAGAGAGCTACTCCATAATAAACACTTGAAGTCTGCGAAAACAAAAAGCTTCGTTTTGAAGCAGGCCTATTTAGTGATTAGGTTTCTCGGGGGAGTTTTATTTATCAGATAAATTGGTTATTATAATTCAGCTCAACATCACGGTGCACAGAAAACATGCCTTAGGAAATTACATCCATTCTGGTTTGCACACAAAACACGCTCTAAAGATAATAACATTATAACTCATCGACACTGACGTAGTGATAGAAGTTACAAGATTCCCATATTAATCTTAACACCAGTTTCCCCGAGATAATTAAAACGGAGGAGGCCATCAAAGTATCATACATTAATTTTCATTGTTACGTGCACCTGCCGATGGGGTCTGTAATTAACAGAAACAATTAGCATTTGGTTTATTGTAACTTCTACTCGACTGGATAAGCGAAATCTGTGGGCTGGACCACAGGGGATTAATGGTAATGACGGCATTTTCTTCTTTCCCATTGAGCCTGTTTCCACTATCCAGGCAGCGTATCTAAGGTGATGGTGGAAATTACAAATTCTGTCTGAGAGAGAAATGAGATGGAAAAACGACAAAGACAGAAAACACAGGGAATGAAAAAAATTTTGCACGAGAATCCACACATGCAGTGTGTGCGCGAGAGAAAGACAGGCAGACAGAGAGACACACAGACAAGCCAGGAAAAAATGCAAACGATAAATGTGAAAACATACACACACACGGTAAGACTTATAAAAAAGACGGGAAATTGTGGGAAAGACAGAAAAAAATACAATATAGAGACAAAAGGCAGAAAAGAGGCAGGAAACCTGAATGAAAACAGAGAGAGAGAGAGAGAGAGAGAGAGAGAGAGAGAGAGAGAGAGAGCTATTGGATGAAACAAGAGAGAGAGAGAGAGAGAGAGAGAGAGAGAGAGAGCTACTGGAAGAAACCATAGAGAGAGAGGGGGAGAGAGAGAGAGAGCTATTGGAAGACACCAGAGAGAGAGAGAGAGAGAGAGAGAGAGAGAGAGAGAGAGAGAAAGGAGAGAGAGAGAGAGGAGAGTGGGGGGGGGGGGGAGATAAATATTTGGTTAGCGAGACAGAACTCTCACCTTAAGAATCTTTGCATGCCATCGGCTGGCTTCGGGTGTAGAGTGGGTCATTAGTGGAACTAAAGGGATAAAGGGGTTTCAGACAAAATCTTCTGTCTTTCCTATCTGCTCTAGCTTCCACGATAACAATAAATAAGTCTCTGAGAGGAATGCCCTGTGGCATTTCAAGCAGTCAGACAGTCGGGGATTGTGTATTATTCAATATTGGCCTGCTGAAGTACATAAAACAACTCTCGCCTATATACCTGTGACTTATTTATTTAAGTCCATCTCATAGGTTTCGGAGCAATAAAAGTCTATACGGAAAGATGGATGGCCTGTAGGTAACCTTGAATACTGATTACAGAATTTTTTAGAGATTTTATTTTTTGGTGAAGGTAACTGCCTCCATTTTTACTGCAAGTAAGTAATTTCTACATCTGCAGAGTTTCATTTCTATTTCGGACCACGTGACAGGGGCTTACACTCGATAATCCTGGTGTCAACCAGGTTCGGTGTACCATTCCTGCGGGTCCAGAGTATGTGTCAACCTCATTGCTTAGTCTATAACACTAAGGAACCCCAGAAAGGCGCACACGTTTGTGAATGAAACAAGACTAATGGGCAAAGTCACTTAATAAGGCCTACCGAGCGCTCACCCGTGGTGGGGGCCGACCGTGAAAAATCAGATGACCATAACCATATGATAAAGTTTATACATATATATTGTCACTGTGCTTCTGGGTTTTAAGTCTTCTAAACAATGGATGGTTATAACAGCATATAGCAGAGGTTGAGGGTAGACCCAATTGTGGCTCTGTAGTCTATACAAAGCCACAGGCCTCTGCCTTCAGTTATCTAGCGGACTGAGCGCATACAACGTTGCTTGTAAAACATTTAAGATGGTTGGACCAGAAGGTTTGCACTGATGATGTAACACCTGCACACCACTGGCTGAAACAATCACGCCGGCTCACTAGGACAGGCACCCAACACACAGGGTCAGAACAAGTGCTGCGCAGACCGTTGTATGCGCTCCGTCCACTAGATAAATGAAGTAAATTGTACATTTAAAAAATATATTTTGATTTTATGACAGCTGAGTCGTTACCATTCAGTACACGTAAGGCTAAAACATATAAAAGGTATGGTTCTCAGGCACCGCACGCGTCACTGCATAAAAATGTTTATTTTGATTTTCATCTGTCAAGAAGATAAAATAATACAATTTTGGTAAGATTAACTTTGCTAAGTAGCACTTGTGCCTGTTTAGCCATAAAATTCTGTTATTTTCATGCTTTTCCATTAACATATGACATTTTATCGAATCATACAAAAAAGGTAAAAAATTTAATATTGCCCGTGCCTGAGAACCATACCTTTTTTTTTGCCTAACCTTTCTATAGGTGCAAGATAGAGCAGTGAATTGGAGAGCAATGATTTTTTTTTATGTTCATACAAACATATACATTCAACTCACCTGCTTCCCGATAAAAACAATAATATCGGTATTCAGGTTATGGAATGAGGAAGTAAAACGGTAGGTGCATATGGTTAATTCATGCTTGACACGTCACGTACCATCCCTGTTAATTATAACAAAGATGTAATAGTAATTAACTAGTCCAATGACACCTGGTAACTAATATATCTGTGAAAAATATATGATGATTCATTTATGTGAAAAACTTGAAATTATATCAAATTTATGGTGGTTTATATAATAACGATATATTTTAGGTAAACAATAGTAGAATTGTTATTTGGATTCCTCGATAAGGATAGGGTTTGCAGATGCCACAGAAGACTGCTACTGATAATTCCAAACAGAAAATGCTACCACCTGCGGACCTTCATGAGTAATTAGGCAATGTTGTATCTGATAACCATAGAATATTGATTTAGATAATTTTGTTTCACAGGAGTGGAGCATTTGGTTGTATTGGCCTAAATTATGAGCAACTATTGAATCCGGTTCTTCGGCACAGGAAATGTCTTTAATTTTGTATAATGGCAGACAATTTGCGCGCGAATTAAGTTATATTGTGCATCCCGCGGTCTCCTATTATTAGAATAATTATTATGTTTGGCATGTCTAGTGTGGACTCCTTGATAATTACAAGCCGCTGAGGAATAATTGAAGCCAACTCGATTAGAAGTTTGAACTGATTAAAAATCAATACGCCTCGCAGGATGTTCCTCCGCGCAGTAAATAGTCCGGGTACGTTCATTGATCGGATCATAATATAGCAGGTGGCCCGCAAGCGGGGTTTATTACAAAAGTATCAATCTTCACAAAAACAATTGCTCTTTGTTATGAGCGGCAGCAAATGTCGCTTACGGAAGTGTAATGAATTCGAACCAATCGCAGCCCGGCCCTCAAATGACGCCATCCTACAATACTCTAATAAAAAGCGATATATAACACCATTGAGCTGTCCTTGTTAATAAACTGATGACTTACAATACTCCTACATAAACCCACAACACGCTCTGGGCATACTTACACATTTTTATGTCCTATAGTATGATCACTTGTCGTCTATCACTATCCATTCGCAGACCATTACTGAAATCCTATTTTCGTTGGTCATTTGTCATTTACCATGCGGTAATTAAGACTAGTCTTATTATTGTGGACCACGGTCAGTAGATGGCGCTGATTACTGAAAGCGGATGAGATAACCTTTTGATAAGCATGATACGTTAGAATAATACCCATTATAACATAACATATCTGATTTTGTTAATTGACCGAGTGGTCAGTTTAAATGACTCTAGTTGAGGTTCGTGGTATTAAAATATAGCTGAAAGATTAACTGAAATTGCCATTCATTGAGTCGCCTTTAACAGTATACCTAATAACCATAAGGCTTTGCATTTCGCCAGAGGTCCTACCGGGCGTGCTCGAAAACAAGAAACGATTTTCATACTATACATTCACCAATATCGGTATATGATTATATATATATATATATATATATATATATATATATATATATTTATATATATACAAACCAAGCATTATAAAATCATCATATAGCTATGGTATTTAAAAGAACAGGGCCTTGCAGCTGCTATCATCGTAATTATACCCATAAGGGAAATACCAATGATGATTGAATTCGTTCCACGGCCGCCCTCGCCATGTCTCAGTGAAATCCAATAAATTGCTCGGAAGACTGCGTGAGCGGTGTCCATGAAAATTTCACATCTAATCCCACCGGTTTCATTCGGCCTTCACGTGATGAAATTAAGCTTTCCATAGAGAATTATGTCTGTTTATCCTTACAGCAGACATCCAAGTTTGTTGATGGATGGTCATGAAATTGGTGGTCAGGAAGACTTTAGTTAAATTTAGAAGTGTTTCCGGGTTTACGAGTGCTGCAATCTCGTTGAGGAATGTGGGATTATAGGACAAGTGGATCATTGGAATGAATACAATGTATAAGATAAATGGATACAACCGGCCCTAATATGCACTGGCATATTACAGACATTGCCCGAATGTCGACAATAGATCTCGAATGAAGTGAAAGAGTGGACCCTTACTATCAAACATCCTTTAAAAAAGCCTGTATATATTACAAAAAATAAAACTGAACTCGTTTGAAAACAATATGGTAGGGAGTTTATAATCTGATATCACGACGATGTCAGTTTTATCCCACATTGAATTTGCCTTTCTGGTCTATTCCAATCAAACAGTCACACACGGCTCTAGCAGGTTATTCGGACAACATTTGACTTCCATCCATGCGTGGCCAGTACCCATTCGCGACTAGGTTGAGAGGCGCGGGTCTTAGCGCGAAATAGAATTAGATCGGGACGCGAACCCACAACCTTGGGTTCACAAGTCCAGCACACTAACCATTACACCACCAAGCACTATCACCTAGGGATAGTTCTGCTGACTGCTGGGTAGTCGATGTGATATGTCAGACCTCTGCCAAGAAGTCTCGGTGACATACGACCGCGTGTACAGTCGACGACGCTTTTGTGGAAAGGCTCGGTTACCCAAGGGGAGGCGTCGCTGATCCAAACATAGCGCCAATACACAGACACAAATCAATACAATTGTACATAACAGTAAACCGTGGGCGTTATCCCTTTTTCCCGGTCTCCCTATAAACCCTTTGGCAAATACATTATATCCTTTCTTTTGCAAATGTGTCTCTGCATGCGTTTCTTTCAATATCTCAAACAAAATATGCCAACCACCTGGCCAACAGGAGCGATAATTTACAGCAAAGTGAGTTGTTTCGTAAAACTGGACCTACGACGGTCATGACTTCTGATAAACTGCTTTACCGTTCTCCTTTTTCATGTACAATGTAAATAGAAATATGGTAAAACTAGAACCATGGTTCCTCCTGGAACCCGTTTTACTGTGTATGCTTTCTTTTTGGAATACTAAGGTTCTTGGTACGACCGAGGTTCCGGATGGAACCTGGATGGTTACCGGATGTTCCGATAATTGGGACGCGCATGCGGTTAATTGTGAACGCTAACGGTCGAGTCGGAGAATAGTTTGGTTTTCCGACGTTTGAAGACTAATATTTCATGGGGTAAGACGTTATATATACTGTCTACACGAGACTTTACTTTCACTTCAGCTAACCTTGGGACACGGCCGGTGATAAACTGTTGTGTATTACTTATAATTGCTGTTTTCTAAGTCAAGTTACTGGTGGGAAGTTCTTGAGAAATTGATGAGTTTTTGGGGTGTTAAGTCTTCAGATTGCCCTCCATTTCAGGTTACCCCCAGGGGGTAGTCTGACCCTGATTTCAGATTACCCCCGCACTTACCAGATTTACCCTTATCGCTGATTTAACTAAATGATAGATTCATATGTCCCGATTACCCCTATCGCTGATTTAACTTAATGATAGATTCATATGCTTTAAGGTATCCTTATTGTTTGAATCCCATATCCTTATTCAATTCAAAAGTGCTTTGAATTCATATTAGACCCCATGGCTGTAATGATTTTACTGGTCCTATCAGCAGCATTTCATACTTTAGATCACAGTATCTTACTTCAGTGTCTTCAATACTCATTTGGCATAAATTCCTGTGTCTTGAAGTATTTACAATTATATTTAGCAAACAGAGTGCAATGCGTGAACATTGGTAGCACTACTTCCAGTGCCTCAAATTTACAATTTGGCGTGCCTCAGGGGTCAGTGCTTGGGCCAAAGTTATACTGCATGTACACAAAGCCAGTCGGATAATCCAAAAGCATGATATGCACTACCATCTTTACGCTGATGACACCCAGGCATATCAGAACAAGATAACTTTGGTGAACTAGGTGGCGGTCATTTTCCAATTAATTCATACCACCATTTCCCAGGCCACAAAATTCACTGTCATCCCGGACGAGCCCCCATTTGTTACTAAGACAAGATGTTGGGAGGAAAATATTGGGTCGATCCGAAATTCGAACCCATGTCGGTGGCGCACATGTCCGGCGTCCCAACCGCTTCGCTAGGAAAGCAAGCTTTAATAGCGAAACAGTTCGATCCGCTTTTATGTCACCTCGTAACAATAGTCATCAAAGCAAAGGTCGACTGGGGATCAATAGGATCCAAACTTGTTGCTTGTGTTTCAGAAGTAAAAAGTTGGATGAGTTCCAATATGCTGATGCTATATCAGGAAAAAAAAATTTTCACCAGGAAACTCGGATTTTTTCATCAAAGGACTACAGCATATATGTTGAAAATGTCACATTTACTCCATCTAGTCATGTTAAAAATGTGGGTGTACTTCAAGATAGTTCCTTATCTATGGAGAAACAGGTAAATGCAGTAACAAGATCCTGCTACCATATGCTCCTCAAAATTGGAAAGATAAGATAATATACAACGACTGATGCTTGCAGAACTTTAGTTCAATCAATGGTAGACTTGATTATGCAAATATTATGTCATATGGAATAACAAAATATTATATAAATGCACATGCAAAATAGAGCAGCAAGATTTGTCAAAAATCAAACGGCCAGATCACATAACACCTGTCCTTATTGGCCTTCATTGGCTACCCGTGGAACATATGTTGCAATATAAGGTTTTATTATATACTTTTAAGTCATCGCATGCACTTGCATCAGCGTATATCGGTAAACTAGTCGCGCAGTACCAACCAAAACGAACTTTAAGATCAGCCTCTAAAAAGTTCCCAAGTCAAAAACGATTACATTTGGAAACATATCCTTTGGAACTGCAGCTCCTATATTGTGGAACGGACTTTCTAGCCACATTAGACATGAACTCTCATTTTTCGCTTTTAAGAAATTTTTAAAGACTCATCTTTTTAAACAAGCTTATTTTAATTGATGGTGTATCTCCTTGTAGTTATGTACGTTCTTAGTAAAGACATTTTTATATATTGTACAGCACCTTAGAGCATGTTTTTAGAATACGAACAGGGCGCTTTAGAAATGGTGTATATTATTATTGCTGTATATTATTATTATAAGGTGTACATTATTTTAAACCTGGAAAAGTGATCTTTCTTATGGTATTTTTTAGTTTTTCACTCATTTCACTCACCCAAAAACTAAAATTTTAAATTTTCATGAAAAAATCAGTGAAAAAATTTTTTTTAATTTTATTTTCAGGTTAGATAGAAAGATGATAGAGGAAAAACAAACAAAAATTTTTTGAGATATTGTAGATTAATATCAGTACATTAAAAACATGATAATTGTTACTGGAGGCTTAAAATAGTGTACCTATTTTAAAAATCTAAAAAAAAAATTTAAAATGTTACAAAATCATGTGAAAATGAGTGGAAAATTAAAAAATGTGTATACCATAAGAAAGCTCACTGTACCAGGTTTATAATAAGGTATACTTAATAGGGTCTTATATGAATATAAACCGCTTTTGGAATGATTTTAGATATAAGGGATTCAAACACTAGCTTAAACTCATTATGTATTATTAAGATATTCCAATTAAAAGATACGAGATTTAAAAGATGGAATCCATCTATGAAAATAAAATCGTCGCAAATTGTTAATTGTATTGTTAATCATATTTATTTTGACTCATACATTTCACCAAAGCGCATGACACATCATGTATGAAAACATAAGATATACAAAGATGTCAACTACATTGGGGAAATGAACAAGAAAATGATATGAACTTTAAGTAATTAACCATAAAGAAAACATTGTTTTGAAGGGGTAATCTGATATCGTAGATGTTATCTAATATCGATTTCAAGTTACCGGGCGGTAATATAAAACCAGGGTAATCTGAAATAGCTATACACCGATATGGGTAAATATATATTCTCACAGTGAATATGTTGTCCTTACACCACTTGAACATGTTATGATTACGTTTAAATAGTCAAAACATTGAACCAAGACATTTCCGATTCAATGAAAAATTCCGAAATCTGCTAGTTTAAGAAAACACTACTCCTTACTAATTACAGAGATGCGTTAGAACAGACAATAAATGTCGATTTTCCATCGGACCTTAATTTCTCAGAAGTGCAATTGTCATCATAATTTCGGACCAAACTTTCAAACATTTTCTCCTTACAATATGTGGACGACAAAACATTAAATCTTACTTTTTTATCTTTAGTGTTTGGTGAGGGAGCTGATGTGGGTCCAGGCTTGCTGATGTCAACTTGGTCAGCTCGAACCTGGACTCGTCCTAGCATACAGCCGGGATCGAACATGAGCATGAAATGACATTAGATCTTATACCCTACGACCCTTTGTGTGTACTTTTTTTATCTCAGTAAGAAAATTATTTTGCTACCGGCTTTGCCATCTGGCGGAGGAGTTCGGTACTTGCGTGAGCTGAGGTCTGCACTCTGTGGTTGCTTAGTTAAATACTTTGATTTCTTTATGTTCGCGATATTCGAGAAAGGGAACTTATCGCGCAAATGAAACACAGTTGCATGAACATTTCTTTATAGAGTAACCTCACTGGCGTCTCGTGCATACGTTATCCATGCATACGGCATCGAAATTCGAGAGGCAAGAGGCAGATAATAGGCCTATAAAGAATAATAAATGTTTCATGTTCTCTGAAAATCAAAATTGATATTTTAAATATGACAGATGTTTCACAGTATCTGTGAATAAAGAATGTCCCGTCAATGTCCTTCTGGCGATGGAATAATGTGTGTTAAAATACACTCTAGAGGTTTTTGGATGGCGAGTTCGCGAAAATGGAACCCTTGCAAAACACTGATAAGTGAAAATCGTGAAAATCTAACCTCGCGAATGTAAAGCCAGCCGAAGTATTGTGTCAACTGTAGCTTGAGGGTGATTTCCCCATGACATATTACTGTGAGGAGTCGACGACGCTTTTGAGGAAAGATCTCGCTGCCCACAGGGAGGTGTGGCCGATCCCAACGACGCAGCGAGTTACAGATGTAAATCAATAAAATTATAACAGTATAAGACCCGGCTCTAACCAGAGAAACATCCTCGTGCCTCTGCCGGTCCCACATGTATATAAAATATAACCAGCCTTGGTAGATACGGTAAATCTTATGTATAATCCTAAAGAGTTTTTCGGATGTACAGGAAAAAATTCCAAGAATTGTTCCCTAAAGTATATGCTAACAGACTGATAGATGTTTTGTTAAGATAAACATAATTTTGACCGTGTATGTTTGAAAACTGACAGCTTTATCTCCAGTGGGAATATATTATTTTTCAGACCTAAGTTCTCTAACTCTATATGTCTGTCTTCCTCTCTCTCTCTCTCTTTCCCTCTGAGCAAAGTAAAGAAAGGAGCTGATATAATAATAATAATAATAATAATAATAATAATAATAATTATAATAATAATAATTATTATTATTATAAAATAATAATAATAATAATCATCATCATCATGATAATCATAATAATAATCATAATAATATAATAATATCATTATAATAATAATTATAATTATTATTAAACATAATACTTTTTTTTATAAATATAATCATTATTTATTATTTAAATTATAATAAAATTAATAATTATTACAATCATTATTATTTTTATAATTATGATGATTATTATAATTATTATTATTATTATTATTATTATTATTATTATTATTATTATTTTATTAGTATAAAAAATTGATGACATGAAGAAATATCAAAATGGTATTACAAAAATAATAAGATAACATACACACTTTATAGAGCCCTTGATATTGATAATACAATATCCACAGCATATATTTAATTCACCAGTGTTTTCATCAGCCTTTATAATGAAACGCTTAGCTGTGTTTGTATCGTGTATAGTATTTATTTTCCAAGGTCACTGCATGCAAAGCGGAGCTCCCACAAATTGACCATTTCCTGAACGTGGGCCTATCTATTGACTTGGCTTGAACACACGGTTAGTTGAGTATTACGTATAATGCATTATTCAATTGTATTACCTGACTCTCTGTGGGTTTGCCTGTTTTGTCCAATGTTTATATGTCAGTGCAGGATCCGCCAGGTTTATTACTAGATGTAATCACTGTATTTTTTTATTTTTTCAAAGTACCTACAGTCATCATGTAATTACCTCGCCCGGCCCTGGCTTGCCATAGCGTCCACCGACCTCGCCCCCAGTGTTATGAATAAAACATCAAAATGTTTTGTTTAAAATATTAAACAGTTGGTTTGGAATAAGATGAATGCTTCCACGTATAACTTGCCATTATATATATATGTGTTTGTGTGTGTGAGGGTGTGTGTGTGTGTACTGAGAGAGAGAGAGAGAGAGAGAGAGAGAGAGAGAGAGAGAGAGCATTTATATTTCTATTGATCCATGTGTCACATAATTATAATACTCAATCATAGCAAACACAATAAAACAGTCTCCGGACGTTAAATTGAGAGGATGACTTGTGCAAAAGAAACACATTTTGGCAGTTTAAATATAAATATAAGCAGTGTTAACCACACCGCAAACTACTATTCCAAATGCCTCGCCAAAAAAAGTGAAAAAAAGACTAAAACTCAAGACTTAAAAAAAGCTAACCCAAGAGAATCATCAGTTAAACTCTTTGACAGTGTCGAAAGAAACCGAATGTCTTAGCAAAGGAAGCACCCGCTCCGAAACAGGAAGCATAACGACGCGGAGAGCTGACGGGAGCCCGCTTAAATTATCGGTTTTGGCCAAACGACATGCGGCGCGGTGTGACGTGAGAAATTGGCCAGGGAGCATTCCGTTAATAAAGTTCCCGGCGCGCTGCCCTGGAAACAATGGCTGCGCCGCACGATATTTCCAGGAACGATCCCCTGCCCGGTGATCTGCAGTCTGCTGTGAATGAGGCCACACTTGGGCTATTTATCTGTCAATGAAACCTTAACCTTGGGACAATGGACACATGGCATCCATAGTACCACTTTCCTTTTCCTTTTTTGTTACTGTACATACAGTGCTATATATATATATATATATATATATATATATATATATATATATATATATATACATAACCTTTTATTATTATTATTATTTCTATTATTATTAATCTAATAATGAATTTACCGTAATAATAATAATAATAATAATAATAATAATAATAATAATAATAATGTTAATAATAATATTAATAATATAATATATAATAATAATGTTAATAATAATAATAATAATAATAATATATTATTATTATTATTATTATTATTATTATTATTATTGTTATTGTTATTATTTCATTTCCCAGAAGGAATCTTCATGCCTCGGCGGAGGTATGCGCTCTTCTGAGTGCAATTCTAGCTTGTTACTCATTCTCCACACGGCTTTTCTATATAATCTTTCGTGACAACTCAATAACAAATGATCCCCAACCAGTCTATGACATATTAAACAAAAATTACGCAAACAAGAGTGATGACGGTCAATGTATTCCGACTAGGGTCATCAGTCAATCCTTAAGGTTTCTGTAACAGACGACATTTAAGTCCCTATTGGCCTAGTTCTAAAAGGTAATGCGGGGAGTCAGACGGTTAAATTGCCCAATATACGAGCTAGTTAGTCTTCGTTACTGTATACATTGTTTGAACAGACTGTCGGCAGGAGTTCGTTTGGTGACTGGTGGGAGTCGGGATACCAGTTTTCGTATACAGTAAAACCCCGCCTAACGACCATCTCGGTTTAACGACCACCTAAAAATAATGATCACATTTTCATGGTCCTAATTATTTTGTTTTCTTTATATGAGACTTCGCTTAGAAGACCTCGTCGAAAATGCGACAATTTTAGTTTGTCGCAATCCCGTACGCTCTGTACTTATATATAAGAGTAGTCAAGGTGCAACCATTTCTTTACTTAACAAGTGGCTCATGGGTCATAAGGCTCTGCTGCATAAACATTGCTATACTAAAGGTAGTGACACCTCGCTCGGGAGACTGCCTCGAAAATGCGACTATTTTATCAAGGTCCGTTGGTATTTGTAATTTCGTACGCACTGTACTTGTATGTGTACTTGTACTGTACTTGTTAACCGTTCCTTTATTTAACTAATGGCTCATGGGCCATGAGGCTTTGCTGCATAAGCAATGTTACTATAGCTCATGACATATAAATAAATGTCACAGAAACCTAAACTGGAGCTTCCAGTTAAATTTTCTTAATCTACTAATTAAGTTTTATTCCCTGAGGAGACGATCGTTTTCAAAAGAATGCAAAATAACAAAATTGAGAAACTGACAATGGTGTTACAAAGCAGCACACTAAATTTCATGACAATCCATTGAGCCGTTCGAAAAGAATGTTGTCTGTTTACGATTTCTTACCAACAAGAGTCTGTATCTTCCAAGCGCTGTTGTGCTGTCGCACCCAAAGTCCTAGAGTAAACTAAATCTACTGTATCCTGAAACTTTGTCTGGTTGATAGTTGTCAATGCTATTATGATTCATCTGCGGAATAACTAAATAATCATTATAATGGAAATAAGGAATTCAGGTTTCTGCAATCTCAAGTGCGACAGAAAAAGAAAATAAGAAAACAAATTCAAAAGGAAGTTTAATGAACATCATATCCATTCACTACACTCACAAGTTTGCTCATTTAACAATATGCATGATCATCCACGAGACACTGCTAGCTATCAGCCACGGTCCTTGCTGGCTGAGAATTAAAAAACAAAACAATATCGCATGTGTAGACTTCAGTGTGTCGGCTGAACCTAAACAAAACAGAGTGGCACCCCGCAGGCCGGTGGCCATTATTCATGCACGACGTCGGGTGACTTCACCAGCGGTAAATCAGCACATTGAGACAGAAAGTCGATACACAAAAACCCGACAGCCCTGTAACCAGGCTCCTACAGCGCCACACCGGCCCACAATGTGACTTTTTTTTCAGCTGAAGTCTTTGCTTTGACTGATACCTTTCTTTGTTGGGACACCGGCCGCCCGTATTAAAAGATCATCTCTAAATACCGAGAGGACAGACGCCCCGCCTGATCTGCGTTGAGAACGCTGTGTCTTTTGTGCTGGCAGCCTGGCGGCCTCGGCGTCCGGTCCATGTTATAACTTGACGATGTTGTGCTTGAAATCTATACGTATTATTTGGCATGAATGCATTGTTGAGGAAAGCTGACTTAACAAAGGCGGGGCTGGAGACTCATCATACCACATGGTTATTTTAATATAACACAGTTACTGTTTCATTGGCATTTCGAGTCCTCACTAGACTATTGGTAAGGAACCGTGGATAAATAAATTAATGCTTGAACAAAAAGAGAACTATTTAATCTCATTGTATTGTTGCATAGGGGTTACAAGGGGCGGATCCAGGATTTAGGTAAGGGGGGGGGGACCCAGGAGGACTTATGAAAAACCTAAAAAAAAGTTCCCATGGTCCGGAAAAAGGGAGGTCAGGCCGCAAAATTTTGTCTGAACCCCTTAAAAAGGTAGCTTCGGATGAAAAAGGCGGGTCCGGACTCCCTGAACCCCCTCCCCCCACCCGACATAATATGTAATATATATATATATACACAACATAACCCGACCTTACAAATTTTTTGTCAATTTATCAATGCTACCAAGAAACTTATAATGCTAACATATCTTTGCAAATTTGTTTTCCCACAGAGTCGCCCTAGACCTTTTTCGCATGCTATTAACATTTTGGTCAAATAATGAATAGACACACTCTTAATGCTTTAACGACACGAAACGGCAAATTAAAACGTATTACCACGACGCCATTTCTATTGACCTTTCTTGGACCTTTATATGACAAAAGGGGATAACCCCTAACCCACCAACCCCCGAGAATATCGTTTTTTCTCCTAATCCACATATCATAGAAAATATATTTTGGTCATACAACAGTAGTATTTGCTCAATTTTCAGCACTTTATTTTTCATGACTAAACTGAATTTAAAGGGGCCCACACACCACCGCACACAGGCTGCTTGTTTTGTTTATATCAACGTGGCTATAATATGTGGGGGCCCGCAAAAATAAAACCAATTGAACAAAGGCATATAAGAGCTTCGCAAACAGCGTTTTGCAACAAGAGGCCATTCTACCTCCGCATATATGCAACTTATACCACCTTTGGTTAGAAGTTTTCCCTGTTTGTCAACATTGCTGTGTTTACAAATATGCTATTGATAAACAAGTTCATACATCCTCCACGAAGGCATTATAAGGACTTTTCACAACCAAAATTACCCTTCGATAATCAATATATATTCACAGAGGAAGCCAGAAATCACATAATCCTTGTTCATAAGGTAGTTGAATGGGCACCTTTAAATCACCTCCGTATAAGCAGAATATTATGACTCTTCTAGAAGGCTGTTGACCCGTACCTTGTCGTACTTGTTTCAATATGAGAAACAAAACTGAAATATTACCGAAGAAAGAATGAAGAAATAAGTGACGGATCAAGAGGGGGTGTCATGGGGGTCCGGACCAGATCCGTTTGAGCCGCAACATCCTTCTCATACGGATAAAAAACAATATTTCCGGAATCCCCTCCCTTCTGGATCAGCGGACCTTTTGTCCTATCTGGATCCGCCCCCTGGAAACTGAGTTTATATCCGCTGCACACTAGCTGTTAGCTGAGTTACTGTCCTAACTGCGACATTCCGGTTAACATTGTACGTACAGGCATTATTGAAACCCAGAATTAAGCCGTATATGGACCAAATTTATATGTAACAGTCTCTCTGGAGAAAGATAAGAACGACGGGCAAAAATTCCACAAAACAGAATTGTAAATATTTAACCATTTTAAAACTACGCTTTAGCAAATATGTCAACAAGTGTTAGTTTCTGTTATAGCCCTATCAAGATGTAATACGCATATCGCAGCACACAGAAAAAAAAATACATTTTAGGTGTTGAGAATATGCCTCGTGTTTTTCTGTTCCTTCTGGAGAAAAATGTTTTACTTTGACTCAACAAATCAAGATATTTGAAGCTTCCACCCGCTGCACATTCTGTGTTTCTTCTCACTTTTGGTAGTTGTCGCGCATGCGCAAGATGAGACCTCTGTTTATGCAGTCTTGTTATGGTAAACAAGCAAACGTGTACTATGTTTATTAAGACACACAATGAACTATTTATAACAACGTATATAAAAAAGGTAACTTGAAGACAGTCCGTATGCCAAATCCGTGTACCAGGTTGGTTTTGCTGGAAACGTTTTATGTTCAACCAAGTGAATTAATAGTGTGGATATGAGGCATGATTTTGAGATATCGCCGTGCACGCGTGATTAAGAATTGTTTATTAACGAAGAGGCCGACAGCAAGACGGACAGACAAAAGGGCGGACGCTTAGGCAGGAGATCAGAAACCATTTTCAATAAGTTAAACTAAGATATAAAACAGAATAAACACTTAACATTACTGTCACAAATAAACAATTCTAGCATTTTACTAGATTACCATAAGAAAAATAGAAATAAAGAGCTGAACTTCATACAAATTAACTCTCTGGTCACTAGACGGCTCCTGGAATTCAATATTAAGCATTAAATATCATTTTTAACAATGACAGAATATGGAGAGAAAAAAACAGAACTAATTTCAAACATGACCGAATATGAACTGCGTGCCTTTATTCTCCAGAAATATGTCATTTTATGTCACAAGCTAAAAAACCAACAACAAAGGCTGTGCTGCGTCAACTGAACGGAGTACCCCAGGCATCTTGTGATTAAAAACCGACAGACCGGGCTCTTAGATACCGTTGCTATGGTGTCATAAATGAAGAGCCAGAAGGGGCAACCCACCTGCGACCCGATAAATAAAATTAAAAACAGAATCCAGGTTATGGAATGAGGAAAAAAAGGCAGATGCAGATCATTCATGCTTGAAACACGAAGTCTGACAGGTATACTAAAGGACTGTCCAGACAAACGTTTACGATGCCACTTATGTTCTGTAAGCTTAAATAATATTTGCATGTAATATAATACACGGATTCTTATGGTGAATTCTATAAAAGGTGTCTCATGGGAAATACGCTTCTAATTTTCCCGCTGCCTGCTCTGACCGTTTATGATGCACTTAAACACTAGGTGGTGCACATGGGCCTGTCTGTTGAAAAAAACTGCTGATGTGACGAGAAGCCAACTAAATGCAAGTCAACAAACACTCGAAAGGCATCAGGCTCCGCCTAGAAACCACGTGAGGGGCAATTCTCTCTGAGCCTGTGGCCTGTTCAAACGGTCGCCGGGGCGATGAGCTGTCACTCAGAACGAAATGAAGAACATTGGCTTCATGTGTTCCTCGCTTGGCTGGTAAACCGTTTGCTTCTAACACAGGGTCTCACCTGATTGGACCAAAATATAGTGCTCCCCTCTGGTGTAGAGATTCAGGATACACGGTCGTAACAAACAGCGCTTACGATATAGGTAGTTGGCCTATGGGTAATGAGCTGTGTAAAGAGCGTACATGGGGAATATTACTCAGCTGAATGCAAGCAACCTTGAACAATGGTTAAAATGACTCCCACAGAGTTCAAAATCATGCATCTTGCCAATGTAGTCCTTAGAAATAGGTTACAATGACCTTCTTTATGCTTTCCAAGAAGATTCTGCCAGGAACTCCCTAGATCCCAAATTAGAATTTTCTTCGTGCAACAGTTAAAATTTGTGTCCATCTGACTAACAGAGAGCTAAAATCATCTTCTTTCACAAAGCTCGCAGAATATAGGTCACAGTGACATTATTTCAGGTTTCCGTGAAATTGTAACAGGAACCTCCATGGATCTTAATCAAATTAGAAGTTTTTAGGTCCAACTGTAAGCAATCACCTCTATAGGGTGGAGTGCTCAAATCAGGTTCATTCAAATATCTTGCAGAATATAGGTCACCATGACCTAATTTCAGGTTTCAAAAGATATTTACCCAGAACCTCAATGTATGTACTGTTAGAAGATTCTAGGCCAAATGGATACAATTTGTGCCATGTCGACTCACGGGGTGCTCAAAATCATGTTTTGGGTCCGTAATTCGCGAAATATCGATCACCATGACCTTATTCCAGGTTTCCAGAAATTTGCCTAGAAACTCCCTGGATGTGCAGTTAGAAGTTTCTACGTCTCTCGGTTACAGTTTGTGCCCTTTTAACGTCTGAACTGCTTAATTTGGTACCAAAAACAGAGATAAAATGGGTATGAATTAGAAAAGATCAGGGGCGCCACCAGTCTTCAGGATTTGATGAAAAACTCCATGATCAATATACATGGGAAAAATCGTGGCGATGAATGCATTAGCTAATTAGATTCAGGCGATTTTGTATTAAATTTTTAATTAATCTGCTGGTGTACTTTCAAACCCCATAGCTCAGAGGAAAAAGGTCGCAGTGACCTAATTTCATGTTTCAAAGAAGATCTTTTATAGGCTATATGGGTGTGCAGTAAGAAGTTTCTAGTTACAGCGGTTACGATTTATGCCCTGTTAACTGACAACCAGACGGACAGACGGCCGAACGGACGACGGACAGAGTGATGGCTATAGCTCACATATCTTTCAGTCAGCTGGGCTAAAATGAATACATCCCTTGCTTCAATGGAAATGTTCATGCATTAAAAAAAAACATTCTTTTTTCCTTGTCATAAACATCTGGTAAGGTGTGCAGGGAGAATTTTTTAATAGCTTTTTTAAGTTTTTTTTCTGTAAGCTATTCATATTTATGTAACATAATGTAACAAATAAATATAATTTTTTAAAGCTGCATTAAAACATCATGTTTAAAAATACGGAACAAATCTATTATTTGATGTAAAACAGTAATAAAGATAAATAGAACTAGAAATCTGTATTCCTAAGAAATCCAAGCCTTCGCGGTGCTTCCAAAACCATGAACATGATTTTGAGCATGAAATCGGATCATGTGCCGGACCAATGCCATATTTTATCGATTCTACATTAGCCCATTCCCGGAGAGCCCTGGAGAGCCTTCCATTCATGATTGCGTGTGTTATGTTGTACACAAACACATAAACGAACAGGGATGAAGGCATACCCTCCTCGTGGAAGCAATTAATACATTGTGACACGACATGACAAAGCACATAATACAGTATAGAAAGAAAACAAAGCACAAGATACACTATAGAAAAAACAAGCACAAAATACAGTCCAGAAATAAACAAAACACAAAATACAGTATAGAGCAAAGACAAAGCACAAAATACAGTATAGAGAGGGAACAAAAGCACAAAATACAGTATAGAAAGAAAACAAAGCACAAAATACAGCCAAGAAAGTAAACAAAGCACAAAATAAAGTACAGAAGGAAAACAAAGCACATAATGCAGTATAGAAAAAAAATAAAGCACAGAATACACTATAGAAAGAAAACAAAGCACAAAATACAGTATAGAAAAAAAAGCACAAAATACAGTCCAGAAATAAACAGAACACAAAATACAGTATAGAACAAAGACTAAGCACAAAAACAGTATAGAGAGAAAACAAAAGCACAAAGTACAGTCCAGAAAGTAAACAAAGAACAAAATAAAATTCAGAAGGAAAACAAAGCACAAAATACAGAATAAAAAGAAGACAAAGGACAAAAACAATACAGAAAGAAAACATAGCACAAAATACAGTAAAAAAAAGGTGACAAAGCACAAAATACAATCAGAAAGAAAACAAAGCACAACATCTTTGATGAGATGTTTCATTTGGTCCAATTTCTTACTCTTATACATCCAAGGACGCTTGGTGTGGTCGCCATCAATTTACATGTAATTTAATCTGAAGTCCCTGAAACATCCTAATAGTTATTTACTGCCGTGTTTACTGGACAGAACCCGTCGACTGACGAACATTTAATCCCAGCAAAGATAATTACACAATATTACTGGCCGTCTGGCAGTCAGATTGCCTGTAAAAGCAGAACGACAAGGTAAATACAGACCGACTATATTAGATGCTGGCGGTTTGCAAAAGAAATAGACTGGTACTCTGTCTTATTTAACGATGACATCAAAACGACAAGGTCAGATTGAAAGCATTAGTAGAAAGACGAATACAATAATGATGGTATGCCAAGGAAATAGACTGATGCCTTGCATCATTTATTGATGGGTACAGAGACACGGGTTAGAGAAGGCCCGTGGTGATGAAGATCCGAAAATGCGGCTGGTTTTTAATTCGCGAGGGTTTTATATTCGCGGTATAAAAACCTTCGTGAATAAAACGGCCCGTCTACGCAGGTAAACAATATCCATGTCTGTAGAGCCGAAGGTCCAAAGATTATAAATAATAACATACCTTTAAAACCCGTAAAAAAGATGATACTATAAATAATATCAGATCTTTTGTATTCCAAAAAAATGAACGTGAATACTCGCTCCCTTTCCTTTCTCCTTTCAATTTTATCCTCATCAAACTATTCCTACATCTGTCGTGTATTAGGTTATGATAATCCTTGGGTCTATTATAAAAATGGTAAAAAAAAATACAGAAAACAAGAAAACACATATATAGGCGGTTCCCTTTGTATATATCCACATGTTTCTAAATCTGTGGTGGTACGCCAGAATAATCCGAATATATTAAAATAAATATAAGGATATTTGAATGGCGGCATTTCTGACGAACCAAAGTTTCGCAAAGGGCGTTTTACAGATATAGTATCCTATACCTTACAACTTCCGCATATTTTGACACCAACCGACTTAGGTTACAAGTATATTTTTGTCAACAATACAGCTTGTAGATATACAAGCTCATACATCCGTTACAGAGGATATTTTTGTAACATTAATAACCTACAGTTCATTAATATGTACTATAAGTAAGCCAGAAATCACATAAATACTACTGAAAAGGTAGGCGAATAGCTGCCTTTAAGATTTTTTAACCATGCTTAATAATTCATATGATAAATTATGTACCCTTTGCAGACTCATTTGCCACATGGACCTACATAAAACCTTAAAAAAGGAATAATCGTGAAAAATTAACCCTGAGATTATAAACGTGAAAAATTAACCCTGAGATTATAAAACTAATTAGATTATGGGGGAGGGGGGGGATATGTCAGTTTAATAGACCGTTACCACGCCTCATTAAATCATGACAGTCCATCGGAGCTGCGTGTAGCGGTATCCATGGTGATTTTGTTTATATATGCTATTTTGTCAACAGCCCATGGTTATTGATCAGAGCGCCCGTAACGGTAAACTCTGCGCTGATCGCAGTTAGTTTTAAGTGTCGCCGGAAACTCTGGTTTTGACCTGGCTCGCAAAAAGGAAGCTGTTATTAATCAAAGTGTCCTACTAATAAGTATAATCAAAAAGCTCACAGGCCCAATTTCTCTACAATCCATTCATGAGTCGTATACGGAAAGTGAAACGGAGATATCTCAAATAGAAACAATCTCAAAACGCTGTTTGGAGACAATCAACAGTAAGAGGGTCGAAATGACGCTAATCTATGGTTGGTTTTTTCGGACATACCTTCAGGTGCTATAAATGACAGCTCTGGTGTTTAACATTTTATGTGCCAATGAAAACGTTAATTGGGGGTAAGGGTGATACCCAAGGAACAACCGTTACATTTTGGAAGTAATCTGGATTCTTTGTCCTGCATGGGCGAGGGGCGGGGCCATTCATTTACATCAGGGGTTTTCAGCTATAGAGTTCACCATGCAGGGAAACGTGTTGGTAAACCACAACAATGTGTACAACACAGAAAGTTTGATTAGGGTGATGGCGGAGGTATGCCTGAAGGCTCAGACTGCACATCTGTGTAAATGTTTCCAATTGTAGACTAAGGTTACAATTGTTGTTTTAAGAATAAGTTAGGATGCCTTATGACATTAATACTCGGGTAAAAATCATAAAAAAACATACATTACTAGGTTCGAGTTCACTCGATAAAAACACAAGACAAGTATATAAATATTTTTATTAGAATTAAGATGTAGAGATCTCAAAGAGGCAATAAATCCACGATTTAAAACATGTTGTATATAAATTAACCAGATAGCTGATATATCGATAACATAATCTACAAATTGCACCCGGCAAGCACAACGCAGTTTAATTGCACTGTGGACGGAAGTTAGAGCTATTCTTCAGTCTTATTTTTTCCGTCTGAAATACATCCAGAATGTCGTTTTGTTAATATCCCTGTCAACCGGTAACTTAAATAATTTATCAAAGTAATAATTGGGATAATAAAGCTGTCACCTTGAAATCTTGTTTTCCTTGTTTACCGGATAAATACAAATCTCCACTTAGAAAACTAATTGTTTGGAATGAGTAAAACCTTTGTCAAATGGCAAAGGCCACGATACCATTTGTGGTTAGAAAAAGTCTCATAATTTCCACATTGCCTCACAAACACAGCAGTCAGAATGACGATGATTGGTTCAGCCAGAAAAGATTTAAGGAGCCCAATCACCTATAAAGCATGTTGAATTAACAAAAGTAGCTTCTTCTCTTTAACAGATATCTGTACCTGCCAAAATATTGCCTTGAAACCGTTTGCTTATTCCAAGAAACGAGTGTTAAAAACAGCGTGCGGAGCGGGCGCGATAACAGGTGTCAACATAAACACAGCCCCTTTGGCCGTGTGCATCGCGGAGCCACAACATATGTCAATCAGGAGATGTCCTGACTGACTTGGCACAAAAAAATGTAACACATGATCCCGCTGGCTGAAACACCACGTCTTGATTCACAATCTGACCTCCGGTCATGCGGCCCTTTTTGGGTAAACTGACACACGAAGACTGTGTTTACCAACACGCAGAGCCATAAAAAGTTGTTAAAAATCCGTATGCGAGGTACTGAGATTGTATGCTGGGACGGTTTTGTTGGGAAACTTTTTCTATAAAACAAAACTATCTGAAAGTGTGAAAGAATAAGCATAATCGTGCTCCTGATTATGTCCCTTTAACAGCATTCCATGCACAGTTGTTAGGATTTCATTTTCAGTATTTGTTTGTTTGTTTTTTTTTTGTTTTTTTTTCCCAAAGGGTATTTTAGTCACACCAACCTGCATGTTCAGTTGAGATTTTTCGTTGTTGCTAATCTCAATAGGTCTCTACCTTTCACACTTGTGAGTGACAATTGCTATCAGCATGTTTGGCAGAGGCACACTATTCGTCAAAGTATATTGCTTTTGTAAAGTTAACGGATTCAAACTTGATAGATATATAAAAGAAATGTTAACTGCAAAGAAGTCTTTATATTGGACACAAAAACGCACAGCACACTTATTAAAGAGATTACATATACCTTGCATTTCTTGCCTGTCATAGCCAACCATCATAAATTCTTTATATAGTAATTTGAAATATTAGACAAAAACAAACGCTTGCGAGTTTTTTAGGCATTGGTAAGCTTGTGGAACCCCGAATAAGGTCAAAGGTGAAAGGTCGTGGCATATGTCATTAGGTAACCCACGCCAACACTGTATGGAATCAAAATGATCTATGAATTGGGTACAGTGCCATATTTATTTTATAGTCAGAAGTAACGGATATCCAGTAACTATAAATATATATAAATTATGACTACAGGGGCGGATCCAGGATTTAGGAAAAGGGGGGGGGGGTCCAACCCAGGAGGACTAATGAAATTCCTAAAAAAAAAGGTCATCAGGTTTGGAAAAGGGGGGGGGGGGTCCAGGCCGCAAAATTACGTCCAAAACCCCTTAAAAAAGGTTGCTTCGGGTGAAAAAGGGGGGGTCCGGACCCCCTGGACCGATTTAATCATTTTATAGAACTTGGATTCTAATCAGGGTACGGGTATACTATAGTTGGCTTTTTGTTCGTAAGGGTTTCAGGTAAATAAGGTAAAGGGTAAATTATCGCAAATGTTAAATACCATACATTTTTTGTTACCCGTTTTCATAGATTGATAAGTGAGAGAATATCCATTTCATAAAAGGTTAAAGTTTAAGTTTAAAAAATCAAAAATGATTAGGAGTTAATATCATTTTTGTCGACACTTTTATCACTGCCACTTGTAAATAAGGAAACAGTAATTTTAAAAGTCCGGTGACAACTTACCCTTGAGGAATTGACAAAAATACAGCAAAGGTGGTTAGGGACAAGTCAACACTTCCGGTGACAATTTAATCGTCATCATTTTTACTTCCGGCGACAAATTAATCGCAGTCTAAAGGCGCCTGACCGGATACCAGGTGGGAGGTATATGATAAAAAGGCACTGAATTAATTTTAAGGGAGCTTTAGACCAACCGTGATTACAGTGTATTGCATGACCATAAGCTCTATCAATAAACATGACGGGATGGACAATGAACCAACTCACGCGCGTGGGAGTATAGGATATCTCTGTCATTCACAAAGTATTTAAATGGCCACCCTTAAAGGTGTTTGTGACACTGTGGCGCTTGCAGGTGTTATTATGATTTCTTTTTTTACGTTCCTGTGGGCGTGAATGATTCTATATTATTTATTCAGTCTATTTCTATTTTATTTTTATGGAACTGGACAAATTATACATCGGATCACTGACACTCGGGAGTGAAGAGTGTTAATAAAATTACGTGGGTGGTATTTGTACAGGGATGAAATTCCTTTACCACGAGGCGTGGGTGGGCGGGCTGTTTTTCGTGACAGGATAGCCAAATGTACAAATAAAATGTTTTTTTATCTCAGCAAAAGCCTTATCAAATATACAACTTCGTTAGTGTTTAAAGTACGAAGGTCGTGCGACTGCTTTAAAAAATTAACTGTTCCACAACGGAGGCCTAGTATCATCTAATTGAATATATGTAAAACTGCTCACCGGAGAGATTCATGACACATACTTTAGATTCACAATAATTCGCTGATTTTAAAGTTCACAGAATAAGGGTAAAAATTTTAAATCATTAAGAGGCTCTACAAGATATTGTAAGAAATTTTGTAGAGAGAGGGAGAGAGAGAGATATTCGAAAACACGGGCAAGGTTGAGACAAGACGCACTCAATGGTTATATATTCATATAATGATTTTCGGTACTTTTATTTAGATTTTGTTCTTTTATCTATTTCGTCGATCCTTTAGGCGTTAAGAGAAAATTACGGAGAAACCCTTCGAAGAAACTATGGTATAAACTAAAATTCCATATATATATATATATATATATATATATATATATATATATATATATATATATATATATATATATATATCAGGTATATATATATATGGTATAAATATAAATATATATATATATATGGTATAATAATGGTAGAATAAAAAGATAAATGTGACACATCCGGATTATTTAAGTTTTATATAATAACGTACTTTTGGTATTTATCCTTGGTGTTAAAAATAATTTTTAAAAGATTAAATAGGATTTTCCTGGGTGTCCCCCATATTTACTTACAAGTATAAATGCATTCAATATATAGTGACTTTGTCAGCTCCCAGTGTCAGCTCGCAGTTGAAGCTTACATGAAGCCGAATAACTTGAGCATTGTTGGCTCAAGCGTTGGTCTACACTACCTGAATGTCCATGAAAAAATATAACATATCTTAGGGACCTTGTGTTTTACAGTTAGGTCTAAAGATTCTTTTTTTGTCAGATGCCTATTAAATATACAGGGACTGCTCGTGAAATTATTAAAACATCGCAACTGTTATATTATAGAAGACAGAATATGCGTCTTGTGCCGACCTTCGGACCTGCCACTTTTCATAGACATGATACCGTGTCCATATTGATCTAGATATGTAAGAAAGCAAACAAAAAACTGGTCTGCTTGGTTCTCTAAATTTAATATTGGAAATGTATATTTCATAAGTATTTGCACTTTCGCCCATAAATATGTATTTAACTCTTGAACGAGGTTCTGCTGACAGGAAATACTAAACAGCTTAAAATACGTAAAAGCAAGCTAATTAGGGGCAATTCTGCAGAAGAAAAACATTATTCCTTTGACTATGAAAACCTCCTTAATAAAAAAACATTATTTTTTTACTATGAAAACCTCCTTAATTGATAACAAATTAAGACTCGACCGCATGGATGTATCTGTAAAAAATACGCATGTGTAAGGCCCAACTGTATAAACATTTCTTTCAATATTTATGAAAACAAAACTTACCCATTTATAAAATAAAGACAAAAAACGTGATTATTCAAAAGTATGGAACAACATTAAAACAGGTAAATATTAATGTAAGGCAAACGGATACCCAGTTATAATCGATGTAACACTCAATTTACTATGTTGAATTTTAAGTTTACTTTACTCACTCGTGTTTATTATGAATAACTAACAGCTTGAAATACTCTTACATGTGTGCGGTTACTATATGTATGCATCTTATCAGCTTATGGGAAATTTGATCTCTGGCATGTAGGTTGGACATATAAATGTATATATATACCGCTTATTTTCTTATATATTTATGCACCGTTGGTAAATACAGCAGACTGTTTTATCAATTATAAATATTCAAAAATATTATTGGTATATATAATATCTGTCACTTTTTGAATTGTTTATCTTTTCACCATCAGCGAGGACGACTACGATCAACAATGTGTTCCCCGGCGAAGTCCTAGTCCGCTTTACAGGTTATATATGACGAGACAATATGCAATTAGTGTGCTTACTTTTGCAATAATAAATACAAAGACTTCACACATATATATATATATATATATATATATATTATATATATATATATATATATATATATATATATATATATATATATATACTGCATACTGTGTTTAACTGAACGGTAACACAATATAATTCGTTTAAAACCAATCAAGATTGTATTTCCCCTTAGATAAGGCGAAGTGAAAAAAAGCTCAATATCAGATCCAATATTTCATTATTCACATCCGCATCCAAGATGTCTAAACCGAAAGAAGCTGAAACATTCCACGTGAACGGTGGAAGTCATGGCTGAGAAATCACTTAGATAGAGAGCTAATGTCTGCATGCAGGCTTTGTGGGTATATACCCAACTTATTCTTTTAATAATACATATAGATATGAGCATTGTATAGACACACGCTTCCAGCCCAGTGTTTCCTTTTTCAACTTTTGTGTTTAAATGAAATAGTTATGACCATCATAAATGAAAATATATATATTTCTCGGAATAACATGCATTCATGATTGTTGTGGTTTCGGATGGGTACGTGTGTGTGTGGTGGTGCGGGTGGGTGGGGGGGGGGCTTAATTTCCATCAAAACATATTTTTATTTTTTAAAAGTTCCTCTTATTAGTAATTCAATTAAGGTATCGCCAAAACAACCGGTATTTATTTGATATTCTGTCTTTGCAGTATCGTTTTGTTGAAAGTCTGAAAACTTACTTTAATTAATTAAATATTCTGTTTTACTCTATGTTTGTTCAGATTTGTAACCACGATATCAGTTTTGCAGAAAAAAAGCACAAAATCAGCGAACCCACTAAATATCATGATTCCACAGCAGTCTTCATTAAACGGTCGTCTGAATCGCAATATCTTAAATATACCTTATAATCTTAAGTATTCTTAAAGTATACTAACCGTGGGGTAAGAAGTTCGGCTCTCTTAACTGGCGACCCGAGTACGATTCGCCATGAGAGTGGATTGTAATATGACCCCTCCAAGGTCGGTGGTTTTCTCCGGGTCCTCCGGTTTCCTACACCTCTAATGACTACCGAACGCCACCATCCGAGCCTTGGAGAGTGCCTCGTATTAGTTATCTTAACTAGTTGTACAATCCATGTAAAATCAATAAAGTTTAAAAAAGTTTATAAGTAAAAATTTATAAGTATATACTAACATTTGAACATTTAATGAAGAACCAAGATCTATTTTTTTAACAAGTGTTAACCTCAAGAAATGTGTAATATTTGATTAAACATCTACCAAAAGTCCACTTTCAAAACATAAGACTTATCTTAATTATTTGAACTATATGTCTATGTTCCTTACCTGTAGCTTTTTAGCCACACATTCATAATTGAGCTTTAAATGAGAATCCGTGTAGCATATCATGCAATTATACTGTATTATTAGGCATAAGCGACAATTTATGAAAGTTACCGTCTTATAAACCTTAACTATTGAAATAGTCTTAAAATCTTATATGTCAACCTCTTCAAGTTTATGGGTGATGGGGAGGATGACATACGCCCCAAAACACCCCCTACAGCCATATAATGCCCCATTAACCTTTCAGCTCTCTATTCATATACAACCCCGTTTTCTCCCTCATCCCTGATTTCCGGTATAGAAAGTTCGGCGACATTGGGGTGACATATGTGCCCATTACGAAATGAGTCAGAAGTAATTCGTTTATAAATCCTTGGTTGGACAATGATACTGTATTGCCATAGTTGTGATAATTATATACCGTTGCATATTTTCTTCATACATAAACTCATTTATATAAGATAAAGGATAAACTAGTATATAGAATTAACAATAAACTCATATATCAATAACTCATATATATTGGATAAACTGATATATATGTATATATATATATATATATATATATATATATATATATATATGCATCCTCTTTCTGCATTGTTTAAAATGTTCAGCATAATTGCGGTTAGATAAACGCAGACCTCAGTTTTAATTTCAATTGAACGCTGCGAGTTTTTTTTTAATGAAGCTGACGACGGAAAACGAACCGCTTAAAATATTTGAGACCCTTTACCGTGTTTATCCGAGTTGTTTAAAGTTTGGCAACTATCATGTATTTAAACATTTGACTTAATATGCCCTGATCAATTGATATACAAGAATATTTCAAGATAACAAAATGTCCATATGGGATTCTCTTGAAACCAGTTATCATATATACTTATACATTATTTTTCTCAACATGCTAACTAGTTCATAAATGGGAGATAATAGGTTTTGTAGTAGAATTTCTAAAATCTATCAACCCTTTGTATTTTGTAACGAATATAACAACAACACCCGAGTTTAATTCTCCTTCTAGTTCATAAATGGGAGATAATAGGTTTTGTAGTAGAATTTCTAAAATCTATCAACCCTTTGTATTTTGTAACGAATATAACAACGACACCCGAGTTTAAATCTCCTTCGGTGTATACACGAGAGTTTACGGTATTTACACATGCTGGACTTACCTGTTCCCTTTACTGGTGGTATTTATCGAATTCCCCTCAGGATCGAACCACGTGACGCTCACGGCACTGTTGTTGCCCCCTGTATGTACCCCGCAGTCAATAATAACCTCTTCACCCTCCCCTAGGCTGATGTTCCACCATGGGGTAAAAATAATTCCGTTTTCCTCGGGGGACATGGCTTGGCACGTGGCACAGACGAGTAATGAGGTTGCCATGGCAACGCAAGCCACCGGCAGACCACGGACCGAAAACTGATTCAATTTCATCCTCATTGTAAGTAAGAGGTTTCCACGATTTTACTGCAATAAAAGCACCCAGGAGTCAATGTAAAAGCTATCCAAGTGTTATGGTCTGTTAACAACGGCTCATTGAACCCGCTTCCTTTTAACCCACTGGGGCTAATATGAGTGGAATATATGTTTTTCCTGTACTGTGAGGTTAAATTTCGATAGATGTGATCCACCGATGATACGACTGTGTCTGTTCAAGAATTCACCCGAGTCGTCCAAAGGGGTCTGGTTAGGATACCGTCTAACGCCCGCACTGACCTACCGGGGAATAAAATCCACTCGATATAAATTTATCACTATTTATTGATCATTCACGGGGAAACTTAAGGTAATTGGCTCCATGGCACTTGCCAACATTGAGTCACAGTCAGTTTCCCGTCAGCATCGTGACCATGCCGTGTCGTACGTTAATTAACATGCTAATCTGAGTTCTGGAAATATCAATAGCAATTTGAAGAAAAAAGCCAGGAAACCGCGTGTCTTCTATGGTCCTATTAACACAATTACAAAATTCCGCGATACCGTGCCGAAACACGATACGTTTTGATGACGTATTCACTCGATTCTGAAAAACATCTCTGCTTATCTTTCATTAATATTTTTTATAATCTAACAGTTATGGAACTCTCAGCTTGCCGTAAATTGCTTGCTATGTTGGCGTCGACGAGCTCAAATTCTGTGCAGGTGTTCGCTCCATTATAACGCAGAAGTGTTCATTAACCCTCCAGCTTACCAACTGATAACTACTCACAGATGAGCGTTGATTATTTCCAATGAGGGTGCCGATTTTTCACTCTGCGGGCTTACCCGGCTGTAGCAAATGCTCCCAATATCGTTTGCCGTTATTTAAATCAGCGTTGGGACGGTGTCGCCATGGATTTTTGCCACTTCATATTCCATGTATGACTGTTGCCAATCGGTGGGAAAAACACCGCTACCAGTTTCGTCAAACGTCTCCCTGTTTGTAGTTATTATTTTCCGTGTATGGGTGTCAATTTGATGAGGTTGTCACAGACGCGTCAATGGCAGCGAGAGTGTGTCACTGAAATGGGTAACGGAATCTGGTCTAAATATAAACACAAGGTAAAAATGCATACGTTGCTTTGGCGGCAGTCGATCGTCAGCATCTGATATTGACCGGGATAAACCGCCAGCGAGCCTTCCAGAAAGCGTAGCTATAGCTAAATATCCAGAGCTGTGTTGTTCGGTTCACCGTCTAATAACAGATCCTATAGTGGAGCCCATGGAACCTCGGTCATAAGCAGTCTCCCTTTGCATGAATCGGTGGAAACCGGCGGTCGATCGCGCATTAATTATTAACAAAAGCGTCCCGCGCATGCGACCGGTCGGCCGCTACCCGCGCATACTAAATGCCAGTGATTTCCTCACGAAATTAACGCTGGGTGGTTTTGGTTAGGACGGTGAGCGTAGATTCGTTGCCGTGAAGGCACGCGCTGCCTTTGTCGTCATCTGTCTGTCCACCTCCCGCGGGGCGTGGCTGTAGGAAGGTTGCTGTGAAGGCTCCGCGTGGTTACTATGGATTCTTTCTCTTTGTGTTGGGTCTCCGGGTTCGTGGCAATAGATTCATAGTGTCACTTTTTAAAGAGGCTTGTTAGCCGCTTTTATCAAATCAAATTTAGAAATTACAACATTGAAGGATCTGATTTATCGATTTAAGCTTGAATTATAGCAGAGTGTTCTTTTGTTTTTGTTGTGGTTATTGTTATTAATATATTAATAATAATGTATTTAAATGTCATTTGAAACTGCACACACACACACAAATATATATATATATATATATATATATATATATATATATATATATGTAACTTATTACCATGAAATTTGAATTCATCATTCGGATAGGCCTATGTTCTATAGAGATATATTCCTTGATATTTGCAAATGCAGAGCTGTTGTGTTGTCCAAACTAGATTGATCAATAATGTTCTAAAGTAGTTATGATTTGTTAGAAATCTGTCATACATATGTCCTGTGTTAAAACAATTGATATAATATTTTTGCTTTCTGATGTCAGTGATAAAAAAATAAAAAAAATAAAATGAATTACTGAGACTTCGGGAAGAAAGGAATAAAGGATGGAAGAGCTGTCCGTATTTATATGGATGAAGATTCGTTCATGAGCAGTATTCAGTAATATTAATGGAGGTGTGAAATGGTTTTACCAACAGTTTCTAACTGTTTAGACCTCGCTGGAACACAAGCATATACAAATATACGTTGTTCAACTGTCATTTTGCTTCAGACATATAAAGTAATTTTGCTTCTTTGGTCAAGCATATACGTACCAAAAGAGTAAAGGATGTGCAATCCAGTATCGGAAATTTCGGGAAACCTAATTAAACGGAAATAAGAATAAATTTTATTTGAAACAACAGATAATTGGAAAGGCAATACAAAAAATTACATCTAAAAGTAAATGATATATGGATATATGGCAAACTTTCACTTTAAAAAAGGCTTTTCTTGTCTGTTTTCAAAAGAAAATCCATAAAAAAAATAGTGTCCTCCCCCTCCCCCTGCATCTCCCATGCTACGCTCTTGCGCGCGCACATATAGACGCGCGGAGAGAGAGACAGACAGAGAGACAGCTAGAGAGATAAAAAAAAGACAGACAGAGAGACAGCTAGAGAGATAAAAAAAAGACAGACAGAGAGACAGCTAGAGAGAGAAAGAGAGACAGACAGGCAGAGAGAGAAAGGAAAGGGGGTGGGTCGGAGGGGGGGGGGGGGGGTTGGGTTTGAGGTGGAGAGAGAGAGTTTGATAACTGTGTCTCCCTGAGGAAACTCATTGGGAAATACGAGCAGTTTGAATTGTTGGCGTCGTCTGGGCCAAAACAATCAGGTGGCATTGTTCAAACAGCTTGTCAACGCCGGTACAGCAATGACTCAATTTCCGATACCAATGATTTATTTGTCTGTGGCACGACAGGCCTGAGCTTCTGAAGAGAATCCAAACTCTGTCAATCTAGCTCTGACAAATTATCCAATCAACATACGTCCATGGTACGTCCACGAATACAGAAGGATGTATATATGTATATATATATATATATATATATATATATAAATATATATATATATATATAAATATATATATATAGAGAGAGAGAGAGAGAGAGGGGGGGGGGGAGATAAGTGGTGTACCAATTAATCGATTATATCGATGATTGGTCGTTTACTTTCATAATTTTTGCATAATCGATCACAAACGATTATAGGCCTATGCATGAAAATTTATAGAATTCATATTATCCCGATACAATATTCTCACTCTCTCCACGATATAAGAAAGCCGCAGCACAAACAGCGAACTGCATGGCAATGGCAGCTGAATAAAAAGGGGGATCCGCTTCTGATCAACTTTGTTTCCTAAGGACCTCTGTTACAGATGTCTGTTTAATTGTGAGTTGTTGACATGTCTCTTTTATTGTGCGCTGTTTACATTCTGATTCGTGTTTTGCTCAAGCCCTGGGCGTTGCTATGCTAAAGCGTTCCTTGTTCTAGCTGGCCGGGTGCGGCCAACGTGTAAACACAGCGGTCATGCTTGTCTGGGGCTTTCTCGCCTGGCCGAGCCGGGCCGACCCACGTGTGACATGTAGAGACACAGCGTTCTTGTTCTAGGTGTTTCCTGTTACGCATGTTTACTGTGTATAATGTTAGATTCTTTGGATTGTTCGGGAAATGGAGAGTTCTCGGCTTGGGGTGAGAAGTTATAAATAGGGGGCTGAGAGAGAGGAGAAATATATTCTAGCGGACACAGAGGAGTGTAAGTCAGTTGTGGACCTTTTCCTATAATTGCGGCAATTATAGCAATTATTTTCTTCTAAATTTTTAACGGATCTTATATAGTCGTCAGTTTGCTTTCGGCATTATAACAAGAACTTTACTTTTGGATTACAATGGATTGGTTTTGTGAATGAACTGGACTGTTATTCTCTCAGAAGATTTATGTGAACTGTTCATCTGGGTTGTACGTTATAAAGGACTTGTTGTCGCTGTGACAGTGGTGGTATCTAGTTACTGTACACTTTATTTATACTTGTATTGATTTGCTGTTTTACTGTTGTTATACTGTGAAATTGTATTGATTAATGTATTGTAATTTTAGGATTGTTTTAAGAATAAATTGTAATTATTTGTTAACAAAAAAACACTTACTTCTTTATTCATTCCCCTAGAGATTTTACGCTGCCTAGTGTTACAGAATCTGATTTTTTTATCTCTATAACAAAATTTATGTTCGTCACGACTACGTAATCTGTTGATATTAGGTTCCGTAACATAAAATTGTGGGCTCGTCTTGGAGGCTTAATAGTTTTGAAAATTTATAAGGCCTTGACCTAGACACATTGTTTACAATACACTCTTTACAAGATTACATTTCGTTTTCAATACATTGTTTACATGATTTATCTCAGTGTTTTTTGTTGTTGTTTTAACATCTTAACATGGCAGATTTAAAACCTGAGACATTTGTTGAAGATCCCGACCCTGATCAACTTAAACAGTTGACAAAGGAACAGTTGTTGCGTTTGGGACAACACTTAGGGCTAAGTGTGAAAAAAAGCTTTAAGAAAGCCTGATACCATTGCTAAAATCATGAGGGATCTAGTTAGCAAAGGTTTAATTGAAGAGAGTGAAGTGGATAATAAAAAAAATGATAGCCTTGCCATGCAGTTGGAATTAAAAAGGTTAGAGATGCAACATGAGCTAGCATTAAAACAGTTAGAGAGGGAAGAACATGAAAGGCTAAAGCAGTTAGAACAAGAAAAACAAAGAGAAGAGAGGGAAGACCATGAAAGATTAGAAAGAGAAAGACTAGAAAAAGAAAAAGAAATTGAGTTAAAACGACTGCAGTTAGAAAGACTTAAACTAGAACATAGTCTACGTGCTGCCCCAACTCACGTGATGTTACTAGACACATTTGACTTGTCCACCTTTTCAAGAAAAAGTGGTTGATAAATATTTCTTACACTTTGAGAAGATAGCTGAAAATTTAAAATGGCCTAAGGAAAATTAGACTATGCTCTTACAAAGAAATTTATACAGAGCTTTCAGTAGAAGCCGCTGCTGACTATGACCGGGTTAAACGCTTGATCCTAAAAGGTTATGAGTTAGTTCCGGAAGCTTACCGCCAGAAATTCAGAAATTGGGAAAAGCGCAAAAAACAGACCTATGTCAAATTTTCTAGGAGTAAAGAGCAGTTGTTTGAACGCTGTTGTAGTTCTGAAAATGTAATGAAAGATTATGAAAATTTGCGCCATTTGATTTTGATTGAAGAATTTAAGCGCTTCATTTATGCAGATGTTAAAACTTTTCTGGATGAGAAAAGTCCTGAATACTTGACATTGCTGCTCAATTAGCTGATGATTATTCATTAACACACAAAATGTCCTTTACCAGCATATCAAACCACTCATTCACAAACAAGAATGTAAATGGGTATGGTCAAAAGAAATTTAAAAAGCAGTCACCCAGTACTAGTAGACCCGATAGTTCAGCAAAGTCCATTGCTACACCTCAGTCCACGTCCACTGTGTCTGAATCCAAACAAGGCCAGTCATTTTCAAAGAAAATCTGTAATAACTGCAAAAAGGAAGGTCATCTAAAATCTGACTGCTAGAAACTTGCAAATAAACCAAAGAGTAAACCCTCTGGTTTTGTTTCAAAATCTATGCATAGCATAGTATAAGAGCCAGGCTCTGTTCATGTAAATAAGGGATACAACTCCTTTATTGACTCTAATACAGAGTTTGATGCTACGGAGGCCAACGTGCCGTCTGACTCCAGAGAAGAAACCGTAGTTTGCGGGCTAAAAACCTCAGTTGATTCCTGCGATGAATTAAATAAGGCTAGGTCCTTTCAAGACCGCTGCGAGGAGTATCCTTTAAATAAGGCTAAGTCCTTTTATGACTCTTCCGAGAGTATTTCAAATGAGGCCACGTCCTCTTATGACAAACAGAAGTTTGTTTCTGCTGAAGAAAATTCCTCTGTTAACTCCCATGAGGAGTTTGATTGTAATAAGGATGTAGATTCCTTTAATGACTCTGAAAAGTGTCAGTGTCAGTTCTTTGTTTGATGAAACTGAGGTAGCAGATTCCACTCCTGACTTTGAAATGGAGTTATTTGAGCCATTCATACATGATGGTTTTGTGTCACTTTTAAGTGATTTTTCAGACTCTAGCCCTATAATAGTTTTGAGGGAAACTGGTTCAGGCCAAACTCTCATGTTAGCAAACACTTTGCCATTTTCTAATAGGTCTTTTTCTGGTGTACATGCACTTGTTAATGGTGTGTTTTCAGACAAGCACACTTCAGTTCCGCTTCACAGTATACATTTAAAGTCAGATTTGATTTCTGAGAATATTACTGTGGGCATAAGGACTACTTTTCCCTTTAATGGAATTCAGTTGCTGCTAGGCATTGATGTTGCAGTTGACAAAGTACAGCCTGTACCAATAGTGACAGAAAAGCCGTCACTTGATCAGGACACTGATCCTGAAAGTCAGGAAATTCCTGGTTTGTATCCTTCATGTGCTGTAACTAGATCTATGGCCAAGAAAAACACACATGAGGATAATGGTCCAGATGATAACACTCTGGGAGTCACTAGTGACTAACGACTCGCCCGTACAGGATGCAGCAAATGTCAAGGTCAGAACTTTTCGCGGAACAGCGAAATAGTAATGCCCAAAAGCTATCGCAATGAAATTCTTAGCATGGCACATAAGGCTCCTTTGTTTGGGCCTTTAGGTAAAAATAAAACTTATCAGAAAGTTAGTACACACTTCTATTTGCCTAACCTCAGGACTGATGTTGTAAAATATTGTAAATCATGCCATACATGCCAGATGGTAGGCAAGCCCAATCAGAATCCTCCTAAAGCCCCACTTAGGCCTATTCCTGCTTTCGGGGAACCATTTAGTAGGATTATTGTTGATTGTGTTGGACCACTGCCCAAAACAGAATCTGGACATGAATACTTGCTGACAATTATATGCACATCTACCAGGTTCCCTGAGGCAATACTATTGCCCAAAATTAATGCCAAAAGTGTTGTTAAAGCTCTGATCAAGTTTTTTTACAACTTTTGGATTACCAAAATCCGTCTAATCTGACCAAGGGTCTAATTTGTCTGGCCTATTCCAGCAAGTTATGCTTTAGCCAGGTATAAAACAGTACAGCTCTTCGCCATACCATCCTGAAAGTCAGGGCGCCCTCGAGCGTTTTCACCAGACATTAAAAAACATGATTAGGACTTATTGCTTTGACACACAGAAAGACTGGGATGAAGGAATCCACCTATTGCTGTTTGCTGTCAGAGATCCCTTTAAAGAGTCATTGGGTTTCAGTCCCTTTTGGACACTCTGTTCGCGGTCCATTTAAACTGCTTAAAGAAAATCTCTTGTGTGAAAATCCTGATTCTCTTAGTTTGCCACAGTATGTCTCAGACTTCGCACTAAACTACACAATGCTTGTGAGATTGCAAAGTCAAATCTAAAATCTGCACAAAGTAAAATGAAAACAAAATATGACAAGCACAGTGTGATTAGGACGTTTGGGCCCGGTGAAAAGGTCCTTGCCTTACTTCCCATCCCTAACAGACCTCTGCAAGCTAAGTATTTTGGTCCTTACATTGCTGACAAGAAAGTCAGTGATTTAAATTACATACTGTTGACACCAGATAGACGTAAGAAGAAACAACTGTGCCATGTTAACGTTTACTGCTGTTAATTTTGTTAAAACTTACCCTGACCCAGTTAAAGAAGATATTGATTTTAAGTGTGATGTAGACATGCAGTGTGGAACAGTACCACCAAAAAACTCAGACGTGCTTAACACCCTGGATGCCAAACTGTCACACCTTACCGCACAACAACAACAAGACCTCAAGACGTCGATGTTGGCGAGGCAAGCGCAGTCAAGCAGCATCCTTATAGACTGAATCCAGAAAAGCAAAAGTATCCACAGGATGAGATGCAATATTTGCTGGACATTGATTTTATTGAATCTAGTAACAGTAACTGTAGTTCACCGTGTATTATTGTGCCAAAACCTGATGGAAGTTACTATACGTGCACAGATTATCGAAAACTGGACTCTGTCACCAAGACTGACAGGTTCCCGATTCTGAGGATCGATGATTGTATTGATAGAGTCGGTAGCTCCAGATATGTTTCCAAGTTTGACTTGCTAAAAGGATTCTGGCAAGTTCCGCTGACAGAACGAGCGAAAGAAGTGTCCGCATTTGTGACGCCGCAAGGACTGTACGTACCAGTATAAAGTTATGCTGTTTGGCATGAAGAACTCGCCAGCCACGTTAAAGCGCCTCATCCATATGGTTGCCAAGGAGATTCAGGGCTGCGACGCATATATTGATGAGCTTATCGTGTACAGCGACACCTGGGAGAAACATCTGCAAGTTCTTCGCGACCACTTCGAAAGACTCAGTCAAGCACGTCTTGCTGTCAAATAAGTAAAATCTGAGTTTTTTCATGCACAAGTAACATTTTGGGTCATTTTGTAGGGCAGGGTCAAGTAAAACCTGTTGATGCTAAATAAGTGCTATTTCTGCATTTCCTAGACCAGAAAACAAAAAGCAAATACAGTCGAGCCCACTATGTGTTAATAGAAAATTCCGTTTATTTTCACATAAATCTGAAATCCCAAACCATTTCCTATATAAACAATGGTAAATCTGACCGTTTAAAATCATGGAATATTGTCATAATCCCGTTTATTGTCATGCTTGGAACCCTCGGCAGTGATACCAGTTCGCAGTTAATATCACATCAAAGCCGACACGGCGATCAAGGAGGCCATGAGCCTGTAATCGGACAGGCGTATCATACGATCGTATCTCCCACCTGTGTGCGGCAGGTAAGTGCAGTGACGCATGCGAGTCACTCCCAGTCACTTAGCTAATTAACGTCCTTAGATACCACAGTAATCCAGATCATTGTGTTTCTTCGTAGGTTACCAAGGGCGACGTTTGCGATCACATATCATACATATTGAACTCCTGGCCTTTGAAAGGCCGCGGTTTACACCTCAGTGACGTTTCGCCGAGATGATATGAGGCACGAGCTCTAGACGTTGCGTACGACTTGAAATTCCCTTTAAGGGTTCATGAAAAGCTGGCGGTTTTGTGAGCACTGGAAGAGATACCCAGTCCAAAGCCTCGATCGCGGCGAAACTTCAAAAAGTTGTCAATGGCATGACGATGCCCGCTCCCCGAACAGTCTTATCATAAAGACGATCATGGACGTTTAATAGGATAACCGGAAAATAAGGCGCAATAGTCGGGGAAAGAATTGTCTAGTAAAATAATTTGCCTACGCATAACGTTATAACTGTGCCGCATATTTCCAGACATTGGACCTCTTGACCTAGACGCTACACCTCTTTCTGTTGGCAGGTCGGATTCTGTCAGTTATGGCAGCGTGCGGCACAAAACTTACAGGAAATAAATTGCCAGGTGCGCATAAACGTAATTTGATATACCGTTGTGCAATAAAATATTCATAAACGTTTCTGTTTCCTTTTTATTAACGCTTCTACTATGACTCAAAAGGACATCGGTGTTGAAGCCCGTATAATGTCACATCCCGGTAATAGTTATAATTTATGCATGCACCACCGACATGACAATAAGCGGGCTTGACTGTAATGCGTTTTCTTGGTATGGTTGGATATTACAGGATGTTTGTCCAAATATTTCTGCTGTAGCTGAACCTTTGTCTAATTTGTTAAAGAAGAAAGAAAAGTTTGTTATTTTTGTTATAACAATTTGTTATTTTTCAAGAAAGTTTAATGTAAACCAGAAAAACTACTCCACTATTGAAAAAGAATGTTTGACTTGGATTATGGCATTGCAACATTTTGAAGTTTATGTTACCTCATCAGTCAAGCCTATCATTGTCTTCAGTGATCACAATCCCCTCACGTTTATGAACAATTTGAAGTGTAAAATCAAAGATTTGTGAGATGGAGTTTGTTTTTACAGGATTACAATCATGAAATCATACACATCAAAGGGAAAGACAATGTACTTGCTGATTGCTTATCGAGATGTTTATGAAATGTAATAAACGAGATGTTTATGTAATGTTGTAAATAAGATGTTCTTGAGATATTGTAAAGATTTAGTGATTGTGATAGGGATTGTTACAGATGCCTGTTTTATTGTGAGCTGTTGACATGTCTCTTTTACTGTGCGCTGTTGACATTCTGATTCGTGTTTGGCTCATGCCCTGGGCGTTGCTTTGCTACAACGTTCCTTGTTCTAGCTGGCCGGGTGCGGCCAACGTGTAAACACAGCGGTCATGCTAGTCAGGGGTTTTCTCGCCTGGCCGGCCCACGTGTGAACCCTGACATGTAAAGCGTTCTTGTTCCAGATGTTTCCTGTAACGCGTGTGTACTGTGTATCGTGTTAGGTTCTTTGGATTGTTTGGGAAATGGAAAGTTCTCGGCTTGGGGTGAGAATTTATAAATAGGGGGCTGTCTTTTAGAGCCGAGAGAGAGGTGAGATATATTCAAGCGGACACAGAAGAGTGTAAGTTAGTTGTGGACCTTTTCCTATAATTGCGGCAGTTATAGCTTTTCTTCTAAATTTGTGACGGATCTTATATGTCTTCATTTTGCTTTCGAGATTATAACAAGAACTTCACCTTTGGATTACAATGGATTGATTTTGTAATTGAACTGGAATATTATTCTCTCAGAAGATTTGTGTTAACTGTTCATCTGGGTTGACGATATAAATGACTTGTTGTCGCTGTGACAGCGGTGGTATCCAGGTACTGTTAACTTTATTTATATACTTGTATTGATTTGCTGTTGTACTGTTGTTATACTGTGAAATTGTATTGATTTAGTGTATTGTAATGTTAGGATTGTTTTAAGAATAAATTATAATTATTTGTTAACAAAAAACCACAGACTTCTTTATTTATTCCCCTAGAGATTTCACGCTGCCTAGTGTTACAGAATCTGATATTTTTAATCTCCATTACAAAATTTATGTTCGTCACGACTACGTGATCTGTTGATATTAGATTCCATAACACCTCACACTATAGGCATCAGAAATGCACCGACAGTGGACTATATAAAAGCGTTGTAGTCTCACATTCAATGGTAAATGAACCTTTCATGTGTTTAAATCTTGTTAAACAAATGGAGAATTGAAGATTATATATGTAAAAATAAATAATGTCATGAAATATGTAATCCAGAAAACGGTTATTTCACTGCATGAGTAATTATACTTCTATTTTTCCTATATATTTTCTTGTATGTATATTGAATTGAAACAGATTTTTATTTTCATTTTTTTCTTATACAATTTACTTTTATATATTTCCAGTTAATCATTTATATTAATATCAGTACACGTCATGAATAGATTTCCGGGTATATTTTATCATCTTGGACTACGGCAGGCAGTGAGGGTCCACTAATGAAATAAGTATACAGAAGTATGTGACAATATCATAATATGCTTTCTTCTCGCTGTATAGATGATATTTCTGTATTATTCTGTATGGTAATTTATAATCATACAGACCAGCAATATTATATATTAGATATCATTTATTGAGTAGAGTCCTCACCATTCGGGTGCGAGTGCTCGTTTAAGTACAGGGCATCCGAGTCCAAGTTCGAGTACTTCAGATTGAGATCAAGTCCAATACAAATACCCTTACTATAAGAAAATGAAACAGGGAACTGTTTATAAGTTAATTTATACACACGCTTTTACATAATGTGTAATTACATATATATGTCCCGATGAAGAGCTGTAGTTGGTAATAGATATAGGTTGTTCTGGTATAATATAATGTATATGTGTATAAGTATAAAGCCAAAATAAAAAAAAGGTATGGATCTCAGGCCCTTTTTTTCAGAAATCAGTGCGGGCGGGCGTTTTTTTTTATTTTTTATTTTTTTATATGTTTCGATAAAAATGTCAAATGATAAGGAAAAAACATGATAATAACAGATATATTTTGCTAAACACGAAAACACTACATAACAAAGGAAATTGTATGATTTTATCTTCTTGAAAGAAATGTCCGAGCGGCTGCAGCTCAAAAATTGGTAAGTTTCTATTGAAAATCAAAATAAAAATGTTTGATGCGTGGGTTTAAAATTTATGCGGGCGATGCCTGAGAACCATACCTTTTATTTTTTTTTGGCTGAAGCCTTCTTTGAGATTTTCTTTTTCTGCTGAACTCGAGATGGAGTGGGCTTGATTTATTGAGTCCATACCTCCGAGTACAAGTCTAAGTCCAGTACGCTCGAGTCCGAGTCCGAGTAACAAAAAAAGTGGACGCAAGTTGCTCACAGTTCTACATACGTCTCTATATATAGATATCATGAAGAATAAGCAATTGGTGTTAATTGACTTTTTTTTATAAGATATCAGGGTAACAAAGTGCACAAAATACTTAGTCAATACATTAATGAAACCTTTGGGCTGCCACTAGAAAATCAAATTGAAAGTCTTGTTTTGGCCAATAAACTGATCATTGATTTGATGTACATGGCTTCAAACTTTTAAATTTAAAAATATTTATTTATCATTTAGTTATTCTGGAGAATTTAGTCGAACCATGAGTATTTTTTGTTTGTTTGTTTTAGTTTAGTGTGTACTTCTTATTAACATATCTTATATTAATATGTACATGAAGTTTGTGTATAGTCATGCATTCATTATTTCTGTATCACATGGCTATGTTTGCTATGTATAACATTAATCCAATCAATCAGTACTAATACATATTTATATAGTTTCAACATGTTTAATCTTGGCTATCGTTATAGATTCCAAACCAAACATATACACACCTGTCATTAAAAAGTGACATTTCCTGAATGTCATATCAGAGTGTTTTTTTTTTCATGAACGTTTCATTCAAAGAGATGTTTACATATAATGAACAATCAATGGATTACCTTGGAACACGATTATTGATATTTAAGGTAGCTACCTCTTTTACTTCTTAGGCCAACCACGCAATAAAAATACTTTCATCCACATTTGCAATCCACTCTTGTGTATGAGAATATGCATAGAAAATGTTCAGTATGAATGTAACGCTCGAACGCTAACGTGTTTCACTGAATGAACTAAAGAAATTTTATATTAATGCCTGTTTCTATGTTTATGTTTAATTAAAATACATGTTAAACCTTAAACTTAATAACCCTATCCACTTAAAACGAACCTCTTCTAGTTAGGAATGTGGGGAAGGCCGGGCCTACATTTCCCAACTGTCAAGTTTTAAAATAAATAAAAATGTTATTTCAAGGACACCTATTGCTTATACTTATCGAACTCTGTTACAGGTGCTCTTTTTATTATTTGACTGGGGCGTAACTCCTCTTGTGGCACTTTGGTCTGGCCGCGTATTACATTCTATGTTTAATCCGTACTGGTTGAACTCCTGTTGTAGTGCTGGCTACGGGCGAGATCACGTGTACACCATGGTGCGTAGAGGCACGGCGATGTTTTTTAGAGAACTCCTGAAACACGTGTTTACTGTTGAGTAGTGTCCTTATAGACTGTTCGAGAAGTGGAAAATTCTCGGCTTGGGGTGTGAAGGTATATAAAGGGACTGTGTTTTAGAACGAGAGGGCAGAGAGAGAGAGAACAGCAGAGCAGATTCCAGCGGACGCAGAAGCGTGTGTCAGGACCTTATCCGACGAATGCGGCAATTATATATTTTCAAAGACTTTCTCCTGGATTTTATGCATTTGGACTTCAGTTTACTTTCTGGGTTGTTGCAAGAACTTTTCACTGGACTTTAGGGAACTTATCGTGGTGACGGTGTTGGTATCCAGGTACTGTGCACATTATTTTCTATGTGATTGTATTGACTTGTTGCTGTACCGCTGTTTTACTGTATAATTGTATTGATTTAGTGTATTGTAATGTTAGGGTTGTTTTAAGAATAAATTATAGTTATTTGTTAACAAAAAACCACTGACTTCTTTATTCATTCCCCTAGACATTTCTCGATGCCTAGTGTTACAGAATCTGATTTTTTTTTATCTCCGTTACAGAATTTGTGTTCATCACGCATACGTGATCTGTTTATATTAGGTTCCGTAACAATGCACATGTTTATATAATATTACAGGACCACCAAAAAACTCAGACGTGCTTAACACCCTGGATGCCAAACTGTCACACCTTACCGCACAACAACAACAAGACCTCAAGACGTCGATGTTGGCGAGGCAAGCGCAGTCAAGCAGCATCCTTATAGACTGAATCCAGAAAAGCAAAAGTATCCACAGGATGAGATGCAATATTTGCTGGACATTGATTTTATTGAATCTAGTAACAGTAACTGTAGTTCACCGTGTATTATTGTGCCAAAACCTGATGGAAGTTACTATACGTGCACAGATTATCGAAAACTGGACTCTGTCACCAAGACTGACAGGTTCCCGATTCTGAGGATCGATGATTGTATTGATAGAGTCGGTAGCTCCAGATATGTTTCCAAGTTTGACTTGCTAAAAGGATTCTGGCAAGTTCCGCTGACAGAACGAGCGAAAGAAGTGTCCGCATTTGTGACGCCGCAAGGACTGTACGTACCAGTATAAAGTTATGCTGTTTGGCATGAAGAACTCGCCAGCCACGTTAAAGCGCCTCATCCATATGGTTGCCAAGGAGATTCAGGGCTGCGACGCATATATTGATGAGCTTATCGTGTACAGCGACACCTGGGAGAAACATCTGCAAGTTCTTCGCGACCACTTCGAAAGACTCAGTCAAGCACGTCTTGCTGTCAAATAAGTAAAATCTGAGTTTTTTCATGCACAAGTAACATTTTGGGTCATTTTGTAGGGCAGGGTCAAGTAAAACCTGTTGATGCTAAATAAGTGCTATTTCTGCATTTCCTAGACCAGAAAACAAAAAGCAAATACAGTCGAGCCCACTATGTGTTAATAGAAAATTCCGTTTATTTTCACATAAATCTGAAATCCCAAACCATTTCCTATATAAACAATGGTAAATCTGACCGTTTAAAATCATGGAATATTGTCATAATCCCGTTTATTGTCATGCTTGGAACCCTCGGCAGTGATACCAGTTCGCAGTTAATATCACATCAAAGCCGACACGGCGATCAAGGAGGCCATGAGCCTGTAATCGGACAGGCGTATCATACGATCGTATCTCCCACCTGTGTGCGGCAGGTAAGTGCAGTGACGCATGCGAGTTACTCCCAGTCACTTAGCTAATTAACGTCCTTAGATACCACAGTAATCCAGATCATTGTGTTTCTTCGTAGGTTACCAAGGGCGACGTTTGCGATCACATATCATACATATTGAACTCCTGGCCTTTGAAAGGCCGCGGTTTACACCTCAGTGACGTTTCGCCGAGATGATATGAGGCACGAGCTCTAGACGTTGCGTACGACTTGAAATTCCCTTTAAGGGTTCATGAAAAGCTGGCGGTTTTGTGAGCACTGGAAGAGATACCCAGTCCAAAGCCTCGATCGCGGCGAAACTTCAAAAAGTTGTCAATGGCATGACGATGCCCGCTCCCCGAACAGTCTTATCATAAAGACGATCATGGACGTTTAATAGGATAACCGGAAAATAAGGCGCAATAGTCGGGGAAAGAATTGTCTAGTAAAATAATTTGCCTACGCATAACGTTATAACTGTGCCGCATATTTCCAGACATTGGACCTCTTGACCTAGACGCTACACCTCTTTCTGTTGGCAGGTCGGATTCTGTCAGTTATGGCAGCGTGCGGCACAAAACTTACAGGAAATAAATTGCCAGGTGCGCATAAACGTAATTTGATATACCGTTGTGCAATAAAATATTCATAAACGTTTCTGTTTCCTTTTTATTAACGCTTCTACTATGACTCAAAAGGACATCGGTGTTGAAGCCCGTATAATGTCACATCCCGGTAATAGTTATAATTTATGCATGCACCACCGACATGACAATAAGCGGGCTTGACTGTAATGCGTTTTCTTGGTATGGTTGGATATTACAGGATGTTTGTCCAAATATTTCTGCTGTAGCTGAACCTTTGTCTAATTTGTTAAAGAAGAAAGAAAAGTTTGTTATTTTTGTTATAACAATTTGTTATTTTTCAAGAAAGTTTAATGTAAACCAGAAAAACTACTCCACTATTGAAAAAGAATGTTTGACTTGGATTATGGCATTGCAACATTTTGAAGTTTATGTTACCTCATCAGTCAAGCCTATCATTGTCTTCAGTGATCACAATCCCCTCACGTTTATGAACAATTTGAAGTGTAAAATCAAAGATTTGTGAGATGGAGTTTGTTTTTACAGGATTACAATCATGAAATCATACACATCAAAGGGAAAGACAATGTACTTGCTGATTGCTTATCGAGATGTTTATGAAATGTAATAAACGAGATGTTTATGTAATGTTGTAAATAAGATGTTCTTGAGATATTGTAAAGATTTAGTGATTGTGATAGGGATTGTTACAGATGCCTGTTTTATTGTGAGCTGTTGACATGTCTCTTTTACTGTGCGCTGTTGACATTCTGATTCGTGTTTGGCTCATGCCCTGGGCGTTGCTTTGCTACAACGTTCCTTGTTCTAGCTGGCCGGGTGCGGCCAACGTGTAAACACAGCGGTCATGCTAGTCAGGGGTTTTCTCGCCTGGCCGGCCCACGTGTGAACCCTGACATGTAAAGCGTTCTTGTTCCAGATGTTTCCTGTAACGCGTGTGTACTGTGTATCGTGTTAGGTTCTTTGGATTGTTTGGGAAATGGAAAGTTCTCGGCTTGGGGTGAGAATTTATAAATAGGGGGCTGTCTTTTAGAGCCGAGAGAGAGGTGAGATATATTCAAGCGGACACAGAAGAGTGTAAGTTAGTTGTGGACCTTTTCCTATAATTGCGGCAGTTATAGCTTTTCTTCTAAATTTGTGACGGATCTTATATGTCTTCATTTTGCTTTCGAGATTATAACAAGAACTTCACCTTTGGATTACAATGGATTGATTTTGTAATTGAACTGGAATATTATTCTCTCAGAAGATTTGTGTTAACTGTTCATCTGGGTTGACGATATAAATGACTTGTTGTCGCTGTGACAGCGGTGGTATCCAGGTACTGTTAACTTTATTTATATACTTGTATTGATTTGCTGTTGTACTGTTGTTATACTGTGAAATTGTATTGATTTAGTGTATTGTAATGTTAGGATTGTTTTAAGAATAAATTATAATTATTTGTTAACAAAAAACCACAGACTTCTTTATTTATTCCCCTAGAGATTTCACGCTGCCTAGTGTTACAGAATCTGATATTTTTAATCTCCATTACAAAATTTATGTTCGTCACGACTACGTGATCTGTTGATATTAGATTCCATAACACCTCACACTATAGGCATCAGAAATGCACCGACAGTGGACTATATAAAAGCGTTGTAGTCTCACATTCAATGGTAAATGAACCTTTCATGTGTTTAAATCTTGTTAAACAAATGGAGAATTGAAGATTATATATGTAAAAATAAATAATGTCATGAAATATGTAATCCAGAAAACGGTTATTTCACTGCATGAGTAATTATACTTCTATTTTTCCTATATATTTTCTTGTATGTATATTGAATTGAAACAGATTTTTATTTTCATTTTTTTCTTATACAATTTACTTTTATATATTTCCAGTTAATCATTTATATTAATATCAGTACACGTCATGAATAGATTTCCGGGTATATTTTATCATCTTGGACTACGGCAGGCAGTGAGGGTCCACTAATGAAATAAGTATACAGAAGTATGTGACAATATCATAATATGCTTTCTTCTCGCTGTATAGATGATATTTCTGTATTATTCTGTATGGTAATTTATAATCATACAGACCAGCAATATTATATATTAGATATCATTTATTGAGTAGAGTCCTCACCATTCGGGTGCGAGTGCTCGTTTAAGTACAGGGCATCCGAGTCCAAGTTCGAGTACTTCAGATTGAGATCAAGTCCAATACAAATACCCTTACTATAAGAAAATGAAACAGGGAACTGTTTATAAGTTAATTTATACACACGCTTTTACATAATGTGTAATTACATATATATGTCCCGATGAAGAGCTGTAGTTGGTAATAGATATAGGTTGTTCTGGTATAATATAATGTATATGTGTATAAGTATAAAGCCAAAATAAAAAAAAGGTATGGATCTCAGGCCCTTTTTTTCAGAAATCAGTGCGGGCGGGCGTTTTTTTTTATTTTTTATTTTTTTATATGTTTCGATAAAAATGTCAAATGATAAGGAAAAAACATGATAATAACAGATATATTTTGCTAAACACGAAAACACTACATAACAAAGGAAATTGTATGATTTTATCTTCTTGAAAGAAATGTCCGAGCGGCTGCAGCTCAAAAATTGGTAAGTTTCTATTGAAAATCAAAATAAAAATGTTTGATGCGTGGGTTTAAAATTGATGCGGGCGATGCCTGAGAACCATACCTTTTATTTTTTTTTGGCTGAAGCCTTCTTTGAGATTTTCTTTTTCTGCTGAACTCGAGATGGAGTGGGCTTGATTTATTGAGTCCATACCTCCGAGTACAAGTCTAAGTCCAGTACGCTCGAGTCCGAGTCCGAGTAACAAAAAAAGTGGACGCAAGTTGCTCACAGTTCTACATACGTCTCTATATATAGATATCATGAAGAATAAGCAATTGGTGTTAATTGACTTTTTTTTATAAGATATCAGGGTAACAAAGTGCACAAAATACTTAGTCAATACATTAATGAAACCTTTGGGCTGCCACTAGAAAATCAAATTGAAAGTCTTGTTTTGGCCAATAAACTGATCATTGATTTGATGTACATGGCTTCAAACTTTTAAATTTAAAAATATTTATTTATCATTTAGTTATTCTGGAGAATTTAGTCGAACCATGAGTATTTTTTGTTTGTTTGTTTTAGTTTAGTGTGTACTTCTTATTAACATATCTTATATTAATATGTACATGAAGTTTGTGTATAGTCATGCATTCATTATTTCTGTATCACATGGCTATGTTTGCTATGTATAACATTAATCCAATCAATCAGTACTAATACATATTTATATAGTTTCAACATGTTTAATCTTGGCTATCGTTATAGATTCCAAACCAAACATATACACACCTGTCATTAAAAAGTGACATTTCCTGAATGTCATATCAGAGTGATTTTTTTTTCATGAACGTTTCATTCAAAGAGATGTTTACATATAATGAACAATCAATGGATTACCTTGGAACACGATTATTGATATTTAAGGTAGCTACCTCTTTTACTTCTTAGGCCAACCACGCAATAAAAATACTTTCATCCACATTTGCAATCCACTCTTGTGTATGAGAATATGCATAGAAAATGTTCAGTATGAATGTAACGCTCGAACGCTAACGTGTTTCACTGAATGAACTAAAGAAATTTTATATTAATGCCTGTTTCTATGTTTATGTTTAATTAAAATACATGTTAAACCTTAAACTTAATAACCCTATCCACTTAAAACGAACCTCTTCTAGTTAGGAATGTGGGGATGGCCGGGCCTACATTTCCCAACTGTCAAGTTTTAAAATAAATAAAAATGTTATTTCAAGGACACCTATTGCTTATACTTATCGAACTCTGTTACAGGTGCTCTTTTTATTATTTGACTGGGGCGTAACTCCTCTTGTGGCACTTTGGTCTGGCCGCGTATTACATTCTATGTTTAATCCGTACTGGTTGAACTCCTGTTGTAGTGCTGGCTACGGGCGAGATCACGTGTACACCATGGTGCGTAGAGGCACGGCGATGTTTTTTAGAGAACTCCTGAAACACGTGTTTACTGTTGAGTAGTGTCCTTATAGACTGTTCGAGAAGTGGAAAATTCTCGGCTTGGGGTGTGAAGGTATATAAAGGGACTGTGTTTTAGAACGAGAGGGCAGAGAGAGAGAGAACAGCAGAGCAGATTCCAGCGGACGCAGAAGCGTGTGTCAGGACCTTATCCGACGAATGCGGCAATTATATATTTTCAAAGACTTTCTCCTGGATTTTATGCATTTGGACTTCAGTTTACTTTCTGGGTTGTTGCAAGAACTTTTCACTGGACTTTAGGGAACTTATCGTGGTGACGGTGTTGGTATCCAGGTACTGTGCACATTATTTTCTATGTGATTGTATTGACTTGTTGCTGTACCGCTGTTTTACTGTATAATTGTATTGATTTAGTGTATTGTAATGTTAGGGTTGTTTTAAGAATAAATTATAGTTATTTGTTAACAAAAAACCACTGACTTCTTTATTCATTCCCCTAGACATTTCTCGATGCCTAGTGTTACAGAATCTGATTTTTTTTTATCTCCGTTACAGAATTTGTGTTCATCACGCATACGTGATCTGTTTATATTAGGTTCCGTAACAATGCACATGTTTATATAATATTACTGATTCCGTGAAGTTTTTACCTGTACCACAAAAACACCCATATTTATGTAATTTGCCTTGAAAGAATTCTTATCCAACATATTTGGACGGACTGCAATAACCTCTTTACTACATTTATACCTACGCCGCTTTTTATTTAGAACCCCCAGGACAGAGAATTTCTATACCTACAATCCCGAACCGGCAGAGCCATACTATTGTGAGCAGGATTATGCGCAGTGTGATACAAAAAGTGCATATAAGGTTCCATCCCTAGACATGAGATCTGTCTATGAAAGTCCAGGATGGATCTCGTGCACACATTCGTATGCACAACACGCTTCTGGGCCGAAATCGAGCCATTTCGCCCGAGAAGCGTAAATTACAAATATTAAGTAAATGGAGAAAATGCAGAGTATACAACATCAATGCCAAATATAACCAATAAAAGGCATTTGTCCGTGAAACATATTTTGAATATTGATAAACCTGTGGATCTATTTTGCGGTGTAATAACTGTTACGTGGTATTGTAAATATAAACATAAACATAGGCACGTACTTCCTTTGAATGTTTACGTGATACAACTGCTCCTGGAATTGTTGAAGATGTAAATGCGCGGTGATAGTTCAGCGACACTTGTTTTGTCTTTTCAACATTATGCAAAAGGATTACCTGCATGAATTTTGGGATTGACCATTACTGCAGGCTGACATAAGATATGGGTCCCAAGGGATCGAGAATCACATGTTGTTTATATTTACTGATTATCCAAGTGAGGCGGTGAATGGGTCAAATGTCAGGTCAAACATGTTTAAGTCCGTCACTGCCAGCAGGGTCTGTTTATTTTGCAGAGGTTGACCAGCTTCGTCGGCCACCACGAGGAGCGACCTCTTCCATTAATAAAGATAACTGCTTTTGTAATTCAAATTTGCTTGGGGAACTGATTTTAATATGGGTGTGAAACTATTGCGGGATGTACAAAAACACGTATAGACCTATCTTGAGATATACAATAACAAATTCATTTGGTTCATTTATATATCTTTATTCAGAAAAACATTCAAATGGACTTATCATTTGTGTAAATGTCGCAATCCCTGGCACACGTAGTCTAACTCTATTCGACAAACATTCATATGATCAGGGTACAACATTACTAACATAACATGCTTTGCTAACAGGCAAAAAAATAGCAAACTTAATTCGAACTTTTATTATTTTAGTTTTGTTAATTTTCGCGAATATTTGCGAAATTTCCCACACAGCATAATTCCTGTGTTATAGGAGTTCAGCTGGCATTTCATATATGTGTATTGCGTATACAGCTAGAAAACAGACGCCTGTGATTCCATTAATATCAAATAGGTCAGCCGCAATGTAATGAAAAGCGCTGCCGGAGAAGTGAAGTCATCTGCCAGAGGAATACCCTATCACAGACTTTAAAGTGTGGAACTCCTCCGTTGCCATGCGAAACGTGCTGCATACACATACAAATATACGCATACGTACTGCATACGCATATAGGATCACTCCGAGAGAACGTAGTATGTCCGATATCTAGCTGCATACGCATACGTACCGCTTAACACTTTCATGTAATGCCACCTCAAGTTTTAAAAATTTTTCGTGCACTCTGTCGACAATGGTATTTCTGCACTTGCGAAGGTGCTGCTATCTGCCGGCAAACTTATCAACTACAGTCTCAACCTCCTCGATGCAAATCTGCACAGAAACCTTAAGCCACTGTCAATGTAAAATCCTGATTAAAAAAAATGAAATTGGAATATGGACTTCTGTGTTTGCCTATCTAAAATATAAATGTAATAGAAAGAATATCTGACGAAGATCTAAAGCATATGCATAAGTGTAAATAACATCTTTTACATGTCATAAACATATATTTTGCCCATGTTATAATTGCTTACTAGTATTTTCCAGCATATTTTTGCATCCAAGTTATACAGATATGTAGTGATATTCTCATTTTGTCGATTCATACATACAGAGGTCGCTTGTAAACCAAGCAGAAAAAGCTAGTCAAGCCCTCTTATGCTTAAGTCAACATCACTCTGTTCATGATCCCAAAAAATAATACAATAACTTGAGTTATCTAATGACTTGGCAATGAGACAAAACAGACAAACAAACACATTTTAGAAGAGGACTTGATGTGAAGATGGCGTGTAAATATGTACATGTGAAGCAGTAAAGATTTGCTACAAATTTAAACTTTAACGCATGCGCCGCAGAGGAGCTTTGACGTCATTTCCTGGCGAATCGCAAAGCATACAGGTGTTTGGTGAGATGTGTCTGTTGTAGTAGCATTCTTGGATCATATGGCGCCGCTAGAAACGCTGATTGTTTACCTGAGATTTAAGGTTACCTTTTGGGAGGGTGGTCGTTGACGTTACACAAAATAGAGCCCCGTTTACACGTGCTGAAATAAATGAACAGAAAACATTTCAAGGGGTGTTTTCATGTATTCATATATATGCGTATATGCGTGAAAAATCGCTCATATGACTTTTAACTGCACATGGGCTGTTTCCATGTGTCAATATGCGTGTATGCAAATATGCGGGAAAATCGCCACAGCATATTTTCACGCATATATAGGGTCTGCGTGGACTCATATAGATTCGGGGTTAAATGACGACACATAACCATCTTTTTTTGTGGAAGGCCTGCTCGATCCACTGTACAAATATACTATCTGCTAGTTCACGAATATACGCATGTATACGCGCACATGGAAACGCACCTATTTTTTCACGCATATATGCGTACTAGGAAACACAACTTTACACCTTAATATATATATATATATATATATATATATATATATATATATATATATATATATATAATATGTGAGTGTGTAAATAGATATATACACTGGTATGTATAAAAGCTAATGTTTTACATATATGTAAAACCTTCCGTGGAGCAATTATTATTAATCCAGTGTCATATCTAAACATTAAATATGAATATGGCCCATGATTGCATGCGACACGGAATCAAACAACTGCCCTCGTTATTTCTGGATTTATGAGGACAACGCGATATCTCTTGTGACCAAACAATCAAAATGTATAGACATTATAATGCTCATAAAAATTATGAATATTTCTATTTGATAAGGGATCGCCTAAAAGCAGCCGATGGTCGAAATGAGAATTCTCCCAGTTCTATAAGCGGCACACCCTCTTCAGCACATATGCACTTTATTTAACAACAAGTTTGATAATTCAACGGAAAGCTTCGATTAAACTTCGGAAAGCGAGAATGCAGCTGGTAAGCATGCGCTGAAGTGATAGATAGCTCAACATACTGTGGTTGCCTTTTTGTTCGCGAGGGTTTTAATCGCGAATAGAAAATAATCGCAAAAATGAAGCCTTCAGGAATAATTGGCCAGTTGAATGTGTCCTTCATAATAGTGTAGCCAATACTTGTATGGGAATAGGCCAGAACAGTAAGAAATTTTATAATAAGTTACATCCATGCAGGTATAGGGAAAACGTTACCTTAAATTTGAACTAAACTACCTGTGCTGTGTCTACGGGCCCATCGTTATATGAGAAGAATATCACGAACTCATGACTTATTTTCATTTTATAATACACACAGGTATGGATTTATCAAAGATTGATATAGGTTCTGGTGAGATCGCGAACATGAAACCCGCGCGAAACATTTAAAATGGAGAAATCGCGAAATTTCTGCCTCGCGAATATGAAGCCAACCACAGTATTTAAAGTCACGAACGATAGATAAAGTCACGAGCTTCTAATAAAGCACCCTATGAGAAAATATAATGAATACTTATATGGGTGTACATATGCATAAATATGTATATAAGTGATGTAGTCGAGTCAACATGCACTATCCGAGTCCGAGTGCAAGTCGGAGTCCAGGGCACATGAGTCCGAGTCCAAGACCGCTAAGTCCTTCAGGTTTGAGTCCAAGTCCATCCTCTTCGAGTCTAGTCCAAGTCAAAAAGATATCTCCTCTTCTTACAACAATTGAAACAGTGATATTTGAGATTAGTGTGTGTGGTTTTATGTTAGTTTATACAATTACTTGAATGTGTAATAACATTTATCTTCCGATGCAGAGCTATAACGCTATAATATATAGCTTTATAGTTTGTAATATCCTGTCAGTAGTTACACGTAGCTTTTTTTTATACAGGACTCGAGTTGAACTGGGCCTGACTTCCGAGTCCGTCTACAAGTCCAAGTCCGAACTCGAGACCTACATCACTGATGTATATATTTATATATATGTGTGTGGTAAAATATAATATATCGGTATAGAAAGTTCCTTAAACGCTAAATGATATATGCCAGTTTCGTAACAAAAAAAAATAGATTAACAGACAATTACAGTGATAAATTAAACTAAATTTTCATTCTAAGACAACTCCTGCTGTTTTTTTTTTTTTTTTTTTTTTTTTTTTTTTTGTTCATGAAACAACAGCAAAGTAGACTTACAAATAAGTTTTGATGGTAAACTACTTTTTACATTCTAATACATTTGGAATACATTATGTGAATTTTACATTTTATTAAATAAGCCAAGCGTCATAACACCAGTCTCTCTCACTACGTGTGTTTAAGGATCTTACCACGTGTTCTTTGTGGTACTTACCACGCGTGTTTATGGTAGGTGAACTTTGACCCGCTGTGGTAGATAATCTTTTTGAATATGCAAACATTGTCGTGTTTGATGTCAGTCTTCAGCTCAAAATGTTTCTTTCGTAACTGATTGGCTGAAAAAGGAAATATAACGTTGATTGTGTGATTGTTTTTCCTTGTCTGTTATACACTATTTTATATAACATTTTATTATATAATCTTATTTTACATTATATTATATTACATCTTATATATATATATATATATATATATATATATATATATATATATATATATATATATATATATATATATATACACTTAACTACCTTTTCATGAATGTCACTGAACAGCAACAACTGTCATGATACAAGTTCCTGCAGTTTGTGCTTTTGAATAAATTCATGTAGATCTATTATTTTGCTAAAGCACTCTGGTATTTTCCTTTATCGCTCAGTTTGTTCGGTTGCAATTTTAATGACCAGACCTAATAAAAATAGGCCAATACAACTGTAAAACTCTGTGAAATCAAATTTTCACCCTGACGCATCGAATAAACACGTCGATTCACCTGCCCTAAAATCAATTGATTGTCTTAGGCAAAATTCTAGGGGGGGGGGGGGGGGGTGGAACAATACTTACGCCGCCTGGTGTCCTTTTCAGGAACACACTTGCCGCTGTTCGGAATGTCATTTGCTGGGTCACCGGGGTCATCGATGATACATAGGTAGCCGTGTGGGCACAAGAGGGCAGCAGCGTCGGTAGGCTTGGTGGTGCTGCAGCTTTCAACTGAAACGATCATGGGATGAGTAAAGCTGTGTTTCCATGTATCCGCAAAAAACGTATCCGCAAAAGACGTACGTACGTTCCATAGTGCGCAGTCCGTACGTTTTTCTTGCGGATACCCTTTCACGTGCCTCTTTTGAAACTGCAAGGACGACAGGCAGGAAGAAGGTCAATATGTCTCATCTCACCTGGCGCGGGGCACTGTTGGGAAATGCAGTCATTTTTGCCATCCGTAAAACGGATGAATCGCTCACCGATCCGTTTCGATGCTGTCCGTTTTTGCGGATAGGCATGCGGAACACGTCAAAACGTACATATGGAAACAGTTCATCTTAAAAAGAGGGATCCGATATTTTACGTACGTGACGTACGAGATTTACGGATACATGAAAACACAGCTTAAATCTATTATATTAGATCTTTCTCTCTCTCTCTCTCTCTCTCTCTCTCTCTCTCTCTCTCTCTCTCTCTCATTCTCTCTGTCATAATAATAATAATAATAATAATAATAATAATAATAATAATAATAATAATAATAATTTTTTTATTTAATATTTTTGTTATATTGTAAGTTTGTATTCCTTTTTCAAATAAATAGAAGATGTCAGCTAAATCGCTCAGAAGAAACCATAAGCAACAACATATGAGACACATACTTCGTAATAACAACAAGATATTAACCATTTAATGTATGAAAGCTCAAAAGTGCGCCCGTATGTTAATATGCAAATCGCGTAGCTTTAAGCAGAAGTAGCAGTGAAACTATAAAAGAGAATACGCATTGCCTATGAAACAAATAATTAACACGTGGCCCATGACGCTCAGCTGAATTCAGGGAACCTTAAATAATGGGTAACCTGACTCCCAAACTGCTCAAAATCATGCATTTTGTCAATAGACCTTACATATGGGTTACAGTGCCCTTATTCTAAATCCAGCTGCTACCATATGTGCCAACCTGACTAACAGAGTATAAAAATCATGTTCTTTCACACAGCTTGCACAATATAGGTCACAATGACATCCATTCATGTTTCCAAGAAATATTACAGAAACCTAACTGGATTTAATCAAATTAGAAGCTTCTTAGTCCAACTGTAACCAGTCATGGAAATCTTTCCTATACAAGGTGCCAAATCTTGTTTTTTTTTTCACATAACTTGCAGAACTATGATCTCCAGGTGTCCAAGGAGATTTTTATGGACCTCTCTGGAGGTCAACGTAGAAGATGACGATCTTAACAACGGTTATTATTTGTGACCTGTTAACGGACAACCCCTTCAGGTGGAGGTCTCAAATAGAGAAAAAAATGCGTAAAAATACGAAAAAAATACAGGTGGCGCCACCAGTCTGCACGAACTGAAGAAACAATCCATTATCAGTATGCAGGCAAAGAATCAGGATGATCAATGTATCAGACATGGGGTCTATTACAGATGTTTTATTACTATTACTATAACTATTACTTTCAATTTCTGATATTACTATTACTATTACTAATACCAAATTTTATCTTCTATTACTATTACTATTACTATTACTGGGGTGTCTATTACTATTACTATTACTATTACATGTACTTAAACTGATGGTAGGATTCTAGACCTTGCGCAGCCATGGGTGCTATAAACTAGCACTACAATCGCATGTTTAAATAATATTAAAAGCAACTATATCATCCACTTACCTACACAATTTTCTTATACTGTGTTTGTCATTTACAAGAAGCCTAATCATACTGGAGATCTTAATTATTTCAGCTTCTTGAATTCTGTATTTTTTTAATATTTTGAAACCTCACTTATCGTTATTGGGGTGTTTCAAGTCGATATTATAAGATAATTGTATGAACTCATGAATACGTAATTTAAAGCAACCCATTGTAAAGGCCTTGGCATATGTAAAATATTGATTTATAATTATATGCATACTTGTACATTTTATATTATTTTCATATATATTTCACATAAATTTATTTTATAGTACATACTTTCGTTTAGATTTAATCTTCGTTCTCATAGTCAATAAATAAAGAATGTATTAGTTATTCAGATACTGGAGCTTTTTTTATCATTTTTTAATTACGAGCCCCATAGACTTGACGATATTGGTAACAGAGACCTAATTTCAGGTTTCCAAGCAGACTGGCCTAGGATCTCCCTGGATGCACGGTAGAAAGTTTCGAGGTCTAACGTTTACGATTTGTGCCCTGTTAATGGACGACTGCATCTTTAATAATTCGGAGAATATGGGTAACAGAGACCTAATTTCAGGTTTCCGAGTTTTGTATGGACTTTCATTGGTGTAATGTTAGTAGATTCGGGGCCTAGTGAATATAAATTGTGCCCCATCTGATTGACTGGATGCTCAAAATCATGTTTTCAGCGTGAAGTTCGCAAAAATAGGTCATCATAACCTAGTTTCAGGTTTCCAAGGAGACTGGCCCAGGACCTCCCTGGATGTACATATAGAAGTTTTATGTCTAACGGTTACGATTTGTGCCCTGGTAACTGACAAACTGCTTCATCTGAAGGTCTGAAAATAGAGACAAAAATGCGTAAAAATTAGAAAAAAAATACAGGTGGCGCCACAAGTCTTCAGGATATTGGATCTTTTGTATACAAACTTTAATTATTCTGGGGGGTACTTTCGAGTCCCATAGCTCGGAGAATCTAGGTCACAGTGACCTTATTTCAGGTTTCGAAGGAGATTTTTTTATGGACATCAATTGGTTTTTCAGTCAAAAGTTTCTAGGTCCAGTGGTTACGATTTGCGCCCTGTTACCGGACAAACGGACAAACGGATGGCTAGACGGACAGACGGCACGACAGACGGACGACGGACAAAGAGTGATCGCTATAGCTCAGATGACTTTAAGTCAGCTGAGCTAAATAAATCATGAAAAAGTATGAAAAAAGAGTAACAACAGAGTAACAATATCTTGGTTGTACATTATAAAGGATAACGAGAAACCCGCCCGTTAACTTACACAATATCCCCCATATTCGTCAATAATCTTGAGTGGTATACTGTTGTTGCCTTTTTGTTTGGAGGGTGTCAAATTCGCGATATTCGCGAAAGGGAAAGTATCGCGAAAATAAAAGCTTCGCGAATAAGAGGTCCATTGTCGAAGACAAAGTTTAAAAGTAAAGGGCTGACATAATGAATAAAAATAGATCGTAAATGATATCATATCTTTTCTATTAATTTATAATTAATTCACATAATAATGGTTATTCTGTATATAGGTCTTTTGCATTGTTAGATCGCGAAAATGGAACCCTCGCGAAACACTGAGAAGTGAATATCGCGATATTTTAACCCCCGTACATAAAACAAACCGCAATATACAAAAGAAGATAACTAGAGCATATATGAAATGTTAGAAGCAGACAATATATAAACAGCTATAAATTCCTAAAAGCGTTATTGGCATAAAGTGAAGCAAGAAGCAGGGCGCACAAATACCTTTGGGTATACCTTCAAGGTCCCGGTCAGGTCCAGGCACTAACCAGGAGCTGCCTGATTGGAGGCGAGGTGGCGGTTCACGCAGCCAGTCGATCACTGCCGACACACAAAAAAATAGTGCGCTCAATGAGATAGGTGGGATAACAGTATTTATACAGGTTAATATTAAATAAGGGTTTGTATTATATTGGCCAATGGTCGTATAAGACTGAATAGACCTTTACCAAAATCATGCGTACGACTTATAACGATCGTCTGCAGGGTTTTGGTCAAATCGCCGATATTTTAAATGATATAAAAAAAACAAAGTTTGTCTAGCTTTTGAAACTCGCGAAGTGTCTGGTCATTAAAGAGAAGGCACCTTTGTTAGAATGAATCATCTGATATATAACAAAATACAACCTTTTGTCAAAATAAACGACCCGAACTTCCGGTTCGGATCGCCGAACTTCCGGTTCGGATCGCCGGCGACAGGTGTTGCAAGTGTAATTGGAAAGGTCTATTCTGTAAACTTTAATGGCAATTAATGTATAGATACGGTTTTAACTTTGTTTCCGATAATTTGATAATTTCTTAATAATTGTGTGTAATTATATTTTAGCAGTCACATCGATTTACAACGAGGAAGACCTCTTTACATCGGCAATCACGTCCGCTCGATCAGGTGACCGGATATGACGTTTGTGTGTAGAGTGGTGCTCTCCTTTAAAAGAAAGGTTTCTTGACATGGGACATTGTGCTGCCAGAATAAGGAAAGGGGGCCATTGTAAATGATAGAATAACGAAACAAAACCACAATTTAAGCACAAATATCTATAATATATTTTGTAAGTGTGCATGGCTGTTTTAAGGTATTTAGAAAGAGTACTTAGATTGATATATTTCACTTTTTATATAATATTATGACGTCACAAACCTGGAGGAGGTCTGTTGGTTTCCATGCACGTAAACACGCAGCCGTTGTAACAGCATTTATAGCGGTCCGATGCGCATGCGCTGTCGGCCTTGCACTGCTTGACTTTACATCCTTTTGAAGGCATGTACATCGGAGGGGCTGGGCACTTGTCTCTCTCCTTAGCGAGATCATTGAGGTAGGTCAAACCGGGGTCATCTCCCTGCATTGTGTTGTATATGTCCTGCAAATAGAGAAAAAAGAAATAAAATATTAAAATAAAAATATAATAAAAACAGTCAAAGGAGCATTTTCGGATATCTGATGTTTTTTTTACCTTTCATCTTCAGCACATATGCAACTAACTAACCGCCCTTGGTCACGTGTTTTTTTTCTGTTTGTCAACATTGTTGCATAAACAAGATGACCCATCCATCACAGGAGCGTTGTGAGAACTTTTCTTCATAGAAATTATCTATTGTTTATTAATATGTACGCAAAGTAAGCCAGAATCCACATAAATTCTACAGAAAAGGTAAGCGAATAGCTGGCTTTAACGATTAAAATTTAAAGAGCTCATGAAGCAAACATTGCCGTGTAGTGCCAAATAGGTTTCTTCGTTCTTGGCGGAGGTATGCCCCTACTGGGTGCTAATCTAATTAATGCAATACCATATTGGATAAAATGGTATTTTTGTGTTATCATTCTTGTTCCATGCTATATACTCCTGTCGTAATTGTCTGGATCTGAATGAAACATTAACGTTTAGACCCCTCTTTGTACCAAGGGGTACGAAAGTGAGTTGTCGCTTTGGATGCGATAAAGACACACTGAAAACAAAAATCTAGAAGAGAACTCCCTCTCTTTAGAACAGAGAGGGCACGAAGTTCTGATGAACAAGGCCATAAGGTGTGTCCGTCTAACCAGTCGTTTCTGTGCTGTTTATCCAAAATACAGTCCAGCCATCTAACACTGTGTCTACAGCTGCCGTCTTTGAAGTCCCACCTTGCTGTGCTGTTCCAAGTATCCAGCCAAGCACTTACTTGGCAAAACTGATATGTTAACTGTTTTAACTACACGTACTTTCTCCCATAGAGCAATCTGTAATTGATAGGTTATATAGCAAATGCATATACTATGGCTAAATATTAGTTCGGTTAAATTTGAGTGTATCCCCATTTTACTTCGTGATGGTACCAGTTTGTCAATCTCATCCTACAGGAGTATATATGTATTCGTGTATGAATTATTTCGTCCCGGACATGATTGGGACAACTTTTACGTGATTTCAAAATGAGAAGAAAAACCTTAACAAGGAGGGAACATCGAGCGAGTGGAAACTCTTTGTCATAAAATATTTACAAATAATATAAAGGTATGATAGTATTCTTATAAATCCGACGTCATATTTATGAGTTTTCGGTTAGTTCATATCTGATGCCTGTTCGCTCGTGTTGATGGGCGTCTTACTCACGATCGACAGTTTCATTTTCGGGATGGTTTCTCTTTCGGGATTATCGTGAATTGATACCCTTTTGAGCACAAAGCCTGCCACCAAAGAGCCTAATTTTTTTTCTGCGTGTTTAAGATTCCTGGCATAGGAAGGAACGTGCAAGTTTTGAAATTCAGCATAAAAGAAATTGTACTTTAGCGTAAAGAATGCGGGTCTGTATGCGTGTGTGTGTATGTGTAAAACAATGATGTGGCATTCATCCTAGTTATAGGAGTAAATAGAGTATTTTTTTGTAAACCCATTTTTTTAACACCGGGCAAAATCCATTTGTTCTGGCTGTCTTACTTTTCTTCAGGGTAACTGAGACATAAACACGACAGTGGTATTCTCCAGGCAATCTATAGTATAATTGCCATCCATCCAATCAGTTTAAAAGCTTGCTCCATAATTAGATTTGCGAGCTTAGCGTTTGCGTTTGGTGTGTTTAAAGTGGTTACTGTTTTTCCTGAAATTATAAAATACGATTCGTTGAAAAAATATATCATTGATAAATGGAGAAAGCTGTAAGTTAAAGGTCTTCAAAAGAATGCAACTGGATTAACCAAGAATATATGGTGTAGGCATAGCACCAACTTGGCCAGCATGTGCTGAGTGCGAAAGGATTAGTTTGATTTGCTTTCGAAGAGCATCTCTCTCTCTCTCTCTCTCTTTTATTTTCTCTCTCTCTTTCTCTTTCTCTCTCTCTTTCTTTTCTCTCTCTCTCTAATTCTCTCTCTTTCTCTTTCTCTCTTTGTCTCTCTTTCTCTCTGTCTATCTTTCTTGCTTTCTCTCTCTCTCTTTCTCTCTCTCTCTCTCTTTCTCTCTCTCTCTCTCTTTCTCTCTCTCTCCCCTCTTTCTCTGTCCCCCCTCTCTCTCTATCTCTATCTCTCTCTCTCTCTCTCTCTCTCTCTGATTCATGGAAGAATTGGTTAACAACGACACTGCGGTCAGCTCGTTTATTTAAAGACATATCAACTTATATCCAACCGACTTTAATGGGATAGGGGTAGAACACAGGACTCAAAGGCGGGAGGTCGTGAATTCAATTCTCAGTCGAGGAACGGTGAGATTTTCACGGTGGGCCCCAGCCCAGGGTGAGCGCTTTGTAGGCTTAGTGGGAAGGCTGTACCCCACAGCCGTGTATAATCAAAAACGAGTGCGTCTAATGGAGGCTCCTCGGTGTTATGACCCTGCAATCGGAATGATTACAAACCCAGGACCTGCAGGGGCGATAGACACCTTGATGACCCCTGTATATTAAAAATGACAGGAAGTGAGTGCTACCGCCCTGTCACTTAGTCTCAAACCGAAATGGAAATATGTAGATGCAAATACTTAGCTTAAGCTTAAGAATTAGATAAATCAGCATTATAAATAGGAGGCGGTAACCTCCACCATAAAAAAAAAAAAAAGAAAAAAAGAGAAACCAATCTTATACCCTAATGTAAACAGTGCATCGACTATTTCGAGGATTATACGGAAACAAAAGAAGATATTATACCAGTTATAAATATATTAAATAACTTCTCGTGTAAGTGTGTGAGTACGGTGCCTTGAATTTCTATTCTTCAGTCTCCTTTTTTGCATAATATATACATACATATACATATACATACTCATATATATATATATATATATTATATATATATATATATATATATATACATATTTTTGTCTGTGGATCAACCAATCCGGTGAGGTATACGCTTGAGTCTGCATGCGGGGTTGTCGGAGTTGTGACGGTGAGGTGCGAAAGGGCAGTGAAATCTTTGTCAGAGTGTGTGATTGCCTTATCGCAGTGTAATGACTCTCAAACTCGCAGCACGCGAAACGGAGCGATGGCAATACGGACAGGAGTGTCTGTGAGAGAGGGTCGATACAGTCAAAAACAGCATCACCAGCTCCTGTAACAGCTTCCGCGTGATCCATCAAGAGGCTGGACACTGGAGCGAAATGGTCCGATTCTAGCTGGTAATACGATTACCCCCGGGGCGTCCGGGAATGCTCCTCTGTTTCCATGTTTTGTTGGTTCCAATATGAGGCCACGTTAATGACCTGGACGCCTCCTCCATCACCAGGGATCAGAACCCCAGGTGTTCAAGGTTTAGTTCAGTTTCACACCTACAAAACCTAACAGAGAAAAACATTGCGAACGCGGCCTAAGAGTCTCTTCCTCTTCTCTCTCTCTCTCTTCTCTCTCTCTTCATTCTCTCTCTTCGTCGGAGTTCTCTTTCTGAAAAGTCCCATCTTCTGCGCATTAACAAACCAATCCTTGAGACCTGTTTGAATTTTGACGGGCAACTGCATGTCTGACATTCAGTAGGTACCTCTACCGTAATGTTTTACTTCTTTCTGTATTATCAAATTGATATATCCGTTAATATATATAAAACAAATTAAGTACATGATATATAATAAAATATAAGTACATACGAGACTAAAATTTATTTCGTAACGAAGGGGATCGTCTCATATTATTTGGCACAAACTCAAGACGGGGATCAATTCTTTAGGTCAAAATTCTATCGTAATCAAATATTTTTGGACCAAGCTGTCATCTTAGGCGCCAGTTCTTCCTTTTCTGATGGCTGCATAAGTCGGACGGTTATTTTGCCGTTTTCCTGTGGGGAGCAGAGTCACCAGTTCCATTTCATGCTGACTCAGTTCCTTGCGGGTTAAAATAAGGGAGCGCTTCATAAAATACATGACGAATGTTTGTCCCCAAGCAAAATGATTCATGATAAATCAGTTTTTCTAAACCTTTTTGTTCATTTATAACTTGTATCTCTGTAGATTTTATGCAGTCCTGTATTTTATTTGTCTTCCGGCGATAACGTGATGCTGCAAACATCCTGAATAAACAACTGGCAATGTATTAGTTAGTAAAGGTGGAAGCATGTAAATTAACATGTCAGATAATAGTCTACCAAACCCTACCCCCTGCCCCCCCCCCCCCCCCCCCCCTATCATGAGGTCCATGGTTAATGGTCACAGGACTGGCTAAATTCGTCACAATGTGTGTGTTTTTTTTAATAAAAGCTGTACTGTTTGTTGAGTATTGATAAAATTGAATGACAAACAGCAGATTTTCGTTCGCCGGATGCAATTAGTTTGAAAAAATTAGAATTAAATCTAAATTTTAACAAAACAAAAAAAAACGCCTTGGGATTTTTATTTTTAAATAGAAGCTTCGAATAATACCAAGAATAATTCTGTATCCGAATTAAAGATGTGCTTGAATAAACGGGTTTTAATATATATATAGAAAAAAGTGAAATTAAAACCTTTATCAATTCAACCTTGTTGATAGCAATACAAGTTTCAAGTTATCACAAATATCAAAATAATTTTTTATTAGCTTTCAAGCAGAAAATGTTCATGTCAAGTGGGCCAAAAGCATGCACTAGTTTATTCAAGAAAGGATAAACTGAAACAAGGTGAAGTCGTAGACCTATATATTCGGGAGCCAATCCTGAGACCCTTGATGTGATGACATATATATGACAGAGTATCACGAGCTATGATCTTTAGGCGGTTCGACAGGGTTCCGATACACTGAATTTCTGAGATGTCAATAACTTAACCAAATATCTTTGACTTCGTTGCCTGTCAGAGATTCGGTACATATCTGGAGAAACACAATATGTCGACAAGGTACGCGATCAGTTAGTAGAAAAATATCAATAACAAGTTGAAATGGTATTTAGTATCAAAATAAAGATTTTCATAAAATATGTTCTTGTTATTTTTTTATGACAGGCATAATTGTGATAACCTTTAAAAAGGAACGAATTTAACAGAACATTGATAAAATTGGATATCCATGGGACGTTCCGTAGGAAAATAAAGGAGGAATGTTTAATGCTATTTGTAATTTAATTGGCGGCAGTACACTAACGTTTGTTGCTATATTTAGCATTTTGAAAATCTGGCATAGACAACGGGAATGAGGGGTTAAACTTGGGCGCCTGCATGGCCACAGAGGCGGCCATCGTTTCTTTACAATACTTTCGGCCATGTGTGTTCTCAGCATGGGATTCACAATATTAGAGTTCCGTGGGCAAGGCGTAAAGCCGGGAACAGGCGCGGAGCCTCAAACAATTCTCTCCGATCTGCGATGTTCTCCCCGTGCACTTCATCACTGCTAAAAGGCCAGCTAGCCGATGGATTTTCACCCTCGCATATGGGGTGGTGAAAGCATTGGGTTATAACTGTCACTCCATTTAGTGGCCACGTACTTTTTGGGTGATTAGAGGTAGCTGCGAGGCGCGTTATAGGTGGTCTCTTTACGGTACTGCCTAGATCTGTCGTCTGCTAAGTATGCACATTGCGTGATGGACTATCCGTCGTCTGCTTTAACCGGAAAGCGCCAACTATGCTCTCGCGGATCAAGTAAACTATGCCTTCCAAATATTTTAACTACATCTGACCGCGTTAGCCGATAGTTTGGTATGGAAGAATAAATTATAAGCTCGTCCGTTAGGTTGGCATCGCTGAGACGACCTGTTGACTGCTAAAGCAAGGCTGTTGATTTTACTGCAAGCAGTCAGTTTGCAGCACCGGTGCTGTCTTTAGCAGTGGTTACGTTAGCCGGCTATCACTTATCTTGCGGTGTGAACAGTTTCAGACGCAGACATGGAAGGGACCCTGCAGATATTATTGTGGATTTTACTGGCAAGCTGCACCACTCTCGAAGCGAGGAAAGGTAAGATTTTATATCACATCTTTTTGTGTAGTTTATTATTGACTCTGTGTTTGTCTATTTTCTTAACGCCCTTCCTTTGTACAAATACTCGATCACAGCCATTCTGGATAAATGATCGCACGTGGACCACCGGGTGCCTTGGTGTACAAAATTTGCAAATGTGTTTCCATGATTACAAGGCAGAAAATCATAATTTTGCTCTGAACATGGCAGAATAAGATAGAAGGTGGTTTTATTACATTAACATGTGTAATAAATATAATATAAACGTGCATGCCAAGGTATGTGTATACCTGTACCATATATACACCAAGTTACATTCACTCGTCTTCATTACATTAATGCACTGACATATATATGTATATATATATATATATATATATATATATGTGTGTGTGTGTGTGTGTTGTTAGGCGTGTTCCATTTTGACGCATTTACCTAAACCCGAAATACTTTTGATGGCGTTGTATCATTGCCCTCACATTAAAAAGAGCTTTTACTGTTTTCTAGGATGGGGGTGGAAAAAAATTAATAGTAATTATTGCACTTTCAGCATGAGTGCACATAAAGTATCTGTATTAGTATGTACCAAACAAAAATTTAAAATTAAGGTTCACTGTTTATCAGATCTTTAACACGACTTAGCTACAAGAATGATATCATATGTCATTAGTTTATATAAAGAATGTGACGTGATTTAATTGTGTATGTGTGATTTTCTCTATAATACACGTTTAGCTTCCGCGTTCGGCCTGTTTGATAATATGCCTTTCCAGTCAACACGAGAAAACAAAACTTAAGCCAGCATGGTTGGTCAAATATTTTCTGAATTCTTTCAACGCTATATCCTACCCATCTCTTAATTATATATACATATATATCCAGTAAGACCCATAACAATACCCTCCCCCGTATTACTGTAAAGATCGGTATAACGGGAAATACGGAATGATGGTCGTGTTAGTGGGTTTAACTGTTAGTATATCTATCCAATATATATAATACACCTGCGTATTAAGACCAATCATGGGACTGGTCAAAAGTGGTCTTTATAAATACTGATGGTCTTTTATACAGGTCGTTTTTTTATACAGGTCTGTCATAACTGATGTGAAAGCCTTTGGTCCACTCAAGGGTGGTCATGATAGACAAGTGGTCTTATGTATATATATATATATATATATATATATATATATATATATATATATATATATATAATCCAAAATCAATGGTTCTGGCCTCAAGGGTACTTGCTTATATAGGGGGACAAGTCATAACGTAATTACCGGGATGTCTCGCTGCATATATAAACACTAGATAGAGTGACCTCTGCCGGTTAACTGATGATGATATACCGTGCGGTTTCCGTGGAATGCTGGGTATCTCGGACTGGACACCAGTAGTGTATAGGGTTAGTTACAAATCTTTTATACAATGTATATACAAACCACCTATATCTTTCGTCAGTGCACTGGGGCGTCCGAGAAATTGTTCATTTCCTCAGTGAAGTCCTGTACGTATAGCTTTATCTATATAGCATGTTATAGCTTGCACCATTTAAAATATGTTTTAAGCTTTCTTGTTTGAACCCTATAGCTGTTAAAGTTCGTGCACGACTCTGTTACTTATTGTAAACTTTGTAAAGAGAAACTAGCATCAATTGCCTTTAGAAATATCCTTTTCTCTTGTCCTTAATAGGATGACTTCACCTGACACAGATCTCAAGCAAGGCGCTATGGGGTTTTTTAAGTCCCTTGTATTTGAAGTATAAGAAATATATGATAGTAAATCTTGATGATCATGGACTGAAAAGCCCCTTCTCTTCAATTGGTTATTTTAGTTAACTCTGTCTAACATCTTAGAGCTTCTTCCAGCGTTTCTTCAGTCACGGAGAATGGTTTCCTTTGATAAACTGGATTTTACTACATCACTAGCATATTTCAAAAGCCTCCCATGTGCGGAGCACAACTAGACTGGTATCATCTCATATAAGTCATGCCGAATTATAAGAGTTTGTTTAGGTTTTTAAATGTAAATGAATCACGACGTAACCAGTCTATCGGAAGTTCACTACGCACCAATCGGAAAGTCCATCTAGAAAAGCGGATATACAGTGAACTGGCCAAAAGTGGTCTTAATTCACAGGTGGTCTTATTATGAAGATCAGTTATGAACAATGTGAATGCTTTTGCATGGTTCACTCTGTTCCAAGGGTGGTCTTAATAGACAGGTGGTCTTATACGATAGGTGATTCCACTAGTTATATATATTGCGATTGTACGTTAGAGCTATACTGTGTCGTTCAAACACGTTCATGCACGATCTTCACGATTTTCACAGGTATTTTACTCCTGATAGGTATGAGCATTTAAAGCTGATATATACTCTCACCTAATATGTTTGTTTATTCCGTTTTTCTTTGTGTCTGATCCAATGTAGAATTATATAAACCGAAATATTAAAGGTGCCCAATCACCTACCTTTTGAAGAAGAATTATGTGATTTCTGGCTTCCTCTGTGTATGTGATAATGATCTAAGGGTAATTTTGATTGTGAAAAATATCTTATAAGGCCTTCTTGAAGGATGTGTGAACTTGTTTATCAACAACATGTTTGTACACAAGAATGTTGACAAACAGATATAACTATGTAACCTACAAGATGGTAGGTTGCATATATGCGGAGTTAGAAAGGTCACTGGTATAGCAAAACACGATTTGAAAAGCTCTGGATTATCTGACTTGCTGCCAGATGCCCTTGTTGATTTTGGTTTTATTATTTTTGCGGGCCCCCACATATTATAAACACGTTTATATTAACAAAATAAGCAGCCTGTGTGCGGTGATATCCACATTGTCTGGCCTATATTTTTATGAAAGCTCCAAGGGATTACCTTCAGTTTATAAAGGTCAGAGAGGTGATTCGGCCCCTTTAATGACCCAAATAATTAAAAAAAAAGACACATTTTAAGCCCACAGATAATCTGAGTCCAAAAAGTATACACACAGAGATGGCTACGAAAAATCTCTCCTCAGAATGTCAGTGAGTACGTGTACCACCTGTTGATATAGATCATTACACTGAGGACAGGACTCTTGGAGATTTCTTATGAACCATTGTACGATATCTTTATAACACCCACCCGATGACAAGTTTTCTCTCTGACAAATGACGCGCCTGACGCATGGTTAATTTTTAAATGATGCCTGAAAGAAGAGCGGAAATTTTGCAAAAGTTCCGTGAGGCTGAGATGAACTGACAGTGTGCATGAGATAAGTATATATAGTAAAACCTCGCCCAACGACAACCTCGGTTTAGCAACCACCTCTTTATTATCAGATCTCACTATGACGACCACCTCGATCATGTGACCACTTTATCGAGGTCCCATTGGTGGTCGTAATTACGAGGTTTTACGTCGGCATGGTTTGTGTTGTTGAAGGAACGTGAGATAACTTTTGTAAACATGTATGTAGAGAGGAACATTATACGTGGTGAGACAATAAGCTCAGCTCTAAGCGAGTCGTGAGAACAAAAATGGAGACTTTGCACACGGAATATGTAACATGATATATAAAAGGAGGAGAAAGACAATTATAAGGAAATATTAATGTCATAACTGAGGTTATGAACTGCCATTGAGGTATAACATATATATATATATATATATATATATATATATATATATATATATATATATATATATATATGAGGAAATTTTAATCTTCCTCATACTTTACATTGCTTCTTGCTACCATAGGAAATTCCTACTGTAAACATTCCTCGTACCTATATACAAAAAACCACTATTTTAAAGTGTTAATTTTGCAATAAATATGTATTTATTACTGTGCAGAGAAGTCTTACGCCTGGACACTCAGTGCTTGCGTTTCCAAGGAGCCATACAGGCTACCGTGAGTGACTTCCATATATATACTATACATCCGCGTGGGACGTAATTTATGATGAATTCTTTGTACACTACAGGGCTGAGATGTAATTTATTCATGAAAATGGACGCAAAAGATATTGCAACTTTATATGGCTGTCAGGGTAATGGACCTCATAAGAGTGACGAGGATTATATTTGGCGTGTTTACGGTATTGACGTCAATTATTGTTTTTGGTTACCATAATGTATACGATAATTATGGATTTTACGAACTTCATTTATTTATATATATATATATATATATATATATATATATATATATATATATATATCATATATGACATATGTTTTTGAGAGTATGTTACAGGATGATGATACAAAAGGCATTCAAGATGTATTTAAAGTTATATTAAACTTGTCAAAGTAACACAACTTTGGTACACCTGCAATACTCCAATCATGAACCATGAAATCCTATATTTTATTTGTGGCAAACTAAATAAATAAACTGACATCAGCCTAGTGTATTAATATATATGTATATCTATATTTAAAACCTTCAAAAGTAGTAAGATTTCGGATAATATTGTATTCTTTCATTTATTCATCAATTTGTACATTTCTAATCCCCTGAAGTAGAGCCATGTTTACTCTTTATAAGAGTTACAGCTAATGCATTTCAGACAACTAAAGGCTTTTGACTAGAGCTTCAATATAGACACCTTTGGTAGAGTCTGACTTGCGAACAGTGCACTGAACGTCACGATTTAGCTACAATAAAGACTCCCGTAAGTCGAGAGGGTATGCCATATCAGTATAGACTACCGTAGATTTAAAAGGCCTTGATTAGGTAAGGCACGTAGGCCTAGCCGCCGTTTATTGGGCGCCATTCAGCTAATGTTGTCAGAACGTGACTCTCGTCTGCTTCAAGGTGTCGTCTGCTGAGCGGACAGAGGACGGGGTGCCCGGATTACGGCTGGACATTGGTGGGGTAAACATCAATAGCCAGTGGTTAAAACTCGTCAAAGTCACCCTGGTAAATATTGCCAGCCACATCACAGAGAACCGAAGAATTCATGCATTTATTGCCTTGAATTGCTGGGGTTTAAAAGGTTTTAGCGAGAGTGTATTTGAGACTAAGTAAGTTAGATAGGGACCATGGAATACATACAGTGACACAATTGGTTATATAGATTTCAGTCTTTTCACACGTATATGTAATGAGGCATGTTGATGCCAAAGGCATCCGATATCATGAAATAGTGCCGCTTTGATACCACTGATGTATTCATAGGTGGCGGTCACATATATATATATATATATATATATATATATATATATATATATATATATATATAATACTCATTCATAAGTATTGCTTAAATTATGTACGAATTGCAATTTTATTTTTAAAATTTTAATTTAAAAACTAAATGAAATAGTGCAGTGCATCAAACTTGCCGCGCTTCCGTCCGCGAAAGCTATGCAAAAAACTCGAGCTTTAGTATGCGAGTAACCAAATTAATGTATAAAACAAACATATATATATATAAATATATATATATATATATATAGCTGATATAGCTTGGTATAATTTTCTTCACGATATACAATCAGTGGAGATGGTCTACAGAGTTTGCATAAATATCCCACCTGGAATATACAGGCACCAAATCCCAGCTGACTGAAGAGACTAGATTTACTGTTTATCATATATATTTTCTTTATTATTTATGAAAAGCGACATAAGCATTTGTGGATGTATATATATTGCCCTCATGATACCATGTATTAAAAAGTTAGAGTTAGTTTATTTTATCCAAGCAGAAGAAATAGTTTTGACATAAAGTGAAAACGTTATCATCGCCTTGGCCACCACCTACAATTTGTCACATGCCACCCAGCAATACTCTATCTGGATATAGTTTATAGCAGTGTTTACCCAGTACCTGCAGTGCTGCTTTAAGACTGCAGCAGTCTGTACCACAACCTGTCCCTTCTGACAGCCAGTTCATCAGTTTCTGACAGGTTCTTGTTGTAAACAGTCCCTGAGTGAAGGTTTGGACCGCCAAAACAACCCTAATCTATTTTTAATAGTGGGATGGAGGATGAAGTAAACTTCTTGAGACCTAATCCCGGGATGATTGGCTTCGTTACCGCAGCTGGATCAAATGGGTGCCACAGGCGAGGGGCGGATCTTTATAATACAGAGTGTTGGTTAGAGTTAGGGCCATGCGCGGGCCGAAAAATTGAACCCGCACGCACTGTCAGCCCGCCCCGCAGTTACATTCTTTAAGCCCGCACCCGCCCCGCCCCGCCCCGCCACGCATTTTTCAAGTAACAAGCCGGCAATCCAGCTCGCAAACCACTTAAACATAATTTCAAAGCTTTATGGTCAGAAACCGCCTCGCGCAGGACCCTCTAGTGCACGGGAGTACTACGTGCGATTTGGGATGCAAACATTTTGCCGAATTAATTATAAGACCATACTTACCGTTATATACGGATTGCCTTCACTGGCAAAATGATGCAAAGTTATGGGTGTGTGGGGGGGGGGGGGGGGTTAATGAGGGAACAAAAAGATGTTCTGTTCGTGGGAAAAGTTAATGTGAGTATGAATGCTTTCTTCTCTCAGTTTCGGTCGTACAGGTGCTGTTGACAGGGGTGGATCTAATTTAGGGGCAGGTCCAGATAGTCATACGGGTGGGAACATGACCAATTAAGGAACCAGTAAAGTTATGTTGCAAACTTTCCGACGTGAAACGGATAGGATGACTGGCTTATTACAAGAATCCAAGTATAGGATCAGATATTTCAGATAAGGTTTTGTCTTTGAGGAAGAATCCGAATAAATTGGTAAACTGAAATGTGTATGCAGGGGAGGTTTACCGCTCCCACCCCTCCTCGATGTAAGGAGTAGCAAAAATGACCTTGCCTACCCTTAAATGCTTACTTTACTTAAAACCATTTCTTTTGCTCAATGATGATTTATATAGCACAATCCTTTCAGACCGTATGTGTAATTTGGATACATGTGAGTTAAACCCTAATATTCTGCTTTCCTTTAATATTACTACTTATTACAGTAGTCTGGAATAAACCTTTCAGGATACTTGCAATTTGTTCCTATATGTCTCAGGACTGGTGGGTTTATAAAGATTATTCTAGACAAAATATGAACTTTCCTTATTCAGAATGGGTGTGTCACTATTGTTTGTATTAACTGAATAAATTTCTAAGCATATATAACAACATATGTTCCACTTCCAATTGCTCATGTATCTGTTCCAGAAGAGAATCTGTTTTAAACAATATTTTCATCGCAAAAATAGCAGTTGGGATCAGACAACAGGGCATTTCCCCATATTTGTCTTTTTTTTTCATTGTTAAACAACATTATATAATGAATTATGTGTACTGTGTGAGCATTTGAGATTATTTAAAAAAATGAAGAATATCAATATAAATGATATGAAAATATTTGTATTGTTGAAAACAGGTGAGGTTTACTTTGGGATGGTGCTGTGGGGTACGGAAATAAAAAGTGTGCCCTACCGTATTAATGAGTACCCCCCCCCCCCCCCCTTTCCCCGGGCGGCCTCAAGATTGACTTTCGGTTTAGTATAGTTCCCTGTGCACCAAAGTACAAAAACAGGGAGGGACTGTTTACGTCTTTATTAGATTAGGGGCCGGCCATTAACTCGCGGGAAGTGGCCCCAACAACCAAGTGAAGCGCGCCGATTTCAGGTCACGTGACCGTCTCGCTGCTTCATGTAACTGATTGCCCGCGCAGATGGCAATTTGCCGTCGTCTCAGAGGTGTAGGGTACTTAGACATTTATAATCTGATTACGATAAAATACTCAGACTCTCATAAAAAGATTCACTCCATCTAATTTCCAAATCCCTGCGAGCCGGAACCATCATGGTATCTTGTTTTCCCCAGAAACACGCAATAATGTCTTGTTCGTCTCCGTGTTGGCTAATGAGAAGGGAAAGTAATTTGATTTATGAAATTCCCTTGTTAACATTTTAATGAAATCCCAGTTGATCTACAGAAATGTTTTCAATAGAGAATAATGAGGAATTAATCTGTACAATAAATCGTTTTTTTAAGCTTAAAACTTAGAAATTGTTGACTCTATCGCTCTTTATCTTAACTGTCAACAAAAGTTTTCCGGGTAATATTACTTTGTATTTTTTAATACAGATATAATCTTTTATGTGACCCTAATATGGTTTTATGGAATATATTGATGTTTGAATATTGCCCGCGGCGTCAATTGAGTCATGGCCAATTGGAGTTTTAACCATATGTGCATGGTTTATGCGATTTCCTCCTATATTATTTTCGTAACAACACACAATGTAATCATTTAGTTCAGCAGCAACATACCCTGATTCAAACAGCCGCCGTGCATAACATATTGGTTTTGATTTTGATGCAAAATGTTGTACGAATATATATATATATATATATATATATATATATATATATATATATATATATATATATATATTATAAAGTTGAAAGTATACTTTATAATAATAATAATAATAATAATAATAATAATAATAATAATAATGAATTTATTTTTATGGCATAAATTCAATTTGCTCTATACTTTACACTAAAATCATATATGGACCGAAATGAAAAAAAAAACAGTATAAAATTCATATCAGACAACAATATTCAGTAGTACATTGGACGATTAGTGTTAAGGACTTAAAAGTGAAACATATTAGATAAAATATTGCACGAAAAGGTAAGTTTTTAGTTTTGACTTGAACATGGTGACGATCTAAAAACATGTGGTGGTTCGTTCCATTCGTTCCATAATAGGGGACCAGCCACACTGTACTGTCTGCACCAGAGAGAAAGTGGTGATTGGCACAGTGAGCAAGTTCTGGTCACCAGATATGAGCATCCTCGATGCATGGTTTACAAGGTTGTAACAGTTCCTGAAGGTAAGTGACGTCAATGACGTCACAAACCTAAAGACTAACCAATCATATATTTGCTTATCAAATATATACCCTCCATGCAGTGGGTATGTGGTCTGAGGTATTAGACATTCTAGCATATATAATGACTTTACCTGAATATAAACGAATACTTGTATATTTATATTAAATAAAGAATGGAGGTTGTTTTACAATTAAAAGTTATATTGTAGACTTTGGTGGAATAGAGTCATCTATAAATAAATCTTATAAATAAATCAAAATAGACTATATCACACAGAATTACAGTCCCCGCTTATCCCGGTTTCTGCAGCGTGAAGCGACATAGGAGTGTAATTCCTCCAGGATGGGAAGGAAGTTACCTTGAATTCCTAGTATTTACTCCTACCCATCTCTACTGCTTCATGGGTGGACAGAGGCACACTTGCGGTTGGGACCTTGTCCAAGTGTCTTGGTCTTACGGTGGGGGTCTGACCGGGATTCGAACTCACGTCCTCTCGATCATTATTCCGGCACCTTATCCATTACAGTACCGCACCCAACTATCAATTATATATATATATATATATATATATATATATATATTATATATAATATATTTATGTATATTATATATATAATTTACAGAAGAACTTCATTTTGCAAATCAGCGATGGACGATATATATTAATTCTGAACAACAGCATGTTAAATCAATGACTTAATTAATTTTGGTATATTGACATGTTATACACAGTCAAAACTAAGGGTTTTTAAGTGTGGATAAAGAGTGTTTTCAGCGTGTCAAAATAGCGACAAGGGTTTTCTTTGAAAACCCTTTTTCTATCAAACCTTTTTTGGGGGTTTCCCCCCAAAAAAATTTTACGAGTTTTAGTTAATCCTCTAGAAACCCTTGTTGTATTATTAAGAATCTTTTAGAATCCTTTTTAATTTATTTATCAAAGGCTCTTTTTATACCTTTATGGGATCTTAAAACCCTTTTGGAATAATTTTAGAAACCTATTTAAGGAAGGAAACTTTTTTTAAGCAAGCTACATTGACAGTGTATGAAGGAAGATTCTCCGTCTCAGATCCTATATAACTGCAGGCAGTTTTTTTAGTTCTCCGAATTTCATGTTAAACAACATGTTTGATGTAGTGATAGACTAGATTTAACAACACTGTTAGATGTAATGCGCCTTTTAGAAACCTTTTTAATTCATCAAATCTTCTGTACAGCTTTATGACATATTATAAAAACTTCAAAATCTTTTCAGAAAAAAATATCTTCTGGTGAAAATTGCCGATACCTTTTTTGTTGTCACCCTGTAATAAAGTCTTAAGCCAAAATAAAATGGGTCGCGTCCAGCAAGGTCCCTACTTAAAACATTCCTGTTGCACGAATGACTCTGCCAGCTTCTCATTCTGCACTACGACATTATGTTGTTAAATCTAGTCTATCACAACATTAAACATGATATTTACATTCAGAGAACTAAAATATAATAAACTGCCTGCACCTACGCTTTAGTGATATCGGATCTGAGACGGAGAATCTTTCTTCATCCTCTGTCAATGATGCTTGCTTCATTGGGTTCGACGCACGTGCATAAAAATCACGTGATATCACAGCCGGTGACACTCGGGTATATCCGAAAAACTCCGTACGTGTGGGTGGCGCTATTGCTCTCTCGTGGCATTTAGAGAAAATGTATGTTTGAGTTTAAAAAAGGGTGATTGTCAAAATAAAATAGGTTAAACGCAGGAATTTATGGCTTAAAAACCTTTGCGCGTCAGCGGTAAGGTTTTTTAAACTTGAAACTCTGGGGTTTTGAGGAACTCCCTTATTGAAAACCCTTACTTCTAACAGTGTACCTGTTTGTCCGGGACAGGTTTTCCATGAACTGAGTTGACCTGTTTTGATACACTGGTGTAGTTTCTAATAGAAAGGGCTGCACTAGACCCTCAGCAACATTTAAAAAATAAAGACCTCCCTTTTTTCAGCTGCCGCAACCTTTTTTAGAGATTTCAGACCAATATCTCCGGCCTGATCCCACCCCTTTTCCGGACATGAGGATTTTTATCTGGGTTTCTCATTAATACTTCTTGGACCCCTCCTTTTCCTAAATCCTGGAATCCCCCCCCCCCTGGATTCTACTAAGTGTGATAATAACTATATTTTTAAACAATCTGAGCATATTGCACACGGTCTCCATAACCAATCTCTCGCACGTTGCATGGTTCCCCCGTCCCCAATTTAAAGGGGGTTGTAAAACAATACTTATATCTCAGGTAAGCGAATTACAAGGAATACTAGTAAATGTTAACGTTGATGTTGCGCTTGTGCGTAAATTATACAACCTCAGATCAGCAGGCCATTAACACCTAAGTCGGCAGTAACTCCTGTAGTAACAAACGAATTATTGAATAATACCCCAGGCAGGGTCTGTGCTGTCTGAATCGCAGACTAGCGTCCGCTAAAAACGCCACAGCTGGGCTATCTAAGTGACGTGTTGTCAGTGCTGGCTCAACCATCTCTTGTCTGGGTCTCGTTCATCTTTGTTATTTTTCACTTTCTAATGTCTCCCGGCTATTTTTCATCACTTACTCTTCCATTCAAATTAGGACTGTTTCTTTTTTACATTTTTTTTGCTGATATCGTCATGCAGGTGTTTGGGAAATTAAATATATATATATATATATATATATATATATATATATATATATATATATATATATATATACACGAGTCTTCGTTAGCAGGACGACACTCTCACACACTTTCCAAACCTGCCCAAATAAAGAATATCTGACGCCTTGTTTTTATATTCGAATATCGTAAGAATAATGGTTCTGTAGTTGTATATTCGCATATCTTGCTTTACGTAGATATAAAGTAACACGTAAGTCTTAAACACTCGGAATAAACACGGACGCTAGCCTTCTAAAAGTATAATGCATTGTATCATAATGAAGGCTACAACCTTAAAGATTAACCAACTTTTTATCTGAATAACTCGCTAAGTTGAATATTATCAGTTGACAACTACGGTATTCAATTAAACGGAACCGGCTGTATCTAAACACCGCGTTTTAATATTAGTATGTAGGCCTATACCAATTAACTATAGAGGTCTGATTTTTAATTCGAGTATAATACATGGATATAACCCGTACTATGCTCCTGCATGTCTGCACAGAATGAATGAATGAAAAGTTCGAGTATGGATGTATAGCAACAAAAATATCGTTGCTGGTTACTTTTGGTGGCTTCATGTTGGCGAAACTATAAGTTTTCATTATTTTAAATGTTTTCTTTTTTTTTCGCGATGGTTTAATTTTCGCGATGTTACAATGGATTAAGCTAACCAAAGTATATTCATTTTTAATTGGATTATACAATATATATATACGGACGACAAAATCTCTCTCTCTGTCTCTGTCTCTATCTCTGTCTCTCTCTGTCTCTCTCTGTCTCTCTCTCTCTCTCTCTCTCTCTATATATATATATATATATATATATATGGAAGCTTATAATACAAAAAAGTAGTGCTTTAAATGTGCCAGATAAGGAAGTATCCTGAAACCTGATTTGATTAACTTTTGTTAAGCTCACACCTACCCCGTAGACGGAAACATTTCTAAATATAACAATATCCGTTAATTACAAAAAAAAATATGATTTTCTAGCGGCATCTGCGGTGAATGAGTAACTTTCCTGATTAACCGACAACAGGTTCGCGGATGTGGACTTATAATTTAATAAAATACCACAAAACGTCACAGGTTGCCATTGGTAACAGGAGGAGGGAAGAAAACATCCTTAAGGGTATTTTGTATCACCTGTGGTCAATTTTTTATCGCTAAACTTTTCCTTAAGAAACGAAGTTCCGTTAACGTCCACATGGTTGGGTACACCATGGCTTATGAGCGCAAACCTTCGGGTACTAATTCAATTTCTTCGGGCAAACGTGAGAGTGTTGTTAAAGAGCTACTTCCCTGGTGAAAAGTACCTACCCACAATGCACGGGGATTCATTTAAACCCACAGCCGTTGGTATTGCTTAATGGTGTTACCGTGTGCAGCTTATTTATGGTAACTGAGTTCATTATCTCGCGTCTTTTCGGTTCAGTACTTCAGTAAAACTGGGAATTTTTTATCTCCTTTCCATTATACACATATCCCGCCTCAGCTGTTAGAATTTCACGTACTGTACAGTTTAAGCCGCAAGTGTTACAGCAAATCTTAATGTTGTAGGGAGCGAATCTTAAATGAGTTTTCTTAATGTATTATAGTTAAACTGAATTTTACGTATTTAATACATATTGTTGTGCTGGGTATGAGATAATCCTAATACACATCTATCATTTTTAATGGTTCATTGAGAAAAGAACCCTGTTTATCCCCTGTTGTGTCAAATGCATTTGTTTTTGTCATTTAACTTTTTAAAAATAATTGTTCCATCGCCTGTTAGTTTATATATTTATTTTAAGAATGACAGTGATCAAATAAAAGTAAAATATTGTTGTAATATATATATATGTCTAAATAAGAGATTTGTGAATATATACCATCATCTATAGAAGACTATATATTGTTTCTTTTGATATCGTACTGGGGACCTTCTGAAAATAAAACGCTATAGCTACCAAGGACGTCGTGCTAATTTCCTTTACAAATTGTCGATGTACTCCTTTTCCTACAAAGGTATATTAATATATATATATATATATATATATATATATATACCTGGCTTGTACTATATATATATACATGAAGGATATTATTTTTGGCTCATATATTACATCTTTTTTCCATTTATTAACTTAGAGGCATTCTGTAATGTCTACCGTGTTCTCTTTGAATTTCTTAGCCTTTATGTAGACTAGTGTTCGTAATAAAAGGAGCCCTGACGAAACCCGTGACAAGTATATGACATGATGGCATGCACAGTACCTTTGAAATATACTGAAAGCGTTTGGCAGATATGTCGTTAATTCACTTAAGTGAACTAAGGTTAAAGAAAAACGGGAATGTTGTCTAGAGGACGAAAATCCCCTTTATCGCTGGAATGTGAGAAACGTGTACTTCGAATTATAACTTAAAACCTGAAATTTTGTGAACTTAATGTAGTTGTGTATATTTTCATTTTTTTGAAGAAATCCTTTTTTTAGGGAGAGATGAATGACAAAGTCATTCAGAAAAACTGAGCTATGACATAACATATGTGCAGTGATGTATCTGCTAGATTAGCAGATATAAATGAAGTATGTCAGGTATTTGACATATTACTGGGTTTTAACCAGTGTTGACATGTTAACGTCAAAATAGTGAAAAATTATAATTGTAAGAAATCTGAAAAATCATCCAATTTGGAACGAAACCTAACAAGGTGAGAGGAGCAATAAAACACTCATGTCACGTGGTTATGAGTGATAGTCTTCTGAAATGCTGCCTCCCGTATTAATAAAACGATTAATTTAAAATTTAAAAAAAAATCGTAAAATAGTAATAATGTCAAGCATTGATATGACCAAAGCTACATCCGGTGAAATGCCCCATATATAAGATACGCTAACCACATTGATTAAAAGTGGAGACGAATATATTTTTAAGATAAAGGGTCACATATGAATTGTGACGGACGGACAGACGGTCGGTGCTGATAACTGTATCCGAGGATATATATGTGCTGAGGCATCAGTTTCCATTGAAGTCAATTTGACCAAAATTGCAGTTACGAGTCCATTGTGACATAAACGATAATCCTGTTATATGAAGGATATACTGTTGACTTCGGTGCACCTGTCGTAAATAGAAAAGACGTCCATGTTGGCTATTAAGGCGTCAACTGCCAGGAAAAAAAAACACAAAGAACATTTCTGGCCCAAAGACCACCTATGCATTTACCCAAAAGGCAGCACGAAAACTAGTGCATCGATCTATTGTAGGGATATATCATGCAGTCTTTCAAAGCCATCACGGAGGCTGGCGGGGAGCTATTTCGGTTTGGGAAGCGTGAAAAGCCGGAAGTACCTAACCGGAAGTTACTGAGCCTTTGTCCTGAAGAAACCGGAAGTATCAAGGCTTCGTCGGCAAAGACAACCAAAGGTGACTGAGTGAAATCAGCGGGGAACATGGCGAAGTTAATCCCATTTGATGTGTCGAAGGACATCACGTGTAAACTACGGCCCGTGCCCACGGATGGATTAACATATTTGTGTGAACGCATCAAGTGACTGGCGTCGAGTACAGAAAAATCTAAAATAGGAAGCATATATTTCTATACAAGGTATATCTGTCCTAAAGGATTTGATCAGTATGCTTTCAAAAGTCATTTTCTCTCATGAACTATTGCAGACAGGTATATATATATATATAGTGTGTGTGTGTTTCAGTTTTTACATCCACACAGACTTGATCAAATGTTTGAACATCAAGCAATTCGCGAACGGCAGTAATACTTGATATCAAAATATCTTTGACACGATTGTCTTAAAGAGTGTGTTTTTATTGTGTCTATCAGTCAGTCTGGTTTATTTAAGCGTTAGTGAGAGGCGTGAAGTTGATTTAAATAAGGCCGTATCTTCATTGAGATTTTCAGTTCAGTTTTCGTTATGACAAGTTTTGTCACTCTGACATCTCGGTTTGATTCTCTTAACCCTTAGGCAAAATCCACCTGTATCTTATTAACGAATATCCACCTGTATTATGTACGTGTGTTTTATAGTATATAACGAGACAGCCTGTCTAGTTGACGTATAAAAAATAAGAATATAACAAAAACAACCGTCTTCTCATAAAACAAGAAATGTAACAAGATTACGTCACTTGGGCTGGCGGCGGCAAGATTATTTATGCAGACCGATGTGTGCACATCAATAAAGTATATTAGTATTATTATTTATTTTGAGATCGATTTGTTTACTTGTTTCATTGATCACCTCACTGTGATATCCACAGGCCTAACATTCATTATTTATTAAATGTGACTCCCTTTACTATACAAACACTAGTAATTTATTTTTCGTTATTATCCCCCAGAAGCCTTTTTCTTCATGCAAAGTTCCTATATTTATGTTAAATATTTAAAGATGAATAAATCGATAACATGTCGTCTTTTTTAAAGAAGTCTGGCTCCTGAAATAAGGATAAACTCTCTGGACAATCTAATGATCCATTCAGCATGTAGGACAAATTGAACTTGGAATATTATAATTATGAATTGCCTATTGATCTGCAGTTTTTATTACAGATTAGTCTATTTCATATCTAATATAATATTACTGAATCATCGACGAAAGAGGCCTTTAAAATCGGTCTAATGTATTTTCCTTCAGAATATTACACCATTTTACAGACACGAGTGCGTAACTGCTTAGCAACAATTAGCGGTAATAGGACAAGTTGATCGCCGATACTTGAGCCTGCAGTCAACACCTGAATTTTGTTATATATTTTCTTATCTCCTTTATAAACAGAAAACATATATGTATTCAAGGGAATTATGTTTCCTCTATAGTAAAAATAATGGGAAATTGATTGAGCTTATAAAGCTTTAGACAATAACTCAGTGATGGGGTGTATTCATCATTTGTATAACGTTACAGCAAAGACAGCGGGCGCCTTTAAACCTGCTGCCCCCTGGTACCAGAATAGTGAACCAGTGCCCCACGGGTCATTACCAGTGATGATTGGGGCGGCGGAATTTATTGACTGTTACAGAACGTTCAGGCATGAATCAGGCGCTGGGCTGTCAGCAGGCTGTCCCTTGCTGCTTATACTACAGTCAATACACACATCTGACAGACAGCTGCTGGCGATACTGGAACAGCAGCAATTTACCAGCAGAAACATCACCTATAATGATTATAATTCCAGATTCCTTCGTTTCAAGGTTCGCCTGGCCTAAGAACACTGCTCGCTTTATCTCCATGGATTCGTTTTTTATTGACTCAGGTCATTGTCCTCAAATTGCAATGGAAAACCATAACTACACTACTAAAACAAATACTCCAGTTGACCGGCTCAATTTTTCCTCACCCCTAGTTCAATCATTCTTTAATTACTTACTTCAGTGTCGATACATTTGAGAGAAAAAAAATGTTTAACTTGATAATAATAGACCATACACACAGATATTTAAATAATAAAACAAGTTTAACACTTGGTACGATGGACTGAGAACAATAAAATTTCAAGGTCACATTTGAAAATAAACATGAACTCTAATTATTCGGTTCAAAGGTATTTTTTATCCATCCCAGTTCTTAAGTACAAATACAATCTGATAAAGGGCCACATCACCTATAAAGCATGTTGAATTAACATGAAAAATAGATCCTCCCCTTTAAAATAAATTTGTACCTCCCAACATATTGCTCTGAAACCCTTTGCTTACTCCTGTAAATGAGTGTTAAAAACAGTGGACCGGGTGCGATCAAAGGTGTCACAGCCCGTGCATCGCCCGGCCACAAAACTTCAATCAGGAGACACCCTGACTGACTTAACCCAAAAAATATAATACATGTTCCCGCTGGCTGAACCATTACCTGCTAAGACTCACAATCGGACCTTGCGGCCTTGTTATTGTAAACAGACACACGTGGACTGTGTTCACCAACACGCAGATACATAACAGGGTGTTAAACAGCCGTATACGAGGTTCTGTGTGTTGGGGTGGTTTTACTGGGGAATCCTTTGACTAAAGCAAAACTGAACTGATAGTGTGAAAGAATATGCCTAATATTGCTCCTAATTATGTCCCTTTAATATTCTGGGCACGCTTCTTTACCTCCATGGGCTAGGCTCTTGGGCCCCCTTTTGTAAAATTGACTACATCAGAACCTGTATATGAAAATAAACCCAGAGAAATGTGTATCACGGTTCATCAAGTTCATGATAGTGTCATAGTTGAGCTCTGCTCCGCAGAATAATGGCGGACCCGACTACCAGTAAATAGCTCTACCCCACGATCGGGATAATATAATGGTACAATCGTATGGTTATCTAGATTACCCGAACAATCAACGCATTGTTCCTGGGGTATCTTCATTCAACAATATGAATATTTCTTATATTAAAAAAAAATGAAATAAAAATAGTTAAGACCCCCCCCCCCCCTTTTTTTTTATTTATAGCCTCAGCAACCTCTTTTTAAACGGGTTCAGAAAAATGTTTGGGGCTTGGATCCCCCTTTTCTGGACTTGGGGACCTATTCTTAGGTCTGTCATTAGTCCTCCTGGGTTGAACCCCTGATTTTCCTCAATCCTGGATCCGCCCCTTAATCCATCCAAATTTTTTTGAGTGAAGTTACTGTCAAGCATACCATCTAAATAACCATCCAACATACAGCTAACCAGCCAGTCAAGCACTGGTATATTATAAAAATAAAATACATGCTGGGGAGGAATAATGCATGTAACACCCTTCCACCAGAGGACGTTTCTACTCGAAACAAAATTCTTCTGTGATGAAACTTTCAATTCAAAATTAACATTTCAAGGAAACACCTTATGTTTACCTGCCACATGCGTATGTTTACAAAAGATTACTTATACCGTAAAGTCCTTACCACAAAAACACTCATGTTTATGTAATTTGATTTAATGCAATTCTTATCCAGCACACCTGAACGGATTACACTGTCCTCTTCACTACATTAACACCAACGCCTCTGGTGTATTTAGTAGCCCCGATGCATTGTGGGGGTCAGATTTTGACACCAACAATCCCTTAAGGCCAAAAAAAAATAAAAGGTATGGTTCTCAGGCACCGCCCGCATCTATTTTAAACCCCCGCATCAAAACTTTTTATTTTAATTTTCAATAGAAACTTACCAATTTTGAGCTGCAGCCGCTCCGGCATTTCTTTCAAGAAGGTAAAATCTTACAATTTCCTTTGTTATTGAGTGCTTTAACTTGATAAGCCACAAAAAAATCTGTTATTACCACGCTTTTCCCTTATCATTTGACATTTTCATCGAAACATACCAAAAAATAAAAAATAAAAAAACCGCCCGCCCGCATTGATTTCTGAAAAAAGTGCCTGAGAACCATACCTTTTTTTATTTTGGCCTAACAGCAGAGTCGTATCCTTGTAAGTCCGAGTCTGCGCAGTGTGTGCATGTAACAGCCGTGGAATAACTATTACCGAGCAAGGTCAACAACTCTGTATGATGCATCAACTGATTAAGGCTAGTTCTTCCACAATTAATGTTCCTTAGTTTTATAAGGTAACACAGTTCTAGAAAAACAGGTGATTTAAGTACACACCCACACTACAAATCTGCTTCAGATTGACATTAAACTTTCTCTCTCTCTCTCTCTCTCTCTCTCTCTCTCTATATATATATATATATATATATATATATATATATATATATATATATATATATATATATATATATGTATGTTTAAATGTTCAGTTACACATTATCACGTGTTTTCATGTATTTGCAATCTTCAGATGTGATCTGTCAACGGTTGATGCAGTTATGTAAATAGAAAATAGAGCACTATTGGATTCGTTCTGCAAACATATATACTGTCGGTATATATATATATGTATATTATGTATATTTTGTGTGTGTATATATATATATATATATATATATATATATATATATATATGAAGTACTTTTATAATTTTTACATGTAAAAGGCTCAACATTAAACCTGAGCAAAAACCAAAAATAAGTCTTTTAGAGTATTTGATTACAACTCTACTACTAGAAAATGGTATGTTCCCAACAATCAATGGCTGAGAAATATTGATTTCAAGTTGAAATATATAAAGCTATTAAATTTTATTTAAATCTTTTAAATATCATTTAGTGTTGTTAAACTTCAAAGTTTCCCATAGGCTACCATAATAATGAGAATACTTTTAGCCTTCATAATATGTACATGTACATGTCAAATGGTCCCAGAATAACAGTTGATGTAATATAAAGGGAAAAATGAATCAGCGTTTAACCACATTCGTGAAAAAGTTCTGATATATTAATAGATGTTAGCTAGGCAGATAATCTTTTCATATATAACCCATATATTAAAAGTAGTAATTTGTGGGTATCTGTTGTATTTTGATCGGATTTTAGTGCAATTCAAATATAAAATTTAGTACGGCGTGAATCCGGATCCAAATATGGCTCAAGGTATACTTTCTCTGTAAGAAAGACAGAAGTGAGGCCGCTAGGAGCCCTAACGCAGCGCCATCTGATGGCTATCAACAGAGTTAAATTGGCTGATGGTAATGACACAAAATAGGTAGTCAGTGAAATTATTGCTATATATAAACATGAAAGTATAATATAATTTGATCGTGACCTATAAGAGGATTTGATCAGGCTCAGTGCTTCCACCAATATCATATTAAATGAAATGGCTTCTATTTTAATGCATGTGCCGGCCTTTCTCTCACAAAGGCCGACCATCACTAATGTCGGCGTTCCATGCATTTATTTATTTTAAAATCTCAGTCCCCAAGGACGTTGAATGGGTTAAAGTGTAGTTAAGGTTTTTGACTTCCGCCTTTTTGTCACATTCGTGTACCCCTTTTGTAAAAAATAAATTACTCTTTATTATAGAGGAGGTGTATATGTATATAAAATAAAGGTTATATATTGAATAAATATAACTAACAGTCGGTACTTCAGCTTGCGCCGTCATTATAAGCCTCCCCGTTCCTATAAGCCTCCCTGTCACCATAAGCCTCCCCGTCACTAAGAGCCTCCCCGTCACTACAAGCCTCCACGTCACTAAGAGCCTCCCCGTCACTATAAGCCTCCACGTCACTATAAGCCTCCCCGTCACTATAAGCCTCCCCGTCACTCTAAACCTCCCCGTCACTCTAAGCCTCCCCGTCACTCTAAGCCTCCCCGTCACTCTAAGCCTCCCCGTCACTCTAAGCCTCCCCGTCACTATAAGCCTCCCCGTCACTATAAGCCTCCCCGTCACTATAAGCCTTCCCGTCCCTATGAGCCTCCCCATCACTAAGAGCCTCCCCGTCACTACAAGCCTCCCCGTCACTACAAGCCTCCCCGTCACTACAAGCCTCCCCGTCACTACAAGCCTCCCCGTCACTACAAGCCTCCCCGTCACTATAAGCCTCCCCGTCACTATAAGCGTCCCCGTCACTAAAAGTCTCCCCGTCACTATAAGCCCGCCCCCGTCATTATAAGCCTCTAAGTTCCTATAACCCTCCCCGTCACTACAAGCCTCCCCGTCACTACAAGCCTCCCCATCACTATAAGCCCCCCCCCCCCCCCGTCACTATAAGCCTCTAAGTCCCTATAAGCCTCCCCGTCACTACAAGCCTCTCCGTCACTATAAGCCCCCTCGTCACTACAAGCCTCCCCGTCACTACAAGCCTCCCCGTCACTACAAGCCTCCCCGTCACTATAAGCTCCCCCCCCCCTATAAGCTTCCCCGGCACTACAAGCCTCCCCGTCACTATAAGCCCCCCCCCCCCCCCCCCGTCACATGCCTCTAAGTCCATATAAGCCTCCCCATCTAAATAAGCCTTTCCGTCCATTTAAGCCTCGCCGTCCCTATAGGCCTCCTTATAAGAATATTCCTACGGAGTAGGCTTAAATACAAGGAGTAATAGAGAATTTTATTGACTTGATTGTTTGCATAGCGAATTTAAATTGTTGAAATTATTTGCATGAAGATTTCAAGTTCTTGACACCAGTCTGTTATAAACTGCAAAAGTGTTTATATGAATATACAGCAAGACAATGTTTTATATATTCATTGATATTGGCTTTTATATATTCTAATATTGGTGTAAAAGACGGGTTGCTCTTATACAAGAAACCCAAGAATATCCATTTAGATATGTCATCTTTCTTAATCATATCTTGCCAAAGAGATTAAATGTTTCTTGAATATGAGACTTTATTTTCTTCCTAAAAATATAATGACTCCCTGTATTAGAACATACATACAGTCGTTACATCATTACATCTATCGAAAACCCCTTCAGGGTTTCCTTCGATGGTCATCTTTTAGTTGTTCAATTTGCCAATAGATGGCGCTCTATTTAGCGACATTGTCAGACTGCACGGGTTCAGTGGTCGTTCAAAACAGCTTTTTAGCTCTAAAAATGTATTATTCCACAACATTATACTGCATATGAATCCTGTACAGGGTACATTTAAGGAAAAATCATTTCATTTTACATTTTATATACGGTCAACTAAAGGGGAGTATCTGACCATGCGAGCATCTACCCTACATACTGGACGTATATATAGTGCGCAAAATATAGATATGACAATGTAAGTCTTACCTATATTAATCTGAACACGAATAAAATTGAACAGTATAAAACCACAGGAGTTGTATTTTAATAAGCATCTCCTGTAGTTCCTGTAGTTTGAAGGAAATGTATTTACTATGTACCCCCTCTCCCCACCCAACCCCTCACCACCATCTTTCGCTGGATCTTTCTGTCCAACAAAAAGGTTATTAACTTTATGGCTCAATAATGTGTTCAGCGTCAATGAATGTGTTGCCACATAAGCAAAGCGACTGGACATGGTAATATGAAGTGTTAACAGTGACAGCGCGACTAACATACTGAATTGACGCTTGAGTTCTGAGCAAATGAGTCTATTCCGATATCTTGCGTCTATTTACTAAAGATAATCCCTTAAACCATTCATAATAAAAGGTGTGCCAATCCCACCGTACACAAAATGTTTGTTTTTTTTTATATCCACGTAATGATAACATGCGGGGGCCAAATAATCCAAACACACAATGACTGCTGACCGCAAGTCAGAATTACCATCTTAGGTAAAATGATTTTTTTCTGTTTTTCAGTATTGAAGCATGCCCTGCGTTTACTAACAGCTTGCAGATAAACAAGTTCATACATCCTTTATTAGAACTTTTGTCAACAGGAATTATCTAATAGACAAACAAGCTCACATGTCATTACCGAGGCGTCATGATAACTTTTCTTAACAGGAACTATACCTACAGTTTATTAAAGGGGCCCATTCACCTAACGGACCTTTATAGACTAAAGGTGATCCCTTAAAGCTTAAATAAAAATAGGCCAAAACACGTGGATATATCACTGCACAAAGACTTAATGTTATGTTTATATCAACGTGTTTATTATATATGGCGGCCCACCAAAACAAATTCAACAAAGGCATCTAGCGGCAAATCAGATAAGCCAGAGCTTTGCAAATGGCGTTTTTCAACAAGTGACCCTTTTACCTAACATATATATGCAACCTACCACCTGAGGTAACGTGTATTTCCCGTTTGTCAACATTGCAGTGTTTACAAACATGTTTATAAGCAAGTTCATACATCCTTTAGGGAGGCATTATAAGAATTTTTCATGACCAGATTTACCCTTAGAACATTAATATACTAGTATACGCGGAAGAAGCAAGAAATCAAATCAATTCTTTTTCAAGAGGTAGGTGAATGGGTACCTTTAATATGTACACAGAGTAAGCCACAAAGCACATATATATACTTTCAATAGAAATGGTAAGTGAATAGCTGGCTCCAATGTACCTTTTCATCTAGCGACATGTGTTAATGCCAAATTGATTCACGTATATATATTTTCGTGGCACCTGCGTTTGAGCGTTAAGTTCCGCGGGAAGCTATTTTTATCACAGGTGTCATAAAATGGGGTAAAAGGTTGGGGGAGGGGTACCTGATATTCATTGGAGGGTCAATAAATCTTCCTATAGTCAGCAAAAACGATACTCGTCCACATAAAGCACTTGAGGTGTCAACATATAAGAGCAGACAGCCTCCGGTATATGGGGGTATCCAGGTTTGTACAAAAAGTGGTTCCACCTGCTTTCGATACAGAAAATAACAAGAATTATGTAAATACATCATTAAGTTTGTTGATATTTTGTATTGCATAACAATCAGTGATGTGTTCGAGTCCACACTATATCCGGGTGCGAATACAAGTAAGAGTCCAGATCAGTCCGAGTCCGAGTCTGAGTGCTCGAGGTTCGAGTCCAAGTCCACCTTCATCGAGTCCGAGTCATTTGGATTCCGAGTCCGATTCAAATCTTCTTATTGAAAGAAATTAAAAAAAAAGATATTTGAGATAATAATGCAAATTTTCTGTCGGTGTACAAGTGCCATTTATTTAATATTTAATTACGTTTATATTCTGATGCAGAGCAAAACCTTGGTATGAATAGTCTTTTTTTTTAAATAATATAATATTCTAGTGGTAGTTCACCCATGTGTACAACCTTTATATTATCTAAGACGGTTTCTTATCAACTGGACTTAAGATGGACTCCTAATTTTTCGAGTCCTTGCCTCTGAGTCCTAGTACAAGTCGAGTCCAGGACCCTCGAGTCCATGTCCGAGTCCTTAAAAAAGCTGATTCAAGTCCTACATTACTGCTAATAACTAGTCAAAACGATAATAGTTACAAAAGCAAAAGGACAGTCGAAAAACTAAAGGTTTTCTTTATAAAACCTTAGTTTATCCTCGGTTAGGTAAGATGGAAGGTTTTCCTACAGAAACATGGGAAATGCATTAAGAAATTTATACACGAGAGCAATTTTCATTTATTTTTATTGAGGCCAAGGCTGACGAAACATGAACACCTCGGGCTGCGTGTTAAACAAATGTAAGTTCTTTTGCCTGAGGATCATTACGTTGATGTGGTACACGACTGAACAGACAGACATTAGGACCTCATTATCATCTAAATGTCCTCGTATACATGCGGCCTGAAGGTTATTCTGACAAGCCAGTGGAGGGGCGTTGGGCGGTGTCAGGGGCAGCACTGATACCTAAAGTGGGCCTTGACTGGACCACGCAAGGTTACACCATAACTACTTATAATAGTCGGCCTCTCTTTCTCTCTCTCAACCACTGTCTGTCTATCAGTCTCTCTCTCTCTCTCTCTCTCTCTCTCTCTCTCTCTCTCTCTGTTTGTCTGTCTGTCTCTCTCCTTCAAAGTCTGTCTGTCTGTCTTTTTGTGTGTCTTTTTGTGTACCTCTCCTGCTCTATCTCTCTGTCTGTCTCTCTGTCTGTCTTTCTGTCTGTCTGTCTCCGTCTGTCTCTGTCTGTCTCTCTCCCTCAAATTCTGTCTGTCTGTCTATATGTCTGTCTCCCTCTCTTCTCTCTTTCTCTCTCTCTCTCTCTCTCTCTCTCTCTCTCTCTCTCTCTCTCTCACAAACACACAACTTTGCAACTTTTTGTCTTTTGTCTGCCTCTTTCTCCGTTCACCACCAGTTACTTCATCATTTATGGATGTATCTCTTTATTCTACATGTTTGTTTTTCTTTCTGCTCTCTCCAGACTCCTATACTTAATCCGGCTGTCTGTGACTAACACGGCACCGGATAACTGATACTGTGCCAGGATTTGCCCTCAGTGACCCCGGCTGTATTACTCACAGCATTCTCAATAACTCCTTACTGGACCCTTGAGACTGTTGCTGTTCCTGGAACAGCCTCAGCTTGGCTTTCTGCGAGAACAGCCACCAGAGACAGTACACGTGTTTATTTAGCAGGGCCGTGGGCCGGTTAACAGAAACGATCACTCTGTGATGGGGGTCAGAGAGTTTGTTTATGGTGGGGAATACCCTTCAGCAAGACTCAGTGCCTCGCGGATTGTATATCTAGCTGTTGTTGGTAAAGAATGATACATGCATGTAAGGCGTTATTGTATATCTGCACAGAGAGAGAGAGAGAGAGAGAGAGAGAGACAGACAGACAGACAGACAGACAGAGGGAGAGGGAGAGTGAGAAACTGACTTGTGTCCCAAGATATTTTCTTTTGTAACTCAACATAATATTTACAGGTATTATATAATATTTATATAATCTATATTATAACTTTATATTTTTTATCTTTTTTACTTGTATCTTGGTCTTCGTAGTTTCTTACTTTTAATGTTTTAATATCTGATAGTTTTTACTTAACCTAGACAGAAGCTTTTATTATCTCCCATTTTAATTGATTTTTTCAATCGGTACATATAAGTGGTGAGCCAAATAACCGATTATATCGATGATTAGTCGTATTCTTTCATAATCGATTAAATCGATAAACGATGATGTATGCACATCTAAAGAAGTCATAATTACCCGATAAAATATTCTAATTCTATCAGAGATATAAGAAAGACAGGGCACTAAAAACCGAACAGCATTGAAGCTCAACCTTGCGCAATGAATTAGTGTTAACAACCCTGCCAATTCCTTGACCTTTCAGCGTGATGTATAAGTAAGACTGACTTCACTCGGTCAGTTTATTAGGTATAATTCTAGACCACAGATTTCACGCGGTTATATAAATGGTATATAAAATAATCGATTCATAATCGATCATTGGTCGTTTTTTAATCTTCAGTCATCGAGCATGATTTTACAACCGATTCCTACAACTAGCACATATAACATAATCCTGAGAAATTTGTAATTATTTATCCAAGGGTCTATCCCAGCGCTGTCTGTCAGAAACTACATGAACTGCGCATGAACGGGTGATATTTTGGTATAAATATTATAAAGACAGATCAGAGAGATAGAGAGTCAGAGAGATACTCAAACAGATACAGAGCAGCCTCAGTAAATCGCAGCAGGACTGAGGCCAGCGTTACTGTAAGCTGATATCATACCCAATAAATCATTGAAACAATGGTGCATTACAAGAGATAGAGAGAGAGGAGGAGGAGAGAGAGGGAGGAAGGACAGAAGGTTGTTTCTGGCATGGCCGCCCTACCCCGAGGCCATATTTACAGAGAGGATGTCATCCGAAATAGGATATACATCAGTGTTTATCAGGATGGATTGAAAATATATCCTGCAAGAGACTGTACAGAAATAAATTTTGTCTTGACATTATCTTCATATTTTCAGGTATACTGTATAGAGTACATTAAGTCACAAAAATACAAAATGTCCGTAGCTGACGCAAATCAGTCCTTCAATCAGGCCGTCAAATGAATTGCAAACAAAGCAAGTACACAATGTATGCTGATTTGGTGTCAGCCGCTTAGTCAATAAATCACCCGCTAGATGATGGCATCGTGCCTTCAGTAAGGCCAGAAAAGATCTTGCAAGAAGTACTCCATTTCCGAATCATTCCGATGGAGTTAGTTCTATATACATTCGCTAGATGGTTGCAGCATGCCTAAAGTCAGGCCCAGCAGATTACCTGCCAGAGAAAGAACCCAAAGTTCCGACCTACTGTTCATTTTTTCTATTTTAAAATTATCAGCCAGAGCAGCATAAGACATCAGAAGTGAGGCCCAGACTCACGGTTGCACATGCGTTTTATTTGCCATATTTTTGTTGGAAAAAAATGGAGTGGACTGGCAGGTTTAGAAAACAAGAGCTGTTTATCACACGGAATCGGTCAGTGATCTGTCATGCAGAAAACAGACATGACTCACAGTCCAGCCACCAGTACCCTGCACCAGCACGTTGCCAGCCCAGACACCGTGCATGCACTGCTGGCAGCCGGCCACTATAAACCGTTAGTCAAACCACGACCGGGCCGTAATGAATTTCAGCACATTCTTGTTGGCAGGGAATTGTTGTGTGTGAGTTCAAAGACGATCCGCAGACGTTCGTGTTTATTTGCCAGTGTTAGACAGCTGCTCTATGTTGTTTTACATCCACAGCGGTTAGGGTGGAATGATTCAACGCCACCTCATTGGTTAAATAAAGAATTCCTCCCCGCGGCTATTATCATAAAATTCTCAGTGTCACATTTTCTTATGGTGTTTTTATCTTTCCTGTTATTTCTTCCTTAGTGTGAAAAGAGACTTCTGTAAAATAATGTATATTGTTATTGTGAAATGTTAAAATTTACATTTATCTCCCTTTTAATGACCTTCTTTTCTAAGTCAACTTGTTTCATAAAAAAATGTAAAAGAAAAAATATGTATATCAATGATCTATGAATATTTAATTATTTTTCCTTCTCTGTTCCTTTATTGTATTCTCAGACAAAGTCGGGTATACTATGGTTTAAGCACCGCCGCCGCCGCCGTAGAAAGTTCTTGTCTGCGTGATACCTCAAAATATTTCAAACTTGACATGTGTAAAGATATGAGTGAGAAGACGAAGCCTATTTAAAAGGAGCAAGGACCTGATAAAAGATTGTGGCCATGACCTTTAATAGGTCCATTTTTGGTATATAACACACAAATTCTTAATTATCTCAAGAAAGTTTGCATGGATCAAAACATCAACTTGACCAAAGATCTTGGACAGTATTGTCACATGCCGAAGACTGGTATTGCCACCTATTATCCTTTTATTGTTTTTACGCCCACTATTGCAACGTTCGGTACTGTGAGCATTATCAGTCAAAAACTAATGGACAGATTTCTCATATAATATGCACTTAGATATAGGTCAAAGGATGAATTTGGGTCATGACCTTTACAACGAGAGTGGTCTTTTTCTTGGATTTTTCCATAATTGGTGATAAAACAAACAAACCATTGTTTCTCAGATTTTCTTTTTTATTAAATCAAAATGAAAGATGTCAGATGATAAGTTGTCGAAAGAGTTTGAAAACCTGTTACCTTGACCTAGACCTTCACGGCCAAATCTGTTGATATATAAGATTTTTGTGAACACAATAACTTGGAAAGTTCTTCTTCAAATGTGAAACCGAGATTGTTTCCGCCAAATGTCAGACATGTTTGAAGACTGGTGACCTTGGTCGTACTATTCCAGGCCAACCCTGTTTTGTTAACCCCCTAAACTTTAACGTACAGACTATCTTTTCTTCAAATTAAATACACAAATGAATTCCGCCAAGATCTGAGATAAGTTTGAAGACTGGTGACCTTGAGATTGGTTTACAAGGTCAAACCTGGAGGAACTTAGGATTATTGAGAACCCCATCACTTTTAAATAACTGCATATTTTTTTTCAAATCTGATACACGAATTTTCTCTATCAACATGATGGACAAGTTAAATATTTGTGACCTTGACCCTGGTGGCCTTGTCAAGTGTCAGTATATAATTCTGAAGAAGGGGCGTATTTAACAAGAGGGTATGCCTGAACAGTGTTGGGATACTACGGTGTCTCTGATGCCAGAAATTTCTAGTTCACATTTTGTCTTTTTCTTCTTCTTACTTTCTCGTTCTTTTTCCTCCATAAATTGTTTCTTACTCCTTTTCTTTTTCTTTTGTTTCTCTTTCTAACTTTCTTGTTTTGGTCTGAAGACGTTATTATTTCCTGTAGTATGTAATCTCGAAATCTAATACTTTAAGAAATTCTTATACCGAAATCTGATTCTTTAAGAAATTCGTATACCTTTTAGTGTCCATGTTCATGAAAATAAATAATCCTACTAATGTACAAAGAGGTCCGGTGAGTTTTATGTATAGTCTGTATATAGTTGTATATACCAGTATATGGCTATACAATAATGGTTACTAATTTTCTATATTTTTAAATATTTATAGATTTAATTTCTCAACAAAAAAAAAACGCAAGCCTCCTAACCCACTTTTTTCCCCTCAATCTGGCTATACCATGCCTCTGGACATGAACACACCACACTGCCATGCATGCACAGTCAGGCAAATCAAGGGCTCCCAAGGAACATGGACTGATAAAGGGACAAATCCTTTTCTTGAATATCAACATGAGCCCGCTGGTATTTCCTCGTATCCCTTAACATATATACAGATGGTCCGTCTGTTTACCTGAGGGGCCCAGCCCTTATTTCCACAATCTGTCCTTTTTCAAGTTGTATATATCTGGATTGTGTCTAGCCCCGTGGAATCCTCTAAGCATGGGAGATTGAGCCTTTGAAGCGTATGGTTCGCTGATTATGGAATCTGATTCTGTCATACAGGTGGACTGAGATCAGGTCTGTCTGAGGAAGACTGAGAAAGAGACCGAGAAACAAACGCACGTACTGAAACCCCAAACAAAGACCGACAACGAAACACTAAAGCAACATGAGAGAGAGAGAGAGAGAGAGAGAGAGAGAGAGAGAGACAGAGAGAGACAGAGACAGACAGAGACAGACAGACAGACAGCCAGCCAAACAGGCAGGCAGGCAGACAGTCAGACAGACAGACAGACAGGCTGACAGACAAAAGACAGACAAAAAAACAGAAAAGAGAGAAAGAGACAGACAGACAGAGAGAGAGCGAGAGAGAGAGAGAGAGTGAGAGAGAGACAGTCAGACAGACAGAGAGAGAGAGAGAGAGAGAGAGAGAGAGAGAGTGAGAGAGGGACACTCAGAGAGATAGAGGATCTTGACAATAGGATACTTTATATGCTACTGATATATATATATATATATATATATATATATATATATGTGTGTGTGTGTGTGTGTGTGTGTATACTTGTATATCTTATCCAGTTACCATAATCATTTGAAATCTCTAAATATTTTTAGAACAGTGTATTCTTAGGGAATCCCAAGGTTGAAAATTGTCTCAAGAGCCTTTGAAAATATAATATTTTCTATTAATTCAACCCCTTTTTTTTAACGAATTTATAGTTGTAACTATAACAATCATACCCTCACTTGAATTCAGTATAGTTTACAATTGTATATGTAGGTACAAACCGTTCATAAACCATAGGTACTCACGAACTGAGGTAACCTCGATTCTTTTTACCACTAGACACACGACTCACAATTAACGTGATGAGACCTGAAGATACGTCTAGAGTTAGGATACACATTAACATGGTCCGCATAAATCATTCAGTACACGCTTCTATAGGTATAAATCACACTCCAACAAATTCTCTCTACAGCCTGGAAACCTTACAGAGAGGATAAAGGATAAAAAAACCAGGAAAGGCAGCAGGTGTGAGACGACCAGTTTTGTATTACCTTGTTACGGTCGGACTGCTCTGTATAATAGGTGATAATGGATTCAGCGTATGTAGCGACGCAGCCTCTGATTTACGGGAGATGAATTACTCCCACTTGAACTTTGTAAGATGATAGTGTATGCGACATGGCAATTTGTCCATAGTGAGTGAATGTGACTAGTAGTTACATGTATATAATCCTGGCTAGTTATAAGCGTTGCTCTGCTAACGTGGTATAACTTGATATTAAATTATGATTTTAATGCTCTGTGATTTTAATGATTTTCCTAAATTTTGAATAACAAGAGGTTGATACATCAATTGACTGTATACATACATAGCGGTAATCACAATCGAGTAATACTGGTCATGTTTTGGAGGGACTGGTTTTGCATGGACCGAGTTGACATGGGCAGAGTTCACTGGTATAGTTTCTGAGAGACGCATGGCGCCGTGACAGACTCTTCATGGAATAATATTAAATTCTTCAGTAATAATTTTACTCGTCATGAATCATGACATTTCAGGATAAAAAAAAACGGTGTGGCGTGACCACAGTGGAGTTGCGTGGGAACGGTTTAGTGCCAACACAGACAGTTGTAATAATACATACAGTAAAACCTCAAAATTAGACTTGGTCGGCTAAGCAAGGTCATATATAAAGAGTAAAAACAATGCGCAATTGGTCGTTACTGTGAGGTGGTGGCTATACGGGGCTGGTCGTTTTTACTGAGATTTTACATTTGGTGGACTGCCAGAGACACGGTGTATTTTCTCATGCAAGCGTCATTGTTTGTTAAGAACATCTGGCGGTCTTCGGGTTGATGTGCTTTGTCATTTGAAAACATTGCATGGTACTTCTCCGGTTCCAACAGATGAATGTCAGGCTAGCTAATATCACGGATGGTTACAAGATTTCAAAACAAAAAGGACATTCTTGTCAAGAGGAGGGATTTTAGTGATAGGCTGTGTCAAATACGGAGACACTAGAAGAATGGTGTTTGGTAATAATATAATAATAATAATAATAATGACAATAATAATATTTATCGTTCACTTTGTAAAGCGGACAATCTATAAAGATATATATATATATATATATATATATATATATATATATATATATATATATATATATCCTCTAAAATTTATATCAATTCAAATATCAAAATGCAATCAACAAGCACACATTAATCAATCTAACAGAATTAGATCTTTACACAAAGAATCCAGTAAACAATACCCTGTACAGACTGATACAAACGTCTCGATGTCATACATCGATCTATGTATAAATAATAATTTCATAAAAATTTCATTGGAAAATATTCAGGCTCTATACTCTCAGTAAAATGCAAAATGTATATATTGATTGGAATTGGTTGTAAAATCATAAATCGACCGATGATCAATTATTAATAATTAATTTAACGTACCTACTATATTACCTTGTAATATGCTGTAGAGAAATATACCTATTGGCCGAGTATACATATAAATGCAGTCTGACATGTACGTCACGTTAGAAAGTTAAGGTAATCGCCAGGTTAATTGTTGACACTTTTCTGTGCATGCACCAGGTTCAGTTAAATGTTGTTGGCACATTTGTGTCCCGTCTTTCTTATATCTCTGACAATATTAGAGTATTTTCCTGGTTAATATGACTTCTTTGCATGTGCATACCTAAATGTTTGTGATGGATAATGCAAAGATGCAACCAATTAAATCAACTATGAAAGAAAACGACCAAACACAGACGCTCTCGTGCATTAAGATTTCGTGACTTTCGAAAATGGTATACTTGGCGACAATTCTATGTCTAAGCTATAAGACACGATGTCTAAAAGCGTTTATATGTATGTAAACGGTGTCGTGAAACACAGATGTCGAAAAAATATTGCTCATTTTCTTGTGGGAAAGTGGTACGAAAGGTGAGACATAATTAACTATACGAAGTGTCATATTGTGATTGGCATAACACTGGGTATTACTGGTCGAGTGGGACAATCGAAACATTTGTAATATTAACAGGTACAAAAACCTAGGTGACAAAGCGATATCGCGTGCGTTTGCTTCGCTGGGAAAAAGCTTATCTCGTACTAAAAACAATTACACATTAAATTTACTTCTTCATAGTACAGGGGCTATTTTCACATTAGTACATTTGTGATATTAACAGGTACAAAACCTAGGTGGGAAAGCGATATCGCGTGCGTTTGCTTCGCTGGGAAAAAGCTTATCTCCCACCAAAAGCCATTACACCCTAAATTTACTCTTTTATAGTACGGGAGCTATTTTCACTCTTAATTTACTGCACTGGTAACAGGCTCTCGAGAGAATGGCTTCTCGTTAAGATAAGGTTCACTATATTTACTGACAAACGCGAAAAGGAGGCATCTCGGGAGAAGTTTGGAACTATTAAGTAATTACTTATCTCAATGTTATATAAAACATCTACGCTTTCAATCTCCTTCGCTGTAACCGCTGCTTTTTATAGCAAGTTTTTTTCGGGGTTTCTACACCAGGGCTGGCACAGGACAACGTATTGTAATCAGACCGTGGTATCGCCATATATGCATCATTCCAATATGTAAGAGCGGGGTGCCACGGGTTTGAAACTTGTAGTTCAATGCACAATGCAATACCACGCTCGCATTGGTCTTATTACAATCTTTGCCCTGTGCGACCCCTGGTGGTGAAACACGGAAAATCATGATATACAAACAGCGGTTAAAACGAAGGAGCTATAGAACGAGTGCAATGTACATAATAGCTGCGTGAGGAACGTAGAAAGCCCTGAGTAGTTTGTTTATCATACGCTAAAATACAAATGTACAATCACACACATTATCAATATACATAATGTGTATTTTGCGTGGTTGTGGACTGGTGTCCTGCTCAATTATGTCTCTAATTTTCACGAACCAATGTGTATCTCAAAGAAAAGACATTTTAATATGCATTGTAAGCGCAGACCACCAAAAGGACTGGCTACATTCGAATTCATTATATGCCAGCATTGCTGTGGGAACGAATGTATTCGTATTATTATGTAATATAAATTATAGTAAATGGCACAACTTTAGGACCTCCAACATGAGTTTATTACATAAAACATACCCATGCAGGGATCCGTGTTTTGTAAGTATGTACATATAATTTCATATATACATATACAAAAATATAAATTATACACACTGTAATGCAGTCATATGGATCAAATCAAAGTCTAGACAGTATTCGAAAAAGGATATATGAAACACATGTATTTGTATGGCTTGTGGTTTATAGAGGAAGAAAACAAAGTCCTTCTAATGTTGCTTCGTGGTAGGCGCGATGCGTGGGTGTAAGGGGTTAGGCTACACCAAAGATGCAATCAATATATATATATATATATATATATATATATATATATATATATGTATATATATATATATATATATATATACTATGTAATATTACAAGTACATAGCTTGCCTAGATGAATGGATTCGCCAAGCGATTATTGGAAGCCTCTTAAACCCAACACAACTGAGCGATAATGGGGAATCGACTATAAACTGTACGACCTTTAGAATAAAATTAGGTAAAAAAAATATTAGGTGCACATCTGTGATCTAGAACTAATACTGTACCCGAAATTAAAGCTTTTTCAAAGTCAGCCTTATTGGAGAAAATGACAGAAGAAAGAAAAAATAAGTTTGAAATGGATGGTCTTGCATGCAGAATTACACAAAGTACCCAAATATGAGTATAGAAAAAACCTCATCAACTCATTTATAAGCCCTCCTGTCCTGACCATTAATTAAATGGATAGCTTTTGACTTTAGCCCGCAGTACTATATACTAGCATGAATCAGTTAAACCAGCGATTGTTAAACATCTTTGTCATCACAGACCCCGTACCGTTTGACCCGCGGCACAGTAAAACACTGACACCAAGCATGAACACAGTATATACACTTCAAGGTGCACTGGACTGGTGTACAAACATACAACGGTTATAGGGCTGTCCTGGGAGGCTGGTAACGTAGCTTTTTGGCTATATCAGTATCTTGTTTGACGACATATATCAGTGTATATCTGAACAGACCGATATACATGATATATTTACATAAGTGAAATCCGAAGTAGCGGTAGACTTCTCCAACACCGCTGATGTGTGCAGCACATTAAAGAGGTAGTACAAGCTTTATTAGTATATACTTCAAACCAATTATAAGTGGTACAGAAATGTCCTTCTTCGTGGTTCCAATTAAATAACTCTCACCAGTAAATGCATGCACATAATCATAGTTTGTATAATTCCATTTAGGAAGAAGTGTTAACCATGCATTTCTTTAAAGGGGCCCAATCACATATAAAGCATGTTGAGTTAATACGAAAAATAGCTTTTTCCCTTTAAAATACATCTATACCGGCCAAAATATTGCCCTGAAACCGTTTGCTTTCTCCTGTAAACAACTGTTAAAAACAGTGGACCGGGCGCGAAGAAAGGTGTCAACATAATCACAGCGCTTGGGGCCGTGTCCATTGCTGAGCCAAAACACGTGTCAATCAGGTGATACCCGGTCTGACTTGGCCCAAAATATGTAATACATATTTCTGCTGGCTGAAACACAGCGTAATGCCTCTCTTAATCGGACCTCCGGTCAGGCGGGCTTGTTATGGTAAACAGACTGTGTTTACCAACATGCAGGGCCTAAACATGGTGTTAAATAACTGTATGCGGGGAAAAGAGACCGTCTGCTGGGATGGTTTTGCTGGGAAACATTTGTATAAAGCAAAACTGAACTGATAGTGTGGAAGAATAGCCATAATTAAGCTCCTGATTTTGTCCCTTTAACGGCTAGAATGTTCACACTGAGTATGTGTATTTCTGTTCTTTCTGCTTTTTTTTTTTTTTTGTTTTTTTGTTTTTTTTTTGCATCTTCTTGGGACTCATGATTTCGACATCCGAAATTATAACTTTTGCAAAATGTGGATGGATGTTTTTAGAATCATTTGCATTGGTGAAACACAAGGGTATAATTTTAAGACTTGTTGTTAAACAAGCTTATTACGACGTTACGACGTTGAAGATAGATATATATAAATAAGCTTAAAACAACTGTCCAGAGTCGTTTGTTCGGTATAGCTAAGCATGGACAGAATTAATGTATGAATGTAAGTATGAATTGACAAATATCCAGCTGGTAAACAGCCTCTCCTGCTCAAGCCTTTTAAAGCAGTCATTCACCTGCCTTTTCTGTAGCGTTTATATGATTTCTGGCTTACTCTGGGTACATATGATATAAACTCCAGTGAAGAAAGGTTTACCGTGAAGGTAATTCCCGTGAAGAAAACTTATTATAACCCCTCCACATGATGCATGTCCGAGCTTGTTTATCTACAAGCTGTTAGAAAACACATCATTTTTGACAAACGGAAAAATCTTATAACCCAAGTTGGTTGGATAGCTGCATATATGTGCGGAAGTTGAAAGGATTCTGGTTGCAAAACGCTCTCTGGTTCGCCCGGCTCGCAAAACGCTATATATATACTAGTAGTCGTCTGACTTTCCATGAGATGTTCTTTCTGAACGCATTTGGATTACTATGCCCCCCACACGTTATAAACGTGAAGTTAACCATTATGAAAAGCCTGTGTGCGGTGAGATCGGCGTTGTCTGGCTTATTTTTAATGAAAGGCCCAAGGAATTAAGACGTCAGATATCGGCATAGGCCCCTTAAACACAAGTTAAAAAAACATTCATTACACGGTTTATCACAGTCACATCTTCAACCTTTAAAAATGACAGCTGAATGCCGGAGTGTGCACACAGCAGCCGTGGACAGACAGACAGAGACCTGTCAAATTCGGTCCGGGACACGAAACGTGATCACATTTACCGTGTTGCACTGGCTGTATGGGTAGTAAACTTGCCATAACTAACAAAATAAATTGACCATCATAATAACATTAACACTGATGTTTGAAACGTATATAAGACATGACAGCCAACGCGATACTTAAGCCCCGTGTATGGAGACACCGCTGAACTGTATGACAAAATCTGACAGTTTCACAACCTTATACAACCCTGGATATACCCCTCCTGTCAAAACTAATCTCTTCTTGAAGAAAACTCCTCACGAATACAAGTAGTACTTTACTCCTGAAGAGCATCTGTGATGTTACCCTAAGGACATGGCAAACTTCATTCGTCTAATGTTAATAATGGATATATTAACATATGATATATATCCCCATATTTAAAGCAAAACCAATATAAATTTGTACAGATTCTTTTCCACAGTTGAGGGTCATGATCTTCAGACTTAAGTGTTTGTATATTCAGTCTACTGAATAGAATATGACTGATGCAGAATTATACATTGTTATTTCAAGCAGTGAACTTGAGGGAAATGACCTGCATCACTGTAAAGCTGAATGTAACATTATAACGAAATATTTTGTAGCTTATAAATGCGTAAACGTTGCTCGTATATGTTACTATTGCCAAGTACCTTTCTATATGTACAAATAAATGTATGAATTTAGCAATCTCTTTGTGATAATTCCATATTTATAATATAAAAATATGAAAATTATCATGCAAAAGAAAAAAATTTAGCTTAATAATAATTCGCGTAATAAATTGAAAAAAATACCTGATTCTCCAGCCAAACTTCCCCATGTTCTTTGTCAGATTTTTTCTTCTTTCTGGCGATGACAGCCTGGTCAGTGAGAGAGGCTAACAGCACGAACAGCAGGACTGCAGCAGCCACTGATCGCAGAATCTTACCAGCCATGATGTATCGGTATATCCAACAAATCCACTCTGACTGAGAATCACACAAAAATCCGCCTAGAACTGGCGCTTGATTCAATACACTTACCCCTGTTACGTAAGCCAATACAAGGGCTGCTTAAAACTTCAGCACTGCCTGTTATATACTGCTGCTGAAATCCTGTGCTCCCTGTATCTAACACGTTGAGTGGCAGATAAGTTATCTGATAAGCCGGGTGCCACTGGAGAAATTTACACTCACTTTACTGGACTCTCTGTAATAGACCTTGTAATTGCAAGGTCGCACAGGTTAAATAGAAACACACGTGTACTCCTGAAATACGGCTTTGTGCTTCTGTTCCTGGCTGTGTATAGATCAAATCTAAGTTACTCCTCGCCGCACTTTTTTCTGTACTTCGTGACCTGAGATATATTCCGTGAATTCTCTGCTGACGTTGAAGAAGAAATGTTTTATGCTGTTTACACAGTACTTCACAAATCACTAATTATCCTGTATGGACTTCATTTGCCCCATAAAAGAATTTTGTTTTGAAGACTCTCTGCACTCTGCCGAATTTCTTATTTTAATTTTTAATTGTAATATTTTAGATTCAAATACTCTGTCGAATCTCTCTGCATATAATGAATTAAAAATCCACTGAATGCCCTGCATTAATATATATGAGAAGTATAAATGTTTTCCGTATTTTCCACATTTAGCAACCACGTATTCCTCCAGGCAAACAATATGCTACAACTTCCGTGTATTCCTCGGCGCACGCTTATATCTAATCCTATAGATGCAGAATCAGATATTCACTGTTTATTATCCTGATGTATGATTTCTCCTTCCCATTGATTCACCAATGCCGATGTGATTTTGTGTCACAGAGAAAAGATTAAGTGCAGGGACTATGCTGAAAAGAGTTACATTACGTCACTTTCCCAGGCGTAATCCCGATTCAAGAGCACGGACTCTACAAGATTTGTTCCCTGACCGCCTCGTTCCAGTTAAGACTGCGAAGTGAAGCAAGTACGCTTATACCCATGCAACTCTGCCCACAAAGCATATATGCGGACCCGAACGTAGCTATGTTAATCGGGAGCAATCTACGCACGCTATCACTTTTTTATTGTCACCTTAGTCTTGAAAATGTACCACATTTCGTATCCTCCAGTGGGCATTAGCGAGGCCGCTCATCCAAACCTCCTTTATATCGTACTCACTCAACACCTCGAGTGCTTCCACTGTGCTATGTGGTATGACAGCGCAATTGTTGTATAAAACCCCCGCAGACGGATAATATGTTACCTTAACTGCCGCTGTTACCTTCGTCCTGGGCTAGACGCTGCCAAGATAAACATCTTTAGAGGCTGATCTTAATGAATGTTTCGTTGGTTCAGTTGCTGTTGAGCATCAGTCCTGCGTATAGCTCATGCAGTCTATGCAGTTCTGTATTAAACTTTCCTAAGTAGGTTCCGTACCAACTGGAAACATGCACTTGAGGGAAAATCACCAACTAACGTCGTCAATCTTACGTCATAGCATTCCGCTTAATAATGGCAAAGTTCCCTTCCTTATCGTGTATGGTACATTTACAGTTTTTTTTAGGTTTGTCTACCGGTTTCCAACTTTCAATGACGTCATCACTTGTACTATACTTGGTAACGGTTTCCTGCTGAAAACGCCACAACACGCAAACAACAAGACTAAATTAGTAGGAGAACAATCTAAATCGTAAGGCGAAAGTCCCAAACTGTTCTTTTTGTGTTGTATAGGAATGAACTGATTATAGCGTATGTAAGACAGGAGTATTTTTCCCTGAAGTACTTAAGAGAGCATGTACCTTGTCTGGTGCCACTTGCTCCACTGCTTGAAGATATAAAGGATAAGGTACACGGCAGGGCGTCCGTATATTAGGCAGTTCTGAAAGTGCTACTGGCGGCCCTGCAGCACAGCTCACTGCAAGAGAGTGACAGAGAAATCAGTGCTGTTGTAATAATATCAGGAGTCTCACCCCGCTTAACACCGGGGGAGCTGTCATCACCTAATGTCAACAGAGACAGATGATACATTTAAGGAGATGTGAGTCCAAGACAACAGTAATAAATCGGAGTGAAAGCGAGGCTTGTCACTATGTTCACTTGAAATTATATGTATTTACACTCAGCTGTAAGGGTGGCCGTTTGATACCGATCCGAGTGAAACCCAACCTCAAATCTGTAACAATAAAAAAGGGCAAGAAATGTAAAATATAATTTCAGGTTTACGCTACTGCATCAAAGAGATTTTGGAATTTAATTAAAAATCAAACAAAACAAAAAGAAACACAACCCAATTTTGTCATCAGAAGAAAATAAGTTTAATTCGTAATTTGCTCTGCATATACGGAACATTGTTTGAATTGATTTTGTCCTAAAGGCTACAGAATGCGACCGAGCTGATTAATCTGCTTTATGAATGAAAATAAAAATGTAATGTGTGATGTGCGCTGGAATATGAAAGAACTAATGAGTTAAGTTATGAGTTAAGCTCTAAAATGCGACCACCTACGGAGAGAGATCTTGTGGACATTGACACATGTATAACATCTGTTTTGGGGCCCATAGGATGGAAAGGGCGACGCGGGTTTGTTCGAAAAGTAACAAGGAAACTGATTTGGAATTTACGAGGAGTAAATGAAAGAACTGCTTCGATTAAGTGACCGGGGGGGGGGGGTTACTAGTAATTGTCAAGTCTTGGTATTTTTCAAAAGTGTATATAAACAAAATAATTTAAGGATCATTCAGCAACATGAAAACTCTGTCAATTGAATTTAATTGCTTGAGGCGACACATTGTATAGGATATTCCATATACTCTTAATAGATAAACCCCTCCTACACAACAAATGGACCTACCTATTAATCCCCGGATGATAAAGTACGCATATGTGACCCTATGGGTCAGAGCAAGATGACTGTCTCTTGTCCATTGTGGGCCAAGGGTGTAGCCCCACCTTTTGACGCCTAGGCAAGTCAGTTAGTAGCCAAGGTCTCCTTTTATAAGGATGTAGATAAGCACCGGCGAAGTTGAGTAGCCTGCAACTCTTCAAGTCTTTAGTAAAGCGCATACCCCCATAGACTGGCAGTATGATCATGTTTTGGCATGGTAATAACAACCATTCCAATTTCGGACAGACCTTTCGGCCATCTGGTAATATAAAACTTAATTTTCAGTGTTGTTTTATTTTATCTGTGTTAAAAAAATCCTACAGCATGACGCGTCTTAACGTTATCAACGGCAAGAAAATTAGGACAAACATCATGTGTGTTACTCATATAACAACTCAGAAAGAACTATTTTGGAAAAAAATATCACATATATGATATCAGAAACGAACCCAAACATAAAAAAAAATCTCTATCAGAGAGAGAAATGTGTGATTTTTTTATCAATAAGATCTGTTTTAAGTCGAGTCACCATAACACAGATGCAGCCAAGTGCGCAGTGTGAGAGAAAAATATGAAAAAAGAAATCGGTGATTGACTCAGTAACATGAAAGAGCAGAGACCGTCTAATTAATTCCACCTGTTGTGTTTTGAATTCATGGGGGAAGTTTATACACTTCGCCTGAGAACTCTGTTTGAAATGTCATAACTGATGTTTTTCGTTGTATTGGTGTCCGTTTCATGTTATAGGTGGAGCAACGTTTTGAGTGTGCACTGACACACATTCTAATAAAAATCATAAAATCCCGGCTTATTTTCTGTTGTATATTTATACCTCTGAACTTATTTACCGCGACCCTGATTTACTACAAGTCTCCGGTTTTGCCATGTAGATCTGGAAAAAAAATAGCAGACCAATAAAAATTGTTAATTAATTGTAGGGTTTTATATAGGACTTCGCTATAACTTTTTCATCATCTCTTTTCGGTTGGTATGATATCGTGCAGCCATGATGTGCCGAATAACTGAATGCAGAAAAGGTTTTGGACACAAATCGTAACCATACGTGACCTTACGCGCATATATAGGTTCAAACTTCATATGCTGAAGGACCAGACGGAAATAAAAAAAGTAGGTCACTGTGGGCTAAATTCTTTGGCCTATGGAGATAAAATTTCATATGTCAGTCTGTCCGTGTATCAACAGGGGACAAAACGTAATCGGATAACCTTAAAGGTGAAAACTTCACATACTAACTGCCCAGATCGGTCCTCTGTGGAATGCGAACGTATATATATATATATATATATATATATATATATATATATATATATATATATATATATATATATAGGTCACAGGCCTATACATTCCCTGAGTTATTGGATGAAAGGTCAGGTTATGACGATAATGGCTTTACGTTTCCGAAGGTTCCTATAACGGTGGTTTGTTTGCGTGCGTGCATGGTCTGGGCTGTTGCGCCTGCTGCTGGATGTTCCGGTTTCTGCGTTGTACCTGTGGATGCTGTTGCTCTCTGGTTTCCTCAAATTCTTCTATGTGTGCCCCCTGGGTTTAATAGAACGACTCTCTGCTTGACTTTTAGGCATCTTCGACTCTGACTCCAATCAAAATTTGACGCCTAGGGAGCGCCCAGGGAACTATAGTCTAAGACCCTTCAAACTGGAGCGCTCCGAGGACTTAATACATGCATATTCAGTCGGTCAGCCCCTTAGGTCGTCGTCCGTTAATTAAACAGGACAAAAAGCAAGTGCAGCTGTAGGGCCCAGAAAGGTAACGCTTCAGATGCTGACCGGTCCATCTAATTACTCTGATTGTATAGAAAAGTATGTCACTACGATCTATATTCTCCGAGTTATGGAGCAAAAACTTCAGAAGCTAAAACTCCTGTCATTATAAATAATTTATACAAAAGACCAGATTGCTGAATGGAGTTTGGATCGATTGAAAATTTGTTATGATAATTTGATGTTGCAGAACTTAAACTGTTGTTGGTGGCATTTGTAATCTGTTCTCATGGATTTTACTTGAATTTTCGATAATGACAGATTATAGCAATTGGTCTTAATTTCAACTGGACACAAATCTTGCCCTTAATACTCCGGAATATTTAACTTTACATGCTAACAGGTCCTGACGGGTCCACTATGGAAAAACATATGCTCCAAGTTTCGGGATGAAATTACAGGTGTTACCACCTCTGCAGCTCTGGAGGTAATTGTGAAAATACATGCGAACGACCGGATTTCTAAGGAACTGCCAGATTGATTTTAAAAGGGCATAAATGCCAAGCATTAGAGCCGGGATGTTTAAATTCATAAGTTGCAGACTGTTTGTGATAAGATTTTCCTGAAAAACCCAGGTTAAGTCGTTGTGAGTGAAGCGGTTATACAACCATGTTACAATCTTACTGTGACATATATACTTTAGTAATATGGCCTCTAAACAAATTGATGCAGCTGACTGCTATATGGCCCATGGCCATGCACTTGTGTGAACCAAATGCACTGATATAATATAATAAAATTACTTCCTATTCCTACTTACTATATATATTCTATATCGTATATACTCTACCACTACACCATAGCTCGACCGACTCTGTTTTCTACTGATACACGTACAGTGACCGACAACCTGCCGAAAACCGACACTGGATGTAATCTAAACAGTGGACGCAGGTCAGCACTACAGGATGAACTGCTGACCTGTCGGACGCCAAATAAACAAAGGTAATAAGAAAACCTGTGGCTGATATAGACGCCATGCACGTGTCTCTCTAAACTGTTTCATTTGCTCCCCCCCCCCCCTCTCTCTCTCTCTCTGATATATATATATATATATATATATATATATATATATATATATATATATATATATATATATATATCAAACCCTGCATGGAAGAACCAATGCCACGAAATCTCAGTTTACTATATATGAGTATGATTGGATAACATTTACAATAATATTATATATAAACATGCATGTGCATGTGTGTAATCCGTATATATAAGACAAAGGTGATGTCGCTGAAAATTTATTATCTACAGAGAGATCAAGCCTGATTGGTTATGACAGCTGTTCATTCATTTCTCCATATTATTAATATATCTTATATATATATATATATATATATATATATATATATATATATATATATATATAAATATATATATATGTAACATGAATACTATCATATATATGTAAATTTCTAGTCACGCTCGGCTATTTCTTCAAACCTCAGTCATTTTTGGTTATAATATCACACACACAATATATATATATATATATATATATATATATATATACATGTATATATATATATATATATATATATATATATATATATATGTACATACATTATCGGAAATGGTATATATATAATTACATACAGCCGCCATCATTGGGGGTACACCGATAAAAACTCAATGACTGTGAAATATATCAGCACCTGTATATATGCTTGATTGTTAGGTGTGATGTCATAACCATGCAGGTGCGCATATATAAATATATATATAAAGATACACCTGTTTGATAAAAAGTAGCGTCACTTAATTAGTTTATTTTAGGGGTGATTAGATCTAATATATGAGTTGTTCATTGAAAACCGGAAATTCCTTGTGATATAAATGATTTATAATATAATATCATAATATGATATGGTGGGAATAAGCGTCAGTGTTGGTGGTCGTAATCACTTATATATATATATATATATATATATATATATATATATATATATATATATATCACATATATTTGAATAACAAAATCATTGATAAATGCAAAAGACTTACGACGAGAAGACATATAATTATAGTTATTTTCGTCTCTTGTCGCCTCTCACTATGAAGTGTATATAGGACTTAATGGCAATCCTTTAAAGTGGGATTCAATGTTGGTTTTAACCCATACGGGTTCGCCTCAAATACTAAATTCGTCGAAGTGAATAAATATTTTTATAAAAGTTTTCCAAGTACGTACTCACCGGTGATTTACTTGTATTATTTAGTTATACTCAATATGTATATTACAGGGACAAAATACACAACGGAAATTTCAAACAAAGGTATACCAGTGAACAAAATGATCCAATCGATATTGCTAGCGCAGAATTTGATTTTATTAGATCGGCTTTTTAACGATATACGAGTCTTACATTTGATGATTATATACCAACTGCATGCAGGCTAGCGTCAGGCATCTATATATGGATAATTTAGACCATTTTTGACAATAGCATTGCAAGGGGGTTTCATGAATATACTTAAAAATGACCAACTAATTTTAAATGGTGCCTGGAATTTTGGCTAGCACGATCCATTTTATATTTTAACAGAATGGTAAAAAACGAAGATTCTTTTTATTTATGAACCTTTTAGGTGGCGTTAATAAGGACTTGCGGTATTATAGGACCTGATTAAATAATAAATATTCATGATGAAAGGCCTCCAGTTAACGTATCACATGTATATGTTACCAATTATATCGCCTTGTATTGCTTATTTTACTATCTTTTAAGAACCGAAATGTTAAACCGCTGTTTATTCAAAACATGCTTAAATGCACTTTAGCATTTTCAACCCTTTCTCTATTGTACACCCTTAATTCTACACTTGACATTCCAAAATAAGCCCCCTTTGTTTTGCCTTGAGTATATCCAGATATATTTTGTCCGGAAACGATAACATAGCACTGAAATACTGGATCTTTTGTCGTGGTAACCCTAGAAATGTTTTGGCAATACAGTCTGAGACATCTCTCACAGAGTGTTTATGGGGCGAGGTCGGATGGAAGAGGTTGTTTATAAAAGATGCCGGGGTTGCAAGAATGGAGACTAACCCCCAGGGTAAAGTCTCGCATGTACAGCGCTATCGCGTGCCCGTGTGTAGGGTCGTCTTACATTTGTGTCGGTGCGATTGGATATACAACTTCGTAAATATGTATACCATAATATGTGTACCAATGATTTCGAGATGCGACCTGTGACATCCGGATTTTATTGTGTACCCAAAATGGTAGTCCCAGTGAAGGGTTTCGCGAAGCTGTCAGGGTTTGATAAGGGCGCGAGGATACGGCACGGATCAACTAAAAGACAGCGTGCAGGCGAGATTCTTTTGCAAAGAAAGTTTAGATCGGATCGCTGGTTTCGACACGGCGCCCATGTCCTAAGAGAAGGTTTATCTGATATTAAACATTTTGGCCTAAAATTTGAAAAAAAAACATATGAGCAAGAGAAAGGGATACCCTTATTTTCGCAATTCGGGGTGAAGCTAAAGTATGCCCCTTAAACCCCTCTCCACTATGGCCTTTACTTGATGCAAATTAAAAATCTCGATCGATTCTGTATATCTCATTTGAGATCACGACACGACAGTAATGTCGAAAACATGTACAGCTTTGGCCGTCCATATACTATAACAATGATATCGCTGTACACCACCGCTAAATCCCCTCTTCATGTTGACCGTTGTTATTTCTTCCTCCTTGCATGACTAAGATATCGATCACGTAACCCGTTGAAAATATTCTTGAATTCGGTTAGAAATTCAACAGTAATGCAAGCAAATTTGCTTGTATACTGTGTTACACCGTAATTTTTCTCGCAAATAAAGGGTATCTTTTATCAAAATGGGCGCACCGGAATCCTTCTCGCAAATGAAGGGTGTCTTTTATGTCAAAGGGGCAAAAGCCCCGATAACATTTGGTGGCTGACGTCAGGACAAAGACCTTAAACAGAGGCCGGTCTTTATGGAGAACAAGGAGCTCTCATGCGGTAAGTGAACACAACATCCTAGGGCACATTCACTTAAGTACATTCAGCTTTTAACTTAAGCTTTAACATCAGCAGACAGGGGGCTGGAAGATTTGTTTTGTCTTCGGGTGAGGGGGTTAGAAGTCAAGAGGCAATTTATGTCAGACCGTGCCGCGCCTAAAAAGAACCCTTTAACCGGGGAGTGTAAGAAGGTCTACAAGTCACTGCTTCAAGAACGAAAACATGCATGCAGGCTGTGAACTAACTTGATATTTAGTTCAAGTTCAGCCGAGTTTTTTTCACTTGATATACTAATGACACACACATATATATCTGCGATTTTTTTGGCAATTTTCTTTCCCATAATAAAACGGGGCATAGTCCGTCTGTCTGTATCTCTCTCTTTCTCAAGCAAATCAAAGTCATCAGGCATGTAGAGAGAGAGAGAGAGAGAGAGAGAGAGAGACAGACAGACAGAGAGAGAGACAGACAGACAGACAGGCAGAGAGAGAATTAACCACCAGGTTTTGTGAGAAACTAAATAAAATGTTGATTTATTTTCTTTCAGCAAATGGCTCACCTATAAGATAATCTATAATAACATATTTACTATGGCCAGATGTGTTATCTAAGATGATGACATGATGAAAACTGAAATACGTTCGCTTGACGTACAGATGCGCATGCACCATAGAGGTTCTATAATCATATATACGACATATAGTATATATGCAAGCTCCCCCGCCTTATATATATATATAGCCACAGTGTAATAGAGGGTTTGACTTACCGCACTAGTCTTTATATTAAGGATTTACGCCAGATCTACCCGGCGGCATTACATGTTAAATAAAACAAATTTATAACTCCCCCGCCGTGTCAGATACAATTGTCTCTAAAGACTGGGTGCATTAGCAACCTAACAAGCTGGCAAACATTGAGAGGTATATGAGGAAAAAGAAAAGTCCTTTTTAGTGAAAACTCCTTGAGAATTGGAGAATCAGATTTATGAACAATGGTAAGGGGGCGTAACGTGACAATCTGCCACTGCTAATTTTGCAAAGCATAAGTAACATTGTAGACTCCACTGTTTTACTCATCTAATCAAATCAGAGATATAATTAATACGCATTGTGAGGTATTTCTGATATTTTTATAGTAGAATACACTTATAAGGAAATAATATGGAAACAGTGCAATCCACCATAACCAAGTTGTACAGGATAGTTTTGGGGAAATTGTATCTTTTGTGTTCAAATTAGTAAAATTCTATAAATCTGGTTACCGCAAGAACAGTCACGTGGTCTTATTTATTTGTATGGGTATGTTCAGGAGTATAGGAGAAAATATATGACTGCATGCCTGGTATTGTGATAGCAGGCCCACCAGTTCATGTGCTCAAATTTTTTAATCAGGGCTTACTATTTTTCATGTCATCTTGAAGTGTATTACAGTTTTCCCTATTTTAGAAATAAAATAAATTTAGGAGTTCTTAACTGTTGGGAATTTGGTATGTCATTGAAAAAAATTGGTATAAAAATCAGAGGTTCATCCTTCCATGCATATATATATATATATATATGCATATATATGCATATATATATATATATATATATATATATATATATATATATATATATATATATATAGTCAATTCAGGAAGATATTTTCGTTTCCCCGTCAGTTCCTCTGTCTCTCTGTCTGTCCACGTCACTGTCTGCTTGTCTGTCTATTTCTGCCTCCCTCTCGTTTAGGTCTATCTGTCTGTCTGCTTGATTATCTGTCTGATTATCTGGTTCTGTCTGTCTGTCTGTCTCTGTCTCCCAACTCGCCACCCGTCTCTCACTGTTCTTGTATAATGTTTTCGGACTGTCAAAATGTCCTCTATTCTTTGTGTCTGTCTCGCTGTCTCTGTCTGTCAGTCTCCCAACCCACCCCATCCTCCATTCCCTCTCTCTCTCTCTTTCTTCCTCTCTCTCTCTCTCTCTCTCTTTCTACCAATGGATGTTTTTGTTTATTTGTTCATTTAAATATTGTGCATATGAAGGAATTTCAAGTGAAATTTTCATCAAGTTTCGATGGTAATTTGCATCTGTTGATACACCCAACGTTGGCGGAGGTATGTGCTCAGCGACAGTGCACGGCTGTATACATTTATGCATGTTTTATTTTCACATATAAACTTTGGTGCAATGGAGTCAAATCGCACCACGTATTAAGATGCAAGCAGCCCGGCTTAGGTCAAAAACAGTTTAATACCAATAACTGTCATGTACCTGTCATATATATGCCCCGCGGGCAGAGAAGATTTATGTCTCTGTCTATGGGATCTTTATGTGAACCTGGATCACATTTTTTACCTAGATGACAGGGTGATGATTTCTTTATGGATGACAGCTTTAAGGGCATGAGAACTGGCTGGCATCTTGCTGGAATGTTTGCATATATATATTTATTATATATGACCCATTTGAAATGTCATATATATAGTTTTCTCATGAAAATATTATCAGCCTGCATGGGTATATATGAGATGTACAAGTATGAGGTGCCCAGCCTCGAGATCATTAAGAAAGTACAAAGTAATTTTAACCTTTCTAGCAGGTATTTAGGTTTCTCAAAAATAATAAAAGTGAATTTTACTTACCTGTATGTCAGCGTCTAGCTCTCGTCTGTCGTTCTTTCTGCCCCCTCCCTCCCCCTCTTTCCGTCTCTCTCTTTCTCTCTCTCTCTCTCTCTTTTTTTTCTCTCTTTCTCTCTCTCTCTCTCTCTGTTCACATGAGTATGTATAATTCTTTCACTATTGAACATGTTTATGTCTGCATCACGTTTTATTTTTAATTTTCCTAATTGAGACCACAAGTATATTTTTTTATATACGTGTTATAATTTACCTTTAGAATGTGCCATTGATCTGAAGAGGGAATGAGGGTATACTATATTTGTGTTACAAAGCGTCCATTGTGTGTGTATATATATATATATATATATATATATATATATATATATACGTTAATAATACAACTACGCATATAATATAATATAATAATATTAATATAACTACCCACTTACCTACTTTATATATATTTTATTTATTATATATATTATATATATTATAAATATTATATATATATTATATATTTTATATATATATTTATATGCGTGTGTGTTAATAACAGAACTAACTATAAATTTTGTCCCTTACCATAGTAATATGGTGATTCTATAAACCATGCACATATTATTCATATGTACACACTCATGCATAAATACTGTACAAACTGTACATCAAACCTGAGTAGACAGTCGGAATATAAAGTGGTCGACATATTTACTTTACACAAATCCTACACACAGGTGGCCGGACCTCATTATTATCTATAATAACGTACCTTTGTATGGAGTGTGTAATGTTAGCTATGCTGACGAACCTCCCACGGTCAACACTAGACCAGCATAATACGTTTCAAACAAGCCCAGTACCACCCCTGTGTTCACTGCTGATCAAGTGGATGACCTGATCTTGAAATGAGCATGCAGGTCAAGCCCAGAGGTCAATTTCCGTCGTGCGGACATGCCTAACGTTGTGAGAGAATTTGTGTTTTTTTAAGCGTGACATTGCATGTATGGTCGATTAACACTCTGACGCCAACAAAGAATTACTAGTATTTGACCTCGACCCCTGTAGTAACATCGATTTCTTTGAAAAATGTTATACCCCACGGTGCCAGGAGAGGTTTTCATGGTCACATTGTCGTTTTATCGTAAACTGACCCACGTGATCCCAGTATTAATGAAACATTAATTTTCAACTGTATACCCATCCACGGTGCACAATACAAAAACTGCTGATATCATAAAATGACACATTCATCTTTAATATAATATTATGTAGTCTTTGATTCCATATTTCCATTTTTGATTTATCAGAATAATCGAAACTTTTAGTCGAATCGGTTTTATTAATATCCTGTTTTCTGCATGATGTTTACGTCTGATTATATCGGCCCGCCGATTCTGTATCAGCCCGCTAGAGTGCACTTGGGGCAAGTGCTTCAAGTGAAAGGATGAAATCGACACAATGCGCTAGTGCGCTACCCTGGTTGTGTCCAGATGCCGTGCACTGTGAATGGGATGTTATAAACACCCTTTTATTTATCACTGTTTCACAGGTGCATAAAATATTTGATAAAAAAGTTATTAACAGATTTTGAATTTGTCCTCATAAATGGCTTTCAATCTGTCGTATCTGCTGACCTAAAGCAAATTTAAAGGCAAAATAAAAGTTAAGAATATGTATGAAGAAGGTGAATTATAAGAGTCTTAATCAATTCGTAAATTTCAGTAAAATGTTCCTGTACCACATTTAATGGATTTATGTACCTTGTCCATCGAATAAATCTTCATATAAGGGACACCTCATCTCAGTGCTCGGATACGACACTTGGACAATGAAAGATCATATTTAATCATTTATTTAATTATTAACTTTTATAAAGTTTCGTCTATAACGCCTATGCTGGCTCCTGTCGTATAGCCGACATGTGGCTCGTACCCTATTTCGCCTGACAAAACCCGCCAAAATGGCAACCACAGCAGACGATCGTTACCCCAAATGCGCATGCTCACAGAAAAGTTGCATTTTTGGTACTTGAGCAATGATACTATGTATGTATACCCGGAGCAGATAAATGAGCTGGGATTATTGATTATGGCATTGATGTGGTAATTAATATGAGACTTGACACTATACAGAGGCACAGATATTGCTTAATATAATTGACAGTGACGCCCCTGGAACGCCCCGTTTCCCCAAAGTGGATCTCCAGCGATCCGTTGCTACTACTGGAAACAATACCATCTGGATTTGTGTCTGTATTAATTAGTTGTGACCCCATGAAGTAAGGCAAGGTCGTCAGTGATAGCGGTGTAATTGCCGATCAGCCAATGCACTACATCTTAACCTTTTATCCGATAGAACAGTCTCATAGGAACACTGGCGGTTGTGGATGGACCGGATTAAAAAAAAATACCCTTTTGCTAAAAAAAAAAAACAGTCTGTTTATGAGTTTGGCAATGTTTACGATATTTGCCCGCCAAAAAGCATGTATCCCGTGTGCGCGGCTTTTGTGATTGCAGCTGTCTCCCAACAATCCTCAAAACCTAAAAAAAAACGTTTGATGGACACCAGAGATATGTAATTTACAAAACTGGTTTCTTCATTCGCATGTTTTAATTTTTGTTGAATTCCTAACCCTATGAGTCATTTTCAGATTACGGCTGTGCACATGCATTGATACCTTTGTAAAAGTACGGAAGGCCATGGCATGCGTGACGGGTGTCATCTGACAAATCTGCCGTACCGACTCAAGCAGGTCCTGTTAACCCAGTTAACACAGTTTTATGAATCGGAATACTTGAAAACAGGATTTATTAGCCCAGGGTGACATTTTTGGTACAAAGTTCAGCTATATCATTAAGGTGGCAATCAACAACAAAACATATATAATGTATCATGTTTGAAAAAAATATATTAGTTTTTTTTTATTGAATCAATTTTTTTTTTCAATTCCTTTTTAAGTTAGAAAGAAATATGATACAGGAAAAAGAAAGAGTAGTTTGAGACAGTATCATGTAGTTTGATATTAGCCCATTTAAAGGAAGTTTACTGTTACTGGTTACTTAAAATTGTCTACCATTTAAAAATGTTAAATTTTAAAAAATGTTGAAATTTTATGATTATGAATGTGAATTTCATAAAAACATATACCATTAGAAAGAGCTCCTTAACAGGTTATACTTATATATACTTCATTTGGTCTAATATACATCTGAAACTGCTTCTGGATTGATTTTAAATTTAGGGGTTTTTGCCAGTGATGCTATATATATACCACATGACTCCTGTCCACTAGGCAACTGTATGTATATATATGTATATATAAACTTTGGTTGGCGTTATATACGCGAGGCTGAAATTTCGCGATTTCTTCGTTGTTTACAATTCGCTAGGGTTTCATTTTCGCGATTGCACTATATTCTATAAAATTTAGCAGTATTTGCATTTGTTAAAAGTAAGAACAAATCCCATAATACATTTCTTATTTCTGTAATGGTCATCTTTGATCACACGCGTCACAGTTGATATATCCCGGGATTTATATTGCATACTTTAAAATAATTAAATCGTGTTTGCATGCATGGGCCGGTTTCGATTTCATATACAGATATAAGGTAGTTCGTTGCTCGTTGCTGTTTTGTACAGATGTATCTTCCTCATTTGTTTTTCTAAGCTGACGGGCATCTTTCCTTGAGGCCAGGGTTTCATATTCCCTTATATTTCACATTCGCGAATATCGCGAAAATTAAACCCCCCGGGAACAAAGATGCAACCACATTATATATATACATATATGTATGTATGTGTGTTTAAATATGTTACGAACCAGCACAGTTCAAATTTTCTTTTCTATACAGGAAGATATCTTGCCAAGAGCTATGCCCTGTCAAACATGATGTATATGCGGGCGTCTGATATATGAAAAAGCATCATTAAACAACATGATACTGCATTATGTAACATATGGCCAGGCGGAGTGCCAGCTGGCAGACAAAGAGGTTGGCAACCGTATATGTATCCACCAACCAGTAACAGGTGCACCAGAGTGTCTCATGCGTTTTATTTTGTCAATCGGCCACTCCAGATTTATGTATACTCCCCCCAGCTGTTTACTGCACTTTTTATTGTAAGAGGCCCCTTTCATCCCGTGGCTGTGCCAATTCTCTTGTGCCATACAGTTGTTTGTATTTATATGTTATATATAAATATAGAAGAAAAGAACATGTGTGCGTGCGTATGTGTGTGAGAGAGAGGAGGTGCGTGTAATATATATATATATATATATATAGAGAGAGAGAGAGAGAGAGAGAGAGAGAGACAGAGACAGAGAGAGACAGAGACAGAGACAGACAGACAAAGGGAAGAGAAGATTGCAGACAGGCAAACTAACAATAATATTCCCCGGAGAGAAACAAATCAGAGACAGACCAAAACACTGAGGCAAATACAGACACACTAATCCAGTAAGCGCTTGCCCCCTATATAAGTCAGTATACTGATTTATTAGCCACATAGCAGTATATATAAGTGAAAGCAGACAGTATAACATATGCTATAATTCTTTGCGTCAGGATGAATGTATTATCTGTTTTTAGTTTCCTGTAACTAGGACGCCCCATCCCCCGCTCGAGTTCTCGGTCAGAGAGGAAATACCAGAAACAGATCCCCACCAGGAAATATTGATGGACGGGCTGGTATTAATTAATCGCAGGTGTGAATTTAGGAAACACATGGACTAGGCCAAGTCTTCTTAAACAGTATGGATTAATGCATTTATTTTCTAATGCGCAAATATAGCCACATATTAATTTCTCTTACACTTGAATCAACTGTGCAAAAATTACAGCTAGGAGAGGGTAAATCAACGCCTCCATTCGGCCGCCCATCCTTCCGAAGTTTGCTGGCAGAACACATTTTAAGTCAATCCATGTGACTATATAACCATTCATCTTTTACATAGCTCACCCACTCACAAATGAAGAACAATATCCATGTTGGGATCCGGGGGTCAAAGGTCAAGGTCATAGGACCCACTTCTTGAAAAAAAGCATGTGGGCGAATTTTTTTTTAGTTATTAGTCCAAACATTCAATCTTTCACAGATAAAGAGGAAGAAACCTTCAATTATAAGGTCAAGGCGTCTAAGGTCAAGGTCACACGGCAAAATTCTCGAAGAAAGTTCGTGGACGCATTTTAAGTCAAAGCTTTCATCACAAACCTTCAATCTTTCAAATTAGGCTCACGTCCGTATCAACCCAAATAAGGAAAAATGCAGCTAAGGACCCAAAAATTCCTGATTATTATGAACAACGCAAAGGTTAGGACCCAAAAACTCCTGTTTATTATGAACAACGCAAAGGTAAGGACCCGAATACTGGTGTTAATTATGAACAACGCAAAGGTAAGGACCCAAAAACTCCTGTTTATTATGAACAACGCAAAGGTAAGGACCCGAATACTGGTGTTAATTATGAACAACGCAAAGGTGAGGACCCAAAAACTCCTGTTAATTATGAACAACGCAAAGGTGAGGACCCGAATACTGGTGTTAATTATGAACAACGCAAAGGTAAGGACCCAAATACTGGTGTAAATTATGAACACCGCAAAGGTGAGGACCCGAATACTGGTGTTAATTATGAACAACGCAAAGGTGAGGACCCAAAAACTCCTGTTTATTATGAACAACGCAAAGGTAAGGACTCGAATACTGGTGTTAATTATGAACAACGCAAAGGTAAGGACCCAAAAACTCCTGTTTATTATGAACAACGCAAAGGTAAGGACCCGAATACTGGTGTTAATTATGAACAACGCAAAGGTGAGGACCCAAAAACTCCTGTTAATTATGAACAACGCAAAGGTGAGGACCCGAATACTGGTGTTAATTATGAACAACGCAAAGGTAAGGACCCAAGTACTGGTGTAAATTATGAACACCGCAAAGGTGAGGACCGGAATACTGGTGTTAATTATGAACAACGCAAAGGTGAGGACCCAAAAACTCCTGTTTATTATGAACAACGCAAAGGTAAGGACTCGAATACTGGTGTTAATTATGAACAACGCAAAGGTAAGGACCCAAAAACTCCTGTTTATTATGAACAACGCAAAGGTAAGGACCCGAATACTGGTGTTAATTATGAACAACGCAGAGGTGAGGACCCAAAAACTCCTGTTAATTATGAACAACGCAAAGGTGAGGACCCGAATACTGGTGTTAATTATGAACAACGCAAAGGTGAGGACCCAAAAACTCCTGTTTATTATGACCAACGCAAAGGTAAGGACCCGAATACTGGTGTTAATTATGAACAACGCAAAGGTAAGGACCCGAATACTGGTGTTAATTAAGAACGCCGCAAAGGTGAGGACCCACAAACTCCTGTTTATTATGAACAAAGCAAAGGTAAGGGCCCGAATACTAGTGTTTATTATGAACAACGCAAAGATGAGGACCCGAATACTGGTGTTAATTATGAACAACGCAAAGGTAAGGACCCGAATACTGGTGTAAATTATGAACACCGCAAAGGTGAGGACCCAAAAACTCCTGTTTATTATGAACAACGCAAAGGTAAGGGCCCGAATACTGGTGTTTATTATGAACAACGCAAAGGTAAGGACCCGAATACTGGTGTTAATTATGAACACCGTAAAGGTGAGGACCCAAAAACTCCTGTTTATTATGAACAACGCAAAGGTAAGGACTCGAATACTGGTGTTAATTATGAACAACGCAAAGATAAGGACCAAAAAACTCCTGTTTATTATGAACAACGCAAAGGTAAGGACCCGAATACTGGTGTTAATTATGAACAACGCAAAAGTGCGAGACGGAAGTATAATCCTGCTGTCAGCATATATCCCTGTATATAACAGATGTAAGATATATATATATATATATATATATATATATATATATATATATATATATAAATTTATATACACATATGTCTCTGCATGTGAATAATAAATATGATACAATAATGACCTTAACAGTCGGAGATGACTGAATTAAGGTTAACTCACCTGTAACTTATTGAAGGGTCCAGTGGACACACGCCTCAGGCAAAAACTAAGTCTTTACTATGATGACGAAGCGGTGTAACCGTCAGCTGTCACACGAAATATACAGACATGATAGAAAACCCTGTGACAGACGGGGGAAGACGACACGTGACCATAAACACCTCCTGTTTGACATGAGCAGTATCAACGCATCCGGGGCCTATAAAAGTACCGACCGAGATCAGTTAAAAAGCCGGTGCATGGGCCGTCCTGTTACAATCATGTACATATCACCCGACAAAGACGGACTAAAGATCAACGTATTCCTAATACATTGACACGCCGCCTTTTATGTGCCGCTTTAATACGCGCTGAGGCGGTCCATGAAAGGACCCGCGGACCGTTTGTGCTATAGATACACACAGACAAACGTTATTTTAAAGTGCGCCGCTTTTCGCAGGTTTTGGCTCTCGCGCTTGTGGACTTCTCTTCAATTAGGCTTTGTTGTTGCGCTGAAATACTTGTTAAGTAGGTGTATCATGAGCAATGCCCTTCCCTGTTATAGATATCATCTCGGTTTTGATGCTGTCATGTTCTGGCTATTCAAGGTGTCTTATGAGTATACATTTATTGATATTGAAATTGAACCCCCGCTTGAATAACACTTACCAGATATACATTTGGACTATTCATATAAAGTATTCGCAACATGTGAAGGCTGCAAAGCAAATGTGGTCAACCTGATAATGGTTATAGAAATGAGGGAATGCTTTTATTACGATAAATAGACACATACATGTATAAATACAGACAAGATGTAAACGCTCGAGCATATATGAAGAGAAAATGTTTTTAACTGTTTATCATTAATTAAATGAATTGTTGAATGCATGTGTTATGATTATTTTGGCGGGCCTACCAACTGTTATAAATGCGTAGATATAAACAAAAGTAAAAGTCCGTGTGCGGTTGGATAGGCGTTTTCTGGCCTATTTATTATTTAGGAACCAGGGAATATCTTAATAGACATCAGATATAGGTATAGGCACCTTTAAGAATTTAATAACACGACTAACACAGTATGCCTTCTGTAGCATAAGGGGGTATATTTCATTTAATGTAAAATATATATGATATCAGTTGTCTTTCAAAAGATCGGATAACTTCTTTAACCGATGGTTATGAGATTATTCTCTATTCGTATTCTATATTCGTTTTTTATATTCTTATTCTATATTCTCGCACCGCTGTGTTTTTTCTTGTCTTGAACAGCTAAAATTCTGCGAAAATAAACTAGCACAGGTTAATTCAGAACTGCAGTCCCTATATAACGCTTTAGATGAACAGCAACAATATAGCCGTCGAAACTCTGTGAGAGTGTTTGGTATCACCGAGACTCCAGATGAGAACTTGGACTTTAAAGTGCAGGAAACTTTAACAAGCTCACTGAAACTAAAACTAGAGGACAGTGATATATGCCGTATGCACCGTGTCGGCAAACCTAATAAAGCCTCTGATGCCAAGCCCCGTCCTGTGCTACTTAAACTCACGAACCACAAGGCAAAAGTTAAAATACTGCGGTCGACAAAAAATCAGCGAAACGCAGGTAGTCTTTCGGGAATATTAGTGTCTGAAGATTTGACCAAATTAAGAGCGAATCTCGCTTTCCACGGTCGTGAACTGAAACGTCGATCCAAAATAAAGGACACATGGACATACGACGGCAAGATTTTTATTCGACTCCACAATGACAACATCAAAACAGTTACAACAAAAGAAGACCTGGCCTCACTCTTCCCGGACTATCAGGTTTAGATTAGTGTTTTTGATTAACACTTTTTCACCTTTCGATCTCGGTGCTAGATATGAATAATGTGTTTTCAGATAGTAATTTGTATATTTACATATCCAACTACATAACTTTTTTTAACAGGAAAGCTTCCAACCTTAAAAAAAAAAAAGCAAAATTTTTCTTTTGTGTTTTCGCTTACGCAGTCGGGTAGTTATGCGATTGTTGTTTACAAACTAAATCGATGCACATAGGTCTTGTGTCTCCAATCGCATAACAAGTTTCCAGTCAAAATAGTGATTGCATAACTGTAACGTCACGAAAGTGCATGTATTCAATCTCACACAACACGGGTTCCTGGAGTACAACGCTAGGGAGCGTACGTGATTCGAACGGTTACCGCTGCAGGTGTGAGTAAATCGTCTACACTTAAATATTTAAGTACCTCTCACACCTGGTTTTCAGCACAGGGTTAATTAGTACACTGGTCGTCACCACAAACCCGAAACACTGCTAACATGCTCTTTGGTATCTGGCCTAGGATCATATTTGACTCTTGGGGTAGTACTATGGTAACCATTCATTTCGTCCAAGCCTGACCGGTACCAAAACTCGTGCGTCTGTCGCATGATACATTCGCTCACTGTTTACTTTTGTGGTAGTACCGAGATAATATTATTATTTCTATTTGTCACTTGTTCTTCAATAATGTGTAAGAGGTAAAAATTCTATTATTTTCATGCATTTCTTTCATATAGGTATGTTATATTTAGTGAGATACGAACAAGCTACATTTCATTCACAAAGTTTCTTTTAAATTATCCAGAGAATATAACCCTGGAAAAATTTCAGGGTCTTTTGCACTTTCAAACTACATATATTGTAATATCACAATAGAAAACATAACCTGGAAAATATCCTGGGTCACATGCAGATTTAAACATTTGTAATACAAAGTGAACATCTAGACAGCCCATTACTCGACACCCTTTATAACATGTCATATTCATATTTGTTTGCATTTTTGTGTTACTGTGTAGTCCTTCGCCCGTCTTTTGTCTCGTCTATGATTGTTTTGTTTTGTTCATTAGGTTTTATGTCGTATTTACAAATGGTGTTATTTCACAACAGATCCGATCTTGGTAGTATCATCAAACTATGCTCATATATGGATAGTCAGGGTATAATAATGATTTTTTACATATATCCTGTTAAGAAAAGTTTTGACCGTGATGCATGTGAATCAATGACCTGGTACTTTGGGTACTTTAAAAGGACCGGTTTCTCTAATGGGTGATTCTATAGTTCAGTATCGCGCTGCTATTGGTCTTTTCTACAACAAAACTTTAACATCACGTTTTGCAATGTGCAAGCAACTCAATGCAAACATATTAAGTAAAAGACATCTCACCGAACTTTACAAATTACTAATGTCAACTAGCATAGATGTCCATCCTAACCCGGGCCCGCAAATAAATGTTTCACGGAATAAACATAATCTAAAGATGTGCCACATTAATGTGAGAAGTATATTGGCGGAGGGAAAACTGTCAGAACTTCAGCATTTAACAATCACAGAAAATATGGATATTGTATGTGTTTCAGAAACATGGCTAGATGGTAGTATCCATGATACCTCCGTTTCCTTACCCGGTTTTCATCTTGTTTTACGTAGAGATAGGAATAGGCATGGGGGTGGGGTAGCACTTTTTATAAGAGATCACCTCACATACTCTAGAAGTTACGATCTTGAACAGCCAGACACTGAGTGTTTATGGGCAGAAATACACGTACGAAAACAACGAGTGATTATAGGGGTATATTACAGACCTCCAGGCCAGTCAAGCGAAGTTCGCAAATTATTCTTAGATAAATTGACACAAAGTCTAAACAGTGCTCTAGCAAAAAATCCATACGCTGTGATTGTATCTGGCGATTTCAATGACAGGTGTGTGAAGTGGTATTCTAACCATGATGATAGTGAACTTGGCAATGAACTCTTAAATGTACTACAACAATTAGGACTACAGCAGCTTATTTCCGAACCAACAAGAGTAACAGAGAATAGTTCTAGCTTGCTTGATTTACTAATCACTGATTCGCCCGGACGTCTTACTAATGTTCACTTAATGTCACCGCTTTCAAATTGCGACCATGCTGTCACGGCCTGGTCGGTTTTGCTCAAGGTGTATAAACCGAAATCATATGAACGTGAAATTTTTAAATATAACGAAACAAACTTTATAATGCTTGAAGAATGTCTTCAAAATGCTCCGTGGGATGCATTATATGATGTTTTTGATTCCGTAGACGACATTGCAGTATCAGTTTGTGATATAATTACGTATGCAATTAAACAATCTGTTCCATTAAAAACAGTAACCATTCGACCAACTGACAAGCCGTGGATGAATGCAAACATAAGACGCATGATAAGACAAAGAAATAGGGCATGGAAAAGGTTTAAAAGTAATAACCAGCCGGACCATTACGCGTCCTTTAAAAAGGCAAGAAATATGGTTGTATCCGAGATCAGAAAGCAAAAGAAAAGTTATTGGAATAAAATAAGTAATCAGCTAGACGTAGAGTATCATGATTCTAAGCTGTGGTGGAAAATCAGTCATGGCTTGCTGGGCACAAAAACACATTCCCCAATACCACCATTGGAAGTGGATGAAGATATCATACATGACCCTACTGAAAAGGCTGAAGCTTTCAATAATTACTTTAGCAGTCAGGCCATCCTTCCCGAAGATGTCGATTCCACGCAGCTCCCACCTCTGAATAATATACAACATGATCTTTTGTCATCACTTCAACTAAATCCTACGGAAGTAGAACAGGTCATGAACAATCTTAAATTGGGCAAAGCCATAGGTCCTGGTGGAATATGTAATCTCATTTTAAAAAAGATGTCTTGCATACTTGCCACTCCGCTTTGCAAATTATTTAATAAGTCATTGTTAACCGGAAAATATCCTTCTACATGAAAAACAGCTAATGTTATTCCCGTATTTAAAAAAGGAGACCGTTCCAGAATCCAAAATTATAGACCCATTTCGCTGTTGAATAATGTATCTAAAATATTCGAGAGGTTAGTCTATAATAAATGTTATGAATACTTCACTCGGCACAAAGTACTTATACCAATAAATTCTGCATACAAGAAAAATGATAGTCCATTGTACCAGCTGATTGAACTTACTAATATTATATATAGGGGATTTGATGAAGGTATGGATACCAGATTAATCTGCCTCGATGTATCCAAGGCCTTTGACAAGGTGTGGCACAGGGGCCTCCTCTTTAAATTGCAGCAAATGGGCATTTCAGGACAAATTCTGAAATGGTTCGGGTCCTATCTACACGATCGATCACAGAGAGTTCTACTCCAGGGCAACAGATCAAACACTGTTCATATACAAGCAGGAGTTCCACAGGGCTCTATTCTCGGGCCGCTATTGTATTTAGTTTATGTTAATGATATATCTTATGGTATCACAAACACTATACGTATGTACGCTGACGATACTTGCTTGTACACCCAGATTAAATCACCTGTGGCCTCGGCCCAATCTCTAAATAGTGACCTATTAAAATTAGAGGAATGGTCTTCACAATGGCACATTACATTCAATAGTAATAAGTCAAAAGTCATAACATTTTCAAGGAAATATCAAGAACAATCTCATCCCGCCCTTATATTAAATCAAACTGTTATATCTGAGGTAGAACAGTTATCTCATCTAGGAATACTGCTTTCTCAAGACTTGAGCTGGGGTGACCATATTCGGCATCTTTGTACTAAAGCATCAAGACGAATAGGAATGCTTCAAAAATTCAAGTTCATTTTATCTAAAAAAGTCCTAGATAGACTGTATAAATCAATGGTGATTTCTGTCCTCGAATATGGGGCTATACTATTTAACAATTGTTCTGTAGTACAGGCGAACAATCTAGAAAGTGTTCAGCGCAAAGGCATGCTACTGTGCACTGGCGCAACAAGATGGTGCAGCAGCACACAACTGTTAAACGAGCTTGGTTGGCCTACATTGTCTGTACGTAGGAAAGTAAAAATTGTCACGATTTTCTATAAAATAATAAAGAACCTGGGTCCTCCTTATCTGATAAAGACATTATCCGGTTATAAATGCAAACAAGGCTCGTATAACCTAAGAAATGCCAGCGAGTACAGAGTACCAGTATTCAGACTCCATGCCGGACAACATTCATTTATTCCTACGGCAGTTAAAATTTGGAATTTCTTACCAGAAAAGGTGAGAGCAATTACTTCTACCACTGCATTTAAAAACGCACTGTGCGATATGTTTTATCCAAAAAAGCCCCCAAATTATTTCTTCAGTGGTATACGACGTGATAATATCCTACACACGCGGTTACGCACTGACTGCAGCACCCTAAACAGTACTCTGTTTAAGGTCAACTTAACTGAAAAGCCAACTTGTGAATGTGATCTCGCCGACGAAACTGTTGTTCATTATTTCTTGGACTGCCCACTTTATATTGAACAGAGACACACACTTCTTGCTAGTTTGCAGGAATTTTGCTGTTTTGCATTGCCACATATAAATGAAAATTATTCTAGGAAAACTAAGTTAGAAATAGTTAGAATTTTACTTTGTGGCAGTAGCTCCCTGACTACTACAGATAATTTTAAACTCTTTAGTCACGTATACAGATACATAAGGAACACAAAACGATTTTGATTTTGATAGTAATTTCATTTAAACTGTCTGATACTTTAATGGATCTGATGTAACTATGTAATAGGCACGTTTGTATATGGAGTATGTGTGTGTGTGTTTTTTTTTATATTTTTGTTTTATTTTTTTTAACGTATATGTTTGTTTACACTATGTTAGTGTTACTATGTTAACTTGTCATCACCATGTATTTGTACTGAATCTTTGTTTGTATATATGTTTCCCAGGAAAACATTTGCATTAGCCTAACGGCTATTTTTGTAATCCTGGTTAAATAAATATGTTTAAACCAAACATGGTGAATAATTTCTGAAAATTAAATATTCTGCATGGTTCATCTATACCAGTTCACCAGTAGTGCCTCTTATCAGGAGCTATTGTCACTTTTTTTCTCGAGTTTTTTTGCCCAAACAAATTTTACTGTTCAATGACCGGTGTAGCAGGCCAGAATAGCCCCCCTCGATTGTATACCCGGATATAATCTGGCCTAGCCCTAACTGTAGCCGGGGTATAAAATTGGCCAGGCCAGATCATACCCCGGGATATATTCTGGCCTAGTCCATTTTATACCCCCTTAAGCTGTGTTTCCATGTATCCGTAAAAATCATATCCGCAAAAGACGTATGTACGTACGCTCTCTAGTGCGCAGTCCGTCAAAACTGTTCCCTAAGTACGTACGTTTTTCTTGCGGATACCCTTTAACGTGCCTCTTTTGAAACTGCAAGGACGACAGGCAGGAAGAAGGTCAATATGTCTCATCACACCTGGCGCCGGGGCACTGTTTGGAAATATAGGCATTTTTGCCATCCGCAAAACGGATGAATCGCTCACCGCTCCGTTTCGATGCTGTCCGTTTTTGTGGATACGCATACATATACACGTACATATGGAAACAGATCATCTTAAAAAGAAGGATCCGATTTTTTGCGTACGAGACGTAGGAGATTTACAGATGAATGGAAACACAGCTTTAGGCTAGATTATACCCCATGTTGCTTTTAATAGCTGTGTTTTATACCTTAAACATTTATAGTTTTTTTTACGAAATGACTCACCTTCTGTCAGCTTTTTTTTATTAATTTAATGTAATTATCGAGTATAAGTGAATGAAATCAATATAAGACGATCGGTATGTAAGTGTGTATAATCGCGCTATACCACTTAACAGTTACTACACTGTTATGTCTTTGGATTTTCCGAAATTATATCATCATCTGATATAAGACTCAAAGTTAATTCAAACCTACCACAAAATATCCACATTGAAACTCTAGCTGAAAATGATAACACGATGTATAAAAATATACATAAGTATATAAAAGCACAGAGCTTATGTAACTTTAAATGAATAAATTATGGCTTTTGTAAGTTACCAAATATGTTATATTCTATAGTCATTTTGTTTGTCATTAGAGTGTCTGAATTAAACTTACATTTAAATTCACACATTTATCTGATATCATGGATTTGCAAATGGATGAATGATCCATGGTTTGTAGTAGCTCTTAATCCTGTTAATCTGATATTTAAAATTGTGATAGAAAAAAATATTACAAATGATTTATAAGAATTAAGATTAGGTATGTTTAAATGCTGTTGCTCAAATGAATCTCCACAACTGGCCTGATACAAGTCAGTTTCTGTGATTCGTGTGAAGGGTATAAATTGGCCTGGAGAATATACCCCGGGGTATATTCTGGCTTAGGCTAAAATATACCCGGGTATAATCTGGCCTGTTACACCGGCTTAGGTCCCCCTCTGACGGTTGATATAGACACTAATAAAAATTGTGTAGTATTAGGCTTTAACACCAGATGGCGCAAGTGACTGCGTATTACACATTCATTTTGTATGACATTTCAAATGTTCATCTTGCATCATTTTCAATTATTATACCTCGAAATAAACATTCGCCAGGTGGGCATCGGTTTGGGGGATAGATAACAGATATATACAAAGAAAAACAAAATTGAAAATAACGTTAATGGACCAGGGGCACCGGGAGTTATTGAAAGACCCAAACAAAGAGGGTGTACAACAATTAGCAACAGAGAAGTTAATTATGTTTAGTTCTGTTATACGCTGATTCGGATACCGGTAAAAGGCCAAATTACACCCCTGACCATTTAATACCCGGGTTTAATATAGGCTAGATCATAATACACCCGGGGTATATTGTGGCCAAGTTTATTTTATACCCCATTCTGCGGGTAGATATATAACACCACCTCCCCGACCCCACCCCCCGCACTCAACACACACACACCTATCACAAATATTCCCTGATATTTTGCCATATGCGCCACATTCAACTGGGAGACAATTTCTATATAATATACATTTTAAACTGTTTTAGTAATGCGATAAAATCAATATATATAAATATATATATATATATATATATATATATATATATATATATATATATGAGAAAACATCTGCAACTGCAGGTCATCGGTCACATTCTGAGGCAACTATATTTTAAAGCTGCTGACTGGTCCTGACTGCTGACTGTTTCATAAAAAATCTTAAAGAAATGTAAGTATTAAATAAAGGATGGCAACCCGTGACAGCCGTCATGTCACTTTACAAGAAGAACCAGAAGGGTTTTTTTTGTAACAAGATTTTTCCTCACATATAATAGGCCTTTATAGTCTCCTACCAAATTTAGTGTCAAACTTTGTGTCATATATAAGTTTTAAAGAATTTATATATATAATCAGTAAAATTCGGAATTTGTTGTAAAAATAATGTTCGATGACAGCAAGAAAACAAACACCGATGATCGATTATTATTAATCGATCATTTTATGTATATTCGATATATTCCCTTGAATTTTGCTTGACAAAATTTTATATCTTAAACATTTTAAGTTTAAATGCTGTTTGTCCATTTGTGACCCGTCTTTCTTATCTCTGACAATAACAGAGCATTCTCCTCGTTAAAATGACTTCTTTGCATGTGCATACCTAAGAGTTTGTGATTGATTATGCAAAAAAGCAACCAATTTAATCGATTATGAAAGAAAACGGCCAATCATCGATATTATCGATTACACTACTGATATTCACTAAAGTTAAATTGACACCCACTAGCGGAACATCAGATGACAGACGCCCATGCTTTTTGTCGCAGTAACGCCTGGAGAATATACAAGGATCCAGATAGTTAAAGTTTTGAAGCGTAAAAATATAGTTAATTAGCTAACAACATCTCATTAATTATCACCAAAGTGAGTGCAATGTTCCGTGATTGCCTAATATTGAAAATTTAACCGCATTAAACGGATGGGCATTTTATATTAAACTACATGGTCCGTAAACGAAAACCGAGAATTAAATTTATCCATAGATGATCCAGCTTGCTACATTTCACGCGATCTTATCTTAAAGCCTTGTTCCATACCGGCCTCTCATTTGTGACGGCCATGTGAGGGTCATTTGTCCTCAATGGCCCAACTGGACGCACCGACTGACCTGAACCGGAGAGAGAGGTGGGCAGTTAGTCATGGTGTATCACTACCACATGTTTAAGAGAACACCGGTGCTAATCTTTCCTCACTGACAACAAGCGGCCATCAACAATACATTTAACTCGCATCAACCAGTCCTTTCAACAGCTTGCCGCAGTATTCCGTGAGATGGGCTATATGAAAGTGTCAGAGTGTCAATGATGAAAGAACATTGGCAAGCTGGTCTTGAAACAAGCTCAGAAAATCCCCGATCGACAAAGGGAGATTTTAAGTGCAAAACTGTATAACAAAGGCATCAGTAATATATAGTGTAGGGTCCTCCCATATTAGCAATAGAGACGATCTTGGATAACTCGTGTTGGTTTTATTTTCGGCTTTAATTCCATAGACCAGCCATTCCGCCCCTAGTGTGTACTTAGAGCACGTTTAATTCCCCTATAGCTCTCACGTTTGGTGGCCCCTGTGTTGGTTAGCACACATATCCTAGCACCCCCACCTTTGTGATAAAATAATACCCTCTTTGTTGCCTAGACCGTATTATTTAATCGGCAAATGGCGCGGTAGGTATCGGTTGAAATGAATAAATAACTCTTTTCACGGGCTTCATTTGTACCGACATTTGAGCTCGTTATTTTGTCAGACTTGTGGCGCCGTGAAACTGACAACGTTGTTGGAATTCCATTTAGCTATGTTCATTTCACACCGTGCCGGGAGGGTAAGTTTGTCCACGCGTAGGATCAAAAGCTTTTTAGTAATCGCAATTCAATACTGTCCCTGCACTTGAGAAATGTACGTGTCATATTAAGTAGGAAATCCTCACGGGATACAGTCATGTGATAGACCTGTGTCTATTTCGACCATAACCTTATTAATGACTTGCACAAAAAAAAAAAAAAACTGACGGTGAAAAACGTGTATATATATGTAGTTACAAATTACATATTTTTTAAAGCATGGCCACAAAATGCACGTCAAACAGGACTTGAATGTCTACAAATTTAATTGATGTTGGCAGGAAGTAAAAAAGTGGCTATACTCGGTTAGTCTTTTGTTCGCAGACAGCTGCAGATTTACCGTGTATTGTTGGTCATAAATGAGCAAGACCGACGTATTTTTAGTATATGTTTATTTACAAGTATAGCTTGGCTTTGGAATATAAGCTCGAGTTGTAACCTTGCATGTTTTCATGCCGCGACATAAATAACTTGTAAGAATTGAAATAAAAAATTCAGAAACTAGGTGGTACGTGATGAAAATAAATGCGACAATGTAGGCTGTAGAATTAACCTAAATATTTGGTTCTACCAGGGTATATTCTGAAGAAATTATACAACTGCATAAACTATAAGCGTTTCCTTGTCACAATAAAATAAAGTCTATAGCCTATAGGGCCCAACTAAAATCTACTGCAATTTATATGATATATAAATATATTAGCAATGTATTATGAATGAAAATTTTAATTAGTGCTAATTGTTATATATATATGTAACAATGTTTACAAATCCACGACAGAGCTTTTTGTATATGCATGGTAGATATATATATAACCTTGATATCATGCAATGATCTACATTTTAAAATCCAATTATTCACTCATGGGTATAAAAATGTCATTCTGTGATTAGGATAAAACTTAATCCAAGCAGAATTAGAACTGCCTATTTTCCATGCATGTAAAGGTACACAAATAGTGACCAACTGCAATGTTCAAGTTCTAGTAATTCCTTCAGCGTTCTACACCATACCACATGCAAGGGGAAATGAGTTGTTCTTTCAAAGGCTATATATGGTCTACGACTTAATATATAAAGCTGCCTTTTCAGTATTTTTTTTAATTCGCGGTTCCATGTGCAAGACTCGAAATTTTTGTCAAAAAGGATGCGTATAGAGTTCAGTTTTCATCAGCCTCCATTACTATAACGTCATTTATCGAACTATAAATCAGGTGTCGAGATATCGATTTCACTTTTTAACGAAGCATGTTTCTATTTTTTGTCTAATGTGTATATATATATATATATATATATATATATATATATATATATATATATATATATATATGTTGGGGGGGATGGTTCTAACTCTTTAAGAAAACCAGGAAATTAATAGTGTAATGTTTTTTTATAATGTGATATTAATAAAACCAAACACGAATATATCGTGAGGCAGTGTCTGCATTTTACACCTATATTTCTCTCTCTCTCTCTCTCTCTCTCTCTCTCTCTCTTGCTTGCTCTGGGTATATGTGCATGCTTCCTCCCCTCTCTGACCACACTGCTCGTATACTGACACGTTTTTGTATATACACGGTCAGAGTCTCCGTGCCTGCAGTGTTTGAAAGTAACGTGCTTGTATGTCTGATTTATCGTCGCTGGTGCTGGGGTCATGAACCGGGTGTAGCACAGGGCCATGCATACATGAGAACGTTTTTCTTCTTTCAGTATTTTTAAATGTGTGGTCAATTTGTCATTTATATATATGTATAGTAACGGTGAAAATGTTGAATATGCCTTTTTTCTTTTACTTCAGAAAAAATGGTAAATATATATAATGTTTGAGAGAGAGAGAGAGAGAGAGAGAGAGAGTGAGAGAGAGAATAGCTTAGACAAGATTATCGGTTAATGACTGGCTTCGATTTAATGCATCGATGATTCGATGATTAATATATATATATATATATATATATATATGTATTTATATACAATTTAAATCATTTTTAGTAAAAAGTTGGTGGGAATAATATATGATTTATATACACAGGCTCAAGCTCTATGCGTTATAAAATCTGACCTTTTTATACTTAATACTATGCATCAAAAACTTAGCCATCACTGCATGTTAATGCATCCACATGAAAATAACTCATGTCGCATTAAAAAAAACCCACTGTGGTTGCTGTATTGTTGCATTATGTGTCACAGAAAATCATACTTATATACCTGGAAATTAATCATGATTAATTCAATTGTTAAACTAGATGCAATCAGACAATCTGTACTTATAAACTCACGTAAAAACTATATGTCAACTGATCAGAAAGTTTGTGACTGGTTTTACATAGTTTCTTATGACAATAATTTATCTATTTTTATTTTTATTTTGCTTACAGATTAACAAATTATTGCACATGTACAGTGTAAACTCTAATAAATTTTAATTATTTGTAATCAACATAAGCATTTAATCCACGACTCGTACTTAATCGTGTGTAAGATCTAGTAATGTGCCAATTAATCGATTATATCGATGACTGCATGCATGGTCGTTTTCTTCCACAATCGCTCAAATTATAGCTACATTTTTTGTGTAATCAATCACAAACTATTAGGTATATGCACGCGAAGAAGTCATATATATATTAACCAAGAAAATACTCTAATATATATTGTCAGAGATATAGGAAAGACAGGACACAAGCAGGGGAGCAACCTCGTGCAGCGAAAAAGTATCATCAACCTGGCGGTTACCTTAAAATTTACTTTTTAAACGTGACGTGTATATATTTACGAGTCAGACGGAATTAAATCGGTCAGCACATTAATTAGGTATAATCCTCTGCGGCAGGTTTCAGGTAATATTGTAGGTACGTTAAATGATCGATTAATAATCGATCATCGGTGTTTTTTCTTTCAATCATCGAACATGATTTTACACTCAGTTCCGAATTCCAGATGGATCACAACAATTGCTGCTGTATTAGCTCATGGCGAAACGTGTCCGTCCGTTGTTTATGTGAACTAAGCAACACAAGAAATACATATATAAAACAGGCCTGTTATCACACGGAGATGATAAGGTAAACTGTCAGATTCCAACATATTTTTGTTTTGTTTACTTCCCTTTTGCAAGAGTCAATAAACCCATCTCATCTTGTTAACATTTACTTCACAACACTTCATCTTTTAATTTTTTTTATTCATGGACTTTTTACTTCGTTTATAAAATGAGAGCCCCAGATTTATTAATTATATACAATTAATAATTGCTGTAGTTATTCTTCTTCTTATAATAATAATAATAATAATAATAATAATAATAATAATAATAATAATAATAATAATAATAATAGTAATAGTAATATTATAATTAAAATGAATTTATTATTAATGAAAATGTTATTATAGTTATTATTATTATTATTGTTATTATTATTTAAATGAATTTATAATAATAATAATAATAATAATAATAATAATAATAATTATTATTATTATTATTATTATTATTAATGAATGAATGAATGAATGTTAAAATATTGACACCATAACTTATTTCTTGGTATGATTTTAATCGCTCTAAGTAAAATATTGCAGCGTGCTTAGAGGACTCCCGTTAGAATGCCGTATTGTCGTATATATAGGGATTTTCTTCCATTTTTTTTCTTTCCTCATTCTCTTTTCTATCATTTTATTTTTCTCGTTTGTCCATTTTCGTGACCCGTTTTCTAGTGCGCTCTCTCTCTCCCTCTCCCTCCCTCTCCCTCTCTCTCTCTCTCACCCTTTGTTGCAGAATCCACAACTGTGATAAGTGATGGAGAGGAGCAGAGCGAATCGGAATAAAGCGTCTTGGGACGAGAGAGTCTCTCCCTATGCGTTCTCGCCTAACACTTCTTCCCTCCATTAAAATATATAACCTATAAATTGTAACAGATTACATCGATAATTGCTTATGGTTTAACTTTACGCAATGTTAGTTTCTGTCGCAGCCATATATTGCGGTGTCAGAATTAACTGTTTTGCATTATTGGACAGAAAAACTTAATTAGCTGGGTGAATAGCCCGCACCGTTGAGGAAACGTCACGGAAATTAAAATTCAGGGAGAACGCCAAATAACCCCGAGCCCTCTTTGGTCTTCCGGATTGCTTTGGAATTATTTCGGACATCTGAATGGCCATTGGGGAATTTTTACGAGTACCTGTGTTTCCGTTGTAAGGGTGGACAAGTACAACTTATGCAATGCCAATTTGAAAGCTAGTGCACTCGAAACGTCGAGAGATTCTTGAAGTCTTGAATGCATGATTGGGGTTAATTCATTCGACACTGCACGAAGAGTGTTAACTGTCAAAGCGCGGCAACCCTAACAGTCACAAATGTAAACAAAAGGGAACCCACGCGCTCCAGAAATTTCATTCCGTGGTGCGCAGAGGGACCCACCGGTGGTCTTTCCTTCCGAAACCCACCCCGGATACCATGTCAGATGTTAATTTCAACCTTTGATGTCACGCCGCATGTAGGTTTCATCCCCCGCGGCCCGGCTCACGTGCAGGTTGCCATGGGAGTGGTTCAGGTGGTTATCCCATGTACATTTCACACCACAGGAATTGTATGTTTCATTTCGTGAGCGCTCAAGTGTGTTTTGTTTTTGTGGCTTACCAACTTTGCGGAAAACTAATTGTGCTGCTGGGTAAAAAAAAAAGGAAACGTATGAATTTCAGTTCGTTGGATATTGCTTTTACAGCCATTAAACTTCACGGAAACTTATATCACAACAGAAAAAAACAGTGTTATCGGGGATTAACTATTTTATATAAATATCTCACAAAATTATTACTAGATAAATGCTGCTGTTATAAAATTGAATAGCATCTGATAGATATATCAGCTCCTTCGCCATCGAAAAACTTGAGTAAAGGAAATCTATGAAACCGTGGATGAAAGCAAATATTAAAACGTGAGTTCAAATAAACTAACCGCTTTTATCAAATGATCTACTCATTAATTAGTGGATTACCGAGTGTGACCTGACGGATCAGCGGGAAACCACGATGTTAGTGGTTATGTAACAAATACCTGTCCAAGGATGGTGTCCCAAGAAACCCTGTCCTTAAGAGCTCTGTGACAAGAAAAGACAAAGGAGTAATCAATCAGTGCATTCCACAAGGCTTGTACATTTCCCAGCAGGGGAGTGCTCGTGACCTTCCGGCAGCCGTTGTTGATTTCATCAATGTTTACATTCCAACAGTGGTACATTTCAGTCGGCTTATTCATTTTGATGCCTTGGAGATGCAGTGTTTAGCTTTACTATAAATCTACACGCGTTGCACCAGTTAGACAAACTTTTGAAGAAGCGAGTTGATTTATTTGTCCGCTGGTAAGAATGTTATGTGGCGCCCATCACTCAAGCAATAGCTTTTTATTTCTAGGATAATTTATACGGACTAATCCTTCAATTCGTATGCAGTTTTCCCGACCACCGAGCGAGGTATACAACTATTTGGACTTTTCGTGAAATATAGGCGTGCATACCAGACTACCTAAATTTTTTTTTAAATATCAATTACTTTCTCCTGCAACGCCAAGTAAAAGGCAAGTGAGTTACAGTTAGAGTTTTAGCTCCGCACGGAGTATATCCCACATCGGCAAACTCTTTCTTACTCAATAACCAACAACCTCCCCAGTCCTGTCCTGTCTAAAAGAGACGGAAACACACCGAGGTAAACAGAGCTGTCTCTCAAACTGAAGCGAGTCCACTGAATCTCATATATGTACGCGTGGTTGTTATATTCGTTCACGTGGACCTGAATTTAAGCCAAACCGGCTGGACGCTGTATGCTACAGGAATAAAAGCTGAGTTTATGCTCTGAAGGACAACATGGATTATTGGATTAGGGTGTTAGTGTCTATTATGGCCACTCTAACAATGGTGGCAGCAAAACGAATCCCTCTGAAGGGAGAACGGGAGCGATTCGTAAGACAGAGGACGCCAGGTGAGTTAACAATAAATGATAGGAATTGCATAGTTGTAAAATGAGGATCGATGATTGAAAGAAAGAAAACGACCGATGATTGACCATTAATCTATATTTATCTATATAACCATGAAATCTGTTTATAGTTAAACATTTACTAAGTAGATTCAATCTGACGTCTGACATGCAAATCACGCTGAAAGGTCAAGTATATAACAGCAAATCTATTTACACTTGCTAACTGCACAAGGTTCCATTTTAATGCAATACTTGTTACTTTGTGTGCCCGTCTTTCATATATATATATATATATATATATATATATATATATATATATATATATATATATATATATATCTGACGGGATGTGAATGTTTCTTCCCGGATAATCTTTGCATGTACATAATCATTTATGATCAATTATGCATAACTGCGACCAAATTAATGGATCATGAAAGAAACGACCAATCATCGATAAAATCGATTAATTGGCACACCACTATTAACAATGTTTACGATATAACGATCTTCAGTCAGGCCTCAGACATCATTCATTCATTCTCTCTCTCTCTATATATATATATCTCGTATATATATACAAATATAGGTAGGCAGTATCACATACATTTTACATTTGAATAACCATGATTAAAGAAAAACTTTATTTTTGCACGTTATTGTTGCTCCATCTGCCCCTATATTCTTTCTTTCTGTCTCTCTTCTTCTTATTCTTCTTTTTTTTTCTCTCTCTCTCTCTCTCTCTCTCTCTCTCTCTCTCTCTCTCATACACATCCACGTAGGCATGCAAACACAGATACACGAAGTTTGAAGAATGTTTTATTGGCGAGGTATAGGTATATTTCTAAAAGTCAAACTTTTAATAGCTGTAGAATACGGATGATAAACATTCATTTTCGAAGTAAAGGTTTTTATTATAAAGCTAAATGCACAAACGTTATATACTGTAGTTCCATGGATAGATATTTCTGCAGAAATATGCATGCACAGTGGAAATCAACGAGTTAAATTGATTAATCCGAGAACAAATTTTTGTGTCACAGTCAGCTTGTTTCAATTTAAATTGTACAAAAGTTAATATAAATAAAAAATATATAACGATTACATGGACGTGGAAAATACTTGTTAAGGCATATACGCCTCAAGTATTCCAAAGAAACATATGTTCCGAATTTCACATTTTTTGTTTTCTATTTTTATTTGATTTGAATTTATAGTAAGTTGAACAATATAAACCTAATGCATATTATTACACATACACACACATATCTATAGATATTTAAAAAAATGTCATAAGCTGTTACAAACTTCAGAAATGATTAGACCATATTAACACACAAACACATGCACCTCCCCCCCCCCCCCCCGATACATATATATACTAGTTTATATTGGGGGTTGCATGTGTGTGGGTAAATATGGTTTTATCATTTGTGAAGGCTTATGGAATCATTGTTTATCTGTATTGGGAAGCCAACTTTAAATTCCAAGCAAAAGTTTATTTGGAAGGACATTTTTTTTATAGCTCACGTTGGGAATATGTGAGGTAGATACAACTGTATCGTGGTTAAACTTAAGGGAAACATTCACTTTAAGGGTGGTCCACTTATTGTTGTGGTCTTTTTCTTTAGAGGCGTGATTCGTGGTGACAAGAGGAGTGTGGTCTCGTGTGTGGCATACAAGAACTTCTTGTAGGTGTCATTTGTCACGGTTTCCGGGGCGATAGCCGTCCATTGTGTTAATAATAGGGACCCCACAACGTCGCCATGCCCTTATAGACAACTATAGGAACTGTCATGAGATTTTTTTTGGTTAAAATAATTGTGACATTATTGTCGGAAAGTAGATGTTTCACATTAAAATAGTCTGTACTCTCCAGAGGCAGGGGAAAGACATGGCATAAATAGCTCTGTCTGTCCGCTGCCAGCTCTTGATTGGGTTTGACATCAGACATCGGGGAGCATGCGCTGAAAAGCATATAGCGCGTAGGATGTCTATCAAAACTCTCTTATAAACAGCGCTTTACCAACACGTTTCAACATTGTATCAAATTCCCCGGCTAAAAGGGCCTGCTTACCTGCATGGAGGCACATAAACAAGTATAAATGTTTGGGGTGATCTTCCAGCCAATCGCAGAGTGTTTTACAAAAGTGTCCTCTCGTCGTCAAACCAAGCAAACCAAGCCAAATCAGACAGCGCTTTACAAATTTAACAATGGAGGTAAAGGAACATAAAATGTCGGCTGTCGAAATGGTTTTAGAATAAAAAAAGCCATTCCATCGTTAATTTGGGAAATGGTATAATATGTCTGGTGTATTGTTTCAACGATATATGATCTGGTACGCGGCTGTGGTATCTGACTTGCCTTTGTAAATGTTTTATGTGAATGTGATACCCAGGTGTATTGTGTGTTTATTTGTACCAACATATCTGCAATCTAATTCAAAATCTCCAGCTGAAGCTCTAAATCTGGCATTTTACTAACACATCAACCTCTCTATTACAAAACATAATGTGCATGTACTTTCCACACATTTCACGCTGGTAAACATTAATACCAAAAGCTTATTTAAACTCCTAAAAGGCCTGACCTAATGTATAAGTGCAAAAAAAGTATATATATCGCATTTTCAAAAATATTCATTTGACATAATTCGAAAGTACAATCTTCACAGGTTTTTAAGGTTTAGTGTAGATGACTGGTAAATGATCCTAGGTTAAGTCATCTCACGACAGGACGTGAAGATTTAGGCATTACTGTCCATCATGCGGCAATTAATACCATGGGTCTTTCCTGCTATATATTGCTTTATCAAGGTGTCATACACGCACCATGGATGGTGCTGACCAAAATTAGTTCGTTAAAATGCTATCCATACTATTGTGGCAATGGTGATGAGATATGGAAGAACAAGAAACCTAGGGTTATAGTAGGTCCCGGGACAAGTCTGACCAGGGCCCGCGGACAAGATCCTTAGGCCTTCTGAGTGATTTGAGATGACAGTTTGTTTATCAAGCACGGACACTCTTTCCTAGAAGAACCGGTGATGCTACATTCTGTTTCAAATGTTTCTGGATACAAATGTAAATGCGTTTACATTCGTTAATGTCTCCTTTGCATCCAAATGGAGAGCTACAAGGAACTCGGCGTTTACATTTGCATTTAAGTGCAGTGCTTTTGTATATAATGCAAATGAAAATACAGTGGAAAAGTGCTATCTCAGACCTTCCATTAAACAGAAGTCACTAAGAATCATACTTTATATTCATTTTATATTCTACTTTATGATTGGTTTCATCGGTCCCATTGACTTATTCATTACAATATACACAAATGTCTTTATGTCATGTGGAAAATTTAATTTGCAAATGCTTTTGTAAGCATATATTATTTTATTGTCTTATTTGAATTTGCGCTTGTTTACATTTACTTGCATTTGCTTTTTATATTTTCCAAACATATATACACATAGGAATCCGCGTATCTCACACGTCAGGAGTTGTAAGTTAGGGTACGTTTGCATTATGTCGGTATATATACGCCAAAATGTCTTTAAAATTAAAATTATTTATATTTACAGGATGTCGGTTGGGTGGGAAGTTTTATCCACTGCGGGCAAGATGGAGTCCTTCCTTGGAGCCAATCGGCGTTATGTATTGTGTATTGTGCGAGTGCCAACCCGTAAGTAAACATAAACACACGCACGCCCACACATACGCATACCCACACGCGCACGGACATACACACGTGCGCCGCGTGCCACAAGTCTATCTACTCTTCACAGTTATTCACAGTGTTATTCGGGATCAGCATAGTCTGTTGATATTTAATTGTTTAAAAAAATCACCATTACTGTTTTAATATATCGTGTGGCTGTCACCGGTAATTTTACAAACTTACCCATACACAGGCACAAACACAAGTTAAAATGGCGGTTATTAAACCTGTATATTGTTTTAGTAACAATCTCCCCCCCCCCCGTAAAATGTGATATAACAATGAACGATGCTATGGTTGGTTTAAGTGAAGTGTGCAAAATATCCTTATTATGGGATAAAAACGAAACATAAGTCATAAACGAACTGGCACACAAAACTGCACTTTTTATCACGACATATGTTATAGTTTGGGATATATTACTATACTTATGACGTCATAATGGTTAATATGGTATATACTATTTGGGTCAAATTCCTTCGTAACATTTAAAATGTTCTGCCGCAAACTACAGCAGAGCACACGGCAGTTATAATAAACAAAAACATCTTCAGAAGGTAAACTGACGGTCCTGATAATGGAAAGTGCACGTGCACTTGCGGAGACACCCGCTGTTGTCAGTGATAATAGAGCATGCACAACATCAGGGAAAACCGCAAACCTGTTAAAATGTAGCTATCTCTGTCGTTATGTCCAAATAGTTTATATTTCTGTGGCCTGGGAACTATGGGAGTTGCCACTTGGAACCGTTCTCACCCAAATTGAGCTGGTGATTAATCCAAGGGGAAACTCACAGGTGTGTGTTATCTCCGTGACATCCGGGTGTCCTTTTCTCGGTCAAAATGTCCCAAGGCATATATCCCTGGTTTACTCAGGAAGATAAGCCTACATACGTAAAGGACATCGGTACATAGCATCAGTACTTATTGCCATTCGACATTTAAAGGGACCCAATCACCTATATGATCTTTATATACTAAAGGTAATCCCTTAGAGCTTTTATAAAAATAGGCCAGAAAATGTGAACATCATCGCACACAGGCTGAATGTATTGTTTATATCAGCGTGTTTATAATATGTGGGGGCCTGCCAAAATAATCAAAACAATTTCAACAAGGGCATCTGACAAGTCCGATAAGTCAGAGCTTTGCGTATGGCATTTTGCAACAAATGACCTTTCTACCTCCGCATATATGCAACCTACCACCTTAGGTCACATATGTTTTTCCCCTCTGTCAACAATGCAGTATTTACAAACATGTTGTTGATAAATAAGTTCATACATTCTTCATGGAGGCCTTATGAGAACCCCTCATAATCAGAATTACCCTATATATATAAGATCATTAATATATACACAGAGGAAGCCAGAAATCACATATATTCTTTTTCAAAAGGTAGGTGAATGTGCACCTTTAAATTATATGTCCTTCTTCAACCCCGAGTAAATACTATGAAGAGTAATGTGGTTACGTTTCAATGAAAAATAAATGAAAAAAGGTAAAATATTAAAACGGTTTCATTTCTCTAAAAACAGGAAAATTCGCTTAACCACGATCAGCCATATTTAAAAAAAAAATTACGAGATATTCACATGCTTAACTGAAATATGTATTCGTGAAACTACTGTGATGTTGATTTTGCATTACCAAAACTGATTCGTGACTTTCACTTTGAACAAAAGAATTGAGGTAAAACTATAATACACGTTTTTATTTTTTTCATTTTATCAACTTTCGAACAGTAACGCCAAGACGGAATTTTCATTACAAACATTTTCTTAATTAATGGTACAGCTGAAATGTACTAGTACATATATAATGAAGATTCCTTAAAAAGTTTTCTCGAAGTAAGTTTTCTTGAGGTTAATAAATATACATTTTCATGTTGGCAAGAAATAAAAACACATTTCTTTTGTAGATTGAAAGGAAAGGCGTCACATTAAGACGTGGCCGTGTCATGTGTAGAAACGTGAAGAACGACTGTCCGGAAGTGACGTGTCAGAATCCCATACTGCCCCGCGACCAGTGCTGCAAATATTGCCCAGGTCAAGGTGTGTGTGTATATATATATATATATATATATATATATATATATATATAAAAGGTAGAGTTACCCTTCGTTGTAAAGTGATCCATGGCTAGACCAGGCTAGAGCGGTATATAACACTGAAGAAAAACAAGTTTCTTCAGTGATATATATATATATATATATATATATATATATTGTTGCACGTCAGGTGACTTGATAATGCATTTCTCGTCATGTCTGTACAGTCCTGCAGAATTGGATATTTAAAAAAAAATAAAAATTATTCAGTCAGTCCTTAACATAATTGTTATATACGGTGTCACCTCGGTCTCTCGCCAAGGGCAGGTCCACAGTAATCTTTGGCGTAGTATGAGGGAAAAGACAATCATTAACCAAACGGTGTCGATTAAGGAAAAAAAAGTTTAATGACGTCATTAAATACCGAATTGCTAATTTAGCTTTTGATACGTAAAAATGGATTTTGGATTATCATTTGTAATAGCCAGGAAGAAAATGGGTGTCTGTAGTCAAAACAAACATTTATATACCACACATGCAGTATACTGTGTAGTTCACTGATAGACGTATTTACTAAACCAAGCAAAAATTATGTAGACAAGACATTCAGATCTCGATATTGTTATCAAATGGCAGTTTAGAAATTAGAATTAGATATTTGAAAACTTTTAGCAATGTCCATGAAGCAATATTACAGGTTTTTTTATTTGAAATAGAAGTCAGATGTTTTTGTTTTACTTTTTGCGACAGAACTTACTACTGGCGACATAACCCTTATTTTTTACTAGTCACAAAATTGGTTGCATGTTTACTTCGAAATAACGTTGAATATTACCTTAACACATTTCTCTTCTCTAGGCCCGCCCGACCTTTATGGAACATTGAATCGTCGAAAGCCACCAAATGGTTATATCGGTACAGACAGCGCCACCCCTCGGAGGGTACAACAATCAGGTATTTAACAGGAAAAGCAAAACCTTTCCAGCAACTATTAAATTAAGTTTCTAGAGTTTTTAAATTAAGAGTACAGAGTGAATATACACAAATAATTTACCCATTGAGACGTTCCACGTTTTGCGTCTGCATAGCCACAAAGAAGTTAGAAAATCGCACAGTTTTTCCGCATGCGTTTAAAACTATTAAATATGGGGGGGGGGGGGGGGGGGGGCAAAAGGCGCAAAATAAGAAAACCTTGTATGACCTTTGCGTAGAAACTCTATTGTATCATGCTATAATTTCAGTATTGTAAACAGCATTCTTATGTTTATTTCTGGTGCATGGAGGTCAAGTTTGCACTGTCATGGTGAATATCAGTTCTTCATTAAATAATTTCCTATGAGATGCTCCATAGGTTCTTGCTGTAATAGACTAACAGTGTCATTTTATTTGTCGTAGAGTTTATGTCACTAATGATTGGGAAATCTGAGCTAACAGCAGCTTCAACGTTCATGGTCGCCAGGGGGCGCTTTACTCTGAAAGATACAACCTTGACCTTTACTGTGACCTTTTCAAGGTGAGCATAATCTTAAGTTTCTAAATGCATAAATTAAAAAAAAAAAAGATCGCCAAGAGTCTAAGATAAGATTACAAGTTTAAAACATATTCTTATATGTTTTAAAGTTTGTAAAATTCTAATCTGAACCCGAATGGGAAAAAAATTACACTTTCAAGTTTCCGAACTGGTTCCATTACTTTTGCTTTCTGTCAGTCAATACTAATCAGTAATGAGGCACTATAAGCATATCTCATATGTTTAGTGTAAACATGGCTTAGATTTCTCGATAAGTCATACAAAGATATTTGACAGTTATTTAATGTATTTGATTTGTTTTCCAGGCTTATTAAACCTCGCTACCTCAGGTTTACCGATGATCAAGGGAATATCCTTCACGAGTATGATCTACATAAAACAAACAAAAAGGATTATATGGTAGGTAGTCCGGTTCGGCAGTGATGTATTTAGTAATATTCTTCAATCAATTTGTTTTTAATAATGGTTAAAAATATGCGTACTGAACATATTTTGATTTGTTCCGTGCATGGTTCGATAACGGGAACAAAATTCCTACCTTTCAGAATATTTTAATCTTTAGTTAAATTGGGTTGATTAATTCACTCGAGCCTCAATTGTAAAACAAAATAGCATTTGGCCTAAGTCATAAGGAGGTATAAAGATGTTACAATTTTTTTTAAGATATGCGGAGAATGGCGGAATATCGGCTACACCTACGTCAAGTACCTGCATGACGTCAAAATGCATACGTCAATTGTGACGTCACAGTATCCTCAGGGAGAGGTCGGAGGTCGAGTGGAGCCCCACCGCGCACTGAGCACAGGTAGGGAATTAATCAGACGTCTAATTGCCACCGATAGGAGAGTATGCGTTCATCCCATTTCGTGTGTGCATGTTTGTTCACGACATAACTCATGCAATCATGAACGGAATCTCATGAAATGTTTAGGGCATTTCGGGATTGGGCCAATGAAGAAACGATTAGGTCTTGGTATGAATTTGGCAGGAACGTCATTAAAGCATATTCACAAATATGAGCATCACATTTGGTCATGCATGAGAGCATCCAGCAGTGTTAGAAAACTGGTTCACTGGTGTATATATAGGAGCGACACCCACCAACGTCGTTATTTAGGAGTATTTTACAATAACTGTAGAATGAATAAAACCCGTTCCTGAGGCATGTATAAGTGTCACTTATGAATATTGGTAGCTTTTGTCACTTAACAATCATGCAGCGTTTATAAATGCCCCACTGCTCTTATGAATGCATATGTCATTTAAATTGTTTTCAATAAGTGAATGCTGAAAGTGTATGCATTATTTAAACAGATATGAAAAAAAGCTATAAATTGATGTTCAGTAATTTGTTTTCTTTCATGTATTTTTTTAATTTGTGTGTGCATGTGTTGTAGAGACGTTCACAGCGTTGATGGAACCCGACTCCGAGGACGGCAGCGGCGGGGTTGCCATGGTTACTATGAATGAAAAGAACAATGAAGTAAACTTCATCATTCGTTCCGTAGGATTACTAAAAAATTCAGGTAGATGGTTTATATGAACAGATATCCTGACGTTCATAAAATCATTTTTATTTGAATATTTTCTGTTTGCGCTAAATCTCCGATATGTCTGATTTTCAGAAGCTGAATTTCTACAAAATAATAGTCCTTGGTCACAGATCCGCATTTGGTATTTATTTTTTACCTTGACCTTATATTGCTATTGATGCAGACATTATCGCTCAGTTGCAGGCTTGGGGGAGGGGGGGGGGACTGCATATACATCTAGTTAATATAGAAGTACACTCTGTGGTAAAACTAAATGATGAAATATGTAATTTGTTTCCTTTCCTCAGACATTATGTATAAGCTGCTGATGTTAATACAGCTTTTGGTTAAAACAAAGCCAGGCACTGCAGTTGGCTTTTTGTTCTTGTAGGTTACAAATTCGCGATTTTGGCGAAAATTAAATTTTTTTTTTATTTTTTTTATTTGTTTTATTGTATACAACATTTTACACAAACATAATACAAAATTAAATACAACAGTTTACACACACATAAATACAATGTTGAATACAACACATTGACATTCATAACTGAAATACATCTGAGCTAAATCAAAAGCATTTATAAGCAAGAGGCAATAACCTTATATAATTACAAAATACATGTTAGTAAAGTGATATTTATGTTATGAGACAAAAAAAAAAGCGACATATTGTGCTTTTTTTCGGGAGGTATCAATTAAATCTTGAATTGTTATCTTTCATGTTTGAGACTGAGTACGTTGACACTCATTGAATTTAGGATGACAGTGTTCTCTAAATATAAAGACTAAATTGCATTACAATAGTAATATTTCATATTAGAAGAATATGATTATTGTAAACCGTACATCAAAGTTAATTTAAGTTACATGAAATAGGGTTTTCTACAAAAAGTGGATTCCATTTTTTTTATGTGTATTGATATATTTCCTTTGTTGTGAGCAATATTTCTTTCTATTGTATATATCTGTTCTACATAGAGCTTGTAACTGGTGAAGTTTGGCCTTATTTCTTTACATTTGCATACATATACATATTTAAAAATGTTTTACTGAAAAGATTTTCTGTCACTGGGATGTGTTTACTTATTAACCAATTTTTGTTTGAGTAAAAAAAGGTTGTATTTCCCTGCAATTATATAACAGATGTATGATTGTTTCTTTCTCTATTCTACAAAATGAACAGAGCACACTACTTGCTTTTCCAATTTTAAACATTCTTTATATTTCTGATATTGTGATGTTTTTAATATTTTTAAATGCTTCATATACCTAATCTTGACAGTTGCACTGCATGTCTCTAGTCCATTTATCAATAGTTTTAAAAGGTTCAGTGCAGACATCCATTATTATTTCTTTGTAAACCCTCTTTGTGACTTTCTTAAAGTTCATGATTATATCCATATTTGTTTTATCTGGAATGAAATTATGTGTAATATCACATGTTTAAACTAGTTTTTCCAAGTTACTGGAATTGCGTCAATTATACTTAAATACTGCATTTCCCTAATTTTAACCTTTTTTGTCAGTTCTGTAAGTGACAGAAATGTGTATTTTCTATCTTTATTCTTTATAATATCATATAATTTTGTGACACCAGCATTGTACATTTCTTTACTGAATACTGTTTTTTATCTATTTTTATATGTGAATTATAGAACAACACTTGACTTAAAATTTCATCAGGGGTGTAAACATTCTTGAAGTTATATTTACACCATGCTTCTAGAACATCTCTCCAAAAAGGGTTACATAAATTATCAAAATGGATTGTGTCACTAGACCTAAGATTACATTTAAATATATAAGAGCCCATTCTTTTAAGTTGTATATTAACTGTCTCCAACCATGTTCTAAAGGACCAGACAGAAAACGTTTAACCCGGACTATTTTTAAAGCTTCGATATTAGATTTTAAGTGTATCATATCAAGTCCTCCTTTTTCAATAGATGCTATAAGTATGCTTCGTTTAATCTTGTCTTGTTTACCCCAAATAAATTTCCAAAATAGTGATTCTATATCTTTTATGTATGTATCAGATGGATTTGGTAGTACCTGTAGTGCATATATTAATTGTGACAGGATATGTGTTTTTAATATAGCAATTTTTCCAGATAGTGACATTCCTCTATTTGACCATATATTTATTGTTTTAATTTTACTGAGTATTTCTTTATAGTTAATATCTTTCATCTTTCTCCAATCAGGATGAATATATATTCCCAAAATCTTTATAGGCTCAGTACACCACTGAAGACCTAGTCTTTCAATATTTTCTTTTTCACTAGCTAAAGGTGTCATTGGTATCACTACAGTTTTATCTATATTTACTTTTAGTCCAGATATTTGTTCAAATTCTTTAAATATTCCCATAAGTTCTTTAATAGACTTGGTACCACCATGCAGTAAGAGTTACAACTGTATCATCAGCATACTGTATTAATTTATGTTCTACTCCCCCAATGTTTACACCTTTGATTTTAGAATTATTCCTTTTTTAATTGCTAACATTTCCGAGGCTAGAACAAATAAATATGGTGACAAGGGACAGCCTTGTCTAACACCTCGGTTTATGCTAAAGTAAGGAGTAGCCCATCCTCTGTTTATAACACAGCTTTTTATGTTTGTATAAAGTATTTGAATCCATTTTCTAAAACCTGGTCCAAAATTTAACAGCTGTAGTGTATTCTGAATATGGGTTTATTCCAAAAAATCATAAGCTTTTTCTAAATCTATTGACAATAGGTAACTTTTTACTATATGTTTGTTTGAATGTGCAAGTATGTCTGTAATTTTTATGATATTTTCTCCAATATATCTATTTTCCATGAAACCTGTTTGGTCAGAATGAATGATAGAGGAAAGTACTGTCTTAAGTCTATTAGCTAAAGTTTTGCAATAATTTGATAATCAGTGTTTAATAAAGAGAGAGGACGCCAGTTCTTTAAAAGCAAAGAATCTTTACCTTTTTGGGAGACAAGACATATCACTCCTTGTCGCATTGTGACTGGTAAGATACCATTATAAAATGAATGGTTTAGAGGAGCCATAAAATAATTTTTAATATCTTCCCAAAATTTATGATAGAATTCAGCTGGAAATCCATCAGGTCCTGGTGGCGAAAATTAAATTATCGCGAAAATGAATTACGGTGAACTGGCGAAACTGGAACTCTCATGAAACACTATAAAATAGTGAAAGTCGTGCAAAGTCAGCATCGCGAATATATGTAGCCTACCTCAGTAGACTCGCGTGTTTATGTGTAAAATACTTAATACTACACACTCAACTGTAAGGATACACCATTCGTATTTTTATAGATATAAGGAACCCATAGCAACCTCCAATTATATATAAACAATCAAAATATAAATAATGTTAATATAATTTTATCGCCGAGAGCTAGAGCACAGTGCGACACAACATGAGGAATGTGCCTAAAGTGATGCAAAACTCATTACAAGCATGGTAAAATATAATTATGACAGTTGGATATGATATGATATAGACATATGAATAGTTTAACCAAGTGTATACTTCTGTTCTTTGGGTTTAAGTCCAGTGTAATGAATAAAACCTGACATGACAATTTAAAAAAAAATTGAACATTTTCACTGCCTTTATTTTGGAATAAGGCCATCATGGCAGCAAATGAAAAATATTATTAGTGCACATAATGCGATATATAGAATGCATCGGAAGGGCCAACCGATACAGCTCCAATAATCAACTGTTTTTTCAACTATCGTGTATACTTAAAAAAAATTAATTTCCTGAAAAGTACAAATAACATAACCCTAAAATATTCAGTCCTAAAATATTTAGTCCTACTTTAAAAACATTGAGGGGCGTGGTCACTGAAGTGCGTTATTCCGGCTCCTTCCCCGCTGCGGGTCCAATCGCCGCTAAACTCCCACCGTCGAGACATTCTCCTGACAGCTAGTACCTCCTTGTTATATATCCGTTCCCTTGTCGCACTCTGACTGATTCATTCCTCGTAATCATTTCAGAATCGTTCAGTACCGCCATCCTTATCTTTTGCACACACTAAAACTCGGAAGTCGCAAGTCGGATGTCGTAGGTCAAAATGTAGAAAATGAAAAGTAAAACAGCACGGACACGGTTCTGCTGCTGTGTTATAATCCTCTGTTGTTCTATATGATCCATGTTGTTTCTATGTTCAGCAGGTCGCGTGGCGCGAGTCGCTTTTGAGAGGAGGAAGGGACGACAGTTGATGGAGACCACAATTCCAAAAGACAGAGACGTAAGTATAATAAAACACATTTTTTAAAATGTTGTCATTATACATGCATAATGCTTATATAAGATAATATGGGATACATGGATATATTTGCAAATCAGTGTGTTTCTCCAATTATAGGATATGATTTAAGGTTATTTCCAAAACAAGTGTACCATGCATGTTATTGTTAGGTTATAGTTTCTAAATAAACAAGAATCGGGGTTACAACAATACAAATTTTAACCCGTAGATGCACACACACAGTAAAATGTTTAAATCATGGTAAATTCTAATCAGGGCTGAAAATGGGGCTCGCTGGCATAATGCGGATTCAACAATTTTGGAAAAAAATTACAGTGCCTTGTATACGCTATAGGGAGTAATTACCCCTTGCAGAACATAAGTTTTTAGCGTTGTGTTTAAGTCATTTTGACACATGAACAGTTAGAATTACGACGACCGAATGTCTGGCTGATAACACTGAAGCAAATTACTCATATAATTCAATTATCTAACATTATGGGTATGTACTTAAAAATAACTTTTGGGGTCTTAATTTAGTGCTGTTTTTAATTCAATCCGATCTTGATGTATCCTCAACGCTTTTTGGCACCATTTATAAAGTTTAAGCAAGCGATTAGACGTAATCAGGCCTTTGTCAAGTTCATAAGAAACAGGGATTGTACGTAAAAAAGCAAAATGGTGTCGTATCAAATTTTCATGAGACATGCTTGAAAACAAATACGGCTCTATGTTGGTACTATATTCCAGTCTGAAAGAGGTCTTGATTTTCGTTTATTTCGGGCGAGGAATAATTTAGAGGGCTGTTTTTACCTTTACACCGATACTCTGCCATTCTTCGTCGCCGTTTTACAGATTGTTTCGTCTTTACTACAATAAGAAGACATGGGACAGCTGTTAGTAGACAAGACCTAGCTTAAACAGTGCGGAACCCCACCCTGTCTAAAACACTCCTCTTTAATCTGCCGCTTTATTTCTCTCCTACACACTATTTTTTTTCGTAAAATTGGGCGTTTTCAAAACAGCGCGTTGTCTCTATTCTTTTCTTCGTCGTCCTCTCTGGACTCTCACTCTCTCTCTCTCTCTCTCTTTCTCTCTCTCTCTGTACCTACCTGTTGTAACCACCATCGTGTAAATCTCTCTCTTTCTCTCTTTTTTCTCTCTCTCTGTGGAAATTGTAAAAAAAAAAAATCCGTCGCCCTTTCTCCAACCTTTTAATTCTTACAGGTTCTCTCTCTCTCTCTCTCTCTCTCTCTCTCTCTCTCTCTCTGTCTCTCTCTCTCTGTTTGTACCTGCCTATATCGTAACCACATGTCCATCGTCTTAATCTCTCTCTCCCTCTCTCTCTCTCTCTCTCCTTGAAAATAGAATCATTTTCTGCCAGTCAGTCTTTGAAAGCAATTCTTTTATACAAATTAACTGTCTGAATAGCTGTCTGTTTCTTTTATCTTTCCCTTTAAATTTCGCTCTCATAAAAATGAAACAGGTGGTTTCGGTGTTTTCTCTAACAGCGTGCGGCATTCCGTGAGGAATTGCTATTTTCTGCATCAGTGCAAACTGTTTTTTTTTTATGCTAGCTTGTACCTGTGGCGGTTTTCTCGCATATTCACTCCCATATGCATACACGATGACGGTCACATGATTGCACGCACAGTTACCAAATCAGACAGGCGATTATACGCATATACAGCGGCGTTATGCTTAAGCCTCGTGTATGAAAAAAAATCTTTCAGTACTTTTGAATATTGACGGCAGGCACGTTTATACTTTTCTACTATAGCTATAGTACTTATAATGTTTGTTTCAATTCAACCGTTGCACGCTTTAAAAAGAAAGAAAAAGAAGTAAGATGTTCGTAATTGAACTGCAGGGAAAAAAGAGTGTTGTCATCCTCGATGACATTAAGTGACATCCTCCGTTATATCAACCAATATTGGTCCACTAGCTTTATTGATTTCATGCATTCTGAATTTACCAATAACAATTATTAGGGTGCGCCCAAGGGGACGCCCTTGTAATCAAGTTTACTTCTGTCCGTCCTGCACGCCTTTATCTCAAGAACCGTACAACCGATGCTTCCTGTGGTATTTTTACTGAAGGTTAAAGCTTAGATTTCGTATGTGCCAAATGTAGCGATTCCATATGTACACCGGCACTGCAACAAACATATTTTCATGTGTCGCTTTTGGAAACCATGCATGCGAAATCGGCATAAATTGCTACATGTAGCGATTCGTTTTGCCATATACGCATTTCGCATGCCGGATCCGCGCATACGGGATCTCACGTTATTTATATAGTCAATATCCATTTTTATCCGCATTTCCCATACCGCATGTCAGATCCGATTTCCGTACATATGGAATCTTAGCTTAAGGTAGCAGAACTGGTCCCCCCAGTATGACCTGACTGTGTGTCAGTTTTTCCTTTGCATTGAACAATCGGTTGCTTTGGGACCCCTTGAACTATATGTAACGGCTCCGATAACACGTATTATATTATCAGGTATAACTGAATTGCCTGGCAGGTATCATATCATCAGCTTGGCCTAACTGGTCAATGAATTGCCCCGCAGTTGCCTTGGTTGCCTTGTTTGCTTGGTTCCTCATTACCCAACCGGTTTTCCGTTGTTCCTATTGTTTTCATTCGGACAATGTCACGGACCGCGACGCGAACCCTGCCAAGCCTCAGTCTCGTGACATAGAGAACTTGTCAGTATTCGTTCTTTGCTTGGCAGGTAAGGACCGTTTTTACTAAACTCTTAAACTGCGATAAACTCTATCATTTAGTCAATTCATTACTTTCAGTATATCACGTACGTACTATCATGTAAACTGTATATTCCATATTCTAATTGCACACGTTACTGGTAAATTCATACTTGTTGTACGCATGGATATTTGTATTCATGGTAATATGCAACGATATCTTAAAATGTGGTTCCTAAATATATACATTTTACATTTACATTAAACAAAATCATTTTGCAGAAATAACCTTTTTCCACAAAATGCAACCGGCGATCCAAAAGGTGCTCAGGTGCATTATATCCGCCCAATATTCATTATTAAGTACACCTTTAATTGCAAAGACAACAATCTGTAGGAATTAAGCCAGTCTTATACCTAAACAACCCTGCATGATAGGACGGGCGTTATCGAAAATCAGACCCATTGGAAATCCAATATGACTGCCAGTCAGCGATCTTATTGAATTGTTTTGCGAGATATATTTCATTAACCGTATAGCAGTTTCCGTGTAAAATCCTGTTTGGTGTTCTCATAGTGGACATTAATAGTTACAATAACATCTGGTTTGTGTTAACCCACTCTCATCCCCACATTAGGTTCTCTTGGATATTCATCGGATAATTCATGTACAGAAATGCTTCCATAGTTTCGTTAAACCGGACAAACCGGTCAGTTTTCCTTGATGAATGATCGTGTATGTTTCTTCTCCACAGATTGAGGAGTTTACTGGACTTTGGTCCGGGGTTTCATCCCGTTTACTCCGACAGATGGCACGCGGTAAACTCAGCATTGCCATGGCAACAGAAGAAGGAAAAATACTCCGCGGAAAGCTGACTCCAAGATTAACTTGTAATGGTGAGAATTCAGACTTTTCTATAGGAACCTACGAATTTTAATCATTTCATATATGTTGATCATACTGAGCAATGAGGATAGTTTGTTTTTTATGGACCTTTTTTGTTTGAAAATATTCTAGGAATATTTAATATTGATAATTTGTAAGGTTTAGTAGTAATCGGTCTTTATATATATATATATATATATATATATATATATATATATATATATATATTAAGAATTTAATTTGTTCAGCAAAAATATATAAATTATTTATAATAATGTATATTTTTCTGTTTTCAGTACTACAGGCCGTTTTGTCAGGGGCCGAGGCTTACCGTCCTACGCGGACAGGTGGCGCTGGAGGCGCACTCGTTCAGGTTTTACCAAATGGCAGAATCAAGTTTGAGGTAAGAATTTTCATTATTATTGATATCCGGTGAATAAGTGGCAGCGCTTGAAATCAAGCAAAACACCACCATCCCTAACGATGTTGCGACATCTGATGAGAATTAAGTGAACTAATAGGAATCGGCCAATCGAGCTTTCTAGTTTATTTTGATACCAATAGATGGCGGTAAAGGACGGGTTTTTGTCCTTTTATGTTTGCGTACGTGTGTAAGTGCTTCTAACAGGTTTTAAGAACTACTTTCTAAACAAAAAAAAAAATAAATGGAACGGAATAAAATTAGTCTGTGTCAATATAATTAATGAAAATGTTCATATTATATAAGGATGAAATTTATTGAACAGAGAAATAAATATTGAACGGATATAAAATAAAAAGAGTGTCTCCGTGTCGGGGAATCGAACCCCGGTCTCCCGCGTGACAGGCGGGGATACTCACCACTATACTAACACGGAACTGAATATTGTAGTCGAATATTAAATATATAAAATATATTACAAAGCATGGCTTCAAGTATTTATCATATTGGACAATGTTTAATAAATACATTAATTATAAAGTGATATTTAATAACGTGAAAGGTGTTATGTTTTTAATTCGTATCAAAATCATATCATTTACATAATTATCAACATGAATTACAACTTTTTTCAGTGAACTGCAAAATTATAACACGTCACAAGTTAGTCCATCACTGGACCCTGGTGTCCTATGTTAGACCTGATGGACGGCCACGTAAGTCACAAGTAGGCCTAAACTTAATAACATTTTCCCGTAAAAGTATAATTTAATCTATAATAAATAAATATAGCCTAACTTTTTGTTAGTGAACTGCTGCAAACAGGTATTTATCATTTACTTTGAATCAAGTTTGATGTTGTCTTATTTTTACCCATTTTTCGTTAACGCAAATTCAAAAGTATGAACAATGTTTAATACATTATTTCCGTATTACTGCAGACATTTATTAAGAAATATTGTAAAATCCAAATTTTTATCTGTTACTTTATATTTTAATTCTTGCTCATGAATTATTCTTCTCCATTTTATGCCCGACATTTAAATATTTATATGATCCAATAGAGATTTTAAGTTTCTGAGATGTTTCAGTTAATTCATTCATTAATAAAAAGAATTAATTCTTAATTCTTTTTTTTTCTTACGTAATATAGTTAAATCAATGTGTGTATATGTGTCTGTTAATTCAAAGTGAGTTACGATATGAGAAGGACTTCCACGTAATATTTAGGCCTTTTTTCTCCGATTTTCAGGGGGCTTTTTAGTTTAACTCAGTGGCGTCCCCTGTGCGGCGTATTATAAACTAGAACATGTTACATCTGAGCATTTCAACATGTGGCACACATTAATTAATAGAGAGGCAGACACAAGCCGATAAAAAGTCACGTGCCTATAGGTGGGATGGAAAATATATCGTTAGATTTGTACGTCAGTGTGGTATTTTGGGCGTAGTATAATGTCAATTATAGACTAGTGTGGTCCCTGTCTATTTTAAGCATTATATATATATATATATATATATGATCTCTATGTCTGTATAGCCTCCTATGAATGCATCGTTTGCACGTTTACAATGGGATTGGCATTATACATGTATAATATTATAAGTGAATGGTCTATAAAGTCGTATATAAATATACAATATACTCGTACCTCAGGTACGGATCCACGAGGTGTGTGGGATGGGGAGGGGGGGGGGGGGGTAAACCACCCTATTCCCCGCTACCACCACTCCTATTCCTTTGCTATAAGGAATTGACCTTCTGCATGTTTTCTACAGTGCTTGCAAGGGTACACCCCTCTTTCTGGAGTTGTGGACCATTTTTAGGGTCCAAGGCCCCTCCCATTGATTCCAAAATCCTGGATTCAGCCAGTTACCTTTCAACCCAGTTAGGACTTTTCAGTCAAGATGCATGGTTTGAAGTGTTAATAGCATGCACCGATAATTATAGCCGTGCCATAAATTTCTAAATACAAATCTCATTGGTTAGTTACAGCCGCGTTACTATAAAACCTACCTCATAGTCAGTAGCCTACATTTAGTGATATCCATCCTGAGGAGACGGCTTTCTCAATCAGCATCTTGGTTTCAGTCAATCAATTTACCTTTGACAAACCGCAAAGGATGGTCCCATAATTTGATTTTCTCCTTTGACTTCTGCACAAGTTTTGTGCCTCAGTTGTTCTATCATTTGAGTAAAATTAAATGTCTATGGCTGGCGGGAGACTTCGCCTCCGTCATAAGTGGGGCTGCTTAGTGGCCGATATAATGCCTATATATACTAAGTCATTTTATATGTATATATATATAATGACTCAGTTTATATAGGCATTATATATATACATATATATATATTAGCATAAAAGACCCAAGGTGGTTTAAATTCTAAATTTTTCAACAGATAGTCTGCATGTAACTACATTATATAGAAAACCGTCTAAAGTTCGGCTAACAGTATCCATCCTGCTGTTTATGTTTTATTTATGTTGCTTTTTTAGTACAGGATAAACTGCTAGGTTCAGATCAACTCTCAATTCAGAATGCATTATACGTATTAATATAATTATAATAATTAATCGGCATATACAATGTTTGTAGGCCTACTACCAAACGACATGAATTCACACGTTCTGGACAGTGCGATCTCCTCCATGTTTCAAAGTTTCAACAGAATAAAAACGTTACTCGCATAGCATATAAGTCTAAATTGAGGAAAATACGTCTATCTAGTGGTATGTACGACCAAATTAGGTGCTACATATCATGTAGCTGGTCATGTCGGGTCTATTCTTATCTCGCTTTGTAAATATATGGTCAGTTTGTACATACATCAGTCATTCACAAATGTTCGGGATTTGTAGCGTGGAAGTCGGGTAATATACACAGTGCCTAGGCTAAAGTGAATAATCTTGTCTCGGCACATTCCGTCGGCACTAACAAGGTAGCGCACACATAGATCAGCCTGCTGATGTATGTACAGATATATTTAGCACACTCACGCCGGCACTGATGTCTGCTGGCTGCTCTGTGAATGAGCAGATTGGAACAGCGGTATTTCAGTACCAACTTTTGCCGAGAGACGGGGCCACAAGTATTAACGAAAAGGTTTTTCAAGCATTTCCATTTTTTTTTTTTTGGTAGTTAATATTTTGTTTCTGGACTAGAGTTAGCTAGTGTAACATTTTGTATTGCATGTGGGAGAAATGGAATTGCACAAATGTAAAAGAAAATGTAAAATAGGCTACCAGGAGTGGGGTTCGAACCCACGCGGACATATGTCCATTGGATCTTAAGTCCAACGCCTTAACCACTCGGCCATCCTGGTGTCGCTGGTTAAAAGAGTATTTCATGGTTCATATAGGATTGTAACCAGATGTTTCAATTCTTCTACGTCGTTTTATTGATTCGTTTTGTTATATGAGAGTATATTCAAATTAAATATTGTTTTTTGTCCCATTAAACCATATCAGTCTTGCCATCCAGTTCAGCATTAAGTTAAGTTTGCAATTCAATCAGCCACTTAACACAAATATTTGTTTTCATTAATTTTACAATTAAATTGTTTTATTAATATATTTTACTATTTCATTATTTCATTTAAATACTAATAATCAGGAATTATATCTTTTGAAACGAAATTAACTTTTTAACACCGAATCGCTTCGAGTAAATTTTTCAAACCATAATGATATATTTTCAATTATTTACTTGTTTTTGTTAAAGCATTAATTTTGTATTAGAACCCTGGGATAGTTATTTGATGCAGATTGTTTTAATAGTATTATTACTATTATTATTATTATTATTATTATTATTATTATTATTATAAGACCTTTTATTATCATTATTATTATTATTATTATTATTATTATTATTATTATTATTATTATTATTAGATTGTGTTACACTTTGTTGATTAATTAACAGGGTTTTTTTGTGAATTACGTGGTCATATTTCTTTCACTAACATGTACCCACACCAAGGAGGTTATGTCTTCGCCGCTGTCTTTTAGGAATGTTGTTTGTTTGCTAGTAGGATTGCGCAAAAAGTACAAAAAAAAACTAACCTGGTTTACACTAGATATAGAACGATATACGATATAGTTTAATTTAACGATGGTCGATAACGGTATGTCTCAGTAATATTGGCGATACCAACTTGGAATGTCCTGGTGGGCGTGGTCTGAGCTGTTGTGCCTGTTCACCGATATACCCGCCTAAGTGTTGTGCATCTGCGTCTTCCATTTCAGTAAAAAATTAACGCCCAGGAAGCGCCCAGGGAACGATTCTAATTTAAGACCTTTGATCAAACTGGAGGACTCGGAGGGCTTAATTCATATCAGTCTGTCAACATTTAACGAACGATAGAACGATAAAACGATAGATAGAACGTTAAAGTTAGAACGATAGATAGAACGAAAAAAATCAATAGATAGGCCTAAATAGATACAGAACGATATATTTAATGAAAGAACGAGAGAACGAATATAGATTTAACGACAGAACGATTGAATGATAGATAGACATATAGATAAATAGATTATGTATTGATGAAACTGCAGCAAGCGTTGATGTTTAATTGCATAAAATAAGCATAAGTACCAACAGTATATAAATATATTTATGTACACGCCAAGTAGCTTGAAAGCTTTTTTTTTTCAAGAATTCATATGGTTCCGCTGAGATTAGAATTGCATTGCGTGATGCTTTACGCGTGTGGAGCGGTATTTTTTTTTTTTTCTGGCTACGAAGTTGCTGTATCGGCTGTCTTCCGCTGTGTCGATGACTACAGATATCGCACTGTCATCTGTTTACTAAAGACTCCTCGATTTTTAACATGGTGCACTGACATATACACAGAAGGACAAACCACGACCCTTGTGGCATAGCACCACGCACGGAAAAGCCTCTGGGATGTACCTGTTTCCGCAGCATTAGCTCTCAGCATCCTGATTGCGAGATATCTTGAAAAAAAAAAAAACACGAACTAAGGGATATCTGGAACACCAACTTGGCAAGAGCATGAATTATGTTCAGTATATATATAGTGTAGTACGATCTATATTGTGTCAAATGCTTTTGTGTGGTCCAGCAAGAGGAAGGACGCTGATCATTCGCAGTTATATATATATATATATATATATATATATATATATATATATATATATATATATATATATTTATATATATATATATATTTATATCAGGGTATACCCCATTCGTTTAGACAGCGAGGTGGGCCGCCTCCCTATATAAATTGCAAAAGAGATTGCCTCCCCGCACAAAATGGTGCAATAATGATGAAATGACGCATGAAATGATGAAAAGAGCGTTAAAGTTGTTGCCAATGAGAGCTCGTCGATGACTGGCCCGCTTCCTGTATACCTCTCTTTAATTTCCGGAAGTGGAGAACCCTGATACTCATCGCCACCATTCTCATCATATGGTGTCGCCCTTCATTATACAGCCACGCAGTGAATATATATATAGGCAATACGTTTTGTTTCGGGAATCTTGAATCAAGTTGTACTTTCGCCTTGAACATTTTCCAGCTGAGCACATATACTTAGTCTATAGTATATACTGTCAATCAGTACTTACTTGGAATGGTACTTTATAACACTTCCTCCTATAGGCTATATACCCACTCCTACCCTCTATCCAGTGGCGGATCCAGAACAAACTGTTAGGGGGGGCAACGGGTCAGATTCTATAGCTTCCATGGTGGACGAGGGCGCGTAGCGCCCTAGGGAGGAGGGTGTGTCCCCCTCACACAGTGAGGAAATGCTTTGAAGATATGATGATTAAGAAGTCAAATTTGAGCATTTTCGGGCACTTCTGTTTGTTGTATTGAGGGTGTGGGAGGGGTTATCCCCTCACACAGTGAGGAAATTTTTTGAAGATATGATGATTAAGAAGTCAATTTTGAGCATTTTGGGGAACTTCTGCTTGTTGTAATGAGGGTGTGGGAGGGGTTATCCCCTCACACATGCAGTGAGAAAATTTTTTGAAGATATGATGATTAAGAAGTCAAATTTGAGCATTTTCGGGCACTTCTACTTGTTGTATTGAGGGTGTGGGAGGGGTTATCCCCTCACACATGCAGTGAGAAATTTTTTTTTGAAGACATGATGATTAAGAAATCAAATTTGAGCATTTTCGGGCACTTAAACCAGACTTTTTGGTTTCTGATAAATTGGAAACAAAGCAAAAGTTTTAGAATATAGGCCTTAATCACTTCAGTTTGTCTGAAAAGTTCTAAAAGTTAACCATTTGTCACCTTGTAATACCTCATGACTTGCTGGTATACGAATGGTCCTGACACTGGTGTATTGGACTTTATCTTCCAGCGCTGCCAGTACAAGGACTAGCTTCAAGTGGACACAGTATCGGAGATATAAGACTTTATTCCTTGGGCATTTACTCATGTGACAAGTTGTTATTTCTGGTACTGTTTGTTCCGTGTGTGTTTAATGCAGTGCCGATTATCCTGAAATCTTGATGTAATATTTCACTGCCAAGAAGTTAATTAAGGCAAGGTAAAAAAGGTACCTTTTCCCACAAAACCTTGATACAATTTGCAATTTTCATGAGCCTGAAAAAATTCTAGGGGGGGGGGGGGCGATCGCCCCCTGTGTCCCCCCTTGGATCCGCCACTGCTATCTATCTAACAACCTTCAAAGCTATATGCGACCCTGTATAGTCAGGGTCGTTAATACGGGGTGGGGGGTATTTATCTTCCCCCTTCTTAGGATGGGTGGGGGGGGGGGGGGGTGTCAATCTGATCACTCTTCTGATATTCATGTAGTAATTATATTATTTACTTATTTGAAATTAAATATATTAATAATTAGAATTATAGACTTTGGGTCAATTTCTGCATGGGTTTACTATAAGATATTATATATCTAAACCTGCTTTAGAATTAACATATACTGGAAAAATACTACTTTTTTTTAACTTTATACTTAATTGTTATATATGTATGTTTATTAAAAAAAAGTTGTCCCAATTTTTATTACCCTCCAAAGCCAGCGAGCGAGTAATCCCCCACCCCCACCCTATACCCGACCCTTTAAGATAAATTGACGCCACTGCATGCCTGGGAGTGGGTTTGTTTGTACTTATGCGTGTGGATTTGGATTGCCATGACATAAGCCCTATCATGATACCCTGATGTGTATTAATGTTATCCTTACGACAGGTGGACGTGGCAGGGCTAGTGTCACCTCTCAACTATCTGACCATCGAGGCCGAGAAACCCAAGACCGGGCGAGCAGAGCGGCTGTGTAAGATATCCAGAACGCTCAACCCACAGAGCGAGAACTTTACTGCTAGCGTAAGTTTTATATTTATCTAATTTCACTTACTTTATATATAGGCATGGGAACATAGATACATGATTAATATATATATATATATATATATATATATATATATATATATATATATATATATATATATATAACTCTGAAGAAAAACAACACTGTTAATTCACAACAGTCTGTTTCACGGGATTCGACCCGATCACCAGGTGAATGTGGTTAGATTCTAACCACATTCACCTGATGATCGGGTCGCATCCCGTGAAACAGACTGTTATGAATTCACAGTGTTGTTTTTCTTCAGAGTTATACCGCTCTGGTCTAGTTTGTAGGCCATAGAGCACTTTACATCGGAGCGTAACACTACCTTCTATATATATATATATATATAACTCTGAAGAAAAACAACACTGTTAATTCACAACAGACTGTTTCACGGGATGCGACCCGATCATCAGGTGAATGTGGATAGAATGAAGCTAACGTCGTGGTTTGAAAAGCCGAGACTATACGAGATTACGAGATTATGCTTTGTGCGATTCGGGTCGGGGGGGGGGGGGGGCATGTGAAAGACTGACACTGATCCTATTGTTCTCGGGTGCACAATAGGAATGGTCGGGGTACACGTGCGATACTGGAACATAACAGGGCAGGGCAAAGAGGTTATATAATGTAGTAAATAGTAAATATAATACAAAGATATAACCAGGATGCTCAATTAAGCATTCCATTCTGTAACACCCGTTATATATGATTTACATACACGTAATAAAATACAGCTATATACTAATCTTGTAACAACAGTAAATAAATAAATACAGTCCATTCGTATCTATTTTAATACGACAACAAGACTACGTAACCAGAGTTTCGATCTTGTGCATATACCACAACTTTGCAAGAAGAAACTTGAGAGAAGAAACACAGAAGTAACAGGGGGGGGGGGCATGGAAGCTTAAAAAAAATCTTGATTTGAGCAAACGGTTTCAGAACGAAATCTTGAAAGATACCCCGTTATATCTTAAGGAAAAAAAACCCCACTATATTCCATGTATATTTAATATGTCTGGTTTTATGAATCGGTATATATCTTTAAGATATATATGTCATATACTTATTTACAGGACTGCAGTCATCGATTTACGAACACCAATGTAGAAACCTCAAAATGTAATAGTAAATATATCTTTACTGCTGGTTACAGGTAAGCGCTACCTGTAAGAGAGCCGACGCTCTTCAGCTTCACAGGTTACTGCTAGGTCAGATGTACCTGAACCTGGGTCGTCAAGGTCACTCCAAGAGCGTTCTCCGGGGGCGTCTGACAGAGCTGCTCTATGACGCAATGTTTCAACCTAGGTCAGGTAAGTGCAACGAATATACTCGTCCGGGCATTAACGTCCAAGATACTTCTGCTAATTCGACAAATGAAGAAAACAACGATGGCTCTGTCATCATTCGTAGTAAAGGTTGTAAACTAGTGCCATACTGTTTGCATGCTGGTTGCTTGGGTTTTGGGCGTTCGGCGCTGAGGGGGCGTTGGTGCTGCTGCTCTGCTACACAGCGCGTGACTTCCCGGGAACCTTCCACTCACACGCTGTGAGAACTGGAAGGATTCTTCAGGTTTGACAAGCTGTCAAACACCCAAAAATTTGAGGCTAGTAGAGGTAAAATCTGATTGGCTCAGCGTGTAAACAGCGATGACTGCGCCAAGCGTAGCTCGTAAAAGGAAATCTGATTGGCTCAGCGTGTAAACAAAAATGGCTGCGCCTATACGAAGCTCGTTGTGCGGCACTGCAAGAGAGGAAGTTTGCAAACAGTGGGGGATAATTAACTGACCTCGGGCCACACCAGTGGAACGGTTGAAACAGGCTGTTAGATATTAAAATCATATTTTAGCGTTGTTTTATTCGTGATGAAGCTTTAATATTATAAATCCTTTCTTATAAAAAATACCATCTTTTTCCTTACCGATTCGTATGAATAGTCTTTGAATATTAATGAACTATTTTTTGAGTGATAAATAACATCGATTGTAATAATTTGTTTTGTCCAGAAAATAATTTTATCCTCGCGGGAGCCAGAGACGGAAAAAGAGGGGTAACTACAGAAGCAGGAGGCGTGGCTTGGCTGTCAATCAAGGACGGCTGTACTCTCCATTATCAAGTTGTGACGTCAGGATACGAGCGGTCAGAACGAGGCAGCGTGGGCGTATTTCTTAAGATGAGATCGATTAATTATGACATCATCACCAAAAGGACGGATTACGTGGAGAAGCTCGGAGATCTGACGGAAGGAAGGGTTAGGAGATGTTTTCTTATGATAAACTAGAGAGCACTGGATAGAGCACAATTACCTCCGCCTTCGCAATAATATATTAAATATGTGATTTTTTCCCCCGAAATGTGGCATCTGGTAAACTAATTATGTGAACTAATCATCGAACTCTTGGAAAAGAGTCTTTTCTGAACAATTAATCATTGTATAAATAAGTTGAATAATATTATAAAATGAACTTGGTAATTGGTATTTAATCGGTGACGCAGTTAAATATTGTGTTACTTCAGGAAAAATAAATAGATAAATAACTCGAATCAGGTGAATATTATTTATTTGATGGTGCATTAAATCAAATTATTGTTCAGTTATCAAATAATTTATAAAAAAAGGAAAGAAACAGAAAGGGTAGAGATGAAATATACAGCTAGCAGTGCCGTATTGTTTGCCTTACATTTGCGTTCCCAGTATATGTCGGTCAAGGAATAAACAAACCGAGTGTTACCAGGCGGACTGTTTACTTTCAGCTGCTGGGCCAGCTGAGCGAGCTGTCGGAAAACTTGTACCGAGCCCTGGGGCAGGGAACGGCAATACTGGTGGTGGCGACTAAGGCCAGACCCACAGGAGAGATCAGTGCTCAGGTACAGTACTGTTACTCTAAGTGATTTCTTTCTTTACTGTCGTACTGCATATATAAACTTGAAATCTGCATTCTATGGAATGCTGGCCTCCGCCATAAAGGGGTGTCTATTGTGGGATGCTCCAAAAAGCGTGTTTGCGTTCACTTATTCGGCCCATATACCTAGGTTCAATCGTGCTTAAGTGACTCTACATTTGTGAATATTCCTTGATAACGCTCCTCAATCCGGATCATGTGTCAGATTCACACCAAGATCTAATCGATTATGTGTTGTGAACAAACACACACGCACAGTCGCACACACGAACGGGGATGAACGCATACCTTCCCGGCGGAGGGAAATATATGGAAAGTGTAATTAATTAACTCCTTGTAAAATTTACTATTTGAATAGAATGTTTTATGATAAAGAAAATAAATATTAGCAATCATACCCGTGTATTATGGTAAAACACAACTAAAATGTTTATAGGGAAGATGTTTACCGTGAGGGAGGCAAGAAGGCAGGAAATATTGCTACTCAAACCGATATCTGACTCTGCTGGAGAATAGCAATGACAAAGAGTAATTATTTAAATTTTGATAAAATTTTCCCATTTTGATCAAATGAGTTATGAACCATGATGACAGTTATACGACCCGCTTGCGGTAACGTTCACGCGCACCATTTTTTCGCTACACGTTTTATTCCCGTATAGGTATCTGGCTGCATGATACAGACAGTTCGAAAGAAACCAATTAATGTTTTTTTTTAAAATTCAGTGAAAAAATGTGATAAATGTTTTTTCTTGAAGAATGCTACATTTGAATAGTCAGTGAGATAATACGACCTCGAATTCGCTCTGTATGTACCGCACCTAGATCGAGTCAATTTTCGAAAAATGGGAAAAAATATTGGTATCGATCACCTTGTTAGATTAAACAAGAGGTAAAAGTGATCAAATCGGCAAGAAGTAGCTTTGTCCTAAGAAAGTTTCCTACATATGTTTTACCTATTTTGTGTTGTTTAATATATTAAAATTTCTATTTTATGCGAAAATAAGTGTGTGCGCAATATAAAACTATGTCACCAGAACATAGCCAAGCAACACCGATTCTGAACAAAGGTAAAAACCAAAAATTACAAGGAATATGATTTTTTCTTCAGGTTGAAATCAGCAACAAGTGTTATAAACTTGACGCCCGGCGTCCGTCCATCAACGACATACTAGACGACACGCCGGTAGGTGGCGTTCACACGAACGGTTCGACGGGCTTCACAGGATGTAAAGATAACGGACGACTGTACCAGCTCGGGGACAGCTGGATCCCTAAACATCCTAAGAATAGCTGCAGCACGTGCAGCTGCAAGGTACAGTCACGTGAAAAAACACACAGTTCACACAGCTAGAGTACACACACAAACACACGCACCCATGCACGTACATAATTCATCCGGCTGAAGTAGCTCTGGCAAAGCTTGATACCTAAACATCGGAGATTGCTTACGAATATCGCAGCGTTTTGTGAGGGAAAAAATATTTAAAGTGTCGCAGCTTTGGAAACCGTAGATAGAAGTTAAAGGGACATAATCAGGAGCAATATAATGCCTATTATTTCATACTATTAGTTCAGTTTTGCTTTATACAAAATTATCCCAGCAAAATCATTCTAGCACAGTCTCATTTCCTCGCATACGACTGTTTAACACCTTGTTATAGCCCTCCGTGTTGGTAAACACAGTCTGTTTACCACAACAAGGCCGCGTGACCGGAGGTCCAATTAAGAGGAGTTTCAGCTAGCGGGAACATGTATTACATTATTTTAGCCAAGTCAGTCAGGGCATCTCCTGATTGGCATGTGTTGTGGCTCCGCAAAGCACACGGCCCGACGCACTGTGTTTATGTTTACACCTGCGATCGCGCCCGGTTCACTGTTTTTAACACTCGTTTACAGGAGTAAGCAAACGGTTTCAAGGCAATATTTTGGCAGGTATAGATTTATTTTAAAGGGAAGAAGCTGTTTTTCGTGTTATCTCAACATGCTTTATAGGTGATTGGGCCCCTTTAAACAGTTGCACGGTGTGAGGCTTGAGGCTCTACAGTTGAGCCGTTTCTTTACAGATCTGTTTAGGCGCACCAGGAAAGAAAATTAAAGTATGTCTTTACTCTATTTCAGACTGATGAATGATGATATTTATTTTATTTTCCACAGAATGGCCAAGTTGTTTGTCATGACGTGCAGTGTCCAAGACCAAAATGTGATCGTCCAGTCAAAGTTCCGGGAGACTGCTGCCCACAATGCATCAGTGAGTGTATACGGGGTCATCGGACATGCGCAGTATAAGGCATCATCTAATGGCTGCTGAAGAAATATTCTCTTTCTGTATTTGAGTGACTTGATCAGAAAACAAACAGATTCCTGTTTACACATATATTAGCTTTCAGTTGCCTTATGATTTTGATAAATGTCGAGCTAAGGTATATATATAAGTTTTTTTTTTGCATAATTTGTATTAATATTTATAAGTATTTATGTGAGATAATATAAGTGAGGAAAAAGGTAGTTGCATTCTCACATTAATAAATGTGTACCCTACTTATTTCAGCGTCACCTTTAATAAATAAGGGATTATATTATAGGGATATTTCCTTAACATACAATACAAACATCAGGGAAATCTGCTTTGACTGATTGACAATCGGAGTAGGCGAACTTTTTCAAGGACTTTTTGAAGGACGCATTTAAAAGAAAGTTATTGGTAAATCATGTAGAATAAAACATTGAAAAAAATAAATTGATTCGTGTATAGTTTTTAATGAAAAATTATTGGAGATGTTTCCTCGCTTCCTTGAAAATGTTTATATGCATATAGATGAAGAGTTTATATATGATAATTATAATATTTCAGAAGGGACTCCCAGTAAAGAGAAGTGTTTCTTTAACGGGGACAAACGCTGGCACACGTTTGGTACACTATGGCATCCGTACGTTCCACCATTCGGCTATGTAGAGTGTGCAATCTGCTCATGTTCGGTAAGCAAAACGACTCAAGAAATCGATATAAACTTAGACCAAATAAAGTATACTTGAAGGCCCAGGGTCAAGTTCAGAGGAAAACCTGACATCTCTTCGAAACAAATTGTTATTAAATCCAAATGCAATTACTTCTGTGATGGAATGATTATTTTATCTATTTTAATGTTCAGAATATAAATTTAATTATTACCAGCGATAATATACATGACGCAACAAATGTTTTGCACTGCCTATATGTACGGTTTTACAATTGCAATTTTATCAATGAGGACGTATTGAAAGAAAAAAGTAAAAATAAATCCCGTAGAGCAAATTACAAAAGTCAGTAGTCGTCAGAAAATCTAATGGAAGGATCTGCTGGAGCTTGAATGAAAAGGAACGAACATTTCTGCATGTTCCAGGGACTATCTTGCGCTTAATCATATATTTCTTTGTTTCCTATAAATGACAAGGGCAGAGCTTTAAACTTTCATTAATCCTCTAGCTTTTCGTACAGCACAATTCGCATGATAGTATTTACCCTGTTTTTTTACTAAGCGGTTTGAAAACCGACATACATCTAAATAAGATCTTCTAATTAATGTACGAATTATTCGTACAGAAATATTTCGCATGATGAAACATTTTTTTTTCTATTTGTTCGTACAACGGTTTGTAGTAGAATGTATACAGTCAATTTTGTTTGTGTTCCAGCGAGGTAATAGTCCGTACAACTGTACAAGGATAACGTGTCCTCCCCTCGACTGTCCAGAATCAATGGCGTCAAGAAAGAACGGCACTGACTGCTGTAAATCATGTCCAAGTGAGTCCATGCTTATAAAACAAGGAAATTTATTCACATTAACGCTACCTATAAAACATCTTGTAAATCTGCAAGTTTATACCTCCAGTTTAGACCACGGTCATGATTTAGAACTAAGTCATGATTTGAAACCATAATGTCTCAGGGGGTTTCATTTTTAAAAGGTAGCAAAGATGGACCTTATTTTTCATATTTCTAGCATCTCTTTGTATTCATGTGGATATTCAAAGAAATAACTCGGTCTGAAAATATTGATCTTATTTCTAATACCGTTACCCGGATAAAAGCAAAACTGAAGCTAATAACGATTATTGTGTCAACAGATATATTTTACCTATTTTAGATAATATTACATGCATGAACATGTTCTAATTGATAGTTTATCTAATCTGTAAAAACTTCGAAATACTTAATAAAATATGCAACGTTTTATTTTTATGGCCATATTTATGTATGCCACATAAACTGATCCATCTTTTGTTTCTCGCAGAGGATTATGACCCGAGGAAAAAGAATAGTGAGAAAATGTTAAAAGACAGAACGTTGAAATATGGTAGTGAGTATACAGTCTATTTAACTTGAGAGAACGTATGTGCTATTCCAACAAAGGCAATATACGTTTCTTATCAGTACCATGTATATGGTGCTTATCTTGGAACGATTCCTTGTTTAACTGCAATGTGCATGGATTATATAAGTTCTTATAACAATATTTACACTGTACGTATACCACCAGTTTTCTGTTTTAAACCTGTATTATTATGTGTTTTGTAAAAATGTTAACATCGATGAATCTTTAGGCATAAGGCCTTATTTCAGGAATAAATATTTTATTCATTCATTCACAATCTGTTTAAGTGAAAGGTATCGCGAGGGTATCACGTTAAATGAGAATTTTGTGATATTAACTATTTGTTGTGTTCGATTTTTTTAACTTTCAAAGTAACATTTGAACAATTGAATAAATCAGTGATTGCATATGACATCACGTGACCATTCTGTATTTTCAGATTGTAAGTTCCGTGGTTTGGAGTATCCGAACGGGGCTCGATGGAACCCCAGGGTGGAACCATTTGGAACGCTCAAGTGTGTCACGTGCCTCTGTAGAGTAAGTGTAATTTCTTACACTCACATACTTTATTTTACAGGGGGTAAGGAACATTAATCATTCAATTTAAATATAGCGTCATAGTTATCCGAATTGTGCATGCCTATTTGTCATCGGCCATTCAAAAAATTGCTCTTGCGATTATAAAAACGGCCATTTTATTGCATTACATTTGAAAAGAAATACCCGTTTATCATTTAGAGAAATATTGGATTCTTTTATAATAAATGATATTATAATGTATACCAAGAGAAGTAAAATATATATATATATATATAAATAAAACCTTTTTGAAAATGCAGTGGTGGATTAAAGAACGAATTCAAGGTAGTTTGAAAACCTTGTAAATGATAAATTAACTCTGCGAAGAAAGCTAAATCGATAATCTTTGTCATTGAGGTATTATTTTTTTCATTATATCCGTCTTTGTTTTCAGAAAGGGAAAGCACGTTGTCAAAGAACGAAATGTCCAAAGCTTGCATGCAAGAGAAAGGTTCAGATCTCTAACACTTGCTGCCCCATATGTGCAGGTTTGTATACAGTCAATACTGAAAAACCTATTTTTCTTAACCTAATTGCCTAAAAGATACAAAAGATTTGATTAGTCTTAATTATGGGGGAAAACTAGAAAAAATAAAAGACATTCTAAAACTATGGTCAAATAGATTATCAACACCATATGGTAAAGTGACAATTCTGAATTCTCAGATTCTTTCTAAAATTGTTTACTTATTTTCCGTCCTTCCTTCCCCAAGTAATCAATTCCAAAACATTAAATAAGTTAATAAGAGATTTTGTTTGATCAAAAGGTAGAAAACGGATAATAAGAGAAACTTTGATAGCCTCCAAAAAAGAGGGTGGTATAGGTATGACTGACGTAATATCACAAGAAAAGGCATTAAAAATCAACTGGATAAAACGATAAAAAATTAATCACATTCAAGTAAACTATATATTGTTATCTTAGAGATGCTAAGAACTGACTTATCTATCTGTCTTTGTAACCTTGAAACCGCAAGATGCACATGTTTTCAGATACAAATCGCCTTTTTGGTTTAATGTTATCGAAGCCTGGTGTGCATATAATTTTGAAGAGGTAAATAAAATAACATATTTACTCAGTCTCTTTGGTTTAACTCAAATATTAAAATCAATGGACATTGTGCCTTCTATAAACGACTTAAATCTGGGAATTGAAATTTTATCTATAATTACAAGCAAAACAGAAGGCTTCAATCTTTTACGTTTAAAGAACTAGAAGACAAATTTCACTGTAAGTGTAATTATATGCATTATATAAGCCTCTTGAATGCAATTCCACAAAAATGGAAAAAAATGTTAGATACACTTTCAGACATTAATAAGGAAAAAAACCCAAATATGAGCTTTTATTGGAACAAAAGAAATTGTCAAAGTATGTTTATAAAAAATTGATAACGTAGAAGTGTGTTAAACCCCTGAAATCCACCATGAAATGGAAGAGCGAATTAGGTATAGAGGAGGATTTAGTTAGGAGAGGTTTTGAAAACATTTATAGAAATACAATATCAACAAAGTTAAGATATTTCAACTTGGTATATTGCACAGATGCTTGACATTTAACCCAATTTTAGTAAAATTTCAATAAAAGAAGATAAGAACTGTACTTTTTGTAAGGAAGAGGAAGAAACTATGAACCATCTCTTTTGGGAATGCACTTTTGTGCAAAATATATGGTCTAAAACTTCTGTTTTATTAAAAAAATATAATATTTTAAAAGACTATGTGCAGGTGATGCTTGGTACTTGCCATGATATTACTTTAAATGCAGTAATACTTCTGATGAAAAGATTTATATATATATATATATATATATATATATATATATATATATATATATATGTAGATGTGAGGAAAAGAAACCAATATTTAAGCTATTTAAAGAATTCTTAGCTAAAATTGTAAGTATAGAAGATAGAGCAGCAAAATGAAAGGTAAAAGAGACCACACAATAAAAAGTGGGAGAGATGTGTTGAGATCTTGAAAATCTGAAGGTCTGCTATGTGCCGAAAGATAAAAAAATGTTAAACTTATCTCTATATAATAGCTAGTATATATATAATGACCATTTGTCATTTTCCTTTTGTGTTATATGTATGTCTATATTGTTCATCGTATTTGTATTTATCTGTTTCAGTATATGTATATTTTTCTTTGTATGCAATAAAAAAATAAAACCTAATCGCCACTATTGACTTTACATGGATGAATTAGAAAGAGAGACACTAGAATACTGGCTGCTGCAAAAGTTGCTTTACATGGGGCCGACAGTGCCTTAATAATCACACAGCCTCCATTTCTTATATATGTGAAAAAAAACATAAACCCTGGCAGTTCTTAGCAAAATCACACAACTTCGGTTTTGTTTGATTTATTCTTCGGGGGAAGGGGTTAAATAGCATTTTATCTGCACGAAAACGTGCTTGGCATATGCAACAATGTAACAAATTGCCCCAGTATTTGTGTTTAATGATAATGCAGTATGCATTGGACTATGTTTGTTTGACATTCATCCAATGGAGTTAACTTGTTTACTTGTATACTTGTACTTGAAAGTGGGTTAACTATACTAAGCATAGAACTTGCTGTCATGGCAACGTACTGTAATGGTAGAAACATTAGTTATTAACAACAAGTCTACAACGTAATTTCACAATTTCCTCCTAACTTTGTCAATTTTAAAATTACATAGAGGTTAGACTTTGAAGGAAGGTATTCGTTGGATCACAAACTTTAAAATATTCAAGTCTCAGTCGGTAAAACGGACGATCGCTAATTAGATGTACAGCGGACCGCTCATGCCAGGATTAACTTTACTTTGCGCATGCGCAGTATCTAGGATATAATCTGCATTAAAAATGCATCTCCGTAGGTGTATGGCAAAATGTAACTATGTTTACATTTCGGATAAACTGTCAAAGTTCCGGTTCTCAGTTCAATTTCGGATAAAATATTTTGGATAAACAGCGTTCGGATTAACGACGCTCTGTTGTACAACACGATTTCTCTTCCCCAGACGTTTCCTAAATGGGTCTGAAATAAAAGTAGAATTTAGAGAGTGCCTATAAGATAATGGAACAGTGCTGTTACAGTTAGAACCAGCTGTCTATAGTACCGCTAAAGATATCTTACAGTGAAAGGAGTGAAGATTTCATATTTTTATTTATTTTTGTATTTGTGCAATTTATATACATTATATTTACAATGTTATTATATTAAATGGACGTAGAAAAAATATGAATTAAGGATTGAGCACTAGGAAGATATGATCGTCTATTCTTCCCAGAATACAAAAAAAATAAAAATATGCAAAATGGAGACGAAATATTATGTCGAAAGTACGGATAATTTTATTAAGCGAAAAGCATGCAGTTATGTAATACCTATGATGGGAAGCAAAACTTTGTCGTGTAAAAGGAGTAATAAAGAGTTTCTGTCGCAGGTCTGTTTTATTGAAACAATGGAAAATAAGTAGAGAAGTCGAAGGAATCAGCAATTTTACTGTACAACTGTACCAGAAAATTGCTTTATTACTTCATCGTATGTAAGGTTTATCCTTCCATACTCAGCAGAGCTTGCATGTTTAAGCTGCAGACTTATATAAGTATATATGTATGAATACATTTACGTCTCGTAGAAGATCAGTTAACGTTATTTTATATTTTCTCTTTTGGTGTAGCTGTTGTGGCATCATTTCCTAATAATTCTCTCCCCATTTTTGCAGAAAAGCATGGTGGCAACAGAAAGAAGATTCGTAGAAGAACGCGTTCCCATAGCAAACGTGGTTAGCATAGATACGGAAAATACAGATCTTTAACCAAGCCTGCATATATGTACATACTTGTGCTTACTATTTAATTATTTTATTACTTTATTTAATGGTATAAGAACTCTGTGTGACGGAGTCAGTCCGACCCGTATTAATCCAGTGGATTACCTATGTAAACATATGGTGTTGTCTGTACAGTTTTTAATATTGTGGTTATAAAATAAACAATTTTATGGGCGTCCTAAAGTGTGGTCATTTTATACCTGTAATAGCCCGTCCAAGGTCAGGGGTCCTCCGGTTTCCTATATATACTTGTGTGGAGACTACTGATCACCATCCTCCGAGTCATGGAGAGTGCCTAAAGTATAGTTGTACTATCCATGTAAAAAAGTTCCTTAATTAATATTTTTTTGGATGAGAGATATTCGGCTTTATATAATTATAGTAAAATTAATTGGTCTTAAACATAAGTTATGCGAAAAAATAAACTTTTATGTTGATATACGATCATTCATAAGACGGATGTGAAGTTAATTATTTATACATGCATTATTAAAAAAATCAATATTTCTGCCGAGTGAAGGTTAATTCTGTAACATTGACATTGCATTTACTTTTTGTAATGACGGACCCGACATTATTGTGTATCGTTTATCGTTAAATATTTTCTAGGATTAGTTTCATTGATAAGACGTAGATGAAATTCAATATTCTTACTTATCCTCTGCTTTAGCCCTGCCAGGGCTTTGGTATTATGCTTGCCACTAAAATGGGTAAAAAACAAACGTGATTCCATGTATAGCGATTGACGTGACTCTTATCAGATGAAGTTGGTCGGTCAGAGAGCCATAAATTAGTTATATAATTAGCCGCGAGGTGGCAGTACCTGCTCTAGACGATACGACACAGCGTGAGCAGGATTGATGGCTCTGCAGGCGAAAGGAATTAAACCTTACCACTGAATCGACTGGGCCAGTCTATACCTCATCTTACGTTCAAATATTTCTGACCTGAAATTAAATGCAGATCCTTATTAGACCTTTAATAAGCTCTTAGTTAAGAATAAAATTATTTGACTAAGACCTTTTTAGTTTTAGATGGTATTTAAAATTACTAAGTAAAAGAAAATATTAGTACATGTTTGTGATATATCATAAACAGTTTGTGAATGAATTCCTTATATTAAGGGAGGTTCGTCAAGTGAATACATCTCTCAGCAGTGATCGGATAAATTCTTACCACTGTCATGCATGTATGCTTGATCAGGGGTAGTAGATAAACTTTGCGTGACGACAAAATCAAAAGGATTTAATAAAGAACTTAAAAGCAATTAGAGAGTGCAGACCTCCTTCAAGACAGCTCATTACAAGCATGTGGCTAATCAGAAACAAACAGACACACCAACGCTTGCAATCTTGATGACGCTCCTGAACCCAGAGGAAATGCTGGATGCACACCAAAATCTATTCGATTCTTCATAGGCACATTCCCGAAATGCCCTGAAAAATTAATGAGGTTCCGTTTATTCATGATTGCGTGAGTTATTTTGTGAATAAACACACACACAAACACACACAACTAGAATGAACGCATACTCTCCTGGCTGAGGCAATAAACACAGCCACATCGCATCAGAACCGAGACTCTACTTTGAAATCAGCCCAGCGTTGTTTGAAGTAATTCCTCGACGCAAGTTAGAGACGAAATGCTAACACGGACTGTCAGCTCGTGTCCCGTCTACAAATACAAGGTTCCCGGCAAGCTTGAGGTTTCATAGAGCCACATACATACAGGGGCGTGTTTTACTGTGTAACCACGTGTAGACAGAACAAAAACCTGGTGCACTGCTAGTGGTGTACCATATAAACGTGTCTTACCACTCTTATAGCCTTGCATACATAGATGCTGCCTATAGTGGCGCTAAAATTTTTTAGATGACTAATTTTTTGCATAAGATTTGGTGATGCTAGCTCCAATGGTTTTAGAGATAGCGTGGGTTAACGGACAGACGACGGCGGACGGACGACGCTGCGCCATCGCAAAAGCTCAAGGTAGCTCATTATCAGCATATATCAGAAATGCAGCTTTTTCCTTAGAGAAATCTTGACCCAGATGATGATACGGATCACCCTAATTGTTTCTTGTATCATTGCCGAGCTATTCTGAATAATTCATCAAAATCCGATGATAACTTTTTGAGGTATGTGGCTGACAGAAAACAAATATACCTTCCCCCCCCCCAAAAAAAAAAAAAACTTTAAAAAAATCATTGCTCCCGCCCCTTGGCAGAGATAACCAGAAATTCTCGCGGGAGTGATTGTGTGGTATACTTTTTTTTCATATCTTGATATACGATATACTTAAGAAAAACTTGTATTAAAGTCATCGTTATCTCCCAGTCATTTCACTGTCTTCCCGATTCAATCTCAAACATTTTCAGTGGACAAACTTTCTTATTCAGACCCGCATAATAATATAGAATAGAAATATGCAATCTAATAGATACATGTGCCTCCGCTATTGGAGCACAAGTTTCATAAACGCTATGCGAACACACTGTATGGACATACTTCGAGGTACTGGTCGCTCGAGCGTGACCTGAACAGGTGACCGCGCCACACTCAAGAGGCGGGAACTTCTGTGCATTCACATATTTTTTTCTCCCATATTCCCAGGTTCATTCATGCGTCAGTGACCATACACATGTGAATATTCCTTGATGACGCTCCAGAATCCCGAGAAGATGCTGGATGCACACCAAAATCTAATCGATTCTTCCTAGGCACATTCCCCGAAATGCCTTGAAAAATTAATGAGGTTCCGTTAATTTACGATTGCGGGAGTTATGTTGTGAATAAACACACACACACACACACACACAACTGGAATGAACGCATACCCTGCTGGCTGAGGCAATAAATACAGCCACATCGCATCAGAACCGAGACTCTACTTCGAAATCAGCCCAGCGTTGTTTGAAGTAATTCCTCGACGCAAGTTAGAGACGAAATGCTAACACGCACTGCCAGCCCGTGTCCCGTCTGCCGTTCCCGGCAAGCTTGAGGTTCCATAGAGCAACATACAGTACAGGGGCGTGTTTTACTTTGTAACCACGTGTAGACAGAACACAAACCATATATTATAAACGTGTCTCACCACTCATGTAGCCTTGCATACATAGATGCTGCCTATCGTAAGTGCAAATTAAGTGTAAATAAAACTTCTAGTTGCTTTAAAAGCAAACGTCAACGGCATGGAACGATAAAAGGTATTTGCATGGTAAGCATTTACGGGTAGGAAAATGCGCTATTCAATTATGGTATTACAAGCACCTGACGCATATACCGCCACGGAGGTACTATTTAGTAAGGTGTGGGTCCGTAGCTTTAGTGACCACGGCAAGGTATATATATATATATATATATATATATATATATATATATATATATATATATATACCCATCATTTTATTCGGGGGGGGGGGGGGGGGGTCGCCGCCTATGAAATGTATTTTTTATAGAGTTTGTACTTTTATATAGTTGAGATGGGGTTGTAGATCCCCTCTTACAATCTGTAGAAAGCCAAGATGAAACCCTGAAATAAATATTTCCTTAAGAATCGTTTGTAGTATTAAACGATTATTTATTAATAAATCTTTTAACAATAGTCCCCATGTGTTAAATATAGATGTGGCGTGGTATTATTTTTAACCTATACATATGCCCAGTTTCAGGCTGATATACTGTTATATCAAACCCCTCCTGAGAAATAAACTGGACATAAACTGTACAAAATTATTGTAGGTGGCGCCACCAGTCTTGTATACGACAAAGCAAAACTGTTCTGTATAAATATGTACAATTTCAGGCTGATACAGATACAGACTCAATCTTGGCCTGTAGGTAAATCTGTTTACACACACACACACACACACACACACACACACACATATATATATATATACTAAAAGCCTTTGGCTACAATGCTTTTTTCAAGGCCTCAGTTTGGAATAGGCTTACTCATGGCCACAAGACCAACTTCAGCTTTTTATGACTCTACCAAAAATGAACAAACCCTATCTTTTCCTATACAATTGAAAGAATCCTACCCTATGATTATATTTGTGAAAAATGTAACGATTCAGCTTGACAGTTTCATCATAAAACATTTGAAAAAGGTTAACATTATGAGGTTTTTGTCCGTAAAAAAACCCGTCGATGTACGTGGCACCACAAAAACTGCAATTTCAAATATTGGTCATGTGACCAACATTTGCACAAAACTTGGTGAATCTAGCTCCTGTCGTTTCTGAGATTGTTATGTTAGTATGCTTACTTGGCCAAATGACTAAGTTCAAATTCCTGTAACTCGGCCGAAATTCACCAAATCCAAACCATTTGAACAAACTTGAGAGAGCTTACCTCTAGGATTATTTCTAAAAAATATTGAACAATTTTGCTGTATGATTTCAGAGAGAAAGATTTTCATTTTTTGTTTTAGCTTTTCCCACGTAATTTATTATTTAGGGAATTGCGTAAAGGGCTAAAGTAACACCTAAGGAACAATTTTGGAGGTTATATTGATCATTCTTATGTTTTTATTGCATACTTTACCGCTGAGAAATAGGGCAATTTCTTTATCCCGGCCGAGGGCCAAGGCAAGAAGGTGGTAAAAAAATAAAGGAATTATTAAACTCTTGCCATTATATATCTGCCATAAACGGGTACTCTTACTCACACAACTGTGGTTAGTCGGTAAGATAAGAACAAAAAAGATAGGGTTTAAGCTCACCTGACTGAAAGTCATCTGAGCTATAGCATTCGCTCTTTGTCCGTCGTCCGGCCGGCCGGCTTAGGGCACAAATCGTCACAGCAGGACCTAGAAACTGACTGGAGGTCCATAAAAATATTCTTTGAAACCTGAAATTAGTTCACTGCGACCTAAATTCTCCGAGCTATGGGAATAGAAAGTACTTCCCAGAATAATTTAAACAGTTATACAAAAGCTCCAGTATCTGAATAACGTATGTACTGATTGCCATGGTTCTTTACATGCATATTGATCATGGAATGTTTCATCAGTTCCTAAAGACTGGTGACGCCGCCTGTATTTTTTTTTATAATTTTTACCCATTTTTTTCTCAATATTTATGACCTTCAAATGAAGCAATCCGGCCATAAATAGGATACAAACCGTAACCGTTAGACCTAGAAACTTGTACCTGTAAATCCAGGGACGTCCTAAGCAAATCTCCTTGGAAACATGGAATTAGTTCATGGTGACCTTTATTTTGCGAACTATTTGGGCCGAAAACTGTTTCGAGCACCCAGTGAATCAGATAGGACACAAATTGTAACCGCTAGCCCTAAAATCTTAAAAGGCTATATCTAGGTTAGTCTTGGGCAAACCTCCACGGAATCCCTAAATTTAAGGTCATAGTGACCTATATTCTGCGAGCTACAGGCCGAAAACATGATTTTTAGCCCCCGGTGAGTCAGACGGGGCACAAATCGTATACATTTGGTCTAGATTCTTCTAACATGACATTGTGGGAGGTCCTGGATAAATCTTTGAGGAAACCAGAAATTAGGTCATGACCGTGACCTATATTCTGCAAGATATGTCAAAGAACATGCTTTGAGCACCTTATAAGACAAATTTGCATGACTGGTTACAGTTGGACCTAGAAACCTCTAATATGATTAAGATCTAGGGAGGTTCCTGTAAAAATTCCTTTGAAACCTGATTTAATGTCATTGTGGCCCATATTATGTGAGCTGTGTAAAAGAGTATGATTTTAGCACTCTATAAGTCAGATGAGCACACACTGTAGCAGTTGGACGTAGAAACTACTAACTTTACATCTAGGGAGTTCCTTGTAAAATCTTCTTGGAAAACCTCAATAAGGTCACTGTAACCTATTTTCTGAGGACAATGGGCAAAAAGCATGATTTGAGTACTTAGGAAGTCATGAACTTGGAAGTCATGGTTCATGGTTCCTGATCAAATATTTGTCACCAGATTTCAACTCAAAATAAATAATTAATGCATGCACTGTGTCACCTGTATGTCAAATTCAACTGAGCGTCATGGCCCATGGGCCTTTGTCTTTGTTTCCAGCGGCCATTTAGTTTTTCCCGTTTTAAAAACATTTTCCTAGGTTTATCATTTGGCACCCACTAGATTCGGCATCAGGAGGTCATAATGATGTAGAAACATTTCGCATATATCACAATATACGATCATATATCATTAGTTCCAGGCCGGACTATGGGGGGAGGGGGGGGGGGGGGGTGCATGTGCCGGATTAAAACATGGTCCTCAGGTTAACATGACCCTCTTCCCGAATTCCAAGATGGCTGCCTGTGGGCCACATTGGATTGTTGTTAAAAATAAATGCGATGGCGCACTTCCTCTTGTATACAGGTACCCATCTTCAGTAAATGTCCAATGCAATCACTGACTCAATACGGTACATACTGACGGACGAAAAAATTCGTCTAAATGGATGCCCTATTCCTATCATAAGCAGCTGAAGTATGTTTTGTCGCCCGATAAGCATATATTACGACTTCGTTTAGAAAAAGTGTGGTAACTGAAGGGAAAGGGTATACCCAACCAATAGAATTCAAAAACGAAGTCGTTTGAAAATATATTTTCCATAAGTTGTATAAATGTCACCAACATGGGTGTTTAAGTAAATGTCTACTGCATCACAGGTTCTGAATAGTCCAGCACTTCCGTTAACAGGGCACAAATGGTGACCTTTAAACCGTATGACCAAGTTAAAATGCTGACATATCTAGGTAAACTCTCCTTGGAAACTCAAAGTAGGCTACGATGACCTATTTTGTTATCCTCGTGGTTGGGAGGATCCAGCGTGCACCTGAAATGGGGTCACAGGAAATTCTGAACGGCTATTATTTATTGTTCTTCCTGCATGATGTTTTAACTTTTTTTTTTATTTGAGAATCATGGCACGTGACAGTAATCGTTCAACAGGCCGCTAAACAGTGATGTAGGATTCGAGTCCGGACTTGGACTTGAGTCCACTTTTTGAGGGACACGGACTCGGACTTGGACTCGAAGGTTCTGAACTCGGACATGTACTCGGACAACGAGGACTCGGGGAAACATGTGTTACAGGTGCTCTTTTTATTATGTGACGCGGCCGTAGCTCCTGTTGTGGCGCTCGTGTCTGGCCGCGTATTACATTCTATGTTTAATCCATACTGGTTTTAACTCTCGTTGTCATGTAAGCCTTGGGTTTTCACGCCTGGCCGAGGTCACGTGATGAGCCTGGTATGTAGAGATACACAACGCTGTTTTTCCAGAGAATTCCTGAAACGCGTGCTTACTGTGTTGTGCAAGATCTTATGGACTGTTCGAGAAGTGGAAGGTTCTCGGCTTGGGGTGAAGAGTATATAAGGGGCGGTGTTTAAGCAGGAGGGAGAGGCAGAGAGCAGAGAAGATTCCAGCGGACGCAGAAGCGTGTGTCAGATTCTAGGACCTTATCCGACGAATGCGGAAATTATACATTTTCAAAGACTTTTTCCTGGATTTTATGCATTTGGACTTCAGTTTACCCAGTTACTGGGGTGTTGCAACTGGACTGTCATTCTCCGGGAGTTTACATTTAAAGGACTTATCGTTGTGATGGTGTTGGTATCCAGGTACTGTGGGCATTTTCTATGTGATTGTATTGACTTGTTGTTCTACCGCTGTTTTACTGTATTTATTTAGTGTATTGTATTGTTAGGATTGTTTTAAGGATAAATTATAGTTATTTGCTAACAAAAAAAAAACACTGACTTCTATATTCATTCCCCTAGACATTTCCCGCTGCCTAGTGTTAAAGAATCTGATTTTTTTATCTCCGTTATAGAATTTGTGTTCATCACGCATACCTGATCTGTTTATATTAGGTTCCGTAACACAAGATTGAGTCCAGAGAAAAAATTCCTGTCACATACTATAAAGACTTGTAAGTGTAAAGGCCTACATACGCAAACTACCAACATAATGTTAGGCATACAACATAAGACTATATATTTACAAAACTTTAAATCGGCATCAGTGATTTAAAAAGCAGTAAGTAAAAAGCACATATAAAAAACTTAAAAATTCAAATGATTATCTAGAATATCCATTAAAAATTTATTTCAAGGAGATGTGTATTTGACTCGGACTTACAGGCCTACTCGGCTTCGAGGTGACTCGGTGAACCCGGACTTGAACCTGAAGGACTCGGTGGACTTGGACTTGAACCTGAAGGACTCGGACTTGGATTTGAACCTGAAGGACTCTGACTTGGATTTGAACCTAAAGGACTCGGACTGGGACTTGAACCTCAAGGACTCGAACTTGGACTTTAACCTCAAGGACTCGAACTTGGACTCGAGTGGTCTGGACTCGGACTAGCACTCGGACTCGGATATTATGGACTCGACATCACTGTCGCTAAACGCAGACAGCTCCAGTGTCACACCACGGAAGGCCCTGATGAGGTCACACTGGGGATCTGAAAAGATATCTTGGTGTAATGTATTTTCTCGATTATGCCGCACAAACACAGTATATATAGGTACATAATACGGGGCTGACCTTCAGGGGGCTAAAACAGCAACTGTACCCACATATTCAATTTTAGGAACTTTGTGTTCAGTACCTATATATATATATATATATATATATATATATATATATATATATATATATATATTGGTTGAAATGACCAATTAATTAGTTGTTTTAAACTAATTTAGTTAGTAGATATGTGTCCAACCAATCTCATGGTCACAGCAACCAATCTTTTTTTAAATTGGTCATATCAATCAATTCCAGTTGGTTAGACCAGTGGGTGCACCGCTACTTTCACTTTGTTTTATTCTCCGGATTGGTTAGAAGTCTTGTTACAAGCCTTTGTTCAGATTAGGGTTGTTTTATTGTGGGTTTCAAGGGGGAAACAAATTCCGCCCGATCGTAGAACTGAACCTGTGTCCGCTCGCATACAGGTCAGACGTTTTGCTGCTCAGCCAGTTCACCTTGCTTCACTTGCAACTGATCAGGAGCACTTTTATGTCTGATGTAAAACTGACCAATCTGTTTGGTCAGTGCTTGACCGATCAATTGGAAAAAAATAACCAATATTTTTATAAAATGGCATCAACCAACTTTTAACTGAACCAATAAAATTGGTTAAATATATGCAACAAAATGGTCGACCAATAAGAATTGGTCAAAATGACAAATCGTTTTAGTTAGTGCTTGACTAAAGAGTTGGTTGAAATAACCAATGTGTTGGTTAAATCTACCAATATCATCCCAACCAAACAAATTGGTAAAATATTTGACCAATCTGTTCTAAGAGTGTAATAGCCTTCTACTATACTTTAATATAAATAATATATTAATATTTTATAAATTGTCTAAGTTATATAGTAAAATTAAGCGCAAATTTTATTTATTCTTCTTGACGTGATATTTGTACGAGACGTCATTGACAAATATACCAAATGTGGGTTCATCAAAAACATACATAGATCAGCTAGAACAAGTGAACTCACACTGTCTCACAAAAAATTGGGTTCAGCGCCTAATAGGCTTCTACTATATAATATACTATGTGATATGTTTTATAAGTCAGAATTATGCATTAAAAATAAGTGTCACTTCTTGACTTATTTTTCTGGACGTATTACGCGATGGAACTGACAAAAATACCATAACTGGGTTAACTTTGCACAAAGTAAATGTGAGTTCACAAGCAGAATGTGAAACTTCCTAAAAATAAAAATATAGGTTTACTAGTTGAGTGTCTTTTAGACATTGAACCCACATTTTTGTCTGCTTAAAATTGTGGATAGACTGGTTATTTTAGCTCCCTGAAGATCAGCTCCGTATAATGCCCCTATACCACAAACACGTGTGAGCACGGCAGAGGTGGTCTATTGATTGTAGACTACATATAAATGGTTTGATTTCTCGGGAACAGATGCAAGGACTTGCATATAAGTTGGCGTAGTTATTATTATTAAAGGGTTTCAAGGGCAATGCAAGACTGGTGGCGCCACCTACAATTTTGCATTTTTTTCAGTTTCTCTTTTCATCATCCGTCCACCGTCTCTTGCCGAATATCTCATTAACCATTCATTGCAGCTGTCGTCATGAAATTTTACAAACATACTGATCATGTAACCAAATGTAAAATTAACTTTTGTTGGCGCCACTGGTCCTTTAAAGGCCCTCCCCCCCCCCCCTTCCAAAAGAAAAATACCTATTCCAGGTTTTTCTTTAAAAGTCCAAAATATTAAGGCTTTAGTTTTTTAATGTCATTGTTTTTTAGAGAATGGGGAATGGATTGAGGATTATTTGAATGGCATTTTTCTTAAAAATACTATTCCCAGAACTACGTTTTGGTGATGCCTAATTTTAATTGCTTCTGGTTAATGGCATGCTGGTTATTTTTTACCCTGTAGATGACCCCTGTTTGTGCAGTTGTAAATGAAAAACCTGTAGTTGTTATTCTGGATTCATGCAGTTCTATAATTTAAAGTTTTCTTCCCGTTATATGCTGAAAATCCACCTCTGGAAAGGTCAGAGGATAGGCACCAGTTAACATGTGACCCGATAATGGGGTCAACTTTAGGAAAAAAAGGTCCAGTGGTCTCAGAGGAGTCATCCGGAAACGAACGCGGCAGTGGGGGCGGAACCCTGACAGAAACATAGTATCCGCAAAACTTTTTGATCGATACAATTATATGGGGCAGTGTTTCCATGATCCAAGTTGTTCCTTACTACTAGGATTGTAGCCAGCCATACATAAAAGTCAACGGAATATCAATGGTACCAAATGTTGTGTCAATAATGCCCTGAAAATCCTAATGAGCAAGTACTGTAAAATTAGTGTTGGGAGTTGCTTCCTTGATCACAATCCATAACTGACGGCATATAAGCAACCGACGATTATTAGTTGCTTTTTGAGAACTATTGAGAATCAGTTTCCATTCATAATTAATCATCAGTAACAACTGGTTGACCTCTCAGAGTATAAAATTTCTTTTCAAACACAGAGCTGCCAACCTCTCAATTGACATTGAAGCCTAATATTTGCTAATATATATAATAACTCTATAGCCTGCATGTGTTTATAGTAAACAAGGTGTGGATCTATTAGTAAACACATTGTTCTAAAGTGTTTTTTGCATAAATATTATGAAAGATTAATATCCCTTACTATCAAGCCTAGCCTTTGTGAAACACTCTGTTATCGATTATGGCAATACAAGAGCGATACTCTTTTTCTGTAAACCGATCATCAGTCCAAAAACTACTGAAAACTAGATATTTCTTGGCACTACAGGTGCCATAGTATCCCCAGACAATAACCCCCCCCCCCCTTTCCACCCCTTTAAGAATAGGCCCCCCATCTTCAGCAGTATATACTTACACTTGGCAAGCGACCATATGGTTTCTCCTATCTATCAACGTGAGAAACAATATTTTTCACCAAATATGGGGGCCAATATGTTGAATCTCTCTTCAGAAATAAGCACTAATTTATTTTAGGGAAAACGGGAATATAGGTCTACAAGAAAATTTTCCAAAATGGATAGATGTGCCAAATTTAAGACCAATACCTTGAACCACTTGAAGCACATGTACAGATGGACGCCACGCCAAAACTATTGCAGATGGCAACACCAGTCTTGAAAGATGGAGAAGTCCAAGATCTATGGATATGCACATTTTCAGGCCAATAGGGCAAACCACTCCTCAGAAAAGGGCATTAATTTATTCTACAAAAAGAGAAGGTAGGTGGCGCCACCTGTCTAGTTTATAAGAAAACTTTCCAAGATGGATGGACATGCCAAATTTCAGACCTATACCCTGAACCACTCCGGAGATATGAGCAATTTTGACCGAAGTACAGATAGACGCCATACAATTACGATTGCAGATAGCTCCACCAGTCTTGAATACAAGATGGAGGTATCCAAGATCAATGGACACGAACAAATTCAGCCCAATCTGTCCATTAGTTTTAGACTTATAATGTTCACAGTATAGTCAAGTGGCAATGATGGGGTATTAAAATGCGCGAAAACAAGAAAAGGACAGGTGTCGCCACCTGTCTTCCACAGAAGACAAAGCTATCCAAGATCTTCGGTCAATGTGTTTTTGGACCAATCCATGCATCCCTCATTGAGATATTTATGATTTGGTGTGATTTTCACCATGTATGGCAATATTCATAGTCAAGGCCACTCTCTGTCCATTAGTTTTTGAATTATAATGCTCACAGTACTGTCAAGTGGCAATTATGGGGGTATTAAATGGCACAAAAACAAGAAAAGGATAACAGATGGCGCCACCAGTTTCCGGTACATGACATCAATATCCAAGATTGTTGGTCAAGTTTATTTTTGAATCAATCCATGCAAGATTTCTCAAGATATTTAGGAATTTGTGTGATTTTTCCCCAAAATGGACCTATTCAAGGTCAGTCACTCTCATAGTAAAGGTCATGACCCTATTTTAAATAGGCTTTGTCCTCTCACCCATATCTATGCACATGTCAAGTTTGGTAAAGTAATCGCGTCCAAACAAAATCTCCAAGGCAGTGGCATGACCGTGCTTAAACCATAGTATCCAAACTTTGTTTTGGGATACAAACTTTTTCTGAACCAAACCCAATGAAGCATACCGATACATACCCCTGCACATAATATCAGACTATAAATAATGTGCTAAAAACGCATTGGCAGCTACTCTTTTTGAGAGACCTTCATTTCTTGTGATGGATACCAATATACAGTAAAAGGGAAACATCTTCAGTTTAGGAGGGGGAACTTGCCCAGGGAATGGATCCTTAAAAATGGGGGGGGGGGGGGGGATGGTGGATTCTCTCACCCCTAAACCAACCCTGGGCTGTAGGAAATGGGTATTCATGGGTTAAAATTTCCTGTGGTTTACAGAATCTTGATAGTATAGATGGATACTGAAGGGCCACTTGTGTCCCAGCTCAAATAGGCCCGATCAGTTAAATCAGAATGCAAACTTGCATGCTTTCATCACTTCTCACATACACCAGATAAATGCTCATCACACCAAACTTCAGATCACTACACAACACACAAAAGGGTAAAAACAAGTTCAGTTTCCTAGTTTTTTTTATTTCATTTTTTAGTTTTACGCTTTTGTTGTTTGTTCTTTGAAAAGATATATGAGCTGCCTGTTTGTGATTTCCAAAATGCATAGCCAAGTCCTGCTCTTTCTTTTACGCTCTTCCTGAAATCAAAACACAGAATTCGTTCGAGAAACTCTTCTTACTTGACATCACAGACCTTCTCAGGATGATGGACCATACATTTGTGAATCGACGATTTTTTTCTTAATCTTATATCAACCTCTGTTGCCTCTAGGTGTTAACAAAGAAACAGCCATTTTATTTTTGGCATACAACAGAACAAATATATCCTCAAACCAAGATGTTAAACACAAGCACTCTATAATAAGAAAGTGAACATACTCTTCCAAATAAAACATCACTGGGCGTACATTTTCAAAGTCCAAACTGTACAAAAACTCAATGGAAAACGCCGATGTTGTTATGAAATGCAAAAAAAGCATCCATTCAAAGTTCCCCTGATAGATTTTAACGATTTACCATCAAGCACTGAGCACTTGTTTGATACGGTCATGATACTGAACTGGTTTAGGAGGCTGTCACAAGCCCTGCTCTTGGTGTCACTAAACTTGTGCGGCCATGTTTTGTTTAATTTATCCAAAAATCGATGTTCTGAAGGTTGTCAAAAGGTCTGGGGTACTCTTTTTGATCTCATTATGCTGTCTGATCTTTACGAGTACTGCTGTATAGTATAAAGCCAGCTGGTTGGGTCTATAAACTACGCATGGTGACCTCTGATGGTGTTGAAGGGCATTACGATGGCCTAATCGCTGCTGCCGGCGTTTTGATCCCCTGCTGGTGCTGGGGCCGGATCAGAAGTCTTCTCTCCTCCCTCACCGCCTTCACTCTGAAATCAGTAAATTTTAACAATTAAACAGTGAATAGTCCAGCCAGCCTTCACTCAGGAATTTTCAAATGAATCAACACCACTATCAAACAAACGCTGCCAGAAAAGTTTGCAGGTGGTTTACTTTGACCTTCAAATCATAGCAAACCATGAAAACATACAGAGAATCTTATGCTACAATTGATGGTCTTTTTCTATTCACAATATGAATTTGTTACCTTTGAATTATCATATACCTCTCTTGTGTTCCTTAAAGTGTATCCTGACCCTGATAAATTCCATTCCCTCACTTTTGATAATTTATAACTTTAGAACAACTTGCATTTCTTCCCTCTTTATATTACTGATCTTATAAAACTGGATTTCCTGACTTGTCTTTATATTCTTTACACAAGTACTCTTCATAACTTTTTATCTGCAACATATATACCAAATTTCCTCCCTCCTCTTTTACTTAAAAAATATTAACTTCTTTACAATACTACTCTTAATTATATTTCCTCCCCCTCTTTACATTATAACTTACATTTCCTCCCTCCAATTAACAATATTACTTCCACCATCTGTACGTCATAGCTTACATTTCCCCCCTTAACATCATAACTTACATTTCCTCCATCCTCTTTACATTATAATGTCATTTCTTCATTCCTCTTTACATTATAACTGACATTTCCTCATTCCTTTTTACATTATAACTGTCATTTCCTCCCTCCTCTTTACATTATATCTGTCATTTCCTCATTCCTCTTTACATTATAACTGACATTTCCTCATTCCTTTTTACATTATAACTGTCATTTCCTCCCTCCTCTTTACATTATAACTGTCATTATCTAATTCCTTTTTACATTATAACTGTCATTTCCTCATTCCTTTTTACATTATAACTGTCATTTCCTCATTCCTTTTTACATTATAACTGTCATTTCCTCCCTCCTTTTTACATTATAACTGACATTTCCTCCCTCCTCTTTACATTATAACTTACATTTCCTCTCTCCAATTAACAATATTACTTCCACCATCTGAACGTCATTGCTTACATTTCCCCCCTTAACTTCATAACTTACATTTCCTCCATTCTCTTTACATTATAACTGACATTTCCTCCCTCCTCTTTACATTATAACTGACATTTCCTCCCTCCTCTTTACATTATAACTGTCATTTTCCTCATTCCTTTTTACATTATAACTGTCATTTCCTCATTCCTTTTTACATTATAACTGTCATTTCCTCATTCCTTTTTACATTATAACTGTCATTTCCTCCCTCCTTTTTACATTATAACTGACATTTCCACCCTCCTCTTTACATTATAACTAACATTTCCTCCCTCCCATCTACTTTATTGCTGACATTTCCTCCTCCTCTCTACATTATAATTGATTTTCCTTCCTCTTTACATTATAACTGATTTTTCCTCCCTCCCCTTTACATTATCACTTACATTTTCTCCCTCCTCTTTACATTATAACATACATTTCCTCCCTCCTCTTTACATTATAACATACATTTCCTCCCTCCTCATTACATCACAAGTTACATTTTCTCCATCCTCTGTACATTATAAGTGACATCTCCTCCCTTCTCTTGACATTATAACATACTTCCTCCCTCTACCTAACATTATCACTTACATTTCCTCCCTCCTCTTTTCCTCCCTCTCTATTTCCGTCTTCCTGTCTCCTTCCTCCTCCTCTCCTTGCACGGTAGGGACGACGGCGACGCTGGGGTGGTCTACCTTCTCCGCCTTCCATGGCACCTTCTTCACCGCCCTCCTGCTGGTAGTTGGGGTTGTAGGGGCGACGTGGGCGGTAGTAGCTGCGGTAATAAGCCCTGCGCCCTCCTCTGCCTCTTCCCCTCACTGGTGGTTGGTAACCCTGGTCAAACTGTAAAGATGAACAATTATACATGGATGAAGGCAAAAATGCCAGCGTTATCTAAGTTTTTCTTTTTCTTCAAAGTAATGTCCTAACAGAGATTACTGTCAGAAGTCTCAAATTTACACTGTTATGTTAGAGCAAAGACAATGTATATAACTATTTTCCTTCACGCCACTGACTGCACCCAATCAGTTTATTTCTACTGTGTCCAGTAAGGATAAGTTTCTGAACAGAATCTTGGCAGATAATGTTATACGTCTAAGAGAGATCACTTTGATTGATACCTTACATACTAATAGAGAATAGACACCTTTAGGAATGAAGTAACATTATATCCCTAAACAGATGTTAGCTCAATGATTCACAAGAAGTTAAGTATACTACCTGGTCCACATAAACATATCTGGTTTGCTATAATGATCATCTTAGCAACTTTTATGAAGAAATATTTAGCTGATATACATTTCTGACAGTATATATATATAATTATTAGGATTGTTTACAATAATGAAACTGAGAACTAAATCCAAGGCAATAACTGACACTCAATTTATATCAAAGAACCTATGACAATCCAATAGCATTTCAGGAAGGCTGAAAACTCCTTACAGAGCTGTTATACACTACTGACGCTCCAGATCTCCTTTGCTCTTTTACCGCTGCTTAGTTCAGGAAGTTTTGCTAGGTTTAAACACCAGGGCTGGCACATGGCCTTGAACTGTGGCTCAGACCAATGAGAGCACAGTTTGGCATTGTGCATCCAACATGTTTTAAACCCAAGACACCTGATCTCACAAGTCTAAGCTACAATTCTTGGCCCTGGTGCTGAAACAACAAGAAACTAGAAAAACAAAAAAAAAACAGTTAAAAGTGGAGATCAGGAACAACTGCAGTGTATAATCACTCAATAAAAAGGGTACATGTGTTAGCTGATCCTAAAGGATCAATATCTCACCTCCTGGCCCTCTTCAGATTGATCTGGTGGGGGTCTGCGTGGTGGTCCTCTATAACCTCCACGGTAACCACCCCGACCCCGTGCGGGGCCATAGTAGTAGTAATATCTTGGGCGAGGGTAGAATGGGCGGCGACGTGGGGTTCTCTTCTGGTCACCCTGATCACCCTGTCCTCCGTCCCCACTCTCTCCTCCACTTCCTGCATCACCCCTGTCTCCATCCTACAAATGACAAACACACGCTGAATTATAGGGGATAGCTGGGATAATTGTATCAGAATATCTGGTGAACAATAACTGGTAAAACTAGAATACGGGTAGTCGACAAGCGACTACGTGTATCCGCCAAAATCAGATAAGGACAGGTGAAGTGAGGCATGGATTGAGTGGCAAGGGGAAATAGAGTGATATGTGTTACATATTAGAATGGATCTCTGCCACATAAACATGATTGTAGGTGGCGCCACCTGTTATTTGAATGAGAAACTATCCAAGATGTATACACATGCAAAATTTTATGTGGAAAAGTCAAACCACTGCAGAGATACGAGTGATTTTATCCCACAGCAGACAAACAGATGGACGCTGTGCAAAAATGGCTGCAGGTGGCGCCACCATTTTTGTGTATGTTATAAAGATATCCAAGGGCTGCATTTGTGTAAATTTTTTTTCCTGATTGGTCAAAAGAGTCCGGAGATATAAGCAATAATGTCTGCAGCGTGAAAGTGAATGTAGGTGGCGCCACCTGTCATAAAATCAAGAAAGCTTTGCGGGATGTATACGCATGCCGAATTTCAGGTAATTTGGTCAAACCACTGGATATGAGTGATTTTAACCCAAGGCAGACAAACAGATGGACGCAGTGCAAAAATGGCTGCAGGTGACCCCACCATTTTTGTGTATGTTATAAAGCTATCCAAGGGCTACATTTGTGTAAAAAATTTTTCCTGATCGGTCAAACGGTCCCCAAGATATGAGCTTGGATGTCTGCAGCGTTAATGTGAATGTAGGTGGCACCACCTGTCATAAAATCAAGAAAGCTATCTAGGATGTATACGCATGCCGAATTTTAGGTGAATAAGTCAAACCACTGCAGAGATATGAGTGATTTTAACGCAAGGCAGATGAACAGATGGACACTGTGCAAACATGGTTGCAGGTGGCGCCACCTTTTTTGTGTATGTTATAAAGCTATCCCAGGGCTACATTTGTGAAAAATTTTTTTCCTGATTGGTCAAACAGTTCCCGAGATATGTGGGTTTATGTGTTGAAACAGACGCACAAACAGACACTGGGCAGAGAGGAAAGGTCAAAGGTCAAGGTCACTTGGTTAGGCACCAGTTCACATGTGACCTGAAAATTTGTGTAAATTTCGGAAAAATCTGTCCAGTAGTCTTTTGAGGAGTTCTCCGGAAACGAACGCGGAGGCGGAACCCGGTCAAAAACATAGTATCCGCAAAACTTCGTTTTGGCGGATACAAATATTAATATATGTATAGGTAGAGATTTATCAAATTATAAATAAACAAAGATACAGATGAAAGGAGAGATTGTACAAGGTTTGGCCTCAAATGTGACATCCATCCCCCCTCCCCACTAAAAATAGCCTTCAGGACTAAATTTTTTAAACTTTTTCTGTCGGTTGGGTGGGGGTGGCGGTGTTGACATATATTTATTATATACAAGTTGAATAATCAATATATCTTGCACTCAGGAAAATTGTGTAAAATGACTGAGAAATTGTTACATATCTGTTGATAATGCAATCCTTAAGAAGAAGACAGAATTAAAATGTTAACAATGTTAAGCCAATTTCAAGCTGAGTCAACCACATTCAGGTAGCACAGTAAGCGGATTGGCTACTTTCTCTAGCATTTTTTTATATCCCACAAACCATATCATAATCATGGCATGCAGGTGTCAAACAATGCAATTCTTGTTGTTTTCAGAGATTTTACATTTAATATTTCCCAGTCTGCCTGGGGCAGGTGATGAAGGCCTTCAGGCAGGTGAAAACTTTCCTTATAGAGCAGGCAGAGGGTCAAACTTTCTTTTAATATCAAAGAAAAATTGATTATCAACTGGTGTCACTTCTTTCAACCTGACATGGAAAACTTACTTTCCTGATTTCTTAACTTCACTATTGGCTCCTTGTATCCTCAACAATTAATGTCAGGCTGACCAAATAACTCACTAAGTAATATTCTATTAAGAACAGCCTCGTCACACATCTATTATAAGCACCCTTATGAATGGATAGCTTAAAATATTTCTCTGCAGGAACAAGTTTAAACAATTTTATGTTCAAATGATTAAATTTGGGCATGAGAAATTTTGATAGGTGGAATTTTATCAACCAGCTGCCAGGTAAGAAATTTAATCTTAGCCAGCTGCAAGGTATGAAATATGATCAAAAGTCTAACCCTGTGTTCTGGGACCAAATTATCATTACCTTTATTCACCAGTTCATCACCTTTATTAACACAAAACCACAGGTGTGGGGTATGTGAAGACCTATGTAACATCTAGTAACAAGAGCACCACAAACATGCATTACATGCCCATCTTTGAATCTAGTGACCTCAACCTCATTAAATATGCATGAATTCTGATGAGAAGGAAATTCAGGTGAGAAACTATTGTATTGGTAAATATGTATATTGAGTTTCATGTAAATCCATAGAAGTTTTGGTAAGTCACCAAGGTGCCTCCAAAGTGTGGTGACCTCTGACCCCTTTTTAAATTTGTATGGATTTTGCTGAAAATCGAACTTACACGAGATATTTAATTGATTAACAGTTTGATAAAAATCCTTCAAATTCCTAATTAGTTATCGCGACGACAAAAGTGCCTAGTGATCTGTGATCTTATTAAATATGCAGTGATGTTATCCATAATCAACTCGGGCAAGAGAGTCTGTTGGGAAGTACTTATGAGTTTCGTGAAAATCAATCAAAGCCCCTGTAAGTTATCGCCGTGACACTAAAAGTCAACAGATGGACAGTGGGTAAACCATATTACTTTCATCATATGATGGGTGTATAATAAAAGATGAAGGGCTCCAAGGAAGGCTGGGTAACAATTTTCATTGAAATTAAAGGCCAACTGCTTGAACCATTCCTGAGATACTCATTCAAATTTCTTGGCTCATTTTTACTTTAAATACATGTTTAATTTAAAGGACAATAAAAGCAGACACTTTCTGGATCCATTTTATCTTATAATTTTACTAATATGGCAGCACAATGAGAATTAAAAAAGCAGTATTTAAGACATAAATAACAATTTTTTTAAAAAAGGAATAGATTTTACCTCGATCTTCTTGCGCCCTCCTCCTCCACGACGTGGGTAGAATCGGCGGTTGCGGCGGCGGTCCGCAGCGTACTTGCTGCCCTGGACATGAGCGCCCTCTGGTCCAGTGACGTTGGCTGCTTCGTTGCCCTTCTCCCCCTCTACTACATCAAACTCTACGGTCTCCCCATCACCCACGCTGCGCAAGTATTTACGTGGGTTGTTCTTAATGATGGCAGTCTGAAAATTAACATTTATTTTTAATATTAAGTTAGGGGCTGTGAGACACAAATGATCAGAAATAGCAACTATGTTACTATTAACATTATTTGTAATATAAGCCTTACGGATATGGTAAATGTATAGTTCAAGGAAGATGCATATTCCATTTCTTTATACATCTGCTGAAAGAGAGGACTAACCATACATGACCAGTTATTTTTGACCGCGTGTTCAATCATACACAGCACTGTGACATTAGGATAAATGGATGCTTAGGTAATTAAATGGGAGTTTACAAGCATTTCTTAAAAAAGAGAACTTAAAAGGGATTAGCACACCTGTGAGTCACCACGGCAAATAATAGAGTGAAATGCTGAGACAAAATAGCATACTGCCTGCTCATTTTCTAATCTGGGACAATGAAATTCCCCAACTTTCAGCTGACTGGAAAAAGGGAAACTAATTTTCCTGGTTTTCTCATTTCCAGGGAACCCTGACATACATATCATGGTTTTCCCAACATAAACTTGCATTTAAAACCATGTCTTTGAAAACTTCCCTTGCCAAGGCCAGCTAACCAGCAGGTCTGAGCCAACAAGCTAAACTTATCTATATCTAACTCTATATTGCTTTATGAATATAGCCATGTCGACCTGCAAAATAAATTAGCTAAAATATATAGCCGTCATTAACCATTAAGATTTAATTGCGTGTTATTCAAATAAGACTGGGACTAAAACAAAACTTTTCATGGCTTTCATGGGCCTCCTGTTTTATATATAGTCTCAGTCACACAAAAACACAGGCTCAAGCTTTCACAGGCTTAGCCCTCTGTAATATAACCAACTTCTGATCTTTATGTTGAATATGTTCTATCCCTAACTGTGTCTGGAGAGACAACTAGCATATCTGATGAATTGTTGATTGCCAATCAATTCTGAGCATACTACTAAGATATACCTGAAATAAGGTTAAAAACTGTTGGTCCCTGTTCATTGATCTCCTGGCTGACCTAGCTCTCTGACCCTCTTCATCATATCTACCTGGGTTCCTATGCAAAGACATTTTACTAAACTTGTTATCCATGTGGCTCAAAAGGTCCAGTATTTTTCCTGGATTTCCATGCAGGGAAGTACCCATTTGCTCACACATTAATAAATCTTAGACAGGCTCATGCGTGGTTAGCTCAGATTCATCCAATATTTGTGGAGATATTGGATGAGTGGGATTGAAAACCTGAGTATGGTTTTGGTTAAGGTCTGGGGCAAGGTACATGTGATAGTATCTATGTACAGGTACTTAAGAAAGGGTCAGGTACCATGTGTAAGATTGTCACAGAAAAAAGTTCCTGTAGGATGGATCTAGTCATGTGACTTTCTTAATTACTGTATGCCCTCTCTGACACCAGAGAGATACATCTCACTGGCAACGCCTATGAGGGCAATATCATTTGAAGTAATGATAAGATATAATGCACTTGTCATAACAGAGAAAGCCCCAGGCATTATGTATTAATTTTTGCCTGCCAGAACTGGTCTCCATCAAACTGCCTCATGTGCAGGGATGCAATTCAAACCACAGGTTAACAATGATAGCTATGCAAATTAGACAGTATTTTTTTTTAAATTCATTAATGTTTATTCACAATAAATTTGGTGATTTACAGAGTGACTGTATGCAGTGTTAAAATATTATAATAAGAAAACACCTGCTCCTCTCAAAACCCTAAAATCAGTATGGGTTCTATGGGAAGCCTGCAGAATTCATTAAAGGGATCACAAGAACTTCAGTGTGTGGAAGCTTTTAAATGACTTGTTTGCCAAAAAAAAAACAAACAATAACAAAAAAAAAAAATTAATCATAAATCCTACCTGATGGACAAAGACATCTTCCTTGGTGTCTTCCCTGAAATGAACAGAAAAAAGTCATGCGTCAGTTTCAAGCATTTTCCATGCATCATACATAAAAACAGTCATCAGTGAAATATTTAGTAGTGGAAAGATGTTATTGGTGGTAATTTTACAATAGTGTTGGCAATCTGTTGTAATATCTTGATCGATCATCAGTTTAGAACAATGAACTTTCTGACCATATAGACCAGTACAAAATCTCAACTGACATGTAGGACTACATGCAGGCTAATACTGTCATTATTCTACAGACAACATGTCTGTATAGTGACTTTGGGTTTAGGTTTTCTTTAATAAATGTAGACTTTCCTTTAGTTTACTTACCTAATTTATATATAAGCACAAATGTCCCAAACACAAAGCCAAAGTTCCATGTAAATATTACAATCAATCATGGCATGGCATTTGCAACAACCCAACTGATCATATATTATAATGGGTCATCAGCCCATCACTTTCTGACCATGTGTAAGATTGTCACAGAAACAAGTTCCTGTAGGATGAATCTGGTCATGTGACTTTCTTAATTACTGTCTGCCCTCTCTGACACCAGAGAGATACATCTCCCTGGCAACGCCTATGAGGGCAATATTAAATCTGATAAAATTATGCAAAGCTGAGGTTTGGCAAGTTGCTTGTCGAACCACCTCCATATGGTATGGCAGAACTTATATTGATGGCATATACTGATAGCATCAAAGCAATATAGTAAGATGACAAAATGTATTGTACACCATGGTTAAATGCAATATACAAGCAATGACAAGGACAGACTTCAGTCAATTGCTAGACTGATCAAAATATAATTTGCTCATCTGGCTTTACAGCAAAGTGATATTGATAAGTGAATATATTCAACTTGCCCCAGTCTCTTCTCTCAGTGCAAAAATCGATATGAAAAAAAAAAACTTTCTTTTGAAATAAACAAACCAGGCCTGAAAATGTGAAATTGAGCATGTATACACATTTGGCTCTTATTGAGATAGGTGGCAGTATTCATGTTCAGGATCCACAGATGTAAAGAAATTAAGCAAGAACCAAAGAAGTCAGAAAAAATTGAGCTCACTTTTTTTTTACATTCAAGTAACAAAAGCATTTGTTTCAGTATATTAAGGTTTTCATTTAAGAAAACAGACAGTTCAATACATTTATTAGTAAGAATAATGTGCAGAAAATCTCCCACAGCTAACATAAAACAACTCGCAATATTTAAATCAAAGTCTATTAAAATGGCCAAAAATGCTGATTATGATTATTAAAAATTGGGGCAAATCAAGGTACTGATCCATGTGAACAGCAGCAGACCAGCCCGGTCAATAGTCTGAGCTGTTCAGGCTCAGGTACTGCATGTATATTTCTATGTGGATTTACTTGTAGTATATATATATTGTAAAGATTGATTGACAACAAATTTTTGAACATATGGGTGCATCATTTTCCCAGACACAAGCCAGGATTGTATAGAGTCAACTTACACCTTTGTCAGCTTACACCATACCATTACCAACTCTCTCCATACAAACTCACACCTAGGGCAAGTCACACCCCAGTGTACCAACTCACAGCCCAAGCCATACAAACTCTCACCCTGGTCCATACCGACTCACACCCCTTAATTACCACTTAACCCTTAATGTTACCGACATATTATGTTATTAGATTATAAACCTTATTAAAAATGATACCTTTACAAGGTAAAATAGGGAAAGAATAATATTAGAGAGAGAGGGGGTGGGGAATTAGAGATTTGGATGAGAATGAATGAAAGAGAGATTAGATGAAAGAGGGAGTGATTTGATATATATGAGAGAGAGAGAGATTTAAAGGTAAAAAGAAGATTGAATGAATGAATGGGAGGAGGAGAGAGAGAAGGGGGGGGGGGGAGAAAAAAGGGGGAGATTGGATGCGAGACAAGGAAAAGGTACATATAATACTGAGATAAAACAATTAGTTTGAATACACAAGAAAAGGGGGTATGTAAAATGTTTATTGAAAAGGGCAAGGAAACAGCGAGTCACAGTTCAACATTTGGTGAGAATGGGTGTGCAGCAGGCTGTGAGTTGGTATGGCTTTGAGTGCAGGGCTTGACATTTAACTTCTTAAAGTACTTGCCCAGTGGGGGAAGAAACATCTAGCTTTTACTTGTCTTTCAAATATAATTGATTGTATTCAAGACTTGTCCAGTCGGCCTTCTAGTAGTCCCCCTAAATTTTTTGTTACACTTACACTTTCCCTGGGCAAGCGGTTAACAGTTAATGTTGAGCCCTGGGGTGCGAGTTGTAACCACTGGAGAGTGAGTTTGTATGGAGTGAGTTGGTATGGTGTGAGCTGACAAAGGTGTGAGTTGATTGGAAATAACCAGCATATAAGCAGGAAATGGTAGAAGTATAATTTTTTTATTAATCTGGTTATGTTTGGAAAAATATATCCTACAGGCCTGTCAGCAAGGTGTCTGAAGGCAGGAACCATGGGATTATCACATAGAAACTACTTATATTTGGAGTTAGTTTACCAAACACAAAAAAAATCTAAATAGTATTCACTTAAAAAATCTTGATGGAATGTCTACAATGAGAGAAGTTAATGTATTCATCCTATAAAAATACAAGATGCAAGTAATATATTTTCCCATGGGTTCATGCAATCATGGTTTCTTCCCAATCTTGGAAACATTTCCTGATTCAGAACAGGAAAATGCACCCACTTCCCAGTGACATCATCACCATGCAACTGTCAGAGTCAATCATATATAAAAAAATAAAAAGCAGGAAATGTTCGGAAAAAAGCAGGTGCAAGTGAATGGATCTGATTTATCCTTTACTTCAAAAGTCTTCAGCGTGCCAGCACTTGATTTAATCATGAAAAATGACTATGAGTATGAGTATGAGGAAATGCCACAGAAATGATGTGGCTTTAATGCAAGAACCTATGCAAAGCAAACTTAAGACCCCAAGATAAATCTCTGCAATGCCTAACCTCGTGCTCAGGCTGAGCCCCCCCCCCCCCCCCCCCCCCCCCGGAAAAATCGGCTTTCTTACCTATTTATGAAGCCATATCCGCTCTTTACGTTGAACCACTTCACAGTACCCGTAACTTTGGTGGCTGTAAGATAAAATAGATATGGATGTAGAAAAATTTAAGCTTCAGGACTTGAAAACATTAAAATCACGCGGTAACATGCACCGGAACTGGAAAGCATCATTAACTCTGAACAACGTGCACGAGGTAAAATGGACGCCGGCGGCCGACGAGCGATCGGGCAGCTGTCAAAAAAATCTCGGAAATAACTAAATTACGCCATCTGAGGCTTAATTACCTATGACCTTCTTCTGGACGGCAGCAGGCTTATCCTCCGGTTGGTTTTCGGAGTCGGACATGGCTTTCTGATGGTACAAAACGGGTGGAACTCCGCTCTCCCGCTAGTCACTGGACTTGCAGCAGCTTTCCTTTGTTCCCACAGCTAAAGATGGCCGTCCGATTTTCGCCTCGGTCTCGTTTCCGGCCATTTTGATTGGCCATCTTGCTTCGTCACATGGCACCATCCTTAGATTTGATTGGTCAATTTGCATGCCATTCATTCCACTGAATCAAAAATCTACCTCGTGGTCTGGCGTTCTCGGAATAGTTTCTTTGTGACTATTCCTAAAAATGAATCATGAAAACATTTCTTGATAGTTCAAATAAAAAATATATATCGATATTTGCTAGCGTGAAGTTGTGGGAGGATTATATACTCATAATTTTGTGTTTAGAGTACTTCAAAATGTCAAAACTGGCTGGAATACCCCTGTTAGCCCGCAGGTGTACTGAAAAGTTCAGACGTCAAAAGAGGATATCGGTGTCTCATATAATTTTGTACCTCGTGCAATATTACCTTGTATTTGTAATTCCTTCACAAGATCCTTGCTTAAACGTGTACGGGACCGCGTTGCGACGTTCGGCAGTGGTGAAAACGAAAGCTGGTCTTGCATAAGAAATAAGAACCACCAAACGAAACGGCTAACAAAAGTGAATTCATTAATATATTACCAATAATATTTACTCCCCCGTTTAGCTTGCACGATGCACGATAAAAATCAAAATGCTTCCTTTTATTATAAATACTAAAAGATGAATTTAAATTAATATTTCCAAACTCTGATTATATTATCATAATACGTGAATTAAGGTTGTCATATATTCCAGAAATTGGAAAATTAGAATATGAAGACGGGTTAGGGAACTAAAATTACCAACATTGGCATACAGAAGACTACGAGGAGATATGTACAAAATAGCTACAGGGATATATGATAAGGATGTGACCCAGGGACTACTTTATTTTTAAGAGAAAACAGTGAAACAAGGGGCACAAATATAAATAATATACGGAAAGATCAAGGTTAAATATTAGAAAATATATGCCTTCTTCATTAGAACAGTATTGATTACTGGAACAGTTTACCTAACAATATTATCTAGTCTGCAAATTTAAATATTTTTAAAAGAAGACTGCACACATGCTAGAAACAATAAATTAAATATGATTATAAAGCCACGCCCTAGCTGAGCATATGCAATAATCGATCTGAAAAGATAATAATAATTGATCTGAAAAGATAAAGATCAAGAAAAACGAGTTGGCATCAGAGGCCCTTAATTAATGGCCTAGAACAGCTAGAACAAACCTATGAACCTATATGAAGGTTGTCAGCGATAAAGATCATATTCATGAATGGACGTACGTTTAAATAACGTTGTGTCGAACTCGCTTATGTCGAAGTTAGGCCTACTGACTCGATATTCCGGACAACGCTATATAATTTAACTAAAGTTAAATAATAACCAAATAAAACCCGCTTGTGTCGAACCTTGGATGTGTCGAAGTTTTCTGAGCTAGGGTCCCTTCGACGTCGACACAACGAGGTTTCACTGTAGTTCGCTTATGCAGCTGCGTCAGGAATAGCCAAAATCTGTCAAAGAATTTAGAAAGAAAGGAAGGGTGGTGGGGGTGTTGGTGGTGATGATATATATATATATATATATATATATATATATATATAACGATTCTTTTTATTAAACTAGTATGACAAAACTCTATATAGGATGAAAAAGTGAGTGACGAAATAGTTTTATCAACCTGGAAGACTGTGGAGATGTTGGCTGCAGATTAAATATGCTATATAAACAGCGATTTGAGTAAGATAGATTGGGATAGTATTGATCTCTCATAATTCGATTATATATATATATATATATATATATATATATATATATATATATATATACATGTATGTATAAGTTATTACAGATTTTCATAGGCGGATAGGGGGGGGGGGGGGAAGGGTGCACAGAGGGCACATATATACCCACCCATCATCCTTGATTTAGCTTTCCTGTTTTTAGTTTGCCTATAAATTATGTAAGATTCATTTGACAATTTCATGGAGATATTTAATAAAATTTTAACAATTTCTTCAAAATTTTGTTCTTTGACAATATACATGTATAATAATTATTTGATTTTCTCTCCCTGTTATTTAGTATATTATACAGCCAGTATGTCTGCCTCATACTATTCAAAATTGTTTAAATGTATAATATTATATAATTTTGTCAAATATTCCAATGAAAAATGCATTTTCTATAACGGTTTAGTAACTATAGTTTAAATAATGTATGGTATTCATATTTCATGAATGTAAACATTTCTATTTGTAGGATCGCTAGAAAATTTGTTGTTGATGCGATATAGGTTTCATAAAATTTATTTTGAATTCTGTACCGAAATCCTGGATCCGCCACTGATTTTATTGGTGATGTCACGCACACATAGATAAGTACGTTCATACATACACACACTGCATGTATATATATATATATATATATATATATATATATATATATATATACATTGACTGCAACCTGCAGGAGTACAAGCTTAATACAGGCTCCCTGGACAATATGTAACAAAGTTAAGTTCCTACTATATCATGAACAACAATGTTCTGTATGTATATGTATTCAGGAAGGCATCCAAGTTATCATCAGAGCTCATACAGGCCTTTCTGGGCAATCTTATTACTGTTCGGAACATGCGCTACTGTCAAAGCAATTATACATACAGAACAATATATTAATATGCATGTGACAATAAAATTCATTGCGCATTTACGGGAACTGGAATAAACATTAATATATATATATATATATTTATATATATATATATATATATATATATATATATATATATATATATATACATACAAGCCATAATAGATGCATAAATACAGGATTCGGAGATGAACTATACTACATAACTATACGTGTCAAAACACACACCAAACAACAGTTAACGTATATACACACCACCAGCTAGTACATAGAGGACCACAGCTATATATATATATATATATATATATATATATATATATATATATATATATATATATATATAAATTCCTGCATAGCTCGTTTTTTATAACATTATACATTAATTTATATATATAAATGTATATACTGATCTTTTACATGCATGCACTCGATGCAGAGCAGGGTGCCTGAAAAACATGGCATTCAGGGCCCCGTGGAGGGGGGGGGGGGGGGGTCGGGGTGCACAGGGTGTTTGGACACGCCCCCCCCCCCGTTCAGCCGGAACAACCTTTTTTCAGGGTTCAGGGCACTTTGTGCATGCTGCCTGGACCCCCCTTTTCCCGACGTGGGGTTTTGTCATAAATCCTCCTAGGTTAATTAGACTGGAACCCCCCCCCCCCCCCCGCCATAGGCTATAATTAAATAGGGGCGAGAGTGTATAGGCAAGCTGGCTTTCCCGTTTTATATAGCATTTGAGGCTCCAATAAAGAGATTTTTCAAATACGACCCCCCCCCCCGATGATATTTAAAATTATTGAATGAAATTTAATATATTGAAAAGTTTATTCACTGATCTATAAAAACTGACTGAATTTCACAGGATAGAGAAATGTTCTCCACATATAGTTATATTGTTTTGCTTAAATGTTCAAGTATCGTATGGTTCCCCAAATAGATTAAAGTTTTACCTCAGGACTTAATTTAATGATTTAATGATTTAATGAATCAATCTAAACCCTTTTATAGTACAATCATATATAAAATAATCATACAAATGAATTAAAGAAAATAAAATATAATTGAATAATCTTTTAAAGTTATTAAAATTAATAATTAAGTTTTCTTAATTTAAATGATCATTTTAAACCACCTTATTCTGTCTGATTTAATATAAATATTGAATATATATATATATAATATTTTATATATATATGATCAAATTTTGTGTCAAATCTGTCTACAACCGGTGATTCACAGATTTAAAGGTATTGCACTTTTTTATCATTCAAACCTATCTACCTTCATAATTAAGTATAGTGTATACGTAAAACATGTGTCAAAGAATATTTTCTCTATACATATACTTAAAATATTGTGTATATCATTTATAATAACAATATTTGATATCAGGGTTATATACCAGATCCTTTATCAGTTATAATAACAATCTTTGATATCCGGGGTATATACAAGATCTTTTATCATTTATAATTACAATCTTTGATTTCCGGGGTATATACAAGATCTTTTATCATTTATAATTACAATCTTTGATATCCGGGGTATATACAAGATCTTTTATCATTTATTATTACAATCTTTGATATCCGGGGTATATACAAGATCTTTTATCATTTATAATTACAATCTTTGATATCCAGGGTATATACAAGATCTTTTATCATTTATAATTACAATCTTTGATATCCGGGGTATATACAAGATCTTTTATCATTTATAATTACAATCTTTGATATCCGGGGTATATACAAGATCTTTTATCATTTAAAATTACAATCTTTGATATCCGTGGTATATTCAAGATCTTTTATCATTTATAATTACAATCTTTGATATCCGGGGTATATACAAGATCTTTTATCATTTATAATTACAATCTTTGATATCCGGGGAATATACAAGATCTTTTATCATTTATAATTACAATCTTTGATATCCGGGGTATAAACAAGATCTTTTATCATTTATAATTACAATCTTTGATATCCGGTATAATAACAATCTTTGATATCCTGGTCATATACAAGATCTTTTATCATTTATAATTACAATCTTCGATATAATTAACTCGTATAATAATGAATACTGTACTATATGTGAGGTTATTTTTGGTTATGGTAAAATCATCAAAAAGGAACCCTCGCGAAACAAAGAAAAATGAAAATTGAAAAAATTTAACTTCGTGAATATGAAGCCAATTAACCACAGTATTCTAATCTAAAGGATCCATGCACTGTCTCGGTGTTTAATGATTTCACTGTATATATAGGTTGCAGAATGGTCCCCATGGATGATTGTGTGAAAATCAGAGTTACTTATTTTCTTCTTTTCAACAAATAACTGACAGCCTGCTAGCTGCATGAATTAAATCATTAATTATGAATCAGATTATTTTCAGTTTCTTTTTCATGTTTGAGGTAAACGATCTTCGGCATCTTCACCTTTTATAATATATTATACCTTTCAAAAGTATAAGATATCAAATGTTTTCTTCTTTGCTTGGAAAGACTCAACTGAATATTACAAACATTAAAAGCCCACTATAAGAAAAAGTTAAATTATTAAGTTTTTGATTATATCGTTTTAAAACAGTACTTTTTTATGATTTAATTATATTTTGCTCATATTTATAATGATTTAAATCTATTAATTTCCAAATGTAAGGGGTGAGAGGTTATTTTCACTCTACAGCCTTAAAATATTTCATGACAAAACTTTTCAAAATCGTTTTCATTACATTATAAAACTTGATTTATTTTTTAACCCCTGTGCATGTGTGATTTTAAACCGAATGGAAATGTTCCATTACTGTCCATCGTAGCCAAACAGTTAAGGGTTAAACCTCTATTCCATTTACTTTGCAATCTTCTCATGCAGGCAGTGTCCAGATCGAGTAAGTATAATCTGTTCTAAAATTACTGGTTCCTATCTTTGACCAGCTGGGTATAAAGAAATATAATTTACTAGAAATCTGCATTATGAACTATGTAATCCTCCGCCATGTGTTGGCATTCTCTTATTCGACCCATATTCCCAAGCTCATTCATTCATTCAAATGGTTGTACATTTGTGAATATTCCTTGATGACATTCCTGGATCTCCGGATCCTGTGCCGGATCCACACCAAAAATATATCAATTACACGTCGGCCCATTCCCAAAATGCCCTGCACATGTCATGAGATTCCGTTCATAATTGTGTGAACAAACACACACAAACACACACTAGTTCGGGGATGAATGTGTATAATATACATTTAACATCTATAGCTAGAACCAACCTTGTAGGCTGCATGGATACAAACTTTTCTAAATATATTCATACTAATACTGGGAATGCAGCTCACTATATAGTTACTTTGTACACATGTTTTTTTGTGCTGCGTGTGATATTTCATGCCTTTTCTCACCAGCCTTGATATTAAAATTATATTTCTTTGTTTATTTTTCCTTATTTTGTTCAAAACATGAATGAATATAGCATCACTTCATTTTTTTATTGTATATACCATTATGATATATCATATGCCTAAATATTTAATTAAACTGTAAATAATAAAGACATTCGTATTTGCAAAAGTGTGAGTATATATATGCATAATGAATATTATGTTCAGTAAACTACCAGTAGAGAAGTATAATAAAAAGAACATTGTAAGAATAATATTTATATTAATGGTAGATAATCATTTTCAATAATATCTGTATTATAATGTGCCTCACGCTATTAGTTCATTTTGGTTGAATACAAAACCATCTTGACAGACGAACTTTCTACAGTAGCATCGTTTATCCGAAAGCCTCGGGGGACAAGCTTTTTGTTCGGTTGTTTTATAAGTGATCATGGTTTTATGTGTGTGAGTAAAAACAGTCCAGGTGTGTCTTTTCACCATAACAAAACTGCGTGACAAATATACAAAAGAAGGAGAAGAAAAAAAAAAAAGAAACGGCACAGAAGAAACACCGGTAAGAAACTTGAAAATTATTGATTTCTGAAGTTGCGCGGTACGGCCACCAGGTTAATGGCGCGCCATGTTGAAGGTTTGCTCTACTGATCGCGCCCAGTGTAAGCTTATATCCACGCACTTGTGTACAGGAATAAGCAAGCGGTTTTAGAACGAAATGTTTACAGGTACCATAATATTTAAGAAAAAAACTATATCCCATATATATATATATATATATATATATATATATATATATATATATATATATATATTTAACATACCTGTTGTGTGAATATATGTCTCTTCAACAATAGGTGGTCAAACAGCAGTCTCCGACCTGTTTACAATATACTGCATACATTACCCCAGCACTGCCCCAGCCTGTCATTGTTTAGTATAGGCAATCAATCTGCTGAGGGCTGGTATTTTTACTCTCTTTCTAACTCACTAATAGCCTATGACATGGTTTTACCCTGACGTTGGGTCCAAACAGTGCATGCAAAAGGTGCACACCATATTCCATGATTGCACTTCAGCCCATACTCTGTACGAGCATGCGCAATGCAAGTCACGATCAAGCCAGTATTGCAAATATAGATCTAACATATACATTTCAGAGGCTTCAATTAACAATTCGTAATTAAAAATAGCATTTATTATTTGAGATAAAACAAGAAATAATTTCCTGTCAGCTTGCAGTAGTCTCGATGATTCAGGGCCCTTCGTCTTCATTATATAGATGGCGCTAGTGAGAACAGGTATGTTATATTTGAATAGTTAAACCAAAACTGCTTTTAAAATATTTGCTGCACAATTGCATATTTCACTTTTGGTCGAAGTTTATTATGCTTTCACTCGCATTAGAGACTCTGCACAACAAAATGAGAGGAATAAGAACGTTTGGAAATCTTCAGAAGAAGGTGACGCTTGGACTGAAACCAGCGAACACCGAAACCAAAAGTACATGTAGTAGTAAAAATAAAAAAAAAAATAAAAAAAATAATAATAATAAAAATTATAATATTAATAATATTAATAATTATAATAATAACAACAACAATAATAATAATTATTATAAAAATAATTATAAATAAAGGGCCATGCACCTTACTATATACTAAAATCCTTTATCCACTCTTGATACAAGGAATAAAGCGATATCGGACCTTATATAAAAAAAACTAAAAAAATGCATTCTAAGGAATGCAAGCCTCCGCCATGTGGGGACCCTCCCAAACCGTGTTTGCATTCACTCATTCGGTCCATATCCCCAGGTTCGTGCATAAGTGACTGTACTTGTATGTGAATATTCCTTTAAGACGTTCCTAAATCCGGACCTTGTGCCGGATACACACATATTTAATCGATTCTTTGCTTGCCCATTCCCGAAATGCCCTGCAAAGTTCATGAGATTCGATCAGTTCGTGATTGCGTGAGTTATTGCTATGAACAATCACACATGCACTAACACACACACGAACATTGATGCATGGATGCATACTCACCATGCAGGCAGAGCACTTCAGCAATATAAGAACGCTAAAGTAAATACATATTTGTTTTTGGATACAGGTGAGAGTATATATATATATATATCTTGCCAGTGCCTCTGTGTTTAAAAATAGCCCTATATATATATATACTTGCACTGCTTGAGCAAGTTTTAAGTGTATACTTGTCTAGCTATACAGTGGGGCCATCGCCCATCCTAGAAATTTATGATTTAAGGGTATTTGTTGTAAATAAATGGTTAATTTATCGTAATTTAAATTGTTTGTCGCAAATATTTTAATTCGGTGTTAACAAATTTACTGTTCAATCTGTTAACGTTTAAACTCAAAACACTCAAAGAGTAATTGATCATGAAATTGAAAAAATAAAACATGAAGACTTGTGGTATATTTAACATCTCTACAAAGTTTATATCCAACTTCCCCCGGTTTATGTGTAGACCTGGAAGATACTCAAATATTAAAAACATCTAACCGGTTCTAACGGTTTCGAATTATGGGTTATCCTCATATCCTACTTTGTGTCCACCATTGCATCCCCCCCCGGGAACCAGTCGTTTCGTCACCACAGTCATTTCGTCACCAAAGGAAATTGGTGACGAAGTGACCGTCAAAAGATAACAGGCTTGACTTGGCCGGGCACGTTCTTAAAATCAGTAATTCAAATGCATAGGGAATGACAGAAGAACAGAATATTGATTGACAGAAGAGTGAAATATGGCTTGGAAAATAGTAACTGCAAAAAATCCGTTTATACTCTGCAAATGCCGTTTAAGATTTTAGAAAGTTCTTTTGACGACTTGTTTCTCTGTGTCAATTGTGGACGTGGATTTTATTTAAAGAAAACACCTGCGTGTGTGAAATAAAAGAACATTTCAAACGGGCTGCCGTGAGGGAATCGTTTGCGGTGACGTAAATAGCCCTGAATACCATATGGCGGCCAGTTGGCCATGCTGCCGATATAATACTGTACAAAATACTGATACAATACTTTTCCTCAAAAGTAAGAGATAAGCACTTACAAATTAATATATATATATATATATATATATATATATATATATATATATATATATATATTATATTATATTAATGGTAGGAATTGGTTTTAAAATCATAATCGATGATTGAAAAATAAAAACGACTGATGATCGATTATTAATCGATTATTTTATATATACTTTCTATAGTACCTTGAAATCCGCTGTATACTTGCACCTACAATATTGACCCGAGAAGAGTCGGACATGTACATCGGTATTCATAATGAAATCATATATGCATCAATCTACCGGCATCCAAGGTTGACTTGCCGTCTGACGATTCCTTAATTGCTGCTGGCAAGGTTCCGTTTTAATGCTATTCGTAACTTTGTCTTCGTATATCTTTGGCAGAATTAGATTCTTTTCATGTGCATACATAACCGTTTTTAATCGATTATGCATAAATACAATCGATTTAATCGATTTAGAAACAAAACGACCAATATCATCGATTTAATTGACTAGTCGGCACATAGTTAATATATATATATATATATATATATATATATATATATATATATATATTTACCTGTCCATTCAATTCCAAAGAGCATACACGCGGATCTTACTTGCCTCATGTTAATATTTCGATCAATATAACATTATTTATGCAATTATTTGTCAACAGAAAGCTCGATAAATTTAAATGTGGCAAATTAAAAAAGTATCTTCTCCAGTGCAGACAGTAATTTCGAACCATATTTCTAGAAATCAATCTCTTCGAGAAGCGGCGTGATAACACCCTTGAACGAGATAATCTATACGATCTGTTCTTACAGAAAGTAAATATCCATGATATCTTTATCACAGTGTGCCTGCGACACCTGCGATTGTCACATAGGCGCGATATTTTCCCACTTATTCTTAATTGTGCATACCCCTCTGAGGGGAATTGACCTCAATAACGTGGTACGCATGCGCGCTGTCAGTCTCTTTCCAGTTTGCCAGAATCTTGACAGCACGTGAGTTGTGTTTTCGTAAATTATATTTTGAAATACCTACTAATTCCTGCCTCACATTTCGACCAAAAATGTACACCCATGTCTATTATTTACTGTCGTTTTTAACTGGTGTAAAATTAATGCGAAATTAAGCCTTTCTCGCCCTTCCCATCCGCGAACCTCCAGACCGGCTTTTGGCAGGCTCTCTGGAGCTGGTTGCCGCCATGTTGGAAATCCTTGTGCTATCGTCCGATTTATTGAAATAAGTGGCTTTAAATGGGAAACTGATGGGATATTGTTATAAGAACATGGGCATGATCACACATTCGAGTTTGTGAGATTATTTAGATTTATCTCCACGTGTTTTGGTTTGGTGTTGCCTTTTTTGGCCTCATCATTTGGTCAGTTCTCGTGGTCGTCAAAACACCATGCGGCCGGTCATGACACCAAAGAATGGCGTCGTGGATTTCCACATGTTGTGCAATAATCCAGATTATTTGACTTTTGTTCTACTTCCTTTTAAAACCCCACTCCTTAATTAACCTAGGACCGAAAAAAATCCAGTTTTCCCAATGTAACTCAGTGATGTCACGTCGTACAAGAAATTCCTTTTCCCCCTGTGGAGTTCACTTTGCATTACATGTTGTCACAGCTGAGTCATCCAGACCTGTATTTATTGGACTATACATATAATCTGATATTTAGCAGGTCATACTGGGTGACCCTGAAGATTCAATTGTTTCCATTCATTGCCTTTATGCGACAATGATAGTGGTTTGTTCGGATTGAAAGTAGTGTGGCCGTATATTCCTTGTTATGGGTTCATCACTGAAATGAGATTTGAGTATGGAGCCCGGGTCACCTGGTGTGTGATTCTCAGCCTTGCCCAAAGGCAAGTATATTCCAAGCATTACTGTCTATATACTCCTGAGCAAACCCAGAGGGTCCAGATCCCCCCCTATTATTTCACCAGAAGCTACCTTTTTCTAAAGGTGTCAGAAAAAACTTTGTGGCCTTGACCTCGCCTTTTTGGGACCTGGGGACTCCCCTTTTCCTGGATTCCTCCCCTGATACTGATAAGCTTCATTGGAGTCTCGGAATGAATGAAAGATAGTCACCCACAGGAATGACATGTGAGTCCTGCATCATGTGTTTGGTTTGCTGTTGGACAAAGAGACACAAACACTTTCAGTTGACTTCCAAGAATAGATTCAGTGTGCTGTCAGTTCATTCATTATTAGCATGAGGAAAAGGCCAGTTTGGTAAATGAATTTTCATAATATTGCTTTCAGAAGAAATGTTTGTCCCTCTTAGGATTGCATTGTGAAGATGCTTCTCACAAATGTGTTCTGTGGTTGGCTTCACATGTTCTAGAGTAACTTTAGGTGATTATAAATTATTCACTGTACAGCAAGGTTCCATTTTAGTCACTGCACAGTAAACTTCAGATGATCATCTATCTACTACCAAAAATTGTCCTGTCTGTATTTTTGTTGTCCCAGAACTCAGTCAGTCCATTGCAATAACTTGAGTGCACACCAATTTGGGCTTTCCACTTGTACACAATTGAATTCCCACCAGATAACATCACATGCATGTTGGGCTCTCTACCTGGCCATTGCTGACCCACTCCATGGCCCATTACCACACAGACAAAAAAATGTTCTGTATCAACTACCAGAAGTCCCTACCTTGCCTTACTTGGGCCTGGGGACACTGGCAATATATCCTTCCCCTGCAACGGGACCTAGTACCAATATCTAGTCCATTATACTATTGGAGCCGGTGTAAAATAATCGGCGGCGGCTTGCTTATAAAATAAACGGCGACGGCTGGCTCAATTTGGCGGTGGCTCCCAGGTTTGCTTGTCATACATTTTCTGATGTCCATACGTGGTAGATTCATCAATAAAACCCTTTGACAGCGCACTGTTTTGTAATAAACAAGGCCCTTGCAACCTGGTGTTAACATGTGTAACTAGTGCATTACTTTTCCAAGAGGGCATTTTACACAAAATGTAATAAATTCTGGCTCCTTTTCTTGAGTCAGTGTGGCTCCTAGTGAGGTATTTCATCAAGTGACTGTGTCCATCATCCATGGGGCAGTTTCTTTCCTCTTCCATTCTAAAGTTGTGACTATTCTTCTGGTAAAAAGACCAGGTACTGAGGATCCTAATTTAATTTTAGTCGAGACAAAGACCACAAAGCATATTATGTTGTTTGATGGTGTACTCCTGTTTTGTTAATACAGAGTAAGATGAAGTACACACAGTTAATCTTTTGCATGTTTCATGTTAGGAGCTGCCACTGTATGTCATAATGCTCAGTATATGGTCAGGGCCTTGTTATGACGAGCAAGATTTAATTGACCTGTTCTTGAACTCTGTGTGACTCAATCCCATATTCAATCAATGAATAATCATGAGCAGTGCAGTTGCAATCAACTAATCAAGTTACTGTTGGCAATGTAAACAGTCAATCACCCCACAATCACAAAATTTGTCTAATATAGGCAACTCTTCCAAACTAAACGTGTAGTCTATATCATTCCCAATGTCTCCATAAGATATTTTTTATACAGAGGAGACACTATAAACAGTTATAGGCCAAAGGTGGCAGGAGCCATTCCACCAACTTCCGAACAAAAAATGGCTTACCTGGCCTGTAATTTGTACGAGACAACCCAAAATATGGCTAAATAATTCACAATGAATGCGATATATTCATCACTGGAGAACAGTGATATATAGCAATTCCAGCTGATGACATTAGCGAATGTGACGTCATATGTCTTCGGCCTTTGTTATGTCACTATTGTCTTGTAAAAAATTCTCACAACCATGGGCGTGGAAGGCCTTCTGTGTAGGAGTGTTTGGGAGCTCCTCATAATTAGGTTAACAGGGCTGAGAATATGGATTGTGGTCATTAGGTCAGTTCAAATATTGGGCTAGTTTGTTGGAAGCAGGTCAATTTTGTCGGTGATGCAGGTTTTGTCAACAAGCAGTAGAATCATACTCACAAGATGGACTCTGTTTGTTAGGATTTCAGGTAATGGAGTCATAACCCACAGTGCACTTCTGGAATATACAAGAGGCATAGCCATAACATGAAAAGTAGATGGATTCTGAAAAAAAATGTTGAATAAGAATTGTTGCAAGGCTAATCTCATGTTTTCTTGCAATCTTAAAGGCTTTCTTGAAAGGTGAATTTTATTTTTTTAATTTGAAGTTTACAGTTGAAAGAGCATTTCCAACCATCCTTAACTGGTAGGGGCTTGTTGTCCCCCGCTCTGCGGATGAGGGGGATATTGATTTGAATTTGTCTGTCTTTCTCTCTGTCCGTTTGTCAGGTTTTGTTTCTGTGCGATAAATTTCATAAAAATATTATCTGATTTCATCCAAATTTAGGTCAGTGATTGCTCTCATGCATACCTTGGTTGGGATTCGTTTTGGAGTGTCTGGCTTCTGTCTGTCTGTCACTTTGTCTGTCCATCCGTTTTTGTTTCCGTACGATTACTTTTCAGATGTCTGATTTCATTCGAATTTGGGCCGGTGATTGTTCTCATGCATACCTTGGTTGGGATTTGTTTTGGATTGGAGTGTCTGGGGTCTGTCTTTATGTATGTCTATCACTTTGTCTGTCTGTCAGGTTTTCATTTCTGTGTGATAACTTTACTAAATATCCGATTTCATTCAAATTTTGGTCAGTGATTGCTCTTATGCTCACCTTGGTTGGGATTGGTTTTGGAGTGTCTGGCTTCTGTCTGTCAGGTTTTCTCATCTGTGCCATTACTTTCGTAAATATTATCTGATGTCATTCAAATTTTGGTCAGTGATTGCTCTCATGCATACCTTGGTTCAGATTTGTTTTGAAGTGTCTGGCTTATGTTCGTCTGTCAGTTTGTCAGGTTTTCGTTTCTGTGGGATAACTTTCCTAAATATTATCTGATTTCATTCAAATTTTTGTCACTGATTGCTCTCATGCATACCCTGGTTGGGATTTGTTTAGGAGTGTCTAGCTTCTGTCTGTCTGTCCGTCCTTTATCAAGCATGAAAAACAACAAGGTCCCAAAGCGGAGGACATTAATTCCACGAATTTGCTTGTTATGAAGAGCTTTTCGGTAAAGGTGGTTTTATCATATCATATGTATTCAGATGCCAGACAAACGCACAAAGCCATGGCAATAAAATGGTTTGTCTTTTAATATTCCTCTCTTGCAGACATGGACATCATATGTCCATTTATGTTTGTGTATGGATGTCATAGAATTCATAATATTTCCTAAATTTAAAGTTTCTCTTTGATTTATTTGGATATATAGAAAATAATGCTTCTCAGGACATTTAGGGTACCTTTCAAGCAACTTAAGATAAAATAATAGACGTACCTATGGGGAGGCCATTCCGCCATAGAGGACTGCTTCACTAGTGCCATTATGTTATGAGTTTATATGATTAACAATTATAAGGTGAACAACATAGAAAAGCTACAAATCAACCAATGTGCTGATGTGATATGTGACAATAAATCAGGCCTTGCCTTTTGAGGCGAGCGATCGCTCCCGCGCGCCATCGCTCCCCTAAAACAGACTTTAGGAGAGCTAATAATCGCTCTCCTGGCATTTAGAGCCTTCCAAAATTTTTTTCGGATCTCAAACGATTGGCTCGAAGTCCAGAGTTGGGCAGGTACGGGTACTTGAATTAGAAGACGGTTGCAGCCAAGCAGTGCCGTTACACGTATTGAACAACCTCCCGGTATTTTGATGCAAGACATGTTGTTAGCTGGACGATTTGTTTGCTTGATGGAACCGCCTGACCAGCTGAGAGGGTATCGACTTCAACTTGAGGAAATGTCGCCTAGTGCCTTAAAATCTGTATGAATTTGTTTAAATTTTTGTAATATTCAATGAAGAAACACGCGAGTCAAAATTATAATTAAGAATTATATACATTGACCGCAAGTCCGGCTTCAATTACAATGGAATATCTGTTAACAGAAGAACGATTTTAACCGGAACTGTCACTTCCGACCGTCACAGATTCTCTTCAGTCCAAAACTTTTATGACATATGAAAACGTGACAACTTAAAGTGAATTTAGTTAATTTCTTGTCTTTGTCGTGCGAATAATCTTACACGCTGCCACAACTGCGGAATCCATGACTGCGTCTGGTCTAGACAGAGATCGTCATTAGGCCTACTCAATCACTTGTTTTCTGCGCATGTCTTATGTTCTTTATAATATTCAGAACTTTCTCGGGCGCTATTGGATACATTTGTCACATGCCTTAATTTGAATAGGAATTCCCTCACATCAATATTCGCATGTGCAAGCCTTTGTCGTCCCGTGACTTTTGTGACCTGTTGTATGTTCACGCAATTGACACTTTCTGCAGTTAGGCCCTATGTCAGTATGTGACATGAATTCCCGCCGTTGAAGAGCAAGTTGCAAAACATGTCAGGCCCGTTTAAAGCGCAAGTTAGGTCTATTTATGATTATTGTTTTCTGAAATGAAGCTTGGCAGTTTCTGCAGTTGACATTTGTCGAACGATATATGAACTGATAATACGCGTTTTTAGCGATGGTCAACTGACACATGGCACCACGAAAAAATTTACACTTTGACGCGGCTATCTGATATCTTTATTTAGATTAACAAACGGGAAACAGTTGATTTTTAGAAGTGTTCAGGTACTAGATGCAATAATCGTAAAGATTTTTTAAAAATATATATATATTTTGTATTTTATTGACTGTATCATTGACTTTTTTATTTAACCAAGAAGAAGAATGAACAGATCGACATTGGCATGTGTTTTTCCGTCAAACCTACTAAATAATAAAGATTTAGCACAGAGGCCATACATGTCGATTCATATACCATTTGATATACCTATAATTCAACACTTATGGTATTATCTTCTCCTCTCCCTATAATAATTTCTTTCTTATCTTTTTATTTGTTAAGACTTTTCGTATATGTTAAAGGGCCAATTAACTGAAGTATCCCTGGGACTCATCAGTTGATGAGATTTCATGCGGCCCAACTTCAACAAAAATATCTCGAATAAATATTTGTTTGTAAATATTTAATTTTGAATAATGTATTCTGAAATATATGGGTAATAATGCCATCACAACCTAAATATTTTAGTTATTAGTGTATTAAAATACAAATTATGCTGTTAGTAAATGATCATGGAATTTTTTTTGTAAACATTTAAATTATGGTTATTAGTTATATATTACAATATGAGTTAATCTGTTGACCTTATGGGTAAACACTTTTCACCTGTTACTGCACAGAAAGGTAAATTATACCCTACTGAACTATATAATGATATATTCATGAATTAGAGGGGAAATTTTAACTCTTTAATTTTTAAGGCGAGTGAACCACTCGCCTTAACTCTATGAGGGGAGTGATTTTTCACTCCCGTGCCCTTTTCAAAAGGCAAGGCCTGATAAATGCTGTTAAACAGAAAATTTGGATGGTATGTATTGGTGTTACATGTATGAGATTTGTATACAAATCTTAACTGTTATTTCTTAAATCAAGGCCCTGAAATTGACGCTTGGTCACCCTTGGTTCCTTACTTGACCTTGACAATCATCACTGAGTAGTAGTGGATGTTCTGATGTACTCGAGATAGGAACAAATACTGGTACAAGTCCTGTTCATCCCCTGGTTTCACACCTGACCTGTGTAGTAACCTGGTTGTGTGATTTTAAGTGCTCAACTGATGTACTAGTTTTGGGAATCAGTTGAAATTTAATGATCAGTCATCCATGAAAATGGGTTGACCTCTATAATTAGGAATAATTGGTTGTTTAGAAGTATGAAACTTCATCCCATATTTAGACATTTTAACTTGTGTGTAGGTCTACATTCAGGCTAATAATGTCATAGTTCTATACCCTACATTCCTGTAATATAATTTAGTAAACATAAACTTTTCTTTTGTTTGCTTGTAATGTATATGACAGCACACATTTCCTCATGGCAAAGCTTAAGTTATGTGCAGGAATGTCCAATCAACTAATAGTCTTTGGCACTGCAAGATTGATCAGCAGATCCGGCCTATCATCATTGATAATCAGTCATCAGCCCATCACTAGGTAATTCACGGTACCCTAGGGGATATTTTACCATCATGCCCAGGAATGAATTATATGAACTGGCCGACCTCCTGGGCAGCTAGCTACCTGACCTACCTCTTGGGCTATGACCTTACCTCTTGGGTCAATTACAATCAAAATTAACTAAGGTAGTACAAGAACATTTATCTTTGCATCACACAAGTTTTTCCTAATATTATTGACAATAGTTAAGCTTAGTGTCTCAAAATAACCTTCTCCAGGTTATTTTCCAATACTTTAATTTATCCCTGGAACCTCTGATTATTGACAGCACTTGTTTGACTGTGACTCAAAATGTAGGATAAAGAGCCCTAGTTGATCATTACCAGATACTGTCTTTGAACTTGTTCAAGTTGGAGCATACACAAGTCTTTTAGCTCAGCTGACTATAAGTCATCTAAGCTACAGTTATGGTCCATCATCCATTAGACTGGCACGTTTTGAAACCATTAGACCTACAAATCTAAAATTTGGCATACTTTAAGATGCCCCCAATTTTCCATTAAGAACCTATTATCACACTTCAAGACTGCCTTATATCAAAACTAATGATCTGTTTACGATAAATATTCCCCTGGATAGTTTCTATATACATGCCAGAAATTAGGTCAGTATTACCTAATTTAAAAAAGTTATGAGCCCAAACATAATGCACTTTGTAAAAATCAGGAAAGATATTTACTTGCTTATCATAACCGTTGAAAATAGAGACCTTTGTTCCGGAGATATTACATTATTTAATTAAGATTCAATTGTATACCCAAATTTAGCTCTGAATTTTGTTAATATTTTAATTTATTAGCACAAATATAACATTAGTACCTTGAATTTTGACCAGAGCATGTTTTTTTTTTTCCTGTTAGTACATTTGATTTGATTTGCACAGCAAGTTCACATGGATTCAATCTGTTAAATTCTGAAATGTGAAAATAAAAACTTAAAAATTAGGCCAGTCATTGGGAAGTTTTTTTTCAGAGGTTATTGTATTAATTTGCATTGTCAAGCTGCAGGCTGCCCACTTCTGGTCACTTCAGCCCTGCCTGGGTAACCTGATAATTGATGCAACACTGGTGGAGCATTCTCATGTCACAGATGTACAGTTATTCTTATGTCATCTCCCTACAGAAGAGGTGTAACTCTGATCATATTCCAGCCCCCTCACCCCCACCCCAAACAACCATCATCAGGTCCTTCCACCTATAGAGTTAGAATATTATGGCAATTGTATACATTATAAAGAATAGAAAAAAATGGTTTTATAAAAAATATCTAATTGAACAAATGTGTAACAGCTGAAGTGAACTGAGTTTGTTTGTTTGCAGATTAACCAAGATCTGTCATGGCCGATGAAGAATTTGAGGGAGCTGATGCCGGGGCATCCAAGACCTTCCCCAGACAGTGCTCAGCTCTGAAAAAGAACGGCCATGTCGTCATCAAGGGAAAACCGTGCAAAATCGTAGACATGTCCACATCCAAAACTGGCAAGCACGGTCACGCTAAGGTAAAGAGATTGGGATTTTCAGCATGCATTATGCCAGTTTTTTAGCCCTCAGCCCCTAGGCTGATGGGCTATTGTCGTCACCCAAGCTGTCCGTCCGTCTGTCCGTCCTTCGTCCGTTAACTTTTACCTTGTGAGCGGGATATCTTGAAAAGGATTCACCGTCAGAATTTTATTTCCTCCGTAAAGATGTATATCGACAAAATCTCGGTCAAGTTCGAAGATGGGTGACCTTGACCTATTTTTCTACATTTTAGAGCTGATTATAGAAAAACACTTAGATGCTTATTACTCAGGAACCATTTGGTGGATTTTCACAAAACTTACTATGATTATTAGGACTGATGGTCTGTACCTGCTTCACAAGTTTGGTGGCGCCACCTACAATTTATGATTTTTAATGAATTTTTATCGGATTTTTAGCTCAGCTGACTAAGTGATCTGAGCTATAGGGATCACCTTTTGTCCGTCGTCCGTCCGGCCGTCTGTCCATTAACAGGGCACAAATCATAACCGCTAGAACTGGAATCTTCTTACTTGACATCCTGAGAGGTCTATAGAAATTCTCCTTGTAAACCTGAAATTAGGTCACTGTGACCTATATTCTTCGAGCTATGGGGTTCTGAAGTACCCCCCAGAATAATGGAAAATTTGATACAAAAGCTCAAGTATCTGAACAACTATTGCAATGATCACCATGATTCTTTGCATGGATATTGATCATGGAATGTGTCATCAGTTTCTGCAGTATGGTGGCGCCACCTGTATTTTTTTAATTTTTACGAATTTTTTTCTCTATTTTTGAGACCTCATAAGATGCGGTCATCTGTTAACATGGCACAAATCGTAACAACTGGACCTAGAATCTTCTCTCTTGACATGCTGAGAGGCCCATGAAAAGTCTCCTTAAAAACTTGAAATTAGGTCTCTGTTACCCATAACCTCTGAGCTATGGGGCTCCGAAGTACCCCCCAGAATAATGGAAAATTTGATACAAAAGCTCAAGTATCTGAACAATTATTATATTGATCACCATGATTCTTTGCATGGATATTGATCATGAAATGTTTCATCAGTTTCTGCATTCTGGCGCCACCTGTATTTTTTCAATTTTTAGCTCAGCTGACTGAAAGTCATCTGAGCTATAGGGATCACCTTTTGTCCGTCGTCTGTCCGGCCATCCAGGCGTCTGTCTGTTAACAGGGCACAAATCATAACCGCTAGACCTGGAATCTTCTTACTTGACATCCTGGGAGGTCTATGGAAATTCTCCTTGTAAACCTGAAATAAGGTCACTGTGACCTATATGCTTCGAGCTATGGGGTTCTGAAGTACCCCCCAGAATAATGCAAAATTTAATACAAAAGCTCAAGTATCTGAACAACTAATGCATTAATCACCATGATTCTTTGCATGGATATTGATCATGGAGTGTTTCATGAATTTCTGGAGATTGGTGGCGCCAGCTATATTTTTTTTATTTTTTACGATTTTTTTTCTCTACTTTTGTGATCTTTAAACATTTGGTCATCTGTAAACAGGGCACAAATCATAATGACTGGACCTAGAATCTTCTGTCCTCACCTCCAGGGAAGCCCATAAAAGGTCTACATGGAAACCCGAAATAAGGTCCCTGTTACCCATATTCTGTGAGCTATGGGGCTCTGAAGTACCCCCCAGAATAAAGTTTTGGTCCTATATTAACAGGGCACAAATCATAATGACTGGACCTAGAATCTTTTTTCTTGACATGCAGGGAGGCCTTTGGAAAGTCTCTTTGGAAATCTGAAATTACATCTCTGTTACCCATATCCTTCATCCTATGCGGCTTTGAAATACCCCCCAGAATAAACATTTGGTCATCTGTTAACAGGGCACAAATCATAATAACTGGACCTAGAATTTTATTTTTAGCTCAGCTGACTATAAGTCATCTGAGCTATAGTCGTGGTCCATTGTCCGTCTGTCTGTCCGTCCGTCCGTCCGTAGATGTGGCACATTTTGAAACCGTAAGACCTAGGAATCCAAAATTCAGCATAATGTTAGATGTCCCCAAGTTCTCCTACCAAGCCGAAAACTGGGTCTCTGCGACTTCGTTCCTTTGAGAAATTAAGGAAAAACCTCAATTTTTTATTAAAATCCTATTTTCACACTTCAGGACTGCCTAATATCAAAACCACTCATCTGTTTTTCCTCATATTAACCATAAATATTCTTCTATATAGTTCCTATGTACATGCCAGAAATTATGTCTGTATTATATAATTAAAAAAAGTTATGGGCCCAAACATAATGCATTTTGTAAAAAATCAGGAAAGATATTTGATCACTTAACACAAAACTTGTTAAAGCTATGGACTTTTTTCCAGTAATATAACTTTAATTTATCAAAATTGAATTGTATACCCAAAATTAGATCAAAATCTTTTAAATTTTTTAAAATATTAACAAAAATAAAAAATTGGTACCTTAAATTTTGCCCAACTTTGACAATGGCACGTTTTTTTACTGTAAGTACTGTGGATTTAATTTTCTCAGCATGTTTTTGTTAGCATTTTGTCAGTTAACACCAAAAATTTGAAACCAGTTGATCAAAAACTGTAGATTTTATTCGAGTTTTCAAGCACCATGTAACAAATTGTTTACATCAAGCTAGTGTTATGCAGTTTGCAAGAGCTCAGCTGCCCAGCTTCAGCTCTCAATTCCTAAAATTTGGCATACAATTAGATGTCTCCAAAATTCCCTACCATGCCAAGAATTTGGTCACTAGGACTTAATACCTTCGAGATATTAATGAAAAACTTCCTTTTTCCATTACAAACCCATTGTTACACTTCAAGACTGCCTAATATCAAAACCACTGATGTGACTTTAATCATATATAATATACATATTTTTCTATACATTCTCTATGCATATGCCAGAAATGATGTCAGTATTGCTTAATTGTTTTAAGTTATGGGCCCAAACATAATGCACTATGTAAAAAATCAAGAAATATATTTACTCCCTTAACAAGGGGATTGCTGAAGCTAGAGTTTTTTTTGCCAGGGATGTAACATTATTTAATCAAGATTCAATTGAATACCCCAAATTAGTCCTGAATTTTTCAAATTTTATATGTTATTAGTATAAATATAAAATTAGTACCTTAAATTTTGCCCAACTTTGACCATGGCACATTTGTTTTCTGTGAGCACGGTTGATATAATTTTCATATCATGCACACAAGGATTTCAGCTTTTTAGTTTAGAAAGCTGAAAGAAATTGGCCAAAAATTGTAGCTTTTATTAATGTTTTTATGAGACCATGTCAGACCTTAACTCTCTCCAGCCCCTCTTGAGTCACCTGTATGTTGACCTTGTTGAACTTTCAGCAAATTATGCATGCTTGAGGCGAGCCATACACTGTTGCAGGTAGGCAGCTTATGGCCAGCCACAGTTGATCCAGGTGTCCAACCCAACTCATCTAATAGTTTTAACCAACAACATAACAATTAACAATAAATTAATAAATTTTTATTGTTTTTTAATAACAAATTAAAGAAAAATAAAGAATTTGTTAGTTTATAATAACAGGAAATCAACTTGCAGTTACTGATGATAAAAGAATCTTGTATCGATGGATAGAATGTCACATACTCCAAATAACACCATGCAGTCACCTATGGTATTTTTCAGTTCAATTTTAATGATAAAAAAGTAAATCATATTATTCATTACTAATCATTAGGGATCATATGAAGGAAATTAATGATAGACAAAGATGCAGTTGATATTATTAATCTAGATTCCTACTGTGTCTAGTGTGTATACAGTTCTGTCATATTGGAGGGGGGAGTGGTACATGCAAAAAGAATAATAATGGAAATACAGTTCAATGCATCTAATAGGAACACATGACCACAAAGGAGGTTGTGAGTACATAAGTTTCAAGTACACATACCTTTGACAGAGAGGTTCTAAGCCCCCCCCCCCCCCCCCCCCCCCTCCAAAATAAAAGGTATGGTTCTCAGGCACCACCTGCGACAATTTTGACCCCCTGCATCAACAGATTTTATTTTGGTTTTCCTCTTTCATGAAGATTAAATAATACAATTTTGATCAGTTTTCCTTTGTTATGTAGTGCTTTTACCTGTTTAACAATAATGATCAGTTATTTTCATGCTTTTCCCTGATCATGACATTTTATCGAAACATACAAAAATGTAAAAAATAAAATATTGCCCGTCTGCACTGGTTTCTAAAAAAAGTGCATGAGAACCATACCTTTTTCTGGCCTAAAGGAGATGTTTTGGATATTAAAAAATGGAATAATGTAGTTAGGTTTGGTTTAGAAATGTTGCTTTAACCAAGTTGTCTTTCCTGGTCACCCAGAAAAGCAACATGTGTTAATAAAACTTCATTATATAACAAATATGCATTTTATTTGAGCAGTGTTTGGTATAATCTTTTCACCGCCCAACAGGTCTATGAACAAAATAAGGGTACAATCAAATGAGTTTATAATGTGTGTGGCTGTACTCCCACCTTTTCACTAAATCAGGGGTAATATTACTGGATGTCATGTGTACTTCGTACATATTATAGGCATTGTATGCTGTTTGTATATCAATTTCAGGTACATTTGGTTGGCCTGGACATTTTCACCAACAAGAAGTATGAAGATATCTGTCCCTCTACCCATAACATGGAAGTGCCCCATGTGAAACGTGAGGAATACACTGTGAGTAATATTGCTCTCATGATCTGATACAGATATTTAGGATACGATTCAATATTTAGCTGACTAGGGGATTACCCGTGTTATGTGGTTAGCGATTTTAGGCAAATAACTATTTGAGATGGTTTCAGTGTGTGGGCAATTATCTTGCGCTTGCAAATAAAGACAACACTGTTTAGTATGAAAAATGATCCCCAAACCACAGGACTAATTTTCTTAGTCTTTTTACTATAATCCACATCATTGCCATATGCATGTATTATATTTCTGTACAATGTAGGTGTTCTTGTAAAACCCAAAAATTCTATAATTACGGGCTACATATTAGTTACCACAAAGGAATTTGTAGGTATAAGTACTTACGACACCAGTATTTGATATTGTAAAATGAGAGCTTTGTTTGATCCGTTCGGGAAAAAAGCGAACTGTATGCAGTCAGAGATGTAAATGTGACACACTTGGTCCATGGTAAATAATTGTTTAAGTTACTGCTAGTTTTCATCCGTCCAAATCCAAAGTGGAACAAATCCTTGTGAATACCAACCGCAACATCGTAGAGTGAACAATAGAATTCATCATGAAAAGACGTAAATTGCCTGACTGGCGACCGCGTTTGAAAAGCACTGACATGGCATGTGCGTTTGAAATGCACTGACCCAAATTGCGGGACATGTTGCCGATTTGGCGAGGGGTGAGATGTTCCATGTCCAAAATCGTCCCAACGATTAACCCGCAACATGATCCACTTGTGCAAATATTGGGGGACATATTGCCGATATGGGCAGTGGTGAGATGTTCCCGGTCTAAATTCGTCCCAGCGGTCAACCCACAACAACATTCATTTGTGTTGACTTTTCCGGACTGCTTACAAAAGGCCGACGCTTAGTGAATGTTTGGCAGACTATGTCAGGTTCGATTTGATTGGTTAGCGAGAGGAGATTCAGGACGACGTGGGCGCACTATGTGAGAATTGCCATGGCACACCGCAGGTATAAAACCCATAATATTTTTATCGATTTTGAGGCCATTTCTTTACCAAACGCCTAAAAAATTATAAACTTTTTCTTCCCCGGACAAAGATGCACCCTCCAACGAAGTTTGACGACCGTGCGATCCCTAGCGTGCAAATGAATCCGGACAGACAAACAGATTCCCGTGAATTATAGTATGATATGATGATGATGATACAATACACATTGTGGTAAAAATAAGTGGAATAAAAACAGGTTTCAATTCCCAGTCTTCTTTTGATAAGTTAAGAATTTGCTCTCATCATGGACTTGTTCAGTTGGTCAACTTTGCATAGTTTGACTTGTATCAAACATAGATGCTTCATTTTGGTTGAACTGGGAGCATGGCAAGTATGAGATGCACTATATAAATAAAACCATTACATCTCTGACTTAAATATCAACAGTAGTCGAAATAACACCTCCGCCTGCCTCTGACAGGAAAACACATGCACGGAAAGTAGGGCTGGCAAGTTTAATCAATATATCATTATATCAATCGATTCAGCTGGTCCATTAAGATATTGATGTGACTGTCAGGAATCGATCTCAAGATTGTCGTACAATGTACCCAATTTAAATAAAGAAAACCCAGTTTGGTTGACTTTCTTGTTTACTTTTTTTGTGCTCAATTACAATTGTTTCAAGGTTATGGTAATTTTAATATTGGTATTGACCCATATTAAATTCAGTAAAAACCAAGGCTTTGCAGTTGCGTTGATGAAATTTAGCCAAGGTCATGGAGTAACACTGAAAATGGCGAAATATAACAGGCACCTTGAATAGTTTGGCCAATAGGGAGCCCAGCGATCCCCTTCCACGATTGGTTCACAGGGGAAATAATTGTCCATGTTCTCTGCTGTTCATGAGGCTTGATGCTAGAATTCCTCTTGTAACCATTTATTTTCAATAATTTTAAGTTTTTCATACAAAACATGCTATACATATTGCATGTTCACTGCATAAAAGTGAGACAAAGTAAAGTGTCAAAACTTCTGTTATAATAGCCCACTGGGGCCACAGGAATTGCAACAATATAATTTGTGTGCAGGTCTGTTGAACTTTACTAATTCTTTTGCCACATAAATATCAATATTTATTAATAACCAATCTTCAAGACTGAGCTGAAGAGTTTTTGGAGTTGTGTTCAAGGCCTTTAAAAAGGAAGAAGTCAAAGAATTTTGATTAGCTAAAAAGAGAGGGTGACAAGTCTTTTTGCTTTACCAACTGTCCAAAAATTTCTTAGCTTAGGTTGTTGGCCATCATTGTTTAATGGTTGAATGTTAACCAGGCAGCTTGCAAGACAAACCGATTGATTCACAATACAGGATGGCAATCTGCGAATCGGTTGGCAAACCTTTGCTCTGTAAAATTTATTGAAAGGAACAAAAAATACCCCCAGCATGTTGATTTATGTGTATATACATATTTTGTTTTAAGTTTGTTTAGTACCAATGTAATTTATCATATTATGTATAATACATTTGTACTCTGTTGTTTTAACAGTTTGCTGTTTCAGCATCTTCATCATCATTAACTAATGCAAATTAAATTCTTATTTAATATTTCTCAAAAAATTCTTGAACTGACAATATTGCAATAGTTGAATATTTGTGCTTGAATTTCATGCATAGATCCCAAACCCTCAAGAGCTTTGACATTTTCTACAGCCCTTGTGACAAGTCTCTTTATGTTTTGCCTAATATCCAAAAATTGCATGCCCTGGATGGTTGGCCATCATTGCTGAATGGTTGATTGTTAACTTGTGTTTTCTGCAGGTGATTGATGTGAACGCTGACGGATACTTCAGTCTGATGGACAGTAGTAGCGATGTACGTGATGACCTCAAATTTGACAAATCTTACTGCGTGGTGGATAACGTTTCCCTAGCCGATGACGCTGATGCCCTTAACACACTGAGAAATAAGGTCCAGCAGGCACTCGATGATGACAAGGACGTTCTGGTAAGTGAAGTCCCTTCATTGATATGATGACACATTACCTAATGCCTTGCTATATATCCATATATTTTATGATATAGTGTACGCGAGTACCAAATTTATGGCCAATGGATCGTCTTAAACGACATTTCTGTGTCACTGAGTTTAATAATAAAATACAGGAGATGGCTAGTTAAAAGGCTGACTTTGTATTGGATTGTTATATAGTCGTTGGATTATTACATGTATAACATCTGAAAATAACATTACAATGTTCTCTTTGTATTGTGAAGGTGTATTGTTACAGCCCTAGCAATGCCAAATCCCATTTCACATCCATGACTTAATACTGTAGACAAGTTGCTTCTGAAACCTATCTGTAAGTCCCGAGTAAAGTAAGTAGCTGGGCTTGTTCCAGGAGCAACAACAAAGTTTAGTGTAGATAAGTTTCCTGAACCTGGGTCAAAATATTGCAAGGAGAAATCAAAAGGCTTTCAGTGATGAAGATTGGAAGATGCATTGTTGGGCTATGGATGAAGATCCATCACTGTTTGTTAACACTTCTCAGATTAAAAATTGTAGATTAAGATGCCCTCAGCTTAATTTTTTTTGTGGGATTGTTAAATATACCTGTATAACACGGGTCATGTATTATGCACAAGTTGTGTCTGCTAACTTGTGTTACCCTGATAACTTACCAGAGATTTAATAGATTTAAGTATCTACCAATAGATCATCTTGCCCAAATTCGATTCTCTGCTAAGTCCACACAGTTAATTAGGTTAGAGGTCACCATGCTTCTTTGTTGCATCTCCATGATAAATTTCCGGAAATATGGTTGATTTTGATGAGGCTCAAGAGAAACATCGAGTGTTATGTTTCTTTTATTAATTCACTCTTTTTATATACATTACAGGTACAAGTAGTCTCTGCCCTGGATGATGAAAAAGTTATGTCCGTCAGAACTATTGCTCAGAAGAAATAGGCATCATCAAGTGTTAAGGATATATAATAAAATTTTCATCTTTGTCAAGGGGTTGGGTGGCATGATATTAAAATCATTGTGTTAAGAACTTTAAAGAAACAGAAGAGAACATTTTTCTGGCAAACAGGTAGAGGCTTGCCTTCACAGTTCGTGGAACCTTTCCAGAAGCAAACATTAAAGGTAAAAGAACTGCAACTGAACTCTTGTTGTTGACGAGCGGGAGATACCAGCTTGTTCATTGGTCGCGCGTTTCGGATTTATTGTTTGTGCCTTTGGAATGGTTCCATGGTCATAAATTTGTATAAAGTAACACAACCCTCCTGGAAAAAAAAAACAAAACAACAGGTGGGAGAGTGACTGTCTTTGCTATATATGTGTACAATATTGCTTTTATGGACGGGTTTTTGCGTAGCCTTCCATATTCTGTTGAGTACATAGCATATGCAGTATGTTTACCTCAGAATTTGTGTATTATTATTATTACCACTGACACAACAACCAGGAAACATTGCTTATTTAAGCTGGTCATGCCCTCCATGGGTTATTTGTATGCCTTAGATTCAATTTCTTGTAGGAAATATAAACTGCATAATCAGTTCACACAAGTTCCATATCGTTTATCTGTCACCATAACACCATTTCCACCTGTAACTTTCTATATTCATCGTTATGCCGGGGCTAAGAAATTGTTTTATTATTTTTATGGTTTTACTGTTAACAAATATGCATTTAACGCTAAAGACTTGAAAGAATTAAAACTATATCTTACAGTAAGCTTTCATGCTTTTCACACACCGCATTACGCAAAAATAGTTTCTTTACTTGGTGCTACAGTTGTAACCTAAAAAAATATTTAAAATTTATGAAAGATCACACCCAATGCAGACAGTTGTGACAAAAAATGTGCTCTGCTGAGCTTGCGGCATTGTTACCAGCTTTTTGTATATAAAACAAAAATCCGTTCTCCTCGTGATATGCTTAACTTGAATAAGCTAGCTAGCCCAGACCAGTATGGTGTTTAAATTGGTTCCAAAACCGTGAGAAGTGCTATATATATGTTTAAAATCTGTTGAAAACCGGTGCAGGGAGGTGGCGATTGCAGGGTACAAAAGGTAGACGCCTGGTCCCTTGCTTACAGGAAGTACCTCGTGCGCGTGCGCACAGAAGTATTGATGAAGGTACACACTCCGGCTGAAGTCCGTGTAAGGACGTTATGTTTAAGTAGCCTGTCTGTACCATAATGATTAAAATGTCATGTGAATTTTTCCATCCCACGTATTGTTGTTTTGGCTCCACTTGAATGGATGAGTGGTGAAAGATTATTAATACAACTTCTGGTATACCAATAATTTCGACGTGTGATTGTGGTTTGAGTATGTACATAAAATGGGAGCCCCGTGTGTGTGTGTGTTGGGGGGGGGGGGGTAATCGGGAGAAGTAGACTGGGTTTGACAAGGGCGCTGGATGCAAGAATTTGATGGAACCTTTATAGAGCGGAATAGTACTGGTTTGGCTCACGCCCGAAACCTCCAATTATAGTGCAATGCAAAAGGGGCCTACCCCCCCCCCCCCCCCCCCCCCGCCCTCCGGGAGTTTGAGAAGCTTTTGAAGAGTGCGTTTACGTTGAGTGAACAAGTACCATTATAATTCCCCTTGCACGGCAAACTAACGACACCTAACGGTGGCTACCGTCAGCGTACCGACAATTGTTATATGGAATTAAAAAAACCCACCCCATATAACTGAGGATTTCCTGAAGGGTCACTTCAGATTAGCAATTGGAACTCTTTCCGCTTGGGGTTTCCATGATAGAAATGGGTATGTGGATTTTTAGTTCTAAACACTAATCTACAGCAACCCCCCTCTTATAATTGTTGACATGAAAATATTCAGAAAAATAATTACATGTTATGTAAATTCAGTACATTTAAATTTATGCAGTAAGGGGCTCTGTGGAGAATTAAAAAAAAATTATTGCAATCGTAAAACTGTAGATGATTAACAAGACTGAAGACGTTGCTTTAGGAACTGAGTCCTGGAAAGTAACCCGAATGAAACGATTGTGCATTGAAAACTCCTATACCGTAATACGTATCCTATATTTGTATTAAAATTGCTATAAACTAAATTTAGTCCCCGAGGATTCCTATGAAATTCTTATATTAGTTTAGGGGCCTTTTGGGAGCCCTGAGATGAATTTTCAAACTGAAGCGAATCGAAGATACCCTAGTAATTTACAGACTCGGTATGTTCTATGCATGACGGTCCAACTTTTCCCCGTCACGTGGTTGCCGTTAGCAGGGAATGCCAGGGTACACAAACCGGAATATTAATATTTGAAAAAGTGTATATTATTTCTAAAGATCACACGACTGTATTCACATTTCTGAGGTCATATCTATGAAGAGGCTCTTGGTCCCTTTTCAATATGCTATTCTAAACGGCCTGCGAATTTGTCGTACCCGGTATTAGGCCAAAAATAAATAAATAAATACCGGTATGTTTTGTGTAACTTAACATGATTTGCATGGAACGCTCGCTTGCTTAGGGCCTATATATGGGCCTATGCTGCCGTAACGGTCCACTGCGGTTTTCTTGCAATTAATTAAAAACTTCAGTTGTATTATAAGTAATTCAGTCTTGCCAGATTTTCAAATTCGGAGGGGTAGGGGTGTCAACTGTCGGGGGCGGATCCAGGATTTAGGAAAAGGAGAGGTCCAATCCAGGAGGGCTAATGACAAAACTTAAAAAAAAAAGTCCCCAGAGCCAGAACAGGGGGGTCCAGGACATCGCAAACATTTTATATGACATACGTGGCCCATTCGTGTGAAAAACGAAATGAACAGGTTGTGTACTGACCGATTTTGTGATCTCTGATTGGACTATTTCTTTATTATAATTCCATCAGTTCGTCACGGGCCTGCCGCCTACCATCATGTAACCTGCCAAAGCTCCGTCGTATAAAAGGATGAATTGAAATAAATCTGAAACCGAATGAAAACCTATTTCTCTTATCTGTGAAAAAAAAAAGACTACGTCAAAACCGAGAGGAAGTCGTGGTTGTTGAAACTTCAGAATGAGTTACGATATAATCGATATTATAAATTTTAACTTACATGCGAGCTGAAATCAGCCATGCATGCATGCATATCTGTAATTTGTGACCTTCACTCGTCAAATAGGTACATTTGGGTGTTAAGTAAAAAGTAAAGTTATGAGTTTAATCATGGATGTGGTTGTATCCGATAAGTGAGTCCACGATCAAACTGTTACCCATATGCATGGTTGCTGTGTCGAGGTGTGTGTGTGTGTGTGTGTGTAGGAGAGAGAGAGAGAGAGAGTTTGATCTCCAGTCAATGCAAGCCAGCGTTATCTACACACTCGTTAACTATGAACACCGGATCTTATATCTACATAGAGGCGTCTTTAACGTCCAACAAACGACATGAATACGTAAGATCCCATCGCTAAGACGAGCGGAGAGGGACAAGTCTTCTTAAAGGAGACTAAATGAATTGAAACTAGAACAGAGACAGCTACAGATATAGGTCACTCACAGGTCAAGTGTATACCGATCGTGGTATGTCTGTCATATATTACACTTTATAGTGCATGGATGTCGCGGTGAACGAAGGTGTCCGTCAAGCAAACGTCAAGAAAATAGGTCCGCTGATATTTTAAACCTCACGACTGTCAGGTAGCGCATTGGTGCTCTGTATAAAGTATATACTGTACTATACTATATACTAGTATATACTGGTCTATACCATAACATACAATTAGGACAGGGAAGCACGCACATCTAGGCCTACAACAGAAAGAGATGTACTTGCGGCTGCATACCTACCACTTGTAAACATAAAAACACTTTCAATATACTTATGGCAGGGCATTTGAACCATATTTTTTGGTTGGAATTGCATTTTTGTAACTTAACATTTACTTTACATTTTTTCCATGTACACTGCAGAGCGGGGAGTGACCAAGAAAATGTATTCCCAAGTTTTTTTTGGGGTGTGGGAAAAAATAAGACAGATGCTTTTCCCTAAAAAAAGACTACATATAAACAGGTTTTCTATTAGAGATATGACATGTGACTATACAACGGGAATTCAAATACGTCTGTTGAGGATTTATGGCGATCTGCCAGTCGATCGTCTGCCCAAAAATAAATACAAACTATGATCATATTACAGTTGACCCTGTCAAGAGTTTAGGACATTTAGAAAAGGTAAAATAGTTTACTATATCCATTTGTGCACACAAGTTGCCGAAGACCAGAAGAACCAAATGGATTACAGGAAAAAAAATATGAAATGACAGACGGAATAAAGAAAAGGAAATGCAGCAAAAACTTTTCATGTTAAAACATCGGTCGTCTCAAGGCATGTTAATGATTGCATATACAGCCTATAGCCACTCCTCGAAGAGCAAACTTCGTATATATGGGCATAAATTTGATTTAGGCTGGTACGTCACAGAAGCTTCTTAAGTCTGGAAGGTAAATCTGCCGTTAAATCGCCGCCTGGGCTTAAAATCGGACCGAGACATCAATAGATGGGCAACCCTAGGTTTTATCTATATTTAAAAAAAATTCAAGAAGGCTGTAACAATATGAACCTTCAAAATACAATAAACTCCAAAACATCTATATTTATGTTTTTCGGTCCAATGAATCAGCTGGTGACTCGATCAGCTTTAGGCTAAAGAGTTACAACTCACCGTAAAAGCCACTTGCTGTGCAATTTAAAGACATTTTTTTAACAGATCTCGTTCAACAAAATTTGTCGTTAAGAAATCGTAACATTCCTAAAGTTATGTGTTGATATGGGTCGGGCGTCCTTCCATTAATGTACGGGTGATGTACGTTCCGCAAGCACTTTCACATATTGCCAGTGATCATGCGCCCTTGCTTATATAACCTCCTTTCGCAGATATTTCTAAAGTATTTTTCCCCAAGAAATGACCCATTTTGCCAAAAATATAAATATATATATATATATATATATTTTTAATATAATCATTACTTCAAAGAGATCTAAAAATCAAATGAAACTCTTTTCTTAAAGTTTTTTTTTTAAAGTCATTTTTCCTGATGAGAATTATACATTTATATGTAAATTTATCCCATGCTGAAAAAAAATGCATGTTTTTTTATGCCGATACATCAATAGTTAAAAAAACCTGCTAAACATGCGCAAATGGCCATTTTTTGCCGGGTTCTAGTTTCGTGGAGGTCCGTCTAAAGCCAAAGCTAAAAGAGGACAAGATGGCAGTCGAGCTACACTGTTCAGAGTCACTGATACCAACCCAGCTCCCTCAACAACATAATTATAAACAGATAAGAGATAGTAAGGTAATTTAACTATTAAGACCATAAGTAAAATGAGACAGGAATGTGATTTGACAAGGCCTGCCAAAGGCAAATAATTAACCGAATTAAGGGTTAGTGCTCCGGTAAAAAAGAGCAGACGGCTTTGAAATAAAGAGTGAAAAAAAGGGGAAAATTAGCGTAAATTCCCCATTTTTATCACAGACTGAATAAAGATGTGCTTCGCATAGCACAATTGTATAATATATATATATATATATATATATATATATATATATATATATATATATATATATATATATATGGTAAAAGAAAAACTTTCTCCTGAAGTAAAGGACATGGACGCACACGCACAATCTTTGCGCTACCCCCCCCCCCCTCCCATATATAATGCTAAGCGATCTGTTTAAAAGCAATGGGATATCAGATTCTCCGTAGTTTATGGATCAGCTAGGAATATAATAAGAGGTTTAGAGGTTACTGTGTTAATGTATGCTTAGTTAAAGATGTTACCTTAATCATTGATTCAAATATTGAACATATGCGACAGAACAATAAGGTATAATCCACGTAAGGTTAGATCAGCTCAATAACGTAAACCACTCACTCTATATCTCACTACCCCTCTCTTTGTATATGTGTCCTGTTGCGGCTTACTAAAAAGTCCTTAAGTGGCGAAAACACGTTTCGCGTACTACGTGGAAAAACGAGAGACATAATTTATCTTTGGCTCATTTTCTTCCCCCAAATAGCATATAATGTATGCAATGCACAGATTGACAAAGCGACCAACACAAAAAAATGCACAGTCTTTAATTTACAGGCAGAGCAGTCCGTATGTATGCTCATTTGACCGAAAAAAAAAACAAAAAAACAAGGGACCTATTGGTCACGGCGCTCAGCTGTTATATATGATAAAAAAATATGATTTAGAAATGAGGCACATGCTGGTTTTGTGGGGTAATAAATATAAGCTGTATTATGAGTTGTTGTTGTTTAGCTTATGTATGATTTTGATAGTACCTTTGGAGACAGGGAAGAGGATTGATTTCATTTATTTTATTCACAAATGGAGTACTGCTGTCACACAGTTTTGACTTGGCCACATAACTTATAAGCAGAACATATAATATAAGAGTATAACTATTTATTTAAAAAAAATTACAAATATTGTCCCAAATATAATTTTTATTAAAAATAATAAGAGAATCGTATTTTTTTTTAAATGAAATATAACTGAAATGATTATAAAAAAATAATATTAAAGAATTTATTCATGAATGCATTCATGAATACAATTTGAAAGTATTTGCACTGGTATTCATATACTTTCATTTTTACCTGAATTCCCATTCTTTATGCAAGAAATTTTATGATGGAGTACATATTCATATTCGTATTTAAATACAATTGCACAGTTTTCACCAAACAATGATGTTGAGAATCAAGAAAATACAAAATTCACACCTGTAAATAATGATCATAAGTACCTGGTTTTATGGCTTTAAAATAAATAAATGTAATATATTCATTTTGGACTGATTTCACATCAATGTACACACTAGACACAGTAGGAATCTAGATTACTATATTATCAACTGCATCTTTGTCTATCATTAATTTCCTTCATATGATCCTTAATGATTAGTAATGAATAATATGATTTACCTTTTTATCATTAAAATTGAACTGAAAAATACCATAGGTGACTGCATGGTGTTATTTGGAATACATGACATTCTATCCATCGATACAAGATTCTTATATCATCAGTAACTGCAAGTTAATTTCCTGTTATTATAAACTAACAAAATCCTTTTCTATTTTTCTTTAATTTGTTATTAAAAACCAATAAAAAATTATTAATTTATTGTTTATTGTTATGCTGTTGGTTAAAACTACTAGATGAGTTGGGTTGGACACCTGGATCAACTGTGGCTGGCCATAAGCTGCCAGGCTGCCCCAGTGTATGTCTCACCTCAAGCATGCATAATTTGCTGAAAGTTCAACAAGGTCAACATACAGGTGACTCAAGAGGGGCTGGAGAGAGTCAAGGTCTGACATGGTCTCATAAAAACATTAATAAAAGCTACAATTTTTGGCCAATTTCTTTCAGCTTTCTAAACTAAAAAGCTGCAGTCCTTATGTGTGCAAGATATGAAAATTATATCAACAGTGCTCACAGGAAACAAACGTGCTATGGTCAAAGTTAGGCAAAATTTACGGTACTAATTTTATATTTATACTAATAACCTATAAAATTTGAAAAATTCAGAACTAATTTTGGGTATTCAATTGAATCTTGATTAAATAATGTTACATCCCTGACAAAAAATCTAGCTTCAGCAATCCCCTTGTCAAGGGAGTAAATATATTTCTTGATTTTTTACAAAGTGCATTATGTTTGGGCCCATAACTTAAAACAATTACACAATACTGACATCATTTCTGGCATGTGCATAGAAAATGTATAGAAAAAGATGTATATTATATATGATTAAAGTCAGATCAGTAGTTTTTATATTAGGCAGTCTTGAAGTGTAACAATGGGTTTGTAATGGAAAAAGGAAGTTTTTCATTATTATCTCGAAGGTATTAAGTCCTAGTGACCAAATTCTTGGCATGGTAGGGGATTTTGGAGACATCTAATTGTATGCCAAATTTTAGGAACTGAGAGCTGAAGCTGGGGAGCTGAGCTCTTGCAAACTGCATAACACTAGCTTGATGTAAACAATATGTTACATGGTGCTTGAAAACTTGAATAAAATCTACAGTTTTTGATCAACTGGTTTCAAATTTTTGGTGTTAACAGACAAAATGCTAACAAAAACATGCTGTGAAAATTAAATCCACAGTACTTACAGGAAAAAAACGTGACACGGTCAAAGTTGGGCAAAATTAAAGGTACAAATTTTTTATTTTAGTTAATATTTTAAAAAATTTAAAAGATTTTGATCTAATTTTGGTCATACAATTTAATTTTGATTAATTAAAATTATATTACTGTCAAAAAGTCCATAGCTTTAACATATTTTGTGTTAAGTTATCAAATATCTTTCCTAATTTTTTACAAAATGCATTATGTTTAAGCCCATAACTTTTTTAAATTATAAAATACAGACATAATTTCTGGCATGTATATAGGAACTATATAGAGGAATATTTATGGTAAATATGAGGAAAAACGGATGAGTGGTTTTGATATTAGGCAGTCCTGAAGTGTTAAAATAGGTTTTTAATAAAAAATTGAGGTTTTTCCTTAATTTCTCAAAGGAACAAAGTCGCAAAGACCCAGTTTTCGGCTTGGTAGGAGATCTTGGGGACATCTAACATTATGCCGAATTTTGGATTCCTAGATCTTACGGTTTCAAAACGTGCCACATCGACGGACGGACGGACGGACAGACGGACGGACGACGGACAATGGACCACGACTAAAGCTCAGATGACTTATAGTCAGCTTAGCTAAAAATCATGAATTTATCGGCACCTTGCACAAGGAATTGGTAGCAGATAGTGACAGGTGCCCGTTTTATTTCAACGAATATTTGTGGAAGGTATTGGCAGTTGATGGATATTATGAAAGCTTCTTATGTCATTAATATTTTTTCGGCTATGAAAATTATAATGGTATGGGGGGGGGGGGGGGTCTTCCCTATTGAGAAAATCTTTAAATTCTAATTGAAACTGGACATTTTGAGACCCAGTAGAGTATAACAAGTGACCCATGGGTCATGACGCTCAGCTGCCAAGCATGACCTGTGACATCATGGACTGAGATTCACAACTTCCAGTCAAATTTTGAAGAACCAATTTGCCAATTTGTTGAAAATTTTCTATGACAACAGAAATATATATCACCTATGTCTGGTTAAAACACAGTGAATTGATGGTCTGAGGAAATGCATGATTGTTAAGCTATCAGGAACTATTCCAACAGCTTGCTTGAAACCTGTCAGTCTCAAAAGGAACACCACAAAGGGCAAATATAAGATCAAAATATATAGCAAAAATCAAGGAAATACATGCAAGAATTATTGAGAAACAGGTGCTCCTGTATGAATTTTTATTCAATACAAGCCAACTGTACTGCACTTTTATAAATGATGGTAATATTTATTCAGAAATATTTGACCCAATCCTTTACAAGATTACATAAATATACATCCATCTGCATTCACTTTAACTGTTCTTGAGATAATATGATCAAAAGGAATTAAAAGATGGTTGCCTGGTGGCCATATTGGACTTCTGACAAGTCTGAAATCAGACAACAAACATTCTCTAAATCGGACCAAACATTAAAGAAAAATTACTGAAACTGCACTAAAGAAAGAATTTCTAAGGTGGCTAACTGGCAGACATAATGGATTTCTGACAAGTATGACATTTGATATCCCACATTCTCCAATAAGAGACCAAACTTGGGGCAAATTATCCAGTAATGAATGCCCAAAATAATTCAAAAGGCATGTCCAGGCCCTCATATCAGATTTATAGATATGCAATTGTAAAAAGTGTAAGTCCAATATTTTTTATTATCACTCTGCTTTTCAATGGGGTCAGCAGGGTAGGTAAACTGCCATACCTGAAAGAAAAGAAATGCAGAAAGCATGACTAAGAGTCTTGAAATAAAACAAAAAGCCATCCTAAATCAAGGTACACATCAACATATTATGAGGACAAACACTTGCTTTTATATGTGGTGATATATATTAAAATATTCAGATATCTAGGAAACTAAGTTTATTGCTAGAATTCCATAAAATAAACTGCAAAATGTTCCCATCATCTTATAAATCAGTAGCTAAACCTTAATACTATACTCTCTTAGTCTTAATGCCTGGCTGAAGCATTCTGACAACAGTGTTTTTGTTATGAAGTAACGAGGTACTTATCACTGAGCCTTATCACTTAATAGGCTGATACAAAAGGGAGTCATATGTCACCAGTGTCACTCACAATTACAGCCACACAGGGAGATGTACCAGCTGGAGTGGGATGGTTATATATACAAGAAAAATAGAGATGGTCTATAAAATAAGTAATTGTGAACATCCCTGACCTATGACCTTGGCCTTTTGCCCATATATCAACTGGATTCTTTCTAAATGATGGGTAACTACTAACCACTTAAATCTTGTGTAATTACTAGGCAACCAATGGGTGAATAACTTTGACCTGCAACCTTTAACCTGCTGACCAGCTGACCCCAAAATCAATAAGTTATTTATTCAAGCAAAAAGACCCATAAATATGAAGTTTGAGTCAAACTGAGTGATGCATAGATGTGGCATATGTGAAAGACTGAAGGTTTGGGTTGAACAGTTACACTTGAAATATGCTCACAAGCATTTAGAACAATTAAATATTGTGACCTTGACCTTTGACTTTTTGACCTCAACATCAATAGGCTTCTTCCCTTATTGGTAGGTAAGCCATATATGACAGATGGAAGGTACAGATTGAAAAGTTTGCCTGAAAACGACTCCACGCAAGAAGTGGGTGCTGTGAACTTGACCTTTGACCTCAAAATCAACAGGTCTTTTCCCCTGTTGGCAGAGAAGTGATATCAGTGCTGGAAGGTTTGGAATGAAAAGTCTAGCCTGAAATGTGTCCACAACCTTTTCAAAGAAGTGGATCCTGTGACCCTGACCTTTGACCTTGTGACCTCAAAATCTATAGGATTCTTCTCCAACTTAGTAGGTGAGCTATATGTGAAAAATCAAAGAATTGGGATGAAAGGGTTGGCTTAAAATGCATCCACAGGCTTTTCAAAGAAGAGGCTCCTGTGACTTTGACCTTTGACCTTTTGACCTCAAAAAAATTATGGTTCTTCCCCTGTTGGTAGGTGAGCTGTATGTGAAAGATGGAAAGTTTGGGATGAAAATTTTGTCTCAAAGAGTTATTTCTGGGGGGTGCAAACACACCCCATAACTTCGAGAATATAGGTCGCAGTGACCTAATTTCAGGTTTGCAAGATCTTTTTAGAACCTCTAAGACTGCATAGGGTTCATGGCCCTAGCCCCTACAGTTACTATTTGTGCCCTGCGGCCGGCCAGACGGAAGGATGACGGACAAAGACCCATCGCTATAGCCCAGCATGACTGAAAGTCAGCTGAGCTAAAAACGAAAACACTCCCTAGAAATATTTGGATGCTGTCTTAACGGAACAAATCATAGTTGTTCATGAATACCCTCAATTTATGAATAAAAAATAATTAACTCTGAATGATTAAGTGATTGAATTGCTACTGAATAAAAAAGAAATATGCTAAATGAAAATTAATCACGAATAAATTGGCAAAAATAGATAACATGCGAGGTATTACAGCTCAAGGGGGGGGGGGGGGGGTCGCCCTCTGGATCCTCCACTGATCCTCTATTGTTTACCTCGTGCCACTGTGAATAAGGCTATGCATTAGTAACATTTAGATACGTTATTGATTTTTCCAATTTTTTTTCCCACCACCATACGCTCCCGAGTCAGCGGAAATCTTACGCTTCCAAAGAAGCTACTGATATACTATAGGAATATAGGCCTACTAATGTAGGAAGTAGTCCTATAGGTAAAGCGCTGTGTTAAGAGCGTAACATTACCACAAATAACAACACTAGCACTAAAATAGTTTGAACTTTTATTTCTTATAATCATTAAGCGTACTGAGATATAATACAACCCAGGCTTCTTGATATATATATATATATCAATGTTTAATTCATGATCGTATTCATAAACAAATCCACAGGTATGTGACATACAGCCACACATAGCTGACCAATATATTCAAATATCTCGGGAATACCTCATATACAGCGATACAAAAAAAAAATCATACTTACAATGTGTCCATGATTCATGACAATGTCCAACACAAAATAAAACACATATTCCTAATATATAATACTAAACACAATCTATAAGATTTGCAAAGACCATAGGCTCCAAGGGAATAGGAACGGGCAGGGCTGCGGGTGGATGGGCATGCCTCCCACAATTTGGGAAAAAGAAAATCCGGAACACAGAGCATACTCAAACTGAGAAGAACCCTGCACTGCACCAACATTTATTCAAGCGTTTCCCATCCGAATAAAATGAGGCCTACAGGGATCACTTACGAAGCAGTTAAAGACCAAGAGACAAAGGTCAGCAGAGACAGAGATTGATTTTAAGGTTTAAACTATACAGATCGATCTCACTTTTTTATATGCATATAATACGAATATTATGAATGAATTATGGATGATTATGACAAAACTAAATAATATTTAAAGAATTGAACAGTATCTTTGCAAACTCATACTGCAGTCATTTTTTTTGTAATACAGCCTTGAAAAATATTACCAATGAAATTCAATTATTTACTCCTGGGCAAAAAAGTGTGACGGAAACAAACTTTTAATTTCAGAACTGTGTAAATCCATAATTACAATGACACTTTTTTCCATTTACAGTTCCACAAATAGGAGTCAACTACACATTAAAACGTACCCAGGTCCCTGGATTTATCTTTACCCTGAATATTTGCTGAATAAGGCCAGCAGGGCTGTTGGGTTAGTTTTCAAAGGAATCGTGAAGCAATCGTTGGCAGCAGCATTTAAGGCACAATATAAAATAGGTTCACACTATGGCATAGCCTACCTGTTCCCGCAGCTTCCCACTTGGGTTTTTACCGTTCAAGACTTTGGGTAAATACTGTCTGTGCTTTCATATTCATAATGCTGATTTTCTTTTTAAAGGTATAAAGTAAACTGGTTTACAGTACTAAAATGAAATGGAAATTTTTTTTACAACTCCAATTTCAAATTAATGTGATTTCAATTAACTGTTTATAGAACTGTTGTTTACTACAGCCCCACTTTTAAGACACATTTAATGCAAATTGAGACATTATTTTATTAGGATTAAGTGCCTTCAGTCTTACTTATTTCCATGTATCCCCTTTGTGTTCAAAAATACAAGTCTATGTAATACTGAAATCTTTGTATTGCACTGCATACCATCAAGTGACCACTGGTCACTCTCTGACACTTTGCTATACGTATCAGCTACAAACACACACACACACACATAATTGAACATAAATTTCCTGAATTTGAGAAATGACAATATTCTATTGTCTCTTATTTTTATTTGACTCTTTAAGTCTTATTGCCTCAGTTAGGAGGATGTGCATTCAACCCTGTTCGTGTGTATGTGTTTGTTCACACCACAACTCGCACAATGATGAATGGAATCTCAGAAAATTTTCAGGGCATTTCTGAAATGGGCTAATGATGAACCAAATAGATTTTGCTGTAATCAGGCAACTGATCTGGCTTCAAGAACATCAAAGTAGCCCTGATGATGTATGGATATTTCTCCAGGAAATAGAGTATCACCTCCACTATTCCCTCAAATGAGAGATCTGTATCCAAAATGAATCAAGGAATACCAGGCCTGCCGCATGTAAAGCCCCTTTCACACATTCACGGATAGCAACAAGGATCACCCCGGACCTTAATCCAGGGTGTTTCGGGGACAGCAGCTCGATTTCGTAAATGGGGCTTTCACATATTCACGGATAGCAACACGGATAATCCCGGAGCATCGTTCCGGAATCATCCGTGTTATCTACGGCATCGCTGTGTAAACACCGGGAATCACCATGTTAACACCGTGTTGCATCCATAGTGATCCTTGGTGCACCAGCATGATCGGAGAAAAAACTTAAACTTGCACCCGGAAAGTACCGGTCTCAATACGGAGCTCCCGGTGGCTACACGGAGTCTCCCGGATGTATACGGTGGCTACAAGGAGATGCACGGTGCCTACAAGGATTGATACGGATGATGTTTCATCCGTGTACTCCGGGACGAAAAATTGTGCAGGTTTAATTTTTTCTCCGAACATGCCGGTGCGCCAAGGATCACTATGGATGCAACACGGTGTTAACACGGTGATGCCCGGAGTTTACACGGTGATGACGGAGTCAACACAGATGGTCCCAGAATGATGATCCGGGATGATCCATGATGCTATCCGTGAATGTGTGAAAGGGGCTTAAACGACTGATAAATAGAGTAAGTGCTCTGGTAAAAAAAGTAACCTTCTTTGAAATAAATAGTGAAAAAAAAGGAGTAAAATTAACAGCAATTCCCCATTTTTTATCACAAACTGAATAAAGATTCACACACTAAGTATGTGTACATTTATATATAATCACTCCAAATGTGAGAAACATACATTGCAAATCCCCCTGTATGAAGATAAGGGCATTTTCCACACATTGTGAAACATGCTTTGGCATTGCACACACAAAAATGGTGACAAGTCTCATTCTTGTTCTTAATGGACTGTTAAAGCAGGAAAGAATTACTATATATCATTTTTGAAAAAAAAAAGTACTACTTAAAGAGTGAAAAATGAGTAATTCGCGTCCTTTTCAGTAAATCCTCAAAAAAAGAGGGACTCTTTCTAAAATGAGTGATTTGACAGGCCTGGAACACATTCCCATCCTCCCCATGGTCAACAATTCTAAGCATTTTGGATACTTCTTATTTTTCCAAGATGAAAAATTTTAAGAATAATTATAAGTTTTCTTGGTTGGCATCATTTGTTATTACAAAATAATCTGCCAATTTTTCTTTCTGTGGTATACTTCTAACCAAAATTGTGAGACACTATCCCATAATACTCTGGGCTTCACAAAGCTAAGAACCCTTGGATACTGATCCACCATTTTGGAATTTGTGTCCTAAGAGCCCTATGAGCTGACACCATTTGCCTTATATGGCAACAGCTGTTTCTTTTTCAGGCACTTCTTCAGCCAATCAACAGTCACACGTCTGCTTGGGTCCTCCTTAGCTGCCTGAAACACATAAAAGGAATACTGTGGTTTTAAAAAAATATTTAAATGTCATATGAAAATGAAAGTAAATTTCATAAATACATATGCCATCAGAAAGAACACTAACTACACCATGTTTATAATGTTATATCCTTTATGGGTCTAATATCAATTTAAACAAGCAAATTCATTGAATTTATGTCCCTGCTTCCACCTCTTGTTTATTTAGGTTCCTGTGATTTTTATGCTTGCCTTCTGAATATGTTTTAGTTTTTATCTTCCCTTGAAGATGTCTCCACATGTCATAATTTAAGTTGTGATTTTGGAACATAAGGGAAACTTTTTGTTTGTTTTGGAGCTGGTGATAATAAATTTTCAGGCAGACACTCCAAAACCAATCCCAACAAAGGTATGCATGAGAGCAATCAATGACCCATATTTCAATGAAATTGGATAGTATTTAGGAAAGTTATCACATGAAACCGAATAAAAAGGATGTAAGGACAGACAGAGGGACAGGCAGATAGATGGACAGACAGACAGACTTACCAAAATCAATGTCCACCATTCCGTGGAAGCGAGGGACAACTATTTTTGGGTTAAAATTGACTGAAGGTTTATCCCTTAGTGTTTTTACCTTAAGGGTGCATGAATCCCTAGGTATGTAAAATGAACTGTGTCTGAAAATCTGAAACATTTATAAAACAGTGTTGTAGCATGTTGCATTACCTCATCATCTTTGACGACTATATGTGTTGCTGACGACTCCTCGTACGCCTCTACGACGTCACCGTTATATGCGATGATGTATCGTTTAAGTAGGTCCTTATCAGGGTGAGATTCTGGTAGTAAGAACTTAAGGCCTTGGAATATGTCTGGTAATGTCTGCAAAAACAAAATAATATAACACTTGACCACACTTGACTATATAACACATTGTGCTGTACTATACAAACATTACTGTATACTACAATAATAAATTACTAAAAAATAAAAACTGGTGTGACACTACCCTTGTATTATACTCTATACAGTGCCTTAAAATGATACACTTCACTACAACTGTGGTTGCCTTCATGTCAGCAAACATTTCAAATTTGCGATATTCATGAAGGGTAAATTATTCTGAAGATAAAACCTTCATGAATAAGACACCACATATGCACAGTTGATCAGTTATTTTTTTAAAGCTTCAGTAGCATCTCACATATAGTGCACCGGTATCATTCATATCAGCATACATTTTATATTACCTGTAATTCAAAGATGATTTTATAAATAATACCAACTAGATGTGGTTGGACAATGGTCCTCAGAGGGCCCCGCATTTCTGTTAGTGCTGGACTAATTTACATGTGGGTGAAAAATTAAGTTAAATTTGAAAAATAAAGACAAACAAAACCAGGTTTTGATCCATATGCAGGAGGGAAAAAGTCCTACTGGGTGAAATGATATTAAAGAAGATATGTCTGAAATAATGTGTGCAATAGAAAATCAGCAAATGTAGTCTGTTGGCGATATTTAATTTTGAGCAAGTCTGTAATTCGATAGGTCTGGAGCCCTTATAGGCACCAATGATCCCTGTGAAATTGGGAAAGCTGCATAAGGTTGTTGTTGAGTTAACCCGCGTGAAAGGAATTTAGGGATTGGGCTGTGGCAGCCATACAGGAATTACAACAGGTCTGTAATTCAATAGTTCTCAAGCCCTCATTAATACTAATCATCCCTGAGAATTTGGGAAAGGTGCAGTAGGTTGTTGGTGAGTTATCGCGCACAAAAGAAAATCAGCAATCGGGCTGCGGCGGCCATATTGGAATTCCAACAGGTCTGTAATTCAATAGGTCTGGAGCCCTCATAGGTACCAATCATCCCTGTGATTTTGAGAAAGCTGCAGAGGGTTGTTGTTAAATCACGTGTGAAAGAAAAATCAGCGATCAGGCTTTGGCGACTATATTGGAATTCTGACAGGTCTGTAATTCAATAGGTGTGGAGCCCTCATTATTACCAATCATTCCTGTGAATTTGGGAAAGCTGCAGAATGTCATTGTTGAGTTATTGCACGCGAAAAAATTCTGAGATCTAGCTGTGTCGGCCATATTGGAATTCTGACATATATATACACACACACACATGCACAGATAACATTTATGATGTCAAATGTATATATTAAGTGTGAAATTTATATTCTTGAATTGTGAGGCTGGTCTGACTCAATATTTACTCATTCACTACTCACCAAGAGCTCAACATCTCCTCCTATACTTCAAGCAGTAAAAAGTTATGATTTCACATTGTAACTAATTTCCAAATAACTTTTTCCTCAGCTACTATTTTCTCAGCCATTTTTACCTTAGTCATTTATCTGAAAAATCTGGGGACAGGGTTTTTTGTTTGGTTTAATGATCATTCAAAAAATGATTCACCTTGATTTTTCACCTGCCAACAGGCACCAGAGTTTACCCAAGACTGACAAACATAAATTAATGAAGCTAATCCAAAATAAATGTTTTCAACAGTATTTGTTGCAATCGGTTTTTGATCAATTTCATAAATTGATCATGTAAATTACATTAAAATTATTCCTTATTGGTACTGGAAAACTGGAGAATTCAGTTACTTGCTGAATGTTCTTTTCATTGTCTGGATTCAGGAGCAACAATCAAAATTTCAGTTCCTAGTTTTCAATTTTTGATAACAATTTTTCAGATAAATGGTGTTTGGATAAATGACGGTCTAATGTATATATATTTGTTACCTTTTTCATTTTTAAACTGCACATGTCAAGGAACTGTGAATATACTTAAAAGGCTAAAAATCATGGAAAATAAACTTCTATCCCTATATACAAGATAAATTTTTTAAGGCTCTGCTGTATTACCTTGCTTCCACCATTTTGGACACCGTTGCTTTCCAGAGGGTGGCTATACTTATCTCGATGACCTGGACTCTTTTGATAACATGCAGCTCCATACTTGCATTGTGGTTTGGCTGCCTATGTACACATAAAAGAAAAATATATTTCTGTATTGTTAGATATGCCAGGTAACTTTATTTGCCAATAAAATATGTAGAATAAAACATAATCAAGCACCAGAACAGATGTTTCTGACTTGATAAAGCTTTTTAGTTGTTCATACTAACAGCATGTCAAGTGAATGGGGGTGGGGGGGGGGAATCTGTGATACTTGCATATTAATAAGGAACAAGGTGGCTGGACTATTGGGAAATGCATTCTCATTTGTTTACTGGTATGTAACAATTTAGGTCAAGTCAGGCGCCTAGCCATTGTCCATCATATCAGTCAGTATGGTGAATGTATAGTGCATTCTGGAGTTCTGAAAACTGCAGGGAGTTTATAAACTTAACATATTGGAAACTGTTTGGAGAATGGAAAATTACGATGAGGCTTTTCTACCTTTTTTGAAGGAGAAGGCCCTGGGGAGGGTGTAGATTGCTCGGCCTTCCGTTTTTGTGGTGTGCTGCTTGTACTAGACCTTGAGGTGGAGTTGTCGGAGGCGTCCATCTTTGAGGCTGACGCTATTGAACCTGCTCCGATCACATCAGGGATATCAGAGTATTCTTTGGATTTCTTGAACAATGCCTGAAAAGGAAGGAAAAGTTCATTTAAATTTTACAGCCTCATCACCATTGCCCCACAACATCATAAATTTTAAATAAAAAATAAATAATCTAGTTTTGGATTTCTTGTATAAATCTTAGAATAAAATTAGAAATTAAACTTTTTTTTATTTCCATAATCTCAAAAAACATTAATCTTAACATTTTTATTTACTTAGCATCAGCTTTTTATTTGCTCAACAAAATTAAAATTTTTTTTTTAGTATCTTGTATATTAAAAAATTTAATATATGGTACAATTTCATATCCATATTTGCAGTAAAGTATCAAGTATAAGCTGGAAAATATGTTCCTAAATAGCATGGTCTAACATTTCATCTGACTTATACAGGCCCCTAGGAAATTTGCCATGACCTGCCAGTAAACACTGATGGACTGGTCTGCCAAACTGCCTGTTCATGCAGTTAAATGATGATCGCTCTAGCCTTGACTGACAAATTGTTAGTGTATTTAGAATTTACAAGCCAGTCTTCTTGTTGTTTATGGCACTGAACATATAGTTTTGTGACCAGTCCAAGCTACAGATATAACTTTAAAGAATTCATGGACTCCTACCATTTTACAGTGTGATAAATGAGTAGGCATGCCCTTCCAATGACTTATTTTCCACCTATTTTTTTTCCTGCAAGCAAATCCCTTGTTGGCTTCAGTGAATTGCTTCTTTAATTACAAGTGACTGACAATGAAACAGTAATCACTAAAAATAACATCTAAAAAATTCATTACATTACATGGGATATTTATCCAGTAAGGCCAGACTTTTTTAATTCTTTGGTTTACGAACATGATTGACAAAAGTGATAGGTAGGAGGTAGAAAAAAAAAAAAAAAAAAATTGGAACAAACATGGATACTTGTGTTGGTGAATCCTGTATTGTACAGTTGGGTCATAAAATTCATATTTAAATGGCACTATATAAACCTGTATAAAATATATAAATAATTTATAAAAATTAAAATATTATCATCATCCTCTTGAGTTTTCCACATGAATCATGTTATTTCAAGCCATTCAAATGTCATTGAATTTGAAGGTAAAAAAATTGACAAATAAAAGTTTAAACAGTAAAACTTAAATATGATTTCATACACACCTGAAATAAAACTTCAGTCACTGTCACTGCCAAGTGAACTGCCTATTTTATAAAGTTTTACAAATTAAAGACCAGTCAAATACTTATACAAATACAAAATAATATATTTTTGTCAGATATGCAAGGAGAATACTTAATATTCACTGCTAGCATGATAGAATGCAGTTTTTAATTTTCAGTCGTGAATGACAATAACAACGACAATATGCGACTTTCAGCTATTTGCCCATTGTTTATCAAATGTCAACAACATGGAACGCGAGTTGTTTTATTCATGACCATTTCCTTTTTGGTGTTGCGCATGTTTGATAGTTCTTTGAATATACAACAACTGCTAATAAAATTAGGTTTCCATTGGAGATAACATTGAATTATTCGACTATTTTAAAATTTAAAAAAGTATTAATAATCTTTATTTATTAATAAAGAACTGCATTTCTTATCACGGCCGTGACAGTACGTACAGTACTCAGTTTAATATGCCGTCACTTAGTCACTGTCAGTCCGGTATAACTTTTCGGCATCCATACACAACAAAGCTTAATTCCATCACATCCGTTTGGAACAATTAAATGAATCCTTTCAAAGTTTCTGCATTTTAAATGACTTTCATTTTAGCTTGTTTTGACAATAAAAATACCCGCAAAGCCAACGCTTTACATAAACCCGCGCAACTAAGACTACAGATAGTCAAAAATACTGCAGAAACCCGGTGAATTCCTGGAGTTTTCTAAGAGTACATGATGACCTTATGCAGTATATAATTTCATCTGTTCAGTAATTTTCTTTTAAGCGTTACAAGACTATGTTTTTAAGTTTTGACTTGTTATAATATTTTTTTAAGAGTAAACTTGTGAAACTTAGCCAATTTGCAGTAATAAATAGCGTCTGAATTTGAGTGCAATAATTAGTCTTAAGGAGTAAATTTGTTTGTATATCCAGCAAGTTATTAACAGTGGCAAGCTGGTAAAGCCACTATGCAACCAAATTAATTTTCTATCTATAACAAATATGTTTAACGAGGTAAATATAACCTAAATGCTGGTTTGAAAATGTACTGTAGTGCAGAAAACAAACTTTGAAAACTCTCCAAGAATTCTCAATTTCCCTGCTGAATCTTTTGACTACTTGATGGCCAATCAATTGCATTTATGGCCCACGGATACCCTATTGTGATTGGCTTAAACCCTCCATCTGTCATTATGAAAGTGACCTTATTAACCAATCATAAGAGTTCTAATGTTTGAAGTGATCTAATAAACACGGTCACTAAACATTTCAATTGTCAACAACCGTGTTGCATTCGGCGACGCAATATAAAAGGTAAAAAGAGTCAAAATGCCAATTTTATTTTTTTTTCTGAAATGAGGAAATCGGAAATCGGCGGGTTTGTAAACCGAAAAATTAAAAAAGTCTGGCCTAAGGGACAGGTTTGATAGTTTCATTGCCAGCAATATATCGCAAAATGCAATATATCAGGTATAACAACTGAGCAAAAGGCCAGTGCCGGCAGCAAGATTAAAGAGCTTTGACAACTGGGTGCCAGGTTTCTTATCAAGATTGTAAGCAAAACTGGCCGGACCCCTCGAGTGAAGTAGAGTCTCCTCTCTATCATACCTCCATGGTTTGACTTTGTATTATCATCTATCAGTGCATTGTTACAACCCTGCAACTTACCCATCATTGGTTTCCACTTTGTAAACTGACTCTTTTCATCACTCGCAGTAAACCCATCATTTCGACATGTGAAAGGTGACATCCAGGTTTTAGCGTGTATGCAAAATGGCAGCTCAAATGAGCATCATGCAGTTTTGAGAAATTGGGAGAAATAAACTCGTAAGGGTTTGATGAGGGCATGGGTGTGTAACACAAAAGTACAGAATCCAAGGGAGATTCTATCAGTGGAGAGAATTTGGTGGCGGGGGACATGTATAAGCCAAAGTTAATATATAGCAGGATAACGCTTTTATTAGACCCCGCCCATATCCCAGGAAAATATGATTATATGTATATCATCTTACACTCTTTGCTTGAATATCAGTTTACCTTAAGTCTTGGTAGATCTGTTGCTTCCTTCCATGTCTTATCATCTCGCATTTTGGTGCATCGTGGGAAGCGTATAGAGATGCCGTCGGCTGTGTGCGAGTCAGATTTACTGAACTCTGCCCCTGTGATTTCCCAGACAGGAGAATTCTGAAAGCATTTACGATAAAGAAATCAGATAACAAAAAGTAGGTGGTTGGCATCATGTTTGGGGCTAAGCAAGGCTGAAGTGCCCTCTTACTGTAAGGGACACTGGTTCTGACTGACTGACTGAAAGTGAAGTTGGCGCTTGAGCTAGTCAAAGGTCTCAAGAAAATCTGGCCTTGCACTGGCTCCCTCAGCAACGATAAAATTTCACAGGTTGAGTCGGTATACAGTTAGATAATTAAGGCGAAAACAGAAGATACTGATAGAGTTGAAGATTGTAGTGAGAGAGGTGGAGGAAGCCAGAGGACCTAGCAAGAACCACCAAATTTGGACAGGTCACTACAACTAAGTCTCATGGCAGCACCTGGGATCGAACCTGGGTCGCCAGCGGAGAAGGCTGAGCATTTTAGGCCGCTCCACTTTTCAGGCCCAACAGACACTGTTTCTAGTTCTACTCAATCAAACCTCTTTTAGTTAACATTAAGCAATATATATATATATATATAAATATATAAACTAATTTATTTTACATGGATTGTACAAATAGTTATTAAAACTAACTGCGGCACTCTCAATGGTTCACACAGTAGTGCTCTGTACACTATAGAGGTGTAGGAAACAGGAGAACAGAGAGAGAACCAACAGCTTTAGACTGGCAACTACAACCCACTCTCATAGCCACCCCTGGGAAAGAACCTGGATCGCTAGCGGAGAGAGCCGAGCATTTTACCCCTTGACTGTCAAGGTTATGGAACAGACTACTTGTCTCAGCTGTCAACTTTTAAATACAAGTGACCCATGGGTCATGTCGCTCAGCTGACAGGGAAGAGATTCGCTAAAGGAAATTTTATCATCAGAATGGTAGTATATACCCATTCAACTGAAGCATCAAACAGATTAACCAACAGGCCAAGATTTAGTCTTTATTTAAATATCTCAAAAATAGAGAAAAAATGTGTAAACTTTAAAAACTAGAATACAGGTAGCCGACAAGTGACCACGTGTATCCGCCAAAATCAGAGTGGAACGGTTGAAGTGAGGCATGGATTGAGTGGCAAGGGGAAATAGAGTGAGGTATGTTGCATATTAGCATGGATGTCTGCAGCCTAAATGTGTATGTAGGTTGTGCCACCTACAACAAATCCAGAAAGCTGTCCAAGTATGCAAAATTTTAGGCATAAAAGTCAAACCACTACATGTATATAAGTGATTTTAGCCAACAGCAGACAAACAGACAGACGCTGTGCAAAAATGGTTGCAGGTGGCCCCTCAAATTTTGTGTATGATAAAGACCTATGTGAGATCTATACACTTGCAAAATTTTGGCCCAATCGTTCAAACAGTTCCCGAGATATGAGCTCGGATGTCTGCAGCGTAAACTAGAAAGTAGGTGGCGCCACCTGTCATAAAATCAAGAAAGCTATCCAGGATGTATAAAACTGCAAAATTTTAGGCAGATATGTCAAACCACTGCCGAGATATGAGTGACATTATCCCACGGCAGAAAACAGACAGACGCTGTGCAAAAACAGTTTTGCGTATGATAAAGAGCTATGTGATATCTATACACATGCAAAATTTTGGCCCAATCGGTCAAACGGTTCCTGAGATATGATCAATATGTATGCCAAAAATCATGACCATCAGTGATGTAGTTATTGAGATATTGAAGTTTTTGTATGAATTTTTTGACTACTCTGGGGGGTACTTTGGGGCCCCATATCTCGATGGATATGGGTAACAGAGACCTAATTTCTGGTTTCCATGGAGACTTTTCATAAGTCTCTCAGTGTTTCAAGAATGAAGATTCTAGGTGCAGTCGTTACGATTTATGCTACCTTAACAGATGACAGCATCCTTAAAGGTATCAAAAATAGAGAAAAAAATTCGTAAAAAATCGAAAAAGACAGGTGGCGCCACCAGTCCTCAGGAACTGATGGAACATCTCATGATCAATATGTATGCCAAAAATCATGACCATCAGTCAAGTATTTAATGAGATATTGAAGTTTTTGCATGAAATTTTTTTACTTTTCTGGGGGGTACTTTGGGGCCCCATAGCTGGAAGGATATGGGTAACAGAGACCTAATTTCTGGTTTCCATGGAGACTTTTCATAGGTCTCTCAGTGTGTCGATAATGAAGATTCTAGGGCCAGTCGTTACGATTTGTGCCTTGTTAACAGAAGTTCACATTTTTAAAGGTATCAAAAATAGAGAAAAAAATTCGTAAAAAATCGAAAAATACAGGTGGCGCCACCAGTCCTCAGGAACTGATGGAACATCTCATGATCAATATGTATGCCAAATATCATGACCATCAGTCAAGTAGTTAATGAGATATTGAAGTTTTTGTATGAAATTTTTGACTTTTCTGGGGGGTACTTTGGGTCCCCATAGCTCGATGGATATGGATAACAGAGACCTAATTTCTGGTTTCCAAGGAGATTTTTCATTGACCTCTCAGAATGTAACGTTACAAGATTCTAAGTCCAGCGGTTACGATTTGTGCCAGGTTAACGGACGGACAGACGGACAGATGGACGACGGACAAAGAGTGATCGCTATAGCTCAGCTTGACTGAAAGTCAGCTGAGCTAAAAAATGTTACATATCACAGAAACATCTTCAGTTTACATTCCACATGTGCATGCTTGCAAAATATGATTTATTCTGTGAAATCCTTACAAAAAATACCCATGTTTATATATAATAATTTGCCTTGAAAAAACTTATTATTCAACATATTTGAACAGACTACATTTACACCTATGCTGCTGGTGCATTTAGAAGACCAAGTGCATTGTGGGTAACAGACAATGAAGCCCACAAACCCTAACCAGCAGCATCAAACTCCTTTGAGTGTCATTCTGCATGGTGTGTTGTGAGAGACTGAAATAACTGTATGCTTGCAAGAAGTTCAAGATAATTAAGATTATGAATTAAGATTTCTCTCAAAATTTGCCATACTTCAAGCACACAGAATTTTCTTATTCATTTTTATTTAATTAGAATAAGTATGATTTTCATATAATTACTATTATTATTTGAGTTATCCTTTTCCAAATGCATAACTGACCTTTGGATCCAGCACCACAAAGTCTGGCACTAAGGCTTTGCTGATCTTCAACCAACTTGGTACTTGTGTTGCATCCTACAAAAGAACCATTTTTAAACATAAATTTGGTGTTGATATCCATGTTTATGTGTAACTGTAATTAACTGTATGATAGGCTCTTTTAAAGGGCTCTGTTTCAGAGTGTGGAATTAGCTGTGAATTGGCTCTGCACTCAGCAGTTATACACTGCAGTCATGGCAGATCTCCATCGCTTTAACCGCTGCTTTATATGGCAAGATTCTCCTAGTTCCACCACAAGGGTTGGCACAGAGCAAAGAATTGTAATCAGACCAATGAGAGCGTGGTATGGCATTGTGCATCCAGCTCCAAATTTTAAACACATGACACCTGTTCTTGTTGGTCTGAATACACTGGTTCTGGCACAGGGCCAAGAAATATATATTGGTGGGTATGAGAATATGGAAGGGACTATAAATGCCCTTCATACAGGCCTGTGTCTACACCCAGTATTGGTATGCCCTGCTTTTTTTTCTGGGTGTTGGGTAACCAGAGGGCAATATGAAAAGCTGAGCCCTATGGTACATGCATTGTGGCTGGCCAACTGATCAGTGTGATGTCATATACATATACACATATATAATGAACCAAACACAATGTAGTTGCTCCATCATAACCTAAAATTAAAATTTTGCACATTTCTAATTTTAGAAATGTTGAAGTCCTTATGATTGTTGATATACAAATGGCAAACCAACAAATATATACGCATGAGGAACCAAAAGCAATACAGATGTTCTTTCCAAAGTAAGTACGTAAAAAAGACTTGTTACCTTGCTGATTTTATTCATGGAGAGATCCCGCTGTAATTTTTCTAAAGTCTTGTCATCAAAACCGCTGTGACATTTTGTCACTGTGCACCACTTGCCGTCATCCGGGTCATAAACTCCCATCAGGAAAATTGACATAATCCCACCTGAAATATAAAATTTTTATGTTATACAGAGGTAGGATGAGTGTCATCTGATAAACAACAGACCCATGGGTCATGGTGCTCAGATGAAATTGTATATTAGAGGAAATACTAAAATCACTGCATATAGAAAAGAGTTCACAGAATTTTTATTTTTTTTGTATTTGAAAATGTAATTGCGAGTGTTGCTGGTATTTTGCAATAGATTCTGTTTTGCAGATATGTTTAACTTATTTTTATTTCACATTTACATAAAATTTTGTATTTTTATATTGTTGTATTTGAAAATGTAAATGCAAGTGTTGCTGGTATTTTGCAATACAATCTGTCTTGGATACAAATGTATATGTTTTACTAACTTTTATTTCACATTTACATATAATGATGCTTTTGTACATATGTTGACCAACTACAATATGAAGAGCCTTTCAGGGTTTCCATTAACAGAAACAGGATTAATACGGGTAATTCTAAAACAGTTCAATAGATTTTGAATTTTTCTATTGACATTCTTGGTTTCGATTGAATAGACTTTTACAGTTGATATCTACTGAAACAAGAAATCCCATGGTCTAAAGTAAGGGCAACAATGCTTAATATCAGTTATCAGCCTTGGATAAGTAATCCATTATCAACAGAATTACAGTTCCTGATGTTACCTTTGTTTCCAGTTCCAAAATAAGCTCCGAGGACAACAAGGTCTGCAGAGTCAGCCATGGCACCCTCTGCCAGGTAGTCTTTCTTAACCTTGAGCCAGTGTCTCTTACCCGGAGAGTATACACTCTGAAAGAGAGAACACCCGATAGATTATAAACCACCTCCATGCAGTTCTAGTTGCCAATCATCTGAAAGTAATTAATGAATGAATAGAAGTTTATTCTGAAATAAACAGCCTCACGCCCATGGTTCCACAAATATTCAACAATAACAAAATGTAACAGCATAACATGAACTAACACAAGGGACCCATGGGTCACGTCGCTCAGCTGCATTTTGGAAAATATTTGTAACTGCAAAAAATTTTATTTCATATAGTTTTTCATAAATATTACCATTTGAAAAGCTAAGAGAAAATGGTCCAGCTAAAATTAAACTGTACATTATAGAATAATGGACATGAGCTAAAGCATATGGACTGTGTAATAAATGAAACCTTTGGGCTGAAACCATTTAGTGATGCACCAAGGGAAAAAATGGGCCTACGGTAAGTGTCATATAAAAGTTCCATTTCATAAACAAATAATGTGTGAAGGTAATTAAGTTTTCAAAAGTTAAATATATGGCCATACAGGTTAAAAATTAATCCCACAAAGTTTGACCAATATTCCTGATTGTAAAACCAAATTTAATGTGTTATTCACACCTAGGCCCGGCCAACTTAAAGAGATATGAATTAAATGCTGCCAAGTATTTATATCTTCTTAAATCTTATCATTTAGCACTTACATTAGGTCCTAATATTTTATCACATTTAAATATTAGGATTAAATTCCTGAACATTTTTTTCTCTTTAAAAAAATCAAAATAGTCCAAGTCTCAACAAAAAGAATATATTTAACATTAAAATTATAAAATTCGTCTTGTTTATTAGTCCTGTGTATTTAAGGGGTGGGTGGGGGGAGGGGTCACTTTTGTTACTGCTCGTCGCTGAAAAAATGTGAAATTATAAGATTCATCTTGTTTATAGTACAGGTCTGTCAACAGAATGGGGGGGGGGGGAGAGAATGGCTCCCTGTGGTATTAACTGTAGCTAGCCTGATCAAGCTCAACACCAGAGAGGGCTTGCCTGAGTGATAGGATTACATAACAACATCCTGGGGAGCATAGAGAGCTGCACTGAATGACCTACAGTGACCAAAGTGGACTGATTGACAATGTAAGGGAATACAACAAGAGCCTCCAAAAATTCAATAACTAGCCTAATTTTGCAGCTTTGATTTTCAAATTTCAGATTTTAACATTAAATCCTTATGTGTACCTGCTGTGAAAATTAAATCCACAGTACTAACAGGAAAAAAAGTGCCATGGCCAAAGTTGGGAAAAATTTAAGGTACTGATTTCATATTTATGCTAATAACTAAAAAAAATTGCAAATTTCAGATCTAATTTTCGGTATACAATTAAGTCTTGATTAAAAGAAGTTATATCCCTGAAAAACACTCTCTGGCATCAGCAATTCTTATGTTAAGTGAGTAAATATATTTCCTGTTTTTTTACAAGGTGCATTATGTTTGGGCCTATAACTTCAACAAATTATGCAATACTGACCTAAATTTTGGTATGCACATAGGAAATGTATGGAAGAATATGAATATTTACTATTTAATCTAACATTATGCCTATTTTTGGATTACCAGGCAAAGCTGTAGTAAACAAAAGTGGGGTCATGATGCTAGAAAATACAAATACATGCAATAAGGCCTCTGAAAAACTTCAATAGCTGGACAATTTTTTAAGCTTATACTTTCAAAATTCATCAGATTAAACCCTTATGTAAACTGGCTGTGAAAATTAAATCAAATGTACTTACCAGAAAAATGATGACTTATAGTCAGCTGAGCTAATAACATGCATTAAACACAATGTTGTGTGAAAACCCATTTTTGCAATTTCTAAACACATGCAGAAATTTTGTAATTACATATTTCATTTCATTTAGAGGTCATGAATAATATCAATAATAATAGCAATAATGATTATAATTATAAATCAGTACAATGACCACACTTCTTTATGCTCCACCTATGATCATGATGATAAATGCATAATGTATAATAATGTATAGATATATCAAACGAATATGAGTGCTACATAGTAAATGAAGATCCTGATGATGTTATGAAATTGGGTAAGAAAGATAAAAATTATATCTGTAAAGATTACTGGGTGTTGCTACGTCCTGTAATAATACACAATGCATGGTGGGAGTGCCATCTATTGGTGATAGCAATCACTTATAATAATAAAAACAATGTTCCATTATCATCCTATTATTGCTAGCTTATGTGTGTGTAGTGGGCAGATAGCTTTGAACATTGCCTTACAAAGAGGTTGAATTGCAAATTTTAACCAAACTTTGGCTGCTGGTATTTGCTTATTGCTAGTGGTCACATGATCAAGGCAAATTTTAACTGTAAATCTGTCTGTGCAAGGGAATGGTCCTTAACATTAGTTTGTGGTTTGACCTGGGGGTCTCTCAAAACAGGGACCACTGTATTTTTTGAAGACATGGCTTAGGTTGTGTCTAGTAGGTGCAGTAAAAGGGTGACTGTTCATGTGCAATGCAGGCTGGTGAATGCTTTTTAAACTAGCAGGTTTGGACCTAGTTTTTCAAGCATCAACAAGGTCACACAGCAAAGTGCCAGAGCTTGTGTCAGCATGCTGTTACATCGTTCCACATGTATATGAAATGTACATCTCATGCATTGGTATTAGATGTCTGTTTGATTGCACAACATGGATTCAGAACAATTTTGTAAAACCACTTTGCCAAAATCATTTAGCAAAACATTTTTGTGTGTGAAAGGGGTTTTAGTCAAACTTGGATTTACTACAAACAACCTGCTAATCAAAGGAATTAACTAATTATTTAAAATCAACATTCAACAAATCTCTAGTGAATATTTTAGATAAAAGGTCACTGATTCTTTTATCTGTTTTAAGTTTTGAACTAACAAATTTTCCGATAAGCAGTGATCAGATAAACAGCAATCCATGATATATAAACAAATATACCATTATACTTACATTGAGGTCCTTCAGAACTAGACCTTCAAGTCCCTCACGGAAAACTTTCATCATCAAACTTTTCAGGTCACTGGGTTTCTGTAGAAATTGAAAACAGCAGAACACATTAGATTTTTCTTCCCTGCCTCCTGTGCTGACTCCATGTATGAATGTTAACTACCGTAGATCCGCGTTTTGCCGCCGCGGCCATAAAATAAGACTTGCAGCTAAAAATCCTGACTAATATTTCTCGACAAGGGATGCGGCTATTAAACGCAGGTTAAGCTAAATTCAAAGATGTACATGAGACTCGACGGCCCGCCGAGGCGCAATGGGCGATAATAGGCTGAGGAAGGAGGAAGTGAACACTGAGAATGTATATATTTTATGATACTGCATATTTGTATATTAATTTTATTCATTGTTAATTTTATTAAATGTAATATTGATATTTTAATCATTCTCATATGTATTATAAAACTTTTCTGAGTCAGTTTTAAACCACGGCCATTTTCACGCAATGAGTGATAAAAGATCGATATTCACTCGCCAAATTATGCACACTAACCAGACTAACGGTTGTACCTATATTTGAGTATGGCTGCAATACCGGTAAAACATTATTTTAAGATATTTCTTGTGCATATCATTTCTTTTAAAATAAACTGTAAAACAAAAGATAATCAAAGACCGTACGTTCTTCGGCAATTAAACCTGCGTTCACGTTCAGATACTTCTTCGTTCATCACATTGTCAATAGATGGCGCTCATGGTCATATCCTCACCAGCTAGTTCCGTAATCCTTAAATATGGCACGTAATGCTAGCAGACGGTTCGGGCACCAGTGTGCATATATTATGATCAGCAGGACCCAGGGAGTACGCGTACAGGCTGTCTGAACATCGACGCGGGATTTGTTTATTCAAAGTTTTTGTCAAGGTTGACCGACGTTGTACAGAGTGTAAATAAAAGTCATCACAAAGAGTACCGTTGGCTTTGATGTCCCATTGAAGTTTAATTAGCCAGGGTAAAGGCGCAAGGTACCCCAAGGCCCGCTAGTTCCGTAATCATTTTATGTGGTATGTTTTGCCGGTTGACGGTTCGGACACCATTTTGCATATATTATGATCAGCACAACCCGAGGTCTTCTGGCAATATGATCACCGACGCGGGTGTCGTTTATTTAAATGTTTTGTTGTTAAATGACCAATGATGTATAATGTCTAAATAATATTTAAATAACCGTCGTGCCATACAATGCTTTGATGTCTCATTGAACTTTAATTAGCCAAGTTGAAGATTCTCTGACATTCAATGATGTGTCAAATTAATTTCATGGCCCTACTAGGATTCGTCTTAGATGAGTCATTTATTCTAATCGGGTAGATCAGGCTGTTAAACCAATTAATTTAATTAATTTATTAGCAAAGCAAAGCAAAATACACAGTTGCAACTGTTTCCCAAAACTGTTATGCCTGACCGCATATCAGCATACCGCAGTGTTCCTAGCTGCAGCCTAGCGTTTAAGAAAAGCACGTTTTCGTTGTGTTCCCCCTACACCACTCGGCAATGGAACGGTGTGAGAATGTGGTGCGGCCATTAAGTAAGGTTTAGGGAATTTTTACTCTAGTGAAGGAGCCTTCCAGATATTTTACGAACATGGGGTGCGGCCATTAGACGACGTGCGGCGGCAAAACGCGGATCTACGGTAATATGTTCAATAGATAATTGGCAGGTGGAGATCTCTGATTTATTTTAAATCCAAAACAAAGCCTGTAAATAATAAGAGATTTCACAACAGTAATTATAGACCACACACCTAAAATTATTTTTTAGATATATTTGTCTTAAATAAACCTTTCCTATCGTACTAGTGACATCTATTGGCAGTGCTTGACACGGAGTGTTTGGGTCTGGTAAGTAAGAAACAAGGAGGATTATATTAAATATTATCTCGAGTTATTAGTGAGAATTAATTTTTTATCTTACTATGGACAAGGTTAAACACAGATTTAGAATCTAAACCATGATATACCTTAAACGTAACATATCTTGTATCATTATGTGAGCAGAGTATTGCAATATTTTCTGTCTTATCTCTAGTGGTGGTACTATTAATACAGAATGCAATACTCACCGTGATGTGCTGCATCTCTGAGAACAGGATCCTGTTAGGGATCTCTGTCATGTTCTCGTGAAGGATCTTCCTCCTCTCTTTGATAGGTCTACAAAAACAGAACAACAGTGTAAGGATCTGTAGACCTACAAGTCAAAGGTGACATATGTAGATGAATATTATGAGGATCAGTAGATATACAGGTTAGAGATCACATAAATAGATGAATATTGTTAGGATCTGTTAACCTACAAGTCAAAAAGTCTTAAAAGTTGATGGATATTGTAAGCATCATAGCTCTACAGGGAAGACACACCAAGCAGCAATAACGGGTTGGACAGATCTGAGATCACACAAAATGAAACAAATACTGTAAGGTTCAATGCTTAAAGGACCACAGTCTTACATGGAAACAAAAATTTGTAGCTATCACTGGACTTAAATGATGGTTTCTCCACTGAGTAATACAGGGCTCCAGGTTATAAACAGACTTGCAAGTTCTGTAAATCAGAGAAATTGCACCTGTGGTGCACTTACCTATCCATTAGGTTCTCTCCATTGTAATGGATACAGTCAAAGATGAAGAGACAGACATTTGCATCTCTGAACGCTTGTTTCTGAAATATTTAAATATACATATAATTTAACAAAACTAGAAATCTGCACTCAAAGATTGCAGACCTCCGCCAAGGCAGCTCATTACCCCCATATGGCATTGTCAGAAATGCAGCATTTTCTCTAAAAAAATTCCTGGATCCAGATTGTGATCCAGATCACCCAAAAAAGTAAAAGCTATTGTTCCTTGTATGACTGCCGAGCTGTTCTGAATATTTCATTAAAATCGAACTTTTTGAGTAACACTGCTAAAAGACAAACAGACAAACTAACCAATGCCAGCAAGAAATAATCCAGGCCTGCCAAATCTTAATTACCCTCTAAATTGCCCTCAAAGAGTAGCCCTCTTTGAAATAAGGAGTGAAACAAGGGACCAATGAGTCATGGCGCTCAGCTGTTATATATGATAAAAAATATGATATGGGAATGAGGCACATGCTGGTTTTGTGTGGTAATAAATATAAGCTTTATTATGAGTTGTTGGTGTTTAGCTTATGTATGATTTTGATAGTATCTTTGGAGACAGGGAAGAGGATTGATTTCATTTATTTTATTAAGAAATGGAGTGCTATTGTCACACAGATTTTGACTTAGCCATATAACTTATAAGCAGCACATATAATAAAAGAGTTTAACTATTTATTAAAATTTAATAACAAATATTGTGCCAATATAATTTTCATTGAAAAAAATAATAAGAAAATCATATGATTTTTTAAATTAAATATAATTGAAATGATTATTAAAATAATATTATAGAATATATTCATGAATGCATTCATGAATACATTTTGAAAGTATCTGCACTGGTATTCAAATACTTACATTTTTACCTGAATTCCCATTCTTATGCAATAAAATTTTCATATTCGTATTCAAATACATTTTCAAAGCATTCGCACCATGTCTAGTATTTATTCAGTTTTAGCCAAACAATGATGTTGAGAATCCAGAATATACAAAATTCACAAATTTAAAAAATGATCATAAGTAACTGCTTTTATGGCTTTTATTTATATTAAAAAAAAAGTAAATGCAATATATTCACTTTGGACTACTTTCACATCAATCTACACACTAGACACAGTAGGAATCTAGATTAATATTATCAACTGCATCTTTGTCTATCATTAATTTCCTTCATATGATCCCTAATGATTAGTAATGAATAATATGATTTATTTTTTTATCATTAAAATTTAACTGAAAATACCAAAGGTGACTGCATGGTGTTATTTGGAATAACATTGACATTGAATCAATCCATCCATACAAGATTCTTACATCATCAGTAACTGCAAGTTAATTTTCTGATACTTATCAACTAACAAATTCCTTTTCTATTAATTTTTCTTTAATTTGTTATTAAAAACCAATAAAAATTTATTAATTTATTGTTTATTGTTATGTTGTTTTTCAAAACAACTACTAGATGAGTTGGGTTGGACACCTGGATCAACTGTGGCTGGGCATTAGCTGCCTGGCTGCCGCAGTGTATGCCTGGCCTCAAGCGTGCATAATTTGATGAAAGGTCAACAAGGTCAACATACAGGTGACTGAAGAGGGGCTGGGTAGAGCCTGGGTCTGACATGGTCTCATAAAAACATTAATAAAAGCTACAGTATTTGGCCAATTTCTTTCAGCTTTCTAAACTACAAAGATGAAATCCTTATGAGTACATATTATGAAAATAATATCAACAGTACTCTCAGGAAACAAACATGCCATGGTCAAATTTGGGCAAAATTTAAGGTACTAATTTTATTATACTAAATACTTATAAAATTTGAAAAATTCAGAACAAATTTTGGGTTTTCAATTGATTCTTGATTAAATAATGTTACATCCCTGACAAAAAAATCTCTAGCTTCAGCAATCCTCTTGTTAAGGGAGTAAATATATTTCTTGATTTTTTAAAAAGTGCATTATGTTTGGGCCCATAACTTAAAACAATTACGCAATACTGACATCATTTCTGGCAAGTGCATAGCGAATGTATAGAAAAATATATATATGATATATGATCGAAGTCAGATCAGTGGTTTTGATATTAGGCAGTCTTAAAGTGAAACAATGGGTTTTTAATGGAAAAATGAAGTTTTTCATTAATATCTCAAAGAAATTAAGTCGTAGTGACCAAATTCTTGGCATGGTAGGGGATTTTGGAGACATCTAACTGTATGCCAAATTTAAGGAACTTAGAGCTGAAGCTGGGGAGCTGAGCTCTAGCAAACTGCATAACACTAGCTTGATGTAAACAATATGTGACAAGGTGCTTGAAAACTTGAATAAAATCTACAGATTTTGATCAACTGGTTTCAAATTTTTGATGTTAACAGTTGAAATGCTAACAAAAACATGCTTTGAAAATTAAATCCACAGCAATTACAGGAAAAAAACGTGTCATAGTAAAACTTGGGCAAAATTTAAGGTACCAATTTTATATTTTTGCCAATATTTAATAAAATTTAACAGATTTTGATCTTATTTTTGGTATACAGTTAAATTTTGATTAATCAAAGTTGTATTACTGGAAAAAAGTCCCACCTTCCAATCATTTGGTCTTAAGTGACCAAATATCTTTCCTGATTTTTTTAAAAAGTCCATTATGTTTGGGCCCATAAGTTTTTAAAATTAAATAATACTGACTTAATTTCTGGCATGTACATAGGAACTATATAGAGGACTATTTATGATATATATGAAGAAAACCAGATGAGTGGTTTTGATATTAGGCAGTCCTGAAGTGTGAAAATAGATTTCTTATAAAAAATTGAGGATTTTCCTTAATATCTCGAAGGAACTAAGTCCTATTGACCCAATTTTCGGCATGGTAGGAGATTTTTGGGGACATCTAACTGTATGCCGATTCGTAGGTCCAATGGTGTCGAAACGTGCCAGTCTTACGGACGGACATCTGGACGGATGACAGACAATGGACCACGACTATAGCTCAGATGACTTATAGTCAGCTGAGCTGAAAAGAGTAAAATAAGTGTCAATTCATCATTTTTTATCACAAAATGAATAAAGATGTGCTCACAAACTATGTATATGTATATATATATATAACTCTAAAAGTCCAAAACATTCATTCCACATCCCCCATCATGAAGATAAGGGCATTTTCCACACATTGTGACACATGCTGGACATTATAACATGAAAAATTACAAAATATCCTATTCTTGTTCTAACTGGGCTGCTGAAGCAAGAGAGAAATTTTTATATATCAATTTTTTCTCACTGAAAAAAAAAGAATAAAAAAGGAGTGCTGCTAAAACTAGAATATCAGCAGAAGCTGACAAAAGCCCTCAGCCAAAAGAACAGTGTTTACAGGTGGTAACAGTAACAAGTACTAAATATCTGTTCTCACATGGTTGTATATCTGTACATGTCTCAGTTATAAATTTAAAATGGAGAGGTATGTACCATGATTCATAACAATCCACCAAATGCTTCCTGAAAAATAAGCTTCTAAGTTTTATTCTATTATAAGCTCTGTGACCTTGAAAAGTAGGTCAAGGTCACCCATCTTCGAACATGAACGAGATTTTTGTTGATATACATCTTCACCAAAGAAATAAAATTCCTATTGTGAATCCTTTTAGAGATATCCCGCTCACAAGGCAAAAGTTGAAAAATCCAAGAAAAATTCAATAAAAAATCAGAAATTGCAGGTGGCGCCCCCAAACTTGTACAGCAGTTACAGACCACCAGTCCCTATGATCATAGTAAGTATTGTGAAAATCCATCCAATGGTTCCTGAGAAATAAGCTTCTAAATGTTTTTTTCTATAATCAGCTCTAAAATGTAGAAAAATAGGTCAAGGTCACCCATCTTCAAACTTGACTGAGATTTTGTCAATATACATCTTCACCGAAAAAATAAAATTCTTACTGTGAATCCTATTCGAGATATCCCGCTCACAAGCCCAAAGTTGAAAAATCCGATAAAAATTCATTTAAAATCAGAAATTGTAGGTGGCGCCACCAAACTTGTGTAGCAGGTACAGACTAACAGTCCCAATAATCATAGTAAGTTTTGTGAAAATCCACCAAATGGTTCCTGAGTAATAAGCATCTAAGTGTTTTTCTATAATCAGCTCTAAAATGTAGAAAAATAGGTCAAGGTCACCCATCTTTGAACTTGACCGAGATTTTGTCGATATACATCTTTACCGAGGAAATAAAATTCTGACGGTGAATCCCTTTACAAGATATCCCGCTCACAAGGTAAAAGTTAACGGACGCCTTATGGACGGACGGACGGACAGACAGCTTGGGTGACGACAATAGCCCATCAGCCTAAGGGCTGAAGGCTAAAAAAGTGTGACAAAAGAGTAATAAGCGTCATTTTCAGTCAATCCTCCAAAAAGAGTGACCTTTTTTTAAAGAGACTGATTTGAAAGGCCTGACCCCTGTTGGCAGAGGTAATTAAATGTGATTACTTACTGGGATACACTTTCTGGCAAAAATGATCAAATGCAGTGACTCTGTCTTACGTTTTAAGTAAGACAGCCCAAATGCTGGTGGCATTCAAAACTGCATGTGTTGGAATCGAGGCAGATTTTGACCTTTCAGGCATGAAATGAATGACAGATGCAGAATAAAATACAATGTAAAAACTGACATTGTTACACTTTTGAAAAGTGTTTCATTATAAACTTAACAATACTGAATGAAAAATATAGGCTGTAAACAAATATAATCATATAAAGTTCGGGTGTAACTTTTAATGATAACCTCATCACGCATTAAATTTTGCCAAACACCAGATTATTATAAACCGATTTAGGTGCAAATCTGTGATGAAGATGTTGATAGATGTGGATACCACCCTAGACACTGTTGAAGCTTTGCTAACCATAAAACTGACTGTTTGTCTGTACTAACCTTGTGTATGCCCAGGGAGCCAAAAGGGAGAGGTGACCCGGTGCTGGTGTCAATCAGAAGAACCTCGCTGTCCAGGATCAGATCCTTCCCATGGGGGAATGCCTTGGGAATGTAATCTTTGAAATGTGACACCTGTAAGAATAAAAGGGGCCCAATCACCTATAAAGCATGTTGAGTTAACATGAAAAATAGCTTCTTCCCTGTAAAATAAATATGTACCTGCCAAAATATTGCCCTGAAACCGTTTGCTTTCTCCTGTAAACATATGTTAAAAACAGTGGACCAGGTGCGATGAAAGGTGTCAACATAAACAACGCACGTAGGGCCAAAACCTGTCAATCAGGAGATGCCTGGTCTGACTTGGCCCAAAAAATTTAATACATGTTTCTGCTGGCTGAAACACAGCGTGTTGCCCCTCTTAATCGGACCTCTGATCACTTAGCCTTGTTATGGTAAACAGATTGTGATTACCAATAATGTTTAACATGATGTTAAACAGCCATTTGCGAGGAAATGAAACCGTGTGCTGGGATGGTTTTGCTGGGAAACATTTGTATAAAGCAAAACTGAACTGATAATGTGAAAGAAAAGCCATAATTTAGCTCCTGAACATTCTCAATAACTGTCACACTGAGCAGAACCAAGTGTGAACAGAACCCCACATTGCACAGATGATGTAGATATAAACGTAGTGAAGAGGATAATGTAGTCCATTTTAGTACACTGGATAAGAATTATTTCTAAGTAAAATAAAATTACATAAACATTGGTGTTTTGGTGGTATGAACATCATGGAATAAGAAATATATTGTAAGCATGCACATGTGAAACATAAACAGAAAGTGTGTTTTCTTGACATGTAACAAATCTTGATTTTAAAGTTTGACAGCTGAGACAAGTAGTCTCAACCATCTTACACTGTCTAACAGGAAGAGGTTCGTTTTGAGCAGAATGACCTCTGGCAGAAGGGTGAATAACTGTATGTGCAAACATGGTTATAATTCATGACTGGTGTCAGGCAATATCTGCATGAAATACCCATCTGGAACCTAAAGATTTAGCATAAAGTTCCAACATTGTTATTAGTGGGCACAATATATGCTTCTGATTTCAAGGGGATATTTTTTTGTAATGTGTGGTGCAAATCCTTACCTTTTTTAATCTTTTTTAAGTACTAATGAAAATTTTCAGTCTTTGAAAGATGAACATTTTACTGTTCATATGTCAAGGGTGCTGTCATATTGTAAAATATAGTACGGCTACCCCTGTATATATCTACCCCTAGTATAACGAGGTTGTCTTTTTGTTTGAGAGGGTTTTAAACTCATGATAAAACCTTTGTGAATCAGAGACCTCATACTGCTGTTGGCTTCTTTGTGTTTTGCCTTCCTTATCTTCTGAAAGAACTATAATAATTTTTTATTATATAAAGATACAACCAATTTAATTGATATTGAAAGAAAACGACCAATCATTGATGCAATAGATTAATTGGCAAAACACTACTGTTTACTGTATCAGATTACCATTTGGAATCATACCTTGTGAGGCAGTACTGGTTTCAGACTGCGGCTGTAGTATTCAAAATGGTCACCCCTCTTGTGAACCTGTACTCGCTCTCCATCATACTTGATCTCAGCGTACATTCCGTTTGGACATTTCTTCATTGCTTGTTCAACGGACTTGCAGGCTTCAGCCTGGAAATATACAATTCCCATTATATCTTAGGAGCAGATTATCTAAAGGTAAAATTATCACTTATGATTTTCCAGTTTGTTTGTTAATCTGTCTGTAGTTGGCTTTAAGCATACTGTCTTTCACCAATGATAATCCCCTACTGTGGATAATCCCCACCCGATTAAGAGCCACAATTATGATGGAAAAACCAATTACCCTAGATAATATCATCCTTTTCCTTGCCAAATCCTGGATAACATATATTGTTTTTCCTACAGTCATGGAAAATTTACTGGTTCCATGGCGGTGAACTTTTGAGAAAGAAAGTCGGGACATCTAACCAAAGTTTCTGAAATCTAGCACAATTATCAGATCGTTACAACTGAAATCATATCGAATAGTCTATTTTCCTTAAGCTGTCAAGTGTTAGGAGGGTGCTCAATCAGGTCTGAACGGAATTGTTTGATGGCAGGGTTCATGCACTGAGAACACCTGACAGCTGTGCCGGCGGTGAGCGCCACCTGCACCTATGTGTCACTGTGGCATTCATATCCAAGACCCTGTAGAGAGAGCACATGCTGGAGCTAGGCATAACAGATCAATCTGACCATGACTTGGTCAACAGTAAGCTAATTAAAGCTAAGGAAGCAATCACATTCAGGCCAGTATTCCACACTTGGGTCAAGTTGTTTTATAAGTATGTTGTTTGTCATGGATCATTTCCCTGCACATGAAGTCCCAATTTTCCTTACGTTCCCCAATGCTAGTGCATATTGCACCACCTACCAACTAAAATTGGAATCAAACAATGTCAACAAGCGGTGCAGTCTTACATATTCCAGTTGGCATATCATTAGTTCTTACAGATTGCAAGCCATAAATATATTAAGTATTTTGAATTGAAAGCTATAAAAAAGATCAAACTTTATGTTATCTGATTGAAAATTAAACCAATACTGTTCATTTTCTTAAAATTCCTTTATTATCACTCGACATCTGTGGTCTTACAGCCTTCCAAATGATGTTTAATGCACCAAAAATAGTTGGGAAATTACACCTCTGTGTATAATACGCACCAAAGATTTTAGTTTAGATTTGATTACGATAAAATGCTGATTATATGTGGGGGAAGACATGATTGAACAGACCACCCCCTACCCCCAAAGACAACCCCCCCCCCCCCCCACACTAGGTATGAGCAAATCAGAAGGAAAGGTTTTTTTATATTTCAAGTTATGGATTAGCCACAGCAACAACTGGGCATTTATATTATTTATCAAAGCTACACACTTAACACCTCAACACTAAATATAATTGAAGTTTTGAAAGGCACGAAGTGTGCCACTTGACACATTATACTATGCACTGTATACAACCTCATTTTGTGAATTATTTTATGAATAAAGATATTTTTAAAACAAGTGACCCATGGGTCATGACCATCAGTTGACTTATTTGCTTTTTGGTATGCAAGCAGATTTACCAAGGACCTACCAGAATATAGAGAAATAAATGTGTAAAAATTGGGAAAAAATACAGGTGGTGCCACCAGTCTGCAGAACTGATGAAATACTCCATGATCAATATGCATGCAAAAAATCATGGTGATCAATCCATTAGTTATTCAGATACTGAAGCTTCTGCATAAATTTTTTTTATTCTGGGGGGGGGGGGTACTTACTAGTCCGATAGCTCAAAGGATATGGTTAACAGAGACCTAATATCAGTTTCCTAGGAGATTTATCATGGACCTCCCTGGATGTCAAGTTAGAAGATTCCAGGTCCTGAAGTTACGATTTGTGCTTGGTTAACAGACAGAAAGACATATAGACGGGCACAGAGATAAAGAGTGATAACTATAGCTCAGATGACTTTCAGTCAGCTGACCTAAAAATTATCCTGGAAAACATGCAGATATGGGTACTGATACAGACTATAGCTCATCCACCTACCAGCATAGGAAGTACTGGAGTCATAAGTGAGGCCTTCACACTGAGCTTCTTAACCATGCCTGGCTTCCCAGAATCCTCTGCTGCTTTCCTATTGGCCAGCACCCGATCTACGACATCCTTCAGGTCACGAGATGCTTGGAATGCTGGGTAGGCATTTGGGTCAAGACCTTCAAGGCTGAATAAGTCAGGGAAGTGTACTTAGGGATCAGAAATTACAAATACTTGTGCAATCAATAATTGCTGATGTGATTGTTTTAATCATTCAAGGATTTTACAAAACTACCTCACTGTGTTTTGTGTACTTACAGGTGCTTTACAGAACTCTTTCTCCTACCTCATACACTTGTATGTTACAGATCTTACAGTGATTTATGTACTTAATATGTATTATATAGCTTTCTCACCATTCTATATTCACTTGTTTCACAGAACTATCTCTCTGTGTTTTATTCACTTACATGTGTGAACAGAACTATCTTATTTTGTTTTATTAATTTACTCATGTTTCCAAGACATTACAGTCTAAGTGCATTTTATTCACTTACACATGTTTTAACTATCTCACTGTGTTTTATAAACTTACCCTCATTTTCAGTACTAACTCATAATGTTTTATTTATTTTTTTAAATTACACGTTTCACATAACTATCTCACTGCGTTTTATTCTCTCAAACATGTTTTACAAAACTATCTAAGTGTTTTATTCACTTATTTGTATGTTATTACTAAACTATCTCACCATGTTTTATTAATTTACATGTTTCACAGAACTATATAATTGTGTTTTATTCACTTACATGTGCTTTACAAACTATCTCACTGAATTTTGTTATCTTACATGTTTCACATGACTATCTCACTGTGTTTTATTCACTTTCAACATGTTTCACAGAACTATCTCACTATGTTTTTTATTCTCTTGAAACATGTTTTACAGAACTATCTCTTTGTGTTTCATTCACTTACATGTGCTTTACTAAACTATCTCTCTGTGTTTTATTCACATACATGTTTCACAGGCTTATCTCACTGTGTTTCATTCACTTACATGTGTTTTGCTCCAGCGTTGATTCTCAAGTCATGTTTAATAAGTCTTACAATCATTTTCAAATCATTGACTGTGCTCCTGAAAGAAAACACAAAAGAATCATAATACTGAGACTTTCAAAATTGGTCCTGATAGACTTTCAAGAATACTTTAGGTAAATCTAATCCAAAACTTTAGTCTGAAATAATGGGATTATTACTAGGTGTGCATTCTGAAACAATCATACAGATATTCCTATATTTTTTAATTAGACATTTCCTATACAGTGGCCCCTGGTTTAGGTAACCAATGAATCAAATGTTGTTAAAGGCTGTTTTTCCCACGTATGTACAGTTTTATAGTTAAAATGTACTGTGACAACATATATGACCATTGAATGTCAAATTTAAGTCAAATTCACAATTTCACCTGCTCTGTAAGACCATTTCCTAAACAAATGGACCACTACGCATTCATTTGTTGTTAGTCACGATTGTAGTTGGCAGTTGATGGCGATGTAGCATTCCTACCATACACTGATACTACAACTGTTTCAGTAGGCAAATACAGCGACAAATGGTCACTTCATATGGAAAACTATCAGTGAATAATATATTTAAATAAAATAATTGTCTTTATTTCAAAGTTTAATTTTGAATAAAAGAAAGCTAACACCAATGTACTTGATAATTTGGGAAATACTCTGATTATCACTCAGACGCTTTGGTCAAATTAACTTCTCGTGAAACTAGCAAGATGTAGCAATGGTAACCCATTTTCAAATCCCTTGATCAACAATTAACAGTAATTTCTGATCTTTTTCTTTGGCCTAAAGGGTGGTAACTCACAGCCTGGAATACTGTACCCTAAATTTGTTTCTAATCATTAAAAGGAAGGTAAGCTCAGTTTATAAAATGCTAAAGCACCTATTTACATTTTTCTAACTTGAATATTGAGCCATTTAACCTTCAGATATACAAGAAAGTTGAAGGACCACTCTCAGTACAACAAATGGGTTGAAAATTCCATTTGAGAAAGAATAAAAAAAAATAATCCTGTGTAAATTGCTGCAGTAGTAATGAGAGCCTGGCATTAAAGTCTGAATTAAAAAAAATATATTCATATTTTATATAACACACAACAAATAAATATCTTTCTCAATATATCATTAAAGACTATTAACCCTTTACTGTTTACATTTATTTTAGATTTCCAACAAATTCTGACACTATTTATATTAACACTAACAGCCATATCTTTTCAAGCTTTTTTTGTATCTTTATCAAATTTTCAACAGTTCCCACTAAGAGGGTTTGCTGAAGATTATTGAAAATCATTGAAACTTAGAAATAATATGCAATATTTTTGTCCTGAAAGAATCTATACATATCATGGCATTCTAGTTACCCATTTTGAGTGCTCTTTAGTGGCTTGTAAACAGTAAAGGGTTAACTAAGCTAATGTGAATGAAAACACCTGTGATCATGTACTAATAATAGCTTTTACAACTCACCGTTTTGATATTTTTGTGAGCACTCTCTGCTGGTCATCTTCCTTGGTGTACTGTGACAGTTCCGTCAAATATCCATCAACCTGGAGACAAAACAGAAAACTTTACCTTATTTGGTTAGATTTTGTTGGAGGTAACCGCCTCTGGTTTTCTTGCTTGCTTAACTATGCACTATGTACACCTGCAGAATTCCATTAAGATTTCAGACTATATGACAAGGGGCTTTACATGCGACAATAATCCTGGTGTCAACCAGGCTTGGTGTACCATTCCTGTGGGTCATAGCACTTAGGTGCACTCATTTGTGAGAGAAACACAACTGTTCGGCACAGTCTCCCAATTAAGCCTGCAGAAGCCTGGGTGGGAACTGACTGTGAAGAATCTCAATGCCTCCACTGAGATTCAAACTCACTGTATCCCCACTTAGAGTCTTATGCTATACCCCTAGGCCACAGAAGTTGATGAAAACATCATCTTTAATCATTTACATAATGGCTTCACCCAGCATGGCATTTAACACACTGAGTTCTATGGATATTGACATTTTGTTTGATACTCAGACTAAATTTTATGATTGCTTATAATCAGTATTAATATCCCCTCCCCCCCCCCCCCCATGCCTATTTTAAACAAGTATCTTTACATTAACTAATCCAACACCTGAAACATAGAGAGTTGGTGTGTATGACAATTTAACTGATATGAAAGTTTCTACAAATAACCAGTCATGCAATTTCAGTATTCATTGGGGATGAATACACAACCAAGACATGCAGGTGTGGGAGACATTGGGCCTGGGTAACACAAGGATATAAAATGATAGGAGGCAAGTGCTTCTGCCCTGTTAGGCCATGTACAGACTAAGATCATTCTCAGATGTCTGACTGATCCTATCGAGGTCGGCTATGTTCACACAGCACACATTCAGTCAGTGGAACCGGCTTTGTTGGATTATCAACAAGTCTAAACCAGATCGGGTCCTTGGTTGTGCCTTCTTACGCTAACCTGAAAAATTAACCAAGCAATGCATCCTGGGTATTCCAACATGGCTAGTCAATATGCCTAGTCTGTACATGGCCTTACAAAATTCCAAACCAAGATGAATTCTGTGGATGTACATACTTAGGTTAAGAAATAGAAAAGTCAACATTTATAAAAAGGTTGGCAGTTCCTTCCTTAAAAAATAAAAAGTAGAACAGTGATGATACAAAATGACCTTTAATTCTCACTTGCTGTAAAGTTAATGTGCTTTTTTTGGATGGCTCCAACACTTTGCTCTGCTCAAAGAATTTCTTTACTGTCTCAGCTGCATCCCCCTGTTCTAAATCTTCTACCATTGCTGACAGACTTGTTCCGAAAATCTGCAAAAGAACATTAATATATTATAAATTTTAAAGCCTGAGTCATTCTTTACTTACATGTGTTTTTTGTACCAGGTAGAAACAGAGTTTGTTTTTGCAGTCACAAAAGCAGATGTATGTGTCCCCTCCTTATGGGCCCCCTATATAAATTTGAGGAAAAAAATTTATATGGACTTCTTCAAAAGTGGTGGGGTTCACAAAAATTCTAAAATTCTGAAGATCAGAAATTGAACATAAAGGTTAAGGTCACCAGTTTTCACACTCATCTGAAATTCTGGTGGAAACAAATCATGTATCAGTTTCATGAAAAAAAATATAGAGTGGTTAAAATTATAGTGTTCACAAAAAAACTTATTTTGCGATTTGACCACAAACATTAGGGTCGAGGTCACTAGACACAGACACACACGGATGACAACAGACCAAACACTGCATTTTCCCCATCATGGGAAGGGAGACTGATAAGCCTTTCACACTTAAAATATTTTCAAAACGATTTGGGCAAAGCGGATTGTCCAAAGCAGTTTGAATCTGTGTTGTGCTTTCCCATGGGCATCTAGCACCAATGCACGGGTTGTACATTTCACATGTGGGACAATGTAACAACATGCTGACATAACCATTTGCATTTACCCTGTGACCTAGCTACTGCTTGAAAACTAGGTCTAAACCATTTCAAAATGAACTGAGCCATCACAAAACACTTTAGCAAAGCAGATAAAATAATTCACATTTAAAATGGTTTGAAACAACCTCCTGAATTTGATACAAAATGTTTTGGCTGAGACAGCTTAAAAACGCTTTGGATTGCTGTGTGAATGCTCAATTAGCATTCAAAAATTTAATGGTTTGAAACCTATTTGCATTTGTCATGTGAAAGGGGTATTAACCACACTGTATGAGGTCTGCTTTACTGACCTGACTGAATATCTTAACCAGCTGTTTGCTGTTGAGGTTGTAGACAGTCTTCACAAAGCCTGGTAGCAGCAGTTTCAGCAGCAGATATACATCACCCTTGAAGCCATCTGGAAAACAAGTGACCAACAGGTCATCAGGCTCAGCTGACAATCTTGGCTAATTAAAGGAACTGCAATACATAACAAGAGCACCGCAAACATGCATAATATGCCCGTCGTGGATCTGGTGACCTCTGACCTCATTAAATATGCATGAATTTTAATGAGAATGTACTTCAGGTGAGAAAATTTATCGGTTTATATGTAAAGAGTTTCATGAAAATCCAAAGGATTTTTGGTGAGTCACCACGGTACCTCAAAAGTGCAGTGACCTCTGCCCTCATTAAGTATACATGGATTTTGCTGGAAATCAAACTTAGGCAAGATATTTTATTGATTAACATTTCTGATGAGTTGAGTTTTATCAAAATCCAACATATTCTTTGTAAGTTATCCCGGCAACACCACAATGTAGCCTAGCGACTGGTGACCTTATTAAATAAGCAAGGATGTTGCCCATAATTGAACCTGGGCAAGAAAATCTGTTGGTAAGTAGTTATTATGAGTTTTTTGAAAATCCATCAAAGCCCCGATAAGGTATTGCAGCGACACTAAAAGGTAATGGACGGACAGACAGATGGACTGTGGGTAAACCATAACACTCCCGTCATATGAAGGGCGTACAAAAACATTATTTTCACTCTACAGCTCATTGGTAATTTCAGGTGCACTTGCTTTCAGGAGATATAATTCAGTATCATTTTTAATGCAGAAATGTATCTGTATTTAAATGATGGTGGTGGTGCCACTCAACCTTTGTCATGCAACTCCTCTGTGGCCATGCCTCGGTAATACCAGTTTTTGGTCTTGAGCTATTGGTCAACATGCTAAGTGTGACCTAAGGGGGGGGGGTGTTCATTTTACATATTTTCACGCAAATCCTGAGAAATTTGACATTGCTTCGCAAAAGGTCTGTTGCAGCATCATCTATCAGTGCTCAATGAACAACAAAAGTAATATGCAATATATAGTAGAGACAAGAATGTAAATGTTTTTTACCCAGTAGGACCTGGTAAATAACACTGACACATATGACACACAGAGTAGATTATAAATTTAATCAATAAAATTTGATCAGGATAATTATCAGAAGGTTATAAGAAGTAGGCCTGTGAATTGTGAGATCTTTTGAATAGATTCAATTTATCAAATCTTTACCTTTGATTTAATTCCTGGTTAAATTTATTACTTAGGTGTATAATTCTGACTTTCTCTTAAATAAAAACAAATGTTTTACCAAAATGATGTTATTGAATTTTAAGTAAAGAAACAAGGTAGCTTTTCCTGTTTATTGCTTCCATTTTTGTTTTCCATGTGACATCTTAATATTCAGCCACAGTTGCAAAAATTCTGCTATGAACCTCACTGACCTCCAGTGTTGCCTCGTTCCAGGTAAGTTGCGACCAGTTTGGTCTTGCCTGTGTAACTGCTCTCTTCTGCTATGTCGGCACACAGACGACGGAACTGTCTGAAGGAATTGTCTCTCGAAGCCACATCTGAGTCTGCATTACCTATAGTGATACCATAAACATACCAAATACCAATGATGTAAACATTCTAAATATTGATTATTAAGAAATGCCAGCTTCTGTATGAATTTTTACTCAAAACTGACCAACTTTTGGGAATTATTACAACTGTTAGTGGCATCTATGAAACACTGGTGTTGCCAATTTCCCATGATAACATATAAGGTAATTGTAATAAATTACAAATATATTTCATGTAACTGTCATTGCAATCTTAGGATAAACATTTAATTTCTATGTGTTTGTATAAAAAATACTTTTTATTGTAATAACAACTAAAACTGCATTCACTTTACTGTTAAAAAAAAGAAAATGTTCAGAAACATATGATTTCAACGCTACAATGATGGATCATTACAGAAAATTAAATGTTCACTAAATTGATTATTTACACTCACTTCTTTATAAATTATAAACTATTGCATTACAAACTAGAAAGCATCTAGCGAGTGCAAACCTCCGCCAAATCAGCTCATTACCCTTATATGGAAATATGAGAAAAGCAGCATTTTTTTTTCTTCCAAATATTCCTTGATAAAGAATGTTATCTGTATAAAAATTTAATCAATTTTTCTTTTGGTCATTGTTGAGCTCTCCTGAAGATTTCATCAAAATCTGTCGATAACTTTTTGACTAATATTACTTACAGACAAACAAACAAACCAATAACAAGAAGGTGGGAGCATGTTTAAAGTAGTGGCAACTTAAGAGTTCTAACACCTCCTGCTCTGCGACCAAATTGTAAAAGCTTGCAATACATAATTAGACCAATCTTTTTTTAAATAACTTTTATTTTTTTCCTTGAGATGACTGCATCCATTTTTTCATGCTAGATCAACTATACATGTACATTTGCTAAATTTGATTCTGGTTTTGTTCTCCATGACAGGGCAGTATCATACACTTCCTCTCTTTTTTTCCAGGTTTTAACCAAGCCCAGTGACTACTGCACCTGCATGCCATAGGTGAGTAATTCTCCCCCATTGCATTCATACCATTTGGGAACACTAGCTGGGCACAGTCATTTTTGAGTGAAACACAGCCATGTGCTACACTAGTACAGCCTTCTAAATACCGGGGTAAGCCTGCGGTGTGCTCACCTTGGATAGGGTCGTTCATGAAAAATCTCACCGACATTACCTAATTGGAAGAGGAACATTTTGAGTAGAAACGACACTGGCGGAAGGATGCCTTGCTTAGGTTAGTGATGTCACATGACTGGTCACATGAGCAAAAGTCATGTGATCTATAATATTTGTAATTGCTGACCATGAAGAAGACAGTAGATAGTGAGTTGGTAAACCCTGTTTGCAATTTTTCTTCTTTGTTATTATAAAATGACAATATTTAATCATACACACTATGTAAGTGGTGTAAGTTACATGTATAAATGATGTACTGCAGTAGTGACATACCATTGGTGTCATTCTCAGCACCTGCTGATGTAGATGGGTTTTCTGGGCTGGGCTCGGCTTTCACTGCTGTGGATGCTGTCACTGTTTTCTTCGGGGACACAGTGACTGGCAGCTTGGCCTGTGTTTTACCTTTCTTTTTTGGTGAGCCTTTCTTGGCTAGTGTTTCTGAAAAAAGAAACCAGATATTTTCAGATAATGCCTGTATGTTGTTACCAACCATTTTACCAATATATTTAAACTGAAACGAATGAACATAAAAGTGGAGTCGGGGCTCGAAAACAACAAAAAGCAGGAACAGATGGCACTCAATCACCATAGTTGAGGAAGTCAGGGACCCTCACCCTGGATGCTCCTTCAGCAATAATAAAGATGATATCTAAGTGAATTTTTAACCATTGGTCTATAAGATTAAATGAAATTTAGAGGAGATAGATATTAAAAGCTAAGGTCTATAAATATTTAACTGATGTAAGGTGTAGTCAAACTGACTTAACAGGTTACTTGCTTAGTGGATGTGTTGGTCACAATAACTCCGACAAGCTGGTCCCCTCATGGACTTCCTCAGCAAAGATGAAAGATTAGAAAAGTTAGATTCCAGGTACTGGCCTCAACATATTGTAATAAGAAAATGAAGCAATGTCTTGAATGTATAACTGAAGTTGCTGCTCCAAGCCCAGGTTAGCTACAGAACTCCTGTTACCCTGGTCAAGATGAACAGGCCAAGCCAGGAGAGCAGCAGCAACCTCGCTAACTGAAGAAGTATTTTTTTCTTAAATGTTAAATGGTTGTACAGAGGTGTGGAAGTTTTAACATATTAAGTACAAATAAAGTTGCATCAAGTCTCCTACAGCGCCATCTTTCAGAAACTAAGCCACTGTATCCAGTGGGTAAACTCTACCCCTTGAAAATGCACTGGCATTTAACTGATGTCACACAACTCCTAAATAGAAATGCTTGTTTTTGATCTTGAAGTGTAAGAAACAATGCAAAGTGTGTCCTAAGGGGGGCAGAGGAATATGACATTATTTGGCAAATTTAATGCATGGTCTATCACAGCAGATCCATCAGAAACTACACAACCATATCCAGTGGATGAACCCAGCCCATGGTAAACCTGTCCAAGAAAAAGCACTTCAAAGGTGCACAGACTGAAGGTGGCTGTGCCACCTTTCTTCATTTTTTACATGGTAACAATGTTTAATAATGTTTTATGTGCAGATGCTGCACAGTGTTTCATTTTTTGTGTGTTTGCAAATATTTGTTTTGCAGCCCACTGCAGAACACTAACATAAGTCTAATTTTCTAAGTGCTAAGAACACACAAAATGCATGTTGCTCTCAGGATATAGGCCAGGTGCTGTAATCTTGTGTAAGATTTACCAAGGACATATTTGGATACTAAGTAAGAAGTTTCTCAGTCAAACAGTTAAAAATTGTGCTCTATTAACCACTGGCCAGCGATGACTGGAGGACGGAAAAAGGGTGATCACTAAAGCTCAGATGACCTAAGGTCAGCCGAGTTAAAAAATCCATGGCATATATGCAACAGTGAAAAACCCCATGAGAAGAGCAACTTGTAATGAACAAAACTCCTAAGGAAAATATGAGAGCTGATACATCTGTCTATAAATTCAGAGAGAGAGAGAGAAAAATTTTATTTGACATAAAAGTATACACAAAATTCATCTTAGTCTTCAATTTAAGTTTTACTTCTATCAATTCAATTTATGTTCGTGCATGCTTCAACTCAATTTCAATTCAGAATTTAACTAATGTTTAATAAGTACGTAATACATGAATACTCTTACGCATAAAAATTTGACATTTCAAATTTCTAAACCTTATAGAGGAATTTCATGGCTGTACATGTACAGACCCAATCACAGCCTGGTATTATTTCCCTTACCTGCAATCAATCGTTTGATCTCTGCCTTGTCATCATCATTGAGATCAGTGAATCCCTGAATGTCTCCAGGTTCCTCGATAATCTTAGTTGTCGCTCTCGCTCTGAGGAAAGTCTCAAACAGGCATGCAGGGTGGTGGTACTGTTTCATATCCCCACCCTCTTCAGAAAATGGGTTACTCACCAACTTGGCTAGACGGAGAGAACCTTTCGGCAACTTTTGCTTGCATTTCTTGCACTGAGATGTCCCCATTTTGGCGTAATCGGTCATAAATTTGTTATCGGCCATTTCGCCGCTTTCGTAAAATTTCCCATCTAGCCAATTTATGTCAAATGATTTCCTTGCAAAGAAGTTATCTGAGTACCAAGAACCTTGTAATAATGATGATGTTTTGCTAAATTTTGAAATATCTTGACTTATTCTGTACCTTCCTGGTGAAACTGATACTGTGCAGAATACTGAAGACGAAGGAAAGGAATGTTTTCCTGATTTTTGTAGTGTGTCTACAGCTTTTCTTGGAGAGTTCAATGGCAATGCTGTCTGTAATTTGTATTGAACAAGCAATGTTTTAAACTGTTTTATCATCCAGAATTGAATGAATCAATCAATCAACTCAGGTTACTGCTCAACAGTCTGTTCTTCATCCCTGCATCACTCAGAGAAGTTTCATACCTGGACAATTCTGCAGTGTTCTGTCATCAAAAGAAAAGTAGTGTTCAAAATTGGTTGTTAAATCATGTTGATGGATTAAAACAGATTATATATTTATAACATTTATGTAATATGATGTAAATAGTTTCATTTGCTTCCTCTGACCATCACTTTTCCAAAACTAGAAATTTACACTCAAAGAGTGCAGACCACCACTAAGGCAGCTCATTACCCTCATATGGCATTGTCAGAAATGCAGCATTTTTCCTTAAAAACATTCCTGGATCCAGATGGTCACTCGCATCAACCCAAAAATGTAATCAATTGTTCTTTGTTTCAATGAAAAGCAATCCTGAAAATTTAATCAAAATCTGTCTATAACTTTCTGAGTAATGTTTCTAATAGACAAACAAACCAACGTCGACAAAAACATAACCCCACCCCTTGGCAGAGGTAAATAGGACAAATAGTAATTGTGACAGCACAGGCACACTTTGTTATTGTCTTGCTTTATTCTTATTCACTCTCCTGCTCTACATCAGTTATGGTCTCACTAAAAGCCCTATCTGTGTAAGGTTCCAAATAGGGAAGTAAGGGAACCCCCTTGGAATTTAACCTTCATCAGGAATAAATCTGCTTGTCACACTTGCATTTTAGTTGTCTTTGGTCAGATTATGAAACTTTGTGATGGTGATAGCACTGATGTAACACATCACTTTCTACTGCCAAAAAAAAAAAAAAAATCTTATTCTTTTCACATGGCAGAAATTTGCCATGATGCTTTGGCCCAGTGCTTCATAATGGTCCACTCGGGAGTATGATCAATAAACAGAATCACAGTAAAGCACACTCAAATCATCTACTGTTGCAGCCTATACATTAACCCAAGAAATAAAAAAAGGCAGTCATAGTCTGCCATCATAAATGAAACAAACATGATGTTGAAATGCTCCGGAGCACTATGACCCCATCATAAACTTTTTTCTTCTTTTTTTTTAAATATTTCTTTGGTGGAGGTAACTGCCTCCATTATTTAATGCTAACTTAAATATGTATATGTACATCTGCAGAAATCAGTTCGTTTGTGAGTGAAACACGGCTGTTGGTTAGGCCTTCCCATTAAGCCTGCTGAGCGCTCATCCTGGGTAGGGGCTGACCATGAAAAATCTCACCGCCTCGGCTGAGATTCAAACTCACGATCTCCCGGCTTTGAGTCCTGTGCTCTACCCCTGAGCAACAGAAAACGGTATGACTTAAAAAAAATTTCAAATATATTCAAATCCTCAAATTGTTTTTCAACACATCAGCATATGTCAGCAATGTGTAAAACACCTGATCACACGGATCCTGGACCCCTAAAATCAATTGACACATTTCCATGATTTATATACCACCGGAAAATACATCATTGCTACTGATATAAGAACACAGCAAAGTCATTAAATATTGCAGCTTTGTAAATGATCAACTCAATGAAAAATGTAAGCATACTAAATATTTTGCTGAAGATGGACAGCAACTGCTTGAGTCTGAGGACTGTTCCATTTGGATCCCCCTAAACCCAAATGTTTTGGGTACCTGTGAGCTGTGATGAAACACCAAGAAACACTCTTTTAAATTCAAATTTGAAAAAAAAAATCTGATGAGCTGATAAATTATCAGTGTCAACTATATAAATGCAGTATTGATCCAATACTTTATAAAATAAAAGAAACAAGAGTGTTCTGTACACCAGACAAGTGCTCAGCTTGACTGTGACTTGTGTCAGTAGGGCACAGCATCATAGGTGACATAAATGGCTGCCGTGTCCGCCGGTGAACTGACTGCATTACGAAACATTCTCATTTATCTTCATATATTTTGGGGCGAAGAAACAGTCATCGGTTAACTGTGCAAGACGTTTCGTCACTGCAAGCGGAGACACAACTGGGTCTACTGTAAGTCTTAGACCAAGTTGTGGCTCTGTTGTAAACACAGAGCCACAGGTCCCAGCTTTCATTTATCTAGCAGACTGGGAGTAGGCTACACCTGATGTTGGGTGCCTATCCCAGTGCCCCTGTGGAGATTGTTTCAAGCAGTACATGCATGTGTTACATCATCACTGGTTTGAGTGTTCTGTAACTCTGGAACACTTGATACACAGGACCACTCCCTACAGGCAGGGTTGTACCAAGGTGACACACTGGATTGTTTCAGCTGGCCAAGTGCATGTATCACATACCAGCTGGGTGGGCCAGCTAGTTAGTTGGCAGCAATGACGTAACACATGCAGTGCAGTGCACACAGCTAGCCTGAAACAATCGTCAGCCAATAACCTGGGGCTTAGCCATTGGCTAAATGTACCCAAAGTGGGTACATGGTTGTCACCTGCATGCGCTCCTGTCCGCTAGATAAATGAAGGCAGGGACATGTGGCTCTGTTTTTTTTTTAAACAGAGCCACAACTGGGTCTACTGTAAGTCTTACACTGATATTACTATATTATAGTTCATTCCACCACGTGACACTAGGTTTTTTTCAGGTTTTCTTCTCTCCCTGGATTTCTAAAATGTGTTCATAGCGGTATGGGGAATGCTGAAAAAACGACCTAATTTTGTATGAAGTTAGCGAAAATTGATGTAAAACAACTAACATTTTGAGGCCCAGTTGTTGTTTTTCTTTATGTGAGAACTGCATGGCCAACTCTGCGCTGTATGTGAAAACTTTGCCTTCATAAAAGAATGATGTAACTGTGACATCATGGTCGTCGCTCGAAATTTCCTGAACACACAATATGAAGAGGCCAGCAGGTGGCACTGTGGTCAGCAAGCAAAGTTGAGCTCTTCTATTTTATAATTCTGTATATAGCTGATTTTTAAATATTGTACGGTACACAGAGCCCCAGTCATGGCTATGGCCAAAGCTTCATTCATGTAACTGATGGTATATGCGTGAAAATCGCTTTGTGAGGCCCGTCAGCGTTTATTTCTGGACCACAAGTTTTTTAGCCAAAGCTGGTGTGAACCTATTCACATTTGTTAAAAAAAAATGCGAATTTTAATTCCTGTCAAAATTGCCAATACACCTTTAACAAAAAGTTGCAAAAAGTTTACAACTTTTCCATGCGAATCCACGTATTTCATAACCCCAAGAAACCAGCACTGGCATCTTGCCATCCCTATATAAAAAGAACTGGTTGCCTAAGGGTGCCTTTCCATACATGCGGGCCCCCGCGCGGACAAAATCCAACACGTGTGTTATCTCAGTCCCCTTACCATACATGCAGGCCCCCGCGCGGTTCCTGCTTGCTGATCAAGAATTTAAATCCATTTCCAAGGAATATCGTACAAAAATCAATGCAAGGCAGGCTTGGAACCATGTTAATCAAATACTGTGCTTGCGACAGCCATAAATTTAAACTTTGCCAGAAAATGTAATGTACCGTAAAATCTCCACTTAAAACCGCACTTCCGATTAAAACGGCACCAAGACTTCGCCGAAATTCCAGGCGAGACATCGCGAGGGGCTCAAATACTAAGAAACCCCCCTTTAAAACCGCACCAACTTTCGCTACGGAATGATTTGACAAAAGACACAATCAAGCTATCATCTAGAAATGAACACGCGTAGGTTGCGACTCGGCCATTCCTGTCCACTTTTAAATTCCTTGGGCATTTTATTTAAACACATCAAAACACTTTTTTGCAGAGTCACTCAAGCATGAAGTTTGGGAAGACGTAAGGGCCGATGAATCTCTGCCTGTTTATACAGATTTTATATTACGTGCCGTATTCTTGTTTGCTACCGATTTGTCATTATATTTTGAAAAAAAATATTCTGCTGATCCATTTCAAGTCACTGTGTATTTTAATTCTAAAAATTTTTGATGAAAATTCCATTTTCTGGAATTACTCGGAAGATTCAAATCATTTTCATACCGGTTTTTCGGTATTATCATCGTCACATCGTACGTTGACATCGCTCCATGTCACAATTTGCTGGCGCGTTTGAATACATCGCTGGTCAACTTAACTTAATATCAAAGTAATTGAAGTTACTTTGTCGAGATACGCACGTATAGGAAACATGACGCTTGATAACGAGTGATTTTAAGGTAAAATTAAAGTGGCCAGTGGGGGTAAGCAAGTTTTATTTCCTGAAGAAAGTTTCCGTGTGGGGAGCCATTTTGTCAAGGCAGTGTTCACGCAAGGCACGCTGGGACGAAATAGGTGGCTGTTCTGTTTACCACCCACTGCGTAGAGCCGTTCAAAATATTCTTAGCAGAATACAGGGGCATTTCAGCACATGGCGGCACTCAAACTTGATTTTAAAACGATCGTCTGCCATTGTGTGACTCTTAACGATGTCAGCTTTTTATTCATTTTACGTTTTAAACAAATAATCATTGCTAAATAATGCCACAAATGGGTTTAAAGTAGGCATTTATTTCATTTTGCTTGACCATGCCCAACGAAGTGGGCCGCTGTGTGTTACAGCAGGGTTGTTGTTAACATATATTGGTGACAATTACCAAAATTTTATAACAAGTTATATATCACACAAAAACTAATCAGCAATATTTAATTTATAAATAACAAATAATCGTAAATAATACTTTTAAACACGGCTCCCATGCATGTGAGACTGCTGCTAAGAATGGCCTTAGAAAGTTGCAATATTATCGCCCACTCGCCGGCCCCAAAACGATGTCTGTCAGGAAGATATTCAGGAAACCCTTCTAGTATAAACCGCACAGTGCTTTCAGGAAATCAACCTGATTTCAAGATTTTGAATTTCTTGATTAAACCGCGGTTTTAAGTGGAGATTTTACGGTACATATTCAAATGACTGTTTGAGGAATTATGTTCATGGGCGAACAGAGTTCACTGAAAAAATGCCCGAGCTTGAAATTGACACGAATGGACTGCCTAACCCCCGCTCAGAGAGCCACAGGTGATACATTGTAAATGGTTTTCGCTGGTGCTGCAGGCCCGGTACACGTGCCTGGCTGAAATCTAGGGCATACATGCAGGGTGTACAAGTTTTTGCCGTTTTAATTTTTATTATTATTTTGGCAACGCTTATGACCATTCAAAAGGATAGTACCCTTTTATCTATATATAAAATGATAGGGGGGGGACACTTTTTGTAGAAATCGCGATCTTTTATGATGAATACGACACTTTTTAGCCGAGATATCGTAATAAATTTATTGTTAATTTCAAAAATTAAGTGTATTGTATTCTAAAACTTAAAAAAAGGATCTCCTCAGGATCTGAAACAATGTACAGTCATAAAGCATTGATTACATACATGTAACTAATGACAGTGATGTTATTATTATTGTTTGGCCACCCCACATTGTCAAACAGCGGGAATCTCCCACGGACAAAACAGAACACCGCTTATGACGTCGCGCGCGTGCGAGGCAGAATCAAATCAGCTGACCATGCACAAAATGTTGTTAACGCCTGCAAAGTTTCTCCTGGATTTTGATTTATGTTCATTACAGGCTATTCATCTCGGGTATGTGGCATTTTTCCTGTCAGAAAATTAGGTCGCGTTCTAATTTAACTACTTACCAAAAATCTTCGTTATGTTTTTATTCTGATTAAAAATATCGCGAAAAAACCTAGTGTCACGGTTGGTGGAACGGACTATAGTGATACTGATAACAAAGCCGGCTAAGGTTTATTGTGTTCCATTCATACTTTCATAGCCATGCAATTCAAAATTTGTAATAATATTATTAAGATTAGTTATAATTTGTGCTTTTTTTGTGTGTGTGTGAGTACTTCCACATACCCTCTTGCTGTTGCTGACAACATGCAAAGTTCGCTACAAATGCACAAGTTCGAAGTTGTTTGTGTTTGTATCTATTCAGCATATTTTATCGCCCACCGCGTGGGTCTCACATATCCAGACCCCCTGCCGCCAATGTGGTCTGGTTTCAGCAGCTTATATAATTGCCTGCAGAACGGACAGGGAACCAATCTAATGAGACGCAAATGGAACCACACCTTATCCATGCAAGTTCGCATAACTTAGATATATTATGCTCAAGCAAGGGCGCATCCAGGTTTTAGGGAAGGGGGGGGGGGGGGGGGAGGGGGGGGGGGGGGGTCCAACAAAGGAAAACTCATAAAAAAAAACTAAAAAAAAAAGTACCCGAAACAGGGAAGGTCCAGGCCTTAAAATTTGATCTGAAACCTTAATAAAAGGTTAACTGCTAAGACAGAAAAAAGGGTGGGGATGGTCCGAACCCCCTGAGTACAACCCCAACTCCCTCTGGATCCTCTTCTGTCAAAACTCATGAAAGAGTCAGAAAAACTGCTGTCTTTCATACCAACTAACAGAGGAAACATTATGTAATGATTATAATTGCCCTGAATTGGCTAGTCAAAAAAATTAATAATTAAAACACACACACACGCACGTACATATTATTATTATTATTATTTCTTATTATAATTATAATTATTATGAAACATTTGTTTAGCGCCCTAATCTTAAAATAAATAGCTCTAGCGCGCTTTACATAAAAGATATGAAAACATTATAAAAGTTGACAGCATACAGAGTTCATAAAAGAAAAGAGCCTAAAAACAACGCTGCACTATATATATATATATATATATATATATATATATATATATATATATATATATCATTTGGATATATCTAAAACAAATTTTCATATTTGTGGGGGACAATGCATTATAAAATGAACGATTAACAGTACATTTATACAGAAGTATCCATATGCTGAAACCTATCCATAAACAAAACCAAACTGGGATCAAAAAGCCAAAGTGTATGGTAGCGAAGGGCTTCTTATAGAATATTATTTATGATAACCAAGAGCTGCTGATATTTAGTTATGTTAGGACTGAGTGCTTTGCTGAAATAAATTTTTAAATTAAACAGAAAAATTATTTCCTCACCTTAATATGACATTCAGCTATAGGCCTATTTTTCTTGCTACTCTACTCAGCTAGAACATGGGAACCACGTGCAATAGTATATTTCAACTTGCAGCTGACCCCTATTTGTTCAGTTGTAATGATGGTTTTGTGCAATTATATTTTTGAATAAAATTTTACGTTGCCGTAACAGATTAAAAACCCACTTTAAATTTATGCGGGTCCATGCTGTAAATATCGTCATCTTATCAATCACTAATATCAAGGCTCCCCACCATATATAGTTGCCTCTGGTATATAGCACAAACACACATATATATTTACATATTTTGATTCAATAGTGGTTAATATATATATATATATATATATATATATATATATATATATATACATTATATGAATAAGCTATGTATAAAAACTCAACATTAAGCTGTTAGGCCAAAAAAAGTATGGTTCTCAGGCACTTTTTTTTTCAGAAACCAGTGCGGGCAGGCGTTGTTGTTTTTTTTTTTTTTTTACCTTTTTTTGTATGATTCGATAAAATGTCATATGATCAGGGAAAAGCATGAAAATATCAGAATTATATGACTGAACAGCTAAAAGCACTATATATCAGAGGAAATCTGATCAAAATTGTATTATTTTATCTTCTTGAAAGATGAATATCAAAATAAAAATGTTTGAAGCGGGGGGTTAAAATTGACGCCTGAGAACCATAACTTTTATTTATATTTTTTTTTTTTTGCCTAATGGTTCATCCCTCAACGAAAAGGCTTCAGTCTCTGTATGTTGACCTTCGTTTCACAGCCTGCCACTAGTAAGACTAATTCATAGGTGCCGGAACCCTATTTATACTAAATGTTTGATTCCTTTTCTTTGAAACAAATCTTGTGGCATGTATGCTAAGCTTAGTATATTGCATATGAGCTTAAGTTGAAAGGTCAGTAGTTGCAAAACAACCTTTCCAAACCCCTTTTCCGTCTGACTGGCTGCAAAATGTCTTTGTTGAATGTTGTTGGATTATGTTGGCGGGCCCCCGTGTTATAAACACTAATATAAAAACAAATTGAACAGTCAGTGCCGATGGGATCGGCTCTTTTTGGCCTCTTTATTTTATAAAAGTTTCAAGTGATTATCTTTAGTTATGAGACGTCAGATTTCGGAATAGGCCCCGTTGGAGCATATGCTGTCACACACCTGTATACCTCCTCTCTCTCTTTCTATATCTTTCTTTCTCTCTAGTCGGGTGATTAATATTTTGCTCATAGGTCAGATAATAAAATGTGACCAAGACTAGAGGAATTAATGTGATCACAAATTGCGTCTCTGAATTTCTAGTATATAAGAGGACTTCGTTGGAATAGGCGCATTCTGATTTTACACGCAGCGCCACCTACAGCGAATCACAGTCAATATTGGCCAAATAGGTAACCGACGCGTTCTAGCACCCCCCCCCCTCTCTCTCTCTCTCTTTTTTCTTCTTTTTCTTCTTTTTCTTCTCTCTCTCTCTCTCTCTCTCTCTCTCTCCCCCTCTCTCTGTTTCTCTGAAACAAGAAAGGGCTGACCACTCTGAGAACAATGGGCACATGGAAGAGATAACCGCTTCCAGAACGACGTTCACTCTGACACATGGCCAAGATGACCACACCCTGAACCACGCACACTCCGACAAAAGGAAAAACTGACCAATCTCAGAACGACGTTCTCACTGACAAATGGACGGAATGATCTATAAATTTTGAAAACGATCGTGGAATATTATTGTTACAGTGTCTGACTGTATCTATACACTCTTACACAGTGCCGAGACGCCTTTCTATAAAAAAAATTCACACTTTTACAAATGGCCGAATTGAACACTCACGGCACCATGCCCACTCTGTCTGAGATGCCCACTTGCCTACCTGAACCACGTACACACTGACACATGGCCGGAATGATCTTGAAAATCTTGAAAACTATCGTGGAATATTATTTATACAGTGTCTGACTGTATTTATACACTATGACTCACTGCCGAGACTACTCTCTGAACCGCAAACACTCTGACACATGGCCGAATTGACCATTCACAGCAACACGTACGCTCTGAAACATGGAAAACCTCACCTCTCACAAAACCACGCACTCTGTGTCACATGGTCCAGGATGACCACTCCCAGAACTTAGTACCCACTGACAGATGGCCGAAATGATCACTCCCAGAACTGAAGATAGAATAAGCATTTACATTTACTTGATTTTATTGTATATATCGCTCCTATAAGGTTGGGTGATTTATGGAGACCCATAATTAAAGCAATTTTCATGGTCTGACCATGAGATAAGATGTGAACATACATAAAGTGCTCTTAATTTTATTATCATTTAAGAAACAGTGTCGGACAATCAATCTTCCCTATATGCCCAAGGGTAGTGTCGAGTGTTTTAAAAATATAATGTCTCTAAGACATGGCTGCTTAACTTCTAACCTTGTCCATTGTTACAGTCGTATTTTTTCATTAGGTTTGTCAAGTGTGAATATAAAATTATTTTCATTATCATTATCCCTACACTGTTATGACACACCAATATTGTATGCAAGCTGATATTTTCGGCATATGATGCTCTTTATGTGATATACTCAAAAAGCGTGTTTAAGCAGTTTCCTTATGTATGTGGCGCCGCCTATAATAAGAAAATACCAATAGTGACACATTCTTGATTTACAGTATACATTGCCTCTATAAGGATATTAAATAAAATTAAAAGAATAAAAAATAAATAAATAAAAGATATATATGTGGCACCTGGTGCTACACTTCTAAAATTCCTTTTAGGGTCTTCTCAAGTGATAAGAATCAACCTGAGACAAGTACTAACATTTAATCTGAAACTAATGCATAAAGAGGTAATGTGTGTGAATGCTACATACCAATAAAGGGGACTCTTCATGGAAGTATATGCACACCTTCACGGCTCCTCTAGCGCACCCTTTGTCGGATAGTGTTCAATATTGTATAGACCGTTAAATGGCGTATGCCGGCTCCCTGTCTAACAATGTCACTCTGCCATTTTCTTTTATCTTTCTAGGTCGTAATATTGTCTCATGTCGTGCTCAATACTGTGTTTATATAGGTCTTGCAAAAAAAGACACTTAAGTAGAATAATAAGGATCGTCAACAAAGGTGTCCCTGAATGTCGTATAGCCCTCCTACTATTTGATTTCAGTCAGCGCCATCTATGAAGTATAGCATAGTAAAAATACAGAATACAGCATTGTAGACGCCTATTAACGGTAAAATGACGCATTCTGGCTGCCGTTGTCACACATTATCATATCCAAACCGAAACAAAACCTCAAACGCACATTTATGTAAACAATGGCTGCTTTTTTGTACTGAAATATCAGGTAGTTTTATATTTATTATTTGCCAAATCACCTGGATAAGTCCTGCATCAATAAGAATCCTTTATTGGATAAAACACATTTATTTTTTATTTTCGTGAAGAGTCTTCTATATCCGACGGTAGAATATGGTATACTCCATGAAATGACGCATTCCAGTGTCCGTTTTTACAAACTGTCGCTGTCTCTTCTATATCGCCCTCCCTAACATCGGACACAGCTAATTTTGTTCATATAGGTCAATATAAATCATGGGGCTAAGTCCAGAGTTCAGTAGGAGAATTATATATATAATTAACCTCGTTAGATGAATAAGGATCCTTATACGAATAATGTATGCTGACTGTATAGTATAAATGACCCTGAATTACCATGAGAATAATAATATATTTTAATAGAGGAATTTATGTCACCATAGATTGTATCTTTGAACACCTTGTGTAATTTCCGACCTGTCATATAACTAAACACTTTGCCTCCCTCCGGAGCTTCCTCTTTATGGGATAGTATTTATTTTTCCACATGACGTGCCACCCTCCTCTCTAAAGATATAGTCTTCCTGTCTCCTTCATGGATTCATGGTCAAGAAATATCATAGAACTAATACTGGGCTAATTTAGAAGATTTCTGATCGTAATTACCACTTTGTATGAAAAAAAGACTATGTAATTCTGTGCAATTAATATTTTTCACGCGTTGCATCTATGGCGAAAGACGTTCAATATAGCAAATATTGCTAAATGACACATTCTAGCGCCCTCGTTACGCATTCTCTCTCTCTCTCTCTCTCTCTCTCTCTCTCTCTCTCTCTCTCTCTCTCTCTCTCAAGAAGACCAGAACCTGCTATTAGCCCCCATTTCATACACGTGTTAGTTCATTAATTCTTTAGTACATTATAATATGTATACTACAAATGAGGCTGTATGGTTTGACAAAGAATAAGGCATGAATAGGCGGTGAGCTCACTGTTTTGTACAGAGACCAAGAAATATCGTTAGCTCAACATAATTCATATGAAAGTGTTAATGTTGACATTACAACCTTTATCATAAAGACCCTATATTGAGTTACGCACACTTTCATTTCTTCTGAAGCGACCCCTGTGTCTGATTGTGTTCAATAATGTACACACCGTTTAGTGACGTCTCCTAGCACCTCCTGTGATATATTTTCTCTCTCCACATGTTTCTTCACTCTGGATCGTCTTAGTATTTCCTTAGTCCTTAGTATTGTGTTCATAAATCTATAAATATCACAGGACCAATAACGGACTTAAATAGAAGAATAAATGTCGTCATCTCTCTCTCTCTCTCTCTCTCTCTGCCTAACATATGCCAAGATGTTGCGTCTATTTTCTCTTTGCTTTCTCAATTTGCATCCATAATTAATGTCTCTACTCTGCATCTCCGATAAGCATCGATATGAATAACTCTACTGAAGCTATAAAAAATAATTAAGGTTTCATTGCAATATTTCGTCTTATTCAGTCATAGCTTTGTACGTATACAAGTATCTATATTAATTAAGTATGCACACTGTTTTGTATTTTGGTAAAAACATTACAGTCAGATTGATATTTAGTATATAGATATATTCTATATACTATATAGATAAAACATTACCGCCAGATTGATATTACATGTACATTCATGTCACCTTATATCACAGATTTATGCAGACTTTGCCTTCCTCAGCAGCGACCCCTGTGTTGGATAGTAATCACTATTTGTACATACGGTTAAACGGTAATTTCCAGTTCCCCTTGATAAATATTTTATCTTTTTTCTTACTCTTTTCTTTTCTGGACCCTCCTCATCTCCCATCTATTTTGTTCAAAGGTCAAGAAATATAAAGGGATCAATACAGGCCTTTAATAAACGGCCCAGGTTGAACGTCGTAAAACAAAAGGGGTCTTCATGCGCACGTGCTCTTTTCATGTAACGCCACCTATATAGCATTCAGTATTGTACACATAATTAATATTCCATTTTAGCTCACCCGGTCATTTTTTCTCTTTGTCTCTATCTCTTTTTTTTTACTCTCCCTCCCTCTCCCTGATCAACATATACTCAAATTTAGCTGTAATTTTTTTATGTTGGTTTCAGTTCAACCGTGTGTAATGTCACCAGTACATAACTATTTTTCCTGTACTATAAATGACAATATTTTATAATATAAACACGGCTAAATTTTATCGACAACTGCCGTCCTCTCTCTCTCTCTCTCTCTCTCTCTCTCTCTCTCTCTCTGTTTGTGTCTTTCTTTGTCACTCTTTCTCTGTCTTTCTCTTTCTCATAAAGACCAGCATTTGCCAAAATGTTGCACCTATTTTCTACTAACTTAAGTTTTTTTTGTACCCGTGCATAATTTCTCTGTTACATGGAGGTTTTCCATATGCTGCACATCGTAAAGTAGTGATTCACTCTCTTTCTGTTTCTTCGTCTCTCTCTCACTCCCTTCCGATAGGTACCAAATTAATGCCTAAAATCGCCCATATTTTATTAATATATATGCATATATTTTTGAATCCATATTAAATGTGTAGAAGCTGTTATAAATTGCATATGTGAAAAAAAAATATTCATTAATGGACATACCTTTAAATGGCGGATTTCAGCGCCCCCTGTTACACCTTATGCTTCTCTCCTTCTGAACCGATCACAAACCCAATTTCTTCCAATTGGATGGTCGTTATTTTGTCCATAGGTTAAGAGATGTAATGGAACATGTTGCCTCTGTATGTGGCTACTAGTATATAATAATATAGATATTATTCATGGTGATATACGGTCGTTACCTGTGTAACCTATGTTTACGGTCCAGAATAAGGTCAAAAGTGACATCTGGGACTTATTGTCTGGAATAGGTTTTAGGGGCTGGCCTAGGGATAGAATAGGAATTTACACGGTGCTCACTCTTTCGTACAGAGGTCAGTTATTATAGCAAGCTTAACACTAGTTTCAAACGAATAATTTTGCCACTGATGGTGTATTTGAAGGTCCTTTGTCAATAAAGTTCCCTTCATGGAATTATGCACACCTTCAGGTGTCCTGCAGCGCCCCTTATATTGGACTGTGTTTAATATTGTATATACATTTAAATGTTGCATTTCAGTGCCCTCTATCACACCTTTTTTCCCTCTCTCTTCTATTTTCTTCTAACAATTTCCGGCGCCTCTGTCACACATTCTCCTTATCCTTCACAAGGTTCATAACAGATGCCAAAATGTCGCCCACAGTATATATCAGGTTCCTTTCCAGCCATGTCCAGTTTCTTTAGTGCAGAAGTTGTTATATTCTCCTTGTATTGTTTATAAGTAGGTAGTGCCACAGCAAGGTAGATGATCTGATTGTACATGATGCTGACTGTTATGTACTTATGTCAAGAATTACCTTTTAGCCAATATTTGATTAACATAGAAGAATTTATATCATCATCGATGCCTTTATCTGAACTCCTCCGTGTATTTATAAAAATACGTTTTTGGAATCATGCGTACTTTGCCTTTTCTTCAGGGCCCCCTACATCAGATGGCATGCAAATTGTATTCACTAAATGACGCACCGCCCCTCTGTTTCTCCCTTTCCCCTTCCCTCAATCTCTCTCAAAATGTGCTTGGGTTGTCATTTCCACACACACGCACACATGGCACACAAAACTATATACACATGTATTCCAAAAACAGGGATTCTTGTTTGTACAGTAATAACGAAATTGTTTTTATGCAACATCATGTCTTCAATCTTGTATCTGTCAGCATTCTGTTGGTAGTCCATTTAATTATCTAATAATCATTTGTAATTATTCCTATAAATCATGAGAATTTATTTAAAACTGATTATGCTTTGTGTCACGGCCTATTTTTTTCAAAATGGTGATATTGGGCTAGGAGGAGCAATGACCTCTTGTTTTTTTTTGCGCAATGGACAAGATGTAGTAGGTTTTTTCATACATAATATAAATTATATAATTTAGTGCAAGCAAAATTGATTCATTTAAAATGTCTTTAACCGTTCTTTAGAATGTGGGTAGATGTATTTTGAAAAGTCATTTGTGACCATCCCTATAAATATTCCTTCCTCTTTTTTTCTCTATCTCTCTTGTTTTTTCTTTTTCTCTCCTTTCTTTCACTCCATCAGTCTCTCTCTCTCTCTCTCTCTCTCTCTCTCTCTCTCTGTTTGTGTCTTTCCCTGTCACTCTTTCTCTGTTTTTCTCTTTCTCATAAAGACCAGCATTTGCCAAAATGTTGCACTTATTTTCTACTAACTCTCTCTCTCTCTCTCTCTCTCTCTCTGAAAGCGACATTTACCATTTTTTGCAAATACCAGTATGAACAATAATGAAAATTCATGAAGTAATTTTCTTTATTCCTTTTACATAGATCTAGATCGGAATGTTGACGAGTTTTGATGAACCATGCTGTTTAGGAATTTAAATGTTGCAAAAACATTGCTTTATTGGTTCCTCATAAATTGTCAGTTGTATCCAGGTGAAATATGTGTCTTGATTGTGTTGTTTCATAAAGTATTTGAAATATAACTTGTCGGGGATATGTCGCGAGCCGGATACCCAACCCTACTCCCTCTTTGAGGAAGGGGGAGGTACGATTTCCCAATGCTCTGTTCGACCCAGGAGTTATCTCTCCGACCTCGACTAATAGACAATCTGTAAACTGTCCACGTATTCTTGTGAATCATTACACAAATTAGGATTTAAGATTGATCAATAATTCCTAATGCAGTTCTGTATTTAACTTTCATATTCCAATTGTAACTGTCCTGATTTTCGATGGCCCTTTTAACAAACTAGAACCCAGAGTGGTTGTCGCCATTCAGAGGGTTGTATTAAGGACCCTGCTCCTGCTGAAAAAAAAAGAAAGAAAAAGATATGTATTAATATATGGAAAGGCAATTTCCAGCCGACTTTCCCTTTAAAACATTAAGGCTCCTTTCGGGTGGGGAGGGCTAATATCAAGTGCTGAGTCCCTTTTAATACCAATGTTGGAGTCAGATAATATATTTTTAGGGGGCGGGGGGCAGGATCGTCACTTAGATAATATTCTTTCTTTCTTAATTTTGCTCAGGATATCAAATATGGCTGATATCTTAAAGTTGACCTCTAGTCAGCGTTAAAACTTGCACAATTTTATTTATTTTTTGAAAGCAGGCTTCTTCTGGCCATTACGAGTCCAAAACCTTAGTTTTAATCAAAATAAAAAAAAAGATCAGACCATGATTAATGCCATTTGATATCTTTTCTTTATAGGCTACTGCCACTTACGGTGGCTATAATAACTGTCTACTATTTCATGTTATCCCATATTAAATCAACACGAGTAATGTGCAGGGTTCTGGTGTGTACTTCTGGATGTCATTTCAGCAGAAGACTTGAAGTCAGCCGTATTAATGTGCCGTATGTTACGTTTGACACTATATCAGTAATGCGTTTGTTGATAACCAATACCCATTACCTTGAATGATTTTTTTTATAGAAAGATGATAAATGTGACCGTTTGGAGAGTGGGTAAAGCATATTTTGTCTATTTTAATAACAAATGTAATACTTTATAGACTATTTTTAGAAGCTTCCATTTGCTTGTTCCTGGGAACAATTGTATACACTACTAACCGTGCGTTGAAGCAAGCACAAATTGGTAAAAAAAAAGATTAAGAATAAGTCTCAGAGACCCCATCTTTATAAAGTTCTCCCCACTCGATAAAGGGGGGGGGGGGGTAAAGTAGGATGGTTGGGAATATGGGATCACATGCTGATATTAAAGGAAACAGGTTGGTGACAATATGGAAGAAAAAAAGTAATCTGATTGAACAGACTTACATGTAACTGTCCTATTAGCTTTGTCCAGAAGGCTTCCATCCACATCACTTCGAGACCCACGGATGATGATCATTTACTGGCTGAATAATGGAACCTAAAATGCAATGCAATATTTTCAGTCTCTATTTCTTTCTCATTTTATTCCGTTTGTACAATACATAGATATGTTCAGGATCAAGGGTTTTATGCAAACTGCAAGACACTATCAAGTTGTCGGAGTTGTTTTGATTTGTGCCAAGCCTGGCTCGATGCGAGTATGCACGGACTATTTATTGTTTCTTTTTTTTACATTGGTGTAGTGGTGTTGCTTTCGATCCCTCAAACTATCAAATGGTCCATCTCTTCCTTTCCTCCAGTGTTGACAACGGCTACTCGATTTAGCTGATGCAATGAAGAAAGTTTGAATATTTTGACTTACAAAAGTAGCAAGGAAAACTGCCCCTCCGCGGAAATTGCCTAAGGAAGTAATCAGTGTACAGAGCCAACATGGCTCATGATCACAAAACAAAATTATGCTTAAATGTACTTACATGCAACTTAACATAGCAGTTGTACTGTTACGTATCGAGCACTGGGACCTAGAAACGGCAATTAAACCACTTACATGTGTTTGTGTTTGTTCACAACATAACTGATGCAATTAAGACCGTGATCTGACGAAATGTGCAGGAGGAATCGAAACAGATTTTTGTGTCGATCTGGCACATGATCCGGATCCAGGAACGTCATAAAAATATTCACTAATGTAAAAATCATAGAATTTAGTTCATAATCAATTAAAACCATGAGAGTAAATAAAATAATTATGTATTGGCTTAGGTATCAGGATTCAGATACAAACATAGTAACAAAAAGCAACCTACAGTTTTGCATATTGCATTGGTTTCAGTCCCTTCTTTTCGTTTTGTAACGGCCTCGGGACATGACGGTCTATGGCTGAAATAAATATTATGATGGGAATCAGAAAAAAAAGTATCAAGATAAAATCGTGAGGTTGGGGTAACCCAGTACATAGTGGAGATATGACAGCATGACAGGATGTATTAAAAATTAGTTTTTACTTACACATACGTTGGTGAATGATGACAAACACGGGGATTCGGATCATCCGTACAGAAGCCAGATGATGTCACGTGACCCAACGCTTCTGAAAATAATTTAGGTTATGCAGATATGCTTGTTATTATTCAAAGTAAGATAAATGTACCCGACTTTATATATGTTAACTTTATGTCTATGTAAGTGTTTTTTTATATAAATTTTACAGATTATGTGCCTGTTGAAATGTTTTTACATAATATAGTTAAAACTGATGTTTTCAAAGACGTCCTTTGAGCTTTTATGAATTTTCTTCTTCTTCATATATATTTTGCGATACCATTGAATATTTCCTCTATATGAAATAAGCCTATACAGTAACAGGACATTTTTCAGACAAGCACTCTTCGTGGTTCCAGAATTTCTAACATGACCAAGGATATATATATATATATATATATATATATATATATATATATTTAATTAATTCTGTGTACTTTGTAAGTTCATATAAATGAGTCTTTTTTAACACCCATCGACAACACACAAATACATATATTCCTATACGTATGCAAGTGTTTATCAATTCCTGCCTTTCATGAACCATGGATAATCTTTAAAAAAAACTTACCCGAGTGTACTTGACCCAGACATTCAATATGTAGCAATTGGTACAACCTATCAGTGTGTGTATAAACCGATTTTTTCTGAAGATCTTCAGCCTTGAGTTGACGCACTTGCTCGTCACTGCATCATTCCAATCCGACCTCGGCCTTAACATTTAATCTCAGGCGCCGATGTCAACGAATAAAGCAGGCGAGCCCAGTACACAAGAAGCCCGGCTATTTAAAGCTCTGCATAAAAAAAAACTGCCAAGGCAGTTCAGTCTCGAAACCACCTATTTTTACCACTCAGATATATATATATATATATATATATATATATATATATATATATATATATATATATATATATTCAATCAATAACTTTTGATTCAGTTATTTGTTAGAAACTCCTACACTCTACAAAGATGCAAAATATTTGAAGAAGTTAACATCATAAAGAAATAAAATGATATATTATATATCAACAGAATTATTTTATGGACATTGTACTGATGTGGAAATTGTTGTTTTTATATTTTTTTTTCTGTTCCTCAATACCACTAGAGGGTTCCCAGTTATAAAATATGACAGTGAAACATTAGATAAAATGATGAGTGCATTATAGATCTCACCTTTCAGATGACCCAAATTCTGGCTTTCGTCATCGAGTCGTCAGGACGTTACCAAATCTCGTAACAAATCTCCCGGGATGGTAATTCTCGGCACTCTGATACACTCTGATAGATGATCACTCCCAGAACCAGGTACACTCTGATACATGGCCATGTTGGCCAAACCAACAAACCCGTTCACTCTGATTCATGGCCGATATGACCACTCCAAGGACCACATAACTCTGACATATTGTCGGGTGACCACCATCAGGACAACGTACACTCTGACATACTGTCGGGATGACCACCCTCAGAACCACGTACACTCTGACATATTGTCAAGGTGACCACCCTCAGAACCAAGTACACTCTGACACATGGCCAAGATGACCACCTACAGAACCACTCTGATATATAGATGTCCACTCTCAGCATCACCAATACCTCCACTCAGGCACTTTTCAAATTCCACACAGCGGATAATCATGCGATCTTGCACCAATATTTAAATGTCTGTTATGTTTGTCTAATATAGTCCAGTAGTCAATGATATAATAACAGTATCTTCGTCTTGAATCAGTCAGTATGTTTTCTCACATAATCATTGTTCACTTTTTAACTGAATATTTATTTAACGATAAAGTTTAGTGTCACAGTGACCTTTTTACTTATGTGAAACATATATGTAAAAATTAAGAAATAGAATATTATTTGAATTATGATTATTTTTATATGTTGGAGTTTTTTTTAAATAAAACAAATACACTAGGTTAATATGTTTGCGATAAATAATGGATCTGCAAAAGATGTTTACTGTCTTTGGATATGGTTCTAGACATAAGTAAAGCATACTTACATTTGCACTCTTGGAGTGATACATTCCATGTTCCGTCTGCCTGGCACTTTATCGTCTGAGATGTCAGCAGCTGATGATCCCTCTTCATGTAGATATTCTCTTCACATTCGTACCTAACCTCACCCTCGTAGTAAAGATCACTGCCATTTCTTACAGCGTTTTCTAATATTCCTGGGTCCCCGCAATAGACAACTGTTAAGATAATATGCTAAGCGTTAAAAGGCAATAGTCTATAAAGAGAGGAAGACGGTCCATGATATAATGTCTAATATGGTGGTCTATTCTTTAAAAGTAAACAACAGTAAATGATAAGCATCCTGTATGCAGTCATTTTCTTTAAAATAGAAATATAATCTTATGTACATTGTCCGTACGAGTAAAACTATTTATATTTAAATGAGTAATTGTTTTCACTGGTATCATGTGTATCATTCCAATGTGTATCATAATTAGCATGATTTCTAAGGATGAAGGCATAACAAGTTTGTTTTATATTTACTATCACACAAATACAAATAAAAGTAGCCAATATATTGAAAGTACAAGAAAAGCATTTTATATACTTTGGTAGTTAGGCTACATTTGAATCCTGGTTCAACCTACCACGACAAATCACATGAAGTTGAGCCTTATATTGTGCGGGTCCTTTTTTTGTGCAGTTCAGTCCGTTTAAAGTATAATCAAGTGACTCTGATAGAATATGTGCATAGCTGAAAAAAACAGGTAATAATGAATATATTTATATGCGTATGTGTCTCCATGTGACTGAAAACATCAGTGCCTTTTATACTTTGGTTGCGAGCCTTTTGTGTTTTACACGTGCATCGGGTATATTGCTCATAAATATGTTGTGTTTATACAAGTCTTCCAAATACCATATTACATTTAAAGGGTGAAAAGTGCTACTAACTTATTTAAGGATAGGAGAGAAAACAATAATACACACCCGTTCCAAACCATACAGCTTACAAGGATAGTACCTTGTGGACACGAGATGGTTGGTAGAGATGTAAGAGCCGAAGCTTTGATTATATATCGTTCCGTCCCTTCTGTGGTCTTCACACAGGTTAGCATCGCCTTTAAGTGAATTCCCAAGAAAAGTAATGCGTTTCCAGTAATGATTAGTGAACATGTTAAAATGAATTATCTCAGTCAATGAAACTCTCTACTGTGACTTTATGCGTATTTGCCTTTGGTGTGTTGTTGTATTTTTTTCGGATTCAATTATAAATAAAACATCATTTTGATAAATTTAATGTTGAGAACCGTATTGTGGATTTGTTGAGAGCTTGCACAGCTGCTTGCTTTAATTTTCACTTACTTGTGTAAATGTGTATGGAGCGTGAATGTCGCACTAGCTAAAGCTTATTTGTTTTATACCGAACCTACAATTGTAAGTCATAAACAATTACAAATGTAATACTCTTCTAAAGTTTTTAACATGAATTTGATCTAACGGATTACCATTATTTTTTTTAATCAGTGACAAAATAGCGTCCCTTATTTTGTTTTATTTAAGGCTATCAGCAGTTCCCGTTGGACATTTTGCTTTTTGTTAAAAAATCTTACAAAATTATGCGGTATAGTGTGTGCACATTTTTCTAAATAAATTTATTTTCTTTTAATTATCAAAGAATGTTTGAATTTTTCAGGGTTGGACTCTTTGGACATTTTAACTTCATATGTTCGAAATACTTGTCACAATATACCAGCAGGCTTCATACTGGGGAGCAAATGTTAGTTGCAATTTTATATCAAATGGTAGATAACACTGTAGCTTTCTCATAGGTATTTTGGTTTGAAAGCAGACTGCGTGGAAAAGCAACGTTCTTCGGCTCGGTCAAATCGTTTTCGGTGGCCTCCGGTATCTAGACTTTATAGCCCCCTTTACTGTAAATCTTTTTTAACTATAGCGTTTACCGTTTGTCCGTCGTCCGTCTGGCCGTCCGGCCCTCCGTTAACAGGGCACAGATCATCATAACCGTTAGACCTAGAAAGTTCTGACTGTTCATCCGGGCAGGTCCTAGATAAATTCCCTTGTCAACCTCAAATTAGTTCATGATGACCAATATTCTTCCTATTGGCTGCAAACATGATTTTAAGCACTCAAACAATCAGGGGGTGGGACACAAAATGTATGCATTAAGCCTAGAAGCTTCTTATTTATTATTCTCGGAGATCTTGGGCAAATGTCCTGGGAAACTAGCTTTGCGAACTACGAACCACAAACATTTTTTGAGCACCCAGACAGTCAGGGTACGAAATGCATCCAGCTTCCTGAGAATCTTTTAACATATCATCCAAGGAATTCTTGGGCAATTCTCCTTTCGAACTGGAAATAAGGTAAAGGAGTCCTATATTCTACGAGCTTTTGTAAACAATTTGTTCTGAGCTCCAAGACAGTCACCAAGGAGATAAAACCTTACTATTGGACCTCATTCCTTCTATTGTAAAATTCAGGCCCTTGGCAAGTCCCCTTTGAATCTAGAAATAAGGTCACTGTGACATATATTCTGAAATCTATAACATTATTTTAGTACTGTGAAAGTCAGATGGGCAACAATCATAACGGATGGGCTTAGAACCTCCCAACTAAAAATAAAGGAGGTCTTTGGCAAATCTCTTTCAATCATCTCTTTCATCTGATATTCGCTCATGATGCTTTAATGTCGGAAAATATTATAATGTCTCCTTGGACAAGGAAAATAAGGTAATTGTCATTATATTCTGTAAGCTATGTGGTAAAACATGATTTTAGCACCCAATTTATCAGACGGGCACAAATAGCAGCATGTGACCTAGAAACATCTAATTAGATTAAGATCCCTGTATAATCTTCTTATTAACCCTGAATATGGTCACTGTGACCCATATTCTATGAACATTTAGCACGAGATAATTTGATGGGCTCAAATTTTAGCGGGTGAACATTTATCATCTAATAAATTCTTGGAAAACTTTTTTTGTAAACCCTATATTAGGTCGCCGTATCCTTTTTTCTAAGGCATATGGACAAAACGCCTAATTTTGAGCACTCTGAAAGTCATGTGATCCATTGTTATATGTTCCTTAACAAATATTTTTGTCACAAGATCATAACATTGAAAATTAATACATGCATCATATTCAGTTGAGCTTCATTGCGCATGGGCCACTTGTTCTTCAGTGGTCCAAGCAGGAAACCGACTTCTTATTCATTTTTGTTATGTAATGATCTAGTATTAGATAAGGCAGAATTAGAAAAAAATAACATACTTTCACACCATGGCAGCCTTGACAGTTCTGTGCATAGCATGTTGTTCTGCCACCTTCGATATTTAAGAAGGTGCCATCACATTGAGAAACCCCTGAACACTCGCATTTTTCAATAGTGTAGTCTTCTGGACATGTTTCCTTTGATATTGCATCGTTTTCAGAACCACTCTGGTTCCCGTAGACTATCGTGATATTTTGACTTGTCACTGAAAATTAACGTTAAACCTGTAATTGATCTGCATCTTTCTGTCTTCCACATACGCGCACTAACGTACACGTGAAGATTTCAAGACATGTATAATCGTAACTCTTTTAAAAGAAAAAGCCATATTACATAAGATAACTATGTTTTTATGTAGAGCACATCAGTCCAGGGCACCGTGCGAGAAAATGCATGTGCTGAATGGCGCTGTACATAATGTTATATTAGATTGTACGAGGCCTAGTTATGGTCTAGCAATCCCGATATCTAAAGAAAATTTCCAAATCTTGATCTCAGTGTGCTGCACAGCATATTCTGATCCTCAATTTTTTTTTCTTGGTACTAGTGTTTGCTATTATAAATATTCCCACTGTTTTTTTTCAAGCATCTGGAAACATTAACTATGAGCATACTAGACAAAATACATTGTAATGTTGGATTATAGCTCAGTAATTGATCAAAATATAGACAATTTCCTGGAATGAACATTCATAATGTTATAGCAGAGCTTTCAACGATATGATAAAACATCATGGAAGGCTAGGCATATGGCGTTTACATTACACATACTGCAGGGTTTATACCTAAAGTAGAAATGACCCTTTTACGGCGAGACACCATGAAGATGTATTAATAACTCCAGGTTTAAAAATTAAAATAGATCAAGCAAATACACAGCCTTTTCATCCACCAATTACAGAAGAATATCAGTATCTGTTTCTGCCCAAGGACAAGAAAAGGGTCACTATTCTTATATATATTCAACAATCCTCTATTAAAGATAAAGGATATATAAAACAAGCAAAAATAATGATTAATTACACACAAGCATCTAAACAATCTCATAAATCCACAAAATAGATGGGAATATTTAAAATAGAAATTAGATTGTTTAGAACACAGTATATTAAATCTACAACAAAAACGTTGGAAAATACTAAAACAAATCAGATTAAATGCAATTAATTGAGCTGGCGAATATCTTAGAGATTATTCCAGGGGAAGAAATATTGGAAGAAATAGTGACACATGCACGTAGTGAATTCTATTTATTAGCGTTAATAAAACAGATGCAGCTTTCACGAGCCCGAAACTAAGACGTATGGAGGAAGGGTAACGTAACAAATAGTTTATGGGCTTGGAAAAACTTAAAAAAAAAGTATATTCATATTAATACAAAGGATTGAAAAACGAAAGATTTATTTAACACAACTTCAAAAGTCAACGATATTATTATGATATTTTTTTTCAAAATGAGGATTACAGACGAAGGGACGCGATGGAATTTTTGAAATATATTAAACCACAACTACTTTGACACGAGGACAGAATAATTTGTTATGGGTTGATAGCTATTTAGGAAGCCTATTATATGTAAAAATAAAAAAAAAAATTGTTCTAGCCGAGGATATAACAACAATATTCCTCAATCAGGTTCTTGACCGATATATCTAAATTTTTAAATGATTCTTTCTATCTCACAACGAAAGTAGTCATGATAAACTGGCATAAATGAGAAAATCTAATTCAGATAATTACAGATCTATCACTGTTTGTAACACAGTATAATAAAAAAGGTACTGAATATTAAATTAACTCTGGGATCAATAGGGACCAATTTTCCAGGTGTCATGAAAGGTGGTAATAGGGTAAACATTGTAAGCTAGATCGATGATATCACAAAATAAAAACGTAAGACAAGCAACTCGAATGTCCATCTTAACACTGTATTAAAAAAAATGAACACTGTCTAGAATTTGTTAACAATGACACAACAAAACTGTATTTTCGTAGTCATAGTGGAGATGCTATCATGTAAAATAAGACATTAAAACAAATAAAAAGTATACAGCTTCTGTTGAAAAGCTATGATCGTAACAATTAAATCGCTGTAAATATTGATAATTTTTCTACATTTTCACAACTTAAAACTTTAAAAAGCAAAATTTGATGATATCTGGATTAGTGGCAAAGTGCTAATATCAAAATTAAAATGAAAATCCACATCAAATATAACTACAAATGTGAGAATTAGTTTCGGCAATTCACGGTCAGCATACATAAAACGTTGTTAACTAAAACCGAGAAAAATAATATCATTGTAAATGGTTGAATACAGAGTAATATGATTTGTGATCGCGTGGTTACATTCAATCTATTAGAAAACACGATATCAATCAAAATTATCCATTCAATCAAATTTATTGTAATGCAACATACTGAATGCAGGTAGTAAAGTCCGTCCTCCTCCGTCCTTTTTCTATTATAAATAGGACTGACAATGCAAATCCGTGTTCTCTTTTATTATAAATGATGAAAATTTTCAACTGAGATGTATCAATTTTTTCGTTCATTGCATAAAACTCCATTAAGTAAACAGAGCAAATTTGTTTATTTTTATCATATATATATATATATATATATATATATATAACGTGTTTATTGTATTATATCAGACATCATGCATATGTACAACATATTTGCACACGTCATGCATTCATATACAATATATAATATTCATATACAAACTGTGATTAATTTTACTTATCTCAAGTAGTGAACAGTACGAGGAGAAAATTCTTTGAAGACATCCGTAAAATCTATGTTCATATACTCGCGTACGCTCTTTTTCCCTGATTCACTCAGTCGAATAAGCTTGACCTTCTCAGATAGCGTAAGCTCCCGCCTAGGAGTATGTGTGGTGCCACCCGGCAGCTTTGACTAAAACTATCCTTGTGATTCTGTCCAAATGCGATAATCTCAAAGATAATAACGACGTTAATAATGCGAAGATTTTAATGGCTGCGAACCTGGGAACATTCGTTTTTATAGGTGAATGTAGCTTTAGCCTAAAATAAACTTTCTTTGATGATGGTTGTTTGGTTTGATTTGCTTTAATGTTGAAGGCTCCCAAGATTAAACGAACCCTGAGGAGCTTTTGCACGGGCGGCAGGTACAAACAGCTACGGAGCGAGCAGATGTTTGACACTGAGCAGATCAGTTTGAGATATATTGAACAATGCCGTTTAATTTATATAAAAAAACCTGCTACTACAAAGTGGCTAATTTTACAGTTAGATATTGCGTGGTGAGATCAGGGACGCATGGGTAATCGGTAGCTGTTTAATCAATTTAATGACCCCACGGTCGAGCGAAAAATATGCAGCTTCGCAGCGTGTGATCAACCGTGAAATAAAGTGACACGATGTTTACCGCTTCATATTTGCTGTGTTTATCTTATGAGCACATCACACCGTGACATGAGCACGCCGACGCGTTAAGGTAACAACTGGGGACTGCATAATGCAATGTGTTCCAGTCCCGCGAACAACAACAGTGCCGATGGCCTTTGTTGTCCAACTCCAATACTAACCCTTGACTGACATCACATATAAGAAACTTTGAATCAAATGTCACTCCCTTGATGCACACTCTGACAACAATTTTCTGGGTAAGAAAAAAACCATTTTGACCCAGTGTCTATGATTCCTATAAATGCTGTTATGTTGTCAGAATACAATGGTGACCTACTGTATAAAAGGCGGCTTAAAAGTCCAGGAAGACAAGCATCCCACAATTTTACGTTCACCAACCGCCCGAACAGTATCGTTCCTCACACGGACATGAGCTGTCTCTATTCTATGTAACTTCCTGTGGTGGAATTGAAAACTAGAAGATCCGTATCAAAGCCTGTTGAAAAATCGTAATCTTACTCCATGACAATCGTAAAAAAAGTTTCTTTTTTATTTTGCATTTGAGCAATTCTGACAGACTACAACAGATCTTTCAGTTAAATAATTCAACGTACTGACAAGATGAAAATAATGAAAATGTGTGATTTAGTAATGATTCAAAATATCACACCAATGTTTAAGGTACATATTTTCTATGTATGTTGATTTAAAATGTATAAAAAAATTCAGCATATCAGTGGAACAACTATTTTTGGGAAATACACATAATATTAAACTAATACCCCGAATCAAAACATGTTTATTAATTAAGGTATCAAACAGCATATCTTGCAACGAATGAAAATTAGTTATGTCGAAACCATAGAGTTAAGAAAGGTTTACCAAGTATTACATCACTTTTTTTGTTTTATACTTAATATATATAATTTCCTGCTACCAAGAAATCAGTCTAGCAATAATAAGCTTGTATTTTCTTAAGTTTCTGAGATACAATGATACAAATAGGAATGTTGCACAATATGATGTTTAAGGAAATAATTGCATATTAGTGCTACTCATAATTCCTTTCGAATTATTCATTCTACTTGCCTAGATTTCCTAAGATTGTTCAACATGAATTTATTTCTTAATTCAAAGAACTAAGGAGCTCAAAAATCCTAAAGATTAGGTCAATTGAAGATATTTTTTAAATACTGAGTAATAATACTTAGCGAAAATACTTATTATCATCAACTTGTGTAATACTATAATTATACCTTTTGGGTATTCCCATCATCATTAATGTGGGGAAATCGATTAAAATGCATTATCTCTATAAAATGATTTAATTCTCTTAGAAATTCATTAATTCTACAAAATCGAGGTTAAAGGTTGCAAAGCTAACTTTCCACAGAATGGACATTCATAATAGAAGTACAAACTGTCACATTTACCAATTTGTTCCTTTCCAAATAACCTAGAAACGCTTAGAAAAAGAATAATGCTTGAGATGTAAAGATAACGTAAGGTGGCAAAATCGTCTAAAACTTTTGAAAAAATCATGGCATTTATCATTTAATTCATTTGAGTGCCTGGGTGTCTAATGGGCAATGCATGCATGATAGAGACATACATGTACATTTATAAAAATATGATGTATTGTGATGGAAATGTCGACTTGAACACCAGGACTACGTAGACACAGAGGGCACTAGACTTTTTGTAACTGTCACACGATACCCCTGGATCTCTACCTATCCGACCCGAACATCCCCGCCCCTAAAACTACCCCCGATTCTCTCAATAATATTTTATCAACCTCTAATAGTTTTGGAAGAACTGAAGTTTTCTAAAACCGAAATGAAATTTCGTTCCTTTCTTCTGGAGTTTTCATTAATGAGTTGCAGAAGTCATATTTTTTTTGTTATTTGCACATTATTCTAAAACTATAAATGTGGTCGGAGAGCACAGGACTCCACCAAGGCAGTTCATTATCCCCATATGGAATTGTCAGAAATAAACCATGGTTTATATAAAAAAAATCCTGGTTTCAGATGGGGATCCGGATCATTCCCAAACGTTGATAAGTTATTCATTTAACCTTTGCCGAGCTATCCTGAAAATTTAATCTTAATCCTTTGAGAACTTTTTGAGTAATGTTGCTAATAGACAAACCAAAGCCACCAGAAACATAACCCTCAGCCTTTGGCGGAGGAAACTGTTAAAGAAAACGCTACCAAATTTACCACTTCACTCCTATATTGTAAATGGCACAGTTCTGTGAAAGAAACAACTTTCTATGTCAAATGGTTAATCTGAAAACGTAGCCTCTCATAATGTTCGGCATGATTTGATTCAAAGAGGTACCCCAAGAAATTTTGAGTACCGGATGTAATGGTTGTTTTTTTTTCATCCATTTTTTGTACCCCTTATAGATATGAAAATCGACATTGAAAATCATCAAAATAGCATACTTTAACCAATGTACCTTGGTTGGGTAGATAACCGGACATTTCACGCGACGAGTTAGTCCAGGATATTACAGTCTAATTGCTGAATAGCTTTGTTTCTCAACTCATACCACATTTAATTTACAATGCGAACAATTATACACAGCCTAGTCATTATTACGACATGGCAATGTGGCATCCCCTTTCACACCTGGTTGCTTTTTATGCGCGATTAATACGCACGCGTCACCTAGCACACGGCTGTAATTGGCTCTGTGCCAACCTCCTAAGGAACGCCAAGTGGTTCCATCGTCACTTAAAAATCAAATTATGAATCTAATGATAAAAGTACCGATGGTAATGTTTCTTACATGATGTTACATATGATGAAAAGATTTGCAATGGGTTTTACTTTCATGGAAAATCATAGAAAGGTCGCATCGTCTGCTAAAGTGCTCTCTGACAGTTTTTCAGCTTTTACTCAAAACAGCCTATGACTGAAATATTTTGATTTTAAAACGTTTTTTCTTAGTAATTAATGTATTATTAATTTCATATTTAGCACAAAGTAAGATAATAACTATAAAGATATATAACTGAAATTATTAGCTATTTTTTAAATGACAAGTAATAAATTGTGGCCGTAATATTTTTTAAGCAAGCTATTCATATACCTTCTTATAGAACATTTCTTATTTCTGGCTAACCCGTCGTACATTTTAATGAAATTTCAATAATTCATTTTAAGAAAAATTCGTATAATGCTTTCGTGTTGGATGTATAAGCTTGTTTATCTACGAGCTGTTAGTAAACAGAGCAATGTCGAGAGCACAATGTAGACTAACAAGAAATCCATAAAAGGTCCTCTGATACTGTGAAGGGGATCCTTGCTGCCAAAAAAATAGTTTAATACCCTGAAAAGGTATGGCCGCCTTTGACAATAATGAATAATAAATTGAGCGAGCTGGTATTAAAACTGAAAACAACCAGGTGAATAATGCTTCACTGACGTGAACGGGTGCGAATATCAGTGGCGTCAATTTTTCTTCCAGGGTGGGGGGTGGGGGGGGGGGGGGATAACTCGCCCCCCACACACACATATATAAATTTATATACCTTTTTGGCGCCAATATGACACATTTCAAATATATATATATATATATATATATATATATACTTAATCATGTTTCAAATATATTTCAATATAATATTTCACAGTAAACTCATAAATGGAGCATTTCTACATTCTATTCAAATCTATATTTCAATTACAATATATATATATATATATATATATATATATATATATATATATATATATATATATATATATATATATGTAATTCTCTGAAAAGTAGGGGGGATGATAAAATTGACCATCCCCCCCTTGCCAAAAAGTGGGGGGGGATATATACCCCCATCCCCCCCCCCCATATTGACGCCCCTGGCGAATATTTTGAGGGAAGACCGGGAATGTATCAGCGGAGCGAGTGGTTATGGGCTGGATGTTCCCTTCCTTCAGTGCGGGAAAAAAGTTAAAATTTTTATTCAAACGTTCAGCAATTTTGGAAAAAAATAACGAGGAATATTCTGACTCCAGAAACCACCAACATATACAAGTGTTTAACCTAAAACTACTTTGAACAGCAACCCCGTCGCCCCTCAAACCCTTGGATCCACCAACATGAATAATTTAATTTGTACCTCATTACCACCAACATGAATCACGGAAACGAGAAGAATCATGTCATAATATCAGTTATTGTTTTATTTAATTTTTTTCCTCAAAGTTTATACTTCGTTAATATTTGAAGACCTTTTTTTCTGTAAATATTTTTTCTGTAAATAATTCAACGGTTTGTTCCCCCTCACCCAAACAGCTCTTATGCACTGCCTCATTAAAAGCTGACTGCTCAATACTTGAGCTGCACCCAAAGTATGTAAATAGCAAACCATTAAAAGTAATAAAAACAGTCAGTATTTGAAATTAAACTCTATCTTTTGTAACTCACCCTCGCATATTTGAATTTTGTAGTTGATACTTACAACTCTATAACTGTAATCTTTCACCGTTATTCATCTTATTTGTCACATATTTTGTACATTTTAATGTATTCTGCACATGTTTTTGCACCTTTTAATGGTTCATTATGTCATACTTGTATACATATTTCATCTATATGATTCTGGTTACCTCTCATCAGTGTATTTTAGTCTTATTACTTGATTAATCAGTATCCTTCAGAAATATCCTAAAAGAAGTGGTAGGCATAAAATTTAGTCAAAAATAGCTGGCTATAATATATGAAAGATTATATTCCATAAATACATGATTCTTGTAAAAACTATTTTCTATCAATTCAGTCAATCTGTCATAAAACTGGCTGATTTATCAGTTAATTTGTAAAGTGCCTGAAGATTTCAGTTATTTTATTAGTAGTGCCGGAGTAAATCGTTCATTTAAGGTGTAATAGGTGAAAGGTGTAATAATGTTTTTGATGAAAGCAAATGGTAAAATATCCTTTTGAATATAGTTTTGATTCCAATGAAAAAGTTCATACCTCCGTGTTCTGTCGAACAGAGAACAAGGGTCGCTGCAATTAATAGAAGCATGCTTCTGTCTTCTGGTGGATCGTCATGAGCGCAGGCTCTGGCGCTCTGACAGAGGGAACCTGACGCTGTCGTTTATAAACCTGGGAATGAAGGCATAATATATTCGTGTATTATGAATATGTCCTTGCATGCACTGGCGGAGGCATTTTCATATCTATAAACGGATGCATTAGTTATTTCTATGCTGACGTAATCAGCTGGTTGCTTGGAAAGTATTGAGAGAATAAGAGGATATATATATGTGTGTGTGTGTGTGTGTTGTGTGTATTTATGTGTTTAGGTGTTTGTACGCAAATATCAATATAACACAACCTATCCCTATTGATACGTTGTTTAGCTAATGTTTAAGTTACACAAAATGTTTTTACACAATTTATCTTCACGAAAGGGTACATGGGGAATAATAATGACAAGAATCATGAGCTTTTCTAGCTTATCAGAAATTGGAAAAAAGTGGCCGTTTAGCCCATGGGCACTAAGGAAGATGGGATGAAGGGCCATCGATATAGCTCAAACGACTTAGAGTCGGTGAGTTTAAAACACTGACTAGTCTGAGGACCCGTCTATACACATCAAATAAATGTACTAACATTTTAGAGAAAGTCTTGATCTATACAGAAATCAGCAAATCTTCAACTATGTCATCCAAAACATGTAACAGATTTTCCCTTACAATTTAACAATCCAATGATGCATTTAATATTCTGTTTAAATATCCAACGACATAATCTAGAAAGACTGAGTGATTACATAACCCTCGGCTTTGTTGGTCAACCTGGGTTTGTTTGAATCTACTTATAGAGACAAATAGTCGATGTCAGTTTCAAACAGGTTAACTTAAAGTAAAGGATTGTTAACACTAGTGGCCGGGAATCGATATTAGGAGACTTTTTTCATTAAACACTAGGGAAGGAAGATCGCTGACACGCTGCCATGCAATCTTTACATTAACGCTTCCATTATCTGCTGGCTTTGAACTATTAACATGCTTTGAAAATACGCCAGGCAATGTTATGGATCGATTGAGTGGAAGATATATTTTAGTGAGGATGTTTTAATTGAATCTGGAAGTTTAATTATCACATTCATACAATTACACTAATAAACATTTACTCTGGAAAGATAAGCGTTATCTCATAAGCTGTCGCAGTTATAGTTAAAGAAGGGCACGAGAGGGTTATTATTGTACTTTTTGGTGACATCAGAATCTTGTTTTACTATTAACGGCGTCCACTTTAATTCGGAACAGCGATACTCAAGATTGGAGAGTTATTATTACAGGCGAAAAGTACAGGGCCTATACTTCCACATAAATCTGAAGAAGGCAAATGATGGATCACTTGGAAATTAAAAAAAAAATCTCTTAAGCTCAGAATACAGAAAACGTTATTGATTTACCCGAAACCTATTTTCAAAATAAATAAGCTGATTTTAGGTAACTTTTGAGAAATGTTACAGCTGCGTCATTTCTAAAAAAATTATAAATAAATTTTCTCTCAAAATCCAAAACGCATTTTATATTCTCTTCAAAATTTTACTATACAAGCCACCAAACTCAATCTAAGAATTAAACAGGATCCACAACAGAGGAATGGAATAACCTCGTGCCAGTTTGTCAGTGATGTAGCTATTTAGAGGGGGCGCATCGTTTTCTTTCCTATTTTCCTGCATGCGAGAATTATGTATACAAAACGTCTACTAACCAGAGTTGGGTCCAAAAGTACTCGTATTCATAGTACTCGTACTCATGAGTACTTTTTAAAATCACAAAAGTACTTGTACTTGTACTCGAGTACTTTGAAAGTACTCGGTACTCATATGAGTAATTCATGAGTACTTCTGGGAATTTCATATATCATTAAAATTTTTAGTATATTATAGTTAGATATTATATATAATATAAAACATATATATTATCATATATAATAGTACCTAAAGCAATCCATCTGTTACTATAACTGAAACTATTACAGCATTTTTGCATTGATAACTACTACTATTACTATTACTTGGCTTCTATTACTAATACTATTAGTTTTATTTAATATAAATATAAATAAATTGAACTATTTTATTAATAATAAATTCATGCAACTATGTGTACAGCATTATATATTTCCAGCAAGATATGTACAACATAGTGTTTAATAAAACATTTAATTAGCAAATTCATACTGAGTAATATTGTAAGAGAAAAATTCTAATTTTTGAAAGATCCCAAAATAAAAAAAGTTAAGGTTAGCCACAATTCAATACAATTGAATATACTCAGAACCTGTTCATCATAACATCAACAGTACTCTTGGGCCTGGGCTAATCAAGCTTGAATTGATTTATACATGTAACTAAATTTGATTGTAGGTTTAGCAGATTTTCAGTGGGAATTGCAGTCTTTGATGAGCTCTGTGCACAATCTGTGGCACAACCAAGACTCAGCTGTTGACTGTCAACTGATTAACCCATGAAAAGCTGTGACTATCAGACTATACACCCCGTAGCTACTACAACATAGGCTTCGGCATCACATTCTACTATCAGCTGACAATCACGTTGCCCAACATACTGTGTGCGCTCACCAAGGACTTCTCCATTTTTAATGACCAAGCCTACTAAATAAATCATCAAAGAGAACCAGTAGTTAACCTCAAGCCATAGCCTTCTGTCCAGTGGACCATGAAACCACCGAGTATTAATTATTCACACTACACTGGGCGCTTTACTGTGCTCTATCAACCTAATCAAACTAACACTCAACTCATCAGATATGTTAGCCTAGGGTTGTAATAGAAAAGTAATAGCTATTATACTATCACTTAGGGTATATTTACCATTATTAGTTCAAATTTCTTTTCTATCAAAAGTAATAATACTCTTACTAACTTTGAAAACCTGTAATATTCTATTTATATTACGTATTACTATCCTTGTTGTAATATGCCACTGATGTAACTGTTGTTAATACTCATAAATTATTACACATGATGAATGACATGGTCAGTCTGTCAGGTGTGTTGTTTTATACTATTTTCACATATACCGGTTGTCATTAAATATCTTCATTAGGCTACAGCCACATATTATATATAAGTTGATATTATATAAATAATAACTTATGGTTGTTATTATTATAGTTATTATTATTGTTATCATTGTTATTATCATCTGATTACACTTGGTTAACATATGGTAATATGCTTTATACAATGACAGTGAGATTTCCTTTAACAATATAACTTTCATATATTTACTTTTATATCATTTTTTATATTGTAGTTTCTGAACATTCCCACCAGTATTTTTTTAATTTGCATAATACAACATTAAGTAAATTGTAAATCTTGTCCTGGCTAAAAAATATATATTTGAGAACCTACGAGACCAGATGTTATTTCAATGCAAACCATCTACCATAATAAGTTAATGCTTTGATATATTTCAACTATATATGGCCTGTTTATATGCCCTAGAGTTTGCATTTCGCCTCAGTATTTTGATTAAGCATAACACAAAATTGTATATGTTTTTATTTTGTCCTGAGTTTTCATTAATAAAAATATATATTTAATTTAGTAACATCATTAAAGAAGTTTGGTTTCAAAAAGTACTTATTTAAGTACTCATGAGTACATTTTGAGTACTCTGTCACGTACTCGAGTACATTTGAAAAAAGTGCAAAAGTACTCAGTACTCGTACTCGAGTATTTTGAAAGTACTCGGACCCAACTCTGCAACTAATACTCTAGACTCAAGTCATGGTGCTGCCACCCCCCCCCCCCTTTATGCGACAATGTATATCTACCCCTCCTGGCCACACATATATGTCTTATAGTACCTTATATGTATCCCCAGCAGTAGAACAGCCCCAACCATAAGCTTAATTATTTAACAGTCATAATTATTTATCTCCTTTCCCCATTACTTAACACTTGATATCGCAAATGCAGTTTTAACAGTAATTCTGTAGACTGAGGAGAGACACGTGTACTGGCGGTTTTGTTAGCCTGGTAATTCATGAGAGCATGCTTCAGTCTGAAAAGCATAGCATGGAAATGGAAAAAAAACTAACCGTTCTATGCTAGTGTTTATACACTATGAATGATGTTATAAAAGTAATTATTGAACAAATATGAGGTTACAGTTATTGCATGACAGTGTCTATGGAAGATTTAGGGAAACTTGGATAACTTAATGTATATATCTATGAAAAATGCTCTATGTAATTTCTCCTAAACGATTAATGATAAGGCCTATGCATGTCCGTTCATACAAAATAAAAACTGTATGAATACCGCAATTCGTTATTTTAATCTTTTTGTTCCGTTATTTTCAACTCACCAAGAATCTATTAAGACTAATTATGTTTAGTAATGAAAAGCATTATGCAAAGTGCACACAGCTTGGTCGAATGAAGGGCTCGACAGACTGAACCCCAGGGGGCGCTAGTTGTTTACCTGCGCTTTTCAAGATAGGATGTTTTTCTACCATTAATATTTCTACTATTCATTAATGAGGTGTATTATCTCTTGATAAGTGGTATTTTCTCTAACCGTTCAATGATAAATAAAATAATTCCATGAAATATCTATAATATTACATATACACGTATTTCCGTGTAAAGATTGTTATTAAGATCTTGATATTGATCTGGATATGCCTTTTGTTCGCTAGCATGTTTACATACAATAAAGAACTCAGACAAATGCCCCAGGAGGCTGAAGGGAGTGTGATGACACAAAATGCTTGAATTATGAATCATTATGCATGGTTGCAATAATCAATGCATGAAGTGTTTCCAAAACAAACTGAGGGAAATCAATTTAAAAGAGTGCTCTTTCTTTAAGCACTGGTCACCACGTTTACAACAGACAATGACATATTACCACGTTTAGAAAAAAGGAGCGTGTTCAGCTATTTAGTTCTACGCAATAGGAACGCGTCCTCGACGATTGTGCTGACTGATTTAACGTCTGCATATTCCTTTTAAGTTGAATATCTACTACTTCAACAGCAATTTGTTTCCAAATATACATAAAAGTTATTCAGTTTACAGTTACAATAAAATATTGTAACTTTATCTTTAATACGTAAAGAAATAAGACATGCTGGAGGGGTTTTTAGATAAGCAAAGGTGTATATATATATATATAAAGCGAAACCCCGCCTTAAGACAACCACGCCTCTAAGACAACCTTCACCAATAAATCAACTTTGCCGGGTCCCGAAGGTTTTTTTAATGTTAGGTCTTTTATGAAAGTCCCACAATTGTGACCATCCCAAAATTCAGAGTTAGGACCAACTTTTTCTGGTCCCTCGAGTAGGAGCTTACACAAAGATAAGGCGATTTCTGGACTGTACATGTAATTAGTTTCTATAGAGCTTATGCCACTCAGGCATGGTAATTAGCATAGTGTGCATTGGCAGCTTACAAAAGGTAAAAGGATGGTATACATTCTTGTAATAACTGACAACTTTCTGATTTTGTGTGGCGCCGTTTTCATCTTAGTTCGCTCCCTAGTTAATGTACTGGATATCTGCTCAGAAAAAAAAAATCGTAAAATCTACTGGGTCATCCAGTGGGTTAAGTGATCAAGTACTGCCCAAATATGAACTCGTTTCCCTGTTCATGCTGTACAAGCAAAGTGTATAAACACTAAGTAGACCACGCTGGATATCTTCTTTAAAAAAAAGTGAAGTTTGACTTTTTAAGATGGACACACAGTGATTAATTACTTGTTCTGGTATATATGAACTTCCCTACACGTATGATTTAACAGTGGATAAATAATTATTTTGTACAAGTTTTGCTTTTATTCCACTATATATATATACTATATATATAAATATAAATGTATGTATATATACATATTTATATGTGTGTGTGTCATGGTACAAATGTGATCAATTGGGATCAACAAGCGGGTGCTGTGTCATAACGTATCACTAACAAACATCTCAGGTGACAATTTTAGATGTATTCTAAAAGCAGTTAATCTAGCATTCCAAACAGGGGTATTGTTATTGGAATTTAGTACATGTAAAAACAGTTATATTCAATGTATTCAGAATGTTTGGAATTTATTTAATATATGGTTAAACATATTCACTTCAAAATGCTTAATATTTTATTATCAGATGAATCAGAATAAAATAACATATTTTTCTTCCCATACTAATGTTAATGTTGAGATTTAATTAATTTTCAGATTGTCACCTTACATGTACCAGTACAAATAACATTATGACACAGAACCCTTTGGAACAATTGCCAATCGCACCAGTAGAGATCACAATAGGGATTTGTACTGGTACGATTGGCAATTCTATCAGTACAGTACCAACACACACACACACACACACATATATATATATATACAGTCCAGTCTGTCTGAACGACCAACTGTGAAATGCGGGCAACTGGCAATTACGACCTTTGGATATCAATCCTTTTCGAAATTCCGTTATATTATCTATAGATTAAATCCGTGAAATACGACCACCTGGCTATTACGGATAATGGGCAGTTTTCCCGGCCAAAGTGATATAATGACCTTTCTAATTGACCTGCGGTCACTTACAACGCTGTTTGTTTTACTTTTGGTCATTTGAGAGGACCCTGAGCCCGGAGCTCCGACAAGGCCGCGTGAATGGCTCACACAATCACACATGAATGGAGGCCCCCTAGTTAATCTCTGATCTGTATGCCAGTGGTTTGTCTTTGATTTATTCAGATTGTCAAGAAAGGCGTTATTACTATGATATTCCTATGGAGCAAGTGATGTTAGTAACCAGTGACTTCAGCTAACAATTTTAAGTCGTTCATTTGGGGGTTTGTAGCTGACAACGCATTTTGTTTATAACGCGGGGTTTAAAGAAAGCGCATTGTTATAAAACATGTTCCGCTAGAGAAATTAGCAGCTGCTCTCTGGCTATGAACGTGGCCTCCGCCGCATAATAATGACAGCCATGATTGTTCTGAGAACTGATTTGAGATCGTTTGAAATTGCCATACGGCCGTCTAGGACTATGCAAATGAGTTGTGTCGTGTGTTTATTGAAATACATATATAATGTAAAAAAAGTAATATTCCCAGTAAGAGTTTACAACGGCATACAAAAACACGATGGTCTCTTAACAGAGACTTTACTAATTAGTACATGTCTTAGGCTTCGCTCCATATTTAGCATAGGTAGTGGTACGGCCCGATCTCCGACTAAAATTTCTTTAACTAACTTAACTTTAAAGTCATATTAACGTCCAAGTCATACCTCAAAAGTAATAAATGAGGTTTTCAATAGAAACCATATCTACAAAAGCGCATAAATACTCTGATAAAGTATTTAGACAGTAAGCATAATAAAGAGAGTTGAAAGAGAAAAGCCACCACCGGTTAGGTTGATAAATTTTATTTTGCAATATTTTGTAACAAGTCATCTCTTTCACTGCATCAAAAGATGGAACTGATACTCCCCGGCACATTTTGATGACGTCATTCTAGAGGCCGAAACACCAAAAAATATCTTCAAAATAAATTACCCAGGGATAAACAATTAAGTAACGGCATTTCACCAGTATCTCATCTACCGTGATTCCCTGCACAATAATTGCATAACATCTTCCTAAATTGCAAGTGCTTGGATTCAGTATGAACTGTCGCCTATTTATTAATAATACTAAAGACATTTGTTTGTTCATTAATTTACTCCTGTAAAGAATCTCACAATACGATATTTATCTGTGTATGGATGTCGGTGACATGATTTTTCGATGCGATGGAATGTTTGGAAAAATAACAAAATAAAGAGGCTTACGTAAGTTTGATGGCATGAGATAAATAATTCATGAGACAGTAAGCATGGCTTTTAAAAGTTAAGTGTTTGAGGTGTTACCAAAACAAACCGTCGGAAATCAATCAAAAGCGGTGCCACTCTCTCAAGCCATAAATCAAAGTCCCTAACTTTGATAGGGACAAAACATTGAATAATAGATAGGGTTATGCAGAACCAGCCATGCGATGGTTGCCACACACACACATATGCATTGGAGAGAGAGAGAGAGAGACTCAGACAAGTCATTAGCGATTATCAGAAGCTGGTCGTGTTGACAGCGCGTCCCGGCTGCAAGACTGCGACATTAAACCATTAACCTTTGTTCAAAGGATTTTTTTTATAAAGATCAAATTATAAATTATGTACATTAAAACAAACCTTAAAAGAGCATTTTTGTACCACACCTTATATGATGTTAAGTCTAGCTATTACCTTTGCCTCTTCTCCATGATAATTAATACAGTGAAGTAAAAGGGTAACTTATATGCTGATTCAACATAGGAATGTTATTTTTGCATAATTACGTATTGAAAGTACATAAAGAAAACAAATGCCACACGTAAACAAATTTAAACATCGGGGACAGGTTCATGTTCCCGGCATCAATCCCTCAGGGCTGATCGGTCCAGCCTATATTTCTCTCCGTTCGAGGCACCTACTCCACCTGCTGGGGGAATCTGGAACTATAACCCAGCCGGTGCCCCTCGCGGCATGAAGGGGAGTGCTGGTACAAATCTGAAGAGACAAATCGATACAACTCTGTTTCAGTAGGGGATCCACCATTCATGAATGTTGTATCGCTGTGTTGCACACCATAGCCTTTTTGTTACCGAGTTTATTTGATAGGTCGGAGCAAATATCACGCTGGTTAGTGGTTCTGCGTCAAGGCACGACATCTAGGGCAGACATTACTCAAAGCAGGGAGTGTACACACAGGGTTACAGGCCCATGTCCACATCAAAACAGCACCCCTTTCTAAAAAACAGTTTTTATTCTATCATTGAAATAAAAGAAAAGACAGTCATGACAAAACCAGGCATTAAAGACATGGATGATTAAAAAAGCAGCTCATAATCTGTAGAATTGTGACATAGATATAGAGATAGATGTCTTTTATATCACACATTTATTCACAGTTACATTAGTAGTCAGATACAAGAAAAGTTGTTTGGTGGCAGTATGCTTGGTGGCGAATGAAGAGGAATGGAGAGGAACAATTATCAAATTTATGATTCAAAATTTAATTTTAGAAATTTACATGTACCAATCAAAACAGCTAAGTTGTCTGAATTAAATAACTCTTTATATCTTTAATTTATCTGGTAACTGTTAAGTTCTCCTGAGAATATACTGATATTATTTGTTTATACAATAATGGCATACAAACTTATCATGAAATTCATCACTCAAGTCAAAAGAGATATAAAAGGGACATAATCTTTCTACATAGGATAACCATTACAATCATCTTACCCTCATGATAAGCCGGTTTTACGTTTGACATGGACTAACGAAACGCCGATGATAACAAGGTCATATATGGTTCACGGACTTTAAAGAAAGAATAACATTTGCTCACAAAGAGAAATTAACCTCTTCCATGCAACTATTTTGCTTGTATTGATCTTGCAAACTGAGTTTAAAACTATGATGTAGTGACCACCAGGGCTTGCCTTTCTTTTCAATAAGTATTGTATTGCCATGAAATAACACGCCATTTTAGCTGCCTGCGACATATGTATCACAACCGTGTATCCTTTAATGAGTGGCTTTTTTGGTGAATTTTAGATTAGGATAACCTTCACGGAACAATCCTTTCCATTCTGATGGTGATCTGGATGTACATAACTTATTCATAATGTATAAACGTAAAGTATTCAATAGATATTTACCAATGTATGATAAGGTTTTATTTTTAATTATTTGGTTAAAATAATCATTTTATCTTTAAATAAAAAAAAAATTGTCATCTCTTTTTATCCGAATAGAGGATCACTGGGAATAAGGAGCGTTAGTGTTTAATAGCTCGGGTTGATCACATCTTCTATGTAAATTTGTACCCAACACATTTGATTTTTTTAGTAATATGTTTTCAACACAGCCAAAATTATCAGCAAGTTCACATTGTATGGAGATGTTGGAACCATTATTCATATTACACAATACAGTTCAATAATTCAATGGGTCCTTAATGATCGTGCCATCCTGCAGTGTCATTGATCGTAAGGCGAATGAGTTAACGATATCATTTCAGTGTGATGAACCGCCTAGATGAAGAACACTGAAAATCTTATTGATTTAAGGTCAAACACATTATTGCTACCACATGCGCCTTTCAGTCTATTAAGTACCTTTCTGCTGATTATTGTCTGTTCACCAGACTTGATATAAGTAAATTCAGCCCAATACAACATTCCGCAATGATATAGCCCCGCGTCCTAAAGGTTGCAGTGACCTGTTCCCAACTCTGTTTATATATAAAATGTATATGTGTGCATGTTGGTACATATTCCATCGAGGAATTGTTGTTCTATTGATTTCCGGGCAAAGTGTTATGCATCAGTCTCAAACTCGGCACCGGTATTTTATTTATTTATATGGAACAGAAGGGAGCTTCTGGAACATGTTCATAGATGTCGCTAGTTGTCAAGCATTTTCAAAGAAGCACGGATCAACATTAGTCACTTCTTGCATCGACAAAGAAGGCCATCACGGCAATCCTTTTATTAATGAAATTTCTCCTCTCACGCACCTGGTGTAAATACTGTATGCTTTCTCAAATATTTTGGCCTGAAATTTTCTGCTCCTCTGCCCCACCCAAACTTGGAGTGACCTAACCTGCCCTGACTTTATGGCAGAAAGCCAGTTCTCGGCACAGCGATGGCATCGACGCTATAAATACATTTTATTCGGGATAGAAATGTAAAAATGCGAAAAGTCTTTGTTAGAAATAATCACACGAGAAATTTAGGACACCAGTGTACACACAAAGCTTTGACAGAGAGTTTATATTGCCCGTTTGCCTGATGAATCCTGATTGAACTTTTTGAACAGCCGACCATCGTTGCTAGGATTAAATCCAAAAACTATTGGGCTGGCTTCAAATATCTTGTCATGTTCCCTTTTTGATCGATACGTGTTCAATGTTTCAAAGTACTTACCTTTTTAAATCGAGTTCTTTACTAGCGAAAGGTACATTCCATGTATTAATACGTTTTACGCAGATCAGGTACATTATAAGTAAAAACTATAAAACATTTTTCACTCAAATCAAGTAAATTTCATGTATAAGAACACCCTATACTCAATCAGGGGATTGTACTGGAATACCTAAAAGTATGTCATGGACGAACATAGTAGGACATCATTCTTAAAATATCACTGGTTGTCTATGCCACGGACTAGCTTGAGGTCTTCGGTACCATCCGCAAGCAGAGGGAAGTATATGAGAGAAAGAATGCGTTAGCTATGAGTTCACTTATAAAGTATGCTTGGATAAGAAACTTACGATCCTTACTTACCCAAACAACTTAGGTGGGCCAAGTGAAGGTTTAAATAATCTCATGTCATTATAACGTGCCACCGACAAAATGTACGTTTCCAACCCACAAGACCTGGAGAGTTTTTTTTTTTTATTTTCCCTAGATTTCTTTATGTCCTATACAGAGGAGATTGCGGGGAAAAGCGATTTTATGGCGGCCATACTGTGATATTGTTCATTTCCAGTTACAGAGGATAACATCAGCTATGTGGAATTACTCTCATATTGTGTGTGCTCCTAGAACAGTGTTGCAGATCAATCAGTATTTTCTTCGTACATCAGGCTGTTATAATACCAAATTACAAGTTTGCATAAAGAGATTTAAGTTTTCTGTCAATCTTTGCACTGAATTTTGACTTTTCCCCAAGTAACTAATAATTTTAATCTGAGACTCATTTGTACTCTGACTGTTCGTTTTAGAGAAAATGTGCTGTTCATTGTAATTCTTGTTCGTCTCAGTTCTTGCAGTCCTTGGCCGTTACACTCCCAGTTTGCCTATCAACTCAACCAGTTCTTTCAAGAAGTGGTATAACCTTATTCACAGAACGTAGATTCCACCCTTTCCATGAAAATTCACTTGCGATATGCATGCCCCTGCCAATCGCTTTTCCATGGAGCAACACTTGGTTTTTTATATTAGCAGAGCTAAAACATTGATTCTTTATCAGCAGAGCTAAAACATTATGTACGTAACAAATTATCGAACTCAACTGAACAGGACATTCTTCTTATTATTTTTTAATGAAAATGATGTACTTTGTCATCTCGGAGCAAACGACCATCAAACATGTAACCAATGTCCTGTACCCAGATGACACTTGACACTTGACACCGACCGCCTGAAATATCATTCTGTACCTAGCAATGGATATTGCAAATTTAAACATTCAAATTTATTCTTAATGCTTAAATCAGGAAGTTTAACTCTTAGACCAATGAAATTTCACAGACATATTCAAATTATACATACCGTTCTACACACCATTACATCCTTAATGTTCGGGACATATTTTTGAATAACCCAAGATATATGAATTAATTGACCAGCTACTTTCAAGACCACCAAGCTGACCATACTCCAACGGGAAAGTTCTGTGTAATCCATATAATGATTGCTTCTGTGGCTCTCACTGGTATCTTTATTAAGAAGTGTTTCATAAGAGGTCTCAGAGTTATCCCAAGCCTACTAAAAGTGTGCAATAAAGGCTAAACTATTAAATGCAAGGGACGGATACAGGAACTTAGGGGGCTCAGCCACTGGCACAGGGGAACGAGTATATCCAGAATACTTTGAAAATTTATACATACGTCTGGCATACAGATGTGCAAGGACAAAAGTGCAACACGCTTATTTTAGGCTTCTTGTTGCTATGAAGAGTGGCCGGAGCAGAGGGGAGCGCCCATACGCCCTCACACCCTGATATGGACTAAGGAACGGAGGGGCACTGAAGTAGGGGAGACATGCATAACGTTAATACATACTGAATTCTTCTGCCCAGGACAAATTGTTTTTGGCATGAACAAAACTTAACGGTCACTACACGGTCCCCTCAGATTGTGTTCTCATGTGTCTCGCGCTGTTCAGATTTCTTAATATTCTTTATATTGACAAATGTACAAAAGGAAATATGCTTCAATTTCTTTCAAATTGAATGAAGTCGTTAACTCAAAAAACATGACCCCCCCCCCCCCCATGTGTTAAAGTTTTCTTCGCAGTCTCTTTGACTTCCACTTATCAAAGTTTACTTTTTATAAATATTGTCGGTTTAAGGACCGATGACCAATTAAAAATTTTGTTGTACCTTCACAAACCGTGAAATCGGCATTAGAATGGTAACTAAAATATTGACTTAGTGAATTCATATATATATATATATATATATATATATATATATATATATATATATATATAATAGAGAGAGAGAGAGAGAGAGAAATTCAGTTAGTTTATGTGTCTCATTGACTGTGATTTAGCAAAGATTAAAATAATATTTCCTGTTTTTCTTATATATATATATATTTCGTTCTTATATTAGGTTAAGGTTTAGGGGTTTGGTTTGTTTACCATTGCCCATTCACCCCTTGAATCAAAGGATTTTGATCAGGCGTCTTAGCGGGGATGGCCGTCTGAATGAGATTCGAGCCCACAACCTTGCAGTCACAAGTCCAGCACCCTTACCAGTACGCCGCCCAAGCTCCACATATGTGGCTTTAGAAAGAAATATAATATGCATAAATTTCAATTAAAATTATCAAATTAGACCATATGAATATGTCCATATTGTAATAACAAGATACGTGAAACAAATCACTTTTTGATATCATTTTCAACTACACTGATTTTTCTGTCAATTTTTAAAGTGCCTGTCTTTTAGTTTATTCATTATTAAATTGCCTGAGTCAATTAGGGAATTTGTAACATGACCGTAACATGAAACCATGAAAGGTAGATTTAAATCACATAAGTAATATATTAATTATGCAGATCAGATATATTCGGTTCCTTTGATGTGTATCACCAATGCACGTTTAGCATTCATGAAGTATATCCGCAAAAACCTGGACAAAACATGAGCCTGGTGTACGTGACCCGATCTTACGATTCAACAGATTTTGAACATGTCATTGCAAACTGGAAGGCCAAAGAATGTAGATCGTCATTATCAGGATATCAGGATGGATAGGCCTTTTATGTATACGATATTATATATAGCGGTTGTCGCGGAAAATGAAACATATGTATTTTGTGAAAGTGGGCTTCAGTAGGCACTGATGTATAAATAATAAATTAAAAAAAATGTTAATGTGCAGTACTCGTGGAAGTACTGTTTGAACCCATCGATCGCAGCCTGGTTTGAATGCCCCAGAGAAATCTGAGAAAAATGGAGAAAAGACAGAGTCCCTGTTCTGTACTTCAAACGAACGTTTGGTTTTAAATTCCAGACAGCTCGATCCGCCCTGATAAATAATATAACACCTGTCACATTTTATATTCTGGATACGTAATCAAATCAAACACGGTTCTTGGTTAGCCGCCTGCTAATATACACGGCTTGAAAAACTTTATTTTAGTACTTTTCTAAAGAAAAAAAACCCAAGGTAATTAAAAAATCCAGTTTCTCTCGATAATTATAGAATAATAAGTATAAGGAATGTATTTACGGCAGAAATGCGGGAGTAAACTAAAAGATATATTTAAATCCTAAAATATCAAAATCTTTATAAACCGCCAAGCCAAGTTCAGTTAAAATAGTTGTTATATGTTACCAAGTAGAGGCCCTTCATAGATGCCAGAAGCATACGCTTTAAGTGGCCCAGGATCTTTATTCTGTGAACACACTAGAAACGTTTTAAAAAATTGATATGCAGTATCTAGGATCTAGTCCCACATTGAAACAAGTCACAATTATATATTGATTAATAAAGAGTAGAGAGTGTACTGGGGTAGGACGTTCCGCTTACGACCCTGATCCGTTGCCATGCAAGTGGGTTGTAGTAGCATGTTCAAGATCGGTGGGTTTTTTTTCCGGGTTCCCAGTTCCCTCCTATTATAGAAGGAACAGCTGGGTGCCTGTGTTAGGCAACCATTACCTGATGTTCGCCGGAGTGTAAACACCATCTTAAACTTAGGCGTGAAACTCAGAGTTGTAACAAAATGCCTCAACGCGTTTAATATTAAGTCGACATGTTCTTTTCAGCCACAGAGTACATTTCTGCATCGAATGTAACTAAAATACTAAGATATATATATATATATATATATATATATATATATATATATATATATATATATATATATATATATATATATAAAATGCCTAAACTGAGCATGAAATTCCGAAATAAGATAAGAGCTGGACACAATTTTTCGATGGAAGCTTGCTGAGATGTTCTAAAAAAATGTTATTAGACCAATATAATTTTACAAGTATAAACTTATTGGGATTTAGTTTCGTGTTCAGTGCTGAAAGAGTGTGAACAAAGAATTATTTCTGCAAGCTTTCTAAGTACTTTTAGTTTTGTTATGATCGAGTTACCAGTAAATTTTGTTGTTTGTCATAACCACTGTCACCTGTTTTATTATAGGTTTTCTTTTTTACAATGCATTCATTTGAATGAAAAGAGGATATTTAGCATACTTGGCATAATTTATTTTCTTTAATGAATTACTACTTCGAATTAAACAAGAGCTACACTGCGGATAAGGAAACCACATGATATCAAGGCTCCATGATTGTTCTAAGATCACAGGGACGATTCTATGTGTTTTCCTTCCATTTTTCATTATATATATATATATCATTCAACCTCTTCCAGACATTGATTTATCGTTCCGACAATTATGCTATAATGTGTATCCACATTATGTTATAATATACGTATATTATCTATTTTCTTTCTCGGCTGATGTTGATATACGACGGTAGAAACCAAAGGGGGCATTCCATGAATCATCTCAACAAAAAGATATCCTTTTGTAGATTTTGCATTCATAGTTTATATCATGTATGTATTGAAGTGAGTTTCAAGAATTATTATCTTGGTTCTGTATTAGAAATGTTTGTATTTAAAACTCCTGAAATGAAATACCATATATCACCAAAACAGTCTTGAAGCAAGAATATGATACAGATAGTATATTTCGATCAAGGTGGCGTGAAAGTTTAACGATAAAAAAGAAGAAAGTGCTGGTCAGCATCTCTCCAATCTGATATGTCGTCTGCTGAATAAAGAACGATTAAATCAATTTTATTTCCGGCTCTTTGATTGGCAACGGTTTTAGAAGATGAGTTAAAAACGTCAAAGATTAAAACAGGATGGAAGAGATTAGAAAAAAAGAACGCCTGTAAATGAACTTTGTGACCGAAAAAGGGCAGGGAATGAGGTTCATTTCTTCTGTCACTTTTTATTGAACAGGAAAGAGTTTATTGTACTGTGTACCATGGGTACTAACAATTCTCTGGAACGGCGACGAAAAGTTCATACATTGTATATTCAATGGTGAATCTCGCATATCCGTAACCTGAAATATCCGACCGAATAATATGTCCCCCAAATCCATCGAATAAACGAGGTTCTACTGTATCTTGTGATTATGTTGTTGCAACCAGTTTATGTAACATATGTAACCTATCTGGTGACATGAAAATGCAGGAGGGCTGGGTATACATCAGAATATGTATATGCAAAAATGGTAAAACATGATTTACATATGACAATGGTAATAAAATATTTACTTTCATTTCATCACTTTTACTTTGCAATCATTATTGCATTTCCCTTTTACGTGTTAGCCGTTACCCGGGCCATCGTGACTTCTTTAACGTTGGACACACCCTGGCATAGAATAATATAACTCAAGGCCATTAAAGAGGAATACGCAAGATTAGGTTGGAAAATTATATAATAATTTTGAATGCAGTGTCATACCAACATACAGTTTTTTTTTTAAAGTAGGCGAAGTAATCGGCTCGGGGCTTCACATTCTTTTAAAAAATAAATTTAAAGATTGTATTTATTCAATATGATATATTGACATATAGAGACACCTTATATATATAAAAAGAAGCCATATGAGAGTAATTTTGCGTTTGCTAAAATATCTAGATTTTAAGAAGTAAACTTAGCAAAAACTTTTTTATTAATACAGCTAACAAAGTCCTGACAACCGTCATATTAAATATAGAAATATTGTTATATATTGTTTATACATATAAAATATATAATGTGTTATATATATTTATATATATATATATAAATATATATATCTTATGTTCTGTAAAATCATATACGATGATTGAGAGATAGAAAACGACCAATGATCGATTGTTTATCGATTATTTATTATGTTATGTGCCTTTTATATTAACCTAGCGATCAAGCAATTTTAGCGATTAAAATAACTCGGTAGGGTATTTTAAGACCCTATTACATATTCCACATAAATGCAATATTCATGGTAGAATACATTTTTTGGGGGTTAAAACTATCATAATGCCACAGAATTTACATTTTCGTTATACATGCGTAATGACAAAGCACCCGGTTATTGATTCCAATTGATTACAATAGCGATGTGTACTGTACATTGCAAACCTTACCATATTGTACCATTTGTACCATGACGTTAATATATATATATATATAAATATATATATATATATATATATATATATATATATATATATATATATATATATATATATATATATTGGAAACCCGGAAATAAGACCACCTTCGGGTCCTGTGGAAATGGTCTTAATTTCAAGATGGTCCTATTTCTGAACACACAATGTACATGATTATAATGGGTAAATAATAGGAAGTATTATGGCTTTGAATAAAATCAAAACTTGTGCAATATAAAAATGTAGGGAAGTTTATATAAATCAGGTCAAGCAATTTCAATCACTTTGTGTCCATCTCAGAAAGTCAAACATCATTTTTTAAAAGAAGGTATCAATCAGGGTCTACTTAAACTTTATACACTTGGTTTAAACAGCATGAGCAGAGAAACGAGTACAATTTTAACAGTTTTTGATCACCTACCCCACTGGATGAACCAATAGCTTTATGAAATATTTTCTAAGCAGATACGCAGTGCAGTGCCTAGGGAGCGTACAATCATTTCATCTATTGTGAGCTGTCAATGCACACTTTGCTACTTTCCATGTCTGAGTGGCATCAGCTCTACAGAAACTAATTATATGTAAACTCCTGAAATGGCCATCTCTTACAACAGGGACCAAAAAGGGTGGTCCTAATTCTGAATTTCGGGTGGTATCAATGGTGGTACTTTTATATAAGACTAAACATTTAAAAAAGCCTTCCGGACCCGGCAAGGTGGTCTTATTTGTAAAGGTGGTCTTGAATCGGGATTGTTTTAAGGCGGGGTTCCGATATATATATATATATATATATATATATATATATATATATATATATATATATATATATAAAAGCTTTTCATTGTCTGAAAACCCCTCCAGCCCTTGTTTTTTCTGTACATATTATTATTAAAGCTACAATTACAATACTTGGTTTAAACCGTAAGCAGAATAACTTTTATGCATATTCGGAAACAATTCGCTGTTTAGGTAGTAGATATTAAACGTTAAAGGAATATGCAGACAACGTATGAGCAGTCAGCACAATCGTCGAGGATGCTTTCTTATTTCGTAAAACTAAATTTTTAGCCGAACACGATATATCGATCCTTTCAAAAAGCGGTAATATTTCATTGTCTGTTCTAAACGTGGTGACCAGTACTAAAACTAAGAGCACTTTTTGGAAATGATTTCCCTCGGTTTGTTTTTTAAACACTTTATGCATTTATTATTGTAGCCATGCATACAATATTGTAGCCATGATTCATATTTTAGGCATTTTGTGTTATCACACTTCCTTCAGCCTCCTGGGGCAATTATGGCAGAGGTAGAAAAATTAACATCCTATCTGGAAAACTGCCGGTAAAACAACTAGCGCCCCTTAGTGTTCAGCCTGTCCAGCACCACCATTCAACTAAGCTGTGTTTGCACGGTGCATAATGATTTTCGTTGCAAGTCATAATTCGTCTTAATAGCTTGTTGTTGAGTTGAAAATAACTTCCAGGAACGGTAAAAATATTGCTATAACGAATTACAGTATTTAGCACAGGTTGAATAATAATTTTATTTTGCTTGAACGGACACGCATAGGCCTTATCATAAATCGTTCAGGAGAAATTACAAAGAGTTTCTTTTTCATAGATATATACCTTAAGTTATCCACGTTTCCCTTAATCTTCCATCGACACCGGTATGCAATAACTGTAGTGTCATATTTGTTCAATAATAACTTATTTTTATATATCAATTTTGAATGCAGTGTCATACTTAAACAGTTTTTTTTTAAGCAGGCGAAGTTATCAGTACGAGGTTTATCCCTTTATTTTTAAATAAATTTTAAAATGGTATTCATTTAATATGATATATAAACTTATAGAGACACCTTATATATATAAAAAGAAGCCATATAGGAGTAATTTTGTATATCTAGATACTATATGTGTTTATCCTTTTCAAGAAAATATTTGTTATTTATGTCAGTGTAGGTGATTTGATCAAATTTAGTTTAGTACTTTTGAGAAGGTAAGTATTAAATTGAAATATTCACACATGGTATAGTAAATCATAAAATGTCATTGCTATTTTTTCGTCCACTTTATAATTAACGGCAAACTAAAAAAACAACAAACGATGATTCCAATATATAAATGCATTAACATTTTTAATACGGGACTTAGTAACTAACAAATAACCTCATCATATGGATGTGTTATGCTTCACCATATTTACATAGAAACGCCTGTTGTTATGTCAGGACGCCAAGCAACGAACATGTAACGTCACCATATAAATTGATTATGCTAATATTCCCAGGTTTATGGATAACAACCTCACAGCGCCAGAGCCAACGTACCATGAGCCGCCAGAAGACAGAACCATGCTTCCGTTACTGGTATCCATTTATGCCTTCTTTTCGACGATACACACAGGTAAGACAATTTTTAATACATTGCGACAGAGAACAATTTGACATTAGTTTGCAAACACGGGCAAGTTTATATTTGATATCATTCTCTGAAAAGCTGACTTTTTAAATAAAAGGTAACCATCAGTTAGAGCTCAAATAATATAGTTAATTTATTTATGTTAATCAATAAATAGCAACAAAAAGTTTATAGAACTTCTTGGTTGCAAGGAAGATTGCTCACCTCTGATTTAGCCTGAACATGTGACAAATGCATAAATTAAACATTAACGTATCGTGAAATAAGAAGGGGTACAGATATTGTCTTTAAAATCCGGACAGATATGATTGAAAACGATATGTTATAAGGCTCGTGTGTGAAAAGAACCCGGACGAGCCGGAAAGAATAAACATGTTAGATTTTTTTTTATATATTTGTTGTCACACAGGGTGCATAGTTAATGTTGAAAGAATACGTAATGTATACATGTTTCATTAAACAACTACAGCAAACAAGGTTAAAAATAACCCTAATACCCTGTTTAAAAAACAACAAGGAAAAGGAATTAATACGTCATGTAAGGTTCAGTTATAAGGATATATAGTGTACGATTAACTACTACGGTATAACGGAGCAAGAAGGCTTAAAGGTATGAATCAAAGAGACGACTTTCATCTGGAGCATATTCAAAATTTACCATTCGAAACTTTGAGCAATGCGATAGAAATGTAAAAAGATACACATTCAAAGATAACAAAATCCAGATTATATGGAATATATATCTATTCTTGGGGAATCTCTCTGTTGATTACAGAGAAGTAAATTTAGTGAAAACTTTTATATGAATACAGCTAACAAAGCCCTATCGTCATTTAAATAGCGAAATCAACAATATTGTTTATACATGTAAAATATATAATGTGTTATATATATTTATATATATTTATATATATATTTATATATATATTATGTTCTGTAAAATCATATACGATGGTTGACAGATAGAAAACGACCAATGATCGATTATTAATCGATTATTTATTATTTAATGTGCCTTTTATATTAACCCTCAAGCGATCAATCTGTTTAAGCGACTAAAATGACCGAGTAGGGGATTTTAAGACACTATTCAACATTTTTCTTGGTTAGAACTATCATAACGCCACAATTAAATACATGACACACATAAATGACACCAATTGGTCGCTTTAGGGTTAATGTAATATCTACGGTATATAATTATAACTTAAGTATTGACGGAATAAATTAAGTCTGACTTTTGACACTTGTTCGTTGCACAAAGTTATTATATCTCTGACAGATTTAGATATTTTATGGATAAAATGACTTCATTGTATATGCATACATAATCGTGTTATAATCGATTATGCAATAATGCAACAAACTTTACCATTTTTAAAGAAAACAACCAACCGTCGATATAAATATCAAGTTAGTAATTTAAGTATCTAGTTAATGCAAAGGACGTTCAAATATTTGCTATACATATATATATATATTTCAGTCCGTGCCCAAAACATCACAATAATCCAAGGACTTCGGAGTAGTGCCGCAGATAATGCGTTATCGGCCGTAACTTGCCCAGAAGGATACACTGCTGAAAAATGCGAGTGTACAGGGGTCACCAGGTGCGATGGGGTTTTCCTAGGTGGTGAAGAGGGCAACAGAACATGCTTTGCCCAGAACGCTGACGGTTATTCCGGAGTGAATGTAAGTTTTCACTTGTTTAACTTCTGCCTCTTGCTAAATAGCTATATACGAAGCTAGTGGGTGACAATGTGCATTACTTATATGGGGAATATATATGGCCTATATAAATGTGGAATTCATGCAGGGGGTATGGCTCTCTAAAGGAGTGAATGTAAGTTTTCATTTTGCATATTTCTGACTTCTCCTTAACCTTCGAGATTTGGTGATTTGCTTATTTGGGTCATTTTCTAATTACCTAAAAATGAAATGAAATGTGAGAAAAACATTTTTGTGAAATCTATTATTGGCATGCAGCATTTGCCGATACAGCTGTCATATATTATTCCTCCTATAATTGCGTCGTTCACTTGTCTCATCAACCTTAATTACAGTGGGAAAATATCTTTACAACCTGGAAATCATTCTAATAAACATCGCACAAAATTTCGGTCTCCACAATAGGTGTGATCGAGTCCGAAAGGGTAATAGCTATTTATGATGTCGTCTACACGAGCAGAGAAGGTGCAGTTTATGCGGGAGTCTGGGCTGTCTATACTGTGTCCGCCTATTTTTTTTCTATATGTCATTCAGATTTATTTTATCTCATACTACAAATAAGATGTTGTGAAAAGAGGCCATTTATGATGTTAAAATAATAATGAGTTTAATATATTTGCGACGCAGGGTAGGTGTCTAGAAAGTGCTGCATGAGGACGTATCTTTTTATCCATGTAATATCCATTTTACATAATTTATCAGGGAAAAATGCAGATGGACTGGGTAGCATAACGGAGTATAGTGAATGGTACCATATATTACCACATGGACATATATCGTACGTAAAATGGATTTGTCATAATTTGATATGATGCAAATCTTTATATTAATTGAGAAATATAAATTTTATGGGTTGCAAGAATACAATATTCATTAATTTACCAGATTCTCAGGTCTAGGGCGCATGATTCAAGCCGTTAGACCGTAAGTTCGAAACGCGGATGCATGGGGTGATGATAATATTCAAGGTCGTCGCCCTCCATTGTTTATGTGGGGGCAATGTCCCACGACCGTGTTTGACTCACAAACAGGTGCGTCTTTCGGGGAATTCTCGATGGTATGATCAAACACATCAAGGACCCAGAGGTGTAGAAATACCACGCCTGGTTAACACCGTGGCATAAAATTAGCGGGAGCGTTTGATACTGCGCTTTTATGTAGAATGGAATTCTGCATATGTACATACTAAGATAAGCTGGCACTTAAAATGAAAGCGGTTACCTCTCTTATATTCAAGCATGGCAACGCATTTTAATTTCAGGCAAAAATGACATGCGTAAAGATGACAGTGGGAATGGAACACTATATAACCAAGAGTTCTGTCAGAACCTCTAGGCCTTCAATCTCTTGTCCACAAGGTACAAACTTGGTCAGCTGTATGGTTTTAAACGGGTGCATACTAGTTTATGACTCTGGTATAATAGTATACAAGAGTATATATATATACATGTATATATATCATATATATATATATATATATATATATATATATATCATATTATATTTTGACGTCGCTTCGTTTAGTTCTGCTGAACGGCATGCGGAAATAGTTTTGGCTCTATTTGGTAGAGTAACCGACAGCTAGTCATGTATCATATATATATATATATATATATATATATATATATATATATATAAATATATATAAAATATATATATATATATATATATATATATCAGACAGAGAGAGTGATATTGAATTAAGCACCCCTTCGACAAATGTGCGTGTAGCCTCTAAAGTTAAAAAGGTCAATGTTATAAATAGTGACTTAGTACCTTTCATCTTAGCTATAAAACAAAGAGTGATATTTTGAATAATACGTGATATTTACATTATTTGCCATAAAAGAGCAATAATGTTAAAGATTAATAGTGATATCTCTATATATCAATCTCAGACAAACGTGCTTATTATTAAGAGCAAATGGAACGCACTGTAAGTATTCTTGCCTAGGTCCAACAACATGTTTTATTATGAGTTTTCTGGCGTGTTCAAATGTTTTGGAAAGGGATAAACCTATCAGGCATTCCGCAATATAATGGCAATTAATATTTCGGAAAGTTAAGCTAATAGATTATCGATTTTCTACAATGTTAGAGTTCATAAAAAGTGGACTAGGGTGAACCTATCATAAAAAAATCTAATATGAATATGGACTCATTGTCTTCCTATTCAATAACAGCAAATATGGTGTTTGCACATGAGAAAAAAAACATAAAACATAATCCATACGGTACTTTTTTTACCTGCATCGCAATGCTGTCGAGTTCCAATTATTTAAATTATCAAGATGAAAATATTTATGAACATTTGGTAAATTACTAAAAAAAATATTCACCTTGCTAACCCCCTACTCGTTTTTGTCTCAGTTTAAAACAGACATGCCGTATTTCCTTGGCAGACCGCTTCACACGGCGTCTAAACAAGGCCAGCGTCTATTTAAGGCAGGCGTTTATTACACATACATTATCAGGCTCCATTTACTTCACACCGCGTGCAGTTGATAACATTGTTTCCCTTCCTGCCATTGTTTTACTACCGGGAATATTCCACTTGTAAATAATATTAAAAGAGTAAATAAAATTTATACCAAATGGTATCGCTTGTGTCAACCAGTACTATTTTTACCTAGCTTGACAGTAGTGATTTACTAAGATTGGTGATCGACTTTAATCATCATGGACGAATCAGGTATCATTTTTTGGGGTCCCTTATGGAAACAGATATGTACGTAAGAAAAAATAAAGAACGATTTATAAAGGAATTAAACATATTATCAACACACGCACATACCGACATTCATGCAACAATCTCCTGTCAACTTGTCAAGTAAATCCGCTAATTATAATGACGGGAAGAGAAATCTTGCGGCAAACTTGGAAACTACTCTGAAACCTGGCCTCTGAACAAGACCAGCATCTATTTAAGGCCGGTGTTTATTTTTCTGAGACATTGTTTTGCCCCGACGCCTAAATCAGACGATTATTCAAGGCCCGGTGTCTAATTAAGGAAATACTGTTAAACAATTTTAATAAGTTTTGTTTAATCACACACGTTTGGGATATTAAAATCGCAATTTTATTTTCAGTAAAATGGGAACGTTATCAGAGTCAATCAATTTTACTTTAGATGGAGAGACTTGCGCAAAAGCAGAACGCTCATACTACGAGAGTTCTACCATTCAGGTCCTTTGCCACGGTAGGATGAATAAAGTATTATCTGGTTAATTGCTTAAACGCTTCCGTTTTTCATTTCAAAATGTTGGTTAATCCATTTGAATCTAAGAGAAAATATTTGCATGAAATATAATCAGCCTAACCAGTGTAAAGTTAAATGGCAGTATATATTAAAAAGCTCAATGTTTACTGGAATTCCCAGAAAACAAAAGTGTATTTCTTCGAGTTATGCTCGATGTGCATCGGATGTAAAGAAAATGATTATAGATCATATTAACAGTTTTCGTATTACAATTTATTCATAATATTTATAATATCAATAATATTACAATCTAATAATTTTGATCGGGCAATAATTGTCATTCTACCGTAATATCATACACCACATACCATTTCTAAAACACATAAAAATGAATAATTGAATCAGTAATGGACTACTGGTGAAGCGTTAACCTTGCTGCACTGTCAGCTGAAAAGTTGTTTATAAACTCAACAGTTGTCTATTGTGGAGATCCCGGACCAGCAGGGAACGCTGTAAGAAATGGCAATGATTTTTACTATGAGGGCGAGGTTCAGTACAAATGTGAAGAGAATACCTACACGAAGATTGGTCACCAGTTGTTGACATCTCTTACAGTAAAGTGCTAGGCAGACGGAACCTGAAATGCATCTCTCCTGGAGTGCAGATGTAAGTTTGCATATTCTTATGTCAAGAAAAGATAATATTGGGAAAATATTTTATTACATGTTCCTGTATTGCTATGTTGAAAGATCTGCTTATATCGTCTATAATTTCATTATTTCTCATTTTGCCAGTGTCGAGTAATTTAGTGTTTCTTTAAATAATGAAAGCAATTAGGCATATTGCGTTTTACCTAACATCAAATGCTATTTACTTCGTGGTATTACCTTTCATTATTTTATAAGATGTAAAATATTAACCTGTACTTCTAAAGACATTGACGTAAAATAATAGTGCGAACTATGCGAATACACGACGAATTATTGACTGACTCACAACAACATAGTGTGTGTTATATACTGGACCAGGGGGCTACATCATATATACTTGACATTTTACGAGTGCTAAATGATGTGATGATGATGTTAAGTTTGAACGTTTGTGAGATCAACAAAAAAGAGGCTACATGGATATCAGTGATGCTAGGAGTATAAATGTTGACCTTGTATTCTTGATGTGTGTAAAAGAGTTTGTATGTTAATCTGAGACATTCGGGTAATGTTACCAGGACGCACATGTTTCTGAGAATGGTTACCTGGGTCATGTACATGTTCCAGAGAGCACATGTTTCTGAGAATGGTTACCTGGGTCATGTACATGTACCATAGAGTATTATTTTTCTCAGAATGGTTACCTGGGTCATGTACGTGTACCAGAGAGTATATGGTTCTGAGAATGGTTACCTGGGTCATGTACATGTACCAGAGAGTACATGTTTCTGAGAATGGTTACCTGGGTCATGTACATGTACCAGAGTGTACATGCTTCTCAGAATGGTTACCTGGGTCATGTACATATACCAGAGAGTACATGGTTTTGAGAACGGTTACCTGGGTCATGTACATGTACCAGAGAGTATATGCTTCTCAGAATGGTTACTTGGGTCATGTACATGTACCAGAGAGTACATGTTTCTCAGAATTGTTACCTGGATCATGCACATGTACCAGAGAGAACATGTTTCTGAGAATGGTTACTTGGGTCATGTACATGTAACAGAGAGTACATGTTTCTCAGAATTGTTACCTGGATCATGCACATGTACCAGAGAGAACATGTTTCTGAGAATAGTTACCTGGGTCATGTACATGTACCAGAGAGTACATGTTTCTGAGAATGGTTACCTGGGTCATGTACATGTACCAGAGATCACATGTTTCTGAGAATGGTTACCTGGGTCATGTACATGTACCAGAGAGAACATGTTTCGGGAATGGTTACCTGGGTCATGTACATGTACCAGAGAGTACATGGTTTTGAGAACGGTTACCTGGGTCATGTACATGTACCAGAGAGTATATGCTTCTCAAAATGGTTACTTGGGTCATGTACATGTACCAGAGAGTACATGTTTCTCAGAATTGTTACCTGGATCATGTACATGTACCAGAGAGAACATGTTTCTGGGAATGGTTACCTGGGTCATGTACATGTACCAGAAAGTACATGTTTCTGGGAATGGTTACCTGGGTCTTGTACATGTACCAGAGATCACATGTTTTCTGAGAATGGTTACCTTGGCCGGTCGTGTACATGTACCAGAGAGTACATGTTTCTCAGAATGGTTACTTGGGTCATGTACATGTACCAGAGAGCACATGTTTCTGAGTCTGAGAATTGTTACCTGGGCCATGTACATGTACCAGATAGCACATGTTTCTGAGAATGGTTACCATGGGTCGTGTACATGTACCAGAGTGTACATGCTTCTCAGAATGGTTACCTGGGTCATGCACATGTACCAGAGAGCACATGTTTCTGAGTCTGAGAATGGTTACCTGAGTCATGTACATGTACCAGAGAGTCCATGTTTCTGAGAATGGTTACCTGAGTCATGTACATTTACCAGAGAGTACATGTTTCTCAGAATGGTTACCTGGGTCATGTACATGTACCATCGAGAGTACATGTTTCTGAGAATGGTTACCTGGATTAGGTACATGTACCAGAGAGTCCATGTTTCTGAGAATGGTTACCTGGGCTATGTACATGTACGTACCAAACAGTACATGTTTCTGAGAATCGATTGCCTGGTCAATGTAACGAACCATTGCTGGATAGGTAGATCGTTCCATACAACTATCCGTGCGCTGAAAATCGTAGCATCGTTACAATTAAAAACATATCTACGAAAACTGCAATTCAATTTGGTATAAATGATTCTCAAAGTTAGGACCTAAAGGAAATGCTGGTCAATACGTCGATCCTTGGACCTGTAGTTAGGCCAGCCTGAAGGTAAGGTCTCTTTTATCGGTATTCATTACATAATATGAACAACTTTACATGATATTTTAAAACTGTGTTACTGTCTCTTTGAGTATAATCGCCAATTAGTAATATGAACAAATAGATTTTAATTGTTACAAGTTTCGGTCTATTTACATAACACTAGATTATTGCATTCAGAAATAGAAAACGCATTATAAACTGCATTCAGGTGTATAGAAGGTGTAAAATATTCTATACCACCGAGCTCCGCATTTTCTATGTGTATATATTAAGTAGATGAAATATTAAGTCGCTTTATGTACTTTTTTAACAAGACAACAAAAATACAGTGCATAGAATGATGATGCTTTATCATGTTTCCCGGTGACTTAAATTGTAACATCAGTTTTACCCTAAAGTCATGATAGTATTCAATGTTTGATGTATTATTTAGTATCAGGTACCGCTGATTGTAAAATCAGAGCTACTGTAACACGTGTAGGTTCGAACCTGAATAAGAATGACAATTTACACTGTTATAAATGCGTAGAATAAAAAAAAAAACATGTTATCCTAGATCTCCCTTGGTCACATGACCTGTCTGCCCAATAAAGTTGAACCAGATGGAACGAGAGGATGACCAGCGGTCTCTGTAGAAGAATGATGTGTCAAACATATTGTCTAAATTAGAAAACTTTTCTGTGCTATCCGGGATACATGGTCCGACATGGTGCGAGGATGCTAGATATTTAGAGCAAGAGTTTTAAAGAGACATTGAGGTAATATTGATTTAATTTTAATTTACGCATCGCTTAAACGGAAGAGAGTTGATGTTAATTTTAACACAAATTTGTATGCACATTAATACAGATAACTAATAGAATTATATACACGTAAATGTTATATATATATATATATATATATATATATATATATATATATATATATAAGCATTACCTTAAATTTTTAAAGCTTTTATAGTTGTCTGTCTGTCGACTATTCTGAATGAAACAGTATGTATAGTTCATCATGAACTAAAATTGTCAAGGATCGTCTTATACAAAAATTGTGTTTAATTTTTATTTTTTTAAATTATTATTATTACTGAACAATAAAAATGAAAAATTTTACCAGGATCAACTTCTGTCTTTTGCCGTCTCTTCTTTCCGATGTTCATTAAGTCTTCAAAACAGAAACCGTTATTTGTAACTTAGGCATTTTGGGTGGTTTAGAATCGTGTGATAGTAAACTGCTTAAAATTGTATAAAATCAAATATTAATTTGTAATGTGGTGTGACTTATTGTCGGAGCCTTGACGAACTTTGGATTGACAGAAAATCTTATTTTAAAGAACTGTGGGTAACCACTGGCATCGAGTGACGGCTGGACATTTGTGGACATAGCCTGTGACCGTCATTGTTCCAATTACTAGGTAAGAATATATATCCCTGGTTATTTTCAGTTCCCTGATATTATTGATTTACTATTCTTTTATAAGGAACATTATATCCATATATGTATATATTGTATATATAGCCAACGATTTATTTGCCTAATCGTAGGTATAATGAAAGTATCCAGTTCTGAAGCTGTCTTTAATGCGGTAAATATTAATGTGTTCATTAGTTTTATGTACTTTCGACATTGTTATGTTTAAACCGTTGTTTACTACTATGTCAATGTATTCGGGTTTTCATTATAATCCTACCTTTTTGTCTCAGAGGGAGAACATACGTCAACACGCTGCTGAATGATTGGTTGCAACCTTTACGGCCTCCTATTTCGCTGTTGGAAGGCGCAACCTTTCTAATGAGGATCCTAAGACATGAATTTTTATCATTAAAAGTATGGACATTAATAAGGGAAAACATGAATATCTCATTGATATACAAATAATAAAATCTCGTTATACCTTTTGATGCTTTACAAATATAAGGAAACTGACTGCAATGTTTTTAGATATCCGGCTTGCGACCCAGACTCGATTCATGTCTGTAAGAGAGTAATTCATTTTTGACGTGTGAACCATTCCCTAAGAGTAAACATCATGACAATTTTCACATTTTACATATGTCCTTAGCCATCATAATCGTTTTCTATGATTACCCGAAAGCTACATCACACTACTTTTTACAACCGTCAAAACTTTTCAAATAAAAAGTAATTCCACATAAAGTTGTCTTTTTCCTTCGTCAGTTGTCCCGTTGAATATAAGCATGTTGAGAGAGAGAGATAGAGAGAGAGAGAGATTTATTGGGCGCTAGAAATCACACTAACCTGTGTACACTTTATGCCTATCATGAAATATCCATACGATGCACAATTCCTGTTAAGGAGCCATCGTTATATCTCACAGTTATCCGCAACCCATACCTTAGCTGAAACCTCTTTATCCTGCAATTCTTATCATAACTATTTCTTAAAAGGAAAAGACAAATCATATCTATGAAATAGCCAAGATTTAATGGATTAAATGATATAATCGGCGTTAAAAGAGACACAGAGGGAGAAATAATGGAGTGGAAATGTATGGGGGAGCAGAGAAAGAGACAGAGACAGAGGAACAGATAGACAGAGAGAGAATGAGATAAAATGTAATGGGAAGGTGAGAGTAAAAGGAACATGGGCAGAAACAGTGGGACAGACAACAGAGACATAAGGAGAAATATTGGAATTGGAAAGGAGAGAGAGAGAGAGAGAGAGAGAGAGAGAGAGAGAAAGAGAGAGACACTTCATCTACGAATACATGAATGAGATTTAAAACTATATAACCCGACTGATGATACACTTTTCTCCTCTGAGAAAATGTGTATGAGTATAAATTGCCATATATGATGGCATCAGAAATAGTAAACGGGTCGTCATCCACCGGGCCACGCAGGCGAGCATGTGGCAGCCGTGGTCCGCAACTGGGGAGACAACTAGGATACGGGACATATACTGCCTCCTCCTAAGATATCCGTCCGATCACTCAAGTATTTATAAATGATACACGAGACAACTATAACAAAAAGCACATAAAAATAATGCACGTTCGAAGCACTAATGAAATATTTACTCGATCGCGATTTTTTACGGGTTACTCGTACACCTCGTTATATATTACACACGTATCTGAAATATGCATAATCAAAAATATTAGCCAACACGTTTCGAAATTTTAAGAATTCATAGTGGAATACCATCCGATATACTCTCTAAAACGGAAATGGATCGAATGTGAACTTTCTCAGTTATTAACTAAAACAATAAATAAATAAATAAATATATATATATATATATATATATATATATATATATATATATATATATGATGTTTCTCCGTAGGACAGCGTTTGGTATCGTCCTGCCTTGACTGACAACATAGGGTTATCCTATCTATTCTTTTTCATGGACCTTGGAAACCAAGATTATAACAAGGTTTAATAAGTTTGACAACAATTCTCTATTTACATGAAGAATTTGCCCCCCGACAAATTCGGAATGCTTTCAAGCCACTTTTACAAGTACTGATCTTGCGAGCGAGTTATAAACAATTATATGGCCACTTCGGGTTAATTTCTCTTTGGTTTATCCATCATTTTTGTATACTAATCACACAAAGTATGCAGTTATATCCACATTTATTTATTATTCCCAAACTATTCAGATAAAGAAGGCTTTGATATATTAAGAAGGTAAATATGTACCTGTTCCAGACTATCATGGTAGCACAGAGCGCCATCTAGTGCATCAACACTATATAGACTAAATTTGGCTATAACAATTATTAAACTATGGTTTAAATAATGTGACAGATTTGACTCGGAATATGTACCGTAATAGAAACAAAATACATGCTACAATATTAGTGAGCGGGACATGCTCCCCTAATAATATCATGGGCAAACAGTATGTCTATATATATATGTATATACATGCGAGATTACTAAAAAAAGGTTATGAGCACTTAAAATGTGCATACATAATAAATAATGAACATCGTGCAGGGCGCGGAATAAGCATGGAGATTTGCTCGGCTTGGCACGTGGCATGTCAATGATATTGACGATACTATCCCGTGACATCTAAAAAATGTGAAGGCCTGACGAGCATACGCTTAACACTGCAATACCAGGTCGCAACGACAATTAATAGAATTAATTTGGCTCTTATCAAATTTAAATTATGGTTAAAATAATATGGCAGATCGGTCTCGGAATATTGACCGTTATAGAAAACAGAATGCTATCTACAATAAAAGTGACCGGGATATACTCTCCTAATGATGCTCTGGTAAGGGTTTGAGATTATTGCAAGCACTAGAAGTCAATTAAAAGATCCTATAATGCAAACCCCGTGGTATTGTCTGACTGTCCGCTGACAGAGTTTTTCTTATTAACTTAGCTGACTAAAAGTCAACTGAGGTATACGGATAGTCCTTTGTCCGTCGGCTGTCCGGCCTATGGCGGCGTTTGTTCTACAGCAAGACACAAACTGTTGGTAAGGAGTCTAATGAGTACTCTAAGAAAACATAAACTATAATCACTCTGACCTATGTTTTCTCTGAGTAAATCAGAAATAACATAAAAAATTTACCTCATATGCTGATATCTCATGATTTATGGGTTATTTTGAAAAACAGGTTGGCAGAAGACTTGTCTTATGTTGATGACTAGTGGCGACACGTACGATCCGTTTTGCTGTTTTTAAAATGTTTTATTATTACCCCATCATGACCCCTTTAGAATAATATAAGCACAGAAAAAAATATAACCCGTAAATATACTAAAAAAAGCTGGAAACGATAATTGTAACACCTAATAAAATGCCTTTCTGGAATAAAGATTCAGTTTATTTTGATTATTTGACATGCATGTACCCTGCTATATTGATAGTCAACAAATGAATTAAAGAGCAGTAGTGTCAGCTACCACTAGTTTTATTTAAAAAAGTAACTGCTGTTGCTTATTCTATACCTCATGTCATATTTTAAACAAAGCTGAGTTCAAGTCAGGTGTTGTATAAAAAGGTTGTATAAAATGAACTAAAACATGAACGCTAACATATCAGCGCGTGTTCTAAATACCAATATTAAAAGTTAAGAATCAAGTAAGAGTCAACTTACATGTAGTTTGAAATGGCTCGAGTAACCGGGAGAGCATACATGCCGATCGCTGTCCTGTATTTGCTCTAATAGTTATATATTTAATTCCTGGACTCCAATCAATCCCATCTAACCAGTACGTTAAGAGAAGCATGAATTTTAAAGATCGCCTTGGTTGGAACTTGGTTATTGAACCCGGAACTAGAACTACGTGATATTGACAATAAATTTAAATGGTCACATGACACAGACGCCTTATGTAAAAAAGGCAGACAAAGGATGTACCTTCTTGGAAATAGGATCTGCTTCCATATTGATAAGATAATACTAACTTTGTTTTGCACATCTGTTGTACACAGTGTGGTAACCTTAAATATTATCTGCTGGTGGAATATTCTGAGTATTGCTAACAAAAAAGATTGGAAAGAACGAGGAAAACTGCAGAACGTATTATTGGTGCAGACTTTGAAAACTTTGAAAGTATGTATTGTCGAAAAGTATTGAGGAAGTTTTAAACCTTAATAAAGAGTCGGCATTGGCATCCTGTTATTCATCAATCTCAAACTTAACACCTGCATTTGTGTTCAGTTTCTGGACAAAAGCAGTTTCTAAAACTGGCCATAGATGTCGCTACCTGTCAAGCAACTTTCCATCCCCTCTAACATGAACAAAAAAAGGCAATTACTGCCAATCTTTTCTTATCCAATTTCGCACATCACGCACCTGTTATAAACAATGAGGGCTTCCTCAATTATTTTTGTTTGAAGTTTTCTGCTCCACTGTACTCTTTACTGCCCTATCTTATTTCGGGGTGACCTAACCTTACCTGACCTCGAAATACGTCATTCAAAGCTACATAGGTCCTGTCGTAATGGATACGGGTTATTGGTCATGGAGAGTTAAGTTCTGGACAGAGACATGACAGCCGATAAGACGTTAACATGATGGGGAGCAAAACAAAATTTCCTTCTGTGTCCTATACTCCCTACCCTTGCAGTTGGTAAGTTAACCAAGTCTGACTAATTATTGGTTTTGTATGCTTTGAAAATATTAAAAGCTTAACTCTTAGGGCATTACCGCATTTACAGAGAATTTTCTAAGTGGAGTATTAAGGCATTAACCACATCTTCAGGTTTTATTCCTGCATCATTTTATATGGCTTTGACGGAGTAATACATTTTATAAGGTTATAGAAAGGGATAAACTGAAAAACGTGTTTCTGCACAAAAAATTAGACAAACGGGCAAACGTGTAATATAATGTGGTAGGTTGCATATATGCGGAGGTAGAAAGGTCATTTGTTGCAAAACACCTTTGCAAAGTTCTGGCTTATCGGACTTGCTACCAGATGCCCTTGTGTTATTCCGCCGGGCCCCCACATATTATAAACACGTTGATATAAACAAAGCAAGCAGTCTGGGTGCGGTTATATTCATGTTTTTTGTTATATTTTTTTATAAATGCTCCAGGAATTACCTTAAGTTTATTAAGGCCAGATAAGTGATATGGCCCCTTTAATAAAAACATATAATTATGTAATAAATAGAACATAACATTGCTGGGTGTACTTGAATATTGATGAAAACTGAAAAATTTATCCACATTTGAACTTTGGATTGTCAGTCCCTTAAATTTTCATTCAAATCATGTGGTAGTGAATAAGATGTTGCCCGTCCATTTTAACACAGCGGCTTTACGCAGTATCATTTAGAAGTTCTTGACGCAAGATTCCTCCAGTTGGATGCCAGATTTGCGCTTTCTTGCAATTGGGGTGCTGTCATGAACATTCTTGCGCGAGTTCTTTGTGTTACCAAATTAAACGCCGCAAGCCAAGTGTCAAAGTAGACAATTTTATTTACACTTTTATTCAAATCAACACGATATGTATTAAGTCGGTGTCTCCCCACGTGCACAAAACGCGCGTTAGCGTTTGCAGCGTGTACGTACGGTCTTGGCCTTGCCTGAGTAGTGTAAGCTGCGGGAACAAGCGACATTTTTAAATTACAGGAATGAACAATGATGTCGACATACAGTACCAAGAAAAGAATGGTAACCTGTACTGAATGACAAACCTTTTCAGGAATGTCCTTTACTTCAGTACAATGTATACCCTATACCTACTTATATCAAATGAATTTAAGATAATACAGTATCCTAGCTCCGTTATTAAAAGAAGCCAACACTCTAATAATTGTAAAAAATGTACATTTTGTACGCAAAACCATGACCTTTTAGTTGTTTATTATATCTATCTTGTCACAAAGAAACTGGCCTTGTGTTATATTGTATCAATTTGAAAACATAGCATTTTATTAAATGATAACCCATCGTGGGGTGTATACAGGACCACGCGTCATTTAGGCGAACAAACAGGGAAATCCATTCCTTTTTGGTTAATTATTTACTGGCGGTGCACGGCACATCGTTGATTGACAGGCGTACAGAGGTCGCTTGTCAGTCAGCCAGGGCTGCATACACTTGTTACTGCAAACACTGAACTATTATACAGATCGGAGATTTTTGTTTAGGCCTGTATTACTGCCCAGAATTACGTCAGTGCCATCCTATACGGGTAAAAGCCGTGGTATCAAGAATATGTCATGAATTATGAAATAACCACTTGTTATTTCAGCAAACTTTACCTGGCAAGAGCTTATAACTATTTCATCCATGTAATTATCTTATTTTATGCTAAATATTAAATATTTCTATGTAATTTTAATATATTCAAAAATCTTGGTTTAGAAATATTTTCTTTTCATGAAGTAGTCCAATAATACTAACCGTTAAACATTGCATTGCTTGGCATTGGCTGCTTCTTATTTATAAGTATTACGCCCTACTGGTTGTCTTGAAGGCGCGTGTGTCTTTGTGTATATCTCTGTGAAAGCCAGCTAATAGCGTCGACATTCACTGATATCGTTCACATTTTACGCGGTAAATACGCAACCTTGTGGAAAAGTCCCTCTTGTTTAGATATTCATATTACGTGTTGCTGGATGGTTTATAGCTTAGTTCCTAGCCTCCATTGGGCAAAGCGAGTTCGGGTGTTTTTTAGAACTCTGTCGATTAACATCGGGATTCGATGATTTTTTTTAATTATAAAAAAAAATTATATGAAAGGCTGGATAAAGTTTTAAAGTATTAAGATGTGAATCATTTAAAAAGTTTTAGAACAAAAATATCTTATTTAAGGCTAATTAGGCCTATTAAATATTCTGTAATCTATAGGTTTCATCATTCTAGGGTGATATCGGTTGCTGCTAGTTATTTCGTGTCTAAAGTTTTCACATACATACTCTTTGCCAAATGTAAGATTTATTGCGTTTCAAAATATATAAAATAAAATATTTAGTTTAAAATCTTCAAAGCAAATTCTGTGACAATGTTCATATACATTTCGTCTAACATCGGATACTGTAAGAAATTCCAATATGTTTATATCATTGTGGCTTAAATTCATTTTAATATGAATTTTAATGCTTAATTAAATCAAGGTTGCTTGACGATCATTAGACCTTAAGGAACTTCAGTATCAACCAGTGCCATATCTCAACCTCTCATAGTTAAATGGAAACAAGCCAGCGTGCGCCTCGTGGCCCGAGCTGCAGTACGCTCTGGTTGCTGACTGATCACTCCAGGTAGCCTGCCCGCCTTTGTAATGGCCACAGTCGAGCACCCAGCACATTATTGCAATACGGCATGTGCACACCGAGGATTTTAAAATTTAACTTCAGCATCGGAATTTCAGTGTTCACAAACCTCCTTCGAAATTCGTGGCCGTCTACTCAGAATACCTCTCCCATGGAGACCCAATTGAAATAAAGACGATCAATTTTGTTTTGGTATTGTGGCCCCAGTGCTGGCGAGATTAATTAAATGAGTTTTCAACATATCCGCCGAGACCCCCTTACACAATAACAGGGACAATAGTCTTAGGGTTAAAGTGGGCATACCCTCCCCCGCACGAACAAAGCACTTTCATGAATGATGTAAATATTTTCTGCACTACCCACTGCCGGCCAAGCCTGGTAAATTCCTAATAGTTAACCCCAACCGTCTAGTAATATAACCATGAATGTCTAGATTGAAGCTGACCAGCGTTCATAAAATTATCTTAAAACTGTGAAAAAAACTTGCACTTGTCAATGACAGATTCGAAAAATCATTTTCAATGACTGGTCTCAGTGACAAGACCTGCTAACCTATGGAGCACTGGGTACAAAAGGCATTATACGATTTTGTAAAATAAATACAAAATCCTATATTGGAAAATCTAATATTCTTTTACATCTGTGTTTCTAAAAGGAAACAATATCGACAGCAGTTTCTTATCTTAACCATTAACCATTGATCATGACGTCCTGTCGAATTTAACCGCTCAAGGTCATATTGCATAAGATAATTAAGATTAGACCATAGTCACCTTGATAGTGCTCCCAAAGTGGTTTTTATTAAAACATATCTACAGGTAAGGTTGTGACTCCCCGAATCTGATTTAAGGTCTGTCTCTGTCGCTCTATGTTTCTGTCTCCCTCCACGTCTTAGTCTTTCTATCTGTCCCTGTTTTCTTAGTGTTTCTTTCTCTCTCCTCGTCATACTTCCAGGTTTTGTCTTTTTGTCTGTCTCTGTCGCTCTATTTTTCTCTGTCTCTCGCTCTATTTCTATTTCTCTCATCCCGTATCTTTCCCAGTCTCTGTCGTTCTGCCTGTCTCTATTACGCTATGTCTCATCTTACTCCCTGTCTCTCCCCATTGTCTGTCTTTCTGTCCTCTCTGTTACTCTATTTCTCTGTCTCTCTTACCGTCTCTCTCAGTCTCTGTCTGTCTCTGTCGCTCTATGTCTTGCCTCTGTTTCTGTCCTGGCTCTCGCTATCATGTCTCATTCTCTCCGCCTTTATTTATGTCTTTTTTCGTCTCTGTCTCTCTCTGTTTTCTGTCCTGCTTTCTCTCTGTTACCTGTGCCTCTTTCACTATGTATGTCTCTCTGCTGTGTTTTTCTGTCCCTGTCTGCTTGTTTTCCGTCTTTTTTATCTCTGTCTGCGTCTCCCTCGCATGAATAAGACTATGTCTTCTTTACTTTGTATCTATCTGTTGTCCTTTTGTCTGGCTGCTATATTTTTTGCTTAACGACTTTAATCTTCATATTTCTTCAATATCTGTTTGTTCCAATTACTGTACAAATCTATAAATAATAAATACATAGCCAATAATGCTCAGGCAAGGTGATAGCAATGTAAAGAAGAATACCACTGATACATGCATCTCCATCCTGTTAATATTTGTGATAATACTGTCCTACACGTATGCATCTCTGTTTTTAATATCCATCAATGTTTGTACAGGAAGCACGTGAGTGGTCGCATAACTGCATGGTAGTTGAAGTCGTATGATGTCTATAACAATTTGAATTACTGAAGTGATTGCATGACGTGCAAGAGAATAGACGTGTAAACATTCCATACCTGGAAAAACCATACTTTGACAATGAGTTTTCGGTGGAAGGCAAGTTTGGGATTTCCTTGAAATTAAACAGTTCGGATATGTACATAAGCTTATTTTGTAGAATAATACTAAACTCGATACACATTGCATTTTAAGGCTTAGGACCAGTTTACTGGTGTTTGTAAGGCCGACACTATCAATAATCCATTTCGTTTCGTCATGTAATGAGAGTTCGTTCCAATTAAAACGTATGGATGTATGGTTATATATATATATATATATATATATATATATATATATATATATAAAGAGAGAGAGAAAGAGAGAGATAAATAGCCATGCTGGTTCATTTTATATAAAGGTGGAAGCAGAATACACATAATCTTCAGCTTCCAAGTTGGCTGCTTTCACCAATAAGCCACGACAGATCCCCCAACCCCTCTGTGTATTTGCACACTTTCATAGGAAACAGCGATATGACGTCAGAGTAGTGACGTCAGATTGCTACCCACTACATGTATGTGTCGGCACGGCGAATTAGCATGCAACAGGGAGACCTGATGGTCGACACATGTGGCTTATAAGTGGGAGTTATAAGTATAATACATATAGTGTGGTAATAAATCAAAGTTTAATTTATTTTATTTATTCATGCTTAGTTCTCCTCCTCCGTTCACTGTTAAATTAATATTTCAAACCATACTTGATTTTTCTTTTAGAAATTCTTGTCTTTTCGACGTTAACACATCAAAGATATTGACTTTTGGAATTCAGTCTGACTTATAAATCAAATTAATATCAAAAGCTTAATACTGTAGATTTTTTGAATGCAGGATAAATGGGTCTTTTATGTAAACTCAATTATTGCACTTTGTGTTTATAGTTCTAATTTATAAACAATTATTTTCCAATTTTTGTTAATTGCGAACTGGTGGAAGCTGTGTTTGATCCACCGATCGCAGCCTTATTTTAAATCCCCAAGGGAATCTGTAAAAGGCACATTTAGAAACCTTGGCTCAGTGTACTGTAATTCAAACGAACATTTTGATTTATAATACAGACAGCTCGATCCGCTCTTATAAAATATGACATCGTTCACATTTTATATTCTGGTAATGCAGTCAGACTGATTAAGGCACATGTTTATCATCCTGTTTCATAAGTGGCACATAATAAAATTTAGTAAGGTACTTTTCAGAGGGGAATCAATCATAAAATTGTCATTAACAAATCCATGACCTCTCGCACATTTTAGAGTGATGTCGGTGGACGTTATATATTTACAACAGATATGCAGGAATAAACTTAAACATATGTTTAAATACTAAAATACTAATATATTTAACGTTCGACTAGTTTATGTAAATATAATTTTTATATGTTACAAAGCAAGGATCGCCTTAGTTTCCCCTTCAAGTGGCCCTAGATTTATCATGATATAGTTAGATATACAGGCATACTGCTTGCCGATTATACAAATGTTTCATTAAGTGAACATGTCGTGCTCACGATTATTTTAGAAAGCGCTCCATTTTCATCTATTGTCTATAGTCTGTGACCGATCTGCCATATTATTTAGACCATGGTTAAGCCATAGTTATTTTCAGAATCTAAGAATGCATGTTAGATTGATGATCCCTTACCGTAGAATTTGTGGTCTGCTGACGGACAACCTGCGCTTTACGGCAGGACCGACAACGGACAAAGCACCGTCGTGATACCTCAGCTGACCATCAGTCAGCTGAGCTTATAAAAAAGACAGAGGCATACAGTCTGGAATAACAGTGGGTGTAGCCTTATACCATGATTTATTTTACTAATGGTGTTTGTAATAATCCCCTAAACCTGATCACAACATAAGCATTACTTTAGGTTACGCGCGGGGTTCTCATGAATTGTTTGCGCGTCACGGCCACAGCTTTTATGAGGAAATCAATACCATTAACAAGTCTTTAATGTATAATCAATTATATAATTCGGCTGAAAAAGAAAATAAAACATTGTACTTTGTGCATCATGCCTCTGCATACACTTAATGTATAAACAATGATTCCCATATATTTGTTAATGAGATGAACTTCTAGGGAAAGTGTTTGTTCTGCCGATGGCAGTTTAGCGTGAAAGCCCAAGGGAGATCTGCAAAAGACAAATATGGTCCGTGTACTGTTCTTCAAGCGATTGTTTTACTCAACCATCCAGGTTCGCTCCCATAAATATCATGATTCGTGATTAGTGATTCAATTAAGGTACCTGGTTATTATTCTGACTTCATATGGGCTTAATCTTTATTTAAGTACGATTGCATCATAAACGAATACATAAAAAATCGACATTAAAAAATCCAGGGCCTTTGCACATTTTAGAATGATGTCCGTAGATGCTATGACGCTACAGCATATATGCTGGAATATACCTAAACATATATTTAAATCCTATATTAATGAAATATGTAATTATGTAAATGTTATTTTTTAGTTGTTTTTATAATGTTACAAGTAAAGGGAGGATCCTTCTAATTTTCAGAATTTGTGCCCTTAAAGTTGCCCTGGAACATAACTTTTATGAACAATAGAATTTTTTTTAGATATTGATATACACTTACTATTAACATAATTACACATAATTTATTGAATATAAAATAAAAAAAAAAATTCAAGAGACACCGTATAAGCTTTATATGAAAATAAGCAATATGAGAGTAATGTTGCCTTTGCTATCATATTTGGATAGTAGATGTGTTTATGCTATTCAAGAATATTTGTTTTTTTTTCAGTGACAGTGGGAGTGATTTGAACAAATGTACTTTACAAGTTTCATTTGAAAAGGGAAGTATTGAATTCAAATATTCATACATGGTATATTTATATATAAAAGTATACTGCTTTTGTTTACTCCAGCCTACAATTTAGCGCAATGGCTAACTAAGCCGTGATATTAATACGTGTATGTATTAACGTTTTCAATACGGGCCAAAGTAACCAGCACATAACCCCATAAAGCGGGAAAAGCCCTATATGGAAAGAGCAAGGCCTCTTGTGTCAGGACGTCATGACAATGAAGATGTAGCGTCACCATTAGAATTTATTATGCAACCACTGCCAGGTTTATAGATGACAACGCCAAGTTCCTCTGTCAGAGCGCAAGAGCCTGCACGCGTGATGAACCGCTCGAACCATGCTGCCATTGATATTATCGGTTCTTGTTCTCTGTTCCACAGGAAACACAGGTAAGGACGTTTTAGTCTACATTGCGGCAGAGAAAAATAATTGCCATTAATTTGCAAACCAAGGGTAAGTTTGTAATTACCTCCGCCAAGCAACGGAGGTTAGCTTATATTTTGGTTTGTCTGTTAGCAACCTTACTGAAAAAGCTAAGAACGGATTTTGAGTAAATTTTCTGGAGAACTCGGCAATGGTACAAGGAACAACTGATTAAATTCTGGAGTGTTTTGTGATGTTTTATAGCACATTTGTTAAAAAGGGGACTTAGCAGGTGACGATATGACCATATTTGGAGTGCAGGTCGTGACGTCACACAGTGCAATGACGTCACTCCACGTGTACGTGCCGTTTCCCTTAAAGGTGTCAGTAAATCAACGTACAGCTTTGGAGCCTTTTTTTTATAAGGAAATGTGTTGCCTTTCTGACAATGCCTCTTAAGGATATGTCTAATGAGCTGCCTTTGCGGTGCTCTGCGCTCTCTGAAGGCATTTCTAGTTTGATATAATATTCTTAAAAAGTTGTCTCTTGGAATAAAAGGTAATTATCATTCAATGCCCGAAGCATACAGGTCAATGATATGTAGAGCCTCTTGATTGCAAGGGAAGATTGGTCACACTCTGATGTTTCGCGTAACATGTGATAATGCCTAAAAAGTAATAGCATAATCAAAAGTATAGAAATAAAATAATGGGTACAGGATACTATAATTGAAAAACCGATAGAGGCCTTTTATTATGATAGGTCATAAGGTTCCCGTGTAAATGGAAAACGGATGAGCAGGAGAGAATGAACATTAATTTCTTTTTTTGTGAACACACAGGATGCATAGTTACTGCTGAAAGAATACTACATGTATATGTAGACATCAAACAGCTCTGGAGAGTTTTCTGTCAGTTTTCATGAAACTACAGCTAAGAACGTTAAAAAATTTATTTGAATAAAATATCTTTTACAACCATGGTCTCCTTCATAAAAACTCCAAAAAGGAACTGATACGTCATTGGATGAAGATGTAGTTTAAAAAAAGAAAGTAGAGTTACAGGTATGTGAGGAATTTTATCTGGATTGTTTCAAAATTTCAACATTCGAAACTTTGAGCATTGCAAAAGAAATATAAAAAAAAACTGCAGATTAGAAGATAAAAAAAAATCCTCAGATTATCTAGAACATATACTTATTCTGGTAAATCTCTGTGCGTAAAAAGTACATTTAGTATTAGCTATTATTTGGATAAAACCAACGAAACCGAGACTACCGTTATATTTAATAGAGAACAAAATATATTTAGAGAGTATATATTTCTCTATAAATCCAATGGCATCGAAAAAATAAACGGAAAAAAAACTATGAGCACAGGATGAGAGTGGATGTAATTTTGACAAAAATACGTGATTTAAAGGGACCGTGCTGAGTAAGATATAAATCAATTAGCATACAGGAGGTGTATGAAACTGATGCCTCTTTTCATATATGGTTACACTAGAAAAAACGTTCATTTCCTAAAGGTTGAGTGATTTCTTCTGCCAAAGACGATGGCCGAGGGATAGGTGATCCGCGTGTTACGTTTGTGTACTCTACTGCGTGTTTGTTCGTGCAATATCTCTCAAAATGAACGTTTATTAAATTTCAGGGACTGATGGACAATACGAAAATGAGTACTAGGATAAACCAATCGGAAAAATACAATTTTCTTTCATCCAGAATTCAACTTCTTCTTATCTGCAGTATGGCCTCTTTTTTTCTCTCGAATATCTTTAGATTTTCAATATAATTTGTGGAACAATAGCATATATAAAAGCTTACAGTAAAGTAATGACATTTCCATGGTGTGGTGTTGGAAGCAACTTAAAAATCTATGATACGGCCTCATAATAATTGAAGTTTGAAATATTACGTTTACTATGGCAGGCGTTTGGGAAATATTTTGTGGAAAACAAACAACATAACATGTCATATATTTGACACTTGGCATGTAGGGTGCAACCCATGTCATAGACAGTATTTTATATGTCGGCCATTTTGCTCAACTAGGCAACTATCTTTTGTAATGTGGTAAATTATTGGGCGATTTTAGTTACTGCCAAGTATAATGTATTTTTATGAAGGAAGCAATGATTCAGTAAAGTATGTGTGTTAATATATATATATATATATATATATATATATATATATATATATATATATTATTGCCTGTAATTGGAATAGACTCATATCTGATGACTGAAAGACAGAAAACGAGCAATGATCGATTATTAATTATTTTTGTTTATTTATTTTATGTACCTTATATATTGATGTAATATCTGCTGTGAAGAATAATACTTAAAGTATTGTTTGAGAATATTAAGTCTTAATTTTAACAACGGCCCATTGCACAAGGTTAAATTTTAACCTCGTTCGCTATTTTGTGTCCGTCTTTCTTATATCTCTGAGTTAAATATGAATATTGGTATGGACTCGGGGTACGAGCCACACAAATAATGAACACAAGTATCGTTGACCGCTTTCACTCTGGAACGAATGCAGATGTGCGAGAGTATGAGCGAATCCCAACGTGATGACGGAAATGGTCTAATGAAATCATGAGAAAACTAATTGGTACACATACGTATCCAATCTCAAATACAAAGATCATGCAATCTTTAATCAATTTGAACCAGTTTATATGCCTGACTATGATACATTCACAAATTGAGATACAATTTCGTTCCTTAATTCTGGTCAAGACACATAATCTAGCGAAACATTACTACTCTTTCACTACATGTCTGTGCCGTTTACATATCGTAGTGAATTAACCGTACAATATATGAACGTTGGAACAATATTAGGAAGGTGGTACAATGTACAGACGGAGCGTATATAATTATAACACGTACAAGAGATATTTTTTTAAATTTCTTTCAAGCCTTAGCATGACTATTCAATAAATACCTATGACAATTCATATACCTGATACGAATACAGATGTGTGAATTTCAGCAATTCACAATGTGACGGCTGGGAAATGGCCAAAATGCGCAGTTTCCCGGGTCCTCGACATTTTAAATGACCTGTGACATGCTGATCTTCTCCTGTTCGTCGAGTTCATCTTCTTGATGAAGCCTACCTTAGGACCTGTCACTCAACAAATTAAATGCTTTTCCATGGCGTCCTCGACATTTTAAATGACCTGTGTCATGCTGATCTTCTACTGTTCGTCGAGTTATCTGATTGATGATCCTCGCCTTAGAGAATGTCGTTTGACATATATATATATATATATATATATATATATATATATATATATATATATATATATAAATATAGGTAGAGTAAATGTAGTTATGTACATATCCAGCTGAATTGTAGTATGGCTAAAGGTTTTTGATATCCATACTTGTTTCAGTACGTGGTCAAAACATCACAATACTCCGAGGACCTCGGAGTAGTACCGCAAATAATGCGTTATCGGCAATAAATTGCCCGCATGGATACACTGTCAAAAAATGCGAGTGTACAGGTGTCACTAGGTGCGACGGCGCCTTCCTCGGTGGGGACGAGAGGAACAGAACATGCTTTGCCCAGATCGCATATGGTTATGACGGAGTTAATGTAAGTTTTAATTTATTATACTCATGCCTTTGCTTAATAAGTTTATGCTATGCTAGTGAATGACAATTTGCATTGCATATATGGGGCAAAACAATCTGTCGTCTACATGAATGTTGAATTCTTGCAAGGGGCTATGGCACTTCAAATAAGGCACTGATATATTTGAACTATATTAAGCGCAATACCTGCATTGAGGAGTTGCGAACAATTAACTAACGCACTCTACTATGAATGCTTCATATAGGTTTTAAATCTTCGTTGACTTCATTGTTATTCATTATTATCATTTTTTGTTATTAAGCATCCATAAGCAGTTCGAGGAAAGGCAAGAGGCATTTGATTTCATTTCACAACCGTGCTTATTAACAATCCTCTCTATAGAAACATACTGTAATTTATAACTACACTCTTCAGCTATTCTGCCCTAAGGTTCGTACAGTACGTATAACGGCTTTGTCACAAATTGATATGATGGAAATTTTAAAATGAATTATGATCATACATGAAAAATTACAAAATATCTATTTCTGTGGGTTTTTAGAATGCGATATATTCCCGTATATATAGGGTTATGGTTCAGAGGTAGAGCACAGGTTTCAAAGCCTTGAGATCGTGAGTTTGAATCTAAGCCGGTCGGTCCGTTCTAAGGTTGAGCACCCTGTAGACTTAATGGGATGGCTGTGCCCCGATCCGCGCTTCACTCACAAACGAGTGCACCTTTCGGGGATTCAAAGTGGTACACTCAGTTATGAGGACGATTCAAACCGAGGACCCACAGGAGCAGATGTCCCCGGGCCTGGTTAAATACCCTGCTATAACAGGAGAGGAAGCATATGCGATTACATTGTCACGCAGTCCGAAACCTGAATGGAATTCTGCAAATGTATATACGCGGATAAACTGGCAGTTACCTCCGACAACAAATTTTTAAAAAAAATCCCTTATATTCATACTTGGCAACGCGGTACAATATCTCTGGAATTTTGAATTTCAGGCAAAAATCACCTGTGTGGATATAACAGTAGGAGAAGAACGGTATATCACCCAGCGTTCTAACGAAACCTCCATGCCCACGATCTCTTGTCCACAAGGCACAGTCCTGGTCAGCTGTATGGTTCTAAACACGTGAGTACTAGTTGATGACTCTGAAATCAGAATATATATATATATATATATATATATATATATATATATATATAAGGTAGAGATACCCTCCGTTGTAAAGTGCTCTATGGCCTAAAGAATAGGCTACGTAGTAGTAAAATGTCGTAAAATACTTGATTCGTCTTTAATTTGTATTTTTATAAAGCTCTGGTGAAATGCCATAGAGCACTCTAGTAGCTGTTTATTGCAGAAACCTGCAGATCTATTTCTATATATATGTGCGTGCGTGTGTGTGTGCGTGTCCTGCAAAAGGGCATAAAATATTAGTGTTCGGTCTTAATGCTAGGGCGTCGGACCTGTTGACATGCACCGACTATACATGTTAATATGTAGATAGATGTATGAATAGCCATGCTGGTTCATAGTATATAGATGAAACATTCAACAGTAAGATGGAAACATATATTTTTGTATAAAAATCATTGAAAAGTTAGGTATATAATGTTAGGTTATAGATGTTATGCAGCTAGGGATATATATTCTAAAAGTGAAAGTAGCAGTAACCTATCATTTAATAAAAAATATTAATTAAGATTCACAATTTTTTATCCTTTTCATTGACAATTGAGTCTATTTGAAATATATATTTTTGCATATGAGGAAGAAAACATACAAAATCTAATCGATGCAGTATTGTTCTAGATACGTTGCAAAGATTTAAAATTCCTGTTCCGTTTTGATAAGAACAAATGTATGAATATTTCGCATATAACAATATTGTTGCACTTTGCATATATAATTTATAATATTTTTTTTGCAGTGACAAGCATTTTTGAATATAAATCGCTATTTTATTTTCAGTCACATGGGAAGAAATTCAGAGTCAATAAGTTTTACTTTGAATGGACAGACCTGCACAAAAACAGAACGCTCAAAATTTAACGATAGTTCCATTCAAGTCCTTTGCCGTGGTTGGTTGAACCCAGTTTTTGCATTCCGTTTTATTGCTTCTAGGGGTAGTAAAAGCTTCTCTGTGTTATTTTAACATGTTGGTGATTTATAGGTGATTTAGTGATAGAAAATATATTCACTCAATATAATCAGCCTACCAAGTACGAAATTAAATCGGTGTCACCCAATAATGGAAGAGTGTATATTCTGTTCCACAATGTTTACTTGAATTTTAAAAAAATATTGATCAAACTCGCAGTTTAGCTAAATGTGCATCGAATATCTTTCATGATTTCAGGAATTTGATGAAATAATACTCTTAATCATGTACCGTGTGTCCCTTTGATTTAATATTATATATCGCATAACATGACGATAACATGACGATATAAATGAATAATTGAATCACTAATGGATTCTCTGTCAAGCGTTTACCCATTCTGTAGTGTCAGCTAAAAGGTTGTCTTTAACCTCCACAGTCGTTTATTGCGGTGACCCTGGACCATTAGAACACACTGTCAGATCGGGCAATGATTATTACTACAAGGGGGAGGTTCAGTACAAATGTGAGGACCATATCTACATAAAGATGGGTCATCAGGTGTTGACATCTCAGACAGTAAAGTGCCAGGCAGACGGAACCTGGAATGCAACACTCTTGGAGTGCAGATGTAAGCAAGCATATTTTCATGAAAAGAAACTAAAGCATTACGAAAGTATTTGATAAATTTCTACATTTTCACCTCAATTTACCAGCATCAAGTAATTTAGTATTCTTTAGATAATAAGGACACATCAAATGCCATTGATTACATGGTATAACCTTCTATCATATCGATAATGTAAAAGATAAATTTGTACTTAATATTAACATTGACGTTAAATATTAATGCCAACTATGCGACTCTACGACCAATTATGACAACCCTTAACAACATACATGTGTATTATACACTGAACCAGGGGACTTCATCATATAAACTTGACATTTTACGAGCGATAAATGACGATATGACGGTTTTATGTTTAGAGTTTATGAGAGGAATAGAAATGAGGGTAGAAGAATACAAGTGATGACTGCAGTGTATATGTTGATCTTGTAAGTTTGATGTGTGTACCAGAGTGTGTTACGTACAAGGGGTTCATGGTTCTGAGAATGGGTACTGGGGCCATGTTACAGAGCGTACATGGTTCTTAGAATGGTTATTTTGGCCACGTAGCAGAGCGTACATGGTTCGGAGAATGGTTATCTCGGCCATGTAAATGGATCGGAGACTGGTTCTTCTGGTCAGAGTGCACGTGTTCATGTTTATTAATTGATCTGCGTAAATATTTTACTTGTCAGGTTGTAAGGGATATTTGGAGTGGTTATCACGGCGTTGTGTCATAGCCAGATGAACTAATTCCACGTTCAGAAATCAGATGTTCATGATTAAACCATTGACAGATAGATTGCGCCGTGAATTGAAAATCCTGGCATCGTGCCAATATAAAAAGAAAATATTCTATTGACGTGAAATAATACCCTTGATAATTATTCTATTTCTTCCGAGAGCGGGAATTTTTATAAACGTTAACTTTGAAGCACCAACCTTTGCCTGTGCGTTTTTGTGTAATTTTCTGCACTTTAATTTGTGAGCTCAGGATATATTCCGATTTATGGTTATTCCCTTCGCTATACAATTTGGTATAAATAGTACTCAAATGTTACAATCTCATGATATTACTCGTCAGTACGTCGATCTTTGAAGCCGGAAGTTGAGTCATCCTGAAGGTAAGGTCATTCATTTTACCATGTGATCAACTGTATATAATATTTTAAACTTCATCACTGTGTCTTAGAATGGATTCAGACTTAAGAAATATGAACAAATAGATTTTAATTATTAGAAGTTCCATCGATTTTGAGAACACTTAATTTACGCATTGAGATATGATAAAACACATGAAAACAGCATTAAGATGAACAGAAGGTGTAAAATATTTTCTACCACCTAGGTCGGCATTTTATACGTGTATATTGTCAATTCAAGGTATATTTCAATATTTAAGGTAGCTTCATAATCAGTAGTCAAAAGACAACAGAAAATACCAGTGTGTCCAGAAAGATGATGCTCTTTACATGTTTCCCGATAAATTTTACCAACAATGGCAATGTTCGCTTGAATTAATTCTCAAAGGAAATAAGCATTTTATCCTAGACCCCCTTTGTTCATTGTGCCTGCCTGTCCTATCCCGAGTATCAGATGGAACGAGAGGATGGCTAGCGGTCTCCAAAGAAGAATGATGTGTCGAACTAAACGACTCAAAGTAAGTTACTTTTTTGTTACATCCGGGACATATGGTCCGACAAGTTGAGAGGACGCTAGATATTAAGAGCAAGATTGTTCAAGAGATATTCAGGTATTATAATTAATTTCAGCTTAGGCATCGCTCAAAAGTGAGTTGATACAAATTTGTACATAAATTTGTATATACGTTAATATCCAATACTATTTGAACTATATATTAATGGATACACACGTTTATGTATTATAAATATATAAACATTATCCTGAGTGGCACCGTATGTAGAGTTCATCATGAAAAAAAAAAAATTAAATGTTTTATGTAAAAAATAAATAAATGTATTCGAATATGCATTTGAATTTTTTACGTCCATAACACTGATTTTTGTTTTAACATACTGTTCTGCAATAATTCATTGAAATGTCTTGATTAAACATACCAGGAAAATATTTCTGATCTAAAATTATGGGTTTGACCATTTGTTTTTAGCTGAAAAGAAATTGTGGCCAATCTGTAAGATAATGATGGTGATAAACAATTTCATATTTTCAAACACCATCATAAAGTGAAGCTCATTAAACCCGAACACTCAGGGGTTTTTCTTCGTATTAGCGAGTTGTCCTGTTTAGAGGATTTTGGCATATGGGGTTAATTCTTCATTGAATGTTACTGTTGTTTTCTATTTTGATTAATTTTACGCTCACTTGGAAATGTATGATTATATATAAATAATATTGAAAATAGCTCAAATAAGCATTTATAATTTATTAAATAAAAGTTTATAAATATAAGGCCTGGCACACTAATCTTGGCAGTTTCACTTCGACGTATACCAGCTTCATCTTACCTGAAAGCGGTAGCTCGTATACTAGTGTATTCCCTAGTTACACTAGGTATATAAAAATTGAGCCCTCGTTTGTGTTCACAAAATACACGAAAGTATAGTAGAATGATTGTCTGTTTGTAAGTTTTATAATGTGAGAACTATGTGAGAAGCTCCTCACCAAGCTAACCCCTCACCAAATGTCTGTAGCCGATACAATAAAGACACCCGATAAAAAACGTTGCCATACACTTTACAATTATACAAACCTTATTGAGTCGAGTGCTAATATAAATTTATCGAGTTAAGCTCACATTTTCAGTGCTTTGTTATCGCATGATAGTGAATTGCTTAAAATTGCGTAAATCATTTTTATTCGTAATGTGATATGGCTTATTTTTGGAGCCTGGCCGAACTTTGTATGCACAGAAAATGTCATATTACAGGACTGAGGATCACCGCCGGCCCCCCACTTTATAGATGCATGGGTATAAACGAAACGACCATATTGTGTACCGTGAGACCGGCGGTTTTAGGTTGGTTTTCTGACAATTTCAAAGGATATCTTAAGTTAATAGACGTCAAATATCGGAATAGCCTCCATCAAATAGGTAGGTGCATGGGCGGTTAAAAAAACTGCATCAAGTGACAAGTCTTACCCAGTAAAACAGACGCCTTAAGCTCAAGGAAGATTATTATATCAGATATAACAATATATCATTAATAGTAAACAAAACATCAAATACCCTATGTATACATGTACATATATAGCATTGATTTAGCATAGACACATTCATATAAGCATATATGTGTTAATGTAACTATCGGTTGAAACATCCCATTCAGATGATTTTCTTATATCAATAATGTGAAAGCCAGATTTTATTGATTCCTTTTTGTGTGCTTTACCCAATATAAAAATATCCAAAAATATAAAAAGGCCTAAAGGCCTAATGCGAACCTGTGCAAAGTTTGGGAGTATGAATGGAGGTTTATTTTTAAAATTTAATATTTATCCTTTTTAAGTCCTGCATATCTACCTTAGTCATTATGATTTCAGCAAAATGGACATTTCGGACCTGCAAGTTTCAGACTAGGACATTTTAAAACTAGAATATGGGTAGTCGACAAGAGACTGTGTGTCCGCAGAAATCACAGTGGGACGGGTGAAGTGAGGCATGGATTAAGTGGCAAGGGGAAAAGAGTGAGGTGTGTTGCATATTAGCATGGATGTCTGCAGCTTAAACGTGAATGAAGTAGGTGCCACCTGTCATAAAATCAAGACTAGATGTGTCGGAACGACACGAATGCCCCCGCATGGGGCAAATTAGAAACATTTGTTAAATTTTGTAATTTTTTTTAAGTTCAGGAGGTGTCGTATGGTCAAAAGTATGTCAACAAGGGCAAAATGCAAACTTGATCTGTAACGGGTCATTATCAAGCAACACACCAAAAATCAGAGCAGTATCTGCAGGCATTGTGAAAAAAAAATCCATACATGTGCATTTTTCATAAAAATTTCTGTCTTTCATGAAATTTTCTATGTTCAGGATCTGTCATATGGTCATAAACAGGTTAACTGGGACGAAACGCAAACGCGATCTGTAAGTGGTCATTATGCGCCCACAGACCAAACATTAGGCAAGTATCTGTGAGCATTGCATTGTGAAACTAGAATATTAGCAAAAGCTGATAATCAGTTATATTTTAAATTGGAGAGGTATGTACCATGTTTCATAACAATCCACAAAATGCTTCCTGAGAGATAAGCTCCTAAGTTTTTTTCTATACTAAGCTCTGTGACCTTGAAAAGTAGGTCAAGATCATCCATCTTTGAACTTGACCATGATTTTGTAAATATAATGCAATAGCACTGAAGAAATGAAGTTCCTGTATTGAATACCTTTGGAGATATCCTGCACAAAAGGCCAAAATTGAAAAATCCGATAAAAATTCATTAAAAAATCAGAAATTGCAGGTGGCGCTAATAAAATTGTGCAGCCCATACAGACCATCAGTCCCAATGATCATAATAAGTTTTGTGAAAATCCACACAATGGTTCCTGAGATATAAGCTTCTGAGTGTTTTTCTATAATCAGCTCTAAAATGTAGAGATGGGTCAAGGTCATCCATCTTCGAACTTGACCGAGATTTTATCGATATACATCTTCACTGATGAAATAAAATTCCAACGGTGAATCCTTTTAGAGATATCCTGCTCACAAGGTAAAAGTTAACAGACGCGGAACGGACGGACGGACGGACACCGGACGGACAGACGGACGGACAGCTTGAGTGACGACAATAGCCCATCAGCCTATGAGATGAGGGCTAAAAACAGCTGTACATGTACATTTGTCATGAAAATTTATATTTTTCATGAAATTTTCTATGTTTAGGAGCCGTAAAACAATCAAAAGAAGGTCAACTGGGACGAAACCCGAACTCCACCTGTAACTGGTCATTATCTACCCACACATAAAAAAATCAGGGCGGTATCTGCAGGCATTGCGAAAAAAAAACTGTACATGTGTATTTGTCATGAAAATTTCTATTTTTTATGAAATTTTCTATGTTCAGGAGCCGTAAAACGGACAAAAGTAGGTCAACCAGGACAAAACGCGAACTCGATCTGTAACTGGTCATTATCTGCCCACACACCAAAAATCAGGCCAATATCTGCAGGCATTGCGAAAAAAGACCGTACATGTGTATTTGTCATGAAAATTTCTATTTTTCATGAAATTTTCTAAGTTAATGAGCCGTGAAACGGTCAAAAGTAGGTCAACCGGGACGAAACGCGAGCTCGATCTGTAACTGGTCAATATCTGCCCACATACCAAAAATCCGGAGAATATCTGCAGGCATAGCGAAAAAAAGTCCGTACAACTGTTTGATTTCGGAATGACGGAAAGACTGAAGCACGGACATGGGTAAAACTATATGCCCCGGCTACTTTGTGGCGGGGGGCATAAAAATTGCAAAATTTCAGGTGGATAAGTCAAACCACTGCTGAGATATGAGTGATTTTATCCCAAGGCAGATGAACGGATGGATGGTGTTCATAAGTGGTTGCAGGTGGCGCCATCAGTTTTGCTTATGATGAAGAGCTATGTGAGATCTATACACAAGCAAAATTTTGGCCCAATCGGTCGAACGGTTCCCGAGATATGAGCTTGGATGTCTGCAGAGTAAACCTGAATGTAGGTGGCGCCACCTGTCATAAAATCGAGAAATCTGTCCAGGATATATAATCCTGCAAAATTTCAGGTGGATAAGTGAAACCACTGCTGAGATATGAGTGATATTATCCCAAGGCAGATGAACGGATGGATGGTGTTCATAAGTGGTTGCAGGTGGCGCCACCATTTTTGCTTATGATGAAGAGCTATGTGAGATCTATACACAAGCAAACTTTTGGCCCAATCGGTCAAACGGTTCCCGAGATATGAGCTTGGATGTCTGCAGAGTAAACCTGAATGTAGGTGGCGCCACCTGTCATAAAATCGAGAAAGCTGTCTAGGATGTATAAACCTGCAAAATTTCAGGTAGATAAGTCAAACCACTTCTGAGATATGAGTGACTTTTTCCCAAGGCAGATGAACAGATGGACGCTGTGCATTAATGGTTGCAGGTGGCGCAACCAGTTTTGCCTATGATGACGAGCTATGCGAGATCTATACACATGCAAAATTTTGGCCCAATCGGTCAAACAGTTCCCGAGATATGAGCTTGGAGGTCTGCAGAGTAAACCTGAATGTAGGTGGCGCCACCTGTCATAAAATCAAGAGAGCTTTCCAGGATGTATAATCCTGCAGAATTTCAGGTTGATAAGTCAAACCACTGCTGAGATATGAGTAATTTTATCCCAAGGCAGATGAACAGATGGATGCTGTGCATAAATGTTTGCAGGTGGCGCCACCAGTTTTGCCTATGATGAAGAGCTATGTGAGATTTATACAAACCACGAGATATGGGCTTGGATGTCTGCAGAGTAAACCTGAAAGTAGGTTGCGCCACCTGTCATAAAATCGAGAAAGCTTTCCAGGATGTATAAACCTGCAAAATTTCAGGTGGAAAAGTCAAACCACTGCTGAGATATGAGTGATATAATCCCAAGGCAGATGAACAGATGGACGCTGTGCAAAAATGGTTGCAGGTGGCGCCACCAGTTTTGCCTATGATGAAGAGCTATGCGAGATCTATACACATGCAAAATGTTGGCCCAATCGGTCAAACAGTTCCCGAGATATGAGATTGGATGTCTGCAGAGTAAACCTGAATGTAGGTGGCGCCACCTGTCATAAAATCAAGAAAGCTGTCCAGGATGTATAAACCTGCAAAATTTCAGGTGGATAAGTCAAACCACTGCTGAGATATGAGTGATATAATCCCAAGGCAGATGAACAGATGGACGCTGTGCAAAAATGGTTGCAGGTGGCGCCACCAGTTTTGCCTATGATGAAGAGCTATGCGAGATCTATACACATGCAAAATGTTGGCCCAATCGGTCAAACAGTTCCCGAGATATGAGATTGGATGTCTGCAGAGTAAACCTGAATGTAGGTGGCGCCACCTGTCATAAAATCAAGAAAGCTGTCCAGGATGTATAAACTTGCAAAATTTCAGGTGGATAAGTCAAACCACTGCTGAGATATGAGTGATATTATCCCAAGGCAGATGAACAGATGGACGCTGTGCAAAAATGGTTGCAGGTGGTGCCATCATTTTTAGTGTATGTAATAAAGCTGTCAAAAGGCTACATTTGTGCAAATTGTTTAGCCTAATCAGTCAAACGGTTCCCCAGATATGCGGGTTTAGGTGTGGAAACAGACGCACAAATAGACGCTGGGCACCGAGGAAAGGTCAGAGGTCAACCAAAAATGAGGGCGCAGCAGTTCACATGTGACCTGATGATAACCCTGAAAAAACCTGACAAACAGTTCAACAAACAGTTGAAAGATATAGTTCCAATAATCTGGGAATTATGCATCTAAACATTGTGTCTAGACGTCTAGACGCTGTGTCTAGACGTCTAGACACATTGTCTAGACCCCCCCCCCCCCCCAGCCAGGTCAGTTACCAGGTGATGTCTGTTTGTACTGAGTGTCCTCTTGACTTGGCTGCTGAAACTCAGCATGTTGTCAAATCTGTTTTCAAATACAGAAAGCCTTTTTCAATTGGCTACAATCCTTTTTTTAAAACTGTATTTACCCAATCTATTCTTATAAAACTGGCAGAACCCTAACATAGAATAATTCTTGTAAAGTTTAAACCAATAAGCTTAACAGTTTCATCATAAATCAGTGTATAAGCTAGAAGAGGTTAAAATTACATTTTCGCTTGTAAAAAACACATCAATGTAGGTGGCGCCACCAATACCTCAAAATCAGATATGACAAATATGAAAAAAATTGGAATAAAATTTGGTGATTATAGCTCTAGCCGTTTCTGAGATTTTAATTTTAGTGTGCTTTTTTGGACAGATGACTAAGTTCAACCTCCTGTAACTCGGCCAAAAATCTCCGAACTGGAACCATTAAAAAAACTTGAGAGAGATTGTTCTAGGGATCATTTCCGTGAAATATTGGACAATTTGGCTAGACAGTTTCAGAGAAGAAGATTTTTAAAGGTTTTTAAGCTTTTTCTCTATAAAATCTAAATTACAAGTTTCACATGTGACTAATTCTTACATGTAATTTGGAGCTGCTAGCTCCGACGGTTTCCGACTTACAGCCATGGACGGCGGAAAGCCAGCCCTGGATGGCGGACGGCTGACGACGGACGGACGACGCTGCGCCATCGCATAAGCTCACAGGTTCGCTAAAAATCTGAAGAAACACCCTCTTTCCCCCATAATTATCAAAACTAGACGACTAGAGATCGAGCGCTTGCCGAAATGATGTGGAGGGGTCAAAGTATTGTGCAATGACAATGAGGAAGAAATGTGCCATAGTTTTGAAGATAGGACTAATATTGCATGACAATTGTTATTAGGAAAATAAGACTTCGACGTGATTTGATGAACTTGACTTTGAATTTTGACCTAATATACACATACAGCTTCCAGATATATTTCCGATATACGATATGTATAAGTTTCAAAGTGATTCCTGCTAATCTGTGGTCTGTAGAATGCTATATGTCAGAGACAAGAACCAGCAAGCAGGAGAAATTGATGACAACTGACAAACAGACAGACATACTGACAAGGTGACACAACGTGGCTGACAGGTAACTAAGCCAATTCATATAAAAAGGCAAAGAGAAAAGAAAAGAGTTAAAGTTTGTAGAGATAGGACCATAATTTAAAAAGAGTTATAAGGAAAATAACATTTTTAAGTCATTTTTAAGTTGATGACCTTGACCTTGAACTTTGGCCTGATATAAAAATACACATACAGCTTCGAGAAATCTTTCGGATTTACTCAAGATAATTTGACCTATATTGGCATAAAATTAGACCTTTGCTTAAACTTCTTCTATTTTATTTTATGCACAGTTTACAAACTGAGTCATCTGATCATAACATTGCCTTTGCACTTAATGTGAGTACATTCACCAATACTCTCTTTTGAAGTGTACTCGTCTTATTCTTATCTTACCGGCAACCACCTTTCATATAAACAACATAAATGTCAATCCAAACTTTCTCATTGAATGTCTCGCATAGTAATTAATATTTCATGTGATCAGGGTAATCCGTGAGGCATTTTGTGTAAGCTGTAAAGGACAATGGGTCGTGATTATTGACAAATTGATCATCATCCAATTACCTCGTTAATTCCTCAATAAATTACTCATAAATACGTTTGCTCATCAAAATGGCCAAGAAATTCATTATTCAGAAGTACTGTTATATGGATGATATAGGATGTTTGCCTGAGAGGATTATTCCATGGTGTCATCTGGCAAAAATCTTGATTACAAAACATTCAGATGTTCGGTTTATCTATGTTGTCTCGAAGAAAAGAACCTATGCCACCAGCAGGGACTACAACACATTTCGTGATTCAATGAAGAATAGAACCAAATTAATTGCATGGTTTGTGACGTTTGGACCATGGGCAGTATGAGAGAAGAATATGCTCAGGTTTTAAAGAAACATATACTTGTGGATATTTATGGTAAATGTGGAAATCAGACTTATGGGAGAGAAAATAACACCAAATACCTCTATTTGTTAAACAGAGATTATGTCTTGTTTGGCATTCCAGCCCAGTATAGTAGTATATAAGCAAAGATTACGCCACAGAAATGGTTTGGAGTATACTGAAACTTAGTGTTGTGCCTATTGTTCTTGGAGATTTGGATTATGAAAAATACCTTCCACAAAATTCTAATATTGACGTTACTCATTTCAGAGCCACTGCTCATCTGGCAAATTATATTCAACTTTTATATAACACAAATAACTTGTATGCCGAGTATTTAAGATGGAAGCAGACCTATATAATCCTTCACCAAGGTGTATTTGCAAGTATGTGCAGGCTTTGTAAATATCTTCACGATAATATAGAGAGAAAACCGACGTATGATAACATTAACCAATGGTGGAAGCCTGACCGTGACTGTCAGGAGGGATATGTCCCCTGTGCTGGTATGAAGGCATTGACTAGTATATACTTGTGAGGCTTAACTAAATGTACCTTAATTAACCTGCCACAAAAAAGGTTAATTTACTGCGCTGAGGTGAAGACTTCAAGACATATAATAGGCCCATTATGGACCTGCTACCTGAGGACATGCATTTATGAAAAAATAAGCCCTCTGTCATGACTAGATATAGATGTTAGTCGGGCTATTCATTTGGAATATACACTTATAACCATACATACAAGGTATTCATGTACTGGCGATATGTTAATCCTTTCCCCGTGTTGCAAATTCCCGATGACATGTAATGGGCACAGACATTTCTTGTTTGGGGCCTCATATTACCCGTGTTTCCTGATCGTTGTTCTACCGTGGCATAACACTCCACGAACGAGTATTTTTCGAACAAGAAAGGAAAGAATAAGATTTGTGTCCGAGCATTGCTTGAAGAAAAATTCGTCTGAGAAATATATCTGATTTTATATTAACAATTAATATCTGGGCAACATTTACCCTCAAACTGAAATTTATATTTTTACTTGTTTACTGTTGTTGTATTAGAAGTATTATTTTGGGTGAAAATGTATGATTGAAAAAAAATGGTAAAGAGCATGCGCTTTGGACTGTAATCATTGATTTCATAAATGTGAAACAGAAATACAAAATACTTGGCCCGAGCACTCACATGCTGCAAATGGGATAGCTGCTTTAACAACTGTTCTGAGGAATAAAATACACAAGATCTCTGTAAAACAATTTTATATATTTGAACAAGCATCATTGGCAAATATTTTTACTTCCATTTTATGATTCATCGCCACACATATCCAAGTGCTTAACCCAAGTGTATGAAATAACAATCAAACACCCCCATAAAATATATAGATTTCAATAGTAATTCAACTGCCTCCGTTCTCATGAAACAACTCAAACGTCATCCATGTGTATTATTTCCATCTGCAGGCGCGGACCCAGGGGGGGGGGGGGCCAGAACCCCCCCGCCTGCTCTCCAGCAACGACCTTTTTTTAGACAAATCTTATGCATGACGGGGGTTTTCGGGGGCCGAGACACCCCCCCCCCCCCCCCTGCTCTCAACCATCGAACTTTTTTAGACAATTTTAATGCAGGACACCCGTTGACCCCTGCCGGCAAAAAATCCTAGATCCGCGCCCGTTGTGTCACCTTCAAGATTCACTCCTCGTACAGTAATACACGTATACATTTTAAATCCACCAATGAGCAACAATATTCATATCTAGTAGCTAAACTGTCCAGATTTCATTAATTTTTATATAATCATTTTTGCCTTTCTAATGATCTGATTCAAAACCACAATAACATCCCTGCTTTGAATTTAAATATATTTTTAAAATATATCACAAAACTTACATAATATATCACAAGTATACCATATACAGTGGAACCCTGTCTTGTGATCACCTCACAACTGCAACTACCCAACAATTACAACCACTTTTCTTGTTCCTGAATATATGATCCAGGTAACTTAGAATTTCACAAATAAGACCACCCCAAAATGACAACCACATTGATCAGTCCCAAATGTGGTCGAATTGTGTGGTTCCACTGTACCTACACCACAGCTGTAAAGGATCTGGGGACCTATAAACTTGACCACAGCAACAGCCTGGTTGTATGATTACCTTTCCATCACCATTGCTTGCTTACATCTTCCTAAAAGTTCTGCTGCAAGACTGATCACTGTAGAGAGTAAACATGTATCACCAGGCCTCAACAATCCGCACTGACTACTAGTTATACATCGGATTATATGTAAGATTTTGACCCTTGTGTTTAAGGTTATTCAAAACCTATCTCCACTTAAGTACCTCGTCACAATTCTGAACTTCTGTCAGAAGTTTGCGATCCTCTGCGCAAGCTTAGCATCTTCATATTCAAAGCATACAGGAAGTAGGAGAGGATAGGTCTTTCTGCTCAGCTGTTCTATAACTAGCTATGGAACAATGTCCCTTATCTGCAACATTGGAACTTGTTATTCTCATGGACAGCAGTATAACATCATACAAAAGCGTATAGCCATCTATCGTATAAAATAATTATTTTAAAAGCACAACAATCTGACTCATATCAGACCCAAAAGCTTCGTCCAGCAAAGTCTAATTCAATTTCTGGAAACATTCCTTTACCTCGATGAGCAGATCTTTATTGAGCAACAGGTCTAAGGCTACTCCAGTCAGGGCTTTGGCTTGCTTCAATGTGGCAGTCTGGGAAGCATCATCCCCTACAATAATTCATCAATATTTGTAATACTAATATAAAACAAGGGACCCACGGGTCAGAGCACTCAGGTGAGTTTTGTAAAATCTTGACAAATGAAAACAGATTTATTACAATTGTTAAATATTTGTTATATACTCGCATTTGAAAACCAAAAGGAAAAAGTCCTGTTATTTGGTGCTATGAGTGCTTACCTAATCTCTTACAAGACTATCATATAAAATAAGGAAACTGAAAAACTGATAATATATATATATATATATATATATATATATATATATATATATATATATATATATATCAGACATGGGGTCTATTACAGTTGTTCTATTACTATTACTTTTACTTTCAATTTCTGATATTACTATTACTATTACTATTACCACATTTTATCTTCTATTACTATTACTATTACTGGGGTATCTATTACTATTACTATTACATGTACTTAAACTGATGGTAGGATTCTAGACCTTGCGCAGCCATGAGTGCTATGAACTAGCACTACAATCACATGTTTAAATAATATTAAAAGCAACTATATCATCCAGTTACCTACACAATTTTCTTATACTGTGTCTGTCATTTACAAGAAGCCTAATGATACTGGAGTTCTTAATTATTTCTGCTTCTTTAATTCTGTTTTTTTTTTTTTAATATTTTGAAACCTCAATGATCGTTATTCGGGTGTTTCAAGTCCAAATTATAAGATAATTGTATGAACTCTTGAATACATGTAATTTAAAGCAACCCATTGTAAAGGCCCCGGCATATGTAAAATATTGATTTATAATTATATGCATACTTGTACATTTAATATTATTTTCATATATATTTCATATAAATTTATTTTGTAGTACATACTTCCGTTTAGATTTAATCCTTCGTTCTCATAGTCAGTAAATAAAGATTTTCAGTGTGACTAAAGATTGTCTCCAGAGGAATTATTCATGATTATTGCATATTATTATTTAGTATCAAAGCTGACAATTCAGTCCTTTATGTATGTATCAGGAGAGGAATTTATGTAGGGCTGTGTCCTGTTTCCCAATCCTTATAAATATATCCAATAAAAATACTGTTTACGTCAAGATTCTGGACAGAACCAAACTGGAGACAAAAGTACCCCATCTTCTCGGGTGTATATGTTCATTTGGATGTGATGCCATGTTTTATTCCATCTCATAATACATCTTGAGAGTGAACAGAGAGGTGGTAAACTTTACAATAATGGTAGCATGCATGGCTTTTATTCTTCAGACATGCCCTTCTTCATTGCAGCAAAACGAGCATAGGATAATTTAGGAGTAAGGAGAGTGATTTAAACTTACATCAATTTTACAAAACAAATAAAATATTATTTAAATCACTTTTACAATAAATTTGGTATTAAACAATCTTGTACTTTAAATTTTGTACACAACAGGATCTAATTAATCGATATCAAAATTTCAGATATTAAATAATAAAATATTAACAGTTACTTATATTTTCATATAATATAATCAAATAAATTAATATCATTAAAAAAAAAATGGTTCATTTTATTTTAAAAATATAAATTAACATAATTTTAGATACTGAATGCAGGTCTGCAAAATTGGTACTATGAGATAACAGACAAGTATTAAAAGAATATTTTTAAAAGAATATGTATATAAATTAACTAGATAATACATGTGCCTGCAGTATGACTTTATCCAAGTGATTGTAGTACTGGTCTGAGTTTATAGCATTGTAGGCTTCAGTACGTTATGGGTAGTAAAAAAACACCATAAGCTTATCATGAACATTTTGGGTCTGCAATGTATCTGGTTCCATATTATATTTTCTTGAATGTGTGTTATTGCAATCTGTATGATTAAAATGCAAACTGGCTTGTGAAAACAAATCTAGGTACATTTCAAAATATGCATAATGATTGATGGATGTGAGATAAGATGTACATGTCACAATAATAATACACTATTTTTCTGTCTCTTAACATCAAACATGCCTCTGTTTATCCATGGTTTACTAATCAAAGATCAGATTGTACCAGGTAACTTATTTGGCTGTGATCTACTCTGGCCAATACTCTTATGTAATTAGCACCAGTGGTCACCAGCAATGTGGCAGCTGGCCCATGCTTGCCTAAACAATAGGCACATCCTGGGCAGTTACGGGACAAGAACTGAGTCTGTTCAGCATTATTTGCTGATATGCTTCATGATCAAGGGACTCACAGGAAGTAATACAAAGTAATATGTATTACTCTATTACTTTGCCTTCTGTTTCTATTACTATTACTATTACAGCTCAAATTTTTGAGTCTATTACTATTACTATTACTATTACATGGAAAAAGCTGTAATAGTCTATTACTATTACTATAACTTATTACTATTACCCCATTGTAAGATTTGGCATGATAGGTTGTATATTCTTGTATTTCATGTCACACTTAATGAGTTCAATGGGCTTCTCTCTCATTTGCAGCTGTTCTCAATAATAGGAATATTTTAATTATTATTATAACTTTACTGATTTTGTGAATTTAATCTTTCGTATACATTCAAACCTCTGCATTACCTTGTGACATATCACACATGTATAACAAGCCTTTGTTCCATGATGCCTGGGTATTGATTGCATAATCTCCTAGTCATGGTCACTGGGTCCCGTATTTGTACAGGCCAGATCCTAATATGTTAATCTCATCAGGGTAAAGGTGTTGATCTCATCAGGGTGACCACTAATGGGGGGGGGGGGGGGGTCCCGTGATGTTTGGTCAGCTAAGAGCACACACAGATAGATGATATCAGGATAACGTATAATTACACTGTATGTAGACCTTGTATATGTCAGGGTATAATCAACAAACTCTCATTTCATTGGCCAGTATAGGGGGTGGAGTTCACCTCACCCATCTGACCAATGGAATGAATGGGTGATGTTATTGGTTATATTCAAATGAGAGAGAGAACAAAAACCATGGGATAATTATGTGTGGGCGGATTTCCACTTTGGCGACTCGGCACCTAGGACAGTTTCCGTGTATGGACATTTTTATCATATACTCAATACAAGAAGAATAAAAAATGGTTACCTAAGTTACCGAATTTGTGTGTTGTGGCTGTGTGCCACAAACTTGCTTGAACGAGAGCGTGACTGGGAGAAAGACGAAGTTTAAGTTTAGTAAAGTAACATAAGTTTACACTGGCGTCGCGTGCCAGGTCGAACTAAAATGTCAGATCGCACGCCTGGAGATATATATTTTCCTGCATCAACGGAGAGAACCGAGTTCAAGGAAAAGAAAAACAACAAAAAATCGAATACGCTGCCGAAACTGACGCCGCTACAACCACTGTGGTCCTGATGTGTCCACCGAGAAACGCTAGCAGTCTTACAAGCTGCGAAGAGGCCATGCAGAAACGCTCAGGATGACAGTGAGAAGTTAATCATCGAAGAATTTCTATTGTATATTCATATATATATTTCTCTAAAAAAGTAAAACGTCTTTTATTTTATGATTAGTAAAAAAAAATAATAATAATAATAGCAGAATATATTCTTATTTTGTGTGACATTTCGATGTATATTGTAAATAAGAATTCTGTGAGTTTTTCAGTTGTCACTTTATCGAGATGTAATTTGATTATGATCTTCTCACTGTGTGTTGCAAATTTTAAATATAGTTCTGGGTGACAGTCTCACCGCATATGCCATCATGTGAGGCATAGGCTTAAATTTTAACATTATGCATGTATACATATTCTTGAGGCAATTATTCATAGGTGTACTTTAGATAAACCAAGTTATCACTTCAGAAATTAAAACGGAAATGTCTTATTTATGTATCTAGAAACATCATGTTTTGAGCTGAATGTTGTACACTGATTATTGATTCTCCCCTGAATATTAGATCTGACTGTATGGGTGGAACAGATAAGACTAATTTCATGTTGATAGAGTCACAATGCTAAAGGGGCCAGCATAGACTTGGACGTTCAATACAGTGCATAGTCATGAAGCTAAACATTAAATTTTAAATTACTAGACACAAGTTCATATTGAATCACTCTTTTCATTTATAACACTTTTATTTTACATTAAGCTGAATGTTGTACACTGTTTATTGATTGTCCCCTGAATATTAGATCTGACTCTATAGGCGAACAGATAAGACTAATTTCGTGGTGATAGAGTCACAATGCTAAGGGGTTCAGTATAGACTTGGACGTTCAATCAAGTGCATAGTCATGAAGCTAAACAGTAAATTTTAAATCATTAGACACAAGTTCATATTGAATCACTCTTTTCATTTATAACACTTTTATTTTACATTAAGCTGAATGTTGTACACTGTTTATTGATTGTCCCCTGAATATTAGATCTGACTGTATGGGTGGAACAGATAAGGCTAATTTCATGTTGGTAGAGTCGCAATGCTAAAGGGGCCAGCATAGACTTGGACGTTCAATACAGTGCATAGTCAGGAAGCTAATCATTAAATTTTAAATTACTAGACACAAGTTCATATTGAATGACTCTTTTCATTTATAACACTTTTATTTTACATTAAGCTGAATGTTGTACACTGTTTACTGATTGTCCCCTGAATATTAGATCTGACTGTATAGGCGAACAGATAAGACTAATTTTGTGGTTATAGAGTCACAATGCTTTATAGGGAGTCGAGCATAGACTTGGGCAGTCAATACAGTGCATAGTCATACAGCGAAACGTTAAATATTAGAACATTAGCCATAGCTGCTTGTATAACGAATCACTCTTTTTAATTATGTCACTTTTACTCTACATTAAGCTGAATGTTGTGAACTGTTGTGGTAGTCTCCTGAATATTAGATCTGACTGTATAGGCGGGACGGGTAAGACTAATTACATGGTGATAGGGTCACAGTGCTGAGCGTTCAAGCATAGACTCAGGCTTCATTAGACAAGGTGAACATTAAACAGAGCTTAACGAAATATTTTATTCAAAATGCTTAACCTATTAAATAACATTTATTATTTTTTGTACATTCTGAAAGGATGGATTATAATTTTACATGTGGGCTAGCCGTTTTGCACTGAATCTTGTGTACTGTTAACTGATAGCGTAATTGTGAATAATAGATCTCACTGCTGGGGGGCAGGTAAGACTAAGTTCATTGTACGGTCTCACTGTTTAGGGGCGAAACAAAGACTGTGGCTTTCAGTGCAGTGCATTCTCACGCTGCAGGATGCAAGTTCTCTTCCGATGTAAACATGATTCTTCAGTATGTATAACTATTAAATTTACTTTATTTTTGAGCAAATTAAAAATTGAATTCCACCTTTTTTATATAAACTGTAATTCCTGCTGTTTTGTACTAGGCTTTATGTATTGTATATTGATGTTTTCATGAACATTAGATCTTACTGGTGGAAGGTACAGATGAGACTAACTTCATGTACGAGTCTGATTGCTGATGTATACAGCAAAGACTGGCTTTCAATGTAAATCATAAGATTTGGCAAGGTGCATGTATAAGCAAGTTGGAAATAAGTTTGACTAAAATTTTCTTTAATTACAATTGGTTTAACCATGTCATTGATGTATATATATATATATATGAGTTGTAGTGTATTATATTGTGTTGTGTATCAGCACCACTGCAATGGACTTACGAAGGAGGAAATTTTCTGGAAAAATATTTAATTATACGAGGCCCAGACCGAGGGCAAGGGTATTCTGCACTGTGGAGGGAAGCAGGCAGGGAAATGAAAGCGAGGAAGCACCTCTGGGGACTAAGACCACAATAATGTCTCCCCAGAGGATGAGATGCTCGGGCATCCACATGCTATACGGTCAATGAACTGTTGCTAATGAATATTTAAGAAATGTGTACTATAATATCAATTTGCATATTTTTTTTTATAAAAAAGACATATTCACATAAGTTGTCATTTAGATTATTAATTTATGTACTTGTATTTTATCATGCCAAATCTTGTTCTTCTGGGATAAATGTGACAATATAAATTAGCCATTGGTATACACATATTTATATAGGTTCACATTAAGGACTTTATATATGTATTAAAAAAAAAGAAAATCATTCTGATTTTCTTTTTTTATCATGGGTGGTGTGCGAGTGTAAGATTTGGCATGATAGGTTGTATATTCTTGTATTTCATGTCACACTTAATGAGTTCAATGGGCTTCTCTCTCATTTGCAGCTGTTCTCAATAATAGGAATATTTTAATTATTATTATAACTTTACTGATTTTGTGAATTTAATCTTTCGTATACATTCAAACCTCTGCATTACCTTGTGACATATCACACATGTATAACAAGCCTTTGTTCCATGATGCCTGGGTATTGATTGCATAATCTCCTAGTCATGGTCACTGGGTCCCGTATTTGTACAGGCCAGATCCTATATCAGGATAACGTATAATTACACTGTATGTAGACCTTGTATATGTCAGGGTATAATCAACAAACTCTCATTTCATTGGCCAGTATAGGGGGTGGAGTTCACCTCACCCATCTGACCAATGGAATGAATGGGTGATGTTATTAATTGGTTATATTCAAATGAGAGAAAGAACAAAAACCATGGGATAATTATGTGTGGGCGGATTTCCACTTTGGCGACTCGGCACCTAGGACAGTTTCCGTGTATGGACATTTTTATCATATACTTAATACAAGAAGAATAAAAAATGGTTACCTAAGTTACCGAATTTGTGTGTTGTGGCTGTGTGCCACAAGTGCCACAAACTTGTTGAACGAGAGCGTGACTGGGAGAAAGACGAAGTTTAAGTTTAGTAAAGTAACATAAGTTTACACCATGTCTGATATATATATATATATATATATATATATATATATATATATATATATATATATATATATATATATATATCTCTAGCTTGGCATAATGAATATTTTAAAGAAATTGTGGAATATGAAACAGCCACATTGCACATACCACAATTTCTTTAAATATATATTTCAAATGCCAAGCAATATATACATATAGCCTATATATGGTTTTAGTATTGGAACAGTTATTGAATAACAGTTTAATATAAATAATCAAATCAGAAATAGTTAAATAGTCATAGGAAAAATATGAATTAAACCTTAAAATACCAGTCATGTTGCTAACCGATCCAGCCAACTTGGCTAAGGAGAGTGGACTGGTTTTCTGGTCTCCCTGTGTACTGATAGCCTGTATAGGATTTTAAGACGAGCAGAAGAGTGGAAAATTTTTGCACCCGGCTCTGGACAAGCCTACTTTACAACAGGGTGGCCTATTAATGGGTCAGTCCAAATATAGATAAGAGGGGTGGCAGGCCTGATGTCTTACACCTGCACCAGGAGAGAGCACTTTTTAATCAGGCAGCAGGCACCTCCCTGGAGTTGCTTGCCTCCTGCTGTACAACACTGTTATGACATGGCCTTAAATTTTATGACAAACTTAAATAAAATCTCTAGTTTTTGGGATTTCAGAATGTAAAAGCTCAAATTGCCCAGAATATGAAAAATAAGGCTACAGTTCTTACAGTTATATTTTCCATGGTGAAAATAGGGGAAAGTAAAGGCAGCGATTTCACATTAATAAAAAAAAAAAAATTTCTTTCCTTCTGTTTTGAGTAGCTACATTATTTTGGGGTCTATAATTCCTTCAAATTTGGCAATCTTGACTAATTCAACCATGTACATAATAAATATATTGAAGAATATTAATGTCAAATATGAACATAATCACCTCATTAATTTGATATAAGGTAGTCTTGAAAGTTAGTCAATGGGAAATATATATTTTCCTTCATTTCTCCGGAATAACAAAGTTTCAGTGACCCAGTTTTGGGTATGATAGAGGAATTAAGTATATCTAAGAATTTGTTTAATATGGACTCACAGGCACAGTGTTGTCGAAAGATAACTGTCTAACAGACAGACAGACGCACAATGATGTACATACAGCTTAGCTAAAAACAGACCCTCTCACGCCCAAAAATTAATATGTTAATGATATTGTAATATTAATGTGTATGTTCACTTAAGAACTAACTTGAAACTTATAAAAGTTCTGCAACATGAGAACCACTTTATGCCTATTTCTGAAAAAAATGCATTGTTATAGCAAATACAAATATAATATTTGAATATCAGTATTGAAAATACAGATACTGTAATTCAACTTGTTGAAGATCATGTTCAAAGCCTGAAGTAAGAAAGCAGGGATGAGGGTTCACATTCATCTGTATTTTTCCTGTCAGGCTGGGGAGGGGAGGGGGGCTGTAGATATTACATTAATTAATATTGTACATTAAGATCATATATCAGGAAAAAAAACATATTTCATGCACCATTACAGATACAGAACTGGTCCAAGAAAAGTGGTTACTTACAAGAAAACTAATTTCCTCTTTGAAAGAGAGATACCAGATCAGTCAAACATTTAACAATGATGATAAAAAGAGAAAAAAAAACAACAAAAAATGTTAGATGAAATTTAAATATTTTAATTGGAAGTGATGAATAAATTTGATAACACATCCTCCACTGGTTATGAAGCTCAGCTGGCTAGTTTTGCTACGCCGTATTAATAAAAGGGGACAAATCTGGAAACCGGAAGAAAATCAAATCAATGTTGTACTGTTTATTGGGTGTGAGTGGGAGAGGGGAATGATGACTACCGTAATTAAGGATTGAGCCAGCTGGTATACTCACAGCCCTTAACATTCCAGTGTTCTGTTTCATTCCTGTTATTATACTGAGGCAATCTGTTTGTGTGTTTGTTATTGCCCCTACCAGAAGGGTATACTTTCATTCCCATTCATGTGTGTGTGTTTGTTCACTACGTAGCTCACAAAATCATGAATATAATCAAATGAAGTTTCAGGACACCTTGAGAATGGGCCAGTCGATTAGATTTTGGTGTGGATCTTGCTCATGATCCAGATCCAGGAAGGACATCAAGGAATATTCACAAATGTGCAGTAACATATTTAGATTCAACTTAGGGATATATGATAAATAGGTGAAGGCAAACACTTACTGGGGGAACTTACCGGTAGGCACCAACAAATTTGGGAATATGGGAAAATAAGTGAATGAAAACACAGGTTTGCAGAGTATCCCCACATTAAGGACCACCCACATGGCAGAGGCCTGCTTTTCTTAGAATGCATATTTTAAGTTTATAATTCATCAAATCAATGATTTCATGAAATAGTTATCAACAGAATAAAATAATTTTTTTGAGATTTTGTTTGGGAAAAACATCAACAATATTTAGTGATAAGACGATCAACTCTCCACTGGGAAATTGAGAGATTAAAATAATAAAACATCCACAATCCCTTTTTGAGACAACTAAATGAGTAAATATGAAAATCGAGCAGATGTGACAGTCTGTCCACAACTCTCATATTATTTGTGGCTTCTGATCCGTAAAACATAAACAATGAGCCCTGATCTCATATATAATCAACGTTTAGAATTTTATGATCTCACATCCAAAACTCTTCAAATCTGATATATTTTTGTTTTTTTAATATATATAAATATTGTATTACCTGAAGCATCAGCAAATTGTGTGGTATGGTTTGGTGCCTTGGTGGCTATACGATACACAGGATGTAGACTGGGAACGATCAGTGACACGTCGCCCATGTCCGTGGAGAAGATCGGCCTGTCAGTGGCGTCTCTATCCGTGTCAACACCCAATGCTGCACAGTTGTCCTTGTAAAGTCTAGCCAGTGGCTGGTTGTTCAACATCGGGGCATAACAGTCGGTCCTGTGTTCTACTTTAAGCTGAAATATATATTTATCAAGGTTACAGTTTTTTATAAATCATGATAAGCTGAGAAAGTATTAAAATTGACGATCAAGCATTATATAAAAATAATTTGATGAAGAGTGACCTTGAAGTCCTATAGTCAAATAAAAAGTTTTGCACATAACTTGTGATGAAGACACACATGCTTTCAATTTGCATGAACAAATTTAGAAGACTTTGTGTGTACCGTAAATCTTGTTTTTTAATGGCCGCACGCCTATTTATAGCCGCACCCTGAGTTTGCAACGTCTCTTAAAGGAGCTCCCACTGAGGTCCAAATACCCAAAACCCCCCTTAAAGGCCGCACCCCGACTCCGTCTCTGGCCTGATGGGTAAGATAATTAGTTGCACGTAGCAAAACAAATCACGACATAGCTGCTTTAATGAAGACTAGAATAAAAAAGTATTAATTACAGAGGTTAAATATGTTGGCAGATTACGTATATTAAACATATTTAACGCTCGAGATAGGGACAATATAGATATTTTGTCCCTAACAACTTTTGCACATGGATTGGCAGGCATTTATCAGAAAAGGAAAGATTCCCCGAACGATCGTTTCGTTTGAATGGTGGTTACGCAAAACGATTCTTGTATGCATCAACACGCTTCTTTGCATGTAAAAGACCATAGTATGAACACTGAATTGAGGTTAATATGTACATTTATTGAAGCAAAAAGCCTGAATACTATCCACTATTACGCACCATCACGCAGTAGCGTTCAGGGGGCGACATGATGGCTAAGACTGCTGAGACTGTCAGATTTTCAACCTGCGGGAACTTAATCATGGCTCGTGGTATACATATAAAAACTTATATGTAGAACCTTGACATTTATATCTTTCGTGCGATATATAACTTGTTATAAAAAATCTTGGTAATTGTCACCAAATAATACGTTTGAAACACCCCAACTGTAACACAGCGGCCCGTTGGGCATGGTCAAGCAACATTGAAATAAATGCCTACTTTAAACTCATTTGCAGCGTTATTTAGCAACGATTATTTGTTTAAAAAAGTAAAATGAATATAAAGCTGACATTGTAAAGAGTCGCATAATGGCTGACGATTGTTTTAAAATCAAGTTTGAGTGCCGCCATGTGCTGAAACTGGTGTTCTGCTAAGAATATTTTGAACGGCTGTACGCGGTGGGTGGTAAACAGAACAGCCACCTATTTCGTCCCAGTGTGCCTTGCGCGAACGCTACCTTGACAAGATGGCTCCCCACACGCGTACACGGACACTTTCTTGAGGAAAAAACTTGCTTACCTCGACCGGCCATTTAATTTCACTTCAAAATCACTCGTTTTCACGCGTCATGTTTGCTATACGTGCGTATCTCGACAAGGTAACTTCAGTTATTTTAATATTTAGTTGAGTTGACCAGCGATGTTTTCAAACGCATCAGCAAATTGTGACATGGAGCGATGTCAACGAACGATGTGACGATGATAATACCGAAGTTACCGGTATGAAAATGATTCGAATCTTCCGAGTAATTAAAGAAATGGAATTTTCATCATAGATTAAGATTTCAAAATATTACTTTTAGAATTAAAATATACAGTGACTTTAAATGGATCAGCAGAATGTTTCTATACAAAATATATTGAAAAATCAGTAGCAAACAAGAATACGGCACCGCATGTAAAATCTGTATATTCACCAAATTCCATCGGCTGTAGTGACATGTTCTACCATTTATATCTACAAGCGGGTTTCCCCTCTAACACTATTTCCATTCATACAATATATTCGTGATTGTATAAAAAAAACAAAGATTAAACAGAAGTAAATGACCGGGCTATACGCATTCAAGGATGAAGGTTTTCCAGAAACATGACATGGGGGCGAGAAGATGGGCTATTCAATATTGAGGTACATGTATCAGACATTATAAAAAATGTCAGTAAGTACCTGCTAAATTTGAACTTTTATAAAGATTTCATAGTGTTCTAAATTACATATTTTGATTTTCTGAATTATTTTTATGAACAACATAGATTCCAGGGCAATTCAGCTCCGTCAAAGGTATGACCGGTAATACCGATTTTTTCCAACAGACGTCACCACTAGTCCTCACCATGAATAATCTCATTCATTTTAATCTCGTAATACTAATAAGTGTTGTTATTGTTCAATGTTTATTGTTATTGTTTAATTGATTGCATATAATTGTTATATTTTATATGAACATTTAGACTATACAATTTTATACAATAAATCTGTGACTACAAAGAGCATTTCCTCTGTGGTGTGCTTGATCTCATATTATCGCCCAAAGGAGCGCCATGTCCGGGAGAGAGTTCTTCTCACAGTTCATTTCTGATAAACCATCTATTTATGGCCGCATCCCGAGTTCAGAAAAAAAGTCGAGATTTTCGATTTTGAGTTTGTTTTTAAGGCAGCGGCGATAAAAACAGGATTTACGGTACTCCAAAATAATATACCCGAGTTTACCATATACACATGTAGGCTAAAGAAATATTCAATATATGTAAGCTAATATGTACTAAAAATATAATATAAACTTATTTATTTTAAATAGATTGTACAACTAGTTATAGAAATAAACCTAAAAAATTTGCAGAGCAGAGAATTTTAGCTGAGAAATAAAACTACACTTTAAGAGGGTTTTTATTTTCTTCCTGAATTTCACTACATAAAACTAAGCAGTTTTTTCTATAACTTCTCAAATATCAAAATTTGTTTTTTACTTGGCAAATCCTTTATAACAACAAAAGAGTTAATTCAATTACTCTTAATTTGTGCCAAATGAAAATATACCTGACAACCTGATGCCAGTGCTGCCCCCTGCAGGCAGGCTTCCACCTTAAGGCCAAGTTGCTTCATCTCTGAGGTCGTCGGTGCTCGGTATGCCACCTTCATCTCGGCTTTCTCAGGTACAATAGAAGGCTCTTCACCTCCATATGTAATTACCGCTACAATAGCCGTTAGCTATCACCAAGTAATTAATGGAAGGCTAACTGCAACAACCATAACTAAGTGATATTATGGAATAAGTTATGAAGTGTATAACACCTTGGAAATTTATAAAGGTTCTAAATAAAAACAAACATATTTGATGAAAATCTGTGACATGTGATAAATATGTTGCCTCTTTGTCATTTTTTTTTTCAAAATCAGAAATATTTCAGCTAGATCTCAAATAGGGGCAGAATAGAGGAAGAGGAGAAAAAAATTAATGTAAAAAATTGATAGTTACAAGTGATAAACAGGGAAGCTAGAACAATTGCAGCAGGCTACTGAATTTTGCCTTATGTAGATTAGCATAAAACGTTCAAATGACATAACCAAGTGCTGACCAGACGTGGGCCATCTGGATCATTCAAGCCCAAGAGAAAGAGTTGCATTTTGCGGCCTGTTTTGTCAGCTAGCCTACTTTACAATAGGGATGCCCTATTAATGGGTCGGTCCAAATAAAGATAAGATGGGTGGTAGGTAGGCATGATGTCTTACAACAACACCTGTCTTATTAAAACCCATCAATCAAATGTATCCTTGGCCTATTTATAAGTATAACATTTCTCAGTACAATGAATGATGTCACATGGTGTAACTGATGTTATTATCAAATACACAAAGTGAAAATGCATACAAACTAGAATATGGCCAATCACCAACTGATTACATGTGTCCCCAAAATCACAGGGGCATGGATGAGGTATAGAAGCAAAATGTGGAGCATCATGAATGCGAAGGTATCCCAAGATGCACCCATGGTCCATCCTTGATCTATGGGCATGCAAAATTTCAAGCTGCTATGTCAAACCACTCCTGAGATAAATGTATAAATATATTTTATGAATACATGATTGTAGGTGGCGCCACCTGTCATGAGTTTGAGAAAGCTATCCAAGATGGATGGCAAACTAACCACTTGACCACTAGTCCATAACTGCTTGAACACTAGAAATACTCTGAAACACAGTGGGCTACTGAAACATGGTATATATCAAGGTTGGGACAGTTGCTGGTATCTACAATAATCACAACATTTATCAGCTGCAATGGCCATACCATTAACTTACTTATTAGAGTTGTATTCTTTTTTTGGGAGTTTCACACCACAAGCATGACCTTTTAGGATTATTTGCTAAAGATTATGGCATCACCAAGGTCTGTTTGTTATGAAAAGACCATCTGTTTTCAAGAATAAAATTAATTTTAACCAACTGCATGGAATATTCTTCACAAAAATAGCATTATAATATAAAAAAAAATTATAGCTTTAAGTAAGTTAAAAATATTGTTTGACAAACTGACAGGTACACTCTTTTTCTCTTTAACTATCAAGGAAATTTGTTGGCAGTCCAAAAAACATTTTAATATGGTGAGGAAATGAAAATGGATCCCTCATAAAACAAATGAAAAGTGGAAATCAGAAAATTAAACCCTGGAAATATGAAGACAGCCACAGTATAATGCACCAGTACTCACCACTGAGTCTCCATGTTGGTTTTATCTGCTGTCGTAGGACCGACATGGCTTGATACGCATTCACAGCAGCGTCAAGTGCATTTATACCTTCCCAGGGTGCCGTGCAGGTGTGGCTTGCCTTCCCAGCATACCTTGCAACTAGGCTGTTTGGAGAAAATATTTAGTTTCACATATGCTCTTATAAGTAAAAAAATATATATATTCTAAATACTGAATAAATTTGGGAAAAAAAAAACATTTAAAAGTAGATAGCTACCATAATTTATAGCATTAATAATCTAGAAGTAGAATATTTGCCTCCGCTAGGATGGTGTGCGACCATTCCGGTAGGTATGAGGGTGTATGTGTGTGTGTTTGTTCACCAGTTAACTTATACAATCACAAATGGAATCTCATGAAATTTTCAGGCCATTCCACAAATCAAACAAGTAGAATTGCTCAGATTTGGTGTTCATCCAGCTGCACCTCCGGATTCTGAAGCATTATCAAGGAATATTCACAAATGTCCAGTCACTTATGCATGAATGAACCTGGGAATATGGGCTAAAAATAAGAGAATGCATAGTACTTCCCGCCTTACCAGTATGGCTGGGCCATTTGTTCAGGTCACAGTCGAGTGCCCTGTGCTCCCATGGTGGAGGCAAGTATCCATTGGGATGCAGATTTTTAGTTTTAATATAGAATTATCCAAATTTTAGATGGTAGTTAGTTCTATCACCAGGATGAATAAAACCATCACAAGAATGATCTTTCTTTTATTTGTCAATATTTATAAACTGCTCTATACAAAGCTGGTGTTTTGTTTAAAGGACATCTGACAAATCATAAACACTTCTGGATACATATACAATAGATTCAAGAGTGTAAACGACCAGAATTTATGATTATGACCACAGAACATTCTATATATAACTGATTTATATGATCAAATTTTGCTTCTTTACCAGTAATGATTACTGTATTACGATGTACTGGAGCAGTAGTGCATGATCACAGGCCCTGGAATAACTTTCAAGCCTAAATTTGACCATGAATACATGACTCAGTGGGCATTTAGATTCGGCTGTTAAGCCTAACTTGATTCTTGATACATTCCCTATGGAGGGAATGTGCTGTAATGATCATACATAATGTTGCATTGGTATTGTGGTACACAGCACATAATCTTAAAATTAGGTTATGAATGATGAATTAACACAAGAAGTAACAAACAACGGAAAATCTATCTCTATGATAGCAAATTGTTTCCTGCCGAAATTCATCGAATATATCAAAGGGATGTTTACCAATATGCTGAGTCAAAACAGAGCTTTCTTACACATGGTAAGTGTTGGTAGGAAGTATACTAAAAAGCTAACAACTGGTCTGGTTTACATCAAGTGACTGCTTAGTTGCAGACCTTGAGGAAACTGTCAAATAAGAGAAAAATATTTGCATTCTAATAGGGTCTTACAGTGCTTTCCTTGTTGCAGGATATAAAGACACTATGATGCTAATATGCTGGTTGTTAACTCTCTAATGTCAGAGGGCAAAAATGGTGCGAGCCTAAACTCTACACTAACATATATTTTACAAATGAACATACCAGTGGATACCTGGGAGGATAGGGGCTGCCATGGTAACATTACATGGATGTGACATCATGGCCACATCAATATTTTTGAAGACTCCATTTTGTATCAGTTTAATCTTCCCTCCTCCAGCTTCCTCTGCTGGTGTGCCCAGCACAGTGATCTGTAAATTAAAACAAATATAACTCTAACAGAAGCACAACAGACATGCATAATACAACCGTCTTATGACTTGCGAGTTCTGACTTCATAAAACAGGCATGAATTTTCCCAAGAATTAAATTCAGGTGAGGAACAGTATTGGTGAATATTTATTCATGAATATTCATCAGATAAGTCATCATGACATCATCAAAGTCTGGTGATCTTTCATCTCATTACATATGTATGGATTGTGCTGTGAATCCAAATGAGGTGAGATATAATATTCATTAATGTTTCAGTTGAGTTTCATAAAAATCCACCATATTCCTGATAAGTTAACTTGACAAAACAACAAATTAGCCTGATGACCCGTAAGCACATTTAATATGCATAAAATTTGCCTGTGATAAAACCTGAAAGATAGATAATATAATGGTAATACGTGACAGTGAGTTCGTGAGAAAAAGTTCCATCAAATCCCTGGTAAGTTATAGCAGCGACTAAAATAGTTAGCGGACGGCAACAGATGGACAGACCATGGCTATCCCATAATACTCCCTATGATACACAGGTGTATAAAATTTGAAGTTGGCACCCGGTCAAAAACCAGAAAAAGAAATCCGAGACGAGTATGCATGTAAAATGTCAAGGCAATCCATGCCTGTTTGAGAATTTAGAGCCCTTGTGATTAAGTGAGTCAAACTGCCTGATTTCTGTGATATACCAAATCTGTTATCTACTAGTGACCTTTATGAGGGGTTGGTTGTTCAAATATAGATTACAGTTAAAATAGGGTATAGTTAAAAGTTTGTCCACTCACAGTACAATAAGTATAAAGAGGAATATTAATTCAAATATTTCAACAAAATATTGGTTTAGAAGAGTTACATAAAGAATAAAAGCATGCTGTTGATCATCCTCACAAAATAAAGGTCCATGTAAATCAAAGTTTGCCAGATTTCACAGTAGTGTGGAGGCACATATATGTCACCGAGTAATTTTTTCCTGTTAAAAGTGGACATCCTACATTTTTGTGATCCTTAGACCTTAACGTTTACAAAAAAATATGGTGCCAATTTTTCTATAGTGGTTTTGTCATTTTTTTCAGGTCAAATTTGATTTTATAGCAAAAATTGAGGGCCAATATATATAAATATTTACTACAGAGGGAACTTTAGCAACAAAACACCTCAAAATGGTTAGTAAGATATTATACATCAAAATAACTTAGACTAGACACACGAAGACTGCGTTAAGACGTTTATTCAAATATTAGAGAGCACTCGTAGAGCGCATACCTCCGCCAACACATGGATACGCATCAAGATCCATCAGACTAACCATGAAAAATTAATCAGCTGTTGTTTGTCCACTGGTATATTGTTCTGAAAAATGTCATAGATAAATTCATTAAAAAAATTCATATAGAGACAAGGAGGTATCCTGGGGTAGTTTGTGCAATGTACATATGGTGGAAACCTTGCAGATATCAGGCAACCTGTATCATATACAGTATGGCTCCGCTCTTCCTGGTTTTAACCAGTGACTAAATATTAGCTTAATTTATACATAACATATGGAAATGGCCCTGTTATTCTTCCATTTAATATGATTATGCCATTGTGTCATCCTATTTTTTCCATTATTACATCACCAACATCACTATCTGCTCGCTGATAGTGAAGGTATAGAAATCCGTCTCTTACGGTTAGTTTATCCAAAGTTTATCTAAAGATCTATAGATAAAAGAGTATTTTTATGTTTTGGTCATGATCCAAGAAATAATTTATAAAATTTTAGGCGGATGACTATTTTTTTACATATTTTGTGAGGAATAAGCAACAGACAAAAAGGACAACTTTGACTGGATTTAGTGTCAGATCCTCACTAATCCAACCCAAAGATTTAGGAAATGCTACCTAATCCACCATTCACAGTGAAATGAAGTACATATTAAGAAGCAAACTAATAATAACAATAACAATGATAATAATAATAATAATAATAATAATAATAACATTGATCATATAACCTAAGCTTTGTGCGGGCAATAGCACATCATTTGGGAGCAATTATATCTTCTGTGGAGTAGCTATTTTATTCAGTTATTTCACTGTTCATTGATAATCTTTTGTAACTTGTGCTCATCAGATAGTTTACAGCAGAACAAATATTAACAAAAATTTACAGTAGAATGAAAGATGTAAAGGACAGATAATTAACATTGAATGAAATGCATGATTTACTGAAGAATTAATAAATGAGAGTATTTTGAAAAAAAAACAAAACATAGGGACCTTAGGAAATTTAGTTTAGGAAGTTTTAGCAAAGTCCTGTTGAAGGAAACAAACTTGAAATTAAATGTCAAATCATAAAAAAAGTGTCATAATTAGTCATAATGTTATCATACATGTTTACAGATGTTCTTCTATCCCATCTTTATCCCCCCCCCCCCCCCCCCACCAGCCAAGGTCTATTTATAAAACAGTTTTGTTTGGTGGGCCAATTTTTATACATTTATGGGAATATGAAACCGAGGCATTCAGGTTATACCAATACAATAACAAACTAGCTGTGTCAGAATGACACAAATGCCCCTGCCTGGAGCAAATTAGAAACATTTGTAAAATTTTGAAAAATTTTTTAAGTTAAGGAGGTGTCGTATGGTGAAAATAGGTCAACACGGGCAAAATGCAAACTCAATCTGTAACGGGTCATTATCAAGCAACACACCAAAAATCAGGCCAATATATGCAGGCATTGTGAAAAAAAGTCCATACATGTGCATTTTCCATAAAAATTTCTGTCTTTCATGAAATTTTCTATGTTTAGGAGCCGTAAAACAATCAAAAGTAGGTCAACTGGGACGAAATGCGAACTCGATCTGTAACTGTCATTATCTGCCCACACATAAAAAATCAGGGTGGTATCTGCAGGCATTAATTAATTGAGGGAAAAAAATCAGTACATATGCATTTGTTATGAAAATTTCTATTTTTCATGAAACTTTCTATGTTCAGGAGCAGTCAAATGGTCAAAAGTAGGTCAACTGGGACAAAACAAGAACTCAATCTGTAACTGGTCATTATCTGCTTACACACCAAAAATCAGGCCCGTATCTGCAGGCACTGCGAAAAAAGTCCATACATGTGCACTTTTTTATGAAATTTTCTATGTTAGAGCACCGTCAAACGTTCAAAAGTAGGTCAACTGGGACGAAACGCGAACTCAATCTGTAACTGATCAATATCTGCCCACACACCAAAAATCAGGCCAATATCTGCAGGCATTGTGAGAAAAAGTCTGTACATGTGTATTAATTGTCATGAAATTTCATATTTTTCATGAAATTTTCTATGTTCAGGAGCCGTAAAACGGTCAAAAGTAGGTCAACTGGGACGAAACGCTAACTCGATCTGTAACTGGTCTATATCTGCCAACACACCAAAAATCAGGCCAATATCTGCAGGCAATGCGAAAAAAAGTCCATACATGTGTATCTGTCATGAATATTTCTATTTTTCATGAAATTTTCTAAGTTAAGGAGGTGTAAAACGTTCAAAAAAGGTAAACCGGGACAAAACGCAAACTCGATCTGTAACTGGTCATTATCTGCCAACACACAAAAAATCAGGCCAATATCTGCAGGCATTGCGAAAAAAAGTCCGTACAAATGTTTGTTTTCGGAATGACAGAGGGACGGAATGACGGACATGGGAAAAACTATATGCTCGGCCACTTTGTGACGGGGGCATAAAAAAAACCGGACAAATCTTAACAGAAACTATGGTAAAACCATTGGTGAAGGTTAAAGGGATTCATTCACCAATGATACATGTTAAATTAACACTATAAATAGCTTCTTCTCTTTCATTTAAATCTGTACTTGTCAAAATATTGCCTTGAAACCGTTTGCTTACTCCTGTAAACGAGTGTTTAAAACAGTGGACCGGGCGCGATCACAGGTGTCAACATAAACACAGCACATGTGGCTGTGTGCATCGCGGAGCCACAACACGTGTCAATCACAGATGCCTGACTGACTTGGCCCAAAAAATGTAATACATGTTCCCGCGGGCTGAAACACCGTGTGTTGCGGCTCATATTTGGACCTCCGGTCACACGGCCTTGTTATGGTTAACAGACACACGTGGACTGTGTTTATCAACAAGCAGAGCCATATCAAGGTGTTAAACAGCCCTATGCGAGGTACTAAGACTGTGTGCTGGGATGGTTTTGCCGGGAAACTTTTGTATAAAGCAAAATTGAACTGATATTGAGAAAGAGTGGGCATAATATTGCTCCTGATTATGTCCCTTTAAATATAACAATGGTAACGTTAAATGCTTGTTATTATTGAATTCTTGTCGCTATTTTTTCATTTTCCTTAAATGACTTGAGATGGCACAAAGGCAACATGGGTTGTTCCATCAGTCCGAGGCAGATCACTGGCACAACATTCTTTTTTATGAAAATAGCAATCTGTAGACAATGAGTAGCACCCAGCTTGTACTATCTATATATAATGCAAACTATGAAATGAAGGATAAAGAACAGAAATATTCTTATATTTCATAAAATCTGATTGGTTATGTCATTAAATGCAGGGTATGTCAGATGCAGCAGCCGAATGTACATCTTCAATTGGAGCCCATTTTTTTAATTATTTTTATACCAAATAAAGCATTTTATACCATTATATATATATATATATATATATGTATATATATATATATATATATATATATATATATATGTATATGTATATATATGTATATATATATATATATATATATATATATATATATATATATAAAATGATTAGTGGTATAGCCGTGTTAGTCTGTAGTGGAAGTGTAGGATGGAGAAAGAGTGACTCCTTTTAGACTAATATAAATAAACATGTTACTATCTTAAAGCCATCACTGTTACTCTCTCTACACACACAAGCGCGCACACACATATATATATATATATATATGTATGTGTGTGTGACATTCATTTTTACCTCAATGTATATGAAAATAAGTGTCTAGGAAACTTTACGGGTGGGAGCTACCTTATCGGAAAGCTTAAATGACTAGAGATTACCACTGCTTATAGAAAAAATATTAACACTTGTCTCCTGAAGAAAAATGTAAAGATACATAAACATTTGTAACAGTATATGCATTATTTCCCGACATAAGTCCATTAGTTTGGCTGAATACAACGTTTTTTTTGGCTAAACAATCCCTGTATATGGACTTACAATCTCCAATTCACCTGTTTCATTCATTGTTATGGTTCTGTGTGTGGGTAAACACCGTCCCCATGTGTCTGTTTACCATAACAAGACTGCAGATCTTTCGCGTGCACAACTCCCAAACAAGGAGAAATGATATGAAAAATAAAAAAAAGGAACACTGTTTGGATGCTTGAAAAAATCTTGATTTGAAAGTAGCGCGGTATGGCCGCAAGGTGGCGTGCGCACTATGTTTACATCTGTACCACTGATCTCACAAATCTTACGTCGCTTGGGTACAGGATTACTCAAACGGTTTACAATGAAATATTAGCAGATACCATTATATTTTAAGGAGAAAAAAAACAAGCTATGTGTGTAAAGCATGTAACATTATATGAGTTTATTAAATATACTTGGTATGTGAATAGGTACATTTAATATAAACAAAAAATAATTTTAGACAATCCCAAACTGTTCAGAGAACTAAGTATGTGTGTTTAGTATGTAAATACCTTCCAAAAAGAACCTTTCTTATCCTCTTGTCCCTGCTAACTTTGTAAATGTTTCGGTCAAAGTTTATAATTTAACGTTTTAAAAAGCATTTTAATACAAGATCAAAGACATGTCAAAACTGAATAAAACAAGGGACCCATGGGTCACGGCGCTCAGCTGATCGTGACTGGACTATAAATGTTTCTCCACTGTGATACTATATTGAGTCGATAAAGCTTATGAATATCATGGACATGTTGGGCTATTAAAAAGGAATGTAATGTAATATGTGAGTAAATGATAAATGAAATTACCTGACTGATGGATTTATAGAGTCAAATATAGTGGTTTATTTTTTATTTATTTAGGAGGGGCTGAAAATTGTGATATATTTGAGCAAATATGAATGCAATGACAGCAGTAATAAGCAGTAGTAGAATGATGAAAAGGCTATTTGTTGAAGGATCTAAAGTGTATGGTAGTCTGCAAGCTTTCAATTTGACAGATATGATGTTATGATTAACTATGCTGATGAAGTGATTTATGAATTTGTGACTGTATGACACAATATCTCTTTAGTCTTGACAAGGTACATTATTGTGATGCCCACTATGTCTACATATAACACAATATTGACATAATTTCTGGCATGTACATAGGTACCTACGGACGAACAGTTATACAAAATATTAAAGTTTGGATATATCTGATTCATCTTGTTCTTGCTTACTGAGGCTGACTTTGGGATGGGGTTCGGAGAAGGGAAAAGTGAGGGCAGCACGAAGGTGGATGTAGAAATATTCTATTGTAATATTTTTCATTTATATAAGAATATGAAAAGCTAAGAGGAAAGGGGCCCTCCTACTTGGTTATAGTAAAGTTCTAAATATATGATTGCTAAATAATACTCTGACAAGACTGTCATGAAGTAAAACAGTGAAAGTTTTGAGATACTGTGATGCATATGAAAATTTACAGATGGACAGGCAAGTGGACAGAATGGACTAATACCTTTATTTCACTTTCAAGGGAATAATGCATTTAAGTTTATATATAATCCTATTTTTTTTAAGCATATCCACTTTTTCCATTAAGAAGTTTTTATCTGAATCTTTTTTTTATTTACAGGTTTTATACATTTTTAATAAAAAAAAACTTAAAATATAAGTTAAAATATTAGAATTGTGGCAAAAGTTGCAATCATTATATATACAGAGTAAAAAAACTGAAACTATAAGTTAAATTTTAGAATTGTTGCAAAAGTTGCAATCATCATATATCCAGAGTGTAGCTCATATTGGGTCATATTATGCATACACATATATTTTATCATTTTTAAATAATAAATGTTTAAACTTAATTTAAAAGAAAATAATGCCACAACATGGCATCTACAAGAATATTCCTTTAATCACTATTAAAAAGTTTTGCACATTGGAGTTTTCAGTACATGCTTCATTTTATTCACCAAAATAAAATAAAAGATTCAGTAAATTTGATAAAATAAAACATCTTTTCAAATAAAGTATACACACTGTTGGTTAAATGAGGGACAAACAATATCATTGTGCTAATTTCTATCCCAGTTTTAATTTATTACTGGAATTAATAGTCAATTTCACACCTGGTGAAGTTTTTACTCTTCTGAAGTAAGGAATTACTTATCTAATGAACATCCACACTTTCATAGCAATACACCACTTTGTGGACACAATTAAATGTACACTTTAATCATTGTAACCCTGGTGGTACAATACAAAATCTAAAATGTAGCATAGCCTAGAATAAGAATGAATCAAATACAGAAAATAATAACTTTCATCTAGTTTATGCACCATCTAGGGGGGGGGGAAGTGCAGGGCAGAGGGGAAGCCTGCTGGTAGTGGCCAAGCTGACCCAAGGCAAGCTGCCTGGGGTGGGTTAAATAATGCAAGTGAAGGCTGTACTACTAGGTGGGCTAGATGTAAACAACACTTGACATGGTGTATGAAAACATGACTAAAAGCTATTCTTTCAAATCAATTTCTTTGAAATTTCAGATTTTAAAAGATAAAATCCTTATGTATATATGCTGTGAAATTAAATCAACAGTGCCAAAGTTGGACAAAATTTATGGTATTGATTTTTTATTTATGCTAATAACTTGAAAAATTTGCAAAATTCAGATCTAATTTTGGGTAAACAACTGAATCTTTATTAAATAAAGTTATATTCCTGAAAAAAAGTCTCTAGGTTCAGCAATTCTCATGTTAGGTGAGTAAATATATTTCCCGATTTTTAAAAAAAAATGCATTATGTTTTGGCCCATAGCTTCAAAATAATACCCAATACTGACCTAATTTTTGGTATGTTCATAGAAAATGTATGAAGAATGTGAATACTAAATACGATCAAAAACAGATCAGTGGTTTTGATATCAGGCAGCCTTGAAGTGTAACAATGGCTTTTTTTATGGAAAACGGAGGTTTTTTTCCTTAATATCTCGAAGGAACAAAGTCCTAATGACCCAATTTTCGGTATGGTAGTAGATTTTGGGGACATCTAAAATTATGCCAACAGCCTTGGGAGCATAGATATGTGCACTGAATGACCTACAGTCATCAAAGTGGACTGCTTGACAATGTAAGAGAATACAACAAGAGCCTCCAAAAAAATTCAATAACTAGCCTAATTTTGCAGCTTTTATTTTCAAATTTCAGATTTTAACAGACTAATTCCTTATGTATACATGCTGTGAAAATTAAATCCGTAGTACTTACAGGAAAAAAATGTGCCGTGGCCAAAGTTGGGATATATTTAAGGTACCAATTTTATCTTTTTGCCAATATTTTAAAAAAATTAACAGATTTTGATCTAATTTTTGGTATACAATTAAATTTTGATTAATTAAAGTTGTATTACTGGAAAAAAGTCCCTACCTGTATTACTGGAAAAAAGTCCCTACCTTTAACACTTTTGGTTTTAAGTGACCAAATATCTTCCTGATTGTTTTACAAAGTCCATTATGTTTGGGCCCATAACTTTTTTAAATTAATACTGACTTAATATCTGGCATGTACATAGGAACTATATAGAGGAATATTTATGGTAAATATGAAGAAAACCAGATGAGTGGTATTGATATTAGGCAGTCCTGAAGTGTGAAAATAGATTTCTAAAAAAATTTGAGTTTTTTCCTTAATATCTCGAAGGAACAAAGTCCTATTGACCCAATTTTCGGCATGGTAGGAGATTTTTGGGACATCTAACTGTATGCCGAATTTCAGATTCGTAGGTATAACGGTGTTAAAACGTGCCAGTCTTACGGACGGACAGACGGACAGGCGGATGGACAGACAATGGACCACGACTATAGCTCAGATGACTTATAGTCAGCTGAGCTAAAAATTGGCACCATGTTTTTAAGGGTTCATAGAAAGGTGAAGCACAAAAATGCATGGGGTGTCACATTTTTACAAACAAAATTTACTCAGGACAAATTCGCTACATATGCCCCTACACTACAGGACCTTGCCATGTGTTAAGTAAAAACTTTCCAGGTCTACAATGGCATGTGATTTATAATCTGCTCATGGACAGCAAGACAAACAGAAAGACGATAGGCAAGATCTTTCGTTATAGCTCAGCATGTTTAAAAGTCAAATGAGATAAAATTAACAATATTGGGCAAGTTGTCAATGTGTTGGGTATTAAGCATATAGATTACTTTACAAGACTATCAGACTAGTAATTAGTTTTGAATGTCAAACAATCTTTCATAGCTGAATGTCTTGGTTGTGCAATGTTACCATCATAGAACCTTTTTGTTATCTTGCATGGTAGTACAGTAGCACTGAGACGTGTTCTCAATAATTGCATTAGGAGGTTGTCTTTTGAGAAAGGATTACCAATGGGGATTTTTTCAGGACATTGACCGCTAATTGCACGAAAACTCCGCTTAGAGCTCCCAGAGTAGTTTGGTCTTGGCATCACACACTCTATGGCCATCGAGTTACCAGGCCCAAACGCACTAAGAAAAGGGGCACCCATGGGAGGCAAACATTTAAATTTTTAATTATGCACATAATACCAATATACTGCAAATATAAGTGGGTGGTATCTCTTCAGACAAACCCGGAGCACATGTATGTCGAAAAATCACAGCAATTCATACAGTGGCAACAGAGATATAGAAAATCATAAAATTTGCCTTATGCTGTTAATATATAGATAATCATATATAAAAATATATGCAAAATGGAAGCCAAATACATAATTGGTAAATTCACCTTGCCAGGGATCTTATGGGTTTCCATGGCAACTTTGACAGCCATCCCAGCAGCCACTCCTATCTCAGCAATCAGGTTGTGCCCGCAGCCATGTCCCATTCCTGGTAGTGCGTCGTATTCACAAATCATGGCTATGTTAGGACCTATAAACCACAGAAAGATTAAACATCATTACACAATAAGATATTACCAGTATTGGACTAGAACAGGTCTGTACAATATTGGATTGTTTTGGTACATAAGGGTTTTTATTCAGCATATTCGCTAGTGGTAGGAATTGTTTTTATAACCATCAGATAATCAAATATTTAATGTTCTTTCTTTATTACACTGAAATCTGCTGTAGTACCTTAATCCAAGTAAACAGCCTGACTTGTACATATCACAGGGATATGGGAAAAGTGAGGCATGGAATTTTCCTGACATGACATGACTCCAAATTTGTGGCACCAGTGATGCCAACTAAACTCCTCATATTTGTGCAGTTTTCACCAAAAACAGATCTACAGATGGATACACCATGCAAGATTTCAGGCCATGACACCAATCCACTACTGAGAAAAGTGCATCAATGTATTCTATTAAAACAGAACAGCAGGTGGCACCACCTGTCTGGTCTACAACAAAGCTATCCATGATGGATATACAGTAGAGTGCCGTATTTACAAATGCCAAATTTCCAAAAATTTGTTTTTCCGATATTTAAAAGTGGAAACCAAAAATTTATTCATATTTAGGAAATATTTCAAAGCATGTAAACACCTCAAAAGAATTTTTGTAATTACGCGTCACAAAGGCCTGCAGTCAGGTGTTTAAGCTGATTGGTGATTCTGGGCCGATCCTGTTGCTGGGGCAAAGGTGTGATAACTACAGCTAGTCCAGAAACGCCAGGCTCCTAGTAAGCGGGTAAGCAGCTTATTCAAGAGCACTTGTTTATTATCAACTATATCTCGTATGTACTCAAGCAAGCATAGTTCCTTGGCTTGTGCTGGGATGTCAGGCCAAACAACTTGGCAGTTTACTCGCAAAAACAGATCAAGTCTGAAGCCAATATGTGTAGCCAAAGCAGAATTACCATCCATAGACTAAATTGTAAATGGATGGGCCCTGTGACCTTGACCTTTGACCCTACGACCCCAAACAAAAAGAATCTTCCTTTATCAGAAGGTGTGTAATATCTTGAAGATGGAAGGATTGCGATGAAAAGTTTGGCTTGAAATGCATACACATTCCTTTTAAAGAAATGGGTCCTTTAACATTGACCCTGGACATCAAAATCAACAGGGTTCTTACTTTAGTTGTGAGCCATATATACGTTGAGTTTGAAACCAATATGTCAAACTAAACTGAAGTTATGGTCTGGAAACTAATTTGTGAACAGATAGCCCCTGTGACCTTGACCTCCTTTGAACTTGTGACCCCATATTCATGTGTGCTCTCGCCATACTACGTTCCCGAGGCAGCGGAAATCTTGTGCTTCTAAAGAAGTAACTGATTTTCACGCTTTGACCGTTTATGATATATTTAGACACCAGATGGCGGTTCGTTGTCTGCTGAACAAAACGTGCGTATGATGTGACAAGCAGCCAAGCAGATGCCAATAAACAAACACGCGACAGGCATCCTGGCTCCGCCCATAGCTGGGTTTCAAGCGCCGTTTGAAGACAAGTTTACGTTCGAATTTTAATTGCTCCCTCTACATACTCGCATCATTGACCAATTCAATTCTGACAGTATGACTGTGTTAGCGTAGCCATGTGTCTGGTGTCTGCACAACTGAAACCAGCCAGCGAGGTGTGCACGCAGCCTTTGTTGTTACGTTTCGTTTGAATTACAGCTCACCAACCGGGCATCCAATGTGCCCAAGCCCTAAGTAAACCACGTCTGCGGCAATTCTCTCTGAGCCTGTGACCTGTTAATTCGGTTACCGGGGCGATGAGCTGTCACTCAAAACCAAATGAACATGATTGGCTCCGTGTATTCCTCGCTTGGCCATATCTTCCAGCACAAGGTTTCATCTGATTGGACAAAAATACAGTGCTCCCCTCTGGTGTAGCAATTCAGGATACGAGGTCATAACAAACAGCGCTTACCATATAGGAAGTAGGCCTATAGTTAAAGCGCTGTGTAAAGAGCGGTTTCCCATACTGGCAAGTGAGCTAAATATGCAAGATGGAAAGTTTGGGATGAAAAGCTAGGCTAAAAATGCAGCCATAATCTTTTAAAATAAATGAGTCTTGTAACCTTGACCTTTGACCTCATGACCCAAAAATCATACAGGTTCTTTCTTCAGTGGTGGGCCATTTGTAAGTTGTGTTTGAAATACATATGTCAATCCAACTTGGAGTTATTATCTGGAAACAAATTTGTGTGGATAACAGATGGACAGACAGACAGACGAACAGACAGACAAGACAGGGTGATTACTATGGGGCATCCACTTGTGATGAATAAACACACCAGGTATTGGGACACTAGATGGAATCACAGCTGAAAAACTGACATGATTGTTGTCATTTTATAGTAAAAAAAAATAGAAAACTAGAATACCGGTAGTCGACAAGCGACTGGATTGAGTGGCAAGGGGAAATAGAGTGAGATGTGTTACATATTAGCATGGATGTCTGCAGCTGAAATGTGTATGTAGGTTGAGCCACCTACCACAAAATCCAGAAAGCTGTCTAAGTTGTATACATATGCAAAATTTTAGGCAGATAAGTCAAACAACTACATGTATATGAGTGATTTTATCCAACAGCAGACAAACAGAAGGACTTGCGCAAAAATGGTGGCAGGTGGCTCCACCAATCTTGTGTATGATTAAGAGCTATGTGAGATCTATACAAGTGCAAAATTACAGGGGGATATGTCCAATCAGTCCTGAGATATAAGCCTGAATGTCTGCAGCATTAACATAAATGTAGGTGGCGCCACCCACCGAAAAGTTGAGAAAACTATCCAAGATGTATAAACCTGCAAAATTATAGGCAGATGTGTCAAACCACTGCCGAGATATGAGTGATTTTAGCCCATGGCAGACAGACAGACGCATTGCAAAAATGGTTGCAGGTGGCCACTCCAGTTTTGTGTATGATAAAGAGCTATGTGAGATCTATTCACATGCAAATTTTCAGGAAGATTTGCAAACCAGTCCAGAGATATAAGCATATGGATATCTGCAGCGTGAACGTGAATGTAGGTGGCACCACCTGTCATAAAATCAAGAAATCTTTCAAGGATGTATACGCATGCCGAATTTCAGGTGAATTAGTCAAACCACTGCAGCATTATGAATGATTTTAACCCAAGGCAGACAAACAGATGGACACTGTGCAAACATGGTTGCAGGTGGCGCCACCATTTTTTGTTTATGTTACAAAGCTATCCAAGGGTTACATTTGTACAAAATTGTTTTCCTGATCAGTCAAACGGTTCCCGAGATATGTGGGTTTATGTGTGGAAACGGTCGCACAAATGGACGCTGGGCAGAGAGGAAAGGTCAGAGGTCAACCCCAATTGGTTAGGCACCAGTTCACATGTGACCCAATAATTGGTGTTAGTTTCGGAAAAATCAGTCCAGTAGTCTCAGAGGAGTTCTCTGGAAACGAACGCCGCGGCGGCGGCATTGGCGGAACCCATTCTCTGAATCGGACCAAACATTGAAGAAAAATCATTGAAACTGCACTGAAAAAAGGATTTCTAAGGTGGGTAACTGGCAGACATAATGAAGTTCTGACAAGTCCGACATTTAAGCCAAACCTTCCATCCCAATTCTTTGAGCTTTCACATATAGCTCACCTACTAAGTGGGAGAACAATCCGATAGATTTTGAGGTCACAGGGTTAAAGGTCAGGGTCACAGGATCCACTTCTTTGAAAAGGTTGTGGACACATTTCAAGCTAGACTTCATTCAAATCCTTCCAGCACTGATATCGCTTCTCCGCCATCAGGGGAAAAGACCTGTTGATTTTTAGGTCAAGGTCACAATATAAAATTGTTCTAAATGCTTTTGAACATATTTCAAGTGTAACTCTTCAACCCAAACCTTCAGTCTTTCACATATGCCACATCTATGCATCACTCAATTTGACTCAAACTTCATATTTATGGGTCTTTTTGCTTGAATAAATAACTTATTGATTATGGGGTCAGCTGGTCAGGAGGTTAAAGGTTGCAGGTCAATGTATATATAACCATTGCACTCCAGCTGGTACATCTCCCTGTGTGGCTGTATTTGTGAGTGACACTGGTGACATATGACTCCTTTTTGTATCAGCCTATTAAGCGATAAGACTGAGTGATATAAGTACCTCCTTACTGCATAACAAAACACTGTTGTCAGAATGCTTCAGCCAGGCATTATGACTATGAGAGTATAGTATTCAGGTTTAGCTACTGATTAATAAGATGATTGGAACATTTTGCACTTGGAATCATAGCAATAAACTTAGTGTCCTAGATATCTGAATATTTTTATATAAATCACCACATATAAAAGCAGTGTTTTATTCTCATAATATGTGGATGTGTACCTGGATTAAGGATGGCTTTTTTTATTTAAAGACTCTTAGTCATGCTTTCTGCATTTCTTCTCTTTCAGGATTGGCAGTTTACCAACCCTGCTGACCCCATTTAAAAGCAGAGTGATAATAAAAAATATTGGACTTACAATTTTTACAATTGCATATATATAAATCTGATATGAGGGCCTGAAAATGCCTTTTGAATTATTTTGGACATTCATTACTGTAACATCCTTTGGAGAATTTGCCCCAAGTGTGGTATCTTATTGGAAAACAGAATTGGCTCCTGTGACCTTGACGTAAGACCTTTTGACCTAAAAATAATTATAGTTCTTCCCTTGTTGGTAGGCGAGCTATATGTGAAAGATGGAAGCTTTGGGATGAAAATTTTGGCTAAAAGAATTATTTCTAGGGTTTGCAAACACACCCCGTAACTTCGAGAATATAGGTCGCAGTGACCTAATTTCAGGTTTGCAAGGAGATCTTTTTAGAGCCTCTAAGACTGCATAGGATTCATGACCCTAGCCCCTACTGTTAGGATTTGTGCCCTGCTAACGGACGGCCGGACGGACAGAAGGAAGGACGACGGACAAAGACCCATCGCTATAGCCCAGCATGACTGAAAGTCAGCTGAGCTAAATATACAGGCGGCACCACCACTTTTCGGAATTGACAAAACTAGTTATAGTCAATATTCAAGGCAAGTTTCATGTCAATCCATGCATTAATTTTCCAGATATTGGAGGTTTTGTATCCAATTTTTTATTATTCTGGGGGGGGGGGGGTACTTACAAGCCCTATAGCTCTTCGGATATAGGTCAAAGTGACCTAATTGCAGGTTTCGAAGGAGATTTTTATTAACCTCCTTGATTATATACTAAGAATTTTCTTGGCCCAGCAGTTACGCCCTGCTAACGGACGACCGGACAGCAGGATGGATGATGGACAAAGCACCATCCCTATACCTCAGTTGACTTACAGTCAGCTGAGCTAAAAAAATCTAAGCAGCTTTGAGAAAACTGTCCTGTAGGTCTGCAGGGTTGAACACGAGGGGATAATGTAAAAATAGGGGTGATATAATACATAACTCAGAAGGCATTTATATTGGGCTGGTAATCTGAGTCGTGATACAGCCATACAGGGGAATGTTGTGGTAAAAAAGCTGAAAATCTTAAGATTGGGCTACATTATTTATCACAAAAGAATACATATGAACTCACACACCAAACTGAAAATCTATCTTTATGGCAACGATTCATTTCTTGTATTGCATCAAAGTTTGCAGTACGAGCCATGCTTGCACTCATGCAGCCACATGTTCAACAAACATGCAGGGGGATTTACCAATATGCTGTCTTTTCCTAACATATGGTAGGTGTTGTCTAAAAGTATACTGTTAAAGCAAATGATTTATTCTGGTTTATGTCAAGTGGCATGAGGCATTGTCAAAAATCATGAATATATTTGCATCCTCCTAAAGATGTAAAGGTATTAACCCTAAGCATGCTTATCATAGCTCAGACTTTCTAAAGTTAGAGGGCCAAAATGGCACTTATTTGATACAAGTTTGAGCATTTCAGTTAACAGTGTTAGGTGTTGTTTAACAAGTAACATTACACCACATATGTACATTTTAATTTGGTGATTACAAAAAGCCTACCTGTGTCTGTACTTTGTGTGGATGAAAACACTGCTCTGAATGCAGTATCAAGGTGATAACTTCTCTCCACAAGGAAGCCCTTATCCTCCAGATAGTCCGTCAGGATCTTATGAGCGAACATCTCTTCATAAAACAGCTCTGGGTTTTCCCAGATGGACCTTGCAATCTGTGCCAGTCTCGCTGCATCCTGGTCAACAGCAGCGAATGCTGTAGCTTTCACTGAATCAGCCATTTATTCCTGGAAATAAATTAACAAAATATTAGGTCATTGGGGAGATGTGCAAGATGTGGGGGGGGGGGGGGGGGTGATTAGGTTTGTGAACTCGGCATGAAAATTAAGTTAGCAACTGCCATCATTCATATATATATATATATATATATATATATATATATATATATATATATATATATATATATATATATATATATATATGTATGTATATACATACTTACATAGAGGTACATGAAATTGCACCCAAAACATTTAGATAGGTCAAGATTCCTATTTAAAACTAGGGCCATGATGCTCAGCTGAATTCAGAGTGCAAACAAATCATGAATTTTGCGAAGAGTCCTCAGAAATGTGTTTCAGTGGGCTTTTGGACGGATGACAACTTCATTTGAAGGTGTCATAAAGAAAAATGCGTAAAAATCTGAAAAAAATACAGGTAGTGCCACCAGTCTGCAGGAACTGATGAAACACTCCATGATCAATATATATCCCAAGAATCATGGCTATCAAGGCATTAGTTATTCAGATACTGGAGCTTTTGTTTGTATCAATTTTTTAACTAGAATACGGGTAGTCAACAAGCGGCTACGTGTATCCGCCGAAATCAGAGTGGGACGGGTGAAGTGAGGCATGGATTGAGTAACAAGGGGAAATAGAGTGAAGTGTGTTGCATATTTGCATGGATGTCTGCAGCCAAAATGTGTATGTAATTGTGCCACCTACCACAAAATCCAGATAGCTATCAAAGTTGTATACAAATGCAAAATGTCAAACCACTGCCGAGATATGAGTGATTTTACCCCACGGCAGACAAACAGATGGACCCTGTGCAAAAATGGTTACAGGTGGTGCCACAAGTTTTGCGAATGATAAAGAACTATGTGAGATATATGAACATGCAAAATTTTGGCCCAATCGACCAAACGGTTCCCAAGATATGAGCTTGGATGTCTGCACATAAATGGTAATGTAGGTGGTGACCCCTGTCATAAAATCAAAAACGCTCTCCAAGATGTATTAACCTGCAAAATTTTAGGCAGATAAGTCAAACCAGTGCAGAGATATGAGTGATTTTATCCCATGGCAGAAAAACAGACAGACGCTGTGCAAAAATGGTTGCAGGTGGCGCCTCCAATTTTGCGTATGATAAAGAGCTATGTGAGATCTATACACATGCAAAATTTTGGCCAAATCGGTCAAACGGTTCCCGAGATATGAGCTTGGATGTCTGCAGCATAAACGTGAATGTAGGTGGCGCCACCTGTCATAAAATCACTAAAGCTGTCCAGGATGTATACACATGCAAAATTTTAAGAGGATAAGTCCAACCAATTCAGAGATATGAGTGATTTTATCCCAAGGCAGATGAACATATGGACACTGTGCAAAAATGGTTGCAGGTAGCGCCACCATTTTTTATGTATGTTATAAAGCTATCCAAGGGCTAAATTTGGGCAAAATTTTTTTCCGGATTGGTCAAACGTATCCTGAGATATGTAGGTTAATGTGTCATAACAGACGCACAGAGTGCAGAGGAAAGGTCAGAGTTCAAAACATAATCGGGGCACAGCAGTTCACATGTGACCCGAACATAATCCTTGGTTTCGTAAAATTCCGCCCAGCGGTTACGGAGGAGTTCTCCGGACACCTACGCGGCGGCGGCAGCGTCCAGCTGTTTTGGCGGATACAATTATTCTTGGGGGTATTTACAAGCCCTATAGCTCGGAGAATATGGGTAACAGAGACCTAATTTCAGGTTTTCAAGGAGATTTTTCATGGACCTCCCTGGATATTAATTTGAAGATTCCAGGTCTAGTGGTTACGATTTGTGCCCTGTTAACAGATGACAGATTTATTGCAGGTCTGAAAAAAAGAGGAAAAAATTAGTAAAAATTGGAAAAAATACAAGTGGTGCCACCAGTCTGTAGGAAGTGATGGAACATCCCGTGATCAATATTCATGCAAAAAAATCATGGTGATCAATGCAGTAGTTATTCAGATACTTGAGCTTTTGTATCAAATTTTGCTTTATTTTGAGGGGTACTTCGGAGGCCCATAGCTCGAAGGATATGGGTAACAGAGACCTAATTTCAGGTTTTCAAGGAGATTTTTTTAAAGGAGATTTTTCATGGACCTCCCTGGATATTAGGTTTGAAGATTCCAGGTCCAGTGGTTACGATTTGTGCCCTGTTAACAGATGAGTTACATTGCAGGTCTGAAACAAGGATATTTGCCTAGAACCTCCCAGGATATTGTGTTAGAAGATTCTACGCCTAACAGATATGATTTGTGCCCATCTGACATTCAGGGTGCTCAAAATCATGTTTTCGGCCTGTAGGTCACAAAATATATGTCATCATGACCTAATTTCAGGATTACAAGGAAATTTGCCTAGGAACTCCCTGGATGTACAGTTAGAAGTTTCAAGGTCTAACGGTAACGATTTGTGCCCTGTTAACAGCCGGACTGATGCCGGACAAAGGGTGATCACTATAGCTCAGATGACTTAGAGTCTGCTGAGCCAAAAATCGAAAAAGTACAGGTGGCGCCACCAGACTGCAGAAACTGATGAAACATTCCATGATCAAATTTTCCATAATTCTGGGGGTACTTTTGAGCCCCTAAGCTCAGAGTTTATGGGTAACAGAGACCTAATTTCAGGTTTCCAAGGAGACTTTTTATGGGCCTCCCTGCATGTCAAGAGAGAAGATTCTAGGTCCAGTCATTATGATTTGTGCCCTGTTAACAGATGACCACATCTTAAGAGGTCTCAAAAATAGAGAAAAACATTTGTAAAAATCGAAAAAGTACAGGTGGCGCCACCAGACTGCAGAAACTGATGAAACGTTTCATGATCAATATCCATGGAAAAAATCATGGTGATCAATGCAATAGTTGTTCAGATACTCAAGCTTTTGTATCAAATTTTCCATTATTCTGGGGGTACTTCGGAGGCCCAGAGCTCAGAGGTTTTGGGTAACAGACACCTAAATTCAAGTTTCCTCAGAGACTTTTTATGGGCCTCCCTGCATGTCAAGAGAGAAGATTCTAGGTCCAGTCATTATGATTTGTGCCCTGTTAACAAATGACCACATCTTAAGAGGTCTCAAAAATAGAGAAAAACATTTGTAAAAATCGAAAAAGTACAGGTGGCGCCACCAGACTGCAGAAACTGATGGAACATTTCATGATCAATATCCATGGAAAAAATCATGGTGATCAATGCAATAGTTGTTCAGATACTCGAGCTTTTGTATCAAATTTTCCATAATTCTGGGGGTACTTCGGAGGCCCATAGCTCAGAGGTTATGGGTAACAGAGACCTAATTTCAAGTTTCCTCAGAGACTTTTTATGGGCCTCCCTGCATGTCAAGAGAGAAGATTCTAGGTCCAGTCAATATGATTTGTGCACTGTTAACAGATGACCACATCTCAAGGTCTCAAAAATAGAGAAAAACATTTGTAAAAATAGAAAAAATACAGGTGGCGCCACCAGACTGCAGAAACTGATGAAACATTCCATAATCAAAATCCATGCAAAGAATCATGGTGATTAATACTATAGTTGATCAGATACTCGAGCTTTTGTATCAAATTTTCCATTATTCTGGGGGGGGGGGGGGTACTTCGGAGCCCTATAGCTCAAAGAATATGGGTAACAGAGACCTAATTTCAGGTTTCTAAGGAGATTTTTTATGAACCTCCCAGGATGTCAAGTTATAAGATTCTAGGTCCAGTAGTTACAGTTTGTGCCCTGTTAACGGACAGACAGCTGGCCAGACGGACAAAGAGTGATCGCTATAGCTCAGATGACTTACAGTCAGCCGAGCTAAAAAAAACTATAAAAAGCATCTCCCAACTAACACTAATATGCAACATGATGGAGGTTATCATGGACATCAGAAAAAAAGAGCATTCACACAATTGTGTTTAATCATTTTTAATACATAGTTTGATAATACAAACAGACAGCATAAAACATTACAGAAACTATCATAAAGATCTTGCGGTGTGGCTGTATAAATGTACATATTTTCTTCAAGGCCCCTGTGGCTTCATGTAGGAATGTGTACAACAAACTCTCATATATCAATAGTTCCATTTCTACAATTTTCAATATGTGGTTTAGGGTTCATCCTGTTTAATTATATCCATGAACTTGGGATGGAAACTAATGCACAAGACTAAAAGTAACAAGGGACCAATGGGTCATTTGGCTCAGCTAAGTTTTGGAAAATATTAGCAAATGCAAAATATACTTATATCCTTTGGTTTTTCATTTAGATTAGTATTTGAAAAGCTAAGAGGAAATGGCCCTGCAAAAATGAAACCCTGTAAATTATATAATAATGGACAAGAGCTAAAGTATAACAATAAACATTAATTTATTAACTGAAATGAAATGCTGTAAAAAAATTCTGAACATAAACAAAATTTAATAAGCAGTTAAAACAAGCCAGTTAGGTATAAATCACATTTGTACAGTGTAATAAATGAAACTTGTGGCCTGAAACCATTTAATGATGCTATAAGGAAACAAGGCCTACAGGCCTAATGCGAACCTGTGCAATGGTTTATACACCAGGTATAATGCTTCAATGCTGGGCCATTACTTTTCAAGTAGGGCTACATGTCTCGTATACAAGGAAAAACTCATGAAAATGTTTCTACATGGGGAACACCTATGTACCTCAATCATCTTTTTCTGAAAAATATTACTGTTTACATTATCCATACACGGCGCTTTACTACCAGTTAATTGCACTTATTCAAATGATTCTTTGGTTAGAGGTACACATATTAGTTGTAAACAAAAAAAATACATATATCTTTAACCATGGTTTTAATCTAATGATTGATAAGCTCTATATGAACTTGGACATTTCACGTTTATTGTTTTATTGTATTACGCCTTCCAACATAATATATATATATATATATGTATCTGTGTATGTAGAATGTCAATCTGTATTAATGTATATTATGCATTTGTATAGATCTCACCATGTGTGATTATATGTGCACTTTTCCAATCTGATCATTTGTACATACATATATCCATTCATGTTAATTTATCACTTTTCGCTTTATTTTTATTTTTATGCAGGAGAGCATTTGCATTAGCCTTATTGGCTACTTTGTTATCCTGTTGAAATAAATATGTTTAAACCAAGGAAGGTTTCAGAGATGTAGCCCTCAGTATGATACGGGCACTGATGATGCAAATGGCACCACCAATACCTAAATTTCAGATGTGTCTCATGTGACCAACATTGGCATATACTTTGGTGATGATAGCTCCAGCCGTTTCTGAGACTGAAATTTCAGTATGCTTTTTTTGACAGATGACCAAGTTCAACTTCCTGTAACTCGGCCAAAAATCACCAAACTGAAACCATTTGAACAAACTTGAGAGAGAGTATATGAGATTATTTCTTTGAAATATTGAACAATTTGGCTGGACTGTTTTGTTGCAGAAGATTTTAAAAGTTTTTTTTAGCTTTTTCTCTATAAAATCTAAGATAATGCAGTTAGCCAAAAAATTTACAAAATCGGATAGTGTTTTCAGATGGCTAATTTCTTGCATAAAATTTTGTGATGCTAGCACCTGTCATTTTCAAGATAGAATAGGTTAACTTACAGATGACGGACAACACCACACCATCACATTATAGCTCACAGGTTCGCTTTTCATGGGCCTAAGTGTTATATGAAAGGATATATTTCATAAACAAAGAATGTGTGAATTTAATTGAGTTTTCAATAGTCAAATATATGGGCATATGAGCTAAAAATTAATCCCACGAAAATTTGACCAATATTCCTGATTAATTAAGTTTAACAGTGATTTTCATATATAGGCCCGGCCAACTTTTACTTTGTCTTTTAGAGATAGGAATGAAATGCTACAAGCCTACAAAGTACTTATATCTTCTTAAATCTTTTCAATGAGTACTTAGATAAGATCCTAATAAATTAAATTAAAAATTAATTTAACACTGAAATTATAAGATTCATCTTATTTATTAGTCTTGTGTATTGAAGAGGTGGTGGGGGAGGAGTTTCTGTGGTTATACTGCTGGTTGCTGAAAACATGTGAATTAATGTTGTTTATTGTACAAGTCTGTCAACAGAATGGGGTGGGTAGGTTGGGGGGGGGGGGGTTAGGGGGAGAGAAAGAGTGCATCATGTTTGGGCTCACAACTTCAAGAAAATACACAATACTGTCCTAATTTTTAGTTTGTACATAGGCATTATATAGGGGAGTATAAATCATAAATAGGATCAAAAACATATCTGTGGTTTTGATATTAGACATTACTGAAGTGTAACATCGAATTTTAAATGGAAATTTGATTTTTTTTCCTCAATATCTCAAAGGGAAGAAGTCATAGTGACCAAATTTTTGGAGAGACATCCAACTATATACCAAATTTTGGATTTGTAAGTCTAACGGTTTCAAAACGTGCGTGTTAACGAACGGACGGACAAAGGAACATGACTATAGCTCAGATGACCTATAGTCAGCCGAGTTCAAAACGATGACTTGGTAACTGATGATTTAGCCCGATTGAATCGGACTCAATATTATTAGGCCCTGCCATATATTGAGTCCGATAGCCATTCAGTGAGAGTTTTTACAATATAAGCCACGGAAGATGCAACGGATCCGTTGCATCTTCTTTGACTGCCTGTTAATTGCCAAACAAAAAGACACAGGACTATACCATTTTAAAACCAATAAGTATGTGTTTCATGGTATCGATAGCAACTACAATTAAACTTGGATCATCATTTTTAAACATTTACCGACGTTTTAACCAAAGGCGTCAGCGAGTTTAGTAGGGACAGAGAAGAACGGTTGTACAGGCGCACTTGATGACCTCACTGATAGCCTCGCTGACTCGAGTGATTGACATCTAAAATGTTGTTACATTTTGTTTCAACGGGCCCGGCTCTGAAGAATGACCGCAGGCACGGGGTAATAAACCCCTGTTGACACTGGTTACAAGGGCATTGGGTGGCGTGTAGTCTGAAGCTTATATTGTAGAAACTCTCACTGTATGGCTATCGGACTCAATATATTGCGGGCCTAATAATATTGAGTCTGATTCAATCGGGCTACTGATGATTCTGATCACAAAGCACTACATCTCGATTTAAGTTAAAATTTTGCTCAATATCATCAGTGACAGCTTGATCTGACTGCATCCACGTAATAAAGTGGAATTCAGGTCTACAGAAGTTTCCCAAAACCATGTTGCCATATCTCACATTATCTAAGCTTCGAGATAATTTATGATCACAGAAACGTGTGACTTTTCCGTCCAAGTGGGGCCATACACTTGAAATATAACGCCCGATAACACAGAGAAAGGACGGTAAAATATAGCGCTTCTTAAAAACCACGTTTTTAATATCGTTGTGACTTTTATTTCTCGTTAATATTCTCGAGAAATGCGAATTTTATTGATGTATTAATCATGAAAAACTGTTTATGAGATAAATCCGCTTGAATACCATACCTGTTTAAATAAGCTTCAAATGCTTATCACTTTGACAAAGAATCCAAAGTATTTACTTTTTAAATAACCTTTAATTAATGTTTTTTATTATAATGTAATTATTTTATAATTATAATTATATAATATTATTTTGTTATATCAATATTAATTACATTTAATACGTTCTTTTAGCTAGAAGAGAATAACACGTCGAGAAAAACACATCTACACCATTTATATTAAACATATATGTTAAAGAGTATAGTGTATATTTATGCATGATATCTATATGTTAAAAGAATATTAAGATGTATATATTCTATAAACAGGCATATGCACTAGGGTTATATAATTGATGCAATTTCAGTTTAAATATTTTTTTATCAAAATTTGATATTTACAGGATAGTAATGCAATATATATAACTCAATGGGCCCGGCCCGGAAACCCCCTATAAAAGATTGTGAAAATCTGTTTAAAATACATGCTTTAGGCCAAAAAAATAAAAGGTATGGTTCTCAGGCACCGCCCGCGACAATTTTAACCCCCCGCATCAACAATTTTTATATCGATTTTTATCTTTCAAGAAGATAAATAATACAATTGATGTATAGCTTTTACCTGTTCAGCAAAAAAATTTGTTTTTTTTCATGCTTTTTCCTTTGTCATATTACATTTAAATCGAAACATAAAAAAAAGGTCAAAAATAAAATACCGCCCGCGAGCACTGATTTCTAAAAAAAAGTGCCTGAGAACTATACCTTTATTTTTTTGGCCTTAAAACTGGCATTTTTGTGGGTATTTTTCTAATAATATATGCCCTATTCAAAGAAACTTATTTTTATTCATAGGGTACTTATGAGTAATAGTCAAATTGAACTTTCTTGCAAACACAGCCATCCCCCCAATATATATATATATTCGAACTCGCTTAAGTCGAATACCCTGCTTATGTCGAAGTTACAGACTCGATATTCCGGACAACTCTAGTTTAATTATAGCCAGATAAAACCCGCTTGTGTCGAACCTCGGATGTGTCGAAGTTTTCTGAGGGTCCCTTCGACTTCGACACAACGAGGTTTCACTATATATATATATATATATATATATATATATATATATATATAGATATATATATATATATAGAAGGTAGTGTTACCCTCCGATGTAAAGTGCTCTATGGCCTACAGACTAGGCCAGAGCGGTATAACTCTGAAGAAAAACAACACTGTTAATTCACAACATTCATATATATATATACCCTGATCTCAAGGGGGTAGACAAAACTTTACTGATTCGTGAAAACACATCAAGCCCTTCATATGAATAGAAATGTATACTGGATGAGCTTATACATGGATTGAAAATTAAAGAGTTAATGGAGGTATAACTCTATAACTATTTCCTGGTTTCAGCCATGGCAGTGAATCTACATTTATTTTCTATAGAATATACTGGTTATCATTTATTTATTAACAAAGTCATGAACATTTACAGCTATAAGTATTGATGTATGTAAAATGTCTATATGAACTAAAAAATGACTAATGAATGAAGATTATCGCATTTTATCAGCCTGGTATAGGTCAATAATTTATTTAAAGAAACACTATAAAAATACACAGAATGAACAAGAAGGAAACTTTAAAGAGAAGGTTAACATTTACTACCCGGTAGTCCGAGGTCTTCACGTATTCAGAATGATGCCGCTTAACCACAGCCCTACCTACAAAAAAAACATTGTGTGGAATCAAACAACCTCGAAGAGTGAAAACTTGATGAAGTCAAATAATAAACCGTTTTGCATCCAGCAAAGATGTGTGCTCACTGGTTGCTTTCCAGCTGGCTATAGTCCTTTTTCCAGGTTAATTTAGCCAGATAGAGACGTAACGGTCGGTTTACTACGCAGAAATTCACTCGCCCATCAAATCCATGTTTGTATACATTAAAAGCTCAGATAAACAATGCATATACCAATTATATGCATACAGATAACTTACATATATCATACGCGGTCTGGTGGTCTGTTATATATACAAGCACTGTTAATATACCCACCGGAATACAGGTCTTTTGAGTGTGTATATGCGGAACTAAAATAACTAATAGTAATTATTTTATATTTATATATATTTTAACTCAGAGATGGAGCGTATAGTTAGGTGGGGGACACATGAATATGTCGAACCTTCTCAACCAGGTGACATATAGCAGATTATACCCCCCACCCTTTATAAAAAAATAACTTAAAATAAGAATGAAAATTATAAAAATGTCCACAACGTATAAGTAGTGAGAGCACCTCCCCCCCCCCCCCCCTTCTTATCGGTTAAACACACCCTTGACAGTCGCGAGAGACAGGGTCTAAGTTCCTGCGCCCCCCCCCCCCCCCCCACCCCCGTTAAAGGAAATAGATGCGCTAAACAGCTCAGACATTCAATCCATAATCATCAAAATGTTTAATGTAAGCATTTCTGTCTTCAAAGGAATAAGAACATAGCATTACACAGAAATGTGTTCAAATGACGGACTGCCTTCCTGTTCAGTCTTTCTAAATACAATGAGGTATTATTAGTATATAATATATATGGGGGGGGGGGGGAGCTTAAGTCCCCGCCCCCCCCCCCCCGAATCCACCACTGACGTGATATTTTAAGGTATCATTATACTGTCCAATACCAAATCACAAAATATCTTAAACCACCCCAGAGGAAACCTATATGGAACTGCACTCACTTATTATCAAGGCATCCATATCAGTATCAGTATAAATATAAAGACGCTGAAGGCTACAAACCCAGGGTCATCATACAGAGAGAGGCCTTTTAGTTTCAAGGTTGAACTATTATCGGTTGATCTCGCATTTGTATATGTATATAGACCGTATTCATAAAGTAAAATATTATGAGTGGAAATATGACTATTATATATATGGGAATATATATATACCGATCAAATGCACTCTAAAATAATCTCTGCCAAAAAAGTAATCACAGTTCACGCTGTGAGGCATTACTCTCTCACCCCCCCCCCCCCCCCCCCCGGCACACACACACCTACTTATACCCACCCAACGCAATTTGTACCCTCCCCGATAGTCAAGAAGAAAAGTTCCCATGTACCACACGCAGCCTAAGTCAGCTATGTTACATGTGTATTACAAAATCTGGCTAATAATATTGATACGCCCATAGCTTACAGTAGACTAATAATATATAACAGTCATATGGATCAGTGCACGTGTTGTGTGTACCCATGTTATTGAAAACTTACCGATACAGTACACATGCCCCGTATGTCAGTACGCTAAACGTTGTGCTCTCTCAGTGCATGCAGTTGAGATTAGATATAGGCCCTATATGCGCGTTAATTTATTTATCACTCAATGGTTATGATCATGGTGGCAGAGAAGGTGATAAACACCCTAGGAGGAGATAAAATCCTTGATGACACAATCTCATCTGGAAAATTTAAATACAATTAATAGCCTTAAGTCTATATATAACGACCTGCAAAGTACCGGTATACATTCCCTTGACCCCCTGATATGTTTGATTGTATCATATGATATGATATACAATAAATATTATTATATAATACTACGCTGTTTTTAATGCAGAAACACTCATATATATATATATATATATATATATATATATATATATATATATATATATATATATATATATATATATATATATATATATATATATGCCCTTTAGATCATAACTCTTACAATAAACAACTTAAAGGACTTTTAAAGTGGATGGTTCCTCTTTCTCTCTCTCTCTCTCTCTCTCTCTCTGCTTGTCTGTCTGTCTGTCTGTCTCTCTCTTTCTGTCTGTCTGTCTGTCTGTCTGTCTCTCTCTCTTTCTGTATGCCTGTCTGTCTGTCTCTCTCTCTTTCTGTCTGCCTGTCTGTCTGTCTCTCTCCTTCTCTCTCTCTCACTCTCTCTCTGTCTGCCTTTCTGTCTCTCTCTCTGTGCGTGTGTGTATTTTATGTTAAGCGGAGTAGCTACATTCCGTCTGGATTTGCATTAAATATTATATGGGTAACTAAAAAACTGGAAATCATATTTCACAATTCTGTTACAGGCATGAAGGACTGTTAGGAGAATTCTTTATGAGTAACTGAATAAGCAAAGTAGGTTATGTGCTCTATGAAACACTCTGATTTAAAAATGATTTCCTTCCATATAATGGACACGAATTAATATTGCGTTGTTACACGAAAGTGGTTTCATGAATGTGTATATATATCATCAGAATGGTACATTATATAAAAAACGTACAGAAAGAATAATTAAAAAGTGGCACAATTGCTAAAATGACAAGAAAAGGATTACATGTATTTGTTTTAAATATTGACATCAATTAAGGTGTTTAATTATTTCTTCAAATCTACATTGTGTATAATGTATCAATATATAACCGGGCCTATTTTTTAGACTTTTTTTTCTGCAAAAGCGATGTTTAGTTATTAATTTTGATTTCTCATTATTCATTTCATATATTTCAACAGGATAGCTCATTCAGCAAGTGTTGTTTTTCAATAAAAGCCTGCTACAATTTAAAAACAAAGAAAAAGGTAAAAATTCAAATGAAATAACAGCACGAGTATAACTTGTGGGAAGGTGATATATTTAATTGACAGGCCAGGGAGTATTTCCTCAAGATTACTTAAGCTTAATAGAGTAGAGTAAATATGAAAACAATCAAATATATCTAATGACCACATTGTTCAAAATGCAAGTAAGCTCAAACCACCTTTTCAGAGCCAACCAAGCATTTATGCATGTTTCGGCAGAACTACGCGTAGGGCTACACAACCATAGAAGTTGCGTTTATTTAATGGACACACGAGTTTTAGGCAAGCGCAGTTGTGTTATGATTGTCTGAAGGTCAGTTTAGTCAGACATGGAGGAGGGTTCAGGTTTGATCGCCAACTTGGCCTCGAGCATAGGCGCTTCAGAAAACGCCCTGCGTCTCCTACTGTCCCTACTGGCAGGTAAAAACACAAATATAGGATAAATCTACCATAAAGTACCATCTTAACACACAGGTCACCTCACAGGACGGTTGGGACCCGTGTTGTTTAACGTCAATCTGTTTACAAGATCTAACCAATAGCAGTGATCGTTGTTGTTATGGGTAGTGAAACACGTGTTCCCAACTGTCAAACACAGTTAATTTTAACTTTGTATTATCTAGGGGAGAAATGTTTATTTATTTTACTTGTGTTCACCTTTAAATATACATGATTCAACTGATATAGTTGTAACTTGTTACAGGTATAGCACTTGTTATATAGAAATAGGAGCGAATTTACAATCAGTACCTACATTTGGGACAGCTGAATAAAATATTGCTACCACTATTGTCTTCTCTTCTATTTCCTACCGCGGCATTATCTGTTGATGAAAGACATTTTATTATTATTCAGAAATGTGTATGTACATGTATACATTATAAATCATGAATATCACATGAAAGAGCAGAAGTTGGTCCTCGCTGGAATCGATCCTGTGCAGCACGGCTCAGTACTCGAACACTAATGCCATTACACCATGCAAGACAATGTGAAGGTCACAGGAAAAAGAGGGCTTTTAAATCTGGGTGTGGAGTAATAAATAGCGCCACCTAACGATGGTTGTAAATATCATGAAAATATTTATTGAGAAATATTATTAACTACTTAAAAGATGGGGGGAAACCCCCCATACCCCCCTTAGATTTCCTACAACAAAAAAAGAAACATTATTAACTGCTTTTAATGTGGGGGGAGACCCCCCAAACCCCCCCATGGTCAGACCGGTATACTTTACGGTAGTCTGAACGGAGATTGTTTACCATACCGTAATTATCTGTTTAAAATAAATCATGGCTGCCCGTCTGGATTTGGATATCAACAACATGCTACTAGCGGTATTTAATATGTACTCCAGAGGAAATATATTTGTAAAATGAATCCTATTATGTATATCTAAACCTATAATAGGCAATATAGGGCTATTTGGTTGTATAACTATTACTTCTTTACTCATTTCTACACTCGGGGCCGAGCCCTGACCGGTAGGTACTGATTGTAAAGTCGTACCTAGAAATATATTTGTTCGAACAGTGTAATTTGTATTACAATTTACAGTACATATGTTTGCAGAACTATAGAAACCGGGCTTCAGCCTACCGCCGGTACAACGGGTGTCGCATAATAAATTGTTTCCTGGAAAAGGCCGATACATATCATTTTCCTCAGAATTCCCGTATTTAATTTTGCTCATAGCTGGAGTTTATTATATTAGAGGAGGAGGGGTCCGGGGAACCTGGGTTCCCCGTCTGAACGGGGCTGTGGGGGCGGAGCCCCCATTTAAAGCTTAATTTTCCTGTTAAAATAGTAAATGGTTTCCCATTTTCGCGATAGATGCCTCTTCAATCGCAGATATAAATGAACAAAACTTGCTCCAGCAGGTATCTTGTCTTCACGGCTCACTTAGTAGCCTGTAGGGCTCCTGGTCTAGAGATCATAGGTTCGATTCCTGGTTCAGGCGACTTCTGATGCTTAGTAGTTGTTTGTTAGAAGAGTTGAGTGTAGGGACATCTACAGGGAAAAGTAGGAGTTAAAATAGGGAATGAGAGGAGACAATTTTATTTATATGTTCCTCAATAGAAGCGAAGCCCGCGTTCTATAGTGGCTCCTATATGTTAAGTAATTCACTATGACTTGGCAACATTTGAAATTCCAAAAGAGGTTGAGGGGCTGTCTAAACCCTGCTAGGTCCAGGGTTGGAGTACACTCCATGTGCAGAGGTTTCTTTAACCGCTGCTTTCGTTAATACAGATGCTTAGACTCCGTTGGGACCAAAACTTTTGCTGAATGATCAGTATGTAATAAAGTATGGACACTTACTCTGAATGAAGTCAGATAGAGTTTCGTCCCCGTCAGGCCTCTGGAGCCCTCCGGTTGGAACAGCCAATAGGAATGTTGCATCATTGACATCACCGCGATGTATGATGGGAAGGAATTTTATGAAATGAGGGTCTATCCTAGTGCACGGCACTGGCATTCCAAAGAAAAGCCCCCCTGAGTTCCTCTTTTGCATAGATTGCCCACCTAATTTACATGGGATTCCTTTTCCGGCGGTTTTCTGTTGTGCTGGCAACAACTGAACCCCAGGAGTTCAAAGGATAGAAAACATCTACAGGCGCACATAAAGGTTATATATCTATATAATTTGATACATATTAAGTTTATTTTTATATATGAATACAAAATTGCTTCTGTATCGCACAACAAGCAGTGGTATTTCATGTTACAGGTCCCTCCTTGAACCGCAGGGTGAACTCTCACCTCCAGATGGTTGGACCATATATCACAGATAAATGGAGTCCGTACGTGTTGGGCTACACTATGCTGTGTGGGAATCCTAGATCCTTTGAGGAAACTTGAGACATTCCACTTGATGATAAAAATTAAAGAAAAGGCTTTTTTTTCATCATCAAACAAATTGAGGGCTGGCAGCTGCTGGTGATAACTTGTTATAATATACAGTAAAATTCCTTGCAGAAGTCACTAATTGTACTAGGAAATCAAATTCTAAAAACCAGAATTTTCTGTCAAAGTCAAGGTGAATGTGACTTGTAATTTGTACTTATCCCGTCAAAGTCAGCATCCCTGGTATAAGAACTATGTTAGTTGACAGATAATTGGCGATTCCTTTAACAAGTGCTCTGTAAAACATCTTTTCCAAGCAATTTACACCTTTTGCCATCTCTTATTCATGAAAATGTGCCTTATGTTTGCAAAGTGATGGGATTTTCATTTTATCAACATGAAATGCAAATTTTAAACTTGCCCAGTTCAAGGCCTAGTACCTAATCCGACAAGTCACAATTCAAGTCCTATTCCGCCTTACATATCATGAATCAATTTGACCCAAATGCCAGTCTGCCACTCTTTGAGGAATCATTATGGGGATGTGTGTCATTATGAAAAACTTACGGTTCCAAAAACAAGCTGTTTAAATACATGTAAAATATGTTACATTCAAATTTGCTGAACTAAAGTCAAGTGAATTCTGTTGCCTGCGTGGTGAATAACCTGGTATCAGCTGACCTTTGTAGCTGTGTAGCAGAAGTTAAATCCCTGGGTCACTGGTGTAATAAAATTTACAACCCCAGGTTTACTAAGTCTTCCGTGATGATTTCCACTGTTGTAAACTTCCTTAAAAGAACCTTCAGGTCCCCCTCAAGTCTTGTGGATAACAATGTTTCTAACGTTACACATGAGCTGCAAATACACAGATCTGATTCTTGTTTTACCCATTTCTCTTTCATGACAATCAAATTTCCTGTCAACAATATGGTGGCACACATGTATTGTGGTCAGTTGTGTGTTTATATATGCGTTATTTTTTTTAATGAAGACACATTTAAGTACTATGAAACAGGGTTGTTGATTTCCTGGAAAAATAAGCATATTTCCCAGGCAGTGGGAATTCTCAGGATTTCCTCGGAATCCTACTAATCTATGAAAAATATCCAAAAAAAACTACAGAAAGACCTGTGCAACTATAAATTGTATAATTTATTAATTAACGGTCACACCCCTCCACATCTCCCCAAGTATATTTCATAGATTGTCTGAATATTATTATTACTATGCAGGCGACTCCTGTCTGTTTTCTGAATTTGTCTTAATTAACAGTCTCATTTACACCCTATATGTGGTTAATGACAGAAAAAAAAATGGTTAACATTTTAGGTATGTCTGAGACACCTCATTATATATTAGGGGCCCGTGTCAGCTGAAGATGTAATATTTTGATAATCATGTATACATCCCTTGCACTTATGATTATCTAAACAAGATTCTCTTAACAAGTCCGTTTGATTGTTGAACCAGACTTCATGAGAATTGGACTTTCTAGATATAATCACAGAATAAAAATTGTTAGTCTGTAAATATAATACCAGTAAATTTAATGGTGTGATTTTTTTTTAACGGACTGGTCAATAAAGCATTCATTATCCCCATGTTGATTGACATGTTTCACTTTCAATCCTTTCAGTAATAGTAATACCGTAAAAACTCGCATATAAGTCGAGTATTTTTTTTAAAATTTTTTCAAGCCATTCTGGAGGTTAAAACCGGTCTAAAGCAGCATACATGACCATCGAGAGTAGTGTGACAGGCCACTGGGGAAAGGTGAATTGTATGGCTGGCCACTCGTTTTTGACATTCATACCACTCCAATATTTTTAAACTGTAAAAATGTCATTTGTTTTGTTGTGCAATCTATTTAAATGTTATTGGGCATCATAAAGACTCTAAGAATAATAAATATAACAGGTCGATACTTTAGGTATTTTGCAGAAATGAAGATCGTCTGACACCCAGAATCGGCAGGTGTGCGATAATAGAACAGCCAAGGATTTCTCACACCTTCCATCATTGCTCATTTATTTTAAACTTCTAATGATTGTTTGTGTCAGATATCAATAAAAATATGATTATTTAAGCGTGTTATTAAAACAGGATTGTCGCGGACTTCTCTACATTTTATATAATCTAAATTGAAAAGAACGCGCGACCAAGCGAGTCGCCTGATAAGGCCGCGTGACAGTGTAAGCTGTCCTCAGCTTGGTCATATCCGTGGATCAAGGGCAGGAATTTTATGATTTTTATTATACATTCTGAGAAAACACAAGGCTGTAAACGACAGTTTTATTCAAGTTTTAATTAACTCCGGTCTTCCTTGCCTCCACAGACTGAGGCACTAATGAACGATTACATACGATATAACTGCATATATGCAGCGTAGGTATCCAGCATAGCAAACCGCAGATTGAGAGCACGGAAGCCAGGGCAACATGTGGACAACACGTCAGTCGTTCTTTGATCAAACTCCGTTTTCCTATCTTTTTTATGAGAGTTTTCGTGAATGAATCATATATTTCACATTCTGTGGAGTACTAATTTTGACTAAGTCTTGCAGGTTTTGTGTTCGTTTGTTCATAGCGATATTGATGTCAGGTTGAACTTCGGTCTATTTTTTTCCCCGAGCTTTGCTCAGTGCCGCAGTCATTCACTACAGTTTGGGGTGATTTTTAAGTAGGAACTCTTGAACGGAGTGATAATTTCCCCCACGTGTAAGTACACAGGTGAACAGCGTGACCTAGTTTTGGGCTTCTTGGGACAGGCAGCCATCCCCGTACCGAGTGAGTGCTAATCGGTGCTGTAATCAGCCATCTGTCACCTGTCTGTAGTTCAGATACCACGGCCCACAGGCTTTTACCGTTTACATGTTTGCAAACTTACGCAAGCACCAAATGTTTTTGTGGGGAAATACTGTAACATAATTGGCTGTCAAATACACAGGGGCCGATGCCCTGGATAAAATCCCAACTGATTCCCCTCCCGTGCCTCTTGCACTCGTACTTAATCGCCGTGAATGAAGCTCATTATAGCTATACGCAGGTCATTTCCTGGTCGTCATCAACCATGTAAATTGCAAACATTTTAATATTATGCATTATCAAATGAAAGAACTGCGTAAATGGTCAAAATTTGAAAAAAAAAAGATTCGGAAACCTTATTAGACTGTATTTTTGGACCGAAAGGGGGACTTGTGTACCTGACTTCACCGGAAACGGATATCTAGTTGTCGATCAGTTAAGACATTCAGGCCGGCAGTTTGACTAAGTTCGTGCAAAATTTTGCCTCTCAGGCTTAGACCCGCACATAAGTCGACTCCCCTTTCATGAATTAATTTTTTGGGAACAAATTTCTCGACGTATATGCGGTTTTTTACGGTACCTGATATATGTGCCTCACCTTGATGATCAGTTGTAATAATTGATTCAAGGGTAACATAATTCAGTTTAGAGCCTTTTTCAGTATTTTTGTGAGAGAAATTAAGTGAATACATTCTAACTAAATTATTCTTTCCATCCTTCATTGGTCTTTAGTCAGTTCAAAATATGTCCAGTGCCCCAGATTGGGACTCGTCACACATGCACAAACTAATGAATCCAGCCTAATTTTGTCAGTCTTTAACCATTTAAAAAAAAATTGCTCTAGTGTTATATTATCTTTCTTCAAGACTGTTTTATATAGTCATGAAGTCATTTAACTTGATATAAGTATTTCTAATGTTACTTATTCTAGTAAGAAGTAGCAATAATATTTTTTCACAGCACAAAATGTTATCCAACCCAGCTGACTCTGGGATTCCAGTGCACTGCACAAATCTTACTGACAACTGAAGCCTGACTTTATGTAATGATTGTGATACTGTTGTTATTCCTTATACATAAGCTTCCTATTTAAACTGTTAAATTTACAACAACAAAATTTTATTTAGACTAATTTCGATGTAAGCCATTGCACATGAAGTAATTAGGGCCCCGCTTGACAAGCAGGTGCCCTATAGTGATCACTGTGTCAGTCTGTCCTTCCGTCCATCCGTCCTTCTGTCAGTGACACTTTCTTTCGCGCGCAATGACTCAACAACAACATACTGCAGCTTTCCCAAATTCACAGGGTTGATTGGTACTTATGAGGGCTCAAGACCTATCGAATAACAGACTTGTCAGAATTCCAATATGGCCACCACAGCCCAATCGCTGATTTTCTTTTGCGCCGGATAACTCAACAACAACATACTGCAGCTTTCCGAAATTCACAGGAATGATGGGTACCTATAAGGGCTCCATACCTATCAATTTACAGACTTGTCGGAATTCGAACATGGCTGCCACAGCCCAAACGCTCATTTTCTTTCGCGCACGATAACTCAACAACAACCTCCTGCAGCTTTCCCAAATTCACAGTGATGATTGGTACCTATAAGGGATCCAGACCTGTTGAATAACAGACCTGTTGGAATTCCAATATGGCCGACTCAGCCCGATGGCTGATATTCTTTCGCACACAATAACTTAACAACAACCTACAGCAGCTTTCCCAATTTCACAGGGATCATTGGTGCGTATGAGGGCTCCAGACTGGCTCAAAATCAAATATGGCTAACAGATTACATTAGGTGATTTTCTATTGCACACATTATTTCAGACATATCTTCTTTAATAACATTTGATCAAGTAGGATTTTTTCCCTCATGCATATGGATAAAAACCTGTTTCTGTTTGTCATATTTTCAAATTTTACTTAATTTTTCACCCATATGTAAACTAGCTCGGCACTTGCAGAAACGAGGGGCCCTCTGAGGACCATTGTCCGACCACATCTAGTTAATGTATTGTTTATTGATAATTCTACATTCCGTTAGGTTCAATCCTGCAATTATGATATTTGCTCCCATTGCCTTTGCCAAATATTCCAACCCCCTCCCCTCCCTCAATTCCTGCAAGCCTCTGCTTTTTATTAAAGATTTGAAGAAGATGAGTCATTAATTAACCTTTTTTCCTCCTTTTTTCACCAGCACTTTTTGTGGGAGTATTATGGTATACCCACTGTCTGTCTGTCTGTCCACTAACTTTTAGCCTCACCGCAATAATTTACTGGGGCTTTGATGGATTTTCACCATACTCACCATCACTACATTAACTACTTCATTTAATTTATATAATTTATCATCTTTTGTGTTCAAAATGTCACGGACTAGCAAACTTGCAGGATTTACTTTAATGGCTCAAGTTGGGATCGGGACATGGGCCAGGTGCGGCTTTAATGGGGATTTATCCAGAATTTGCTTTTATTAGCACATCACAGACAGGGAATGGGAAAGTCTGGGTGCGGCTTATAATAGACATGCGGCTTTAGATAAAGAACCTAGGTACTTACCAACAGATTACCTTGCCTGAGTTCAATAATGGGCAAAATCCACACATATTTAATAAGATCATGGTTCTCTGGGGTACTTTGCGGTGTCGCCACAATAACTTACAAAGAATATGGAGGATTTTGATAAAGCTTATCAGAAATGTTATTCTATAAAATATCTTGCCTAAGTTTGACTTCCAGAAAAATCCACACATATTCAATGAGGTCTGAGCCTCAGAGGTCACTGCACTTTGAAGGCATCATGGTGACTTAAGAACCACAGGATCGGTGATATGCTATTTTTCATGTGCTTTAACAGTCCAGTTAGTTCACTTTACAACTTACAAGTTTTGTTTGCAAATGCCCAGCATGTTTCACGACATGTTGAAAATGCCCTTATCTTCAGGCAGGGACATGTTGCACCACATGTTTCTAACTTTAGAACTTTGGAAGGCTTCCATTTTTTCTAGAGCACTTACTCCTATTTTCAGTTATTTACCTTTGGCATGCACCTTTGAATTTCAGTTTTATTCATATTGATCTTACATGTCTTAAATGCATGAGTTGTGGCCCTAGTAAATGTTTCTTAACCTAAAATTTCATGAATGTTAGCTTGTGAAAATGATATAAGTGAATGTGTTTTCTTTTCTTCTTTTCACAGCTTCTGATACTGTTATATCTTTTTCAGGATATCCCCTTGCATTCCTGTATCGGTCGTACGTGTACGGCCGGGCACCATCGATCCAGCATGCATTTTTTGTCATCTGTGGACTCAGTCTCAGCTATTTCAATTTTGGTGAGTCTCCTTCTGTGAAGTAAAAACAGATTTCCATTGAAATAAACATCTGTGGTTTTGAATAAAATCTGCTATTTGTATAGGCAGTTAATTTTAATCATTGAAATCAAATATGAATATCATGTGATCACTTGCAGATTTACAAAATGTGATTTTACATGTTTGCTATTTATAAGTGATAAATTGTCTATGCATCATATACATAAAATAAATACCTACTTAAAAATACCTAGTGTTTTCAAGTAGATAAAGCATGGCATTTTAATGTGATTTATAGGTACTTAAAAAGTCATATTATTTTGAAAAATAGTTTTAAAAAAATTAATTGAATCACCGGTCTCTTTATAGTCCATCACCAACAAGTTGTAAAAATTTCTGATCTTTTTCATTATTTTGATGCAATGGTTAATTTTCTATATTTTTTTTTCAGGTACAAGCACAATACATTCCGTGTTAAATATTTTGCTCAACTATGTGATCCTGTTGGTTGCCGGGGGAACATCCCTGTCAGTTTTTCTTGCATTTTTTGGAAACATGGTGAGTTGACGATTACCTTTTTGACCCTCTTCACGGACATTGATTATGAAATACCAGATTTAAGAAATCTTTAAGAAGTGTCTTAGTCATTCTCTTTTTGGCTTGGTTACAGGCCAGCCTATAAATATTATGGTAAACCTGATGTCTGTCCATCCGTTAACTTTTAGTGTTGCTGCAATAACTTACCAGGGCTTTGATGGATTTTCACGAAACTTGCCATAACTACTTACCAATAGATTATCTCACTCGAACTTGATAATAGACAAAATCTGTGAATATTTAATGAGGTCAGAGGTCACAAGGCTTCTTTGTGGTATGGCCGGGATAACTTAACAGGAATATGATGGATTTCGATGAAAATATACAGAAATATAAACCAATATAATATCTCGCTTAAGTTCAATTCCTGGCATATAAATGCTTATTTAATGCGGTCAGAGGTCACCAAATTTGTTGGTGCTGTGGCAGCTGTGATGACTCAACAAAATTCTTATGGATATACATGAAACCAAGTATAAATATTAATCAATACAGTTTCTCACATGATTTCAATTCTCACCAAAATTCATGCATATTTAATGAGGTTAGAGGTCACAAGACATAAAAGATCGGCATATTATGCATATTTGCCATGCACTTGTTAATTCTCTTCATGGACATTGATTGTGAAATACCATATTTGAGAAATCATGTCGTTCTCATTCCCTTTTTGGCTTTATAAGGGGCACACCCAGGGCCCACAGGTGCAGTAGCCACTGGGCCTGGTTAACAACAGGATATAAAAATAAAAAGAGAGGATTTGTGTGCCACTGCCCTGTTATGTGGTTTCAAAAATGGAATGGCATTACACAGATATGCATACTAAAGTTAAGCTAGCAAAAAAAAAATATAGGGGGTTCCCTCCAACATTAAAAAAGTGAGTCTGATACATTTTTATTTTAAGCCCTTCAAAAACAGGACTTGTATGGTTTGTTCAGCATCGTGATGGCTTACTAAAAATGTGATGATTTTCATGAAACTCTGTATAAATATTAACCAGTAGACTTTTTCTCCTTAATTAAATTTTCGGCAAAATGGTGCTCTTGTAGTGAAAAAATTGCATTGTATGCATGAGCCAAGAGTTGTTTATGTTGCATTAGCGCATCAAATTGGGAAAAGGGGGGGGGGGGGATGTGTGGCTGATGAGATAGGGGATTCCCCTTCTTCTATACCTGGGTTTGCATTCTTCCGGGAAAATAGGCATTTCTTCATTTCCCAGGGAAGTTAGGGAAATTTCTAGGAAGAAAAGGAAGTTTCTGGGAAGAAAAGGAAGTTGGGGAAGAAATTATGGACATTTCCACAAAATTTTATTTAATGTATAACAATCATTCATCATTTTTACATTGTTATTCATTATTTATAAACTGAATCAGACTAAAATTTTATTGAATTTAATTAATTAAATTAATAGAACTGACGGTATGAGAACAGTATCACTAACACTATGCCAAGGACTGAGACAGATCAGTTCCATCAGTGTTTTGGCTTCATGCCCAAATGTCTGATGGATATGATCTTCTAGTAATAGAGAGATTTTCAGTTGTTTCCCACATTCCTAAAGTTCCTAGGAATATATGATAAACATATACTTAACAGTTAGCCAGATAGTATCAATAATTAATTAAGTGATGTTACTTGCAGCCTTAAAGTGTAATCATCATTCATAGCTGAATGGTTTCCCACGTGTTCACAATTCTGAATAATAGAACAAATATTTGTTAAAGAAGTGTGAATAGCCTTTGATCCTTAAATTTGATCTTCAAGAATAAAAAATGACAAGTAATAGATTAGTAGTAGAAGCCTTTAGACATTTTGGGATTTCACTCATTTTCTATAGAAGACGTTTTGGGAGAATGAAGTGTAGATATTTTGGGAACAGACATTTTTGGGAGGCCTCAGCGTTTTGTGTAGACATGTTAGATCTGCTCATTACTGGGCAAATAATAAAGCAATCTGCTCAAAAGTCAGTAAATTCTCCAACTGTGTATGCTTCTGCTTAACAAAATTAAATTGGAGTGATTATTTAATGGGGTTTGAACAAGATTATTGTTATTTATGGTAACTCCCTCATTTGCTTAACAGCACTATCTGGTATTCAAACTTTGAACGATTTAGAAGTTTAAGATATCTTTCCATAAAATGTTAACTTTAATCATATTTCAACTCAACTTAGTGAATCTTATATATTCCAGTTGGCGATCCACTCAGTTGTAAAAGAATATACAGATGAATTAGCCAGTTTTAATGCCTTGCTCAAACGTTATGTGTTTCACTAAATGTACACAAGATGGTGCCGAAATCCTATCACCATATGTTAAACTTTCAATCACTCACTCCGTTTTTGACATTTCTTCACAATGGTTAATGTGTAGTTATGACGCCAGTGGTTACCAGTCAATCTTTTTGTGATTGTATATAGCCCAGAGTAACATGACTATCGGCCAATAATGTATTTCCTTACAACGTAAAAATGGGGCTGGGCTTTCAACTGATTCTTGGCTCTGTTATGGTTCTGCTGCTCTGCAGATCACAGAGCTGTATGATTTCATCAGTGCTGGGAAGCCATAAAAGCATGGGGACCAGGGTAGCTGGGGGTTCAAAGTTGCCATTATGCAATGAAATATTTCATTTTTGGGTACTTTTCATTATTTGTAATGTCTGGAGCATCTGGGAGTTCACCTTTTACATGCATGTGTTTGCCTGTCTGAGACAGGCGGAAAGGCGTTATTACGACCTCTGCTTTTAGAGCTCTGAGGTCTTATAATGGTAAATAAACTCAATTGGAATGTATTTATCTATACACAGAACCATTGAAACAATATATTAAACAGGTGATAAAGAGGCATTTTGCCTGTAAGCTGTGTTGATTTTTGTTAGGAAACTTTTGTAATCAGAGTAATGTGATGACAGAAGGTAAATCACTTTGTGACCATTGAATAAGCAACATTGTACACAAGGAGAAAACAAAATTCACTGTAAACAATGGTTGGCAGCTCTTTATCATTGGTCCCTTAGGTATGTCTTTTGTAGTGTTTGGAAGCAGTTGTAATTTCATGATTGATCTTCTGTAAAAATCAGTTGACCTCTACTGTCGATAATTGGAATTATGTTGTAAAGCAGTATGAAATTTTTTACTATGTAAAGACGTGTACATTTTCTCACCTGATATACATGCCCACATGTTTGTCAGTATATACAATAATTCTATAACATAAATGTATGTTATAACCTTCTGTATTAAGTTATTAGTAAACATAGGCTTTTCTTGAGTTCGCGCACATGGATTAAATGAAAGCATACATTTCCTCATCACAAAGCTTGTGTTATTTGCATCTTATTGATTATGACACTGCATGATCGATGATCACATTGTTTTGCACCCATCGACCTGTCATCAATTATAATCGATCATCCACCCATCACTGGTCTTTTGTGTGTCACATCTATTATGCTGTCATCACTAATCTCTGCCATGTCAGTTTCATAGTCCGGTGTTAAGAATGGACTAGTTTCTCAAACTGCTTTTAAATTGTTTATAGGTAAAAGACATGCTGTAGATTATTATTTCCAAAACAGTTAATTTCACAGTTTCCTCTTTTTGCCTTGGGTGCAAATTAATTAGCTGTTCTTTGACTTGCCAAAATATATAATAAATATAAAACGTGTGGACATGGGTGGTGAGACTATCTTTAGGGCAACTCAGTAGGCTCATATATAGCACTGGAAAACTCAACTTGAGTTGTAATACAAGGTATACCAAGGAATGCTTTGCAGTGGTCTTCCATTATGTTGCATTCTTATCTTGGTATACAGCCCATAATCTTAACATTAGGCTTTCTCTGTAATAAAGAGTCATTTTCTGTATCACGTAAAAGTTATCTGCGTCCAGTAACCTTGCAAGCTATGCTTTTATTCATTTGGTATGAAGTTCAGTAAACATGTGGAGGGATTTCCCAAAATGCTGAGATAAAATAAAATTATTCTGGCTCATGTTAGGTGTTGTTAGAAAGTGTACCTAAATATACCGGTAATGATTGTTCTGGTTTATGTCAAGTGACAGCATACTAGTTGACCATGAGAAAATGATGAAAATATTTGCAGCCTTATTTTGCCTGAAAGTTTGTTACTTGTTGAAGGGTGTAAAGGCTCTCTGACAGCCAGTGTGCTGGTGGTTGACTCTAATTTATGTCAGAGGGCTGAAATGGTGCTATTGTGGAACAGACTGTAAAATAGATTGCATTCTTTATGACAGTCAGACAGGCAAAGATCATGAAATAGACAGGCAGACTAATGGCCAGGCATGGGGGGGGGGGGGGGATTTGGATTCTGGTGGTTCATTTAAAGAAATAAATATCATCAAATCTTTCAACCAGAACAATAATTTTTTTGGAGGGCTGGGAATGTGTGCAGCTCTCAACAGTCACCCTAGTACTCATTTTGTACAAGTAGTCAAAGAATGTGAGTCCTCTTTTCTTTATCTATCACCTGAATGAGAGATATTTGCCGAAGTTCTGAGATGCACTTAGTGCTCATAGGGTGCCCAACTATATTTCCCCAGTCAAATTCATTTTGAGTCTGACAATCAAGTTGAAATTGCAAGTTTGTCAATTTGTCAAGTTTGCCAATCTCCTGCTTTGCGCAGAGCATTAATGAAAAAAATGCAGTACTGGTAATTACTAGCATTTGATGACACACTGAGTACGTAATAAGTGTCATGTAGTCTTCAGGCAGTGGTGCATAAAATGATAAAAGAAAACATGATCACTAGATTCTTAAATATGGCTGTTCCTATACTGAAATCATATATTAGGAGGTCCTAATTTTTTAGGAATAAAAGCAGATAGGCCATACCAAAAAAAAATTACTGTTCTATCGATTCACTGCTTCCATTTTTCATTTTGCAATAAATAAATTTGATAAAATTTAAACATTTATTGAGAATTCTTTAACCATTTGGGTCCTTTTATCCTTCATCTTAGTTGCAAGATTTAACTCATGCACAAGATAGTGTTGATATTATTATCACAAACTTTGACAGATGATTCAGCATTGGCCACAGTCCAAAACAGTATGCTGGAAACTTAATTTTGAATTCTGCACAAAAGATAAAACATTTGTGTATGTTAAATTTTAGCAGTCATAACCCTTGAGCTTGTATGCCTGTGAATGAGGAAATTTCTTTATGAGTGGACATTGTTATCTGATGACATAGTTTTCTTTAACCTTTGCCCAATAAACTGCATTACATAATCAGATGAAGGCAAAAGTAAGAGAAATTACCTTTGGCTGCACTTTGTAATTTTACTTCCTGAGATTATGCAACATCACTCACACAACAAATAAAATACTTACAGTTTCACAATGCAACAATTTGTATGAAATTTATTATACCTTTGCCAAGCAGCAAGGGATATTATGTTTTACTCTTTCTTATTTGATTTGTCTTGATGCAGTTTTTCTCACAAAATGTTCTGAATAGATCTAATTGTATCCGCCAAAACAGAGTTTTGTGGATCCTATGTTTTCAGCTGCACGCCGCCGCGGCCGCCGCGGCCGCCGCGTAGGTGTCCGGAGAACTCCTCCGTAACCGCTGGGCGGAATTTTACGAAACCCGGGATTATGTTCGGGTCACATGTGAACTGCTGCGCCCCGATTTTGTTTTGACCTCTGACCTTTCCTCTGCGCTCTGCGTCCGTTTGTGCGTCTGTTTTCACACATAAACCTACATATCTCGGGAACCGTTTGACCGATCAGGAAATTTTTTTTGCACAAATGTAGCCCTTGGAGAGCTTTATAACATACACAAAAAATGGTGGCCCCACCTGCAACCATGTTTGCACAGTGTCCATCTGTTCGTTTGCCTTGGGTTAAAATCACTCATATCTCTGCAGTGACTTGGACTAATTCACCTGAAATTCGGCATGCGTATACATCCTGGAAAGCTTTTCTGATTTTATGACAGGTGGCGCCTCCTACATTCACGTTTACGCTGCAGACATCCAAGCTCATATCTCGGGAACCGTTTGACTGATTGGGCCAAAATTTTGCATGTGTATAGATCTCACATAGCTCTTTATCATATGCAAAACTGGTGGCGCCACCTGCAGCCATTTTTGCACAGCTCCTGTCTGTTTGTCTGCCATGGGATAAAATCACTCATATCTTGGCAGTGGTTTGACATATCTGCCTAAAATTTTGCAGGTTTATACATCCCCGACAGCTCTCTTGATTTTATGACAGGTGACGCCACCTGCATTCTAGTTTATGCAGCAGACATCCAAGCTCATATCTTGGGAACCGTTTGACCGATTGGGCCAAAGTTTTGCATGTGTATAGTTCTCACATAGCTCTTTATCATACGCAAAACTGGTGGCGTCATCTGCAACCATTTTTGCTCAGCGTCCATCTGTTTGTCTGCCACGGGCAAAAATCACGCATATATACATGTAGTGGTTTGCTTATCTGCCTTAAATTTTGCATATGTATACAACTTGGACGTCTTTCTGGATTTTGTGGTGGGGGGGGGGGCAACCTACATACACAATTTGGCTGCAGACATCCATGCTAATATGCAACACTCTATTTCCCCTTGCCACTAAATCCATGCCTCACTTCACCCGTTCCACTCTGATTTAGGCGGATACACGTAGTCGCTTGTCGACTTCCTGTATTCTAGTTAATTATTGTGGAGGGGAAAGACAATTCATTAAATTTTGGAGATAATCAGGGATCACCACAGTATGTTTATTTGTTCAAAGGTATTCTTTTCATTGTGACATATGGCTATTTCATTTTCCATTATTAAAGAGCTAACCATTGAAAGGGGATGTTGCACTGTGACTAATATCCTTTGTTGCTGTGTAGTTTGATCAGGACACGGGTGGAGGTTGTGGTCTGTGACCACTGTCTACTTATGATCTGATTCTATTAATCACAGTGCTCAGATGCTGGCCTCGTGTGGTTAATAATCACATTCAGTGATCACAGATCTGCCTGTTACCACCAAGTACAGAAGAATAATCTCAAGTCCCCATGCCGTAAGAAGGGAGGACTACTTAAGTTGTTCCTGTCTGTCCTTCCATCCCAACCCATCACTGATGCCACAGTCTCCCAATTAAGCATATGGCAGGGGACTATTTGTGCCTCTAGGCCTGTTTTGGCAACAGGTCTAGAAATGTAAATATAGCACATATTATATATATGTAACATTTATTAACAGATGGTAATGGTTGAAGTATTTTTCAGAGGATTAGATAAAATGTAAATGATAGTAGTGATGTGGGGGACTGATACAGAGGAGGAGATTAAATGTGGTAGCAAGAATGTGGGGTCAGTGGAAAGAGAAAAGGTATGTGCAGATGAAGTCTTGTAGCAAGTATGGCAGACAGTTATCAATAGCGTTTTTTTTCATGGATACTAATTTATAATATTATGAAGTGATTTGTTTCATCAATAAAAAACACGTCCAAATAGTTTAGTTTTGTATTCATTGTTCTATACAACATCACCAAAAAACAAAGTTAGTACAGGTAAACCACAGCTTCTGTGGTTATGGGGTAGTGCATAGGGTACAAGCCTCAAGGAGCCATGAGATTTTCACAGTCGATTCCAACCCAGGGTGAGCGCTCTGCAGGCTTAATGGGAAGGCTGGGCCCCATAGCCATGTATCACTCACAAACTAGTGTGTCTTTAGGAGGCTTCTTGGTGTAATGACCCAGCAATGGGGAGGATTATACACACCCAAGACATGCAGGTGCAATAGACACCGGGCCTGGTTGACACCAGAATATAAAATAAAAATGACAGGAAGCAAGTGCTACCACCCTGTCATGCAGTTCCAAAACGAAATGGAACTCTTCTGATGAACATATTTAGGATATGAATTAGACAAGTCAGCATTGAAAAATGGAGGCAGTTTCCTCCACCAAAGAATAATGAAATAAAAGTTTGTACAGATAAGTTTTATGTCAAGTAGGTATCCTTAATTGTAGAGGCACATCCATTACTCTTTTTAATTGTCTTGCCTCTGTAGCTGAAATTTGTAGATCATCTACAATTTAAAGGGGCCCCAATCACTTACAAAGCATGTTGAGTTAACACGAAAAATAGTTTCTTCCCTTTAAAATAAATCTGTTTCTGCCAAAACATTGCCTTGAAACTGTTTGCTTACTCCTGTAAACGAGTGTTGAAAACAGTGGACCGGGCGTGATTGCAGGTATCAACATAACACAGCACTTGGGGCCGTGTGCAGTGCGGAGCCTCAACACATGTCAATCAGGAGAAGCCCTGACTGACTTGACCAAAAAAATATAATACATGTTCCCACAGGCTGAAACACCACATGTTGCCCCTATTTATCATACCTCCGGTCATGCTGCCTAGTTATTAAAAATGAGGTCATGACCTTGACTAGGAGAGTGTCCTTGACCTTGAATATGTCAAATTTTGGGGAAAATCACACAAATTCTTAAATATCTCATGAAATCTTGCATGGATTGATCCCAAAATCAAGTTGATGGAAGATCATGGATAGGGTTGTCATGTTCAAGAAACCAAAAAAAGTATAATACATGTTACCACAGGCTGAAACACCCTGTGTTGCCCCTATTTATTGGACCTCCTTTCATGCGTGCCTAGATATGGTAAACAGACACACGTGGACTGTAATTACAAATACACACAGTCATAACAAGGTGTTAAACAGTCGTATGCGAGGATATGAGACTGTGTGCTGGGATGGTTCTGCTGGGAAACCTTTGTATAAAGCAAAACTGAACTGATTGTGTGAAAGAATAGGCATAATATTGATCTTGATTATGTTATGTCCCTTTAACAGGTGTGTGATATGTTCTTTGTTGTTTTTACAGGTCTACCTATGTGCAGGTTATTTGTCACACATGGATGGGACTTACCAGATAAGGTGGACGACAGCCCAGTGTGTGCTGACCTTACGACTCACGGGACTCGTGTTTGACGTCTTTGATGGCCATAAAAAAGTGGCAAGTTCATCTATGTACATTTTATACAGTAAACATTAGTGTAAAAGATTTATGTGTAACTAAGTTAACAATATGTTGACTGTATATCATATGTATGTATTGCTTACTGTTAAACCTTGTGTATTAGACTATCTTGTGTATAAGAGTAGGTAATATATTATGTGCACTTTTTAGAAAATACATATTATTTACATAATATAAGTATTATAGCTAGCATAAACATCCAGCTTGAAAATGTTCCTCAAATGAAAATAAGAATGTAAATAAGTCATGGTCTGTGTTTTTGCCATTCAAACAAGGAAAAGTTTAGCTCATGATCAATTGGGTAAACAAGAATCTTAATTTTTTTATTCTTAGATATTTTTCTGGAGGGGGGAATTTGCTGGTGTTTGTTTTCTGCATTTTACTGTACATATTGAAAGTCCTATATTTTATGGAAAACACAAAAAAAAAACACCAAATAACAAAATGAGACTGTTTTGTTTTTCCACAGGAGACCTTATCATCAGAACAAAAAGAAACAGCTCTACCAAAAGTACCCAGTTTATTAGAGATGGCAGCACATACCTACTTCTTTGGAGGCTTCTTGGTTGGGCCTCAGGTAGGTAAAGTGAACAGGAGTGAAAAAAATGACAACAAAGTTTGTGTTAGTACATGTGTCAGCATGTTTTTTATACGCCCGTCTATAAAGGGACGTATTATGGTATACCCACCATCTGTTTGTCTGTTAACGTTTAGTGTTGCCGTGATAACTTACCGGGGCCGTGATTGATTTTCAGGAAACTCACCGTAACCACTTACCAATTATCTCACCTGAGTTTGATTATGGGCAGAATCCACGTATATTTAATAAGGTCAGAGGTCAATAGGCTAATTTTTGGTGTGGCTGTGATAATTTCTGAGGAACATGATGGATTTTAATAAAACTCAATAGAAATGTTCAGCAATAAAATATCCTGCCTGAGTTAGATTTCCAGCAAAATCCACGCATATAAAATGAGGTCAGAGGTCACCACACTTTGGAGGCACCCTGGTGACTTACCAAGATCCTTTGGATTTTCATGAAACTCATTTTACATATTTACCAATACTTTCTCACCTGATTTACATTTCAGCCAATATGCGCATGTTTAATGAGGTCAGTGGTAAAAAAATATGCAAAGGGCGTATAATGCACCATTTGAGGTGCTCTTGTTTAAGCTTTTCTTACAGTCATAGCAGTCACTTTCTGTCTGTTGTCTTTATTGTCCAATACGCTTGAGACCTATTTATTTGTAAGAATTATTCTTAAAATGTTTATTGTGAAAACATGAATATTGCATCATGTTTAATAAGGGTATGGAAATATGAAATTTCTTTGCTTGCCCACAGACAAGTGTAATGAAAAATTTGTTTGTCAGCAGCCATTTCCAACTTGTCAAAATAAAACAACTTTTAATTCAAGGTTATTAATGACAATAACCAAAATCAATATGCCTGTTTCATTTTACCCTTATTATGTTTAATATGGTGAGTAAGTGAGTATATCATCAGCTTTGAGACCACATTAACATCATTGCTTAAGGTTATTGAAGTATTACACAAGTTGCAAAGTATAAACAGTTAATAATCTGAATCAGATGTAATCCATTTTCTTCTGCCAGAGTGCTTACAATGTAACATACTGATCAGAAATATTTCTTTATTATTAGCATCCTATAATCATGCTAGCCATAGTTCCTGCACTCTGTTTAACATTAGGCCATGTCTGGATACCTACGCCGCGTTACATGCAGACGGTCATCTTTGGGCACCTCTTTGTGGAATAGACCACACACAGGTTCTAATGAATAGCAAACCTTGAGTTTTGCTGACAATTGCCAGAGCGCTTTATTTTTGCTGAAGAATAAATTTGATTGCAATAAAAGTTAAAATTGCCCATTACAATTGCCCATTCATTCGTTTAAGAATCGATGTTTTAAATTAAATATACATTCTCACTCACATATTCTTTACATATTTTTCAATGAATATTATATTTTTGTCTTTTTCTACTTGACCAAGGATAAGTGGCAGAAAATGTCTTGTCCTTGTTCATGAACTCCCATATTAGATGTGTCAGACATAGTAACTGACCTATCCACCTCAGCCCAAATGCTCCGCCCTTTTAACGTATTATTATAATGAGCTCCCAAAACGCTCCTACACATATGGACTTCCATGCCCATGGTAGCGAGAGCTGATTATAACATAATAATGAAGTCACAAAGGGCGATGGCTCATGATGTCTTATTGACTGACGTCATCAACTGGTATCACCTGATCATTGTTTACTATATCGCAGTCATATATGAACTATGTTGCAATATATATTGGATAATTTGTCCCATACGAATTACATGCCAGATAAGACATTATTCACTCCGTAGTCGTAGGAATAGCTTCTGCAACCTATAGCCTGAAAACTTTATATACTGTCTCCTTTGTATAATAAAATATCCCGGAAAACAAGCCGACATGGGTATACTTGTAGTATTTACAGACTACACGTGTTCTGTTTGACAGAGCTCTGTCAAATTATGCAAAATTTTATTTTTGTCAGATGATTGTCGCTTTACAATCTTTAAGGTCACCTGATTGGTTGCTCTTAGTCCCATGCTTATGTTTATTCATTGAATGAGTATGCGATTAAGGTCGCATAGAGTTCGTGTATAGGTCAATTCCCTGTGTAACATAAACAGACTTCAAAGAATAAGGTTGAAAATAGCTATACCCACCAGTATTAAACACTGTGATGTTGTTACAAACATAAGTAGACAAGCCATTTGTCAGGACAACAGAGATAGTACAAGTTAACTTAGAAGTGCGCCTGATTTTGGTAACATGTCAGTATTTTATGTTTTAATAAAAGTTTCACACATTATTGTTTCATCTTTTGTTGCAGTTTCCATTGACCAGGTACCAGAATCTGGTAAAAGGTGCTTACTCTGACCCCAGTACAGGAGAACTTCCTGACAGGTGGGTAAATTAGTATTTATAGGTGGGTCACGGTAAACCTAAACATTTATAACTGTAACATTTTGTTTTGTACCCTGAACAGTTATAAATGAATGATATATGTATGTAACATGAACAGTCAATACTGTTGCATTTATGTATGTAACAATAACAGTTATAACTGTAGCACTTCAGTAAGTATTCTAAACAATTATTACTGTGGAATTACAACTGGAACAGTTGTAACTGTGGGATATATGTATGTAACATGAACAGTTTTAATAGTAGCATTCATGTATGTAATAACCTGAAAAATTATAACTGTTGCAATTAAGCATGTAACCAGAAAATCTATTTCTGTAGCATGTATGGGTGAACTGTTAACAGTTGTAACTCTGTATTACTTATGTAGGTTGCCTAAACGGGTATAACTATAGCATAAATATATGTACCGTAAAAGTTGTTGCAGAAGTCGCAACTTGTACTAGGAAATCGAATTCTAAAAACAAGAATTTTCTAGCAAAGTCAGGGTGCGACTTATAATATGTACTTATCCCGTCTCAGTCAGCTTTCCCGGTATATGGAACGACGTCAGTTGAGTGATATTCGGCGATACCTTTAACAAGCGCTTAGTTACATGGCTCTCCCCAATAATTTACACCTTTAACCATCCCTTATGAAAACCTGCCTTATATTTTGTGAACTGATGGAAGTTTCATTTTATTAACATACAATTTGCCCAGTTCAAGACCTACCTGTTCTGACAAGTCGCAATTCAAGTGACACTTCCTTATATGCATTAGTGTTATATCACGAGTCAGTTTGTCGCATATGCCAGTCTGCCGCTCTTTGATGTATATTTTCTCTCCATTTAATCTTTATGGGTATCTGTGTCATTATGAAAAACTTGTGGTTCCATAACCGTTTACAAATGTAAAGTTGCGTCACATTCAGGCTTGATCCATTACAGACAATTGAATTCTGTTGCCTGCCCGGTTGATCGCTGAGTACCAGCTGACCTTTGAAGCCATGTAGCAGAAGTTCAAGCCCCAGGTCACCCGTGCAATAACCTTTACATCCCCAGGTCAACTAAGCCTTCCGTGACTGATATCCACAGTTATAACTCCCCATTTTAAGAACCATCAGGTCACCGTCACCATCTCTTGGTTTTCAAGCGTATTGGATTACAATGTTTGTTATAACTTTTCACGTGAGCTGCAAATATACGATTTGCTTCATGTTTTACCCGTGTCTTATTCATGACGATCGTATGCCCGGTCAACAATAAAGCGGCACACGTGCATTACGGTCAATCGTGCGTTGACGTATTCGTAATTTTTTTAAATGAAGACATGAAAAAATACAATGAAATAACAAACACCATACAAGTATATATTTTATTTTCTGAAATTGCCACAATCATACCTAAATTCTACGGGAACCAGCATTGTTTGGTGTCATGACGGATCTGGTTCAGTACGGCTGAGTTTGCCATGGGCCTACATCTAAGCCATTTGAATATAATCACTGATAACAATGAAAATTCGACTTTCCAGATATTATCACAGAATAAAATCATTAGTCTCAGTAAATATAATACCAGTAAATTCAATTATGTTTATTTTACATTTAACTGACTGGTCAATAAAGAGTTCATTATCCCCTTGTTGCCTGACATATTTCAGTGATTTCAATAATACCGTGCATGTACCGCGCGTTGATGGTAAGTTGTAACAATTAATTAAAGCTTTACTTAATTCAGTTTTAAAGCCCATTTAAGAAATTAGGTGAATAAATTCAAACTTAATTATTCTTTCCATCCTTCAATAGTCTTTAGTTAAAATATGCCCAATGCGACGGTTCAGGACTCGTCACGCGTGCGCAAAGTATTCATAGTCTAATGAATCCTCCTGATTTTGACAATCTTTAACAATTTACAGAGCTGCTTGATTGTGATAGTATTTTGCTTCAGACTCTTTTAGTTTGTTAATACAGTAATTTAATTTGATATTTGCATTCTGATGTTACTAGTAAGAAATGGCAATAATGACATCGTTTCACAGCACAAAATGTTATCCGACACAGCTGCTCTGGCACTGTACAAATCTTATCTGACAATCGCACACCGACTTAATATGTAATGATTCTGTTGTAATTCCTGAAATATAAGCATTGTATTAAAGCTGTCCAATTAATTTTATGGTTAAATGGTTTATCTAGTTAATAAACCACATTAGTACTACGGGGACACCACAAGGAATGATACTCAAATCCCATAAGTATCAGGTGGTTTGGACGCCTCTGAAGTCTGGGTGTGACCTGTATTATGGACTTTCCTGAAACAAAACTTGAATGGCTTTTCCCCAGAAGGATCCTAAAAGTCAGGGTGCGACTTGTAATAAGGATAAGACTTCTGCAACGACTTTTACGGTATGTAACATGAACACTTCTTGTGTATAACCTGAAAAGTAGTGTTGGGACGGATGATCGATTATAACTGATGATCAGTCAGCTGATGCAAACGTACCAATGATCATGCATTGCCATAATTAATTACAGAATTTTTCACAAAAGGTAGGCTTCATAATGACAGAAGGTACACCTTCATAACATTATATGAACATACTTTAGAACAATCTGTGTTTCCCAGCACTTCTCAAATGTGACTATTAATCGATCATCAGTTGCTGACATGCTATCGGGGAAGGGAATCTAAACACTGCTGAAAAGTAATATTGTTTTACTGAAAAATTAAAACTGTAGAACTCATGCATGTAACTTAAACAGTTCTTACTGTTGCATTTATGTATTTAACCTTAGCGGGTTTAACTCTTGACACTTGTTTGTAACATGAACAACTATTTCAGTGTTCGAGCAGGATTTATGCGGTTGTTGGCGGGGGCTTTGTATACAGGGCTGTTCCAGATATCTACCCTTTTTCTTGGTGAGAGCGACCTCACCTCACAGTGGTTTACAGTAAGTTTTCTCTGTATCATATACAGGGATAAACATTTCTAGCGATCCAGGGCATTTGTTCTCAGACATTTTTAGCTCAGCTGACTGAAAGTCATCTGAGCTATAGCGATCACTCTTTGGCCTTTGTCTGTCTTTCTGTCCGTCCGTCTGTTAACAGGGCACACATCGTTACCCACTGGACCTAGAATCTTTTAACTTGACATCCAGGGAGGCCCATTAAAAATCTCCTTGATACCTGAAATTATGTCTCTGTTACTCATATCCTCCAAGCTATGGGGCTCAGAAGTACCCCCCAAAATAATTAAAAATTTAATACGAATGCTCAAGTATTTGAACAACTAATACATTGATCACCATGATTCGTTGCATTCATATTCATCTTGGAGTGTTTTGTCACTTCCTGCAGACTGGTATTTTCCAGGATTTTCTAAAAATCTTTACACATTTTTTGAGACCTCTAAAGATGTGGTTGTCTGTTACAAGGGCATAAATGGTAATCACTGGATCTAGAATCTTCTAACTTGAAATCCTATGAGGTCCATGAAAAGTCTCCTAGGAAACCTGAAATTAGGTCTGTGTTACCCATATTCTCCAAGCTATGGGGCACAAGAATACCCCCAAGAATAATAAAAAATTTGAACAAAAATTTGAGTATCTGAACAACTAATGCATTGATCATCATGATTCTTCGCATGCATATTGATAATGGAGTGATAGATTAGTTCCCACAGACTGGTGGCGCCACCTGGATTTCAAATTTGTACATATTGTTTTTCCAATTTTTAGACCTTTAAAGATACAGTTGTCCGTAAACAGGGCACAAATCATAACCATTGGACCTAGAATCTTCTAACTTGACATCCTGAGAGTTCCTCAAAGTTCTCTTCAGAAAATTAGGTCTCTGTTACCTATATCCTCTGAGCTAATAGGCTCGAATGTAGCCCCCAGAATAATTAAAAATTTGATAAAAAACTCCAGTGTCTGAACAACAAATGCATTGATCACAATGATTCTTTGTATGCATATTGATCATGGAGTGTTTCATCAGTTCCTGCAGACTGGTAGTACCACCTGGATTTTTTTTCGAATTTTTAGCATTTTCTACATTTTTGAAACCTTTAAAGATGCGGTCTTCTGTTTACAGGGCACAAATAATAACCACTGCACCAATAATCTTCTAACTTGATTTCCAGGGAGGTCCATGAAAGTCTTCTTTGAACCTGAAATTAGGTCTCTGTTACCCATATTCAACGAGCTATGGGGCTAATAAGCATCCCCAGAATAATTGAAAATTTGATACCAAAGCAAGGCACAAATCATAACCATTGGAGCCAGAATCTTCTTACTTGACATCCTGAGAGTTCCTCAAAGGTTCTCCTCAGAAACCTGAAATTTGATCACTGTGACCTATATTCTCTGTGTTACAGTCCATGTTTGAGCACCCCAGAAAAAAATGAAAAATACACACAAATTTGCCAGATTCCTCAGGAACAGTTGGATGGATTGTCATCAAATTTGGTTTTCCAATGGGTCTTGATGAACTTGAACTAATATGAACTGTGATGCCACCTAAATTATATTATTAGTTGCCTGTGCAAGGACATAAATTGTCAACATGTCAGTCAGCTGAGCGTCATGACCCATAGGTCACATGTTTATGGAACAGGTGTAGATTGCCAGCATTTTCACACAATCACAGGACCATTAATTTACTTGCTTTGCAGCCTATTCAGGGCTAATTGTATTCCCAGAAAAATTACCAGCACTTTTTCTCCTCTTAAATAAGAGAGTCTAGTGGGATGTCAAAAACGGTGCAGAACATCATGGTGAGGATGTAAATTGCTGCTGACACAGGCATTTGGTCTGGAGTGGATTTTTTTGCTGCTACTCTGCTCTTTCCTCCAATTTTGTTTTTTTTTTTACCTGGTGCATGGTGTTCTGGAGCTGACCTGGGATGGCATCTTGGATCCTTTTGCTCTTGGCTTGGTATGGCTTCCTCAACAATCTGTACATATGTCCCTTCTATTCATCTCCTTACAATTAATTGGAAACCAAAATACTGGAATCAAACTCTACTCTCCACATTTGTTGTTGGTGAGGGAGCTGGTGCGGGCCCTGTTAGGGCTACCCTGTTAGAGCTACTTGACCAGCTGGAGTCCCAAGTCCACTTACCTGCTGCTGCCTATCATGTCACTTAAAATAAACATGACTTATCTTTAGATATGTGTGTTACTTTCTAACAACACCTACAATGTGCATAGAATGTGCAAGAAATACTATGGTCGGCTTGGTATTTGCGTGGTTTAATTTTCTCGATTGTTCCATTTTCTATATTTCTCAAGAGTTCCATTTTTCAAAATCTCACAATTTAAAAAAAAAAAAAAACTATATAAAGGATATTATAACACAAATCGTTTAGTTACAAACTGGACAAGGATGAGAGATTTCTTATTGACAGATATTATGAAACATCTATTACATTTATAATATCTGTGTTTGATTTACAGGGGAGATAAAAGATATGCTATTATTGATTAAATCCACCTTTTGTTACTTAACCTTCTTCACTTAATGCATTGATCACTGAATAATAGTGGTGTGCCAATTAATCAGTTAAATAGATGATTGGTTGTTTTTTATGTTAAATGATTAAATTGATAGCACTTAATCGATTTATAATTGTATCCGCCAAAACAGAGTTTTGCGGATACTATGGTTTTCAGCTGCACGCCGCCACCGCCGCCGCTTAGGTTTCCGGAGAACTCCTCCGTAACCGCTGGGCGGAATTTTATGAAACCCGGGATTATGTTCAGGTCACATGTGAACTGCTGCACCTCGATTTTGTTTTAACCTCTGACCTTTCCTCTGCGCTCTGCGTCCGTTTGTGCGTCTGTTTCCACACATAAACCCACATATCTTGGGAACCGTTTGACGGATCAGGAAAATTTTTTTGCACAAATGTAGCCCTTGGAGAGCTTTATAACATACACAAAAAATGGTGGCGCCACCTGCAACCATGTTTGCACAGTGTCCATCTGTTCGTCTGCCTTAGGTTAAATTCACTCATATCTCTGCAGTGACTTGACTAATTCACCTGAAATTTGGCATGCGTATACATCCTGGATAGCTTTACTGATTTAGTGACAGGTGGCGCCACCTACATTCACGTTTACGCTGCAGACATTCAAGCTCATATCTCGGGAACCGTTTGACCGATCAGGAAAATTTTTTTGCACAAATGTAGCCCTTGGAGAGCTTTATAACATACACAAAAAATGGTGGTGCCACCTGAAACCATGTTTGCACAGTGTCCATCTGTTTGTCTGCCTTGGGTTAAAATCACTCATATCTCTGCAGTGACTTGACTAATTCACCTGAAATTTGGCATGCGTATACATCCTGGATAGCTTTTCTGATTTTGTGACAGGTGGCGCCACCTACATTCACGTTTACGCTGCAGACCTCCAAGCTCATATATCGGGAACCGTTTGACCGATCAGGAAAATTTTTTTGCACAAATGTAGCCCTTGGAGAGCTTTATAACGTACACAAAAAATGGTGGCGCCACCTGCAACCATGTTTGCACAGTGTCCATCTGTTTGTCTGCCTTGGGTTAAAATCACTCATATCTCTGCAGTGACTTGACTAATTCACCTGAAATTTGGCATGCGTATACATCCTGGATAGCTTTTATGATTTTATGACCTACATTCACGTTTACGCTGCAGACATCCAAGCTCATATCTCGGGAACCGTTTGACCGATCAGGAAAATTTTTTTGCACAAATGTAGCCCTTGGAGAGCTTTATAACATACGCAAAACTGGTGGCGCCACCTGCAGCCATTTTTGCACAGCTCCTGTCTGTTTGTCTGCCGTGGGATAAAATCACTCGTATCTCGGCAGTGGTTTGACATATCTGGCTAAAATTTTGCAGGTTTATACATCCCCGACAGCTCTCTTGATTTTATGACAGGTGGCGCCACCTGCATTCTAGTTTATGCAGCAGACATCCAAGCTCATATCTTGGGAACCGTTTGACCGATTGGGCCAAGGTTTTGCATGTGTATAGTTCTCACATAGCTCTTTATCATACGCAAAACTGGTGCCGTCACCTGCAACCATTTTTGCTCAGCGTCCATCTGATTGTCTGCCACGGGCTAAAATCACTCATGCTAATATGCAACACTTCACTCTATTTCCCCTTGCCACTTAATCCATGCCTCACTTCACCCGTTCCACTCTGATTTAGGCAGATACACATAGTTGCTTGTCGACTACCCGTATTCTAGTTATTATATGTGCACATGCAAAGAATCTCTTACTGTCTGAGATAAATAAACACAGAGTCATGAACAGCATCATAATGGAACTTTCCATAGCCAACAATCATCCAGCGGCAAGTCAGCCTTGGATGCGGGTGGATTGATGGTTTCGTAATGAATACTGATGAACATGTCATACTATTTACTGGGGTCAATATTTTAGGTACTGGTATACATCAGATTTCAAGATAATATAGAAAGTAAATAAAATAATCGATTTATGATCGATCATTGGTCATTTTTATTTTTCATTCAACAATTATGCTTTTAAAAGCAATTCCTACCACTACTTAATAATATACATAGAATGCCAACGAAGATGGAGCATAAATGACTTCATGCTGATGAGGTTGTCTCATTCACGAAGGTTTTGTATTTGTTATTGTTTCCCTTTCATGAATATTGCAAACTTGAATCTCTGGCAAACGTAAAGCTCACCACAGTATTCTTTTAATAATCTTGTCATATTTAATGATCTATAATATTATCTATAATAATATTCTTGGTAATATGTCTACATGCTCATTGAATTTCTGACCACATACAAGCTTGTCTGTCATTAGATTTGTGATTGACAGCTGATTTGTATAAGGGACAGGAAATGGAGACAGTGTATTTCATAGAGATGTGATTTATGTTTTCCTGCATTAATGTATGTTCTTTTGTGATAATTCCTTTTGTACAGCCTAACAAATAAGGTACTGGTTGTGTAAAGTGATATCATTGTGATAGTATGGCTGGCCATTGCAGTGCAGCTTCCAACATAATTAGTCCCACAATTGAAAGTAGGCCCTATCAGTCAAGTTAGAAGTCATGCTAAAAAACATTAGGTCAAGATATTATGGATTTACTTTTAGTACCTGCAGTTTTAACAGGACTTAATTTACAAGATCATTTGACGGTATGTTGCTTTTGAGTTAAATTTTATGAAAGATCAGACTCCTCATAAATAGTTTCATGGATTATTCTGAATATTTATGTCCATTGACCATTGAGATTTTCTCCTGAGTTAGAACTTGAAAGAAAAATACGGGTCCCCTAAAAATGTTATTTACAAGACATATACAGTAAAAAGTAAGTGCAAAAAGTTACCAAAAATTTATGTTATGTTTGTTGAGTGATTTTTGTAACGCATGTTTTTTTCTCTGATTGTAGGATCTTCCGTTTTTAGGAAAGTGCCTGTTTATTTTAGTTTGGGGCAAGCTGATGTTATACAAATATGTTGGGTGCTGGCTTATAACAGTAAGTATAAAACAATACCCTTACAGTAGTACACTGTTTAACTGATACCTCTCTGGGGACAAGATTTAAAATGAAGAAACATTTAGAGAACTACTGCAGGGCTCGCCATTAATGGTGGACCACTTGCCCAGCTCAAGAAAAAATTCCAGAAGTATGTTGGTAGGGCAACCAAATGTGGGCTCCTACTTGCCTGACTGCGCAAGTGGGTAAAACAAACCTTTAGCTCAAAGGCCTGACTCTAACTAATCTCAAGTTAGCCATTTTATTTTTTTTGAAGAAATGAAATTATATTAGAATACCTTTATCTTAAATTTTGTGAAGCAAGCCTATTTTAACCATTTTTCTTAGTTGTAAATAGTGTTTTAGGGTACATCGTGGCACTTATGCTTTACTGAATAAAAAGTTATTATTAGGCCAAAATAAAAAAAAGGTATGGTTCTCAGGCACTTTTTTTCAGAAAGCAATGTGGGCGGGCGGTTTTTTATTTATTTTTTTTTTTATGTTTCGAAAAAAATGTCAAATGATAAGGGAAAAGTATGATAATAACAGATTTATTTTGCTAAACAAGTAAAAGCCCTACATAACAAAGGAAATTTTATGATTTTATCTTCTTGAAAGAAATGTCCGAGCAGCTGCAGCTCGAAATTGGTAAGTTTCTATTGAAAATCAAAATAAAAATTTTTGATGCGGGGGTGTAAAATTGTTGCGGTGCCTGAGAACCATACCTTTTATTTTTTTTTTGCCTTATAAATAGTCAAGATAAATGTAATAAATTACATAAAAATACATAAAAATGACTTTTATAATTATGTAATAATTATATGATAATTATTTTAACTGATGTGTTAGATTTTCATCTTAAAAGTCTTTAAGATCAGTGATGTAACAATGATATTGTATTTCATTGTAGGAAGGTGCCTGTATTATAACAGGTTTAACATATAATGGTAAAGACAAATCGGGTAAAGCGTTATGGAACGCCTGTGCTAACATCCACATCATAGACTATGAACTGGCGTGTTCCGGCGAGGAGCTGATTGGTTCATTCAACATCAACACAAATAGATGGATGGGAAAGTGAGTGGATCTATAATGACATACCAGTCAGACATTTCCTATTGTTCAGTGTACCTCCTTTGACCACCTGGCTTTTTATGATTATTTGAACCTGTGCTCTTGTCTTCCAATATTACTACATATTCATGATTATCTATATAAGGCAAAGGGGCCAAACAAATTTGAGCCAATTCCAGTGTTGTGTTGACTTCCAGGTTCTTAGGAGAATTAAGCTAAGGTGTACTGAAAGACTACTTGGCTCTGACATATATGTACAAAAACCACCAAGTCAAAAAGCCAAAAATAATCAAATGTAATTATCTAAAAACATAAAAATGTATTTGCACATCTACCCATAATCACACATTTCAAGCCAGTGTAATACAGTCAGCAAAATGAGTCCTTACACTTAGTCTGCTATGTATATCATGGCAGTCCTTGAACTCAATCCTTAAACACAGTAATGTATCTTTCCATACAGTGAGCTAAGAATTCTGTTTTCTTCTGGTCCTGTATTAATTAAAGATGACATGTACACACAGCTTCATCACTCACTGCGCTGTCACGTCTGGCCTATGAACTGTGTGGTTTTACCGAACACAACACACAAACCTATCCTCACATTTACAAGTCAATATAGCTATGTCCATCTTCTGGGTAAGAAGCTCGCAAGATATTGTGTATTTCAAGTATATAGTATTTCATGCATAAGATTTGCTGCCCTCTGAACACAGTCTGTGACCTCCCAGAGACCTTTCAGTCTCATGCTGTGAGAAATGGAAGGATTCTTCAGGTTTGGCAAGCTGCCAAACACCCAGCCAGTTTGTGCTGGGAAGGGAAGGTAATACCTGATAGGCTCAGCGTGTAAACAACAATGGCTGCGTCAATGCATAGCTAGTACTACACTGCAATAGGGGAAATATGCAAACAGTGGTGGCAATTAACTGAACCCAAACCACACCAGCAAGTTAGTATAGATACTGTCCTGAAAGGTTACTATTGCATCCGACAGGGGGTGGTTAGTATTACGCAGGAGAGAATACCACAGAGACAGCACCACCTGGTGGTAAAATCAGATGGGCAATCGCAGTTTCGTGCAGTGGTCAGTGGAGCAAATAGTTGAGCATCGCTTAACTGCTGCTTATGGAGCGTAAAGATTTGGTGTTTGGTACAACCCCTTAAAGCCCAGTTACCAGTTTCTCTGCACACCCACCCTAGTCTGCCAATTTTTGTTCCCTATTCTGTATATAAACTGGTGTAAACCATCAACCATATGACATTGCAGTTAACCTATTGCATTCTAGAATATTTAACCAGTCAATTTGTTTTTTCTGTATATCTGTCCCTCTGTCTGTCTGTCCTTCTGTCAGGTTTTTGTTTCCGTGCAATAATTTTCCTAAATATTATCTGATTTCATTCAAATCATGGTCAGTGATTGCTCTCATACTTACCTTGGATGGGTTTGGTTTTGGTGTGTCTGTCTGATTAGATAATAATACAGTAGGATCTCTTATTACCAATATGATGAATAAGCACATTAAGTATGACTAATCACAAACAGGTGTCACTAGGGGGAACATAAATTAGTTGAATTTTTTACAGTAACAGCCAGGTGCTGCCATCTGTTGAGTTTGGTATAAACTATTTGCACTAAGTCACCATAGACTTGAAGGCAGAAGCAGAGGACATAAATTCCTTGAACAGACTTGTTAATTTTCAGATACAACAAACTGAGCAAGATATTACCTTTGTTGAAAATGTAAAGAGTTTCAGATATTTTTTGAAAATATAAACTAGATTTAAACAGGAAGAGATAAATATATAAATTAACAAATGTTGAAATATGAACTTAGTATTTTTGAGTGGAAATGAATTGTAATATATCAAATTTTGCTATTTCTTGAGTACACCAGAACACTGAAGATTGTATTGATATCCCATGTGGTTCTTAGGAAGAAAAATGTGCCTAGCTCTTTGCCCATAATTAAATTTTGATCATATTTTTATTTCAGGTATGTTTTTAAGAGGTTGAAGTTCCTGGGAAACAAGCAGATCTCTCATGCTGTAACCATGTTGTATCTGGCCCTGTGGCATGGCTTGGTGTCTGGATACATTGTCAACTTTGCCTTAGAATTTCTTATCATCACTTGTGAGAAAGAGGTAATCACCTAGACTCATTTTTGTTTTTTTGCTTGGCTGACTGTAAGTCATCTGAGCTTTAGCCATCATGCTTTGTCTGTTGTTCAACTGGCCATGCATTCATCAACAGGGCACAGATTGTACTCGTTATACCTAGAAACATCTAATTTGATATTCCAGAGGTCTTGTGTCTAATCTCTTGAAAAACCTGAAATTTCATGGTAGCATATATTCTGCTAACTATTGGCCAAACACATGATTTTGAGAACCCAGACAGTCAGACAGGGAACTAATCGTTACAGTTTGATATAGAACCGTCTCACCTACATCCAGGTTAATCCTGGTTAAATCTCCTTAGAAACCAAAAATTAGGTCACTGTGACCTTTATTCTCCAAACTACAGGGGGAAAAAACATGATTTGAGCACCATGAGGTCAGAAGGCTACAAATTGTAACCTTTAGATCTGGAATCTTCTAACATTATATTCAGGGAGATCCTGGGCAATTTTCCTTGGAAACCTTAAACAAGGTCATATTGACTTATATTCTGCAAACTACATGTTGTGTACTTTACCCATTGCTATACCATTGAGAGTGAAGAGGGAAAAGATTGATAAAAAATATGATAATAAATGTTTTAAGTTACATGTAAACCAAAGATTGGTAATATTAATAATGTCAAATCTTATATATTATTTGCCTATAATGAATAAAAACTTCAAAAGTTTGATGTTCTCGTGGGCCTTTAATGAAATTGTTATATTATTTTATCCACCAAAACAAAGTATTGCAGATACTATGTGTTTGACCAGGTTCCTATGCCGCATTAGTTTCCAGAGATCTCCTTGGAGACCCTGGGACCAGTTTTTCTGAAACCCGGCCTGGTTATTCCCTAACCTATGTAGTTTTGCCTAACAAATACTGGTGGTGCCACCTGTAGTCCTTATTGTGCAGTGTGAATCGGGTGTCTTTTTGATAACAGCCCATACCTCAGGAGTGGTTTAATGTATTGAGCTGAAATAATGCATGTCCATAGATCTTGGATCTCTCCATCTCTTACTTGAGACTGGTGGCGCCACCTAAAATGATTTTTGTGGTGTCCATCCATGTGTTTGCAATTCGTCTTAGTGATTGGTTCTATTGGGCTGAAATTGTTCATGTCCATAGATCTTGGAAGCCTGCATCTTGTATCAAAGACTGGTGGTGCCATTTGCAATTGTTTTTGTGTGGCGTCCATCCATACATTTGCTTTTTGTCAAAATTGCTCATATCTCGCGAATGAATCAATGTATTTGTCTGAAATTTGGCATGTACATCCATCTTGAAGAGTTTTCTGGTAGACCAGACAGGTGGTGTCACCAACCTTATTGTTTTCTTAATAAAAATAAATGCCCTTTTCTTAGAAGTGATTTGCCGTATTGGCCAGAAATTATGCATGTCCATAGATCTTGGATAGCGCCATCTTGTATCAAAGACTGGTGGTGCCATTTGCAATTGTTACCATGTGGTATGTGGTATGTATGTTTTCTTTAGGTGAAAATTGCGCATATCTCAGGAGTGGTTCAATGTATTGGTCTGGAAAGTTGCATGTTTATCCATCATGGAGAGTTTTCTTGTAGACCAGACAAATGGTAACACCTACCTTTTTTATAGAATACATAAACCCCCTTCTCTCAGGATTGAATTGCTGTATTGGCCTGAAATTGTGCATGTCCATAAATCTTGGATACTTCCATCTCATTCTTAATACTGGTGGTGCCATCTGCAGTCATTTTTGCATTGCGTCCATCCGTACATTTGCTTTAGGTGAAAATTGCTCATATCTCAGAGTTGTACAATGTATTGGTCTGAAATTTGGTATGTCTATCCATTTTGGATTGTTTTCTTAAAGACTAGACAGGTGGTCTCCTACCTTTCAATTTTCATAGAATTCAAATAATGCCCTTTTCTTAGGAGCAATTTGCTGTATTGGCCTGATATAGTGCATGTCCATATATCTTGGATACCTCCACTCTTGTTTGCTATGGGTAAAAATTGCTCATATCTGAAGTGTGGATGAATATATCAGCCTGAAATTTTGGCATGTTTATCAATCTTGGATAGCTTTGTTGTAGGGCAGACAGGTGGCGCCACCCGATGTTCTGGTTTTGATACATTGATGCACTTCTTCTCAGTAGTGCATCTATGTATTGGCCTGAAATCTTGTATGGTGTATCCATCTGTAGATTGGTTTTTAGAGAAAATTGCACAAATACCAGGAGTTTCATTGGCATCACTGATGCCACAATTTTGGAGTCTATGTCATGTCATGAACATTCCATGCCTTACTTTACCCATGCCTCTGGGATATGGCGGATACACGTAATCGCTTGTTGACTACCTGTATTCTAGTTTTGCACACTTATTAGGTAATCCATTAATAATGTGCAGTGTTGTAGCAAGGATCAATTACAGAAAGACCATGCCACAAGAAATATTTGTGGTGACATTGTTAAAATGGAACTGTCATGAAACAATGAAAAATAAAAATGAAAATTGCAATAATTTAAACCTGTGAATTTGAAGCCAACCACAATATTAAATTAAAAATTGGTCTCGTGTTGTATTTTTAATGTTCTGTAAAATCAGTGATCATCAAAGATGTAATACCAAGGTTGTTCTATTTAATTTCAGATGATGAATTTATTTTTGCGTGCTGGAGTGAAGTACAGAGACTTTTCACCACCGTTACGACTGCTGTGTTGGGTTCTTCTGAAGTTATATGCCTTATTTGTACTGGGATATGCACTGGTTTCCTTCGCCTTATTTTTCTATGATAAATATGGACAAGTAAGTCACATATTTACACATATTGTTTAGTGAGGGCCCCGCTTGACAAGCGGGTGCCCTATAGTGATCACCGTGTCAGTCCATCCTTCGTCAGTGACACTTTCTTTCGCGCACGATAACTCAACAACAACATACTGCAGCTTTCACAAATTAACAGGGTTGATTGGTACCTATGAGGGCTCCAGACCTATCGAATTATAGACTTGTTGGAATTCCAAAATGGCCGCCACAGCCAAAACGCTGATTTTTTTTGGCGCACATACTCAACAATAACATACTGCAGCTTTCCCAAATTCACAGAAATGATTGGCACCTATGACGGCTCCAGACCTATCGAATTATAGACTTGTTGGAATTCCAAAATGGCCGCCACAGCCAAAACGCTGATTTTTTTTGGCGCACATACTCAACAATAACATACTGCAGCTTTCCCAAATTCACAGAAATGATTGGCACCTATGACGGCTCCAGACCTATCGAATTACAGACTTGTTGGAATTCCAATATGGCCGCCACAGCCCATTCGCTGATTTTCTTTCGCACGCGATAACTCATCAACAACATACTGCAGCTCTCCCAAATTAACAGGGTTGATTGGTACCTATGAGGGCTCCAGACCTATCAAATTACAGACTTGTCGGAATTCCAATATGGCCGCCACAGCCCAAACGCTGATTTTCTTTCGCGCACATACTCAACAACAACATACTGCAGCTTTCCCAAATTCACAGAAATGATTGGCACCTATGACAGCTCCAGACCTATCGAATTACAGACTTGTTGGAATTCCAGTATGGCCGCCACAGCCCATTCGCTGATTTTCTTTTGCACGTGATAACTCATCAACAACATACTGCAGCTTTCCCAAATTAACAGGGTTGATTGGTACCTATGAGGGCTCCAGACCTATCAAATTACAGACTTGTTGGAATTCCAATATGGCCGCAACAGTCCAATCACTGATTTTCTTTCGCGCTCGATAACTCAACAACAACATGCTGTGGCTTTCCCAAATTCACAGGGATGATTGGTTCCTATGAGGGCTCCAGACCTATCGAATTACAGACTTGTCAGAATTCCAATATGGCTGCCACAGCCCAATGGCTGATTTTTTTTCGCGCGTGATAACTCAACAACAACATACTGCAGCTTTCCCAAATGCACAGGGATGGTTGGTACCTATGAGGGCTCCAGACCTATCGAATTACAGACTGGTCGGAATTCTTATATGCCCCCCCCCCCCCCACCCACCCAAGCCCAATTGCTGATTCTCTTTCGCGCATGATTACTCAACAACAACCTACTGCAGCTTTCCCAAATTCACAGTACCTATAAGGGATCCGCACCTTTTGAATTACACACCTGTTGAAATTCCAACATGGCTGCCACAGCCTGATGGCCGATTTTCTTTCGCACACAATAACTTAACAACAACCCACTGCAGCTTTCCCAATTTCACAGGGATCATTGGAGCCTGTGAGAGCTCCAGACTTATTGAATTACAGACTGGCTCAAAATCAAATATGGCCAACAGATTACATTCGGTGATTTTCTATTGCACACATTATTTCAGACATATCTTCTTTAATATCATTTGTTCCAGTAGGATTTTTTCCCTCATGCATATGGATTAAACCTGTTTCTGTTTGTCATATTTTTATAAGTTTAACTTAATTTTTCACCCGTATGTAAACTGGTCCAGCACTTGCAGAAATGAGGGGCCCTCTGAGGACCATTGTCCGACCACATCTAGTTTATCTGGTGCTGTAGCATAAGTATAATTAACAAATGTAGGACTTTATAGACAAGATTTCATCCTGGGACCTATCAGACTTGGACAAGGCCTTTTTCACTGGGCACATGTAAGCCTGGTCAGTATCAAAGTGCTCCTGAAAAGGGATTAAAGGGATTAAATATAGAATAATCATCTTAAAATAATAATTTTATGTGAAATCTGTATGCCTAAATATGCACATTTTCAATTTCTTTTTAACATTTATTATATGTTCATGTTACTATGACTGGAGACTGAAAAGGACACAACAATAATATTTTAAGTTAATATTTTGAATATTTTAATATTTAATTTACTGGTTCATTATATGCATTATTTCAACTCTTGATCGCTTTCAAGCTGTATCTAGCTTATTGTCAGTGGCCTTAATATTGAGCTTAGAATTGTTGTAAGTTGATGCATTTTCATTTTCAAGAAGTATATTTAAAATGGTTACTTTATTAAGATGACTTGACAATTATTAATCCATGTATATGGAACTTTATATCATGGGCTACAGCATCCTCTCATGGAAAAAGGTCTGCCGGAAAAATACTAGTCTGGAATGTTCTAGTCTGATAAGTTGCTGTCAGAAACATCCTTTCACCATAATTTACATTCCCAAGACTAAGAAGTCAGGGATACTATGGTTTCTGTATGGTCGCATAGTAAATTACATTAAGCTCCCAATCTATAGTAACAGCTTGGTGTATACAGTTAATACTATGTGACATTCTGCTAGTAGTTTGCACATACTGTATGTTAGTGAGGTAGTCTTTATAAGTTTATAGTATGTTTATTCTATTTTACCGAGTAGGACTTAGTCTGACTCAAGTCTGGACTCAAAACCTAAATCACAACCTGTTCATCAGAAAGAATGAAAAATTGCTATAATAATCTATCTATCACTTTAAAGTCAGGTTGGTTATGTATTTACAACATTGATTTTCTTTGCAGGTATATTTACAGACTTACTTTGTGGTGCCTGTTGTTTTTCTTACATGGCCACTCTGGCGCACGATCCTCAAAACTGTTCTCCAAAGGCACAAAGCTGAGATCAACGGCAACAGTGGGTGAGTAAACTGGGTTTTTGTGTAAGAATTTTCAATTGTTATTAGATAATGTTGATTTTAGTCTTGTGTTTAAATTTTTGTCCCCCGCTTCCCAAGAACAAGGGATATTGATGGGGGTTTGTCTGTCTGTCTGTCTTTCTGTCCGTCTATCAGGATTTTTGTTTCCATTCAATAACTTTCCAAAATATTATCAAATTTCAGTGAAATTTGGGTCAGTTATTGCTCTCATGCTTATCTTGGTTGGGATAGGTTTTGGAGTGTCTGTCTTACAATATTATAATACAATAGAACTAGCAATTACCCGTGCTACGCACGGTTTTGGGCGAGCATTTAGTTCTGATGTCAAATAGTCTGTCATAGTTTCATGTCTTGGGTGTACAATGTTACTGTCTCTTTGAATCCGACATTTGGTATAAGTGTTCTGTCTCCGAGTTATTCTTGTGTCGGAGTCTGAATGACCACGACGAATACGTTCTTGTCCGAATGGTGGAATGTCTTTGGACAAACCCGGAGCATATGTATGTCAAAAATCACGGCAAACTGTAGTGTCAGAGGAGACATGTAAATTCACACAAATCACGTTACGCTATTAATATATAGATCCATTATATGCATGGTGTTATGGATAAAACTCTAATTGAAGCCGAGAGGTTGACCAGAGAATTTTCGAAGAATTTGATATGTTAAATAAAATCATTTTTATATGAAAATATATATTATGCTGAACATCGCCATTTAAAGTTGCCCTCCGCGCCCATGAATCCGCAAGTAAAGGAACCTGTTATAATGTTTTCCAGTGAGACAGTCACTGCGTTCAGTCAGTGTGTTAAACCCGGATCCCACTCCGGATCCCGGAACCCAAGAAAAATTTGTAATTCTTAAACTCTCATGGTAATTTGTCCAGATATTTTAGCACGATCGTATCTAAAGACATTTTTTATATTATGTTTGGTTAAAACATAAAAAAATAGTCTGTTTTGCAACAAAATTTGATAAAAAAAACACTTACGGACCTCACGGATTACACGGACCCCGTTTTCTCGTTGTTTTACCATTTCTTTAGTACATACATGTATTTGACATCACGTTTAGCCATGACACATTTGTGATTTATTATTGTGTTAGTATCTGTATTTTTACATTTCTGTCTCAGTTTTTATTCATAATTTTATATTTTCTATTAATTTCATTTGTGTAGCGTTTTAAAAAGTATTATAATTTAAAACATTTACAAAATCATTATTTTGGAACCTGTAGTTGCTTGAAATGCAAGTAATCAACAATTCCTTTAGGTATTCCTTTCCTTTATATTATTGCCAACTTTAAAATTGCATGGTTGTTATGAACGGAGCACAAAACCTGTTGTTATGTGGAAGTGCTCTGATATATCAGTCTCAGGTCCGCTCAACTGTTAGTGCACTTCAAATTAAATCTCCCCCACTGTGTCCGCACTAATATATTTTCATTTAAAATAACAAATATAATATTTTACTTTTTAGTGTGTGACATGAGTGCTATTTTTGTCCTCTTTTAGTCATAAATAAAAATATGAGCGGTGGTTACTGGGGTCCATCAAAATTGAACAGTCGGCAAATTCAAGTAAATGAGGTCCGTCTTCATCGAAATATTTTTGTAATTATAAATCTTTCAGTGAATGGGTCATTTACAAATGTGCAACATTTAGGGACTTTGCTCTGTCCTTACATCAACAATAGTGGTGTTTTTATCGGTATAAATAATGGAAAATGAGGAAATAGGTTAATGGGGTCCGGGGACCGTGGGGTTCGGGTTTTACACACTGCCCTGCATTCACTACTGCTCGGAAAATTTTCATTCTTTGAAAGATCCCCCTTTTGAGCATTTTCCTCACGCAAGATCTCCTTGTGCACAATAGACCTTTTCGCTGCGCGGAGGTTGCCTTTTGAGAAGGGATCACCAGTGGGGATTTTTTTCGGGCCGGTCACCACAAATTTAAGAAAAGCCCAGATAGGGCCCCCGGAGAAAAACTCTGTCCCACCATCAAACACTCTGTGGCCATTGTGTTACCAGGCCCGAAGACACAAAGAAAAGAGGCGCCCGCGGGGGAGCAAATATTAAAATTATTAATTATGCATGTAATACACAAATATTGCAAATAAAAGGGGGCAGAATCTCTTCAGACAAACCCAGAGCATATGTATGTCGAAAATCACGGCAATCCGTACGGCGGTATCAGAGGAGATACGGAAAATCACAAAAATCGCCTTACGCTATTAATATATAGATATTTTATTTTTCATATTTAGTTTGGCTAATCACCAACAGGTGTCGCTAGCAGTAACTGCCAGGTGCTGCCATCTTTTGAGTGTGGTAAAACTACTTGTACTTATTCTTCACAGACTTTAAAATCATCCCAGATTTGAAGGTGTGGGACATAAATTCCTTGAATTTGCTTGTCTTACTTAATTTTACTACATAGTTCCCATGAAGCATAAACTGGCTAATAGTCTTATTGTTAGTTCTAGACGTTTTTAGGACTTTAATATTTTTATATTGTGTGAAAGTTTGCTAATGGTCTAAAAAATATTCTTAATCATAGTTTTCTTTTACCTAATTTTCTAGATTTTTTTGGTGTGCTTTATGTGAAGTAAATTAAACATACTGTATGCTGATTAACATAAATCTACAAATAATCTGTATACATTAATTGATTAATTTCTGTTGATCCCCATTCTGAAATCAAGAAGTGCATTACTGCTATTAAGTAATTTTACAGATATTTTAATTAGTCAATGTTTAATCAACCAAACATGGTCTAGTTCTATAGTTGCCAGCTAGTAGGTTGCTTTGTTTATCTGACTTCTCACCACCTGATTTTGTTTAGCAACCTTGTTGCAATATTTTGTTAAGTAGAATCTACAAAATCTTCTCGTTTTTTTTAGGCCAATTTAAAACTTCAGACTAAGTGACAAGTGCACTCCCGCTGAGGCATTATGGGCCAAGATAATAAGCTTGAAGCATTTTGTTAAATAACCACGGCGATGTAGGACAGATGCCAATTTTAAAAAATCTAAGTGGCCTCTTTTTATCTTTGGGTACCGATTCTGCCGCTACCATGCACACTGGATTATTTCACATATTGCCTGACAAAAGCCACCATTTTTCTTTGACAGTGCAATATTCTTTCTCTTAACTATGTTGTTTTTAAATGCCAACACTGACAAGATCAGGTCAGGGTGGATCTCACAGAGACACTCTCCGTGATTTTGTGCACATCAGACAAGTACATGGTCACCTGAACTCGGGGACTGATCAAGGGTTTTAGAAATACAAGAGTTCCAACCCAGGAGGACTAAAGACAATACCTAAAACAATGGTCCTCAGGTTCAGAAAGCTTTCATGGAGCGTTCAGAGAGAATTGACACCATATTTTGTTGTCTTTGTGTGTCAGACCATGTTAGTCTTGTTCAGGTTTTGGCCATATTTATTATGATTGCTTAAAGGGGCCCAGTCACCTATCTGACCTTTAAAACCTAAAGCTAATAACTTGGAGCCTTTATAAAATAGGCCAGAAAATGATGATATCACCCCACACAGGAAGCTCCTTTTGTTTATATCAACGTGTTTACAATATATGGGCCCACCAAAATAATCTGAAAAAATCAACAGGGGCATCTGGCAGCAAGTCGGACAACCAAAGCTTTGCAAAAGGTGTTTTGCAATAAGTGACCTTCCTACCTCTGCATGCATGCAAGCTACCACCTTAGGTTACATGTTTTTTTCCTGTTAGTCAACATTGCTGTGTTCACAAACAAGTTGTTGATAAATAAATTCAAACACCCTTTAGGAAGGAGTTTTAAGAACAGCAGAATTACCCTTAGATCATTAATATGTACACAGAAAGCCAGAAATTACATAAATTCTTTTTCAAAAGGTAGGTGAATAGGCACCTTTAAGTAATGTGTAAATATATGTACCAAATTAAGTTGAGATTTAATTTTGCATGTGCATTATTTAATTGACTGTTTCTGATTCCTTCCAGGATTAAAAAGGAAGATTAGGATAAAAAGGATGAAGGCAATGTAACCACAGAAACAGGAGCTTTAATAACATTGGGTCAACCAGGTGCATCTGATTTCTGCAGTACAATAAACAAGAAAGTTTTTATATGTATTATGGGTCACTTAACCACACACCTTCAGATAGCACCAGAGATCTGTCAGAGCAAATCAAGAGGTACACACACACACACATACACACACACACACACGCATCCATAAATATAATCTCCTAACAATGAAGTTTTCCTGTTATTTTTAAAGATGCTGTTTGTTGAATCTTTCCTGATCTTTCTAATGACTTATAGTTTAGACTATTACAGACATGTAAAAATGTATTTAACCAAATGAGGTTTTGTTTACACAATCACAGGTAAGTGGTCATGATGCAGTTTACTCCTGTTAATTATTTCCCCGGAAACACACAAAACATACATTTTGAATAATTGTGATAAAATACCATGTAGCTCCCAATAAATGCAATTTTCAAGCTTTAAACAGGCATCAATCAAGGTTTCCCTCCACAATTTTCAAAATACGTCTTATTTTTAGTAACTTGCTACACAGAGTTTTTTTTTTTTTGTTTTGTTTTGTACAGGACAACATGATACAGTTTATTGATAACAAAAACTAGGACACGCTTTGACAGAGTTTCAGTTCTTCAGAAAACCTACAAAGCTGAGGTATCATAATTTTTGTTGGTTCAATGCAATGTTTTGATAAACAAAAAAAAAATAAAAAAGAGTCTGGTGTGTTCTGCCAACTTAAACCTGTGAAGGGCGTTTCTGGTGAATCCTGAATGAGAAAGGAGCAAAAAAAAATAATAATATATATATACATGTATCATGAAAAATAAACAGAAAGAGCATGTAATGTCCAGCCTTGATGTCACAGGTGTTAATAAATATGTCTAGCACACTAGGCAAGCCATTTTCTACTGTCACTGATGTTGTAATGGACCCATATTGCCACCCAGCTATCTCAGATAACATCACCCTTGGTTGTTACTATAGTCCATTTCATCCCCTCATGTCCACCTGTTTTTTGCTATGAAAATTTTTATTAGGTACATTTCAAGGGAAACAATTATAGTGTAGAGGAGAGGAATACAGAACCTAATTTTCAACTAGGTAACTAAATTCCTACCTGATGCCATATTTGAGTAACAGAGTTTTCTGAAAATATGAGAAATCAGTCTACATTTTACAACATATCAGACCCACTTATGGCGGTCAAGGTCATTGGTCACATGCAAAAACAGCCTCAAGTGACAGCTGCTGATTGGATGATCTCATGTAAACACTCTAAAAAAATAACCAGCTAAAACAAAGATGGCTACTTATGGAGGGACACACATTATCTGCCAGATCATAGTAAAGAGACTAAATTGTTGTGAAACATGAACGGGGGATTTATTGTAAAATTCTGAACTGCCATATTAGGTTGTCACTTCCATATGTTGTTTACTTGGAAAATATTGAAAAATACAAACTTTTAAAGTAAATTATCTACAAAAAACAGGTGGACAGCAGGTGGTGAAATGGACTATAGTGTCTGTATTTTACACTGAAACACTGCAACTCCTGGAGTCCGTTCTCTGTGAGGGCTGCCCGTGCAGACTAAGTAATATTTAAATTAGCTCATCCATTATTGTGCAAACATCTGTTGAAGGATATAAGGTGACTTTCTTTGTTAAAATACTATGTTTTAGTTCATCATGCATGCTGTTTATCTGTTCCAAGGTTAGATGCATTGTTACAGCCCTAGTAACTATATACAAGGAATATTACTCACAAGTCTCAGAGGAATACTTTCACTGACAGGGTAAAAGTCTGTACTATTTATGGTACCATCATGGTATTACAATTGGTAGCTTCTCAGGTTTATATTTGCTGAATATTTTTAAAAGAAGAACCCTACAAGCATGAAATGGTATTATCACAGAAAAGCTTATGAAATATATCTGCATCATTCCAAAGAACATGTTTATTCTGTTTTGGTTCATGAAATGCCTACAGTATATATGAAATAATTATTAAATTGATTATATGGCTAACAATATTCAGAACTTGGTATATGCTGGAGTGTTATTACCTGTAATATTACTTGGATAATTAATAGTTATTCAATTGGGGATTTACTTGAAGAAAATGTTGAACATATTTACTGAAATGCTGTGTGTACATGGCAAGTCAGTAAGATGTCAGTATGACATGAAATGAACAGGTGCCAGTCTATGAATTCTGTGCATTTATGTTAACAGAGAATATATGTCATAATAGACTGGTCCCCATGTACTATTTTACCTTGTATTGTCCGTGTGGTCGGTGAACATTCTACAGAATTTGGTGCTATGAAAGTGGGGATAGATCAAAGATCTGGAAATCTTGAAACATGTCTTTGTTGACATATATTTTTTCATAGATCTCTCAGCTTGTGCCAACCTCCCAACCAAGAAATCTTAAGTTTCTTTTTATCTATTAAAATTTTATTTTCCATATATTTTTTTTGTGAATTACAGCTTCAACAGCTTGTTATATATTCCATCTGTGCGTTATATGTATATATTCGATCACACAATTTGAATAATTTTATATGGCTTAAATTATGTAGCGTGTGCATGTACAACTTTTTTCTGATTTGAAGAAAGACCCATCAAAGATTACTAGTATGTAATTTTTAGAAAAAGCTTGCTTTTACATGTCACAAAAATATATTAATTATTGACATAAGGCGGATTCAGTCAAGTTTGAATACCTACTTAGATAGTGAATCACAGTCACAAGTCAACTTAACTAGGGGTCCGCCTAAACACCCAAAACACTGGTGTTTTTGGTACGTGTGATGAAACACCACGAAACACCCTTTTAAATTCAAATTTGAAGCAAAACACTGGCATAGGTTAATAAATTATCATCTGTTGCATATGTCAATGCAGAATTGTGCCACTTCTGTAAAATAAAAGAAAGCAATAGTTTTTTGTACAACTGACAAGTGCTCTGCTTGTTTGTGACTTGTGCCACTAGGGGCATATCTGGCATAAATGGCTGCCGTGGCCGCCGTTGAATGGACCACGACACGAAACACTCCTTTTTATCTTTATTTCATAAATTTATGACACAATATTGCAGTATATATATCAGATGATTATTTATCGAATGGTGTTACGTTTCGGGTTCAGGTTTGAACTTAAGTGGATGTTTTGTCACAGATACCCAAAACACCAGTGTTTTGGGTGTTTAGGGGGACCGCTTAACTAGACCATTTGGGTTTTACAGCAAGTCTGAATGCTGGTCCACTCACAGAATGTCATACATGACTGAAATTTTATGTATTTAGTTTCTTTGACCCATAATCTACCTTTATAAGCAAAAACCCAAAGGTCACAGTAAACTAAAGCAGGTACGTCAACAAAGGAGTTTCATTTTGTTCACAATTTGCATTACAATAGAAGGAGAATGTTGCAAATTCTGCTATTTGAAAGCCAATCACTCTGGCTTAAAACTAGGTCACCTTGACCTACTTGCACTAACAACACAGGTCGAGTAAACCCAGATGGTCATGATAAGAGCTCCATCAAGATTGTATAACATATTGTTTTCTTCATTTGTCACTATAATAATTATTCATTGAAAAGAATTCTTCCTTCGTTAGTTTCTTAGAATTTGGATGGAAAGGCAACATATTTAGTCACGGACACAGCTTCATATTTCTGTATTATATTTATTTGTTTGAATTTGATATCTAAGATGAAAACTTAGTTTTTCCCTAATTCACTTTGTCACAATATGGACATGTTTGGGTAGTTATTGTCATATCAGCTATTTAATCACGCAACCATTCCTAGCAGAGCTTTATTTGTATATCTTACATTGTATTAATTATTAACAGTATGTTTGTAATAGTATATTACTTACATCATACAGATCACTTAGCATGTTGTTATAAATCACCTAGCACAGATATGTATCTGTTCAGAGAAGGTCCATCCCAGCTGTTTTGTGAAATGAACACCAGGTATTGGATCCCAGCAAGAAAAAGTAGGCAAACAAAGAATTATTTAAAAAAGTATTGTTAATTATACATGTCACAAGGACACCAGGATATTTAAATTGAAGTGTCTGATCTGCCACTTACTTTTAGAAATTCTTAACTAATTTTTGTATAAATAAGGCATTATTGGAACTGTTGTTATATCCATAATTTCGACATGCAACCTGTGACATCTAGGTTTTAGTATGTATGCAAAATGGCAGCCCCCATGAGCAGTTTTGAGAAACTGGGAGAAATCAGCCTGACAGGGATAAGGGCGTGGGGATGCAACTTTAAAAGTACCCCAGGACAGCATCCAGTTGAGAATCTCTCTGATGAGAGAGTTTTGTTGAGATGGAAGCTGTATTGGCAAAGTTAGAAACGGAATAACACACATTTGGACCACACCCCAAATCTTCAGATTACAGTAGAAATACTGGAGCCCCTGCTTGGTGTCACAAAATGTTAGTTTGGACCCTCATTGAATCATTTGATATGAGTTTTTTTTACCATAATCAGTATATTAAATGATATCAAATGAAGTAAATTTAGGAAAAGTTCACAGTGGAACCTCCCAATGAAAAACATATTACTGTTAAATATGGGTATTTCTTATATTTCTATGTCGGGGGCCTATTGTATGCAGTTATAGATACACACAAGCACACTTTCACACAAATGTACACATGTCCACACACAAACATGTACACAGATAGTCTACTGGTGATATACAGGCAGCACGTTATCATAGTCTGAAAGCAATTTTACATGATCTATCTGGACAACATATTTTATAATTATTTTTAACCATAGGATAAAATTTAAATTTTGAAATATATCTAGGAACTTGAAAAGGGGTTTGTGTATTCATAACTGGTAAATATGAACTTATGAATATGCATGGATATATTTAATATGTAATCAGATATCGGATGAACATGTTCTTATTGAAGTTAAATAATGTTTTAACAGTCACGATTTATCCCATGAGGCTGCATATATAATGTTCCGGTGTTGTATTTAAAACACGGTGGATCTCCAGACAAAAAAAAACATGCATTTTATTGAATCATTTGTTTATAGACCCATTTTATACAAGGTATTTATGTATAATGTTGAAATATCAATAATTCATACTTCATAAGTATATGTATTTTGTAAGATATTTATTAATATTCATGTGCACTTCATAAACAGCACTATATGCAGCTTAATAGTTCTTGCTAATTTCATTTTCGAGTCACTGTAACAGAACTATATTCAGATCTGAGCCGACTGTATTTCATATTCTGAATGTATCAATCGTTACCGGTATATATTCTTCAATGCGACAATGCTTTCACTTGTCTCCGCCAGAGGCCGCTCCCTTTCCGGTCCAGCTCAGTTATTTCTCTTTATCTGGCTGAAGTTTATATTTTTACATTAAGAGACGTTTACATTAACAGTACCGTAGCCACAGGGGGCATGGGGGTCAGCTTCTCCTCTGAGATCTGAGCATTCTTAGGCACCAAAAAAAATTGTTGGCAGTATTTGCAAGAAAGTTGTTGGATTGGTGACTATCACTCAGTTACCCTTGAGCCATGTAAATGAAGTTTCTGTGATTAGAGCTTATATTATAAGAAAAGTACCGACAACTGCAAATTTATAGCATGTATTTTTATTACCAATTCGCTCCGACGAAGCATTTACTGCTCCCCCCCCCCCCCTTGCAGACTTTGCTCAGGCTACGTCCTTTATTAATATATATAGCTTTCCAAAAGAAGCCGCCTTTTTTAATTTTTTATACATAGTTTATTGCATCTAACAGTCTTGTCAGTCGCAAATATCATAACAATTAAGCACAGGCCGTTTCATATATCCATTGGCTACCCATGTATAGATATTCTTTTCCAAGTGGAATGTCTTATGACGCTTAAAATCAGTTGAGCCGCCTTTTATCGAAACAGTCCTGATTAATTTGTGGGAAATACTGGCTTTTTGTGCTTGTCCTTTAACTGGCAATGGTTTTGTTCAAAAACCTTGAAAAAAAACTTGGTTTGCAGAGGAGTAATGTAGAGATGTAGCTTTAAGTTAATTGAACATCTCTGTGCTGCACCAGTTAAATATTTAACCTCGCACCAGACCTTTCCGCCACTAGCGACATCTATTGGCGACGACCAACACTTGAGTGTTCCGGTCCGTCAGACCGATCAAGAAAGATTGTATTTGTCATATTAGAAAATATAAAAATAATTTTAAAAAATCAAATATATTAATAAAGGCGAGATTCCTGGATAAAGTTAAAAATCATCGCAGGTTTTAATCCCCTTCCCAGTATCTTGATCAGAAGACTTTACAGTTAGGGGGATAGGGGGGTATATATCCCACCACCACCCACATTTTAGCAAGGGGGTGCAGATCAATGTAATACCTGCCCCCCCCCCCCCCCCGGATGTTCACTTACTGGGGACGCTACAGAGCCTACATGCGGTTTTCAGGTCGCTAGGACCCGCCATACGCAGTTGGCAAATTATCCGGTACCCATTTGTAAAGCTTGGTGGACATAAGCACACTTGAGGCTGAGACCTAGCTGAAGGGTCATAGCGAAGAAGTGACAGGCAACGGGATTCGAACCCATGCCCGCTTTATCAAAAGTCCGGCACCTTTGCCATTACACAACAACCGGTCGGAGTCCTTGGTCTGTACATGGATCAAATAGGCTCGTCGGACACGCCTTCTGTATTTATACACAGGGGCGTCACTATAGGAGGGATAGGGGTATATACCCCTCCTTCCCTCCAACATTTTGCTGGGGGGGGGGGGGTTCAATGTAATCACCAACCCTCTTGATATTCAGAGAATATTTATATATTGGAAACGAAATATATTAATAATTAGAATTAAAGACTTTGATCCGTTTCTTAGTTCACACTATGAAATATTATATGTCTAAACCTGGTTTAGAACTAACTTTTACTGGAAACGTAATAAATTAATTTTTTAAAACCTTATAATTACTTATACTCCTAACCCTGATTACCCTTTGGCCCCTGCGAGTCATCCCCCGCCCCGATACACACCCTTGACGCCACTGTTTATACGGAGAATACCTTTCAACGCTGAAATATCAGTAGACTCGTACAAAAGAATAGACTCGTACAGAAGAGTAGACTCGTACAGAAGAGTAGACTCATACAAAAGAGTAGACTCGTACAAAAGAATAGACTAACAAAAGAGTAGACTCGTACAAAAGAATAGACTCGTACAAAAGTAGGCTCGTACAAAAGAGTAGACTCCTACAAAAGTAGTTTCGTACACAAGAGTAGACTTGTACAAAAGTAGGCTCGTACAAAAGAGTAGACTCGTACAAAAGAATAGACTCGTACAGAAGAGTAGACTCGTACAAAAGAATAGACTCGTACAGAAGAGTAGACTCGTACAAAAGAGTAGACTCGTACAGAAGAGTAGACTCGTACAAAAGAGTAGACTCGTACAAAAGAGTAGACTCGTACAAAAGAGTAGACTCGTACAAAAGAATAGACTCATACAAAAGTAGACTCGTACAAAAGAGTAGACTCGTACAAAAGAGTAGACTCGTACAAAAGAATAGACTCATACAAAAGTAGGCTCGTACAAAAGAATAGACTCGTACAGAAGAGTAGACTCGTACAAAAGAGTAGACTCGTACAGAAGAGTAGACTCGTACAAAAGTAGATTCGTATACAAGAGTAGACTCGTACAAAAGAGTAGACGCGTGTAAAAGAATAGACTCTTACAAAAGAGTAGACTCGTACAAAAGAAAAGACTCGTGCAAAAGAGCAGACCACATGTTTAATATTATATGCTATGTTACCTTAAGAGTTTGACTTCTAAAAGAAATAAATTATTAGTAGTTACTTATTTTCATATTCAATAGACTGTGCCGTCTACAGGAAGTTGGCCTATCCTTTAATTGAAAAAAAAGGACATTTGGAGAAATGATTTTCTCTAGTTTTTGCTATGTTTGTAAGCACAGTTTCTTGGATATTTTTTTGTTGTTGTAAATTTGAGCAAATGTATGATTTTATGTATGTGTAATTTAATGGGAACATGAACATCATCTCTAACAAACCTTATTTTTTAGCCAGTTTATTTGCCAGCATAGGAATAAAAATAAGGTTAGATGGGATATGGATTATTTGTTTAATCAAGAGTCATTGGGTATTCAGCCCTTAGTAAACAGACTTGTATTTATATAATGTTGAGTTCATATTGTATTATAACAATCACTCCATCTCATTTTTAGGCCCATTCCTTCAATGGGCTGCTTATTTCGTCACCTTTCCAGTTTGTGTGCAACACTTCAAGCACACCTATCGTAAATAACTGTACGAATTGTATTCCTGTCAGCAATGAGAGCATTATGGGTTAAGTGTCGCCTAATTTCTTTATTTTCTCATTTAACATTAAGTAAAATATTTCATGAAAGTGGCATTTTATTTGCGCTTATTTTTCCCGATTTTGACAATTTTAAACAGAATCCAGGGATATACGGAATGAGGAGGAGTCATGCTAAAACTCGCCGCATAATTGCAAAAATACATAACTGATGCTTGTTTAGAAGTATTACATGCTGAAGAATTGTACAATAATTGCGCAATTTGACATTGATTTCTACTTTTTATCTGACACTATAATACTTTTTCTCGTAAGATTTTATACATTTTCCCATAACATACATGCAGAGTGTCTGCCCGACCCAAGTCGATGAACGGCCTGGAGTTATCGGGTTATACATGAGAACTTACTTTATTTAGCTTCTCTTCGTCGTTAGAATGGTGTACTGGACTTGTTAGTGCAAGAGAACTAATATTCTATTTAATTCATGGCTTAATTTGTCTATCTCATGGTGCTGATACAGAAATTAGCTCAAACCGAAACCGGTATGCAGAAGTTTGCCATCCTGTATAGAAGACTCGAGTACAAAAAATATTGTATTTATATATGTGCAGTTGAATACGTGTGCAGTTATATCAATTCTATTTAAACCCGCTTCTGTGGCGTAGACAGTTCTTTGCCTATAAAAGGGTTGGGTGGTCCGGACGTCCGATTCACACCTAGTTTTATAATAGACCGTTCCACTACATTTGCGACACCTGTCGGTGACGGCTGACACTAAGTGTTCGGGTCCGCTATATCAACAAGAAAGATCACATTTTATGACATCTCAAGTAATAATCTTCAATGCTTATGGCTTTAAGGTTTGTTGGTGTCGTGTTTGTTGGATTGTTTGTTTCAATTGGCAAACCTACGATGCTAGCTTTTTTGGACCCGAACACGGCCGACAAACTTTAAGCGCAGTGCGCATTCTCGTCGAAAAGTCTTGTTATGTAATGATATATAATATTATTCTTAAAGTTACGCAAATAATTCAGAATTACAAGTAGGTATTTTTACAAATTTAAAATAGTACGTTGAATATTAATTAAGCTGAATATATAATAAGTTATGTTGAATCTTAATATTTGCAAATACATTTGAGAAATCTTACTGCTTTAATCTTTCTTGCTTAATCCGATATTTTTCGGGTCCGCTCTTTTGGAAACGCGGACTTTTCCATGAGTGATATGGCATAAGATATGTATGAATCTGTGTGTAAAAATTATAATTATATAATGATGATATATTCTTCTACCGGGAAGATCCATTCCTCCACATTACAAAGAACTGGATGCATTTATTTTTGGGACCATAGCAATGTTCAGCTGTGAATATTGATTGCAAATGTAAAGTTCACTGCGTTGGCTCACGAGGTTAACCGGAGTGCGGTGATTGCTTGTATGTATAGTGTATATAACTTAATATACGGAGTTTAAGCTATGCTAGCGCGTTCTGGCTGCTATTTCAAATTGACGCTGTGACGTCACGTAGCTTGCAGTGCACTGTAGTTTAACTCTGATAATTCTCCATGTCGATTATTAATTAATAGTTGTCGATTCATTTTGGTAATAAAATTGTTGTATACTGAATATTTGTTTGTGTGTTTATTTATCTTTTTTCTCCAGAATACCATGCACCCTTCCGCCAGAAGTGGTTTCTACCTGAAACGAATCTCTTCTGTTTGGACACTGTGGGACGGAAAGGGACTACTAGTCTCAAATGTCAAATTAAAAAATCTAAATTTGTAACATTGAAAGAAATACTCTGTTTACATTCAGCATTCGCGTGCTTTGAAAATATTACTGATCTGTAGTCTCCTCACCACTAGAACAGCCATGTTTATGTAAGTTGCCTTGAAAACCATTCTTATCCAACACACTTAAGCGGACTACATTGCCCTCTTTACTCGGACTACATTGCCCTCTTTACTCGGACTACATTGCCCTCTTTACTCGGACTACATTGCCCTCTTTACTCGGACTACATTGCCCTCTTTACTCGGACTACATTGTCCTCTTTACTACTTTTATATCTACGGCGTATTTACAAGCCCGGTGCATTGTGGGGGGTCAGATTTTGACTCTAAACAATCCAAAACAGCAGTCGCACTCTTTTAAGGCCGAGTGTGACGGATTACCGCAATTACCTGTCGGCGCCACCTAGTGTTAATTGAGTAAACTGTCTTGATATTCTTTACCGGATAAGACTAATGGCACCACTTACGATTATTGATTTTATTTCCCGTCAGTTTAAGTTTCATTTCGAGATTGATATTTAATACTTCTATGACATGGCTCTGCAATCACATTCTGGAAAGTTAATTAAAACTGTAGAGTAAGCAAACCCGCACCCCTGTAACAGCATGCACAGTTGGGTCACAATCGATTTGCTTTTAAAGATACTCATTTGGATATATGATGTGTATTAAATAAAGACAATCCCTGAAACGTTAAATAAATATAATCAAGAGAGCTACAATCCCAAGTTCCACAGGAGGACCACTTTGTTTATATTCTCATGTTTATAACATTAGGGTGGGGGCTGACAAATAATTAGGGGAGCCCATCAGACGGACCAAAGTTTGCAAATGACTAATGATTCTTCATATATTTTCAACACCCAACAACTTGTGACCTTTCAACTGCCACACATGCAGTCAGCCAACCCCGGGTATATCCAGTTTATAGTTTTCAAGATGGTCACGTACTAACCCTAACAGCCTGCATAGGAAAACAAGGGACCCACGGGTCTCGTCACCGAGCTGAATTTTGGGAAATTTCAGCAAATGCAATATATACTTATTGTATCTGCCAAAACAGAGTTTAGCGAATGCAAAAACAGAGTTAAGCGAATGCTGTGTTTTTACGTGGCATCGTCGCCGACGCGTTCTTTCCCAGAGAGATCATCTGGACCGATCTTTCCGAAACCCAGAATACTTATTTCTTCAGATGTGAACTGGGGCGTAAAAAAAGACTGGTGGTGCCACTTGCAATATTTTTTGTGCTGTATGAATCTAGGTGTCTTATTGATAACAGCCAATATCTCAGGAGTGGTTTCAATGTATTGTCTGAAATTTGGCATGTCCATTTGTACATCTATCTTGGAGAGATTTCATGTAGACCCAACAGGTGGCGTCACCTATCTTTTTATTTTCGTAGAATACATTGATGCCCTTTTCACTTGGCTTGCCGTATTAGCCTGAAATCGTGCATGTCCATAGATCTTAGAAACCTCCATACTCAAGACTGGTGGCGCCACCTACATTTTTATTTATCATAGAATACATTTCTCAGGAATGGTTTATCTTGTATTCCATACTGCCTGGGCCACCTACGATCATTTTCATTTTGTATCCATCTGGTTTTTTTTTTGGTGAAAATTGCACATATATGCGGAGTTTAATTGGCATCTCTAATGGTACAAATTTGGAGTCAGGCCATGTCCGGAACATACAATTCCTTACATTACCAATGTCTCTGTATAGCCTTTGGATTAAACATGAAGCCGCTTGTCGAATACCTGTTATCTAGTTTTTATTGTGATTGTTTAATATATATATATATATATATATATATATATATATATATATATATGAGGAAATAATCCTACTGTTTGATGATTACCAAGTACTAAATATGTGATGCCAAAATAATACACTGACATGAATGACTGCCATGGAAAAACCGGTATAGGTTTTGAGAAACTGTGTTGCAAATAAGAATTTAATGTATGACAGACAGGTGGACAGAAAGGGCTGATAACTCTCTTCACTTTCTGCTGAGGCGGGGGAATACTGATTTTAAGTTTACATTAAACCCTATTTTTCAGCATGTCTGTTTTTTGCAGGAGAATTTTTTAATGATTGAATGTTATCATATTGATTTTTATTTAATTCTACCAATGTTATAAAATTGTAAATATAAAGAAACTGCAAATATAAGTTCAGAATTATAAGTTTCATCATTATTTATCTCCAGTTTGGTCATGTCAAGTTCCGCATTCAAATATATTTTACTTTTTGTTAATCATAAAATGTACACCGGAGTTTTTATTTTAATGTACATGCTTAATTTAATTACTTTAATGAAAGATAAATTAAAATGGATGAAAAATCCCCCTTCGAATCAGGTATACACTTTGTTGGTCGGATGAGGGAGATATAAATATCATCTCAACTATTATCTAATGCAGAATTTCACACATGTAAAAAAAAACGCAAACAGTTTTTAACTTTTCTAAAGCAAAAAAGTACTTATGTGGCTCAGGGGTAGAGCGCAGGGCTCAAAGCCGGGAGATGGCGAGTTCGAATCTCAGCCGAGCCGGTGAGATTTTTCACGGTCGACCCCTACCCAGGGTGGGTGCTCTGCAGGCCCAATGGGGAGACTGTACCCAACAGTCGGGTTTCACTCACAAACGAGTGCGCCTTTCGGGGGTTCCTCGGTGTTATAACCCAGCAATGGGAATGAGACACACCAAGGACCCGCAGGAGTGAATCACCGAGCCTGGTAGACGCCAGAGCATTGTGTGCAAGCCCCTGTCACGGAGTCCGAAACCGGAATGGAAATTCTGCGGTTGTATATAGACTTTTTTAAATTTTGATTTATCCTTTCAAATTACAGATTTTAAAAGAGTAAACCTTTTGTGTATATGCTGTGAAAATTAACAGGAAATTTGCTTACAGGAAATATGTGCCAAAGTCAAAATTGGGCAAAATTTAAGCATATGATTTACATTTTTTTGCATTTATAGATTAACTTAAAAATAACAAACGGTTGGTCTATTTTTTTAGTATACAATTAAAACTAAATAAAATATAGTTCTATGCTTGAAATAGGCTCTCTAGTTATAACAATTATCGTGTTAAGTGGAGAAATATCTTTCCTGATTTTTGCCAAAGTTCATACAAGTTTGGGCCGATAAATTCCACAAATCCCGCAATATTGGTCTAAAATTTCAGAGAAAAAGGTATGCCAAATATATTTACAAAAAAAAAAAATACCAGTGCTTTTCACAGTGAAGCAATGGGTTTTATCATGGAAAATGGAGATTTTTTTTCTTTTTATCTCAAAGTCATGTGATCAAGTTTTCGATCAGGTAGGATAATTGTAACTATATGTTAATTTTTGGATTCGTATGTACAACGTGTCTTGTTAACGGACTTCCTAGCGGACGGACGTCCTGGCGGATGGAGACGCCACAAAGGACCATGACTATAGCTCAGATGACTTATAGTCAACCGAGTTAAAAATCTCGTACCACCGTTAAATGAACCCTTCTTAGCAGGAAATACCTATTGATTAATCAGGTGTTTGCAGAGTAAAACCAGAAATCACATAAGTTCTACAAATCAGACGGGTGAACTGCTGTCTTAAAAGAAAAAAAAATATGCAAGACCGCAACTTCTAAATAACTAGAATCTAGGCAGTCAACAAGCGACTACGCGTATCTGCTAACACACAGAGGCGTGGACTCAGTGAAGCATGAATTCCTAAACTATCCCAGGTCATATCTTGTGAACCTGCATGTTGTTTTTTATTCTTCCCTGAAAATTTGGGACTGACAGTGTTATATATACTAAGCTTTTGATGAGATCTGGAATTTTTAGTCACAGAGGATTTCCCAGTGTGTGACGTCACTGCCGAGTTGACAGTGTTCATAGATGTGCCAATAGTTTTTTAACAAACCACACAACCTCACGTCTTTTGTGGATAAATAGGCAGAAAAAATTGTCTTGAATTTGTTTTGAACGTAGAGAGGACTATTTTACTCTCTTCACTACATTTTACCTACGCCGCCGTTGTAAATGGAACCCCTAGTGGATTGTGGGTAATATCAATCCGTATAAACCCTAACCAGCAGAGACTTATGAGTAAAATTCTGTGCAGCGTAGTCCACTGGATACTGGTAACCAAGACAAAAAAGAATATAGCAAGTTTGGTTTTCACTCAGAATAGACGGACCTCACATTAACATTGTAGATCGCGCCAGCAGTCATGTTCAAGATTAAGCTATGGACGATATACTGACATTCTACATTTCAGGCCAATACTTTAATGAATAAAATAAAAGAAATCCAAAACCTGAGGGGTTTCACAATGTCTGGCTAATACATCAGGAGGGAAGTGGTGTACACGACATGAGAGCGTTTGGGACCAACTGGATATTACCATGGAGTTCCTAATATAAGCAAAACTTTTATTTATTATGATTTATGGTAAGAAAAGATAACGTGAAAAATACATAAAAACAATAATAAAGCAAGAATCTCAAAACAGCGGGACGTTCCTTCTCTAAATAATACCATCCAGAACCACTAAAAGATAATTTTATCACCCGATTCCTTGTTTAGGATGCCGCCATATTTTTTCATTGTCAAGAAAGTCAAGTCGGTACCGAGAAAAATCTCCAGCTCACCAGTTGCAGTTCACGACTTCCGAGTGGTAACGAACGCGTTGATCTCGTGATTACTTTACGAGGGGTCCCGAACTCAGCATCAGAGATGCGCATGGACTGCCTTATGGAGAGATATGTAAACGTTACGCTGATATATCAAACCTTTGTTTGAGATTTGTGTTATTTTTATCCCATTCAGATACACAAATGGACGCATCAGACGATAACACCAAGCCCTGAGGGCAAAATTTTAGGCTGACACGTGACAATTAATCCTTAGATATCTGAATGGAAAATTTCTATGAGTCTAAAATATAGGTGCCGCATCTGGTCTTATTTACGAGAAATCTATGCAAGATTGACTTTGCATGATGACACATCGAACAACTCTTGAGATGTGTTAATTCACCAAAACGGAAACACGGATGGACACCAAGAGAAAACGATTATTGGGACCCATCAAAAATCCAGTGTTTGAGCCATTGGTTAAAAACACTCCTGAGATGTGTCGGACTTTCACCCAAAATAGACGAACGGATGGACGCCACACAAAGGCGAAAGCTCAAAAGGTCACACCAAATCAGTTGGGCACCAGTTAACGTGACCATATAATGATGACAAGTTTTTAAAGTCCCCTCTTGCAGTTTAAGAGGAGTTTCCAGAAACGCGGCGGAAGAACCAGTTGAAAACTTAATCAGCGCAACTTCGTTTCAGAAGATAAAATAAATGCATAAACTGCTTTGATATTTGCTATACAGTTATCATGGAAAGGCTTAATAGTTGCGTACGACTTGTGGCGCCGCGGACAATGTCAGTGACACGAAAGTTTACCCTCTGACTTCGAGGCTAAATTTCCATGATTTTCGACTGTTCCCACAACATCACAGACCCCTGCAGGCAAAGACAGGTCTAGAGACATTAATTGGCCTTTTTATCTCTCACTTTCGGACTTGCGCTTTCGTGTTGGTCATACGGGAACATACCACACAATTGTTAAACGCAGCGCGCTTGCTTATAAAAAGGGAGTCCTTTTTCATCGATATTACCTCATACACGTCAAACAGACTAATGTACAAAGAGAAATATATGAGCAATGACACATTTGAACAAAATAAGACTAAACATCGGTCACGGTGAATTAAAACATTTATGCCTCGGAATGAACAGACGGGAAATATTTTTATTTCAGCAGTTATAAAAATATAAGGAATATATATATATATATATATATATATATATATATATATATATATATATATATATTTATATATATATATATATATATATATATATATATATATATATATATATATATATATCGAGTGTCGGTGGCTATCTTGGATTCCATGGATTTGGCAAGCCACATAAAACTTTTAGTGTATCTATGGCAGCTCTGGCTAAACCGAAGTTTTTATGCACCCAATAACGAGGCTTGAACGTCCCAGCATGCACTGCGTTAATAAAATTCGAAACTGAGGCTCGGATATCGGATATGTCCATAACCATACCGGCTTCAGGGCTGAAGTATGGCACGCTACGCTTACTCATAGCTAAAACTGGCACATCCATAGATAAGATTTCCCCTGTGGCGAGTCCCTGGGTCTCATCCCCATCACATAAAATGGCAAATCTTGATTTCTCCAATTCTTCGCGGAAGCCTTTTTCGTCATATGATCCGTATGCTAAATGAGAAATTGGGATTTTTCGCCTAGACAGTTCGTCCAATGCTTCATCAAGATTCGTCGAATTGCACCCGTCTTTGGAATAAATTAAAGCATGGTTCCTATTGTTCCCGAAGTTTAAGTCAGGTTTAAACATGTCAGTGTCGACACCTGTCGGTATAATTAAAGCATTTTTCATTTCGAGCGGCAGATTTGGAAAATACTGGCCTGAGTGTAGTGATTGGTTCGACGCGGTCACCAGGTGAGCACGTGACCTACTTGCTGACGTCACTCGCCTGGGATAGAACTGGTAGCTTGCTATTGTTGGACCTAGGTAAAATTTATTGGCTAAAGAATCATCCATGTAATACAAGAAAAAGCCATGGTGAGGATCTAAAGAAAATATCAAATCAAATGCTTTTAATCTTCGAGCATTTACGGTATATGGTTTACCTATAAGACGTAATCCAGATAGCAGATTATTGATGACTTTTCTAGGGCCGCCTGGGTGGTCTGTATTAACAGGTCTAAAATATATTGCCAACCTTTTATTAAAACATTTTTCACCCAACTCAGATATTGCCCGTTTCCGGTGCTGCGCATATTTGTACAGCTGGTGCATCCAGTGAGCATAATCGAGCACTTCCGGTACGTCATAGCAAATCCTCCAAGAGGGGTCACCGGGTGCACCGGGTTTAAAACGACACAAAATAGATAAATCAGTGATAGTGTGGCCCCCGTACATTTGGGTTTGTTCATAGAGGGTCGGCAGTGAAGGGAAATACGGTATTTTAGTATTTGGCACTTCGGCGCAGTTGCCCGGATCATACATGGATAGCAATAAAAATCTCGCATCCGGGTCTCTGAAAGTATTTATCATCTCCATGCAGCGTGGAATTGATGCATTTGGCGGCACGGGGATCCCGTTTTTATAAGTACATAATGTAAGGTTATGCTTGGAGGTTGCAAGATGCCTGCTACAATCTATTCCAATCGCTGGTCCTTTAAAAATGACAAGAGGCTTTCTGAAGCCCGGGAGACTGTAGTCCTCTTCAGAAACAAAATGTGTGGGCACAAATCTATTTCTCTGAGTTCCTGTGTAATACAACGTCAACAACACACAGACGCCGAACAAAGCAGCGCTTAACACCACCCCCTGGATTATCAGGAAAACGTCTCGCTTTTTCTTTTTCCGGTTCCGAAATGGGGACGACATCGGCTCCCTCTGATGGTGACATGGAATATCAATTAGTCTCTCCCTCTCTTCGTTCAAATTCAGCTGCGTCATGCTTTCGGTGCATCTGTAAATCATATAATACATTAATAGTTAAACAAAATGACGTAATGATGTTGGAGAATGATGTTCTGCATCTGCAGAACCATATGCTAAATTGTTTATATAAACAGCCTTAATTCCGATTTGCGACATCCGCATTTTAGTCTGTACGCAAAGTGCAGTAGCGTCAATTTATCTTCAATGATGGGTTGAGGGGATGACTCGCGTGGGAAGGTACCGGTAATCATATATATATATATATATATATATATATATATATATATACATATATATATATTATCTGTGTGAAACATTTCAAAGATATTAAACTCGAGGTTAAGGTTTTATAAAATAAGGTGTTATGTTTCAAGTGTAGCTTAATTCTAAATTTAAATGTATAATATTTCTTAGTAAACTCAGAATTGGAACGAAAGGTTATAATTCTTATTATAAATATAATCAATTTTTATTTTAGTAATATAATACTCTGATAATTGGGGGGGGGGGGTGATTACAAATACCATCCCCACCTTGCTTAAAAGTATGGGGGGCGGATATATATACCCCCATCCTCCCTGTGTAGACGCCCATGGCGAAGTAGCAGCCCTTCGATCATCAGTTGTTTCGACATTTTTTTAAGGTCAGGGTCTGAAAATTGTAATGAAAATACGATACGAAAGAAGGGCAAGGACAGAATTCATCTGCGGAGAGCGATTGGTGGCCAATACACCCATATCTTCAAAGTAGAAGACGGGGGAACACTTTATGGATACCGCGCCCTCATCCGCAAATAAGTAGCATAAATATTTTGCATGGACTGTAATGGATTGACTGATAATACGACAATATAGGCTTAAGGTGACATAGAAGAGATACCATTACTGATGTTGGAATAATGGCAATAAAAATGTTGTCAAGAGCTTATGCACTATGACAAACAGACCCATTTATTTAAACAGAAGCGGGTCCGTTCCGAACAATTTTTTTGGACTGGACCCCTACTCCTGACCTGGTGACATTTGTTTTTTCATTCTTGTCCCCTGGGGGGGGGGGGAGTGCGAGGTTGCGAGGTAATGGCCCAGGTTTTAGAAATGTTTTCAAAATTAAGGTTATAATCTTGCAATTTCGCTTAACGGCATTATTAAGCAAGACTTACGTATTAACTGTTCTATATATTTGGTGTACTGTAATTTTTTTCCAAGATTTTTTTTGTTAGGTCGAAAAAAGGGGGAGTGGGGGGGGGGAGCCGCCTGCGCCCCCCCCCCCCCCCGCTTAAATCCGCCCCTATTTCTTTACAGTTTACACATGACCAGAGCGTCACAATGTTCCCATTTGAAGGATCCATAAGTATGAAAGTAAAACACGTTCGTGTACAAGTATGTGAATGTAGTCTGGCGCGTAATGTTCATAAACAAATGTACCTCCAACGTATACGTTATCTCTAGTCTTGTTGCAAGGTTAATTCTTATCTGTTCAAGAAAGGTTTGCCTATTTATAGATTGGTATCCAGACCTATTGAGTCAAAGCCACACTCAACTTATCATAATTACCTACTTTTGTGTAGAATACTCTAGCGGTTCCAGCTATGTTATAAACACACACACACACACACACCCTCACACACACACACACACACACACACATATATATATATATATATTAATATATATATATATAATATCATAATGATCTGATGATAATGATGGGTAACCGAAAGCATTTTATTGTCCATATAATCCCCGTGACTCTCCTGATATCTTGTCCAATCATATAAAGTCCGCGACCTGCGTGGATTCTTACCTGTGGGATGACATATCTGTCGTATCTTGCTTTAAATTGACCAGTTTGTCGCACTAGCTGCTCTGATTAGACCAGACAATAATCCTTTCTGGTTAGGGCTATTTCCTGGGCTCTTCAGGTATTATTATAAGGTCTTACTGTATCTCGAGTTGTTATCAGTGTTAAGTGTGTACAAAAACACAGCCCGCGCGTTGGTCGTCGTGGACTTTGTCCTATGAAGAACCACGCGGTCTCATTCTAGTCATTCATTAATCACTTTTATCAGGGCTATAGGATGGACGTGATTAGCATATTGATTACAGACTACCGCTTTATGTTAATCAAAATCACAGTTGAAACCGAGTTCTGGTTTATTAATAATACTACACTTCAGATGGTAACGGCCATACGGCCTTATAGCAATAATAATAAAATATTACAAACTAGCAAGAGTTACAGTCAGGGTATAGATGTGTTTGACCCTGTTGGCATTAGTACCTTTGTTATTTGATTTCGAATAAATTAAGAAAAAAAAATAAAAAAAAAATAAAACGATCAGTGTTAATTGCTCGGAAGCCTCATAAATAATGTACATATTCTCATTTGTATTATATGATGGGACATTTTAGCTTCACAACATGCAACTTTCGGATACTACTATTGGAAAAGAACACGAAGATACCCCTTTTTTCTAGTCTATATGTAATTTAAAAGTGAAAATATATCAAATAATTTTACTTTAAAGTTTTAAATAAAAGATACGTTTTAATGATTGTTACCCCCACTCACATAGCCACATCTTTTATTGTTTTTATTTTTTTTATTTACAAAAGGGATATAAACTCTGAGAATTCATTGGTATAAGCGGGAGTGAATACTAGCGGTGTATAATTAAAATTATAACGAATTTATAAAGAATTAACGAGTATTGTATAAAAATAACCTGGAAATCCTCTCTGAAATACTTTAAGAGACAGCGGGATCCGTCAAAGCTGATGTCAATTAACATGTACAAAGGCTTTAATTTTATACAACACTCATTCGCCCATTATAAGTGCAAGCATTGAAGGAAAGGACGAATGACTGAACTGAAAAAAGAGAACTTCCCCTGTGTACTTAGGCATATATCTTTTTATTAAAATACATAATCCTAATCATGTATATATGTTGGAGCCTGTCTGCGGATCTGGCCCATCTGCCGATGGGTTTGGCCCATATGAGGATCCGTTATTGGGCTGCCCATCTGCAGATGGGCAGCCCAATAACGGATTCGATACCATGCACTTTCTGGCCCGTCTGCAGATGGGCTTGGCCCAATAACCGATTTTAGTTTTTATTAGTTTTACGTTATTTTTTTTTATTATCTTGATGACATTTGTACCTAGACAAACATTTCTCAGGACTTAAATGGATTTGCCTGCTCTTGGGATGTCCAACACACTTGTTATTCCCTCTAAAGCCAAGCTCAGAGAAGAAGTCAGCAAGTACTCACGGGAAGTCCCTGTTGATAGTCTGTTTTACCAAGGAGTTTACAGGGATGGAGTAACAACTGTCAGAAGCCCTGCCAGGTCGCGAGTGTCAGTCGTGCGCTAATTGCAATTAAGATATGATAAGCCCATTAACTCTATTGTGCGCCTATTGTGCCGCGGTGTCAGGCGCAGCGGCGGCACCGCCTTTGATAAAGCGAGCCTGCTAGATGTTACTTCTGCGGTCCACTGCAGCTCGCTGAAGCGGAGAGCGATATATCCAGTAACTGAGCAGTAAATCACTGGAATAACATTAACCGAAATTATGAAAGCGCAAATGGTTTGTTTTGTTAAGAATTATGCGCAACAAATATATCTAGAGAGGTCTCGTGTTGAGGAATCACTTGATCGATTTTGGGATAGATGCGGTCACTCTACATCGAGTTCTGCCGTTATTCATGACGGACGACTGTTAAGTGGAAACCTTACTTTCCCTGAATAACTTCGAAATTACAAAAAATTCCATCAGTTCCCACACTTCTGACTTATATTAATAATTAGCCATGTATTATAGTATTCCGTCGATAAAAAAAATTTTGACGCTTATGATCGGATGACTTTCATTTTGATGGATAACAGTGAGCCGTCGCCCGATCTGTCACTGACGGCGTTGTTCTCGTATTATCGCCCATATTTACCGCAGCCAAGCCATAGCTTAGGCGTCATTAGCAACGACAGCTTCACACACGTTTCCCACACATATGAACACATGGTGGTCAAACTTATGATTGTTTAACAATTTATATGAAATACTACCGGAGATAAAATTAGGGAGAAACTTACTCATCCTTGTCACAATAATGCCGAAGTCACGCCGAAGGGGGGTCTCTCGCGCTGTATCAATTAGCACCGGGCTTATCAGCGGCATCTCTTTTTGCCTTAGAGCAGCGAGTTTTATGACCCCCGGCCGTCAGCAACACCCGACACGGCCAGACTCTCACTTAATACTCCATCCCTGTAAACTCCTTGGTTTTACGTCGCCAAGAACATCCACGAGTGGGAGGTGGACCATGCAGGATATCGAAAGACCTTTGCCCATGTTAGTGCTTGATTTATTATGTAAGGTGTATCCGATATTAAGTTGGTGAATTGGTCATACCTAAATGCGTTAACCCTTAAGTGTCATTATAGTGTTAGTGACAACCAAATTAACTAGAAAGCACTCACAGAGCACATATGCCTCCGCCACCGCCTGTGTACGTACCAATGAAAGTACACTCGGTTATATGACATGAAATAGTATATGGCCTTTTAGACAAAAAAAAGTACAACCTTATCAAAATAGTGTGCCATTTAAGCCACCGTATTATCATAATTTATTCAATTTATATAAAATAGATTTATTTTACATATATGTTTATTGTTCCGAATCCAAACACGGTCTATAAATAAGTTTTGAATAGTTCCTAGTAAGCTGAGCTAATATTTTATTCGATAACAGTATCCCACACAGACCGAAATTATTAATATGCAAGTATTAACTACGAATTTGGTAGTTTTATCGTAAAAAAAATTATCTCTTCATTATTTATCTTCTGAGTATAAAGTATAATTATATTTATCCAAAATGGTTTATAAGGAGTCTTGTCACAATTTAAATTTTATATTTATATTTATATTTTATATATTAAAACACATATAAATATTAAACATCGTGATGATTGCTTGTTTCAGAGATCTATCTATTTATCAGTTGTATCTAATTATTGTTATATATTGAAAATAAAAATAAACTTAACTCTGTTACTGTGAAAGATATGTAAAACATAACCCTATCGTTTTGTTTAAATTTATTTTGTGGCGTTTTTGCCCAAGCCTTTGCAAAGACACTACTCTCCGGCAATGACTCCTGCAGCCAAAACAACATTTAACCTCGGCATCCTCTCTGTGATAACCTGAAAAAAAGGAGTAATGTCCGACTACCCTGCTGCTCTCATCACCAGGACGCCAACAATTCTGTACGAATGCTAAGTAGAGAGTTTATCAATAAGACACTTCTCCAAAAGAAACTGTATCAAGATGTGTTATTGTGGTGACAGTGCATGATTGTGATTGACTCTGAGATCAAATGACTCATAAGAGAGTGTTTGCTACATATATTACACTATTCTATTGTCAAAATGTATGTGGTAACCTTGGTATATATGTGGATATTAAACATGAACATGAGAAACTGATTTGTACCACATATAATTTCATTTTTAGTAAATTGTATGTACCGTGGAAGTCGCATCTATGTGGTAATGTAAATGAGATTTTTTCGCAACAGCTGTAATTACTCTTTAGTAAAAAGTGAACCTCATTAAACTCTATGTAATTTTGATGATAAAATTATTGATGTAAGGCTGTGATAGTGATTTATGTTTCAATTAACACATTAAGTTCTGAGAAATGTTTGTCTGAGTACAAAAGTCATCAAGATAATAAAATAATAACGTATTACTAACAAAAACTAAAATCGGTTATTGGGCCAAGCCCATCTGCAGATGGGCCAGAAAGTGCATGGTATCAAATCCGTTATTGGGCTGCCCATCTGCAGATAGGCAGCCCAATAACGGATCCTCATATGGGCCAAGCCCATCTGCAGATGGGCCAGATCCACAAACGGGCTCCAACATATATATAATTCCTCTGTCAGTCTCTCTGTCTCTTCTTGTCTACCTCTGGCTCTGTCTCTCTTTCTGTGTCTCTGTCCATCCCCCCCCCCCCCCCTTCTCCCTCTCTCTCTCTCTCTCTCTCTCTCTCTCTCACTTCTCTATTGTATGCCTGTACAATATTCAACCTGGTATACTTATGACCAACATAATGATAATGGATTAAGAATACAATATCTTTCAGATTCGTACATAATATAATATTATATGAAGGAACACTATCTGGATATGTAAAATAAACCAACATACATAGTTTCAAAATAACGTGCATGGTTCCTCGAACATTCCCCCCCCCGGCAGTTTACGAGCTTGCATGGCTAGCTATAGCATCACGCCACGCATGAATGCTCCCTCACTGCACTGCGTACGACTTCCCACGATTACACATACATATACACATACGGAGCAAGCTAATACTACGTCACATACATCACCACATTTAAAACACGGGAACACAGATGGGATCCAACCCGTGACAGTGTTTTGGTGTACTTGGAGATATAGGTTGAGGTATAAGAGATAGACCGGTAATACGGATTCAAGCGCATATAAATCCACAAGCTTAAATTCACCGACGTCCGACCATTTTTCACCGCTATATTAACCTGAAAACATTCGGCATTCGTGTTATTTTGAAGCCTCGTCCATGAAATAAGGTCCGGGCACGTTGTATAATAGGCAGGACGATATATATTTACATATACCTTTATATCAATTTATCTGCAAGCCCGATAGAGTATAACACATTCCGTACATACTGTACACATCCTGATAACAGCTGAAATCGTAAACATACCTCAGTATTCCGTTCTTTGTTTACACCTGTGAATCACTCGGTGTTATCAGCCTGTGATCGAATTTTGAACCTGTCGCCGCGCACGCGCAGTGAAGATGGAAGCGAGGTAGGCTCTCCTGTAAACGCCAGGTAAAAAGAGAACAAACCGTTACATGAATGTAAAACAGCCGGCATGGGCGGATCCAGGATTTTATAAACGGGTGGGGGGGGGGGGGGCAGATACCTGGAGAGTACCGAAGGACAACCAAACCTAACCAAGGATATATTATATCTTAAAATGATGGTGTAATTATAATGAAGTGAGGATGAATAATTTTATTCTGATACATATGTAAAGTTTTGAAATTCTCTGTGATCGTCTTTCCTAATAAGGTTATTTTGCACTTTGTGTACATGTAACTTTTCTGAGGGTAGGTCACTGTAATTAATACACTGCAATGTCTACTGGCATGTAGCACGACTGGCTGAATTAAACAAGTTGGGTCTAATCATCAACACATGCTAAGCTAACCAAACCCCTATATATTGATAATAAAGAGACAGTATACCTTGAAACAAAACCTTTCTTTTTATTTACATTGGCATGGTTGGAACTTGATACAAGGTGACATTATTTAGGTTAAATGTTACTCAGTCATCAATCTTCATCAATGAATTAATAGCTATACATTGGGGCTGTCATACTGCATCTTCCCGAACTCCAATCTGAGACTTCACGGCAATCTTAAATTGATGGGCCAGCACATTAGGATTTTTAATTATATAAACCACGAGTTTACTGTTGTGAACTTGCTGTTAAGACACTTTTTTTTCACTACCAGCCGGGACACAGGTTTAAATCTATCTCAGAATCAATTTACAATTATAAACTTTATATTTACTGAAAATTAGCGATTCTCTTAAGATCAAATAGTATACCAGTTGCAGTCACTTGTACGGAATAATTCCGCACAGTTATTTTCTTGATTATATAAATGTCAAATATATATTTTTTATCTAAACTAAACCCAACAGAAGATTTCTAGCCGCTAGGTGTATATGTGCTGAAGCTGTTTCAGACTAAGTATCTACTTGCCACTAAGTATTTATTTCGCTCACTCAATTTATCTAACTGTTAATGGTACCCTCAAGGGCTCCTCCCTGTGTGTGAATATACCCAGTTTCTCAAGTTTAAATATAGTTCCGCAAATACTTTAATCATCTCATACTTTCTCATAGTTTCTCATTAATTCAAATATGTATAACTATACATTATATTTATAGAGGGCACGAAGGCGTTAAAAGTCGGTGTGGGTATAGTCGTATATCCCAACGGTGAAGAAACGTTTGTGAAAATAAAGGATGATACAGTAGGGGGCCCTATTTGGCCTACTTGTACATTTTCTGGAAGCAACGGATTATAAACAGTAAAGTTTCCTTATTTTATTTTTTCTTTGCTAGGAGGGCATATTTTCATGCATTACATAATTCACTCCTTCCCGTTACACTTGCGCGCACACGCGCACTCACTCTCTCTTTCTCTCTCTCTCTCTCTCTCTCTCTCTCTCTCACACACACACACATTTTTATTGGGTCCTCTTTTGTCTGTTCGACACTGCGGCTTAGAAGGGATGCATGCGTCTATCACTCCCTCCCCTACTGATACTGTGAATGAATGTGGAACTGTTAAAACCAAAAATAAAAAAGAATCATAATTTTACACACAGTGTTATGTACAGTGTTCAGTGCCTGTATTGGTACACTGTACAGTGTTCCTTGGTGATCTTATAGAGATGCCACGCTCCCAGCTTGGCCTACATATGACTGTGCATGTTTTATTATGCTTACATGGGGGGAGGGTGGACACCACGAATTAAAAGCAAAAAATTGAGGGGCCGTGGGGGGGGGGGGGGGGGGGGAGAAGGTATTGAACGTCCGTGTGGGGATCGGCGTATCCCCACGGTGAAAAAACGTTTATGAAAATAAAGAATGATACAGCGCCCCATTTGGGGCTCCTATTTAGCAAGGGAAGCAAGGGATTTTTTAGAGTTTTCTTTTACTTTTTTGCTAAGATGGCAAATGTTTAAGTATTACATAATTCACTCCTTTCGTTCACACATGCGCGCACTCCCGCATTCTCTCTCTCTCTCTCTCTCTCTCTCTCTCTCTCTCTCTCTCTCTCTCACATACACACACACACACGCACACACATCGAAATGGTTATGAAAAACATATATATCGACAAATAAATGCAAACATGTTTTCATATATTTTAATAACAAAATATATTCAGCAGTTGCAAAGTATACACAAGAATATTTGCTTGCAAGTCAAAGTCAACATGGCTTCAAAACGAGGCCAATTGAAGAAAAATAAATTATTCAGCGTTCCCGGCTATATGGCCTCATTTCAAACGACAGAATAGGTAATTAAATAGAAAAATATATATACGTTGTCTCTTTAAACCTAAGTATCAACTATTGTATACCTAATATTCATCGGATATTATTCGAATTCATTTTATGTTGCCATTGCTGTATGACTGTAACATTCATTGTAATTTGCAGATGGTAACAAAAATGTATAAATATCCCAAGACATCTTTCTTGAAATAATTTTATACATCTCGATTGTAATGCAGTACACGATAGGACGTAATTAGCACTCTTTAACACAGTCAATATATAGTTCCTCGCGGACAGTTAACAATGTTCAATTCGTGATTCACTCGCAGACTTCAATGTGTAATTGTAATGTGTCCTCCTCATCATCTTCTTTCATGCTGGTGACGTCATTTCCGGCAGGCTGAATGTAAGGAATGTAACCAGGCCAGCACCAGCCAGAGGTCATCGGGGTCAAGGCCAAATCAGAAGGCGGTACACCTTGGAAACAAAAATAGTACAAGAGAATGAATAAATATATATATAAAAGGCTTACCAGATGTCAAAGACATTTAGCTATGTATTATTTTATACATTCATACATCACATGTTATTTATTCACGTTACATATACCAACATATACCATGTAAATAGTATATGTTTAAATCCAAAAAGTTAATGATATAATAATAATAATGATATTAATAATAATAATAATAATAATAATAATAATAACAATAATAATAATTATAATCATCAACATATTCATACATATAATCATAATACGGCTGTATTCGTCACTCTCTGCAGTCGGTCTTGTACCTTTTGAAGAAGGGCACATAACAGATATGTGCAATAACGCAACTACAATGCTAGATTTATTTTCATGTCAAGTTTTATTAGTAGACATCACATGCCATGCAGCAAGGATGTGTTTACATAGCTATTCTTTATTACTGATTTTTGACTTTATCACCCGCAACCGCTATTTAAATGCGATTTTGCAGCATGATCCCAAAATAAAATCTTTAAGAAATAGCATACATTCATTTTCAGTTTCCCTTCTAATCCTGATGAAAAAAAAGATGGGTTGTAGAAGGAATGTTTTTATGCCGCATTTTATTATAAATAAATAGGATAAATAGGATTGCAATAACGTTATTGTATTATTTTCCGCATTAAACTAAGACCCACCTTGTGACTGATTAAAGCGGCATGCCGATCTTGCTGGTGTTGCTGGGGGTGTCGCTATTTGTGTTGGCACGGTACCGGTGGCGCCACCGCACGGCGTCCAAGGGTAGCTCTGGTAGTGGTAGTTGGTCTGCTATTAATGAATATGAAAATCAGATTATTTAAGCAAAATATGATATTTTATATCTATATTTTGCGAACCAGAAACCTGCAATGTTATTGAACAGTGCAGTTTTTTTAATGTAAGAAGGACAACATAGTGGGCATGTGTCTACTAATAATAAAACAATAATAATAATAAACAGTTATCCTAATGTTGGATTAATCTGGTGTAACGTAATATGCAATATTACATACGTAATATGTGTGAAAAAATTTTATTATTGGTATTTGATATGATAAGTAATTTTGGAATACATAAATGCATCGTACAACATTGTTTCTATACATCATGCAAATCTTAGAAATTAATAAAAACCTGTTATTTTTTAACAGTTGTGTTGTATTTATGAGATTTATAATTACGTGGATAATTATTCACATTTATCAGTATATTATATAAGGTTCACCATTAAATGTTCCTTACTTAATTTGAAAATTATTAAGACCAATTTGTCCTGTTTTTTAAATTTATTACAGTTTGTTATAGTTTCCACGGGGTCCCCGTAACGAAATGTCATCAGAATTTCTTAAGAAACAGGCAAACAAACTATCCAACATGCCAAGACAATAAAACATAAACAATATTTATGTAAAAGAAATCCACACTTTTGTGAGAGTTCCATACCTGGAATTGTGACGCTGCGTGATTGAATACTTCGCTATCTTTTACAGGTGTGATGAAGGGCGTGGCCACTGAGTGATAAGTACCTCCGACAGATGGCGTGGCTTGTGAAGGTGGAGCTTGGTACCCAGGCATGGCGGGAGAAGAAAACGGATGACTCAACATCTCAGGTTTACTTGGAGTGGTGAAGGCAGAGTTGGTGACGTCACATCCTATCTCTGGGACGCGTGCGCAGTGCATTGCAGGGTCTTGAGAAGATTCTGTTTGAACGGAACTGGCGATGGCTTCTTTTCGGCTCCTTGCACGTCGGTTGCTGAACCATACCTGAAGATGAGATATATATACTGGGGTAACAATAACACATATATGCAAGAGCTGATATCTAATAAAACCTGCAAGACTGTCAGTAAATTGTGTTTGCAACTAAAAAAATATGCAATATGAAACGTTATTTATACCTCGAGAAAGGAAAAATGACATTCAGGGATATATAAATTAGTCAATTGATTGGCCGCCAGATGACAAAACATCCATACGTTTTCCCATATAGCGACATTATGTAGCATTGCGTAGCAACAGAGGCATATCTTTGCAATTGGAGCTGGATTTAGCTGTGTAATGGCTCGTTCAATAAAAGCACGTGTTAATTGTTATTGCAAATAACATAATGATGACACATATCTCCTCAGTAAACTGAGCTTAAGACCTAGACATCGCTGACAACCAACTACAGTATTAACGTTAATAATAATTACATTTTTCCTACCTGTATCGTCTGTTTACTCAGTCCCGTTTTGGCCGCCAAGCTTTCGCGGATGGTTACGTCAGGGTACGGACAGGTCAGGAATACGCGCTCCAGCTGAGACACCTGGTCACTATTGAAAGTAGTCCGGCTGCGCCTTGATCGTCTGGATATGCGAAAGCTGCTGTCCACCTTTGGAATATACTGGTCTGAAAAAAAAGCAATATGAAAATCTTTTAAAAGCGAAAATAAAACCGCAGATTTTACAATTTAGAATGCTGGAAGGAGAGACGTAAACGTTATCTCTCTCTCTATGTCTCTCTCTCACTCTCTCTCTCTCTCACACACTGGCACATACATGTCCACATAGAACAAGCAATATATTGGTGAGAAACTGCTTTCAGTCAAGAGCGATATACTACATAGGGAAACAATACATAATACGCAGTAATAAATATATTTATTTATAATGTGTGTATATATTATATTATAATATAAATGATAAATATATAATAATATAATAATCACGTACATGTATATTATTTCTTGATTTTTTAGAGATTATAATAATAATAATCATCATCATCATCATCGTCATCATCATCATCATCATTAAGGGAGATAGTCACTTACCATTGTCACTCTCCGGTGACTCAGGGCTCAGGTGGCTCCCTCCTGTGACGGTCTGATCTATCTGACCTTGGCGTTTGATCAAGGTCATGAGCCTGGTGACACTGCTTACGCTGGGGGCGCTGGTGTTGCTACACACGCCCTCTCTAACCAGACGATCACGAACCTCCCATCCAAATACATCCGGACGCTCTCTCATGTACTGCTCGACCTTTGACCTGATGAATGGGGTCGTGACCCGGGGTTTACTTCCGCCAGTGACACCAGGACGTACGCTTCCCGTTTCCTAGAAAAAAATAAACAAAATAAGAATAAAACTTAAAATATTAATATAATTATAAAAGACTATTATATTATTTATATATGTATACATATATCTATGTATATATATATACAAAGAGATTAATATAAACTGTATATGTATGTAAATTTATATATATATATTTACAGAGAGAGAGTGTCATAAAATTCGAGAGAATGAATGGTTGTTGATAACAGTGGATAGTAAGAGAGAGAGAGAGAGAAAGAGAGAGAGGGAGAGAGAGAGATGGAGAGAGAGAGATGGAGAGAGAGAATGAAAGTACGGTCGTCATACTGTGTTTTGAATAATTATTGAGGACCTAGCTGGTTCAAACAATCTGTGTTTGAGCCATGAAATGTAATACACCGCTTCATGTACGCTATCAATGTACAATTAGTCACATTTGATAGCTGGCTGTAAGAGTCTGGTTAAGGACTGTCCGTCCACTCCCGGGGTCAGTACAGGTGGACAGAGGGCTGGATGTTCTTGTAAACCCTTACACCCGTCATACAACCCCAGCTTTGGTAGTTCGAGCCGCCCTTTGAGGGTCGGCTGTTCATTCAAATTCTATCATGTTTATGACCAGCAAATGGTCATTTCCGGAATTGACTCATCCACAATTTAAATGTGTTCATTTGATCACTGGTGCTTAATTGTCTTTTTGACTGTCTACTGTCCATCTAATGACTCCCACATAAAATGTTTGAAAATGTGTTGAAACCTCTTTTTAGCTGATACGATGGCTGTCACTTATATGTGTCACTCTATATATATGTAGATCAATGTTTAAAATTTACAGACCGATATCACCCTGAAACATACTTTGAAATTAAGGGTCTTTGGCATTTTTTTTCCAAAAAACAGTTTCTTTTTTACCTTTTTATTATAAATTTCCTATAAAAATCGTATCGTTTGATGATAATAAAAGAAGTATTTACAGGCTGTAGGCACATGGTAAAAATTCGAAAAAATATACGAAATGTTAATTGCATTATTTTATTTTCTTGATAAAAATCCGTACGGCTGGAGATCAAAATGGGTAAATTTATGCTGGAAGTTTTTTGCCTACGAAACCAACCTTTTGAGTCTTAACTTTCAGTTTTTTAACGTGCTTGTTTTTTTTTTTTATTTCACACTTACGTGGTATTTCTGAAGGATTTTGCTGACACAGCCGTGAGAGACCCTGAGCGTCTTGCTGATCTCGCTGGGACGCACCCCCTGGGCCGCTAACTCCACGATCTTCACCCTCAGGTCTGTGGGCAGAGGACGACCGTTAATAAACGTCCCGCCCAACTGGTTACGACGACCTTGACCTGTAGTAAATAAATGAAAAAGTTAGAAAAATAGTAAATTAAACCATTTTTAATAAAATTAATCATTCAGTCAATTATTCCGTCATTGAACAGTACATAAACACGAATGCAAGAATCCCAAGCATTAGTGTGTTTATTTGTTCAGAGAAAGACACTCTGTCTATTTACGAAATAGCGACTCATTCCATTACAAATGCGACATTCTTAGAAATGTTCAATGTTTTTATAGAAAGAAAAAATTTCTGTGAGCCGTAGATATCTATTGTCATATGCAGATACAACATATTTGCATTTAACCTGAATTTCAGATCTGTTGATTTGTTTGCGATTTGGCGAATTACTCATTTTTGCCTATGAATGATTTTAATTTGACTAGACTAAAAAAACTCTTGCATAGATTCGATGGGACGCACAATCATTGCACATAACCCTAGATGCTCGTATATACCACGATTCCTGTTTCAGTGTGTCTTAATCAGTGTGTTTTTATTTGAAAAATAATTACATATAATAATTCGCTTGTGATATTACATACGACTTCTTAACTTTACTTTCCATCTATTTTTTTATCAGGTATTCAGGATGTAATTTCTATGCGTTTTTTATGCAGATATATAAAACGTGCAAGTACCTTTATAAAAATATCGATCCTAAATGATTTAATTTTACAGGATTTCAGTACTTTAGTTGGAAAAACATATGCAATCCCTTGAATTTTCAAATACACGTGAAAAGCTAAAAACAAAAAAAAACAGTAAGAAATGATAAAATTTTGGGTTAAAAATGCCATAACAAATTAAGGAGCCCATATGATACAAATGTCCTTAAACATTCATACCATTTTAAATCCCGCGGCAGGGGGCACTCAAGAAGTCCCAAACACTCCAGAACTGTCGTGTTAACGACCCTACATGACCGTGGTAGTCCCCGCTATTCAGTATATACGTTGAGTACCACGCGTGCCGCCCCGTCAAAAGAGTGGCTGTTAACCCGTTCGGGGAGCTTATCAAAGAGCATGCAGCGGACCAAGTGACGTAACACAGCCTGGCATAGCTAATGAATGAAGTACGCCAGCAGTTCATTGAACTGCATCCAGTTCTGTTACCTAGTTTCCTGTCTGTTGATACTGATTATGCTAATGTGCTCCAACAGAACTACCTAGTTCTATCGGCTTATTAATTCGAATGGTCTTCATTTTCGCATTTCTGAGTGTTGAATAGAATGTACTTATTTGATGTAAAGTTTATAATCGAACCGAATTACTGTATTCATAATTGGTGCAATTAAACCTGCTTAGCATACTTTGTCATTATTTCTTCTCATATGTATATAAAAGGTTCAAGCATATTCAATTATATTAATAACAGTCTTAAACTTAAACAGAACAAAATGCTGCTTTTATACTGTACTAAAGTTTCACATTAAAGCATGAATGTTTTAATGATAAAAAAAAAAAGAACAGTGGCTATACAGTTTTGACATACATTCTGCTATATTAATTGGAAAAGGATATATTTATTATTTGATAAAATGCGATAAATTTCAGGTTAATGTATCATAATTACATAAAGGTATGTCGTATGACGAGAGTGTGAATATAACAGCCAGGAGGCGCTTCTTGTTAAAAAATCGCGATTTATTATTATCAGAGTGTATTTAATAAAATATAAATATAATAAAAAAATGTTATTATTACCGTTGATACATTGTTAAAATGGGAAGAATTCAGATATTTAAACCGAAAAATAGCGTAATAAATGATTTTACAGTGGCGATGAGATGTATAATTAGATATCATATTGTTACCATGAAAATTAACAGTATGCACCTGTGAGTATTTTAATAATATTCTTCTGGTTGCATAAACGATTTAAATTCTATTAAAGGATAACAATGATGTTCTAATACACATAGCCTTATAAATGTACCTTTTACAGTTTGGAAAATATCTTTATATTTTCACTACCTTTTTAATATTCTAGTTACTTTAAAAACATTGAAGACTACTTTTCAAAGTTAAAAGCAAAATAAACAAAAAAGATATAAGAAAATTACTAACCTCCTTGTATAGCACTGGCCTCCATAGGATCCATTTCGAATGTGTTATCTGTCAGCTTTTTCGAATTGTACTTATTTTATCACCCTATTCGCTCCAGCACTGAGTTGTGTATCACTGGCGTGACGAATTGTCGAATAAACTATCGCACGAGAACTTATAGGTTTAAACATCTCGTGTTCGCGGGACTGAGTTCAACTGTGTGGAAGATTCCATTATGGTGAATAGGGGTGAAAGTTCCAGTCTGTCGACTTATTTTACAGCCAACTCAAGTACGAGATCAATTGTACTTTAGATACAGTGGTAATGCAAACATAAACTTGTATATAATTATAAAAAAATATGATAAATTTAGTGTTAATTTGAAATTATTAACTCTAACATGGGAGAATCCACCCCCAAAGAGGAATGGGTCGACCCTCCAGGAAATGGTCATTGATAATAAAGCGAGGGGATTAAGAATTATAAACGCGCGTTACCCGACCCTCAAAGCGCGCCGCGAACTACCCCAGCTGGGGTTGTGGGATGGGGTAAGGGTTTACAAGAACATCCAGCCCTCTGTCCACCTGTACTGACCCCGGGGGTGGACGGACAGTCCTTAACAAGACTTTTACAGTCAGCTATCAAATGTGACTAATTGTACAATGATAGCGTACACGAGGCGGTGTATTACATTTCACGGCTCCAGATTAAAAGACCGGACGGACAAACACAGATTGTACGAACCAGCTTGGTGCTCACTTAATATTTTCAAAATACAATACGAGGATCGTACTGTCATTGTCTCTCTCTCCGTCTTACTAACTTCTGCTGTCATCAGCCATCTCTCTCTCTCTCTCCCTCTCTCTCTCTATCTCTCTCTCTGTCTCTCAACCCTTTTATCAATTAACATACATGTATTAACATGCTAAGGCAAAATTAAAGAAAAAAATTATTTTTCAATCCTATATATTAATCTGTTATACATATATACAAGTTAGGGATATATTTATTACACATTTTAACGGATACGTAAGATACTTTATTGAATAATTCATTTTTCTTTTTATACCGTACATTAACTTGTGTAATAACAATTATAATTATTAATATATCCATTTATCATTATATAATCTAAACTGAATAATTTATAAAAAGTTAAGATTTAAAACAATAAGAAAATTAGACATTGTAAAATTATGTATTCTTTTCGTTTGTGATACAAATTTTAATCTGTAACATTCGAGAAAAGTGTTGTCTGTGTATGCCGATGTGCAATAAAATAATTATACTTTAAATACACTTAGGCCATTACTGATTAATTCAAATTTATTGGGAAAAACTTGATGTCTTGTGATAACTATTTATGGGGGTATAGACATAAGACCCCCGGACTCGTCCCCGGTCAAAAGCCCCCCTCCCCCTCCCCGACAAAAGCCTCCTTGCCTAAATGGTAAAGGGAACAAAAGCACACACACACCCAACCCCACTCCGAAAAATATTTTTTTTTTAATTATTTTAAATTTTAATAATTTTTAAATAAATGTAAACTTCATTTAAAATTCTGTAAATTTATTTATCACAAATGACACCTGCTACAGTGCAGAAGTATAATGCTGTGCAGTAGTAAAAATATTGTTTATATACATTATTATTGAGTCACTTGATATCAACAAATCAGCAATATAAACATCATCAATATATATACATCATTATTATCATGAATTCATCATTATACTCATCAATTGTATTTTCATTAAACCGATTATTTGTATTTTCAGAACCTTACTAGTGTTGTTCTTGTAATTATGTGAAGTATGTGTTGATATTGCTTTTGTATATTTATCCAAAATTATCAAATATATGGTGAATTTAATTTTGAGTTGTTTTTGAATAAGAAAGTATAGACATCACCTATGTGTAACCATTAATTGTATAAAACATCATAATGTATATATTATATATATATATATATATTTTTATTTCTTTATTTTTTTTTTTTTTGGGGGGGGGGGGGGCTTTTCTATTAGGGGGCTTTTAAATCGGGGGCTTTTGTCCGGGGGTGATGGGTGGTTTGTCTACACCATCGAGAAGAAGTTCCGTCATCAACAGATTTTCTTATTCCCTTGTTATAAACCTAAATAGGACCAAAGAGAACGTAATGCAAATTAAACACACGACTGAACAGTGTGTATGCTGTTGAGACATTCAATAAATAAACAGCAACTGCCTGTAAACAAAGGAATGTAATTTTATATATTTAATGTGTAATTGATCCTGGGAAAAAATGTCACAAGAAAAAGTCACAGGAAAAACATTCAAAATATTGAGTATAGGATATAAGCCACTAAAAAAATCACTAACTTATGTAGGTTAGTGAATGAAAATAAATTTCAGGAAATAAATGTTAATGGGGTTGTATGGTGGGGTATAAGGGATGCAAGGACATCAAGACCTTCGTCCACCTGTACTGACCCCGGGGGTGGACGGACAGTCCTTAACAAGACTTTTACAGTCAGCTATCAAATGTGACTAATTGTACAATGATAGCGTACACGAGGCGGTGTATTACATTTCACGGCTCCAGATTAAAAGACCGGACGGACAAACATAGATTGTGCAAGCCAGCTTGGTGCTCACTTAATATTTTCAAAATACAATACGACGATCGTACTGTGATGGTCTCCCTCTTTTTCTTACTACCCTCCCCCCCCCCCTCTCTCTCTCTCTCTCTTATATTCGCCGAAGACTGCACGCAGATCAATTACCCCTTGTTTTGAAAAACCTATTTGTATGCAGATTAAAACAATAAGAAAAGAATTACAAATATTTGTTACACAAATGTGTATATATATATATATATATATATATATATATATACATATATATATATATATATATATATATATATATATATATATATATATATATATATATTTATATACATAGTGCACAAACTGTCAAAAAAGTAAATATATATATATATATAAATATATATATACAGTATAAGTATTTGCTTCACATTTTTTAATATCGCATTATGGCATGACAAATTACCTGCATGTATTTAAATTATAAACATGTAAAACATCCTAGTTTGATTGCGTTTTGTCCTCAGAACCGTTTAATGGGTCCTTTGGACAGAGAATTTTCGGATGAGGGTATTACGGACCAGGAGGTTTCGAACAAGAATTTTTTTTTTTGCATAGGAGGACTTTTCGATCACATTCGATTTTTTAATGTAACTATTGTAAGAACAAAGGGACAGTGCACTGGACATTTTTATGATTTTTTAAGATTTGTCAGTGATTTCATAAATGAAAATTCATTGTAGATACCAAGGAAGGTGGCCAATAATTCTTCATTTTGACCACATATTGTACACAATATGGTAGGGGGTGTCTCCCTCTCACACCCACCCTGATCTCTCTCTGTCTCTCTGTCTCTCTGTCTCTCTGTCTCTCTGTCTCTCTCTCTCTCTCTCTCTCTCTCTCTCTCTCTCTCTCTATATATATATATATATATATATATATATATATAGAGCCCCTAGGGATTTTTCTCATTGTACGTCATTGTTAAAGTATGGAGATTAACTACCATGTAATCTAAATTTTAGACCAATCAATTACTATCCGTAACTAATCAGCATGGAACTCTGAGAAAAACTCAATAAACCTCTGTATGCATGATTAAAGCTGTACTCTCTAAAATAATATTTGGTTTACGGGGCACGATTATTCTATTGAGCAATTGAGAACTTAGTCGGCGATTTTAACACGTGCGTGGACGAAAGTTGTGTGAACGCCTGCATATCGTAGGAGATAGTCGAATGAGTATTTGACTTGAACATATATGGCCAATACTGCGTTTCTCAGAGGACACCGATGGCATTTAAGAAGGAACTTATTAACCTAGAAACAAAACAAATCTCTTCATTTTAGCTTTAACTTAATGTATTCAGGTAGAGATTACCAAATTTGACATTGATCCATTCACAGTAGGAATGGGTGGCGTGGAAGGAACCTTAATACATGTATTACTAGAAATTTGCCCCGTTCTTGCGTTTTGATACGTAACAACACCCCCCCCCCCCCCACTCCACACACACAAACACCTCAGTTATAAAGCATTTAATGTGCATTTCGGACAGGGATTTTTCGTACTAGGACATTACGGACAAGGACGTTTCGAACAAGTATTTTCGCATCAGAGGACATGATGGCGAATCGTCTTACTGTTGCGCCATCTATCAGCCGGTGCTCACATTGCTCAGTCGTCAGGCCATAATAAAATACCATTTTCTCCGGAATTCGATCTAAATGAGACGCACTTTATCAACAAATATATTTTTTTTTGCTGGTAAAAGACGCACCGCAAATATAACTGTCAAAAAGGAAAAAAGTAGATCAAACGTTAAAAATACCACTGGATTTGTAACAACAATGAATTCATAATCAAACGTCCATTTACGTTACAAGATTTTAAAATGAATAATCTAAATACTTTCCCTTGCACTATATAGTATAATTTAAAATATACATTTCAAGGAATGCAGGCCTCCGCCTAGGGGGAGGTCCTTATTGTGGGATGCTCCCAAAAACGTGTTTGCATTCTCATATTCGGCCCATACTCCCAGGTTCATTCGTGCAGAAGTTCCCCCATCCCGTGTTTGTCTTCACCTGTTCGGTCCATATTCCCAGATTAATTCATGCATAAAAAAAAATCTATTTTTTTTAATATTCCTGGACCCGGATCATGAGGCGGATCCACACCAAAATCTTAGGATTCTTCCTTTGCCAATTCCCGAAATTCCCTGAAAATTTCATGAGATTCCATTATCTGTTCTAAACACACACACACACGAACGAGAAGGAACGCATTCTCTCATGGTGGAGACAATGAATGCGATAATAACAGTATAGTGATTAACAACCATGCAATTTAGATTTTAGGCCAATTAATTTCCATCCGTAACTAATCAGCATTGAACCACGAGGATAACTCAGCTAACGCAATATTTGTTTTACGAGGCATGATCCCTTTATCACGCGATACTAAATAGACAATGATGACGGTGATGTCGATACAAGTGTTTCATGGACGAAAGAGGCAAAACTACGGCGTAAAAACCGTATTGCCTGGGCGGAGGAAAGTTGTGTGAATTATGTCAATAAGTGTTTCCCAAACAATATTTTGTTACTGAAAGGTTAAAAATATATGATCTGACGAAATAAGAAAAACAACAACTCTCTTAATATTGATACGCTTAATGTATTTGGGTAGAGAAAATTACAAAATTTGACATTGAATCAGTTGCATGCATGTGCAATATATTTACTTGACTTCTGTTGCATTTTTGGGTTCATTAAAACTCATTGAAAATTGATGGCTTGGAAGGAATTTTAATATTACTGGTATATTGTACCATTCTGACACCTAAAATGGATTTCCCGTCGGCCAGATGGAGGGTTGTGGGGTGTGCAACTCCCCTCCCCCCAAAAAAAACACCCGCGGTAACCCCCCCCCCCCCCCCCCCCGAGCCAGGTAAACCAGACCTGTTGATCGAATTATCCTGTGAGCATGCAGTCTAAAAAAAAGGGTTCCAACTAGAACCAAAAGGGTTCTTCAGAGTGGACTGAGTGGGGAACCTTTTAAGGTTCCAGCTGGAACCTTCAAGAGGGGTTCTTTTAGGAACCTCCCGAAGGTTGTTTTATGGAACCTATAAGGTTCCATGAAGAACCTCTCCAGAGTTTCTGAGAAGAACCCTCCAAGGTTCTTCACGGTGGACTGGGTGGGGAACCTTAAACGGTTCTTGGTGGAACCCAGGTGTAGGGTTCTTTTTAGAACCTTCGATGCAGTTTTATTTCAGAAAACAGTCTATGATGTCCTATTATACGTTTAGGATAAATTAATAACGTCATCTGTCCATATATATTTGATATAGTGTTGATATAGATATGCCAAAAATATAAAAACATTTCTAGAAGAAGGTTGGTGACTGCAAGGATCATAGCTGAAAACCATTTTTATACTTGTATACATGTATGATGAAACCTTCAAGGCGAAATAAAAACACGTTTTTTAAGGAAAAACATTTTCGTTTAGTTATAATTACAAAAGCATTAGCTAATTTATACACGTAAATGGTATAACTGACATCTGCTATACAGAGTTCGTGAACATCTCACACAGTTCCGAGTCGTTTTCTCAAAATTAAATAAATTCCCTTGTTATCGTTCAGCGTAGAATTTTGATAATTCAGGCAAATGTTGTGTTTTGCCTGCAAAAATTTCAGTTTTCTTGGTATATACTAACAATGAAATTGAATACTTCGCACAGTCTCTGTTATCTGCACACACGAAAATGCCTATAAGAATAGAACATCAACGATGCGCAGTGTTCTTTTTTTTTTTTTTTTTTTTTTTTGGGGGGGGGGGGTTAATATTCGGTGAACATAAAAAATTATTTGCGTGTTCTCGGGTTGTTTATCTCTTGTGATTCCTCTTGTGTTGTAATTCTGTTTAAAAAAATAATACTTGTCTGCTTTACAAAATAATATATATATATATATATATATATATATATATATATATATATATAAACCATGGTTTAATAATTAATAGCTAGAGGACATGATGCATATATGTTAGAAATGCAAAATATCCCATGTGTTGATTAAAAAAAGAGACTTTTGCTATAAATGTATGGTTTTGTCGCTGCAAGAACCTTATAATGAATTCGTGACATTTACTTTATATATTACATGGAACAGTAATTATCATTGAAAAAACTATGAGTAAAAATTAAAATTTTGTGAAAGCGTACAATTGTACTTTTTTATGAACATATATACCTCAACACATGTGGGGTTGTATAGTAAAGTAGCTTAAAATAATTTGCCAAGGCGGGGTTGTTATTTTTCATTAATATTGGGGGCTTTTAGCCAGGGAGAGTGGCGTCAATACAAGAAGGGGGGAGGGGGGGGGGGGGAGGGTATATATCTCTAACTTTTCAGAATCAGGGGATAATCAATGTAATCATCCCACTGCCAATCAGAGAGTATAAGATTTATATATTGGAAATCACGTATATTATTAATTAGAACGATACACTCTGGTTCGTTTTATCAATTTCTGAGTTTAATATAAATTATCATATATCTGAGCCTGCTTTAGTTCAAGGCCGAAAGCTTAATAACAGAGGAGTTCCTGTGAAAAGGGTCGAGTCGCATTAGTCAGTTAGAATATAAATATTTACCAACTGTTCCAATATAATAGAATCAATAAACATATATCTGAAAACTTTTTTCTGCCTTTATTAGAATGCATAACGCATGTTCAGATTTCTATATTACAACTTTATGCATTTTTATTATCTAGGGGTTTCATCAATAAGGACTCATCGGTCTTTTTATTTGAATAATTTAACTTTTTTAAACACAGGCCTCCGGGTCGGTGGAAACAAGGGGCGTGTCCATTGCTTCCCTTAATACCGTTCGACAGCATCATACTTCTAGTGTTGTTGAATAATTACCTAGGGTATGTAGTAAAAGTAAAGTCAAATTATGTAAAACAAATATGTCAAAATTAGTTGTTAATATAATGATTGCACTTTGATTCTGCACAGTTATCCTAGTAGTTTTCTGGCACAATCTCTATAGTTTCTAACACGGTCGCAAGGTGGCGCTACGTTATAGCCTACAGAACATGTGCACAGTTGGAGGGGCGCAAAGTTTCTTATCAACTTATAATTATGATTTATATATATATATATATATATATATATATATATATATGTTTGTTAAGTTTTAACTCCAACAATTCCAAAATAGAACAGTCGTACTCTTGTGAGTCTAAGTCTGCGCAGTGTGGTATCTCTATGATTGGGTATCATAACAAATGTTGAATGAATGAATAAATGAATGAATGAGTTTTATTAAGAAAATATAGGCCTCAGGCCCATAGCTTTACAATAATGATTTACATTATGCATTAATACTTAGTCACGTGACTTCATAATCAAAACATTCTAATGCAAAAATCAAAGAACAAAGCAAAAACAACAAAAATAGTAATAACATTAACTTGTCTACCACAAAGATAACCGAAAATTAATAACAATAAAGGTAATAATAATACATAAATTATAATAATACATTAATAATAATAATAATTAATCAATAATAGAGGTAAAAATATATACATTAAAGTGTATAAATGAGTAACATTAGTATTGGTAGGACTTGCACCGATTTTACCAACACATTCGAATATACAATCTGTACTGGATATACAAACCTGAAGTAAATTATATGTTTAAATCGATCACAAAAACTGATGTTTGTGGAATAACAAATGTCCCGGCCAAGGTAGGGGGACCAGAGCGGCTGTATACTAGCTCATTTAAACACAACCAACAAACCATTTAACGGATCACCATTGTTTGGATTTAATAAACCAACAAAATTCACATAATATTCATTTCAGATCCCACAAAGTATACATCATTGTGAACTTAGCGGAGTTTCGCATCCAATGGAATTTATTTTGGTAAAGTTTCACCCAGAATTATACTTCAATTTCAATTTCTTTTGTTTCGTCCGTGCTTGTGAAAAAGTACTCATATTCTACACTAGGGGACAGCACTAAAAGCACCATAGGCGGATGAAATTAAACTGCTGGGAAGACGATGTCTGTAATCTATTCATGAGATAATTGTGGGATTTGATAAATAAAAAAAATGTTACTGGGTTAAAATCGACTTTATTATTCCGATGAAAAAAATGAAAAACATCGGAAAAAGAAAGAGTAAATGTTGAGCTGCTATGCACCTCTGGACCTGTCACAATCTTTGGTAATTGGCTAAACAATGTTTAGAAGATATGTTTGAATTACATCTCCAACCAATATCGGGCAAAAAAAAAACACACAGAAAAACAGCATGTAAAAACGATTGTAGGTGACGCCATTTATCTTTCAAAGAGATAATGCCATCCCAGGTCTATGCACATGCAAAATTTTAGAGCGATAAGTGATATATATATATATATATATATATGATATATATATATATATATATATATATATATATATATATATATATATATATATATATATATATATATATATATATATATATATAATGTACTTGTGAAGAAGTATCGATTTTCTACACCAGAGAGCAGCACTTACGGTAGGTTCTATCCCTTCCTAGGCCCGCCCTTGTGCCTGTCCTATGTTCACTTGAATATGAATAAATAGGAATTAAGAAATTATGACTGCAAGCAATTGTGAAAAGGTACTTATTGTAAACACCAGATGGCAGCGCTATCGGTCCATTATTGACGGTATTGATCGCGATGAATTTTCTCCCGAAATTTCAACATACTAGCTTGTCAGATGAAATTAACCAGGCGCCCCAAAAAGGAACCTCTTATATGGAGATATGATAAACCGTACAATTAAAGGTTCTCTCACTGCCTAGGCCCGCCCCTGTGCAGCCTGTTCGATGTTCTCTTTAATAGGAATAAATAGGAATTAAGAAATAATGACTGCAAGTAATTGTGAAAAAGGTACTTATTATTAACACCAGATAGCAGCGCATTCGGTCCATTCTTGACGATGTTGACTGCAAGTAATTGTGACATTTTTGGTGATTTTGGTCAACAGAAGGCTGACCTGCTAGTGCTGCTTGATCTGTCCGCAGCCTTTGACACGGTAGACCACCGTCGCCTAACGGAGACACTGAGTAATCTTAGTGTCCGTGGACTTTCGCTCGAGTTGTTTCAGTTATACCTGACGGACAGAACGCAGACCATCAGGGTTAAAGGTGCAAAGTCATCCTGCACCAAACTAGACTGTGGTTTCCTCTAGGGGTTGATCCCAGACCGATCATGTAAATGACATCAAAACGTTATCTCCTGTGACTCTTCTTCGTCATCAACAAATGAAGTATCATATGTATGCTGATGACACTGAGTTCTACATCAGTTTCAAGACCGCCGATAAGAATGATGCTATCAGTCGCTTGGAGACCAGTTTAACATCAGTCCAGAACTGGACAGCACTTATTTGATACATATATATAGTATCAGTTATGACACTCTGCTAAACCGTATAATGGGGTCTATCCTGAATTTAAAGCAACTTTATGAATAATTTTAAATGAAGGGGTTCTTGTCACGGATGCTGTTTTGCCTTTCCGTCTGTATGCGGACATCTGCGCACGCTCGGTTCGAAACACCACTACCAGGTGTCTCTGTCATTTTAGCCAGTGCTTCCATGTGTAACCAGAATCATGATGAAGATACAGCCATGCAGTAAATTTAACAACATGAATATGTTGGTCTTTGCAAGCCGCAAAAAAAAAAAAAAATCGCGAACGAGCAAATACCTTAAATGATGTCTATATGTAGACCTGGAGGATTTAGTAATCAAACTGATTTGACTATTTATTTATACTAATTTATATATATATATATATATATAAATATATATATACATATACACATGTACATATATATTAGAGCGCCGTATATCTGAAGAATAAAGGATCGTCTAAATCTGGCCAAATCACCGGTGATTTATACACACACACACACATACATATACATATATACACACAAAATAAAATTTTAACACAAACTTTAGCTTGGAAGCTTATCGTGCAAGGTCCCCTTACTGACGGCAACTGAACTGGAAAAATATCAATCCCAAAGGTTTGGCCTGTTTGGTATGGAATCTGCGGAAATAAAAAATAGTTTTCTTTTATAAAAAACTCAGTCAAAATGAGCATTGAGCAAATCCATCAGCTTTATTATATAATAAAAAGCTTAATACATTAAATGCAAGCATCGGCGATGATAAGTTGGTGGTGGTGGTGGGGGTGGGGGGGGGGGGGGGGGTGGGGGCGGGGGGGGGGGGGGCGTTATGATGGGAGGACATTTTGGATCTAAAGAATTTTTTCCGTTTCCGGTAAGGTTACGTTAGACCTAGAATGGAAGTCAATGGAGCGTATTCGTCCACTAGCTCAATACAGTCTGTTTTTTTCGAATTCGCACAAAAAAAAACAAAAAAAAAACAGACAAACAAACCAAAAAACATAGAGGCAGTTGTGAGAACATAACCACCTAAGAACATACTTTTCTATGTTTAATTTTTTTATTAATGTTTGAGTTTATGTTTATTATTCATATTTAAAATTTTAATAAGTTAATTAAGGGAGGCGTAAATGTTAATGAAGCTCAATAAGGATGTACGCTGCTATAAAATTTGCATCGTAATCATTCTGCAGACAGCGCATCAGCATGGCTGGAACGACTAGTTTAATATACTATTTCCAGATGGCGTCACTGTCGGCTTAAGAGAGAGAGAGATTATTTAATCCACGTCAATTATGCTTGGTCAAGATCTTGTCGACATCAAGATGGGAGGATATTTTGGATCTAAAGAATTTTTTCCGTTTCCGGTAAGGTTACGTTAGACCTAGAATGGAAGTCAATGGAGCGTATTCGTCCACTAGCTCAATACAGTCTGTTTTTTTCGAATTCGCACAAAAAAAAACAAAAAAAAAACCAGACAAACAAACCAAAAAACATAGAGGCAGATGTGAGAACATAACCACCTAAGAACATACTTTTCTATGTTTAATTTTTTTATTAATGTTTGAGTTTATGTTTATTATTCATATTTAAAATTTTAATAAGTTAATTAAGGGAGGCGTAAATGTTAATGAAGCTCAATAAGGATGTACGCTGCTATAAAATTTGCATCGTAATCATTCTGCAGACAGCGCATCAGCATGACTGGAACGACTAGTTTAATATACTATTTCCAGATGGCGTCACTGTCGGCTTAAGAGAGAGAGAGAGAGAGAGAGAGAGAGAGAGAGAGAGAGAGAGAGAGAGAGAGATAGAGAGAGAGAGAGAGATTATTTAATCCACGTCAATTATGCTTGGTCAAGATCTTGTCGACATCAAGATGGGAGGATATTTTGGATCTAAAGAATTTTTTTTCCGTTTCCGGTAAGGTTACGTTAGACCTAGAATGGAAGACAATGGAGCGTATTCGTCCTCTAGCTCAATACAGTCTGTTTTTTTCGAATTCGCACAAAAAAAAAAACAAAAAAAAAACAGACCAACAAACAAAAAAACATAGAGGCAGTTGTGAGAACATAACCACCTAAGAACATACTTTTCTATGTTTAATTTTTTTTTATTAATGTTTGAGTTTATGTTTACTATTCATATTTAAAATTTTAATAAGTTAATTAAGGGAGGCGTAAATGTTAATGAAGCTCAATAAGGATGTACGCTGCTATAAAATTTGCATCGTAATCATTCTGCAGACAGCGCATCAGCATGACTGGAACGACTAGTTTAATATACTATTTCCAGATGGCGTCACTGTCGGCTTAAGAGAGAGAGAGAGAGAGAGAGAGAGAGAGAGAGAGAGAGAGAGAGAGAGATTATTTAATCCACGTCAATTATGCTTGGTCAAGATCTTGTCGACATCATTATGTCCGAGCTGTAGAGGAAATCATCTCATAACATAATAGTCTTATCATATTACAGTTCATTTATACTGTGGTTAATTTGTGCAGTCATATATTCCAGACGTTAAAACAGAAATATATTTAATGCTCATTATTCATGACTGCTAAATCTAGCTATAGGCATGTATAAAGGCATAGGTATGTATGTGTATCATAGCCATATATTAAATTATTTTGGAGCACAGACTGATGGCCGCACAGCTGGAAGGATGGATGAACAAAACTGAGTCTGAGCATTTCATTTATAAGTGTAATTTGTAGTTTGAATATAATTTGCGAACAAATCACTAGAATTATTACCGAGTTCTATTCAGTTAAGAAATCCTAATGAATAACAGAAATCAATGACCATACGGTAATACAATGATATCTATGGATATATTTGTATTACTTTAGTTAATGCACACTTCTAATTAAGAAAAAAGGCCAAATATAAATAGCGGGTTAACTTTAATATAGGTATGGAAAATCGTTTTGAATATTGTTAAAAAGACAATAGAAAAAAATAACAAAAATAAAGTGGCAGTATTTAAAGTACAAACGATTGTCTCACTCTACTTCTGTCCCCACCCCCCACCCACCCCCCCACCCCTCTCTCTCTCACACATACCCATGGTGTGCGTACATGTGTGTTCGTATTAATGTGCATACAGTATGATGTAAAGTTTCGATGGAATGACAAACCTTCATACCCACTCCTTCTCCTGCCCCACCCGTCTCTCTCTCTCTCTCTCTCTCTCTCTCTCTCTCTGTGTGTACCCATTATGTATCAGTGCAACTCCTTATCAAGTTAGTATTACTGTCTATACGGTACCTTCGCGAGTGACACGGTTGTCTCCTTTTTCTCTTTGTATTGCGGGACACATCTTTTCTGACAAATTAACGACTCACTCTGTCAGCGGTGAAGCGACAGGCCGTAAACCCGACGTCTTTTACCCAAACAGGCGTGAAAGATATAACACCCATAGCTCTTACACGTTAATTTGGTCGTAAAGAACTACAACACTTAGATCGGCTCCATAAACGGACACAATTTTCGTTTTCTTTCAATATAGGACTTTCAATAGGAAGAAAAATTGTCCCCCGCAGTCCCGGCCGCTCGGGTCAAAATTCTGGAGAGTATAGCATATGAATCATACTGTTTCAAAGTCGGAAAGGGGTTGGGGATTGGGGTCTGTGAAAAAAAATGAAGGACTGTGTAGAATTTTATTCAAATATTTTAGTATTTTACTTCATTAACGTATTATGATATGATTATTTATCCTGCCATTATTTTCTTATTTTGATTACATGTAAGGGGCACTTTGTCAGCTGAGTTTGTTTGAAGAAGGTTGCCATGGTCAGTGACTGCTTCCAGAACCAGTTTTAATATACACATATATACTAAGAAATATTGTTAAATTTGGCTTTGTGATGTTCACGATCAGACCGGCTACTATACAACCACATGCATACGATTGATCATACCTATCACACCAGAAGCACGCCACACAGCTCTGTGTCACGCGTGATAACTTAATTGCTGGTTTACAGCAAATTGCATGCAGGTAGTTGTTTGTATTTTATTTCAAACAGCATGGCAGGAATGTAACCAACGTCTGTATCATTCTAATTGTTGACCCATTTTATTTCCAGTATTTAGATGTAAACTGTACTCTCTGAATAGCAAGTCGAAGATTAAATCGATCATCACCCTTGCTTGAAAAGGTTAGGTGGATATATCCCCCAGTTTGTCCGATGTTGCCAAAATAATATCTGCATCACATTTTTACTTTTCTTAAGTGTATATGACAGCTGTTTACAATATATCAGGCCACTAGAGGATGGTCCCGGTCTGCATTTTATATTCTAGAACTCAAAATTAAAAGTTTACCTGCAGTTCAGTATCCCTCGGTGGGCCACTTAGCGGTGGCGGTCACAACCCATTGAGGAGGAGCGCTGTGAGGTCCTAATGGATAGGTCGTGCTTAACTCACAAACGAGTGCGTCTTTCGGGGGTTATGTTCGGTCCTATGACCCAGCAGTGGGGACGATTAAACATCCATGGACCGCATATGCTGTAGTCACATGACCTGGTAAACACCAGTATATAATATGATAGGAGGTCTTTGATACTGCCCTGTCAAGTAGCTAGAAACTGGAACTGAATTCAGCAGATGTATATATATATATATATATATATATATATATATATATATATATATATATACACTTAGCGTTAAGCTATAGCACTAAAATGGAGGCAGTTACATTCAACAAAAAGTACTTAAACATCATCCCCGGTAAATGGCTGCCGGGGGCCGCTGTCTCTGTTCTGTTGTATATATTTATAGTGAAACCTCGATAATATGCACGGGCACCTTTGGGACATTAAAACAAACATAAAAAGTGGTAATTACAAAAACTGCCAACTATATAGAGGTGCCCACTTTATGGAGGTGCTCCCCAGGCAGAAGAGGTTTATATCTGAATTTCATTGAAAGTGTTGTGTAAAAAATACTTTAGAACTGCATGCGCATTTTTGGGAGCATGCAATATATATATATATATATATATATATATATATATATATGTATATATATATATATATATATATATATATATATACCTTGATTCAGGAAACTATATATTCTCATGAAAATTGCATGCTAGACTTAAGTATATATGTGTAAGTCTCTCTGAAGATTCAGTATATAAGCCATAAATGCATACTGCAATGAATAACACATCTTGAAATCATATTCATTGTCACGAAAATTACATGCTCGGATAATACATGTCAGGACAATCAGATGCTGGCAAAAGGCTGGACCTTTCTAACCTTTGAAACTGAGTTTCGTGAAAATTTCAAGTACGCCAATAATTCCCTTTCCATTTCTATTTATGTTATATTGTCTCACAATATATATGTCTTCCTATTTTATAAGTTTCAAGATATGCATCGTGAGATATTTCTTTCAAGAGGTACCCACATAAGCATTTTCAATTTCCTTACCATTTCAAGCATTGAATCGTTGGAACGATCCAATTTAAATTCACAAAAATAATTATTGAAAACAGGGCTTCAGTTACTTCAGTGTATTTCACGGTAGGGCACATCAGAGGATATTAATTGGTAGTTAATTAACATTAGATTTAGATCAGCGTGCGCTATGGAAGTTTTTGCCTGCAGGGTTTAGGACACATATTGGGAAAGAGGTTGAATAAGCTGCCTTGGGCTTAGCGACGCACCGTGCGTAATTTTATGTTTAAGAATAAAGTGTGATTGATGGCCAATACTGCCTCGAGGTAGGCACGGTTCTAACTGTGACGTAGCCGGGGGCCTGCACCAATAACTGCTCAATTTGCTTTCAAATCGTTTGATAAACGTGCCTTTTTGTCGTCGTAGAACCAGGTGCAAATTAATTTTATATCACACCTTGGGTCGGCCGGGACGGGCCGAGAACGGGGGTTCTCTTACCTCCCTTCAGGGGTTAGCGGGAGCTGTAATGAAAGACGACTGGTTAAAACCACAGTGCTTAGGTCGTTAAATGCTCATTACTAGATACCAACTGCAGAAAATTCTGGAGTAACCTCTGACCGGTGACTCCACGCTTAGACACTTCAATACAAAAGCAGTCACGGCTCTGATGCCAGCGACCCTATCCGTCAGAGTAACCACTGACCCAACGCAGACTTCCACAATAAACCATGCATTTATACAGACAACAGACAGAAACCCTCTCCCAATTGATTCAAATCGCTTGAAAAGCGTAGGAACCCGAAACATCATTATATTCCTTTGCTGTCCACGTCCACAAATAGAAGAGGCACTGAAATTAATAGCTACGACCACGATTATTGTGTCTTTATAACTTACACCATTGAAGGGTTGCATGGCGAAGTCGTAAGAGAATATAAAGCCTGCTCTTTCTTGTCGCTGACTCGACGTACGACTGTCGCCCTCCACGCCCAGCTAGTCTCTCTCTGTCGCCTGTGCAAGATACTAAATTAAATACAGGCCCCCGCTTAAAGGCATAAAACTATTATTCTCCCGTTTGAAGGACCGGCGTTATGACTTAAATAGAATGTATTAAGAATTTTACCGCCCGCTTTCAGGTCTGTTAAACAATTGGTCTGCAATGATCGAGAAGCCCAGACTCCTGTCAGCTTTCGGCAACGTGGCGACGAATCGTACATCATAGTGACTGTATGATTTTATACCCGCCAGACCCCCAGTTTAATCTATTATGACATCGTGGTTTATATTTCTTGATACTTCTTACTTATATACAAGTGTTCAGCTGCAGAATACGAAGCTGAACAAAATATAACTCTGTGTTACCATGTTATATGAAAAGGAAATTTATTTATTTTTTTAAAATGATGGGTTTACCATGTTATATGAAAAAGAAATTTAATTTTTGAGGGAAATGATGATGATGATGATGGTAATGATAGTGTTGTAGATGATGATAATGATGATGATAATGATGATAACAATAAATTCGATGACGATGGTGATATTGATAATGACGATAACGATCGTAATTATTATGATGATCACGACAATGACAACAATGGCTATCATGATGATAATAATGACGATGATAATAACAATGATGATGACTGTGTTAGGGTATCAGTGGTGGCACTGCTAGTGATGATGATGGTGATAATGATGATACTGGAGACGACGTCGAACCGTTCATTGGTAATGGTGTGTTGTTGATGCTGCGATGATCGGGATTGAAAATAAGCTGCACTACAAAAAGTGCCCTTTTGCTCATGTTTCAAGTTAACTATAACACGCATAAAATGAAAATATGTTTGTTTTGTGACTCACATATGTGTTAATGGTGTCATTACAGATCCCAAAATGAGGAGCAGTTGAAACTTCTTAACATTTAGGAGACGTGTTTAAAACATGGTTACATTTTTACTTTTTTTTAAAAGGCGTGATATTTTCCTTTTTCTGCTTAATATATCGTGGTTTTTACCTCTTAACTGATGGTTAAATTGAAGCATAATCAACAGCTGAAGATAAGCAGAAAGCACCTTCACAGAGCACAGAAACAGTTCAGACGAAGATCAACCATGTGCACAGGTCATCTGCATGATAGGCCACAGTGGGCTTAATGACTTGTGAAACGAAAAGCTCTGATAAATATCTGAAATAGAACGATACATAATCTAAAAGCCCTTAGGTCTTATGAGAGACTGTCTTCACTTTTCTTCACACATCTTTGAAGTTTTAAGTACGGAAGGGACATATAAGGCCAAAAAAAATTAAAGGTATGGTTCTCAGGCACCGCCCGCATCAATTTTAAACCCCCGCATCAAATATTTTTATTTTGATTTTCAATAAAAACTTTCCAATTTTGAGCTGCTGCAGCTCCGACATTTCTTTCAAGGAGATAAAACCATACAATTTCCTTTGTTTTGTAGTGCTTTTACTTAATTAGCAAAGTAAAACTGTTATTTTCATGCTTTTCCCTTATCATTTGACATTTTTGTCGAAACATACCAAAAAAATTAAAATAAAAAAAGCGCCCGCCCGCTTTGATTTCTGAAAAAAAGTGCCTGAGAACCATACCTTTTTTTTTATTTTGGCCTAAGAAGGCCAGTCAAACCTATAAAGTCATATGATTATTTGGCACACATGCATGTGGCGCAAATGATGATAATAATGATTACCTTGACGCAAGTTACAGTGACAAGATAAATATATATGTGATTACGGTAGACGATGAAAGTTATAACGATAAGAAAACAGTGGCTAGTATGAACATTTATTTATTTATTTTATCATATTAAATTTATGCTAGGTAATACGTTCAGAAAAGAATGTCTGATCGACCCTGTTAGACAATGTAGTTTATATACAATGTAAAATCATGTAAAATGCAATGACAATGACAACATGGTAAAAGTTGATTAATATAAAATGACATACACAGAATGATAATGATATTAAGTATATACCAAAAATATATGACTATGACAAGCAATGTAATATACAGAGTACTCACGACAATGAGAGAACTAGGAAATATAACATAATATGAAGGCAGTATAAAAGCAGGGCTAAAAAAACGCCTTTCTGCCTGTCTGACACAGGCAAACACGTGCACGAAAAGGTATTTTTCATTATCCACCAATCCGTTAGAAACGTGATCACAGGTAAACACAAATGTTTTCCACATCAGTAGCTGATACGTAGGAGCAAACATGACACAAAAAAAAAGAATTATTACAAGTGCTGCTCCTCCAACTTCATATATTTCCCTATAGTTTCTTATACTTTCCGGCATTTAGACCCTCATCTCGAATATTTTTCTTGTTTTATTAACTGCACAATCATGTTTCTGATATAACAGTGCTACTAATGAAAACATTTAGTTCTTTTTACATGCGAGTGTGTACGTAGGGTGGCATCTAAGATGCCCAATCAGTTTACACTGGCTATAGTGCATGTGACTGAAAGCTTGATACTATAATTTATGATGATACACTATAGTATGCATCTTTTGCGGAAAGGCTATTTCTTTTCTGCAGAAAGGCAGACCTGTTATAATGTCTTTTCCGATGGAAAGGTCGAAAATTCCACAGTATTACGAACCCTGAATAGTAAAAGAAATAAAAAATGATGATGACCATGGCGGCGACGACATCCACGGTGATGATGATGATAATGATGATGAAGACGATAACGACGACAATTTTATATTATATACATTTTACGTTGAAGGTGTTAGTGATAACATCTGCTACTCTTCAGTCCTGTTTCGGGGCATCTTTACTTATCCTTTCCACACGACGAAGTCTAAAGATATAGAAGGGTTGGCAAAAAAAAAGAAAAAAAAAAAGAACACTATTTCTAAAATCAATCCAAAATTTATTTTAAATTCATAATAGGTCCCATAAAGTATGCATACATTATTTTAAATTTGGCACAGTGCTCTTTCTGATGGTATATATCTTTGATATTTTCATTAAATTTCTCATTATTTTGTAACATTAAAAAACTTACATGTTTAAAAGATGCACTATATATTTTTAAGCACCCAGTATACAGTACGCCACTCTTTAGTTAACTTATATTTAACTGCATGAAAACATCTCAAAAGTGTCTTTTTTGTTTTTCCTCTGCTGTGTGTCCTTCTGGTTGAAAAATGAAATTTAATTTTTTTTAATTGAAACAAAATATAAAATTTCAGTTTTAAGGTAGATAGAGACATGATAGAGATAAAAACAAAAACATACTGTGTACTTTTTAAATATTTGAAAAAAAAATAAATGTTTAAATATCACAAGAAAATGTAACAGATTAAAAATAACGTTTAATTTGGTCGTCTATTATGAATTTAAAACTACTTTTGGACTGATTTTGGATACAGTTTTTTTTGCCAAATCTGCTACATTAACAAATATGGGTACCTTCGAAACACCACCTGCTTGATATCATAATCATTTCACTCAATTCAAATTAAAAAAACTGATTATCTCCTTGTTACAAGACATTTAATTTGCTGATACACCGATACATATATTAAATGCAGTATATATATTTATGAAAAATTAACCAAAATTTCACCTGATAACAAAGCTCCTCGTGAAACGCAGTAATGTCGTCAGTGAGACTGCATGATTGACATGTGAACGTAAGAATTTCAAATGATCAATTCCCTGGAGTATGTGAGAATCATTCGTCCATAAATTCAGATAAATTGACCTGAGCCTATATATAATTCCATTCCAATCCAGTTCCAATGTGTTCATTTTTTTATTGTTTCTGCAAATGCAGTTCCGATGCTTACTTTCTCCTAGTATTTCCAATTCAATTACAGACTTTCATTTCTAACAAATCAATTCTTTTCCAAATCACACCTTTTTCCTCTTATTTATATCCATGTCCGATTAAATTAAGAATTGGTCCGAGGTCTGGGGGAACCGACCCTTCCTAAACTAACATTCTCCGAAAGGCAGTTTTGACTTTTCATTAATTTTGCAAAGGAACACATATATTTGTAGCTAGAACGCGCTCGGAGTCCGCATACCCCTGCTCACATTACTGGAACATTAGCAGGATCCCGAGAGAACTTTAATGTTTGATCTGTGAGTGCAGGAAATAAATTAATCACATGCCGAGATAAATGTTTGTCACGCTTACCACCTCGATGGTTAAATCACAGATCAGCTCTGCCCGATAGATTGAAGGCGGTCACGATAATATTACAGGCGATGCATGGAATTAATTATATAATGTTTACCTCCCTTGGGAATTCACATGCATGCACTTTAAGTTTAACAAAATAAAAAGGATTGGGGCGACCTCTAGTGCGCTATCTCTCAATTCAAGATTCATAGATTCCTTCAAACTAAAGCATTTTATTTTAAATAAGACATTAAGTGTGGTATTAACTGTTAAGGTATTAACTATATTTTCTGTGGATCAGTTGTATAGCACAGGACACATGTAAAGTGGGCTCGAATTTCCGCTGAGGCGCTGAGATTTTTCATGCCCGGTCGGCCCCCACCCACCCAGGATGCGAGCTCTAAAAGCTTAATGGGAAGGTTGTGCCCAACGGCCGGGCTTCACTCACAAACGAGTGCGAATTTCGGGGGTTCCCCAGCAATGAAGAAGATTACACACCCAGCGCCTGCCGGTGCAGTAGTCACCGAGAATTCCGAGTAGTCACCGAGCCTGATTATAACACCATGCTGGATATAAAATGAGAGGAAGCGTGTGATACTGCCCTGTCAAGTATTCCGAAGCCGAAATGGAATTCGGCAGATGTATACATATACTTAGTTAAGCTGGCATTTAAAAAATGGGGGCGGTTATCTTAAACAAAAAAGTATTAACAATAATTATGGTGACCGCTATTACCCACAGAAAAATTATTGAATCGATCCGTGGGACCTTTTTGAGTAAATTCGCAATAAGACAAACCATGAAGCAAAAACAACCAGCGACAAAAATGCCTGCACCATGCAACTGGCGGAGGTGTCACAAATATAGACATCCATACAGGCAAACAGACCGAAAAAAGACTGGGCGAAGATACCGTGAATAAATTTTTGCATGTTGGTAAATTTCGTGAATTTCTTGGTTTTGTAAATTTCCACGAAATAAAAATGCCAATTAATATACCTTTATAAGGAAATATGTAAAATGAATCATGCGTTCGCAACGTCTGTATATATGACTTACCTAAAATTACGAAGTTATGCAAGAACTGATCAGAAAATATTTTAATTGCAAATGATAAAGTATAATAACCCTCAAAACTACCTGTAATGACTCGAATTTTCTTTGTTGTATGAATTTATGATATTTGATTAAACCACATAAAATCAGATCTTATTTTAAAACTGCAGTAAAATTGGACCGTTTAAATTTCATTGAAATTTCCCAGCCCATTCACCAGATATATATATATATATATATATATATATATATATATATATATATATATATATATTTAATAAGAATTTAATTACTCAAATTACTCAAAATTCCTCATAGGATATGTATTTATACATACATATATATATATATATATATATATATATATATATATATATATATATAGATACACTGACGTATTGCTATAAGTAATCCATTGTAATATTACCAACAGCCAACGTCATTATAATTTATTTAAGTTATTTTTTCCTAAAAAGATCATGCATATAAAATGTATGAAATATATCCATGTTGATGTAAAAAGGCGATTCAGCAATCACACGGCGTCACTTGTGGGTATATAAGGTTGTACACGCTGATCTGTGAGAGAGATGTCCCCTTTGGGGATTGGGCATCAAACGCAGGTTTATGGGAATTTTGTGGTGACGTTCGTATAAAGCCACAGACCCGCTGTCGCTTCCGTATACCGAAGGATTGTATATGTCAATATATACAGGTGTATGGAGCCCCCCTGTCTGTCACCGTTACCTCATATATATACATGTATATATATATATATATATATATATATATATATATATATATATTTACGAATGATGCAAGCATATATGTTTAGTTATAAAAACAATATTAGTCCTTAATTTTTTTTTTATTTTCTAATATTTCAATTAGACTTAACCCTCTCTGATGTAACTCAAATGATTTAAATCATTTGAACAGTAAATGTTTTACTAGATTTTCTTTAATTTATATGCATGCACATGATGAACGTTTTAATATTTACTCAGCTGGTTGTTGTGGTACATTCAGCTGTGTCTATATATGACAACGGCCATTTATGACATGCAAGACATTAAAAGATAGATGGGGGGGGGGGGGGGGCTTTCTCAAAATGCCGTAACATTCCTGTGCCAACATTATTAATCATTGCAAGCTTTCCTTTTTAACCAAAAATGACAAATGGCTGAAAATTCCCGGTTCCCATGAATGTCTCAGAGACTGTGACACCCGACACGCGCATAATACAGACTGATCGTTTAATGAACATGGCAGGATAAAAAAAGGGACAAGACACGGAGCACATCTTGCTTGCTGTTTTCTCGATTACGGATGCCATAGCAACGACCACCTGCGTGCGCACCTATTCAAATGAGCGCGTGCCACCTTGCCACTCGCAAAACACCTGGACATATTCGTGGATACTGGTATGTATTCCACTTCATTAGTTACATAGCAACACATAATAAGCGCGCGCGCTCCCCGCCGCGACAAGTGTACTGGGCGGGTGTGAGGCACGGCTACATTTGTGTTTCCATAGATACCATGGCATTAATGATTATTTTAACGTGACTTAGATTATGCTTGGGTGATTTTTAATACTTAGCTGTAAATAACATCTCGACGTCTTCGTTAACTCGCTCGTATAACTTTACTTTGACCTGATAGGGACTTTGACGGCCTATATAATCGCAATGCGAATACATGTTGAAGCATGAAAGCGAAAATGGCGGGCTATATGTAACGTTATCTTAGGTCTCACATGAAACTGTTACTTTTATTCTTATATACAATAATGATGTAGTGTTTAATATACAGATCTACTGAGGATTAAAAGGTTAATTTTAAAGTGTAGAAATTTCTTACTTTATCTTACCAATACTTTTGATTATTTATTTTATATATTTCAAACATGTTTTACCAGGATCGTTTATGCACCTATTGAGCTGACTTAAAATAGGCTTAAATTGGCCCAGCTGAAAATTCAATCATAGACAAAAATAGGCAAAAGTCCATTAATCTCATGTATTTTAGTACAATCCCTTGATATTGCATGAATGGCGCTTGTATAAAGTATACACTTCAAAACAAAGTATACATCCTTATAAACCCTACAGAACATTAGGGATACACAACCGAGTGAATTTAGTTTTGAACAGCTATATTTAAATTCAATGAATTTCTTTTTATTTTAAATTGATAAAATACTCGATATTCCTAGTATTAGAAAACCCCATGGCACTTTTTAGCATCAGCAGGGCATCAGTATCTATAGAGGCGTATTTTGCGTTTGTCTATCTCAGAATCTCGGGGACTTTTTATACGGCGTTTCAGGAATGGGCCAATGAAGAATCGATTAGATTTGGTGTGCATCTGGCTCTTGATCCGGATTCAGGGAAGCCATCTAGGTATATTTACAAATGTACAGTCACTTATGAACAAATAAACCTGCATGGGAATATGCGCCGAATAACTGAATGCATACACGGTTTTGAGAGCATCTTTCCATTATGCCACCTGTAGCTGAGAAGACTCTTTGAATTGCCATTAATGTCGGTCCATTCTGTTGAATGTATACATATATGCATGTCTTTTGGTTTGACTTTCGGTCTGCCTGTCGCTTCTCATTCTTGTCTGTCTATCTTCGTTTTTCCTTTCTGTCTATTTATGCGCCTATCTGTCCCTGTTAGTCTCTCCTTACGTGTGTTTGAAAACTCTTTCACATTTGGTTCATTTTCGTCATTCCTTGCCCATTGCCCCGTCTCCTGTCTGCCTGCACGTCTCTTTCAACGTTTGCTCTTCGTCCTCCTCGCTTGGTCTTATACATCTCTCTGCATACCTTGTACGAAATATACATGTAATTTTTTTTTCGCGAGAGTTTCAAATTCGCGATATTTGCGGAGAATGGTTGCGAATGTAATACCTTCATAAACAAGAGGTCCAATCGTAGAAGGCAAGTTTGAAGTGAAAAGATTGATATTACATCTATGAATAATAATGTATTTTCAATTTCGCTATTATAATTACGGTTTACACACCGGGCATGCACGTCTTTTGTAAGGTGAGACCACGAAAAAAAGAACCCTCGAAAACACTGAAATAAAGTAAAAATCGCGAAATTTTAACCTGCGACTTGAAGCCCTTCACATTTAGCCTCGGGGTATACGTTCATTTTTAGCTGAGCTCTTAAGTATCATTTGAATGATGCGCTACGACTGACAAGACAAGAAAAACTATATAGGCAGGCCAAGGTATATTATACAGGGATGACAAGTGCGCAAGGTGATATACGGAATCTTGACGGAGTCCCCGAACCTTGTCCTCTTGGCTCTCCGCCCTATAATACCTGTCTACCACACATAATGAATTATAAATTTGTTCTCACCTCGCCGAAGCCAATAGAGTCACGGTGAATAGAAGGAGACACTTCTGAAGAACGATCCCTATCATTATATTTCTGACTGAAGTGTGAAAATCAAGTTAGCGTTGACATGCGCGAATTCCCACCTGTAATTACACGACGGCCGTGGCTTCGCTGCAAACTTGTATGCTTTAATTTGTGACGGTGTGTTTCTGGATGGTGTCTTTAGTCACACCTTTTAAAGTCGAGGCGACGTTAACATTAAACGGAAACCACCCCTTTGCAAGTATATTACACAAACAGTGTCCATCGTTCTGCAACACTTGACATATGGTGAATATATTTATGTATGCTCCCGGCATCACGTTTTGGAAGATCACTTATATTTGATATTTGCACATGCATGCTTGTATCTGAATATATATATATATATATATATATATATATATATATATATATATTAGAACTTTTCTGCATGGAGAATGATTGCATTTCTGCCCAAATCCAACCGTCAACTTGATAAGTAATGAAGTCGTTGGCATTGAATGTAGTCATTTTTGTTCCACAAAATAATGTATAAAGTCATATTTGTTCCACTTAATAATATATAGTCATTTTTATTCCACTGTATAATGTAGTCATTTTTATTTCACTAAATAATCGTCAGTCTTTTTTATTCCACTATATTATGTAATCATACTTATTCCACTATAGGCCTATATGTAATGTAGTCATTTTTATTCCACTATAAAATGTAGTCATACTTATTCCACTATAGGCCTATGTAATGTAGTCATTTTTATTCCACTAGATGTAATGTAGTCATATTTATTCCACTAGATGTTATGTAGTCATTTTTATTCCACTATATAATATATAGTCATTTTTATTCCACTATATAATGCAGTCATTTTATTCCACTATATATACTGTATACATATAGTCATTTTCATTATAACTATATAAGTGGTATAGTATTGGTTGTAAAATAATATTATATGATTGATGGAGATAAATCGACCGATGATTGATTAACTATGATTCCACTGTTTTAATATAATCCCAAGAGTTATAAAAAGATATAGATGTTTTTGTTTTGTTGAAATGGAGTCTTAAATTTTATTATAAGGCAGGTAATAACTATTTTGTCGATACCTTACGATTAATATTTCTTATGATCTTTTGTGATAAATATATAGTTTATGACATTAATGATAAATATATATGTAATTTGAAAAATTGAGGATCAATATTTGATTTATAATAAAAGGATAACCCTCCATACCTTGTTTTTATTTTCGGAGATCCTTTTAGAGTTCATTTTTAAGTTAATTCCTATTTAAAGGGTTTATACTTCATACTAAGTTTCAAAGAATGTGATATTTGCTTGGTATTTTCATCATATTAGTATTAATCTTACCGTTTAATAAAGTAACAGTTGATATATAAACTTTTATCGTTTGTTATCGAAACTTTGCAAGTGCGTTTTCTTTGTTGATATATAAATGGACTGTAGCTGTTACTGAAAATTTCTGTTAATGAAGACTAAGTATGTCTATATACCTGTATATATTTACTTCGGCTATACGATAAAAGCCATGTTGGTACAAGGTTCATATATATATATATATATATATATATATATATATATATATATATATATAAATCAATATAGATTCTATCTTCTCCGGGGGCCAAGTGCCTCATTTATATCGAGATCTCTCTTCTTTCTCTCTTTCTCGCTCTCTCTCTTGAATATATATATATATATATATATATATATATATATATATATATTTATATATACATATATATATATACATATATATATATATATAAGCGTGAGGCAAGGTGTTCTAGTTTGATACACAACGATGCACACATCCCGTGTGTCATGTGTGATGGCATTTACACGACACGGGATAAAAAACAAGCCGGGCGTTTTTGAGCACACTGTGTATGAGTAGCTTACGGTAATTAATTTCACAGTAATGTTCCCCAATGACCTGAAAGTGACAGGCGTGACAATGAATTGTACACATAATCATGCCATGATCTTGTAAGTACAGGTGTCATAATCGGCGTAAAACACTACTCAAAACCTCCTTTTATGACTTGTATAACGCTGTTGCCTGATGTTACCGTCAAACGAACGAGGCTGGTGGCATACCGAGTGAGTCACGTGACTTGTCGTCTGCTGACATCCACCGTGAAATATTTGACAGCGCAAGCGTTTATGCATAAAATACGTATACGGTCAGAATAAACGGCACGGTTCTGCTTAACACCAGTGTATTTATCGGAGTGTGACGTTACTAGAGGTGCCTTTTTAGGGATCAAGCGGTCATTTTCACCAATTGCGGCCTACTCATGATTAAACGACAACCGTAAAGCGGGCGTTTCCGGGCGATTTTACCCTTTCATACTATCATTCCCGATATCCCGGAAGGCCAAAAAACATGTTACGTTTATATGTAATATATCACATCGGTTTTCTCTACTGATTTCCTTTACGACTAATTTTAATATTTCTTTGGTCCGTTTGTTCACAGTTACTTAATTGATAATAATATGTATAAATGAAAACCTCATTATTTTAATATATTATAGATGCATACTGTTCATGTAAGAGAAGTAGTCATAGTCTTGATTTTGAAAAAAATAATTAAAAAAGTATTGGTATAATTAAACATTAACTGCACTTTATGATCATGATCGCTACAGGTGGCAGAGGGGGGAGGGGGGCGCTACCATGCTCATATACACATATACCTACATGTGGTACACCGATTGAAACATCAGAACTTAGTGTTGGGAGCCGATTGCAAAAGCTTGTTTGATGACTGAACGAACATAGTATCGACGTTCTAACCGGTGAAGTCAGACATTTCCTTCAACTAAAATATCTCCTACTGATATACACGAAGTAAAACATTGACTATAGCCATTTTGTTTGTAATAAAAGAAGCACGGTTTTGTAATATTGATCAATGCATCCAAATGCTGTATATATATATATATATATATATATATATATATATATATATATATATATATATATATATATTTGGCTCTTCAGTGCATGATGCAGTCGAGTCCAAACCATCCGAGTCCAAGTCCACCGTCGTCTAGTCCGAATCCTTTAGAGCCCGAGTCCAAGTCCGGGTCAAAGTCGTCCTCTCCTTGCCCTCATTATTAAATTTCAGAAAGTATATTTGTTTTATACATTGTATCAAAAGACTATTTAACCTATTCAGCCATAAGTTTAAAAATTAAGAAACTCATTCATAAACTTCAACCACTTACCTGTAACATATCCTTAGTCATTTTAAAATTTGATGTGACTACTCTGTATATTATATAATTTTACTGAAATGTTACTTATCCTCTTATACTTGGCTAAGAATGATTTCTATCCAAGAATATTGCCATATATTTTTGTAAATAAAATCTGAAAAAAACATGTTTTGACATCTTTACGATATTTTGTCCTGTTAAATAAAGATGTAAGGCTTATTTCTTGCTCAAACAAATAAGTTTAAAACATTTCAAAGGAATGCACATATGGTAAATGTTGATCTAAGCGATTTTGGATTATAAATGTAACTTTAGAAAGTGAATATAAATACAAGAGGTGAAATATTGGGGGTTATTTATGGAGACATGTCATGCTAAACCGCAATGATACCGGCTTATAATCTTCACAGGTGTATATATAGCCGTGTTCACGACATATACAGAAACCTACTCAAATCTGTGCCGAGGGCACAAGTCCTAAAGCAACACACGTAATTATTAAATCTTTGTCCGTCAAACTGCAAGTCTTGGAAATACCCGCGGTAGTTTATTTAAATCTGTTCATTGACCTTGCGGACAAGCAAATCTAACAAACAGTTGGTCCATCTACAAAGGCGCCACTGTCACATAATTGGACATCTATTTTCCAGCGTTTGGTTCGACCGGAGGGCGTTTGTGTTGCGAAAATTAGCGACAATACGGATGAATATTCACATGATAGGGGCAGACTTGTCACAATAACTTCGACATAGTCGCTTGTTTTTAGAACCGAAAGCCGATCATTCCGTCGTAGGGCTAATGTTTATGTGTCGATGAAAACGCACTGAGCGTATAACGTCCGCCAAAGTGACTTTAAACACGCTTGACTTGGCCTCGGTTCTGCGCCACTACCGTAAAGACTCCCTTGAGTTATTCAAATCACCAGACCACGTGACCTCCTTATTCCAATGAAAAAGACAAATGTCTCCCAGCCATGGCATGATACGACAGAGTGACATTGCTACATGGTGACTTGTGTCTCTGCTACGGGATACGGCAGACGTTTGGAATTACCTTAAACATCCCGTAAAGTTGCGATTATGTTTGGCTTGTGTCCGCTCGGGCTCTCGCCTATTTTTCACGGCATCACCGTTGAAGGTGAGTCATTTTTACCTGAGCGTTTATTATGTAGTTATAGATAATTATATATCATATTGTACTTCTGATATGATATACGGTGCATCTGAGCGCATGGATGCCCGGACACCTCGACCGTCCACACGACATCATCACGTCGCGGTATATTTATACATGTAGCTGAACCATCAAGTTAAATTTAGTAAATATACTTTGTTTTGCTTAAAATAAAGAAAAAGATTCACCATAATTGTAATATTGCATTTGTATGATGTATTACGAACTTTGTTTTGGTTGCTTTTAGATAAACTAAAGTTAAAATTGGCTATGATGTGGCATAAATACATGCAGGGATACTGATTTGTCTTCCTATATATACACCTTAATGTACGCGTGTATATATATATATATATGTTTGAATATATATTTAGTGTTTAACTGATCAATTATATGTATATATGCGTTTTGAAAGTTTATACGTATATTTACAAAAATCGCACACGCGGATTCATATATTTTTTTAGGTAATAAATAACAGCAATAATGATGATGACACAAAAAAATGATGATGCTATATATACAAAAAAAAATAAAGTTTCAAGCGTCCTGAAGACTGTAAAAAATATAACGATTATATAACAAATATATTAAAGGATAATAGCTGCATTGCATAAAACACACATCCATCAAAATATGATGAATTATGAAATCTTGATAGCTATTTGTTCATGTAAAAAAAGTGTCGTCGATTGATTGAGCTTTAAAAAATGAAAACGTATTTCTACTATAGATGAGTGAATTGGACTCGAGAAATGAAATTTAAATGAATCGAACTTATGTTGGATTTGGAATCGACAGACGTAGATTTGAAGATAAAAACCAACCAGTCTTCTCGAAAGGTGCGTCTCATGGTGCGTCATAAGGAACCATTTATATAGAGATATCGCACACACGCATGCAATCACACAGGAGCCTATATCCAGAGGAGTGTCAAGGGTGTCCGGACTCCCTCCCCCTTTTCCATCCGCGACCTTTTTTAAGGGTTTCAGACCATTTTTGCGGCCTGGAACCCCCCTTTGCGGACCCGGGGACCTTTTTTTTTAGGATTTGCCATTAGTCCTCCTGGGCTGGACCCCCTCCTTTTCCTAAATCCTGGATCCGCCTCTGTCACATAAACATAAATGTCCTCATGTAGGTTACACCTTTAATTGAATACCACCAGTTCCTTGTGTAAATTAATAATTGATTCATTATTTTTCAATTAGAACGATAAGTATATATATATATATATATATATATATATATATATATATATATATATATATATATATATATAACAGGATGAAGACGCCTTAGTATTGACTCCTTCGTCAGGTGTCAAGTCATATATATATATATATATATATATATACTGCCGTGTGATTTTAAACCAGGTTATGCATAGAGTGGAACCTGTCTAAAAAACTACCTGTCTAATAAACCTCCTTCCCATTAAGACAACCCTTGAGTGAACCGAAAACATTCACATAGCATGATTATCACTGACCCGTCTAACAAGACCACCTTTCAATTAAGACCACCTTTGGCCAGTCCCACGGGTGGTATTATTTCACAGGTTTCATTAAATTGTATATTAGTTTGTTCTTAAGGTACGCGCATATCTGTAAGTAAGAAATATAATTTTTTCTATGAAAACGCAAAAAAGGTTAACGTTATAATCACCTCCTATTCCTGCATAGTAGACCGTATCAAGATTTACGTCAGAGACGATGTGGTATATATATATCACGTAAGATATTTAGTTCGCCTTATCAAGACTTGCATGCATACGCACGCGCGAGCATCATATATGCACACGCGCGAGAGAAGACACCAGGGGTATTTGTGCGCAAAATGGCAATTAAGGCTGATGACCATAGGACAGCGCACCTCGGGTTTGATCCCCGGCATGAATATATGAGAGCAGATTGTAGTGGATCGCCAAAGGTCCGTGGTTTTCTCCGGATCCTCCGGTTTCCCTGACATCACAGACCAATATCCGTGCCATGGAGAGAATCTCAAATTTGTTATTGTACCTAGTTGTACAATCCATGTAAAATAAATCAAGTTTATATTAAACCTTGCACGGGTGATATGTGCATGTAGTTAAAATATATAGCAATGGGAGAGCGCATATACATTCGCCAAATCCTGGTTTCGCATCCTTATCCGACTTGACATTATTGAAAATGTTCCTAGTCAGCCAACCTGCGAAAAAAACCATTGAAATTCATTGTGAGATAAAACATGAACACGCAGAAACACAAAGAGGAGTGAACAGACTCTTCACAAGCCATCTTTATGTATTAAACATGAGCAAAAATACACAAGAATGTTTGTATTACATATCTTATAAATCACTGTACTGTTCTATTTATCACATATATTTAAAACAAAACAAACACCATTTTTGTGCTTTATTTGTCACAACGGTATTTTATACATGTTAACACGAACTCGCTGAATGTCGTGAACCTAAGTTTGACTGACTTGTCGCATGCATTTGAAAAGAAGAACACCGTTAACGCTTTGCTCTTAATGTCAGAAAAAACTAAATATAATATTGACACGTCATAATGCATGACCCCCGCGTGCCCGCGAAACCTTATAAAATGTAGCCATACATATCAGCTTATACACATATATACCCATCTATTCGCAAATTATACCTACTTTTATACAAAGATATATAACAAAAAATTTAGCTCCATCACAATCCATCGGGGTTTCATTTGCATAAAATAATTTTACTGACTGAAATTGATATTTTTCTGGAAGTTTCTCATGTCAAATGAAATAAATTATACATTTGATAATATATTTATGATTATTTATATATGCGCACATTAAAGTAAGCATGCATGCATTGGTTAAAACTGTACAACAGAAGTGTATTGTAGAGCATATCAGAGGTAAGTCACGTGGCTAACATAGCGTGCGGTATATTAAAAAAACTGTTTTTGTAACAGTTAAAGAAGATGAAACTTATTTATGTACCCTATATTTTTTGTTAACCAGAAGAACGTAAACAAAAAATATGAAGTATATCGAAACCTTTTAATTATCTTCAGATACCGTGTACCCATTTTGAAATAGGATTAATGGGTGGGGTATATTATAAATGATTATCATTATATTGAAACTGATAATGACCGATCCGTGTATAATATAAGATCCGTGATATTAAAAAAAATCAGCGCTCACCTGTATGAATACTAGTATATTGATGCAGTTTTGAAAATATATTTGCATATTATACACCTTGCACGAAAATCAATAGAAATATAGTATACATAGACTTACGTGCACCTAAAATATTGAATTTAACTACACAGCTGCACGAAAATATGCCTTTTAACAGATACATAAAAAGGGGGCCTGGACAGCTGAGTGGTAAAACGCTCGGCCCTCCCCGCTGGCGATCCGGGTTCGATTCTCGGCGTGGCTATATGAGAGTGGGTTGTGGTGGCCCGTCCAAGGTCGGTGGTTTCCTGCGGGTCCTCTTGTTTCCTCCACCCTTACCCACTACCGAGCGATAACATCCGAGTCCTCTTACATGTATTTGTTATTATAACTAGTTACTCAATCCATGTAAAATAAATAAAATTTATATTTATACATAAAAAGGTTTATTTCATGTGAGAGTAAGGAAAAAATGTATTCCTTAAGACACACTCTGCATGAATGCATATTTTTAAATTCATTTTAATGTCATCACAAATCCGAGCGTGCGATTGCACGCGACATGTCATGCATACATAATTAAAACTTTTTTATAATACTTAATAATGTTTAATAGCAATATAAGTCCTATGTAGATATATTGACGAAATGGAAAAAAACTTGCATGGTTGAACACTCTTTACATTTCTTTCTATAAAAATAAGGCAAGGGAGGGAGAGAGAGAGAGAGAGAGAGAGAGAGAGAGAGAGAAGGAGAGAGTGAGAGAGAATGACAGTGACAGAGAAAGAGAGTCATACGTTTATGTCTAAACTAGTTTTCTATAACATTTTACAGCACTGTATGATTTATATGTCTAAACTATATAGGGAATTTATACCTCGTACACAGAAAGTGCATCCTTTTTGTGTTATCTTCTCTTTGATAATGTATGCGAGAATTACAGGTTTATTTATTTAACAGGGCTCTGCAAGACAATACAGTTTATACAATATAAAACCCTAAAATATACAAAGAACAATTGCAATTTGATACAAGTACCTTGCGAATTATTGCATGGTTATACATGAGAAAATGCAAAATATTTACCTATAAGAATCTAACATTAAGGTTTTAGCATGTAATGGGTAATGCACCGGGACGTTTAAAACAACGTATTGATATGAGCGACAGAGGTTGTTCTCTTCGTTCCAGTAGAAATGGGAAAGAGGCTGGTTGTGACGTCATTGTCACTATCAAGCTGTCTTATAATTTGCATAGAACTGATGAGTTGTATATGATCGACTTGTGATGTGTATTCCATGACGCAAGGAGCGTCCTATACCGCGTACAAATAACGCTTTATCAATAATTATTTGTTTTGTACTTTGCAGGACCTTGCGTAACATTGAAATATGTATAGTGTCATTGTCAGTCTTATAATAATAATAACCATGGTAATAAAAGTGATGATACAATAATACAGCTTCCATAATACAAGTGGACTATGTTCACGTGAGTGACTATCAAACTTTTTTCCAGTATTAATCTTAAATATAGACAAGATTTTTGATAAAACAAAAACATACAAAAATAATTAAACATGACGCAACACATTAAACATGACTTATTCACATTTATACAAACAGAAAATTCATAAATCAATATATTTATAATTTAAATTTACAACGACCATGCATCAAAGAAATACCCAACAGATCAGAAAAATTGTTCCATTTGCAATAAGATGGCATTGAGTAAACATTGAACAGATTGTATACAAAATGATACATTTTTACTAACACTCCAGACCTAACAGACATATACAAGCATGTCTTCTCGTCAACGCTATATTTGTCATTACTTACAATAAAAATCTTTGAAGAAGAAAAGTATTTAATCAGTTAATTTTACTGTATATTATACATTACATGACAGGTCAACGTGACTGGAACGTATACATGACAACCAGCATATCAATTAACCAAGTCTGTCATGTGATTAATGACTGATCTGTGTGTCAGTGTTAGTTTGTTACATAACTGTGGGTGGTATCAACGTTTTTCTCTCTCTATTTCTCTCACTCTCTCTGTCTGTCTCAAATATGAATATGTAAGTATACACGCATGTATGCATGCATATTCGTAAATATGTATATTTATTTATAACGAGCGTACAGATATTTTGCATTGGGCAATGCAAAACATTGTTTCCTGTAAAAAAACTTCAAACTTAACCTTAATCGTTTATTTAAAAACATATTTATTTAATTATCTCTCTATTTAGAATTGTTGAAAATAACAGGCCCATACATCACAATATATAGGGCAGAACATCACGTATCTTCAGAAGATTTACTAAACGCATGTCTATAATGTTCTTATTTTTTAAGCCAGTGTATCTGTGACATTATAATCCAGGATAAAACCTCCTGGCCATGAATTTCATATTAATCTTAACTGTAGGAAATTTGTTCAAAACGAAAAAAAGCTTGTCACGCAAAACAAGGTTTGTGGGTATGACATACATTTACCTCCTTGTCCGTCTGTCTGTCTGTCTGTCTCTCTTTCTTTCTTTCTCTTTCTTTCTTTCTCTCTCTCTCTCTCTCTCTCTCTCTCTCTCTCCACGTTTACTTGAGACATACGTTTGTTGGTGTAAACAGTATTTTATTGAATCATCAACAAGGATCGGAAAACAGGGCATAGCCCTATATTAATTCCTCTCCTAAGATACAAGATATATATTAACATGTTTAAAAAAATAATGGTACAATGCAATCAAATACAATTCAGTGACAAAGAAATCCCTACTATTAATTTTTTTAAGGTCCTTGTGTTCTCAGTATTCATTGATAAATAAAAATTATAAATAGGTGCTATAATAATATAGCAAGAAATTACAATTTGTGTGGAACACAAAAGAAAATGTACCGCAATAAGCGTATGGGCTATGTTTACAATTGGCCTTGCAATAAAATCATGATCAGGCTCCATACACTAATATTTATATAAAGTTCTCTTAGAATCGACCACTCTCTTCAATAAAACAGTAAATTTTCTCAAATAGTTGAAAGTTATCTATTTTTGGTTTGTTTTTATCACCATTCAGGTAAATTATTTCAATTTTTTTTTCATCTCACACGGCATGCCTCGTAGTAATTCCGTTCGTTTGTTGGTATACATAGGACATGAGAAAAAATAGTGATCTGGCGTCTCCTCAGAAGGACCACACGCACAAATAGCATTTTCTACACAATTATTAAGAAATAAATGCCATTTCAAAGCACTACATCCTATACGCATCTGAGTGTGTACGATCTGTTTGTTCTTACGGGTCTAATAAAATATACGAAAGTCCCAAATCCTTTTTAAAGATCTTTATTTAAATCTACCTTAATTCACCTCAATCTGAAATTCGTAAAAGCGAAAATTAGTAATTAACCCTCAATAAGTAAATATAACCTTCCTTTCCCAACCCACGCACACACGCGTCTCCAGCCGTCGTCAGTATGTCGAGATTACAAAATGTAAACTCCGCACCGCAAGGAGCGCTTATAGTTAACAATGAAGTCTTGTTGAAGTGTCAGCGACTGAAAATTATAGCTGTCCTTCTGGTGGTGATTACATTAATGACCGAACTAAAGCACAGATTACCCAATCTACAGGCACGTGGCACGACTCGTAAAATCAAATGTCTGACGTCACACCTGGCTTATATACGGGATGATGTCCTGTGTTACAAATATATATGTTGGTGGTGGTGAAACTTGGCTTGTATATTTGTTAATTTGGCGATGTACACACTTTCCTCGATTTTCAATTGAATACAACCTGTTTCAATTTGTATAATTAAACACTTGTTTCAATCATAAATTTATATATATATATTATATATATCTATATATATATATATATATATATATATATATATATATATATTAAGAAGCCCCAACCAGATAAACACTATTCTCGTATTTAACCACAATAAGGACAAGCATGCCTTCCAATTATAAAAAAGAAGAGAAGATATTTGCTAGAAATTACTTATTCAATTAAAATTAACTTTCAACAAGTAATAATACAGTGACTTTTGTATTATAGAATAAATTCAGATTTATATATATATATGTGTGTGTGTGTGCGTGTATATAACACAAAATAATATCATACAGAATGTTTATTTATAGTATTATTCTGTCAAAATGGATAAATGTACAGAAATTTAATTTTTCAGTCCTTCTCTTTTGGAGAGGACGACCTTGATGCAAAGCATTTGTCATAATTCCCTCGCTTTCAAATTAAACAAAATCACTGACTAAATTAATCCGAGAACAAAGAGAAATGGTGTGACAAACCGGAGAACCCCCGAGGCCCAATTTTCCACCATAATTTCAGAGAAAACAATAATGAATCTCGCATTGTTATTTTATTATTTAATAAATGGCGTTAGTTTTAATGTTTATCAAGTAGAGAATGAGAAAACAGTGGCTAAAACAACCAAATTTCGCGCCCGAGTTGTCGTAGTGGTAAAAAAACTTGTTTTTGGTCATTTTGATTTTGTTAATTTTCACAACATCGAAGACGTGAATTTCAAGTTAATAGTGAAATAGCTACGCTAATTTCCTGTTGAACATCTGTGAAATATGTGGCAGGTATTGACGGCAATAAGCCAGCGTTCAGCTCGCATTATTTGTATCAATTAAACGTGTCAGGGATAATTTGTTTGGTCGGGTTCGCCCCGAGCGTTCAAGCTGCTGTTTAATTCATATTAGCTCTAACCCTACTCGGCGACATGCTGTTTTCGGTGTCAAATGTGGTTCGCAAGTTAACGCCGCCCGTTGCATATAATCACAACCTTATCGCAACCTTACTAAAGCAATGCATTTATTTGAAAACACGGCCAAACGCACCGACCACAAGTGGGAAATTAATTAGCACTGCGTTGATTGGGCTTCAGCCAATAGGATTCGAGAAGGCCATCGCCCCGGGGACGTTGATAAGATCCTGGGGCTAATTAAGCGGGAAGCCTGTGTCTTTGAAATTTCCGTTTGCTTTAATAATTATGCATGCGCATGATTTGCTACGGGGTTAGCGGCTCAGCTTACATATAGGAGAGTTTTGACATGCTTCTTGGTGGTCAATTTCACTTGTTGATTTCACTATCAGGCTAACAAGACGCCTCGCACATTCCAGCCTGGTCAGTTTCACTTGTACGTTTCACCAGTACTCGCACTGAGTAGACTTGGTATTGATCTAATATCAACAGCGTAAATGGATTACACTACAATAGAACACGAAGCTTTGCTCCGGGGTAAGTTTACGCGGATTATCCGATTTTATTTGACAAATTAGGCGAAAAAGTAAATACTATTCATGATATTTGCTCACTTCAAATACATGTACACTAATAACACTTCTGTCATTTTTTCTATACCAATTTTTCAAAACCGCTGTTTACTAAAAAATCATGAAGTATATAGTTTTATGAAACAAAAGTATATACTTTATAATATATATATATATAATATATATATATATATATATATTTATATATATATATATATATATATATATATATATATATATATATATAATCTAGTCACTTTTACAGGGTAGAACTTGCTATGATGGTTTAAGAAAATAATAAATAGGTATCTAATAAACACATGTAAAAATGAATTTATATCAATAATATCAAATTAGTTTACACACCATCCGTACAGGTTACGCTGGTTAAAATAAATTAGAAAAAATGTTTGCAATGATTATATATCAAGTAATTTTTCTGTCTATAGATTTATATATATATATATAGGTCACTTGTCCGCGAGTAACTCAACCAGTAATTAATTACACGTACATGAATGGATATACCTGTCGCAAAGGTATCACGTATACAGTCATTATATCAGTACTTGTGCTGTACAAGGATTGAAATCGGCACATGCTAAATTATTATATGATTTACGTGAAAACTTCACCAATCATTTGTCATTTTCAAATTAATAATTCATGGTAAAGCGAAAATGGTACAGGGACAATTTTCAATATTGTTGAAAATTCGTAATGGATCCTTTTATATAAAGTTTTATATGTTTTTTTTTTATATGAACAGGTTCATATTGAGGATTCAATGTGTGTGCGTGCGCGTGTGTGTGTGTGTGTGAGAGAGAGAGATAGGAAAGTAATATACATTTCATATATTTGAAAGTGAACATAAAATTATTCAGTGTGTTGAAATTATTCTATATTATAATAATATTTAACGTTACAGACCATTTTTTTAAGAACCCAGCAGATTCATGTTTACTCGAGAAAAGAATTTCAGATTGCAGGTTTACAAAACTTATCAAAAATACAAACTGGTTTAAATAAAACAGATTTTCAAAACTTATAAAAAATTCAAACTTGTTTAAATAAAATTATCGTTTTTTTTCTACAGGTCAGGGGCGAGTGAACCAGCTCGGAGGTGTGTTCATCAACGGCCGACCTCTGCCGAACCACATCCGACTGAAGATCGTGGAGTTGGCGTCCCAGGGTATCCGCCCGTGCGTCATCAGTCGAACTCTCAGGGTATCTCACGGCTGTGTCAGCAAAATCCTACAGCGATACCAAGTGAGTACTTATCTATGTTTTAGTTTCATCAACAAAAAATATACACTTATTAACATTAAAGACCATATCAAACATTGAGACAATGCAGTTTGAGGCACAAGTCATATTTGGCTGTTCCTGTATAGGTTCGGACCCTGATATTTGTATAAGCAAAAATTCTGGTACTTCGCATAAGCATACATGCGCAGTGACTTTGCCGTAATTCTATATTCGCCTGTATGTTTTCAAGATATGAAAACAATAAGGAAAAAAAATGATACTTTTTCATTCTTGTTATTTCATGAATAAAAAAATAGTATTCCCATCGTTTTCTAGAACATTATAATTGCACACTCCCAAGTTAAGTTACCATATTCATGATTATTCGGCCTGGCTTTTTTATTACTTTTATGTTGATAAATGTGTCTTTAGCTTCTTTGATAAAAATAAATGTCCTAAGAACCTACCTTATAATAAAATCTAAATTTAGATTTTTAGTTTATATATCTTTCCATTTATTATTAAATCTTTATTCAGAGCGTATAGCGTTGAAACTTTATCTGATTTGTACAGTACAAACGGTGAAAATTGTTAAAAATGGATATGAATTATATGCAACACTGCATACAATCACGTGGTGGCAAAGAATCCACATTTTAGAATCTCTCTTTAATTGAGTTACTTAATATTTATATGATAGTGAGATAAAACAAATGAAACCAAGCACAGAATAAAAATTGACATTCACGCCGCGCAATATACACGAACAGCAGATTTTCTTCTTTTCGTAAACGTGAATTTAAATTAATTGATTAAAGAATTATTCAATAAACAGTCATAGTATTTTACATGAACCTTTTTTTTTGTTTCGCGTTTATATGTATTTTCAAATAAGTATACGGAATCAGTTACAGAAATATGATCCAATGTATGTTTTACAATAAATTTTTTTAAGTTTTAATATATACTTTTCAGCGGATATAAGCCAAAATACTTTTACAAATGCATGTATAGGATTAGACCAACATTTTACATTTATTTCTCACAATTTAGCTTTGTTTTCCTTTTCTAAGGAAAAAAGTGTTGCAGATTCATATTCTGACGTATCATTAACGGATATATATTTCCATGCACATGAATGTAAGTTTTCTTTAAAACAGATATTTTACACTCTTCGACAGGAAACGGGCAGTATCCGGCCAGGGGTGATTGGCGGAAGTAAACCGCGAGTAGCGACACCGGATGTAGAGAAAAAAGTGGAAGAGTACAAGAAAGACAATCCTGGAATTTTCAGCTGGGAGATACGAGACCGACTGCTGAAGGTGAGACTGACGTCACGTCATATTACGTCACTTCTTTATAACATGCTATATGATACTATATAAAAAAAAGAGCGAGATATGTTTAATTATTAACAGTTGAATGTATTATATATTTGCTCCTTATTTCACTTTATGTACTACCTGATTCAAATGCATAAATATATTCTGAAGATTGAGAATTAATTTCGATATGCACGGACGGTCATAAAATGATTGACGGGATGTGTGTTATTTAGGTATAATATAATTTTAAATTTGTTGAATTTGATTTCTCTTTGCAAACACGTTTGGTATGGCGACACAAATCACTTGAATCTATTTGCAGCTCTTATCACGCCTTTAACAATTGTAAATCTTTTCTATACTAAAAAAATGACAATTTTTTTATGTGAAAATAATATATATGCCGCATGCGAGCATTCAATTATATGAAAATAAAACTTCCTTCGATACAATACAAAAAAACCTGATGGACTAAAAGAGGAATACAGATAAATAATAAATAGGTATAGTTAAAAGAACATTTGTAACATATTAAAAAGTGTATAACAGGAAACATGTTCGCGTGAAGTCCAGAAGTCTGAATTAATTTCTTCTGTTTCCCAGGAAGGGATCTGTGACCGGGCCAGCGTCCCCAGTGTGAGCTCCATCAGTCGGGTATTGCGGACAAAGTCTGATAAAGACGGAGAGGTAGAAGAAACGACGGAGGGTGCAGACCTGGGCGGCCACTCTGTGGAGGGAATTCTGGGAAGGAAGGACTCCGTGTCGGTAGATTCACCAGGTTAGAGGGGCTTATTTTTATATGTAAACATGCACGGAAACACACACACACATATAAATATCATATATGTATATACATGGATATATTATAAAATATTATATACAATACGCTATGTTCTTATCTGCAAATGCTTTGATTTAAGGGTTTAGTGTTAATGGTGCTCTGATTAAGAAGAGACAAAACTATGAAAATAAAGTGGAGAGTAAAACGATAATAACATGTACATATATACCCTTAAATATCACTTTGTTTCTGTGCAAATAAAACACTTATTATTAACATATAGGTAAGGTTAAAATAAACCTAAAATTTCATGATAATGAAATAAATGATAAAATTACGAAAACGATAAGGTTGTATATATAATAGAATTATAAACTATCTGACGGTTATAATATCAGACTTAAGAAATATAGACATATGAGATGGTAGGGCCGCAAGAGCTACGTGTTATACGTATCGCATAACTAAATACCTCGACATGATAACGCTATATATAATAATATTATCATCTCGGAGGAATTGACCTTTCCTTTAAAACAAGTATCGCTTTGCTCCATTAGACGTAATATCCTTGTATGCAAATATTAGTCATACAATAACTTATAACCATTCCTAATTTGACATATATCCTTTCAACAATTTAAATACCCACGATAAGAAATAAATGGTAACTACATACATTTTATTACTAATTTGTTAAGAAATGAGACCCACTTTCTTTTTTCTATTTTTGTGTGTCATTATGTCATTATTTCCTCTGATTTTGTTCAGGCTTGGTCACGAAATGTTGTTAACGTTTCATGTTCATCTGTTCATTGTTCTTTTGCGTTTGATATAGATAATAACACTACAAATACCTGGCTTATATTCCCTTTTCTGAATTCAATACTTTATTGCTTATTTTCCCTGTGAAATATGGTCAACTTATCAAAGGAATATATCAAGTATAAACTTCAAAAGGAAATGGGACTTGACTTGACTGAGTCATACTGAGGTGGTTACCTGAACAAACACACGTTTGATGTGTCGGCAGTGTTTGTTCTGTACGCGTGGTGGCGTTTTACAAGCTGCGAACGGTCACCTTTATATACCCATATAGATTCATAATGGATATAAAATCCTATTTCACGCCCTTGGTTTGGGTAGGGCTTCTAAATCGGCCACATTTCTCAAAGCCGCAAGACCGTAACGTCACCAATCAGCAAGAAAATTGACCACCAATACTTGCTTGGCTTCGTGGTCAAGTGGGAATTGGTCACCAATGTATGCGAGGACAAAGCACCCTATAATAAGCTAAAGCACAGTGTGAAAATGTGAAGTTAACGCCGGTTTAATGCTTGTAACCTAAGTACTCGCTAGAGTTATTGCCGGGTACCTTCTAATTTGCTGGTCACGATAACACCTCGCCCTCTCTGGCCCTGGGGTCAATAATTTTACCCTTGCCTCCCTGTGTATTAATGCACCTCCATTCACAGTTGCATCAAGCTAGCATAAAATGAGCAGACAGAACCGATTAACAGCCTAAACCGCTGAAAACCGACACCATTGTTCCGAGACACCTTTTCAGCAAACACACAACGTGTTTCAGCACATGTTAGTATGTATAAAAGTCTTATATTGTCACGGTGGGTCCCCGCTATATGCAGTCCAGTTAGGTTCAGACCTTTTTGAAGCCAGCTCACTTTACAAGCTAATTTCCATGTTAATAGTCTCCAGTGTTTATACAAAGGCGGGGTTGTTACGGACATTTGCTCATAACAACATCAAGCTGTCTAATGAATATTTAAACCCCCGGTTTTATTCTCTCGAGTAGTTTAATGACAGCCGAGCATTTGTTCCTGGTCCCCGGGATGGTCATTACGTCACGTGATCAAGGCCACCCGCCACGATGAAGTGATCAGCGCGCATGCGTTCACACGCGCACGTGCGCGCAGCGGGTACGCTTTGGATAAATTATTCCAATCTGTGCAATGTGCTTCCAAAGATAAATTTCCGCAAATGACTCATTCATATATTTATGCAAAAGAATTTAAATGTTGTGTACAAAGGATAAATTCTCAATTCGGCAAACACCAATTTGTACATATTTGTCTCTATTTATGTATGTATGTGTGTAAGGCTTTAGACCTTACATTTAAAGTAAAAGTGTGTGTGTGTGAAAACTATTATTCAAAATCTCACAAAATAAATGCTATTTGTTTTTATTAAACTGTCAGAATTATTTGTCTGAAAAAAAGAAGCAAACGACATCCAAATATTCAGTTTCCTCCGACATTACATTGCAGCCAGCTGACAGAAATCACAGGATCGATAATTCAAAAATATAATCTAAGAAATAAAAAATGGGATTAAATTTCTCAAGAAAATTAAAACTTGTTAAAGTTCTATACAATGTCCTGGTAATGATATTTATTTTTTTTTAATATCAACTGCATAAAATGTGTATATACTAACTAAACATTCTTTTTGGTGTTATAAGGTGGTTAAGGTTAGGTATACAGATACTGCTTTCGTTAATTATAAGTAAACTGAACGTGACCTTATTATATAAAAGCCTGATAAATCAAATGTAGTTATGTACCATGACCAGAGACGGCAATTAACACAAAGAAATGTATTCCGAAAGTAGATTGAGACCGCACAGGCGCAAGCATAAAATAAATACGTAGGTGTTATGTAAAACGTAAATTATTTGATAAAACAAGCGCAATTGGAGTAGGTCTGTTAATTGTTTTCTTAATATAACAGTGAATTTTCCATGCTTTCGTGCCGTCTGTCACGGGTCTCCTGCTCATTGGCCATGACCGACAGGGGGCGTGATGTATAGATTCATACATCACGTAACGTGTGAAATAAACGATATGGCATCACACATTCTTGAAGTGCCCAAGCTGACCTTATATATATATATATATATATATATATATATATATATATATATATATGAGAGAGAGAGAGAGAGAGAGGGGGGGGGCTTCTATATATACACGCATATATATGTATATAACATTTGTATACATATTTAACAACATAACTTATTTGTTCATATTAAGCATAAAAGTATGTGCTAGTTATAAATATTGAAACACTCAGAAAGAAAGAAAGATAAGCAGAAACATCTAACTGAAATCATTTTTTCGGCTTCAAACATGGAGTATTTAGGCGTACGTATATTATCTCATTTGCATATGATGACGTCATTATTACCGGAAGAATGCCTTTTTCTGTAACAGATGAGGACGAAGACTCGGACATAGATTCTGAGCCGGGCCTGACGGTGAAGAGAAAACAAAGACGTAGCCGAACTACTTTCACAGCGGAGCAACTTGAAGTGTTAGAGAAAGCTTTCGAACGTACACACTACCCAGATATCTACACGCGGGAAGAGCTAGCACAGCGAACAAAGCTGACAGAAGCACGAGTACAGGTGAGACTCATTATATGAACCACAAGATATATTAATGATTGGATCTAAAGATCCCGTATTTGATCTGAACTTAACATCTCCACATTCATTAACCACATACGGAATATTACCAAGCTTCTATCAGACTTTACAAAAGGCATATGGTAGCGCAGGAAATACATTAATCTAAAACAAGAGAAATGTATGTCACAACCTTTCCATAAATTTGGATCCATCAACAGATTAAACACAACCATCAAACGGTGACAAATTCATGTATATGAAATATAAAGGTCTACAGTGCTATGAACAGATGCTGATGATGACGATGTTAATTATTGTTACAACTCTAATTCCTGTCCTTATCATTATTAATATTGATTACTCTTATTATTATTCTGAATATTTTTCCATGTTTTTCTTGATTTCTATTCTTATTTTAATTCTTATTATTGCAGGTCTGGTTCAGTAACCGCCGTGCCCGCTGGAGGAAACAGATGAGCGCCAGTCAGTTGATGCCGTTCAACAGCTTCGTACCCGGATGTAGCTTCTCCTCATCAGCTCCCACATACAGCTTCATGTCGCCATCTTCTCCAATCATGCAACAGCCAATGTTGCCCAGCAGCGCCAGTCACGTGAGCAGCATGCCACCACCGCCGCCACCACCAGTGCCTACGTCACATACGGGTCCGTTTAAGCCTACCTCAATCCAAGCCAGTAACTTGTCGTTTAATCACCAAACGCCGTCGCCATATTGGAATCACTCCTTCCTGTCAGCGTCATCAAATATGGCGGCACCTTCAAGCAGCAGTCACTCAGGAAACTCATTTTTGTCATCGAACTTTGTGCACCATGACCAAGCAGGTTTACATCCGGGTCACCATGCGTCTTTGTCTCTCGGACAACTCAGTTCAATGGCGAGATTAACTGCTTACTGATAGGTTCATGTACTGACCACGTAACTCAAGTTCATGCCTTAAAGACGCATCTATTTGTTCATTATTAATGTTACTGATGAACCTCGATAGTACTTTAGACTGTCAGTTTTCTGGTATTAATGTACTGATCACCAAAGACGTTTTGTTCACTATTCGAGAACTTACGCTTGATTTGTAACATTTGTTATGTAAAGTTTAATTTAATTAATTTAATGAATTAATATATGATTCATCACATATGATCTGTTGATGACAGACTTACTTTCTGTATTTAGAGTTATGTGATTATATATTAGTATGTGAAAATCCTACCCATGTTTCTAGGTCTGTTATTACAAGATGACGAAGGGTTTCATAAAAACCTGGCAAGATTTGTATGACAAATCCCCTGTCAGTAGCTCCAATCGATAACACCCTTCCTTGAGCAAAAAATAATCAAGCTCAACATTATTTTACCCTTGCAACATATTATGGTCCTTTACAAAACCCTTATAGTAATTTTTTCGTTTACAATCAAAATATTAATAAATATGTGATAAAAGAAAGACACACCAGGTATGGATATGTGAGGTATAAGTTATCAAAAACAATGAGAAAGAGATAATAAGTTTATGAAATGAGGAGATTGGATTTAGTAAGCTGTTGTCCTTAACCTGGGGGTCGGGGGTTAAGTATGTTACCGGGGGGGGGGGGGGGTTATATCGTCATTGGTGGATCTTGTCCACACAACATTGTTTTTGTTTTTGGACAGATTTACAGCACATTAATTCAGACATGTCTCATTTGATCATATGTATATTCTCATCCCTCATACATTATCTCTGTCGACATCGTCCTGTTTTATTGTCATTAATAAATATAACTGTATATTTTTATCTATGTGTTTCGTTTTATTCAATGTGTGTGATTATGTGCTTTCATTTAAACATTTGAGAAACAAAAATTGCACCCTGATTGTTATCTAAAAATATTAGCTTTTGTAAAAATCTAATAAATTCTGTTTTTTTTTTAACCAAAAAAAAAATGCCGATAATGAGAAGTCAATAAAACGAACTCAGGTTATTAGGAGAATTTTGTGTTTAGTCTCAATTTAATTTCTTTTTCATAGATAATTTCATGGAAATTTCACTTCTGTTTGACACATCCAATCAATCAACGAGACAACATACAGCAATATGCCAATAGAAAATTTAGAGACTGTCGATACACACGCACACAGAGATACAACAAACATCAGTAACCCGAATGAAATACGCTACCTATCAACAGGAAGCTTACCACCACAAAGCCGGCTAATCTAACCCAACGCAGGCTTTGTAGCAATCAGATAGAGATAAGGTTTTACTAATCCGACGGGCGGCTACTGTTCACACAGTGGGGTGTTCAATTCCGTCAGTGGGAATAGCTTGGTCTCAAAGGGACAGTATACGCAAACGACTGTACAAGCATCTGTCATGCATTATACGTGCAGGTGTGAGTGAAAGAAATTATATTGTGTATACACACACAGAATCAGGTATGATATGTCTAAATGTCTAAATCAATGACATTTGAGGTTAGGCATTTTCATCATTCATGGTTACCTCAATATGTGAATATGTTCACATATTTTTATTCTAAATGCGAATCAGACATACAGTAAGATACATTCAGCCGGTGTTCATTTGACTTTTAATGCTATATGTTTTTTTATCACCTCTCCTTACGTTGGCTTTAAATAAAGTATTAATAATGTAGATAAGCTGCTTTGAGTATTTTCACCCTCTTTCAATCTGTACATACTTACAGATGGTTTAAACATATTTATTTCAACAGGATAACAAAGTAGCCGATAAGGCTAATGCTTATGGTCTCCTGCATAAAATTAAAAAAAAGTGAAAAGTGATATATTACCATGAAAGGATATATGTATGTACAAATGATCAGATTGAAAAAGTGCACATATAATCACCGTGACACACGGTGAGATATATACAAATGCATAATATACATTAATACAAATTGGCATTCTACATACACAGATATATAAACATATATTATGTTGGTAGGCGTAATACAATAAAACTATAAACGTGAAATGTCGAAGTTCATATCGAGTTTATCAATTAGATTAAAACCATCATGATGGTTAAAGATATATGTATTTTTTTATATTGCTGCATTTGATAGTTTATCAACTATATCAGGACTTGGTAATTTCTTAATAATATTAAATAAACCTATAATTATATGGTAGTATACTAGTATAGTGCGATAGGTGTATTCAATACAAAAGTGAATTTAGCAGAGGAATATTTTACCAATGGGGATGGGGGAAAATGGCGTCCAAAACCGATGACACCGAACAATACAGGAATAAATAGATCCAGGTTGACAAACGAGTACGTAGGCATCACCGTATACATGTATCTTAACACCTTGAAATCAACAGTTCATTCACAAGTAATTACCGTGAAAATTCGCATATACCAAATACGCACGCAAGTGGCGTTCTTGTGAACAGTCTATAAAACACGTATCGCGAGTACAATGGATGCCACTTGTTGTGGTGGGCACGGAACGACACGGTCGGCGAAATACGGCCGCTTCTCATGTCAACCAACTCCCTGATTAATGCCCTCGCCGACCTGTTTGGTACATTAGAATTGGCCAAGCGAGCAAAATGATGAACAATTCGTTACCTGATAATTTACACCTGGTCTATAGAGAGCTCTTGCCGAGTCTTTGAGGGACGGGTAGGTAGCTGGCCGGAGGTATCCATGTAGAACATAATGGTATGTTACCGACTAATTCTGTCCCCGGCCTCCCGCAACGCAATACTACCATGTCTCCATGCATACCTCTCTGGCATGCAAGCAACAAAAAGACAGGTGTGTGATTGTTGTTTATATATATATATATATATATATATATATATATATATATATATATGCACTAGGCAGTTTATTTTAACTATCTTAATGATAATGTCGGGGTTTCCAGAAAGGAAAGTAAGATCGATCGATGTTCATTGTCACAGCCTCTTCCGATATGATAACGTTTCACCAGAAATTTAAAAAAAAAAAAATAGTTAGTTTTGTTCTTTTGCGCACCGTTGGCAGACTCCCCATTTGATTATATCAGCTGGTAAAAAGAAAAAAAAACAACAACAAAAGACAGCATGCATCACACACACACACACACACACACACTACAGGGCTGCTTCATGTATGTATGTATGCTGTCATACTGACCAGCAGCTCAGCCTAGCACAGTGTATGGGCCCACCACAGCATAAGGCACCTTCAGTACTGCTAGCTGCTTAGCCGAAGTGTCCCTATTCAGACGTAACACATTTTATGGCTTCATTATACTATAATTAGGACATGCATCCTCTGTGGCCCCGAAAAAATTTCCTGGATCCGCGCCTGGACAGACAGTCAGACAGACAGACAGCCGGACAGACAGACAGAAATGTGGGATAGTCATCCTGTGATTGCCTTCATAATAATGTGCAAACTGGCTATTTTCTTGCTGTGCAGGTATTGACTGTTTAACGGAGGGGTAACTTTTATGTAATGCCTTGATTTTTTTCATGTATACTTAAATTATACTTAGAATTCACAGCTCATGTATTTGGTAACATTCCTTATATAAACAGCATCCGCGTGTTTAATTTCTCACATTTGTTCCTCGAAAGAACATTTATTACGTAATTATATGCAAACCTTATACATCAAATAAATGGCCCAAATGTAAAATTAAGAGCATGTGACCGAACGTAATAGCGCTCAAGCACGTGACACCTTTATGACCCTATTTGAAATTCCATCCTTTCTTTTATCCCGGGGTGAAATCATATAACAATGTTTAGTCCATGCATTAACCAACAAAGGATTCCATTGATATATGACAAATCCAGATGAAACTTTCACATGTAACAATGGCGCGTACATTAACGAAAAGATGAGATTTATTCACAACTAAGCGGATTTGATCAATACATGTATTATAAACACGTATTACCTATAATACTTTTAGAACAAATAAATCAAGGAAACAATTAAAAGACACGAGAAATGTGAAAATAGGATAAAATATAAACATTATACTGCACGTAATTCCGTCAACTTTAACCTGGCAGGCAACAAGGTTCATCTCTTGAATAACTTATTAAATAATTTTGTCATAGTGGTTAATGAAATATGAGGAAAAATCTCTATAGAAGTCATAACCTGCATGTCGTTAAGACATTCGAGCGAGATTTCGCAAAGGACCCGCTCCAAATACCTTTGCTGAACTGTATAAGTTGGGCAAATGCATCTATACAACCAGCTGGGTTCGATAAAAGGACTTCAGTTAAGTCTGCTCGGAAGTCTTAATTATGTCATAACAGGGGCGGGGGGGGGGGGGAGGTATCCCCCAGCCCCACTTTTAGCAAGGGGCGGATGATCAATGTATTCACCCATCCTGCTATTCAATAAGCATATTTGTATATTGGAAATGAAATGTACAAATTATTAAAATAACACACCTTGGTTCCATTTCTGAGTTTACTCTGAAATATCACATTTCTCAACCTTGGTTTAGAAGTAACCAGTACCGGAGACATCATACCTTCATGCATTATAGTGTTGCGGGCAAATGTATTTTCTTCTTTTTAATGTTGGGACAATCGTCTTATCTGCGGGTATTTAGCTGCATGTATACGCCGTATACACAAGGAGCTGATATATCCTCCTTGCTATATGCAAGCACGTTTCTTTGTGTACAGCTGGGGTGTTGACATGCACAGGGCGGGGTCACCCCTGAGAACATTCCGTGGGGAGAAGGGAAATGGTTCTCTATTACTCTTAATTGCTTAATTTCATGGTTCATTAATAAGTCTGATGGGTCAGTTACCTAGTTTTAGATAGAAAGCCTTTGATCTTTTAAACGGGTAACAATAATACTCCATACAGTTCATCCATCTATTATAGTATACCTTCAGTAACCTGTTCTGTTAAATAAGACATGAATATTAAATAACTATGCTAAACCTATATATATATATATATATATATATATATATATATATATATATATATTACATGAGAGAGTGAGAGAAAACGAGAGAGAATAAGAGAGAATGAGAGAGAGGATAGGAGAGAGAGAGAGAAAAGTAGAGAGAGAGGTATTGAGAGAGAAAGCAGAGAGAGAATAGTAGAGAGAGAGATATAGCTATTGATAATCAGCGTTTTATCAGTATCCATTTGCAAAAACTATATGAGATCTGTAATGCGAAAGCCAAGATGAGTTATTATTCAAAATATGAAAATTCATTATGTCGATATGTCAAAATCATTTCGATGACGGCCTTCATGTTTTCAATATGGCCGAGTATTTAACAGAGACGCCCATTTATTGATAAACAGTCTCGAACATGTGTTGTATTTTATTTAATCAGGAGGAAAACCTTTGGAGATGCTAATCACTTGCCAGAACCCTCTTACGCAGGGAAGCTGTTTACGGTCAGACCCTTTGGCTTTCGTTTTATACAACGCTGATGACATTAATGGCCACGCTCCTACTTGGTCTCTTATTCTTTTTTTAAAGATGTTCCCGCTTTCATGGAACCACAGCTGTGAATCTAAAACTAGATATTTTCATTCTCGAATCAATCACTGGAACCCACCCCGCGGAAATTAAGCGATAATGGGGAAGTGTACAAACCTGAGAATAAGGTCAAAGAAAAATTATATCAAGTAAAATTTTTGTCTTAGGACTAATATTGTGCCCAAATTTCAGATTTTGAAAATCAGGCATATTTGAGATCTAGAGAAAACAGAAAATGGTGGATGAAAAAAAAATAAAATATTGAAATCGATGGTTTTGCCCCTGGAGGGGGGGGGGGGGGGTGCTAAGCAGGTCCACTCAAAGGAAGTGTGTCCCCAGATATGTATATATAAATACACTCATCAACCACTATAAGTCTCCACATCCTACTATATTAAAAATACAATGCATACAATTAATACAAAGCGCATTTTCTTGATGTCATTTTAATTATAATTCAAGACTTGTTTATACATTGCACATACAATAAATATATTCTCAGTGTTCATACACTGCAGAATACAAATATATCCCATTACTAACACAATTTAATTCTTATAAAATACAAACTCCACTGTATTTATAAAATATTTGCATGGCTAAGGTTTTTCCCTGAAAACCTCATCGATCATCTAACGCTCTTTTTATATGTAGGTATCAATAGTGCCTGCAGCACAACCAATAAATGCAATTAGGACCTAAGGTATTTAATTATTCATATTTAGATCCCTTTATCTATATCTTTGCATATATGTATATGTATATTGTATGTATATGTTGATGTATGTATATATATGCTTATGTATATATATACGTGGCTTTCCCAATATACATTCCTCCGTTTGCGTCCATTGAGAGGCATCCAATTGGGGTGCATGTCCCCTGCAGCGGATCATCCAGTTGTAGGTAGGCCGGTAGGACGCCCTACATATACGCATCAGAGATGTATATCCCAGCAGCCTGTGGTCCTTCAATAAAATAGATATAACGAAAAAAGTTGGTTGGACTTAGGACAGTTTAAGCACATATCGTTAAGTAAAAAGAGCTATAGTGAAACCTCATCAGATAATATACTAAATCGCTCTCCTGTCAATTCTATCACCATGCATGTTCCAAATATCCTACTGCCTTTTCTCAAATACTTTCCCATCATTTAGCATTCAAGATGTATAATATAGCCTTTCGATTCATTTCTAATTTAATTAATCTACAAAGAAATGTTATTTAAGTCGATAATAATGCGGACATGTACGCATATCAGTATTAAACACTGCTTTACCTGCATGTTGTGGCATTCATGCACATGCATTTGGCATGATTCTTGACTCATGAGTTCCTAAAAGGCACCGAGTCTAACGTTTGCACATTATTTCCAAGAATATTAGTTTGAAATTTAAACATGGTAAAATTTATATTTTGGTCTGAAAAGAATCATATTGTTGTGTCATTTTTACCCATTAATTGCTTTAAGTTAATTTCATTGGAATCTAGGAAATGTAGAGCACGCCTCTGGAGCTCAGAAGCTGTCGATTTATTTCCCCTGAAGTGTGCGAAAATGAATGTGCGCAATGCTGAGTGTGTCCTTTTCGTGTATTTTATTGTACATGGATATGTCATTCCTAATGAAGACGTCAAGGTAAATGTAACTGTGGCATGAATACATAAACACTAAATTAACGAAAGTCCATTGGAAATCTGCCATTCGTGATTCTCCAGACGTCGGATAATTTACAAAATAACCATTCGTGATTCTTCAAGCTTCGGCGCCTAAAATCGTTTCATCTGACGTGTTCATATACACGTGTAAATTGCAATTACTAATTTGTAACTAATTGCCATGCAGCAGGTATACAACACTCAGGTAATATACGCAAGCTATGAAATCCATTTGCTGCAACATTTTCTCACGGTATGCATATAAGTAAAGAATCAAGGTAGACTTTTTACATGTTCTTTTTTTTACTTTTATATGGTTTGGTTTTATTCCAGTTGAGCTCAAATGGTCGTGAAATGGCGACAGGTGCGAAGATGCTGTCGCCGTTGTCACCAAGTCCAGAACCCTTTGTCCTCAAGAAGACCCTGAAATCCACGCATGCGTGGAACACGACATAGAAATCCTGGTATTTTCATGTTAAAATGATGATGTCAAAAGTCATGATATACAATGCGGCCTGGCTGACGCGTTTATAGATTGCCACGGTTTCATGGATCGCGCCCCGTGGGGGTCGGGCACTGCCCCCCGGGGTGAACACTTGAGTTTCGATGACAAAATGTAATTATGTGTAACTGGGTGGAAGGACTGTCGCCTGCCACACTATTAAAGGTAGATTCATCAGTTAGACTCTTTGTATGTGATGCGGCCGGTTGGCGGGTAGGGAGGGCATTTTGATAATAGACACTCAATGCAACTAAGTTTGTTGATGGACTCCCCGAGTGAGGAGAGGGACCCTGGATTTAATTGTGAAGCCAGCATGCACGGTCAGAATTAGTTCCACTTCACAGAGGCCCCAGGCATGCAAGACGATGTTTGATGTACATTTCTTCAAGCAGACGACAAGTCTGACGTATATTTCTCTCAGCAGACGATACTCAGCCGCCTGACAGTTACAGACCCGCCATGTCACCAAGTCGTCACCACATCAAAAGAACGTGCACCGTTCTTGTTGCCATGGCTACCGAAAGAATTCCAGACGACCGATTGAAAGATTTTTTTAATGTCTGAATCAAACATTGACGATATATGATATATGTAATATTAATATAATACATATATTGTGGTCACGTGACCTCTTTGTGTAGGTTGCCTAGGAGCTAAGTACAAAGAAAAGAATTCGGCCCTAAACATATGTTTAACGTGTTTGTCCAGCCAGATATATACTATACCATGCTCTTTGATTGTTAGAAAACTCAAAACACAACTAGACAGAAGATACCAGGCGCAATAAAGTACCGCCTGAAAGGTCTCCTGGGGTAATACTTATAAGGTCTTTACGGCCATTGCTCATAATTTCTAATACAACACAATTGGCAACAATGGAACTTGATTTTAGGGCCGCCATATGGTGTCATAATAATATAGTAGTATATGGCTGGTATTACAATACATCAATATCAACCATTTTTAACAATGGAATCCCCGCACCAGCGAGCAACACATCATGCTGTAAAAGGGACACTTTATTATTAACTGCAGATGTAGTTAACCGGAATTATGCAGGAATTACTCCCAGTACCTTCAAATCAAAGGGCGCATGAATACTAGGTTCAAAGAAAAACAGACGAAACCAATGTCCGCAATTACTAAATGTTAAGCAGAAGTGGTGTTGAAATTTATTGTTTAATTCTGCCATCCCTCCGTCTTTTGTGGGAGTCAATAAAATCCATTACATCAACTTCCTTCTGGAACGTATCACTTTATATGATAAGTAATGCCCCGTACAAAGCATATGTATATAGTCAATGTGTAATGTCGGCTCTCTGTTATCTCCACACCTGGCGTATATATATATATATATATATATATATATATATATATATATATATATATAACAAAAATCTATAAATTATTTCCTAAAGAATATTCAATCACTTATTCAGTTTTACATAATATGTTATTTATATATATATGTTTGTCTGTGTGTGTGTGTGTGTGTGTTTATTGCAAAACATATATGTATTTCTTAAAAGAATATTCATTTTATTAATCATCTTTGTGTAATATGCTTAAAACGCATTCGAAACGCATATTCTCGATTTCCAATTGCCATGAATACCCGTTTACTGTTTTGAGTATTTTTTTCTACTTTTTATATAATCGTTATTCATACAGATATTATTTGTACAAATAATTTGTACACACATTCTAATGCATCAGGTTAGACACGCTCGTGAAAGGAATTATAATTACGAAATGCATGCCCGCTTTATCCATGAACAGACAAATATATGTTATGACAAAAAATAACCACGTGTGTTTTTTTTTATAAAAAGTGAATTTGTCTCTTTTATTAGATTGTGAAAATTACCAAAAAATAAATCGATATTACTTTTATTTTAACTCCTCTGAAATATGTAACAAACCTGATTTACTGTTTAAATAACACAGGAGGAATTTCAATTGTATAATATAGAATATGCCTATATAAATAAATTATATAAACCATTGCAAAAACTCATTTTTTTCTTTTTAATTTATTTCTGTTTTGTAAAGTGTTGCTTTTGTCAATTGCTATTTTAATATTTGTGTGTGTGTGTGTTTTGGCGGCTTCGGGGTCAGAGGCGGTGTGCCTTTCGAATTATAGTAAAATGACATGGTATATCTCACACACACACACACACACACGCACACACACATATATGTATATAAATAATGTATGAATGTTAAATGCATGTTCACTCTAAACAAGAGACAGTAATACACAGAGATTCACAAGCACATTCACATATAACAGATATATCCATTTATCTTGAGGTTTATACGCACACACTTAAAGCAGGGATTTATTTTAATTACGCAGCTCGGTGGGTCCATATATTAACCAACCCAAACCAGGTATTTCCAACAGTTTTATAATTATATATCATTCATGGATTCTGATTAAATAATTGAGACCCACGTAGGATTTAAGTAAGAAATTCATAAAATATTCTGCATTGGACGTTTACCAAGATCAGGTCATAGTTTTCTCATGTCTGTGTTTTAATCTATGTTAGCCTAAAATTGTGTTGTTAGTCACAGTTGCTGACGTCATCATAAGTGATTCATTAAATATTTCTCTCAAAATACTGTTTCCACCCGCGCAATGAAAATGCTTAAGAGCTAATAAATATTATAAGGAATAATGTAATGAAAGATTTTACCCTCCAGCAGAATCAATTAGCTACGATGTTTTATTCACTGCGGGACCATAAAAACAGATTCGTTCCTATGACAACCGCGACAATTCCGTTTAAATTTGAAAATATCCTAGGGACCTGTTTATAATTCACACCGCGTGAACATAATCCAGGAATAAATTCGATGACGGAGCGGGAAAATAAAATTCTGTCTAAAGGCGGGTGCCCGTGACCGCTTAGTGCTACCCTGGGAGCGACACCGTACCCCTCTCCTACCCCTGGGGTGAAGTCAAACATTAGGTAACTGTGTTGCTTAAGCAGTCTTTTATGTGCAATTTCTGGAAGGATAAAGGATTATATGCCTGAATCGCTGATTTCGTCGCGGTGCGTCTGTTCCTCCTGCGGGCTTGCGCAAAAACCACGACTAATTCCATTATGGCCGCCCGATCTTTGATCACTTACTGTGGAAGACGCCCTGCCGTGGAAATGTGCAGTTTAGTTCGAGGTTAATATAACTTAGTAGCCCGGGGGGTAGGGCTAAGTTAATAGCTTTCCAGCTGTTCAAAACTAACTCCGCGCAAACCTCAACTGACTACTAATGAATTGTTTGTGAAGAATTCGTGATAACACAAAGTTTGTTCATTCCATGTCCACATCAAAGATCCGTACCGCCAGGTGAAGAAACTTTGGCACCTTGCGGTCAATCTTCACTGACCAGCGGTCACTTTATGTGAGCTTAATTGATACTTAAAGTTTATTAAGTATCTCTTGGTTAGTTTTCAGTGACTCGGTAAATAAAAGGCCCGGTACTCTACTCTAGGGATCAAAATATAACAAAGACTTCAAAATGGTAATTGTCCGGTTGTATCCTCACCTTAATTCCCATGCAGCAGGTTCGGGTTCAATACTGATTTTTTATGTTGGATTTATTACTTGCCAGTAGGCATGGAATTTACACAAAACCCATATATTTACCACGTATATAAACGTATTATACGTATATACGTATTATATATATATATATATATATATATATATATATATATATATATATATATATATATATATATATATATACATACTTTGACAGGCGCTCTGATGTAGAGTGCTAAAGGTAGGATAGAAGAAAAAAAACTTAAAATTAAAGCTTAATAAGAGTTGACCGTTTAATTGACATTAAATTAATAAAATTGACACTTTTAACTGATTTTGAACATGGAACTGGCGAATATGTGTATTAATTCTGATTAAAATACATGAATGTAATGGTGCTCCTCATAAGGAAATAGTTTATAGTCCGTTCCAGTACCCCTGTCCACCTGTTTTTTTCGCGATTATGTATTTGTGAACCAAAGAACGCCAAAACTGTTTGACCTTGGGGAAGAAAGAGGAAAAAGCGTAATTAACTATTATGGAAATAATAGCCTACCTTATGTAATTTTCCTGTAAAAAATTTTAAACCATTTTATGAGTAACTAGTCTGTTCTTTAGCGACATCTTGCCACTAATCTGTTAAATGGGCATATCAGGGGATAGTGATGACGTCATAATAGACGTGACGTACTAAAGAGTCACCAACATTCACGGTACCAATAATCAAGAGCTGCCGACCTCTGTTTACAGCGAGACTTGTATTCTCCGCGTGCACGCGCTTCACTGTTACGTCACATTACTTTATATCCAAATCCAAGGAGGATAAACAATGGCCGCATATTAGGGACGCTTGAACCATGGATATATATGAGACATGTCAACCAGGCCGTAAAGTGAATAATATTTATATCTTAAGTAGGTAAGGTACCAAAAATTACGCTTTTGCCTCTTTATGCCAATGGTGCAAATTTTGTTTTCCAAATTTGTCTTATGTTGTGATAATCGCGAAAAATCAGGTGGACAGGGGTACAGGAGCGGACTATAGTCAGTGACAGAAGTAAGCCACTGATATAAGGACACAACTGCCTATATATATATATATATATATATATATATATATATATATATATATATATATATATATGTGTGTGTGTGTGTGTGTGTGTGTTCTCATTTTTTTTTTCATGCACACCTGCATGTTACGCACGTAATGCGTGACAGATGCTTGTACAGTCGTTTGCGTATGTTGTCCCCTTGAGAGCAAGCGATTCTCACGGTTGGAATTGAACTCCCCACTGAGTGAACAGTAGCCGCCCGTGGGATTAGTAAAACCTTATCTCTCTCTGATTGCTACAAAGCTGGCGTTGGATTAGATTAGCCGGCTTTGTGGTGGTAAGCTCCCTGTGGAGGGTCATGTATTTCCTTCGTGTAACTGAAGTTGATATATGACGCTATACAAAACTCCAGTCGCAGCGACATGATCAGTCCAGCAAAATGCATACTGGAATACTGTACATATTATTTATATTTATTACTTCTCCTTTCAATAGAACACTTTACCACTGTGTGGTTTTACATATATACCTTATGCGTCTGTTTGTATGTGCGTTTGGTAGTAAAGGGGGTGAAATCGTGAAACCTGAATTTATACCTAATTATATATTCTATATATGTTACATTTCTATTAAGCAGTGATTGGGTATTTTAACACATATATATATATATATATGCATGTATATATTATTCTGCATTTTTTCCAAACGATGTTTCATTCTCCATTCTATGCTGCAGTCATGTCTTTGGTAAAATAGCACAAATATCTTATATACATGCCCTCATGTATGTAATTTACACAGCCGTTCTCACAATTATTGTAGGGCCCTACTTCTGATAAATAGCTATTTACAATCTAGCTTCTATTCATGATAAAAAAGCACCTTTGTTACAAATCATTGTTCCCTAACAGCTTTAAGTAACTGCCTAATTGGTTTTCCTGCATTTGAGTATAACATTATCAAATGCGTCTTCAGATCAAAACGCAATCTGATAATTACGGTTGCTTGACTCGTTAACTATGACAGGCATAAAAATACGCACTGAGTGGCACGCACGGTTCACAAACAACATTAATTATATCCTTTTTTTCTATTTTCCGGGATATTTTTGCTTCGTTTTGTCATGCTACTTTGCGGGGTTAATAACAATCGTATCTGCCTTTGGTCGGCACGTGGTCGGAAGTCGGGCAATAAAAATTAATCCGACCCTTAGGCGTAAAAACTTCCTGTTGAAGTTATAATTGGGGAGCTTATAATTACGGCGCCGCGCGTGCACACGCTCTGTCACCAAGTGACGTAACACGCGAGCAAGTGGCGAGCATTCTTATCGTCTGCGCGTGCGAACACGTGACCCGCAGACGGTAACCTTTGTAGATGATAAAAGTCAAATGCACGAGATGCTCATTATAGGTAAAATATGCAAATTAGATATCGTCTTCTTGTCAATCAGTTTTGACCTTGATGACCCTTTTTATTTGCCATACTTGACATTTTAGTTATAATCATGGTCTGGTAAACGACCTAAATGCAAATATTCGCAGACTTGTTGACACAGGTGAGAAATCAAATAACTGTTGTTGAATAATCTGCTTGAATATGGCGATAAAATGAGAATAAAAGTGAAATCGATGAATATGCATAATTTGCAGGAATAAATGAGGGTTTGGAGTGAGGAAAGGTGATCAGTTAATGCAGAGTGGATAATGCATGGTTGTTTGTATATCAATAAGATCAAAAAGCTCTATCACAACACAAGGAAACCCCATTCATTCTCTCTCTCTCTCTCTCTCTCTCTCTCTCTCTGTATATATATATATATATATATATATATATATATATATATATATATATTAACATATATTAATATATTTATGGAAAGGGTATACAAAGAAAAGTCGGTTCACTGACGTTGGACACGAACCCGCGATCTTCCGATTTTCGGTGCGGCTTCCTTAACCACTTGAACCGACTTTTCTGTGTATACCCTATATATATATATATATATATATATATATATATATATATATATATATATATATATATATATATATATATATATATATATTGTGTGTGTGTTTGTGTGTGTATGGATATATATTAATGGGCCATAATTAATTAGAATGTTTTAAATATGTTTTATGCCTAAAATGTTTTGTTGGGTCTAAAATGATTTGAAGATATAAAGTAAGTCCTTCTAATTTTTCTGTGTATATTATCAATGCATGGAACATGTAGGGAAGTGGACCCGTCCGCGTCAGCATAGCGGAAAGCCGGCCACTGCTGGGGGCAGAAAGTTATAGAGTTGTTCCAATCTGTGCAAATCTATTTACAGATTGTACCAATATCCCTGCAGCCGAAAAATAGCCATTTTAAATGGGGCGGTCTCCCCGAGGGGTCACAACATATCCCCGTTGTGATTTTCAATTCAAATTGACAGGCTCATTTTGTGCAAAAAGCGACAGCGACCGTGACTGGCCAACATGACCGAACACGAGATGAGACGAGAGATAACGAGAATTAGCGATTACACGCTGACTGGGTTTATTCTGCGCGTGTTTGTATGCAATTATTGGCCCCTCTGTCCGCCATGTATACCGTTTCATAATTTGACAAAACGCGTGTACCGCCCTGGGCTCTCATGATAGATTTGGCAGATAAAGTAACACTAGTAATACAAGCCACTTCAAACTGCCCCCGGGGTTTATGTGACCACCACCCAGTATGACGGGGGCCTCGCGTGATCATTTGTAAAAGTCCGCATACAGATTCGTATATATATATATATATATAATTTACGTTGAAAAATAACAATGAGGTTTGTTACCATCTGAAAAATCATAATCTTAAATCATATAAAAATCTTAAATTTCTCATACCGCTACTTACGTCACTTTTCCACCCTACATAGTCACACAAAATTTGTTATAGACAATATTGTTGATCATTTAGAAAATGTAGGATTTTCACTGATTTGTCAACTCCAAGTAGGGTGCATACAAATCCTCATGTATATCTTGAGAGAACCAACGAGTCCCGGATTTGCTGATTATACATGAGTATACATAGTATACATCCCACAATCACGCCAACAGGAAAAAGCAGAAATCTTCTTGTATATATATATATATATATATATATATATTTAAATATATAAATTTATATATCATGAAATATATAACATATGCTATATATCATATAAAATTATATATATGCAATATAAGCAAGAAAATTTATTTTGTTTCGGATTACACTTTTGTCTAATACAGACATATGGTGACAAAGAACGGGGAAGGATTTCGAATATACAAATTTATACAGGTATATTTAGTTGGCAAAGGAATAAAGAAAGTGTGAACAAAACACAAAATAAACGCTCTGGCAAACGTGAAACATAATAAAACAAGGATAGATGAAATAATAAAGGAAAGCTCTTGTTATAGCAAATGATATATTTGAACAAACTTGAATAATTTGAATTCAAATTTCTTTTTCATCTATCGACAAATGAACTTTGTGAATTTTTACTGAGGCCAATATTTAATTATAATTTTTTTGTTACTCATGACATTTTCCCGAAAAACGAGACTTGTCGTTAAACATTTGATTTTACGAGTCGTGCCACGTGTCTGTAGATTGTGCTTTAGTAAGGTCATTAATGTAATCATCACCAGAAAGGGGTTTTCTGCCTCATTTTCAAATCGTATCTTCATTTACTTCCGAATTGCCCAAAACTGAAAATTCTGTCAACTCTCTCTGTATAACTCACTCTCTTTCTTTTTCTCCCCCCCATCTCTGCTCTCTCTCTCTCTCTCTCTCTCTCTCTCTCTATATATATATATATATATATATATTTACATTAATGTACATTTATATATATATATATATATATATATATATATATATATATATATATATATATCTGTCTATATTTATGTATGTGCTTTGTAAATGCGACATGGATTTGGTTCAAAATACAGAGTTGAAAACAAACGATTTCGCTGTAGTTCTATTGTGCGATCTCCGAAAAATAATCACAAAACAACCTTCAATAAGAATTGTGTGATTCATTTTGTCCATATGTTCTGCCACAACTAGTTTTCAAGGTATTATTCATGACAACAAAAACACATATCATTTGATATCAGACCCAATACAGAGTTTTAAGTGCAAAGACATTGTAAACAGCATTTGAGTTTGCTAATGTTAACCGCCTTTGCGTTAGGTAATATTAAGCTGAATTTGGACTGGCATTTGCTCCGACCTATTTGAAATCTTTGCATTTGCTTTTCAATACATTGAGTCATTCATTGTTCCCAACTGTGGTGCATGGAGCAGATGGTTGACGAAAGCGCCATCTGTAGGTATTTATGGGAATTCATGATGATCCTCCTTGCTGGGGGGGGGGGGGGGGGGGGGGGTTTAAGCGATACAGATTTAATTCACGTCACGCTTTGCATGCTGTATTGTCGTATCAAGGAAACACAATGACTGCAAAGATATATGGCTCAAACTCTAACCTAAAGTATAAGGTAAACAATTAAAATTTTTTAGATGTATTGCATGTCAGTATTTAAAAATTGAAATAAACGAGGGTCATGTGACAATATCTATTTGTTCCTTTACCGTGTGCCTTTCTGTTTTAAAAATCAAAATTAAAATTTCAGGTTAAGAGTAGCTATAGTATACGTTGGCCTTGAGAGGACAGGAATTGAAATATTTTTATATCGTGCACACGCGATACTATCGCGTGCGCACGAGTATATCGAGCGCACGAGATACTATTCCGTGCACACGAGATAGCTATTTTATGCATGTCCCCTCCAAGCCGCCGTAAGATAGAAACAAGGTAGAGGAAAATAAAAAATTTAAAGGGATTTGAGATATTGTCATGTACTTTAATATATGTCCACTGTAAAGTGGCTTGCTGTTACAGCATGTTCTAAATTGCGTTTAAAAATAACTGCCAATATTAATTAACATTAAAAAATTATGTGGACCATCACAATGAACATTAAACTAAATTTAAATAATGTGTACTTTATGCGGTCTTATATCAATTTAAAACAACTTTTGAACCAATTTTAGATACACGGGTGTTTTCCAGGTATGATACCTTAAGATAAGCCAGGAAATTCCTTAGATGCCCAAACCATTGTTGCCTTACTTTGAAATATAATCTATTCCAGAACCACGTGACCTTTTCTACACAAAATTATTTCACCAGTTAAGGAATAAATGTATTTTTCTTTTTGGCACAAGATGGTTGTCATGTTACATCCGTGGGCAACCGCACCGCCATCTTGAAGTGAAACCTTGAACATTAATACATGGAATGTGCAACTAGTTATAATAACTAATACGAGGCACTCTCCATGGCTCGGGTGTTGGCGCTCGGTGGTCGGTAAGGGTGGAGGAAACCGGAGAACCCGGAGAAAACCACCGACCTTGGAGGACGGACAGCTACAACCCACTCTGATAGCCACGCTGGGAATGGAACCCGGGTCGCGAAGAAGGCCGAGCGTTGTACCACTCAGTTGTCAAATGTCTAACGATTTGGGGGGGGGGGGGGGGGGGGGGGGGAGTGGACTGGATAGGAGGAGCTATGATAAGCAACACAGTGGGTATTTTGATTGGAAAGATATAGGATGTACTTTGAGTCGTGACCTTTGCCAAATCTATACAGTTCTATCAACTTGGGTCAAGATTACACAAACGGTTATAAGACAGAATGTGGTGAAACAATTCGTGTCTGGCCCTATACGGTGGTCGTGTACATCACCGATCACCTGTTCATAAGACCATCCCATATCCTCACATGCTGGACCAACGGCATAACAATAATTAATTTAGAATTAGATTAATTTAGCACCCCGTTGGGACATTCCCTTCGCCCATTTTGAAATGTACATGTTAGACCCGACCAAATGGGACCCGCCTACACGGGATGCTTTGCGTCATAGGTGTCTACAATATTGTATTGTTTTGTTAGCAACATCATTCGAGCTCCCTCTCAACTGACCTTAATATTAACTATACTATTCTAGAAAAAAATTCTGATTCAAGCGATAAATGAAAACATAGACTAAAGAGAATGAAGTGTATCATATATATATATATATATATATATATATATATATATATATATATAAATCAAATTTGATAACATTCGGACTAATCAAACCCAGCAAACATAGAAATAAATTGCACAAATCCATGAGAGCATCAGCAACAAATAGCATAGAATATACCAACAAACAACATCAACTTAAACTCTGCAACATATATTATCCCAACTATTAAAAGAAAACATGAAGCAACAGTACTATAACAATGAATTTAATAAATACAAGACATATATTAAAAAAAACAAAATGTGAAACAATTGCTGAAATAATACGAAGAAAAGATAAAAATAGCCTCCCCGAATACTTTATAATCCTGAGATATTAGCATGGATGTCTGCAGCGAAAATATAAATGTAAGTCGCGTCACCTGCCATAAAACCGAGAAAGCTATCGAAGATGAATATACATGCAAAATTTTAGGCAGAAAAGACAAGCCACTGCCAAGATATGTGTAATTTTATCCCACGGCAAACAAACAGACGAACTCTGAGCAAAATGGTTCCAGGTGGCGCCACTAGTTTTGTGTATTATAAAGAGCTATGTGAGATCTATACTCATGCAAAATTTCAGGAGGATACGTCGAACCAGTCCTTGATGTTAGCCTGGATGTCTGCAGCCTGAACGTGATTGTAGGTGGCGCCACCTGTCATAAAATCAAGAAAGTCATCCAGGATGTATACGCATGCAAAAATTTCAGGTTGATAAGCCCAACCACTGCAGAGATATGAGTAATTTTAACCCAAGGCAGATGTGGCGCCACATTTTTTGTGTATGTTATAAAGCTATCCAAGAGCACATTCGTGTAAAATTCCAGCCCGATTGGTCAAACAAGTCCGAAGATAGGTGGATTAATGTGTCCAAATAGACGCACAGATGGAAGGTCGGAAGTCAACGCAAAATATTTTGGCACCAGTTCATATGTGATCCATTAATGGTGTCAAGTTTGGGAAAAATTTGTCCAGTGGTCTCAGAGTTCTATTCGGGAAACGAACGCGGCCGCGACAGAACACGGTCAAAAACATAGTATCAGCAAAACTTTGTTATGGCGGATACAGTAATAATGAAATAAATAACATACAATATTTAACTACACAAAAAAAATATAAAGGATATATTAATAATTAAACACATAAATGAATTGGAAGTCCAAAATATAATCAATAATCTTAGGGCAAAAGTAGTACGGGCTATCTTCTATTTTATTATTATTAAGCAAATTGGTCCTGTCATAATCAAGGCAATATGCATTATTATAAATCAGGCACTATGCATTATTATAAATCAATCACTAACTACAGGAATCTTTCAAGATAAAATAAAAATTGCAAAAAAAAAAACCCGATTCACAAAAAGAATCATTTACCTAAGAAATATAGGCCAATATCCCTTCTACCAAGCATTTAAAAAATATTTGAAAAAATATTATACAATCAATTATTTGAATACCTTCACACACATAATTTACTATATAATAAACAATGCGGATTAAGAAAAAAAAATATTCAACTGAACACGTAAAATAAGAAATAGAAGACAGAATACATACAGAAACTGACAATGCAAACGCATCGCTCTCTATATACCTTGACTTGTCAAAAGCATTTGACACTTTCAATCATGACAAACTAATTAAGAACTTAGAATCATATGGGATTAAAGAAAAAAAAACACTACTTTGGCTACATAACTATCTAACCAACAAAATGGAATAAGTTGATTTGAAAGGACACAAGTTCAGAAAATACTTTTTTACCACTGGAGTACCTCAGAGATCAATTCTAGGTCCATTATTATACTTAATATACACGAACGACATACAACATTGCAGTAACTGCTTTAACTTTATTCTCTACGCAGATGACACAACACTCTTCAATCTCATCACAAATTACAATTAACAAAAAGACCAAAACATCATCAACAATGAATTTAACAAAGTACGTTATTGATTTACCGCAAACAAACTCTCATTAAACCTTAAACAACACAATAATCATGACGTTTCACACTCAAAATAAGAAGATACACGACAGAACCACTGAACTAAAAATAAATGACATACCCATAGAATGAGTTTCAGATTTCAATTTCCTAGGTATATACTAAACGAACATATATTATGTCAAACGCACACAAACAAAGTTGACACCAAAATATCAAAATATACTGGAATCCTGAATAAATGAAACAATGTATACCTGGTCATATGCCAAAATATTTATATGACACACTTATTCTATCACACTTAATTTCAGTATTTTTTTATATGGGGCTTTGTTATTAATTGATGAGAAATAAAAGCCATTAGAATTATCAAAAATAGCAAATACAATGCCCACAATGAACCAATTTTTACATCATTAAACATTCCTTAAAACAAATGACATTTTCAGACTAAATATAATAAAATTCTACTATAAGTGTATTCCTACCACATTTTATATTTAATTTCGCAACAAGGACAATGACACACGAACATGAAACAAGACAAAAAGATACCCTTCATACAAATAAGTGGCCCAAAAGCCATGCCCCTCAGCTGAATTCAAGGAGCCTTGAACAATGACTATAATGACACCCAAAATCATGCATTTTGGCAATAGAACTTAGATATAGGTTACAGAGACCTTATTCTACATCCAGCTGCTACCAGTTGTGCCCATCTGACGAATAGAGAGTGACATTATTACAGTTTCCCAAGAATATTTTAATAGACTTACCTGAAAGTCATTCATGAGGATTTTAGGCAAAATGGATACAATTTGTGTCCCATCGGACTGAGTGCTTAAAAATCATGTTTTCTCCCCCATTCACAAAATATAGGTCACCATGACCTATTTTCTGTGGTTGTAAAGATAGAAATTCTATGTCTAACGGTTACGGGTTGTGCCCTATATTAACAGCTAGACCACTTCATTTGAAGCTCTCAAAAATAGAGAAAAATAAAATTGCGTAAAAAATTGAAAAAAATACAAGTGGCGCCACCAGTTTGAAGGAACTGATGAAACTCTCCATGATCAATATGCATGGAAAGTATCATGGCAATCAATAACATAGTTTTTCAGATACTAGAGAATTTGTATCAAATTTTCATTAATTCTGGGGGCTACTAACGAGCAAAGTTGCTCAGAGGATATGGGTAACAGAGACCTAATATCCGTTTTCCAAGTAGATTTTTCATGAACCTCCCGGGATGTAAAGTAAAGATTTGTGCCCTGTTGATGGACAACCGCTTCATTTAACGGTCTGAAAAATAGAACAAAAAATACAGAAAACCGGGAAAATACAGGTGGTGCCACCAGGCTGCAGGAACTGATGACCAAGAGGCATGCAAAGCACCATGACGATCAATGTATTAGTTTTCAGATAGTGGAGCTTTTGTATCAATATTTAATTATTCTGGGGGCGGGGGGGAGGGGGGGGGGGTACTTACGAGCCCCATAGCTCGAACGATATGGATTAAAGAGACAAAAATTTCATGTTTTCAAGGAGATTGTTCATTGACTTTTCAGGATTTGAAGTAAGAAGATTCTAGGTCAAACGGTTACGATTTGTGCCCTGTTAACGGACGACCGTTTCATTTCACGGTCTCAAAAATAGACAAAATTTGCGTAAAAAATTTTAAAAATACAAGTGGCGCCAGCAGGTTGCAGGAACTGATGAAACATTCCATGATCAATTTACATGCAAAGATTCGTGGCGATCAATGCATTTGTTATTCGGATACTAGAGCTTTTGTATCAATAATTTAATTATCTTGAGGGGCACTTACGAGCCCAAACCTGGGAGGATATAGGTAACAGAGACCTAATTCCAGTTTTTCTAAAAAAGATCTCTCATGGACCAATATGGTTGTTCAGTTAGACGTTTCTAGGTCTAGGGTTTACAATTTGTGCCTTGTTAACGTACGGCTGGACGGACGGCCAGCACGACGGACAGACGAGGAACGAAGAGTGATCGCTACAGCTCAGATAACCTTCAGTCAGCTAAGCTAAAAAAAACAGAACTAAAATAGTAGACACCTATGTGAGAAACATAACACCAAAAATCATTAATGAGACCGACAAAATTACTATTGTAAAAATCTTCACTCATAGTCTTCAAGGAAAGATTCGCTATACTAAACAACATTATATAAAGACATTTAATGCCTTCAGACGAGCTGTATCATCTGTAACACAAATTAGTCTAAGCCAAAAAATAAATAGATAAATACTGTGGTTGGCTTCATATTCGCGAGGCTGAAATTTCGCGATCTCTCCATTTTGAATGTTTTGCGAGGGTTTCATTTTCGCGATTTCACCAGAACTTATATCAAATCTTTGGTAATTCCATAGGCTTGTGTGTATTATTAAATGAGAATAAGTCATGAATTTGTAATGTTCTACTCATATAACGATGGTGCTGTACACACAGCACAGGAAGCTTAGTTCAAATTTAAGGGAACGTCTTCCCTATACTTGCATGGATGTAATTTATTATAAAATTTCTCACTGATCTAACCTATTCACATAGTATTGGTTACACTAAACAAGAAGGGCATATTCAATTGGCAAATTATTCCCGGGGGTTTCATTTTCGCGATTATCTCGAATTCGCGAATATCACGAAATTAAAACCCTCGCGAACAAAAAGGCAACCACAGTAATCAAAAACCCCTTAAAATAGATAAATAAACTGTTATTTCAGTAACTCAACTAAACAATCTTTTCAAGTTCCTACAAATTTCCTCATTAAGTCATGTAATCTCAAATTTTATGAAATGCATAACACTTGAACTCCATACTATATATGATTTCTCCATCTGTCACAGGTGCTCTCTACCGTCGACATTTATTATACTATGCAGCATTTCCATTCTGTCCAAAATAAGGACCATTTGTAAATCTATATTATACTTGAAGGTGGTACCACTCGACTTTCATTAATCAACACCTCTGTTGCCACGCCTCCGTACGTTTTTATTTTGTCTTGGGTTGTCGAAAACGATGTCGCCTGTGTCCTTAAGGAAAGTTTCCCATATTTTTTAAAGTTGTGAAATTTTTTCTCCGATAGGCTTTTGCAGCGCCACCATACAGGGAGCATGTAAACAGAAAACAAGAGTGAGTGATATGCACTATGCCTATCATTACAATGAGAAGCAACCTATAAATTGTCAGTGTAAAGTTACAGTGAAGCGCCATTAATCCGTACACACCCACAAGAGTTGGTTTGGATAAATGAACATCCGGATAAACGGTTGAATGAAAAACAAAATTTAAAGCACCGTTGTCATTGACCTGGTTTTGGTGGTGTGTTTGTGTGTGTGTGTTATTTTGTTTTAATTTATAGAATTTCGCCATGTCCTCGCAGTATTTCCTTCCACATCCCTGTGCCCCCATTGTACCCTGACAGGTCATTTATCACAGTTTCTCGAAATCACTCATGGGGACTGCCATTTAGCGTGCACACCATGAAAACCGGATATCACAGTTGAGTGTCAAAATTATTTATATTTTAATTCCAGGGATTTGGGAGTCCACAAAGTACTTTCATTGTATTTATTGCTGCTGTGGCCAAACTGAGATTATCATGCAGCCATCGTCGAGGCTGAAATGTTCTTGATTTGACGTTATTGATAAATTCACTCAACGATTCTTCAACGGTGATGTTATCTTTAAGAACCACGCCCACTTGGTCACTAAAATACGGAACGCTGTTTGGGTTCAGGACATACAACGGTACATCCATAGCCATAATTTCTTGCATAGCAATACCTTGAGTTTCTGTTCCGTCACACACAACTGCAAATCTAGATTTTGCAAGACTCGTTCTGAAATAATATTCGGTATACGTACCGTATGTGACATTAATAATTTTAACTTCATGTGCTTTTAACACTTTGCTTACATTTCGCAGAAGTATTTCGTTGCAGCCATGTTTCACATATGACAGCGCAAAAAAATCTTTCTCCGATGTTGAGTTTTTGTTTTCTGGTGAAAATATAGTCTCGTCGATGCCAGTTGGTATTATAACAGCGCAGTTTGGGTCCAGAGGTATATGTGGAAAATACTGATTTGTCTGTAACGCTGCTTTGGAAGCGGAAACAATATGAGAGTAATTCCGTACAGCTTCTGTTATCCGTTTTAAGTGGAACTGGTAATATATCACAGTTGGGCCAAGATAAAACCTTTTTGCCAAACTCTCCCCCATGTAGTACATGAAGAACCCATGATGAGGATCAAGTGAAAGCAGAAAATCAAAACTCTCCAGGTCACGTGGGTTGAACACGTATTTTTTGCCAATGGCGCGTAATCCTGACATAAGGTTATTAAATACTTTACGTGGTCCGCCTTTGTGTGCTAAGTTGTTGGGATATCCAAAGATCGCTAGTTTCTTATGGTAGCAAACCTCCCCCAGTTCACTCAAAGCTAATGCCTTTTTTGTCTCATATTCATATTTTTGAACTGCCAAAGGATGATATCGATACCCTGGCGGTAATCCTTGACACAAGCGATAAAGGGCGCCACCCTCATTTTTATCTGAACAGAGTTTCCATAATTCTGTGACAGGGTGCCCTGATAACATCATTTCTTTTTCTTTATATGTGGGTAGAGAGGTAAACAAAGGTTTCGACATATTCGGTATTTCAGAGCAAGTTCCTGGATCGTACATAGCAAGCAAGAAGTATTCGGCGCTCTCATCTGTGAGATTTCCAATGAGAACATCACATGTTGGCACTGTGGGTTTTACCAAATGGATTATGTTGTATCCTATGCCATGCTTTGCAACCGGAAGTGAAATCACATAGACGGTGATGCAGAAAACTACACCGCAGGCAATTAACATACATTTTGATCCAGCTTGTTTCCGGAAGATCAGTTGCTCTGCCATTTCTGCATTGTCTTTTATACCCTGTAGAATATAAGTACATATTTAAAAAGTATACTGTAAGGAAGTGACAAAAATTGTGACAAATATATGGTAAATATAGACAAGAGATTTCACAATTAATTTCGTAAATGATAACATTATAAATATAAAATATCATAAACGCAAAGTCTGCAATAAGATTATATGGTTCTAAAATAAATAATAATCGGAGCGATATTAAAACCATACATACAAAATATAAATACATAAATATATATACATATATAAATATAAGTATATATATATGTAAATATAGGCAGATATATAGGTCTAATTATACATAATTATAGATACACATAATTATATATATATATATATATATATATATATAAATATATGGGGATATATATATATATATACATGGGGAACCAGTTACACGTCACTGTTCCGGGTTGTCTAAGTTAAAAGTAATAGAGATACAAAGTTAAATAATGTCCCTATAACGATATGTTGATGACCTTCCTTCTTGAGGAGGAACCTGTCACTATTCTGGCGCCTCCTACTGATGACAATGCAAATTAAAAACTGATGGTTGAACAATATTGTCACGAGGCCATAAATTTTGCCGTTTGTGAGGTTTGACGTTGCCGGAAATCTCCGATTTCGGCAAGCTGGTTGGTCTGTCGCGGATGTCTGTTTGTCGGTCTGTTTGTCTGTTGTCCTCAATTTCGCCTTCTTGCTCTTGCGTCTCATATATAGCATACTACAGGCCACAGATTTGAAGGAATCCGTTTGAAACTGATATAACTTATGTATTACACCAGTATATTGAAACTTTTTTTTCCATTTTCTGGATATGATCGCCAGGGGCGCTTAACTCGACCCTCCCACACATATCATGTTCTGGCCATATCTCCAAAATTATAAACCTCTATTACAGAAGCTATAGCTTATTTTCTTCCTCTGAGTCTTCTTCATAACCTGGTTAAGTCATCTGGTGTCAATCTTGTCTCACATTGTCAGTATGTCTGTCTGTTCGTCTTTTATTGTCAGCTTGTTTATTCCAATGTTTCACATGTCATTCTACGGGCAACGACTTCTCAGCAATGGTATTGAGAGTCATTCCATTGATGGAAACAGACAATATGTTCTGTCTCTCCGCCTGTCTTAAACTTTCTATTTCTGGCGAGCGTTCGACCTAGGGTCGTCTAGTTTTCATAAGCAACGTCGTCCCTGCAGTGCTACATTTCAGATAAATAATAATCGTAGGAATTCTCAGCGAAAGAGCTTTACTCATAAATATTATAATCGGTCACACATTTTGATTTGCAAAATTAAAAAAAAATATTATCAGAAGAGGCTCATGAGAAGTAACCCATTTAACTCTTTGACATACACATATTGTCTTTAATAAGAATAATATTTAATTCTGCAAGTTTATATTGGAAAGTATGGAAGCCTATTGGTCAACAAAAATAGGGGAGGGGGGCGAAACTATACTATTGCCTCCCCCCCCCCCATGCAGCTTTTGTGTGTGTGGGGGGGGGGGAGGGGGGGGGAGTCCAGCTCTGCCAAACCCCCTCCCCCCCTCCTCCGGTTCCCACGCCTATGATGACGCACTATATTTCACTGGGCTATATATAACTGATTTGTCAAACATGCCTCGCCTTAAGGTCGAAGGTCAGCTATCAGCTGTTTTGATGTGATACTCCCGATCATAATCGAACCCCCACTTTGGTCTAGCTTTCGCTCAACTGCATATACGTATTATATATGGATATCGCCCAATAAAGAGGCAAAGAATAACTCCAATAAATCGTACAAAATTAAATATGGTGTTTATGAGAAGGAAGCATATGGGGCCTCAAATAGGAATATATTCGAATGACTAGGCAATTTAGCTAAATATTGTGTTCATGAATAAAAGCCGAATTAGCTTATTATACTTTGCAACTGATATGCTTGAAACTGTCTCCTGGTCATGAAAACTATTTGCGTTGGCTTTGAGCACCACATAGGCTGCTGGCAGTTGACTTGGGGAGAACTTGGGCCGGATGGATTTTGTAGCTTAAGTACATAGGAATAAATATAACAAAATTTAAAGTGAAAACACTGCCGGAGTGTACTTTACATAGGCTTTCGATAAATAACAATCTTCGATTTTTTATGAATAGGAAATTTTTAGATGAGATATCATAACGTTATGGACATTCAACCTAAGTGGTATGTCAAGTCTTCTGAAAGGATCTACCAGGGCTCTCGCACAGCCTAAGATGTATCATAATGTATACCATAGGTCTCCCGGTTAGCCATGAACAGTCGGATGGAGTTACTATGCTTATCAGAAAAAAATTGCGGGTATCCATTATTTTAAAAGTCGCATGTAACTTGATTTGCATGAATCTTTCGGGTGAAGAAAGTAGGTTTGAACGAACAGTTAGAAAAAAAGTAAAATACGCCACATAGGGGCAATGTATCATTACATTTCCAGTGTTGACCAAAACAGAGAGAGAGAGAGAGAGAGAGAGAGAGAGAGAGAGAGAGAGAGAGAGAGACAGAGAGAGAGAGAGAGAGAAAGAGAGAGAGATAGTCGGTTGACGCCAGTTCTATAAAAACAATGGCTGCCCATTTATATATATATATATATATATATATATACATATATATATATATACATATATATATATATATATATATATATATATATCATAACACACAATATAAAGCCATCAGTTCTGTCTATTTCATGTGTATCTTATATATATATATATAAATATGAATGAAATATTACAAAATAAGGGTTTAATGAACCAGTATGTCAGTTATTAACACATACCCATTCAACCTGCCACCCCCATTTATATGTATTTATACATGCTTGCGTTATATAAGCAAATACATGCATATACTTTCATACGAATGTACAGACACACATATGATACTTATGATCCTCGGATCATTTATATATATATATATATATATATATATATATATATGTATATATATATATATATATATATATATATATATATATATATATGGGAATGTGTATTCATAAAAAAATTTATAGGATCATGAGTAAACACAAACTTCCACACCAAAACACGTTTCAGCTATCATAACTTATATTAATTACCTTATCCCTAAAACAAATACATGCACGCTGACACATACTAGCTGATAAACCCCTGTAACCGTGTTTTTTATCTGGTTAAGGGGTACGGGGTGTATTAAATATGATGAAGAATGTTGGCTCATTTTTTTTATTCTCAAAGTTAAAACAAAAATAGACATCTATTTAGATTTTAAGTGGGATAATCTCAAAATAAGATATATAATTAAATATGTTTACATTTATTTTGTGGCGCTGTCCTCTTTGCAAGATATGCATAAATTGGTATGTTTACCTTGAAGACCTGCATGGTCAGTGATGATGTTTACATTTTAACGAATAGGACGCTTAGGAATTCTGATTTCATAAGATATTTAATTTATTCTTGTTAGACGCGAGTAAAGGATAGACTGATGTTAGGAAGAAATGAAAGATAAATTGAACGAATGTTTTAAGGCTAGCATGTTGTTTCTAAAGGAAGAAACAGGAATACCTCGTTAGTCGAAGTAGCGGCACCAAAAGGGGGAGGGGGGGGGGGGGGGGTTGCGGGGGGCGGTATGCTTCGGGGGATTCCCCAACCTTTTTTTTAGGGTTTAAGACCAATTTGACCAATTTAGACCTTGGCACCTCTGTTTCTGTTTTCTTGTCACTAAATATTGAATTAAAGTTCGGAAAACCGCTCAAAATAAGTTTGTTGTCTTGGGGAACATAAATGATGTATTTAAAGTGGAAAACCATTAACAGTAAGGAAACAGAGTTCAGGTCACTTGATGATATTTTGATGGAAGCAATGCGTGGCGGAGCCGTTTCCCCTTGATTTTCGTCCGCGACATGTTTATAATGTCCTTGTTGATTATATGTCACAATCTCCACACAGACGGTGTGTTTATGTATATCAAGGATAAAACTCCTGCCAAATTCATTTAAATAGAACGCTTTAAAGCTGTCACTCAAGGAGTGTAAATTACATAAAAATAAGTAAATGGAGAAAATATAGAGTTTGCATTGACAATATTAACCATCTCTATTTGTCCGAGGAGGATATTTTATATATTTATTAACCTGCGGATCTATTTTGAGGTGTAGTATCTGTGACGCATTCTTATAAATAAAAACATAAACTAAGGCCAAAAAAATTAAAAGGTATGGTTTCACAGGCACCGCCCGCGTCAATTTTGAACCACGGCATCAAAATTTGTTATTTTGATTTTCAATAGAAACTTACCATGCAATTTCGGGCTCCAGCTGCTCGGACATTTCTTTCAAGAAAATAAAATCATACAATTTTGATAAAATTTCCTTTGTTATGTAGTGCTATTACTTGTTTAGCAAAATAAATCTGTTGTTATCATGCTTTTCCCTTATCATTTGACATTTTTATAGAAACAAACAAAAAAATTAAAAATAAAAAAAAAAAAACCCGCATTTCTGAAAAAAAGTGCCTGAGAACCAACCATTATGTTTTTGACCTTATGCACATGCTTCCCTGGATAGTTTACGTAATACAACTGTTTCTAGAAATTGTTGAAGATGTAAATGCAAGATAAGAGTGCAACGACACTTGTTGAGGTCTTTTCAACATTATGCGATAGGATTACCTGGATGAATTAGGTGATTCACCATCAATGTTTACTGACTTAAATTAGTGCCAAGGGATCGAGAGTCACATGTTTTTCACATTTACTCATGACCATACACGTGGGTCAGTGACTGGCTCAAATGTCAGGCCAAACATGCTTAAACCTGTCACTGACAGACGGGGGTATATATATATACACAACATACTTCAATCCTGCACTGCATGGAAATGCACGCATTCCGGTCTTTGCCGATGGCATTTCGTTTGTTCTCCATGGCAATTTCCACGAAATGTTATAACCACGCAAGAATTACTCAAAATGATGTATATTTAAGATTATTTATTCTCACATCGGTGAGGGACACTGTGGGGACAACAACCTTTACAACGAGGCTACGGTACAGTGTCATACGCAGCGCGGTTTCATAGCACATTGAGGACAAAAGAGGAGAGAATTCCTTTTATAAGTATTAGATTAGATGTGGGCCTGCATTAAATAATTCATATTCATACCTGACAGTACATCACGGCTAGAGATGTCGTCAAAATTCACATGAGGTAGATCTTTTTGCTCCTTTAAGGCACCAAAGTGTACGTCCCTTTACACGAGCGTTAAAAAACACGTCGTGCATCAAGGGTCGTTCGAGCGGTGGACCGCAGCCTGATAAAAATCAGGGCAAACACTAATATAAACGACCCCGATAAGAAAAAAACCTGCTCATTGGTCATGTGTGTGTGTATTGGCCCTGTGATAATTATTAACAAGTTACCCCATCTCCAGGTGTCATGTGATCAAATGTATCTACTCGACCTAAATAGATTTTGCGTTCGGTATTGTGCATTGTTCGGTATCCGTCTGTGATATGGAATGAGCTCAGTGCAGAATGCTTATACTGTGGATTAAACAAAAATATATAGGTAACATATAGTAAATATATTTTTATTTTTTTAAGACTTGTTGCCATAAAGACATTAAATATTTTCCGTTGTGGCACAGGAACGTGTCAAAACTTGTCCCGTTGATGGGGGGGGGGGGGGGGGGGGGGGGGTTATTTCAATATATTATTATAATTACAAATTATACTGTTAGTTCTTAGAGCTGGGTGTCAGGAAACTCAGTCTAGCATGAGTGAAACTAATCATAATAATATAATATATATGTTTAATATAATATCATATCATATCGTAAATGAAAATTATTTGAAAATTTATATCAAATGATTATAATTAACAAAGCATGCACCTTTCTGCTCTTTACTTACTCAACGTCAAACATAACGTTGTCTAATCTTAGATTATTTATGAAAAAAGTTGATAAACTAAAAACCATTTAATAACGTTACAAAAGCATAGCATCTATAAAGGTGTCACACGGAACATTTTTAGCTTTATCTCAGCTGCAACACTGTTCCACGTCCACAGCGCCCTATGTAAACTTGTTATTGTCCTTAACTAATGTAAACAAGCAACATGCCCTTATATTAAAGTCAAGTAGCGAGTGCGTTCGGCAGCCCATCAGCGTGTTCCTAAATTCTTCATCTGTGCTAATTTGTATATAAACATCACGTGGTACTAACCCCTGACTTTAATCGTTACAAATGATATAGGCGGAAGGATGATCTATTATCATCTATTATTTATCTTCAGGGCCGTACGCTGATATAAATCTCTAAGATACGCTATAACTGTGATGACACATATATCTTTACGCGTACAAGAAAGCACAGTACAATAAGGAAATGAATGGAAATATGAAATGAATGAAAAATGCAGAAACAAGAAAAGATGAAATTTCAGTCTACACTTATTGTAAAGTAAGTACATTCTAAATCAATTAACGTTTTAACATCAGCTAATGTCAAGTATTAGATACAGATTCCCTCTTTCCAATTAACTCTGATAGTAAATCTATATTCATGGATGTTGTTACCGGCTTCGTGGCTCACGGGTAGAGCGCAGGACTCAAAGCCGGGAGATCGTTGGTTCGAATCTCGGCCAGGTCGGTGAGGTTTTTCAGGTCGGCCCTCCGGTGAGCGCTCTGCAGGCTTAATGGGAAGGCTGTGCCCAACAGCCGTGTATCACTCACATACGAGTGCGTCTTCGGGGGGTTTCTCGGTGTTATGACCCAGGAATGTGGATGATTACACACCAAGGACCCGCAGGTGCGGCAGACACCGGGCCTTGGTGAAACCAGGATAAAAAAATAACAATGATAGGAAGCGAGTGCTACCGCCCTGTCAAGTAGTCCAAAACCGAATGGAAACTCTGCAGATGTACATACTTAGATTAAGAATTAGATAAGTCAGCATTAAAAAAAATGGAGGCGGTTACCTCCACTTCAACGAATAAGTACTCAGGCACACAACAAATCACAAGTCAGCGGCTAAACAACAATAGTATATTAAAAGTATATAAAAGGTACAGAGTCCAAAATCACATACCACATGGGGTTCCCTCGCCTATTACGCCTGATTAGATACATTGGTACATGTACATACACTTAATAAAAACTTTAGTAAAAACACAGTCTCTAAGAGTCTCCAGATCTCCTGGTCTAATGATACAGGACATCGGCTGGTGGCACCTCACTGCACTTCACTGGACACCCGCTGGCAGCATCTCACTGGACACTCGCTGGCAGCACCTCACTGGATACCCGCCGGCAGCACCTAACAGGACACCCGCTGGCATCACCTCACTTGAAACCTACTGGCAGCACCTCACTGGACACCCGCTGGCAGCACCTCACAGAACATCCTCACTGAACAGCACTTTAAGTTTCGTAGAAAACTATGCACCCCGTGTGCGCCACGCTCAGGCATAATCGACCTAAATAATCCGCGATACTCATCTTCTGTTATCCTGTATCCCTTCAATGGGGCTAATTTCAAACTATCGTAACACGACGCATCAGCTGCCAACAGCAGCGAAAAATAATCAGGGCTCTGCCCTTTGACAAGGAATTTAGGTGGAATGCCCACCTCTCTCGCGGATACTCTTGACTCACTGCCAGTCTCTCGAATCTCTCGAGATAAGCATTGATCTGATCGATCAATTCATCAAACGGTGATATTTTAACTGCGGAAAACTGCAGCATTTATCTCTAAATCCGCTGGCAGCACCTCACTCGACACCCGCTGGCAGCATCTAACTCTACACCTGCTGGCAGCGTCTCACACGACACGGGCTGGCCGCACCTCACCCAGCACAGGCTGGCAGCACCTCAGCCAACACAGCCTCCAGCACCTCACCAGACACAGGCTGTTAGCACCTCACTAGACACAGGTTGGCAGCAACTAACTGGACACAAGCTGGCAGCATCTCATTGGAAACAGGCTGGCACCACCTAACTGGGCACAGACTTTCAGCACCTCACTGAACTACCGCTAGCAGCACCTCTCTGGAATCAGGGTCGCAGCACCACTCTGGTCACTGGGTAACAGCACCTTTCTGGACACTGGGTAGCCTCACCTCTCTGGACCCCGGCGGACGGCACTTCTGGTCTCTGCAGGCTCCACAGACGGTCCCTTTATACTGTGTGTGGACTCTCTTAAATACCCTTCTACCCTGGAGGCTTATTTATATACAATATACAAGATTGATCCCCTGAATTCACGTAGATTTTATGAACTTTAAAACCTGAAAACCTATTGAAATTTGAGATTCCACAAGTGATCAAATGACAATAGGTTTCCAGGTTTTAAAAATCACCACAAGTGATAGAATTTGGGGCTAATTCAGGTGATCACTGATGTCAAGGAAATAACACCCATCTTTCACCAAACTTGAACATGAATGGTTTTATGTTTTAGGTGTGGCTTTAATTGTGATTAAGACAAATTAACAATACAGGAAGTAGGATGTCGCCTGCCATGACCACTATATTGCAAGACGTTCAACTTGTATACTTAACACATAGCTATATATGTCAATTAGTTAAATCTTCTCAACAACATTTGTATGCCATCTAAAGTACAGATAAAATTATCTCTGAATCTGAACATAAATTGCTCGAAGCGCACAAATAATGACTTGTTTAAGCATGTTATTGTCTTCGAGCATATTGATATGAAAGAAACAACTTTGTTCACAGTTTATTCTCTCACTTTTTCCGAACATTTTACAATTTGTCTGAAATTGAAGATGCGCAGCTGCCCCCCCCCCCCCCTTATCCCAAGGAGCGTATGGCCCTGACCTTTATGCAAGAGGCCTAGATCACCCCCTCCCCCTCCCGGTCGTCCCTCACAACCCATATTCATAGCAGGCACTAATCAAACCGTGATATGCGTTTTGTAAATGGCTTAATGACCACAGCAGCGGTATCCTAATCTAGGCGGCCGTGTAACACCAGTTGCTATATGGTTTTAGTGGTAAATGCAGTGAGTGGCTTTTTATGTTTGTGAGGGTTTCAGATTCGAGATATTAAAGGGACCTAATCAGCTATAATGAATGTTGAATAAACACGAAATATAGCGGCTTCTCTTTGAAATTGGTACCCGTCAAAATATAGCCCTAAAATCGTTGACTTACTCCTGTACACGATTGTTGAAAATAGTGGACCGATCAATGGCCCCAACATAAACGTAACGCCCGGGCCACACTACCTGTAAATCGAAAGATGCTCTGGGCCCATGAAAGACTTTGCCCCCAAAAATATGATACATGTTTCCGCTGGCTAAAACATTGCGTGTTGCGGTGGGTCAGGGAACTGAAACTTGGATAACGCTGGGCGTGTCTTTTCACCTGAGGCCCCGGGATATATCTCTGTATATTTGTTAATTTACTGACCGCATGTACAAGGACGTCCCCGAAGGGTTATTGCAGAACAGTTATGCCGTCCAACGCACATGAAATAACGCCGGTTATCATATGACTGAGAGGAGTTCTCCTCCCACTTATCCATCCAAATGTGTGCCTTTAATATTTCTAAATTTTTAATAATTATAATAATAATAACAGATATATGCCAGTAAAACATTTATTTATTTATTATTGGTAGTGTATCTTGTGATACGTATATTTGTCTGCAACAGTTTTACGACTGATTATTTCTTAGTTGTGAACAGGTTTCTGTCCGTGTGTGTTTCACTGTTCACATAATGAGTGAATATGTGGCTTTTTTGTATCATTATCCACCGCCGCATTCTCTTTGACAAGTAGTTTACCACTCCAATGTTTGGTTCACGGCTACCCACGTGGCCGAAATATACCTCTCTCGTTATTTTCTGCTTCTGTACTGGAACAATGGGTACGTCCCGGTCTTTCCTTCCACTCGAGTTTACTAATTTTTAACTAAGATTTTTTTTCTCAAAAGCTTTTGGAAATACAATAAAAAAGATGTAAAATTCCATGAAAAAAATAACCCACATTTTATATGACAGAGTTGTGTGGAGGAATCTGTGTACATTGAAAAACAGCATATATGGATGGAATTGTTATATATATAATATTCATATTGGAGAGTTAGTTCCTAAGATTAAGCTGACTTAGAGGATTTCTACTCCAACTCATCTGCCCAAACGTGTGCCTTCAATATTACAAAATTAAAACTCGAGCACGAAAAAGAAAATATTCATTATATTTATAAATTGGATTTATAGTTAAAAAGTCCCTTACCAAATGATCATTTGCAAGTTATCCCACCACATAGCTTGAGGTACGTCTGTGTTTTTGTATGTTCACACACACAAATATATATATATATATATATATATATATATATATATATATAATTACAAATATTTTGTAGAATAAGTAGAAACCCAAGTCATTTATCAATCAGTGGCTTGAAGTTAATGGATGTGTTGGGTACATAATTGCAGTTTTCGATTTTTGTAGGACTGCTGTCAACTTAAAGCAATAAACAAAGGTGACAATAATATTACTATACCAAACATTTACAACTATAAAATATTAGGTCTTATTGAATTTATACAGAGTATGTTTGTTTATATGCTTGACATATCCTTAAATGTACTATATACTTTTATTCCCTACTCTCTCTCTCTCTCTCTCTCTCTCTCTCTCTCTCTCTCTATATATATATATATATATATATACACACAACATGTTCAGTGAGATTAATAAATAGTGACTATTATTAATAAATAGTCATTTTGAAAAATAATACAAGGACTTGAAAAATAATTACAATAAATGTAATCACTAAATTAATTCAAACTTAAATATTAATTAAGTTATTAAGATAGAATAATTGACACTGACTACAAACTAAATTAACATTTGTCATTGCTTATTAAGTTATAATTTCAGACATCCTGTTAGGGATACAGGCACGCTCTGAATCCAGGTGTGGGCTGACCTGAACCTTGATAAGTTCAGACAGGAACTCATTCTCTTTCCTAAAGTTAATGATCGGGGTTTAGGGCGGACCAAATCCTGATCGGAATCTGGTCCGGACCAATCGGCGATTGGTCCAGACCAGATCCCGATCGGGAATTGGTCCGGCCTAAACCCCGATCGGGATTTGGTCTGGACCAATCAGCGATTGGTCCTGATCGGGATCTGGACCTTAATATATATATATATATATATATATATATATATATATATATACCGACATTTGGTGTAAGTGTTCTGTTTTTAAGCTGAGCTTGTGTCGGAGTCCGGAGGCCTTGGCCGAATACGTGCTCTAGAAAAAACAACATAAAGTTGGCCGTGCGAAAAAAAAAATCTGGGTTTGGAGGAAAATTCCCAGTATATCAAATGATGTCCTTGGAATATATATTTATTGTCAGGGAATAGGCGATGAGAACAAGTAACTGGAGTGTGAATGGTAATCCTGGATCTGACAGAGCAAGCTTGATGCGTGGAATGAGTACTTGTCCTAATTTTGGTATAACCTCTGAGGATTTCAGCGTGCAGGACATGGCTGTTTAAGTTTCAGCTTAACACATTTTCATGATCCGGATCAAAAAGAATTTAATATGATGATGTCCTACCCCAGCTTAAAGCAATGCCAGACACCCAGTTTAAAATAATACCAAATACCCAAAGTACTGTATAATTGTAACCAACGGCCTCGTAGGCAATATCCTTTGCTCGATATAATGCATGCAAAAAATATATATGCACCAACGTGTGGCCGACCGGCAAGCCAGTGCGACAGGGTCATAGAAAATTGTCAATATCATCATGAATGATCTCAAAAATAGACCACATGATTATTATGATGATGGCGTAGGCCTACCCCCGGTCACAAACAATTTCGAATAGGTGATTGTGTACTCTAGCACCCCATTTCAAAGTCAGATTTTTTAAAAGTTTTTCTGATTAAATTCCATTGATTATAGGAGGGGGGGTATAAAACATCGGCTGAAGGGCCATGGTTCTCCGAAAGGTTGGTGTGTATGGGAGGGGGTAGTGCAGAAACTTAAATATGTTTTAAACTGTAAAATGGCTCATATCATGCGATCTTGTCACAAGATTTTGACTTTGTGAAAAAAAAAAATTATTTATCAGTCCATCTTCTGAAACCAAAGATCAAATGTCTCTCATTACTTATTTTTTTTAATGAAACAGTTATATAGGGCCAACCAATAATGGGGGGGGGGGGCGAATAAATACTATACCCCCCCCCCCGCTCCCACGCCTATGCCAACGGTATATGTGATGTGACCGGAGGGCTTATTACTTGTACCCTTCTGTTTCCCGTGAACACGGGGCATAATATGATATGAAGTTTATGTGCGCCATTGGCCAAAGTCCCCTTATTTTTCTCAAGCTCTCACGTGATAGCGTAGTCAACATTAGCTAACCTAAGAGCAAGCTCAAGTAGATCAGACTCTCACGCTTATGTGTCGTGTACGGATATGTGAACCATGTTTTTTTTATTTTACTTCACACACTTGTTCAAGTATTAATCACAGGTGTTATAAATCTCAGGTATAGACGACATGGTTATATAGATGTAATGTCTGCCCGTGGACCCAATATGTCTAGAGTGAAGCTAGCTTCCTGACCTGTCCTGATATACGACTCGGCCATACATGTCGTGTCTTACAGAGGTCGCGTTTAACATAGGCCTACACCTGTTGCTTCACTGATACAATAAAGCGCTGTTTATCCCAATTTTAACAGACGTTATGACACTATAAATAGGATTTGGAGCGTTCATAAAAATTGGTGGTGGTGGTTGGGGAGAGGGGGCTGGGGGGAGGGGTGGTCGCCACATATATATATATATATATATATATATATATATATATATATATATATATATATATATATCATAGTTTTTGGAGAGTTTTAGGGCGCAAGTGCAGCGAATATGAGGACGCCTTAGCGCCCGAATAGGCATGGGTATGGGAGGGGGGTAATCCCCCTCTCATGGTTTGTAAAATTTTGAAAAAAAATATAAAATATGCATTTTCAATGTAGTATTTTGACCAATTCCCAACTTTTAATTAAATGCTGCACCACAAAAAAAAAAACAAATATTAAATATTGAATTTACAGAATCATGTGCATGTGCCAAATTAATAATATTTATAGTATTCTTCAAATCTTTATAAAACTTTAGATCTGTTCCTTTTTTTTAATGTTAACTCGAAACCATAGGCGTGCATGGTATGATGCACGAAACAAATACAGGCCTTCTGAGAGGCAAAGGATATATACCATTTTTAATCTTACCTCGAGTTTAAGTTGTAATTATCAAATAAGTATTACCATGAACAAACAATTTACAGAAAATGAACCTGATTTCCGACATATAAAATAACAAATTTAGCAATGCAAAAAAATTCCAAAGCAGACCTCTCTGTAAGGTTATCATATTATTTATATTTCATAACCCTCCTCACTTGAATGAATATATATATAATTCAAAATAATATATATTATATATAATAATATCTTTCAGTCAACTTGAATAATTTGGCTTCAAATTTCACTTTCATTTGTCGACAAAACAATCTAGAGAATTTTATTCTGAGACCAATATTTAAATATAATATTTTTGTTACAAATGGCATTATCCCGTATAAGCCAGATCTGAAGTCAGACTTTCCCGTATAAGGCAGATTTGAAGTCAGACTTTTGATTTTACAAGTCGTGCCACGTGCCTGTACTCTGTAGTTTATGTAATCACCACCCGGGGGACAGCTATGATTTTCTACTCCACTCTCTGACACTTCAACATGACATCATTGTTAACAATAAGCGGTGAGGGAATACATTTTGTAAGTTTTATTATACTGACGAAGCACAAGCACATACAGGCGTGTGCCTGAGGGAAGAGATATTTACAAGGACTCAGTTGATTTTCAAATAGTATCTTCATTAAGTTCCAAATTGCTCGAAACTGGAAATTTACTTTCTGTTAATTCTCTCTTTCTCTCTTTTTTTCTCTCTCTCTCTCTCTCTCTCTCTCTCTCTCTCTCTATATATATATATATATATATTTATATATACATATATTTATATTTAAGTATGGGCTTTGTAACTGCCAAATGAATTTGTTCTAAAATATAGAGCTGTGGTTCTATAGTGCAATCTCAGAATATAAACAATAACAATAAAACCTCCTAAAGAATTGTGTAATTAATTCTATCAATCTGTCTGCCACAACAAGATTTTAAGTTTTTATTCACAACAGCATACATAAATATCACTTGAATTAGTAGCAATACAGAGTTTAAGTGTAAAAACATTGTTAATATCAATTGTATTTGCAAGTGTTAATCGCATTTGCGTCTGGTAATTTTTAGTTACATTTTTATCCAACCTATTTGAAATCATTGCATTTGCTTTTCAATGCATTGAGTCATTGACTCACTCTGGTATACATCTAGCGCCATCTGTAGGTGTTAATGTGAATTCATGATTTTTCTCTTTGCTGGGGGGGGGGGGGGGGGGGGGGGGAGGTTATTTTAAAAAGAAATCCTGCTATGGTTTAAGCAACATAACGATTAACAAATCTACAATCTGCGTTTATACGGTTCAAATAAGGCTTTGCATGCTGTATCGTCGTATCAGGAAAACACAATGACTGCAAAAATGTATGGCTAAAACTCTTAAGTACAACGTAAACAATTTATAAAGCAAAAGGAATTTTATATTTGAATACTATTTTCGGACTTTAAACATTTCAGATGTTTTGCATGTCAGTACTTAAAAATTGAAATGAAAAAGGGCCATGTTAAAATATCTAAAAAAATCATTTGTTTCCTTAACTGTGAATCTTTCTGTTTGAAAAACCAAAATTAATATTTCAGTTTAAGGGTAGATAGAACGGTGGCCTAGTGAAGACAGCCTGAGAATTATTTTATATTTTGCACACGTGATACTATCTATAGCTATTTCAAGCATGCCCCCTCCAAGCCACCGTATAAGATGGAAACATAGTAAAGAGGAAAAAAAAAATTGAAATATTGTGTACTTTAATATTGTTCTATTAAAAAGTGGCTTGCTGTTACAGCAAATTTAAAATTGCGTACTTTTTTAAAATATTATATGTAATATGTTAATAAAACATGCCAATAATAATTAGTTTTTTTTTTAGTTTGTATACCATCAAAATGAACACTGTACTAGATTTAATTCATGTGTACTTTATGCGGTCAAATATGAGTTAAAAAACTTTTGGACCAATTTTAGGTACAGGGGTGTTTGCCAGGTATGAAATCTTAAGACAAGCCAAGAAATTCCTTAGCTGCTCAAATCATTGTGGTCATACTTCGAAATATAATCTATTCCAGAACCACGTGACCACGTGAAACAATTGCTGAAATAATACGAAGAAAAGAGAAAAATACCCCCCCCCCCCCCGAATACTTTATAATAAATGGCAATATAATATATGATCCCGACATAATAGCAAATCATTTAGATATCTTCTTCCCCATTATAAGTACAAAATTGGCTATTAAAATATAAAATAACTAGAATATGGGTAGTTGACAAACCACTACGCGTATCCGCCGAAATCATAGTGGGACGGGTGAAGTGAGGTATAGATTGAGTGGCAAGGGGAAATAGAAGGAGATGTGTTGCATTTTACCATGGATATCTGCTATGTCAACATAATTGTAGGTGGCGCCACCTGATATTTGACAGAGAAAGTTATTAAAAATGTATACATATGAATAATTTCAGGTGGATAAGTCAAACCAACGCTGCGATTTGAGTGACTTTAACCAGAATCAGATGAACAGATGGACACCATGAAAAAATTTGTAAGTTGGGCCACCAAATTTGTATAAACTGTGGAGCTATGTTAGATACGTCTTACCAGTCCTGAAATATTAGCATGGATGTCTACAGCCGAAATGGGTATTTAGGTGGCACCATCTGCCACAAATGAAGAAAGCTATCTAAGATGTATACAGATGCAAAATTTTAGGCAGATATGTTAAGCTACTGCTGAGATATGGATGATTTTATCCCACGGCAGACAAACAGAAGGACGCTGTGCAAAATGGTTGAAGGTTGCGCCAGACGTTGTGTGTTGGATAAAGAGCTATGTGAGATCTATAAGCATGCAAAAATTCAGGCCGATACGTCTTACCAGTCCTGAGATATTAACATGAGTCTGTGCAGCGCAAACATAAAGTAGGTGGTACAATCTGCCATAATATCGAGAAAGCTATCTAAGATGTATGTTTATGCAAAATTTTAGGCAGATAAGTCAAACCACTGCCGAGATATGTGTAATTTTATCTCACGGCAAACAAACAGGCGGACGCTGAGCAAAATAGTTGCAGGTGGCGCCACAAGTTTTGCGTATGATAAAGAACAATGTGAGATCTATAATCATGTAAGATTTCAGGCCGATACGTCAAAACTGTCCTGAGATATTAGCCTGGAAGTCTTCAGCCTGAACGTGAATGTAGGTGGCGCAACCTGTCATAAAATAAAGGAAGCTATCCAGGTGGTATACAAATGCAAAATTTCAGGTGGATAAGTCCAACAACTGCAGAGATACGAGTGATTTTAACCCAAGGCAGATGAACAGATTAAGGCTAAGCAAACATGGTTGCAGGTTGTGCCACCATTTTCTGTGGATAATACAAAGCTATCCAAGAGCAAATTCATGCAAACTTCCAGCCCGATTGGTCAAACGAGTCCGAAGACATGTGGGTTAATGTTTCAAAACAGACGCATAGATAGACGCACTGCGGAGGGGAAAGGTCAGAGATCAACGCAAAATATTTTGGCACCAGCTCACATGTGACCCGTTAATGGTGTCAAGTTACGGAAAAATCTGTCCAGTGGTCTCAGAGTTCTATTCCGGAAACGAGCACGGCGGCGACGGAACCCGGTCAAAAACATAGTATCTGCAAGACTTTGTTACGGCGTATACAATAATAATGAAATAAATAACATGCAATATTTAACCACACAAAAAACTAAAATTGATAATTTATTTAAATTTTAATATATAAAATCCAAAATATGATCAAAAATCTCAGGCCAAAAGTAATAAAGGCTATAAAAAATATATACACTCTTATCTAAAAAAAATGGTCCTGTCACAATCAAGCCATAATGCATTATCATAAATGGATCACTCACTACAGGAATGTTTCAAAATAAAATAAATAAAAAAAAAACCCCCGATTCATAAGCATTTAAAACTATTTGAAAGAACAATATACAATCAATTATTTGAATACCTTCACACACACAGTTTACTATATATAATAACCAATATTGATTCAGAAAAAAAATATTCAAATGAACACAAAATAAGAAATAGAAGACAGAATATATGCAGTAATTGACCATGGAAACACATCCCTCACTATGTACCTTGACATATCAAAAGCATTTGACACATTCAATCATGACAAATTAATTAAAAATTAGAATCATATGGAATTAAAGAAAAAAAACACTACTTTTGCTAAATAACGTCTGACAAACATAGTACCATATATTGATTAAAAGAAACCCACAAGTCCAGAAAATATTTTAAACCACTGGTTTACCTCGGGGATCAATTCTTGGGCCCTTATCCTACCTAATACACATGAAGACTAAAACACTTCAGTGACTTCTTTAATTTTATTCCCTACGAAGATGACACAGCACTGTTAAACCCCTTAACAAATTACAATAAACAAAAAGACCAAGGCATCATTAACAATGAATTAAACAAAGTACATAACACTGATTAACCGCTAACAAACTCTTATTAAATGTAAACAAAACAAATTTATGATGTTTAAACTCAAAATATGAGCATACAAGATAGAACCCCTGAACTAGATTAAATGACATACCCATTGATAGGGTCTCAGATTTCAACTTTCTAGGTATAACACTAAAAACAAATGAAATGGTAAATGCACACAAACAAAGTTGCAACCAAAATATATTATAATCATGAAAAAATTAAAACATTGTTTACTTGGTCATATGCTAAAAATTTTATATGACACACTTATTCTATCACACTTAATATAAGGAAATTTTGTATGGGGCTTTGATATTAATAGATGAGAAAAAATCCATAAGAATGATCATAAATAGCAAATACAATGCCCAAAATCATGTTCTTTCACCTAGCTTGCAGAAAATAGGTCACCGTGACATTAATTCAGGTTCCCAAGAATATTTGGACCAACCTGAAAGTCAAGCATGAGGATTCTAGGCAAAATGGATACAACATGTGTCCAATCGGACTCACCAATAGCTCAGAGGATATGGGTTACAAACACCTAATTTCTGGTTTCCAAGCAGATTTTTCATGAACCTCTCAGGATGTCAAGTTAGAATTGTGCCCTATTGATGGACAACTGCTTCATTTAAAGGTCTGAAAAATAGAACAAAAAATACCCCAAAAATGACCAATTTGCATGCAAAACAACATGACGGTCAATGCATTAGCTTTTCAGATACTGGGGCTCTTGTATCAAATTTAAAATTATTCAGGAGGGGGGGGGGGGGGGGGTGAAGGGTACTTACTAGCCCAAAAGCTCGGAGGATATGGGTAACATAGTAATTTAACAGTTCCATTTTGCGTGAACACCATTAAAAACCGGATGTCATAATTCGCATGTCGAAATTATGGATATATCGTTATTTTGTTTTAATTCCAGGGATTTGGGAGTCCACAAAGTACTTTCATTGTATTAATTGCTGCTGTGGCCAAACCGAGATTATCTTGCAGCCAGCGTCGAGGTTGAAACTTTCTTGATTTGACGTCATCAATAAATTCACTTAACGAGTCTTCAACGCTGATGTCGTTTTTAAGAACCACGCCTGCTCTATCACTAAAATACGGAACGCTCTTCGGGTTTATGACATACAACGGTACATCCATGGCCATAATTTCTTGCATAGCTATACCTTGAGTTTCTGTGCCGTCACACACAACCGCAAATCTAGATTTTGCAAGACTTGTTTTGAAATACTCTTCGGTATATGTACCGTATGTGACATTAATGATTTTAACTTCATGGGCTTTTAACACTTTATTTACATTTCGCAGAAGGTTTCTGTTGCAGCTATGTTTCACATATGATAACGCAATAAAATCTTTCTCCGATGTTGAGTTTTTGTTTTCTGGTGAAAATATAGTCTCGTCGATGCCAGTTGGTATAATAACAGCGCGGTTTGGATCTAGAGGTATATGAGGAAAATACTGATCTGTCTGCAACGCTGCTTTGGAAGCGGAAACAATATGGGAGTAATTCCGTACAGCTTGTGTTATTCGGGTTAAGTTGAACTGGTGATATATCACAGTTGGGCCAAGATAAAACCTTTTTGCCAAACTCTCCCCCATGTAGTACATGAAAAACCCGTGATGAGGATCAAGTGAAAGCAGAAAATCAAAACTCTCCAGGTCACGTGGGTTGAACACGTATTTTTTGCCAATGGCGCGTAATCCTGACATAAGGTTATTTAATACTTTACGTGGTCCGCCTTTGTGCGCTAAGTTGTTGGGATATCCAAAGATCGCTAGTTTCTTATGGTAGCAAACCTCCCCCAGTTCACTCAAAGCTAACTTCCTTTTTGTTCCATATTCATATTTTTGAACTGCCAACGGATGATAACGATACCCTGGCGGTAATCCTTGACACAGGCGATAGGGGGCGCCACCAACATTTTTACCTGAACAGAGTTTCCATAATTCTGTAACAGGGTGCCCTATTAACATCATTTCTTTTTCTTTATATGTTGGTAGAGAGGAAAACAAAGGTTTCGATATATTCGGTATTTCAGAGCAAGTACCTGGATCGTACATAGCAAGCAAGTGGTATATAGCGCTCTCATCTGTCAGATTTCCTATGAGAACATCACATGTTGGCACTGTGGGTACTACGTAATGTTTTATTTTGTATCCTATGTCATGCTTTGTAAGCGGAAGTAAAATCACATAGACGGTAATGCAGAAAACTAGACAACAGGCAATTAACATACATTTTGATCCAGCTTGTTTCCGGAAGCTGAGTTGCTCTGTGTTTTCTGTAGTGTCTTTTACACCCTGTAGAATATAAATACATATTTAAAAAGTATACTGTAAGGAAAGGATAATAATAATGACTAATGTGTGATATAAATATACTAAAGATTTCACAATAAATTTCGTAAATGATAACATTATAAATATAAAATATCATTAACGCAAAATCTGCAATAAGATTATATGGTTCTTAAAAATATAAGTATCAAAGCAACATTAAACCCAAAAATACAATATAAAAATATATATACATAATATATATAGAAACAGAGTAACATATTTTCCGAAGTAAGAGTAAAGTTCTTCTGAAATATAATGATCGATCCGATAATCATCATGGATATAATAAAAAAGTAATGAAAACATAATCGTAAAAGTAATAGAGATACAAAGATAAATAATGTCTACAACGATGATGATGACCTTCCTTCTTGAGGAGGAACTTGACACTTAACTGGCGCCCCCAACTAATGACAATGCAATGATATAAAATGCTTGGTATAAAATTTATGGCTGAATAATATTGTCAGGAGGCTATAATTTTTGCTGTTTGTGAGGTTTGTTGTCTTGACAACGTCGTCGCTGTAGTTTTACACTTGAGTAATGAACTAAGATGAATAAAAATAGTAGGACTTCTCAGCGAAACAGCTTTACTTATTAATTTTACAATCGGTCGCACATTTTGACTACGAAATTTCCAAACAAAATAGTATCAAGAGAGGCAGAGGAGAAGTAATCCATTTAATCCATTGACAAACTCATTTTTGTCTGTTAATAAGAATAATATTCAATTTTGCTAGTTTGTATTGAATTGTATGAAAAACTGTTGGTCAGTTTTCTAAAATGAGTAGTTTAGTTATAACATCATAGAAAAAACCAGAAGTGCCCATTTTCAATTCAATACACCGAAAAATAAGCAAATTGACCCTCAAATTTTATTTCATAATTAGACAAAGCATGCCATATAAATGTCATGTTTGAAATATCTAAGAAATTCTATTGGTAGAAAGAAGTGTCAAGTTTCCCTAAATAATTGTTTCCAAGTATCATACAAAATACTTATGGTGAAATGCACTGCCAAAAACCTCGTGAAATCTGATCCTCATCTAAACTTCAATACACTGAATATGTACCGTCTCGGCAGTCTCGTGTGTCGTACCTGAGGCGAGTATCACGATACGTATATGTCGAGGGATGAGTATTGGTTTAAGTCCAGTGAAATGGTATGCGTCAAGTAAGGTTGGCAATCGCGAGGCGAAGTCTCGAGGAAGACTTTGCATGATGCCCTATATGATTTGTCCCACATGCCTCGCCTCAAGGTCGGAGGTCAGATATCAGCTTTTTTGTTGTTGTTGTAAACTCCCGATCATAATCGAGCCCCAACTTGGTCTAGCTTTCGCTCAACTATACATAAACGTGGTTAATATGGATATTGCCGAATAAAGAGGCAAAGAATAACACAAATAAATCGTACAAAATCAAACATAGAGTTTATGAGAAGGAAACATATAGGGCCTCAAAAGGGAATATATTCGAATGACTAGGTAATTTAGCTATATATTGTGATTATGAATTAAAGCAGAACTCGCTTATAATACTTTGTAACCAAAATTCTTGAAACGGTCTCCTATAATGAAACAATTATTTGCGTGGCCTCTTAACAGATACATCTTTTTGTTTATCATCACTGATCAGTGCTTATCAAACGATACGAACAGTGAAAAACAAACTGCCGAGGTGAATTTAACACATGATTTCGATAAAAAAAATCTTCGATTAATGATAAAAATGGCATTTTTAGCTGAGATATCATAACTTTATCGTCATTTAACTTAAGTGGACTGTCTAGTTTTTCAAATGATCTCCCAGGGCTCTCGCACAGTGTATGATTTACCGTAATTTACCATATGTCTCCCAGTAAAACCTGGTTCACAACCGGGATACAGCCTCTGTCCGGAGATTGTTTTGGGCTATAACTTGTAGTCGGCGCACGAAAACCTTAACCGCAACGAACGTAACTGACATAAGCGCAAACCGTTAAGTTGATGATCGAGGCGGCCACGCGTCAGGCAGTCACCTGCGGCCACCGTACACGAGACGTAAGGATGTTTTGAGATCCCCATTCGATATTTTTAAATCTACTTGGCCACCCGAGCCACCGGCTTCCATAAATTTTACTAACTTTACCGTAGGAATGAGGAAGACACCTTGGCTTATGACGAAAAAACTTGCTAACTATGCAAATGGCATTAACTGCAAGTATAAAATGGCATTCAGTCGAGGCTCTGTCGTTTCAATGTTTGAGTTCGGCTCTCGATTGGCATAGCTGGTCTCTGCTGCTGGGATCGGCGGTGGGGTGCATCTATCGGCTCCATTATTTCAAAATTAATCATAATTACACCTAAGAAGCGCCTGGCGTCTAGGTCCCAGACCTTAGTAGTCGCTTTTTATAGCCTTACCAGAGCTGCCTGGTCAGGTCAAACTTCTTACTAACTGGCTGACTGAGGAAGGCACCTTGCCTCAGCATCAGCATACTTCAGCCTAAGACACCACCGTACATCCCGGTTGTGGCCTAGGCTTAAGCTATGACCAGTCAATTGGAGTTACCTTGCTAATCAGAACAAAAAGCGTGTATCCGTTATTTTAAAAGTTGCATGCAACCTGACTTGCATGACACTTTTGGGTGATGTATGTAGATGTGAACGGACAGTTAAAACAAAGAAAAATACACCACCTGTGGGACAAAGTATCTTTACATTTCTTGAGTTAATGAGAGAGAGAGAGAGAGAGAGAGAGAGAGAGAGAGCAAACGGGGTGGGCCTCTGGTAAATATTGATGCAGAATAAAATCGTTCAACTGAAATGGTGTTGAAAGACTTTTAAATCCTGAGTTTAATTTATGACACGAGCACTTGAAAAATAAATTCACTTTATTAAACAGTAGAACTGATTTTCACAAGCCCTTTGCACATAATTTAACTTTAACATTGTGAAACCTGGCTTGATTGATTAAATCCATGCAGACAGGCTGGTGAATACTGAATAGTCTTTACATGACTCTGTAAGATTAACATATTTAAGATGTTTGCATGCATATTTTAGTTTTAGTCCTTTTGACTATTTTAAGGGTTTAGTACATGAATTTTGTATTCTTGTAATACCGAAATAATGAATTTATTAATAATTTGGGGAATTGTTTGCTTACCCGTTACTCCAAACTAACTCATTTCCTTTAAAAAAAAATAACCGCTGACTTGAATAAAAATATTATGGCATCAGAAGAGCCGTGTTTCATTAATAAAATTACTCTGTAATTTTACAGTAAAACTTACTGGCAGCAGGGTTGCCAGTAACATTTGCTGTAAATATTCCAGTAAAATGCATGTTACACCACAATATTTCCATGTAATCTCATTGGAATTCCATGTTATTTTAAATGACTTGACATGTGATCTTACTAGAATTTCATGTTATTTAACATGACATTACATGTTATTTTTTATATGAAATTACACGCTATTTTACAACAAAAAAAAATCATGCCCTGTTATTTTAAATTAAAATTTACTAGCATCAGGGTTGCCAATAAATTTTAATGTAAAAATACATACAATTTATAAGAGTGTGTATAATGTCCTTGTTGATTATATGTCACATTCTCCACACAGACGGTCTGTCTATGTTTATCCAGGCTAAACCTCCTGTCCAAATTCATTCCCGAGGAGTGTAAATTACAAACAAAATAAGTAAATGGATAAAATATAGGGCATGCATGGACAATACCAACCAACTATAACCAACAGGAGGTATTTATTCGTGGGACATATTTGATGTATTGATAAACCTGTGGCTCTCGTTTGCGATGTAATGTCCGTGACGCGGTATTGTAAATATAGACAGAAACTTACGCACATGCTTCCTTGGATAGTTTACCTGATACAACTGTTTCCAGAATTATTCAAAATGTTAATGAAAGGTGGTAGCGGAGCGACAATTATTGTGGTAATTGCAACATTAAACGGAAGGATTACCTGGAAGAATTGGGGGATTGACCAATCATTGTTTATTTATATGAGAAATAAATGCCAAGGGATCGAAAGTCACATGTTTTTTCACATTAACTCACCATATAAGTGACTGGGTCAAATGTCGGGCCAAACATGCTTAAACTTAAACTTGCTTAAACATACTTAAACCTGGCGCCACCTGGTGAGAAAGGAGTGAGGAGGTTTGCTCATGCGCTCCCGCTGATATAGGTAAATAATATACTAAAAACTCCAAACCAGATATTAAAAACTGTCTGTTTGTTAAAATAGTGCCTGGTGTGACTAATGGGAGTCAGCTTGGAAATGTATAGAGCCCGTATTGGTCTGTACGGACCAGGGCCCCGCAAAAAAATTCGATGGAGAGCCCCCATGTTGGTGTTGCCATGTACCCAGGTACGTGTTTGTATAGCAGTTGCACTCATTATCGCCCTGACACAAATGTGCAGTGGGGATGTTGAAACTAACCCAGGCCCGCCACCGACAGGAGCAAAGGATAAAACAGACAACCAAGGGCAACAGAGAACATTCAGACCAACACAGGCAAGATTAAATAGATCTGAAAGTGGGGAATTAAGTGTGACGGCCAGTAGGTAAGACATAATGGACGTGAACATACAAGAACAGGAGGTGTCAAGTAAAAACATTGTCACCCCAGGTAAACAGGTAACAAAACAGTCAAAGCAGGGAACACATAAAAGATTAGAAGATACTGTGAGTCAGTTAAACATTATGCAAAAGAAAATGTCAGATATGGAATCCAAAATAGAACAGTTACAGTAAGAAAACAAAAGGTTAAAGACCAAGGTTAATAAAAAATAGGAACAATTAAGGAGAAATAACCTTATAGTTTATGGTCTAGAGGAGGAGAATGGTAGGGAAAGTTTGGAGCAGTGTGAGGAGAAAGTTAGAGAAGTGATTACGGAAGAGTTAAATATGAAAGATGAGGAAACCAATATAAACATCGACCGGGCTCACAGACTTCCATGGAATGAAAGTGGTAAACCCAGACCAGTGATAGTCAAGTTTGAGCGCTATAAGGACAAGGACCTTGTTCTGAAGAATGCACGCAAGACATTTAGAAACAAGAAATCACCTATCTTTATACAAGAGGACTTTGCAGAACATATCAGGCATCTCAGACGTAATCTGAAAGTCAAGTGTACGGAGGATATTGAAGGGGACTGAAAGCATCATTAAGATACGACAAACTTGTCATAGAAATTAAGGTTTATAAGTGGAACGAAGAGCAAAACTGTGTGCAAAAACTCAAAGAAACAAGAAATGTGACAGGAGGGGCGTTTAGCATTAGTAACACTGAGACAAGCAAATAGGGTTGTGGCCAAAGCCCAGGAACCGTTCATAATTTCTCATTGACTGAAGATAAGTTTACAATTTGTAAAGGACATGCCTCCTTGAATTCTCAGTTACCACGTGTTAATTCCAATAGCCAAAATGTTTCAAATCTTTGTAATACTGTTAATAATTTGAAATAACCAGTGAATAATGTTAATGATATTACTGTTGCTGAAGATGAGCTATATCATTATAATAATGGGGATAGTAATAATGTTTCTGTTTCATGTGTTTCAGGTGATTCATTGACCTTTTTGCACAGCGCACAGTTTTGCACTCTTACTAAAACCTTAAACGGGGGAACCAGAACTGACGACCTGTCTACTAACATAGAATCAACAAAATGTGGTGAGTTTTTGACTAATACGTTAGTTAAGAGCGATTCTACAGTAGTAAGTTATCACTTTGATAAGATACCTTTTAGGTTACTAACCTGGAAAGCAAATGGTCTCAGAAAACACATATGGCAAATGAATTGAGGGCTCTTTTCTTAAAAATGATGTGATCACACTTGTTGAAACATGGGCAGAAAATTCACAAGAACTTTGGGCTCATTCCATGGGTATACAGGCTACTCCTCAGTGAGGGGTATAAATGTAAAACGTGGAGATATAATGGTTTATGTGAAAAACTGCTTTAAAGATTATATTAAAACTGTCATAACCAGGTATACAGATATGTTGATATTTATTTTAAAAAGGGATACACTGGGACTGTTGAAAGAAGTTTCATTACTGTCTATATATATTGCACCTGAATATTCAGCTGTATACAGTGTTTTTGAGGAGGATAATGGCATTATTAGACTAGAAAATATTATATGTGAATTGTTATGTGAATATTGTGATTTGGAAATAATAATGATGGGAGACTTTTATTGAATAATTGGATATTTGCAAGATTATCTGGAAGATGATGATATTAAATTTTTAGGAATATCTGAATACCTAGAAAATAATTTTAGAATAAAGAGAAATAGTAAGGATCAAACAGTCAATAATTTTGGCAAATCACTACAGGAGTTATGTATAGTGCTTAATTTAAGAATATTGAATGGTCGAATCAAACCAGATGTGAAAGGTGACTACACATATTGTTCATCTATTGGCAAGAGCCAAATTGATTTTATACTTGTTAGTTCAGGGTTATACTCTTAATTTAATAAACTGACGGTGTTAAATATGGACATGTCAGACCATTTTCTAGTGTCAGCAGAAATAGTGATAATAACAAATACAAATTCAAGTATTAATATGGATGATAATGAAAAAATTATATGGGTACATTATAGAAACAGAATAGCCAATAATTACTGTTTGGATGAAGATCCTGCTGTGTTAGGTGTATATGGCAGGTTACCTTTAACACTTTCGCTGCCTATGACGAGTATACTCGTCATTTTTTGATTCCCTCAGTGCCTATGACGGATATGCTCGCCATGAATTTATCAGCAATTTTCAGTAAGAAATCTCTTAAATTTATCAATAAACTCTTTGCAGGTGAGTAGTAGTTCATTTATAAATTGTTTTCTTGTCATGAAATATTAAAATTTATAATTCATCAGTGCGCTTGATAACTCGAAAGCGAGAAAGGTTTGGGAGCGTGAAAATATCCACGGCTCTCGTCCTTTACCGTGAAAAACTTCACGACCCGCTGTAGTGTAAAATTGATACCGTGTAGGAGTATTCATTAGAATCAAACGAAAGCGAGGACCGCATAAAAATCTGATTAGTTTTATATTTGGCCGTATTTTGGCCACTTACTTTCCGCTGGTGAAACGGAGGTGTGACAGATCGCACCTTAGGTGTGAACTCGAGATAGCGAGGCGTTAAGTCGTTCAGGTTTATTGCCCCGCGAGGACAGCCTATTGCGCAATCAACAACAATAGTGCGCGTGACTTGGTGCTGGTATGGCGGTATGAACGGACGTGCTGAATTGTAACAGGCAAAATTTTGAAACTTATCATACACCCGAGTACATATTTCTTGACCGAATATCACCAACGTGCTGCACAATGTCGCAGTCTGCAGAGCGTCGACCTTCAGGCAAGAACGAATCTGCGAGAAACGGAGAGAATGAAGGTAGGCGGAACAGTGGGCGATATTCAGAGAAATCAAGCAATGGCCGTGAGCGTGAACCGCCACAAAACGCTATAAACGTTGATGAAATCACAGAAATAGTGAAAGAGAAAGTAGAGGACACAGTTAAGAGTTTGGAGGGTGCCCTGTCTAAAAAGGGGAATGTTTAACAAGGAAACACAGTGAAGGACATTTTAGATAGCATGCTCCCAGTGTTCACTTACGCTATAGCAGTAGCAGTGTCCACAGCCGTAACAGGTGCTACGAATGGCCTGCTCCAAATGATACAGAAAGAGAACAGAAAGGCGGAGGAAAAAATTGAGAAAATGATGGGACATTTCCAGAGACAAACACTAGTCAGCAGGTACAAACTAGATGAGCTCGAACAGTACTCGAGAAGAGAAAACATAAAGATATGTGGGATCCCAGAAGAGGAAGATGAGGCCGCAGAGGTCACCACCGGTAAGACAGTTGCTCTCCTTAGCAAGATAAATGTAAGCATCAAATCTAGTGATATATCTGCATGCCACAGAGTCAGTTCAAGAAATAAGTCGGGCCCCAGACTTATTGTGTGTAAGTTTGTGTCCAGGCAAACAAAGGACAGAGTGATGGAGAATAAGAAAAAAACTCAGGGGGGTACCAGGTCCGAAGGTCTACATTAATGAAGACTTGACTGCACTGAGGTTCAAGTCATTCCGATTTGTCAAGAACTTGGAGAATGTGAATGACAGGACAGTAAACACAAGAGATGGCAGGATCATATGCATGCATAGAGACAGGGACCAAGGTACAGGCAAGTGGATTACATTGGACTCAGCAGATGATCTCTTCAAACTAGGAGTACGAAACCCAGATCTTGAACTGTTAGGACTTGGTGACTGTGTGTTGAATATTGATGACTTAGATACTAGGGCATAGGAAAGGCATTGAGTGCCAGTCAAAGGTAAGAAAACTCTTAACTTTCCTGAACACAATGAAATTCACTCATATGACCATAACTACTCAGTACAATGTCAAGAGAGAGAGAAGTAAATTGAATATTCCAGAATTCACTGAAAACTTGAAAAAAAATTGACATATCATGTTTTTGTGAGACCAAACTGGATGATATAGATATTGATGATATAACAAGCAAGGGTAATGATATTGGTCTTGAAATTATATATAAAAACAGGAAGCGCTGCTCAAATGTGAGATCGGGTGGCCTGTGTGTTGTTTACAAAAAGTGGCTGGACAAATATATCACCTTTAATAAGTCAGGCAGTGATCTCATACAGTTAATTATCATAAATAAAGCTGTTACAGGTTTGGACAAGGACTTAGCACTTGGTAATGTATATGTACCACCTGAAGGGTCTAAGTACCAGCACAATGAACCGATGTTAGAACTATGGGTGAAATATTTTTCATGAGTGACGAGTTTTACATTTGTATATGTGGAGATTTTAATGCGCACACGCAATACCTAAACGACTATATTGAGACTAGTGAACTCATACTTGAACACCTGGAACTAGACCGAGAGGTAACAGAAATATTAATTGATATTAACACTCTAGATGAACTTGGTATTACACTTGAAAGACAGAACTGTGATGATAGAAGGCCTGATAATTATGGCCACAGTCTCATTGAAATGTGCAAGTCATTAGCATTATTTTGTATGAATGGCAGATTAGGAAGGGATAAAGTAGGTAAAGCCACCACAACAGATAACTCTGTAATTGACTATGTAATTGGCAATGCTGTCATCCTCTCTAAAGTTAGCAAATTCGGAGTGGAGGATTTTGACGCTGTATTCTCTGATAAACACTGTAGGATAGTTTGGACACTTAAATATACAACGGGCAAGACCACAGGCACAAGCGGCTGCTGCCTGGGAGGGGATAGTGGGGACACTGGGCAACAACTAACCAAAACCCATCGTAAGATGTGGAATAATGAAAAATCAAAGGTTTATGTACTAAATATCTCAGATGAAGATGTCAGCTCAATCATGGATGATGTGGACAGTAATATCTTGACCATAAATTGTATAAATGATAAACTAAATAATATTTTTATTCAAGAGGCAGACAAAACATTTGGTAAAGAGAGGATAATCACAGTTAAAAGCAGTAAACAGGCAAATTCCACTTAAGTGAAGAGACTAAATTGTTGAGAAAAGCCTATTTCCGAGCGAAAAGAATTAACCAAGCAGTAAGAACAACTGGAACCAGAAATAAACTGAAACAAGTTAGTAAACAGTACAAAAAGTCAGTGAACAAGGATAGAATAAGGAGTAGAAATGAACAGATTAGAAAATTAAGAACTGCCAGAACTAAAGATCCAAAGTACTACAGGTCAGTCCTTAATCAAACTAAACCCAAGATATTAAACAGAAAAACTAATATCGAGGACTTCTATAAGTCCTTTAAAAACTTGGCCGTTTCACACTTCCACTATAATGAAAATAATGGTGCCTCACTTGAGGAGACTGAAGCACAAGACAATAATGATGAATCCCTGAACCTACCAATATCAGAAGCTGAGATCATAAAAAGCATAAACAAATTAAAAAACAGTAAAGCTTGAGGTCAAGATAAAATATTGAATGAATTCATAAAAAGCTCTAGTGAAAAGTTAATGCCCCTGCATATCAAATTTTTTAACAGAATCTTAGATGAAGGAAAGGTCCCTGAGATCTGGCTAAAAGGCATGATAATGCCAATATACAAAAACAAAGGAGACCCAGCAGACTGTGATAACTATAGAGGTATAACTTTATTAAGCTGCATGGGGAAACTTTTCACTAGTATATTAAATGACAGGCTCCAAACAATTTCAGAACAGTTAAAAATTAATTAAAGAGAATCAGGCAGGATTATGAAAGGGATATAGCACACTAGATCAAATTTATCTTCTGAAAAATGTAATAGACATATTTCTGGGTAACCACAAAAAATTATACTGTGCCTTCATTGCTATCCGGAAGGCTTTTAATACAATTTGGCGCTCAGCCCTGTGGGGAAAATTACTTAAAGCATGTATCAGAGGTAAAATATTTAGGGTGATCCAAAACATGTACGAAAACATCAAATCCTGTGTATCAGTGGGTGGGATGGTATCTGGGTACTTCTCCAGTCAAAGTGGTCTCAGGCAAGGTGAGAACCTGTCACCATTCCTATTCTCTCTATTTATTAATGACATTGAAGATCATCTTTAGAAAAGGGGTGCAAAACTATACTTATCTAGAATGAATCAAATGACACATGGATGAAATTACTGACCATTTTATATGCAGATGATACTGTACTGCTAGCAGACTCGCCCCAGAACTACAAAAAGGGTTACACCAGCTGAAGGAATATTGTGAAAATGGAAACTCTCTATTAACAGTGACAAAACCAAAATAGTGATCTTCTCAAGGGGGAAAATTAAAAAGGAATCATTTCTCTTTAAATTGGGCAGGGACAGCATTCAAGTAGTTGACAGCTTTAAGTATTTAGGAGTAACATTTTCTTATAATGGTATATTCACACAGGCTATTAAAGCAGCACATGATTCTGCAAACAGTTCTATGCATAGTTTATACAGAAAATGTCGCACACGACTTACCAATAGATCTGCAGCTTGATATGTTTGACAAAATAGTGATACCGATCCTGTTGTATGGATGTGAGGTCTGGGGATTTGATAATACAGCCATCCTAGAAAGGATGCATCTTAAATTTTGTGATGAGGGTAAATAAATCTGCACCAAAGATTATGATATATGGAGAATTAGGTAGATTTCCAATTGATTTACTAATTAAACAAAGAATAACAAACTTTTGGAATAGACTCGTTACTGGAAAACAGGAAAGATTTAGTTATCAGATCTACAGGATAGGCCTCTTTAACTACATGAATAACACAGCCACAACAAGCTGGGCAAGAGCCATTAGAACAATGTTTCATAACCATGGTTTAGGAGACTTTAATTTTGAATATGAGGACGGACTAGGCTCCCCACATAAGGTATCTGCTTATAAAGAGCATTGAAGATGCACACACACACAAATGGTTAGCAGAAGTTGATAGAAGCCCTAAATGCAGTTCATTCTATACACATATTAAATCTTCCCTTGTTTTTGAAAAATACCTAACTGACCTCCCAACTAAACAGAGGATAGCTGTGTGTAAGCTCAGAATAAGTAACCACAAATTACCAATAGAAATAGGCAGGCACCAGAATATTGAAAGACAAGACAGGTTATGTAGTAAATGTGACAGTTCTGAAGTTGGGGATGAATTCCATTTCTTATTAAAATGTGAAAATAGGGAACTTGTGACTCTTCGCCAAAAATACATTAAGAAATTTTATTACAAAAAACCTAGCATGTACAAACTCATTCAACTGATGGGCAGCAAAGGAGAGGACCTTTGAAATCTAAGTAGATTTTTAATACTAGCATACAAACTTTTATAATTATAGGTTATAAATACAAGATAGGGTTATAGTATCCTTGCATAACAAACTTGACTTGACCAGCTCAACCTTAATTAATTTCGAAATGATGTAATAAAGAACATGTAACTATCAGTATCTATTGTTCCCTTTCATTTCAAAAGTAGTTATCGTTTATATCAATCACATTTAATGAACTAGTACTAAGAGTTACAGATCAGTAATGATTAGCAGAAATACCACTTTGCATTACAAAGAATATGCTGTGATAGATATAATTTTCCTTTTTCATGTACCAGTATTTTTAAAGTTTTTTTCTCTGTTTATTGAAAGTATATTGCATTCTACCTCAAAGAGTGTACATTACAAGAGACATTAATCTTTTTTTATCTTTATTGAGCATTTTTATACAGTACCAAGGGTGTATATAATGAAAGTTGTTGATTGTTGTACTATTTATATGTTGCACTTTAGTACCATTAGTGTATATTATAGCAGAAGTATTGCTTTAGTATTGCAATATTGCAATTTAATACCAATAGTGTGTATTGTTACTTTTGTACTTTCACAACATTGTATTCTAGTATTAAGAACAAATATTATATGGAAAATTTAACCAAAGGTGCGACATCCCATCACACACAAAGAATATGTTGTGACAGCTTTATTTTAGTTCTCATGTATTCTTTAATTTTTTAATTGTATATATTTGTATTCTAACTCAATAAGTGTACATTACAAGGGATACATTTTCTCTTTATTTGAGACTTACATTACTTTTCTTATGGTATGCCTAATGATTGTTAATGCATTATTTGTATACTGGACCTTGGTATCAATGGTATATATTATAGTAGATGTACTGCCTTAGTAATGTATTTTGTCAGCATGAGGGTGTACTGTTACCGATGTACTTTCACCATGTTGAAAACCAATAACAAGATAAATATTATTACAAGGGAAATATTACTTCAGGATTAATTTCCAGTATCAAGAGTATATATTGCCTATATTTGAACATGTCACCTCTGTATTGTGCCTTACACACAAATACCAAATTTACACTATGACAAATTAGTATTCACTTATTATGCATCTCAGTACCTAGAGTGTATATTGTAACATGCACATATTTAATGCAGCATATTTATACTTTGTTCTCAATCAGTACCTTAGGTAACATAATTATACAAGTAATGTACCATCATCAACAACCCAGTGGCTGGACCGCTAGGGTATTTTTAGTTTCGGTTTAAACAATTTGCACAAATACTTGCCAAAACATGTAGCAATGTCTTTCTTTCTTTTTTTTCTTTTAAAGTTCTAGTCCTATGTGCACTCAGGTTGTGTTACTCTGTGATCATGTATGTAATTTCCAATTCAATTGTATTTTTAAAATAATCATGCACCCATGTACACTGGTGCTCCATACAATGTATATATTGTCTTGAGCCAATAAACTGTATTGTATTGTATTGTATTGGGCCACTTGCGTGACACACAGATCGGCAGGGTAATCAGAACGCGGCTGCATATTATTGGTTTGGCATATGGAGCTATCACGCGTATCCTATACATTGAGAGATAGCAATATGCTTGTGTAAGTACCTTCGCCAACAAGTGCATGTTAATTGTAAAATTCTGAAAGCAAACTCGGACGATCACTTGCGGAACACGTTGGCCCTTTAGTATACCGACAATCCCAACCGCACTTTGGAATTCCCCATTTGCACCCCCGACGTATGACTTTCAGACAGTTCATAATAAAGTATTATATCATAAGCCCTAGAGTTGATCATATTAGGTTACACTTTGATCACACGCAATTTTCGTATAATTCCCGGCTTTGTTTGACGGTGACAATGACGAGGTCCACTGTATCTTGCTATCGTCTCGGTATGTAAATAACTCTATGACTGTGTGTAATAAAAGATAATACAATTTTTAGAAATATAATGATTGGTAGAATCAGTTTGTTCGTAATGAAAAACAAAATAGTAATTTTTTTTTCAGTAAAAATACAAGTTTGTAAAATGAAAGAAAAAGAAAAAAAAGCAAAAAGGGAGATTCGAACTTGCGCGGTTTCCGTCGCGCATTACTTGACCTACTACATAATCCCTGAGCCATCTTTCCACAGGTGTAGTTGAAAGTTTTTAGCAATCATAAACCAGAATAAAACACAAACCCTCGCGAGTTCTACCAGATCGATGACGTGCCATTAGAACTTTGATGATCATACATGAAAATAACTGTGGCGTTTTATATGTCTTCATCTATTATTTCAACTAATATATCGAAGGTCGATCCGAGTGTATACAGGAGCCGCTATTGCGTGAACTGCTGGACTTTCCCGGTCCTGGTGTAAACATATGAATTCTTTCTCACTCTCTCTCTCTCTCTGTATATATATATATATATATATATATATATTTATATATATATATATATATATATATATATATATTTGTGCACGTGAGGGCGTATCTGTATTTGTGTGACAAATTTGACATCCTTCTGTGCATAGCACCTCAGGCAAGTTTTATGGTCCTTGGACCAGGTGGTCTTCACACCCTCGTTATCAGCTTTTCACACCTAGAACTTTCTCACCCGGACCTCCCCGAGACTGTTCCAGGCCCTGGCACTTGGGGAATATTTGGCTGGGCAGCTTAAGGGTATAATAAAGGTAATATTGTACTGGGTGAAAATATTACATATGCAAAACGGACGTTTACCCAATCAAGCATATTATTGTTTGTATCAAATGGACTCGTCCGGAAGAATTAACTGGGCAGCTAAGGCGAAAGAAATTTTATACAGATATGGGTTTGGGTATGTCTGGATTTTTCAGGATATAGGCGATTGTAATAAATTTATTCGAGAGTTCAGACAAAGAATAAGAGACATTGGTATACAGGAATGGCACCAGCAAATAACTAATAACTAGAGACCCAAAACATATGGGCATTTTAAATCAGTGTCGGAAATAGAAAAATACTTAACATGTATACCCCAAAAAAGGAATATACTGTACCTGGCAAGGTTCAGATGCTCAGTACATGATTAAGAAGTGGAAATGGGAAGAAGACATAAAATACCTAGAGAGAACCGGTTATGCACATATTGTTTCAATAAAGGTCTTAATATTGTTGAAGATGAATATCATTTTATTATGGAATGTGGATTATACACTATTATCAGGAGAAAATATATAGAATATAAAATAATAGGAGCTGGTATGGATAACTTTACAGGGCTGATTTACAGCAGTAACCAGGTAACATACAAGTTATAAACAGTCTGGCCTCATATGTTTATTGGGCAACTGAGAAAAGGAAAGTCTATATAGCCCAAGGAATTTATTAAAGGGACCTTTTACTATACCCAATATGTTAAAGATATACTAAATATAATGTTCTCTCCTTGAAGTATAATGGTATCTTCCTATATATATTTATATATTTATTTCTTTAACCTTTTGCGTACTCGTGTGCATAAATAAAAATAAACTTGCACCCGGTTCAATTCATGTAATAAAACATGAAACATTGCAGCATGTCATTTTGCAGTGGAACCAGTGTGTTAAGTGAGTAGAACCGTTAAAATGTAAGATTATACATCTATCATAGATTATGGTTCTGTTTGATGGTGGCTTATACATGAATATAAATAATGGATGAAATATGTTTGTATATCTAGTAATTCACAGTTGAATATTTTCAAAACAAATGATCATATTATGATGCATGTTCAATCTGTCATGATTTGTTCGCCCTAAAATGTATTTTCATGTGCAAATAAGAAAAAATTATATACTAATTGATTACTCTCATACATACAGTTCTTTGTGAGAATAAACTTTTTTCTTTTCTATTGCATGTATATGTTATGCATTAAGTGTTAATTGTTGTTACATATTTTTTGCTATTTCTTAATTTTCAATTTTTTTATAAGGATCTAGTGAAGTGTAATGAGCTGCTGTCGCATCAGTTCTCTTTATCTGTATGTTTTTTTTTTGGTTTTTTTTTCCTCCTTTTTATTTTTATATGTGTTATGTATTTTGTATTAATTTGTACTGTCTTTTGTACTACTTGTATTAGGTTTCTTCGAAGTGTGTTTATGGTATCATTGCATTATTTTTTGTTTATTTTCCTTTTTAATTTTCTTATTATTGTTAGGTTATGCATTGCATTATTTGCTTTTATGTATTTTGAATGCTCTGTATTTTCTTTGTGTACTGCTTGCATTAGGGGCATTTGGAGTTTATTATGCTATCATTGCATCATTCTTTTTATTGTTGTTATTATTATTATTATTATGAGTATTATTATTGTTATTTATTTTAATAATACACTATATTCCACTAAATATCTACTATTCCGTATAATCTAATGCATGCAAGATTTTTGTATTTCTTATTTATAATTTTTTTTTGTATTTATTATATTGTTAAGGTAATGTTTGCATATATATATATATATAAACAAGAGCAGTTGTACTTCTTATTGGTTCTATGGGCCGGAGGCCTTTAAACCAGAATAAAAATTTCATTCATTCATGCTTAACCCGTCAATGAAAGACGAGCTGTTCATGTACACAATAGACTTTAATCCTGCGCTTGAGATGCAGGGATTCCACTCTTTGAATACAGTTCGGCTGTTTTCGGTGATAACCTCCAAGCAATGTAACAACCACGCAGAATCATTCAAAATGATGTGTATATTTTAAAAAGATGTATTCACACATCGGCGAGGTCACTGGGGAACAATAACATTTTAAAAGATGCAGACACAGTGTCACACGCAACGCGGTTTCAGAGAACATTAAAGACAAAAGTGGACCGAATCCCTTTTTAAAAGTAAGAGATGTGGGTCTGCATTGAATAAATCCAACTCATTCCTGATAGTATTGAATGGTCAGAGGTGTCGTCAAAATTCACATGTCGTTTTCTGGTTCGTGTATTCAAACGGAAGGTCGTTTTGCTGCTCAAAGGCACCAAAATGTCCCTAATCATCAGTGTTTTTAAAAAAAAGCCTTGTACATCAAAAGCCGTTCAAGCGGCGGACCGAAGCTTCATAAAAAAAATGGCAAATTTTATTCACCTTTGATCAGTAAACACTGTTAAATGTCCAAGTGTGTCTTTATTTTCAATTTGATAATTATTAACAAGTATCCGTATCTCCAGCTGTCATTTGATCAACTGTATCTACTTGACCTAGTTAGATTTCGCATTCATACTTGTAAATCAGTCTTCCGGGTGTGATATGAAATGAGCTCCTTGAAGAGTGCTTAGTGTAGTGTATTTATTTCGAATCCTTTGCACTCATGTATAAAGTATGATAAGCGGACACTTAAAGCGAACCCATGATCTTTCAATTTCCGGTCGGCTACTCAACCACTAAGCTACCACAGACCCACGACGAACGTGTATGTGCACACATTTAAGGGAACAAGCAAAGTGAGGTCACGGTAGCGACGGCAGATTTCTACCCACGACATGTGTCGGCACAGCGACTTTACATGCAGCAGGGGAACTGGTGGCCTTAAATAGTATGCGGCATATAATATGTAGAGAGATGTAAAATAGCCATGCTGGTTCATTGTATAAGGATAAAACAATAATACACAGAAAAGTCGGTGCTGCCGATGGGATTCACACTCATGATCTTCCGATTTCCGGTTGGCTGCTTGAACCACTAAGCTACGACAGATCCCTAACCCTTCTGTGTATTTGCACAATTTTTAAAACAAGCAAACCGGCGTGATGGTAGTGACGTCAGAGTAATACCACATACAGGACAGTGACTATACATGCAGCAGGGAAAACTGATAACCTTTTATGGTGTGCAGAATATATTATGTAGAGAGATGTATGAATAACCAAGAGGAGGCGTTCCGTGTTTAAAATTTAGAGTTAGATGCACAATGCCATACCATGCTTTTATTGATCTTATTTTAATTCTTTGCTTTGTGCAACCCTGGTTGCTAGACTCAGAGTACTTCGTTATTCAAAACAGCGGTTACAGCCAGAATACGACTGCAGTGTATAACTGTTGCACGAGGCTTCTTATTGATTTGGTCTGATTAGTTTGTTATTTTTTTCAGGTTAACTTGTGATGGAATAGCATTTTATTATTCACTTTTTGTTGATATATAAACAAGAGCGTGTTTAGAGATGACAAAATCTTGGAACATGTACATATCATTTACTATATGTGTTAGCAGGATTGTGCTTTTTTAATCCGTTTATAATTTTCTTGAAACCACACGGATATCTTATCTTGAATGATTTTGTCGTGTTAATAATGCTAATCTGATTTTATCTTTTACAGTCTGGAGTGTGTGTAAACATATCAGTTTTGCCTTTATATCACCCAAACTGCAGCTGCCCTCAGACGATTTTTATAAAATGAAAACCAAAATTTGTTCTGAACTCTGTAGACAGTACAAAACTTAAGATTATTCAATGTCTTGCTGATTTGAAAACAGGTAATATTTTATAAATCTATCATATACAATTAAACTTAACATAACTATTTCTCAGGCAAAATATATACAAAACATTCTTCATATTGAAATTGCTTTAATTTATGGCCTTCATTGAATAGAAAACGTTATTGATAAAAAAACTCAACATACACCTTAATCTTGTAGATCAGACTGTGATCAAAATAAAAATATATAAATTATAAAATAAATCATTGTCAAAACTGAACACCCAGATAAAAATACAAGTTTGTGTTAATTCTTTCATTAAAAATGGCCAGGGGTTTTAAGAGACATGCCGGAACATATCTAAACACAGTCCTGAGACAACCTTGATTACGTCCTTTGGTGATGCAGTTGGTTTTGATCTTTTAGTTTGGATTGCATTTTCACCTTATTTTGTTTATGTAAATTCATTTCTCTTTGAACGTAGGTGGCAAGATAACTTTTATTATTAAATATGATAATATGAGGACTTTCTTTCCTTTATATTTATTTTGTATTGTTTCAGCTCTAAGCATTTAAAAAATGTGATCAGCTTGTATACAGGCATGAACATAGCACTACAAAAGTAAAATTGTATTCATCATGATATTCAAAAATATCTTTGTAAAGACCCGGGGCGGGGGGGGGGGGGGAAGGGGTCAGGGAATATAGTTTACTATGAAAAGAGGTTCAAATTTTTTTCGTGTAAGCCCCCCTCCCTCCAAAATAGTTTAGCTAAGAAATATCAGGTTATTTTATTTTCATTAAATGCTTGAAAAAAATAATGGGATGTATTCGTCATATCAACCATGATTGATTTTTATTTGCAGGACACAGCATCAGCAAGACACATCCATCTTTAAACTAAGAGTATTCAAAAGTGCCTTCCAGTATACATTTCTAAGAAAAAAAAAAACAAACAAACGCAAACCATGTTTTATGTGATTGTCAAAATACACATAATACAGTGACTAAATTTTGTGCAGTATAACTTTTATTTTTAAAATTATGTAAAATGACTATATTTAAAATAGACATTCGACCAAAGAAAAGAAAATAAGAAGTTTAAATTGAGAAGACTGTGATAGAAATAAAAAGATAAAACTTTAATTTGATAAAAGTTCACGTGTTTAGTTACCAATCATTTCAACTAATGTTCAAAGAGGAGCTTTAAAATGGGTTTTAATGTTTGGCATCTTTAATGCCCATATTAAGTTTATGTTACATAACTTAAACACCCTTCCTAATATGTTATGGTCCTTATTTTGGTTTACCAATGTTGAAAAGTTTTCTGACTGAAGTGATCAAGCAGGCCTGTATATGTAACAATTCTTTGAAATATTTTGGTGACTGACTATTCATGGTATTATAAGGATATAATAAGAGTTTTGTATTTTATTGTATCCTGTGGAAGCCAGTCTGCAAAATTATGATTACATGTGAAAGCGATGAGCTGTTTTGTTGGTCATATGTGTTTCTGTATTCTGAACTCTTTTTAGAGTTCTAGTGGTGCCACCCCTCTAAACCATGCCTCCTCCAGGTCCATCCCAAGGGTTAAATAGCGAAGTGCTTTCATTTTTAATCACATGGGTCTTAATTGATGAATAAAAAGTTCATTTTAAGTCAGTGATCCCAAATTTCAGAAAATGAGAAATCATGATAGGGACACATAGGAAACTCCGGTACATTGGACTTTGAGAGAAAAAATATGCCATCTTACAAGATTGAAATTATGGACCCGTTTATTAATCCCCTTGTCTAAACATAATTAAAGGTACATACGCACTTTACACTGTAACTAATGGAGCTAGAGTTCAATATTTCATGCATAGAACTATATACTGAATGTAGATTTAAATGTATAGCAGAAATTAGATGATACTTTAGTAATTTTTGTTATTGGCATAAATGTAAAGTGAGTACCTTAATTAAATTTTGCCCAACCTGACCATGGCCCATTTTTTCTTAAGTACTATTGCTAGACCCCCCCCCTACCTTTAACAGGATGCATGAACAAGAGAACTTTTATAATTTTCTATGTTTCCTTCTTTTTTATGCAACATTATATTTTTTGTATTACAAAGAGTTACATTGATTTGAGTTCACATCTAATTTGTGTCCATAAAGTGATTAACCGTTATTGCTGTTAAAGTGTGGATGTTCATGTTGTGAATAAATTCTTTACTTCAGAAAAGTAAAGAACTATTTGTCTCTCTTTATTTGCTTGAATTTGAATATAAATTTCAATCTTAAATTTAACTGGAGAAACTTGAATATTGAACATAATTTTATTGTTTCTCCCTCATCCAACCATGCGTATGCCTTATTTGAAAAGAGAATTTACATTTTACTGATTCGTTTGTTTAAATAAAGAAAATTGAGCATGCACATGAAACTGAAACTCCAATGTACAAAACTTTTCATGAACAGTAATCCAAGGAATAATCTAGAAGATGCCATGTTGTGGTAATATTGAATGTTAGCTCAGCTGCCTGAAAGACATCAAAGCTATAGCGACCACTCTTCATCAGTCGTCAATCTGTCCAACAGGGCACAAATCGTAACCGCTGGACCTAGAAAGTTCTAACTGGAACCCATTGAGGTCTATAAAAACTCATAGGAAACATGCAATCTATGTCCTCTAAGCCATGGGGCTCGTAAGTACCCCCAGAATAATTAAAACAATAATACTAAAGCTCCAGTATCTGAATAACGAATACATTGGTTGTCATGATTTTTGCATGCATATTGATCATGGGATGTTACATCATTTCTGAAACCTGGTGGAGCCACCAATATATTTTTAATATGCACGCATATTTTTCTCTAATTTTGAGACATTCAGATGAAGCAACAGGGCACAAATTCTAACAATTAAATCAAGAAACTTCTAACTGTACATCTAGGGAGGTACTCGGCAAACGTCCTTGGAAACCGGAATTAGGTCTTGGTTACCTATTCTATTGCAAACTACAGGCTGAAAACATGATTTACCACCAAGTTTATCAGACGGGGCACAACTTGTATATGCTAGGCCTAGAATATTCCAACATTACACCAATGGAAGACCATTAAATATTTCAAAGGAAACCTGAATTAGGTCACTGTGACCGTTATCCTTTGAGCTATGGGGCAAAGCTATAGCGATCACCCTTTATCCGTCGTCCATCTGTCCTTCAACAGGGCACAAATCGTAACTGCTGGACCTAGAAGGTTCTAACTGGAACCCATGGAGGTCAGTAAAAAATCTCATAGGAAACATGCGATCTATATCCTCCAAGCCATGGGGCTCGTAAGTACCCCCAGAATAGTTAAAAAGTTGATACTTAAGCTCCTGTATCTTAATAACTGTCGATTGATTACCATTATTCTTTTCATGCATATCGGTCATGGAATGGTTCATCATTTCTTGAAAGCTGGTGGCACCACATGTATTTTTTTCTAATTTTTTTATCGTCGTTCCCTGTTTTTGAGTTCTACAGATGATGCAGTTTGTTGGTTAAAAGGGGCACACATTGTAACCTTTTGATCATTAAACTTCTAACTGTACATACAGGTAGGTCCTAGGACAATCTCCTTGGAAATCCTAAAATAAGGTCATGATGACCTATATTTTGTAAACTACAGGTCAAGAATCTTCTAACACCATATTCAGGCAGGTCATGGGTAAACATGCATGGAAACCTTAAATGAGGGCCTGGTAACCTATTTTCTGTGAACTATGTCACAAAAACGTAATTTTTAGTACCCTGAAAAATCAGATGGGCACAAATTGTATCTGCTGGCTCTAGAATGTTCCACTGTAATATACAAGGAAGCCTTGGAAACCTTAAATGAATCATGATGACCAATATTTTGCCTGCTCCCGGTCGACATCTTAGTAAATCTCCATAGAAACCAGAAATCATGTAAAGGTGATTTTTTATGACCAAAAACATTAAAAGCACCCGGACAGTCAGGGTACAAAACTTTACTGTTGGATCTAGAATCTTCTGTCTTGACATCCAGAGATGTCCTTAAAAAAGTACAGGGTCAATTGTTTCTCTGCAGATTGCATACAGAACAGGTAGTTTTAATGGGAAGCGCTGGACATATCATCATGAAACTTTTTCTTCTTGTTGATTTTGAAGAATTTTAAATTGCTTCATTTGAATGGGGACACCACCTTCACAAGTTGGCATTCAGATGATGAAGTCCTTTTGTGGATGTCTTACTTGTCAGCTGAGCGTCATGACCCATGGGTCACTTGTTTCATGATTTCGTCTAGAAACATTTACGAATGTCTAGAATTTTCTTTATATTCATTTTAAACATTTTATGATTAAAAAAAGAAAATAGATGTGTCTGCATAATATGGAATGATATAAGCCAAACTAAGAATAAAAATGTTGGAACTTATAATTCTGAATTTACTTATATTTTCAGGGTTTTTTTTTGTTTTGCAAATTAATAAAATTTAAATATTAATAAAACTGAATATAATAAAAAAATGCAAACATTTTTTCATTACTCTACTGCCAAAATGGATATTCTGAAAAGAATATGGTATATTATAAACTTTTTTTCTTAGCAGAAAGTGAAATTGTGATCAGTTGGTTCTGGCCATCTTTCTGTCCATCTGTAAATGGATCCCTTGTTTTATAAATGTTGTTTGTAGTAAAATAAATTAATATAATTCACTTTTTGCTGGAGATTAATATTCTATCTGAATTAATGCAATTTTGTTCCCTGTAAACATTTTATGAATGTACTGATTTTTTTTTTTCTTTTTTGCTTGTTGGTAAAATTTCTGATGGGTATCAATATATGAAGGATTCGATTGATTAAGTCTGTTTTTTGATGCTACGATTATAATATCATATAAATACAAAAGAGAATAAAATATCTTATAGAAATTGGTTATATTTTTCAAGATGTTTGTGGCCATTAACCCCGACAGAGGGAGCAAAATTGATAATAAAATTGATAAATCCAAACAATAAACATCAAACTTCACCAGCTGTGGAGAAAGATGAAAGACTATGGGATGTTTTATAGATGCCATTGCTGCTCATGTGTCAGTTCAAAGCTAATAAAAACATGTTTATGGCTCAGCTGACTCAAAATCATCTGAGTTATATCGGTCACCCTTACAAATCTACTAACATTATATCCAGAGCACTCCTGAGCAAATCTCCTTAGAATCCTGATATTAGGTCATGCTGGCATATGTTATGTGAGCTGTGGGCACGAAACATGAAGTTGAGCTGCCTGACAGTCAGACTTAGCCTAAAACCTAACCATTAGATCTAGAACCTTCTGATCTATAATCGAGGGATGTCCTTGGTGATTCCTAAATTAGAACATGATGAATCATATTCTGTGAGCAAAAAAAAAAAATGATTTTATCACTGTGAGAGTCGGACGGGCACCAATCTTAATGGATTGACCTAGAATCTTATAACTTAAATATGAATAGTTTAAGTATCCTGAGATTGGGAGTTGGTGGCCTATATTATGTTGGCTACGAGGGGAAAACCTAATTTTGAGCACCTGGAAATTCAGAATTTTCTAACTAAGCATGTTCGAAGTTCCTGATAAAATCTTCTTGAAAATAAGAAGGAAGGTTGCTCAAACCAGTTTTCTGAGGACAATGGGCAAAAACACATTGTTCAAGTTGCCTTCACAAATATTTTTCACCAGATCATATCATTAATAATTAATATATGTACATGTAATTCCTATTTGTCAAATTCAGCTAAGCATCATGGCCAATGGGCCACATTTTCTTAAGTTGATATCAAAATAGGGTTAAGCAAAACCTACCTCGAAACATTTTTAATGTCACACAGCTGTTTACAAAAAAAAACTTGACATTTTTTCTCCGGAACCACATGATGGATTGTTATAAAATAAAGTGGGCTTATGGGCGTTGGTGATCCGTAACTGATGCAGCAGCCTGGTGGCGCCACCCACATTTTCTCCTTTTTTTTTTTTTTTTACAAATTTCAGCTCGTGTTTCTTGTGAGCTGGATATCTCAAAGAATTATACATAGGCACTTTCTTTCTTCTTGGCAGAAATATATCAACATATTCTATTCTCTAATTGAAAAATTGGTCAACGTGTTCTATATTGCATGTCACAGAGCAATTAAGAGTTCTTTTTAAATATCTCATAAACCACTGAATGGATCGTTTTTAAACATGCTGTGGTGATGCCACCTAAAGCGTCAGAACGTTTACGATTATTTTGGACTTTTGTCATTTTTTTCTTGTGAGTGAGACATTCTTAAACAATTTGACACAGGCATTTTATTTCTTTAGGCCAGATGTATATCAATAAACTCTCAGTCAAGCCTTCGGGTTGTCTAAGGATATCTTACTGTACAGGATATCCCCTACACAGTGTTTTTCATGATACAAATCTAAATCACTTCTATTACAACACATTGATAGGTACAACATGCTTTTGTCATTTAAGTTGTTGACTTGAACTAGAGACATTTTAACAGATCTTCATCAGTTTGAAAACACATACTTCATACTCGTTTTCTGCTACTATCCTTAGAGACCTCTTTTGGATTTTAACAACTTCTGCTGATATTCTATTTATTTATATGTTTATATATTTTTTAAAAAAAGGGGAAATTAAAATTATAGAAACTGATTTAACCATTTAAAAAGGGTGTCTTTTATATGTTTGTATGAAAAGTGAATATCTTAGTGATGGCCACCATTCCCAGGACCAAATTTTACTCAGAATACCTGGTTTTGTGGAAAGGTTGCAGCTGGTACCACCTGTTCTGTTCTACTTCCTGTTTTTATCTCACTTTTTCTTAAATAAATCCTAAAATATGAAGACCTTTATTATAAGCATAGTCTGTTTTTCTTTCAAATTAGGGAATAAATTGCTAATAGAAATTTCTAAACCGCACCTTTTATTGAAAAGTTTGGTTTGTTTAATCATGTTAGATTTCAAAGTTATTTTTCCATATAATATTTCCATGTAATTTTACATGAATTTAATTTAATTTTACATGTCATTCCAAAAACATGCTCTGTAATTTTATAGTTAAATTAAAATGTTTGGTTTGTTTAATCAGTAAAAGTTTCTGTAAAAATTACTGTTAAATGCATGTTACACCACAATATTAGCATGTAATGTCACTGGAATGTCATGTTAGTTTACATGACATTACATGTTATTTCACATAAATATGCTTATTATTTTACATAACATGCCAAAAATCATGCTTTGTAATTTTGCAATTAAATTAACTACCAGCAGGGTTGCCAGTAAATTCTACTGTAAATATACATACAATTTGTATCAGTGCGTATGTCCTTGTTGATTATTAGTCACATTTTCAACACAGACGGTCTGTATATCAATTTTAAACATCATGTCCAAATGCATTCAAATAGAACGATTCTACGATGAAACCGAGATGAAATTGCAAAAAAAAATAAGTAAATCGAGAAAATATAGAGTATGCATCGACAATATTAACCAACTATAACCAGCATAAGGTATTTGTCCGTGAAACATATTTTATATTGATAAACCTGTGGAACTATTTTGCGGTGTAAACCCGTGACGATGCATTGTAAATATAAACAGAAACTTACGCTCATGCTTCCTTGGATAGTTAACGTGATACAACTGTTTCCAGAATTATTGAAGATGTAAATGCAAGGTAAATGTGCAGCGATACTTGTTGTGGCCATTTCAACATTATGCAAAAATATAACCTTGATGAATTGGGGGATTAATCATCATTGCTTGCTGATATAAGAAATGAGTGGAAAGGGATCCAGAGTGACTTTTTTACACTTATAATCACCATACACGTGAGTCAGAGACTTGATCAAATGTCAGGCCAAATATGCTTGCATCCGTCATTGACAGACAAGGTATTCATATATACAATAGACTTTAACCCTGCGCTGGAGATGCAGGTATTCCGGTCTTTGCCGAAGGTAGTTCGGCTGTTTTCGGTGGTCACCTCCACGCAAGGTAATACCACGCAAAATCACTCAAAATGATGTGTATATTAAAAATTATTTATTTTCACATCAGCGAGGTCACTATGGAAACAATAACCTTTAAAAACAGGTAGGGCACAGTGGCCTATGCAACGCAGTTTCAGAGAACATTGATATCAAATGTAGACCGAATTCCTATTATAAGTATAGGATGAGATGTGGGTCGCAGTAAACAAAATCCAAATCATACCTGAGAGTACATCACGGCCAGGAATGTCGTCAAAATTCACATGAGGTTTTCTTGTTCTTGTATTAAAACTGTAGATCCCTTTGCTGCTTAATGACACAAAAATGTCCCATTTGACGAGCGTTTAAAAGACGCCTCTTAAATTTAGGGTCGATCGAGCGTTGGACTGAAGCTTCAAAAGAACATGGCTAATATATTCGACCTGTAAGTAAACCCTGTATTTGCCATTAGATAATTATTAACAAGTTACCTTATCTTCAGTTGTCATTTGATTTACCGTAAATGAATATTTCGTCCGTGCTATGAAATAAGCTCAGTGATGTGATTAATGTAGATTAAAAAATATATATAGAAAACATAACGGATGGTTTATACGAAACGCTTCGCTCTTTACACAGCGCTTAACCTATAGGCCTACTACCTATATCCTAAGCGCTGTTTGTTTTAACCTGCTATCCTGGGAGCACTCTATTTTGGCCAATCAGATAAGACCCGATGTTGGAAGTCACGACCTCTATGAATGGCTGAAATGGTCACACGATTAATAAATAGCAACATAAATGCTGTTGGCAAAATCTTTTTAGGAGTTGTAGAGGCCACTGTGTATGAGCTAGACCACAAACTGATTCCATAAATATTTGTTATACTCTTGACTGTGTATAAACAATGTCCGATGAGCGACAAACGACTGAAGCGACAAGGAATCTACATAATTATCAGGATGTGTTGCCAGCGAAACGATTTACCAGCTAAGCGAGGAACACACGATACCCATGTTGTGAATATCATTTTGAGTGACAGTTCATCTCCCCGGAAACCGTTTGTCTAGGCCACAGGCTCAGAGAGTCCGACACGTAGCTTACACAGGTCCTTGTGCACATAGGATGCTCGGCCGGTGAGCGAAATGTAACAAATCAAAAGAAATGTAACAACATTGGCCCCGTGCACACCTCGCTGGCTGATATCAGTGTTACTCACAACGAATACATGGCTACGCATACATAGTCGTTATGCCATTATAGAATCGGTCAATTAAAATGTTCTTTACTCAGAGTAACAAAAAAATTGTCATCAAGCTGCGCTTGAAGCCAGCCATGATACCTGTCGAGTGTTTGTTAACTGGCATTTGGTTGGCTGCTACTCCCATCAAACGGCAGAAGGCAGTTTGTTACTCTGAATCAGGGCCTTTGGCCCCAAGTGCAACGATCGATGTGAAATGCGGCTTTTAAGTTCTTCCGCAGTCCGTGTCAGAAGTGGACAAAAAGTTCCACATCACGTTTCACAAATTGTTGAAAGTGAAGTAAAAATCAGGCAAATCTTTAGACCGAGCAACAAATATACATAGTATATAGAAGTAAGCGTTGTAAACGTCTTGGACCTTCTTTCTTACTTTTAAATGAGTGATCACAACGAATGAAACTGACCCTAATATCGCCCATAGTTACTCCGTGTACCCAGTATCAGTCTGTTGATAGCCACTGATTTGACGAAATAAAGTCTTTCTTCAAACCACGGGTAGGTATAACGTTAGATCTATGTCCCGTAATGTTTTTTAAGTGTACAGATCTACTGCTACAATCGTTGATTATCATAAGAAAATCTATGTGACAGAGAAACATTAGAAAATTTGTAAATAAGGTACACTTACATGCAATTTTAACAAGCATCTTTTCAATCATCGAATATTTCATAATTAAAATGTGGGAAACAGGGGGTAGCAAAATGGACAATTAAAAATTGGAGATACTATTCCTTGTATGTGTTTTAGGATGATCATATTGTAAAATCCACACCTGGTGCCAGATGTGAGATATATCATGCTTGTAAAAATTTAACATTTACATTGAATTTAAATTCTTCTAAGCAGCCACAGACTGTTGTATATATCATTGGAACTGAAAGTTATCTGAATATAGATTATAAAGCTTAATTTAAGTAAAGAAGTTTGACGATACTCTGACCTTAATTATCATGGGGTTTGTACAGAGGGTTTTGGATGCTCAGATTTCACGGAAAGTGCATGCCCGCCTTTTTTTTCTATTAATTAGATATCAGGGCCATAGCATCTTTGGGGTGTCTCCCTTCCCCATTAGTTTAATTAGGTGTATATTGTCTTGTTCTGCACTGACATTATGTAAAGGATAATAAACGTATGTATGGGAACTGATATGGTGTGCCCGTAGGGGGCAAAAGGTGTGATTTTTTTCCCGCCACTTTTTATGTGCCGGGGGGGGGGGGTAATAGGAAGGTTTTCCCCTTCTACCTTATAATATACAAGTAAAAAATTGCTTAACCTGGCCATGCTTATAACATTTGCCTCACTACATGTATAAAACTGATAAATAAAAATGTTTTCCCAAAATGGAATTTTTGTCAAACACATGAACTTGAATGCATGAAATGTGCCACATGACAGTTTTATATTTAACATCTTCTCACAGTAGGGAAGTAGCATCCTCCCACACCCTCCAGAGAACCATGGTCCTTCCGCCCATGTCATGTATTCCCTGCCAATTAATTTGATGTTTCCACACCTTTGATTATTAATTGCCAACACCAAGTTCGATTAAAAATTATTACCCTTGATGTATCATATATCTTGTAAATAATCAAACTGAAACTATGTTTTTACACTGATAGTGTCATTTATATCATTCAGGAATGCAAGGGTAACCATCTGTGATGCTCAAAATCTCTTATAGATGTCCAGGTTTAGTTCGCAACTTGCAGATTCCTGAGTTGAGGATCTAAGCTGTTTCTTATCACAGTCGATGACCAGTACTAGCTTCCCATACCTCACGTATAATTTTTGTATAGAATACTGTATAAACCTAATATTAACGGGAGTATATTTCTAACTTGTGGGATGCAGGCATGATAAATGATGTAAAAAGACAAAAAAATATATCTATTCAACTTCACATGGACCCCTCAAAATTTGGACTCTCTTCAGATGGGCCAAACTTCCCATGGGACTCTCCAAGACTTTGGACTGAGTGCATGGGACTCAGCATATTTAATCTAATTAAAAGCATTGTTTTAAGCAAAGATGGAGCCTATTGTTATATTATTACAGATATGAAAAAAAATTTAAAAAATTAAGCGTGCTTGTGCAACTATCTCTTTGGCCCCCCCCCCCCCCCAACAAAAAAAAATAAAGGTTGGGTTAGTGCAGCTTTTTTTTTAAGAAATCAGTGCGCTGGGAGATTCTTTATTTTATTTTTATTTCTCTAGGTATCTCTTGATAAAAATATCATATGATCAGAGAAAAGCATGATAAAGAACAGAAAGTTTTTGCTAAACAGTTGAAAACACTACATAACAAAGGAAATCTTATTAAAATTGTACTATTTTATCTTCCTGAAAGAAATGTCTGAGTGGCTGGAGCTCAACATTGGTAAATTTCTATTAAATATCAAAATAAATTTTTTTTGATGTGGCGGAAATTAATGCGCAGAGTGCCTGAGAATGCAGTTTTATATCTATTTTTTATCATAGGGCCATAGGCCTCTCCAGCTTTATTATCACTCCCCCCCCCCACTTCCCAGATATGTGCATCCTCCTGCTCAACATTACATGACCTCCAACCTCCCCCAGACTATCATTATTATTACGGGGCTCCCTTCAGTCTTACTTATATTATTATCAAGGGTCCTTATGGCCCCGACAGACCTATAATTAGTATTAATATTATATCTATTTGAACTACAAAGTAAAATTGTTGCAACTAGGAAAGGAATGATCACCTTCATGAGAAATGCTCTGATCTTTAAGCTCCTCTGATTCAATACCTACAGTTCCAGGCAATCACAGCCAGAAGGAAGCGTCTAAGACAGGAAAAATAACTCATCAGAATAGTAAAATGCAAGCAGTTTCAGAGTATCTGAGTTTCATATTATAAGTTAAATTACCACTTGCTATATTGTATTCTTTTATTTTATTTACAATTTACACCTTTGAATGTCTTTGTACAAAAGTCCACTATACCCTAGCCGTGACAAGCCGACTCAGTAGGCAATCAGATAATTTGGCTGGTAAGCCTACTTGAGTTGTGATACTAGTAATATGGAGGAATGTATCGCAGTGGTCTTTCATCAGGTGGCATTCATATTGTGGTAGACGGCCCATAATCTTAATATTAATCTAAGAATGATTAATAAACACAGTAGTATACACGTGAACTGAAACACCGTCTCCATGGACACGGGTTATTTCCTGTATCGCCTGCAAGCTGCCTTCCTCCTGTAACCCGTGCGAGCCATGCTTGTGTTCATGCGGTCATAAATTCAACAATCATGTCGATGGGTTTACCAACGTGCTGGGTTAAACAGGAACTTATCTCGCTCATATTTGGCATTATTAAAAGTACACAAAAAATGCTCACGGTAGGTCTGGTTTATGTTGATTGACAGTGTACCTAGGCCATGAAGCTTTGTGAGAAATGACGGAAATATTTACATCTTCATAAGGCCTTATAGTGCGATCCACAGACTTAGATGTAATGACACTCCGGCCCCAGTAATCTGGTTGTAATGCCAGAGGGTCAATATAACGCTAACTATACCCTACCCCTACCTATGATATAATTGGTTTGCGAGTTTTAACGAGATAACTGTTCAATGATTTACACTGTTTCGTGAACAATTAATTGTATTGAATTAATTCTATATGCTTTATTCAATTAAGTCAAAATGAAAAAGAAAGCTTAAGATGCAGCAATGATCTCACTTGTTGAGGAGAACTGGATCATGGATTTAAAGTGCTGAGGTGAATGTATCTGCATAATGAATCAGCAAGTTAGTGTGCGAGTGCGTGTGTATTGGGAGGGGGGTGGATCAGACCATAATCATTTGCAATACCACAATTAAGCTCACTGGGACCTTGTTCCCTTGAAATAAATATATATTAGCCTATTTAAAAAATAAATGAATCAATTGTATAACCACTATTATTATGAAACTCAAAATCGCCATAAGGATTCTTCAGTATTGCATCTAATAGGTCCTTGTGCTAATAATAGGATTAGTTGAATGCCTTTTTTTATTTGATCGAATGGGATGTTATATGTCAATATTCAGCCAGTAGGAAAAGTTGATGTTTAATTATTTAAAAAAAATTCAGAATGTAACCTCTATTTACAACTAATTGTGCAGTTAAAATCGTCTCATAATTATGTATAATGTTTTTATTAATTATTTATCTTTTTAACAAAAAACATATTTACATATAACATTTTATGTCAGGTTAAACACATTATTTTCCTGTCTCTTATTTTGTATAAATCTTCATATCATACTCACTCATATATCTCAGCTTATAAATTCTGGAATTTGAAAAAATCTTTAAATTTAATTGTCGGATTAACTAGAAATTGAGCTAATAAACAGATTGCAATAAACACATCATAAACACGCAATGTGCCCATTGCTTTTCTTATTAACATTCGCTAGTTGTGTGTCATAATATTATTGAAAAATTACCTTCGGATATTTTGGCAATCTATGTGAACAAATGTTTTTAAAGTGTACATACAATTAATGGTAGCAAATACTGTTAGCCTGTTAATACAAACTGGGACAGATTTATTGTTAATTTTACAATTTAGTGGGATAGATATGCCGCAGTATTTTTTATGAATATATATATATAAATTTGAAAAATCAGATAATAAATAAATTATATATGATTGATAGTATATTGAGATTAGAGGAACAGTGTCCTAGTTCTGAGACGAACACAGGATTGCTCTACCTTCCCTGGTGATGAACCCTTACCATAAAAAAAAGTATAAACTGCAAATTCAGTATAAACTGCATTCAAACTGCTGTTATACTGTATGCTACTGCTCTGTCTGCTGCTTTTATGTTTGCTGCCTAGGAGAAGGTTTTCAGTATAAACTGGTTTCATGCTGTAATTCCTTTGTTATCTTTATATTCACGCTGCTTTCATGCTGCAAATATTTAACCACTGGGAATGCTATACTATTTTTATACTGCTTTCCTGTTGCTTTGGTGCAACTGCAAGCATACTGCACAGCTATTTTGAATATTTGAAACACTGCTTTCATACTGTTTTCATACAGCTTTCCTGCAGCTCTTATGCTCATTATCTATACTCAGCACAGTAGCTATACTGCTTCACTGCTGCTCTGGGAGCACCTTTTACTGCTTTCCTGCTGCATCTATCTTCTGTATTCCTACTCATTTCCTACTGCAAACAGTATACTATTTTATGGTAAGGAAACATGGGATAGGGGGCGCCAGTGCACTTGTGCCAGGACCCATCCTTGTCAGATTCCACGTCTAGTTTCACACCTTGACATCTGAGACTTGTGACCCACAAGTTCCAGTTTGAACATTTCAGTCACTGTAGGCCAGTTGTAGAAATATAAATATCATACGTTGTAATACCTCCTGGTTTATATTTATTATTTATTACTTCTAAAGAATTTTTACCTTTTTTGTGATATTTTGGCAGTGATTTTAATTTGATTAATAAGATAATGTATCCTGTTATAGACACGTAGACTAGGTGAATGTTATTTCCATTATAGAATGCATTTATTATTTTGGTGATGTGTTTTATTCGGTGTTGGTGGTGATTATATTATTTGCGGGAACATCTTTGTTGGGTGAGCTGTTTAATGTATGTTCAAGTTAATTAACAATTCATGCTGTTAGCTTGATTCGAGCCAGTGATACATGTTCACATATGTAAACAAAGAAGCATGCACCAAACTTTATTTGTTATTTTCTTTTATTCTTCAGGGGGTGCAACTCAAGATGACTTTGTTTCATCTGTCCTGCATCATGCAAAGGTGAATGGAGAAGACGACTTTACTCAATTTCACAAGAACCAAACTACTACAGTCTATTACTGCAGGCGCGGATCCAGGATTTTTTTGCAGGGAGGGGTCAACGGGTGTCATGCACAAACATTGTCTATAAAGGAGTTGCTGGTTAGGAGAAATTGGGGTCTTGACCCCAAAACGCGACGTCATGTATAAGATTTGTCTAAAAAAAGGTCGTTGGTTGAGCCTGTACCTTGAAAGGCAATGTAAAACAAGGAATAATAGCAGATATACAATTTAGCAGATAGTTTCATAATTTAATGAAGTTCCGGCTACTTTTTGCTTGTATTTGGCCTTTACAACAATTCATTGTGTTTAATTATAAATCAAATAATTTGCAAACATTGCAAAAATTACTGTTGTATTTATAGCATACTAATAATTCACGTTTCACTTTTGTTAAAATTAATTTTCATTTATTAAAATAACGAAAACTCGTGTGACTTTACAGTTGTAACTACCGTGTTTTATAGATTTTTATCAATTCACTGTCCATGGTATTGCCCTTTTGTGGTTGAACATGACTACTGTTTATTGCACTGGAAGCACCGCCATAAGTTCGATAATGATTGTCGTATAATGTCTGAATGAGATTGCATTTGAAATGTTTGTTTTTTTTTGCTCTAGCAACCAAGAACTTTATGCATTAGACACAGGAGCAAAGATGTTGATTTCACCAATTTATGAGGCATTATGGTTTTTAATTATTACTTTTACACTGCCATTATGAGTCTCCTATTATGACTTCAAGTATCTTTAGTTTCATATATTTATGTTTTACTTGTGCCATGCACATACAAGACCTTAGCTAATCATAACATGTTGAAATACCCCTCTCTTAAATGGTTATGAAGCAGAAATAACTTGGAAATTAATGTTTAAAGAAATATATATGTTAGGGATGATTGTGACATATCTTGAGACGATATTTTATCAAGAGCATTTGGCCCATAGATCTTCAGTCCACAAGCTGATTTAGTCAATGTGATGTTGCTGACAGCTCTTGCTATATATTGTTAAAGGGTCTAATGTGAGAATCTTTCATCTGATGTGAGAATTTTTTATACTACATGTTTATTTTAAAATGACAGAATCAGAAATAAGTTTTAATGATATGATATGTTATGTTTTTTTACAAGACTAAAGCAGAAAAAAATTGAAATAAAAGGAGGTATAAATATTAACTTTCTGAAAAATAATTTGTATCACCTGGTCAATTATAGTGATTGCTCACTTTAAATTTAATTTATTTCAGACACTCCAAACCTGTAAGGCCAAAACAAAGGACCCTAGTCAAACAAGGGCCAATGGGTGCAAGGCATACATATCGTTTGTATTTGAAATGGTTCAGAGTAAAGGTCTATATGTAGTCATATGGGAAAATGTATACCAAGCTATATATATAAAATGGCATCAAAGGCCAATTAAAGTTAATCCCAGTATAAAGTATTAAATAACTATATACCTCTACAGGAAGGATTGTGTAAATAGAAATACCCATCATTGTTCAATCTGTGTTTATGATCATGACACATTCATCAATTTATTTAGATCTGAGATTTGGGGGTCATTCTTATATTGAAACAATAGAATTGTTAAATTATCAAATTTGTATGTTTTGTGCCTAGGTGATAACACTCTTAATGCATCATTTTTTTTAGCTAAGCTGTCTGTAATTTAATTGAGGTATAGCAATCATTCTTTGTCCGTTGTCTGTCCTGCTGTCCGTCCAGCTGTCCTAAAGCAGAGCACAAATCCTAACCATTAGGGCTAGGGTCATGAACTATATGCTGCCTTAAAGGTTCTAAAATATCTCTTGGAAACCTGAAAAAAGGTCATTGCAACCTATATCCTCCGATCTATGGGGTTTGTAAGTACCCCCAGAATAATAAAAGTGGGATCTCTTTTGATTTTATGGTCACGAGATCAATGCTCAAGTGACAGGACCTACTTCTTTTAAAAGATGGTGGATGTATTTTAAGGCAAACCTTTCATCTTAAATCTTCCATCCTCCACATGTGGCTCACAATTTGGGGTCACAAGGTCAAAGGTCAGAGGACCCATACACATACAATATCATTTATGGATTATAACGCTGGTTGGGTTGGACAGATTGGTTTGAATTTGATCACAGTGCCCAGATTTAAATTTAAAAAGCTCATAAACATATTGTAATAGACAAATCCAGCTCAGCAACAAGAGGCATGGGTCCCTAGTTAGAGGATTGTGGAAGACTGCCACTTTTTGCAAAAAAAATGCAGTATGCTTTTTAAATTATAAAAACTTTGTATTAAAGGCAAATTATGTAGATTAATTAAACAGGCTTACGCTGACATAACAAGTGCCCTATATTATGGTATAAGACGTTTATGGTATTCTGTGCAGCGCTCAGTCAGGCAAGGGGTGGGGGTATCTTTCGCGATGGTTATACATGTTGTATATAAATGATTTACCGTGTGCTCAAGAGCGGGTGGCTTTGGTATTAATGTTGGTGGCATGTATATAGGTTTGCAAACTTAAGCTGATGATATCGTATGTTATCTTTAACAATATCCGGGCTGCAAAGTAGGATTGACAATTGCAATTTATACAGTCAGAAATGGAAATTTCAGTTTAATCCGAACAAACCTTAAATTATAACATTCAGCGAAAGTATAAAAAGAATATAATAAGATGAGTGTGCTAAGATCTTGGAAACGTGGGAAGTCTGATTTCTCTCAAACTAGGCTTTATAAACATCTTGGATTGACTCAAACTAGTGACCTTAAGTATAAAGATAAGATAGATATTGCATGCAGAAAATAAGGAGGGGGTTTTTTTTGTCTCTGGCGGGGTTAGGAGTTCGACCAAAGATCTTAATCCGCTCACAGCAGCTACCTACAAGGCTATTGTTAAGCCAGGTGTATTATATGGAGCCGAGTTGCGGAATTTCAGGGTCTGACTTTGTTTGTCTGGAAAGAATGCATCGTTTCTGTATAAATATTAGCCAGGTGTTTAAACGTCCTGTTAGAACTGATATTGCTTTAAGCCTTTTGGGTAAGCCTAGTATTGAGCTGTTTATTGACCGGGCTAAATTATCATTTTTTGATAGACTGTGCAATTTGCCATATGGTGATAATTCTAGAAGTTTACTCAATTTTAAGCTTTGGCATTTCCTTCGTAACTGTAATTGTAATATTTCTACTGGATTTGTTTGTGACATTGTTAGATTGTTCAGATCATACAATCTGAGTAACTCTCTAATTTCATATATGGAGACTACGACGTCGTTTTTGAATCAGAATACGTGGAAAGACATTGTTCAGGATCAGATTAAAAAGCAAGGTGTCCTCCACTTTGATATAAGAACAAGAGGTAAACTTGAGTTCAGAATGCTAAACGCTGTGCAAAATTAACCGTCTATTCCTTGTAAAATTTGGTACGCCGCCAGGGACATTCCTGGATCATTTAGTATGTTCTGTTACTCAGCGCATTTATTATCTGCGTCAGACATGTATCACTCGTCTCAACTTTGCCATCTTTGCGACAAGTTATATAACTTCGTTACTTCATGCATCTTTATCATGTTCAAAAACTAGTGAAAACAGAGCCTCTATCTAGAACTCATATTAGATAAACTTCCCTTCACAGTTAGCGCTGCATTTAGTAATCTGGGTGATTACTACTTTGTTGCTACTTTGCTTTGTAAAGATTTGACAGATTGTCCAGAATGGACATGTAAACTTTCTATTCTGTATATTTATCGGGCAGCTTGTTTTTTTAAAGAAGTAAGACCAGTAATAGAAGCCTTTGATTTTCAAGCCAAATGCTGCCTGATCTTTCTCATTTAATAAAAAAATAACAATCTATGCCTCTCTTTGCTATTACAACACATTAATTGAAACATGATTACATCTTCTTCTAATCTTGTATTTTTCACGTTTCAGGACTTTCACTGATTTACTACTTATTTATTATCAGTTTTCTTGTCATGATTCCATATGTATTGCGTTTGATTTTACTCTTCGAACTCTTCGGAGGAAATAAAGATTATCAATCAATTAATCAAGTTTGGACATTCCCTGCTCTCACTTAGAAAGGTAAATGTCAGACATGGTAAAATGGAACCCGTCTAGATGGAATGGTTCGAGTCACAGGTGTCTACAATATTACAGATGTTTATACTTTGCAGCATATCTGGATCCTGACCAAAATAAGACAACCATTTGTAAATCTATTTTATACTTGAAGGATGTACCACCGGACTTTGTCATGCAACACCTCTTAGGCAATACCTTCATTCTACATTTCATACCGCTAAGCCAATGTGCTACAGTTTATGACACACACCCCAGCATACATAAGCTAAATTCTCTACCTGGCAATGTCGCTGCAACCGTTTGCGACAGTTTGTGACACTAACTCCAGTATGCTTATTAACTGTTGCACATTGTCACAACAGGAGAGTGTGTCGGACACTGTTGCACATTTTAACTGATCAGTATTGTAGCTTTTTAATTGAGATATATACTTGGGTGTGTGTCGCAAACTGTCACAGATTGTCAATGCGACAGTATTGTATCTTAATCATTGTCGCCGTGGTCAGATATATACTAGGGTGTGTGTCGCAGACTGACGAAGCGACAGTATTAATTGTCGCATGTCAGCTTGAGATTATAGCTAACCGTCTCACATTGTCGCATTGTTGAAGAAGTAGGATATATCCTGGGGTGTGTGTTAATTGATGCACGGGTAAGATATATACTTGGGTGTGTGTCGCAAACTGTCACAGATTGTCAATGCGACAGTATTGTATCTTAATCATTGTTGCACGGGTAAGATATATACTAGGGTGTGTGTCGCAGACTGTCGAAGCGACAGTATTAATTGTCGCATGTCAGCTTGAGATTATAGCTAACCGTCTCACATTGTCGCATTGTTGAAGAAGTAGGATATATCCTGGGGTGAAAAAGGGGAGGAGGAGGGGGTCCGGATCCCTCTGCACCCAACATGATTAATAAAAGAGATCAGTGTCTGCTGTCGTTTATTCAATTAAATATGACATTAACAAGCAATTAAATACGACGAGCAGTGCAAAATGACCTTTAACAGTGTTTAACTACAACGTTTAGCGAGATAATATGGGAGAGGAACCAAGCAAATCCACACCCACTTGTATAAGGTAGTGCAGACGCACTTTCAAACCGTTACGGGTACAAGTTGTAAGTCCGACACGGCTGAAATTTGGACCCGATGTAACCCCTCCGCCCCCACCTCCCTTGAGTCGAATACATAAGAACCGTGTGTAACATAATATTAATAATGATCCTTTTTAAATGTAATATTTAAACGATTTTACAAACAAACTTTTGATGCTAATATTTGGAAATATACAATAAAGATATGGTGGAATAGCTTACAAAGAAAGAAAATCTTCAGCCAACGGGCACCTATCAACACGGAGTACGGACTACGCATACGTTATGGAAATCGAACTTTGCGGTACGGACTACGCATAGGGACTACGCATGCGGACTACGGATACGCTCTGCGCACTTATGGAAAACCACCTTTATGGAAAACGAACTTTGCGGAAATGGACTACGCATACGGACTACGCATACGTACTACGCATTGGGACTACGGATGCGCACTACGCACTTAAGGTTCTTTTCCATGAGTGCGTAGTCCGTATCCGTTGTCTGTATGCATAGTCTGCATGCGTGGTCCGCAAAATATCGCTGTGTAGACTTTTTAACTGGGCCGTTTCCATTCAGCCGCATGCGTAGTTCGTATCCGCACGCTGCTGGGAGCGATTTTTGTGCACTACGCATACCAATCACCTTGTCAATTTCAGGTTTAACAAAGAGTTATTCCATTCACGCCGTGCTGTATGCACAATCTCTTTTTCCACTTGTATAAATGTCATGTCTGATATCAATCTTTCGCAACCAAACATAATTAGCATTTGGTTGAATTGTGTTGTCCTGTCTTTAACAAAACATTAATAATAATAATTAAGATCCTTTTTGTAAATATAAATATTATATTATAAATATTTAAACAATTAAAAAAATAACTTTTGTTGTAAATATTTGGAAGAGTAGAATAAATATATGGTGGAGTTGCATGCAAAGATAGAAAATCTCCAGCCATCGAGCACCCATCAACACGAGTACGGACAACGCATATACGTACTTATGGAAAACGAACTACGGACACGGACTACGCACTTATGGAAAACCATCTTTTTGGAAAACCACCTCAATGAGCAAAAATCGCTCCCGGCAGCGTGCGGATACGGACTTCGCATACGGATAAATGAAAACGGCACAGTTAAAAAGTCTACATTGCGATTTTTCCGGACTACTCATGCGGACTACGCATACAGACTACGCACCTATGGAAAACTCATTAAGGCGCCGTAAGGGTAATCCCTCAGTAATATTATACTTTTTAGTCCCTGGCCATGGGCCAAATAAGTACTCCTGCTATCAAGCATAAATAATTAGTATGTTAAGGAGTGGTTCCATGTTGCACGTATATGTGTATGTGCGTATATGCGTACAAAAAAGTAGGTTTTCCGTGTGGCCGTACATGCGTATATGCGTCAACTGGCAGACTCATATATTTGTACATTGGATCGTTGACGCAGACCCTATGGCGATTTTCACGCATATACGTACATACTTATTTACATTGACGGACACATGGAAACACCCAAGTTACTAAATCACATGAGAGATATTTCACGCATATGCGCATATACGCGCACATGTAAAACAATCCTTTATTATTTTTGATTCTTCACATGAATATCAAATGCATGGGATTCTTGTCCATTGGGCCATGTATTCATATCATTATAGACTATATGACGATTCAGGACGGAAAGTAGAGAGGACCAGGTCTATCATATTTATTCTATAAATTAGTGGTTCCCATTTCATATGATATATAAGTTTTGCATATAATAATATATTATATTGTATTAAATTATATTATATTAGATATTATATTATAATTTATTTTATGTATATATATTTAGCTGAATTAATATTACATATGAGTATAAATGTACTTATTTCTACTATAATTACGCCAGAATAAGCGCAAACGTATAAGTTGATGCGGCGGCCGCTCGTCATGCAGTCACGTACGACCACCGTACAGTAGACGTACGCATGTTGTAGGATCCCCGTACGGTTTGTTATATCTACTCGACCACCCGAGAGACCCATGAAATTCGTATGGGGTCTTTGCGGCTTCCAGAAAGTTAACTAAACTTTCCGTGCGAATCCCATAGGAATGAGGAAGAAACCTTTGCTTATGACGAAAAAACTTGCTCACTTTGTCAAATGACATAAACTGCAAGTATAAAATGGCATTCAGTCGAAGCTCTGTTGATTCATTGATTGAGTTCGGCTCTTGATTGGCATGGCTGGTCTCCGCTGCTAAGATCGGCGGTGGGGGTACATGCTGCTTCTGCCTCTGTGGGTGTGGGTGCTGTAGCTTCCTGCGGTCACCGTTGTGGGAAAAAGTTGGTGGCCTCATACGGTTCCTGGCTTGGCTTGTGTGCCATCGCGTCCATCGGCCCCATTAATTTAAAATTTATTAAAATTACACCTAAGAAGCGCCTGGTACTAAGGTCCCAGACCTTGGTAGCAGCTTTCCATAGCCTTTCCAGATTTGCTTGGTCAGGTCAAATTCTTTCTGACTGACTGACACAGGAAGGCTACTTGCTTCGGCATCAACTTCAGCCCAAAACACCGTGTGGAGACCGTATCGCAGTTGTGACCAAGGCTTAAGCTATTACCAGTCAGATGGAGCTACTATGCTAATAAGATCAAACCGAATGCATCCGTTATTTTAAAAATGGCATACAACCTGACTTACATGACACCTTATGTATGAAGATTTGAACGAACAGTTAAAACAAAGAAAAATACGCCACATTTTGGACAATGTATCATTACATTTCCAGTGTTGATATGAGACAGAGAGAGAGAGAGAGAGAGAGGGAGCGAGAAAGAGCGAACGGGGCGGGCTTATGGTAACCACTGATGGAGAAAATAATCTTTCAACTGAAATGGTGTAGAAACGCTTTTAAAATCCTGAGTTTAATTTATGACATGAGTACCTGAAAAAGAATTCACTTTATTAGACAGTAGAACTGATTTTCACGAACCCTTTGCACATACTTTCACTTTAACTTGAAAAAAACATATTTTATTTTTAGTCCTCTTGACTATTTAAAGGGTTTTAGTTCATGATTTTTTTATTATTGCAATACTGAAATAAATAAATTTATTATAAATTTATGGAATTGTTTAGTTTATTTACCCGTTACTCCAACCTTAGATATTTCTTTTGGAAAAAATAACTCCTGACATGAATTAAAATATTATGGCTTCAGAAGACCTGGGGTTAATTAAACTGAAAGGCATGTGGAACCACATAACATTCCCTGTTTATTTCCATGTAATTTTACATGTCATTAAAAACATGCTGTAAATATTCAAGTAAAATGCAAGTTACACCTTAATATTTCCATGTAACCTCACTGGAATTAATGTTTTTTACATGACTTGACATGTGACCATGTGACTCGAATTTTATGTTATTTAAAATGACATTACATATTACTTTAGATGATTTTAGATGAAATTACATGCTTTTTTTACATAACATTCCGAAAATCATGCCCTGTAATTTTAAATTAGAATTTACTGGATGCAGGGTTACCATTAATTTTTACTGTAAAAATACATACAATTTATATGAAAGTGTATGATGTCCTTGTTGATTATATGTCACATTTTCCACGCAGACGGTCTGTCTATGTTTATCGAAGATAAAGCGCCTGTCTAAATTCATTCAAATAAAAAAGGTTTGAAGCTGAAACCCTAGGAGTGTAAATTACAAACAAAATAAGTAAATGGATAAAATATAGAGTATGCATGGACAATACCATCCAACTATAACCAACAGGAGGTATTTATTCGTGGGACATATTTGATCTATTGATAAACCTGTCGATCTTGTTTGCGGTGTAATGTCCGTGACGCGGTATTGTGAATATTAACATGCACATGCCTCCTTGGATAGTTTACGTGATACAATTGTTTCCTGAATTATTGAAGATGTTAATGAAAAGTAATAGTGCAGCGACACTAGTTGTGGTTACTTCAACATTAAACGAAAGGATTACCTGGATGAATTGGGGGATTAATCAGCATTGCTTAGTTATAAGAGAAATGAATGCCAAGGATCGAGTGTCACATGTTTTTCATATCTACCCACCATATACGTGAGTCAGTGACTGGGTCAAATGTCAGGCCAAACATGTCTAAACCCGTCAATGACAGACGAGGTATTCATGTACACAATATACTTTAATCCTGCGCTGGAGATGCAGGCATTCCACTCTTTGCCGAATACAGTTCGGCTGTTTTCGGTGGTCACCTCCAAGCAATGTAATTACCACGCAAAATCACCCAAAATGATGCGCATATTTAAATGATATCTTCCCACATCGGCGTGGTCACTACGGACACATTAACCTTTAAAAAAAGGCAGGCACAGTGTCATACGCAACGTGGTTTCTGAGAACATGGAGGACAAAAGTGGACCGAATTCCTTTTAAAGAATGAGATGTGGGTCTGCATTGAATAAATATAAATATTTCCTGAGAGTACATAAGGGCAAGCGGTGTCGTCAAAATTCAAATAAGGTTCTCTGGTTCGTGTATATTTAATCAGAAGATACTTTTGCTGCTCAAAGGCACCAAACTGTCCCTTGTACATCAAGAGTGGATCAAGCGGTGAACCGAAGCTTTATAAAAACATGGCAAATGTAGTTGACCTATGATCAATAAACACTGCTAATTGGCCAAGTGTCTGTCTATATTTGCAATTTGATAATTATTTACAAGTAACAGTATCTCCAGCTGTCATGTGATCAACTGTATCTACTCGACCTAATTCGATTTTGCATTCATACTTGTAAATAAATCTTCCGGCTGTCATATGAAATGAGCTCCTTGCAGAGTGCTTAGTGTAGATTATATATATATATATATATTCTTAGAACCACATTCACCTGATGATCGGGTCGCACCCCGTAAAACAGACTGTTGTGAATTAAGTGTTGTTTTTCTCCAGAGTTATATATATATATATATATATATATATATATATATATATATATATATATATATATATATTCCGAGAGTGAATATATATATATATATAAATAACGTATAGGATGGTATATACGAAACCTATAAATTATATGTATAATATATATTAAATTATTTTAGACTTGTTCCAGAAAAAATCCTTAATACTTTCCCTCGTGGTATTCATAGAAACTTGCCAAAGCTTTTGCTGTGCTAAGGGCGGAGGGTGGGGGGTGGGGGTAGGGGAGAGGTTTTTTTTTCATAATTTTTTATAATTACCAATAATAATACAATAAATACAAAGATGCAGAGCTCTTTGTGTTGACACAGATATTTATTTCTATTCATTTGTACTTATATATAAAGTATGATAAGCGGACACCTTGATTATTATTATTATTATAATATATATATATATATATATATATATATATATATATATATATATATATATATATATAAATATATACAGACCAAGAATATACAGAAAATTCGGTTCACTGCTGAATGGAATCGACCCTATGATCTTTAGATTTCCGGTCGGCTACTTAACCACTAAGCTACGACAGATCCCCAACCCTTCAGTGTATTTTCACACTTTTTGAAACTGGCGAACTGGCGCGGGGAAGTGACGTCAGAGTAACATCCACTTCATGTGTCGGCACAGCGACTTTGCAAGCAGCAAGGAGAACTGATGGCCTTATATGGTGTGCAGCATAAATTATTTAGAAATATGTATGAATAGCCATGTTGGACCAACCATAGCAGGTGTTCATTGTTTAAAATTTGGAGTTGGATGCACAATGACATACCCTGCTTTCATTGGTCTTTTTTCAATTGTTTGCTTTGAGCAACCCTTGTGGCTAGACCCAGAGAACTTCGCTATGCAAAACAGTGGTTATGGCCAGAATTCGACTGCAATGTATTACCATTGCACTATATAGTGGATTCTTATTGATTTGGTCTGATTAGTTTGTTGATTTTTTTTTCATTTTTTATTATTCACTTTTTGTAAGTGTAAACAAGAGCGTGTTTAGAGATGACAAAATCTTGGATCATGTATACATCATTCATCAGATGTGTTTGCCGGATTGTGCTTTCATAGTCCTTTTATTATTTTCCTGAAACCGCACGGATGTGTTATCCTAAATTATTTTTTTTCTGTTAATTAGGCCAAATCTGATTTTAACTTTTACGGTCTGGAGTGTGTATAAACATTTCAGTTTTGCCTTAATATCAACCAAACTGCTGCCCACAGACGACCATTTTTATAAACTGAAAATTAAGATTGTTCTAAACTCTGAAGACAATAGTGTACGAACACTTAAAATTATTTCCAGTCTGGTTGAATTTTAAAAGGTAATATTTTATAAATCTGTCTATATACAATTAAACTTTATATGACTATTTCTCAGGCAAAATATATAGAACACATTCTTTTTTTATTAAAATTGCTTTAATTTTTGGCTCAATTAAATAAAATAAAACTTTATTTATGAAACAAACTCAACATACACCTTATTCTGGTAGATCAAACCGTGATCAAAATAAAAATTAATAATAAAATAAATCATTGTCAAAATTGAACACCCATATGAAAAATACAAGATTTTTTTAATTCTTTCATTAAACAATGGCCAGGGGTTTTAAGAGACATGCTGGAACAAATCTAAACACAGTCCTGAGACAACCTTGATTACGTCCTTTGGTGATGCAGTTGGTTTTGATCTTTGAGTTTGGTTTGCATTTTCACCTTATTTTGCTAACATAATTTATTTTCAAACGTAGGTGGCAGGGTAATTTTTATTATAGAATATGATATTATGAGGACTTATATTTCCTTTTTGTTTATTTTGTTTTGTTTTAGCTCTTAGCATTTTTAAAAATGTGATCAGCTTGAGTACAGGTATTGTACATACCACTACAAACGTAAAAGTGTCTAAATCATGATATTCAATGATATCTTTGTTATCATGCATAGTTTTTATTTCTACTATGGATTTATGCTTGATATACACATTTATTGAAAATTTATCCCTGAAACCCTTATACTTTATTTCAATTCTCTGCAGGTTCTTCCAGGTGTAATCAACTATAAGATATCAAAACGTTTCCTGTAGGAAAATAATTCTAGGTTTTACATTTTTATTTAATATGGGACCAATTCACCGGTGAGCTTTGGGTCATGTTAATGGGTTTTTTTTCCTGTACCCCCCCCCCTCACAAAAATAAGTTCAGCATAAAAAACACTTGAAAAAAAAATAATGGGATGTATTCATCATATTGATTATGTTCGATTTTTATTTGCAGGACACAGCATCAACAATACACCTCCAGGCCTCTGACAGTCTTCTTCTTCTTACTTATAATGATTCATTTCAGAATATACTTTTCTTGTTTTTTTTTCATATTTTGTATGAGTTAATGAGCTGGTCTATTTTGACTCAAAGGTTTATCAATACTTGATGATGGAACACTTCAGTAAGATTTTAGTGGAAAACATATTAAAATTCAAGTCACGTTTTATTATCTGAATTATGAGATCATAAAATCGAAGAAGGTTAGTAGGTCATCACTACAGTTCAGATGATTTGCAGTCAGTAAAAATTTAGATTCAATAATCATTTCTTTTACCAGCATGTACTCACTGTGTTGAACCATTTATGGCTTAAATTATGTTTAAAAAATTATTATATTATATAATACAATATCTGTATAGCACACTTTAATCTCAGAGTGTTAAAAAGTGCCTAACAGTATACATTTCTAAGAAAAAACAAACGCAAACCATGCTTTATGTGATTGTAAAAATACAAATAATACAGTGACTAAATTTGTGCGGTATAAAATGTCGTTTTTTTTTAATTATGTAAAATGACTATATTTAAAATAAACATTCGAGCAAAGAAAAACAATAATTACAAGTTTAAACTGAGAATACTGTGATAGTAATAAAAAGATAAAAATATGATTAAAGTTCACATGTGTTTAGTTACCATTCATTGCAACTAATGTTCAAAGTGGAGCTGTTAAAATGGGTTTTAATTTTTGGCTTCTTTAATGCCCAAAGTTTATTTTAGCATAACTAAAACACCCTTCTCCATATGTTATGGTCCACATTTTGGTTTACCAATGTTAAAAAGTTTTCTGACTGAAGTGATCAAGCAAGCATGTATATATAACATATCTTTAAAATATTTTGATGACCGACTATTCATTATAAGGATGTTATAAGAGTTTGGTATTTTATTGTATTCTGAGGAAGCTAGTCTGCAAAATTAGGATTACATGTGAGAGTGATGAGCAGTTTGATTGATCATATTTGTTTCTGTATTCTGAACTCTTTTGTTACTTATCAGTCTTAAAACGTTGCAAACCACACACGAGACCATTACAATAATATGTCTAGATGTAACTATTCCTTTGACTAGTGTCTTTTGGACATTATACAATTCAGGAAAACATAGACTTATGTGAGTCATTTCTCTGAACATTTTACTGGAGATTTCCAGTGAATTAGCAATTACACCTAGACTTACTAGTCAATAAGACTGGATTCTAGTGGTGCCACCCGTCCAAACCATGCCTCCTCTAGGTCTACCCCAAGGGTTGGATAGCGAAGTGCTTTCATTTTTAACTTCTTGGATCCTAAAAGATGAATTTAGGTCAGTGATCCCAAATTTAAGAAAATTGGAAATCATTATAGGGACATATAGGAAACTCTTGTACATTGGAATTTGAGAGAAAAATATGCCATCTTACATTAAACCCTTTGTCAAAACATTATTACAGTTACATACACACTTTACACGGTAACTATAAGAGTTCAAAAATGCATGCATAGAACACATACAAATTCCCTTAGGACAAATCCAGTTGCATAATGAGGCCTAGTTACGGATAACCCCGACCCCTGGCGGCCTCACGTGGTATTACTCCAGGCGACCGCTTCATCAGTTGTTCACTTGATTTGTGGCAGTCACGTGTGATAACAGCGCGGGCAGTCACAGCTGACACGACTGGGAGCTCAGGTAAACAAAATGACACGGCAGGGATGTCCAAAAATGGTCACAATTAAGGAAAAGACCCCAGTTTTGATCGTCAATTAGCGTGAATGACTGCTCATTTAATCACGATACACCATCTGTTGACAGGACCATTTCAGCGGTAAGTGTTTATGTCCGGTGACCTCCGGCGGGTGTAAGCTGTCGAGTATGTTTTCAAGTTCAAAATTATGCAGGATACTTGACCGACAACCCGTTCAATCCCGTTTTATATTCCTTTAAAATACATAAACAAACCAATTTCCCCATATATTTCTTGTATTTATGGTAATGATATAATATATGGAATAGCTCAAAGACAACAATAACTATTTAACTTAATTACTGTTTATATTTTATTGGACAAATATATTATTATAGCGTCAGTTTTGGGTGCTCCACTTCAGTGCTACAGATTCACTTGTGCCCGTCTACCATATATTGAAATTATTATCATATTTTATTTTTATACTTTATTTCTTTGTTTCATTCAAATCTGTGAAAATGTTGCAATAATGAATACTTGTATTTTCAGTTAATAGTTCCAGTTAAAATTTTAAAGCAAAAATTATTCATGAGGGAAGGCCCATTACCGAGTTATCTAGAACATCACTTCTTTTCACATATTAATGTTTATGGTTTACCTATATGGTTGACTGAAAGAAAAATTGTGAAGGTATATTTTTTATTTAATTTTATGTTATCGTCCCACTTTTTTGTTTTGATTTTTAAAAGTGAATATGTTTTTTCAAAGTCATCAGATATTAAAGATTGTTGTTATTCATTTTAAGATTGTTCATGCAATTAATGGATTTTTTGTTCAATGAATACACATTGAGTTTGTTACTTTCTTTTTTAGAAAAAAGTCTTGTTTGGATATGGATTTTGCCTGAAAACAGAATCTACATTGTCGAACTGGCAGCAAACATATCAGCATAAATCATCTTTATTTGAGGGAGAAGTTTGAACTGATGACATTACTCAGTACTGACTGTTAATCCCTTAATGTTCATTTTTTTTTGTGACATTGAACAATGATGTCAGGGGCAATATAAATTTGCTAATGGCATATCATTTCAATCTTTTGACTATAGTGTTATATACTAAACTAGAAAGTGTTGCATATCATGTATGAAAATAATCAAAGAGAAATCTTTCAATACATGGTGTATACATATATGCCCATTTTGGCTAATGTCAGTTTTTAACCCATCTGCAGAAATTAAAAAACTTATACATAAGAAATGGGTTTGCCTGGGAATGCATGAGGGTCATTGGAACAAAGAAAATTATCCTTTTTCAGTGATGTAATCCACTGTCTAAATGTTCATATGACCAGTAAACCCTCAGCTTTCACAGTTCCAGGTTTGTTAAAAAAATTACTCTTTCGTTAAGCATTCCCTAATATATTTTAGTTTAATATATATTTCATTCAGTGATATGAATTTTCATGTACATTTTATATTTATTAAAAACAACTGGTAAGTTTATGTGTATCTGACCATACTATAATATAGAACTTATTCTCTAGAATATATGTACAATAAAATTATCATTATTTTGTTTAATTTCATGTTCTACTGTCTTTTAATCACATGTGTTGCACACTCTTCCTTTTGCCTCTGTATGTGTATGATTAGTTACCATGTGAATGTCATAAAATGTGGTGTCTACTATATTGATCTGAAATGGCTTTGAACCTACATTAAGGCTGACAATGTACATTTATTTGACTAGCTTTGCCCTTGGACCACCTAATTAAATTTTGAAAAGCATGAACTGCAAACAAAACGGGCTTAACCTTTGCTGTACACATTACTACCTATACTACACAACTCATAATAAGGCATTTCATATATTTGTCTATGTATTCAAATAAACATTATATATATATATATATATATTTATATAACATTTCTGAATTCTCCGGGTGCTGGCTTAAGACAGTCAATGAACACAAAAAGAAGAGAGACATCAACGCCAACATTTCAAACAATCATATTATTTGGATAACATGTACAGATTGTTGCTAAATTTTCAGCTACCCCTGTAGCCTTCGTCAGAGCGAGTGACTAACTGTAAACAAAGCTGATAGTGTGACCCTTCGCTAGGTCAACGGGGCTGGCTTGCCAGCTAAACTCATTAATCAATCTGATGTCTTGTCAGGACTGGCCTGTGTATGTCCACATGAAAACAGGGCTGCTGGGGTGTCAAAGACAGGGAGGGGTTAGTCTCGAGGGGAAAAGTATGTGCTGAGTGCCGGGTATTTACAAATGTCATTTACGTCATTACTTGTATCCTCAAATGTCATTTACTTCATTACTTGTAAAAAATGCCCCAATGGGGAGGGAAATTATATAGGAGAAACCGGCACCAAATTCAGGCTCAGAATGAACAACCACAAAAAAACCATCCGCGACAACACTCCCGGATTCCCCGTGGCCGCACATTTCAACAAATCCGACCATTCTCTTCGAGATTTAACATGCACCATCCTTAAAGGCAACTTTCCCTCCAGCAAAGGCACATTCATATACTACGTACGCACATAAAAGGATTAAACAAAGACTTGGCTTTTCTCTGTAAATACCCGGCACTCAGCACATACTTTTCCCCTCGAGACTAACCCCTCCCTGTCTTTGACACCCCAGCAGCCCTGTTTTCATGTGGACATACACAGGCCAGTCCTGACAAGACATCAGATTGATTAATGAGTTTAGCTGGCAAGCCAGCCCCGTTGACCTAGCGAAGGGACACACTATCAGCTTTGTTTACAGTTAGTCACTCGCTCTGACGAAGGCTACAGGGGTAGCTGAAAATTTAGCAACAATCTGTACATGTTATCCAAATAATATGATTGTTTGAAATGTTGGCGTTGATGTCTCTCTTCTTTTTGTGTTCATTGACTATATTTATATATATATATATATATATATATATATATATATATATATACATATATATATACATATATACAAACAAATACAAACACATTTCAGGTAATTTTAAGTGTACAAAGAAGTATCCACATCCTTATCAATGTTGGCAAATTTGTTGTCATGCAATTTTGTTTTATACATTAATCACACAAGAAACACTTTGGTCTTTTAACATTTGATATAATATGTATTAACAAAATCAACCATACATTCAAAGTTCAATCATCTGGTATCTTTATGTCCTGTGATTCACAGGTTGCACAAGCTGAAATATTGCCTTAACATTCTAGGCACATAATGTTATCCCTGTCTTATTACCTATGGGTCTAAATATTGCAGATCATTTTCCTTTGGGATCCACTTATTTTATTGTTTATGGCTTAATTATTTAAGAAACTTTTACAACAAAGTGAGTGAAAGTTATTAGTGGAAAAGTAAGGTCATGACAGACTTAAATATTATATTAATTTAAATTAACAAATTAATATTCTAGGAAACTCTGGTTACACAGCTTTTTGACAACACAACTGATAACTTTATTTTTAGTACTCAGAATAAGTCGTGTTAAAATATCATTAAATAAAAAATACTTGCATGGAGCACACTTGTTTAACAATTTATTATTATGGGGGGGGGGGAGTTGCCCATGGCTCATAAAATATTTATAACTGAAGGCACTGAGTGGAAGTAGGTACGAGGGTTGTGCTAATGGTTTAATCACTGACACACAAATTTAAATAAACCAACTGTTAAGAAAATCCAGAACCAAACTCAAAATTATTTTCAGTGTAAATCTTTGGAACCAGATCTGACAGTGACAGCAAGCCGGCACACGGGTCCCGCGTTATCGCCTCAGCTCAGACAGGTGTCTGATTCCGTGCACGTTCCCCTCTCTGCACTTGCAGTTGTACCCACTTGATCACTGATAATTCCTTGCTCTACGTACCCGAGATGGTGCAGGAAGTATGATCAACAATACTTGGACATAATAAATCCCGGCAGGAAAACATAAACGAGAATGAATCCGATACGATGTGTTGACAGATACATGGAAAAGACCACGTGAAGCTATTGTTTTGGTAATAGTGGTAGCGACCCAGAAACATCTGCGCATGCGCAACGACCAGGTCATTGTATTCATGCAACCTAAATAAATATGCATGAGCCTGTAAAAGGTTCGTTTCATTACGTTACACACTTTTGTAAGTGTAGAACTATATATTGAATGTAGATTTTAATGTATAGCAGAAATTAGAAGAGAATTTAGTCATTTTTGTTATTGGCATAAATGTAAAGTGAGTACCTTAATTTTAGCCCAACTTTGTCCATGATACCTTTTTTTCCTGTAAGCAGTTTTATTATTATTTATACAAAATCAGTACCTTAATTAAATTTTGCCCAACCTGACCATGGCCCATTTTTTCTTAAGTACTATTGCTGAGCTAGACCCCCCCCCTTTAACACGATTAGGACTTTTATAATTTAAAATATTTCATTCATTTTTTTCTTTGCAGCATTTTAATTTTTTTCGTGTAACAAAGAGTTACATTGATTTAAGTGCACATTTAATTGTGTCTATAAAGTGACCTACTGGTATTGCTGTTAAAGTGTGAATGTTCATGTTGTGAATAAATTTCTTTACTTCAGCACAGTAAGAACTATTTGTCTTTCTTTACTTGCTTGAATTTGAATATAAACTTCAATCTTAAATTTATGTTGAGAAACTTTACTTATTAACATTATTTTATCGTTTCTCCCTCATCCAACCATGCGTATGCCTAATTTGAAAAGAGCATTTATTTTTTACATTTTACTGATTTGTTTATTTTAAAAAAAATTGAGCATGCACATGAAACCGGAAATTAGGTTATAGTGACCTATTTTTGCAAATTAAAGGCTGGAAACATGATTTACTACCCAGTCAATCAGACAGGACACAAATTGTATATGATAGGCCATGGATAATCCAACATTACACCCATAAAGACCTTTAAATATTTTAAAGGAAACCTGAAATAAGGTCAATGTGACCTTTATCCTTTGAGCTATGGGGCTCGAAAATACTCTCCAGAATAGTTAGAAATTTGATAGGAAACCTATTACTCATCTTTTTCTGTTTTGAGTTCTAAAGATGATGCAGTTTGTCGGTTAATAGGGCTCTTAATTATAACTTTTAGATCAAGAAACTTCTCACCAGATCGAGGTAGGTCCTAGGACAATCTCCTTGCAAACCTGACATAAGCTCATGGTGACCTATATTTTGTAAACTACTGGCTTAAAACATGATTTTGATCGACCAGTCAGTCAGTCGCTAGGCCTAGAATCTTTTAACATCGCATTCAGGCAGTTCCTGGGTAAATATGCATGGACACATAAAATTAAGACCTGGTTATCTATTTTCTATGAACAATTGGGTGAAAACATGATTTTTAGCTCCCTGAAAATCAGATGGACACAAATTGTATCTGCTAGCCCTAGAATGTTCCACTGTTATAAGTACCAAGACAGTCAGACAGGGTACACAACTTTACTGCTGGATCTAGAATCTTCTGTCTTGATATCCAGCGAAACCATAGAAACCAGAAATCAGGAAATCGTTACCTATTTTAATGGTCAAAAATATTTTAAGTACCCAGTCAGATAGGGTACACAACTTTACTGTTGGATCTAGAATCTTCTGTCTTGATATCCAGAGATGTCCTTAAACAAAGTGCATGGTCATTTTTATCCGAGCAGATTGCAAACAGAAAGGCTAGGTTTGATGGGAATGGCTGTACATATTATCATGGAACCTTTCCTTCTTATTGATTTTAAGAATTTTAACTGAAACAATTGAATGGGGATACGACCTGCACAAGTTGGTATACAGATGATAAATTCCTTTTTTGAATGTCTTCCTAGTCAACCGAGTGTCATGACCCATGGGTCACTTTTTTGTGATTTCGTCCTGAAAAATTAATGTTCTTTATATTCATTTTAATATCTTTATGATTTAAAAAATAATAAAAAGATGTGTCTGCATAATATGGAATGAGAATGTTATAAGCCAAACTAAGGATAAAACTGTTAGAAAATAATTCTGAATTACTAATATTTTCAGGGTTTTTGTTTGTTTTGCAAATTAATTAAATTTCTATAATAATATAATTGAAAAATATAAAAAATGCAAACATTTTCATCATGCCCCTACCAAAATGGATTTTCTGAAAAAAATATGGAATAATTTAAACATTATATCCTGATTCCCCTAACTTAGCAGAAAGTGAAATTTTGATCAGTTGGTCTGGGCCATCTGTCTGTCCATCTGTAAATTGGTCCCTTGTTTTATAAATGTTGTTTGTACTAACATAAATAAGTTTAATTCTCCTTTAGCTGGAGATTGATATTGTATCTCAATCACTGCAATTTTGTTTCCTGTGAACATTTTGTGAATGTACTGTCGTTTTTTTTCCTTGTTTGTTTGTTGGTAAAATTTTAAAAGGGTATCATTATATGAAGGATTTTATCGTAATGAGTCTGTTTTCTGATGCTACAATTATTATCATATAAATACAAAGGAGGTGAAAGATCCTTATAGAAATAGAATATATGTTTTAGGATGTTTGTGGTCATAAACCCCGACAGAGAGAGAAAAATAGATAAAGGAAGAAAGGGGCAAGTCCAAACAATGAATCAAAATTCACCAACTGTGGAGAAAGCTAAAAGACTTCAAGAATATATTGAATGATTTATAAGATGCCATTACTGTTCATGTGTCAGTTGATGGTTCAAAGCTCATAAAACATGTTTATGGCTGAGCTAACTCTAAATCATCTGACCTATATCGACCACTCTAAAACATCTACTAACATTATATCCTGAGCAGCCCTGAGCAAATTTCCTTAGAATCCTGAAATTAGGTCATAGTGGCATATGTTCTGTGAACTGTGGGCGCAAAACATAAAGTTTAGCTTCCTAACAGTCAGACTTGGCACGTAACCTAACGGTTAGATCTAGAACCTTGTGGTATAAAATCGAGGAAGGTCCTTGGCAAGTCTACTTTAACTCCTAAATTAGAACACTAAGAACTATATTCTGCCAGCTTAAGAAAAAAATATTTTTGCACTGTGAGGGTCAGACGGGCACAAATCATAATGGATTGACCTAGAAACTTAAGTTAAAAATATCCTTCAACACCTGAGATTAGGAGATGATGGCCTATATTATGTGGACTACGAGTGGAAAACATAATTTATAGCACCTAAAAATTCAGACATGGCATTCATCTTTACTTTTGGATCTAGAAACGTCTTCTTAATGTAAAATTATGTAATTGTAATGTCTCTTTGGACACCCGAACTTGGTCCCTGCGACCTATATTCTGCAAGATCTATATAAAAGATGCTGTTACCACGCAGTTAATCATACGGGCTCAAAGTCCAAGTAATTTGGAATTTAATTAAGATTCAGGGAAGTTTCAGCATAATCTTCTTGGAAACCCTATACATGTATTATATTTATATATAGTTACTGTGAGCTATATTCTGTGAACTTTGTGAAAGAATATGACCCTATAAGTCAGATGGACACAAATTGTCAGACATGGAATCTTCTAAATAAGCATGCTGAAAGTTCTTGGAAGTAAAGTTAGTGTAACCAGTTGTCTGAAAACTATGGGCAAAAAAATATTGTTCAAGTTGACTTTGCAAATATTTTTCACCAGATCATAACATTAATAATTAATACATGTACATGTTATTCCTATTTGTCAAAATCTGTTAAGCATGGGTTAGCATGGCCCATGGGTTGTATTTTCTTAAGTTGATATCAAGATATTTTTAATATCACTCAGCTGTTTACATGAAAAAAACTTGATATTTCTCTCAAAAACCACATGATGGATTGTTATAAATATTGTAGGCTTATAGGCGTTGGTGATCCGTAACGGTCGCAGCAGCCTGTTGGCGCCACTCACAGTTTCTTCATTTTATAAATTTCAGCTCGTCTGAGCTGGATATCTCAAAGAATTATGCATAGGCACATTCTTTCTTCATGGCAGAAATATATCAATATATTGTCTCATTTAAAAATTGGTTAACGTGGCCTACATTGCATGTCACAAAGTTATTAACAGTAAAATTCTTTTAAAATTTCTCAGGAACCACTGGATCGATCGTTATTAAACATGCTGTGGTGGTGGCACCTTCAGCGTCAGTACATTTACTATTTTTTTTAGCCTTTTCCTTTTTTTTGTGAGTGGGAAATCTCCGAAATAATTTAACACAGTCATTTAATTTCTACAATCCAGATGTATATCAATAAACTCTCGGTCAAGCCTTCAGGATGTCTAAGGATATCTTACTGTACAGGTTATCCCCTACACAGTGTTTATCATGATACAAATCTATATCACTTCTGTTACAACACATTGATTGGTACAACATGTTTTTACCATTCAAGTTGTTGACTTCAACTAGAGACATTTTAACAGATCTTCATCAGTTTGAGAACAGATAGTTCATACTTGTTTTCTGCTACTACCCATACATACCTCTTTTAGCTGAGGGATTTTATCAACTTCTGCTGATATTCTAGTCATTATATGTTTATTTATTTTTTAAGAAAAAAATTGAATTAAAATTATAGAAACAGACTTTAATCATTGAAGAAAAGGTATTTTTTATATGTTTGTATGAAAAGTGTATTTTGCTTGAATATCCTAGGAATAGCCTAAAATTTTACTAAGAATACCTGGTTTTAGTGGATAGGTTGCAGCTGGTGCCACCTGTACTGTTCTACTTCCTGCTTTATCTCACATATTGTAAATAACTCTTAAAATGTGAAGACCTTTATATAGCTTATTATTTGAATAGTCTGTTTTTCTTTCAAGTAGGGGAATTAAATGGTAATTGGATTTTTATATCGGCTCCATTTTAGAATTTTTAAAGTTTGATTTGTTTAATCATGTAAGATTTCCAAGTAATTGTTCCATATAATATTTGCATGTATCTTTACATGATTTTAATGATATTTTACAATGTCATTCCAAAACTTGCCAAGTATATTTATAGTAATATATACTGGTAGCAGGGTTGCCAGTAAAAGTTGCTGTAAAAATTGCAGTTAAATGCATGTTACACCACAATATTACCAAGTTATCTCACTGACATGTCATGTTTCATTTCCATGACATAACATGTGATCTTTCTGGAATTTTCTGTTATATAACATGACATTTTTTTGTTATTTTACATGAAGTTACATATTATTTTACATAGCATTCCAAAAATCATGCTCCACACAGACGGTCTGTCTATGTATATCAATTATACTATGCCCAAATTCATTCGAATAGAACGATTTTTCGCTGAAACAGTGATTAAATTACAACAAAATGAGTAAATCGAGAAAATATAGAGTATGCATCGACAATATTAACCAACAGGACTTATTTGTCCATGACACATATTTTATATATTGGTAAACCTGTGGAATCTATTTTGTGGTGTAATACCCGTGACGCGTCATTGTAAATAAAAAAACAGATACTTACACATGCTTCCTTGGATAGTCTACGTGATACAACTAGAATTATTAAAGATGTAAATGCAAGGTAAAAGTGCAGCGACACTGGTTGTGGTCATTTCAACATTATGCGAAAGGATTACAGTGATGAATTTGGGGATATTTATCATTGCCTGCTGATATAAGAAATGAGAGGCAAGGGATCCAGAGTCACTTTCTTTCACATTTACTCACCATATATGTGAGTCGGTAACTTGGTCAAATGTCAAGCTAAATATGCTTAAATCCGTCATTGATAGACACGGTATTCATACACACAATAGACTTTAATCCTGCGCTAGAGATGCAGGAATTCCGGTCTTTGCCGAATGCAGTTCGGCTGTTTTCGGTGGTAACCTCCAAAACTTATCAGAAATTTAGTACACACTTCTATTGGCCTAATTTCAGACACACTTCTATTGGCCTAATTTCAGGACTGATGTTGTACAATATTGTAAATCATCCCATACATGCCAGATGGCAGGCAAGCCCAATCAGAATCCTCCTAAAGCTCCACTTAGGCCTATTCCTGCTTTCGAGGAACCATTTAGTAGGATTTTTGTTGACTGTGTTGGACCACTGCCCAAAACAAAATCTGGACATGAATACTTGCTGACAATTATGTTCGCATCTACTGAGGCAATACCATTGCGAAAAATTAATGCCAAAAGTGTTGTCAAGGCTCTGAACAACTTTTCGATTACAAAAATCCGTCCAGTCTGACCAAGGGTCTAATTTTATGTCTGGCTTATTCCAACAAGTTATGCTTGAGCTAGGTACAAAACAAACATTAAACAACATGATTAGGACTTATTTTTATTACACACAGAAAGACTGGGATGAAGGAATCAACCTATTGCTGTTTGCTGTCAGGGAATCCTTCCAAGAGTCTTTAGGTTTCAGTCCCTTTGAACTAGTTTTTGGACAATGCTTAAAGAAAAACTCTTGTGTGAAAATCCTGATCTCTTCGTTTATTGCAGTATGTCTCAGACTTTCGCACTAAACTACACAATGCTTGTGAGATTGCAAAGTCAAATCTAAAATTTGCACAAAGTAAAATGAAAACAAAGTATGACAAGCACACTATAAGTAGGACGTTTGAGCCTGGTTAAAAGGTCCTTGCCTCACTACCCATCCCTGGCAGACCTCTGAAAGCTAGGTATTTTGGTCCTTACATTGTTGACAAGAAAGTCGGTGATTTAAATTACATACTGTTAATACCAGATAGGCGTAAGAAAAAACAACTGTGCCATAATAACATGTTGAAACCATATAATGACAGAAATAGCACATCAGATGTTGTACTTAATGTTACTGTTGTTAATTGTGTAAAAACTGACCCTGGCCCAATTAAAGTAGAAACTGATTGTACGTGTGATGTAGACATTCATTGTGGAGCAGTACCACTAAAAAACTCAGACGTGCTTAACAACCTTGAAGCTAAACTGTCACACCTAACCGCACAAGAACAACAAGACCTCAAGAACCTGCTGCGGAATTATGAACATTTGTTTAGTGACATTGCAACGCGAACTAACATGTTGTGCCATGACGTCGATGTTGGGGAGGCAAGCGCAGTCAAGCAACATCCATATAGATTTAATCCAGAAAAGCAAAAGTATCTACAGGATGAGATTCAGTATTTGCTGGACAATGATTTTATTGAACCTAGTAACAGTAACTGGAGTTAACCATGTATTCTTGTGCCAAAACCTGATGGAAGTTACCGTATGTGCACAGATTATCGAAAACTGAACTCTGTCACAAAGACTGACACGTTCCCAATTCCGAGGTTCGATGGTTGTATTGATAGAGTCGGTAGCTCCAGATATGTTTCCAAGTTTGACTTGCTAAAAGGATTCTGGCAAGTTCCACTGACAGAATGAGCGAAAGAAGGACGGTACCAGTATAAAGTTATGCCGTTTGGCAAGAAGAACTCGCTAGCCACATTCCAGCGCCTCATCCATATGGTTGTCAAGGACATTCAGGGCTGCGACGCATATATTGATGACCTTATCGTGTACAGCGACACCTGGGAGAAACATCTACAAATTCTTCGGGACCTCTTCAAATGACTCAGTGAAGCACGTCTGACGATCAACTTAGTAAAATCTTAGTTTAGTCATGCACAAGTAACATTTTTGGGTCATATTGTAGTGCAGGGTCAAGTAAAACCTGTTGATGCTAAAATAAGTGCTATTTCTGCCTTTCCTAGACCAGAAAACAAAAAGCAAATAATGCACTTATTTGGTATGGTTGGATACTACAGGAAGTTTTGTCCAAATTTTTCTGCTGTAGCTGAACCTTTGACAAATTTGTTAAAGAAGAAACAAAAGTTTGTATGGAATGTTCAGTGTGAACATGCATTTCATAATTTGAAAGCAATTCTGCAAAGTTCACCATTTTTGGTAGCTCCAGACCTTTTTGTACCTTTTATGTTAGCTGTAGATGCTAGTGATACTGCTGCTGGTGCTGTGTTGTTACAAGAAGGCAATGATGGCATAGATCATCCAATTAGTTATTTGAAAAGAAAGTTTAATGCAAACCAGAAAAACTACTCCACTATTGAAAAAGAATGTTTGGCATTGATTTTGGCATTGCAACTATTTGAAGTTTATGTTACTTCATCAGTCAATCCCCTCACGTTCATGAACAAGTTGAACAGTAAAAAACAAAGAATGTTGAGATGGAGTTTGTTCTTACAGGATTACAACCTTGAAATCAAACACATTATAGGGAAAGACAATGGACTTGCTGATTGCTTATCGAGATGTTTATGAAATGTTGTAAATGAGATGTTTATATAATGTTGTAAATAAGATGATTTTTGAGATATTTATAAAAATTGTGATTGTGATCGCAAAAAGAAAGTTTTTATGAGAAAACTTTATTTTTCCTTACAGGAGGCGGAGTGTTGCAGATGTCATTTTTATTGTGTGACACAGGCGTAACTCGTGTTGTAGCGGCCTCGCCTGGCCGGGTGTTGCACTGGTTAACTCTCGCTGTCATGCTAGTCTGGGGCTTTCCCGCCTGGCCGAGCCGGGTTGGCCCACGTGTGAACCCTGATATGTAGAAACACAGCGACGTTGTTCTAGATGTTTCTTGTAACGCGTGTGAACTGTGTATCATGTTAGGTTCTTTGGAATCGAGAAATGGAAAGTTCTCGGCTTGAGGAGAAGTTATAAATAGGGGCTGTGTTTTTGAGCCGGGAGTAGAGAGGTGAGAGAATATTCCTTTCGGATCACTGCCAGGATTTCAGTTTGGATTGCAGTAGATTGATTTTGTAATTACATTGGACTGTTATTCTCTGCGAAGATTTGTGTGAACTGTTCATCCGGCTTATACATTTTAAAGGGCTAATCGCTGTCACAGTGGTGGTATCCAGATACTGTGCACTTTGTTTATTTTACTGTGTGATGGTATTGATTTGCTATTATACTGTTGTTATACTGTGAAATTGTAATGATTTAGTGTATCGTAACGTTAGGATTGTTTTAAGAATAAATTATAGTTATTTGTTAACAAAAAAAAAACACTGACTTCTTTATTCATTCCCCTAGACATTTCACGCTGCCTATAGTGTTACAGAATCTGATTTTTTTTATCTCCATAACAACATTTAGGCCCGTCACGACTACGTGATCTGTTGATATTAGGTTCCGTAACAATTAACAAACTGAAAAGTTAACATCAATTGCCCATAATTCAAATGGGTTTTCCAATGGGATTTCTTAGGTAATATGTTGAAGTGATGGGAAAAATCATCATACAAGAAATATTTTGCAATGTCTTATGGTTTTACCAAAAATTAGATAAAGCATAATTTTGGTGACAGAATTATTTGGATAGCATAGGAATTATCTGAAATCAATAGGCTTAGCTATACACTTCTGTCCTCAGATCTTGTACCTACAACAAGTCACATCCCAATGAAGGGTTTTGTACACTGACATCAGTTATTTTATGTCAAATAGAAGCATTCAAAAATAAAATAAAACACACTCATAAAGATGGCATGACCTCTCTGATATTTAATTATATGTTGAATCATATCACATTCTAGCATTATTGGCCATATATAGGAACTCCTACCTTCATGCATCTGTTATTCTTCTAAAATTTGCCTATTGGGCGAGTATTTTGCAAGAATGTCTGCAAATAAATTTGCAATATTCATTTTTCTTATTATTTTTATTGGGGGGGGGGGGGGGGGTGGAGGTGGAGGTAACCGCCTCCATTTTTTTCAAATGCTTGCTTAACTTTTACTATGTACATCTGCAGAGTTCCATTTCGGTTTCAGACTACGTGACAGGAGCTAATACCCGGTTATCCTGGTGTCAACCAGGTTCGGTGTACCCCTCCTGCGGGTCCTGGGTTTTTGTCATCCCTGCTGGGTCATAACACCGAGGAACCCCCGAAAGGCGCACTCGTTTGTGAGTGAAACATGACTGTTGGGCATAGCCTCCCCATTAAGCCTGCAGAGAGCTCAACCTGCATGGGTTAGTAACGACCCTGAAAAATCTCACGGCCTTGGCTGAGGTTTGAACTCACGATCTCCCCACTTTGAGTCCTGCGCTGTACCTCTGAGCCACAGAAGCCGTTCTGATTACTCAAAATATTGTTGTTCACTTGAAACTATTTATTTGACTGATTCATCGCAACCTTCAGTATCTCAAAGCAAAAAAACATATAAAAAACAACAATAAAATGTGCAAACATTAAGTTGTAGTAGATGCGAGGGTACCAAGGATTAACGTGTTGATCTTCATCCTTGCGAGCATTATTGAGAAAAGAGAATTTCTAGATAAAAGTACATAGATTATAAGGTAAATGGGATTTTATTTATCCGTGACACATGTAATTTTTTTTTATCCAATGGGAACTGTTTGCCTTAACATAACGGCAACTGTAGGTTGACTACAATGACTGACCAGTAAGCACACCAACTTTCAGGATTGCTGAGAAATATTAGTTTTAGTGTGAATTTTCACTGTCATTGAGCTTATTTTGTCAATATGTCCAAATTAAGAAATTCAAGGGTTTTTACCTCCTGACAACAACACATGTATGAATGAACTTTACTCTTGTATTACCTTTTCAGTTTAAATCATTTGTTTGATAAAAAAGTGTGGAAAACACAAAGGTGGCATAATAAGTGTTGTGAAGTTACAATAATCCTCTGAATAAATTATGATTCATCAGTATGGCTATTATAACAAAATTTTAATTTCTTTATGAAATGAACTAATAATGACAATTAAAAGGTCCTTGACATTTTGGTCTTAATGAAATCTCAGTAGGAAGTGTCTGGATCTGAGTGAAAATTTTCGAGGTTTAATGTTGTGAATTGTGTGCGTGTAGCCTTCTGACCACACACCAAAGGAAACAGCCATCGTTATTGCTAAGCTTTTCTGAAAGTCAGCTCAGTAATCAAAAGTCAAAAACCAAAATATTCTCACTGCCAGTCATATAATCATTAAAGCCCAAAATTCCATTTGTTTGTAATCATATACGGTAATCATTCATTATCTGACAAATATGTCATATTCGATGGTAATTTTGTTTATTTTAATCGAAATTTCACTTAATGTATACAGCTAATTGCGCCAATTCACTTTGAAAACAAAAACAGCTTTTGAGGGGGGCACACCCCCCTCCCCTCCAGACCCCCCCCCCCCCCAGACACCCCCCTGTTCAAGGAAGCGCGAATATTGCCGCTATAACGCCAATCAAACCCCAATGAAAAAAAACTTTTTTACGCCACTGGTCTTGCCATACGGTTGTCGTGTACACCATCAATCACCTGTTCATAAAACCGTTTCATTTCATATCCCAACGTGCTAGACCAACGGCATAACAATGATTAATTTAGATTTAGATTAATTAAGCACCCCGCTGGGACATTCCCTGCGCCCACTTTGAAATGTAAATATTAGACCCGGCCAAATGGGACCCGTCTACATGGGATGCTTCCAGACACAGGTGTCTACAATATTGTACTGTTTTGTTAAAAAAAATCATTGGCGTTCCCTCTCAACATTTTACACTAGCAGCATTTCTTGATTCTGACCAAAAAGACAACCGTTTGTAAATCTATATTATACTAGAAGGTGGTACCACTCGACTTTAGTCACGCAACACCTATGTTTAACAATTTGTTTATGCCACGTAGGGTTGTCCAAAAAGGGAAATTTCCCATATTTTCATCCTTTTTTTAATTCCTGAAAATTCCCCCCCCCCCCCGGAACCAAGGGCTATTGCAGCGCCACCAAACAAGGAGCATGTGAACTACAGGCAAGAAGGAGTGATATGCACGACTGCCTATCTTTACATTGAGAGGAAACCTATTAATGGTCACTATAAAGATATAATGGAGCGCGGCTTTATCAGAACACATCCGAGGGAAATTATTTTTTTTCGGATACACGAACATGGTGATTAACGGTCGGTAATATTTAGTTGCATTTTCCTAAGACTTATCTGAAACAATTGCATCTGTTTTTCAATGGATTGAGTCATTGATCAAATCTGGTATACATCTGTGGATCAGATGGTTGACGAAAGCGCCATCTACAGGTGTTTAATTGAATTCATGATGATCACCCTTGCTACTTCTATAGTTCATGTTCTTCTGCATGCTGTATTGTCTTATCGAGGAAACACAATGACTGAAAGATATACATGTATGGCTAAAACTCTAATCTGAACTCTAACGTAAACATTTCATTAAGTTAAAGTAATTTTTTATCTAAATATATTTTTGGGGGTTTTAAAAGATTCAGATGTATTGCACGTCAATTCATAAAAATAAAATAAAATAAACAAAATGTGACAAAAATCTAAGAAGGCACTGCACGTCAGCACTTTAGATTAAAAAAAAAAACATATCAAAATGTGACAATATCTGAGGAGAAATTCATAAACAAAAATATTTTTATTTTGTGCCACGCGATTACTATCACGTGTGAAAGCGAAAGTTTTTTTTAATGCGCACGCGATCATTTCTCGTGCAAACGAGATACACGAGCTATTTTATGAATGTTCTCTAGACACAAGTAGAGGAAAATTAAAAATGAGGCTAGAGATTTTGTTATAAAGTCCCTTGCTGTTACTGCTTGTTTAAAATAGCGGACTTTTATAAAATATAATTTTTCAGGAAAGTTAAAATATCATGCAAATATGAAATATCAGTTAAAAATATGTAAGATAGAATTTGTCTCATTTCTGTTATATTATGTTCCCAGTTCAACCTTATTTTTACTAGACTATATGATGGCAGTAAGATCGTTGTGTGTGTGGGGGGGGGGGGGGGGTGACTAACTGGGGGATGTAGCTCTGAAACACGACTCATTAGGCATTTTGATTGGCTCGATATAAGGCCTGCTTTGACCGTTGTCCTTTGAAATTACAGTACTGTCAACACGGGCCATGGGTTATACATACGATTATCAGGCTGGCAGAGATAGTGGTAAAATAATTCGGGTCTGGCCGTACGATGGTCGTGTACACAATCGGTATACACTGTTCATAATACCAGTTCGTATTCTGTGCTGGGCGAACGGCCTTGCGATGATTAAGTTAGATTTAGATTAATTTAGCAGCTTGTTGGGACATTCCCTGCGCCTACTTAGAAATGTGAATGTCAGACATGGTAAAATGGAACGAACCTCGACGCAAAACGAACCTCGACGGTGAGCTTTAAATTAAAAGTTTACAAAAAGCAAGTGGGCTATGGGCCATGACGCTGAATTCAAGGAACCTTAAACAATGGGTAACATGACTCCAAGAGTTCTGAACTCATGCATTTTGCCAATAGACCTTAGGTATAGAGTACAGTGACCTTATTCCGCATCCTGCTACTAAAAAATAAAGTGTTAAAATCATGTTTTTTTCTCACAGCTTGCAGAATATAGGTCATTATTAGGACATAATTTTAGGTTTCCAAGAAAGTTTTACAGAAACCTCCGTGGATCTGAATCAAATTTGAAGTTTCTAGGTCCAACCTTTAAACAGTAATGCCAATCTGTCCTGTAAAGTACTCAAATCATGTTCACATATCTTGCAGAATATAGGTCACTATGACCTAATTTCAGGTTTCCTATGAGATTTGCCTGAGACCTCCATGGATGTACAGTTAGAGGATTATAGGTCTAGGACTCATGGTTACGATTTGTGCCCTATTAACAGCCAGACTGATTCATTTGAAGGTAAAAAAATGCATAAAAAATACAGGTGCAGTATTTGTCCGCAGAAACTAAGGAAACACTCCATGATCAAAATGGATACGAAGAATCATGTCGAACAATGGGTTAGTTATCCAGATACTGGAGCTTTTTATTTGTATCAAATTTTTAATTATTCTGAGTTTACTTACGAGCCCCATACCTTGGACGATATTGGTAAATTCAGGTTTCCTTAGATACATTTCGTCGACCTCCCGAGATGTCAAGCTAGAAGATTCTAGGCGTAACGGTAATGATTTGTGCCCTGTTAACAAACAACCCCTTCTTTGAATGTCTCAAAAGTAAAGAAAAAAATGCGTAGGAATTTAAAAAAAATACAGGTGACGCAACCAGTTTGAAGGAACAGATGAAACACTGAACAATCATTATGTATGCAACGAATCATTGTGATCATTAGTCATTCAGATACCGGAGATTTTGTATCAGATCTTTAATTATTCGGAAGGTGGGGGGGGGGGGGGGGTTACTTACGAGCCCCATAGCTACGAGAATCTGGGTAACAAAGACCTTATTTCAGGTTTCAAAGGATAGATTACATGGACCTTCCTGGATGTCAATAAGAAGATTCTAGGTACAACGGAGTGGTTCCACCAAGCCCGTACAGCCAACATTCCGATCAGCGGACCTTTGATTGAATGTTTTCTCCATGACATTTAATTGCAAACATGCCTAATACGATCACCTGGCTATTAAGGACAACATATATTAGTCCCTTGACTGTCCGCATTAGACAGGTACTGTATATGTATATATTGAATCCTGGCGGATTATTTATCCAAGTTTCTCGAAACCGCTCATGGGGGTTCCCATTTTGCGTGCACACCATGAAAACCGAATGTCACGGTTCGCATGTCAAAATTATTGATATACCGTTATTTTGTTTTAATTCCAGGGATTTGGGAGTCCACAAAGTACTTTCATTGTATTAATTGCTGCTGTGGCCAAACTGAGATTTTCTTGCAGCCAGCGTCGAGGTTCAAACGTTCTTGATTTGACGTCATTGATAAATTCACTTAACGAGTCTTCAACGCTGACGTTATCCTTAAGAACTACGCCCACTCTTTCACTAAAATACGGAACGCTGTTAGGGTTCATGACATACAACGGTACATCCATAGCCATAATTTCTTGCATAGCAATACCTTGTGTTTCTATGCCGTCACACACAACTGCAAATCTAGATTTTGCAAGACTGGTTCTGAAATAATCTTCGGTATATGTACCGTATGTGACATTTATAATTTTAACTTCATGTGCTATTAACACTTTTCTTACATTTCGCAGAAGTATTTCGTTGCAGCCATGTTTCACATATGACAGCGCATAAAAATCCTTTTCCGATGTTGAGTTTTTGTTTTCTGGTGAAAATATAGTCTCGTCGATGCCAGTTGGTATTATAACAGCGCGGTTTGGGTCTAAAGGCATATGAGGAAAATACTGATCTGTCTGCAACGCTGCTTTGGAAGCGGAAACAATATGAGAGTAATTCCGTACAGCTTGTGTTATCCTTTCTAAGTGGAACTGGTAATATATCACAGTTGGGCCAAGATAAAACCTTTTTGCTAAACTCTCCCCCATGTAGTACATGAAAAACCCCTGATGAGGATCAAGTGAAAGCAGAAAATCAAAACTCTCCAGGTCACGTGGGTTGAACACGTATTTTTTGCCAATGGCGCGTAATCCTGACATAAGGTTATTTAATACTTTACGTGGTCCGCCTTTGTGCGCTAAGTTGTTGGGATGTCCAAAGATCGCTAGTTTCTTATGGTAGCAAACCTCCCCCAGTTCACTCAAAGCTAATTTCTTTTTTGTTCCATATTCATATTTTTGAACTGCCAACGGATGGTATCTATACCCTGGCGGTAATCCTTGACAAAGGCGATAGGGGGCGCCAACCACATTTTTACCTGAACAGAGTTTCCATAATTCTGTGACAGGGTGCCCTGATAACATCATTTCTTCTTCTTTATATGTTGGCAGAGAGGTAAACAAAGGTTTCGACATATCTGGTATTTCAGAGCAATTACCTGGATCGTACATAGCAAGCAAGTGGTATTTAGCGCTCTCATCTGTGAGATTTCCTATGAAAAAGTCACATGTTGGCACTGAGGGTACTACGTAATGGATTCTGTTGTATCCTGCGTCATGTTTTGCAACCGGAAGTGACGTCACGTAGATGGTGACGCAGAAAACTAGACCACATGTCATTAACATACATTTTGATCCAGCTTGTTTCCGGAAGGTGAGTTTCTCTGTGTTTTCCGTAGTGTCTTTTATACCCTGAAGAATATAAATATAAATTTGAAGACAAGAAATTTCACAATTAGTTTCGTAAATGATAACATTATAAAAATAAATATCATTAACACAAAGTCTGCAATAAGATTTTATGGTTCCTAAAATCTAACTATCAAAGCAATATTATAACCATGATTACAATATTAATATACAAATATATTTAGATTTTATTATATATACATATATAAATATATATACTCCTCTTAGCCGGACACTAAAGGGACTGGAGGATTTTGTCCGTATTAGTGAGTTGTCCTGTTTAGAGGAGTTTGGCGTATTGCGTCAATTCTTCATTGAATGTTACTGATATCCTCTGTTTTGATTATGTTTACGCTTAATTTGAAATACATAAATTTTATTGAAATCATTTTCAAAATAGCTTAAATATGCATTTGAAATTTATAAATGTATAATTATTAAAAAAGGAAAGACTTTCTTTCTCTCCTTCAACTACATCAGCTAGGCCTCGCACACTAATCTAGGCCGCAGTGTCAATTCGACGTACCAGGTTTCCTCTTCTAAGTAAGCATAGTTCATGAATGGTTGCACTAGGTATATAAAAGATTGATTATTTACAGCAACCCGACAGCATGATTATTTGTTAAAGGGTAGTCTTTACAACGCATTCACCATAACAAAGTTCAAACTGTCACTAACTAGTTTAAGCTCCCCGGGCCATACGCCGATCACAATACACAAACTTAAGTCTTTTATGGTGGTCTTGTCAAATGAAAAGCTGTTTGAAAGCTTTTTTTTTCTAATTGACCGGCCAATCTTAATTAAGTAAAGATTGTGATATCTACACATTAATAGAAATAAACAACAATTTCGACTGTATATTCACATGTTTAATTCAAGATGTTTCATTAAATTATGCTTGTCCTTGGTATGTCGCTTTGACCAAAACAGATCATACGAGGTCACGACCTCGGAGCGCCATCTTCCGGCTGATATATGAACAAAAAATAGAACTCGAGATGTCTGTCCCCATTAGAGGGTCAAAATATGTACTGGATATAGAGGCGGGACGGGAAATTTTGTCCGTTGTCTGGGATAGTGAGTTGTCCGCTTTACTAAGTTTACGTTAAACTTAATATAGAGGCAAATTTGATGGGACTGAGATTTAGTGTCCGCATTAGTGATTTGTCCGCCTTACTGAGTTGTCCGCAAGTAGGAGTTTCACTGTTTATATTTTAAACAGGAATCGAAATACTTTGAAATGTTCACCTTTTCTCTCTCTCTCTCTCTCTCTCTCTCTCTCTCTATATATATATATATATATATATATATATATATATATATATATATATGAATAGCCATGTAGGTTCATTGCTTCTAGTGAACGGACATTATTTATTTATTATATGCCTCACATCATATAAAGCCATCAATTCTGGCCGCTTTCTGCAAGTTCTTTAGTAAAGTGTGCGAATACGCAGGGTTATTTGGGATGACTGATTGCTCAGTGCAGGTGCTCGGTAATCAAATATATATCGTGTATCTACATGCCTTTTCTATGGAAGCATATATACATGCATATTCTCATAAATAATACGTACGTCCATACATACATATGATTCATATGATCACCGACACATTTTTTTATGGGAACGTACATTCATAATTAATCTACAGGATCATGAGTCGACACACTTTGAAACATTAATACACAAAAAAGGTCCAACTATCATAATTCATATTCATCACATAACCCCTAAAAACCAAAACATGCACGTATTGTAGATGCTTTCACATATGTAGACCTGCGCGGGATAAGGTTCAAATCATACCTTAGAGGCCATCACGACCAGCGATGACGTCGCACTTCACATGAGGTTTCCCAGTGAGGTAAAAAAATAAGGTAGATCTTTTTGCTGCATAAAGACACCGAAGTGTTTCTTTTTTCACATGCGTCCATTAAGGTCTATCGAGCGATCGACCGAATTAAGCTGTATAAAGAATGTGGCAAATATGTTAAGACTACCTGCTCACAGGCCATGTGTGTTGCATTTTTATCAGCATTAACATCGGATACGCACCGGACCTGCAGCTGTCATGTTATCATTTGTAATGACCCGGTATGATAAGCGGACCGCATTACTATTGACATATGCCTACACACTCACACATAAACCCTCACATACATGCTAATGTTACAGCACAGTGCGTGTATTAACAAAGGCTAAATTAAAAAGCTTAAAAGGTCACTGTCAGCCTCTTTGGCTAAAGATCACGTGTTCATTTCAATTGTCACGTCATTAAGACCATGGGAAATCTCCTAGGCCACCGAACTAGCTTTACTGAAAAAAAAAAAACAGTTTTGGTCTCATTTGGTTAGAGTATTGTAAAATCCAATGTTATTGGACCTTGGTGTGTTATCAGTTCGAATATTTCACAAGAGAACCGTGGCGGCAGGGTCAGGGGATGATGTCAAATCCCTAGTTCTCTTCGATTCGAACCCGAGAAAAATATCAAGCTGGCAGATATAGTGATCAAACAATTCGTGCCGAGTCGTAGTATGGTCGTATATACTATTGGTCACCTGTTGAAACTGCACGTGAGATGCTATCATGAATGAGGATTTCTAATCAAGAGGGATGGGGGAAGGTATTGGGGGTCGTTGGACTCAGTTTGATTACTAGCAAGAGTAAATCTAGATTTAATTTAATTTAATTTAATTTGATAAAATATAATATAATATAATAAGATATTATATAATATAATAAAATATAATAAAATATAATATAAAAAATTTAATATAATATAATATGTTGTTATATAATATTATATTATAATAAACATAATAAAATATAATATAGTAAAATAGAATATGATATAGTAATATTTAATATAATATAATATCATATCATATCGTTAAAGCGACTGGGCTATGGAATGTTAATATCACATGGTTATAAGAAACAAAGCCCCTTTCTGATCTTTACTTGATCAACATCGAAACCTGAGCACATTTAAGAAAAAAAATATTAACTAAAAGCCCTTCAATCACGTAACAAAGGTATAGCATCTATAAAGGTGTTCACACGTTACATTTATAGCTTTTTAGGTGCAACACGCTGTAAACTGGTTATTGTCCTTAAATAATGTAGGCAACATGGCCAAGATATTAAGGTGAATAGCGTGTTCCTAAATTCTCCATTTATGCTTATTTGTGACAATAAGCATCATGGGGTACTTAGACCAAATTCATGTTATTTTTTTATCCGCTGACTTTTATCGTTACAAATGATATCAGAGGAAGGTGAAGGATAATCTATTATCATTTATTATTCAACTTCAGCGCCGTATGCTGACACAAATCCCTAGGATGCGCTAACTGGGATCACACACACACACACACACACACACACACACATATATATATATATATATATATATATATATATATATATATATACAGTCAAACCCGTATATTGTCATGCCGATGGTAAAATTAAATTATGATAATAAGCAGATGTGGCATCGATGTCCTTTCGAGTCATAGAAAAAGCGTTGTCTCTCATGATATTATATAAATCGTCAATATAAAGGAAACAAAAGTAAATGACTTTTATTGCACAACGGCATATACAATTACGTTCATGACAACTATTTCCTGTAATATTTGTGGCGCATGTCACAATAACTGACCAAACTCGACCTCCAAACAGAAAGTGACACCAACTCACAAGGCATCCCCAATACATCTGTGATTGTTCGGCAATGCATGCTTGGCTATGAATCTCCACCAGTTCTGGGATGATAAGCAGATGCTGAAAAGCCGTTTGAGAACATTCGTCAAATAACACCGATGCATATGCAAACATTTACCGAAGTATCACAGAACTTCGGCGAACATTCATGGGTTTGGGCAGGGGATTAGTCGGAGAATCTCGGCGACCAAAGCAGACGTGTCACCGACTTTTCGCAGGATATAAGTCTAAACTTCGCAGAATGATAATAAGTCAAATTTATAATGGACTGCTCAATTTTTTTGTTTTCAACATTTTTCACGCAAGCAGACTCAACCCATGGCAAAACTTTTTATTCGTCGGCGGGCAAGAGGCCAAAACCCCAGTGGGACTAAGGCATAACCGTGAGGTGAGTATTATGATAAGGTATGTGTCGCAGGATAAGGTATTACTGCATTTTCCAGACAAATATGATTGACCTTCGGATAAGTAAAGACTGCCTGCTCACTTGGCTTGTATGTTTCTATATTTGCTTTTTGATAATTATTTAATCACCTTGTCGTATCCCTAGCTGTCAGTCATAATTTTATTTTTATAATATTGTAAATGTTTATGTTACATATTTATGTTATTAACAAAAGATCTATTAAAACGCTAAAGGTCACCTGCAACATGATCACGTGGTCATTTCAGTGGTGACGTCATCTAGACAAGGTGGCTCTTCTAGGCCTTCGAACCAGCGTAACTAGAAAAAGACAGTTTTTTGTTTCGTTTGGTTAGAATATCAATCCCTTGCTGTTGGATCTTAGGGATTCATTAGTCCGAATATATCCCCGGAGGAAATGTTGATAACTCCCTCGCTGTGTAAGTTCACCTGGTATATTTAGTTCTGCCAACTCGGACCCGAGATTACAAACGGTTATCTAGCTTGCAGAGATAGGGGTCAAACAATTCGTGTCTGGCCGTACGGTTGTCGTGGTCACTATCAGTCACCTGCCTACTATGATAAATTCAAATCCTCACAGGAACCGTTGTTATGGACGAGGATTACTGATCAAGAGGGACAAAGGGAGAAGGTTGGGGTCGGGGGAATTAGTTTAATGAAAAGGAAGATGAAACTAAATATAATATAATATAATATAATACAATACAATACAATACAATACAATATAATAAAATATAATATAAAAGTATAATAATATAATAATATGTATAATATAACATAAATGTATATGCTATATTACAATATAATACATAATGTAATGCAATATAATACAATATAATGTAATATATTAGGTAGTGTAATATAATATAATTTAATAATATATTATTATCTATAATATCATAATATATAATATAATAATATATAATATAATTATATATAATAATATACAAAATAATATTATATTAAATGTATTGTAAAATAATATAATATTATGTAATATAAATATAATGTAATTTAATGTTATATAATAAAATATAATAAAATATAATATAATATCTTTTAGTAGATTTGGCTATGAAAATTGAATACTGCCTGATTACAATAAACCAGTCATAAGGACCATTCTGCTCTATATGTACCCAACCACAACAGAACGTTGGCCAGTCATTGCAAATTCAAGAAAAAAATCATAAACTAAAAACCCTTTATTAACGTTACAAAAGTGAAGAATCTGTAAAGATGCACACATTTATTAAGGTTACAAAAGTGAAGAATCTGTAAAGATGCACACATTTATTAAGGTTACAAAAGTGAAGAATCTGTAAAGAAGCACACATTTATTAAGGTTACAAAAGTGAAGAATCTGTAAAGATGCACACATTTATTAAGGTTACAAAAGTGAAGAATCTGTAAAGATGCACACATTTATTAAGGTTACAAAAGTGAAGAATCTGTAAAGATGCACACATTTATTAAGGTTACAAAAGTGAAGAATCTGTAAAGATGCACACATTTATTAAGGTTACAAAAGTGGAGAATCTGTAAAGATGCACACATTTATTAAGGTTACAAAAGTGAAGAATCTGTAAAGATGCACACATTTATTAAGGTTACAAAAGTGAAGAATCTGTAAAGATGCACACATTTATTAAGGTTACAAAAGTGAAGAATCTGTAAAGATGCACACATTTATTAAGGTTACAAAAGTGAAGAATCTGTAAAGATGCACACATTTATTAAGGTTACAAAAGTGAAGAATCTGTAAAGATGCACACATTTATTAAGGTTACAAAAGTGAAGAATCTGTAAAGATGCACACATTTATTAAGGTTACAAAAGTGAAGAATCTGTAAAGATGCACACATTTATTAAGGTTACAAAAGTGAAGAATCTGTAAAGATGCACACATTTATTAAGGTTACAAAAGTGAAGAATCTGTAAAGATGCACACATTTATTAAGGTTACAAAAGTGAAGAATCTGTAAAGATGCACACATTTATTAAGGTTACAAAAGTGAAGAATCTGTAAAGAAGCACACATTTATTAAGGTTACAAAAGTGAAGAATCTGTCAAGATGCACACATTTATTAAGGTTACAAAAGTGAAGAATCTGTCAAGATGCACACATTTATTAAGGTTACAAAAGTGAAGAATCTGTAAAGATGCACACATTTATTAAGGTTACAAAAGTGAAGAATCTGTAAAGATGCACACATTTATTAAGGTTACAAAAGTGAAGAATCTGTCAAGTTGCACACATTTATTAAGGTTACAAAAGTGAAGAATCTGTAAAGATGCACACATTTATTAAGGTTACAAAAGTGAAGAATCTGTAAAGATGCACACATTAATTAAGGTTACAAAAGTGAAGAATCTGTCAAGATGCACACATTTATTAAGGTTACAAAAGTGAAGAATCTGTAGAGATGCACACATTTATTAAGGTTACAAAAGTGAAGAATTTGTAAAGATGCACACATTTATTAAGGTTACAAAAGTGAAGAATCTGTAAAGAAGCACACATTTATTAAGGTTACAAAAGTGAAGAATCTGTCAAGATGCACACATTTATTAAGGTTACAAAAGTGAAGAATCTGTCAAGATGCACACATTTATTAAGGTTACAAAAGTGAAGAATCTGTCAAGATGCACACATTTATTAAGGTTACAAAAGTGAAGAATCTGTAAAGATGCACACATTTATTAAGGTTACAAAAGTGAAGAATCTGTAAAGATGCACACATTTATTAAGGTTACAAAAGTGAAGAATCTGTAAAGATGCACACATTTATTAAGGTTACAAAAGTGTAGAATCTGTAAAGATGCACACATTTATTAAGGTTACAAAAGTGTAGAATCTGTAAAGATGCACACATTTATTAAGGTTACAAAAGTGAAGAATCTGTAAAGATGCACACATTTATTAAGGTTACAAAAGTGAAGAATCTGTAAAGATGCACACATTTATTAAGGTTACAAAAGTGAAGAATCTGTAAAGAAGCACACATTTATTAAGGTTACAAAAGTGAAGAATCTGTAAAGATGCACACATTTATTAAGGTTACAAAAGTGAAGAATCTGTAAAGAAGCACACATTTATTAAGGTTACAAAAGTGAAGAATCTGTAAAGATGCACACATTTATTAAGGTTACAAAAGTGAAGAATCTGTAAAGAAGCACACATTTATTAAGGTTACAAAAGTGAAGAATCTGTAAAGATGCACACATTTATTAAGGTTACAAAAGTGAAGAATCTGTCAAGATGCACACATTTATTAAGGTTACAAAAGTGAAGAATCTGTCAAGATGCACACATTTATTAAGGTTACAAAAGTGAAGAATCTGTAAAGATGCACACATTTATTAAGGTTACAAAAGTGAAGAATCTGTAAAGATGCACACATTTATTAAGGTTACAAAAGTGAAGAATCTGTAAAGATGCACACATATAACATTCATTTTCCCCAGGTACTTCCTAACTGTTATCGTAACAAATGATATAAAATGCAGGATAATCTGTCATCATTTATTATCAAACATCAGCCCCGTTGACTGACAAAAATCCCTAGGGGGCACTTTATATATATATATATATATATTTATATATATATATATATATATATATAGAGAGAGAGAGAGAGAGAGAGAGACAGAGAGACAGACGCCAGCACAAGCAAGAGTACCCTTATGGGTGTGCGCGTGTGAGAGTGACGTCCCTCTCAGACACTGTTGATAACGTTTTAAATTATATAGCAAAAATGAACAATTCTGGTGCACATCATTTGAAATATATACATAACTCAACTCCTGAATTCACTTACATTTCATAATTTCATGACCTCTATTGGCCTGAAAGATACTGTCTTTTGATCTGTCACGGTTGATAGAATATTGGGTTGATTCAGCTGATCCCTGATGTCAAGGCAACAAAACCAGCCTTTCACAAAACCTTTATGTACATAAATTATTTTATTTGAAGGTGGTAACTATGATTAAAACAAATCTATTCACGAAAATTACATGCTCGAGAAAATTTCAGGTTCTACAGGATTTCATCGCTAGCAGGACAAGCTCAGGGCATTCATTACCCACAGATACTATGAAACATCGATTACACTTATATTGTCATCTTTGATTGACATAGAACGTACAGATGTGTTATTCTTTGTTGGCCTGTTATCCATATCTTGCCTTTCAACTTTCCATGCTTTGTGCATGGATAATGTATGCGTGAAACTCAAATGAGACTAATATAAATATATATGGACAAGTCATTGCCATTTTGTGTCATGTGAACACGGGGGTCCTTCTTCAAGGTTTCATATTCGCGATAAATTCCCTTCTTCGAATATCGTGAATTTAAAACCCTCTAGATTATAAAGCCAAGCACAGTATTCCTATATATATGTCACGAAATTGCTTAACATTAGCGTCATTGTGCCGGGGGGGGGGGGGGGGGGGAGGGTTGCCTTAAATAGATAAAATCCTACATTTTATATATATTCAACACTCGTTTTTCATGGCTTTGCTATATAGACAATTTTATATATTCAACACTCGTTTTTCATGGCTTTGCTATATAAACAATTTATTGACTTGATGCAATATAGCCTAACTACATCATATCATTAAGAGGTTTTCTTAGCTACTAGCTAGCGTCTTTTCTTTCTGTACTGGAAAAGTGGCTATGTTTCTACCCGGCACTGTATCGGGGCTCATGGCTCTGAGATTAGGGTAATACAAGTATGCCTTTTGATCTAATTAATCACTTTCATCTGGACCGATAAATGTGAATATTGTATCGCAAAAACCATCCCTAAGGGTTCATCATCTGAAATCAAATTTGACAAAAAACTGTGACCTTGACCTTTTAGTCCTTAATTTAGTGATGAAGGACATATATGTGAAGTTTGAATCCAATGAATCAACCCAAAGACTTTAAACCTTTACAGGAAGGTTGTCTAAGAATGAAATACCCAGCTGAAAAGCATGGCTATGGCTAACATTCACAATGTTGCTCCCATTCTGTAGATTTAGAGAAATATATTATAACATAACAGATAAAGCCTGAAAAAAGGAGAAAAATATATAAAGATGGCACCACCGATATCATACGATTGATAAAGTTATCCATGATCAATCACCACGCATATCAATACTGAGATGAACTCACTCTTGAATTATTGGAACATTGATGCTTTTGTGGGAAATGGTATTGAAAATGTACCAACTGAGGTGACATTTCATAACTGTTAAAACCCGTTCATACCGAACGTTGCGCAGCGCAGCGCCGCGCCGCTCCGCGCTGGGCTGCAGGAGATGTTGAGTTATCAGTACATGCAAATACACTGGGGTGTCTACATCAAACGCCGCGCTTCGCCGCGCTGTGTAGCGCTGCAAAGCAAAGCTGAAAAAAGTTCAACTTTCTCCGCTTTGCAGCGCCGCAAAAAATGCCCAGCCATTTATTCAGTATAGTATTGTATCGCTTTCAAGCGCCGTGCAGCGCACCGTTCGGTGTGACCGGGCCTTAAGTCATACTTTCTGTTCTTTACTGATGGTCTGATTTAGTGATTTACAGTAATTTACCTATAAATGACACTAAAGTAATGGCAGAATCAAGTGTCGATGTATCATATGTATGGACTACTAAGTAAGCCGGAGTCCCGTGGGAGAACAGTCTACAGATGTATACTGTAGTATTATTATACTATCTTCAGAAGTTCAGTTGCAAAACTGTCTTCCACAGTTCTGGTTTCAGATATTTTTAATTTTATATGTTTTCTATATATTAATATTATATTTCAATATATATTATGTTTATTGATGAATTCTTTGTGTTTCATGTTCAGAACGGATAAATTGTGACAGAACGAGTGTTTTTACCCACAGATGTGAACATGTGCATGAGAGGCTTAGAGCCTATATTATAATTATTAAGTAAAATTAATAAGATGAGACAGATATATCATGAAGTTATATTTCAAATAAATATATATATTATAATACTGTCCAGTCAAGGCATGTTTAGAAAATATTTGTATTGGTTGCAAATTGAAAAAAAAAATATTATTTACCATATATTACCTAGATTTTTATGTTTTGATGAAACAGGTGCATCCATTCGCATCAAAAACTTAGACAGACCCTGTGAATCAACATGGATCCGAGGGGACCAGCTGCTGAGTTCATAATCTGACTGTATGCCTTAATGACACAGAAGATCAAGACATTAGGGCTCCGTTTCTGGGCCCCATCTTTGGATTGTTTGCAGGGTGGGGCTGATTACATACTAAAGAATGTATGGAATGAATTCAAGGGGGGGGGGGGGGGTAGGCTGCGTGTTGACAAGCTGAGCTGGCAGATCAGTAAACCAGTAATATAAATTTGTAAACTGAAAAAAAAAAATCTTTCAAATACACTGAAATTTATGAAAAAAATCTTTTCAGGGGGTGTACAAAATTGTACCATGAAAAGATGAATGTGAAAAAATGTATTCCTTGTAGACTTTAGAGTGTTAACTCTGATCAATTATTTTGACAACACTATGCAAATGTTCCTTTATAGTATTCAATTATTTTGTCTTACAGAAAAGATGATGCATAAACAATATTTTATAATATCCGCAATAAACTTAGTATAGCTGGGAATAATGTTGTTGAATCAATTTTATTTTGGTAAATGTAAGAGTTTTATGTTCATTAAGTGGTTAACAAAGATTAACATTGAAACAATATTAATGGAAAATCCTATTATAAATTATTAATTCAAATATACAATATTTGATGTTACATTTTCTTTGCGTTGTAAAGTTTACTGCACTAAAGGAATCTCTATACAGAAATTAGTACATACGTATACATTAATATACATTTGAGTACATTCTTTACTAGTAACTTTCGTCCCATAGTGGTTATTATCATATTGTCAGCTTATACTAATACTTGTATTTTACATAACTGGTTGTTATTTATTACTGAATACTGATTACTGAATATTGAATTCATGTATACAAGTAGGTCTTTTCAGGATAGCAGCTAATTCATTTTTTTAATAAATGTCAAACTGCAAAAAATATTTACCAGTATATATACACTTTGAGTCTTTGTATTATTAATATTGTTGGCAGATGAATATACATATTTCACCTCAGAGGTTAGGCCTATATATTTTTTTTCAAAACTCTCAATTTATGAAATAAATTCTCAGAATATGAAATATATAAAATTTGATGTAAAGGAGCCAGAAGTGAAGAACATGGGGAGGGAGTAGTGTTGCAAGGCTCTAAAATAGGTGTGGGAGTGGATACATGATATATATATATATATATATATATATATATATATATATATATATATATATATATAAACTTTGAATATCATATAATTATATTTATATAATTATACCAGTAATAATATATTGAATAAATATAACAATGTATATGTATTACTTTAAATCTATAATTTATATGAATATTTAAATTACCATATATATGTCTATAAATGTGTTTATATTTATGGATCATATTATTAATTGTATATACTTACCCATACAATTTATTTTTTTATAACTTTTTATTTAATTGGCTTTGAACATTTCCTAATAGTTCATTTCATACACTATGATAATAATTATCTATTACTGTTCATAATAAAATATAGATTATTATTATTATTATTATTATTATTATTATTATTACCGGTATCAACCATAGTTTGTGACTAAGTACGGTATAGCCTATATAGGCCTAGGGCTACGCTATACGCATGATGGCTGAATTAGCTTGCTCCAAAATCCAAGGATTAAGCATTTTTGTCTAAAGAAATCTGTATAGTTTTACCAATCCTTCACAATACATTTTGAATCTCTGGAACCAATAATTATATAAAGTATAATTTTCCATGAATCATTTATCAACCTTGATAAAATCATATGACTTGTCCAGGCCTATAAGTATAAGCTATATAGCCTTATCGGCTATACACACCATCTATGGCAACATCAAGCCACATGAAGCATAAACAGTATAATTTGTTTCTAAAAGTTTAATAAACCGTTCTATTTATGTGGCAGCACGCTGAAACTTATTGAATCGCTGTGTTCTGTGAAAAGCTGACACACAACATGTGAAGCGAGGTCCGCATGGCGTATGTTGTCATGACGTTTCTTGTCCCAACCCCCCCCCCCCCCCCCCAACCGCGTGGCGGCGCTAGTGTCTCAAAATTCAATATGGCGCATGCGGAGTGGACCGTCTGGCTCTCCGATGTAACGTTAATTCCATACAATTACATTACAGATGATATCGGTAACCTGGCGGTAGTCTATGACACAGTCAATAGGGGGCGCCACCCATATTTTTTTTAAGTTAACCAGAGTTTCCATAATTCAGTGACAGGGTGCGCTGATAACACCATGTCTTCTTTATATTTGGGAAGAGATGGTTTCGACAAATTCAGAAAAATTACCTGGATCGTACATAAAAAAAAAAACAAATGGTACTATTACCTGTGAGAGTTCTCATAAAAACTTGTTATGCTGGCACCGTGTGGTCTACGACATGGATTCTGTAATTGTAGACGTACACACAGACGGTGACGCAGGAAACCAATCACATAATTTGTGGTCCAGTCTGTTTCCGAAAGCTCGGTTGCTCTGTATTTACATTAATATCTTTCATACACAGTAGCATATAAATACATTATAGATACATGTATATATATATATATATATATATATATATATATATATATATATATATGTAAAGGGAGGCATAATACTGAGACTAATATAATAATATATAATATGTATAACCAAGAGATGTTCATTATAGTTTCGCAAATGACAGTAGACTATGGTTATTTTAAAAAATATAATTATCAAAGAAATATTATATACATAACTTTAGTAATAAATATACAATAATAATGACTTCACTTAACAGTAACACAGCCTCTAAGAGAAGAGTATATTTTCTATGAAATATAATGTTCGATGCAATTTTATAATCATGAATATTATAATCATAAATATAATAAAAAATACTGAAAATATAATAATAAAAACGGTAAATATATACAAATCAAACACCATATCATAAGATGTGCCTGTAAAGATACGCCGATTACACGTTGCTGATATGTTGGTCTGCCGATGGAGGGCATCGTCCGATATTTAATAACTGTGTCACTTGGTCCATACAAAACACATAGCCTAAGTGAATAGCATTGCCAAAAACGTAGTGTGATATGATCCGAATCTAAACTTCAACCAACTTGCCAAGTATCGCTTGGCACTCTCGGGTATCGTATACATGACGTGGTCACACTAAATTATGTGCCGTGCATAATTGCATCCCTAGTATTGACAAAAAAGACAGACAAAATGAAGTGGGTTTCTGGTAATTATAGGAGCAGACTCCAAAGCTTCTCTCTCTCTCTCTCTCTCTCTCTCTCTCTCTCTCTCTCTCTCTCTGTATAAAAAGATGGATATTGTGTGATTTGCTGGTTAATTGAATATATGAAGATGTAACATGAAGAGAAAGGTCATTTTATACCGGTTTTCTATAGAGAATGAACAAACATGGCTATTCATATATATATATATATATATATATATATATATATATATATAAATATATATATTATATATGTATATATATATATATATATATATATATATATATATAACTCTGGAGAAAAACAACACTTAATTCACAACAGTCTGTTTCACGGGGTGCGACCCGATCATCAGGTGAATGTGGTTAGAATGAAGCTAACGGCGTGGTTTGAAAAGCCGAGACTTTACGAGATTACGAGATTATGCTTTGTGCGATTCGGGTCGGGGGGGGGGGGGACATGTGAAAGACTGACACTGATCCTATTGTCCTCGGGTGCACAATAGGATATATATATATATATTACACTGTAATTGGGTACATACATTCTTAAAAATTCTCTAGGACGATCCTTTGACACACTTCTACACAAAACACAATAAATCATGACTATCATTCATCACAATATACATATACACATAATGTAGACGTATATGTAGCCTGGGTTAAAGTCCAAGTCATACAGATAAGATCTACCTTCGGCTAGTAAAGATTGCTTGTTCACTGGACATGGATTAGTCTATATTTGCATTTTGATAATTATTAACATCACGTTGTCATATATCAAGCTGTCAGTTATGAGTTGTCACGACTCTGATTAGGGTTGAAACGGGTAAAAAATTTTGTACTCGAGTACTCGTTACCATGGCAACGCTGTGAAGATAAAACGGACATTTCTTTACGGAGGCAAAATATGCATAAATTTGACTCCATGACGGCTTCGCTTTACCCCAACGAATGGATAGATAAATGTCATTACAAGACATTGTTAATTTGACTAGCATTTGTTTAGAGCCCTATGCCAGGCTACGATAATGAATAAATAGGCCTACAGACTGCCCGTAAATTTGCAGTAATATTCAGATATGCATGTACATTCACAAGTACTCGGTTAGTATTACCCGGACTCGAGTTCTCGAGTACTCCCTTCAGCCCTAACTCTGCTATGAGTTCATTGTAATATGTAAAACGTAAGTTAAATCATAATTTCCCAGCCTTGCATATATGAAACACATAATATATTTAAATTAGGCAGTGGCGTCAATTTATTTAAAAAATAAGATATTAATTATGTTTCCGGTATATGTTCTTTCTAAACCAGGCTTAGATATATTAAATTTCATATTACCCTCAGAACAGAACCAATGTCTATAATTCTAATTTTAATAGTTTCCGGTATATGTTCTTTCTAAACCAGGCTTAGATATATTAAATTTCATATTACCCTCAGAACAGAACCAATGTCTATAATTCTAATTATTTAAATATTATTCTCTGAAGAGCGGAGGGATAATTTCATTGGCCATCCGATCCCCTTCCTTAAAGGTTGGAGAGGAAATTTACTCCCCCCCCCCCCATTACCCCCTGTATTAACCACCCTGCAATGGAGAGGGTTTGTTACCATAAACATGTCGCTTGGAGAGGATTGGGGAAGTTATTATTATTATTATTATTATTATTATTATAACTTTAAAGTATAACTTAACTTTGTGTCATAAATGAAGCAACGATGAAGCTCCTTTCATTTATACCTTTTTAAATTTGAGTCTGAAATAAAGCAACATTGAAGCACCTTTCTTTTAGTTATAATTTGGTAAAAATGCAGAGATGTATTATCCCATGAATTGAAACAGATTTATTGAGTGAGCGTATTCGGCCCACAGGACTATAAAGTGGTTTATGTAATATGCCCGGTGGGCTTATCACAGCTCCCATTTTGATCATAAACACAGGACATGCATTTTATGCAAGGTTAAATGCGTCATAGGTCATGGTTCTCTCGGCTTTTTTTCAAGCTGTCACGTGATAGCGTTGTTAACAACATTAGCTACTCACACAACAAGCTTAAGCCGATCAAACTCTCGTGCATATGTCGTTAACAGGTATGTATACTATGGTCTGTCCTATTGTAGTGCACCTGTGTTTATAAGTATTGGTTACAGTACAGGTGTTTGAAATCTCAGGTATGGAAGACATAGTTATATAGATCCAAATGTTTCTTGAGTGAAGCTCGCTTCCTGGTCTGGCCTGATGTAAGCCAATCAAGTCGTCTCTTGCAGATATAGCACTCAACACTACACTACACCTGTGGTTACACTGATACTAAGGAGCGCCGTTTATCCGAACACGGTTCATCCCAAACTGAACAAATATTCACACAATATATCCGTTAGTTAGTCTGAAATTAATGTTTATAAATCAGGAAGAACCCATCGTTATTTACTACCCGTCACCATGCGGGACGTCAATTTAGCAAGGGGGGGGGGGGGTGTTATTGACTTTTGATCCATTCCTGAGAATACTATGAAATATTATATATTTAAACCTAGTATAGAAGTAACATATAGTGGAAACATAAAAACCTTATTTTCTTAAACTTTGTACTTAATTGTAATATATTTGAAATGTGTTACACATACAATAGACGGTATATATATATATATAAAAGGTATATATTTATATCCCAAATCTGATTATCATCTTCCGCCTGCGAGTCAACCCAACCCCCCCCCATCCCATGAAGATAAATTTACGCTACCGGTCCCACTAATCAGTACATGCATCAACCAAAGATAGGTCATGTTATTTACCCTACGTTCAGACACCGTGCACTAGAATAGCTCCTGGTGTTTAACTGATTTAATCTTCTTACTTAAATTATATAATCATGTTTTGGTACCTGATCTTATCATTTAGTTTTTGATTTCAAACCCAGACGTCAGTGTTCATGTCTGTTTATTTCTTGTAGACAGGTGTACAAGCAGACATTACATTATGCTGCATTTCCAAATAGACCAGCCACGACATCTAATAAATACTTATTTTAATATATATATATATATATATATATATATATATATATATATATATTCCAGCTGTTGCTTTTATACAAAGATATAAACAGACAAGCTACGGGATAGGAAATCGAACCTCTGAAAACACACACGCGCCATCCCCCCCCCCCCACCCCACACACAAATCCATCAATTGTTATGTATCTTTAAGACATTAGTGTGCTTGAATATAACAAATTTTACATGATGTATTTTGATGGTTTGCTTTGCAGAATAAGCAGAGCAAGGCAATTTTTCGCGAAAAGGAGAAAAAAGGGAAAAAAGGGAAAAAAAGGAAAAAAGGGAAAAAAGGAGAAGATTGGTCGGCTCAAGAGGTCTAAAAAAAGGTGTTAAAATCAATATTTATATCAAAGAAAATATATTTACATGAAAGACTACCAAAACAATAAAAATATTGGGGGAACGTATATAGGTTGTCCAAAATAACACTACATCTGTCTCAGCTGAATAGGTAGAACCTTATGTATACCTGTGTATGACTAATATATTTTTGTTTTCAGTAGAATCATTCGTCTTAAGTATTTATCACCAGATTAGATATATCATATTGTAGATAAAAGCAATATATATTGACTTTATATTACAGTGTCTACAATATCGTTTGCATTATTTAAAGTATCGGCATATTTAAATTACATGTATTACAATATTGAACATATTTATTACAATACTGTTTGCTATTTGAATGCTTTAGTTTCCTTTTTATCACCGTTTTAACAATGAATACATTCCTTTCATTTTTATTATAATATTGTTTGTATTATAGTATTGCACTTCATACATTATTCGTTAGCTATTACAACATGTCTGTCACAACATCAGTAACATAAAGCAGCTTCTACCGTCTTTCAGAGTCCAGGTGAATGACACTCAAGAGCCGCCAGTCAGCAAGAAATCACAGGTAAACGGAAAACCTTAAAATATGTTAGCTTAAGTCTTCCTAGTAGTTTCTTATAATTGGTTATTATTATTATTATTATTATTTTTATTATTATACGCCCGTCATACGACGGGAGTATTATGGCATACCAAAAGCCGTCCTCCGTCCATCTGTCCTTCGTGCCGCCCTCCGTCCATTACCTTTTAGTGACGCCCCAATAACTTACCGGAGTTTTGTTTGTTTCACGAAACTCCATAACTACTTACCAACAGATTATCTCGCCCGAGTTCGATAAGGGCAAGATCCACGCATATTTAAAAAGGTCAAGGGTCACTAGGCTAGCTTTGTGGTTTCGCAGCGATAACTAATTAAGAATATGAAGGAGTTTGGTAAAACTCATTAGAAATGTTAATTAATAAAATATCTCGCCTAAGTTTGATTTCCAGCAAAATCCACGCATAATAATGAGGTCAGGGGACACCAGATACATGAGGGGCGTTTTACACATGTTTGCATGTTTGCGGTGCCCTTGTTATTATAATATTGTTATTATTGTTATTATTATTATTATTATTATTATTATTATTATTATTGTTCTTATTATTATGGTTATTATTATTTTGTTTATTCAAACTAATTTTATTCTCAGCACTGTTTTAAATTAAAAATTACAACAAAAATAAATGTAAAAGAAAAATTTGCAGCAAATTATCGCCGAACATTGTACTGTTTACCTCATTCCACCTGAAAATATATAATGTAAATCAAATAACAAATGAGCTCTCAATCAATGCTCTCAATCGCCTATGGCCTATTCGCTTATTAGCTTTTGTCTATAGCTTATATCAGAATAATAAGTCAGTCTAATTTATATTTAGCAAATTTGTAAAATCTGAATAAAGTATTGTAAACAAAAAAAATGGAAATGAAAAAAATTAATCAATGAGGAAAGGAGTAGTCAATTTTGCATGTGTTTTGAATGAAAAATATTCGTTATATATATATATATATATATATATATATATATATATATATATATATATATACATACAAACACATTATCTTTTACACTAGGTTACCATGGCAACGGGGTCAAACATTTTATCCGAGCCGCACATCAAAATAATTGATGCTAACCGTGTGAAAATACTCAAGAAGATCGATATATTAGGTACTTTTATACTTGACGATCTGGTTGAGAAGGGTGGTCTCAGCGGTGACAAGCTCATCCAGATCAGGGTATGTCTTTTTGTACGAGTACCATGAATAGCCATGTTAGCAACGGGAAAAAACACACACTCTCATGATACCAAACTTTATAAGTGTCCAGTTCAGCGTAGGTGTTCTTTTGAGATTACGCTTCTGATGAGGCCAGTATACTAGTATATACGGGACAACGATCGGCGAGTCATTCATTTAGGCACTCTCTTACAGCTTGTTAGATGTTATCTCGAAATTTCTTAAGTGTCCTTTTAGAACAACTGCTAAGACAATGTGTTGAAAACCAATTAAATTGAAACCCTAGGAAACCCTCATTAGAACCATCAATTCGAAGTACACTTAACAGTTTTATAGTCTTCCGTGCTACAGAGTAGTGAGTATTAAGCAAACAAACAAACACATAAACATACAGAATGTAATATTGACATGATATGCCAGTCGAGCAGGTATCTGTAAATATACCATAGCATCCTTGCTTCAAGGCTCATCTCATATGAACCGACCAGGTTTTAAGTAGAAAAATGAAAGAGTGATAGCCAATTTTGCAAAGAAAAAAAACAGGCTTCTAGCTCGGGCTATACAAAATCCTAACAAAGTCTAAAGAGTTTGAAGGGTTCAGTCATGTGTGAGAAAGTCAGGACCATACTGGACCACCAGGATATAGGGATGTTTCGTAGGGTGCCGATGGCAAAAATAAAGTATTATTGTGTATGGGCCAATTGTGTAGACAAAATATTCGTGTAAAATTTAGGCTACTTTCACTCAAAAATCCAGTAACTATTTCTCAACGCAGACCATACCTGGAGAAAATCGATCGACAAACAGACAGACACGACGGTAAGCCGTCTCGCTAGCCGTAAGGGGACGACTATAAAAAAAAAGTAATTATTAACCAACGCCATGTAAACTGCCTGCATATTTCCTATGATCTGGTTTTTTTTCTCTTCACTGTTGTCATTTCTCCAGTCATATATACCACATTGTGCTTGCCGGAAAAGGCGATAGGACATGCAGAATAGCAAAACAAAAATTCCTTTCCCCCGATACACCTTAAAGATAGCATATTTGGTCTGTCTATTTGTTCTTAATCCACAAACTAGAGCAGCTGATAAGTCAGTGCATCACAAATTTGCTCAGCCTACGGTATCGGCCCCTCCTGGCCAAACCAAGCACAAGAACATGCAGGGATATCTATCTATCTATATATATATATATATATATATATATATATATATATATATATATATATATATATATATATAATGATGTGTAAAAATGTACTTGATCTTATCTTGCCTTAACAAGCATCTTCTGTCAATTCCAGGAATCTAACGCGACCAGCAAGCAACGCGCTGAAGCTCTGATCGATCACCTGTATAGAAGACCCCACAGCGATTGGCTTAAATTCTTGGATTGTCTGGAGAGTGAAAATAAGGAATTCGCTGATGAGCTCCGGAAAAGTGCGGCTGATTTCATTCATTGAAACACCGGTTTGTTAAGCTTTCTACAATATAGAGGAAGCATACAGCGGTTGATGAGTTTATTTCCGTAAATATATGGGGTTTATTTTTTTAGCTTGTCCGGACGAGGTCCAGCAGAGCTTTTCCGTACCGCCGGCTACTTCAACGTCAGCGTCTCCGTCGGTGTCTGCGCTGGCATCGTCCCGAGACACCCAAGGTAAACGTTTTTTTAACAACTCGCCAACCACTTGTTCATAAAAAAGTCAGGTTAAACCCATTGCTCCTTTGATGATGAAGATATTTCTATTAAACTTAGTACACTGATCAACAGTGAAAATATATATCAGAGCCATGAAAACTTTCTTCATATTTTAATTTCTGGAACAGTAATAGGCAATTAACGGACACAATTTGTACAGATCCCAACCCAGCTCAGGTTAAAGTTTTGGAATAACTCTTCATACCTCAACAACCACTCACTATATTTTTTTTTTTCATGTATTACAATCTACATCAGTTTTGGGTTTAAGGTCAACGTCACAGGTCATATTTGTTCAAGGAAAAGTCAATTAAAAAACATAGTCAGTGTTCAAATTACTCTTAACAACGGAAATGTATTTGAATGTAGTTAAAAATAAACACAATAAACCAGTTAAGCTAGAATTAAGATATTCATCACATAATTTGCAATTTGAACAAGGAAGACCTGATAAGGTACCCTGGACCGAGAGACGTTGTGCCTACGGTTTATAATTTGGTGAAAGTTTAGTTAAAAGTAAATATCATTACATAATGAAGTGCCCATTATTTATTTTTATGACATAAACCTATTTTTATTATACAGAACCTAACCAAGCTGTTATTCTTGCAATCACTTGGTGACTGCAGACATGTTTTATAACCACCCGTGGATGTTGAAAATAGGCGATCTTTCAAAACAGGCTTTTGATCAGAGTCATAGGCACATACGAGACATTTACATCAGATATTAATACGGTAGAACCTCCTAGGTACGGACACCGCCGGGACCGGACATATTACCCGCAATAGAGAGGTGCCATTATTTAGGAGGTTATATATATCCTCACCTTCTTTCAAGAGACTGCCAATCAATTGAAGTATATAGGTTGTGCCCTTAGTAGAAAGGTGTCCTTAAGGAAAGGTTCCACAGCATTTAAACTGATGTTATATATCCTTTCCTATTATCGATAGTTTGAGGACACCGGGAGCTTCAAGTGATTTTAGGTCAGACTAACATTTAACTATGGAAGAGCACTCATTTAACAGAGTTGTCAGTCATCGGTTTTTGACTACGATATTAACGGTCTATGTGATGTGAAAAGTCAAAATCTACAACGAATTGTCATTAATGATGTTTTTAAAGGAACCCATCAGGGGCAAAACATCCAGATAGATGCTTCAGACGCTGAACTTCGACACACGCTTTCTATGAAGATGATTAGAAAGTTCGGTATAAACATCTGGCCTGAAGAAAACGAGGAAGTTTCACTGGGAAAACTATACACTGATCTGGTTTTGACAAAAAGGAACAGCTCTGCAGATTCTACACAAGTTGCAGAATATACCGAGATTTTCAAAATGGTTCGTCACATAAATCTCATATTATGTATTAAAATATATGTATTTAACTTTTATATAGAGTGCCTGATTTCCATATTGGTTCATATTGCCTTAACACATTGATTGGACGCTCTATAAGTCTGTACGCACGCACCATTGGTTTTACTCCTAGGTTTTTTTGCTTATTAAAATACATCCACTTGTTACATTTTTATCGAGTAGACAAATTAATTAAATTATGTTTTGTTTCCAAAGATAAGATGGTATATTTTATAACTTTTACTTGAACGTTACGTACAATATACCTAGTGCATCTATCTTTGTATATACATACATTTTAGGATGGGGAGTTTCACGATGGTAAAGACGCTTTCCTATATGGAAAGACCGCGGCAGGTAAAACGACACTCGTTAGAAAAATTGCTCTGGACTGGGCCAAACTGAAATGTCTTAGACACTCTACAACACATCAAACTGGATTATCTCCTGACAGTGATGGCTGGATTAAAGAATTAACATGTGTGATCCTACTAGACCTCTGCAAGATCAAGAAGAGACAAAATCTAGCTGGGGCAATCGAGGAGCAGCTAGAAATAGAGAAAGAAGAGACAGCAGCTTTGGTAGACTTGATTAGAAGAAACGAAATGAAAACATTACTTATATTAGATGGCCTGAACACGTACAATTGGGCTACGTCTACGAGTATCACTGAAATCATTCGTAGGCAGCAGATGAAAAAGTTAACCCTATTAGTAACATCCAGATATCCCAGGTCGTTTCATTTTTCTTCTAAAAACCAGCCACCAGAAAGTGAATTTATTCTCCATGGATTCTCTGATGATGGCATCGGGTACTACACGGACAAATATGTGATTTATCGTGAATCTTGCTCTGAAAAACAAGCATCCTTGAAATCAAGCATTATTGAGAAAATAATGGAGTCAAGTTACCTGAAAGAAATGGCTAGTTTTCCTGCTCTTCTTGGAAGGATGGTTTCATTGTTTAAGGAACCAATATGGCGCTCGAAGAATATAGCTGAGATATACGAGGAACTCGTAATGTATATATGTGGGCGTTGTAATCAGAAACTCAGAGAGAGCAATTGTCAGAAACTGAAGAGGATCCCGATGGATCTAGGGACCATAGCTGTAACAAGTGTTGAAGGAGACGGAATGAGAGAGGAATTCTCATACAAAGAAGTTATGAAAGTTATCGACGAGGTAACATGGCAGCTTGGGTTTCTATACCGTAAGGACACGACAACTGTTTCTTTTATAAATATCAGTATACAACAGTACTTCATTGCATATTACATGGCCAACACAAACAAACAAGCTCAAACGGAGAAGCTGATCAAGTTCTGCCGTGCGGCTGAAGTACTTAGAAGACAAGAGCTTATCTTCAAATTCGTATCCCATATGGGAGATAAGGAACTGCGCACTTACATGGCAAGAATTATGTCCGCCGACGACAGAAAAAAAGTGGAATCACAGCTAAGAATAAGGTACGAACACTTCCAGTCTGATCTCATTCATGCTTAATTTTACTATACCGACAGTTGCAATTTTTGGTTTATTAATTTATCTAACTTTTTCCAATTGATTTCTTTTAATTAAACAGTACAAATTTTATTATCATATTAATATCGTCCTCCTAATCCTACTACTACAATTTCAACCGGAAACGTACAGTAAAGTCCAATAAAGTTGAGGTTGAAATAAATTCTTTAAAAAAAAGATGCCAGAAAGCAGAAAATAAATTCAACTTTATTAGTGATCCATTAAAAGTATTAGATTATTTTTTAGTTGATGTAAGAAAATATGTTTTCTGATTCTTGTTGAAAACTTACGATATTACCTAAGAATAACTACGTTACACACGGTGCCCCATACGAACGGGCGAAAAGATCTCGGCGTTACATTACGGAAATTTTATTTAAATGATTTCAGATGAAGAGGGTTGCCAATATTGCTTCGGTTCTATTACTCTACGATGTCTTCTAAAACATATTTAAGTGTAAGATAATCGAAATTTATCTGAATTCTCTCCTCGCTGTGTATCTTGGCCTTACATACCAGCAAACACTGCTTGTATTGAAACACAGGACCCATATTTCTTCCTCTGCATACATCGCGCTAAAGGAACAATAGTTTCACAAACGTAAACTTGATACCAAGAAACAAGAGCAAGAAACAAAACCATTAATTAATGGTGGACCAGAATCCGTACTTTCAAATATAAAGTGCTCAGTCTCCCAGATTAAGGTTTAACAAAATATGTTAATAAGATCAAATGCATTTATGTCCTGTAATAACATTTTCAGTCGACTTCCAAGGTGTTGATGCATAACCATGGATCTTAGGTATTAGATCATGTCACATTCATTTATGACACACTATATGCTACATAGTTATATTCAGTATTTGCACAGTCCTTTAGTATCGTCTGTCTTTCTTTTCAGAGAATTGAATCTTGATTGATCCTGGCCAGGACAGTTCCTCAATGGAACATCAAGACAACGGAACAGGACAGTTCGTCACAGGAATATCTGAACAACTACTCTATCGTTTCAAGTTGGAATGAGACTTACGGATCAATCCACATACACTATGGCATTAACATTACTTAGACCAAAGGAATTATTTTGTGATTTAAGATTGTGAATGTTTGAAAACGATATAATGTACATGTTTACGGTGCTAAAATTAAGTTCATATTGAATAAATAACATTATATTACCCACTTGTTCAGCTATAATGGGTTATGATGACAGATTTAAACTAGGATTTTTCAGGTTTTGAACTGATAAATTGCAAATGTAAAGGACTGGCTTCTCAAGAAAATTGTCAACATTATTGTTGGATCAATACATCAGTGTATTGATGCGCATTCACATTTTCAATATTTTAATATCAATTATCTGAAGATGAAAACTGTCAATAACAGGGTCCGAAAAAGTGTATAAATAAGATATTTTATTTTAGGCGTAATTTGAGGTATGCAATAGGTAAATATATGTAATTCAGGCATGAAATATGTAACGCTTCTTTAACAATGGTTTTAATTCCTTTAAGGAATGAGACATAGAGAAACATAAATGTCATTCTGTATGACCTAACAGTTAAGGGTAACTTAAATATTTACGTACATGAATAGTTATTGATACCTAGCCCTTGCAAATGTTTGCAGGAGTCATAGATAAAGGAACACCATTTTAGTTCTTCTTCATTGGATACATCTCATTCACTTGGATTAGTTTGTTCATTGTATGTCAACTGTGTTGGACGGCTTTTGTGGGCGTTCTTTTGTTGGCGTTTGTATGTAAATATCTATGTTTATATTTTTAGAGGTTCTTTAATTATAATGTGACGTTTCAATATGCAAATACCATGTTTAATCCGTAGGAATGGATTTGTTAATTTTAGTGGTTTTCGATATCCTTCTTTATGGAGAAAACAGATTTTATAATAATAGTAATGTAATTATGACTGAAAAGTGTCTAACAGCTCAGTTTGCTGGACAGATAGATTTCCAGTATGATATAATATACTGGTCCATATTGAACCACATTGGTTTTTTTTTTACAAAGACATTTTCAGAAGAAATACTGCAAAGGATTTACACTACCAAGACGTCTTTACATGCAGAGCATCCTATCACATACCATAAACATGGCATTTGGAAGTTAATTTTCATGAGTTATTTCCCAATTTGGCTTTATGGTTCCTTTCATGTAAATATCTTATCATACAAATTTGTCAATTGTCATGTACTACATGTGTAATGCCATGAAATACTCAGTATTAGTAGCTTCGTGCCATATACGGTTGTTGATTTTATTCCTCTTGATGGTGACCCTGAGTTAATCCATCAGACATGTCTCTGTTAAAAAAAAACACAGGGAGAGACTGCAGATGTCCACAGCTCACTGTTCATCGTGAGATGTTCATTCACAGAAGGACTTTGGTCAATAGTCTAATCAGTCAGACAAAAGCAGATTATTTCAAGTCAGCCATTATGGAAAATAAAGGTGATACCAGACATCTATTCCAGATGGTAAACAGACTGTTGGGTAAAAAATCCAGTACCCAACTGCCCACAAACAAAACAACAGCTGAGCTGGTTACCATGTTTGGGGACTACTTTCATGACAAAATTACAAAGATTAAAAGTTCCATTAATCAGGAGGCTTACAAAGAGGAAGCCAGCCTTTCAATATCGGACAGTTACTTCAACAACTTCAGCATCTTATCAACAGTCGAGATGAACAAGATCTTAGCATCGATGCCAAATAAGAGTTGTACCATGGACCCAATCCCGACACAGTTGCTGAAAAGAGTTCTTAATGAAATGGAACGGTTGTCGCTGCAATTGTCAATAAATCATTGACAGAGGGATATTTCCCGGAGGCTTTCAAGTCTGCTCTTGTGACCCCTCTGCTCAAAAAAAAAACTTTAGATCCCAATTTTCCGAAAAACTATCGACCAGTATCCAATCTTTCGTTTATTTCAAAAGTGCTTGAAAAAGTGGTAGATCAACAAATCAGGGGTTATTTGAACAGCAATGGTCATCAAGAGCCTTTTCAATCTGCCTACAGGAAAGGGCACAGCACCGAGACAGCTCTTGTTCGCGTCCAGAACGATATCGTTCGTGCAGTTTGTGAATGCAAAATTGTGCTGCTTGTATTTCTAGACCTTTCAGCTGCATTTGACGCAGTGGATCACCACTGTCTTCTGAGAACATTACAAAATTTGGGAATCGGAGGCACTGTGTTAAAATGGTTTACATTTTACCTAAAGGATCGTTCTCAGAGTGTCCACATGAAAGGAGTGAAATCTGGAACAAAGTCGTTGAATTGTGGTGTTCCTCAACGGTCAGTATTGGGGCCTACCCTTTTAACCATCTACACACCATCATTAGGATAACTATTTCGTAAAATGGGCATAAATTACCATCTATATGCCGACGACACTCAGATTTATATTACATACAAACCCACCGACATTGATGGAGCCATTAGTCAGCTTGAAACCTGTATAACATCAGTTCAAAACTGGATGAGTCGACATACCCTTAAGTTGAACAGTGACAAGACCGAATTCTTAGTCATTTCATCACAGTCAATGAGAAACAAGCTCACATCACCCACACTTCACATTGGAAACTGTAATATTTTACCCTCGCATTCTGCCAGGAATATTGGTATCATCATGAACTCAAACGCTTCGATGGATGCCCATATCTCATCGGTGTGCAAGTCCGCTTATATGCACATCCGAAATATAGGCAAACTAAAGAAATATTTGGATAGTGATTCTGTTGAAACGGTCATTCATTCATTTATAACGATCAAGCTGGATTACTGCAATTCACTCTTATGCGGTGCTACATCTGCTCAATTGAATCGCCTGCAACGTATTCAAAATGTTGCAGCTAGAATTCTCACTGGGAAATCAAATTCGGAACACATCACACCAGTTTTGTATGCTCTTCACTGGTTGCCAGTTGAACAGCGAGTGAAATTTAATGTTCTGACTTTGGTATATCAGTGTGTCTATGGGCTTGCACCCCAGTATCTTCAGGAATTGTTGCAACTATACAATCCATGCAGAGCACTGCGTTCTGCCGACCAATATTTACTGCATGTCCCATTCACAAAATCAACACGAGTACAAAATAGTGCCTTCAGTGTCGCAGGGCCTAAAATGTGGAATGATCTCCCAGCGAAGTTGAGATCCATGTCCAGTTATTCTCAGTTTAAGAGTCAGTTGAAAACATTCTTATTCATAAATCATTTTAGTACATAAAGACTTTTTTTGTGTGCATGGATAAATACCTTTTTATCTTGATTGATAAGCATACACATGTATATTTTTATTATATTTATTCATATCATTTGTACAGCGTTTTAGAGCACTCTGTGGATTTTACGCTATATAAAATAAATTATTATTATTATTATTATTAGGAATCTGTCCGCGCGGGAATCTCGAAACGGGGTACCATGCTGTTTCATTTGGCTGTTCCGTTTATTTTACACCGCGTACAGATGGTAACACAGTTTCTCTCTGAAAATGGGGTGGCTCTTCCATTAATTGTGCACCGCGAATAACTGGTTACATTGGTTCCATCGAAATACATAATTTTCTTAACACTTTCACTCCCACTTTTAAATGATGCATCATTACATAGCGTACACAAGCGTTTCCGACTTGGTATGTACTTGTATGGGACAGTAACAGTCAGGAATATTCCTTGCACTGTATGTATAGTTGTCAGCAGAAGTAAATACTAAGTTTAACTTTTATCCCAGAAGCGTTGTTTTGGTAACATTGGGGACGCACTTATAAGCGCTTTAAATATGAAAGCAAGGAGGGTAATTTGGCTTGACAGTAGCTACAAATTGTACCCGCTTGACACCATCATTTGGTTCTTCATGCTACACAGGACATACGTGCCCAAATGTATTTGAACAGCTCTGTTCAACCATCCGTGAAATAGACTCACACCGTACAACGTTGTACCGCTTGTGTCAAGCGGTTCTATTTTTACTCAGCTTGAAAGCAGTGATAGAGCTTGCCTTCTTAGCACGTCGGTATTTGTTTAGTATTCATAAGGATCAGTGATCGGTTTCAATAACAATAGACGGATCGGTTATATGTATGTCACTTATGGAAACAGATATGCAAGTAAGAAAAACAGAAAATTCATAGAGCAATTAAATATATTTTAACACAAACCGAAATAAATAGAAGAGTTTCCGGTTAATATGACCGGTAAATGCACTAATTATAGTGACGGAAAAAAAATCATCTGGCGGCAAACAAGAAATCTACTCTGACAAACGGCCTCTGAACAAGACCGGCGTCTATTTAAGGCCGGATTTTATTCTTCTGAGACACTGTTTTATTCCGGCGGGTTTAAAAAGCAGGCGACTATTTAAGGCCCGGCGTTTGATCAAGGAAATGCGGTAGCACGTGGCGGGGGAGATAGCACGAAATTATGAGGCACCTTCAGCGAAAATTTTATTCTCCTCCCCTCATAACATTTTTTATTTTGATTTTGGTAATGATTTTTATTGATCTGCCGTGTGCTCTGATTGATCTGCCGTGTGTTCTGAATGATCTGCCGTGTGTTCTGATTGATCTGCCGTGTGTTCTGATTGATCTGCCGTGTGTTCTGATTGATCTGCCGTGTGTTCTGATTGATCTGCCGTGTGTTCTGAATGATCTGCCGTGTGTTCTGATTGATCTGCCGTGTGTTCTGATTGATCTGCCGTGTGTTCTGATTGATCTGCCGTGTGTTCTGAATGATCTGCCGTGTGTTCTGATTGATCTGCCGTGTGTTCTGAATGATCTGCCGTGTGTTCTGATTGATCTGCCGTGTATTCTGATTGATCTGCCGTGTGTTCTGATTGATCTGCCGTGTGTTCTGATTGATCTGCCGTGTGTTCTGATTGATCTGCCGTGTGTTCTGATTCATCTGCCGTGTGTTCTGATTGATCTGCCGTGTGTTCTGATTGATCTGCCGTGTGTTCTGAATGATCTGCCGTGTGTTCTGATTGATCTGCCGTGTGTTCTGATTGATCTGCCGTGTGTTCTGAATGATCTGCCGTGTGTTCTGATTGATCTGCCGTGTGTTCTGATTGATCTGCCGTGTGTTCTGATTGATCTGCCGTGTGTTCTGATTGATCTGCCGTGTATTCTGATTGATCTGCCGTGTATTCTGATTGATCTGCCGTGTATTCTGATTGATCTGCCGTGTGTTCTGAATGATCTGCCGTGTATTCTGATTGATCTGCCGTGTATTCTGATTGATCTGCCGTATGTTCTGATTGATCTGCCGTATGTTCTGATTGATCTGCCGTGTGTTCTGATTGATCTGCCGTGTGTTCTGAATGATCTGCCGTGTGTTCTGAATGATCTGCCGTGTATTCTGATTGATCTGTCATGTATTCTGATTGATCTGTCGTGTATTCTGATTGATCTGCCGTTTATTCTGATTGATCTGCCTTGTATTTAGATTGATCGCCGTGTATTCTGATTGATCTGCGCTGTATTCCGATTAGGTGGAACTTGTATCCAGATTGGTATGCGTTTATCTCGATTAGTCTTCATGTATCCCGATTGGTCTGTTTTAATGCTAACAGATTCGAGAATAGTATATCTAACAAAGCCTGATGGTATGAGTGCTCAGTTGTATATCCTACGAATCCATTTAGATTTTTAATTGTTCCGATCATTTGTAGTAGTGTTATTAAGTAAATACGAATATTCTGGGTGAAAGAGAGGTATAGTGGTCTAATGCAAATCAAATAAAATATGCAAAGAAGAAGTCCTTGTCTTTAGTCAGTGGTAACTGTGAACATTTAATAAGTGACAGTTGTTAACAATGACTTAGCTGGGTGTCAATCATCTGTCGTATGGCACACTAAAGAAAAACAAGACTATGTTGATTAATAATTGGCTTAAAGTGTATCCACAATCTTTCTGAATAAGTGGGTTCTGAGACCCTGACCTTTGACCGCATGACCCCAAAATCAATTGAGTTTTTGCTAAAGGGGTGAGCCATATATAAGTCAAGTTGGAAATCGATTTGGCAATCTAAACTGTAGTGACCAATAAGAAACAATTTTGACGGACATACAGAAAGACGGACAGACGTACAGACAGGGTGATTACTATAGGGCAATCGCTTTTTCAATAAGAACAATAGGCGCACCAGATTGCAAGACACAAGATGAAACCATGCACAGTTGCTAATATGAGAGTATCAATATCATTTGGCAGTTTCAAAATGAAGGGAAAAAAAATGACAAAATAGAACAAATACAGGTGGCTCCACCAGTCCTCAGGATCTGAAGAAACCAGTTTTTGGGAGACTAGGTGAAACCGCAGCTGTGAAACATGCATTATTGCTGTCACTTTACGGTTTCATAAACCGGAAAAAATTGTACCAATACAACCAAAAAAAAGAGCGCCACCAGTTTTGATGAACTGACAACCATAGTCATTGTTAATATTCAAGGCAAGATTCACGGCAATCCATGCAACAATTATCAAGCTACTGGAGGTTTGTATCAACTTTTTAATAATTTTGGGGTTATTTACAAGCAGCATATTTTAGAGGATATAGGTCACAGTGACCTGATTTCAGGTTTCAAAGGAGATTTTTAATTGACCACCCTCGATATTTAGTTACAGGTTTCTAGGGTCAGTGGTTACGATTATTGACCTGCTAACGGCAAACCTGACGGACAAAGCGCCATACCTATACTTACTGTCAGCTGAGCTTAACTTTAGTGTGAATTGGTATCTAAGGGTGGACGGGACGGGTGGTCAGCAGTCTATTATTATTGAAACTATTTACCATTTAAGTCATGTCTTCAGCCCAACATACACACGCGACCTGTTGAACTAGGTGTGAAGGTGCCCCCCATGCAGCTTACTACAGTTTTTCTCATGTTGTGACGCTGAAGACTGCCAACTGACAATTCCTGTTATTTTCATAATGTGTCAACGTTAACATATATCTTGCACATTCAATTATCCTCATCCGTTACCTAAAAAATTTTAGTTTGATATTATTCAAGTCTAAACAATATGACAGTATAACTTATATACTGTACAATAAGAAATATGTTCAAGATTCGATGACATGAAGCATGTTGTTATTATGTTGCCATTGCAATGGGGACACTGGCTATCCAGCTTTATTCATATATAGATTCCTGCTGGCACAGCGCTGATGTAATAATGACTCTCTCTACACCTTGCGATTTTGGTTTAGTGGTCAGAGACGGTTGTGACTGGTTGCTGACTGTGTTTCTAAATGACGGGACGTAACAGGACAAGATGTTTTTGTCTGACACCACCAAAAACCATCTGGTGCGGATTGAGTCGCGTCGTTCACACGCTTACATATTGCGACACGATTCTATTCAAGTGAACAAAACGTTCTTTTTTACCGTTGAGATGGGTCGCAACTGATAAATTGGGCTTTTACTGAGCGGCTAATTTGCCCTATGGCTCACTTTAACTAGAATGAGGTACCCCAGTATTACATGTCCCGGAGCCATATCTTGCAAATATAAAGAATAGAATGAAATAAATATACCACACTGAGCTTTATAACGATGAAACAATGCTAAACATTTAAATAATGGAACTTCTGAAAGCATCAAGTAAACGTATTCTCTTTCATGCTTCTGTAGCTGCTTATTTATTCTGGGAGGAAATTGGGCTTGGGCAACATGCACTCGCACAATTTAAAGAGATAAAATAACACTTTTTACTGGAATAAAATTTAGAGCCTAAACCTTCAAAATATCAGGACTGCATATTATTATCTAGACTTATAAATGAAACAGAAAGATACTTACCAGGCTAGATAAAAGGACTGCTCTTCGGAAGTGGGTGACTATTCACCTGGGTAGCCGACATTGTCGTAAAACCAACCCCAAGGTGAAAAAGAAGCCATATACCCTCTGCCTGCCACAGAGGGCAGGCATAGGGGTCCACTGCTCGATGATCCAAGAGAGAGAGAATCGCCAGGGCAAGGGGGTTTTATCCCAGAGAGACAGAGGGCAAAGTCCTTAGCTGCCTGTGATTGGCTCTGGGGCATCTCTATATCGACTGTCAATCAGTGTTGATGCCCCTCCCCGGCAAGGTCAAAGGGCAAGAATGTTACATCCTTCCCCCCTATAGGAAAAATTTTTCACTACAGTGGAAAATTTTGCGATAGCAGTCATAATATCTAGCCTTTGGAAAGGAGGGATTGTTTTTGTTTGTTTGTTGTATGACCAAAACATGGCTGGCAGGCTGTGTATAGGCTGTTAGCCGGCTACCCAACCCCTAACTCCCATGTTGGGAGGGGGGAGGTAGGTTTATCCAATGCTACAACAGCGGGTAGGGAGTGTTCTCTCCCCACACAGTACCCCAAGTGATTAGGGACTTTGCGGTCTGATAGTTGTTTTGAAAGTTCAGGGATTGTGTAATTTTTATTGCACATTCAAAAACAATATAAAACATTCAAAGACACATCAATGATATTCAACATGCACCAGGTGCAATAAGTTGTTACATGTTACAGTCCATTAGTGAGCCAGGTGGCCATAAAGGATTTAATAACATATCAGTCCAGTTGGTGGCGCCACAGGCCTCAGTATTAACTCAAGGTGATCTGCATTTAAAAAAGCGTCCAATATCTGGCTGTAGTGAAATGTTGGCTCAGGTTGCAGCTTGCTGTAGCAGAAGAGCTGAACCGGACCACACTGGGAAGGCTGCACTGATGGCTGACAACTGGTTCATGTGAAAATGGAGCATCTGAAAATACAAATACAACAGCGGCAGTATCTGTCCTTATGACACAAGTATTATTTTTGCGACAATAACCTAGACATGACTATTTAAAAAAAATAGCTCTCACAAAAATTTATACATAATCAAACATTAAGAATGCTGATAAGCGGCCCCTTGGTAAAACATTAAAACAGTTAAACACTTGATCTAAGTTTTCAACTATACATGATTGAATAAAATTGACAACAGTTTACATAAAGGGACCCTTCAATAGGGATAATCTGGGCTCATTCTCCTTTTTATTTGGAGTATATAAAACGAGGGGTATGTATGGTCCCCAAAAATTGTATAGCCCGAAGATACAAGATTGGCAAAAGTAACCAACGTATCAGATTTAATGGACAGTATTTTCTTTGTGCCCTGTCTGGCCTCACGACTGTAACGGAATTCATTTAGAGCCCGTCTGGCTGAAACATGCCCCCTCATTGGGCTAAATAATATTTCGACCACTGGTCTACTAATACAGCGAGATTCACTCGCACACTGTATCATCATCTGATCAGTGTTTCGACGTATATGTTTTACTCTTGGGTAAGCTTTTCATAAACAGTATTTATTCTGTGCCCTGTTTGGCCTCAAAATACAGACGGGTTTTAAGCCCCGCTCGGCCGAAATATGCCCTCTCACTGGGCTAAAATACGAAATACAACTGACCAAGTAATAATAATCAAGTAACAGCGAGATTTCTCGCTAAATGTAAGATCTCCTTATATATTTACATGTGAACTTAAGCATAGTAATACATCAAATAATATTACCAGATAATTCAATGATTGCACAGTAGTTTTAATCAGTTAAAGAAAGTCTACCTGTAATATACAACACCTATACATGACTTTAATTGAGGGAAAATGGTAAGCAGTGCTGCCCAAGAATTTGTATCATCAAAGTTATTTATTACCCTACAGGTATCTATGAATATAACATTCAAATTAGATATCAGGGTTAGTTACCTATTCATTAGTTTATTTGCATAACGAGAAATTCCTTTTTAATCTGTGTCTAGCCTTTACAGTTTATTGTTTATATTTTTTTTATAAATCATTATTTTATCATCAAGAATATTATCATTCTGATTTTTATCATTATCTTTTCTTCTTATTAAAATCTGTAGATTCAGATTATGTGTTATAGCTAAGTTAGTTTGTAGTACTCAAATTTACACCACAACATTAACGTTTCTTAACTCGAATCCGCAGTGAAATATGTATTTTGGTAACAAAAAAAAGTTATACCCATCAAGCAATGTATATGTGGTTTGTTATTTATTTTAAATATCATTATTCTCAAATGCAATATAGAGTAGACATAAACTTGAAGTCAGCTTATTTGTTCATTTTATTCGTGTATTTATTCAACTTATTTAGTATTTTGGTGTGTTGCTCACCTATTAATATTATTGATAGGATTTCACTGAAATTAACCTAATTAAACAAGTTAAGCTTCTAAATGAGTGATGCCAGTTTAACTGGTGTGTTAAGTATGCACGCTGGTCTAATTTATTTTAATTACTCCCAATACTTAAGAGAGAAAAATTTGTGCTGGTTGATGTTATAGCTAGGTTTAGATATGATGACAGGTACAATCCTATGCAAGTGGCGCCACCATACCAGATACAAAATACTCTAGGTGAAAGGTGGTACCCTGCAAAAATCGAGAACTCTCAAGGCGATACGCAAAACCCACAGGGCAGACATGCAGCCATGTCAGACACCTATATCACTAGGCAAAAATTGTTTCCATGCCGGAGAACATCTCCTTAAAAAGCGACTGGGAACTTTGCCAGCAATAAAACACTGCATAAGAAGGGACAACCACGCCGGGTATCACCCAAGGCAACTGGTATATATTTTATGCCCTTATATGCCAAACTAAATAAAAACTCAACCAGGAAAAGCACATACTATGCCGGGATATGAACCCTAAAAAGCGACTAGTAAAACTCTCAAGGTTGAGGCAGAATAAATGGTACTATGCCAGATACTCAGAGATCTAGGCAAATAGGATACCAATAAAAAACCTTCCAGGTGTGTCAGACATGTTACATCCAGCCCATAGGTAGTTAATTTCACCAGAGAAATTCAAAGTAATACTCATGCATATCTAGTCCAGCAGTATGTGAGGCAGAATAAAATGCATGTTAATTAAATTTATAAGTACCATACTATTTACTTCTGAATTTTGTCTAATTAAGCAGAGTTGTAAATGTTAACCACCATAATTGGAAATAACTAAGTTTGTAAAAGTTTCATTTTTAAAATAAGAAATAAGAATTTTATAATTATAATGTAATTAATAATAAAATGTTTATGAACAGTTTAAATAGCTTTGAGATAATAGTCTACATTTGTGTTAAAGTTAAATACAAAAACAAAATCCAAAATCAACAAATGAATTTAGTCAAAGTGTAAATAAAATATGAGCATGCCTCAGAGGTAATCCTCTGAGAATTACTAAATATCTATTTAAAAGATTGATCTAGATTATTAAGTACTAATCTGTTCTTATTGTTATATTTTTAACATCATAATGCATGATTAATTGTAACAAGTTATTAGGAATATCTAAAGGCAAGGCTAAACACCTTAAAAGTATCTGCTTATATCAGTTGGACATATAAGAGAGACCAACAGAAATATAGGCCCAATTATTAAATAATATTTTATTTAAATGTTATTTTTATTGGTGTAATTAGTTTACCAGTTTTATTTATTTATTATTATTATTATTTGAAGTGGGTTACCAGCACATGAAAACATGTTAAAGGTACAAATTTCAGGTTGGGTATAAGGTACATGACACATGACATGGGTTCACATGACATCACACCAGGTAACAGGTGTATCTAAATACTTGTGGTGTGTTAGGTAACTTGTCTGGGCTCTTTTGACAGAGTTTTAGTGTTGATAGCAAATCTCAACTTATCCTACTCAGTATGATATAACCCCATATGGGGCAAAGAATGCACCTGAATTATTAATCTAACCTGCCAGATAATGGGATTACCAGCAGGCCCTGTGAGACACAGCTAACTTTGAAACCCTATGGTGATGTTTACACACCTGGGGATTATGCAATAACCTGTGACCAGGAGATAAAACTTGACCATCGGTCAGGTTGTTTGAATGACACACTAAAATGTATCTACCAGGCGGTGGATACTGATGTTTGTGCCCTTTCTGTAATTTAAAATTGGCCAAACAATAGACCACGTAGTACGGTAATTTAAGGATTTAAAGCTTTGGTTTAAAGGACAGCATGTAGGCTAAATTTCTTTATTCAAGAAACCCATTTGGTTTAAACATAAAGATCACTGAATTTCATGTTTTTACAAAAACATTTGAATGAATATCAGGATTATAAAATATTTTGAACTGACAAGCCAGATTGGAATAATAAGATATTTAATTGATGTTTCTATCAAAATACATTCACAATAACCAGTTCAGTGGTATTCATTCAATATGTACATGCATAACGTAACAGTTGTTCCATTCTACAGCATCCATACATATGTACAAACTAGAAGCTATGTTACTCTTATTCAGGAGACAGCTAAGTATAATAAAAGGTTGAGCTGTTACTCTTATTTCAGTATAATCCAGCTAATTTAGATCAAGTCCTGAAAGTTGTTATATACATAAAATCTGATCAACTGATTAATTTTGCAAAGAAAAGGTCATTCATTATAAGTAAAATATGACATATATACATTTGGAGGCACAAGTTGCCTGGCTGTTTGCATGGGGGCATGAAATATTAGGGGATTACGCTTATGCCCAATGTAATAAGAAGATGTGTGTTACAGTTTTTACACATCCCCTAATGGTACGTTTTATTTCTCTTGCTTTTACATCTTAGTTACACATATTTATATACATGATTATAGGACACTTTTTTTTTTTTTCTTTTTCTTTTATATATAACCTCCTAGTGGGAACACACAATTCAAGTTTCACACTGTGGGATTTAATTTCAATTAACGACTGAAGTAATTAGAAATACATTGATATTAAGGCTCTCATTTTATTAGAATGTAAAACTAATATGACTGGTTTATCCACAATGAGAATTCCCAATAACCGTAGTATTTACTGTAAATTGTACAAATAAAGGTTCAATATTGTGGGTTTACTGTACACCTACCAATGGTTTTGAATTTTGAAGCTGATTTTTGAAGCATGCACTGTTTTATAATGTAGACACCGCTTTATAGCCAAAGAAGGGCAAATTACTATAATGGTTTATCAATAGGAATCTAAAGTAGTACTTACCTTTCCAAATAAAATAATGCGGATTGTTCTTTAAACAGAGACGGGCCTACATTTACAAAAGGCCCCTATTCTGGTTCACAAAACGAGTGCACTAAATAAAAGGAATTTCCTTAAGAAATGAAAATCAGGCATTTTTAAACCCGTTACTATGTTTCCATTTGAATAGATCGCTTATTTAGCAGAATTTAACAACCTAAGCCCCTTATTATAAGTTTATACTTAAAAAAAACCCAGAATTAACTCAAAATAAGCAATTTATTTACCAGAATTCGTCTCCTAGCTGTTTGTAACAACTGATAGCATCGCTCGCCAGATGTAGCTGCTTATTTATTCTGGGAGGAAATTGGGCTTGGGCAACATGCACTCGCACAATTTAAAGAGATAAAATAACACTTTTTACTGGAATAAAATTTAGAGCCTAAACCTTCAAAATATCAGGACTGCATATTATTATCTAGACTTATAAATGAAACAGAAAGATACTTACCAGGCTAGATAAAAGGACTGCTCTTCGGAAGTGGGTGACTATTCACCTGGGTAGCCGACATTGTCGTAAAACCAACCCCAAGGTGAAAAAGAAGCCATATACCCTCTGCCTGCCACAGAGGGCAGGCATAGGGGTCCACTGCTCGATGATCCAAGAGAGAGAGAATCGCCAGGGCAAGGGGGTTTTATCCCAGAGAGACAGAGGGCAAAGTCCTTAGCTGCCTGTGATTGGCTCTGGGGCATCTCTATATCGACTGTCAATCAGTGTTGATGCCCCTCCCCGGCAAGGTCAAAGGGCAAGAATGTTACACTTCCATGACGCGTATCTCTGTTTGCCTCTTCCTGTATAAGTCGTTGAGAATAAATTTTTTCCCTATCAATAATACTATGTTATATAAAAATTTTTTTCAAGTCATGTCTAATTTATGATTTTATTTCACTCACTTGTTTGGCAGGTAACTGAGAACATCAGACATTTTTTCAGGACAGTACCAAAGAATAAAATAAAGAAAAAACAAATATATAACAGTTATTTCATAATATGTACCTCATTATTAAATACCTGAAACTTCAGGACCATTATAAAGTCTCTCCCAAAAATTGATACAATTTGCTCGAAAATGCCACTTTTTCCTAGGCATATGGCCATGGAAAACCATTACCAACATTTGTTATGTTATTATGTTATTAGTTATTGTGTTGGCAAACAAACAAACTGAACAATTTACTAAACTTTACAGACAATTTTTTGATCGGTGTGCCCTGCTGTTTTTGGGTATCTCGTTCGTGTATTTACCACCAAGTGGCAGCGCATGAGTATTCATGAAATGAGAGTTATCAACTGTAAGCTAGGGGCCGTGCTTATTGATTTCTAATGCTATGGAAACATTTTCGCTGTTGTGCCACTTTATCCGTTTTGTACGAATATATGACTGTTTATGCAAATTTACATGGTCCTGTATATAGAGTATGTAAAACGTTAGAGGATAAGGGACTTGAACAATAGAAAGATAATATTTCACACCAGCTATACCCATAGGTATAGTATTATCCATATTAAATATATGATTCAATTAATATTTCACATTTTTGTCAAGTAACACTAGTAACACTTCAGACAAAAAGAATTATTGGATTTATCTGTATCAAACGGTTATTCTCTCAATCAGACATTAAACATATAACTTGATACAACCCTATATATTAATCATATATTTTGATACACCGTGAGAACAGCCTCTCGAAAAGCCCTTTTAAACCTCGTTTACTGAAATGCATATTAAACTGTTTGTTGGGGAATACCGGCTTCTGTGGCTCAGGGGTAGAGCGCAGGACTCAAAGCAGGCTTAATGGGAAGGTCGTGCCCAACGGCCGTGTTTCACTCACAAACGAGTGCGCCTTTCGGGGGTCCTCGGTGGTATGCCAACCCAGGGCCCGCAGGTGCAGTAGTCACCGGGCCTGGTTAACGCCAGGATATAAAATGAGAGGAAGCTGTGATACTGCCCTGTCAAGTAGTCCGAAACCGGAATGGAAATCTGCAGATGTACATATTCTTAGTTAAGCTAGCATTAAAAAAATGGAGGCGGTTACCTCCAACAAAAAAAAAATTAGAAAAAAAACTGTTTGTTGGGGATGAATTGTGCTACTAATTTGGTGTGTTTCTCTTGCTCCTGATAAAATATTGATTGATCATTTACAAAAAAAGTTTAACACATTTTCTATTTGTCAAAATCAAGTTACCAAAAAACGTGTTGAGGAAATTTTAAAATAGAGTCAGGCCAGCTTTCATGCTGTTGCTAGTTAACAAATAATATTCAGTTCAGATACGTACCCATGTGTTGACCAATGAATCTGCATTTTCATTTATTCATCAAAATGCGGGTTTATTTGCGCTTTGCCTGGATAAATTAAGTTACATTACTTAAAGCGTTTTTATACAACCAGTCAAATTTAATTCCCTCCCTGCATTTCACTAATTATATATCATGTTTTAAATCGTGACCATATATATATATATATATATATATATATATATATATATATATATATATATATATATATATATTGAATGTTAAAGCAGCAAACCCGAGCAATGGACAATTATGCTTATATTAATTTTATTTTTGAAATCTTCTTATCTGCATTAATACAGCCATCCATTCGTTTATCGTTTATACTTGCTTAAACACTACCGTTTTTCTTTATACCTTACATTAATTTACTGAGTATTCTAGCAACCGTTTAGATTCTTTTAAGTTCATATTATGTAACGCCATGAGCTTAATAGTCACGATAATATCTTTCCCGTTTGTTGCCAAGCAAAAGCAGCACTTAATCTGATTTTATATTGGTAGAGAAGAAAAAACGAGTATGAACTTACTTTTTATATTTGTTTGCCTGAACTACATGCCCCAAGGTAATTGAACTACATCCGTATCAGAATAGAGTAAGAGTAATATGTAATACGATGTTGCCCGTTTACAGCAGTGGTTTGTATAGAGTAAAATAATAAAAAATGTTAGGTTTCAGTCACCTTAAGCGAAAATTTGATTCCCCTCCCCGTATTATAAATCTTATTTTATTTTTTTGATAATTTGGCAGATCATCGGGGAAAAGATGGTTTATAAGTTTAGTGTAACGTTGACCCTGCAGGTGGCGCCTCTTCACAAAGTAGAACAAAATAAAAAGTGAGGAGAACAGGCATCCGTAAATATTTTATTTGCATGAAAGGGAAACATACATGTATTATGTATTATTGTTGCTGGAGTGAATGGTTATAAAAGCCAATAAACATAACAGATCCAGCTCACGTGTGTTCTGTGTGTTACAATTTATATATATATATATATATATATATATATATATATATATATATATATATATATATATAGCCTAGTCTTATATTCTAGCTGGCATTATGACAGAATTATACTATTGATTTTCAAAGGATCGGCTTGTTAAACAAGTTTTAGCTTGTTGTCATTCATTGACTGCAAACACCCTGTCATGAATTGTTTGACCTGAGATGGCATAAAATAGTTACCTGTATAATTCAGTCTTTAGAGATATATAGGGTTTATATAGACGCTATGTGAACGGAAACCCCTTCATGTTATAAATGTGGTATGCATAACCTGATGTGTAGCTGTATGTTTATATATTTATGTATAAACTTTATGTATGTTTGATGTCCAGTTCAATGTACAGTAGTACCAATCTGAAAGATTACTTATCTAATAAGACCACCTATAAATTAAGGCCACTTTTGGCCTGTCCCGCTGAAGGACTATATTTTCACTATATATAAATTTACACCTTGAGCAGAAACCAGCGCTCCTTAGTCTGTACTCACTTCCCCGGATAATATTACCTTATTAGGAAGGAATCTTCTGATAGGCATTGTTAATCTATGAATAAACATTTCTTCTCTCCAACATCTAGCCAGCATCGACATTAAATTTAAGAGTTTAAAGGTTGACAACAAAAAAAAGGTGTATGTGTGTGTTAACTTTTTATTTATTAGCAAATATTTATAGAATCTGAAATATTCTGCCATAGCCTGACCTTTCATAAATAAGAAACATTTATGAAACTATTAAATATATAAAGTGAAAAAAAGTGAGTACATGCATGCCATAATGTAATTTAATGTGTGTACAATTTAGAATAATAATGTGAAACAAAATTCTAAATATCACATATCCGCTAGTAGTCCTCTACATATCAAATGCTGCTATAACTGCATATGTTGTGACCTAAACAATTAGGAAAAATTATATGTCTCTCTGACATTCACCATAATCGGTTTTTAGCAAAACATTCCGCCATATTATCTACTCCGGCATTTAGCTCTTGCTCAACATATAAAAAATAAACTGATAATCCTTTTATTGCGCCTTGCTTGAAGCGGGCGATACCATAAAAGAATATCCAATAACACTGACGTAATTTTCGTAACTCAGTAATATTTTATATATTTCATAGTCTGCCGTTATTGTTAGCCATCATCACACTCAGTGTAACAGAGCAGAGAACTGCTGTACATTGATTTTCTGAGGGTTGTTTAGGTAACCGTTCAAACATTTTCTTTTATTCATTTTGACTGTGTTAGTGTTTTAGTGAATGACATGCCGTAGGCATATATATATATATATATATATATATATATATATATATATATATATATATATATATATATATATCTGGGTGTCAAACAACTGACGTACAGTTAAGAAAAACAGACCTGTTTTTCATTAATCAACATAGTCCTGTTTTTCTGAAGTTTGAAATAAATATTAATACATTACGTGCGTATATTGAGAACACACTGCACTGTGACGCAAGGGGTAGTTCAAATGAATATTTTGTGTAAATTGATTTAATTGTGAACTTTTTATTAATACTTTCCACTTAGAGTATATAACCTAAACAAACTATATTGATCCTTGGTAGACTGCCTGACGTAATAGCAATATTTTTTAGAAAGACACAAAAGTGTCACTTTATGAACGTCGCAATCTCATTATATATATATATATATATATATATATATATATATATATATATATATGTGTGTGTGTGTGTGTGTGTGTGTGTGTGTATGTGTTTGTGTGTGAGGTTTCAATTACCATGGAGAAATAGAGGGGTGAACTTTTAAAATCAAGGCCCACTTTTGGCTTTGGCATCCCTTTGCACTTTTATTTTTGCAGATACTTTCATTTTCATTTTACACTGGCATTCTGTTTTATCTTTATATACTGATTCCCTGCAATAAACAACTGCTAGAGATATACTATTTCAATCAGACGGTTTTATGGATGAGTGCAGCAACATATTGCACGAAACTACGCAGTAGTCATAATATCTGACAAAAATTTATTCCTCTACATTTAATTAATAATATATATCTAATCATTTTTACATAATTATATATATATATATATACATCTATATATATATATATATACATCCTTAGAAATGATGATGCAGATGCAGATTTTATTTTTTGCTCATTTTCCTCTTCTTTTGTGGTCAGAATCATAACAAAAATACATTTTCCATCAAATATTGTGGATAAACGCGCCCAATGCAAAGAACTTTAATTAGTGATGCAGGACTCGAGTCCGGGCTTAATTCCGGGCTCAAGTTCGGACTCAAGTATAATTTCTATCTCGAGTCCATTAGAAAAAGAAAGGCTCCTTCAAATACTATGAGAACCTATGTAAATGTGCGCCCTATCAACAACATGTTATATTTATATGGTTGTGTATTACCAAATTCTTCTTTATCGGGAGATACATGTAATAACACAATAAACTTGCATGTGTATAAAAAGCACGTGATAATCTCAGTTGTTTAAAGATTATTTTGGTGGTGGTAACCGCTTCCAATATCTTTGCTCTCTTATGTAATTCTTAGTCTAAGTATGTACATCAGCAGAGTTCCATTTCGGTTTGGGACTATGTGTCAGGGCGGTTAATCTCGCTTTCTGTCATACTATTTTATATACTGGTGTCACCAGGGGCCCCGTGTCTGTCGCACCTGCGGGTCCTGGGTGTGTAAGTTTTCCCATTGTTGGGTCATTACACCGAGTATCCCCCCAAAGACGCACAGGTTTGTGAGTGATACATGTCTGTGAGGCACAACCTTCCCACTAAGCCTGAAGAGCGCTCACCTTAATTGGGGGCTGACCGTGAAAATCTCTCCGATTCGACTCTGGGTCCCGTGTTTTACCCCTGAGACACAGAAGCCAGTGATCTATCGATCCATGACATATTGTTTGACGTAGCCGTGAAGCTTGTAAATGTTTCATATAATAACAGATAAATGTTAACTTGTACAGAGTGAAGCAGTTTCACGAATATTGAATCCCATTGGTAAACAGGTGGATGGTCATGCACACGTAAAATCAATTGGCTTGTTCCGACAGCCAGTCTGACTCTCTTGTTTCTGTCTGTTGTTTAAGTGCACGCTGTTTACGGCTTCATTACTATCCCTCTATCGTGTGTAATGTTTATTCATATATGAAACAAAGTTACAAGAAAGGAGGCGGTAGTAAACTTAAACGAAATTTAGACCACTTTTCTAAATTGAATATTTTCAGTATCGATCTACAGAGCTGGGCCAATATGTGTGATATGATAATAGTTTGTGTGACATAAAGGTAAAGGTAAGAGGTCATAGTCTGATATCACCGACTTTGTCAGTCTCATACGACTTTACACTTTGCCTTCCTGGTCTTTCGGGCCTGTTCATTCTTGTAGCATTCCTCGGCTTCCTGGGGAGCATACAACCAAAGCAAACATATCGGTGTTAGAAGGCTATTCGTTCTACATTTGCCTTCATCCCATGACCAGTACCCATTTAATCCTGGGTCAACAGAGCGCACCCTTGTGGTTAAGACTTTGCCTAGGAGTCATAGCGCTGACGGCGGTCAGAACGGGACGCGAACCCTCAACGTAGCGGTCCAGCGCTCAAATCATTACGCCACCACGCTCCACATGTCACTTGATAGCAATCAATATGTACTAGCCTATCTTACATTTGTATCTTGATTTTGTAATTTAGTTCCTCTGGTGTACTTTAGTAAATTTAGTACAATTCATTGGTACACGCGGCTAATTAGGTTTAAGCTACATGTTTTATGTGTAACAGAGAAAACAATCTTCAACTTAATCTTAGACGAAAAAAATAGAAATCCTCTATAACTTATTATTGGTATTCAGATTCAATTTTGTGGAATTAGTACCCAATTTTCGTATGACCCACCCCCTCTCATCATATGTAGTAAAAATTCTGGTTTAAATTATTGGGTTTTTTTTTTCGAATGAGATCGAGCCTGATGGATGATTGAATTGTGATTTTAAAAAATTAAATACCGTGACGAGCTCCACTACCCTTCGAATTGTATTTGCCTGTTGTGTAGTTTGCACTCTCTGGTGAATATATGTGGTTGTAACCCTGTGATAAGAATGTAAATACACATTCTCCTAGCTGTATTATATATAATATATATATATATATTTTTATATGCATATCCGTGTTTTGGGAACGAACATGTGACGAAAAGCACTGAATTATTGAATAAGGAAGAAGACTACTTTGTGCTCCACGTTAACAGCAGTATGATTTTCATGGTTCTGTCTTTTTTCATCTTAATCATCACTTCGAAGGTTTACATGAAAAATATATGGGTGCATTCTTTGTCAATGTGCGGTGGAAGACATTTGTATGGACCATATAGAATCGTGCTTGTTCTCAACCCATGATGGCAGCGCAAAGACCAACGAATAGATATATTATCAAATGAATATTCATGTTTCCATATTTGGCAATGGTAACGTCTGTTGTTGTATCAGCACGCAAATCAGCAAGTAGATAACGTCACCACGCGAATATATTATGCATTTTTCCCAGGGCATATAAACGATATAAGCAGGCTCCCTCCACCAGAGCGCCAGAGCGTGCGCTTATGATGATCCGCTGGAGGACAGGATTATGCTTCCGATTGTGTTAGCGATCGTTTTGTTCTGTTCGGCAAGATGTACAGGTAAGGGTAGTATATCTCTTCATAGGAATCGTTATGTTTTAAATTTGAAAACAAAATATCAACTTCCATGAGCTATTCGTTTGCATCAGATAAAGTGTATATATTTACAGACTTTAATCAGTCATAAGCAGTATATCCATGTTAATTAATAATTAATGTTTGCTCTGAGTTAAGCTGGCCACTGTGGAGATTACTATAAGTTGCAATAAACTGACGGTTTATAACGTTTCAGGGTTCCACTTCCTTTTCCAAGACAATACTGTGTTGATAATGTATGTAAAAATTACGAAATATCATTGTTATATATACCTGCATAATGTTTTTGAAAATTGATTTATAAATATGTGATATAGCCCAAGAATGATCATATATATATAAATTGTAATTATTAAATATGCCCGGAATCTTGATAAATGGTATGTAATTCGTGGTGGGAACCTGCTATAACTATTCTTTCGTACTGCCAACTGCGTTTAAAATGAAAATGAGCAAACTGTTCATCTAATTTAAAGGTTAAATGCTGTTGATTCTGTTTGACAGCCCTTAACAGTTTAACCCTTCGTCTCGTTAACACTCTTTGTGTATTTTAACGACACAAAGAAAAATAACACGTAGATGGCAATAAAACATGATTTCATTGAAGCATTTATTGAATGTTTTACTTGAATTTATTGACACACATCTGATACGCAGACTTAAAACGTTTCATTGATTGCTAATGTCGGAGTGTTAATGCTGTTGATTTAGGATGTAAGTGAACAACTACTGACAACTTACCTCTACTGTCGGTGAATTAAACTGATCATTGTTAACTTAAATCATAGTGTTAATACTATTGATTGGTGTTGTTTATGAAAAACTGGTGAACAGTGGCCTCCACTGTTGGTGAATTAAAACTTACAATTTCCAACTAATGTCAGAATGTTCATGCTAGTGATTTGTGTTGCGAGTGAACAACGGTTGTCCTATGAGCTCTACTAGCCGTGAATTAAACCTACCCGTTAAACACAACTGAAACACTATCGGAGTGGGCAACCATGAGGGCATTTAGAGCAACGTTTAGTCTGGGACGAAATTAACACATTAGGGTATATATATATATATATATATATATATATATATATATATATATATATATTTATATATCTCTTCAGGTATATAATCTTCAGGTTATATTCAGAATACACAACTATTTTATGTCGCAGGATTAAGGTGTGATGTCATTCACGTTTAAACAATAATTTAGGGGGGATATGAAAATGATAATTATAAAAATTCATAGCGGATAGAAGTACTGAAAAAAATATATAATTATAATTCAGAATGGTGTTACCTGCCTTTCTGTTTCCATTTTTCTGTATTACAATGTGATACCTTTTAATATAGATATTAGCATGATTTTTCAACAAATATTTGCAAAAAGGTTATGAATCCCTTATTAGTTTGAACACTAGGCCAATCGAGTTTCTAATAAATGTTACCTGTAACATTGATATGAAATCCCGTTTATAACGTCAAATCTAATCAATGTTTACTGATGTCAGTTGGTTTATGCATTTAGTTACTAGTGCTGACTACTGACCATTACCATCGGTGCATTAAGACTGACAACTTTTCACAGTTGTCGGAGTGTTAATGCTATGGTTGTGTATTGTCAACAATTTTCTGCTAATTGTCAGCTAATGTCAGTGATTAAAAACTGACCATTGTTCACTTATGTCAGAGTGTAAATGCCATTGATATGTGATGTTGGTGAACTGCTGATGTCCACTGAACTGACAACCTATCATCTATGTCTGAGTGTTAATGATATCGATTTTCGCTGTAAATGAACTACTGCTGACCTCTACTGTCGTTGAAATTAAAACTGACCATTGGTCACGTGTTTCAGATTGTTAATGGTATTGATCTGTGCTGTTTGAAAACTTCTGCTGTCTACTGACCTCAACTGTCGGTGAATTTAAACTAATCATTGTTCACTTTTGTCAGAGTGTGAATGCTGTTGATTTGTGTTGTTTCTGAACAACTGCCGACCTTTGACCTTTTCTGTCGGTGATTAGAAACTGACCATTGTTCACTAATGTAAGAGTGTTAATTCTACTGATGTGTAATGTTGGTGAACCGCTGATGTTCACTGAACTGACAATCTAAGTCAGATTGTTAATGGTATTGAATGTGATGTTAGTGAACATTGGTCACTTGTGTCAAATTGTAAATGGTATTGGTATTGATTTTTGCTGTTTTTGAACTACTGCTGTTCTGTGATCTCTACTGTCGGTGAATTAAAACTCATTATTGTTCACTAATATCAGTGTTGCTGTTATTGATTTGTGCTGTTGGTTAACTACTGATGTCCATTTACCTGACAATTTGTCATGTATGTCAGAGAGTTAATACTATTAAATCTTTTTAGGTTAGTGATTTACTGCTGACCACTGAACTCTACAGTCGGTGAAATAAACTGATCATTGTTCATTGATGTCAGAGTGTCAATGCCATTGATTAGTGATGTTAGGAATTTACTGCCGACCACTGCCCTTTACTCTCGGTGATTAAAACTGACCATTGTAAACTGATGTCAGATTGTAAATGGTTTTGATTTATGGACTTCCTTTATGGACCAACTACTGATAGTTGATTCAATATGAAGTTTGAACCACTGACCACTTACCTTTTCTGTCGGTGATTAGAAACTGACCATTGTTCACTAATGTAAGAGTGTTAATTCTAATGATATGTAATGTTGGTGAACCGCTGATGTTCACTGAACTGACAATCTAAGTCAGATTGTTAATGGTATTGAATGTGATGTTAGTGAACATTGGTCACTTGTGTCAAATTGTAAATGGTATTGGTATTGATTTTTGCTGTTTTTGAACTACTGCTGTTCTGTGATCTCTACTGTCGGTGAATTAAAACTCATTATTGTTCACTAATATCAGTGTTGCTGTTATTGATTTGTGCTGTTGGTTAACTACTGATGTCCATTTACCTGACAATTTGTCATGTATGTCAGAGAGTTAATACTATTAAATCTTTTTAGGTTAGTGATTTACTGCTGACCACTGAACTCTACAGTCGGTGAAATAAACTGATCATAGTTCATTGATGTCAGAGTGTCAATGCCATTGATTAGTGATGTTAGGAATTTACTGCCGACCACTGCCCTTTACTCTCGGTGATTAAAACTGGCCATTGTAAACTGATGTCAGATTGTAAATGGTTTTGATTTATGGACTTCCTTTATGGACCAAATACTGATAGTTGATCAATATGAAGTTTGAACCACTGACCACTTACCTTTAATCTCGGTGACGTAAAACTGACCATTGTTCACTAATGTTAGATTGTTAATACCATTGGTTTGTGATGTTAGTGATTTACTGCCAACCACTTACCTTTACTCTCGGTGATTAAAACTGAACCAAACTTCTATAATTCGATCAACTATCGAAGGGAGGAATAAGAGTCAGTCGGCAGAACACAGTGTTAAAATGCAATAAGATGCTACCGATTTTTTTTTAGTACGCGAATTTCGTGTCTAGGTTAGTAAGGGCCATTTAGGTGGCTTTCTATTTAAAGAAAAATGATTGATACGCACAAAAAGCCAATTGAAAGTGAAGACCGTCCGTTATTGAATTGTTTTACGTTATTTCTAGATGTTATTATACGAAAAGGCGAATATCTGCTTGGAATGCAAAGTAAGCTACGAATCTTAAAACTTTAGGTTAAGATACATGTTTTATTTCAACATAAGCTAGTAAGACCTATGGATTTTAAACTTAATGAAAGAACAAATTGTACAAGGTGACCGCTTATTTCTGAAATGCAACATTTCATAATCCTAGGGATAACTTAAAACGGCTGCTGAATAGACTGATATTAAAAATATATCAAAACTAAAGATATTTTAAAGTGTTAGAATAAAACAATTATAAATTGCTACCCTTTCACTATTGAAAATCATTAAATTAATTCAAATCGAGAAAAATCGAAGTAGTATTCAACAATAGGTTTCTGACAACGTTTCTAAGTATTTCTATGCAGCTGATCACAGTTTTAATCTGAAAAAAGTTCACTATGACTGTAAATCGCTATGTAAGAATTAAATTCAATGTGGTCACAACGTGGTATCACAACCGTTTTTCAACATAGGCCGCATGCCATATGGGAACTAAGGCCCGAAGGTATAACAAGGTGTGTATGGTTAATCTAGGACGGAATGGTCACTTCTAACGGGAGTGGATTTAGGACCGAATTGATAATACAGTAAAATCTCGTTTAACGACAAATTCGGTTTAGCCAACACCTAAAAATGCGACCACTTCATGGATATCCCGGTGGAGGTCTTAATTTCGAAGCTTTTACTCTATTTACATACATACCGGTACATCAAGTATACTACCCCATTACCCCTACAGGGTAGGTTCCAGGATTGAGGAATATTCCTGTAAGTTACCATATATCCTCCTCATCACAGCTGCTAAAGTTCAGATAGAGTATTTTCATTTAAATAATTTAATATCCAATCAAGAGCTTAATGAGCAAAATCATCTATATAAAACACAAATGATAAGCAAGGGTAACATCAAAGAAACCAGTTGGGTGGCATTTCTCAATATAATGTGACTCGACATATCATGGAGCATACGATAAGTACGAACCAATCAATTATGTGAACAGATTAGCTATTACCCCTGTGATTTGTCTTCTTGTCGTTAACTGGTACCTCTCATCTGATAAAGCTATGTTCGGACAATCCCTGTTTATATGCCTCTCCCTGTAATGTTATGTCAATAAAAAACAAACCCTTCTGCATTCACTTGACTGTCACTCGTCGTAGTCACAAATATAGGATATCCCGTCAAAATAGCAATAAGAGTTCACACATGGAGTCAGTATCAGATAAGATTATTACCATATATCGTATCATCGATATCCCATCGATTTTAAGATATTTGTTGGCAACTTCAGTAATATGGAAATATCAATGTATTATTTCAGTATAAGTTAATTACAGAGTAAAATGTTCCACTTATATCAAGCCGTGCTTTCAATTTTTTTTCTTAACCGGCCTGGTATATATTATCTAGACACCGCCTGCGCAAGTTGTCATTCTCTGTTAATCCGCCTGTTAATGTATCTTATATCAACCCGGTACGTGACCTGTATCAGCTCCCGTAACGTCCTGTTTAACGTTCAGCTATTTAGAGAATGATTACTCTTAATATCAGAGTTTTTGACACATCGCTTTTTTCGATATTTTAGGATTGCAATATTAGGATTGGTAGTTATAGCCTATTTCGATTAGAAAGTTTCAGACCATATCTAAAAACCATCTTGGAGAGAGTTAATATAATTTTGGGTTGGTTATTCTAACGGTTCAACACTTAAAAAAAACTATTTTGACTTGTGCACCGCCCGTCAAATGTAACGATGAGAAGCACGCAAATGCTACGTTAGAATTATTCAACCAGACGAATTTTCCAGCCACAATGTCACGAAAAAAATGTTTGCAAGTAAAAGTAACTGTATAAATTTGATTTTTAGCCAGGAGATTAATTAGCCGGGGGGTTTACCTGTTTTGTATTAAATACAACATTTCGTATGTTCTGTACAATACAGATATTGCCCTTTCAATCTATTCTTATTTTATTTTCTGATGGAAATTCCTCTTTGTATCCATTCAGGAAATCTGAACTTTACCATCCGACTAGTAGGGGGCGAAGTTACAAGTGAAGGGCGAGTGGAGGTGAGATATATGGGCGAGTGGTGCATCGTTTGCGATGACTATTGGGATATTGAAGATGCCAAGGTAGTCTGCAGGCAGCTTAATTACTCGTAAGTATGACGGGTGGACCAGGAAAAATTTCGTTATGTAGTAACATGAGCCACAAGGAAGAAGTCTTTTGTTAGGGTGGAATACCGAGTGGAACAAGAGCGAAAATGCAGCCTTGCATGATACCACTGATATGATAAAACCTTGCCTTCCCAAACAACTATTCACACGATAACAAATAAATAACTGAAACTGTTCTATCAATAACGTGTTTTAGTAACATTCCATATTAAAATTAACTATCGGCCGAGAGCGGATATGGTTTGCATTCATGTTCTTCAACCCCTAAAATACCATCTTAAGAATATTATTAATCACACCAACATAATGATCTGAACATCATCATAATATTAATGTATTTCACGAATTTATTTATTGTAAATATGCATCTGCAAGGCACTTGGAAGTAATTTAGCTACATATTCTGGCTAGATTTTTTTTATTTCGTTGCCGAATAGGTATAGATGTAGCAAAACAAGGCACTATTTCTACATTATTAGAGACCTCCAAAATAAGAATTTTTAACTCCGACCTTTGTTAATATCATTTATAAATACTGACATTCATCTTTGTTTCGTGTATGGTGTATTTTTTTAGTTTCCTTTTTTGTGTGGATTGTTACAGAGGAGCGCTTATTGCATTTCGCAATTCTTGGTTTGGTAATGGAGGAACCAATTTCCTGCTCGACAATGTGCAATGCACTGGAACAGAAATATCGCTTGAGCTTTGTGAACATAAAAATTGGACTGTTCATAACTGTGGAGCCCATGAAGCAGCTGGCGTCAGGTGCAAAGTAGGAACAGGTCAGTGTACATATATGAGTAAAAATTTTAAAGTAAAAGTATAAAAAGTAGATAATTTCAGGTTTTTAAGACAGGTTTTTATATTGCGTATAGGGAAAGACTTATACATGCATGTTCCACTGTCTAAGAAAGCATCAACAAAAATGCTTGACTTGTTGTCTCTCAAAACGACATCATACATAAAAGGGTTATTATATGTGTATAAGAAAGTTTGTTTTCTTAAATATTTTGACCTTAAAAGATAATTAATAGTTATCTATATTTTTATTTTTACTTTAGCTTCTAATGATGTTGTATTCACCTGCCACTTAATATATATATATATATATATATATATATATATATATATATATATATATATATATATATTAAATTTAAGTATAAGTAACGTTAATCATAAGTTGGTCTTTAATTTGTTAACAAATAATACATTAATGTTATGTTTTAATGTTAATCATGGCCCAACAAAGAGATATTCATGTGATCATATATTAAACAAAAAGACTCGACAAACTACAGACATACATGACAAACACTTAATATGATCATTTAGGGGTTGTGACAGAATATGCTAACAGTTTGGTCTACCATGTGTCGGAATGTTTGTAGTTCTCGTCTGGGTATGTCTGCCATGTGGTTGTATGGAAATGGTCACCTTGGCCATGTGTTGAAGTGCACTTGGTTCTTGGAGTGGTCACTTTGGCCATGTGTCAGAATGGACATTGTTCTTGGAGTGGTCACCTTAGCCCTGTGTCAGAGAGGACATTATACTTGGAGTGGGCACTTTGGCCATGCGTCAGAGTGGACACTCTTCTTTTAGTGATCAACTTGGCCATGTGTAAGAGTGAACATTTTTCTTGGAGTGATCACTTTGGCCATGTGTCAGAGTGTACATGGTTCTTGGAGTGATAAATTCGGCCATGCTTTAGAGTGGACGCTTTTCTTTTAGTGGTAAACCTGGATCTGTTTCAGAGTGATCATCGTTCTTGGGTTGGTCGCCTTGGACATATGTCTGAGTGTACAGGGTTCTTTGACTGGTCGCTTTGGCCTTGTGTCTGAGTGGAAATAGTTCTTGGAGTTGCTACCGTGACCTTGCTTCAGATTTGTGCGCGGTACTGTTTCTGGTAACCTCGACCATGTGTCAGTGTGTGTGTGGTTCTGCTTGTGGTAACCTTTGCAATCGTACGTTTCGACTTTTTTGGTGTTTGTATCGGTTTTCTGCCCTAATAATAGTTTGGAAGGCATAAAAAAGTTCACATATACTAGTTGTACCTATTTTTAACATTAAAAATGTATTTCTTGATGGATTCACTTCAGCAGTGAATATCTAATAGGTATCTGTGTGAATCTCTCTGTATATTAGTATATCAGGACCCCGCCCTTATATAAGGATATTTTATCAAAGGTTACAAAATTGCCCAGCCAATACTGATATTTAGAAAACGTCACCATTTTTGCAATGAACGACTTAAATAACCACGCACGGATGTGCTCGTTGGAACATTTTTGACAACTGGATGCTGGAAGCTGATTTGCTGGAATTTCGCCGATCCTGCAGGTAAGATTCCTATTTAAAGGATTACTTAGCTCATATGACCACATATATGAACGATATCTTAATTACTGCCTTATTATGATTTGCAGACCATGTATCACTATGAAACTATGCTTATCAGAGTTTATTTGACGCTTTTAACGGTATGATATACATATATATATATATATATATATAGTCAGAATGTTTTATTCTTTTATATCATATATGGCAGAGGATATAAATTGTGTGTAAAGGAAAATATGTTGATGCAAAATATTTTGAGTTCAAGACAAAGGGATGGACTCGAATCTGTAAAACCAAGCTAGTTTTTATGCACCTCATAATATAAACTATCTATACAGCTATATATATATAAACTGTTTCTTGCTACTGAGCTGCTTGCTCTGTGGCATAGGTGGTTGTCTAACAGAGAAACAATGGAGTTTTTTTTAAGGACCCAAGGGCAAAAACGGAGATTAGGCGTGATTTGATGGCCCAACAGCATCAACCATAGATGCACAGACGGACAACCTGATACCAGACCCCTGCACATCTGGGGTATAGGATCTCCACAGAGGTAAATCTACTTTACCCTTTCCATCGTTTAAAAGAACATCAGCAATATTTTTTTATTGCAAATTAATTGTATGTTGATGTTTATAGCTAATTTTGTCTATCTAAAAGGCATCTATTTCTCTTATTTTCCTTCATTTCGATTAGAGACTAACACGGCCGTTCCAACATACATACATATATATATATATATACATATATATATATATATATATAGAGAGAGAGAGAGAGAGAGAGAGATGGAAAGATGGAAATGGTATACACAGAAAAGTCGGTTCACTGCCGATGGGAATCAAACCCACGATCTTCCGATTTCTTGTGCGGCTGCCTTAACCACTTGGTATACCTTTTCCATCTATTTACAATGAACCAGCATATGTATACATATATATATATATATATATATATATATATATATATATATATATATATATATATATATATATATGTAGAGCGAGAGAGGCAGAGAGAGAGAGAGAGAAAGAGACAACACTTCGTGTCAAAGCCAGATAGACGAGGTTTTGGCTACCGTTTCCGAGATAAACTGCGCGATGAATGACAATCAACCTGTTCTCGTGACAGTCGAACTGGTAAATATCCATAAGTTTCATTAATATATTATTTATACCGTTACAGTTTAGTCTACACTACACGTCGACCTCCGGGTTCCTGAGTTAATATGACCTGTGTCTTCTCAAGCGGACTTTGCGCTTGTATTTACTTACGGCTGGTTGATTTCGCTACTAACTGCTTTCGGGCGATAAGGCATGAGTTTGTTTATCCAATGGCGGGTTTCATTATTACATCTTAACCTGTAGCTTTTTAAGTTTACATAAGCTTCATCGTGTGTCCACTGCTTACATTTTTCTACTGAAGATGATATGCCATAAAATAATGCAAGTCAGCCCTTAATACCAAATCCCCTAATGTCAACAGGGGTTACCTTAAATAATAAACACACTGAAGAGGCAACGCTCGAGCAGGCCCAAGCCAAAACAACTGCTTTCACCGGACAGAGCTGTATAATATTCACGAAACCGCCAGGTAATACACATAATGCACAAACATATTTCATAAACACATATCCTGATTGATGGTACAAGTAAAACAAAAATGTTAAACAATAAGATACTTTAAATATTGAATCTTAATTAGGTTGCTTTCTTCGGCCTGTAGAAACAGATTTTATGGATTGGATCTAGTATTTCGTTCGATTGATGCCTTCTGCTCAATAATATCGGATCGGTACATATGCGGTTAGTTAATTATGTCAGGACATATGTAATTTTATTGCGTTCACTTTTCTTTTTGGTTCATGTCACCCTTTTCAATTTTTTTTTATCTTTTTCACTTTTTTTCCGAGTGGTGTGACCGGGTAGGAACTCTCATAATTTTCCTAATTGATCGCCTTTCAGTAACATGATATATTTTATACGACATACTCTACTTTAGACCACTTACAGTCAGCTAACAATTGACCCAAGCAACAGGAAGAAGGCGGCTAAGTCTAGGTAAACCGATTAAAACAAAAAAAATTGAAAGGGGGGGGGGGGGGGATCTGAGCAAAGGTTCGTTTATTACCATTTACATAAGAAATATAGGACAAACACGGGTAGAACAAAAAATGGGTTTGCACTATTTGGCATACACAAAAGTCCAACCATTAAAAAAATGAATCCAATATTTATACGGGAATAACTAAAACAGCCTAGAACGGGGAGGCTTATTTAGGAAAGCAGAGTTTCCTATAATATGCATAAACACTTATTTTCACTTAATCTAATGATTTTGTTAAACTTTTCTTCAGGACCAAGGACGTCGATACAGCGTTTTGCCGAACAACACAATCAAGGATTGGTGAAAACCTCTTAAGTTCCCTGTTTTCCTGGAGAGTTCAAATTCCTCCCCAGAACCAGCAACTGGAGATCAAATGATATGTTGACTGTTACTCAGGGTTTGAAAGATAAGTGCTTGATTGGACGGAATATTAGGAAATCGTACCTGCCCCTCCTGAAAGAGGGGGTAGGGTTATGAAACCGGACACACTGGATTATATTTTAACAGTGACACCGTTCCCGATAATCACAGTATTGGGTTAACCACATCGTCTATACATTACGCTTATGGATCCTTTTTTTTCCAAAATCGATTTAGCATAAGGTGTCTGTGACAACTGCAACTTACTTACAAACAGAAATAACCAGAAATCGTAAATACCGAAAATGTTTTACCACTACAGAAGATCAACTGATAAGTTTTCTAATTGCTGAGACGGGAGAGACAACTCCTGGGTCGGACAGAGCATTGGGAAATCGTACCTCCCCCTTCCTCAAAGAGGGAGTAGGGTTTGGTATCCGGCTCGCGACATAACCTTAAATATTGGTTGAAAAAAAACTTTTGAAACAGCAGGATTCTGATATAAAAACAGCAAATTAGCCCTGCCCAAAGAGGAACCGTCTTAGAAAACGTGATTATCACTAGTCTGAGAAAGCAAATATTAATTTTATAAACAAATTAACTTATTATAATTAACTCCTAAAGACTTGCTGAACCACATTCCGTCTGTATTTTCTAATTTAAAACAAATAAAAATATTTGTTAAAAAAAATCCAGTGTCACCCATTAATTCTCCACATGTGCGGTGATTGTAAATTCAGGTGAATGCCAAAGTAAAATGTGTTTGTATATAACAAAAACTAGCAAAGTCCCCTTGGTTGAAAAAAATTTCCAAGGTATCCCTTATCATCCTCCCAGTGACAACACTCTAGTCTTTCAAGACTTGAAACTTCACTATATATATATATATATATATATATATATATATATATATATATATATATATATATATATATAACTCTGGAGAAAAACAACACTGTTAATTCACAACAGTCTGTTTAACGGGGTGCGACCCGATCATCAGGTGAATGTGGTTAGAATGAAGCTAACGGCGTGGTTTGAAAAGCCGAGACTTAAAGCCGATATATATATATATATATATATATATATATATATATATATAATATATATATATATATATATTTATATATATTTATATTTATATATTTATAGATTTATATATATATATATATATATATATATATATTATACCAAGGTTTTAATTAATTATGTGGACCTAAGCATAACAGCTACACAGAGGTAGAAAAAGAGTCACTGAAAGAAGCAGATATGAGAAAGAGAGAAAGAGGGAGAAAGAGCGAGGGATATACAAAGTAATAGTCGAAAGATGTCTCAAATATCGGTAAAAAATGTGGCAAATTTTATTAATACATTAATACAAATAATTAAATGGTTTAAAATATTATTCCATACCGTACCGAGTGTAAATGGCTCTAGAAGAGAGAGAGAGAGAGAGAGAGAGAGAGAGACAGACGGACAGACGGACAAACAGACAGACAAACAGAGGGAATTATAGAATGTGCTCCAGGTGGCCTTTGGACCTTTTTACCCTTTTAAGGGAGCACTGCTCACAGTAGTTTATATTGTTCACAACAGGTGGCGCTGTAAGGTGGCATTAAGAACAATTATATATTCAAACGGCATCAGAAAACACTTATTTTACACTCTTCTGGACACTAAGTGGTGTACCATAAACACCCAGCAAAAGCTCAAACATTTTATTACAGTTGAAATGCGTACGTTTCAATTGTTCCTGTTTTGATATTTATATGAATAACAGCTGATTGGTGTTGCATACCTATTACCTGTTTGCGGGAAGCCATAGTTCAGAGACACAGAAGTGATTGAAATGCCGGCCCGTATATCATCTGAGTAAAAGGACCCAGAGGTGTCATTTTGTAAAAAAAAAGGACACGATACCGAAATATTTAAGCGTAATGAACGCCCTTTTAATGGACAGACAATCCCACTAAATGGCTGTTCGTTTAAAAAATGCATGTTATCTAGTAACAACAAAAAAAAAAAAAAAATTTGATCATCCGAAAATTCTGCCACAATACCTGGATGAAAAAGGATTTACACATCTGCTGAGAAATCATCTTAAACTGATCTTGACGTTCATTGCATCTTTAAGATCACAAGTTTATGTAAACAATATTATAAGTTGCCGCTCTGCCTAGGATATTACGTTAACATACCTGTAAAATTATTACGGTTACAATCATCATATTACCTTAAAAACACATACATATAAGCCTCAGGCTAAAGTAAAATAATTATTCTGTATATACTGTGTTAGGTTTTATATTCGCGGGTTTAACATATTGCGATTTCCAATCTTCAGTGTTTCGCGGAGATGCCGTTTTCGCGATCTTTCTTTATATATAAAATATACATTAAGTTATAAGTTATCATATGGATTATCATATGGATATCAAATAATATGTGTGGAAACCTGAAATATTGTACGGGATCCAAATCACCATCGAACGATATGGTTCTTTAACGGCATGTAATCGCAAAATCTGAGATGTCAATGATTTGATAGATCATTTTACATGCAATCTTTCAACATAAAAGATCAATTTTATTTATATTAAGTAGCAGTATTTTATATCAAGTAATAAATTATCATATGGATTCACTATATCAAATATTATGTGTGCAAAACTTGAATAGTTGTATGGGATCCAAAACACCTTCGAACGATATTGTTCTTTAACAGCATATAATTACAAAATTTGAGATGTATAAGATATGACAGATCATTTACAACCAATCTTTATATAAAAGATCTATTATAATTTTTAAATTAAATAGCAATGTTCTACCTTTAGACTTGCCTTCAATGGTGGGGTCTCTTATACAAGAATTTTATATATTACGATCATTCAATTTCGAGAATATCTCGAAGTTGAAACCACCGTGAACAAAAAGGCAACCACAATGTGTGGCAACACAGAGAATGCGAGGTTCTTATTGAGTTTGGACGAAAAATTTGCATAACGTGGTTTCTAGTCATGAAAACTGCCAGGTTTTCTTATTCTTCTGTTAGTTATACTTATGAGTGTATTTCATTAAAAAAAATATGTGTTGGGGCACCACGGAAGTGCTTATGATTTTCAGGAGTTCTGAAATTTGTAGCAACTTCAGTTCTTCCTTACCTCAATATAAGTAATCGGTTTTGATTAATTGTTAGTTATACATACTCAGTAAATACTTTTTCAAGAGAGAGAGAACAAAAGATCTCTCCAGTAATACATATGATCATACATAGTTGTATTTTATACAGTAGAATGCTCATCCCTTCTTTACATATATATATATATGTATATATATATATATATATATATATATATATATATATATATATATATATATATATTGATACATAGTATTGTTTATTATATAAACTTTACTCATTCATATAAACATGCCGCTCCAATTCTAGGTGAGTATTTTTAACAAATCTTTCAATAAGTTTTGTATTGAATAAGAACAACTTGAGGACCGGAAAAATTGTAAAATTAAAAAGGGCCAATAATCATTTTCTTTCCTTGCTCTAGGAAGAAGACGCCAATGGCCTGTGCCCTAGTGTGTTTAATATACAGTATGTAATATATACTGGGTGACCTGTATTTGATTTAAACAGATTTAATTAAACAGCATTACAAAGAAGCAGCTCTCTTGTATATATACAACATATATAGAAATATAACAAACATTGAAAAACAGACATTACATATGTAACTTCTGCATTATATGACATTGACACAACACTCACCAGTTGAAACTACCCGTGCATTGATGCCTGTCACAGGATTATAACGAACATGGTAGTAAATTAGCCGTGACAAACACGACTCAGTTAGGGTCCTCCTTCTGGCAGGGCAGGGATCTGGCCGTAATGTCAGAGGGCCGATCTGGCGCTTAGCAGTAAATATAACCCAAGCCTTAAACCTCCACGCTGTCAATGTTAAATGACACATAAGACCAGTCAATATATCACACTTTTTACTTCTCTTAATACCTAACTTTTACGCACCAAAACGACTGGAACATAATACGTGCTTTATGATTGTATTACATAATTTTCTTACAGAAATTCCTTTAGATGTATTTTTGATTTAAAATCATATCGATACGGTATTTTTTTGTTATCATATGCTGTTTGTTTTATTGTTTCTTACTACTGTTGGTTAAATGTTAATTTATTATAGAATAACATTTCCCCCTGTGCTGGATAGATACTGATATAAGGAACACCGTGTTATTTTTTTAACATTATTCCATAACGTATAGGCTGCTGGTAAATACAATCCTTTCTTTCTGAACAACAAAGGTTTTTCTTGTTTTGTATCTTACTTTTGCTCTTTGTCATTTTGCTCTTTGCGAAAATTGTATTGAGACACTGTATTAGGTAATCGGTCAGTAAGGAATTTCAGACATTAACCATTCAAGATTGATGGAATGTTTTATTCCCTACGGTCTCGTAACGTAAGCCATCCAAGGTCTTCTCATATGATATTTGCAGGTGTAGTTTATGACGCCTCACTGCATTAGAGGGTATCTGTCTGTGCATGTTATCGATTTGGTTCATATGTATTACGGTACATTTCATAAACATCTGACGACTTTAGAAGAAATATAAACCATAATTTAAACTTACTATTAATTATATTCATTGAGAAATGGAACGTCTCATATTGAGAATTGCTAATCGCTTTACGGTAAATACTATTTATATGTACATTCTAAGACAAATGACAATAACTGTGAATCCTTGCGGTCCTTTGCCGTTTTATCCTTTACTGTTCTATCGGGGACTGGGAAGGATTTCAGGCAGAAATAACCCCTTGTAATAGTATAATTTAAATCAGCCGATATACCATATATAGCCGATACTCATAGAGAAACACCAATCAGCAGACAGATCATATCGGCATATGGATATATGCTTATGGATATATGCATAAACTTCCTGGTATAATAACTCCACTGGCAGGTGCCTTAGGTCAGAGCACCAGACCCTGTGCTTATGCTGAATACAAGGTGAATATAATTCTTCTTCTGTTAGTGCCCTCTGCCGCGTCTTGTAAGATATGCAGGTAAGGACGCTTATACCTTTATGTCGGCCTCGGTACATTCCAGCAATTAATTACCGCTTTCCCTGCTATTTATCAGGCATTAGATGTACTGGTTACATTTTTTATTCATACATTGATTACAAATACCTCACATATTTATTAGAGCATTGCAATATTATGACCAAAACGTTATTTGCATTTTTATCAGAGCCCTGTTAAAAAAATATTATTCATCAAATACTGATGATATTAGCTAAAACATGTTACAGGATTCTATGAATGTTATACAAAGGTAGGTTATCCAAACTGATAAATAAGAAGATCAATTTTATTTGGCGATGAAGGAAGACGGCAACTTTACATCTAAAGGTCTAAATTTTGTTTCATTTTTAAATATATTGTCCGATTTCTGTCTGCAGGATATATATTTTATTTTGGATATTAATTTTAAAAAATGGATTCTAACAGTGACGTTTACGTAGCGTAATTTATATTATTATATGTAATATCCCAAACATACAAGTTGGACTTTTCCTGTCAATAGAAAAAAACTCTATGTTTTGATCATACCCTACGGCAGCCTAATATGTTTGTTGTAGAACTAATGTACTGAGAATACATCGTCACCCTGTTGTAATATACGTCTTGCCTTTGAATATTTATATTACATGATAACCTCAAGTATTCCTTAGATATATCCAACCCTGTATAAAGACTGGCAACGATTCCATGTAAAGTGAATGCGACGACGTACGGGAGTTTGCTTCAACCTGTAGATTTTAGAAGTCTTTACTGTGATGTGAACGGTCATATTTTATGGATGTAGCCAACTTGTTACATATATTTAGGAAGACACTCTGCACACTATTGGCAACGTATGCTATCAGACGTCTAATAGGATTAGCCTCAGACAGTGCAATAAAGAGCAAACTCTGCACTGACGACGCAATTGACGACGACGACGAAGTGGGGAAATATGTTAGATCAAACCACAGGTCAATTAAATGAAGTAAAATGAATAGAATGGCTGACTTGCTGTTATAGACAATTCTTTTTTATAGGCATATAAGGTTTCATGTCATACGCCTATAATTGATTGTCTCTTAACTTATGGACCCAGTTATTTCAGCGATTTCTCAGTGATTTCTTTATAGATTGAAAGTGTTCGAGACTGAGAAAGAGACAGAAGGAAAACGAGACAAAAAGAGAGAAATATATAATAGATATAAAACAGATATAAAATTAAAAGTATTAAAATTATCTTAATAAAAAAATACATAATTTAAGATATATATACATAAGATTTGGAACCCCACAGGAACAGAGCGGATGACGTCACTGTGGTTGGCGTATCTCAAGCAAAGATGTAGTCGCCATTTGATGGAAAACTTTGGGTCCATTTTGAGTTATTTGTTTGTATTGACCACCTAGTTCATAATTTTCCTACATGTCGTTTACCTGGAAAGGGCAGGTCTAGATACTTTTATATGGGTAAATTGGGCATTCAAATGGTTAAAATTCTAACCTGAAACTTTAGTTTCTTTAAAGAATTTTGAACTAATTTGTTTATTCTTTTAATATTTGTCACTCGGAGAAGTAGACATGTAAGGTATAGACCTGGTATTAGCTTAAATGCAGCGGATTCACAATTTTGAGTCTTAAGCTTGTCTATTAATAACAGGAAACACTCAAAAATGTGATTCGCTTTTATTGGATAATGCCACCGTTAAACGACTTCTAGCGTGTTTGTCGCACCATGGCATGTTTTAGCTCTTTGGTTTGCACCAAATTTATAAAATCAGTTTAAAAATAGAAATCATTAAAGGAAAATCCCCTTTTACAATAAACATTCCTTGCCTTTTAATTGTTCCCAAACATTTATGAAAACATAACGATAGCATCACGTGGAATCATGGTACATAAACACCAGGAAGCACTTAATATTTGCAGTACTATTAGTCGATGCCACCGTTACATGATTGTTTGTGTGTTAGTCGCACTACTGCATGTTTTGATGACCGCCTTTCCAACAGAACTCTTTTAAAATGTATCTCATTATATATATATATATATATATATATATATATATATATATATATATATATGTATATATATTGACAATGAATACTTAAGCCAAGACAAGATCTGAATCAAATGACATGTTCAATGTATTTAACTAATTCAATGATGTTCATGCCAATCATTTGTTTAGTAAGAGATTATTACAAGAACTGAAATAAATGTACCGATATGAACAGTTGTGTGTAGATTTAAATGTGGTTTGATTTCATAAAGATGTGGAAAATATATAGCACGTATTAGAAAAAAAATGTGTTTAATTTTAACGTAATTGTATATAACAGGGATATACCTGGCATTTAAGCAGGTATATCACATGTTAAGCACATTTTATGTATGTTATGCATACACTGAATATGAATGTTAAAGCTGATTTATATACTGCGCTTTTTGGAAGCTTTCTTTTTCTGGACCATCAAGTGCCATGAATAATGAATTATGATTATGATATTTAGGCATTCCTAGTGCAAATATTTGTCTTGTCGCTTATTTTGTTCAGTTTGGCGATGCATAATTTTTTTTCTACATCAGTCGCATAAATAGAATTAACCCGAGCAAAAGCTACCAAGCTTTCCCTCAAAGATAAATGCAAGAAACATCTTTTCTGACTTTCAACATGAAAATACTGAGAGTATTCGTAATCTTCTACTTTGCAAGAGAGCTTATATAATATTAAAAAAATTCAAAATTAGCTGGGCGATTCAAATTGAGAACTTGAGAGAGAAATTATATATTTTTGCAAAAATGACCCTTCAGGAAAGAAAACCCAAAAATTCTCTGTCAGCAACAACCAATGACTCATAGTATGTTGATCATTGATTTTTTTGGGAACAGATTATATGGGGGAGACTTATTTTTTTTCCCAATAACTATGTTGTAATTGTACATAAAGATAAATGTACTCTTCGATAACTGAAACTCTTAACATGAGCATTTATAGAAACTTCCCCGTATATAAGCTGACTCAGGTAAAGTAAAGCCATTTCACAAAATCTTTAATTATCCAAGATAGCACAACATCTCTTTCAGACTTTGAATTAATTTCTTATTAACCTAAGGAAGGTGCCTGAAAGGAAATGTTTACATATATAAGTTTGAATCGTTTGTTTGCTTTATGCCACATTGAAGAAGGTCCTGTTAATTTTTTATGTGAAGGCCATGCTGTAAGACGAATCTGATTAGACAGTTGCTTGTCCAGCTGTAGTCTAGAGCCATGTTCAATGTGGTTACTTATAAAATGCATAATCATCATAATGTGTAGTTAGGGTTGCTCCCTAGTCAGATATTAGAGAGCTACTCATTGGAAGTTAGTCATTAGAGAGTCACTTATGATAGGTCAGTAATCAGAGAAGCATTCGTTGGACGTCAGGTATTACAGAGTTATGACAGACACCTGTCAGTGGAGGTATAATACCAGGTGGTGAAGGCATAATATATCCATATCCTGACATGATGTGTCAGTTGCATGTTATTTATCGATAAACCACCGTGTTTTACGTTATAATACCATTTTCATAGGGAACTTTAACTGTTATATCGGTCGATACAAAAGTAAGTGATTAAATAATTATATAAACAACCATATACCTATAAAGGAAATAAGTTGACAATTCAAGAGAAACGGGTGGTTTTCTAAATTCAATAATTTATTTATTTCTCTACCCATGTATATACTTGAAGAATTCTCTCTCGGTTTTGGACTGAGTGACAGGGCATTAGAACTCGCTTCGGGTCATTGTCGTAATATCCTTGTGTCACCCCTTCCCGGTGTCTTACACAGTTGCTCCATTTATATGTGATATCACGTCATTTCGTACATGAACACTTTTTTTGGCAATCCTTTCTTATATATATGTATTATAGATGGGTACATGGTAACTTGTATTCTCCTCTGGGCGGGATGAATTAACATGGTAAGAATGCATCACGCTTCCTGGTTCGACATGTTGTTCATAAAATATATTCCTGTCAGTTGTGAAGAATTTGTGCATCATTCATTTCATATCAGGAGTTTTTTCTTACATTTTCAATTGTGAGCCGTAATCTACAGGTTATGCTTTTGAAAACTATCAATGTAAAGTTAAAAAGATTTTCAATTGCAAACAGCAAGGCAAATGTGCAAAGGTATGTTCTAAAAGATCCAGCTTTCTTACTCACTAGGCAAGGATATTTGCTTTCACCAATGATGGTGCTTGGTGAATGGAGTGTGAGGATTTGGTATATCTAATTACATGTGAGAAGACTATAACAAATGCTTTATTTCATGAAGAGAAAAAAAAGGAATAATTCATAAAGATGGTAGTGACCTATCAAAAAAAGACACAACTCATCATTGCCTGTCCTCTTTTGGATTCTTTTTCGTGTTGCCAACTCTACGGTATGCCTCATGTCATTTACCAAACTGGACCAACTAACTGAAAACACAAACAAACTGTTCACGAAAAGAACTATACCATCACTCTTGCCGGCCCAATATGATTCGCATTCTATTTCAAATGGGCATTCAAGAAATTTCCCTGCAATCTTTGTATTTAACATAAATCCCTCGTGTCTGACACGACACTAATCATATACCACGTTATATATTCGGTGAAACCATAAAGATGGACAATGTTACAAAGGTTTTTTACACTGTTATCCTCAGCCGCTTTATGAAACAAGAGATATAAAATACTCTGTGCTTAATAACACATTATGTCACATTATCTCTCTGTTGTGATTTTAACAATATTCTAAACAATATTACATTCATCAATTTACAAATTATTATCGTATTTTATAACCCTTAGGTGTGAATAATCTGTAACAAAACTTTCAAATATTTATTTGCAATTATTCGAATGCTCAAAACTCAGCGATGACGAACGCTTTATTCTGAATGGCTATTTTTTTTATCTATATACTAGAAAAGGCCGGTTAAAAAACCGTGCTTTGGAAACATTCGAAGATGTGTATTTCATATAGAAGCTACCGCTTAGTGCGTTAGATGTGGTATTGTTCTTGAATTTTTCAACCAAAATGTTGATAAGAGGAACTGTGACGATATATTTTCAGTTTATAGTAAAGTTTATATTTTTTATTGTAAACATTTCAGAGGGCCGTATTTGTGCGATATTAAGGGAAACAATAGAATGGACAATATTTATTTATCACGTATTTTGTTAAAGTAAATTATAGGAAAAGCAATTCAGTAGATTAAGTATATGTATCATATAATAGTATTCAGCAATTCCTCTAGCTTACTGGAAATTTTGCCAGTGATACTATATATAGATGAAGTCGACCACCAGCTGCCGTAAAGTTATTATCTGACCGTATGATTTTTTTATCGTTGGAATCTTGATTTCGTGGATTAACTTGGTCCCCGAAAACCACGAAAATAAATTCCCAACTAAAAATTCTACAGTAGACATTTTTTAAGATCTAAATATATTTAAAAGCAGACTTTATGTATCTGGTTTGCCACCGAGATTTGTGTAAAGTTTGTCCTAAGACATATCAAAAATACAAGAACAAGTTAAAAACCTGTAATATCTCAATTTGTTCCTTGTTCCTAAATTTTACAAATAAAAGCAATATATTTTTTTTAAAAATCGGCTCATGCAAAAAGACAGAATTTATTTAATTGTCGTCTAACACGATTATTTTATTCGAATCTTGCGGGTTTTTCTGATCTTTCTGTTCTTTTGTGTCTCTGTAGAGATATTTATCTCTCCCTATGTTTTGCCGATACTATGGTTTTGACCAGGTTCTGCCGCCGCCGCCGCCGCCGCGTTCGTTTCCTGAATAGAACTCTGGGACCACCAGATTTTTCCGAAACTTAACATGATTATCGGGTCACAAGTGAACTGATGCCAAAATATTTTGCGTTGACCTCTGACCTTTCCTCTCTCCAGTGCGTCCATCCGTGCGTCTGTTTTGACACATTAACCCACATATCTTCGGACTCGTTTGACCAATCAGGAAAAACAAAATTGCACAAATGTAGCCCTTGGATAGCTTTATAACAAAAATTTTGTGACAGGTGGCGCCACCACCTACATACACATTTCAGCTGCAGACATCCATGCTTATATGCAACACACCTCTCTCTATTTCCCCTTGCCACTCAATCCAAGCCTCACTTCACCTGTCCCACTCTGGTTTAGGCGGATACACGTAGTTGCTTGTCGACTTCCCGTATTCTAGTTTGTTCTTGTTTTCCTCCATCCTTTGAAGAAACCCAAGAACATAGTGTTACGAGAATGTGAGCTCATGTTAAATCAGTTTGCACCAATTCGTCTATGCAACATAACCGGTTTACTAAAAACCCCATTACAAAAGGAACCAAAAGGCTTAGCTCCATCTGTGTAATAAACCTTGCCTGTAGCACTAGAATAATAATAATAATAATAATAATAATAATAACAATAATAATCATTTGAATTGCTTATTTGTTACAAAAATTGAGTACTGTTGAATATTCTAGGCCAGGGTAATACATAAGAATAATATGACTTCACATGCACCTTTCACATCAATTGATTCCTATGCTCGAATAGAAGATATATATATATATAAAAAAAATTCATCCATAATAAAATATTAAGTTAAATAGCAACAAGAATTCATGATCATATATCGTAAATATCGATAATATACCTGGCACATAATCACATATATATATAACCCATCAGCGTTCACCAAAACATTTTCCGCATATGTCAGATAATCTTTTAGCGTCTGAGTTAATCCCATTTGTTGAACATATGTTGTTTGCCAGCTTAACATATATAAAACATCATCATCGTACGTCGACGCTGTAGAATCAATAAAATCTTAATCCCCTGAACTGAAGTGTTTTCTAATAGCGCTCCATAAAATTAAGTTGAGGTAGCACTCGGATACAGAGCATTTAACCTCCAGGAAAAGATAAACATGACTCGAATACGTTTACTCATGAAATTTTCCTTGCTTTGTGTTCTGTTAGTGCCTTTGCTATGTGTGCTGCTGACGTCACGGACATGGAAAAAACATGGTACACTAAGCGTATCCAAGAGACCTAGGAATGTTTCTTTTATACAATATGAAAAAGAAACTGTGGACTTGTGTGAACCACAAACGTCAAAAGAGGTACATATCGGGCCATGCATCCATGACAGGCTGTTCAGTAAAGAATTTGAAATGGACAGTTTAAACGGCAGCAAAGCAGTTCATGAATTTATGAAGCGCTGTAGAGCATCAAAGTTGATCTCGTTTCCTCTTACGCTTAGAGAAAACCTGAAAGGGGACGACGAACAATTACCAGTACCTAATATCGTCCATTATGTTTGGTATAATGGCGTTGCAAACTTTACATTTCTGGGTTACCTGTCCTTTTTAAGTGTCCACAAATACATGAAAGTTGATTATATCTATTTGCATGGGGAGAGCGAACCCATGGGACATTGGTGGAAGCAGACACTTAAGGATGTGGCCAACATATACTTTGTGCCAAGCATACGTCCAACTCATATATGCGGGAAGAAGATTGCCCATATTGAACACAGTTCAGATATAGCAAGACAGGAGATCATCTACGGTAAGAACGTCTTGTTTTATAGTCATATTTACCCAGAGAGGTATATGAAATAACCAAAATTAGAGTTAGAAAGACGAGAAAGGTGGTGCGTGAATGCGATAAGAATTTACTGCATCTCTCACTTCTTTTGGAAAACGTTGGTTTACAGGTAACAGATTACCCGGATACGTGTGAAGCGGTTTGTATATCATAACTGTGCCGGAGGGTGGGGTGGGGGACAAACATATTATGCTTTTCCTCTGATTTGCTGGGTACTTATGTGCTAAAAATTTACGCAGAAAAATAATGAACAGATTTCCATGAAAGAATGAGGAGGGTTAAGGCAATGCCCAAAGGAAAAACACATTTAAAGGGGTCCAATTACCTGACTTAAACTAAAGGTAATCCCTTCCAGCTTTGATAAAAATAGGCAAGAAAACATGGATATCACCGCAGACAGGCTGCTTGTCACATGGCGTTTTACAACAAGTGACTTTACCGCCTCCGCATATATGAAACCTACCACCTTCGGTTACATGTTTTCCCGTTTGTCATTATTTCTGTGTTTACAAACATGTTGTTGATAAATAAGTCCTTACATCCTTCACAAAGCGTAATAAGAAATTGTCACAATTAAATTTACCTTTAGATCCTTAAAATATACACAGAGGAAGCAAGAAATCACATAATTTCTTTTTTCAAAAGGTAGGTGAATGGGCACCTTTCATAGTTCAGGTAATCTTGACCACCATCATGTTTTCTCCTGCAAAGGCTTCTTCACCGTTGCGACACAGGGCGATTCCTTTGTCCCCAAATCATGATCCCAATTGATAGGAATTAGGGCATTCATTACCCATTCACTAGAAGAACCCGTGTTACTGAAGCGTGACACTGGATTGACGCATGACTGGGGGAGGTGTAACGCTTCCAAATTCGTAATCACTTTTACTAACTGCGCTTAGGTAAGCATGGGTGATAAGTATTCTCTCATGACTCAATTTCCTGACCGTCTGATTCACTATATCTTAATATCTGTCACGGTAAAATGTGGATCACTGACAAATATTTTGGAATATTTTCATTTTGTTCATTGCTTGCCGGAAATCTTCGATTTCGGCAAGCATGTTATTCAGTTCCGTATGTCTGTTTGTATGTTTGTCTGCATTCTACAGGCCGCAATTTAGCAGCAATTGCCCTGAAACTTATGTAGTTGGTATAAAATCGTCCTGAACAGAAGCCTATTGTTTTTGGTCATAATAGGTCAATGGTTAAGGTCAGGGTCATCGACACCCCTCATTATGAGTTTTTTTTTTTCATAACTTTGTCAAGACTGATCGTAGCCACATAAATTGTATCTCATTTTATTTGTTACTAAATGATCTTTCACCTGAAGACAACATTTTCTTATTCTGTGCAACTATTATTACGCATTTTTTAGAAAAGTTCATGGAATTTTAAAATGTATACCATTATTTTTGTAAATTGGTCATTTTTAAGGGACAGAGGTTTAGTTTTTTGCATGATGTAGATTGTAATTAATAGTACATGATTTCTTTCAAGTTTCCAAAAATGACGAACAGGGGGCGCTGCACAACATATTTCCGATATTTTATTAATGATGCCCTAGAGGCCCCAGTTTTGAAGTAATCGCTTTAAAACTCTGACATGATATGTTAAACAGGAATATCTCGAATCAAAATTTCATATTCGAATATTGCCACCAGGGGGCGCTGCAGCTTAAACACTTCAAAATATGAATTTTGCTCAATAGCTTCGAAACTATAAACAATGTTACAACTTTTATAACGGTATCTGAAATTACAATTAATGGGATTATTCTTGGGTGCACTTGACCTCATTCTGCGGTTACCATGGTGACCTACTTTAAGTAAATTCTTGGAATTTTTACCTTATCTTTTGTAACTTTGCCATTTTGTAATGCTAGAGGGGTGTAATTGTTGGCATCACGTAAAGTTCAGTTAGGGTTACAACATTATATTTCAAGTTCCGCAAAATAACCACCAGGGGGCGCTGCAGGAGCTTTTTGCGATATCTCACTTAATGAGGCCTTACATGCCTCAATTTTGCACCAATCATTTTCAAACGGATATGTTTTATGTTTTAGAATAGTAATTTCTTTTCATTTTTGGGATATGACCTCAAGGGGGCGCTGCACTGATAACACTGCAATATATCATTATTGTGTCATATCTACGAAGCTATAAATGATATTATAATTTTCATTATTGCATCTGAAACTAGAAAAGATGGCCTTGTTCCTGTGGCGATTCGGCCATCATCTGCAATAATCATGTTGACCTAATTTAGGGTAAAACTTATCGAACTTATTTTCAAACCCCAGAGTCTAAAACTTATACTGTTGGTAAATATCTATAACCATATCAGACCCATTTGTTTTTTTTTCAAAATTGGGTCAAAGGTCGAATTTCAAGGCTACAAATACGCCCCAATGTCGTATTTACTTAATAATTTGCTTATAGATTGTCGCATCCACATAAACAGTAGCTCATTTAACTCTTCTGCTCATTTTTGATATTATAAAATAATAATTTGACCTTGACCTATTCCTCTTTAAACTTCCGGCAAGCGGTCGACCTCTTGTCGTCTTGTTTGTCTGTCTGTCCGTCTGTCTCCAGCCTAAAATGTACAGTTTCGCTTTCAAACTTACACTGTTGATATAAAACCAAAAGACCCCGAAATCTATTGATTTTTTCATTATCGGTCAAATGCCAAGGTCATAAAAAAAGGTCGAAACTTTATTTTCGTCATAACTTTGTCAATATTAGACCTAGTGTCACAAACTTAGGCTCAATTTCTTCCGTTAGCTGGTTTAGTCGATTGACCTGAATCTTGTGTCGCTTTATCAGTATGTCTGTCTGTCTGTCAGTTGCCCTTAATTTCGCATATTTGCTAGTTCTTGCAACTTTCATTTTGTAACCTACAGGTCACATTTTTGCGGGAATCCTTTTGAAACTGGTACATCTTATGTCTTGCACTAAATCGATATTTTATTTTTGGGATATGGCTGATAGGGGGCGCTGCACTTGAACCACGCCAACCTATCTTTTTTGGCCATATCTCCAAAACTATATACCTCAATTGCATAAACACTTTAGCTTATTTTCTGCCTCAAGAGTCTTCTCAATAATCTGTTTAAGTCATCTGGTCTCAAGCTTGTGTCACTTTGTCAGTATGTCTATCTGTCAGCTGTCTCAATTTCTCCTGCTTGCTGGTTCATGCGTCTTACATGTAACATTCTTCAATCCTCAGTTTTGCTGGAATCACTTTATAACTTACACATGTGTATTATTTAAAAAGGTCAAAGGTCAAGGTCATTAAAACATGACAAGATTATTTTCCCCCTAATCACTTTGACAGCATTGGTTCCATCTTCTCAAGCAAATCTTCTTTGTTCATTTATTTGACTATTTCTACGTCATTTCCGGCAAGCGCCCGACCTCAGGTGGTCTAGTTTTTATTGTCGTTACATGGGGGGGGGGGGGGGGCTACATTATAATGGGCACCAGCACAGTAACGGAAACCCGACTCATATAAAAGGTGTTACTTATAGACCTTAATAAGGTTTATTTGGAGTCGTGAACCAGTCCATATGAATAAAACTTCATTGTTGACCATCCTCCCTATTGCGTCGATATCGCAAATGGATAAGGTTACCTTAAGTTATGCTAAGACTGAGGTATAAACACAAAAAGAATACATTAACATGGACATGTTAAAGTGAACTTCCATCTTCAAGGCAACTGCCGTCATTTTCGACCATTTGGCTGTTGCTAAGATAATACTGCAACTTTCTTTGTTACCATTTCAACATATCACATATCAGCGTCACCATTTTCTCCAAAGTATTTGTGTCATCGTTGTCCGTCTGTCTGAACCACGCGCTCGTGTACAGACACACTCATTCAAGGCTCACAATAATAACAGAGACCAGCATAGAAGATAAACGTATCTTTACTGCGTTTACCCTATCTAATACATCAAAGGTGTCTACTTTTAACAAAAATACGAGATCTGTTGGAAATCCTGGGACGCCCACACGATCCGCTGTACTCTGACGTCATTACCCAGACCCAGGTTTTCTGTGCTGGACCCGGGCGCCAAAGTCCTAACCAGCCGTATCTCGTCGGTACCTCTTGTCATGTCACTCTCTGACGAACCTCGCTCCTCCGCCGGCTACACTCGAGCGCCCTCTCTCAGCCTCGCTGACGACCCCTGCGTCCGTGCGGTGCGACTCTGCGTCTCACCAGACTTCAAGATGCTGCCCTGCGTCTCACCAGACTTCAGCCCTCCCGGCGTGTCCGCTTTTCCGTCAGCTGGACGGTATACCCACTCTCTGCGCCCCCTGCACTCTCGGCCTCGCCGTAGTGGTCTCACCCGGGGTAAAAAGCTATCAGAAAAATATACAGAATACTCATAACTCCTGGCTGATGAAGAAAAAACTTGCTAAAACGTTCTAAATGGCCGAAACTGCATGTATATAATGGCTCTCCGTCTCGAAACACTGTCGTTCACAAGATCGGGTTCGGCTCTCGATTGGCATGGCTGAGTCTCCGCTGCTGGGATCGGTGGAGGGAATGTGGGTTGCTTCTGCCTTTGTGGCTGTGGGTGCTGTGGCTTTTCTTTAAAGTCACCGGTGCGGGATGTACGGTGGCGGTCCCTCGCGCCTTTTTGCCTGGCTTGGTGTGGCATCGCGTCTGTTGGCTCTGAGAAAATGCTTAAGGAGCGCGCAGGGCTGAGGTCTTGACCACAGCAACCTGTAGCTGTTCGATGAGGGAAAACTACTTTAGTCATTCAAAACTTCTATGGCCATTTTAAATACCTCGTCACGCATGCCACGAGGGTCTACTGCCTAGAAAGATTCCTATCGGGAACGTTGCATAATACCCCTGGGCTTATGTCTGTTACACTTAAAGTCGAACATTTAAGTTACGTATTTACGTTACGTATTATCAGGGCTGCACGCGCCAAACGGAATAACATGCAGGATTACCTGTGATGCCCTAACAGTTAGGTGGCATTAATAACAATCCTTGTGATACATCCCATATTGACAATATGGGAAAAAAACCTGTATTTCCCTCAATTTTATCTTGCACATGGAGTGTCCGACAGCCCCTACTAAAACTGTGCACAAAACATTTAAGCTGCCTTCAGCTTTTGGTTACCACTAATTTATACGCTACCATGCACTAGGGATTACAAGAATGCTTGTTGCTCGAAACCTCGAGTTAACTATTTTTGAATGAAGCCTTTAACGAACCCTCCTTTAAAATAGTCTGCTTTTACTTTTTACAATCTGTATTTATACTGTGAAATAAAAGTCAAAAGTCTAAGTATTACATTCACAAGAAAGAGAAAAGTGAGAACAGCTTACGGGTCTTTAACCCCAACCTTTCGATGGCACTCTAAGATCTGCAGCTTCTGTCCTGCTTGCGAAGAGAGCTTGTGAATATTCATTAGCTTGGACACACTAGCTAAGCCATTTACAAAGGCGGGCCAATTCGCCTCGGACCTGGCTACCTATGAACTTATTGACCCGAGCGCTTGATCCCAGTGTGCCGAATTACAGTGAGCACTCAATCAACCAGAACAGTAAAAACAAGCGAATGATCGCACCCATGTGTATTAATGGGCAATTTTGTGTGAGGAAATGTGTGACGTGTCACAGTATTATTCATACCTCCATCAAGTGCTACCTCCGTATTATATTCCGTTTTTGATAAACCCAGTAATTGCCCGTTTATCATTTATAGTGTGGCTATTACCTACATGCAGTGCCCCATGGGTGCCAACATTATAAAGGGTTCCCTTTATTATTATGGTGTCAAGTGATCACGATCATTTTGATGAAATACTTGTTTCAGCTGCCAAATAATGAGAACTCTAGGTATTTAATTCCTTTTTACATCAGACACAGAAATACTAAGTGCTCGCTAAAATGAATATTATACTAGTACATTAAAAAAGACAAATGTTTCTAAAAGATGTATTATGCTGATGGAGAGATCATATGTATATAAACGACATATTAATAAACTGAAAGTATTCTTTTCAGAGTACGGTGGTGTCTACCTGGACACTGATGTTCTGGTGGTGAAACCTTTCCGGCCACTGTACAAATATGACCTCACAATGGGACGGGAGAGTTCAGTTAGTTTAGCTCTCGGCATCATGGTCGGGCGCCGTGGGGCTCCATTTTTTCGCTTATGGCGGGAAACGTATCGAACATTTGATCCAGGTGAATGGGCATACCATTCATGTGTGATACCATCGCAGCTCCAGAAGATTTATCCGACACTGATTCACGTAGATATAGGTCATCTCACCAGCCCAGACTGGGAACACAGGGACCAGATATTCCAAAAAGGCTACGATTGGTCAAAGAACTACGCCGTCCATATTTGGAAGAGGCACTCAACGGTGCCGACAGATCCGGAAAGAATAAAAAAGCTGGACAGCCTTCTTGGTGAATTGATGAGATATATTTATTTTGGGTCCAAAGACATGCTTTAAATATGTCTTGGTCGGGAGCTGTAATGTTTTTATCGTGGTCGGTTGATACTTTGACTGGTTGCTTAGTTAACGGGATGATTATATAATCGGTTTGTCTTTTAATGACTTTACTTAAAATGTTATGAGGGATTTTACTTTATTTTGTAAAAACCCCTGCTATACGTTAAGCACGTTGGAGCATCAGACCATAACTCCGAGTTTCACACCGTTAACCGTTGCCGGGATCGGCACTCGGGCGATCATCAAATATCCGAGTAAATCTCGGAGTAATGACATGATGCACCAACGTGCTTTATGTTTAACTAATCTGCTCTACCTCAGCTGTATCGAGCACCAAACTGCAAGCTCTGGAACCTACTTAGTAATATATATATCAGAAGTGGATCCCCCCCTTCTCATCTGAAAAAAAAACTTTTTTAAGGGTTTCAGACAATATTTTGTTGCCTGGACCCCCCCCCCCCCCATTTCCAGACCTGGGGACTTTTTTTTAAGGTTTTTCATTAGTCCTCCTAGGTTGGAAACCCCCCCCCCTTCCGAAATCCTGGACCCGCCCCTGTATTTATATATATATATATATATATATATATATATATATATATATATATATATATATATATATTCGCTGTAGTTGAATTGCTAGTCACCTGATGAACCGATGAGGCGAAACCGGCATTAGTAACTCAGATCTATTACATACCTTAATATATATATCATGCTCTGTTGGCAAACATAAAAAGTTTTTGATTGCACATAAACACAAACTTTACATATTCTATATTAGTTCTTAGAAAGTTGTAGTTTTATGTCAAAATCTACTCCTCAATGCTGCAACTTCATATACATTTCAAAGGCAGGTATTAGAGTATTCTAAAACAACGAGATAGGTAATAATCATGGGTCCAATACTAATGAAAGTAAAATTCAGTGGGAACCACTAATGTCTTGCCAAATAAAAAAATAGTAAACCTCTAAATCTTTCATTTTTATGTATATCATATTTTTACAGCAATTTCTTTATCTGAAAAGATTTTGTGTTAAGGTACACCCATCTGTCTTTACTGAGGGCTGAAACACTTGTAGTTTACACGTTAAATGTAACTTTCCTATATAAGATCGCGTTTTGTAAAATGAGCATTTTCACCCACAAGTTTGTGTTCGACTTTGTGTACCTCCATACTTGTGCAATTTGTATTATTTATTTGGTTTGTAGATCCGCTGCGTTCTGGTGTCAGCGAGAAGAGCGTAATCAGGATGTAGGGAAGGGGGCAGATGTCCAACCTAGGAGGTCTCATGACCCCTCCCCCCCCCGAAAAGTCCCTAGGTCCGAAAAGGGGGAGGGGGTTCCAGACCGCAAAATTTTGTCTGAAACCCTTAAAAAGGTATGCTTCGGATGAAATAAAGGGGGGAGGGGGGTCCGGACCCCACTGGACCCCCCCCCCCCCCCGATCCGCTTCTGAACCAGGTCCTTTGAGTTGGACTCGTTCGCTCTCAGTATCACTCTCTCCCGCCGGTCACACTCTCTCGGCCTAGTTGACGATCCTTGCGTCGAGAAAATATAACCGGATTTATTTCTTTTATTCTATTCTGTGGCCATCTTGGCTTTTGACCAATTTAAGATAGAATGAAATTCCTCTTGGCACCATATTTGAAATTATTGAGACCTCTTTCACTTTTTCGTACATTTTGGTTAACTCTTAACAGCTGTATTACGATGATTATGAACAAGAAATAAATCGATTGTTACAAACACCTTGACGGATTTTACTCCGTTCTACCAAGATAGAGCTCCCTAGCTGTTATTGTGAAAGGAATCGACCCAATGATATTGAAAGGGACATTTCGCCAGTCACTATAAAAGCAAATGAGGAATCCATTCTCTCTACTAGACAGAGATTGGCTCCACTGAAGCGTGACAGGCTGGATTACAGCTGGAGTGTATGGTCTACTCAACTTTGCCTTTCAGGTCCATTGATGTGCCATTTTGTGACATATGGAGACACAATAGCCTCGAATGCAGATTTTATCCTTGATGATACAGCTGCGGAAGCTGCAGCTGCAGCCGCCCTATGCAAACTGCAACAAAGGTGACATACCGAGGTTGCAACGCCTACCGCCCACCCGCAAACAACTTTTACTTGCAGTTAAGACCGGTCACTCTGAGATCACACGTACAGTCAAGTGCGCAATGTAACAGCCCAATCAACACAGCCAAGCCAAGGGACCTCCTCTCACCAAGCTACTCGGACAAGGTACCTGGTCATCAAAGCAGCCCAGCAAAGACAGCCCGCTGCGAACAGGGGCGTAAATATGTAACCCCCCCACACACACACGCACACACATTTTGTAAGTGGGGATGATCAATGTAATCATCCACCATGCTATTCAGAAAATAATAATTATATATTGAATATGGAATATATAGATAATTAGATATATAGACTTTTAGATCCCTTTCTTAGTTTACTATGAAATATTATATATCCATACATGGTTTATATTTAACATACACTGGAAACATAATACCTCATTTTAAAAATCTTATAAATAAGTTGCCAAAGTCATACTAAAATCCTGCTTGAAATCCATCGCTTTCCAGGTGTCTTTGATCTTTTCAATTTGATGGATTTCTAACCAGATTCAGATCCAAGACTTTAAGGAGTTTTCACTTATACATTCGTCCCCCGGGGATGTGGGATGTATTTGTTTGTTTGGGGGGGTGGGGGGGGGGGGGGGGTAGCATTACAAATTTGGAGCACCACAGAAAAAAAGTAAGTTTCCGCGGTAACTGAAGGGGTTACCCCCTCAACCTCCGCTTTGAATGAGCCTGCTGACTATCTAATAGAGCTTGTTTTGTGAAAGGATCTTGTCAGGATGTTCTTGTATATACTTCTAATATGTATGTCCTTAAATATAAATTCATAAAGCTTATATCCAAAGCATGTTTAATACTTGCCCTCTCGGTTGTTTCATGGAAGCGCATAATATTATCAAATATGACAGAGTTTATCTGATTTCATGATATGGTAAAACTCCCTGGAAGGTTTTATGTCAAGTTACATCAAATTTAAAATTAAATTTAACAAAATTGAGCGTATTTCACAATAAAATTTTTTATCATTTACAAATGTTTGAGCACCAATTTGTTAATATTGGTATTAACAATTACTTGATCTTTTACACATTTTTAATGGCAGAAGACAACAATTAATTTAGTCATCGAAATCAAGACGATAGTTTAAGAACAGCAAAATGGATTTGATCCCGTGTCACCAAGAAGATTATCTATTTATTGCTAAAGGAATCGACTCCCGTAATACTGAAACGGACATTTTAAAGTTATGCCACGAAGAGAAACTTTATCTGAAATATCATAATACTTTACGACTTTACCATCGACATAAAAGTGCAAAACTTTCGTTCACTACAGAGATTAGACGCTACACTCTGTTTTTACACATTGTCCAAGTAAATATATATGCAAATGAGGAGTTCACACAATTCGAAAAAACGGACTCCTAAGGAGTTTGTTGGTTGTATTGTTGTGGGCGTCAAAGACTATCACCAACAATACAGCGGGGCCTCAAAAATACACCAGGGGCGTAGTTATAAAGTTACTATGGAGTGTAATCTAGTCCTTTCAAATTTAATGGATTAAAATTATTTGAAGGCATATTAAATAAACATGAGTGTTTTTTTGTGACAATAAATAATATTTTGTAAACATACACATGTGCAATGAACACGTGTTTCCTTAAAATGTAAGACATTTTGATTTTTAAGTTTGGCAATTGTTACGGAACCTAATATCAACAGATCACGTAGTTGTGACGAGCCTAAATTTTGTAATGGAGATAAAAAAAAATCAGATTCTGTAACACTAGGCAGCGGGAAATGTCTAGGGGAATGAATAAAGAAGTCAGTGGATTTTTGTTAACAAATAATTATAATTTATTCTTAAAACAACCCTAACATTACAATACACTAAATCAATACAATTTCACAGTACAACAACAGTATCACAGCAAATCAATACAATTACAGCATAATAAACAAAGTGCACAGTACCTGGATACCACCACTGTCACAGCGACAAGTCCTTTAAAATGTATAAGCCGGATGAACAGTTCACACAAATCTTCTTAAAGAATAACAGTCCAGTTCATTCACAAAATCAATCCGTTATAATCCCAAAGTGAAGTTCTTGTTATAACCCTGAAAGCAAACTGAAGACTATATAAGATCCGTCACAAATTTAGAAGAAAATCTATAATTTCAGCACTTATCGGAAAAAGGTCCACAACTAACTTGCACGCTTCTGTGTCCGCTGGAATATTTCTCTCCCCTCCCTCCCGACTCTAAAACACATCCCCTCATTAAAAACTTCTCACCCCAAGCCGAGAACTTTCCATTTCTTGAACAATCCAAAGAACCCAATAGTACACACGTTACAGGAAACATCTAGAACAACGAATGCTGTGCCTCTACATATCAGGCTTCACACGTGGGCCGGCCCGGCTGGGCCAGGCGAGAAAGCCTCAGATTAGCATGACCGCTGTGTACACGTCAGACCCCACACGTGGGCCGTAATAGCAACGGCCAACGCTAGCGCTGCACATACACATACCATAAAAGAGACATCTGTAACACAGTTGAGACAAATTGTCCAGCCGTACCATAATGCCGGACTGGATGTGGTCCGTTTAAGGTAGCAACGACCTCTGACGGAAGGGTGAGTTCTGTATTCTTATGGGCTGGTTTACAGATATTGGCCCCACTCAAGCGTTACAGGTAGGATTACAGCTGGGGTTTATGTGCAGCCCAGCTGAGCCATTCAGAGCTGTATTAATCAGCCCCTTTGTGGCAGAAGACTTCGATGGAGACACAAAAAAGCCTCGAATGCAGTTTTTTCCTTGATGTTAGCGCTGCGGATTATGCGAACACAAAACACGCACAAAACTTTTTTTTGTCTGCAGCTAGTACAACAGAGGTAACATTACTGCATGCAGAGATTTCGACACCTTGCAGCAAACTTTAACTAGCAATTATAAGAGCGATTCCCTAAGGGCACACAGTCAAGTGTATTCTTTCAACTTCAAGAGCAGGGTTAAGATGTATTTGGCATGAGAACAAACCCTGCCAACAATTACGGATTTAAGCATGTTTGACCTGACATTTGACCCACTTGCATGGTCAGTAAATGGAACAGTATATGGGACTCTCGATCCCTTGGCACTCATTTCTTATGTCAGCATGCAATAATGGTTAATCCCCAAATTCATCAAGGTTATCTTTTTGCATAATGTTAAAATGACCAAGGATCATTGCACTATGCCCTTTCATTTACATATTCAACAATTCTGGAAAAAGTTGTATATAACTTTATCTGTCCGAGGAAGCTTCACCTGCATGAGTTTAAGTCTATATTTACAATACTGCGTCACGGATATAACACTTCAAAATAAATCTACATACTATATGTTTTACGGACGAATACCTTCTCTTTTATTTATTATTTTGAATGAATGTTGTCGATTTCTGCTCTGTATTTCCTCCATTTTCTAAATATTTGTTACATTTTTGACATTGTTTCTATTTTTATAAACTATCAGTTTACTACAATTAGATAGAGGTAATGTCGACACATGCATGATCATTGGGCTTGCAAACTTTGATAGTGAAGGGTTACAGGGTTTTGAGACATTTGTTTACATTTAACTAGATGTATCCATGAACACGGGTAATCCTAAAAATTGTTTAATTGATAGGTTTTAAAATTCCGTGAAATTTTAACAAAGTTTTGAATATAATGTCATTGAATAAAGTTCACTTCATATTCATTATTTCGCGCATATCCCTTGTTAGGAGGCATTATAAATTGCTAATTAAAATGTATTTGAAATCTGAAGTGTCAATATGTACCCACGTATCGGAAGAAAAGATCGAGGGTGGGGGGCTGTATATAGTAAACACATGTGGCGCCACGTGTAGGTGACAAATACATGTCAGAATGACTGGACTGAATACAGATATGGCAAGGGACTGAGAAAAAAAATGGTGGTACCGATAATAGGTTCAGGGGTGTTTTGATATGCGGTAACACAGAAGGAGGATCAGGACAGATTAAGTGACAAACTATTTAAAATTTTAGTTGTCCTCCTTCTTACAGTTGAGGTGTGGGAGCTGTTTAAAACAATGTAGGTGAATGGTGAATGAAGTTTAATAATGCACTGAAAACGTAAAAAAAGACACCAGAACTGAAGTAAAATATAAAATAATATTTATGAAATAATTTTGTCATTACAGTTCATAGTTTCATATCTGATAATAAAATATACTACTAGACTAATGATAGAGCGCGAAAAAGGAACACCGTGAAATTAAAAAAAAAAAAAATACAAAAACCGCGAAAATTCAGCCCGCCGATATAAAGGCAACCACAGTATTTGTGGGTATTTTATTACCCAGAAAGCGTCAAATTTTAAGAGGTTTCTTGGTGATTTTTTTTAAATCTTGATTTTGATATAAAAAAAACTTAATTTGTATAAAAATGTCTTTAGAATTATAGAATGATGCCAGTGGTGCACTTTTTGTTTTGATAGTCCATTCAATGAAAAAAATATGTAGCTTTATTTTTTTGCGCACTTCAGAACTCAATTTCACTTGTTTTTTTTTGTGATTTTCGATAAAATATAAATAAATATCCTTTCATAAAATATAAACATAAATTACACTTATAAATTGGACAAAAAAGTTTGTAAAAAAAGAACAAATTTGCTTCCTTTTAATTTAACTTTCGAAAGCAAAATTGTCTTTTTCCTTTTTTGTTTCAAGAGGGGTGCAATTGCAGGGATTTATCGGACAGAGTACTTGTGTACACCTACCTTCAGAATTTGAGTCGAAATACCTTGTTAATTTTTTTGTATGTACAAAAAATAAAATAAAATAATATGGTTTTAAATCCTCTAGGTAACGGTGTTGAGCATAGATAACGGTGTTGAGAACAGGTAACGGTGTTGAACTTCGGAAGTAAAAATAACCGTAGTGACCACTGGAATTCCAGTATTATGTATTAGAAGAAGCAAATACATGTTTAAATAGAAAAACGCAAATGTTTAAAATATTTAGCCTAAAATATGTTTCAAATTGTTTTTCATATATTGTATTTAATACCAAGTTCTCGACACCGTTACCTAGCTCTCGACACCGTTATTTTTCATACAGGTAACGGTTTCGAGTGGTAACGGTGCTGAGATTTTTTCCATCTATACATCAGACACAGGATAAAAATAACTTCCACACCGTCCCTAAGAGGGCAGCACGAGTTATCACTACATGAGCAACAAAAGGAGTCCATTTTCAAGGAGTTACATGTGACGGTTAATTTTTTCCAAGTGTAACAGTGTCGAATCTAAATAAACATACGGTGATTTTGTTTAACCCTTTAATGATTAACAGACAATATTGATATGACAGCTACTCAATTTCATTTATGTTTGGTTTATGTGTCCAAAATTTCCTAAACTCTAATAAACGCTGATCCCTGCATCCGCAAAGTGGTTTAAATTCTGTTAATGTGCTGTGAGGTCAAAAGGTCAGGTAACGGTGCCGAGTATTGTTTGGGGGACTTACTTTTTATATCCAAATTGTGGTATTAAAAACAAAATAGGCAGGCAAAATCAAGCGAAAATATTAAATTATCTTAATCAACTTCACCGCTGTGACCACGTGGAAAGCAACATATGTATAAATAGAAAAGTGGTTACGGAACAACGCTGTTTTTAATTTAAGATCCGAGAAAAAAGGGACAACGGAAATTTAAGGGTATTGTAACATTAACAGCTTTTTTTCTGTATACATGTATTTCTTCCCCGATTTAAATTAATTTTATCTCATAATAATAGTTTTAGCTTCAGCAACAATTTGAATAGTTATTCATGCCATTTATAGCATTTGCTAATTTCTCAGTAATAAATATAATTTCGGGGCACGAAATGCAACATTTATTGTAGAAATTCCCTTGTATGCAGTTTAGTCCATACATGGACCTCTGTATCCTATGATACTTTTGCTGGACGGACATTACGTTATGTCCGTCTAGCAGAAGTATCATAGTGTAAGATCTGACATGCGGCCCGCCTCTTAAATTGTAATTCAATATTATGTTTTCAACTAAAATATACAGAGACAGCAGAAATATTATTATATCTTACTGACTAATTTAAAGTCATACCATAGTTGTAAATATATAGAACTAAGAATACTGTTGTTATGTATATGAAGTGAACTCAGAATACTGTTGTTATGTATATGAAGTGAACAAAGAATACTGTTATGTATATGAAGTGCATTTTATAGTGACATGTTTATATAATATATATTTACACGAAAGGTGAACATAGGAAACTGTAGTATATTTGTATAAGAACCACAAGCCGCCCGGTCACCCTTGGCTCTCTCATTGTTACGCAATCTAGAAGATTATTATATACAAATTTATCCTTTTCTATTGTCATGTTTAGAATCAGTATACCTGATAGCACGTATACGAGGGGCCCACGTGGGTATATATGGGCTTCACATGGGCAGACATGGGCATGGGCGGACACAGGTAGTGCCCACATGGGGCCCATGAGGGCATTATCCAGATTGTCCTGCATTGTTCCACATGTGGGCCCATGGCGGGTCCCATGCGGCATGTTCGTATTTGTTACAAAAAATAAAAAACAATGATATATTATTAAATCTTTGAGAAGTAATCAATTAACTGCGAAATTGTTCTCCTAGACGTATTTTCATGTTTTTGTCTATTTAAACTCATCACAAGATTTACTTCTGAACTGAAATTAGGTCGAGGGAGCCAAGTGGGTTAAGTCACAAGGGTCCCGCCAGGCTAGCCCATGAAATACCAGTATAAACATCACTTTTCTGGATAATAACCATATCAAATCCATATACCCAGCCAAAATTTCCTTTAGTTTACTGTTCACATGTATAGTAACCTACAGGGGTTATATAAAAATATAGGAAGCTAATAAGTAATATTTGGGGTATTATAGTCAATTTTCAATACCTCTAGGAAAATCACACCTAGCAATAGAACCCCATAGTAACATACAGGAAACTATGGTAACATGATGAGTATTATAGTCAATTTTCAATATCTATAGAAAAATCTAAATTAACTGCAGGAGTCTGTAGTCACATAAAAGGAAACTTTTGTCACTTGAAGTATTTATTGTCAATTTTCAAAGCATATATTAGTTTGTAGTTTCCATTAATATATCATTATATATAACATAATTTAGAATATTATTAGAAAATAATCAGATAAGTATTTTTTTGTTATAAAATATTAATAAAATAATTTATTTCTAATTCATATTATTGAATATGGGCGGACACAGGTAGTGCCCACATGGGGCCCATGAGGGCATTGTCCAGATTGCACTGCATTATTTCACATGTGGGCCCATGGCTGGTCCCATGTGGCATGTTCGTATTTGTTACCAAAAAAAAAATAATAAAAACAATGATATATTATTAAATATTTGAGAAGTAATTAATTAACTGCGAAATTCTTCTACGTGACGTATGTTCATGTTTTTTTGTCTATTTAAACTCATCACAAGATTTACTTCTGAACTGAGATTAGGTTCAGGGAGCCACGCGGGCTAATTCACAAGGATCCCGCCAGGCTAGCCTATGTAATACCAGTATAAACATCACTATTCTGGATAATAACCATATCAAATCTGTATTTACCCAACCAAGTTCCCATAGTTTACTATTTACATGTATAGTAACCTACATGGGTAACATTAAGATATAGGAAACTAATTAGTAATATTTGGGGTATAATAGTCAATTTTCAATGCCTCTAGGAAAATCACACCGAGCAGTAGGACCCCATAGTAACATATAGAAAACTATGGTAACATGATAAATTTTATAGTCAATTTCCAATACCTACAGAAAAATCTTAATTTACTGCAGGAGTCTGTAGTCACATAAATGAAAACTTTAGTAACGTGAAGTATATTTTGTCAATTTTCAAAGCATATATTAGTTTGTAGTTTTCATTAATATATCTACTATTTTATAAAACATAATTAAGAATATTAATTAAAAAAAATCAGAACAATATATTTCGTTATAAAATATTAATATTAATATTAATTATTATTTTATTTCTTATTCATATTATTGAATCTGGGCGGACATAGGTAGTGCCCACATGGGGCCCATGAGGGCATTGTCCAGATTGTCCTGCATTGTTCCACATGTGGGCCCATGGCGGGTCCCATGTGGCATTTTCGTATTTGTTACAAAAAATAAAAAACAATGATATATTATTAAATCTTTGAGATGTAATTAATTAACTGCGAAATTGTTCCACGTGACGTATTTTCATGTTTTTGTCTATTTGAACTCATCACAGGATTTACTTCTCAACTGAGATTAGGTTGAGGGAGCCACGTGGGTTAAGTCACAAGGGTCCCGCCAGGCTAGCCCAAGTAATACCAGAATAAACATCACGTTTCTGGATAATAACCATAAAAAGTCTGTTTTTACCGAGCCAAAATATCCTATATTTTACTATTCACATGTATAGTTACCTATAGGGGTTATATTAAAATACAGGAAACTAATTAGTATTATGTGGGGTATTATAGTCAATTTTCAATGCCTCTAGGAGAATCACACCTTGCAATAGGACCCCCCATAGTTACATACAGGAAACTATGGTAACATGATGAGTATTATAGTCAATTTTCAATATCTATAGAAAAATCTAAATTAACTGCAGGAGTCTGTAGTCACATAAAAGGAAACTTTTGTCACTTGAAGTATTTATTGTCAATTTTCAAAGCATATATTAGTTTGTAGTTTCCATTAATATCATTTTATATAACATAATTTAGAATATTATTAGAAAATAATCAGATAAGTATTTTTTTGTTATAAAATATTTATAAAATAATTTATTTCTAATTCATATTATTGAATATGGGCGGACACAGGTAGTGCCCACATGGGGCCAATGAGGGCATTGTCCAGATTGCACTGCATTGTTCCACATTTGGGCCCATGGCGGGTCCCATGTGGCATGTTCGTATTTGTTACAAAAACAATTATAAAAACAATGATATATTATTAAATCTTTGAGAAGTAATTAATTAACTGCGAAATTGTTCTACGTGACGTATGTTCATGTTTTTTTATCAATTTAAACTCATCACAAGATTTACTTCTCAACTGAGATTAGGTCGAGGGAGCCACGCGGGCTAATTCACAAGGGTCCCTCCAGGCTAGCCTATGTAATACCAGTATAAACATCACTTTTCTGGATAATAAACATATAAAGTCCGTATTTACCCAGCCAAAATATCCTATAGTTTACTATTTACATGTATAGGAACCTATAGGGGTTACAGAAAAATATAGGAAACGAAGTAGTAATATTTGGGGTATTATAGTCAATTTTCAATGCCTCCAGGAAAATCACAGATTGGAATAGGACCCCATAGTAACTTACAGGAAACTATGGTAACATGATGAATATTATAGTCAATTTTCAATAGCTAAAGAAACTTTTTAATTAACTGCAGGAGTCTATAGTCACATATAAGAAACTTTAGTCAATTTTCAAAGCATATATTAGTTTGTAGATTCCTTTAATATCACTTTATGTAAGCATAAAGTAAAGCTATAGTTTATATTAAAATAACTATCATTTATATAACATAATATAGAACAGTACTAGTGCATGTAGGTAGTGCCCACGTTGGGCCCATAAGGGCATTGTCCAGTTTTTCCTGCATTGTTCCCCATGTGGGCCCATGGCGGGCCCCACGTGGCATGTTCGTTTGGTTACATAAAATAAACAACAATAATATATTATTAAATCTTTGAAAAGTTATTATTAAACTGCGAAATTGTTCTACGTGACGTATTTTCATGTATTTGTCTATTTAAACTCATCACAGGATTTACTTCTGAAATAAGATTAGGTCGAGGGAGAAAGGTGGTTAAGTCACAAGGGTCCCTCCAGGATTGTCGATGTACCCATATAAACATCACGTTTCTGGATAATAACCATATAAAGTCCGTATTTACCCAGCCAAAATATCCTATAGTTTACTATATACATCTATAGTAACCTATAGGGGTTACAGTAAAATATAGGAAATTAATTAGTAATATATTTGAGGTATTATAGTTAATTTTCAACGCCTCTAGGAAAAACACAGCTAGGAGTAAGACCCCATAGTAACATATAGGAAACTATGGTAACATGATGAATATTATGAATATAATCAGATAAATAAATATTATAAAATATTAATAAAATAGTTTATTTCTTATTTATATTATTGAATATGTATTCAAATATTTTATTTTTTAATGCTATTAATATTATTTTTTCATTATAATTATCATTTGAATTACAATAATTATTCATATTACATTATGATATCTTAATATAATGTCATTAATATATTATTTCTGATTTTATTATCAATTTTAATTTTGATAACTAAATATTGCAATAAGAGGCCTAATGATAGTTATAATGAAAATAATATATTCATAGTATTAAAAAATATCATATTAATAATAAATAATCAGATAAATAAATATTATAAAATATTAATAAAATAATTTAATTTTTAGTTTATTTATATTTTGATTTTAAGTGAATCTTATATTTATTTAACTTAATAAGAACAACTTAAATTGAATATCAGGTTTTAATATATCTCATATTTTCAGGAAACCCTTAACTAATCTTCAAAATGTCAGTTTTATATCTTGACCGTTTGTTTATACTGTGCAATTTCAAGCAATTTAAACGATGAATATAACGTGCACACAGTCTGACGACATATTTGCTTACAACGAAAGAACTATTTCGTGTAGCGTAATCCGCGGTCTCTTTGACGTCACGCTGCGTGTGGGCCCGCGTAGTGATAAGAAGGAGTGCACTATAGTCATGTCGTCTGCTGGGCGGGACTGTCAGGCGGGGATATTTCGGCATGTGGAACACTAAGTTTCGTTAAGAAGTTCATAATTTTATAGTTTCGAAGTTCTATAGACTTCATTTTCACAGAGGATACAATATTACTGGAGTACGCTTTTTCTACAGTGTTTGATAAACGGTTAAGCGCAGCGAGTTGCGGAATTGTCGTCAGCCAAAATGGCTATGTCAAGGTCTCAAGGACGCTGGTTTGTATTCCGGGATGTTCGGTGTCCGAAGTCGGAGGGCCTGCAAGACGCAAATAAATTGCTATGGTGAGCCATGGATTACTGACAAACTATGCCATATGACCATGAATAATCACGTCATGCTCTTTAAATGAATCAATAATGTTACATTGTCACACGGTTTATCTATTGCTTAGTGTTAGTGTTATTGTTAAAGATTGTCATGTAAATTTTAAAATTTAATATTTTTTTATACAAATAACAATGTCACTGTAACTGTAAGTATATAGAAGTATATTTAAATACTTTTTTTTGCAGATGTACATATTGGCTGTCATGTTGCCTTTTTTACTCTATATATCATGACCATATTTAAAAAAAAAATTATCCATTAGGGTTTCAGTTTCTTTTCTTTTTTTTTTACCTACAGTAATAGGAAGTTTCATATTAAGTTCCCTTTAATAAAAAAAAATCAATATGCTAATTAAATTATTTTATATTATTAATATATTTTGAAAATAGTTTGGTTTAGAGCAGTTCATGCAGAGAATTCTAGTAAATCTGACACCTGATATCATGTGTCTTTGTATAGTATGCATGCTATGGTTTGTGGTTTTTTTTAGATCCACAGACAACAGGGAAAATTTATTCCACATCGTTTAATAGTATTAAAATGGATTTTTTTTATGAATAATATTCAAAGTTGATAAAATTTTTTTTAATGTCAGTTTTTTTAAGTTTCATTGTAAGTTAAGTATTTAAAAATATTAAAACAAAGTTTTCTGCTTTAGATATATGGGAAAACACACATGAAAAAAAAAAAAACCCTGGAGAGAACTCAACCCAACTTCCTATTCAAGCCCATACATATTGTCATTTTGGAGAACACTGCAGGGAATGTCCAGGCAAGCAAAATAACAATGGATCTGGATCCTATGTTCTGAACAATTGATGAGTTCAATATAAAATTTACTCCATTAATGCACTCATTTTATGTATTCAAAGGATAGTAGCACAAGTTGGAATAGGTGAAAGTCACACCAGAAACTCTGATTTTACGGACATATATTTCGAATCTTTTTATGGAAGATTTATTGATACCAGGAATTATTCTATCTTTCAAGAATCCCTTTTTTGCGAAAGAAGGATTATTTATGTGCTGTTAAGTTTAAAACGGTGCAAAGTTCAAAGTGGAGCCTAAATTGATGAATGGTGAATTTCTTGTTAAAAGAAAAAAAACAATTTTCAGATGGGATGTGGCACATATATAAAGGACCATAGAAAAGCGTAGAATAATCCCTTGGTAGATATAGTACTTTCAAGTTTCAGATGTATTATCCATGTTATTTTTGATTCTAAATAATGTTTGTAATTAACATTCTGGTGAACCACCAATAAAGTATGTAGTCCTTAATATTATGTTCATACTTATTTATTTGCTTTGAAAATTTCCCATTCAGTCTAGGGTTAATTATATGTTGAGCTCAGCTGACTAAAAGTCATCTGAGCTATAGCCATGTCCATTGTCCGTCGTCCGGGCGTTCGTCCGTTAGTAGGGTATTTTTTGTAACCGTTGGACATATGAATCCGAAATGCGGCATATGGTAAGATGTCCTCCCAAAAAAACCTACCATACCGAAAATTGGGTCGCTCAACTTCGTTCCTTTTAAATATTTAGGTAAAAAATAAATTTTCCATTTAAAGCCAGTTCTTAACTTCCAAGATCATCAAAACTTCTGATCTGATATTGATCATATTTGATATAAATATTTCTCTATATATTTGTCATGTACATACCAGAAATTAGTCAGTATTGTGTAATTTCTTGAAGTTGTGAGCCCTTTCTTAATTATAAGGCCTTACATATTTAATAAAAAGTATCTCGAACAAAGAAATGGACAGTGATGGGAAGGAGAAGGGAAAAAATAAAAAAAATAAATATAATTCAAACATTAAAGATATAAAAACCGCCATTTTTCCATATAAATTTTGCAAATGATGACATGAATAGATAGGAACTATATGTTCCCTTTTACAATGAGTAGTGCAAATAAAGTATTCTCAGTATCTACAGGATATCCTCATTATTTTCTTGATGGGCCAGTGAAAAACTTTTAAAAAATCAAGATTTTTTCTTTTTAAACTTTTTTCAATTTAAACATTTTTGTAAAACTAATCAGTCCATTAAAACAATTTTGTAAAACCAATCAATCTATTTTTCTTACTTAAACAACTTGAAAGTGTATAATAACCGGTATAGGACACTTGTTGCAAATTAAACTATTAATTTGAAGTATGTTATATGGTCGGTGGCAATAAAAAGCTAACATCAAGTAAAGGAAAGTTCAGGCAAATAAAAATAGCCATGCAATATACAATTCGAATTACAAACGCATATGTTAGCAATATAAGGGTTCATCAGAGCCACCCAGTCAGAAATCAAGAAAAATAAGCAAACAGTCTTTTTCTTTAAAATATCACTTAAAACATCTTTAAGATAGGATCTATCTGTTGTCAATCATCGAAAAAAAACCCTCAGAAACACATAAAAAAAACACAATATGTAAAATATGGTGAAACTATTCCAGTCAGGAATTTAATCATATATATCAAATTAATTAAAAGTTTACCCCTTAGAAATGTAAACAAAAATAACAAACTAATATAAACAAATATATCAAACGTAGGTATATACTGATGAACATCATTTTAGAATGTTTTTTTTTTTTTTTTGCATCAAACGATTCGGAGCCCTTAGAATAGCGGTATAACGCGGCATTGGCCACAAATAACACAGGTGCCTATCGCAATTTTTAGCATTTTCAATGTGTGAATATTTGATTAAAGAGTTTATTTGCATAAGACGACCTACCGGGCTTCCATGCGATTAGCTGCGATCGCCCAGCAGCCCTAGAAAAAGAGCCAATCAGAGATTCATAGTACTTTACGCGCATGCGAGTGTAGTTTCATTCATGTGGTTTCATAGCGGGAAATAGTCTGTGCATGTGCAACAATTCCAGTGCTCACAAATGCGATGCTGCAAGCATAGGTATATGGCGATCGGATATCCAAATTAGCTTATTTCATTCTGAATTTTCAAAATCAAAACCTCATAGTCACATGTTCGCAGCCATTTTAACAAAGAGATTTAAATAGGTCGGCTTTTTCCGCCTTCGGCCTTAGAATTGCCTGTAGAGGATTTATCCACGCGATTTCAAGAATGTCGCTATAGTCCGTGACCCTCCGTGGAGGATGATTCCGAAACTGATCTCGGCAGGACCATATAAAAGCCGGACATTTTCGGACACCTCGTGGAGAATATTACAAACCTCGCTGATATTATTTTGAATGTTTTCAAAAGTAAGCGGTCCATCATTACAAGTAGAATAACTGGCTATTATCAAATAAATTTAATTTGCATAATACGTAATAAATATGGGGGGGGGGGGGGGGGGGGAGCTGCGTTAAAATATACACGATCGGAAATAGCCCTATACCTCCCGTGCTCTAGATCGGACACTGTTTTGTACGCCAATCCAGAAGCAAACCGCGCTCAATCAAGCTTAACTAACATGATCGTTCCAACTTGGTTAACGTTGTTCTGCCACGCAGCCGTACGAAGGGTTTGCAAGAAAGACTTAAGTGTGTAATGGCAAAATTAAGCTAGTTATTTAAATATTTTTTAGAGGCTCTTATTGTGTCAATTGCATTGTCATGCAGCCAACTTTGGTCACTGGAGGGCATTCAATGCATCTCTCTCTGCTTACCTGATTCATAATGGGTCACTTGGGACATCCTCTGCTGTAACAAGTGTACATTAATTTTCATATCAACCCCCCCCCCCCTCCGGCACCAAATGTAATGTGAAACCTATCGTTTGAATTCTTCCTTGATTGACACAGAAATTACATTGAAATGTAAAGCTCACTTGGTTATCTAGACATAATGAATTACTCTAAATAAATTAATTCCCTTTTCAATAATTTTGACAAATTAAAATAAAATTAAACCCAACAGGATACGTAAAATGATAATATGAGCCAAATTATGGATTAATGAAGGTGCAATTTAAAATTGTAAATTCTGAATCAAGTTAAATTTTCAGATATTTATTGTTTTGCAAATTTATAAAATATATATATTATTAGTGGTAAAAAAAATAATACATGTGAATGTATAATGTGTTGTTTTTGGACAAAATTTGGGATAAATGAAGATGCTATTAAGAATTGTAAATCAACTTATGTATTCAGATATATATATATATATATGATATATTGCAAATGTATAATATTTATAAACTTGAAAAAAAAAAAAAGATTGATGTGATGAAAAGAATGAGGATCTTATGCAAATATTTTTTCATTATTTTCCTGCCTAAGCATAAGATAAAATAAAGTGATTGGCTTTGTTTTTCCACCTGTCTGTCTTTTTTTCAATTTGTTACAATTATGAATAAACATTTCCTCCCGTAAGTACTGTTGCCTTAAATTTCACCTCTCACCAGTAACACCCCCTTTCTCTTGCCATTGAGCACCTGCACCTGTGGACTGGCCCATTAGTTTAATAGCAAATATATAAGGATTTATTAAATGAGAAAAAAATCAGTGTAATAAAAAAAAAGGATATAATTGAAACATATTATGTTCTTGCCTCAGCAGTATGTGACATAAAGGGACCAGTGCCATCTGTCCATCTTCTTTGTTTAATCAACTCTTTTCCTATAAGCATTGTTTAATTACCCCCCCCCCCCTCTCTCTCTCTCTCTCTCTCTCTCTCTCTCTATCCAAACTTAAGCACATAATTTTTTTTCATGATTGCATTATTAACGATAAGAGGCCAAAATATTAATGTTTTACACAGTGAGTACAATATACATGTATACTTATCAGATTTAGCTTATGTTCATTTGAAAATAAAATTTTCAATTTTTAGCCAACCTGCGAGCTTATGCGATGATGCGCCGTCGTGCGTAAGTGCGTCTTGTGTCGTGCGTCGTCTGTACTTTAACCATAGCTATCTAAAAAATGGCAGGAGCTAGCATCATTTTTTTTTTGCAAATAATCAGTCACCTGAAAAACTCTATCGGATTTTGTTTAATTTTTTTTTCTAACTGTATTTTCTTAGATTTAAAAAGGAAAACGCTAAAAAAGATTTAAAAATCTTCTTCTCCGAAACTGTCCAAGCAAATTGTCCAATATTTAACAGAAATTATCCCTGGAACAATCTCTCTCAAGTTTGTTCGAATGGTTCCAGTTCGGAGATTTTTGGCCGAGTTACAGGAGGTTAAACTTAGTCATCTGTCCAAAAACGCACACTAAAATGAAAATGATCTCAGTAACTTCTGGAGCTAGCATCACCAAATTTTATGCAAATGTTTTATCACATGTCATATCTTAAATTGAGGTATTAGTGGCGCCTCTAACATTGACCTTTTTTACAAGCAAAAATGTAATTTTAGACTCTTCAAGCCTATACAGTTTTATGATGAAACTGTTAAGCTGATTGGTTAAAACTTTACAAGAATTATTCAATGGTAGGGTTCTGTCAGTTTTATAAGAATAGATTGGGTAAATGCAGCTTTTGCCAGTGTAGCCAATTGGAAAAGGCTTCCAGTGTTTGAAAACAGATTTGACATGCCAAGTTTCAACATGCCAAGTTAGGAGGTCACTCAGTTCAACCAGTTTAGGTCCAGACATCACCATGGCAACTGACCTGGCTCTGTTTGGTGTCTAGACACATCGTCTAGACGTCTAGACACATCATCTAGACGCAGAATGCCCAGATTAGAACTAGTGGAACTATATCTTTCAACTCTTTGAAAAAAAACTTGGTTTGTATTTATAGCAAATCTGTGAGCTTATGCGATGGTGTGCCGTCGTCCGTCGTGCGTCATAGCTATCTCAAAAAGGGCAGTAGCTAGCATCACCATTTTTTTTTTTTTTTTGCAAAAAAATTAGTCATCTAAAAAATTATATCGGGATTTGCTTATTTCTTGGCTAAACAATTAAAAAATTTTCTTGTCCGAAACCATGCTGCCAAATTGCGCGTTCATCCGTCCCAATAATCATCCTTGGCAAAAAAAAAAAAAAGAAAACATATCCGAAATATCCTGACTGATACATCCTAGTTTTATAATGTCTTAGGCCGAAAAATACAGAAACGTCTGAAACGTCCATTTTGCTGAAATCATAATGACGAAGGTAGATATGCAGGACATAAGAGGAACAATATTAAATTTAAAAAATAAACCTCCATTCATACTCCCAAACTTTTGTACAGGTTCGCATTAGGCCTGTATGCCTTGTTTTGGGAGCATTTTATTTCAGCTAATAAATAAAATGTGTATCACATTATTCCTTGTTTTATAAGTGACAGGTTCCATGATTATTTTATGCACATATCACTGTCACATAGCTGAAATAAGGATACTTCTAGAATTATTTGGTCATGAGAGACACCTCCACCTTTGATATAGTCCATAAAAGTACACATTATTAGTATGACAAATATATAGTTAATATGTAATTATCACCAGTGAGCAGGGCTATTTCCTCTGAGCTTTTCAAATGTGTGTGTGTGTGTGTATATATAAGTTGTAGGAAATGGTTTAAAATCATAATCGATGATTAAAAAATAAAAACGGCTGATGATCGATAATTTAATCGATTATTATATGTACTTTCTATATTACCGTGTAATCTACTGTATACTAGTACCATAAATATTGACCCTAGTAAATAGTCTGACTTGTACATCACTATTCATAATGAAACAATCCATTCACCCGTAGCCAAGTCGAACTTGCCGACGGACGATTGTTGGCTGCCGCAAGGTTCTGTTGTGATGCTGTTCGCTAAACATTGTTATTTTGTGTTCGCATATCTCTGACAGGATTCTTTGCATATGCATGCATAATCATATTACCCGATTATGCAAAATGCAATCGATTAATTAATTTTGGAAAAAAGACCAGTCATCAATTGATTAATCGGAACACCACTGTATTACACAGTGAAAACAGAAAAGTGGTAAAACGGTAAGCGTTCCCTGCTGGCACCTGGTGACCCGAGTTCAATCCCGGGTGGCTATGAGAGCGAGTTGTAGTGGCCTGTCCAGGTCCCCCTGTTTCCTCCCCCCCCCCCCCCCCCCTAACAGATTACCGCACGCCACCATCCTTGCCATGGAGAATGTCTTGTGTTAGTTTTTGTGACCAGTTGTACCATTCATGTAAGATAAAGTGGCAAGTTTGTACATATTATTCTGGAACGAATAAATCATGCTCATGCTTTCAAGAACAAAGAAAAATTGTCCAAAACACATATTGTATTATCTAGGGCTGGTAAAAATTCACTTATAAATGATTTAAAAAAATCAATTTAAATAATCCTTTATTGATTTAATCCAACTTTATTTATATCCACTCCGTTTGCATGCAGTGATAAACACTCCAAGAACCCTTGTGTCTGCTCCTGTTTAGCCCATTGGTAGCAATTCTTGGGCCTCATATACAGACCCCGCCTGTTACCCTCCATGGGCCCACATGTGTACACATGTTGGCCCAACGTCCGAGCCAACATTGGACCCGGGAGCAAAAAATCAAGGGTGCCCACGGGGTTAGCCCATATGGGGCCCATGGACATGTACCACAAGGGTCCCTTGTTTGCATGTAGGGACAAACCATCCAAGGACCCATGTGTTTTCACCTGTTTAGCCCATTGGTAGCCATTCGTGGGCCCCATATACAGACCCCGCCTGGTACCCTCCATAGGCCCACATGTGTACCCATGTTGGCCCCACGTCCTAGCCAACATTGGACCCGGGAGCAAAAAGTCACGGGTGCCCACGGGGTTAGCCCATATGGGGCCCATTGACATGTACCACAAGGGTCCCTTGTTTGCATGTAGTGACAAACCCTCCAAGGACCCTTGTGGCTGCCCCTGTTTAGCCCATTGGTAGCCATTCGTAGGCCCCATATACAGGCCCCACCTGGTACCCTCCATGGGCCCACATGTATATACCCATGTTGGCCCCACGTCCTAGCCAACATTGGACCCGGGAGCAAAAAGTCACGGGTGCCCACTGGGTTAGCCCATATGGGACCCATGGGTTTGTACATATTGGTCCCACATGGGTCCCTTGTTTGCATGCTATATATATATATATATATATATATATATATATATATATATATATATATATTTATATGCATGGTCTCTTCTGAGGCGGGGCACCGGGAGCGTCGGCCAATGGCGAACCGGGTTGAATGATTGACGGGGACAAGGGCCGGTAGGTAGGGTGACCAGCGGAGAATGTGAGGATTGTATTTTTGGAGAAAGATGAATAAACACGTCTCTTCAGTAAACCTGGCTTGAGTCATCTTACCCCAGTTAAAACTTTACCACAGGACATAAAGTCCATGTATGGACTAACTAGTATGCAGTTCAACGTCAGGTCAAATGAGCACGGAACTATCATCCGACTTAGCATCCGACATCCTTACTGCAGTCTTGCAGCGCTGACATATATAGTAAACAATACGTATCACAGATATATGGAGTCCGTACGTGGCGGACTACCGACATCCGAGTTTTAGTCCATACCGCCAAAGTTGAAAGGTCACGAATTGTTATTAATGGTGATAACACATGAAGCCATGGCAGACAGAGCGAGGAGAACTGCCATCGGTATCGAGAAGAAGAAGGAGCGTAACATGGAGCGGGGTAGGACGAGAGTAGCCCTAGGTGCTGCCTTTACACGTTGGTATGAGCTGAAGACGAAGTTACGTCTGCAGAAACACGCAGATTTGGCCAATTTCCTGCTGGATTTGTGAGTACTGCACTTGTAGACTGGCAGTTGTCCCTCTCCAGATCTCTGGATCTTATGGGCCTGTGCTAGATCTGTTGTTCGTCCAACAGATCTAGCATTGAACGATAATGTCCGGAGATTGACTGGTAGCTAGCTACTCGTCCAACTTTGGTTGGGCATTTCCTAAACGCGAATCCGCTCGCGTGCCCGTACGCGGATCCGTAGTTTTAATCACATCTTTATACAAATTCTTTTCACAGTTGCAGGAATGACCTGTACACTTATGCTGTGTAATGGTGAAATGGTTGAAGGTTAAAAAATAAAAAAAACCAACTAGTTATACACATCAAAATACATGCATTGATGCCTTTGGTATTAAATGAGTCTTTCTTTTGTTGTTCTAAATTACCTTAAAATATTATGCAAAATTATCCCCTAACCATACTTGTAAGCCACCATGATTAAAACAAATATTTTTTTTTACTTGCAAACTATTTTTTTTTTGCATAATGAACTTGTGAGGATGTCACCTATTAACGTTTGCTTTGTGCATATCATCACAATTAAGATCTCCTATTAATGCTCGTCTTATACAGTATCACCAATTTGACCGTCTGACATCAGAAAGTCTGTGACCAGCATAGTAGGGTCAGAGTGCCTCTACATCTTGCAACAAGGACAGCACTGTAATTACTCTATTGGGATGCAAATATTTTTATCATTTTGACAAAGCCTCATTTCTTCAAGTATGCTGTCACTCGACAAAAAAACAGACCAACCATAAGCTTTAACAGTATACTTCCTGACAACCCTAACCATTTGTGAAAAAAAATTTGTTTTAACTCGGTATATTATTATTAAGATTCTTTTCACAGATAATCTATTATGTTTCAAATGCAGTATATTTCAATCTTTGTGTTTATTGAAGCGATCACTTATTCAGACATGTTTTGTACATCCTTTTATGTTTCATCAACAGATATGATAAACACTCAGGTGAGAAAAGTGGAGTGATTGAGAGAAAGAGAAAACTGGCAGTACCCCTGGAACCCCCCATATCACTGGAGACTGTATATGCTATGCCAGAATATACAACGCAGGATTTACTATTGAAATCAGAACCAAGTTTAGAAGCCTCAACCAATTACAGGTACATTTTAGCTCAGGTGCCTTCACTCATGCTGAGGTATACTGCATTGTCTTTGTCCATTGTCCTTCTGTTATGTAAAATCAGAGAGGAAACTCAAAATTAGGTCACAGTGACCAAATATCTTCACAGTGAACTAGAGAGCAAAAGCAGGCTTTTAAGCACCATAGGTGTCAGACTCTTTTTAAATGTTTGAAGCAGTCACATATGGTTATAGTCAGTATTGAACACTGGTGACCTTAAAAGTGAAGGTCTAATCTGCAGAAGTATAGGATTTTCTGTGAGCACCAAAACTTTTGAAGTACTGCATTTTCTTTCTTCAACTTTGACACATAAGTTGTTTTTGACATGTTCTCAGACATACATGTAATTCGTAAAAACTGGTGTTCTGATTTTTGAGGTCTGCTCTTAAAAAATCTAGAATAATTGTGACCCTTATAACTTTTGAAGTACTTTCAAAGATTTTTTCTTCAAATTTAATACACTAGTTGTTTATACAATGCTCTTTGATAACCTTAAAAACTGGTGACCTTGAAATTGACTACAAGGTAAAATCAGCCAAAATATAAATATTTTGTTTACCTGTATATATATATATATATATATATATATATATATATATATATATATATATATATATATATATATATGAATATACATATTGTTTTTCACATCAGGCAAGCTAGACAGTGGCTAATTTATTTGGTCACTGTTTCAGATGAAGGCGCATTTACCATGGTACAAAGTTTTTACATAGGCCAACCCTGAGTCCCAAATGCTTGGTTGCCCAGACCTGTCTGTTGCTCAGATTTAAAGAAAGGTGGCAGTACAAGAAAACAAGGTCCCCACCCTAAACCCTTTTTAAAAGGAATAATTGTTAACTTATTGAATGCCAAAATATGCTGTTTTATGAGCTCAGGGGGAATCACATCTGAGTTGAAGGGGCCTATTCACTTGCAAGGCGTGTTAAAGGGGACCAATCACCTGTCTGACCTTTTTAAACTAAAGGTAATCCCTTGGAGCTTTCATAAAAAGGCCAGAAAACGTAGATATCTTTGCACTTAGGCTGCTTGTTTAATTAAAATCAACCAAATATAATCAAAACAAATTTATCAAGGGCATTTGGCAGCAAGTCAGGTAATCCAGAGCTTTGCAAATGGTGTTTTGCAACAAGTGACCTTTCTACCTCCACATATATGCAACCTACCACCTTAGGTTACATGTTTTTCCCATTTGTCAAAATTGCTGTTTTTACAAACAAGTTGTTGAAAAAACAAGTTCATATATCCTTCATGAAGGCCGTATAAGAACTTTTCATAAACCAAAATTACCCTTAGATCATTATATACACAAAGAGGAAGCCAGAAATCACATACAGTAAATTCTTTTTCATATTAGGCAGGTGAATGGGCACCTTTATATATGCATGAAGTACAGTGTTTTCTCCTTAATATAATGTCTTATCTGCCAATATTCATTCCAAAACTGTTTGCTTACTTCTGTACATAAGTAGAAATATACTTGCAATGGGCACAATCACAAGCACAAACAAACATAGCAATCAGGCCACCTGATGGCCTGCCGAACAACTTCTCAATATCAAGATTGTTTCAAGCATGCAACCAATGTTTATTTTGTTTCTACATTCATTTTATTCTTCATTCCTAGGATGTGTGGAGCATGCGCAGAAGTGGACCTCAGATAGCTGTCTTATAATGATTTACAGGCACAATAGGTCATGTTTTCTCGCAAACAGAATCATAATGTATAAAATCAGTGAAGTGGAGCGAGTTAGTCTGTGTGCCAGGACAATTTTGCATTAATACTTTTATATTCAGAAAATTTTACGTACCTGTATACATATATTTTTGCAAATGGTCCTATACTTTTAAACTGATACCAAAATTGTGTTAGTGTTATGGCCTGTTTCTGCTGGTTGGAAGAGAAAAAACAAACCCACAAAGACAGTTTTAATAATATTGCACTACCAGTTTTATGAATCAAATCTCTGTTAAGTACTAGCTATTTTTTTTAAATTTAATTACATTTTTCAGTGAGCAGGTACCCCTGGAATATGGTGCGAAAGGTATGGCTTACAGTCCAGCTGCCAATGCTTCGATGACAGCAACTGAGAATGGGGAAGGGACTGTTAGGGCCTCACTCCCTGAGCCAAGCACTCCATTCAATCATTTACGGTAGGAAATAATCCTGAACAGAATGCTGACAGGTCTCACTACCCCCGGTACCCCTGCCCCTTAGACCCATCAGCGTCCAGCATGAGAATGATACGTTCTGTTATACCAGCTGTCTGATCAGGCTGGAAGGCTTGTTCTGCTAAATGCTCAAACCCCAGTCTCACCAGTAGGGGGTTTGTGAGGCTGTCAGCATCCAGTTCTAGACTGATGAAATAGTGTACACAGTTAAACCTTTGTGATAACTAATATGACCACTCTATGAATGGTCTAAAGTGGACTTGATACACTGGTGCTCTTATTAGACAGTTCAGTTATAACCAGTGTGAGTATTTTTGGTCTTAGTAGGCAGGTGGTCTTCTTAGACAAGTGGTCTTATGGACCGTTTACACTGTATTTCCAAAATTATTTTTCGTAAATTCTGATTTCCTTGCTGTATATTTGTAAATTTTAGATTCTGTATTGTTTTCATGTTTAAATCATGGTTGGTAGATATTTTTAAATAAACAAGTGAGTCTTGCACCAAGAACCAGTTATTACTTCACTGTTTTACTCTAAGTTTCTGTCACTGTTGATCACTGAGTGTTTTCATGGTTGATACGTTACACATCTGTTGACCGCTGTTTGCTCTCATGGAGAACCATTACATAGTAACAGGTGAATTTGAGATACTAAATCTATGTACTGACATGTTTAGCTGCAGAAACTTTTGTATTCTTGCAAATTATTATTTTCTTTAAACCCAGAGTTCAGGTACCAGTAACTTCCTACTCATGACAGCCAGGTACAGCAACACAGTAACACTAACTAAGAAGGATTCATGTGTTATAAATTGTAAATATAATTAGCAAATATTAAACCTGTTGCTTGTCTTGAAGAGACACATAAAGTACAATTGGGCATAAAATTCCACTCTTGGCAGTTATTTATACTTTTTATACGCCCTTCGTCTGACGGGAGTATTATAGTATACCCACTGTCCGTCCACATATCTGTCTGTCAATCTGTTACCAACAGATTATCTCGCCTGAGTTCCATTATGGACAACATCCACGCATATTTAATAAGGTCATGGGTCAGTCGGCTGCTTTGTGGTGTTGCCACGTGAACATTCAAGAATATGAAGGATTTTGATAAAACTGATCAGAAATGAGGTCAGAGGTCGCTGCACTTTGGATATACCTCGGTGACTTACAAAAATCCTATGGATTTTCAGGAAACTCATACATATTTACCAATAGAGTTTCTCACCTAAATTACATTCTCATCAAATTTCAGGCATATACAATGAGGTCAGAAGTCACTAGATACCCGATGGGTGTATTATGCAAGTTTGTGGTGCTCTTGTTCATACTTTTTTCAGACAATTCTATACTTTCTTGTGCAAGTTCTTCTACTTTTTATATGCCTGTCTCTGACTGGATGTATTGTACTCTACCCCTGGTCAGTCCCTCTGTCAATGTCTGTCCGTTTACGTTTAGTGTTGCTGCAATAACTTACATGGGATTTGATAGATTAACATGAAACTCACCATAAATTCTAACCAATAGATTATCTTGCCTGAGTTTGATTATAGGCAAAATTGGCACTTATTTAATGAGGTCAGAGGTCACAAGGCCACTTTATGGTATAGCCATTATAACTATCCAGGAATGTGATGGGTTTTGTTGAAACTCAGCAGAAGTATAAACCAATATCATATCTCCATAAGTTTGATTCCCGGCGTAACCATGCTTATTTAATGAGGTCAGGTGTTACCAAGCTTTGGTGGCACTATGATGACTTACCAAATATCTGATGGATATTCATAAAACTCATTATAAAAATATAGCAATACTATAAATCTCCTGAATTAAATTCTTAGCAAAGTTCATCCATATCTAATGAGTTCAGAGGTCACAAGATATTAGATAGGCATATTTTATGCACATTTGTGATTCTCATTTTTAAAAAAAGTCCAGAGTGGAAACACTGGAATAGATAAAATAAATACTTTACTTGTTGCACATGTCTCTTGTATTAAAATTCTTGTCCTAGTCTGTCAGGTATCATATGATATATTTTCAGAATGCAGGTTTATGTTGAAACTGAAGTGTATTCTGACAGTGAAGAGACCGTGACAGCTGATGAATTTGATGATGATGACAGGTTAATGGATGAGGGAGGTACAGGTGATGAGCAAGGGGGGAGTGATGTAACAACAAGGTATGTATCAGTGGTTAGCCTGTTGAATTGTTACATGTATGATTGATCGTTTTCTTTCATGATAGATTAAATTAGTTGCATTTATGCATAATTGATCACCTACAGCTTTGCATGCAAGTGCAAAGAAGTCATTTTGTACAAAAAAACTTAAATTCTGCCAGAGATATATTAAAAAGATGTGACACAAACCAGTGAACAACATTAAAACCAAATCTTGTCATTAAAGGGACATAATCAGGAGTAAAACTATGCCCATTCTTTCACACTATCAGTTCAGTTTTGCTGTATACAAAAGTTTTCCCAGCAAAACCATCCCAGCACACAGTCTCAGTACCTCACACACAGCTGCTTAACACCTTGTTATTGCTCTGTGTGTTGGTAAACACGGTCCAGGTGTGTCTTACCATAACAAGGCCACGGGACTGAAGGTTGGAATACGAAAATCAACATGTGATGTTTAGCCAGCGGGAACATGTATTACATTTTTTTGGCCAAGTCATTCAATGAGTCATGGCATCTCCTGATTGACGTGTTATGGCTTTGCAAAATGAACATGGCCCCCCCTGTTATCAATGTTGACTCCTGTGATCGCGCCCAATAGTGTTTTTAACACTTGATTACAGGAGTAAGCAAATGGTTTCAAGGCAATATTTTGGCCAGTATAGATTTGTTTTAAAGGGAAGAAGCTATTTTTCATATTATTTCAACATGCTCAATAGGTGATTGGGCCCCTTTAAAACTGAACCTGGTGGTTACCTTGACCAATACAGGTGATGGACAAGATACACTGACAGTATTTTGACCTCTCAGTGTGATGATTAAGTTTTACTGAATTTACCCGGTCATTACATCATTTTTATTTTTGCTCAGCTGATTGAAGGTCAACTGATGTATAGGAATGGTGCTTTATCCATTGTCCGTTGGGTAGTCCTTTAGCAGGGCACAATTCATAACCCCTAGACCTAGAAACTTCTTAGTGAATATCCAGGGAGGTAAAAAAAAGTCTCTTTGGAAACCTGAAATGTGGTCAGTGCCACCTATATTGTCGCAGCTTTAAAATTTGGCATGTAAGTACCCCCCCCCCCCCTGAGATAATTAAAAATTTGATACAAAACCTCAAGTATCTTGATTATTTATGCATGGATTGCCATAAATATTGCCTTGAATATTGACCATTACTAATTTTGTCAGTTCAAGAAAAATGGTGATGCCACCCGCATTTTTTCTGTTTTTTAAAGATTTTTTGCAAATTTTGAGAACGCAAATGTCAGCAATCATGCCAGATTCTCAGCTGTAGTTACACCTGGTCTCCTGAAACCAGGTATGTTTTATGAAGATGACAAGTTCCTTCAGTTCAAAAGACTGGTGGTGCCACCTTTTTTTTTTTTCTCCCATCAAATCTCAGATATGTCAGTATTTAGATGAGATGCTATCTAGTGATGCATTTATTGATCGTAATAAGTTTCATATTTTCAGCTAACCTGTGAGCTTATGCAATGGTGTGGCATCGTCCATTGTCTGTTGTCCATCGTACCATCAACAATGATATGAAAAAGAAAGGTTGTAGTTTATATTATGCAATTTGATTTGGGGCAGATAAGAGTTATATAATCAATCATTTTGTGTTGTGTGCACCCATGCCAGTATTTAAGCAATGAAGTTTGTGTTATTGGCTCTTGTTCAAATTGTTTAGTACTTTCATTGTTCATATACATGGTTCATATGTACTTGAAAAGGAATGGTCCGGCATTGAAGCATTATACCTGGTGTATATCCCATTGCACAGGTTTGCATTAGGGCTGTAGGCCTTGTTTCTATTTTTTACTTGCCCATTTTGCTTAATTCTTTGCCTATTAACAGGGAAAAAAACTAACCGTCTCTGATTTTGTGTGAAATGACAGCAATCCTTTCAGTTTCAGCTGTGATTTAATCTATGGTCCCTAAACCTGGTCTATTCATTGATCGGAATTGCCATTTGCATGTGCAATAGTTATCACCTTCTGTCCGTCTGTTTGCCTGGCTGTCTATCCCTCCATACACAAATGATTTGTCTCTGATAATAACTTCAGGTGGATTGACCTATGGATTTCAATCTTGACTTGTGTATGGGCTAATACCAAAGCAAGAAATTTTACCATTTTGGGGTTATTAGGTCAAAGGTCAATGTCACATGACCAACTTATTTAAAAAGATTATGGCTGCATTCTAAGCCAAGCTTTTTATCCCAAACCCTTCCATCTTGCGCATATTGCTGAAACTTTTCATCCAAAACTTTTCATCTTTCACACATGGCATACCTGCCCAGTGTGAAAGAAATCTGTAGATTCTGAGGTTACCTGGTCTGCTGTCATCATAACCCTTTTCAACGATTGTTAAGATAATAAAAATTCTGTAAGTTCAAGGATAGTAATTTTTAGCACAGCTGACTTTCAGTCATGCTGGGCTATAGCGATAGGTCTTTGTCCTTCGACCTTCTGACTGTCCGTCTGTCCGTCCGTCCGTTAGCAGGGCACAAATCGTAACCGTAGGGGCTAGGGTCATGAACCCTATGCAGTCTTAGAGGTTCTTAAAAGATCTCCTTGCAAACCTGAAATCAGGTCAATATTCTTGAAGTTACAGGGTGTGTTTGGACATCCCAGAAATAATTCTTTTTTGCCAAAAGTTTCATCCCAAACCTTCCCTCTTTCACATACAGCTCACCTACCAACAGGAGAAGAACCATAATTATTTTGAGGTCAAAAGGTCAAAGGTCAAGGTCACAGGAGCCACTTCTTTGAAAAGCCTGTGGTGGCATTTTAAGCCAAATCTTTCATCCCAGTTTTCTTTGATCTTTCACATATACTTCACCTACTAAGTGGGAGAAAAATCCTATAGATTTTGAGGTCACAAGGTCAAAGGTCAGAGTCACAGGATCCACCTTTTTTAAAAAGGTTGTGGACAAATTTCAAGCTAGACTTTTATTCCAAACCTTCCAGCACTGATATCACTTCTCTGCCAACAGGGGAAAAGACCTGTTAATTTTGAGGTCAAAGGTCAAATTCAAAGCACCCACTTCTTGTGTGGAGTCATTTCAGGCAAACTTTTCAATCCATACCTTCCATCTGTCATATCTGGCTTGCCTACCAATAGGGGAAGAAACCTATTGATGGCGAGTTCAAAAGTTCAGAGGTCAAGGTCACAATACTTAATTGTTCTAAATGCTTGTGAACATATTTCAAGTGAAACTGTTCAACCCAAACTTTCAGTCTTTCATATATGCCACATCTATGCATCACTCAATTTGATTCAAACTTCATATCTATGGGTCTTTTTGCTTGAAGAAATAACTTATTGATTTTGGGGTCAGCTGGTCAGGAGGTTAAAGGTTGCAGGTCAAAGTTATTCACTCATTGGTTGCCTAGTAATTACACCCGGCTAGATGTAAGTGGTTAGTAGTTACCCATCATTTAGAAAGAATCCAGTTGATATGTGGGCAAAAGGCCAAGGTCATAGGTCAGGGATGTTCACAAAAACTTATTTTGTAGACCATCTCTATTTTTCTTTTATATATAAGTATCACCAGTGTGATAATTTTATGATAATTCCAATCATTATATTTTACCAATTTTCATCAGATATTATAAGGTGATCAGTTTACTCTTAAAGTGACAGGCAAAGATAAACTAATTAATAAACAGTTTAGACTTAGGTGTTCACAGGAGGGCAAGAAAGGTGTTGAATGTATTACACAATATGTCTTGTATTATTGCTGTAAGAAATTCCTCAATTGCAATTATTATTTTGGGCAAATGTATAAATAGATATACTGGTTACTGAACCAGACAGTGAAGGTCAGAGCTAAAGAGAGGAGAGTCAAAGAGTTAGAGAGTTAGGGGAGAGAGAAAAGACAGGAATACGGACAGGAGTTAACAGAGAGATAGACAGAGACAGAGAGAACAGAATCAGTTAAGTGGAAAATAGGGAAAACTATCAGAATATATATTTTGGACATTTGTTATTGTTAACTTTGATTGAATAAACTTGAAAGTAAATTACATCTGGACTAAAGAATTTCTATCTGAGAAAATCGGCAATCTGTGAATAAAAGCACGTAAACAACTGGACCATGATATAACCATTGCACTCCAGCTGGTACATCTCACTGTGTGGCTGTAATTGTGAGTGACACTGGTGATATATTACTCCCTTTTGTATCAGCCTACAAGTGATAAGGCTGAGTGATAAGTACCTCATTACTGCATAACAAAAACACAGTTGTTGGAATGCTTCAGCCAGGCATTAAGACTAAGAGAGTATAGTATTAAGGTTTAGCTACTGATGTATTAGATGATGGGAACATTTTGCAGTTTATTTTATGGAAAAATAGCAATAAACTTAGTTTCCTAGATATCTGAATATTTTTATATAAATCACCACATATAAAAGCAAGTGTTTTTTCTCATAATATGTTGGTCTGTACCTGGATTGAGGATGGCTTTATTTGATTACAAGACACTTAGTGATGCTTTCTGCATTTCTTTTCTTTCAGGTTTTTCAGTTTACCTACCCTGCTGACCCCATTGAAAGCAGAGTGATAATAAGAAATAATGGATTTACACTTTGTACATTTGCATATCTATAAATCTGATATGAGGGCCTGAACATGCCTTTTAAATTGTTTTGGACACTCATTACTGTAATATACTTTGGAGAATTTGCCCCAACTTTGGTCTCTTATTGGAGGATGTGTGATATCAAATGTCTGACTTGTCAGAAATCCATTATGTCTGCCAGTTAGCCACCTTAGAAATCCCTTTTTCAGTGCAGTTTCAGTGATTTTTCTTCAATGTTTGGTCCAATTTAGAGATGTGTTTGTTGTCTGATTTCAGACCTGTCAGAAGTCCAATATGGCCACCAGGCAACCATCTTTAAATTCCTTTTGATCATATTATCTCAAGAACTGTTGAAGTGAATGCAGTCGGACGTATTTTAATGTAATCTTACAAAGGATTGGGTCAAATATTTCTTAATAAATATTACCATCATTTATACAGGTGCAGTACAGTTGGCTTGTATTGAATAAAAATTGATACAGAAGCACCCGTTTCTCAATAATTCTTGCATGGATTTCCTTGATTTTTACTATATATATTGATCTTATATTTGCCCTTTGTGGTGTTCCTTTTGAGAGTGACAGGTATCAAGCTAGCTATGGGAAAGTTCCTGATAGCTTAACAATCAAACATTTATCCTCAGACCATCAAGTCACTGTGTTTTTTTCCACCATGTCTGTCTTGTTAACCAAAAGTATTGTATCACATGACATTGAAATAAGAAATGTTCGAGAGATTCAATTTCACTGCAATAATTACATCTAGGAGAGCTTATAATTTCCCATTTAAATAACTTTTCATTACATCACATATAATTCTATACTGCAGAGATCATTATAACATACAAACACATGAAATAATCAATTAATAATCGATCATAAATTGAGAATTCTCTTTCTGTTTTCAGAAATTTTTGAACCAGTTCCTACTACTAGTATGATTATATATATATATATATATATATATATATATATATATATATATATATATATATATATATATATATATATATATTTATTTATTTATTAATAACTTACTTGTCTTTTAGGCCTGCTGATGTGGACTTGTCATGATCTGGATCTGGTCAGTTCAAGATATGATGATGATGATGATGATGCTTCATATGTCTCATCAGGATGAGGAAGTAGTGAGTGAGATGATTCCCATAGAGTCCATGTTCCTAATGACATGAGGGGAAAACTACCAGATGCAGGCATCATTTCAAATGATTAATAAAATGTACTGGAGATGGAGCCGGAGATTCTGTCCTCACCCCATCATGTAAGTTCTGCTCGTGGAGAAAAGTGAATGATAGAGGCCAAGAAAGAGGCAGCGGAGTTGATTAGGGTGAGATTTAGAAGTTTATTAAAAGACCACATAGTTAATAATTATTAATCAGATTTATTGCTCAGGCCACACTCACACACACACACAAATCCCCACAGACTCGCTGCTCCAATATTTTGGAACGGGGGACATTGATTTGGGTTTGTCTGTCTGTCCATCATGTTTTAGTTTCCTTGTGAAACTTTCCTAAATATTATCCAATTTCATTCAAATTAGGACCGGTGGTTGCTCTCATGCATACCTTGGTTGGGATTGGTTTTGGGGTGTCTGTCTAAAAATTTCTGATCAGTAGCTCAAAAAACAAAACAAAAATATTTCCCTTTGGTTTCCATTTATGTACCAAAAAATATGTGGAGACATATTCAGGGGGCAATGAAAACGAAAGCACAGCCATTAAGACATGTGGAGACATCTTCAGGGGACAATAAAAACTAAAACATTGATAGGGCAAACAGGGAACAACAAGAGACGAATATAGGGGACATAAATTCAACGAATTTTATTGTTTTTTTTTTTTAAATTTTTTTGTCTACAGATTATAGTCAGGACAGTGTTGCTAATTTGCACTCTGCGCACAATTCCTTCAGAGAAAATTGTCTGAATTATATGTTGATTTTTGCACCATTTCAAGATTCAAAGCATATTTAGTCTTAACAGTAAACTCTCACCATTGTTCTGTTCCTAGAATCTTGAGGACAATTTTTTTTTGGTGTGATGTAATTATTTACTAATAATTTTCATACACGAGGCATTGCTGTTTTAGCTGAGACCCATTTGATCAATTAAACCCATTATATTACTATTATGACTTCTTCTGGACAATTTTTGTTGATTTTGTAAATTTTTTCCTGACAATGAAGTAACCTTGTTTTGTTTATTGTGTTAATGAGTTAGCCTCTGCTGTACAGTACATTTAAGTCCCCCACCGTACCAGGGAGGACTATTAAAACTGTCCATGTCTGTCTGTCCAACCCAATTCTTTTACTACATATCTCTTAGACCCTTGCTGCTCTCTTTACCATATTATACAGACTTACTCCGCACATGAGTGACATGAGATTATAACCTGCAGGTAGTGCCACCTGTTTAACTAGTTTCTGCACTCCAAAATGGTCTTTTAACTTTCTTTCAGAGAAGTAAGTAAATAAGAATACTTTAGCCTTTAGATCAAATGCAAGAATTCCTTGGAGCGAAGGGAATTCAGTGGATACTATATTGAATACAATTATTTTCATACTGATGTTTTTGCCAGAGTTGAAATTTTCTGATTTCACGTTTCCATATATGGTGCAAAATCTTTATGTTTTATCGCATGAACCATCATTACCAAAATATTTATGCATATTGATCACACTACTGACATGTGTTTAAGCCTGCAGATGGTGCTAACACTGTTTAAGCATATTCTGTATGAAATTTTACAGCCATATTTCTTTGTCATGATCATGACAGGTAACTATTTGTTCAGATCTGTCCAGTTTACAAATTACACCATCGAATGCTCTCAGCTGAAACATGGCCATCTGGGTAACTGGAAAGATAACCATGTATTTTCTGGAAAATTTTTGTAACTGTAATAAACTTTAACCTGTGTTGTTAGCATGGATACAATTATACTTGGAGGTACTGCCCTGTCTCAAATGATGCATGTACGTGAAAAAGGAATGAATGCCCAACTGGTCAGGTTAGACTTCTGAAACATTAAGTAAAATACATATACACAGCGCACCACCTCTCTGCTTACCACACATATACATGCCAGCCTGACATCAGCTCATCCTCAAACCCAACCTGCTTTATGTACTGACGTAAAAACGTCCCATGGATCTGATAGGACTCATTAAGCCCTGCCTTCAATGAGAGGCTGTGGTCAGAAACCAGAGAACCCTATGTTTCATCTTGATGCTTATTGATGACCTGCTTCCTCGTAATAATGGATATTGTAGTGCTGGATATATGCTGTGCTTTCAGTTACTTTGCTTTCTTGACACAGGAACATACCAGCATTCACTTTTGGACCTCTGCGCCAGCAACATGATGCCTGATACTCCACAAACCTTACCGCTGCAGGCAAACTGTCAAGTGTTCTTGGTCACAGATGTCACGAGATCAAGTGTGCCAAGATGCAAGGGTTGATGGGATACACCCTCGGAAAAGGCCAGTGCCGAGGCAGGGGCAGAAGGAGATCAATGGAATTATATTGTATGTGTACAGTTAATATGTTATGTACATCCTGGTAGATAATGTATTTATTTATAATTTTACTTATTATTATAGTATTAATGTATTATTTTATGTATAGTAATAGTAGATATAAAGCCTCTCAGTTTACATATTATATGTTATATAAATTCTCTTGGTTAACATGTTACTTGAATTTATAATAATATATTATAATATATTCATATGATATTTTATATAAAACATATTAGAAAGGTAGACATCGTCAGATCCCACAGTTGTAATATATAAATTTATTTTTAACAAGTGTTTTCATTTCTACCACAGAGGTTCTACAGCCTTAGTTTTACCAAGAGGGGTGGGCAAAGACAGCAACTCTATTAATTTCACTCCGCAAGACCCTGCCTCAGACAGTACCCTGATGGAAGCAGTCACTGCCCATTGTGAAATTTGCTCTGAGCCCATGGACTACCAACACAGTATTCAATAGTCGGAAGAGCACATATTGCAAAACCTGGAGAGTGGTATGTCCTTCTTCAATGAAAATGATGTGTCCGAGATTTGCGGGGTCCATGCCAACCAACATTTCCAGCAACACACATACCAGGATGTTGTGTCAGTGGCGAATGTGGACCTGAACAACAACCAGCAGGGGCGGATCCATTACTTAGTAAAAGGAGGGGTCCAAAACAGGAGGACTAATGACAAACCTTAAACAAATTCCCCGGGTCAAAAGAAGGGGGATCCAGCCCGCTACAATTGGTCTGAAAGCCTTTAAAAAGGCTGCATCAGCTGAAAAAGGGAAGGGGGGGGGGGGGGTCTGGACCCTCCCCTGGATCTGCTTCTGACCAGTCTGCTCCTGTTTTCCTCGTGTAGCCTGCTCTGAGAGAATTTCATAAGTTGTGAGTCTTTATTTTAAATTGTGAATAATTTTATCAGCTATAAATGGGAGTAAAATTTATTATTACTTATGAAAGCAGATAATTAATTGTTTTATTAGATTATGGGTATTTAAAGCATGTAAAAATATTTTCTTTAAGAATGTTTCCATTGAATCTTGATTTTACATTGTGAATAGTTTACAGGTTATAAACATAAGTAAAATATATTATTAGTTTTGAAAGCAGATAAAAAATTATTATATAATTAGATTATTAACAGTGTGTACAAATTAATTATTTTATATTTTTTCCCAGCGACTCATGATTTTACCTTGTGAATAATTTTACATGTTATAAAAGTGAGAAACATTTACTATTACTTGATGAAAGCTTGTAAATATTTATAATTTTATTTAATTATACAATGCATGTAAAAATTTATTATTTGATCATTTTATTTTTCAGCAGCTGACATGAACAGCATTGTGCAGTTATCAACCAAACAAGCCCTAATGCCACCTCCACTGCCACAGAGACTTCCTGCACGGATGCTGGATGGGACTCCTTTGATTTATCCTTCATTACTAACCCAGTCTTTTCAGACGACCTGTTTTCTCAGGGTTTTTGGATTTGCCTCAAAGACCTCTATTCCAGTATCCTGATCCAGGCAATCTAAAACCAAGACATCAAGTTTGTCACAAACTGTCAGCAAAATGCAGTTGGTGCAAAGACAAGTGTGCTGTACACCAGGTGAATGGTCTTGGCAACACCAAGTTGATAATTAAAGTGAACTCTCTCATAAAAAAATTGTTTGTACAATAATATTATACGAGAGCCAAACTATACATGGTATCAAGGTTGTTGATTTTTAAATTGGCTTCCTAAAGGAATAATATATCACATTTATAGAGGTTAATAAAAAATGATAGCTGTATTATATTTATTTCAATTCTAAGGCAGAATGTCTTAGTCGCAAAGGATTCAACTTATCACATAAAAGTTTGTTTGATTCATATTGATGAATAAATAAATTGCTATAATAAATAATAATTGGTTGATAAACATGTTATTTTGTCTGTCTGGCATGCACAATTAATGATGAATTTGGGTGCAAACAACTCGTGTATGAGTGTACATACTAACCTCCGCCCCTTGTTCAGCTCGGCTGATTTACAGTTGTGCTGAGCTATAGTGATGACCCTTTGTCACTCTTCAGCCTGTCGGGCCATCTCTCTTGACATTAGCACGGCACAAATCATAACCAGTTGACCTAGAGACTTCTAACGTAATATCCATGAAGGTTCATAAAAATCTCCATGGAAACCTGAAATTAGGTCACTGCAACCTGTATCCTCCTAGTTATAGCAGTGTGTTCTTACCCCCAGAATAATTGAAAATTTGATACACAATCTCAGGCATCTCGGTAAATAATACTTGGATTGCCATCAATCTTGCCTTGAATATTGGTCGTGATTGGTTTTATCAGTTATTGAAAACTGGTGGCGCCACTTGTATTGTTTCATATTATTCACTGATTTTTCCCAATCTTTTAAGACTACCTAGTTACATCAGTTGTATCAGTTTCTCAACTGTGATTTCATCTGGTATCCTGAAACCTGGTTTATCTGTTATTTCTCAAATTAGACACACAAGTTGTATCACCCAAGTTCTCGGATGAGATTAAAAATGTGACCTCGGTCATATCAGCTGAATTATAGTCCATCATGTTTAGTATTTCTTGTGAACATTATTTCTGAGGAAGTTTTGCACAGTTTCTACTCAAATTTGATACACACTTGAAGTACATATACTGCATGTTTTGTCCTCAAATTTGACACACAAGTTATTTTTCCAATTTCTCGGATGAGATCAATAAATTGTGACCTTGGCCAGGATCTTCAAGATTAAAACAACAAAACTATAATACAGTATCTTTTAGAATTCTTGTAAACATGATAACTGTGAAATAATGCATACTTTTGTCTTTAAATACTTTTTTAACAATATATGTACACGTTTCTTATGTTTCAGATTTTTTATTAAATCTGACACATTTCATGTTATCGATGAACTACGAGGCAACTAAACGAAACACTTCATCATATATTTTTTTCAAACTTAATAACATCTGGACTGATTGCGGAATATTCCTGCCCTCCCCTCAGCACTACAAAGGAAAACTGTTATTTGGTAAACTACTGGGAGCAGCACCGGGCTCACAAAAATGCTAAAAGACCTTTACAAAGATTAATTCAAACAAAAGTGTCACACTTATTTTTATTTAATTTGAGATGGAGAGTTTGTTTGTCCACTTTATCAGATTGATTTATTAGATGAACTTAAATGACTTTTAACCCCCTCCCCCCCCACCCCCAGTGCAGTTACTCTGCTTTGGTCTTCTGACTCTGCTGACGTTTTATATCTTATTAGCAATAGGATGTACTTTGGTTCCATTTAGTTTTGCACACATGATAAATACGGCCAAGTAAGACATTTTTGTACCTGTATATTCCAGTTGTATATAACTATTCTATATGTATTCCTAATACTCTTTAATAGCCAGACCTTGTTAGCTCAGCTGACTTTCAGTCATGCTGGGCTATAGCGATGGGTCTTTGTCTGTCGTCCTTCCGTCTGTCCGTCAGGCCGGCCGTCCGGCCCGCCGGCCAGCCGTCCGTCCGTTAGCAGGGCACAAATCGTAACCGTAGGGACTAGGGCCATGAACCCTATGCAGTCTTAGAGGTTATAAAAAGATCTCCTTGCAAACCTGAAATTAGGTCACTGCGACCTATATTCTCGAAGTTATGGGGTGTGTTTGCACCCCCCAGAAATAACTCTTTGAGACAAAATTTTCATCCCAAACCTTCCATCTTTCACATACAGCTCACCTACCAACAGGGGAAGAACCATAAATTTTTTTAGGTCAAAAGGTCAAAGGTCAAGGTCACAGGAGCCTCTTCTTTGAAAAGCCTGTGGATGCATTTTAAGCCAACCCTTTCATCCCAATTCTTTGATTTTCACATATAGCTCACCTACTAAGTTGGAGAAGAATCCTATAGATTTTGAGGTCACAAGGTCAAAGGTCAGGGTCACAGGATCCACTTCTTTGAAAAGGTTGTGGACACATTTCAAGCTAGACTTTTCATTCCAAACCTTCCAGCACTGATATCGCTTCTCTGCCAACAGGGGAAAAGACCTGTTGATTTTGAGGTCAAAGGTCAAGTTCACAGCACCCACTTCTTGCGTGGAGTCATTTTCAGGCAAACTTTTCAATCTGTACCTTCCATCTGTCATATATGGCTTACCTACCAATAAGGGAAGAAGCCTATTGATGTTGAGGTCAAAAAATCAAAGGTCAAGGTCACAATATTTAATTGTTCTAAATGCTTGTGAGCATATTTCAAGTGTAACTGTTCAACCCAAACCTTCAGTCTTTCACATATGCCACATCTATGCATCACTCAGTTTGACTCAAACTTCATATTTATGGGTCTTTTTGCTTGAATAAATAACTTATTGATTTTGGGGTCAGCTGGTCAGCAGGTTAAAGGTTGCAGGTCAAAGTTATTCACCCACTGGTTGCCAAGTAATTACACCAGATTTAAGTGGTTAGTAGTTACCCATCATTTAGAAAGAATCCAGTTGATATATGGGCAAAAGGCCAAGGTCATAGGTCAGGGATGTTCATAATTACTTATTTTATAGACCATCTCTATTTTTCTTGTATATATAACCATCCCACTCCAGCTGGTACATCTCCCTGTGTGGCTGTAATTGTGAGTGACACTGGTGACATATGACTCCCTTTTCTATCAGCCTATTAAGTGATAAGGCTCAGTGATAAGTACCTCTTTACTTCATAACAAAAACACTGTTGTCAGAATGCTTCAGCCAGGCATTAAGACTATGAGAGTATAGTATTTAGGTTAAGCTACTGATTTATAAGATGATGGGAACATTTTGCAGTTTATTTTATGGAATCCTAGCAATAAACTTAGTTTCCTAGATATCTGAATACTTTAATATATATCACCACATATAAAAGCAAGTGTTTGTTCTCATAATATGTGGATGTGTACCATGATTTAGGATGGCTTTTTGTTATTTCAAGACTCTTAGTCATGCTTTCTGCATTTCTTTTCTTTCAGGTTTGGCAGTTAACCTAGCCTGCTGACCCCATTGAAAAGCAGAGTGATAATAAAAAATATTGGACTTACACTTTTTACAATTGCATATCTATAAATCTGATATGAGGGCCTGGATATGCCTTTTGAATTATTTTGGGCATTCATTACTGGATAATTTGCCCCAAGTTTGGTCTCTTATTGGAGAATGTGGGATATCAAATGCCATACTTGTCAGAAATCCATTATGTCTGCCAGTTAGCCACCTTATAAAATTCTTTCTTCAGTGCAGTTTCAGTAATTTTTCTTTAATGTTTGGTCCGATTTAGAGAATGTTTGTTGTTAATTCCTTTTGATCATATTATCTCAAGAACAGTTAAAGTGAATGCAGTTGGATGTATATTTATGTAATCTTGTAAAGGATTGGGTCAAATATTTCTGAATAAATATTACCATCATTTATAAAAGTGCAGTACAGTTGGCTTGTATTGAATAAAAATTCATACAGAAGCACCTGTTTCTCAATAATTCTTGCATGTATTTCCTTGATTTTTGCTATATATTTTGATCTTATATTTGCCCTTTGTGGTGTTCCTTTGAGACTGACAGGTTTCAAGCAAGCTGTTGGAATAGTTCCTGATAGCTTAACAATCATGCATTTTCCTCAGACCATCAATTCACTGTGTTTTAACTAGACATAGGTGATATATATTTCTGTTGTCATAGAAAATTTTCAACAAATTGGCAAATTGGTTCTTCAAAATTTGACTGGAAGTTGTGAATCTCAGTCCATGATGTCACAGGTCATGCTTGGCAGCTGAGCGTCATGACCCATGGGTCACTTGTTTTATAAATAAGAAACTTATGATGACGTGCTCAAATGAATATGTTTTCTAAGGTTATTCAGAATGTGCGTCATGCATATGAATACCTTTTAAAAGTAGGGTATTGTCGGACGAGATGCCCGTAAAACTAAGACGCGCTTTGTAGATGAATTTCATAAATAGATTGATAATGATTAAATACGAATACCGGTACGCTTATATATCGTGGTTATCCCAGGGAACATGGAGCTGATACGAGCCTTCACGGAAGAGCCTGATTTTACCTCTGTTTTCTTTACGTCACTATCGATCAATAAGGCGCAGGTATATGGAGAAATCTTTAAAAGATACGTGCTAGTCTGCACGATAGCAGCAAAGATAGGCCAGCAACAACTGCAGCCAGCTTCATCAGTAATAAATTCAATGGGTGCTGTTCAATTAATGTACAATGGGTCGTGTGGGTCCTACAGTTATATATTTGGATGGTGTTATTTAACAGTTGATTAACTGATTTTTTTTCTGTTATTTCTGTTTTGTTGATTTTTTTTTCTGTTATTTAGCTTTTCAAGCTCAATTTTAGATCGAGACAACGAAACCAGAAAAACAAGACAAATTCTTTACAGAGTCAGCCAGTTCAGATAACATCCGCAGTCATTTCCTGGGTTGTTATTTATACCTGCGGGCTTAGTATTCAGAAAGACGATTATTATATATTTATGTTAGATTATATGGAAGAGAAAACTAAATTATAATATTTAATTGAAAAAAAAGTTCAGTGGATGGGACGGCGACTACTGATAAACTAATGACATCTACATTAAAATTATTTATTTATTCTACAAAGAAAGCTTTCATGCATAAAACAGAAATTAACCGACAAGATTATAATCGTTTTGTTCCACCCATGAGTAGATTTTATAATGATATTTATTTATTTTTTATTTTAACAAAATGTGCATTCCCTGTCCACAAGGAACCCTATCAAACGCTGTATAAAAATAATTGGCAATAATCAAGATATAACTTTGACCAGAATGTATTGTTTCATTTATTTCCCATTTGACATATAGGTATACACCTGCTGACTTATCACTTGATACCGTTGTCCCTACATTGCCACTTACTGCTTGGCATTCTGGCTTGAGTAATTTGCAAAATCGGGATTTTTTTCAGAGAGGTTCTACAAATGTGATTTGCTATGCCAGAAAACATACGTGTGTAATGACAAGTCTGCCAAGAATAACAGGCAAATGAAATCAACCTTGAGGAAATCATAAGGGCTTATTTGCAACAACCTTTATGCATCAAACGTTTAAAATTACTGATTTTATAGAGTCGATGGAATCAATGACGATACATAATTGACATCCTTCAAGTTCTCTAAAATCAACGTCCCGTTTATATATATATATATATATATATATATATATATATATATATATATATATATATATAAATTTTTTTTTTCAGTTGTGTACACACATTTTACACTTGTAAAAACGAATGCATTAAAACATCTCGCGAGACATTTTATTTTCATATTATAAATATGTATATCTTAATACACTAATACAGGATATGGGAAAATGGTTATGATCAATCGCTGATGCTATAATGAGGAGTTCTATATTTCCTATTTCCTATGCCGTATAGTTGGTTTTAGCGGTTGATTTCTATTGTTATATATGTTTTAAATCCATTGTACTTTGATACCTTCGCGCACACACACATGCACACACACACACACATATATATATAAATATATAGAAAGTTTTTTCCACAGGCTAAACAACCGGCAGAGAAAAATGACCTTACCGGCAGTCTAGCTTACTAGCTAACGTGCCGGAAAATAAATGCTTGCTCTATTTCAGAGTTTTAGTGTGATACTCCATACTTTCCATTATTATTTAATTATAATTAAACAATCTTACACCACACCCAAATAAAGCCGTTGAGACGATTGTGTTGTCTATACAGCCTGCCGTCAAGGTAAATTTTCCCTGCCCGTTGTTTAGTCTGTGGTCTAAACTGGCGGCACCATGCCGGCTGTTTGGCCACTTCCATTTATATACATACATACAGTTTGTGTGTATAGCGAGTAGTGGGCTTAATATACAGTCAATGCGTACCAGTGCGTGCCCGTAAAGCATGCAACCATTAACATTATGAATACACCCACTCGAGCGTATATATGCCAAGTGAGAGGAAAGTGTCATTTTAAGGAACGCAATTATTGCTTATTAGAGCTTGATCAGTTTTAGATCATGGAGTTTCAAACCCAAATCGTATTACTAAGCAGTAGCTGGTTTATTTCTAGTTAATTATAGATGGAACAGTTAGGGCATGACGGTCTAACAATATTATAACAGGAAAGTAGGTATTCCTGTCCTTACTTGTAGGGTAGGAAAGTGTGCCTTCGTGCCCTTGTTGTTACGTCTTCAGTGAAGTATAAATAGACCAAGACGTTAGCGTGTAGTGCGTAGTTGGTAAGATACACACTCGATGCGTACCAATGCGTGCCCGTAAGGCATGTAACCACCACAACCCACCAGAGCGTCTATTTACGGACCGTAAGTCAACCTCAAAAGGTTGAACAAACTGAAGGATACTGTCTCTCTGAATAGAGTGTTATGACTGTCCAAAGTTCAGTACATCTGGACATGGAGGAAGGTACTGGTTGGATCGCCAACTTGGCCACGAGCTTAGGCTCATCAGAAAATGCCCTGCGTCTCTTTCTATCCATTCTGGCAGGTAAAACACATATGGCATATCTGTACCATATAATGTACCAACTTAAGGATAATGTACCATCGTAGCACACAGTTCTCAAAGTGTGGTTGACAATCATTTTTGATAAATGTTAGTTGGTTTATAGGATCTTATCCATGGCAAAGGAATTGTTGGCAATGAAATACCCATATGTGTAAATGTGAAGTCTGCCTGGAAAATTGTTATGATCAATTTAATTTTCCAAAACCAGTGACCATGTTTAAATTTTAGAAAATTACTGAGCGAAATGTAATGTTGCTTATAACTTTAATGTTTATTAAGTCGAATATATATTTTCATACTCAACAATTAATTGTCTTTATAAAGTCGCACATGGGATATGACATGAGCGTATTTATGGCCACACCATGTTGTATCTAGCTCTTATATGTAAGCATGACTCGTGTTCGTATGGTCCAAATTATTTTAAAACTACTCTGTTTACCCCGTCCAAACTTGTTTTAAATCTTGTTCTAGGATACCCTCTAGCATTCGTGTATCGGGCATGTGTATACGGCCGGACACCATCGATCCAACATACGTTCTTTGTGGTATGTGGCCTGGCTATCAGCTATTTCAATTTTGGTGAGTTTTCGAGGTAGCATGTTCATTCAAAAGCAAGTTAATTCCTTCTCTGTTTGCACTACAGGTAAGAATTATTTATTGGTAAGGAATGCCTATGTTATTTGAAGCATTGATATGTGATATAGTTATGCACATACTAACACATACACATGTAAGTATATCAAAATGTTATCAAATTATAATATATATATATATATATATATATATATATTTATTACTAACTCCGACAAGGCGATCACTGAGGCCTGTGATCGGTCAGGCCTATCTAACGATCGCACGTCTGTGCGTGATAGACGTAGTATTTTGTATGTAGCCAAGGCTGAGCTTGAGGCATTCACGGCGAAACAAAAGAATATTGAGTCGTTTTTTCTAGGCCAAGGGTACTAACTTTTTCATACCTTGTGCCCCCTGGTGTGTTTTTTTAAGATGATTACATACAACTTGGTTATCGATATTCTTTTTCAAAATGGCCATATTTTTATTACTTTAAATAAAAATGGAATTATAAGAAAGATGCTCCTTACAAATAATCTGAAGGAAATGCGAATTTATAAACTCAAATGATGAAACTTAAGTAAAATGGATTTCCCGTGATGAAATTAAAACATTTGGGAAACCGTCTACTTTTTCGGCAGTCTTTTATCGTCTGATAGTACCACAAAGCCTTGATATTCAAGATGATTTCCGTCTATTTGACCCGATGGTTTCAGTATTTCTATTAAAGTACCATGTAGTATGGACAAAACCAACTCCTTTTTATATGTGATTTATGGTATTATTAAGCAAATAAAACTAAGCATAGGATTAACATAAGTAAAAACATTCGCTAAAATTAAGTAAGATTGCGGAGATGGTGCTTGTGTCCCACATCCCTGAGACATCTGTGGATATTAATTAAACGTACTCCATTTACCGGGATAATTACAATTACGTCAACAAGTAGTGACCGACGGGTTTAGTGTGGGTGTGTGCTTCTGTCTGCCTAGCCTGATAAGGCTTAATAAGGTATTTTTAATACACTCCGGCCTTGAATAGATGCCTGCTTTGTTTGGATGCCGGGTCATATAAAGGTCTGAAAACATAAACGCCCGGGCGTCTGATCAAGGAAATAATGTGTTCGTATACGCTCAAAGGATTTTTGGTGTGATACCTATGATACCAATTATACATTTTCTAATTTCAGGTACTGATACGATACATTCTGTCTTAAATATCTTGCTGAACTATGTAATCCTTCTGGTTTCGGGTGGAACGTCCCTATCAGTGTTCCTGGCATTTACTGTCAACACAGTGAGTTTTATATATGTTTCACACATCTTGGCACCAACTCAATTCTAAATAAGAAGGTATTATTGAGAAATATTTTTATGGCTTTAATATTTTCAGATATCGTTAAAAAAGAGTTGTTTGAATTATTGTTAAGTGCCGTATTTATGCGTCTAATATAATGTTCTAGTATTTGTTATTGGAATATTTGGTGTATTTAGATGCATAGGATAGCTGCAGGTAAAAGAACGGCGTATTCTAACGTCTTATTCTAAGAAATTAAACACAATTTCATTGTTTTTGATTTGCGTATTTAAACCACGGACATTTCTCGGAAGTTGAGTAAAGCTCCTCCTGTGATAGCTGGCCTCACGCTGACATGTACTGGTCGTCTACTTCGTGTCGGCTTACTTCTATGATATTTATAGAAAGAAAGGTCATGCTAAAATAAATGACATTGTAAAGATGTCAATCATCCATGGGTTATGCGATATAAGCTGCCGCCACCTGCAAAACACTGAGCCATGCTGCATCCCTTGTGCTAACTTCCATATGGTTGTGCAATAACAGTTACATGAATGGCATTGCGTGTCTATTATGTCAACTTATGTCATTAACTATTTTCTATCCATCACCTCTTTCTATTTACAGATTAATTTATTTTTTTTCAAATTTCATTCTTTACATAGGTAGTGAAATTTAAATTATATTTATTCGGTTCCAACGTCATGGACCTGTGTGCTTGAATTAAGTCGTACCCAGAACCATGGGAAGTACCAACCTTTCAGTCGTTCTTGAATGTACGAAATAGTTATACCTTCTTTGCTCCTGTGGTATTTGCAGCTCTACCTCTGTACAGATTATTGGATCCATAGGGACCAGATGGACGAGATAAAGTGGACCGCGGCTCAGTGTGTTCTGACCTTGCGACTAACTGGACTAGTTTTCGATGTGTATGACGGCCACAAAAGTGTAGTAAGTGCATGTGTGTAAATAATATAGTAGACGTATGTATAAAGGGCAGATCATCAACTTGTTTTGAAGTAAACTTGAGTTCTATTCATGTATATAAACAGAAAACAATGTATGCACTATTTACTATATGTTCTCGACCACTTACTGTTAATGAAACCACTTGATTTGCATAAATATATTTAATTATGTACCTTTCAACTATAAATGACGGTGAAACAGAATATACTTGTATATTTTATACCTGTTAATACCTTCAAACAGATAGTTCCAGTAGGGTTCTTTTTGCCAAGTATTATAGGTTGCCCTTTCCAATGTCATTTTTGTATTTTAAATGTAATCCTATATTTAATCGGATGTTCTTCTTAAACAGCAGACATTATCACCGGACCAGAAAAAGACGATATTAACAAAAATTCCAAGCTTATTAGAGATGGCAGCGCATTCCTACTTCTTTGGAGGCTTCTTGATAGGACCTCAGGTAGGTAAAGTGAAAAACATAAAACATGTCCGCGGCATTTATTGAATAGTATGTTGATGTCATGAATGCAGTATCAATATATTAATGAGTATGTGTATGCACATATGTTCATATATATATATATATATATATATATCAAGGTTTACATGTAAAAACATCCATTGTTCATAGTTATTTTTTTTATTTTTTTATCCTTCAATATCTTGTATCGTATCCAGTTTCCATTGACAAGGTACCAAAATCTGGTAAAAGGTGCTTATTCCGACCCCGACACAGGAGGACTTCCAAATAGGTTGGTAACGCTGTAATAATTGCATTTGACTTAATCGTTAAAGTGAACATCTCTGTATACATCTGAATAATTATAGCCTACGGGCAGCTTTTTGCACATTACACTAGTACTAACGGATCTGCCATCACGACAGGAATTTCACACATAATTATTATGATATTCAAACGTACAATGGTGATGCTACACAATAACATTCATAGATTTTTCTTTTAGCGTACGAGCAGGGTTTCTCCGGCTCTTACCCGGAGCCTTGTATACGGCACTCTACCTGATTTCTTCCATGTTTATCAGTGACAGCGACCTTACCTCTGAGTGGTTTACAGTAAGTATTGTTTATCCAATTCTCCAGGGTTATATATATTAGGAATAATAACCTAAAGTCTGAAGTTGTTACATTTAAATAGACATGTATGGTTTATATATTGGTATATGAATCCATAACTTGTCTCTTTCAGGTTAAAAATGAGCGAAAAAAATTTTAAAAGTCCTTTAAACTCAGAGAGTGCAATATCATATGTGGTCATATTAAATAAATCTCCCGAGGTGCTTTGTTTCATATTGTTTGTTGGTATTCATCACATATTTTTTTTAATATTTATATTTCTTTTATAAAAAAATATTTAAAACGATAATTTTGACGGCAGAGTAAATAAGTTGTGATATTGTACATACATTTCACAATACAAGTGGTCAGAATGCATAAATTTTATGAAATTAATTGTTGACTAATGTTCACATTAAATGAAAGGGCATCTCGTCTTTACATGTAAACATGTCCTACGTTTATAATTATACATACTTAGTTGTGTGTAAGCTTAAGATAAACAGGATCAATTAAAAAGAGACCCTAATAAGGACACGTTAACTGTATGACTATGTGATGACCTAACGCTATATATGGTTATTCTGAATAATAATCGTACAGAATGTCAAAAGCCGTAATGGACTTTAGGATACATTAGCTTATGAATCAGACGACAATGTATCCGGCATCATGAAACCTTAGAAGCCACTTACAAGGACCTATTGGAATTTATATCAGTACTCTTGATTATTTTTGTAAGCTTCAAATATCACAGAAGTAGTTACCTGGAATGTCCTAAAATTTTATGTAAAGTAGAGCATTCAACAAAGATCTGTGAAATATTTTCATCATGTTTCGCACGTCCAGAACAAGACAACTCATCAATTAAATTTCACGTAATTTAGTCTAAGCATGTTTCCTTCATGACTGGCTCCGGATGGCTTTTTATAATTAATCTTCAGCTACTTGTGGCCACAGGTGGTATAGCAGTGTACATGCAGTCGTCATTCATACAATACAAATTATTTAATTAGTTTCATCATCTCCACTTAACTGCTATCCACTAGAACAATATAGAAGATGTGTCAAAATAGGCGCTAGTATTCAACATTAAGGGTGAAAAATAAGAATTATATTTATGCGCTCAAATAGATATGCTTGGCTGGTTTACTGTAAATAAACTTCATTCATCCATTGATATTGGAAACGGGTGTATTGCGAACAGAGACCAATACCTCTCGTTGAAATTATCAGTTAGTAATGTTGAAACATATTGAATATCTGGCTATACATACTGGAAGTTAGCAGCAATTTTTGATCCACAATCAGTGAATTTCCCTTTCATTTTAAATAACCGTCTAAGTAGTGTTAGCACTACGCAATAGGTTCCATTTATACATGTATAATCTTTAATAAATTATATAAATTTTTTATTTATATCTCTTTAATTTGTCCTGATAAGAAATTTGAATAAACATAGATGTGTCTTTTTCATTCTCACCCACCTAGGCATATTAATATGGTCCCAATAAATTATACTTTAACTGGATCATTACCAATATAATGTAGAAATTACCCACTTTACAGGTCTGATTTTTTTTGTCTGAATGTCAGCTTATATTTTGTGAATATTCAGTGCGCTATCTCTGTAACCCAAGACACATGCGCAAAAAAATAATGTCACGTGTGCTAGGGACAGTAAACACCAAATTAAGTTACAGGTTATTACAAAAGCTTGAACTGAGTTACATTCTTATTGCACTATGCCTCGAATAATAAACAAAATAATTTTTTTTCTATATAAAAGATATTAATGTGCTCTTTGAGCAAAGCAATAAAAAATTTCTTTATGAATGTAATTTATGGGGGTACTAATCTGGGGATGTTGTTGTAAAAATACAATGTATCATCTTGTTGCTTACATCGGAATGTTCTCATCTTTGAATGGCTGAAGAAGGTAGCTATTCCTGTAAGAGTTACTCTTGCTGTAACTGGTAGTTACAGGAGTATATGGTACCTTTTGTCAGTATGAAGACAGGACAAGTGAACTGTTAACAACTTAATATTTAATTAAGTAAAGAGATCGACGTATAGACGACAATCCTAGAGACGCATTGACAATGGACGACATTTTTCAAGGGACATTGACAACGGAAGATATTCCATTGTACACCTTGATAATGGGACAAATCCTCAGATAAGGACTGGCAATGGACCACATTCTTAGAGACTGTTTGACAATGGACGACTTTCTTAGGGACTCATTAACAATAGATGACTTTTTATAGACAATTCGACAACGGACAATAATCTCAGAAACACATTAATAATAAACGACTTCCTTAATTAGAGAAATATCGACTATGGACAAAATTCTAAGAAACTCGTTAACAGTGGACGAATTTCTAAGAGACACATTGACAATGGACAACGTTCTTAGAAACACATTGACAGTGGACGACATTCTTAGAGTTTTACTCTCTTAATATATTTCTTTCCTTTTTAAATTGTTGATTATTAAATACAGAGGTTAACTTATATAAATATAAGAATTCTTGGGATAATTCGATTTCTTGATTAATGCATTTTAAGTGCATTGCTTCTTCCTTTCAGGGTCTACCATTTCTTGGAAAGTACCTGTTTATAATGGTTTGGGGTAAGCTGTTTTTATGCAAATACGTCGGCCTCTGGCTAATAACGGTAAGTATCATGATTTGTTTTACACGAAATTAGTTATGATAGTCTGAACATTTAGAAAAAAAATATAGATCCTTGAAATCGATAATCCCGACAGTCGATATAGAAAATGGGAATGGTCCTCAACTTGACCAGGAAAAAAATGGAAGCTATTCTAATCATGTTTGCTTTTCGTAGAATTGAACTCATTCAATTTGTGTTAAAATACTAAAAATGATTTGATATTTTAATAACACCTTAATTTTGCTCATGTCATTTATGTGCAAGCAATTATAACCAGAGCATTACCTTATAAATTAAATTACAAAACCTAGGGTTTTCGATTGTCTTCAAACAAAGGTCTTTAGTTTTAGATATATTAAACCATCATGTGGATCTAATGGTCAAGGCGATCATATTTGATAGACAGTTTGATTGATGTGTGTATTCACATACTCCGTAGTCTAACATATGAAAAGACAAAAGGCCTTAACCCCGTTTTATTGGGAGGTAATGTTGCATAAGCCTGTCAGTTCTGAATTGTTTAGAACATTTTAGTTTATCAAATTATGCGGTAGTGTCCTTTGACTATATGTCTTTTGTTGGCTTGGATGAGTTATTTTCCATTTAAAAATCTAACTAATTGTAATTACCATAACAGCCAAATTCCATATTTGTTTTAATGTCAAGTGATGTTATATTTGCAGGAAGGTGCCTGCATAATCACCGGTTTATCGTATAACGGTAAGGACAAATCAGGGAGATTATTATGGGATGCTTGTGCCAACATTCACATCAGGGACTTCGAACTAGGCTGTAACTTTGAAGAGCTTGTTGGTTCGTTCCACGTTAATACAAATAGATGGATGGGCAAGTGAGTGAAACTATCAATTAATTAAACACGCTCATCTAAAACAATTGGCCTCGGTCTTCATCACCTTTCAAAGTAATTTTAATTTATACACGTTGAAATACAAATATGAAACAGCTAAATACATCTACTATCTGACTGAACCCCCAATCCATTCATTAATGCCACTAAAACGCAAAACTCAAAATAATTCCTAAGTGTATTGTGTCATGAAATGTTTGCATTTAAACTAAGATGATAAATATTTACATTAAATTTAGGAATCAAGGGTTCAGTGAGATTGGGGCTTTTAAACTTCGGGCTTTAACTGGATAAAAATCATATGTTTAAACATAACTCCCGACGACTGATGAGCAGAGTCATATATTATTAAAGTGTTTAAAGGGAACTAGGAGAGAGGATTTCCATTATGTTACCAATAAACACAAGCTGACAGGATGAAAGGTTATCAATAGCAGAAATATGGTTTTATAAAAAGGCTTGTTGGCCATGCAAGTAACGTTTAAAGACGGTATGACAAGGCGGTAAGACCACTTCTATGCACGCCTCATATACACTCAATGTGAGGGATCCACGTACAAATTAATGTACTCCTTCTGTAAATAAATTGAGGGTTAAAAAAGCAAAGGAGGACTTTTCAGGCAAAGATTGTTCGGTTATATCATCCTTAAAATTTAAATTTCATTTTTAAATTACATTTTACAGGCCATGGTCACAAATCGACAAATATGGCCGGTGTATTTTACTGTACACATTTTCTGTTCCAGGTATGTGTTCAAGAGGCTGAAGTTTCTGGGAAGTAAGCAGGTATCCCACGCTGTCACAATGTTTTATCTAGCAATCTGGCATGGTTTAGTGTCCGGATACCTGGTTACATTTGTCTTGGAGTTTTTTGTCATTACCTGTGAGAAACAGGTAAGTCACAAATATGCAATGTGGTCTTATGCCAGCCTTGATTTAATGCAGGCACACGTGTGACTTTGAAATACTGGTAAAGGTCTTCGAAAGACAGATTACATGCAAAGGTCGCACTAATAAAAATAAAGAGATTTCCGAGTAACCATAAAAAAAATATTAAAAAGATAACACAGTATCTCCACCAGAGTTTAAATCAATTAGTTAAATAAGAAAGTAGATCAAAACGAACAGACATAAGATCTGCACGATACATCTTTCACACCTGCAAAGACATCGGATCATATCTGATTGACTGGTTATTTAATGTGTTGAGTGACATGTATGCGCTAGTTTCAAGTCTTAATCTTCAGTAATATATCAAACGTTTAGAACATTCTTGTGTCTCGTAAATGCATAGTTTAATAGTTAATGTTTCTTTTCTGATTAAACGTAAACAGCAATACTGAATAAAGAAACCCTACATTTTTTTCAAAATATGTAGCAAACCCAGCGTGATTACGTACTGGCTCTATTATTCTCTTTATCCAACAGTAGCTACTCTTCGATTAAAAAAAGTTTGCAATGTGTTCAACCCGGGTCTACTGATATTGTATAATGATCTTTGCAAGTAGTTTGCTAAAACGTGGCTACATCTTTGTCAAATTTCAGATAAAGAATTTAATAGGCCATGCCGGGCTCGACACTAAAGCTTTTTCACCCCCAATGCGCCTGTTATGTTGGATTCTCCTGAAGATGTATGTCCTTCTTACCCTGGGATATGCTTTGGTTCCTTTTGGTTTACACACTTACGATAAATACGTACAGGTGAGTCATATTTTTGTCAAGATGATTTTATTTAGATCTTATGTAGCTAAATATTATCTTCCCATTGATTGACCGGAGCATCGTTTTGATCTTTAGGTAAAAGAAAAAACGATTATATGTTTCATGAGAATATTCGTTATATGCATGAATACCCTAAACAGAGGTAATTTTGAGATGCCCGTAAATTACGGGTGCCTGTAATTGATGCTTATTAATAAAATAGTGATTCCGGTATGGATATTTATTTGAATATTGTGATTATTCCTATGAACATGAGTGGGGCATTCTGCTCTAAGGGTGCGGGATTATTAGTTATCTTTTATGCTTTTATATCTTTATCTTTTACATTATGTTATCGGAATTATATATCCTCTTTTCCACATTTTTTTCTAACCAGATTGATCGTGTTTGTAGGTATATTTACAGACATATTTTATGGTGCCTGTTGTGTTTATTGCATGGCCCATTTGGCGCCCTCTCGTTCAAGCTATACTCCCCAAGAGCAAAGTCAAAATCAATGGCAAAGATGAGTAAGTTAACTGTGTGTGTTTCGTTATATATTTATATGCAGTAAGACGAACAGGTCAAGGTTGAAGGTGTAATAAGTTTATTATGAGTCCTGGTCTGACTCGATTTTTACTCTTTACTAATATTATGCTTCTTTCATGTCCAAGTGTTAGAAAAGTCTTGAGTTTGGTGATATGAGTCAGCAGTCTGGAAATTTATTACACACCAACTTTTTTATGCAGTTCCCTTATTTAAATTCATTTGCACAGCATGGACTGTCAACGTTGGCCAGTGATGCTATGTCAGTTCTGAAACAATTGCCCAAATTACATTTTCTTTATATTTTAACATACCAAATTATATAATTACAAGACAACAAACATACAGGATTTATCAGTAAAACCATATTTTTGCATCATATCGTAAATTATAAAATGCATTTCTGTTGGACCTATATGCTTGTTGGTATGGAAAGTATGAAAACAAAAAGTCAAACAGGTTCTTAAATAATATCATTATCGGCTGGAATGTTCAGTCGTTTTAAATGCAAGTTCGCATTCCGGTTTTAAACATTAATGTAAAATTAATACAATTGGCTTACAGTATGGATATTTTCATTTTGGAAAATAGAATTTGTTTAAAGACACTAGTAACATCAAATTTTATTAAAGCAAAATTGTTTTTATACACAAATGTCCAACCATCATCGTAAAATACGAATTTAGAATTTTTGCATGCAGTTTTTGCGTTTCTTTGTTATATTGGTCATTCGCTCTCTTTGATAAAATACACTGTACCAAATGCATCCTACCTGCAAAATGAGTTTCAATGTAGTAAACGTGGGAATAATATGAAGACTTGTAAGACAATGCAAGAGCCCTATACAATGTAAAACCACTTCGCAAACAATCAAGAACAATGGTGTTAATTCTCTAAACATACTGAATATGGTTGCAAATGAAGCCCGCTGAACATGTATGTATTAAATTCAATCTTGATCTTAAATTTTATCTTATTCTGTAAAACCTTTGAAAAAAAGTCTCGCATAACGACCACCTCAGTTTAGCAAACACTTCTACACTTCTCAAACATGCGACCAATTTATCGAGGTCCCGTTGTTGGTCGTAATTTTGAGGTTTCACTCTACATATATTTCAATTAATAAACATGTTTCCTTTAACTTCAGAATTCAAAAGGAAGAATAAATCTAGGAAGACTTGGGCATTCACAATACAGCATCAATCAGATGCAAATAAGATCTGCAGTAGAATATACAAAAGAGAAATTAATATATAAATCAATCAGATATACATGTACCTTCGGACATCCTCTGAATATTCAACGTTATTTTTTCGAGATTGCGTCATTGGTCGTTCAGAAACCGTTTGCTCACAGTTTTGTTATGTTAATATTTGTTTTCAGAAGAAGCAATCACCGCGCAGACTAATTTGTAAGACGTCAGCATCTTTTTACAGAAATAGGCTGCCCTGCTTTAGTCTCTTATATAGTTCAACAAGCGCTTACTTGTAAAACTAACATAAATTAATATGGTTTACATTCTCTTTGATGAAGGTGTGTCATTACCTGGGTTATATATGCGATATATAATGACGTAGTTATCATTCATAAGGTAACAAAGTTACTGTATCTAAATAAATGTTGGGTGGACATTGTGTCAGTATAAACTGATATGGGCAGGTATTAGTCGAGGGAATCTACCAATCAAATACCGATTAGATTACGGTTACGTATTCAGGATAAAGGCAAATGTTTGCTTTCATTAAAAATAAAATAAAATACTTATCCCAGTGTTTTGGTTGTATTTGATCCCTCAATTCTACTGTATCTTATTCCAATATTTTATGAATTACATTACCGCAGATGTGTCATGAATAAATTTCCCCTATACAATATCCGCCCTATTCAAGTAATATGCCACTCTGGCCAGTGTGAAATATTTTTTTTATTCAACATATACATTCTCAGAATAAATGTAAACCCTGATCATTAACTTCAATACAGAGGCAAAACAAACTTGGCTATCAAGTTCTTGTAATATTACATTTGTAGATAAATTTGTACATTGGACATCTAATAATCATATGACCAAAAATTCAACAATATGTTTGCATATCTGTTTGAGTCGCATAGCTAGAGCAACATTTTTCCTCTTGGTCAGTTTGTTTAAAACACTGAGGTAAGACGTTAAGAATTCCTGAAGGGGCTCGTGAATAAACATGACCATTCGGTTAGTACTTAGGCTCTACTGCTCAGAGAAAAAAAGTTCCCATAATTATTAAGCAACTGCTTCCATATAATAAGTATATGGGAAACTGAGCCTCATTCTATTCAATTGCAAACTATCTTTCCAAAGTCTTCAGGTGCTTATTGTACGTCTGCACTACATTATTTATCGAAGGCGTCATGTCTTTGTTGGTTATCTTTTTTTTTTGCCGACAGAAATATATCCAAAAATCTCTGTAGAATCCAGTTACACCTTCCACAAGACATAAATCTTTTTCTACAAGGAAGTAAGCGCACAGTACAACATCATCTTTTCTAAACTTTGTCTTACTTCTGTAAGGGAGATTCTACTTTTCTTTTCCCCATTATTTAAGAGCATCTTCGTTAAATTACTATTAATAAGTTATTCTTTCCTTTGAAAATCCCCATAAAGACAATTCATTTCGGTTCGTTTTACCACAAGTTAAATGATATTAATTTAGAATTGATTTTGTCCATAAAGGTATAGTAGGTAATTAATCCTGAATCCTGAATCATATTTTGAATTCTCATTTGACAAAGCACGACCACGAATGGATATTGGTTTCATACCACTTTTGGTTGCTACTAATGATTCAAAGGGTTTAGTTAATACTGTATCAGAAATGAAACATGCCAGACCATGTACATTTTATCGTCCTACCTTTCGCAAAAATTAACAGTTTTTGGCCTTCAAACAGTTGGCACAGCGATCATGCGTGAATAGTCATTTTGATATTCAGACAAAACCACGTTTGGTTCAGGAAATGTGAACAGTGAGCAATATAGCAACGAGGACAATGACATGCTTAGTCAGATATAGAAGTTGATTACATTTCGTATCTTATCACACCTTATGTTCCTACATTTGTTCGGAGGAAACGCTTTCGATGATTGATCCACAGGAAAATTCATATGTTTAGCTTATCGAATTACTTGACCAGGGTCAACATGATAAATCATATTTTTAGCTTATTGTATTCCTTGACCAGAGTCCACAGGATCAACCATGTTGTCAGTGTCCACATAATAATTCATTTGTTTACCCTTCTGAATTCTTTGACCAGGGTCCAGGGGATAATTCATATTTTTAGCTTTTTGAACTTCTTGACCAGGGTGCACATTATAAATCTAATTTTCATATTCAATTCCATTTCCACTGTCCACATAATAATTCATATGTTTGGCTTACTGGATTCCTTTTTCAGTATTTACATATAAATCCTATTGATACAGATAATATGAATATAATTAAGGAAGCGGTTCTTCTTCCGATAGGAAATGTATCCAGCTGTCATCACCCTAGCGCTGCACTCTTACCGGTCCAATACATGCGCAAGATGCTGTCTGGGTGAAATTCCTGGAAGGTTTTACATGTGATGATGTTGTACGAGGGAATCGGATATTGTAATACCGTTTCTACATTCTTTATTAGAGTATTTCTTATTTTATCCAACCAAAAACCGCTAATATGAATAACAATACTCTGGAATCATCAAGTCATATTATGTAAACATTCCCCCCTCTCTCTCTCTCTCTCTCCCCCCTTCTTTCTCTCTCTGGCACTATTTACTTTGTATAACGGTATAAAATACGTTGACAACTTATTTTATGTATCTACATTTATTATAACATTAATTGCAGTGTTTTTTCGACATATTGATATAAATGTGTGCCAGGAAACGGTATCTTGCCTTCTGCAATCCATGAAATTCAGATATCTGTCTTCATCAGATATGTACACTTCCTTGTAGTAAATGTTGTACGGCTAAAGCCATATATGAACTTGTACCAAGTTACCCTCTAGCCGTTGCAACATACAACGTGTATGTGTAGGAAAAAGCGGCATTACTGACAACCTTAATTAGCTGGTGTGAGTAACAACTTTAATATTTTCCATATAAAAAGGAATTTGTTAAATGGAGAGCTTCATGACCCTTGAGTTATTTTTCTTTCTTTAATTACTTATTCTTCAATATTTATTTTCTAACGCTTCTATAAAAAAAATTATACACGGAGAGGCAACAAGCTTTCATTGTCAGGAAGGCTACTAGACCAGAGTCCACACACAAATTAGATCATTTAAAGATGGCCAGCTTCAAAGTTAAAGTATTATAAAAATTTCGTTCTTTGGGTGTATTTACTTTTACTCCCATTAGACAATTGCTATTTTTATTCCAATAAATGTGTATGGGACAGAAGGATTATGAATACCGATTATAATACTAGTCAGTAAACTCACAGCAGATGTATTTTTAATATTACCAAAGTTCATATCATGGATCACAGGGTTTATATCTTCCTCGCTGCAACTTTAAAATAGGGTTAACTAGGTCCAACGGTTACGGTTTGTGCGTTGTTTGCGTAAGGATTACCTCATTTTAAGGTCTTAAAAGTACAGAATAAAATGTATAAAAATAGAAAAAATACAGATGCGACCACCAGTCTTCAGGAACTGATGAAACTGTCCGTGAACAATATGCATGGAAAGAATCATGCCATTCAATGTGTCAGTTATTGCAATACTTGATCTTTTGTGTCAATTTTCTAATTATTCTTGGCTGCCCAAACAGGCCCGATAACTCAGAGAATATAGTTCACAGTGACCTTATTTTAAATGTCAAGGGAGATCGTTTTCATTGACCACGCTGACAGACGGACAGATGGACGGCGACGAACAAAGACTGATCGCTACTAGCTAAGAAAGTATAACACATGAAATATATTGAAACAACATTATAAAAGACGCTCACCTTCGGATTCCAGGCTCAGATATTTAAGCACAATCGCCACAAAGCAATGCATATGTATGTCGATGGTGTTCGTGTCCGCACTATGGATAAGTTTGTTAGAGCAATCCCCATATGGGCTGAAGTATCAATGGTAAATCCCAATTCTATATCAGCACGTGTCTTTCGGTGTCACATATATATATATATATATATATATATATATATATATATATATATTTATATACTTACATACATAACATAAATTGACAACATTGACATTGGTACCAAAAACGCAGGTTAAGGTTCCTCAGGCGCTCATTTACCATAAATATCACAAGTATCGACCAGTACGAGTTACTGGCTGATTCCAAAGTTTTTATTACATGTACCGATGTGCAGACAAACATATAGCATAACTGTATTTTTCAGCTCCCTTTAACCATATTTTTTTCACAAATATTGCAATATAACATGATCATAAAAATTATATTACATGTTAATCAACACTAAGAGGCATAAATTGTCTTTCAAGAAAAGCAAGAGTTAGTTTTGTAACCTTTTTTTATAAAGTAATACACAGTGGGATAAAATTTATAGGATTAGCCTACAGAAGGCAGAGGCTTGATTTGACTTGATCCCGACTATCATTGTGATACAACAAGATACTACAACAGATATCAATATTTCATAAAAAATGACATTTTATTTAGCAAATATTTGCTGTGATCTCATCTGTGCTGAACAATATCTTTCGATACGGAATGCTAATGAATGTGCTGTAACTATTTAACAGAAATATTACTACTTAAATCTTACGAGGATGTACTATTTCAAGAAAATTTGCAAAGAAGGTGTATATCCCTGTACTGATGTAAACACTTCCCAATTTCTTTTTGCCGCAAGTTATTTATGAGAGGGTCTACCTCCTCAATGTTCCTATGAAAATTGTGATATTCATGAAATGAAAAGCTGTGACATTGGCAAACGAAAGGGTTAGCAATTAATCATCATTTGTTGAGACAAACATCGAGTGAAACTCAAATGGATGGCTTTTTTTTCTGGGTGCCTGAACATCAGAATTACTGGATAATAAACACAGGTTGCCATGGTTACTAACAATTTTGAAGCATTTTGGTCCATTTGCCAGCTGGGCATACAGCAGATTTGGATTCAGCACCTTTCATTGCCCTTGAATAGACTGTATACCATGCATTAATACGATTTGCATCCAATACTTTAAATATGCACAAATTTTCTTATATTCTGCCTAGTCTAGAACGTTTATCTGGATTTAGTTCTAAACATACATGTATTATTATTATAAACCGGCATGTGTTTCTTAATCAAACTCTCATGGGATCAATGTGGACTTCATTGTTATCTGTGTACTTCATTGACAGCACCTGAATACGGTTACACTGTAACATTTTCTAGTTACTTATTGAATCTCTTTTAAATCTCTCTCTATTTCCGTCTGCAGTAAATAAGAGGATGAAATTTGATACTTCATTGCGGCAGCAAATCATAACACAAAAAGAGATTTTAGCATTAATTAGCATTATGAATGTTGAGCATCGTACTATTACACAGTGTGTTATGTATATATGTCTATGTACGCTCTCTCTCTCTCTCTCTCTCTCAATCAAAAGGTCCTTTCTCTGTCATCGACATTTTACCTTGCCCATTTATATCTGATTGATATCATATATACGTCAGAGGAGGTTTAAACTTACTGTAACCTATGATTGCACCAAGAACTGTGTATCTTGTGGTCATGAGTTAAATGGCTAGCTTATGCATTAACGCCATAATTTAGACACTGTTAATATTATATGACACTGTGTATTTTATAAGACGCCTAGAGGGTCTAGTCAGTAAATCTAACTTCTGAATCAATATACCTACATATCTGCCTGCCCACCAAAGGGGAATAGTTGTCCAAGTAATTCTTTAAGATCCAAATTTCAGGACAATATTCCCATATTCCTGTGCATACCTTATAAACTATTTAAATGAACTTATCAGTATTTCCATCTTGTCTTCTGTAACGTAGACAGTGATTGTATCACAGAAGGTCGCCATTTATGTAAAATTATCAGCTGATCACTCAAGAATTTATGGCAAATTATCGCAAAAATGGAAATGGTTTTTCGTAAGCCAGTTGTTATGGATGTACTCTAATTTGTTAGGAGACACCTGTCACAAAGCAAAAAAGACAACCACGAAGAAATGTGGATGTTATTCAGGATGTTTCTTCCCCCCCCCCCCCCCCCCCCCGAGTAAAAGGGGGAAATGTTTTTGTAAACAATGAAACTTTAGTGAATATATACGTTAAATATGTGGAGATACATTTTATTTGTCTGATGCGGCTTTTATTCATGAACTGATATTCAAATTTTAATTTGAGTCATGGTAGGAAGGTCATGGGAGGAAGGCAAATGTAGAACGAATAACCTTCAAGACTGCCTGGGTTGTATGCTCCCCAGGAAGCATAGAAAAGCTACAACAAGTGACCCAGGGGTCATGACGCTCAGCTGACCAGGAAGACATTGACAAAAATAATTTTATTATCTGAATGTCAAATTTGAATGAAATACTTTTTCCAAACTTGACCTTTTGTATAAAATCATCCAATATTCATTAGGGTACTATGGAGCTCTGTAGCATGAAGGATATGGGTAACAGACACCTATTTTCAAGGTTTACAAGATGACTTTTCAGGGGTCTCCCAGCATGTCAAAAAATAAAATTCTAGGTCCAGTTATTATGATTTGTGCCCTGTTAACAAATCCAAATGTTTATTCTGGGGGGTATTTCAAAGCCGCATAGGATGAAGGATATGGGTAACAGAGATGTAATTTCAGGTGCACAAGGAGACTTTTCAGGGGCGTCCTAGCATATCAAGAAAGAAGATTCTAGGTCAAGTCATTATAATTTGTGCTCTGTTAACAGATGACGAAATCTTTATTCTGGGGAGTACTTCGGAGCCCCAGAGCATGAAGGATATGGGTAACAGGGACCTTATTTCGGGTTTCCATGTAGACCTTTTATGGGCTTCCCTGGAGGTGAGGACAGAAGATTCTAGGTCCAGTCATTATGATTTGTGCCCTGTTAATATATGACCAAATCTTTATTCTGGGGGACTTCAGAGCCCCATAGCTCACAGAATATGGGTAACAAGGACCTTATTTCGGGTCTATGTAGACCTTTTATGGGCTTCCCTTGAGGTGAGGACAGAAGATTCTAGGTCCAGTCATTATGATTTGTGCCCTGTTTACAGATGACCAAATGTTTAAAGATCACAAAAGTAGAGAAAAAAATCGTAAAAAATAAAAAAAATATAGGTGGCGCCACCAATCTCCAGAAATTGATGAAACACTCCATGATCAATATCCATGCAAAAAAACATGGTGATTAATGCATTAGTTGTTCAGATACTTGAGCTTTTGTATTAAATTTTGCATTATTCTGGGGGGTACTTCAGAACCCCATAGCTCGAAGAATATAGGTCACAGTGACTTAATTTCAGGTTTACAAGGAGAATTTCCATAGACCTCCCAGGATTTCAAGTAAGAAGATTCCCGGTCTAGCGGTTACGATTTGTGCCCTGTTAACAGACAGACACCTGGATGGCCGGACGGACGACGGACAAAAGGTGATCCCTACAGCTCAGATGACTTTCAGTCAGCTTAGCTAAAAATTGAAAAAATACAGGTGGCGCCACCAGAATGCAGAAACTGATGAAACATTTCATGATCAATATCCATGCAAAGAATCATGGTGATCAATATAATGATTGTTCAGATACTTGAGCTTTTGTATCAAATTTTTCATTTTTCTGGGGGGTACTTCGGAGCCCCATAGCTCAGAGGTTATGGGTAACAGAGACCTAATTTCAAGTTTTTAAGGAAACTTTTCATGGGCCTCTCAGCATGTCAAGAGAGAAGATTCTAGGTCCAGTTGTTACGTTTTGTGCCATGTTAACAGATGACCGCATCTTATGAGGTCTCAAAAATAGAGAAAAAAATTCGTAAAAATAAAAAAATACAGGTGGCGCCACCATACTGCAGAAACTGATGACACATTCCATGATCAATATCCATGCAAAGAATCATGGTGATCACTGCAATAGTTGTTTAGACACTTGAGCTTTTGTATCAAATTGTCCATTATTCTGAGGGATACTTCAGATGACTTACAGTCAGCTGAGCTAAAAACACTTAATGGTCAATATCCATGCAAAGAATCATGATGATCTCCATATTAGTTGTTCAGATACTTCAGCTTTTGTATCAAATTGTCCATTATTCTGAGGGATACTTCAGAGTCCTATAGCTTGAAGGATATGGGTAACAGAGACCTAATTTCAAGTTTCCACAGGCACTCTTCATGGGCCTCCTTGCATGACAAGAATGAAGTTTCTAGGTCCAGTTGTTGCAATTTGTACCCTCTTGATAGATAACCACATCTTCAAAAGTCTCGAAAAAAGAGAAAAAAATTCGTAAAAATTTGAAAAAAATAGAGGTGGCGCACCCTCTCTGCAGAAACTGATGAAACAGCTCATGATCAATATGTATGCAAAAATCATGACCATCAGTCTTATAGTTATTGAGATACTGCACTTTTTGTATCAAATTTTCCATTATTCTGGGGTGTATTTTGGAGCCATACAGCCTAAAGAATATGGGTAACAGAGACCTTATTTCAGGTTTCCATGGAGAATTTTCATGGGTCTCCCTGTGGGTCAAGAATGAAGATTCTAGGTCCAGTTTTTATGATTTGTGCCCTGTTAACAGATGTTCATATCTTTAAAGGTCTCAAAAATAGATAAAACATTCGTAAAAAAAACCCCGAACAAATACAGGTTGTGCCACCAGTCTGCAGGAACTGATGGAACACCTCTTGATCAATAGTTATGCCACAAATCATGACCATCAGTGATGTAGTTATTGAGATATTGAAGTTTTTGTATGAAATTTTTGACTACTCTGAGGGGTACTTTGGGGCCCCATAGCTCGAAGGATATGGGTAACAGAGACCTAATTTCTGGTTTCCATGGAGACTTTTCATAGGTCTCTCAGTGTATTGAGAATGAAGATTCTAGGTCCAGTCGTTACAATTTGTGCCATGCTAACAGATGACAGCATCCTTAAAAGTCTCAAAAATAGAGGAAGAAATCGTAAAAAAATCAAACAATATAGGTGGCGCCACCAGTCTGCAGGAACTGATGGAACATCTCATAATCAATATGTTTGCCAAAAATCATGAACATCAGCGATGTAGTTATTGAGATATTGAAGTTTTTGTATGAAATTTTTGACTACTCTGGGGGAGTACTTTGGGGCCCCATAGCTCAAAGGATATGGGTAACAGAGACCTAATTTCTGGTTTCCATGGAGACTTTTCATAGGTCTTCTAGTGTGTTGAGAATGAAGATTCTAGGTCCAGTCGTTACGATTTGTGCCATGCTAACAGATGACAGCATCCTTAAAGGTCTCAAAAATAGAGGAAAAAATCGTAAAAAATCGAACGATACAGGTGGTGCCACCAGTCTGCAGGAACAGATGATACATCTCATGATCAATAGTTATGCCACAAATCATGACCATCATTCAAGTAGTTAATGAGATATTGAAGTTTTTGTATGAATTTTTTTACTTTTCTTGGGGGTACTTTAGGGCTCCATAGCTTGAAGAAAATGGGTAACAGAGACCTAATTTTGGTTTCCATGGAGACTTTTCATAGGTCTCTCAGTGTGTCGAGAATGAAGATTCTAGGTCCAGTTGTTATGATTTGTGCCATGTTAACAGATGACAGTATCCTTAAAGGTCTCAAAAATAGAGGAAAAAATCGTAAAAAAATCAAACAAAACAGGTGGCGCCACAAGTCTGCAGGAACTGATGGAACATTTCATAATCAATATGTATGCCAAAAATCATGACCATCAGTGATGTAGTTATTGAGATATTGAAGTTTTTGTATGAAATTTTTGACTACTCTGGGGGGGGGGGGGGTACTTTGGTGCCCCATAGCTCGAAGGATATGGTTAACAGAGACCTAATTTCTGGTTTCCAAGGATATTTTTCATGGACCTCTCAGTGTGTCAAGAATGAAGATTCTAGGTCCAGTCGTTATGATTTGTGCCATGCTAACAGATGACAGCATCCTTAAAGGTCTCAAAAATAGAGGAAAAAATCGTAAAAAATCGAACAATAAAGGTGGCGCCACAAGTCTGCAGGAACTGATGAAACATTTCATAATCAATATGTATGCCAAAAATCATGACCATCAGTGATGTAGTTATTGAGATATTGAAGTTTTTGTATGAAATTTTTGACTACTCGGGGGGGGGGGGGGGGTACTTTGGTGCCCCATAGCTCGAAGGATATGGTTAACAGAGACCTAATTTCTGGTTTCCAAGGATATTTTTCATGGACCTCTCAGTGTGTCAAGAATGAAGATTCTAGGTCCAGTCGTTATGATTTGTGCCATGCTAACAGATGACAGCATCCTTAAAGGTCTCAAAAAAAGAGGAAAAAATCGTAAAAAATCGAACAATAAAGGTGGCACCACCAGTCTGCAGGAAGTGATGACACATCTCATAATCAATAGTTATGCCACAAATCATGACCATCAGTCAAGTAGTTAATGAGATATTGAAGTTTTTGTATGAAATTTTTTACTTTTCTTGGGGGTACTTTGGGGCTCCATAGCTCGAAGAATATAGGTAACAGAGACCTAATTTCTGGTTTCCATGGAGACTTTTCATAGGTCTCTCAGTGTGTCAAGAATGAAGATTCTAGGTCCAGTCTTTACGATTTGTGCCTTGTTAACAGATGTTTACATTTTGAAAGGTCTCAAAAATAGAGAAAAAATTCGTAAAAAATTGAACGATACAGGTGGCGCCACCAGTCTGCAGGAAGTGATGGAACATCTCATGATCAATATGTATGACAAAAATCATGACCATCAGTCAAGTATTTAATGAGATATTGAAGTTATTGTTTGAAATTTTTTACTTTTCTGGGGGGGTAGTTTGGGGCCCCATAGCTGGAAGGATATGGGTAACAGAGACCTAGTTTCTGGTTTCCATGGAGACTTTTCATAGGTCTCTCAGTGTGTCGAGAATGAAGATTCTAAGTCCAGTCATTACGATTTGTGCCTTGTTAACAGATGTTCACATTTTTAGAGGTCTCAAAAATAGAGAAAAAAATTCGTAAAAAATCGAAAAATACAGGTGGCGCCACCAGTCTTCAGGAACTGATGGAACCTCTCATGATCAATATGTATTCCAAAAATCATGACCATCAGTCAAGTAGTTAATGAGATATTGAAATTTTTGTATGAAATTTTGGACTTTTCTGGGGGGTACTTTGGGGCCCCATAGCTCGAAGGATATGGGTAACAGAGACCTAATTTCTGGTTTCCAAGGAGATTTTTCATGGACCTCTCAGAATGCCAAGTTACAAGGTTCTAGGTCCAGCGGTTACGATTTGTGCCTGGTTAACGGACGGACAGACGGACAGACGGACAGACAGACAGACGGACAGACGGACGACGGACAAAGAGTGATCGCTATAGCTCAGATGACTTTCAGTCAGCTGAGCTAAAAATGAACAGGCCCGAAAGACGAGGAAGGAAGATTGTAAAGTCGGATGAGACTGAGTGCGTCGGTCATATCAGACTATAAACCCACTCCTTAATCCACACCTTAAAATCATCTGCTTGGATGATGCAACCAACTTTCTCCGACCAAAAATAATAGTTTTGGCTACTAGATATTTCGTTGTCCAAGCTGGCTAAAGTTTATGTAATAATCATTAATTGCTTGTTTCGCGATGAATTCCAATGTTAATTTCGCGATGAATTTCGTGGAAGGATTGACCATGGGGAAATAACCGCTCCCTTACCCTTGTGGCGAACCGGGAAATTATCTTGAATCGTTATGAATTGTTTATGCTTATATACTGCCCAACAAACACTTATTGGGTACCTCAGAACTTGTATGAATGTCCCCACCGATTTCCTCACCGGAGTTATATATAATAATATATCTAATTATTATATATCCAGAAGTCATATCAGCAGTGAATAGTGGTTGCACAGTTTCAAAGTTATGCATACAAACTGAAGAGTGATCTTGCAGTTACACCAGACATATCTTCTGCAAAATGTTATCTGCTCTCTCTCTCTCTCTCTCTCTCTCTCCTCAAGACACTCCCCTGGATTTTTCTCTCTCTCTCTCCTCAAGACACTCCCCTGGATTTTTTTTTACTGAAGCCGACCTATATTCTCCATATAGTTCTTTATATGATTGAAATATTCCCTAGCAATATGCAAATGAGCATTGTTCAGTATTGGTAACTGTATATATGTAGCTGTATAAAAAATATACTTTAAATATATTCAATCGTAAGTTCATTATTCTTGAATGTATGTAGTAAATCAATGGGAGACTAAAACTTAAGTCCCGTGGAGCAACTTATGCCCCACCCACACATACACTCACTTTGCATCCTGTTAATTTATTATAACTCTCTTACCCGATCTTTCACATGCATCTCATCATACACCGAGTGCAGCCTAATATACCATATATAATTAATAGTTCAAGAAAAACAACAATTCCAACATCCGAAAAATTATAATTTATTCATAAATGAGCAATCAGTGATATAACTATCAATAAAAGATACTATCATAAAATGTTACTTGATAACATTCCACTATGCCAAAGACCGGTACACACAATATATACGTGCATTAATTACAGTTCACGATACCAGAATTATCACCACTATAACTAATCAAGGACTATTCAGAAAGGGGTAAGCACACCTCCATTTTTTCGGTCAAATTATTTGAATTTAAGGTCTGTCTACGTTCTGTTCGACGATATCAACAAAAACAAATTTGGCCCCTTCATATTCAACTTCCAATAATTAACGAAATTATAATAAAGCAGCTTCATGCAGCATATGGCCATTTTACTGACTGTAGCTTGAATATAATGCACCTTATTACATAATGTTGAGGATAATGTAGACTTTTTTTCATCATATATCAATATTTCTTGTTACCGTGATACTCGCATAACTTATACTACTATGATGTACTTGGACAGTGAAATCCTCGAAATAACCATTTCAAAAAATAATTCCCTCCATTATCACAGCCTATTTTGTTGCATAAATCATAATAAAAAATAATATAAATAAATATTAAATATAGTTACATACACACATTTTAAATGAATATTCAACTGTATAAAACGTTTGTTTGAAGCATTTTTTTTGTTGGTGTTTATATGTAGGTAACATTTTGATTATTCACAGGATGGAAAAGTAAACATTGTTCATTGAACAAAGGTAATTTGCTCACTTGAATAGATGAGCATTAGTATGATTAAAATTTGATAAAAAAACTCCGATATATGTGTGTATATACATATTTTCTCAAATAAGAATGTTAATTCAATGATTATGGCCGTTAAATGGACCGTCATTTAACCATAAGTAAATCAAAGGAATAAATGTTTATGTTAGGTGACACGTGTAAAAAGAGTAACCCACTGGGTCATGGCGCTCAGCTGATTATTACTTTTTTTACTGTAATAATTTTAACGGAAAGCCTTAGAAATTAATACATAGAACCTCACAGGAATTTCAGAAAAAAACTAATAATCCCATTTGAACCAAGGACTGTGAGCATTGCAATAAAAATATGGGGGGGGGGGGGCAAACAGCTAAGAGAAAGGCTTGGTATCATTTGAGTGACATCTTTGGAAACCAAGAAAAACTTCTACACAAACGTTAACTCCTTTACAGGAAAAACAGGAACCTCCAAGCAATGTTAATATCTATGTCCTATTTTTTTTGCTCAAATTAAGTCAGTCCACATGATGCGTGACCTTAGCGACTGAAGTCGTGGAAGGGGAGGGGGAGAGGATGCTTCTTTAGGCAGATTCAGCAAAGTTAAAGATGGTAAATCTTCTGACCCGCGGTTCTGAAATGTCAATACTCTACACAGGTAACGAAGTTTCCCTAAGTTATGTTACAACTAGGCGATCTTTTTAAGGTAGCCAAGTGTCTGTAACTAAACAACAATATCAGTTGTGTGTCCTCACTCTTGTTGTCCTACGTGCACTGTAACAACAGTTCTTGCAGACCCTAAAGGGCTGAACCAACCAATACCGACAAGCGTGTTTACACACCTATCGACACACCATAGGACTCGGATGACATAATGTTTCCCTACGTCTACTTGTGTCTTGGCAGTGAACAAGGTCACAGAACACGTCATGGAGTAGCACACAACACGACAAAAGTGTCAGCTTTGTATCGCAGGCCTCATGACACAATCGAGCATATTCGATTTGTCATGCGTAGAAGGCCGTGTCCAGTTGCGTCGGCTTGTTCTATACAAATGACACGTACCAATCGTGCAGTGCATTTGGATACATGACACACTTTACACACTCCACGACAGACTGAGCGATGCAAACTGACAATAACTTCTGACCAACACACGCAATCTCTGTGTCGTAAACCTCATGTGTGTCGCGAGTACGTAGGTCAATTGTTTTGCTACTTTGGCTGCAGGACACACTACAAGACTTGCTAGGTGATGCAAACTGTCACTACCAAGTGTCAGTTTGCGTCGCCCTGTGTCGAGTCGCATGTCAGACTTGGTAGGTTCACCCCTAATTAAACCACCACTGTTAAAGAAATACACTTGCTAACAAGAGTGCAATTTAGGAATACTAGAGAAAAATAACAGCACAAAAAAAATTATGAGCACTGCCGATAACAACTCCCTGTAGAGGTCATATGCCTTTATTAATTCTGCTTACTGGGCAAGTCTAAAACATGTTTAATTGTTAGGAATGCTCCAGTTTATTATTGGGACAATGACTGAATAGAGAGTAAGCTACAGCAAATTCATTTAGTCAGGGGATCTCAACTTACAGGTGGACAAAATAACATGTGAAAGTGTAGGAATACACACAATTCTTCTGATTCTTCTGATCAACTGAAAAGGACCAAGGCGCATTTTCTTAAATTAGACAGACATAATCCAGATTTATTGTTATTCCAATAAACCATGGATGTGAGTGCTTCCTAGTTGATTCATGTGATATTTTAGTGTATGTAGTTGTTGATGAAGCAAGGTAGGAAGATCACGTGACTGATACATGTGTGTCTCTGTCTAAATTCTTGTTTATTGTTAGCACTTGAACTGATAGGGTAAAAATTTTACAAGAGACTCTGCGAACTGCTGACTTGTAACGAAGAACAGGGTATGGTTGACTGAGACGATTGATGTGACCAACACACTAATCCTTGATCAACTGGTTCAGGATGATGTGATGTCTCAGAGTCAGCTAGTAACTCACTTGCGTCTCCCTCCTCAGTTGACCCTCTTCCTCCACAGTTAGATTCCGATTCGGTTTCTGCCGCCCCTTCCATAGCAGGGGCTATCCCTCAATTCCGGTTAGGACATCTCCCCTCGGAAATAGTATCCCTCAGTCTGTGGAGGATTTTATTTCACGTGATTCTCTCAAGGAGATCAGCACACCGCAGACTTACAACAAAGAACAGAGTATGGTTGATCGAGAAGATTGAAGTGATAAACACACTTATCCTTGAACAGCTGGCCCAAGACCAGAATCCTTATGATGAGGATAGTCATAAAGAATACCAGTTACCGGTGTACTGCGGGACACAATACAAAGCTTTTTCGAGAACCAAGGTCAGCAAGTTTCCGGTCTGTACCAGTAGAAAGTTCTGATAGTAGGTGATGGTTCTTCAGGGAAGGTAACAAAAGAGGAGCGCTGAACGTAACACAAGATAATTTTATATGTAATCCATCTAGTGGTTTCTAATTGATTCATGTGTCGTTTAGTGTTTGTAGTTATTGGTGAAGCAAGATATCTGGTAAAGTATAACGGCTATACCCTTGTTGGTGGGAAGATCACGTGACTCACACGTGTTACACTTGGATTGATGGGTATCAGTTTTACAGGAGATTCGGCGCAGTGCAGACAATCAAGAAGATTGAAGTAACGAACCAACCTTAGGACTTATCCCAGGGTATGGCAATAATCAACTGAAATCTAATGGAACCGGCAGATTATGTGGCGAACTTACAAGATGAGTTGGAGCGAGTTCATGGTCTCACAAGGCAACACCTGAAAACCGCTAAGGAGGTTCAAAAGAAGCGTTATGATCTCAGAATGAACTTCTGTCAGTACAATGTGGGAGACCTCATTGTTACCCTTGATTTAACTAAATTGGTTTGCAAAAGTTCTAAGTTGTTGTCTCCCTGTAAGGGGCTTTGCATAGTGACAAAGCGTCTTTGCCCTGTGCTTTATGAAATACAAGATGCCAAGAAGAAAATGATGTTCCATTATGACAGGCTCAAGCGCTATGTGGGAGATTTCATTCCTAAATTGGTGATATGGCTCCGCCAAACCCTGGGAATACTGGATGACCAGCAAGCAAGGTAAGCTAGAATGCTTTGCAGGGGCCGGAGATTAAGTCTGGGGGTTCTGAGGACAAGGTGGAGACCCCGGGGAGCTCAGATGTTGACAAAGCACTCACTGCTGCTATGTCAAGACACATTCTTGGATAAAGACAAAGTTTGGCCACCCGATAAAAGTACTGCTCAGTACAATGATTAGCAGATGTACAGGGCACAGCTAAATTCAAATGTGTATGTAGATGAAAGCAAGTAGGAGTATTCTATAAATAGGGCTATAATTGTGTATTGTAGATAGCATGACAGCCTCAAGTAGAGCAACTTCCTTCTGGTGGCATGGCAAGGAGTGTGACAACATCACCTTCAAAATCAAGAATCCAAGAGCTAGCACACAGGATATCTACTGGCATGCCAGTTTCAGGGAATGCCAAGGATGGTGTTCCGTTCTGCATGTCAGAAAGAGTACCTAACTCAAGGAGGCATGGAAATGATAGACGTTTCCCGTGGTATGTGGACCCATTGACTGAATGCGAGAGGTGTGAAGTCCAAACTGGTGGTCACAGAGTCTTTGAGCAGCACACCAAAGAGGCCTATGAGGGCAGAAAATCAAATCTTTCTGTGGCGAACTGGATTTCATATATGCGTGCTTTACTGTATAAGCTCGCAAAAGTGGTAAGTTACAGAGGCGTCCAGGAATTGCCGACAGGAAGGGGCCAGTGTTATAAGATACGTCCAGATAATGAGCCCTCTCGCTGGCTAACAGTGGCAGCCACACGAGGTTTATCCCCAAAGATTGATGTGATAAACACAATAATCCTTAATCAGCTGAATCAGGAAGAATACCAGTTACCTGACGAACTGCAGGACACCATACAAATCTTTTTCAAGAACCAAGGTCAGCAGGTTTCCAGTCTGTACCAGTAGAAAGTTCCAATAGCAAGTGATAGTTCCTCGGGACGAGGTATAAAAAGAGGAGTGCTGGATGTAACACAGATTATATTATATGTAATCCATCTAGTGCTTTCTAGTTGATCCATGTGTTATTTAAGTGTGTGTAGTTGTCAATGAAGCAAGATATCTGGCAGAGTATAAAGGCCATATCCTTGCACAAAGAAAATCACGTGACTGATACATGTGTGTCTCCGTCTACATCCTTGTTCAGTGTTATAACTTGAACTGATGGGTATCAATTTTACAGAAGATTCAGCACATCCCAGACTGACAACAAAGAACAGGGTATGGTTGACTGAGAATATCGACATGACCAACACACTTATCCTTGTTCAACTGGTTCAGGATGGTGTTATATCTCAGAGTCAGCTTGTTGCTCTCAAAGTAAGGGAAACCCAAACTTCCTCCAAAGAATTACAATGTTGTTTGATAATTGTAGCATGGTACATCCACCCTAAAGTGTTAGTATTTGATTTGATAGGGTATCAATTTATCAGGAGATTCAGCCCACTGCAGACTTATTAAGAACAATAAGGTATAGTTTCTCGGGAAGACAGACATGACAAACACACTTATCCTTGACCAGCTGGTCCAGGATGGTGTTATATCTCAGAGTCACCTTGTTGCTCTCAAAGTAAGGGAAACTGGTACTTTATCCACAGAATAACAATGTTGTGTGATAATTGTTACATTGTGAATCCACCCTAAAACTAGATATTAATGATAATTGTGACATTATTGAAACACAGTTTATATAACATGTAATAAACATAAGGCTATGATGTAAGTACTTTGGTTTAAATATGTTATATTTTCTTATTTTTAGTGTAACAATTTTAATCACTAAAATAAGAATATTAAGGGAGAGTGAAGTGCAACTATGGTATGTTGCCTGAAGAGTGCTAAAACGAATGCGGGATTACCAAGATGGCAGGTCTGTTGGGCTAACAATAAATTACAGCAAAAATGCACCAGAATTCAGTAGAAAACATTGTTTTTTCAAACACTATCAGACCACTGGAGTGGTACACCCCCTCCAATACCCTCCCCCCTCCATCGGCATTCTGCACCCCCTGCTATTTTGGTGAGACCTCAGGTGATCCATGTGTTATTTTAGTGTTTGTAGTTGGCGATGAAGAAAGGTATAACGGCCATACCCTTGCTGGTAGGAAGATCAGGTGACTGATACATGTGTTTCTCTGTCTACATTCTTGTTTATTGTTAGCACTTGAATTGATGTGGTATCAATTTTACAGGAGATAAAGCGCAACACAGACTTATAATGAAGAACAGGTAGTGGTTGATCGAGAAGATCGAAGTGATGAACACACTTATCCTTGACCAGCTGGTCCAGGTTGGTGTGATGTCCCACAGTCAGCTTGTTGCTATCAAAGTACGGGAAACCGGTACTTCATCCACAGAATAACAGTGTTGTGTGATAATTGTTACCTGGAACATCAGGGCCCGATGATGCACCTTTAAACAGTTTCAGAGAGCCAAGTAGTTGGGGGGTCGGGTGCAGGCTCAACTGAAAATGACTTTATAAGTAAGAGTATTGGTGGCAGACCAATTGTTAGGGCTAAGTTTGGCTCTTGTGATGTTTCTAGTCTCTTAGATTGTGGTTCCATTGTTACCACTGTGAGTGAATCATTCTTTTAGGAGTTTATGGAGACATAGGGTAACTACTGTCTGCCAGGGTGTTGCTTCAGTATCTTGGGAGCAAACGACTGCATGTATAAACACTGCAAGAAGAGTGTATGGTGCATTGTTTACAGATCCAATATACCACAGATATGAGTGCTTTCTAGTTGATTCATGTGTTATTTAGTGTTTGTAGTTGTTGATGAAGCTAAGTATCTGATAATGTATACAGCCATGACTGATACATGTGTCTCAGTACATTCTTGCTCTTGTCTAGCGTATGCACTTGAATAGATAGGGTATCAATTTTACAGGAGATTCAGCGCACAGCTGACTTGTAACGAAGAACAGGGTATGGTTGATTGAGAAGATCGACATGACCAACACACTTATCCTTGATCAACTGATTCAGGATGGTGTTATATCTCAGAGTCTTCGTATATATTCTGCATGACTTGTGATTGCAAGTATCTGGTGCAAAATGTTTCAATCACTGCACAAAAAGATCCAGAAGTTGTAAGTCGCGAGGGGAAGGCAAGAAGGGACACTGCAGATGAATTACTAATTGGTTCAGGATGGTGTGATGTCACAGATCTAGAGTCAGCTAGATGCTCTCCAAGTAAGGGAAACTGGTACTTAGTCCAAAGAATAACGATATTGTGTGACCATTGTTACATGGTAAATCCACCCTAAAACTAGATATATAAGATAATTATGACATTATTGTAAGAAGTTTCATTTTATATGTAATCCATATAAAGACTATGATGTACTGTGGTTTATGTTTGATATTTTCTTATTTTTTATGTAACAATGTTTATCTTAAAAATGAGAGTTAAACTATGAAGGGAGAGTGAAGAACTATTATGGTTTGTTGCCTGGAGAGGGTTAAGACGAAAGCGAATTTACCAAGGTGACAGGTCGGTAGGGCCCACACGTCTGATTAAGGTTCTTAAATGAAAAAGTGGTGAAATCACAACTTGTCAGGTATGTTATATATGCAGATTACTTTGATGTTATATATATATATATATATATATATATATATATATATATATATATATATAAATCACACTTCTGTTAGGTTTCTGTAGCATGACACTTGTGAATATACGAGTATTTCTGGTTTAAAGTTGCTAGTAAACTGCACGATTTGGATCAACATCCATAGAAAAGACTATGTCTGTCAGAGCATGACAACCAAGATAAGGTTCTGATAACAGAATGTGATTTTAAAGGCCCTGTCACACGCCTGCTGATATCAAGTCTTATGAGGTAATTTATAGAATTTTTTAATTCGCAGCTATATGCTTAAAATTTCGAAAATTTTTCATTACTTTGACTAATGAGCAACACACATCTAACGCATAAGTACAGATTCAGTGCATCCATTGCATATTAGGGCAATATGAATTGTTCCAGAAGTTGTTAGTCGCTAGGGGAAGGCAAGAATAAGATAATGCAGATGAATTACTTAGTTGAAGTGTTGAAAATGCACCTGTTTACATTATCGTTATGCAATTAAAATATAGGCCTTGTCTGTATTTGAAAGGTTATTTAACATCTCCAATTAACATTTATAATCCATTGTAGAAAAGGGATAATATCACATGCATTACTTGATATTTTATTTCTATGTGTGATTTTTTATGTGTCTCTGTTTGCAATTCATTTTAGTACTGCACTTGCAATTATCTATTATCATTCCCTGTGCATCAGTTATACCTTGCAATTGTTCAAGATACATTCCATTTTAACTTTGATTTTACATCCTCTATACCCCACTCTTGTTGGTCTGATTTTAAGCCCTGTGCAATCCCTCGTGTCAAAACCCCTAAAATCTTTTCAAGGCAGTAGTTAAAATGAAGTAGGCCTGAGCTCCTGCATGTATAACCACTCGTGAGGAGTGTATGGTGCATTAGGTACAGTTCGAATATACCACAGATGTGAGTGCTTTCTATTTGATTCATGTGTTATTTAAGTTTTTATAGTTGTAGATGAAGCAAGGTATCTGGTAAAGTATAACGGCCGTACCCTTGCTCTTAGGAACATTATGTGACTTATACATGTGTGTCTCTGTCTACATTTGAGTTCAATGTTAGACATGAAATGATAGCGTATCAATGTTACAGGAGATTCAGCGCAGCACACACTAATAACAAAGAACAGGGTATGGTTGATTGAGAGGATCGACATGACCAACACACTTATCCTTGTTCAACTGATTCAGGATGGTGTTATATCTCAGACTCAACTAACTGCTCTCAAAGTAAGGAAAACTGGTACTTCATCCACAGTATAACAATGTTGTGTGATAATTGTTACATGGTAAATCCACCCTAAAACTAGATATATAAGATAATTATGACATTATTGTAAGAAAGTACAGATTCAGTGCATCCATTGCATATTAGGGCAATATGAATTGTGTAAGCAGTGTGCATGCCAAGTTGATTCCAGACCGCATGATTTATGCCCACAGCATGCCTGACGCACATCAAATGAAAGCTGAGCATATTCTATGTGTATTCTTGCTTCATTTCTGCTGTTCGCCACACTGATGCAGACAAAAGGTCTCTTTCTTATGAGAAAGCGGATGAGGAGGCTTATCATATGCATTATATCACGTTCTACTTCATTGTGAATATTCTGCATGACTGATTGCAGGTATCTGGTGCAAAATGTTTCAATCACTGCACAAAAAGTTCCAGAAGTTGTTACTAGCGAGGGGAAGGCATGAAACAGAAACTGCAGATGAATTCTTGAGTGGTTAGTAATAAGAATGCACTGGTTCACATTATCTTTATGCAACTTAAATAAAGCATTGTCCGTATTTGAAAGGTTATTTAACATCGGCTATTAAACTTTTATAATCTATTGTATAAGGGAATATTATCATGTGGTACTTGATAATTTATTTGTATGTGTGCTTTTTAAATGTGTTTTTTTGCAGTTGTTTTTAGTACTGCACTTGTAATGATCCATTATCATTCTTTGCGCATTGGTTATACTTTGCAAATGTGCCAGATCCAATCCATTTTAACTTTGATTCTCTTGCCTTGAAGTCTCACACAGCGCAAATAATTGTAATAGGACCAATGGGTGTGGTAATGCATTGTGCATCCATTATGCATTTTAAATCCTGACACCCCACTCTTGTTGGTCTGATTCCTAGCACTGCGCCATTCCTGGTGTCCAAAACCAAAAAAACTGATTAAAACAGAAGTAAAATAAAAAAAGGCCTGTAACAACTGTAAGACAAATGTGCTATCTGACCAGTGTAGTTAAAATGAAGTTGGTCTGAAACGACTGCAAGTATAACCGTTGCACTAGGAGTGTAAAGTGCATTGTTTACAGATCAAATATACCACAGATGTGAGTGCTTTCTAGTTGAATCGTGTTATTTTAATGTTCGTAGTTGATGATGAGGTAAGGTATCTGGTAAAGTTTACCAGTCATACCCTTGCTGGTAGGAAGATCATGTGACTGATACATGTGTGTCTCTGTTTACATTCTTGTTTAGTGTTAGCACTTGAATAGATGGAGTATCAATTTTACAAGAGCTAAAGTGCAACACAGACTTATTAAGAAGAACAGGGTATGGTTGATGGAGAAGATCAACATGATGAAAACACTAATCCTTGACCAACTGGTCTCAGAGTCTTCGTATATATTCTGCATGACTTTGATTGCAGGTATCTGGTGCAAAATGTTTCAATCACTGCACAAAAAGTTCCAGAAGTTGTTAGTCGCTAGGGGAAGGCAAGAATAAGATAATGCAGATGAATTACTTAGTTGAAGTGTTGAAAATGCACCTGTTTACATTATCGTTATGCAATTAAAATATAGGCCTTGTCTGTATTTGAAAGGTTATTTAACATCTCCAATTAACATTTATAATCCATTGTAGAAAAGGGATAATATCACATGCATTACTTGATATTTTATTTCTCTGTGTGATTTTTTAATGTGTCTCTGTTTGCAATTCATTTTAGTACTGCACTTGCAATTATCTATTATCATTCCTTGTGCATCAGTTATACCTTGCAATTGTTCAAGATCCAATCCATTTTAACTTTGATTTTACATCCTCTATACCCCACTCTTGTTGGTCTGATTCTAAGCCCTGTGCAATCCCTCGTGTCAAAACCCCTAAAATCTTTTAAAGGCAGTAGTTAAAATGAAGTAGGCCTGAGCTCCTGCATGTATAACCACTCGTGAGGAGTGTATGGTGCATTAGGTACAGTTCAAATATACCACAGATGTGAGTGCTTTCTATTTGATTCATGTGTTATTTAAGTGTTTATAGTTGTAGATGAAGCAAGGTATCTGATAAAGTATAACGGCCGTACCCTTGCTCGTAGGAACATTACGTGACTTATACATGTGTGTCTCTGTCTACATTCGAGTTCAATGTTAGCAATGAAATGATAGCGTATCAATTTTACAGGAGATTCAGCGCAGCACACACTAATAACAAAGAACAGGGTATGGTTGATTGAGCGGATCGACATGACCAACACACTTATCCTTGTTCAACTGATTCAGGATGGTGTTATATCTCAGGCTCAACTAACTGCTCTCAAAGTAAGGAAAACTGGTACTTCATCCACAGAATAACAACGTTGTGTGATAATTGTTACATGGTAAATCCACCCTAAAACTAGATATATAAGATAATTATGACATTATTGTAAGAAAGTACAGATTCAAGGCATCCATTGCATATTAGGGCAATACGAATTGTATAAGCAGTGTGCATGCCAAGTTGATTCCAGATTGATGATTTATGCCCACCGCATGCCTACAAGAGCTACAGTGCAACACAGACTTATAAGGAAGAACAGGGTATGGTTGATCGAGAAGATCAACATGATGAAAACACTAATCCTTGACCAACTGGTCTCAGAGTCTACGTGTATATTCTGCATGATTTTTTATTGACGGTATCTGGTGCAAAATGTTTGAATCACTGCACAAAAAGTTCCAAAAGTTGTTAGTCGCGAGGGGAAGGCAAGAAAATGACACTGCAGATGAATCATTTAGTGGTCAGTGCTGAAACTGCACGTGTTTAAATAACTTTTATGTATTTGCAATATAGGCCTTGTAAAGTTTAACAGCCATACCCCTGCTGGTAAAAAGATCATGTGACTGATACGTGAGTTTCTCTGTCTACATTTTTGTTTAGTGTTAGCACTTGGATAGATGGGGTATTAATTTTACAAGAGCTAAAGTGCAACACAGACTTATTAAGAAGAACAGGGTATGGTTGATGGAGAAGGTCGACATGTTGAAAACACTTATCCTTGACCAACTGGTCTCAGAGTCTTCGTATATATTCTGCATGACTTTTGATTGCAGGTATCTGGTGCAAAATGTTTCAATCACTGCACAAAAAGTTCCAGAAGTTGTTAGTCGCTAGGGGAAGGCAAGAATAAGATAATGCAGATGAATTACTTAGTTGAAGTGTTGAAAATGCATCTGTTTACATTATCGTTATGCAATTAAAATATAGGCCTTGTCTGTATTTGAAAGGTTATTTAACATCTCCAATTAACATTTATAATCCATTGTGTAAAGGGATAATATCACATGAATTACTTGATATTTTATTTCTATGTGTGATTTTTTAATGTGTCTCTGTTGGCAATTCATTTTAGTACTGCACTTGTAATTATCTATTATCATTCCTTGGGCATCAGTTATACCTTGCAATTGTTCAAGATCCAATCCATTTTAACTTTGATTTTATATCCTCCATACCCCCCTCTTGTTGGTCTGATTCTAAGCCCTGTGCAATCCCTCGTGTCAAAACCCCTAAAATCTTTTAAAGGCAGTAGTTGAAATGAAGTAGGCCTGAGCTCCTGCATGTATAACCACTCGTGAGGAGTGTATGGTGCATTAGGTACAGTTCAAATATACCACAGATGTGAGTGCTTTCTATTTGATTCATGTGTTATTTAAGTGTGTGTAGTTGTCAATGAAGCAATATATCTGGTAGAGTATAAAGGCCATTTCCTTGCACAAAGAAAATCACGTGACTGATACATGTGTGTCTCCGTCTACATTCTTGTTTAGTGTTAGAACTTTAACTGATGGGTATCAATTTTACAGAAGATTCAGCACATCCCAGGCTGACAACAAAGAACAGGGTATGGTTGACTGAGAATATCTTATCCTTGATCAACTGGTTCAGGATGGTGTTATATCTCAGAGTCAGCTTGTTGCTCTCAAAGTAAGGGAAACCCAAACTTCCTCCACAGAATTACAATGTTGTTTCATAATTGTAGCATGGTACATCCACCCTAAAGTGTTAGTATTTGATTTGATAGGGTATCAATTTATCAGGAGATTCAGCCCACTGCAGACTTATTAAGAACAATAAGGTATAGTTTCTCGGGAAGACAGACGCGACAAACACACTTATCCTTGACCAGCCGGTCCAGGATGGTGTTATATCTCAGAGTCACCTTGTTGCTCTCAAAGTAAGGGAAACTGGTACTTTATCCACAGAATAACAATGTTGTGTGATAATTGTTACATTGTGAATCCACCCTAAAACTAGATATTAATGATAATTGTGACATTATTGAAACACAGTTTATATAACATGTAATAAACATAAGGCTATGATGTAAGTACTTTGGTTAAATATGTTATATTTTCTTATTTTTAGTGTAACAATTTTAATCACTAAAATAAGAATATTAAGGGAGAGTGAAGTGCAACTATGGTATGTTGCCTGAAGAGTGCTAAAAGGAATGCGGGATTACCAAGATGGCAGGTCTGTTGGGCTAACAATAAATTACAGCAAAAATGCACCAGAATGCAGTAGAAAACATTGTTTTTTCAAACACTATCAGACCACTGGAGTGGTACACCCCCTCCAATACCCTCCCCCCTCCATCGGCATTCTGCACCCCCTGCTATTTTGGTGAGACCTCAGGTGATCCATGTGTTATTTTAGTGTTTGTAGTTGGCGATGAAGAAAGGTATAACGGCCATACCCTTGCTGGTAGGAAGATCAGGTGACTGATACATGTGTTTCTCTGTCTACATTCTTGTTTATTGTTAGCACTTGAATTGATGTGGTATCAATTTTACAGGAGATAAAGCGCAACACAGACTTATAATGAAGAACAGGTAGTGGTTGATCGAGAAGATCGAAGTGATGAACACACTTATCCTTGACCAGCTGGTCCAGGTTTGTGTGATGTCCCATAGTCAGCTTGTTGCTATCAAAGTACGGGAAACCGGTACTTCATCCACAGAATAAAAGTGTTGTGTGTTAATTGTTACCTGGAACATCAGGGCCCGATGATGCACCTTTAAACAGTTTCAGAGAGCCAAGTAGTTGGGGGGTCGGGTGCAGGCTCAACTGAAAATGACTTTATAAGTAAGAGTATTGGTGGCAGACCAATTGTTAGGGCTAAGTTTGGCTCTTGTGATGTTTCTAGTCTCTTAGATTGTGGTTCCATTGTTACCACTGTGAGTGAATCATTCTTTTAGGAGTTTATGGAGACATAGGGTAACTACTGTCTGCCAGGGTGTTGCTTCAGTATCTTGGGAGCAAACGACTGCATGTATAAACACTGCAAGAAGAGTGTATGGTGCATTGTTTACAGATCCAATATACCACAGATATGAGTGCTTTCTAGTTGATTCATGTGTTATTTAGTGTGTGTAGTTGTTGATGAAGCTAAGTATCTGATAATGTATACAGCCATGACTGATAAATGTGTCTCAGTACATTCTTGCTCTTGTCTAGCGTATGCACTTGAATAGATAGGGTATCAATTTTACAGTAGATTCAGCGAACAGCTGACTTGTAACGAAGAACAGGGTATGGTTGATTGAGAAGATCGACATGACCAACACACTTATCCTTGATCAACTGATTCAGGATGGTGTTATATCTCAGAGTCTTCATATATATTCTGCATGACTTGTGATTGCAAGTAACTGGTGCAAAATGTTTCAATCACTGCACAAAAAGATCCAGAAGTTGTAAGTCGCGAGGCGAAGGCAAGAAGGGACACTGCAGATGAATTACTAATTGGTTCAGGATGGTGTGATGTCACAGATCTAGAGTCAGCTAGATGCTCTCCAAGTAAGGGAAACTGGTACTTAGTCCAAAGAATAACGATATTGTGTGACCATTGTTACATGGTAAATCCACCCTAAAACTAGATATATAAGATAATTATGACATTATTGTAAGAAGTTTCATTTTATATGTAATCCATATAAAGACTATGATGTACTGTGGTTTATGTTTGATATTTTCTTATTTTTTATGTAACAATGTTTATCTTAAAAATGAGAGTTAAACTATGAAGGGAGAGTGAAGAACTATTATGGTTTGTTGCCTGGAGATAAGACGATAAGAGGGTAAAGACGAAAGCGAATTTACCAAGGTGACAGGTCGGTAGGGCCCACACGTCTGATTAAGGTTGTTAAATGAAAAAGTGGTGAAATCACAACTTGTCAGGTATGTTATATATGCAGATTACTTTGATGTTATATATATATATATATATATATATATATATATATATATATATATATATATATATATAAATCACACTTCTGTTAGGTTTCTGTAGCATGACACTTGTGAATATACGAGTATTTCTGGTTTAAAGTTGCTAGTAAACTGCACGATTTGGATCAACATCCATAGAAAAGACTATGTCTGTCAGAGCATGACAACCAAGATGAGGTTCTGATAACAGAATGTGATTTTAAAGGCCCTGTCACACGCCTGCTGATATCAAGTCTTATGAGGTAATTTATAGAATTTTTTAATTCGCAGCTATATGCTTAAAATTTCGAAAATTTTTCATTACTTTGACTAATGAGCAACACACATCTAACGCATAAGTACAGATTCAGTGCATCCATTGCATATTAGGGCAATATGAATTGTGTAAGCAGTGTGCATGCCAAGTTGATTCCAGACCGCATGATTTATGCCCACAGCATGCCTGACGCACATCAAATGAAAGCTGAGCATATTCTATGTGTATTCTTGCTTCATTTCTGCTGTTCGCCACACTGATGCAGACAAAAGGTCTCTTTCTTATGAGAAAGCGGATGAGGAGGCTTATCATATGCATTATATCACGTTCTACTTCATTGTGAATATTCTGCATGACTGATTGCAGGTATCTGGTGCAAAATGTTTCAATCACTGCACAAAAAGTTCCAGAAGTTGTTACTAGCGAGGGGAAGGCATGAAACAGAAACTGCAGATGAATTCTTGAGTGGTTAGTAATAAGAATGCACTGGTTCACATTATCTTTATGCAACTTAAATAAAGCATTGTCCGTATTTGAAAGGTTATTTAACATCGGCTATTAAACTTTTATAATCTATTGGATATGGGAATATTATCATGTGGTACTTGATATTTTATTTGTATGTGTGCTTTTTAAATGTGTTTTTTTGCAATTGTTTTTAGTACTGCAATTGTAATGATCCATTATCATTCTTTGCGCATTGGTTATACTTTGCAATTGTGCCAGATCCAATCCATTTTAACTTTGATTCTCTTGCCTTGAAGTCTCACACAGCGCAAATAATTGTAATAGGACCAATGGGTGTGGTAATGCATTGTGCATCCATTATGCATTTTAAATCCTGACACCCCACTCTTGTTGGTCTGATTCCTAGCACTGCGCCATTCCTGGTGTCCAAAACCAAAAAAACTGATTAAAACAGAAGTAAAATAAAAAAAAGGCCTGAAACAACTGTAAGACAAATGTGCTATCTGACCAGTGTAGTTAAAATGAAGTTGGTCTGAAACGACTGCAAGTATAACCGTTGCACTAGGAGTGTAAAGTGCATTGTTTACAGATCAAATATACCACAGATGTGAGTGCTTTCTAGTTGAATCGTGTTATTTTAGTGTTCGTAGTTGATTATGAGGTAAGGTATCTGGTAAAGTTTACCAGTCATACCCTTGCTGGTAGGAAGATCATGTGACTGATACATGTGTGTCTGTTTACATTCTTGTTTAGTGTTAGCACTTGAATAGATGGAGTATCAATTTTACAAGAGCTACAGTCCAACACAGACTTATAAAGAAGAACAGGGTATGGTTGATCGAGAAGATCAACATGATGAAAACACTAATCCTTGACCAACTGGTCTCAGAGTCTACGTGTATATTCTGCATGACTTTTTATTGACGGTATCTGGTGCAAAATGTTTGAATCACTGCACAAAAAGTTCCAAAAGTTGTTAGTCGCGAGGGGAAGGCAAGAAAATGACACTGCAGATGAATCATTTAGTGGTCAGTGCTGAAAATGCACGTGTTTAAAATAACTTTTATGTAATTGCAAAATAGGCCTTGTAAAGTTTAACAGCCATACCCCTGCTGGTAAAAAGATCATGTGACTTATACGTGAGTTTCTCTGTCTACATTCTTGTTTAGTGTTTGCACTTGAATAGATGGGGTATTAATTTTACAAGAGCTACAGCGCAACACAGACTTATAAAGAAGAACAGGGTATGGTTGATCGAGAAGATCGACGTGATGAAAACACTTATCCTTGACCAACTGGTCTCAGAGTCTTCGTATATATTCTGCATGACTTTTGATTGCAGGTCTCTGGTGCAAAATGTTTCAATCACTGCACTAGGAGGCTAGGATAAGATAATGCAGATGAGTTACTTAGTTGAAGTGTTGAAAATGCACCTGTTTACATTATCGTTATGCAATTAAAATATAGGCCTTGTCTGTATTTGAAAGGTTATTTAACATCTCCAATTAACATTTATAATCCATTGTAGAAAAGGGATAATATCACATGCATTACTTGATATTTTATTTCTATGTGTGATTTTTTAATGTGTCTCTGTTTGCAATTCATTTTAGTACTGCACTTGCAATTATCTATTATCATTCCCTGTGCATTAGTTATACCTTGCAATTGTTCAAGATCCAATCCATTTTAACTTTGATTTTACATCCTCTATACCCCACTCTTGTTGGTCTGATTCTAAGCCCTGTGCAATCCCTCGTGTCAAAACCCCTAAAATCTTTTCAAGGCAGTAGTTAAAATGAAGTAGGCCTGAGCTCCTGCATGTATAACCACTCGTGAGGAGTGTATGGTGCATTAGGTACAGTTCAAATATACCACAGATGTGAGTGCTTTCTATTTGATTCATGTGTTATTTAAGTGTTTATAGTTGTAGATGAAGCAAGGTATCTGATAAAGTATAACGGCCGTACCCTTGCTCGTAGGAACATTACGTGACTTATACATGTGTGTCTCTGTCTACATTCGAGTTCAATGTTAGACATGAAATGATAGCGTATCAATTTTACAGGAGATTAAGCGCAGCACACACTAATAACAAAGAACAGGGTATGGTTGATTGAGAGGATCGACATGACCAACACACTTATCCTTGTTCAACTGATTCAGGATGGTGTTATATCTCAGACTCAACTAACTGCTCTCAAAGTAAGGAAAACTGGTACTTCATCCACAGAATAACAACGTTGTGTGATAATTGTTACATGGTAAATCCACCCTAAAACTAGATATATAAGATAATTATGACATTATTGTAAGAAAGTACAGATTCAGTGCATCCATTGCATATTAGGGCATTACGAATTGTGTAAGCAGTCTGCATGCCAAGTTGATTCCAGACTGATGATTTATGCCCACCGCATGCCTACAAGAGCTACAGTGCAACACAGACTTATAAGGAAGAACAGGGTATGGTTGATCGAGAAGATCAACATGATGAAAACACTAATCCTTGACCAACTGGTCTCAGAGTCTACGTGTATATTCTGCATGACTTTTTATTGACGGTATCTGGTGCAAAATGTTTGAATCACTGCACAAAAAGTTCCAAAAGTTGTTAGTCGCGAGGGGAAGGCAAGAAAATGACACTGCAGATGAATCATTTAGTGGTCAGTGCTGAAACTGCACGTGTTTAAATAACTTTTATGTATTTGCAAAATAGGCCTTGTCAAGTTTAACAGCCATACCCCTGCTGGTAAAAAGATCATGCGACTGATACGTGAGTTTCTCTGTCTACATTCTTGTTTAGTGTTTGCACTTGAATAGATGGGGTATTAATTTTACAAGAGCTACAGTGCAACACAGACTTATAAAGAAGAACAGGGTATGGTTGATCGAGAAGATCGACGTGATGAAAACACTTATCCTTGACCAACTGGTCTCAGAGTCTTCGTATATATTCTGCAAGACTTTTAATTGCAGGTATCTGGTGCAAAATGTTTCAATCACTGCACAAAAAGTTCCAGAAGTTGTTAGTCGCTAGGGGAAGGCAAGAATAAGATAATGCAGATGAATTACTTAGTTGAAGTGTTGAAAATGCACCTGTTTACATTATCGTTATGCAATTAAAATATAGGCCTTGTCTGTGTTTGAAAGGTTATTTAACATCTCCAATTAACATTTATAATCCATTGTGTAAAGGGATAATATCACATGCATTACTTGATATTTTATTTCTATGTGTGATTTTTTAATGTGTCTCTGTTTGCAATTCATTTTAGTACTGCACTTGCAAATATCTATTATCATTCCTTGTGCATCAGTTATACCTTGCAATTGTTCAAGATCCAATCCATTTTAACTTTGATTTTACATCCTCCATACCCCACTCTTGTTGGTCTGATTCTAAGCCTTTTGCAATCCCTCGTGTCAAAACCCCTAAAATCTTTTCAAGGCAGTAGTTAAAATGAAGTAGGCCTGAGCTCCTGCATGTATAACCACTCGTGAGGAGTGTATGGTGCATTAGGTACAGTTCAAATATACTACAGATGTGAGTGCTTTCTATTTGATTCATGTGTTATTTAAGTGTTTATAGTTGTAGATGAAGCAAGGTATCTGATAAAGTATAACGGCCGTACCCTTGCTCGTAGGAACATTACGTGACTTATACATGTGTGTCTCTGTCTACATTCGAGTTCAATGTTAGACATGAAATGATAGCGTATCAATTTTACAGGAGATTAAGCGCAGCACACACTAATAACAAAGAACAGGGTATGGTTGATTGAGAGGATCGACATGACCAACACACTTATCCTTGTTCAACTGATTCAGGATGGTGTTATATCTCAGACTCAACTAACTGCTCTCAAAGTAAGGAAAACTGGTACTTCATCCACAGAATAACAACGTTGTGTGATAATTGTTACATGGTAAATCCACCCTAAAACTAGATATATAAGATAATTATGACATTATTGTAAGAAAGTACAGATTCAGTGCATCCATTGCATATTAGGGCATTACGAATTGTGTAAGCAGTCTGCATGCCAAGTTGATTCCAGACTGATGATTTATGCCCACCGCATGCCTACAAGAGCTACAGTGCAACACAGACTTATAAGGAAGAACAGGGTATGGTTGATCGAGAAGATCAACATGATGAAAACACTAATCCTTGACCAACTGGTCTCAGAGTCTACGTGTATATTCTGCATGACTTTTTATTGACGGTATCTGGTGCAAAATGTTTGAATCACTGCACAAAAAGTTCCAAAAGTTGTTAGTCGCGAGGGGAAGGCAAGAAAATGACACTGCAGATGAATCATTTAGTGGTCAGTGCTGAAACTGCACGTGTTTAAATAACTTTTATGTATTTGCAAAATAGGCCTTGTCAAGTTTAACAGCCATACCCCTGCTGGTAAAAAGATCATGCGACTGATACGTGAGTTTCTCTGTCTACATTCTTGTTTAGTGTTTGCACTTGAATAGATGGGGTATTAATTTTACAAGAGCTACAGTGCAACACAGACTTATAAAGAAGAACAGGGTATGGTTGATCGAGAAGATCGACGTGATGAAAACACTTATCCTTGACCAACTGGTCTCAGAGTCTTCGTATATATTCTGCAAGACTTTTAATTGCAGGTATCTGGTGCAAAATGTTTCAATCACTGCACAAAAAGTTCCAGAAGTTGTTAGTCGCTAGGGGAAGGCAAGAATAAGATAATGCAGATGAATTACTTAGTTGAAGTGTTGAAAATGCACCTGTTTACATTATCGTTATGCAATTAAAATATAGGCCTTGTCTGTGTTTGAAAGGTTATTTAACATCTCCAATTAACATTTATAATCCATTGTGTAAAGGGATAATATCACATGCATTACTTGATATTTTATTTCTATGTGTGATTTTTTAATGTGTCTCTGTTTGCAATTCATTTTAGTACTGCACTTGCAAATATCTATTATCATTCCTTGTGCATCAGTTATACCTTGCAATTGTTCAAGATCCAATCCATTTTAACTTTGATTTTACATCCTCCATACCCCACTCTTGTTGGTCTGATTCTAAGCCTTTTGCAATCCCTCGTGTCAAAACCCCTAAAATCTTTTCAAGGCAGTAGTTAAAATGAAGTAGGCCTGAGCTCCTGCATGTATAACCACTCGTGAGGAGTGTATGGTGCATTAGGTACAGTTCAAATATACTACAGATGTGAGTGCTTTCTATTTGATTCATGTGTTATTTAAGTGTTTATAGTTGTAGATGAAGCAAGGTATCTGATAAAGTATAACGGCCGTACCCTTGCTCGTAGGAACATTACGTGACTTATACATGTGTGTCTCTGTCTACATTCGAGTTCAATGTTAGACATGAAATGATAGCGTATCAATTTTACAGGAGATTAAGCGCAGCACACACTAATAACAAAGAACAGGGTATGGTTGATTGAGAGGATCGACATGACCAACACACTTATCCTTGTTCAACTGATTCAGGATGGTGTTATATCTCAGACTCAACTAACTGCTCTCAAAGTAAGGAAAACTGGTACTTCATCCACAGAATAACAACGTTGTGTGATAATTGTTACATGGTAAATCCACCCTAAAACTAGATATATAAGATAATTATGACATTATTGTAAGAAAGTACAGATTCAGTGCATCCATTGCATATTAGGGCAATACGAATTGTGTAAGCAGTCTGCATGCCAAGTTGATTCCAGACTGATGATTTATGCCCACAGCATGCCTACAAGAGCTACAGTGCAACACAGACTTATAAGGAAGAACAGGGTATGGTTGATCGAGAAGATCAACATGATGAAAACACTAATCCTTGACCAACTGGTCTCAGAGTCTACGTGTATATTCTGCATGATTTTTTATTGACGGTATCTGGTGCAAAATGTTTGAATCACTGCACAAAAAGTTCCAAAAGTTGTTAGTTGCGAGGGGAAGGCAAGAAAATGACACTGCAGATTAATCATTTAGTGGTCAGTGCTGAAACTGCACGCGTTTAAATAACTTTTATGTATTTGCAAAATAGGCCTTGTCAAGTTTAAAAGCCATACCCCTGCTGGTAAAAAGATCATGCGACTGATACGTGAGTTTCTCTGTCTACATTCTTGTTTAGTGTTTGCACTTGAATAGATGGGGTATTAATTTTACAAGAGCTACAGTACAACACAGACTTATAAAGAAGAACAGGGTATGGTTGATCAAGAAGATCGACGTGATGAAAACACTTATCCTTGACCAACTGGTCTCAGAGTCTTCGTAAATATTCTGCAAGACTTTTAATTGCAGGTATCTGGTGCAAAATGTTTCAATCACTGCACAAAAAGTTCCAGAAGTTGTTAGTCGCTAGGGGAAGGCAAGAATAAGATAATGCAGATGAATTACTTAGTTGAAGTGTTGAAAATGCATCTGTTTACATTATCGTTATGCAATTAAAATATAGGCCTTGTCTGTATTTGAAAGGTTATTTAACATCTCCAATTAACATTTATAATCCATTGTGTAAAGGGATAATATCACATGCATTACTTGATATTTTATTTCTCTGTGTGATTTTTTAATGTGTCTCTGTTTGCAATTCATTTTAGTACTGCACTTGCAATTATCTATTATCATTCCTTGTGCATCAGTTATACCTTGCAATTGTTCAAGATCCAATCCATTTTAACTTTGATTTTTCATCCTCTATACCCCACTCTTGTTGGTCTGATTCTAAGCCCTGTGCGATCCCTCGTGTCAAAACCCCTAAAATCTTTTCAAGGCAGTAGTTAAAATGAAGTAGGCCTGAGCTCCTGCATGTATAACCACTCGTGAGGAGTGTATGGTGCATTAGGTACAGTTCAAATATACCACAGATGTGAGTGCTTTCTATTTGATTCATGTGTTATTTAAGTGTTTATAGTTGTAGATGAAGCAAGGTATCTGATAAAGTGTAACAGCCGTACCCTTGCTCGTAGGAACATTACGTGACTTATACATGTGTGTCTCTGTCTACATTCGAGTTCAATGTTAGACATGAAATGATAGCGTATCAATTTTACAGGAGATTCAGCGCAGCACACACTAATAACAAAGAACAGGGTATGGTTGATTGAGAGGATCGACATGACCAACACACTTATCCTTGTTCAACTGATTCAGGATGGTGTTGTATCTCAGACTCAACTAACTGCTCTCAAAATAATGAAAACTGGTACTTCATCCACAGAATAACAATGTTGTGTGATAATTGTTACATGGTAAATCCACCCTAAAACTAGATATATAAGATAATAATGACATAATTGTAAGAAAGTACAGATTCAGTGCATCCATTGCAAATTAGGGCAATATGAATTGTGTAAGCAGTGTGCATGCCAAGTTTAATCCTGACGCACATGATTTATGCCAACAGCATGCCTGACGCACATCAAATGAAAACTGAGCATATTCTATGTGTATTCTTGCTTCATTTCTGCTGATCGCCACACTGATGCAGACAAAAGGTCTCTTTCTTATGAGAAAACAGATGACCAGGCTTATCATCTGCATTATATCACGTTCTACTTCATTGTGAATATTCTGCATGACTGATTGCAGGTATCTGGTGCAAAATGTTTCAATCACTGCAGAAAAAGTTCAGAAGTTGGTAATCGCGAGGGGAAGGAAAGTAAAGGACACTGAAGATGAGTCATTAAGTGGTAGATGCTGAAAATGCACGTGTTTAAAATAACTTTTATGTAATTGCAATATAGGCCTTGTAAAGTTTAACAGCCATACCCCTGCTGGTAAAAAGATCATGTGACTGATACGTGAGTTTCTCTGTCTACATTCTTGTTTAGTGTTAGCACTTGAATAGATGGGGTATTAATTTTACAAGAGCTAAAGTGCAACACAGACTTATAAAGAAGAACAGGGTATGGTTGATCAAGAAGATCGACGTGATGAAAACACTTATCCTTGACCAACTGGTCTCAGAGTCTTTGTATATATTCTGCATGACTTTTGATTGCAGGTATCTGGTGCAAAATGTTTCAATCAATGCACAAAAAGTTCCAGAAGTTGTTAGTCGCTTGGGAAAGGCAAGAATAAGATAAGCCAGATGAATTACTTAGTTGAAGTGTTGAAAAAGCACCTGTTTACATTATCGTTATGCAATTAAAATATAGGCCTTGTCTGTATTTGAAAGGTTATTTAACATCTTCAATTAACATTTATAATCCACTGTGTAAAGGGATAATATCACATGCATTACTTGATATTTTATTTCTATGTGTGATTTTTTAATGTGTCTCTGTTGGCAATTCATTTTAGTACTGCACTTGTAATTATCTATTATCATTCCTTGTGCATCAGTTATACCTTGCAATTGTTCAAGATCCAATCCATTTTAACTTTGATTTTACATCCTCCATACCCCACTCTTGTTGGTCTGATTCTTAGCCCTGTGCAATCCCTCGTGTCAAAACCCCTAAAATCTTTTAAAGGCAGTAGTTAAAATGAAGTAGGCCTGAGCTCCTGCATGTATAACCACTCGTGAGGAGTGTATGGTGCATTAGGTACAGTTCATATATACCAACGATGTGAGTGCTTTCTATTTAATTCATGTGTTATTTAAGTGTTTATAGTTGTAGATGAAGCAAGGTATCTGGTAAAGTATAACAGCCTTACCCTTGCTCGTAGGAACATTACGTGACTTATACATGTGTGTCTCTGTCTACATTCGAGTTCAATGTTAGACATGAAATGATAGCGTATCAATTTTACAGGAGATTCAGCGCAGCACACACTAATAACAAAGAACAGGGTATGGTTGATTGAGAGGATCGACATGACCAACACATTTATCCTTGTTCAACTGATTCAGGATGGTGTTATATCTCAGACTCAACTAACTGCTCTCAAAGTAAGGAAAACTGGTACTTCATCCACAGAATAACAATGTTGTGTGATAATTGTTACATGGTAAATCCACCCTAAAACTAGATATATAAGATAATTATGACATTATTGTAAGAAAGTACAGATTCAGTGCATCCATTGCATATTAGGGCAATATGAATTGTGTAAGCAGTGTGCATGCCAAGTTTAATCCCGACGCACATGATTTATGCCCACAGCATGCCTGACGCACATCAAATGAAAGCTGAGCATATTCTATGTGTATTCTTGCTTCATTTCTGCTGCTCACCACACTGAAACAGACAAAAGGTCTCTTTCTTATGAGAAAGCGGATGACCAGGCTTATCATCTGCATTATATCACATTCTACTTCATTGTGAATATTCTGCATGACTGATTGCAGGTATCTGGTGCAAAATGTTTCAATCACTGCAGAAAAAGTTCCAGAAATTGTTAATCGCGAGGGGAAGGAAAGTAAAGGACACTGAAGATGAGTCATTAAGTGGTAGGTGCTGAAACTGCACGTGTTTAAAATAACTTTTATGTAATTGCAATATAGGCCTTGTAAAGTTTAACAGCCATACCCCTGCTGGTAAAAAGATCATGTGACTGATACGTGAGTTTCTCTGTCTACATTCTTGTTTAGTGTTAGCACTTGAATAGATGGGGTATTAATTTTACAAGAGCTAAAGTGCAACACAGACTTATAAAGAAGAACAGGGTATGGTTGATCAAGAAGATCGACGTGATGAAAACACTTATCCTTGACCAACTGGTCTCAGAGTCTTTGTATATATTCTGCATGACTTTTGATTGCAGGTATCTGGTGCAAAATGTTTCAATCACTGCACAAAAAGTTCCAGAAGTTGTTAGTCGCTAGGGAAAGGCAAGAATAAGATAAGCCAGATGAATTACTTAGTTGAAGTGTTGAAAAAGCACCTGTTTACATTATCGTTATGCAATTAAAATATAGGCCTTGTCTGTATTTGAAAGGTTATTTAACATCTTCAATTAACATTTATAATCCATTGTGTAAAGGGATAATATCACATGCATTACTTGATATTTTATTTCTATGTGTGATTTTTTAATGTGTCTCTGTTGGCAATTCATTTTAGTACTGCACTTGTAATTATTTATTATCATTCCTTGTGCATCAGTTATACCTTGCAATTGTTCAAGATCCAATCCATTTTAACTTTGATTTTACATCCTCCATACCCCACTCTTGTTGGTCTGATTCTAAGCCCTGTGCAATCCCTCGTGTCAAAACCCCTAAAATCTTTTAAAGGCAGTAGTTAAAATGAAGTAGGCCTGAGCTCCTGCATGTATAACCACTCGTGAGGAGTGTATGGTGCATTAGGTACAGTTCATATATACCACAGATGTGAGTGCTTTCTATTTAATTCATGTGTTATTTAAGTGTTTATAGTTGTAGATGAAGCAAGGTATCTGGTAAAGTATAACGGCCTTACCCTTGCTCGTAGGAACATTATGTGACTTATACATGTGTGTCTCTGTCTACATTCGAGTTCAATGTTAGACATGAAATGATAGCGTATCAATTTTACAGGAGATTCAGCGCAGCACACACTAATAACAAAGAACAGGGTATGGCTGATTGAGAGGATCGACATGACCAACACACTTATCCTTGTTCAACTGATTCAGGATGGTGTTATATCTCAGACTCAACTAACTGCTCTCAAAGTAAGGAAAACTGGTACTTCATCCACAGTATAACAATGTTGTGTGATAATTGTTACATGGTAAATCCACCCTAAAACTAGATATATAAGATAATAATGACATTATTGTAAGAAAGTACAGATTCAGTGCATCCATTGCATATTAGGGCAATATGAATTGTGTAAGCAGTCTGCATGCCAAGTTTAATCCTGACGCACATGATTTATGCCCACAGCATGCCTGACGCACATCAAATGAAAGCTGAGCATATTCTATGTGTATTCTTGCTTCATTTCTGCTGTTCGCCACACTGATGCAGACAAAAGGTCTCTTTCTTATGAGAAAGCGGATGAGGAGGCTTATCATATGCATTATATCGAGTTCTACTTCATTGTGAATATTCTGCATGACTGATTGCAGGTATCTGGTGCAAAATGTTTCAATCACTGCACAAAAAATTCCAGAAGTTGTTACTAGCGAGGGGAAGGCATGAAACAGAAACTGCAGATGAATTCTTGAGTGGTTAGTAATAAGAATGCACTGGTTCACATTATCTTTATGCAACTTAAATAAAGCATTGTCCGTATTTGAAAGGTTATTTAACATCGGCTATTAAACTTTTATAATCTATTGTATAAGGGAATATTATCATGTGGTACTTGATATTTTATTTGTATGTGTGCTTTTTAAATGTGTTTTTTTGCAATTGTTTTTAGTACTGCACTTGTAATGATCCATTATCATTCTTTGCGCATTGGTTATACTTTGCAATTGTGCCAGATCCAATCCATTTTAACTTTGATTCTCGCTTTGAAGTCTCACACAGCGCAAATAATTGTAATAGGACCAATGGGTGTGGTAATGCATTGTGCATCCATTATGCATTTTAAATCCTGACACCCCACTCTTGTTGGTCTGATTCCTAGCACTGCGCCATTCCTGGTTTCCAAAACCAAAAAAACTGATTAAAACAGAAGTTAAATAAAAAAAAGGCCTGAAACAACTGTAAGACAAATGTGCTATCTGACCAGTGTAGTTAAAATGAAGTTGGTCTGAAACGACTGCAAGTATAACCGTTGCACTAGGAGTGTAAAGTGCATTGTTTACAGATCAAATATACCACAGATGTGAGTGCTTTCTAGTTGGATCGTGTTATTTTAGTGTTCGTAGTTGATGATGAGGTAAGGTATCTGGTAAAGTTTACCAGTCATACCCTTGCTGGTAGGAAGATCATGTGACTGATACATGTGTGTCTCTGTTTACATTCTTGTTTAGTGTTAGCACTTGAATAGATGGAGTATCATTTTTACAAGAGCTACAGTGCAACACAGACTTATAAAGAAGAACAGGGTATGGTTGATCGAGAAGATCAACATGATGAAAACACTAATCCTTGACCAACTGGTCTCAGAGTCTACGTGTATATTCTGCATGACTTTTTATTGACGGTATCTGGTGCAAAATGTTTGAATCACTGCACAAAAAGTTCCAAAAGTTGTTAGTCGCGAGGGGAAGGCAAGAAAATGACACTGCAGATGAATCATTTAGTGGTCAGTGCTGAAAATGCACGTGTTTAAAATAACTTTTATGTAATTGCAAAATAGGCCTTGTAAAGTTTAACAGCCATACCCCTGCTGGTAAAAAGATCATGTGACTGATACGTGAGTTTCTCTGTCTACATTCTTGTTTAGTGTTTGCACTTGAATAGATGGGGTATTAATTTTACAAGAGCTACAGCGCAACACAGACTTATAAAGAAGAACAGGGTATGGTTGATCGAGAAGATCGACATGATGAAAACACTTATCCTTGACCAACTGGTCTCAGAGTCTTCGTATATATTCTGCATGACTTTTGATTGCAGGTATCTGGTGCAAAATGTTTCAATCACTGCACTAGGAGGCTAGGATAAGATAATGCAGATGAATTACTTAGTTGAAGTGTTGAAAATGCACCTGTTTACATTATCGTTATGCAATTAAAATATAGGCCTTGTCTGTATTTGAAAGGTTATTTAACATCTCCAATTAACATTTATAATCCATTGTAGAAAAGGGATAATATCACATGCATTACTTGATATTTTATTTCTATGTGTGATTTTTTAATGTGTCTCTGTTTGCAATTCATTTTAGTACTGCACTTGCAATTATCTATTATCATTCCCTGTGCATCAGTTATACCTTGCAATTGTTCAAGATCCAATCCATTTTAACTTTGATTTTACATCCTCTATACCCCACTCTTGTTGGTCTGATTCTAAGCCCTGTGCAATCCCTCGTGTCAAAACCCCTAAAATCTTTTCAAGGCAGTAGTTAAAATGAAGTAGGCCTGAGCTCCTGCATGTATAACCACTCGTGAGGAGTGTATGGTGCATTAGGTACAGTTCAAATATACTACAGATGTGAGTGCTTTCTATTTGATTCATGTGTTATTTAAGTGTTTATAGTTGTAGATGAAGCAAGGTATCTGATAAAGTATAACGGCCGTACCCTTGCTCGTAGGAACATTACGTGACTTATACATGTGTGTCTCTGTCTACATTCGAGTTCAATGTTAGACATGAAATGATAGCGTATCAATTTTACAGGAGATTCAGCGCAGCACACACTAATAACAAAGAACAGGGTATGGTTGATTGAGAGGATCGACATGACCAACACACTTATCCTTGTTCAACTGATTCATGATGGTGTTATATCTCAGACTCAACTAACTGCTCTCAAAGTAAGGAAAACTGGTACTTCATCCACAGAATAACAACGTTGTGTGATAATTGTTACATGGTAAATCCACCCTAAAACTAGATATATAAGATAATAATGACATTATTGTAAGAAAGTACAGATTCAGTGCATCCATTGCATATTAGGGCAATACGAATTGTGTAAGCAGTCTGCATGCCAAGTTGATTCCAGACTGATGATTTATGCCCACAGCATGCCTACAAGAGCTACAGTGCAACACAGACTTATAAGGAAGAACAGGGTATGGTTGATCGAGAAGATCAACATGATGAAAACACTAATCCTTGACCAACTGGTCTCAGAGTCTACGTGTATATTCTGCATGATTTTTTATTGACGGTATCTGGTGCAAAATGTTTCAATCACTGCAGAAAAAGTTCAGAAGTTGGTAATCGCGAGGGGAAGGAAAGTAAAGGACACTGAAGATGAGTCATTAAGTGGTAGGTGCTGAAACTGCACGTGTTTAAAATAACTTTTATGTAATTGCAATATAGGCCTTGTAAAGTTTAACAGCCATACCCCTGCTGGTAAAAAGATCATGTGACTGATACGTGAGTTTCTCTGTATACATTCTTGTTTAGTGTTAGCACTTGAATAGATGGGGTATTAATTTTACAAGAGCTAAAGTGCAACACAGACTTATAAAGAAGAACAGGGTATGGTTGATCAAGAAGATCGACGTGATGAAAACACTTATCCTTGACCAACTGGTCTCAGAGTCTTTGTATATATTCTGCATGACTTTTGATTGCAGGTATCTGGTGCAAAATGTTTCAATCACTGCACAAAAAGTTCCAGAAGTTGTTAGTCGCTTGGGAAAGGCAAGAATAAGATAAGCCAGATGAATTACTTAGTTGAAGTGTTGAAAAAGCACCTGTTTACATTATCGTTATGCAATTAAAATATAGGCCTTGTCTGTATTTGAAAGGTTATTTAACATCTTCAATTAACATTTATAATCCATTGTGTAAAGGGATAATATCACATGCATTACTTGATATTTTATTTCTATGTGTGATTTTTTAATGTGTCTCTGTTGGCAATTCATTTTAGTACTGCACTTGTAATTATCTATTATCATTCCTTGTGCATCAGTTATACCTTGCAATTGTTCAAGATCCAATCCATTTTAACTTTGATTTTACATCCTCCATACCCCACTCTTGTTGGTCTGATTCTAAGCCCTGTGCAATCCCTCGTGTCAAAACCCCTAAAATCTTTTAAAGGCAGTAGTTAAAATGAAGTAGGCCTGAGCTCCTGCATGTATAACCACTCGTGAGGAGTGTATGGTGCATTAGGTACAGTTCATATATACCACAGATGTGAGTGCTTTCTATTTAATTCATGTGTTATTTAAGTGTTTATAGTTGTAGATGAAGCAAGGTATCTGGTAAAGTATAACAGCCTTACCCTTGCTCGTAGGAACATTATGTGACTTATACATGTGTGTCTCTGTCTACATTTGAGTTCAATGTTAGACATGAAATGATAGCGTATCAATTTTACAGGAGATTCAGCGCAGCACACACTAATAACAAAGAACAGGGTATGGCTGATTGAGAGGATCGACATGACCAACACACTTATCCTTGTTCAACTGATTCAGGATGGTGTTATATCTCAGACTCAACTAACTGCTCTCAAAGTAAGGAAAACTGGTACTTCATCCACAGTATAACAATGTTGTGTGATAATTGTTACATGGTAAATCCACCCTAACACTAGATATTTAAGATAATTATGACATTATTGTAAGAAAGTACAGATTCAGTGCATCCATTGCATATTAAGGCAATATGAATTGTGTATGCAGTGTGCATGCCAAGTTTAATCCCGACGCACATGATTTATGCCCACCGCATGCCTGACGCACATCAAATGAAAGCTGAGCATATTCTATGTGTATTCTTGCTTCATTTCTGCTGCTCGCCACACTGATACAGACAAAAGGTCTCTTTCTTATGAGAAAGCGGATGACCAGGCTTATCATCTGCATTATATCACATTCTACTTCATTGTGAATATTCTACATGACTGATTGCAGGTATCTGGTGCAAAATGTTTCAATCACTGCAGAAAAAAAGTTCCAGAAGTTGTTAATCGCGAGGGGAAGGAAAGTAAAGGACACTGAAGATGAGTCATTAAGTGGTAGGTGCTGAAACTGCACGTGTTTAAAATAACTTTTATGTAATTGCAATATAGGCCTTGTAAAGTTTAACAGCCATACCCCTGCTGGTAAAAAGATCATGTGACTGATACGTGAGTTTCTCTGTCTACATTCTTGTTTAGTGTTAGAACTTGAATAGATGGGGTATTAATTTTACAAGAGCTAAAGTGCAACACAGACTTATAAAGAAGAACAGGGTATGGTTGATCGAGAAGATCGACGTGATGAAAACACTTATCCTTGACCAACTGGTCTCAGAGTCTTTGTATATATTCTGCATGACTTTTGATTGCAGGTATCTGGTGCAAAATGTTTCAATCACTGCACAAAAAGTTCCAGAAGTGTTTAGTCGCTAGGGAAAGGCAAGAATAAGATAAGCCAGATGAATTACTTAGTTGAAGTGTTGAAAATGCACCTGTTTACATTATCGTTATGCAATTAAAATATAGGCCTTGTCTGTATTTGAAAGGTTATTTAACATCTCCAATTAACATTTATAATCCATTGTGTAAAGGGATAATATCACATGCATTACTTGATATTTTATTTCTATGTGTGATTGTTTAATGTGTCTTTGTTGGCAATTCATTTTAGTACTGCACTTGTAATGATCTATTATCATTCCTTGTGCATCAGTTATACCTTGCAATTGTTCAAGATCCAATCCATTTTAACTTTGATTTTATATCCTCCATACCCCCCTCTTGTTGGTCTGATTCTAAGCCCTGTGCAATCCCTCGTGTCAAAACCCCTAAAATCTTTTAAAGGCAGTAGTTGAAATGAAGTAGGCCTGAGCTCCTGCATGTATAACCACTCGTGAGGAGTGTATGGTGCATTAGGTACAGTTCAAATATACCACAGATGTGAGTGCTTTCTATTTGATTCATGTGTTATTTAAGTGTTTATAGTTGTAGATGAAGCAAGGTATCTGGTAAAGTATAACGGCCATACCCTTGCTCGTAGGAACATTATGTGACTTATACATGTGTGTCTCTGTCTACATTTGAGTTCAATGTTAGACATGAAATGATAGCGTATCAATTTTACAGGAGATTCAGCGCAGCACACACTAATAACAAAGAACAGGGTATGGTTGATTGAGAGGATCGACATGACCAACACACTTATCCTTGTTCAACTGATTCAGGATGGTGTTATATCTCAGACTCAACTAACTGCTCTCAAAGTAAGGAAAACTGGTACTTCATCCACAGTATAACAATGTTGTGTGATAATTGTTACATGGTAAATCCACCCTAAAACTAGATATTTAAGATAATTATGACATTATTGTAAGAAAGTACAGATTCAGTGCATCCATTGCATATTAGGGCAATATGAATTGTGTAAGCAGTGTGCATGCCAAGTTTAATCCCGACGCACATGATTTATGCCCACCGCATGCCTGACGCACATCAAATGAAAGCTGAGCATATTCTATGTGTATTCTTGCTTCATTTCTGCTGCTCGCCACACTGATACAGACAAAAGGTCTCTTTCTTATGAGAAAGCGGATGACCAGGCTTATCATCTGCATTATATCACATTCTACTTCATTGTGAATATTCTACATGACTGATTGCAGGTATCTGGTGCAAAATGTTTCAATCACTGCAGAAAAAAAGTTCCAGAAGTTGTTATTCGCGAGGGGAAGGAAAGTAAAGGACACTGAAGATGAGTCATTAAGTGGTAGGTGCTGAAACTGCACGTGTTTAAAATAACTTTTATGTAATTGCAATATAGGCCTTGTAAAGTTTAACAGCCATACCCCTGCTGGTAAAAAGATCATGTGACTGATACGTGAGTTTCTCTGTCTACATTCTTGTTTAGTGTTAGAACTTGAATAGATGGGGTATTAATTTTACAAGAGCTAAAGTGCAACACAGACTTATAAAGAAGAACAGGGTATGGTTGATCGAGAAGATCGACGTGATGAAAACACTTATCCTTGACCAACTGGTCTCAGAGTCTTCGTATATATTCTGCATGACTTTTGATTGCAGGTATCTGGTGCAAAATGTTTCAATCACTGCACAAAAAGTTCCAGAAGTTGTTAGTCGCTAGGGGAAGGCAAGAATAAGATAATGCAGATGAATTACTTAGTTGAAGTGTTGAAAATGCACCTGTTTACATTATCGTTATGCAATTAAAATATAGGCCTTGTCTGTATTTGAAAGGTTATTTAACATCTCCAATTAACATTTATAATCCATTGTGTAAAGGGATAATATCACATGCATTACTTGATATTTTATTTCTATGTGTGATTGTTTAATGTGTCTTTGTTGGCAATTCATTTTAGTACTGCACTTGTAATGATCTATTATCATTCCTTGTGCATCAGTTATACCTTGCAATTGTTCAAGATCCAATCCATTTTAACTTTGATTTTATATCCTCCATACCCCCCTCTTGTTGGTCTGATTCTAAGCCCTGTGCAATCCCTCGTGTCAAAACCCCTAAAATCTTTTAAAGGCAGTAGTTGAAATGAAGTAGGCCTGAGCTCCTGCATGTATAACCACTCGTGAGGAGTGTATGGTGCATTAGGTACAGTTCAAATATACCACAGATGTGAGTGCTTTCTATTTGATTCATGTGTTATTTAAGTGTTTATAGTTGTAGATGAAGCAAGGTATCTGGTAAAGTATAACGGCCATACCCTTGCTCGTAGGAACATTATGTGACTTATACATGTGTGTCTCTGTCTACATTTGAGTTCAATGTTAGACATGAAATGATAGCGTATCAATTTTACAGGAGATTCAGCGCAGCACACACTAATAACAAAGAACAGGGTATGGTTGATTGAAAGGATCGACATGACCAACACACTTATCCTTGTTCAACTGATTCAGGATGGTGTTATATCTCAGACTCAACTAACTGCTCTCAAAATAAGGAAAACTGGTACTTCATCCACAGAATAACAATGTTGTGTGATAATTGTTACATGGTAAATCCACCCTAAAACTAGATATATAAGATAATAATGACATTATTGTAAGAAAGTACAGATTCAGTGCATCCATTGCATATTAGGGCAATATGAATTGTGTAAGCAGTCTGCATGCCAAGTTTAATCCTGACGCACATGATTTATGCCCACAGCATGCCTGACGCACATCAAATGAAAGCTGAGCATATTCTATGTGTATTCTTGCTTCATTTCTGCTGTTCGCCACACTGATGCAGACAAAAGGTCTCTTTCTTATGAGAAAGCGGATGAGGAGGCTTATCATATGCATTATATCGAGTTCTACTTCATTGTGAATATTCTGCATGACTGATTGCAGGTATCTGGTGCAAAATGTTTCAATCACTGCACAAAAAATTCCAGAAGTTGTTACTAGCGAGGGGAAGGCATGAAACAGAAACTGCAGATGAATTCTTGAGTGGTTAGTAATAAGAATGCACTGGTTCACATTATCTTTATGCAACTTAAATAAAGCATTGTCCGTATTTGAAAGGTTATTTAACATCGGCTATTAAACTTTTATAATCTATTGTATAAGGGAATATTATCATGTGGTACTTGATATTTTATTTGTATGTGTGCTTTTTAAATGTGTTTTTTTGCAATTGTTTTTAGTACTGCACTTGTAATGATCCATTATCATTCTTTGCGCATTGGTTATACTTTGCAATTGTGCCAGATCCAATCCATTTTAACTTTGATTCTCGCTTTGAAGTCTCACACAGCGCAAATAATTGTAATAGGACCAATGGGTGTGGTAATGCATTGTGCATCCATTATGCATTTTAAATCCTGACACCCCACTCTTGTTGGTCTGATTCCTAGCACTGCGCCATTCCTGGTTTCCAAAACCAAAAAAACTGATTAAAACAGAAGTTAAATAAAAAAAAGGCCTGAAACAACTGTAAGACAAATGTGCTATCTGACCAGTGTAGTTAAAATGAAGTTGGTCTGAAACGACTGCAAGTATAACCGTTGCACTAGGAGTGTAAAGTGCATTGTTTACAGATCAAATATACCACAGATGTGAGTGCTTTCTAGTTGGATCGTGTTATTTTAGTGTTCGTAGTTGATGATGAGGTAAGGTATCTGGTAAAGTTTACCAGTCATACCCTTGCTGGTAGGAAGATCATGTGACTGATACATGTGTGTCTCTGTTTACATTCTTGTTTAGTGTTAGCACTTGAATAGATGGAGTATCATTTTTACAAGAGCTACAGTGCAACACAGACTTATAAAGAAGAACAGGGTATGGTTGATCGAGAAGATCAACATGATGAAAACACTAATCCTTGACCAACTGGTCTCAGAGTCTACGTGTATATTCTGCATGACTTTTTATTGACGGTATCTGGTGCAAAATGTTTGAATCACTGCACAAAAAGTTCCAAAAGTTGTTAGTCGCGAGGGGAAGGCAAGAAAATGACACTGCAGATGAATCATTTAGTGGTCAGTGCTGAAAATGCACGTGTTTAAAATAACTTTTATGTAATTGCAAAATAGGCCTTGTAAAGTTTAACAGCCATACCCCTGCTGGTAAAAAGATCATGTGACTGATACGTGAGTTTCTCTGTCTACATTCTTGTTTAGTGTTTGCACTTGAATAGATGGGGTATTAATTTTACAAGAGCTACAGCGCAACACAGACTTATAAAGAAGAACAGGGTATGGTTGATCGAGAAGATCGACGTGATGAAAACACTTATCCTTGACCAACTGGTCTCAGAGTCTTCGTATATATTCTGCATGACTTTTGATTGCAGGTATCTGGTGCAAAATGTTTCAATCACTGCATTAGGAGGCTAGGATAAGATAATGCAGATGAATTACTTAGTTGAAGTGTTGAAAATGCACCTGTTTACATTATCGTTATGCAATTAAAATATAGGCCTTGTCTGTATTTGAAAGGTTATTTAACATCTCCAATTAACATTTATAATCCATTGTAGAAAAGGGATAATATCACATGCATTACTTGATATTTTATTTCTATGTGTGATTTTTTAATGTGTCTCTGTTTGCAATTCATTTTAGTACTGCACTTGCAATTATCTATTATCATTCCCTGTGCATCAGTTATACCTTGCAATTGTTCAAGATCCAATCCATTTTAACTTTGATTTTACATCCTCTATACCCCACTCTTGTTGGTCTGATTCTAAGCCCTGTGCAATCCCTCGTGTCAAAACCCCTAAAATCTTTTCAAGGCAGTAGTTAAAATGAAGTAGGCCTGAGCTCCTGCATGTATAACCACTCGTGAGGAGTGTATGGTGCATTAGGTACAGTTCAAATATACTACAGATGTGAGTGCTTTCTATTTGATTCATGTGTTATTTAAGTGTTTATAGTTGTAGATGAAGCAAGGTATCTGATAAAGTATAACGGCCGTACCCTTGCTCGTAGGAACATTACGTGACTTATACATGTGTGTCTCTGTCTACATTCGAGTTCAATGTTAGACATGAAATGATAGCGTTTCAATTTTACAGGAGATTCAGCGCAGCACACACTAATAACAAAGAACAGGGTATGGTTGATTGAGAGGATCGACATGACCAACACACTTATCCTTGTTCAACTGATTCATGATGGTGTTATATCTCAGACTCAACTAACTGCTCTCAAAGTAAGGAAAACTGGTACTTCATCCACAGAATAACAACGTTGTGTGATAATTGTTACATGGTAAATCCACCCTAAAACTAGATATATAAGATAATTATGACATTATTGTAAGAAAGTACAGATTCAGTGCATCCATTGCATATTAGGGCAATACGAATTGTGTAAGCAGTCTGCATGCCAAGTTGATTCCAGACTGATGATTTATGCCCACAGCATGCCTACAAGAGCTACAGTGCAACACAGACTTATAAGGAAGAACAGGGTATGGTTGATCGAGAAGATCAACATGATGAAAACACTAATCCTTGACCAACTGGTCTCAGAGTCTACGTGTATATTCTGCATGATTTTTTATTGACGGTATCTGATGCAAAATGTTTGAATCACTGCACAAAAAGTTCCAAAAGTTGTTAGTTGCGAGGGGAAGGCAAGAAAATGACACTGCAGATTAATCATTTAGTGGTCAGTGCTGAAACTGCACGTGTTTAAATAACTTTTATGTATTTGCAAAATAGGCCTTGTCAAGTTTAACAGCCATACCCCTGCTGGTAAAAAGATCATGCGACTGATACGTGAGTTTCTCTGTCTACATTCTTGTTTAGTGTTTGCACTTGAATAGATGGGGTATTAATTTTACAAGAGCTACAGTGCAACACAGACTTATAAAGAAGAACAGGGTATGGTTGATCAAGAAGATCGACGTGATGAAAACACTTATCCTTGACCAACTGGTCTCAGAGTCTTCGTAAATATTCCGCAAGACTTTTAATTGCAGGTATCTGGTGCAAAATGTTTCAATCACTGCACAAAAAGTTCCAGAAGTTGTTAGTCGCTAGGGGAAGGCAAGAATAAGATAAGCCAGATGAATTACTTAGTTGAAGTGTTGAAAATGCACCTGTTTACATTATCGTTATGCAATTAAAATATAGGCCTTGTCTGTATTTGAAAGGTTATTTAACATCTCCAATTAACATTTATAATCCATTGTGTAAAGGGATAATATCACATGCATTACTTGATATTTTATTTCTATGTGTGATTTTTTAATGTGTCTCTGTTTGCAATTCATTTTAGTACTGCACTTGCAATTATCTATTATCATTCCTTGTGCATCAGTTATACCTTGCAATTGTTCAAGATCCAATCCATTTTAACTTTGATTTTTCATCCTCTATACCCCACTCTTGTTGGTCTGATTCTAAGCCCTGTGCGATCCCTCGTGTCAAAACCCCTAAAATCTTTTCAAGGCAGTAGTTAAAATGAAGTAGGCCTGAGCTCCTGCATGTATAACCACTCGTGAGGAGTGTATGGTGCATTAGGTACAGTTCAAATATACCACAGATGTGAGTGCTTTCTATTTGATTCATGTGTTATTTAAGTGTTTATAGTTGTAGATGAAGCAAGGTATCTGATAAAGTGTAACAGCCGTACCCTTGCTCGTAGGAACATTCATGACTTATACATGTGTGTCTCTGTCTACATTCGAGTTCAATGTTAGACATGAAATGATAGCGTATCAATTTTACAGGAGATTCAGCGCAGCACACACTAATAACAAAGAACAGGGTATGGTTGATTGAGAGGATCGACATGACCAACACACTTATCCTTGTTCAACTGATTCAGGATGGTGTTGTATCTCAGACTCAACTAACTGCTCTCAAAATAAGGAAAACTGGTACTTCATCCACAGAATAACAATGTTGTGTGATAATTGTTACATGGTAAATCCACCCTAAAACTAGATATATAAGATAATTATGACATAATTGTAAGAAAGTACAGATTCAGTGCATCCATTGCAAATTAGGGCAATATGAATTGTGTAAGCAGTGTGCATGCCAAGTTTAATCCTGACGCACATGATTTATGCCAACAGCATGCCTGACGCACATCAAATGAAAACTGAGCATATTCTATGTGTATTCTTGCTTCATTTCTGCTGCTCGCCACACTGATGCAGACAAAAGGTCTCTTTCTTATGAGAAAGCAGATGACCAGGCTTATCATCTGCATTATATCACGTTCTACTTCATTGTGAATATTCTGCATGACTGATTGCAGGTATCTGGTGCAAAATGTTTCAATCACTGCAGAAAAAGTTCAGAAGTTGGTAATTGCGAGGGGAAGGAAAGTAAAGGACACTGAAGATGAGTCATTAAGTGGTAGGTGCTGAAACTGCACGTGTTTAAAATAACTTTTATGTAATTGCAATATAGGCCTTGTAAAGTTTAACAGCCATACCCCTGCTGGTAAAAAGATCATGTGACTGATACGTGAGTTTCTCTGTCTACATTCTTGTTTAGTGTTAGCACTTGAATAGATGGGGTATTAATTTTACAAGAGCTAAAGTGCAACACAGACTTATAAAGAAGAACAGGGTATGGTTGATCAAGAAGATCGACGTGATGAAAACACTTATCCTTGACCAACTGGTCTCAGAGTCTTTGTATATATTCTGCATGACTTTTGATTGCAGGTATCTGGTGCAAAATGTTTCAATCACTGCACAAAAAGTTCCAGAAGTTGTTAGTCGCTTGGGAAAGGCAAGAATAAGATAAGCCAGATGAATTACTTAGTTGAAGTGTTGAAAAAGCACCTGTTTACATTATCGTTATGCAATTAAAATATAGGCCTTGTCTGTATTTGAAAGGTTATTTAACATCTTCAATTAACATTTATAATCCATTGTGTAAAGGGATAATATCACATGCATTACTTGATATTTTATTTCTATGTGTGATTTTTTAATGTGTCTCTGTTGGCAATTCATTTTAGTACTGCACTTGTAATTATCTATTATCATTCCTTGTGCATCAGTTATACCTTGCAATTGTTCAAGATCCAATCCATTTTAACTTTGATTTTACATCCTCCATACCCCACTCTTGTTGGTCTGATTCTAAGCCCTGTGCAATCCCTCGTGTCAAAACCCCTAAAATCTTTTAAAGGCAGTAGTTAAAATGAAGTAGGCCTGAGCTCCTGCATGTATAACCACTCGTGAGGAGTGTATGGTGCATTAGGTACAGTTCAAATATACCAACGATGTGAGTGCTTTCTATCTGATTCATGTGTTATTTAAGTGTTTATAGTTGTAGATGAAGCAAGGTATCTGGTAAAGTATAACAGCCTTACCCTTGCTCGTAGGAACATTACGTGACTTATACATGTGTGTCTCTGTCTACATTCGAGTTCAATGTTAGACATGAAATGATAGCGTATCAATTTTACAGGAGATTCAGCGCAGCACACACTAATAACAAAGAACAGGGTATGGTTGATTGAGAGGATCGACATGACCAACACACTTATCCTTGTTCAACTGATTCAGGATGGTGTTATATCTCAGACTCAACTAACTGCTCTCAAAGTAAGGAAAACTGGTACTTCATCCACAGTATAACAATGTTGTGTGATAATTGTTACATGGTAAATCCACCCTAAAACTAGATATTTAAGATAATTATGACATTATTGTAAGAAAGTACAGATTCAGTGCATCCATTGCATATTAGGGCAATATGAATTGTGTAAGCAGTGTGCATGCCAAGTTTAATCCCGACGCACATGATTTATGCCCACCGCATGCCTGACGCACATCAAATGAAAGCTGAGCATATTCTATGTGTATTCTTGCTTCATTTCTGCTGCTCGCCACACTGATACAGACAAAAGGTCTCTCTCTTATGAGAAAGCGGATGACCAGGCTTATCATCTGCATTATATCACATTCTACTTCATTGTGAATATTCTACATGACTGATTGCAGGTATCTGGTGCAAAATGTTTCAATCACTGCAGAAAAAAAGTTCCAGAAGTTGTTAATCGCGAGGGGAAGGAAAGTAAAGGACACTGAAGATGAGTCATTAAGTGGTAGGTGCTGAAACTGCACGTGTTTAAAATAACTTTTATGTAATTGCAATATAGGCCTTGTAAAGTTTAACAGCCATACCCCTGCTGGTAAAAAGATCATGTGACTGATACGTGAGTTTCTCTGTCTACATTCTTGTTTAGTGTTAGCACTTGAATAGATGGGGTATTAATTTTACAAGAGCTAAAGTGCAACACAGACCTATAAAAAGAGAACAGGGTATGGTTGATCGAGAAGATCGACGTGATGAAAACACTTATCCTTGACCAACTGGTCTCAGAGTCTTCCTATATATTCTGCATGACTTTTGATTGCAGGTATCTGGTGCAAAATGTTTCAATCACTGCACAAAAAGTTCCAGAAGTTGTTAGTCGCTAGGGGAAGGCAAGAATAAGATAATGCAGATGAATTACTTAGTTGAAGTGTTGAAAATGCACCTGTTTACATTATCGTTATGCAATTAAAATATAGGCCTTGTCTGTATTTGAAAGGTTATTTAACATCTCCAATTAACATTTATAATCCATTGTGTAAAGGGATAATATCACATGCATTACTTGATATTTTATTTCTATGTGTGATTGTTTAATGTGTCTTTGTTGGCAATTCATTTTAGTACTGCACTTGTAATGATCTATTATCATTCCTTGTGCATCAGTTATACCTTGCAATTGTTCAAGATCCAATCCATTTTAACTTTGATTTTACATCCTCCATACCCCCCTCTTGTTGGTCTGATTCTAAGCCCTGTGCAATCCCTCGTGTCAAAACCCCTAAAATCTTTTAAAGGCAGTAGTTAAAATGAAGTAGGCCTGAGCTCCTGCATGTATAACCACTCGTGAGGAGTGTATGGTGCATAAGGTACAGTTCAAATATACCACAGATGTGAGTGCTTTCTATTTGATTCATGTGTTATTTAAGTGTTTATAGTTGTAGATGAAGCAAGGTATCTGGTAAAGTATAATGGCCATACCCTTGCTCGTAGGAACATTATGTGACTTATACATGTGTGTCTCTGTCTACATTTGAGTTCAATGTTAGACATGAAATGATAGCGTATCAATTTTACAGGAGATTCAGCGCAGCACACACTAATAACAAAGAACAGGGTATGGCTGATTGAGAGGATCGACATGACCAACACACTTATCCTTGTTCAACTGATTCAGGATGGTGTTATATCTCAGACTCAACTAACTGCTCTCAAAGTAAGGAAAACTGGTACTTCATCCACAGTATAACAATGTTGTGTGATAATTGTTACATGGTAAATCCACCCTAAAACTAGATATATAAGATAATTATGACATTATTGTAAGAAAGTACAGATTCAGTGCATCCATTGCATATTAGGGCAATATGAATTGTGTAAGCAGTGTGCATGCCAAGTTTAATCCCGACGCACATGATTTATGCCCACCGCATGCCTGACGCACATCAAATGAAAGCTGAGCATATTCTATGTGTATTCTTGCTTCATTTCTGCTGCTCGCCACACTGATACAGACAAAAGGTCTCTTTCTTATGAGAAAGCGGATGACCAGGCTTATCATCTGCATTATATCACATTCTACTTCATTGTGAATATTCTACATGACTGATTGCAGGTATCTGGTGCAAAATGTTTCAATCACTGCACAAAAAGTTCCAGGAGTTGTTAATCGCGAGGGGAAGGAAAGTAAAGGACACTGAAGATGAGTCATTAAGTGGTAGGTGCTGAAACTGCACATGTTTAAAATAACTCTTATGTAATTGCAATATAGGCCTTGTAAAGTTTAACAGCCATACCCCTGCTGGTAAAAAGATCATGTGACTGATATGTGAGTTTCTCTGTCTACATTCTTGTTTAGTGTTAGCACTTGAATAGATGGGGTGTTAATTTTACAAGAGCTAAAGTGCAACACAGACTTATAAAGAAGAACAGGGTATGGTTGATCGAGAAGATCGACGTGATGAAAACACTTATCCTTGATCAACTGGTCTCAGAGTCTTCGTATATATTCTGCTTGACTTGTGATTGCAAGTATCTGGTGCAAAATGTTTCAATCACTGCACAAAAAGATCCAGAATTTATAAGTCGCGAGGGGAAGGCAAGAAGGGACACTGCAGATGAATTACTAATTGGTAAGTGTTGAAAATGCGCCTGTTTACATTATCGTTGTGCAATTGAAATATAGGCTTTTCCTGTATTTGAAAGATTTTTAACATCGCCTATTATACTTTTATAATACATTGTGTAAGGGGATAATATCACATGTAATACTTGATATTTGATTTGTATGTGTAATTATTTAATGTGTCTCTGTTTGCAATTCTATATAGTACAGCACTTGTAATGATCCATTTTCATATCATGTGCATCGTTTATACCTTGCATTTGTTCCAGATCCAATCCATTTTTACTTTGATTCTCCTGCCTTAAAGTCTCACATGGAGCAAAAAAAATGTAATAAGACCAATGAGAGGGTGGTAATGCATTGTGTATTGATTGTGCATTTTACATCCTCGACATCCCACTCTTATTGGTCTGATTCTTAGCCCTGTACCATACCTGGTGTTTTAACCTTAAAACTTGTTAAAGCAGTGGTTAATGTGAAGTAGGCCTGAAACTATTGCATATATAACTGCTCGTGAGGAGTGTATGGTGTAATAGATACAGATCAAATGTACCACAGGTAAGAGTGCTTTCTGGTTGATTCATGTCTTATTTTATTGTTTGTAGATTTTGAAGATGCAAAGTATCTGATAAAGTTAGACGACCATAACCTTGCTGAAAAGAAGATCATGCGACTGATGCTTGTGTCTCTGTCTAGCATTCTTGTTAAGTGTAAGCACCAAAGAAAAGGGTATGGTTGTTCGAAAAGATAGACGTGACGAACACACCAATACTTGATCAACTGGTTTGGGATAGAGTGATGACTTGGAGTCCGGTTGTTGCTCTCAAAGTAAGGGAAACTGGCACTTCCTCCACAGAATTACAATGTTGGGTGATAATTGTAACATGGTACATCCACCGGAAAGTGTTAGCACTTGAATTGACAGGGTAACAATTTTACAAGAGATTCAGTGCACTGAAATCTTATAACAAAGTACAGGGTTTGGCTGATAGAGTAAATAGACATGACAAACACAATAACCCTCGACCGACTGGTTCAAGATGATGTTATGACTCAGAGTCAGCTAACCGCTCTCAAAGTAAGGGAAACGGGTACTTACTCCACAGAATTACAATGTTGTATGAAAATTGTAAAAATACAATTTAATAATTGTAACATGGTACATCCATGGTACATCCAGCCAAAAGTGTTAGCACTTGAATTGGTAGGGTAACAATTTATAGGAGATTCAGCGCACCACAATCTTATAACAAAGTACAGGGTATGGCTGATCGAGAAAATAGACGTGACAAACACAATAATCCTCGATCAACTTGTTCAGGATGTTGTTATGACTAAGAGTCAGCTTGTATCTCTAAAAGTAAGGGAAACGGGTACTTCCTCCACAGAATTAGAATGTTGTGTGATAATTGTAACATCGTACATCCTGCCGAAAGAGTTTTCACTTCAGTTGTTAGGGTAACAATTTTACAGGAGATTCAGCGCACTGCAATCTTATAACAAAGTACAGGGTTTGACTGACAGAGTAAACAGACATGACAAACACAATTATCCTTGATCAACTGGTTCAAGATGTTGTTATGTCTCAGAGTGAGCTTACAGCTCTCAAAGTAAGGGAAACGGGTACTTCCTCCACGGAATCACAATGTTGTATGATAATTGTAACATGGTACATCCACCCAAAAGTGTTAGCACTTGAATTGAAAGGGTAACAATTTTACAGAAGATTCAGCGCACCACAATCTTCTAACAAAGTACAGGGTATGGCTGATCGAGAAAATAGACATGACAAACACAATTATCCTGGATCAACTGGTTCAAGATGTTGTTATGACTCAGAGCAGACATGGGGTCTATTACAGTTGTTCTATTACTATTACTTTCAATTTCTGATATTACTATTACTATTACTATTACCACATTTTATCTTCTATTACTATTACTATTACTGGGGTATCTATTACTATTACTATTACTATTACATGTACTTAAACTGATGGGAGGATTCTAGACCTTGCGCAGCCGTGAGTCCTATAAACTAGCACTACAATCACGTTTTAATAATAATATTAAAAGCAACTATATCATCCAGTTACCTACACAATTTTCTTATACTGTGTCTGTCATTTACAAGAAGCCTAATGATACTGGAGATCTTAATTATTTCAGCTTCTTTAATTCTGTTTTTTTTTTATTATTTTGAAACCTCAGTGATCGTTATTGGGGTGTTTCAAGTTGAAATTACAAGATAATTGTATGAACTCTTGAATAGATGTAATTTAAAAGCAACCCATTGTAAAGGCCCTGGCATATGTAAAATATTGATTTTTATTATTATATGCATACTTGTACATTTTATGTTATTTTCATATATATTTCACATAAATTTATTTTATAGTACATACTTCAGTTTAGATTTAATCTTTGTTCTCATAGTCAATAAATAAAGATTTTCAGTGTAACTAAAAATTGTCTTCAGAAGAATTATTCATGATTATTGCATATTATTATTTAGTATCAAAGCTGACAATTCAGTCCTTTATGTATGTACCAGGAGAGGAATTTATGTAGGGCTGTGTCCTGTTTCCGAATCCTAAAAAATATATCCAATAAAAATACTGTTTAGGTCAAGATTCTGGAAAGAACCAAACTGGAAACAAAAGTATCCCATCTTTTTGGGTGTATATGTTCATTTGGATGTGATGCCATGTTTTATTCAATCATGCACATATTACATCTTGAGAGTGAACAGAGAGGTGGTAAACTTTACAATAATGGTAGCATGCATGGCTTTTATTCTTAAGGCATACAATTCTTCATTGCAACAAAACAATCATGGGATAATTTAGGAATATGGAGAGTGATTTAAACTTACATCAATTTTACAAAACAAATAAATTATTATTTAAATCACTTTTACAATAAATTTGGTATTGAACAATCTTGTACTTTAAATTTTTGTACATAACAGGATCTAATTATTTGATATAAAAATTTCAGATATTAAATAAAATATTAACAGTTATTTATTTATTATATAATCAAATATATTAATAACATAAAAAATTGGTTCATTTAATTTTCAAAATATAAATTAACATAAATTTAGATACTGAATGAATCTTTGCAAAATTGGTATTATGAATTAACAGACAAGTATTCAAAGAATAGTTTTAAAAGAATATGTATATAAATTAACTAGATAATACATATGCCTGCAGTATTACTTTATCCAAGTGATTGTAATACTGGTCTGAGTTTATAGCATTGTAGGCTTTAGTATTTTATGGGTAGTGAAACACCATAAGCTTATCATGAACATTTTGGGTCTGCACTGTATCTGGTTCCATATTTTTCTTGAATGTGTGTTATTGCATTCTGTATGATTAAAATGCAAACTGGCTTGTGAAAACAAATCTAGGTACATTTCAAAATATGCATATGGATTGATGGATGTGAGATAAGATGTACATGTCACAATATTAACACACTATTTATCTGTCTCTTAACATCAAATATGCCTCTGTTTATCCATGGTTTACTAATCAAAGGTCAGATTGTGCCAGGTAACTTATTTGGCTGTGACCTACTCTGTCCAGTACTCTTATGTAATTAGCACCAGTGGTCACAAGCTATGTGGCAGCTGGCCCATGCTTGCCTCAACAATAGGCACATCCTGGGCAGATACTGGACAAGAACTGAGTCTGTTCAGCATTATTTGCTGATATGCTTCATGATCAAGGGGCTCACAGGAATTAATAGAAAGTAATATGTATTACTCTATTACTTTGCCTTCTGTTTCTATTACTATTACTATTACAACTCAAATTTTTGAGTCTATTACTGTTACTATTACTATTACATGGAAAAAGCTGTAACAGTCTATTACTATTACTATTACTTATAACTATTACCCCATGTTTGACTCAGAGTCCGCTAACCGCTCTCAAAGTAACGGAAACGGGTACTTCCTCCACAGAATTACAATGTTGTGTGAAAATTGTAACATGGTACATCCACCCAACAGTACTGGCACTTGAATTGGTAGGGTAACAATTTATAGGAGATTCAGCGCATCGCAATCTTATAACAAAGTACAGGGTATGGCTGATTAGGAAAATAGATGTGACAAACACTATAACCCTCGACCGACTGGTTCAGGATGGTGTGATGACTCAGAGTCAGCTTGTTGCTCTAAAATTAAGAATTCCACAGAATTCCATTTTTGTGTTATAATTGTAACATGATACATCCATGGTATATCCAGCCAAAAGTGTCAGCACTTGAACTGGTAGGGTAACAATTTATAGGAGATTCAGCGCACCACAATCTTATAACAAAGTACAGGGTATTACTGATCAAGAAAATAGACCTGACAAAAACAATAATCCTCGATCAACTGGTTCAGGATGTTGTAATTACTCAGAGTCAGCTTGTATCTTTAAAAGTAAGGGAAACGGGTACTTCCTCCACAGAATAACAATGTTGTGTGATAATTGTATCATTGTGCATCCAGCCGAAAGAGTTTTGATTCAATTGTTAGGGTAACAATTTTACAGGAGATTCAGCGCACCACAATCTTATAACAAAGTACAGGGTTTGACTGATAGAGTAAACAGACATGACAAACACAATAATCCTCGATCAACTGGTTCAAGATGTTGTTATGACTCAGAGTCAGCTTACAGCTCTCAAAGTAAGGGAACTGGCACTTCCTCCACAGAATCACAATGTTGTATGATAATTGTAACATGGTACATCCACCCGTAAGTGTTAGCACTTGAATTGATAGGGTAACAACTTTACAGAAGATTCAGCGCACCACAATCTTCTAACAAAGTACAGGGTATGGCTGATCGAGAAAATAGACATGACAAACACAATAATCCTGGATCAACTGGTTCAAGATGTTGTTATGACTTCAGAGTCAGCTAATCACTCTCAAAGTAAGGGAAACTGGAACTTCCTCCACAGAATTACAATGTTGTGTGAAAATTGTAACATGGTACATCCACCCAACAGTACTGGCACTTGAATTGGTAGGGTAACAATTTATAGGAGATTCAGCGCATGGCAATCTTATAACAAAGTACAGGGTATGGCTGATTGGGAAAATAGATGTGACAAACACAATAACCCTCGACCGACTGGTTCAGGATGCTGTGATGACTCAGAGTCAGCTTGTTGCTCTTAAATTAAGAGAAACCGGTACTTCCTCCACAGAATTACAATGTTGTGTGATAATTGTAACATCGTACATCCACCCAACAGTACTGGCACTTGAATTGGTAGGGTAACAATTTATAGGAGATTCAGCGCATCGCAATATTATTACAAAGTACAGGGTATGGCTGATTAGGAAAATAGATGTGACAAACACTATAACCCTCGACCGACTGGTTCAGGATGGTGTGATGACTCAGAGTCAGGTTGTTGCTCTAAAATTAAGAATTCCACAGAATTCCATTTTTGTGTTATAATTGTAACATGGTACATCCATGGTACATCCAGCCAAAAGTGTCAGCACTTGAATTGGCAGGGTAACAATTTATAGGAGATTCAGCGCACCACAATCTTATAACAAAGTACAGGGTATTACTGATCGAGAAAATAGACGTGACAAAAACAATAATCCTCGATCAACTGGTTCAGGAGGTTGTTATTACTCAGAGTCAGCTTGTGTTGTAACTTTAAAAGTAAGGGAAATGGGTACTTCCGCCAAAGAATTACATTGTTGTGTGATTATTGTAACACTGTACATCCAGCCGAAAGAGTTTCGATTCAATTGTTAGGGTAACAACTTTACAGGAGATTCAGCGCACCCCAATCTTATAACAAAGTACAGGGTTTGACTGATAGAGTAAACAGACATGACAAACACAATAATCCTCGATCAACTGGTTCAAGATGTTGTTATGACTCAGAGTCAGCTTACAGCTCTCAAAGTAACGGAAACGGGCACTTCCTCCACAGAATCACAATGTTGTATGATAATTGTAACATGGTACATCCACCCGTAAGTGTTAGCACTTGAATTGATAGAGTAACAATTTTACAGAAGATTCAGCGCACCACAATCTTCTTACAAAGTACAGGGTATGGCTGATCGAGAAAATAGACATGACAAACACAATAATCCTGGATCAACTGGTTCAGGATGTTGTTATGACTCAGAGTCAGCTAACCGCTCTCAAAGTAACGGAAACGGGTACTTCCTCCACAGAATTACAATGTTGTGTGAAAATTGTAACATGGTACATCCACCCAACAGTACTGGCACTTGAATTGGTAGGGTAACAATTTACAGGAGATTCAGCGCATCGCAATCTTATAACAAAGTACAGGGTATGGCTGATTGGGAAAATAGATGTGACAAACACAATAACTCTCGACCGACTGGTTCAGGATGGTGTGATGACTCAGAGTCAGCTTGTTGCTCTTAAATTAAGAGAAACCGGTACTTCCTCCACAGAATTCCATTTATGTGTTACAATTGTAACATAGTACATCCAGCCAAAAGTGTTAGCACTTGAATTGGTAGGGTAACAATATATAGGAGATTCAGCGCACCACAATCTTATAACAAAGTACAGGGTATGGCTGATCGAGAAAATAGACGTGACAAACACAATAATCCTCGATCAACTGGTTCAGGATGTTGTTATGACTCAGAGTCAGCTTGTAACTCTAAAAGTAAGGGAAACAGGTACTTCCTCCACAGAATTATAATGTTGTGTGATAATTGTAACATCGTACATCCACCCAACAGTACTGGCACTTGAATTGGTAGGGTAACAATTTATAGGAGATTCAGCGCATCGCAATCTTATAACAAAGTACAGGGTATGGCTGATTAGGAAAATAGATGTGACAAACACTATAACCCTCGACCGACTGGTTCAGGATGGTGTGATGACTCAGAGTCAGCTTGTTGCTCTAAAATTAAGAATTCCACAGAATTCCATTTTTGTGTTATAATTGTAACATGATACATCCATGGTACATCCAGCCAAAAGTGTCAGCACTTGAATTGGCAGGGTAACAATTTATAGGAGATTCAGCGCACCACAATCTTATAACAAAGTACAGGGTATTACTGATCGAGAAAATAGACGTGACAAACACAATAATCCTCGATCAACTGGTTCAGGAGGTTGTTATTACTCAGAGTTAGCTTGTATTGTAACTTTAAAAGTAAGGGAAACGGGTACTTCTTCCACAGAATTACATTGTTGTGTGATTATTGTAACATTGTACATCCAGCCGAAAGAGTTTCGATTCAATTGTTAGGGTAACAACTTTACAGGAGTTTCAGCGCGACCCAATCTTATAAGAAAGTACAGGGTTTGACTGATAGAGTAAACAGACATGACAAACACAATAATCCTGGATCAACTGGTTCAAGATGTTGTTATGACTCAGAGTCAGCTTACAGCTCTCAAAGTAATGGAAACGGGCACTTCCTCCGCAGAATCACAATGTTGTATGATAATTGTAACATGGTACATCCACCCGTAAGTGTTAGCACTTGAATTGATAGAGTAACAATTTTACAGAAGATTCAGCGCACCACAATCTTCTTACAAAGTACAGGGTATGGCTGATCGAGAAAATAGACATGACAAACACAATAATCCTGGATCAACTGGTTCAGGATGTTGTTATGACTCAGAGTCAGCTAACCGCTCTCAAAGTAAGGGAAACTGGAACTTCCTCCACAGAATTACAATGTTGTGTGAAAATTGTAACATGGTACATCCACCCAACAGTACTGGCACTTGAATTGGTAGGGTAACAATTTACAGGAGATTCAGCGCATCGCAATCTTATAACAAAGTACAGGGTATGGCTGATTGGGAAAATAGATGTGACAAACACAATAACCCTCGACCGACTGGTTCAGGATGGTGTGATGACTCAGAGTCAGCTTGTTGCTCTTAAATTAAGAGAAACCGGTACTTCCTCCACAGAATTCCATTTATGTGTTACAATTGTAACATAGTACATCCAGCCAAAAGTGTTAGCACTTGAATTGGTAGGGTAACAATATATAGGAGATTTAGCGCACCACAATCTTATAACAAAGTACAGGGTATGGCTGATCGAGAAAATAGACGTGACAAACACAATAATCCTCGATCAACTGGTTCAGGATGTTGTTATGACTCAGAGTCAGCTTGTAACTCTAAAAGTAAGGGAAACAGGTACTTCCTCCACAGAATTACAATGTTGTGTGATAATTGTAACATCGTACATCCACCCAACAGTACTGGCACTTGAATTGGTAGGGTAACAATTTATAGGAGATTCAGCGCATCGCAATCTTATAACAAAGTACAGGGTATGGCTGATTGGGAAAATAGATGTGACAAACACTATAACCCTCGACCGACTGGTTCAGGATGGTGTGATGACTCAGAGTCAGGTTGTTGCTCTAAAATTAAGAATTCCCCAGAATTCCATTTTTGTGTTATAATTGTAACATGGTACATCCATGGTACATCCAGCCAAAAGTGTCAGCACTTGAATTGGTAGGGTAACAATTTATAGGAGATTCAGCGCACCACAATCTTATAACACAGTACTGGGTATTACTGATTGAGAAAATAGACGTGACAAACACAATAATCCTCGATCAACTGGTTCAGGAGGTTGTTATTACTCAGAGTCAGCTTGTATTGTAACTTTAAAAGAAAGGGAAACGGGTACTTCCTCCACAGAATTACAATGTTGTGTGATAATTGTAACATTGTACATCCGGCCGAAAGAGTTTCGATTCAATTGTTAGGGTAACAACTTTACAGGAGATTCAGCGCACCGCAATCTTATAACAAAGTACAGGGTTTGACTGATAGAGTAAACAGACATGACAAACACAATAATCCTCGATCAACTGGTTCAGGATGTTATGATGACTTTTGAGTCAGCTTGTATCTCTAAAAGGAAGGGAAACTGGTACTGCCTCCACAGAAATACAATGTTGTGTGATAATTGTAACATGGTACATCCACCCAACGGTGTTTGCACTTAAATTGATAGGGTAACAATTTTTCAGGATATTCGGTGCACCGCAATCTTATAACAAAGTACATGGTCTGGCTGATCGAGAAAATAGACATGACAAACACAAAAATCCTGGATCAACTGGTTCAGGATGTTATGAATCGGAGTCCGCTTGTTGCTCTCATAGTAAGGGAAACAGGTAATTTCTCCACAGAATTACAATGTTGTGTGATAATTGTAACATGGTACATCCACCCGAAAGTGTTGAATTGATAGGGATCAATTTTACAGAAGATTCAGCGCACCACAATCTTCTAACAAAGTAAAGGGTATGGCTGAACGAGAAAATAGACGCGACAAACACAATAGTCCTGTATCAACTAGTCCAAGATTTTGTTATGACTTGGAGTCAGCTAATTGCTCTCAAAGTAAGGGAAACCGGTACTTCTTCCACAGATTAACAATGTTTTGTGATAATTGTTACATGGCACATCTACCCTTAAACTATATATTCAAGATAATTCTGACATTATTGAAACACAGTTTATTTTGTATAAAATCCACATATTGCTATGATGTAAGTATTTAGGCTTAAATGTGTAATTTTGTCTAGCTTCAAATGTTACAATGTTAATCACTAAATAACAATATGAAGGGAGAGTGAAGTGTTAATGTTGCATGGAGAGTGCTAAGACAAATGCGAGGTTTCCAAAATGGCAGGTCTGTAGGGCCCGCACAGCCGATAGAGGTTCTTAGTAAGCATTCACTAATAAATTACAGCAAAAATGCACCATAATGCAGGGAGCGATACACCCCATCCCCCCCCCCCTTGCCATTTGGGTCAGGGTACGGCCGTGATATTTAGTTTCTATGGGTGGTTATTTAATGTGTCTCGGTTGGCACTTCTTTTTAGTACTGCACTTGTAATGATCCATCCACATTCCTTACGCATTTTTTATACCTTGCCTTGTTCCAAATCTCCTTTCTTCTAACTTTAATTATCTGGCTTACTCAAACTTACTCTTACACAAGGCAACAATTGTAATCAGACCAATGAGAGCGTGGTAATGGATAGTGCATCCACTGTGCATTTTACATCCTCGACATCCCGCTCTTGCTGGTCTGATTCCTAGCCCTGTGCCATCCCTGGTCTAGAAAAAAAAATAAATTATTATAGCAGTAGTAAAAGCAAAATACCGTAAATCTTGTTTTTATGGCCGCACGTCTATTTATAGCCGCACCCTGAGTTTGCAACGTCTCTTAAAGGAGCTCCCACTGAGGTTCAAATACCCGAAACCCCCCTTAAAGGCCGCACCCCGACTCCGTCTCTGGCCTGATGGGTAAGATAATTAGTTGCACGTAGCAAAATAAATCACGACATAGCTGCTTTAATGAAGACTAGAATAAAAAAGTATTAATTACAGAGGTTAAATATGTTGGCAGATTACGTATATTGAACATATTTAACGCTCGAGGTAGGGACAATATAGATATTTTGTCCCTAACGACTTTTGCACATGGATTGGCAGGCATTTATCAGAAAAAGAAAGATTCCCCGAACGATCTTTTCGTTTGAATGGTGGTTACGCAAAACGATTCTTGTATGCATCAACACGCTTCTTTGCATGTAAAAGACCATAGTATGAACACTGAATTGAGGTTTATATGTACATTTATTGAAGCAAAAAGTCTGAATACTATCCACTATTACGCACCATCACGCAGTAGCGTTCAGGGGGCGACATGATGGCTAAGACTGCTGAGACTGTCAGATTTTCAACCTGCGGGAACTTAATCACGGCTCGTGGTATACATATAAAAACTTATATGTAGAACCTTGACATGTATATCTTTCGTGCGATATATAACTTGTTATAAAAAAATCTTGGTAATTGTCACCAAATAATACGTTTAAAACACCCCAACTGTAACACAGCGGCCCGTTGGGCATGGTCAAGCAACATTGAAGTAAATGCCTACTTTAAACTCATTTGCAGCGTTATTTAGCAACGATTATTTGTTTAAAAAAGTAAAATGAATATAAAGCTGACATCGTAAAGAGTCGCATAATGGCTGACGATCGTTTTAAAATCAAGTTTGAGTGCCGCCATGTGCTGAAACGCCCTGGTGTTCTGCTAAGAATATTTTGAACCGCTGTACGCGGTGGGTGGTAAACAGAACAGCCACCTATTTCGTCCCAGTGTGCCTTGCGCGAACGCTACCTTGACAAGATGGCTCCCCACACGCGTACACGGACACTTTCTTGAGGAAAAAAACTTGCTTACCTCGACCGGCCATTTAATTTCACTTCAAAATCACTCGTTTTCACGCGTCATGTTTGCTATACGTGCGTATCTCGACAAGGTAACTTCAGTTATTTTATATTTAGTTGAGTTGACCAGCGATGTTTTCAAACGCATCAGCAAATTGTGACATGGAGCGATGTCAACGAACGATGTGACGATGATAATACCGAAGTTACCGGTATGAAAATGATTCGAATCTTCCGAGTAATTCAAGAAATGGAATTTTCACCATAGATTAAAAAAAATATTACTTTTAGAATTAAAATATACAGTGACTTTAAATGGATCAGCAGAATGTTTCTATACAAAATATATTGAAAAATCAGTAGCAAACAAGAATACGGCACCGCATGTAAAATCTGTATATTCACCAAATTCCATCGGCTGTAGTGACATGTTCTACCATTTATATCTACAAGCGGGTTACCCCTCTCACACAATTTCCATTCATACAATATATTCGTGATTGTATTAAAAAAACAAAGATTAAACAGAAGTAAATGACCGGGCTATACGCATTCAAGGATGAAGATTTTCCAGAAACATGACATGGGGGCGAGAAGATGGGCTATTCAATATTGAGGTACATGTATCAGACATTATAAAAAATGTCAGCAAGTACCTGCTAAATTTGAACTTTTATAAAGATTTCATAGTGTTCTAAATTACATATTTTGATTTTCTGAATTATTTTTATGAACAACATAGATTCCAGGGCAATTCAGCTCTGTCAAAGGTATGACCGGTAATACCGATTTTTCCCAACAGACGTCACCACTAGTCCTCACCATGAATAATCTCATTCATTTTAATCTCGTAATAAGTGTTGTTATTGTTCAATGTTTATTGTTATTGTTTAATTGATTGCATATAATTTTTATATTTTATATGAACATTTAGACTATACAATTTTATACAATAAATCTGTGACTACTAAGAGTATTTCCTCTGTGGTGTGCTTGATCTCCTATTATCGCCCAAAGGAGCGCCATGTCCGGGAGAGAGTTCTTCTCACAGTTCATTTCTGATAAACCATCTATTTATGGCCGCATCCCGAGTTCAGAAAAAAAGTCAAGATTTTCGATTTTGAGTTTGTTTTTAAGGCCGCAGCGATAAAAACAGGATTTACGGTAGGCCATAAACGACTGTGAGACAAATGTGATACCCGACCAGTGTATATCATATGGCATTTCATGAAATAATAAAAATAGTTAGGGATCGTAGTTTATACAATGCATTAACAGGTCAGTATATTTAAATGGGAGCATCAAATTATAAAGAAATGTCGTTGATGGAGTTGATATTATTTAATGAAGTTGTATTTTGGTGTTGTCATCAAGATTTTTTACATCCGTGCTGAGGAGACAGGTGGATTATCAAATAGTAATTTTTTTATAATGCAAGTAAATGGACTTGCAGTATCATGATTACTTATAATTGGATGACTGAAGTTTTTAGAGAATTCAAGCAGTGGGTAATTTTAAATAGGTAAATTCCAGAAAGTCCCTTTTGTACCAGTGTTGCTGAGAAAAAAACCGACCTAACTAGAGACTTCTAAAAGTTATGGCTACCCAGACATAATATTAATACATGTCCACTGCATGTGTGGTGCGACATATGTTAGTGGGGGCTCATCAGGGTCAGACAGCATATAAAATCAAGTGGAAATTCAACAAATCAAATTCTAGATTTGGCAATATTTGGCGAGATACCTAAAAAACGGAGGTACTACTGCCAAAAGTCAGTAGGGCTGAGATTGTTTTCAATTGATAAAACGGTACTGAGATCGGCTATGCTGTAACAACATGGTAAGCACAGTCCAGCAGTTGATTAAAGCTGGCCAAGAGTTGGGATACGAAGGTCCTGCCTTGCGAGAGTTTGTGAGAGTACAACAGGCCAATGACAGAAAGGAAAGGCAAAGAGAGAGAGAAAGAGAAAGAAAAAGAGAGGAAGCACTAACACATAGAGAGAGGGAGAAGGCAGAAAGACAGAGAGAGAGAGAGGGAACAGGCAGAAAGAGAAGAGAGAGGGAAATAGAAAGTGAACCAGCAGCTAAAGAAATGAGGGAGAGAGAAAGGCAACATGAACTCCTCATGTTGGAAAGAAGACTTTAGCTGCAAGAGAGGACTCCAGGACTCCAGTGGTGAAAGCAGATGTACATCGTCCTGAATAACCCAGATTCACCAAGAGAGATGACCTAGAATGCTACCTGATGAGGTTTGAAAGTTTGGCCAAACAAGCAAATTGGAAAAGAGATCCCTGGTCAACTCGTTTATTGACGCTTCTGGCAGGCAAGGCTTTTGACTGTTATTTTGGTTTATCTAATAGTCAATGTTTAGATTATGATGTTGTAAAACAGCCTTGTTAACTAGAAATGGCTATATGGAAGGTGGTTTCAGGGTAAGGCTTAGAGAATGTAAGCCAGAGGACTCGGAGAGTCCGGGTCAATTTATTGTTAGACTGCAGGGTAATTTAAATAGATGGATATAGTTATCACATAATTAGAGTACATTTGAGGGATTCTGTGATTTGATAATAAAAGAGCAGTTCATAAACTCTTTTCCTAGTGATCTAGCTATCCACCTGCGCCAGGAAGCCCCAGTTACTTTTTCAGAACAGACAGAAAAGGGAGACTAAGCTACCTAAGCAATCTAAACAGTAGGTTAGTCGAGACAGGCTTACTGAGCTCCAGCAAGCTGACCAGAGTTTGCAGAAATATATAAAGACAGCTCAAGCCAGAAACAGGATCAGGATCAGAATGTGTCATTTGATATAAAGTCAGGTGTGCTGAATCGTCTGTATATAGATTAGTCAGACCCTGCTAAGAAAGTCGTAAGGCAGATTGTAGTACCTGAACCCCTCCATCAGAGCGTTATGGAGACTGCTTATGACTCCATAATGAGTGGTCATATGGACGTGAGAAAAACCACCAACGTGATTTGGTCATTTTTTTTTTGGCCAGGATGAATAGTGATTTTTCCAGGTTTTGCGCATCGTGCGACAGATGCCAGAATAGAGCAAATAAGGGCTCTGTTCCTCGTGCTCAATTAGGATATGCCTCTTATAAACATGCCCTTTAAACAATATGGTTGATATTGTAATGAGATATGTCCAGCTAGCGAGCCCTTTCTGCGGACCTAAATTACATTTGTTTGCCTTGTTCTTTGACACAAATGAACTTTTAATAACCCACTCAGATAATTAATAAGCACTCAGATGATCAATACAGATTGTGACATTGGTACTGTGTCAATTGGCTAACAGTAGTGGGGTCTTCATTTTGTACAGGGAATAACCTCAGGAAGTATCTTAAAACTGACAGTAGGCCAAGACCAGGTGAGTATAAACATCTCCTTTTTGCATGAGAAGTTTATGACCCTGGGCTTATAAATCTTGCTGGGGAATGCTAAGAATGGTGTCCCGTATGTCAGAAACCAGTAGTTAATTAAAGGAGACATGCGAATGCCAGACACCTCCCCTGGTATGTGGAACCAGTGACTGAATGCGAGAGGTGTGAAGTCAAAACTGTTGGTCGCAGCGTCTTTATGCAGAGGTCAAGAGGTCCATGAGGGAAGAAAAACAAATCTTTCTGTGGCGGTCTTGATTGCCTATATGTATGTTCTACTGCGTAAGCTCACAAAAACTGTAGGTTGCACTCGGGTCCAGTAAATTCTGGCTTACATCCGTCGGAAAGGTATCAGTCTTGGTCAGCCACCACGGCTAAGCTCTACTTAGTCCGAGTACTACTCAGAATGGAGTGTTGATGCTTTCAGCCCGCACTCCACGCAGGGTAACCGTTAACCAGGATGAAGGGACCCAGCACAGCAGGAAGGGTGTGGTGTTATGAGATATGTCCAGCTAGCGAACCCTCTCGCTAATTACCAGCGTCAGCCACGTGGGGTTTTTCATGCGTGACCAGCGTCATCCCCGTAGCCCAGCAGTATAAATGTCACAAGGTATATGAGCTGATTGTCTAGCAGTCATGCGGATAATTAATACAGACTCGAATGACTACAAATGATCAATACTCAATGTGTCATACGGACTGTGTCCATATCACTGAGCCTATTACGCCACCTAGTGAGCAGGGACATCAACAAAAATTGACTTTGGTGGATTATGCCCCGGTTACCCTGAGGCTGTAGCATCAAAGAACATTCAGGCAGAAACAGTGGCTTGCGATACCAGAAGAGATTTTGAGTGATCAGGGCCCTGAGTTGATTTCGTAGTATGTGCAAGAGGTGTCCCATTAATGAAGCATCAAGAGGCTAACCTCCAGGTAGTATCACCCCATGTACAACCACTGCATGAGATTGTATAGTGCATTGTGCATTTATCCACAGATCCAATATAGGATGATGCATGTGTTATTTAAGTGTTTGTAGTTGTTAATGAAGCAAGTTTTCTGATTATGTATAACAGCCATACCCTTGTAGGAAGGAAGATCACATGACTGATATATGTGTCTCTGTCAACATTCTTGTTAAGTGATATGGTATCAATTTTACAGGAGATTCAGCAAACTGCAGACCTACAATAAAGAACAGGGTATGGTTGATCCAGAAGACCGACCTGATAAACACACATATCCTTGACCAGCTGGTCCATAACCAACTTTGTCATGATGTGTTACTCTGGAAAAAAAACAGTTACCTAGCGTACTGCTGGACGCCATACAAATCTGTTACGAAAACCAAGGTCGGCCATTTTTTGATCTGTTTCTGTAGAAAGTTCAGATAGCAAGTGATAGGTCTATGGGAAGAGGAAACAAAAGAGGAGTGCTGGATGTAACACAGATTATTTAATATGTAATGCATGTAATCATCTAGTGCTTTCTAGCTGATTCATGAGTTATTTTAGTGTTTGTAGTTGTCAATCAAGTAAGTAAGATATCTGGTAGAGTATAACGGCCATACCCTTGCTTGTGGGAAGATCACTTAACTGATACATGTGTGTCAATGTCTCCATTCTTGCTTAGTGTTAGCACTTGAATTGATAAGAGATTAATTTTACAGTAGTTTCAGTGCATACAAGACTGACAACAAATAACAGGGTATGTTTGATTGAGAAGACTGACGTGATCGACACACTTATCCTTGACCATCTGATCCAGGATGGTGTGATGACTCAGAGTCTGATTTTGCTGTAAAAGTAAGGAACACTGGTATCAATTTTACAGGAGATTCAGCCTTGGGAGACTTGTAACAAAGAACAGGGTATGATTGTTCGAGAAGATAGACGTAACAAACACACCAATCCTTGATCAACTGGTTCTGTATGGTGTGATGATTCGGAGTCAGCTTGTTGCTCTTGAAGTAAGGGAAACCGGTACTTCTTCCAAAGAATTACAATGTTGTGTGATAATTGTTACATTGTACATCCATCCTAAAGTGTTATCACATGAATTGGTAGGGTATCAATTTAACAGGAGATTCAGACCTATTTCAAACAAGAGGGTATAGTTGATCAAGAAGATAGACATAACAAACACACTTATCCTTGACCAGCTGGTTCAAGACCAGAATCCTTAAGATGAGGATAGTGAACCAGGAAGAATAGGTTTCCAGGCTTACTGCGGGACCCCGTTCAAATCTTTTTTTGAGAACCAAAGTCGGCAAGATTCCGGTTGAGAAGGCTGACGTGACCAATACCTTTATCCTTGATCAACTGGTCCAGGATGGCGTGATGTGTCAGAGTCTGCTTGTTGCTCTCGGAGTAAGGGAAACCGATACTTCCTCCACATATTTACAAGGTTGTGTGATAATTGTAACATGGTACATCCACCATAAAGTGTTAGCACTTGAACTGATAGGGTATCAATTATAACAGGAGATTCTGCAAACTGCAGATGTACAACAAATAACTGGGAATGGTTGATCCAGAATATAGACGTAACAAACACACTTATCCTTGACCAGCTGGTGCAAGACCAATATCCTTATGATGAGGATAGTAACTCAGCAAGAATACCAGTTACCCAGCTTACTGAAGGGTCCCATTCAAACTTTTTCGAGAACCAAGGTAGGCATGTTTCTGGTCTATATCAGAAGTTCTTATAGAAAGTGAAAGATCCTTGGACAAGGTAATGAAAGTTGAGTGCTGGTTTTACCACAGATTATTTTATATGTAATCCATGTAGTGCTTTCTGGTTGATTCTTGTGTCATTTTAGTGTTTGTAGTTGTAAATTAAGCAAGCTATTTGGTAAAGTCTAACTGCCATACCCTTTCTGGAAGGAAGATCACGTGACTGATACATGTGTGTCTCTGTTTACATTCTTGTTTATTGTTAGCACTTGAATTGATAGGGTATCAATTTTACAGGAGATTTAGCACACGATAGACTTACAACATAGAAAAAGGTATGATTGATTGAGAACAATGATGTGATAAACACAGTAATCGAATATAGATGTAATAAATACACTTATCCTTGACCAGCTCATCCAAGACAAGAATTCTCATGATAAGGATAGTGACTTTTGAAGAATACCAGTCCCTGATTATGATAAAAGAGTACCTAACTAAAGGAGGCTGGCGATGCCAGACACCTCCCCTGGTATGTTGTTGACCCAGTGACTGCATGTGAGAGGCATGAAGTCCAAACTGGTGGTGGTAGCCTCTTTGAGCAGCACGACAAAGAGGTCCATTAGGGCAGTAAAACAAATCTTTCTTTTGCGGACTGGATTGCCTATATGCGTGCTCTACTGCATAAGCTCGCAAAAGCGGGAGGTTAAAGAGGCGTAGATAAGGTATCAATTTTACAGGAGATTCAGCGCACAGCAGACTTTCAACAAAGAACAGGGTATGGTTGATCCAGAAGACTGACGTGATCAACACACTTATCCTTGACCAACTGGTTCAGGATGGTGTGAGGTCTCAGAGTCAGCTTGCTGCTCTCAAAGTAAGGGAAACCAGTACTTCCTCCACAGAATAAATTGTTTTGTGATAATTGTAATATGGTACATCCACCCTAAAGTGTTAGCACTTAAATTGATAGGGTATCAATTTTACAGGAGATTCATCGCAACACAGACCTATTTCAAACAAGAGGGTATAGTTGATCAAGAAGATAGACATAACAAACACACTTATCCTTGACCAGCTGGTTCAAGACCAGAATCCTTAAGATGAGAATAGTGACTAAGGAAGAATACCAGTTACCAGGCGTACAGCAGAATGCTATAGAAAGCCTTTTTTAGAACCAAGGTCAGCAAGTTTAGGTCTGTATCATAAGAAGTTCCAAAAGACATGCCATGGCTGGTAGGAATATCACGTTACTGATACATGTGTCTCTGTCTACATTTTTTTTAGTGTTAGCACTTTAATGATAGGGTATCAATTTTAAAGGAGATTCAGTGCACCACAGACTTAAAAAAAAGAACAGGGTATGTTTGATCGAGGAAATTGATGTGATAAACACATTTATCCTGGACCAGCTCGTCCAAGAACAGAATCCTTATGAAGAGGATAGTGACTAATAAATATCAGATACCCGGCTTACTGTGGGATGCCAATACAAATATTTCTTGAAAACCAAGGTCGGCAGGTTTCCAGTCTGTATCAGAAGAAAGTTCTAATAGAAAGTGAAAGTTCCTTGGGACGAGGTAACAAAAGAGGAATGCTGGATGTAACAGAGATAATTTAATATGTAATCCATCTTTTACTTTCTAGTTAATTCACCTGTTATTTTACAGTTTGAAGTGGTCAATGAAGCGGGATATATATCTCGTTAAGTATAATGGCCTTACCCTTGAAGGAAAGAAGATCAAGTGACTGATACGTGTTTCTCTGACTACATTCTTGTTTAGTGTTAGCACATGAATTGATAGGGTATCAATTGTGCAGGAGATTCAGTGCCCCAGAGACTTTCAACAATGAACAGGGTATGGTTGATTCAGAAGATTGATGTAATAAACACAATAATCCTTGATCAGCTGGACCAGAACCTAATGTTGAGGATAGTGAATAAAAAAGAACAAGTTGCCAGGCTTACTGCGGGACCAAATATAAATCTTTTTTTTTTGAGAACCAAGGTCGGCAAGTTTCCGGTCTGTACCAGTAGAAAGTTCCGATAGCAAGTGATGGTTCCTTGGGCTGAGGTAACAAAAGAGGAGTGATGAATGTAACAGATTATTTTATAAATATGTAATCGAGCTAGTGCTTCTAGTTTATTCATGTGTTATTTAAGTTATTATAGTTGTCAGTGATGCCAGATATCTGGTTAAGTATTACAGCTATACCCTTGCTTGAAGAAAGATCACGTGACTGATACATGTGTGTCACTGTCTATATTCTTGTTTAGTTTTTTTGCACATGAATTGATAGGTATCAATTTTACACGAGATTCAGTTCATCGCAGATGTACAACAAAGAACAGGGAAAGGTTTATCCAGAATATAGACGTAACAAACACACTTATCCTTGACCAGCTGGTCAAGAATGTGTGTAGTCTGAGAGTCCGCTTGCTGCTCTGAAAGTAAGGGAAGCAAGTACTTCCTCCACAGAATACAATGTTTTGTGATAATTGTTACATGGTAAATCCACCCTTAAACTAGATATTTAAGATAATTAAATATACATTTGAAATAAACCGTTTTTTAACTAGCTTGGACTTGTACCGGTGTTGCCATGTTAATGTCAGCCTGGAGCTATTTTGGAGTTCTTTTACTTGCTGCTTTATCAGTTATATTTAGCCCAATGTAGAGTAACTAGTATCAATAAGAATCATTAGTGGTTTCACTTTGTTGAATCACTGAAGCTAATTAGATGGTTACCTGTTAGCTTACTGGGCACAATATGTTAACATAAGGGCAGAAGGCTTACACATTGGAACATATTTTGATATAACTATGCCTCCTGGTGTAGTATTCTTATATATGCAAAACATACTTCTTCATATAACATTAAAAGGCTCTATGTGTCCTTATTAAGACAATTTCATCCAACAATCAGGACAGGAAAGATTGCATGGCATGACCTTCAACCTTTTGTCATCATGGGCAGTCCCAAACGTGGATCAGCTACCCATGCTGGCTGTGGTTCCCCTACACCTAACCGACTGTTGAGGCTCCTGAAGCTGCTAGACATGGCCATTGTGCCTGTGGTGGCCATCATGCCTGTGGTGCTCTACCCCCTCCTCCAGAAGCTGCCCTGTCAGACCACTGGTGACGAACCTGAGGAGGAGGGTGGTGAAGAGGTGGTGGGCTCGAGGTCCCCCTCAGTGGAGTTCTAGACCTCCTCTGTCAATAGGCCAAGAAGACTTAACTGCTCTCTTGTGCTGAGGTGGAGAAGGCAAGGTGAATCAGAACCTTTCAAACAGTAAGCTCATTCTCTTCAAGTGCACTGACATATAAAAAGCACTCTGGATCGAGATGTGACAAAAGCTCAGGAAGACAGTCAAGAATCTCAGGAGCTGGCGGTCCATCAAGGACAAGTTACACAGGCTGGACAAATAAAAAGAGCTGGGATGAGGCCACGGAGTTGACCAAGAGAGAGGGATGAGTGGATCCTCAACACCTGCTCTAACTTGTCCGCTACAAGTCACAGCAATTGAGAAGTGTAAGTATAAATAAATATCATTGCCAATTTGTCATTATGACATTCATTGCATTCATGTGCAATTATTTGCCATTTATTCTGTTTTCTTGCAGGTATTGCATTTTTGCAGGTCGGTGCAGACCTTGCTGGGCAGGGGAATGATACCTTGGTACTGCAGGAGGCAGACACGGAGGAGGAAGATGACCCCCTGAGGAGACCCCTTCCACCCTGGGGACCAGCAGCACCCCACCAACAAGAAGGTCATGAAGCTCAAGCAGGATGATCACCCCACTCTGCAGACCCTCCAAGGTCAGTTCACCATGGAGTCTAGAGGAGTCATCATATTTATACCAAATCTGGACTGTACCCTGGATGTTCTGCATGTATGTTTTCTTACGATATGTGCATTTCTCATAAGTTACAAATAAGTACAATGCGCTGGCTGCTCGCAGGAAAAACGGTGCAAATTTGTGCAATACATTGGCATTCGCTATGACTTTGTCCAGCGTGCATATCTGCACTGGAAGTATACTGTATGCAACTCATACGCTGACGGGGTGTGTGCTTGGAAGTCAGCATATTACTTCTTATGAACCTCTTTTCCCCCACAAACATTTTGCGTACTTGTGCTGTGCTCTAGGGTTGGGACGGTTACCGGTATACGGTTTTATCACGATATCTGACAGCCACGGTTATCATACCGTCAACTGCCCTATTATCACGATATCACGACATCAATTTTTGTTCATGATTTTATTTCACAAGCAAGCCCCTTGAGGTGTATTTTCTGAGCAAACTGGCATCATTAGAGTCTGTCCATGTTCAAAAAATTATTTAATATAAACCATATGTATTTGAATGCCTGCTTGTGGGTTGAACTGTGTGCTTACGGACTTCGGGATTAGTCGGAAATTTATGTCCGGAAGTAGCAGGATGAATCAGAGAGGACAAAAGCTAGAGAATTCCAGGAGAAAATAACATAAAATGAAGGAGCCATAAATGAACATATTCATGCATTATTGCATGGCACGAAAATGGCAACATTAAAGTGTCGCCACTGGATCGAACATTCCTAACGGGTTTCTAATTTTAACCATATAAAATTGGGTTCGAATATTTAGCCATGATGGTTAGGACACGCTCTCCAAAAATTCGCCAGGATTCTCCTGCTTTTATGTAGCTTTAGGAAACATTGTGGAAAGTTCTGGCAAGCGTGATTTGACGAACGGGGCAGGACTTCGCGCCTCAAGCTTGCACACCTTCAGCGCCTTCATGCAACTTGCATCATTGAATGAGTCATTGTGTGGTACTGGCACAATGGGTATAAATGATATTAATTGTTAACACCTTGTATAAAGTTAAAACTTTAAAGGTGGCTGTTATTAATATCATTATTGATGGCTTATTAATGCCATTATATATTATTAAAATATCGCGATATCACAGTATATCGCAATAAAATTTGAACAATTATCATGATATCAAAAACCCATATCGTCCCAACACTACTGTGCTCAACCAACGCGGAACAGATATGCTACATATTTACATATTAACTTTAAGACCTGGATAACAATGTACCCCATCTAGTTTTGTGCATGCCTATTTCCAGATAACTAGGGTGTTGTAATGAACATCTCTTCGGGAAAACTGCTGATGACTATGACTGTTAGACCCAGACCATGAACATGTATTTAAAAGGAGTAAAATACTGTGTCATCTACACTGAGGCAACCTGGTTCCCTGGGTTATCTTAACAACAAAAATAGAACTGCTGTCTCTTACAGCACAAACACGAACAAGAAGTCTAGGTAGGTAGAGTGTTATTGGACTGACGATGTCAACCCATTTGGAACATATCTAGAAACTTCTGTGTCTGTTAGAGTATTACCATAAAAACGTGGTTCAGAAAACAAAAACAAAAAAATACATAAAAACATCCATGTCAAGGGCATCAGACCTACTGCATCATTTGGTACCAGTAAATGTGGTGAAGATTATGTCTGTAAGAGCACGACCATAATTAAGGAAAGTTATCGCACAGAAACAAAAAAATTGAAGGAAGGACAGACAAACAGACAGACAAAATGAAATCAATGTCCCTTGTTCCACAGAAGCGGGGCACAATAATGTCTACATCTATCAGGGCATAACCAGGTAAAGGTAACAAAAATCCTGTATAATCTCAGATGAAAACTGGTTAAAAGAAGGTATCATGTCATCCCCACTGAGACAATCCAGCCTTATAGGTCATCAGTACAATTAAACTATAAATGATTATGTCTTTCAAAGCAAAATCATAAACATGAAGTCTAGGTAAGTAAAGTGTGATGTTAAAATCGACCCTCCCGGGTCATATCTAGTATTATCTATGTCTATCAGGGAATGACCATGAAACATAGTTCAGAAAACAGAAAAAAATGTAATTTTAAAAACAATCTCGACCAACAGTCTCAGACTTTCTGAATCTTCTCTACAAAAGATCTGGTGTTGAACATGCCTATAAAAGCACAATCATGAAAACCGTCTAGGTAAGTAAAATTCATCAAAGAGGATGATATCAACTCTCTGAATAACAGGGTTTTATATTGTTTACATAGTTCAGAAAACAGAAAAATGTAATTATAAAAACAATCTGGACCAACAGTATCATGGATCACAATCTCAACAGAGACTTTTATGGATCTTCCAGGATGTCAAGTTAGTAGATTCAAGGTGGAATAGTAACAATTTGTGCCTTGTTGACAGAAGAGAACAGAAGGACTCAAAAATAGAGGGGAAAAAAGCGTAAAAGTTCAACAAAATCCATGCGGGGCCACCAGATTACAGGAATGAATGAAACACTCAGTGATGAATATCCATGCAAAAAATCATGGTGATCAATGCATTAGTTGTCCAGATAGTGCAGCTTTTGTATCAAATTTTTAATTATTCTGACGGGTATTTAACTTGAGACCTAACAGAGGCAACAGAGACCGAATTCCAGGTTTCCACAGAGACTTTTCATGGACCTCCCAGGATGTAAAGCAAGAAGATTCCAGGCCCAGTGGTTACAATTTGTGCCCTGTTGACAGATGACAGCTTATTTGAAAGTATCAAAAATAGGGAAAAAAATTCGTAAAAATTAGAAAAAGTACAGGTGGCACCACCAGTGTGCAGGAACTGATGGAACACTCCATGATCAATATTCATGCAAAAAAATCATGGTAATCAATGCAGTAGTTATTCAGCTATTTGAGCTTTTGTATCAAATCTTTGATTATTCTGAAGAGTACATAAGATAGCTCGGAGAATATGGGTAACAGAGAGCTAATTTCAGGTTTCCATGGAGATTTTTCATGGACCTCTCTGGATGTCAAGTTTGAAGATTCCAGGTGCATCTCTCACGATTTGTGCCCTGTTAATGGACGGCTGGATGACCGGACGGACGGCCGGACAGAAGACAGACAAAGGGTGATCGCTATAGCCAAATGACTTTCAGTCTGCTGAGCTAAAAAACTGGCAAACTGAGATGGTAACTGCTGATGACTATGATGTCAGAGAAAGACTATAAACATCAGGTTAAAAGAAAGGTAATATTGTATCATCTCCCCTGAAACAATCAGGTCTCCTGGGGACATGTGTACTTTAAAACTATAAATGATTATGTCTATCACAGCACAATCACAAACATGTAGTCTAGGTAAGTAAAGTGTGAGGATATGGCCCCTCCTGGATCATATCTAGTAATGCATATATGTTTATCAGGGCACAACTACAAAATCCTGTACCACTTCTGCTAATAAATATATATGTCACAGCAAGACTGCCATGAAAACATGGTTAAAAAAACATTAAAAACATTCATATCAAAGTTTGAAACCAGTAAATCAGGTGAAGTCTATGTCTGTAAGAGCACGACCACCAACATGTGGTTCTGAAAACAGAATTGGATTAAAACATCATTTTGGTCTCCTGTATCAGTTCTACTTGATCATCTCTACAAGAAAACTGCTGATGACTAAGACTGTCAGAGCATGACCATGATCATACAATGATTAAAAAGAACATGAATATCATTTAAAAGAACATGAATATCATTAAATCTTCCTTGAGGGAATCAGGTGTTGTGTTATTTTATATGACTTGTAAAAAACTGTCAACTGAATGTGACTATGAATGCATTAAATGTTAATTGTATGTTTCAGGTCACTGCATGCAAGAAAGGAATTTGTGGGCATCAGGACTTGGAAGAGTTTGCAGAGGTGGCTGTCGCTGGTGAACCCTTTGAACGGATCACATCCTGTGAAGAACCTGGTTAGGGTGATGCTTTAGAACCCTCTCTAAATGAAAACACTCAATTTGCAAGTTGACAATGCTTAAAGGCCATGAATCGAGCCACAATACAAGAGCTCTTTTGTAAGCACATAACTCAAATTAGAATGCTTAGGCAGCACTGTCCATTTTTGTGTGCGATGCTAAGTTCAGATTCGGTTAGCCAACAGAAAAATGATATTGCATGAAGATGCAGATGTATGTAGAGATGTGATAACACAGTTGCAGATGGCTGTTGCACCAATAGTTGCCTATACATGAACAAAACCATATGATACCACTAAGAAGAAGCTGGATGAGAAGGACAAGCTGGAAAGTTGAAATTCAGGAAAAGCTGGCAAACGTTTACCCAGCCAATGTCTACAGACCTGCTGAACAGAGTTTAAATTGTACTTACAGCCAAAAACGTTGAGGCCATAGTTGTTTCCAGATTGAAAAGGGAAATCTCTGGCAAAATGAGAAGACCAAAAGCTAGAAGATGGCATATTCTCTGAAATACAGGGGTCAACTGTCAAAGCCTCTGGGATCTTGGCTAATTTGGTCAAAATGTTAGCATCATAAGGACATGGACAGCCACTCAGACAGGCAGTGGATGCTACAGCATTGCTACAGCAATGAACCACTTGTCTTGTCTATAAAGCATAAGGCATTTTTTTATTTCTTTTTACAAACAGCGCCAGCCCCTAAAATGCCCAAAATGAAAAAAAAATAATTAGATTTTAGATTTAAATATTTATTATTCAGCCTTCAGATTGTTGAGATTAACAAATTATAAAATAATAACTTCTGAAAGATGTTTGCAAACACTACATCAGAGCGCTTGAAGCAAGATAGACCCAAAAGCTGTGACTGGTTAATATCCAGAGGGTTCTTGTTTTGTTGCCAATCAGACCTCTGGTACTTCAGAAGCCCTTAGAAACCGCACTTTTTCAAATGAAAGGTTATGACATGCGTGGAAGGGGTGCGATTTTGTTGTTGAGTTTCATAGTTTTGGATGGAAATTCAAAAATCTGAAAAAATATACCCCGTAGAGACTACAGATGTACTGAAGACTGTTGCAAATGACTTATCTCAGCAGCCCAAAAGCAAATACTTTGAATAGTAGGATTCAAGAAGGACTGGACATGAACCACCTAACAGTGCATGACAAAAGTTGTACAACAGCATGTTGGAATCACATACCTTCACAGACTTACATTTTCACCCTATGGATTTACACTTTGGATTATACCTTTATGGGTTAACACTTGCACCCTGTGAACGAGCCCTTTGTTTCTGGGCCAGAACTCCCTTCTGGTACACTGATACAGCCCTGTCTGATTAAGCATGTACAACATTGCTCAGCACACCTTCAAGGAAGCTTGGATATCCAATTTATCCTCCAAAGCAAATACAAATATGATAAATTACTGCTGCCCAGAAACAAAATGCAGACAGAATTTAACAGCAATCCATGGAGCCATTACTTAGTAACCCCCTCTAATGTACATATTCTCATTAAAGTATATTAAAATTGCAAAACTGTGACAATTTTTTTGGTGAATTAATCTGGCCTGATTTCTTGGAATTTTCCATGATGAGAGGAATATGTTTTGGATGATGTTTATTATTTCCAATATATAACCAAACATAAAATATATAAATTTAGGAATACAGTACAGCATATAAACACTAAATATATTTATTCAGGGAAACAAACAGAACGGACTTTCTGACAGTAGATTCTGACTTTCAAAGGGCTCAAAATCATATTTTTTTGCCCCATTGCTCATAGAATGGTGGTCAACATTACAAAATGTTCAGGGTTTTAAGTTAGATCTTTCTAAATTTGATGGTTATGATTTGTGCCCTGTTGCTGCCATCTAAATGAATGCCTGAGGAACAGAAAGACTACTGATGACGGACAAGGATTCATCGCTATAGCTCAACTTGACAAAAAGTCAACTGAGCTAGCGATACAAGTGCTTGGTAAATGCAAGCTAATCAGATATTTTAAAAACATAACTAATAATTTATGAGAAACCTCAGTCTACTGTAAATAACATAAGACAAATTTAAATATATCTGATACAGAATATTTGTAATAATCTAGGTAATAAAGTGCTAAAACATATGTTCATTAAACTTAAATTGCTTAGCTGGAAATCATTATTTAGGAAAAAAGTAATAAAACAAACTGAGATTAACCAAAAGGCTACCATCGCCAACTGAATTTAATTTTGAAAATTAATAAACAAATAATTCAACTTGATCTTTCTGTAAAACTGTTATCCTTAGCAAAATTTTTGATCAACCAATAGGCATATCGTGCATATTTTACATGGGACAGATTTGAGTCAGTATGATATTTCCTATATTGCTTTAAAGTTATACAGCATAGTGTTTTAATTTAAAAGTGTATAACCCAGGTGCGATGATCGTGAGTGTCTGATGAAGAATTATTGCAGATAAACCCCAGATCCGGTGACTCCCTCCCAGGAAGACAGGTAGCGTGTACCCAATGTCTCGACGAAACTGCGTTGATCCGTTATTTTCGGGGTTACATAATGAGCTGAACGTCCTGTGGAAGACTTCTGCAACCTACAACACATAAAAAAACACATTATGTTAAAGTGCATTTAAACACACTGAAATTGTCTTAATGTAGCAAAATGAAAAGGGTCATAGTTCATACAATTTTTTTATATTTTCTTAGTGGAGGTAACGGCCTCCATTTTTTTTATGCTCTCTTATCTAATGCTTAATTTAAGTATGTAAACATGCAGAGTTCCATTTCCTTTTGGGACCACATGACAGGGCAGTATACTCCCTTCCTATCATATCTTTGTATCCTGGTGTCACCCAGGCCTAGTGTCTACTGCACCTGCAGGTCCTGGGTGTGTAATCACCCCATTGCTGGGTCATAACACCAAGGAGCCCCCCAAAGTCGCACTCCTTAGCGAGTGATACACAGCTGTGGGGGTCAGCATTCCCATTAAGCCTGCGGAGTGCTCACCCTGGGTCGGGGCCAACTGTGAGAATCTCACCGCCTGGGCTGAGATCTGAACTCATGACCTCCTTGCGTTGAGTCCTGAGCTCTAACCCTGAGCCACAGAAGCTAGTTATTGCATATAAATTAGTAAAACCTGTTCATCTGAAAAACTGTTGGACCAGCATACTGTTGCTCAAGGGTTGTTTAATATGGTTCACTTAAGGCAAGTTATCAAATGGTTAGTTAATATTTAATTGGAGGCGCTGGTTGCTAGGTCTTCTTATTTAAGTCTGGATTTTATCCAGTTTTATCCCAATTTTTGGGGTACTCTGTCTGTGAAGTAGACATTTTATATTAAGTTAAGCTTTCCACTGTAAAAAAAAATACAGTTCTTATAAGGAACATTTATGTCAAGTTAACTGAATTGTTATGTGACCAAATATTCATACATAAAACTCATTGTTTTTGTCACATTTGTCATGCCATGATTTTAATAATAATTTTGAAACTTGAAATTATTTCTCTTCTTTAGGGAGATCAGTCAGAGTATGACTTATTAAAACATTATCCCCTATTTTGTATAATACCCTTTCAAAAAGCTGAAAAACTGCAGTTCACACATGTTTATTTAACACTCCACAATTAGTGGTACAATATAGAATATCATATATTCACAGATAAGCATCTATTCTTACATCTGAGAGAGAGGTACATATATTAAGATATACAGTGACATCAGTCACAATGTCAATATTTTTGTTGGGGTGACCTTTCAAGAAGCAAATGATAAAATACTTGAAAAGCTGTCTTGTCCAAGTAGGTTTCTCTGAATGTTGGGTAGTAGTGTGATTCCTTGACTCTTTTGCCACTGGTAAGGCATGTTTACACAAGTGGCATCAGTGGGCTACCATTTGACAACAATCCAGTCATGACAACCTGAGAGGAGATATCTCCATTGGATCAAAGTCATTCCGCTATCCCCCTCCACAGTCTCTATAAGTTGTTGACAATTGAGCTGCAAAAGTCACCCTATAAGCCTGCCCTGTGACTATGAGTAAATATTTGTTGGCTGAGGATGATGCTATAAAGATGATACATCCTAGACTATTGAGGAAATGACTACTAGCCAGAAAAGTAACATAGAAGACAAAGAGACAGCTCCTCAATCTGGTGTGTTGAGCATAAGCTAATAGTGGATGTTGACAACAGTGAAACATGAACCTGAAGGAAATTGCCAACTGAATTTAACTTTTATAGTGTTAATATATTAATAAACCTTCTGAACTTATATATCCAGATTATCATTTATGTTATTTTAATAAAATTTTACGAGGTGATTCTTAGTTTGATCAAGTTAAATCCTGTATAATCCAGATAAAACTGGATTAAACCAGATAAAACCCAGTTTTATCCATTGTCCTGGATTAAACAAGTATTATCTGGATAAAACCCAACTCTGTCATATTAGTCAGGAAATTACTATTTACAGAAGATACAGAATCATCTCTATTTGAAACACTTCTCTAAGGCCAAAAAAAAATAAGGTATGGTTCTCAGGCACTTTTTTTCAGAAATCAGTGTGGGCGGGCAGTATTTTATTTTTTACCTTTTTTTGAGTGTCTCCATAAAAATATCATATGATCAGGGAAAAGTATGAAAATAACAATTTTTTTTTGCAAAACAGTTAAAAGCACTACATAAATTGTAATATTCATCTTCTTGAAAGATAAAAATAAAAATAAAAATTGTTGATGCGGGGGGAAAAAACTGACGCGGGCGGTGCCTGAGAACCATACCTTTTATTTTTTTTGGCCTAATACAGAGAAGAGGTAGACTTATAATGGTTAAAACTCTCTGAACAATGAACAAGGCACAATGTTAGGGGAAATAATGCCCTGTGGAAGGGTGTGAACTGGAGCTGTGATGATACATTTGCTGAATATATGAAACATATTGCGATACAATTGCCTGTGAACTGTGAGGGTGCTGTTAGTCAGTGCTATTTTAAATTCTTCACCTTTGATTCTGGATTCAATTATTACATTGAAAGTAAATTTCACATTTTCTTTTAAATAAAAACATATTACAACAGTTCCACAGAAAAGGCTGTACACCTGCAACAGGTCGAGGAATATTTTTTTTTCATTTTTTTTTTATCATGTCTAGTGATCATTTTATAATTCATGTATTAGCTCTTTCTGTGGGTCGCAAAGAGTTTCTCCAGGGGGCCCCACTACCACTAAGGGGTAAGGACTACATAAGAATCCTATAATTGAGTACACAGATGCCACCTGTAGTAATAATTGTAAATTACTGGAACTGGCCATGGCATATGGACATAGAGTCAACATTGTAACAGTATAGGGGTTGCTTTAACTTGGGGTATATTTATGTAAGATCAGTGTCTGACAAAATTATAGGGACCTACGCAGGTCTAAAAAGGTTGGTGAATAGCTGGATGAAAGAAACCTACCTCATCTTGACTGATGGTTAGGTCTGATATGTTCACATCACCACAATACCCAAGTACAGGAACCACTGATGACTTGTAATCCTGTGAAATAAGATTTTTGCAAATGTTATAGGGCTTCAGAGTGCAAGATTTAAACTTGTCATACAATTTAATTGGTAAACATAGATTAAGTATGACTCATTGTTTAATGAATTTTCACATTTTTTCAAGGCCTAACAAAGCTAATTCGATACTCAAACTGAAATACCAGTAAGATGATATTCAAACTAACTAGAAACCTGAATTCCATGAAATAAGACCCTCCAATTATTTAGCATTCACTTATTTAGCCCACATTCCAAGAATCCCAGGTCCACTTGTTCATAAATGACTGAACTTTAGAAAATATTCCTTGATGTCATTCCTGAATCCAAACCATATACAAGTTTCGCACCAAAATCGAACTGTTCAAGATTGTGTGAGTTATGTTGGGAACAAACAAACAAACACACACACTCTTGCATTTTCCTGTGTCCACTTGTTATTGAGTACAAAAAAATCCTGATATGAACTACCTTATTTGGGATACATTTTTATTGCGTCCACCCCCTGACTTGAAAGAAATGGGAGGTGAATGACTGTCAGGCACACATACATCTCTAAAATGGCATATCTTGTTTTTCTAGATATAAACTGCAGGTGCAACGCCATATGGCACCACCTTTTAGATGTGTAGTATATGTGTCCACACAAGCATTTGAAAATTGAGCGCCATTGTGTGCAACATTGTTTCCTCATTTGGACTACCTGGAGGTATGCCACAAAAATGAAAAATACAATTTTTTGGGACTCTCATATTTTGGAAGTAATTTTAACCCCATTCTCCTCCAGTGTAGTACTCAACAACAGGAGGTGCACTGTTGAAGGCAGTAGGTACGCCACATGAGGTATTTGTTCGTATGCCTGAACAGGATTCGCAGATGCACAATCAAACACACTCTTGCACAGGAATAGGAATGAATGCATACCCTCCTGCCAGAGGTGATAAGCACCACAACCTATATTAGGCTGTCAAGCATATGTCACATGATGTGTGTGAGAGAGGCAAATCTTTTCAATTACTGGTATATGATCCAGTGCCCAGAATGAACAATCTGCTCATCAAGTCCTTAGAGATTTTTTTTAATGTGCTCAGTGTAACATTTTTGTAATGTTAGTGAAGCTTAATGAAATTTTGATTTCCTAGAAGATCCCCCCCAGTGCCTGTTTAAATATCTAGTAAGAAATGTGTAGATATAATGGTTACTATGTGCAATTTTCTAATAATCATGTTTGGATATAAGGACATTGGAGAAACTGCTTTGAATAACAATATTCTCTGGGTTTCACCACCAGGGCTGGCACAGGGCCAAGAATTGAAATCACAAATCACAAATGTATCATATTATGCATCCAACCAAAGTTTCAAACCCTCATCACCCAACTCTCTTTGGTTTGATGCACAGTGCTATACAATACTCTCATCAGTGTGTTTACAAAATTCTTGGTCTTGTGCCCACCCTGGTGTTGCTACCCTGAAAAACTTGCTACGTGAAGCAGCAGATTATGCGAAGGAGATTAGGAATGATTGCAGTATATGACCACTCCTCTGTAAATGTATGGCCTTGACACCTACCTTGCCTGGAACAGGAGGAAGAGGGCCCCAGACATCCACAGATGATGGGTCAATTCCAATTTCCTCATAGGTCTCCCTGAGTGCTGTGTGGACTAGGTCTTTGTCACTTTCATCCTTTTTTCCTCCTGGAAAACTAAAAGCAAACTGAGATGCTAATAATTTATCTGACTTTATTAGTTTCCCCACTAGGCTTTTAAATGCTAACTAATTAAACCAAAATAATACCCAACAGGTTATATTTTTTACAACTGATGAAATTTAGAATTTAGATGCACATATATACAAACTATGATTTATTCTGTATCTTCAATGGCACCTCTGTGACGTATCACCAATATTGGCAACACGGTTTGGGTCAAATACATATTTGCATTTGTATTTATATACAGTCAATATGTATTTGTATAAATTTATATTTGAATTTGTGTTTGTGCAAAATGATAATATTTGTATTTGTATTTGATCTCAATATTTGATGTATTTGATAAAATACTGTATAAAATACATATGTATATACATATTCATGTCTGCCATTTTAAAAATTAACTTCTACCTAACTTCTGGACAACCCAACAGACAGCATCAAGTTAAGTGTTTCAGTTCTCCCTTAGAAAATATGAAAATTAATGGTGCTGGAAACTAATCAATATTCAGTATAACCTACATTTGCGTATTTGTAATTGTATTGTATTTGATGTTCTGTATTTGAATTTTTCTTCAGACACTCGTATTTGTATTTGTAGAAGACCAGTGTTCATATTTATATTTGTATTTGTATTTGGCACACTGTATTTGACCCCAACCCTGATTAGTACTCACTGTATGTTACCCTTTATTCAAAGACTGAAAGTTTAATTAATGTTAATTCTGTTGTATATCTGCCACTGTTGCATGCATTTTCCACCTATGTTCCATATTCCCTTACCTCCTCATAAAAAACATTAAGACTTTATGTAAATATCAGGTAATTCATTTTTATGTACATTATGTAAGTTATTGTATGGTAAAATTACTTAATGAAAATTAAACCTTTGCAAAACAATGAAGAAGAGAAAATCATGAATGTTTAACCACAATATATATATATATATATATATATATATATATATATATATTCATTTGGAAAGTCTCATTCTTTTTCTAAAAATTCATTTTGTGTACAACAGAAATACAGACAAATAATACATGGCATATGTATATTTGTCAAACATCACTATATAAACTTATATAAATATATGTATAAAGTAAAATCAAACACAAACATATATCTCTCTCCAGGGTTGGGGCCAATTACATTGAAAAGTAATCATTACAATAACAATTACTTTAAAAAATGCCAATTACAATTAAAATTGCAAATTATTCAAATTTTACAATGTAATGATTAAATTACATTTACTTTTGAAAAGTAATTAATAACATTCAATTACTTTATAAAAAAAATATAATATACAGAGACATGGTTCATGTAGAGTATCATTCATGGCAGAAAGGCCAATTAAATTATATGTATAAGGAAAAACTGCAAACCAGTCTGGTATCATATATTAAAGTGCACAATAGCTATACCAATGATAACATATATATATATATCATTGCATAATGTTCAAATTTACACTCTTATGGCAAGGTAAAACTGGCTATGGTCATCATATATGAACATTGCGTGTATTGTTTATACCAGTAGTATCAGGTATTGAAACATTTGCTGAATAAGTGTTTTGACACAAAATAGAAATATCTGAAAGCACATATATGGGTAAACTATATTTTAAACATATTATCTTGAAGTCATTTGTGCAAAAATGTCATCTAATATTCTTTTATCACATATTATCCTTTATCAGACGAAAAGTCTTGCATCTCGATAACACTGGCATGTGCCAGTTAGAGCACATGTGGAAATAATTGTTGCAGGTTCAAACCTCTGATGATGGAAAATCTTATTAGCGACTACCTCCATCCTATACAGTATTCCTACACTTTAATCAACTATTAAATCCTTATTTCTTTACTATCAATGCTGATTAAATTTATGTCAACAACACTGGAGTGAAATTTAAATACAATGTGATTTTACTAAACTCATTGATGCAAACATTTCATGCGAAAAATTCATATAAATATATTCATGCATTCATGCTGGATATATAATATATCAGAATTTGATGCAATGAAATTATTTATAGGAAAGGTACTGAAAATTTAGTGCATTCACAATGGTCATCTTCTTATGTATGATAGGTAGTAAAACCAGTAAGTACTGCCCAGAGTCTCTGGGCACAGGAAACAGTGGGGACTGCATAAATGTTAGAGCCAGCCAACTGAGACAGTACTGCCATCTTGATACCTGTTTCTATTTACCTCATGGGCCATTGACTTAAGGTAATTTAGTAATTCTGATATCAGCCTTCCCATATCATTAGCCTCTTTTGTTCCTGTGACTCTCTCAGTGTCTGCTAATTAGCAGATAAACACTGATGTAATCAGATCAGTATGAGTATTTTCCAGCTGCCATGTTAGTGAAAGTGTGAAATGTAGTAAGCCCACACTTGTTGTAGTGTAGCACTGGACAGGTGAACATTATGGAAGCTCGGTACTTTATCTATATTGCAGTGGAGGCATTTGCAAAATAAAAAGTCAAGTAAAACTTATAAGGCATACTAATAAATTACCATGTTTATTTCATGCATGGGTACTATTTATTTAATAATCATAGTTTACAATCCTAACCCAAACATGTTTTCATAAACATTGCATTGGAATGACGTATAAATAATGGTGCTCTGTCATGAATTTGGAAAGTAATTGAAAAGTAATTGAAATTACACCTATTGTTGCCCTTGTAATCATTACAATTACAATTACTTGTAATTGAATCTTGTTCATTTACAAATTACATTCAATTACTTGAAAAAATTGTAATTAATTACAGGCAATTACAAGTACACATTACAATTACCTCAACCCTGTCTCTCTCTCTCTATATATATACTAGTTACTAAACTTGACAATGTTATAAATTCATGAAAAATCAACCTATATATTGCACTGTAATATAATTAATGTATACCGGTCATAAACAAAGATATGGTGATTTATGGTTGGAACAAAGGTTAAATTGATTTATGACAATTACAGTCCGTCCAGGTCCCCATGTCTGCAGATTTTTAAGAATAATTGTTCATACATGTAAGACACAACAACAATTTCTGACAGTGATTGTAAGAGCTATTTTGTCAACAGTCTGGGTGAAAAATAATGTCTTTAACCTTGGACTGAATTTCTATGACACAAAATCTGAGAAATAATCCAAAATATGACAAAAAATTCATCAATGATTGTGACATGCTCATCACTGTTGAAGTGCGAGCCATTCTAGCTGGTGACCTTTGAGACCATGTAATGTCATTGGCGAACGACCTCTATGATGTCTATGTGACGTCACATTTGTCTTTCAATGGCTCTTAGTACCATAGAAATTTCAATTCTTTCATGAAGGAAAGTACTGTCCAGCTTTACCAGAAAGAGGCCATCCTTGGTCAATCCACAAAAACAAGGCAACAGGATTACAAAGTACAGCTAAAACTAAATATCTTATTACATAACATAAAATTTGCAAATATGTGTTTTAAGACAAAATTATTTGTAAAGAATATATTCAAGTTGTCTTAAGAAAATAAACAGTTAACACATAAAACATGCCAAAAAGGGTTTGGGAACAGACTATACAGTATGTACACTACATAAAAAAATCAATTATCAAAACATAAACTGTTTAATCTCTAGATTTAAATTTAATGCTTACTGTCATTGAAACAAGGGACCCATGGGTCACGGCGCACAGGTGATCATGATTAGACTATAAATGTATCACCATTGTGATACTATATTGAGTAGATAAAGCTTAGAATATCATGGTCATGTTTGGCTTTTATAAAGGAATATAATGTAATATGTGAGTAAATGATATATGATATAACCTGACTGATGGATTAATATGGAGTAAAATATAGTGGCTTATTTTTTATTTATTTGGGAGGGGCCGAAAAAGCAATTTATTTGAGCAAATATGAATGCAATGACAGTATGCTAAGCAGTGGAATAATGATGATAAGGCTATTTGTTGAAGGATCTATAGTGTATGGAAAACTGCAAGAGTTCAATTTGACAGATACAAGGTTATGATTAACTATGCTGATGAGGGGATTTATGAATTTGTGACTGTATGACATAATATCTTAACAAGATCGGTCTTGACAATGTGCATTATTTTGATGCCCCTCACGTCTACATATTACACAATATTGACATAATTTCTGGCATGAACATAGGTACCTATGGACAAATGGTCAACAGTACTGAAACACCTAGAAGGTTAAAATCTTAAAAATATGATGAAATGTAGATAATGTTTGAGAGGAAGAGGTAATCTGGGCCATAGTTGGTGTATATGATTGAAGAAAATGTTGCAAATAATATTTTAGACCTGACCATGCCTTTCCATTGGTTACCTTCTTGATAAGCTGTTGACAGTTCAACAGTTTACACATTTGTCTGATGAGATCCAATTTATTTGGTAAACCTTTTTTATCAATGTTATGATATTTATACAGTTGCCATAACGTCCCCATTCCACAGGTGCAATGACTTGATGGGGGGGTGGGGGGTGTTGTGTTATGATCAGAGTTACAACGCCTCTGTCTATCTGTAGATATTTTTTTTAATATATTAAATTTTATGCTATAGCCATAGAACTATTGTTCACAGTGCCAAGGAGCAAAGCCTCAGTGGGATGAAGGAGGGGATGTTACAACACCCTTGCATATACATACAGGATATGAAATTTAATTCAACAGTGCTTATAAAAAAAAGTTTATTCATGAACATTAAATATTTAAAACAGACAGAAAGATGGAGAAACATTTACAAAGCAAATAATTTTTTCCCCATTCTACTGAGCTAAGAAAAAATTAACAATATTTGCATTTATTCCTTTTTTTTCATTATATAATTTTAATTCAAGTTTCCGAATGTTACTATAAATTTACAGTATAACATACATGTGATTGTGAATATTTCAGTTGATTCACATTTCTAAATTGCATCAACATTTATAGCTAATGTATCTAGTTTATAGTACCTCTCAACAGAATGGGATGGAGGGAGGAAGGGAGGCAATTTGGGAGAGAGAGAGAGAGAGGGAGATGGAGAAAGAAAGAGAAAAAGCAGAAGAGAGAGAGAGAGAGAGAGAGAGAGAGAGAGAGAAAGAGAGACCTAGACTGCCAGAGAGAGAGAGAAAGAGAGGCTCTCTGGTAATTACTGCCTGACCCAGCCTGACCCAGACACTCACAGTGGCAGTAGGTCAGACCTGAAGGTGTTATGTAACTGCCCAGTACACTGCATTTATACTGATCTGATGTAAACAATGAAGACATGGTACCTGGAAACTTGAATGAAATCTACAGTTTTTGATCAATTGGTTTCAAATTTCAGATTTTAACAGATGAAACGTTAATGTGTACATGCTGTGAAAATTAAATCCACAGCACGAACAGGAAGAATTTTAATATTTATATTTTTTAAATGGTATCAGGTAAAAAGAAAAGTATTCTCAGCTATAAAACTAAAACATGTGTTAAAATTAATCCAAGGATCAAAACACCCAATATATTATACCAAGAGCAAACTGGAGTTGGGAATGTTTAATTTAATGAACTGAAATAAAGAACCAGCAATATAAATTTTGATTATTTAGCCAGTATCATGTAACAACTGATACAACCATGAGTTATAAGTCAAACATATTAAAATCTTTAATGAGCACTTGTCTGAGTAATATTTTAAATTTTTGACATATTTATTTATTATTTTAATTTTGTAATAAATATAAACCAACAAGTTAAAGACCTGGAAAAGACCTGGAAATTTAGATTAATTTAATATAATCAACTGCATCCTTGTCTATTATTATCTTGCTTCATATAATCCCTAATAGTAAACAACAATTTATTTTAATTGATTATTTTTCATTTTTATGGTTAAAATGAAAAATACCCAATGGTGACTGCATGGTATCATTTGAAATACAATTTTGGCCATCCATGGAAGATCCATAAATGATCAGTAATTGCAAGGAAATCCCCTGTAACTCATTAACTATAAATTCCTTTTCCATTTATTTGTTTTAAGTTCTTATCATAAACTAAGAATTAAAAAAAAGTATATTGTTATGTTTATGGCCTAAAAAAATACTAGTGGAGGGGTTGGACAGATAGATCCAGTTGAGACCACCCAAGAGCTGGCTGGCTGCAGAGTGCCTCGCTTCAAGCATGCATAATTGGCCTGAAAGGTCAATGTGGGGACATAAAAGAGGGGCTTCAGTACAGTCAAGGTGTGATATGGTCTCATAAAAACTTTCATAAAAGCTAGTTTTTGACCAATTCCTTTTATAACTTCAGAAATTTAGAAACTAAAATCCTTACGTGTGCAAGATATGAAAATTAAATCAACAGTGCTTACAACTAAAAACATGCCATGGCCAAAGTTGGGCAAAATTTAAGGTACTGATTTTATATTTATGCTAATAACTTATAAAATTTGAAAAATTCAGAACAAATTTTGGGAATACAATTGAATCTTGATTAAATAATGTTATATCCCTGGCAAAAAATCTCTACCTTCAGCAATTTTCATGTTAAGAGAGTAAATATATTTCTTGATTTTTTACAAAGTGCATTATGTTTGGGCCTAGAACTTAAAACAATTACACAATACTGGCATTATTTCTGGCATATGCATAGCGAATGTATAGAAAAATATGTATATTATATATGATCAAAGTCAGATCAGTGGTTTTGATATTATGCAATCTTAAAGTGTAACAATGGGTTTTTAATGGCAAAATGAAGTTTTTTCCTAATATCTCAAAGGAATGCAGTCCTAGTGACCAAACTTTTAGTATGGTAGAGGATTTGGGGGACATCTAACTGTATGCAAAATTTAAGGAACTTGGAGCTGAAGCTGGGGAGCTGAGCTCTAGTAAACTGCATAACACTAGCTTGATGTATACAATATGTGACATGGTGCTTGAAAACTTGAATAAAATCTACAGTTTTTGATCAACTGGTTTCAAATTTTTTGTTTTAACAGTTGAAATAGTAACAAAAACATGCTTTGAAAATTAAATCCACAGCAGTTACAGGAAAAAAACGTGCCATGTTCAAACTTGGGCAAAATTTAAGGTACCAATTTTATATTTTTGCCAATATTTAAAAAAATTCAACAGATTTTGATCTAATTTTTGGTATACAATTAAATTTTGATTATTTAAAGTAGTATTACTGAAAAAAAGTTCCTACCTTTGACACTTTTGGTCTTGAGTGACCAAATATCTTTCCTAATTTTTTTAAAAAGTCCATTATATTTGGGCCAATAACTTTTTTAAATTAAATGATACTGACTTAATCTATGGCATGTACATAGGAACCATATAGAGGAATATTTATGGTAAAAATGAAGAAAACCAGATGAGTGGTTTTGATATAAGGCAGTCCTGAAGTGTGAAAATAGATTTCTAATGAAAAATTGAGGTTTTTCCTTAATATCTCGAAGGAAAGAAGTCATATTGATTTAATTTTTGGCATGGTAGGAGATTTTGGGGACATCTAAGTTCTAACTATATGCCAAATTTCAGATTCGTAGGTCCAATGGTGTCGAAACGTGCCAGTCTTACGGACGGACATCCGGACAGACGGACGGACGACGGACAATGGACCACAACTATAGCTCAGATGACTTATAGTCAGCTGAGCTAATAATTCAGTTTTACAATCATAATTTTTATTATTAAGATTAATTTTAAAAGTTGAATACAGAATAGAGTATTACCTCACTTCTCCAGCATGATTACCAAGTTCCTTTGACCGTAATGTAAACAGAATGGATGGTTCTCCGTTGACCTTGCAAAGAGGCACCAACACTGCTGACTGTGGGACAAGTTTTTTTCCTTTCACAGCACGAACAACAGGTGCCTTGTGCTTTGAATTCATACATCTTTCTTTATTTTCTGGTGAGAAGACAGTGTCTATGTTAACAGTGTATTTTTGACTGGAATGCGGGATTTGATGAGTTGTGAATAATCTTTGTAAAAGGCAAGGGACTATAAGATTTCTGTTACACCTGCAACAGCCAACGGTCCTTATTTTCAATGTCAATGTTTTCTGAAATGTCGCCATTTTCGCTCAAAAACACGTCGTCTAAGGCAAAAGGAAAGTAAAAACCAATGGAAAGTTTTCAAGTATGAAGTGGAAAGATCAACGTTCACTTATCTCCTGGCGTTTTCGAGTGACATCTGTCATCTCGTTCCCCTTTGGACAAGCGCATATGTCCTTGAACTTGGCCTAGGTGTTATATAAATATTGCAGTCCCGTGAACTTTTGATCCAGAAAATTTGATCCTCCGTCACAAACAACATTGACATCATTATCATTATCAGCACATCATTGCAGCAGTCTCTGTTATTTTATAATGAACAAAATTGATCAAATATATAATCAACATACTTAATAACTGAGTTGCAACAGTATTTGCCAAATTTTCTGTATGAAACACGACATATATGCGTAATTAAAAAAGTTTCATTGAAAATTTATAAAATCAATAAATGGATGGGTTACATTACGTAGAACTCTCACTGTCTTATCTATATGCGTACAGATAAATGTTGCATTATATACTCGTGATTGGATGTATATTCGACATCAGACATAATTAATGTTTATGATTTTTTAATCCGCCTGAAATGTCAAGTATTGTATGCTGTCTCCCATTTTATCATTACTTCAAGAATATGAGACTTCTCTACCATGAATAAATATAGGCCTACGTTCATCTTTATAAAATTAGATAAGGTATCATCCCTGACAAAAAGTTAAATAATTTAAAATCAGTCCAAAAGCTTTTTCAAATGCATATTAAACCCTACAAATATTTCTTTTATACTTGGTATAGAGCTCTTTCTTATGCAATCACGTGTACTTAATTATTACTGATTGAAAAATGAAATTTTAAATTTGAATCCAAAGAAAAATTTTTATATCTTTTTATACACGAAATAAACATTAATGAGGAGGAAAAAAAAAACCAGTTTTGAGATATTATCATGCATTATTAAATATGAGTCAATTAAAAGGTATTTTAATTTGCTTGGTCGATCTGTTTTTTTTAACATCATGTACCATTCAGAAATTTAAATGTTTAAAAAATGTTAAAATATCATATGAAAATGAATGTGAATTTTATGGGTCATAATGTCAAAGGTCCAGGTCACAGGATTCGCTTAATTATTTAAAAAAAAAGATAATAGATGCATGTTAATTAAGCCAAGTATTTCATCCACAAGTTTCCATCTCGCGCATAAATTTAGACATGCCACATTGGGAGAGTAAAACTAAATTTGGGATCAAAAGGTCAAAGGTCAATGTCACAGGGCCGATCTGTTCACAAATTAGTTTCCAGATATAGTTTAGTTTGACACATTTGTTTCAAACTTAACTTATATATGGTTGACCACTAAAGTAGCAACCCTTTCGATTTTAGGGTCCAAAGGTCAAGGTCACAGGAACCATTTCTTTAAAATAGAATGAATATGTACATCTGCAGATTTCCATTCCGGTTTCGGACTACGTGACAGGGCAGTATCACACGCTTCCTCTCATTTTATATCCTGGCGTTAACCAGGCCCGGTGACTACTGCACCTTCGGGCCCTGGGTTGTTAATCATACCACCGACGACCCCCGAAAGGCGAACTCGTTTGTGAGTGAAACACGGCCGTTGGGCACGACCTTCCCATTGAGCCTGCAGAGCGCTCACCCTGGGTGGGGGCCGACCGTGAAAAACCTCACCGCCTCGGCTGAGATTCGAGCTCACGATCTCCCGGCTTTGAGTCCTGCGCTGTACCCCTGAGCCACAGAAGCCGGTCACTTGACCAACTTTGTTTAGACAGATATCTTAATGCTGCAAGTTCGAGGATAATAAGTTCTCAGATTTTTTGCAGGTCACAAGGTCATTGGTTTTAGGTAACATTCTGGAAAAAAATCCTAAAAATATCCTTATAGACGAATTCAGCTGAGCGTCGAGACCCATCGGTCCCTAGTTTGTTAATAGCTGGCAACTGTACTAGAAAGTATACCCATGGTCCAAGGTTTTAGAATCACCTGGTTGCCAAGGAGCAATTTGGCCTTCAAGATCACAGTTCATGGTTTAACGGTCAAATGTGGTCAACATGTATTGTCACCTATATATTTCTAAGTTACCTGCAATGTTACCATCAAAACGAGGTTGTATTGAGATATGCTGATTTTTACTCATGGAATATATGATGAATAAGGAGGATATTATATATGAAATCAAATGCCAATTACTCCTGTAATATTTGTTTTGTGTTAAATATAATGATGCTTTACAGTTTCCCTTAGTTTTAGGTTCCAGCCATAAGGTGGCATTAATGAGTCTGTTACTCTTCAAAATGCTTTGACATTGTTTCGTTAACTATATTTTGCATTTTATGCTTATATTTAACATCAACAAGTAAAACACAACCATAACAAAAATATAAATGCTTTCAAGTATCCTTATCCACCCGGTATTTTTGTTTAATATGCATTTAGTTAGCAAAGCTCAACAGACGTGACAGGAGAAAAATACATAACATTTTGGTATAATTTTGACTTGGTATCGAACAGTCTATTCTGATATGACAGGTATTGCGATACACTCAATTCGGTACTTGATACGTATTGACGATACCCCCCCCCCCCCCCTCCCATTTTTCAGCCGTCGAAACCTTTATTTGTGAGTTTCAAACCTGGATCCCCCTTACCCCCTTTTCCAGACCAGGTGAGCGTTTTAAGTTCAGCTGACTGTAAGTCGTCTGAGCTATAGTTCCTTTGTCTTACGTCCATTTTACCGGCCAGACGTCCGTTAACATAGCACGTTTTGAACCTTAGAGCTACGAATCCAAAATATACAGTTAGATGTTAAAAAGTTCCCCTACCAAAACCCAAACTGGGTCACTGTGATTTCATTCCATTGATCAATTAAGGAAATCCTCCATTTTCAATTAAAATCCTGTTGTTACACCAAGACTGCCGTGTATCAAAACCGCATTTGGCGCAACTATTTCTCTATATGTTTCTTTATGCCAGAAATTAGTTCTTTATTGTGTAATGTGTAGGAGTTATGGGCCATAACTTCCATCAATGTGATCACATTATAATATTCATAATGATACAGCTTTTATCAAATATATGCATTTCACAGTTTTTAAAAGCAAACATTTTTAGACACAAAGTAAGAACTTATACCTGAATTTAGTACATAATATAAAATACCATAATATAGTAATTATAATACATAATATTTTACAGTTTCTAGTACTCATATTTGTTTTGTGAATGAATCAATGGCTTTGTCTATAACTCTTTCCTTTTATATGCGAACATTAAATAACAGTTGAAAAGTTATATAAGCTATTGAAAAAATATACTTACTTTACTGGAAATGTCTCAGGTAATTTGAGCAAAAAAGAAAAAATTAAGTATGTTTCCTATGCGAATGTTTCTTAATAGTGGTTTCTTTATTAAAGGCATTGTATATAAATGCTGCAACATGGTTGATGATAGTTGGGTTCACACTGGACATAGGTTTAACAAATGATAATTTAACAAATCTTAAAATATGTTATTTTCTGCTCATCATATAATAGACAAATTAACATGAACAATTTGGCAGCACGGTTTCAGAGAAGAACATTTTTTATGTTTTTTAGATTCTTCCTTTTAAAATCTAAGAAAATGCAGTTAGCCAAGAAATAAGCAAAATCCAATAGAATTTTTTAGATGACAATTTTTTTTGCAAAAAAATATGGTGATGCTTGCTCCTGCCCTTTTTTAGATAGCTATAACGCACGACTGACGACGGAAGACGGACGACGCCACACCATTGGATAAGCTCACAGTTTCACTAGATGCTTTCTGCATCTAGACGATGTGTCTAGACGTCTAGACGCTGTGTCTAGACGTCTAGACACATTGTCTAGACACCAGACAGAGCCAGGTCAGTTGCTATATGGTGATGTCCGAACCCCACCTGGTTGTACTGAGTGACCTCTTGACTTAGCTGCTGAAACTCATGTTGCATGTTTTTCAAATCTATTTTCAAAAAGCCTTTTTCAATTGGCTACACTGCTTTTTTAAAGCTGCATTTACCAAATCTATTCTTATAAAACCAGTAGAACACTACCATAGAATTATTCTTGTAAAATTTAAACCAATCAGCTAAACTGTTTCAAATCGAAGTTAATGCAGATACCCAAAAATTAAGCTCAATAAGATGAAGGTTGACATGTAACTACTGATTCTTACATGCAATTTGGAGCTGCTAGCTCTGACGGTTTCTGCGATAGCGTGGGTTAACGTACGGACGACGGTGGACAGGTTCGCTAAAAATATCTTATCTTCCTTGATCAATTCTACAGGTATTCCATCTGGTCCAGGTGCCTTTCCATCCTTCATTATTTTAAATGTTTTCCTATTTCTTCTTGTTTAATATCAAAATGAATTTCATGGTTATTTTCTTACGTATCCAAAGAGTCTTCTTCATAAGTGTAGTTTTCATTTACTTGTTGTTCAAAATGTTCCATAATTTTATTTAAGTTTACATTCAATACAGATTTGAAATGGTTTACCCAGGTCTCACAATTCTTGCCCTTTTTTCCATGGATCTAATTTTGACTAAACAGGTCGTTTGAAGTTCTACACTGTTTGAACTCTGCAATTTCATGATGGACTTGTACGTTTTGTCTTTTATCACATAAATTATTTAAAATTAATTTTGCTTGTTTGTACATATCCCAATATTTTTTTATGATTTGTAATCATAAATTGATTTAAAGCCTTATATTTTATTCTTTTAAGATATGCACATGGGCGATTCTCCCAATTTGTTTGATTGTTTTTGCATTTATTTAATTTTTAGATTTCATGATAAGTGTGGTTCACTATATATTGTATTAAGTTTCTTACATGAACGGCACTATCATTTATGTTTGTTTCAAATAATTTAAATTTCAAATAAATTATCTGTTCTGTTTTATATTTCCTCGTTTATTTCTGGTACATAATCTGTATTTTTTTCTCTCTTTTTAAATTTAACCCAATCTGTTGATTTTTCTTTCACTTGGTTCTAGTCTGATTCATCATTAATTAAAAAGTTACTGGCGATAGGAAAAAGGTCTGAAGTGACTTTTTTAACCACTTTGAAAGAAACAAAATTTTGAAAAATAACTGAATTTACTATGATATAGTCTATAACCGATGAACCTCCTCAAATTTATTTACAATATGGTCTTTTGATTTTCTTGGGATATCAAATTCATTTCCCTTATAATTATAAATTGACAAATTATCTAAATTATCCTCTTCGAGGTAATCCTTCAAAATTCAATTCTTGCATTTAAATCGCTTACTATAATGAAATTGGGTTCATCACAAGTATAAGTCTAATTTTTTATTACCATCTTTTTTTTCAAAATAATCTTATATAACAGACCTGTCAGGTGCAACATAATTTGCCACTAAAACTATGTCATCATAAAATCCTAACTTGTTTCCTTTTAGAATTATACCAGGAAAGATATGTATCCACTAATTATTCAGCTGATCGCCGTAACGCATGGGCTTCCTGTTTAGGATTAGTCATTAATTCTCCCGGGTTTCCCCACTCCTTTTCCTAAATCCCCGATCCTCCCCTGTATTTGCTTTCGAAAATCATTCATAAGCTGTTTTCATTTCATGAAATTACAATTTTTTTGTATATTTCATGAAACAATGAATCTATCATATTTGCCTGCGTTTATTTGATTTTCCATAAGGCTTTGATCATTTATTATGATTGGGATCGAACAAGGAATGCTGCCAACCTGTTAGTCACCATTTACCCCATCGTACTTCTGTCATGGAAACTACTCCCACCTCCAAGTTAGAAGCAGTTCAGATAATAGATATAATAAAGCCATTATAGCTTTATAAGTAGTTAAGGTTATAGTTTAGTGTTAAACTTGTATTCATATTTTCAGCAGGTACTGTTTCTTTCCTCGATAAGACCAATACATAATACAAACATATCAGTCACCGTATCGACGTTGCATATCGTATCGATATCAGTATATTGATACAGGTCAAAGTATTACCCTGAAAAACGTAGTATAACTTTTTATAACTGAGATATCTGGTGAATTTTAATAGTTTAAACTTCAATGTCAAATGAGGCAAATTAGATTATAAAAAAAATAAATAAAAAATACATGGTTATCGCAATTTAATTATGCCTTAAGTGAGTTGGTTTGTTTATTGAGGTGTTATAAGAGATATATTGTGGAACTGGTGAATTTAATATTTAAAGTTCAAATTTCAAGGCGAAAAGGTTAAATGGGGCAAATTATATTATTTTCCGAATTCAAATACAATATACTATTATTTTAAGCTTGTTTTGAGTGAGGTGGTTTGTTCATTGCGGTTTCATAGTCGTGGTATCCATAATTTTACAAATTTGAACAAATATCGGGATCTCTGCACTAATTTGCATCAGCCATGTTTTGCGTCTAATGACTGGAATGAGAGAAAAACATATTTTAGTACGTTTTACTAATGTTTGAAAAACGTTTAAAGTTTTATTAAGTTCTATTTCTTCTTTTCCATATGTATTCTATTGTTTTTATGTACATAATTTATTTTTTTCACATTCTTATATTCTTCTGCTGAGAAATTCGGTGTTGAGATCCCCTTATGCTTAATTACCTTATATACATGTATTTACACGGAAGATCCAAAGCCTTTCACGCACACACACACATATATTATATGTATAGGGAATATATATATATATATATATATATATATATATATATATATATGTTACAATGACCAGCCAAATTACATATAGGTTAACGATACATTATAACAGTACACTGATAGCACCGTATCCTGGTTTGTAACCAATCCAGACAGCACAAGTTGACACTCATTCACTGCTCGTGGTTATGTCGTATTGTAACAGACATATTGGAGGCAGGGAATTCCAAATGTCAGCTTCATAAATATTAGGCAACATGCTCAAGTTGAACTAGGAAGTAAACCGCTATATACCCTTATGACCAGGAGATGGTCAATCGAACAACAATTCGACATTATATCACCGGTGCAGCTAGATCTAGTCAAACAGTTATCAAATAACTAAGCCAGATAAGCTTTGCCCTTACATTACGAAAAGTTATGTGAGTCGTGACTTCATCTTATTTTGTTGTAATGTAATCCTTCTCACTATCTATTTATATATATCTATCTATATCAGGTTGCTCTTAGGTAAACATTTTTGTTAAGACGATTTTAAGGGATTCCTGAAAGACAGTATATATTTCTGTTTTACTTAATATCAATTTGCGTTCCAATTTTATGTGAAGCGACAGAATGTCAGTCAGTTTTTATTTACAACAACACGCATGCTTGACCCAGGGCCACAGTTCTTCCATCTATTGGCCCTGGAACTTGTACTTTGTATGAGAATAATATATGACATCTATACTCTGTTTGCACGGCTAATAGGGACTATTCTCGGTTCATATCCTTCCTACAATTGTCACTCAATTTAAAACAGAACCTATAGAGCGTCAAATCTGTACAAGAGTTTCCTGGTACAGAGAATGACCAACCACTTAAAATATGACGTCCTTTGATCTCAAATCTTAATTTATACTATCAGTTGTATCTTCTTTTTCTGGGAACATTATTTAATATTTAAAGATTGGATAGACGTAATGTGTTTGTAAAGAGAAACTACGTTCAAGAGGGTTGATCACACGACACATCGACTGTCTACATTGTTTCAATAACTAAACGGGCAGTTATTCAGGTCAAGCAAACGTATTCAAAATCTCATTATATTATCATATAAAATGATTGCCTATGAAAAAAATAAATATAGAATTTACATAAAATGTAGCAAAATCATGGAGGTAAGTCATTTTTTATCTATTAAAAAACGTGAGCTTGTATGATTTTTTCAAAAACTATTGGTACATCTATGGGCACTATCAACCCGGCCGTGACGTCAGTCACAGGGAAATCCCCTGTGACTGACAATTCTTAATCTCGCCAATCCATAGTACTTCTGACACTGTCAGCCCCAAATTTTCAGAGAAGAACAAAAACAAAATGTATTGCTAGATTTAAGTCATTTCTAAATTTTGCCTGTGACGTCACACTTTGCACCAGCCAATCACATCAGCTCTCAGTCTCTGTTCTGGATGAAATCAACAAAGCCACGTGCTATTACGTTTACCTAACCTAAAATGTATTTAAAAGGGTGATTGTTTTCATGTCTCTATAGGCAAACCTCAACATAAAATCCATATATATATCACAGGCGCTTGTATAACTATAATTGTAGATTTTGGTTAAATTTGTTACTTTTTTGGGTAATTTCCTTATAAATATTACTTCCCTAACATTTTCCCGGCGTTTTTCACATTATATGATCCAATTCTTTATTAATTACATAATATTTGAGAAAGGCAGGCAAGAAACCCCCGTCGTTAGGTCCGATAGCCATGGCATTGTAATCGATCACGCGCTTTCTTACTGGTTGATATATTTACTATTTGAGTCTTTAGATGGTGAAATCGCTGACGTAACAATGGTTCAGCTAATCACGCATGTACTTCAAATTTGGCCAGAAACCGAGGTGTAAATATGAACATGTGTGTGTGCGCGCGCGCGTGTGTGTGTTAATTTTTTTCGTAAAATCAGCAAACATACAAACATTTATTAATATCCTGGAATCTAAGTTTATTTTAGAGACATTGAAATCGGTTCGAGACAGGGAGAGCGTAAAGCGGACCTGCAAATAGACAAAAGCGACCATGTATATTTTCAGTGGCTGAAGTATAGGCTAACATTTTTTATGAATAGAATCACGTAACCTGCATTTTCCCAGCACGTAGAAACATGACACCCTTCTGGCCTCTTAGAACCACACTCAATGATCAGTGGCAGATCTAGAGCATGGAGTCCATCTTACGTAGGTCCATTAATTAAATATAAACTGTCATAAACGACTGACAGATTGGTACGGCCTTTGAACAGTTCGATTTTGCGAAATCGGAGATACCGGGTTCGTTTTCGTTGAGAAGGTAAACAATAAACATATCATGTGAATATATATATATGGCCCGAGTGACGGATGTCGTTGAATTCATAAGCGATCGAGCCTCTCAACCACAGGCACATGACACAATGTATTCACCGACTGAGCGATATTACAAGCATCACTAGGCCCATCCACCTGTCACCTATCTACTAACCATCCAACTAGGCCTAATAAAAAATAATTCCCTTACTTTGACTGCCCATCTGCCTAAATTAATGCTATAATGAACTCTACATAAAAATTAAACCAACTTTTCAATCTTCCTACTTGGCTTATTTCACTCATGCATTAATTTAAGATTAGTGCACAACTGGAAGCGATAAAGTAGGCCCTATAGGAAGATTGAAAAGACAAAAGGAAGTTTCAAAGTTAGTGAAGCATACAGTATACCACAACTGTTGAATATATATTTGTCTCATAAGGATAACTTGAACTCATCTCTGTTTTATATTCTTATTCTCTTATTATATATAGATATATATATATATATATATAATATTATATTTAATATATATTATATAAATATTACCATGTACAGGCCTATATAGCCGTTAGTCTAGTTATAAATACTGAAGTAATTGGTTCTTCACATCAGCCAGGAATTATTGGCACTCAGCAATCAAATGTTGGCCTAAGTCCAAGCCGATTATATGTGCGTGTATGTTAATGTGTACGAGTAAATGACAATTACAAGGATTATACGTCATATGATTTGGATATACTGAGCATAACCTTTAGCAATATATACATAGGGGAGGCTACAACAATGTACGAACATATTCGCACGCATTCCTTAAAACTTTCATCATAACCATGGTTAAACAGTGTCGGCACCTATGATCCAATAAATCTGTGTCGCAGCTGAGCAGCCGAGTTGGTACACACGTGGGGTGCCCGCTCGCCGTGTAGTTCGTTATCTACAGATATATAGGTGTCATTGACGACACACTATCTGAATTCCTGAATCCTTGTAATACGTTTGCAGCCAGGAGAGACTGTGGTAGGTAAAGCATTTAATACCTTAACCCCTACAGTTCCTTCTTTGTTGTCTTCTCTCTCTCTCTCTCTCTCTCTCTCTCTCTCTCTATATATATATATATATATATATATATATATATATATATATATATATATTTGTGGGAATATTACACCAATCCCTCAAGTAAAAACAATGAAAATGAGAGTTTTTCCAAGCCCGGCATCCTCATAACATCTAATTTATCGATCATATACCCCCACTATTTACCATTTAACCATAATTTTTAAAACGCCCTTTAACACTTCGAGGTCCGAGCCGTGGTGAATGAAAGGTTCCATGTAAGAAAATTCCGAACATCAGCACAATTGCATCAGCTGACCTTAAAAATTCCCAGTATTATTTGGGCATGAATCAGTTAATGCTTCCGGACCCACACCATGTCATAGTTTCTCAGACACATCTGCTGGAAAGTCCTATATTTGGAAAGGATAATTTCCTTTTTTGCAAGTAAGTTATCTTGTGTTCATTACCTCCGGTCTAAATACAATAATATGATATATTTATTTAATTGAAGAACCTCAAAATGAAATAGTTTTAAGACAGGACCTAATAATACTAAGTGCGCTTTAATCTGGCTTCCCTAATTGTCATTGCAGGATTTTAAGTAATATGATAAGAAATCTGTACAATTTCTTGCTACATCTGTCATGTATATCTTAAAAAAAGTATTTGTCAGCATGGCTTTACTGTTTCAGTAGTTATTTGTTGAAATTTACTGAAATTTATGTTTTTAAAAGCTATATTGATCAATATTATTGTACAGAAAGTCTTGATTCCGCACACGTAATAGTCATATTTTATCTGTTTGTGGTCGCTTTATTTGTTCGGAAATAGTCAAAGTTTTGGTGACAATTATCGAGGAACACTATATAAAGTGTTAATTGAAGAACCTCAAATAGTTTTAAGACAGGACTAATTTGGTGACAATTATCGAGGAACACTATATAAAGTGTTAATTGAAGAACCTCAAATAGAACACTATATTATAACCATTATAATCAACACTATATTATAACTATATATAACCTCAATGAAGAACACTATATAAAGTGTTAATTGAAGAACCTCAAATAGTTTTAAGACAGGACCTAATAATACTAAGTACGCTTTAATCTGGCTTCCCTAATTGTCATTGCAGGATTTTAAGTAATATGATAAGAAATCTGTACAATTTCTTGCTACATCTGTCATGTATATCTTAAAAAAGTATTTGTCAGCATGGCTTTACTGTTTCAGTAGTTTTTTGTTGAAATTTACTGAAATTTATGTTTTTAAAAGCTATATTATTGTACAGAAAGTCTTTATTCCGCACACGTAATAGTCCTATTTTATCTGTTTGTGGTCGCTTTATTTTTTCTTTTTCTTCTTATTTCTTCTACCTTTAAATAGTCAACGTTTTGGTGACACTTATCGAGGAACACTATATAAAGGATAGGGATCCTGGGGTAGGACGTAGCTCAGTGGTAAAGGCGTTTGAATCCGGAGCTGAAGGTCCCGAGTTCGAAACTCACCTGTGCCTCAATGGCATAATGGTGAAATCTTGTTATAGAACCTCAGAGAGTCGCCCAGAGATGTCTTCTGGATATTCCCAACCCCGTGCATATAAAACCTGAAATCCAGAAGGCTTAATAATAACCATATCATTCTGATCATATGGATACTTTCATCCTCATTCAACAGATAGTGCCGCTAACAGGCCATGGACCTATCCTTAAAAAAGGGGAAAAAAAGGATAGGGATCCTTAGATAGCTTAGTATGTGCATTATCTAATCGAAAAAAATGCCCATTAATCACTTTAATTGACATAACCAAGAGTAAATCAGTCGGTCTACGTTGTGCCTGCATGCCGCCCGAGGTATTTATGATTTACCATCAACCTACCACCTTAATTGCTTTCAACGGAAACCTACTTCAGCTGATCAGAAGAAGTAATATCAAGTGGAGTAATCAGTGGTACGAGTATTGTATTTACGGGTTCAATCAGTGCGGTGGCCGATAAGGAACACACCCATGCAGAGTAAGCCTTACTTCCTTGTAACAGTGCGCCCAGAGTCAGGGAAGGAAATATCGATAATGTAAATGGTTCTGTGGTTTCAAAATATTTTCCACTTTACATGAAGAAAATCCACCTGTTCGATGTTCCCCTGCTTCTCGTGGATTTTGAGGTTATTGATATTATAATGGTTATGTACATTGTGTAAGTAACTGAATGGTTAATCGCGAAGCACTGGAAGAGTGAAAATCGCGAATATTTAAAATCGTGAATATAAAGTCAACCACAGTACATCATTTTACAGACGAACGACCGGCAGAGGTTTTTACTCTACTCATATATGTGTTACTTCAGGGAAGCGACCAAGGACATTTCTTTTTACTGTGATAACATACGAGTTACGCGGATTACTACCGGTGACGTCTATATGTAACATTTATGATTTGTGTGATAAAATATATGATTTTCAGAAAACCACAATGTCTGCATCAAAACCTTTCTAACATTTCTGCTCAAGCACAACCTTGGTTGGTTCCGTTATTTTATGCGCTGTTCTCTTTTCCTGGCGCAATATCATATCATATATTGTCCATATATTATTTCTCAAAACATTTGAAATACTTTTAAAACGTTTATGAAATGCTATATTTATAACAGAAAACTGCATACGAAGGAATGCAAGCCTCCGCCATGTGTTTGTATTCACTTATTCGGCTGGTAATTCCAGGTTCATTTGTTTTTAAGTGACTTTACATTTGTGTATATTCCTGATCCGGACAATGTGCCGGATTTAATCAGTTTCTCCTTTTTCCATTCACGAAATGTCTTGAAAGTGTCCAGAGACTCAATTCAGTATTGCGCAAAATATTTTGTGGACAGACACATAAACAAACCCAAACGGGAATGAACGCATATCCGCCTGGGGGAGGTAATGATTATATCTTCCGTTTTTTTCTCTCTCTCTCAGACAGCTACCACGTAAAGCACTCCTTTTGAAGGCCACAAGTTTCACAAAACACACTAACAACCTGCAGACATCATGAGTCCAAGAGAAGATGACATCGTCATCCCCAGAAGACAGGTACCGGTATTTTAGTAGTTTATTTTCTTCGACGTTAGCCCTGCGCATGGCACCGTCTGATGAAAAAAGGTGAAATTAATTAAAGTTATGGTACAAATGAGATGTTATTTCATAAATTCTGTTTTTAGTGCTCAATCCAGCAACATTCAACTCCCTATATTTAGATATGTTTATGAGTAACTTATCCTATGGTTTCTTGTGTTAGTTGAAGAAATCGTTTCCGCCAAGACTTGTGCATAAGGAGATAAGAATAAATTGTATTTGTGTAAGGATCCTTGTATTTTGATCTGGGAATATAGTTTATATTTAATAAAGCCAGCTATTTACCTACCTTTTTTATAAAACATATGTGATATTTTAAGTAATCTGCCTTTACAATAACGAACTCGAGATAAGTCCTGTTCGAAAAATTACTTATATTGCTTCTGTGATGAACGCATGGGCCTATTTATCAAGGGGGTGTGAGTTACCACATCAAAATTGACAAATGGGATAACCATGTGACCATGTGATTGGTAGCATAAATGTGGAGGTTGAACATTTAAAATGTGCAAACGCCCTTTGCAAATCTCAAGATTGCCTTACCTGCTGATAGATATACTTATGGACATGGTCCGGATGATTTTGGTCGGCTTCCAATTGTTATAAAGCGTGTACATAAAAAAATGTACAGCCTGTGTGCGGTTTTGTCGACCTATTTTTATATAAGCTTTGAGGGATTACCTTTAGTTAATAAACGTCAGATTTAAGTTAAGTCTCCTTTAAGCGAGTTCTCTGTCACTCCACACACGCAGCGGGCATATATTTCCCGGGAACTATCCAAATAATTACATATGTCTATGGGAAACAGAACACACGTTTATTCCGGTAATTTCCAACAATTGGCCTTCGCCGTAGACTGGCTACAAATATATAATGCAATTATTCAACAGTTCTTTGGCTGTCGCCCGCCACTAAATGGCTCTAACTTCACAAATACATAGTTCACAAAACGTCTAACGCCCCCCTTAGCTAAATATAAAACTTCTAGGACTAATACTTGTCCTCTAGCGGTATTTGACAGCAGACTTCTTCTTGAGCAAATCTGCTTACCCAAAATACGTCTGGCTGCAAAAACACTTTCCCGACAACCTCTCCTGACTATCTGTGACTAACCTCCGGTTCTGGAGTCGGCTTCTGTGTAAACCTGCCACGAAGAACCTTCGGGAAACATTTGTTCAAAGTATGTTTCGTAACTACCTACATGAAAATTACCAGCTAAGCCTCCCAGAGTTTCCTAAACCTCCAGAATGTTCAGCTATCCAATCAATACAAACCGTAGGACAGTAAGTTTAATTACTTGATATATAATCAAACCTGTCTAATAATCAACACAACCAAATAAACACAACATTATCAAATATTATTAACTACCTTTCCCTGACCATATCTTATTACCCAATAGGGCTTTCATTTAACATAACCTGACGTGGTAAATACATTTTTTGTCATACCGAGGTCCTTCCTTTACCGCTATCCCCGCATGTTTTCGAGCTGAGCATAGCACAAATTTCTGTATTTTTTTTCTCGTTTTACGCGTTTTTTTCCGAATGCAAGAACCATGGACATAATATCTTGCAATTACTGATAATTTATTTCGTAGGCTGATGCTGGCGCCATTACATCGGCTGTTGGCCAAGCTGTTTCACCAAATAATCAACCTAACCAAGGCCAACAGGAAGACTCCGAGGTACAATATTTTTCATTTGACAGGCACAGGTCTCGACTTTGTCGATGAACAATTTCAGGATTGTCAATGAAATCGTTAAAGAAAAACTAAATTACCAAAATATATATGCGGTTAATATCGATATATATTTTGTTTCTTGTTCGCGTTATTTGATAAGACTTTTTTTTATAACTTATGCATGTGCGGTTCATTTACACACAATACGTTCAGCTTTCCCTTCCGTTCTGTCTTTCAATCAGAATACCAACAAACTCAGCATGAAGGATCCATTAAATGCATATACATTCACACACGTGTATACATGTATTGATAAAGAATAGTATAAGAGTTTGTGATTATTTTTTTTTATTTACATTTAATTGCTTTGACAAGGGATCAGACGTGATGCTTTTACTGGCCTGTGATAAGGGAGACTTAGCTTTTGCCGAGCTTCTCATCAGCATGGGAGCCGATGTCAACTTCTCTCCCGATGTAAGTAAAAAAAATCTGTTAAACAACCAAAGATTTCGTAACCATTACCTCGTGCTTTGTGTAGTAGCAAAGAAAAATATTTATAGTTTGTATATAAATATGAATGAATTGGAAAGCGTCTTTAATGTTTCCATAACTTTCATACAAATACTTCCTAAGGAATAAATACAGTTAAACCTCTGAATTAACCTCGTCTCCACGATGTTTTATATAAGAAGCAGACATCGTCGGAACCGTAGGCAAGTGATCGTTTTTTTAGGTGGTCGGTAAACAGAGGTCGTCGTTAGGTGATGTCTTACTTTATATAGCGTTTCAGAAAAATAACAACTCGTATCTGAACGTTCTCAATCAGTAGGAATACGTCCATACAAATTTCACGTAATCTAAACAAAACATTAATTAGTCAAATATTATCTTAAGTGACATTTTACACAATACCATTTGTTACAGGACGGCAGGACTCCTCTGTGGCATGCGGCATTCGAAGGCCATCTCGAGGTTGCCATGAGTTTGGTAGATAACGGGGCTGACGTGAACAAATCAGACAAGGTGAATAAGTTACCTAAGACTTGCATCCTTGAATTCACCTGTTTAATATATTCCTGCATGCTTTATAAATGGCGCAGCACGGCTACTAGGTAACATACCTGCTATGTTAATCATTATTGTATATCATGAAAAAACATGGATCACTGACATTTCCATGGCGGAAGAGGATGATATATTTCAGACCTCTGATTGTAAGAAGACCCATGATTTACAGATTTACTTTGCTATCACTTAGCGATTATTTCAAACATAACTCTAGTTTTGCTGGGCAGTATTCTGCACAATTCATGATTATATATATATTGCTTTTTATATTCTTTATACAAAAAAGTTTGTTTTTATTACTCCCCATGGAGCTTGCCTTAGTTATAGGTAAACTTGTAATGATTTATACAGGATGACGGGTCTCCGCTGATTGTGGCCTCCCAGAACGGACACCGAGACGTGGTTTCCTACCTCCTCCAGAAAGGCGCGGATCCAAATAAACTGGCATCGGTAGGTAAAAGTGCTCTCCAGTCTGGCCTATATTTATACCAATGGGTGACGTGGGAAAAATATCCCTGAAGAAACGGAATTCTAGACGATTTTTAAAGCGAATATGGCAAGGTAATTCACATGATTTAGGTCCATGCACCTGGAAAATTGTTCTCTTCGCAACAAAAAGTTTCAGATTTAGACGAACAAATTAAACAAGTTTAAGAATAAAAAGTTCATGAGTAAACGTTCTGCACATGAAAGCAATGGAAGATGCAAGTTTAAGTTATATCATAGAGAAAAAAGGCATGAAGTTTTCAAGTTTAATAACCCAGTCCACAGAGAGAACATTAAAATGTATCATGCATGAAACGTTACCATGACTGATACATTATAATAAAAAGAGACCAATAAAATAGACTAAGTTAATACACACCAGTATATAAAACAGACACTTGTGGCATCAAACTTAATATAACGAATTCCTCAAAAATAATTAATTGACCCACCCTTCCCAGAATTAATGTGTTCATAGTAGTTGAGTCAGAATTTATTAAAAAAAGGTGGAAGATATGGTCGTGTCAATTTTCTTCTAACTTTCCATTGGGACGATATTCGCGAAAGAGAAATTATCGCGAAAATACAAATAATTTCGCTAATAAGAGGTGCCATCGTCGAATGCAATGTTAAAAAGTGAAAGGTAAATTGACATTATGAATACAAATAGATCGTGTATGTTCAAAAATCAATATTTTAGTTGACACCTTTTCTTTCCAATATTTTTGTTAAGAAGATTTTGTGTAGGATATATTTGATACAGTTGATTCACATAAAAATGGTTATATTCAGCGTTTTAAGGCTTTTGTATTGTGAGATCGCGAAAATGGAACCCTCGCGAAACACTTTAAAAGTGAAAATCGCGAAATTTTTACCCCGCAAATATGAAGTCCACACCAGTATTTATTAATGCTGAATGTTTCGGGAAAAAAAGAGACAGGTTCATTTTTTAGTATTGAACATGTTCATTAACTGTTATTTTCAAAGTGTTGCACACATGATAGATGTGGTTGAAACATAGTAAAATCAGATTAGGTCACCAGAATTATAAAAGACAAGACACATATTAAAATGTTTTGATGAATTAAACAAAATGAAGTATGGTTAATGATACACCTAAAGGGGTGAACCCACCAAGGCCGAAACGCATCTCGACACAGCGCGACGCAGGCCGACACAGAAATAAGGCGACACACACCGACACATGGTTGTGTCGGTTTGCGTCGCCTAGCGTGTCGTGAAGTGTGTCGTGCAGCCAAAATAACAAACCAATTGACCGACACACCGTCGACACACATGGGGGTTCATGACACGGAGATTATCGCGTGTTGGCCGGAAGTAGACCATTTTAGATTATCTGTTGCAAGTGTTTAGCATAAAGCTATAGCCACTTTATATTTTATATTTTATATTTTGAATTTAAAGACTTAAACAAGACAAAGGCTCCGATGACAATCGGGCGCGTTTGAGCGATACTCACATGAGCCCTGTTTTTCAGGAAATATGGGGGGGGGGGGGGCAATCCACCGAGTTCGGGCAAAAGCCCCGTTTATGATAATGAGGACAGTATAGCCACCGGCCAGAATATTAAAACTTTCTCAATATCATTTTCCAACACATAATACGGTATGTATAATTTGAGAATAAAAGTTTTTTTTGCTTAGTTTTCATTATTTGTTTGAAAATTCACGATATCCTAAATTTCTTGTTATGAGATGCGCAATTGAAAGAGAATTGATATAAATATTACGAAACAAGAAACTGAAAATATGATCTCGAAATCGTTAAGTACAAAAGTACGCGTTTTATTCCCCTAAACAGAAAAGGGGACACATAATACTTTGTCCATTTCCCTAAAAAAGGGAGGGGAACATGTTGCCCCCCCCCCCCCCCCCCCACCACGAGGCCAATGATTACTGACGTTCCTGACGTCGATGACATCGATACTTTATATTACATTTTGCTACCGTTCAATTAAATATTTATTTATTTTTTAATTTTGTGATCACAGTAGGGCATGTATATGGGTTTATAATTTCACCATTTAACCTTTACTTGAATCAAGTGTTAGCGCAACAAGTTCCCCAGGTGCTTAAATACCGGCCAAAGCTCCGTTTGACTAATATTCTTTGAATGATCAATGCCTTGAGGGAGGGGTAAATGTTCAACAACTGTATACTATCATGACATGGAAAAAGCGTATGATTTTCCAGACCGAATATAAATTAATTGTGTGAAAGGGGGAGTGCAAAGGGCTTAAACAAGATCGTTGTTTTAATTTTCAGTAGTCTATCCAGTAAATGAGGTTAAGGCAACGGGGTCTGGAAAATTTTGTATACACTCCACATATTACGTATATCAAGCCTTCTGTCAAACGACAAACTTGGCTCATCCCGTGGTTTGAGATTATATATCCACCCTAAAGAGGAAGAGCAGCCCCTGTGGTTTTGCTCAGGTTTGTGTTTTGTTTTAAAGGACCTGCTTTAAAGGACCTGATACATAAAAAAGCTTTTTTATCAGTTTTTTTATCAACTGATTTGGTGTTTTTTATTAATTCAATATCAAGTTTAAATGCAGAATATGGTGAATATGCTGTTTATTTAAAAAAATAAGAAACATTATATATTAAGAACTTTTATGCAGAAATGATATACAAAGAAAAATGGAGCGTATCGTCAATACATATCGGATATCGAATTGAGTGTATCCCAATACGTATTGTACCCAAATAGGCAGACCGATACCCAGTCCTAGGCAGGACCGATGCAAGACAACAGCAAATTGTCTCCTGATTGGCTGGAAGTGACCTTGACAATGACCCACTCACCCCACGTAGTGCTGCGTGTCGGTATGTGCCGTGAAAAGTGCTTCGCACGTCCAGTTCCACTGCACGATCCGTGTCGAGTTGTGTCGAGAAGAAACCGACGCAACCCGACACGCGTTTTCATCGCACGACAAATCGAACATGTCCGATCCTGTCGCAAGGCCCGCGATGCAAAGCCGACACGCTTCTTGTGTCGTGTGCTTCTCCACGATGTGTCGTGTGAGCTGGTCCACTGCCACGACACAGGCGGACGTCGCGACACACTGGACGTCATCTGTGTCGTAAAGCGTGTCGTGAGACGTGTCGGGACGCGTGTCGGCTTTGGTGGGTCCACCCCTTTATTCATTAAATTTGAAACAGCAAATGCTGAAACTTTTCAATATGTTTGTAATTTTAAAGTTTACTTTAAATAGTTTCTTACTGATTTAAATGTATTGATCTTATATTTTTCTGCAGAATGGTTTGAGTGCTCTTATGTTTGCTGCAAAGAACGGCCACACTGGCATAGCTGAAGAAATTATCAATAAAGGGGGCAATGTGGATACTGCCACCGAGGTACTACATAATTACATACAGAACCTGTTACAGCACGATTCCATTATCTTTGTATTAAATGCAATAATATTAAACATATCTCTCAAATAGTTCTGTGAACTACGAGGAGTGTTATACCTGTCACTGTATGAATTTAGTAAAAGTAAATTATGATATATAATTTCTTTCGGTATTATATCGTGGAATGGCTTAGAATCAAAAAGTAATACTCAATATCTGGATTCAGGTTTTTGAGATTTGTATTATAATTTTGTATTGAAACTCAGTAAATTTATTTATATGTCATACAATCATTTACCGAATGCCCCCGCACAAAATGTGATATGTCTCAAATATCCAGGAACATATTTTGTTTCATTTTTAGCATATTTAAATATTCGGGTATAACTTGCAAACAGGAATTCCAACCATAGCATGCCACAGATCATGTGAAATATTATTTTAATTATGTATAGAATGGAATCACGGCGCTTTTGGCTGCAACGAATAATGGTCACACTGAGATGGTTGAGCTTTTGATCGAAAAGGGAGCTGACATGAATTATTCAGATGGGGTGAGTAAAACGTGGCAATTTTAATTATAAAAAAAGAAGATGGTTTGTCGGTGGTACTGTAATGCGTATGACGGTACTAATAAGAAAATGCTTGGACAGTCCAGTGGTGAAACGCTCGTCTCTCTCTCTGCTGGCGACCCGGGTTTGATCACGGGCGTGGATATTTGTAGTTGCCCGTCCAAGGTCAGAGGTTTTCTCCGGTTTCTCCGGCTTCCTCCTCCCCTACAGATTACCGAACGCCTACATCCGAGCCATAGAGAGTACCTTGCATTACAGTGCTGTAGTTATGGCTCGTATAATTAATGAAAAACAAGCTTTTATTAAGATCAGAACAGTGTTTTTTAACGACTATGCTGGAGTCCTGTGTGCAAGGAAAGGAATCTCTAAAGTCGTCTTCAAAATGCTAAATACTTAAATTTATGTTATAATTCATTTTAACACTTTATCATTTATTTAATCAAAGAACCTGAAATGGTTATAAGCTACCTAACAGCATATTTTATAATGTGCTTAAAATTATTCTTTATAATTTTAATATAACAGAATATACTCTATTACTTTGTTGTATATTATGTAACTGATGTACTCTCGAAGGCATATAGAGTGAATGATTCAGAGCAATGTGATTTAAAATTTCAATCGAAACTGACAATTCTTATTGTACATACTGAAGGATTCTACCCAATATTATCATAATAAAATATGCTATCTGAAAGATTATTTTGTTTTATGATAGAACGATATGACAGCTCTCCTGCTTGCCGCAAGTTCCAATGAAGCGGATTTAGCAATGGTTCTAGTGGAGATGAACGTAGATGTCAACCATGCTAATTCGGTAAATGTTTCATGAATATACCTACGTAAAGACCCGAGCCCTTCATTATATCTCCGTCCGTTCATGGGTTTTCTTTGCTGAGAAAATTGCTAGGAGAAATTTCCAAAGGAGCACTCAATTTTTATGTTGTTATACGACTGCACAAACGTATAATACAACCTTATATATCTAGGGAACTTTAGCGTATAACGTTTAATATGAAAAGGATTCCCACAGAAGTGAACTTTGAAAAACCAAGTCCATATAGAAGGAAGGGTAAACATACCAAGGTACAATAAGATTATTGAAAATAATGTTATTGAGTACACGTGAAGCACCAGGTATAATGTTCAAATAAGTAAAATCGGGCTTTTGTTCTTCCGTAATCCTACTTGTATATATATATATATATATATATATATATATATATATAAACCTACATTTTAATGTACAAGAGTATATCTTACAAACATGATGTTGTTGGAGACATTAAACCCACGGCAGGATGAATATTGCGGTACAGATCTACAACCTTTGACGGTTCAACGACCCCAAAACATGTTACCTCCGGCTCGAAGCCACACACTACCACCGATCAATAGCTACATTATAATGGAAGAGCCGTTACAATGTGACACCATCCTTTGAATTATTTTTTTTCAATTTCAACGGATTGTTCATTGTGTATTTCCTAACCCTCCACAAAAGTTCAACAAAATCTGTCTAGAACCCTTTGTGTAAATTTGCTGACAGACAAAAACCAGGGCAAAGAATAATACCTCTCTCTACCTTTCTTAGGTTTAATAACACAAAGACTTCCCATACACAGTTTTAAACTTCTTTTTAAATGATTGATTATTATTATCTCAGCAAATGAATTGACAGGGGTTATGTGTTCAATCTCGTTTGTCTCAAAATGTTCTAATTTTTTATTTTTTAATTTTTGTCGGAGGAGTTAACGGCCTTTGCAGAGTTGCACACTCACTTCCTATCAATTATTTTTTATCCCGGTGTCACCCAGGCCCGGTACCTACCGCACCTGTGGGTTCTTAGTGTCGTAGATTCTGGGTCAAAATTTATTTATCTGAAATAATTATGGACGGTCATGAGCCATGGATCGATTACAAGTAATTGCGAGTTAGTTATTAAGATTAAATTCGGTTGAACAGATCTAGTTCCTATCAATTTCATCCATTCGTTGTCTCTTGTTTTTGCCTGTTCGTCCCATACAACCTCCCTAAAAACAATTATATACATTCCTATGAAATGTTGTGAAAGGTTTAGCCACGTGACAATTATTACATAATGCGATGCTACAAATAAATTATAGAGCAAATCTCGATGGCGGAGGCATACGTTATCCGAGTACTTTCTTGTATTATTAATATGATGTTTTTGACCTTTTAGGAAGGAAGGACGGCCCTGTGGTTTGCGGCGTACAATGGCTGTACTGACCTGGCACAGATACTTCTACACAAAGGTGCGGCACATGACCCTGTGGCTGAAGTAGGTCAAATACTAGTTATGTTCATGAGAGAGAGAGAGAGAGAGAGAGAGAGAGGAATGGGAAATTTAATCCGAGAATCAATCAGCTTTTAGATAAGTTTATACATATGTTTGAGCATTTACCTAAAAATTAGAGACGGTTGGAAAGCGAGTGCATATATATCAATATGTTTATCCAGTTTCGTTCCATTGTTTAAAAAAATATGGCGTTTAAATGTGAAACTTATAAATATTTTAATATATACGCTCATTTTAAGATCACTTAATATAGAACAAGGTACATGATCAAGTTTAGCATTTTCTTGTCATAGATATATGATAACATTTTAAAAGCATTCTTAAAGAGCACATTTATTTACTGAATCATTATATGAAGCATCTATCAGAATTTGTATGCTGGTAATAATATTAATAATAATAATAATAATAAAAATAATAATAATAATAATAATAATAAAAATAATAATAATAATAATAATAATAATAATAATAATAAAATAATAAAAGTAATAATAATAATAGTTTATTATTATCATATTATTATAATCATTATGATAACAATTAATTTAAACAACAACAACAACAATACTCATAATCAAGTATATTATTTTGATATTTGAATAACACTATTGTAATTATGATTAAAATAATTATATTTATATTATAGATTACAATAATAACTACATGAATAAGTATACTACTACTACTACTAATAATAATTATTATTATTATTATCATTTATTTACCCGCATAGATTCCATAATATTTGTTCACCGGGGCCAAGCAACACATTCATTACACGCAGGTCATACGTGGTTGAGCAAAATGCCCTGATCAGTGACACACTGTATATATGTAATATTGTGTGTATATTGTTGTATACAGGACCAGAGCACACCTTTGATGTTGGCATCTCAGAATGGACACGTGGATGTGGTACTGCTTCTCTTGAAGAAAGGCGCAAGCGTCAACCAAGTTGCCGATGTAAATATTAATACACACATATATTTATTAAATCGGGTCTTACAAGTTGTCTTGGTTGCAGTTACAATAAATATGAATTTCGGAGCTCTCTTTTGTTCAGTTGTATTTATTTGTAATAATAGTGAAGTCACTGTAAAACATTTGGCCGAAAATATTAATTTTCTTAAACCAAAATCCATTCTTTTTATATTGTCATTCGAATAATCAGACAATGTACTTATCATGAATCAATTATGACAATCTGTTTATTCCCAACCATGAATGAATTATTCTTCAATGCATGTATTGCATATTTTTACGTCGATATCTGCTTTTCAGAACCACTACACTCCGTTACGCACAGCATCTAATAATGGTCACACTGAAGTAGCCAGAGCGTTGCTGAAGGCCGGAGCCACTGTGGACCAACAGACACCGGTCAGTCAGCTGATGTTTCTTGTTTCACGATTTATTAACAAATCATGTCAACTTGGCATTTGTTTGCATAGTATTATTAGATAACACGACAACACGCCCGTGACAGGTTAACATTTTGCTGCACAGGCCATAGGAATAACATACCTAAAGATGATTTGTAAATTAATAAGCAAACGTAAAAACAAAAGGTTATTTCCAGCCCTATTTACCACATATTTTATTAAGAGAATCAATTGTGTTTGTTAACGATATAGGAAAAACAATACGTTTTAGCAATGTTTGACTGTATGAGTCTCAGACAATGTTAAGATATGACACAAACAAAGCCTAAGACCTGGATTTAGATTAACAAACTTTTGTCTGCCTTTATACATTATCTTAGTTGCCGACAGATGGCGATGCAATAGTGTTTTCGAACAAAAAAAGAAACTTCTCTAAATCCATCGAGAAACATGGGAAATAACCCCCCCCCCACCTTAGGACACACTTTGCATTATTCACACCACTTCAAGACCAAAAACGTGCATATCCGAGGCATGGCTACAGAAGAGTTCCGTGACATGGACATAGACAAAGACATAGTTTAATCTCAAACCCTGTGACAGGTACAAGATATGATCATATAATAAAATATTTTTAATCGCGATTAAGAAATGCACCGTGTTTAATATGTCTGAAAACAAAAATGTAAGATTTAAGGGAGACTACCTTATGCGAACGTATAATTCAGAATAATCTTTAAAAACCTGCAAATATAAACAGGACCATACTATCTTCTTATATTAAACAATCGATTTTTTATGCCCCCGCCACAAAGTGGCCGGGGCATATAGTTTTACCCATGTCCGTCCTTCCGTCCTTCCGTCATTCCGAAATCAAACAGTTGTACGGACTTTTTTTCGCAATGCCTGCAGATATTGGCCTGATTTTTGGTGTGTGGGCAGATAATGACCAGTTGCCGATCGCGTTCGCGTTTCGTCCCGGTTGACCTACTTTTGACCGTTTTATGGCTCCAAAACTTAGAAATTTTCATGACAAATACACATGTACGGACTTTTTTTTCGCAACGCCTGCAGATTTTGGCCTGATCTTGGTGTGTGGGCAGATAATGACCAGTTACAGATCGAGTTCGCGTTTTGTCCTGGGTGACCTACTTTTGACCGTTTTACGGCGCCTTAACTTAGAATATTTCATGAAAAATATGAATTTTCATGACAAATACACATGTACGGACTTTTTTCGCAATGCCTGCAGGTATTGGTCTGATATTTGGTGTGTGGGCAGATAATGACCAGTTACAGATCGAGTTCGCGTTTCGTCACGGTTGACCTACTTTTGATTGTTTCACGGCTCCTAAACATAGAAAATTTCATGAAAAATATAAATTTTCATGACAAATGTACATGTACAGACGTTTTTAACCCTCAGCTCATAGGCTGATGGGCTATTGTCGTCACCCAAGCTGTCCGTCTGTCCGTCCGTCCGTCTGTCCGTCCGTCCGTCCGCGTCTGTTAACTTTTACCTTGTGAGCGAGATATGTCTAAAAGGATTCACCCTTGGAAATTTATATCATCAGTGAAGATGTATATCGATAAAATCTCAGTAAAGTTCGAAGATGGGTGACCTTGACCCATTTTTCTACATTTTAGAGCTGATCATAGAAAAACACTCAGAAGCTTATATCTCAGGAACCATTGTGTGAATTTCCACAAAACTTACTATGATCATTGGGACTGATGGTCTGTATGGGCTTCACAATTTTGGTGGCGCCACCTGCAATTTCTGATTTTTTAATAAATTTTTATCGGATTTTTCAATTTTGGCCTTGTGAGCGGGATATCTCTAAAATGATTCACCGTTGGAATTTAATTTCATCAGTGAAGATGTATATCAACAAAATCTTGGTCAAGTGCAAAGATGGGTGACCTTGACCTATTTTTCTTCGTTTTAGAGCTGATTATAGAAAAACACTCAGAAGCTTATATCTCAGGAACCATTGTGTGGATTTTCACAAAACTTACTATGATCATTTGAAATGACGGTCTGTGCTAGCTGCACAATTTTGGAAGCACCACCTACAATTTCTGATTTTTTAATGAATTTTTTTCAGATTTTTCAATGTTGGCCTTTTGTGCAGGATATCTCCATAGGTATTCAACACAGGAACTTCATTTCTTCAGTGCTAATGCATCATATTTACAAAATCTTGGTCAAGTTCAAAGATGGGTGTTCTTGACCTACTTTTCAAGGTCACATAGCTTAATATAGAAAAAAACTTAGGAGCTTATTTCTCAGGAAGCATTTGGTGGATTGTTATGAAACATGGTACATACCTCTCCAATTTAAATTTATAACTGATTATCAGGTTTTGCTAATATTCTAGTTTTGCAATGCAATGCTTACAGATACTGGCCTAATGTTTGCACATGTATGGACTTTTTTTACAATGCCTGCAGATACTGGCCTGATTTTTGGTGTGTTGCTTGATAATGATCCGTTACAGATCGAGTTTGTATTTTGCCCTTGTTGACCTACTTTTGACCATATTACACCTCCTGAATTACAAAATTTAACAAATGTTTCTAATTTGCCCCAGGCGGGGGCATTCGTGTCGTTCCGACACATCTAGTTTTTTCTCATCTGGAATACACAAAACAGTTTTTAATAAATAATGCAGCTTCTCCAAACGAAAATGCTAACATTTAAACAAACAATGAAATCATCCCCAATAATATCCACACTACATAACTAGCATTGTCTTTTATCATATATCATTCGTATGGTTATCTTATATAATCAATCAATGAATCAATGAATCAATCGATCAATTAATCAATCAATCAATCACCATGAAAATATAATTAAAATATTTATCTATAAAATAAATTGACATATTTGTGAAGTTTTCCTGTAATAAGCCGCGCTAAGAATCCGCTTCTTCTGGCTTTAAAATGACAAAAACCTAATGGAACCACCGTCAATTATAATAAAGATTATTTTACTTGCAGGATGGCCGAACACCACTGTGGAGCGCGTCTTACCAGGGCATGACAGACCTTGTAAAATTGTTGATTGAAAATGGTGCAGACGTAAACCATACAGACCAGGTAATTGAAAAGATTCAATAAATATACCGAAAGTATTATTCTTGTGGTTCCATATACGTATACACACCTTTTATACAGTTCGCAATAACTTTGCTCCTCGAGGCTTATCAGTGGGGTATTCGCCCATACTACAAGAAACCATAAATTACACCATAAATATTTTCTGAAAATTTGTTCTAACTACATACTGAAATCAACAACTGTGATAATAAAGGAATATTTCAGATAAAAGCGCAAAACGTGATCTTAATGTTTTCTGTTTATTTAGTAGAATGTAATGCATTTCGAATATAGGTCATCTGAAGATGTCAAAGGAAAATTTTTTTTATGAATCTCATTAATTTACAATAATATTTGACTGAAACAATCATGACTAAATGAAAGCAATGGTCACTTTATATTGTTAGCAATGAACACTATAACAGGAGCCACAATGCATAAGTTGGTGTGGATTAAAGTAGAGGCGCTTAACATGTCATATACGAAATTTAACTATACGTAGGCTGCGCTTGAAATTTAAAGAAACCAAACTAAAATGTGTTTTTCACCAAATGCAGACTAGACGTGAGTTACAAACTTTCTCGATCGAATCATGTGTATTTTTTTTTTTCAATAAAGACTTGCTTTATTGAAAATGAAGTTGTCAACAAATCTCATAAATCGAACCCAGAAGTCCATAAAATCTTAAAAAAACAGGGTATTAATAACTATGAAACTTTTATGCATTTCCCAATGTGAACTACACAAAAGAACTGGAAAACTATTCCCTAAAGCTAAAAATTTTATTGAATTCAGACAAATAGTACCTGGATAGACAGACAGCAGCGGCCGAGAGATTAGGTACAAAAATCGCATTGTGAAAATCTGGGAAAAAATGCAATGCTTTCTTCTACCTTCTTAAAAATTAATTTTCATTATAGGTATGGAAATAGGTCAGCTATTTTTTGCTGATCACATACATTATATAGCGGTTCGATCTGCAGTCGATCCAGATCTCGTTCGCTTTAGCCGCTGCTTTGTAAAGCAAGATTCTCCTTGTTTTACCATCAGCAAGAATTGTTTTCAGGCCAATGAGAGCGTGGCGTTGCTTTGTGCATCCAGCTCCAAGTTTAAATCCGCAACACGCCACTCTCTTCGGTTTGATTCTTGGCCCTGTGCCACCTGATGGCGAGGCCTCGAAAAACCTGCTGAACAAAGTTAGAACGAAGGAAATATGGGATGATTTCGGTGCATAACAGCAGTGTATAACCGCCTGCCTGTATTTGCTAATATGTTTTCTTGTACATGATTTTTATTTTCCTATATTTACAGGAAGGTAGCACGGCCTTGATAGTAGCAGCCCAAAACGGTCATGTAGATGTTGTAAAATTTCTCCTGAACAATGGAGCTGATGTGAAGAAAGTGGCGAAGGTACATGTTTATTCAATATGATTAATATCATTATAGACGGGTCATGTTAAGGCGCGGCGGCGTCTGCCCATTCCTCCTTATATCTGACCGGCCGTCTACACATTAATATGGCGTCATCGCTGAAACCTACCATAAAAATGTCTTTTCACAAAACTCGCAGTGAATATTGATTGATAACGTGTCTCAGTCAACCTGGATTATAGGCAAAATCTGCATATATCTGGTAAGGTCTAAGGTCAAAAGACTCCCTTATGGTGACGCCAGAATAACCTACCTAAAAGTTGTTTCATTGTGAATGAAATTTAATACAGTATCTCGCCTGAATTATTTTTTTACGCAAAAGCAATGCATAACGATAGAGTACCTACGACGGGCATATTATGCATTCTTGCGGTACTCCTTTATTCACTTTGATTCATAAAGGCCGATTCCATTCAGGAAAACAGCTAGTGTATTGTTGCATGAAATGGCGATCACTTCTACCTGCCTCACAGTAATGTTTAAACGCAGGTTGTATCTTTATTCTTCTATAAAATTATTCTTTCTTTATCAAATGGGATAAAACAAATCGCAGTATTCAAAGCATAGAAATCTCGCATCACAGAAAAAAAATGTTTATTTTATGCATGCGACCACTTAAGACTTAGTTGTTATCATTTCTTGACACAGGGTCTGGCATAACTGCCATCTCCCTCAAGCCTGTGTTTTCCCTTTTTTAGCTCAGCTGACTGAAAGTCATCTGAGCTATAGCGATCACTCTTTGTCCGTCGTCCGTCTGTCCGTCTGTCCGTCCGTTAACCAGGCACAAATCGTAACCGCTGGACCTAGAACCTTGTAACTTGGCATTCTGAGAGGTCCATGAAAATCTCCTTGGAAACCAGAAATTAGGTCTCTGTTACCCATATCCTTCGAGCTATGGGGCCCCAAAGTACCCCCCAGAAAAGTAAAAAATTTCATACAAAAACATCAATATCTCATTAACTACATCACTGATGGTCATGATTTTTTGCATACATATTGATCATGAGATATTCCATCAGTTCCTGCAGACTGGTGGCGCCACCTGTATTTTTCGATTTTTTACGAATTTTTTTCTCTATTTTTGAGACCTTTAAAAATACAGACACAATTTTGCCCTGTTGGTTAATCTGTTTGATGCTTCAGTTGAATGGGTATATACTACCATTCAGATGAAAAAATTTCCTTTTGCGAATCTCTTCCCAGTCAGCTGAGCGTCATGACCCATGGGTCACTTGTTTTATATAGAATTTTCACCAGATTACTTCGCCGTCTGCTCTATTCACGTCAATGCCTTTCACACTGAATCTGATATGTTAATATAACTCTTATACTGTTTTACTGATAAGGACGATAGTGAACAAGTGTATATTAACAATAGTGTATCAATTCATTTACTCATCACAAAGTTTCTCCCTTGAAACAGAATGGGACAAACGCTCTGCGAACGGCTGTCACCAACAAGCATAACGACATCGCAATGTTGCTTTGTCAGAGAGGGGCGGATGTTGACCATGTTTCTCCAGTGAGTAACCAATGACTGAATAAATCAACAACATAGATTAGGACAAGAAAAAAAAACTGCATACATTTTTAGCCAATAAAAAATTTAATATTATTTTGATAATATGCTTCAAGCATAGTATCGGACTATATTGGACCCTTTATCTCAGTTTATTATTCCTTAAATTCCTGTGCTCTTTCAAATATAATACACTCCCAGTTTATGCTTGAATGGTATAACGAAATTTTGCACAATGGTTTAATACAATGTCATATTATGTTTCTGACAAATATTCCAACAAGAAAATCATAGGTTATCGCGAGAATCTATATCAGATCGAAAAGAGAACAATTGCGGTAATACAATCCATGCAATATTTAAACATTAAGTGTTGCATTGAAATAAGTGGATCCAGGGTATACTCAGTGTTTTTTTTTAAATAAAGAGATCTAGCACAGGCGATAATAATAAAGAGACTCTAAATGAGATCAAAAAGAGAACCCTTGCATTAATAAATTTCATACTGTGTTTAAACATGAAGTGTTATGTTTAAATAAATTGATCCAGCGTAAAATCCGTGTTGTATTTATATAATAAAGAGTCCTTGCACATTAGATCATAATAAAGATATTATAGGAAAGCAATGACCTGACCCAGTTTATGTGATGTTTTGTACTGTTCTGAATTGATTCTGTATATATGTCATATGATATTTCACCTCTAGGATGGTAGGAACCTGTTGTGGCTGGCCTCGTATGAAGGTATGTACGACTTCGCTGCTTTACTGATAAAGAAGGGAATCGACGTCAACAAGGAGGACGAGGTAAGACCGCTTCGTGAAATATATTTATTCATCCTCCCCTACATGGGATTAATTAGTTTATATCTATATCGATATTGCTTTTCTGCTGGTTTACTTTGTAAAGTCCCCTGAGTGAAAAGCATCGGATATATTTCCATCTTTTCTGTTTTTCCCCTTTCTTCTAGTCGTGCAGGCTCTAGATTGCATATATTGCCATTGTTTTAAATTAACCTTCGGACAAAGTAATAGTCAGAGGTGACATACGTCAAGCTGATATTAATTTTGACCTAATGCGCAAGGTCTCTCACTGCGTGGACGTTTCCGCATTGTCGCTAGTGGTTGATTGTCGCTAGTGGTCTATATTATTCTTTTCCCATCAGCAAGGTACCACGCCCTTGTGTGTTGGAAGCCAGAATGGACACTGCCGAGTTGTTGTTCTTTTGCTGGACAATGGAGCCAATGTTAACCAAATAACGAAGGTAAGACCCAGATAAGGTTAATATTAAATCTTGCCAGTTGATTGGTAAGTATTTCCTTATTGTTCTTTATCTGTCATCGTTGAACTACTCTGTAATGTAATGCAAGTCAGAATGGACACTATGGTGTTGTAGACCTTTTGCTGGACAGATTGTCAATGTTAACCTAATCACCGAGGTAAGATACATTTTACACTAAATGCGTACACTGGGATGTATCTTAATCTGTTTGATACAGTTTACTAAATTACCTACAGCACTAATAACAGTCAATAACATTACAACTGACTTGATATTGACTTTTAATAGCAGCAAATATTCTAGTGCCAAGGCATATCTCTAGGATCTCCTTTGGGTACCCATTGTCATTTCCTACTTTTAAGTATGACGCCCAAATTTTATCTTTTATATCTGTGTTTTATCTGTTGATGTTTAGTGCTATCACAAATAAATAGATTTACATTTAGTGCTGCTTTTAAAACGTAATCGTGCTTTCGACTAATAATCAGCGCTAGAACATCATTGTGTCATTGATATTAAACTTTGTTCATCATCACTTAAAAGAGGCTTAAACCCTCTTATTAACTATAGGCGTATATATTATTCTCATTTTCATTCAAAAGACTTCAGTTATACAGTATATAATGGTTCCTGTCTCATGTTCTGTCTCATGAATTCATGATTCTTGAAATCGGATATGATTCCAACTACCAATGTGCTGAGAGTTCTGACATGCATTTTTCTGGCTTCTCAGAAAGGAATAACACCACTAATACTTGCTGCTCATAACAACCACTTAGATATTGCAACCCTGCTCTTGGAAAAAGGAGCAAATATTGATCACAAGGACAGCGTAAGTTATGTCTGTAATAAGTATATATTTGTATATCTTAATGCTGAATAAATTTTAGACTAATGTCCGACAACATAACAAGCAAATTCCTTCATTACATCATTTGAACACTAGCATTATAAATTCCTTTGTTTGGCAATTGATGCGGATATAAGACTTGAAGATATAATAAATTTGTAAGAAATGTATACTATTTGAAGTTTCTTATATTGTGAAACCATCACATTATATAAATTATTAAGCATATATCAATCACACAAACATAGACACCCTCACAAAACATCATACACACAAACACACACACACACATATATATACATACATTTGAACCTGCCTGAAAGACCGCCTGTCTATAAAGACTTCGTCTGATTGAACCAAAAGCATTCACATAGTCGCCCTATCTAATTGGACTAACCGGTGCATCAAGACTACATCTGATCAATCCCACGGGTGGTCTTATATTCTTTACAGGACAAGCAGAGTGCACTTTGGACAGCCGCTGCCGGTGGATACAACGATATTGTAAAGCTGTTGTTGGAGAAAGGAGCATTTATAGACTGTGCTGATGAGGTGACCTTATACATTGAAAAGGATACACTTATACACAAAAATATTTACGCTGTAAACATTTTTAGCATATGATAATCATGATATATATCGTGTATATCTTACGTTACTTACTTATATGGGAATGACGTATATATGCAAAAAGTAAATATGCGTCAGTCGTGTGTTATCAGTACTATTTAAACCACTTGTAAGAAAACCAACAAATAGAGAATGCGTTTAATATATGCAACAAAAAGACTCTTATATATTAAATTGTAAGCAACTACTCTTCTGCACTGAATTATCTATAAGCAAACATTTTTGATACATTTATTTGAAATATGTTAAATAATTTGTGTTATTTACACAGAAAAAAGTTACCCCTATGATGGTTGCTTCAATGAAAGGCGAAACCAAGGTAGTGGAAACTTTGATAGCAGCTGGGGCTAATGTCAACAGAATCGCAAAGGCACGTGGAATGGTCTTTAGTGTGTTACTTCTTTCTATACTTCTTAAACAGTGACCATGCAGGCATGCTTAACCTCTCTTTACCGAACTATTATTCCGACATCGGTTTTTTTGGTGAATGCTTTCCGCTCTGGCGATAACACGTTATTATGCCGCAAGACTTTACACCTAGCCTTTTTAATTGAACATATTGAAAAAAATGCGGTTCTTACCGAAATTCATACAAGAGTATCCGCGTATATCCGCGTACTTATTTATTTTATCATAACTTTCCTGTATGTTGTTTAAATGAATGTATTCAAAATAAACCATGTCTGCAAAGGGAATCATATTTGACAGCAAACGCTTACCCGCACTAGCCGTTCTGAGCTTTACTAAGTATTTAAGGTTTAATTGTTGCTATTTATTGTTAGATGAATGTGATGGCCCTCGGACTTGCTGCTAATAATGGGCATGCGCCAGTTGTAACGTTGCTGTGCAAAAATGGAGCTATTCTGAACCATAAGGACAAGGTATGGTATATATGATCAGGTGGATAACAACAAAAAACTCAATAAGTTCCTTCTTGGTATTAAAGAAATCCGAAGTACTGCTTTTATGGGCATGGGTATTCCCAATCCCTAGCATAAAAGGTGTGCTCCCTTGCTCGAATTAAATACAAACGGGTGTATCGTACTTATGTGTAAGCACGTACATTCCAAACACACATTTATACACACACACACACACACACATATATCTATATATATATATATACATACATACATATATGATTTCTATGATGTTCAGGCATGTTGGTCTATCTCAGCACACAGGACAACATATAGCATTATTGGGCGTCATCTTTCACTTTTCAACTATATATATATATATATATATATATATATATATATATAGAGAGAGAGAGAGAGAGAGAGAGAGAGAGAGAGAGTAGGATTGATATAGGTCAGATACGTCTAGTCAGATACGTATATTCAGACATTACGGAAAAAAAATTAATTTCCTTACCTTTTGCGTTAAAGGAAGGACGGGCACCACTCTGGCAAGCAGCATTCGAAGGACACCAGGATGTGGTTACGGCTTTGCTTGATGCTGGAGCGACTGTCGATGCCAAAGACAAGGTAAGGGAACTGTAAAAAAATACAAATCAGCGGTTTATAAGGTAAGTGATGAAGATGGAAGCGTTTCAGATTTAACGGTTATTTGATTATTCAGTTATCTCCAAACAAGAATATTCTCTCTATTCTCTCTATTTTTTTAGTTTGTCTTGAAAGTATTGACTAAAGCGAAAATCACATAGACGCTCTCCTTTCTGTAGTTACATTTGCGTGATAACCCGAAACCCACTACATGTTTATATTCAATTTCTTATCTTAGAAATTGTAATTATATTTTTTGTGGTTCTTGTAATAAGCTATATTAAATAATCCACGACATCAGTTATAATTAAGTGAAATCCAAGTAAATAGGGAAACCAGAAAAAATGCTTTACTGTTACTTTCAGGAGATGTCAACACCCCTGATGGTGGCCTCGCAGAACGGATATGTAGAGATTGTAAAACTGCTGATACAGAAGGGAGCGGAGGTGAATGCAATCGACGAAGTAAGTTAAATAAATAGAATGTTACAAAATAAAGAGCTCCTGGTTAATACTAGACAAAATTGCGTTAGGTCAAGGAATACAAACATTGTGTTGCAGCGCTACCCAACTGTGAATCACATTTATATATATATTAGACCTTGGTCCAACCAATAAGCAAACACAATGCGCAAGACCATGGCATGACCAATTTACAAATACCATTTGTTAGACTGTGATATATCCTATCCAGAGAAACAATGTGTAATGTTAAATGTTAAAGCTTGGTCCGAGCAATCAATACCTACAATATGTTGGAGCATAAACCAGCCAATCATAAGATAAAATAAGTCAGTTCAATTAAAACACAAATTTTTAGAACAAGGTGTATCCGATATACCAAATGTTATTATAAATCCATGGTTGAGCTATGATTACAGTGCATTAAACGGTTTTTGGCAAACCCAATTTACAAATACGAATTGTTAGACCGTCATAAGACCATCATTGGTTTATCATGGCGTAAACAATGTAAAAATATAATTTGATAAACACTGGTCTGACCGGTCTACGGGTACAATTGGACAGAACATTTCTACAAGAAATATATGACAGACCATGCATGATACATCCGATCCACAAATGAAATGCATTACATACAGTACCTTAACCGACCTAAGGCTCCTCAAGCCACGGTATTTCATAAAGGTATGATAATAATCCGGTGATTCGATGGGAAAATATACCTGAACTTTGGTACATATGCATTCATAATTTGCTTCACATGCCTCATATGATATGAATATTGAGACAGGAAGATGAAATATACATTAACTTCTCAGGATACTTCCAGAAAATAAATCTACATCCGATTTTACCTAATCGTTCAAATTAAAATTTTCCGTTCTTCGGAAGATAAAATAGACATTCACTTTCGACAGTTTCATAGGAGGATGAACTATGCATTAACTGTTGACTCTACCTTCAGAAAGGAATCAGTGCTTTGTCTTTGGCAGCTGGTAAGGGAAATACTGATGTTGTCAGGGTGTTGCTGGAACACGGCGGAGATATCAACATCAGTACAAAGATAAGCAATAAATGCTTGCTGATAGCCCCTATATTTAATAAAGGATTTATACATGCAGATAAACACATCCTTTGCTGAAATTGTAATTCGCGTCCTACAAAGAATAAATAAAACTGATGGATAAGTGAAGCAGAACTGGATAAATTCATAAAATTGTATACTTAATATACTTGAATATTGGGCAAATTTAATGCACATAAGCCCTTTTTGATCGACGGTTTCATATTTGTGGGAAACGGTGATTTTGTACGTGTTGATGGGAAGTTTGTAAACTAACTACTGCACTGTTACAGACATGTCAATCACTTTACAGCTAGCTTTTTTTGTTAAATACTGGAACTTCAATTAAAACGCTTATAAGTTCAAACATGTTCCATCAAACCAAAGTTTAAGTTTACAACAATTTAGAGAATATTCTAAGCTTTCAGAAAATGTATATTTTAAGGGGTTCCAAAACAGCAGATTGTTCATCATAAAGTAAAATCTGACACAAAGTCAGGTCATACTCGGGGACCAGTTCTGCTACCTTAAAATTATTAAGAATGAAGAGGTTAGCATCCCAGACAATAAATGATTATGTGCGAAAAAGACAAAGACAAAAGGAATTATGTAGTATGTATTGTATGCTCCATGTTTTTCTGTATATTAAGTACTGCCCGCAGACCCAGCAAACGTACCCTTCCTGTATCTTATTATTTCTTATTATTTGACATCAATTAATTTTATTATTGCCCCTGAAAGACGGCATGCGTTCATCCCCCATCGTTTGTGTGTGTGTTTTTCTATACAACAAAACTTACACAGCCATGAACGAAATCTCTATTCTAATATTATACCTTTCAGAGTCTTTGATAAATCGACTCAAACAGCGATTCCGATTCTAATTTAAATAACTTTACATAAATCATATATAAATGTGACATAATCATGTATATATAAATTATTTTCGTCTTTTACTTTGATGTTATGTTCTATTTCATTAGAGGTCCGTTCTATTTGGACATTAAGGGTCGAATTCAATATGGACCAATATAAATAAATTTGAACATTCTGTCAATAGTCTGTATGCACGTTAGTTAAAGTTTTTCTATTTACTAGACTCGAGACGTGATTGGTCTGATTTCTTTAATCTTTTTATTTGAAAAAAAAAACCATTGTATACCGAATGTACTAATATCAATTTCATTATAATGATTTTAATGGATATAAATTTAGGACGAAAAATTATGTTAATTTCCGTTAAAAACTTGTATAAACTTGTACCAATGGTTCATGTTGTTAATTTTAAGTCCACTGATATGAAGTTTTATTAAACAAAAGTTTCTATGAATTTCTGTTTTACTCTTGAATATATTCCTATATATTGATTTCATTTTAGTCCGGTGTGTCTATTCTGGCGCTGGCATCGAACAACGGTCATCTAGACGTCGCGAAACACCTACTGGAGAAAGGAGCCAATGTTATGTCTGCAAATAAAGTGAGAAAACATACATCTGTTCCATACATGTTCTCCATTTTAAATGTCAGTTTGTGTTATATTAACTTTTGATTTTATTTTGGAAGTCTGCTATTTTGATCTGATTGGGTGACTCTTCTTTCTTTTCAAGATACTATATCTGGACCTGAAAAAAGCGACATAAAGACGTACATTATATATTTTCATATATGTTAAAATAGTCTTTTCAATACAAGAGATTATTATTATTATTATTCTTATTCTTATTATTATTATTATTATTATTATTATTATTATTTTTATGGTTATAATTTAATAATTCTGGTATTACTTTATCACTTTCTCAGAAAAATCCTTATCAACCTGGTATTGGTATGACGTAAATGACATCATTCAACAAGTTATGCTTTAGTTTTATATTTCATTTATTACATCCATGTCATTTTATTGGTCCATATGTTGGTTCTCTTTTAATGCATAACGCCTATACCTATAATTGTTTAAAAATAATATCGTCTCAGATCGGCAGGAGTGCATTATGGCAGGCCGCTTATGAAGGGAATTATGAAATTGCCGTCCTCCTGGTTGAACATGGTGCGGATGTGAACCATACTGATATGGTAGGTACTATTGTATAAGGCAGTAGGCTTGGTTAGATATCATTTTTCTTATATTATGATAACGAAACAAACATTATAGCGATGTTTAATTATAAAACACTGATATATCGAAATGTAAGTATCCGGCACTGGAACTCCACCACCTGTAACCATGTCACAATTGCCAGATTTTCTGACATGTTTATGAGGCTACCCCTAAGCAGGAAATTCTGTCAAACATTTCGAACATTTTCATTTTGAACATACCGATACGCATTTATTTTTATATTATAATATTACGTCTGTATAGGATTTCATGTTCATTTCAGTTAATAGAAATCAATTTCATTCTTGAAAGAAAATTCTAAACACAGAAAGACCGTGTTGATGTCATTATCTATAGGTAATAATCCTTCCCACGGGTAGGAGCATTTCTTTTCTTGTAACAACGTAAAACTTTATGTGAGCAACAGCCATAAAAACCGTCAGTGGGTATTGAAAATAAAGTTTTATGTCATGCATGCCCATTAGACAATCACTTCAGCGTGTATTGTGAGTGAGTCTTCGTGGTAAAAACCTAGGCCAGCGGTTTTGGTGGCGAGAACACACCAAACCGTATACTAACTAATTCTAAATCTAATCCTGAAAGTGTTTTATTATGTTTAGCCCTTCGTCCTCCATTTACTGTGATGAAAATAACCCTCTCCATTTACTGCGAAAAATAATTTTTATTTGTATTTATTTTTGTGCCTGTTTGCGGACAGGATATTAATTCTGGGGTGTTGATCCCCCCCCCCCCCTTAATCCTAAACCCATACGCACATTGAATACACACAAAATCCTTTTATTACTTGATGAAAATATATTGTATTTATTGAAATACGTAAGTAAAGCATGATATAGTTTACAAAAATGAGCTGCACGAATCGAGCAAAAAAAAATAAAATCTAATATCCCTTTTATATCCAAGTAATGTTTTAATGTATTAATTCGGAACATGAGACCACGATCCACATATCAATTACTGAGTCACGAACATATGGAATACATATAACCACTTGTGTCTGACATCTGTTGATTAACGTAAAGTTTCCCATATGGATAGGATTATTAAAAGTTATGGCCTTATTATTTGCAAAGGAAATCGGTATCTATTATTTGATTACACACATGTGACCAAAGTTTTCTAATTCTAGCAAGGGAGCACACCATTGATGGTATCAGCTCAGAACGGGCACTTTGATATCGTTAAATATCTGTGCGAACATGGCGCTGACGTGAATCATGCTACAGAGGCAAGCGTTTCATCTGCTATTCATCTGAATTAATTTCCAGCTTTTGATTACCTTGTATGCAAATATTCAAATATTTTGTAAACAGTCGATACCTTGCAACATGCTTGATGTCTATTCTTCTTGAATTCTATTGATCAGTAAAGTGTTTTAGGCAATATATTAAACATTAGGCACTGTCTCATAGCCCAATTATAATTTAGTGTCAGTATGAATATATGAATTAAAACGACAACAGTAATGTTTAATCATTAAAAAGCAATATTATTTAATAATCGATTATTTTATCAAATCGATACATAAGATGCCATCGAGCAGTTTCTCATTTTATAATTGTTTTTATTATTTTTTTTTATGGTTTGAAAGGATGGGACTGCGGCCATCTTGGTTGCTAGTGGCAAAGAACATTCTGTAATCGTCAAATATCTTATCGAAAAAGGAGCCGCAGTTTCGGCAAAATCAAAGGTGCGTCTTGCTCACCCGATCCCGAAGGGAACCATACACAACTTTATCGCACCTTAACTGTCATAATTTTCATGTGGAGTAATTAAATGTGAAACAATTATATTTTATATTGAGTTTAATGACAAGTGTAGTTGTAGAGAGCACGCCCGCCAAGATCAAAATCCGACACTCCTGTGTTTTTCAGTATGTTCCTGAGGACCGGGTGCACTTGAACAAGCGTTTTTTATACCGATGAGTGCCTCTCTCTTATCATAATTTATTGAAAATAAAGTACACACACACACACACATATATATATATATATATATATTCATAATATATTTATATTTTCATAATATATTCTTTTTCATATATATTATTTATATTTCAGGATGGTGGAACGGCGGTTTGTTTGGCTGCAGACAACGGTGACTTAGATCTGGTGAAGTTTCTATGTGACCGAGGAGCCGATGTTAACGAGGAAAGAAGCGTATGTGTTACGTTTGAGAAAGGACTTGATCGTGCATCCGCATTGTTTCTCTTTCATTTTTTTTCCAGTTTTTTTTTATTTTTTTTTTCTTAATTTTGTTATATTTGTTTTCTGTCTCTTTCTGTCAAAAGGATGGACGTACTCCACTTTGGAAGGCAGCGTTTGAGGGTCATTTTGAGGTTGCAAAACTGTTAATTGCACAAGGCGCGAAAGTAGATCATGTCGCGAAGGTAAATATTTATCTCCTGGCTCAGTTTACATAATGTTGTGTCAGATTCTAAAATTATTATAGATATTTTATACTTGATCAGCAAAACGCTCCTTTAAATAGTTTTAATTATCAGGTTCATCTGACTCAGGTGTAAAATATAAATAAAAAAAATTAATTATTTACTAAAACAACATATTGAGTAATATCGTAACATTAGGTAGTTAATTTTTTTGCATGTTTTGTGTTACACTTTTTTATTCGGAGCGTTAGGTAAAATTTTAATTATATGTATCACCACACAGTAATCTATACAGGGTATACTCATCATTATAAGTATTTGATGCAATTTTTTTAAATTGTTGATGACCCAAGGGAATATCCAGCTTCGGTAATATTTGCTGTTACCTTACCTTATGTGGTTCTGATTTTTGTGGTAAATAATTCCACCTTTGCGAGAGTCGTGGATGGGTTTCCTTTGAAATCGACTATTGTTATTCACGGAAATAATCCTTTTGTTTTTTTTTAGCACCGTCTAGTGTTCCAATATTAAACAATTTAAATGATTAATTAAACCACGGTCTGGATCATACTTAAGCCCACGGCAGTGAAAATACTGCTATTCATATTAAAAATGAATTTTTCCACATGTTAACAAAAAAGGAAACAATCCACTTTCAATGTCTTCCCCTAAGTTATTAATTTATCTGAATGAAACACAAGATGACTTCAATAGAGTACCTAAAATATAGAAAAGGTATTACTATAATTGTTAATGAAGATCGACAGTAAAGAGGTATAACCTATTGAAACCCTCGAGATCATATAGCAAACTACATTGAAATTATTAAATACTTACGTCATATTATTTTGTAAGGACGGAAGTACTCCGCTGATGGTTGCGTCTCAGGGAGGATACCAAGATATAGTCAAATATCTTTTGGATAAAGGAGCAGACCCAAACAGAGCATCGATCGTAAGTATTGATCAAGTTAACCACTTTCTGCTTTCTCTTATCCCGTAATGTTAAATGCTGTTATAGGATACATTTTCATAAAATCACTCACCAGACAAAAGCGGTACTCTCCAGAGTGCTCTCCATAGACTATATATGATACTGCAGCAGTTCCAAAGAAATTACTCTCCCGCACGTGAGCAACTAAATTTAGTCTGCCGCGTCAACGATAACACTCTTAAACAAATTTCTTATACATTTAAGTATTTTTCAAAGGTTATCATTTATCAAACTTGAATGATAATATCATGAATATTCTACCTTCGGCAGAGTACAAAAAAGGCAAAATCTATACCTATACATTCCATTTTGCTTAACAGTAATGTTTCCTGCGCAGTATCATGGATCATTTGTCTGAATAAGGAGCATATTTTCAATCAACAACGACCGGATTGATGTCGTTACACTCCTGTGTCAGAATGGGGCCGACGTGAATCATGAAGACGAGGTAATTCTGTTATTTAATTACCTTCTGACAATGCTATATTGAGGTTATGAGCTTCCTTGGCGGAGGTCTGCGCTCTCTGAGCACATTTCTAGTCTTATCTATGAGTCTAGCAAATTCACTCACAGAACTATCCTCACAAACGTATTCTCCTTTCTTACTGAATAAAAATTACATATAACACCTCCAACCGGCATGGATCTAAGGGAGATTCACCCTAAATTGCTCAGAAGTATTGACACTGTGAGTAGGAGTCAAGGCAGTACGTGACCATCGTGTATAAATAAACCCTTAGATCCAATAGAGACCGACATTGTACTGATGTAGAAAAAGCATCAGGTTGCATGCGTTAGTTATATATATATATATATATATATATATATATATATATATATATTTATATATATATATATATATATATATATATATATACTCGTGTGTACGTAAAGGCCTTTTACGTTCGTAGAAACTATAAGGAGTTTACTTGGGAGCAAAGGCTTGCATCAAATGAAGGTGGAACTATTCCCATTCGTACTTGAACAAAACTGGGGATAAATTAACGAGAAGACAAACATGACTTGCTTTTTTATTCCAATCTATTGTTTTTGTTTTGCCTGTTGGAGATGGCCAAGTCCTAATGTTCTCAGTTCAAGTCTCTCATGGGCCTTTATGACAATGAACATATGACAAGTGCGGGTCTTAACCACACCGAAATACATTTCTCTGTTTGCAGGATTCTCAGACTGCCATGTGGCCGGCAGTTGCCCGGAGAAACAAAGAGATAGTGCAAATTCTTGTAGAGTACGGGGCCAACGTGAATAAACAAGATAAGGTATATTCATGTTCATTTAGGTTTCACTAATCCACCAAATGCCTATAGCCAATTCATAAAAATCACAATTAATTTTCACATTCACCATACATTTTTGTTCCTTAGTGCCACCACTCCATACTCTTTGTAAAGTAACACAATTTTTAGGGACTTTTTATTTATTTTTTGTTCATATTTTAGAGGTCAATCCTGTATAATTTTTTCTCAAATCATCATCTTCAAGTTGTGATTTTTGCCTGTTAACATGAACTTATTGAGTGCAGTTGACATACTCTGTCAATAATTTTTTTATTAAGTGGCATTTATTTGCGTCTTATTTTTTTTAGTAATCTTGCAAATGTTTTACAATATCACTAGATATATAGTATACTGAGTAATTATAGCAATAGCTCATTGCATAACTGTAAATTCAATTCCTTAAGCTTGTTAAGAAATATCTCATGTTGTAAAATTGTACAAATACAGCGCCATTTGGCACTGATTTATGCTTTTCATACTTTTCATGACAATTTGATACTTTTTTCTTGTAAGAATAATTGCTTTTTCTCATAAGATCCTGAGTCGGATCATGGAGTGGAAGGTCCTCCGTTCTAAACCGTGCCTCAATGGCATAATGTTGCAATCTCGTTAAATCCTTAGATATTCGCTCTGATGGTATTTAACATATATATCATTCCTATCGTATATTTAACCTTCATCAACATTAAGTAGACGGTGCCACCAACCGGCCATGGACACACCCTTAAAAAAACATTGGTTTCTTATTGGCATGAACTTTTACGATAGTAGTATCATGGTTTGATTAAAATATAATATAAAAAAAATACATTTTTGTTTATTTTACACAGAATGGAGTCAGCCCCCTCCTGATTGCTTCTCAAAAGGGTGACACTTTCCTTGTAAAGTATCTACTTGACAACGGGGCCGATATCACCTCTAAAGCGTCGGTTAGTAAGACTAAAATGGTTTTGTTACATTGGTCAATTTAAACTTCCTGAAAGCTTATGCTTTTACAAACCAATATGATCACTTACGGATGTAAAAAAATATAATGAATAACACAAGTACCTTAATATGAATAAGGGAAATTAATCTAATTGTCATTGAGCGCTTTCGGAGTTTTAGATAGTTATACATCAGCTTTGTTTTAGTTACTGTTTATACCTACTTCATGTTACTGTATGCCTAACATGAATACATATCATGGGATTATGAGACAGAAAGGACAGTGTGCACTTGGAATGGCTGCCAACGGCGGACACAACGACGCGATCATTATTCTGTGCGAGAGAGGAGCCACTGTCGACTCTGAAAGCGTAGTGAGTAATTAACCGTACTCGCATCGAGTTAAAATTATTCATATCAAAGCAACGCAGCCCGAACGGTTTTTTCATATTTAAACATTCCTTTAACTTGGATTAGCCAGTACATTCGCCAAGCCAAATCAATTCTAGTGGACCCGCCTCATCATCCTGATTCTCAAATGTAAATAAAAATATATACTGGGCAATAAACACACATGAACAAACGGACAGGGATAATAACAACTCACTTATGAATTCACTCCTAAAGGAGCATTGTTTAAAACCTAAATTGTCATATCCTCAATTCTTGATTTAATGGTTATATATCCAGACCCATTTGTGTGTCGAAAGAAAAATTAAGAAGCAAATATACTACTTTTCAATAATCTGCACAAAATCTGACAAATAAACACAAGAAACTCTCATAGTTTACTGAACGTAAACCTTGGTTTGCTGTAGGATGGTAGAACACCTCTTTGGCAAGCTGCATATGAAGGTCATGCCGATGCAGCAGCGACGCTGATAAACAACGGAGCGAATGTTAACAAAATCGACAAGGTATTGGTTGCTAAATTCAGTTATGACAAATCCAGAATAAACTTGTAGCTATGTGGGTGATTTGAAATATGTCTTTTATAACGGTATAACTGTAATAATGTTCCCAGTGCTTTCTTTTGAACGTTCAATGAAACATGTCGTGAAAGATACATTAACAGTAAATGATTATGTGCGTTTTCTCGTGAAAATATTGATGATAAAGGTGGTCAGCAGTACCATTGTTTGCAAAAAAATTATCATTTAATACTCCGTTTCCTCTAAACGAGTAATACTTAAAACTTATATTTGTTTTTCAGTGGCAAATGCACTGAGAATCAATTTTTTTTTTTTTTTACAATTAAACAATTAATATGAATTATGTTTCAGTGTAGGCCTTCACAATTCTCTTTATGAATAGTTTCCTGCTTTCTTACTGCTGAATCTGAGCATTTACATAATAATAATAATAATAATGATAATAATAATAATATTATTATAATGATTTATTAATATGATTGTTATTTTCATTGCTACGGTTTTCGGTTATACTTAATCTCTTATCAACGTCCAATAATGTTAGAGTGCTGAAGAAAATACTGTTCATACTGTTCCATAAAGCTAAAATGCCTATGTGTATGTTCATATTCATATTCATATTGTAAACAGAATGGTGATAAAGTGCGAATACGGGATTTTACTAAAACATATAGTCATGTCATATTCACTGTATGATTTACCCTTCAGCCGAACAGCGATGAGGAATCGGTATAAACACCAGAATTCCGATATTTTTATATCTCTCTGCCATATATCTCGGCAAATCGAAAATACCGTTCCATAAAGCTAAACGGCCCATATGTATGTTATTCAGAAGAATAACAAGAATGCTCAGACTGAACACGTAGGGTTAATAGTAATTTCTTCTTGCTATTAAAACCACTGGGCTCTCATACCAGAATATTGATGTTGCCCTGTTTTTCCAGGTATGTAAAGACAGAATTCATTTCCCCCGGATCTTGTTTTTAAAGCTACCTCTTAAAATTTGGGTTAACCGAAATGCCATGAGGAGATAGTAAAACAATAGTAAAACAGCTTATAAATATATATATATATATATATATATATATATATATATATATATATATAATGCTCAATCATGAAAGTTTATTTTCAAATATGCAAACAGTAGGAGGGTAACAGTGATTTGCTTGGAATAATAAAATCATGTTTCCCCAGACCGGGAGCACAGCTCTGATAGTCGCTGCACAGAACGGCCATGATGAAGTCGTCAGGCTCCTGTGCGAGAACGGAGCAGACGTCAGTATTACTACAGACGTAAGTAACTTACACCAAAAGACGTTATCTTCGTAAAACACAATTACAACGAGATAAAACAATATTACGTTTCCACAGCTCAAATAATGTGCCCCGATGTAATTTATATCTGGGGTCTGAGATTACGTACATGTATGGTCTAAGGTGTTTTTGTTTTTTTTTTTATCGGGGTGGGGGTTCATTTGATGAAGCGGTTCTTCGTATAGTACTTTGAAATACGAACAATATAACAATAACAAGATATCAAAAAGAGACTTTCTTTGACTAGAGAAAGATCAATATAAATAAATTATATCAAGTGGACAAGCCATTATAATTATTATCATTAATTGCCAGAATGTTCAGTCTCTTGAAACTTTGGTCTTTTGTTCTTTCGGATCATGTTATATATATATATATATAAATTTATATTAATGTTTCCAGAACGAGCTCACTGCGCTGTTGTTCGCTCTGCAGGAAGGTCACACCGGGGTTGCAAAAATATTGGTTGAACACGGTGCCATCTTAAAGAAAAAGGTGATTTGAATTCAGATATTTATACATCTTCTTTGTGTCTTCCTGATGTTTGATTTTTCATTGTGTAATGTTAGTTTAAATTTATCATTGTGAGCTCCGGTCATATCACAGACACACCTTGCTGGGTGCATGATGTTAAAGCCTACACTCTGAGGCTCTCACATTCGAGTGTGTATTCCCCAGGTACTCTGTGATTTGGCGTATAACAGTTAAAGGGGCCAAATCACCTATCTGACCTTTATGAACTAAAAGTTTTTCAATGGAGCTTTTATAAAAAAAGGCAAGAAAACGTGGATATCACCGCACACAGGATGCTTGATTTGTTTATATCAACCTGTTGAATATATGCGGGGCCTTTAAAAATAAAACAAATTCAACAAGGCCATCTGGCAGCATGTTAGATAAGCCAGAGCTTTTCAAATTGGGTTTTGCAACAAGTTGCCTTTCTACTCCCGCATATATGACACCTAACGTTACATACTTTTTCCCGTTTGTCAACATTGCTGTGTTTACAAAAATGTTGCTGTTAAACAAGTTCATACATCCTTGACAAAGGCCTCATAAGAACTTTTCACAACCAAAATTACCCTTAGATCATTTATAAACACACAGAGGAGGAGAGCTATCACATAAACTTCTTTTTCAAAAGATAAGTGTAATGGCATCTTTAACGCTTGCATCTTGCACACTTCTCCGGTTACAATATTCACACTGTATATAATCTATGATATCTTCTATGATGGACGTGTATATTTACAGTATGTTCTAGTCATTTAAAAAAAAAAAAACTCGTCTGGTATCATTCTTCTCAAATAGGGAATCTGATATTTCTCAGATATGGAACGTTGCACTGATTTAAAGAAGTCCTACAAAATATATGTAGAGGTGATATAAGTTGAAATTACACACTTTTTTTTATCACACTCTTGTCACATTATTTACCAAACTTTTCTCGATGAAAGCAGAACTTTCTCCTCCTTTTCCTGCACCACTTCTCCATTACACGAATTAATCTTGCACTCAGCCTTAGTCGTGTGCATCAAATCATAACACGTAGCAATGTTTCCTTCCTTTAATCGTCAGTTAACCTTCCTATTTATAACCGCCCGTATACCGCCCTTTCTCTAATCCTCATTATACCTTCCTACCTACAATCGTCCGTATACCTTGCTACCCATAATTGTCCGTTTACCTTCCAACCCATAATTGTCCGCATACCTTCCTAAATTTAATCGTCCGTATACCTTCCTAAATATAATCGTCCGAAAACCTTGATACCTTTAATTGTCTATATACGTGTCTTTATTCATAACATTTTTCTTCACTTCAGCAAGAGGTTACACCATCCGTCTGAGGTGCCGGAGATGTAGGAAAGAAAAATATTGAGTTCTCCAGAAGAATAAACATAGACTTTTACATTCTCTATATGCATTCCTCGAAACCACTACAACAGAGAAATGATCGTTTATAATCTAGCAAACTTTCTCAAATGGCTGTGGTGTATCTTTTAATGATGACGTTATTTAAAGATTTTTACATTTACCATCTTTCATATTTAAGGCACATACTTCAAGTATTTGCTTTCTCTTCACGAAGAAATACATAGTATGATGCACATGCACCCTTGCACATTGACGGGTACATGTGAATTACGCAGGTTGTTTTTGTTTGTTGCTTGTGTCAAGGTACCTAGTTCTTTGGCTTAAGATAGAATCCCTGGCAAAAAAAAAAAAAATAAATTTAAAAGCATTTATCTCAGGATAGGTCCATGGTATATTAGTGGCACTGTCTATTAAATGAGGATGAGAATTGATACGATGAGGATGAAATGTTATTATTAAGCCTTTTGGATTACATGTGTTTATATGCGTGGGGTTAAGCATAATCCAGAAGGCGTAACCTGTCGTTGAGACATTAGAGCGGAATATCTGCGGTTCTAGTGATATTTCACTATTAGGCCATTGAAACATCGGTGGGGTTCGAACCGGGAACCTTCAGTTCCAAAATTAAACGACTAAACCACTAGGCTACGTCCTACCCCTGTAATATGTATAAATGAAAATCACATTCATTTACATATGAAATTTAACATTTTTGAAAATTTTAAATTTCTAAATGGTGCTCAATGTTAAGCAAACAGTACAGGCAAACTGCTTTTTTGTGGACTCGTATCAAACTGCATGATAATATCTCAAAATCGTTTTTTTTTATCTCAATCATGCTTCATTCATGTTTAAAAAAATTAACATTTTTCATTGGATTAAAATTGAAAAATTCATTTTTAAATTAGAAAAAACACATGATGCCATTAGAAAGAGCTCTATACTAGGAATAAAATGATATTTACTTTGTAGGGTTTAATATGCTTTTGAAACAGATTTAGATTGATTTTAAATTATGTTTTGTTTTTGCTACCTTATTTGATATTTTACAAATGAATGTATGTCTAATCAAGGTTGAGAAGTCTCATTTTCTGGTCCAATCAAGGTTGAGAAGTCTCATATCCTGGAAGAAATAAAATGGGAGACAGCAGACTACTTGTATTTTCAGGCGCAAAAAGGCCAAAACTTATTCCTGGAGCTTTATTTTTGTCTTGATGTTTATGTATCTGATTGGCTAATCATGACCTGAATAATTATCAGTATTTCTTTCGAATAGATAAAATGTATTAGTTAGTAGATTCTTGTCATCATCATTCACTTAATCGGTTTTACAATTGATCAGAATAAGAATATACATACCATATCAAGCCTTCTACAATTATGAATGTTTTAACATATCCTGGAGCTTTATTTTGTCTTGATGTTTATATGCATCTGATTGGCTAATCATAACCTGAATAATTATTAGTATTTCTGTCAAATAGTACAATGTGTTAGTCAGTAGATTTTTGTCACCACCATTCACTTAATCGTTTTTACAATTGTTCATAATAAGATTATACATGTCATATCTAGCCTTCTACAATTATTAATGTTTTAACATATCCTGAAGCTTTCTTTTGTCATATTGTTTATGCATCTGATTGGTTGATTATAAACTGAAGAATTATCAGTTTTCCTGTCGAATAAAGAAAATACATGATTAAGTAGGTTTGAGTTTTTTTTGGTGATAGAAATTTTTGTTGTTGCCTCTAGTGCAGCAACATCGTCTTTTTGTCATAGAAACACCATGTATCATAACGCCAAGTGTTTGTCTTTTATTGGATGGGTTGTCTTTAGGTGTGACAGTATTGTGTATGCTGTAAGAATCATGATTGACAGGTGAAACCTTGGATTCATTCAGATCCTCAACATCAGATGCAGAGGAATCAATACCTTTATGTCAGCTTTATATTCAGTAGTGTCAGAAATACTGATTTGGTCAGTTTCCATGGTTGAAGACTCCTTGACACAAATATCAGATTCAGACTGTTTAGAACTATGTGATTCAGAGTCTATCGCAACATAGGAGACTGAGGAATTAAGGTCTTCAGATGTGTGAGTAATGTTAAACAGTTCCTGTCTGAGTTGAGCATTTTCTCTTTTATGTTTGTCACACTCATAACATTTGTTTGACACAACCCCTACTAGATCAGGGTGTAGTTGCAAGAGTTTATTAAGTTTTTGGTTCATGAGTTCAACAGTTCTTTGGAAGAAAGCGACATTTTATGCAGGTCCACACTGTGGGGAAATGACCAATGCATGACCAGTGAAGCCATGCGACACAGAGGGTACATTGTACCATATGTTTGTTATTGTACTTATGGTTGTACTTACAGTTTGTGGAGCAGTAAGTAGTTTCTGTTTTGTGTTCACAGTTTTTGGCACGGGTTGGACTACTTGCAGATGGTTTGTTTGATGATTTTCTAAGTTCTTTGAGCTTTTCTTGAACCGAGCTGTATACTCCATTTGCGATAAACCAAATGCCACATTAATTTATGTCCTGCGATACTTGACTTTGTGATGCCAACTTGTTGCGTAGGCTATATACTGCAGGCATTTGGATTTGGTGAATGTGGCCGCCTCATCGTGTGACATATTTGAGACAAGATCTGACCAGTTTGTTTTTAGTTGTTTACAAAGTTTGTTTTGGGCCTGTAACAATGAAGCGTTTGTGGTTCCCCTGTTTAGATTGGCAGCTTTAACTAGTGCGTCACTCTTGCCAGGCAATCAAGGAACGAGTTCTAAGCCAGCATCACTGGCGTCTCAGGTAAGAATGGGTCAGAAGAGATAATCCAGGTGACAATAGGGACCCATAAATAGACAGCAACTGAATCGCCAATCGGCGATATGATCATCTAAATTGTTTAGTTTCTGTAACATATTGTGGTATTAAACTCACCCTGGCGCTGAGTTCTTTAGCGGAGTTCATTTAAAAAGTCTGGGTGCTACTATAGAACGCGGGCTTCAGCCCGGGTTAAGCCCAACAACTATAGGATACTGCTGCTTGCATCTTAATTTTGCACTTATTTTATCAGCCACTTACACTCTCCTCGATAACATAAATCCTAAACATCATCACGTCCGTCCGTATACACTCATAACCTTGTTGAAACAGTGCGTGAGTGATCCTACATTCGCTCTGAAGCCCGCGTTCTATAGTGACTCTAGAGTTCGTTGAAAATAGAACGCATTTCCACCAAAACAGAGGATAAATGTGAGAGTTGAGTTGAAGCAAGACTTCCAGTATCGACGCATGCACCTGTGATTCCTGAAACCATATAGAAGCCCAGAAAAGAATTTTGATTGCATCACCCAAGCAATTTTTGTAGTTTTATAAATAAAAAAGTCATAAATTTAAACAAAAAAATATGTTTTAGGCACTTTTGGTGCCAAACATCTACCTTAAAAATGTTTTTTTTTATAGGTTATAACCTATGCTTAAAATCTTCCTGATAGAACTTGCCAAACCTGGTTTTTGTGTTTACTATCACTGATGCGGTATGAGACATGCGGTAAAAAGGAAAACCGCGTGCATATACCGCGCGCGAAATAGCGCTCATTGGATCTGGTTATATATGGTTGACAGGATGCACCGCGATCGATAGCAGGTTTTGACGTCACGGGGCCAATATCGCAGTGTTTTCTCTCCCACAAAGTGAATGCTCCATATCATTTTATATCGTATTCTATATACTGCGTTTAACTGCTGAATACCGCAGCGCCCATTAACGCAGGTCTCCCTGCCCTGGATTAGTAGCTTCGAAATGAAGGACTGGAATATTATCTATACAGTTTGAGGCATTCTGGGATTGATAATGTTATATTTTTTTTCCAGGCTTTAATCCTCGTAGTCCTGAAGAAAATCCAATGCGATTATAAAAAAGAGAGAGAGGGCTCCTTTATTACACTGCGGCATGTGTTATTCGGGACAGTTAAGACATTGTATCAAGTGTCTAGGTCAGGAAACTACCGATTTTGTTCATGTTCATGTTTTAGGCGTCTTGTATCAAAGCATCATATATATATATATATATATATATATATATATATATATATATATATATTTATATATATATATGAACACATGATGATAAATGTATATACGTCGTAAATATCCAGTTCTATTACATGTCATACTCTATATTTGTAGGCGATCCAGAGTTTTCGTGTCTGACATATATATACTATTATTCAGTAATGTGCATTCTAAAGAATGAAAGCCTCTGTCAATAGGAGGGTTCCTACTGAAGTATATTCCAGAAACCGTGTTTAGATTCACTTATTCGTCCTATATTCACAGGCTAATTCGCACCCTTCCACCAGAGGTCTTTTCTACTCATAACGAACCTTTTCCTGGTAGGCACTGTAGAACAGCCGGGACTACTTGCCAACTGCCAAACTTACAATCAAAATTTGTTACATTTCAAGGGAACATCTTGTGTTAATATTTTTCTGACCGGGTGCGGTCGACAACAAACAAAAATAGGGATCCATGCTTCCAGGAAAACACGTTTTATTCTTCCAAATTACAGTAGTGCACAAAAAGTGTGCATACAATAGATGACAGTTGACAAGTCCATACCAAGAAGAGTTGGTAGAAAAAAAGGGTGGCTGGTACCTCTATAATTAATACACAACAATAACATGACACAAGTTACCAGCAGTGCAACCTTAAACAAAATAACAATCAAATAAAATAACCAACAATTATGTTTGACGATTACATTCTATATACAAACATAACTTAGTACATATCATACATCAACATAATTATGACCACAATAAAAATCCTAATTGTCTAAACATAAAAAATTATTGGTAAACTACTGTCAATACAAAGCTCAAAAATGCCAAATAGCCGCTATCACATGTAGCCTACGGGGACCATGCATACGATGAGTAAAATCAGCATTTTTGTCTATTTGCACGGTGCCCGGAAGATAACAGGACGATTTTCACGGGCGCCGTTTCAATTTTTACTCGCCGTACGGGCGCCGTGGTGCTGTGCACGTTGCGCTCAATTCTACCGGCGTTTTCAACTCACCGTAAGAACGTAGAAAGGCCGTAGACAGCCCGTACATTCGCCTTACGGGCACCGGCTGCATCAGTACAATTTTCTGGGTAATTTTCTCGCACGGGCGCCCAGCGGTGTCTAACGTTGCCGTACGGGCACAACGCGATAACCTTACGGTCCCCGTAAGGGCCGTGTGCGATATGTGAAAAGTCGAATGGCTGCCGTGAGGGTCCCATTGGCTCCCTTGCAATGTAAAATTTGCCCTTGCGGTGTCCTCACGGTGCCCTGAATCTGAGCTGTCGGATACATAGATACAGCATTTTTCTGAACGAAAAATCCAAGTGCCCTTAATTAATTTATATTGATCTGAAAAATAAAATATCATCATAGTACAGTAAAAACTCGAAACTACGACCATCGGCGGGAGCTCGATATATATAGAGCTAATATATAGAGCTTAATAGAACTGGGAACGTGGAAAGGTGGTCATTTCAGGTGGTCGCTTTACTGAGGTGGTCATTAATTGAGGTTTAACTGTATATTGTTGTTAAAGGACTATTTATACCCGTTTCATTTATCTATGTCAAAATAAGACAGGGCGAGGAATATAGGCTCAAATCTTTTATGACAATCTGCGCATGATAATACAATACTTGTTATTAAATGCCGCTCAAACAGGTCAACGATAAGATTCTCTTGTTTCATTTTGTTTTGATTCCGTCCTATCCACATCTTCGTAGCTCGATGTTTACTAATCGACTTGCTCTTAATTTACTTTTCTTTCCTTTCTCTTCTTTCGCATCATGTTGAACAAATTACTGTTGTTTAAAAAGCAGCTAAATATATAATGCAGGAAATAACCTTAAGAGGCTGCACGGAGCCTTCGCACGACGTACTAGCTTCATGCATAGAACCCGCTCGGTCACCATATCGGTTCCCGGACGGCCCCCTTACCAACCAATTTCGGCCGTAGATTTGTGAGTGCAAAACAACGGGGGGAAATAACATGGTGAATGTACGGTCTCGAAAACCCACGGCAAGCCGCCAGGTTGAAAAAAAAAATCATACGGCGCACGGTGTATATGTTAGCTACGCATAAACGCAGGGCAACAGGTGTCGCTCCCTCTCGACTCACGAGAACAATACACCACCCTCGCCAAGTCTCCGCGTACCAACAATATATCTGACACGAAAACAGACAAAATATTATGTTTTCCTGCGTATTATGCAAAAAATTAAAGGTATGGTTCTCAGGCACTTTTTTTCATAAATCAGTGCGGGCTATTGGTATTTTACTTTTGACCTTTTTTGTATGTTTCAATAAGGGTCATATGATCAGGTAAAAGCATGAAAATAACCATTTGGTTTGCTATACAAGTAAAAGCACTACATAAATTGTATTGAATATTTTCTTGGAAGTTAAAAATTAAAATAACAATTTTTGATGCGGGAGGTTAAATTTGACGCGGGCGGTGCCTGAGAACCATAACTTTTATTTATTTTTTGGCCTTACCTACTTACTTTATTCTTTTCGTGCTACTGAGCACATAAGGCCGCTTCCAAAGATCTCCACTGTTACCTGTCCTCTGCTGTTTTCTTGACGAATCTTATGTTCAGGGTCCATCCTTGACCCCGTAGGATAATATATTTTAAAAAGAAAATGAGCAACCTTCAGTATATGTATACAATTTGCAAGGGTAGCGTTTATATATAAAAAAAAAAAAAATTAACAGCGCCTGAACCACTATCCATGACCTGCAAGCGTTATTAACAACTAGTTCACGTAACAGAACCCCCCCCCCCCCCCCCCCGCGACAGGTGTATTATGTCCAGGGATCATGCAGCGTTGGCAGGAATGTCAAACTCGTCTAGGTAGGAGCAACTATATCACTTGTCCTCACAAAAAAACCCAAGTAAACCCAAAATTTATATTTTCAAGTTTGCGGAAATACAATTGTCCCAAATAAATGAAGTATCAGGGCTGACCTGTATGCTTCTAGTACATAGAAATAGGGGATTGCATCGGATCCATATAGACCTACCATGTAAGAATAGTGATTTAATTTTGTCAATAGTATACGGAGTAACTTATGCGTTTACTGTTGACTTGTACAGATTTTTAAGAGTGTAGACGTCCCTTCAAGACCAAATCAACTCATTAGAATAAAAAGGTGTTTCCTGTACTATAGAAAACCCCGTTTTCCCACAGCACCTATAAGTCTTCTACCTCAAATTTAGAATTCGATCTGTTTAAAAATAAAGATATTTGTAGAGATATGCAAGTCCTAAAGATAAACCCGGGCATGTCAAATAATGCATGCACCGAGACTGGTTTACAATGAGTATGTTTGTGGCCATCTATAGGTCAAACAAATCTATTCCAAATCTCATTATAATATTTTTTTTTCATAGGCAATTGTGTCACATGCTAATGAATTATCATATAACATTTTTTTTCTAATTGTTTTTCAAAAAAAAAAAAAAAAAAACATGAGGTTGTGTGATTTGTTCCAAAACTATTGGCACCGCTATGAGCCCTGTCAACTCGGCAGTGACGCAACACACTGGGAAATCTAAAAATTCATACTGTCATCAAAGGTTTAGTATTTCACACAGTCAGCCCTAAATTTTCAGGGAAAAATAAAAAGAACATGCATTTCAAGATTAAAATCATTTCTCAATTTTTTTATGTGACGTCACACTTTGCATAAGCGTATCACATTAGTCAACAGTATCCGTTCTGGATGCTCCCTGAACATAACTTGACTGCTTTTAGGGTTCCAAACCGTGGTTAGAGTGTGGCAGATGAGGTTCTGGTGTATACATTACACACGCCCCTACTTGGTGCTTCAATCTAGCTTTCACCGGTCGTTAACAAATTCTTATAACGCCTCTGTAATGGATGTAGTTCATACATGGACCTCTATGTCCTATAACACTTCTGGTGGACGGACATTACGTCCAGCAGAATTTATCATAGGACAAAGAGGTCCATGATCTTGCATGTATGAGCTTGCTTCTCTTTAATTTATTAGTAAATATAGCATTGTTGATAAACAGAAAAAAAACATAACATTAGATGGTTAGTTGCACGTGCTAAAGTTGAAAGGTCATTAGTTGCGCAAAAAAAAAAAATCTTTGCAAAGATTACTTGCCGCCAGATATCCTTGTTGAATGTGATTGGGTTATTTTTTACATCCCCCCACCAGTTATAAAACATCTGGATATACACAGATTAAACAGCCTGTTTACGGGCCTATTTTCATAAAAGGTTCGAAGAATATCTTGAGACAACAGACGCGTTATATATCGGAATAGGTCCCTTTAAGATCGTGCACCTATAGCATAGGAAATTGAAAACTTTGTCAATACATATATCACCAGAAAGAACACAAGACATCTATGTGATTTATATAGTTTAATTTGAAACGACTCCTGGGTTATTACTGTATGGCGTTCTTGCCACGCAGAGGAGATGTCGAAATGACAGATCCGAACCTGCGTAATTTCAGCATGGCACGTGTGTACCTAACCTTGGTTTGAATAATAACAACCAGTGTTTTTTTTTTCAAGTATATACAAACAGAACCATATTTGATTAGGTAATATATATATTTTATTCATTCGCAAGAAACACAATGACTTCATATTTAATCAACGAAATTGATCAGCAGTGTACCTGATAAATCAAGGTAAGCCCTTGGTATAATGAAATAGCTTTTTAATTAATAAACGCCGGCTTTAAATAGAAGCCTGCCTTATTTAGACGCCGGGTAAAAGCATGGTCTGAAAAAAAAAACATAAACGCCCGGGCTTATTCAAGGAAATACGGTATATGAAATGTTAACAATACATATGTGATGCTGTGCACCATAATACTTTTAATGTGCTGGAAATACTGAAACGGAAATACACTGGTATCACAGAGATATGGTAATATCACATTTATACAATATATAGTCAGTGTAAAGATAAACCTCTCACATGATGATTAAATGTAAATGTACTACTAAAACCACATGTAAAGCTTTGATTGACATCACAGTATAAAGCTTTGTAGAAGCATTTCTAAACTATAATACATTAACACATCTAAGACATGAAAACCAAAGGAAAATGCATTGTTACATAATCTGCTCTCTGTAAAATTATTCATGGTTATCAAAGACATGATTTATACAATGAAATATTATGGCCTGAAACGTATATAATACTGTGGCATAAATGCAGGAAAAAGTGAAAAAGGAAATTACTGGTCCATATACATCACATAAAGATACACAAAAGGTACATATTTAAGGTAAATAGTAAGGAAATATGTCAATGTACATTTTTTCAATGCAAGTTACTGAACTATTATCTAAATACTGAAACAGCTCGTCAATAAGTACATGGTATGATTAAAAACAGGAAAAATGGTTTTCCATTAAAGGTATATACTTAAGTTGGTGATATCAGTAATGAAATATGACCTTTCAAACAAAAACAGCTTCAGTAGAAGGGTTTATGTCAGAGGCCCAGTTGTTGTTGAGGGTTTATATTATATTCAAATTATATGCTAATATTGGGAAATACATTTACAGAAGTTACAATCAATTATATTATAGCATCTGCCATCAAGGACAGGGCTAGCTTCATTTTGAAACAAGGTGTATTGGATCCAATCAAGGGTTTATTTACCATATGATCACTCTTTGAAGTGTAATATGTTGAAGATAATAAAATAACCTGCCACACGTGGTTCAGTTATCGAATGCCAAGCAGAAGTCCCTTTTTAGAGGGTTGCTTCACAGATTATTATATACAAGCATTCTTGTAAATATAAAACATAGATAATATCTAGAAAAGATATTATTATTGTATACTCAATTATCTTTGACCTGATTGGGAGCTGCTAAACCCTGAGCAAGTTGATAATTCAAGGATGTTAAATATTCTTGATGATTCGAGTGTTTAATGAAGGTCGCTTGGGACTTCATTATGTAAAACATTCAGTTTTAAATTATTTATCATCTTAAGAATAATGATATCTATTAATACTGGTTCTTGCATAATTCAAAAAGCCTGAGTGTTGAATGAATTCCTTATCTCTAATATCATGCCTTTCCTATTCCTCATGTAGCCTTTTCATTGTATTGTAAAATATACATAAAAAGTAATACATAAAAAGTAATCATGTTAGTAATACTCTAGTTAGGACTACTTTCTCTTGTAATGATTCCTCTGAGTTACAATTATCAACTCTCTAAATGACATATATATTTTAAAATGTATAGATTGTAAAGATCATCATAAAATGTACTACATGCATAAAGATATAACAGATCACAGTTATTTGGAAACGACCAGATTACCAATGACAAAGGAATGTTCATAGAAATCAACCAGACACACACAAATGTATATAATAAAGTGTTATGGTAAAGGTATATATCCTTAAAATCAAAGTTCAAACACACTCCTGTGCATTTAATAAAGGATTAGCAAATATATAATTGTCAACCATATAAAATTTGCTTTTTAGCATGTTGGCTATAAAATTCTAGAACCATAGTAACATCATGATGTTCTCAAATTCTTTTAATAAATGTACCCTTTTTATAATACTTAAATATACCAAGTCTGCAACTCCTAACACATATTAGGTCTTATCTACTTCTGTAGAAGTTTTAAGTATTAAATCTCGAGAATTACCCAAAACTTCTAAAATGTCTGTTCACAGGAGTTAGAAGAGGCTGGCCAACTTGGCACGAAACTGATTAAAAAATACAATTGTGTCACTTTACTATGTATAGTTAGATAACTTGTTTTTACATCCCAAGATACAGGGTCAGAATTACCTTACTTAAATGATACCAGGTGCTTTTATTATTCTTTTTTTTATAAACCAGAAAATAATCAAGTTAAGAAAATTTACTACCCTCAAGAGAAGGATAACAATAAATCAGAATTTATCTCCAATCATGTAACTGTGGAATATCACGATGAAGGAGCTAAAAGTAAATTTTTATCATCTCTAGTCATGAAATAAATCAAAACACAGGACACTTGTAAAGACAGAAACACTGGGAAAAGAAAGAAGCAGTTGTCAAGATAAAAATATAAAATCTTGCAATTTCAGAGCGTACAAAGATTTTCCTTAAATAAATAACCCAGATCTTTGATTGGCTACCCACTCAAATTTTGGCTATTGCAAAACCTAAACAGGACAACTAAATTTCATGAAATGTCTCTTGCAAAATCTTATCAACTTTTAAGATTGGGCCCTTCTTCAATTGTAACCCCACAGGTGCAAACCTAAGGTAAAAACATATGGCAATTATACTGTAAACCCTGTACCTTTACATGCATATGAACAATACTTCCAATATGTTTTAAAATTAACTACCATTTGTAAATACATCAGGCAGGGACCATAAGGTCACATGTTCCAAACTAAATTGGGGACCAGTCGAGCAAAACTGTAAATTGTTAATTCACTTGTGCTGACACCGGATTTTGAGATGGCAGCTGTTCTGGTGATCTAAAGAAGGTGGCGCCACGGAGGTTTAAGTCCTTGTTTGTTTTGTTGAAGGTGTGTAGAGATGTTGATTGTTCTTTTGGCATGGCATAGCGCATACGAACGAAAGCTTCATTGGCGCTGGGTGTAAATGACACTCTGTATGTGGTGTTGTAGTCTCCATGCGTCTCATCAGCAATCTGTTGTGACCATTTCTTCTCATGAGCACTCTTGAGATTAAAGTTAGTGGGGCGTCCTGCAACAAATATACATTTATCAGTTATAGCTTTTCCCTTTAGACATTATTTAATTACAAAGGTATATGAATATGATTTGGCACACATTTAACATTAAGCAAAAAAAAACCCAAAAAAACAAAAAAAAACACAGATAGGTTTCTCAGGCATTGTGCATAAATTTTGACCCCTCCCCCAAATAAAAAAAAAATTTATTTTCAGAAGAAATTTACCAATTTTAAGCTCAAGCTGCTTGGACACCAGTTAACAAATTCAAATAATAGAATAATAAAATATAAAATCTTATGAAAAGAAACTAAGAAAATTAAAAGGTGAAAAAAATCACCCATCCAACACTTGTTTATGAAAAAAAAGGGCCTGAGAAATATATTTTATGCCTGATAAATATAATGTAAATGTAAACAATTGTGGCTTACTCTCAATGTTATTTTTTATTTAGTCAGGACCGAGAGACAAATTTGAAGTTAATATTATAGTATAAATACTATTAACAATAAGAAAAAATAAAGGAATGTTTTATGCTAGGGACCCCTGATAATAAGTATCTTTATATTCTTTATTCAATAAAAGTGCTATTGATAAGCATTCCCAGGTAGATAAATGTTGGTTATAACATTTGGTAGATGACCTGATAATGATTCTGGGCTCCAGCCACATGGACATTTCTTTCAAGAAGATAAAATAATACAGTCTTGAAAAAAATTTCTTTGGATATGTAGTGCTTTTATTGTTTAGTAAAACAATTCAGTTATTATCATGCTTTCCCTGATCATGTGAAATTTTTATGGAAACGTACAAAAAAGGTTAAAAAAATTACAAACAATCTCCTTCATGCACAGATGTAAAAAAAAAAGCACCTGAGAAGCCCTCATAGCTATATTATATACAAGGAGGGTGGCATTCAGTCATTATAATGCAACTATTTTGTGCACTCCTCAAGATTTCATCTATAATGTAGTGCAAAATAATTGACCTTATGAATAAAATTCATGAATAAAAATCCTCTAGTGCAAAATAATGAACCAGTAATGAGCAAGTTATATATAACAAAAAAAACCCTGGAAATAATTGGCAATTATAACTACATTTTAGTGTCAAGGTAAAATGCCATGATCATTTACAGATGTCCCACTTATCTATCAAGATAATATTACCACTTAGATAGGTTCATAGCAGGGTTCACGTTTGACCTGGGTAAAGCCTATTTTACTAAACCCTGTGGATAAGACTAAGGACCCTTGTTTTACTTGTGTTTTACCCAGTTTATTACCAAAGCCCCCCCCCCAAAAGCCTTACATCAAGCAGGACTCAAAACTTAGTGTCTTTCTCATTGGTCAGCAGAAGTTATACACAAATTTAATGAATATTATAGTATGTCAAGTGGCACTGACCACATCACCCATGTCTAAAGAAAGCACTTACCATTCCCACTTTAACTTGTGTTTTGCTATGCAGAGCCCATCACTCCAAACAACTGGGACTAAGGAGTAAAACTCAGGAATTATTGGTAATATCTGAATAAAACCTATTACACCCGAGTTGGGTATTACATGGGTAAAATGCAGGGTACATCCAGGTGTTAGGTGAAACAGGCAAACCCTATTTCACAGGTTGCGATGTATGTGGTGTTTACCTCACGCTTTTCAAAGTTACCTTGGATTGGATGATCTGAACGTTCTGGGACCCACGCCAACTGATGGCTGTCCCAGTGTCTAAGCTCAGGTAGTTGGTCCACTGGGTCACGCTCTCGTTTGTTGTAGTGTTCATCATACCAGGAGATCATGTTGTTAGAGTAACGGTTGCCATGGTGAGTGAAGAGGAAATCTTTGCTCAGTCCATCATTTTCAAGCTGAGCTTTGCGGCGGATGATGACATCTGGACGATGACTGCCAAAGTTTTTAAAATCTGTCCTGTGGGTGCTATTGTGCCTTTGGTTACCTTTTTGAAACTGAAATGTAAATGTAATCATGTGTTATTATTCTGTACAAATCTACTGAAAGATGAACGAGTTAGATAGATAAAATAAAATATTCTAACGCAGACTTGACTTACTAGGTTGGATCAATATATCAATAAAAACTGATATTATTTATATCAATATAAACTAATATACAGACTCATAATACAGTAGAACCTCCAAATTACAGACATTGTCAGGACCAGACATTTTTCCCCGCAATAGAGAGGTGCCCTTTGTAGCAAGGTTATAGATTCTGAGACCTACTTTCAAGGGACTACCCATAATTAAGTGGCAATCAAGTGCTGGTGACCTTAGTAAAGAGGTGCCCATAAACAGAGGCTCAACTGTATGTAGAAAAAACAGTTTGAGGGTGTATGCTTGGTTTATCCTAATATGAGTGACAAAAACTAAGAAGCAAATATAAATAGAATTATAAACATTGTAACTTTTCTCTATTTTTCTCTCACCTCGGTGAAAAAATTGACAGACACTAGACCCTAGCCTTTCTTGGAACAGTGCAAAAGAATGGAGGGTAGACTTAGGCTGTACCTGTCACCTGTTTTAAACAGAGGTCATGTTACCAGCCCAGGTATGTCCCTTTTACTGTAACAATTAACTTACATAAAAATAATGCATTTTGATAATTTGAGATTTAATTACATTGCAGTCAAATAGTGCTGCTGTATTTCTAAAGGTTATGTTCAAAGATAATGTCTTATCAAATTACACCCCCCACCCCTATTAGAAAGCAAACTAAAACATATCATTCACCCCAGTTATAGTAGGGATCACTTATTTGTGGTTCATAAAAAAAATTATGAAATAATAAAAACAAATGTGTTTCAGCCTTCTACTTTCGAATGAAATTATTTCACTTCAATAAATAAAAATAATTAGGCATGCATTGCATAACAACAAAGGGCTGTATATGGGAAATGTGTGTCTTGACAGTGTAATGAAATTACCAGTTGTCATGACAATAAATCAACCAAATTAATCCAATATGGCGTGAAAATAACCATTTTTGTTTTTAGTTTTTAATGCATTTGTATTGCTAATTTACCTACACTTTGATACAGAGGCACATATTTGCACTGACCATTGTGTTAAAACTACATTTATAGAACATATATATATATATATATATGAATTATTAGTGAATATGTGTTTTTGTGTTAATCATCTTTTATGTGTACCTCTTACACTGATGCCATGTTTACAATATCCACAAAGTGGCAAGAAATATCAATCTCAGAGAAACCCCCAGTTCTATCTCAATTATAGAATAGTATTATATATTATTCATATCACTGCAGTTTAAAGTAGAAGACTATTAGATGTTGAACCCTTATTCTGGTGAGACAATGAAAGCTCATTTCATGTTCTGGCTGACTTGTACATACATGTATGTTTAAATATGATGAACCAACATTTGGTATATATTTGTCACTGATGTTGCGCATGTGTATCAAGTCAAGAGAAATAAGTAAAAAATGACCCAGTTAATTGTTTACCCACATTTATTTTGTGCAAAGTGAACTCACTTTGGTAGTTTTGTAAATATGATGTCCATCAACCATGTCACATAACAGGTCAAGGTAATAAGTCAAGAAGTGATGCTTATTTTTCCTTGATATATTACTCAGTTGTATACTAATTACAAAATATTAATATATTATTGATAGTAAGGTAAATATGAAGCCTTATACTTTGTGTTAGCATTAAGCCATCATTTTTTTTTATAAACGAAAATGTGTGTTGAGTTGCTGTTTTAGCCCCCTGAAGTTCAGTCCCACGAAATGCACCATTACTTGCCTTACCAAAACATCCTTAATAAAACATGCGGTCAAGGGCCCTGTCCCTGGGATGGACTGCAGGCGTTAAACATGCACTCTTTTCACTTTTGTTTTGATGGGAGAATGCTGGTTCATTTCATACATTTGAATGAACCAAAATATTAACCTCAAAACAGTGTTACACTGTACCTACAAATTGAAATTTATATTCAATTATTTCAGCTGTCATGGTTACGGTATTTTTTTTGTTTTCAGAAATGTTAATTTTCCATCACACCTATAATAATACTTAATAGCCTATTTTTATAGGCCTTTGAGTACTATGATGCCTTTTTCTGAAGAAGTTAACTCACACTGTACCGCTCCTCTCCCCAGTTACCGATGAGAACGCCCGGAGAATAACGCTGTTCAATTCTCCAGCCGGGCAAATGCCATTTTGTAGGGTCTCCGTGTGACATCTTGGAAATTCAGGGTAATTCTGAGTAGTAAACAGCCAAAATGGGTTTTAATCAGTCTGTTGCCCAGTACGCATCAAGGGGCGGATTAAGTCTTGTAAATGAGTACGCCTCCGCATTCCGGTATAAGATCTTCACATAAATTCAAATATTCAATTGAAGTTAATCGGATAAGAATAAGCCTTATTCTCCAATGACATATATATTTTCTTGGTAAAGTTGGATTACGCTCGTATAGGTTTCAGATTATCATGAAAATGTATGGTTTATTTATTAGCGCATTAATCTTTTCACTGGTCAGTTGCTATGGGACTTTTTTCTTCTCGGTTAATGATAGCAAGTCTTGGTTATCCAAGTACACCCGTATTTTGAACGCCTCAATATTTTCCCGTTTACATGATGGCAGCGCCCTTGACAGCTCGTGCCTGCCAACAGATTCATAAATTTTGTCAAATATCCCGCAGTATTACGGCATTTACGAGCTATGGATGCCGAAAATGCAGCAGTGGATCCAATGCTGAGAGAAAATCAGGTACACTTTAGGATTATTTGTTTTCCAGTCCTCTTAATTATACAGTGGAATTATTGAATAATGATTGATACAGAGGAACTCCGTTTATCCGAACATCTCGAGATTTTAGATCGGATAAACTGATACTTTTTAATGTATACATATATATATATATATATATATATATATATAAATATAATATTTATAATAAGATTAAGAGTGACTGGAGGATCAAGCACACCCTGTTTCGACCTGGTTAAGTGTATACAGAAGGAGGGTATGATGTTAAGGATTCATGTAATGGAGTTGTTACAGAATCAACAACTGTGATAAGTTGTGGCCCTGATCTGTACAAGTGGCCATGCAATGGTTAACTTTAATAAATACAAAAAAAACTAAAACAGTGCTTAAGATACACATCAAAAGTTTCATACCATGAACAAAGGCGAGGAAGAGGTAATTATTTATGTTGACACCAGATTAAAAGTCACCTGTGTGATTCCAAAGGGTCAGAGCAGAGTGAATAGGAATAAAGTGTCTTTGGACTTGCCAAGTTATGAAGAAGTAATAGGCTGATAAAAATAAGGGGCAAAATAAAAGTACAAACAGGTGACCATAAAAACATTTTCTGTTAACAGAGGTGTTGTGCCTCAGTGAGGTGCCTTAGTTATTCTACAGTCGTGCCTTTATGGATATATATATTTATAAAATTTTATTATATATATACCATTTTGGATATGAGACACTCATTAAATTTGATGGTGCCACCTGCAGATTATAATCTGATATTTACCGCCTTTTGGAAAATGGGAAAAACCTCTAATAATCTTATAAAAGGAGAGACCAGTAGATATCTGAATTAAAAGGAAATATCATCTCACACACACACACACATTTATATATATATATGTATATTTAAACAAACATACTCAATCACAAAACCAAGATATGTATATATGTATGTGTATATATAAATATATATATATACACACACACACACACACACATAATATAATTTCAACATGCAGCATTAAACAGAATGAATTAACTATACATCATTATACTCTCTCAAAAATTTTGATCAGACATTTTCCCCAGTAATTCCCGGTACTAACCAGTTTTCCTCAGTTATTCCCAATTAATCCCGGGTTTTTCCCACTGTCCGGGAAAAACTAGCTTTTCCTGGGAAAAATAACCCAGAAACAAAGCAGTGGTTAAAAGAAAGGAGATCTGAGGTGGGTGTAGTGTATAAAATCTGTGTGGGGAGAGTACAATTAGAACGGATGAACAGTCATATAAAAAACAATCAAGCAGTATTTAAAAGCCCTGGTTATAAACCTGATAGGTCTGATTCGAGAAACAGTAAGGCCACTGACAGTCTCAATGTTGGTCTCAATAAAAGGATTTACCGTAATGTCTACTTGAATTCGTACAGGAAAAAATAATTATTTTTCTCAGTGTGTGAATTATTATATGTAAAATATGAAAAATTAGAATATTGCAGGAGAGAAGATCGTTTGACACCTGAGAACCAGCGATGGGCGATAATAGATGATGTACGGCAACTCTCATGTTAATTATTATTTAACACTTGTTCGGGAATATATGTGAGCGCTGCTGGTGACGAAAAAGATATCCAGTTTATCCCGTAACTGGCATTTTATAAACCGGTGTTTTATATATATATATATATATATATATATATATATATATAATATACAGGGTTTTAGCCGCGCCGGTCGGGGGTAACCGGGACGGCCTGTACTGCCGGCCGTAACAAACTTAACATTCGTAACCCACAGACCGGCACAAAAGATCATAAAGATCGTCAAAAATCCAGCTACCGGCAATAGAACTTCAGTAATTCATTACCCCAAACTGTTAAATTTGTACCTCATTAGTATGTTAACAAATTTATTTGATCACGGCTGTGGTGCAAACAAAATTGACAGGAGTCACTGATCACCTTAATATTACACATCAATTAAATTATTGGTAAACAAACAAGCAACGAAGTGTTTCACAGTTTGGACATGAAAGGAAAACATCATCAGCAAGGGGTCTCTCACGGCACAGGCGCTTGAATCGCTATTTGTGTTGATATTGGCTTAAATAGTGTTCAATTTACCTTAACAACAATCCCCTACCGTTCAATGAGCTGTAAACCATGTTATATCGCTTGCCGGTACTTGTTTATATAATAGATACACAAGGCCGGCATCCAAGTCTGCGGACGAGTCTGTATCCATTAAGCGACGAGCAGACAGATTTAACCCAGATTACTATTTCCATCGTTATCAACCAATCAGGTGTTAGGTTCCAGGGGGGAATCCTTACTGCTGACCAAAATAAATGGGGATTTCCTCGTTTGGGGTAACAGCTGCTTAATGGATGCAGACTAGTTACAAAAAAGAGCTCATTACAAGTGGAACACTGTGTGTACTGGAATTGTTAATGCTTTTATAGAAAGGAGAACTGGCCATTTAACGACTGTAAGTTTCTTCCCTCGAAAATCTTTGAAATATTCGGGAATTTGAATTGATTTCTTGTATTATCGCCAACCCACCGCAGACTTGGATGCCGGCCTTGTGTATCTATTATATAAACAAGTACCGGCAAGCGATATAACATGGTTTACAGCTCATTGAACGGTAGGGGATTGTTGTTAAGGTAAATTGAACACGATTTAAGCCAATTTCAACACAAATAGCGATTCAAGCGCCTGTGCTCACGGCCTACAGCGGTGCGTAGCATCTTTAGTGATAAGAAAATGGGCTATTGTTTTGTAATACTTCATGACAACATTTAATTCATTTACAAACATTATTTGTATGGATTGCAGAATACACCCTTATAAAATGGTAATGGTGATTTTCTAAGGGCGTTAATGAAATTTATTTGGGGTGCCACCTGGCGGCAAGTGAACTTATTACAGCCGTGAATATGTAATCTCAGCAGATTATATTTTTTATTTATATATTTCAATAAATTGTTTATTTTACCCGTTTGGTAATTTCAGTGGAAAGAAATAAATGAAAAAAATATATGTTTATCATATTTTTAACCTGGGACGGGGGAGTAACATAAAGTGGAAAAAAATTGGTAGGTTTGAACCAGGGGCACTTAGTTCACACTGAAGCAGTTCATGCGCCTTTAACCAAATGGCCACAGTAACCAACGAATTACATGGAAGTTTTTATTTGGGAGATTCTAATAAGATTTATACAGTGGGGAAAAAAATATATTATTTCACAGACATAACCGGGTTTTATCAAATTAAAACCCTTGAAGACAGCGGTATATCCTTTGTAGCTGCGGTTCAAAGCACTCTGACGATCTCCATTTAACCTTTGATGTCTTGTAGCACCAGGTCATGCCTGTGATCAGCGGTCTGTGCGAGGTTTGTCCCAAGTGGATTACAAGTATATGATCATCAGCTAATGTGATTTTTGTCCCACTTACAAATCCTTCTTATTTTATTATTAAGTAAACAAAATATTATCAATTAAGACACATTTTTTACCTCGAGTTCTATTGTTCAAATCACATTCATGCTGTAACAAGTCTGAAGCAAAGATGGCCCATCGGTATCAGTTAAGCGACAGTTTTTCCTATTCACATACATGAAGTTGCAAATCTGATAAAATTGTTCCGATAAATTATCATGTTACTTCCTCGCACTAAGACATAAAGATGTGTTGTTATCAGGTGAACAGTGTAGACATTTGATTCATCTCCGCATGCAAAGCCGTTTTAATCATAGCTACAATTTCTGTTCATACGGACCACCGGTGGTCACCGGCAATAGCTAATATCGGCACAGTATGTTGGTGTACGAATTCATATATGTAATATAGAAAAATATGATTCAGAAAATTTATAGTGTGCGAACTAATGAAGGATACGAACTGATGTAGACATTACGGTACTGTATTTCTATATTTTTTCTTCTGCGCAGGTGATGGGAGGCAAGATGTTGGCCTGCTCTTTACAAACCCTGATGTACAGAGCATTCTGAAGCAAGTCACAGGGTTCAAACTGGATAAGATCTTCAAGACTCAACATGGACAGTCTGAACCACCCAAATACAGGCTACTGACTGATAAACAGTTCAAAGAGGTGATTATATATCATTTATAGGATAAACTTAGGCCATTCCAGAAAAATATCAGAAAATGAGTCAAATAATTCTCAGATTTAAAAAATGTTGCAAGCAGGCAGATTTTTATTTTTTATTATTTATTGGTTGAGAGACAATGTGTGGGATTTTGCAGATTGTCAGCGCCAGTATTATTAAGAGAACACACCGTTAGCTTGGAGACAGTCACACTATGATTTATTGTCCAAGGCCACAAATACAAGAAGCCAAGATTGCAACCCAGAGTGTCACACAGATACTAGTCCTCGAAGGACTTAGTCATGGAAAATGTTACTTAAACTTGTTGAGTCACTACAAGTTCTAACCCTGGAATATTATCATCAAATTAACTATACGTGCGCAGGAAAGACCTGAACAGTCCCCTATTTTGCCAAATTGATTTTGAGGCTTGCAGTGAATTACAGTTTTGCTCAGTATTTGCAATTAAATACTTTACTTGATGCACTATAACACACCTACTTAAATATTCTCCATCTATTTGAATAGCTGCAAGATGATGCCATAAGACGAGGTATGAAGCGACTCCAGATGCCCCCGGTGCTAGATCCGTGGAGCGATGAATCAGAGATCCTCTCAGAAGATCCAGAAATTACATCCTGGGATCCAAGTGGCTGTGATTACGTTTTCACAGACATTTCACATGGTGTACCTCGTTTGGTAAGTAATAAGGGCTGGGAAGTTTCTGATTTTAGGGCATGAGCAATAATGTTTTGGAATTTATTGGGTAGCAGTTGATGATTCTAGCTTAAACATTCCTTAGTATTATTAGGCACAAGGTTTATATAATCAAGTATATGGGATAATGCCTGACCTTTTGTAAACAAATATTATTATTACATTATTACATTGTAAGCAAAGGAAAAAGTTGTATTTATAGGTCCATTTCAGCCACTGTAGATATCAGAGACTGACCCAAAATCCACCACATCAACCGCCTTCATTCAGCCGGGTGCAGTATCCACTGAAGGAGTCAATGGGGAGCAAGCACTGCCCAGTTAACTGTAGTTGTTCAAGATACACTATTTGGCCACCTTGGAGTAATGTGAATGCCTGAATGATAAGGTTAAATAACTTTAAGATGCAACAAGAAAATGCTCATGTTCACAGTCAGCAGTTGAAACAATTTTAAATTACAAAATATAGCAGTTGGAGCCATGTGTTAAAAGAATTGTTGCTGCCTTCTGAACAAGAGGATATCAAGAAACATTTTTTTTCTCAATTTGAATTGTGTATGTCGGATTTTTGTTATATAGGTTTAATATATATTATTCATAGGTCTGTAAATTAAGCTACCCTGGACCAAACGCAGGCTTTATGGGAAGACTATGCCCCACAGCTGTGTAACACTCCCAGATGAACTTGTGTTTTGGGGGGTCCCTCAGTGTTATGACCCAGGAATTGGGTTGATTACACACCCCAGGTCCGCAGGTGTTGCAGATACCAGGCTTGGCATCACTAGGATACAAAATAATATGACATGAAGCGAGTGCTGTGTCCTGTAACATAGTCCGAAACTGAATTATAACTCTGCAGATGTACATACAGTAGAACCTCTAAATCAAGGTCACCGAAGGGACCAGGCATTTTGCCAAGGGTTCCACAATAGAGAGGTGTCCTAAGTAGGGGGGGGGGGAATAGATTTCCAGACCTACTTTCAAGGGACTGTCCATAATTGGCCATAAATAGGAGGGGTCTTTGGTACAGAGGTGTTTGTAAGGAGAGGTTCAGCTGTGCTTAGATTATGAATTAGTTAAGACAGAATAAAACATGGAAGCATTTACTTACAACCAAACAAAAATTTTTCTTTGTCACTAAAAAAGATTGCTCTGGACACTTTTGTCCAACTCTGGGTGTCAGCTGTTTATTGGGAATTCCTTTTTTTAAGCACATTTTCAAATGATATAATTTTCTTTGCATTATCAATTTCAGGAGAGAACTTGTGTGATAAGAGAGCCAAATGGGACCTTGAGGACAGCTACTGCTGCCGAGCAGGACCGCATGGTGAATATATACTTCCCAAGAGAAGGCCGCATGTACAAAACACCAGATATGTTTCAAGACGAAAACTTAGAGGTACTTGTACTAACATAGCTTATACATGGTATTTTTTATAATCCAAGACAAATATAATGATGCTGCTTGATATTTGAATTTTACAATATTTCATATTTTCATTAATGGTTCATAAAATTTGTATTAAATGGCCACATGTTATCAGCACAACTATGTACACTCAATGTATTTCCACAAAGTAATATCATTTTTAATATGTTCAAGCTCCTCTGTGGCCATGCATTAGATATGAAATATAATTTTTAATATGTTCACGCTCCTCTGTGGCCATGCATTAGATACGAAATATAATTTTTAATATGTTCAAGCTCCTCTGTGGACATGTATTATATATGAATGTATTTATCCTGGAACTTTCAATATCTATGCCATGTGTGTCCTAAGGGGGTAATTTTCCATATTTCCTTGTGAATCCCAAGATATTTCAAATTATTTTTCAAATTGCTTATCTCACTGATATCTCAGGTCCTGGATCTATCTTCAACCTCAAAATTGTATCCAGTGGCAGTCTGTTTAGCAGACAGCAGGTGCTGCCACTGCACCATTTGTCTTATCGGGGTAAAACTAAACTGGTCTTGTATGTAAAATAATAATAATAATGATAATCATAATAAAACATTTATAATATCAACAGCACTAATGTAAATTTGTTTTATTATTCCAGCTTCTCCTCAGTAACAAGAAGTACCAGTATATATTAGACAGAGCCTGTTTACAGTTTGAACCTGATGACCCTCTATATGTGAAGGTAAGAATGGCTTATATATATTTAACTCCTGCACAATGTCACACATTAATATCAACAATACAGTAGTATATAAGGGTTTACTCCCATGAAGACCATGCATGTCATAGAACTCAAAACTGAAGAAAATGTTTTGTGTTTTTTTTTGTAAATAATCAATAGTAAATAAGATTTTCAGCTGTCAATACCAGTGACTTCTCAATATAGATAACTCATTAAAAGATATGTATTGTTTAGGATTTATTTATTTTTTTCAAGCCATTAACTGTTAGCATATTAGGGAATGACTCATTACCAAACAGAATGATTTTGCTTTGATTTGTGAGTTTTCCTGTATTATTTTGTGTTAATTCATCACTTGTAGCCTAATGTAAAAATTATTGCCTGCTAACCACAATATTGATGCAACAGGATGAATAGATTTTGTATTGCATTACCCTGGTATAGTTTATGTCAAGTTTTAAGACCTACTATGTCATGTATTCACTACATTGTTCCACCATAAGGGTTTAATGTAGTTTTGCAGAACATGTTCCTCACCAAGGGTATACTGTAGTTTAACAGAATATGTTCCACCCAAAGGTTAAAATGTAGTTAGAAGATTATTTTTTGTTGGCTATAACTCTGGTTATTTATCTGTTACAGGTGACTAATCAGACATATGAACACATTGATGCAAATGGCCATTACGACGAGCTGTGGTCAACGAGACATTTTGGTGTGATGACATTTTACCTTGTCAGGAATAAGAAAATAGATGGGCTACTTGCAGAGCAATTACAACGAAACAGGTGTGTCACGTGTACATTTTAAATATTTTTTTTGTTACGAGTTACATTTTATCAATAGGTTTACTGCACTTTACACATTTCATAAATACATCTATGTTTAAAAACTGACAGGTTTAAACTCTCACAGGTTTAAACACTAACAGGCTTAAAAACTTACAGTTTAGCCTGTTTGCAATTTCAATGAAGTTGAAATTTCATAATCTTATCTGTTAATTAGGAAAAAAGTAACTTTTGTTGTATTAGTTTTACCATTATCTTTGTTGCCATTTCCATCCATTTCACTAAATTTCATTCAAATTTTCTACATTTCATCTTACATGAAGTTTTATCACATTTTCCTTGGTACTGTTATATATTTCATCTTTATGTTTGACCTAGTAATTGTATTTAAAACACTTATTCATTTAAATCTGTTCTGAGACAGTTATTTTTCTAATCACACTGAAATATATCCAAATTGACTGCACACACACACACACACACACACACACACACACACACACACACACACATATATATATACATATATACATACATAAATACATATATATATATATATATAAATAATCAAAATGTCATATGTAGAATTGGATGTGTAATAATGGATTATACATATACTTTTGGGAAGAGAGTGGTATCAGAATCTGCAAATTTACGATCCTAATAAAGTTTTGAAAAAATTTAAATGATGATTAACCTATGTTGTCTGAGCAAAACACCTCAGCATTAAAATAACTTAATTATTTTTAATGCTTATAACTTAATCAAAAAGTTTTACAATAATTGAAGGCAGTAGTGATGCTTGTGTCAAACATTTCGATGGAATAGAATGTTTATTGGTATAAGTAATGGAAAAATGATTAAAATCATGTATTAATAGGAGGTATTGTATCACACACAATTTTTTTTATAATTAATATATTGATATTAAAGATGGTAATATTGTAGGTTAGAAGATGCTGCAGCCACTGTCAGACTGTACAGTATCATCCATCCTGACAGTCAGACAGCCAAGAAGCTGCAGCAGCAGACAAGTCAGGACCCCATCAGCACTCTACAGGTAAGATGTGAGAGGCTAACTAAAATGTTCAATACTGTGAATGTATTTTTGTTTGCAAGGGTTTCAAATCTACGATATTCATGAAAGTAAAATAATCGTGGAAATCAAACCATCGTAAATTTGATCCCCCATCTGAAATTTTAGTGTTGCCTCTTTGGCATTTCATATATGTTTTCCATGCCTCTGATGTCTGAAAATGAAAGGCAAAAAGAAAGATATTATGAATTTTAACAGATCTTTAATTGTTTCCATAAATCTAGTGGCAGATTAAGAGGGTTGGTCAATGGGGTCCTTACCCCCCCCCCCCCCCCTTTTCAAGCCAAAACAACCTCTTTTTTAGGGTTTCAAACCCAAATTTTGCGATCCTGACCACCTCCTTCCTGGACCAGAGGACTTTTTAGCTCAGCTGACTATAAGTCATCTGAGCTATAGTCGCGGTCCATTGTCCGTCGTCCGTCTGTCTGTCCGTCCGTCTGGATGTCCGTCCATAAGACTGGCGTGTTTCGACACCGTTGGACCTACGAATTTGCAATTTGGCATACAGTTAGATGTCCCAAAAATCTCCTACCATGCCGAAAATTGGGTCAATAGGACTTCGTTCCTTCGAGATATTAAGGAAAAACCTCAATTTTTTATTAGAAATCTATTTTCACACTTCAGGACTGCCTAATATCAAAACCACTCATCTGGTTTTCTTCATATTTACCATAAATATTCCTCTATATAGTTCCTATGTACATGCCAGATATTGTGTCAGTATTTTATAATTTAAAGAAGTTATGGGCCCAAACATAATGGACTTTGTAAAAAAATCAGGAAGATATTTGGTCACTTAAGACCAAAAGTGTTAAAGGTAGGGACTTTTTATCAGTAATACAACTTAAATTAATCAAAATTTCATTGTATACCAAAAATTAGATCAAAATCTGTTAATTTTTTTTAAATATTGGCAAAAAATATAAAATTGGTACCTTAAATTTTGCCCAACTTTGGCCATGGCACGTTTTTTTCCTGTAAGTACTGTGGATTTAATTTTCACAGCATGTATACATAAGGATTTAATCTGTTAAAATCTGAAATTTGAAAATAAAAGCTGCAAAATTAGGCTAGTTACTGAATTTTTTTGGAGGCTCTTGTTGTATTCCCTTACATTGTCAAGCAGTCCACTTTGATGACTGTAGGTCATTCAGTGCACATCTCTATGCTCCCCAGGCTGTTTGCATAATTTTAGATGTCCCCAAAATCTCCTACCATACCGAAAATTGGGTCATAAAGACTTTGTTCCTTCGAGATATTAAGGAAAAAAAACTCTGTTTTCCATAAAAAAAAGCCATTGTTACACTTCAAGGCTGCCTAATATCAAAACCACTGATCTGTTATTGATCATAATTAGTATTCACATTCTTTCATACATTTTCTATGAACATACCAAAAATTAGGTCAGTATTGGGTATTATTTTGAAGTTATGGGCCAAAACATAATGCAATTTTTAAAAAAATCAGGAAATATATTTACTCACCTAACATGAGAATTGCTGAACCTAGAGACTTTTTTTCAGGAATATAACTTTATTTAATCAAGATTCAATTGTTTACCCAAAATTAGATCTGAATTTTGCAAATTTTTCAAGTTATTAGCATAAATAAAAAATCAATACCTTAAATGTTGTCCAACTTTGGCACTGTTGATTTAATTTTCACAACATATATACATAAGGATTTAATCTTTTAAAATCTGAAATTCAAAGAAATTGATTGGAAAGAATAGCTTTAATTCATGTTTTCATAGTCCATGTCAAGTGTTGTTTACATCTAGCCCACCTAGTAGTACAGCCTTCACTTGCATTATGTAACCCACCCCAGGCAGCTTGCCTTGGGTCAGCTTGGCCACTACCAGCAGGCTTCCCCTCTGCCCTACACCCCCCCCCCATGGTGCATAAACTAGATGAATGTTATTATTTTCTGTATTTGATTCATTCTTATTCTAGGCTATGCTACATTTTAGATTTTGTATTGTACCACTAGGGTTACAATGATTAAAGTGTACATTTAATTGTGTCCACAAAGTGGTGTATTGCTATGAAAGTGTGGATGTTCATGAGATAAGTAATTCCTTACTTCAGAAGAGTAAAAACTTCACCAGGTGTGAAATTGACTTTTAATTCCAGTAATAAATTAAAACTGGGATAGTAATTAGCACAATGATATTGTTTGTCCCTCATTCAACCAACAGTGTGTATACTTTATTTGAAAAGATGTTTTATTTTATCAAATTTACTGAATCTTTTATTTTATTTTGGTGAATAAAATTAAGCATGTACTGAAAACTCCAATGTGCAAAACTTTTTAATAGTGATTTAAGGAATATTCTTGTAGATGCCATGTTGCGGCATTATATTCTTTTAAATTCAGTTTAAACATTTATGATTTAAAAATAATAAAATATATGTGTATGCATAATATGACCCAATATGAGCTACACTCTGGATATATAATGATTGCAACTTTTGCAACAATTCTAACTTATATTTTCAGTTTTTTTTATTAAAAATTTATGAAACCTGTAAATAAAAAAATGATTCAGATAAAAACTTTTTAATGGAAAAAGTGGATATGCTTAAAAAAATAGGATTATATATAAACTTAAATGGATTATTCCCTTGAAAGTGAAATAAAGGTATTAGTCCATTCTGTCCACTTGCCTGTCCATCTGTAAATTTTCATATGCATCACAGTATCTCAAAACTTTTACTGTTTTTCTTCATGACAGTCTTGTCAGAGTATTAGTTTGCAATCATATATTTAGAACTTTACTATAACCAAGTAGGAGGGGCCCTTTCCTCTTAGATTTTCATATTCTTATATAAATGAAAAACATTACAATAGAATATTTCTACATCCACCTTCGTGCTGCCCTCACTTTTCCCTTCTCCGAACCCCATCCCAAAGTCAGCCTCAGTAAGCAAGAACAAGATGAATCAGATATATTCATACTTTAATATTTTGTAAAACTATTCGTCCATAGGTACCTATGTACATGCCAGAAATTATGTCAATATTGTGTAATATGTAGACATAGTGGGCATCACAATTATGCACCTTGTCAAGACTAAAGAGATATTGTGTCATACAGTCACAAATTCATAAATCACTTCATCAGCATAGTTAATCATAACATCATATCTGTCAAATTGAAAGCTTGCAGACCACCATACACTTTAGATCCTTCAACAAATAGCCATATCATCATTCTACTACTGCTTATTACTGCTGTCATTGCATTCATATTTGCTCAAATATATCACAATTTTCAACCCCTCCTAAATAAATAAAATATAAACCACTATATTTGACTCTATTAATCCATCAGTCAGGTAATTTTATTTATCATTTACTCACATATTACATTACATTCCTTTATAATAGCCCAACATGTCCATGATATTCATAAGCTTTATCAACTTGATATAGTATCACAGTGGAGAAACATTTATAGTCCAATCACGATCAGCTGAGCGCCGTGACCCATAGGTCCCTTGTTTTTTTTTTTTGGTTTTGTTTCAGTCTTCTTAGGCATGACCCTTCCCTTTTCGAAATCCTGGATCTGCCCCTGAAATTGAATATTAAAATCATAATTAATATCAGTATAATTAAACTAAATATTAGTGTATTATTTGCCAATAATAAACATTATTAATTTCCACTATTAGATTTTGCCCCAGGTCCTAAACTATTAGATTTTACCCTAGAGTCCATGTGAAACTATTAAGGTTTTTGGCACCTGATGGTTAGTTTGTCAATATGTTAGGCCTTTATACTTTACATTGCCACTGTTTAGTATGGTCACGGAAATTAAACCCTCATGAAACTATACAAACATGAAAATCACAAAATTATATCCCCACCAATAGAGCTACGCTCTGAACACAGCGCATTACTTCCCGGCCCGGTGACCTTCCACCCACATGCTGTGAGAAATAGCAGGATTCTTCAGGTTTGGCACACCCAGTCAGTTTGCGCTGGATAAAGTAAAATCTGATTGGCTCTGCATTTAAACAAATCTGCAGAACTGGTAGAAGAAATCTGATTGGCTTAGTGAATAAACAAACATAGCTATGCTCGGGGCAAGCCTACGTAGCATGCAATACAGGAAATATGCAGACAGTAGGGGATAACTGACCTCAGGCAAGTCAGTATACAGACTGTGTTGAAAGCATCAATTGCATCATGTGTATTCTAATGGGGGTGAAAAAGTCTGTGCTACCAAGTGCTTTCCACAGCAAAAGTGAACTTTACCTCGAAGAACATCTGTTTGTGCTGGTGACATCTGCAATGTGTTTGGTTAAATATAACGCAGGGGGAATTCCACTGAGACAGCGGCCGTTTAATGCAGCAGGTAGTGTAGCCACTGCTTATGGAGCGTGCAATAGAGCCAACTGCAATATATGTGAGAGTACATTTTAGTTACCACCCCATGTATGCACTTAGGTAGGATTCTTTGCCCCATATGATCTGTGTCTTGTAAATGGATAAAACCCATCACAATCATGAATATCTCAATTAATTAAAACAAATTTCTGTTACAGTAAAGCAATTGCATAAATTCACAGTTTAAATTATATCCCTTATAAAACAGGAATATTACACAAATACGTTCATACTGCTTATGTCATATAGGTTATAAGCAGTACAGCCCATGTCTTCTTAGACCAAAATGCACAATAAACTGAAGTAAAGTGCTTTTCCAGTTTACAGTCAGAGGCATCATAGGCTTATATAGTCATGGTTTATTTGCTAATTAATGAAGAAAAAATATTACATAAATTTCTTGTGGTTACCCTGTCAGCCAGAACTCAGTTTGAATCAGTTTCGGCTACCTCAGTTTCTGCTGACAAGATGTTTTGAAGTAAATGCAGCCTAGTTATTGATAATACACATAAGTCAACTGTGAATGTAATATTTATTATCTTTCCAACAGAATAATGAATTTTTGTCTTACTTATGGAAAGTGGTAGTTTAACTAGCAGATGAAAATGAAAAAGTACTGGTAGGAAAGGTATGTAGACCTGCTTTAACTAGAATAGATCTGAACTAGATAGCTTGTGCTACCATCTCAGTGTCTTCAGTTGATTAAACAATGATGTTATATAAACAGTGATAATTTATGTATAAAAAAACAACAGAAAGAAGTATACATGTATTAAGCATTAGCTAAAATTTTTAAAATTCAGCTGAGCACCATGACCTGTTGGTCTCTTGTTTTCTTTTTAGCGAACCTGTGAGCTTATGCGATGGTGTGGAGTTGTCCAGCGTCCGGCGTCTGTATGTTAACCCATACTATCTTAAAAACAGCAAGAGTTAGCATCAAGAAATTTTCTGCAAAAAATTAGTCATCTCAAACACTCTATTGGATTTTGCTTATTTTTTGGCTAACTGCATTTTCTTAGATTTTATAGAGAAAAAGGTAAAAAAAACTTTAAAAATCTTCTTCTCCCAAACTATTCAGCCAAATTGTCCAGTATTTCACAGAAATGATCCCTGGAACAATCTCTCTCAAATTTGTTTGAATGGTTTAAGTTCGGTAATTTTTGGCCGAGTTACAGCTAGTTGAATTTAGTCATCTGTCCAAAAAAGCATACTAAAATTACAATCTTAGAAACGGCTGGAGCTGTCATCACCAAATTTTATGCCAATGTTGGTCACATGTCTGAAATTCAGGTATTGGTGGCGCCACCTGCATTGGCCTTTTCTGAATGGGGGTCATCAGTGCCCGTATCATACTGACAGCTACAAAAAACTTCTTCTCTGAAACCATTTGGCCAAATTGTTTAATATCGCACAGAAATGATCCTAGGATAGTGCTTTCTGAAGTTTGTTCAAATGGTCTCAGTTCAGTGAATTTTTGCTGAGTTATGGGAAGCTGAATTTAGTCATATGCCATAACAGCCCATTTTAGCTCAGTTGCTACAAAGATCTTCTTCTCAAAAACCACTGGGCCCATTCTTAAATCTCACACAGTAATTATCCTTAGATGTTGATAATTCAAGTTTGTTCAAATGGTTTTGGTTCAGTGATTTTTGGCTGAGTTATTGGAAGCTTAACTTTGCCATTTTGCTTTATATTCCCATATGAGTTATAAAACTGCAAAATGCTTTTTGACTGACGCCACTGAGGCCAATTTGTTTAATATTTTACAAGAATAATCCCCTGAATAATTCTTATAATAATTGTTTTTTTATGGTTCCAAAGAATGAATTTTGGCTGAATAATAAAGATTGAATTGAGGCATTTTACCATATATGTTAGCTGTGTGAAGAAGATGCATCTAGCCTGGAACCAGTTTATCAGCATCCGTTACATCATGCCTCCAGACATTTAGATTTCAGGTTATCTTTGGTTAATATTGACAAGAATGTTTTTTTAAAACTTTTAAAAAATGTAGATTTATGATTTTAGATATTCCTCATGCCAGGCAATGTTTACAATCACAGGTATACGTTAACCCATACTATTTCGAAAATGATTGGAGCTAACATCATGAAATTTAATGCAAAAAATTAGCCATCTGAAAAAATCTGCATTTTTTCAGATTTTATAGAGAAGAAGCTAAAAAACCCTTAAAAATCTCCTCCTCTGAAACGGTCAAGCCAATTTGTTCAATATTTCACAGAAATAATCTTTTATACCATCTCTCTCAAGTTTGTTCAAATGGTTCAAGTTCTGTGAATTTTGGCTGAATTACAGGAAGTTGAACTTAGTCATCTGTCCAAAAAAGCATACTAAAATGACGATCTCAGAAAAGGCTGGAGCTATCATCACCAGATTTTATGCCAGTGTTGGTCACATGAGTCATATATGAAATTCAGGTATTGGTGGCGCCACCTGCATTGACCTTTTTTTGTACAGGGGTCATTGGTCATGTGTATATCAACCCATAATTTCTCAGGAATTGCAGGAGCTACCATCCCCAGATTTTATGCAATTATCTGTAACATATCAAATGTTGTGGGATTCAGCTTATGTTTTTTGCTTTTTCTGCATTTACTTAGATTTTATAGGGGAAAAGCTGAAAAACCTTTAAAAGTCTTCTTGTAAACGGTCCAGCCAAATTGTTCAGATTTTACAGTAATGATCCGAGAGGCAAGCTCTCCCGTATGTTCAAATGGTTTGCATTTGATGAATTTTAGTGGTGTTACACAAATTTGAACAGTCATTTGGCCAAGTAAGCATACTGACATAGTTATCTCAGAAATGACAGAAGCTAGCATTACCAAGTATTGTGCAAATGTTGGTCACATGACTCATATTTGAGGTTGCAGATTTTGATGTGCCACCTAAATTGACCTGTTTTTTATGGGCAATAAACCTCATGATTTTAGCCTCTTTCAGCTTAAAATGTATATGATCAAACTGTCAAGTTGAATCGTTCAATTTTTCAAAAGAATTATCGTAGGACATGGTTCTTTCAATAATATCAGAAAAACTTAAGTTGGTCTTATGGCCATTATTATGTCTAACTCAAACTGAGGACTGCAAAACTGTTCTTCTACAAAATTATTGTTTCAATTATAACTTCTGTTACATGGCAGAAAAAATATTCTAAGGTGGCCTTTGTTCAAGTTTACTTTAATGATTTTTGGCAGAATTATTGAACCTTTAACAATGAAAGAACTGAATCTTTTATTTTTCTAGATATTTTGATAAAAAGTTTATGAATATTTCAGCTTGAAAAAAAGCATTTTAGCCAAAGTCTTTCAGTATGTGTAAACAGATTTGCCAACAGGCCAAGATTGTGTCTGTATATTTACATAAGTTAAGAAACTGCCAACTGTTTCAGATTTGGCAATAGATCAAGAGTTCATTCAGTGCAGCCAGATATAGGTCAAGAGTTCAGTCAGTGCAGCCAAGCACAAGGCATGAGATCCCCTCATGGATGACATGTGAACACCTCATGGGTACCATGTGATCACCTCAAATCATACCAGCTGGTCCTAGAAACTTCTAAGTGAACATACAGGGAGGTCAGTTAAAAATTTCCTTGGAAACCTGAAATTAGGTCACTGCAACCTTTTTCCTTCGAGTTATGGGGCTTGAAAGTACCCCCCAGAATAGTAAAAAATTTGATACAAAACCACCAATATCTTGATAATTAATGCATGGTTTGTCATGAATCTTGCCTTGAATATTAACCATGACTAGTTTTGTCAGTTCCTGAAACATGGTGGTTTTCCTATTTTAACAAATATTTTTCTATTTATTTACTATAAAATGACAACAATCATGTCAGTTTCTCAGCTGTCATTACAACTGGTGTCCCAAAACCTGGTGTGTTTATTGATCACAAGTGGATGCCCTATACTAATCACCCTGACCCTGTGTGTCAGTCTGTCTGTTTGTATGTCTGTCTGTCTGTCAATCCGTCCATCCACACAAATTAGTTTCCAGATGATAACTCCAGTTAAGTTTGATATTGGTTTCAAACTTAACTTATAAATGGCCCACCACTAAAGTAAGAACCATGTTGATTTTGGGGTCCAACGTCCAAGGTCAAGGTCACAGGACCCATTTCTTTAAATGGAATGTGTATGCATTTGAAGCCAAACATTTCATCGCAAACCTTCCATCTTCAAGATATTGCTAACCTGCCACTAGGGGAAGATTCTGTTTGATTTTTGGGTCATAGGTCAAAGATCAAGGTCACAGGGCCCATCCATTTTCAAATTAGTTTATGGATGATAATTCTGCTTTGGATAGACAGACTAGCTTCAAATTTGATTTAATAATGACCAACCACATATGTAAATTCATTTTGATTTTCAGGGTCCAGCGATCTAAGTTGAAGGTCACAGAAGCCACATCTTTAAAAAGATTGTGGATGCACTGTAAATCAAACTTTTCATCCTGAACTTTCCAATGTTCATATGGCTTACTTGCCCAAAGTGAGGAAACCTGTAGAGGTTATCTGGTCAGAGGTCAAGGTCACTTTTTAAAAGATTGTTACAATAATCCTAATCCTGCAAGTTCAAGGATATTAAGTTCTAAGATTTTTTGGTCACAGGGTCATTGGTTAAGGTCACAGGACTGTCATTCTGAAAAATTTCTTTCAAAATATCCTTATAGACAAATTCAACTGAGTGTTGAGACCCATGGGTCCCTAGTTGTGTTGTGTGCACCCATGCCAGAATTTCAGCAGTGATGTGTGTGTAATTGTTTCTTATTCAAAATGTTTAGTACCTGCATTGTTCATATACATGAGAAGTCATGGTCCAGCATTGCAGCATTATACCTGGTGTATTTCCCAATGCACAGGTTCGCATTAGGCCTGAAGGCCTTGTTTCTATATTTGAATTTATTTTTCCTGTGTTTTCCAGGTATTTATGAATGAAGATGCCAAACAGTTGGGCAAAATTGAACTGGCATTACAGGCATTAAAAGCTGGAGATACAGTTGAAGGGTCGGCCATGACAGGGTCGTGACAGGACACATCAATAAAGGATATACATATTTTATATGGAATAACCAGAAGATGAATTGATGAAAGGGAAGGACCAAAAACATGACCATCCTGCATATCTACTTCCAACTGGCTTAAAAACATTTAAATGGTGCATTGTCTAGCATTGAATTTTCAAAATAGAGAATATATTCAGTAGATCATGAAGCAAAACTTTATTGGACAATATACACATTTTATCTCTTGAGATTATTACCTACATAGAATTAAAGAAAAATAGGTCAGGGTGACCTAATTTATGGGTAATGAGCTGACTTAGTAATATCAGATATGTGTGTATTAAGAAATATCAAAGATGTGGCATGAGCTAATCTCAAGGACAAGGCACACATTTTGGAAGATTCTCTGTGTTGCAGAAAATGGGCAGGATGACTGTGTATAGAGAAAAAATTAACTACAGTCACGACAAGCATAAGAAAAAAACTATGGATCTTTACCCATTGCATGGCCATAATATACATGTACAACTGGTAGGTTGAGTTATCAGTGAGACATTTAAAGGCACATTTACATCAGAAAGATGTGGCTGAATATAACCAAACCTAGCTTGTTCCATATATATCATCTGGTTTTTACACTGTGATTGGCCAAGTGACCATGGGTCTGAACCTTGCATTGAGTTTACACTAGGAAATTTTGGGTTGATATTAAGCGTGCTTGGAAAGAGCAAGTAGTGGTGGACTGCACCGGATCTGGAATGGGTCTCTCCAGTTTTTAGCATGTGGCTTTAGTTATGTATATGCACAAAATTCAGAGCGCTCCAAACACTGTCTAGTGTATGCTAGAATCTAGACCCATCTCACAAAGCTGGTCTAGTTTAGGCCACTCCAAACTGAATTCAGCTCATTTGGCCTGGATCTAGCATGTTTTGGGAATCTAGAGAGGTTTAGATTTTGAGTGTAGATGGGGCTACTATGTATTCGGTAATAAGCTAAAGTAGTTGGATCATGTGGACTCACAATGTGGCCAGTTAATATGGATCAATTTCAGAATAAAAGTACTGATGATAGATTGAGTTAACTTCATTTTTTTGTCCCCCGCTCCACAGATGCAGGTGACATTGATTTGGGTTTGTCTGTCTGTCCCTCTGTCTGTCTGTCAAGTTTTTTTTTCACTTTCGTTAGATAACGTTCCTAAATTTTATCAGATTTCATTCAAATTTGGACCAGTGATTGCTCTCATACATACCTTGGTTTGGATAGGTTTTGGAGTGTCTATCTGAAAAATGTTTCTCTCCAGGTCAAAATTCTAAAATTTTGGTCAAATTTCTCAGTGTATTTTAGTTTTAATATTCCCCTGCAGATGTCTCCACATGTCATAGTCCATCTGTTTTAAGTTTTCATGTGCCCTCAAGATTTACTCCACGTCATAATTTTGGTTGCTTATCAAGCGTGAAAGACAACGAGAGCCAAAATCAAAAGACATATTATTTCTGCGAAATTTGATTGTTGGACTATTAGTCTGTATGTTGTAGTACATCATCAAATGAACATGGTCTTATCATTATGTCCCCCCCCCCCTCCCACGCACACACACACACACCAGGCGACACGTTTTTTTCAGTGCCATCATCTGTCATCCAATGTTGTCGATGTTGTCTGTAGGATACCTTGTGAATGCGATAACTTTTGAAAACAAATTGTTTCTACCAAAATCTTGGACGAGTTTGAAAATTCATGACGACGTACTAATTCAAGGTCAAATTTGATAATTTATAACATTTTTGTGAACCCCATAACTTTAGTATTTCACATTTTTTCATCCATTTAGTTACACCTCTTGTTTCAATGCAGTTCTCTGAACAGTTTGATATATGACAACCTTGACCTGGACTTTCAAGGTCAAATAAGTCGAATTATAGTGATTGTTTTGTGAACACATTAACTTACGAAGTATTGCATATTTTGCTGCCAGATTCAACACACAAGTTGTTTCCACTTAGTTCTCAAAGTATTATGGGCACTGATGATCTTGACCTTGATCTTCATGGTCAGATCTGTGCAATTCTAGGATTATTGAGTAGCACCGTACCTTTTGAAGTATTAAATACTTTTTTCTCCTTCATTACACACCAGTTCTTTCTACCGAAATCTCAGCCATTCTTGATCGGAGAACGTATTTTTAAACCCTTATGTTTTGATTTAGCTCATGGGGAGACATATATCTGTTTTGGCGAAAACAAAGCAATTTTAATTCATAATCTGAATTTTTCTTAAAGGTGCAAAATCACCTACCTTTTAGAAAAGAAATGTATGTGATTTATGGCTTCTTTTGTGTATATATTAATGTTCTAAGGGTACTTTTGGTTGCAAAAAGTTCTTATAAGGCCTTTGTAAAGGATGTCTAAACTAGTTTATCAACAACATGTTTGTAAACACAGCAATGTTGACAAATGTAAAAAAACATGTAACCTAAGGTGGTAGGTTGCATATATGCCGAGGCAGAAAGGTGACTTGTTGCAAAACACCATTTGCATAGCTCCGAATTATCTGACTTGCTTCCAGATGCCCATGTTGAATTTTTAGCGAACCTGTGAGCTTATGCGATGGTGTGGCGTCGTCCGGCGTCCGTCGTCTGTACGTTAACCCATACTATCTTTAAAACGGCAAGAGGTAGCATCACAAAATTTTATGCAAAAAATTAGTCATCTAAAAAACTATATCGGATTTTGCTTATTTTTTGGCTAACTGCATTTTCTTAGATTTTATAGGGAAAAAGCTAAAAAAGCTTTAAAAATCTTCTTCTCTGAAACTGTTCAGCCAAATTGTCCAATATTTCACAGAAATGATCCCTGGAACAATCTTTCTCAAGTTTGTTCGAATGGTTTAAGTTCGGTGATTTTTGGCCGAGTTACAGGAAGTTAAACTTTGTCATCTGTCCAAAAAAGCATACTAAAATTACAGTCTCAGAAATGGCTGGAGCTATCATCACCAAATTATATGCCAATGTTGTTGACATAAGACATATCTGAAATTTAGGTATTGGTGGCGCCACCTGCATCGGCCTTTTTTGTACGGGGGTCATCAGTGCCTGTATCATACTGATGGCTACAAAAAACTTCTTCTCTGAAACCATATGGCCAAATAGTTTAATATCGCACAGAAATGATTCTAGGGTAGTGCTTTCTGAAGTTTGTTCAAATGGTCTCAGTTTAGTGACTTTTGGCTGAGTTATGGGAAGCTAAATTTAGTCATATGCTGTAACAGCCCATTTTAGCTCAGTGGCTACAAAGATCTTCTCCTCAAAAACCACTGGACCAAATTCTTAAATCTCACAAATTAATTGTTCTTAGATGTTGTAAATTCAAGTTTGTTCAAATGGTTTTGGTTCAGTGATTTTTGGCTGAGTTATGGGAAGCTTAACTTAGCCATTTTGCTGTATTTTCCCATATGAGTTATAAACCTGTAAAACATTTTTTGACTAACGCTACTGAGGCCAGTTTGTTTAATATTTTACAAGAATAATCCCCTGAAAAATTCTTATAATAATTGTCTTTTATGGTTCCAAAGAATTAATTTTGGCTGAATTATAAAGATTGAATTGAGTCATTTTACCATATATGTTAGCTGTGTGAAGCAGATACATCTAGACTGGCACCAGTTTATCAGCATTTATTACATCATGCCACCAGACATTTAGATTTCAAGTTATCTATGGTTAATATTGAAAAGAATGTTTTTTAAAAGCTTTTAAAAAATGTAGATTTATGATTTTTAGATATTCCTCATGCCAGGCAATGTTTACAATTACAGGTATATAGCTTTCTATGGGTATATAAAGACGGCTGTACATGGATTATAAATAATTGGTATCCATAGTCAAATTAATTCAAGATTTTGCCATCAGTGAGATGTATCTGTATCACAATTTTGCATTCATTTGCATTATTAATAATTTTTAGGGGACCTGTGAGCTAATGCGATGGTGTGGCGGCATTTGTCTTCTGTACGATAACCTATTTTATTTTGAAAATTATTGGAGCTAGCTAATGAAATTTAATGCAAAAAATTAGCCATCTCAAAAACTCTGCATTTTCTTAAATTTTATAGAGAAAAAGCTATAAAAAACTTTAAAACCTTCTCCTCCGAAACACTCAAGCCAAATTGTTCAATATTTCACAGAAATAATCTTTTATACCATCTCCCTCAATTTTGTTCCAATGGTTCATGTTTGTTGAATTTTGGCCGAGTTACAGGAAGTTGAACTGTCTGTCCAAAAAAGCATACTAAAATGACAGTCTCAGAAACGGCCGGAGCTATCATCACCTATTTTTTTGCCATTGTTGGTCACATGAGTCATATATGAAATTCAGGTATTGGTGGTGCCACCTATATTAATCTTTTTTTGTACGGGGGTCATTGGTCATCTTTTATTATTCTAGATATTTTGATAAAAAAAGTTTATAAATATGAATAATAAAAAAATTTTAGCCAAAGTCTTTCAGTATGTGTTAACAGATATACCAACAGGCCAAGATTGAATCCGTATCTTTAAATAGGTTGAGAAACTGTCAACTCTTTCAGATTTGGCAACAGATCAAGAGTTCGTTAAGTGCAGCCAGATATAGGTCAAGATTCCATTCAGTGCAGCCAAGTACAAGGCATGTGATCACCTCATGGGTGACATGTGAACACCTCATGGGCACCATGTGATCACTTCATGGGTGTCAAGCCCCTCAAGGCAGGGCACCTGCATGAGTTTATGCAATGGTGTGGCTACTATTTCAGATTTGGCAACAGGCTAGAGGTCAGTCTGGATCTAATTATAGCTTTGGCAGACTGCCAACTGTATCAGATTAGGCAACAGGTCAAGAGTTCACTCAGTGCAGCCAGGTATGGTCAAGAGTTTACTCAGTGCAGTAGCTGCATTCTATTTATAGCTTTGGCAGACTGTTAACTGTGTCAGATTATGCAACAGGTCAAGAGTTCACTCAGTGCAGCCAGGTACAGGTCAAAAGTTCACTCAGTCTAGCCAGGTGCAGGTCATGAGTTCACTCAGTGCAGTAACCTGAGCAAGCAATTTGTCACAGTTCACTCGGGGCAACAGCCTTTCTCCACTAAGCCTGTTCAGCCCCATGCATCAGACTCAAGGTAAACTTGATGTATTGGCCTAATATTTTGACCTGTCTATGTGTCTTTGATGGCTTTCTCGCTCACAAGATAGGTGTCGCCACCTACAATGACTTTTGCACAGTGTGTGTCCCTGCGTTTTTCTCAGGAGGGGTTTGATATATCAGTCTGAAATTGGGCATATGTATATATCTCTGATAGCTACGTTGTATACAAGACTGGTGGTGCCAGCTACAATCTTTTTAGTGTTGTGTGCACCCATGCCAGAATTTCAGCAGTGATGTTTGTGTAATTGTTTCTTATTCAAAATGTTTAGTACCTGCATTGTTCATATACATGAAAAGTAATGGTCCAGCATTGAAGCATAATACCTGGTGTTTTTCCCAATGCACAGGTTCGCATTAGGCCTGTAGGCCTTGTTTTTTTATTATTTTGGCGGGCCCCCACATATTATTAACATGTTGATATTAACAAAACAAGCAATCTGTGTGCAGTGATATCCACGTTTTCTGGCCTATTTTTATGAAAGCTCCAAGGGATTACCTTAAGTTTGTAAAGGTCAGATAGGTGATTGGGCCCCTTTAAACTACGGTTATTCCAAAGTGCCAGTCTGACTGACTGAAAATGTTTTTCGCTTTGTCGAGCAGCTACAGGTTGCTGTGGTAAAGACCCGAGCCCTGAACGCCCCTTAAGCATAATTTTGAGAGCCAATAAACGTGATGCCACCAAGCCGAGCAGAAAGCCGCCAGAGACCGCCACCGTTTTTCCCGCACCGGTGACTTTAAAGAAAAGATACAGCACCCACAGTCACAAAGGCAAAAGCTGCATACATTCCCTTCACCAATCCCAGCAGCGAAGACCCTGCCATGCCAATCGAGAGCTGAACTCGATCTGTAAAACGACAGAGCATCGAGACGAGTGCCATTTTATACTTGCAATTATGGCCATTTGGACAGCATTAGCAAGTTTTTTCTTCAACCAGTGATCAACTTGAATTTTGTTATACATATTGTTACAGGTGTCTCTTTTATTGTGTGCAGCAGTATTACATGAGTCTGTGTGACGCTAGCATTGTCCGTTGCCATGGGAGACGTGCAGCTGGCCGGCCCACGAGTGGGTCTGAAGTGTAGAAACACAGCGGCCATACTAATCTGGAACTTTCTGTGCTGGTCGCGCTCTATTAGGGAGTGTCTTGTAATGTTCTTTGGGCGTGTGTATTATGTATTGTTATGTTCTCTAGATTCTACGAACTTTATGCAGGTTAAGTAGCGCCTGTCTCCAGTTTGTTTTCGGGATTATTACAAGAACTTCACTTTTGAATTACAACAGATTAATTTTGTGATTGAATTGTACTATTATTCTCTAGAAGATTTATGTGAACTGATCATCTTGATTATACGTTTTAAAGGACTTGTTGTCGCTGTGACAGTGGTGGTATCCAGGTAATGTACACTTTATTTATTATACTGTGTTTTTATACTGTGTAATTGTATTGATTTAGTATATTGTAATGTTAAGATTGTTTTAAGAATAAATTTTAATTATTTGTTAACAAAAAACACTGACTTCTTTATTCATTCCCCTAGACATTTCACTCTGCCTAGTGTTACACAATCTGATTTTTTTTAATCTCCATGACAAAATTTATGCTCGTTGCGATTACATGATCCGTTGTCATTAGGTTCCGTAACAATATTGACCATTAAAATAAATGTTCTATGCAATTACAGGCACCTCCTGGCCTGACATATTTTCTGTAACCTGTTATAAGATTTTTCATTTTTTTTTAATGAAGATAAGTTTTGTTTACTGTTAACCATAATAAATCTCAAAAGGGCATGTTGATCATGTGTCACAAATGCCAGGGGGGGGGGGGGTAGTTGCTTGCCGGAAATCGAAGATTGTAATAGTTTTGACTAATGACAAGCCATCAAACTACTGAGATGTGTTTGATTTTTAAAATCGTTTCAGTCATGATCTGCTTATTAACTGAGACTAATCAGACGGTCAAAGGAGTAAAGAAAAATTGTTATGATAATCTGACCAATGTGGCTTTAGGTTCAGGATGTTCATTGAGAGAGACATGAACCAGGGTGGTGTTTCTTATAGCAGTCATCACCGCATTGTTCAGTGCCATAATGAGATTTGACCAGCCAGTGGTCAATGTCAGTTACACGTATAGACAGCACGTGGAGTTACAATTAGATACGGAGCCACCTTATAAAGTGAGCCAGCCAAACTCTGAAAAGTCATTTATAATTATTTTTACGACATCGCTTGTTAAGTAGGCCGCACACAGAGCGGACTAGACGAGATCGGAACGGACCGGCCGGACCAGAAATCCTGGAGAGTCCGCAACCACGCGTCCTGCTGCAGCTCCTGTCTTGAACGGGTAGCACACAGAGCGGACCGGATTGCTCAAAATTAATTCAACCGGTGAAAATGGCGGGTGTTCTAAGCAGAACTCGAAACAGAAACAGAAAGAAACGTATTGCTTTAGCATTATTACTTGTTGATGATGAGACAGATATGAGGGAATCAGCTAGTGATGTACCAGTCCGTGTGATGAAGGAATGGTTAAGAAAAAGAATCGCACAAGGGGCCTATGAAAATCTCTGCAAAGAAATGCAGGTGAGTACTATTGTGAAAATGGCCGGCCTACTGCATGGAAGGTCTCGAGCATGGTATAAATATGACAGGTGAATTTGTGATATAGTATGCCACTTTATACCCAGGGGCTTCAGTATGGGGGGGGGGGGGGCTGATCGAGGATATTTATCCCCCCCTCCCACACACACACACACTTCTTGGCTAGGAGGGATGGTCAGTGTAATCAGCCCCCGCCCCCTTTTCAGAGAATATAATTTATATATTGCAAATAATATATTAAGAATAAGAATTTACCATGAAATAGTATATCTAAACTCATTTTAGAATTAACTTCCACTTGAAACCCAAATACCTTAAATTTATTCTAAAACATTAGACTTTATTGTAATATATTTGAAATGTGATTAAGTATATATATAAATATATCTGAATATATGTGTCTTACAGAAGCTAAAAAGGTATATATATATATATATATATATATATATATATATATATATATATATATATATATATATATACTCCGGTAAAATATATAATTATTATATATAAAAGCTCAAAATCGGTCACCAAATGGTTCGAAGACATTCCAGATAAACAACAATGCTCTTTTTTTGGCTTCGACGTGGTGGAACTCTATCCATCGAATAGTAAGAAGTCCCTACCAACAATGAATACTCATTTATATACTTTTTATATCATTTATATATGAAGCTCAGAAAAAAAAAATGACAGTTTAATATAATATACTAGTATTTAATATGCAAAATACCATAACCATTTCATGTCAATTCCGGCTAAATAAGCTAATTCTAATAATTTAAAGCTATACCGATCCTGAGTTGCTCCTGTGCAGTCCTAAAACCGCCGCAAACAGAGCAAACTCAAGCGGACTGGGTCCGGAGCGGTCCCGGACTGGCAGTCCGGTCCGCCAACTGCCGCAAACTGAGCGGACCGGACCGGATTCAAGTCCGGTCCGATCTCGTCTCGTCTCGTCCGCTTTGTGTGCGGCCTACTTTAATAGCAGGCATCCATGTGGGATCTGTCCAGTGTTGGGATGTTGAAAAGATGTGGGTGGATGCCATCGCTAAATATGAATTTAAAGGTCATATTTAAACTCACCAAGGTCACAAGGTACAACATTTTGCCTTTTTTCCTTGTTTCTATAATTGAGGCCACTTTTTCATTTGATATGTGCATAATATCAAATTATTTTGTTGATTACAAATGAAAATTTTGTATTGCAAACTGTTAAACATTAACGGGTAATGACAAAAGTAGATAATTTAATACAAATCACTGTGGCTTACCTGAATTTGTAAACATGTTATTACAACTTTGCACTGTAGATAGTCTGATCGTCTTGTATGTAGGTTAGAGTGTTTCTTTCTCATTCTTCTCTAAGATGACTGAATGCACAGACTTAAAACTTAGTCATTTTATCATGCATGGACCAAATGATTAGAACCCTATTATTTGGTTTGCAACTGTGACCACCAGGGGGCGCTGGCGACTAAGACATAGCTACATTTTGTGTTGTTCTGTGTGAATATGTATTGACCATTTGTCAGCAGTTTATTAAACAATATTATAAGTTGTTAACTCCTCCCATTGCAGTGATTTAAACTTTTTATTTCTTTCTTATTGCCACGAAGGAAATCAAGTCTCAAATTAACGCATTCTGCATTTTTTTTTATTTATGATAGTGCTGACTGATGTTTTATCCTTTTTATACTTTTCAACATTATTTAACTAGCTTTATTAATATTCAGAGCCAGATAGAGAATCATGAAAAAAATAGCATGTACATGCTACTATGATGACTATACGGTTAAGAAAAATATTATAACATAATATGTATAGATAATATGATTTGCTATTAAATATCTATGACTGATTAATCGATTGCATGCATGAATGAAAGTCCCTGGTGTTTGAAACCATTTTGGTCATATGCAGCTATGATGACAGTAATAGTAACGAACAACAATAATAATTTGATAATTTGACTGTTATTGTCCTCTAGAGCTATTCCTTCTATTAGATAGTAGGTCTAGTCTAATTAAAATTTATCATCTGGCAGGTTTGGTGATATATAATGCGATTTTTTTACCTTTAATATTAGTCGACCTGTATGCTATTTATGAAAGATTTTGTGTTTATTTGAGTTTAACAACCGACTCTTACATAATTAAAACGAATTAAAAACTTATCTTTTTCGGAAAGCGTTTGTTCATGCATCTTTTGTTTTTCTTAAGTCAGTTACAATTAATGGATCAGCACGCGAGAGGTTTTCGGGGAAATTGTGCTTTGTAAGTGAGTGTATGTGTTGTGAGGCAGACTTATCGGAGAATTAGCGCTATATAAATACTATCTTAAATTATGACTATTATTCAGACATGGGTCAAATACAGGAGAAATGTATTCGAATACAAATACGAATACAGCAGGGGTACAGGAATAAGAATACGGATACAAATACTCCAAAACAGAAATGTATTCGAATACGAATATAAATACTAATGTATTCATGAAAATCAATATGAATACAATTTACTGAAACTTAAAGATACCATGAAGTATCATTCTTGTTTAATACAATTAACTGCAATCATCATGTATACACACTTGCAAATTGTATTTTAGTCCAAAATTCAAAATATTCATGCAAGTGTTTTAGGAGATACGATGTGGCATTTCAGTAGTTGAAATCTGTGTAGCACAGCACAGTATATATATATATATATATATATATATATATATATATCAGCTAAATATCAAAGATACAGCACTTGATTGCAAAAATACAAAAAAAAAAAAAACACACAAACCTAATGGAGGAGTCAACTTATCTATACCGTAAATGCCTTTAGTAACTTCTACTCGTGCATGACTCGTTGAGACGGCAGATTGTTACTTTAGTTCTAAACCTAGCCTGAAGTCATATATACGTTTAAGCAAACTGTACCAAGCTCTTGCCATGTACAGTGGGACATAGAAGGACACCGGTGCCCATGTCTATATCTCTTCGGACTTATTGGCTTAAAGGTGTTCATACGTCAGTTCAACGATAATTCTGACTTTTTCCCCTAGAGGCTCATTTTGACGCTTGACATGACACCTTTTGCAAGAGCAGACACCGAGCAGACTGCATTAAATAAACATCCTAATACCTATATGTTTTTTTAAATAACCTTGAAATCGGTAATAATTTAGGGCGCTAAACTAAGTTTTCAGAGCACTTTTGTCAACTAGGCTCCCGGACTAAAAAGGCCGCATGTCATTTTCAATGTTTTAACACATAATACACGAATCTACTCTATTACGATCATTCCAATACGCACTCCTGCAGAGAATAACATATCTCAATACAACTAGCAATCTCCCTGAGTAAAAAATATCAAATTCAGTCGCGTCAATTTATCTTCAAGGTTTGGGTGGGGATGACTTGTAAAGGGGGGTGAAAGTTTTGGAGGGGTTGGGACAACATTAAATAATTATAAATATATAAAAACACACATACACACACACACACACACACATATATATATATATATATATATATACTACCTTTTTACTGTCTGTGCAAGAATAAAGTACATGTTTGGTTTAAACCTTTTCAGATGTAAAATATTTCATAGTAAAAACTCAAAAATGGAATCAGTCTATGAATCTTATTATTAATATATATTCATTTGAAATGTATAAATATCATTCTCTAAATGTCAGGGGGGATTATAACATTCACTAAACCCCTTGCTAAGAAGTGGGGGGGGGGGAATATAACCCCCCCCCCCTGTACTAAGGCCCCTGTCAAAATATAGTGGAATGACATTCATCCAAGATCAAGTAATGACGTATGATTATATCTGGTGACCATATCCGGCGACATACAAGAATGTCATCCCATTAGGTCTGCCAAAGAGCAAACTCAGCATGCTAGATGCGGATAATATTCAATTAATATCCTGTTTTTTTTGTATAATCAGGGGTTAATATCTATATATAACATGGTCTCCAAGTTAAACTGTTTAATTAGGCTGCAGGTCTTCTTATAACAAGTATTACTTTACACATTTTGCATATCTTGCAGTGAATATGGCTGCACAAGAGATTAGCAAGCATAACTGTTACCATATAATGTGTAAAGGTTTCCGACCATCGTATGATTTTTATCTCATTAGGCCTTCAGAATGACAAATAAACTGGAATGGAATTCTGCAGATGTACATAGAGTGAAGCTAGAAATATAATTCAGGCGGTTACCTCCAAAAAAAAAAAAAAGAGTAGTTTACATTAGCCTTTATTTAATTATCACGTGTCTGGTCGTCCTACGCAGGCGTCTATTATAAGAGAAAACTTATAAATGTATAAATGAAATAAATGGTGTTATTGTTATTCTAGTTGGGCGATTTCCGCTTATGATTTATTTTTAATTGAACCTCGGGTGGAGTTTGGAGTTTTATTTGTTTTTTGTTCTGTCAATTTTAACGCTATAGAGGTCAGTTTTTTTATATTAAGTAGAATTTAATTCGATTAAAGTCGAAAAGTTGCAAGACTTATCAAATCTTGTACCATAATCAGCCAAACGAGGACGTGCGAGATTTCGCGGTAGTCCATAATAGCTCGGTCAACTTCATCCTAGGAAGGTCTCGTTTTTGTATGCATTAGTAAGCAATTATATAGTTGTGACACAAATTTCAATTGTCCTCAAATCTCTCAACATTTGTTCTTGAGAGAGCATATAAAACCTCGTATGTTTTAAGAAATACCAATAGTACAAATGAAGAAAGAAGACAAGTATCATAATTGCAGGATCCAACTGATTGAAATCTAGAGTAATCATTAAACAAAACATTTATTACTGCATATGCAATGCTTTATTTTGAATTAAATCCCAAATCTACGGATACCTATGACAGGAATTTCATTATTGTGTTTAACAAAAATTAATCATTATTAGACTAAGTGAAATTCCGGGAGGACGGGGAGTACTTAATGCGGGGCGGGGGGGGGGGGGGGGGGGGCAAGGCATGACCCTCTGGTCGTCGATAGTTTGCTTGTGTCTTATCGATAAATGAAAGTCTTTGATTAATGACTTTGGTATTTTGTCGCTTATCTTTGACGTAAGCGGCACGCCCTTTGTCTTGTTCTTTCGATCGACAAGTTGAAGGCCAAATGGCAGTACATTCCTCCCCTTCTGACCACTATTGTATTCACATGTTTTCATCAAACTTTTTAATTTTTAACTTCTGCATTGTTCTTGAACAAAAAGTAATTCATCTGCGAATATTTTATTAGGAATGATATATTGTTGGTATATGGTATGAATATTATAATGAATTTACATTTAAACAGAAAACATATTCTCACCTACGGCGCAAAACCTTACCAGTTCTTCGAAATAGTTTGTTATGTTCCTCCCTACTTCTGCTCATAATTATGGTTTCGAAAATATATTTATTTGTTCCGTACTAGATTATATATTCAATCTTACCTTTGCGATATACTCTCTTGATACAAAATCAAAAGAGATAAATCTGGTCGTAATTCGGAATTCAGGGGATGGTTGTAATTTTGAGTAATCTATTAACATAAATAAACTAAAAAAAAATGGGACCAACAGAACTGGTCATTATTGCGACGCAACTGTGGGGTGGTCGCAAGGCAGGGTTCCACTGTACTTTGGTACAATCTTGCAGGTCAAAATGATCATAAAATCACTGACATCTTGGCAGGTGATGCCATACTGATTACCGTTCTACAATATATTTGACAGACAGCAGACCATAGTGTGCATTAGAAACGGAAATTATGTCTCTGACACATGTCAGAGAATATATAGGGGTAGTCCGGAAATAACACGTAGATTAGTTCACCTGAACTGCTTAGACTTAATTAATTAATAGCACTGACAGCCTACCTACTCACACTATACAAGCCTGAACGGCTAAGATTGTTAATGCATGAATTCCTCAGATAATGATTTGCTTAGACGTTAGGGTGAACAGTAACCACACTTCAAGCTTCAGTAGATATGTTCAACAAGATTTGTTATATTACAATGTCTTAATTGTACATACACATGACAGAATAAACACATTATATAATTTTAATATGAATAAAGTATAAAATGTCAAAATGTGTAAATAAGACTTTTAGTATGCAGTGGGTCCAAATTAGACACTATTGAAATAATGGCACATTTTTCCAAATGGATAACGGAAAATAGGTAAACAACATTAATGTATATATACTGCATGTATTCATAAAAAGTATTCATGAATGTGAAAACTTCTGCAATGTATTTTAATACCAATACAAATACTTTTGTACTTTTTACAAATGTATTTGAATACGAATACGAATACTTAAGATATCTGTATTCGAATACAATGAATACGAATATTGAATACGAATACCCAATGTCTGCTATTATTATAAACACTGAAAATCCTCACACCGAAGAATTAGGCGCTCGACCATGACCTGAAGTTGCCATCTGCGTGGCGCACGAGGCTGGTTTGCATTCACTTATGCTGCCCCTATTCTAAGGTTCATTTTGTGACCACACATGTGTACATATTCCTGGAAATACTTCCTCGGTTGAGACCAAGAACCACAACAAAATCGTCTCGGTTCTTTATTTGCCCATACATGAGGTGTCCGAAAATTTCATGGGATTCTGTTAACGACTGCGTGATTTAGGTTGTGAACAAATACACACACACGAACGGGAATTAAAAGACCAGCCACGTCCTTTAATAGGCCTGGGAAATTGAACTACCAATTTTATTATTGAAGATGCAATTCTCAGCGTATGGCTTTAAGGCATTTCTGGCCCTCTTGCATAAGGTGGCTGACCACTTTTTGTCCCCCGCTCTGGGGAGGTTCCGCTCCGCTGAGACGAAGTCCGTTGAGACGAACCAGAAAATCGACGACCCGTTGAGACGACAGGGGCTTCAGACGAATGGCTTTATATAGTGAAACCCCCAGCCCAGTGGTGTCCCGGTACTGGCGCTAACTAATTTGAGTCGTCCAAACGGAACAACTTTCAAACTTGATTTACATTAAAAATTACACATATATTTGTTTAATTTTTCTAAAAAATAATTCTACTTGTTTGATTTTAACTTTTGTTGACACTATTCGGCATATAACTCAACACAGAAAGCCTTAGAATGACGCCTGTCCAGTATGTTAAAAAAGATTACTCATTCCTATATTTTTATTTATTTATCTGTGTGCGTTTTCCAATGAAAAGGCATAAGAAAACTAAATGGGCGCGTCAGATGAAAATCATATTAGCAGGAAAAAAATAAATCATGGAAAACAAGTTTAACGGCGCAATTTTTGGCCGTTTCGGACATTTCTTCGACATGGGAGGCATCTGCGGTATTCCGTATTCCACGTGTTTCCCCATGTATATGAAGCGAAAAAGGGTGAAATTGTAATTATAATATTATTCTTATTTATTTTGACATATTTATATGTTTATTTGAAACTATAATTTGAATTTATTTGGGTCACTGATACTGAGCAAAATACCTGGATCAGCTCATCCGGAACAAAGCCGAAACGAACACCCGCCATGACTAGGAAACCCGTTCAACAAGTGACAAAGCGATTACGGGTTGATCATTAGTCACAGCTCACTGATGCTTAGATAACAATACATGTATAATTATGAAGAGAGAGAGAGAGAGAGAGAGAGAGAGAGAGAGAGAGAGAGAGAGAGAGAGAGAGAGAGAAATAAAGACCCAGAGAGGAGGAGGAGCGATTCTCAGGAAGATATGATCGAGAGACAGAGAGCATGAGAGAGAATGAATGAATGAATGAATAAAAGAGAAATTTCAGAGAGAGAGAGAGAATGAATGAATGATAGAAAGGTCGTCTCTTAGAGAGAGAGGGAGAGAAGGAATATTTGAGAGAATGAGTGATTGATTGAGTGATTTATGTGTAGAAAGAGAGACTCTGAGAGAGAGAGAGAGAGAGAGAGAGAGAGAGAGAGAGAGAGAGAGAGAGAGAGATAAAGAGAGAGAGAGAGAGAGAGAGAAATTTATAGAGAGAAATAGGAAGACAGAGAGGAGGAAGAACGATTCTCAGAGAGAAAATGATCGAGAGAAGCAGAGATAGAGAGTACGGGAGAGAATGAATGAATGAATGAATGAGAAATTTTCAGAGGGAGAGAGAGTGGTTGAAAGAGAGAAGAGATTGATAGAGTAACAGACAAATAATTAGGGAGAGAGAGCGAGAGAGAATGAGATTGTGAAAAAAAAGATTACATTATTTTATGTGCCTATATACAATTTCCCTCCCCTCTCAATATATCGAACCATTTAGTATAATATTGTCCGCTCCTGATTATTATATAAGAAAGCTTTGAAAGACACATACATACATACATACATACATACATACATATATATATATATATATATATATAAAACCAAGATATATTGTTGTGTATTAGTTAAAGCAAATTCTTAGATTTATGTGATTTCAATCATAGTTAATTAACACAAGAAGGACAAACTTGTGTCCAATGGGACGAAACAGTACTGGCGGTGTGTAGAAGCTCGCTGCCCAGCCCGGGTGCATACTACAGTAGGAGATTCTCCAGACGTCCTGTTCTTCAGGGTTTTTTCTAGACCACGGTTTACCTGCTTCCGTTCTGATTTGACTCTCCAAATGCGGCAGACGTATCGGTGGTGCGCTCTTCTAGGACAAGTGTTCATGGGTGTTCATGGACGGGACATTTAAATCAAGACCTCTCATCTACGCACAACTGTATACAATACATGGTGTGTATAAGGAAAACGTTGTTCCACTTGTTTATGCCTTACTGCCGGACAAGTCTCGTGAAACATAACATGAGCTCTTTGGCATTGTGAAACGCGCCATGGCAGCCAGAGATTTAACATGGGATCCTGAAAGAATAATGTAAGATCACGAAAGTGGACTTATTGGTGCAGTGAGACACCATTTTCGAAGAACAAAGCACAAAGGGTGTTACTTTCATTTGTGCCAGGCCATCTGGAAGCACGTTCAGCAGCTCGGACTTGTGCGGGATAATCGGCAGAATCCTGAATGTGCAAGCACTATTTAGATGCTGATGGCTGTAGCTTTTTTGCCGGGCATTGCCATCAGGCCAGCATTCGGACAATTGAAGGATATCGCCAGAGAACATATTTTGAAGATATTTGGATAACGGGCTTTCCCGGTTCCGATGTGGTGCGTCTTCAAAGAGACAGTTCGTACTAATAACAGAATAAAAGGCTGGCACAGTCGATTGAATAGGGACTTCGTCAGGTGCATCCTAACGTATTTGTGCTGGCACAACACCTTCTGAAAGAACAAGACAACACTGAACTTACAGTAACATGAGCACGGCTGGGAGGTGCTCCGAAGCACCAAAAGATATCTTACAGGGAACTGGATGACCGCGTCCAACGTCTGACCACCAGCTTTCGGGAAAGAGACATGACTTTGTTTGACTTCCTAACATCCATCAGGCATGCAGTCCAACGTTTTTAGAAGAGTGGAACTTCTCAATGCATGACTGTTGAAGACTGGGTTATTACTATATATATGTATGACTAGGGTTTGTAAATTCAAGGTTGTTTCTGCAGATTTGAGGAGAAGGGATGTCTTAAAATAGATGTTCACTTGTATAGTTTTAATGTTTACTCTTAGCTGTTGATATTTGGTTGTATGTATACTTCGTGTTCTGATGTTTTGTTCCTGCAGTCCCTCTAGTCCCGACTTTAGTAGGCCTGTATGCTGCAATCCAGTATATACATAGAATTAATGAATGCAGTAAATAATTATTCATTCACTCGTTGTGTTCTCGTTTTCCTCATTTTTTTATAAATTATAATCCATTTTCTAAAGCATGTACACAATAACAATAATTACGACACGATAATCTCTTATTCATTAATGTATTCATTCTCTCTGTCTCTCAATCAATCAATCTATTATTTAGTCAATCATTTCTTTCTTCACTATGTCTCTACCTCCCCCCCCCCCCAACCCCTCTTTCTCTCAGTCATTCTCTAACATATTCTCTCACTCTCTCTCTCTGTCTCTCTTTCTGTCAATCACGTCTTTCTCTCAAATATTCCTTCTCTCCCTCTCCATTAATCTCTCTCACTCACACACTATCTGTTATTCTCTGTCACCTCTCTCTCTCTTTCCCTCAGTCTCTCTTTCTTCCTACCAATCATTCATTCATTCTCTCTCTCATACACACACTAAAACACCCTCTCTTTCTCTCAATCTTTTTTCCTCTGAGAATCTCTCTTCTTTCTCCATGATGGGTCTTCCTTTTCGCTCTATCAATTTATCTTTCTCCCCATCATTCAATCAATAACTCAGTAAATCGAGTCTTTCTCACAAATATTCATTTCAATAAATCAATCAATCAATCATTCATTCTCTCTCTCTCTCTCTCTCTCTCTCTCTCTTCATAATTATACATGTATTGTTATCTAAGCATCAGTGAGCTGTGACTAATGATCAACCCGTAATCGCTTTGTCACTTGTTGAACGGGTTTCCTAGTCATGGCGGGTGTTCGTTTCGGCTTTGTTCCGGATGAGCTGATCCAGGTATTTTGCTCAGTATCAGTGACCCAAATAAATTCAAATTATAGTTTCAAATAAACATATAAATATGTCAAAATAAATAAGAATAATATTATAATTACAATTTCACCCTTTTTCGCTTCATATACATGGGGAAACACGTGGAATACGGAATACCGCAGATGCCTCCCATGTCGAAGAAATGTCCGAAACGGCCAAAAATTGCGCCGTTAAACTTGTTTTCCATGATTTAATTTTTTCCTGCTAATGTGATTTTCATCTGACGCGCCCATTTAGTTTTCTTATGCCTTTTCATTGGAAAACGCACACAGATAAATAAATAAAAATATAGGAATGAGTAATCTTTTTTAACATACTGGACAGGCGTCATTCTAAGGCTTTCTGTGTTGAGTTATATGCCGAATAGTGTCAACAAAAGTTAAAATCAAACAAGTAGAATTATTTTTTAGAAAATTTAAACAAATATATGTGTAATTTTTAATGTAAATCAAGTTTGAAAGTTGTTCCGTTTGGACGACTCAAATTAGTTAGCGCCAGTACCGGGACACCACTGGGCTGGGGGTTTCACTATATAAAGCCATTCGTCTGAAGCCCCTGTCGTCTCAACGGGTCGTCGATTTTCTGGTTCGTCTCAACGGACTTCGTCTCAGCGGGAGGACACCTTACCACCCTCTGGGGATGCGGGGGACATTGAAGCAGGGGATATATATTTGGTTTGTCTGTCTGTCCGTCTCTCTGTCAGTCCGTCAGGTTTTCGTTTCCGTGTGATAACTTTCCTAAATTTTATCCGATATCATACAACTTTTGGTCAGTGATTGTTCTCGTGTTTATCTTGGCACGGATTGGTTTGGAGTGTCTGGCTTCTGTCTGTCTGTCTGTTACTCTGTCTGTCCGTCCGTCAAGTTTTTCGTTTCCGTGGGATAACTTTCCTTAATATTATCCGATATCATACAACTTTTGGTCAGTGATTGTTCTCGTGTTTATCTTGGCACGGATTGGTTTGGAGTGTCTGGCTTCTGTCTGTCTGTCTGTTACTCTGTCTGTCCGTCCGTCAAGTTTTTCGTTTCCGTAGGATAACTTTCCTTAATATTATCCGATGTCATTCAAATTTGGGTCAGTGATTGCTGTCATGCTTACCTTGGTTTTGATTGGGTTTGAAGTGGCTAGCTTTTGTCTGTCTGTCTGTCACTCTGTGTGTCCGCCTGTCAGGTTTTCGTTTTCGTGCGATAACTTTCCTAAATATTATCCAATTTCATTCGAATTTAGGCCAGTGTTTGCTCTCATGCCTACCTTGGTTTGGATTGGTTTTGGACTGTCTATCTGAAAAACAATTTTCTCCAGCTAAAAAAAATTCAGACATGGGTCCAATTTCTCAATGTGTTTTATTTTTTATGTTCGCCTCCATATCTTCACATGCTATAGTGGATTTGTTTAAGTTTTCATGTGCCCTCAAGATTTTCTCCACATGTCATAATTATGGTTGCTTATCAAGCATGAAAGACATCAAGAGTCCAAAAGAGGATGGGTTACATGCCAGTCTGCCGATTCCCATTCTGCCGAATCCCAGAATACCGAGTCTAGTTTGCCGAATCCCAGATTGCCGAATGTTAACTTTTTAGTATGAAATCGTCCGTTAATTTGATATATATTCATGTTTAATGGCATCGTAGTATTCATGGAGTAAAAACGATGAAAGCAGTATAATATTACGTTGACGGAATGCTAATTTCAGTGTGTACAGGTAAACCAGTCGGTAACCCGCCATGCCACAAGTCACGCATGACTTGTCATGGCCGTCCAAGCAGTCTTTTTGCCTCGCCCCGCACTGGCCGACATTCAATAAAAGAACGTTTATGTGTATTGTCACTAATATTGTTTATCGTAATAACCAACCCTATATACTGACGAAAAACAGACAGGTCCGTGGGAAAAAAACGGTGTTGCTCCTATCGTAATCTCGTTCCTTTTTTGTCTCCTTTGCAATTGAGTGCCGTTGCAGTTAACAAACGACGGTAGCGGAACCTTGTTAATACTCAGGTTAAATCAATCGGCCGTATGACCGACTAAATGGGAATCGTTTGGCTATGACGAGATGTTTTATAATATTAGCAAAAGCTATTAAAATGTGCCAATATAAATAAATTTTCAATTGAGCGCATGATGTATGTCTGTTTAAGGGCTCGCATGCATGTGCGTTTTATAATCGCCGAATAATGCATAACACATGAGACTGGTGGAAAGGGACGGTGATTCTGAGCGGCATATACCAGGGCGACAGCCCTTAACACCTATTTATATTGTTCTGTTGAAAATAACAGTCCATTTTTTTAATAAACTTATTAACTTTTAAACAATTTTCACATTTCAAAGCTTTGGACCTTGCTATTTATGGAACTATGAACTATGAACTTTTCGATTAATCATTTACTCTTGTTTGGTTAAATGGAATCTATCCACATCAAACGGATGTGTAGAGACCGTGCACACAAATAGTTTATGATCAAAGGCCTTTTGATAACCTTTTGATGTAATTAATGCTGTAATAACAGTAACCGGAGCATCCTTCACCTCATTCCTTGCTTGGTAATTGAGCAGATCTCTAATGAACAAACAATGTATCAAGAACAATATTCGTACGCAGATATATATATATATATATATATATATATATATATATATATATATATATATATAGAGAGAGAGAGAGAGAGAGAGAGAGAGAGAGAGAGAAAGAACGATTAACTACCGCTAAGCAACGATAGTGAACGGAGAGATGCATAGGGAAGGAGAGAATGGACGAAAGCGAGAATGGTAAAAGGAGAGAGAGAGAGAGAGAGAGAGGAAGAGAGAGAGAGAGTAAGAGAAAGAGAAAGAGACGATAAGAAAATATGTTTAAACAGTCATAGCATTTTCTTTTTTTTATTACAAGTTGAACATGAAGTCCGCATGATATTGAATTATTTTACTCTACAAGCTTTTTATAAAGTTTCGATCATGAACTGTCACTATTTTTAGGAACCTCTGTTTAAAGTGAATCGGTAATTACGAAAAACAACAATACTAACCCAATAAAAACAATAAGCAGAATATAAAACGATCTTTACTAACAAACGACGAGATTAAGTCAGGATGGAGCATAGGACCTGTCTGTTCTAAGTGTGTCTTGTTAGTTAATACTATAAAAAACAGTAGTAACCTCATACAAAAAACAATATGCATAACTAAAACGATCATTACTATAAAAAGAAACGAAATTACGTCAGCAGCACCAGGGAAAGATCATGAACCGTCGCTTGTTTGCATGGACCTGGGCTATAACAAATCATGCGTGACTCGTTGCCAGCCGGGTTGCCGACTGGTAGCTGTTAAGACGCGGTAATTTGGGTGAGGGCTTCTTGTCGTGTTCATTCCCTGAATACCCCGACGCTCCAAAAACATGAATATGTATCAAATTAATGGACGATTTTTATATAAAAAGTTCAGATTCGGCATTCTGGGATTCGGCAAACTGGACTCGGTATTCTGGGTTTCGGCAAAATGGGAATCGGCAAACTGGCATGATACCAGAGGATGACATTAATTCCACGAAATTGCTTGTTTATCTTCTTCTTAAGCCCGTTATTTACTGGGAGGCGATTGTTGACGACTAATTGCGAACAGCAGTCGGTAGGCCGTTTCCAAAAATGGTTCGAAACGTTCGCCGGGATTCTCAATTTCCTCGCTTGAGTAATTTTTCTCTTTTTTTTGGAGGGCACTTAGTCAAGTCACTTGGGCGATAAATGTTAATTGACATAAGGGGGAGTGTTTATATAGTATCCTCGGGATTGTTATATGTCATTTATTATCACGTTAAATTATTGATTTGCAGTACATTGTTTGGCTAGTAAAAACAATCATTCCAAATACGGGCAGCATTTTTAGGCCGTGTTGTTGATTTAAAATATTTTGTACTATTAGTGACAACCATTCCAAATTCGAACAGACGTGTCGCCCATTTGGTGATATAAAACTTTTTTCGTTATGGCCGGGGCGGCGGGGAGGGGGGGGGGGGCCTAAGATATCCTATCTTGGCTACTCTATAATTGTAGGAGATCCTTTCCAATATATACCAACTGCTTACCATGAGGGGGTTCGTGGGTATCTCCACATGCTTAGAAGCGACCCCACGACATCCTGAACTATCTGATTCAAATTACTGAAAATTATATAAAACGTGTAGCTTCCGCCACAAAATACACAGAAATGACCTGGCGAGATGAAGGCACATGACGAATCAACTGAGCACCTGTCCATGAATACTAATTACCCCCCCCCCCCCGACCGAATCACACGACCGCCTTATTGGCCACCTTGTGTATAACGGTGAACTGCGTGTCATTATAATGTATTACGGGACAGCATTCTCACTATACCTTCCAATAAAAAAATGATCATTCCTTCTTGAGTGTTTACAGATAATATGAGAATTATGACGTCATATTTTCATAATTGCATATTATAAAAAACATATCAAAGATATCTATGAACATATGTTACACTTACACTTGTTGTATTTGCCTCTTGACTACTACATTGTAAATGACACGTCTGTCAAAAATGCAGCTTTGGTCTCATGGTTTATGTAGAAAATGCATCTTAACTGAAAAGTGCTGAGTCACATATCTGATAGCGTTTTGCATGAGTGATTTGTCAATTAAATGTCATTTTAATGTTAAGCATCAAATATCATTCTGGCATTTTTATCAATTTACCTAAATCTCTTACAGACTAGGAGAATATCGACATTGAAAATATAAATGTTTACATTTTTTGAGCCCTGTGACCTTGAAACATAGTTCAAGGTCACTAAAACTGGATTTAGTAATTGTTCAGTAGAAAGGTATACCCTGGGAAGGAATCAATTAAATTTGATAAAAAAGTGGCAAAAAAGTATAATAATAAGAAAAAGGATGAGAAAAAAATATAACGGGTAAACAAATACATCCACCTATGGACAGTTGGAGATAATGAGCGATTTATACCATTGATTAAGTACACACCTGATTCAGTGGTCTCAAAGTATGAAAGTGCCGAAGATAAAAGACTGTCAGTTTCCTTCGCTAGACGAATACGTCAAGGAAATGATAAATTTCCAGGAGTTTCCCGCGGCGCCAAAGAGACAACCTTATTATAGCCGAAGTCCCTTCCATGCGGGTGGCTGACGTTCAAACAAGATGCTTTGCAAGTAGGGCCTATGAAATATCTTTGTTACATAAGTAAGCGTGTCTGATACACTGAAACACTTTGTAAGAATCGCTGTAATCTCACAAGTAAAAGTTTCGTATGTGTCCTCCTCCAAGCTTCGAGACAATTCGTCTGCCGTCGTCTGGCTGAAGAATTTATGGGAATGCCAGTACGAGCTTGATACTGGACTTATTAACTCAAATGTTCTGGATAAGCATGTCATTCTGATCGGTTTCTTGCTAGGACTACTGGCCAATGTATTTACACCAAGGATGTGCCCTCTCCTCAAATACGTTTGTAATAACTATAGTTTTACAAAATAAAAATTAAATTTGAAAGTTCCTCCTTGCGTTTTTACAGATAACATGAATATGCTGACCACATATTTTCGTAATTGCATAATATTAAAAAAAAATTTAACGATATTACTGAACAGATGTTAAACTTGCCGCCGCACTGCTACATTGTAAATTGTACATGTCCGTCTTACTGCTTTCTGGGTCCAGTTATGTAAAAATGCATATTAACTGATAAGTGCTGTGTAATTTATCTAATGACGTTTCGTATGAGTGATTTTAAAATTTTGTCAAGGGAATATTGGGAACCGGATTTTATAATAGCATTTTAGCTCAGCTAACTGAAAGTCATCTTAGCTATAGCGATCACTCTTTGTCAGTTGTCCGCCCGTCCGTTAACAGAGCACAAATTGTAACTGTTAGACCTAGAAACTTTTAACTGTACATCAAGTAAAGTCAATGGAAAATCACCTTGGAAACTAAAGGTAGGTTTCTGTTACTCATATCCTCCGAGCTACTGGGCTTGTAATTACCCCAAAGAAAAAAATTTGATACCAAAACACCAGTATCTGAATTAATTATGCACTGATGGCCATGATTCTTTTCATTCATATTGATAATGGAGTGTTAAATTTCATCAGTTCTCGTAGACAGGTCCAGCCAGCTGTACCTTTTTTAATGTTAACACATTATTTCTCTGTTTTTGAGACCTTCAAATGAAGCGTCATCTAATTATTGGGCACAAATCGTCGCTTTCGCACCTAGAATTTACATCTGGAGGTCCATGAAAAGTCTTCTTGGAAATCTGAAATTAAATCTCTGTTACCCATATCCTTCGAATTATGGGCTTGTGAATACCCCCCCCCCCCTCCCCATCCGAATAATTAAAAATTTGATACAGAAGCTCCAGTATCTAAATAACTAATGCAATGATCGCCTTGATCCTTTGCATGCGTATTGAGCTTTTCTTATTTCATAGAGTGCCACCTTTACTTTTTTTCGATTTTTTAAATAATTTATCTCTTTTTAAGAGATCTTCAAATGAAGCGGTCGTTTTTTTTTTAACAGGGCACAAGGGTACATTTCTTGGGAATACCAGTATGAGCATGGTGGCCTATTAAACGGATACTTGAATTATTGACTCAAAAGGTGTGGATTAGCATCGCATTCTGAACGTCTTTGCTTTCTTTTGATTTCATCTCTAGAGAGTAGATCGCAAGGGTTAGATTGTATTTAATCTATTACGGAACAAATAAATATATTTTCAAACCCATAATTATAAGCACAAGAGGGAGTAACATCACATACAATTTCGAAGAACTGGTTTAGGTTTAGATGAGAACGTATTTTCTGTTTAACTTAAAATTCATTATTATATTCATACCACACACCAACAATATATAATTCGTAATTATAAATTCGTGAGTAAATTGCTTTTTGTTCAAGAACAATGGAGGAGTTAAAACATAAAACATTTAAAATCTTGGTAAAATCTTGGTGGACAGAAGGGCAGGAATGTACTGCCATTTGGCCTTCAACTTGTCGATGGAAAAGAACAAGACAAAGGGCGTCCCGCATACGTCAAAGAGAAGCGACAAAATACCAATGTCTTTTATCAAACATTTTCATTTCTCGAAAATACACAAGCAAACTATCGACAACAAGAGGTCGAGCTCCCGGGTGGAATTCAAATAAACAAAACGAATTCCAATTTTATAATCAGGCCAGTCATATAATTTGTAGATGATAAACAGTGGCGTAGCCAAGGTGGGGGGGGGGGGGGCGCAGTGGGCATAAAGTACCTCCCGTCCTCCCGGAATTTCACTTAGTCTAATAATGATTAAATTTTGTAAAACACAATAAAGAAATTCCTGTCACTAGTTTTCGTAGATTTGGGACTTTTTTCAAATTAAAGCATTGCATATGCAGTTATAAATGATTTGTGTAAAGAAAATTCTACAATTCAGTAAGTTGGATTCTGCAATTATTATATATATATTTTTTCTTTTTTTTTCCTTTTGTAAAATTGATATTTAATTGATAACTTATGTATTAAAACGTCCAACAAGAATAAAAAGTAACACCCTTTATATCATTTATACATTTATAATTTTCCTCTTATCACTGACTCCTGCTTTCGACGACCAGACACGTGATACTTAAATAAAGGCTAATATATACTACTCTTTTTATATTCTTTTTTTGGAGGTAACTGCCTAAATTCAATGCAAGCTTCACTCTTAGTAGATATAGATCTGCAGAATTCCATTCCAGTTTCTGAATACGTGACAGGTCAGATCACACGCTACCTTTCATTTTATATCCTGATGTTAACCAGACCCAGTGACTACAGCACCTGCGGACCCTGGGTGTCTAACCGTCCCAATTTCTGGGTGATACCATTAAGGAAGCCCCGAAAACCCACTGTTTGTGTGTGAAACACGGCTGGAGGGGGGGGGGGGGGGGATGGAGACAAAAGCTAGCCACCCGGGTTCGATCCCCGGCGTGCTATAAGTGTGGGTTTTAGTGAGCCGTCCAAGTCCCTAAGCTTTCTCCGGTTTTCTCCACCTCAAATCACGACCAAATGCCACCACCTGAGCTTTTGAGAGTGCCTCGATTAGTTAAAACAACTATTTCCTTAATCCATGTAAAATAAATGTGTTTATAATCACACACACACATACATATATGTATATATATATATATATATATATATATATATATATATATATATATATATCAAGGGGTACCTATAAAACGCAGGAAACAAAATGTACATTTCCGCCATGTGTGTGGTAAATTTACCTTTGTGAAAGACAATCGAAAACACAGCATATTATGCCTGCATTACTCGTATACACGCTACTTTTCGGTGTTATGAACATCCACATATTTTCACATCCATAAAAGATTGTTTCTTGGTCAACTATACAGACAGCGTGTTCCTAGGCCGATGAACCAAAGTACCATAACTATATTTCCGGTGATCACAATGTCAATATATATATATATATATATATATATATATATATATATATATATATATATATATATATATATATATATATATATATATATATATATATATATCAAAGGGTAAATATGCAAAACAGGAAATCAACTGGAAACTAAAATACGGGTAGTCGATAAGCGACTACGTGTATCCGCCGAAATCAGAGTTGGACGGGTGAAGTGAGGCACGGATTGAGTAACAAGGGGAAATAGAGTGAGGTGTGTTGCATATTAGCCTGGATGTCTGCAGCATAAACATAAATGTAGCTGGCGCCACCTGCTACAAAATCCAGAAAGCTATCCAAGATGTATAAACCTGCAAAATTTTAGGCAGGTAAGTCAAACCACTGCACAGATATGAGTGATTTTATCCCATGGCAGACGAACAGACGGACGCTGTGCACAAAAGGTCACAGGTGGCGCAACCAGTTTTGCGTATGTTAAAGAGCTATGTGAATTCTATATACTTGCAAAATTTTGGCCCAATCGGTAAAACAGTTCCCGAGATATAAGCCTGGATGTCTGCAGCGTAAACATAAATGTAGGTGGCGCCACCTGCCACAAAATCCAGAAAGCTATCCAAGATGTATACACATGCAAAATTTCAGGTGTACAAGTCCAACCAGTGCAGAGATATGAGTGATTTTATCCCAAGGCAGATGAACAGATGGACACTGTGCAAAAATGGTTGCAGGTGGCGCCACCATTGTTTATGTATGTTATAAAGCTATCCAAGGGCAAACCATTTTTCGGGATCGGTCAAACGGTTCCCGAGATATGTGGGTTAATGTGTTAAAACAGACGCACAGATGGACGCACTGGAGAAAGGAAAGGTCAGAGGTCAAAACACAATCGGGGCGCAGCAGTTCACATGTGACCCGAACATAATCCCGGGTTTCGTAAAATGCCGCCCAGCGGTTACGGAGGAGTTCTCCGGACACCTACGCAGCGGGCGGTGGGCTGACAACAGTAACCGCAAAACTCTCTTTTGGCGGATACAATTATCTGCTATGTGTATCCTTCATTTGTCTTTCTGAAGGCCTAATGAGATAAAATCGTACGATGTCGGCGGAAACGTTTTCACAATATGTTGTTACAGGTATGCTGGCTTACCTATTATGCAGCCATATTCACTGCAAGGGGTGCCTTATTGTCTTAAGTAATAATTACTTGTTCTAAGGAGACCTGCAACCTAATTAAACAGTTTCCTGTGACCATGCACAATCACAATTGGACACCTTGTATATACAGATATTAAGCCCTGATTATACAAGGAAACAGGAAATTAATTGAATGTTATTCGCTTTAATCATGCCGAGTTGGCTCTAGGTAAGACCTAATGAGATGGCATTCTCGTATTTCTCCGGATATGCTCACCAGTTTTGATCATATATGTATACATCTTTACTTGGTCTGCGGTTAGGGAATCCTCATTATCAGGATGATTACATGTTATGCCGCCATTTCTTGACTAAAGCGTCTATACGCGGGTGGGGGGGGGGGGGGGGAGGGGTATATATTCCTACACTTTTTTTGCAAGGGGGATAGTGAATGTTTGAATGTTATCATCCCCCTGACATCAAAAGAATGATATTAATACATTTCAAATGAAATATATTAATAATATTAGATAAATAGACTGCTTTCATTTTTGAGTTTAATATTAAATATTTTACATCTGAAATGGTTTGAAACATACATATACCTTTTTGTCGCAGAGACAGTAAAAAGGTATATATATATAAATATATATATATATATATAAGTGTATATATTTAATGTTGTCCCAACCCTTCCAAAACTCCCCCCCCCCCTTTGGCAAGTGACCCCCCAACCCTTGAAGACAAAATGACGCCACTAAATTTTGATATTGTTTTACTTCAGGAGATTGCTAGTTGTATTTAAACTCTATTTCTCTGAGGGAGTTCGTTTAAAAATGATTTTCATGGAGTTTACCGTGGATTACGTGATAAATAATTCATGAAAATGACATGCGGCCGTTTTAGTCCAGGAGCCCAGTGGGCAAAAGTGCCCTTAGAGTTTATTGTCCCCTACCAATTTCAAGTGTATTTTTGAAAAAAAAACACTTACAAGAAATAGGATGTTTATTTAAATGCGTCCTGCTTGTTACCTGCTCTTTCGAAAGGTTTCATATCAAGCGTCAAAATGAGCATCTTGGGGAAAAAAATCAGAATTATAGTTGGACTGACTTATAAACACCTTTAAGCCAATAAGTCCGAGGAGTTATAGACATGGACACCTGTATCCTTCATGTCCTCTTTGTACATGGCGACAGGTTTGTAAAGTGTGCTGAAACGTAAAAAAATACTTCAGACTAGGATTAATACCAAATTAACAATCTGCTGTCTCAACTAGGCACGATTTGAGACAGCAGATTGTATATAAAATAAAGGGCACTCCTTTATATACAAGAGATAAAGGTTCTACAGATATCAACACTACCAAGTAATTATTAATAAGCTAAAGCACATTTGACTGTGTACTTGATTTGGAGCACATTTCCACTACGTTTATCTGTCTGAAATCATCATCATATGACTTTTGTCATACACTAATATGTCGAAGTGATTTTTTTCATTTTCGAGAAATGGCCGCTAGGGGGAGCTGCATTTGAACCTCTGCAACATGTCATTTTTGGCCATAAAACTGTAAACCTTATCTGCACAAACTATGATTCATTTCTTCTATATACTTTCTCAATATGAGTATCTAGTCATCTGTTATCTCTAATGTGACAGTGTGTCAGTATGTCTTTTCGTTTGTCGGTTGTTGTTAGTTTTGTCTGCTTTCATGTTCTTTTGTGTGATATATGTCATTCTATAATTCCTCAGCAAATGCTCTGAAAGTCACTCAATTGATGAAAAAAAACCGACAATTTGTATCGTCTGTCCGTCTGTCTGTCATTTCAACCTCCGGCAAGCGTTCGACCTCTGGTCTTTAGTCTGTCTGGTTGTCTGTCCCCCTCTACAGATCGCAATTTTGCATTAATCGCTTTCAACCTAACACAGTTGGTAAAAGTCCTTGAAGCCTATTGCTTTTGGTCAAAATAAGTCAATGGTCAAGGTCAAGGTCATTAAAAATTTGCAAAACGGATTTTTTTTTTATATCGTTGTCATTATTTGTCGTATCTACTTCATTTTAATTGTCATAAAGGACTTTGATCTGGTGTGTAGCTGCATCAAATTGCTGTTACCATTGTCGCATATTAGGGAAATTTCATGATATTCAAAAATAAAGCTACAGAGGTCTATCTTTTTTCATCAGGTAGCATTTAAGTAGTGTTATTTGAATATTTTACAAGTAATGCAAAATCTCGTTCAATATCTCGTCAAACGAGATATTTCGAGATATCACTTAGTGATAGCCTAGATTCCACAAGTATTCAGGAATCATTTTGAAAGTGATATATTTTACGTCTTACACTTATATCTCAAAACGGATTTTTTTTTCATTTTCCGGATATGGCCGCTAGGAGGCGCTGCACTCGAACCTCCCCTAAATATGTTGGTTTTTGTGTCTCACATTTAGCATTATACAGGCCACAGTTTCAGAGGAATCCTTTTGAAACTGGTATATCTTATGTCTTACACTAATATATCGAAACAAATTTTTCATATCTCGGGAAGGGCCGCTAAGGGGGCGCTGCTATAGAACCACTTTAACATAATTTTTAAATCTCCTTGAGATTTAACCTATATTACATAAACTGTAGATTATTTTCTTCTTTTTGGCCTTTTTCATTACCTGGTCAATTCATCTTGCCTTCGTCTTGTATCACTGTCAGTATGTCTTTCTGTTTGTCATTTCCCTCAAATTCTCCTGCTTGCTGGTTCATGCATCTCACATATAGCCATTTGTCGTTTTGAGGATATTTCCGCTTGGGGGAGCTGCAGCAGTACCTCCCATACTATCCTGATTTGGACATATCACCAAAATATGAACCTCAATTAAATAAATTAGTACTTATTTTCTTCCACTGAATCTTCTCCATAACCAGGTTATCTGGTGTCATTTTTGTGTCACATTGTCAGTATGTCCGTCTGTTCGTCTTTTGTTGTCAGCTTTGTCTGCTTGCTTGTTCTTTTGTCTAAGTGGTCATTCTACGGGCCACAACTTCTCAGAAATGGCCCTGAGAGTCATCCCATTGATTCCTATCGAATTTTGTCATTATAATTAAAAAAAAATTTCGAAAGTTTATTTTCGTCATAACTTCGTCAATATTAGACCGATTGTCACAAACTTAGGATTAATTTCTTCCACTGGGTTTTTTCAATTACCTAGTGTAATTGATTGGCCTCAATCAGCCTGTGTCGCTTTGTCAGTATGTCTGTCTGTTTGTCAGTTGCCCTCAATTTCGCATGTTTGCTGGTTCCTACATCTTACATTTAGCAATCTTCAGGCCACAGTTTTGCAGGAATCCTGTTGAACCTGGTATATCTTATGTCTTACACTAATATTTCGAAATGGATTTTTCATTTTCATTACATGACCACTAGAGGGCGCTGCACTCGGTCCTAGAAAACATATTATTTTTATCCATATCTCCAAACTATAAACCACAATTAAATAAACTATAGCTTATTTTCTTCCTTCTGGACTTCTCCATAATCTGGTGAGATCATCTGGCCTCAATTTTTGTTTTCTCTTTGTCAGTATGTCTTTCTGTTTTTCATTGCCCTCAAATTCGCATGACTGCTGGTTTCTGCATATGACATATAGCAATCTACAGACCACAGTTTTGCAGGAATCCTTTTGAAACTTGTACAATATATGTCTTACACTTATATTTCGAAAGTAGTTTTTTTTCTTTTTTTTTCGGGATATGGCCGCTATCATTTGGTCTCAATCATGTGTCACTTTGTCAGAATATCTGTCTGCCTGTCGGTTGTCTTCCATTTCACTTGCTTGCTGGTTCTTGCGTCTTACATGTTGCAGGCCATCGTGAAACTGGTACAATATATGTGTTACACTTATATCTCGAAAGTAGTTTTTTTTCATTTCCGGGATATGGCTGCTGGGGGGGGGGGGGGCTGCAATCAAAACAATAAAACATATCATTTATATACCATATATCCAAAAGTATAAATCTTAATTACATATATTGTAGTTTATTTTCTTTCTCTTTGTCTGCTTCATGACCTGGTCAAGTCATCTAGTCTCAACCCTGTGTAACATTGTCAGTATGTCTGTCTGTTCGTCAGCATTCAACTGGCCACAATTTAGCAGGAATAGTTTTTTTTTTAAATTAAACATATCGTATATGAGAACGATTTATGGAAACAGTATGTGTATTAAATCATATAGGTCAAAGGTTAAGATCAAGAACATCAACACACGTGAAATTCTAATTTCCTTCATTATTTTGTCAATATTAGTTCTATCTTCAAAAAAAAGTTGGCTCATTTTCTCTCTCTTTGTCATAGCTCATTAATTCGACTGTTTCCACATCATTTCCGGCAAGCGCACAACCTCTGGTCGTCTAGCTTTTTTTCAAATTATTTGGGCGTCAAAGGTTAGTATCAAGGACATCAAAAAACTTGAAATTCTAGTTTCTTTCATTATTTTGTCAATATCAGTTCTATCTTAAAAAATGTTGGATCATTTTCTCTCTCTTTGTCATAGCTCATTAATTCGACTGTTTCCACATCATTTCCGGCAAGCGCACAACCTTTGGTCGTCTAGCTTTTTTCAAATTATATGGGCGTCAAAAGTTAAGATCAAGAACATCAAAACACTTGAAATTCTAATTTCCTTCATTATTGTGTCAATATTAGTTTTATCTTCAAAAAGGTTGGCTCATTTTCTCTCTCTTTGTCATAGCTCATTAATTCGACTGTTTCCACATCATTTCCGGCAAGCGCAAAACCTTTGGTCGTCTAGCTTTTTTCAAATTTTTTGGGCGTCCAGACTTTAATCAATAATAATTAAGGGAACCCTGAAATGTTGGTTTCTTTGAGTGCCCGGTGATGGCATTGTGGCATATATTGTGTCTCCGTCTTATTGGCAAAGTCCCTTAAGTAAAGCATAACTTGGCATTAAGGTTCATATTAATCTAAGTACCTGGAGATGTCTTAAAGAGTGTGGTGGCGTAATGGTTAGGGGGCTGTACTTGTGACCCCAAGGTTGTGGGTTCGCGTCCCGTTCAGACCGCCTACTGCGTTAAGATTCCTGGCCAAAGTCTTCACCACAAGGATGCGCTATCACGACCCAGGAATGAATGGGTTCTGGTCATGTCCCGCAAGCAAATGCTCTACGAATAATTTTCTAGCACCTGTTATGATTGCTTGGGTTGATGCTCCCCAGGGGGCCGATAAAAGCTACATAAATGGACAGTCCCGAAAGACCATAAGGCAATCTGTTAAAGTCGGCTCACACTGACATCGTCGGAAATTTTAAACTTTAAATCATGTATTGGCGATAAATGCCACCGAATGACCCTAATTGAAATTATAATACACAATGGTCCATTAAAGCGTGCATATTTGATGACTAATATATAATGATAGAAATCGCCTTTTCGTCATTGTGGCAGCTATCTTTACAGCCATTTTGAATGTTTCAGTGGGTCTATTGCCTTTAAATGTAAATCATCCGTCTACGGCCTTCTGATAACCAAAACTCTCTCCCAAAACAGCATTATCAAAACAAATAGCAATCATTCATGGATGTTTCATTATGCATTAAACAAAATGGGGCCATTTTTTATTCCTTTAAAGACACTTTTTGGAACACACTCCATATATCTTGATTCAGAGTAGTGCAAACATCACTGTGTTAACAAAAACAGACTTCTAAGTTGTACTTTTATTTAAGTGAAAGAAATCACGAGCATGATTTTTACATGGCTTCTGACACAAACATAACACTAAAGCTTAAGGTGACCGAATATAGATTTGTTTTTATTGACGGGGAAAGATTATGCCCGTTCAGTTCCAATTCTGTTCGGGTTGACATTGAAAATTGCATTGAAATTTACCTTCTTGGTTAAGCAGTGTCTACAAAAATGAAAAAAATCGACCTTGGAAATGTTCCCGGAAGTCAAATTTAAGGCGGTTTTCACCCGCACAGTTTTCTTCCTTCTATGACTAGTTCGTCTAACAAGATACCTGCAATTAAAAAGCAATACCGTGTAAAGTAAAAATAAATCAACTTTGGCTGGTCCACTATAATTTCTCTGTTGACCTATAGGTTTATTCTAAAAAGACCATATTCAATGTTTTAAGGAAAACCATGCAGGTATAAGTTGGGTCTGAATATGAAATATCCAGTCAATTTAACAAACATCACAGCGAACGATCGGAAGCAAATACTTGCTGGTGCTTTCCTTCTAATGTGCATCATGACAGTTGCCATCGTCTGTCGTCGTCGTCAGTCGTCGTCTGTAGGATATCTTGTGAATGCGATCACTTTGAAAGGGCTACATATTTTCCACCAAATTTAAAAAAAAATCAATGGTCATCCAAAAATCTGAGGAGTCCAAAACCCACTGACCTTGACCTTCATCTTCAAGGTCACATCTGCCGTAATGTGAAATTCTTTTGAACCTCATAGCTTTTGAAGTATTTACCATTTTGTCCTCAATTTCGGTACGTCAATTGAGTTCGAAACTCGTTGACATAAATTTTACATTTCAGCAGATTTGACCTTTAAGATTAAGGTCAAGGTCACCGGATTTCGAACTCGTCCGAGAACTTGGTAGGAACAAATGTTGTACAAGACAAAATATTAAAAATTTCAGTAGGATAAATATATGTCCAGAAAGTCACTAATCTTTACCTATTTTTGTGTATACGAATACTTATTCATATTAATACACGTGTTATTATCTTCGCAAACTAAGATTCGTCATGATCACACACATAAATCAATAAACAAATAATGTTAAAATTCTTTTAATAAGATACCTATACAAATTCATATTCTTTATCGTAAGGCAACCCATAGGTTCATTTATCCATAGCATGTGGATGCCCGGGCATATCACCCTATGGGGAGACATTATTGCTGTCTTAGCCCCGAGAGGTGCTTTCCTAACTTTCTTTTCACTGCCTGTGTTCCTCAGCAGTGCACTGTACCTTACATATTTCTCCTAAAAAAAAACCAAGTGACTCGTGGGTCATGACGCTCAGCCGACTGATATGTTGACAATATGTCCTTGCACAGACAACTAATTAAGATAATGTAGGTGGCATCATTGTTCATGCATATTAGCTTAAGTTCATCAAGACCCATAAGCACAACAAATCTGATGACAAACCAACCGGCCTTTCATGAGGAATCTGGCAATTTGTGTGTATTTTGCATTATTTCTAGGGTGCTCAAACATACCCAAAAACTCTGAGAATATATTTCGCTGTGACCCAATTTCAGGTTTCTTGGGAGAACTTTTGAGACACTCTCAGGATGACAAGTTAGAAGATTCTGGGCCCAAAGGTTTTGATTTGTGCCCTATTTGGTATCAAATTTTCAGTTATTCTGAGGGGTGCTTATAAGTCCAATAGCTCAGAAAATATGGGTAACAGAGACCTAAATACACGTTTCCAAGGAGATTTTCATAGACCTCCCTTGATTTTAGGTTAGAAGATTCCAGGTCCAATGTTTATGGTTTGTGCCCTGCTTTGGTATCAAATTTTTAATTATGATGGGTGGGGGGGGGGGGGGGGGGGTGCTATTGAGCACATCTTTTAAGATCTCAAAAATGGAGAAAAAAATTGTAAAAAATAGAAAAATACAGGTGGCGCCACCATTCTGCAAAAACTGATGTAACACCCCATGATCAATATCCATGCAAAGAATTATGGTGATCAATGCATTAGTTATTGAGATACTTGAGCTTTTGTATCAAATTTTCCATTATTCTGTGGGGTACTTCAGAGCCCCAAAGCTTGAAGAATATCGGTAACAGAGACCTAATTCCAGGTTTCCAGGGAGACTTTTTATGTATCTCTCTGGATGTAAAGTGAGAAGATTCAAGGCCCAGCGGTTACGATTTGTGCCCTGTTAACAGATGATGGCATCTTTTAAAGTCTCAAAAATAGAGAGAAAAAAATTGTTAAAAAAATCGAAAAAATACAGGTGGCGCCACCAGTCTGCAAAAACTGATGAAACACTCGATGATCAATATCCATTCAAAGAATCATGGTGATCAATGCATAAGTTGTTCAGATACCTGAGCCTTTGTATCAAATTTTCCATTCTTCTGGGGGGGGGGGGGGGGTACTTCAGAGCCTCATAGCTCAAAGAATATGGGTAACAGAGTCCTTTTTCCAGGTTTCATTAGAGACTTTTCATGGACCTCCCTGCATGTCACGAGAGAAGATCCTAGGTCCAGTCCTTAGAATCTGTGCCCTGTTAACAGATGACCACATCTTAAGGTCTCAAAAAAGAGGAAAAAATTTGTAAAAATCGAAAAAAATACAGGTGGCCCCACCAGTCTGCAGAAAGTGATGAAACATTCCATGACCAATATCCATGCAAAAAATCATGGTTATCAATGCATTAGTTGTTCAGATACTGGAGCTTTTGTTTCAAATTTTCCATTATTCTGGGGGGTACTTCCGAGCCCGATAGCTCGAAGAATATGAGTAACAGAGACCTAATTTTTGGTTTCCAAAAATACTTTTCATGGATCTCCCTGCATATTAAGAGAGCAGATTCTAGGTCCAGTCGTTAGGATTTGTGCCCGGTTAACAAATGACCCCATCTTAAGAGGTCCCAAATAAAGAGAAAAAAATCGTAAAAATCGAATAAAATACAGGTGGCCCCACCAGTCTGTAGAAAGTGATGGAACATTCCATGACCAATATCCATGCAAAAAATCATGGTTATCAATGCATTAGTTGTTCAGATACTGGAGCGTTTGTATCAAATTATTCATTATTCTGGGGGTACTTCGGAGCCCCATAGCTCAAAAGTATGGGTAACAGAGACCTAATTCCACATTTCCAAGGAGACTTTTCATGGACCTCCCTGCATAATAAGACAGAAGATTCTAGGTCCAGTTTTTATGATTTGCACTGTTAACAGATGACAACATCTTTGAAGGTCTCAAAAATAGAGAAAAAATATTGTAAAAAATGATAATTACAGGTAGCGCGACCAGTCTGCAGATACTGATGAAACACTCCATGATTAATATCTATCCAAACAATCATTGTGATCAATGCATTAGTTGTTCAGATACATGTGAGCTTCTGTATCAAATTTTCCATTATTCTGGGGGGTACTTCGGAGCCCCATAGCTCAAAGAATATGGGTAACAGAGACCTAATTCCAGGAGAATTTTGATGGACCTCCCTGGATCTCAAGTAAGAAGATTCCAGGTCCAGCGGTTACGCTTTGTGCCATGTTAACGGACAGATTGCCGGATAGCCGGATGGCCGGACGGCAAGACGGCGGGACGGACGACGGACAAAGGGTGTTCGCTATAGCTCAGACTACTAACAGTCAGCTGAGCTAAAAAGATCCCACCTTATACATTTATAGCAGTGATACTGATACTCAACACAATATACTACAACCTATTTACATAAATGACATGTTTAAGCACAACTGTAGGCTAATTAAAAATGCTGACTCAAACTAAAAACGCCTTGTTAATATGAATCTTGCCTGAAGCTTTAGATTTAGTTTGAAAGCTAGTCATTGCTGTGCACATAAGTTAATCTTATATGTACCCTTCATCAGTAAGGTCTTATGATCTTGAAAACATCAATATACAATACAAAAACTCCAGTACAAAACAGCATGTCAATTTTTATGAGAAAGAAAACGTAGAACGTAAACATAATAGTTATACATATTGAAGCATCATGATACAGTAGAAGAGAACCTGCATTCTGCAACATGAGAATGCACTGCACTGAAAGCCCAAGTCTGTGCCAAGCCCGTAAGCAGTGATACTGTAGAATGAACATTGTCTGATCTGCCCCTTAGCAGTGAGATCTAGTATCCACAAACTATTAGTAAACAGCGCACTATATCACGTGGAAATCAGCAAGTTCACATTTAAAATTGACATCTCTGCTTTCAGTTTGCACAAACAATAATTAATGTTATTTAATAGATTAGGCATTTTGAATAGAAGATTCAGTTAAGCTGTATTAAAAGTTCATCTTGCCTCATGATATACACTATGTGGAGAGCATGAATCCTTGTGCTGGACCCCATACGTCATATGACGGCTGGGTGTCTGTAACGATCGGCCGGAGAAAAATGTCAGGGTTTTAAAATTCCTTATTTGGAAGCCGGTTCAATCTACAAATTAAAAAAAATATAAATCTACTCTAATAATTCAAGGCCCAGCGGTTACGATTTGTGCCCTGTTAACAGATGATGGCATCTTTTAAAGTCTCAAAAATAGAGAGAAAAAAATTGTTAAAAAAATCGAAAAAATACAGGTGGCGCCACCAGTCTGCAAAAACTGATGAAACACTCGATGATCAATATCCATTCAAAGAATCATGGTGATCAATGCATAAGTTGTTCAGATACCTGAGCCTTTGTATCAAATTTTCCATTCTTCTGGGGGGGGGGGGGGGGGGGGGTACTTCAGAGCCTCATAGCTCAAAGAATATGGGTAACAGAGTCCTTTTTCCAGGTTTCATCAGAGACTTTTCATGGACCTCCCTGCATGTCACGAGAGAAGATCCTAGGTCCAGTCCTTAGAATCTGTGCCCTGTTAACAGATGACCACATCTTAAGGTCTCAAAAAAGAGGAAAAAATTTGTAAAAATCGAAAAAAATACAGGTGGCCCCACCAGTCTGCAGAAAGTGATGAAACATTCCATGACCAATATCCATGCAAAAAATCATGGTTATCAATGCATTAGTTGTTCAGATACTGGAGCTTTTGTTTCAAATTTTCCATTATTCTGGGGGGGTACTTCCGAGCCCGATAGCTCGAAGAATATGAGTAACAGAGACCTAATTTTTGGTTTCCAAAAATACTTTTCATGGATCTCCCTGCATATTAAGAGAGCAGATTCTAGGTCCAGTCGTTAGGATTTGTGCCCGGTTAACAAATGACCCCATCTTAAGAGGTCCCAAATAAAGAGAAAAAAATCGTAAAAATCGAATAAAATACAGGTGGCCCCACCAGTCTGTAGAAAGTGATGGAACATTCCATGACCAATATCCATGCAAAAAATCATGGTTATCAATGCATTAGTTGTTCAGATACTGGAGCGTTTGTATCAAATTATTCATTATTCTGGGGGTACTTCGGAGCCCCATAGCTCAAAAGTATGGGTAACAGAGACCTAATTCCACATTTCCAAGGAGACTTTTCATGGACCTCCCTGCATAATAAGACAGAAGATTCTAGGTCCAGTTTTTATGATTTGCACTGTTAACAGATGACAACATCTTTGAAGGTCTCAAAAATAGAGAAAAAATATTGTAAAAAATGATAATTACAGGTAGCGCGACCAGTCTGCAGATACTGATGAAACACTCCATGATTAATATTTATCCAAACAATCATTGTGATCAATGCATTAGTTGTTCAGATACATGTGAGCTTCTGTATCAAATTTTCCATTATTCTGGGGGGTACTTCGGAGCCCCATAGCTCAAAGAATATGGGTAACAGAGACCTAATTCCAGGAGAATTTTGATGGACCTCCCTGGATCTCAAGTAAGAAGATTCCAGGTCCAGCGGTTACGCTTTGTGCCATGTTAACGGACAGATTGCCGGATAGCCGGATGGCCGGACGGCAAGACGGCGGGACGGACGACGGACAAAGGGTGTTCGCTATAGCTCAGACTACTAACAGTCAGCTGAGCTAAAAAGATCCCACCTTATACATTTATAGCAGTGATACTGATACTCAACACAATATACTACAACCTATTTACATAAATGACATGTTTAAGCACAACTGTAGGCTAATTAAAAATGCTGACTCAAACTAAAAACGCCTTGTTAATATGAATCTTGCCTGAAGCTTTAGATTTAGTTTGAAAGCTAGTCATTGCTGTGCACATAAGTTAATCTTATATGTACCCTTCATCAGTAAGGTCTTATGATCTTGAAAACATCAATATACAATACAAAAACTCCAGTACAAAACAGCATGTCAATTTTTATGAGAAAGAAAACGTAGAACGTAAACATAATAGTTATACATATTGAAGCATCATGATACAGTAGAAGAGAACCTGCATTCTGCAACATGAGAATGCACTGCACTGAAAGCCCAAGTCTGTGCCAAGCCCGTAAGCAGTGATACTGTAGAATGAACATTGTCTGATCTGCCCCTTAGCAGTGAGATCTAGTATCCACAAACTATTAGTAAACAGCGCACTATATCACGTGGAAATCAGCAAGTTCACATTTAAAATTGACATCTCTGCTTTCAGTTTGCACAAACAATAATTAATGTTATTTAATAGATTAGGCATTTTGAATAGAAGATTCAGTTAAGCTGTATTAAAAGTTCATCTTGCCTCATGATATACACTATGTGGAGAGCATGAATCCTTGTGCTGGACCCCATACGTCATATGACGGCTGGGTGTCTGTAACGATCGGCCGGAGAAAAATGTCAGGGTTTTAAAATTCCTTATTTGGAAGCCGGTTCAATCTACAAATTAAAAAAAATATAAATCTACTCTAATAATTAAAGCTACATCTAAAAGAAAATAAGTGTGGATATATCTAAATGAACTTCATAAAATATATAAGGTTTATATAACTGACTGTCAAATGAACTTCATAAAATATATAAGGTTTATATAACTGACTGTTCAATGTTTTTTTTAATAATAATCATATCAATCATGCTGCTCAGATAACAGAACAAAATCAAATTAGAAACTTTGTATAGCTTACTGATGAGAAATGAAATATTCACTGAAAAAGAAGTCTAGGTCGCTTTATGTTTACTTTTCTATAGTGACCTGTTACTTCAACCCAATAGTATTGAAATATTGGCCATTAATTTAACTAATTTCGTGTAAAAACTAGTTACTCTATCAAAATGTAGCATTAAACAAGCAAATATAACAATTAAATCACTATTCCTACATAACACAAACGTATGAAGACATAATTAAGCTACTCTTATATACAGCAACACAGCCATAGATGGCGTTGTGCTTTTATGAGGGATTAGCTCAGCTCATATCAGTGGTGACATACCTCAGCCCAGACTGTCTTACAGCACAGACAAATTAATCCGGGCCTGTCCATACATGGGAGCAAGCACTATTCGACATGTATATCAGCTACAACAGTTTAATGTAGGGCGTGACAATCGTTATACACAATATTTCTCTGTTCTGTAACAACTTTTCAAAATACAAAATAAAGAAATGCTAATGACTCCAGTAAATAGACTTCTTAATGAATATGCTTATACAATCATAAAATGAAAGTAAATCTGTGATTACTTAGGACATTGCGGCATACTGTAGAAAAACATGCTTCTTCCTTAATGCGTTCAGGCTGATGACGTTACCAAAAAATGCAGGAACTGCCGTACAGAAAAAAAAGAAACTGAGCAACTTACTGTCCAAGACTATTAGTGCCACCTAGTGAAAATCTATGAAAAATGACTACATCCCTTACGATGGCCCCGAACCCGACTTAAGGAGGGTAAAAATGACCTCTCAACTGGGACGTAGGCACCCCTAAACATATAACAAATCCTAAGAGTTACAACAATAAAAAGGAAAGCAGTAACATTCCTATGTTATCTACCTGAATTCCTACAATACATACAAAGCATGTTATATACAATCGATAAATGCACTCAGTCTATCGAGTATACATATCCTTATAATCATGACACTCAATAAGACAAAGTTTGTTCGCTGGTCTGGTAAGAGCTGACGTCTTTGTCTCAAACTTTGCCGATCTGAATCAATCTCAGTCTCTGTCACTGATCTGATTACCAAAAAAATGCACGATCTACCGCACAGACAAAAAAGTAACTGAGCCGCTTCTGGACTAGACTTCTAGTGCCACCTAGTGAATATCTATGAAAAATGACTACGTCCCTTACAATGTCCCTATGTGATGCCAGTTGATACCTGTACGTTACAAAGTACTACTACTTATGTTTCTTATATATATATATATATATATATATATATATATATATATATATATATATATATAATCAAGGTCGTACATATAGTGATCAATACATCACAGCGAAAAAGCTCTAACATGGAGGGGACAAGAAATAATGTACTATATATAGTACGTTTGACTTCCTGATATTGTGCGACAGTGCTGATTCGTAAGGACAGTTTTTAGTAGTGCTCACTCCTCAGTTACACGTACATTGAAAAATCTGAACATGTCTTATCACGCGTACTCAGTATAGGCGTTGGGAGCGAGATTTCCACGTCTTCTGCAGGTCTTTCCGGTCCATAAAAAAATCAATCAGCGTTAGACATCACTGGAATTTGCAGCGATAACGTTGACTGATTCCACTTGGACCGCTGCTTCAACACGGTTTCCCCTGTATATCCGCCGATAAAAATTCCGCAATTCTTGCCGAACGTTGGTGTTCATCGCGGCGTACAGAATGGGGTTTATCCAAGAGTTGGCCATCGCCAGGAGACTGAAGGCGAAGCGCATCCCCATCAAATGAGTTTCGTTTTCCTCGGATTCTGACTCGTCATCCTCTGTGTTGAAGTAATCAGCACTGTCATGTACCAGTTCGAAGGTATGAAAAGGTGCCCAGCATATGAAAAAGGCCACTACTACTATTATCAGCAGCTTCAGGACTTTCTTTTTTTGCATTTGTGAGGCTGAGTTCAAAACAAAATGAGTTTTGAGGCGTTTCATAATGATCCCGTAGAGTACGGTTAAGATTGCCGCCGGAAATATGAAAAGGAATCCCATATCTAATATACGGACGTACAGGTCAGAAGTCGTGTCTTCTTCGAAATAATTACAGTAATTGGCAATTGATTCTGGTGGTCCGGAGGTGATGTTGCTCTCAGTGTCGTTTTCGGTGTTGTCTTGTTCGCTCTGTTGCGCCCACGGTTGGAAATGGATTCCACTGTACAGGAAAGCGAAGATCCAGATCCCCGAAATGATGTACTTGACATATTTGGATGTGAATGGAGGTTTCGAAGGTTGAGCTATCGCACGAAAACGGTCCGCCGCCACGCCAATCAGCGAGTACATACTTGCCGTCACGGAAACTGTTTGGATGTATGGAGCTAGGTAACAACGCGCTCCCCCTGCAAGAATACCTGCAAAACAACATAATACTAATCAGCTTAAGTGCTCGTCACTGCAAATAACATAATTCTGAATTTAAATGCAATAGGTCATACTGGATCACTACTATTAGGTCTAACCACTATGCGACCTCATTTTTCGCACATGCATGATAAATGACAGACCTTTTCTACCTCGCCAGCGCGGCTTTCTAGCCACAATTGACATTTGTTTCCCGGTCCGTTATATGCCTTCATTTAATTTAATTTGTAGACAGGGTTCATCCTGAAAGTGTTTTATGAAGCAGGTGTGAAAGATCCGGACCATCCAACGCGCCGAGTAAGTATTTTATAACAGGGGGTATCTAAGAACCCTTGATTTATTCTTACGTATTTTTTCAGTAGTATCGAATATGTAGAATCTTATGAGATAATCTGCATACTTTGCATAATATAGGCTTAATTAATCATGGGTTTATATGACAAATTATTTTATATTACTTAGTATTGCATGTAAATTATCTTGAGCCAGATCAATATTAAACCATCAAAAATTTATTATTTTCCACATTTTCAATTAAAATTTATATGAACATTTTGTATTTAGTTAACTTGTTTATTCAATAAACCCGATTCTATATGCAATAGTAATTAAATTAGGAATGTCATGGGTCATTTCCCTGTGTAATATGTACGTTTTCCCGTAGAATCCAGTGAGCTCACGGGTCCTTTTGATTTTGCATATGGCTGGGTATTTTTAAGCATATTCGTCTTGACCATCTAAACTTTATCTGCCAGAAATATTAAGACTGTCAAAACATTCATAATTAGCTTATTTGTATATTAATGCCATGGGCCTACTTAAGGGAGGAAGGGGGGCAGGGAGCGTGGGACAAAGTATAATTTCGTAAAACACTATATCGGTCATTATTTGCATTTGGTATATGCAATATCGGAAGTTTATAGAGAAGAATACCTGAACGGTTATTGGAAAAAATGTAAAAATATGTTTTTCCTTTAAAAAGTGAATAATTTTTTTTTCTTTTAAAAGTGAGTATATGTTTTTCCTTTTAAAAGTGAACATTTGTTTTTTATTCAAAAAGTGAGGGGGGGGGGCGTGCAAAATGTTGTTTCTTGAATTACGAACAAAGTATATGAACATATTAACCTGAAGCTATTATCGGATCCGATGTCGTCTGATGCCGGAACTTCAATAAGAATCTGACCAGTAATATATAGCTGTACATCTATCAGATATCCGCTGCTGTTGTCGGGTTTATACAAATTCTCCCCACAGAAGTTCAATCTATGAATGTCAAGGATAAATCTCATGTCTACGCTCATGCGCATAGCACGCGTATATACTGAAGTCAAGATATTTCGCCCTTTGAATTATAAATGACATTTTAATCAAGTAAAGGGAGCAAATATGGAGCATGTTTGGACAACATCCATTTTAAATATAACCAGCATAAAGTATTTTCCCGCTAAAAGTATTTTATACTCCGGCAAATCTTTGGGTCTATTTTGAGATGTAATATTCGTGATGCGGATTTGTACATATTAACAGAATCTTATGAACATGCTTGCTTGGTTATATTTATGATACATATATGTTTCTAGAATTGTTGAAGATGTATGAATATGCAATGTGGTCATCCAGTGATACTTGCAACAGTTATGGCCAGTTTAACATGATGCAACAATATCACTTGACTGAATTAAGGAAGAGATGGGTGTGTGTGTGGGGGGGGGGGGGGGAGTTATCCAGCTTAGTATACCATAACAAGTGAGGGCCAAGAGATGACACATGTTGTTCACATTTATGAGAATGCAACTGGTCCTTCAGGTCAAACACGCTTTAATCGAGCAAATGCCTGCCACAAAAACGTCGATATTATATTCTGAAGGAGTTGGGGTTGAAGTACGAGCTCTAGGGCTCGGACAATCCCAAGTTAAGTAGATGTACTTACTTTTTCTGACCTTACCCGTTATGTTTTCTGTCTGTCAATTTTTTATTTTCACAATCTATATAAAAAAAGATACCACATCCCGTATGGAGAACTAAAACTTATCACATCTCGAGCAAACTTACATATCTTCATGCCGTGATAATTGATAACAAAGGCCATCACAAAACTGAACAAATTTCACTCCATTATACATATTCTCTAGGAAACGGAATGTGAGACTGCACAGATTTACCCACTGTACGGCCGACGAAGAAAAAATTGCCCATAAAAGCGCCAGGTACATGTCCACATTATCATAGCTACGAAAGAAAGCGCCCCTATCTGCATGAATATATATAGAGACTTGTGCAACTATAAATTTATAAACAAACCAAAAATAAAAGCTCCACGGGTACTGGTGTCGGATACCTCCACTGTGGCAGTTAAAACTAACGATCGCATTTCTAACGAAAACTGGAAAAAGGGAAAGAAAAGGAATTTTAACCTCCTAACTCCTACTGTAGTATATATTCCATCGTTGTACAAGTAAAACACAATTTTTTTAATGTTTTAATACAACTGGAATGACCAAGAAAATTTGTTGATAAGACCCTTGGCACAGCTTGTGACTCCAGGCCCAGTCTGTTTATTTGGAAAAAAGGAACGTGAGTCATTTTTTTTATGGCTAGCTTTAATATGATACTTATAAAGAGAATTCGATCCACTTTTGTCCTAAATTTTATAGGAAACCACGTTGTGTATGACATTATGTTATATCTCATTTTAAAGGCTATTCTCATAGTGACCTCGCCGATCTGAGAATAGATAATTTTGCATGATGTATACTTCATTCTGTTTGATTTTTGCGTGGCTTTAAAACTGCGTGGAGGCTACCACCGATAACAGCCGAACTGCCTTCGGCAAAGACCGAAGGCCTCCTCGCTATCTTGGTGATCTAAACTACACAAGCAGGTGTTTGACACATTCAAAGGTATATTAAGGTATATTGTGCAAATGAATTATCCCTGCTATCAGTTACAGATTTAAGCATGTTTGGCTTGACATTTGACCTAGTCACTGGGCCGCTTGCATGGTCAATAAATGTGAAAAAAAAAACCATGAGACTCTTGATTTAGGAAAAATTATGGAGGGGGGGGGGGTGTGTCAAATCCAAGAAGATTAATGACAAAACCTAATAAAAGGTCCCAAGGTCTTAAAAAAGGACGGGGGCAATCCAGACCGCAAGGATTAGTCTCAAAACTTAAAAAAAAGGTTCCGGCGGCTAAAACACGGGGGAGGTGTGTATGTGTGTGTGTGGGGGGGGGGGGGGTTATAACCTACTGGAGCAAAAATTTCTCACCTCTTTTGACACATTCCCGGTTACCAGATGTATCAACTAGTCCATTATAATCGGCAGGGTCTATATATTCATATGAAACAATAAAGCATAAATTTATAGGCGATGGGGCGTGTCTTTTGCTCCAATAGATCTTGCTCCTGCTTCGAGGTTGATTTATACAGCATGTGAACACGGTGAATTGTATTCTTGTCTCCCTTTTTTTTGATTGGCCGTTTGGTCAAGTCAAGTGCGAGCCTATTTATAATTCAGTCTATAGCTGGCTCTACGCCAATGGGTATATAGCCCACCACTGAGATAAAGCGGCAAGATTCAATGACTTTCAATTAGAGCTTGAGCATACAGTATTTTCCCCACGTTCATACTCGCACATTTTGTGACATAAAACATTTTACACTCATTAATACGTACAAGCTCAGGGAGTTCTATTCACACAACAGAACTACTATAAATGTATCCCTTGATACTGCTTACACCTGGAGCACAATCACATACTTAGGAGTCTAGTAATCAAGTGAGAAAAAGCGGCTTATTTCATTCTGTTCAACTCATCGCCTAAGAAAAGTTCATTTTGTCCAGGTTTCAGCCAAACTGTTCTTGTTTATTTTAATGGTGGATGTACGCGCGAAAAGCGGTGCAATATTTTGGTGACAGCATGTTTTTCTCCGCGATGAAAATTAAAATTTTGTACTGTTGTTATTGGGATACGGGTAATAAAAATCTCTGTATCTCAAGTATTTAATATATTTCAACAAATTACTCCGTATATTAAAGCGTAGGAGTCGTATATAACCTCGAGTAAAATTTGATGACATTTTGTGTAAGGCGTTGTGAACAAGTGCGTTATATTTTATTTTCATGAAAAGAGCCCTTTTTTTTACGGTGGCTGATTTAGGACACAGAAAAATTATTTTCTCGAGATCTTAAGACAACATCTCGTGATTTCGAACTAACATTTCGAGATCTCAACATAACATCTCGAGATTTCGACATACATTTTACCAAAAAAATGCTACAAAAAAAAGATGTTAGGTCGAGATCTCGAGGGATAAAATTTCACATTTGTACGCACCATACGATGCTGAACTGAAATAAAGTAAAACAACGTTAAAGGGACAGTATACGTTAAGAGTGCTTACTACTGCAATTATGAGGTCGAAATAATTTTATTTTTAATATATTTTACCACCTGATTACTTTCAGATTGTTTCTGAAAAGAACAGAATGCCATAGTTTGCATTAAACATGTAATAATTGACAAATGAATCTTAATACATGAACAGCCTGGATAGAACGTTTCACTCAAGAAAACAGATTTTATCAATGGAAGTTAAATATTACGCACATTTTGACCCCTCTGACCTTGACCTTAATCAAAATGGCATCTCATTTGACTCGAGCAATATTCCTTCACCTTCATATGAAGGGTTATTGGTTAAAGTATATAAAATTAAGAGGGAGTATATATTAACATTTTTTCTATCGCCGAAAAAATATATAAAACATGCTGTAACAAAATATGGAACCACTGTTCGCAATTAAATCCACTCTGACAATTAACCAGATGAGTATAGCCAATTTTTTTTTGGTGGGTTATGCATTTCGGTCGGAAACCACTCCTTGCTCCTGGACTATGACTATAAATCTGCATTTTAAGGAATGCAAGCCTCTGCCTTAATGTAGGATGTTCCCATGTGTTTGAATTCACTTATTCGACACATATTCCTAGTTTCATTACTGCTTAAGTGATTATACATTAGTGAATATTCCTTCCTGAATCAGGAATATATACCAGATCTAAACCAAACCAAAATCTACTAGATTCTTTATTGGTCCTATCCCGAACATTACATGAGATTCCGTTCATAATTCCATGAGTTATGTTGTGAACAAACACACACAACCCGCATCCCGCCCCCCCCCCCCCCCCCCCCCACCCTACCCCACCAAGGCGATGAATGCATAACCTCCTTTCGAAGGAAGAGAAGCAACTCGAATCATGCCAGCTGATTTGTTCAATAAGATAAGAAATAATCTACGGCTCGATTTCCGCCTCAAGAAGGATGCTGTGCAGGCCATATTTTGTAAGAGGAACACCACCACGAGCACCATCATAAAACAACATATGGTAAGTAGGCTTACCAACACCTTAATTGAAACATGGATGTATTTATTTGTCCTATATATCAACTACAAAGCGCTGACTTCTGGACCTCTTTTGGACAACTTTAAAAATAAATTATACTATTTTAACTGAGAGTCTGTTTTATCTTCAGTCAAACATGGCCAAGAAAAATGTGTATTTCCTTTTCCAACCATCCCGGACAGAATGCAGTGAAGCCCGTATTACCCCTCCACGCACTCCCAAACAAGCATTTAGACAAATAGTCTTTTAATTGGCCACGGATTAAAAATAATTGACTGTTACTGTCAATTTAATTGGAGATTATGCTTAACCTACATAAAAATCAAACAATGAGGTGTTTTTAATACACCCTCACATAATGGCTAGAGCCAACCAGAGCAGGCCATACCATTCACTACCCTACCTCAGGTGCACGACTTTGTGACCCCAGGTCATGTTGGCAAATAGGACCTTCTCACGTCGTCATTGTCATGCTCAATGATTGGGCAGCGCCATATACAGGGCATGGATCGATCTTCTTAAAACATAAATAATCAAAGCCCACGCAAAATAGTACATCTGTACTCAAATCTAATATAAAAGTGTACCAAAGAAAAAAAATACATATCGTTGAATACAGTTCTCTTTTTAATCCACTTAGTGGATCGAAAAAGGCATGAACTGAAGGAAAAAAAATTATAGGTTGCGAGCGTAATATGAAGTGTCCTGCGGTAAATTTCCTCCATTATGAAATCACATCACGCTATTTTTAGTTTGTTCATTATTGCTCTATCAGGCAGAGCTAGGAAAATGCGATAGAAAGAAAACAGATTAAAACCAGGAATTACGTGGTGAAGCGAAATTACTTTAGTCTTTAAACTCATAATATTGATTTTGGACCTTGTTAGATAAAACGAAGGACATGGTCAACATGTCAATACTAATCTGGCAAATACATTACTTGAACACCCAGGCCGTTAGATATGGCACAAATCTTACTTCCTGTAAAGGAAGATCATTGTAATGTCTCTGTTTACATCCGAATTAAGGTCACTGTGAACTATCTTCTGCAAGGAATATGAAACAACCTTAATTGAACAACCTAGACGTCATATTTGCAAAATTAGTTACAACTGGAATTGAAAAATTCTAATATGATCAAGATTCAGGAAGGGCCGTATAAATATTCCTTGGAACCTGAAAAAAGGTCACTGTGATCTATATGCCGTAGCTATTGCATCGACAAGCTTAGCATCCTATTGATCAGACGGGCACAAATCGTATCAACTGGACCTAGAAACTTCAAACATTATTAAGATCCAGGGAGGTCTCGGTTAAATAGTTTCGGAGGCCCTAAATAGGGTCACAGTGACATATATTATGTGAGCTATGTGAATGAACTTAATTTAAGTTTTAGTAAGATGGACTCAAAATGTAGCGGCGTAGAAACTTAGAGTATAGGGAATTCCCGATATAATATCTTGGAAACCCGGATGATGTCGATGAAACCTACTGTCTATGAATTGCGGACAAAAAGCATGATTTTGAGCACTTTAGAAATAATTCTACCCATTTTTCAACATTCCATAACAAATATGTTTCATCAGATCATCACATCAATAATTAATACCAGAATCGCCTGTATGTCGAATTCTGCTATACGTCATGGCCTATCGGCAAAGAGTATGATTTAAAGCACTTTGGGAGTCAATATACCCTTTGTTCATTATTCAATTACAAATTTCATCAGATCATAACATCAGTAATTAATACATGAATCGCCCGTATGTCATATTCAGCTGAAGTTGTTTCAAAACACATTGTGGTCTCGAGTGGGGAACAAGGCCGAGTTGGCGGGGGCAGGACTCACAACCCGGATATAATTGTGCTGGTTATCAGTCTATAAATCTCATTCAGCAGCCAATCATAAGGTGACAAAAAGTAACAAACGTATTGAGCGGATTTTAATACAAAATTTCGTAGGGTTAGCGTAACCCCAAAGATACAAAACATATAACATTTGTTTCATTGTATTTCTTTTTGTATTTCAAGAGGATAAATAACCATTGTGACACAGAGTGATTCTTTTGTCGCGGATACCCAATCATAAATAGTAGGGACAGTGTTTAATGTGCTGCTAAGAAGATGAAACCGTGTTGCCGAAGGCTAACACTGTGACAACAACACCGGAGAGCCTGTTTGGAAGTTTCAGGCGGAGATTTGCTATACAATCTATTATTTAAAAGTGATCGTTTGCTTTTTAGTGCTACATGTTGGTCTGGCTAACTGAACAATTGTGCAGGTTGGGCGTCTCTTTAGGCAGGTTTTAATTCCGGCATTTTTCTTCTGATGATGCATTTCGCCTATTTGAAACCTTCTAGTACTCAAACTAGAATGGTAATTATTAATTATCAGTTAATGGGAGATAGAAAATAACAATCCAGAGAAAAAGGTGGGAATATTTGAAGTATTTAATAAGACAATTTACTATCAGATACAGTAAAATTAAATCAAGGATATTCAAGGCTAAGTACAACGAATTGGATAAAAACTTTTAAATAACCTTGATTTATCAGACACATTGAAATAATACTTAGATGCAAAATAAAAACTCGAAGATAGCGAACACCAAGAATCGAAAGAATTACAATAAAGTATCGTGCAGTTTGAGGAAGGCGAAAAAATAACAAAAACTTTAACTTTACAGTTAAGAAAAAAAAAAAGAAGAAAAAATCACATTTAAAAAGGTACTAGCTGATATATATGTAATTACGGATGAACAAAATGTTTTTAAAGTACTGAGAGAACTGAGAGATTGCAGAAAACAAAGTTGAATTTGATAAACAACGGTAATATCACGAAGTATTTTCAACATCAGAATGTTGTACTGTGGCGTCAATTTATATTGAAATGTCGGGGGATCACTCGGGCGGGGGGGGGGCGATTAATCAAAGTCGGGAAAACTTTTTTTTAAACACATACACACAGAAACACACATACACATATATATATACATGTATATATATATATATATATATATATATATATATATATCGATTACACGACCAAGTAGGTCATATGATCGAACATTGAGTTTAGCCCAGGAACAGTTTTTCTAGGTGCACATGGGCCGCGATGTCCAAGCTTATGTGCGATCCTGTGGTCGATGTACTCTCAGAAAAGCTTTAAAACCAAAAGCTCTTCTAACGTCTATTCATACAAGGAAGCCACGGGAACTCCTTTGTCCACATTACTTAACCCTCGATGCGTCCACAGGCGGCAGTGAAAATATACTGGTGATGACGGATCATTCCAATTGCTATTCAGTGGCCGTTCCTACCAAAAATCAAACCGCAAAAACCACAGCATTAGCTCTGTTCAATAATTTCATTGTTCATTATGGCTTTCCCCAGCGTCTGAACAGCGATCAAAGTAGGTTGTTTGGAAACAATTATAAGAGAGCTATATAATATTTCTGGAGTGCAGAAATCACGCACTCCACCATATTTACTCACTAATGGGTAATGGTGCCTGTGGGCGCATGAACCAAGTTCTACTTAACATGCCTGGTACCCTCAATCCGTCACAGAAAAGTGATTGGAAAGCGCATGCAGCTCCTTTAGTCCTCGCTTATATATGTTCAAAGCATGAAGGCACAGAGTATTCTCCGTATTTTCAATTTTTTGGCAGACCGCCAAGATAGCCAGAAGATTAGGTACTAAATACCGATCTAGATTCAAAACCTATTGACACACAGAATTCCCTTTAGGTCGAATAAGAAAAGGCTAATCAGACTTCTTTAAATCAAGTGGCTAAAACAAACAAGCAGCGCGCAGCCTATAACGCATTTTAAAGAGGATCCAGGTTACAAAAAGGAGACAGAGTATTAGTTAGAAATCTCCGAGGAAAAAGAAAAGCGAAAATCGTTGACAAGTGGGAATCCGATATACATGTATATGTTGTGGTGGATCAGGACAATCCTGATATACCAGTGTATTTATAAGAGAAAGAAAACTTAAAGGTGTCCCATCACCTAGCTTTTGAAAAAGATGTTATGTTATTTCTGGCTTCCTCTGTGTTTGTATTAATGATCTAAGAGTAATTTTGATTGGGAAAATTTCTTATAATGCCTTCGTAAAGGATGTATGAACGTGTTTATAAACATCATTTTGTAAACACAGCAACGTTGACAAAGAGGGAAACATGTAAGCGTCAGCGTTCACACAATTTACAGCAGGAACATTATGTACAACATCTGATGTGCTATTTCTGTCATAATATGGTTTCAACATGTTAAAATGGCACAGTTGTTTCTTCTTACGTCTATCTGGTGTCAACAGTATGTAATTTAAATCACTGACTTTCTTGTCAACAATGTAAGGACCAAAATACCTAGCTTGCAGAGGTCTGCCAGGGATGGGAAGTAAGGCAAGGACCTTTTCACCAGGCTCAAACGGCCTACTTACAGTGTGCTTGTCATACTTTGTTTTCATTTTACTTTTTGCAGATTTTAGATTCGACTTTGCAATTTCACAAGCATTGTGTAGTTTAGTGCGAAAGTCTGAGACATATTGCAGTAAACTAAGAGAATCAGGATTTTCACACAAGAGTTTTTCTTTGAGCAGTTTCAATGGTCCTCGAACGGAGTGTCCAAAAACTAGATCAAAGGGACTGAAACCCAAAAGCTCTTGAAAGGATTCTCTGACAGCAAACAACAATAGATGGATTCCTTCATCCCTGTCTTTCTGTGTGTCATAGCAATAAATCCTGATCATTTTTTTAATGTCTGGTGAAAACGCTCGAGGGCGCCCTGACTTTCAGGATGGTATGACGAAGAGCTGTACTGTTTTATACCTAGCTCAAGCATAATTTGTTGGAATAAGCCAGACATAAAATTAGACCCTTGGTCAGACTGGACGGATTTTGGTAATGCAAACGTTGTAAAAAACTTGGTCAGAGCTTTGACAACACTTTTGGCATTAATTTTACGCAATAGAATTGCCTCAGGGAACCTGGTAGATGTGTACATAATTGTCAGCAAGTATTCATGTCCAGATTTTGTTATGGTCAGTGGTTCAACACAATCAACAATAATCCTTCTGAATGGTTCTTCGAAAGCAGGAATAGGCCTAAGTGGGCCCTTAGGAGGATTCTGATTGGGCTTGCCTTCCATCTGGCATGTTTGGTATGATTCTCAATATTGTCCAATATCGTTCCTGAGGTTAGGCCAATAGAAGTGTGTACTAACTTTCTGATAAGTTTTATTTATACCTAAATGGCCAGACAAATGAGCCTCATGTTCCATGCTTAGAACTTCACTGCAAAAGCTTCTAGGTATTACTACTTGATGTTTGATGGCCCATTCATCATCATCGCATACATCAGGTGGTCACCATTTACGCATAAGCACTCCTTTTTTGACATAGAAACAAACTAGGTTCTGTGACAGCTCATCTTTAGAAACTGCCCTGGGAAACAAACATGAAATATTTGGGTCCTTATGCTGTTCCGTGATAAGTTCTGACCTTGAGAATGCTGCATCCTGTACGGGCGAGTCATTAGACGAATCACTAGTGACTGTGCATGTGCATGTGCACCAGTAAAGGGCCTATTACAAAATGGCAAAGTGTTTGCTAACATGAGAGTCTGGCCTGAACGAGTGTCCCTCAAAATTCTAACAGGGGTAGAATCTGAAAAATCACTTGAAAGTGATACAAAACCATCATGTATGAATGGCTCAAATAACTCCATTTCAGAGTCAAGAGAGGAATCTACAACATCAGCTTCATAAAACAAAGAACTGACATTGACAGTATCAGTCATAAACTGTGTTTCAGAGTCATTTAAGGAATCTACATCCTTTTTATCATCAAACTCCTCATGGGTTTCAACAGAGGAATTTTCCTCAGCAGAAACAAACTTCTGTTTGTCATAAGTGGACCTGGCCTTATTTGAAATACTCTCGCAAGAGTCATAAAAGGACTTAGCCTCATTTAGAGAACACTCGCAGGAGTCTTGAAAGGACCTAGCCTTATTTAATTCCTCGCAGGAATCAGCTGGGGTTTTTACCCCGCAAGCTACGGATTCTTCTTTGGGCCTCCGTAGTATCAAACTCTTTATTAGAGTCAATAAAGTAGTTGTACCCCTTATTTACATGAAAAGAGCCTTGCTCTTGTACTATGCTATGCATAGATTTTGAAACAAACCCAGAAGTTTTGCTATTTGGTTTATTCGCAGTTCTCTAGCAGTCAGATATTAGATGACCTTACTTCTTGCAGTAATTACAGATTTTCTTTGAAAATGACTGGTCTTTGTTGGACTTAGACACAGTGGACGTGGGCTAAGGTGTAGTAATGGACTTTGCTTAACTATCAGGACTACTAGTACTGGATGACTGCGCTTTAAACTTCTTTTGACCATACTGATTTACATTCTTGTTTGTGAATGACTGTTTGATTTGCTAGTAAAGGACATTTTGTTTGTCAATGAATAATCATCAGCTAATTGAGCAGCAATGTGAAATGTTCAGGACTTTTCTCATCAAGAAAAGTTTTAACATCTGCGTTAATGCAGCGCTTAAATTCTTCAAGCAAAGTCAACTGGCGCAAATTGTCATAATCTTTCAGTACATTTTTAGAACTACACCAGCGATCAAACAACTGCTCTTTTGTTCTAGCTAATTCGACGTAGATCTGGTTTTTTTTTGCGCTTTTCCCAATTTCTGAATTTCTGGCGGAAAGCCCCCGGAACTAACTCATAACCTTTTAGGATTAACCGTTTTACCAGGTCATAGTCAGCAGCAGTTTCTACTGAAAGCTCTGTATAAATTTCTCTGGCCTTGCCAGTCAATACACTTTGTAACAGCCTAGTCCAATTTTCCTTTGGCCATTTTAAATTTTCAGCTACCTTCTTAAAGTGTAAGAAATATTTATCAACCTCTTTTTCTTGAAAAGGTGGGACAAGTCTAATGTGTTTAGTAATATCAAAACTGTGAGTTGGGGCAGCACTTAGACTACGTTCTTCATTAAGTCTTTCTAACTCAAGTCGTTTTTGACTCAATTTCTTTTTCTTTTTCTAGTCTTTCTCTTTCTTCTCTCTGTTTTTCTAATTCCCTCTCTTCTCTTTGTTTTTCTATTTCTGTTTTAATGCTAGCTCATGTTGCATTTCCAATTTTTTTTCAATTCTAATTGCATAGCAAGGCTGTCATTTTTTTATGTTTCAACTTAATTCTCTTCAATTAAACCTTTGCTAACTATGATTTTAGCAATTATATCAGGTTTTCCAAAAGCTTTTTACACTCTTAGCCCTAAGTGTTGTCCCAAACGCAACAACTGTTCTTTTGACAACTGTTCAAGTTTATCTGGGTCGGGATCGTCAACAAATGTTTCAGGTTTGAAATCTGCCATGTTAAGATGTCAAAACAATAAAAAAACACTGTGATAAATCCTGTAAACAATGTACTTTAACAAATTATGTAATCTTGTAAAAAATGTATGATAAAACAATGTGTCCAGGTCAAGGCTAATGAATTTGAAAACTTTTAAGCATCCCGGACGAGCCCCCATTTTGTTACGAAGGCAAATTTTTCAGGGGAAAATTTTTGGCCGCACCCGGATTCGAACCCATAACGTTGGCGCACAAGTCCGGCGTACCAACCGCTTCACCAGCGAGACAGTTCGATCCGCTTTTATGTGCACCATGTAACACATCCCCTCTTAAGAGCGTTCTGCTATCAGAACAAGACTAATTTTCCCCAGGAGTCACACTTTGGCAAGCTAATTTCCTGGGCCTCAAAGTTTTATCGTTATCCCGGACAGGTCCCCGGTTTTATGTTACGGAACCAAATATAAACAGATTACGTATGCGTGATGAACATAAATTCTGTAATGGAGATAAAAACAAATCAGATTCTGTAACACTAGGCAGCGTGAAATGTCTAGGGGAATGAATAAAGAAGTCAGTGGTTTTTTGTTAACAAATACCTATAATTTATTCTTAAAACAACCCTAACATTACAATACACTAAATTAATACAATAATACAGTAAAACAGCGGTATAACAACAAATCAATGCAATCATACAGAAAAATAAACAATGTGCACAGTACCTGGATACCAACACCGTCACCACGATAAGTTCTCTAAATGTGTACTCTCGGAGAATGACATTCCAGTGTAAAACTCTTGTAACAATCCAGAAAGCAAACTGAAGTCCAAATGCACAAAATCCAGGAGAAAATCTAAAGAAAATCTATAATTGCCGCACATGTCGGATAAGACGAGTTACGCCCGTGTCACAAAATAAAAGGAGCAGCTGTAACAATATATATATATATATATATATATATATATATATATATATATATATATATATATAAGTTTCACGGGTTTTAATAAGTGATCGATATAGGTTTATTCCAAATGATGTTTAGAACTGGAATATTTCATAGTAAACTCATAAATGGAGCCAAACTGTATAATTCTAATTATCAATATATTCATTTCATTATATAAATATTATTCTCTGAACATCAGTCTGGATTATTACACTCTAAGAAAAAGGGGTTCTTGATGGTTCTTTTAAGAACCCACATGGTTCCATCTGGAACCATTTTCTCAATATAACGGTTCCATCTGGCACTTGAAGGTTCGTGCCTTGGTCACAACATATAATTTGGTTCCAGATGGAACCTTGAGTTGTGACCGGATGACCCAGTGAATAGAAGGCGCATGGGCCGTAAATTTTAACTAAAGATTTCACGGCTGAACGGTCGATGTTTTGCTTTCCCGAGATATCAGAAACGGAAATAAAATGAGGTAAGATTTATGTTTATATATATATTTTCATGTGCAGAATGTTGAGGTTAATTGTCCAGAGATTAACCAGTTAATTATCCAGCGACTGTACGTATAAAATTAGTATAATCCTGTAAATTTACGAAATCTTGGTCTTAAAACTAACATGGATACAAGCCGGTGATAAACACGCTATTTGTAGTGTGTGCATGAAAGTTTTGTAGCTATGAGGAATACCAGTCCTTATAAATAACGGTGAGGTATATTTAGAGGTGTGATCCCTGTACGACGCAGATCGATAAGACGTATGGCTAATTACACTGCTCGTAACGACGCAGCTCGCTGAGACGCGCCGCCCGGTTAACCACAGCTGCGCCCATTGAGACGTAGCCATGACAACATGACATTCAGGCCTTCTGAAATAAACTGATAGGGCCTGGAGTCATGATGGCAGTCACAACAGAACGCCCATTCTAAGGGTCGGATCAAAATATTTACTGTCTGGTATTATTTGGCATCACAGGCTTATATAGTCGTATTATATGTGCTTAATATCGAAGAAAAAATGTTGTTACACAAAAATAATTACATTTATTACCTTCTTTCATCACTGTGGCACCGATTCACGTGAAGCGGTACTTCGCATTCAAAAGTGAAGGTGTCATGGCGCGGTCGTATATGAAAACTTGGAAGTCGGAAGCCGGACGCCGGAAACCAAGGAATCGTTTTATAAATAATGCAGTTTAAAGCATATACAAAATGCTAACGCTTCAATACCGTTTTGTTTTTTCCCCGATAGAATAAGATCTTTATTATCATTCTGTAAAGAATGATAGTTATCCATTCTTCAATCTGAACGTTATGGACGATTTTGTGCTCGGAAGCAATCTCGGAAGTCAGTCAGAAGTGCTGGGATGTTATCCAATGTGTATAACTCGGAAGTCACAGAGACGCACTGGTTAACTTGTGGTCAGTTAAGAGCCACAACCCAAATGCAGTTTCATTATAATTATAGTTGCATGCATATATTAAAATTGCTTATGCATGATTCTGCTTTAAATGCGTGAATAACACAAAACATGATACATAATCGGAAAAACTATAAGTTCTTAATTTTTTTATTTGTAAATTTAATATAAATATATATATATATATTATATATATATATATATATATATATATATATATATATATATATATAAACATATATGTGATGGTATTTTCACTTAATATATTTCACCCTATCTAGAGCTATGTTTTGTGAAAATTATTTATATTAACATGGGGATGGTATGGGAAGGGATAAATTTTTAAAATATGCAATGTAAAGAGGACATTTTGAGGCACCTTAAACGAAAGATTATGAAGATTTTCTGTTCCGCAACTATACTCCTACATGTATTGGAACAATGTATTCAAACTTCAGGTTGTTGGGCTTTAATATTTATATTTCTATAACATTACGGTATAAATTGGAAAGTCCAAATATTCAAATGTTAATGTCAATGATGAAATGCGCGTCTATACATTTATAACTTGCAAAATGTCACTACTAGTATTTAAATGTAGTAATCGTTGTAAAATAATTGATATGTTAAAGTCTTATGACAATCTTAGCATTTTACCGAATTTTGTGATCTGAGAGCGCACATGCAGACTCGGACAGCACAGTGCGCGAGTCTGAGTATCAGCCGAGGAGCCGTGAGATTTTTCACGGTCGATCCCAACCCGAGCTGAGCTCTGTGGGGAGACCGTGTATGACTCACACGGTACTGCGATGGGGGGGGGGGGGGGGGGGATGGGGATTCCTCAGTGTTATGCTTGCGCCCTCTATGGATGCACCACTGAATAATAAATATGGTATAATAAACCCTAATACGGCATTAAAAATACAGTTATAAATTACGATGTCATTCAAAATAAAAACAGTAATATATTTTCCATACGTTGAACAAATATAAAAATTCAATATATCCCAGTAGGTCATCGCTAGAAAAAACATACATGTATCAAATACAAAACGAAATGTCCTTCAATATGTCAGAGTTCTACGATATTTAAAAAAAAAGTTAAAATATATCTTAGAAAAGGGATACAACAGTCCAGGTAATATATAACATACTAATACATGTGTGATTATAAAATCTTATCGATTTGTATATTTAAGCAAATAATTTTTTTAAAAACTAAAATCAATTCTTTTTCAAGTTTTAACTCTTTCTTTCAAACTTTTTCAATCTTGATATTTATATATTAAAATTCACTCCTGATGTTTCAACATCACATTTCAACTCCAAATAAATGGATATTTAATAATATTTTAAAGTATATTTGCAACTGATTTCACTCTCATACGTTATAATATGTGCATGATAAGGGCATGTAAACAGAATGTGCTCCCTTCAACTTCGGATAACTGTATACGATTACAAGGATCTCGATCAGAAATTACAATTTTGAATGTAAAATCTTTAATAAATAACCATATAGAATCTTTATCGACACGTAAGACATCTGGGGCTTCAAGTAAAAGTCTGTCTAGAGATGACCTGGTGTTTTAAAGATGCTACGGGATATAGGCATTTTTATTGAACCTGTTGCTCATCTTTATGATTCATTCCTTTAAATTCCACATAAAAATGATGACACCATGCAATAATGGAACCAAACCGGATTGATAAATCAAGTTAGATATTTACCGCTAAGATAAATATTTCAATTACAAATATTAATTATTCCCATTCTACTTCTGCTGTATAGAAATTTTTTATCTTTATATAAAAATATATGCATCTGAATATTCCGTGTATACTCACTATTTTTATTTGATTCATATTTTTATGCTCAGAAACAAAATTAACCGGACTATAATCGGAATTCTCGATACAGAAGTACCGTGCGCTTTCGGACCCCCTTCTCTCCGGACTTCATAGTTGCTGGTATCAGGTTCTAGAAAATAAACAGATTTTTTTATATCTATAACATTTGCTCTGTAACAATTTATTTTTAAACATTTAATGAACTTTTTTTGGCTATGCAAAATGTTTTGTTTGATGTTTTATTGATTTTTTAGTTGACGTATTTTACAAATATATATATATATATATATAAAGTATATAAATGTTTGTGTCCTGTGGTTTTGCAAATTTTCAGAACATTAATTTGATGAATATTGTGCCTAACTGCATAAAAATATCGATTATATATTGAATCGTTCTGCAAAAACAGAAACTATTGTTTTTTATATGATGGTAAAATGTTACAATCGGGATCATATCTATTTACACATGCATTGTGTATTTTTTTCTGTCAAGGTATTGTTAATGCTTGTGGTTATTTTTAATTTTGCAGGATACGTCTGATGAAATCAGTAGCAAACAAATTTTTGTAAAGCATCATGTATATTATGCTATTTTGGCAAAATTTCAAAACATGAATTGAAACAGGTTCCATTTACAGCAGGTATATATATAGGGGAAAATATCACATTGCAATGTGATATATATATATATATATATATATATATATATATATATATATATACATATACATACATATATATATAAATGTGTGCAACCTGACCATGAAATGTAAAATATAATTTGGCATAAAAAATATTACATAATAGATAAGAGTTTAAGAGATTCATAATCATGATTAAATCTTTTGGTCAATGGAAGAGGAAATGGTTTTTCAATTGATACATGATAAATAAAATATTTTGTTCGAAACACCCTTGTTAAAACATTTACTGGACGTTTTGTGGTTCTGTCAAATTATCTGTTTAACTCTCTATGATATTATCAGGGTAATTTTTAAAATATTAACAAATCTTTATTTTTTTTTTCATGTTTCCACAAACAAAAAATACGGTAATAGCGAAAATATTGATGAGTAATTATATAATCTTGTTTTACAACATGAAATAAAATATCAATATAATATATTATAAAAAACAGCATAATTAATGTTACAAAACAGAGTTTATGATAAATATGTGATATTGAAGAAACCGAAAATGCTTGACACGTTTGCTGACGACATGATGACCAGTGCATTAGCCATTACTGGCTAGTTTTACACATGTTATTTGGACCATAACCGGGCATTACCGAGCAAGAAATAGTCTATAACTTCAGATGGATAACTTTGATTTTTTACATAATGATAGAAAAGACCTTATTCTATCAATAAAAATAAAATGGTACTTTCTATTGATGTAGTATCATTTTAATTATGCTTCGAACATTGCTTTATTTAAAAAATCCTTGCTTCCGACTTCGGACTTCCGAGTTTTACACATAGCCGTTTGGAAATCCCCTACCGGAAGTTATGATTCTCCCGCTGACAGACGTGGAGACGAGTTTTTCGAGTAAAACCAGCCTCGGTATTAAAAACTGCTGCACGAATACACGTAAGTAAACCGTGGATGTAATAATTATTATTTTCCCCAACATAATAACGTTACTTTTTGTCTTAACTCAGGAAAATGGCAGTTCGAGAAGTAGATGAAAATGAAAAAGTAGTGTCAGAAATGGCGTGCACATCTGCACATACTAGAATTGATTCGAACCCAATAGCTTGTACTGTCACCCCATCGTCTCCAGTTCATCTAAAATCGACGTTTGGGGTGACAAGCTGTCGCTAATTGAGACGTAGCCCGGCCAGACGTACCCTGGGCAAGGCGTGTATAGCCTGTCCATTTTGACGATATGGAGGTTCAATTAAATAGTATAAACATTTGTAAAACTATAATTTAACCATTCTATAACAATTTGTAGATGTGTGAAAGGGTCATGTTCAAAGGGAAAAAAACTGTTTGGATATCGATATTCTCATATGAGTAGGCCTATTTCAAAAGCTTGTGATAGACATGCATCATTGACCCGCTACTTCAAACAAATATGCTCGGTCTGACTATATTTCCACGTATTGGGGGATATTTTTAAAATATTTTTATATATAAATGAATCACATTAAAATCTCAAACAAAACAGAATATAATTGGTTTCGCCTTACTGACATGACTGATTATGACACAATTATATTTGAGCTGGACGATCTCGGGTTTGACGACATCTCAGCTGGATGACGTTTCACATATATGTTCGTGAAGATACAGGTGTGTGATTATTTGATTACTGATTGTGTATAGAGTTAACAGATCTTTGTATTTGAGCCCTGGCAAACAAACAAAAAACACACAATTAAAGTAACAGATAACTAGTTATGTGGTTTTAAAGAAGAGAAACAAGTACAGCCGCCTTGCCACTATTCGAACATAATTCCATTCAGTCTTACCTGCCCCATTGTCAACATGCATGTCACGGCTCATTGACCAGGATCCACGTGTAACAGTACACTGTATATTACACGGCACACACATTTGGGCCGTGCACCTACTAGCTGCGCGTGTTTTATTTTTTGCACATAGTTAAGATGGGGAAAAAGAAGGACCAAGAAGCAAAAGCAAACGCTTTTTCAGAGGAAATTAAGGCAAGAAATTTCAGTGAACAGACTATTAAGAAACTTCTGTCAAATGGTTTTGATTCAATTGAACTTTAAAAATTAATGTGTGAGAATAGAGGCGTCATTGAAGACTTAGGTCTCACGTTAGCCCAAAGATTGTTGTTATTGAAAAACCGGGCGGGTGGGCCCAGGGTGATAATAGGACAGCAGGTGACAAAACTCCATTGAAAGGTACGCCGAACAAACAGCAAGAAGTTAATCTCACAGACTTCCTGCAATCATTGAATGTCGATGATGATGGCCCCTAGTGCACTGCTAAGACTCAGACATATCCTGCCGTGGGAGGACAGGCTACCGGTGCTGCAGCAGTGGCTGGAGGAACTGGTCCACTCACTGACGTACAAGTGTACCGTCGAGGTGTGCAAAATGATAATTTAAGTTGTCATGACATTATCGATAACATAAACCTCGTGCCCCCTGTAGTAAAGGAACAAATTGTAGGAAGGGACAATGGTTCACAGATCCTTTTTTGTAGTGCGGCTAAAAAACCCAGGCTTGAAAATGTTTCATTAGAGGAATGGTGTTTAGCTAATACTAGGATAATGGACAAATTGTAGCAAGAGGGCAAGCTGCATATGGACATCTTAACAGAATATGTGGCTTATACAATAAAAACTATGTCTTCGTATGTTCTTTAAACACACATAAAACTATTCTACACTTTAACACGTATGTTTCTTTTTATTTTCTGTTATTTTTTGCAGATGTATGTTAATGTGTTAAACTGAAAAATATAACTTAAAAAATGCATTAACCTAAAGTATACCCGCAGTTCATAACGGTTGAAATCAGTATAGTCATATATATATATATATATATATATATATATATATATATATATATATATATATATATATATATACTTCGTCATCAGGCAGAAACATAAAGAAATACAGAAAATAAATTTAAATTCCAGTTATGTTACAGGAATATTGTTTATTTTTAGCTCAGTTGACTGTAAGTCATCTGAGCTAAAGCGATCACTCTTTGTCCGTCGTCCGTCCGGCCGTCTGGCAAACTGTAACTGCTGGACCTAGAATCTTGTAACTTGACATCCTTGGAAACCTGAAATTAGGTCTCCGTTACCCATATTCTTTGAGCTATGGGGCTCCGAAGTACCCCCCAGAATAATGGAAAACTTGATACAAAAGCTCAATTATCTGAACAACTGATGCAGTGATCACCATGATTTTTTGCATGGATATTGATCATGGAGTGTTTCATCAGTTTCTGCAGTCTGGTGGTGCCACCTGTATTTTTTCGATTTTTACCAATTTTTTTTTCTCTATTTTTGAGACATCTTAAGATGTGGTCATCTAATAACATGGCTCAAATCGTAATGCCTGGACCTAGAATGTTCTCACTTCACCTGCGGGGAGGCCCATGAAAAGTCTCTGTGGAAACCTGAAATTAGTTCTCTGTTACCCATAACCTCTGAGCTATGGGTTTCTGAAGTACCCCCCAGAATAAAGGAAAATTTGACACAACAGGCCAAGTATCTGAACAACTATTGTATTAATCACCATGATATTTTGCATGGATATTGACCATGGAATGTTTCATCAGTTTCTGCAGTCTGGTGGCGCCACCTATATTTTTTTCTAATTTTACGAAAGTTTTTCTCTATTTTTGAGCCCTTAAGATGTGGTCATCTGTCAACAGGGCACAAATCATAATTACTGTACCTAGAATCTTTTCTCTTGACATGCAGGGAGGGCCATAAAAAATCTCCTTCAAAACCTGAAATTAGGTCTCTGTTACCCATATCCTTTGAGCTATGGGGCTCCGAAGTACCCCCCAGAATAATTCAAAATGTTATACAAAAGCTCAAGTATCTGAATAACCACTGCATTGGTCATCATGATTCTTTGCATGAATATTGATCATGGGATGTTCCATCACTTCCTGCAGACTGGTGGCGCCACATGTATTTTTTTCTAATTTTGCGATTTTTTTTCTATATATTTGAGACCTTCAAAGAAGCTGTCATCTGTTAACAGGGCACAAATCGTAACCGCTGGACCTGTATTCTTCTCACTTGACATCAAGAGAGGTCCATGAAAAGTCTCTATGGAAACTTGAAATTAGGTCTCTGTTACCCATATCCTTTGAGCTATGGGGCTCCGAAATACCCCCCAGAATAATGCAAAATTTGATACAAAAGCTCAAGTATCTGAATAACTACTGCATTGGTCATCATGATTCTTTTCATGAATATTGATCATGGGATGTTCCATTACTGCCTGCAGACTGGTGGCGCCACATGTATTTTTTCTAATTTTACGATATTTTCCTATATATTTGAGACCTTCAAAGAAGCTGTCATCTGTTAACAGGGCACAAATCGTAACCGCTGGACCTGGATTCTTCTCACTTGACATCAAGAGAGGTCCATTGAAAGTCTCTATGGAAACCTGAAATGAGGTCCCTGTTACCCATATCCTTTGAGCTATGGGGCTTGTAAGTACTCCTAAGAATAATTAAAAATGTGATACAAAAGCTGCAGTATCTGAATAACTAATGTACGACGGCCATGATTTTTTGCATTCATATTGATCATGGGGTGTTTCATCAGTTCCTGCAGACTGGTGGCGCCACCTTTTTTTTTTAATTTGTACGCATTTTTTCTCATTTTGAGACTTTCAAATAAAGCCTCATCTTGTAACAGGGCACAAATCGTAACCACTTGACCTAGAATCTTCATACTTGACATCTGGTGAGCTCCATGAAAAGTCTTCATGGAAATCTGAAATTAGGTCTCTGTTACCCGTACCCTCTGAGCTATTGGTTTATAAGCACCCCCGAAATAATTAAAAATGTGATACAAAAACGGTGTTTGTTTCTGGAGAACTCCTCTTGGTTCCTTGCACTGATCTTCCGTAACCCGGCATATGTCTTCCCTCACCTATGTAGTTGTGCATAACATAGACAGGTGGCACAACCTGCAATTCTTTCTGGGCATTCTGAATCTGGGTGTCTTTTAGATAACAGCCGATATCTCAGGAGTGGCTCAATGTATTGAGCTGAAAGTTAGCATGTATATAAATCTTAGATCTCTCCATCTTGTAATCGAATTCAACAATACTTGAATTCAGCTGAGCGTCATGGCCCATGGGCCACTAATTTATTCGTATTATAGGTTAAGATTTTCGACACTTTAAATTCGTGTAAATAGATAAATGATGAAGATATGGTTTCTTAACGAGAGAGAGACAGAGAGAGAGAGAGAGAGAGAGAGAGAGAGAGTCGAATTATTATTTATTATTCAAAACAAGAGAGAAATATATATATAAACTAGAAAAACACTCAGAGAGGCAGACCTCCGCCAATTCAGCCCATTATAGCCTCATATGGAACTGTCAGAAAAGCAGCATTTCCTTTAAAATGTTCCTAGATCAAGAATGTTTCCGTATCAAAATTTAATTATCATTTCTTCGATCATTGCCGAGCTATCCTAAAGATTTAATCAAAATGCGTCCTTTTTTTACTAATGTTAATTGCTAACACAGACAAACAAACCAAAGCCCGCAAAAACAAAACCCCTGCCGCTTAATGGAGGTAAGAAACAGGTAAAGTAGATATATTTTCAGACAAAGGCTAAGAGTACTTATATGTACGGAATGCAGGATGCGGAAAGCGTATAAAAACGGTACACATACTGAGAAAAAAAGGCGAAATTCCTCATGCGCGGACCTGGCATGCGGAATGTTCATATATCCGGCAAAAGTGATTGCTACATGCAGCGATTTTTTTAGTTTGAGGATGTAATCAAGGTGCAACACATGGAAAAATGCATGCCCCGCGCAGGTTCATAATAAAATCTCTCAACACACATTCCATATTCCGTAGTTAAAGAATCTTTCACGATACAGTGACTACTGAAGAAACTAGCCCTCAAATATTGCCAAAGTCGGGTTTTTGGCCCCATCTCCCGTGGGAGTGGGGGTTAGGGGAAGCTTAAGTAATTTACTTTCTTATTAAAACAGGGCCTAGGACTATAAAAACAACGACAAGCTACCGTGGCCCCCTGCTTTACATTGATTTACTGATACTTTTCAGGGAAACGGTACGTATACATGCAATGACGTCATTGTGCTCTATGACGTCATGACTCTCTCCAAATATGGCAATATCGTCACCTGCTAACCTTCCCCTTGTAAACAAATATGCAACAGACCCCCCCCCCCCCCAAGAAACAGAGCTTATTCCGGGGTTATTTAAGCAGGGATCGCTCCAAAATTTAATCAATTGTTCCCTGTATCATTGCCAAGCTATCCTGAAAATTTCATTAAACCCCATTGAGGACTTTTTATGTTATATATTTTGCTAACCGAAAAACAGATAAACAGCCAGACAAACATACGCGCCCAAAAAAATATAACCCCCGCCGCTAGGCTTTGTGGTTGTTATAAAAAATATAACATAAAATTAATATGTACATTAAAGAAATTTATTATGTATTTTTAAGTATAATATTGCAAATGTTTGTGAAGACGAGTTTCCCAACCGATGAAACACCTGTGTTAAAAAAGGTATTCGGAAACTTCTGTGCTGCTGATTAATAAATTATCTGGTTGCTCGTGTGAGCTCCCGAGGGGCAGGTTTCTCTCCTTTGATGCACATCTCGAGGAAACTGGTTTATCTAAATCAATAGTTGTTTAATGTTAAGAATTTACTTGTTCGTTTAATTTTAATGATCAATATTATTCCGTATTCTATGGTGCAAACTCTTCGCCAAAAAGAAACCGACTATGGTAGCTGCTTTTTTTTTATCAAGTCTAGTATACCTTTTGTAGAAAATTACCAACATTTCTAAAAGACATAAGACAAAATGTATGACTTTTGTCACAAAGATGTCTTTACATGCTGTACAATTTAATAAACCGGGGTGTCGTTCTTCGAAAATGTTATAGCTGAATAGAACATGGATTGGTTCAACAATATCTATAGACCAGTTGTTCCAATATATCCAGAAAAAAATAAACATATCACCATTGAAAATATAAAGTTGCGTTTTCATTTTTGATTTAGTGTTATTTGAATAAATGTAGCATTATACTCTTTATTCTGTCTTTTTTTTCTACTTTTCTCTTTCATTCCGATAAACAATGTGCTTTCCCCATTATTCATTTACCCACTATCTCTCTCTCCCCTTCTCTCTCTCTCTCTCTCTCTCTCTCTCTCTCTCTCTCTCTCTCTCAATATATCTGTCACTGTCTCTCTCGTCTGTTGATTAACCATACTCTTGACATATTTTCTTAATTGTTCCTTTTTTCTCTTTTAATTACATCTATTTTCTTTTTTTCCCCTTGTTATTCATATTTTTTCTGATTTTATCTACTGTTCTAACTTGTTTACTCTTTCTTTTCATCTTTCTTTCTTTCTTGCTCCTTTTCTTCCTTTTGTTATTCCGCCCTTCTCTCTTTCTGTCTATCCCGTTTTTTCTTTTTTATCTTTCTTTCCAAGTAACTCTTTCATTTAACTTTGCCTACCCATAAAATACATCATTTTCCTTCTTCCGTCCTTTCTTTTATTCCTATTCTTGTTTTTCTTTTCTCTCATTCTTTCTGTCAACCTTTCTATCCGACTTTGTAATAGCTTTATGGTTGGGCGATTATAGATCTGCTTAATTAACGGAGGCCTTATGACTAAAAAACTCAATGGTTATTGTTAATACAACATCTCATCAATGGGTAAACAAAAAAGGCAAATAGCCTTTGATCACGCAGCAAAGGGAATAGTGACAGTACCAGTAAAATTATTTGTTTCATATTTAATAAATTTATAAGAATAAACTTGAACGATATATTGTCTCACTTGACACATATGAACATTGGCATAATGGTTCATGTTTGTTATTTCACTATATTAAATTTCGCTTCAGGAAAATGTCTACCGCAACAAGGATTTTAATTACCAAACAAACTATTCATGAAAATCAAGGACTGTAATATGAAATTGTATATACGATAACTTATTATATCGGTATACATTCTTTATTTTAAATAAACAGAGTTACTGTAAATGAGTCGTCAGAGATTTGTCACCAATTACTATCAAGCACAATGCACCGATCGGCAATTTGAACTCGCAAACACACACGTTTACATAACACATATACAATTTATATTTACATCCGCCATCGACCGCCATATCTTTTTCAGCCTTCGTCTGGTCAAAATCAGGCTACCCATCACGCGTGTCGTCCCACAAGGTCGGCTGTGAGTCAGAGGCCGACCATAACTAGACCAAAACGTGATTGATAAAACTGGAATTATGCAACAGAAAAAATAATGAAACGGTCTCATTTAATAAAGTCGGCCCACAATCACCTACACTTTTACTCCTTATTAAGTACTCCATTCAAAAGTCTTCCATACGGAATGTCGTTTCAACACGTTTTGCATCAATTTTAATTCTCTCTGAATTTAGATGTCTATGTGACCTATCTAGAAACAGAAAATTGTACATTTGTTGCATGGAGTATCTTGAACAATTCATATTTTCGTCTTTGGCCTATCAAATTCCATAAACGACAACACATGCCTGTTTTCCGGGGACATTCAACAAAACAGTTAATTTCAAGTCAAAATGAATAAAATATACAAGTAAATAAAACAATGTTATATCCTATCAACAAATTAACAGCGAATATAACCTAAATATATCATGAATAGGATATTGCCTGGCCGCCTCGCCTCTTGGTGCGTTTTACACAACCATAAGCACAGAAAAGCGTCGTACTGGACTACGTTTCTGAGGACGTTCCAGGCATGAGCAGTTAACCGCGTCTGCTCGAGCCGCATCTCGGCGGGTGCTCTGAAATAACATGCGTCCTATCGATCTGCGTCCCACTGGAACGTAACTATATATATTTAGAAACAGTTCCAATAATTGAAAAAGAGGAAAATGCCGCTTCTAACCAAAACCGTCACCAAACAAAATCAGCGGCTTCAGTGATTCAAACTAAACCCTATAAACAGGTGAGACTGTAAAACATATTCATCACATCCGGTATTAGCGGGACAGTTCACATTGTTATCTTATCCTAAGGCCGTTTCTTGAAGTTGTTCGACAAATTATTCAACATACAAAAACCACAAGAACACGTTATCGAGAAATCTATTTATATTATAGCCACGTGTTTATTATATGTTGATTGTAATCTAATTAGGGGTTTCAACACATGGTTCTGAGGTACAAAACGGAGTGTATTTCTTGCTTGGTTAAGCTTAATTACACATTCGCTGAAGACGTTCTCTAATAAGCCTGGTGTTGCACCGATTAATTATTGTCAAGTATGTACTAAAGTCATCCATCCATTCTTTCTCTTTACATAAACCAGATACGTCCGTCAAACTAGCAAGAATGCAAATGAAAAAAGAAAGAGGAATGTATTTCTTGTGACGGTTATAACATGGTAATTCATTCCAGAGCCATTTCCATATCAAAAATATTATTAAAAAAAAATATTAATTATTGTGTATCACAATGCAAAGATAAATATGTTTTTGTCTGTATTACCAACCCAATGATAAATAAGAAGGTATCTTATTATAATGGTAATACACATTTTAAGGTAAATAAAGAAATAAGGTAAAAGTACGTATTCTACTTTAGCTGATTTGGGACACAGAAAAAAATAGTTATCTCGAGATCTCGACATAAATTTCGCAAAAAAAAATTTTGGAAGGAAAAAAAAAATTAGGAAGCAAAAAAAAAAAAAAAAAAAATTACGAAGCCAAAAAAAAATTACGAAGCCAAAAAAAAAATTAAGAAACAATATTATTAATGCACGAGGAATTGTGTATCACAATGCAAAGATAAATATGTTTTTGTCTGTATTACCAACCCAATTATAAATAAGAAGGTATCTTATTATAATGGTAATACCCATTTTAAGGTAAATAAAGAAATAAGGTAAAAGTACGTATTCTACTTTAGCTGATTTGGGACACAGAAAAAAATAGTTATCTCGAGATCTCGACATAAATTTCGCAAAAAATTTTTTTGAAGGAAAAAAAAAAATTAGGAAGCAAAAAAAAAAAAAATTACGAAGCCAAAAAAAAATTACGAAGCCAAAAAAAAAAAAAAATTAAGAAACAATATTATTAATGCACGAGGAATTGTGTATCACAATGCAAAGATAAATATGTTTTTGTCTGTATTACCAACCCAATTATAAATAAGAAGGTATCTTATTATAATGGTAATACCCATTTTAAGGTAAATAAAGAAATAAGGTAAAAGTACGTATTCTACTTTAGCTGATTTGGGACACAGAAAAAAATAGTTATCTCGAGATCTCGACATAAATTTCGCAAAAAAATTTTTTGAAGGAAAAAAAAATTAGGAAGCAAAAAAAAAAAAAAATTACGAAGCCAAAAAAAAATTACGAAGCCAAAAAAAAAAAATTAAGAAACAATATTATTAATGCACGAGGAATTGTGTATCACAATGCAAAGATAAATATGTTTTTGTCTGTATTACCAACCCAATTATAAATAAGAAGGTATCTTATTATAATGGTAATACACATTTTAAGGTAAATAAAGAAATAAGGTAAAAAGTACGTATTCTATTTTAGCTGATTTAGGACACAGAAAAAAATTATGATCTCGAGATCTCGAGATAACATCTCGAGATCTCGACATAAATTTCGCCAAAAAAAAAAAAATTGGAAGCCAAAAAAATAATTTAGGAAGTAAAAAAAAATATTTTTAGGAAGCGAACAAAAAAATTTAGGAAGCCAAAAAAAATATATATATCTCGCAAAAAAATAAAATATAGGAAGCAAAAAAATATGTATATATCTCGAGATCTTCAAATAAAATTTCACACTTGTACGAACCATTCGAAGCTGAATTGACATAAAGCAAAGCAACGTTAAAGGGACAGTATACGTTAAGAGTGCTGACTATTGCAATTATAAAACAAAGACCATGTATACTGTGTTTGACTGAACGGTAATACTATATCATTAATTTAAAATAAATCAAGTTTGTATATCCCCTAAGATAAGGCGATTTGAAGAAAAGTTCAATATAAATTCAATATTTAATTATTCATATCCGTAAGGAAGATGTCAAAGCCTAAAGAAACTAAAACATTCTACCTGAACGGCGGATTCGGAGCCATGGCTGTTAAATCACTCAAATAGAAATGTTTAGGCATGCATGCATGCAATGTGGGTACCTTATTATTTTAAAATTACCAAAAAATATGAGCTTCTTATAGAAACACGCTTTTTGTACAATTTCTTTCAGCTTTTGTTTTTATTGAAATGGTGTGTTCTTTTATGGAACATGTATTAGACCATCATAAATGTAGATATGCTAAATATGATTACTGTACGCTTGGGGGGGGGGGGGGGTGCTTCAGCCCCTAAAGGACAAGTCTTGATCAACTATAGCTATAACTATAGCTCAGATTACCTTTAGTCAACCAATCTTCATAAATGTTTTATATTTATAAATAAACGGTTTAAATATTTCGATCATCTCTCATCATGATTTTTCTTCAGCAAAATGCTCTGCTTTGGTCTTAAAGTCGCTATTCACCTGCTTCATGTATAGAATCTTTGTAATACCGGCTAACTCTGCATATACATATTTAAAAAGTGAAGGTAAACATAATCTAAGTAAACATAATCTATTAAACCTTTCATAAAAATGAGCCAATCCTATGGGTAATGGCGGTGTCTTTGTCTATATCCACGTGTATTTAAAAATTGGGTCGGGGTGGGTGGGGGTTGGGGGGTTGCAAAAATTGCCACCGATCGTAATAGAAAAACGTCCGGCAGAAACATCTGGCTTCACTTCAGAGAGTACAGAGTTCTGTAAATGACAAATACTGCATTGCTTCACATGCTCTAACGAACATCAACTAGGGATTATTTTTATCTGTATGTTAACACATGCTCAAGTACCTTGTGTACAAATAGCCTGTAGATAAAATGTTTATACGTCAAAGTGGTGTTATATGACCCAATCCCAGCTTGGGTTACCTCAATTTCTTTTTGCTTCCTAAATTTTTTTTTGCTTTCTAAGTTTTTTCTTTTTGCTTCCTAAAATTTTTTTTGGTTCGTTAATTTTTTATTTGCTTCAAAAAAAAAAAAAATGTTTGCTTTCTAAATTCTTTTGCTTTCTAACTTTTTTGTTTGCTTCCTAAATATTTTTTGGCGAGATATTTTTTTTATTCCTAATTTTTTTTTTGCGAAATTCTATGTCGAGATCTCGAGATAACATCTCGAGATCTCGAGATAAATATTTTTTTCTGTGTCCTAAATCAGCCACCGTAGTATTCTATGTAATGATATATCGTTGTAAAAATACATGTTATTATGTTTGTAATATGTTTTGTATTAATTAACTAAGGTTCATAGATTGAACAGACGAAATTTTCAGGATTATACGAACAGGCGATGAACAACTGATGGTAAGACACCTGTTTTATTTTTCCTCGTTTGAAAACCAGGAAGCTTGCGTGATTTCTCTCTCTGCATGACACCTGTGTGACACCAGTTACACACACACACACACACACACACGTGTATATAGCTTTTATTTATATATCTCACCTCTTATTTTCCAGATCCACTCTCCGAAGCAACAATCCTTTCCCAGCACGCATTATGCAATTAAGGAATAAGACACGAAAGGAGTGATTATTTCGACCGTCGCGAAGATTTTGGATTTATCGCAATCAAACAGCATCGATACTACGCAGACATGTCGTTCAGGATATAAGACTTGTATACACAGAAACAATACATTGGCCCATTGGACTTGTGTTTGTTTAAATCATTTACTAAGGTGTATCTGCTGACCGACGGTACAAATATAGTATAGATGCATGAACTGCTGTTTGTCGATTACATGTTGCTACGGTTTGATATGTTCTGTTTTTGCGAAACAGGCAGGCATTATCAATATAATTAATACGGAGTTGGGTTTTTTTTTCTAGACCACGGTTTACCTGCTTCCGTTCTGATTTAACTCTCCAAATTCGACAGACGTATCGGTGGTGTGCTCTTCTAGGACAAGTTTGTTTTATTTTGCAGGATTATGCCCTATTAAGCTGAATAATTAATAATTTTAATATTTCCCCATTAGGTGCCCCTATTTCTTTGGTGCTGCAAGGTCCTCCACGCCTGTGACGCTTTTTCAGGAGGCGCCTCGGGGGATTTTCACTGGCCTGTTAAGACCGTGGCCAGCGCGCATATCCTGCCCAAAAGGCATTTCTGTGCAATACGCAGTCACGCGGGTCCACTATAATCCCCATTGATCCCCCATATCCATTGTAACGCCTCTAAAGGAATTTTCTCTCTCAAAGGAAGTAAAGGTTTTTAATCCAAAGACCACATGACTCCGCTTTCAATGCGAGGGCTTTTCAGTTTGGTTAACACTTTGCACTGAGTCCAGTGATGTGACCACCGTTAGACAAATGTTTTAGGGGTTACAGGTATGTTGATTTTTATACATTCAAAAATATCTTTCCATGATAACATGGTTTCAAATGTTTGGCCAAGTCATGTGTTTTATGAAGTTTTTTTTTAAAAAAAAGAGCCCAACAACTTAATTATCATTCAGATTGGGTGAGGATGGGGTCGGGGGGGGGGGGAAGGGTTCACATTTATTTGTTCACCTTGCGAGTGGCAGAACAATTAAATACGAATGGGTGGCTTCCACGTGGTCCTTTGTCATAATGGTTTATGAGAAAATACATATTTTGGTTATTCGAATCACCTCCAAAATGAAATGGACTATTGATATGTCTTTGCCCTAACCCTCTACAAATGTTCAGCAAAACATTTTTCGCCTGTCAAGCTTTTTCAGGAGGCAACCTGTAATCCCCACTGGATCCCATTACCATTATATCGAATGTTAAGGAATTTTATTCTGTCAAAAGGAAGTAAAGATTTAAATTCAAGCACGGAACACATGTCCACATGAATCATTAAATAGGGAGCACTTTTCCGTTGAGTGGACACAAAGAGCTGAGGCCTTTACACGATCACCGTTTAATATGTTTACAGGTATGTTGATTTTTATACATTCAGAAGTATCTTTCCACGATAACCACGGTTTAATAGTTCGGCCGATTTATGGGTTGTTTGAAAAAGTTTTTTTCAATAGGAAGCCGGGGGGAGGGGGGTGGGGGGAGGGGGGTGGGGGGGTGATTGCACACACTTTCAAAGGGTCCTCAATCTTGTGGGGACTTTGAAACCCCCGCCAGAATCTACTAATCAGTCGTTAGTTCTTACGTGCACGTTTCATATAAACCATCGTCATGTTTCAGAAACATGGGTTCACTAGGCGAGTGGCAGAACAACTGCATACGAATTGCATACTCGGAGACAAAGGAAAAGGCCCTTATAATTATTCATTTGAGGAACTGTGTTTATCGAACTTAAGAAAAAATATATTATGGTGATTCCGTTAACCTCCAAAAATGTAATGGATTACGGATGCAGTTTTACTCTACCCCTCTACAAAATTTCAGCAAAATCTGTTTATTATATTTTGCGTTAATTTGGTGAAAGACAATGCAAGAAACGAGGGCTGATGTGGTTTCTTTGCTAAATGCTTTCATCGAAATAGATCAACTTGCTTTTTTTTATCTGGGAGAGTTGTCAATTTTGCATCAGACCTCCCTATTCCATAATAATTTACAGTTTTGATATCATTTGATATAATTTGATACCGTTGGAATATATTTTTCTGGGCCTATCGTTTTCACATTGGCAGCTATGAGTTTCGCATTCAAGAGACCAACGACATATGTTTGTGTATACAAATAACGCATGTGTCTGTTAACATGCCTTAGACTATACCCTCAACTGACTACACTGAATAAACTTCGTGTTAGACGATGTCGCCTGAGCTTCAAATAATACAAAGCATCTTTCATATAATTTCACGGTAGAATGCTTCTTTATACAATCATTACACCTACGATATTTCCCAAGCAATGAAGCTGTCGGGCCTTTGTTGTTTATCGGGAATAAAACTTCTCACTTAAAAATTCGTACACCCTGTATATGCCGCACGTCTCTTTCCAAAATTTATTTTTTGTGAGAAATTTTTGGAATTGAATGACTTTTATTTCAATGTTGAAATTTTGGGGGAGGGTGTTCCTGGAGAATTCTAGCAGAAGTAATATTCATATCATATAAGTGAATCACATGACAAAAGTTCCTGCAAAAATCTTAGAATTAAAATATGCGTCGTTTGGTTCCTATCAGCTCATTACAAAAATATACACCAGATATTGCCGTGGATTTTCCACGGGAGCAGCTAGTTTTAATTAATATTAAGTATATTAATAATAATATATTTATTGATTAAACAAGCGGATCTGAAATTACAAGAGATAAGCATGTACTAAGAACATACTAAAATGCTTCAGAACTATGTTCTCTATCTAGCACACCAGCTTACAAACCCCAAAAAGAACAGTACACTCAGAGGTACCTTCGACCAAAGACTGCGCTTGACGATTCAAAGGGAATTGAATTTATAAGTATTATTGTTGAGAAAACGGCTTGGAACTGTGCAAGGTGATTAACTCTAAATCACAGTTGTCAAAATATATTGTTCAGGTGCATATATATGCGTTTGTTTTTTATTACTTGTGGTCAGTTTTCACAAGTGGATCTTCACAACTAAATAAAAATGTATTTCCGATTTGTTTGTGTTTTGATTTCGTCCGGAAGGACTTATCATATTTCCATGATATATTTATTGCCATTGTTCCCCTTTATGCAGCTACTTTATCCAAATATTACCATTCTTAAAAATATGAAATTATCGCCGCGAATTTCATGTTAATAAATCAACAGTTGACAAAGACCATTTATATTATTATTTCTGATAAATCGCACCCTAGAAAATTAATACGAATACAAATTGAAACAACATAACATTATATATATATATTCATATATATATATATATATATATATATATATATATAAATCCTGTAAGAACCCTTCCATGAAAAAAATTGGTTACAGGAAGAACCTTTCTGTAGGGTTCTTTGAGGCCCCCATAATCAGGGTTTCATAGAGAACCCTTATGGTTCCTAAAAGAACCCAACCCCTGGGGAGGGTACTAGAAAGAATTCTGTCTGGATGGTTCTACTTGGAACCTCTTAGGGTTCCCCACTGGCTCCACTCCAAAGAACCCTTAGGGTTCTACATGTAACCTTTTTTTCTTAGAATGTACATTCACCAATCCCACCCCTTGCAAAAAGTGTTTTGGACTCTCGATGGTTAGTCCCACGGGTGAACACCCTATAACTGAATTACATTATGGTTTTTGTCAATATATTTGAGGTTAATCATTCATATAAGTGAGCAACAGGGACAACCTTTATATAGTGTAAACATCTATACATAGAACCACCTGTCACCGGCTCGTTAAGCTCTCTACCTAACTCTGACAAGTATGTCACTTGTGCGGATTTAGGACAAGGAGGTGTCCAAACCAAGTGGATAAATGACAAAAACTAACAAAAAAGGTCCCCAGGTCCGGAAAAGGGGTCCGACTGTCCACGGCCCACTTAGGATGTGTCACTAATTAATTAATAATTTATATCAATATATATTGAGTTGCTGTGGGCTATTTTTTTCTAAAACGTTTGACCAAATAGGCCTTTACATCGATGTATTTATTATCCCATATATTTCCGTCTTTCTGGACGATTTTATTCAGCGTATCATTACGATGGGTTAATTTGCTCGGTTTCTGTGAAAGTCTACACCAATCTTTGAAAAAAAACATTGGTATCGCTCCAATTATTGTGTGATCGAATTCAAATGTCATGCTTTTTTAACGTTCGGCGAGAATAAACATCGGTGCCATTGAGGCCATCGAAAGAGGTCCTTTTTGAATGAACTTCCATTTTATTTCTTATGCAAATAAATTCAAAAAATGAAATCTCAACAAATATTTATTAAAACAAGAAGATATTTCTATTGTATTTCTTTATTAAACGATCTTGGATCTTGCCTTATCATGCATGACTGTAATATAGTTCGGCGGGACCCGCGTGTTCCAGCATTCACAGAGAGATTTTGACACATATTTTTTTTCTGTCCCAAAGTATCTACTTTATATGTAAACATCACAAGTGACAGAAAAATATAATTGACACATATTTCGAGGATCCTTTGATCAGACACCGGGCATTAAACAGTCGCCTGCTTTATTAAGTCGCCGGGGTAAAATAGTGTCTAAGAAAAATAAACGTCTGCCTTATGTAGACGCCGGTCTTGTTAAAACACCGGTTGTCAGAGTAGTTCCATGATTGCCAACGGATGTCTATTCTTGTCACTATCATTGTTGCATAGACGTCTTTCAAAATATATGCCTTCCATGATATAATAAGTTCAGTGCGGGGTTAAGCGTGGCGCTGCTCCAACAAACTCGCATGTCAAAATCGACGACCAACACAGGCTCGCCTGGAACCGCGTGGTTATTGTTTACTTTCCGCGAAAAATAAAAAAAAAGATGAGAGTATTTAAGTATACCGCGAAAAATGCGTAAAAACTGCGCGGGCTCGGCGTGAACACTGCGGACGGTGCGTGACAGTGCGCGAAATCGTCGGAGCAATGCGCGAAGTCTTCGGGGCAATAATAATAACAGACATAATAATAATAACTGCCAGATATAGGCACCTTCTCTGTTCTGCAATAACAGTGTCTCTGGCATGCTGCACCTTGTATCGCCCAAAGCGAGAAAAGAAATGAAGCTAGGTGTGAATCCTACATGCTAAATATATATAGCGCGTCGCCAAGCGGTACAAAGCGTGAAAAAAAGATTGTTGCGACAACTTCGAATGGCGCATGCGTAAAATAGTTGGGGAAATGCGTGGCGATGCCGGAAAAAGCGGAAACTATTCGTGCCGTGCGTGACACTGCGGGACAATGCGCAAACCATTCTTTACACCCCCGTCACACGAGAAGGCGATCTCTCTGCGATCACCGAGTTGAGGCAGATCGCCGTAGAGCGCAGCCAGAGTGGCCTTACGTTTTCATGAGCTTCGTAGGAGCTAGATAGTGTCGCCTTGGGTCGCCATATGGTCAACCTGAACGCCATGAGTGGCGACCAGTTTTGAACATGGACAAAATTTCCGCCGCGGGGTCGCCGTGGATTAAAAGCGCAGTCAGATCGGAATTCGATCGCCATCAGTGTCCGAGCAGCGCAGTACCAGCTTCCTGACAGCGCAGGTCGATCGCCAGTAAACATGGTAGCATCGGTCTATCCATTTCGCTCCTGCTGCCTCCTTCTGGCCACTGCCAGCTGTTCTTTGAGCAGCATGATTTGTTGGCCTTGCAGACAGGCCATTTGTAGCATGTAATTTCTGTCCATGCTGACATGTGTGGCTTCACTTAACTTTCTTACACCGGTCATGTTATGTGTACTATTCAACAATAGGGACCATGGCAACCACCGACTGCCAGTCTGTGGCAGCGCAGCAGCATCTACCCACGCGCGCAGTTCCGTCGTCTTGATCGCAGACGGATCGGGGGCCGGTTGCTGCGGGATCATCATGATCGCAGCCCTGTCGTGGACTGAGCTCTTCAGTGGGTAGTAGGGACCTCATGCGGACGTAAGGGAAATGCAGTTTGGTCATAAACGACGGTGTAGCAGCGCCATACAACGTGGTAGGAACGGCATAAAACGGCCGAAAATTGCAAGTGTATACACGTCGTGCAAGCCTATTGACAGCGGCATTGCCGTCACACACGGACGGTTTTCCCATGTTCATGGCGATCAACGCCGATCTGCTAGGTCGCCATGGTTGCCGTTAGGTCTCCTTCTCTTGTGATGGGGGCTTAACCTATGCGTAAACAATAAGTGCCATTGTTTGTAAATGCGTGCCAATTCGGCTCATTTTCGGCTGTGCATTGGGTAGACAGTACATAACGTATGCTTGTACAGTACGGGGACAAACATTGTGTCAGTGTCAAGGTGTTATTAAAGTGATGCACGGACAGCCGAGGGACATTAAAGCAGACCTACCATAGATTTCGCAACTCGGTCAACCCACTATCAGGAAAGCTTGGGTCAAAATCGACAGGAGGAAGGGGCGCGCTTGTACTGTCACTTGTAAATCACGGAAAGAATGCAAACAATTAACCTTAAGTTCCTTTTTTTAGCTTTGGAAGGTGTACTGTAATTGAAAGCACACCTGTATCAATAATTTATTTAATAGAACAGAACGATGATTATAACACTTGACTGGCCAATGTAGAAAGGGGCGCTTTTTAAGGTAATCGTGTACGAGTTTGCCGTCAAAGACAACTACGGTTATTAGCACTGTCGGCACCGTGGGACACAAATATTAAAAACAAGAGACTAAAATGCACTTTTATAGTTTGGATTCAGAATCGATAATCTGTGTAGGTGTATGCAAAGACTAAGGGCCAATTAATAGCCTCCCGCAAGGCAAAGAGTTCCCTGCAGAGTTAACTTGTAAACAAACGGGATCAGCTGAGACCTTCCTGGAATCGGAATACTTTTTAAAACTGGAATGATTCTTTTTTTCGTAAAAAAGATATGTTTATCGTTGGTTATATGTCACACTATAAATCACTATCATTGGGTCATACGTTAAAATAATTAACACCTGTATAAAAAAATATTTAAGATGTGTTTACATGATATGTATAGTCTTTATATCCTTAATTAATTGTTGGATCTTTTAAAAAAATGCTAATTACAATTTAATCATATTTAATATAAATATATATATTTTCCATTTAAGATGTTCATGATATCCAATTATTTTGTTGATTGCAAATGAAAAAAATTGAGTGTTGTAAACTAGGAAAAACTAAAATGAATAAAACATGTGGTTAATTTACTTCATAGGACTGATTTCACTTAATTTGTAACACTGTGTCTGCATTGTACATAGTCTGATCGTCCTGTCTGTTGGATTTTGCGTTTGTGTCTCACTCTTCCCAGAGATGTCTGAATGCACGGACTTCGACATGGTCATTTTATCATGCGTGGGTCACATTAGAACCCGATTGTTTTTCTATACGACTGTGGCCACCAGGGTGCGCTAATGACTATCACACGGCTACTTTTTGGTTTTGCTATAGATGTCAGTTTGTTCTCAGTGTTAACATATATAGACAGTATTAAGCTGATATACTCCTTTCATTGAAGTGATATCCAGTTATTTCATTCTTTCTTATTGCCATGAAACAGATTAATTCTTAAATGGAGGCATTCTGCATTTTTTTATGTGTGATAGTGCTTATAAGTGTATAGTCATCTTTATAATGTTTTTAAGAGAGAATCTCAAAAGCACTAGCATATACATGCTGCTATGCCGACTAGAGTGTTAAGAATAAAAATATGATAAAAAATAAGGACATAATGTATGCCAATAAAAATTTATTATTGAATATCTATGACTGATTAATCGATTGCATGCAGGGTTTATTTCTTAATAACTTGAATGACAGTCCCACGTAAATGAAACCGTTTAGTCATATGCAGATATGATGACAGTTATAATTACAAATAATGATAATATTAATTTGGTAATTTAACTGATGTTGTCCTCAAAACCTATACTTTTTATTATTTAGTTCAAATATATCATCTAGCAGGTTTGGTGATATACCATGCACCATTTTTTACCGTCATTATTGGTCGACCTGAATGCTGTTTATGCAAGTTTTGTGTTCATTTGAGTCAAAAGACCCTAATATAAACTGTTAAAACCTCGATATACAAATCTTTATGCTTTTTGGAGCGGTAATCAATCAACACAATGTGACACAACGTAACATCGGTGTACAAGGTGTCCGTTGATGATATGCATTGGTAAGGGTACAAAAAGTTGAATAAGGACAATGGTGCTTTTATTAATTATCTCTTTACAAAGGAAACATCAAGGTGCCTGCTTATGATTTGGTAAGGACACAACATCTGTATGGGGAAAATGCAGCTTAAATGTATTAACTCTTGGTAAAAGTAACTTCAAGGTGAATGCTGATAATATGCGTTGGTAAGGATACAAAAGTTGCATTAGGAAAATGGTGCTTTAATTAATTACCTCATCGTTAAAGAAACATCAAGGTGCCTGCTGAGGATTTGGTTAGGACATAAAAGTTGCATCAGGAAAAGGGAACTTTAATCTATTAACTAACATGAGGTGAATGCTGATGATATGCGTTGGTATGGATACAAAAGCTTTATTACGAAAATGGACCTGTAATCAATAAACTCATTGTGAAAGTAGAAATGAATTATGTACCTTAATAAGGAATAATAAGGTACATAATTAGTCAGCTACATATATATATATATATATATATATATATATATATATAAATATATACATATGTATATATATATATATATATATATATATGTATGTATATATAGGAAGAGGTAGACATCGGCACCTGTGTCCTTCTTGTGCCCTCTGTACACGGCGATAGCTTGGTAAAGTGTGCTGAAACGTATATATATATATATAACTTAAGGCTAAGATAAGTACTAAATTAGGAATCTTGTGCCTCAACTAGTTAACAATAGAAGTTATGTAGTCATATACGGTATACATATGCTGCCTCCTACATTAAGGTTTCAGTGTTTGGTATTTTTGCACCTAAAATATGTAACTTTGATGTTCAGCTGGAATGAGTGATCTTTTGTTCGTCAGAAGTGTTCAATAAATACTATGTACCTTTCATGAAAATTATTTCCCGTTTCACCTTGAAAATGAGGGTGAGAAAGTTACTTGGACTCTTCTCTAAGTTTTCACCACCAAAAAATGTATATTAAATAGAGGGTTCTCCTTAAAGCGGTATACAGGAGATAAAGGTTCTACAGATACCAACACGAGCAACTGGGCAAATGGATTAATTACTAATAAGTTGAAGCACATTTGACGGTGTACTTGCTTTGGAGCACATTTCCGCTGTGTGTATCTAAACTGAAATCATTATCAAAAGATACCCCAAGTGATTTTACAGATTTATCATAAATTATTTCTATAAGTTAGTTGTCGAACTGTATAATTACATCAAAACAAACTATAGCAAATGTTTCAAATTAATCTCGATAGGCTTGTTAATTGTACAAGTATAGCTCAAACCATTTTCTTTTGGTAGATGGTTCTGACATAAAGTATCTCTTTTAACACTAGGATTTCACCATTATACTCATAAATCCCAAAACACATCGACATAAGTGTCGTGCATCAAGCGTAAAATCTGATGAAAGTCGCTTGTGTTTATGATCTAATTATCTGGAGCAATCTGCAGATCTAACAGGAACCTGACAGGCAGCCCACCACCAACCCCTAAGGTGGTTGCTGATGATATGCGTTGGTAAGGATACAAAAGTTGCATAACAAAAGTGGAGGTGGATCCCTCAACCAAAGTTTCCCTTAAAAAAGGTGTATCAGTAAATAAAGGTAAAATACATATCATACAGGAAGGTAAGGGCCCCTTGTAACCCATACTAAATTAAACCACCCTTTATCATTCCCCAAGTGTCTTTAACACTTTTGGATATTAAGAAAATAAAGAAAAGGTGCCAAAATAATCAGCAGTAGCTGTTTCTGATACCCTTCCGTATATTATAGATCCTTTACACCTATAGTTATTTAAATACCTTCATCCAGCTCGAAAAAAGTCATAAAATAAACATTGGAACCTAAAAAGAGCATCTTTCAAAGTCATGTACATGTAATCATCAAACTACAAAGTAAGAGCCTGCTTTACCACATGTATTTGGTATATTGGTTACCATCACAGAATTAAAGGGCAATCATTATTTTTTCAAATTTTTTGGGCGTCCAAACTTTTTTTAAGAAACCCTAAAAAGTTGGTCTCGTCGAGTTCCGGATACTGGCATGGCGACATATATTGTGTCTCCGTCTTATTGACAAATTGCTTTACGGTGTTCGTACGGTGGCTGATTTAGGACACAGAAAAAAAAAAATTATCTCGAGATCTCGAGATAACATCTCGAGATCTCGACATAGAATTTCGCCAAAAAAAAATTTAGGAAGCAAAAAAAAAATTTTGGGAAGCAAAAAAAAAAAATTATGAAGCAAAAAAAAAAAAATTTTTAGGAAGCAAAAAAAAATTTTAGGAAGCAAAAAATAATTTTTTGGAAGCAAATAAAAAAAAATTTTAGGAAGCAAAAAAAAAATTTTTAGGAAGCAAAAAAAAAAATTTTAGAAAGCAAACAAAAAAATTTTTAGCAAGCAAAAAAAAAAATTATCTTCCGAGATCTCCAGAAAAAATGTCATACTTGTACGAACCATTCGAAGCTGAATTGACATAAAACAAAGCAACCGTATGGGGACAGTATACGTTAAGAGTGCTTACTATTGCAATTATAAAACAAAGACCATGTATACTGTGTTTAACTGAACGGTAATACAATATAATTAATTTAAAATCAATCAAGTTTGTATATCCCCTGAGATAAGGCGAGTTGAAGAAAAGTTCAATATAAATTCAATATTTAATTATTCATATCCGTAAGGAAGATGTCAAAGCCTAAAGAATCTGAAACATTCACCTGAACGGCGGATTCGGAGCCATGTCTGTTAAATCACTCAATAGAAATGTTTAGGTCTGCATGAATGCATTGTGGGTACCTTATTATTTTAAGAATACAAACAAATATGAGCCTCTTATAGAAACACGCTTTTTGTACAATTTCTTTCACCTTTTGTTTTATTGAAATGGTGTGTTGTTTTGTGGAACATGTATTAGACCATCATAAATTAAAATATGCTAAAACTGATTACTGTGTTTTCGGGTAGGTACGCTGGGGGGGGGGGGAGGGGGGAGGGGAGGGGCGTTGCTTCAGTCCCTAAAGCCCAAGTCTTGATCCACTATAGCTCTTACTATGGCTCAGATTAATTTAATCAACCTATCTTCATAAATGTTTTATATTCATAAATAAACGGTTTAAAATTTCGATCATCTCTCATCATGATTTTTCTTCAGCAAAATGCTCTGCTTTGGTCTTAAAGTCGCTATTCACCTGCCTTATTTATAGAATCTTTGTAATACAGGATAAATCTGCATATACATATTAAAGAAGTGAAAGCAATCATAAACATAATCTAGGTAAACATAATCTATTAACCTTTCATAAAAAGGAGCCAATGCCATGGGTAAAGGCGGTGTTGTCTATATCCACGTTTTTTTATAACATGGGTCCGGGGGGGGGGGGGGGTTGCAAAAATTGCCACCGATCGTAATAGAAAGACGTCCGGCAGAAACATCTGGCTTCAATTCAGAGATTTCAGATTTCTGTAAAGGACAAATACTGCATTGCTTCACATGCTCTAACGAATATCAACTAGTGATCTTTCAATAATTCGGTTACATGTTTTATCTGTATGTTAACACTTGCTCAAGTGCCTTGTATAGAAGTAGCCTTTAGATAAAATGTTTATACGTCAAAGTGGCGTTATAAGACCCATTCCCAGCTGGGGTTTCTTCCTAAACTTTTTTTTTGTTGCTTCCTAACAAATTTTTTTTTGCTTCATAAAATTTTATTTTATGCTTCCTAAATTTTTTTTTTACTTCCTAAAATTTTTTTTTTGCTTCCTAAAAATTTTTTTTTTTTGCTTCCTAAAATTTTTTTTTGTTGCGAAATTCTATGTCGAGATCTCGAGATGTTATCTCGAGATCACGAGATAAATATTTTTTTTTCTGTGTCCTAAATCAGCCACCGTATGTTCGCGCCCTGTCCGTTCGCGCCCTGATCGTCTGCGCTAAGACTCCTGTTATGTTACATTTCAAAATGTGTTTAAGACACTTTGGGGAACACACAAAAGCACCCTTTAACTCAATTTCTGTATTTCTTCATTCAGGGTAGTGAAAACATTACTGTGTTGAACACTTTAAGTTTTACCTTTCATTCATTTAATTTTAAGAAATTATGAACATGCTATTACATGGCTTGTGTTCGTGTCACTTGACACATACATTACTCTTAGAGCCTAAATTTACCGAATATGAGGAAGCACTTTACCCGTTCAGGTTCAATTTTGTTTGGTTTGCATTGAAAATGGCAATGAAAATGACCTTGAAAGTTAAACAGTGTCTACAAAAGTGAAAAATTAACCTTGGCTCATCCATTTTTCGGTTTGATGTTGAAAAAATGACTTTGAAATTCAATATTTAAGGTGGTTTCCACCCACACTTTTTTCTTCACTTTATGACTGATTGATGTAGCATGGATGCTTGCTATTAACAAACAATGCCCTCTATATTGTTTACGTCATCAGCATGTATTATGAAATGATAATTACATCAATAACATGTAACCAATGATGTATCTCATGCCCAGTTTTATAGTGACTAATCCTGTTCTCAAATGAAAATGGCTCTAGCGGTTTTGTTATCTCAACTCTGAGACAAGGGAGACATTAAGATTTTACAATGTAGACACCATAAGTGCCATCATTTTTAGATTCATGGCCTTAAAGCTCCATTCAACTCGGAATATCCCTGACCCTACAAAATTTGAAACCAATTGACATACCCAATAAGCACATAATCCCATATTTAATTTGTTTTACATAATTATAGTTCTTCCCATAGAGTTAGACATTGATAAACAAATCCAATTAAAAACTTGTATCTATCAACAAGCTCTTTGCTATTATTATTATTATTATTATTATCATTATTATTATCATTATGTTTCTGCATTATTCAACAAATTTAATTGCAGCAGAGAAGTGAGAAAGAAAAAAATGGGGCTTGTAAGGTAGAAGGATGAGTTTAAAAAGGGAAAGTATAAGTCTCTGTGTGACATGGATAAAGATATTGGTGAGGAAAGAAAAGTACGGGGGGGGGGGGGGGGTAACACCCAACAATGAAGTATCTTGGGATAGATTCGGGGTGGAAGGCTAGACGGATCAGGGACTGTCGTATAACAGTTACAAGAAGTTTAGTTGTTGTTGTTATTATGATTTCTAGACATATGGCTATTCTTGTTCATGTAGTTTTTTAACAGGTTGTATACTGCATTAGCCCCTTTCTTGAAGTAATGTTAATTTGTTTGGATTTATGGGAAATTGCCCCCTCAGGAAGCACATTGTTCCATTCCCCACAGTCATGAAAAAGAAATATAGGCATTTCTTAGGTGTTGCCATAGAGGAATTGCATGACAAAAGTTAAGTTGTGCCACCATCAATCATAAAATAGATTAAGAACAGCACAGATGACTTCAGTTTGTTAACGTGTGTTGTTGTTAAATATTTTTTGTTTGTTTACTAGTCATCCTTATAAATTCAGATCTATTCCAAAGGAAAAGATTTAACCACCCAAGATAAGATATCCTCATCTTCATGCAAGTCAGATGGGGCCATGGACACACCAGATGCTGTCAGTGAACCAAACAAATAACTGGCTGAGAAGGACAAACGAATAATATGCGGTCTTCAGGATTGTTCAATTTTATTTTAAATAGCTGAAGTATTATTGGACTATTTTATCCATCACCAGAAACTGTGACTGAATCAAGGGTGGCGGTTGCAAAGGTGTTTGCACACAACCTTTGGTGAATAACTGTAAAATATGGGAACCCTAACCCAACCCTAACTAAATAACAATAGAGTAATCGCATGATTATTACATTACAAATGGTTATTTCAATAGGGGTTGTTCGGTCAAACCTGAATTGTTATACCGTTTCTAATTGTAATAAATGGTTATTACATTACAAATGGTTATTACAATAGGGGTTGCTCGGTCGACAACCTGTTTTGTATACCGTTCCTTATTGAAATGAATTATATTTCTAGGGCTTACCAGTTCTTCATCAAAGCTGGTATACAAAAACCTTTACAACCACAACCCTTTATGTAATAAAAAAATGATTACAATAGGGGTTGCTTTTTTAGCCCCTTATTTAATAATTATAACAATAGTGCACGTTATTACACTAGGGGTTATGAGAAACAGCCCATTTGCAACGCCGAATGTGATAATTAATACAATCGGGAACGTTATTACAATAGGGATGTGACAGCACTCGCTAATTAGCTGGCAGCCTGCCAGGCCACCCCTGCTAGACAGTGCGATCCCAAGGTACATTAGGTTAATAATAAAAGTTCCACATTTTAGTGATACACCTACCAAGCAAATTACTGCTCAACCTGCAAGTTCAAATGTTAAATGTTCAGCGGGCTGAGACTTATAGAAATGTTTGCAAATCGGCAGGGGGAGGTCATGTATTAGCTCAAATAGTAATGAAAAGTGATTGCATGTAAGGTCATTTGGCTCATGGCCGCCATGTATTAATTTTTTTTTCAACGCACAAAAGTCGATGACGCATGACGTCTATTGACTGACGTCATCAAATGGTATCGCCTGACCATTGTTTATTATATCGCAATCATTATTTTGAATTATTTGTCTCATACGACCCCCCCCCCCCCCCCAGCTTAGGTTTTAGCTAGAACCCTAAAAGGTGTCCCACTCAGTCAACTCTGAATATTAACCCTTTTTAGTTCAAGTTGGAATTTTTTTACTAAGAATGTATGGGTCTTTCTTTTATTAATGATTCATCAAACATTTCTTATTTAAAGTCGGTTGATGAAATTATATACTTACCTGTGGCTTCCAGCAAAGTGAGAGGGATGGCAACCAGCCCAACGAGAAGATCGGCCATACTCAAGGACACCAGGAACGCATTGGTAACGGTGTGCATGGTTTTTGTGAAAATGATTAAGGCCACCACCAAACCATTACCGACCAAGATAAGCACAATAAAAACAATCTGTATGGATAGTACGAACGATCTTGGAATAAACAGGTCGTACATTTTGTTTTGGTCTGCTTCCCCTTGGTGTTCTTTGCTTTTTCTTGATGTCTGTTTCTTTTCAAGTCTGTTTCCTGCCTCCTCTTTTCGTCGTCTGCTGTCGGTTGATATCGCCTGCCTCCGTCTTAACTGGTTCCTCTTTCTATGTTTTTATTAAAAAGAAAACCATAATCCAAAATGGTTTCCAAATCAGCATATTTTACAGTGTTAATGTCAACTAGATTTACTGCCAGGTAGCCAATTTGTAATTGTGAATGTCAACTAAATTTCCTGACGGTTGTCCATTTTATAATGCTCCTAAAAATAAACAAAACGAATCGTCTCTCTACTTTGTCCTCCTTATAATATCATGTGAACTTTTCTTCCAAAATAAAGAAGCTCTGAAGACACTATTCCCCTTCATTTATATGAAACCCTTCGAAATGCTGTCAGTCATAATAAATCGTTCTTCCTTCTCAAACTCTTCATATAAATGACGGCTAGTTACACAGTGAGAGACACGAGACCTCTCTACGAAGTATAAACATATAAGACATCTTGTGACGAGAGGAGAGTAAAATATATCGATTTGATACATATGTCTCCGCCCTGCTAATTATTATTACCACGTCCACGTCACCTGTAGCACCTGTCTCATTCGAGGCGAAAGAGTAACGTCCTGTTTTCTGCTTATCACCAACAGGTTACATATACAGGTCCATGCTGCAGTGAATGATCAGGTGACTTAACTACGTCATCGCATATACAAAGCATGCTACCGGGAACCACAAATAGGCGGGGTTTTAGTTCTCGATCTTTCCAATCTGGAAATAATTATATTATTATTCTGTACCAGGTAGCTATAAGTATCACAATAAAGCTTAATTGCCCTTTTCTTATCCCAGTGAAAATATAGTCACGTCTTAGGATTTTGTTAATCACGGTTGCTAACATTAAACCAGTTAATTTTACCTTTTTATATCAGATAACCTACCTATATGTTCAATGAAACAAGGCGCATGTTATCTGCGATATATAAATAGTCTATCATTACTGATCATTAACGTTTATAAATGTCCCCCATTTAATGTCAACGAAGCGGGCAGGTTTACTAATTCCTTTTCAGTTTTTTTCGAGTAATTACGTAATTAATTTTCAAGTAAAATCCTGTGATACAACACAAAAGTGATCTAGTCCCCTCATTGGGGATCATCATCATCATTTCCAGCAACGACAGTTGTTTCTCTCTAAATGAGGTTCTGTCAGATTGGAAGAACGGCTCATGTCGTTAACGGCACTGACAGTCTCACGCTTCTCAAGCAGAGGTTACACACTCCAGTCGTCCCAGATCGCCTTGGCTTTAACCGCCGCTTTTTACCGTTTCCGTTTGCACAGTATAACTATCATCAATTTTATGAAATGTCTGGTTTACGAGAAAACTCTCGGAGACGGTTGACATGTCAGTTGTCAGACAATAACTTGAACCATTCTTGAGATATGAGCAAATTTCCCCAAAAGCACATGTACGTATGGCCGCCACAGGAAAACTTTTGCAGTTATGGCGGCATCAGTCTTGCGTACAAGATGGAGCAGGTCAAGATCTATCGACATGCACAATTTCAGGCAAATACAGCACACCATTTCTAAAAAAAAATTATTCTACAGAAACAGAAAGGTAGGTGGTGCCGCCTAGCTGGTTTACGAGAAAATTTTCCAAGATGGATGGACATGCCAAATTTCAGACCAATACCTTTAACCACTCCTGAGATATGAGCAATTTTCACCCAAAGCAGATGTACGGATGGATGCCACAGGAAAATGATTGCAGGTGGCTGCACTTGTCTTGAGTACAAGATGGAGGAGTCCAAAATCTATAAATTTGGACAATTTCAGGCAAATATGGCAAGTCACTCCTGAGAAAAGGGCATTTATTTATTCTACAAAACCGGGTGGCGCCATCTGTCTGGTGTACAAGAAAACGTTCCAAGGTGGATGGGCATGCAAAATTTCAGACCAATATCTTAAACTGTTCCTGCAATATGAGCAATTTTCACCAAAAGCAGATATACTGATGAATGCTACGCGAAAATGACTGCAGATGGCGCCACCAGTCTTGTTTACGAGATGTAGGTGTTGAGGATCTATTAACATGCACATTTGCAACTTAGCACATTGAAGAACCACTAAGACGAACAGATGACAAATACACAGATGGACACCACAAAAAAAAGTATTGCGCCACTTAAGTCGCAATTAGGAGATAGAGAGATCCAAGATCTATGGACATGCAAACTTTCAGCACAATACATTGAGCCACTCCTGAGATATTGGCTGTTATCTTAAAGACACCCAGATTCATACTGCACAAAAAAGATTGCCGGTGGTACCATCTGTCTTTGATAGGCACAACAACATAGATGAAGGAACAACTATGTTAGGTTTCGTAAAGATTAGTCAAAGGGTCTCAGAGGAGTTATCTTGAAACTAACGAGTTTTTGTATCACATTTTAATCATTCTGGCGGGTACTTAGCGAGGATATGGGTAACAGAGATCGTATTTCAGATTTCCATAGAGACTTTTCATGGACCTCCTTTGATGTCAAGTTAGAAGATTCGAGGTCCAGAGGTTACGATTTTTGCCCTGTTAACAGATGACAGCTTCTTTGAGGTTTAAAAAATTGAGGAAAAAAAATATAAAAATTAGAAGATACAGGTGGCGCCACCAGTTTGCAGGAACTGACGGTACACTCCATGATCAATATTCATGCAAAGAATCATTGTTATCAAGACAGTAGTTATTCAGATTCTGAAGCTTTTGTATCAATTTTCTGTTATTCTGGGAGGGGGGGGGGGGGGGGGGGGGTACTTCGGAGCCCCATAGCTCACAGGTAAAAGGTAACAGAGACCTAATTTCATGTTTCCAAGGAGATTTTCTATGGACCTCACTGGATGTCAAGTCAGAAGATTCCAGGTCCAGAGGTTATGATTTGTGCCCTGTTGACGGACCAGAGGGTGATCGGTGTAGCTTAGATGAAATACAGTCAATAACTTACGCTAAAGAGCTAAAAACGGTAAAAATCATCTAAACGAGGTAATAATCTCGGAAATACCAGGTCAAGGTTTAGTAAACCTATTCCACGTACGTTTGTTATGTGATAGGAGGATTTCATCCAGATCCCAGACTTTGCCCTGATTTGATTGGCTGGTACACATGCCACATCATGGACTGAATTTCATCAAAAACTCAGATCTAGTAATGCATGTTGTTTTTACTCTCTCCTAAAAATTTGATACTGACAGTGGCAGAAATACATGTACTGTGCTTTGCTGAGATCTAGAATTTTTAGTCACAGGAGACTTCCCTGTGTTTGAAATCTGCCGAGTTGACAGTGCTCATGGAAGTGCCAATAGTTTTATTTTTTAACAAATCACACAACCTCATGTTTTAGTGGAAAATATATAGAAGAAATGTTTTTCCTCGCGGAATTGGGCTCATTTTATTTAAAATCTATATTAATTTTTGTTTCATAACCAATAATGTTATATAATACTATAATGAGAAGTGGAATACGTTTGCTTGACCTAAAGCGGTCCATTCAGTGCGGACCTGGAGACAAGATGGAGAAGTGAAAATGTCGAACCACACGTGTTTTCTGGTCATGGTATGGAAGTAAAAATGTCGAACCACACGCGTTTTTCTGGTCATGGTATGGAAGTAAAAATGTCGAACCACACGTGTTTTTCTGGTCATGGTATGGAAGTAAAAATGTCGAACCACACGTGTTTTTCTGGTCATGGTATGGAAGTAAAAATGTCGAACCACACGTGTTTTCTGGTCATGGCATGGAAGTAAAAATGTCGAACCACACGTGTTTTTCTGGTCATGGTATGGAAGTAAAAATGTCGAACCACACGTGTTTTTCTGGTCATGGTATGGAAGTAAAAATGTCGAACCACACGTGTTTTTCTGGTCATGGTATGGAAGTAAAAATGTCGAACCACACGTGTTTTTCTGGTCATAGTATGACCAATAAAATAAGGTGCTGTTTTCTGTATTTTAGCAGGTTAGACCCAGGAAAAGCTTGGTGGAGGGAAACCGAATCGTGGCAGGTGAGAAATCTGAACTGTCATGGTATATGTGCCCTTTGATAAGACATCATTTCAATTGCAAAGCTAATTTGGATCAGAAAACATTATTCAATGTACGGCGACAGTTATTATCAGTATTCGAGAGTACTTGTTGGAAGGGGTTGGCGGGGGGGGGGGGGGGAGGCGCACTGGCATGGCAGCAGTTTCCCTGTTCCTGATCCATTCTTTCAGTATCATACATGAAATTTGTTAACTCTTATATCACAAATATTTATGTTGTCTATGTGAAATTTTTTTCCAGCACAATAAATATATATTATATATAATAAGTTAATATAAATACTTTACATAATGTCAACTAAACTGGCATAGCGGCAATATCTCTGTCCCTGATCCATTTTTTCAGTATCATATATGGCATTTGTTAACTCTTATATCACAAATATTTATGTTGTCTATGTGAAATTTGTTTCCAGCACATTAAATATACATTATATATAATAAGTTAATATAAATACTATATATAATGTTAACTAAATATCCCATGTTTGGATATTTTATTTATATACATGCATATATTATTATATTCATTTTATAGATAACAATACAACTGCCATATTGTTTGTTTAACATTTATTTAGAATATGTATCTTGATGCCTTTCAAGGTTAAAATTCATGTCACCACAGAATGAGTGCGAACCCTTTGACTGTCAGACACCAGTCAGCATAATTGTGGGCTATGCATCAGGTCATTATACATATGGCAGACTGTGGCCTCTTCTGTTCCCTGCTGTTAGGTACTATGATCATGACATGTCTATAAGAATATAAGTTTGCTAAGGCTAGATAGGGCCAGATAACATAAATATCTGGAAAATCATGCAGTTTTTAGAAAATTTTAACATATTTGGAGCACCATAGGTATGTCTCCCACATAGTTTGTTCATAAATGACATCTCAGGTATATCAGGTATCAGTAAGGGACACATAAGAATGCCTCACATGTAGGGAAGGATGATAGTTTTTTTTATAACCTAACACTGGTTTAGTCATTTAGGTAAATCACAAATGATAATGAGTTAGTTACGGGGCTCTAATTTATTTAATTTTAGAGATAGAGTGTTAACATTTCAGATTCTAATAGCCATGTAATGTCATTATACAATGTTTTTATACTTAATGGGGTAAAAAAATATTGGTGTGAGTGAAACGGTCGATTCAGTGTGGACCTGGAGACAAGATGGCGAAGTAAACAATATCGAACCACACGTGTTTTTTTAGTCATGGTATAACCAGTAAAATAAGGTGCTGATTTCTGTATTTTTGCAGATTAGACCCAGTAACAGCTTGGTGGAGGGGAGCCCAATTGTGGCTGTCAGAAATTTGAACTCCCATACCTAGACTGGTATCCTTCTCTATTATGGCCCTCAGCCAAGCATCTATGATTGGCCTAAAGCAGAGGTGCCATAATAGAGCGGGGTACCATTCTATCCCATACCATGATTAACCGCTCAGGGGTAGGATAACCTTGAAATACAAAAGCGGTTATATATCTCTACAGAAAAAAAAATATTTCGTCAAAATTTGTTTTAAAGCAAAACTTATTTTAGTTAACCCATAATTCACATGGTTTCACTTGAATCGATTGACCTTAAAAACCTAGATATAGACAGAATGTTCGATCAATTATCATGGTTAGTTTTTTCATATATTGAGGAGAGTAGATATTTAACCAAGGCGGCTCTAATTTAAATATTAAAATTTAAAATATGAACTTAACTGTTGCTAATATGGTTTCATCTGAATTTTGGCCATGGAAATATAGCTCTAGACGCAATGTTAGGCTAATTATCATTATCAGTCTTTCAGAAATTGAGGAAAGTAGGCTGTTCTTAAATGGCCGCCCTAATTTACATATTAAATTTTAAAATTTAAAATTAACCTTTACTTTTATGGTTTTATTTGAATCTTTGACCATAAAAACTATAGGTCTAGACACAATATTAGACCAATTATCATGGTTAGTTCTTGAGATATCGAAGAATGTAGAATTTTCGTCCATGGCGGCCCTAATTAGCATATTACAAAATGTGCCCGAGGTCGTCGCGAGCACAACTCAACTTAAAAGTATCAGTGGACCCCTACCATCATAAAATCATTATAAAAACTTATAATAAAGACCATTCAAAGGCGCCACTTACGGGCAAGTCGACTAAAATGCTAATTTGCCATGATTATCCAATAAGGGGTACCTTTAAGTACAAAAGCGGTTATATCTCATTACAGAAATACAGTATTTTGTCAAAATTTAATTTAAAACACAGTCAATAAATAAAAATAAACGTATCCCAGTATAACTTACAACAATATGTGTATTGATGTAAGTGATGAGATAGTAGGGGGTGAATTGACCCTATAAATACGCAATATTTTATAAAGAAAAAAATTACCTAAAAATAATATTTTTGCCCAAAATACATTTGATTCTACTCTTTTTAGTATCTATGGTCATCATACCATTAGCTTTGCTTACTTTAATACCGTGGTTGGAACTTTTGTTAATAAATGAGGATTTGTAATGTTATTTATGTCAAAATCTATTATTTAAAAATCCAGGTAGAAGAAAAATGTAAAATTTTCATATTTCCCATCGGTTTATTTTGGTAGACTTTTAGTATGTCAAACTACATACCTTACGAAAATGCATTGTGCAAACAGAAATTCTGTTGCATTTTCTTTTACCTATGGTCTTTATTCTGGCTTTATCACCTGGCCTTTATATCGTTTCATGCATTTGTCTGTTACAATAACGTTAAATGTCCACTATATGAATTGGTTTACACCAAGCTATTAAAGAAATAAAAGGAACATAGAGGCAAAATGATTGGAGTTTATTGAAACTTTCAGCCAAGACATTAGACAAATATAGAAGTTTTACTTGAGAGTCGTGGTTTACCTGGTTACTTAAATTATATGATCATTAGCAGCACCTGAAGGTGTGTTTAATTAATTAAGATGGTTTTATTTTTATAAATGCAAAGCGTACATGTACAGGTCTACAAACGAACAGGGATTGAAAAAAAAAGGTTTTATAACAAACAATAATTATTCAATAATAAAAGATGTATCACAAAGCCGATATTGATAATTGACAATTTATTGGAAAATATAGGAGATTACACTCTAAGTACTGTAAAAATATAGGACATGAAAAGAGACAATAGTTCATAGGAAAATATAAAAATTAAAGGGTTCCTGTTTGAACTTACAATTTTTCCTGAATAAACATTTGCTTATGAATAATAGAGAATCATTTGGAAATTTGGAAATCAATTACCAACACATTGCTGCGACCATACCTACACGTCCTTTTATAATAATACCGGTTACAATGATGATAATAATAATAATAATAATAATAATAATAATAATAATAATAATAATAATGATAATAATAATAATAATAATAATAATAATAATAAAATTAATAATAATAATAATAGTAATGATACAGCTCTTGCAACCACAGACACATCCTTGCACCCAGGCGACATCTTTATATTATCATTATTATTGTTGTTGTTGTTATTATAATTATTATTATTATTATAATAATAATAATAATAATAATAATAATAATTATTATTATTATTATTATATTAAAAGTGCAGTCCAGGTGACCTGTATAACAGTGGCTTCCTTACTGATGGTGTGTCCTTATTTTTTTCTCGCTCCCACATGGAGCTCAATTGATGATTCCATCAAAATGCACATATTTTTATAAGATTCACATAAAATTAAGACAACATCAAACGTCATTCAATTGATAAATTAAGTATGAGTAATTCCATCTTGCGGCAGGTCACCTGTACTGGACTTTGAACCATTATTATTATTATTAGTACTATTAGTGTAAGTATTATTATTATTCCTAAAAAAAAAATAAAAGTATAAATGAAGATCGATTTCAAAATAAATTTTCTAAATCAGTGATAAAATTAGCCGCCCGTCACCATTACATAATTCACATTAATAACGGTTATCACAAGAATGGTCTTTCGATTTGGTCACCAGTGTTATAACGCTCACTTGTTTAATAATGGGCAAATAAAAATCGGTTTGATCCTGTATGTCACCGTTATTCTAAGATAAATATTATAAATAATCAGATATTTCAAATCTGCTTTTCTTCACGGTTGATTATCAATTATTTTTACAACATATTACTTTGTATAATTAATTCATAAAATGATGGATTTACTTTGTGTAGGTTATTGTTCGGTGATATCGCGAAAATTGGACCCTCGCGAAACAGTGAAAAGGTGAAAATCACGAAACGTTAACCAAGCAAAAATGATGCAAACCAAAAATATAATTTTCTCGGAGAGTAACCATTGTTCTTAGGACTTCCCTTTCTAGTTACCTTTAAAAAATATATTGCAACTAGAAAAATACATACTCACGAATGTAATATGTGGATTAGTTTTTCTAGTTACCTTTAAAAATATATTGCAACTAGAAAAATACATACTCACGTATGTAATATGTGGATTAGTCCGCAACGCTTTTCATTTATGTTTGGCCCATATTCCCAGGTTCATTTGTGCATATATTCCCTAACAAGTGGTTCCATTCAACTATTCAGCCCATATTCCCATGTTCCATCGGCTTATGTGACTGCACATTTGTGAATATTCATTGAGGTCCTTAGTGCATCCGGATCATGAGCTGAACCCACACCAACATCTAATCTTTTCTTTATTTGTCCATTCCTGAAGTGGCCCGGAAATGGATTTCCATTCATGATTGCGTGAGTTATGTTGTGAACTAACACGCACATACACACATGCACACACACACACACACACACACACACACACACACACACACACACAAGAGAATAGAAGCATATCCTCCTTGCGGAAGCAATAATGAACGTTATGATAATGCTGAACGGGACATGGAAATAGGTGATAATAGGACGGGTTCTCTGTATTTATCTGATAAAATGCAGAAATATTACGGGATTACTTCGGATGTTAAAAACTTTATTATAAACTATATAAACTTTATTTATTTTACAAGGATTGTACAACTAGTTATAATAGCTAGTACGAGGCACTCTCCTTGGCCTCATGGATGTTGGCGCTCGGTAGTCGTTAAGGGTGGAGGAAACCGGGTGACCCGGAAAAAAAACACAGACCATGGACGGGCCACAACAACCGACTCTCATAGCCTCGCCCGGGAATCGAACCCGGATGCAAGCGGAGAGGGCCGAGCGTTTTACCACTAAGGTGTCCAGGCCCCTTGGCTGCACACTACAGCAGATGAAGACCGAGGGCGTCGATCTAGGTGGTATAGGGTATACCCCACCCCTCCCCCAGCACCGTTTAGGATAAGGGAGTGATCAATATAGCTCCACCACCAAACCCCACCCCCCACCCCCGCCCCCTCGGCTACCAAGATTTTATTCCTGGAATACAACTTGCAGTCATTAGAACATTGGTTACATTCTGCCTCTCTGCTTGATGGATCAGCATTAGCAGGCGAGTTTTAGATTTTGTGATGATATCATCCGTAATTTATATTGTGGACACGCTTTACAAGGGTGAGTTACCAAACGCAGCCGGTGCAAACAACTACCTGCAGTTTGGTGTGACGGGCAAGTTGAAACAAATATAATCTGATCCTGGGTTAAAATTATCACGTACTGAAAAATTTATTTGTAAAGTAATATTTCTGATATATTAAGGTTTACAATATATATATATATATATATATATATATATATATATATATATATATATATATATATATTGCCCAAATGTTAATTTCCAGTAGTCGTATAGGTCTATTAAAAGTTCTCTCCAATCTTCACCTATGAGTCATCCCTGACTTTTAACATAAATTGACGTTAACAGTTTCCGGTTTAATGCGTTTGTTTCCGAAAGGCAAGTACTTCCAGTTTCCATGGAATTATGCCAATTAAATGGTTTGAAGAACTGGTCTTTCTGAAGAACTCTGAAAAACTGGTTCGCTGGGTGCAGAAATTCATGCTGTCAGTTATATACAAGCCGCTGTGCGCGGTTACTTTGATTTGGTTACTGAAGGATTTACTGTAGCGGCCCAGCGATGGGTTGATAATAATATGTGTAATTATGAGAAGCATTACCTTAAGACATTGTGGAAACAATCAGTTATAAACCGTATTCCCACATACTAATTATCCCCCCCCCCGTTCCAAATAGATGTATGTGTTATCATATTTATCCATCTACTATCTAATGACATAAAATAACAAAAATTATTGTAAAATAATTATCTTTTAATCAACGTGATTATGATGTATGTATATATAATTTGACGTAAATGATAAGATATTAACTGCAATTACACAATGATAATGGACACCCTACGGTTCTAATAAGATGCACGTGTGATCATACGGATCAAGAGAGGCTCTGGGGACAGACAAAATTTACCATAAGTATACGTGATAATTTATAGCATATTCTTTTAATGAATATTAATGAGCGCAGCAGTTGCCAGCAACCAATCAGGTTATCCTTGTTAGTGTCAACAACCAATCACCTGAAAAGTGCAAAATTTTTTTTTTTTTTCGAATCTGGAAATTTCAAAAGGAACACCTACATATTCTGTACCTGATCCGCAATGTTTCTGGGATATTTTTCTACAGTGGAGACAGTATTTATAGAACGTTTTGGCTTATGGGTTGCAGGAACTATTCCGTCATATTGCCGACAGAAATGATGTCTTAGCTTGAACTGAATTCGTTATAATCATATAAGTGCGAAATAATACGCATACCATGCTCTCCTTCTTAGTCTCGGATACCATGCTCTCCTTCTTGGTCTAGGATACCATGCTTTCCTTCTTGGCCTCAGATACCATGCTCTCCTTCTTGGTCACGCATACCATGCTCTCCTTCTTGGTCTCGGATACCATGCTCTCCTTCTTGGTCACGGATACCATGCTCTCCTTCTTGGTCACGCATACCATACTCTCCTTCTTGGTCACGCATACCATGCTCTCCTTCTTGGTCAACGATACCATGCTCTCCTCCTTGGTCACGCATACCATGCTCTCCTTCTTGGTCTCGGATACCATGCTCTCCTTCTTGGTCTCGGATACCATGCTCTCCTTCTTGGTCACGGATACCATGCTCTCCTTCTTGGTCACGCATACCATGCTCTCCTTCTTGGTCACGCATACCATGCTCTCCTTCTTGGTCATGCATACCATGCTCTCCTTCTTGGTCTCGGATACCATGCTCTCCTTCTTGGTCACGCATACCATGCTCTCCTTCTTGGTCACGGATACCATACTCTCCTTCTTGGTCACGCATACCATGCTCTCCTTCTTGGTCTCGGATACCATGCTCTCCTTCTTGGTCTCGGATACCATGCTCTCTTTCTGGTCTCGGATACCATGCTCTCCTTCTTGGTCTCGGATACCATGCTCTCCTTCTTGGTCTCGCATACCATGCTCTCCTTCTTGGTCTCGGATACCATGCTCTCCTTCTTGGTCTCGGATACCATGCTCTCCTTCTTGGTCACGCATACCATGCTCTCCTTCTTGGTCACGCATACCATGCTCTCCTTCTTGGTCATGCATACCATGCTCTCCTTCTTGGTCTCGGATACCATGCTCTCCTTCTTGGTCACGCATACCATGCTCTCCTTCTTGGTCACGGATACCATACTCTCCTTCTTGGTCACGCATACCATGCTCTCCTTCTTGGTCTCGGATACCATGCTCTCCTTCTTGGTCTCGGATACCATGCTCTCTTTCTGGTCTCGGATACCATGCTCTCCTTCTTGGTCTCGGATACCATGCTCTCCTTCTTGGTCTCGCATACCATGCTCTCCTTCTTGGTCTCGGATACCATGCTCTCCTTCTTGGTCTCGGATACCATGCTCTCCTTCTTGGTCACGCATACCATGCTCTCCTTCTTGGTCACGAATACCATGCTCTCCTTCTTGGTCACGCATACCATGCTCTCCTTCTTGGTCACGCATACCATGCTCTCCTTCTTGGTCTCGGATACCATGCTCTCCTTCTTGGTCACGCATACCATGCTCTCCTTCTTGGTCACGGATACCAAGCTCTCCTTCTTGGTCACGCATACCATGCTCTCCTTCTTGGTCACGCATACCATGCTCTCCTTCTTGGTCTCGGATACCATGCTCTCCTTCTTGGTCACGCATACCATGCTCTCCTTCCTGGTCTCGGATACCATGCTCTCCTTCTTGGTCTCGGATACCATGCTCTCCTTCTTGGTCACGCATACCATGCTCTCCTTCTTGGTCACGCATACCATGCTCTCCTTCTTGGTCACGCATACCATGCTCTCCTTCTTGGTCACGGATACCATGCTCTCCTTCTTGGTCTCGGATACCATGCTCTCCTTCTTGGTCACGCATACCATGCTCTCCTTCTTGGTCACGCATACCATACTCTCCTTCTTGGTCACGCATATAATGCTCTCCTTCTTGGTCACGGATACCAAGCTCTCCTTCTTGGTCACGCATACCATGCTCTCCTTCCTGGTCTCGGATACCATGCTCTCCTTCTTGGTCTCGGATACCATGCTCTCCTTCTTGGTCACGCATACCATGCTCTCCTTCTTGGTCACGCATACCATGCTCTCCTTCTTGGTCACGGATACCATGCTCTCCTTCTTGGTCACGCATACCATGCTCTCCTTCTTGGTCACGCATACCATTCTCTCCTTCTTGGTCACGGATACCATGCTCTCCTTCTTGGTCTCGGATACCATGCTCTCCTTCTTGGTCACGCAACCATGCTCTCCTTCTTGGTCACGGATACCATGCTCTCCTTCTTGGTCACGCATACCATGCTCTCCTTCTTGGTCACGCATACCATGCTCTCCTTCTTGGTCACGGATACCATGCTCTCCTTCCTGGTCTCGGACACCATGCTCTCCTTCTTGGTCTCGGATACCATGCTCTCCTTCTTGGTCACGCATACCATGCTCTCCTTCTTGGTCACGCATACCATGCTCTCCTTCTTGGTCACGCATACCATGCTCTCCTTCTTGGTCACGCATACCATGCTCTCCTTCTTGGTCACGCATACCATGCTCTCCTTCTTGGTCTCGGATACCATGCTCTCCTTCTTGGTCACGCATACCATGCTCTCCTTCTTGGTCACGGATACCATGCTCTCCTTCTTGGTCTCGGACACCATGCTCTCCTTCTTGGTCACGGATACCATGCTCTTCTTCTTGGTCACGCATACCATGCTCTCGTTCTTGGTCACGCATACCATGCTCTCCTTCTTGGTCACGCATTCCATGCTCTCCTTCTTGGTCACGCATACCATGCTCTCCTTCTTGGTCACGCATACCAAGTAGATTATAATAATTATTATACAATGTTCACTTGTACACCTCTAAATTTGGTTCATTTGTTTTTATTGTTATAATTAAGATTTATGTATATTATTATCAAATAATTAAGAATTAATATTATCATAATAACTTTAAAAGTGCTAGAAAGAAGACTTTCAAAGCTGCTATAAGGAGGTAGTTCAACCCTGAAAATCCGTGAAGTGCCCGCATTAGCTCTGGAAAACTGCCCTTCTTAAGAATATAGAGGTGCCCACATTAGCTCATCATAATAAAGAGAAGGAAAATTGGTACTGCCCAAAAGTGCCCACTTTATAGAGGTGTCCACTTAATGTAGGTGCCCACTAGGAGAGGTTCCACTATATGTATATATATATATATATATATATATATATATATATATATATATATATATACTGAGGGACGAGCTGTCCTCAAAGTTCGAATACCAGAGTCCTTTTTTATACGGACTTATACATACAATTAAGCAACTGTTATGTACATGCGACATCGCAAAAAATATAGAGTAATATGGCATCATAACATAATTAATATCTTTGCCCCATGGGCTAATTGGTCATTATTACTAACAACATGGCACCATGGCCGAACCGGGCATTAAATAATTCCAATTACCTGGTCCCCTGCCTAACTGGGCCTTATTACTTAAAGGGACATAAGCAGGAGCAATATTTTTATTTTATTCTTTCACACTATCAACTTTATACAAAAGTTTCTCAGCAAAACCATTCCAGCACACATTCTCATTTCCTCGCATACGACTGTTTAACACCTCGTTAAAACCATGCGTGTTAGAAAACACAGTCTTTTTACCATAACAAGGCCGCGTGACCGGGGGCCGATTAAGAGGGGAAACACGCAGTGTTTCACCCAGCGGGAACATGTATACATGTTTGGGCCAAGTCAGTCAGGGCATCTCCTGATTGGCACGTGCTGTGGCTCCGCGCAGCACACGGCCCGACGCAACGTGTTTATGTTGACACCTGCGATCGCGCCCGGTTCACTGTTTTTAACACTATTTAACAGCAGTAAGCAAACGGCTTCAAGGCAATATTTTAGCAAGTAAAGATTTATTTTTTTAGGGAAGAAGCTTATTTTCATGTTAACCCAACATGCTTTAATGGTGACTGGGCCCATTTACGTGGCGCCACGGCAGACCTGGGCATAATAACGTAACATGCCTTCCTGGAAAATTATAATCAAATCACATAATTTATAGAATTATTCACGCAGAATTACTAGTAAATATTAAACGAGGTATGAATAAATACTTTTATTAAGAATATAAAAGCACAATGGAAAGACGTGCTGTCCTGAAATTCCGAATACAACAGTGGCGTCATCTGTCATTCGAACACTTATATAGCCGACTACAGGTGCCGCTGTACTGTATCAACTGAAAGAAAAATAACCAATAAAAAGAGGCAGTTTTTACAAAATAGTTGTACCTAACGCATCAATTAAATGCCTGACTAGAAACGGAAACGAACTGAAGGGTGAATAAGTACTGTAATCATGCTGGCCTATGATCGGAAACAGATATGCATGGTTACCATGGCAGGCTCCCGGTATATATATATATATATATATATATATATATATGTATATATATATATATATATATATATATATATATATATATATATATATATATATAACTCTGAAGAAAAACAACACTGTTAATTCACAACAGTCTGTTTCACGGGATGCGACCCGATCATCAGGTGAATGTGGTTAGAATGAAGCTAACGTCGTGGTTTGAAAAGCCCAGACTTTACGAGATTACGAGATTATGCTTTGTGCGATTCGGGTGGGGGGGGGCATGTGAAAGACTGACACTGATCCTATTGTTCTCGGGTGCACAATAGGATTGGTCGGGGTACACGTGCGATACTGGAACATAACAGGGCAGGGCAAAGAGGTTATATTATGTAGTAAATTGTAAATATAATACAAGGATATAACCAGGATGCTCAATCAGCATATTGAAATGATTTCTAATAGGGCCTTGGAAGCAGTGAACATATCAGTAGTATACATATGATAAAAATACACATATACTATGAAAATACACAATATACAAGGCAAATATACAATATAAAAGGCAAATATACTATACTCATACCAAGTGGTGCAAGTCTCCTAGCTGAAGGTCGTAAAGCCCAATAGACCAGGATAAAGTAGAACTTTCCTGTCATCCAATGGACTCCACGAGCCAGCAGTGAGAGAACAACTACCTGAACAGATGAGTCTGCCCAGCGGATCCTCGTTGGGGGGGGGGGGGGGTTAATGGGGCACGCTGAATATTAGTACGAATGCTAGGTTTTAAAATATTTCAGGGTGAATTTGTTTTGATGGCGGCACTTGGAGAGAATTTCAGCTCTTGAGTTCAACAATGATCCGGGGGGGGGGGGGGGGGGGCGTAGCTATAAGTAGCTTTTCAGACAAGCAGAGATCACACTTCCTAGTCCCACAGAAGTAAGGTGCTGCCTTGGCAGATATTTCCCAGGAGAGCTTGTAATTGATATTGATGTCTTTTAGTGACCAAATGTGTTTAGACAGTTCAGTATTTTTAGCGTGGGATCTGTTCCGAAAGGATTGCTTGTGGTTATAATATCTTGTCTTGAAATCACCTTCAGTACACCCTATGTAGTGTTTCACGTCATTGTCTGTTCTAACTGTTGCCTTATAGACAATGCATTTCAGCTGACATTGACCATTCATAGGACATTCGTCTTTTTTACGGCAGTTACATTGTTTTTGAGGTGCATTCACAGCGTTGTCAGAATTATATATATATATATATATATATAATCAAATATGAAATTTAAATAAAATCAAATTGTGAACAATCGGGAATTGCCTCGCCGGAGCTATATGACCCACTTCCGTTAATATGGATGACGTAATTTGTTAGGGTTTGCTGATATCACAGACATAATCTTTATTTCTTTTTGTGGGTGCCACCCTTTCAATTATGTTACGGAACCTAATATCAACAGATCACGTATGTGTGATGGACACAAATCCTGTCAAGGAGATATAAAAATCAGATTCTGTAACACAAGGCAGCGTGAAATGTCTAAGGGAATGAATATAGAAAGTCAGTGGTTTTTCGTCAACAAATAACTATAATTTACTCTTAAAACAACCCTGACATTACGTTACACTAAATCAATACAATTACACAGTATTAAAGCAAATCAATACAATCACACAGTAAAATAAGTGCACGTTACCTAGATACCATCACTGTCACAACGATAAGTCCTTTAAAATGTATAAGCCGGCGAACAGTTCACACGAATTCTCTCGGAGAATATCAGTCCAATGTAAAGCTCTTGTAACAATCCAGAAAGTAAGCTTGAGACAGGCAGCATTAAATTATATAGAGTTAGTAATAGCAGAATCCCTGACATTACTAGATAATCGGACAGGTCCCACAAACTGACATAAACACGTCTGTGTCCGCTGGAATATTCTCTCACCTCTCCCTCGGCTGTAAAGCACAGCCCTTTATAGAACTTTTCACCTCAAGCCGAGAAGCTTCTATTTCTCGAACAATCTAACATAATACACAGTAAACACGCGTTACAGGAATCATCTAGAAAGACATCGCTGTGTCTCTACATACCAGGGTGCACACGTGAGCTCGCCCCGGCTCGAACAGGCGAGAAAGCCCCAAGCTAGCATGACAGCGAGAGTTCAACAAGCGGCCAGGCAACAGCACTACAACACGAGTTACGCCCGTGTCACACAATAAGAGGGCTCCTGTAACAATTAGGAGATCACAACAATTTTCTTCCCCTAGGTCGGTACTGAAAAGGCTTGTTATTCGCGGAAAAATTTAATTAAAGGGATAAATCAATAGTAATGTTATACATATTATATCACATTGTCAGTTCGCTTTTGCTTTACACAAAGGTTTCAGTTTCAGCTGCTTTTCACCTTGTTATGGTTCTGCGTGTGGGTAAACATAGTCCTTTGTCCGTTTACCATAACAAGGTCGCCCGACCGGATGTCCGATTTTATATATTATATATAAAGTATTATATGATAACGTGAATGCACAGAAAAGTACCCTGCCAATAGAAAACGAACCCGTGACCTTCCGTTTGCAGAACTTATGCTCTAGCACTGGGCTGCAACAGATCCCAAGTTTGCCTTTACTATAGAAACGTAATATACAAAAAAACAGCGGTTACCTATATGCAATTGTTTAAAAATATTCTCCTGCCATGTATTTATCCAATCGTAACTGCATGATGTAATTTTTTTTTTCGTTAAAAATTTGATGAATGTGAAGTACTGCTTCACAGGCACTTGATACAAGGTGTCCACTGGGTGAGCGATATTACAAGCACCAATGGGCCCATCCCTCTTTCACCTATCCAAGCACTCTTACCAATATTAAAAAAATGGTTCCCTTACTTTGATTGCACATTAACCAAGATTTTGCTTAAATCTACTTGGCCGCTTCCACTCTTTCTCTCATTTACCATAAGATTGACAAGTTGTCTGAGCCTTATTTAGAGGTGATCATAATATATATATGTATATATATATATATATATATATATATATATATATATGTGTGTGTGTGTGTGTATATATATATATATATGTATATATATATATATGAAAATATATATATAATTATATAATTATATAAATAGAGGATCATAGCATATATATGTATATATATGTATATATATATATGTAATTATATAATTATATCATTATAAAATTAACCATTAGATTAATATATATACATATATACGTCATATATATATATACCCAGACTAAACTTTCAATGCATTATGTGTAATAATTGCAAATTGGTTATAATTATTACACCATGTGTTTTAAGCAAATAGTATAACAAACTTATTTCAGTTCCATGCCCTCTATTTTTCAAAGTAATGGAGCAAAGAAATTCGCGAAATGACTGATTACAAAGTTCCTCTGCAATATACCCATAATATATAATCAAGTAATCCAGTGCTAATTTGAAATATTTTAACTATTTCTGGAAGTGCGATTAAAAGAAAAGAGGAAGAGTGCCATTTCCTCATGTATCTCTGAGACATGCTCTTTGCCTGGCTGGTTTTAATGTTAATCCATACAATCGGGACCAGTATACGTGATGAGATTACATTACTACATTAAAGCTTTGTCGGACATTATACAAAGCGTACCTTTATTTGCAAAGTGGAAGCTTTTATAGATTTCCAGCTTCCAAACAATGTTTATCATTTTCCACCATCTATACACTTTTTGTGTAACATTTTTAATGCTGACGTTTAAGGCCTAAAGCCAAGGGAATACTTTACTTTAGTTTTGGAGGGGCTGACAGGAGCTAACACCGTGAAGCGACTTTTTTTGTCGGTCTAAAGTACCAGTATTTCATTTCTCCACTTCTAGCCTTATCAGATAAAAAATGCAAAATAAAAATCGGCTTTAAAATAAAGAAGGGGAAGCATTTTTGGTTATTTTATTTTTTGTTTGCTTAAAGTTTAATTATTTTTGAGTTTCAAAGTTTTGTGTAGCAGTTGAAAAGCCAGCACCCAGCACTTATTGATAAAACAAACACAAGCACGATCAGTCAAGAAATAAAGGAGAAGAATTATTATTTGAATATTATAGACGGACGCCGGACCGAAGGACAAATGCCAGGCAAGGTCCTGTCGAGCCTACAGCCAGGATGCGCTATTTATTTATTTATTTATTACAACATCTTTCAGTGTAGCCTTTATCAGAATAAAATTCTGTTTACAGAAGGGCCCTGTAATACATAGATACATCACAATAAAATACAATAGTCAATAAGTCCAAAAACTAAAATTACATCATACAATCACAGAATTTTATGCGAAAACGCGGTGACGTAAAACACAGCTAAAGTCAAAGTACAAATATATGTGGTCAAGTTTCGTTATGAAAAGTATGCAACAGAGTTGCTAAATACATAAAACGAAGTTAAAATACAAATAAAGCACAACTGTGTACAATATAAATGAAATGTATATATAAAAGTTTACATAAGATGCGCATAAGTACGGTAATGAAAAATTAGATGACGCTGAAATATTAGTATTATTTAGCTGTATACAAGTAGAAAATGAAAGGTTATTATTCTATCTTGGCATTATATGCGCTAACATTTAAGGGGCCTATTCCGATGTGTGATGTGTATAAAATATAGGTAACACATTGAACCTTTTATATTAATTATCCAAGAAAATAGGAATTGGCCGATCCCGCTGTGCACAAGCTGCCCGTTTATCTTTTATCCATGTGTTTATAACAGTTGAAGTGACCCGTAAAAATGTCCTCCAATCGTAGTCCAAACAAGGCCCTCTAGTGGCAAACTATACAGAGGTTTGTAAATGGCGTGAACAGCTACGTCCGGTCACGTTGTTTTTTTTTCTGTTTGTCTTCATGGGCCCGTGTACCCTGTTTACCAACAGCTTGTAGATAGACCCACTCATACATTCATTATAGGGGTGTTATAAGAACTCTTCTGTGAAGAGTTCATAATTGTGTACCCTGAGTAGTCCAGAAATCAAAGTAAATAGCTCACTTTAAAGATAAACAGAAAAAATGAAGGTTACAATAAATTCACCGAAAGTGGCCGATCGGAACTTAAAGTTATATTATTATCCCCTACCTCAGCGGAGCGGGGGGGATAAAGTAATCAGCACCGTCCGTCCTCCCCCTAAACAATTGTTACGCGACGCAATATACCGAAAAGTGGATCTACTTCAAGTTGTGGTAGCAGGTGTATCTTATTGGTATCCATAGTTGATAAGGTTTCGGTCACATTTTCATGATTTTTTTATTTCTTTAATGATTTTTTATGCAAAATTTCAACATTTCATATCTGACGCGATATCTCGAAAAGTTGTTCTTAGATTTACTTCTAATTGAAGTACAGGTGTTTCTTATGGATCTCCAGAGCTGAGTATGCTTTGGTCACACTTAGATTTTTTTTGGATTTTGTTTTTACATTTTTTACATGTGACGCTATTTCTATAAAATTTTAATGGGATCTACGTCTCGTTATAGTAACAGGTGCATCTAAAAGGTCTCCAGAGTTGATTAGGTTTTAGTCACACTTGTATGATTTTTTTCCCCACTTTCATACGCTCGTCCATGACGGGACGTATTATGTTATACCAAAAGTCCGTCCGTCTTTCCATCTGTTTATCCGTCCGTTAACTATACAATTAGTTTCACCGCGGTAACCTACCAGGGCTTTGATGATTTTTTTACACAACTCACCATATCTACTTACCAACTTGTCGGTCAGAAATAATGGTGTTTTAGTGTATGATTTGACGACTGTAAGGAACTATTGGGAAAAGAATTCTTAAAATTATACCAACAGACAGAGGTATCGGATTTGGATAAACGGTTTCATGAAAACATAAAATATATTATTTTAAGCGAAGAAAATAAAATGAAGCTCCCTCACTATGAAAGTAATATTATGCTAAACTGTGATATTTCTTTTCATGAAATAGAATCCATCGTTAAGCACCTAAAAAATAGGAAAAGTGTTGGAATCGATTTTATACCAAACGAGGTTCTAAGAAGTCACACTGTCATGTTAATGATGTATAGACTATTTACTCTTTGCTTTAACAAAGGTACGGTGCCTACCTGTTGGAATAAATCACTTATTGCCCATATCTTGAAAAAAGGGAAGGATCCCCATGAGCCTCTGAGTTACAGAGGTATTTCATTGTTATCTTGTGTAGGGAAAGTTTACAGCGCATTAATTGAAAGGCGAATATCCTCGTATTGTGATTCTTTGGGATTAATAGCTGAAGAGCAAAATGGGTTTCGAAGGGGTCGGTCATGTGTTGAACATATTTTTACTCTTACAAGCATTGTGACCAATTACATTAATATGGGCAAAGAGGTATTTGTAGCCCTAATCGATATGGAAAAGGCCTTTGACAAAATAAATAGAGACCTTTTCCTTTACCGGTTGCTAGAGTTAAATATTGATGGTAAACTATATTATGCATTGAAGTCTATGTATGAGAATAACAAAGCACAGGTAAGAATTAATCCGGATCTGCTCACTGATGAATTTACGGTCTGTTCTGGTGTACGCCAGGGTGATCCCCTATCACCTACAATATTTAATATTTATCTGAATGAGTTGGTACGAGTTATCAATTCGCTCAACATGGGGATTACTTGTGGCTTTACTAAAATTAGTATATTACTGTACGCTGATGACATCGCGCTAATGGCACCGACTGCTAGTGCCCTACAATGTATGCTCTCGTACTTAGACTCGTGGTGTAAGTTATGGCAGCTACATCCGAATCCGATTAAAAGTAATGTTATCCATTTCCGTGATCGTAAAAAATCGCTTACTCCGTCCAAATTTAATTTAAACAAGTTTAATTTAAAAATTGTCAAGGAGTATAAATATTTAGGATTTTATCTTTCGGAGCATATGGATTATAAAACCGGAAGTGATGTTTTATCAGACGCTGGTTCAAGAGCACTTGGGAATATAATTTCAAAATTTAAATACTTCAAAAATGTTTCTTATCATTCTTATACTAAACTTATCACAGTGCCGTAGTACCAGTGCTTGATCATGCTTGTGAGGTATGGGGTCACTGTAAATCCCCGACCGTTGATAAAGTTCAGAACAAGGCTATAAGGTATTTTCTAGGAGTTCATAAATTATGTCCCATCCTAGGTTTAACTGGGGATATGGGGTGGATCCCCAGTTTAGAAAGGCGCCAGATGAAAATACTTAAATTTTGGAATAAGCTCATATTAATGGACGAAGGAAGGCTTGTAAAACAAATTTTCAACTGGGACCGGGAGTTAAGATATAACAACTGGTCAGCTAAAGTAGAAGAAATTCTAGATATTGCGAATGTATCGCATATTGTTGCTCAGGGGTTAGTATGTCCTATTGAAAATGTTGGCAAAAAATTACGAGAATTCTACGAATCTAAGTGGCTAGAAGAAATAAAATTAAAGCCAAAACTAAGAACATACGCATTACTAAAACCTTCATTCTCTAATGAACCTTATGTCACTCGTTATTTAACGCGAGAAAAGAGATCCTTAATGGCACAGCTTAGATGTGGAATCTTACCGTTAGAAATTGAAGTTGGGAGGTTTAAAAATATTCGAGACGCAATCACAGGTAAATTTAGAAAATTAAAACCCGAGGAAAGAATATGCACCATGTGTGAGGACAATTCAATTGAAGATGAAATCCATTTCATATGCTCATGTCCAAAATATGAGGAAATAAGAGAGAAACTTTACAAATCTATTCATAACAGTGAAACCGAGTTGTTAGGATTATCTCCTAAAAGTCAATTTATATACCTGCTTCAAAACTGTGTTTAAGAAATCAGTGACTTTGTAGCCAAAGCATGGGAGATAAGAAAGAACTGTTTGTACGCCTGTACCACCATTATCGACTAGAGAATTGAGTGTCATATAAACCCCTGCGAGGGTTGGGTACTATAAGCAGACATTTATTATATTTTTCATGTATTATTGTACATGACACTATAATAAATAAACTCATACATAAACTCATACCAATATATTATCTCACCCGAGCTCCATTAAAGGCAAAACCCCCACATATTAAATGGGGTCAGAGGTCAACAAGGCTACTTTGTGGTGTCGCCACGATAACTTACGAGGAATACAATGTATTGTTATCAAACTCGGCAGAAAAATTAATCAATATAATATATCACGTTATTTCGATTTCCAGCAAAATCCATGCAGGGCAGAGGACACCAGATACACAATGGGCGTATTATGCATGTTTGCGGTGCCTTTGTTATGAATTGTTTTATACATTTTGTTTACATTTCACATGCGACACTATTTCTCAAAAGGCTTTACTGGAATCTACTTCTAATGACAATAGCAGATGCATCGTATGGTCTCCAGAGCTGATTAGGTTTTATTCACATTTGGTTCCTCTTTGGATATTTATATGATTTCTAAAATTTTTTGCATTATTTTATGAATTTTGAAATCCAAAGCAATACAGATGCATTGCAAATTTAAAATATAAACTATCTCTCAAATGCATCATTCCTTAAACTGGCGGGCATATCATTAAGGTCTATATACCTGAACAGGTTAAGGTCACAGGTTGATGATTGTGGGATTTATTTGTGAATTTACACATTTCTCACATGAGTCACTATCCGTATTGACAGCACATTAGGTTATCTGATTAAGCCTGCATAATGTGGACCGTTATTATTTTCGGTCATTTCTGTGACGGCGAGGGTGTGTGTGTGACGGTGTGTGTACACATTTCCCACATTCCCGTTTGGCGGGTGATCCAGTCCTTTGGACATTTTCTAGTTGTCAATGGTGTTAATGGAATGGGCTGCATAATTTTCATTTATTGATCCAATGGTAAAAATTTTCGAGAAATCTGAAGACAAAGAAAAGTTTGACTCTCATTGCGATCAAAAGAATGCTTCAATTTAATTGCTAACAGAACACAGATCCTTTTGCACGAATTTGATATTTCAAAGAAGATTTTACAAAGATCTGTCATAGTATTAATCAAGATTTTTCTAGCTCTTACAGTTACGATGGTTAGTTAGGGCCGTCCGATCGGAAAACAATGGACAAAGACCCATCGCTTAAGCTCAGAAAGTAAAAAAAAGCTCATAACCATAAGTTGTATTTTTTAGAAAGTGATTAAACATTGCATGATCGGCTTAGTAGACTGAAAGCATTATGGTTAAACATATTTTAAATTTCAGCATCTTGTTGTGTGTTTCCTATCACGATTATTTGCTTTCTTTTCTGCAATGAAATGCATGAAGTGGTGTTTTTCAATCGTGTTTTTAAACATGTCTTATTGTTATACGGTTATGTTTCAAATGAACGCTTGTTTTGAGCTTGTTGTGTATGGGAGAGATAAAACACATGCAGATTTTCCCCTTAAGATTGTAAATTATCCGTGTAAATAATATGTTACAAAACTGAGATGTGATATCGGTGTTATAAAGTTTGTTTAAAATACGTTTTAGACTTGTTTGATATTGTTCTAGGAAAACATGTCAAAACGCTTTGTTATATCCATAAAAAATGTCTTCATGCTAATTAGCCATTTTTACATCGGTTCTGTCAATAATATAATGATGTAAGTACAAATGTACAAGTGTTGTGAAATGCTGAGGTAACTTTAGTGTAAACAATATATTTATCTGGCTTTTACACGCTCTGTGTTCATTGCATTAGAGTGGATACGATTTAGGTCATTTTCATGATTTTTGACGATTATTAGACCTTAAACTAACGACAATTTAGAGATATTTACGAACGAGAAGAAAATTAAGAACGTTTTTAGTTACGCATAAAGGTGAAACGAAGGAGAACGCTTCTACGACCGGTTCACGACAGGTAGTCTTGGAAAGGTCGTCCGACAAGTCCTAACTCGTCACAAGAAGTTGTAGGTTGTCTTAAGTAGTCGTAATTATTCTTAACCAATCGTGGAATGCGAACGGTTCGCAGTCCTACCACTAATCAACAATGGTCGTAGAGAGATCGGTGGTACTCTTATGTTGTCGAACGACTAGTTTATATGGGTGGTCGTAGGTAGTCTTATGTAATCGGTAGCAGTCGGAGGTACCGAGCGGTCGCAAAATAGTACTGACTTGTCGTAAGATAGGTCTTGGCATAGGCTACGTACGACCAGTAACCGAGGGGTGAAGACTTGTCACGACTGATCATACCACTTGCGTGAACACGTGACTGGCACGGAGAGAGATACATACATAGCAAAAAAATCCATAGAGGGTGAACTGAACTTCCATGTGCATGGCTGAGTGTATGGGAGGGTTATATCCCCCTCCCAAATACATGTAGTGGAAATTTTGTGAAAAAAATCTTTTTTCTTTGTTCAATAATTTTGCTCCATATTTTAGAGAATTCTACACCTGAAATAGCTAGGAGCTAGCTACTTCTAAATACCCAATAGTTTTATGTATATTGTGTCCCTGGATATTCACAATATAATCTGTATCAAGCAGACCAAGAAATATAGTCACATTAGTTGATGCAGTTTACATTTCTATTTATAAACATTTTTAAAAGTAAGGGGTTTTAAAGTGTTAAAAAGCGTTTTCAGCGTGTGCAAAAAGCAAAACCCTTTAAAAACCCTTCAAGAGTTTTCCTTTAAAACCCTTTTTCTTTCAAACCTTTCAATGGTAAAAAAAACCCTTTTACTAGTTTTAGTAATCCCCATAGAAACCCTTATAGTATAATTAAAAATATTTTAGAAAATTTTTTAATTGATCAAAAACCCTTTTTACACCTTCATGGGATCTTAAACCCCTTTTTGAATAACTTTAGAAACTTTTTTAAGGAGTGAAACTTTTTAAGCAAGCTACTGATTTATGTTATACACATTTTAGGTGACAAGTAACAGAGTAGTGTGCACGGACCACTTTTGCCATGATGACTTCAAATGGACTCCTGTAAGGAAAACATTCAGACCCACGGCTCTACCAACTGTATTTGCCTGGAAGGTATCGTTCAGGAAAAGCTACCAATCGCCACTTGATAAGGTATTTATATGATTAGTATGGTTTATCAAATAAAAATTACCTGTAAACAGTGATGCATGATGCCTGTGTCAAGATGGCTCTTGAAAATAATTATTTGATGTCACCAGTCTCATAGTGTTGGTTCCTCATTGGTCTTCAATGAAATTGTTTTGGTGGTTGTTTTTTTCTAAACTTTGAGACCAGGCAGACATTTAAATTATACAAATAAGACACCATAAATTGTTTCATTGTTTCATTTAAAATCATCAATAGCCCTAAACCTGTAGAATTTGATCTCCACAAACGTGAGAAAATCCCTGATCTGTAGAAGTATCAGAACCAATTTATAACTAATAAACATCTGCAAGCTCATTATCATTATTATGTATCTGAATTATTCAGCATATTTTATAGCAACAGAGAAGTGTGTGTGAGAGAGAGAGAGAGAGAGAGAGAGAGAGAGAGAGAGACAGCGGGGCTTGAAAAAAGGTTAACAATGATTGGTTTTTGAGGGGGAAAGAGTCTGTATGTGGGTATGTGTGTTTGCAATGTATATATATATATATATATATATATATATATATATATATATATATATAACGCTAAAGTAAAACAACACTGTTCATTCACAACAGTCTGTTTCACGGGATGCGACCCGATCATCAAGTGAACGTGGTTAGAATTTCTTCAGCGTTAATAATAATATATATTTTTATTATCATTATTATTGATAAATGTTACTGGAATATTACCCATTCTTGTTGATGTTGTTTCTGACAGATTGCTTGAAGCAATGTTTATTTTGTTTGGACTTATGTGAAAATGGACCCCTTAGGACACACTTTATTCCGTTCCTCATAGTTAACGAGACACTAAACCCACAAAATAGGCATTATCTAGGTGTTGTCACAGAGGAGTTGCATGCCAAAAGTTGATTGGCGCCACCTTCAATAATAATATGACTTAAGACAGGATAACAGCAGAGAGGACTTTTGTTAACAGTTTGTTAAGAAGAAGTTTTGTGGTTAAATGTTTTATATTTTTACAAATCATCCTCGCCGTTTCAAATCAATACTAAAGAAGAGAACCAATTAAGCACTTATTCAAGATGAGACATCATCATCATCATGCCAGTCAGATGCGGCGATGGACACATCACAGGCCATGATTGAACTTAACAGACAACTGGCTGAAAAAGATGAACAAATCAAGGACATTATAAGGGAGAATGATAATATGATAAACTCACTTCAACATCAAATTCAGATTGAGCATTTTGTTGTTAACAGATTTGGATGCAATGACAGTTTATTTAATTTTTATACAGGATATCCATCAGTACTGCTTTTAAAGCACTGTTTCAGTTTAAGCATCTCTCAACATCTAAGATGACCAGCAACTATTATGAACCTACTGATACATCCACATTGGCAGGCAGACCTAGATGTATGTTATTAACCGATGAGTTGTTTATGTTTCTGTGTAGACTCCGTATTAATTGTTTAGAGCAGGACTTAGCAGTAAGATTTAAATGTTCAGTGGAGACTGTAAGTCGCAAACTGTTAACATAGGTAAATTAATTGTACTTTCTCTTGGGATCAATTCCAATCTGGTTACCACACAGTCAAATTCAAAAGCTGATGCCAGATGTGGTCAAGGCTATATACAGCAAAACCCGTGTTGTTATTGATTGCACCAAGATATGATCTCAGCATCCCTGATCACTTGTGCTAAACTCCCAGCATTTTTCTTATTAAAAGAACTACACCACCTTCAAAGGATTAATTGGGATTGCACCCCTTGGTGCTGTCACCTTTGTTTCATCTCTGTACTCTGGCTGCTTATCAAACAAAGAAACTACTAAATGGTGTGGGCTCTTGGACCTGTAAGAGTCAGGAGACAGTGTCATAGATGACAATGGTTTTTGTACATGATTTACTCAAAGAAAAATCAGTTTTCTCCCAATATTCCTCAATTTCTTTAAGACAGAGGTCAGTTCAGTCTTACAGACATCACACAAACAAAAGAAATTGCTAGTCTTAGAATTCACTGCATGTGGAACGCTTTATTAGGCGTGTTGAGGAGAACTAACCTCTAGAACTGACATTACCCGTGGTCATTTAATCTCCAATAAATAAAGGAACCAGTCCTGCTGGGCATGTACGCTTTCCGGTCAGGGCTGGTAGCTAACCAACATGTCCATGTACTTACAATAAGACCACATGACAGAATATTGACCGTGTGATGCAGGGCCCTCACATATCCTGCAGCAGCCTTGGGCTCATCGGCCAGGCCATCCCTCATGGGGATGAACCCTTCTGACCGATGTTAATCGTAATGTGAGTAGTTCAAAGTTCTTCTGTCTCCGGAACACAAGCTGAGCCTTTGAAGCTGTGATCCGGTTGGTACTCATTTGGTGCCACAGACTGGTGTCAGTCTGCTGTCTTGTGTCCATCTGGATGTCATGAGCTTGTGTTTCAGTGACCACTGGATCCTGCAGCATGACACTTTCTGGCTGTGTTATAGGACAACATAAAAGTTGTCAATCATCCTGTTAGCAACAGGGAGCCATGGAAACTCCACACCTTCGAGAATGTTAAAACAATACAGACAATTATACTTCAGGTGAGTGGCTACAGCAGAACCTTTCGGAAAGTTCCCAAATTTGTTATGCACCATTGGTGTTGACTGATAATTCATGAGGGCTGGTGTAATTAGGAATTTGGTGCAAACTGCACCAGTGAATCTGCAAGAGGGGACATGTCAGGCATGCCTCATCTGATGGGATTGTACAAGGCATTGTGAACAGCATTACCTTTACTGCCTGGTGTATCACTGCTGCATGCCTTCACACACATTTCCTGGACAGCAGCTCAACATATCTGACTCCTTGGTTGATGGAACTCTCGTAAGACTGAGGTTTTGGCCACATAGTATGGTACACCTCTGAGGCCTCTGGCTTTGTAGTCTGCAAGCTGGTACAGCGGGGCAGCCGCATGACTACACCCCTCTCCTATACCTCGGCCATGTACAACCGGCTTCCTTGGTAGTCACCATAGGCATGCCCATAGCTAACTGAACCTAAAATTATATTAATTTTTAATTAACCTAAATAATGATATTTATTTACACAACAATTCCATTTACAAGTACTCCCACTGTACTCCCACCACTATACAAGAACAAAGGACCCGTGGGTCATGGCGCTCAGCTGAAATTGGTCATGAAAATATTTTCATAAATACCTAACTTATTGAAATACGGCAACAGTGATTTTCTTTTTGTATGATTATTTAAGAAATGTACACAATACACACATCTGAAGTTAAGCAGTCTGTGTACTTTTATAGGCATAATGATAGATGCAGGAGCTTCCAATGAATACATATTTGTCTTGAAAAATTATGAATAAAAACATAAATCAGATTTGATTGAAAATGAACCTTAGAAGTGATTGTCTTAAACTAATTTGCAGAGAGGGTATCTCTGATACAGGTTAATGTGGCATAATAGATAACAGAAAATTAAGCAATACATATACCTTAACGTAAGAACTTTAATGATCCTCATTGTACTGTGCGTATGTGTGCAGGAACAGGTGGAGGGATGCTCAGATTTTCATAAATCGCACTCTCTCAGTCTCAGCAGTGGATTAAGCCCATTAGTCATAACTGTATATAATGGCATTAGAAAAGATAATTCTGAACCATTTAGAGCAAACACAAAAGCTTCATAAACTTAAGAGAATGAAAGACAACATCATCTAAAAAATTAGGTCATGTTGACCTATATTTTGTGACCCACAGGCCGAAAACATGATTTCCGGCACCCTGAATGTCAAATAGGGACATATCGAATCTGTGAGGATTACAATCTTCTAACACAATATCCTGGAAGTTTCTAGGCAAACCTCCTTGGAAACCTGAAATTAGGTCATGGTGTCCTATATTTTTATGACCTATGGGCCGAAAACAAGTTTTTTTAGCATCCAGAGAGTCAGATGGAGCACAAATTGAATTGATAAGGCCTAGAATCTTCCAACATGACATTTAGGGAGGTCCTGGGCAAATCTCCTTGGAAACCAAAAATCAGGTCATGTTGACCCATATTTTGTGACCCACAGGCCGAAAACATGATTTCCGGCACCCTGAATGTCAGATTGGGACAAATTATATATGTGTGGTCTTGAATCTTCTAACTCAGTATCCTTGGAGTTTCAAGGCAAATCTCCTCGGAAACCTGAAATTAGGTCATGGTGATCTACATTTTGTGACCTACAAAAAAAAACCTGATTCTGAGCCTCCTGAATGTCAGATGGACACAAATCATATCTATTGGGCCTAGAATCTTCTAATTCAACATCCAGGGAGGTCCTAGGCAAACCTGAAATTTGGTCAAGGTGACCTACATTTTGTAACCTTCAGGCCAAAATAGGATTTTGAGTACCCAGAAAGTCAGGCAGGGCACATATTGTATTTGTTAGGCCTATAAATTTCTAATTTAACATTCTAAGAAGTCCTTGACAAATGTCTGTGGAAAACCGAAATTAGGTCACCATGACCTATATTTGGCAACCTATCAGAAAATGTGTCATATAAGCACCTAGACAGTGAAACAGGGCACATTTTGTATCCATAAGGCCTAGAATCATTTAACATACAATTCAGGGAGGTCCTAGTCAAGTGTCCTTGGGAACCAGAAATTAGGTCATGGTGACCTATATTGTGTGACTTATGGGCTGAAAAAATGGTTTTGTGCACCCGGACAGACAAGGCGCAAATTGTTTTTATTAGCCCTAGCTAGACTCTTCTTACATGACATTCAAGGAAATCCTGGGCAATTTTCCTTGGAAACCTGAAATTGGATCATGGTGACCTATATTCTTCTAGCTTTGGACCAGAAACATGATTTTGAGAACCCAGACAGACAGGGTACAAATTGTATCAATTTTCCTTGGAACCCTCTATTGGAAATCCAGGGGGGTCCTGGGCAACTTTCCTATGAATCCTGAAATTTTTATTTTTCTGTCCATCTTTTCAAAACTGTAACTTTAGCCATAGGCTATTCTCACAGACAATATATAACATTAATATAAAAACATCAGCACCCAGTCAAAATTAGCTGAGCGTCATGGCCCATGGGCCACTTGTTTAATCTACACTGGGATCACTTGGAAGTAGCCTCTTGCTCTGACCTCACAAATTCAAGTACAGGTCAGCCCAGACTTCACTTTTATACTTTTACTTTGTTTCCCTTTTCTTTTATCACTTTTTTTACATGTACACTTTATATCTAAAAAAATTCTCATAGTAAATCATACATTAACATCATGAGGAACTGCATTCTTCTTTTGTAACACTTCGCCTTCACAGTGAACACTTTATCTTCATTGTTCCCTAAAACATAACAACAGTGACACTGAAATGTCACCAAATGTTCATATTGGTGTGTTCGCAATCAGGGCCAAGTCGTTAGGATACAACAGAAATATGAATGTGCTTCATCCATTTGAATGTGTGAATTTGCAATTTAAGCATATCACAATCATAACTTACATGTTGATAATTACTGAAGATGTCAACTGATATTTGCGATTTTTTGTACTCAATAAAACTATGTAATTATTCAGCTGGTTTTGTTTATATTGATAACCAGGGTGATTGGGCGAGCTATTGCTCCGCCTGCTATCGTGGATGAGGACACGGGGTAAGGCACGGGACTCAAAGCCGGTAAGGCGTAATGCCAAGGTGTCTAGGCGCGGTAAGATTCTTCAGGATTAGCCCCACAACGAGTAAGGGCGCGACAGGTTATTGGAAAGGCTGTGCCCCACAACTGTGTATCATTCATTAGCAATTGCGACTTTGGAGGCGTTCATCGGTGTTATGACCAAGGGACAAGAATGATACCAAACCCAGGACCCGCAGGTGCGGTAGACATATGTAAGACAGGTAGGGTATACCTGGGCTGCCAGCCTTACACGCAGTCCGAATAGACAATCGAATTTACATAAAGATAAGTTTATTACACTACAAGAAACAGACTGTTATCTCCACATTAAAAAAAAATATAAAAATAGAGTCCATTTACAAGAAAACGTTATATTTTTTTTTCATTCTTTGAGAGTTTTATGAATTAGTAGTACTGTCTTTCTTATTTATTCTCTCACTCTTATCAACTTCTACATTAGCAATCAAATAAATTCCTGAAAATCTATGTAAATATGTGTTTCTTGAGAGAATAAGTTAAATAAAGCAATTGAAAGTTTTAGTTAGACCTGTGTATTTTATTGCACAGCAATAAAATTTTAAAACGTTTTAAAATTTTTTAAATCTGAAAAGCATTTTTAAGTCTATTCCATCATATTGGGTTTATAAATGTACCTGCAATAAATCGTTGCGTATCAAAGCGAAGAAAATCATCGAAAATGTCGCATCGTACGAGGTCTGTTTTATATAATCATGGTCCGTTTGCGACCCTTGTGTACTAGTGTGAAAGAATAGGCATAAAATTATTATTGATTATGTCCCTTTCATTCGAACAGTTGAAGGGGAAGAATATTGTTGCTTGCTAAACCCTTATTAAAGGCGTGTATCCCATATCAAGCCACAAAGATGACTTCCGTGTTGCCATAATGAGCAATCCCTTGCAAGTTACAGCATCCATGTTAATTCTTTACATCGGAGGTGCAGTTCATATATCAGACTCTAATTGAGATATATATATATATATATATACATATATATATATATATATATATATATATGTGGTTAGGATTCCAATCTACATACGTTTACATTGTATCTGTAGAACCTTTAACTCCTGTAAACCGCTTTTACGAGCGCCCTTATTTAATATACAACTTTTTGGTGATGAAAACTTAGAGAAGAGTCCAAGTAACTTTCTCACTCTCATTTTTAAGGTGAAAAGAAGTTAAAATGGGCAGAAAGGTAAAATAGCATATATTGAACACTGCTAATGATCAAAAGGTCATACATTCCAGCTAAACATAAACGTTTCATCATTTTGTTGCAAAAATACCAAACACTAAAACTGTAGAAGGCAACATATGTATATCCTTTATGCCTATACAAATTCTACTGGTGTCTAGTTGAGACAGCTGACTCTTTATTTAGTACTAATCCTAGCCTGAAGTATTATATACGTTTCAGCACACTTTAACAAGCTATCGCCATGTACAAAGAGAACAAGTGGGGCACATGTCCCGATGTCTGCCTCTTCCTATTTATCTGTATAGCTTACTAATTATGTACCTTATTCCTTAATTACTCGCACAGGGAGTTAATTGAGTACAGATCCATTTTCGTCACGAGCTTTTGTATCCGTACCAAAGCAAATTATCAGCAGTCACCTTACAATTTACATTTACAATTGTTACATTTACAATGAGTTATTGAATTAAATCTCCATTTTTCTAATGCAAATTTTGTATCCCTGCCAACGCATTTTATCAGCAAGCATCTTGTACATCGATAATACGTTCACAAGATGTTCATGGATTACAGCTCCAAACAGCACCAAGGTTTGTAAATTAAGATTAAACAGCTTATATCAGGGTCTTTGTACGCAAATAAACACAAAATTTTGCATAACAGAATTCAGGTCGACTAATTATCAAGGTAAAAATAACAATGGTGCATGGTATATCACAAAACCTGCTAGATGATATATTTGAACTAAATAATAAAAGTTAAATCTTTTGAGGACAATAATAGTCCAATTAACAAATTAATATTATTATTATTTCCAATTATAACTGTCATCAAACTTGCATATGAGTAAATTGCTTTCATAAACCTGGGACTTTCATTCAAATTAATAAGAAATAAACCCTGCATGCAATCGATTTAATCGTTAGATTTATACTGACTGTGGTCTTTTTGTACTCTGCTTACTTGAAAGTATAATATGATATACTTTCTAACAATGCTTACATCTTTTAGAGTTCACATAATTATAATGTTCATGTTTTTTACACTTGTATCTTTAAGAGTTCACATAAATATGATGTTAATGTTTTATACATTTGTATCTTTGAGAGTTCACATAATTATAATGTTCATGTTTTATACACTTGTATTCTTTATAGGTTAACAATATTAGACCAGCTAGACTTAAACTGAATGGTTTATTATACCCTGTATAAATATGGTGTAAATATAAAATAAAATAAATAAATGTAAGCGCATAAGTGTAAGCAGGATAAGAGGGGGAAACGCCCTTGAATGTCTGCTGGATAGGTGTAGCGACTATGTCACGATCCTTTTGTAATGTAACATATACGTCATACCAAGATTGAATCACCTGAATTCATTGTTAGACATGGCTTACCAGACAGACTTATAGTGACAGGCACACTTATTGTCTTTAATACTAGACTGACAGACTAATTGTCTGTAATACCCTGGCACGGACAACACCCCAAAACATTTACTTCAAAGTTCATGTAGTTCAAAGGAGCGAAAACTTTGGAAACAAGAGCACCGCACACGTGCATAATACAACCGCCTCATGTCTTGTGACCTCATTATATATGCGTGAATTTTGATGAGAATTTTATTGAGGTTGGAAACTCTATTGGTAAATATGTGAAAGAGTTTCATGAAAACCCATAGGACTTTTGGTAAGTCACCACGGTGCCTCCAAAGTGCGGTGACCTCGTAAAATATGGGTGGATTTTGCTTGAACCCGAACTAAGGGGATTAAAGATTAAAATTTCTGATGTGTTTAATCAAAATCCATCACATTCCTCGTAAGATATCCCGGCGACACTACAAAGTAACCTAGTGACCTCTCGACTTATTAAATATGCGTGGATTTTGCCCATTATCGAACTCGGGCAAGATAAACTATTGATAAGTAGTACTGTGTGTTTCGTGAAAATCCATCAAAGCCCAGGTAAGTTATCGCGGCGACACTTTAAGTGAACGGACAGACGAACGGACCGACGAACTGACTGTGGATATACCATAATACGTCCCGTATAGACGGGCGTATAAAACGTAAACGACAACCCTAATTTCTCTGATGACCTATAGGTATATTCTGAAAAGGGTATGTTCTGTTTTATGGAATACAACGCAGGTACAAAGCGGGTATGCATGTATGAATACTCAGTCAATTTTACAAACATAAGAAGAGCAAACGGACTTTCTGGAGTCTTAATTAAGGGGGCTTATATCAATTATTACCATCCAGGCCATCAGATAGATCACAAGCCCTATTCCCAGCAGCATATTATTACTATAAGTATGATACCAGTTCCAGCAGTATAACTTAATCAAGGGACGTGATGATCATACAACATAATAAAGGCGAAAATACTCTTTCGCGAAAGTGCTCTTTCGCTCATGTGACTAAAATTGTTACATCTGATCATTTACAAAAGTGTCCTTGGGAATCCATCAAAGGAATAAAGTATATTACTATCATAACCTAACTGCTAGATAATCAAAATTTACGAATTCTATAAATTCTTCTTTTTGATATACATTACAACTGTAAGATTATATATATTAATAATATTATATTGCATATACAAGTAGGGAGTACAACCAGAGAATTGTTTGGTTAATTTATTGTACATTGATATGGAGTATCATGTTTAGATATAAGCGTTATATCCTTCGTTAAGGAACACAGTATCTGAGTTGATATTTATTTCAAAGCAGTTTAGTTTTAAGAGAGCACACGTGACACATTTGATGTTAATCTCGGTACAGTTTAATTCCGTCTGAGCCGTCTCTGTTTGGCGGTCTAACTATTAACCAGAGCTTGTTGTAGATTTCAAAGGAATGTCACCTGTTAAGTATTTTTTTCCAGAAGTTTTATCCCGGGAGGCGTATATATCCTTATTATAATTCATACTGGTATTGATGGTCGGCGTAGTTAGGAGTAGTGATTGGCTGTGAAACTGCGATTCAACGCCCAGAAAGAATAGTCTTTGCGAGATGCGCGAACTGTGTCAAACGTGTACACTCCAGCGGGAGAATGTAGATTATAGGAGCTCCGTGAATCTATAGGACTGAATATACCTACAAACAACGCGAGCCACTTAGTGAGGTGAACATGTTACATCCCGGTGTCACGTGAGCGCGATGGTCATGTGACTAGAAACGAAGTCATTTAGGAACTTTGCCGTTTACTGTCATTAACGAACTTAATGTTTATTTCTTTGTTATTATCGGTGTTCGTAAATATGGAGCGCCTCTCCAGAGAATGTACGTAACTTCTTTCTATAATATATTGATTTGTATTGTTTAAACATGTCTTATTCGTCTTTTAGGAGAGTATATGTGTAAGGGTACAGCAGTTGGTCTGACAGTAAAAAGAACCTCGACGTTCACATCTTTACCGGTTTGACACCCTCTTGTGATTTCAGTGTCCTATGTTTGATTTAATTCGGTTCTTGACTATCAAATATCTTTCTCTAAATATAATTTGCCGATGATGATATATATATATGCCTATATATGTATATATATTATATATATATATATATATATATATATATATATATATTATGTATTTACGCAGACGGATCCACAAAGATAGATACATGTTGCTTAACATTTAAATCCCGACCACTGCCCGATATATCAGCACTGCTCATTAAGTTTGAAGATTTGAGTCTTAAACTGAGTTTGAATTTCTTTGGGTTCACTAATTTTATAAAAATCTACCTCTGCATTTTAAAAAAGAGATCGACGTTTTATGGCATTTACCATCATCAAAACGGATATTAGGAAAAGACTCTAAAGCAGAAACTGTAAGGAGAGTGATGAAGAAAACGTGAACACTGACGTGGACTTTATAATACTTTCCGAGTGTAGGTGTTCACAGCAAGAGTCCAAGCATACGTAAAGCTCTATCGGGAGTTCAAAGGCTGTAATTTTCAGTCACGAGGACTTTTGCAGCCTCAGCAACTGCTCTGGAAAATAATGTGTTTCAGATAAATTGGGTTTCTGTCAAGGTTGACATTTATCGATTTTTATCATTTTGCAAACTTAATACCGCCTCATCTTGTTCACTGCGCATCCAGACGTAGGCCTACGTGCTGATGTGTAAAAAAAGACCACATGGTATGCAATCCTAGACATGCCTCATCAAATGATCACAGAATCAGAACCTCGTGCCGGCCGGCAGTACACTTCCGTTCGAATGACTGAAGTGAATACCTGGATAATGAATAACATGAATCAAAACTATATAGACCTAGGGCAAAAAAAAATAAATAAAAGGTTTGGCACCGCCCGCGTAAATTTTATCACCCCGCATCAAAAATTTTTATTTTGATTTTAATCTTTCAAGAAGATAAAATTATCCAATTTTGATCAGATTCCTTTTGTTATGTAGTGCTTTCACCTGTTTAGCCATAAAATTCTGTAATGTTCATACTTTCTGTGATCATATGTCATTTTTATCGAAACAAACAAAAAAAGGTCAAAAATAAAATATCACCCGCCCGCACTGATTGAAAGAAAGTGCCTGAGAACCATACCTTTTTGCTTAAATCTCTCTCTCTCTCTCTCTCTCTCTCTCTCTCTCTATATATATATATATATATATATATATATTTATAATAACTCGTGTATCCAATAAAAAAAGGGGCATCCAAGATTTAGCGAAGGATCCGTAATATAAAGGTTTATAACATATATACCAAAAACCTAAATTATTTACGTGTACATTTTACCTACAGCCTTGTAGATCGTATTTGACCTAAGAACGAGAGGGGGTTTCTTATACTGCGCGACCTAGAGCTCGCTGCAATAAACTTGAAGAATCCCCCTCCCTACATAAAAACACACTTTCACAAATGTTCTAAAGTCTAATGCCATGTCGATATTAGTGAACAACACTTGAAAACATATACATGAATGTAATGACGGATTTAACCATATTTACAAGATAATATAATATATACAAATATAATTTAAGACAACCATAGACTTTTCCGGAATATAGGTACATCAACCTTTTCAGTCTGTTTTAAATGTCCTTGGTTAATATAGAACAATTGTTCATATACTTCAATAACTACTTTTTATATAGATTTGGGATAAATACTGGGTTGTCCGTGACAACATTCTTGCAGCAGTTGTATCACGTAAACTATCAATGGTATCACGTTCACAAAGTTCTGTTTACATTTACAGCACTGCGTCACCGATAAAACACCGTCATTTGTTATAGATAAAGTTGGAATTTACGGAGTCCCATAGACGACATAACAAAAATATTTTGCTGAACACTGAAGAAAAAACTATCTCGTTCCCACGACTTACCATCTCGTTCCCACAACATACACGTTCCCACGAGATAGTATCTCGTGAGCACGACATACTAACTCGTTCCCACGAGATACTATCTGGTGCGCACGACATACTAACTCGTTCCAACGAGATACTATCTCGTGCGCACGACATACTAACTCGTTCCAACGACATATGATCTCGTGCGCAAGACTTACTGACTCGTTCCCACGCGATTCTATCTCGTGCGCACTATTTGCTCGTGGGAACTAGTTAGTCATGCGCACGACAAAGTGTGTCGTGTGAACTACAGAACTGTTTTTTTGTTCAATGTTCAGCAATATTTTTGTTTGTCATTTCGTCTCCGGGACTCTATAGGAATTCATGTTGTCGAAGCATCCTTTGTATTTACTATTTGTTTGTATCATAGATTTCATTGTCATTTTCAGTAGGGGCTGATATAGCTTGCGTTCGACTGGATATAGTGCCTTGAGCAAATAGACTGGCAAGAGATCTATCCCTTTCGAAGACACGGTGTCGTGTGAGGAGAATGAATAGCTCTACCATACTGTGCATACCACTATAGGCTGGCCTTATGTAAACAATACTATAAATGGTGGTTGAACATTTAAACGAGTAACCCATGGACAAGACGTTCAGCTGCGAAGCATGACCTGCGACATCATGGGTTGAGATTCACAAATTCCAGTCAGATTTTTGAAGAGCCTTATTGCCAATTTTGTTGAAACTTCCTACGATTGCAGAAATATATATCCAAGATTTCTGGTTAAAATACAGCGACTTGATGTTCTGAGGCAAAATGTATGGTTGTTGAGCTTTCAGGAACTAATCGCGTAGCTTGCTTGATACGTCAGTCGCAAAAGGAACACCACACAGGCCAAATATAAGATAAATCTAATAGCAAAAAAAATCAAGGAACTCCATGAATTAAATATTGGATAACGGGTGTTTTTGTGTGAAATTTTATTCACTTTCATAAATGATGGTCCTATTTTTAAAGAAATTATTGACCCAATCCTTTGCAAGATTACATTAACATACGTCCCATTGCATTCACTTTAACAGTTCTTGAGATAACATATTCAAAAGGAATTTAAAGATGGCTACCTGGTGGCCATATTGGACGTCTGATAGGTCTGAAATCAGACAAAAACATCATCTAAAAGGGACCAAACATTAAACAAATCACAAAAACTGCACTAACAAAAGGACTTCTAAGGTGGCTAACTGGCAGATATAATGGATTTCAGACAAGTCTGACATTTGATATCACACATCCCCCAAAATGAGACTAAACTTGTGGAAATTGCTCAAAGAATGTTACAGTATTGAATGTCAAAAACAATTCAAAAGGCATGATCAGGTTGGAGAGCTCCGATATCAGATTTGAGGACATGCATTTCTAAAAATTGTAAGTCCAATATATTTTAATTATCAACTTGCTTTTTAGTGGGGTCATCATGGTAGGTAAACTGCAAAACCTGAAAGAAAAAGAAATGCAGAAAGCATCACTAAGACTCTTCAGAAGCAAATAAAGCCATCCTAAATCCTGGAACGGACCCATATATTATCAGAACAAACACTATGCTGGTATATCTGATGATTTGTATAAAAATATTTAGATATCTAGGAATCTAAGTTTATTGCTATGATTCCATTAAATAAACGTCAAAATGTTCCCATCATCTTATAAATCAGTAGCTTAACCTTAATACATTACTCTAATAGTCTTAATGCCTGGCCCAAACATTTAGTTATACCTCCAGCAACAGAGGGTTTTGTTATGCACTGATGATGTTCTTATCATTCAATGTGCTGATACAAAAGGAAATAATATATTACAAGTATCGCTCCCAATTACTGCAACACAGTGAGATGTACCAGCTGGAGTGCAATAGTTATAAAGACATGAAAACTAAAGATTGTCTTCACAGTAAGTTTTAATTGTGAACATCCCTGACCTATGACTTGGCCTTATGTCCACATAGCAGCTTGATTCTTTCTGGAATGATGGACAACTACTAACCAGTTAAACTGGAGCAATTACTTGTTTGAATAACTTTAACTTTCAACCTTTAACCTCCTCACCAGCTTACCCCAAAATCAGTAAGTTATTTCTTCCACCCAAAAATATGAAGTTTGGATCAAATTGAGAGAGGCATAGATGAGGCATATTTTAAAGACTGGGATGAAAAGTTTAGATTGAAATATGTTCAAAAGCATTCGGAAAAATTTAGTACTGTGACCCTAACCTCTGACCTTATGAACTCAAAATCAATAGGGTTCTTCCCCTATTGTTGGTAAGCCATATATGACCGACGGAAGGTATAGGTTGAAACGATGTTTGGCTACAAGAATTAACTCTGGGGGGCAAACACACCACGTAACTTGGGGGGCAAACACACCACGTAACTCGGAGAATATACGTTGCTGTGACCTAATTTCAGGTTTGCAAGGATTTCTTTTTAGAACTAAGACTGCGTGATCCTATCACTTATGGTTACGATTTGTGCCCTGCTAATGGCCGGACGGACAGACAGAAAGACGACGGACAAAGTCCCTTCGCTATAGCTCAGCATGACTGAATGTCAGCTGAGCTAAAAAGCTACAGTTTTAGACAAAAGCATTCAAATATCGGATTAAAAAAAAGATGTAATCTTTATATATACATGCTGTGAAAATTAAACTAACAGTGTTCATCGGGAAAAAATGTGCCTGGGTCAGAGTTGGACAAAATTTTATGTACGGAACTTACATTTATACTATAACTTTGACAAAAAAAATATATGCTCAAATATATGGTACACAAATAATTTTATATTAAATATAGTTATATCCTTATAAAAAAAAATATTCTCCAGCTTCACCCGTTATCCTGAAAGTAAGTTAATATATTTTCTGATGTTTTGACATAATGTTAGGGTCCGTAACAAGTGCATAGGAAATATACTGAGGATCACATATGCTTTTCAGTCCTGGCGTGTAGTCTTGAAGTGTAACACAGGTTTTTTTTTTCAATGAAGGTTTTTGCTTAATTTCTCGAAGTAACTAAGCAGCAGTGATCCAATTTTGGGTTTGGTATATGGGAGAACTTTGGGACATCCAGCTTTATATCGGGTTCTGGATTATTTGGGCTAACGGTTTCAAAACGTGCCTTGTTAACGGATAACGGACAAAGCACTTTGAAAAGACTTATTGTCAGCAGAGCTAAGAAATCACACTCATACTTTTCACACAGGGTATCACTTCTAAAAAAATAGACGTTATATTATATAAATAAAATTTATTTTGCATATATATAAGCATACATGTGTTTTAAACATGATATTCAATGATATAAAATAAAACAAGTGCAAAAATACACATCAGCTATTGCCTGATCGTCAAAGTATACCGAAGTGCCTATACGCGCCATCGTGTGTTAAAAACATTAATTATTATCGGTGTTATTGATATATTATTTTTTTCAGAAGGATGGGATCAAGAACGCAAACGGACAAATAGTTCAAGCAAGGTATAGTGTTCCTGTTTATTATGATTCCTCCTTCTCTTTTTAATTTTACATGGTCCGGTCCAGTATTTTGTGTTGCTGGTCCGGTCCTCCCTAAAAAGTTCTGTGGAAACCTATAATTTTGTCAGGCAAATTATTTTGTCACAGTGGTGAATCATTTTGTCAGGCGAGTCATTTTTAGGTGTGTCATTTGTCAACTTAGTCATTTTGTTGAGTAAATTGGTCAGTTTTACAAAAAAGTCACGACTCCAATCACTCTTGCAAAAACGAGCACAGATGTAGTCAGAGGTACTCGATCATATGTAAATTTCCCAGTCTTCAATTATACATGATTAAGAAAATGCATTTCTGGAAATGTGTACACATATATGGTACAAATATCTTGACAATTTTTAAAAACATTTCAATAATGTTGAAATAGCTCATTCTCACACATAAAAAGTTTACGTAACCAAAAATATATCTTGGAATATGCAATAAGATAAGGCTATAACGCATAACACACCATGGATTATGAAAACCTGCAGGTCTTTGGGTGTTAAATGTTCTGACTGACACACGAAGGTATCTATTTAGCAGTATAAGTGTATAAATATAGCAAATGAATACTGTATCTTAATTGAGCTTCTGTTAGTCATGATAAATGGATAATGTCCAAGGACATCCTGGCCGGAAATTATATACATTGGTACCTGTCAAAAAGACCACCTGTGGAATAAGACCACCTGTCGATTAAGACCACCCTTGAGTGAACCAAAACATTAGTATTGGTTACAACTAACCTGTCCATTATAAGACTGATATTCAACTCTTATGGGGGTCTGGTTACCTGGGGGGGGGGGGGGGGGTGGAAGGCCCAACCCCAGTACTTTTTTTCAGCCTACAACATCGGAAATAAACAACATACCCTTACTATATACCCATATATATATATATATATATATATATATATATATATATATATATATATATTCTGATTTAAATAAACAGTATCAGCAGAATGTATGTACATGATTTGAGTTTTAATATAAAAGTTTGTTTATTTTGGCATAGTTACTGAGAAAGGAATAAGTAAAATTGTAAAAACATGAAATTTATTAAATACATGAAAAATATAGATCCTTATATGGAATGATACAAAGAACTTGAAGGAATATATGATCTGTAATTATTAAAACTAGCATCATAACTATAATCTCATAAAAAATGGCTATGTGAGTCCTGTTTTTAATACAGCTATGATATATTAAGCAAATTGTCTTTTTCATATAATTTTTGAATCGTATTGTACACTGGTTGTCCTTGATCTTGAAGCATCTCAGCTAAAAACAAAACCTCATCATAATTCTGTTTGCACATAATTTCCACTAGGTGGCGCCTCGGGGGTAACGTCAACACTGCAAGACTTGCCATCTTACGAACAATCCATATATGATGTTTCGCTAATGTTTTGTCATAAATTTCTTTCGCAATCACTGAAGTAGGCTCAACCTCTGGCCTGACGAAAATTTCCTTGATGAAAGCCAATATGAATTCCAGCGCTCTGTGAAGTGTTAACAGACACTCTGTACCTGTTCGTAAATTGGACGGAGAGGCCACAAATCCATGAGATTGTTCGTATTCCAGCATCGACTGCACTGTTACATATTTTCCACCACATTTCATTTTCCGATGGTTGGCAAGAGTTTCGATTTTATGTCCCAGATCTCTGCTCACAAAATAAAACAGTTTTCCAACCAGTTTGAAGAACCTGAAATATAGATATGAAAAAACATAATAAATTTGTGATGTCAGGCAGTGGTTGCAGGTGGCGCCATCATCTTTAGTGTATGTTATAAAGCTATCCAAGAAGTACATTTGTACGAAATATTTAGCCTTATCGGTCAAACTGTTCCCGAGACATGTGGGCTAATGTGTGGAAACAGACGCACAAATGGACGCTGGGCAGAGAGGAAAGGTCAGAGGTCAACCAAAAATGAGGGCTCAGCAGTTCACGTGACCTGATCATAATTCTGAAATTCAAAAAATTCTGCCCACTGGTTACGGAGGAGTTCTCCGGAAACCTATGCGGCAATGGCGGTGGCGACGTTCAAATGAAAATATAGTATCCGCAAATCTCTGTTTTGGTGGATACAATGATTGTAGCTGGCACCACCAGTCTTGTATACAACTAAGAGATATATACATATGCCCAATGTAAGACTGATATGTCAAACCCTTCCTGTGAAATAAGCAGGGACATACACTGTGCAAAAATTATTGTATATGGCGCCACCAGTCTTGTACACTATAAAGCTACCCAATATGTATAAACATGCCCAATTTAAGGCTGATGTATCAAATTCCTCTGTAGAAATAAACAGGTGCATACACTGCAAAAGTCAATGTAGGTGGCACCACCTGTCTTGTAAATGAGAATACCATCAAAGACGCATAGACAGGTCATAATATCAAGCCAATACATCAAACTTCCCCAGAGTTTGATGCACTGGGCTGACCAGGCTTAGGCTAGTAAGGCAGTTGCCCACAAGTGAACTGTGCAAATTACTGCACTGAGTGAACTCTTGACTTGCACCTGGCTAGACTGAGTGAACTTTTGACCTGTACTTGGCTGCACTGAGAGAACTCTAGACCTGTTGCATAATCTGACACAGTTGGCAGTTTGCCAAAGCTATAAATAGATCCAGGCTGAACTTTGGTGCCAAATCTGATGCACTGAGCAGCCTGCTAAAGCTATAAATAGGATGCAGCTACTGCACTGAGTGAACTCTTGGCCTATACCTGGCTGCACTTCTTCCAATCCTGGCACTGTGCAAAAAATATTATCAGAGCTGACATCATCTTGGCTAATGGCCAACATTAAGGCACTGGCAATCTGCCAATGGTAAACCAAGTGCTGCCATCTGTACACTAAAGTGGTCCCTACTTGAAATAATCTTGAAATTAATTTTCTCAATACAAATTACTTTTCAGATGACTTTTTATAAAAAAAAAAGAAACCAGGAATATATGTAATATTATTACAAATGCATACTGAATGTAAAATTAAAATACAGATATATCTCATTGATGGCAAATTCTTGAATTAACTTGAGTAGGGATACCAATAATTTATAATCCATGTACAGTTGTCTTTATATAGCCACAGAGAGCTGAATATCCATGATTGTAACATTGCCTGGTATGATGAATAACTTAAATCATAAATCTAATTTTTTTAAAAGCTTTCAAAAAACTTTCTTTCCAATATTAACCAAAGATAACCTGAAATCTAAATGTCTAGTGGCATGATGTAATAGATGCTGATAAACTGGTGCCAGGCTAGATGTAACAGCATCACACAGCTAACATATATGGTAAAATGACTCAATTCAATCTCCATAATTCAGCCAAAAATCATTCATGTGGAACCATTAATGACAATTATTATAAGAATTATTGTAGGGATTAATCTTGTAAAATATTTAACAAACTGGCTTCAGTGGCATCAGTCGAAAAACGTTTTGCAGGTTGATAACTCACTGATAACAGCACACTGGCTAAGTTCAGCTCCCATAACTCAGCCAAAAAGCACTGAACCAAAACCATTTGAACAAACTTGAATCATCAACATCTGAGGATAATTAATGTGTGAGATTTAAGAAATTGGCCCAGTGGTTTTTGAGAAGAAGATCTTTGTAGCCACTGAGCTAAAATGGGCTGTTACAGCATATGACTTAATTCAGCTTCCCATAACTTAGCCGAAAGTCACTTAACAAAGACCATTTGAACAAACTTCAGAAAGTACTACCCTAGGATCATTTCTGTGCGATATTAAACATTTTGGCCATATGGTTTCAGAGAAGAAGTTTTTTGTAGCCCTCAGTGTGATACAGGCACTGATGACCCCGTACAAAAAAGGCCGATGCAGGTGGCACCACCAATACCTCAATGTCAGATATGACCTATGTGACCAACATTGGCATAAAATTTGGTGATGATAGCTTCAGCCGTTTCTGAGATTTAAAATTTAAATATGCTTTTTTGCACAGTTAACAAAGTTCAACCTCCTGTAACTCGGCCAAAAATCTCTGAACTGAAACGATTCGAACAGACTTGAGAAAGATTGTTCCAGGGATCATTTCTGTGAAATATTGGACAATTTGGCTGGACAGTTTTGGAGAAGAAGATTTTAAATTTTTTTTAGCTCTTTCCCTATAAAATCAAAGAAAATGCAGTTAGCAAAAAAAAATAAACTAAATCCGATATTGTTTTTTTGATGACTGATTATTTGCAAAAAATTTGGTGATGCTAGCTCCTGCCGTTTTTTGAGATAGCTACGGTTAACGTACAGACGACGCACAAAGCACGACTTACGACGCCGCACCATCCCATAAGCTCACAGGTTCGCTAAAAAAATTGCAAGGGGGTAGGGGCAGAAATTTGGCCCTAAAAAGGGCCTAGAATAATTCCTGAGATATAAGAAAGTCTGAACACAAAGGTAACCAACAATAAAACTGAACCTTGTACAGCTAGCACCTGCCAACATTAACTTGACCTTTCAGCATGATATTCAAGTCATACTCTTTTAAATATTCAATCAATACTAGTTATTCCTCATTAATGAGGTACAGTAAAACCTTAATGAAAGACCACTTTTCTTATAAGACCACCTATCTATTAAGACCACCCTAGGGTGAACCGAAAGCATTTACATCGGTTATAACTGAACTATCTAATAAGATCTCCTGTGATTTAAGATCACTTTCAGAGAGTCCATAAAAGGTGGTTTTATAACACATTTGGGCAGATCCAAATTGTTTGCCAGCAGGCACATCCTTTTATAAGGGTTTAAGGCCAAATCTGACTGGCCCCCTGTTTTCCATACTTGGGGATTTATTTGTTAGGTTTTGTCACAAATCCAATTGAGTTGGACCCCTCCTTTTCCTCAGTTAATCTTGGATCTGTCCCTGTTTATGTGGACAACATAATAAACAGCCTGTGTATGGAGGGAATGGTGTTTTCTAGTCTATTTTCATGAAAGATCAAGGGACTATCCTTATATAATAAGACATCAGGGCCCAGTTTCAGTAAACTGACTTAAGCCAGTATTACTTTGCCTTTTTGACGTATGTCTCTTTTGTCAAAATTAAGCCTATTTCATAAAATTTAATATTAGTGACTTAAGTCACTTTGGTCAGCTAAAACGCTAAACCTTCACTGAAGAGGCTTAACTCTGTGCAAGATATCTGCCCTTTGGATGGATTTAAACCAGTTGTTTTCCATATTCTGCTCCATTGTTCATCATTTCATTAATGTGTGGCACTGAAAAGAAAATTTCCAAAGAACAGGCAGACTTGGCTTAATTACGTTTACCGAAACTGACTTATCTCGTGCACATACGTCAACTGGCTTGAGAGACATTTAAGTAAAACATGACCTATGGCATACACTTTCTTACTGAAACTTGATCCAGATCTGGAAAAAGACCCCTTAAATGCTTATACTATGGGACATTTCTTCGATTTTGTATTTGCTACTGACCTGCAGAGCTCTCTGAAAGCTTTTATGTATCCGTCTAAATAGATCTCATTTCCTGGTCCACGACATTCTCTGAACCCTGCAATCACGACTGACAGATCAAAGTCACGTTTCTTCCCATCTTCCAATGCCATCTCATCAAACAGTCAGAGGCAGTACTAAAATAAAGAAGAATAAACAAGTGACTAAAGGGTAATGATGTTCAGGCAAAATGAATGATAGTGTTAAGGATATATATTACTGCATGGTGTGTCAATAAGTCGATTTATTAATGGTTGTTTATTTTCTCATAAACCAGAACAAAAAATATTCTAATCCAGCAGACAAATTAAAGAAATATGTCAGTGGCAGATCCAGGGTGGGGGGGGGGGGGGGTCCGACCTCCTCCTTTTGATTGAGCCACAACAACCTTTCTCTTTAGCATTTTAAACCAATGTTTCTCATCTTGACATCTCCTTTTCTGGGTCAGAGAAGCTTTTTTTTAGGGTTTCCTATTGGTTGGACCCTCCCCTTTACAAAATCCTGGATCAACCCTCTGGATGGGATACAAAGTAGGAAATAACATTGAAACTTAACCTTGTGCAGTGAATTAGTGTCAACAACTTGGCCATTACCTTGTCCTTCAAAGAAGCCCAATCACCTATAATGCATGATGTATTAACACAAAAAAATAGCTCTTTCCCTTAAAAATAAATTTGCACCAGCAAAAAATATTGCCCTGAAACCGTATGCTTACTCCTATAAACAAGTGATTAAAATGATGAACCAGGCGCGATCACAGGTGTCAACATTAACATAGCATGGGCATCACAGGGCCACAACACATGTCAATCATGAGATGCCCTGACTGATTTGGCCATATAAATGTAATACATGTTCCCACTAGCTGAAACATCACGTGTTGTGGCTCAGTCCTCTCCAGTCACAGGACCTTGTAATTGTAAACAGATACACGTGGTCAGTGTTGACCAACACGTAGAGTAATAACATGGTGTAAAATAGCTGTATGCGAGGTACTGAGACTGTGTGCTAGGATGGTTTTGATGTGAAACTTTTGTAGAAATTGCAATACTGAAACGATACTGTGAAAGAATAGGTATATAATTTTGCTCTTGATTATGTTCCTTTAAGGTGTACCAGAAAAAAGTATAAATTCTTACCCAAAAAAATGGTTTGTAAACATTGTCAAGTTTGCAGATACAAAATTCCTTGTTTATAAAAATATGATATGCCATTATTATGAAATATTTTTTTTATGTCTCAGTATCACCAGACATTTATATTTGTCATTCTTCATCATCACTGACATCCCTTGGTGTGATGAAATATTGACAGAGCATGTCTTCTGCACTCAGCTGGTTCAGGTAAAAAGCCTATAATTAACACCTGAAGTTAATGATTTAAGAAAAAAAAATGTAAATTTCATTATTTTTTTGACGATCATAAGGCCTTAACACAATAATAGCTCTCCAGCAAAACTTAACGAACTGAAAAAATTATCCTATCATTAAAAAAATTTCTTATCATAAGACCATCATTTTTACCAAGATAATAAAACTTCTTGCCTAACTTTGTGTAACCGTAACAAATATTTCTTACCACTACATATTATTTCATATCCTAAAAGATTAATTTTGGTTGTGATTTTCCTCATTTTACTTTATATCCTGATGTCTGTCGTGCCCAGTGTCTACTGCACCTGTTGGTCCTGGGTGTGTATTTCTCTCCATTTCACTGGGTTATTACATCTACAATCCCCTAATGACTCATTCCTGTGGGTGATACACAGTCATAAGGCACAGGCAGCACAGCCTTGCCATTGAGATTGCAGTGTGCTCACCTTGGGTGGTGGAAGAACTCGAAAATTCTCACTACTCCACAGCTGATTTGAATTCTCAATCTCCCTAAACCATAGATACTAGTTTATATATACACACTTAATCCAGTAAATTGCAACAATATAAAGTGGAATATCTGTGTGTATGTGTATTGATTTATTTATAAATGAAATGTAATTTGTACTTCTGATGACACTGCTATTGTCAGAATATATTGATTTAGTATATATGTCTTATCTTTTCATATTGATTGTGTATTGCCTGTTCCTTTTTCCACTTGTGTGTCATTACATGTATGAACAAAAAAATATATTAATCAATAAACATATCTGTAAATTCTCAATCAAATTCTTTGCAAATATAACCTCACAAACAGGAATTTGAAATATATTTTACATGTCCATAACAAATCTCAAAATTTTATCTAACATAATAAGAATGAATCGCTTGGCTTTCACACTACTGAAGGTAAAAATACAGACTAGGGACCTTGAAGGTAAAGGTCAAGGTCACCAGGTATCAAACTCATCTGAGATTTTGGTGGGAACGTGCCATGAACGTGCCAAGTTTAGGGGGAAAATATGCAGGCCTTCAAAAGTTATCACATTCAAAAGTTAATCCAAACAATTTTACATTTTGGCAGATATGACCTTGAAGTTGCCCGATTCAATCAGACTTAGTATTATTAGGCCCTGCCATATAAGGCAGCTAGGGCCTAATAATATTGAGTCCGATTATATAAGGCTAACCTTAGAGATGAAGGTCAAGGTCACCAGGTTTCGAACTTGTCAGAGATTATGGTTGGAACCATGAGTGTATTAAATTTAGGTGGAAAATATGGAGTCCTTCAAATGTTAGAGAGTTCACAAGATATCCTACAGGCACCGCTGCTGCCAACGACAGACGATGGCACTGAAAACAACATGTCTCCCTTGGAAGGAGGAGACATAATAGGTGTCACTTCTCGATTTATTTTACTGGATGTGTTTCGTGACGTCATTGACAAAAATACCAAAGTAGGTTCACTTTGCACAAAATAAATGTGGGTTCATGGGCAGAAATGTGGAAATTTATATAAAAAAAAAAAAGTTTGTTCACTAGTTGAGAGTCTACTTGGCATTGAACCCAAATTTTTCTGCATACAAATGATGGTTCATTTGTTGTTTAGCCTCCTGAAGTTTATCCCCATATAATGCACCTGAACTTTTTTTTCTATTAGTCCTTAATAGTCACAATCAACAGGAACAATTATGTGGTTCGGTGGTTCCATATGCAGGTTAGAGGCATTTATGGTTTATACTTAAAACAGTAAAACTGAAGAAAACAACTTAAAACAGACAAAACTATAATATATATAAACATTTTCATATTTAACATATATAAAATTTCTTAAGCACATGAAGTTAAATTTAGAATTCATATTGCTGATTTCTTACAGACCTTAGAAGTGGTTCAATTTCACAATCAATGTTGATATTAGTGGACATTCAGTATGTTCATCACACTCTTGTGCACAGACACTCAGTAGAACCTAGTGATAGCAGTGGAGCAAGAAACAGAACTGATACCTGCTAACATACAGGTTCTCCACATTTGTCTAATGAACTGTAATTATTGACTATGTATAGGATTCAGTCTGGTTCTAATACAGTACACCCACAGGCAGTCCTAAATATAGTGTTGCCTCTCATTTCTGACTGCAATTAATCATACATCAAACCTAAGGTGATGTAACCTCAGCTGTAGGGTATTTGCTCTTGAGACCATCCTTTTTTTGCAGATCTCAGACTTTGTTTTCTGACTTGGCCACAGAGGTTCTGTTCTCATAGGTTTCGTTCTCAGTCATGGCTTCAGAGGTTCTGTTCTCAAAGGGTCTGGTGACAGTCTTGACTTCAGAGGTTCTGGTCTCAGACTTGGTCTCAGAGGTACTGGTCTCAGACTTAACTTAGAGGATTTGGTCTCAGTGGTTCTGGTCTCAGAAACGGGCTTGGAAGTTCTTGTCTCATTCATGGCTTCAGAGGTTCTGGTCTAAGACTTAGTCTCACATCTTCTGGTATCAGACTTAGCTGAGAATTTCTGGTCTCTTACTGGGTCTCAGATCTTCTGGTATCAGACATAGCTGAGAGGTTCTGGTCTCTGACTGGGTCTCAGAGATTCTGGTTTCAGTCTTGGCCTCAGAGGTTCTGGTCTAATACATGTATGTATGTATAGACTCAAGTTTTATTTTAAAGCAGGAATATATGAATATAAACTGAATAAATATGTCTAGATAAATTCTCATCAATCCTTAAGAAGCACTCAATTATCTTAAAATAAAAATTGAATTTTAATTGCTCAGTCAGAGGCTTTACCATTTTCAATAGACTTGATTTCCTGAATTGCCATTTCTGCTGGCAGGAAAGGGTTTCTGCCACTCTCTGCATGCCTTTGGCAGAAATAGGTTTCTCCCGGCAGAAACCCAACCCTGGTGTCAACACATTTGGTTTGTGCGTTGGTGTTTCGGACCCCTTATGCAATTCCCTTCTTTGTGAATAAAGAATAAAGTTTATTTAATAAACAATGCATCTTGTTTGAAAGAGCTGTTTTTAAGCTCGAGCATTTCAAGCTAAAAGTATTACCGAACAGTGCAGGAAAGAATTTTACTGTTTTAAATGAATAAAAGCTGGTGACAAAAACTTTTTTAATACCTATTTTTATCTTTGATTTAACGTTTTTGACCCACCAACCCTTCTTAAAACCTCCTACAAACTAACCAAACTTACCTCTCTCCCTGTATGTGATTACTAGATGTGTCAAAATATAAATGTTGAAACTGAAATACTGAAGTTTGTCCAGTTCCAGATACAGATCTAAATGTCACTTGCCAGCCATATCACTGGCTTTCCACATAAAATTGTTGTTGTTATGAAACTGTGGTTATGTATCAAGGCTCATGGATTGAGCACAATGGACAATCAATGATTTATATGTGGGACTGTATAATATGCTAATTCAGAACACATGCTGGCAAGCTTCAATATGGTTTTGTCGCTCGTATCACTCAGTGGTTTTAACTATAGGAAGACTGGTTATATATGAAGCACATGCAGCTGTGACTTAATACTGAAGTAACTTTTAACCCATAATTAGTGGTAGGAATTGGTTATTAAATCATAATCAATGATTGAAAAATAAAAGCCACTTATGAAATATTATGAATCACTTATTTTATGCACTTTCTATATTACCTTGAAATCAACTGAACACTAGTACCTAAAATATTGACCCCAGTTAATAATGACATTTCTATCGAAATTCTTTATGAAACCATTAATCAACCTGCATCCAAGGTCAACTTGCCATTGGACGATTGTTGGCTGCACAAAGTTCAGTTTTGATGCTGTTCCTTACTTTGTTTTCATGTATCTCTGACATGATACAGTTTCTTTGCATGTGCATACGTAATGGATTGTAATAAATCATGCAAAAATTTAATGGATTTAATCGTTTTTGAAAGAAACAAACAATCAGTGATTTAATCAATTAATCCACATACCACTATCCATCATATAAATAAATCTGTCCTTCTTATATATATATATATATATATATATATATAGTCATGTATTAACATCTTTATCAGTGATTTTTTATAAAATTATACCTTATTTATTAGTATATGATCTTTTTTAAAAGGATTTTTTACAAAAGGTTTCAGTTCAGTCCTCTCAAATATAAAATTCTACTTGCTCCAGAGATTTACCAGGGAATCCCTGATACAGGCCAGGGACATGTTGGCCTGGGGCAATGGGTGTAGCAATATATATAATAATACAGCTATATGATAGATATAAGACACCACATGTAGCTATATAATAATAATAATATTAATGATAATATATGTGAATAGTATATATAAAATGTTTGTTACATATGGGTAAATATTGCTTAAAATATAACTATCAATAATATTATAAAATATTTTAAATATTTTTTTTGTAATTAAAATACTATATTGTACTGCACACACACACATGAACAAACACTATATATATATATATATATATATATATATATATATATATATATATATATATATATATACATATATACATAACATATATATATATATATATATTAGAGAGAGGTAGGTTCTATAAGTTATATTAAAAATATATAGACCTTTGTGTGTGTTAATTATTAATAAAGAATTAAGAAAACAATTATGTTAAAATTACATCCTGTCTGCCTGTTCCCACACCCGAAAAAAATGTTGCCGACTCACAACTCAAGTAATCTATCATGTCTTTGTTGATACACATATTACACAGTCAGTAACTTGTTAGTGTGTTTGCCTTGATCGAAATAACTTACAACAGCTTAACAGTTGTTGAGACCGTGTAGTGTGAGCTGACTGGGCTCGGGTCATTTTGGAACAACAAGAAAACGAATAGGCCTATAGGTCCCAACAAAAAAAAACAATACCATATTGAAGCAGAACCCTGTGTATTAACCACAAATGAAAGTTCATACATGACTTCAAGACCCAGAAAACCACCTGTATAGCACTTCAGAAATGAAATATTTCTTCATAAATTCCAAAGTAAAGTTGATCTCATCTAAACTGCCGAGTATTTGTGAACCTTTTAATTGACAAGCTGCCAAGCGCCTGGTTTCACTTGCATACTTGTCTCCAAAACATTCTACATAAGACATTGATAAACAAACTTACCTGTAACAGGTATATGCAGCTATCCGTATGTATAAGTATCGATGTTCGAATATAAATGTCGAGCTATAATATCAAACTATGTGCTGGTTTAACGTAGAGTTCCGTATATGTAAGTGTCGTTGGATGTCCCGCCCTGCTCGTGTCTGGTTCACGTGTTGTTGTTTGTTGTTATGAAACCTGCAGCTATGGTTCATATACTACCCACCAGAGGGCGTCGTGTAGAACGGCCGGACAGGGTGCTTGTAACGCCAGCATACAGCTGATTGATTGCCTACTCATAAACTGCAGCCTCGGGCAGTGCTGCATGGGGTACTGTTTGCACAATGACAGTACAAGTTGGAGCCAGCTAGCTGTGTGACACCCTATCAACCTTACAAAGTGCTTTTTATCAGTGCTCTACTGATAGTGCATGTTCCTGTTTAATTAAAAATAATTCATAATGCATACAGCCACACTTGAATACATATATAATAATTACTGTATAAAAGCTTTGAAATAATTATTTACTGTATAAAAGCTTTGAAATAATTATCTATGTATGAACTTGACTGAATCATTCGACATTTATAAAAGGTATATTATCATTTTTCCATTTTAAAGAAATATATAGCAATGGGAAATGTCATTAGATACACTTTTGGGACATGCAACTTTATGTATCGCGGATGCTATAGCTAAGCTATAATTAACCACCAGAGCATAAAAATACAAATACCAATTTGGCAATTTTAATACCAGGTCTAGTAATATATAATTGCTATGTTGCTTTTAGGGAGGGGGTAGAGTATCTTATATATATATATATATATATATATATATATATATATATACGAAGACATGTAAATGAATATATATATATATGTATATACGAGAGAGAGAGAGAGAGAGAGAGAGAGAGAGAGAACCAATGCCCCCTGATGTTAAGGGTGCAGGAGGGACACAAACCCTACCACATTTTGTGAAAAAAAAGTTCAGTCTAAATGAAGAATTCTAGGGCACTTTCCTTGGTATGTATAATGAATTTCTACTCCTGAATAAACTAAAATATGATAATCTATAAAAGGCCTGAACCAACAAAAATGCCCCCTGCATGTGTACCAGCCTGTGTTCTAACAATAATCATGTTAAAATATAGACTTTTACACTATTCTGAATATCTTAATAACTCTACTGAATGAATTCAAATTATTTCAGTTGTTCGACTATTGAAAGACTTTGATGTCAACTTAACCCTGTTAAGGATTTGTTAAGAAAGTTATAGCATAACTTCACCAGATCTGTACAGAAATATTTTTGAAATCTAATTACCCGAAGCGCGAAAAAAAACATACTTTCGTGCAAAAAAAATTTACATTTCTACAGTTACCTTTGTCGAAAGCGTTTACTTTTATCTTAAATTCCATGGGATTTGGACACCCCTCTCCCCTTCCCAACCCGAAGCGTACGGAACTAAAATCGGCTTACGTACGTACAACCCATACGCCAACTTTCAGTCAGCTACACGTGTATAGAATGCGCCCTCAAATAGGTTAAGCCTGACCGGAAACAGAGGAGATGGATTGGTCATTACGAATTAATGGCTGTATTATGAGACCCACATCCAACCTATGGACAGGACCATATATATATATATATATATATATATATATATATATATATATATATATATATATATATATATATTACGAAACCGCACTTCGGGTAAGGAGATTTCAGATGTTTATTGTGAACGCCATGAGGTTACATATGGTTTCGTCACAGCTTTCAAGAGACTGCAGTGGCATGGGTGTTGCCTGCAGGATTTGGGAAAGGGCGACTGCCGGGGGGGGGGGGGGTTATGTTCGGATGAGACGCAGAATACCCGCTGGTCATGTATGTTAGCCTTGTACTTCAATATCCTTGTAACATTTTAAATTGACCCATTTAAATGCCTGACCTGTGTTAAAAATACTTGAGAGTGCTATCCTTAAACATGCAGCATATATATCTGCAAATATTCCGTTTGATTCTTCTGTACACGAGCGGATATATATGCTTACACTGTGCCCTGTTAGTGACACAAAGCATATATAAATATAGCGTCAGTATGACGGAAAAGTTTTTATTCAACCAAAATGCAAACCAAAATTAAAAAAAAAATATGATTGTTGCTTATGAATATGTCCCTTTAAGACTCAAAAGAAGACAGAAAATTGACTCACAAATTATTCATTTGGTTGGGATAAATGATTCATTATCTACAGTTTCCTAGTATATGCAGATGAAAGTTTAGAGTAATGAAACTTGATGACTAATTTTTTTTTCATTTATTGTTATTAATTACTTTTATTCTTTAATTTGCAGTTATTTAGTGTCCGGAAAGTTTTTATTTAATAATACATGCGAAGTCGAATATGTGTTTGGTGGGGGGGGGGGGGGGGGGGGGGCATATGGCCCCATGCAGTACCCCTTGGCTAAGCCCTGTGTGGCGTACCAAGTGCCTATGCTGACCGGAACGACCACATTGACTTTAGTGCACAAACAAATATTCTGTAAATAGAAAAAAATTACATAACAGGATAAGCATATATAATCTGCATGGTAACTTAATTTTTCGTATACATCTGATTTGTGATAACGTTTAACCTACCGGGTCACTTATATTTGGTGAGTGATGTATAGTATTCAATTAATAAAATGAACGCGTACGATAAATATATACACTGTCACTTCTAATTATAGGGCGGGTTATTGAAATAAAAGTTTAGATATTGATACCAGCAACAATTTTAGCATGGTGATTTTAAACATATGAAACTGAGAAACTGGTATAAGTGCGACTTCAGATCAACCTTATATTTCAGTGTTAAAGAGGTATCATCCAAGAATGATGAAACCCAGAAGACCGAATGTATAAAAAAATTGAAATGACCGAATTTTGAAATGCCGAATATATTACAATTACATAGAAATATTTAATATTTAACATAAAATTAATAAGATATTTTTGTTGTTAAACTCTTATATTACTTACAGGTTAATAGAGTGGAACCTCTCCTTACGGGCACCTCTGTACTAAAGGCACCTCCTATTTACTGCTATACTTAGGAGCAGTCCCTTGAAGGTCGGAAAATCTATAAAGGGCACCTGTCTACTGCGGGCAAAATGCCCGGTCCCGTCAGTGTCCGTAACCTGGAGGTCCTACTGTACATTGAATCTGTATCCAGGATTTAATACATTTTAAAAATGTAAAATGATCATCGATGTTGACAGCGTGCCTGGCTCAGCTATATGCAAACAAGCTCATAACTAGTTTCTTGTATATGTTACACAGTTACATCATAATCATAAAAAAGAAGCGGCCTTTTTTTTCAAGTGCATTGCACGGCAAACGGGTGCTCGATGCATTAAGATTCCAACGGCGGATTCCGCTCCGAAATGACCCGAATCCACGACTGAGTGCATGCACAATAATGCATTTCTACATATATATTCCTGTAAGAATATCAGAGGACCTAGATAAAACTTTGATGGCTTATTTTCTGATAAATTTTATAAAAATGAAAACACCCCAATGACCTCCTCCTTTCTTTGAAATATATACTCAGGGGCGGATTCAAGGGGGGGGGGGGGGGCACAGCGGGCGATCGCCCCCAATTTTTGGGCTCATGAAAATTGCAAATTGTATCAATATTTTCTCGGATAAGGTACTTTTTTACCTTATCCTTGTTAACTTCTTGACAGTGAAATATAACATCAAGAATTCAAGATAATCAGCACTGCATTTAACACACAAGGAACAAACAGTACCAGAAATATTAACTTGTCACATGAGTAAATGCTAACGAATAAAGTCATATCTCCGATACTGTGACCACTTGAAGCTAGTCCTTGTACTAACATCACTGGAAGATCAAGTCCAGTAGGCCTAGGCCTACACCAGTGTTAGGACCATTCATATACCAGCAAGTCACTAGGTTATGCCAATATTCTAAAACTTCTGCTTCGTATCAAATTTATCAGAAACACAAATGTCTGGTTAAAGTGCCCGAAAATGCTCAAATTTGATTTCTTAATCATGATATCTTCGAAAATTTGTCTGACCGTGTCTCAATAAGACAAACAGAAGTGATTTAGTCCTATATTCTAAAACTTCTGCTTTGTATCAAATTTATCAGAAACACAAATGTCTGGGTAAAGTGCCCGAAAATGCTCAAATTTGATTTCTTAATCATGATATCTTCGAAAAATTTTCTGACCGTGTCTCAATAAGACAAACAGAAGTGATTTAGTCCTATATTCTAAAACTTCTGCTTTGTATCCTATTTATCAGAAACACAAATGTCTGGTTAAAGTGTACGAAAATGCTCAAATTTGATTTCTTAATCAAGATATCTTCGAAAAATTTTCTGACCGTGTCTCAATAAGACAAACAGAAGTGATATTGTCCTATATTCTAAAACTTCTGCTATGTATCCTATTTATCAGAAAGACAAATGTCTGGTTAAAGTGCCCGAAAATGCTCAAATTTGATTTCCTAATCATCATATCTTCAAAAAATTTTCTTCACCGTGCAAGTGAGGGGGACGCCCCCTCCCACAATGTCTGGTTTAAGTTCACGAAAATGCTCAAATTTGATTTCTTAATCATCATATCTTCAACCCCCCACCCCCCCCCACCGAGACCAATATGCAATCAAGAATCTGAGCCTTCGCCCCCCCCCCCCCCCCCCAACAGTTTGTTCTAGATCCGCCACTGATACTGCTCAATCACACCATATTTTGTCCCGGGTAGCAGCTGCCCATTGTATTATCAGAATGGTTGTTTTAGCAAACGATCGGGTACTCGAGTCCTATAGTTGGGTGATGTCTATCATGTACTCAGAAGAGCGCTACCCGGTTCAGGACTGGTTGTAGGCTGTTATAAGTTCATTTGTACTTAATCCAACCCACCACAAAATTGTGGTAATCGAGCTACTGTTTGCACTTGTATTTCCATGGAAGTAAATGTCATGCATAACATTTAACTGTTCCATCGTACCATTCAGCTGCGTAATTGCTTTATTTAATGAACCCTTAAGCATTCAATACCAACTGTTCCCTTGCATCCGGATGTCAATATTTTACTTGAGGCCTACTCCAAAGTTTAGGTTATGAGAATCCGCCCACTTTATAATTACCAAACCAAACTGGTTTGGGGGAAACTGTGAAACCGTCTCCAGAGATATCGTAACTTGATAACTATACTGGCATGATGGCGGCACTGGGCAAAATAAGTGCGATTTTGTGAATTATTTTATTAATTGACACTGTTAATGCCTCTTGGAGGTAAATTAGTAATGAGTTTAATATAAACAGTCTTTCCAAAGTGTTTTGAATTCAATATTCCCTCTCTTAACCCTTCATAGCTAAAGATGAGCCGCACGTGTCACGTATGTCAATGTGTATTTGACACGCGGATATGTTAAGGAACGCAGCGAAATAGTCTATTTGAGTATTTTCATCCTAATTGTAATATTTATTGGCCAGGCGTAATTAATAATGCTAATTCTAGGTCCAAAAGTGCCCAGGCATGGATGTCAAACTTTTGATTATATTTTCATCATTAATATGTTTAATTATATTGAAAAAATACGATGTCATCATAATTTGTCTATAACAACCGAAACCGTCCATGCACTTATATAAATATAAGGCAAAACCCTATAGATCCGGTTTTCCTGTGGGAAGATATCTTTTTGGCTAATTTGATGCCCTATATGTACAGCACGTAGCCTATATATGAAATTAATTTTAGCAGAGCACTACATTCCTTGGGAAGATATTGTTTTGGCTAATTTGATCCCCTATGTGTACAACCTATCTTAACACCGTTACATACCTAAAGCAGTTCTTCGAAATTATTATTAAAGCTTGAATGGTATCGTTATATTTTCCTACCAATATCACGGTTATAAACAATAATTTGAGATAAAAATAATAATTTATAAAAGGAAGACAAATTAAGAATGTAGCCCATTTTCAGAATACAAGGCTGCTGAAGAAGAATAATGGTGTTGGACAATAATTAACGTAATCGATGGTAAAGTTAGTTTTTAAAGCAGGCTTTTCTGTGAATCATTTTTTAGTGTTTGTAGTTAATTTGGATGGTAATTTAATGTTTGCAAAGCGGTTTTATGATCAATGGAGGTATAGGCTACAAGACGCACATCCAATAGTCTTGCACTGTAATAAGTGGAAAGGCAAACTTTTTTAACGGTTAATGTTAAAAGACGCAACTGCCGATATATTCATTGTAGCTGTAAGTGATAAATTATCTCATGAATATCTGAACTACTGTACCTAAGATCAAATATTATTTGTATCTGACACCGATATAACTTGTTAATTCTCCTCGGCCTGGAGGTTTTACTAATCCGCTTCACATCAGTTCAATTTCATCCCTCTTTTTTTATCTGGCCCTTTCATGTGCGAGTTTTTCTGTTTCATCACATTCACATTAAGCGAACAAATGTCATGAAATTAGCAAAGAAAAAAAAAGAAACAATCACAATCTGGATATGAAGCTCTAAAGTCTAATTCTGGTCACATGATTGATTTTAGATGGAAACATTTAAAAAGATAAAGAAATATGAAAGAATAGTGATCCTCGTTAAACCGATAAAATTCTGAACAAAAATGTCAGTTTTATATAATTTTTAGTATATATATATATATATATATATATATATATATATATATATATATACAGTCAACCATGTTTATTGTCATGTCGCCTGTACAGGTTTAATTCATGACAATAAACAGGTGGTGATATTATGCGGGCTTCAAAATCAGTTTCTTTTGATTCAGATAAGAGGTGTACCTCATGCAGGTTATTAAATAAATCGACAACAAAGAGGAGGCAGAAATGTTCATGAATATTTATATTGTACAACAGCATGTCAAATCACGTAAAAGCACACCTGAAAGTTGTTACCTGCATTTTTTTTGCCAGAGAGTCTGTAGTAGCTTAAATTGATCCGAAAATGTAAAATTCTGAAATGTAATCCACATAAAGTATGATGCCAGTCACACCAGCGTGGGTAAAATGGTCAAAAACTATATATAAAATAAATTGTTTAGGTGTTAGTTAAATATTCGTTCCCACTTTTTTCAACCTGTATAAACCAAGATCGCAGTCATATATCCCCTTACAAGCAAAACTCTTTTTTTTTCTTCTGCTTTGTGAGCACAGGAGAAAAGTTAAGAGAATCGTGTTGTATACCGTGTTCACCAATTCGATGGCTGCATCACGTGCAAGTTCTCCCTGCCAGAACCAAATCGGCCCTTAACACGAATGAATTAATTCCGTCCTTAGCCGGGATATATAATTGCAGCGTTTAAGGATTTACCGCAAATGGTGAATGGAAAGCCCGTCCCTAATGAAGTTAAACCGTCCTACCGTGACGCAAGAACATTTTGGGTATGAATGGGGCAAGGCAAATAAAAAATTAAATAAAGGTATCCCTTGTGCAAAAAGATGTCCACCGCAATGTGAATCCCCGTTTCTGAGCACACGACAATGCTCAGTTTTTGCGTGTTTTATTTTACTCTCAGTCATGGAAAGAAAGCATTACTGTTCATATCATATACCGATGCTGGCACATATAGCTATACTGGTTGGAGGGTATGCGTTCTGAATGACTGAAAGTGAGTTCGGCGCTCGAGCCAGTCACAGGTCTCCGATAAATCCGGCCCGCACTGGCTCCATCAGCAACGACAAACTTTGACCGATTGAGTCGGTAAACAGTTAGATATTTAAGGTAAAAGAAGAAGATTCTGATGGAGTTGAAGTTCGTAGCGAGAGAGTGGCGGAAGCCGGAGAACCCGGAGAGAACCAAAGACCTTGGGCGGGCCACTACAACCCACTCTCATGGCAGCACCTGAGATCGAACCAAGGTCGCCAGCGGAGAAGGCCGAGCGTTTTACCGCTCAGCTGTCCAGGCCCCTAAGCGTTCGTCCCGATCATTTTTGTGTTTGGGTGTATATGGGCGCTTTTCTTAGTTTACAACATAATTAACTCATTCAGCCATGAATGGAACCTCATGTTAGGGCACTTCAGGAACGGGCATATGAAGAATCGAATAGATTTTGATGTGAATCCGGCATGTGATCCGGATGAAGGAATGTCATCAAGAATATTCAAAAATGCAGAATCACTTATGCACGACTGAACCTGCGAATATGGGCCGAATACGTGAACACAAACATGGATTTTTTGACATCCGACAATTGGGGGAGGCGTAAATTAAGTCTGATCATCATCCTTGTACTCGTAATACACAGCAGACATAAGTGCTTGATACTGAAGGAGATCCTGTATTGTCAACCGATTTAGCCAGCAGGTGGCGCTAGGAGCGTGGTGGGTGAAACTGATGCATCCGTTACCAGGACGACATGACGTTGCGCACTGAATAAACCCTGCTTGCTTTATCTCTGAGTTGGCGTCCTTGACCACGACTCCATGAAGTCTCCCTTCCCATCTGGTTTTACATATCGTCCCGGAGGAATCACAGACAACTGAAAATAATATTAAAAATACAGTTATACATAGCTATTGCACTAATATTTCATACTACATATCTCCAACTCCAGCAATAAAGAAAAACTGATGAAATCGTCTCATGTTCATGTTTCACTTATTTTGATTATTCTGTGCTAAAATTTATGAAAGAACATACTTTTTTTATAATATAACCCCGTTTTTTTCAGCCAATGACCACGCTCAAATATATTTTTAGCAAGGGGGTGTTAATGTAATCATCCCCCTGCTAACAAGTGAATAATATTTATATATTTAAAATGAAATATATTAAGAATAAGACACATGGACTTTACTTCCATTTCTGGAAAAGAGAAATAATATATCTAAACTAGAATTAACTTGTACCGGACTTTGAAACATACTTCGTTTTTAATAAATCGTATACTGAGTTGAAAAATATTGTCAGTAAAAGACAATAAAGGTATATATGTATAGATATAGATATAGATATATATATATATATGTGTGTGTGTGTGTGTGTGTTACTTATTTTTTCCAGGTAATTGTAATGCGAAATAGCCGTTGTATATGGATGCTAGAAATTTATGTAATGAGCCATATGCTATTGAGGGTTCATTGTGGTCAGACAATCCCAGATGCTGGCCTGAGCTGGAGTACCCTGACATCTATGACAACTTTGTCGATTGAGAGCACTGGCCTATAATCAAGGTCTCAAATGAAGCCATAGAAGGCACTGCCCCCCTACAATTGCTTTGTATGTGGTCATTTACAGAAGGTGCTGTTATATGAGTATGGTAAATTGGTAATTTCTGCTACCTAAAGGCATATGTATACTTGTCTACCTATCCAGTCTGACCGAGCAACTATGTACAAGGCCTATCTTGTGCTGCTTTGTTAGCTTCAATAGTTTTTTATACACAAAGCCTAAGGCCTGAAATTTATCCAAGATCAGGTTCTGTTCTATCTGCTTACTTCACGGGCGCTTTTATTAATAAATTCGAAATCTGAGCTTTTAAATTTGATAAACTAATTCTTATGAAAATGAATAATACAAATAAATTTATGTTTTAATGCAATAATCACACTATGGTTTTGCTGTCGTGTGCACAACACAAAATAAAAACAAGATGCCATAGTATACATTAAATATAAACATATTTTATAATTTTTCAACAAAATTTGAAGATTGAAATAATTTAAATATGTAACTTTAGCAAGACAACTAACTTTTTTTTATACACAAACTATAAAGGTCAGTTAATAATATTTACTAAGTATTTTAAAATAAATCAAATCTCTTTTGCTCTCCTGCCGGATTTAAATTTAATAAAGATGTGTCCATCCCACTTGTGCATATTTTAAATTTAAATGCACTATATGTTTTAAGTTATAGATCCAACTTGCCCGTGCCGTTTCAGTGGAAAAGTATTGCTATGCTGCTGACTTAAGTACATGAAGGTAATGTATATAAACGTATTCAAAAATTTTAATTAAAATAAGAGAATCTCAAATGCACTATATTTTGGGCTGTAAACAGGAAATGTGATGAAACTTAATATAAAATCATCATCTTTAATGCAAAATATCATTACCACTGTAAATTTCCGTGAAATTTTAATATTTTTAAATTTCAAATTAAAATTTAAGGTGTTGCTGCTAGTTATTTCGTGTCTACAGTGTTCAAGTATGATTGTGAGCGGGGGATACATTAGCAGTTCGAATGTTTGCTCAGAGTGATTAGAGTAATCGTTGCTAATCAGTAACTTCACACCTGACGCTCGTCCCGGCGCGGTGGCCCATGACCTAATTACCGATGACCAGCCACGCGGACCAGTAAACTCCGCCTAGTTCTCTTTGACAGTTCTTGGGATGTCATTTCATGTAAAAATGTCATGTCTTTCACCATAACAAACTAACAAACTATTTAATTATCAATTTTGTTTATCGAAACCAATTCAGATCAGGATATATAATGAAAATACACCTCTGTCACTTGCGCTGATATTCCTGTTTTCCGTTGAAAAGGAGATTACTTTTCCGAAACAGTTTTTGGCCATTTTCTCAGAACAACATTTCAACAGGCTGCATGATCTTCGGCGCGATATTTAAAAAAACCACCACATGTAGAGTTTTCAAATTTTGCATATAGATAAGTTGACATGTTATCTAAAATGTGTTTTTTTTATATCTGTTTTAGTTTAGGAGTTATATACCATTTAAAAAATATGCAATGTTTGTTTGATAATTTTTTTAAATTGAAAATTCAATAGGAAAAAAAAAGATTATAAACACACGATTAAAAAATTGCTGGAGATATTTGTATGTACGTGAGATATATCGCGTTAAAAAAAAATAAATTATTTAAAGTTTAAAATCTTCAAAGCAAATTCTGAGACAATGATCATATATACCTCATTTAACAGAGGATACTCTAAAGATTCCAAATATGTATATATCATTATGTCTAAAATTCAATAAAATATTAATTCTAAAGCTTAATTAAACCAAGATTGTTTGACGATCATAAGACCTTAAGCAAAATGTTTCAATAAAAACTAGACTTTAAACAAATTTATAACAAAAAAATAAAATGAATACCCCCATGCCGATTCACTAGAATTTATCAACCAAAATTTTGCCATGCTTCAGCTGAAAAACCTAAGTAATACTCAAAATATGAATTTTATTCGATATTTATTTAATTCAATAAACTATCTTCAAAATAATAGTGAATTTTAAAATTTAAAACGAGACTTGTAACTGAATTGACAATTTTACTCGACTAAGCTGATCGAATTGATGATTAGGACTAGTTTGCCAGGTTATGCCCAAAATAACAGTAAGGTTTTAAAATTGAGATGCATTTTTATATATTAAACTTTTGATTTAAAATTTGAAGGTGAAAATTTTGAAGTGTAGTTTCCCAATAAAGTTTTGTAGATTCAGCACATCAAATTAATGGAAAATGGTAGCTATGATTGAATATAACACTATACATTTCTCAAGATAACACTTTCCAAGTGTGAACCCTGGTCATTAACCCAGTATAGGCATATTTTATAAAATCTGTGTATTGATGTTAGTTTTTAAAATTGTGTGGTGTGATGCCCTTTAAATTGTTGTGCCTTGATGTGCATCCAACTGCACAAAAGCTGAATACCATGATTTTTATAACAGTTTTGAAAGGCCTGAGTGATTGCTTGAGTGCTATACAAACAAAGGCTGGAGGCAAGGGGCTTCCCCAGCTTTTTGCCTCCATTTAATATCAATGAGCTACGTCAGAGGAGCCTCGCTTTGGCTCGAAAGAATACGACTCTGCTGTTTAGGGTTTGTGGACGTCACAATCTGACGTCCACAATGCACCGCGCCTGCAAGTTCCAGATACACAGATGGCGTAGGTATAAATGTAGTGAAGAGGGTAATGAAGTCCGTTCAAATATGTTGGATAAGAATTGTTTCAAGGATAATTTTATAAATATGCGTATTTCTTGTATTTTGTCGTAAGAATTTCAGGGAATAAGTAAAATTTTGCAAACATGCGCATATTAAGTAACAAATTTTGATTTGAAAGTTTGACAGTTGAGACAAGTAGTACCGGCCGTCCAACCATGCCTATACCAGGAAGAGGTTCGGGTTGAGTAGGAACGATCTCTGGTGGCATGTGGGCCGAAACCTGCAACTATCAGATTCTAACCCATATACCTCCTAACGTAAGCCAATAGGCACAATGGTCAGACACAATAACCACTTCAGCGCCGGACTGTGGATTAAACTTGTCACAATGCATTCGTTATTGAGAAGAAGTTTGACTGACTTCTGCGGTCTAGCGACAGCGCAAAGAACTTAAAGCCGGGAGATGGTGAGTTCGATTCTGAGCCGTTGATGAGCGCTCAGCAGGTTTAATGGGAAGGCCGTGCTCCACGGCCGTTTTTACTTGCAAAAGAGTGTGCCTTTCGGGGTCAATCGATCGGTGGTATGACCCAGCAATGGGGACAATTACATACTCATGACCCGCAAGGGCAGTAGTCACCGGGCCTGGTTCACACCTAGATTTAAAATGAGAGGAAGTGTGTGCTACTGCCCTTTCAAGAATTCTGAAACCTTAATGGAATTCTGTATTTCTTCATACTCAGTTAAGCTAGTAATAAAATTGGAGGCGGTTACCTTAAGGGAAAGAATTTTCTCTACTTACGTCGGCAATCATAAGCGGATTCCCACAGACCGCTGGCTTGACATCGAAGCGTTTGTGACTGCATGACTTTGTCAGCCATGATGAACGCCCCACTTTCACATTGGTACGTCACCTGGTCACCGAAGTAGTTATCGGTTCCGCTCTTTATCGAATAATCCCTTGTTCCAGGGTTTCCGCAATAGACATCTGGTAGATATTATTCAAAATTGAAAATGGTGATGACGATAATAATAGTAATTATAATAATTATAATAATAATTTAATTTATAAATACATAATGCATATGATAAACATGGCGTGTTAGCTGAAACTATACGCATGTGCGTTGCCGATATGCATATGTGTCAAGAAATAAGTTTTCGTTTTCAAACGGACCTCAGTATCCAAATGGGCTGATAAAAATATGTATGTTGAGAGAGAGAGAGACAGAGAGAGAGAGAGAGAGAGAGAGAGAGAGAGAGAGAGAGAGAGGGTATACACAGGTGTTAAAAGCTTCATTGTTCTATAAATCATTATTAAGTCGTTCTGTACATTAACAGCTGCTTTGTGACGCAAGTTTCTCGTGGTTTCATCACGTGGGCTGGCACATGGCCAAAAATTGTAATCGGACCAATGAGAGCGTATCGCATTGTGCATCCAGTCAACGAGAGAGACAGTTCTTACTTCACGGATAGGACCATGAGTTTTTACTGGTCATTAGATCAGGAATAGGACATAGCATAGCATGTTTGAATTCGGAGCTAAACGTCGCCGTTTCGAGCCTGTTTAGAGCACAATTGCAAAACGTTTTTAACCTCATAGTTTGGCTTTGTCTTATCGATAGGTAAAAACCTATCGATTGTCTCATATTTTCTTATCGCCGTGCAGAAACAAATCAAAGGTTCATAAAGCTTGATGAAAACAGCACCAAATCATTCTTATTACCTAGTTGCCTTTGAACCCATTCTACAGGCAGTGTCATCTAGCGATGTATGACTTGAATCTGCACTTGGACTAGAGTCCGGACACTCTTTTTAGGACTTCTTTGAATCGGACTTGGACTCGAAGATTTTGGACTCGGACTTGTACTCGAAAAAAATCAGACCGATTCCGTCTTGTGTCAAGTAGGAAAAAAGCTCCGTCACAAAGTCATATATTATTCGCGAAATACCAAGAAAATATTAGGCCTACAGAAAGAATATAATTACAAGCTTGAATTCAGCATCGAGAGATTAAGGTTATTTAAAAGAATATGTAAACTAACTTAAATGTACACTTGGAAATCTCAAATTCAATTTAAAATTTCGTTTAAAATCGAGATGTGTACTCGGTCTTGGACTCGGTTTCCAAGGGACCCGGACTCGAAGAAGTTAAACTTTGACTCGTACCTCAAGGACTCTGATTTGCACTCGGACTCGAGTGGCCTGGATTTAGACTTGCACCGGACTCGGATCCTGTGGATGCGACTTTATCCTTAATGAACCTGTCCTTTCAAATGATTGGATGTACCAAAAACATTTTTAACCAAAGAAGATAATTTCTTCATTGTCTTACCTTGGCATACGATCCTAAGAGTACAACCCCTACTGCAGTAAATCGTGTTTTTACATGTTTGGCCATCGATGGTGTAGTTTTGAAAATACATATGGAGATATCTGAAAAATACAGGTATATATGAAGTAACCTAAGACAAAACCGCCCAACTTTGGGGACCATAAAGGACAATTCATGTATAACCCAGACTGGTTTATAATGGTTAGGCTAATATAGTAGATCTAGCGCAGTCGGGGGGGGGGACCTGTATTGATGCATTTTCTACATATAAGCTTTAAGTAATTGTTTGGCAACTGCATTTATCTAGGTATTGGTTTCAGCCCGTTGAAATGTAGTGCATCCTGCAAGGTTTTAAAAGGCGTGTGTTAAACATGGCATCGCGAGGCGAAGCGGAAGTCCGAAATGCGCCGCCTTTTCTGTTAGCTTTTTTTTGTAATACTCCCGCTCATATATTCGAGCCCCAACTTGGTATAGCTTTCGCTTAACTGCATATGCGCGGCGTACTATACATTTAGATATCGCCGAATAAAGAGGCAAAAAATAACTACAGAACTTACATTGCTTGTCATGAAAAAAATTGTAACAAGTTTACCCCAGAAGCTGCTGATACGAGTTGAGTTTGAAAAAAAAAACGGGGCAGATACTTTTTGCAGCTTTACAACTGACCAGTGCTTATCAAACGATATGTAAAGTGAAAAACACTGCTGAGGTGTATCTTATATATGATTTCAATAAAAAAAATCTTCGATTCAAATGATTATTACATTGTTTAGCTGAGATATCATAACGTTATCGTTATTCAACTGGAGTAGAATGTCTAGTTTTCACAAAGGATCTTCCTGGGCTCTCGCTCAGCGTAAGATTTACGATTATTTACTATATAGGTCTCGAGGTATGGTGTTACTATATATATATATATATATATATATATATATATATATATTCTTATCTGAACAAACCGCGTACATCCTTTATCTTAAAGTTTTATGCAAGTTAAGTTGCATTTAACCAGGGGTGATGCAAGTAGATTTAAACGTACGTTAGAACAAAGGAAAATACGCCACATGTGAGAAAATCATTATTGGACATAATACACAGCAAAACATATGTACAGTATATTCACATTCATAACGGGGTGATCTCCTTACATTTTCGTACTTTACTAATTACCCATTAATGTGAGTAACAATAAATCAGTTTATTCTCTTCTTCTTTTACCGCATTATAAACTAAACATATACTACGTCTAATACATTGACTTACCCAGAGTGAATCATACAGTTTGTCATAAAGCTTCCAGCCGGACAGGTCGCTGACGGCCATTTTCCGTAAGTCTTAAGTATCTTGTATCTTTCATTGCCTTTTTCTATCTGGACACAAGTCACCTTGGCCTCCAAACACAAATCAAGTATATTAGTATAAATTCTTGATTTAATTAAAAAAGTGCAACCTGTATCAAAGTCGCAATAACAACAGTAATAATAATTTATTAATTATATTGCGCCCATACCAAGTACGCCTGCTAAGAAGCCCATGACACTGCTGTTGTACTCGAATAAATAATGATAGAAAAAAACAGTTATATCACAGTTATATCACAAGTTTAATTACCAAATTACAGGTAGATATCAAGTCACTACTTTTAAATCAAGTTAATAAATTGATGCTAAAAAGCTAAAGCGAATGAAAGCTAAGCAATATTCTACTGCAACATTTAAACTTGAACATGGACTTGAATTTTATTGACCTAAACATAATGCACACACGCTTCAGATATTACAATACTTACTGAAATACACATTTTGTGCCACTGATCAAAGAGGGCTTGAACATCAAGAGGTATATGCCCCATCATTATTTACATTGCATATATTATTCAGAGCAAATAGGAAACATTGTACAATCAATCGAAAATGTGCATGACTAGTTCAATGCTTTGAGTAATATTAATTTAATGATTTATCTTTTGAGATATCAAATACTGTTTACCGTTTTTCATAAACACGTACATCAAAAGAGTATTATCAAATACTGATATGTAAGTATTTAATACATTAACACCTTTAACAAAAAAAAGTCTATGCATTGCTGCACTTTTGCTGATGGTACATATACTTTTTAACATTGTTTGGTATTATAAATATTGATTTTTACAAAATATTTATTTATTAGAAACCATAAGAAACTTTTGTTAAACTTGCACATGAAAAGAGCACACAATTAGCAAAAATCTATAGTACCTTTTTATTGAAAGATTGAAATGATATGTCAGATTGTGCACAAAAAATGTGCAGACACAATTATTCTTACAGCTTTTCTTAAAGTTTTACTTTTATTTCGAGATTTATTTTCAACAGATTCCCTAGTTTGTTTACCTTATGAGTTACAGTGACCTGTTTATGTCGAACTCGGCTAGTTTGGATAATTCTTTATGTAAGCCATATGAAAGGTTTATAAAGTTAACATAACCCATATTAAACAACATGAATAGCACATGAAGCAAGTGGGTATATTATAATACAAAGAAATGTGTATACTATGGTCAAGAACGGAATATAGACAGAATACAAGTAATGTAATGTCAGACGTTTTTAGATATATTTTAACATACATCTCAGCTGTAATGATATATTTACGTTTGGAATCGTCAGAATAGTCACTATCGGGCCTGTGAGTTAAGTTTTGTTGTTGTTTGAACATTTAAAACAAAGCAAAATTTAAGTTTTTAATAAAACACGGTATGTGAAGCAACCAGTGTACGTTTATCAAATGCAAATATCTCTATACTGTATAATAATAAAGCCTGAACAAATTGAACAAATGATTCTGTTAGAAATTGCCTTGAGAAATGAGATAAACATTAAAAAGGGCATTTTACATTACATGTTTATATAGAATAAATATTATTCGAAATTCGGACAGCCTATTTGGTGAGGTAAATCTGACGTCGCTGTGTGTATTGTTCTTAATTTTATCCATTGGAGAGGTCTCGCTGGGTTACCTTTATGCCAGGGCTACCATAGGCGTTCTGCGCATGGCAAGTGGTCACCCCATTGATATCTTTGAGATACGATCCGTCACACACAGAGGTCGTGTCACACTCACACCGCTGGACTCTGTATCCGGTAGGACAAGCGATTTTGGACAGAGCGTCGTTGGCGGCCGAAGACTTAGGTCCTTCCATAACAATAATGTTGACGGAAACCTCTTTAAAATGAATAAAAATTAACCAGGGATCATAGTTATAAAACACTGAAACAATTAGAAATATACAGATTGTTTATTTAAAAATGTTAATTCAGACTTCCGCGTAAGTGCTAAAAAATAAAAATAAGAACAACGAAAATAAAAATAATAACGAGATTGAGAAATCTATTATTAGTACAAAAAGCATTATGATTTTTACTTAATCGTTATTATCATTTTTATTATTATTATTATTATTATTATTATTATTATCGTGTTTCTTTTTTTAATTATGTATTTATTTTTGTATTATTATTAGCACGTAAGCGTTGACAGAATCCTAGATTCACTGTTTTAAATCTTACTGGCAGCATACCAGCATATGATTTTCGTTGATATATTTTTATTGTATCTATAATTACTGTGTCACTATATTATAGACAATATATCTCTCACCTTTCTTAATTAAAGTGATGATAATTAGAACCACATATATTCTACCTGGATATGGCATTTCCAAAACTGGGAATATCATCCTGCCCTGTGTGACAGAGTCCTAAAACGTTTATTAAATGAGACCTAATATTAATATATTAATGATTTAAAGTGAACTGGCCCAAAAACGTTGCCATTCTCTGTTATCGTGGGATTGCATCGTAATCCTTTGTTTACGTAACACTTGTGTCCCATTAAATATACCGTTCTTTCCTAGGCCTGTTTAAGTTATTTGCAAGCAAAGTGTCATGTTTGTTCTGTTAAAACGTAGGTCTGGCCTTCAATATGTCGTCACATTTCCGTCACACTTTAATCAACTTACACCCGGAGTAGGAAAAAGCCGCTGAAGTGTCTCTCAGCCACTGCTACTAGAACAATCATGTATTTTCTGAAAATAACTATCGATCCTTTTCGAGTACTTGAAAGGTCTACAGTAAAACTGCTTAAGCGAAATTGGCTTTTACATAATATTGTCTCCATGGATTTCCGTTATTTTTATGTGACCCAATAAAAAATACAGAGTTACAGGAAACAACTTTTCGGACCCCCGGTGCGTTTTTGTCTCGGGGAGGTGGCCGCGTATCGTCAGGTGGTTTATAACACTGCAAATTCAACATATATAATCACCTTCTAAATATGTTGCTCGAAGACAGCTCATACCCCAACTTGTTCGACCCATAAAGATCGGGTAAATAGCATCCCGTAACAACGGACCGTCTCTATTAAAACAAACCTTGTCCAATTAGGGATTGTGGGATGGCCATGGGACAACTCGTTGTTTCGCATTTCATTAAGCCCTTATCACAAAAAAAAACCAGAAATGTTCAAAGGCAACATGCGTGTGAACTCATGTTGCTTTGAACATTTCTAATTCAGCATTTTAATACAAATCGTACACCATGACATGAGCACTACAAAAGTACGTTTTCTCATTGGCACGTTCTATTGCAGATGGGTAAATCTTTAACATACAGCACTTTGTACACGTTTTTGTTCTGTCAAATGTTGTTTCTATCCCAGAGAACAATATAAATAGCCTGTTGTATTCAAGGTTTCTTTATAGTCAGAAATCACAATGTTCATTTTCAAAAGTTATTGTCTTTATAGTCAGAAATCATAAAATGTTCATTTTCAAAAGTTATTGTACTGCCAGGTCATTTTTATACCTACCTTGACATATAAATCTGTTATAGGCAATTTAGGTCACCATTTAGAAAAAAAGTAGCGTTTAAGCTGACCTATCAACCAAACGTGGGGGTTAAACAGAATCAAATATATGCCATGAGAGAACCAACACAATCTCCAATCACCGATTGGCTGGTAAATAGAACTATGGCTTGAATGATACCTTGGATCATGTCCTGCGGCAGCTTTTTTTTTGTGCCCGAATACAATAACAATAACAAGTACAATACCAATTACTTCTTAAAGTAACTGTTTTATGGCGCTTTTCGTTTGCTAGGTGTTTCCTGAACCTCGTGACCAAACCCGTAGAATCATTCCATTTCTCACAGCTTGTGACTGGAGGGTCTCCGGAGGTAACACGGTGTTTAGAGTGTCATATACATAGTGCGCACGTTACCCGGTCTGGTGGCTGTACCACCAATTCTTCACAAATAAAAAATGTTAAGTCATCAAACCGGTGTTTCTTTTTTTTTTACATGGTTTTGTTCGTAGGTTTGGAGCTATCGTACATGCGCAAGATTACGCAGTTTTGTAATATGGCAGACAGGTACATAAGGATACTGAACCATATCAGAGTATAAGACAGGTGAATGAATTGAGTGATTCCATGTGCCGTTGCAGTGATTCCATATTACCCACCTCTTAAGAATAAGGGTGGGGGATCAGAAATTAGTGTATGACTACCGTACCTCGGCAAACCTGATTCTCCCCAATGTCTTGAAATCGATTCAACGTTACAACCTACGATTATACATTACCCTTAAAACAGATTATTTTTTCCGTATGTTTATTTACATAAAATTCATAAAACATTTTTTAGTTAGTTTGAATTCTTGTTCATTTTATCTTTGCCAGTAATTTATCACCACTTTGGCGAAGTGCAAGAGTCAATAAATATATAACTACCAAGGCGGTTATGTTTTTCAGGCGATGATTTGTTTTTCCTTTTTTTTGTCTATTAGCAACATTACTAATAAAAAGTTATTAACTCGGTTTTGATGATTTTTTAAGAGATCTTAACAATGACACAAGGAACATTTTATTATTGTTTAGGGTGACCAGGATCACCATCTGGATCCATGATTTTGTAAGGAAATTGCCTTGGTGGAGGTCTGCGCTCTCTGAGTGCTTTTTTAGTTTACGACATTTTAAACATTATGCGACACCCTTGTTTTCCAATTGCGCCAAAGACAGCTATGCATTTAAATAATATGTTAATTAACTCAGGCTACTTGTGTATTTTGACTGAACACACAAGTTCCCCAGTTAGACCATCCCGATGTAAGACTTCAGGTTACAACCTGTTGTCTGAAATCGATTTCAGGCTTAGAGTATCAACGGGTATAATTTCTGATCTAAATGTGATGGAGCTGTTATTTCTTTTTATTTCTTATACTAATATGATTGCATTTTCTCATTCATGTTGTTATATATTGTGGTAATTAGAAATGCTTTAATTGAAATAACATAGTGGTCTTGATAGTGAGGTGGGGCTTCACGTCAGGCAAGATATTGCCACTCATTTCATAAACTAAATAAAGTAATATTTGCAATTCTCACTCTCTGTTTCTTTCATCATGTTACTTATATCAAGGAGTTTACAGGGATGGAGTATCAAGTGAGAGTCTGGCCGTGTCGGGTGTTGCTGACGGCCGGGGGTCATAAAACTCGCTGCTCTAAGGCACAAAGAGATGCCGCTGATAAGCCCGGTGCTAATTGATACAGCGCGAGAGACCCCCCTTCGGCGTGACTTCGGAATTATTGTGACAAGGATGAGCAAGTTTCTCCCCAATTTTATCTCCGGTAGTATTTAATATAAATTTTAAAACAATCATAAGTTTGAACACCATATGTTCATATGTGTGGGAAACGTGAGTGAATCTGTAGTTGCTAATGACGCCTGAGCTATAGCTTGGCTGCGGTACATATGGGCGATAATACGAGAACAACGCTGTTAGTGACAGAGCGGACAATGGCTCGCTGTTATCCATCAAAATGAAAGTCATCCGAGCATAAGCTAAAAATTTTTTTTTATCGTCGGAATACTATAATACATGGCCAATTATTAATATAAGTCAGAAGTGTGGGAACTGATGGAATTTTTTATAATTCCGAAGTTATTCAGGGAAAGTAAGGTTTACACTTACCAGTCGTCCGTCATGAATCACGGCATAAGTTGATGTAGAGTGTCCGCATCTATCCAAAAATTGGTCAAGTGATTCCTCAACACGAGACCTCTCTAGATATATTTGTTGCGCATAATTCTTGACAAAACAAACCATTTGCGCATTCATAATTCCGGTCAATGTTATTCCAGTGATTTACTGCTCAGTTAATGGATATATCGCTCTCCGCTTCAGCGAGCTACAGCGGACCGCAGAAGTAACATCTAGCAGGCTCGCTTTATCAAAGGCCGTGCCGCCGCTGCGCCTGACACCGCGGCACAATAGGCGTACAATAGAGTTAATGGGCTTATCATGTCTTAATTGCAATTAGCGCACGACTGACACTCGCGACCTGGCAGGGCTTCTGACAGTTGTTACTCCAGTCCTGTAAACTCCTTGCTTATATGAAGACGAAGCTGTCATGTTATTATGGACTCCATGATTTAAAGTGTCAACTCAGATTTACCTTAGAAATGTTGCCGGGCACTTACATAATGACTCTAATGACCTGACCTGGACTACGTGGCAACTCTGTTTTAAGTGCAATTAGCCTGAGGCTCCTACATGGACCACGCCGTTAAAGATCTTGTAGCATGACGAACCTTTACTCTCACTATCAGTCGTGAACTGCAGGTGGCGCAAGTGAGATGAAGAGGTCTATTGTGTTTCGTCCTTGTCCAGGATCTCCCAGTACAGCAATGACAGTCGTTTGTACAGGTCAGCGTGCCTCACACCTGGACTGGACAAGATATTTGATTAGGGCTTCTTAGTGATGGTATAAAACTTTAATAAATTTTAATTCTGCAATAACATGAGCATTGCAGGGACTCTTTCATGCTAGTGAATAATGCCAGATTTGTCATTCAAAAATGATTTTGAATTCCATCATAAACACTCATCCGAACCTGGACTTTGACCCCAAAGCAAAAAGAAAATAGGAAATAAAAACACTCCTTGTTAAGCGGACAAGCAAAACTGGTTAAAGACGGTATGGTATGCATAGGAAGACATAATTGAGTTAATGTGGCAAGTGCAAAGGACTCGGCGTCTCGTCTGAAGTTTCACTTAGTGCGCCTTCTATCGTAATTACATCAGAACTCTGCACTCAGGACTCAGAATATGTTTTAGTTTTTACCTTTTCCTCATCAAAGTAATTAGTTATTTGATGAGAAATATGTAAAAATTTCGTTGAGTAATTTCGGTGTTGGGAAAAAAATTGGACCACCATAAATTGAACTGTGCTGACACTAGGCCCCAGACTGGGACCTAATTAACTTAATTAGGTTATATTTTGGCCTGTATAATTCAGATTTTATCTGGTTTTTAAATGTATTGTAGTTGAGTTCATGTTTATGTTTTGGCCTGGATAATTCAGATTGACTTTTGATATATCTTGTAATTGATATAGCTTAATTTCGGTAAGTATAGTGGGCCCGCTTGAGTTAGGTCCAAGCATCAGTTTGATGGTGGAATGGTTGGAGGGGAAAACAGTCCCCAACATTATTTCCCTTATCTAGAGACGGATTGCTATTTATGGGTCGATATTTATCTTGCTACATGTAGGGGTACGATAGTAGCAGATAGGCGTTAGCTAGTATTGATGGGTTGGCATCAGAAGGTATAAAATGTGATTAGCAAGGGACACCGTAGATTTGATATCACGCTAGTAGTTGGAACACGATAGTGTTTGTTGGACATGTAAGTCCTGAACATACATTACAAAATACAAGTAGCTTATCCATCAAGGTTGGTTATGTCGCCAACGTAGGGATTCTTAAAATCCTGACACATTGATAGGGCCTAGACTGTTAGTAGTACCCAAGAAGTACCGAGAGCACGTTATACGGTTAACACACGAGTCTCTTCTAGCAGGGCATCAGGGTATTACTAAGACAAAAGAGAGGATCACTACTCAGTTTTACTGGCCAGGGATTATGGTGGATGCAAATTTTTGCAGGTCCTGTGACATATGCCAGCGTACGATTGCTAAAGGTAAAGTATCAAAAGCGCCCTTGGGTAAACTGACAGTCATACAAATTCCATTCCAAAGAATTTCATTGGATTTAGGTGGTCCTATAAAACCTGTATCCGAACGTGGTTCCAGGTACATAATGAAGAAGTCGCTGAAGCTTTGGAGGAAGTGTATTCCTACGAGGGGTCCCCAGGGAAGTTATAACTGATAAGGGTAGTCCGTTCACCTCCAGCATTATACAGGAGGTATACAGGCTACTATCGATCAAATCTTTGACGACAAGTCCTTACCATCCAATCTGCAACGGCATGGTCGAGCGTTTCAATGGTACGCTTAAAACATTGCTTAAACGGCTATGTGCAGAGCAACAAAGGGATTGGGCCAGGTATCTTCCCGCTTTGCTCTCCACAGTAAATGAGGCTCCGAATGAAAGTCTGGGCTTTTCACCGTTTGAATTGCTTTATGAGAGAACCGTTCGTGGCCCCATGGCTGTACTTAAGGAAATCTGGACAGCAGAAACATTAGATCCTCAGACCAAACTTGTCTAGCAGTACGTCTTGGATCTGAAAGACCGATTGGAAAGTACGTGTGAGCTTGCTCGACAAAACCGAAAGAAAGCCACTATCACACACAAAAGCTTGTATGATCGTCGAACAAAATCTCGTAGGGTAGAAATAGGTGACAAAGTGTTGATACTGCGCCCTACAGATACAAACAAACTGTCAATGCAGTGGAAAGGGCCTTTTCAAGTTACAAGTAACTTTAGAGGCGAGTACGGGAAATTTCGGAGGAACCCTTAGTCAAGTGGCTTAACGGAATTATCGTTGCACGCCGGATAAAAGCACCAAATTTGGTATGAAATATCAACAGGTCAATCCTAATCATTCTAGAGGGGGTACTTACCCGAACCCGGTTTCTGGTTCTTCCAGCAGGCTCGATTCCAAAATTACAGGATTTTGCGTAAAATATCACAAGATTACAACGACAAACGGAATGTTGTAAACTAGATTGACTCTAAAACTAATTTTACATCAATCAATATACATAATAAGAACACCATAATGAAATATCATGAACAGTTATTGTAGAAATAGGTCGCTTAAGGACAAAAGGTCACGTGATCCATTGATGTGGAACTGTCTTCTATGTTTAAATGCCCTCATGTTCTAAATATTAGAGAAGATATGATATATGTTTTAAATAAAAAAATAAAAATTGCATAATGGATAGGATTATAAAGATTAAACACCCATATCATTCAGTATATGGGAATATACTAGTACATATACACTTTACAAGTGAAACCATCCCTTTCGAAAGCTAAATCTGAAGTCGTATTAGAACCCAGGTGATTGAAACAATTTATTAAATTGTCAACACCTTTAATCATTTTTATCAGGGCGCATTAACATCACAATCATAATATATGGTAAATGCGATAATGAAAATGTATCATGAAGCAATATTTGTTTACACTTATCCAAAATAATGTATACCTGGAACGATAAAAGGTTACCGGCAAATCAATGGACTTATTGAGTATATAAAAAGCCAATGGGCGGTTCTTGAACAGTCGTTGGGTATTATAAATGTTTGGAATAATAACATTTCGAAAAAAAAAAATAATTGCTGTAAAATCATCGATGGAAGCAATTTAGCTCCAGTTTCAATACGACGGAGCTTCCTGTGGCGTTAAGTCATCTCTTGTGTTTTTATGGGTTGAGAGTGGATTATGGTTTGTTCATATATATATTTACTTGTTCATATTAAATGTTTATTTTTACTGAAGAAAATGTTTGACCACAATTACGCTATTGTTTATAAGTTTTTATGTAGGTAAAATTAATATATATATATATATATATATATATATGATAATGATGTATTATGATGATGAGACCGTCATGTTAGTGTAAGTCTTAACAGTGAGTCATCTAACTTGACGGAATTATCGTTACATATCGAGAAAAAAACACCAACTTTTGTAAGAAGTATCTTCAGGTCAATTTTTCAGGTGCCAATTCAGCAGGCCAGAGTTCACAATAGCAGGAAAACAAAACGTTATCAGACCTTTACAACAACGAGGGCGACGCGGTTAAGTCAGTTGAATCTATAGTTAATTTTCATTTAAGCAATATACATATACAGATCACTTTAAAATATATCTGTTGCGGTAAAGACCAAAACTAGTTTAAAGGTTAAATGTAGCCAGCTTCAGGTCAGAAAGTCACGTCATCCGTCCATCGTTTAAAGTTAAATTATTGGAGCTCAACATTGCAGGAATATTAATATATATTTGAATATAAATCAATACTCCATAATTGTTTAGATGATAAAAATCATACTTGTATAGGTGCGATCTGGGCAGCTGAGTGTATTATTGAGTTTATATTCGCAGTCTGCATAGACTGGACCATTATTTTTACTGACAACACCTGTATAGATGGTAATTTTGGCGGGCGCACATTTTGCTTAATAATTTAATGTGTATCATATAATACTGTCGTCGTCTATTCCAGCAAGACCATATGTTTAAATGCTGTGTCTGAATACGTTGTTACAAAGAACACAGGTTATTGAAACAATTTGGTGAGCTGCCTATCAAGAGGGACTGTGCATTAATGCACCTCAGTCACGATATGATATACGAGCAAGTGAGAAAATCCTCAGAATGTAACATAATGCAGAAACTGTTTACACTTATCCTAAATAATATTTTACTGAAATGACAAATTTTGGGTGTGGTTTTGTTCAAATCCATATACTCTGAGACTGAGGATACCTTTTGAGTACAAATTAGGTTAATGAGGACTTATGAAGATCAGCTGGGTGGTTTATTAGGTTAGAATAGATATGTCTCTATACAAATAAATGTCGGTAATATTATCGATCTGCGTTGTTTAGACTAATTCTTAAAGTTCTACATTATAAATTGTTAAGATATAGGAGGAAATGTCAGACTGAGTTAACTTTAAGTGTTTATGATTATTAAGTTATGTAAGTGAATATGCAATATGATGCTGAGACCGCCATTTTAATGTAAGTCTAAAGTTCTCTAGAAGCAAACACGATATATCTATTAGGAAAAGTGGGCTTTGCCTTGAGTTTACCACACCTTTTGTAGTTTAGAGTTGTTTGTCAATGTTGGATTCCTAAACCCATAAGAAACTTTTGGGTGAATTTCAAAGAGTGTTTGGAGATGCAGATCACACATTTATCGGATTTGAAATATAATTGGTCGTTTTTGTTATTCAGAAATATACTTTCAAGCTTTCATTTATTTATAGACATCTTGTTCGCGATTAAATCATTTCACAAAGATATTTGTAACCTAAAACCGGAAATAAAATGGCCTGTGAAATTGATTAAACTGCAGGCATGCATATAATATAGAACTAGATGTGTCGGAACGACACGAATGCCCCCGCCTGGGGCAAATTAGAAACATTTGTTAAATTTTGTAAAATTTTTTAAGTTCAGGAAGTGTTGTATGGTCAAAAGTAGGTCAACAAGGGCAAAATGCAAACTCGATCTGTAAAGGGTCATTATCAAGCAACACACCAAAAATCAGGCCAGTATCTGCAGGCATTGTGAAAAAAAGTCCATATCTGTGCATTTTTCATGAAAATTTCTGTCTTTCATGAAATTTTCTATGTTCAGGATCTGTCATATGGTAAAAAATAGGTTAACTGGGACGAAACTCGAACTCGATCTGTAAGTGGTCATTATGCACCCACAGACCAAACATTAGGCCAGTATCTGTAAGCATTGCATTGCAACTAGAATATTAGCAAAAGTTGATAATCATTTATAAATTTAAACTGGAGAGGTATATACCATGTTTCATAACAATCCACCAAATGCTTCCTGAGAAATAAGCTCCTAAGTTTTTTTCTATACTAAGCTCTGTGACCTTGAAAAGTAGGTCAAGATCACCCATCTTTGAACTTGACCAAGATTTTGTAAATATAATGCAATAGCACTGAAGAAATGAAGTTCCTGTGTTGAATACCTTTGGAGATATCCTGCACAAAAGGCAAAAATTGAAAAAATCCGATAAAATTTCATTAAAAAATCAGAAATTGCAGGTGGCGCCACCAAAATTGTGCAGCACATACAGACCATCAGTCGAAAATGATCATAGTAAGTTTTGTGAAAATCCACACAATGGTTCCTGAGATATAAACTTCTGAGTGTTTTTCTATAATCAGCTCTAAAATGTAGAAAAATGGGTCAAGGTCACCCATCTTCGAACTTGACCAAGATTTTATCGATATACATCTTCACTGATGAAATAAAATTCCAGCGGTGAATCCTTTTAGAGATATCCCGCTCACAAGGTAAAAGTTAACAGACGCGGAACGGACGGACGGACGGACAGACACCGGACAGACAGATGGACAGACGGACAGCCTGGGTGACGACAATAGCCTAACAGCCTATGAGCTGAGGGCTAAAAACGGCTGTACATGTGTATTTGTCATGAAAATTTCTATTTTTCATGAATTTTTCTAAGTTTAGGAGCCGTAAAATGATCAAAAGTAGGTCAACCGGGCTGAAACGCCAACTCGATCTGTAACTGGTCATTATCTGCCCACACACTAAAAATCAGGCCAATATCTGCAGGCACTGCGAAAAAAAGTCTGTACATGTGTATTTGTCATGAAAATTTCTATTTTTCATGAAATTTTCAAAGTTTAGGAGCCGTAAAACGGTCAAAAGTAGGTCAACCGGGACGAAACGCGAACTTGATCTGTAACTGGTCATTATCTGCCCACACCTCAAAAATCAGGCCAATATCTGCACGTATTTTCTTTGTCATTAATTTGGTATTTGAAATATTCTATCCAGATAAAGCGGATCTAAAGTGATTTTTTCCTTTCCCTTACCCTTCATATTTTTATGCTACACTTTGTTATTTATGTTTTTTTTTGTTGTTATTTCTTCATATTATATGCTTAATTTTGTTATTTCGGGGAGCAAGGGCCATATAGGTTATGGGCGCTAAAACGAAACTAGTATGTACTTCACCTGGGGACCCCCTCTAAAATCAACCCCCTGAATGTACTGTATCCACCTACAAAGTTTTGTGCTTTTATCCGTTCTGTAACGATAAGAGTAAAAATTTGACGCTAAGCTACCTGACTTAAAGCAAATTATGATTGTACAAACCTTTAAAATTGTAACTGCGTTAAGTAAACTACCCAAGTTTTGTTCCAGAATCTGCTAGTACAACTTATATATCGCATTGTAACCATTTGGCTTTAATAATATGACCGGTTTCATTTATTATAGCAGTTTTAAAGATTTTATTTCTGTGAAAAATTTCAATTTGTAGTGAATTTTGAAACAGGTGATGTTTAAGTAGATAAAAAATAATTTTGCTTGCCCAGCAGTTTAAATTTTGAATTTGCAACGATTTACAGAGATCAGTTGCAATGAATAACAAGAACAAATAAAAATATGAACTTTAGGTTGATCTTGATCGGATTTGGTTTATCGGTCATATTTAGTTCAAACACCAACCCGTTAAGGCAACTATCCATAATGAAAACATTTAATACTTTCCCAAAAACTGAATCACAAACTCAACAATAGTAAACAAGAAAAATATTTGCACATTTTTTTTCTTTTATACACTTAATATCTTGTTTAAATGTTTGCATTTAGCTTCCCCAGTCCCGAATTTGAGAAAAGGTATCGTCACGAGACGATTCTACATTTTTGGGCTATAAGTGTATAATATAACAACGTAAATGGTAATGATATAAATTACTCTTCCTTGGCTTTCTTTTGGTATATAATTTACTGTATTTCATTAAACTGTAGTGGATCTAAGGTGACTTTTCCTTCCCTAACCCTCTTCATTTTCATGCGAAAAGAGGATACTGTGATACGCAAGGCGCAGAAGGTTTTCAGGCTCTGAAATAGATCTCGTGGGTACTCCACGAGGGTACCCCCTCTGATATCACCCGTTTTGGTGTACTCTACCCATATACAAACGTTGGTGCCTAAATCCGGTCTGTAACGATATGGCCAAAATCTGACGCTAAGCCACCTGACTATATTTTCAATCCCTACAGTATTGTCATTTTACACAGTCTTATAGGTTTTAGAATTCAGCGTTATCAAATGACTAAAAACGAATTTAACAGCCATAGTGACCTATTATGTTCTGGAAGCAGATTAGCTTTTCAAACGGGAGTTACATCCGTTAAAAAACAGGAACGTTAAGACTTTTTATGGCACCTAACAAATCTTAAACTGTTGTTTTCAGCAAATTTCAACTTGGTGATCTGTCTGAGACTTGGATTACATTTGTTTATCTTGGGTGATTTAATTTGATCCTTTTTTGTATTTCTATTTTGGATGCTTTTGTCTAGTTCAAAACAGTTCTTGGAATCTGAGCACATACTAGTTACATGATTCAAAGGCTGAGCCACCAATTTATTTTTAATTAAAAAAAAACAAATGGGAACATCATTAAATGTCTCAGCTAAGAGTCTACTTTTGCAAATAAAATCACACTTTTCCCTGTAGGGACTCGCAAAATAACATGCAATATGATTGATAAGCAATGTATACAATATACTCTTCGTGCGTGAAATGTTATTTGCTGCTTCTCCTTTCAATTGAAATCCATATGCTATGAGGGAATAAATCTTTTGAAAAACTTTAGTTTAAGAAAAAAATGATTAACATAATATTAAATGAAAAGCTGACATTTAATATATACAACATTTATAAATGTCTTCTGCAAAGACTAACGATTTGCCATTTCATGAATGGCAATGTTGCATGCCCTTTTTCACACTGTAATACTCCTGTATAGGCTCTGCGTCATGCCTCAAAAACATTCAAGGACACACGATTTTATAGAATAAGAAACATAGGCTTTTAGTGGCCAAACTAGAGACTATACGGACGCCAGCTATTTCACAGGACCTCCCATTATCCTCAGCCACTGAGATGTACCTAACATGTATTTATTTATTTAAAGGAGTCTTCTTGTGGTTCGTATTATATGGTTAGTATAGCACACCCTCTATATAAAGGTTTAATAGTACCATCATGTTTGACATCATTTTGTTCTTGTTGCTGCGCCTTAAAGTTTATTCTCTTTATGTATATAACCTTATAATACTAAAATATATCTTAAGCCATTGTCACACCTTGACGATTTAGTCCACGTGTGCCGACGTATCAAAATTTCTCTAAAACGCTGGCATACGTTGAAACATCGAGTATTTTTTTTTTATTTTGGGCGGATGCATATCGTATTCATAACGAGTTGGACGTATACATAACGTATTGTCACTTATATCGAACATTCCATAAGTTATATATAGCGTATATCAACGAATGATTAGCGTGTTGCGGGCGTTAACAAATTATGTTCTAATACAGTCTAACTTATGCATAGCGTGTTGCGGGCGTTCACAACTTATGCTCAACGATCGTCTAACTTATGCACAGCGTGTTTCGGGCGTTCACAAATTGTGCTCCGCGATAGTCTTATTTATGCATAGCGTGTTGTTGCCTATAAAAAGGCTGCTGCTGAATAACCACACCAGATATCGCACCACCAACATCTTGATCACCGCCATGCCAAAGAAATCGAAAAATGCTGCACAAAAGGCACCTGGCCATGGCCGTGGACGTGGACGCATGGCGGATCCGTCATCACCCACACTCTCACGTTCACCCTCTGATGATGATGCAAGTTCCAATGCCTCTCACTCATCAGCGGCATCGGTGGTAGCTTCGTCGGTGGCCTCTATCTCCTCTAAGCCAAACCTTGCCAAGAAGAGGGCCAAGAAGACACAGTTTTGTCTTGATGTTCAAGCTCATGTGTGATTTCCTTCGAGAGCACTCCATCCTCTGGGACATCAAGAAAACTGAATATCGGAGGCTGGACATGAAGGCAAAGCTCTGGTAGGATCAAGCAAATGCCATGGGAAAGACTGTCGAGCACCTTCAAGGGTGGTTCTAGTCGCTGCGGGACACCAACACTCGGCTCGACAAGACGAAAAGTGGTGACGGCGCCCCAGAACTAACAGACTTATATATCGCATTGTAACCATTTGGCTTTAATAATATGACCGGTTTCATTTATTATAGCAGTTTTAAAGATTTTATTTCTGTGAAAAATTTCAATTTGTAATGAATTTTGAAACAGGTGATGTTTAAGTAGATAAAAAATAATTTTGCTTGCCCAGCAGTTTAAATTTTGAATTTGCAACGATTTACAGAGATCAGTTGCAATGAATAACAAGAACAAATAAAAATATGAACTTTAGGTTGATCTTGATCGGATTTGGTTTATCGGTCATATTTAGTTCAAACACCAACCCGTTAAGGCAACTATCCATAATGAAAACATTTAATACTTTCCCAAAAACTGAATCACAAACTCAACAATAGTAAACAAGAAAAATATTTGCACATTTTTTTTCTTTTATACACTTAATATCTTGTTTAAATGTTTGCATTTAGCTTCCCCAGTCCCGAATTTGAGAAAAGGTATCGTCACGAGACGATTCTACATTTTTGGGCTATAAGTGTATAATATAACAACGTAAATGGTAATGATATAAATTACTCTTCCTTGGCTTTCTTTTGGTATATAATTTACTGTATTTCATTAAACTGTAGTGGATCTAAGGTGACTTTTCCTTCCCTAACCCTCTTCATTTTCATGCGAAAAGAGGGTACTGTGATACGCAAGGCGCAGAAGGTTTTCAGGCTCTGAAATAGATCTCGTGGGTACTCCACGAGGGTACCCCCTCTGATATCACCCGTTTTGGTGTACTCTACCCATATACAAACGTTGGTGCCTAAATCCGGTCTGTAACGATATGGCCAAAATCTGACGCTAAGCCACCTGACTATATTTTCAATCCCTACAGTATTGTCATTTTACACAGTCTTATAGGTTTTAGAATTCAGCGTTATCAAATGACTAAAAACGAATTTAACAGCCATAGTGACCTATTATGTTCTGGAAGCAGATTAGCTTTTCAAACGGGAGTTACATCCGTTAAAAAACAGGAACGTTAAGACTTTTTATGGCACCTAACAAATCTTAAACTGTTGTTTTCAGCAAATTTCAACTTGGTGATCTGTCTGAGACTTGGATTACATTTGTTTATCTTGGGTGATTTAATTTGATCCTTTTTTGTATTTCTATTTTGGATGCTTTTGTCTAGTTCAAAACAGTTCTTGGAATCTGAGCACATACTAGTTACATGATTCAAAGGCTGAGCCACCAATTTATTTTTAATTAAAAAAAAACAAATGGGAACATCATTAAATGTCTCAGCTAAGAGTCTACTTTTGCAAATAAAATCACACTTTTCCCTGTAGGGACTCGCAAAATAACATGCAATATGATTGATAAGCAATGTATACAATATACTCTTCGTGCGTGAAATGTTATTTGCTGCTTCTCCTTTCAATTGAAATCCATATGCTATGAGGGAATAAATCTTTTGAAAAACTTTAGTTTAAGAAAAAAATGATTAACATAATATTAAATGACAAGCTGACATTTAATAGATACAACATTTATAAATGTCTTTTGCAAAGACTAACGATTTGCCATTTCATGAATGGCAATGTTGCATGCCCTTTTTCACACTGTAATACTCCTGTATAGGCTCTGCGTCATGCCTCAAAAACATTCAAGGACACACGATTTTATAGAATAAGAAACATAGGCTTTTAGTGGCCAAACTAGAGACTATACGGACGCCAGCTATTTCACAGGACCTCCCATTATCCTCAGCCACTGAGATGTACCTAACATGTATTTATTTATTTAAAGGAGTCTTCTTGTGGTTCGTATTATATGGTTAGTATAGCACACCCTCTATATAAAGGTTTAATAGTACCATCATGTTTGACATCATTTTGTTCTTGTTGCTGCGCCTTAAAGTTTATTCTCTTTATGTATATAACCTTATAATACTAAAATATATCTTAAGCCATTGTCACACCTTGATGATTTAGTCCACGTGTGCCGACGTATCAAAATTTCTCTAAAACGCTGGCATACGTTGAAACATCGAGTATTTTTTTTTTATTTTGGGCGGATGCATATCGTATTCATAACGAGTTGGACGTATACATAACGTATTGTCACTTATATCGAACATTCCATAAGTTATATATAGCGTATATCAACGAATGATTAGCGTGTTGCGGGCGTTAACAAATTATGTTCTAATACAGTCTAACTTATGCATAGCGTGTTGCGGGCGTTCACAACTTATGCTCAACGATCGTCTAACTTATGCACAGCGTGTTTCAGGCGTTCACAAATTGTGCTCCGCGATAGTCTTATTTATGCATAGCGTGTCGTTGCCTATAAAAAGGCTGCTGCTGAATAACCACACCAGATATCGCACCACCAACATCTTGATCACCGCCATGCCAAAGAAATCGAAAAATGCTGCACAAAAGGCACCTGGCCATGGCCGTGGACGTGGACGCATGGCGGATCCGTCATCACCCACACTCTCACGTTCACCCTCTGATGATGATGCAAGTTCCAATGCCTCTCACTCATCAGCGGCATCGGTGGTAGCTTCGTCGGTGGCCTCTATCTCCTCTAAGCCAAACCTTGCCAAGAAGAGGGCCAAGAAGACACAGTTTTGTCTTGATGTTCAAGCTCATGTGTGATTTCCTTCGAGAGCACTCCATCCTCTGGGACATCAAGAAAACTGAATATCGGAGGCTGGACATGAAGGCAAAGCTCTGGTAGGATCAAGCAAATGCCATGGGAAAGACTGTCGAGCACCTTCAAGGGTGGTTCTAGTCGCTGCGGGACACCAACACTCGGCTCGACAAGACGAAAAGTGGTGACGGCGCCCCAGAACTAACAGACTTATATATCGCATTGTAACCATTTGGCTTTAATAATATGACCGGTTTCATTTATTATAGCAGTTTTAAAGATTTTATTTCTGTGAAAAATTTCAATTTGTAATGAATTTTGAAACAGGTGATGTTTAAGTAGATAAAAAATAATTTTGCTTGCCCAGCAGTTTAAATTTTGAATTTGCAACGATTTACAGAGATCAGTTGCAATGAATAGCAAGAACAAATAAAAATATGAACTTTAGGTTGATCTTGATCGGATTTGGTTTATCGGTCATATTTAGTTCAAACACCAACCCGTTAAGGCAACTATCCATAATGAAAACATTTAATACTTTCCCAAAAACTGAATCACAAACTCAACAATAGTAAACAAGAAAAATATTTGCACATTTTTTTTCTTTTATACACTTAATATCTTGTTTAAATGTTTGCATTTAGCTTCCCCAGTCCCGAATTTGAGAAAAGGTATCGTCACGAGACGATTCTACATTTTTGGGCTATAAGTGTATAATATAACAACGTAAATGGTAATGATATAAATTACTCTTCCTTGGCTTTCTTTTGGTATATAATTTACTGTATTTCATTAAACTGTAGTGGATCTAAGGTGACTTTTCCTTCCCTAACCCTCTTCATTTTCATGCGAAAAGAGGGTACTGTGATACGCAAGGCGCAGAAGGTTTTCAGGCTCTGAAATAGATCTCGTGGGTACTCCACGAGGGTACCCCCTCTGATATCACCCGTTTTGGTGTACTCTACCCATATACAAACGTTGGTGCCTAAATCCGGTCTGTAACGATATGGCCAAAATCTGACGCTAAGCCACCTGACTATATTTTCAATCCCTACAGTATTGTCATTTTACACAGTCTTATAGGTTTTAGAATTCAGCGTTATCAAATGACTAAAAACGAATTTAACAGCCATAGTGACCTATTATGTTCTGGAAGCAGATTAGCTTTTCAAACGGGAGTTACATCCGTTAAAAAACAGGAACGTTAAGACTTTTTATGGCACCTAACAGATCTTAAACTGTTGTTTTCAGCAAATTTCAACTTGGTGATCTGTCTGAGACTTGGATTACATTTGTTTATCTTGGGTGATTTAATTTGATCCTTTTTTGTATTTCTATTTTGGATGCTTTTGTCTAGTTCAAAACAGTTCTTGGAATCTGAGCACATACTAGTTACATGATTCAAAGGCTGAGCCACCAATTTATTTTTAATTAAAAAAAAAACAAATGGGAACATCATTAAATGTCTCAGCTAAGAGTCTACTTTTGCAAATAAATCACACTTTTCCCTGTAGGGACTCGCAAAATAACATGCAATATGATTGATAAGCAATGTATACAATATACTCTTCGTGCGTGAAATGTTATTTGCTGCTTCTCCTTTCAATTGAAATCCATATGCTATGAGGGAATAAATCTTTTGAAAAACTTTAGTTTCAGAAAAAAATGATTAATATAATATTAAATGACAAGCTGACATTTAATAGATACAACATTTATAAATGTCTTCTGCAAAGACTAACGATTTGCCATTTCATGAATGGCAATGTTGCATGCCCTTTTTCACACTGTAATACTCCTGTATAGGCTCTGCGTCATGCCTCAAAAACATTCAAGGACACACGATTTTATAGAATAAGAAACATAGGCTTTTAGTGGCCAAACTAGAGACTATACGGACGCCAGCTATTTCACAGGACCTCCCATTATCCTCAGCCACTGAGATGTACCTAACATGTATTTATTTATTTAAAGGAGTCTTCTTGTGGTTCGTATTATATGGTTAGTATAGCACACCCTCTATATAAAGGTTTAATAGTACCATCATGTTTGGCATCATTTTGTTCTTGTTGCTGCGCCTTAAAGTTTATTCTCTTTATGTATATAACCTTATAATACTAAAATATATCTTAAGCCATTGTCACACCTTGACGATTTAGTCCACGTGTGCCGACGTATCAAAATTTCTCTAAAACGCTGGCATACGTTGAAACATCGAGTATTTTTTTTTATTTTGGGCGGATGCATATCGTATTCATAACGAGTTGGACGTATACATAACGTATTGTCACTTATATCGAACATTCCATAAGTTATATATAGCGTATATCAACGAATGATTAGCGTGTTGCGGGCGTTAACAAATTATGTTCTAATACAGTCTAACTTATGCATAGCGTGTTGCGGGCGTTCACAACTTATGCTCAACGATCGTCTAACTTATGCACAGCGTGTTTCGGGCGTTCACAAATTGTGCTCCGCGATAGTCTTATTTATGCATAGCGTGTCGTTGCCTATAAAAAGGCTGCTGCTGAATAACCACACCAGATATCGCACCACCAACATCTTGATCACCGCCATGCCAAAGAAATCGAAAAATGCTGCACAAAAGCACCTGGCCATGGCCGTGGACGTGGACGCATGGCGGATCCGTCATCACCCACACTCTCACGTTCACCCTCTGATGATGATGCAAGTTCCAATGCCTCTCACTCATCAGCGGCATCGGTGGTAGCTTCGTCGGTGGCCTCTATCTCCTCTAAGCCAAACCTTGCCAAGAAGAGGGCCAAGAAGACACAGTTTTGTCTTGATGTTCAAGCTCATGTGTGATTTCCTTCGAGAGCACTACATCCTTTGGGACATCAAGAAAACTGAATATCGGAGGCTGGACATGAAGGCAAAGCTCTGGTAGGATCAAGCAAATGCCATGGGAAAGACTGTCGAGCACCTTCAAGGGTGGTTCTAGTCGCTGCGGGACACCAACACTCGGCTCGACAAGACGAAAAGTGGTGACGGCGCCCCAGAACTAACAGAAAGAGAGCAGTGGGTGAAGGCAAACTTCGGCTTCCTCAAGAATCTGGTCCGGCTTCGAGCTGAGCAACAGTGTAAGTATAAACAGATATAATTATTAATATTCATTTAAATTTGCTTCATTGTGATTATAAATCATTAAATTTGCCTAATATTTGCCTGGTATTTTCTCAACCATTTTCATAACTGCATTTGCAGGTGAAGGCAACCATTGCAGCACACAGCCGGGACCCCGAGGCTGTAGACGCTGCCTGTGCAGACATCATGGTTGATGACGACAGCACGCACTCCCCTGTCCACTCCTCATCCTCACATCGCAAGGGCAAGCGTGGCCAGGAAGAAGACCATATGCTGCAGTCACTCCAGAAGAGGGTGCACGAGTCTGGGGAATTCCTCAAAGGTCTCGCACAGCCTCAGCCCTTTACAGCCACTGCAGCCTTCGCCAACTACGTGCGTGACAGCCTGGTCAGCATGTAAAAGCACAAGTTTCGGAAGGCGAGATCACGCATCAACATCGTCCTCAGTGAGCTGATGGACGAGGAGAGTGATGAGAGAGAACCTCCAAAATTCCCTACCTTTCCTTTTTCTGCCTCCATGCGACCCAGTTCAGCACCAGCTACCTACATCCCCACGGCGTAAGAGCAGTTCCAGCCACCTCCCCACATTTTGAGACACAAGTCACCGTCTGCGTCAGTCTGGAGTACGCAGACAGCTAACTTTGTAGTCCAGTACACACAGCAGCTACTGCAGCAGCCATAGTTCCAAAAACAACATCCTCAGTACCAGCGGATGATGCCTCCTGCTCAGCATGGAATCCACCCACTTCCTCCGATCACGCAGCAGGCAAGCTCCGCCTCTGTATCTCATGCTCTAGGTTCGGCTGGCCAGGCACTAAACGCCCAGCGCCCTTGACACTTGCAACCAGAGTTTGTGTAACATCTCTGGGCTATCAGGAATACACGTGTCCAGTGGTCCTGTTGCTACAGGCAGCCCGGCCGGGGGACTGAAGACACCTACACCACCAGAGAACAAGTTCCAGGGACAGTTGTGTCCTTCTCGGGAGTTTTGACCATTTTTTGTGCCATTTTGTATGTGCATGTTAGACCATTGTTGACATTAACCATTATTATTTCATTTTGAGCACAAAATAAAAGTTGAGTAAACTCTTGATTTGTTTATGTTATTTTAACGATTATTCCATAAGCAATAATAAACAATAATAAAAACATACTGCATGACCTCTTTTGCCCTTTGTATCTTTAAGAAAAGTGAGTAATATAAATCTTGTGTCAATCGTTATAAGCTTTTTCTAATAGGTGTGGACATTAGCCTAGCTCGTAAGTGAAAGTTAAACTGTTAATTTCTATATACAAACAAAGTGATACGTTTTTTTTTAATTTCAAACGTAATATAAATACAGACAATCCCACGCAAAAATGGACAACGGTTAACAAAAAATTGAGTTTGTCTTTTTCCTGAAATGCTCTCTTCTACTGATTTAATTTTTATATGTATTTCTGAAACAGGCTTTGGATTTCACTAAATATTTTTGATGATTGGCATCTCAATTCTTAAATAATGCAACTAACAATAAATAACACAGTGTGTTCATTCATTACATGAAAATAAAACCAGCATAAAAGTTACAACACAACTATGTTTTCAGGTCTAATATTAATAATGCACTGCGTAACTCGTATCTATGTAGAAAATATGTAATATACAGGTTAAAATTATGTCCTCCCGAAATCGTCCTCATAAGTATGCATGTTTGATAACAGATTGATCATTGTGAAACATGATGGAATTTCTCCTATTAACACATTTTTAATGTTAAAAAGTGTTATCAATAAAAAAAAAATTTCCAGCAGCACTTGCTTGAACTTTGAAAATTGTGCCTGAATGTAATACCGTTACCGTGGAATTGCCCATAAAACATCTTTATTCATACACTTTGAAAAATATAAATTAATACTGTATATGTACAGTTACACAAACTTATTACAAATAAACAAGAATATTATAATTGATGAATATTTATCAATTGTACATATATTACAAAGTCTGAAAAATTGTGCCTGAATGTAATTTCGTTACCTTGGAATTGCCCATATATATCTTTATTCATACACTTTGAAAATATATATTAATACTGTATATGTACAGTAACACAAACTTATTACAATGAACAAGAATATTATAATTGATGAATATTTATCAATTGTACATATATTACAAAGTCTATATAACAAATTTGTATTCTCTGCATTGGCTGCCCGTTGTGCAAAGGGTAAAATTCAAAATATTAATTCTTGTGTATAAGGTAATAAATAATTTAGCTCCTCTTTACCTTCAAGAGCTTATTCACAGTTACACTCCATTAAGAAGCATTCGGTCAGCAGCTATAAACTTACTGGTCGCGCCTTTTACCAAATCGTTCTGTGTACAAAATCGGACATTCAGTGCTGTTGGCCCGCAACTGTGGAATGGCCTACCAGATACTCTAAGAGAAGCCACCAGTCTCTCAGAATTTAAAAGTAAATTAAAAACATATTTAATATATAATATATATAATATATTATAATATAATATTTTAGTCAACTGGACTTTAATTTCATATTCTTACAATGGTATGTTTAATGATTGCAGATTGTATTCTAGTTATGTAATAGCGTTTAAGAGCATGTATCATCATGGATTTAATGCTTCAAAAAATAAATTATTATTATTATTAGTAGTAGTATTATTATTGCAAAATAGCCTCAAGAGGAATCTTATAGTCTCTGAGGTACTTTATTGCCTGAACAATGTTGTGATATAAACATATTGTAAATCATCCTATCTTGTCACGGGATTGTACCAGCCGGGGAATAAATCAAGTGCTTGAGGAGATTCCTCTGTTTCTTTCCGTCTTTGGAGGCAGTGTTTGGGTCACTGGCTGTTTGTGTATCCTCCAAGAGAGTCCCTCTCGCCATGCTCCAGGAACAAAGTCGCGGTTCTCTGCCCGGTCAAGCTGTTGGTTTTGAAGTCCTGGGTACCTAGAATTTGAATGTGTTTACTTAATTAGCTAGAATAATAACATATTCTAAGACACCATACAATAAGAAGTAATATTGTGGTACAAATAATATTTAAGGTAAAATCTTATCCTTTTTATAAACATGAGGGAAATGTAAATTGTATAATGTATGCTACGTAAACATGAATTACCTGGTCCTCATGAGGTTGTGCAGGATCAAGCATGCTTTGACAATGAGCTTGACAGTGGAGGGATGATGCTGCGTAGTACTTAGCACAACATGAAATCTATTAGCCAGGATGCCGAATGCAATTTCTACTACCCTCCTTGCTCGGGATAATCTGTAGTTGAAGATGCGCTCTTCATTCGTCAGACTCCGGAGACTGTATGGCTTCATCATGGTTGGTCGTAGGGCGAAGTCATCGTCACCGACGAAGAAGTAGGGGCAGTCCTGGTTGTCGTTGGGAAGAGGCTCGGGGTCAGGGAAACCTAGGGTACCGTCTTCAATGAGTTCCTTCAGCTCACAATCATTGTATATCTGTGCATCTGATGCTGATCCAGTACCACCGAAATCTGCCCTAATGAATTTATAATCAATCAGAACGATGTAGTAGGTTCCTTTGTAGTTGAAGTATTGGCATCACTCTTTGGAGGACATATGCAGGCCACCTACTTCCCATCAAGTGCCCCACATGTATGAGAAAAGTTCCATCTTTGGTAGAACGTGTTAGCAATAGTGCGCCAACAATCAGGAGTACTTGGACAAACCAACATCTCATTCACGTTTTCATCAATAATGGCTTGACATACCTCTCTGCCTACTAGAGACTGGGTGTTGTGAGGGACCCTCCATCCGAACTTCATTGTGGCATACTTGTTCCCAGTGGCAAGGTGACGCAGAGTCAGAGCCAGCTTCATGCCAGGCTCAAGCGGATCCCTGTAGAAGGTGTACTTTTTGGTTATCCTTGGACCTACTCTGGCGAGCAGCTCGTCGAACATCGCTGGGGGCATACGCAGGAAGTTAATGGAGGATACATGATCCTCGTTACGGAGTTGCACCATAAGCTGGTCGTACATGCCAAACTGTCGTCGCCTCCCGATCCCTGGTCTCACCCAGTTCCGTCTCCCCCGTTTACATCTTCTTCTCCTGGCTCTATTGGCACGCAACTGGTAGAGTGTCGAATCGACGAGGTCATACTAATGTTGGAGGGGAGCTAGTAGGTATTCTCGTCTCGTTGCCGGATCCTCCATCTCTCTGATGAGATGGATATCTGCTCACCAAGGTGTATTGAGGAGAACTGACGGGGGATTCTTCTGAATCACACCTTTATATACCAATTAAGCTTAACACTGCAAATACGGCTTTATACGTTTGTTGTACGTTAGAAACAAGTTCAGTAAGTTCCGTGGTCGTTGGGAAAACGCCTAACACGTCTACATACGCCAATATGCGTTTGGGATAAGTTACACATAGGTTAAAAGCAGGTTACTCATAAGTTTTGAGTACGCTAGACATTATCTTGACGTATTTGGACTTATGAGTAACTTACCTGTGAAGTTTGTGAACGATCGCATAACTTACTTTCAACTTATGGCCCGCGTGTGCGGGTCGTATGAGCCATACGCTGGCATACGTTGAAAATTTTGTGCACGCACAAAATTTTTGGACCACCTCGCCGTACTTCGACGTATACCAGCGTGTTCCAGCGTGTTCCTAACGTATACAAAACTTACCAAGAACTTATTCGACGTACGCCAGTGTATTTGGCATTTTTTTTTCTTACGTCGGCATACGCTGGCTAAATCGTCAAGGTGCGACAGGGGCTTTACGAAAATCCTAAAAAAAATCCTAATAAAATTCTGTCTAATCAATTTAGATAAAAGCTAATGAATAAAAGCTGTAAAACAATTGCATAATCACGTTATTTATCCAGACAAACTGAGTAACAGACCAATGAAAGGAATTTGTATAGGCAGAGTTCTTAACTAAACCTAGGAGGATCAGTTAGTGTACCCTGCTTTTGCTTTTTTTTTCTCTCACCAATATGAAATTGTGGTTTTCATACATTAATTAAATAGACTTACACTCCAAACTTTTGTTGGTGCTAACGGCACATTTCGGGTGAATTCTAAGAGAATATATAATGAAGTTATTGAGCTGAACACTGACAAGACCAACTCGTTGAGGAATAAAATAATATTCACTCTATATCATACGGTGCATGGTAAATGGTGATCAAAACATAAAACAGTGAAAATGAGAACACAATTTAAGCAGTAGTCCGACATAGATGACACATATGGCTAAGATCTGCTTACCAGTTATTTGATCTAGAGATGCAGCAAATTATGGGATATATGATGACAATCATTGCTTTATTTGTGTGATCAAATGATGTTAGACATTTCCATAAAGGCAGAATTTTAAAATAATTGAATTCAAAATTTGCTTTCTGCATTCAACTTGTCCTGCTCGACAGGAGTGAATATAAATACAGGGGTATTGTTCTGAAGTATATATGTAAAAAATTCGAAAGATCACTTTGCCCAACATATTTCATCACCTGCAGCTCATAATCGGATAGCAGTTACATATTGCTTTTTTATGGTCAAATAAGATGCTTTTGGGTGCAGCCATTCAAGGGATACTAATTTGCGGTAATAGGCATTACATCATGTGGAAACACATCGAATTGTCAAATTTTGTGATTGACAAAATTTGAAGTTCCATAAAGTTTCATCTGGAGAATACTATGACTAAATCTATAATCATTTCATTCCCTCCGTTTGTGAACGTATCTACTGTGATAAATCTTACAAAATGAGGATTCTATGACTTGAACAAGAGGAAATACCATTCCACCCGCAGAGAGTAGGTAAACATAGGTACCGCCAACTGGGGCTCAAAATCATATTAAAGTCAAGTGGACGCTATCTTTTTGAAATTTTATACTGAAGGATGCAGTTATCCCTTTGATATTTGGTATATATATATATTTCATCATGTATGGAAACACAACCACACTTGACTGAATTCATAGATAATTTATTCCCTTGCCTCTAAGAAAATGTTGACTTTGAAATGACAGCCAAATATCTTTATACTCTGTGATTTATCCTGAAAAAAAGCGGAAAAGAACATTTCAGCAAGCAGAATGAAGTTCAACATAGGTATCGTTCAAATACGTTTGGTGCATGTTGATTTCATTATAAGTCTGTAAAGTTTCATGGTTAAAGCTGCAGCAGTTATTATATTATACTCGGTAACAGTCATGGGACAGTGCCACGTTGGCGCTCCGCTATTGAGTGATCATAGAGTCAACTGTATGCACACAAGAAATCCACAATTCTGCATAAGAAGGGTTCAAATAAATAATGTTTTTTCATGCGTTATAAGAGTATTGCATCCTTAACTACCCTAACTACAAGTAAGAAGTAATAACATATGATTGCATACGAATATGAATTGAAGGCCCGAATCTGTAAAAGTGAAATGATGGAAGATTGGGTAAACTGTTTTACTTTTGGAAGCCACCGTGAGGGGTTATGACGTAACATTGAAAGGCCCACTGAGTGCTCCAGTAGACGACGCCGAGTCCAACGTCACGTGTCCCGATGGGTACATAGCAGAAATGTGTGAATGCAGTGAAGCGTCCACCTGTGATGGCTCATACTTCGTACTAAATGGCGGCGATCTTTCTTGTGTTGCTAGAAATGCCTATGGGATACAGGGAGTAAAGGTATACATATATGTAATATAATATATTTCCATGTTTTATTTTTTATAGAAGATAATCAATCACCAAAATGTTATAAATATTAAACCTCACAATCCATGCCTCGATAAAAAATGTCTGGTTCTCTTTAGTTAATAAAACCATATTTTCCTGACAAGTTCACACATGAGAAAGTTCCTTGAAGATAAGCATAGTCACCTATCGCAGCCTCCTGGCCCCGGCTTAGTGTGACTATACGTACCACATTTGCTATATACCGTTAAAACTCTAAGCGACTTGACTAGATGCTATAAAGGATATTAAGGTATTTTGTCGACGCGTTCGGAGTGTTTCTTGTATAATTCTAATACCGGAGCGCATTAACCCTTTTTTAACAGGTTTGTCTTATATCCACTGAAGTACCGAATGCACAGATCGATTAACGCCTTTTTATGCATGCCCACAAAGCGAGTGTCTACTACTTGTAATTTGTACATGTCCCGGGTAGAAAATGTATTTTGCATGTTTCAGGCTAAAGTCTCCTGTGTTAAACTCGAAGTAGGAAATGAAAAATACCTTACGAGATGGTCCGAAAAATCAATGATGCCTAATGTGTCATGCCCAGTGGGAACTGTCATGAGAGCCTGTATGAAATATTCGCCGTAAGTCTCTTTTCGCCCAGTGTGTGGCATATAATTTGATTAGCTTCATATTCACGAGGCTGTTATATCACGATTTCTTCATTAGGAAGGTTTTTGCAATCTAACCAGATCCTTTACATTCTTATCAAAGCAATATTTTTTTTAAATATTATAACGCAAAAATAAATTAGACATTTCTTCATTCACCCCTATCACTGTCATTGTTCGTCCTGAAATGACAACATGTTTTTGTTTGCAGTAGACACAGATACATAATCTATTTGGTGATCACAAGTAACTAACGACGAAGTTACTGAGTCAACAAAATCTTTGTTATTCAAATAGTTGTGTTTCTACGCTGGTTACCTTTTTATCTGGTGAAAGCTTCAGTATTGGTGAAGCATTCTGGCATTTTCTAATTTTGTGAGATAAATCAGTTTGTCTGGTGTAGGGTTAGAGCATACGACTCAAAGCCGTTAGGTCGAGAGTTCGATTATCAGCCGAGGGAGATGAAGTTAATTTCGGTCGGTCCCGACTCAGGGTGAGCGCTCTGCAGGCTTAATGGAAAACTGTATAACACAGTCGTGTTTCATTCACGAACAAATGCAAATTTTCGTAGTCCTAAACAGGATTGCAATTCTCCAGATGTACACAGTAATTACTTAAATCAGTAAAAAAAAAAAAAAAGAATTGTGGCAGTTATTCATACCGAAAATGAAAAAAAAAAATCTGTGAGATAAACCGCTTTGTGGTGGTAGGTAATATATAGGTTTTGAACATATGCATTTGTAAGAGAAACGTTTCGGGCATTTTATTTATGTAGGAAAATGTACGCTAACACAAATGTGTCAGTGCATGGAAAAAAAATCCTTTAGCTGGTCATATATGAATAAATGTATTTTCACTGTATATGTTGCATACGGTTTCACATTTTGATTTTACGTTCTATACCAAGATATCTAAAAGTGATGAGCATTTACTTTCTCAGGTGGAAAAACGATGTCAGTTATACAGATGATAATAATACCTGTAAAATGGATGCGGAGTGTCATAAATACTGCAGACTGCAGGTCCGATGTAGAGGTGAGTGCAGGCTTGTATTTGTAGCTGTGTTTTTTCTTTGTAACTAAACTTTGTGGTTACTGTAGTTCGTATCCTTTGGAATGACAGGCTAGCCCTAAACCAGGGACAAAAGACAGAATCTTATTGATGATACAAAGGTTTATTTATACTATGTTTGGCTTATCACTTGTGTTAAGGCTATATTAAGGCTGTATTTAAGCTATTGACATGGAAGTCCAAGGGGAGGTAATGCAGAGAAATAAAACTTATAAATTACACTTCTGATGAGATTTTGCTGGATATTTTTATACATAGTCTTATATGCTGTATACCGCGTAGCTAAGATTATAAAACATTTTGATTTTTTGGTTCTATGTTTATATCAAATTTATTTTCACAGTATACCATTTCATTTTATATTTTTTCTTCCCTGTTTGGGCCGCTAGAGCTGCCGTTTCGCCGTATCAAATGCAGACTAAGTAATATTGCTGTCAGGATATGCCCTGCTCTCTTTTTAACATGTCGCGAATATATTTTAAATAGTTCTCTACTGTGGAGATCCTGGTCCATTACGACATGCAACAAGAAACGGAAACAATTTTTATTACGGAGGAGAAGTAAAATACCGATGCGAGAAAGGGGCCTATATTATGACTGACAAAAGAGTGCAAACTCGCCAAGTTCTGAGGTGTGATGAACATGGAAACTGGAACGCCACATTGAAGGCCTGCAAACGTAAGATGTTTTCTCTCATCCACATTGAATCCTCACTTCTGTTGCATGACCAACCCTCTGACCTGCCCGTTATGGTGTCCTAAGTAAAACAAAAAACATATTTCATGACTAAACATCGTTAAGCGACCACCATTATATGTACCAGAGCTGATCGATTTAACGAAGCTTTTATATTTATTCACAATAACATTTAATGACCTTCAACAGAGCTCATTCAACCACTGAATTCAAACAATGGACCCACTTTTTCGCGGAATAAAAATAAACGTTTTTACTAACAGGCAACACAAATTGCGCTTGGATACTGATTGCCATCATATCTGGCATCCACTCAAATCACACATAAAAGGCACACGCTGCCACAATCACCTTGTAGTTATCCATTATCAAAGGAATGTTGCATTTGTTTAAAGTCTATGCATATCTTGGGGTTAACATAGAATAACTACAACAGCGGAAAATAAAACATTAACTTTCCAAATACCTATCATAATCTGATTTTATATGAAAAGTAAACATTGTTTGTACTATGACACAGGCATAAAACATTTCAACCCTGGAAAATTAAAATTAGTAGAAAACAGCACAGTGGATGCAATGAATGAACATTCATCTAAGGCACTATTTTTTTGCATATAAGAACCATATAAAGGGCACTATCAAGTAAAGTGAATGAATAAAGGTATCACCATTCATTCTGATTTCCTTTATAATTTTTCTTTTCTTTCTACAGGAATCTGTTACCCCGATGAAGCCATGTGCCTCCGCAATTGGATCCTGACTCGTCGCGGTGTTGCCGTAAAGGACGAAAATTCAACAACCATGACTCTTAAGTTCCGACAGTGTGCTGCCTCCTGCCAGCCGTCCGAGGGGGTGTATGAGTTTCACCTACCACAACAGTAACTCCACCTGTCGGTTGAACCAGAAAACCATGCAGCCAAGTGTTCAATATGAACAAGATCCATCAGCTGATTATTACGAGTTTTACTGGCCTTAACACCTTAGCGCCTATGCTATAGTATATACACAAAAATATATTATAGTCTTTAATCGTGTGAAAAAAGTTCAATACAAAACAAAACAGGATGACTGGTTGTTATAACAAGTTCTCACCTGTAAGCAGAGTGATGAAGCATTCAACGAATCTTTTTAATACAAACAGTGTCTATTCAGTTAAGTGGTATGTACCTTACTTTCAGGCTTTTAAAATGAAAACCCCATATTATTCCCAACATAATAAATCCAATCGTGTTTCCTATCCCAGTTATACAAAAGTAAATTATCGAAACTGCACTTACATAATATCATTTTAGAAATTTCTGCTCCATATACATACGTTGTGGAAGGCTTCCGCCACCGATAGCAAAATATTTATATCTGAATTGTAGGACAATACGTATTCCTGCTTTACGTGCACTAACTATAGATTTATTCATTCTGTGCATTATGTTCCACGTCTGGCATCCATAAAACGATGTACATTATGAGATGAAAGGTTTATTTGCATTTTGTCTTCACAGCCCCCTGAAATTTGCTAGAAGTTATTTATACCGGAAAACATAATAACTCGCATTTTTACAAATCATCTATTTCATCTTGGTCGTTTCTGATAACAACGCCCAAATATCCAGTTTGTGATACTGATTTTTAAATGTTCTATCATACTCCATCGTGTAGGATAGTGTAACAGTCGACACATGACAGTTGTCAGATGTTGAGATTCAAAACACGATACGCGTTTTTAAATGTATGTATGATTCTATGACATATTTTAATATATATGTTTGTCTAACTTCACGTACACATTTTCAGTGTCAATTGTATTTTAGTAAAGTAGAATACGCATTATCACTTAACACACAGCCCCTCAACACAATACTCCAATTAAATTATATATAATATTATACATTATAATATATATTAATATCTAACTGCACGTGCACATTATCAGTGTTAATATTATGTTGTAAATTTTGTAGAACACCTTGTGATTGTAACTTAAAGAGGAAACATGTAGCCTGGTGTTCAACGTGAGCAAGAGCCATCGGCTGTGATCACAAACTTGATAGGCCTTAAAAGGCTGAGGGCAGATCTTATATATCTTGTATATAGATATTGTAGATATTGTAATGATGGACACGCTTAACAGACAGGTACTTTATAAACTTAATATGTTCAGTAATCTATGAGAAATGGCCATCTATATTCTACCTTATCACCTATAATGTGACCTTGATATGTGGCCATACTGACCCTATCATTTTTATGATATAATGTTTCAGCTATAACTATAGTTCCCTGTAAGAGAAATGAAATTTGATTGTTTGTATGATGTTATGTTTTAGTAATAAATATTGTTCTGTGAAAGAGAATTGAAATTTCGTAGTTCCTCCTTGAGTTCCGTCCTGTTTTTATGGATGAGGTATCAATGGCGAGGTCACGTTATCGTAATATGCATATTATTGTAGAACTGTTGGTGATATCGATACCAAACTTGCAATTTAACATACCCTTCACATATCTAAAACTTTGATCAAATCTAACAATATTTCACTTAATTTTATATTGGGGCGGACCATAGCGACTGTAATGATGGACTTTACTGACAGACAGTTTAATTTGATGAAAGTTGATATCTTAAGTTCGAGTGTGTAACAGCCAACTACATTTTTGTCTTTTGACTCTAAGATGACCTTCACCTCTGGCCCTGCTGACCCAACTATTTCTAAGATGTAATGCTTTAGATTAAACTATAGTTTGGTGAAACTGAATTTAAAGAAGATCGTTCCTTCTTGAGTTTTTTTTACGAAAGAGGCGAAATCGGAGGCGTCATTTTAAACAGTTTGTATTAAAAGTTTAAATAAAAAGTCACCTGAATTACTTTCCGAACATGTGAAAATGTTTGCGTAGAACGTACCGGAACTACATTTCATGTATTCATTTGCCTCCTGTTTACTGTACTTATAATATATGAGGTATTCGAAATTAAAAATCTTTAACAAATCGGCCCTTATTATATGTATGACCTTGAAAATCAGTCATGGTCAATGAAAATGGGTCAAAATAATTCGATCATAGTAAGGTACATTCTGGGATTTAAACAATCAACCAAATCGTATAAATCAGTGACAGAGAAAGACCAACAGAAGAAATATATAATTATGACCTAAATAAATATCTGCACCTCGCCCTAGGTAGATACATTTGTTCTAGGCATTTTTTTTCAATCTTTAATATCAAAGATACAAATACATGACTTCTCTTACCTGTGCATAAGACCTGCTGCTCAAAGCAACCATGATTCTCCGCTTCCATTTTACAGGTATTTCCATTAACTGTACAAACAACATAGTTCTGCCACCTAAGTAAGTGAATGTTCACCGTTTATTGGGATAGGAAGAAAGATCAAATGTAAAGTTGCTTGAAAAGTAAATATAATATACAGTAGAACGCCTGCTAACGGCCACGCCTCAATAACGGTCAATACGTCTATTACGGTCAGATTTTCCGGTCCCAAATTTTCGACCGTTATATTTCATAATCATTTTGTTGTCAATTACGGTCACTCATCTATTCCGTATTACGGCCAGGTCTCTCGGTCCCGCAGGCCGGGAAACGCCTCAATTACGGTCAGGGATAGTGACTCCATGACATGGGCTCAACAAATCGAGCGGCCACTTTTGACCTCAATATCATTACAAAAGTGTCCGCTTTCACATATTCCTGTCTGTTAATGAGGGCCTGGATAAAGATAACCACTCGACCGTGACTGGGTTGTTTGACACGTAGCCAACGTCGCACTCCCCCACTCAGCCTCATTAGTATGCACAATGGTAAGGCATATGTTCTCAACTGCGTGTATGTTTGGAAATCAGTCGTGCGAGCTGGATCTTAATCAGGGTGTTTGTCATTTAATTAACGAATGACAACCAGCGGGTCCCAATGATATGTAAGAAACTGTGGATCATAAAACTGTCTCTAATGTCCTTGTGAACACGTGCACCAAACGAAAACAGTGCGGCAAACATCGCACAATTTACTCATACGTTCATAATAATGAATGCAAAATAAACATAGTTACATGTATGAAATGTTGCGCATACTCTGTCCCAATCACTTTGACGTGATTGTTAATATTTTATTTTATTTTTTTATTGATAACAGGTTTTATACTAATACTCTGTGTATACGTTTACTTTTTTTATCGTAATAAAGATTTGAACTTGGATTCTTGTTACATTTTAACCCCCTATACTGGTAAAGTCCTGTATAACGGCCACTCCTGTATTAAGGCCACTTTCATCCAGTCCCAATGGTTACCGTAATGTAGGCGTTCTACTCTACCTTCATATAATGTTGTATTCGAACACAAGTCCAAGACCGCGTCCAATACAGCTATCAGTGAAAAGCAATTTAAAATTGAAATATCAGATTATCAATCATATAGATATATATTCAAATTCAAACACGCTTTTACTATACTGGTTAATTATATTTCTTGGTTCTGATGCTCCACAGGGCTTGGTACATATAGTTTTATTATTTGCAATAATCTGTTAGTAGTTTGCACACGTTCATAAGTCTGTCATATGAAAGATTTTTTTTTTTCTTTTCGACTTGTCCGAGTAAAGTCCGAGTCCTAGACCTACGAGTCACCTCGGAGCCCGAGTCGATAAAAAAGTTGACGCAAGCCTGCATCACTGCTTTATTTTACTGAAAACAAAGAACAAATGCAGCATGAATAACTAAAATTCAAGACTCGTTCTGAAAATACCTGATCGGAAAAGCTTGACATCACTGAGAATGTTTCTGACAAATTGGTATATCTGAAAAGCAGGTATTGTATCAGACCAATACAACCTGAAACGATGAAAAAATATGAAACAAGCTGAGGCTTGCTTGTTCAACATGTACAGACACACCGAGTGATATGTCCCTCAATCAAGCCACAGGTTATTACGTTGTTATACCCGTTGAACATACCTGTGTTGTTATAAGTGGCGCCAATTTGGTCAGAGTAATGTCCAGTGGGCGGAGTCACTGACTGCTTTGTTATTAACTGATAAGCCGGTGGTCGATTGACAAAGGAATATACATTGACTAGTGACAGAAGAAAGAAAGGAAGTTACAATGTGTATAGGTTCTCTTTTGTATTGCGTACATGTAGATATTAGTGAGACAAGAGTAGCTAATGTTTTTATAATCTTACCTCGAGTTCAATCAACACACTATATTCTTGTTCTACAAAAAAGACGAAGTTTTAAGCGCGCGATCATTTCTGAATCTACAGTAACTTTTTGCAATCTCACAATGTTTTACATTCAAGCACATGGTCAAAAGTGATTGTTAATTAATCGAATATCGATGACTGGTCGTTTCCTTTCAAAATCGACTAAATCGGTAGCATTTTTGTAAAATCTATAAAATACGATTATGTATGCTCATGAAACGCATCTTATCTCTCAGAGATATAAAAACACAAAGTAATGAACAGCTTTAAAATGAAACCTTGCGCAGGCAACAATCGTCCTAGAGCAAGTCGACCGTTGCTGCGGTTGGACTGATGGTTTAATCATGAATACCGATATACATGTAAGATTGTTTACTCGGGTCTATATTTTAGGTAATATTGTACAACAAATTTCAAATAAATATAGAAAGTACAAAAAATAATCGAATTATAATCGATCATCGGTCGATTACTCGGTTTTATTTTTTCAGTCATCGATAATGATTTCAGTACCAGTTCCTACCGCTAGGTCATATTTAAATTCAGCCAGCAAAGGTAATTCGTCAACCAGATCATCTCCTGTAGGGACTAAATTAAATTTTAACACAGCTTTACAAGTAGTGTTTTCTTGAGCGTATTCTTAAACGTAAACATGATTTTATTAAAATAAACACACGTCTCAAGCATTACTTGACCTATCAATGATATGAAATCAGAACAATTTTGGTAAGAATACACTCATGTAGAAACATAAATTTTATCCTTTTTAATAATGATAACGATATCGGGTTCATTAGCTCCTCCTTTTTCCCGTCCTCACGCATACAAGTAGCACCCGAACATTTAGGTAAAGTTGACTTTAGCCAAAGGTGAACGTAGCTAAAGCTTTAATGGTTTCGCTGATGTACTGATGAGTATGTGCATGGTTAACCAGACTGATGGTGATGTATAGAAAACGTTGGCCTTCCGGATGTAGGGTTAACAGTAAAAGGTAGGCAAGCAAACATTACTTTCATGCACACCGAATACATAACGCTTATTGAGTAGATTACCACATTACGCATAATGTATATAAATCGTCGGTTCTTATAGATCTCCTGGGTTAAGTGAGGTTAAAGGAAGTTAAATATGACCGCGTTCAACGGGGAACGTGGGTTATTGGCTTTGCCCCAACCGACTAGCATCGTCAGCACAATATACCAGTTCCAGGCCATTTATTTCACAATGAAGCCTTTTACCTAGTTATGAAACGTCAGCGCCCCGAATACACTTGCTCGAGAAGGCGATAACCAATCCTCGTCTAAATGGATGGTTGAGTCCTGGTTTAGTTATTCCTAATATCACTGTCATTTCATCAATGTATTGTTATACAGTATCGTCCAATATCGATTGGTAGTACAACGATTATTACGATAGGATTGTAGGAAAATATCCAGGAACCATTTAAGCATATATGTGACTACAATTCCTCACGAATTTTGGATTTTTTGGATCCTCTAAATATCCTACACTGAAGAATTGAAATTATGTACATTCTTCTGTGGCTCATTTGTAAACCGCAGGAGATCATACCTGGAGATCATGGGTTCCAGTCTCACTCTTAGCGGTGACAATGTACTCGGTCGGGCTAAACCAGGGTGAGCTGGCTTAAAGCCAAGGCCGTCCCCAACGGCCGTGTTTCAGTCATAAACGTGTGCTCTTTTCGCGGGTTCTTTTTTGGTATGACCCAGCAATCTGGCTGGACCCGCAGGTGCAGTAATCACCTGGCCTTTTTAATAACAGGCTGTAAAATGAGAGGATGCGTACGATAGTGTCCTGGCATGTAGTACGATACCAGAATGGATTCCGGGATATCAAAATATACTTAGTTTATCCAGCATTAAAAATGAGGGTGTTGACTTCCAACAGCCAAAATTAGAAGAAAATGAAAGTATATACGAATATGTCACACAGGTTTTGTTTTCACATTTTCAAGCCAAATCTGGGGTATGCTTGATTCACCAAACACTGGATCCGATTTAAGCCGGTTGTATATTTTGTTATTACTGTACCTAATGCACCTAGCTCCCTGGGTTTGAAGCAAACTTATAGCAATAATTATAATAATAATAATAATAATAATAATAATAATAATAAAAAAATAATAATAAAGTTTATTCAAGTCTCTACCAAATCTCTCGTATATTTTGTGCAGGTGATGTTTTTATTATAACCATTACTTTTATTGTCATATCAGGATTAAAATGGCTTTGGATGGCTTTTTTCTTTTTTCGTCCTTGTATATTTCGTCCTTAATAGAAATCGTCTAAATTATCCGTTTTGTTGTTGTAAATTTTAAAGAATTTACTCAAATAATCTGTTCTGCATCAATATATTTGATATGATGTAATCATTAGAATTAATGGCAAATGATCATTTGATTATTTATCCTCTTTCTTGTTTCGAACCGCTTATCACGTGTCCTCGATCCTCCTTGCTAGATTGGTTCTATTGAAAATCTAGTTTACGTAATGGTGCATAGTACGATGCATAGTTCAGGTGCCTTTCAACCAAACACACGTCTACAAATGTACGAGGATTACGATATAAAGAGGAACCTCGCCTTGCGACAACCCTAAAAATGCGACAACCCTTCGATGATGACCACTTTTCTTGGTCCACCATATATGATCCAGAAAATGTAGAAGTTGACAATTGCAATCATTCCGATATAACGACCACTATGGGCAGTCACCAACTTGGACGTTATCATGGAATTCCAAGTTTGTCCATTACCACATCTACGTACGTCAGATGGTACTTGACACGATTTGGATAAAAAGAACAGCGGTATTATATATTACGACAGAACTAACACTAACACGTTCGAACGTGTAAATTTTATTGGAATGAGTGTAAATATATCAATCAGTACAGTCTTTAATAGCAACTGCAACAAAAGTTAGTTGGATAGAAGACATTATTGAACACCAAATTTTTACATGTTGACAACAAGTGAAGTGTTTAAATTAATCACTTCATTTTATGAATAGTGGAACGGTCTTATGTTTAAGTGTGGTAATATTTCCGCTGTCATAAAATTCCTATGTATAACATAACACAAAATTTAACGAGATGATTAAGTTATAGAGCCAACGTTCTAGGGCCACTTCATTTCGTAATATGCTGCTGATGGGTCTTGTTCATATTGAACCCCAGGCTGCATGGTAACCTGATTCAACCGACAGGTGGAGTTACTGTTTTGATAGGTAAAACTTATACAACCCTCAAACGATTGGCATGATATAGCACAGTTCACACGCGTCAGATACATGGTTACAGAGTTTTCGTCCTTCACTGCAAGACCACGATGAACAAGAACCCATTTGTTCTGGCGGAGGCATTTATTGGGGTAATAGAAAGCTGTGAAGAGGAAAAGACAAACAATGATTAAGTTTGTTACTTTACAAAAGGTCCGAATTCCACGATTTTCCGGTTATAGAGACATAAAATTTTCATAAACAAACACAGTACTCATAGCAACTTCTTTGCTGTGTGGTAAAAGGCTTTAAGTTACGGAGCTATAGCTCGATACATTCTACAATACATTTTCTTCTTCTGATCATACTTTAGAGACTAAAAAAGCTTTCACATATAAAATAATATCGTCAAATGAGGATTAAATGTGATTATAGAGAAGCTGATCGTCAATGCTTTATTACCTAATCTATAGTGCAACAGTAATGTTTTAATAATATGATTATACATTAAGTATTAATTTTATTCTAATCCTGATTTTGAATAGTAAAATTTATTTTAAGAACTGTCACCATGTTCAGCAACAGCTGTTGTATGAGTTTAATAGAAGAGCACTTAGAACAAACAAGTGGTAAACCTGATTAAACAAATTAACTCTTGGAACAAACAAAGAGTATTTGTTTCAGCGGGCACATCATATTATACTGGAAATGTTAGTTAAGTTTTACGAAATGACAGACCGATATCATCGTAGTGATTCTTTTAATTTTTATTGTCTGTGTGACACATATATTTTAAATTATATGAGGTATTATGAAATAAGGCATTATGTTTCCAGTATTTCAAACTAGGTTTAGATAATAATTTGATAGTAAACTCAGGAATGGAACCAAAGTATACATTTTTAATTATTAATCTATTTCATTTCCAATATATAAATATTGTTCTCTGATTAGCATGGAGAAGGTGCTTATATTGACCCCTAGCCCCCTTGCTAAAAACTGGAGGGGGGGGGGTGACAATATTGAATAGCCCCCTGTATTGTCGCCCCATGATGAGAGAAAATATATTACGTATACAGTCGCTGACAATGGCGCTCCAGTTCCCGTCTTCATCACACCACAATTCCTGGCGATTCTGAACCTTCTCTCCGTATATAAAGAATCCCTTGTCACACCGGTACTCCACTGTATCTCCGTAATAGAAATCTCCCCCTGTCCTGGTTGCATATTGGCCTTGCCCGGGGTCTTTGCAATAGAGTGCTGTATAAAAAATGATAAGAAGAAATGTGCGGCATAGAATCACCTTTCCACCAGAGTTCATTTCTATTTAATTTATAATTCTAATACAAGAATACCTAAAGTTAAATTCTGAGTTGGGTAAGACATCAAAATAACCACACAAATGGCTAATTGGACTAGCAAGGCCAATTTTGGAAAGGAACGTCAGTTCCGGGTACGGTGCTGCTGTTCTCTTGACTTTCCTCTTTCTCTGTTTATCCTCAAGATGGTCAATGTAATAGACAAGATGAGCAAATAGTCATTTCATCTAACAGTCTGAAAACTTGTTTAAATAATTATACACATCATAAAAAATATGTTATCAAACTGGCCTTTCTGCTTAAAAGTTTCGTCTATGCTATTTATATCTCTTCGTTTTCTCTGGAAAAAAGGCTCCGCCATTAGCTTTAAGGTGTGTCAGCTGTCATTTAAATACAGATTTACTTTTTTGCTGGTATAAATATCATTCCTTGCATTTCTGCGTGATACCTCTGCGTGATAGAACAAAGAGAGAAAAGTGTCATGTCTTTGTCAGGAAAGGCTGGGTCCCCGCGGGTTGGGGCAGGTTGGATGCAAGAATTCTGTGGTATAAACGAACACACGCGAGGATTGAAAAATATAAATCAACCCGGGCCCGTAAACCTGTCAATCATCACTCACCTCTACATCTTACTTGCAGTGTGCAGAAGTTTACACAGTCTGCATCCATTCTACAAGTGTTTCCATCAACAGTGTGACCGGCATAGACTCCCCACCTGAGAACGTCAATTGAATGCTTTAAAACGTGGATCAGTTTCCAGTCCATCTAACGATTTTAACATGCATCGTCTAAATAATCATTGACAAACTATGTACTTAAATTCATGAAACTTTATTTAATTCAAAAGCGTCTTATTGAACCCAGGGAGCTTTAGCACTTTACGTAATTAAATATTTTAATAAGGCACATAATTTGAAGATTGCACACCTCTGATAACACCGTGGTTCTATCCAGATACCATTGAAAACTAGCCAGCGTTAGAAAAAAATATATGTTGTTAATCAGTAAAAGTAATTTCACCTTTAGATGTGTTAATACAGAGAGTAATACTCTTTCCCATTCAACTGCAGACATTACTGAGTTATAATTTTCGGAGGAGCCAGTACTGTGCTACTTTCAGAGATGTAGCACTCGAGTCTTGAATTGGAATGGTGTCCGGACCCGAGTCATCCCTTTTAGGGACTAAAACTCGGACTCGAAGGTCCTGGACTCGGACTAAGACTCGAGAAGTCGAACTAGGAGGAAAGAACTTGAGATATCAGACCGAGTCCAATGCAAAGCAAAATATAATCACTTATCATACAGACATACATGTGTGAACTACTGAGAGAATGTAAAAAAAATCATATATACAATGTTTTGTTCTGCGTAGGGAGCTATACATTTAATTACCCATTAAGAGCATGTGTGAACTAACTTCAAACTGTATATTTGAAAATCTAAAAATATTCCGTTTTAAATTTTAAAGATTTTTGTATTCGACTGGGACTTGGACTCAGGTTCCAAATTACTCGGACTCGAATAAGAAGAACTTCAAGAACTAGAACCTCAAGGACTCTGACTTGGACTCGGGTGGCTGGGACTTGCACTCGGACTAGGGTATTGTGGGATCGACTACATGACTGACTACTCTTCATCCAAGTCTTTCGCATAATTTTATTCAGTTTAATAAAAAAGAGCCCACGTGTTGTGATGAAGATAGTAATTACTCACGGTGAATGGACCATGCAGCCAGTTAATACAGTCCCCGTTGGGCATGAAGCACTGGGCTTTACAGATTGGTCTGTTATCAGCTGATACTTTTGGGTACCTTCCCCGAGCGCAGCGCAGGTGATTTTTGCCTCAAAGTATGAAAAATATAAGCTTGACAATTGAGACAAAATATTGAAAATGTTATATAATCACAGTAACGTCAAATAAACGAGCGATGATATATATATATATATATATATATATATATATATATATAATAAGAACCTTTTATTTTCTGTGTGCCAGACCCGAATTTTGAAAAATAGGTTTTACGTTTCCAGTATTTGATAATTCTAAACCAGGCTTTCATATTTATTCATTTTAAACTCAGAAATAGAACGAATGTCTATAATTCTATTTATTAATATATTCAATTTCTAATATACAAATATTATTCTCTGAATATCAGATGGATGACAATCCATTCTTGCAAGAAAGCGGGTGGGGGTGCATATATCCCCATGCCCCCTGTATTGACGCCTCCTGGATATTTTACATGCTGATATTAACAACGGCAGTCAAAGAATAAAAAATTTATTTATGAATGTGCTAAAATGAGCCGTGGAATGTTACTGTTAAAAATGTGGCCAGAAAATGCTTCCAGAACCCGCGAAACGCCATATTACTGATAGACGACAGAAACATACATAAGTTATGGCCAGAGGATTGAAAAAATATTCTGGTATCAATTGGTATTTTGAACTTGAGTTGTTATTTTACCGCAACCAACAATTTGATCATGTTTCTCTTTGAAGTGAATGTTTAAAATGTGAAACCAATACAAAAGACGAATAAGAAAAAAAAACAAGGTTTTCTAAATGTGACGTCCATTAAAAGCGGTTTGTTGTAAGTGGTTGCTTTAATGGCCGAGTTCTTGAACAACCAGGTCCGCTTTGGGGTCATGTGACTGGGACTGACAACCAGAGCCAAGCTTATCTTACATAAATCAGCCTGAGCCCGTGGCTTACTGTTGACATATAAATATATGTAAAGTCTATCTTCTTTTGGTGGTTAGCTGGGAATGGGTGTAAATCAGTAAATCATAACTTTATGTCCCCGGGACCCGCATAAATGTATTATCATTTCAAAGTTTACATGTAACATTACATAAATATGAACCCTTTTTAATCATATGAGCTTTTGAGTAACCAAAAGAAGATACTAATTAACATATACTAACACATACAAACAGATACCCTCTTACTGAAGCTGCCTGTATATGTAACAATACATTGCTGAAATCCCCCCTATCTGTCTATTTGCTAGCTCAGAACTCCAAAGGTCATTCAAGAGTAATGGCCTGATTAAACAAAGACGTTTAGAAGCTGCAAGCTTGAAGCATTATGGAAACATTATGTGGTTAAATGTGTTTTTTCATGCATATTTAAATTCCACCACTTTGCCTGTTAAAAACTGGATTTTTTGGTTTCATTTTCTTCAAATAAGGATTTGTTTTCACTCTTATACATGTACTGTTTGTTACCCTGAATAAGTGAGGGGTTAGTAATTTTATTGACGTAACCAGATGTGTTTCATGTACCTAGCCTGATGATACCCTGACCCTGAATTTTTATTTAGCCAAGATGCTTTACAACTTCAAACAGCTAAAAGTACAGAACAATGGTGTGACTGTGTAGGGTGTACTCTCATTCTGATTCAACAAGGTGTAATTTCTAACAATGATTGATCTAACTTGGCAAATCAGTTTAGTTATAAGCCAACATGTATTGAAAAATATATATGCATAGGGAATGGAGTTTCATCAAAGCTTGTACTGGTGAGTACCGGTATTTCGAGCAGACACTGACAGACACTGACTAATCACATTGCTTGCCTTCTTGTGTTATTGATTATACACATCATGGCTGCTATCTGATTGGACCCTGCTATGGCTTTGTACCTCCCCCGCTTAACTTGAACTGGAACTAACATGGGCCCTTATAATTCATTTGCCTGTAGAAATCACATCAACTTACCTAGAAAAGATAATTTAATTCCGTTATCAGCAGTATTAGGAACGTGTCTGCCAAAATCCATCTCAGATTATATCTTCCTTCTCATTGTATATTCAGAATACAGCGAGAGCTCAAGTGGACAGTTACAGATTTAATGTATCTCCCAGTACCGCCCCTCCTAATATATATTGTGGAACTCGGCATTAAGATTGTGTACAAATAAAAAAAAACAATGAATGTGAATGTCATAAATACTAAATTATATCGTAAACCATCAGAAAAATCGCAGTACCAAAATGACGTCCACTTTAAAGGGTCTAATCTGTATTTGAAACAACTTGATTTCACATTTAGTTTTTTCTCCCAGGGATGCAACCTTTAGCATTACGTGCTGGACTATTTTCGCAGGAGGACTCTTCAAACTAATCAAGTCCTCAGATAGGAGACATATGTTCACACGAAAAAATAAAGCATAACAAACAAGGTTTTATTTTTAAAAATGCACGAAGCTCCTGTCAAAAATGACACATTCATTCATTTAAACAAAAAATAATGTTTTCCTCTATGCATGTTTATGCTTATAATATGTCAACATTTATGTTGCTCTCGATGGCTTAATTTCTCTTCAAACAAATATTACTGTACCAAAACATCATATACCTTCACGCTAGGTTGGGCTGCAGCATTGAATGCATTGCAGGTGAGCTTGCCTTGGGATTCCGTAAATTTAGAGCCATCACAGATAACAACGCTAGTGCATTCACAGCGTTCTGCTACGTAGCCCGTTGGACAAGTGATGTTGGAAACTGCATCATCATACGGAGCGCTCCTGGCACCCTCTACCGTGGTGACATTTGGACTCAGAAAGATGCCTACACAGATAAAGGAAATTATCAGTTGAAACACATTTGTTTTTGCAACTTTTATACACTTCGGGAATTCTCTCGACCACATGTATGTTATAAAAATCCTACTACCAAGTGATATAGGACTCGAATCCTCAGGTTCCCAGCTTGTCTAAATTCTACAGAAAATGAACTCCACCAATTTGCACCTGTCACACAGTTTTACACGGCAAACCATCGTTGCTGCCTAATTTACCGATGTGTACTTGTGCACGCCGAAGCACATTATCATGCAAAGTGTAGGGCAGAGAGTTTGAGGAATAAGAGTCCGGACTTTGACTTAAGTCTGGACTCGAGTCTACTTTTCAGGGACTTGGACTCGAAGGTAAGGACATTAAACTTGTACTCCGACTCGGTGGAGAGGAATCCAGAAATCAGACCGAGTCCAGCAGGGATTTCGTCATATACTAGGAAAACATTATCTACAAGTGCTGACTATTCTAGCAGAATATTGCTAGAAAAAAACTGAATATTCCACGCTGAAGCCCAGAATTAGGTGCTTAATGAAATAAAAAAAATGTAAAAGCAGTTGACATAAAAATACAAATTTCCAAATTTCCATTTTAAATTTCTTTTAAGGAGGGCTCCAAGGAGGGCTTGGGCTTGAACTTCATGACTCGGACTCGGACTCGCACTCGATTAGCTTGGACTTGGACATGCTAATGTACCCAGATGTTGTGGACTCGACTACATCACCGGCAAAGGATGTCACTTAATTAATGCATAAGAATATAAAATTTAAGGTTTACCTATATCGTTATGTGTAAACACAAACTGTTAAGAATAGTGACCTGTTTCAGACTGCCTACTTAGATCAATCAGTTTTTCTTTGCCAAATGAAATCACCTCAATATGCGTGATACAATTACCTTTTTTCATAGGTCCTGCTTTGTCGCTAAGTAACGCGACATATTTTATTAACGAGACGTTATCAGTAATTTTATCGGTCCTCATTAGCTTAGTAACTGTCCCGGGGGTTGTTGGACAGATATTAATTTACATATAAAGGGGTTACGTGTTGTCATATTTACCTGTCAGGATAACATCTCTTAACTTTTGTTCATATTTTAAACAGAGAAATACAATGAAACTCCAACCCCCCCCCCCCCGGAAAACACATAGAGTTGTATAACAATATTTTTTCTTAAGGTATTGGGAGCTGGTTTATGCGGTTTAGGTGGTGAGGGCGCAAATGCTGTTTCAACAACTAGATAAATTGATTTAATTCTGCAATAAATGGCCTGGGTCTGATATGATGTTCAAAGCCTACTGGTCGGTTGATAAAATCTTAAATATTTAAGACTGACAGTGAAATTACCCTAAATTCAGGATAGCCGTATAAGTCTTTTAGTTCTAAACATCATTTTATATATATATATATATATATATATATATATATATATATACATATTTATATATATGTATATATTACCCATCGATAAACTTCCCTAATGTTGTTATTTTTAAATGACATTCAGTTTAGCTAAACTATGACTCAACCGACCAATTGGATGTGAATTGATTATCTCATTCTCGAACATATGGCTGGGGGGGGGGGGGGGGGGGGAGGCGATAACGTTTCATGCCAAGATAAATGGTTACATCTTGAAATTCAATGGACCCGACACGGCCTATTGTCCGACCAATGCTAGTCTGTTTGGACAAGGCCAATGACCCATTGTCCCCGTTGAACGCGTGCATGTTTGAACATCATCGTCTAACGGCTCTTAGCTCGGATGATCAATATGAGTCAATGTGATACATGTATAAACATAATGTTAACCTATTCAATAAGTATAATTAATTCAATGCGCATGGAATTATCGATTGTTTTCACAATTTTTTTAGCTCAGATGACTGAAAGTCATCTGAGCTATAGCGATCACCCTTTGTCCGGCGTCCATCCGTCTTTCCGTCCGTCCATAACCAGGCACAAATCGTAACCGCTGGTCCTGATTTCTTCTGACTTAACATTCAAAAGGTCCATGAAAAGTCTCCTTGGAAACCTAAAATTAGGTCTCTGTAACCAAAAGCCTCTGAGCTATGGGGTTTGTAGTACCCCTCAGAGTAATGGAAAATTGGACAAAAAAGCTCCAGTATCTTAACAACTAATGCATTTATCACCATTATTCTTTGCATGGATATTGTTCATGGAATGTTTCATCAGTTTCCACAGACTAGTGGCGCAACATGTATTTTTTTTTTCATTTTTTACGATTTTGTTATCTCTGTGTTTGAGACCTTTAAAGATATTTTCATCTGTTAACAGGGCACAAATTGTAATCACTAGACCTAGAATCTTTCAACTTTATATCCTGGAAGATCCGTGAATGTCTCCAAGGGAACCCGAAATTAGGTCTCTGTTACTCATATCCTTTGAGCTATGATGCTCCTAAGTAGCCCACAGAATAATGCAAAATTTAATACAAAAGCTAAATTATCTGTACAACTAATGCCTTGATCAGCATTATTCTTTGCATTCATATCGATCTTGGAAAGATTCATCAGTTCCTGCAAACTGGTGTTGCAACCTCGATTTTTTTTTTCATTTTTTACAGTTTTTTTCCTTTGTTCTTGAGACCTTTAATGATGTGGTTTTCTGTTATCAGGGCCCAGATCGTAATCACTGGACCTCGGGTCTTTCAACTTGACATCAAAAGAAACCAGAAGCTAGGTCTCTTTTACCCATATCCTCGAAGCTATGGGGCTCAGAATTTGAGTCCAAAAAAGTAAGAATTTGATACAAATGTTCAATTATCTGAAAAACTAATGCATTGATCACCATCATCCTTTGCATGCATATTGATCATGGAGTGTTTAATCATTTTCTGTAGACTTGTGGTGCCATCTGTACATAGAATCGTCTAACCTGACAAATGAGGGAGGTCCACGAAAAATCTTCTTGGAAACATTAAATTAGGTCTCTGTTACCCATATTCTCCAAGGTATGGGGCTTATAAGCACCCCCTAGAATTATTAAAAATTTGATACCAAAATTTAACATCCTGAGAGTTCCACAAAAGGTTTCTCCTCAGGCACTTGAAACTAGGTCACTGTAATGTTTATTCTCCGAGATACGGGGCATGTTTGAGCACCCCAGAAAAAAAAATGCAAAATACACACAAATTGCCAGATTCCTCAGAAACGGCTGGATGGATTGTCATCAAATTTGGTGTGCTTATGGGTCTTGATGAACTTGAGCTAATATCCATGCACTATGAAGCCACTTACATTATGTTAATTAGTTGACCGTGTAAGGACATATTGTCAACATGTCAGTCCACTGAGCGTCATAACCCATGGGTCACTTGTTCTGTTAATCTTTCACCAGGAAGGTCCAAGAATTTGAAGTTAACGATTTCTGCACTTCACCAAAAGCATGATTAGATGAGTTAATATAACTATTAACGCTAACGTACATTAACGTTTAGCTAAAATCGATGTTGCCTGTGATGGATGGTAAACAGTGGCGAAGAAACCAAAATATACTTAAGCGAATGGACCCTATATCCATATCCTTATTTTAAAGGGTATTTTTTTTATGTTTGGAATAATAAAAATGTTTAAAATATATTTCCGGGTTAAAGTTACTTCAATACTTCCTCATTGGTCTACTACTGCAATAAAAAAAGAACCCGGTGTAAGAAATGGTACTTATCACGACCGTGTTACATAACCTGCGTTTCAAGAATTTTATGGGTAAGTTGTATTCTGGGTAGACGTATTTTTGGTAGACGGATGACCCTTGATGTGGTAAATCATTGGTATATGCCCATGCTCGTGATTGTAAATGATTGCTGGATTGCAAGGTTTAATCCATTATGTTTCTTTCTTAGAACAATTAGACTTTTTCACACCATTACAACCAGTATAATAAAAAAACTCAGGGGAATGCTTATGGTTAAAAACAACTACAAGTATACTCAGAGCTCAACATTACCCAGACACAAGTAGAGCAATACCCACAGAGAATCTATGCTGTGTACTAAACGAAGGTTATTACAAAGTAAAGAGAAAAATAAGATTGAGATATCTAAATAAAAATGAACCATGGTGGAAAGCACGAACAAAAACGCGGGCTCCCTTCCCAACGATAAAAGATCAAAAGTACAAAGTTTACAGGAATGATGTTTATGATGCCAACACGAGCCAAGTGCAAAAAGATATATATATATATATATATATATATATATATATATATATATATATATATATATGGCGGCCATATCAAGTTCAATGAGCAGCGTAGTCAGATGGAAATGACGGACGAGTCAGCAGGATACAAGTGACCACGCCCACTCCGTGATCAGGTCCTGTGCACCCCATCAACCCATACGGACACAGATTGGCACAATAGTTCGGTACTAGAGCGATCTCTGCTGATGGTGGAAAATCAAAATTAATCATCAATAGACTATATTATTTCATATTATGTTGTTTGTAATAAACATGCTCTCGCACCAAATTTAAATGGTTAGATCATGGCTTTAAATATATTATATGTATTAAGCTGTGATATCTAAAAAAAAAGGAAAGAAAAAAAAAGTAAAAAAAAAAACTAGTCATTTCAATGAAATATATATTATCAAACCTTTATTCATTAACATGTTGTGGTGTCAGGTGCATTGAATTTAATCAAACTCAATAATGTTAACAACCGGTAGTTAATTACTGAGGGTTTTGGAGAAAAAGTTTTTACAATTCAGAACTGGTGTCTTAAAAAGTTACGAAAAGAGTATCATAAATATATTCAAATTAAGAATGCATTTTCCCAGGTTACCGAAAGGCGTACAAAATTAAATCCAACCAAGTTACAGGACGGTGTAGAAAATTATGTCATAACAGGTCATCAAATGCATAGAAGATTTCGTTATGCAAGGTTATCGAAAAAGGTGGAAGATTAAAATATGCCAGGTTACGGAAAATTGTAAAAGAGAAAGTTAGGCAAGGTTACTGCTCGCTTGCAGTTCATTTGTGATTAATAGTTCTTTAAGTACAGTTTTAAACATTTCTTTCAACCCTTTTACTATTATATTAGTTATGTCCCGATATATAGAGTTTATATTATTTTATTGTTATATTATTTTGGTTAAATTTATTGTTCTCTGCATACGTTTCTGTTTATTTCGACAGAAGTCCTGTTATTAACAGAACCATGTTTTTGCCTTAATCTTCCCTAAAATAACTAACATCATAAAATAGTCAATAATGACATTAATAAATGATATATGGTATTATTATTATTATTATCCTATGAGACACATTTTTAGATTTTATTTTTTATTCTGACTTACATAAATCATTAACTGTTTCATTTAGGTTATGGACTACGTGACTAGGTGGTACGTACCACCTGTTTCTTATCATTCTCATTTTATATCCTTGTGTCATCCGGACCCAGGGTCTACCGCTAGACCACAGAAGACACATATAATTTTAACATTTCATGCATATGAAAAAAAAAATAATGTTATGCTGGAAATCATTCTTAGGACAGGAGGTGACACAAGGGGCTATGACAAGCACCCCCCCCCCCCCACCCCCCAAAACCCCATTCAAATTTTGCATGGGATTTTGACGAATCACTTTCTAGACACTACATATCTTTAAAAAAATATAGTACGAAGGTAATTTAAAAACATGAAAATATCAATCGTGTAATCCCGAGTTCCAAGGTAATAATTTATTTATAAAAAGAGATCTATCTCTAGGAAGTAACTTACCAAATTGCAAAGGCATAACTAAAAAACTGAAGATAATAAATCATGCCATTCAAACAAAATATTAATAAATTTCTCTTGTTCGAGTCTTCAAATTTTATAAGAATATTGAAGTTCTAGATGTACCCTTGTATATATGTGTACTCGTTTTCTAGCGGGTATCCTGCACCCACACCCAAATGGCGCCCGCGGTACCCACCTTTCTCGTAAATTCTAGCTAAGCCCCTGAAGAGCCAATGGTAACAAACAGATATGAAAGTTTCTATCACAATGACAAAAAAAAAACACTTCCTACCTGCAACATTTGTCGAAGAGAGGATAATACTGACTAAAACAAGCGGTGACATTATTCCTTTTTTAAATGTTCTCCAAGAGCGATGGTTCTTCCTGTCTGTTAGAGGAACATGTACCTTTATATTCTCAGGAAGGCTATGCATAATTTATTCGAAGAGTAACTAATCTCGGTGTGAGTATTGACAAAGCATTAGCAGTCACCAGGCAACAGTGTTTGTTGTTACATGACATGTTATTATATATTGTATTCACAATTGGCCAACCTTTCCATCAATGGTTCTATGGAAGCCTTGAACCAGGGGAATTGGTTGGTCACATCCCACGGGAATAATTCTCGTAGTGATTTTCACAGGTGTCTGTCACCAAAGAGTTTGTCCAGTCAACACTATCCGAGTCCAAATGAAAGTCCCTGTCCAAGCCACTAGAGTTGGAGGCCAAGTTCTTGTCCATGCCACTAGAGTTGGAGGCCGAGTTCTTATCCATGCCACTAGAGTTGGAGGCCGTGTTCTTGTCCATGCCACTAGAGTCCCAGGCCAATTCCTTTTCCATGCGACTAGAGTTGGAGGCCGAGTTCTTATCCATGCCACTAGAGTCCGAAGCCGAGTTCTTGTCCATGCCACTAGAGTCCAAGGCAAATTCCTTGTCCATGCCTTTAGAGTCCCAGGCCGAGTTCTTGTCCATGAAATTAGAGTCCGAGGCCGAGTTCTTGTACATGCCACTAGAGTTCCAGGCCGAGTGCTTGTCCATGCTACTAGAATCCCAGGCCGAGTTCTTGTTCATTGGACTCGAGTCCAAGGCCGAGTTCTTGTCCGTGCCTGTATAGTCCAAGGCCGCGTTCTTGTCCATGCCGCTAGAGTCCCGGGCCGAGTTCTTGTCCATGCAACTAGAGTCCGAGGACGAGTTCTTGTCCATGATACTAGAGTCCCAGGCCGAGTTCTTGTCCATGCCACTAGAGTCCCAGGCCGAGTTCTTGTTCGTGCCACTAGAGTCTCAGGCCGAGATCTCGTTCCTTCCACTGAAGTCCCAGGCCGAGTCATTGAGTTACAAGTCCACCTTCTTTGTGTCCCAGTAATGTGTAACTCGTGTCAAAGTTTGACTGAATATTATTTTTTTAAAGCAACCTGAAATTCAAATTTGAGAAAATCATGTGTAATCATGTGTAAGTTTACATTAGGTTTGTAATTTGATATTGATTGATATAGAACTTCTAATGCAGTGAATGAGGTTGGTATATAGTCTTATTCCTTTTTTTATATTATAACATTTTCTCACGCGTGCAAGTCTTGATGATAGAACTTCCAATAACAATGGAATCGACATGGAATGGTCCTGATTGATCGAGTCCAGCCCTTCTAATCCGAGTACAAGTCCGAGTCCTGGGCCCTCGAGCCCAAGTCGGAGTTCGGGTCAATGAGAAAGTGAACTTAATTTAGGACTTGAAACAAAGTCTTACATCAATGTGTATTACCTTGTTGATCTACTCCATCTTACCCCTGAATGAGTTATTTTAAAGAATATTTTAGGAATTCAAGTTTGAAATTTATTGATCCATGTGGAAAGTGCGCAAATAAACATAGATGCGTGTAAACTTAAAGGAGTGTGAATACAGGGGGATCGGGTTTTATCCCCCTAACCTTATTTTTGTCAGGAAGGATCCTGAGTGTAATTGTCGAGCTTTTTATGCAGGGATAAGATATTCTCACAGAAAATTAAATATTTCAATCGAAAGAACGAGAGACTGCTTTACTGCTTGGCAATGCAACTCTTATATATAGTTACCATATTTCAAATATAATGAGGCTCTCAAGCATATATATATATATATATATATTTAACAATTTAGATATTTCAATATTCGTACAGCTTTCCAAAATGTTGCTCTAATCCTACCCTTTGAGTCATCTCCCATCCTTAAAGATAAATGACGTCTCTGATGCTAGGAATGTCTTAGGTTTTCTCTTCTGTGAATGGTGAGTACAACCAGTGATCGGGTTAGAATTGTAGCATATATATATATATATATATATATATATATATATATATAATATATATATATATATGTATATATATATATATACAGTCGAGTTGTCAAAATGGGGTGCCTATGAATTGTCTATAGTAGAACGTTTTCTCGTGGATTTGTGATGGTAGGGGTCTACTGATACTTCTGAGATGGGTTGTCCTGACGAAGACCTTGGGCTATTTTGTTATATGCATGTTAACAATGGTTTCACTGAAATTTGATATGCAAATTTGGGATATCATTGGTAGAAATTCTCCTTAATTCAATATCCTAATTGGAAAACAATGTAAACCATTTATGATATCCGGATAAATTGAAAACCTAGACACAGGTTTATATGGTCAAAGAATGTTTAGAGGCCATCTAAACAAATCTCAATTTCACGAATGGTTATGTATACTTCTTGTCGCGGTTCTGTTTGGGTTTAGTTGCACATAAAATATACCTATTTATATATTATATCCTTAACCTGGCTATTACATGGAGAGTATGCCAAGATATATCTCTGTGAATTAATGTAAATCAGGAAGTATTTTTATTTCTTAACACTGTGAGTTGGGTTGTATTATCCAATTTTCAGATATCGTGGCGCCTTTCAATCGATTTCCCAAGGCCATAACTTCAAATAACCAGGATATTCATTTGAAGCAAAATATAAATGTTTGAATACATGGTAAATATGGCTGGACAATGATATTTAATCATATCAAATCCTGAAATTCAAGGAAAATGGAGATGTTTGGTAGATTTACTTAATTTTCGTATCTTTTCCTGTGTTTTTGGCCTGGTATAATGTGACCGATCAGGTAAAACACCCTGCTAGTCTTATCGTAACCTAAGCACCATATTTGCAGTCCAAGGACATTAATCGAGTCCTAGTGCCGGAAAAATGCCTATTTTATTTAAAATGCTTATCTTGATATGCCCCTAAGTCGTCTTATGATTTGATCTTTGACAAAATTATTCGTTTCTATAACACACTACATCATATACAGCTCAGTGTATGATTAAACTTGTTTATTCCTCAAACAGTGATAATATTCAAATCAGAGCATTGATTCTGACCTGTCTGATCTAAAAATATTTGATCCGATCCGATGAAACACTCTTGTTTCAAAAAATAGCTCCATAAATAAAAAAAATTGACATTGGGCGAGATTTATTCGTCTCTTGGTCGAGAGATGCGCAACACATTCTATTCACGGTCTATGTACGACGCAGCAAACATTAAGGCATGAATACAATAGCACATTTGTCAGGTTTAAATTATAATGCCATGTTTACTTATCCCGATTATTTATGTTACAAGTTGCAGGTATCTGAGGCTAAAATATACACAAAAGCTAAATTATACATACGTGATCTTTTGGATGCTATACTTATGCAAGTAAGGAACCTATTTTTCAAATATAATTGTTTTCATATATATATATACACTGAGACTTTAAAATAATGAATTTTCCCATTTGCATTTGAAGGAAATAGTTTTGTTTGTGATCTAAGGAAATTCTGTGACCAGGAGGGCCTACTGTCATGTTCCTTATGATGTATAACCAGATGAAGACAAAACTGTGCATTGAAAGAGAAATACATGATAAAATGACAAAAATGGTAAAGAAAGATCCTTCAAACTAATTAAAGAATATCTGACTTAAGATTATATATGCATGTGGTTGTGAACAACACAGCTTTAACCTGTCATGAAGACATCAGAGCGAAGCCTTGTAGGCAGTATTCGGGGATAGAATTGTGCCCCTTCTTGGTCTAAAACTAATCCCCAGTCACTGGGCTAGGCCCTAGACAGTTCATAATATCAAAGGTTCTTACTGGAATATTGCCTAAATGCACTTGATTTAGTGAAGCCTACGTTTGTTTACTAAACACTAAAATACGCTTAAAATCTCTTTGATAGGGCTTTTAATCAATAATCGTGGAAACCTGATATAATGTGTGACTAAATATTATGGATAGTTCTTTTGATGATGCGGAAGATTATCTGAGAGTACTTTCCCATTGTCTTTTTACAACCATGGCCATAAACACCTATGATAGTATGATTGACCAGATTCCATGGTTTCCAGCTGAAATATTGAAGAAAGATTGTTAAATCAACGGGGACCCTAATTTCTATGTAAACTTTTTAAACACGGACTAAACATTCTTTAATAGTGTTTCATTTGAAGCTTTGACGATGAAAACCTTAGCCTAGACACATTGCCTGTCTTTTATCATGAAGGGTTCTTGACATATAAAAGAATTTAGAATCTTCATCAATGGTGGCACTAAATTGCAAAATATGAAGTCGACTAAACCGTTGTATTGGTTAATTTGTCTCTTCCACCATAAACTACACAAAACGCTCAACAACTTATCATGGTTTGTACAGGAGATTTTGAAGAAAGTTGACATTTCATCAATGGCGGCCTTCATTTGCATATTACAATTTTGAATACGAAATAAATTGTTAGTAACAGATTCATTTTATTCTTTGACTATGAAAACCTAGGTCTAGGCACAATGGTTGGTCACTTATCTTAAGTTCTAAACTGGTAAACGATGGAAAATTCTATTGTAATCATATTCATGTGTAAATGCTTTAACAACCTATAGAGTGTGTCCCGTGCAATATTTTGTCATCATTTTGTTATCGACCCAATTTCCAATATTAAAGGTAATTAATCATTTGCAGAAATATGTGCAAAATCTCTTGTAATTAGTTCATTTTGGCCGGATACAAAATGTTCCCCGCAAACAATCCCGGTACATGGATATACAATCCCCAATTTACCTTAATATGCAATGTCTTATACATTGCTATGGTTCTCTGTGTGAGTAAACACAGTCTACGTTTTTTTTCTTTACAATAACAAGGGTGCGTTGTGAGCGGTCCCCGTGTGTGCTCAGAGAAAAAGAATAAACATGAAAGAAGAAACACAGAAGAAACAACGGTTGAAGCATAATAAAAAAAGAATTGTAAAGTTGTGCAGTACGGTCACCAGATGTTTCTATTCAGGGCACTGATCAGTTTTATAATGAAATATTGAGAGATACCATGCTATTTTAAGATGAATACATATTGTATGTATATTGAAAATACCTGGTATGTGAATAGGTCCCTTTAAGCTAGCCAGGCCCCTCATAAATAAAGGTAATCGGCCTTTGCTATTTAAAAACAATAAACAGTTAAAGTAATCGGGGCGAAGTATTTTACACTCTAAGAAGAATGCATCAGGACTTTCTTATATTTATTGAGCATTTTAAGCTAGGCAATCAGATCTCTATGAGATGATATATGACTATATAATATGTGTTTGTCATAAAGCAATATTACATGTTACTTACCTGGTGAAAGGGAGTTTAAAGGGAATAAATGTTTATATAAATTAAGAATTTAAATGTATTTAGAGGAGTAATATTACCCATATTTAATACATAAATATTTATATATATATATATATATATATATATATATATATATATATATATATATATATATATACAGTGGAACCCCACAATTACGACCACCCTGGGGACTGAGCAAAGTGGTCGTAATTTGGGGGTGGTCGTATTTGTGAAACTCTTACCGTGGTCGCATATAACACGCTGATATTGAATGTGTATCAGAGTTTATCTACTGCATATCTTTAATGTGAATGATAACAAAATATTTAACTCAGCGGAGTACCCTTATTATGAATTTTTGTGTGTGTGTGTAGCTGAACATATTTATTCATGATAAAAATTAATATACATGTACACATACGTAGGGACTGATGATTAACAAATAATAACACTAAGGCAATACGATTACAACCTACTGAATGCATATTGAACATAATACGTGGTTGTCATATATTTAGCCTTCCGCTTGAGTATATATTGCGTGCACTTGAGTTTTCCCGACGCTAAACTGCTGAGCCATTTGGTGCTGACCGCGCTTGGTGTTGCCGCCTTGATAAACGCCACTTTATCCTTCAAGGAGAGCTCTTTCAGAGGCATGGTTGCCTAACAGCAAGCAATTTAAATGCAAACTTACCCAGTAGAGAAATAAACTGACAACGATCTATCAGAAAAGGCAAGTTATTGCAAGCTTTATTTTTTACATTTGACTGACTGCTTAATATTCAGTGTCAGTAAGGTAAGAACACATTCAGGATTAACTAGGTCGTTAATTTTACCAATGAGGATCGAACAATGTGTGATGAGTTGAAATATTAAGCCCGCAACCCCACACTTAGGGTAGCTGTAATACAGGTGATCACTGAGGGGCAATTAGCATCTGACCCCAGGTCAGACCGGCTCATTAAGTAATCAGGCCGATGGTTATCCTCTTTGGTCTATAACCTACACCTCAACGAGTCCCAGCGAACACACCGAGTCGGGAAGATATGCAGGATCAGATTAACTATCGGGTTAAGAAACCTCGTTACCCGCTTTGATCTTTCGTTAAGGCGCCTGTGACAAGACGTAGCCATTGACTCGTGACAAATGTTGTTTCAGTACTTCTTGGCGGTGGTCGCATTAGCGGGGTCGCATTAGCGCTGGGGCCAGGAAATCTGGTCGTAATTCTGAATTCAGGGGTGGTCGTAATTTTGAGTCATTTTTAAACATAAATACACTAAAAAAAAATTCGGGACCAAGCAAAATGGTCGTAATTGTGGGGTGGTCGCAATTGTGGGGTGGTCGCAAGGCGGGGTTCCACTGTATATACATATAAACATATCCTGCACACAAATTACAGATCACTTACCTTAATTTAGGTAGTAATTGGTAGATAAATTATATATATATATATATATATATATATATATATATATATATATATATATATAAACCATCGATATATACCGAGAACAAAGGTATTGATCTGCGTAAATCCTCTCCCATGAACCGAGCCCGCATCACTCCTGCAATAAATTATGCAGTCATTTTTCCATGTTTTTATTAAAAATTCGGTTTCCCTCTGTCATAGCTAGATGAAGCGCTAATGAAAACCAAGAGGAACAAATCGATAGTGCATGCATTTCTTTCTATCTCTTTGACACATCAAATAGGTAAGGCCCTATATTTTAATTCTCTGGTTTGCCTAAAGGTAGTTTAAAATCATGATTTTGTACATTATTTGTCTGATACCGTCTTAGTCTGGTGTCTCCTGTCTTTCCACTGTTGATGTCTTTGTGAAGGCCATGAAATATTCTGAAAAGACACAAATATGTCTCGTCGGTGAATGCGCTGGCATCAAATTAGGTCATCATGTATATATCTATAGCATTCAGGAACACGCGTCAACGACCCGTGACCCCGGCCCTGGTCTCGCCGGGGTTTCAGGTTGCACTACCTCAAGATCAAAGCGGGCTCCGTCACACTGGCTGACAAGCGAGCATTACCCAAGCCGTTGTGTGTAAATACAGCGCCCGGCCCACTTGGGCAAAGCCGTAAGACCTAATTATTTGCCTGAGACTTAAAAAATTAACTCACGATCTTCGACGAACTTATCTTGCCACATCAAAGAGGCTTGCTTGTTTGTCCAGGTCAAAGAATAATCTAAAACACACATCCTGGGCAAGTCAAACTGCGCAGTCGAAGCTACAAATAACAATAATATAATCTGATAATTAACTAAATCTAATACAAAAATAGGCTTACGTAACAATTTGCTATACCAAACCGTATAATATTATTATGTGGTCTCAATACATTTAACCGATTTTATGAGGATAATGTCAATACAGTGGACTCATAATTGTTATACCTATTCCAGTAAAGATTCATAAATAAAAGGTAAAATGTAAAATGTGCCTATTAAAATTTACATTAGAATAGATGCTTCGAATAATTTTCGTCTCATAACAGTTTACCATTCATGATTTTATTTTTATTTTTTTAATTTAATTTTTTTTTATTTCAGAATTGAAATTTTAAAATGTGTAAAAAATATTTTTCTAATTTGATGCAGACACCTCAGCTAGGGCCCCGGACCTCTGGATCCTCCAAATTTACTTTGGACTCTCCAAAATGTTGACCCGGGAGTCCCATATCCTCCAAAAAATGCCCTATTGAAAGTCCTGTATATATATTGTTTATATATATATATATATATATATATATATATATATATATTTGTATGTATAAATGCATGGTTATCTATAATTTAGAAACAATCATATTCATAGGTCAAGGGCAAATTATGCGTTCTTTGTTTTCAAGTCTTCCTTGAAAAAGTCAGGTTATCTGGAAAGTAGATAATTTATCTTACAAATGTATATTTCAAATAATCACAAGAAACAGATATCCATAAAATAAACCTTAGCAATTATGAAACATTCTTTCACTTTGGAAGGTTTAAAAAATATACACAATGTACGAAATCGATTCAGGGTGACGTATTTTTCCAACGTATTAATGTTTCATAGTCAGCAGAAGGTTGTAATAAAGAGAGCAACGAGACTGACATACTATCAATGGTCAGTGTACCATATAAACGCGAAGGATTGCGTTCTGAAATCTCTCTCTCTCTCTATCTCTCTCTCTGTCTCTCTCTCTCTTTTGCTAAGCCGTGCTAGCTCGCTCTGTTAACTCGGCACAAATCATGATAGATAGACCTAGAAACATCAAGGGAGTGTATAGAAATGTCCTTAGCAACGCGATCTATATTCTCCGAGTTACGGGCCTGGTTGTGCTAGCAGAATATTTTGATACAAATATTCAATATCACAATTAAAAAAAAAAAAATAATGGATCGCAATGATTATTGTTTTATTTGTTGGTCATGGACAGTTGTATTTTTGTAACCGGTATATTTGTTTTAGAATCACTTGTCGTTGTGTTATATTATTTGTATTTTAGAAATGTTGACTGTTGAATTGTTCAAGGCTTTAATCGTCATCTATGTTATTTTAATATGCCAGTTGCCAGGCCATCTACTCCTGTATCAGTTAAGTATCATTTTTCAAGTTTATTCGAATCACAACACAAAACACTTTCACTTTCTGTCCGCCATATAGACCCTTTTGCCTGCAAATTATAAGTCTATAGAAGGGAAATGAATCATTAAAACAAACAAAGAAACAGATATGAAGAGAGAGTGGGAAGAAAACAAATACTTTGTCATTCTGTTTCCGAGCTTGATATGAAAATCCTGCTCAATTAAGCAATTAAAAGAATAGAAAGCTTGATTCTGGCATAGAGATAGCCAAGACACAAGCTAGAGAGAAAGTATACGCTGAAGCGGAACAAGCTGAGATTAAGCAGTATTATGATCAGCATCCACGTTTCAAGTCCTACGAGCGCTGACACTTACTAAAATAGAGCCGGAAGATGGTCCATGAAGGAACTATAGTATATCTCTTACTGCGACTGTAAATGTCGTTCCATATAAAGCTGACAGGAAACCATATATGGAAACCCTTGTTCTAACTGCCAGACTTTCAATCCAGATTTCTTTGGTGCTGATCTGTCATGTAATTCCCTAACTGAACATGCTAGTAGCCCACAGCAGCACATAAGAGATATAAATAATGATCAGAAACAACTGTAAATGGCAACTTATCAGCATCTGGTTACAGAAAATGGCATTAGCTCAACTAGAAGCTACCAGGTTTACAGGTGATGTTATGGAATACAACACTTTTATGATGACATTTGATGCAAGATCTGCTTTAGGAACATTCAACAGTGCCGATAAACAGTATTTTCTTGACCAGCATTCCGATTATGATGCAAACGGAACCTAGTGTTTGTTACCAGAAAGGGAGATCATTACTTCAGAGAGAATATGGTGACCAATATAAGATTTATATGGCGTATGTCAACAAACTTCTGAAGTGGCTTGTAATCAGGTATGATGATAGCTCTTCTCTTAAACATCTCGCATACTTCTTGGTAAATTATCTTCATGCCATGTCAATTTGATCTCATATTGATGTTTTGAATTACTCACCTTATATCCTGACTGTTATATGGAAACTTCTTGCATATTTGCAAATCAAGTGCTGTGACAAGATGACAAATCTTAGGAGATTACACATTCTTTCAGTATCTTGTCAGGTTTGTCCAGCAGGCCGCAGAAGCTGCTAAGACCCGATATTCAGCAAGGATGCGTTATAAAAGAATAATACATAAAGAACATACAGTGCCTCTAACCGAAAACAGTTTGTTTAACAAGTGAAGTTAACCCGGGTTATATAGGCGCTTTAATGTAGAGCAACAACTACAACAGGACTGATTGACTGAAAGTGAAGTCGGCGCTCGAGCCAGTCACACGTTAAAGTGAAAATTGGGCCCGCATTAGCTCCCTCAGCAACGACAAAGATTGAGTTGGTATAGTTAGATCGTTATCAGAGAGTTTGAAGAAGCCGGAGAACCCGGAGGGAACCAGCAACCTTGGACGGGCCACTGCAACAGATGTTCCTATCATCTTACGCTCTTTACACAGCGCTTTACCTATAGGGCTACTTCCTATATTGTAAGGCGCTGTTTGTTATGACCTCGTATCCTGCTTTGCAACACCAGAGGGGAGCACTGTACTTTTGTCCAATCAGATGAAACTTTGTGCTGGAAGACAAAGCCAAGCGAGTAATACACGGAGCCAATCATATTCATTTCTTACTGAGTGACAGCTCATCCCCCAGCATAACCGTCTAAGCAGGCCACAGGCTCAGAGAGAATTGCCCCTGACGTGGTTTTCTTAGGGCCATGGGCACATAGGATGCTCGGCCGGTGAGCTGTAATTCAAACGAAACGTAACAACAAAGGCTGCGTGCAAACCTCGCTGGCTGGTTTCAGTTCTGCAGACAACAGATACATGGGTACGCTAACACAGTCATAATGTCATAATCGAATCGGTCGATGATGCGAGAATGCAGAAGGAGCAATTTAAATTCGACTGGAAACTCATCAAACGGCGCGTGAAGCGCGGCAATGGGCGGAGCCAGGATGCCTGTCGAGTGTTTGTTTATTGGCATCTGATTGGCTGCTTGTCACATCATACGCACGTTTATTTCAGTGGACAACAAACCGCCATCTGGTGTCTAAATATATCATAAACGGTCCAAGCTGGCAGCGTGAATATCAGTTGCTTCTTTAGAAGCGCAAGATTTCCGCTGCCTCGGGAGAGTACTATCATCTGTACAGGAAATCACATGACCTTGACAACAAAAAGCATTTCTTAAGAAAGACCCAAACGATAGACCGGCCTCTCTGACAGAAAATCGGGTGTGCTGTGGTTGTTATGGATAGTACATTTCACGTACATGTAGGAATTTTGTGAAAAGACATCCCGCAGCTCTAGATGATGATTCATCTCAAGGAAACAAAGCGCATACAACAGTGATTTGGCTAAATAACAAATGTGGAGACAGATGTTTCAGACAGGTAGGTGCCGTGCATTGGTGATGGTTCCATTGTGTTGCATGCAGTATTAACTGTCAAAGTTGGACAAAAAGGAAGCGACCTAGTTGTCTTAACTTATGCATTCTATGACAGTGGCATTAGCGAATGCTTTATAACAGATGATCTTAGAACGAAGCTCTGTGGCATCGGTACAGATATTAGTTTAAGCGCGCCAAGTGGCAAAAGAAGAAAATGTTGCGTGATGCCAGATATCGAAATGACTCAATCAATTTTGTACATGCGTTCTTAGACAATAGCTGTGGCCAAAGATTTAGGAGAAATCTTAATCTACAGAAGCAGGAAAGGTTTGGTACACAATGATGTTTAACCCTGAAAAAGGCAAACAAAATCAGTATAGTCTTTGAATGCAATGCTCAATAAGAAGGAACATCACGAAACGAAAAACTAATTCCAGGTCCTGATCTGACAAATTCTTTGATAGGGGTTCTTATCAGATTCAGAGAAGAAGAGATAGCATTTATAGGCGATGTTAAAGCTATTTCACCAAGTGCGTTTTCCATCTGATCAGTGCGTAATTTTCTGCGCTTTCTGTGGTGACCAGGTATAGTCTTGCTGCAGGCATACACGGGCACCAGATGTAGGTCCACCTGTTCGGTGTCCTTTCTCCTCTCAGTATCCCATAGACTTTCGATCAACCTGTGGCTAGTCATATCTCCCATCGTGGGGAGGCAGGTGAATACTGAGAGAATTACGTACGATAATGAAATACAACCACGGGTCACTCGCACCATCAACAGGAACTTTTATATAGACGACTGTCTAAAATATATTACTAGTGTACATGAGGCTGTCAAATTGATCAATAACCAGTGCTCTGCTTGTTGAGCATTCGGATTTCACTTTGCCAAATTAATCAGCAACATCAAAGCAGTACTACAACCAATTCCTACAAACAGAGCGTGAAAAAGAAATACAGACTAGTGAACTGTTTCCAGGATTAAAGAAAAGTACCAACAAGTGATCAATGGAAGTTGACTTTACTCGAGCTGGCTTCATCGGACCCTTCTGTATTCAAGAGTATTAAAGAGAAGTAAAACGATGTGGCGCAATGTCCTCAGACGCCCCATTTCCAGAAGGAAAGCTGTCAAGGTGATCCGCGTCAGGAAGTATCATGGCTATGGATAAATTTTCTCTCAGACATCGGTTACTAAAGCAATTCATCAAATTGACTCTCAATCCACCTGCGGCTAGTCATATGGGAGGAGATTTGGAAAGGCGGGTGAAGTGTAAGAAAAATGCTGTCGCTTCTGTTCAGAGAATCTAGCAACCGGTTGGATTCTTGATCCTTCAGGTCTCTGCTTTGTAAAAGGGAAAACAATCGTTAACTTGAGTCCAGTGACTAGAGCGTCAAGTTTTCCTTTATATATATTTGTTATTCACTTCACAAAATAATAATAAATATAAACATAACATATTATAGTACAAACAGAAACAATACAAATAAAGACGAATCATTTATGGACAATTCTAAGTTCATAAAAACTGTCTTTGAGATAACAAAGCATATGTAAGAAAATAATAATACCCCCCCCCCTTAAATTTTTCATGATTTAAGAGATACTGTGACCTATCGTTTCCTTAAAAATTCCAATTTCTTATTCCTTTCTGCTATTTAACATTCAGTGCTAACAAATTTATATAAAAATGAATAAAATCCATGTATATTTCGCTTCTGAGTTGTACTTCTCCTTTGGTCAATTTATCTTTTAGCCTCTATCAAAATTACATTAAACATATCACATTCAACTTTGGCGCCATAAAATACCCCTAACGTCTCAACTCTTAACTCTATTAGCTGGTCAGTGAAGCAAGTCTTCAAACCATCCAAAATTTCTTAGTAACTTTATTTTCCCAAAATAAATAGTTAAATAGTTCCCACCTCTCTCTAAAAAAACGTGCAATAATCGAAATCCTAAATCTTCCATTTCAAAAGCCAAAAATTGTTTACTAAAACATTTTAAAAAATTTATAAGAGTTTCAAGTTACTCAGATCACTTGAGTGCGTGCACACAAAACATCACCCTAACCTCTAATCAGTTGATGTAAATGGTTAAAACCTTTTAAATAAGACTAGTTGTGTGTTGGTATTTTCAAAACTTTACCTCAAATCAGTTGCCATACCATCCTCGGAACAGTTAAAGCTAGGAGATGTTTACCTCGAGAACGTTGGTAATGGATTTAGTATTTAGCCAATTAATTCCATTTATATATGGCGAAACGGATCCATGTTTACTTTACATGGACAGAAATTAAGTTAGTCTACCATGGACCTTATATTTGAAGAAATTGTTTTGCTGAGGAACGACAATGTGCCAAGAAAACTGTGGCATTTGTCTCAAATTATCAAGGCAGTCCGACAGGAAAGGACATTTGCGAAGTGTGTTATCAGAACTCGTGTTTCTGAGCAAATTCACAAGCTTGTGTTATTGTTTATTGACGAAGAGTGTATCCAATAAATGTAGTTATTCAATTATTGATGTTACATTTATTGTATCGATCTTCACACTATAAGTATCACATGTTAACTGATTAAGCCTGTATTTTAATATTATACATGTCCATTTATCAGAAGGGGTTGGTTATGCCAAGTGTCGATGCATAAGAGGCCGAGTTTGTAAATGCACATATTGAAATCCATGTAACTTTAATTTTGAAGATTATGCTAAAAAATGGGAAAAACACAATACATTGTACTGCTGAAATGTATCTGGTTGAACCAGGAATATGTATATATTTACAAGTGGCACAGCCGTGTTAGTCTGTGGTAGAAATGTAGGCAAAAAGAAAGAGTGGCACCTTTTAGATAGAGTGCCTTGATTTTAGTCTATCTAAAAGGCAACACTCTTTACACTCTATATTTATACTACAGATTAACATGGCTATACTAGTTTTATTTATATTTATATACATACACACATATATATATGTAAGAATGTATGCTTGTTCAAATAAGAGGCGTCTGAATTTGTAGAAGAGTTCTACCAACCATTAAGACCATGCATTTCGGATTGCACACTTTCCATATGACGAGTATATAATATTTGCCCACACATTGTAACAAAATAACAGTGCTGCCTTGTGCTGTATAACGTATTTTTACAACTCCGTTTCAGGTACGAGAATAACTGTGAACCATATGACTGTGAACAGTAGTTGCAAAACCTCTCCAGGTACCGATGGGCCTCAAATATACATTACTATAAACTATTCCTAAAATCGATATACCCGTTTCAATGCAAAAAATAATTATAATAACATGCAAAGCACTGAGTTGCTCTAATGATACAGTTATAGGGCGTGAAATCATATGCCAACCATGTCTTTTTATTGGACCAACAAATGGACAAGCATAGATGATCTAGAAACTGAAATCTAGCTACCTTAGTTGAGCTACCTTAATTTAGATGTTTGCAGGAGGTAGATTGGGGTTGGAGGGTTGTCAACGTCTCCATTATGCCAAAAATTACATAATTCTTGTTTGTAGTGGTTTTCCCATTTTTTTTAAGGTTACACTTACCCCTTGCTGGTAGATGTCGACTACATGCAGGGCATCAGTCCTTCGGTAAAACATTCCCCCCACCCCACCCCTCCCCAAGGGGAAAGCCTGAACCCACATTGTAACAAAATAACAGTGCTGCCTTGTGCTGTATAACGTATTTTTACAACTCCGTTTCAGGTACGAGAATAACTGTGAACCATATGACTGTGAACAGTAGTTGCAAAACCTCTCCAGGTACCGATGGGCCTCAAATATACATTACTATAAACTACTCCTAAAATCGATATACCCGTTTCAATGCAAAAAATAATTATAATAACATGCAAAGCACTGAGTTGCTCTAATGATACAGTTATAGGGCGTGAAATCATATGCCAACCATGTCTTTTTATTGGACCAACAAATGGACAAGCATAGATGATCTAGAAACTGAAATCTAGCTACCTTAGTTGAGCTACCTTAATTTAGATGTTTGCAGGAGGTAGATTGGGGTTGGAGGGTTGTCAACGTCTCCATTATGCCAAAAATTACATAATTCTTGTTTGTAGTGGTTTTCCCATTTTTTTTAAAGGTTACACTTACCCCTTGCTGGTAGATGTCGACTACATGCAGGGCATCAGTCCTTCGGTAAAACATCCCCCCCCCTCCCCAAGGGGAAAGCCTGAACCCCCCCCCCCCCACCCCTGTATATTTTTTGTTTTGTTGTTCTTTGAGGTAAACGCCTCCGCATTTAATCTAGCTCAACTAATTTTGTACATCCGTAGAATGTATTTTCGGTTTGACACTACATGACGACTCATTTTATATCCTAGTGTTTAGCAGGATAGCAAACAATTGCACTGTGGTCTCTATATGTGCGATCTCCCCTATTGCTGGGTCATGCCAATGAGTAAAGCGCTCATTGGTGAGTAAAACACGGCCGCGGGCCACGGCGCTTACCCTGGACCAGTAATATCACTGCCTCGGCTTAGATTTGAGCTCACGATCTTCCGGCTTTGAGGCTTCTGCCCTACCCCGGGACCACAGTCACCCCTAATAAAGCTCTAACTGTTTTCCTGATAGTTGTGTAAAGCGATCTTTACGTCATAACATCAGCTCGGCCAAACTGGTATTTAGACTTCAAGCGAACTGATACTTCAAGTTAACTAATTAATTATATGTGCATGTAAGCATCTTGTTTGTGACGCGTGGCATCAGAGGACAGTGACTTATTTATGTTTTATTATGGTATTGCACATTCAAGTAAGGATAGAATAACCAGTTGATTCTTATTGTCATTTGTTGTATTAGTATGCAGTATCATGTATCGATATTATTGTGGGGAAACTCAGGTGTGTTATTTGATGTTGGTTTCCGTAAAATCATAAGTCCGTGCGAATTGTTCTTCTAGGTCTTGATCGCCATACTATATTATATAAGGACATTGTCTGAAAGATATTTATGAGGGAAGGCCGTGTGACTATCTTTCAGTGATTCAGAGAAGAGAGTACGTCAGGAGTAGAGATTGTGTCAAGGCAGTGTTTGGTTTGCCGCTGGAAGTGCTTGTGCGTCGTGTGTACAGTGTCTCGAGGAGAACATACCTAAGTTACGTGCAAGACCATCATGTGACCAACAGCCTAGGTGCCAAGGTGCCTGTTATTAGTGCTTACGACGAGTGTCAGGATGAACCTGGACTTTGGGAATTTGTATATTATATAATTTGTAAAAATCATATGGACTCTATGGACTATTTTCCCTTGCGCGTGGAACGCCTCTCCGAAGAACTGTCAGTCTATTTTATTACATTTTTTTTTGGTATTTATGTGACACAGGTCTTTTGCATCCTGTGAGTGTATGTACGAGCTTCAACCAATTGACTTCACAGTTTAAAAGAACCCGGAAAGTCCATTCTATCGTTGGTGTGACAACAACATCTAGACTTCAATACCATGGACGTTATTTTTATAGTTTTACATGGAGAATATCTCAACGATACATCCTATGAATAAATAAATGCCCCTGGCAGTGTAACAACAAGTTTTTGTATGTTCCCGTGACAAGCTCTATTTGTGGTATTTTCACATATACATGTTAAATATGTTTAGCTGCGGAAAAAAAATCGTCATTTCTGGATACCAAACCATGAAGATCAATTTTGTTTCATACAAAAATAAATCAAATATTTATCATAGAGCACTTTCACGATGACTGGAAATGTAAGAACGTCATTAACACAGGTGTTATCAATAAATAAAAGACTGTTGACTGAAAGCTTGTGATCGGGTACGTGTTACAGTAATATGACAATGGCCCGATATATGGCAAACATATTTAATGTATACAAAAAGATGAGTTACAATGACAGTTTTATAAATTCGGTAATGAAAGGTTTAAACAAACCATGTGTCGTTTCTTAGCAACTACTAAATATACATACAGTCTGGGATCGACTAGAATAGAACTGCTTGTTTATTATGGTTATAACAATTCCAAGCGCTCTTACTCTTCGGGTTAACCACACTCAACAAGGGCAGACAGAGACGCAGCATACACGAAATCTACCGTTACTTCAGGAAACAAAGATGTTTTCCTGGAAACTCATTCCTACTACCATCACGATATTATGGGTTTCATACTCCTATGTTGGTAAGTTCACTGATTCAAGATTCAATGCAAGTAGAGTAAGATTTCTGTCACACGATTTCCAATGCCAGCTTTTTTTTTATTAACTGGCCTCTAAAGTGTTTGCCTTATGGGACCACCTTTTTCAATCTAAAATAAGTCTGGTGGGGTTTTATGGAGTTCAAGATCTGAGTTCGAATATACCTTAAGTCATACACGACTGTATAATAGGTGTGCACTAATGTAAACTGTACATAGATACTTCAGTAAAATGAGTCCAATGGGCATATATTAATCATATACTCGCTTAAAAAAAACTCATTTTGTAAAATTTATTAATACCAGGATTTTTCCAGTTTTACCTATTTTACGATAGTTATGTATATCCTCAATGTGCCCCAAAATCAACATGACCAAAAAAATTCTCTCCTTTTTATGAGATGTACCCTCAAAGAGTTAAAATTTATTTGAACAAAATCCTGTTGTCCAAAGAGCAATCCGAATGCGACAATTATCTTAGGCAACGATTCCTTTTTGCGGTTGCGCCGCTGTATAAGGGTGTAGCAACACAATCATTTTATGCGGTCGCGGTTGCAGATTAAGGTGAACACAGTTTTCCCTCGTGTCACATGCTGATAAACACGTTTAATCCTGGGTAATATTAGCCAGAACTTGGTCATGAAAAGGCCGCGGAAAGTTAGGTTTTCTCTACTCTATTCGGGGATCAGATATGTAATTTGATTATTTATTTCAAATTTTATTAAGACTTCCACTATTCTTTTCGCACATCAAATATTTTAATTTGAAAATGCATCTCCCTATTAATATTAGTAATTATGCGAATCATATAGCCCTTTGCTGACAGTTCGGTTTTGTTTTACAGCAGATCTCCAAGCGATAAAAAGTTTGACACTTGAAAAGGGATGACCAGAACTATAGACGTAATTAGCACATATGTTTAGCTGCGGAAAAAAAATCGTCATTTCTGGATACCAAACCATGAAGATCAATTTTGTTTCATAAAAAAATAAATCAAATATTTATCATAGAGCACTTTCACGATGACTGGAAATGTAAGAACGTCATTAACACAGGTGTTATCAATAAATAAAAGACTGTTGACTGAAAGCTTGTGATCGGGTACGTGTTACAGTAATATGACAATGGCCCGATATATGGCAAACATATTTAATGTATACAAAAAGATGAGTTACAATGACAGTTTTATAAACTCGGTAATGAAAGGTTTAAACAAACCATGTGTCGTTTCTTAGCAACTACTAAATATACATACAGTCTGGGATCGACTAGAATAGAACTGCTTGTTTATTATGGTTATAACAATTCCAAGCGCTCTTACTCTTCGGGTTAACCACACTCAACAAGGGCAGACAGAGACGCAGCATACACGAAATCTACCGTTACTTCAGGAAACAAAGATGTTTTCCTGGAAACTCATTCCTACTACCATCACGATATTATGGGTTTCATACTCCTATGTTGGTAAGTTCACTGATTCAAGATTCAATGCAAGTAGAGTAAGATTTCTGTCACACGATTTCCAATGCCAGCTTTTTTTTTATTAACTGGCCTCTAAAGTGTTTGCCTTATGGGACCACCTTTTTCAATCTAAAATAAGTCTGGTGGGGTTTTATGGAGTTCAAGATCTGAGTTCGAATATACCTTAAGTCATACACGACTGTATAATAGGTGTGCACTAATGTAAACTGTACATAGATACTTCAGTAAAATGAGTCCAATGGGCATATATTAATTATGTACTCGCTTTAAAAAAACTCATTTTGTAAAATTTATTAATACCAGGATTTTTCCAGTTTTACCTATTTTACGATAGTTATGTATATCCTAAATGTGCCCCAAAATCAACATGACCAAAAAAATTCTCTCCTTTTTATGAGATGTACCCTCAAAGAGTTAAAATTTATTTGAACAAAATCCTGTTGTCCAAAGAGCAATCCGAATGCGACAATTATCTTAGGCAACGATTCCTTTTTGCGGTTGCGCCGCGGTATAAGGGTGTAGCAACACAATCATTTTATGCGGTCGCGGTTGCAGATTAAGGTGAACACAGTTTTCCCTCGTGTCACATGCTGATAAACACGTTTAATCCTGGGTAATATTAGCCAGAACTTGGTCATGAAAAGGCCGCGGAAAGTTAGGTTTTCTCTACTCTATTCGGGGATCAGATATGTAATTTGATTATTTATTTCAAATTTTATTAAGACTTCCACTATTCTTTTCGCACATCAAATATTTTAATTTGAAAATGCATCTCCCTATTAATATTAGTAATTATGCGAACCATATAGCCCTTTGCTGACAGTTCGGTTTTGTTTTACAGCAGATCTCCAAGCGATAAAAAGTTTGACACTTGAAAAGGGATGACCAGAACTATAGACGTAATTAGCACATATGTTGGAATAGGTTAAATAAAGTGATAAATATATACCAAGTTTTAATGTCATTTTTTATTTTTTTTATGACAAGAAATGAGGATATTTGTTCTTTAGACACTTATAGAAACAAATCCAAAACGGCCTTTACTGGCTTTCAAATTGTACTGGTCGTTTCCATGCCTTTCTAACAAGTAGTTGATATATTAAGAAATCCACGGGAATACTTTTCCATGAACGCGTAAATTGCTTAACACTTTCGCTAACTATGACAAGTATACTCGTCATGAATGTATCAGCCATTTTCAGTAAGAAATCTCTTAAATTTATCAATAAACTCTTCGCAGGTGATTAGTAGTTCATTTATAAATTGGTTTCGTGTCATGAAATGGAAAAAATTGTAATTCACCAGTGCGCTTAAAAACTCGAAAGCAAGAAAGGTGTTGGGAGCGTGAAAACATCCACGGCTCCCGTCCTTTGCCTTGAAATAAGTTCATGACCCGCTGTAGTGTAAATATGATGCCGTGTAGGAGTATTCCTTAGAATCAAACGAAAGCGGGGACCACAAAAAACTGTCAAGTTTTATATTTGGGCGTATCTTGGCCACTTACTGTCGACAAACCAGCTGGTGAGACCGAAGTGTGACAGATCGCACCTAAGGTGTGATCTCGAAATAGCGAGGCGTTAGGTCGTTTAGGTTTTTAGCCCCGCAAGGACAGCCTAATGCGCAATCAATAACAATAGGGCGCGTGCCACATGCCTGACACACAGATCGGCAGGGTAATCAGAACGCAGCTGCATGTTATTGGTTTGGCTTATTTTGAGTTATTTCAGGTATCCTATATATTTAAAGATAGCAATATGTATGTGTAAGTACTTTCGCAAACAAGTGCAGGTAAATTGTAAAATTCTGAAAGCAAACTCGGACGATCACTTGCGGAACATTATGGCCCTTTAGTATACCAACAATCCCAACCGAACTTTGGAATTCACCATAGGCACCCCCGACGTATGACTTTCAGACAATTCAGAATAAAGTATAATAGCATAAGCCCTAGAGTTGATCATGTTAGGTTACACTTTGATCACTCGCAATTTTAGTATAATTCCCGGCTTCGTTTGACTGTGACAATGACGAGGTCCACTGCATCATGCTATCGTTTCGGTATGTAAATAACTCTATGACTATGTTTAATAAAATATAATACTTTTTATAGAATTAAATTGATTGGTAGAATCTGTTTGTAATGAAAAGCAAAAAAGGATTTTTTTTGGTAAAAATAAAAGTTTGAAAAATGAAGGAAAAATAAAAAAAAGCAAAGAAGCGGGATTCGAACCTGCGGGGTATTCCATCGCGCGTTACTTGACCTACTACTTAACTCCTGTGCCATCTTTCCACACGTGTGATTGGAAAGTTTCTAGCAACCATAAATCAGCATGAGACACAAACCCTCGCGTGTTCTACCAGATCGATACAGTGACATTAGAACTTTTTATATAAATATCCCAAATTTGAATTGACGCAAATTCTGAGTGAAAGTGATTAAATAGTGGGATACATTACAATAAACTTGTAAACAGTCGTCCATAATTGATTAAAAACAAAGCAAAATGATAAAAAAATTGTTTTCTTTCATACTTTAGTCTTTCCTCTGCCAGTCCATGTGTCAGTTTTTAGCAAATTTTACAGTCAAAAGTTTTAAGTTTTTTTTGCGAGGTATTTGTTTAATTCGAGTCGTGGCTTGCTTCAGTTCTTATAATATTTTTATGTTGTTTACTTTCAATAGCTACCATGCAACAATACGACGCGTCTGTTCACTTTACAGTTCAGCTTTACCACAAATGTATTGCCAAGTCAAGACTATGCACAGTATTATATGTATGACTTGTCGGTTAAGAAGAAACAAGGGTTAAGAGTTCGGCATCATATATTCTTAAATGCATTTTTTTGTATCTATAAGATTTCCAATATAATGTTTGTGGAAAAGCTAAACTGAGTAATTCAGGCGAGACGCTTTATGCCATTGTGACCTCATGAAGGTACTCGTGAACCAGTGACGTCATCTCTTTATTAATAATCATAAACCTCTTCCTATAATCGCCTCACTGGCAAGTTATTTTACTGTAGAGAGTGCAAATTTCTGCCTGGATCTAAAAAAGAATTCAGTATGTTTCTAATCTAATACTTGTAAAAGGAAATTGTTATACTTTTTTTCTCAATGTTCTCTGAAACCGCGTTGAGTATGTCACTGTGCTATACCCCATTTTAAAGATTATTGTTTTCGCGTTGACTTCGCCGATATGAGAATTAAAAAAAATTAATGTACACATTGTTTTGAGTATTTCTTTTAGTGTTTTGAAAATGCGCTGAGGTTACCAATGAAAACAGCCAAACAGCCGAACAGGCTTGTGACACAATCAACCTCCAGCGACGGTTTAAGATCTATTGAACATATGGATAAACCCTGCTCTCAGGGACGGACGTATATAGACGGGTTAATTTATGAGTTACCCTTAACAAATTGCAAGAAATATTTTATGGTTATTTCCTGTAATATAGGACCAGCTTAACAATATGTCCAAAGTTTACAAATAATTGACCCCGGAAAAGTTGTTATTTTCAAGATAGCGTCCAAAATGGCTGCCACGTCCTCGAAATTGCCATAAATTATACATTTTTCATCGTAGGGTTGTAATTTCGGTATCTTCTACCACGTTTTTGGGCCCCAGATATCCATTGGAACCGATAAAAACATCTTTACGAATTTTTATTGCTGGTAAGTCCAAGATAGCGCCCAAAATGGCCGCAAAGACCTTAAAATGGCCAATAGCAAATCATTTTTCATCGTGAAGTTGTAATTTTGGTATCTTCTACCAGATTTTTGGGGCCCAAAATCCATTGGAACCAACAGAAATCATTACATAATTATATCACTGACAAATCAAAGATGGCTTCCAAAGTAACCACCAAGTCCTTAAAAATGGCCATAAATAATAAATTTTTCATCATAGAATTGGACATTTTGATATCTACTTCCAGGTTTTTTTTGGTCCAGAAATCTATTGGAACCAATAACAACATCTCTCCGTGTTCATATCACTGGCAAATCCGAGATAGCTTCCAAAATGGCCGCAAAGTTCTTAAAAATGGCTATAAATCATTTATTTGTCACCAATAGTTGTTATTTTGGTATGTACATGCAATGAACTTCAATAATCACCTCTATATAGTCATGTGACTGGCAAATCAAAGATGGCTTAAAATGACTACATTATTGCCGTTACTTTGTTTACAATAACTATTCTTTTAAGGGTAAAAACGTTTCCCTGTGGTATAAATAAAATGTTAAGAATAAAGCCTGAATTAGATGCTAACCAAGAAAGTCAGAATAATCTTACAGTAAAAGGTTGGAGCAGTTACGTTTTATCATAGACGCGAGATTAATATGTCTACATATAGGTTTAAGGGTGTGCAAATAAAGACAATGAGACAAGAAAAAATATAATTAGGTAATCACGTATCCTTAAATATCAAATATGACATCCAAGATGGCTACTGATGGAATGTAAAATTGTAAGACGGTTCTAAGATGGAGTAAGCGGGGTCTAAAACATAACGAAGATACCCAGGGATAAAAAGTAATTTTGCAATATGATATAAATAAACGGAATTAAACTCGAAGGTCTTGAACTCGGACCTGTACAAGAGGTCAGGTCTCGAAATCTAGGCCAAGTCCAGCTCATGTCCAATACGAACAAGCTCTGTTGAACATACGGGAAAACATGCATGCTGCTAACATATACATGTATATGTCACATGCATATGTATAACTGTTAAAGAATAATAAACGATTGATCATTCTTTTTCTGTATGTACCTTTTGCGTTGCCCTTACACTCCTTGTGTTAATGTTTTTTATTTGTTTGATTTCCCAACACACATCACTGGCATCTTGGTAGTCAATCATACGTCTATGTGCGTCATAATTATATGTTTCGGATCAGTAGCCCTGTTTTTCATCTGCATAGACAACTGTATTTGGCTTTGGAAATCCTCTCAATTTAAAGAGTACTGCTACTTCGGGAGATTTCCTCTTTCGGGCTTCTTACATGCTTTATTCGTATTGGTGACCCTTTTTTATTAATTGCAAATTCGGGGCGACTTCGACGATGACGACATTGGCTAAACATATTTTTTTAAAACATTACTTTGTCCTTCCTTGCTTTCTTTTGCCTCGCCTGAGTTTAAGATATAGCTGTTACTTGGAGATTGTCCATTCAGATGAGGTCGTATCAAGCAAAGCCGAGATGTGTAATCCCTGTCCCTGTGATGCACGCCAAGATCTTCTCAGAAATAGACAAAATTATTTGTCTCTCTCTCCAATTAGCTGTATGATGTGCTGCTCTTGTTATTAATAGCGCAGGAAATAATTTTATTATCCATGAATCGTGTGGCATGACCTCTTCCTCCTAAATACAAGATAATGTAACTTAAATTGCAGATAATAATTCCCTCGGTAGCTTTCATAACCTCCTTAAGTATGAGACAGGGGCAAGCATATCGATGGTATGTTACGAATGGTTCTAATCCAGTTTCTCACCAAAGACTGTGGAAAGTCTATATATAAGTTTATGAAAGTGTTGAAATTTCTATCCTTTATGACACCCTTCACTTTTATTGGTGCGTGCAGTTTGTATAGAGGAGAGAGTTAGCACTTTGTTTGCAGGTTCCATATACTGCTTTGATGGACCTGAAGACAATGTAGAGGTCTAAGTTTCAGCATGGTTCTGGAATTGTCAAATTTCTACTCTCACCATATTTACTTATTCCTTCACTGTGCTGCTTGAGCCTGACTCATCAGGACCTCAGAAAAGTTCTTTTTAGAAGTGAAAGACATTCTACAATTGATGAAGGCCTTTGTTCATCCTCAAATAGGTATTCTTGGTCGACTCTTTTATAACCAAATGTTGACTCATTCTCCTTAATAAAAATTCTGAAAGTTTTCCGTTTTGTGTACCAGCTCCTGATAGAGTTCTTTGCGAGCATATCAAATCGCTTTTGTCCAATTTAATTATGAGCCAATATTTGCGAATGCAGGGCCTGCGAAGGAAAACAGATATAATTTTCCCTAAGTGCCGGAGGAAAGGTCATTATGTTTTATTATAGAATAATATTATCATAAATGTAGTATTTATCGTTTTGAAAAATCAGTAAATAAGTATTTTATTATGTTCGAGTCTTTCGTAACGGTATACTTACTGAGCAATAAAAAAACCGCGATGGCTCCTCTTGGCAAATGTACCTGGCGTAACATCTTGAACATTGATGATGATGTATATATCACAGCATCAACCGAGTTGGTTTCCAAAATGGCATTTGGTTTGGCTATGCGCATTGTGTTTTTGTTTGTCCTAAGCTATTCTATGGAAGTAGTTAAAAAGAACTCTGTTGTACCAACTATCAGGAGTACACTGTACAGTGACATCTCTGTTGATGTATGTTTTATTTGTTTTATACGGAAACCTGTAAAGACAAAGTGATAAAGTAAGTGATATGCCGTATAAAAGAGCGATGTAGATGGATAAGTTCAAAATTTTAATACAGATAAATTTTCTATTTAGAAGATAGATGACATATCTATAGTTAAGTTTCAGCGCGTGTAGTCTCTATGCCAATAATTACACTCTCCTCAGCTCTACGTAGATCTTCTAAAAAGAAAATTTATCTGTATGAAAAATTTGATCAAACTAAAATAGACCGTTAAAAAGAACAATTTTAAATATAAATATTGTAAAGGACAAACAAAAATTTTATCGATGAAAAAGTAAAATCTGGCAAAACATAAATTATTCAGCAGACATTTATAAACATTATCGAGTAACATAATAAATCAAAGTGCGTGTTATTTTACACGTGTCTAAATAAGAATGATTGACTCAGTTTGAGTTTTGTCCCTAACTCTCTTTCGTCAGCTGTTTGGACCGTAACTAGCATGGCTATTCAGTTATACGATACATATAAATACGTATTAACGTTCAGATTATCATAATATGTTTAGATGAAAATGTCATAATTTAAACTACTGAAAAGAACATTTAGGAGTATTGAACAATACAAATGTGGGCCTGTATTCGATTGTTTATTGCGTATTTTTCCTCAGACAAAATGTTCGCACAATTCTCGGACATTTTTTCTTATCTACGTGTCCATATAGGCTCTCGCGGAAACGCAATGCAAAAGCTTGACCTTTCTATGTTTTTGACATTGCTTTATTACTAAGAGTACAACGATGAAGCGCACTGCGTGTTATTTTACAAGTCGCGACAGCCGTGCTTTGCTTTAATTTAGGTACATTTTGCTCAATTTTAAATCAATAAAAAACTGTTCATAACAAGAAAAAGAAACAAAAAATACTAAGAAACGGTATACAGGGTTCAGAAACGTTATCCAGGCTCCGCATCTACATTATGCTTAACAGCAAAAGCGTAAGTATCACCAGAATAAAATTGTCCCTCTAAAATTGTAATTTAAAATCATAAAAAAGTTAAAGTGTCAGGAACAGATATGACTTGTTAGCACGAACCCTTACTTGAGAGAATAATCATGGGTTTCAGTATAGTTGGTATCACATACAGAAACCCACTTAGTCATTTATTAACAAATGTTTTACAACAGTCGGTGAAACAAGGTATTTAAAACATAAAAACATAATTGTTTATAAAAGCCTTTAATAAAAAATTAAAATAGTCGAAAAGGTAATATAGTCAATTCAGAAATGTATAAGGAAACCTGTCCGAAAGAGTAATCCAAATGAGGATTTAAACTCACCAATTTCATAACATTTATTATGATATGTGTTAAAATATGAGACAACACGTGTATATAGACACTGGTTATATTGCACGAAAAGGATTAACATAAGGTCTGTTTAGCATACTTGAAAAAGAAACCCGCATTTACATAATGCTAGTACATTATTGATGGATTGATAAAGTTGCGATTGGAAGAAAAATCGTGCAAAACACAGAATTTGCTTTATTCTTTTTTACCGGGTAGGTGTATTTTATGACACAAAGAACATACTAAAAGTCTGAGAAAACGTCATTATTACAAAAAAAATATTGTCCAAAGTTACCCTAAAGATATAACATTTTGTCATGAATAATGAATTTTTCATTATAGAGTTGCATTCTTGGTATCCTAATTTTGGTAAGTGGGTATAGGAATCCACTGAAACCAAGTCAAGGGTTTCCAACTTAAGCATTTATTCTTGACCAAAAAATATTATTTTCTTGGTGTGATGCCTATTGTGACATAACGTTGGATCTACACTAAAATAGATATGTCCTAGTTTTACACGATTATTGACGGCATATTAATTTCCCTATGAAGGATATATTTGACCTGCAGGATTATAAAAATATCAGGTGTTTGGAGGCATGTAACCTATAAATAGAAGATGGCATCCCAGAAAGCAAGTTTGTTGTGTCACACTAAATTTAACTTAAATAAGTTTACAATGATTGATAAGTGCAAACCATAGTGAGACCTGTGACATATACAGGTATTACAGACATTGAACCTACAGTGCCCCAGTGATTTACTTACAACGAGTATTTATTCAGACCATTATTTTGTAGACTATGGGGCAATATCACCAGTGTTACGGAATGGAAACCAGCTGTACCTGCTTTTGTTTTAACCATCAATAAATACACTTGTTTTAAGTATGACTGCAACTGTAAATAACAACTGCTTTTAGGGGCCATTCACCGTGAGTTATTGTCTCTTTATTATTTCTCTGAACGACCTTATGCAATACATACGTAGATATAAAGCAACAGTGACTCTTCCGACAAAAAAAAAAAAAAAAAAAAAAAAAAGCAGATGTGTCCTTTTAGTTGTGCCCTGTTATATAATTTGTTTGCATACCAGTTGTACCCATTGAGAGCAAGCCCCACTTGACTATGACATGCCGCAACTCTCTTTATACAATCTGCCAGCCATATTAATGACCATTCAGTGTGAGTTATTTTCTTCTGTGATATCCCTGAAGGACATTATTCAAAAACTACATGTATAGCTGTAGTAAATCTTCCGACAGGAAAAAAAAGCTCGTGAAGGTCTGATTTTTATGGAGAATCACTATCAGTGTTTCCTTGTTTTGGTGGGTATAAAACAAATAACAAAAAAAAAAATCTGAGTAATACTTTAATAATTAACCAGTGACCGGCCAAAAAAGTAATACTCGCTGTTTAGATTCCACAGGGGGCAAGATAAAGTCCCTCGTTAAAAGGTTATCTTCAAATTAACTAATCATCCATTAAATGGTTATGTATAAAAAAAGTTAGGAATTAAAGTAAATCGTTTGCCAATAGCAATTGGACCGTGTCTGTTCAAATTCTGGAGTGAGCTGGAAATAGTACATATGTACTGGTTTCCGGTTCAGTGTTGATTTATCTTTTTTAAAACCTCGGGTGAAGTGTGACCTTATATATAGCAATTTGTTTGCATCTCACCTGTTACCCTGCAGAACCAGGCCCACTTGACAGTGACATGCCACAACCCTCTTTATACGATCAACCCACCATATTTAATGAAAAAAAAACCCTCTCTGTCATGTCAGGTAGTACTTCAGGTATCAAATAGGTACCCTGAATTAAAACCGAGTAATCTCTATAACAGGTATACCACGTAGAAAGATTAAAGTAGCTGAATTATAATAAATAACAAATTTAACATATACATGAAGGTGGGTTGACATGGAAGTGTGCTAATGGAGGAGCCACCTTTACAGAGAAAACGAACATGTAACAAAACCATAAAGTTACGTTCTAGCTAGTGTTGCTAGTTTGATAACAACGCTTTATAAGATGCATGTATTTCTGTAAACGAGGATCCCGTAGGCAGTATTTAATGGCATTTTTTATTACAAGTCTGTTTTATAAGACAACTCTTCGGCATTGTCTCATTTGATATTGCCAGTGGTCAACACCACCCACTGACCTGGCGATAATGTACGCAGCGCAAACCCTATAACTATATGACTTATTGTGTAGGGGGGGGGGCAAAATCTTAACAAAGTGTCTAACACGAAAAAAAAAAGCATAAACGAGTTTAAATATTTGTTCGTCATTGGGATTTGAACAGAAGATTGAATTTTTTTAGATATTAATATTGGATCCACAATTAACACAAGCAAATAGTTACTGAATATATATATATATATATATATATATATATATATATCTTCTTTGCCTTTTTTTCGAAGCCAGGCCCATTGAAAACATCCACGTGTTGATGGGGCGGCATATCCAAGTTTTAGTTTGACAATGTTTAACCTTACCCTCACGCTTAAAAATCCAACCACAGTAGTTTTATTACTCTGGACCTGCCAGCCATTTGATTAGACTCATTATCTTCCATTAGAATTCAGCACATGTCTGTAAATGTGTTGAGTTATTCTTACAGTGATGATACTATTTACATGTAGTGTTAAATTAGGTACCGCCGCTTGTGTATAGTATCTTTGTCCCCCTCATTTGTTGTCGTTCTTATCGTATCAAAACATTTTTGTAAACCTGCCAAAGAATAAGTAAAATTATTTCAAATACAAAAAAGTACCTCTCTCATTATTGTTCCGTCTAGTCTCTCTTCATGGAGTCTATTCAAGCATCTCTCCTGCCGTTTCTAAATATTACCAGCGATGCAGAATTGCAGTGAGATATTATTTTTGTAAATATTCCATCACTAAAGTGTTTAATCCCAACTGTAACAAATGTTTTCTAAACTAGGTTAGATATTTCCACTATCACAAAATCCAAGGAGTAGCATAACAGAGATTTGAACAAGACGTTCGTAATATCTTGCTCCAACGATAAATGGCAATAATCGTAATAATTAATCAATGGGTCTTTCTCGTATCAAATATCAGGCTGTATGTTATCATGATTCAGCCGACAGGGGGAGTTGGTAAGAAGCAATTAAAACTTATGCAAGCAGGCACGGCAAGCAGGAGGCAGTACAATCCACTATGTCTAGACAGCTGGTTGTGGACATTTTGTCCTCTACAGCAAATCCACGACGCGTGAGCACCTATCTACTTTGACAGATGCCTTCGTGTGTGTAACATAAAGAGATTTGTGAGACAGAATAAAAAACAAAAGCTGATTTTTGCAGGATAATGATTTCCCACACGGGAAACATATCCTCGGATATTTTGACAACTAGCCATCAATTATACTAGTGCTTTCTTTTCAGAGACCAAATTAATTGTTAAAATGTAAAGTTTTCCTGCACAAATTTTGAACAAACAAAGTTGGATCTTTACCATGTCATCTACATTGACCAGATTACAACTTTTATTCATACTGTTCTGGGGAAAATTCAGGCAGTCGTTAATTAAGTCTAAATTCAAATGGATACTTGTACCATAGGATTTCTACCATGGGTTTCTCATTATGATGACACAGTAAATGTTTCTTACTTTATTTATGTAAACTTACTTTTACACATTGGTCACTTAGGGGTTGTGGCAGAGTTTCGATGTATTAGCCGTCCGGGTTCCCGATCTAAGTCTATTTTATATATATATATATATATATATATATATATATATATATATATATATATATAAAGTCCCACAGAAGCTTTAAATGTATCCTTTCATAACAAAACATAATCATATAAGCTCTGCCACCAAATTAATTTACAGCCAGGTAATTTTTGAAAAAAATTAAAATGCATCTGCTTGATCATGTTAAAGATGTCTTAAATAACAAGACAGACAGATTTTTTGGTACTATAAGTAAGAGTGGAACTTAAAAACTCGTTTAGAAGGTTTTGGGTAAAGTGTTTGTTCTTCTTTACCACAAAAGAAGAAATTTTTAGTTACCACAAAGAGGTTGTTAAACAAAACGTCTTTAAACTATTATTATTTTTTTATATATTATTTTATTTTTTTTCTCAGAAATATACGACATCCTTTGAAAAATGTCTTTATGTTTCTCATATCATGAATATAAAAAGGTCCAAGGAAGTATTTCTCAAGTTTATAGTGTTAATCTTATTAGCTATAACGTGAATATCCTTCCTGTATCGATTTAAACCGGTTAAACTCATCTCGGTAAAGATAGCAAAATTATGCTTTTATGATATTTGCTGTTCGAGAAATAAAAGAGTGCAAACTCGCCAAGTTCTGAAGTGTGAGGAACATGGAAACTGGAACGCCAGTTTGAAGGGCTGCAGACATAAGATGTTTGCTTCTGATGTATGATCAATCCTCTGTCCTGGCCGTTATGGTGTTCTGACAAAAAACATATCGCAAATACAACCATTTATTATGAATCAGACTCGTTAGGCGACTACCTATATATGTAACAGAGCTGAGCATTTTAACGGTTCTATATGATTAATTGACAATAACGTTAAAGGACCTTCAACAGACGTTGTAAAAGCGCCAGATTCATACAAGGGTCCCCAGGTTTTTGGTTTATTCACAAACATTCACTAACAGGTAAAAGAAAATACGGATAAGCATCACCATCAGAAAGGCACCTATTTCTATCAAACGGTATTATGGAATAGGCATAAAGCATTTCGCCCCTGGGACTGAACATTTGTAGAAGGCATCAAAATTGATGCAACGATCAAATAAACTATGAATTATGATTATATATATGAAAGGTAAACGCTCCCTGTACCCTAGAATAGGTATTAAAACATTGACTCGATTGATCAATTAACTGGAAATAAGTAGAAAACATCACAATGGATGCTAAAAATACTACATCTGTATGGCATGAATTCTTTATTGCAATTCAGAGCCACATCAGAAACTATGGGGTCTTCTTGTCTTTCAACAGCAGTCTGTTTCCCCGAGGACGCTATGTGCCTCCGCAGTTGGATCCTGACTCGATGCGATGTTGCCGTAAGGGACAAAAATTCAATAACCATGACTCTTACGTCCCTGCGTTGTGCTCCCTCCTGTCGGGCGGCCGAGGGGTGTATCAGTTCCACCTACCACAAAACCAACTCTATCTGTTGGCAGAATCAGGAAACCATGCATCCTGGTGGCCAAGTTTTACTGGCCTAGAAAACATAAGCGCCAGATCTGATACTACGGTTGAACCTGTCCAAATGACTATCTTTGTAATAAGGCCATCCTTGAGTGACTCGAAAGCACTCAACTGTTTATAATTAACAAGACCAACAGTGAATTAAGAATACTTTAGATATGGCAAGTCACAAGATTGGTCTTATTACACATATTCCACCCTATATATCTTTTCTTCAGGTAATATAAAGCAAGACACTGGCTGTTACAACAGTGGACATATTTAACCCAGATCTTGAATGAGACCGGCCAATTATTTATGGCCAAGATAACTTATCATTGGTGAACCTTTGCTGTTGTTAGCTGCACTCGACAATAAATATTTACGCTGTTAGAAAAAACACTAAATTTCATGTATATTTATCATACCTGGTGTTTGACAAGATCCCCTTAAAGGTATACTCCTGTGATTGTTATATGAACATCCATATTTTGATAAATTCCTTAAAACGTTGGTCAATCCTAGGTTCCTACGTTATATCTATTTAAAAATAAATTGCAAGAATCACCGTTGTAAACCATTCCGTAGACACATTTTAAAAATGTCTCCTTGATTTAACGCTCTTGGTCACGAGCACTCGAAATGAACGGACGGAGCATGGACGACCCAAGCTTAATCCATGGGCGCATATCAGTGCCAGTAACCCCCCTCCCCCCCCCCCACCCCCTCCGCTATTTTTAACGATGGGGAGAATTCCATGTTATATCCCCCTCCCCTTCACGGAAATACACACGCATATTTCTGATTATATTTAATGTAATCTCGCAATAGGAAAAGACCCTAATTGCCATATAAGTTTCAGTTATTAACAGTCAAATTTGTTGCAGAAAGCGATAACCTTTGGTCTCCAAGAAAAAAAAAATCAAGAACACGAAATCTGGCAAAGTTCTAATGATCATTTCAATGAGGCTGTAGATGTTTGACTCGGTCAACACATGAACACACAAGAGTTTCAATGTAAGGATAAAAGCTATTTGCATACCTTCCCTGCAGATTTATAGTGTTATTTTTAAAATTCAAAAAGAAATATCTTTTCCCATATTATATAGGCCTATATATTTTAAATTCGTTAAACTCATTTAAACCATATACGGCATTTGGGTTTCATTTTTTGTTATAATGTTTTTATATTAAAAATCCTTCTTTTGAAAAAAAATATCTTTTATTAAGAATAACAAACACCAAACTGATATTATGTAATATAGGTTTTACCTAATTCCGCTTTTTCGTATAATACAAAAATGTTCAGGCCTGTCTTGTTATCCTAGGAACATTAGAAGAATATCTAAAAATAATATAGCTTAGTTTAACTTAGACAGTAAATTTTTCATAAAGAATTTTATTCTTTAAATTTTTACCTGAATTTTCATAGCTTTATTTAAAAAAATTAATAGTCTTCCTGGTTTAGTCGAAAATAACACCATTATGGTTGTATTTTAATTATAGTCCGTTCCACCCACCGTGACACTAAGTTTTTTCGCGTTTTCTTCTCTCCCTGGATTTATCATGTATGTCCATAGCGGTACGGCGAATGCAGAGAAAACGACCTAATTTTACATGAAGTCAGCGAAAATTTATGAAAAACAACTAACTTCACGACGCCGAGTTGTTGTTTTTCTTTAGGTGAGAACTGCATGGCCAACTCAGCGCTTGTATGTGAAAACTTTGCAGTCATAATGGAATGTCGTAACCGTGACGTCACGGTCGTCACGTGAAATTTCCTGAATACACGTTATGAAGAGGCCAGCAGATGTCACCGTGGTCAGCAGCCCAAGTTGATCTCTTCCATTTTATAGGGCCCGAAGCTTCATTAATGTAACTGGTGGTATATGCGTAAAAAATCGCCCGTATATTTTTGTAACTGGGATGTTTCCATGTGTCCGTCAGCGTATATATCAATGCGCATATTATTAGCCTATATATGCGTGAAAATCGCCACAGGAGCGATTTTCACGGATAGGGTCTACATGAAATCAGGGCCGGATTCAAGGTAAAATGACGCCACTTCACCATGTAATTGTGGAAGGCCTGCTCTGTCCACTACAAATATACAAAGTAGCCTATTCGTCTGCCAGTTCACGCATATACGCATAGGCCTATACGCGCACTGTGCACATGGAAACACCTCGATTTTTTTTTCACGCATAGGCCTATATGTATAGGCCTACGCGCACATGTATGGAAACACACCTGACCTTTAAGTTAAATTGAGTTGGTGCATTTTCACCTATATTGATTTATAGAAATAGGCCTATTACTAATTTGCCCCGCAGAAAAGCTTGATGAACAGGATATGGTGAAACACTTAATTTTTGTCAGTTCACGCATAATGATATATATATATATATATATATATATATATATATATATATATATATATATATATATATATATATATATATATAGACGCCTACCGGGTACTGCAAAGACATTAGTGCTGTTCAACTGCATATATATGAAGTCCAGAATTGAACGCTGACGGCCCCCACAATTAAATATCCACCCCAAAAGCCTCGGCGGGTGTTTGTGAAGCCCATCAGCGTTCAGTTCTGGACAAATTTTTTGTAGCCACAGCCGGTACTAATCTATTTACATTTGTAAAAAAAATGCCACTTTTAATACCTTAAACAAAAAGTTGCGAAAATTTACAATATTCCATGCGAATCCACCTATTTCATGACCCCGAGAATGCGGCACAGGCATCTTGCCAACCCTACTTGAAATGAACTGGCCGGAATATTCTCCTAACTTTTGACCGCTTTGGGCGTACTTGCCTTGCAATGTGGGCGATCCCATTTCAAGGTTGGTATGACCCCAGACACTTAAGATTATTTTAGATACTAAAGATTTGTCTTTGTCTTGGGACACGTTACAGGTTAAGACTAAATTCAGGCAGAAATAAAACCATATGTTCAGAAATAACATTCTATACACAAATAGATATGTCGGGACAACCATTGTATATGTGTCTCATTTAAAAAAGGGGCAGTGTGTGGTTTTGAATATATGTTTCTGCGATTACCTATAAATTCAGATTAGGCCTAAACGCATGAATTTAAATCCCTTAAAATTGTACAAAAATCAACGCAAGGCAGGCTGGGAACCATGTTAATAAAATACTATGCTTGCGACAGCCATTTATTTAAACTTTGCCAGAAAAGGTCATGTGCGTATTCAAATGACTGAGTGAGGAATTGTGGCGAACATACAGAAAAAAAATGCCTAAGCTTTATATTGTCATCAGATTGTAAGGACTGCGTGAGCCCCGCCCAGAGAGCCGCCGGTGATACATTGTAAATGGTTCGCTGGTGCTGCAGGCCCGGTACACGTGCCTGGGAGAAATCAAGGGCACACATGCACGGTGTACAAGCTTTTGCCGTTTTATTATTATTAACACTGGCACTTCTAATCATCATTCAAAAGGATAGTAAATTGGGAGGGGGGGGGCACTAAGTAGAAACCGCGTTTTTTTTATGACGAATACGACATTTTTTAGCCGAGTTTTCATAATAATTTTAAATTTTTAATTTAAGCGTCTGTTTTTTTTTTTTAAACTAAAAAAGGATCTCCTCAGACTCTGAAACAACGTAGCCTATCGAACTTATCGAAGGGAGAGAGCAGGGGTGTAATTCATGTACAGTCATATAGGCTTAGCACGGGCTACATACATGAAATTAACGACAGTGATGTACTGTTGTGCACATGTTTAATGTTTGACCACGCCACATCGCTAAACAGCGGGAACCTACCACCTGCAAAATGGAACACCACTTATGACGTCACGCGCGTGCGAGGCAGAATCATGTCAGTTGACCAGGCACAAAATGTCGTAAACGCTAGCTGAGTTTCTCCTGGATTATGATATTTGTTCATTACAGGCTATTCATCTCGGATATGTAGCATTTTTTGGGTCAGAAAATTAGGTCGCGTTCTAGTGTAACTCCGTACCAAAAATCTTTGTTATGTTTTAATTCTTATTCAAGATATCACGAAAAAAACCTAGTGTCACGGTTGGTGGAACGGAGTATACATGTAATTTATTTAACAATAAGGCATGCGCTTGACGATGTTATTCTGATTTTCAAATTTCAGTTGCGGTTTGGTTTTGCAATATGCCATTCTTCTAACGAAATCCTCTGAATATTCGAGAATGGCTATGGTTTGAGCCTTTCTTTAAAAGCGTTATCTTAGAATAACAATAAAGAACAGCTCTAGGGCCATTGAAATGTTGTGGTTAGCGGAATTATTATTTCCTGTCAATAGGTTTAAGAATTCAGGATTTATACCTGAATTAATCAGAGAATGAACGTTCATAGTGACATATTATGTTCAGACAGCAGACTAATTTTTCTCACCTGGGTTACATCATTTCTAAAAGAAACAAGGAACTCTAGGACTCCTTGTTTCTGATGAAATATAGCCAATCTCACACATTTTTCAGCAAATATCAGTGGATGATATTTCTGATACTTTGATTAAATTTGCGTATCCTTGTTAATTTATCTTGGTCCTGTTTTGTATTTCGATTGTGCGTGATTTGTCTAGTTAAGAATCGGAGCATACATTTTGTATGATGGACTCATCCATTACATGACTCATATGGTAAGCTATATACGCATGTTATTTGTGTTAAATAAAAAAAAATCAAATCTCACACCTGTAGCCCCTTTCAAAATAACGAGCAATATGATCGATTAGCCTTGTTCACAATAGCCTATACTTCTCCTTTCAACCTATGAACCTATGAAATAAATAATGAAATAAATCGTTTGTAATAAATCAAGGGAGTTGAAGAACAAACTTTTATTAAAATTATAAAATGTCACGATGAATGAAGCTGGTATTTAATTGTTCAATATTCATAAATGACCCTGCAAGGCCTATGGTTTGACATTTTATCTTTTTAATGAATGCCAATCTTTTATGCCATTTTATCTCACAATAAGCCTGCATCGACTCTAAAGCATGCCTCCAAAAACATATTCAAAAACGGCCTTTAAACAAACACGTTATATAAAAATAACCTTAGGCTGCACATGGCCATACTGGAGACTGTACAGACGTCAGCTATTCTACTCGGATCTCCCATCATCATTACAACTTAAGATGTACCTTGAAAGTATTTATTTTTTAAAAGGTGTTTTCATGGGCTCCTTATTTTCGGTGAGTATATTGCGCTGTCTATAGAATTTTATTTAAATCATAATTGGCCCAAAATGTTTTTTTTAGAGACTGTGATCTCCTTTAAGTTTATGTTCTTCATGTCTATACACATGTATTTTTTTAATATATCGTTCAAATATTTTAAATTTGTGTTTGGAAGATTAGGTATTCGTTTTATTTACGGCAGCTACTGGGAGGGGTTACGACGTAACACGGAAAGGCCCACTGAGTGACCCAGTAGACGACGCCAAATCCAACGTTACGTGTCCCGATGGGTACATCGCAGAAATGTGACGGCTCATACTTCATACGAATTGGCAGCGAGGATATTTGCATTGCTAGAAATGAAAAAGGCATAGCAGGAGTAAAGGTATAATACATATATATATATATATATATATATATATATATATGTATATATTAATGATCTAATGGTAATTCCGGCTATGAAAAAAGTTCCTATAACGCTTCTGTGAAAGATGTATTATATATATATATATATATATATATATAATATATATATAAATATATGTAGATATATATATATATAAATATATGTAGATATATGCTGAGGTAAAAAGGTCCTTTGTTGCAAACGCCATTTGCGAAGCTCTGGCTTTTCGGACTTGCCACCAGATGCCCTTGCTCAATTTGTTTTGATTATTTTGGCGGGCCCTCACATATAATAAACACGTTGATATAAACAAAACAAGCAGCCTATGTGCGGTGATATACACATTTTCTAGCTTATTTCTATAAAAGCTCCAAGGAATTACCTTTAGTTTATAAAGGCTGGATAGGTGATTGGGCCCCTTTAAGTATTTTAACGAAGTTTTTGGCATGCTAAGGTTCCAGCAGCATAGCGCAGTGAACTTTTCTTCTGACAAGTCTATCTTTTATCGTCTGAAGTACCGAAAGCACGGACGATGCATTAATTTATGCTTTCTGTATTCATGACTACAAAGCGAGTGGCTGCTTCTTACATTATGTACATGTATCGGTATAAAATTTATTTGCATGGTTTCAGGCTAAAGTCTCCTGTGTTAAACTCGAAGAAGGAAATCAGAAATACCGTACCAGGTGGTCGGAAAATTCCACGATGCCTCATGTGTCATGCCCAGTGGGAACTGTCTTGAGAGCCTGTATGGAACATTCACCTTAAGTCTTTTTTCGCCAGTGCGTAGCATATAATTTGGTTAGCATTATATTCACGAGGCTGTAATTTCGCGATTTTTTTTATTTCCACGGTTTCGTGATCTGACCAGATCCTATATATACCTAGTAAAACAGTTTTTTATATTATAAGCAGCTTAAACAGCACGGTACCTAATTCATTCCTGTCACTATCGTTATGTTATAAATTGTGTCATGGTCTTTCTATCCCTGGTAATTAAAACAAAATTTCAGTTGAGTTAATGCCAGTTAGCATGGGCTTGATTCAAACGCATGATTAATTAACGTTCATTACCACCTACGTTTATGGTTGCCTTGTCTCCTAGGGTTTTAATTTGATTAGTTCCCTAATATAATATATGTTTTTTCTTGATGTGTACTTAAAAAATGGGGATATATTGATGGGTTCAAAGATAAAACTAATGTAGGAACAGTGTACGTCCTACAAAGAAAACGTGTTAGACTTTGCCGTAGACACAGATACATAATATGTTTTTGAACACAAGTAATTATCGACGATTTTTATGGAATCAACAAAATCTTGTTATTCGAATAGTTTGGTTTCAACACTTGTAAAATTTCGAATATTATCCGGGGAAACCTCTAGGATTTGCATTCTTCCAGTTGTCAGATAAACCAGCTTTTCTGGCCTGGGAGTAGTGCACACAGCTCAAAGCCGATAGGTCAGGAGCTCGAAAGTCAGCAGAGGAGGATGAGGTTTGTCCCGGTCAGTACCGACCAAGGATGACCACTCTGCCGGCTCAATGGGAAAACTGTACCCAACAATCGGGTGTCACTAACGAACAAGTGCGAATATCCGTAGTCCAAAACAGGAATTCTCCAGATGGACATTGTAATTAGTTAACCAGTCATACAAAATGGTGGCGGTTATCTCCACCGACAATAAAAAAAAAAGTTGTTGTGAGATAAAACCCTGTGCAATGTATTGGTTTCAAATATGCATGAGCATGTTTGAGAAGAACATTTTTATAGTTTTATTTCATCAGGCTAGATGGGTACGCGAACATTAATATGTCGGTGCATGGAAAAATTCTTGATTTGGTTACATATGGATGCATTAATATAAATTGTATTATTTCACTTGTTAATGTTCCATCTTTTCCACAAGTTGATTTTTCCTCCTATATCAATTTATATTAAAGGGTGAGCATTTACTTTCTTAGTTGGCGAAACCATATGAATTATACAATTGATGGAAATACCTGTTCAATGGATGCGGAGTGTTATAGATACTGTCGCCTACAAGTCCGATGTAGAGGTTAGTGCTGGCCTGTGTTTGTGTCTATGTGATTTCTATCTAACGACACTTTTTGGTTATGATACTGCGTGCCCTCTGGAAGGACAGGCGATAATAGGACCATTACACAGAAACCTAATTATGATACTGAGGTATAAATATTTTACTATGTTTGGCTGAACACGTATTTAAATCCCATAAACTGTTTTGCCAAGCTATCGGACAACCATCCATACGGAAATAATGCTGGGAAATAATATCTAATAATGACACTTCAGGTGAGAATCGGCAAACAGTTTTATTTTATATTTGTATTTACTGTATAAAAAGTAGGTTAATCAACGTGATGTTTTGCGTTTCAATGGTTCTTTGTTTATTTAAATTATACTTTCATTGGATATCATTTTATTTAATTTTTTTTTGTTTAATCTTCTGTGTTGGGGTTCTCGAGATCTTCAAATAGCGCAGCTTTAGTCGGGTGTCTTCATGTCATTGCCGCATAACAAACATAAAAGTGGCACCGCTGTAAGGATATGCTTCGCTTTTTCTAAATTTCCACCAATATTTTTTAAACAGTTCTCTACTGTGGAGATCCTGGTCCATTACTACATGCAACAAGAAAAGGAACATATTTTTATTACCGAGGAAAAGTAAGGTACCTATGCGAGAAGGGAACCTACATCATGAATGACAATAGAGTGCAAACTCGCCAAGTTCTGAGGTGTGATGAACATGGAAACTGGAACGCCACTTTGAAGGCCTGCAGACGTAAGATGTTTCTCTCATCCACATTGAATCCCCGCTTATGTCCTTGCCGTTGTATAACAAGTGGCAAAAAAAAAATCTATCAGGCCAAAATAAAAAAAAAATGTATGGTTCTCAGGCACTTTTTTTTTGAGAAATTAATGCGGGCGGGCGTTTTTTTTTTTTTTATTTTTTTATTTTTTGGTATGTTTCGATAACAATTTCAAATGGTAAGGGAAAAGCATGAAAATAACAGATTTACATTGCTAAACAAGTTAAAGCACTACATAACAAAGGAAATTGTATGATTTTATCTTCTTGAGAGAAATGTCCGAGCGGCTGCAGCTAAAAATTGGTAAGTTTAAATTGAAAATAAAAATAAAAATTTTCGATGCGGGTTTAAAAATTGATGCGGGCGGTGCCTGAGAACCATACCTTTTATTTTTATTGGCCTCAGCCATCTGAGTCAGCCTCGTTTACATGGTCACTTTTATATGAATCAGAGTTGATCTTTTCAACGATGCTGTACTATTTATTGACTGTAAAGTTAAAAACCCTCAACATACCTCATTAAACCGCCAAAGTAATACAAGCGTCTCCATGTTTCTGGAATACTAAAAAACATATTAATTACTAACCGGAAACAAAAATTTGGATAGGATTCGGATCGTCATCATGAATGACACCTACGTCTATTGACACACTCTTCTACAATCAACTTGTAGTTTACCATTATCAAAGGAATATTGCATTTGGTTGAACCCTAAGCATATCCAGGGGTAAACATCCTATAATGATTACAAAAGTATCATCATTAAAATTGTATGTATGAAAAGTAAACGCTACCTGTACCAGAGAATAAGTATAAAATATTGACTGGATTAATCGAATAACTGGAAATAAGAATAAAACATCACAATGAATGCAAAAAATACATCTGTATGGCACTTATTCTTCATTGCAATTAAGAGCCACATAAAGCACTATGAGGTCAAATGTATGAATCAAGGTGTCGCCATTCATTTTGATTTTCTTCATAGATTTTCTTGTCTTTCTACAGGAATCTGTTACCCCGATGAAGCCATGTGCCTCCGTAAATGGATCCTGACGCGACGCGGTGTTGCCGTGATGGACGAAAATTCAGTAACCATGACACTGACGTTCCTGCGGTGTGCTGCCTCCTGTCGGCCGTCCGAGGGATGTATCAGTTTCACCTACAACAAGATTAACGCCACCTGCTGGTTGAATCAGGAAACCATGCATCCTGGTGGTCAATATGAACAAAACCCATCGGTTGAATATTACGAGTTTCACTGGCCTTGAAAGCGCAAGCGCCAGATCTGATACTACAGTGGAACCTGTCTGAAAGACTATCGGTGTGATTAGTCCACCTTTGAGTGAAACAAAAGCACTCACATTGGTTATGACTGACCTAGACCAAAAGGGAATCAAGATCACTTCGAATTGTGCATGTTCCGAGATTGGTCTTACTACACTGATCACACCGTATGCTAGTATATATTTTAATTCCTGTTATATTAATCTGGACACTGAATGTTGTAACAGTAGAAAGATCCGAAATGAGACCGGTCTAGTATTTTTGGCCCAGAATACTTATTATTGATGAACCTTACCTGTTATTTAGCTGCACTTTAATGTTGTCGCTCTCAATTTTGAGTTGACAATAAAATATTATATGTTAGTTTTCATTAAACGTACATTACATTTTACATACGTATTATCTCGCGTTATTTGTCCATTTGGCTCAATACAATAGCGACTCCGCAAGATCAACCAGGCACCCGGATTTACCAGCTCCAGTTCCTCTATTTGAACATTGTTTAGGTTGTGTGTGCGAGGGAGTATTATACACCCCCATGTGGATTAGTTTCCAATCAGAATACTGCGTAACCAGAGGTCCCATCTTGAAAAAATATCCAAAATGATCTTTACTCACCAAAGCATGGAAATCAAACATGAAAGATGAAACACAGAAGAAACACCATTCGGTACGACTGCCAGGTGGCGTGCTGGCTATTTTTGTTTTTGCGCTACTGTACAGGAGTAAGCGAACTAGTTTTAGAACGAACTATTTGCAGATACCATAAGATTTTTAGGAGAAAACATTAGATTTCATGTATATTTAACATAAAAGGTCTATCAACAGTTTCGGTCCGCTTGACTCTATCAGAGAGAGAGAGAGAGAGAGAGAGAGAGAATGAGAGTATGGCCACACCAGAAAGAGAGAAAGGATGATACCATGTAGGTGAATAAAAAGACCCACAATCCGTGTGTGTGTGTGAGAGAGAGAGAGGGAGAGCGTATGACAGATGGATGTATTAGAAGGCTGACAGAAGCAAACATGGTTCAGGAACATGTATGAAAATGACAACATAATCGGGCAGAGACACAGCAGACCAGCAACGAATTTTAATATCACCAAATTTTGAATAGTTCTACAGCACCTTAAAAACTTTGAATAAATAAAAGCATTTTGAAAACATATTATGTTTTTATATGGACATAAAGGAAAAAACTAAGTTTATATGTAACGTTTCATAAGTAAACTAGCAACAAGAACCGTTTACAGCCATTCTTTAGCACATTTTAAAACTGTTTTATTTTTTAACGATCTGGGAAGCACTCGACATGAACGGATTGTTCTGATTAGATGAATATCATATTGCAATAGAAAAAGGCTCTAAATGCGATAAAATGCCAATTTTTACCATTTTAGTTGGTCACGGTTTTGAAAAGTTCCTAATATAACTATGAACTAAGATCGTCGCGAAAAGAAACAAACTAAACTTTTGTCAGTTTGTTGGTCTCTTTGGGTGAGTGCTGAAAATTCAAGATAAACCAACTCATGCCTGTGACTGTGAAAAGCATGCATTCAATCCGCTTAAAGATGAATAACTAGAAAGAAAAACCTATGTCTTCGTGGGTTCTGTTGGATTTTTTTCTAGGCCTTCCCATTACAAACATTAGCGTGAATGTAAAAGATAATGATTTCACCGAGATATCCACTTTAAGCACAGCCAACAACTTCCCAAAACTCTTTAGGTAGAACTCGTTATTTCTTGGGTAGCAAAAATTATAAGATGTGAATTGTAAATCTGGGGAATTCCTATTCCGCGTAATATTAAGCACCATCTCCCGACAATATGCATTTTCAGAAATACAGGCCCCCGCCATGTGGCCGGTTCCGAGTATACGGTACTCAGCAACTCGTGTTTTCATTCACATATTGACCCATATTTCCAGGTTCATTGGTGTATACATATGTTTCCCCCCCCCCAAAAAAAAGTGTTTACCAGATATGGGGTATTCGTGTTCAGTATTCGTATTCATTGTATTCGAATACAGGTATTTTCAGTATTCTTATTCGTATTCCAATACATTTGTAAAAAGTACGACAGTATTTGTATTCGTATTCAAATACATTGCAGAAGTATTCACATTCATGAATACTTTTCATGAATACATGCAGTATACATTAATGTGGTTTTTGTCCTTTATCCATTTGGAAAAATGTCCCATTATTTCAATAGTGATTGATTTGGACCCACTTAACACATGCACACTAACAATCTTATTTACACATTTTGACTTTTTTACTTTATTCATATTAAATTAATATTAATGTGTTTATTCTGTCATGTGCATGTACGTCTCCATCAGTCAGACCCTCTTTACTTCTACATTTATCCTACACCAATGTTCTTTATACATACGACACAACAGGTATCTACATGGCGCAAGAACGCTGTCCATATAATTTGCTCTGTACCCTTTATATCTGATAATGCTACAATGAACTTCCAGTGTAAAGGCTGGAGGTAGCTAGGCCAGCATGCTACTAGCCCAAGTCCACTCAAGTTCAAAGGGTTGAAAGCTTAGTAAATTACCTCTGCCTGGTCTAGGTAACAGCTCAGTACCTTACTTGATCAAACCTGATGTCCATTTCCAGTATCTTGGTACACCTGTAATTCACATACTGATTGTGAATAGTGTACCTAGATACAGGCACAAGTAACTGGCCCCATCCCTGTTTAATGTACATACTAGCCAACTTCAGACATGGGGCATGTAGGCAACCCCCTGTATCTATCCTTTGTTGGTTGCTGTATACTTGTGCTGATAATATAATGCTGCAATGAACTTCCTGTTTAAGAGGCTGGAGGTTGACCAGCTTGCTAGCCAGGTAGCTAGCTACAAAGACAGCAAGGATGAATGCTTTGTATTTACCCCTGCCTAAGATTGCATGGGTGACAGCTTTGTACGTGCAATTTACCCAAGTCTGGTGTCCATTTCAAGTACCAGTATCCAATTTGTACCTGGAGTACTTCATACCAGGTACAGGTACTTTAGTTCCAGGTACAGGTACAAGGTACTTCCTACTTATGACAGCCAGGTACAGGTACTCTGAATCGTGTACCTAGGTAAAGGTACAGGTACAAGTACCTGGCCCCGACCCTGAAAGAAACATTCATTTATATATTTTGTGTAACAAACTACCATAATATGTAATACTCCGTCATTATGCGGTTTGGAAATTAATGCATACACAACGGATTACATGAAAATTTTGAATATTGGACCAAAATACATTTTGCAAGTGTGAATATATGAGGATTGCAATTAATTGTATTAAACAAAAATGATACTTGATATTTTCTTTTTGTTTCAGTAAATTGTATTCATACTAATATTCATGAATACATTTGTATTTGTATTCGTATTCGTATTCGAATACATTTCTGTTTTGGAGTATTTGTATTCGTATTCGTCTTCGTATACCCCTGCTGTATTCGTACTCGTATTCGAACACATTTCTCCTGTATTCGACCCATGTCTGGTGTTTACATTCATTATTTGGCTCTTGTTCCTATGTCCAATCAGGCATATGTGACTAGGCATTTCTGTAAGTCTTTCCTGGATCCAAATCATGATCTTGACCCCAATCAAAACTTATCGATTCTTCATTAGCCAATTCCATGGGTGCCCGTGGGAGTCCTTTCATGATTGCGTTAGTCATGTTTTGAACAACCACGCAAACACGAAAAGGAATGAGCGCACACGCTCCTGGCAGAGGCAATGACATAATATGACATGATTCCCCAAAAAATGGAGTTCTAGACATTTTAACGCTAAAAATCAATCAGGGTTTTTTAGATTATAAATCTTTGGGCAAAGGTTTTCAATTCTAGAAGGTTTATGAAGCGACACTATATCTCCCAATCTATACCCGAACTGCTTCAGTATTACTTCAAATTTGAATGGATATGGGACAACCCTACTACCAACCCACCTTAGCCGAAACACATCCTCGACAGTCGCGCTTCCCAGAAATATTTAGATTGCTTCTTCGTTGTGTGAAAAAAAAATTATGTGTGCGGGGGGGGGGGGCAATGTACTTACCTCTACTACAAGGGACGATCCAGGGTTCCTGACCCCTGCGCCCCCTACCTGAATTTGAGCAAAACAACACTTTCAAAAGTTTCAAACCAAACTCACCGGCCCAGAGGACAAGTTTTGTTTTTTAATCTATCTGGTTTGGACCCTCTCCTTTCCAGAATTATGGACCCGCCACCGTGTGTGGTCTAGGGGGGATTGCAAGTCCCCATTCCCACATTGCTGAAGGACATTGCCACTTTACTCCCAAGTTCAGTTAGAAGTGATGCCATAATGTGTCAGAGACTGTTATCTGGCGAAACCTTCAACAGATGGCGCACCTGTAAGGGAGCCCTCATGTGTTCAATATGACTTCACCGGGCGGAGAGGTGGTTTTTCCTTGACCCAGGTGGTTAGTTTGCCTCAAACATGCTTTAAACGTAAATTCTAGACGGTTTTCAATTTTTTTTATGGAGGCATGGTAACAGCCGCCTGAACTATCCATTTAACTTTGTAGGTATTTTGATTTACTATAACAGAATTTTAATGCAAAGAAATGCTTTATCATTGCTGATCGTTCATTGGTATTAGGGCCTGGCTTATTTCCAGGGCTCACCTGAACCAGGGTTTACTCGATTAACACATAAAGCCACTAGTGTTTCAATTAAAGAAAACTCTTCACCTACCTTTCGTGTACAGTTAATGTTAGCTCTGGCCTTATCTGTGTATATATTTTAAACAATAGGTATTCCCTGTTATCTGGCTTCTGTGACACAGGGGAAGAGCGCAGGACTCGAACCGGGAGACCGTGGGTTCAAATCTCGGCCGAGGAGATGAGGTTTTTCACGGTCGGCTACCACCCAGGGTAAGCGCTCTGCAGGCTTAATGGAAAGGCTGTGCCCCACAGTCGTGTATCACTCACATACGAGTGCGTCTTTGGGGGGTTCCCCGGTGTTAAGACCCAGCAATGGGGTTGATTACACACCCAGAACCCGTCGGTGCGGTAGACACCGGCCCTGGGTGATACCAGTGAACAAAATTATAAAAAAAATTATAGGAAGCGAGTGCTACCGCCCTGTCAAGAAGTCAGAAACCGAAATGGAATCTCTGCAGATGTATTACTAAGGTTAAGAATTAGATAAGTCCGCATTAAAAATGGAGGCGGTTACCTCCATCAAGAAAAGACAATTCCGGTTAAGAAGAATTATTGTAACATCTCTGTGACGGACGTATGAGCGTATTCATCTACTAGCCGTGACAACCCGACTCAGTAGGCAATTGGGATAATTGGGCTGGTAAGCCTACTCGAGCCGAGATACAAGTTATATCTAGAAATGTATCGCAGTGGTCTTGCATCAGGTTGCATTCATATCGTGGTAAAGGGCCCATAATCTCAATATTATGCTAAAAATAATGAAATAACACAATAGCATACATGTGAACTCACATCCCAAGCAGAAACACCGTCTCCATTAACACGGGTCATTTCCTGTATCGCCTGCAAGCTGCCTGCGTCCTGTAACACGTGCGAGCCATGCTTGTGTTCATGTGGTCATAAATTCAACAAACACGCCAAAGGGTTTACCAATGTGCTGGGTTAAAACCGAACTTTTCTCGCTCATGTTTGGTATTTTTAGAAAGTACACATAAAATATAAACGATTGGTCTGGTTTATGTTGATTGACAGTTTACATGTAGGCCATGAAGCATCGTCAAAAATGACGAAAATATTTGCATCTTCATTAATGGATTCCTCAGACATAGACGTTATGACACTCTGGCGCTGGTAATCTGGTCGTAATGCCGGAGGGTCGATATGACGCTAATTCATCTACAAGCTGTTAGTTAATATGTAATTCCGAATGTTGAAAACCGGGATAATGTAACCCTATGTCGTTTCTTGTATTGTAATATGTAACTTAGTTGCAAACGCCCTTTCAAAAAACACCAGTTATTTTCACTTGTCTCAAGATGTCCTTACGGGTTTCTTTGATTACTTTGCCGGTCCCCAAATGTTAACACATTTGGATATAACAGAATAAACAGTGTTTGCGTGGTGGTATCGGTAGGAGGGTGTGAGTTCATCCCGTACGTGTCTATGTGTTTGTGTGTTTGTTCACAGCATAGCATAACTCGCGCAATCATGAACGGAATCTCATGAAATTACCAACTCATTTCTCGAATGGGAAAATAAAGAATCGGGTAAATATTGGTTTGAATAGGGCATATGATCCGGTGTCATTAAGAAATATTCAATAATGTAATAATGTAGTATTCACTAACCTATTTACGAATGAACCTGGCAATATTGGATGCGATATTGAAAAGTGTATGCAAAAACATTTTTTTCGGGGCTCCGACAAAAAGGACCCCAACATGGCAGAGAATGCATTCCTTAAAATGTAGATTTAAAGTTTATTCCTGGATTATCTATACAGGTAGCAGATGTCAGATAACAGAATAAGTCTCATTGACATTCGTACGGAGGTATACGCAGACCATGACAACTGTTCTAGTTATATTATGAATTGCTCTTTTTCGCATTGCACATCCAAATAAGATAATTGTCACGACAGAATAAGTGAAGTTACGGCTATATATGGTGACACGGACCCTCTCCCAGTCAGGTTATTATTTAAAACTGACATGTATGGCTGCGCATGCTCTTTTCCCCGAATCCGTCTCCAGTCACATTGCGTACAATCCATAGCAGACTGTATATATTCATTTAAAATGTAGGCTATTAATTTAGACAAAAATCGTGATTTTTTAAATAGATCATAGCAAATTTATTTATATGCACAATTTGTTTAAATAAGACACGAGACGGACAAACTCTTTTTTTAAATGTTGTTTTTTCCAGTAATCTGTAAACTTGTAAACTTTGTCGCGTATAGTATTAGAATGAGCAGGTAGTACTAGTCCTAGTCCTGGGAGAGATTATTGGAAAACATAATGCGAGATGTTTCATTTGAATCATTTGGAATTACGTTTTAATGCTTTAATCAATAATAATAATGATAATAATAATAATAATAATAATAATAATAATAATAATAATAATAATAATAATAATAAAATAGTAATACTACTACTACTACTACTACAACTACTACTACTACTACTACTACTACTACTATTAATAATAATAATAATAATAATAATAATAATAATAATTATTATTATTATTATTATTATTATTATTATTATTATTATTATTATTATTATTATTATTATTATTATTATTATTATTATTATTATTATTATACTAGGGCAAGAGTGGGTTTTGGAACACTAATTATAAGCAGACTATATTAAGACCAGAGCTGATTAATTAGTAATAGTACTAGAAGAACATGAGGTATGCAGGTTGACCATCCGTTGCATGTATTGTTTATTGTTTATTAACAGTGGTAACAAACGCGAATGAATAAAGTGTGGACAACGTGGACTTAGAGCCAATTTTACTGTACCGTATCCAGTGAACACGGGTGTATTGTGAACACTGATTTAGAAATATAAAGGTGTGTCTCCTAAGGTTTATTGTAATGTTTGTTGGTTTGCCTATAGGCAGAATTACGCAATAAGCAAAGGACACATTTTCATGAACCTTTCAATTTTGTACGTAGCTGGATGTGACGTGGGTCAGGGGAGACATCGTTAACCTTTAGTGCGGGTTCAGATACAGGGGGATTTGGTAGCATTGTTTAATCTTGGCGGGGGTGTGCGCTCTGCTGCCCTCATTCTTAGTACTAATTTAGAAGTTCCTTTTAAAGGCCAAGAATACCGATTACTTTAGGGCTTAAACCTAACATCACTACTTGAAGAAGCCTTGAGCCACGTGACGTCATTTAAGTTGCGCTCAAGTTGATTTCTTTGTAGACCTGGAATGTTAGTATACTGAAGTAAGCGTTATTTTTAAACGTATTTATTTCGACAAGATATCAAAATATAAAACATGTTTACAGGCTAAGCGAAGGTTCTCCTAAACAATAAGTAATATTATACGCACAACAATGATAGATCAGCAACCGTGTGACATCACCTTACCAATACACGTAGTATCAGCATAAATATGTAGACTCATGAACAAGATAAACATATAAATTTCACAAATATACCATACATAAACGGTGCAAATGTGTCATGCACTTAAAAAGAAAAACAAATGAATAATTCCATGCGTCCTTTGGTTTCTTTCAAAAACTTTTGATTATGATATATGCACATGACGGAATCTTGTCCATATTTTTCAAATATGCCGTGGTTGCCATTTAATAATGTCCAGAACAGCCACATTCGTTTATTCGTTTTTTTTTGTCATCGTCATATTATGCCATCAGTTGTACATGGATTTCATTCCCATCATAGCTGTCAGTGTTACAAATAACACATTTGCAAAATCTACCACGCGGCTTCCTGAAAGAAAACGAAAATAGAATAAATGTATTGTCTTATGAAATGCTTTATTATCTCCACTCACGCACAATGAAATGTGGTTAAGTGAATATTTTCAACTCACGAAACTTAAGAATATTCAGATCTTATTTATGCTTCAATTGATTGCTATAAAGGTAATCGATTGAGATAATCTGATTGCATGTTTGATTTAAGATTCGTTTTCCACGTTTTTTTTTTCATTTTCCCCATCAATACCAACTGTACATAGACTGAAAAAAATTATCTATCGTAGCCTTGGTAGGGTATCAAAATATAAATCGAGAGAGATTAACTACGTTAACTGATGGAGAGGGGTGGGGTACAATTAACGTAAAATAATGCATAATTGGTTAATTTTTTTAACGTGGATAATCACAAAAATACTGGATTTTCAGGCCATAATTATAGCAGGTACAGTTTTTTTCGATGTGAGGTAGGCCTTCGTATTTGAAGTATGGCATCTGTGAAGAGACATGCGTTCTAACCTGCACGCGCGTTCACATTGGTGAGTAAAATAACGGGCGCTGTTACGACCCATAATGTAATAACTGGCCCATAATGTAATAACGGTCCATATTGTAATAAAAACGACCCATAATGTAATAATAGCCCATAATGTAATAAAAAACGGCCCATATTGTAATAACTATACCCTGCCCATATTGTAATAAAATCGCAAGTGGGTAAAACGGCCCATATTGTAATAAAATCGAAGGTGGGTAAAACGGCCAATAATTTTATAAATCAAAGTTCATGCAAATTAACTTAGACAATTCAAATATTGACTTCTCGTGACACGAATGTGTAAATGAACATACAAGTATGAAAAACCACTGGATTACATAATGACTATTTGTTTAAAACCGTGACCAAGCTAATATGAGCGAAATATGGACATGATTCATGATTATTCTTTTGTTGAATCAGTGTTTAAATAGGATGATAAAGTATTTAAACAAGATAATATATATATATATATATATATATATATATATATATATATATATATATATATATATATATATATATTATATATATATATATGTATATCGCCAAAATGTAAATATTTTGTCAATTTTAACAGATAAAATATACAAAACTCTCATTATCGATACATTTTAATGTATTTTAATTATTTTTAAAATATAAATGAAAGTTTAAATTTCAGTGCGTTTTGCTCAATGTATCATAGAGAATATTTTATATGATCTCTCGAAACCTTCCGAGATTTGGAAATTATAAATGGAGGTACTGCTGCAATTTTTTGGTGCCTATATATGTATTGGTTAAGATGTCTTAGGTTAACATGTATAACACGTCGCATAGATTAAGAGCTTTTCCACGCACGTATTTGAAGTTAAAACCTGGATGCGTCATTCGTGCGATTCAAGAGTTTACAATTTTTTTTTTTTAATAATTAGCCCAAACAACAAAACAACAATTTGAAAATGCCGGTTTCTGTGTTCTAGAGGTAGAGCATAGGGCGCAGAGCGTGGAGATTCAGGGGCGTAGCCAGGTTTGAGGGAGGGCAGGGGGCCATGATTAGTGGCGGATCTAGAAATTCGAAAGTTGTAGGGGGGGGGGGGCGCTAATATGCATACATGGGTACTATGAAAACTGTTATATATATACGTGTATATATATATGTATATATATATATATATGTTATTATTATTATTAAAATAATAATAATTATTATTATATTATTATTATTATTATTATTATTATTATTATTATTATTATTATTATACGTTATATTTTAGTGTATGAAAATATTGTTTTTTTATTCAATTGTGAACCATGGTTTCTTTGAGGTTAGTAACAGGTTCATGGAGAGGGTATGGAAGGGGGCAGGATATTATGTAAATGACACTAAGCGTGTGCCTTGTCATTCTTGAGCTTAAACATATGTTATTACAATATAAATATGTTATTACAATATGGGTCGTTTTTCCCACTTCCCGTTTTATTACAATATGGGTAGGGTATGATTATTACAATATGGGTCGTTTTTATTACAATATGGACCGTTATTACAATATGGGCCGTTTTTTATTACATTATAGGCCGTTATTACAGTATGGGCCAGTTTTATTACAATATGGGTAGGGTATGATTATTACATTATGGGTCGTTTTTATTACAATATGGGCCGTTATTACATTATGGGCCGGTTATTACATTATGGGTTGTAACAGGCGCCCTTGCTGCCACACCATCCCGAGTGCGCATGCGGGAGGTTGTGCCACCCCCTCGGGTTTTAGTGATTGACGCAGACAGAAAAAAAAACAGGTAGTCGCCATTTTGGATCTGAAATGGTGTGGGTCGAAGTAGAATGCGCAGACTCGAACTCTGCTGTTTAGGGATTGTTGGAGTCAAAATCTGATCCCAACAATGCACCGGGACTTCTGAATACACCCGCGGCGTAAGTATAATTGTAGTGAAGAGGACAATGAAGTCCATTCAAGTGTATTGGATAAGAATTGTTTCAAGCCAAATTACATAAACATGGAAGTTTTCGTGGTAATAATTTTACGGAATAAATAATATTTGTACGCATGCGAATGTGGAAAGGTGTTTCCTTGAAATGTAAAAAAAAAAACGATTTTAAAGTTTGACAGTTGAGACAAGTAGTCCCGGCCGTCCAATAGTGTTCAAACAGAAGGCATTAGTTTCAAGTAGAAACGACCTCTGACAGAAGGATGTGGGTCGAAGCAGTTCGAAAAAAAATCTAGCAATATTTGTTAGGGGGTACAGTCAGTTTTCAAATGATTATTTTTCCAATAGACGATGTAAATTAAACGTTTGATAATAGCTGATTATAAACGCCAGGGGCGTAGCCAGGATTGGGGGAGGGGAGGGGGCCATGATCAGTGGCGGATCAAGAAATTTGAAAAAGGGGGGGGGGGAGGTGCTATTATGCACGTATTGGTATTATGAAAACTGTTATATATGTGTATATGTACGTATATATTATTATTATTATTATTATGATTATTATTATTATTACTACTACTTTACTTTATATATTTTAGTGTATGAAAATATAATTTTTCTTTATTTTCAAATATGAACTATGGTTCCATTAAAGTTAGTTACAGGTACATGGGGAGGGTACGGGAGGAGGTATCCCCCTCTGATATTGGGGATTTTTTTAATATGCAATGTAAAGAGGACATTTGAGGCATTTTTCACCAAAAATGAGGACTTCCTGTTCCTGAAAAATTGTTCCCTTACAAATTGTAGAAAGGTTAAATATTTAAAAGTTATATTATTTCAAAATTAGGATATAAAATTTCTATCGTTTAAAAAAAAGTCAATGGAGCAAAGGCGCACATAAGTTCGTAACTTGCAAAATATTATCTTTTAAATGTAATGCTCGGAGTGAAATAACTGATAAGCTGAAGTCCTTTGTTAAACTTTGCATTTTACTGGGTTTCGTGGTATCGACAGCACGCAGGACTCCTTAGATCACAGATCGCGAGTTCGAGTACCGGTATCACCAGAGGAGCCGTGAGTTTGTTCACGGTCGACCCAACCAAGGCCTAGTTTTCTGCAGTTGTTCTGCCGCTGTTCATAAATATCCTTATACTCAACTAATAAATTTGATAGTAATAAACTGCAGATAACTTTAATAAAATCTAATTGCTAATTAATAAAAAGGAATATGAAAAACAAAAATTAATCACGAAAATTGGGATACACTGCAGTTCAACGGGGGGCCGCGCGTCGAAGGAGCCCGCTCTGGATCCGTAACTAATAGCCAATTCAATTTAATGCATATATATATATATACACACACACACACACATATATATATATATATATATATGCATAAGATTTAGTAAAATTCCGAAAGAACGGCGAGTACTGGTTGCGACTGGGGGGGGGCATGGCCTCCTGCGCCCCCCCCCCCCCTGGCTACGCCCCTGAACGCTCAGTATGAAACGAAGACCTATATATTGTAGCAAATATAACTCTAAATGTTTTTGCCTAAAGTATAGTATAACTAAATGAATTAATTTCGGGTCACCATGTGCTGTAAAACGATATGCAGATACTTATCTACGATACATTCATCCGTTTATCAGGCAACGACAATCGGCAACAATAATGCGAGGATGGCACAAAAACCTCAGTGAAAATACACTGGAGTGTACACATACGCACGTCACGGCAAAGTCAACACTATACGACCATCCGGCTATTATTTTTCGGATCGGTCAGTGAGCAATTAATTTTCATCGTTACCCAAACATAAACGATATTAAGACTCCCATAAAATGTCACAATAAACAATCGCGGTCATCCTTTCCAAATACTGAATTTTAAAGACGACTGATGTGTCCCGAAGAGCCAAAATATTGGCTATAATATATAAAAGTATCATATAACTGCCGTCTTAGTACACGACTATATAATCTAAGTCATTCTGAATCTACAAAAGGTATGACTGAAATGAATTACAATACGCCCCTTTCCCTTCCTTTGAATAACGAGACTGTTAATTAGGGCAAAATCAACTTTTGGAAGGATGTCGAAGTCCTCAATCGTGATAAACAAAACACGTGCGATTTGGCCATATAATTTATTAAGTTTAAAAGTTTGCCGGATTTATGTGTAAACCAGAACGCATGGTTATTTACATCGCCGTTGAATTTGTCGGTTAAATGCAAACATGTTAACATAAGTTCAGACCGCGATATTGAAGCGATCTTGAGAGCTGGCTAACTTAAAAACATATATAAATAATTGAGACCATAACTTTCAATTCCACACAAGTATGTTGAAACAAAACCCTTGAGGTCGATTTCCGATTTCCGGTTTCCGGTTCATATAATTAAATTTGGAGACAACTTATACCTCTTATGTGTTTTATATATACCGGGGTTTTCAAACAACAGACCTAGAAGGGAAAGGGCGGGGATTGCACCGCAAGACTATCGCTGAACCGCACTTCACTTAACAAGCGTGCAGGATACTGTACATAATTGATGCAGTATCTCTTAATAAATATATTTTTTTAATAAGGGCTATATAAGTGTTACAGTACAGGTTTCATGACCCACATCATAATTTAACCAGTTCTGGTTGCGATAATGTCAAAGATAAAATATGTTCTGTTAAACAAGTAAGATGCTAGAATATTATAATTAACTCTATGTTATTTAATTTTTTAATGTAACTACAATAGGCCAATATCAAGTTAATTTCTAGCGATAGTTTGTACATTAGTCTGCCTATCATCAGTAAGAATAAAATACAGTCCCGCTAAAGGTCAATATACCCCTAAAAAAGTAAAACGGCTCTGCTAGTAAAACTTAATTTTTTTAAACAAGAGGCTGTGAAAAAGTTGAACGGGTAAATTTCTCCATTCACCTCCCCTGTTAAATATATATATATATATATATATATATATATATATATATATATATATATATATATATATATATATATATATTATATATATATATATATATATATATATCACAGTAGAGCAACAGCAGAGCTCAAACCAGTTTTGAATAAAATAAAGAGCCAAACATAATATAATCCACTTCTTCTTACATTAAGTGTGACCTTTTTCCCGTTCCACTATCATTCTTACTATACTTAATTACAACACAGTAATGTTATAGCTCAATCTGTATTTTTACTGTTCATAAACCGTCATATTTTAAGCGTCATTTTCTGAACGGTTTTTCTATATCTTAACCGTGATTAGGCAGGTGTGACGTAACTGGTTATGCAGGTGTGACGTTGAGGATTAGACAGGTCTGACGTAACTGATTAAGCAGGAATAACATAACTAAAAATGCAGGTGTGGCGTAACTGTTCAGGCAGATGTGACGTAAATGGTTACGCAGGCGTGAGAGAGGTGTGAGGTAACTGTTTAGACATGTGTGAAGTTATTGATTAGTCGGGTGTGACGTAGAAGTTAAGTCAGGTGTGGTGCAAATGATTCGGCAGGTGTAGCGTAAATGATTAGGCAGGCCTGACGTTGGGCAGGTTTGACTTAAAGGGCAAAAACTGGTGCCACGCAACTAATGCGACGTCAATCGTTAGGCAGTGTGACATATACTATAAGACAGGTGTCGCATAAATTATTGGGCAGGTGATGCGTAACTGGTAAAGCAGGTGTGACGAAACTTATAAGGCAGGTGTGACGTAAACGGTTAGGCATGTGTGACGCAACTGATTAGATAGGTATGAAGTAATTGAATAGGGCGGTGGTACGTAAATGATAAGGCAGGTATTACGTAAATAATTAAGCAAGTTTAACGTTACTAATTGGGTAGGTGTAACGTAAATGATTAGGTAGGTATGGAGTTATTGAGTAAGCAGGTGTGAGGAAAATGATGAGACCGGTGTGATGTAACTGATTAAGCAGGCGTAACGTACCTTATTATGCAGGTTTTACGTAACTGACCAGTTAGGTGTTAAGTTATTGATTAGGCAGGTGTTAGGAATATGATTAGATAGGTGTTACGTAACTGATCAAGCAGGTGTAACGTAAGTAATTAGGCAGGGGTATCGTAACTGATTAGGTAGGTGTGAAGTTATTGATTAAGCAGGTGTTACGCAAATGATTAGGCAGGTGTGACGTCACTATCCAGGACAAATATACTCACCAGGCTTCTGTGAACTGTTAAAGGCGTCGGTCACAGTGATGTTACCGAGTAGGTGGCTTGCCTGTAATTTACAGTCCGGTCCCGCGGCTTGCGCCAAGACGGGAATACTATAGTGAATGAAGGCATTAAAGGCATACGGACATTTCTTCACCATCAGCGTCGCGCAGTCAAAGTCTCTCTGCACTTCTCTGAAAAAAGGGAATATGAATCAGTAAAGGTAAAGATGATATGTATGGTAATAATGACATATTTACATTTCATGCGATGTGGTTTATTTTCTTGTCACTTTTTCATTTTGTGATATTGCGTGGATAAATGATAACAACTATAATCATAAAATGTCTGACATAAACGGAGGATTGGTTATGATGTTAATTGGTAATATTATTTATAGTGATAACAAAAATAATAATAATAGGAATAATAATAATACTAATGCAGAAGCTATATAGGCTGGTCAATTGGTTATATTTTAGAATAATGAAAAAAAATGAAAGTTAACATGTTTACAAGATAATAATTATAATAATGATAATATAATAAGCGCCCCTTCCGAAATAAGCCCCCCCCCCCAACTGGATTTGTGAGATCACCTGAAGAAAACTAAGGGATGAGCCTTCCTAACCTCACTTTTCACCCTAACCAATATAACATGGGGAAACGTTATGCATTCATTTCTCCCCGCCAACTTAAAAGTTACCGCCAGTTTTTTTATTTTAGATCCGTTCGGCTTTATCATCTTATATAATAATGATATTAGTTACACGCAACAGAATCAGTGGTTAAGTGTGTCATGAATAACATTGACTGACTGTGTCCGTGAAGGCTTACTCTGCAGGTGGCCATGCTGATCGGGGGATAAAAATAAAAAAAACAATAATAATAATAATAATCCATTTTATAATAATCATAAAATATTAATATTTATAAAGAAATTATAATTATTCACAAGTATTAACAAAAACAAGATAAACTTTGACAACTTTATTATTATTCAGGAAATAAAATTAAGTTTGATTTCAAAGTCGCTTAGACGAGATAGCGATTGTGATTTCGCCTAGCCGAGACTTCGATTTCGATCTTGCTTTTTATTTTTATTTTGTTGGCGGTTACCGCCTCCATTTTTACATGCTGACTTATATAACAATAACAAGTTTGTACAACTGCAGAGTTTCTCTTTCCATTTAGGACTATTGAGAGGACGGTAGCACACCCTGTCATATTTTTGTGTGTCCTGGTTGCACCCATGTCCTGTGTCTACCGAGTCTGAGGGTCCTGGATGTCTAACCATCCCAATTGCTGGGTCATAACACAGAGGAACCCCCAAAGACGCGCTCTTTTGGGCGTGATACACGGCCGTGGGGCACAGTCTTCCCATAAGGTTGCAGAGCGCTCACGCTCTTGGGGGCCCACCGTAAAAAAAAATCCCTGCTCCTCGGCTGAGGATCTAAATTAAGACCTCCCGGCTTTGATATTTTTTCCCTGCCTTTGAGTCACACTGGCCAGTTCTTTGACAGATTTTAAATTCGTCCAAGCGAGATCACAATCCATCATGAAGGAGACCGGGATTTTAATCTACGTGGGTTTAAAATCCGCCTGCATGGTATCATCCAGGAGAATTAAAAATATGCCTTAGCGGAATTGGAATAGTGGTCTAATGGTATTTCTAAAAAATATTAATATATAGGGCATTGTAAGTTACATAAGAATGACATTTTTAATGAGATTTTTAAACAGAAACTTACAAACACCCATTTGTTTTATTTATGACATATTTTCATTTGGAATATATCTGATGTCTTGCCAGTTTTTTATATTACAATTTACGATATATAAGGTAATTTATTTGGTATTTCTTTTTCATTTAAGGTTGTGGCATTCTCTGCAGGTGGTATGTCCTTTCAAAATGTTATTTTCTTATATTTACATACAAAATTAAGAAATATATTATATATTCTTATTTAACATTGTTAAAGCACTAGGCTGAATTTGCCTAGTAAAGTTATGGCAGAAACTTATAAAGCCCTACCATACAGCAAAGTGGTTATTTTTTTTTCATATAAAGCTCTATTTAAAAAAAAGTGATGCAAAGGCTAATGTCATTAATATAATTATTATTCTTGTCTTGCATATAAAGTTGCTTTTACGCAAGTGCTAACTTAACGCAGTAAAAATGCATTCTATGTTCTACAAACTTTCATCAGCTTACTTATTAAACAATATTCCAAACTGTTAAAAATGGCAGTTACATATAAATATATACTGTATAATTTAAATTGTTTCTAGATTCCCTGTCAGTTTGAAGATTTATTGGTAATACATAATCATGTTCAAAAGACCTTGTGCAGGAGCGTCTATAATCCAGTGGGAATTTTCTTAAGAAAGTACGTCACCAATTAATTATCTAAAATAAACCCTAAGAAACAATTTTATCATAGCTGGCAATCTGGCATGTCAGAGTCAACATGGCGGCCATTTTTCAAAACCACATGATATCAAATAATCAATTTCTAAATAGAAGCGTTAAAAATTGACCGATTCGCTTCATCCTTTTGTCAATTTTTATGTTTTTGACGATGCAGAATCCAATTCCCACCTTTACATTGACACTAGAGAATTTCTATTTAATTTATTTAAACTTGTGGTGTTTTGTCTGTATGCGAAAGTGGACTCTCGGCAACTTGCTTACGAGTTGCCAGTAGAAGGTACCTATGCATTGTCTATAGTAGAAAGGTTTTCTGATGGATTTACTATAAAATGGGCCTACTGATACTTTTGAGATGGGTTTTTCTCACGACGACCTTTGACAATTTTTGTTATATCCAAATTAGGGCCGCCATTGACGAAAATTCTATTTTCTTTGATACCTCAAGAACTAACCATGATAACTGGCTACACATTGTGATTACATCTACGTTTTCATGGTCAAAGATTCAAATAAAACCATATTAGCAGTAGGTTAGTTCGTATTTCAAATTTTAAGATGCAAAGTAGGGCCGCCATTGATTGAAAGTCTACCTTCTGCAGAAATATCTGTAGAACTCACCATGACAATTGGTCATCATTGTCTAGACCTAGGTTTTCATAGTCAAAGATTCAAATGAAATCACGTGAATCATGGTTTTAACTGAAATTTAATATGCAAAATTGGAATGCCATTGTAGGAAATTCTATTTTCTTCAATATCCTAATTGGAAAACATTGGAAACTATATAATAAAATATAGACAAACATGGGAACGAACCATACGTTTAAATGGTCAAAGAATTTCAAAACACAATCGGAACAAATGCCTGATGTATATTTTTTTAACTTGAAAATGGAAATTACAGCAGTCGTTGCTGTAAAACCTAGTTTCTGCAGTATATTTGTATATTTAAAATATTGATAAATGGTCAAATGTGTTTGCTAAATCTGAAGTTCCTTTGTCTGAGATCAATCCGAGAAGCTCAAATTGAGTGGTTGGTGTTCAATTCAACCTAGATGTAAAACAGGTTGTACTTTCTAAGCCTAACATTATGACTAAGAATGATAATGCATCAGTCATTTTTACCTATATTATATATCATTTCGACCCTTAAACTGGCAAGTATATGGGGAGTATGTCGAGATATATAGATAAATGTATTATATAAATTTATTAAGATGTAAGAACATTTTATATTAACGTCATTTATGACCATTTGGCCATTATTTCTGGGTGCAATTCCATACGACGATGCGCGCAGTTTTGCCATTTGTACGGAAACACAGTGTTGTGTACAGGGACCAGTTCAGATCCATTGGAATAAATAATCCTAGGTGTTCATCCGTATTCACAATATCGCCTCTTTCGCGCTTCATGCAAATTTGATACACCCTTTGTTAATTAATGAAAATTGAAAATGTATTCTTTTTGACCACTTCTAGTTGGCTTGGAAATTCAACTTAATATATCTTTCGCCTTTCATTCCATTTTCCAATGACATATGTTCCAGTTAACCAAAATATGTAATAGAAGCAAAAACAAAAATCATTATAAATGTTTGCGTACATGGTGATTATGATTGGACAACGGTTTCTGTTGATACTAATAGAAAGTCATTGCATCTTGAGATGTAAGGTAGTTTTTCTTGACTCAAGCAAGAATACCACACTGCCACCTATTTTTATTTTTTTATTTTTGTTCTTTAGGATATTATTTAATTTATAGACATGTGTTATGCTTTATTTCGGAACATTTGCGCCTGCACTATCTCTGGAGACTGCGGATTCTAAAAGAAAATATATTTGCACCTTACCCCCCCCCCCTCCCCCCTCCCCACCCCCCCCCCCCCGAAATGTGTTTCAGTTAAGGGATTTCCCTTTGAACAACCTTTCATCCAAACAACCAATAAATATGTCGGTACAATGTAACAATAGGTGCGACAGCAGTATTAAGATTAACTCGGAACGCGGCGCCTTAAACTGGATGATTTATAATGTAAAATTGTTATCTTCCGTGTTATGTGATACATATATTGCTAGTACTGGACCTATTTTTTTTTTCTTAAGCCTCGTCCTTTTTAGACAGTTTATTTTGTACCATATTGTCGCACCGATTGTAAAATCGCTCTAAACTGTCAAACTGTTAAGACCATGGTTATCTTAAAACGATACCAATTTTGCGCCATCGCACGCCGAGTAAAGATCAAGCCGAGCCATCAGAGTTTATCAGGAGGCCCCGTCGATATTTCATTAAGCCGAGGTGAACCGATTTTGTGCAGCTCAGTTTGGCTTGTGAATGAATCAATAAAAACAGATTAATTTTTACTATTATAAATGCTTGAAACAAATTTTGAGGTTTTGTTATTTTTTTGTTTCTTGTGGCTGAAAAGAAACGAGGTAATTGTTTGGGTATGAAAATGTTGGCTCATGAAACCACCAGAATAAACTATACTCGATATTTAACCACAAACTAGTTATATGTAAAATGGCAGCAATATGTCACACGTAATATAGATAACTTGTTTTTAAATTAAACAGGAACTCTGTTACATAACAAGGATACTTTGTAACATCGTCAACTGAATAGGCTTTCAGGTCAGTTTAAGCCAGCCGACATTTTGCAAACCAGGTCGATCCACGGAATTCGGTTTACTTCTTTAGTCAACCGATTTTTTGCCCAAGCCAGCCACATCTGTGAGGCTTACTAGGCTCCGGGCTCTGGACCATGGTCTAAATGGTACAATGAGTTCAAAATTTAGGAACTTACCATTGATATACAAGTGTATGACTCATTTAAATCTTAAGATTTTCTCTATTTTTTAAACTTGCATATTTCATATTACAGATGTCTGGTACTGAAAAATATCTTACAAATGTACTTAAACATATCACCTGTTGCTGTTAAATTGCCTTACATTAAATTAAATTATAAATAATAATTGTTCATATTTATTGATAATTTTTTTTTGCATAAGACTTCACAGTTGGCAGAAAACTGAAAAAAAAATATGTTTATAACATTTTTTTGCATTAATTTCAGATAACAAGGAATGTCATGATACTTTTAAAGGGACATAATCAGGCGCAATATTATGCCTATTCTTTTACACTATCAGATCCGTTTGGCTTTATACAAAAGTTTCCCAGCAACACCTTTCCAGTCTAATACGACTGTTTAATATCTTGCTATGGCTCTATGTGTTGGTAAACTCTGTCCACGTGTGTCTGTTAACCATAACAAGGCCGCATGACGCTTGTGAGCCACAACACGCGGTTTTTCAGCCAGCGGGAACATGTTTTACATTTTTTTGGGCTAGGTTAGTCGGGGCATCTCCTGATTGACACGTGTTGTGGCTCCGTGATACACACTTCCACACGCGCTGTGTTTATGTTTAAACCTGCGATCGTACCCGATCCACTGTTTTTAACACCCGTTTACGGGAGTAAGCAAGCCGTTTCAAGGCAATATTTTGGCAGATACAGGGTCATTTCAAAGGGAAGAAGGTATTTTTGTCGTGTTAATTCAACATGCTATAGGTGATTCGGTCCCTTTAAAAAAGGAATTATATCAACAAAAGGAATGCATGGTTCACATTTCTTGTTATGCTCAAAATCGAAGAATCAAGTTATTGTTATAGCAAGTCAGCTGTAACCTCTAAGCATGAGCCATGCCTTCAAGAGACCTCTTAAGCATTGTCAATTTAACAAGCTACTTAATTTTAAGTAAGTGGTTGTTATGAGAAGGTTGCTATAAACCACAAACACACCAAAGCTGAAAGGAGCATTATGAGATTATAAGTAACCAAACTTGCAATTAATGTTTACTGTCCATAATGATGACCATTATGTGTCAGAAAGGTTAATCAAGCGAATAATTTAAATCATAGTGTTACCGGAAATGTCACTCATTTGTAATTTTTAATTGCATAATGTGTTAAGAAATACCATCAGATCACTATTTCAATCTCGTTTAAGCAGATTTTAAACTTGCCTGGATGATATCATGTGGATTTTAAACTAGCCTAGGCAAGATACACCTGGATTTCAGTCTCACCTATGACATATATAGATAAATATATATAATATTTGATATGAATTGAATAAGACCTGTTTGTATAAAATGAGCAAATGTTTATGTGTCAAGAAAACGAATAATCTCGCTGCAAAAACAAGAAGAACCCTTACGAGCATTTGGGTCGCCCTCCCTGTGCCATTTTTTGCTCTGTGCCAGACATACACGTGCGTAATGCGTTGCTGGTTAACTCTTCTCCGTCGTCACAACCTGAAGGAACCAAGAATCTTAAAAAAGGGACAACATGACAAAAACATTCGCCCCCGGACAATCCCCCCCCCCCACACACACAACTACCCGACGGACAATAACGTAGGAAAATTGAGCGATATATATATATATATATATATATATATATATATGTATATATATATATATATTCATATATATATATGTATATATATATATATATATATATATATATTCATATATATATATAAATAAACATAAATAAATAATATCATATTGTATAATTATTACTAAATAATTCAATAAAATCTTTTGTATGTTTCATGTGAGATCATGAAAATAAACCCTCACCAAATATAAAACATCGCGAAATTCTAACATCATAGATATTTTTCCAATCAGAGTATACCAACCTGGGTCGCATATGTCTACCAGTGGTTTCGTCTTCATTTCCCAAGTGCACGTGCAATTGGTCTCCTTTTGCCCCTGATTAGGTGTGCCTCCGTCAGATGGCGCCCCTGTGGCAGGTCCACACGTCTCTTCGTATGCGCCCATGCACTTTGCAAATTTAGCCATGTCAACCTGAGACTCCATTCTGGAGTCAGAAATAAAAAAAAAAAACGTATGAACACCAAGCTATTAGAAACTTATGACATGTCATGTTTGATTATAAAACTCCGAATGTAAAGTCAAGCCCACTTTGTGTCATATCAATTATTAGAAAAGTCCGTTTACTGTCACTTAAATCTGAAATCTCAAACCATTTCCTATTTATTCAAAGGTAAATCTGACCGTTGACTATCATGGGATATAACTTGTGTCATTTTTATCCCTTGACTTGATGGCTATTTTGTTACTCTGTGAGCAAAAATAAATGAAACGATTGCGTTTAAATTGTGAGGAGGATATTAGGGTAACACAAAGGAACAGTCCATTATATTTTGGGGGTGATCATTTTTTTTTCAAAGGCTTCTAGTCCAGTGTTATAAATGGCAATTCCATTGTCCCCAGGTTCAACCCGCCCATTGATGGGAATAAGGGCCGGTGTTATCTCAGCCATTCACTAGGAGAACATGATAGTATGATTATAGCGGAGGTTTGTAGGCCCCGACTACAAATTCTAGATTCAAAAGTATACATAGAAATCATAATCATAATCAGAAAAAATCAGAAATAGGTAGCATATAAATTATGATTGTTATTTAAATCAATTATATATTTTACAGTGTGTAACTTGGTTTGAAAGAAAATATCAAATCATTATTTAGATATTAGGTAAACAGTGTCAAGCACCCCTTATGTTATATACATTGAACGTGCCCTCGCTATAATTATGCTCTTATAAGAATATGTTCATGCAGAGGTCTTGTTTTCGCCGGGTTTGTTTGTTTGCCGGAAATCCTCGATTTCGGCAAGCATGTTGGTCAGTTCCGTATGCCTGTTTGTCTGTCTGTTTGTCTGTGCCAACTCTAGATGTTGCAATTATGCAGCAATCGCTTTCAAACTAACACAGTTGATGAACAATCGAAAGTTATAGGAGATATTGTTTTTGGTAAATATAGGTCAACGGTCAAGGTGAAGGTCATCAAAAACACAAAATTTCGCCAATATAAGTCAATTCTTAACAAACTTCGGGTCAAATTCTTCCTTTTGGTCTTTTTCATAACCTCGTTTAGTCGACTGATCTCCATCCTGTACGACTTTGTCAGTATGTCTGTCTGTTTGTAAGTTGTCCTCAATTTCGCCTGTTTGCTGGTTCTTGCATCTTACAATAAGTAATCTACAGACCACAGTTTTGCAGGAATCCTTTTGAAACTGTTACATCTTATGTCTTACACTAATATCGCTGAATTGATATTTCATTTTCGGAAAATAGGCGCTAGTAGGCGCTGCACTCGAAACACTACAACATATAATTTTTTTGGCCACATCTCGAAAACTGTGAACCTTACCTACATAAACTATTGCTTATTTTGTTCCTCTTTATCCCCTCCGTAGACTTTTGTAGTCGTCTGTTATCTCAGATGTCTCATTTTGTCATCATGTCTGTATGTTTGTCAGCAGTCCCCAAAGTCACCTGATTCTTGGTTCTTGTGTCTTACAATTAACATTATACAGACTTAGTTTTGTAGGAATCCTTTTGACAGTGATACATCTCTTCTCTTATACTGATATCTCGAATATGATTTTTTATATATCGAATACAGATATATCGAAAATTCCCAGATATACTGATTTGGACAGCATGAGGATAAAGTTCACGCCAGAAAGGTAACCCCTAGTGAGCGATGTATGAGACATTTATGATAAACTGAACTTTCTAGTTTAATATTAGTCGGAACATGGCCATATTTGATGGTCAGCATCATATCAAGCCAACATTATACAAATTATTTTGGCGAATCAATGTATTCGCTTGAAAACCTGTGATCTTTTCTTTGACGAGTCAGTAATAATGGTAGCGGTAACGCGGTGGATTTCAGGCGAACGATACCATAATTGGTGGTGTATTATTGGGCCACACATACATCCGAGGCCTGGTCGGCAACGGCCAGCTTAGGTATTCCGAATACAAAACCAAAGACCTACCTGCATATTTCGTCGCGGTTTAAGTAGGGGTTTGACTGGTCCAATTCCCACAGGGAATGCCTAATCTTAATCGCCTGTTGTGCCGTAATACCAAACACCTGAGAAGCAGCGTCTATGAACTCCGAAAAGCATTTGATCTCCTCATCTGGTCCACACGATTGGCTCCGGACCGCATTACCTGAAGAAAGAAAACAAGTCTTGCGAGCCGTCCTTCAGAGCGAAAATAAGGTCTGGTGACCTCTGACCTCATTGAATATATAATAATATAGTACTCCTGTCCCTCCTGGGTTCTGAAGTATATATTTCATTGGAACACGATGCTTATTTAAATTTTATATTGCAAGTTGGACAATGACCAGTTGGATGATATATAATCATACGACTACAGGTTACTACTCGCGTTTAATCAGTCGACTGTAGGACAGTTTGTCTTACTATGGCGACACTAATGTCGGGACAACAAACCATTATTACACTGTGCTAACTTTCGCAGTTGAGTTGTGTTGTTTTTACGCGCACATAATCACCGAGTGATACACAACACATCATAGTAGAAAGAGACGGCTTGTCTGTACGGCATACGCCAGGGCGACACCTCTTATTAGAGATTTTATATTTTACTCGAAATAATGGTCCTTTATTAAAATTCATTTAAGCTGTCGACATTGACAGTGTGATGGACTAAGCGCTCTATTGTCTGTCGCTGCTGGATGTACTTCATGTAGAGAAGGAACCCTTTGTATGATATGTGTGAGAGTTTAATTCATCTCCTTACTGGTTCCCTCCAAAACAAACAAAAAAGAAATAAATAAATCTAGAGAGGCTTCACGTGTGACTTATATGTGTTTACGAGGTTTGTATGATCGAGTACAGTTTCCAAAACACCGAACAAGTAAAATTGCTGAGAGACGGACAAATGAGAGATAATCTTTTAGGGAATAGTTATGGTGGGTACATAAAAATCTATCATATCCCTGGTAAGTAATCGGGATACGGACACGGACGGACGAATGGACGCTGCTCATCCCTTATGATGGGCGTATAAAACAGAATCAACAAATTTCGTTACGGTGTAGTGATTTCAGGTTTCCGCTAACTTGAGATTTCCTGGGGGCAGGTAATTCCAATCGAGTGACGATTACCCAAAGTTACTTGAAATCGATATCAGATCGTGGCCTGGGGAACTTCTAATTGATTTCAAATCATGACCTCGGGAAACTGAAATCGATTTCAGATCATGACCTGGGAAAGCTTGATCGCGAATCGCGAATCGTTTTCAGGTTAACGACGGGGAACGTTTAAATAGGGAATGTCTATTGTAAAAATTGAAAAGCGTCAGGTCTAATCCTCATGAAATTGAATTCAATTAAAATTTTTCATTAAATTCATCTCAGAACCATTCACATGCTGTGGTGTTACTTGTATTTTGTTCATGTATATAGATGACAATGTGATATTCTGAACCATGTATTTTTGAACAAGTGACCCAGGGGTCATGACGCTCAGCTGACCAGGAAGACATTGACAAAAGTAATTTTATCATCTGAATGTCAAATTTGAATGAAATACTTTTTCCAAACTTGACCTTTTGTATAAAATCATCCAATATTCATTGGGGTACTATGGAGCTCTGTAGCATGAAGGATATGGGTAACAGACACCTATTTTCAAGGTTTGCAAGATGACTTTTCAGGGGTCTCCCAGCATGTCAAAAAATAAAATTCTAGGTCCAGTTATTATGATTTGTGCCCTGTTAACAAATCCAAATGTTTATTCTTGGGGGTATTTCAAAGCCGCATAAGATGAAGGATATGGGTAACAGAGATGTAATTTCAGGTGCACAAGGAGACTTTTCAGGGGCCTCCCAGCATATCAAGAAAGGAGATTCTAGGTCAAGTCATTATAGTTTGTGCTCTGTTAACAGATGACCAAATCTTTATTCTGGGGAGTACTTCCGAGCCCCAGAGCATGAAGGATATGGGTAACAGGGACCTTATTTCGGGTATCCATGTAAACCTTTTATGGGCTTCCCTGGAGGTGAGGACAGAAGATTCTAGGTCCAGTCATTATGATTTGTGCCCTCTTAATATATGACCAAATCTTTATTCTGGGGGGTACTTCAGAGCCCCATAGCTCACAGAATATGGGTAACAGGGACCTTATTTCGGGTTTCCATGTAGACCTTTTATGGGCTTCCCTGGAGGTGAGGACAGAAGATTCTAGGTCCAGTCATTATGATTTGTGCCCTGTTTACAGATGACCAAATGTTTAAAGATCACAAATGTAGAGAAGAAAAATCGTAAAAAAAAAAAAAAAAATATAGGTGGCGCCGCCAATCTCCAGAAATTGATGAAACACTCCATGATCAATATCCATGCAAAGAATCATGGTGATTAATGCATTAGTTGTTCAGATACTTGAGCTTTTGTATTAAATTTTGCATTATTCTGGGGGGTACTTCAGAACCCCATAGCTCGAAGAATATAGGTCACAGTGACCTAATTTCAGGTTTACAGGGAGAATTTTCATAGACCTCCCAGGATTTCAAGTAAGAAGATTCCCGTTCTAGCGGTTACGATTTGTGCCCTGTTAACAGACAGACGCCTGGATGGCCGGACGGACGACGGACATAAGGTGATCCCTACAGCTCAGATGACTTTCAGTCAGCTGAGCTGAAAATTGAAAAAATACAGGTGGCGCCACCAGAATGCAGAAACTGATGAAACATTTCATGATCAATATCCATGCAAAGAATCATGGTGATCAATATAATAATTGTTCAGATACTTGAGCTTTTGTATCAAATTTTCCATTATTCTGGGGGGTACTTCGGAGCCCCATAGCTCAGAGGTTATGGGTAACAGAGACCTAATTTCAAGTTTTTAAGGAGACTTTTCATGGGCCTCTCAGCATGTCAAGAGAGAAGATTCTAGGTCCAGTTGTTACGATTTGTGCCATGTTAACAGATGACCGCATCTTATGAGGTCTCAAAAATAGAGAAAAAAATTTGTAAAAATAAAAAAATACAGGTGGCGCCACCATACTGCAGAAACTGATGACACATTCCATGATCAATATCCATGCAAAGAATCATGGTGATCACTGCAATAGTTGTTTAGATACTTGAGCTTTTGTATCAAATTGTCCATTATTCTGAGGGATACTTCAGATGACTTACAGTCAGCTGAGCTAAAAACACTTAATGGTCAATATCCATGCAAAGAATCATGATGATCTCCGTATTAGTTGTTCAGATACTTCAGCTTTTGTATCAAATTGTCCATTATTCTGAGGGATACTTCAGAGTCCTATAGCTTGAAGGATATGGGTAACAGAGACCTAATTTCAAGTTTCCACAGGCACTCTTCATGGGCCTCCTTGCATGACAAGAATGAAGTTTCTAGGTCCAGTTGTTGCAATTTGTACCCTCTTGATAGATAACCACATCTTCAAAGGTCTCGAAAAAAGAGAAAAAAAAATTCGTAAAAATTTGAAAAAAATAGAGGTGGCGCACCCTCTCTGCAGAAACTGATGGAACAGCTCATGATCAATATGTATGCCAAAAATCATGACCATCAGTGTTGTAGTTATTGAGATACTGCACTTTTTGTATCAAATTTTCCATTATTCTGGGGGGTATTTTGGAGCCATACAGCCTAAAGAATATGGGTAATAGAGACCTAATTTCAGGTTTCCATGGAGAATTTTTATGGGTCTCCCTGTGTGTCAAGAATGAAGATTCTAGGTCCAGTTTTTATGATTTGTGCCCTGTTAACAGATGTTCATATCTTTAAAGGTCTCAAAAATAGATAAAACATTCGTAAAAAAAAACCCCGAACAAATACAGGTTGTGCCACCAGTCTGCAGGAACTGATGGAACACCTCTTGATCAATAGTTATGCCACAAATCATGACCATCAGTGATGTAGTTATTGAGATATTGAAGTTTTTGTATGAAATTTTTGACTACTCTGGGGGGGTACTTTGGGGCCCCATAGCTCGAAGGATATGGGTAACAGAGACGTAATTTCTGGTTTCCATGGAGACTTTTCATAGGTCTTCTTGTGTGTCGAGAATGAAGATTCTAGGTCAAGTCGTTACTATTTGTGCCATGCAAACAGATGACAGCATCCTTAAAGGCCTCAAAAATAGAGGAAAAAATCGTAAAAAATCGAACGATACAGGTGGCGCCACCAGTCTGCAGGAACAGATGACACATCTCATGATCAATAGTTATGCCACAAATCATGACCATCATTCAAGTAGTTAATTAGATATTGAAGTTTTTGTATGAAATTTTTTACTTTTCTTGGGGGTACTTTAGGGCTCCATAGCTCGGAAAATTTGGGTAACAGAGACCTAATTTTGGTTTCCTTGGAGACTTTTCATAGGTCTCTCAGTATGTCGAGAATGAAGATTCTAGTTCCAGTCGTTATGATTTGTGCCACGTTAACAGATGACAGCATCCTTAAAGGTCTCAAAAATAGAAGAAAAAATCGAAAAAAAGCAAACAATACAGGTGGCGCCACAAGTCTGCAGGAACTGATGGAACATCTCATAATCCATATGTATGCCATAAATCATGACCATCAGTGATGTAGTTATTGAGATATTGAAGTTTTTGTATGAAATTTTTTACTACTCTGGGGGGGGGGGGGGGTACTTTGGGGCCCCATAGCTCGAAAGGATATGTTTAACAGAGACCTAATTTCTGGTTTCCAAGGATATTTTCATGGACCTCTTCGTGTGTCAAGAATGAAGATTCTAGGTCAAGTCGTTACGATTTGTGCCATGCTAACAGATGACAGCATCCTTAAAGGTCTCAAAAATAGAGAAAAAAATTCGTAAAAAATTGAACGATACAGGTGGCGCCACCAGTCGGCAGGAAGTGATGGAACATCTCATGATCAATATGTATGACAAAAATCATGACCATCAGTCCAGTATTTAATGAGATATTGAAGTTTTTGTATGAAATTTTCGACTTTTCTGGGGGGGTACTTTGGGGCCCCATAGCTGGAAGGATATGGGTAACAGAGACCTAATTTCTGGTTTCCATGGAGACTTTTCATAGGTCTCTCAGTGTGTCGAGAATGAAGATTCTAAGTCCAGTCATTACGATTTGTGCCTTGTTAACAGATGTTCACATTTTTAAAGGTCTCAAAAATAGAGAAAAAAATTCGTAAAAAATCGAAAAATACAGGTTGCGCCACCAGTCTTCAGGAACTGATGGAACCTCTCATGATCAATATGTATGCCAAAAATCATGACCATCAGTCAAGTAGTTAATGAGATATTGAAGTTTTTGTATGAAATGTTGGACTTTTCTGGGGGGTACTTTGGGGCCCCATAGCTCGAAGGATATGGGTAACAGAGACCTAATTTCTGGTTTCCAAGGAGATTTTTCATGGACCTCCCAGGATGTCAAGTAAGAAGATTCCAGTTCTAGCGGTTACGATTTGTGCCCTGTTAACGGACAGACGCCCGGACGGCCGGACGGACGACGGACAAAAGGTGATCCCTATAGCTCAGATGACTTTCAGTCAGCTGAGCTAAAAAAAAGGTTGACAAAATGCCTTATGTTAAGGTAACGTAGCTGGGAGAAAGCCAATTATCTCAATCAATCCAAAAGTTGTTTCATATTCATACTATACCCGGAAAGGATACTTTTCTAAAACACGGTACACGCTCAGTCTGATGGTATACTTCTTTGAATTTTTTTTTCTTTTTCATATGATATTTTAACATTTAAAAATTTTTAAATGTTTTAAACAGAAGGCTATTTTAAACACAAGCTTACACAGTAAGATACATTTCAGCGGGCTAATATTAAACTAGATGACAATAACTACAATTTCTCCTCTATCATATTATTATCTACCGTTTTATTAAATAAAAATTGTTAAATATAATATTTTAAAGAAAGACAACACCCAAAAGCGCACGTAAACAAAACACGCAGAATATATCCACAGTGATATACATAATGGTATGCAGTGATATTTGCCAAGAAGCTACCTGGATATTTAGTATGAAGTTTCTAGGTCAAACGGTTACGGTTTGTGCTCTGCTAATGGACGACCGGCCGGTACGACGAAGGACAGAACGATGGACAAAGTGTGAGATCAGCATAGGTCGTCTGAGCTTAAAATCAAAGCTTTTCTTGTTCGCATAAATAACGAAATTATAAATAGTAAAACAAAATAAAAACAAAAGCAGCAACAGCAGAAAAGTGGAGTCGGGGCTCCAACCAATCACGATTAGCCCTAGAAGGACTAGAACCAGCTCCCTCACCATGCATTGCAACGGCAAAAGTGGAGAAAAGTTTTTTTATATTCCAGTTGTATGGCTTCTCGTATATTTTAAGAAGTATCGTGTATGAAGATTGTTTAGAATGCCACCCCAAGCCTAGCGCAAGATGGTCCAAAACGCCTCCCCAGGTCAGCTCCAGATCACCATGGATCAGTTCCAAGACCCGAGGTCAAAGAGAGAGAAGAGCAGAAGCCACGGCCACTCCGGGCCAAATGCCTGTACACCACCTCACCCGCCTGTAGACAACACAGTCTTGCCTAGAACTCTTTATATCGAATTTTATACGAGCGAACATTTGTTTTCTTCATCAGCTAATAAAACAAAATGAAAGCGCACAAAAAATGAGTACTTACAGGACAGTGAAAAAATCGTTGCCACACCTACAAGGATTGATACAGAGATTAAGACGGCCATGTCTACCGCAGACCTTCCCCAAAATGTATGGTTCAAACAGGCTTGCTGAAAGTTATAGTCTTATGCAGAGCTGGGCGTGTCTAATATACATGAAACCCATGCACACACAACTGACCCGAACAGTGTTCTAATTAACGGTAAATTACACGCGGCATACAGGGAGAATACCGTCATTACATATCGGGTATCACTTTTGAAATGTTATAATACTTGCTGTTCTAGAACAGGCCGACCAATGTTTGGGGAACAAAAGTAATAGCTTGTATATGCTTTCTTCAACACTGCACCTTTGGTACCCCGCCCAGCTCTAATTGCCGATCCAATTATTAACCAGTGCTGTTAACTTTGCGTTGACGCGCAATTGGTTTTCCACAGCTTAAGGCTCAAACACCAGGTCATGAGCTATCCGTTTTTGTGCATGCATGCGTTTTCCCTATAATTATTAGACACACCCATCTCCGCATTACACTATGCAATTCTGCAGGCCTGACTATCCGCACCATTTTAGGGACGTTCTGCGGTAGAAGTTCTTATTCTTTTGCATTTTGCATTTTGATGCATCTTGTTTCAATCTTTATTGAATGTTATTATTTATGCGCACAAAAACAAGTTCGGTTTTTAGCTCAGACGACCTATGGTGACCTAAAGCTATCACACTCTGTCCGTTTTTCTGCCGACCGTCCGTCCAGTCCTCCATTAAACAAGAACAAATCGTAACCGATTATCTTGGATATTTTATACTTGGATACTTTATACTTAATATCCAGGTAGCTTCTTGACAATTATCATTGTACAACACGATGTAGATCACTGTGAAATAAAGTCGTCACTGTAAAAAACACGTTTGAGATATTGTGATCTAGTTTCACCTTAGCCAGCGACAATGCAGCTCACTGTTAAAAGGTGTTTAAAATGGCGTACCGTTAAATATATTTAAGAGTTTGTAAATGTTAAAATATCAAATGTTAATTAATAAAAATATCAAATATATGTAAATCATCAGAATGAACAATGTACCATGTAAAAAATGTATCCTTTAATGGTGATTTTAAGACAATTTTTGGATTAATTTTAGATATATGGCATTCTCTCAGCGATATTGCCTTACCATAAGGCATTTTGTCAACCCTTATTTTCAAACATACATGTATCAGAATATCACATTACAATGAATGAAAATGAAATATATACATGTACAAAATACAAGTAATACCGCAGCATGTTAATGGGTCTGAGGTGAATTTAATGCAACTGTTGAATTGAATTAAATCTAGTGACCATAACGTCTGAAGCTTTAACATTTTCGACATACCCTATTTCAATGTTCCCCGTCGGTAACCTGAAAATGATTTATGATTACCCCGAAGGGAAGGATGTTCGCTGTTTGATCTAAATTTTCATTAATAAACAGTTAAACAGTTTATTGAATTTATAAAACCCCATAATAAAATATGAAAATGTGAATAAAACTCAGTTGCGCTGCATAGTGTAAATACAATCATTTTATGAAGACACTATAAGATAATAGCTTAGAAGAGCTAAGAAGATCATATTATGTAAAAACCAAATAAAAGCAGAAAAAACAGATGCATAGGGGATAGAAAGCAGCAGACATCACTATCTGTGCCATTTAAGTACGTAAAAGCAAGTCTTGGGTGTTAATAATCATATGTTGTTTTAATAAACATTCATTATTAAATTATGTATTATTATATTCGTTGTTAGAATATTTGGTAGGCTTTTTTAAACAGATGTGTTTTCCACAAGGATACAAATGTATATATATTGTGTGTTTATTAAGTATAAGTTGACCGAATAAATAAGTTTAATGATACAGGTATTAAACTAAAATCAATAAGTGAAAAAATTTAAAAAACCTGGTAAAATGATAATTTCATGCTTAACCCTTTTATAGTGGGTCCAGAACAAATTATATATGAATTAAGGTATAATTAAATCCCCTCTCCATGAGAAAAGTGTTTAATTATTTCAGATTTTTATTTCTTTACTGCTATGTTATGCTGTTTATGTTGACCATTTTTAATTGAAAGTTATACAATTGTATTCTGAATATTTAATTTGAAAATGAAAAACCTTAATCACGTTGAAATTACTTAGTTATATAAAAGATACCAAGCATGCATTTACTCGTTTTTAAATGTTCCCCTAATAATTTATATTCCGTTACACTACGTTGAAGTGATACGCGCGCACGCGGTGAACAGAGGTCGACAGCTCTTCATCATTGGTTCAATAAAAGTTGGTGCTCCCATAGTACCTCACGTCTGTTGTGACGTCTTCATTATTCCCTGATATGCCCACTTCACAGATCAGTGCCAAGATGTCGCTACAGAATAGGCTAGTTACTCATAAAATGGTTTTAATTTTTTTCAGGAAAATGACATAAGGCAGGCTATTGTTCCCATAATTGTTAATTACGCATTTTCCTCTTCCTGCCCCTAAGGAAAAAATAGTTTAGGCGTTCTTAGACTCACAAAAAATAATCGCGAAAAAACTGGTACACAGGGGTGCTGGAATAAAAGATACCAAGCATGCATTTACTCGTTCTTAATTATACCCCTAATTATTAATCATACTTTTTATCAACAATGATGCGTTGGAAGCGTTTAAATCAGGTGTAACGGGCTCAGGCATGTATAAAAATTCCAGAATGCTGCTCTTAATGTTAAACAATTCTTAGCCTTATCAGTTATACACATATATGTGTGTGTGTGTGTGTGTGTGTGTGTGTGTGTATAAGCAATTTTTTTCACAACACGGTAATAATCGTTTGCAGCATTGTTGCCTATATTGATGAACTTCATTAGTTTATTGATTTGACTGTACCATGTCCTTCTTCTAGGGTCATATTATGTCTTTATATATATATATATATATATATATATATATATATATATATATATATATATAAGCTCGTTTTTTTTTCACAACGCGACAACGATCATGTGCAGCATTGTTGCAACATCTACATCCATTGGGGGCTAAAAATCAAACTAAAAACCACGTAAATTTACAATTTTTCCATGCCTTGTACTCTTAACTTTTTTACAGTGAAAACATTGTACTGCTGAACCACGCGGATACGGGCAGAACAGGGTATTCCCGGACTGCACTGGGAATTCCCTCATTTGAATAAATATCATCAGCCGGGAGCGCCACCACGCGGTATAAGACTGAACGGGTGTGAGGGGTGCGAAATAACCACGACTGTAAGTTTTCTTCATAGGCGATACTCTACGGGCGAACTAAAATTTTAGTCCAATGAACAACTCACTTGCTTTTAGTTCCACGAGGGTAATCTCAAGGATTCCCGGGGTCTGTTATTTTATCTGGCTGACCATTGACAAAAACCTCCCGTCTCCAAAATCGGACTTTGTTCCCCTTTTCATATTCAGATTTCATTTGGCCTTTTGCCTTTCTTTGAGTGTAAAGTCCTGTGTTGTAAGATCCTAGACCACGCAAACATTCTGCATGATTTTAGTTTTTACTGTATCTTATGACTTCAGCTGTGTCTGTCTTGCTATGCAATCTTACAATAATGTTCCTCAAGTCACGTCCTTTTTGCCAGTTCTAATTCTGATTCTGTCTCTTATGTTTGTGACGGTTGTTTCGTTTTCTCCACCCAATAATTTATTTTCACGAATAATTTTAATGGCGATCTCCCTGCAATTTTCACCACAAGGTCCTGGCATTCCATTCTCTACTGCGCCTCTCTTGCTTATTAAGTTCATCATTCAAGCGTTCCAGTTTTTTTTTTTTTTTTTTTTTTTTTTTGCTCCTTTGCAATACTGTCTTCGTTTAGTTTCTGCACCGCTGCTTTTAACTTTTTTATGCTTTTGTAATAATTGTCTTTGATTTTTTTTTGTAATTTGTCCATATCATCACCAATTACTTGTGTACTGGTCTGAATATCTGTTTCTTTTTTTTATTTCCTTATTTTCTTCTTTTAATATTTTCAAACTTTCCAGTAAATCTGCGTGTATGTGTTTAAACTGCTTCTCACTGTTCTACTGCGAGTCTCACACTAAGTTTTTCAAGTCCTTCATTACATTTTCTAATTGACACGTAAATAACTGCTCCCCCCGTGTACTGAATGACCCTCCCCAATGCTTTGAACTGTCCCTGAATCTTCGTCTCCTGTGTTTCCTTTATCGGTCTGTTTTTATAAAAATCTGCCCATATTTCCCTTTTCTGCTACAATTGTATTACTGTCCTTGCTCTTTGTTCTGGTCCCTTTTATCATTTCTACTGCTTAATGCGAGAAAAGCTCTGTTTAAGTTGCAAAGACAGAGCGGTGTCAATACACGTCCCCACTACTCGAGCATGTTACCGGAAGAGACACTATATTATATATATATAAATTCAACGAGGTCAGCGGCACCAGACCTTATTTTTTGCTGTGAATGAAGGCTCACAGAACTTATGCAACCCTTGATGCGCTGGTTTTCTTTCTTCAGGTAACCATGTGAGGAGTCAGTCGGGTTTACCAGATGAGGAGATCAAATGCTTTGCTGAGTTCATTGAGGTTGTGTCTCCGGTGTTTGGTATTACGACACAAGAGGCGATGTAGGCTGCACAATTAATGATTCTAATATTATCCCCATAGTTGCCCCTATATCCTTTGTGCTTTAATGTTCTCCATGCCAGACACGCTTTTCCAGGAGACGCCCCGGGGACTCACTGTCCAGTTTAGACCATAGCCAGAAAACATGCTCGGCAGTTTCGTATAATACGCGTTCTCGTGCTGTCCACTATAAATCCCATTGATACCCCCCCCCCCCCCCCCCCATCCTTTGTGACACCTCTGAAGGAAGTGTAAAGGAATTAGTCGTTTTTAATTCATACGCTAAACAAAGACCAAATGACTCCGTTTTCATTGCGAGTGTTTTTCAGTAGGGTCAACACTTGCAATCGAGAACTGTTCCACACCCCCGTTTGATATAATTTTTATGGGTTTATAGGTATGCTGTTATCTATGTATTAATAAGTATCTTTGTATGATAACAATGGTCTCAACAGTTTGGAATATTAGAGCCATTTTACAATAGGTGCGATACACATATTTTCATTTATGATCCGCATTCTCCGGGGACTTTAGACGTGAAAATGTATTACCAGTACGTCTTTATATCTTAAAACTGACAGGAATTCTATTAACAAACTTAGATTCTGCAGTTGAAGCTCAAACCCCCACCATAATCACCTTATCAGCCATTTGTTCAAGTGTACACTTGTCATGTATAAAGATTGTCTGTGTCTTCCACCTAGCGAGTGGAAGAACTAATGCATACTAATGGGCGACTTCTACATGGGGACAAAGGGATTCCTCTCCTGTCATAATGGTATATAAGAAAAAAATGTATTATGTTGATTCTGATTACCTCCGAAATATAATTGACTTGTTGATAGACCCGGTATACCGGGCTTAATACCGGAGTTCGGGAGATGTATTAAGAGGAGGAATATTGGGTCATTTTTTTTTAAAATAACATATTAAAAGAAAAGATATAATTTCAGTGGGTTTCTGTCTCATTAAGTTATGTACACATTTTTTAACATCTCTTTGGTGGCACTGTGCTTGTTGCAAAAAATTAAGACATTGGTATGTTGACCTTAAAGACTTGGTCAGTGATTTTAACATTTGCAAATCGGAAAGGGGCGTGGAGGCACTCAGGTTTCCGATGACCTTTGACTGGTTACTATTGTTGGAGGGTTAGAGAATAGGCTGATGTGAGGAAGACGTGAAAGACAAATTAAATATACGTTTTTAGGCAAGAAAACTGTTCCTGAAGAAAGAATCGGAATATGAAACCCTTATAAGTAGCAGAAGCGGACCAAAGGGGGAGTCCAGAGGGTCCGTCCCCCTTTTCAGCCGCAACCAGTTTGAAATCGTATACGACCAATTTTGAGGCTTTGAAAACCACGAACACACAACCTGAACGTTTAAATAGATGAATTGGAGATGGTAAGTCCGCATACCTGGCAGTCCAGGCAAATGTGGTGCATATAATATTTTATTGTCAACCCACACTTGAGAGCGACAACACTAAACTGCAGCTAAATAACAAGTCAAGTTCATAAATAAAAAGTAATCCTGGCCATAATTACTCTGCCGGTCTCACTCAAGATCCTGGTTAAATATGTCCACTGTCACAACATCCAGTGTCCAGATTAATATAACATGAAGTGAAATATATATACGGTGGGATCTGTGTAATAAGACCAATCTTTGGACTTTGCAAAATTCGAAGTGATCTTAATTCCCTTTTGGTCTTTCGGTCTCTTTTCACTCAAGGGTGGTCTTATTACACAGGAAGTCATTCAGACAGGTTACACTCTGGTATCAGATCTGGCACTTGCGTTTTTAAGGCCAGTGAAACTCGTAATAATCAGCCGATGGGTCCTGTACATACTGACCACCAGGATACATTGTTTCCTGATTCAGCCAACAGGTGAAGTTGATTTTGTTGTAGGTGAAACTGATACATCCGTCGGACGGCCGGCAGGAGGCAGCACACCTCAGGAACGGCAGAGTCATGGTTACTGAATTTTCGTCCATCACGGCAACACCGCGTCTAGTCAGGATCCAATTACGGAGGCACATGGCTTCATCGGGGAAACAGACTGCTGTAGAAAACAAGAAAAAACTATAAACGAAATCCAAATGAATAGCGATACCTTGATTCATACATTTAACCTTGTAGTGCCTTATGTGGCACTTACTTGTAATAATGAATAAGTGCCATACAGATGGAGTATTTTTTGCATCCACTGTGATGCTTTTTACTTATTTCCAGTCAACTGATCAATACAGTCATTGTTTTTATACCTATTCTATGGTACCTTTAACGTTTACTTTTCATATATATATATATACAATCATAATTACTATTTTGGCAAGTATTTATTTATTTTTTTATGTTATCATTGTTGTATGTTTACCCCTGGATATGCATATAGTACAATCAAATGCAACATTCCTTCTTTAATGCTAAACTACAAGTTGATTGAAGAAGCGTGTGTCTATTATGTGTGCTAGGAGTAGGTGCCATTTATGATGGGGATCTGTTTTCAATCCCAATTTTGTTACCTTCTTAGAAACTAATATGTTTGTTTATATTCCAGAAACATAGAGACCCTTGTATGCCTTTGGCGGTTTAATGAGGTGTGTTGAGGGTCTTTACCTTTACTGTCAATTAATAGTACAGCATCGTTAAAAAGATCAACTCTGGTGCATATAAAAGTGGTCGCGTAACGAGGTTCACTCATGATAAATGGCTGTTTTTTCCCCGACTTGTTTTACATAGGACACCGTAGCGGCAGGACTGGGGGCCGGTCATACATCAGAAGCGGGGATTTAATGTGGTTGCGAGAAAACATCTTACGTCTGCAGGCCTTCAACGTGGCGTTCCAGTGTCCTTTTTCGTCACACCTCAGAACCTGGCGAGTTTGTACTCTTTTGTCGCTCATAATGTAGGCCCCATTCTCGCATAGGTACTCTACTTCTCCTCCGTAATAAAAGTTGTTTCCATTTCTTGTTGCATGTCGTAATGGACTAGGATCTCCACAGTAGAGAACTGTTAAAATATATTGGTGACATTTAAAAAAATATCAGGGCATATCACTGCAGAGGTGTAATTTAGTTTGTGTGTTAAACCGCAATTTCATGTTGATGTCTGACTGAAGGTGCGCTAATCTAGTAGCTCAAGAGCTCCAAACAGAAGATGGAAACAATGAAATGAAATGATATCCTATGAAAATAAATTTAATGCAAACATTGAACCAATGAAACGCAAAATGACATGTTATAAAGCTATACGGTATACAGAATGTATGACTATATAATAAAACTGCTCACAAGAAACGTCATTTGTTCAATATTATCACCGTATGGATTATCGGCCAAAGCTTGGCAATAGATTTTATGGCATGTAAACACGTGTTCAGCCTCATACAGTAAAAAAAATACGTCTTTATTATAAATAGTTTTCTGTGTCATGTTCCTCGTATCGCCTGTCTTTCCAAATGTTACGCAGTATCATAATTAAAAAGTATAGTTAGGTAGAAATAACATAGACAAAAACACAGGCCAGCACTTACCTCTACAGCGGACTTGTAGTTTACAGTTTGTATTACACTGCGCATCCATTGAACAGGTAGTTCCATCGTTTGTATGACCTATATGGTTTTGCAACCTGAGAAGGAAAATGCTCAATCCTATAATATATATTGATATAGGAAAAGGCATGCAACATTAACAAGTAAAAAATATCTATATCAATGAATCCATATATGTAACCAGATCAAAGATTTGTCATGCACTGACACATTAGGCTCGCGTAGCTATCAATAGCCTGGAGAAACAAAAAAAATTTATTAAGCCGGCGTCACATATACAACGGATTCCGGCGAATTTTAGGATCGCCATAGAGTCGCCGAATTTCAAGCAAGCCAGAGAGTCGAGCTTATTTTTCGCTTAAAATCTACCCCGCCACATATTGGATTGGGCTCGGGTGGTGCCCTTAAGGTTAGAGGGACGTATTTCTAAGCCCTATATATTATCATATAAGGTGCACATGTTGGTTGCACTGGAAAAGTTTTTTTTTTTTCTGTCGAGTGTTTGGCATCATGTTATACATTAACCTCAAGATCAACACCTGAAATTTTATTATTTTCCAGAAAAACAGGGGGTTTAGTATATCGTATATAGTATGCCGAGCCTTGGCTACACCACCAGCACTGACACATTCAATCTCTTCAAACAGCACAAAAAATTATGACTACCTCTGAGAAAAAAAAATGTTAAAAGTCTCCTGCCTCTCCCATCTGGAACCTATATATTTTTCCTCATACATTTAATGCCTAACATCCTCTGCTGAACTGTAATATTTGATGCCTGCTCACTCTTGACGCCACAAAATGGGCCGACCTTGACCGGACCTGGAAATAGGTGCCTCTAACCTTAAGCCTGCGTCACATATACTAAGGCCTCGGACCGAATTTGTGGATCGCCAGAGATTCGCCGAATTCCAAGCCCGCCAGGAAGTTGAGCGTATTTGCGCTTAAAATCTAACCTGTCACATATCGGACGGGGATCGGGATGTGCCCATTAAACAATGGTGAACAAAAATCGCCCGGCGACCGACAGTAAAAAAAGTAGTCGGGCAAAGGCCGCCCGGCATATAGGCAGGCGCCGTTTAAGTTGCAGTCAATGTTCATTTTGTCTGTCGATGCCCGCCCGCCCTGCCTGACATGGTCCGACGTCCGCGCCTCGAGTATATAAATTACTTGTAAAAAGTTTATCACATTATATTTCTTAAGTCTCACAGAGTGACAAGCACTGCACAGCTACTATGTAATTCTGGCTATCTAAGATGCCGCCAAAGAAGACCAAGGAAGCAAAGAAACCCATTTCTAAGAAGAAGGTGGAACTAGAGCCTGAGTCCGCTTCATCGGAGTATGAGGTTGAAGCTGAGTTGACGGGAGGAACCCGGCCGGAAGCCGAAGTAGCCGCCCGATGGCGGCCCGACAACGGCACGGATCGCGTTCGAGGGAGCCCATGCGGCGGCCGCGCAGCTCTATCGACCCCCATCCGAATTTAAAAGCAAAATTTCGTCTAAAATCGTCGGATTTTCCGCCCGAATATCGATCGCATGTTGGCCGCTGCCCGAGCGATCTACTGGCGACCTGTTTACGAGCTCTGCGACCTCAAAAATCGCCATTGGAAAATCGCTGATTTAAGAAAGGTCTTTGGTGCCCTGCGATTGTCGGCCGACCCCAAAAAATCTCGGCGGAATCCACAATGATCGAGCAAACACCGGTCGTATTCCTGCCGAAAATGCCCTTTTTAGCTCGCAGAGAAGTCGGACGGGCTCCATTTTGGATATGTGACGCAGGCTTTATAATACTTGTGATCGAAAATCGCCCGGCGGCCGTCAGTAAATACATGGGAATCGGGCGCAACCCGCTCGGCATAAAGGCGGGCTCCGTCCAAGTTTCGATCAATGATCAACTGGTCTTTCGATGCCCGCCCGAAGTCCGACCTTACGTCCCCTGACGTCTGTGCCTCGAGTATATATAGGTCATGGAAACAGTTTTAGCATCAGATTTTTTTAACTCTGAGAGGGTGAAGAGCCTTATTAGGAACATTGAATGATGATAGTATCTCAAAATGTAGAGGATATATACCCCAAGGGGTAAATACCTGAGTTGATAGGGGGATCTCGGCCGGGGCCCGTATAAGCCACCCGACGGCGGCCCGACACAAGCACGGATCGCGCTAGAAGCACGTTCGACTTTGTACAAGTCGGGTGCGATACAGAAGCGAGTCGTTCGAGTTTCGTAGGAAGCCCATGCGTCGGCCGCTCAGCTCTGCCGACTTTAAAGCGAAAATATGGTAAAAAATCGTCGGATTGCGGCCCGAATATCAATCGATTGTTGGCCGATGCCCGAGCGATCTACGGGAGACCTCTTTACAGTCTCTGCGACCTCAAAATTTGCCATTGGAAAATCGCTGAATTTGGGACAGGTTTCGGTGCCCTGCGAACATCGGCCGATCCCTTAAAATCGCGGCGGAGCCCGCAGTGATCGAGCAAACACCGGCCGTATTTCCCCCGAAAATGCCTTTCTTGAGCTCGCAAAGAAGTCTGACGGGTCCCTTTTACTCATGCAAATTGGAAATCAATACATTGAATAGGGGTTTTATCTCACAGCAAATGTTTTATAATTTTCGGTGGAGATAACCGCCACCATTTTTTTGTTAACTACTTAGGGCGGGCGCCGTCCGAGTTTCCGTCAATGATCAACTGGTCTGTCGATGCCCGCCCGACGTCCCGCCTGATGTCCTCTGACGTCTGAGCCCCGAGTATATATATTTCATGTAAAAAGTTTTAGACATCATATTTTTTATCTCTGAGAGAGTGAAGAGCATTATAAGCTACGAGGAATGTTGAAAGTATCTCAAAATGGAGGTGGGGGATATTTACCCCAGGGGATAAATTCCTGAGTTGATAGGGGAGCCCGGCCGGGGCCCGTAAAGGCCATACGACGGCGGCCCGACACAACCACGGATCGCGCTAGAAGCACGTTCGACTTTGTACAAGTCGGGCGGGCTACAGCAACGGGTCGCTCGAGTGTCGTAGGAAGCCCAGACGACGGCCAATTTTAAAGCAACAAATATGGTATAAAATCGTCGGATTGCCGCTCGAAAATCAATCGACTTTTCGCCGATGCCCGAGCAAACTAGGGGCGACCTCTTTAGGAGCTCTGCGACCTCAAAATTTGCCATTTTAAAATCGCTGAATTTGGAAGAGGTTTCGGTGCCCTGCGAACGTCGGCCGATCCCTTAAAATCGGGGCGGAGCCCGCAGTGATCGAGCAACTGCAGCCGTATTCCTCCTGAAAATGCCCTTCTTGAGCTCGCAGAGAAGTCGGACGGGCTCCGTTTTGGATATGTGACGGCCCCTTAACACATACCCATATTTGTTGGAAACCAATACATTGTATAGGGTTTTATCTCACAGCAGCTTTTTATAATTTTCAATGGAGATAACCGCCACTATTTTTTTTCTGTTTAAAAAATTTTTATGTTCAAATAGTGAATTCCAGTTTTGGACTACGGAAATTCGCACTTCCCATTGAGCCGGCAGAGCGCTCACTCTGGGTCGGTACCAACCCAGATAATCCTCACCTTCGTCTGCTGATATTCGAGCTCCTGACCTATATGCTTTGAGCCATGTGCATTACCCCTAGACCAGACAAGCTGGTTTGTCTGACAACACTGGAAGAATGCCAATCCTGGAGGTTTCTCCGGATAATATTCGAAATGTAACAACTGTGGAAACCCAACTTCTTGAATAACTAAGAATTTTTGATTCACTGAAATCGTCGTAATTTACTTATGTTCGTCCACAGATTATATATCTGTTTCCGATGCAAATCTAACACGTTTTCTTCTTGGGACGACCAATGTCGCCACAATAGTTTTGTCTTTGAGCCCACACATCCCCATGTTAAGTACGCATCAATAAAATATTCACGATATACTAAAGTTGTCTTTTCATGCGCGAGGGGTTTAAGTCGCTATATTAGGGAACTTATCAAAATTCACACCCTAAGAAATAGGACGCCACATAATGTAGGTGGTCATGAACGTTACTTGATCTGCAACCTACTAGGTATATACACGCGTTCGGATGCGGGCAATGCAAGCAAGCCTTAACTCAAGTTAAAACGTCTTTTAATTATTGGGGATGGAGAGACCATGACACAATTTATAACTTAACGGGAGACACAGATATAAATAAGGTATTGTGCGATTTATTTTCATTTTATAATCTAAAGATATAGGCTGGTTAGATCGGTAATACCTTGAGTTTGAAGAAATCGCTAAATTACAGCCTCGTGAATATAAAGCAAACAACAGTTTATGCCAAAAAGACTTACAGCGAATGTTTCATACAGGCTCTCAGGACAGTTCCCACTGGGCATGACACATGAGGCACCGTGGATATTTCGGACCATCTGGTGAGGTATTTCTCATTGCCTTCTTCGAGTTTAACACAGGTGACTTTAGCCTGAAACATGCAAAATACATTTTTTTACACGAGACATGTACACAATGTAAGTTAGCAGGCACTAGCTTTGTGGACATGCATACAATAAAGCGTTTATCCATCGTGTTACGAAGACAAATTGTTTAGGTGAAAATATTGGGCCGATCCGGTGGCGCACAAGTCCGGCGTACCAACGGCTTCCCTAGAAAAGCAAGCTTTCAGTTCGCTTTTATGCCATCGCGTAACACATCGTTCTGCTATCAAAACAAGATTAATTATCCCAGAAGTCACATTTTCGGTGAGCTAATTCCCTGGTCAACAAAGTTTTACCGTCACGTTGGACGAGTCCCCATTTAGTTATGAAGACAAATTACTCGGGGGAAAATTCTGGGCCGATCCGGGATTCGAACCCATAACGCTGGCGCACAAGTCCGGCGTACCAACCGCTTCGCTAGAAAAGCAAACTTTTCTAGCGAGACAGTTCGGTCCGTTCTTTTGCCACCCCGTAAAAATCGTCCGTGCTTTCGGTACTTCAGTTTATAAAAGATGGACCTGTAAGAGAAATGTTTACTGCTCTTTTCTTGGAAAAAAAATACGTGAAGTTCCTATAATCAATCTAGTCAGAGCGGATCTGGTACATAGTCACGCTATGACCAGGAAGCTTTGATATGTGACCCTTCTTATCATCACACATAGCCTTCATCATGTAAACAAATTAAATCAGGAAAATATGGTTTTAAAGATAAAGATCTAGAGATAAACAAACTAATATCGAAGTATTTTAATAAAATTATGGCAAATTTCCTGTAAAAAATAGAGCATGATACTATATTATATATTATATCTACTGTACCTTCACTCCCGGTGTCCCTAAAGTTTTTTTAGCAACGCAAGTATCCTCTCCACTGATGTCTTTGAAGTATGAGCCGTCACAGGTGGACGGTTCACTGCATTCACATTTTTCTGCGACGTACCCATTAGGACACGTAACGAGGGAAGTTCCGCCGTCTAATATGTCACTCAGTGGACCTTTTACTGTTACGTTCAAGCCCCCCACGATGGCTGCTGAAAAGAAAACAAAAGGTTTACCCAATCTCCCATCATTTTAAAAAAAATAGATTAAGGCAATCGATTCATATTTGAGTACTTCCACACGTTATTAACTCTGACCTGAAGTAAGGGAAGCAACACTCTTATAACGGATGAAAATTCCAATTTATTTGAAACCTTGTTATGCAGAATTATGAATTTTCTTCTGTTCATAAAGTTTAATCTATGATCTCCCGCAGCGCCCACGTGACACTGTCCAGCGGCTTTACCGAGTATCTCAATAACTGCTGCAGCTTACATTATGAAACCTGAGGGACCAATAGTGAAATTAACATGCATAAAACAGTTTTTTTATGAACTATTTTTTGCTCTTTCACCAGGATAAGTCACAAAATATAGATATTTGCCTTTCATAACATAGTCAACATTTTCTTTGAGGCAAGGGAATTAAATATTTATGAATTCAGTCCAAATTATTCCCTAGATGTCGCTTTACGGAATTTCAAATGCTGGTAATCGCAAAATGTGACAATCGGATGTGTTTCCATACTTGATGTAATGGCAGATACCAAATATCCGAGAAATAATTGCATTCAGAATTAATTCTCACAGGAATAGCGCTCATGTTACCATTTGATTTTGAGCCCCAAGTGGTGATAATTACATTGCCATATTATCTCTGGGATAAGTGTAATCTCATGAAAGGCTGCCCAAATAAGCATCTTATTTGACCATTATAACCATCTTATAAGACCATTGGTCTTTCCGAGTTCAGTTCAGTAACTGCATTATGTATACTCAACCAATTCCAGACAATTGCCACTAACACTCAAAAAATTTGGCGTGCAATGTATTTAATTCATGTGTGCAGACCCAAGATTTTATGTAGCAAATGAACACATACAGAGACAAAAAGAGGATATACTAACTGTTCATACTATTCGTACTTAAGAACTCTGGCTATAAGGATTCCATTCATTGTTCCTTTTACTCGGTTTGCTTGGATGGATTATAAGGTATTTTTTTGCATTTTAGCCATTTATGTACAGTTACCTCAATAAAAATTAAATCAGATAGCACAAATTAAGGATTATCGAAAGATTTAAGTAATAAACGGGAATAATCTTTAAGGCGCAGCAACAATAAAAAACAAGAAAACAAAATCAGGCCAAATTTATGGTATTATTAAACATTTATTTAGAGGGTGCACTAAACTCACCATACAACAAGAAACCCGCGAATACTCCTTGTATATATTTATTTGTTAGGTACATCTCGATGGCTGAGGCTGACTGGAGGTCCGATGAAAAATTCTTGCGTCCGTATAGTCTCTAGTTTGGCCACTAGCAGCGTACTTTTTATTTATTCTATAAAACCGGTTGTCCTTCAATATCTTTTGATGGAATCATGCAGAACCTATACAGGAGTATTTCAGTTTGATAAAAGGGCACATAGCATTGGCATTCATAAAAATGTGGAAATGTCAAGTCATAAGCCTTTGCAGAGGGCATTTATGAATGATTTCCATTAAAATCTCACCTTAATATTTGTAGACATTTTATACTTTCAATGAGTTTGTTCCCAAAATAAATGTTAACAAACGATTTATCTCTTTGTTGTCATACAAATTGCTATTGAAAGGTTAAGCACAAATAAAATTTCAAACACGAATAGTCTCTTTTTTCAGACATTGCTTATCAATCATGTTGCATTTTATATTACGAGAGGCTACAGAAGTGGGCTTTGGTATTGCAAACAAGTAAAGGTCTATTAAATGAGACATTTATAATCTGGCTTTATTTTTGTTTTGATCTCCTGCGGTCTACCCCTGAGCCACGGAAGCCGGTCAACACTTTCAATTATTCAGTCTTGAATATTTAGGGGATTCAAAACACGAAAATTCGAGAAGAAATGTAACCACGTAGGCCTAATTGGTTCCTGGACGTTTTCCCAGTTAGATACTACTCAGTCACAGTGCTATCTTTACAATCTATGTACTACCAATCGATATCAATTTCCCATGTTGTATAACAATACATTGATGAAATGAAAGTGACATTTGGAATAACTAAACTAAGACTCAACCATCAAGTTGGACGAGAATTGATTATCGTCTCAAGCAAGTGTATTCGAGGCGCTGACGTTTCGGAACTAGATAAAAGATTCCATTGTGAAATAAATAGCCTGGAACTGGTGTATTGTGCTGACAATTCAGATTAGTCGGGACAAAGCCAATGACCCACGTTGCCCCTTGAACGCTTACATATTTAATCATCCTCGTTTGAGGGACACTTAACTCAAGAGATCATCTTTGCTTTGTTCGGGTATCTATTGAAAATATGATAAAAAGTTAAGAAATGTTATCCTGCCAAGTAAATAAGACAACACGTAACCCCTTTATTTGTAATTTAATATCAGCCCCCAAACTCCCTGTATAAATAACTGGACTTATAAGGACGGATAAAATATGTCATGTTACTGCCCCCTTAATGAAAATTGCTGATTACTGCAAATGTCTGGTAAATGAAACATGTCACGTTAATTGGCGACAAAGCCAAACTTCTTAAAACAGAGTGATTATATTTACAGCATTCAAGGTGTTTTCATCTGGCAAAAAAAAATAGTATTGATTTAATTGTGCATTCTGAAATGGGCAATATTTCATAACTGTTTATTTTTTACACACAGGAGCGTAGGGACAATTTTCATTTTACATCCTTGTGACTGCATAAAGTGACATCCTGTACCAGTGATGTAGTCGAGTCCACAACATCCGAGTCCGAGGCCATCTCTGAGTCCAAGCTAATCGAGTCCTAGTCAAAATCCGAATCCCTGAGGTTTGAGTCCAAGTCCATCTATTTTTAGTCAAAGACATCTTGAACGCGAGTCCAGAGTCGAATAAATGATCTTTCTCACCTTATTTCACTATTTTCTGCAGGTTGATTGTCATTTGAATTGATACTGATAGTAGCTGGTTCATCTGTATCTGTTTTAGTTCTGTCATTCACGCTTTCCCCCTCAGCGGTTTTCTCTCGGACCTCCTTTAGTTTGTCTTCGGCACACATTACTATTCCATAAGGCATGGACAACGTGTCATATTCAGTCACATTTTGGGGTACATCGATTTTCTTTTGTTAATAAGGTTTCGAATGTCGGTCAGACAGCTGGCTTTTCTGAATTTGCTGAGCTGATTGAAGGAGATTTTGTTTATCTTCTTTAATTTCTTTACTTAGACCAGTGTGCACGTCAGGATCGACATTTTCTCTCAACAATCTTTGTTTTTTGTACAAGTGTTTCACTCATTTTGGCACAATGGTAAAATAAGTTACAGTACCTTTTAGTACTGCGGTCATTTTAACCTTTTTATTATGATTAGCGAAGGGGGACATTTCTCCACTTATTTATGCCCATGGTCAAATCTTGGATCCTTTGATAGACCAACCGTTCGTTTCGAGTGCTTGTGAAACTTTTTATGGGTTCGTCCTGTCTCTCTTTCTGTAGAGTATCATCCTTCTATGTGTCTGGTTTGTCCAATCTCGCTCTCTTTCTCACACACTTTTTATGGATTCGTCCAGTCTCTTTTCCTGTACGGTATCACCCTTTCTATTTTTCTGGTGCAGTCTCTCTATATCTCTCACTCTACCTCTCTCTCTTAGAAATGTTATTGACCCTCCCTGCAAATCTGGTGGTCCATATGACATTCTATTTTATGACATTAAATTTTATGCACATGTAAAATAAAGTTTAAATACAGACAAATATTCAACTAGAAATGTACGTATATTAGTCAATTATAATTATATTATTATTATTATTATTATTATTTTATTATTATCATTAATAATATTATAATTATTATTATTCTTTTTTATTAGTATTAGCTCTTCCTTATCTTGGATTTGTTTGTTTGCAAAGTCGATAAATAGCCTAAAGGATTTGTTATTCTATTCAAAAAGAAGTAAACCGGGAACCCAGTATGTTCCAAAGTGTTAAGGAATATATCAATACATGTTTGTTCATATAACAATCACAGGGGTATACATGTAAGGGTTTCTATTCTCATGTCTGGCATATTTCGAATCATATGCCAGATAATTTCATGAGATTCCGTCCATGATTGCGTGATTTATGCTATGCTGTGAACCCACACACAAACACACGACCACGTACGGGGATGAACGCACATCCTCCAACCTACCCCCCCCCCCACACACACACACGCACTCACTGTTTTTTTCTGCTTTAAGCCACATGGTTTCAACATCTGGAGACCCGCCAAAGTAACAAAAACATATCTCACATGGACATCTTGTGGCAAGTTAGACGAATTGCAAAGGGCATTTTGCAACTATTGACATGTAAAAACTGTTCCAAACGAGCTTAGGTTACTTTTCTTCTGATTGTCAACATTCGGATTTTCTATATTTACAAACAGCTTGTAGCTGAATAGCTCAAACACCCGTCACAGAGATGTTAGCAGACCTTTTCTTAACAGGTATTGCCTATAGTTCAATGCTTTGTACACAAAGTAGGCCAGAAATAACATAAATTCTACAGGTAAGGTTTATGAATAGTTTCTTTAATTAATCACAGCTGTGTTCATGTGTAAATTGACTCAATCCTGGCTCGGGTGAGCCCTGGAAAATATAGTCAGGCCCTAATACCAATGAACGACCAACAATGTGAAAACATTTATTTGCATTAAAAATCTATTGTAGTAAATGAAATAACCTACAAAAAATGGATTGTTCCAGTGGCTGTTACCCTATCTCCATAACAAACAAAATCTTCTAAATTTACCGATAAAACATGTTTGAGGCAAACCAACCAATTGGACCCCCCCCCCCCCCCCAAAAAAAAAAAAAAAAAAAAAAAATATAACAACTCTCCACACGGTGAAGGCATATTAAACACAGAAGGGCTCTCCTTCAGATGCGCCATCTGGCGTAGGTTTCGCCAGATAACAGTATCTGACACAAAATAGCGCCACTTCTAACTGGGAGTAATGAGGCCAATTTCCTTCAGCGATGTGGGAACGGGAAGTTATTTTCCCTCTAGAATACACGCAGGGGAGGATCTAGGATTTTGGAAAGGGGAGGATCCAAACCATTAAGATTAAGAAAAAAACCTTTAAAAAGGTCCTCTGGTCTGGAAGGTTTGAAACCCTTGAAAAGGTTGTTTCGCATCAAAAAAGGAGGGGTGGGGGTCCGGACCCCCTGGATCCCCCCCCTAGATCCGCCACTGACTTTGGCCGAGTTTGAGGCAGTTCGGGTATAGTATAAGAGATATAGTGTCGCTTCATATACCTTCTAGAAGTAAAAACGTTTGCCCAATCTCTTATAATCTATAAAATCCTGGATTTTTTAAGCATTTAAATTTCTGGAAAAAAAAATTCCATTTTCCCGGAAACGACTGAATTATGTCATAAAATCAGTCACTGCTTCTGCCAGGAGCGTGTACGTTCATCCCTGTTCCTGCCTGTGTTTGCGTGTTTGTTCACAACATAACTAACGCAATCATGAATTTTGTGATGTTGACCGCAGAGCTGAAAGTGGCTTTCCCGGTGAATTCATCATCTTTCACATCCTCACCAATGTCTGTAATGGGAAGCCTCAGAGAAAAATTCCAACAGAACCCACTCAGTAATGTGTTTTCTTTCTAATGATTCATCTTTAAGCGGAGTGCATAAATGCCTCACTCACGTATGAGATGGTTTATCTTGTATTGTCATGAGTTGGTTTATCTCTTAAATTGCTGGTGTGTCCAAACTCTCTCTCTAACTCACACAGACACCCACACAGACACACACACACATGAAGTATGGGTCTGTTTTCTTTACCTGCATATTATCATCCTTTCTCTCTTGCTGGTGTGTGCAAACTCACTCTCTCTCTCTCTCTCTCTCTCTCTCTCTCTCTCTCTCTCTCTCTCTCTCTGATACACACGCACACGTAGTATTGGTTCCTTTCTTTATCTGCATGGTATCATCCTTTCTCTCTTGCTGGTGTGTCAAAATTCTCTCTCACACACACACATGCACACCCTTACTTAGTATAGGCTCCTTTTCTTTATCTGCTTAGTATCGTCCTTTTTCTCTTGCTGGTGTGTTCAAACTCTCTCTCTCTCTCTCTCTCTCTCTCTCTCTCTCTCTCTCTCTCTCATAGACTTTCGATACACCTGGTATGTTAAATACACATGAAATCTAATGAAATCTCCGACAAATCTTATGGTATCTGCCAATATTTCGTTCTAAAACCATTTCGCTTACTACTGCATAATAGTGAAAATAAACTTGTACCGGGCGCAATCAGAAACGCAAAACACAAAAATGGCGCGCACGCCTCCTGGTGGACGTACCGCGCATTATCAAAAATCAATTTTCAAACTGGTGTTCCTTCAGTGTTTCATTTTTCATGTTTGTTCTCCTTGCTTTAGAGTTGTCAAGATCGGACCTCTGGTAACGCAGTATTTTTTATGGGAAACAAAAACACCTGGGAGGTGTTTACTAACACACACACACGCACGCACACACACACACACAACCTAAACAATGTTTAAATAGATGAATCTAAGCTGGTAAGTCCCGGTGCTGAGTCGCTATTGTATTGAACCTTATGAACTAATAACGCGAGATAATACACGTATTATTGCAAATGTGAATGTACCTTTCATGAAGACTGACAGGCAAAGAAGGTGTATATAATATTTTATTGTCAAGCCACATTTGACACTGACAACATGAAAAAGCAGCTAAATAACAGGTATGATTCATCAAAATACAGTTTTCTTTAATACAGGGCCGGTATTATGCCAGATCTTGGTTTAATATCTCTACTGTTACAACATCAAGTGTCTAGCTTAATATTACATTGAGAATATATATATATATATATATATATATATATATATATGTATATATACGATGGAAACAGTGTAACAAGTTCAACCTCGCGATTTGCCACATTGATTTAAAATACAGGTAGTTTTATTAGACAGGTTAGTCATAACCAATGTGAGTGCTTTCGTTTCACTTAAAGGTGGTCTTATTACACTGGTAGTCATTCAGACAGGTTCCACTGTAGTATCAGATCTGGCGCTAGCGTTTTCAAGGCCAGTAGAACTCGTAATAATCAGCCGATGGGTCTTGTTCATATTGACCACCAGGATGCATGGTTTCCTGATTCAGCCAACAGGTGGAGTTGGTGTTGTGGTAGGTGAAACTGATACATCCCTCGGACGGCCGGCAGGCGGCAGCACACCGCAGGAACGTCAGTGTCATGGTTAATGAATTTTCGTCCATCACGGCAACACGGCGTCGAGTCAGGGTCCAATTACGGAGGCACATGGTTTCATCGGGGAAACAGACAGCTGTAGGAAAACAAGAAAACTATGAAGGAAATCCAAATGAATAGCAATACCTTGATTCATACATTTGACCTAATAGTGCCTTATGTGGCTCTTATGTGCAATAAAGAATACGTGCCATACAGATGTAAGTTCATTCGTGGCATCCATTGTGATGTTTCCTCCTAATTTCCAGTAACCCAGGGCAAAACGATTTATGCTTATTTCATAATACAGACAGTGTTTATTTTTCATACATAATCATAATAATGATACGTTTTTGGCACATCTATATTTTATTTCTGTTGTAATTATTATTGTATGTTTATCCGTGGATATGCATTGAGTTCAAAGAAACCTTTTGATAATGGTAAATTATAAGGTGTTTGTGGGAGTGTGTGCCTATTATGTTTGATAGGAAAAGGTTCCATTTATGATGGCGATCCGTATCCGTATTTTGCTTTGGCTGTAGGTGAATATATTTGTTTGTTTATGTTCATGAAACATGGAGACCCTAGTATGATTTTAGCGATTAAATGCGGTCTGCTGAAGGTCAATTAATATTATTGTCAATAAATAGAACAGCATCGTTAAAAAGATCAGCTCTGGTACATACAAAGATGGTCGCATTAACGAGAATTACTCATGATAATATTTTTTTTTTTCGATTTGTTTTACTTAGGACACAATGAAAGACAGGACAGATGATTGGTCTGTCATCAGAAATGGGGATTCAATATGGATGAGAAAAAAAATCTTACGTCTGCAGGCCTTCAAAGTGGCGTTCCAGTGTCCATGTTCATCACACCTCAGAACTTGGCGAGTTTGCACTCTTTTGTCAGTCATGATGTAGGCCCCTTTCTCACATCGGTACACTACTTTTCCTCCGTAATAAAAGTTGGTTTCATTTCTTGTTGCATGTCGTAATGGGCCCGGATCTCCACAGTAGAGAATTATTAAAAAATATATTGGTGGAAATTAAAAAAATAAGCGAGGAAAATCCTGTCAGCGGTGTCATTTTATTTGCGTGTTATGCGGCAATGGCATGTAGACATCTGACTAAAGTTGCGCTATCCGAAGAGCTCAAGAGCGCCAATACTGAAGATGGAAAAATGATATGATATCCTATGAAAATTTATACAAACATAGACCAAATACATGTAAAACGCAAAATGTCACGTTAATTTAGCCCCATGGTATACAGCATATACGACTTTATCATAATATTGCTCGCCAATTCTCACATAAAGCGTCATTTATAGGTCCCATTTCTCTGCATTTCCTCCGCATGGACGGCCAGGACAATAGCTTGCCAATACGTGGCATAGGTGTTACGCCTCTTTGTCATGAATATGATTCTGTGTAATGTTCTTGGTATAGGGATGGCTTTTCTTTCCAAAGGGTACAGAGTCTCGTAGCCAATACGTGTAGTTAAAAAGAAATAGAACAGACACGAACACAAACCACACTGACCTCTACATCGGACCTGCAGTGTACAGTATCTACTACACTCTTCATCCATTGTACAGGTATTTCCATCAACTGAATAACCGATGTGGTTTATCCACCTAAGAAAGTAAATACTCCTTATTCATATATATATATATATATATATATATATATAGAGAGAGAGAGAGAGAGAGAGAGAGAGAAAATTCAATACCTTGCAACATAAACAAGTGAAGATTCATTTATATTAATGACTCCATTTTTAACAAGCTCAAGGATATTTCCACGCACCGACATATCAGTGTTCGCGTACCTATCCTTCTTCTTCTTTGAGGCCAAAAGAAAAATAAAAGGTATGGTTCTCAGGCACCGCCCGCGTAAATTTAAACCCCCGCATCAAGAATGTTTATTTGATTTTCATCTGTCAAGAAGATAAAATAATACAATTTTGATAAGATTTCCTTTGCTATGTAGTGCTTTTACCTGTTTAGGTGAAAAAAAATCAGTTATTTTCATGCGTCTCCCTGATCATATGACATTTTTATCGGAACATACAAATAGAAAAAATTAAATATCGACCGCCCGCTCTGATTTCTGAAAAAAGTGCCTGAGAATCATACCTTATTTTTGTTTTGGCCTTACACATACTTAAACATGTTCGAAACTTTACCACTGCCTAAGCATTTATCTCACTGTAACTTTTTATAATTATCAGTATAAATAACCAACACCTTTTTTATTACTGGTTTACTAATTACTACATTAGGAGAACTCCATTCCTGTTATGAACTACGGAAATTCTCACTTGTTCGTGAGTGAAACCTGATTGCAAAGCGCTAACCCTGGGTCGGTACCGACCAAGATAAACCTCACTCTCCTGTCCTGATAATCGGACTCCTGACCTATCGGCTTTGAGCCGTGTGCACTTCCCCTAGACCAGATAAGACGGTTTATCTGCTAATACTGGAAGAATCTCATTATGCTCAGCCAATACGGAAGAAGATTCCTCTAGATAAGATTTGAAATGTTACCAGCGTGTCAACCTTATTATTTGAATTACACAAATATTGGTGATTCCATAAAATCGTCGTTAGTTACTTCTATTCAACAAACATATTATGTATCTGTGTCTATGGCAAACCCTATGTTCCTACAATAGTTTTATCTCTGAACCCATCTATACATCCCCATGTTAAGTACACACCCAGATCAAACACACACGATATACTAAGGTTGCCCTTTTTATTCACGAGGGGTTTAAAGGGACCCAATCATCTATGAAGCATGTAGGGTTAACAAGAAAAATACCTTCTTCTCTTTAAAATATACCTGTACCTTCCAAAATATTGCCTTGAAACCGTTTGGTTACTCCTGTAATCGAGTGTTAAAAACAGTGGACCGGGCGCGATAACAGGTGTCAACATAAATACAGCTCGTGGGGTCGTGTGCATCAATGAGCCATAACACGTGTCAATCAGGAGATGCTCCGACTATTTGGCCCCAAAAAAAGTTATACATGTTCCCGCTGGCTGAAACATCGCCAGTTCTGGCTCACAATCGGACCTCCGGTCACTTGGCCTTGTTATGGTTAACAGACACACGTAGACAGTGTTTAGCAACACGCAGAGGTATTAAATAGCCGTATGTGAGGTACTGAGACTTTGCTTTGACGGTGTTGCTGGGAAGCTTTTGTATAAAGCAAAGCTGAACTGATAGTGTCAAGAATAGGCATAATATTGCGCCTGATTATGTTCCTTTCAGTTCGCTCTGTTAAGGAACTAATCGAAATTTAAACTATAGGAAATAAGATGCCACATAAATGTAGGTGATCATGAACATTAATTGATCTGCAACCTAGTAAGCATACACACGCTTTCAGATCCGGCCAATCAACCTGAAATTAAGTCAAAACAAGGAGTTATTACAGGACACATGACACAATTTATAACACAACAACAGTGACAGAAATGATTGAGGTATTGTGCCTTTTTTTTATTTTTATTATATCAAATAACTGGTTTACTAAGAATTTTTAGGCTATGTCCTGAATAAAGAAATCGCAAAATTTCAGCCTCTTGAACATAAAGCCTACAACAGTATATGCTCAAAAATACTTACGGCGAATATTTCATACAGGCTCTCAAGACAGTTCCCACTGGGCATGACACATCAGGCATCTTGGAATTTTCTGACCATATCGTACGATATTTTTTATTTCCTTCTTCGAGTTTAACACAGTAGACATTAGCCTGAAACATGTAAAATCCATTTTTTACCCGGGCCAGGTACGTATTAGTAGCAGGCATAAGCTTTGTTGACATCCATACAAAAAGAGTCTGTGCTTTCAGTATTTCAGTAGACATAAGACAAATCTGTCCGAACATATGGATAAAATACTTAAATCTCCAGTACTGAATCCAGTCAAGTAACTAAGCCGAAGCAGATCCAGGGGAGTTCAGAGGGTCCACATACTCCCCCCCCCCCCGCCCTTTTTTTCTTTTTCGCATTTTTTTAAGGAATTCTGACCAAAAAAAGTGGACCATGGGCCATGACGCTCAGCTGAATTCAAGGAATGTTGAACAATGAGCAAAATGACTGCCAGAGTGCAAACAAATCATGAATTTTGTGAAAAGTCCTTATAAATGGGTTTCAGTGGGCTTTTGGACAGATGACAACTTCATTTGAAGGTCTCATAAATAGATAAAAAATGCGTAAAAATTTGAAAAAAAATACAGGGAGTGCCACCAGTCTGCAGGAACTGATGAAACACTCCATGATCAATATATGTCCAAAGAATCATGGCTATCAAGGCATTAGTTATTCAGATACTGGAGCTTTTGTTTGTATCAAATTTTTAATTATTCTTGGGGGTATTGATGAGCCCTATAGCTCGGAGGATATGGGTAACAGAAACCTAATTTCAGGTTTCCAAGGAGATTTTTCATTAGTCTCCCTGGATGTCAAGTAAGAAGATTCTAGGTACAGCAGTTACAGTTTGTGGCATGTTAACAGATGACCACTTCATTTGAAGGTCTCATAAATAGAGAAAAAATGCCTAAAAAATTGAAAAAATACAGGTGGCGCCACCAGTTTGCAGGAACTGATGGAACACTCCATGATCAATATGCCTGCAAAGAATCTTGGAGATCAATGCATTGGTTATTCAGATACTGGAGTTTTGTATCAAATTTTTAATTATTCTGAGGGGTACTTACTACGAAGGATATGGGTAACAGAGACCTATTTTCATGTTTTCACAAGACTTTTCACCAACCTCCCTTGATGTCAAGTTAGAAGAATATAGGTCCAGCGGTTACGATTTGTGCCCTGTTATTAACAGATGACCGCTTCTTTGAAGGTCTCAAAAATAAAGAAAAAAATTCGTAAAAATTGAAAAAAAAATACAGATGGCGCCACCAGTTTGCAGGAACTGATGGAACATCCCATGATCAATATTCATGCAAAGAATCATGGTGATCAATGCAGTAGTTATTCAGAGACTTGAGTTTTTGTATCAAATTTTGCATTATTCTGGGGGGTATTTCGGAGCCCCATAGCTCCAAGGATATGGGTAACAGAGACCTAATTTCAGGTTTCCAAGGAGATTTTTCATGGACCTCCCTGGATATTAAGTTAGAAGATCCCAGATCCAGTGGTTACGATTTGTGCCCTGTTAACAGATGACATTTTCATTGAGGTCTGAAAAAAAAGAGAAAAAAATTTGTAAAAATTCGAAAAAATACAAGTGGCACCACCAGTCTGCAGGAAATGATGGAACATTTCATGATCAATATTCATGCAAAGAATCATGGTGATCAATGCAGTGGTTATTCAGATACTTGAACTTTTGTATCAAATTTTGCATTATTCTGGGGGGTACTTCGGAGCCCCATAGCTCCAAGGATATGGGTAACAGAGACCTAATTCCAGGTTTTCAAGGAGATTTTTCATGGACCTCTTTGGATGTAAAGTAAGAAGATTCCAGGTCCAGCGGTTACGATTTGTGCCCTGTTAACGGACGGCCGGACGGACGGACGACGGACAAAGAGTGATTGCTATAGCTAAGATGACTTACAGTCATCTGAGCTGAAAATCATGACCATCAGTGATGTAGTTAATGAGATATTGAAGTTTTTTTATGAAATTTTTAACTATTCTGGGGGGTAATTTGGGGCCCCATAGCTCAAAGGATATGGATAACAGAGACCTAATTTCTGGTTTCCACGGAGACTTTTCATAGGTTTCTCAGAATGTCAAGAATGAAGATTCTAAGTCAGTCTTTACGATTTGTGCCCTGTTAACAGATGTCCATATTCTTAAAGGTCTCAAAAATAGAGAAAAAAAAATCGTAAAATATCGAAAAATACAGATGGCGCCACCAGTCTGCAGGAACTGATGGAACATCTCATGATCAATATGTATGCTAAAAATCATAACCATCAGTGATGCAGTTAATGAGATATTGAAGTTTTTGTATGAAATTTTTTACTATTCTGAGGGGTACTTTGGGGCCCCATAGCTTGAAGGATATGGGTAACAGAGACCTAATTCTAGGTTTCCAAGGAGATTTTTCATGGACCTCTTTGGATGTAAAGTAAGAAGATTCCAGGTCCAGCGGTTAACATTGTGCCCTGTTAACGGACGGCCGGCCGGACGGACGGACGGACGACGGACAAAGAGTGATTGCTATAGCTCAGATGACTTATGGTCATCTGAGCTAAAAATCATGACCATCAGTGATGTAGTTTATGAGATATTAAAGTTTTTGTATGAAATGTTTCACTATTCTGGGGGGTACTTTGGGGCCCCTTAGCTTGAAGAATATGGGTAACAGAGACCTAATTTCTAGTTTCCATGGAGACTTTTCATAGATCTCTCAGAATGTCAAGCATGAAGATTCTAGGTCTTTACGATTTGTGCCCTGTTAACAGATGTCCACATTTTAAAGGTCTCAAAAATAGAGAAAACAATTCGTAAAAAAATAAAAAATACAGGTGGCGCCACCCAGTCTGCAGGAACTGATGGAACATCTCATGATCAATATGTATGCCAAAAATCATGACCATCAGTGATGTAGTTAATGAGATATTGAAGTTTTTGTATGAAATTTTTGACTATTCTGTGTCACTCAGTGGGCCTTTCACTGTTACGTCATAACCCCTCACGGTGGCTGCCGTAAATAAACAAAGGGTTTACCCAATCTTTTAACACAAATTTCGGATTTTTGAACGATATATTTAAAAAATACATGGGTATAAACATAAAGAATATAAACTATAAGGAGATCACAGTTTCTCGCGAAAAAAAATATGCCAATGATGATTTGTTAAATATTTTCTATGGATAGCGTAACATACTCACCAAACAATGTGTAGCCAGTGAAAACGCCTTTTAAGAAATAAATATTTGCAAGGTACATCTTAAGTGCTAATGCTGGTGGGAAATCCGAGTAGAATAGCTTGCGTGTATATAGTCTCTAGTTGGCCACATGCAGCCTACGATTCGTTTTCTATAGCAACGTGTTTGTTTATAGCCCGTTCTTGAATATGATTTTGGAGGCATGCCGTAGTGCCGATACAGGCGTATTTTAGTGAGATAAAATTGCATTCATGAAAATGTTAAAATGTCAGACCTTGCGCCTTGTAGGGAAAATCATGAATATTTAACAATTATAATGTCAACTTGATACCTTGTGACATTTTCTAATTTCAAGGTTTGTTCTTCAACTCCCTGGATGTATTACAAATTATTTATTTCGTTATTTCTACATATGTTCTCATTGAAAGGAGAAAAAAACAGTCAGCATGTCATGCACGAATAGTCTGTTGCCAACGTGGCTAATCAATCATATTGCTCGTTATTTTGAGAGTGGCTACAGGAGTGTGATTTGGTTTTGCTTTGATTTTTATTTATTTTTGTTTTAATTTAAGACAAATTTCATGCGTAAATAGCCAAGCATTAGGGTCATGTAATGAGTGAGTTTATCATACATAATTTGTGCTCCGATTCCAAGGATTGTTCTTAACTATACCAATACACCAGAAATAGAAATACAAAAAGGACCAAGATAAATTACCCAGGCTACGCAAATGTCATCCAAGTTTTAGACATGTTACCCAATTGAAATTTGCTGAAGTTCAGGGTTTAGATTCGTTATATTTCATCAGAAACAAAGAGTCCTAGAGTTCCTTGTTTCGTTTAAAAATGATGCTACTCAGGTGTAATTTGTGAAATTTGTAAATCATATTGATGTCGTCATGCGCATCCCTTATTTTTAAAACAAATAATTAAAAATACAGTTACAATGATGTTATTTTCCACTTAAACAGGAAGACTTTTTTTTATAATTTGGAAATACAGATAAAGCTATGAAAATACAGGATCCGAAAAGGTATAAAATTCACTATGTAAAATTTACTGTCTAAGGTAAACTGATCTATATCCTTTACAGACATCTTTCTTAGGTCCGTAGGATAACATGAAAGGCCGAAACATTTTTTGTATTATATGTAAAAGCGGAAATTATAAGATTAAACCTTTATTACATAATTAAATTTTCGTGTTTGTTCTTCTTAACCATAGAGAAAGAACTTTTTTTTCAAAAAGATGTTTCTTAATTAAAAAAAAAATTAACAAAAACAAATGAATTCCAAATCTCAGATATGGTTGAAAGTAATTAACGGAGTTAAATTCGATATCATATGGGAAAAGATATTTAAGTTGTCACCAATAAAATTAACACTATATACTTGAGAAATAAATCCTTTGATATTTATGTTATGAGAAACATACGGAGGTCCCTATTGGGGAAGGCTCGAAAAAAGTGATTGTATTCACATATTCGGCCATTGTTCGCATGTTATTTCATGCATAAGGGCATAATCACATTACTGGATATTCGTTGATGACGTTCATGAATTTGGATCATGTGCCGGAACCACACCAAAATTTAGATGATTCTTTGCTGACCCGTTCCCAAACTGACCTGAAAATTTCATGAGATTCCGTTCATGATTGCGTAAGTTATGCTGTTAATAAATACACAAACACCCATACGAATGGGTATGAACGAACACACTGCTGTTTTTATATGCGTATGTTTATAACATATGGGGTGCCCGCAAAAGTAATTAAAACATATCCCACAAGGACACATGGTGGCAAGTCAGACAAACCAGCGTTTTTCAAATGGCGTTTTGCAACTAGTGACATATAAAAACTGCAACAAATAACCTCAGGTTACTTTTTTTTTTCTTTTTGTCAACATTGGTGGGTTTACCGTGTTTACAAACATCTTAAAGGTGGATAAGCTTATACGTTCTTCACAGAGGTGTTATAATAACTTCTTAACAGGAATTACTGATAGTTTAATAATATCCTCACAGAGTAGGCCAGAAATAATATACAAGTAACTTCTACAGGAAAGGTAGGTTAATAGCTTTTTTTATATTGAAACTCTGGTGTGTTCCTGTAACAACCGAATCAAAGTTCATCAGTCTGGTATATATGAGCTTTAGAATATTACCAGGTCCTAATAGCACACTAGGAACCGCCCACATGGCGGAGGCCTACATTCCGGACATATGTTTTGGATTTTTTTTTTCATTTCTTGAAGACCTTTGGCGATTGGTATTTGAGGAACTTTGCAACACTGTAATATCCAATTGACTGTTAATAACTGGTACTTATATAGCAATTATTGCAAGATAACCTTCATCTTATCAGAAATATGCGTGTGCAAGAGTGTGTGTTTGGGGGGGGGGGGGCTATAACATGGTATTCTCCAATGGTTGAAAATAACGGAGGGGGGGGGGGGGCATTTCTCCACTTATGCACTATCCTTTCATTTCCAGTGCTTGTGACCCGGAACGTTAAAACAAGAAGAAAAAAGTTTTAAAATGTGTCCAATAAATGGTTTTAAACGGTGGTTCTTGCATTGGCCTATACAAAAAGAAGTTTAACAGGAACCTAGGATTGGCCAACGTTTGAAGGAACATTTCATTACATAAATGTCCATATAACAATCGCAGGAGTATACATATAGGGGTACCTATTTATATATCATGTAAGATATATGTACATGAAATATAAGGTTTCTCCTTCAAATATATGATAGTAGTTGCCAATCTTTCGCTCTAACTGCGTTCCCTTATTCCTGTACAGAAGCGAGGAAAAGCTCGCTCTGTGGGGCTCAACATAACACACACGTCGTCTAGTGGCCGTTCCTCGCAACTTCAAAAATCAAGTTTCAAACTGGTGTTTCTTCTGTGTTTCTTCGTTAATGTTTGATCGCCTATACTCAGGATCGGACCCATCAGTCGCCTCATGGGAAACAGACACACATAACCATTGGAGAATGTAAGCTCGTGTGCCTGTATGGTTTTGCTGACACTATTGTTTTGAGACAAATGAACTAATAACGTGAGATAATGCACATCTTTTTGCAAATGTTAATGTCCCTGATGTGAAAACTAACAGGCGAAGAAAATTCGTATGATATTTTATAGTCAAACCACATTTGACAGCGACAGCATTAAAGTGCAGCTAAATAACATGTATGGTTCATAAATAACCAGTTTGCATTAATACCGGGCCGGTATCATGCCAGTTCTTGGTTGAATATGTCCGCTGTTACAATATTCAGTGTCTTGCGTATTATAATATTAAGAATATATATATATATATATATATATATATATATATATATATATATATATATATATATAACATGAATATATACTGTGGAAACAGTGCAATAAGACCAACCTCGGGATTAGTTCAAAATGGTCTTATTTCACTTTAAGAAAAAAGAGTTTCTATGGGTTCTACTTAGAACCCACATGGTTCTTTCTGGAACAATTTTCTCAGCGAAACGGTTCTATAAGGTACACGAATATTCTTGCCCTGATCATAATGCATAACTTATATAAAGAGTCCAGATGGAACCCTTACTGTCAGTGGTGTCAATTTATCTTCAAGGGTTGAGGGATGGTTGGGAAAACCTTTCTATTTACCTTTTATTTTGTGTGTGTGTGACCCATTTCAAATATTACATGTATCTTGCACTTATTAAAAATGTTTATAATCTCCATCATTCTGAAATCATGTCATGCTTCAATTCGGACAAAAAGGCATATCAATTTGCTGGACGGGCAGAACAAGCTAAATATTATAAGTAATGATCCTGTCCAGAAGTAAACTGGGATAAGTACAAAACAATCAACAGGAACCGTTTAAAACCATTTCCTGAACATATTGTACAGCGTCATTCTTCGCCTTGCCCTAACGCTCTGGCTCACAAGCACTCGACATGGACGTATGGTCCGTGAAAGACACTTTAACTAACCATTGACGATTCCACCACATGAAAAATTAAACTGACACGTGGTGAAACCAAATGAGTGGTCAGCCGGTCCCAATATGTTGAGAGAGAATTCCTCAGTGTCTGTCGTATTTTTTATAAAGGTTGTTTTATATTGTAAAACAAAACAGCATAACTGGTTACCACTGATAAGAACGCAAATGATTACTTCTAGCATGGAGTTAGAATAAGATGGAGAGAGCAAGATTTAGAAACCAAATGGATAAAGTGTGAACGTGGATTTGGAGGCAACAGTATTCGATACCGTATTCAGTGATCACGGGTGTAATGTGAACACATATTTAGTTACATAAAGGTGTGTGATCGTAGATTTATTGTAATGTTTGTTGGTTTGTCTTTAAGCAGCATTTCACAAAAATGAAAGAACAAATTTTCATCAACCGTTGTTCGTAGCGGGATGTGACGTGGTTCAGGGGAGACATCTTAACCTTCAGTACAGGTGGAGGTACAAGGGGGATCAAGTAGAATTGTAAAATCTTGGCGGGGATATGCGCTCTGGTGACCATCATGCTAGTAAGTACTAATTAAGAAGTGGTTCAAGTTCAAGACCATCGATTGCATCAGAGGTTTAACCTGACTTCATTACTTGAAGAAGTCTTGAGCTATGTGACGACATTCAGAGTGCTCTTGTTGTTTCCTGTGTAGACCTGGATTGTAAGTACTGACGTAAACGTATTTTTTGAATGTATTTATTTCGACAAGATGACAAAATAAAATACATGTATACAGGCTGAGCGAAGGTTCAACAATAAACACATTACCCGCACAACAATGATTATTCAACGACCGCGTGACATCAGCTTACCAATAGGCGCAGCATCACCACAAATATATGATTAATTTATAGATAATCTTTATTTCCTCCGAAAATTCGAAGAGTACAGTCAAATGCAATACATACGAAACATGACAAGAGAACTGATAATAAGTAATAATTAAATCAGTGAAAGTTCTTAAACGTGAAAAATACCAGAATACAAAAAGATGAAATAATGTTACAATTAATGTGTTGTAATAGCAAAGAGAGGCATACATTATTGTTTTTTTATGGACACATGAACAATATAAACTTATATATTTCCCATGTACACAATACTTCAATGGAGCAAATAAGCCATTTTCTCGCACTTTAACAGAACAAATGAATTACTCATGCATGCTTCGGTTTTGTAGGGTTCGATGTTTTTTTCCAAAAAATTTGATTGTGATATATATGCAAATGACAGAATCTTGTCCATGTTTTTTTAAATATCCCGTGGTTACTATTTAATAATGTCCAGAACAGCCACAGTCGCTTATTCTTTATTTTGTCATCATCATTTCATGCCATCAGTTTTAGATGGATTTCATTCACATCATAGCCGTCAGTGTTACAATAAACAGATATACGGAATCTACCCAGCGGCTTCCTGAAAGAGAACAAAAATAACAGAAAAACATTGATTCATGTACAATTAATAATTTTTTATCTCCACAGTAAAATCTGATTAAGAGATTTTTCTCAACTCAGGATATTAATATTCTTCAGATCTAGTTTATAATTCAATTGACTACTAATAGATAACTATGGTCTAGATACACGATTATATAATCTAAGTCAGTCCGAATCTACAAAGGTATATATGAAATGAATTACAATACGTCCCTTTCCCTGCGTTTGAATAACAAGACTGTAATCTGAGGCAAGGTCAATATTTAGAAGGATATCATCGTCCTGGAGTTCCATCGTGATGAACAAAACACGTGAAATTTGGCCACCGATTATAATGTTTGCCAAATAAATGTGTACACTAAAAGCGCATGGTTGTTTCCATCGCCGTTGCATTTGTCGGATAAACGCATAAATGTTTATATATACTCAGACCGCGATATTGAAACGAACTTGAGAGTTGCGACCCTTCCGCTGCACCTTATCATCACAAATGAAAAAAATACAAACCCGCAAAATGTAAATATCCTTAAAACGGTTATACACCCCTGCCAGTATTACTTTTTTTAAACAAGAGGCAGTGAAAAAGGGTAAACGGGTAAAATTTCTCAATTTACCTCCCGTGCTTTATAAAACATAATATAAATATAAATATAAATTTTCACGTAACTGTTGTGAATTTTTAGTGTTGTTTTTCTCCAGTGTTTATATATATATAGATATATATATAGATATATATATATATATATATATATATATATATATATATATATATATATATAACTCTGGAGAAAAACAACACTAAAAATTCACAACAGTCTGCTTCACGGGATGCGACCCGATCATCAGGTGAATATGGTTAGAATGAAGCTATCGGCGTGGTTTGAAAAGCCGAGACTTTACGAGATTACGAGATTATGCTCAGGCTTTGTGCGATTCGGGGCTGGGGGGGGGGAGGGGGCACGTGAAAGACTGACACTGATCCTATTGTCCTCGGGGGCACAATAGGGTTGGTCGTGGTACACGTGCGTTTCTGGAACATACAGGGCAAAGAGGTTATTTAAATGTGTGTATATATATATATATATATATATATATATATATATATATATATATATATATAGCCAGTTGACAAAACTGATTAGGCAAGTGTGACGTAACTGTCCGACATTCGTACTCACCGGGCTTTTGAGAACTACTAATGGCGTCGGTCACAGTGGAGTTTCTGAGTAGGTGGCTTGTCCGTATCTTACAGCCCGGTTCTGCTGCCTTCGCCATCAAGCCGCTGCTAATGTGAATGAAGGAATTAAAGGCATACGGGCACTCCTTTATCATCAGTACTGCACAGTCGAAGTCTCTCTGCACTTCTCTGCATAAAAACAAATATTAATCAGTAGTGTAAAAATATTAGTATGATAATAAAAAAGATATTTCATTTCATGTGATATGGTTTTATTTCGACGTCCCTTTTTGCTTTTTAGTGATATTGCTTGTAGTTATATTGATGATAATAATAATAATCATAAAAAGTCCGACATAAACGGAGTGATGGTAATAATGTTAATATAACTATTATTAAAATTAATTATATTGATAACAAAAACAATAATACCAATAATAATGATACATAAATGAAGAAGTTATACACACTGCAACGAGGCTTTAAAATCCACCTGACATCAACCTGGCGAGTTTAAAAATCTGCCTGGTATCATCCAGGAGAGTTTAATACACCTATTTTTTTTTTATTTATCAGTATAAATAAGTGCTATAATTGTAATCTTAATTTATACATATATAGATATATCCCATGTATATGTATGTATATATTTATATATAAACAATTTATCATTGATATACATGTGGACCTTCGACGAACCCGGGCCCCCAGCGGTAGGAGACCCTTGAAGTATTGACAATTTAACAATTTAATAAATTGATTTTAAGTTTTACAATGGTATGAGAAGGTTGCTATAAATCACACAAAAACATCAAAGCTGAAAGTAGCATTATGATATTATAAGACGCCAAAATTTGCAAATAATGCATGTCTATCTGTACATAATGGTATTATGTGTAACAATTATGTTTAAGAATAGTTAATCATGCTAATAATCTAAATCATATTATTACTGAAAACATCACTCAGCTGTCATTAACAATGATCAATGTATTAAGAAATACCATCAGATCACTATTTAATCTCGCCTAGGCAGATTTTATACTTGCCTGGGTGATACCAAGCGTATTTTAAACTAGCCTATACGAGATCCACCTTGATTTATATCTCGTCTGCGTCATTCATATATATATATATATATATATATATATATATATATATATATATATATATATATATTTGATATAAATTTGAATTCTCTCACTGGAAATGCAAATAAAAATCTTACGAGCATTTGGGTCGAATTCCCCGTGCCATTTTTCGCTCTGTGGCAGACAGACACGTGCGTAATGCGTTGTTTGTTTTCTTTTCTCCGTCGTCGCAACCTGAAGAGATCGAGAGTCTTATCAAAAGGTACAGGACAACAGGACAACCCCCCCCCCCCCCCCCCGGACAACTACCCCTAGACAACCCCCCCCCCCCCCCCACTATCCCCTGGACATCTACCCCCGGGACATATGGCTTGGCTCTTTAATGGGTATTTTAATGTAATGGATGTTAAATATATATTTATGATACATTTTCTTTCAGTATAATTACGTTTCATTTGTGAGAATCTTAGTTACCATGATTATAAATACGGTACCAAGATAAGTGTTCGTAATTGTTGGGCTGGTCGCAATTATGGGGTGGTCGAAAGGGACTCTAGGCTATCAATAAGCGATTTCTCGAAATATTGATTGACTTTTCCCAAAAAAACCGTGACCATGGTTTCTGCAGATTTCAAACATATACACATCAGATAAAAAGGCCTTGGAAAGGCGAAGAACATAAGCTATAAATGAAGTACATACGACTATTTGTTACAAAGTTATGACGAAAATAACTTTTGACTTTTTTATGACCTTGACTTTTGTCCGATATTAATAAAAATTAAAAGGCTTCGGGGACATTTGATTTTCTATCAACTGTGTTAGTTTGAAACCGATCGCTGCAAAATTGTCCATTTTAGACTGGGGACAGACAGACAAACAAACATCGTTACAAACAGACATACGGAAATGGCCAACATGCTTGCCGACATTGAAGATTTCCGGCAACCAAAAAACATAGCGAAATATTAACATCGTAAATATGTAGCCAATCAGAGTATATATACCAACCTGGGTCACATATGTCTACAAGTGGTTTCGTCTTCAATTCCAACGTGCACGTGCAGTTGGTCTCGATTCTCCCGTGATTAGGTGTGCTTTCGTTAGATGGCGCCTCAGCGGCAGGTCCGGGAACGTTCAGTTTGGGGTTCCCTCTGCTCAAACTAACATTAATCGCAGAAGTGTTTGACGAGCACGTCTCTTCGTAAGCGTCGACGCATTTTGAAAGTTCAATCATGTCAATCCGACGCACCACTCTGGAGACAGAAATAAATATAAAAAAAAACCAAAAGTAAATCTGACCATTTAATATCATGGGATACAAGATGTATCATGTTTTCCCCTTGGTTGGCTGGCTGGTTGGTTTGTCTGGGAGCAATTTTACGCTAAAAATAATTTACTGATTTTGTTTAAATTGTGAGTAGGATATAACCATAACACACCAGGAACAACCCATTAAATTATAGTGGTGATCTGAATCTTCATCTTTTTTTTTTCAAAGGCATCTATTCTATTGTGATCAGTGGCGATTCCATTGTCCCAAAGTTAAAGCCGCCCGTTGATAGGAATAAGGGCCAGTTTTATCTCTGAAATTCATTAGGAGAACATTAAAGTCTGATTACAAAAAAATTATAGATTCATGATATACATTGAAAACTGTATCTGATATCAGAAAACATCAGAAATAGATAGGATATAATGTAAGATGTGAAGTATTATTATATTAATCGAAGAATTTTTATGCAGTGTGTAATTTTGTTTGAAAGAAAATATTAAATTATTGTTTCGATATTAGATTAACAGTTTCAACCAACTTGTTGTGTGATGGGAGGATATCATCCAGATCCCAGACTTTGCCCTGATTTGATTGGCTGGTACACATATGACATCATGGACTGAATTTTATCAACAACTCAGATCTAGTAAAGCATGTTTTATTCACTGCTGAAAATTTGGGACAGTGGCAGAAATACTGTGCTTTTAGACACATGGGATTTCCCAGTGTGTAACGTCACTGCCGAGATGGCAGGGCTCATAGATGTGCCAATAGTTTTTGAACAAATCACACAACCCAAGTTTTTTTTTAGGGGGATAGGTAGAAAAAAATGTTTTTCCTCAAGGAATTCGACTCATTTAATGTAAAATCTGTATTAATATTTTTTCATAAGCAATTATGTTATATGAAAATATAATGAGATTTGGAATACGTTTGCTCGACCTTTACCACCGGAACGGTACAATGGGCGGAGTCACTAGCTCCCTGTGGTTGGCTAATTTGGTCAGGGTTTCCTTTGGTCTGACATGCGCTGGACACCCTGCCCCTTGGACACAGAGTGGTTAATTAGTCCAAAGGTTATCATCATGCAGGGCAGGATGTAACAACTTAATTTCGCGTGATACAATATAGACATTGCTAGTATTTAAATATATCCATCACTCTATTAGAGACAAATACCTATAAGCACATTATTTAATTTTCACATTTTATTCAATTTCTAATATCCACACCTGTCAAAGATGTATAATATTATAGTTATTTATGCCAGAAATCTAGTTGCGTAACATTTCTAAAAAAACGGTTAGAATACACATTTAAATCTGTCTGGTATTCTAATACGCTTACAGTGAGATCATTTTTCAAACGTATTTTCATTTTGTTTTACTGGTCGGTCCTAGAGAAAAATTTTATTTTTTTACACAGTAAAATATTAAATTTTTTCTCTTGGACCGACCAGTAAAACAAAATGAAAAATTTACATAGTAACAAATAGAAATATGCAGGCTACCGCCATGTTGGTGGTCCTAAATGTGGAATACTCCCAAACGTGTGTTTTCATTAATTAAAAATAGCATTTCTTTCAATTTGTATATTATCACTGATAGTTGTTTCTATTCTCAGCAGCAATAAATATATTTTTAATAAAATGATGTGAATCAATTTATAAGTAGTATATGAGTGTTTTTGTGTGTGCATCATACGCAAAATCAGTTAAACTGGTACATGGGAGTTTAGCGCACAAGTTCAGCGTTTGCTTAAAGAGAACAATAGATCTTTTATGACTAATTAAATTAAAGGTTTTCAATTAAGCCTAAGTTTTTTCTTTAATTCTAAAGTTTTCATGTTTAGAAATACATGTTTTACTGTTTCTACCGCAGAGATGGATATATATAAATATATATATATATATAAAACACTTGAGAAAAAACAACACTGTAAATTCACAACAGTCTGTTTCACGGGATGCGACCCGATATTCAGGTGACTGCGGTTAGAATCCGCATTAGAATTAGATACTAACCGCATTCACCTGATGATCGGGTCGCATCCCGTGAAACAGACTGTTGTGAATTTACAGTGTTGTTTTCCTCCAGTGTTATACCGCTCTGGCCTAGCCTGAAGGCCATAGAGCACTTTAGAACGGAGTATATATATATATATATATATATATATATATATATATATATATATATATCCATCTTCCGATCTCAATCTGCCCAACAACCATTCGAATATAAGGTCTCCCATCTTAAAATGGCCCATTTAAACAAACAGAAAAATAAAAAATAAAAGATGAAGCAAATGTTAATGTATGATCCCCGTAATATACCTATTGTAGATTAAACTGATTTCCTGATCTACCAATAAACACCTAAAGATATGTTGGATCGACTGAGGCAATTAATTCCCCCCCCCCCTCACTCCAAGGGATTGTAAATTAAAAACAAATAAAAATGGAAATTATTGTCTATTCTTAAATTCCCTAGTAGGTAACCTGTCCCAATTTTTACCTAGACTAGCATAACATTTCTGTCGTTGTAGAAGTAATGTTTATGGTTAAATATTTTAATATATATATAAAAAGTAGTTCATGGGTGGAAAGTCTAAAACATTTCATGGTTTTATACCTTACATATTGTTTTAAATCTAGTTTTTTTAATACACTGTTACATTTTCTGGGTTTTTTTTTCCTGTTGCTATAATAAAATTATATAATATATAAGTATATGCTTTAGTAATATTTGATATATTAATAAGACATAAATATAAAACAATAAATATCAGTATATGTAAGTGCTAAGTTGTAACCAGTCCCCAGACATTGGGGATTGGTAAATGGGCATGAACTAACTTTAGATGGGTCTGAACCAATACCCCTTATCGGTTATTGGTTTGACATATTTCGCCATTTCGAAACCTGATTCTAAGACACTGGAGATCGATAAATGGGTGTGACCGTCCTTAAGATCGGTTATTGGATCCGACCTAGCTACATATATATATAGCTCTGCAGCTTTACTGGCAAAATCTAAGTAAGAATTTGGAGAAATGACGGAAACCTTTTATAAAAAAAAATAAGATACTGCTCTTTAAATCTGTAAAGAAATTCAAGAAATAACACTTCTGATTTTTGTAAAAGAGTAGCGGCGTGCCTAGGGTCATTGCCGCCCGGGGCAGTCTTTAAAATGCCGCCTCTTTAATAAAACATTACAAGTTCTGCAATTATCGGAATAGGTCCCAAAAACTGACGAGAGAGTCACACTCTTAGTGCCCGCTGATATTTTCCGTCCTCCTGGCTCAAAACACAGCTTATATATACATAGTTTTTTTTAAAACCGTAATCCGGAAATTTCCAAAGAACAGACTGGAAGCTTTTAGAACACAACGAAAGCGTTGTGTGTCCACACTCTGCGAGCAAACCAGAGTTCAACAAGTGCGGTCCCCATACCAACGCACAGGGCCCGCGCCTAACACGAATCAAAATACCAAGCACATGCTAAGCTATGCCAAATCCTGCGAATTATAAACGAATACATGTAACAATGTTTTCATATAAAAAAAATCCAATGTGTTGATAAACTATTATTCTGTTTTGTTTAATTACATATCCTAAAAATTAAAAGCATGCCTTAAATCAAGGCTAAATTAATATAATTTTAGAATTACCGATTATGCTTCGGCACTTTGCGAGTTTTTTTTTTTTTTTTTTTTTTTTTTGAACGTATGATTATTTGTTAATCATTAAAGTGTTTGAATAAATTTCAAGTAAATATATTATTGAATTACATATTACCTTGAAAATGATTTGTCATAATAAACGACAACTGTGTTTAGGTAGTGGATCATTAAATGGTTAATAACAGTACAAGCAAATATATCTTTGGCTGATACTTGATACGTATACTGAACACGTGGTATACATAGCAGTCTGAGGGATTCATCCCGCCGGTCATTTATAGTAGATTTATATTTGAAATGCCATTTTTCCAGATGTAATAAATCCTAAATAGGTCTGGGTAAAAGACTGCTATTATTCACGTCACATGAAAGATTATGCAAGTCATATTGACATTAAATTCTATAACCAGTGTGAATCAAAAGACATAGAAATTCAGGTAGTAGTCAACATATTCACGATAGTGTACATGTTTGTATTTTAACGAGACTGTGAGTAGGGGAAATCATGGAAAAGGGCATTTAAGTTTTTATCAGGCTGCTTATATATAATGGAGTTCCGGGGCATTTAAGAGTTCAAGAGTGGAGATTCTTTACACATTCCAAGGAAAGAGCAACAAAATTCGTTATAATATTTCCCGCATAATTTGTAAGAGAGACACTCCTTCCTACCACCATAGGTCAATGGTCTTTTTGCAGGGTTTTTCTCTTGCTAGTGCCCCCCTGTATAAAGATTTCTGTAAACGTAGAAGGCCATGAAATGATTATCATTGAATAACTTGTCGGATTATCGACGGCGTCCTGACATTGCAAGACCGCTGATCTAATAAAAAATAACAACATATCTGTATTTTTTTTCTTGCGTAGCTTGCCTCTATAGAGATCGCTCAAAAATAATTTGGTTCCGCTGCCCAGTTTATTCCATAATTCCTGAAATAATTGAAAATGGGACACAGACAAAAATACACCCAACATTTATATTTTATCACTAATAATAAAAAAGGCTAAATTTGTACTTTTATTGGAAATTTTCATCCCAATTCCTTTAACTGACTCCCAAAAATGCCGCCCCCAAAAATGTGCCGCCCGGGGCGGACCGCCCCCCCCCCCCCCTTAGGTACGCCACTGTAAAAGAAGAAAAGACTGGCAAATAACAAGCCAGAGAGTGACACCTCAAATAGACAGGATTACATTGACAAGAAAGTGAAATTAGGAACGGTTGTTAGGAGCGACGTGAGCACACCTGAGACAATTAATTATTCTGGTACAGAAATAATGTCGTCTTTTTACTGGTTATTTCAACTCACGTGACAGAGAAAGGAAAATCACGACGACTTGGAGATGTCAATCATTGTGCCAATATTCAAAAAATGATGAGTCAATGATTGTCAGAATTATATTGGGCATTCTCGTTGAGTGTACAGGGTTAATAGCTAGGATACTGGAAACTAAATAAACTCTTAATTGTGAGTCAGATTAGTGGACAAAAGTAATCAAATGTGACAAAGAAGCTCATATATGCTATAAGAATTTACAAAAAGCATTCGATACGGTACCATTGTAGGCACTTATTAGATGAATGTTTGCCAGGCGTTGTAAAACGGATACAGATATTCTGATGAAAAATGCTGATGCCAAGAGAGAACCGATGACAAGGAAACAGATACGTTCTATGCCACCAAAGGAGTTCGTCAAGGATGTATAGTAACAACCATTTCATTCATCATTCTCATGTGAGTATGAGAGTATAGCTGTGCTCAAGAAATGTGTGTCATGGCTCAGTGACATAATGGTTAGATCACAGGGCAGCTCTAAGATGAAGGCGACCACTTATGTTGATGCGAAGTCCGCGATATGAAATAAGTAACGTATATCACAATGGTAAAGAATGAAAAACTAATTATGGTGGTCAAAGCTTAATTTCATTTTCTTTGGCTAATTTCAGTTTCCGCTCCGAAACAATGTCGCATATAAATTATAGCCAATTTTACGTTATTTTATATAATTATATGTTCAACATATGAAACATTTATAATTTACTATGTTATTGATTAATGTTATTATTTTATGTTGATTATTATCTGTAACATCTCTCAGACTGTAGTTCATGAATTAAAAAGTAATTTCATAGCTTATATATCCGGTTGTTGTTCTTGTGGTATTTAAAATAATTTATTCTGAAATGATTAAAGATTACTGATAATAACTTTATCACGGTGATGTGGTCAACATTCCGTAATTGCCGCGAGCCTTAATTGCCTACCGCACACCAATAGACGTGTTTCTTCAAAAGATATTATTTGAAGTGTGTGGGACTAACAGATGATTCGTGACGTAATTCCGCCAGAAAAAAAGAGAAAATCAACTTTATGTTGCACAAAACTAACCCCGGAAATCTGAGACTGGTCCAGTCGGTATGTTTTACTCCAGCGCCTGACAGCCTTTATGATAGTCGAAGGTTCTCTCATCGGGTAGAAAAATATGTAACTAATTGGTTTTTATTACACCACCAGGGGTCGCTGACAGGCATAAATAACCTAAGACGGATAGTCAAGGTTAGACTGGTACCCTGCTCTATTATAGCCCTCAGCCAAGCATAGAGACAGGCGTACAACGCCATCTTAAGTACTCCCAGTTGCAATTCCTGACTTACCTATAGACTGGTTCCAACTCCAGTATGCACGCTCATGCCGGTTGTCATGGACGTTCAAGTGATCATGGTTGATTATCCGTGGAGATTTCTTATAAAATAACTTTCTTTTGTTATTTCTAGTTTTAAAATAATGAATTATGAGTTGTTGCACAAAAATTGAATGAGTGGTGTATAGATAATACGATATAATGAATCTTTGATATTCCACTGTACGTAGCAGTGGTTTATTATTAATATCTATTCATTAATGTCACACTTAATGTACGTACAGTCAACTTTTTGTAACTTCTCCGAGCAAACGAAATGCTTATTTGTATCATATATAATACATACTGGAGTTGGAACCAGTCTGCCGGGAGTACAAAAGATAGCGTTGTACGCCCGTCCCTATGCTTGGCCTAGAGCAGCGGTGCCATAATAGAGCGGGGTACCAGTCTAAGTCAAGGTTACCTTTCATTGAACATGGTACATAAAAGGAGGTCACATGGTCATGTTTATTCACATGGCCCGGGGTCATAACCCTGAATTGAAGTTTATTTGGACCTATTTCTCACATGGCCAGGGGTTATTACCCTGAATTGTAACTTGGTCATATTTGACGTTCACAAACAAATCAAGCCAATATTATACACATTATTACGGCGAATCAATGTATTCTCTATAACAACTGTGAACTTTTCTTTGACGAGTCAGTACAAATAGTAACCCGGTGGAATTCCGGCGAACGATACCATAATTGTTTTATATCATATGGCCACACATACACCCGAGGCTTGATCGGCAACGGTCGGCCGCGGTGTTCCAAATGCAAAACTGTAGACCTACCTGCATATTTGGTCGCGGTTTACGTAGGGGTTTGAGTTGTCCATGATCACCATGGAATGCCAAAGCTTCCGCGCCTGTCGTGCCGTTATACCAAACATCTGAGACACAACGTCAATGACCTCAGCGAAGCATTCGATCTCCTCATCCGATCCACACCATTGGCTTCGCACTGGGTTAACTGAAGATAAAACAAGAGCAATCAAGTTTTGCGTAACGCTGTAGTCATTACCTCTGAATTATGTGATAAATGGGAGTTAATAAGGAGAAGGTAGCGTTCGGCACGTGGTTCTAGTGGTATTTTACCTCTGGCGATCTCATTTAATTTGCGCAGAATTTGCAAAGAATCCGGTTTTGGTGGGAAACTTTTTGTACATATTTCTGAGCTTTACAACAATCAACAAAATTTTTACTAAGCCATCACAGCGATCCCAGGGTCGGGTGACCTCTGACCTAATTAAAAAGGCAAAGATCTTGCCAAGAATCGATCTCAGGCAAATTATGATACTTTTTATTATATACGTGGGGTTGTAACAAAATCCATAATATCATGATAGATTAGCTCGGCGACACAACAAAAACTGGTGATCTGTGACGTCATTAAGAAAGCAGGGCTGGCTAAATTCATCAACGTTTATGTTTTTCGTGATAAAAGTTGTACTGTCGGTTGAATATTTGTCCTATATTTTGCAAAGGAGCAATTTTTGTCACCGGGTGCATTTTGCGGGAAAATGTGTTTTTTTTTTATTCAGTAAACTCCGTCAAATGCTGACGGGTCTTTTGCAGTGGCGTCAATTTTTTTCTTCCAGAGAGGAGGCGGTGGGGGGGGGGGGGGGGGGTGACTTGCAGGCATAAACACACACATAACCGTATGTATATTTACGCATTTTAGCGTCTATATAAAACATATCAAATATGTATAATTAATCATATTTCAAATATCTATATAATTAATACGGAGTTGGGTTTTTCCTAGACCACGGTTTATCTGCTTCCTTTTCAATTTGACACTCAAAATACGGCAGACGTATCGGTGGTGTGCTCTTCTAGGACAAGTTTGTTTTATTTTGCGAGATTTAGCCCCCTTAAGCTGAATAATTAATAATTTTAATAATTCCCCATTAGGTGTCCCTATTTCTAATGTGCTGCAAAGTCCTTCACGCCTGTGACACTTTTTCAGGAGGTGTCTCGGGGATTTTCACTGGCCTGTTAAGACCATGGCCAGAGCGCATGTACTGCCAAACATTTCCGTGCAATACGCGGTCACGCAGGTCCACTTTAATCCCCATTGACCCAACATATCCATTGTAACCCCTTTAAAGGAATTTTCTCTCTTTAAAAGAAGTATAGGTTTTTAATCCAAAGACCACGTGACTCTGCTTTCAATGCGAGGGCTATTCAGTTTGGTCGGCACTGAGTCCAGTGATGTGACCACCGTTTGACATTATGGGTTACAGACATGTTGATTTTATACATTCAAAATATCTTTCCAAGATAACCATGATTTCAGAAGTTCGGCCAAGTCATTGTTTAATGATTTTTTTAAAGAAGCCCCACAACTTAATTATCATTCGGGTTGGGTGGGGGGAGGGGGGAGGGGGGTTCACATATATTTGGAAAGATCCGTTGTCTGTAGGGACGGTGACACATGAAAAAATATCACCAGTACATCTTTAAATTGATAACAAACTAGAATATTTAGTCAGGGCGTACAGACCTCCACCAGAATCTCCTTTAATATTAGTCATGTGTTCACATGCGTGCGTTTCATGTGTGAACCCTATCAAGCTTCAGTAACACGAGTTCACCTTGCTAATGGCAGAACAAATAAATACGAATGGATGGCTTCCACACGGGGACAAAGCAATGGTCCTTTTTCATAATGGTTTATAAGAAAATATATATTGTGGTGATTCTTATTACCTACAAAATGAAATGGACTATTGAAATGTCTTCACCCTAACCCTCTTCAAATGTTAAGCAAAACATTTTTCGCCTGTCACGCTTTTTCAGAAGTATCTTTCCATTATAACCATGGTTTTAATAGTTCGCCCGATTTATGGGTTTTTTCGAAAAAAAATATTTCCAAAAGAAGCCCGGGGGAGGGGGGATTGCAGACACCTCTAAGGGTCCTCAATCTCTTTGGAAATTTGAAACCCCCGCCATAATCTACTAACCAGTCATTCGTTCATATGTGTACGTTTAATGTAAAACAATGTTATGGTTCAGAAACACGGGTTCACCGGGCGGGTGGCAGAACAACTGCATACGGATGGGCGGCTTCTACTTGGGTGCAAAGGAATAGCCAATTATAATTATTCCTTTGTGGAATTGTGATTATGGTAACGTATGCAGTTTACTCTACCCCTCTAAAAATGTTCAGCACAATCTGTATATTACAATGGTACATTTGCTGAAAGACAGTGCCAAACCAGGGCTATAGTGGTTTCTCTGTAAATGCTTTCATCGAAATATATCAACCTGCTTTCTTTTTATCTGAGAGAGTTGTCGATTTTGCATCAGATCTGCTTTTTCCCTGACAATTTACAGTACTTAAACTAACAATTTAATACTGTTGGAATATATATTTCTGGGCCTATCTTTTTACATTGGCAGTTATACATATTGCGTACAAGAAGCTTAAACGACATATGCAGGTGTATTCAAATAACGCATGTGTCTGTTAAAAATGCCTTAGACTATACCCTCAACCGACTACACTGATAAACATCGTTTTTCACGATGTCGCCTGTGCTTCAACTAATACAAAGCATCTTTCATATAATTTCACGGTAGAATGCTTCTTAATACAACCGTTATATCTACGATATATATCTGTGTATTTTGGAATAGAATGATTTTTCTTTCTTTGTTGATTTTTTGGGGGAGGGTGAGAATTCTAGGAGAAGTAATCTTTATATCATATAAGGAAAAAACATGAAAAAAGTTCAGGCAACAACCTTAGGATTAAAATAGGCGTCTTTTAGTTCATATCAGCTCATTACAAAAATATGCATCAGATGCAGCCGTGGAATTTCCATGGGTGCAGCTAGTATTATAATTAATTATAAGATTTTAGAAAATATGATATTATGTTTTCAAATAAGGTATCATATAACTTTATCAGTTAATTATAAACTAAGTTTAGATATAACATTTCACTGTTAACTCATAAAAGGGGAACAAAAGTCTATAATTATATTTATTAATATATTTAATTTACAATATGTAAATATTATTCTCTGAATATAGTGGGGATGATTACATTGACCATCGTCCCTTGCCAAAAAGTGGGGGGATATATGCCGCACCCCACCCCATTAATGACGTCTCTGGTCTTGCCCTCACATACGTTAGTAATTCAACATCATCCAGCACATCACCTGGGTCAGTTGGCCAATAACGAGATGCAAGTGATTACACTGCGCAGAATCGGACTCAAAAGAGGTAGAATCTGCTGATTAGAGTCAATCTCCGCACAGGATCAAGATCTATTGAGACAACGATAGGGCCCTGCTATTGCTAGGTCAACCGGTACGCTACTTCAGCGGCTACCTGGCACCCACTGTATACAAACATGACGGACCACATGGACCTGAACTACTCTGAACTCCTAGGCCGAATTCGTATTCTCCGGAGACCTCCTGAAGATGAAGCGGGGTGTTCCGAGTGGAACCAGGACGTCACCAGAGAACCACACCCATTTACCAAACACGTGTTTTAACCGTGTGGCACTCGGTATTTGTTTATAAACACCGCCACGTCGCCGATATCGCGGCGCAATTTAGATACTCGGGTATAACGAAATTTCAAACAAAAAAGACAATAATATTCTTTTAAATCGTTATATTTGGAATTAATATTGTCAATGCATGCTCTATATTTTTGCTCCATCTATATATTTTTAGCGTAAGGCGATTTTTGTAATTTTGTAAATTTTCGTAATCTCCTCCGATACCACCGTACGGATTGCCCTAATTTTCGACATACATATGCTCCGGGTTTGTCTGAACAGATTCCACCCATTTTTATTTACAATATTTGCGTATTACGTGCATAAATAATAATTTTAATATTTGATCCCCCGCCGGCGCCTCTTTTCTTTGTGTCTTTGGGCCCGGTAACACAATGGCGGGACAGAGTTTTACTCCGGGGGCCCTTTCCGGAGTTTTCGTACATTTGCGGTCACCGGCCCGAAATAATCCCCCTTGGTGGTCCCTTCTCAAAAGATAACCTCCGCGCGGGGACAGGGTCTATTTTGCACAAGGAGATCTCATGAGGAGAATGCTCAAAAGGGGGTCTTTGAAAGAATTATAATTACACGAATGGTATTGCATTATATATTAATTTCTATTATGAACAATGTTAATTACTAGTACACGAGGGAGGGTATGAGAGGGGGTAACCCCTTCCATACGGGAAAATATTTGAATAAACCAAGATGGACATAAGATGGAATTTTCACAAAAACATATGAGGATTTGCTGTTCCTTAGAAACTGCATAATGTAGTCAAACGTTAGATGGGATCAATATTTCATATATATTTCTTCAAACGTTTGAAATAAAATTTCAGTTTTTTTCAACATGCAATGTGAATGGCGATAAGGTGTATCCATGTTAATAATTTGTAAAATATTATTTCTTAAATGCAATGTTCGGGTTAAGATATATGGAATGTTGAAGTCTAATGCTGAACTTTGCATTATACTGTGGTAAAAGGGAATATGCGAATACCTGTGATTGTGTTTAGAAAATTTAATCATAATTAGACAAAGTGAAATTCCGAGAGAACGGCGATAAAACCGGGGGTAGGGGGATGTCCCCCCCCCCCCCCCACCCAGACTACGCTGCTGTAGTGAATGCATTGAATGTCTCACTGGAAAACATTGGCTCAAGAATGGTCTTTGGTACGGTGGCTGATTTAGGACACAGAAAAAAAATATTTATCTCGACATCTCGAGATAATATCTCGAGATCTCGACTTAACATCTCCGGATCTTGAGATAAACATTTTTTTTTTCTGCAGCAAAACTTTTTTTGTGAAACTTTATGTCGAGATCTCGAGATGTTATGTCGAGATCTCGAGATATTATCAAGAGATCTCGAGATAAATATTTTTATCTCTTTGTCCTAAATCAGCCAACGTACTTTGGGGATGTGTGATATTAAAAAAAAAATACAGCCATTAAATATGTTTCATACTATAATGCTTCCGCGAACTTCTGCGCAGCGGGATCGCCCGACCATGTGAGTGCTCAGTAATTGTGCGTAATAGGGAATGCAATTATCGAGGACACGTCTCAGCGCTACTGTACTATATCATGCAAGATAACAGGTTCCTTTAGTGGCGGATTGACGGGCTCAGAGGGCAACTTTAAATAGCGATGTTCAACATAAAATATTTTCATATGAAAATGGTTTCATTTATCATATAAACTTCTCCGAAAAATTATCCGGCCAGTCTCTGGGCTTCAGTGAGCTTTTTATCCATAACATAATACATATAATGGATCTTCATGTTTATATATACATGACACCGTACGGATTGCCGAGATCTTCGATATCAATATGACATTCCATCATTCGTCTAAGTCATCCAGACTCAAACACAAGGACAAATCAACGACAGAATACTTACACCAAATGACGTCTTTAAAGAGATCTTATGACGGTAATATTGTACAAACAAGACATTCAACTATGAAAGATTATTTGACATCAGAAATATCTGCTTGCCGCAAACCGTGCGAAGCACGTGTATTTCTAGTTGACTGAATTATTGTACTTTACAATTCCCCTTACGCAACAGATCGATTTCGGCGTAAAAGCGTGTTGAGCGCACGACCGCTTGCAGGAGATTTATCCTTGATATTCAAGGATAGGCCATCTGTGTTGAGAATGGGTTAGGGTTTGTGGGATCCAAATATGTCATCCACAATGCACCAGGGCTTCTATATACACCAGTGGCGTAGGTGTAAATGCAATGAAGAGGGTAATGCTGTCCATGCAAATTTATTGGACAAGAATTGTTTCAAAGCACATTACATAAACTTGGGTGTTTTGTGGTTAGGGCTTCACGGAATAAGTAATAATTTGTAAACATAAGCTGGTGAATTATAAAAAGAAGATGTTTCCTTGACCTGTAACCCATTTTGAATTTAAAGTTTGACAGTTAAAGGGACATAATCAGGAGCAATATTATAGCTTTTCTTTCACTATCAGTTCTGCTTTGCTTAATGCCAAGAGTTTACCAGCAAAACCATCCCAGCACACAGTCTCAGTTCCTCACATACGGTTGTTTAAAACCTTGGTATGGCTGTACGTGTTGGTTAACACAGTCCATGTGTGTCTGTTTACCAGAACATGGGCGCGTGACCAGCTGTCTGATTATAAGGGGCAACATGCGCTATTTCAGCCAGCGGGAACAAGTATTACATTTCTGGGGCCAAGTCAGTCATTGCATTTCCTGATTGGCACGTGTTGAAGCTCTGCGCTGCACACAGCCCCAGGCACTGTCTTTATGTTAACACCTGCGATCGCGCCCAGTCCACTGTTTTTAACACTCGTTTACAGGAGTACGCAAACAGTTTCAAGGCAAAAGTTTGGCAGGTACAGATTTATTTCAAAGTGAAGAAGCTGTTTTTTTTTGTGTTAACTCAACATGCTTTTATAGGTGATTGAGCCCCTTCAAGACAAGTAGTTCCGACCTTCTCATATCGAGCGCCATCGACGCTGGCGGAATAATAAACTAAACGCACCTATACTGTCTGCCGCGTAGAGTATATTTTAACGTGAAATTAATCCCTATTCGCTCAGTTATAATAGTAAATGTGCACTTGTAGATCTGCATTTGTACATTTCTAAAATAAAAAATTTTCTCCGATCAGAAAACCACATTTTATCCATATAAGTAATATTTGGAATTCGTTGTTTTGGCTATACAAGATATGTGTTACGACCTTGTTTAAACACATCTTTTTAAAAGAGCATACCAACTGTTTTAATAATGACTAATAATGCATATTTTTAAATGCTTCTTTTATATCTTGCAATATATTATTTCATAGTGTCTACATATAATTATTGTATTTATAATATGCAGCGAAACAGAGTATTATACACATTTTCTCGTTTCATTTTGGCTCTTTATAAATTCAAATTTAATTCAATATACTGTTCAAGAGAGAACAACCTACCTCCGTTTGCAGATAACAGATTACCAACGGTGAACATTAAAATAGGGAATGTCATTTTAGACAGTTTGAAAGCTTCATGTGTTACCTTCACTAAATTTTATTAAATTCAAAAGGGGCATTTAATTCACCTCAATCTGATAAACATGCTGCGGTGTTACTTGTATTTTGTACATGTATATAGATTACATTTTCATTCATTGTAATGTGATATTCTGATACATGTATTTTTGAAAATAAAGGTTGACAAAATGCCTTAGGTTAAGGTTACATCGCTGAGAGAAAGCTATATATTTAAATTCAATCCAAAGGTGTTTTAAATTCATATTAGACCCATAAAGGATAATCATTTAAACATGGTACATTGTTCATTTTGACGGTGTACATATGTTTGAAATGTTCGTTCATTTTCATATGATATTTTAACATGAACAAAGTTTTAAATGTTTTAAACAGTACGTTATTTAAACTACCCACTAACGGTAAGCTATATTTAAGCCGGCAAATGCTAAACTAGACAACTGTATCTCAAACGTGTTTTTCTCCTATATCGTGTTGTTATCTACATTAAAATTGAAATTGTAAATTTTGGTTAAAACGAAATGTTAAATTCCGTTTTTATAAAGAAAGACGTAGGATAGATAAGTGGTAAAACACTCAAAAACGTGTGCAAAGAAAACTCTCAGAATATATTCATAGTGATTTACAATGTGGTATGAAATGTAATTTTCCAAGAAGCAACTTGGATTTTAAGTAAGAAGTTTCTAGGTGAAATGGTTACGATTTGTGCTCTGTTAATAGAAGACTGGACGGACAGACGGACGGCAGAACGATGGACAAAATGTGAACGTTATAGGTCATCATAAATCGTTTGAGCATAAAACCAAACTTTTTCTTGTGCATGCGCATAAATAACAATATTCAATAAATAGTAAAACAAGATAAAACAAATTGCAAAAGCAAAAGAAACAGTACTTACACGACAGTGATACAATCGTTGCAGCACATACAAGGACTGATACAGAGCTAAATACGGCCATGTCTACCGCGGAACTTCCCTAAAATGTTGGGTGTAGACAGGCTTGCAGAACTTTAAAGTGTTATGCGGAGCTGGGCGTTTCTAATAATTATACGAAAAACGCATGCGCACACAACTGCGGATAGATTATAACTTGGCATTTAAGCCTTCAGCTTTGGAAAATTTCTTGAGTTTCTGCCAAATTAACAACACTGGTTAATATAATAATTGGACCGATATTTAGAGCTAGACAGGGCATCAAAGGTGTATTGCTGAAGAAAGCATAGACAAGCTATTACTTTTGTTCTCACTGAAAAATGGTCGACCTTTTAAGTACAACACGTATTGCATCCAAAAATGATAGAAAGAAAGTTTACTCTGGAAAGGGGCCACAGGCCCAAAGTTCATGCAATACAATACAATTCACAAGTCTTAAATAATAAGTGAAATGGAAAGATCACCACTATAAACATATCAATTAAAATAAAAATAACACTGAGTCTTAAAGTACAACGAAAATGTAAGAGAATAAAGGAATAAATAAAAATAGAAGCTTCAATTAAACATAGACCTCACTTTTAGTTTGCATACCTACACTTAGTATGTATGAATAAGAAATAACCATTTATATATAATCATATTCAATTGTATTAGTTAATGTGGACTAAGACATCATCTTTACTAATTTACAACACAACAATATGATTAATGTCATTGAGAATGTGAGTTAAATTACGACGGTATATATCAATCGTTAGTGAAAATACCGTAAAAAAATAAATAAATATTAAATATAATTAGACGCCAACGTTCTTCTAAAGCTGCAGCAGTTGGTGTATTACTATTTACTTTTAGAACAAACAAAATTTATATTGAACTCCCCCAATTATCTCCACTCTGTTAAAACCCCACAGTTCACTACCATACAAAAGAATTAGCACAACCATATAGTACTTCAGCCAGACCCCAAAATTTGGATCATCGGTACAATTTTAGTGACAAATTTACACCAAGTGTGCCTGATAGGTATACATGTGTAGGTAATAAAATGCCTGATAGCAGTATGAAAGTGGTAGCTTTCAGTGAATAAATGGATGTTTTATGTCGGATGACGTATACATTTTTTTTATTTTAAAGGACACCGACTTCAGAGTGGTTATAAGCCCCAAACATCTTAACATGCAAAACGTATCAAGTCAAATTTTGTCTCAAACGATAGCTTTAACGACACGCTTCAGTATGACATGCTTTTTATGACCACTTGGTGTATACTGCTTAAGTAATACATTCTTATAGTTACACTCAACCCGAGGAAAAACGATAAAGCGCTGGACCTAGAATCTTCTAACTTGACATACAGAGAGGTCCATGAAAAATCTCCTTGGAAACCTGAAATTAGGTCTCTGTTACCTATATTCACCCAGCTATAAGGCTCCGAAGTACCCCCCCCCCCCCCAGAATAATGAAAAATTTCATACAAAGCTCAAGTATCTCAACAACTAATGCATTGATCACCATGATTCTTTGCATGAATATTGATCATGGAGTGTTTCATTAGTTTCTGCAGACTTGTGGCGCCACCTGTATTTTTTTTTATTTTTTTACAATTTTTTTTCTATATTTTTGAGACCTTTAAAGATGTGGTAATCTTTTAACAGGGCACAAATTGTAACCCCTGTACCTAGATTCTCTGACTTGACATCCTGAGAGGTCCATGAAAAATCTCCTAGGAAACCTGAAATTGGGTCTCTTTTACCCATATTCTTCCAGCTATGGGGCCCCGAAGTACCCCCGAAAATAAAGGAAAATTTCATACAAAAGCTCAAGTATCTCAACAACTAATGCATTGATCACCATGATTCTTTGCATCGATATTGATCATGGAGTGTTTCATCAGTTTCTGCAGACTGGTGGCGCCACCTGTATTTTTTCGATATTTTACAATTCTTGTCTCTATTTTTGAGACCTTTAAAGATGCGGTCATCTGTTAACAGGTAACAAATCGTAACGGCTGGATCTAGAATCGTCTTACTCAACATCCAGAGAGGTCCATGAAAAATCGCTGCGGAAACCTGAAATAAGGTCTCTGTTACCCATATTTACCCAGCTATTAGGCTCCGAAGTACCCCCAAGAATAATGGAAAATTCCATACAAAAGCTCAAGTATCTCAACAACTAATGCATTGATCACCATGATTCTTTGCATGGATATTGATCATGGAGTGTTTCATTAGTTTCTGCAGACTGGTGGCGCCACCTGTATTTTTTTTTTATTTTTTTACAATTTTTTTTCTATATTTTTGAGACCTTTTAAGATGTGGTAATCTTTTAACAGGGCACAAATTGTAACCCCTGTACCTAGATTCTTCTTACTTGACATCCTGAGAGGTCCATGAAAATCTCCTAGGAAACCTGAAATTGGGTCTCTTTTACCCATATTCTTCCAGCTATGGGGCCCCGAAGTACCCCCGAAAATAAAGGAAAATTTCATACAAAAGCTCAAGTATCTCAACAACTAATGCATTGATCACCATGATTCTTTGCATCGATATTGATCATGGAGTGTTTCATCAGTTTCTGCAGACTGGTGGCGCCACCTGTATTTTTTTCGATATTTTACAATTCTTGTCTCTATTTTTGATGCGATCTACTGTTAACAGGGCACAAATCGTTACCGCTGGACCAAGAATCTTCTTACTTGACATCCAGAGAGGTCCATGAAAAATCTCCTTGGAAACCAGAAACTAGGTCTCTGTTACCCATATTGAAGCTATGGGGCTCATGATTGTCACCAATTTGGTGTGCTTATAGTTCTTGATGAACTTGAACTAATTTGCATGAACTATGATGCCACCTACATTATCTTAATTAGTTGCCTGTGCAAGGACATATTGTTAACATGTAAGTCGGCAGAGTCATGACCCATGGGTCACTTGTTTTTGTCAGCTATAGGTTGTCCTAACTTATGCAAGCCAAAAAATATAACTCCTTTCCCTCCTTGCTTATTTATTGGAGATGATCAAAAGATGACTAAATAAGTATGACATTTTTTTTAATGGTAAGAAGATTCAATCTAAATGTAGCTTACCGATTATGATTGACTAGAGCTGAATTTGTATTTCTTAGTTTCACTCTCTATTGGTCCATCATTATTCGCGATTATGAACAATGAAAAATGATCATGTAAGACTTTTAAGTTACTTTTTGTGGATGACAGACTGCCATTATCAGTGTGATTTATATCAAGGCACAACTCGTAATCGCTAGACCTGGGATGTTCAGACATTGTGTATACAGGTTCTCTTAAACTTTCCTTAGTAAATAAGAATTAGATCACTGACCAATAAAGATTCAGCTAAGCATTATGACCAGTGGGGCACTTAGTAAAGCTAAACATTTGAAACAACAGGAGAGGTAACATATTATAATATATTTAAGATATAGAATTTGTTCACCTATGTAAAGTATCACTGTTCAGCGTGAATGTTTGCTGTGTGATAAAGAATCCTTAAAGAATTGTTTGTTACATTGATTATTTCACAACTAGGCCCTTGTGTATTTTGAACTTTCATATTCCAGAATAAAACTACCTAAGTAATGTCTAATGTTAGGTTTAAAGGGAAAATAAGCTATATCAGTTTATAAGTGATCAGATAAATATGCAATCGCTTTCTGACAGAAAAAGTGGAATTTGAAAATCGTTTCGTCATTTTTATTTTGGATTATCACCGGGGCTTTTATAAGTCTATTATATCTTATAGGTATTTCAAGCCTGGCTACCTTGCCAAATCAAGTCATAAGAAAGTTAGCACTTGCAAGGAATTAAAATAGAAATCACCAGAAGAATGACAGATCATGTATTGTAATGTTTAATATCATGTGTGTTTCTAGTGAAATGTTAAAATGAAAGAAAAATAATATGAAAATAAAACTTTTTTAGAATATGTATGTAGAATATGTAGTTAGAATTATATCCTATACTTAGCGAGAGATTATATTATCTTAAGGGCAAAACCATTAACCCCATTTATATTATAACTGTTCGGTTAGTACAACAGTCAATGATTAATATGATCTCCGTCAAACCTGGGGAATGACAGGACACAAATTTCTTTGACCGTTTAGTGAAAAATTGCATTTTTAATATTAAAAAAAGGATCTTAATGACACTCTATGGTGCAAGTACATAGCCCGAGGCGAACCATGTATGTCTTTCAATCCGGTAAAGTAAGTTGACACTGGACTTCTAGGGTTTTGTTTGAGACATATTCCCTGAACTCCCGAGTCAAAGCAGGTTCGAATTAATTAAGATGTCTTCAACTTCAACAGCTGATTTTATTAATTTGGGCTTATCACTAGCATTTACTAGACTTTGTTTTAACATACTGGCATTAGAGCAAACTGGTATATATATTCATGTTAAATCTCTGTTTACCTAACGGTTCAAATGATGATTTAGTTTCCGTTACAGAAAGTGGTATTTATTTAGAAATCTCTCTCCTTTCAGAAATGTTAACAGTATAAAACAGAGGCAACTCAGAATGGATAACTTACAGCTCTGCTTCACAGTTAGTCCTGACACAAAGGCAAACTGCAATATCGATAATTTATTTAGGGTGCAACCCAAGCAAAATGGGTATATTTACTGCTCTTGCCTTGATTTTATATGCTAATTTTGTAGGAAATATTTGCATGGAAATACCTCAGCAGACAACATAGCCCTCTCTCAGCTCTTTTATATTTCATGTAAGAAAGCGAATTTGGCCAGAAGTGCAGATACGGCGGCCTAGTTACGATATGACAAGTGACTTAGGCACCAATATAACATAAACTTACAAATAAAAATATACTGCTTAAAATGACTAGTCGCCCTTTTTTCGACAGGAGACATGCAAAAAAAATATAAATATATATTTATACAACTAGCCGGTTACCCGTGACTGCATACATGTCATGTGTGACATTGGGCTTGCGACTTCCGAGTTTTAGTCTATATATCGGCCCCCGATAGAAGCCCCCTGGAAAAACTGGGAGGATTAACCAATCAGGGTTCGATAAGTGCGTGGGTATGCGACACAAAATTACTAAAAAACATCAACCGGGCATTAATTGTTTCTGCAGACAGTTGGTGGCAATGAGACATGTATCGACTAACTTAAAAAACGGAATAACACCTTTTTGTGACCAACCCCTTATTAAAAAAATATATTCGGGTGCCAGACATGTTTTTTCTTCAGCTAAAAGACTTCAGACTTCATTAATCACTTGATAAAAACCAAACTGGTTACGGTTGGTCTTATAAAAACTTTAACAACATTTTTTAATAAATTAGTTAAAATTATACAAATTACTATGATACATGGTGAGGAAAAGTATTCATATCTTTGGAATTTAGATAGCTATATACATGAATACACACCAGATGAAAGCTATAAATGTCTACTTAAACTGACATCAAACTTGTTTTAAAACAGGAAATATATATGACGTTATATCTAAATAGTAAATATATTTATTTTTTTACAGTATGCACCGCATAATTGCAATTTCGGTGCAAGGACATTTCAAAACAGGCTGATATTTTAAAGATAGCTACCACTTTAATACTGCTATCAGGCATTTTTATCATCTACACACATACAGCTTTCGAAAAAAATCATTGAAAGCAATTGTCACCTGTTTGGTACCGGTGACTCTCAGGCTGATGTACTAATAGTATTAAAAAGATAGAGCAATTGTTAAACACTTACATGTTCACATTTTTACTGATTTTTTTATAATATATATGACTTTATTAGCTTGAATTGCTTGTATTTTATGTGTTTTGTCCACGAAGCTCTATTAGTAAAAACAATGCCCATGCAGGTACTTATAGTTAGTCACCTCATCCATATTTGTACCTTCTAGGTACCATTTTTTATTTACGAAAAGTGCCCGCAAGTCTAAATACCATAATTTTAGTCTTATTTAAATTCACTTTCATTCAATATTCCTTACAAAGTTTCCCAAATTGAGAAATTTGTTTCTAGAGTCTTCCAGATGCATCAGAAAAAATTACTATGTCGTCTGCAAACATTAAAGTCATGAGATTAGGAAGGTATTCGTTTAGATAAATTCCTTGGCATCCAGTGTTATTTAATATCGTGTGTCCTTCATTGATAAAAAAAAAAGAAAATGATACTGAACTTACCATGCTTCCTTGTCTTGTCCCCATAGTGCAATTAAAATATTCTGTGACCCCATTCTCTCAAAGGATACATGGTCCAAAATTGATACCTTATAGGTAATTACGGTATATTCTTCCTGCTTACAACGTATACATTTCCGTTAATTAGAACACTGATAATTGTTTCGTATTCTGTTTAACGGTTGTACGTATTATGTTGGTTATAATCAAATATTCCGATAAATAATGTATAGCTTTTTTATAATTTTTATTATAAACAAGATGATTTACAAGATAGTTTTAACTCTTATTTTGAGACAATGTGTCATGCATAATATTTTGATTATTAGTTTATGGCGCTCCCTGCTTGGTGAGTTGTAACACGTATACATGTATATCATATTAATTATATATCAGAAACTGTTTAATATTGCATATATATATACAGTTACTGTATAACTGTTGTTGACTTTTTGTTCCCGAATGTTTCTAATTCGCGATATTCGTGAGAGGAAAATTATAGCAAAAATAAAACCTTCGTTAATAGTAAGGCAATCGTCGAAGAGATGGCTACTATAAATAATAACAGATCATGTACATTACTCCTAAATCAAAGATTTAAGGATTTTATATGATATAAGATATTTTAAAAATACCTGGCAAGATTTAACAATCTTTCTATGTTAGTTTTGGTCTCTGTACAGTTTTTTTTTATTCTGGGCACACATTATTTAATATAATCAAATTATAAGATAATTGATGTATAATGGGTAGTGCGATCGCGAAAATTGAACCCTCGCGAAACAATGTGAAAAAAAGAAATTGCGAAATTTTATCCGCGCGAATATGAATCTAACCAGTGTATATATATATATATATATATATATATATATATATATATATATATATATATATATGTGTATATATATATATATATATATATATATATATATATATATATATAACATAATGGTTTTGGTGAATTTAAAAGACCACAATAAACCTCTTCCAAGACTGTAATTAAACTACAATAGCAACACAAGAAATTTATGTCACGGTTCAATGACCCAAGTTCAGGTCACCTTCGAAACAAAGCCGCTCCCTAATACAGATGCTCCGCTCTATTAAAATGAAATAGCCGAATGTAACAATTAGCTAAAATCATTTGAATTAACAAAAAGTTAATGGGGATTCAAATTACTAGCAAAATCTAACGATCGCTTCTTAGATGTTATTCTAACTCTCCGCTAAATCTGTTCAGAACGTTTTGCGGAAAATTGCGGACAAACAAACGAAATTAACAAAGGTAAAAAGTAATATCTCGGAGGTTAAATAGTGTAATTTAATTATAATCTAATTATAAATAGCGGATGCAGCCTTATTTATATTTCTAAATAATATAGTTTAATTAACTTCCCCTGCCTTTAATGGCGTATAGGTAAAAAATACTTTAATTGCATATATGTGCAGACCTGAATTAATACTTTCATTATCTCACTGAACCGCACTGTCACGTAATATCGTGGTCTTTCACTGTTTATTTTATCAGCTCAATCGATATTTGAAGCGCGTGCTATTATTCCCTGTTTACTACATTTGATCAACTGAAATGCAAATCTGCTATTCTGGTGAAGCCACTGGTTTACTCCCTTTGTTTCGCTGAGTTTAGTCCTGGCGACTTCGGCCAGTTTGGTCCCGGAACATGCTTTTCATGGACCGGGTTTACTAAACTGGTACCCCGCTCTATCATGCCATTCAGCCGAGAACCATAATAGAGCGGGGTACCGGTTTACGGATTTACCTGCTCTGTTGTCTTACATAGTTTCTTATAGATGGCTCTGCGAAAGAACCTTCCCGAAAGGTCCATAGAAATAGCAAATTCCTTAGTATTTATTGGAAAATATTTGAATAAATATTATCCACTTTTTTAAACTTTTGGTACAAAGCTGACATCGTTGCCGATACTTCAATCAAAACCATAAGCAGGCATTTCCGGGTCAAGGTCAATGAAGAATTGCCTGATAACGATTTACTGCCACCACCTTCAATTAATATATGAATTTGAGATACCAACATCACTGTCTTAATACCGTCAAACTACCTTGGTTCAATCTAGCTTTAAAATATATATTGAAATAACTTTAAGTCCCAATAACAAATTAACATTTTGAATCTTCTTATAGTCTGCTATATATACATAAGTTTTTGTTGTTGGTCTGAATATTTTGAAATTTGAAGCTATTTTTTTTTTCATTTTTATAAAAAAAACGGGATGTATCTTACATCTGTTAGTAAAAATATATATTTAACAAATACATTATCTTAAATATTCACAAATATACAGAAATATGTTGGTTTGAAAGGGCAATTGCTAAATAAATTTCCGAATGGTGAAATAAATTGTCAATAATATATTCGTGACGAGGTGGGTATAAAAATGGAAATTAAATGACTTTTGGCGATATTAAGACCTTAACCGACCTAATTAAACTTAGGTTGAGGCAGAAACAAGCATTTTTGTTCAAATATTGGAAATATATGCAATATCTGTACAGGAATCAAAGCTTACAAAAACATTAAAATACCTTTTCTCATATAAGGTAAGTTAAACATACATAAAATATAGTGTTTTTTTTTAAATATTATATCTGCCAACAGTTTCTTTTAAACCGTTGGTTTTCTAAGTGGCCTCATCGTGGAAGGCAAGTCGGAAAAACATAATATAAAACGTTTATAAATCTTGTATGGTCAAATATTACTATTTAAATGATACCCGATTTTTCAAATGATATGCCATTAATGAACAATATCATTCGATGTTACCTTCGGTCCGCTTCAAATATTAAGAATTTGCGCACATACTATTGTTTAAACAATATTTTTTTTCAAAATAGCAAGAAGATTTGAAAACGGGGCACAGTGTTCTCCTCCTCATATGCAAATAATAAATTCACATTATATAATAAACAAAGTAGAACAAACGTGCATATTGCACATTTGCATTTGTACAATAAAAATATTAATATATTCCATGAGCCAAATGGGTATAAAATAAACATTTATCATACGTTTACCCACATTATGCACATATCAGCAAAAAAATCAATGTACAAACAAAATGACCTTCATCAATGCATAGGGTTAAGATGTTGTAAACCCTTTTCTCAGATATTGATTTGAATGAATAACTAAAATATTGTGCAAAGTATGTTTTTGGTTTCATTCCAGTTCATTAAGCCTATGCGAAAAATATCTGTATGCACCTACTGTTAAACAGACCATAGAAAAGATTACATTTTCCGAAGTTTGACAAAATCTTCTCTTATTATCGCCTCCGTTCGTGCATCCGTGGGGCCGTCCGTCTGTCCGTCCGTCAGGTGTTGACTGATGGACCGTTTAGGCCAATCCATTTGACCAACACCTTTCATCTATCACATATGGCTCACCCAACATGATGAAGAATCGTATCGATTTTTTAGGTCACGTGATCAAAGGCCAAGGACAAAGGACCCCCCTCTTCGAAAAGCTTGTTGACGCATCTTAAGCCAAACTGTTTGACCAAAACCTGTTATCTTTCACATATCACTCACCTACTCTGATGGGAAAAATTTCTTTCGTTTTTGAGGTCATGGGGTCAAAGGTCAAAGGCCACAGGAATTTCTTCAAAAAGATTTTGGATGCGTTTCCAGCCAAAGCGTTTGACCATCGAGTTTGAGGACAGAGGGTCAACGGTCAAGGTCACAAAGCTGCCCTTTTGATTTTCTCACTGTGTTATACACAGAGTAAAAATATATCCTCCCGTGCGAGGGGATGCCCCGCTTTGCGGTGCCCTTGTTAAATAATCGGTTGGAGTTTGCTCTCTCTATATGTGCCCGCTCCATTGAAGGAGCGGGAACGCAGAGGAAGCAAAATTCGACCTATTATATAATAAGACTAGAAAAGATCTCTAGTCGAACAGGACGATCAGACACATTTTTACCATTTCTTTTTAATTGTATGTTATCTCTGACAGCTGTTTCACCAATCAGCAATTGATAAGATTTTATAAAGAAAAGGTAATTTGGATATTATTCTGAAAAAAAAGTATCAGCCGGTAATTTATCTTTATCTATATATCATTTCAATATATTTTTTTCTCGCAAATTTCACGAAATAATGCAGTTTAATAGAATCCATCCTCCTCCCTAAGTAGCGTACATATACATGGATTTATTTTTATTTGCATACTTAAACTTTTATTTTAATAACGGTCCGGAAGATCTACTTAAGAGGTGACGAATACCCCAACTGTAAAGTGCGACCTGGACTCTTTTTCTTTTATCTTTTGATCTCCGAACTGTTGGTGCAGCCTGCATCAGCCCGGTATGCTCTCGTTTCTTCTGATGGCTGTCTCTCACTATCACACGTATCAAAGTAAGACATCTCTCTCTCTGATTTCTTACTTTAGCTCGACCTCTATTGCTCTCTCTCTCTCTGTCCCTCTGTCTCTCTGTCTCTCACTCTCTCTCTCTCTCTCTCTCTCTCTCTCTCTCTCTCTCTCTCTCTCTCTCTGAGCTTTCCTTCATTTGTTCCAGCTCTACTTTTCTCTCTTTGTCTGTATGTATGTTTGTCTGTCTCTCTCTTTCTCTCTGAGATTTCTTACTTTAGTTCCAGCTCTCTGTCTGTCTGTCTGTCTCTCTCTCTCTCTCTCTCTCTCTATCTCTCTCTCTCCCTATTCATTGCACGTCTAACATCACAACACTCTTGTTCTCTTGCATTAGCTCCAGTTCCTCTCTCTCTCTCTCTCTCTCTCTCTCTCTCTCTCTCTCTCTCTCTCTCTCTCTCTCTCTCTCTCTCTCTCTCTCTCTCTCTGAGATTCTACATTAGTTCCAGCTCTGTTTCTGTCTTTGTCTCTGCCTCTCTCTCTGATATCTTGCATTGGCTCCAGCTCTCTTTCTGTCTCTCTCTCTCTGTCTGTCTCTCTCACTCTCTCTCTCCATGGCACGTCTTACATCACAACACTGAATTGTTTGTACCCCATTTATTCCAATCCTGTTGTTAAAATAACTGCAATCAGCATAACACTCAACTTCTGATCAATCAGTTGTTGTCAAATTCGCTCATTGTTAACATTTGTGCTTTTGCGTCTAGGCGAGTTTCCGAGTCTTAAAATTTGAAATCACATTTACATATAATCATCAGGAATATATCGATTAAATTAATATATAAACATTGATATAAAAAATTATGCCATAATAACAATACAGCTGCTATATCAACACACACATAGCAAACCTGTAGCTCACATGGGCGCTCAGATTTGAACAATACTAAAATATACTTAATATTGTATTTACATTGTAATTATTGGATCTCCGTGGTATAACACAACGCAAAATTAGCCTTGCTATTCTCGCCTGCAGATATATACGTAGTTTTAACATTGTATTTATTCATAATTCTCAGTATTTTTGTTTCTTCCATTGGTTAATTTGATAAAAGGAACCAAAATTAAGTCAAAGAATACAGTCTGGTTTTTCAATGATGCGTGTTTAGATGAACCGTCTATTATTTCCATTTTTGTTAAGAATAAAGTACAACATGCCCGATTATTATAAATATCTATGAAATTCAGAGATGGCTGAAGCCCTGATGGTTCGTTTCTAATAACCCATACGTTATCATTGTTTTCTTATCATTCTTATGGATGTACGAGAACATAGAACAATATGTATACTGATAAAAGGGAGATAAGGGGGACTTACCTTATCTTATGCTTATCTTACTCTTTCCAACCACTTCAAGGTTGGTTTCAAAGGATGTTAAGATGGGGGAGACTATATTCCAAACTGGCAAAGTCAAAAAGCTTTATATTAATCATTCCCAACGAATGCACTAGTTGAACAATTGGCCGTAAGAAAGAGGAAAGTTACAGAACTAATCAGTCGATATACCGTCTGGTAAAATGGGCAAAGAGGCGGTAGTGGCGCCACCTGACACCACTAAGCTGAACTGAGGGTGTTTTCCCTTGACGCCTTTCCGGAGCTTTCACCGCCAATAAATGATGGGTCCTTGGTCTAAGGTGTATGTAAAAATATGCTTATGAGAGATAATCGTGAGGTCATTTAGAGGCCTTATGACATAATAGCATGCAAATATTAGGGAATACCACTGTCCACTACTCAGACTCTTAGTATACTTAACTAAAGAAGTCTCTGTACCAGTAACGTACATTCAGGCATTCGGTTACGCTATGTTTTATATATTTCACTGGTAAATATAATTAAAAAACGGCCTGTCAGGTCTATATCATTTCAAATTACATTCATTTTTGTCTTACATATATATTTATATCGTTCATTCTGAGTGTATGTAATATATTTAAACGAAGTTAAATAATACACGTACAAATAAACATTTCCTAAAATATTTAACCAAACATCGATCTTTATACCAGAAGAAACACAACATGCATAAGGGTTTTCCTTGAGACACAATTTTTCAAGAAATAATACATGGCAGTTTATAAATAACCTCTATCAAGAAAAACGACCGAATATTTTAAATAGTTTCATGTTAAATACAATAAGGCATACGACATGTAATTCACAGAACTAACCGGGTGGCTCTTATAAAAAAGCAACTTATGATCAACTTATGATCAACTTACCTATTTCTAGAAAAACATCCTTAGCATTATGCATCATATGCCGATTAATGTAACCCTAATACTAATAATCCGAGGAGAGATTTCGAATGGGCGGTTATTCTTTGTCGAAGGTCTATGTCAAGGAAATTTCCGGACGACCAATACATGTGATATTTCTGCAAAAACTTTGAATGTGTTTTTTTTTTTGGGGGGGGGGGGTCCTTACTATATTTGTATAGAAGCTTTAGACGTTCTTGGTAGAAACTTATCTCTTAAACTCTTTAATTTTTATATCAATATATCAAACCAATAAAATAAGCACAAGCCTTAAAATTTCCAGTTACACTTGTACAAAACTCAACGGTTACATCGTTAAATTACTTAATTGTGAAATGGAGTTTAGGGGGCCTTGCGGGGTCTTTAAGGGAATACATACTAGTAATTTCCCGGACTGCCATCAAAATGGCAGGATTTAAAACAAATAAAATATTAAAGTATCTTAGGAAATAATTGAAAATTGTTATAATGTGTATTTCTGAATATTCAAAGGACCTGTTGATTATGAAAAAACATTTTTTATTAGAAATATCACGTTTTACGAAATTTAAAGGCGGTTGCAGGAATATACGTAACCAGATCAAAATTTTAACACATATATTTACTGTACTGGATTTGAACCCTATAGTAACAGTGAGATTTCAATACCTTGACTTCCAGGTTACGTCCCATAACACACTCAGGCACCATATATAACAAGGAATATTAAGGAATTTGTAAAATATATGTATACATGTCTAAAATATACTTTTTCATTAAATATTCGTGTTATCTAAGAATTAGAACTTTTATCACTTTTTATAGTTTACTGTAGCCAAAAAAAAATGCATGACAACATCAAGTCAACTTTTGTTATAAAACGGTCAGCTTTTAGTGGTTTTTTAAATATTTATACGACAGGTATCATTTTTCAACAATATACAGACACTTTAATTTGAACGTAATATAAATAACATTTAAACTCGGAAACGCCACCCTTTTCCTACTTTATTGCACTAACTATATGATGTGTACAAATTCTGCATAACAAAAACCACTGCGCCGGCTGGATAAAATACACTTTATCTATCCCAAGGGGGTGATTTGCTGTGCACTATTACTAAGATAATCAGATAAAATTGGCAACAAATATATTGCTAAGTACGTTCTTAAATATCTCTCTATAATTCTATCTGTCTATATTGGAAACGTTATTGGCATTATGTTGGTTACTGGTAGGACCGCCAGGGGGCGTCAGTGACTTTTCTGGAAACACGTCCGGGAAGTCGCCCTCTCCAGGTAATGTCGTCTGCTGATAAGACGCGGGGTTATTTGGGTCACCTTTCGCCAACTCCTCTTCTTTCTCCCTCTGGCGGCGTTCCTTAACACTATTCCACATTCCATAACTGAAGTATAGGAGTAGCCCTGGAAAGAAAATTTATTTTTTTTAAAGCTGTATCAAAATTTTATCAAACTTTTTCAGTGAGATAGGACCACAGGACTTAATACACGCTTTCCACGCGCATGCGCGCTGGGCTTTCAACGGTCACCCGGTGTCACCTTTCCGCGGTCGATGTCTTTAATACTACGCCTTCATGTTATGGCATTACTTAAACTATGGAATTTTATAAGTTATACTTTTCCACAAACAGTGTGTGTATATTGCCCATACGTGTACTTAGCAAATGTTAATTACCTATTCTATTTAGTCATAATCTCAAAAAGGCTCATGTCCATGTAAACAATTCTAATCATACATATTTCCATGGTGGATATAACTGCGTATTGATACATGTGCATAGATGACACAGTATACTAGGGGGAAATGTTTTAATTCTTTAGGGTATGTTTTAAGGAAATTGTAAAACTGCACAAACGTGTAATCAAGTATTCCTGTGAGCATAAAATATAAAAAAATTAATAATTATAATTTTTTCTTTTGCAAAGCGTAAAATCAACTATGATGTGCTCTAAAACTATATTTCAAATTAGTATTTGTAACCGGCACCTGTGGCTAGGGGTTGAGTCGGTAGATCGTGAGTTCGAATCGGTGAGATTTTTACGGTCGACCCCCACCCAAGGTAAGCGCTCTGCAGGCTTAATGGGAAGGACGAGCCCAACGGCCATGTTACACGCACAGACAAGTGCGCCTTTCGGGGGTTCCTATGTGGTATGACCCAGTAAGGAGACGATTAAACGCCCAATACCCGCAGGTGCAGTAGTCACCGGGTGTGGTTAACGCCAAGATAAAAATGAGAGGAAGCGTGTGATTCCGAAACCGGTATGGAATTTGGCAGTTGTACATACACTTGGCTAGGTTACCTCCAACCAAATAAATTATAGAAAATGAAAACGAAGAAGAATTGTTAGAATAGAGATGCAATAATTTAATTTAATAAATTTGTTACTAAAATTAGATTTAAAAAGAAGAAAACTGCACATTAAACAGTATTGTGCATCAGTCTCTGACGTGAAAAAAAAAGAAATTAGAGGTGCACAAATCTAGATTGGAAACTGCACATTTACAATTTCTAACTGCACAGATGCACACAGATGGGTCTACTGCTAGTTAAATATGTCCTGTTTTTCTTTACCCATACTCAGAGAAAAACGGAGTCGTGCTCTGTGAATACAACGCGGTCCAAAGTTTGGTTTCTGGTCAAATGAGCCGTTAATGGGGGTTTTATCAAGTGATGGGTAATTAATAGATACACGTCAGAGGCAGCGACAATAACATTATTTCCCGCTGTTGAAAATAAGGTTGGTTTTGTATTTTTGCTATTTAAAATACAACAAAACATGGCTTTCTTCTTCTTTACCGCGTGCCTCAGTTCTTAGTGCCCGTTGTCGCCGACAGATGTCATTATTGTAAAGGAAAGTTGAACCCGATCATGATGTTAGGGAGGAAGAAGACATGGTGTGAGGTAGCGGTAATAAAAGCATATCAAACAAACATCGGTATATCAGGATATACATGTATTAATAAAAAAAGTAAATGTATCTGGAATCTACAATTAATGTCGATGTGGTACTTTCATCTAGCAATTGAGTACTAATTATATAAAGTAGGTATTCTGAAATAGACAATAATTAAAGACAGGTTTATTGTTACACAAATAATATAAACTTATTAATTTTTAACATTGTACTAAACGTTATAACGGTTAATCGCGACACTCTCCAAGGCTCAGACGGTGACGTTCGCTAGTTTGTAGGGGGGGGGGGGGGTAAACTGGAGAACCCGGAGAAAACCACAGGCCTTGGACGGACAACTACAACACACTCTCATAGCCACGCCGTATCATATCCCCGATTGACAGCGGAGAGAGCCGAGCGTTTTACCTTCGACTGTCCACGCAATTAGCGTAGGTAAACCTAAACTTGTATATACTTATTGCTCCGTTAGTGGACATCATGATTTTGCATGACGGAACAATGTGCTGGCGGCGTGCACGGGTGCCCAACTCACGCGTGTGTGTGTTTGTGTGTAACCAAATACGAATATTGAGACCTTTTAATTAAAATGCACACTTCGCATAACTTTATATATTAACAAGCTTTGCGATAAATGATTATTTAAAGAGTTAACTTTGGTTTATCATATGAAAAGTGATGCAAGCAAGGGGCATATAATAAAAATCGTAATTCTGAATATGAAATATGTTTGCTTACCGGTATATATCATTTGATATTTTACTTTATCTTTCTTTGTCACTGTGCATAACAATTGGTGTCAGCCGTGACCGATAGATGTCGACAGTATAGAGAGAAATGTGTATTTCAAGGCAACAAATAGAGAATAAATACAAACCTATCCCCAACCAAACGCCCAGTCGCATCCAGGTGAGAGGAGGTAACTTTAACATCAGGTAGATGTTAATGAACGCAGCGGAACACGGCAGGATAGGTACCCCAGGGGCCATAAACTGTAGCTTCCGTCTGTAATCAATAAACAGTCATCATCATCATCATCATCATCACCACCACCAGCATCATCACCACTTTCATCATCACCACCACCACCACCATCATCATCACCTTCACCAACATCATCATCACTACTTTCACCAACATCATCACCACTTTCACTATCATCATCATCATCATCATCATCATCATCATCATCATCATCACCACCACCACCACCACAACCACCGCAACCACCACCATCATCATCATCATCATCATCATCATCATCATCATCATCATTATCACCAACATCATCATCACCACTTTCACCAACATCATCACCACTTTCATCATCACCACCACCACCATCATCATCACTTTCACCAACATCATCATCACTACTTTCACCAACATCATCACCACTTTCACTAACATCATCATCATCATCATCATCATCATCATCATCATCATCACCACCACCACCACCACCATCATCAGCATCATCAGCATCATCATCATCATCACCACCACCACCACCACAATCATCATATCCAATACCACCACCATCACCATCCTCTTTATCATTACTTTCACCAATATCATCATCATCACCACTTTCACCAACATCATTATTACTACTTTCACCATTATCATCACCACCACCACCACCACCATCATCATCATCACCACCACAACCACCACAACCACCATCATCATCATCAGCATCATCATCATCATTATCACCAACATCATCATCACCACTTTCACCAACATCATCACCACTTTCACCCACATCACCATCACCACCATCACCACCACCACCATCATCATTACCACCTCCGCCACCACCGCTTACATCACTACCACCACCACCATCATCATCACCAACACCACCACCATCACCATCCTCTTTATCATTACTTTCACTAATATCATCATCATCACCACTTTCACCAACATCATTATTACCACTTTCACCATCATCATCACCACCACCACCACCACCACAACCATCAACATCATCAGCATCATCATCAGCATCACCACCACCACCACCATCATCATCACCAACACCACCACCATCACCATCCTCTTTATCATTACTTTCACTAATATTATCATCATCACCACTTTCACCAACATCATTATTACTACTTTCACCATCATCATCACCACCACCACCACCACAACCATCATCATCATCACCACCACAACCACCGCAACCACCACCATCATCATCATCATCATCATCATCATTATCACCAACATCATCATCACCACTTTCACCAACATCATCACCACTTTCATCCACATCACCATCACCACCATCACCACCACCACCATCATCATTACCACCTCCGCCACCACCGCTTTCATCACTTTCACCACCACCATCATCACCATCATTATTTGCAAATAACAAGAGAGTGAATGTATCCGTTATAAGCTATAGCTCTAAGCTGAAATCAATGAAAAAAACACTACAATAATAATAAAAAGGCACCACAAATAGTGCAAAATACGCCCGTTGCATATGTTGTGACTCTGACATAATTAGATATATGTGAATTTGCTGAGAATGTAATTCAGGTGAGAAACTGTATTGGTTAATATTCATCATGAGTAATATGAAAATCCATCAGATCTTTTTGTTAGTCACCACGGTGCCTCCAAAATGCGGTGACCTATGACCTCATTACATATGCTTGGATTTTATTGAAAATCAAACTTTAGTGAGATATTTTATTGATAAATATTTCTGTTGAGTTTTATCAATCCATCTTATTCCTCGTAAGTTATCGCGGCGACACAACAAAGTAGCTTAGTGACCTCTGACCATATTAAATATGCACGGAATCTGCCGAGTATCCAATGCACGGAATCTGCCGATTATCCAACTCGGGTGTGATTATCTATTGGTAAGTAGTTATGGCGAGTTTCGTGGAAATCCATCAAAGCCCCGATAAGTTTAAAGCGGCTACACTAAAAGTTAACGGACGGACGGACAGATGGACGGCACGACGGACGGCCGTTGGGTATACCATAATACGTCCCGTCATAGACGGCTGTATAATAATAATAACAATAATAATAATAATAATAATGATAATAATCGTAATCATCATCGTCATCAAGTAGAAGATTACATGCAATAGACACCGAGGCACTCCATGCACTATAACCTACAGCTTCTGTATAAATTAATTTTTTTAACTACCATCACCTCTTATCATCACCATCATCAAAAATACTAACGACATCACCGTTTGCATCATCACTATGGTAATAATGCATGAGAAAAGAACTAACTCCGTCAGAAAATTAAAATAAACATTAAATTCGCATCAGCATCAGACCACCAGATAAACATTCCTTGCTTATCAATCGACATCTCTCTCTCTCTCTCTCTCTCTCTCTCTCTCTCTCTCTCTCTCTCTCTCTCTCTCTCTCTCTCTCTCTCTCTCTCTCTCTCTCTCTCTCTTTGTCCCTCGCTCTAGTACAAGTCTAGCGATTTCAGATCACACCCAGGTAGCTTGAAATAGATTACCCTCTGCGCGATTTAAGATTTTGTTTGTAGTTCATTACTTAAAATCAATATAATTTCTTTCTTCTTGATTTCCCACATAAGTTTGGATGGTTGTGTACAAGTATCTTATGTTTCATGCAATGTGTCATGCTTTTTTTATTTTCAAAGATTGATTTAATTTTTTAAACCTCGTCTCTTTCACGCAGTTTACGGAAATAATATACCTTAAGTTAGAGGCATAAGAATTTATCATTTAGTTAGATAAATGCAGGTTCAGAATACCTCGGGGTCAATCTATAATCGATTTCGGATTTCCAAGAGTTAACCTCACATGGGGGGGGGGAGTAGTTGGTGTGTCTGGATGCGTGTCTGTGAGTGGCAGAATTATAAAATATGGTGGGGGTAAAGCCCCCTTAAATAAACATTTTATATGATGTAAGATATAGTTATAACCCCTCAACTATTGGGAGAGGGAGAGCATGTCTCGTTTTAATGGAATCAAAATAATCCTGGACCCGACAGGGTCATTTCCTCTAAAGCATGAACGAAGATTCGGCATATGATTAATAGTTCACATAACTTTCAACAGCTGGCAGCACAAGTCAAGTATCTTAGTTCACTATTCACCATTTTGTTGCTGATGTATTTATTGTTCACCTTTTCGCGGGTATAACGCTTCTGGCAATCGAGGGATGGTTGAAAGGAGGGGGGGGGGGTTCAAACGCAGGAGTCAAACCTTCCATTCTCCGTAGTTGGTGACTAACAACTTGCGGGAAAATAAATTCACGTCATGCACATTAATCCGTATGACGTACGGATCGTTATCTATTGCTAGTGTTCGTACAAGCCCTACATTAGGTTTGTAAGCAGTGCTTCAAGCCACGAGGGCCGTGCCTTAATTCCATTGCTTAGTCACTATCCAACCACAGGAGCGTCAGTCACGGACAGTCAGGGGGCCATGGCTTAATTCCATTGCTTAGTCACTATCCAACCACAGGAGCGTCAGTCACGGACAGTCAGGCGTTCCGGCAAGCCGGCGCGAGCCGAGGAAACTGTGGCAATTCTGCGAATTGTGACAGGGACTTGCTCATCTAGACTTTTGCACCGGAGTGACCCCGTATTGAACACGCGATCGTTGGCAGTAGAGAGACACTGGTGAAGGATTTGCTATTGATTTCACTAGATCCTGGCTTCGTGGAGAATCTGCATACTGAGGGCTTGCGATTGTGCCGGCGCGGGAGGATTTTTCTTACCAGAAGGCAGACTGATGGTGTCTTAAGTGTTACCCTGCGACCCTTTCCTCGTGCCCCTAGCGATATACTTTCAGACAAGAACGTAGTACGCCTAATTTGTAATAATGTACCAACTGCATTCCACTCTCGGCAACCTGCTAGAGTTGCATAGGAATACAGAATAAGGTCTCTGAAAATTAGACCAAAAAAATGTTCCAATCAAGGTTGATGACAAAATCATTTTTTATTATGTACGTTGAAGTTGTATGGGAGGATAATGATGTAAATGTCATTGGCATGTATGTATACTTGCACACGCACGTCTTATTGTTATTATTATTATTATTATTATTATTATTATTATTATGTTTATTATTTAAATCATTACTACTATTTTTATAGTTTTATACTACTTTTTCTACTACTACTAGTAAAGGTAAAGTCTGTTGGGCTTATCCCGGTTTCTGTAACGTGAAGCGTCTAAAGAGTAAAACTCCTCCCGGATGGGACGCTACTCTATCGCAGGTTACCTTCCCAGTACGGTATTTACTGGTACCCATTTCTACAGCTGGGTGGACAGAGGCACACTTAGTGTTGGGACCTTACACAATGGTCTTGGCACGGTGGGGGTCTGACCGGGATTCGAACTCACGATAATTACTTGTGGTATACCCTTATTTCGGACATGCCACATGCGAAAACCCGGGTGTTAATATATTCAAAATGGAATTCCGCGTTCTGACGTATCAGACCAATGAGAGCGGGTGACCCGGTGTCATCAGACCAACGAGACCAGGAGTCCCGGTGTCATCAAACAAACGAGAGCGGTTGTCCCGATGCCATCAGACCAACGAGAGCGGTTGTCCCGATGTCATCAGACCAACGAGAGCGGTTTTCCCGGTGTCATCAGACCAACGAGAGCGGTTTTCCCGGTGTCATCAGATCAACAAGAGCGGGAGTCTGGTGTCATCAGACCAACGAGAGCGGTTGTCCCGGTGTCATCAGACCAACGAGAGCGGGTGTCCCGTTGTCATCAGACCAACGAGAGCGGTTTTCCCGGTGTCATCAGACCAACGAGAGCGGTTGTCCCGATGTCATCAGACCAACGAGAGCGGTTGTCCCGATGTCGTCAGACCAACGAGAGCGGTTTTCCCGGTGTCATCAGACCAACGAGAGCGGTTTTCCCGGTGTCATCAGACCAACGAGAGCGGTTTTCCCGGTGTCATCAGACCAACGAGAGCGGTTTTCCCGGTGTCATCAGACCAACGAGAGCGGTTGTCCCGATGTCATCAGACCAACGAGAGCGGTTTTCCCGGTGTCATTAGACCAACGAGAGCGGGAGTCCCGGTGTCATCAGACCAACGAGAGCGGGTGTCCCGATGTCATCAGACCAACGAGAGCGGGAGTCCCGGTGTCATCAGACCAACGAGAGCGGTTGTCCCGATGTCATCAGACCAACGAGAGCGGTTTTCCCGATGTCATCAGACCAACGAGAGCGTGAGTCCCGGTGTCATCAGACCAACGAGAGCGGTTGTCCCGATGTCATCAGACCAACGAGAGCGGTTTTCCCGGTGTCATCAGACCAACGAGAGCGGTTTTCCAGGTGTCATCAGACCAACGAGAGCGGTTTTCCCGGTGTCATCAGACCTACGAGAGCGGTTGTCCCGATGTCATCAGACCAACGAGAGCGGTTTTCCCGGTGTCATCAGACCAACGAGAGCGGTTGTCCCGATGTCATCAGACCAACGAGGGCGGGAGTCCCGGTGTCATCAGACCAACGAGAGCGGTTTTCCTGGTGTCATCAGACCAACGAGAGCGGTTGTCCCGATGTCATCAAACAAACGAGAGCGGGAGTCCCGGTGTCATCAGACCAACGAGAGCGGTTGTCCAGGTGTAATCAGACCAACGAGAGCGGTTGTCCCGGTGTCATCAGACCAACGAGAGCGGTTGTCCCGATGTAATCAGACCGACGAGAGCGGTTGTCCTGGTGTCATCAGACCAACGAGGGCGGGAGTCCCGGTGTCATCAGACCAACGAGAGCGGTTGTCCCGGTGTCATCAGACCAACGAGAGCGGTTGTCCCGATGTCACCAGACCAAAGAGATCGGTTGTCCCGGTGTCATCAGACCAACGAGAGCGTGAGTCCCGGTGTCATCAAACCAACGAGAGCGGTTGTCCCGGTGTCATCAGACCAACGAGAGCGGTTGTCCCGATGTCATCAGACCACGTTAGTGGGTGACCCGGTTCAATCAGACCTAAGAGGCGGATGTCCTGGTGTCATCAAACCAACGAGAGCGGTTGTCCCGATGTCATCAGACCAACGAGAGCGGTTGTCCCGATGTCATCAGACCAACGAGAGCGGGTGTCCCGGTGTCATCAGACCACGTTAGTGGGTGACCCGGTACAATCAGACCTAAGAGGCGGATGTCCTGGTGTCATCAGACCAACGAGAGCGGGTGTCCCGGTGTCATCAGACCAAAAAGACGGGCGTCCCGTTGTCATCAGAGCAAAGAGGCGGGTGTCTCGCTGTCATCAGACCAAAGAGGTGGGTGTCCTGTTATCATCAGACCAACGAGAGCGGCTGTCCCGCTGTCATCAGACCAAAGAGGCGGGTGTCCCATTATCATCAGACCAACGAGAGCGGCTGTCCCGCTGTCATCAGACCAAAGAGGCGGGTGTCCCGGTGTCATCAAAATAAAGGAGATCTGGGAGGACTGCAGGGAGGAGCGTACGCCTTTAAGCGTTTGTCCTTGTCGTGGACATGTGTGTCTAAATCATGATCATTCAACTAAATTTTATGTCGTCATTTGCCTCCAGTCCCCATGGAGCCATGCATTTAATTATTCCGCTTGTGCCGTGTAATGCCGTGAAGAACCTTGTTGGGTAACGGTCTGCATGGGTTCATTATGTTCGATTAATCTAAAAGATGATGATAACAATAAAAGGCTTTGCTTGCTGAGCTGCAGCTCTCGAGCAGTCCCTGGAGCTCCCGGATAGTTAATGATAAATTTGAATATTTCATAGGGAATGGTGGCTCAGTGATTGTCTCGTTGAGCCTGGCTGAAATTTTGGGACCGTCCCACAAGTGACACAAAACATGTTCTTGATAACTCATTTCATTTTCGGGATATGATCATGTGAAAAATTATTGAAGGGTCGTATCTGAGATTAATATTTAAAATATGTTTTTGTATGGAGGTAACCGCCTCGGCATTTAATGCAAGCTTTACTAATCTTAACCTTTATATATATATATATATATATATATATATATATATATATATATATATATATAAGGTAGAAGGTAGAAGTGTGTTTTTCTCCAGAGTTATATATATATATATATATATATATATATATATATATGCAGAATTTCTTCTCAGTTTAGGATTACCTGACTTGGCGGTAGCGCACAGTTTGCTGTCATTTTATCGTGGTGTCACCCAGGCCCGGTAACCACCACACCTGCGTAGGTTTTAGTCTGGTTTTTTTTAGAAAAAAAATTGTATTCAATTTTACGTTCACATTCTGTCATTTGTAAAGCATCTTGTGTCGTCATTCTCCGAAAAGTCACTTTTGAAATATTTGAACGTTTATATGGGCACTTGAACAAAACATACATAGTATTTACTAATAAGACTATATATTATATATATATATATATATATATATATATATATATATATATATATATATATATATATATATAAATGTGTGTGTGTGAAGTATATTCATATTTTGTATTTTTGATATTCCTCTCCTTGGGAGTGTCGTTTGACCTTACATAAGAAATGCGCATCCCTCTAAGACAAAATTCCTCCTTTTTTCTTCAATGTCAATGTGAATTCGTTAGACTAACCAAAAGAAACAGTCCTTCGATCCTGAATTTTAAGAAAAAGTTAGAATCGAATATACAGATGCCACCAATGTAATTTAACCATTTCATAGATAGCAGGTCGGCTCAAATATACCACACTGAAAGGCGACTAGGTTGTAGCTCACTGAGATTGAATTTGTTTAAAAGCCAATGTACTTAAAATCGTATATGTCCAAGCGGAAATGATATAGAGACACCAGAACATTTCTTCTTATTTTGTGAACATTATACCAAGGAAGGACTGGAACTTTTCATGAAAATTGTCCAGAATTAAGAAGTGAACCCATTTTCCTATATGGAAGCAAACAAATCATTTCTGTGCACGGGAAGAACTCCGACCTTTTTAACCATCTAGATGAGTTCATCATCGCCACCAAGTGCTGTTACAGGATAAAAAGGCATCATATTTTTTCGAGAGGCCCGAAACCATATGTAATTATAACATGTCACTGTTTAAACACATCCTCTGAAATTCTGCTATTGTTTATGTTTTATATTTACTTAGCATATGTGCATATGTGGGTAAACGTATGATAAATGTATATATAATACGCATTTGGCTCATGAAAGATGACAAGATGACAAGAGTGCAATATGCATGTATAAACTAAATTTCTATTATTGTTTATTATATCATGTGAATTTATTATTGCATATGAGGAGAAGATGTGATTTTAAATCCTCTTGTTATTTTGCAATAAAATATTATTTACACCAAATGGGCATCATGTGATATTTTATATCCATTGCTATCTGATCTGCCCGCTCTGCAAGATCGCATGTGTGCTTGCCCGCGCGTGAGCGTGGGGAAAATTTGGCGTGTCCGTGTCATTAGCGGCACCTTTAATATACGTGACTTACAGCATCGGACTACCAGGCATATTTCAAACAGCACTGATGGCCAACGGCTGCAAGGACACGTTAATAACGTCTGCACGTAATTCGACCTGATAATAGACCTCAATCCGTACTTAATCCGATTTACTGTCTGAATTAGTGTTCATTCTCCTGGAAATAAGCTTCTATTAATAAACATCCCGTAACCAGCTGTGAAAAAGCTGAAACGATTTGTTTCCCGAGTCTGTCGGTGCAATGTCTGGTTCACTCATGTATAATGAGCTAGTCCGACGTGTTTTGTAGACAGCGAACAGCTATTTTATGTAACAAAACAAACCGCGAATTTCCACCGGAAGTTACTGTTACTTAAAATGAGCGCTGGAATTATATGATAACCTTACATAGCAAATAAGCAGTAATGAGGGGAAATCGATGAAATTAATGATTATTTGTGAACCAAACTTCTGCTTGGAAATGCAAATCACGGCCATTTAAAGCATGACTTGCTTAAAATTACAGCAAGTTGCAGTAGCCAAGGGGTTACATGCACCACTCTCAGAATGAAAAGGTTCTTGGTTTTTCATTTAAGTACCAAGTTAAGTTCGATCTCCAACTATGGTTACGCTTGACTGTCTGTGTAGTAACCTTGTGGTGACCACATGTTCCGATGGTTGGAATACGCATGGTTGGAATGCGCATGCGCGATTCATTTGAAGATCAAGGCCAGCGGTCAAAGGGGGTATTTGCCCTGTATGTTTCCATATGTTTTTGTGAAGCAACCTTTAAAGAAATTCTGCAAGGAACATTCAATTTAAAGAGCCCTCGGGTCACTCCTGAAATACCATATACTTATGGTTCAAGTTGAAACCGTAAAAAGATCCACACTCTAAAATGAATCTTTATTTCTTAGCTGTAGGATTGCAACTGTGGCATTGAAATGAAAAATAATGACAGCAGATAAATATATATACCCTGGGTCACAAGTTTTTGTTGCTGTTGGTTTGTTGGTTCGTCTGTTACCTTCTTCACTCAAATGACTATGGGCATATTTTCAGGGGCACATTTTCAATTCGCAATCCCCCCCACCTTCACACGCATAAGCCCTTGCAACAAGGTATACCTTATTTAAACCCCACCTTACTTTTTCAATAGAGTGTAATACTTGTAATAATTTTATCAGTAAGAGACCCAGAATACAGGTCGGGGTTGAGGTCGGGGGTGTTGTAATATTTACCCCCTCCCTCATATATAGGAGAAACCCTTAATAGGTGATCCCAAAGTCGGCTGAGGCATGCGGTCTAAATCTAGGAAAAGCATCATTCATGTATATATATATATATAAATATATATATATATAAATAAATATATATATATATATATATATATATATATATATATATATATATATATGAATAATGCTTTTCCTACCATGTTGTGTTGGCTTACGGAGAGATAATTAACTTGGACGGCTTAAAAGTATACCACGACAGACAGTTCATTATAATTAATTAGATTTAGAATCGGCTGCTGGCTCGAAGATAAACCAAGACCGTGCGCAAATGACTCTAAGATGGCTTTATACGAGGGTATTTCCACAAAGTATACAGACTTCAGCTGGGAGACGTTTTGTTTATAGAAGAGGAAAACCCAAAATTGCAATCTAAGAAAAGCTGAATGACAAATGAATCTCGAAAGTCATTTAGCTGCAAGTAAAATGGACTCTTTTAAAAAAGAAGTATGTCTTAGGAGGCCATTACGAGACCGAGAGAATTTGGGATAAATTAACAAGACCCAGCGGACAAAGTTCTTGGGCCTCTCGGGGGTGGTTGACAGTTTATCAGCAGTTCAGTTTATTAGAGTCTCTAGGGTGGGTGGCCCTGTATGAACTTCCCAACGTCACTTCTCCGTATCTCCGCAAGCCAGATCGTGCCTTACGCATGATTTACCCCCAGTCACGTGACATCCTCTTACCCCTTGTGTATTGGAACCCATGTAAAGTCATGACACTGATGCATGCTGGAAACAAAAAGGTACAACCACTGAGTGGCTCTAATACAAAAGACTGCAGGGGGTCCAACCTCCCCTAAGTGGCACTTAGGTTTTATATCCTAAATTTATTTACCGTCGATCAGCCCGGTAGGAGGTATATGAGATGAATCATTTTAGATGTATCCTAAATGAGAATTTTGTGCGGGACTGCTGGTTGCTAGGCTACGGTATCGGCTTAAGAGATTTGCCTGACGGTTCATTTTTTTATAAATTAAAAATTGATTATGTTACGTTCTGAGTATTACGTGATAATGAACTTTATCCAAATTGAATGTATTTGCTTTTTTTTAACACGCCTTAATGCCTTTATAATATATATCGTCCGTAGTTCTTTTGAAATTTCATTTACGTACATTCTTCTTTAATATGACCATAAGAGACTCTTTTTATATCTGAAGTATATAAACATTCATTTATAACCTGCTGTGCATCTACAATGGAGTGATAATTTATATTCTCATGTTATCTTATTTAAATGAAAATGTGTTGTATCCACAATTGAAGCTAATGTAATCAATGTCATGTACCTGTTTGTTTTATGGAAATTGCTTGTTTCTTTAAATATAGTCGAAATAAAAAATAAAACTGATATTTTGATCACACTATGTCAAGCCCTTCTGCATGTCCGAACTTCTTGAGCCTATTATGTGAATTTGCTCATGGTATGGCTGAATTTCCCCCTAGTCCAAGAATTATATTTGCTCATCAGAAATAACGTTTCTATTAACACAGGAAATTACTCTAATGGAGCAGCATCTCCTTAGATCCAAACAACGGTCATAAAACATTACATCCCCAAGCATATGGTAAAATATGGAAGTAGTAGTGCCGGCTATTAGTTGAACGTCGAGGAAAATGGTCGTTTCTGTGAAATTGGAAAGTGGTACTATAAAAAAAAATCATTGTATTCATCTGTTCGTTTATATTTTGCCTTTGAAAGAATTTATAATGCAAATTATTTGTAAGAAAACATGTATGGTACACGGTGAAATTTGCTAATATGCCCTATATTCTTCTTGTTTTCTTGATTTGGGTTACTCCGTGACTTAATTTCTCTTTCAGGTTGTCGAATACCATTTCTCCAAATATACAGAATTCAACAGATGGTATTCGATACAATTCGTATATACTTCTTATCGCAACAGAATGAAAAACGCATTCAGTCCACACACACGACATGTTTCTACGGACCATAGGAACTAAATAAATTGGGCGGGCTGGCGATTTTTTTGTATTCTATTTTTTTCGTTACCAGTCGAGAATCAGACATAATACTTGGATTACTATACATTTATATGCTTCAGTTCTGATTTTCGTGTTTTGAAAAAAATATGATCCACGAAAATTAGGAGGGACGAATCAGGAGAACAAAATGTATGGCCTCGATACCATATTCGATAAAGTTATTTGGTTCGTCAATACAAGGGGCATATATCAACCCCCCCCCCCCCCCCAATTGTTAACATAAGGGGGATGATCAAAGTAATCATGCCCCCCAATATTCAGAGAATAATATTGATATATTGGAGATGATATATATATATATTTAGAATCAAAGATTTTGGTTCCATTTCTGAGTTTACTATGATGTAATATATATCAAACTTCGTTTAGAATTAACATATACTTGGAACATAATACCTTGAAGATAAATTAACGCCACTGTTCAGTTCTCTTTGCATGATTCCACGGGATACGTGTGAAACTAAAATCTGTTTGCACGCATACGCTCAACGCGTGTTCGTGTTGCCTTGATGTGAGTACTTTATTAAAGGGACATAATGAGGAACAATATCATGCCTATTCTTTCACACTTTCAGTTCAGTTTTGCTTTATAAAATAGTTTCCCAGCAAAACCATCCCAGCACATGGTCGCAGGTACCATTTGATTTAAAAAAGAAGCATGTTTTCGTGTTAATTCAACATGCGTTGTAGGTAATAAGGTCCCTTGAAGGAATTCGCTGTAGAAACCACTTCCCGATGTGGTTCGCCAATACATTCGAATGTAGTGTTAGCTTAAGGACGATTTGGAGGCAAGAAAATGGTAGTCGATATAAACTGAATAGGGGTGATGTGTGAATACGGCTATAGTTAGACCCAATTGTGGCCCTTTATAGTATATATGTCCACTATTTACACATGCGATAATTTCATGGTATGGGTTACATGGATACATTTTTAGCTGGATGGGCCAGGAAGCCGAAGGTCAGCTGTGATGATGTAACACTTGCACATCGCCGGCTGAAATAATCGCGCCGGCTGAGAAAAGTACCTTAAACTCGGGGTCAGAGCAAGTGATGCGCAGCATTTTGCATGCGCTCCGTCCGCTAGGTAAATGAGGCCAGGGGTCTGTGGCTCTGTATATAGTACTTGATGTAGGCTATAGTTGACTGCCCTATGCGTTTCCTCCACCATTTTTGCATGTATAGCGTTGTTTCATCCCTATGTTTTAACAGGACGATCGATATCAGGGAAAAGATGAAAAACTACACAGACAGTGGTGTCTCATCGATTCTAACGCCTGTGTTTGCTCTCACGATTTGAATAAATCTATATAAAATCAACTGACCGCTTTTTCGTGCGCAGCAAAGGTTAAGAAAAGTTTTCATTGTAAATGTAACGAACTCTAAGCTTATATTTCAAAACGTGGCATAATCAAAGAATAAATATTATTTTAGAAGGAACACAAATGCGCATGCGTAGTCACAAGAGCATCAATGAGCTTACTTAAGGGTAGAATTAGTCCTACGTTTGATAGAAAAAACATTTGCAGTGTCAGAAATACAAAGACGGACTGGTCCACCATTACACGGATAAGTTTTCCGTTCGGCCGATGGTATAAACTAACGATTGATGCCGGAGGGCCAATGGTATTAAATTTGGGCCGCTTTCACTCAACCTTTTAGTTCCTATTTCCCATCCAGTCCGACCCTGCAGAAAAAAAACTGATTAAAGCCATCTACTCACCTACATTTTCACTGTGGTTGCCTTTTTGTTCGCGAGGGTTTTAATTACGCGATATTGGCGAGTGTGAAATAATCGCGAATATTAAACCCTCGGGAAAAAGATGGCCCATCAACTAAGATAACCTCTGAAAACAACCTCATCAGCAACCAAATTTGTGCCTGGTTTCGAAACTTGCTCATGCATTAGCCGTTCACATAGACTGTGATACATATTGACTGATACAAGTTCTAATTTAATGACTGAACGAGTATTCAGGTATTGTAGGACTTTTTTCTAAACTTGATATCAATACAGATCATGCTATTCTTAAATTTTACAGGTTCTGGTGCAATTACGAAAATAAAACCTTCGCGAAACTGTTTTGGCGGCCCCCAAAAAAATTATAAAACCAGTGGATACGTAAAAACAAAACGAACATTCTCTGTGCGGTTGGATCAGCGTTGTCTGGCCTATTTCATAAAAAAAAGTTGAGGAATTATCGTCAGTTGATAGACCTCAGATATCGGGATGTGCCCATTAAAATGAGCTTTCTCTTGAATATCATTGAGCTTTTTAAATAATTCAATGAAGATTCTCCTAGCTTATTTTCTTTTTTGTTGTTGTAGGAATCATTTATTCTCTGTCGGAAACATTTGTTAATGGTTATCATATAAAGGATCCTCTTAACAGCTACGGGTCCGTTTTCAGGTCATAAATCATTATGCTACCTTAGTAAGAAGTATTGTATATATTTCATGAAGATTGTCCATTATGACCAGTCGTGTCGAACTCGAGTCCAGATTTGCATTCGAGTTCGAAATTGATCCCACTTTTCAGAGATTCGGACTCGAGGGTCCTGGACACGGACTTGTACTCGGACTCGGAGGTAAGAACCCGACATCAGACCGAGTTAATCTCGAGTCAAGTAGAAGAGAAAACTATGCCACAATTCTCCTTTAATGGGTAAACTAAAAACAGAATATTACATAAAAAAGAATTTGCATACCTCTGCATCAGGGCAAACGTAATTAAGCACTCAGTTAAAGGGAACTTCTAAACTAACATAGTATTTTTTTATTGTCTTAAATATACTTTTTATTATTTTATTAAGAATATTTGTATCGGACTTGGACTCGGGCTTGTACTCGAGTTTCAAATGATACAGACTGGAAGAAGGTGGACTTGAACTCGAACCTGAGGGACTCGGACTTTGACTCGGAATCGAGTTGCCTTGACCCGGCCTTGCACTCAGACTCGGGATGCCTGGGCTCAGACTTGCAATCGCACTCGAATTGCCTGGACCCGGCCTTGCTCTCAGACTCGAGTAGCCTGGACCCGGCCTAGCTTGTACTCAGACTCGAGTTGCCTTGGCTCAGACTTGCTCTCGGACTCGAGTTGTCTAAACTCTGACTTGCACTAGGACTCGAGTTGTCTGGAATCGGATTTGCACTCGGACTCGAGATGCCTGGACCCGGCCTTGCTCTCAGACTCGAGTAGCCTGGACCCGGCCTTGCACTCAGACTCGAGTTGCCTTGGCTCAGACTTGCTCTCGGACTCGAGTTGCCTGGACCCGGCCTTGCTCTCAGACTCGAGTAGCCTGGACCCGGCCTAGCTTGTACTCAGACTCGAGTTGCCTTGGCTCAGACTTGCTCTCGGACTCGAGTTGTCTGAACTCTGACTTGCACTAGGACTCGAGTTTTCTGGAATCGGATTTGCACTCGGACTCGAGATGCCTGGATCCGGCCTTGCTCTCAGACTCGAGTTGACTGGACTCGGATATGCACTTGAACTCGAGTTGTCTGAACTCGGACTTGCACTCGGACTCGGATGGTATAGATTCGACTACACATTGTTCATGACATTACCACCGCAAACGCATAATCTATTTCAAATTCAAGGGAAAATGAATAACTAATCGTCAACGATTAAGTAGGCTATTGTTTAACAGACCATTTCCAGCCCATTAGCACCACCTGCCGGTGACGACTGTAACGTTAACTATTTGTTCAGCTCAGATTGACAAGAAATGTCATATTTTGTTTTACTTTAATTCATACAAGTAAAACCTTTACCTCATCTTCAAGGCCATTAGTCGGACACCCTGTCTTTATATAATTTCGCTTGACAAAACCAGCAATCGTTGGACCCGACATGGCAGACGATCATCACCTGCAGCGCGCATGCTCGTAGAAAATATCTGTCGGTATAGTTCCACCGAGAGACGCCAGGTCGCGCTCTCTCTGTATACCAGTGCGTCTGTTATTGGACGCCATTTGTTTCTCAGTAAACTAAAAAAAACGGCGTTCTTGTTTGTATCCTCCCCAGGCAAGTCACCACAACAGACACATGAGGCCATAAATTTCATGCCAGGACCCCCCCCCCCCCCCCACAAAAAAGAAAAAAATTCTTTCTTGTATTTGTTAATGAAGCAAACAACCTGCTACGGAAAACATAGGAATCTATGTTGTGTCGGATATATCCGTGTAACAGAACGGAAGAACCATCTATATAATTAATACGGAGTTGTTTTTTTTCTATAGACCACGGTTTACCTGCTTCCGTTTTGATTTGACTTTAAATTCGGCAGACGTGTCGGTGGTGTGCTCCTCTGGGACAAGTTTATTTTATTTTGCGGGATAATGCCCTATTAAGCTGAATAATTAATAATTTTAATATTTCCTCATTACGTGCCCCAATTACTGTTGTGCTGCAAGGTCCTTCACACCTGTGGCGCTTTTTCAGGAGGCGCCTCGAGGATTTTCACTGGCCTGTTAAGAATGTGGCCAGAGCGCATGTCCTGCCCAAAAGGCATTTCCGTGAAATACGCGGTCACGCGGTTCACTATAATCCCCATTGATCCACCATATCCATTGTAACGCCTCTAAAGGAATTCTCTTTCAAAAGGAAGAAAAGGTTTTTAATCCAAAGACCACATGACTCCGCTTTCACTGCGAGGGCTTTTCAGTTTGGTCAACACTGGGCACTAAGTCCAGTGATGTGACCACCGTTTGACAAATTTTTCATGGGTTACAGGTATGTTGATTTAAATACATTTAAAAATATCTTTGAATACCGTGGTTTCAAAAGTTTGGCCAAGTCATTTGTTTTATGTTTTTTTTTTCTTTTCAAAAAGAAGCCCCACAACTTAATTATCATTCGGGGGTGGGGGTTGGTGTTTGGGGAGGGGGGGGGGGTGCATGGGGGGGGGGGGGGGGAGGGGGTCACATATATTTGTTAAGAACCAATGTCTGTAGAGACGGTGAAACATGAAAAATTACCACCATTCTTTAAATTGATAACAAACTAGAATCTGTAGCGAGGGCGTACAAACCTCCACCAGAATCTCCTTTAATATCAGTCATGTGTGTAGTGTATGCGTTTCATGTATGAACACTGTCATGCTTCGGTAAAACGAATTCACCTTGCGAGTGTCAGACCAGATTAATACGAATAGGTGGCTTTAACACGGGGACAAGGAATGGTCCTTCATTCATAATGGATTATAAGAAAATATATATTGTGGTGATTCGTATTACCTCCAAAATGAAATGGACTATTGATGTTTTTACCCTAATCCCCGTACAGATGTTCAGCAAAACATTTTTCGCATGTCACGCTTTTTCAGGAGGCGAACTGTAATCCTGCTAAACCACATTTCCATTATATCGCCTGTTAAGGAATTTTACTCTGTCAAAAGGAAGTTAAGATTTTAAATTCAAGCGCGGAACTCATGTCCATATGAATCTTTTAATAGGGAGCACTTTTCCGTTGAGGGACACAAAGAGCTGAGACCCTTTACACGATCACCGTTATATAGGTTAACAGGCATGTCGATTTTTGTACATTCAGAAATATCTTTCCATGATAACCATGGTTTTAATAGTTCGGCCGATTTATGGGTTGTTTGAAAAAAGGTGGTTTTTTTTCAAAAGGAAGCCCCCCCCCCCCCCCGGCACACATTTCTAAGGGTCCTCGATCTCTTGGGGACTTAGAAACCCCCGCCAGAATCTTCTAATCAACGTTCGTTCATACGTGCACGTTTCATGTAAAAGAAAAACCTTACAATTATTCCTTTATGGAATTTTGATTATGGCACTTAAGAAAAAAATATATATTATGGTGATTCCTATTACCTCAAAATGCAATGGATTATGGATGCAGTTTCACCCTTCCCCTCTACAAATTTTCAGCAAAAATCTGTATATTACATTTTGCGTTTATTTGCTGAAAGACAATAAAACGAATCAAGGCTGAAGTGGTTTCTTGGTAAATGCTTTCATCGAAATATATCAACCTGCTTTCTTTTTATCTGGGAGAGTTGTCAATTTTGCATCAGACCTGCTTATTCCATGACAATTCACAATACTTAAATCAAAAATTTAATACTATTGGAATATATTTTTCTATCTTCTTTTTACATTGGCAGTTATACATTTCGCGTAAAAGAGACTTAAACGACATATGCAGGTGTATACAAATAACGCATGTCTCTGTTAACATGCCTTAGACTGACTACACTGATAAACATCGTGTTTCACGATGTCGCCTGTGATTCAACTAATACAAAGCATATTTCGTATAATTTCACGGTAGGATGCTTCTTAATACAATCGTTATATCTACGATATTTCCCAAGCAATGAAGCTTTTGGACTTATGTTGTTTATCGGAAAAGAAAACTTCTCTATTAAAAATTCGTACACCCTGTATATGCCTCACGTCTCTTTCCTAAATTTTGTTTTGAGTGATTTCTTGAATAGAATAATTTTTCTTGTTATGTTGATATTATGGGGAGGGTGTTCCTGCAGAATTATTGAAGAAGTAATCTTTATATCCTATAAGTGAAACACATGACAAAAACCTTAGAATTAAAATATGCGTCGTTTGGTTCCTGTCGGCTCATTACAAAAATATGCATCAGATGAGAGCCGTAGATTTTCCACGGGTGCAGCTAGTGTGTAATTATTACCCATACGAGCTGAATCAGTTGAGGGCTTCCTCGCTTTGGCCAATGAGAAATATCAGTACGTCTGACCAATTAAATCCATGGTCTCATTCTCCATAAAGAGGCTCTCTTATGACGTCTATTGGATACCGTGGACTGTGGCGGCGTAATGGTAGGCCGTTGGACTTGTGACCGCAATGTTGCGGGTGCGAGTACCATTCAGGCCAAATTTTTACCACAGCGGTGCGGTCCCTCCCCCAATGAGTGAATGGGTTTTTGTCATAGGCAGCAGGCAAATGAAGAACGAATAACCTTCTAGCGCCTTTTACGGCTGCTTGGGTTGTATGCTCCCTAGGGAAACTAGAGAAAATGAACAGGCCCGAACATCAAGAAGGCAAAGTGGGATGAGACCGACATTTTCGGTGATATTTACCTAACCTTCTACTGTCATTCAGAACGAGCTGAGGATTTATGGTAACAGAAAAATTCTGATAAGTTTATCCTTTAACTTGTTATTTACCGAGACGTAGTCCCCCAAACTTGTATTATACAGGTTAAGTTAACCAACGAGGGAATTTTTGAGTATGTTTGCATTAACATAGATTAGGCACTGGCGAATAACGGTACAAATGCCTTATATCACCAAAAAAATATTGATAGTATTAATATCAAAAGATATAACAAAAATACAAAATCAATAGATGTTATAACCGAAAACACATTTAATCAAAATAAATGACAGATGATGATGTGTTGAATTATAAATATATGTTATCCACTGAATTTGATAAAAAAAATATATTTCTAAAAGATTTGTGCCAAAGATATATCATGCATTTAAAACAAGTGAATAAATAAAGAAGCGAAGGTTGCAATAATTGATAGTCAAGATGCAGGCAGAAAAACGACAACGGCCCTCTTATAGTCCTGCTTTTAATTACAATGATATAGTTAGTTGATAACTGCACTTACTTGCTCTGAGGCTGTCTGAGGATCCAAACAACACAGGTAACTACGAATCCAAGGAGGATGAAGAGTATGATTATAGCCCACCACTTGGCGTCCGCTAGGTGGCGCTCACCAAAAACAATTAGCATACACGTGGCAGTTTCAAATATTAATAGAACACCAACTATTATTATTACATTTTTGGATGTCCTTTCGGTGGGAATAGCATCATCGCTTGGGAATCCCATTCGCAGGCAGAGTATTTTCCCATGACGCTGGACCCAAGCCAATTTAGAACCAAAGACCTCATTTCCGAAGGGTAGGCTCCCGTAGTTCTGAAAATGTCCGTCAGGTGTCAGAAGGTACTCGTCGTCCTTGACCTTGAAAATACGTTTGACTTTCCCGGAGCTTGCGTCATCAGAAGGTGTGTTGTCGTCACTGCTTTGTTCCTCGATCGTATCCAGTTTGTGCGCCATCGGGACGGGAGGTTCAAGGTCACTAGGGTCATGCTGATAGCGCAAAATTAGCACCGAAACAGATACCAACGTGTAGGCTAGCAAAGTACCTGTGAAATAAACGATACAGTCAATTATTCAATATGTTGTATTGAAAATAAATTATTAGTTACTCGTTAATATGTCTTTGTATTCAATTACTATATCATGAGCGAAAAATGCACCATACATATGATAATAAATAAATGTAATGATCGTATAAACATTTTTTTTTTTACTCTAGACCTGATGTATAGAAGTGTTAGCATAGTTTAAATTTATAGAGGTTTTAACTTATATGCAAATATTCCTGAACGTCAAAACAACTTTATTTGTTACAGAAACTAGAATATCTCAAGACTTCCAAACTTGCTAATTCAAACACTATTTACGATATATTTTTGCGTTAGTTGTTTATAAAATCATTGTACTATTAGTATTGCTGTTATCTAATGACAATTCTTTTGCATTCAACTTAAAATAATTGTTGGAGGTAAACTTTTTAAATGCTTGCTTAACTAAATGTATGTACATCTGTAGATTTCCTTTCCGGTTTCGAACGACATGACAGAGCAGTATCACACGCGTCCTCTAATTTCATATCCTGGTGTTAAACAGACCACTACTGCACCTGCGGGCGCTGGGTGTGTAATCGTCTCCGTTACCGGGCCATATTACCAAGGAATCCCCTGAAAGGCGCACTCGTTGTAAGTGAAGCACGGTCCTTGGGCACGGCCTTCCCATTAAACCTTCACCCACCCTGGTTAGGGACCGTGAGTGAAAAAATCTCACAGCCTCGGCTGAGATTCAAACTCGCGATCTCTCAGCTTAGAGTCCTGTGTTTTACCCCGGAGCAACACGGTAACATTGCAAACCGAATCTGCCTAGGGGCTACCATTATTCAAACACCCTCCCCGATCTCAAAGACGAATCGTTTTCTTTCAACAAACGTGTGATTATGACAAATGAATTTGTACACAATAGCCTTAAAGAAACCTTTTACCATCTCACTTTTTTAAACCTGGGAATGGACCATGGAATCAGACCAATTGCATATCTAAATTTTTGTAGTGGACCAAGATGTTGCATGTATATCCATGCTTCAATCGCCTACTTGTCATTCCTGACGTCTTATCATTCCTATCTAACCATTCTATTATCTTACGATACTTTAATTATGTCCAGAATCCACAGATTTGACGGAAGTATTTTCGCTCTACTGAGAGCTCTCTAGTTTGAAAACATCGTTCTTACGGCTATATACGCAGATAATTTACTCCACGAAGGTAATCATTGTATCGAAACACGGGAGGGTGTCACGGTAAATATCTTTCGGCTCATAACGTGTCCGGGGAAAATTAGCCCAACTATAAATGTCTAGACAGTTGATATTTCTGAAGAATAGGATCTCGCTTTGGGGGAAATGTGAAACGGAGCATTAGAAAATGCTATGTTATATTTATGACAGTGGTCGACTTTTATATTACTCTCTGCTGAATATCAATATTTAATCCAAGGGGACTTAGATATGAGTCATAGTTCTTTCCGGTACTGTGTTTCAACTAGGTAATCCATAAACAGGTTATTATAGAACCAACCATTCCAGTATATGTTTAAATATATTGATTTATATATTGATTTCCGCTTTTTAGGTTTACCTCGATTTGCTGATAAAATAAGTGAACTCTGATAATGACTAGATTGTGATTCCATGATAAAACAATAAAATAGAAAGACGATTTTTCATCAGTTCACATGAAATTATTGGACCATTCAGTAAGCTAAAGTAGCAATGATTACATCCGTGAAGGGGCGGGAGTTTTTTTGTCGGCGTTGTTTATTTGTTTGTTTGTGTGTGTGTGCAACAGGTTATTAACAAATGAAATTGAAATTTTCAGGATAGCTCGGCAATGATACAAGAAGCAATTAATTAAATTTTGAGTGTGATCCGGCTCACCACCTGGATCCAGGATTTTTTACAGGATAAAATGCTACATTTCTGACAATGCAATATCGGGTTAATGAGCTGCCTTGGTGGAGGTCTGCGCTCTCTGAGTGCAAATTTCTAGCTGTATACACTGACACGGATACAGTAATAACGCATTCTTGTTTAGACACAGAGGTAAAATGTGGGATATAAAACATTATCCGCTCATTATTTCGTGCTTGAAGAGATGTTTCATTCCAAATTCGACAGACGGTGCTGTAAGTTCATCAGTTTTCACATGTGTTTTTAGACAGATGGCGCTACGGTTGCGCATTCGCGAAATCTAGGGATTTATGAAAAATACGGAAAATAACCCCCTTACGACACACTTGGCATCTTTTCTAACATTTCAATGCCAAAGACGGGCATTTCGAGGTAGGGCGACAGAGACGTAGCGTGAAAGAGGTTAAATGACATCACCATAAATTAAAATATAGATGCATTTCTTTCGAAACGAGCGGAAGTTGTGTCTATTCCCAAGGCCAGGTATTTTAAATACACCCGTTCCTAGCGGTTTAACTGTATTTGGCTGCATATACTCCAACAACGGAACCTAAAAATAGTATTTTAACTTGTCTAAGGCAAATGCCCAACTATGTTGCCTCTCAGTTAATGAGACGAATAATTTAAATATTTCTTAGTTATATTTACTAAACAATAGGACCATTGCTACACTGTATATTTAACCTATACATTTCTATTTTCCTGCAAGTAATGTTTTTCTTAAACGAGCGGTATATTTATAAGATATCCAATCCGAAACATACGGTTTTGGTCTTCACCGTCGTCCGATTTGGGACATTCGGCTTTGGTTAATAAAGACATCTGATTTGCGACATTCGGTTTTAGCCTACATTTATATCAGAATCAAGACTTCCGAATTTAATTCGTACGCAACTAAAAGTGGCCATCACATAGAAAGTGTGTAACGTGCTTGTAACGAATGAATCGCTCTGACGGGCATTAATGGAATCGTATGAAAAACTAACAGTAATTGCACTGTAATCCAGTGTGAAAAACTTCCAGAGAGCAGATGTTGCATCGTTTCATCCTTTATAAAATTGAAATATAAGCCAGGCACCAGCATGCTTGACTTTAAATCTTGTAAGTTTGTTTCTATAGAATTGTGTCTGAAGTGATAAGTCTGCAGACTTTCAAGCCTCTTAATCACAGAGGGTTTTTTAAAGTTTAAGGGAGGCCTTCGCACCCAAACAGTGTGAAGACAGTAAGGTGTGTATATTCACGCCCTAGCTGATAGGGCATTCTGTCAACTGAATTTTACTGAGCGCGTCAGCAGAGACAACAAATTATATCGTTTAGAGCTGGCTGATTCTTCAGAAATCTGATACGTTATTAGTCATTAAAATTTCCACAATATACTTGCGATTTTGAACATTATCTGGTTGCTTTAATGAAATGTGATTTGGGTTGAATTTTGGATCTGAGGAGATGCAGTTTTTGCCAGAGATCGTTATGGGTTATCTTATAACAGTGATCGGCAGATATATTGACAAGGAGGATAAACTGGTGCTGACGGTATAAAAATTATAAGCCGACGATCCCAACTTTATTGTCACGTAACATTCTTTTTTTTTGCTGGCGTCATTGTAGAGCTAAGAGTGCATGGAAGTGCTAGCAAGTATTTAACGAATCACCCAACCCTCGGTTTTTTTTATAAGAATACATATTATATTTCTCTAATAGAATGGGCTCGGCTTATGCGAAATATATAACACTATTCTATCAATCCACAAATAGGCTACCATATAATATAATGTGGTTTGATTGTAATATTTTTTTCTTTATCATAGGTCGCAAAATCTACCACTTAGACCTTGAGAAGTCTCCTTTAAAGCGAAGTCGTTAAGTTTCTGCTCGATTGCCGCAGATGGTAGTGAGATTGTGTATGTATATTTTGTAACAACATTAAAATGCGGTAAGTTTGCACGTGAAATGCGGATTGTGGTATGCCAAATATATTTATTTAGTTTTTTCGATCGAATTTTTATATCACCGATGATGTAGGTGCTCCGCGACATGCAGTATTCTGATTGAAGTATAAGACATGGGGTAAAATAGGATCTCAATAAAGAATTTGATCCGCTTACCGCTCGCGGTATTGCGTTTACTGGGTACGGTTAACATATGTATGACATAAGGATGCAACACGATCTATAGCAGGGTTTGACGCCATCGGTCCAATGCCGCAGTGTTTTATAGCCCTCCAAATAAACACCTGACTCTAATTTAAACATTTTCCGCACACTGCGTTCCCCTAACCGCGTGCCGGCTCAGCGTAACCTCGGTGTGATGTGTGACTTTACCTATGGACATCATTTCTACGAGTTCTTGCAGGCCGACCAGGAGTGACATTATGGACGCTAGAACACCCGTAATGGCAGTGGCAACGAGGGGGGTGTTAGTGCGTGGATGGATAACGGACAGGAACCTGAAAATACAAAAAAAAATATCATATGTATGTGTTTATCTATACATTTACAGTAGAACCTCCGAATTACGGATACTGACGGGACCGGACATCTTGCCCACTATACAGAGGTGGCCTTGTTTAAAAATTTAAGAAGCAGCTTATAAAATGCTTATTCAAATTTATATTTTCCGAATAGACAGTTAGTCAAGCGCTTTTAATTTTACTCAAAACCGAGCCTTATCCATACTGGTATTTTCTCCAAACTTCAAAAATTCAGTCTAACATCTCAACTAATGGTTGTGAATTCTTAATTATTCCTGGCAATATAACATAAAAATACGGGATTCAGATGTAATCAAACGCACTTAAATACACATATGGTCCCCAGCATCCTCATGCAAAAATATTGCCAATCTGTTCCAGAAACAGTAGAACAGATAAACGTAAAGGATGCTGTGGGTCCGAATTTTTTTTCAAAATCCTGCCGGAAATTCGGCTGCAGAACGAGCATTTGGAAACATGGTTCTACATTAACATTTGATTAAATCAGCCTGCGCAAATAGGAAGACGAAAGGCCGCAATAGGACCCAAAATAAAATATGTTTTCATTTATTAAATAGCAAAATATGTAGATGAAAACACACTTACTCGAACAAAAGTCCGTCTCTCGAGATTGCATAGACTACCCTTGGCATCGGGAACATGGAACCAAGCAGCGAGACGGTGAGAGCGGACATTGCGCCGACAGCTACGATGAACTTTGCCCAATCGGCCCCCTTCTGAGCGAACACATCTATCAGGGCTGACCTCCCATGGATTTCGAAGTATGGCACCATAAGGGTTAATACTATAGAGACGGTGACGTAGGCTATCAGACATATAACGAGCGAGGACACAATGGCTCGAGGAATACTTCTGCTGGGGTTTTGTGCTTCCTCGCCCGTCGTGGCGATGATGTCAAAACCGATGAACGCGTAGAAGCACGTGGCCGCGCCTGAAAACACCTGTAATATAGAATGTTTATACAAATCTCACAGATATAAACACCTGTAATATAGGATGTTTATACAAATCTCACAGATATAAACACCTGTAATATAGGATGTTTTTACAAATCTCACAGATGTCAACGGTTGTAATATAGGCTGCTTATACAAATCTCACAGATCTATTAACACCTGTAATATAGATTGTTTATACAAATCTCACATATGTCAACACCTGTAATATAGGATGTTTATACAAATCTCACAGATGTCAACACCTGTAATATAGGATGTTTATACAAATCTCACAGATGTCGACACCTGTTATATAGGATGTTTTTACAAATCTCACAGATGTCAACACCTGTAATATAGGATGTTTATACAAATCTCAGATATAAACACCTTTAATATAGGTTGTTTATACAAATCTCACAGATATAGACACCTGTCATATAGGATGTTTATACAAATCTCACTGACGTAAACACCTGTAATATAGGCTGTTTTACAAATCTCACAGATCTATAAATACCTGTTATATAGGTTCTTTACACAAATCTCACAGGTGTCAACACCTGTAATATAGGATGTTTATACAAATCTCACAGATGATAACACCTGTTACATAGGATGTTTATACAAATCTTACATATGTTAACACCTGTAATATAGGATGTTTATACAAATCTCACAGATCTAAATCTCTATTTCTATATATGGCTGGTTCTTTCTCTGCCTCTGTCGCATTAGAAACAGTGTGTAACGTGTTGAACGGATCCTGAGCAGAATTCAAAATATTTTGGCCAAAATGAATTGCAAACGCTTGGACCAAATTTAGAAACAGCAATTGGGTCACAGCGCAAGCGCGAATACTTGGGTCAGTATCTAGCTGCAAACATATACCAAGATAAGATGCTTTTGTGCTAGATGCCGATGTGAAGGCTTGATACGGTTGGAAACCGATTTGCGTGTAAAAGAGGTATTCAAATCAAATAAGCCTGGTTAGCCGAATAAAGGTTATATTTAATAGTTATATTGAACATTCCGCTTATTATTGCTTATAATTTAAGCATACGTCTTTTTCATACATTTTTTTTTTTCATTTTATTATTTCATGTTGAATGTGTTTGTTTAAGCAAGCCAGTCAAGCCCAATACTTTTGTATGTGATGATTTTATTACATATATACAATATATAGCAATAAACTATTTCTTATCTTATCATGTCTTAAGTGTTACATTAACACTACCTATAACTAATGACAACGAGTGCACGTTTATAGGGCTCACCCCGGACACGCCGTACGGCAGGAAGTCATATTTGACCCAATAGGAGCCCCGGATGTAGCACATCCCAGTGACGAAGATGAAGGCCCACACGATCAGGTTGATGATGTTCAGGACGTTGTTGAGCTTAACCGACTTTTGAGCTCCGACGGCGATGACTACTGTCATGACCAGGCCGATCCCGAGGCCGATGAAGTCAGGGTAGGATTTACCTGGAAAAGAGAGTATTATAATAAGATATATTTCATATATATTTCATATATATGTAAACAATTTTCTTTCAATTATGTAAACAGATTAATCATAAATTATTCTTATTATGATAAATTTTTATATTGATACTTAATTTAACACATTTATGAATGTGTCTAATCTGATACTGTGTATGAAGATTATATGCTAGGTTGGCAATTAATGAAGCATGTTGAAACAATGTAAAGAGACATTCTTTATTGGCAGTATATATCACCATTATTTCTGACTAAAAGTTCCCGCACTTTGGACTTTCAGGTCCGAATAGGCCTGTCAGGGCTTTAACTTTTATGTTTGCGACTTAAATGCATAAATAAAACTTGATTCTTGTTCCGATAACTTGGTGCCAGCTCTTATTTTTAGATGAAATGAATCGACCAGGGAGCCATTATTAGTTATATAAGATGCTGCGAGAGGGCAGTACTTTTTCTATGCGTTGCGACACAGCGAGGGCAAGTCGGATGGCTTTGTCATTGGGATGAATAACGTCTTAACCACAGCATCGACTTGGCCAGTCTAAGGTCGAAAAGTGTTATGTCACGTGACAGACCAAACCAATTACTAGACACAACACAACATCAGTCAAGGCGTCGATGTTACAAAACCAGATAAGCCCATTAAACCTATTGAGGCCTTTGATTTCAGATTTTTGTTGTGTCCACAGTAACCGCCGCGACAGACGATTATTTCCAGTCGTTCTCTCAAGTTTTCCTGTTGAGTTGTTTAGCAACCAAAAGTCGAAAACCCTGTCCATGTCAGCTGTTTTCCGATATTTTGTTTCAAAGTTATTACCTGTGTTTCAGCGTTTCTTGGTAGATAGGTGACCTGATAAATAAATCTGGACTTTGAAGGTTGATTGATTTCCTTGTTCCCTTGCGGGTCTACATTAATCTTTTTTTTTCTGACTTCACTTAAAGTGACGAACTTCTAGTTGTCCGTGAACGTATTTCGAGCCCTGTAAATTATGGTCTGTATTAATCACGCATGTTTTATGTAACAAGAACCGACGCATCAAATGGTTATTGTTCGGTATATCCTTTATATACCATATCGCCATATCATGAATGCCATCGTGAATCGCCAACAATTTGAATATATTTCCTGATAGTGGAAACATGTAGTTTGCCCAGACGTATTTCGAGAACAAAAGGATCCCACATATGGTCTCTCGTGTAAAATAAGTTTTGATATCTAACAAATGGCGCGTAAAATAGTTTAAGTGGATATGATTGTTTTGATAAAACTCTGCCCTTATTTTGTATAATTCTACCTAATATAATTGATAAAAAAATATTAATTTCTCAGGAAATTTACCATTTATACATATGTCCAGTTCTAGTTAATGGTTTTTATTCATTTGCTATAATACGCGCATGATATCACGCGATAAGGTCATTTTGGCTGAATACTAAGTTTCCCCAGCAAAACCATCCCTTCAAAACAACTTATAATCTCTAGTTCATCAGTTTTTCACGTTGTTATTTGGCCGGTGTGTCTGTCAACCATTTCTGCGTGACCTGACTCCTAATTTTGCCCACGCCCGACAATTCCGAAAACCCGGAGAAAAAAACATAATAGAAGAAAGGTTTACGTAGAAGAAACGCCGGTTTGAGCTTGAAAAGTCTTGTGAAGTTTCGCGGAACGGCCACCACATAGTTCATGTATATATATTTAATACCTGATAAATGAATAGGTTCCTTACACCATGACAGCTGTGACTGACAAGAAAAAATATCTCAACATCAGAGTTCGGGGAATGAAAACACGTGGACATCGTGAGTCACTTTTTAATTGGGGACGTGGGTGGTAGCGTAAGTTTAGAACACGGCGCGTGACATTGTACGTAATTGGCTGATTTGTTCGTCTGCCGCAAGGGTAACGTGGAACGGCCGCGTGTTTTTAACTGTCCCGGCGTGCTGAATTACCTTTGTGAATTTGTGTTATTCACAGAGGGCACCTACAAATGGTAGACTCGTGTGGGTTGATCATAATTAGCGCCCTGGTGCAAGAAAAATAAATCCAAAATAAAAAAAAATATATAGAATAAAAATACAAATACCTTGATTTTCAGCTTTGCGTGATTTCCCTTATATAGCTAATCCGAAAAGACACTGATCCAATGTCGTTCAACATATGGGCCATATATAAGGATCTTAAAATAGTCTCCAGTTCCAAGTGTTATTGAAGACTTAAAAATTTCCTCTGTATTTAATTTGTTTACATGTTTTAGCTATGCTTCTCCGTGTGTCTAATGACATCCGGAAACAATGATATACATATCCTTACGACTAAACATTATAAGTAGCAAACCAGAGAAGTTTAAGGCCACGCAATATTTGGAATCCACATTAGTCCCCTAAATCAAGAAAGTATGACAGGAGGCAATGTTGTTACCCCTGTCTATCCTGCCCACTCCTTGTCTATTTGTCTGGGATTGTCGTTTTGTTTGTTTTTGTAGGTTTGCCTGGCTCATAAGGCATCTCAGCGATCATGTACAGTAAAACCACGCCTAACGACCACCTCAGGTGACCAAATGTTCACGGTCTCGATTCTTTTTTGCACGGTCTCGCTTAGATGTCCACCTCAAAAGTGTAAAATTGTAAGGGATCGTATCGATATCTAGGTTTAACTGTATGTATTTCTAGGAAGTTTAAGGAGATGTATTTATTTATAGCAGGAAAGATCAAGAGCTGCTCACATTTTAGGGTGGATCAAAATGTTGTTTGATAATGATAAGTTTGTTTATCAAAGGCTGGATCTACAACAGATTTTTAGTTGGTCGCTACGGAAAATTTACATCAATACCACCTATATATTTCAAGAGTTTTGAGTCTTGGTGAGAAGAAATTTGAATAGAAAAAGTAAAGGTATAGCATTGCTTTATAGTCTCGCATTAATGTCAGTCTCGTCTAGCTTTACGGTTTGCCACGTAGTAATGTCTTCAGGTCTGCTTATTCTCATATATCTTATCAGGCCCGTGGGTAACATATAAACAAAGAAGTCACAATGGCCGAGAGAAGGTTATTTTTTCTACACCTGTCTGCTGCTTATCGCCAGTACTTATTCACTACTGGGTAGAGTTGGCACAGACTTGTGGTATAGACTTTTGCCAGGGGTCTTTCTGCTTCCCACGCACAGAGTGGGACGCGAACCCACTACCCACGATACAGTAGTCATAGACCCAGCACTCTAACCACACGCGATTAGATATGAGGTGCAAGCTTTCGAAAGTATACTCTTTCTGACAATAATTTGGTTATTTTACATAGTAGCAGTACACCCGTACTTTCGATATGCGACCTGTGACATCCGGGATTTAATGTGTACGCAAAATGATAGCCCCCGTGAGCGTGTTCGAGATACTGGAAGAAATAAGCATGCTATGGTTGTATATGGGCGCGGGAATGCGCCATGAATGTACACCGAGGACAGCGTCCAAGCGATGAACTCTCTGCGGAGAAACTTTGTAGGCAAGTCGACATGTAGCTGCAAAGTTTAAAGCGGAATACCACTTATTTTTACCACGCCCAAATCCTCAAATTATAGTAGGATTATGATAAAAACACGTGAGTTACTTACCGATGACCGTACCGACGTTTTCCGTTAAATATGCACTGATGGTGTAATTGGACAAGGAGTCCACCACTGCACTGATTGCGCTGGCGCCGGCGGCTGAACCAATCATGTACTCCAGAATGAGATTCCAACCAATCAGGAAGGCCACGAACTCTCCCACGGTGACGTAACTGTACATGTAGGCGGAGCCTGACGTCTTTGGCACTCTCACACCAAACTCCCCGTAACACACTCCTGTAAAATAAAACGACATAACCTGATCTGTTTTATTCCATTACCGGCCCTCATATTCACAAACTAACTGCCTCCGCAAGAAAGGTATACATCCATACAAATGTGTGTGTTTTTTAGCTATGTGAATCCCACAGTCATGAACGGAATCTCATGAAATCTTGATGGCATTTACGGAATGGACCAATGAAGAATCAAATAGATGTTGGTCTTGATCCGGCATCTGATCCGGATAAAGCAATGTCATCAAGGTTTATTCATAAATGTATAGTCACTTATAACCTTCGGATTATGGGCAAGTGAATGTTAACAAGATTTTGCGATAACGCCACAACAGGAACCCCCACATGGCGAAGACTTGCATACCTTAGAATGCATATGTCTACTTATAAATAAAGTAAACACCCCTATCATCAATTTTCCATTACATAGCCGACTCCAAACTTCTCCGGGCAAAAAATGTGCAGGGAAAGGACGAAACGTTTTTTTTTTTTTGTTTTTTTATTTATTTTAATTTACCACCCAGGATAAAATAAGTGAACTTATAAAATAAAAATTTTCTCAATTTTTAATATGGTGCATTAAAACACGAACGGTTTAGGTAAGGATGTCTCTACGAATGCTTTGATATTGTTGATGCAAGAACAGGAACAAATTCCTCTGAACATTTATTTTGCTGTGGCCTTATTGTAGTCAGATTTCTATTAGGGCCAGCTATTCACCTACAACATCTGTAGAATTTATGTGATTTCTTGCTAACTTTGCGTACATATTAATGAACTATATGTTATCCCTGCTGAGAAAGGTTCTTACAAAAGGTTTCTTCCAAAAGGTTCTTCAGTTGTTTGAGCTTGTATATCTAGAGACTGGTGATAAACAAGTAGCAGTGACAACCCGACTCAGTCGGCATTTATAATTTTGCTGGTAAGCCTAACTTGAGTCGTGATACAAGTTATATCGAGGAATACATCGCAGTGGTCTTCCAACATGTTGCATTTACATCATGATAAAGAGCCCATAATCTTAACATTAGGCTACGACTGATGAATTAACACAAAAGAATACATGTGAACTCACAACCCAAACAGAAACTACGTCTCTAAGGTAACGAGCCATTTCCTGTCCCGCGTACAATTTGACTGCTTTCAGTAACCCGTGCAAGCCATGCTGGTTTTCATGTGGTCAGAAATTCAACAAAAGTGCGGAGGGATTTACCAATATGAAGAGTTAAAACGGAACTTTTCTCGCTCATGTTAGGTGTTGTAAATTACTCAGTATATTAAAAGCTAACGATTGGTCTTGTTTATGTTAAGGGGCAGCGTTCTTGGAGGCCAAAGGCTTTGTCGGAAATTACGAAAATATTTGCGTCGTCATAGCGCCTTATGAAGCGCTTCCTCGCTGAAGGATGTAACGGCACTCTGGCAGCCAGTATGCTTGTCGTAGACTCTCTAATGTCAGAGGGCCGAAATGACACTAATAAATATTATACTTGCGCCCATGTTAAAAAAGAGCAAAAAAAAGCCTACGTTATTGAAGGTAGATGTTTTCATATGAGTGAAAGCTGTTAAATCATTAGTTGCACAACGCCATTTGCAAAACTCGTCTGATTTGCCGCTAGACGTCCCTGTTGAATGAGTAATAATGGATTATTTTGACGGACCCCCCCCCCCCATGTTATAAACAAGTGGATATCAATAAAATCGAACAGCCTGTGTACCCTGAGACTGGCGTTTGCTGGCCTGTTTTTTTTTTGTCTTTTTTCTTTTTTTTTTTGGCCAAAGGTTCAAGCCCTTGTCTTAAGGTAAGAGACGTCAGATACCGGAATAGGTCCCTATAACACGAGTTAAATGTATGTTATATTTTTGTCATGTCCAGGATCCGCTGAAAACACAAGGATGATGCAGATATCATAAAACCGATGTGCACGTTCATTAGGGGAGAGAGAGAGAGAGAGAGAGAGAGAGAGAGAGAGAGATATCTTATATAATACCAGTTTCAGGGAATTACCGATACATGTCCCTAAAACCTCTGACAACATCAAGAGTTTCTCGGCTGGCGGATAGTCATTTTATGTGAACATATATCCATACTACACTTTTCTTTCTTTTTGCGGAGACACGCGAACTGCGTGCCTAACCTTGAGTTAAACCCACATAGTGACCTCGAGGGTGCATCTGTAGTGTCATCCGGACACCGAACAGCGCAGTTAACCGTCCTCCCCTCCCCATAAAAGTTCCACCTGGCCGCCCCAATTACAGTAACCTGACTTGCTGCGTGAGGAAATTAACTGCATCCGTACTAGCGTTTTTACATCTCAGCATCTCCTGCCAACGACATTGAAAACGCACACAGTAATCAGGTTTCTGGACTAACACTATAAGAGGGGACTTAGTTTTATCCTTCTCCTTGTTCGGGTAATTGTTTCCTCGTACTTACATGTTGCTTTTTGAGTGCAGAGCATGCTTTTGTTAAAGGTACAATGTGGGTGGTACCCTTGATCTGAAAGACCTGATCACGCGATGTGATAGGGTGTACATAATTATCTCCATCTATCTTTAGGTGTGTTTTATCCGATTTCATTCATACTTACTCACGATGTACTTCACTATGGTTAAATAACTGTGACCAAAGTTTGGTTGACCTTGTCCTATTTCCAAGGTCACATATCTCAAAATGTGCGACTGTTTTCAGATTCTCAATGTAAATTTTCTTCTTATCTATATGGTTACAGGCAATACATTGCTGCACTTTTGCTGAAAGGTGCCCATTAATTCTTACATTCCCTGGCATTATAAACATTAGTATTTACTAATGGTAGGAATTGGTTTTAAGATAATGATCGATGACTGAAAAATAAAAACGACCGATGATCGATTATTTTATCCATTTCTATATTGACTTGCATTCTGTGATACTAGTACCTAAAATATTGACCCGAGTAAATGGACTTCATTTTGAAAATAATATTGATATTACATGTGCCAATTGCATACTGAATTGTCTTAAATGTAGGCCCTTGTTTTGGAATGTTTGAATCAAATGTAACTTATGAATACTTTAATGCTGAAAACTGAACATAAAATATGTTTATTATAATAAAGATATATTTCATAATATGTTGTGGGGGCGAAGAAAAGTATGATATTCTGGGAGAGTGATTGTGTCCTGTTGTCATAAGGACAGGGGGGGGGAGCCAGGAGATATTGAACAAGAGCCATTATTCCGGGGGAGGGGGGTCGTTGTTACTTCTTGGAACAGTCCCCCTCACGTTTTAAGCACAGGCCATGTACATTTGTCGAATGTAAACTAATGATTGTCTTTGTCGATCGTCTTCGTCACAAGTGTATTCGATCATCCATGTTCGTGTGTGTGTGTGTGTGTGTGTGTGTTTGTGTCGATGAAATTTTCAGGGCAATTTAGGAATGGGCCTAAGAAGATCTGATTTAATCTTATATTCATCGAGAATCTTATCCGGATTCTCGAGCGTCATAAAATATGTTGTAATGTACAGCCAAAAAAGTAAGTGAATGCACAGAAGGTCTAGCCTGAGGCCTTTCTCTAAGATCGAACTTTTACCTTACGGTTTTCCTGAATAGCCGTGCATGACGTCGTGAATGGCCTCATGCGCGTCGCATTGTGGCCCGGCCACCTGCTCAGGTCACGGTCGAGCACCCAGTAGCTCAGGGGGGACGGAGTCTAATGTTTTCGCAGAGCGTTTTTGAAAATTGTGCCCCCATAGCGGAGGCATGTATCCATTGGGAAGCAGATTTCTAGTTTTTAATACTTTCATCATCAGTGCTGAAACCGCCATTCGAGTACTCGAGTCCCGGTTATTCTATCCGAGCAATCGAGTCCGCAATAAGAAAACTATTTATACCGTAAAGGCTTGTATTTAGGCAAATTTCCATGTACATGTAGTTCCTTATTACGCTTATGTATCTAGTTTGGTTATGACCACCATATACAACGTGTGCTTCCGCGTTAAAGTCTCGCAGCACACTTTAGCACAACTAACTTAGAACCATTGTAACCTCTGACATGATTATAGCACATGGGTCACACTAAAATAGGACATACACACCTTGAACGGGAGTCCAAAATAGAAGTAGATGTAATTGCATTATATGTGTTTGCTGCTAAATAGTATTCAATAATTGCAAAACAAACGTATATTGTATCATATATATTATTAATATTTTAGAAATATTGTATATGCTCGTGAAAAAAGATAGTACAATTTTATTTTCCTACTTATCCTTTGAGTGCACTAGCTGAGATTACATATAAACATTTAATTAATTATATATATATATATATATATATATATATATATATATATATCACCCATGGTATCTATCAGTCCTCACTGGAGAAAAGGCAGTAACCAGGGTTAACTTTATTTGTATTTAACCATTTGAATTAATGATATATTTGGCAGATACGCAAAGCTACCTAATGGCACAGCCCCCCAGTTGGGTGTTGCACTGGGTAATAACCCAGACTGTGAACACATGTTCAGTGTCTCTACAGGACCCCCTCTCTGGTATGTTTTAACTGGTTTTACGGTGGCGGATGTCGTCTGGGAGACGGAACGAGACACATATCGATCAGAGTTTGAAACACTTATACTTGACAGGGATGGGTCGAAGCCTCGCTTTGTCATCAAAGCAGCCACAGAATCCACAACATTCACTACCAATCTGGCCGTTCGTAGATTACGTTCGGTATTCCCGACCTGTTAAAGCAACACACTGATTCAGGCAATCTCTTTCTTCTTGCTTTTCGTTATGGGCTGTAATGTAGGTTTTGGGTCAATCATTGTAGGGCTTGGTTTTGAAGTCGGTCTCAAAGTACAAAGGTGTCGGTCTCTATCCTGGTCTTGGTCTTCATCCTGGTTTCGGTCTCCTTTTTTCTTGCCTCTGTCTCTATTCTGGTCTGTCTCTATTCTGGTCTCAGTCTCTATATATTGTTCTCGGTGTCTAATCTGGTCTCGGTCTCTTTTTCTATTTTGGTCTCTATTCTCGGCTTTGTCTCTTTTCTGGTTTCGGTCTCTATTCTGGTCTAAATCTCTATATTGTTCTCGGTCTCTAATCTGGTCTCGGTCTCTTTTTCTATTTTGGTCTCTATTCTCGGCTTTGTCTTTATTCTGGTTTCGGTCTCTATTCTGGTCTCAACCTCTACATTGTTCTCGGTCTCTATTCTGGTCTCGGTCTCTATTTCTATTTTGATCTCTATTCTGGGTTTGGTCTCAGTTTTTGGTCTCGGGTTCTGTTCTGGTCTCGGTCTCTAATCTAATCCAAGGCTCTATTCTGATCGCTGTCTGTATTCTGGTCTCGGTCTCTATTCTAGTCTAGACTTGAGACAAAGTAAAGAAATTCAAGTTTGACAAGTTTAGACAATGTATTGCATACGTTTGTGTTTTTCATTTTGTTTATTTGTTTACTTTTCTCAGCAAAAGAAGTTATATGCCAATGCTGCTAATGGAGTGTTCGCTGATATTATGTTGGAACGATTGCTTACTTTAGTATGCTAGATTAGATAATATTTCTGAAAACACGGTCTCGGTCGCATCCCTACTGACACCCTTTTTGGTCTCTTACTCCATTATTTCGGTCTCGGTCTCGGATTCGCAAGTGTCTACTACATCACTTGTTAGGCGTATTACAGATAACACAGACGTTTGTCTACTCAATATCAATGGAATTTCTTTTGACTGCAGAACAATGATATTTTAAACTCAGGAAGTTTAATTAACAATATAAGGATTAAACGAACGTAAGCCGACAAATTGACATATTTATTTAATTAAACATATTCCATGGTGTTGTATTATTTTACTGTAAGATAATAAATTCTTTCAGCAAATTATCTGGCGAATAAGATAGACAGATATAAACAATAAACGAGCTGATATGAAATGTCCAAGAACTAACATCAGTAAATCATTCACCTCATGATAAAACCATAAAATGGACATAATTTTTCCGGAGGAAGACATTTTATGACTGTTCCACGGCAGGGTCCGGCTTGGAAGGTTTGACAATATTTATGGACGGATGATACGGCGGTCCGATACTCCATAACGAGCTGTCGTATTAAAACACGCGAATTTGTCAATTATATGGCGTGTTGGCCGAGATCGAACAATGCTCGTCCCGTTTATTGATTATTTGGCCAATTTCCGGTACAACAGTATACTGTTTGCCCTATTGGTGTCAGTGGCCCGGCCCACGGCGGTATCAACTTGTGACTGATCATTCTCAATTAGCAAACGTCATCGATTCGAGAAGATGCAGGGATCAGGAGCCCTGCTTCAGCAGCCATTCACTGCATCTTCCAAGAATATCAGCATAAAAGATGTCCATCATTCTCAAAGGCATTATTTCTTACTTAAATTAATTCATTTTAGTATCATAAATGTAATATGTTATGTTCAAGTTTGAGTATTTTTTTATCCGTATTCATTTTTGTTTATGTGTGTAAACAATGAAATTTTTCCGAAATCACAAAAAAATAATAACAAAATATATTCCTTTGTGTACCTGCGTTCATTATCCTTCTCTTTTTTTGTTATAAAAGCTGTCGTTGTTTATCTAGCACGGATACAAAGATCCGTTTGGGGAACGGAATCCACCAGTGAACTAAAAATCAATACCCGAATCAAATCTCAAACCCCTTTACAATTCATATTCCAACGAAGTAGATATCGGACAATTGACTGAGAACGTAATTAATTAATATTTATATTACTATAGCATACGCACTAAACCAAAAAAAAAAATGTGACGATAAAAAAAATTTGTCATAGCTGCTATCCGGGATGAAGAAGAAAAATAAGCTGTCCAGGATCAACTCTTCCTTTTTCTGCGGGCCTGACATTTTATCCGCCACATTTTATGCCTCGTTACCGTAAAGATCCCAAGGGTTTCGAAAAAAAGATATCAATCTCTGTCAGATGTGGTCCCAGGATTGGACCGAGTCCCTCCTTTTTTCTTCACCTGCAGCGGAGTTTCTCAGATAAATCTCTGCACGTTTTCCTCCTCTGAATATTCTTTAAAGACATGAAGCCTGAGAATATTTCTTTCTCCTTTTTTTAAGAATCTGTTTGTAAATGAAATAAAATAAAAGAAAAGGCTCAATTCTTACAATTAAAAACCATGACCCCCCCCCCCCCCCCCCAAACTATTTAAAGAGCACTAAACAAACTTTTGAATAATTATCTGCTAGTCTATTTTTTAGCGTTTGTCTCAATTTGTCGAAATATCCATGCATAATTATATAGGTAAGATTAGATAAATTTATAGGCCAAAAAACATACGAGAATTCGTTTTGCCCATGATGCAACACCAATACACTAAAGACTTTAAACTAAATACAAACTAAAGACTAAAATAAATAATACACAATAAATTAGACTAAAGACCAAAATGTGACCCATGAATTCTCTTAAACATGTATATATGCATGAATTCGGATATACTGATTAATAGCGTAACTGCTGGAAAAAAGTCACAAGCATACAATCAACGTTGCCAGGAAATTAACGGTAACAAATCAATTGTCTTCGTGTGACCAGTTCAGATAGGTCTGTATCAGCACGCCCTATGTATGTCGAGGGGAAATTGAACACAGTTCGTGACAGCCAGACAGGAACAGAATGACCGAGTTACAGCCCAAGGCACAGCCGCTATATGAATGACGTCATTAGAGTAACGCCGCTAAGTATTATAACGCTGGCAAAATTACCTTGAACAATCACGCCCACTCACACTAAAGAAATTGTACATTTATTGCCAAATTTGTAGATATATCCGAATAAATCTCTCGTTAGTTTCGTATAATTACCTCTATCGATAAGGTTATGTTACCCTTGTCATTCATTCCTCTTATTGCTTGACGATAATCTTGATCAGTTGCGTATGTATGTGTTTGTTTGTGTGTTTGGGCCTACTCTGATGGCCACAATTTTGTAGCAATCGATCTGAAACTTTCAGGGTCGATCGCCTGTGTGCTGGTTCTTGTGCCTTACATATCCCATTCTACAGGCCACATTTTTGCAGGAATTTTTTTTGAAAATGGTACATCGTATGTCTAACACTAAAATCTCAAAACTAATTTTAATTTTCGGAAAATAGCCGCTAGGAGGCGCTGCATTTGAAACACTGCAACATATAGTTTGTTTGGCCATATTTCCAAAACTATAAACATAAATGATAGCTCAATTTGTTCGTCTATAATTTTCCGAAAGGATGTTTTAGTTAATTGTCATCTCGGGTCTTTCAGTGTGTCAGTATTCCCGTCTGTTTGTCAGTTGTCGTCAAATGTGCCTCCCCGCTGATTCTTTCGTCTGATATATGGCTTACCACAGGCCTGTTGAAAAACACCTAAAGTTCTAGAATTTCTGATGTCTTTCGGAATAAATAGTCCAAAGGTAAAGGTCAATGACATTAAAAACTACTTCATATCTTCAACAAAATTTATCGCAGCAGCTTAAACTGTAGCCCATTTTACTCACCGTTACATGGCCTTTCTTCTAATATGTAGCTGTCTGTATATGAGGTACCAAGGTTGTGCATTTTTGGGGAAAATTCATGATATCCCAAAACTAGGGGTCTTATTTATCTAACGCTATCATTTTTAAAGCTAGAGAGGTCTTCAGGCAACATTGGATCAGTTTTACTGGATTTTATACCAAATCTCGGGAAATCTCGTACCGTTTCTCGTCCAACGAGATATTGCAAGATTTCACTTTTCCGCTCTACCGGCTAAAATCTCAAGCAATTGCTCTGGAAGTGGTCAAAGGCAAGGTCACCGAAAAAATATTGTTTTGCTGATAATGTTGTCCAAAATTTTATTATCTACACAAACCTGGCTCATTTTATTAGTCTTTGCTTTCCCATACTTCCTGTCTGTTCTTTTTCAATTTTCGGTAAGCGATCGACCTATAATTATCGTCTAGTGTTGATTGATTAGCTTGGCTTTCTTTACTTAGGGTTATTTAACAAGTGTTCGAATTAAAAAAAAAGTGCTGTGCTTTTCTGAAGTAGGCCCTATCAAGAATGAGAAAAACATTTGGTGATATATTTGTTCAAACAGAAGATATCCCCATGGCAGGCAGTTGGCTCTGTGAGCTTACTGACGTAAAAACAGTTACAATAGAAAATCAGTGATATGTTATAATCAAGCCCTCCGAGTTTCCTGCGTCCTTTACAAGTACAAGGCATAAATTCATGTTTGAAAAATAGGTATGTTGGTGGTTGCAATGTCTATTGAATGAAGATGAAGGAATCCATGCGATAAGAATAATATGTTATTATTTCAGGTTTAAGGAATAATTGCATGGTTTCAGGAATAATCCAGAATTCATAACCTGTTATTAAGACATTAGAGCAAATCTCTAAATTTCTAACGAAATTTAGGCCTGTTCACTCTTGTAACTTTTTCAGAACCCTGGGGAACACACATCCTAAATCCCCATATTTGACGAAGGTCAGCAGTTCTATATTTGCCATGACCAGTACCTATATCCACTCCTTGGTATAGAGATTACGCACGCTTGTGGTAAAGACTTTGACTAGGAATCTTACTGCGTAGCTCGATAAAAAAAAAACACCGACAAACTGCAGGTAACAAGCCCAGCGCCTTAACCATTACGCCACCACTCTGTGTTTAATCCCCATTTAATTAAACCTCCTCACTGCGGAGAGGTATTTTTTTCATTGATATTTTTTAGCAACTTTATGCAAAATATATTAACGGATTTGAATGAACGTTTGTTGAGGATTAGGAAAATCTGGATCACTGAAATAATTTGGTAGGATTATATCCTAAGGAGATACGAATTTATTTTTAGCTATTGTATGCTTGTGCTCATTTTACAATACAAATCTTAACAAATGAGCACAAGCATACAATAGCAAAAAAAAGTCGTTTCGCCTGTAGACATAATCCTACCAAATCCTATGTAATAAGAGACTAACATCACTTCCACTAAGCAACGAGCCTTGTTTAGTCTTCTGGATCGGGCCTTCCATCCAATTTATTATTTATAGACCTTAGCTTTTCATCTCTATCTCCTTCGAATTTCTCCTGATCTTTGGGTCTAATAGTAAATAGAAACATTCACTAAGATATCACCTTTACCGTTACTGAAGGAGCGCTTAAGACGGAGGTTCCAGACTTTCTCAACCACGGCGCTTGAGCGCCATCTTTTCCTTCTATAGCTTATACCGTTAAATGTGACATACGGTCATTTCTTTGTGCCAGAGCCATTCAATGGTATTAGGGGGCGGCCTTGTTCTAGAGGTGACCTATTATGGATTTGTTTAACCGTGATATGTAGCGGTGTACACAGACAAGCTTAGTTAGCATCCTGGCATACTTGGCCCAGGATGTGATATACGATCACTTTCGTAAGGTACTTTGCTAAAAGAATCATGTATGCGGGTTTCAGCCATGAAAGTACAATAGTAATGTGAGAGGGACAAATCCGGCTCTGCTTTTCGATTTGAAACATCTATCATTCAATTGCCATATCTTTAGGTCGAAAAAATGGCGTGCATCCTGTGACTTGTCTTCTCACAGCATATATGTAATATGTGGATATCTCCTTGCTGAAAAGTCCTGAACACCTCGAGTCCATACTTTGCAAGGACTCGGACTTGAACTAGAGTTTTTCTGGACACGTACTTGGAGGTCAAGAATCGGGAAATCGGGCCTGGACCATCTCAAGTCTAGTAGAAATAAAATGTCTCGTAAGGCAGATTGGAAAACCTTCCATAAAGACCTTTAAGTGCTAACTAATGACAACATATAACAAAAAGCAGTTTCGACTATATTTCAAACACAATCTCTGCATCGAGAATAAAAGGTAATTTAAATTACAATAAAAACAAAAATGTACAATTTGACACAAAAATGGACATGATGATCTCTGATTCCTATTAACACATTTTTAATTAGGAATCGGACATGGACTCGAGCTCCAAAAGCCTCGGACACGAAGAAGGCAGACTTTGACTCGAACCTATAGAAATCGGACTTTGACTTGGACTCGTGTGGCTTGGACCGGACTTGCAGTCGTGTGGCTTGGACCGGAGTTGCACTCGTGTGGCTTGACTCGGATTTGGACTTGCACTCGGTCTCGGCTTAATTATGTGGCCTCAACTACATCACTGACAGTTGCTATAATAAAACCCTTGGTAAGCCCACGCTTACTCAATATTGAAAATGAAATACTAGTAATTTGCCTGCCGAAATACATATACTCGGGACTTAGAAGACGCTTTACGCAAATTAAGAACATAATTTATCAGGATTATGGAAGCCTAAATGTGTTAACAGATTATCGTGTATTATAATTGTCACCAGGAACCCGTGCCTGGTGTATCGGTCTAATTTATTTCTAGCTAATAGTCGTGATACATGGCTAGATAAACAGGTCATAAACATCCTTTGAGAGTTAATATAATGCGTTTCTGATGAAAGGAGATTCATACGCGGGGTCTGCCCATAATATATAATAAAGAAGACAAAAAAAAATTCCATATATTAAATAAACCCGAAATTAAATATCATAATTGTATTTTTCTAGTAATAAAATGCGCAGCACTTTGGGATATTAAGAGGAAAACAATGACATGTCAGATGGTGAACAGCGGAGCAGCAGCTTAACTTAGATATCAGATTAAAAGCTCCTTTTGGGGTTTTATTGTTTGCCCAGAATCCTAGCATACTGAGATTTATGTGGAGGGAAAGCAAGACACAGTTGGTCTCCAAGGACCGGGGTAATAGAATCCGTAATCAATATCTATTCCGGGTATTAGAAAGCATTGATATCTACGACACTGAGGAGAGCTGCTATTAAACATCTGTGGGGTCTCACGGATTGTACATGGGCGGGACAAGGGAACACTTCTCAGCGGCCCATACATCAAATCGTGTCAATAATAGAGCAGACAGGTTGACGATTACCTCACTAACGCTTCAATACCACTAGCTATTGTTCTGCTGATTGGTGAATATATGTATATATATATATATATATATATATATATATATATATATATACATATATATATATATGTACATATATATATATAAACATATATATATATATATATAATTATAACACAGTTGAACCTCAGAATTACGGACACTGACGGGGCCGGAGATTAAGCCCGCAATAGATAGGTGCCCTTAGTAGAGAGGTTATACAAATTAGACCTACTTTAAAGGAACTGTCCGTAAGGCCGTAATAGGAGGTGATGCCTGTAACAAGAGATTTCACTGTATGTATATATATATATATATATATATATATATATATATATACTAGTAGTATACGAATGCTGAACGCATCCAACATTGTTCTTTTAGCCTGATGCTAAGAGCTGATACACAGAATATATATATATATATATATATATATATATATATTATATATATATATATATATATATATATCCATGTATATGGGTCAGGAATTGGTTATCCGATGATCCTATGCTATGTAGAATTATTCCTTAAATATAATAATTTTTATACTTGTGCATCAAGCTGAAAGATTAATGGTATACCCGGGTCGCTGACGCCTATTCGTTGCACTTTGTTCAGTTTTACTGCTATTCGCTGGTTTTTGTGTAAAGTCTTCCTTATATCTCTGAGAGTAAAAAAAAAAAACAAAACAGGGATAATATATAGTCTTCTAATGTGCATACATAATCATTTATGATCGATTATGCGAAAATGCAATTTATTCTAATTTCTTATCACTGTAGAATGATAATAATTTGTACTTAAGGTAGCATCCCTTGGAAAAAAAACCCTAAATTTAAAATCAATCATGAAGCTGTTCCAAATGCATATTAGACCCCATTAAGTATATATCATTTAAACCCATTTTAGATTGGGTCATTTAATTTGATGTTAGCCCGCTAAAAAGGGGTTAGCTGTTACGGGTTGCTTTAAATTGTGTACCATTTAAAAAATTAAAATTTTCAAAATGTTTAAATGCCATATGAAAATGAATGTGAATTTCGTAAATACATATACCATTTAAAAGAGCTCTGTACCAGGTTTTAAATTAAATATACTTGATTGGGTCCAATATACATTTGAAACAGCCTTTTGATTTATTTAAATTGAGGGGATTTTGCCAGCGATGATACATCAACATCTTTCTATGATTAATCAGATATGATCTGGATTGATGTTGTAATCCGATAAATCTGATATTTTGGATATAATTTGTTGCTGGAATTCATAGAAACTAACTAGATATCAGTTCGACAGAAGTATAACTTCCCGGGACAATTCTGAACCTACGGTAATTATCAAGTAAATCAAATGCAAAGCAAGCAAAAACAATTGAAGTAACAGTGCAGCAATGTACAGTTCCTGCAGCACTAAGCCACTCATGACAATAAGGCGACTGTAACACGTTGATTTAAAAACCCACTCTGATACGGCTGTCAGAACCTCTTGGGTTTGAAACTAAGATAAACCGGGGCCATACCGTACAAACATTATATGATAAATGGCTCCGCAGATCCCTTGGTGAACAGTACATCGTATCTCCATTCCACTTGTGACGGGTTTCCTTTTGAACCCGGAGACTGTGGATGGATGCTCCCTCTCGGCCGCTGGAGTAAGGTTATCTTTCCAGTAGTTTGCCATTTGGGGCGAGCGTTCGTGGATTCCTAAGAGGCCCCTGCGATCGGGTCATGTCTCAGAAGACATTTTGTTTGTGTAAAATGTGGCCTTTGATGCGAAGTCTATGGCAGCGTGGGAAGGAGAGAGGACATAAACTTGCTGAATTGGCTCCGGGCTCGGCATCCAATTTAACCTTTCTTGTCTCAAATTCCGTAACCGTTGGGATTATGCTTTCTGGTGAAACTTCTACACTAATAGGTAGGATGTCTTACGCCTGCGGATAAATTGTACCGGAAGGACGGGTGACGCGGCTGTGACGTCATATGCTCGGCTCCGCAGAGCTTCGAGTGATGGTATAACTCTTTACTGAGAAAGTGAAACACGCACGCACTTGGCAGCTATTGTCAAGCTTTAGTGCGACTTTAACAGTATATACTTTCGTGTGTTTAATTTTATACATTGCAACTATTTTTGGAAATCTCGATTACTTAAGATAGATACGGACAAAACAAAAGAGAGAGAGAGGAAGAGAGACAGAGGAAACTAGACAGAGAGAAACATGAAGAAGATGGGAAACCGAGCGAATGTGAGAATGACAGACGCACGCACACATACACAAAGAAGAAGAGAGAAAAACAAGAGACAGACAGACAGGCAGGCACATAGACAGAGAGAGAAAGACAGAGAGAGAGAGAAGAGAGAGAGAGAGAGAGAGAGAGAGAGAGAGAGAGAAAGAAACGAGAAAAAAGAGAGTAACAAAAATTAGAAGATAAATCAAGCGAATGTGAGAATGACAGACTGGACACGCCTTTATATACAACGAGAGAAGAAGAGAGAAAAAAGTGAGAAAAGGAGAGGAAAACACAAACAAAGAGACTATAAACAGAAAAAAAAGGGAAAAAAATAAGAAACAGAAAAATAGGATGAAACAAAGAGTATTGAGAATGACAGACAGCGCACGCTTATATACACAACGAATGAGGGGGAGAAAACGAGTGAGAAACAGACAAAAAATGAGAAAAAAATATAAACAAGACTATAAACTGAAAAAAAAATAAAAATTAGAAAGATAAAATGAAACAAAGAGAATGTGAGAATGACAGAAAGAGCACGCATATATATACAATGAGAGAGGGAGAGAAAGAGAGTGAGAAAAAGAGAGGAAAGGAGAGCAAAACTCAAACAAGAAGACCATAATCAGAAAACAAGGAAAAAAGAACCAGAAAAATAATATGAGATAAAGAGAATGTGAGAATGTCAGAGAGCGAACACGCACGCACAGGGAGAGACAGGCAGAGAGAGACAGACAGACAGAGAGAAGGGGAGAGGGAGAGAGTAGTGCTCGTTAACCAGAATTGCCTGGCATGTATGCATAAATCAATAGTATCTTGATGCGGCCTGGCGTGGGCGAATCGTGGGCGGGATGCCGCTGAACTCATCCGCCTACACTCGATTTTAAACAGGAAAGCCAGAGATGTTTTCATAGGTTTCCAGTGATTGATAAAGACTTAACACGATCATATCATCAATGAACATCAATACCCCTACAGCTAACAGGTTATCTAGCCGAACTCTTGTTTCAGATTCGCCTCCCTCCGGAAGTTTCTATTATTAGTTTCTTTTGTTTTATTTATTTTTGTTTCAAATTCATCATTTTTGGTTTCAGGGAGATATTTATATTTTCATTTATACATGATTCGGGAAATAAGGTTTACTGTTGTTTTGTCATATTCTTGTTATCCGAGGACAAATATAAAAGTATAAAAAATAGATAAGAAATCAGCAGTTGTTATCTTGTTACTGACCGGTTACATTTGTGTGAGGTGCTTTTGACTATACGATTTGTTTTTAATATAAATCTAGGAAACCTGAATAATAGCTGATTAATAATTGAATAGCTCACATAGTAGAACCTCGCCTTCACCATCCCCAATTGCAATCAGCCATACAATCACGACAACTTTAATTGGTCACGAAAATATTTAATCCAGGTAACTTAGAATTTCATAAATATGGCCGCCACCAAATTACGACCACTTTGGTCAGTCCCCACGGTTGTCGTACTAGTAGGGATCCACTTGATTTAGTTTGTACTGTACTTGCATGCTTGGACATGAACACTGTTGCTTGGTGTTCTTAATGGTATGTTTTTTTTTTCTCTTTATCCTATGGAATTTTTTATTTAAGTCCTGAATTTTTTTTTATTCTTAATGAACAATACCGGGTCACAAGTGGGCAAGGGGTTAAGGAGCTGCCCATTCAAGAACTGCTACCCAAAGTTATAGCTAGTATTAGTTTTATTCAAAGACACATCATAATGATAAATATTGTTTTCCATTGGAATTTCTTATTGTTGGGATTATGTTTACTTGACCAACTTTAGTCCCAAGTGTTCACAACAGTTAAACACTATGGGGGATTTCCTTATTTTCATTTACAGAAATATGTAGACACCCCACCCCCCGAAAAATAATACACAATCGAGATAACGTCAAGATAAAAAAATCATACCGGATATATATATATATATATATATATATATATATATATATATATATATATATATATATATATTTGTATGTTTGTGAGGCAACATTAAAAAACATGGATCGACAGTTTCTTTTATATTGAATGAATCGTTGCCTATCCTATATATATATCCTCAACAACAGAATACTTGCACCATCATTTGCTAGTGTGGACTTTCTACATCCCGAATTATGATTTAGAAGAAAAAGTTTTCAATTGAACAATTGCAACAATTTCATTCGAACCCACTGATGCCTGAGCAGTTTCCAGGAAATCAGCACGAACGTTTCGTCAAATCATTAAAATAAAACATGACATACAAACATGAAGAAACTTAAAAAAGTTAGTAAAGAAAAAAGATCAACTCCATCAGAACTTTGTTCACTTTGCTGAAAAAAAAACTAAAAAATTGCAGTTAACGCAAGCGACCGGAAGCAGACGAAGGAAACATTATACTTGGCGGGAAAATCAAACGCAGGTGGCGAAGGAAGACGGCAGGTGGTCTAAAATGACTGAACAACAAGGGCTATTACTTTCCTCATATACATGTGCGCTTACTTAATAAAATAGCTCAGCGGACGGTTTTACTCTTGAACTTAATTTCCTGTTTTATGTTTTTATTATGTGGTTATAATTTACATAATATATACATATATATATATATATATATATATATATATATATATATATATATTAAATCAGAAGAAATCAGTTTATAATCAACACAGTTATTTTGATATTACCTATTTTTTTAAACTCACATAATCTACGTCACGAATCACATTTTAACAACCGACAATGTGACTAAACACTGTTGCCTTCAACATGGAGGTTATGTTTTTAATAGTGTCTATTTTTTGTATGTTGGTTGGTCTATTTTTCCGTAACAAGGATCATCCTGAATCTACTGGACAGAATATCATGTTCAGTGTATATCAATTTGTTCAATTCCATACTGGTTCGTATTGTGCATCATTGTTACATAATGCAAAACGTATCGTAATCCTTTATGACGTAACATATCTATTCATACAGATTAGATGATTCAGTCCTTGCTCCCACTATGATAACTTCCAACAATATAAAACCAAGTATTTCTTACTTTTCAAAATTTGATTTTACTACCCATGCATACATTTACGTTTCTTACTTATCTACGTTTGATAGATATCATCAATATTGCAGTTGGTTTCATATTCGAGAGGTTAACATTTCGCGATTTTCACCGTTTCATTGTTTCGCGAAGGTTCAATATTCGCGATCCCACCATAGAATAACTACACATATTAATTATCTATAATTTTATGAATTTATTATACGAAGTAATATGTTAATAAAAAAAGTGAAATTTTGACCGGAACCCTATTGAAAATCAGACAAGTAGAAATCAGTTTATATTGTTGGTAGATAATTTTAAAAAATCTGATTATTGATAACAGTACCCTTGAATTTAACGGTAACATAAAAGAACAACTATTATTTAAAATATCAATCTTAACATGCCTTTGATGATTGGGCATCTTATGCATGAAGATAAATTTCGCGTAAATTCTATTTCGCGAACATTCGTGAACTAAAAGGCAACCAGAATATCTTCACGAGCATTTTAACAGGTTGACAAGAACGGAATTTGAGAAATGGATTCTGCTGAAGGTGGCAGTAGGTCCAAATCCCATTGGGGAAACCGTTGTCTCATCGACCAGCCTGAGGTTATCGGGGTCGCGACCAAAGCCCGCTGAAGGCCAGTATTTAAGTTAATCAAAGACGGTCTGATGTGCCAATAAATTTGGAGCAATATCAGTGGTTAGTGGATGACTAATGGATCAACCGGAATTAATGAACCGTGGGCAGATGTGGTTGCCCTCCTCAGACGTAGGTTTACAGGTCATTGCCTCCGCTTGATTGGAGTAGCTGTACCATTGCTTTGGTCAGCGAGAATTCTTTCGGTAATGAGCAGCATTTACCTGCCCCCCCCCCTTGGGCCACTCGATTAAAGCAAATGTCAAACGTTTCTTTTAGTTCTCAAGTCGCACTTACAGGCAATTTGTTCATGGTTGTTAATAGGAATTTCTTAATAACTGTGTAAAATACAGTGTTTGTTTATACCTTATAGATTGATTTATCCTTTTTCTGGAGTTTTGGTTATATGCAAATTAGTTCCCCCATTGACAATTTTAAAATAATTTTATATGTCTCAAGATTTAAATATGACACTTGGTCAAACATTGTGTTCAGAAAAAGGTTTCAATAGTCAAATACTTATATGATATTATATTACCAATGGTTTAGCTTTTAATTTTTAATATGCAAATTAAGATCGTCATTGATAGAATTCCTATTTACTTTAGGAGCTCAATTGGAACACATGCTAATCGTTAAAACTAGCTTCTAGACCTAGGTTTTCATGATCAAAGATTGTTATGTCACAATCAAAACTATTGTCAGTTATCCTTTTTTTTATATTTTTAATATGCAAATTATGATAGACTTGGAGGAAATAATTGTTTTCCCAAAAATCACAGGAACCGAGAGTGACATTTGGTCAAACATGTACTATGAATATGGTCACTTTTACCACAAACATATCGAAGATAAATTTAAATATGTGACCCAGACTGAACGCTTTAGAAATGCAAAAACGAAAATATTTTACTACCTCTTTCTACCAAAACCATTTATTTAAAACGTGCTCTCCGTTCTATCTAATTTGCTAACTCCATCCACACATTTTGGCAGAGAAATTGTTACCATCCCTATTGGCCCGTCCTTTTGCAGAATTTGCCGATATCTTTGGCAGATTGATGAAAATGTTCGGCATATCTTGATTTGGATGCACTCTTTGGCGGAGGTATGCAGTCTCTGTGTGCTTTTCACTTTAATTATATTATGTGCATTCCAAACGCCCGGCATCCCCTAGTTAATCCTCGATTCAGATGATGCATAATATACAAGCATGATATGAATTTGGTCGCCAATAGTGAAAACTCTATAGAACTGAGAGAGTCATAGGTAGCTTGTAGGGAGGTGGCCAAAAAGTCAAGTGGCCGCAAAAAAATGGTTTCACGATTAAAATGAGTTGATAGACCACGGTGTGTTCGATATAGATTGGTTCCACTATTTTATTTATTTATTATTTTCATATTTTTGTTGTTATTACTATTTTATTTCTTTTCTTGTCGTTGTCTACTGGTGACGTCTTCGAAGATTTTTGTGTGATTAATCTCGTGACAATATCATTAAAAAATATCCAATATCATTTAAATCGCGCTGACCTGCCAGTGACTGTAAAATCAGGAAGTAAGAGAGAACGCCTGTGCATTAATAGTACTTGCATTATCGTATAAAAATGGCTGAGTTTGACATTAGTGTGGGATCCCCGTGTACAGCCACCAACAGAATAAGAATTATTTGTATGAAAACCGTTCATTTAGTGCCAAACTATTAACTGCCATTTATTGTTACAAATTGTATGAAGAAAAATGAAACTGAAGGAATAAATGTATTAAATATCGAAAATAATCTGTTAAATTCCCCTGAATATGGTTACGATTACACAGTTTAATACCTTTGCTAGATAAGGCAATAATTTGGTCCCAACCAAACGTTTATTTGGAAGCTTCAACCGAATACAATGTGTCCGGGTGTCACCTAATGCAAGCAACCCGCTTTGGTATTGTGGACATCACTGACCTCTGATGCATTCTTCGAGGTGGTGAACCGTAATACAATCTAATATTCCGGATCTGTTGACCCAGAATGATGGCGAAGCTAGGTATGCGGTCTGTGATTGCTTTCTATTGTAAATACAGGGCGGTTTTATCTGGAATAAGTGCATGTGCATATAGACTACCTTCACCACGTAAACCTAATATGTTTCTATTGCCTGGCTGGACGGCATATATTGTATACTAGGCACAATAAAGCAATTTAAAAAATCCACGTCCGGGTAGTGTTGTCACCTTAACCACAAATTACATTACACGTGGACCCTGGTTTGACAAGAATCATTTATTTTGCTATTTTGCCTGTCACCTTTAATGGTACTCCACTCTCTCACTTAAATGAGGGGATATACGACACTACCGTAAAAACGACGGAAATATTAGCGTAAATGGGGCAAGCATAAAAGGTTATTATAAGGTTACGGCATCCAGCCCATGATGTACGACGCCACACTGTTTCAAGGCATTCATAACAAATCACGCTGCGGCGAGATTTAATGGGACCTGTCGCGAGATTTGCATACCCGCCATATTGTACGGAGTAAATCATGTATTGAACAATTAGAGGTATTTTATACGTTTTCCGACCGACCGGCCGCGTGGTCTATTCGCCATTGCCCTTACAGTTATAGACATGATAGCCTATATTCTTGATTGCTTATATCAGACGGGGGCGCTTGCTTATTAAAGTAGCAAAGATTGACTGCGAATTAATGAGATCCAATCTTACGAGGCTACCACAATGCCACGGTTGGCCAGCCTCCCTGGGATGCTGAAATTGGCTGCAGCGTTCAGCATCCTTGTATCGTTAAACCAAGATGAGCACATCTTTAGACGAGTCGGCCGGATATTATGTTTGCTATAAAGTTCCCGCTCTGCCAACTACGTGATGGGGGCACCCATATTTTGTCTACATCCCTCTAGCTTATATTGACAGTGCATTCAGTTGCGGGTTGCAAAGAGAAAACACTTGGTAAATAATCCATTTATATTTTATAAATGCAACCACTGATAATTAAATAATATATATATATATATATATATGTTATTGTTATATCATTGTAATAGTGCCTTTTCTAACTATCTTTCTATATCTATGTATCTATTTGTATATATATATATATATATATATATATATATATATATATATACCATTAAGAGATAGGACAATGTATACCAGGAATATATATATATATATATATATATATATATATATATTTATATATATATATATATATAACGTGTGTGTGCGTGTATCCGTATACGCATATACTCTTAAAGTATACAAAATAACGTATTCTACCAATATTGCGCATAACCTATGCATGATCAATAGAGGTGGCCAGTGTCTGGGAGACACAGGTTATTGAATAATAAACGGGCATATCCGACCACCCGGTCTATCTGAGACGAGTTTGACGTGTATTGATTGATTGCGCAACTTGTGGAAAACGCAATTTAGCACAGGAGATAATGAAGCCAGAGTAACATTACGGTGGATAAAAAGGCCAACCAATTTACATGACAGCTTTCATCATCAACAATCCACAAAATGAAATCTGTTCACGTAAAAACTCATCGCACACAAAAAAAGTCTCTCGAGATCCTGTGGTTTTTGTTGGCTTAATGTTCGCGACGGTTTATATTCGCGATATTCGCGAAGGTTAATCGTAGCGACAATGAAACAGACGTCCCTTTAATGTAGATTAATATTGTCATAAGCGAAGCAATCATTGACCTATTATGTTTATAGCGTCGAAATTCGAACGTAAAAGATGAAAACTATGTAATAAAAAATAAAAGATCTTTTTACGTTATCTATAAAATTCAAATTTATACTTTAGAACATAATATGATTATAACATTATGATTTTTGTACATAAAAAAAAATCACGTGTTCTTTCACACGTGTGGGTGGTCACCACATTGAGAAGATCTTAGTCATATGGTTAGAATCTGAAAATTGATCGTTCCTTGTACAAAGAATTAATACACATACTATTGATTCTGTGCGACATTCTTTATCAGAGTGTAGCAAATATATGACCCTTGCGAAAAGGTTAAGAAAGTCAACACCACTAATTACTCAAACTCGCGAACATGAAGCCAAGTCAGCCAATAACAGTTTTTTTCCCAGACATGCCGAGACTTTTTTATGTATTTGAGATTAAAAACTTATATATATATGTTTATATATGTAATTGAGGTAACCATTATATTATACATAAAAGTAAAGTGAAATATATATATACGAAATTTATAGAGATCAATTTACAGCCAATAAACTGATAATGGGGAAATACATTTAATAAACGAATCCAGACATTAAGAAAAAATGTACAAATTTAAAACCGCCTGCTTTACGTTAATGCATATATATTATATCGATTTATGATAGTTGTATAAATTGTAGCAATATTTTCTATGTATAAAAAAAAACAAAGATGTGGACAAGGGTCAAAAATCACACAGATACATTATTGTCCTTGAATTAAAATATAGTTATTTACCTTGCAATTACTTAGAAGGCATTTAACACTGAAGTGAGAAAATAATTGTTCAATAAATAAATAACTGCAAAGCAATCTGGAACACTTCTTTAAAAAAATATGTTAACACTGGTGATAGCAATTAAAAGAAAGGTAAACCTACCTGACAGAATCGACGCTATGGCGGCTATGATGAAAGAAAAGATGACGCCAGGTCCGGCGACATTTTTGGCCACAAGTCCAGCCACCACATACATCCCTGTTCCGCAACAACTTCCGACCCCGAGAGAGATCAAATCCAGCGTGGTCAGACATCGTCTCAGGCCCTCTGGTTTCCCATCAACGTCCAGATCTATGGAGGATTCGGATTTGATGGTCTTAGTTCTTAAAAGACGTTTTTTGAACCGTTCAACACCGTTGTCGCCTTCCATTGCCAAACCCCTTGCCTGGTGTCTTAACAATGACTACTAGAAACGACTTGCTGCTCTACCCTCTCCTTCAATGTATTCTCCCACTGGTGACTACTTTCGCGATGGTGTGTGGAGTATCTATGGGCCTTTCTTATGTCTAATATCCCATTCCAAAATGCACTGTTCCTCACGTGGCACAATTGGTATGAATTCCTCGTTTCTCAAGGTTTTCTTCACCTGTAACACGACTTTTATCAATTCCTTGTATGTCTTTGTGTTTCTCTGAAGTTTGTAGGTACGTAACCTTATATCACTGGCTTTGAAAATGCTCGGATACAACGGTCTGAAAATATGTAATTGTGTTAAAGGACTCGGTGTGCACTGTCAGCGTGCGAACTGAATTTGTAGACGATAAAATAATGTAATAAACACAAACGGTCTAACCAACCGTTGAAACCTGGCTGTCCAGGGCGGTATTCCAGAGGTTCTAAACGAAGACTAGCGGTATGATTGATTCTCTCAGGAAAGATGTTGCTATCTCTACACCCTCGCTTTGACAATCAATTTCCATGCAATAACTGTTACGTTTACGACCATGCACGTTTGTGAAGCTATTAATCCCATCGGAGACAGTCGTCTAGTATCCAATGGTATATTCCTCAGATCTCATATCGCTGTAGACATCGCTGTTGCAGCTTTGGCAAAAATATTCCCTAATGTGACTTTGACTCCCTTCCTGTTATTCAAATTTATACAATAATGTGACGCCTACCGTTTCCTAAGACAAAACAGAACATCAATGCCTTCATATTTTTGTGTGTTCTATATATCCGTGGTAAAGCAAAGCTGCTTTTGGACAAGACCTCGCCCCCCAAGCTTGTATTGGCGTGTGCTGAAGTACAAAGGAAGGAAACGCAGAGACAACGTTACAAAAAAGCAAACCAGGATCGCTAAAGACTTCGGTGCTGAATGGGCCAGCAGCCCGTTTGCTCTCGGCGGCGTTCACTTTGGAGTGCTTCACTGAAAATGTCGCCGGCTTGTCAATAGAAAATCAACACACCCATTTGTCTGGTCTAGGCTTTGTTTCTTCTCAAATCAATAACGTACCCCCCTTACGGCAGGACGGGTCACTCTAGCGCCGCAAGACCGCTCGGTTAAACAGACGATTTCCTTATTGAAGCACGCAGCGAATTAGGGTCTGGCCGTATCGGTGTAGAGTCTATAATTAATCTTCGAAGCATGCGACGACTGGTGCAGAGGCTGCACTCCCTGTCATATTTACACTGCTCAAACAAGATATTCTCTACCGCCGTCAATATCCTGCTATTTAATTTCGATCCCATAAGCGAATAACTGCTTCCTTCCATAAACAGACTAGCTAACTACTTATTAAAGACCGCCTGCTCAATAGACTGACATGAAAAAAGACAATGCGAAATCAAATCTAAGTTCAAGAACACCGCCAGTTTGCATCATCGGATTTGGGGTTATTTTATCCGTTTTGTGAATATAGTTTTAACATAGTTTGATTATATATCACCTGTCTGTTTATATTTGTCTCGACATTATAGCTGATATATAGCCTCCAGTATCCATAGACGTATGCTTCAACTGTCCTGCAGCCTGTTTTAATTACAACAACTTAGCTTGATATCCAAGTATGATAGCACAATGTATTCACGCATCAATTTATCATGAGATCTACCGCGATTTGATAATTGGGATGCTTGTCTGCTGCACGGCTAACCACAGGGTCTGCGTGAATTTATAATTTGATCGACACTTACATGGCATTTACATGAAATTACCATGCCGTACCATAGCTACGCCTAGCAACTCTGAGACGTAAATGTCGAGGTCCAGGTACATTTACTGTACTTAGCCTGTTTGTTGAAAACACGACGTATGCATTGGCATAAAACACCACTTTTGTAGATCCGTCAGATATAATGGATCTTCAAGTCCAAACAAATGGAACAATGCTGAATTGATGCCGGTAATCCCTTCCGTTCAATAGTTGCCTTGAATGTTTCAAAATATCCAATACGCCGCTGTGTGTAGCAATCATGTTCTATCTGATCGTTGCATGACTTTGTTCTTTCGATTTGAGATGTATATTTTATGCAGATGGTAAACCTCGCTAATGTATTGAATAGATCTGTCAGTCGTGTAAATGTTTACAGACTCGGTACTTTACACAACATTTAGACTTAGCAGCGCGAGTTTATTATAGATTTGTCGCAGTCATTTTCCGTAATTGCCTCTCTTCCTACAGTTTTATTTCTTCCTCTGTTCATCTGTAAACTGCTCTTGGTATCCACCGTCTCTCTGAAAGGATGATATTATTTTATATGTTAAAGCTACGTTTTTACTCGACATAAATTCCAATTAAAATATAATTTATTATTTAAAATATAAATGAAACCCCGACATTACGACAACCAACCCTATCTCGATAAAGTGGACCCTTTTTCGAGGTAAGCGTCTAAACGAGGTCTGTTATAAAGAGCAAAAACGAATTGGGACCGTGAAAGAGTGGTCGTCATTTTACAGTGGTCGCTAAACCGAGTGGTCGTAAGGCGAGGTTTTGATGTATATAGCCTTGTATGAATATGTACGTTCGCATGTATAAAACATAAAATGCATTAACATATATTTTAAAGTGAAAATCAGATTATTTTTCAATTTGTAAAATGTTCTGTTGGTGCTAAAACTGACAATACATATATTTTTCTTCATAAAGATTGTTTACTTTATACAATGTAATTAATCTTTCAAAGTGATCAATCGAGTCGAGCAAGTGCAATATTATATGTTCCGAATTAGAAAAAAAGCATCATTACATGGTCTGTTTTCTGATAATGCGGTTATTATTTCCATAACCATATCCATACCAGATCACCAATATTCATAGTTGAAATTCTTTTTTTCTGAAAAAAACACTATCATTATTTTTTTTTTTAATATAGATAAAATTACAAACCGATAAAGTGCTATAAGTGGTTGCAATCCTAAGATCAAATGGCTACAGCAGCGCAGACGACAACACATGACGGTACCGTAATGGTCCTAAAAAGGTTTTCTGTGGTACCGGAGTGTTCCTAAAGCATCACCTGCGGTACTAACAGCATGAGCCGTGGTAGAATCAGACGGCTGGCGATGCCAAGGCAATGAGGCAGTCCTAATAAGCGTTCGCACTTCGCTATATTCCTCTATGTCCGTCTGTCCTGCGCGGTCCAATTTTTCTGATATGACCACCGGAGCGGCCCCGTGGGCTAAACTAATGAGTTGGTTGGTTGGTACTGGGAGTCAACGTTTGATTAAATGTAAACCGAATCGTCCCTCTAATGTAGAAACAACTCAGACTCGCATGTTTTTTTGTGGTTCCGAAGCCTAGACGCTGTTGACACTAGGTTAAATGGGAACGCGGTTTAGATAAACGCCTGCAGGATTGGTTTCAGTTGGAACCTGATCGGACGCATACCATTCCGATGAAATTCCCTGAAAAGGAGATTATCAGGCCATCGACTCAATAAGTCAAGCGTTAATCAACTCTAAATCAAATGCGACACAAGATCCAACTAATGCTTACATTTATACAAAACCGGTGTATCCCATTTCCGAAGTGATTTTTAATGGTAACATGAAAATATTGGCTTTCTATTGATTATAAGAAAATTTTAAAATAATCATAAATTTTAAAACTGATTTTTTGTTTATTTCGAATGTTATGATTTTTTTTAGGACGTGGGATCCCGTAGTGTATATATATATATATATATATATATATATATATATATATATATATATATATACATATATATATATTATGAAAAGAATATCGTCTTTTTTTCTACGACAGTCCTTTCAATGAGCCGACACTTTTCTAACCAGTCTTTACTTCAACACATGCTTGATTCCGAGTTTGAAGTCGGCACAGTTTTTTTTAGACGCTTCAAAAGAGACTTCAGTCTCCCATAGGATAACGTTCGCCGGGTCTCTAAGAACAGCTGCGAAATCCTCGCAAATACTAACTCGCAAGAAAACCATCTCGCGTAAGTGTCCCACCTGGAAGTTCTAAATTGATCTGTCGGGCTGTTAAGGCCTGAGGAATCCAGTGTCGTTAGGGGGTCACCTTGCTATTTGTTTCTTCTTTGACATGTTTCCGTAAAACTGGATCATCTTCAAAAGGAAGCGAGTTTACCCAGGTCCGCCATCCTTGAGTGCTCCGTCCGAGTTTCATTAGTAGGAATAGTTTTTTTTTTTCATTTTTTACTTTATTTTGCTACTGCAAACGTGTTGATTAAGAGTTTGGTGATGCAATTAATATCATCCGACTTGTCACAGTCAGACAGGTTTTGGACTTTCCAAAGGAAAGTTGGTCAATTAATGACCGTGCCGAACGGGTAACTGTGGATTTTGCTTACCAATTATGCAGAGGTCTCCTTTGTTTGTGATGTGGATGTTACGAGCGGCATGATCCATTGGCGTTAATTAAAGGACTCCAGCAAGCTCGAATTCACATGGCTTGGGTAAAAAAAAATAAGACAGCAGGCTTGCTAAGGTCAAAGGTTAGGTCATAAATCGAGGGCTGCCAGATTATGACAGCCTGCTCAAAAGTCAAGGTACTTGAATAAAGGTCATGACCCCAAGGTCATGATAACTCTCCCCTTCATTTTAGACTAAAAAAAATCTGGGAAATACAATAACGAACGCTTAATAATGAAAAGCAGCGCCGGAATTTGCGTCCTGCCCCATGTCCTAATATATGCGAGAAGTCTAAGTTCTGCATGTGTGAAGTCGACTTGCATTTCCTATACACTTGTTTACGTATGCCAGTATTTTTAAACCCCCCCCCCCTTTCCATTCCCTTGAGATTTTGTATCTGCCCTTGATAAGACCTATCGCCCTAATATCCCAGTAGCGACAACCACAACCTGTGACCTATAAGAGACATATACTGTGGTATGGTGCCATATTCGAGAGGTTAATAACCGCGGTTTCCGCCGTAATACTATTTCGCGAGGTCTATATTTACGCGTTCTCACCATACGTTAACCTGCAAAGAGTGCTAGCGAAAAGGCTAAACATCTTATATTATATATATTTTCAATCTACATATTACTGGCTAACCATAAAACCTTTTTTTTTATTTTAACATGTTAGGTTACAGGCCTTCATCATCTACAAAGATTTTTTTTTCACGAGGGTATTTAATTTTCCGATAATTTCCCTTTAGCGAAATCGACAAATTTAACCGCCGCGAACAAAAAGACAACCCCAGTTTATTCCTACGAGCAAACTCAGTCGTTGTCGCTAAGCTTTTGGGTCGTAGTTTACGTGGCTCTATTCATTTTCCAAATATAGCATCTATAAAACCAGAGCTTTGGGTCTCTTTTGAATAATTTTCAAAATAAATTTTGATATTAAATCTGTATTACCTGGAAGTTTGTTGTTTCTATAGTCAAACAAAACCAAGAAAATCAGGGCTTGTGTATCTCATTTTCTCACCATTCTGGTCCGAATGCAGTGAAGCAAACATTTTCCCTCAAAGCAGTCTAAAACAGCCATTTTGACATGTATTTGATTGACAACAAAGTTAAAAATATTTGACTGATACCATCATTTTTTTAGATAATGTTAAACATACCAATAGGTCCTTTAAAGGCCTCCTGACTAACGGGTAGAGCCAACCAAAGCAGGCCAAACCATTCACTACTCTCCTTCAGGTCGTGACACCAAGTCTAGTAAACATATAGGACCACATGACCTTTATCGAAAACCTTGAGTTATGATCCGACTTTATACTCTCAAAACAAGAATAAACTTAAACTGTAACAATATATCCTGCCGTTAGGCCTTAAGTGCATATTTATTTTCAAAATGCTTGTACCGCCTTATACATTCGTTACTGCTGTCTCAAGACATTGTCGGCGCTGATGATGGTTTTATCATCGTCATCAACAATGATACCAATGGCAACCGTGGTTGTGACATTGATTACTTAATCGTTGCTATGGCAACCATGAGTATAAATTGCCGTTAAAATATTATAATCACAGTGGTCCTCTTAAATGATATGATAATATTTTAATCTTCACCATCACATTTATGTGTCGTTGTTGCCGACAAAATCAATAAAATATCATTATCATCGTCGTCATACTCACCATAATCAACATTACATAATTTAAAACATCGGTCTTATCACTGAAATCCTTACCGTCTCTGTCATTTCCCTTTAATGTTGTTGTTGTCATAAAGTCATCATTATTTTTATCATTGTTGTCATCTCAATCGCCATCAACGTCTTTCATAACAACCGTTCTCGACGTTTGTCTGGATGCGCATACAGGTGTTGGCGGAGGTATGCGCACTGTGAGTACTTTCTAGTTATCTTTTTTTTGTCAGCTATATCATCGACCTCTTCCATAGACATTTTCGTCGCAATTATAATCTTGCTCCTCCCGAATCAATTCTAACAGATGTTAGATTGTACAGCCACTTACGCAGCAATATGCGCGTCACAAGTTACCGAGCCAGTCCGCTTTATGAAGCCGTAATTAAAACAAGCATGATTAATTAATGAATTAACGAGATGCCTGTAATCGGATTCGTTTCAAGATGCATTTACTCGATTGGCGATTACGCTAATTCAATTTGAAATCACCCGGCTTACAGGTTATTAAACAATCCAAATTGCACAATTACTGTTGTCAATTTGAATTAGAAATGACATTTATAAAATGAACGAAAACGCAAAAACCGATGTAGTCCTCTTCGAAAGACCATAAATATCAACCTTTCGGCTCAGTTGTCATCTTTTCAACCAGATTGTTAACTCCTATGGGATCATTTATGAAAATGTAATTGCACTTATGCTGAGCTGTGTTTCATGATAACTAAATTAGTTGATGTCCTATCCCTCTTCATGGCAAAGCAAGCATGCCGTCTTTAAAAGAATCATTGCATCGACGAACTAACCTCGGGTCCATCTTATCTTCATGGCTTTAATTAACAAATGCATCATAATTCCGGCTTAATTAAGAGACAGATGTTTAAAAAGTAGTATGTGTTTAATTGGGCAGAGAAGTGCCCTGAAAAATTACATGGATGATTGCACGGGAAATGACTATAGTCGCCGCCTTATAAAAAAAAAATCTAGATTAATGTGGTCAATCCAGGTAAAACGTGATAACCCTTTTAAAATAAAATAAAGATAAGATATTTTTTATATAAATATTACTGAACAAAAAAAAATAATATTATGTACAAAGTTTAACTTGCAAATTCTGAATTTTTTTAGTGAGTCTCGAACTCGAGAGCAAAACAAAGGCTGAGACCGTATTGCTTCGAGAACGAATACGAAGACCGGGACCCGGACCTCCGTGATTAATACCGAGACCAACATCGATTAGTCTGGACACCGGTTTCGAGAAGTAAGACCGGTTGTAGACTGAGAACAAGACTAGTTGCAAGACTGAGTACATGACCGGTTCCAGCACCTGCAGCAATACTTGTGTATTACTGATATCACGCCAAGAAGCAAAGACTGTTGATGGGAGAAATCTTGTGTATTTTGACACTCTCGGAGACTTTTATGGTTGTCGTTAGGTTTCTGTCATGGGTATTTGATTTAACAATCAGAACCAAATACACACGTAATAATGGAAATCGACGTATCACAGAACGATGTTAGAAGAAAGCCTATAGTTATATTGCCCATGTCGATAAGACTACCATTGTAACCATATTAGTATATGTTTGCTTTATCCGACACATTTCAATTGAAACATTATCTAACACACGGTACGACAAACAATGCGACACATGAAAAATATAAAATAATTTTGATTTCATTGCAGCGCTTTATTTTTTGGAAAGAAAAAAAAAACTTCCTTAAAAAATATTCATAAATATTTTCAGTAAAAATCAAACATTCTCCAAGCCGCATCTCCCGTCATAGGGGCAAAACTGTTGGTAAATGTGGGTTCACTTCCGGTATAATTGATAACACACTTATACTGATCGAGCAAACCTGGTCCGTTTATTTATTTTCCGAATATACAGTAGAACGCCTGCTAACGGCCAGGCCTCAATAACGGTCAATACGTCTATAACGGTCAGATTTTCCGGTCCCGAATTTTCGACCGTTATATTTCATAATCATTCTGTTCTCAAATACGGTCACTCCTCTATTCCGTATAACGGCCAGGTTTCTCGGTCCCGCAGGCCGGGAAATGCCTCAATTACGGTCAGGGGGAGTGACTCCGTGACATGGGCTCAACAAATCGAGCGGCCACTTCTGACCTCACTATCATTACACAATTGTCCGCTCTCACATATTCCTGTCTGTTTATGAGTGCCTGGATAAAGTTAACTTCCTTAAAAAATATTCATAAATATTTTCAGTAAAAATCAAACATTCTCCAAGCCGCATCTCCCGTCATAGGGGCAAAACTGTTGGTAAATGTGGGTTCACTTCCGGTATAATTGATAACACACTTATACTGATCGAGCAAACCTGGTCCGTTTATTTATTTTCCGAATATACAGTAGAACGCCTGCTAACGGCCAGGCCTCAATAACGGTCAATACGTCTATAACGGTCAGATTTTCCGGTCCCGAATTTTCGACCGTTATATTTCATAATCATTCTGTTCTCAAATACGGTCACTCCTCTATTCCGTATAACGGCCAGGTTTCTCGGTCCCGCAGGCCGGGAAATGCCTCAATTACGGTCAGGGGGAGTGACTCCGTGACATGGGCTCAACAAATCGAGCGGCCACTTCTGACCTCACTATCATTACACAATTGTCCGCTCTCACATATTCCTGTCTGTTTATGAGTGCCTGGATAAAGTTAACTTCCTTAAAAAATATTCATAAATATTTTCAGTAAAAATCAAACATTCTCCAAGCCGCATCTCCCGTCATAGGGGCAAAACTGTTGGTAAATGTGGGTTCACTTCCGGTATAATTGATAACACACTTATACTGATCGAGCAAACCTGGTCCGTTTATTTATTTTCCGAATATACAGTAGAACGCCTGCTAACGGCCAGGCCTCAATAACGGTCAATACGTCTATAACGGTCAGATTTTCCGGTCCCGAATTTTCGACCGTTATATTTCATAATCATTCTGTTCTCAAATACGGTCACTCCTCTATTCCGTATAACGGCCAGGTTTCTCGGTCCCGCAGGCCGGGAAATGCCTCAATTACGGTCAGGGGGAGTGACTCCGTGACATGGGCTCAACAAATCGAGCGGCCACTTCTGACCTCACTATCATTACACAATTGTCCGCTCTCACATATTCCTGTCTGTTTATGAGTGCCTGGATAAAGTTAACCACTCGACCGTGACTGAGTAGTTTGTTACGTATATTCTGTCCCAATCACTTTGACCATTATGGCAACCAAGAAAAGACCTGAACTTGCTCTCAAAGGAAAGGTAGACCTGATCAGGAAGAGTGACGGGAAAGCAGCCGACAGCTAGCAGTAATCTGTGGTGTCGGCCGAACTCAAGTTTAAAACATATTTAAGAGGAAGCGAGATCATGGAACAGTATGAAGGAAACGCAAATGCCAGTAGATAAAGACAGTGTGTTTCTATTTTATTTTTCATTGATAACATTTATGATACTAATACTCTGTATATACGTTTATTTTGTTGATTGTAATAAAAATTTGAACTTGGTTTCGTGTTACATTTTAACCCACTTTTCCTGGTCAAGTCCTGTATAACGGCCACTCCTGTATTGAGGCCACTTTCATCCAGTCCCGAAGGTGACCGTAATACAGGCGTTCTACTGTATATATATATATATATATATATATATATATATATATATATATATATATATATATATATATATTAATTAAATGACTTCATACATTGGTATAATTTTCAGTCTGATGTTGGATAATATCCAGGTACAGATCAAGCGCGCTTTTCATTCCGGCTGACCTAATTTTGATTGTAGGACTCTTGAAATGAAAACATTTCATAACAGAATTAAACGTTTCATGACCAATACACCCGTGCGGACTTTGTTTCGCTGCCTCCTGATTTTGAGGTGATTCTTAGGGGATGGGTAAATGTTAACCATTTGCTGCGGGCAGGGTCTTTCCTTTAAATTTGCATATTACTTTATAAGGTTTGAAGGATTTAATGGCTAACACTCCTTCAGATAAAGGAATTAGATGTTAAAAACATTGATACACTGTTTAAAAACGTAACAAAAAAGTCTCAATCTGTTTTATTTTTAACCAATGCTTAATGTACATTGGTTCATTATTAAATATTTATAATAAATATACGGGGACGCCTGACTGTACCGGTAGGATATATGACTTTATGTAAGGATACTCCAGGGCATCATTACAGGCTTATAAAACGCCGACTAACAGCGATGACGTCATTTCTATGACTGTTGGAAGCAGCTTTCTCCTGAGAAACAGAGAGCTTTGAATTTAACTCAAATTAGTCGACTTATTAGGGGTATTTTCCATTCCATTAGAGAACAACTGCTGTGGATAATTGGGCTTGTTAATAAGACCACCTTACTTGTTGTTAGGTTATAATTGTCTTCCTGCCCACTATCTGGTGATCATTAACTGCCTTGGTGATACAAGATCCAAGGAAACCGGGGGCGGATTTACAGGGGGCGCAGGGGGAGTGGGCACCCTCTTTTTCAACCTCAGATATAGATTACATGCGCTTAATAACGAATTTATGTGTGTCTCTCATCGTTTTCTTCACTGCATGCGAGAGTTGTGTATACAGTCTACTAGCACGCTCGCCACACTTGTCTACCCACGCCATAGTGTTGATTAACCCCCCCCCCCCCCCCCTCCTTTTCTAATATCGGGTATCCTGCCTGGAACAGTATCACGTCATGTTTGGCCAAACAAGAGGCTGATTTTCGGATCATTAACGTGAATAGCTTATACTGACCCCAGCGGAGAATAAAAGCTCTGTTTACATCCGGATAATTTGTAACATTAAATCGAGGCTTCATTTTCCTGAAGGCTTACAAAATATACTTAGAAATATAGATATTATATAGCACTAGATAACAGCTAAACCAACTCGGTACCAGGCCTGGACTTAAGGGTGGCCAAATCGTTATTAGTAAAAAGGGATTCCACTGCCAAAAAAGCGTAAATCACTCGATCGTCGACAGACTTTAGCATGACGTACTTATATGCAAATGAGAGCGATTCGTCCGCTTCTTGACGGGCTTGTGACGTACTTATATGCAAATATCCATGATTCATCTCACTCACTTTACAGGCCATTTGTTTGAGTACACACGAAGTTATTGTATCCGCCAAAACAGAGTTTTGCGGATACTATGTTTTCAGCTGCACGCCGCCGCCGCCGCCGCGTAGGTGTCCGGAGAACTCCTCCGTAACCGCTGGGCGGAATTTTCCGAAACCCGGGATTATGTTCGGGTCACATGTGAACTGCTGCGCCCCGATTTTGTTTTGACCTCTGACCTTTCCTTTGCGCTCTGCGTCCGTTTGTGCGTCTGTTTCCACACATAAACCCACATATCTCGGGAACCGTTTGACCGATCAGGAAATTTTTTTTGCACAAATGTAGCCCTCGGAGAGCTTTATAACATACACCAAAAATGGTGGCGCCACCTGCAACCATGTTTGCACAGTGTCCATCTGTTCGTCTGCCTTGGGTTAAAATCACTCATATCTCTGCAGTGACTTGACTAATTCACCTGAAATTTGGCATGCGTAAACATCCTGGATAGCTTTTCTGATTTTATGACAGGTGGCGCCACCTACATTCACGTTTACGCTGCAGACATCCAAGCTCATATCTCGGGAACCGTTTGACCGATCAGGAAAATTCTTTTGCACAAATGTAGCCCCTGGAGAGCTTTATAACATACACCAAAAATGGTGGCGCCACCTGCAACCATGTTTGCACAGTGTCCATCTGTTCGTCTGCCTTGGGTTAAAATCACTCATATGTCTGCAGTGACTTGACTAATTCACCTGAAATTTGGCATGCGTATACATCCTGGATAGCATATGATTTTATGACAGGTGGCGCCACCTACATTCACGTTTACGCTGCAGACATCCAAGCTCATATCTCGGGAACCGTTTGACCGATCAGGAATATTCTTTTGCACAAATGTAGCCCTTGGAGATCTTTATAACATACACCAAAAATGGTGGCGCTACATGCAACCATGTTTGCACAGCTCCCATCTGTTTGTCTGCCTTGGGTTAAAATCACTCATATCTCTGCAGTGACTTGACTAATTCACCTGAAATTTGGCATGCGTATACATCCTGGATAGCTTTTCTGATTTTATGACAGGTGGCGCCACCTACATTCACGTTTACGCTGCAGACATCCAAGCTCATATCTCAGGAACCGTTTGACCGATCAGGAAAATTTTTTTGCACAAATGTAGCTCTTGGAGAGCTTTATAACATACACCGAAAATGGTGGCTCCACCTGCAACCATGTTTGCACAGTGTCCATCTGTTCGTCTGCCTTGGGTTAAAATCACTCATATCTCTGCAGTGGTTTGACTAATTCACCTGAAATTCGGCATGCTTATACATCATGGATAGCTTTTCTGATTTTATGACAGGTGGCGCCACCTACAATCAAGTTTACACTGCAGACATCCAAGCTCATATCTAGGGAACCGTTTGACCGATTGGGCCAAAATTTTGCATGTGTATAAATCTCACATAGCTCTTTATCATACGCAAAACTTGTGGCGCCACCTGCAGCCATGTTTGCACAGCTCCCATCTGTTTGTCTGCCAAGGGATAAAATCACTCATATCTCTGCAGTGGTTTGACATATCTGCCTAAAATTTTGCAAGTTTATACATCCCCGACAGCTCTCTTGATTTTATGACAGGTGGCGCCACCTGCATTCTAGTTTATGCAGCAGATATCCAAGCTCATATCTTGGGAACCATTTGACCGATTGGGCCAAAGTTTTGCATGTGTATAGAGCTTTCTGGATTTTTTGGTAGGTAGCGCAACCTACATACACAATTTGGCTGCAGACATCCATGCTAATATGCAACATTTCACCCGTTCCACTCTGATTTAGGCGGATACAAGTAGTCGCTTGTCGACTACCCGTATTCTAGTTATCAGTTATTTTTAGTCCATAACGTCTGGCAAAGCTGTGAATGACGTTTCAAATTAGTTTCAAATATTGTTTATTAAATCTATCTAATAAAGAACTGGTAGGTCTATGATATAAACTCGCCAACAGATCGTCAGAATACTCCGGTTTAAGCTTAACTTCAATGCGAATTATTGCGATAATATGGTAGACCATAATGAATAAGTCAATCAAAAATGAAATCTCTAAATACCTGCTATCTGGCTTTTCTCATTATTTTTTCATTGGCAATCAAGACAACTGTATATGGAAAAACCTGTTGTCTTTTGTGTTCAACATGTATGTAATTTGTCATATAATCGTTAAGCAAGATTCTTGGCCAATAAAAATAGAGTATGCATTAATCTAATCACAAAAGTAAAGCTAGAAATTGGAATTCTTTGGAATGCAAGCTACATGTAGGAGGTCCCTTTTGTTGGATGCTCCCAAAACCGTGTTAACATTCACTCATTCGGCCTATATTCCAAGGTTTACTCGTGCATAAGTGACTCTACGTTTGTGAATATTCTTGATGGCGTTCCTAAATCTGGACCTAGTGCCGGATCCACACCCAAATAATGTTTTTTTTTCTGAAATGCTCTGAACATATCATGAGATTCCATTCATTATTGCGTGAGTTATGTTGAGAAAAAAAACATGCAAATTCCAACACACACCCTAACGGGGATGAAAAAAAATGATCGCTTGGGACATTGTCAGCAGTGAAGGATGTTTTCTGGATGCTTTTCCACAGAACGCGAATGGACATATTTCTTAACATTCGTTCGCTGATTAGTTATAAAAACACTAAAGGTAACTTTAAAATTTTCTAGCATTGTTAAGTCAAATTAATATATATATATATATATAGCTATCACTGTTAAACTTTTGACGGTTACGGCACATACTCCCGAAATCTCATTTCAGATGATGCACTCATAACACAAGTATAGTATTTCAGGTACCACGCGTACAGCAATATATTCGGTTTTTGGAACTATATTATCAGAAGTGGATCCAAGGGAGTGGTTGAAAGGGGGGGGGGGTAGCGGCAGCCTGCCACCCAAAACGTCGATTTTATTCCTGGAGAGGGGGGTGCGGACCTCCTTTTTTCCTTTCTAACAATCTTTTTTTAAGTGTTTCAAAGAAAATTTGGGGCCTGGACCTCCCACCCCTTTCCGGAACCGGGGACTTTTTTTTACGTTTTTCATTAGTTATCCTGGGTTCGACCCCCCCCCCCCCACCCACACACACACACACACACACTTTTCCTAAATCCTGGATCCGCCCCTGATTATACATGAGGCCAGTGACTGCAGCACGCTCTACGCCGTAAAAATTACACACACTAAATGTATGTTTTGCAACCGTCAACTAAATTGGATCAGATTATAAACACGGCTTGATCCATACAACCATCAGTCCAATGATCACTTTGGAGTTCATTACAAGTCTAATTTCTAAAGCAAATCACCATCAATGTGGTATAAAATTTTCATTTTTTATACCAATGTTTGTGTTGTTCTGAAAATTGAATTTGTTTTAGCTAAAGAAAACAGTGCATGATATTTATATTCTTATTCGTATCATGTTGGTTTCCATGGCGATAGTGACATTATGGGTATATTTTTATTTTCAATTGAATCTCGTATTTCTTAGGCAGGTTGTGCTGGTGTTATTGAGAAGGTAAGAAAGATTCAGGGTAATGAATAATTTTTTTTATTCTTTTTAAAATTATTCATGGTTTGAGTCAGGTTTTGCTAGTGCCTTTCTACAGCTGGAAATAACAATGAAGTGTAGGACTTAACCAAAGGACAGATATGCAAAACATAAGGAAATAAAGACACAGAGAAGAAGAAATTGAAAAAGAGAGATAGAAAAAGAAAAGTGAATGAAACCTTTATAGTCTTTCAAAGAAAAAAATATGATTTGAAACACCTGAATGATGTAGATTTGCTGGAAAGTGTGTGGAGAGAGTGAATTTATGAGGCAAAACGAGAGGAATCTGGACATGTGGGCTTTATAAGAATAAATTGTAGGTCATTCTTCAATAATAACAATAATAATAATAATCATAATATTAAAAATATATTATTATTATGTTTATTATTATTATTATTGTTATAGACAGAGAGAGAGGGAGAGAGAGAGAGAGAGAGAGAGAGAGAGAGAGAGAGAGAAATAGAGACAGATAGACAGAAACAGAGTGAGAGAGAGAGAGAGAGAGAGAGAGAGAGAGAGAGGTTTACTTGCTTGGTAGGGTAAGTTATCACGATGGCCTAGATGTAGCTTGAAACCAAAACTCCGTGCTGAAATGAATAAAAATGATAAATACGGTCGCGTATACCAATGGGATAAAAATATAATGGGAATTTCTGGTAAGTGCAAGACCTTGAATTATTTTGCAAAGGGAGCGTCAGACAGCTAGCGCTTGACCTGAGAGAAGGTTCAGTTAGGACATGCAATAAACTGTGCACCAGATCACCTTTCAATTTAAGGTAAGCTGAATATATATCCCTAAAAAAAACAAAATGTAGAATTGAAATGTCATTGTTTTTTTTCCCTGTCAGGACGTTTTCGGAGCTATAGAAAATATGTCAGAAAAAGGTTATAACAGCAGTGGTTAGTAATGAAAATATTATGTTGTTTTCTATTATATCATTCTGAAAGCAATCATTCCAAGGAGGGAAATATAATATTTATTATTGTTATTGTTAGTGGTTTAAACGCACACAGGGAATACAGGAATAATTATTTAGTTGGTGATAAGTGTACTGAAATAGATGTTATATATATATAACGGATATTCTGTGTAGTTAAATGTGTATATACTCGGCTAAATATAATGGCTATGAGGAAATTTCGATCAGATTTTCCTCCTCATCCTTGAACTCATCAACTAAAAATGAACTCATGCTTGTAAACCGGTCTAGGGGTAGAAAACAGGTCTCAAAACCGGGAGGTCGCGAGTTCAAATCTTAGTTGACAAGTAGTTTTTTAACGGTCGGCCCTCACTCAGGTTGAGTGTTGTACAGGCTCCGTGTATAACTCACACACGAGTGTGACTTTAGGGGGTTCCTCTAAGTTATGAATGAGCGATGGGGATGATTACAAATGCAGTATCCACAGGTATTGAACCGGGATATGAAATAAAATGCCAGGAAGCTAGTGCTACCGCCCTGATACGTATATAGTGCCAAACTCAAATGGAGCTCTGCTGATGCACATACATACTTAGCTTAAAATAAAAAAAAACCAACACTAATAAATGGAGACGGTTACCTAAAAAATAAGTAAGTACATTTAAGCTTGTAATGTATCGGGATAATCTCTATCGAATTTTCTGCTTTAATCCCCGCCAGTCCCTCTAAGACCAAATAGCGATATCTTGATACAATTCGAGATAAAATTTGTTCTAAAGTATTAACTACATTATATGGCGCTTTGATTAATCCAAAACCTGACGAAAAAAAGGGTTAATTAATACTATTATTTGAGGATTTTGGTGTGTTAAAAAAAGTTAATCCGCTTACACATATCCTTGCGACCGAACACTCTATGTAGACAGATGTTTGCCTGGACGTTGTCCTCGGAGTACTTTCCTGTCTTATCCCTGCAGCCTTATCGAACCCTGGCAGGTTTTCATTCCATTTTCTCGAACCCTTTCATGTAGGCTGTCATTTTGTGTACACACTAAAACCTGGGTGTCTTAGGTCGCATATGGTAACCTTCCTCCTCATGCAAAAGACAGTGTCATCGGCAGGCCATCGACCTGTCCTTAAAAATATATGGCAACTCAGTCCCATATTTAAGACCTGCCATTTTTTTAGCAATCGAGGTGGAATAAAGGGGGCGCAGGCGCTAGCACCCCTATTTTGTTTTCACCAACTCAATCAGGAAATAAAAAAAATGTAATCTCAATATGGGAAAAGGGGTTTTATGTGACACCGCCTGTCCTCAAATGGAAATTTTACGGACTAAATTTTCTTAAATCTCTTACCAATTGCACAGAGATAACTCTCTTTCATACGCTCCCCCTCGGCTCTTCGAAACTCTAACAGAACCCCCCCCCCCCCCCCCCATCCCCGATTTCGGCCTTAGGAAGACGCAATCAAAGAGCTGTGCCCTTTCTTTCTAGATTTAAACTTTGAAGTTTTATTCTGCAGGATTAACGCATATTTTTTTTCAAATTCTGTAACTTTTGTAAAACTCTGTGCCTGCGACATATTGTTTGTATTAAACTTTAGTTTTTATTTACTATAGACATAGAAACACTCTCCATAGGCTTACGGCAGATGAACCGGCTACGAGCTTTAAAGTCGCTCTGAACTGGAGAGTGGGTGGCTCGCGTCACTGTCGTCTGCTCCGCTCCAGGCAACCAATCGGCTAAACGGTAATACAGGTCTAAAGATCATAGTAGCTGGAATTGTGCCCTGGGGCTGGGCTTAATAGGCTGTTACGTCCTTTCTTACCGGGAACAGAAACGATTGTGCTCCTCTGGAATCGTGTGACATGGAATTCTCTCTTACTTATTCAAAGGATTCCCTTTGAGGTCCGCTTTCCTTGATGAAGTCTAACATGTCACTAACAAATTAGGTTGTTTTTAAAATGAAGACTGTTTACAGTTATCGTTAGGTCCTTAAGTCTTGTTGCTTTAACATCAATTCTATCTATTCTTTCTCGTAAGAATAAGAATACTTTTCAAAGGAATACGCACTGACTAAACAATATTGGGAAACTTAAATTTCCCGGTCTTTGGGGTATATATGACTAACATGACTATATCGACTCTGAATGAATCTAACCGCTGAACAATTCAGACTTGATAAATCATATTACAAAAGAAGTAAATTACAGGTAGCCTTCGAGTCCAATAACAGTTCATTTAGCCTAAAGGTTCATATGAGAAAACACATGTACTTAAAATGCTGAATTAAAACTGTAATTTGGTGTTACAGAATCAACTGTGTAAAAAATGGTTGTATCGTAGTTAAGCATTTTATATGTTCGTTTATCCTAATCCATTGCAATCAGGCCAATAAATTAAACCTGGAGTTAACTGACATAGGTACCTTGATTGCATGCAATTAGACTTCACTATTTTAAATCACTCGAAGGAAGGGGTTTTCTCCTTAATATCGAGGGTTTCAAATTCGTGATATTCGCGAAATGTCTAATATTGCAGAAATAAATTTTTTGTGAACAAGACGCTTCATACGCAAAGATGAACAGTCATTTATACTAAAGCCTCAATACGCCTCATTTTTTTCAAACAATCTGCCATTAATTAACAAAGATTCTTCTCATTCGATGATTACCTGTCTCCAGATCAAAATTTTAAAGAGTTTGCTCGCATGTTAAACAATTAATATAATTAATGATTTACTACGTAGTCGTTGCTCTATGATAAGATCGAGAAAATGGAACCCACAGTAAACAATGGAAAAGTGCAAATCGCGAATATTTAACCTCGCGAAGCTAACCAACCTTAGCTTTTTGACTCATCTAGTGTCAGTAACGCTTTCAATTACTAACGCTTCTTTGTAAACTTTAGTATAAATTCAAAGGTGTAGTTATTACAACAAAATTATAACTCCCATTCTGTTGAGTGGATAATTTGTGATGACACCATTCCACCAGATGTCGTTTCTACTCAAAACGATCATATTCCTGATAGTCAGTGTAAGACCACTTGGACTGTTTGTCTCAACTGTCATACTTTAAAATCAGAATTTGTTAAATTTCAAGAAAACACCCTATCTTTACATCACGCAAAATATTACTTATTCCTTACCACGAAAGCACCCTTGGTTATGTAATTTGCCTTGAAACAATTCTTATCGAACCTACGTGAACGGACTGCAGTACCCTCTTCACTATATTTATACCTACGCCATCTGTGTTAAGAAGCCGTGGTGCATTGTGGGGGTGAGATTGTGAAGAACACAAACCATTAACCGCAGAGTTGTACTCCTGTGAGTCTTCTTCTGCGCGGTGTGTTTGTAATGACTTAACTAGATTCCTGATCAGAACGCTATCTTCAACATAACATCTCCTGACTGCTCGGTGGTATTTTTTTTTCTGCATCTTGCTATCCTTGGCTTGCCGTTCTCCCTGATAACTTAGTATATGCTGTCACGATATGCTGCATGTCAACCTGCCGTTACTAATAAGCTGACAGAACCCAAGGTCTACCTGTCATTTTGAGGTGAATATTTATCTGAACACTGTAATCGATATTATACATGATCGGCGGTTATAGTGGCTGGCCACAGTGACCTCTCAGATAGAGCCCGGAGCCGTGTTCCTCACACAGCTGTGGATGATTAGGATTGTAGATATAATAGTCGGACGAAATTAGTGGCTCAACTTGCCTTTTTAAAAATGGCTTGCTTCAAATTTTATTCAAAGTATGTTGGTTAAATTTTGTAACTATAATATATTTCATCAACTTGAAATATGTATTCTTAAACGATGTGAGTGGTCGTTAATGTGGGATGCTCCACGAAACGTGTTTGCATTCACTTATTTGGCCCATTATCCTAGGTTCATATGTTCGGTAGGCCCCCCAACACGTGATTACATTCACCTATTCAGCCAATTTTCGAAGATTCAAAAGTGACTCTACAGTTGTGAATATTCCTGAAAGTCCTTTCTGGACCCGGATCATGAGACGGATACATACTAATTGGCCCATTCCCCAACAGGGACAACCAAAAAGGTAGCCAACTAAAAAAAGTTTAATTTATTTTCATATATTTATAATGAATGACCATCTTTTGTGTGTATAGATAGCATTACCATGTTTGCTGATTGTATGATTTTTCTGTTTGCTTTTTCTTCTGGTAAGGACGGATTGTCACACGATTAAAAAAATAGGATTATTTACTGCAATATAAAAAGAAATGTGAGTAACTTTAACACTGATCAAATATTACCTGTGTATCTCTTTTAGATTTTTAAAGTAATCATAAATTCAACATGTTCAGATATTTAGCTAACAACATAATTAAAGTTTAAAGATATTTTCCAAGCATATATTGCTATATGGATATATAAAATAAAACTCAAGCATAAAGTAATCCATTTCTATTAAGTATGTATGCCTTACTTTACACTACTCGTTACTAGATGCACCAGCTTAAGGACAGTATTAGCTCACCAGAGTTTACAACTTTAATTTGACAAAAAGGTTAATCCTGTTCATAGATTGTCAGCTAATTAGCTGAAAGGGGGAAGACTATGGAACTGCAGAGGGAATCGGCTCTATGTCATGGTCTCAAACGAGCGCCATACTCTTTATCTCATTCTGTATTGCCAATGCTGTCCTCTAAACTAGCTAGTGCTCTCTGGCTCATCCATGATTAACACACTTCAGTCTTTGTGAGTTATGTAACGTTATATCCAGCTGGTGTCAGAGCCAGATGAAGCCCATACAGTGACTAATATAAGATCACAGGTACTAATCCTGGTGCTCTACCCACAACCATGTTCTGTAATACCTGACACTAACCGCAGAAACCCGCACTAAAATATTGTGTAGCCCCCCCCCCCCCCCCCCCGCATTTCCCAGCTTTTAGCCCTCACCGGCCCCGTCCTTTTTGCCTGCCCGCCCGACAAAATCATGAAAAAGTTAGCCCGCGGGGACCCGAGGGGCGGGTTCGGGTCCGCGAAGGGCTCCTTAACAAACACACATACACACGAACGGAAATGAACGCATACGTAATATTGTCTATATCTGTTCATTGATCATATACTGAGGTGTCTATCTTTGCATATTCGGTGAATGATTTTCCCTACATACGTCAACTGATGGTTTTAATCATCATTTTGTTTCCTTAGACCACTTCAGTTCAATTAGATAACGGCGGCAATAGCAGATGAATTCGGCTCGTCCTGGTCTGAGCCGATCTCCACTGGCGGCGGCGAGAAATGGCCATCACTGAATACCAAACACCCGGCATTCGAAAAACGCATCTCACCACCAGCCCGATAAACCGAGGGTTGTCGGTTCTAACTGGATGATAACTGATAACAGTTTTGAGACTAATTTTAGTGAATCTCGGTTTGTGGTCTGGAATGTCCTGGTTTTAAGGTTTTTCTCTTGTTTTCTGTTTCGACGTGCAATGATTTCGGTCTCCATTATGGTCGTATTTTATAGACCATGCAGGAATTGATAGTTGGCTCATATTTAACTCACATGGATCACAGAGTCATAGTTGTTCAATTTATAATTGAAGGTGGTGCCACCAACTCGTAGTCCCGCAACTCCTCCTTTGCCGTCTGAGAAATGCCTGAATATGATCTGGATGCGTCGGGAACGAGGCCAACTGTGCCCGAAGGAGAAATGTTCCATTTTTCCAAATAAACCCAGATTTATTTGACATTTTTGGCTTTCTGTCACAGTGCTATTTATCATTTCCACCCTTTTCCACTCGCAAGTAACAAATCCGTCCCTAACGAACAAATTTAGTCCCACATACCTGTCATAAGGCAAGTACTGGTAATATACTTTAACAACTAATACAAGGCGCAGTCTATGAGTAAAATAGTACCGTTTGGTTGTCTCTCTTGATGTACGAAACAGAGGATCCACAGAAAAACCACCGGTGATTGACAGCCAACTGAATATTCTTACGCCAAACTGAATATCCTCTACCAACCATGGGACGATCGGGACTACTTGTCTTAACTGTTGAACTGGCGTTACATTTCAAGGAAACAGCTTCTATCTAAATTTACATAAAAAAACATGATTGTATGATTACAAAATATTGCTTATTCCTTGGAGTCCTTACCATAAAAACTCCCATGTGTTTGTTTTCGCCATTGACCAATTCTTTTCCAACATATTTGAAATGACTATATTACCCTCTTCACTTTACAGTTTCACATACGCCGCTAGTGTATCTAGGAGCCCCAATGCATTGTGGGTAGCAGATTTTGAGGCCAACAACCCTAACCAGCAGAGTGCTAACTGAAGTCTAGTCATATCGAAGCCGCTGGCAGCGGAGACAGCTCAGCTTATTACCACTCGACTGAACCATATAAGGCATGACGTGCTCTTTTTTAAATCATTCCGTCCATAAAAATATAATATGTCCTCATGTCTGACAGCAATATAACACCCATGGAGCTTACGGAGCATTCCCTCATATTTTGTTGTCTGTTTATCATTTAATAGATGACTGTTTGATAAAACATAAGGACTAGATACTCGTAAATAAGACGCCTCTACAAAGCTTTTCAAACTGCAAGCTGGTTGGCATGAAATATCAATATAGTGGCAAAAAGAGGAAGGCACAATATTTGTTGTATGAAGAATGTATATATATATATATATATATATATATATATATATATATATATATATATATATATATATCCTGGAATCTCTCTTAGTGGGGAACCTCCCTAAAGTTGGCACCTCTATATAGGGGGCAGTTTTTAAATGGTCAGTTTTTTGTCTCCTACCTATTACTTATGTTGTGGTCATGACCGCCATATAGTGGGCACCTCTATTTAGCGAGCAGTTTATATATTGTAACAGGTGCTCTTTTTAATTTGTGACACGGGCGTAACTCGTGTTGTAGTTGCACTCTCAGTTTAATCCGCACTGGTTGAACTCTCGTTGTCATGCTAGCTTTGGGTTTTCTCGCCTGGCCGAGCCGGGTCGGGCTCACGTGTGGACCCAGGTATGTAGAGACACAGCGATGTTCTTCTAGATGATTTCTGTAACGCGTGTTTACTGTGTATTATGTTAGATCCTTTAGAGAAGTGAAAAATTATCGGCTTTGGGCAAGAAGTTATAAATAGGGGGCTGTGTTTTAAAGCGGGGATAGGTGAGAGAATATTCCAGCGGACACAGACGTGTTTATGTCAGTTTGTGGGACCTGTCCGATTATCCAGTAATTTCAGGGATTCTACTATTGCTAACTCTATACAGCTTAATGCTGCCTGCCTCATGTTTACTTTCTGGATTATTACAAGAGATTTACATTGGACTGTTATTCTCCGAGAGAATTCGTGTGAACTGTTCGCCGGCTTATACATTTTAAAGGACTTATCGTTGTGACAGTGGTGGTATCCAGGTACTGTGCACTATATTGCACAATACTGTGTATTGTAATGTTAGGGTTGTTTTAAGAATAAATAATAGTTATTTGTTAAAGAAAACACTGACTTCTTTATTCATTCCCCTAGACATTTCACTTTGCCTTGTGTCACAGAATCTGATTTTTTTTTTATCTCCTTGACAAAATTTATGTTCATCACGCATACGTGATCTGTTGATATTAGGTTCCGTAACAATATATATATATATATATATATATATATATATATATATATATATATATATATATATATATATATATATATATATTGTGTTATATATATATATATAAATATATATATATATATATATATATATATATATATATAAAAAAAACATGTAATATACCTGTGTAATGGTACCTGTATATAAACGCTTTAAATCATAAATAATATTAGTTTAAATAATTTGTTATCAACGATCAAGACTCTCCATTCCATTGATGTCTTATTTGGTCCTCGTAAACATATTAAGATTATGAGTATGAGATGATTTATTAAATTAAATATTGAATTTGTTTATTTTCTGTGTATATACTCTCCCGGGAACAGGAAAACGGAAAAAACGCAAAATATGGAAAGGTGAAATTTGCAAAAATTTGAATCTTCGAGTATGAAGCCAAACTCAGTATATTTGTTAGTGTCTGAGCACGTCATTTGAATTTTGCCGGTATGTCTCAGCCAGCTTCTGTGATTGACATGTCTGCCGTAGTATCAGTCGGGAAATGCGGTTGAGTGGCATGCTGAGGGGCCTTCTCATTTTTGCAAACAATCTATCTTGAGCCTTATATTTATATTTAGCTGGAAAATGTTGCACTTCGAGAGATTTACTTCACACTCTTTAATGGGCCCCTTCAGCGTGATTTTCATGAGAACATGACTTTGTATATTTGACTAAATGTAACCCAAGTGAAGAAACAAAATTATCTGTCGATAGAACGACCGGTAATGCATTTTTTTCACAACAATGTAACATATCTGCATGAGAATATTAAAAGAATCATATTGTCTGTGCCAAAGTTCTGAAAATAAAAAGGATGAAATGATAATTTAAATGTACCCAGCACTTACGTAGGTACCAACTTTTTCCTCATATAACATCTATATGTATCAGAAACGACAGTGCAATATATGTACTTAAGTATACATATATGTCTCTATATATAGCTCACTATTCATACAGTTCATCTCTTTTTAGGCGGAGACATTGACACCGATATAGGCAATGGCTTTCAGCAAACGCCAACGCAAGGCATTATACGACAGGATGAGGAAATTGAGTAAATTTGTTTTGGCTGAATATTCTGATACACCCCAGCAGACGACTCATATAACATGGCACGATGCGTCCGATTGATCCACATTTCCGGTGCTCCTGGCAGTGTTTTTTTATCTTAAATCTGCCAATCTGACTGATACAAGCCACTGATCTTATAGACATGCACCTGCCTATAATCGGAATATCGGGTATAACTTCAGGTTAATCCCCTGCTTTTAACCGGGGATATCAAGGCGATCATGTTCATTTCACTTGTTCTCATGTGTGTAGTGCTATAATAGTCAACTTATAATTATGCCTTATACTGCAGAAGTCACGTCAAGTATTATTAGCTGTACCGGAAATGCGGGGGCTACAGACAGACGTACACAATTTGGTGAGGAACACCCACCTGGAGAGTTGTGTGTAATGAAATCGTTAATTAGTATTCAGGGAGACTTCATCACGTTCGAGAAGTGGGAAACGTCCAAAAAGAGTGCCAGATAATGCAATGAACCTGGGCTTATTATCATATTTGCACAATGTTTTATTCATAATTAATTAAATATTTTTGAGGTACTTAAATATTAAAGGAAAAAAAACTTTGTGAAGTATGCTTACTTTTCGTGAAATGACTTTATTGTTATTTATGTATATCCATACCGAATCACCTTTACCCTATGGTTTTCAGAACAAGATAGGATGCCAGAGCTACTTCAGTAGTACAGTAATACATAGCCTAACGACCACCTCTGTTTAGCGACCTCCTCAAAATAACGACAACTTGTTCATGGTCCCGGTTCCTTTTCTTCTATTCTTTATACAATACCTCGCTTAGACGCAAAAGTTTGAGGTTTTACCGTATATAACACATTCAACCGGCTTCTATGGTCTGAAGATAGAGTACCTGTAGCACTCAATGTTGGCTAGAATCTCAGGGATGGAGCGGTGAACTGAGTCGGCCCCATCCCATCTCTGCAGGCTGAATGGGAAGGTCGTGTGCTCACAACAGGTGTACGTCTTACAGGAGTCTTCGATATTACGACCTAGGGGAGGATGATTCACTCTAGACCCGTAGGTGCGGGTGTCACCGAGCCTGTTTAACAACATGATATAAAAGAAAGGAAACTTATTCCAGCTCCCTGTCATTCAGTTCCAAACGGAAATTGAATTCTTCAAATGAGCCTAGCTAAGCATGTCATGGCATTAAAAACTGAGCAGATTACCTATATTAATATTTTTTTCTGTTATATATTGGACATTTTTTCTGCATTTGGGGGGGGGGGAGACCCATCCATTTTTCTGTACCCTAACAAACAATGTATATAACGCCATCACATCGAAAACATGTAATTCTATCATGCAGCTTTTATTTATCTTCCAAGAATGGAATAAAATATACTATTGTTATATTTTTTACAAGCTTTAGAAATTTCTTATGTTTACATAAACTGAGCTAAATAAGTAATATTGTGTGTAATACCTAAAACCTTGCTTACACGCACATACACATGCATTGAACAATAAGGTTGCAAATGAAGACGGTCTAAGTTAATAGAATCAACTGTTAGGAGTGAAGGAATGGATAAATGGAATGATGCTTCCATTAGTTGGTTGCCTAAATGCATGGGTCACGCGATTTATGGTAAATTATCCAGGAGTCTCGGAAGCCACCCATGGCCTGACTAGACTGTATGATATAAAGCCCTGCTATAGGCGTAATGTATGACACTGTACAGTCTGGATTGACATACGAGGGAGGTCACACGAGAGACCGGGTACCGGACGTTGACTGATGTTCGGGTACAGAGGTATATGAAAAAAACTCTTTGGTATAAATACCGATGGCTATCTTGTAAGGAATCTAAAGCCGCCTCGCACGGTGCGACTTCCTAACTAAAGCCCAACGTACACGTTACGAAATGTTGATAGGATGTGAACGAAGCAGTGTACAATATGAAATCCTGGGTTCTTGGTTTACTTTCTCAACGTGTTTGTTGGAATACAATGCGAAGTCCTAAGGTCTTGGCTTCGTAGAGTATCATATGTTTTCGAAATTGTTAAAAATGTTCGTATCGTACCGGCAATGTTAACTCCACATTATGAGCCGAGGTCTATATAAAATATCATCTTCTTCCGTCCAGTTGATCCTTTTCGTCGCCTTCTAATAATTAGGCTCTCATAAACGCAATATTCTGCGATATATAGATCCAACGTTTTCATTGGAAGCCACGATGCTGATAGTATTTGATGTAAAAATCCTATCCTGTTTATGTATAATGTGCGGTGAAATACGATACGAATCTTATCGATACGACGTTGCTAAGGGAAATTACGAAATGGTATCGTATCCAAATTTCGTAACGTGTACGCTAGGCTTTAGGAAATCGCAACATATTGGCGCAGCCAAAAAAAAATTAGTTTCTGTCGTAGCCAATCGGAGACCTTCGCTCCATAAGATATCGCAGTAGCAAAGCCTAGGATAAAAGTCATGTTCAAATATTGAGGACAATACGTGGCATATCGTAATCGAAGACAGGGATAGCAATTAGGGAAAAACCTCGAAAATACGACCATCAGTTGGGCCTCGACAAAGCGGTCGCATTTTCGAGATGGTTGGCTGAGCGAGGTCTTATATACAGAACAGAAAAGTAATTGAGACCGTGAACAATGGTCGTTATTTTGAGGTGGTCGCTAAAAAGAGGTGGTCGTTAGGCCAGGTTTTACTGTAACATGTGTATATCAAGTGGTGACAGAAAACATCCTAAAATATAGAGAACATCCTATGTATATAAAAAAAATCTTTGACATAGAACCACTGGGTTTTTCGGTCATACGGTTTTGAGCTTGGCCACAACTGACATAGGTTTCAGAGAGGTGGATTTGAAATTTTCGTAGTACAGTTCATCTATAAAATATATGTTTCACCACTTTCGTGGGAAATAAGTCTAAGCTGCTGAGGTCAAATTGCTTGATGTCCCCGCGATAGCCGTAAGATGGGATTAAAGCTGTAGGATTAGCTCACGACAGTCACTGAAACGACGTTCTTTGGCGGATCATTCGTCAGGTTAAACATATAGGATGATTGAAAATAATTGATACGATTCTGAGGGTTGTTGATTCAAAAAAAAAAAAGGGACTGGAAACATTTAAACATACACATTGTCTACAAAAATGGGCTACGGCCTTATTTTCTGTCACAAGATATCTGAATTTCGTACGACACACCGAGGAATTCGCTAGGAATGTCCTCCCCCCCCCCCCCCTTCTGCCCTAGACATGTTGTATACCCGTATACCCGTGAGACTTATGCGAAATACACTCCTCTCGCATACCCGGGGAGGTACTCGTGTTGCTATGATTGTCGATCATATCGTATGAAATCGGGTCGAATCACAGTGTAGAATATTGTAGGAAATCATCGTAGTACGTGAGGCTTGATTATCAAGTTAGTGGTTTTATAATTAAAACTTAACGAAATCACATTAAGATATAATATACACGATCCGGCTAATTACAGGGGAATAACTTTATTAAATGTATTTGGTAAATTATTCACTAAAATTCTGAATAATAGATTGTTGGTTTATGTGGAGGACTCAGATATATTGGCATAGGCACAGGCAGGGTATAGGAAGGGTTATTGTACAATTGATAATGCTTTTGTTTTGCAGGGGTTAATACAAAAATATTTAAGTAAAAAAAGGGGGAGATTCTATTGCATTTATAGCGATTTTTCTAAGGCTTTTGATTGTGTCCAACATGATATTTTATGGTATATTTTATTAAATCAGGGTATTAATGGAAGAATTTTAAAAGTCATCAGGTCAATGTACTCCAAAATGTAATTATGTATTCTTACAGATAATGGAACTACAGGATATTTTTCTTGCACTTTAGGGACGAGACAGGGATGTATGGTAAGTCCATTATTATTTTCTATATTTATAAATGAGTTTTATTTCACACTGAATAGTTCAGGTTGTCAGGAATTTATATTAATGAACACCTTCCAAATTTAGTTACTCTTATGTTTGCAGATGATATAGTAAATTTTTCAGATACACCGGGAAGACTTCAGAGACAAATAGATCATATTGCCAATTTTTGTCGCAATTATGGTATGAAAGTAAATTTAAATAAAACTAAAGTTATGTTTTGTCGTCGTGGAGGTATTTTACGAAAATCTGAAAAATGGCTTTTTGAAGGTAAGAAACTAGATGTTGTATCTCACTACAAATACCTTGGAATCACCTTTACTAATAAACTTTCTTGGACAAAAACACAAAAGCAACAAGTAATACAAGCAAATAAAGTAGTATGTATGATAAAAAATTTAATTATAAATACCAGCATCTAAATATCAATCAGCTTTTTAAGCTCTCGATATTATGGTTGTACCAATCATTTTATATGGAAGTGAGCTTTGGGGCTTTAGTAGAGTTGAGTTGATAGAAAGAGTTCAATATAAATTCTGTAAATATATTTTAAAATTAAATAGTAGCACTGTAAATGCAGCAGTATAAGGAGACTGTGGGCGTCTTCCTTTATTTATAAAATATTCTGAGCGCTGTTTGAAATATTGGCTTAGACTTCTTCATATGGATGAAAGTAGGTATCCCAAACACATTTATAATATGTTGGTAAAGCTAGATTATAAGGGAAAAACAACATGGGCTACTCATATGAGATCCTTGTTATTTCACACTGGATTTGGTTATGTGTGGATGGAACAACATGTTGGAGATTCTAATAGTTTTCTCATTATATCAAACAACGACTAAAAGATATGGCAGTACAAGAATGGCATAATGATATAAATATTAGTAGTAAATTATATGCTTATGGAGTTTTCAAATATATGCTTACACTTGAAAAATATTTAATATGTGTTACAAACAAAGGTTACAGAAATGCATTGGCCAGATTTAGATGTTCTACTCATAAATTAGCTATAGAAGTTGGCCGTCAATTGGGTATCAACAGAGAAGAGAGGATCTGTGAATATTGTTTTAAGAAAGGTTTTAATACTATTGAAGATGAAGCACATTTTTTGCTAGAATGTCCTATGTACACGGATTTGCGTAATAAATATTTGCCAATAACATACCATGAACCTTATGAATATAATTTTAGAAAATTGCTTAATATGGACGAAATGTTCAATTAGCAGCCTACATTTTTCATGCTTTCAAGAATAGATCAATGTTTTTGGTGTATAATGCCACATCATAATAATCATGTTCCGTTAAACAAAAATCCATATATATGCTCACTATTTCATAAGATTTATGTAAGAAGCTTGTTATTTAAATGTTTTGAAATCATTTATTTATCTCTTTACTTATTTAATTATTTGACGTTCCTTCATATCTTTGAGTACTATTGATGTATTATTCTTGTAGAAACTTTGGGCCTGAGGCCTTTTTCTTGAATAAAACACTTGTTCTGTTCTGTTCTGCGAAGGTTCAGCATTGACTTAAAACCATTAGTTAATGATTAGAAATTTTATGATCCCTGTGCAATGTACTGGTAAATTTTTATAACCTTAAGTTTATAATGATTTGATTAAACTGCAGAATTTGGAGAGTGAACACTTCTGACAGGTTGAGAAACAGTAGCTAGTAATGAGTAACTCAATACTGCAGTTTTGGTCCCATGGTTTTGTATGTGTGTGTGTTTGTTTGTTCACAACATAACTCACGCAATCATGAATTGAATGCAATAAAATTTTCGGAGCATCTCCAGAATGGGCCCATGAAGTACCGATTAGATTTTGGTGTTGGTCCTGCTCATAATCCGGATCCATAAAGGACTTCCAGGAATATTCACAAACGTGCATTCACATAAAAGGCCAAATTAAACATGGAAGTTTGGCCCGAATAAGTAAACGTAAACACTTGTTGGGAAACATATGCACCTATGAACCTGAGAATATGGGAAATAAATGAATGAAAATAAGTGTTGCGGAGTACCAAACATTAAGGACCGCCCTCACGGCGGAGGGCAGCATTCGTGAGAATGCATATTTGTAGCTGCGATTTTATTTGTAAACACGCAAATAGAAAACACACAGAGAGCCGCGCAGACAATTAAATATGGATGACAATGTTTCCTATCGTGCTTTTACAGAGGAAAAACTGAATTCTCGCCTTGAGCCTGAAAGGCCCTTGTAATATGAAGCTATGCTCGAGCCGCAAAATATGGTAACGTGCGGGTAGACATACGAGACAGGTCACGCGAGGGATCGGGCGCTGGACGTTGAGTAATGATGCGGCCACATAGTTTTATGGAAACCAGCCTTTTGTATTAAACTCGTTGGTCATCTTGTATGTCTTTACCGGAACTGATCGTAAACAAGAAACATGTATTATACAGATTTAAGAAATATGAAGAAATAGCGAAACTGCTATTGGCATTGATTTATGGCATAGAGCGGCCGAGTTGTTCCTTGATGATTATCCCCTTATATCTTTCACACATATTTGCCATACGTCGATTTTGCTTAGAGTCTTAGAAATGTAGCCGGATCATGTATAAAAACATTGTCTCATTTTTTTTCACTTTCCGTTGATATATATTTTTTGCAGAGGATATGTAAAGGAGAATTATAAAGCTGTTAAAAATAATAATAATAATAAAAATAATTATACCAATTATTATTATTATTATTATTATTATTATATTTATTATTATTATTATTATTATTACCAAACAATTATGATTAGTTTGGTACTGCCTTTGGTCATTTAAGCAGATATTAAATTTTAAAACCACGAGGCACGGTAAGATCCAAATTGGATTACATTTACTGGGTTTCTGGAGAGTGTTTCAGTGGACATTCCTTGGTGAAGTACCTCTTGAGAACCGTAAGGAGATTTGACTATTCGTTTCAAACTGCAATGAGAAGATTCTTTAAAGCACGAAATGTTACTGAGCAGTAGAGATCTAACATTGTAGTCAAGGATAAATAGACATCTAGAGATCTTTTGGGGAGATTCTTCGGCCTGACGGGTGAATACGGAGAGAGATTTACGGTCACTCTTTGCCATGTAGTATCACTCACCGCCAGTGTTATTCGAGTGGGTAAAATTTGTCCGTAAACACAGGGGAAACTGAAAGTGCTGAGTGGGCGAAAATCTATTTGAATTAATCGAGCATGGTGCAGACCGTATTATCAAGGGAAAATAAGTAAATAACTCGATTGAACGAGGGAAATGAAAGAATACCAAATGATAACAACCACGTGTATTATGTTAACTAATGAGTTTCCCGCGATACACGTCAAACAGGTATGTTTTTTTATGTTATATTTTGACTAGTGGAGAATAAATGGTTTGATATCGACATGTTGTGAGGAAAGCGCACATCTTGACAGGGTTTTGTTGTGCCGCTGATGCATACTGCTTGTATGAAATCGATACAGTGCCCCGGCTTCAGCATGACGGACTGGGCAGAACTGATGAAGCTGTCGAATTGACAGCCGGCTGGATAGACACGCTTTTCTAAATGGGACTTCGGCTGAACAGACAACGACAAAAATATTCTTTAAAACCCGTGTGCCTGCAAGAGAGGGCATACACATAAATTTCCTAACGGTTTGAAGCATATACCACATATATTACTAAACAACCAGACAAGGTCGTCTTAGTAAATCAGCTGACTACAAATTCACTGCAGAGACTGAATAGAAATAACTATTACATTGGTAGCACTTTAGGTAATACTATAGGTAATACTCAAACCATCCACTTTTGAAAATGCCTGGTAAGAGAGTGAAAAAAAAAGATTGGAAATGTACTTTCAAGATGATGGATGTAGAAGTACCGCCCGGGCATTCTGGCTAACCCATGTTCCTAGACCGGTTCCCGTCTCCTTCAATGTCTTCTAATTTGTGTGTACATATATGTCTATTTTGGGAAGGGTAGGACATTTAAGTCTAAGTCTAGAATAAGTCTACTAGTGGTCCATGACCTACTTTTTTAATAACACCAAATAATCCAGAGTTTTATTACCACGAATAAGAAATAACCTTACACATGAAACTTTTTTTTTGTCTAGCACAATTGTAAATCTTCATAACAACTTTGGCTGGTCCAGCAGGGGGTCGTGTTAGCGAGATTTCACAGTATATATATATATATATATATATATATATATATATATATATATATATACAGAGAGAGAGAGAGAGAGAGAGAGAGAGAGAGCACTTCTTCAATATAGAGTATAGCCCTGTATATAAAAATATCTAAGTGGGCCTTCATTCACGTAAACCTGATATCTATATTGACAAATATTGCCTCCTTTACGGTAGTAAAGGATAAGGGAGAGCTTTACACTTTAGTTGAATGGTATCAAGTTTGATTTATTACCATGATCACAAGGCAGTTAACTGATCCTCGCGACTATGGTAAAATTTGACGGTGGTGTAAATGCACGGGTGGCAATATACCGAGCTTATAATGTATGTCAAAGTTTTTTCTAAAAACCTAAAATACATATATGAGCAGGATAAATTTGTCGATATGTTGATACTTATTATCTCTACTATCCATTGGTGGAGATACCCCCCCCCCTCTTTTTATTGTAGTGTATTATATTATAAAATTCAGCAATTGTTTGTATCAGGTTTCATTGAATTTTGCCCAGAATTTACCTTACATTGTAATTTTGAATCAATTTCGTTGACCGTGACATATTTTTTCAAAGGTCACTGTCCTAAAGAAAGTTTGATTGATGATATATTTAATGCAAATTATCCCCTTATCTGTTACACGTACATGGACGAAAATGTCATACAAAATGTAGTTTAGACCAATTCTGGGCCAAAGTTTAGAAATTCGCTCATTCGGAAAGTCATGTGATTGTTGGTTCAGCACTTATAGTGAAGACGCATTTTCACATAATTCATATCACATAGAAGTACAATGCAGGAGTGCTGTGAGATACACTGTAACTGTTTTTAAATAATATGCAAATGACCAAAACGCGAGGTCACCATTTTCACCTCATCTATGGATATACATAGAGATAACATTCAAATGTTTATTCTGTTCTACAGTCTAACATAATACAAAAATTCGGTCGATGGGGACAAAGGTCAGGGTCACAGTTCACGCCGGACAGCATTGATATTTCGCCATTTACAACTTACACAGCAATACCGTCAGTTGTAGGACACTACTTTTAGTAGTATTACTCCTACTTGTTCATTCGGTGTGTGGAGTCATTGTAGAACTTTTTTGTATTAAGATATTTTTGGTAGAGGTACCGTCTTTATTATTTTAATGCTTGCCTACCATGTACATCTGTATTTTTCTATTCCGGTTTCGGACTACGTGACAGGGGCTTACATGCGATGATCATGGTGGCAACCCATTTGTGAGTGAAACACAACTGTTGGGCTCAGTCTCCCAGTTAAGCCTGCAGAGCCCTAACTCTGAGTGATGGCGACCGTGAAAAATCTCACCATGTCGGCTGAGATTCAAATCACGATTTCCCGGCCTTTGGCCCTGTACTCTACCCCTAGACCGCGACAGCCGGTGGCTAAGTAGAACTTCCTTCTTGAAGTTATTTGATGACCTCACAGATAGGTATAGGCTCAGGTGAGAGGCGACACGGGGATAGGAGGAGATACATGGTATGACTGTCGTGTGACCGGTACAAAGAAGTCTAAATTATCGTTACGCTTACACATTCCAAAATCACTGATTTAAGGCAGCACTTTGACTAAGGCTTGGGCTCGACGGTCCTGTAGGCGTACTGGTACACAAAGTCGAAATCACTCCGTCCAGCAGAAAAAAAACATTCCAGTCTTATAAAAAACCTATAAGCACTCGGAGATATAAGCACAATTGGAAATGGGATATATTTTAAAAAGAGCATTAAGCGCAAACACATTATTTATATTTATCATCCTGCAAATTCAGTTTTAAATAGTTCCTGCGATATATATTGATTAATGTAGTTAAATGTAACATGTTTGTGTTAATAACACATTATGATTCAGAGTCCGACATGCATTCCGACATGGACTGTGACTTTGCAGGTGGACGTGGACTTTGAGCTCAAAGGATCGAATTTGAACTTTGATTTTCCTAACGTGGACTCGGGTTATAGACTTTATCTTGCATGGAGTGAACGGTTATTCATAATAACTAACCCTAGCCACTCGCTATGGCTCAGGTAGTGTTAGTGTCTAGAGATGGAGGACACCAGAAAACCCTGAGGACACCCCGGCCGTAGCCGGGGAACTACAACCCACTCTCATAGCCAAGCCGGGGTTCGAACCCGGGTCGCCAGCGGAGAAAGCAGAGCGTTTTACCCTTTGACTGTCCAGGCCTTGTACCGTTACTTGTACCATAGATCTAAAAGGACGGATAAATTTTTATGTCCTTATTTATAATGGAATGTGTAAAAAGTGGCTTTCCAGACGGTGAGCGCAACAAGAGCGTAAAACAAAAAGGTTCACAACTGTGTCTTTTTTTCAAAATTATTTGTCAAATATGTCTGTGAGAGACTGAAATGCTCAACATTGGCGAGGATATCGTGAACAACAGCTTGTATATAAACACGCCTATATAATCGTTACAGAAGCGTTAAGATATTTTTTAAACAAAAATTCCCATTAATGCATTAACACCGTAATCAATAAATAAAGTATACTCAAAAGAAAAGTAGAGGAATAGCTGGACACAACAGAGGATCGTTACGGGTCTGTTGTTCACCCCAAAATGTCCTAATATTTTATAGGGCAGGAATATGTTCACTGGCTATAGACATTCTCCACCACCCTAGCAACGATGCCTGACACTAAAAGTTCGAGTCCGTAATATATACGAAAAATGAACTATTTGCTATATTTCAAATGATGAAAGAAAACGAATTTTGTCTTATCACAAGAGGTGGTATTTCTGTCTGTGTCTGTGACATGTATCTTCTTTCAATTAGCAACACCCTCAATGCTAGCTCAAATGACCCAAACCCTGCAGTGAAAAAACGTGCAAAAAAATTCAGATAACTATACAAAGTATATATTATCATTTTATTCTCTGTTAATCATAGGTTTAGTAAACTTTCCAAAGGCAAAACGTTTCTAATATATAATCGCCCAGGCTACCTATCTTATCAGGCAATACTATTCGCTTCTTATGATGGGAGAGTGATTAAAAACCACAAAGCCTTGGAACGAATTGACCTAACAACCACAGCCCACATACTCCGGCCCTTTGACCCAAGTATGGTAATAATCCCCAAAATACTCTATGATTGTAAGAGCCGTTTATAAGACAATAAGACGTCACAAAAGTCGGTCGCGTATGACTTCGCATTGACTTCGCCATATTTTTGGTTATTTGTCTCATACAAATTCAGTGCGGGTTAAGACATAGTTCACTCGGCCGCCGGCGGACTGGTTCCTGCAACCTGTCGCCTAGAACTTTTATACTGTGTCCTTTGTACAAAGATATCCCGGATAAACCTGCGGACAGGGGCACTCTTGCAAACTACGTAAATCCTGTTTCGGAAATTTGCCATGATTATGCAAATTTGCGCTTGTCAGGTGATTGACTGTTTACATAAGTCAACGGTAACTTAATTGTTCACTCGCAACTGCTTTGCTCATGATTATTCATTGAATGAATATGCGACATAAGTCATATAGTGTTCATTGTTAGGTCAATTACCTGAGAAAAACAAAAAAAAATAACCAAAGAGGTAACCAATTGCCCTTTAATAGAAGAGTACTGTGGTTAAACCCTTAGCCAAGGGTCCTAGTGTGACTTGACGCGAGCCCAATGTTTTCAGGTAATAGTCCTTTTACCTGCAGTGTTTGTAAATGAAAAAGTAAATGACTAACTATCCTAAACACATATAGATAAGCAGATAGGCTTCGAATAAACCATAAACATCATTGTAAGTCATATTCAAATGTGAGTCAGGACTATATGCATATTTACTGTGTTAATTACTCCAGGTTTTGTAAGCTTTGGAATACACACACCTTAAAACATATATTGTAACTACGACCATAGCATAATATGGGTAAATGCTACATTGTACTTACCCACAATAGGCGATTGTTTACTGAGGCGGATGTCTACGAATCGTCTGCTTCCGGTAGCCTGAGACAAGATGCTGGAGCAGCTGAGTACAGCCAGCCAGGCTGCATTGATCTTTCTTCGTCTGCAGCAGCCAGCGGACCTGAGGAGACAAGAATTCCCATATTGACAATGCTTCTTTGTTTACTGGGAATTTGTAGGGCGCTACGGCTTATTGTAAATAGTCACCACGTCGGTATAGTGCCCCATGTAGGGAAGCCCCTAACCCTGCAAGGAATTATGGGTTTGAACTATTCTTATACGGGTATCTAATACATAAGTTAATAACTCGTGCGCGCAAGAACAGAGGTGCCCGCAAGTGCACCGGGGATAATATCGGGCAGACTGTGTCCTTTTTCCGCCAGTCAACCATCTGCGCCAAGCTGAAGGGGATGTTTGAATCAATGCAGGTATCGTCCCCTCAGATGAAATATTAAAAACGCAAGGTGAATGAGTTAATCTGATGTGATAATGTCATGGCGACTGACGAATTATATCTACTCTTCTATTACAACCTCCCAACATATTTTGGTTTTCTTGACCTTTGAACCTTGGGTTGTTAGACCTTTCAACTTTATCTTTCAAGTTCGTTGCTTTGGACCCAATCAAAATGATAACATCTCAGAAATACTTTGATGTACATAATATCTTACATATAACTTTCTTGATGCGGGGAATAAAAACTGACGCGGGCGATGCCTGAGAACCATACCTTTTTTTTTTTCTTTTTGGTCTAACGCATCCAGAGAATGTATCTTCAGGCAATCACAATTCTTGAAAAAAAAGTGATCTTAGACCTCAAGGATACATCAAACGAAACTAATTACTGCGACATATTGTGACCGCAACTAATTGTATGAGGTACAATAGTTAATAGGTCTCAGAACTTAAGAGCAATACTGGGCAAATGTATTTTATAAGGATGCATTAAACCAGTAAATGAAAACATTGAATGAAAAACGTCAACGAGCACCCCTGTGTGGAATATGCTGCCGTTTGGCTCCGATGGAGTTTTAAAATTAATGATGCATCACGCAAGGCACAGGGTAATAACCACTGAAAGCTAAGTATCCGGGTCTCAAAATTTAGTTTGGATGCAATAGGAAATCCCGCTCCCTTCTTTATAATTACATTCTTGACTTTGTCACAGTCTCCTGGCTGTGTAACCCAACACAACGTGGTTTATCAAGCATTAGTTAAACTAAAGGGAAAAAACACCATATACAGACTGCATGAAATGTTCCTTAATGTAGACTTGCTGGCTGCGTTTACCTGGCAATTTTTATTTTTCTGTTTAAACTGATTCTATGCATAATAAGACACTTCTCTGCCTGGGCTTTGTTTCAGGCGGGGGGGGGGGGGGGGGGGGGGCGCAGGGCGACTTGTGGCGGAATAAATACTTTTTGTCCCTTCTCTTTTCTTGGGAAGATAAAACCTAAGTTTTAAATATTGAAATAATCTCGTTAATCACTCTATAGTTTTATAAAATTTTCTTCAATAATCTGTAAAATGAAATATGAATGATATACTGCTGAAATTAAGCAAAAGCTGTTTATATATAATGAAATAAATATATTCTCGGAGAAGGATTTTGTCATAGGTACCATGGGGCGGGGGGGGGGCGATGTTGTCGGAAGAATTTGAACTAGTGTCTCTATTTTTGGGGAGGGTCTTTTCTGTAGGTACGCCTTGTGTCACCCCAACGTTTTTTAGCAAGGCTCAGGTCACAGCGTTAATACATTCAGATACATTCCGACACCTGTGACTTTTACTCGTACACAGCATAGTTTTGGAAAGTCTGCCTCTTTGGTGAGATGAACTATATATACACGCGAGGGGGGATGGGGGGAGGGAAAAAAGAAACGAAAGGAAAACGTATGAAGGAAATTAATCGTCCCTGGTATTATATGCCGGGGGTTCTATGGAGGCTCATACCAAATTGGCAGCATGATACTGAGAGAGATATAAACAATCAAGCACAATCTTAAGTGGCTTAAGGGAATGCCCACTTAATACCCTTTTAAAATATATACCTACACACATATAGTAAAACCTTGCCTAACGACCATCTCAGTTAAGCGGCCAACTCTAAAAAACACCACTTGTTCATGATCCCGATTTCTTTTATATAAGACTATGCTTATTCGACCACCTCGAAAATGTGACTAATGTAACCATTTCCACAGGGAAAACGGAACAAAAATAAGGGATTTCATTCCAGAATAAGAACTAGACATGTATAGTCCCAAATAGCACGGAACTATTGTATAACAATTACCGATGCCCCGACGCGGGCAAATATAAGAATATAGTGAGAGCCGAGTAGACAACGAGACCTATATATCTGTTAAAATAAATTGCAAACCTCTCTTGTCCACTTTAGGGTGTTTTTCAAATCAACGCAATTGCGAATTGGGTAGAGAGACTTATTTGGGAAGCACGGTTTTACTCAAGCCAGACATAAGCTACTGTATATTCCCCGTTTTGACTTGGTGGTGCAGCACTGGACTCGCAATTATGTTCCTGGAACAAATAAATGAGAAAACCAGGAGCAATCATTGCTGGAAATAGCCCACAGGAGCCCCACTGGGAGAGCTAAATTTCGTTAACATGGCACCGGTTTTTTTCTCATTCCCTCTAGGGGGCGTTCTATGCAATTAATCTGACTGGCCTGTCAGACACGGGACTACGGGAGACAAAACAGACCCGGCCGTTTGCCTTGGACGGACTTCTGATATCTTTCTTATTTTTAAATGTTTGCCCTGTTAAATTGATAGAATTATTAGATTGATTTTAATCGACTGTGTGTCATAAATGTTGGTGATTTTGTGGAAAAACATTCGGACAGATACACATTATGGAGATAATGTATATTAGATAAGTTGTATTAGATAGATACATTTTATACATACTGTTAAAAAGAAGGTTCCAATAGCTTTTGTACTGTAAATGGAATACTATCTTTATTTTTTTGTATTAATTAAAGATTTGTTCTCTCAAAACATGGAACTTCTTTGTATTGTAAGGTATATGTAAAAAAACTTAAACGCTGTGGACGCTATATAATTCATCAAACTATGAATCTTAATGCATATGAGGGTCAAAGAATAACTATTTCTAAAATGAGCCTTGACGAAGGGTTTTCGAAAATATATTTACTCCCATTCGAGAAGAATTTGAAATAAGAGTTCGTGGATTGAAATCAGAAACTATAAAAAATTACAAAGGACTGAGGGAGCATGTCTATTGTCAAACCGAAACGCCGTCCAATACTATTGTGAATATAATATCACTCTGCAAAGTAGTTCCAAAGGTTTCATTATCAACAGATATGTTTGACGATCAAATGATTTATTTTGGAATATATTTTGGATGCTATCAATATAGGAACAATATTCATTGTTTGTGCTGTAAAGGTGGCTATTTCTATTTCTACACTAAAAAGGAATATTTCGGAATTAAAGCATACTGTGCGCCTAGGTGCCTAGGTTATCAAGGTATTTCCTTTAGACAACTACCCTGTATGCGATTAAGTCTTTTGTATGCATACGCATTCAGTTGGCAACGACAGAGTGGCCAATAACAAAATGGGTGTTACCATAAGGAAAAAAAAAGACGAGAAACGGTTACTTTTTCATATTCGATACACCGTGTTAGTTGTTGTTAATGTAATTTTAAAAGGACTGTTTTAAAATGAAACACATTTCTCTAAAAGTTAATGCAGAGGTAAATACAGTATAACATCCATATTTTAACTGACGGTGGTCGCACCGGATTTTGTCACGGAACTCCTCCATGGCCACGCCTCGGATAAGTTTTTGATTTTGAACCTTCGGGAATGATGCAACGCGTGTCCTTAGGTTCGGGGATAATTTTCCTTATTTCTAAATAAACCAAGAGATATTTAAAATTATTTCGAAGGAGCAATCGCAGGGATATTTCTCGGCACCTACGACCTGTTTATCCGCCCTCCATGGTGTCTTAGGATATCAACAAACACAATCTGATTCTAATAATTATATGTTTTGAATAAACTTATATATATATATCCTTATCTATTGCTTATTTATTTTAAAATATTCTTGGGTATATGTCACTCCTATGCCCTAGGGAACATGTGTTCACCTGTCACGCGTGAGGTGTATACATACGTTGTATAATCTATTAATATTAAAATAGTTTAGCCTTATCCTCTTCAATAGAAAAATAATGAACGGTAAGATAAACTAGTCATGGGAAAAATAAAAAAAACACTGATTTATAATGAAAAAAAATATGCGAAGTATAAATTAAACATATCTCAATATATCCCAAAGTCAAAATAGCAGTCTAATAGCAATGTCTAATACCAGTATAATTGATAAAACAACACATATTTCGTACCATCCATGCATCACCTAAGATTAACCGGTACGGTCCTTAAAAAAAGGAAGGGTCTTTAAAATGGTGTCATAATGAGACATTTATGTTTCTATTTTGTTTAAATGTTATATAAATAACTATATGTTAAAATCAGGGCGTTCTGCAGAAAACACAAAAATACCAAATACCAAACCATCACAGTAAATTTTGAAAAGTTGGTAAACCACTAGCATTAGTATAAAACACATCAACAAGAAATAAGAAGAATATTTGGAAATAGATATGGCCGTAATAAATGGAGATAAAATGAATCCATATCATGTGGGATAGTTTGGCCGGTGAGTCACCTGCCCTGAAAGCGACGTCAATCCAGAGTTGATCATCACAGAGACATTAGGGGACCTCACCGACCCTGAGTCAGCTCGTGGGTCATGCTGTGCCTGGCAAGAATTGTGTTCTTAATCCCACTGAGGTCGGTCAATTTCTGTTTATTGTGGAGCCGGAGCTGCCCATATCCGGGACCGGAGCTAATTCCTAGTCGAAGACCTTCCCCCGTTAAATACAGCCCGGTCAGCTAACCACTTTTGGAGGCCTCTTAACCAGCGCTCCAGGCGGGGTTACCCGATGGGAAAATTCCGTCAAATATCGCAAGAGCAAGCTCTCTGAATTAATAGCATTGAATCGTGAGACTATCAATTATTCCTCACCCACAGATGTATATCGAGTAGACGGGTCTGCTGATGGTTGAACCCGATGTCTGAGGTCCTTCTCTGCTCAAACAAGCGGCTACTGACCTCCTGGGCGGCTCTCCGCCTGGATATGTCAATGGACTCCAGCTTCTTTATGCAAGAGGGGTGTTTATGTATATTGGCATTGAAATATAATACCCACTTTAATGTTGTCTTTTTTTCAATATAAGCACTTTTTCTCCGTCTGTTAAGGTCTGCTCGGAGAATGAGGGGAAATGAACGGCCTCCGTTATAGACTGCAAATTTCTTATTTTTGTACTACTCATTAATGTTAGTTGATGTCTCAACGGATTTATGTTTAATTTATTTCATTATTTATTTAGGTCATAATTGGTTTTGATACAAAACCGTTTTCTTTGAGGTAAAAAGACATTCTGTCATAGAGATAAGAAGACTTCAGTTGTGATTTCCTCGGAAAACAACATATGTTTCTTTTCGCATAATTACGTCAGTAGCTCCGTCAATGCACAAGAGAATAAATTATTAAATTTGTCAGAATATATTCCTGTAAAACCAAAGAATCTGTTTGGTTTTCTATGTATATCCGGGGTGTAAATGATACACCTGAAAAGAGTAATCAAGTTTCCGAGTTAGGGGTACTTTACCGAGTACTCCCGTACTAGGTCAGGATTCGAGTACTTGTGTACATACAAGCATATAGCTTAATATTACTGCAAACCTAGAGTATATATATATATATATATATATATATATATATATATATATATATATATATACGAATATAATCATATATATATAAATTATTTCGAAGGAATTTTTCTAGTGGAATTCATATGGATTTCTTTGATGGGAGCTAGTAAGTCAAAATTATATACAGTTTGCATGGCAAACATATGTCGATTTATAGAATTAATGAATTTCGATGGCAACACTTCGGGTAATACCTATCGTGTATGTAATTGCATTTCCGTTACTGATTTGGTTAAGAATTCATTAATTTATATTTAATATATATACATATTTATAAATATATATAATATATATATTTATATATATCATCACAATGATGTGACATGCTCTAACAGCATCCGTGATGAATATGATGATATATTATCACAATGATATAGAGCAGAGCGGAATTTCGAAATCTACGATTATACAACTACAATTGTCTATTTAAAAATAGTATCGTCATTATGATGGTGCTTTTCCACAAACTTATAGTTAAGATTGAAATAACCTGCACTTCTGCTCGTATTTGATTTTATCATTAAGAGTTTGCTATGTATAGTAATCATCTTTCCAAAACATGTCCCCTCAAATGTCTTGTAAAATTAAAATAAAATGAAATAAAGTCGTATCTAATTCTAAGCACGTTCTGCTTTTGGGTAAAAAATAATTTCCTGTTGAAATACCTTGCAAATGTAATCTAAGATCAATATTGTGAAACATAAAATATTTCTTTCCTGGAAGTGAGAATTAATACATTACCACTGGCGCTCAACAAACCAGACAAAAGGGCGGGCTTATCTAGATAGGTCGGGTTCAGCGAGTACAATCCTTGGCAGACGATGTACGATGTTCCGGCAGAAATAGGTCACCACATCCGGTGGCGCCATATTGATTTATTTAATATGACCGAGCTAAACTGTCAGACATACTGCAACAAGGGGGGGAGTCAGTCAAACCGGGTAAGGCTTCGGGTAGATCTATACAGGCCAGATCGATTTCTCCTATCTGAACTAGACTGGCTGACGCTATTTACTGGTTGGGTGGGCGTATGACCTCTCTTGCATAGACAGGGGCTGTTTGAGAAGATCGTTTTTCTTCTATGCCTGTCAGGGCCACATTGGCCCTTAGTGATAGCGGTTAAAGGTTGCCCACTTTTTGGACCGGGCCATACTTCCCATCACGTGCTCAGTGCTTTGGCCTGGTATCTGTTTTTCAGCCCGATAAACTTTGAAACAGACACATCTGAACCTGTCCCGACATAAACCCAGATAAATGAGTAAATATAGAAAGGTCTGACGGTGCAATGTCATCAGACAAAAGATCTGCTCCAATGAGTATGTCCCATATATATATATATATATGAACCATAAACTTTTGTTATACAACAAGACGAATCATAGATAGAATATATGTTTTAGTATCTTTCAATTCCAGGAATATATACAAACGCATACATGTTTTAATAAGGAAAAAGATGATTGAAGCACAAAACTAAAACATATGCCTGGAACGTTACCTCTTAGTCTTGTGAGCCCTCGATAAAAAAAAAATATACAATGTCACTTGGTTGGTCCTTGTCTATTTTTGAATAAAATAATAAAAAATAACACTTAATGCAATTAAACGCATTTGAATATAACAAATATTCCTTATTATAATAGCATTCTTGAACAATATGCATGCATTAGCAGAACGGGAATAGATATTTCGGCCATTTTCTTTCCATTAGTAAAATGATAGTTGTGGAAGTGCCACCTGAGCGTGTGTGTGTATTTCTATGAGTCCGGGAGCAAGTGACATGTTCAAAGTTGATATCTTTTTCTACATGGCCGGATTCAGAAAAAAATTAGAATTTCAAAAATCTGGTGAATTTAATTTTTTATGAGTTAAAAGCTCAATTATGATGGCTCTTGTTATGTAAGTTTTTTTCTACATAGTGGGATTCAGAATAAAAAATTGAATTTCAAAAATCTAATGAATTTAAATTTTTTATGAGTTAAAGCTCAATTATGATGGCTCTTGTTATGAAAGTTTATGTAGGTCGTGATACGAATAAAAGTATGTTAACAATAAATGAAATGAATGAATTTCGCCAGGACATCACTGAAATAATTAAACTACAGAATTCCAATGTACGTGCAACTACTCGGCTCATTGCTTAACGAGGGTTAACCTGTATATGTTTGACTGACCTCCTCGGCACGACGAGCCCTGAGGCAATTACGGCGAGGTCAAGCATCGTTAATGAGCGGGTTCAGTGAACTGCAGATTGATCTAACATTGGCCATCCATCAGATTAACATAGTGAATACTTGCTTGTGCACTTTGGTTCGCAGAATAGGATCTAGTGGAGGGGTCCAGGTGGTCCGGTCACCTCATTTTCAGCCACCGTAGAGTTTTTAAGGGTTTCAGGCCAATTTAACAGCCTGGACCCCCTGTTATTTCCCGGACATTTTTTTAGGTATTGCCGTTTTATTCCTACAGGGCTGAACCCCTTCTTTTCCTAAATCTTGGATCCACCCCTGGTGTGTCTATGTTGAAAGACAGTTGAATTCATTTCGATTAATGTGTGTTAGGATAGCCCCAGTCAAACCTGCACTGTTGTTCATATTTTGAAAAGTCTTCAATATTGCATGAGATCTTAAAGGGACATATTCACATGCTAGATCTGTTATTACACATGATATATAGTGTTTCCTCCTGAATATATCATAGTATCTGACAATATTTCGTTCTAAAACCGTTTGCCTAATCCTGTACATAAGCTGGTAAACACTACCACCCGGCGCAATCGTTGGCGCATAACATTAATACAGCGTTCATGCGATCTAGTGGCCTAACCGCTCATCCTCAAATATCAAACTTTTTTTAAAAGCTTCCAAACGATGTTTCTTCAATGTTTTTTCTTGGGAAAGATCGGACCTCCCATTTATGTTAACAGACAAGTGGACTGTGTTTACTCACACAGAGAACCTAAACAACGTACAAAACAGGTGAATTGAAGATTATAGTAAGTCCCGTGTCCGGGGATGGTTTTGCGGGTAAACTTTTTGTATTCATCCATAAAGAACAAATAAGGTGATATACTACACGTATTATTGTAAATGTTTGAATACTTTTAAGAATCAATTGCAAACTCTCAGACGAACTTCCCCCGACCCCTAGCGACAATTAATGACTTGTATATTATAATTTGCGACTTGCCGTGAGACCAAAGTTAAACCCCCATTGGGAGTATTGTTGACAAGTCATGTTTTTATGGTCATGTGGCGGACATACAAGCGCCAAAGACAACCTTTGTATTCGCACAGGCATACTGTTATTTGTGAATGTTTCAAAGCATCTTACGACTTGCCCACGACAGTCTACCGACGCTTTACGACAACGTACAATTACATATGACAACCCACGTCAAACCATTCGTAGAGAGTTTATTTGCAGGATCGAAAAGTAGTCCCTTCACAGACGTCGCAACAGTTATACAACAATTTTTAGACAGAAGATTTGGAAATTTCTTTAGGAGACTCGTGGACCTGTCTCGTGCCGGTACAAATATCAACTGTTTTTCGACGACAAATGGTGTCGTAAACTCTTGCCGTGTAGATGTTTACGTGGTCAATTGTTTTTCAGCCTCGTTTATTTTGTGCTTAATCTCGAGTCCTCATGATCGTAGGGAATCCTTATATCAGACATATATTTGTCCCAAGTGAAACCCAGGAGAGCCCAACGAACATACCACTTTCGTACGTCTGTCCAGCGAATGTCGTAGGTCCATCTTACTACATTATTCTATTTTGGGACTACCGTGGAAATACTGATCGGTATGATTTCGGACATCCTTGAACTATTTTCCAACGACAGTCGTAAAGTATATTTTACATTTGAATGTTACTAGGCATAAATCAAATCGACATCCCTCAAACCCACGGCAGTTCCTTCTGTGGTAGCTTATCCCTCTCAATTATATTTAACAAAGTTCGTAGGTTGTATACGAGATGTATATGATACACTCATCAAGTTGGTGAACGTGGCATACATTTTTCTCACTTTACAATCATATTAACAACACATACGTAGTAGACATATATGGTTCTTAGCGTTGGGATATATGGTCTGAGATTAGTTTCTAATTCTAAACTAAGAGACAAAACAGAGAAAACACAAATTACATAATGATCAGTGGATTTGCCAGCGCAGATATATAATACATTGTACTTTATACATACAATTGAACATAAATTTGATTACAGAGCTATGGAAATGCGAACCAGATTTATCGTTGTAATAAATGATATTATACAGCTTTCCTTTTCTTTTTAATAATTGTTTGGGTGGAGGTAATAATCCCCATATTTAATACAGTCTTAATCTAATTAGTTTAGGCTATGTACATCTGCAGAATTCCATTTCGTTATAGGAATACGTGAGCTTGCAGCAGACCACACATCATTTCATTTTTATCCTGCTGTTAACCAGGCCTTGTGACTACCGCATTCATGGGTGCTCAGTATGTAATCACCCTGGGTAGGGGCCGACCGTGAAAAGTCTCACCGCTCCTCGGCTGATATTCAAACTCACCATCTACCGACTTTACACGACAGAAGCCGGTAAGTTTTGGTTTAATATGTATTATATATAAATGTAAATGCATTGTTTGTAATCCTAGTGTTAAAGCATTTTCCCTTTAGGACTTCCCTGGATATTTCTGACAAAAATAAACTGATAAGATCGATCTACACCGGTTTTGTGACGTAAAAAAAACATAACAACCTCCGCCCTATTCAGTGTACATCCCGAAATATCAGTTTATTACGCAGCGTCCGCAACGGGAACCTAAACGCGTCATCCAGAGTCAATACCGCAACCTTTGATATATACCAGAGTAAGTCCAAGAACCCCAAGACTGAACATGAAACCATTCTTAAGCCGCCGCATAATTGAGTGGACAGCCACAAACAAATCAATCCATATTGAATCTCCATTAACTCTTTAACGGCCTTGACGCTCACCTGGAATCCCCTAATACCATACTCAAGGGTTAATTTATTGTATAACATTAATGGGCACTTAGCTTGGTAGTGCCCTCGCAGAATGTTGTCTCTGATCTCTCAGGCTGGGTTTATGCCCGTCGTAAACCGCCGTCTATCGGGAGGCCATTGTACTTTTATTGGTCATGGTAAACTAGAACGGAGCAGAGAAGAGGGGGATGAGTTGGTCATCACTTTCGACTCTTCAGCTTTTTGTTTTTGGTTTTACAGACCTCTGTTTTCTCTTACGATATCATTTTGCCTCAGCCAGGAGGGCATGCGTTCATCCCCATTCGTGATTGTGTGTTTTTATGTTTGTTCATAACATAACTTTCATGACGGGGCCAATGGAAAATCGATTAAATGTTGGTGTTGATCCGACAATGATCTGGTTTCAGGAACGTCATCCAGGAATATCAACAGATTTATACAGTAACTTATGCACTTATAAGCTGGGCATATGACCTGAATAAGTGAAAGCAAACACGGCTTTGGGAGCATCCCACAATAGGACTCCCCCCCCCCCACACACACACACACACTAGGAAGGCTTGCATTATTAGCATGCAGATTTCTAGCTAGTGAATGTCTTCTTTATTTTTTAAGGCGTCAATTAAGGTGTAATTGAATTTGGTATAGCCATTTTTCGTTAGGAGCCTGTGCTTCATAAATGTTTGTTTGACATCCAGTATATATCGATCGTAACGATGACGGAACTGGGCGCTAGATGTCAGCACCGTCTGAGGGAATGTCTCACTCTAACCACAGAGAATTTATCCAAGCAAGGAAAGTTCTCTCTCCGGGGTCATGCGCACCGTCACAAAATAGAGCTCCTTCGTGTAGGAATTATAAACTATACTAATGAAGTTAATGGATAAATATGTAGCAAGTACACCACGACACAGATCCGCTTCCCCAAAATGGTGTTCGTGAGGACTAACAGATAGCAATACCCGAATGTCTCTAACAAGTTCATTAGGCTAACCACAGTTGCAATTTTTCTCACTCACCGTACGCGTCAACTGTGACACCTCGCATCAACAATTTTATTTGATTTTCAGTAGAAATTTACCGAGTTTGAGCTGCAGCGCCCTAATATTTCCCGACAGACATCGTGGGATTGTTTATCATGAACATTAATGAGCCGACCAATGAGAGCGCCGCAAATCTGTCGGAAGCCGCTTTAGCCTTGTCGACGGTATTGGCTGGGAATACAGGTACACGATGCTACGCTCTGCTTAATTGAACAGCTAATTAAACGCGGCTTAGGAACGTAACGTGAGTTGGTTCAGTGTCAGACGGAACCATTTTGGTCAATTTTATATGTGCATGCAAGAGATAAGTTCGTGCCATTCCATCGGTAAGTTGGAAATAGAAAATGTATACTGCAGGTCACTGGGGGTTCTCCAACAGTCGTTTCTTACCTTTGGTCTTAATATTACTATGGGCAATTTTAAGCTAGGCCATTCAGACATGTTTTAATTGTGATTTCAAGGGCCTGTGCCCAGGCAGCCCTCCGTTACAACTCAATGTCCGTATTGTCTAGCATTTTTTTAAAATAATTCCTTAATAATATTGGTGCAAAGGGGAGTTAAAGCACCTCTCGTATTTTTTTCTTCTCATTCTCTTTCGGGTAAAAAAAAAGGAACTCTAAAGGAGCCCCAAGGCCAGGTCAAAGGTTGGTTAGCTGACTCCCCTTGGATTTCGTGGCCACCCCACGTGATCTCCGGTCACCCAGGGAACCTGTCTGGAATATAAAAAAGTATGTCCATTTGATGCCGATACCGGTCGCATGATCTTGGCACACGGGCGTGAGAGCTCTCGAATGACCTCGGCTGTAACGTCAGTCCAGTCCGAGCTGATAAATGGCAAAACGCCGATTTGACCTGTGCTACGTTGTCTTTAATGGGATTTCCTGATAGGCATTTTATTTCTTTTTTTTTCATAATTGTTGGGAATTGGTAGTATATTCGTCAGGTATAATATTGTATTAGTGAAGTTAATATTCAAAGGAAGTGCTCTTTTTGAAAACAGGATAACTGGAAATATTCATATACCATAGATTTAACTTTGCCTACTTTACCATGGTATTAAACATGAGTCACAAATATATCCCTTTCCATTTTCCCTCCATTACCTTGAACGGCAATTTCAGGAAATTAATTAACTGTTCACCGAAGTAAGTGCTCTGTAAATTGAATGAATATTTGATACAGACCCCCCCCCCCCCACACCCCTCCCTTAGGCGTTACTTTATTTTCAAGGTGTCCACGTCAGTCGTTATACTGGCCGCTATTGTTCATCCACGATTTTCTTTACTTAGAAACATAATTCTTCAATAATATTTATGATATACTCGTCTAAAAAAGGGCACCCTTAGTGAGAGATTTTCTGTTAAAGAAAAATTTATTCTGGCAAGGTCAACATGATCGACCATAGATCGGTTATGCCATCTGGCCACGGCCAAGGTAACTAGACCCTCCAACCTAACCAACGGAATTTTCCATTTTCCCTCTATTAGCTACGGGAAAGGCCGTTATTACATTCTTTTCATCCAGGATTGTCCAGTAGAAAATACGTATAAAAACTCGTACAATTAATGCCGGAGGACTACTGCTTTCCAAGCAAGTGGCTACCCCGTGTACTACTGGTACTAAATCGTGTACAACGGGCAAAGCGGACCTTCTGTACGATCGATTTTCCAATTAAAAGAGAATTATCTGGAGTTCTAAAATTATGCCAAATAATAGAACTGAAGATAAATAGATCCGACTGACAATCATTCTACAATGTTGTACGGCATAGATATCTACAGAAAGTACACTTCTGGGTATTGTTGCCGTTCCGGACACGGTTGTTGCCAAGTAGCAGGTGTTTCATAGCCTTGTAGCTAATGTACTAAAGACAGATTGGTTAACAAATAAATAGTCAAATAATATTTATGCGCCTCATCGGGGAGCTTATTGTTTTACCGGATGGGCGTAAGCGTAAGTGTCCGTGTCCGCGTCTGCACTTTTTTAAAATGCTTATATCTTCTACAAGCTTGCATCTATCATTATTATATCATAATTTTGAATTATTTAGGTACATAGATTTGCCTGGCGCTGTGACCTTGCTCTCAAGGCCCAATCACAATAGACTTTGGGCATCGTTTTGTAAGCGCGATAGCACCAAGGAATTTGATTGGATATTGTTCTTATTTAGTGGAAGGCATCGCCTAATGACTCTTTCGAACTGATTAATTTTTGGTTGACCTTGACCCATATTTGCGAAATTTATTACCATTTTGACATTTTCACCCTTGACTAAATATCATTAAAAAGTGGTTTAAGTGTATCTTATGCAAACTGTCTAATATTCTTATATGTCAGTATTGTATAATACTAATTCCATATAGTTTCTGAAATTGGGTCACTCTGACGTAATTTAGCCATAAAAACTAGGTTAAACAGCATGCTTACATAAAAACTATTGGCTCCTCTATTATTCATAAGAATTTGACCATGCACTTTTCATCAGTTGGCGTCTTTGTACCCAATTGCTCATGACCTTGACACATATGCTCTCAAAGTCAAGTGACAGTACACTTTGGACATCGTTTGTTGGTTAGCGCGATAGCACCAAGGGGTTTGATTGGATTTTGTTCTTATTTAGTTGAAGGCATCGACTAATGACTCTCTCGAACTGATTAAATTTTGGTTGACCTTGACTCATACTTGCGCAATTTATTAGAAATTTGGCATTTTTGATAATGACTAAATATCCTCAAAAAGTGGTTTATAGGTACCTTAGGCATATATAACATATCCATATCCCAAAAGCCATATTGTTTTTCTGCAAATTTCAGTTTAACACAACTTTTGATCGATATTTCCATGGAGGTTACCCTGAATTAAAGATTCTAACAAAAATATTTTCAACCATTTTTCAAAATAGTGGGTTAACATGCCTCCCTATATGTCTTAATTATGAAATGGTTGTTTTCGTTGATAGAAAGGTATTCTGGTAATTTCTAACAAAATGTGTTCAAATAATGCTCTTATTTGATTGGAATTTCTAAGTAATTAATCTTGATAATAATTGAATATTGTTACTTGCATATATTGATTTTTCTTTACAATCTGCCAAATATATATTTTTCTTTAGTAAAAAGCAAATATAGTTATATACCTGTTAAAACAAAGTAATATTATATGAACGCATATTATGCCAAAATATTTAAAGTAGGGTGGTTTACTTGTCCGTAAATAAAAAAAAACGAGTTTACAGACAGGAAAGCTACATTGCATTGTCAGGATAACTTTACCTTCAGGACGCGGGGTTTCAGGGAAACATAACTAGATGTAAAATATAGTAGCAGCAGTAATATAAAGAAATCAAACACCCTCCGATCCATGGTTCACGGAGTTAAACCTGGAGTTATTGAGTTGTTACAGGTTCCACAAACTATCCGTAAAGTAAGCAGTGTATACACATGAACACTGGTCATACGAAGCCAGGACGTCAACAGCAGTGAATCACCCATTGTTTCTGCATTTGTCATATATTCACATAGATAAGATTTAATAAAACCACTATGCCTGATTGAAACCTATAGAAAATACAGTAATATATTACTATAATTCGCGGATGACATAACTTTAGTTGCGGATGAGGATGCGATCACCCCAAGAGCTTTTCTTTCAAAAAACTTTCAAATGATTTCCACTTTGACTATTACCACGTTACCACGCCTGTAACCACGCATACTTTGTATACAGCAATAGCAAACTATCCTCTGCAAGAGTCATATAAACATGTAACATCTTATTTCAGGTACAAAATTATATTACCCTTGTGCTAGTCTTCACTTTCGAACTGTCGTAACTACACAGCTACAATCCACTGTCGGCACTCTCGTCTCACTGTTTATAACTGACGGTGGCGCCACTTGACTTTTGTCGCGCAACTCCTGTTTGGCATCGACAAAGAATGCTTAGAAAAATCCGACGTTGCTTGACATATCCGAAATGTCCGACAATGTGAGGCGGGACTTTTCGAATATTTTCATATCAGTCATGAGAAACATATATTGTTTCACGCTGGGGTTATGGCTGCGACACCTATCAGAACCTATGTGAACTAGACAGAAACAGCTGACATGCTGGTACGGTATAATACTGCTAAAAGTGGTTCATGAAGTGTCGTAACAACCCTTTTCATCAAGTGCTTTGTTATTCAATTTACTTGGCTAGAGGAGGGAGCCATTCCGTTGGTTCATGACTTATTTATCAAGTCCAATCCAATTAAAGGAAATACAGGTGTCTATTGAGCGTTGCATCTGACCTTAACTGGCTTGAGGTCACGCCTTTTTCAGTAATAGAAAGTCGACAAGGGGATCTAGCCAGGCTGGTCGGGAGAAATTCGGTGATATCTTCACTTGATTCCTCTGTTGCATTGGCGTTTAGGATTCTTGTTTCGGAGTCCACTTAGACGTTAAGACATAAAATAATGTTTAGGTTCGGTGTATGTAGACCTGTGACTTAGTTGAATTAAAGTAATTGGAGTCACAGTGTCTATTGTTTTATTAACATTCTTACCGTCAAACATCTTGATCCTCGATATTATGGGTTTAATTGTTGTATTAAAGATGCCACGGCGGTTCTAGGCTGGTATAGGAGAGTCGTGTATAAATATATTCGATTGCATGAATTAACATATAATATATACCGGCTTACATCTCTTATTTCATAATAAACCGTAAACAGGTGGCTTTAGCATGTTTTCTATCTCCGTCAAAGACTAAAGACCGGATGAGATGGACTCCCGCATCATCAACCGATGGCGTGTTTAACGTTACGTTAGTTGTAGGAATCAAGACAAGGCTAAACATGAAAACTCGTTCATTGGCCAAACAAGATGCCGTTAAATGAAGACCGTATTCAACAGCTACCTTAATTCCCTCTTCATATAATTCATCAGAGATTGTCGACGTTTATCTCCAGAGGAAATTCGGATGACAGTATCACTTGACTTATTCCAATATCACAAAACTTATCTGAAACAGTAGTTACTGAGAAGTTATAATTATGAGTTACTTTGCCAGAATATACTAGCAGTTCAAAGCGAATGTGTTGCATATAACACATATATATGATAATGCTTACATGTGAGTTAGTTATGTAAATAAACAAGTCTTAACAACATAGGTATTGTCCTGTCCATTGATTAACTTGTTGTGACATCAGCGTCTGACAATACCCTGTGTGGGGAGCGAAGGGAAACATTAGGTCGTACCCTAGAAGAGCTGATATTTTTTTCTTAAATGCAGTGATATGCGAGGGTTTTCGAGATGGCAGGATCTGTGTTCCAGGTCCCAGTGGTAGGACTCTTCTTAACTAGTTGCAAAGGTTAGAGATTCTCGGGAACCTTTCGTTTTTACTGCACATTTCTGTCCTCGGTACAATACATTTGGGCTAAAGTTGCTTGTTTGCCTACCAAATAATTTATGTACAAAAACAAGCGGACAGGGTAAATGGAACAGACTATGGATTTTTTAAAGAAAAATAATATGGATTTTTTATCACATGGAAAAGAAAAGAGAATAAAATATTTCAGAAAAAGAGTTCGACTACACAAGCTGACGCTCTAGCCAATGTCTTAAATAACATGTATGAAATTAAATGTACTTTTCCCAACCGATAACACTTTTCCCCGACCGATTAAAGAATGATCATACCAGCAAAATGTTTTCTCTAATCTTGATTTTTTATATTTGATTAATGTTCTATCAGAAAAGTAACTTTATTCACATTATTTTCTAATTTTGCACCAAAAATAGTTGCAAGCTGCTTTTTTTAAAACGAAAATATCACAACACTGATTTTATGTGGAAGAATTACATCACGAGACTCCTCTTTCTGGTAAACAAAAGGTCAGTCCCTTGTTATACTGCGGTAAAATATGAGTCAACGTGGCACAAAGCGAACTTTGAAATGCTTTGGCTTCCTTGTCAATCCAGCAATGGCCTCTGTGGTGGGGAGTGGGGCGCCGTCTATCGGTAAGATCTCATATATCCGGACCAGTCCTGTCACGTAGAAGAAAAGTTCCATGCGAGCCAGCGATTCACCAACACAGGTACGGGGGCCTAAAAGGATAATAGACACGAAGGATATGAACGCATACCATTCGGACAGAGACAATGAATGCAAACATATGAGAGCAAATGAAAGTCATTACGATTTAATTGTGAAAATAAAAATTAAGTAGCATACCATGAAAATGACAAAAAAATCATATAACATACCATATCAAAAGTCCCCCTAGCGATGAATGTTTGTGAATATGTTAAAATATGCCGGAACATTGATAGGACACTGTTCTCTGCTATATCGCATGAAATTAATGATTCGCCAGTCTAAAGAAACGCTGAAATAAACTCACCAAAAAATACTTACCCAGCGAAAATGCTAGAACCTCGTCCCGTTTTATGAAATTTCCATCTGCGTCTATAAAACGTTCGGGATTAAATATTTCAGGATTTGGCCATAAGGTGGCGTCTCCTAGCACGGGTGAAAGAAATGGCATGACAGTGGCTCCTTTAGGGATGACGTAACCATTGATCTCGAGGTCATCTAAAGCAAAACGAGGCAGCGATATTGGGCCGGTATCCGCCATTCTCTGTGATTCTTGAATAAAAGCCATGGTGTAAGGCATAGCCGTGCGCATTCTGTATGTCATATCTCCCTCCGCAATGGACTTGACTTCGTGAAACAATTTCTTCTGAACTTCCGGATACAGAGCCAGGAACAATATCATCCAGTACAGAGTTGAAGCCGTGGTTTCTGTTCCGGCCGCCACAAACTCGTGCAGAACACTGCACAATTCCTCATCTATATATAAAACAAAACGTACCCTGTACCTCAACATTATGATACAGGCTGCGCAGCGGTACGTCATGAAAATGTAAGATGGTTCAGAAAACGGAATCAGATATGTTTCTTACCTGTAAATATTTCCCGAATAGCATTTCCTTCATTATACTGTTGCATGATAAACATGTCAACCAAATCTCTGACGTCAGCAGAGTCAAAGGTCATACGGTGTTTCTGTATATGCTCTTTCATTACCCCTCGTGTAGCAGATATGTTTTTCTAAAATTAAATCACTAAAATATAACACATACACACACATATATATATATACATTAAAATAGTAGAACCTGGAATATTTTCAGGCAATATATATATATATATATATATATATATATATATATATATATATATATATATATATATATATATATATATATATATACTGTCCTGTTATTCACCGATGCATGCAGTTACGTGCATAGTAAAGATCATTGAGAATTTTGCTTCAATACAATTGAGAATTTTGCTTCAATACAATGTTGACTATTTATAACTCTTAGTGACTGCATTTGTAACCGTAGGTAAATGTTTAAATACTTATAATCATTTGTTCTAACCTAAAGCACTGATACAAGATACACGAACATGCATGTTACGGGTATGAGAACGTGATAGTTTTGGTGTGCGTTGAGGAGGCACCAAATGTTCGGATGTATTGCGGAGTGTTTACAGCACCTGGAGTGATACATAGCCAAATAGATCCCCTGGTACCCATCGCAGTGAAGGAAAGACAGAAAGTAACCCTGCCGGATTCGTGAGAGCCACAGTTTGATCGAAATAGCCAAGGAGTCGACGAAAATCCTCATCATCGTAGTCATATCTTGACCCAACACCAATCGCAGCCACAACGTTTGCTACAGAGCACGTCAGGAGGCGCCACATGTCTAGAGGCTGGCCGCCATGTTGTTGAATCGCTTTAGCCAAATACATCACTTCCTTTTTCACACGTTGCTCCATGATAGCGGACCGTCCCCCGAATTGTCGAAAAACATTGTGCACGAAAGTACGGAGGTCCTTCCAGTCTTTACCTATACGGGGAATCATTCCTGAAACGAAATGCTGATATTATTTAATATATATATATGGGGCCCAATCACATATCTGACCCTTATAAACTAAAGGTTATCCCTTGGGGCCCTTATAAAAATAGACCAAAAACATGGATATCACCGTACACAGGCTGCTTGTTTCGTTCATACCTACGTGTTTATAATATGTGGGACCACTAAAAAAATAAAACTTATTCAACAAGGGCATCTTGCGGCAAGTCAGATAAGCCAGAGCTTTGCAAATGGCGTTTTGCAACAAGTGACCTTCCTACTCCGCATAAATGCATCTTATCGCCTTAGGTTACATGTATTTAACCGTTTGACAACATTCTTGTGTTTACAAACATGTTTTTGATAAATAAGTTCATAAATCCTTCAGGAAGGCGTTATAAGAACTTTTCACAACCAAAATTACCCTTAAATCTATTAATATATACACATAGGAAGCCAAAGATCACAAATTCCTTTTTCAAAAGATAGGGGAATTGGTACCTTTAATTGATCGCAATAGTTAATAAAGTTGATTACATTCTCCACGTGATCTACCTTTTAATTTGTAAATTTAATTTTTTTTTACTGTTAGCGTTCTAGTTCAGAATCGTTCCTTTGTTTTGTCGATGCTATGTTGCATTGCTTCTTCTTTTTATCTTAGCAAACAGAAGGGCATCTAAGCCTTCTGCTGTCCCGAAGTCGGTTCGTTGACATGCCACTGACCATTCACGTAGTATCAAGGAGGATCAAACTATGCACGGTGAATGCTCTGGGAATTAAAAACAAATTTGAATACTGTGACCTACATGTATTACCGATTAAGACTCCAGCACCAGTTAACACTTGATAGTAAAGATACACACAACAGGCTTTATTATTAAATAACCCAACGTAGGTTACCCTGGTACCTTTTTATGTATTATAGCCGAATTTGGATCACAGTCATGTGTAACTCGCAAACGAGTGCGTCTTTCTACGGTTTCCAGTGTTAAGAACCAGGTAAGGGGAACATTCGGGATCCGAGCCGGGGGGGGGGGGGGGGGGGTAGTCCAGTTGGTCCAGACCCCTTTTTTTCAGCCGCCGGAACCTTTTGTTTCAGACGAAATCTTTTTTGGGCTTTGTCATTAGTCCTCCTTGGTTGGACCCTCCCCCTTGCCTTAATCCTGGACCCCACCCTCACATTACAAATAAAGGAACTTCAGGTGCGTATACAGCCTGCTAGGCGCCAGAATTAACATGTTGCCGTCCTGTCGAGCAGTTCGATACCGGAATGGCATTCTGGAGATGTTTATTGTACTTAGTTAAGCGAACATTACAAATTAAGCCGGCTACCTGCACCAAAAATATTTTTAAAATATGTGTAATACTGCTTACCTCTGTTCCTCAAAACATCCTCTGTTATTATCCCGCGGGGTCTAGCGTTTAGCTTGTGACCTTGCTCAACTAGACACTTTCTGATGACATCATAAGAGCACAATACGACTGACGTAGAACCCTGGAACTGAAAACTAAATACATCACCATGTTTTTTCTTTAATTTGTGAAACGTTTGAATAAGATCAGTGCCCATAAAAGGCAAGCTTCCGACGAGAGGCAAACTGGGAAGTCCCGGGGGGAGTTTCTTTGTTGGCCTTGACAACAGATACCATAGCGATAACAGGATCAGCAAGGTGACTAGATACGTGGATGATGATGTAAAGCTGAAATCCATGATGGACGAATATGAATATATGTTCCGTCTTCAGATAATGAAATTTAGATGTGCTTTTATACTTTAGTATGATGTTCATACAATCAAATTGATGAATATAATTGTATAACGTCTAGACAGCTACACCGCTCGATTGACGACGCAATGAAAACTGTGTACTGAAAAATGTGTACGATTCAGGTAGCTTCAAGTGACACTGATATATCTTTGTTGGAACCTGTTGAGTAACGTTCGGCGTCTTACAAATATAAATGCTTTCATATGTAATCCGGTTTCTCTGAGGTCGTGGCTGCGTTGTGTTGCACCAAAGTTTTACTGCTCAATAGTTCATACAATAAAGAAAACTCGTCTATTTTCCATTTGCCACAAAACGTCAATCGTTGGACAGTTCCCAGCTGTCCTCCAGACCCCAGTTGAGGAGGTATATTGCGTGCATGAATATATTTGAATAAACACGTATAGCACCAGTTCTCCTGGCAGTTTAGGGGTCATCATCGCTCAACTGGACCAGTGTGAATTCTATGTATCGGAGCCCCCGTCCGTCACACTTCACGGTCTCCCGGTCAACCTGGGCGTCAATGTTGTATGAAAGCAGACATGTACTTCAGAGTCATGCAGGTGTGTACCAAACATGCATCCTCAATTCATATTACATAGCAGGGGCGCAGGGGCAGATCTAGGATTTAGGAAAAAGGAGGGACCAAACCCAGGAGGACTAATGACAAAGTGTGAAAAAACGTCCCCTGGTCCAGAAAAAAGGGGAAGGGGGGGGGGGGGGGGGGGTAAGGGGCAGCCCGAAAAATTGGTCTGAAAAATCTTTCGGGTGCTGAAAAAGGGGGGGGGGGTTCCGAACCCCCTGGATCCGCTTCTGGGGCGGGTATAGAATTTGAATGTAGATGCGGAGAGACCTCAGTAATACCTCGTACTTCCGGGCCAGTCCAGTCTGAAAGAAGCAACGTTCCATGCGAGCCAGGGATTTACCAACACAGACTCGGGGGCACGAAAAAGAGGATATTTGTTGAAGAATTGCTACCAAAAAACGTACTTAACCACACTTAAATTCTGCACAGTGAAGTTGATTTATTTTCCAGGGAGAAAGGCATGACTAGCAGACAAAGAGACACACACATTCATTCATACATATATATATTTATTTATATAAATTTATATATATTTGTATTATGTTTCCAGTTTCGTTAATTCGAAACCAGTTTTAAATATCACATTTTACAGTAAATCATAAATAAAGTTAAAGTCTATAATTGTATTTATTAATGTATTTCATTTGCAATGAATTAATATGATCCTCCAAATAGAGGGGGGGATTATTACATTGACCATGTATCTCCCCCCCCCCCCCCATAAAAAAAACTCCTCTGCTTCCGCAAATATTTTTCTCCTATTTGTCTGACGTGAGGCGGCTTTTTAGAAATTTTGCTGAGGGGCTGCCCTTCTGAAATGTTGTGTATAATCACTTAATCGTTAAGTATAAGTGAGAATAACTAATTTTTTTGTAGAAGATATGTATTCGCATGAATGCGGAGACTTGATTTTTTATAGTCAATGTTAAAAGGAAGCTAAATTCCGATTACGCTAATGTGTTAAAATGGTATTTTTTTTATTTGAGATAAAAGCTCTGGGATGGAGAGCTTGTCCAGTACATAGATTTCAAATATGACCGGTTTGGTTTAGACCACGGTATTTGTCGTTCAGTGTGATGAATGTAAAAAGTCCTACACACTGAGTATAATGGAAGTCTTCACAAGCATGGAGGACAGCTTTGAAAAGTGTGTTAGAAAAGACGCTGATGAGAGGGAAAAGTCATAGCCCGGCAAGGTATTTTGGGAAGAATGATAATAATAGGGAGGTGCTATCCTTATGTCTCATCATCGGTATAGATGAGCAAATACCCATCTATCACGTGTTGAGGTTACTTTCACAGACTCCATTGTTGTTTGTGGTAAGGATAGGATTCCTATCTTGCACATGCGCAGCTGTAAATTTCAACTCTTAAAACTGAACCCCTGACTCACATGAATACGCAATATTTATGCGTTGAGTTCATTTTTTCCATTAATGGAAATACAATATATGTTTATACAAACATGAGTTTAAATCAACCCACAAGTACATGTATTGCACATCCAGGAAGCAAGAATTGCACAGGTAACCCTCCCCCTTAGACGATTGGAGACCGAATGTTGTCCTAGCTTAGAGGCTGCTATATACAATTTTGCACACAATAGAGAAGTGCTCTTAGTAGGGAGGGTTTTAAATTTCGGGACCTTCTTTCAAGGCACTGTCAGTAGGTGGCCTTCAATATGAGTTGCCCTTAGTAAAGAGAAGCCTGTAAGGAGAGGTTCCACCGTACACATCACATCAAAAACTGGAATCGTCTCTTTGCTTTTCATGCTCGGTCTCTTTCTAACCATCAGAAAATGGTAATTTTGATTTGTATAAAATCTTGATTAACTAAATGGAAAAATATCGTTGATACATAATCGAAGATTAATAATTTACATTTCTATCTTCAAACAAGGTAAAAGAGTATTTCATTTTTGTCGAAATGGTCTGGTGAAAGCTTTCACTTGGAGGAAGATTCGTGGTTATGCATTTCTACTATTGGATATGGGGCATTATAAGTACTAGTCCATATTTTATGTGAAAGTATGTGCTTTATTTACGCATTTTCCTCTTTCTGCCCTGTTTTAGCGTTCTTTAACTCCCTAAAAATTTCCGGGAAAAATCAAGTGGACAGGGGTGGTGGAACGGACTATAGTTTCTCATAAATTTGGTTTAACCTGTTCACAGGCTTATGAGATAAAGAAGGCTATTATTTCCAAAATAGTTAAAAACGCATTTTCCACTTTCTTCTCTCGGGGCAAAAATGATGTCGTTTATTTACTTGCAAAAAAAAATATCTCGAGAAAAAAGGTGGACAGTGGTGATGGAACGGAATATAGTAAGGGGATTACTGAGAATCGAGTGGGTATTAACACCATCCAGCTTCCTCTTAGTATGCTTATTCTGGTTAAGTGAAAATACCATGCCATAGTATAGAAATGTGATCTAATTAAATACATTATATAGGATGTAAGAATAGGCGGTTATATACATAATGGGCTCAGCATTAATTCTCAATTGTAGATTTTCTATTAGATAATCTCTCTCTTTTTATGTATATATATATATATATATATGTGTGTGTATGTGTGTGTGTTTTTGAATTCGCATTGCATAATATTTTGGCGTCCCCGTCCCGAAGCCCTGGTTCTGCTTTCCCTCAACCTGAGGTTGTTTCTACTTGAAACAAACGTCGCACAGTCTGCGATTTTTGCGAGGGCCAGGAATACATCTTCCATTGTCAAGCAACAAAATAAGATTTACACAATCGAAGAAAACCCTCTTTTTAGCGTTAATATACCAGATATTACCTTTATAATAAATTCCGTGTCGAAAAAAATCCAAGTGCCTTTAATCTGCCTTGAAAGACCTACATGTTGTTGTTGCCTACATCTACGTCCTTCTCTACATTTATTTATATGCTATTTTTATTGTCATAATTACCCGTGCATTGAACGGATGTTTCTTTACAGCAAAGTTTACTCATGTGAGTACGATTTTCCGCAGATTGCTGGTCCGCCTCTGACCCCAAAAACCGAGAGAAAAATTCATTGATATTTTAGCCCCATGCACCAAACGCCGTGATTATGGAAAATAGTGACCGTGTTCGTTTCAGTGGCTTTTGGGGTCTCAGATTTATGTCATGCACGTCAACGGATCGCTGCAGAAACTCTATCGTAATGAATGTGTTTCCCAGTTTCCTCACACAGGGGCCAAGACTATATTCCATAAATTCCATCGTTCTTTGTTATATGCATTAATACACGTTGAATCGTTTATACAATAGCACATATATTTTCCTTATAATGGCTGGCATACTATGGTGTCTCGTTAATAACAATTGAGGCCACTTGGAACGTAACACGTTGAAATGGAACCCGGAACACGTTTTGAAACTAGTGATCAAAAGAGAAAGCGAGAAATATCTAAGTGAGAGGTCTAACAAAAAAAAGATGGAATACAGATGTACTAGAGCATACATAAACCATTGCATCCTTAAATAAGTGCAAGGATAACCATTTATCAATAGCTGTTATAAATAGCAGTATAGAGTCATATACTGTTGTTTAACTCAGATAGTTAACCAGTACACAGTGAATGTAATGAAACCTGCATATTTAGACTTTTAACGTATATACTATACAAGATAGTGCTATATTGTAGTGATAAATGCCACAAACCTTTTACTGTCAGTTAATAAATAGACCAAGTGACCTACCTCTGTGTGGGCTCTACCAAAGGGTGACCTACCTCTGTGTGGGCTCTACCAAAGGGTGACCTACCTCTGTTTGGGCTCTACCAAAGGGTACATAAGGTTACAAGGAGCTCTGGTCATACTGTCATGCTGATTTGCTCGTACTAACAGGAAGTGACCTAACTGTCAAATGGTTATAGTCTCTGTACACAGGGACCCCTGATCATTACCCTGTGCGATTTGATGCATGACATAACAAACATTGTTAGCTCTACAGGGAGCACGCCACACTCTGAACTCCGAGATCCCCGATTCAAAACCCCAGCAATGACATACAACTTGTTTGCTTCTAATTTTCTTATTGTTACAATAAATATGTTTGTTCTGTTACAAAGTAATAATGTGCATTTACATCTTATGTTGAAAATAATAGCAGTCTTCTCCAGAATTCTTAACAGCAGTAGAGAGCTGTGCGTCCAGAAAACACATGAAGGTATTAATACAGGTTGGTTGGTGTGGAAAATCAAACAACTACCTTGGAGGTAAAGGTCAAGGCCATGGTAGCCGGTAAATCATAACCATAAAACACATGATACTTTACTACGTTTTATAGACGGCACCGTTCACTGGTACTCCACAGCCATTAAATAATCACGTGTTACGTCGCTTTGTTTTATACGCCTACTGGCTAGACAGCTTTGCGCCCTGAACCCTTGACTGCAGGCAATACACACGACGGCACACTTGATGGTGTGAGTTCTTCAAATTCGAGGTAAGCACTGAGTGCATTTATGTTATGTATAAATTAGTTATTATTACCCTCATCAATTATTTTATGAGTCGTGCACGCTGTAGAAATAAAATCAGCCGTTATCACACACTACAAAAATATAAAATAATATATGTTAACTCTACCGAGTTCCTAAATGTCATATTTTCAGAAAACTAGTGTGTTGCCAGGCCAAAATCCAAGTATTTATGTTGAGACGATTTGTGCCGGTAAACCTGCACCACAAGGGAATTCCAGACCAATACTTGTAAAGTTTTTGTCTCACAAAACAAAGGTAACTGTACTTAAAAGGAAATCCCATCTGAAAATTTCAGGTGAGGAGTCTAGGGGGATTTACATCAACGAGGACCTCACTCGAGCCAGAGTAGGAATGTTACACACTGCTCTCGGAATGAAAAGAGAGCAACTTATAACAGACTGTTGGACACATGATGGAAAGGTGTGTGTTAGGGATCACGGGTCAAAATTCATAAATTCAACAGCAGCGGTAAATTTTATTCATGGGTGCAGGTGTTACAACAAAATCCGCCAAAGCTATTTTCAGAGGCCATGTAGACCAATCCACAACTAACGTCGACACCAGGACAGGAAAGTTAGGTCGTTCTCCGTGAATATATGTGCCTGCCTGTATCATATTGCATTTTGTTTTCAAGATTCCCGTATAGCTGTTGTGAGGAGTAATCACAAAAAAAACGGAGCCGGTCTTAACATCTTATATCCATACATTTCGGTAATAAAAAATCAGTGTATTTATATATATTCTTAAAGGAATGCGGGTGACATTTGATTCTCACTGAACCTTTACCTCCCGTATTCTTTATTCACTGATTTTTTTTAAATCTTCATTATCTGATTTGTATCGAATAGCGCCAAGTGTTATATATGCTTATATATAATTTTGTTATTACTATAAGCATGGTTATTTTCTTCAGTTACTATATTATTACGACAAAAGTTGATATTTTGAGATTATCTCAGATGTACCTGGTCAAGGGGATAGATATTGTTAACAAACCGAATATTTATGTGTGTGATTTTGTACGTAATATATGTTGGCGGGCCATGAAAATATCCAAGATAACTGAAGCCGAATCTTTATGTTTAATTTTTCAGTATTAACGTTAAATGTCAGGGGAATAGGGAGACTGAAAAAAAGACAGGAAATGTACAACTGGTTATTGGATAAAGGAGGAAACAACAGGGCCTTCACATTGGAAACTTAATATATTATTATTAAAGGACCCTCTGTTTATAAGTAAACTTAAGGAGTTCGTAAATGGTTTGAGGAACAAGGATAGAAATGATATGGGGGCAAAACAATGGTGGGAATATTTAAAGTTTAGAATACGAGAATTTTCTGTTAAAAAGAGAAAGAAAGAGAGGGAGGAACTGTCAAACCTTGAAAAGGCTCTGTATAATGCAGAGTTAAATCTATCAAGAAACAAAAAATCAAGTCAAACAATATATAATGAAATTAAAAAGAAAATTGAGGAATAATACGAAAACTTAAATGCAGGACAGATTGTAAGATCACGTGTTGAATGGTTTGAAGAAGGGGAACGAAATACTAAGTTTTTTTTAAATATGGCAAGGAAAAACAAAACGAGAACAACTGTTAAGAAATTAATTAAGTCGGATAAAGAGTTAACAAGCTCCAAAGATATTATGGAAGAAATAAGATTGTTTTACAAACATAAGTATTCCAGAAAGACAGATACCAGTGAAAGTGAATGCTCTGATTTTCTTTCTAAAGTCAATGTTCCCTATTTGTCTGAAAATGACATTCTAAGCTGCGAAGGTACACTTACAAAGAATGATATATTGATAGCATTAAAAGATATGAAAAATAATAAAACCCCGGGGAACGACGGTCTGCCGAAAGAATTTTACGTAACATTTTTTTATATAATATGTGACGATTTGTTAAATTGTCTTAATGAGTGTTTCAGAGATGGAGCTTTCACTCCAAGTCAAAAACAAGCCGTTATAACTTTGATAGAGAAACCAGGCAAGGACAATAGACACCCGTCATCTTGGCGGCCAATAAGTTTATTAAATGTTGATGTCAAAATATTAAGCAAAGTATTATTTAAACGGATACAGACAATTCTTCCAAAACTAATTCATGAAGATCAGAGCGTATTTATAAAAGGCAGGAGAATATCTGACACTAATCGTCTAATTTCTGATATTTTAGACAACTGTAAATTAAAAGATGGAAACACTTTTATTTTTGCTGTGGACTTCGCAGCGGCCTTTGACTCCATCGATTATAATTTTCTTTTCGCCACACTGGAGAGATTTGGTTTTGGACATGATTTTCTAACCTGGGTTCGTTTGTTACACTTTGACGTGGAAAGCTGTGTGATAAACAATGGACACACTACTGGCTATTTTAAATTAGAACGGGGAACCCGGTAGGGGGATCCATTGGCCCCTTATTTATTCCTGTTTGTCATTGAAATTTTGGCAATACTTGTTCGTCATTCTAGTTCGGTTAGAGGCATAGATATCAACGGCTATGAGATTAAACAATGTATATTCGCTGACGACACACCATATTTTCTTAAACATTTTTAGTCTATGCAATCGGTTATGGATATATTGGAACAATTTGGGAAAGTCTCATCAGTACAGATTAATTATGATAAATGCGAAGCTGCCTACATGGGAAAAAACAAAGAATATACACTTGGCACCAAAGATTTTGAATGGGTTAATTTGTATAAAAATGGCATAAAAATATTAGGAATATGGCACACATATAACCTGAAGTTATCCGATTCACTTAATTTTGAGTGTATTTACGACAACATGAAAACGACACTCAGTATGTGTAACATTAGATCTCTAACGATTTTTTTGGTAGAAATGTTCTCTTGAAATCCATGTGTATTTCAAAATTATTATATGTCGTTAATATAATTGAACCACCGAGAGAGTTTGTTAAGCGAATAAAAAGCTGTGTTGTTGATTTTATATGGTACGGCAAAAAGCCTAAAATCAAGTATGAAGTATTGATTGGTAAGACAGAAAGTGGCGGCATAGGATTGCCGGATATAGCTTCTATAATTGAAAGTCAAAGAGTAATGTGGATAGCAAGATTAAAGAATTTATTAGAAACAAAGTATACAGTCATACCAAACTTATATCTGAGAGGTATTGGTGGTTTAAGATATGTTGATACAAATTTTGATCCGTCTAATATTGGCAAAAATTTGCCTACCTTTTATTTTCACTGTTTGCAGTCATGGGCGTCATATACAATGTGTAATCCTGAATCAATTGCTTATATTTGTTTACAACAAGTATGGAACAATAAATGTATCAGAGTCGACAAAAGACCAATTTTTAATACGCATATAGCCAATCTAGGTATAAAGTACGTCTTTCAGGTGTTTAACAAAACTGGTAGGGTGAAAGATTTAAAAAAATATTTGGTTCCAATAGATAATCCCATGTATATAAAAACGTTTTTACCATGGCTATCAGTACAGAAAGCGATACCCGCGAAATGGAAACAAGAAATATTTTTAAATGATATTCCAGATGAAATAGAATCCTTTGAAATGAAGAGTAACATTGTGATGGTAAACGAAACGAAAATTGATTTGGAAAATGTGAAGTTTAAGACTGTTTATTCGATGGTAATTAATAAAAAGCTATATGAACCAATTTGTAAAGAAAGGTTACATAATCTGTTAGGTGACCATTTTGAATGGGATGAGGCAGTTAGTCATGTATATTGTACGACCTTAGACATGTATCTGCGGCAACTTCAGTATAAGGTTCTATTTAATATTTTATCGGTGAATGAACAACTGTACAACTGGCGAATAATGGATAGTAAAAGATGTTCATATTGTTTTATTTGAAGATGAGTCAGTAGAACATATATTCTGCGAGTGTCATGTGAGTTAAACCTTTTATAATCAGCTTAAAACATGGGCAAATAGTGCTGGAATTAATATGCCACGGTTGAGTCCGGCTTTAATTTATATGGTGTGTGATAAGAATTTCCCCTATAAGATCATTGTAGATATTTTAATGTTGATTTTTAAGTTTGTTCTGTTTTCCTATCGTGATAAGATAAATCCGCCATCTATTCATATATTTATGAAATATTTGATTAGTTTAGAAAGATTGGAAGGTAATGTTGCCGAAAAACACAAAAAGTCAGAAATACATCAGCAAAGTGGAAACGTATATTGTTATCTTTGGGTTGATACATTTTTGATAATTCAAAAAGTTAAATGAAATAATCTTACATTTACGGTATAACATTGTTGCTCTTATATGCATGTAAATGTTTGTATTCTAAGTTCCGGGAGATGTCGATGGTGAAAATGATAATAAATAAACTGGTAAAGAAAATATTCTGAGTCATCTTGGAAAGAAAAAAAAAAGATTTGTACCGGTAGCAGATATCTAGGTGAACCTTCAGGCGAAATTAATTTGACATTTTTAGGTTATTCAGAATTATTTTTTTAAATTAATAGTCTGATCATTAGTTACATCTATTTACATAAAGTTGTTCTACATAAGGGAGGTTAGTTTCAAATTCTTACAAGTCAATCCCAAAAATATTTTTAACATCGATTGATATCCTGTCTCACTCTGGTTTCACAAACATCAGTTCTTCAAAAAGATTTCGCTGTTAAATCGTACCGATACGGATTAAAGGACAAATATGTCTTAGTCATACTTACAATAATAATTGGACAATTATCATCTAAGCTATTAGACATTCTGTACAATCACCTCAATATTAAAGAAACAAAAACCATCATCTGGCGAAAGATTATCATTTTGAAAAGATTAACATAATATAAAATAAAAGATAAAATTTGAGTTTGACATAACTGAGGACCCATCTCATTCCCAATGAATGTAACGTGGCCCATTATATATCGTTGTAATGGATGAATGGTACGTGTTATTACGACGTTAACCCTGATTTTTTAAACATTAAAACTGGATCACAGATGTTAGATCTCATACGAAATTTCGTTTCCTGTAACTCCTTTTTGTCTATTAAGTGCCTGACTCTTACCAAAATCTACCACCAAAAAGACTTGTAACAAACGTTAATGTAAATTTCTTTATTGACCGACAAAATCTTTTTTTTTATTTAACATGTTTTATTTGAAGTTGCTTTTTAGTAACTTTAACATTTGGGTAAGGGAATTCTTCAAAACATTTAAAATAAATGAAGGAATAAAAAGACATATAAACCGACTTTATGCTCAATGCATTTGGTGTTTCTAAAATGAAGAATTACACAGCTGTCCTTACAATTCTATGGTATAATCTATTTGTGCTTGATAATAATACTTCTAAAGCATCCTGTTGCCCCAAACATACAACATCACAAAATATAGTCCGTTTACCACCAATATTATTTTTTCGGGAGAAAACCGTCGCCAAAACCGTTGCCCTTCTGGCAGAAAGAGGAAAGTGCGTAATAAACTATAATGGTAATAATGACCTACGTTATGCCATTTTCATGTCAACAATTCAACATCTTCCTATACGTAACTAGTCTATTCTGTAGCGACATCTTGCCACCAGTCTATGAAATGTACATGACAGGAAGCAGTGATGACGTCATGATAGATATGATGCACAAAAGAGGCCCCCATATTCAAGGGACCAATAATCAGGAGCTGTTGACATCTGTTTGCAGTGAGACTTGTAAAGTAAATAATATTTGTAACGTGGGCAGGTAGGGTACCAAAAATAATGCATTTTCATCTTCTGCAATTGGTACAAGTATTTTTGGCCTTTTGTCTTGTGTGGAGATAATCGCAAAAAATCAGGTAGACAGGGATGTTGAAACGGACTATAGTCTCAGAGTATCCAAGGATCATATACTTTAACAATAATTCGATTACATTCCAAAGAATATAAATGAATTTAATAGTGATCAAAATCTCCTTTGAGTCGATCTAATTCAATAGTACCATTGGATAACAAATATTCGGAATACGTAATATGTATTATCAATATGATTTCAGTTCGTTGCTTACATCGTCAGTCCAGCGTTTCTGATATTGCGCGTCATACTGCAATAGAAAAAAAAACAGAAAGAAATGCAATGTTTATTCAAAACAAATATGTTACTTCGGTTGCCCTTGCGTAACCTAGAAATGAATAACTTTCTGAATAATTTTCGCAATAAACATTATATAATCTTCTTTCATAGTTTCACCTCAATAATGTGATCCTCCGAGTTATTAATTTCTTTGTATGATATTTAGGAACACAGAGTTATTTATTTCGTTGCATGATATGGCATGATAAGGCGATGTCAATGATGCCTGAATAACATAATTTATAAATCTGTAAAAGTGCGAGTCTTACCATCCACATAAAGTATCATCATAAGCTAAATGCACCAGCTAAGTAATTCTAGTGTTTAATTTTAACTAGAAACATTAACTTGTGCCTTTTTTATTGCGTTTCGCTGTTTTACTTTGAAGTTACCCTTTATCTGTTTGATTTAGATGCCATGTAACGATCACTGCCAATTTTATTAATCAGGAGTTATTAATTTGGTCGGTTGGTAGGCTGGTGAATTGGTTGGGTTGGCTTGTCTGTTGGCAAAATTTAATACATAAGCCGAAACCCCTGATCTCGCACGATGGCGGGTCATTCACTTGCCTGTTGTGGAACTATCGAGATGGTGAAACGTATAAGCATACATTCATATATTTCCTATACACTTACTTAGCAAAAACACTAAAGTTTGATCAAGACCTTGTCGAAGGTACATACCCGGTCTCTCAATGCTTTCGATACCGGGTATAGTTACATTGTTACTAACAGGTAAAACGCTTCTGTCTTTATTATCTGGTTACTTGGATGGTTGATTTGTCGAAAAGTTATGAATATATTTCGATGAAAGTTATATGTGCACACGCACTGCTGTCTAATTATTTATATATATTACACACACACACACACATATATATATATATATATATATATATTTTGTAACGGAATGACAAAATGGTTGGAACGCCGGACATGTGCGCCACCAACATGGATTCGAATCCCGGATCGGCCCAATATTTTCCCCTCAGCAATTTGTCTTCGTAAGAAATGGGGGCTTGTCCAAATTACAGCAAACTTTGTGACATTGTTACCACCGGGTAAAGGTGGTTTGAAGAAATTTGGAAATTACCGCCACCGAAAATATGACTCCTGGGATAGTTACTTGTTCTGATAGCAGAAAGCTCTTAAAAGGGGGTGTGTTACGGGGTGATATAAAACCAGTCCGAACTGTCTTGGTAGTGAAGCCTCGTTTTTTAGCGAAACGGTTGGAACGCCGTACTTATTCGTCATCGACATGGGTTCGAATCTCGGATAGGCTCAAAATTTTCCCCTGAGCAATTTGTCTTCGTAACAATATTTATATGTATTTTCTTTCCTTTTTTTTTCTTCTCCTTTAGCTGCATACTGACTACACTGTATCACCCACGTCTGCTGTACCACTTATTGTACAAGAAATTATAACCAAACGCAAACACATACATACATAGGTTATATTTTTATAAAAAAAAAAGATCATGCTTTCATGCAAAAAATTTTTTATATCATTTGATTTCGAGAGCCACTGCAATCTCAAAATAAGGGCAATGTCACAGACTTATTTATATCCTTATTGCTAAAGAATATCATTGTTCGAAAGACCGGAGTCAAGGGATGATATGGTTGGCGCTTTTTAAATCGGCTGTCTATACAGGACCTGGAATGTTCTTATTGGAGCTAGAAACAAACATACGAAAGGTGTGACAGACTTGTTTTATTCATATCCAAATAAAAAAGAAAGAACGAAGTCAACTGGTGATAAAGTTTGTGGATTTTAAATCGGCTGTCTATACATGACCTTATATGTTTTTAGTTGAAGCAGATAACATTATGACGAATTATACTGTCGTAAGGTGGTATATTTCTGTATACTAAACCGATTATCGACAATATCACATGCTACACACGTTACAAAGTGTATTGAAGTGAACTGTCAAATCGTATCCGTTTTAACCCTCGCAAACAAATCGCAACAATGAATCGACATATAGGTTGATTCGTATATATATAAAGATATATGATCCATTACTAAACGGTGCAGCAAGTTAAACATGTTATAAACTATCGAAATATGAATATCGTAAGCTATACGAATATAACTTGATAAAATTGCCTTCTCGAAATAATGTTCAGACTGTTCAGATAATACAATATCTAAAACGTATCCCGAATTCTCAAAATAAATATATATATAGAACGTCTGCGATGCCCAAAATCTCTTTCGGACGCTAGATTTTGGTGTCCAAGCGTCTAACCGGATACTCAAATTTTTATCCGTAAGCATTAGAGGATCAAAGCTGGCTCCTGTATAGCAGTCAATAACAATGAATGCAGAATACCTCAAAGAAACTGTCAAACACTGTACTGACAAATGACACATTTCTGACCCTTATGATAGGTAACCATATAATGAAACGATAATGACGTAAATTCATTATTTTTTTTCAAAATCCTCTCTAAAGAATGATTTTTTTAAATACTTTTTTAATCTCCTTTTCTCTTACATATATATATTGCTTCTGTTAATAAATATATGGCCTGTTGGATAATGCTGCGTTCGTGGGCAAATAAAAAGCCATGAGATTACTAATGGAAATAATAGTTTTTAATGTTGCTTGCAAGTCGTTTGCAACTGCTGACATCTGGTGGTCACCATAAACCTAAGAGGTTAAGAATGCAGCGTAACTGTCACATGGTAACTGGTAATTGGATAAAGGTATTTTAGATTGTGTGGATTAATAGGTGTAACATAGAAACAGAGTCAAAGGAACAATATAACCATATCGTTACAACTCATTTCTACTAGAAATTGTATGTTTTACATTGCTCGGGTCTGGTAGATACAAGTAGAACGGGTGCGCTCTGATAACTAAAACAAAATCTAGTAAGATGTATGTCTTCTATCCTCGGGTCGCATACTCTAAATATAAGCCATAATTAACCGGAATAAAATAATTTCCTGTGTTTCAACTGCGAATCGGAAATCATAACTCTTGTCCTCACTGACCCCTCGTCCAAATGACATATTTCATGAGCCATTTCCCATCTGTCGGTAAAAACATCAGGACGTACCTGGGGGGAAATACAAATAAACGACGCAATACGATACAATACGTCTATAGAAAATCAACATAATGCTGATGATGGAAAGGGTGCATATATAAATATGGTTTTATTTTATGTACTTCGTATATACCCATACATAAGTTTTAGAGCCGAATAGCTATGAACAGAATATGAGGTACAATAAATCTTCATAAAATGTATGCTCACAACATCTATACCTTAAAATTTGATGAGAAAGGATTTTTAAGAGAATATACAGACAATTTATTCTAGCTTACCAACACAATGAGTGTCTATAAATACATCGAGGAAAGTTGTTAAGTACCTGAAGAATAATATCCTGTTCTCGCCTGATCAAGAATAAAGTAAATTTTTTTTATGAACATTCATTTTGAGAAACATTCATTCGTTGAAAAAATATTTATTGAAGAAACATTTATTTTGAGAAGCATTAATTTCAATGTCACCTCCCATTTCCGGCCACGCTACCATCCTCGCGATATCCAGTATAATGACCACGTGTCACGGCCATGTTCCCTTCTACCACGCTCTCGTCATTCACCGACACGTAGCGCTTCACATCAGACTTTGCAAAAAGGTCCTTTACACCTTGAATAAAAATAAATGTTAATCTAAGAATATTCTTGTGGTCCTGTCTAGTCCCATGAGAACATACCAACATTATTTATTATTCAAAATATTCGAAGATTCGTAGATGATTTTTTTTTTGGTCGCAAATTGTCATATTGCTTATTTGTAGTTTATGCTTATTTTCGTAAATGAATGAAAAAAATGGTATAATTTTGGTCCTTTTCTTTGGATTATTAACACAGTTTTAAGAGCTGAAGCAAACTTTCGGTTTTTTTTTTCTGGGAAATATGTCTAATTAATTAATATATATATAAAACCTTTTTGGTTGACTGGTTGTTTAGGAACACAAATATGACGGGAAGCTCTGTATTTTTCCATTTATAAAGATCTTGGATATGGATTCTTGGCGATCACACAGGAACTCACTCTTTTACTGTGAACAAGAGGAAGACATTAGGCATGCAATATCTGTCTTCTATATGCACAATCATGTTAGGGTCACTGAATATGAATATTCATAATTCTGATTTAAGGATGGGATATGCTTAATTTATTTGCCTGAACCATCACATCTCCACAAATTAAAGAAACATCTTTTCGCCAAGGGGTCTGAATATTCATGAATCTTAATTTTCTTTACCGGAATATTGCACCGTGGTTCCTTCTGGCGGCATGAGGACGCAGTCCTGCCTGTATATGGTCTTGGCCAAAACTTCATAATCGCCTTCGGCATAGAGCTTCATAAACTGATCGACCGCTTCGTCCAACTGCTGCCTGATCTCCTCTTCTGAAAAAAAGATAAGCGGATTTGAAATTAGAAGTGAACATACAACGCAGAAGGCCCTTATTCAGGACCTTCAGGCCTATTTGTGTGATCTCCTCAACTGAAAAAATAAATTATAAACAGCCGTGAAAGTAGCCGTGACCTTATGACTCAGGAGGTATGTATAATGCACTCGTACAGGCCTACTAAAAGTCATGACACAGATCATCACGTTCATATAATCCTTCTGGCGGCGCTATAACAGCGCAACAGGAAAGGCAGCATTATGCTGCTTCAATACATAAAGCTAAAATCTTCACACCAGAACAAATGTTAACGTACAATCAAAGCGTCAGTCCCTTCCCTATGTTAACCATCTATTATCAGGGCCGCGTACGAATTGGTTATCGTCCACATAACATGCAGGGGATTTACCAACATGCCGAGTTATCTCGAAAAAAAATAACAACGCAAATGCTAGTTTTTCTGTCTAATTATATACATATAATACTGGATAAAGGAAAACGTATAATTCTACATTTATTCACCCTGAACTTTGTTGAGTGTTGTCATGCAATCTGGTTATATTATGCTGATGTATGCTGATGCATTAGCTAGAAAGAGATGAAGTTAAGTGTTCTCCACTGTTTTGCGCTAACATACACCAATGACTTTCAATACACCGCTAACAACCTTTCCGGCAGCGCGTTACAAAATGTATACATTAAGATATATGTAGCCTGCGTGAATGTTTAATAATATTAAGATTAATAGAAAATGAATTAAGGTAACCTTTAGAATTACATTGTCAGAATGACAAATTAGATATTTCATATTAACCAGTCGATTAACTGGCGGCCACCCAGCGGAAAACGGGCTCACCGTATATTATTCTGGCTGCAGTCCTGAGACCTTGCGTGCTCAGCGGAAAACGGGCTTTCGTTACAAATATATGACTTCGGGCCTGTCACAGTGTCTGTGATGCGGTTAGCTTTTTAATTGCAACAGATATACCAATGCTGATGAAGCTACCTCTAGATGCCCTTTTCGCTAGCCTGTGCGCCCTGCCAGCCAGACGCCACAAGTGTTCACGTCACAGGGGGTCATCCGTTAAAAAGAGCGCGCACGTCACCCCCGTATGAATTACGATAGGCGCCTTCATGTACAAACAACCTCATCGCTTAGGCGATTACGAAATCACCAGAGTTTTTTTTAAAGGAATCCGAATAACCGTGAATCTGACTGTTATAAATCCAGTGCTTAAACTGTCTGGCTCATTACAAGTGACGGCGTATAATGAAATATTCATTAAACTTAAAAAAGAAATTATGATAAAAATACTGAATGAACTAATTTTAAATGATGGAGGGATTACAATGAACGCTGTAGAAATCTTCAAAGAGGAAAATCATTTTCTTTTGGAAATCTGAACAAAGCCAGAACTAAAACTTAAAGATCCAAAGTGCATTTTTTTTAAAGAATATATTAAAAATAATAAATAATATATAATCTATTAGATAACGAGAAGACTATACCTCATAGTGTAATAACAGAAAAGTAAATTCGAGAAGCTCTACAATGGTTTCTGAACAATAGAGCAGCTGGTTTGGATGGGATCCCAGGAGAATTTTAATATGTAGATAATGAGGCATTGTGCAAATTGACGAAAATATTTACATTCTCGGTGAGATTCCCAACATGTGATAAGATGCCATTCTGACAGGTTGATAAACTCTCTTTATTGACAGGGGAAAATTGAAACGTAACCTTTCTTGTTCTTGATATTACAATTAAAATTATGTACAAATAGTTCCACAAACGTGCACATCGAATGTCTTGCTGTACATCTGTTGTATTCAGCACAGCTAATCCAGTAAAGGGAAATGCTTATAATACAAATATGAGCCCTTGTTATAAAAAAAAGTAAAAATATGAGCAATGGCTAAGGTAATTGAATAATCTAAGGGTCATCCATTAAAAGGAGACCATACGTCACTTCCGTTTGAGATACGTTAAACGACTTCCTGTACAAACTACCTCCTCGTTTAAGCGATTACGAAATCACCAGAGTGGTTTAAGATTATCCGAACATCGTGAAACCAACTGTAATAAATTCAATGTTTAATTTTTCTGGCTCATTACAATAAACGGCGCGTTAAAAACTTTTTAAAAAAAGTCATGGCAATATCATTAAGTGCACGGCAGGTCAATTAGTCCTGAAAGTGATCAAACATTTTTTCTGACCGACGACCTCTTTGGTTAAAAAAGGGAAGTTCGTTTTCATAAGCTATGCAACCGTCTTGCCGTCAGCACACACACATACCCCTGCGGACAGTTTTGTGATTTTGACACAAGTTCAATTTTTATAAGTGTAACGATTTTTATATTTATCTCACAAGGTTTTCCTTCAGGTACACCATATCTGTAAAAATGCTTTTCTTTGGGTAAAAGACCAAAACTTAATTTTAACCTTCTTCTATTCAGTGTTAAACGCTATCAGTATTTCAGGATATACGCCACCTAATATGTACCAAAAGTTTATACGCTTCATAAGGAATAACGGGACCTATTCCGATATGTGACATATATTATCTTAAGATAATCCCTGAAATCTTTTATAAAAATAGGCCAGAAAACGATTATCCCATCACAATCAGTTTGTTTTGTTTTGTATCCACATGTTTGCATATGCGGGGGGGGGGGGCAAAAACTTCAAAACCCATTCAAACTTCATTTTCCTACCAAGCAACTAGTTGCAGATAAGTCGAACCAAAGTTTTGTAAACTTTGCAAATTGCAAAACCAGAGACCTTTTCAACTTCCGCACATAAGTAACCAATTACCTTTGGTGAGTAATATGGCTCTTCTGATTTTCAACATCAGCGCATTTTCCGTATTTACTAGCATCTAGATAGGTCGCACATCTGACAAAGAGGCATCATAAGAACATTTCTTACAGGAGATTTACCCACAGTTTAATAAAATGTACGGAAAGTAAGATAGAAATAAAATAAATTTCACAAAAAGGTAGGTAAATAGCTGACTGTAAGCCACGTTACACGCACATACAAGCTAAAAACATATTGTAAACCAACCTCACTACGCGCAGAGTCAGCACATGTTATCGGTAAGAGATGTTTATATTACATACAGATTACGATCAGCTCCAATATGGTTAAAAAATTGTTAACAATATAAGGACAGCATTAAGGAACAACGTTTGAAACCTACCTGAAGCCATTTTGTTTTCCAGGAGAACTAGCTTGACTGCTCCGGGTCGCAGGTTATGCGCTCACACTGGCTTAACCAGACACAATGGTTTATAGAATAAGCTGGAAAAAGATGTGCTTTAAACAGCTCATTGGCTGGCACTGACCAGCTCATTGGCACGGAGAACGATCTCAACGGCATGCATATTGCGCAACATAATAAATGGGAAATCCCAGCGATAGCAATGTCTTTGGTAAGTATTAAAAAGGCATATGTTGTGATATTAATGTCGTTGCATTGTATTTAAATGCCCTACCCAGATTATTGTTATCTGGTTTACATTCAAATGCATAACTCCCGGTAATAATATGGCAATTTTGTGTATTAATGCCTTAAGCTAGAAATCTTAAGCTGTACTGGTATCCTGTGCTATTATGGCTCAGTGGCTGGCAAATGACAGAGTAAGTATTTTCGTGGTTTTGTATCCATATTCTTGCCATGTGTTATTAATGTCGTTGTTTATTACAAATGACTTGTGCTTCGTTATTAATTCCCTTTTTCTTCAGCAAAGTGGTCAAGGGCACAATATAGTACTGTCATTTTGATTTGCAATTGAATTTGCCTTTTTATTGGCTTTATATATTTGGTTAGATATAAAGGTACTGTAACATCTATCACAGAAAGAGAAGAGTCGACCATATATATATATATACCTAAGTTGGTTCCAGTGCTTGCAGTATATTGCTCGATACAGCGAAGGTAGAGCAGATTAACTAAACGTTAAGCACGCTGGAGCATCGTGTTATTACTCAGAGTTTCACGCCGTTGCCAGGGCGCCCGTGTCCCGTGCAGTGTTTCACTATGCTGATGCGTTTCCTATGTATCACTATGTATCAAATAATAATAAAAACAATTTGTGTACATTGAAAATTCACATTGAATCTCTTTGAAATAATATTGCTTCTTATCGGTATGTGGTATATGGATAAAGAGTCATGGGAGGGGGAATATAACGTCTAGATTTTAAATCCTAAAAATACTTTAAAGTGACAAAAAAACAATTTTTTTTATAGTGAATACTTATAATGCTGACAATGACAAAATGGAAATGAATAACAGGTCTGGTGTAGAACTGGTGTCATATGTGTAGTGGAAGGCACCAACAGAGAAGTTTCGAATTTTTCCGTTAAATCATACCCCTACTCCTTGAAGAGCAAGTCATACTAAGGCATACAACAAGTTAAGTTGGTCACTGGTGACCACTTGCAGGCGGGAATAATTGCAAAAGAATTTAAAAAAAAACAAATTTGCTTCGGCAGACATGAACCATGATCCGTCGAAAGTCGGGGAATCCATTTTTTATGTGTACGCTACTTCGACTTTTTACAAATGCACCTCCCAAACTTTTGACAGTTTTAAAATCTCTCAATTTGTGTCGCCGTGTTGACCAGGCCCGGTGACTACTGCAAGTACGGACCCTGGATGTGTAATCAACCTCAATATTTGGGTCATACCATCGAGATCCACCAAAAATCTATTCGTTTGTGAATGAAACACTAGACTGGTACCCCGCTCTATTATGGCACCGCTGCTCTAGGCCAATCATAGAGACGGGCGTACAATGCCATCTTCAGGACTCCCGGCAGACTGGTTCCAACTCAAGTCTGAATCATATATGATAAAAATAAGCATTTCGTTTGCTCAGAGAAGTTGTTAAAAGTTGGCTGTACATTTCGTGTGACATTTACGATTAGATTAAAAGATATTGACAATAAACCAATGCCACGTACAGTGGAATATCAAGTATTCAGTATATCGTATGATTCGTATCATCTATACATCCATCTGTCAATTTTTGTGCAAAAACTAATTTTTCAATATTTGAAAACTTTAAATAACTAAAGAAAGTAAATTTATAAGTAATCTTCACGGATAACCAGCCAGGATCGCGAGAACGTCCATGACAATCGGTGTGAGCGTACAGACTGGAGTTGGAACCAGTCTACAGATAGGTCAGGAGTTGCAACTGGGACTACTGAAGATGGCGTTGTACGCCTGTCTCTATGCTTGGCTTGAGGGCCTTAAAAGAGCAGGGTACCAGTCTAATGAAACACGGCCTTTCCGTGGAGCAGAACCTTCCCATTAGGCCTTACCCTGGACGTATAGCCCGTAGTCTCTCCAACAGACGCGAGGTGCCGCTACCGCTCTTGCACCAGTACGTCTGTTATTGGACTCCATATTTTTTAAGAATCTTGAAAAACGGAAGTCCCGTTGGGCATGCGCAAGGAAACCCCCCTAGCATCTGGAGGTGAATCCAGAATGGGTGTCGCCTTTGCACAAACCCGGCAGACCCCAATAAAGACAAGTAAACAATATTGTTTGGTTGTGTGGCAAAAATAATCCACTTTTGCTTGTCTATTGCAATGGTGGTATAGTAGGGGGATTCCATGCGCATGCCAAACAACACTTCCGTTCCTAAGAAAAATGCCGTTCAATAACAGACGTACTGGTGCAAGAGCGGAAGCGGCCCATGGCGTCTGTTGGAGAGACTAGTAGAGCCCGGCGCCGCCGTCATTTTGCGCTGCCACCAGCCAAGAGAAGGCCCCGCCGATATTTCATTAAGCCAAAGGTGACAACTCTCAGGTGTCGGACCGTAAACCTTTTTTTTATAAATATGAATAGATATATATAAATATATATAAATAAATATATATATATATATATATTCTTTTATTGCCGTGTGTCATGATTCAGATTTATTACAAGTAGGTATAAGGTATTAAACAACAAGGTATTATGATTTCAGTATTTATTGATTCTATTAAACAACAAGGTATTATGATTTCAGTATTTATTGATTCTAGACCATGTTTAGACGTACAATATTTCAAAATAAACTAAAAAATAACCAAAATCGATTGTTCTAATGTGTATCGATGAAGATAGCTGAAACAAAAACAATTTCCTATTTTTATTTTTATTTTTTTCATTCTTCATTCCAGATTTAAACAGTAGCATGATATTACTGCCTAAGGGGGGAATAAAACATATTTTATTATATCGTCATAGGAATACTCTTGGACACGCCATCGTAGCAATTTATCGCCGTGATTTTAATATTATTTTGCTTTTTTGATAAAAAATAAAAGTACAAAATCATTGTCTAGTATGAAATTGTGAAAAAAAGTTATCTTTACTTAACCAACTTGACATATAATGGAAACGTGGTTGCTATTATATTATGTCAATACTGAACAAATATCCTAGACATTCTAGTTGATAATCAAACACCAAATAACACCCCCCCCCACCCCCCGGATCTCGTTCAATCTTTGGTTCATCTACAAATGAGGAACAAATGCACAAAACTGCAGAAACAAGTATGCTCTGGAAATGAATGTTAAGATTTACTTATTTTTGGTCGCTTCATAGGAGTAAGAATCGAATTTACCATTTATCATATATTATCCTGTGAGTGTGTTACTGCCTCCCTTACAAAACATTACAAAACTGGACGACATATTGAAACACATCACGTCAAGTTTCCTTGTTATAGGCTTTTAGTTGACAACAAGTTCAACCAAGCAATTATATGAATGTATTTATTAGCAGGGAATTATTTCGCCGCACAATTAAGAGCAGTCATCTCTTTGCTAATGTTAATCAAAAGAACACTAACTTCAAATAAGTACATTTCATATTTAGTGCACTAAACAGAATAAATTTTAATCTGGGAAAAGCTACTACACTGCAGAATACAAATATTATGTGCTAACTTAATTTTTAAGTAAACACAATTTATGATTAGTTTAAACACAACATGGAAAAAACTTCATCGGCTGAGTGTTATTAAATTCTCAACGCATGTAAATACCATGTCACTTCTATAATTCCACCTCCTATTCTCACATATGACAGCAGCAACATATGATAGAGCGCTGTGATATGCATGATACCGCAAAAAAAGCAAGGCACATGTAGTTTAGTCTTTACTGAAAACACGTAATTTTATTAGTTATATGTTACCATCGCATGTTTGATTATTTCAGATAAACACATCCAATGTTTGTTTAACCTGTGACTTTTTTTTTGTTCAAGTATCAAGTATACATCAATTTCATTTAAGAATTATTAGGGATTATGTTTCTGCACTTTGCAAGGTTTGTTTATGAACTAATGATTATTTGTTATTCAATAAAGTATTTCAATAAATTTCTAGTAATTTTATCATTGAAATGATAGAAGGGTCCCAATTACATATCTGACCCTTATAAACTAAGGGTAATCCCTCTGATCTTTTATAAAAATAGACCAGAAAACGTGGATATCACCGCACACAGGCGGCTTGTTTTGTTTATATCAATGCGTTTATAATATGTTCGGCCCCATCAAAATTATCAAAACTAATTCAACAGGGGCATCGAGAAGTAAGTCAGAAAAGCCAGAGCTTTGCAAATGGCGGTTTGCAACAACTGACCCTAATACATCCGCAAATATGCAACCAAGCACCTCAAGTTACATGTTTTTTAATTGTGTCAACATTGTTATGTTTACAAACACGTTATTGATAAACAAGTTCACATATCCATTACGAAGGGCCTTATAAGAATTTTTCACTACAGTAATAACCCTAAGATCATTAGTATATACACAGAGGAAGCCAGAAATCACATGAATTCTTTTTCAAAATGTAGGTGATTTGGCACCTTTAATTTGAAATGATTTGTCACAACATAGAACACTTGTCTGTAGGTAGTGGATCATTAATCGGTTAATAAAAGTGCAGTAAAATACATCTTTATTTCAGTCTTGATCTTTCAAAAATTACACTGATACTTGATACGTATAATGAACGTGTTGGAAAGGGGTCGTAAGCTAGGATTCATCCCGCCAGACATTTATAATAGATTTATATTTGAAATGCGATCTTATAGATAAAATAAATCCAACATAGGTCTGGGTGAAAGATTGATTTTATTCACGTTTCATAAAATATTTTGCATGTCAATTTAAACATTGAATCCAGAACCAGTGGTACATTAAAAAACATAGAAGTTTAGGCGGTTCTCAATATCTTCACGATAGTGTAAACGTTTGTGTTTAAACGGACCCTTGTAAGAGTATGTGGAGTTATTGTAGAGGACTTTTCAGGTTGTTTCAGGCTGTTTATATATCATGGCCTTCTGGGGAATTCTAGAGTTCAAGAGTGGAATCTCTTTATACATTCCAAGGATAGAGCAACAAAATTAAAAATATTATCCGCACAGTGTGTAAGACAGACACTCCACTTCAACCACCAGGATCCTAATTGTTCTTCAAGATAATTGTAGTACCCCCTAGGTATTTCTGTTAACGTACACGGCCCTGAAATGCACGCTTTTGCATGACTGGTCAGATTATCGATGGCGTTCTGACATTGCAAGACCGGTATATATAGGTCGTTCGCTAATCATCGGGTTTGTTCAACTCCCCAGTTCATAATTCCTGAAAACTTGAAATGGAATACACAGCCAAAAATCCAAACATATAGATTTTCTAACAAATCATGAAAAAAGGGCCAAAGTTGTACTTATTGAAGAACGCATCATATCATTTAATTATATTAATTGACCTCACCACCAGAGCCCTTATGCCCGCCTTTTTGACTTAATTATTCTTATGAGCCCCTAAACATTCCAACACAGAAGGTCTTCCATGCGACAGCTTTAACAAGGCAATAATGACGCCACAAAGATCGATGACGTAGACGTTACATTTACTTACATCATCGACTGGAATCGCTACCCTGATGAGTATCTTGCAGTCATTGTGAACCGTCTTGCAATATTTTGGATTATTTGTCTCATATGAAATACGTGCAATGCAGGTAAGACATTATTCACGCGGTAGTCGGTGGCATGTCCACAGCAACTTTTTGCCTAGAACTTTTTTTACTGTCTAATTTGTATAAAAAAAGTATCCAGGAAAACATTCCGACAAGGCCTCTGGCTTCTAAAGCGAATATTTTTTTGCCTCGTAAGCAGGTGGGTACCGAAAATGACGCATTTTCTTCTTAGTGCCATTGGTGCAAGTTTTGTTTTACTGGTTATCTTGAGCAGAGATAATTGTGAAAAATTAGAAGGACAGGGGTGACGGAACGGACTATTGTTCTAGATTATCCAAGGATGATGTCCCTAAATAATGATTAAATTGCATTCCACAAAATATAAACGAATTTAATGGCGATCAAAATCTCCTTTGATTCGATCGTCTCATGATTGTACCATTGGATAACAAATATTCGGAATGCATAAGACGTATTATCAATTTGATTTCAGTTCGTGCCCTACTTATGTAAGTCAGTCCAGTACTTCTAATATTGCGCGTTATAACGCAAAAAAAAGAAAGAAATGGAATGTTTCAGCAAAGCAGATATGTTTCTTAGTTTTTCCTTTCGTAATTTAGAAATGAATACCTTTCTAAATAATTTTGCTAACTAAATGTTATATAATCTTCTTTTAAAGTTTCACCTCTCTAACTGATAATGAGTAGGACTACAGTTCTTCAGTAAGGGCCTTGGATGCCCTGCTTCACGAAATTGCAGACCTGTGGCCTTATTGGATGTCAAATGTGTTAAATAAGTCACTGCAATTATTATGAAAGAGACCAATCTGGGGAAAAAAACAAGGCTTTATCTCAAAGAGCTATTGAGATTAACCGGCAGCAATATTGGATTTCTGATAGGACTGAAATTCAAAAGTGCACGTCAACATAGGTGCAACAAAAATTCCTTGTATATTTATTGAGAAAATGTGCAAGAAAGAATTTAGAGATTGCCTCTTGGCGACCATATTTCATTCCCAATAGGTTTGATATCCCACATCCACTCATATGAGCTAATGTAAACATTCCACAGCAATTGCATGAAAGACTCTTGACTCTAGATAATGTGCAAGAAAGAATTTACAAATTGCTTCTTCTTGGCGACCATATTTCATTCCCGATAGGTTTAATATTCCATATACCACATCCACTCATATGTGCAAATGTAACCTTAATACAGTAATTGCTTAAAGGACTCTTGAGGTATTGCACATCAAATAGCGTTACGGACTGAGAGATATAAAGTTGGAGTGGGCATTGTAATATCCATTTTTTTTAATATCCCATATATATATATATATATATATATAAATATATATATATATATATATATATTTAAGAGGAAATATGACTCGTTATTCTCATGAAAAATGATGAACATGTGGGGTTTAAAGCTTTTTATTCACTGCCTGGACCCTGTATCGCCCGAGTGTCGGACCTGTAGACCATCTAAACCATTGCATCCCACAGGAGTGTTCTCTTACAACGGAGAGTCATGTTCTGAGTCATGTAGCAAGAAGAAGAAGAATCATTCAGGATCTGGTGTAGTCTAACTATATGAGTTAGACCAGGTGTCCGAGCGCTAAGGCCTCTTCGGCAGGGTAAGCTACAAAACAAAATGACACAGGTAAATTTTCCACAACTGAATAACCGTGCGAAGGAGGTAATTGTCTATACAATTAACAAGTTAGATAATTTTGCCTAAAAACAATTGTGTATATCGACCATGGATTGGAACATACAATTCGATAGACAATTGTCCTTGTTTTCTGTCGAGGTTTTTTTTACCTAGTTAAAGTCTCTCGTCGTTAAATGTGTTTCATGAATGTTGGTGTGTTATCTGAAACCTGGAGTTATGCAACTACCTAAAGAGCCTCCCACAAATGTGTTGCATTCGCGACACGTGAGAGGTCCATTGGGAAATCATATCTACCTGTCCTAATGGTATGAAAATTGTATACCAAGAAAGAAAGAAAGAAAGAAAGAAAGTTTTTATTCAGGAAAAAGGCCTCAGGCCCAAAGTTCCAGCGATAGCTACAACATGCAAAATATCAACAATGTCACGGTGACTTATATAAAACAATATACAACAATAACAAGGTGTAAACATACATGTACACATACACATATTTCACATACATTTACACATAAACATTTTGGTACAAACACTGAAATAAATGAATAGATGAATAGAAATCATATGAAGAATTCTATGGTCCTTTTTCTGAAACAGTGAAAAACATATGCTGCAAGATTTATGATATTGTGGGAATCTTTCATATTAAAAACATTTATAAAATTCTGTTCAGTAGGCTCATACAAATTTTCAGGCAGATACTTCCTACGCAAATCGGCGTATAAGGGACACTCTAGTAGAAAATGTGATTCATCTTCAATTATATTATAACCAAGTTTAAAACAATACATGCAAATTCTCTCTTCTCTACTTATGCCCTTATGACGACCAACCTCTATGGCTAACATGTGATTTGAGCATCTTAATTTTGCCAATGCACTTCTATAACTAATATTAGGAACACAAATTAAATATTTTTCTAATGTCAACATAGACTTAAAAACTCCATATGAGTATAGTTTATTACATGTATTAACATCACTATGCCATTCCTGAACTGCCATATCCATTATTCGCTGTTTAATACAATTAAGAAAATTATTAATGTCTCCCACAGTTTGAGCCATCCAAATATAGCCGTAACCAGCTTGAAATAGTAAAGACCTTACATGTGTAACCCAAGTTGTTTTTCCATTGTAATCTCGCTGTAATAACAATCCATATAAATATTTAGGGTACCTGTTTTCATTCATATGCAATAGCCGGGTCCAATATTTCAAGCATCTTAAGGAGTACTTCACAAACAAGGGGAGACGCCCACATTCTCCCAAAACTGCCACATTTACAGTACATGTATTGACTTTTAAAATATATTTACAAAACTGGTATTGTACTCTTTCTATCAACTCTACTCTGACGTACCCCCAGAGTTCACTTCCATATAAAAGAATAGGAAGAACCATAGTGTCAAAAAGGTAAAAAAGTTGACTGACGCTTAAATTTTTAAATTTCCCATTAAAATTCCTAATAAAGCAAACCACTTTATTGGCTTGAATGGCTTGTAATTTTTGTGTCTAAGTCCATGAAACTGTAGTTGTAAATAGAATACCAAGATATTTATAGTCAGTTACAACATCAATCTTTTTGCCTTCTAAGTACCATTTTTCTGTTTTGCGAAGGGCACCCCCAAGTCTAAATACCATTATTTTAGTTTTATTAAAGTTAACCTTCATGCCATATTCCCTGCAAAATTTTTCTAAATGATCTATTTGTTTCTGGAGTCTTCCGGGTGTGTCTGCAAAATTCACTATATCATCGGCGAACATTAAAGTCATAAGATTTGGAACTTGTTCATTAATATGTATTCCATTGCAGCCAGAGGTATTTAAAGTTGAATAAAATTCATTTATAAAAATAGAAAATAATAAAGGACTTACCATACATCCCTGCCTCGTCCCTAAAGTGCATTTAAAGTATTCAGTGGTCCCACTGTCTGTAAGAATACATGATTTCATGTTTGAGTACATAGATCTTAAAACTTTTAATATTTTGCCATTTATACCTTGTTTTAACAAAACATACCATAAAATATCATGTTGTACACAATCAAATGCCTTAGAAAAATCTATATATATATATACAGTAGAGTCTACCTCTTCTCTTGGTTAAGTATTTTTTAATTGATCCATATAAAACAAATGCATTATCAATGGTGCAATAGCCTTTTCTATACCCTGCCTGAGCTTCTGACAATATATTGAATTTTTCAACATAACAAAGCAATCTCTTGTTCAAATTTTTTGTGAAAATTTTACCTAATACATTTAATAAAGATATACCCCTGTAATTTCCTGGGTCCTCCACCGGCCCATTTTTATGTAATGGATAAATAATTGCTTCACTCCACTGTTCTGGAAAGCTACCAGAGTGAAGAATATCATTAAACAATTTTTCCAACAATGGAAGTAAATATTGAATAATAGGTTTAATAAGATTACCTGACAAGCCATCAGGACCAGGTGATTTACCTGTAGGCATCTGTTTTACAGCATTCTCAATTTCATGTAGTGTTATATAATCATTAAGTTCCCCACTTTCCGCATTCTCATCATAACTTCTTTCTATATACACATGTGCCGTATTATAAATATCATCAGGAATAACATTTCTACTACCATTCAGTAAATCCCTAAAATAACTGAACCAACTTTCTGCTTTAATGCTAGTTGTTTTTCTATGCCTTTTAAAGTTTTTCATGTATCTCCATAGCTCATTTGTATTTTTATTTTTCATCACTCTGGTTAATGACTCCTGTTCAAACACTTCCTTTTTGTTTACACAAATATTTTTAAAATTTTGCCTCATGACTCTGTATTTCTTCAAATCATTCTGATGTCCTGATTTTCTGAATATATCCAATGCTTTAAATTTATTTTGCTTTGCATTCGTACAAGTTTCATCCCACCAATCAGGTTGAACCAAACCATCTCCATCTTTATGCTTATTACCCTTACATTCAACTACTATACATCTAAATATATTTATAAGTTGCTTTACTGCAGCATCATTATCAGAACACTGGTAAAATAACTGCTGGTATCTGTGACATTCAGGTTGTTCTAGCATTAGATGTATTTTTCTTATGTCACTTATTTTAAATTTGTATTTTACCCATGTTTTTACATGCATATCCTGTCCTAAATGTTTTACACTGTCTTTTGATTTAACATTCATGGAACATATTATTGGTAAGTGATCAGATATATCTAAAGTTGATACAAGAAAAGAATTGACAAAACCATAAAGGTCTGTGCTGACTATAATATAATCCACAACACTTTGTCCTGCATAAGTAAAACATGTGTACTCACCAGTTAAATCTGGGGCAACTCTGCCATTTAATATATGAACATTTAGTGAACAGCAAAGGTTTTGAAGGGAAAATCCAAACCTATTTGTTTTACCATCTCTAGTACTTCTATTAATGACAAATTGATCAGTAGGATATACATTCTCTATACCAATGAATTTTAAATCATCATTTTCAGTAAAATCTGGTAGATTACCAATTCTTGCATTTAGATCTCCCATTATAACAATGCTTAAATCTCCATACTGAGAAAGTATTTGAATTATAATATTTTCCAATCTCAAAATTCCATCATTTTCATCAACATGGTTATATATCGGAGAGCCCTCTGGTGCAATATATGCACACACCAACAATATGTCCTTTTTTAAATTAAAAGTATTACCATCCAATATTAGTGCTATCATGTCTATATATTTAAGAACCTTCAAAATTTTTAAACTACAGTGTTTACGTATGCACATGAGGACCCCCCCCCCCCCCCCCCTCTTGAAATCTGATCTCTTGTTTTACTAAAACAGAGGAAATCATTAAAATACCTGGCAAAATCATCTGAAATAGTAGCCCATGTCTCAAGAATACATAAAATATCACACTGTGCAACCATTTGCCTAAATTCTGGCAAATGTAATTTTGATTTTAGTCCTCCAACATTCCAAGAAATTAATTTAAGAACTTTGTTTGGTGCTTCTTTTGATTTTGAATCATTTATTTTAATATTCGGGTAATTTTGTAGAGATGTGCTTACCTGTTCAGTGGATAATAAAGAATGAATATAAGAACAAGGTGTTGTTAACTCACCTGTGTGAATGGTCAGTTTTCCTGTTAGTCGTGCATCATCATCCTCACCATTATTATGATCATGGTTAGTATTAGTGTGCAGTGCCGGAAAGAAAGATGGTGCTTCATCATCTTCAAGTGCAAACCTTAAATGAGAAGACAGTAAATTACCTGAATCTGTACTACGAATATTAAGAGAATTATCACACACAATATAATCCTTATTACATACTAAATCTGCATCCTCCTTTATACTTATAGAATCACTCACAATATTTTGTTTACATGAGTTTTTCTGAATGATATTATATTTTATCTTTTTTCGACCCTGGCCTGACCGTTAAGCAGATTCATCATGTGTTGTGTTTACAGTTGTATAGTCATTTCCCTCACCCCTACTTCTAATACATTTTACATATTTACTGTTTTCATCCCACACAAACACTTCACCCCCCATGATCAGTTTATCATATTTCAGTTTTCCTTTGATGCTACTGTCACTCTCCTTAGCTTCTGTGAGTTTTGCTCGCAAGTGTCTTCTGGCCTCTCTGACCCTCTCGCTAAAGTCTTCTTGTACATAAACATCAGATCCAATCTTCTTCAATTCTCGACGGGCTTGCCCTAGGACTGTTTCCCTTTGTTTGAATCTCCCAAACTTAGCAATAATGGGCCTTGGTTTTCCAGGAATTTTCCAAGGCAACCGGTGGGCCCTTTCAATCTCTATGTTCTCGTCCTCTAGTTTCATTTCTTCCCTAATGACATTTTTTACTTTGCGTTCGCAGTCGGCCCATGATTCATTACCATCATCCTCATCAATACCATGAAATATCAAATTATCTCTCTTTGAATGTTCTTCTAATTTATCTACCTTAGCCTTTAGTTTCTTATTCTCATTTTTCATCTCAGCCATTTCCTCTTGTAATTCATCAATTTGGTTTGATAATTTTTGTACAATTTCAGCCAGGGTTGGATCATTTTGGTCAGAAAGTCTTACATTTCCGCTCGAGGAACCATCAATTTGAGGCGCGGTGCTTTTTTGTTGGAAAGGTTGGGCATGGGGGTTTAGAGTTGCAGACGGACCTGTATTATCGCTCACCTGGGTTGAGCCACTGGTTGCAGCCAAAGGTTCTTTCTCTGCCGCCCTTTCTGCACTCGTGCTTCTCAGTACCCTGGTGACATGCTTGAGCATTGAGCTCTGGTCTTTTTTACTAGGTCTCTCCTTTGGAGGAGGACCGGGATTTAACTCGACGCCCCCGTCCTGTGTCAACAGTACCGCCAACAAAGTTGCTAGACGCAAGGTCAAGGCCATAGATGTCGGATCAAGTGTTATGGTTCCCAGGCGAAATTTACATTTGATTTTTGGCTGCACAAAACAGCCAATTCGTACGCGCCACACTTCCGTGCTTACGCCCATATTCGCTTGTCTCAGTCTTTTGCACTTTTGTATCAATAAAACTGGGTTTTACCTTGTTTAAGCTGCTTTTTTCAACTTTCTTCATGAGAGCCGACAAGACCTACGTCCGACCAGTCCAAAGTCACGTGACAAATTGTATACCAACGAGTAATGCGTTGTCCCAAATGCCTTTTTGTCCTACAAGGCTGGTTGTTATTTTCCCAAAGCACAATACTAATCTGGTTTGAAAATGACGAAATAGCCATTCTAAACATTCTAGTTTATGGTAAATGCTTATAATCATGTCGTACAACAGGTTCCGGTTTTAGCTTACAAGTTGCAAAGTCACAGCAAATATGTCAGGTAAATGGTTTTCTAGAAGAGTTACGCAGAATAAAGCACCTTTTATAGGTATGTTTAATTCTCACTACAAGTCAAGAATGATCTTTGAAGGTTATTCTATTCATGTGGGGGCTTTGGTCATTATTCCAAGGGTAACATACTTCTTTTACTCTTCAGCACACTTGACCATGGTATTGCTTTGTTTCAGGTTTCAGGGGTTTTACCCTGCCGACGTGAGAACTCAGTTGAGGAATTAGTTAACCACCTGACCTTAGTGTTCCAAATTTGGCTGCCATCTACGAAGAGCAAACTCCACAACCTCACGTGTTACATACATTTCAATAACTGTCCTGTTCCAGGTTCATATTGGTATGGGAGGTTTACAATGGCGTAGTGTTCATCTCTGCCGGTGAACAACATTTCTACGAATTCAATTGATTAAATAACGTTCACCCGTGCACCAACATTACAGCATTTACATTAACGTTCAGCCTTGTACTAACATTTTTCAAAAATGAATAATGTGCCAACAACATTAAAAAATTTAAAATGAAGTTTACACCTATTGCAACAATATAAAAGTATGAACAATAATGGTCACAGCTGTACCATTAATATTTAAAATGTAGACAATAACATTAACCCCAATACCAACAATAAAAAAAATACGGACTGGACGTTCACATCTCTATCGTATTAATCCCTACGTAAACCACATCTTTCAAACTGATTTAATGTTCCAAATTTTGGCTGTGTGTTTTTTCAGCAATAGTGAGTTTTTGTTCTCCCCACCTATATGGCTTGATAAGGCGATGGCAATGATTTCTGAATAACATTATTTATAAATCCATAAAAGTGCGAGTCTTAACATCCACGTAACGTGTAATCATCAGCTGAATGCTCCACCTAAGTAGTACTAGTTTTCAAATTCTTACTAGAAACGTTAACTTTATCTGTCTGATTAAGATGCCTTGTAATGATCACTGCCAATTTTATTGAGCAGGAGTTATTAATTTTGCTGGTTGGTAGGCTGGTTGACTGGTTAGGTTGGTTGGCTCGTCTGTTAGTATTTTTAATACATAAGGTCAAACCCCTGATCTCGCGCGATGGCGGGTTATGCACTAGCCTGTTGTGGAACTATCAAGTTGGTGAACGTAACACATCCTTCGCTTAACTTACATTCATATACTCCCTATACATTTACTTAGGACACTACTGAAGTTTGGGCAAGTCCTTGTCCGAGGTACATGTTCGGTCTCTGACTGCTTCAGATACCGGGTATAGTGACATTTATACCAGCAGGTAAAACGCTCCTTTCTTTATTATCTCGTTACTTTAATGGGTGATTTGTCAAAATGTTAGGAACACATTCCGATGTGTGTTTTGGTGGTATTTGATTTTGAAGGTATAATCTGGATCACTTAAGATAAGTATTGGTTATTGCCCAATGAAATGTAATGCAAGCCGTGAGGTTTGCGAGGCTTGTGTCACATGGCAGGCGAGCGTGTGGGACAATGTGGAGATGTATGTTCAAATGATTATTCGCAATTGTGAGTTTTGGCAGTTTGATCTTATTTATTGAGTTATTCACTGTTATCAGTAACCGGCTTTTTTGGGAGACAGTGCTCACATGTGACTCAATCATCGATTCAGTATATCGTGATATGCATTTATCTGGCGTTTTATTCATATAAAATCCTTGCGGATGAACTTATGTCGTCTCTTTTTGCTTTCTCATAATTTATATTATATATTTATATTAATATATATATAAAAATATAAATATATATATATTTATATATATATATATATATATATACATATTATTACGAGGTGACATGAAAGCGGACCAAACTGTCTCGCTAATAAAGCTTGCTTTTCCAGCGAAGTGGATAGAACCCCGGACATGTGTGCCACTGACATATCTTCGAATCCCGGATCGGCCCAATATTTCCCCCTTAGCAATTTGTCTTCGTAACAAATGGGGGCTCCTCCAAAATGTCAACAAACGTTATGGCCCGGGGAAAGGTGGTTTGAAATAATTGGGCAATTCCCCTCCTAGTTCACTAAAATGTGACTCCTTGGATAGTATCTTGTTCTGATAGCAGAAAGCTCTAAAGGGGGAGAGGGGTGTCTCACGGGGGTGATTTAAAAGCAGACCGAACTGTCTCGGTAGCGAATCTGTTTTCTAGGGAAGCGGTTGGAACACAGGGAACGTGCGTCGCCGACATGGGTTCGAATCAAAATTTTCATCGGGCTCAACATTTTTCCGTAAGCAATCTGTCTTCGTAACAATATACATACATACATATATATATATATATATATATATATATACTTTCTTTTTTATGTCTTCTACCTGCATAGTGACCACACTGTATCACTTACGTCTACTGTACCACTTATTGTACCAGAAATTATAACCACACGGATACACATACATACATACATGAACAATATTTTTATAAAACGTTGTGCTTTCTAGCAAAATATTTTTTTTTTTCATTTGATTTCGAGAGCCACTGCAATCTCAAAATAAGGGCCGTGTTACAGACTTATTAATATCCTCATTGTTAAAGGGTATCATTGTTCGAAAGACCGGTGTCAAGGGGTGATATGGTTGGCGCTTTTTAAATCGACCATCTATACAGGGCCTAGAATGTTCTCTTTTTAAAGCAATAAACACACATACCAAAAGTATGACAGACTTGTTTTATTCATACCCAAATTATAAAGAAGATTATAATTCGAAAGACCGAAGTCAACTTGTTATAAAGTTTGTGGCTTTTAAATCGGCTGTCTATACATGAACTTTTATGTTCTTGGTTGAAGCAGGCGAACCACATGACGAAACACACTGTCGTAAGATTATGTTTCAAATGGTATATTTCCGTATACTAAACCGGCTATCGACAATGTAGCATGCTACACATGTTACAAGGAGTATCGAAGTAACTTGTCAAATCGTATACATTTATGCAGTCATGGCTAGATGATAAATTATGCAAGACACATACTCTGGTGGGCTGCATGTATTCGCCAGGCATAATTTTCGCAGTTTCTTCATTTCGAAAGTTTTGAGAGGGTTCAGTTTTTGCGGTTGCACCAGAACCTATAAAATCTAGGCAAGGTAATATCTTTATTTATTATAAAATAAAATAAATCAGACATTACATCACTCATATCTGTTAATGTCATTGTGTTGTGCCCTATGTCAAACATTATCCAAGCGAATATTGCATGTTTTACAATAATGCGTGTTTGCATGGGCCGGTTCTGATGCAATGCATAGATTTGGTTGCTGATTAACGATTATTAACCATGCTGAAATGTGGTTAAACAGTTTTGTTTGTACAGATACATTATTCAATATTGATCAGCTTAGTATGAGGGTTTTATAACCGCGAATATTTCCTTATTATTAATATCGCAAGATTTAAACCTAAGCAAACAAAATGCAACCCTTTATACAATGAATCGACATATAGGATAAGTATATATAGGATAAGTATATCGCCGTTTAGGCGAGCCTGCCATGATTGACACAAGCCAAGCAAATCTCATGGCTTGCATGACATTTCATTGGGCTATAACTGATTTTTCCCGCATGCTCCGCCTCCTTGATCGAACGTCATGCGTGTAATTTTTTTGGGCTACCCACCAATTCTTTGCCATATTTGGAAAGTCACCATGCAACTACACTTGCGTGGTCACTTTTCATGACCCTGTGATGCAAGCAGATTTGAACGTGCAGTTAGAACAATGGAAAAAACGCCGTATGTGGGACAAAATGATCCATTACCAGACGCTGCAGCAAGTTAAACATATTATAAGCTATCGAAATATGCATGAATATCGTATGCTGTATAAATTTAACTGAATAATTGGACATTCTCGAAACCATGTTCAGTTTGTTCAGGTAATACAATATTTAAACATATCCCGATATCACGAAATATATTCATATGACATATTTAATTGAGTCTATTATACTGACCAAGCTTAAAACGATACAGCCTTATGATATATGTATATAATTCCTTTAAGGAACGCATATAATGCCCAAAATCTCTTTCGGACGATAGAGTTTGGTGTCCAAGCATGTGATCGGATACTCAAATTTCTAGCAGTAAGTACTAAAGGATCATAGCTGGCAATTGTACAGCAGTCAATGGCAATGAATGCGGAAAAACTCAAACAAACTGTAAAAAGTGTACCGATAAAGGACAACATTTCTGACCCTTATGATAGGTAGCCATATAATGATACGATAATGACGTCAGTTCATTATTTTTTTTCAAAACCTCTCTAAATTATAACTTTTGATAAATTATTTTTCTAAACTGCTTTTCTCTTATATATAAATTGCTACTGTAAATCAGGATATGATCTGTTGGATAATGCTGCATTCGAGGGTTAATATTAAAAAAACAAGAGTTTACTATTGGAAATAATAGTTGTATTAGTATCAAATAAAATGTAACAAATGTGACATAAGACATATTATATAAATCCTGTCCTCTTTGAGTACTGTTGCAAACAAGGTACCGAATGCTTGCAAGCCGTTTGTAACTGCTGACATCTGGTGGTCACCTTAAATCTCAGAGAAAACGAATGCAGCATAACTGTTACGTGGTATTTGGTAATAAAAATGTACAGTACCAGAGTGTCCGGATCCTAGGCTTTGATTTCTGGATACCACCACTGTCACAGCTCAACAAGAGTCCTTTAACACAAATAATCCACATGAACAGTTCATGTAAATCTTCTTAGAGAATATTACGAATTAAACTCGGAAACAGCCTGTTGTAATCCAGAAAAGAAGTTATGGTAATAATTTCAAAGGAAAGCTGAAGACAATCCGTATTAAGTCTGTAAACGTCCGTAGAATATGTGTAAGTTCTGCAATTATCGGAATAGGTCCAAAAACACTGACTAGAGTCACACGCTTCCGTGACCACTGGTATGTTTCTCTCTTCCTGCTCAAAACACAGCCCCTATTTATAGCTGTTCACCTGAAGCCAAAATCTTCCATTTTCACGTACATTCCAAAGAATACAACAATACACACGCAACCATAGCGCGTTAGCAGACCCGAAAATTCTTAACTACAACGAGTGCTGTTTCTCCACAAGCCAGGGTTCAACAAGGCTTGAGCCCAAAAACGGTATGGTTCTTAAACATTTTTAAAAAGAAATCAGTGTGGGCGGGCGGCCTTTGATTTGTATGTTTTGATAAAAATTTCATATGGTCAGGGAAAAGCATGAAAATACTAGAATTTGTTTTTCTTAACAGGTGAATGCACTAAACAACAAAAGAAACCTGATCAAAAGTGCATTATTTTATCCTCTTGAAAAATGAAATTCAAAATCAAAATGTTTCGTACGGGATGGTGCCTAAAAACCATACCTTCTAAATTTTTTTGCCTTAAAGGAGCATTTTTACAGGATATGCCCATAGTTCATTAATACTTACGGAAAGTAACATAGAAATAAAATAAATTCCAAAGATAAGGTCGGTGAATAGTAGACTTAAAGCCAATTGACGCGCACAAACAACCTATAAATATATTGTAAAACAACCTCATTAGGCGCAGAGACAGCACATGTTATGGCAAGAGATAATTATATTACATACATAATACGATCAGCTCCAACATCATTGAAACTTTGTAAACAAAATTTAAATTCAATGACAGCATTCAGGAACAATAGCGGAAACCTTACAGTAGCCATTTGTTTTCCAGGGGAACAAGCTTGACGGCATGGGATCGCACTGGCGCTCACACTGGCGTAACCAGACACAATTGCTTATTGAATTGGCTTGGAAAAGGATGAGCTTTTAATAGCTCATTGGCTGGCACCGATCAGATCTTTGGCAAGGTGAACGACCTCAACGGCATGCATTTTGCGCAACATAATATATGGAAAATCCCAGCGATAGCAATGTCTTGGGTAAATATTAAAAAGGCATATGATGTGTAATCAACGTCTTTGCTTTGTATTCAAATACCCTACCCGGGGCCCTACCTGTCGAGGTCCTTGAACACCGTGAGGCCGTTGTCTCGGTACAATCCGATTGACTGTTTGTCGAAGTGGCGGCTGAGTCCGTTGAGAAAGTAGAAGCCAACTAGTTCACATACCCCCGCCCCTTCTAGGCTTTCCATGGTAACATAAGTGTTTTCTGTGGCTCCCTTCTTTGCCTCTGCCATGCCGTTGTTTAAAAGGACGGACTCTCGGGAGTGTATATCTCAATGAAATAAGAATTTTTCTTACCGGTATGTGGTAGATGGGTAAAAAGCCTTTAGAGTTGGAAAAATATGTCTAGATTTAAAATCCTAAAAGCACTTTAAGAAAAAAAAAACAAATGTTATGCATAATGTTGTTATGATCTGATTTATTTCCTTTAATTATAACGTATACTAATAATAATCATAATGTGTAAACGGAAATTAAAAACAGGTCTGGTGTTGTTTTGAAATCAAGTAAAACGGGTGTTATATATGTAATGGAAGTCTCGTACAGAGGAATTTTATGTTCACTCTACTTTGACATTTACAAATCCACATCACCAAACTAAAGGCAGTTCCCTCTGTCGTAGCTCTCCTTATATCGTTCGGGAAAACCAAGTTGTATATTTGAAAGGGAGGAAAGCGATGTATATGTGATATTAACAAGGGCCGGTTACTAGTGCAAGTGCGGACACTTGGTTTGTAACAATCACAGTTTTTGAGTCATACCACCGAGGAACCTACACAAAGTGCACTCGTTTGTGAGTGAAAAGAGGCCCTGCCGTGGAGCAAAACCTTTCCATTCGGTATAACCCTGGGTTGGGACCGACTGTGAAAAAATCCAACAGCCTCAATCTGACTCACGATAATCGTGCAATGAACGTGCGGTAGTTTTATAATAAATATGCCGCATTTGGTTTCTTTGGTCAATTTATCTCCGGGGGGGGGGGCTTATGACTCGATTGTCTTGGACCGTAATTAACATCTGGGACGACTTTTTTTAATAAATAAATATATTTATATAAATTCTTTATTATCTGTGTGTCACATTCCAGATATATTACAGTTAGGTATAAGGTAATAAACAACAAGGTATTATGCTTTCAGTTGTATATACACATATCAAGAATATGTTGATTTTAGACCATGTTTGGACGTATAATATCTCACAAATAAATCAGAAACTGGACCAAAATCGAAAGTTCTAAAGTATAAAGATAGCTGAAAAAAAAGCAATTTCTTATTTCAGTATTTCTTTTTTTCATTCCAGGGATAAAAAGTAGCATGGTATTACTGCCTGAGATAGGAATAAAAAAAAATGATATCATCTTCTTAGACTCACCTTCCTTACAATTTAATCCATGATTAAAATATTATTTTGCCTTTTGATAAAAAATCGAAACATGGTTGCTATTTTTATCATGTTATTACCGACCAACAGATAAAATCAGGCATTTGTCGCAACAGCTATCCTGGATATTCTAGATAGGAATTAAACATTTAATATACACCCCGCCCTGGATCCAGGTCAAAAATTTAGTTTATGCTACAAATCAGGAAAATATGCCCAAAACTGCAGGAAAAAGGTATGCTCTGAAAGGAATGTTAACATTCACCAACTTTTGGTTGCTTCAAAGGGGTAAGAATCGAATTTACCATTTATCTAATATTACCCTTTGAGTGTGTTTATTGGTCTCTCCAGTAACTTGGATGGTTGATTTGTCAAAAGGTTTTGACAACATTTCGATGAAAGTTGTGGTGGTCTAGAAAAATGCCAAGAAACAATCCATTCGTTTTTAAGGAATAATCTGGATCGCTTAAGATAATGTGGAGATGTGTATTCAATGATTATTCGCCACTCTGATATTTGGCATTTTGATTTTCTCCGCCAAAGTTATTCACTGTTATCGGTAACCGCCTTTTTCTGGAGACAGTGCTCACATATGACTTAATCATCAAGTCGGTGAATCGTCACATGCATTTATCTGGCGTTGCGTTCATAAAAAATCTTTGCGCAGGAATGTATGTGGTCTCTTACTGTTTTCTATTAATATATATTATAAATTTAATATATATATGTAACGGGTTGATATGAAAGCGGACAAAACTGTCTCGCTAGTTGAGCTCGCTTTTCTAGCGAAGCGGTTGGAATGCCGGACATGTGCGCCACCGACATGGGTTCGAATCCCAGATCCCCGAATAATTTTCCCCTTGGCAAATCTGCCTTCCTAACAATATATATATATATATATATATATATATATATATATATATCCTTGTTCCTCTTTTGCCTGCATACTGACCACACTGTATCACGTCTGCTTTTCCACTTATAGTACAAGAAATTATAACTACACGCATACACATACATACATACATACATACATACATACATACATACATAATATTTTATAAAAAGAAAAAAAGTCGTTCATTCTAGCAAACGAATTTTTTTTTCTTTTGTTTTCGAGAGCCACTGCAATCTCTAAATAAGGTCGGTGTGACAGACTTATTAATATCCTTATTGTAAAAGAATAGCATAGTTTGAAAGACCGGAGTCATGGGGTGATTAGGTTGGCGCTTTTTAAATCCACCGTTTATACAAGACCTGGAATATTTTTTGAAGCAAGAAACACACATACGAAAGGTATGACAGACTTCTCTTATTCATATCCAAATCATAAAAAAAGATCATAATTTGAAAAACCAAGGAAAACTTGGGATAATTTTTTTTTTATTTATTTAAAATCGGCTGTCTATATACATGACCTTTAATGTTCTTGGTTGAAGCAGGCAAACCACATGACGAAACATAGTTTTGCATCAAATGGTATATTTCCGTAAACTAAACCGGCTATCGACATTGTAACATGCTACACAGTGTACAAAGTATATCGAAGAGACCTGTCAAATCGTATCCATGATATAATGTATATATAATGAATCACATATAGGTTGATTCTTATATATATATATATATATATATATATATATATATATATATATGATAAATGATCAACTACTAGACGGTGCAGCAAGTTAAACATGTTATGATCAATTGATAAATGAATATCGTGAGCTATATGAATATACCTTGATGAGAAATTATTTTCAGACTGTTCAGATAATACAATATCCAAAAAATATCCCAATATCACGAAATGTATTTATTACATATTCAATTTTATCCAATATATTGACCAAGCTTAAAACGACACAACCTTAATAATATATATTATATATATATATATATATATATATATATATATATATATATAGAACGTCTGTTATGCTATGCCTTAAATCTCTTTCGGACGCCAGAGTTTGATGCCCAAGCGTCCGGCCAGATACCAGAATTTCTAGCTGTAAACAAAATGTCAAAACTGTACTGACAAAACACACATTTCTGACCCTTTCGATAGGTAACCATATAATGAAACGATAATGACGTCAAATCATTACCTTTTTCTACAAAATCCTCTCTAAATACTAATATTTGAAAAATTATATTTTGTAATCTCGTCTTCAATTATTTATATATTTTGCTACTGTTAATAAATATATAACCTGTTGGTTAATGCTGCATTCGAAGGCAAATTATTAAACAAAGATTTTACTATTGGAAATAATAGTTTTTAGTTTCAAATAACATTAAACAAATGTGAAATAAGACCTATTTTATACATCATATCCTCTAGGGGTACTGTTTCAAACAAAATATCCGTTCTTCGGGCTTTTTACTCTTTAATCAGGTACCGAATGCTTGCAAATCGTTGTACCTGCTGACATCTGGTGGTCATCTTAAATCTCTGAGGTAACAAATACAGCATTACTGACACGTAATAACTTGTAATAGCGATAATTGATAAAAGCATCTTTAAATTTTGTGATTTATAGGTGTAACATAGAAACAGAGTCAAAAGAAAAATATAACCAAATTGTTACAACTGATTTCTGCAAGAAAATGTATGTTTTACATTGCTCAGGTCTAATAGATTCAAGTGGAACGGTACGCTCTTTACACAGCGCTTGAACTTTAGGCCTACAACTTATATCGTATTCGCTGTTTGTTATGACCTCGTATCCTGAATTGCAACATCAGAGGGGAGCACTGTATTTTTGTCCAATCAGATGAGACCTTGTGCTGGAAAAAACAGCCAAGCGAGGAATACACGGAGCCAACCATGTTCATTTCGTTTTGAGTGAGAGCTCATCGCCCCGGTAACCGTCTGAACAGGCCACAGGCTCAGAGAGAATTGGTTTGCTTAGGGCCTTTGGCACATAGGATGCCCGCCCGGTGAGCTGTAATTCAAACGAAACGTAACAACAAAGGCTGCGTGCACACCTCGCTGGCTGGTTCCAGTTCTGCAGGCACCAGACACATGGCTAGGCTAACACAGTCATAATGTTATAATCGAATCGGTCGATGATGCGAGAATGCAGAGGAAGCAATTAGATTTCGACCGTAAACAGTCATCAAGCGGTGCTTGAAGCGCAGCTATGGGCGGAGCCAGGATGCCTGTCGAGTGTATGTTTATTGCCATCTGGTTCGCTGCTTGTCACATCATATGCACGTTTTTTTCAGCGGACAACGAACCGCCATCTGGTGTCTAAATATATCATAAACGGTCAAAGCTGGCAGCGTAAAAATCAGTTGCTTCTTTAGAAGCGCAAGATTTCCGCTGCCTCGGGAGCGTAGTAGAACGGTTGCGCCTTGATAATTCAAATAAAATCTACAGTAATATGTATGTCTTCTATACGCGGGTCGCATACTCTTAATATAAGCCAGTTAACCGGAATAAAGTAATTTCCTGTGTGTCAACTGCGAATCGGAAATCATAACTCCTGTCCTCACTGACCCCTAGTCCAAATGACATATTTCATGAGCCATTTCCCATCTGTTGGTAAAAACATCACGGTGTACCTGGGGGAAATACAAATAAACGTCACAAAGCAATACGATACAATACACCTATAGAAATCAACAAAGTGCTGCTGACGGAAAGGGTGTATATATATATGTATATATATATATATATATATATATATATATATATATATATAGAATGTGAGCTTTAGATACAATAAATAAACATTAAATTAATGCTAACTTTACAAACACAAGTATCTATGACAATGAATATATAAATCCATCGAGGAACCATCAATACCATGAAATGTGATGAAAGCGGATTTTCAGTTATGAAAATCTATGAAGTGAAGTCCCTCTGACTGTTTTTTTCACTCAAAATCTCACTTTCAAATATATATATATATATATATATATATATATATTTATATATATATATATATTATATGTGTAACAGTCAGTGTGTACAATCAGTGAATTTGTAAATTGCCTGAAATTTTCAGTCAATTTACAAATTGCCTGATGCCCATTTTACAAAATGACTTAAATTTTCAGGCATTTTACAAATTGGTTGAAAAATCAGTCAATCTATTTGACAGATTGACTGATAATTTGAATAGGTGTAGACACGTCATTTATTCAAAATAAATTATTATTATGACATATTTGTATTCTAATATGGTAAACCTTACTAGTTTTGAGTTAACTTTACATTTTTTCATCTTCCTTCTTAAGCTACACGTGTAATAATATGTTGTGAAATATTGGATAAAAATGATAGGGATATTAAATTAAAATGATAAATATTCAAGTAAAATTCCATGTGTTTCATATATTTCACTGTTACATAATAGTGAAATATTTTGATATATTTTACATCATATTGTAAAGTGTAATGTTTTACATACCGGTAACAAAAATGATCTTATGCTTTGATTCCAATTTGTTATCAGTATTTGTCGTCTCTGGCAACCTCTGACGCAATGACGATTCCATAGTGTCTGCCATCACTGACATTCAGCAAATACTGAGTACCTATACACATCTCTATATTTATTGGGTTCCTTTACAAAGATCAAATGCATTAGTGCATGGCTGACTCTTTCAAAGTGAATACTCAACTCTAACAACATTCTTGGTTTGGCTGTATAATGCATGCTCAATGCATGTGCAAAGCTGACTCATGTGCTCCAATAGTACTGAGCTCAGTCTAACACACGTCACAGTATGGCTCTATCAAAGCAGATACATAGTCGGCCCATTAAAGAAGAAATTACTCAGCTCTATCAGCCTCATTAAAGGTAGCACACACAGTAATTGTAATGAACAACCATCTACAACCACTTTTATCAGATATTTGATATAAGCAGGTTTAAATTTGATTATCCTCATCATTCTCTATCAATATTTCGCATCAAATACCTTTAAAAAAGAAGAAAAATATATACATTTCTCAAAGGTAGCAAGTTATGAAATATTTGAGAACAGTTTATACTTTTTATTCTCTCTTTCAGCAATGCGTGTAATATGATGTGAAATAATATTGTGATTTATCAGTTTAACCGTGATTATACTCATCATTCTTTAACAAATATTTCACATCATATCATTACACATTTAGCTTAACAAATTTAAAGTGTACTCAAAAGTAACAAGGTAATTATAAGAATACATATTTTTTATAACATTAATCTATTTAAATAAATTACTTGCCTTTCACTAATTCAGTATTTCAGTCAATCTGTCAAATATTTGGACTGATTTCTCATTCAATTTGTAAAATGCCTGAAAAATTCAGTCAGTTTTTAAAATGCCTGAGTGAATCAGGCAATTTGTAAATTGACAGAATATTTCAGGCAATTTACCAATTGACTGATTTTACCATTGACTGTAACATTTATATATATATATATATTATATATAAATATATAAATATATATATATATATACATATATTTATATATATAAAACACTGAAGAAAAACAACACTGTAAATTCACTACAGTCTTTTCACGGGAAACGACCCGATCATCAGGTGAATGTTGTTCGATTCTAACAGGTCGCATCCCGTGAAACAGACTGTAGTGAATTTACAGTGTTGTTTTTCTTCAGTGTTATTTCCCTCTGACCTAGTCTGTAGGCCATAGAGCACTTTACAACGGAGGGTAACTCTACCTTATATATATATATATATATATATATATATATATATATATATATATATATATTCCCTTGCCCGTAAATACTTATCATTTGCATTTCCCTGTTGTTCTATTATCTATTGTGAAGAACCTAAAAAATAATATCCCTTCCTTGCTTGATCAAGAATAAAGTATAATTCTGAGAAACATTCATTATGAGAAACATTAAATGTATCTCACCTTCCACTTCCAGCCACGTTTCCATCCTCGCGATATCCAGTATAATGACCACGTGTCACGGCCATGTTCCCCTCTATCACGCTCTCGTCATTAACACACGTGAAGCGCTTAATATCAGACTTGCCATACACGTCCTTTACATCTTGAATAAAGATAAATGCTAAATCTTAGGATATTCTCGTGGTCCTGCTTAGTCCCATTAAAACATACGAAATTATTCAAAATATTCGAAGATTCGAGGATGATTTTTTTGGTCGCAAATTGTCATGTTACTTATTTTTGTAATTTCTTGATAATTCTTAAATGTATGAAAAAAATGGACTTAATTGTGTGTTGATTATTTACATAATTTAAAGAACTGAAGCAGAGTTTTGTGTTCCTGGATATGGATTCTTAAAGAGCATTCAAGTACCCGCTCTTATACAGTGAACCAGTGGAAGACATTAGGTTTGCAATATCTGCCCCCTTCATGCGAGAGGGTTACTGAATATGGATACTTCTGATTTAAGGACGGAATACGCTTAATTAATTTGTCTGAACCATCACCTCTTCACAAATTAATGAAAAGCTTTTCGATAAGTGTTATGAATCTTCATGAATCTCAATTAACTTTACCAGAATAGTGCGCAATGGTTCCATCTGGCGGCATGAGGACGCAGTCCTGCCTGTATATGGACTTGGCCAAAAGTTCAAAATCCCCTTCGCTATGGTACTTCATAAACAGGTCGACTGCTTTGTCCAACTGCTGCCTGATCTCATCTGCAAAAAAAAAAAAGGTATGAGGATTTGAAAGTAGAAGTCAACATACGAGGCCTGGGGCCTTTATGCTGGACCTTCAGGCCTATTTGAGTAATCTCATCGACTGAAAAATAAATGATAAGCAGTCTAGAAAAAAAGCCGTGACCATACTACTCAAGAGGGATTTATACTGGACTGGTACAGGCCTACTTAAAGTCATGACACAAGTGATACGGGAAACTGCACAGCAATAACCTACCATCTTATTGCAACTATACCGCTGCATAATGCTGCTTGGACACATTAAGCTAATATGCGCACAAGAACACATGTAAACGTACAATCAAAGTGTCAGTCTCTTCACTATGATAACCATTCATTATTCGGGCCGCGTACAATTTGGTTATCGTGGTTATATAATGAAACTTTTACCGCAAACGGTACGTGATGTTTGAAAGTACACAAATATATCTGTCGTATTATGTATATATATTTATATGAATGTATATAAAATATTGAATAAAGGAAAGATAGTTCTACAATTATTCACCTTGAACTGTGTCGAGTTTTGTTATGCAATCTGGTTATATGCTGCTGATGTGTGCATGAATGAGAAAGAGGTGATGCTACGTGTTCTCCACTGTTTTGCAGTAAATAAAAATTATACACCAATAACCTTTAATAAACTGCTAACAAACCTTTTCAGTAGCGCGGAAAAAAATGATACATTTAGATATATGTAGCCTGCGTGAATGTTTAATATATTAAGATTACAAGAATCTGAATCAGAAAGCAATTCCATATACTTAGTCCCTCTGATTCTACTTATGAGTCTGCACCAATTAATAGCCTCACTATTCCAAATCATCTACAACAACTGAAAAGCAAATATGGCCTTGACCTATTAAACATGTCTAGCAGTTTGCTACATGATGCCGCAGATCTTCTCGCTCCTTCTCTTTCGCATATTTTTAACCAGTCTCTCAATATTGGAGTAGTTCCCCATGACTGGAAATGCGCTCGAGTAGACCAAATATTTAAAAGTAAGGGTAAATTAAACGAAATGTCCTATATCTATAACATGTTACATTGTCAAAATTCTCTTGAAAAACACGTCACCCATTTCTCGTATTGATTACTTATTGAATCATGATCTCCTCTCAACTGAACAAACTGCTTCCCTGTCAAATAACTCTACTCAAACTGCTCTTCACCTTTTAGTTGACAACTGCCTCTCTATCATATATCAGGGTAAACTTAATGCCGTATGATTTCTCGATGTCAGAAAGGGCTTTGATTCACTAACACACAGTATTCTTTTGAACAAATTAGAATAATATTGAGTTAAGGGGACCTCTCTAAAAGGGTTTCATTCATATTTAAATGAAAGCAAACAATTTGTAACTATCGCAAATAGTATATCGGATGTAAACATTATAACAACAGGTGTACCTCAAGGCACCGTCACTGGTCCAATACTCTTTTTGATATATCTGCTCTGTCATTTCCGATGATATCACGATAAATGTAAACGGCTCTGACGCCCCTGACGTTAATACTGCCCAGAACAAACCTCAGACTGGCCTTTCCCAAGTAGTTAATTGGATGCGTAATAATAAACTCTAAAAAATGCAGAAAAATCAGCTTCGAAGTAAATACACTCCAAACAACTTAAGTCTGATGATAATGAACCAATTAGTATATATATTTGTATTTTAGTGAAAGTTGAAGAGGTTCGCCATATGGGCATTGAAATTAACCGTCATCATTCAAGGAAGAATCAGACAAAAGTAGTAATAAAGAAATTATGCTTGGAGATAGGATTACTGTACCGAATTAGCGATTTTCTCCCTAAAAATACTTGAATACATACACACGTTTCTTCAACCAAATTTTGACTATGACCTTACTGTTTGGGGAAATTGGGTCATGACGCTCAGCTGACTGGGAAGAGATTCGCCAAAGGAAATTTCATCGTCTGAATGGTAGTATATACCAATTCAACTGAAGCATCAAACAGATTAACCAACAGGCCAAGATTGTGTCTGTATTTATAAATCTCAAAAATAGAGAAAAAATGCGTAAACTTAAAAAAAATTCAGGTGGCTCCACCAGTCTGCAGAAACTTATAAAAACACTTAATGGTCAATATCCATGCAAAGGATCATGGTGATCTCTGCATTAGTTGTTCAGATAGAGACCTAATTTCAGGTTTCCACAGACACTTTTCATGGGCCTCCTTGCATGACAAGAATGAAGATTCTATGTCCAGTCGTTACAATTTGTGCCACGTTATCAGATGACAGCATCCTTATAGGTATCTAAATTAGAGAAAACAATTCGAAAAATTGAATAAAATATAGATGGCACCACCAGTCTGCAAAAAACTGATGAAACACTCCATAATCAATATCCATGCAAAGAATCATGGTGATCTTGCATTAGTTGTTCAGATACTTCAGCTTTTGAATCAAATTGTCCATTAATTTAAGGGATACTTCGGAGTCCTATAGCTTGAAGGATATAGGAAACAGAGACCTAATACCAGGTTTCCACAGACACATTTCATGGGCCTCCTTGCATGACAAGAATGAAGATTCTAGGTCCAGTTGTTACGATTTGTTCCCTGTTGACCGATAACCACATCTTTAAAGGTCTCAAAAATAGAGAAAAAATCGTAAAAATTTGTAAAAATAGAGGTGGCGCACCCAGTCTGCAAAAACTGATGGAACACCTCATGATCAATATGTATGCCAAACATCATGACCATCAGTGTTGTAGTTATTGAGATACAGCAATTTTTGTATCCAATTTTCATTATTCTGGGGGGTTGTTTTGGAGCCATACAGCATAAAGGATATGGGTAACAGAGATCTAAATACAGGTTTCCATGGACACTTTTCATGGGTCTCCCTGTACGTCAAGAATGAAGATTCTAGGTCCAGTTGTTATGATTTGTGCCCTGTTAACAAATACAGGTGGTGCCACCAGTCTGCAGATACTGATAAAACACTCAATGATGAATATCTATACAAACAATTATGGTGATCTCTGCATTAGTTGTTCAGATATTTCAGCTTTTGTATCAAATTTCCCATTATTCTGAGCTTTACTTTGGAGTGCCATAGCTCAAAGGATATGGGTAACAGAGACCTAATTTCAGGTTTCGATGGAGACTTTTCATAGATCTCTCAGTGTGTTAAGAATGACTAGGATTCTAGACCCAGTCTTTATGATTTGTGCCCTGTTAACAGATGTTCACAATTTTAAAGGTCTCAAAAATAAAGAAAACAATTTGTAAAAAATCGAAAAATACAGGTGACGCCACAAGTCTGCAAAAACTGATGAAATATCTCATGATCCATTTGTATGCCAAAAATCATGACCATCAGTGATATAGTCAATGAGATATTGAAGTTTTTGTATGAAATTTTTTACTATTCTGGGGGTACTTTGGGGCCCCATAGCTCAAAGCATATGGGTAACAGATTTGTGCCCTGTTAACAGATGTTCACAATTTTAAAGGTCTCAAAAATAGAGAAAACAATTTGTAAAAAAATCGAAAAATACAGGTGACGCCACCAGTCTGCAGAAACTGATGAAACACCTCATGAGCAATATGTATGCTTAAAATCATGACCATCAGTGATGTAGTTAATGAGATATTGAAGTTTTTGTATGAAATTTTTGACTATTCTGGGGGTACTTTGGAGCCCTATAGCTCAAAGGATATGGGTAACAGATTTGTGCCCTGTTAACAGATGTTCACAATTTTAAAGGTCTCAAAAATAGAGAAAACAATTTGTAAAAAAATCGAAAAATACAGATGACGCCACCAGTCTGCAGAAACTGATGAAACACCTCATGTGCAATATGTATGCTTAAAATCATGACCATCAGTGATGTTGTTAATGAGATATTGAAGTTTTTGTATGGAATTTTTTACTATTGTATGACTATTCTGGGGGGTATTTTGGGGCCCCATAGCTTGAAGGATATGGGTAACAGAGTCCTAATTTCTGTTTTCCAAGGAGATTTTTCATGGACCTTTCAGAATGACAAGTTACTAGATTCTAGGTCTAGCGGTTACGATTTTACGATTGACCGGTTAACGGCCAGACGGACAGACGGACGACGGACAAAGAGTGATCACTATAGCTCAGATGACTTACAGTCAGCTGAACTAAAATTTGCAAAAAAAAAAAAAAAATCTAAAGAGCTTTAAATGGCTAGAACGCTCATATATCCTTGCATATAACCCCAAGGTAGAATAATTTCCTTTCATTGTCTACTTGTTTAGCTAAATAATACTAATATTTGAGCCGTCATCTAATTTTTCATTACCGTACTTTCGCGCGTCTATGTAGATACATTTCATTTAGATAGTACACTATAGTGCTTTATTTGTATTTAACCTCGCTTTATGTATTTAGCAACTCTGTTACATACTTTTCATAACGTAACTCGACTATATATATTCATACTTCAACTTTAGCTGTGTTTGCGTCACCGCATTTCCACTAAATATTCTGTGATTGTATGATGTCATTTTAGTTTTATGGACTTATTGAATATTGCATTTTATTGTGATACATCTATGTACTACAAGGCCAATCTGTAAACATAATTTTATTCTGATAAAAGCTACCATGGAATATGTTGTAATAAATAAATTAATTAATTAATTTATTAAGGTAACCTCTAGGGTTATTTTGTCAGAAAGACGATTTAGATAGTTTATATTAACCAGTCGAATGGGGGGAGGGTCTTCATTTAATGTAGCATCTGCAGTTAAAGCCCTCTCTGTACCCAACAAACTGGCGATCATCCAGCGGAAAACGGGCTCACGTTATAAATATAGGACTTCAGGCCTCTGCCTTTGATGCGCTTCGTTGATTTATTGCGACAGAATAACTGATGTACCAATAGATTATTTTCACTGACGTCACAGCGTCCCAGGCGAGAGCCTCACTTGGTCATGCTGGAGGATAAACACAGCTAATGCACAGGCTGTCACTAAATATCAGACTGCTGTGTCTGTGAAAACTGGTATATCAGTGGCTAATATCTTATTCCACGCCAAGCTAACGATATCTTAATACAACGGAAGTAACACAAGACATTTGTGATGCCTATACAAACTTTAACGTACATCTCATGAAAACGACGCCGGCCTGATGAAATGTCGAAAGTAATTACAAGAAAAATAATATATGATCTTCATATGAAACCAACATTTAATTACAAATATGATAACGAAATCCTATTACTGATAAATATGAGTTATTTCATTTTTTTTAATTGATATACCAATAGTAGTGAAATAATATTAAAGACATACATATTCTATATTAAAAGATAATTTTGCTTTACAATACTAGTACATTAAACACCCTGCATAACTGGTCATTCCACTTTTATTAGCAGATTCTCTGCACAAGATGACCTTGCAAAGGTAGGCCTACTTTCAGAAATTGTTTTGCTTAAGTAAAAACAGCGTGATAATTCTAAATGGTAATAATGTATAAGCTCATGTGAAGAAGAGCTATGTTTTTTAGTGATGTTTACATAAAATGTGTAAATTTTAATTTTCAAAAAGCATGCAGTAAGTTTAATGTAATGGATGAAATAAACTTTTCCAATTGAAGACTCCATCCCCAAACTTTATCATTTTAACAATTATTCAAAAAAGGACGTAATTCCATTTATGAAGCGTCGAAAGTTGTATACGTGGGTGTCAATTAATGCAGGCCTATATACTTAATATATTCAGTGCATGTATATCAGAAGCTTAAAAGTTACCGCCTGTTTTTATTCTCCGTTAGGGGCTTTATCATCTAATATAATAATAATAATATTAGTTACACACAACAGGATCAGTGGTCATGCGTGTCACAGATAACATTGACTGACTGTGTCCGTGAAGGCCGACCATACAGGTAGCCATGCTAATCGGTTGACCTGAATTTAGGTACGTATGTGGATGTATTTTGCAATGAAATATATATACTTACCGTATTTAGCCATGTACTACATTTAAAAATTTAACCCTAAACATTTTTTTGCAAAGACGGACGGCCGTCTTATATTCGGGTACAAATTGTTCAACGTCCTCAGGGCCACCAAGGATAATTTACAGCAATCAGCATTATTACGTCGGTCGAACTGGACGCCGTAAATATCGGTGATCATGTCCATATGATGGTAATATACACACAATAAAGAACATAAGAATGCTTTGTTTTTGCTTGAATTTATCGTTTATACATCAGATTCACATGTGCAAATAGTTAAATAATTGGTAAGATCAGGTTTGCCCTTGCCGAATTGACACAGGGATTTTAGCTGAATCAAAACATGTATATGAAAGCCCTTCTGACAGTAGAGCCAGTGAATTTCCGCGGTCGCGAACGGAATCGCGGAACTGACAGACCGAAACGGATATCCCAGTCTTGAAAATATATGTTTTAATATATTTTTTGCCAAAATACCTCTTCAATTAACTTGAAACATGTATACAGTGATATAATTGTCGATGCCGCTGACAGCGTGCGGGGCTTACCCATATACTCAAGATCCCAGAGCCCTGGATGGTGTGGATTTATTTGTGTGTATACAGCGCTCGCGAAAGGGATGGTGAGAACTTGCCTACTTGGCTAAATGCCGTCCAGGAGCACGTAATATACATATTAAAACAAGGATCATTTTTTTTTTCATATGGTGCCGTATTTACCGCGTAAAATGTTCACGAGTACAGTGAATGCGGACCCTGTCACCCGCACATGGCACTTCGATTACAAGACAACCAGTAACGAGTTATAATTTTTAATATGAAGCGGCCTTTTCTCAGGTGACGCGAAATTCAATGTTTGTTAAGCTTGTATTATTGGGCTACGTCACGAAATGAATGTATGTGAACGAGTCAACAAATTTCAAGACAGGGACTGTGTTTCCGCGGGTTATAAATATGACGAAATTCCTCACAATTTAAAAAAAAAACCGGATTTGGTGCGTTTACGCACTGAAGTTAATATAATACACTGGAGTCTGAGGGCAAGTATTTCAGCTTTTTTAACATGTAATATCATGATCAATGAAGGACAACAAGGACAATTATTGGCGACGCCATTCCATGTCATACATCGGCTCAGCTGTCAAAGGAATTTGGGAAGGGGACTGACATAATCGAGGTACCGACGTTCCGTATTATATTTTTTTCATCTTTCAAATAAATACCAAAATTTATTATCATCTTCATTCTTCCTCTTCACCTGCAAAGGAAATCTCGAACTGCAGTCATTCATACGATTCTCCCATACAACACAAAATCGTCTGCAAATCGGTATCACTTGGATTAGTTATTATTTTTCAAAACTTCACACAACCATCGCTAAACGATCGTTGGTTTTTCTGAATTGTCCTGAATGTGCTGTGAAGTCGAACACGTGTACACAAGCCGCAGCGTTAAATTAGAGGATCGTAACGCCCTTTATATATATTTATTCCAAAGTCAATTTCAACACTGACAAAATACGCTATTTTGAACCAACCCAAATATGAACCTTTGTAATAAAAAATAAATAAAAATCTGAGTATTAGCATAATTTAACTTAATATTTTCCATGTGTTTAATTTGACCCCAACCCAATATCAGTGGTCACCGATACGTATCGACAGTGTAGTGGGAAGGGCCCGTGAACACCAGTCATGTTGTCTTTAATGTTTTTAATCTTAATTTTAAAATAACAAAACTTAATTTGTATAAATATATCTTTAGAATTATAGAATAATGCCAGTAGTGCACTTTCAGTTTCATTTTTTTTTAATCGTCTAGGTAAGAGAAAAATATGAACCTTTTTCTCGACACCATTACACGAAGTAAAATCTCACTTGCAAATTTAAGAAATTGTTTTCACTTTATCTTTTATGAGTTTCGATAAAAAAATATCAATTAATAGTCTTTGTTAAAATCAATTATTGTTAACATAATTATAGTTATAAATTGGAAAAAAAGTGAAAAAAAAAACATATTTGCGTCTTTTTTATTCTACTTTAAAAAAAATGTCTTAATTTATTCCTTTTTTGCTACAGAGGGGTCCATTTGCCGGGATTCAACGGACAAAGTATTTCGGTGCATCTACCTTCAGAATTTGAGTCGAAATACCCAATGTTTTATTTTCATAATTGTTAACCATAATATTTTATATTACATAGAATTTTGTTCATATATACTGAAGTTTAACATATATTAATAATTTTCCAAAACAAATAAAAAAATCTCTTAATAGAAATATCACCGTAAATATATCACAGAAATGCATACCCTCTGATAATTACCCTGACAGTTAATCACCCGAAGGATAAAATTAAACCAAACTACAAAATTAAAAGTAACATATATACATAAATTACATATTTATTTTAAACTTCCACATATAGGCCTATACAACAAACAACACTACATGGAGTTCATAAATACCAAGAGTAAGCCAAAATCATATATGTTATAGTGACTAAATATATATAGGTAAAAGGTAAGGGCGATTCTAGATTAGAGAGGGAATATTTTTATAGGAGGGAGAATTTGTATAGTTAAGAGAGAGGGAGAGATAGAGAGAGGAAGACTGCATGGGTTAAATGTGTGATGGAGGAAATAAACGGACGTTGAAGCATTTATATGTATAGGGAGGGAACAAAAATGATGGGATTAAATGATATCCGGTATGATGGGTTAATGATTGCATGTTATGTGTTCCCTAAATGTTTAAGTCAAACAATTATCTTGTTCAGTATAGCTATACAACTGATTTAATATTATTTAATTATGTTGAATTCGTACTGATGTGTAGTTCGAGAAGAAGGATGATATACGGCGAAGCCTAATTTTCTTTTCCTCATTGCTTTTTCTGCAACAAAAATATTGTTTTAACCAATATTATTCTATATTTAATATTTTAATATTTTTTTAATATTTAATATTTTTTAAATGCACATATGATTATAACACACCTAAACTGCCACAAACACACACACACCTGTTTATACATATATATACGTATATATTGTCTTCCATTTTTTGCAATTGCCATCTTGTTCCTTTATTTTTGTTGTCTTTTGTTTATTCTTTTTTTTCTGCTCTTTCTTCATTTTTTCTCTGTTTCCTTTGTCTTTCATTCATTCAGCCACCAGCATGTCCACCTGGCCTGGTAATGACTTAATTAGTGGTTGGTTGATTATGGATACGCTCAATCAGTGGTCTACCGAACTTACTATGCACACAAAGGTCATTGTTATGACTGCATTAATCACTTCCAACGAGTTACAGAGACGGCTTCAACCTTTGATCAAACCGTGGTAGATGGCGTCAGTTTCTCTTGTTTTATCCGTCTGTTTCTTTATTCATTAATATAAACTATTATATAGATTACTCCAGCGTAATACACAAAAATTATGAACACTGATTTTATATGGATCCCATTGTTTAATGTAATTATATATATATATATATATATATATATATATATATATATATATATTTGGTCTTCATCACTGCGGAGCGATTATACATCATTAATTCAATCAGCTATATAAATTTCAAATAAAATATTAATATGTATTAAAACATATACATATAAATATATATATATAATTGTATTATATATATATATATATATATATATATATATATATATATATATAATATGGAATATCATTATTTGGACTATAAAATAATAATGCTTTTGATTGTTTCAGAATTATGCACGGTTTCATTAAATCTGTATATATAGGCCTATTTTTGTAAACTTTGTGTGTGCATTATGTTTTATTCATAGAAAATTCAGCTTTTGTTAATTGCTTAAATTCGTGGCATTCAAGTACCGGTATATTCGTAGACGACCAAGTCACTACTCCATTCATGCCAAGACGATCTAGCTTGTTACTACGGGAACAATTGTGTGAACGAGGGGTTTCCCGGGGGTTAATTCGGACCTGTTGGCCGAGTGTCTCTGGGACCGACCGACCGTCTCGGGGCCGAGTGTCGCTAGGTCCCCATGCTCAGGGGCCGACTGTCTCTGGGACCGAGTGTCTCTTGGGCCGAGTGTCTCCGGGGCCGAGAGTCGCTCGGGCCGAGTGTCTCCGGGCCGAGTGTCTCTGGGGCCGAGAGTTCCTGTATTCTGTACGGATCCCGCTAGATGGCGCAGCAAAATAATGTGATCAACATGATGCCCTCTGATGGGCGAATCGTAAACAAAAGTAGTATGGTGAATTCAAGCTATCCTTAAAACGGAAATTTTTGTCAGGTTTTTCTAAAAATTATGAAACTGAGTATGAAAAAAGCTGAAACCGGCTTAATGTGGTCTAGGGAAATAGCACTTGACTCAAGGCCGGAAGTGTATTGGTTTGAATTTCAGCCGAGGAGGAGAAATATTTCACGGTTAACCCATACCAGGGTGAGCGCTCAGCAGTCTTAATTGGAAGGCCAATGGCTGTCTAACACTCACAAACGAGTGCGCCTTTCATGGGTTCCTCGGTGGCATGACCCAGCAGTGGGCAGATTAATACCAGCTCCCGCAGGTAAAGTAGTCACCGCACCTGCTTAACATTAGAATATATAATGGGAGGAAACGTGTGCTCTTGCCCTATCATGTAGTCCGAAAGTTGAATGGATGCATGTTTAATAAAAGTGATCAGCAGATGACCCGTTCTTGGGCAGTTTATGTTGAACTTAAAGATGGCGCTCAATAACCCCTTCACGAGGATAAAAAGTCAAATTTGTCAGTATTCATGTGAGAGAATGGCCCTCTTACAAGTGCTCTTGACCAAAAACGGACAATTCCAGGTCGAAGCCACAGACAAGTCCCGTGACAAAGTACAGTTTATCACCCTCAGTTTTATTATGGATATAGTTATAAATAATAAAGCAAATATGCAAAAAAAAGGAATGTAAAATCAAATCCCCCTTGTTTAAAAGGCTCTTAGCAATATCATAAAGTGCACGGCAGTTCAATCAGTACTGAGAGTACTCAAACCCTTTTTCTGTCCGACCACCTCTTTGGTACAAAAAAGGAGCACGTTTACACAGACCATGCACCCCTTCTTAAGACAGCGCACACATACACCAGCCGACTGTTTTGTGATTTTGAACACAAGTTCGATTTTTATAAGTATAACGATTTGTCCTCATTTGACATACCTTTTGGTACGCCACATCAGTAACTGATACCTTGTTTGCCCCTCCCCCAGCGATTATACACTGCAGTCGTCTCAGGCATTCTTCCGTGTAACCGCTGCTTTGTATGGCAAGGATCTCTGGTTTTGAACACGAGGGTGTGCACGGAGGGTAGAATTATAATCAGACTAATGAGAACATGGTATTGCACTGTGCATCGATCTCAAGTTTTCAACATGCCATACCCGCTCTCAATGGTCTGATAATACCGGTGCTGGCATAAGGCCAAGAATCAGACAGCTGAGAGCATATGGCCCGAAAGCACACAAAATATAAATAACTCATCTTCTTATCGGCATATCTTTAAAATGCTTTTCTTTGGGATAAAGACCAACACTAAATTTTCACCTGCTTCTTTTCAGCGTAGTACGCTAGAAGAGTCTCAGGATATACGGCACCTTACATATACTATACATTCGTACGGTTCGTAGGACTTGTATTAAAGTGACCTATTCCGATAACTGACTTCTATTAACTAATGTTAATCCCTTGTTAAACCCACAAACAGTTCGTTTTGTTTTGTATCTACATGTATAGATTATGTGAAGGGCCCGCCAAAATGTTCCACCAAACATATTCAAACATGATTTTCCGACCATTCAGCTGGTTGCAAGTCAGTCAAACCAAAGTTTTGTAAACTTCGCAAATTGCAAAACCAGAGACCTTTCCACTTCCGCACACTTGTAACCAATCACCTTTCGTTATTAATATGGCTCTCATGTTTGTCACCATTAGCGCATTTACCGTGTTCACTAGCATTTGGATCGGTCAGACATCTGTCATAGAGGCGATATAAGAATTTTTTACAGGATTTACCCATAGTTCATTAATATGTAAGGAAAGTAAGCTCGAAATAAAATAAATGTCACAGAAAAGGTAGGTGCATAGCTGACTTTAAACCACATTACGCGCACATACAACCGATAAACATATTGTCGACCAACCTCACTAGGCGCAGAGACAGGATATTTTATGGGGAAGAGATTTTTATATAAAATACATAATACGATCAGCTCATATATCATTGAAACATTGTTAAAAATGTAAATTCAAAGAGATCATGAAAGAACAATGGTGGAAACCTACCGGTAGCCATTTTGTTTTCCTGGTGAACCAGCTTGACTGAACGGAGTCGCAGGTGGTGCGCTCACACTGGCATAAGCTGACACAATGGCTTATAAATTAGCTGGAAAAGGTTTACCTTTAAACAGCTCATTCGCTGGCACTGACCAGCTCATTGGCAAGGAGAACGACCGCAACGGCATGCATATTGCACAGCATAATATATGTGATATTCCAGCGACAGCAATGTCTTAGGTTAGTATTAAGAAGGCATATGTTGTGTTATTAACGTCTTTGCTTTGTATTCAGATGCCCTTCCCGCATAACTGTTATCTGGCTTGCATTTATATGCATAACTCCCGGTAATAATATGGCGATATTCCGTTAAATAAATAGACACTGTGACATCTATCACAGAAACAGGCGAGTCTGCCATGAAGATTCGCCCGTTAAATGCGTATATATTTATGCCTATATATATATATATATATATATATATATATATATATATATATATATATATATACACTGTCCCCTGCTGTGTTTCACTATGCTGGTGCGTTTTCGTATCACTCTGTATCAAATAATAATAAGATCAATTTTTATACACTAAAAATTAACATTGAATCTCATTGAAATAATAATGCTTTCTACCGGGTTGTGGTATATGGATAAAGAGCCGTGGGAGATGGAATAATTATGCCTAGATTTTAAATCATAAAAATACTTTGAAGTGAAAAAATGAAATGCACAATGTTGTTATGTCCTGATTTATTTCCTTTTATTATAGTGTGTACTAATAATAATGATAATGACTAAATGGAAGTAAATAATAGGTCTGGTGTAGTTTTAAATCATGTGAAAATGGTGTTATATTTGAAGTGGAAGGCACATACAGTGAAGTGTCGAGTTTCCCGTTAAATTATGCCCCTGCTTCTTGAAATCCCAGTCCCACTATAGGGCACACAACAAATCGAGGAAACTTCAAGTTGTATGTGAAAGGGAGGAAAGCGAACGATCGTAAAAGTGTTGTTTTGACAGTTGTAAAATCATCGCACGGCCATACCTTTTGTTTTTGCTAGCTTAACTAATTAGGAACATCTGTTGAATTCCATCCAGTTCCGTACAACATAATAGCCCAGTAGCACAAGCTTTCTTTCAATTTGTGTCGCTGACTACTGCAAGTGCGGATCCTGTGTGTCTAATAAACCCCAATAATTGACCATACCACCGTGAGTGAAACACGGCCGTGCAGTGGAGCAAAACCTTAACCTGTATGGGGGCCGACCGTGAAAAAAATCTCACCGCCTCGGCTGAGATTCGAACTCACGATAATCGTGCACGATAATCGTGCAATTAACGTGCGTCAGTTTTATAATTAATGTTCCCAAATTTAATTCATTGAAAACTGGCAGACAGTCTCAGGACAAGTGGCGTCAATTTATCTTCAAGGGAGGTTAACGGCGGCGGGGTGATAACTCACAGGTGTGGGAACGTAAACTTTTACGTTAAATATATATCCAATGCTTTTTTTGTCTGTGTGCCACATTTCAGATATATTATAATTAGGTATAAGGTATTAAACAACAAGGTAGTTTGCTTTCAGTATATTGATCCTAGACCATGTTTAGATATATAATATTTCACAATAAACTCAGTAATGGAACCAAAATCGAAATTATACTGTGTAAAGATGAAGATAGCTAAAAATGCAATTTCTTATTTCAGTATTTCATTTTTTCATTCCGAGTATTATCAGCAGCATGGTATTACTGCCTTATGGTGGAATAGAACGTTTATATCATTTCATCATAGACATATTCTTGGACTCACCTTAATAGCAATTTTTCTCCGTGATTTTAATATATTTTTGCTTTGTGATAAAAAAAAAATAAGATTGCATCATCATTGACTAATATGAAATTATGAAAGAAATGGTCATTTATGAACGAACTGGACATATATTCGAAACGTGGTTGCTATTTTTTTATGTTATTACTGAACAACAGATAAAACCACGCCCCAGCTGTGTCACACCAGCTTTCCTAGACATTCTTGATAAGAATCAAACACCAAATAAACCCCGTCCAGGATCGCGGCCAAACTTTGGTTTATGCTACAAATGAGGAAAATATGCACAACACTGCAAGAAATAAGTATGCTCTGGAAACGAATGTTAAAATTTATCAACTTTTGGTTGCTTCATAGGGGTAAGAATAGAATTTACCGTTTTTCTAGTGTTACCCTTTGAGTGTGTTTACTTGGAAAATAATAATTTAGGGTTTTAGAGGCTTGTTAGAGTATTAAAATGGTTTTTTATCACACCCACATATTGTTCTTTTCTTATTATCTTTAGACACTTATGTCTATTGATAGACATATAGATTTGATAGACATATAGATTTGATAGACATTTCCACAATACATACACAATGTATGTATTACTCGACAGAACAAGGGACCCATGAGTCACGGCGCTAAGCTGAATGTGACTGATATATTTGTATCACCATTGTTGTATGTATTTGGGTCTGTAAGATTTCATTTTATGATGTAATTGTTTGTGTTAATTATGTAATTGAGCGGAATAGTAATAATATAGAAGTATCAGTATTTCAAATATATATAGAATGTGTGTCTAAAATGTTGCATTGGGAATGACCAGATGTTGTAAATTACAGAGGAAGGAAGTGGAGGTTTACAAGTATAAAAATACACATTTAATAAAACAAAATAATTATGGAAAAGTAGAAAACTAATATGTTTTGGGAAGCAGTTGTTGCTGAATGGGAGAGGAAAAGAATGTCTCAAAAAGTATCTATAGCAAAGAAATGGTAGATTAAGCTATGAGAAGTTGCCATGTTTTATCTGAATTAAAGAGTGGGGGATTGTTGCTAATAATATCTTAATAATATCTGACCATGTGTTTTCTAATGTTGAAACTGAAGCATTTAAACAATTAGTAAAGACAAGATCTATTGTATATCTATGGTCATTGGTTGGTTCTCTGACTAGTTGTTGACATTAAATAAGTTGACATAATTGTGTCAATTTGGTGTTATATATTATATTAGAAATGGCAATATTGAAATCGCCTATGAACACTATAGGCAGGTTGAGGTCAACTTGAGAAACTAAACTTGGAGTTCATAGAAGAAGTTACTGATGGGACATGCGGACGACCTATAGAGGAAAACAATCTGAAGTGACTGAGTATGTGTGTGAATATATAGAAGAGAAATCTCAAAATCTGGTGGTGTGTGGTGGTGAAGGGTTACATGGGGACTCTGCTGTTCATGTATATAACTGGCTAAACCATGAGATTGTCTTTTGTTTGTTGTTCCTCTGACAGCTATTTGATCATTTCTGAAAAGTTTGTAATGAGATTTTTCATACATTTCATTTTGGTCTCTAGAGCAATGGCGTGACTATGCAAAAGCAATGATTTGGGCGTTAAGTATATGGCAATCAGATTTAACATCCTGATGGTGCAAATGTATGTGCTATGGTAGATAACCTGCTATATAATTATTTGATTCACCAGATGGTTGTTTGAAAATCCAGATTTTGTAAAAAAAAATGTTGTTAAATCCAGATTGAGATAGCAGAAAATTTTTTCAGACATGATATATGAATAAAAAATAACATGATAAACTACCTCTCTGTAACTATTAAAATATCAAAGTCAGAAGGCCTAAAAAGTACGGTACAACAAGAGTACAGTTTTTACATTTAAAGGGAGTTAAAAGAAATAATATAAAATTAATATGAGTTGTTAAATATAATTTTTATGAAGCAAGCAATATTCTTTACCTTGTTACAGGTGGGACATGTTACGGATGGGACAAAAAGATGTATTTTTTTCACCCGCTGCATAATAATTGCAGGGGACAGGCATACAGATTAGGCAAAAACAGTTCAGGTTAGTGCTTAACTGCAAAAAGATTAAATTTTTATCTTCTCCCTAATTTCACAGTGTCATTCCACTGTTACGGGTGGGACAGTTATGATTACCGATATCTCTTTTTTATGATGAAACACTTTATTCTGATTTATTCAAGTTATATGTACCCCAGACTCGTATGAAAAATTAATCTTGCTTCCATTTTAGGCACAAACTTAGAATAGAAGAATATTCTATTCCAACACAAACTGCAGTTTTTAGGTTAGTAATCCTGATATTGCAGCACAACCTGTTATTGGTGGGATAAAAAAAACATTATTTTATTTTAGACAAAGACATCATAATGGGTACCAAAATTCAACTTCCAGATTTCTGTAACCAAATGTATTCCACATTTAATCGTTCCCCTGGTACACATTTTAAATTCATACAGCTAATTATTAAGGTCTCAATGGTCATAAAAATCATGGGTTAAACTGTGAACACATTACGGATGGGACAAAATGCCAAATAATTTGCTGCATGTGGACAGAAATCTCCTTTCTTACACTCTAAAATGTTTCTGTTCTCATCATCTGTGTTATTCTTAAGTACTAACTGCATGATAAACCCACTTATTTTTCCTTGTTTAACTAAATACATAGCCATGTACACACTTGGAACAATTCGCCTATATATATATATATATATATATATATATATATATATATATATATATATATAATAGTTTTTGAAAATATGAAAGCAAAAGGCTTTAAATATTAAATACATATTGCTGAACTTAAACTGTGCACTTTTATGGAGCGTTTAAACTTTAGCTTCAGGAGTCTTATATTATCAGATATTTCTAGAAGTATCATTGTTTCAGCTATGTGACAGTAATATGTGCAAAAAATAACCATGGGAATGAATGAACACCTGTCAATCATAGCATAAGAAAGAAAGTGGGGATTAACATCTACAATACAATTTTAATTTATTGATTCAAATAAAAAGCCGTGATTTAATCATACACCAATCCATGAGCATACACTATATCTGATAAGTATACAGTGGAACCTCTCTTAGTGGACACCTCTATAAAGTGGGCATTTTGGTCCAGTCCCAAGGGTGCCAACATTATAGAGGTTTGACTGTATATTGTAATGTGTAATGCATGAAAGTTGTGGTATTAAACTATTTAATAATAAACCTGAACATTTCCCTATTTGGCCCATCTGGAACATGAATGTTATAATGTAACTGATATTTTAAAATATATTATTTAAGCACATAAACGGGGGAGGGAGGGAGGTGATTAATTAACATTCCAGCGCACAAACTTTTGAACATTCTTAAATAAGATTTTGTGACCTACTAAAACATATCAGGCTATAGCAGTTTGTGAATATGAGATCTATACTATTACCATGATCATTAGTTGGCTTTTTGATAAGCTGTTGACAGTTCGGCAGTTTACACTATCCAATTAAATCCATTGTTTTTAAATATATACAAACATAATGTTCCCATCCCACAGGTAAAAGGACTTGATGGGGGGGGGGGATGAGAGTTTAAAAACACCTTTGTACCTCTGTATATTTTTTTCTTTATTTACCAGTAATAAATCTTATGCAGTTGCCAGAAGAACATTGTCCAAAACAAATACTCAGTGGCAGGGAGTAAGGAAAGTTACAACACCCGTGCAAAAACAAACAGGATACAAATTTAATCCAAAAGTGCTTGAAGGTAAAAAAAGTTTTATTCATAATTATTGAATATTTAAAAACAGACAGAGAGATAGAAAAACAAAGCAAATCACTTTAATTCCCATTCTACTGAGGCAGAAAAATACTGAACAAATATTTGCATTAGATCGTCATTTTATTTGTACATAAATTTTTTGTTAAGGAAAATTTGTACAAAATTTATCAATTTTACAATACATTTACAGTCATGTCAATTATATTTGAAAATTTAAGTTGATTAACGATTCAAAATTGCATCAACATTTTTAGTTAATCTGCTCAGGCAACATCTCATCTGTTTATTTTTTCTTTAAAAAATATATTTGAAATTTACAAAATAATAAATATCTGAAAATTACCCTTGATTCAGGAAAAGTTGTATACATTGGATCGGAAACAGCAATGCAATTAAAGAATGTAACTAATGCAACATATCTGGTTGGGCGGGGGGGGGGGGTCAGGGTTGCCACGTGATTCTACAATTGTGACAGCAGTGTTGCATCACTAATAAGTTTACAGGAAAGGCTGTAGGGACCAGACATTGCTGGTCTGGAGGTTCAAAATGTAAATACATTAGAGCCTAAGAAAAACTGCAATAACTAGAATAATTTTCAAGCTTTTACTTTCAAATTTCAGAATTTAACAGATTATATATATATATATATATATATATATATATATATATATATATATATATATATATACCGACTGTGAAAAGTAAATCAAATGTTCTTACAAGAAAGAAACATGCCATGGTCAAACTTAGGCAAAATTTAAGGTACTAATTTATAGTTTTGCTAATATTAAAAAAAATTAACAGATGTTGATCTTATTTTTGGTATACAATTAAATTTTGATTAACTTAAGTTGAATTACTGAAAAAAAAAATCCCTAGGTTTAATATTTTTGGTTTTAAATGACCAAATATCTTCCCTGATTTCTTTACAAAGTCCATCATGTTTGGGCCAATAACTTTTTTAAATTATATAATACAGACTTAATGTCTGGCATGTACATAGGAATTATATAAAGAAATATTATGGTAAATATGACGAAAACCAGATGAGTGGTTTTGATATTAGGCAGCCCTGAAGTATGAAAATAGATTTTTAAAAGAAACACAAATATATATTTTTTCTAAAAATATTTTTTTTAAATTTGCAAAATAATATCTGAAAAACACTTGATTCAGGATTAGAAAAGTTGTATACATTGGATCGGAAACAGCAATCGGTGAAAGAATGTAAGTAATGCAACATATCTGGTTTGGTGGGGGGGGGGGGGGAGGGCAGGGTTGCCACATGTAATTCTACATTTGTAAAAGCAGTGTTGCATCACTAATACGCTTACCCAGACATGGCTGTAGGGACCAGACATGGCTGATCTAGAGGTTCAAAATGTAAATACATTAGAGCCTAAGAAAAACTTCAATAACTAGAATAATGTTTAAGCTTTTACTTTCAAATTTCAGAATTTAACAGATTAAATCTATATATTTACCGACAGTGAAAAGTAAATCCAATGTTCTTACCAAAAAAATGCCATGGTCAAACTTAGGCAAAATTTAATTTTATATCTTTGCCAATATTTAAAAAAAAATAACAGATTTTGATCTAATTTTGGTATACAATTAAATTTTGATTAATTAAAGTTGTATTACTGCAAAAAAAATCCCTAGCTTAACACTTTTTCTCTTAAGCGACCAAATATCTTTCCTGATTTTAACAAAGTGGATTATTTTGGGTCGATAACTTTTTTAAATTAAATAATACTGACTTAATTTCCGGCATGTACATAGGAACTATATAGAGGAATATTTATAGTAAATATGAAAACAAACCAGATGAGTGGTTTTGATATTAGGCAGTCGTGAAGTGTGAAAACAGATTTTGAAAAAAAGTGAGGTTTTTCCCTAATATCTCAAAGGAACGAAGTCCTATTGACCCAATTTAGAAGATTTTGGGGACATCTAACTGTATGCCGAATTTCAGATTAATAGGTCCAATGGTGTCGAAACGTGCCAGTCTTACAGAGGGACATCCGGACGAAGGACAATGGACCGCGACTATAGCTCAGATGACTTATATTCAGCTGAGCTAAAATGACACATGACAAAATAAAATATATATATATATATAAAAAACATATATAAATATATGCATATTCAAATCTACTTGCAAGAGGAATAAGTGTTGTTGCCACCAGTTAGTTATAAACACTGAAACAATGTTCTATCATTGACATGCAAAGCATGAATCATCTTGTTGTTTGAGTTTGTATTTTTGTTGCGAGCTTTACATTTTAAAATGGAATATACGAGATAATAAGTCAACTGAGTTGAAGTACACATTTTTTTAATAAAAATATTTAATATTTTATCAAGAAGCCTTTAACCCGTCATACATATATAAGAAACTCTAAAGGTAGAGTTTTATATGACAAGTATCAGCTTACTAACTTATGGTTACTAACTTATGGTTAACCATATATATAAATTTCAATTAACAGCAGTCCAATGTACATAAAACTTCTTTGGCTGAAAATAAATGAGTACCTAGTATATATATATATGTGTGTGTGTGTGTGTGTGTGTGTGTGTGTTTGTGTGTGTGAGTGTGTGTAGGAAAGATCCTGAAAATATGGATCCTGAAAAACCATTGATACTTAGGAACTGTTTTATTAATAGTTTGCTAACCGCTAACATGTGTGAACACGATAGACACTGAGAATTTTCCATATCTAACTTATCCTGAAATGTTAATCTTACCCCTTGGGAAGTCTTGCGTACCTTTGTATTTCTGGTCTCTTCTAGTGTGGTGGAAGATGGTGTTTTGACAGTATTTTTTAATTCTGTCACAACTTAATGAATTTATACTTGCTTTGGGACTTGTGATGCGTTTGCTATTGCTATCCACAATATTTTCTACGCTACACGAAGAACTACCAGCTACTAAGGAATCTTTGAATCAACTTATTTTCTATATTTAAAATTGCTCTGAATCTCTGAATTTCTTTTTCTGTGATTTTTATTCAATCTGCTTGGATTGGTTCTCGTTCGCTTGAAAGGGTTATTTTGTTACTTATGCTTGTTTTCTCTTAATCTTGTCAAAACTAGTTTTCCCACGTGCCTGTATTAACGTCGGTTGGTCAAGTTAGACGGAATTTCATTTACCAATGATACGTGTTACTGAATAGTATATCTCGTTTCTCTTGATAGGGTAAGAACACTTCACTTCAGTAACTAATTAATTTAATTAATAACATATTAAGGCACTATTTAAATTGCCTGAAACATGTTCTTACATATAACATGCAGTATTTACTTATATATCGCAAGTATAATTAATTTATCTCATAACGGTAAATCATTCGGTTCATATTGTACTCATTTAGAATACAAAATGTACTTAATAAGTCACCAATGATACACGTTACTGAATGGTAGATCTCGTTTCTCTTGACAGTGTCTCTACGACGCCTTGAGACGATTTGATATGAGTATAGAGATGATTTGACCTGGATTACGTTTAACATGTGCAGCCACGTGGTGGAGACTGACTTTTTATTATATAATAGAAATAGTTTTAAGGAATACATGTTTGTGCATCCAGAATAATTAAAATATTTGATACAAAATTTCCAGTATTTCAATAACTAATTCATTATTAGCTGTGATTCTCCCCATGCATATTGATCATGGACAGTTTTATCTGCTCCTGAAGACTGGTGGTGCCAACTGTATTTTTAGGCCTTCAAATGAAGCAATATAAATGTGAAGAGGGCTCAAACCAAAACTGTTGGACCTGGAAACTTCTGACTGTTCATCCAGCGAGTTCCTAGGCAGTAGGCAAATCTCCACGAAAACCTGAAATCAGGTCATTGGAAGCTATTGTCTGACAGGGGCGTAGCCAGGATTGAGGGAGGGGAGGGGGCCATCATCAAGAAATTGGAAAACGGGGGTGGGGGGGGGGGTAGGGGCGCTATTGTGCATGTATGGGTAATATGAACAGTTATATATACAAGTATATATATGTATATTATTATTATTATAATTTTATTATACTTTATATATTTTAGTGTATGAAAATATATATTTTTTATTTTCAATTATGAACCATGGTTTAATGAGGATTTCCTGTTCCTGAAAAACTCTTCCCGTTATGTAGTCAAACTGTAGAGAGGTTCAATATTTATTATATATATTTCTTCAAATTTAGGATATTCAATCGTTTTCAAACGAGTCACAGGCGCAAAAGCTCAATCACGTTTGTAACTATGAAAATAGTATCTTTTAAATGTAATGCTCGTAGCGAAATAACTGATAATCTGAATTATTATGTTAAACTTTGCATTTTACCGGGTTCCGTGGTCTCGGCAGCACACAGGACTCCTATGAGCTCAGCACAGATCGTGAGTTTTAGTACCGGTATCACCAGAGGAACCGTAAGATTGTTCACGGTCGACCCCAACCAAGGCCCGGTGCTCGTTCGATCTGTAGTTGTTCTGCAGCTGTTCATAAATATCCTTATACTCAACTAAAAAAATTGAAAGTAATTGTAACTGCAGATAATTTAAATAAAGTCCAATTGCTGAGTAATAATAAGACATATGAAAACGAAAATTAATCACGAAAATCGGAAATTAGATAAAATGCGAGATTTTGCAGCTCCACGGGATGCCGCGTGCTGAAGGCGCCCCCTCTGGATCCGCCACTGATAGCATATATTAGCTTCTGATTTAATGCATATATATATATATATATATATATTTGTATTAGATTAAGTGAAATTCCGAAAGGACGGCGAGTACTGGATGCGACCGGGGCGGGGGGGGGGGGGCATGGCCCCCTGCGGCCCCCCCCCCTTGGCTACGCCCCTGGTGTGCGAGCACCATTAGAGTCAGAGGGGACACAAATTGTATCCTTTCGCCTAAAATCTTCTAATTTGCCATTAAGATAGGTCTTGGGTGAATATCCTTGAAAATATAAATATTGGTCACTGTGAACTACATTATGCGAGCTATAGGGAACAAAAACCTAATTTTGAGCACACAGAAAGTTGGACAGGGTCCAACTATTGGACCTAGAAATGTCTTTCTTGGAGTCAGGGTGGTCATTGTAATGTGTCCTTAGATATACAAAAATAAGGTCACTGTGACATAAATTCTGTGAACTATGTAAAAAAACATGATTTGAGTACTCTATAAGTTAGATAGACACAAGTCGTAGCAGTTTAAAGTAAAAACTTAGCATCTACGGACTCTCTGGTTTTATAATTTTTGAAACCTTAAATAAGGCTTCTGCAACCAATTTTTCTAAGAACTGTTGGGGGGGAGGGTGACTTTGAGCACTCTTGAAGTCATTCTACCCATTGTTCAAGATTTTTTTACAAATATGATCACCAAATCATAAAATCAATAATTAATACATGCATCACCTGTGTGTAAAATTCATCTGTACATCATGGCCCCCTGGTCCCTTTGTTGAGGATTTTTGTTTTCCTTTGAAAAGGGCGGGTTGAGTTGGGGAACTAATTAAATTATTAATATTTTAAAACAAAGCCGGATTTTATTTTAAATAACACATTTGTATAGCACTATTTTAATACATTAAGTATGTTCAAAAGCACTTTACAAATGACGTAAAACAAAATACCTGGTTGTTGAACAGTATAATTAAGACTCATTGTAATATGCTTAAAACAAGTGTGCCAATTGGAACGTTTGAAAGTGTGTACCGAAAGTCTTCGCTGATATGGACTGGTAGGTTATTTCCCAGAATATATATAAGCTTTATTGCCATAGATAGCAGTTCTAACATGATGATAGACCTGCTTTTAAGAAACTTGTAGGATTTTGCATCATGTTAATTTGTAAACTGCTTATGATTACGACAATATATGGCCCAAATTTACGATTCGATGGTTGCCCACTCTAGTACCCTCGTCATCTGCACATCCTCTTAATCTGAAATCCTGTATCCACCCCTGTTTGTAGTCATCTTGTAATTGATAATAAATTAAACTACTTGCCCACATCAAGCCCACATAAAACATGTACCCATGGAAAGTTTAACGCAAACCTGTCAGGACTAGTTGTGAAATAAAGACTCTTTTACTTGATTCAGACGGACATAGTCGAATTTTTCAGCGATGGCTCCATGAATATTCACAAAATTGTATACACAGGTTTATTCTAGGGCTTATAGTACATTTGCGCATTTAGTAGAATCCATTTCATTTTGGATTTATCAAAAGCGAGTTAATTTCTAGAGGTTTTCATGTATGATGTTGCTGCCAAGGACAATAATTTCATCACATTGGGCACAGGGGAACACTGGCACATGTGCATAGTCTTCTTCCTAAATTTCATTTCAATATTAAATTAGCTCTAAAAGCATATGAATCCCCAAAAGTGTCAATAATAAAGTTGTGTTCCTTGCACATGTCTGAATATTTTATCTGGTTAAAAAATGTGATAGACCGAACTTTTAAATGATCATGAAATTACATTATAAGTATATCCACTGAATAAACCAGCCTAACACAGGAAGGCCCATCTTTTCACACACATCTACCCCCCCCCCCCCCCCCCGGTCCTACACGCACATGTTTTGATATAAATGATATATTTCGGTCCCTTGATATATTTCAGACACCTTAACACAAACCAATAATAAATCGGAAGTCGCGATCGGGAACGAGATAGTTTGTCTTACGTACGAGATAGAATTTTGTTCATATGAGATACGTATGATTTTCTTTTACTAGGTGCCAGCAATACACTTCCGTATCATCAGCCCGGTCGTTACCTTGACCTTTCAGCGTGATGTACAAGACTAAATTTACTCTGTCAATATTTTAGGAATAATTCTATACAGCATATTTCACGGTAATGCAGATAATCACATAAAATAATTAATCGATCATCGGTCGTTTCTGTCTTCCAGTCATAAATATGATTTTATAACAGACGCTGACCACTAGTTGGTAGACAATTTTTCCCCATGATTTGATAAATATATACCTGCATCTCATTCATCGTAGTCACAGAGGTTATAAAGCTGCCTAAACACAAGCGTGATTTAATTGAAGAAACATTAGATAGGTGATATCAGCTCGAACGTTTTTCTTTATTTTTTATTATTTGGAACGAAAAGAAAGATTCATCTTTAGACGGATTTTATTTACTCTGACATTAACAGAAGCAACGCATGGACAAGGTATCGATTACACAAAATATAATTGACTTTGTTGACTTACCACAACAGGTGTCGCTGCACTATCACCTTGCATTTACATCTTCACCAATCCAGGAAACAGTTGTATCATGCAATGCTTAGGACACACATAAACTGGGCGCCGTACGATTTTTTTCAACCCGCCGGCTTGCCGTGAGTTTTCGAGACCGTATGGTCACCGTTTGATTTTTTACCCTAGTTGTTTGCACTCAAATAATCTACGGCGACCGTACGGTGACCTCCGTAACTTGGTTGGTAAGGGGGTGCACAGTGACCAGCAGGCGCCCGGCCGGCGATCGATGGCACCATGCGGCCACCGTAAGGGTATTTTCTGCTTTATATATATAGCTGTTTAATTAAGCCAAAGAATTAGAAACGGTCAAGTAGGAGAGACCAATATTATTCTTCTGTATATTTCAATCAAAGTGTTTCTTATGTAACTCGATTCGATTTTCACAATTAACAGTTACTACAAAATATCATTATTGGAAATATTTTATTGATATTATATTTATTGTAGTGCCAAACCTGAGAGGTTGGCTTCGAATTCAGCTCACAAGGGTTCAGTGTTTATAATATAAATGCCGATGTGGCTGTATTTATATATCCGACAGCTCAGATTCAGGGTACCGTGAGGACACGGCACGGGCAAACTTATATCGCAAGGGAGCCGTGCGGACCCCGTACAGCAGCCGTTCGAATGAACACATATCACACTGAGCCCTTACGGGTACCGTAAGCTAGGCTATCGCACGGTGCCCGTACGGCAACGACGAACACCGCAAAGCGCCCGCACGAATATTTTCGGGAGAATTACCCGGACAATCGCACGGCAGCTGCACAAATATCGGCCTGTGCCTGTAAGGCGACCGTACGGGCTGTCTACGAGCTGTCTACGGCCTTTCTACGAGCTTACGATGAGTTGAAAACGCCGGGAGAAATGAGCGCAACCAGCTCAGCACCAGGCGTTCGTACGGCAGGTAAATATTGAACCGGCGCCCATGAAAATCGTACGGGTACCTTGCGGGCACCGTGCAAATTTAGGCAAAAAATGGTAATTTTACTCACCGTACGGGCCCCGTAGGCTCTATGTGTTAGTGGCTTAAACTATCCAAGGAAGCACGTGCATAAGTTCAGTTTATATTTGCAATACCGCATCACAGATACTACACCGCAAAATATAAAATATGCATCGAGCAAAACGAAACAGTACATGCAGCAGGGGCGGACCCGGGATATTTCAGCTGGGGGGCTAGAATGAAAAAAAAATCATTGTAAATTGATTAAGCTAAAGTGCATTTTTTACTTTATATATATATATATATATATATATATATATATATATATATATACACATAAATACATATAGTACACCAATTTGACCCTTCTCCTCTTCCTATATAATATATAATATGCATCGACCAAAACGAATCAGTACATGCAGCAGGGGCGGACCCGGGATATTTCAGCTGGGGGGCTAGAATGAAAAAAAAATCATTGTAAATTGATGAAGCTAAAGTGCATTTTTTACTTTATATATATATATATAAATATATATATATATATATATATATATATATATGAATGAATGAATGAATGAATGAATGAATATTTTATTCAGAAATATAAGGCCTCGGGCCCATAGTTCCATATGTGCATATATCACATGTAGAAAAACAAAATAGACAATGTTTTCAAACTTGAAAAACAACATCACAAAGATAAAAGAAATTAAATAATAAACAAATGATAATATATGATATATGCATTCCAAAATATTAACAAAAAAAAAATTATCATGTAGAGGTCATTTCAACCATATATATAAATAAACATAAATATACGGTTCTCATAAGATTAATAAATATGCAAGTTAATAATTACACATATATGCATGTGTATACACATATTCTCAATACATATACATGCATAACTACATATTAAGCCATATGTAATCATAAAATATATTTTATAAATACAAATATATCTATATTAATATAATTTTTAATAAAACTTTACATATTGAACTCTTTTAATGTGGACAATTTACTTAAATTTTAATATGCATATATAATAATATCTAAATATTGTACTACTCAGCTACCCAAGGACTCGTTCACAGCTTCCTGCAGATGGTCCGCATGATAAACTTGCAAAGGGGGCCAAGTAGTACCAAATAGTATTGTATCTCAATTGTTTTTATCCATATATATATATAATACACATACATACATATATATACACACATTATATATATATATATTATTTTTACTTGATCAAAATTTACATAGTTTTATTCATATATTAATATTTATAACCAGAGTAAACAAGTGACCGTTCAACTATTTCATATGGATAATCTGTTTAATTTAGTTATTAACTAATGAATTATTTCTCTTTTTGAAGGCATAGTGTACAAATGCTGCTAAACTATTAATAACATCAGTATTTTTACTTGACATAAGAGATATAAAAGAAAATCTGCCAAATTTAGAAAGGTAAATATCTCTTAGTTCATTGTATAAAGGACATTTCATTATGAAATGATATTCATTTTCTACTATAGATTCTCCAAGTTTCAAACAATAAATACAGATTCTTTGTGTCCAGTGTATACTTTCATGTCTTCCTTTCCCAATTTGTAAATTATGTGAAGAGCATCTTAACCTAGCTAAACATATCTTGTGACTATTATTTCTAACAACATTCAAATACATTTCGACAGAAAGAAGTGATTTAAATACAGAGTATGTTTCCAAACGCCTGTTATTTGAAATGTTACTTATCCATTCTTGTAAACATATGTCTTTGAGTTTCTGCTGCAACTCAAAGAGAAACAATTTTGTATCTCCTACATCTTGATGTATCCAAACATAACCAAATCCAAGTGAAAATAGTACATTTTTAATTTTTGTTGCCCATGTTTTTCTCCCTAATTCATCAAGATGATATAATCTTACATATAACAGTTTTGGGTATCTATTTTGTGTCATTCTTAATAATTTTGTCCAATATGTAATACATCTCAATAAATAATTAATTTTTAATGGCCGCCGTCCACATTTACCAAGTGCCGCAGCAGTTGGTGATGAAGAATTTATCTTGAGAATATATTTGCAGAATTTAGTTTGTATTGATTCAATATTGTCACAGTTTTCATGTCCCCATAATTCACTGCCATAACACAAGATTGGCACAACCATACTATCAAACAGAAAGAATGACTGATCTACTGTTAGGTATTTATATTTACTAATAAACTGCTTAATCATAATGCCTACTTTATTGGCTTGATTTATTAGATGTTGTTTCATTTTGGACCATTTCCGATGACTAGTGAAAGTTCCCCCCAAGTATCTGTAACTGCAAACTACTTCAAGTTGTTTTTGTTTATAATACCATTTTTCATAATTTCTTAAAATACCACCATTTCTAAATACTACAATTTTTGTTTTATCTACATTAACTTTCATCCCATAAGCATCACAAAAAGTTTCTAATTTATTAATTTTGGACTGTAATCCTCCAACTGTATCTGTAAAACATACAACATCATCTGCGAACATGAGCATTGAAAGTGAATTTGCTTCCGGGTTTATGTATAAACTTTCTTCTTCAGAATGCAATGTAAAATATAATTCATTCATAAAAAATGTAAATAATAAAGGACTAATCATACAACCCTGTCTTGTTCCTACGGTGCATGTAAAATAATCAGTTAAACCATTACTAGTTAACACACAAGACTTCAATTTGGAATACATAGATTTTAATATTTTATACATTTTACATCTAATGCCAATTTTATGAAGAACATGAAATAATAGCTGATGCTGAATACAATCAAAAGCTTTGGAAAAATCTATAAATATTGCATAAAATCTGCTTTTTTTCTTTGATAAATAAGATTCAGTTAGTGCCATAAAAGTGAACATGTTATCAACTGTACTATAATTTCTTCGATAGCCTGCTTGTTCTTCTATAAATTTGTTATGATTTTCAGCCCATAATATTAATCTTTCATTTAAAATTTTGGTGAATAGTTTACCTATTACGTTTAAAAGAGCTATACCCCTGTAATTATTTGGATCATTAATAGGACCTTTCTTCTAAAGTGGAAATAAAATTGCTTTTGACCATTCATTTGGAAATTTACCACATGAAAAAACATTGTTGAATAATTTTTCTAAAAGTGGTATCAAAATAAATTTGTTTTCTTTAATTATTTCTACCGAAATACCATCTGGTCCCGGTGTTTTGCCATTTTGCAATCTGTCTGCCTCTTAATCTCTACCTGGTTTATGTCATAATTTACTTCCATGTCAAAATTACTTGTATCTACTTTGTCAAAATAATCATAATTATTTACTTCATTTACATTGTTTAGGTTGATACTGTTTACATTATTATTTAATAACTTATAGAAAAATTTTATCCATTCTTGCCCTGTTATACTATTTTTAATTTGCATTCTCTTATATGACTTTATCTTTTTAAATATTTCATTAGTTGTTGAACAGGAGGTTATTTCATCTACTTTTGCCTTTGCATATCCTGTTTGAGATCTATTACATTCAACTTTAAATTTTGATTTTATTTGTTTTTATTTAATCAAATCTGCATACTTATTTGTGTTTCTAAATTTATTTAGTGCTTCATATTTTTCTCTTTTAAACTTGCTACATGTCATATTCCACCATGCTGGTTGAACAGTTTTCTTATGGTTTACTTTTTCTGATTTTACAAATGTTTTATCGGCTATATAAAGAATTAAGTTTTTCAATTTTACTGCTCCAATTTCACTGTTAGTAAGTAGGACAGGTTCTATATTATTTATTGTATCAATTATCTTACCATCATTAAAGATATCATACATACAATTTTTCTTTTTCCTATACTGAATCCAATTTTCATACTTTTCCACATTTTTTACCAATATTTACTTCATTTTTAATTTCTAGTGTTGTAGTTAATGGAAAGTGGTCAGATAAGTCTTCATTTAGAACCTCAAAAGACTTAAAATAATAAAAAATGTCTGAAATAACAATGATATAATCTATTACTGATGACCCTTGTGTGGACGTATAAGTTAGGTCTCCCTCATAATCTGGCTGTATCCTTTAGGTTTCCCTCATAATCTGGCTGTATCCTACCATTTAAAACATGTATATTTAATGTTAAACATAACTGGTGCAACGACAATCCCCATTTGTTTGTTCCACTGTCTTTTGATTTTCTAGGTAAGCTGAAAGAGTCACTATTATATTCATCAATTTCAATGTAATGTAAAATGTCATCTTCTGAATAATCTTGCAGATTACCCATTCTGGCATTTAAGTCTCCCAAAATAATTAAATTTACATCATCATATTTTATCAACAATTCAACTAGTGCATTTTCTAAAATAGTGATTCCGTTTTTCTCTTCAACAAAATCATAAAATACAGAGTTCTCAGGAGCAACATACACAGCAACCATTGCAATGTCATTATCAAAACCCAAGTTTTTGCCATCCAAAATAATAATAATCATGTCCATATATGTCTTTATAACATTTTTTACGTATTTAATTAATGTTTTCCTTAAATAGACAAGAACTCCTCCACATTTCATATGGGTACGTACATTGGAGTACCCTTTGTATTCACACAAATCGTTTACATATTGGTCAGTATTAGTTGCCCATGTCTCAATTAAAACTATTATATCATATTTAGATATGAGTTCATGAAAGTCAGGATTTTTGTAAATAGATTTCATGCCATGTATGTTCCATGTAATTATATTTAAAGTAGTTTCAGACTGTGGAGTGGTTCGGTTTTTTTCGTTTAACTTACCTGTAATCCTTTGAGTATTAGTTATTGAGTTGTTAGGGTGCAGTGCAAGATTCAACGATTGTGCAACAAGGTCTCCATGTGAAGAATCTTAATCATAAAAGTGAACAATGTTAGTATTTGTATCATTTGAATTATCATTATTTAAGAGTATCTCTGAAAAAAGAATGTCAAGATTCATGTTGTCATCATTTGTGCATATTCTGTCTTCATTATTGATACAGGTGTTGAATGAATATGGATAAATGTAAGGAATTATACTCTCATCAACTTGATTTGTTTTAACTTCATTATTATCACAATTACATGTAATTTGAATATTATCACATTTATGATCAGATACTGGCATTTCACATTCACATATATTTTCAGCATCTTGTTTTTCATGATCATCATGATTTTCAAATGCAATAATATGTTCAGTTCTCAACAAAGTCTGACAGTTTAAATTTTGGCCCTGGCCCTCCCATTATTCATCACTTCTTGGTTCCTCAGTTCCTTGATTACTTGACTTTGACATAACACGAGGTCTTCTAGATCTGATACATCTGATACAATTTTCATTTTTATCCCATACAAACACATCATTATCAATTATTAATTTATCATATCTAAGCTTGGCTCGCAAGTTCTTTTCAATCGCTTCATCCATTTTTGTTTTAAGATGCCGTCTTGCCTCTCTGACACGTTCACTAAAATCTTCTTGAACAAAGACATTTGAGTTTGCTTTTTTCAGTTCCTTCCTAGCCTGAATGAGTACTCTTTCTTTATGTTTGTAACGTCCATATTTTACAATAATTGGTCTGGGTTTGCCAGTAGCGCGCCATGGTAATCTATGTGCTCTTTCAATTTCGATCTCTTTTTCCTCCTCATCTAGTTTAATCTCTTCTCTCATTACTTTCCTGATTTTAGTTTCACATTCAGTCCATGTCTCGGGCCCGGTGTTCTCATCTATGCCATAGAAAATTAAATTTTCCCGCTTAGACTGTTCCTCTAGCTTGTTTACCTTATCTCTCAGTCTTTTGTTTTCATTAGCAATGGCCTTCATTTCATCTTGCAGACTAGCCAGTTTATCTGAGAGGTTCTTAACAATATCTGACAGGGGTAAGTTACCCTCGTCAGTCCCAGAAGTGTCACTTTTATCGCCTGTTTCACGGGTTGTGGACTTTTGGCGGGCATGTTTTTGTTGTTGGGGAACTTCAAATGCTTCAGCATTAGGATTGAGCTGTTGACCCCTGTTATCGCTCACCTCTTGCGTTGTGTCATCTCGCTGGGTTTTCATCCTCTCTCTCTCTCCAGACGATCAGCGCTGGGTGTTTCTCGTTACCCTCACATGCTGCAGGATTGAACCCTGGTCATCTTTGGCGTTTGAACCGGCACCTTTCGACCCGGGACCTGGATTCAGTTCCACCCCACCGCCTTGCGTCAACAACACCGCTAGGCAGGTTGCTACCCTCAAGGTCAAGGACACTCCTGTCAAAACTAAAGTGGGGACCCTGAATTTTTCTCTCAGTTTCGGCTGTGCAAAACAACCTATACTGGCCCGCCAAGCCTCCAAACTAACTCCCATTATGGTTTACAACATACAGGTCACTATTTTTGCCATACACAAGCTCAGGTGTCCTTTGATTCAGCAATTTACAGGTTTTTTTTTCAAGAGCTCTTACCGTGTACGACCGGCCCATATATATATATATATATATATATATATATATATATATATATATATCTGTATATATATATATATATATATATATATATATATATATACATACATACATAAATATATATAGTACGCCAATTTGATCCTTCTCCTCTTCTTATATAATATATAATATGCATCGAGCAAAACGAAACAGTACATGCAGCAGGGGCTGATCTGGGATATTATAGCTGGGAGGCTAGAATGAAAACAAGGGACCCATGGGTCATGGTGCTCAGCTGAATTTTGTGAAATTTTTATCACATACGAACTAGATATTTCTTGGCACTGCATGTGCCATAGTATAGCCAGACAATCAATCCTCCCCCTTTAAAATAGTCCCCCTCCCCCATCTTCAGCAGCATATACTAACACTTGTGACTATGGAACATCTTTCAAATTGAGAACAGGGCTGGGGCCAGGTACAAGTGAAAGTACCTAGGTACAGGTACAGGTACTTGATTTTCACAGAGTACCTAGGTACAGGTACTTTAGAAAGTACCTAGGTACAGGTACAGGTACATTTATTTTAGGACACTTCAAAGATGTTTTGACGGAAAAAATAGCGGCATAAATTCACGTATATGCAAATTAACATGCCTTTTTACCATCAAACAATACTGAAGTCTTTGCTAAAGTATATTTTGTTAGAACTAATTATCTGTATAGCACCATACATTCACAAACATGATATTCAAGTCTACTGAAAGTCCATTAAGTACACCTAGTACAGTATGACACCATACTTCACAAACATGATATTTGTGAACATTTGCCAGATGTCATACTTTATATATCACTCAAATAAACAGCTACCGTAATGTCTACTTGAATTCGTACAAGAAAAAATAATTATTTTTCTCAGAGTGTGAATTATTATAAGTAAAATATGAAAAATTAGAACATTGCAGGAGAGAAGATCGTTTGACACCTGAGAACCTGTGATTGGCGATAATAGAGGATGTACGGCAACTCTCATGTTAATTATTACTTAGCACTTGTTCGGGAATATATATGAGCCCTGCTGGTGATGAAAAAGATATCCAATATATCCCGTAACTGGCATTTTATAAACCGGTGTTTTATATATATATATATATATATATATATATATATATATATATATATATATAATATACAGGGTTTTAGCCGCGCCCGTCGGGGGTTACCGGGAAGGCCTCTACTGCCGGCCGGAACAAACTAAACATTCGTAACCCACAGACCGGCACAAAAGATCATAAAGATCGTCAAAAATCCAGCTACCCGCAATAGAACTTCAGTAATTTATTACCCCAAACTGTTAAATTTGTACCTCATTAGTATGTTAACAGATTTATTTGAGCATGGCTGTGGTGTAAACAAAATTGACAGGAGTCACTGATCACCTTAATATTACACATCAAATAAATAATTGGTAAACAAACAAGCAACGAAGTGTTTGTAAGTTTGGACATGAAAGGAAAACATCATTAGCCAGGGGTCTCTCACGGCATACAGCGGTGCGTAGCATCATTAGCGGTAAGAAAATGGGCTATTGTTTTGTAATACTTCATGGCAACATTTAATTCATTTACGAACATTAGTTGTAAGGATTGCAGAATACGCCCTAAAAAATGGTAATGGTGATTTTCTTAGGGTGTTAATGAAATTTATTCGGGGTGCCACCTGGCGGAAAGTGAACTAATTACAGCCGTGAATATGTAATCTCACCAGATATATTTATACATTTCAATAAATCAAATGTTTATTTTACCAGTTTGGTAATTTTAGTGGAAAGAAATAAATGAAAAAAATATATGTTTATCATATTTTTAAACTGGGACGGGGGAATAAGGCACATAGTTCACACTATAACTGTTCATGCACCTCTAACCAAATGGCCATAGTAACCAACGCATTACGCGGAAGTTTTTATTTGGGAGATTCTAATCAGATTTATACAGCGGGAAAAAATTATTTCACGGACATTACCAGGATTTATCAAATACAAGGGACCCATGGGTCACGGCGCTCAGCTGATCATGATTGGACTATAAATGTATCACCATTGTCAAACTATACTGAGTAGAAAAAGCTTATGAATATCATGGTCATGTTGGGCTTTTATAAAGGAATATAATGTAATATGTGAGTAAATGATATATGAAATAATCTGACTGATGGATTAATATGGAGTAAAATATAGTGGTTTATTTTTTATTTATTTGGGAGGGGTCGAAAAAAAAAATTTATTTGAGCAAATATGAATGCAATGACAGTATACTAAGCAGTGGTATAATGATGATAAGGCTATTTGTTGAAGGATCTATAGTGTAAAGAAAACTGCAAGCTTTCAATTTGACAGATACAAGGTTATGATTAACTATGCTGATGAGGGGATTTATGAATTTGTGACTGTATGACATGATATCTTGACAAGATCGGTCTTGAAAAGTTACATTATTTTGATGACCCTCACGTCTACATATTACACAATATTGACATAATTTCTGGCATGTATATAGGTACCTATGGACAAATGGTCAACATTACTGAACCACCTAGAAGGTTAAAATATTAAAAATATGATGAAATGTAGATAAAGTTTGAGAGGAAGAGGTAATTTGGGCCATGGTTTGCTTATATGATTGAAGAAAATGTTGCAAATAATATTTGAGAAGCTGTTGACAGTTCAACAGTTTACACATTTGTCTGATGAGATCCAATTTATTTGGTAAACCTTTTTTATCAATTTTATGATATGTATACAGTTGCCATAACGTCCCCACTCCACAGGTGCAATGACTTGATGGGGGGGGGGGGGGGGGTTGTGTTATGATCAGAGTTACAACGCCTCTGTCTCTCTGCAGATATTTTCTTTAATTATTAAATTTATGCTATAGCCATAGAACTATTGTTCACAGTGCCAAGGAGCAAAGCCTCAGTGGTATGAAGAAGGGGATGGTGAGAGTTACAACACCCTTGCATATACATACAGGATATGAAATTTAATTCAACAGTGCTTATAAAAAAAAGTTTATTCTAAACATTAAATATTTAAAACAGACAGAAAGATGGAGAAACAAAGCAAATCAATTTTTCCCCATTCTACTGAGCCAATAAAAAATTAACAATATTTGCATTTATTCCTTTTTTTCATTAAATAATTTTTATCCAGGTTTACGAATGTTACTATAATTTTCCAGTATAACAAACATGTGATTGTGAATATTTCAGTTGATTCACATTTCTAAATTGCATCAACATTTATAGCTAATGTATCTAGTTTATAGTACCTGTCAACAGAATGGGATGGAGGGAGGAAGGGAGGCAATAAGGGTAAGAGAGAGAGAGAGAGAGAGAGAGAGAGAGAGAGAGAGAGAGAGAGAGAGAGAGAGAGAGAGAGAGAGAAAGAAAGAGAAAAAGCAGAGGAGAGAGAGAGAAAAAGAGAGAGAGAGAGAAAGAGAGAGAGAGAAAAAGAGAGCTGGACTGCCAAAGAAAGAGAAAGAGAGAGAGAAAGAGAGGCTCTCTGGTAATTACTGCCTGACCCAGCCTGACCCAGACACTCACAGTGGCAGTAGGTCAGACCTGAAGGTATTATGTTACTGCCCAGTACACTGCATTATACTGACCTGATGAAACAATGAAGACTTGGTACCTGCATGGAAACTTGAATAAAATCTACAGTTTTTGATCAATTAGTTTCAAATTTCATATTTTAACAGATGAAATGCTAATGTGCACATGCTGTGAAAATTAAATCCACAGCACTAACAGGAAAAATTTAAATATTTTTATTTTTTTTAAATGGTATCAGGAAAAAAGAAAAGTATTCTCAACCATGAAACTAATACATGTGTTAAAATTAATCCAAGGATCAAAACACCCAATATATTATACCAGGAGCAAACTGGAGTAGGGAATGTTTAATTTTATGAATTGAATAAAGGATCAGCAATATGAATTTTGATTATTTAGCCAGTATCATGTAACAACTGATACAACCATGAGTTATAAGTCAAACCAATTAAAATCTTTAATGAGCACTCTGATGAACATCCACACTTTCATAGCAATACATCACTTTGTGGACACAATTAAATGTGCACTTTAATCATTGTAACCCTGGTGGTACAATACAAAATCTAAAATGTAGCATAGCCAAAAATAAAATAAAATACAGAAAATTATAACATTCATCTAGTTTATGCACCAGCTAGGCGGGTGGGAGAGCAGGGCAGAGGGGAAGCCTGCTAGTAGTGGCCAAGCTAAGCCAAGGTAAGCTGCCTGGGGTGGGTTACATAATGCAAGTGAAGACTGTATTACTAGATGGGCCAGATGTAAACAACACTTGACATGGTGTATGAAAACTTTAATAAAAGCTACTCTCTTCAAACAATTCCTTTGAAATTTCAGATTTTTAAAGATTAAATCCTTATGTATATATGCTGTGAAAATTAAATCAACAGTGGTTACAGGGAAAAAATGTGCCATTGCCAAAGTTGGACAAAATTTAAGGTACTGATTTCTTATTTATGCTAATAACTTGAAAAATTTGCAAAATTCAGATCTAATTTTGGGTAAACAATTGAATCTTGATTAAATAAAGTTATATTCCTGAAAAAAAGTCTCCAGCCTCAGCAATTCTCATGTTAAGTGAGCAAATATATTTCCTGATTTTTAAGAAACTGCATTATATTTGGGCCCATAACTTCAAAATAATACCCAATACTAACCTAATTTTTGGTATGTGCACAGAAAATGTATGGAAAAATATGAATACTAAATATGATCAAACACAGATCAGTGGTTTTGATATTAGGCAGCTTTGAAGTGTAACAATGGCTTTTTTATGGAAAACGGAGGTTTTTCCTTAATATCTCGGAGGAACGAAGTCCTAATGACCCAATTTTTGGTATGGTAGGAGATTTTGGGGACATCTATTGGTATGCAGAATTTTGGATTCGTAGGTCCAACGGTTTTAAAACGTGCCCTGTTAACGGACGGACGGCCGGACGGCCGGCCGGACGGACGGATGACGGACAAAGGACCACGACTATAGCTCAGATGACTTATAGTCAGCAGAGCTAAAAATCATTGTAAATTGATTAAGCTGAAGTGCATTTTTTACTTTATATATATATATATATATATATATATATATATATATATATATATATATTTATTTATCAGACATGGGTCGAATACAGGAGAAATGTATTCGAATACGAATACGAATACAGCATGGGTACACGAATACGAATACAAATACTCCAAAACAGAAATGTTTTCGAATACGAATACGAATACAAATACAAATGTATTCATGAATATCAATATGAATACAATTTACTGAAACATAAATAGCATTCAAGTATCATTTTTGTTTAATATTATTAACTGCAATCATCATATGTTCACACTTGCAAAATGTATTTTAGTCCAAAATTAAAAATATTCATTTAATCCGCTGTGTATGCATTTATTTCCAAACCGCATAATGACGGAGTATTATATATTATGGTAGTTTGTTACACAAAATATATAAATGAATGTTCCTTTCAGGGTTGGGGTCAGGTACTTGTACCTGTACCTGTACATTTACCGAGGTACACAATTCAGAGTACCTGTATCTGTACCTGGCTGTCGTGAGTAGGAAGTACCTTGTACCTGTACCTGGAACTAAAGTTCCTGTACCTGGTATAAGGTACTCCAGGTACAAATTTGATACTGGTACTTGAAATGGACACCAGGCTTGGGTCAATTGCATGTACAAAGGTGTCACCGCTGACAGGGCAGTTAGCCATCTTAGGCAGGGGTAATTACAAAGCATTCATCCTTGCTGCCTTTGTGGCTAGCTACCTGGCTAGCAAGCTGGTCAACCTCCAGCCTCTTAAACAGGAAGTTCATTACAGCGTTATACTATCAGCACAAGTGTACAACAACCAACAAAGGATAGATTCAGGGGGTTGCCTACATCCACCATGTCTAAAGTTGGCTAGTATGTACATTGAACAGGGTTGGGGCCAGTAACTTGTACCTGTATCTAGGTACAAAATTCACAGTTATGTGAATTACAGGTTTACCAAGATACTGGAATGGACATCAGGTTTGCTCAAGTAAGGTAATGAGCTGTCATTCCTGTCAGGGCTGTTACCTGGACCACGCAGAGGTAATTACTAAGCTTTCAATACTTTGAACTTGGAGTGGACTTGGGCTAGTAGCATGCTGGCCTAGCTACCTCCAGCATCTACACAGAAATTTGTGGCATTATCAGGCATAAAGGATATGGACAGCGTTGCTTGTCCCATGTAGATACCTGTTGATTAGTATGTATAAAAAACATTGGTGTAGGATAAATGTAGAAGAGGGTCTGACTGATGGAGATGTACATACACATGACAGAATAAACACATTAATATTAATTTAATATGAATAAAGTAAAAAATTAATGTATACTGCATGTATTCATGAAAAGTATTCATGAATGTGAATACTTCAGCAATGTATTTGAATACGAATACAAATACTTTTGTACTTTTTACAAATGTATTCGAATACGAATACGAATACTGAAAATACCTGTATTCGAATACAATGAATACGATTACTGCATACGTTACCCCATGTCATATATATATATATATATATAGAGAGAGAGAGAGAGAGAGAGAGAGAGTACACTAATTTGACCCTTCTCCTCTTCCCTCCCTGTTTTCTACTATTCCAAATCCGCCTCATGTTATTATTTATCTGCACACCATGCACATATTCTTTATTGGAAAATAACTAGGCCCACTTAAAATGTAACGCTTACCGAGCCAAATAAGTTATCAAGACGTCTCTGTTTATCATTAGCACCGTTAAAAAGTAATAGGTGATTTTCATGTGAAATATGTTTCTACAACTAGAATGTGTTAATCCGCACATTGTTTATGCGAGTTCAACCATACCCTATAAAATGTTGACCCATCTACAGTAAAAAACAATGAAATGATTCTAGTGCTGGGGTTCATTTACCCTTACAGATAATCAATCATCTATCATTATCGAACTGAATAGTTAATACCGTATTCTCCCCGGGAGCATATCATTTTGACAATGTAACGTTTCATATTTCTAAATTATATCCCTCGTGTCTTTGGGTCCCAGGTTTTTCTGACATAAGCACATCGCTGACTTGAATGATCGACCATCTCTGTTACAAGATGGGTGATCCGTCACCATACTATATCGAATTCGAGTCGGGACTATCGGTCGTAAATTACCATATTTCGAGGAGAGGCTATTCCTACCATGCAGCTCAAAAGTTGTATTCTCATCACTGCTCACAGTATATAACACATTACAAATATACCACGCACACCCGCACGAGGCATCACAAATACAGCAAACCTATCTCAATTACCTAAATTAAAAACGCCTCAAAAATACTTTTAATATGCTAAACACCTTTGCAGTTTTTAAGTAATTAACTAAAGTTAGAATTTCAAAAACACATCAGCACCGCCAGCTGATGATTATGACGAAATTAGCAGACCGCTCGTAAGTGTCCTTTATGATGGAGTTTTGCACTCTGGATTGGCTGGTCTCTGCTGCCGGGGCCGGTGCCGGTGCGTGGCCCGCTCGGCGCTTTGTTATAGAGGCTGTGTTGCTTTCCTCGGTCCCCGGTGCGACTAAAACGGTGGCGGCCCCTTGCGGTTCCCTGCTTGGCTTGGTGACATTAAAATTACGCTTAAGGAGAGCGCTGGGCTGTAGTCTTGACTACAGCAACCTGTAGCTGCTCGACAAAGCAGAAAACATCAAAGCAGAAAACGTCAGTCGGTCGAAAATGTGAAAGAATATGCGGTTATGGGCTTGGTTTCGGTCAGCCCACTCAGGTATACAATACGTATTGCAAATACTTAAGGCGATACCCAGTACGTATTGATGATACGCTTCATTTTTCGTTGAGTATCATTTCCGATTTAAAGTTGGGTGGATATTTTTCCTAAACGAATAAAAAAGACCTTATTATTAGTCTTTCATTGTTATGGAGGCACCGAAAACTGTTATTTAAGCACCGAAAAATCCATTCGATCATAAGACAATTTGTGAAAATGATATAAATTATTCAAGCCTTTAATGGCCAATACAAGAAATCAAAAGCATTTTAAGCCTGATAATTCCTTCTGGTTACAGTTTAGGTTAACGTTGTACGACTTGCATCTATAGTCCCGAACGCTGCATAACGATCTGACTTAGAAATATATATCTTATTCAGCATGTGGTACAAATCTTTTACCTAAAAAATAAGATTTTATGGTTGCGCTAGAGTATAATTGGTTGAAGCAATGAAGTATAAGTATGAAGTTAGAAAATGGAAAAACTTGTGCTTTAAAGATATATTTCAGATACATTCTAACACTGTCCTTTAGTTATTAGTGAAGTTATTGGGTATACAGGTGTGGTACGGTATATAGATTTTCACTGATATTTACATCTCCCATATCAACATTAACCTGAAAGCCCACTCTACGTCTCGATCGTGTCATGTAAGAACTGATGGATATATTATATAAAAAGATAAACATTCCGAAAATCCTCCAGGTACAAATATGTATCAAGCTAAAAATAGATGCTAAGTTATCCCGAAATGAATTATTAGATTTTCAACATTTAGGTTTCTACCTACTTTCTTTATATTTACACTAAAGCAGTTGCAGTTGCCCAAATTTCAATGTGCTGTTGATCTTTACATTCGTCAGAGGCAGGTGCTGTCCCCTTTTGGCAACTCGTGCAGTAAATTTCCACTGAAGATTTCAATGACCGAAAATGACTGAGTAGAGACATTGGGTAATGATAGTACATAGAACAGCAAAGTCCGCGAATTCTTGTGACACTAGTGACGGGCGTATAGTTGAGTCCCTAACATAAGTACTAGATAAAGTTTATTTTTGTTTCACCGATTCACCCTAGTTCAAATCACTTCTAGAAATATTCCCGGACTTTTCCTTGATTGGAAAGAGGATTTTCAGGTTAATTTGTTCAAAACTAGATGGCGCCAATGATCAAACATTACCATACATTACCATCCTTCCGCCAGCGGTCGTTCCAACTCGAAACGAATTTCTTCTGCTCGGGCGCTGTGGGACGGCCGAGACCATACTTGTTTAACTGTCAAACTTTAAAAATAAAAATTTGTCACATTTCAAGGGAATCCCTTCTGTATACATTCAACATTCGCATGTATCCAAAATATTACCTATAATAGAAACACCCATGTTTATGTAATTTGACATGAAACAATTCATTATCCTTGTCACCTCGTCATTATTACCTACATCGGTGGTGTATTTAGAAGCCCCAGTGCATTGTGGGGGTCGTATGTTGACTAAACCAATCCTTGCACAGCAGAGTCGAACTCTTGTGAATCCGAGTCTGCACAGTGTGGTAAATAACCTATATAATCTCATTAATGGTGTTAATAGGGAGAGAACCAGTGTCCGTACAAGTATAGTATTCTTAATTTCAGAAAACGAAACACAAGACCTGCCTTAATAGACTTTAATATTATCGGCGACCCAATCACCGTACAAAAGCAAAATACAATAGTGTTTGCTCAATCACATAGTCGATTTGACTTATCAAAATAAAGAACGATTAAGAAACCGATTGACAATAATTATGATCGCGCTTCTTCCAAATATATGTTAAATATTCACAGAGAGTAGTAAAATTGGATCAGTTTTCACATTCTTACAATAATACAACAAGTATACGTAAGGTTGATATACCTTTGTCCGATTTGTTATGGACATCCGAAATTTGCCGTACAACGTGCCAAACAGGAGACTAGGTATCGGAAATAGTGTCTTATCTCTCAGAGGGCTTAGCAAGATCAATAAATATATGTGGAAGAACAATAATTGGTATACAATTGTAGCACATGAATCATAATGATTAAATATAAGAAACATTATCGTGTGTTTTGTATGAAATATAGAATCCGCCCATAAAATATATATTTATAACGCACAGAACCACTTGATATATTAAACACTACATCTTCACAACATTCAACAAAAGCAGGGTATACGTGTGTGATGCAGGCGAGTCCCGGCAACAAATATAACGGTGCACTAACGCTGGGATAACAAGAGTTTACAACTTGCACAAAATATAACACCACCTTGAGAATATCTGCAAATGAAGCCCCAGTTAATATAGCACCGTAGAATCACAGTTGCAAAATTTGTCACTTAATGAAAGACACAATTGTGGAACAATTATTCCAAACAAGCACAAAATGTAATGAAGTCTTGTAAATGGTTTTCTCCATAAGTGACGTCACAGTTCTGCCAACGCTTTGATGTAGTACTTACATGTAACTCCTTTAAAAAGATAGTCTTTTGAAAATCAATGAATGATTTATATTCATCAGTTGTTTAACGGAAAGCCCGATCTTTTTTTCCTGATTATGATGCTTTTGATTGCGAAATATTGTTAAAAAAATTGCAACCATTGATTTTCTCCGGAAGTGACGTCAGAGCTCTGTCGGAGGGCAGTGTTTCCTTAAAGCTTCATAGAAAAGATAAGTCTTTTAAAGAACCATTTATGATGTACATGCATCTGTTCGTTCAAGGGATGCTGGACTTTCTTTCCGGTTTGTGATGTTTTTGTTTTCGAGCCATTAAAGGCAAGAGTCATATGGAAACTTGAAGTCTTCCATTGGTAGAGCTCTGTGTACTAGGCGAACACAAATGTCTCGTGTGGTAACCTAATAGTCCTCACTGCGGTGAGGATTCTATGTCTAAACCAACAAAACTGGATAGTGTACCAGAAGCACGGTTCGTCAAATTGCCTCCGCCGGCAGGGTTGTAGTCATTCATATTCGTGTGAGTGTTTATGTATTTGTACAGAGCATAACTCACGCATACATTATCAGGACGTTTCGAGAATGGGCCAATGACAAATCAATTACGTTTATGTGTGGACCAGGCACATGATCCGGACTTAGGAATGTCATCAAGGAATATTCACAAATGTAATGCACCTGAGAATATCGGCCACCTGGCGGAAGCTTGCATTCCTTAGAAATCAGACTTTTAGTTCTCACTTTTGTTATCGAGAAGTCTGTTAACATTTTTTCATAACGATTCCTTGGCGTGCAATACCCCGATCTTGATCGGTCTTGGAGCCTCATAAAAGTAGTACGTCATTCAGCCGATTAGGGATTTACCCTAGCAGAATTTTAACATTTAATTTGCTTTAATTACGTTATTCCTGCATTTACTTTTCTACGCTGAAGTCGACATGGAGAGAGTACATGACAACCGTATATTTGGGAAAGATTCCAAGTGATCAAGCAGTAAAAGAACAAAAAATATTGAAAGGAAAAAGATGCACTTGCCCTGGGTATGTTTACATACATTTAAAGTTAGCACAATTTGAAAAAAACCCTATATCTAACATCAATCTAAAATGTGTTTGAAATCCATATATGGTCGCATTATTTTAAACCTGTTGAAGTGGTCTTTCTGATGGTATTCTTATTTTTAACATTTCGTTCATTTTCACTAGATATTTTAACATTTTGAACATGTTTATTTTAAAAGATCTACTATTTAAATTAACAGTACCAGTAAGCCATTTAGTGGACTAATATTAAACTACATGACATTTTCGTTTTTAGTCTATAAAAAAATAAAATTAGGTTTACAACCAGAAAGAAGACTAGGTTTAATCAATGCATACTTTATGGGACTGTTATGAAATTTAAAAAAAGTTTGGATTGATTTTCGATATAGGGTTTTTTCCCAATCACATTACCTTAAAGTAAGACTTATGCATTTACATTACAGTACATGAGACCATAGATAAAATTTCTTATTTTTTTGTCATTTTGGGATAAAGGCACTGCCGTTCCAAGGCAGGTACGTTTTTGAAGGTACGTTTGTTGATATATCATGGGACACATCGCATATAAATAGAAATTGGAAAATTTATGGCAACAAGGAATACTTTGTGACCAAAAACGAAAAAAATTATGTATGTTGTTGGTTAACAAAATGCAGGGTAAATTCGTTTTTGTCAGAGCACACTTTGTGACAAATGCTACACTCCCACGGATTTGATGGTCCATGAAGCGACGCGTGCAAAAAAAACATGCCACGCTCGAAGAAAACAATGTTACAATATTGGCAACGAAACAGCTTGCCCTGTGACATATAATATGAGATAACGTCCTCGAGATCGGGTATCCCTGGCAACGGGGCGGCGTGTTGTACGCCCGCTTCTTTGGTCTGACGTAACACTTGCGTAATCGGGGGAAGCTGTGCAGTTGGACGTGACGTCACAGGTGCAGGGGAGGGCATGCTGCTAGGCAACGACGACGTTGGGGGAGACAACATTGGGTTAGGCATTTCTTGCGCTGGACCAGGCATCGCTAGCCGGTTTTCTGTAATCATCGGAGGAGGAAAACTTGTGAAAGTTGGCATAACTCTTTGGGACCGGCGGGAGAAAAGTTCATGAATGGCGGGAAGTGCTGCCCCCTGGGCGAGCTCATGTGAAGCAGCATCAATCGTGGCGGGAATGTGGCCCAGACCAGGGATAGCGGCTCCCCCTGGCGGTCCGTATGCTTGGCCGACACCACCGAAAAATGGCTGCCGAACCGGCGTGTCTACAGTCCTTCGGTGGGGGTCTTCATACCGCGAGATCTCGTGTGCCAATATGTCGTCGGCGGTACGTCGCCCGTCTGTCTCCCCCACACCGGAAGTTGATAAATTCTCCACACCGTTGACTGACGTCACCATCGGCCTACCTCTATCCGCGCATGCGCTGTCTGGCAGATTTTCATCCACTTCCTGTTTCACTACGATGTTGCATAGCTGGGGCTGGCCTGCGCGCGCAGCTGCTGCACTCAGATGGGACGCAATGTCGTCGATCCGCTGTCTCGCCCCGTGAGGCGACTGCTGGTCGAGGGGAAGGGGACAGGACGGGTTTGTACTAGTTGGGGACTCCGACGGCGGGGTGATGGGTTCCACGTTTTGCTCGCCTGGGGGATCGGGTGTTTCTGTGCTTCCGCGCCGTACTGTAGGTCTTGTATCTATCACCTTTAAATAATCATATATCAAGATATTACATAAATATAATTAAATAAATATAACTTTTTAGGATCTGTGTCACAAATTAAAAAAACATGTATGGTTCAGTATGTATATTTATATTACGTCTCGTCAAATAATATCAAATATTAATTCCACTACATGTTCTAACGTCAGGCAAGCAAATAGGTAGAACCTCTAAGTAAGCCGCCAAGAAAAAATTTGGTTTATTCTAATATATGTGAATTTGTTTATTTGGGAAAAAAAACTGATAGAATCGTGCGGATATTCTATGGTCATAATATATATAAGCCGAAATCAAAGAATATATATATATATAAATATATAAATATAAATATATATATATATATATATATATATACTAAAAATATTTTTCAAAATTACAAACGACCTTTATATCAAGTTCTTTAAACTAATTATCATAATTATGCTCATTAAAGGTAAGCTTATTTCACAAATCTACGTATCGCAATGGCTAAGAGATAGCAGTAAGTTTATAAAGCCCCTGCCAGGTGTCGCCACCTTCACGCACCTGTGGATGGTGACGTTCTACCATATGACGGTTGAGGTCGGCTTGCGACGCCGCCGCGTATTTACACACGTTACACGTCAGCAGGGACTGAGGGTGGGCAAATAAATGTTTCTTCAATTGGTCCTCCCTGTCAAACCTCTTGGAACACAGACTGCAGTTAAACGGTTTCTTGTGTACTAACCTGGAAAATGAAAGGAAAGCGTGTAACAAATGATACGAATGGAAATCCGCTCCATATAGTAGTCTGCCACTCATTTTGAATTTCCGTATCCTATTGGACTTTTCCACTCTGCATGTCTCTCTCTCTCGCTCTCTCTCTCTCGCTGTCTCTCTCTCTCTCTCTCTCTCTCTCTCTCTCTATATATATATATATATATATATATATATATATATATATTTATATATATATATATATATATATATATGATATATGATATTATATCATCCTAAGTACCAGCTGGGCCCTAGAAGAGCTTCACTTATCTGATGATAGCCCGGGTGTTGATACCATACGTCGGCATGGAACTCAAGAGTAATAACAAGATTCTCCAACATGCTCACATTGCCTTATACATACATACATACATACATACATATATTTATATATATATGAGATGCAGAGATGGACAGAGTCAATGCGATGGGTTAATACATGTCAGTATCCCGGGCTGACCGTCTCACTTATACAGATGAGATCCATCCCTAATGACTAAAAGAGGTCACTGAAATATCGACCTCTCATTGTACGTGTACAGTGTGTGTATAACCCCGAGCAGGAGACGGCATACGGGTAATGTGACAGAACTATGACATATAGGCCATATCCAGAATAAAGCTATACACAAATATGACGCAGCATTAATATATAGGCGTGTCTGTGTGTCTTTGTGTATGACATGATGTGCACATTTGTGTGTGAGCGTTAAAAGGTCATCTGTAGTTCAACTGTACAACTGACTTGTTCAACGAACGATCTATCCTTGCAATTTTCACTTTAAAAAAATTATATAATGGATTTTCATTAAATTACAGCCGTACATATACATACATACATATATATAATGAGTGTAAAATAAAAGAGTAGTTACATAAATATATATATATATATATATATATAGAGAGAGAGAGAGAGAGAGAGAGAGAGAGAGTAAAGCAGAGACAAAAATAACATAAAGATGTAGAATGTTCAAATGACCATAAATAAAAATATATAAAGCAAACTGGTATTAGTACATTTATGTATCTACTTCAGCGTGTAGATAGAGACACCGCAAAATCAAGAGCTGACACGTAGGAGGGAGTCAGCCGTACCATTTATCCCGCCCGCATCACGTGCTAACCATAGAAACAGAACGGTTACAGTGAAACGAAGTGCGGACTCTAAACAGCTGGGGAAATGACTGCACAGGAGAAAATATGCTGGTAAAAATGACTAAAAATGACTCTGCGGCTCTGCCCGGCCCACAATATGTCTGTCCAATATGTACCATGGCATGTTATATATATGTCACACGGCACGCGTCTGTCTTGTGTAAGGAATTATTCATATTTATACCTTGTGGTAGTGTTTTCAACTAATAATTCCTCCGAGGAGGAGGTTATGTTTTTTACTCCGTATGTTTCCTTTTGTTAGGTTTAATTGGTTTGTTTGAACCGATTTCCATTAATCTTCATGGAGGGATGGAACAAGGGACAGATCGACTATTTTTTGTCGCAACTATATTAACTATATATCCTAACTATATATATATATATATATATATATATATATATATATATATATATTTAAATATATATATTAACATGTTGTCATAAACAAAAGAACTATAATCTTATATTTCCTGTGCTTATAAGCAAAACACACACACATAAATAAACATATATATATATATATATATATATATATAAGCTTTACTAAGATAGTAATGTTTGATATTCAGAGGTCTTATAATCGCACGATTCATAAGGATGAACTTATACACATATGACACGTACATGGGTTACTTAAGAAAGTCTATAATGACAACCACAAAGTCGTATATGAACAAACCGGTGTCAGAAAACGAACAGCTTATATTCTATGCCAAAAAAAGATATTATACGAGCACAGTGTGTGTTGTGTTATAGTCAGTTCACACGCGAGGCGACTTGCACTTAAAACATCCGCCTCATATCAGCGTATAGCACTGAAATAGACATGCCGAATCAACTTATTTTGTGTAAAATTGGTTGTAAAGCCTGCCGCACATGGTATCCTTTGAAAAGGTGTCGAAATACAAAGAAAAGAAAGTGACCCAAGGGTCATGACACTCATCTTGGCTGAAAGTGAAAGAGTGACAAGAAATGCTGAGAATATCAACAGAACCTCCTCTGTTGAAAACAAAACGGAAGTGGAAAACGCAAGATTTTGTGGGGAACTGTCACGTTTCTATATCGTTTTGATATCTGCCAAAATTATTTATTTTCGGATGTATATAAAGGAATATTTTTACATTCCGATTTCCCTGGTACTTATTGCAAATTAAATGCACGTGCCGGTATAGGACCAAGGTTACATTATGCACCGTGTAAAGTTGGTATTGCAGAGCAATTTGTTAGGCACTTGTATACAAGTGAGCTAACAAACACATGTATACTGAAAAGTGAACAATAACCTGGCCTTATTTAGCCGAAAACTCCGAAAAATTGAATTGGCTCTTCAGAAAAAATCACCCACCTGAATGTACTTATACAAGATGCTAAAGTTCCAAGTGAAATATGTTATATATTAATTGGCAGACATTAACCGATATACGTAACCTAAACATATGCCTTTATTCTAATTCCGTGTAGAAAACCAACTAACAAGTGTATTTGAATTATATTCAATAAGTCGATACGTAAAGCTTGGCGCCAAAAATGAGTAAGCCACGGGCATTTGGCAGTGCCAGCGATAGCAACCGTCGCAAAATAGCCGAGGTATATACAGTTATATATACACGTGCATGTTTTCAAAACCAATCTACATACCGAAGTTCAAATATTCTCTGCAATGAGTTTTCATTTTATTTTCTTGTAAATGCTTCGGTGTTGTATGTCGAAAGAGTTAGAGAAAGAAATTAGTCTTTGCAATATCGACGTCATAAAAAGGGAAAAAGGGTGGGTATATTATATATATATATATATATATATATATATATATATATATATATATATAGTTATATATAACTTTTCAAAACTCTCACTACGTGCATGGTGTCATTTTTTAAAATCACACAGGTTAAAGGGTGTCATGAATCGATGCTTTGAACAATTCAGAAAATCGCAAAAACAGCCCTTGCCTCCGCGTAAATATAGAAATACACCATTGACGCTACGATATATAATATAATCGATTTTTTATGTTCCTGCGTACACATATCTGCTTCGCCTAGTCCTTGAATGCTTCTCTCTCTCTCTCTCTCTCTCTCTCTCTCTCTCTCTCTCTCTCTCTCTCTTTTGAAGATGAGTGTTTGACAACTCCGACATTTATGTTCGCCAAGGATCTAACGTGACTATAAGGCTTAATTGTGAGCAGAGTATACAGATCGCCTGCATGTGGAGTCACGTTTGATTTATAACAGCAAAACAATGAATGAACCATTTTTATTAAAGCGACAATAGTTTGTGAACCAGCAAGAGCTTTATGACGCACCATGGCAGCTTCAAGCATATTAAAAATTAACCTGTATTGAACAAGAACTGTGGCGTGTATTGTTCCATTAGGTTTGTGCAATTTTGATCGGAAGGGTTTGCGCGCATCGTGTGTGTACATGTGTGTGAGCAAGGGTCATACAAGGACTAAATAATAAAATAGTCCATGCTGTTCATGGAGTTTTCAAATGACACGTACAGTGCATGATTTAAATAATTGACAAAGTGCTTTCATGTCGTGCCCCTGTTATTTTTTCGAAACAGTTATCCAGTTACAATAATTCAAAGAAATTTCATAAATGTCAGGACAGTTAAGCATGGAAAATAAATATTCAGATGTTCGTGACTTTTTGAGAGTTTACAGATATTAGTACTTAATTATGTGAAAGAAAAAAGTGAGAACGAGACATTACAAATTGTGCACATGTTGTAGTATATGCTTTATCAGGTCACCCGTAGCTGATAACATTTCACGCGTGTAGCTGTACAGAAAGCGAACGTTCATCTAATTACCATACATGGTTGTACGTGTATTGTACACATACTTATCATAAACGGAAGGTTGAACGGTAGCGAAAGCAAAGATATATGCTAAAAGGCCGACTATCGTGGGACCGGACTAAAGTTCAAACACCCGTGAACCATTCCCATGCATATATACAGACAGTATAGTTTCAGTATATATATATATATATATATATATATATATATATATATATATATATATATATATATATTATAGTATATTATAGTATATTATATATGTATATATAATATGTATATTATATATGCCTATGACTTTTACACACACAAAAGATAACATACCATAAATCCTGTCACTTAGAGAACGAGATATTTCAATACATCTAAAATTCCTAAACATCGAGGGTTCATTGAAATTCAGTTTTAATTGGATGTGACATACAGAGGTATTAATTCCACAAACGAAATACTTATTAAAAAACGACCCAAGTATAGCGAGATCTCAATCTGATCTCCCACAGTGTAAGCGTTGTAGCCAGGTCTGTTAGACAAAGGAGCTGTAATTAAATTAACTTCAAAATGGTACTCCGGAATCTGAAGAGTTTTTTCAGCAGATCAGTCAACACGCTATACTGATATCGCTATTATATATATATATATATATATATATATATATATATATACATATATGTACACATATATATTAGCATTTTCATTTAAATCGATTTCTAGTTATATTACACCTCAAGAGCTCTTACACGGCAATGTGAACTCGAGTTTGACAGGAGGACATTAATACAGACCGTCTTCCCAGCACATTGCGGTTACATACAGGGCCAGCGCTTCTTGGGTAATCGTACGGAAGTTCCCTTTAAGTCAAAGGACCACGTGATCTTTAAAGTAAGGTAACCACAAACTGACAATTATGTAGCTTTTTATTAAATACGAAACTAGACGTGGTCTACACATCAGTCAGTCTTTAGATATGTACAGATTTCTTTACATGTTGTGGAGTTTGCTCGGCAGTCATGCCGAAAAATGCACAGCAAGGACTGACTTTGGTGCTCACATGTGGCGGAGACATTTACTAATACGACTAAAACCAACTCACAGAAGCAATATTCAAGGAACGCTCGCAATATTTGCAAAATTAGTTGGATAAAAGTCTGATGTTGGCTGTGGTATGAGCTCTGCTAGTGGTGTATTTGTTTTATTAATGATTGTGCCAAAGCATAGAGGAAACATTCATCGTGACACCTAGAGACCTCAATAGATGTTTCCTCGTGCCCCTGTGGTTTGGTTTGACGAAGGGCAAGATCATGATAAGGGTAGCATTGAACCTTGTGGGGGGGGGGGACCTCAGGCAAATAATCATGTTATACAGTCAGCAAATATACACGCTATTACACGTATACATGCAAAACTCATAAACTAACACTCACACCGTGCATGTGAAGATAAATATGTGATTGTGTGTTAGAATATATATATATATATATATATATATATATATATATATACACCCTTCCTGGAGTAACTGAGCTAATATATAATCAAGACACTGTAAGATATTTTAATATAGATATAGAGAAAATATAGATACCGGTATATAGACCATTATTTAATTAATCCAAATCAGTCAGGCTCGGGGTTTATAAACAGTAAAAGCACATTTTAGATAACATACTTAATTATTTATAAAATGCAATAGTATGTTACAGTACCGGGTTCGTCGGCAAGTTCAGCGCGGCTCGGGGGCCACCAAACCACACACAGTGAGCGAGTGTACAGCCGTACTCGAGTGTCGGCACGCTAGCTGTACATAGAGCCTCGGGGACATCTGATATATACAACACGTTGCCAATATCCCCGTGTATCTAGTGCAGGGAGACCGCATGTTGCTTCGAGCGTCGTGAAACGTCAGGTGTCGCGGGAGAGAAATTCCCCCGGCAATACGTTATATATTTATTCAGGGGGAGGGGTGCGGTAACTGGGAGTGCCTATTAACGCAGAACTACCCCTTCATACAATAAATGACCAGTTACATCGGCGTCGAAGACAATGACAATACCATATTTACTTTTCCAAATTTTATTATAACCGAGGCTTCCCTGTCCAAAAGCGTTTTACTGGAAAAAACTTAATATTCTTGAGTGTGGCTGAAAAAGAAGTAATCGATTCAAACGAAGTCGTACCCTCAGTACAGATGTTACTGTCTCCGCCAGGATGGTACGCGTTCATTTCACATTCATGGGGGTGGTGTGTGTGTTTGTTCACAACCTAACTCAGGCAGTCATGAATGGAATCTCATTAAATTTTCAGACCAATGAAGAATCGATAAGATTTCGGTGTGGATCCGGCACATTATCCTGCTCCAGGCACGCGTTGAATGGCGGAGTCTTGTATTCCATTAGAATGTAAATTTCTAGGTTGAACTTGCAACCTACAGCTGTGAATAAGTGTTAAAACTGGCATTTTTCCACTCATAAGTAATGAAAGGTCCTCTACCTCATGGTAGAATAGATGGCAATCCCCGTCATCTCCCATTCCCGGGGCTGCTTAACCACTGCAACCCTCTTCTAGTCCTCCCGGGAGAGTATCGAGTATTTGACCGATTAAATAAGCCAAGCAAACTTTACCCGTTTCTGGTGCACATATGTTTCTTAAAGATGGCATGTAAAGAGAGTTTAAGGTTTAAATTTGGTTACATTGTTTGGATTCGACATGCTGTTCTGATTTCGGTCCGAATACTTGCAGGCTTATTTTTTTTTCATGAAATAGACGCCAGAGCGGCTCGATGAATCAAGGTGTATGTGAAGCGTAGCCACTGACTAGGTAGTATGAAGCTGTCGTACACCGACAAACCTGTAGTTAGGCCATAATATTATATAATGTAGTATTGCATAGTTTCCTATAGTAAAGTATAGTAGCGTACAGAATAATAAAGTATTATACTTTTATAAATTTCATTTTTATTTGAAATTACATTATATTCGCTTCTATTATCGTATATAACATTATAATATGTGATATTATATAATATTATATTATAAAATAATATTTTATGTTATATTATACTGTATTGAATATTATATCAATGTGAGTTCTGATAAATATAAACGTATCTGAAAAATGAATTATTGTGCACAGCATGTGCAAGACATATTCAATTAAGTGTGAAAATACACAAGAACACATATAAATCTGTAGTTTTATAAACATTAATGCAGGTAGTAAACTGGTTATGGTTGGAAAGACACGGTGTGAGATTTGTATGTCAAATCCTCATACATCACTAAACTGAGTCTGGCTCACTCACCGACCCAACGAAACAACTTGTTCTTCTGCCAGAAAGATCCAAAGAGATAAACTACCACGGTGTCACAGGAAACCATTCTCCCCGGACAAAGTGACCCCCCCCCCCCCTTACGATTCTACCACAAGAGATGGTTACGCATCGTTCGAAATACTGTAATTGTAATAATATCATATGAGATGATATGGTACAATATTGTATGATAATTGGCTATATGATATATATTTGAGCACAAGAGTACATAGAAAAGTCGGATCACTCCATAGCGTATGGGAATCGAACCCATGACCTTCCGATCGCCGGTCGTTTTTTGCCGGCAATCGGATGATCATGCATGGGTTCGATTCCCAAACTGATTGATCCGAATTTTCTGTGTATTACTCTTCTATATGCAATGACCAGCGTGGTTATTCTTATATCTCTCTATATAACATTACAGCATATTATAAGATTACATCTATTACATAGTATTATACTTTGTTATACTATGCTGCATCATATTTTACATTTATGAGCTTTCATCGACCCTCCTGGGTAAAAGGTCCCCCCCCCCCCCGAAATCTAGGTTCAAACACTGAAGATGTCATTCACAGTTCATTACATAATTTATACAATAATATATTATAACTTATATCATAGTTATTAACAGCATTATACATTATATCCTTTATATTTTAATATGTTATTTTACAGTTTGGTTTATATAACACTTCATTATATTATGCTTATCTGATTTTTATTTTATATTACATTATACCATTTACTGATGAGGGGTTAAGGATGACCAACCTACCGATAAATTGTACACTAGTGTATTTTTTTTTATCAAAACACTTCCTACCATTTAAAAACTCTTCTGACCAAGGTTCCACGCCTTTATAAAACAAACACATAAAAACCATTCATTAATTCTCAGGATATTTTAAATCCCTATGTAAATATATACTCCTAAACGATGCTTGGATTACTATTGGCATAAGTTAACTGCTACCCCAAGGAGAATATGCGTTCATCCCCGTTCGTGTGTTTGCTCACAAAATTACTCACGCAATCAGACTCAGAAAACATTGCTTAATAAAGCAGCGGTTAAAATATAAGGAGACCCGAGACGACCGCAGAGCATAGACGCCGAGGGAGGAGGGCACATTTACTCAAAGCAGCGCCAAGATGATAACTGGAATTAAATTCAGTTTACCCCCGGGGGTAATCTGATATCGGACGTTAACCTAGCGTCTTTACACCGGCCACATGTTATGCCCCTGCACCGCAATACTGGACACGCGAGCAGGTTAGGTACTTTAAACATATAGTATATTTCCCAGACCCATGTATAGCATTTGTGCAACCTTTACATTCTAAACAGAGGTGACTAGATATCACTCGAAGCGTGCATACCTCAGTAAAAGTTGTGAGATTTTTGTTTAATGAAATGAACAATGACCTAGAAAGAAGTCAGGAACCACACCCACCTCCGCCAGGATTCTGACCAAACTACGCAGCAACACATGAAATGTTTCTAACTTTTCCCATTTTAGGTCACCTCTATGACAAAATTAAGTAACAATGACCTCATTTCTGGCACGTACATAAGAAACTTATTGAGGAGTATTTATGCTAAGTATTAAAAAAAAACAGAGAGGTAGTTTAGATATTAAGCAGACCTGTAATGTGACAAAGTATTCAATTTGAAAATGATGTGGTTCTTCAATAATATCTCGAAGGAACGAAGTCGCCGTGACCCAGTGTGCCTGCCTAACGGACGAATGACAGACAAGGCGAGGCGACTAAAATTTGTCTTAGTTAAAGACCATGTCAGAAACTACCTCAATTAACCCCAAGAGACCCATAATTTGACTCGTACAACAAAAATAACATAATATATAAAAGGCTTTACTGCGAACCGAATTTCACTAATTCAACAGTAGTAGTTTTGCACTCGCTACCCGGAACTCTAGAATTTGTAATCTAAACTACTAAGCCACAGCTAAGCGGCCAAATTATTGACGGGGTGCGTACGTCCCTGCGACATTCATCACTCGCACATGGGGATCAGTGCCGCCAAGACCGGGCAGGGCCCACACCTGTGAAACCAGTGCGATTGCGAGACTGCCGCGTCAAGATCGTGGACCACGGCACATGTACTCGATAACAGCGACCCCCCCCCCCCTCCCCCTTATAAACCGCCGTATGCTAACTAAAAATCAGATAAAACAGACTAAGGCGTGTTATCTCTAGCCACAACTCAACGTTACGGGACAACGTGTTGTGCGCGAGGTAACTACTCGCCCGTAGAAGCGGTGTTGAAAAACGCCGGCAAAACAAGATTCACAGCGCGGTGTAGTCACGTTATTAATTCGCAGCGTGTACTACGCGTTTCTGAAGTCCCGCGAAACCGTCCCAGCCCGGCACACCAGCGTATCACACCAATAGGTCGTATCGTGTGACACACGTGTGTGTACAGGCACATGAATTAGAACTGCATGGTCTCTCCTAATCTATATAATGTACTGTGTCTTATCAGTTGATATCATACAAGTATATGTTACTAATATAAACACCGATAGACTTACTTACACTTCCCTACATAAGGTGTTTTATTATGAATTTGATTATATTATATTTTGTTTGATCCATTAAAAACAAGCTGCATCTATACAGGTTTACGTGTCACTAATATTGACACTGACAGGCCTGCTAATATCTCCCTACACAAGGTATTTTATATTATATTATACTTAATTTTATCCCTTTTAAATGAGCTGCATCTATACAGGTGCCTCAAAATAAGTTATTATTTTAAATATGTTTTAATTATATCTGGAAATATGACCCATTGAAACTTGTTATAGTGTGCAATGCATTATGCCACAAAACAAAAATAAAACTTTTACACAAGAGTCCCTTCCATGTCATCTCAAAGTTCAGTACTTTATTAAGATTACAGGGATTAAAGGAGCCCGGTCGCCTCTGACCTCATTAAATAAGCAAGTATATTGCCGAAGATCGAACTCAGGCTATAGTTACCTTATTGTTAATCATGTAGAGTGAGTTTAATGTAATTCCAACAAATCCCTGTAAGATATCGCGGCTACACTAAACGTAGGCGGAGGGACGAACGGACGCTGCTTACACCAAAATTCAATCCGTCTCAGAGCGCGTATAACCACACAAAATACACTCTCTACAATCGACCTTTGACCTTACGGTAAAGATTCCCTGCCCTAGAATAGCCGTGACTGTAGCCGTGACGTCACGTGAATGACAAAAATACAGCACAGAAACGGACATTGGTGACAACCTCCTGTCGGACTGGTAGCAGGGCGCCCTCTATCAGATACATTCTGGCAGTTTCCTACAGTTAACATTTCCGAGCCTATTATGAGTGACAACATGGTTTCTTTCTGCGTCCTAAAATGTCAATAAATCGATGGGAACAGCAATTTCTCTTGGCCCTGTCAAGGAACCAGTGTTTATATATAATTCACAATATTATTGGTTAATAGGTCCCCGATGAAGCTCCAATTTTTCCCTTTTTTAACGTTTTCCGATAAATGTACGTTCTTGCAGACACACAGACACCAACGATGCCCTTTTTATCAGGGCAGCTCAATGGCCTGCAGTTTGCACTGTCTGTTATTAATGACAGATGAATGATAAACTAGAATGGCCTTGTTTAGATATACGTCTCCCCCTATATGCAATCCCAAAACATTAGGGGTGAAATATGCACTATCTCAAAACAATGATTCTAGATTTCAGCCGATTTGACTTTGAAGGTCAAGGTAACCGCTTTTCAAATTCCAATGAGATTTTGGCAGAAAGAACTGGTGTGTCTTATTTGAAGAAAAAATCGTCAGTACTTCCAAAGTTTTGGGGGTCACAATAATCCTAGAATTGCATAAATTTGACCATGAAGATCAAGGTCAAGGTCACTGGATTTTGAACTCCTTCGAGATTTTCTTAGGAACAATTAGTTTTTAAAAGTTTGGAGAAAAATATGCAGCCCTTCAAAAGTTATCAAGTTCACAAGACAATAACTATAATTCGGCCGATTTGACCTTGAAAATCAAGGTCATCCGATTTTTAAACAAATCCGAGAACATGGTAGTATCAATTGGTGTACCAAATTTAGGGACAAAATGTGAAATACTTAAAAATATGTGAGGTTTCACATTTCGGCCAATTTGACCTTGAAGATCCTGGTCAAGATCACCAGGTTCTCCGAGAACTTGGTAGAAACAATTGATGTACCAACTTTGGGGTTAAAAAAATAAACACTTCAAAAGTTGTGAGGTTCACAAAATATCCTACAGACGACGAAGACGACTGACGACGACAGACAATGGCACTGAAATAACATGTCTCCCCTGAAACGGGGGGGGGGCATAATTAAGTTATTCGTATGATAATAACGATATATTATTGCATGGATAAGCTTTTCCCAGTTATACAATGCACAGGATAATTATAACCTACATTTATGACATAACAGCGCATCTGGGTTTTCCAGAACTTCGACAATATTTTTTTCGCCACAGCTGGCCATAAACATGCCTCAAACGATTGGATTTTCAAAATTTTCTACGCCACGACGTGCTACGATTTCCACGACCTAAAACGATCGCCGGAAATGACGACACCATGCTCACACCCTCTAGCCATGACAACACGACACTCAGACCTTCTAAAATAACTGATAGGGGCCTGTGAGTCATGATGCAAGTCATAATCAAATGTCGGATCAAAATATCTGCTTTGCGGAAGTATTTGAAATCAGAGGCTTATATGGCCATGATATATTTGCTAAATAATGAAGAGAAAATGTTGTTACACAAAAGTAATTACATTAGTTTCATCCTTTCTTCTCTATGGCACCGATTCACACAAAGCTGTCAAGCCATCATGACGGACGCAGAGACAAACTTTCCGAGTAAAACCAGTCTCGTTATTAATAACTGCTACATGAATATACGTAAGTCAACCGTGAATGTAATATTTAACATTTTCCCAAACAGAAAACCTCACTTCATGTCTTACTTCGGGAAAAATGACAGTTCTACAAGCAGATCAATTTGAAAAAGTACTGTTAGAAATGGCGTGCACATCTGCATGTACTTGAATTGATGGGAACCCAATAGCTTGTACTGCCACCCCAGCGTCTTCAGTCAATTAAAAATCGACGTTTGGGAGGCAGGCTGCAGCTTAGCCCAAATTTCCTGAGTGTGATTCCGGCTCCAATACACTGGAATCAAAATCCTTGAAGATCGATTCAAATTCCGTCTTCTTCGAGTCCGTATCTTTAGAAACTCGAGTCCAATTAGGTCAATGTCCGAGTCCAAAATGTTAAAAAAAAAAACTTTTTTAAAAAATGGACATGAGATCATAAAGTGTATCTCTGTTAGTTTATACATGATTTGAAAGTTGAATTATAATTACCGATACACAGGCTGAGCTCGGTACATAATCTTAACTATATACAGTGAAACCTCGTTGTATCGAACTTGCTTAAGTCGAATACCCCGCTTATGTCGAAGTTATAGACTTGATATTCCGGACAACTCTAGTTAAATTATTACAAATAAAACCCGTTTGTGTCGAACCTCGGATGTGTCGAAGTTTTCTGAGGGTCCCTTCAACTTCGACACAACGAGGTTTCACTGTATTAATCTCTATCTATGACTGAATATTTTTTTCCAGTAATTTTCTTAGAATAGTTGGTACATTTACGTCTTTATGATATGTTTTCCGATCTGAGCAACCGGCCATGCATATGTTTTCCTTTTTGACTCGAGATGATCCCCCCCCCCCTCCCCCCCCCCCCCCCCACCAAAAAAAAAAATTCCTGAACTCCGATTCCGATCGAGTCCACGAAGTCTCCGAAAAAGTGGACTCGTTTTCAGTTTCGAGTCCTACGTCATTGGCTCACGCAACACGATTGCGACACTTTGCTGCCGACTTGTTCTTAATTATAGTAAAGGTACAACTGTCTAGTAACACCTTATCAGCCACTTCTCAACACACACATGTCAACTGATATTATTTCCTCCGCCAGGGTGGTATGCGTTCACCCCCGTCCGTACGTTTGTTTGTGTGTGTGTGTGTATTTGTTCACGACATAACTTACGCAATCATGAACGTCATCTCGTGAAAATATCAGGGCATTTCGGGGAATGGGCCAATGAAGAATCCAATGGATTTAAATGATTTTTTTTTTACATCTGCAATTTTTTTATTTAAAAAAAGGTGTACAGCATACCATACAATTAAGATACTCATGTTCGATCGTATGTATCTTCTATATATATATAGTATTGTACACGAGTTCTCACCTATGTAAGCACAAGTTTTTGTTTGACTCCAAACAGGTTATACGCATGATTAGCTCTTGCTATAATTATAGGTGTGGCACTGGTGTGCCAGAGTGTTCCATTCTCGACCACGAAATTTGCAGAAGAGATTTATCCCTTGTTGTCCAGTCATGCTAAAAGTAAAACTGAGGAGTTCGGTGAATAATTTTACAACCGATCAGGCACAATGGCGAAATATATGCCTATAGAGGTGCTGAATTTTATTTCTTTATTGTTTTAGTTTTTAAATTTCGGCACGAAAATGAAAACTAATTGAAAAATCAGCGCCCGCCCGCCCGCCCCCTCTCACTCTCTTTATTTCCCTTTCTTCTCTCTCTCTCTCTCTCTCTCTCTCTCTCTCTCTCTCTCTCTCTCGTTGTCTATTATCTGTATTATCTGTATAATATCGTGAAATATTTTTTTTGGAAACTTTAGTGAATATTATATATTTCGTTCATCTTTATGAGCAAGATTTTTTTTTAATTCCTAGAGAATGTATATATTTCTTTATTTAATCAATTTTATATAGTTGCAATAAAACTATTGTCCAAAGTGCTCAAATGCAAGGACCCAATGGCAAGGGGGGGGGGGGATGGTGGAAGTTACAACACCCTTGCATATACATACAGTATTTTAAATTTAATTTTAATTTCACAGTGCTTACAGGAAAAACAAAAAGTTTATTCATAATTATGAGATATATAAAAACAGACAGAGAAAGACATGGAAAAACAAAGCAAATCACTTTAATTCCCTTTCTACTGGGGCAGGAAAATAATGAAAAATGTTTGAATTAGATACTCATTTTTCATTTACAAGTTTATATATAGATATACTTATTTAAATAATAAATGTACATTTACGGTATAACATATATATCTAAATATTTAATTTGATTCACAATTCTAAGTTGCATCAACATTTATAGCTAATTTGGTCTGGTATCACATTTTGCGCACAGATATGCCGGTAATTATTATTTTTATAAAATGTATTTTTTTAAATTTGCAAACAAAAAATATCTGAAAACTAGGGATCCATTGGTCTCGACGCTCAGCTGCATATGTCTATATATAAGGATGCATGTTTATGAGGTTTTCCAAAATATTTGTCCTGTGATCAGTTTGAAGCTAACCTGTCTACCCAAACTGGAGTTATCATCCATAAACTAATCTGTGAATGGATGGGCCCTGTTACCTTAACCTTTGACCTTGAGACCCCAAAATCAAACGGAAACTTCCCCTATTGGAGGGTGCACCAAAGTTGATGATGGAAGGACTGAGATGAAAAGTTTGGCTTAAAATGCATCCACAATCTTTCTAAAGAAGTGGGTCCTGTGACCTTGACCTTTAATCTCATGCCCCCAGAATCAACAGTGCTTACTTTAGTGGTGGGCAACATATAAGTCAAGTTTGAAACCAATATTTCAAACCAAACTGGTGTCATCATCTGAAAACTAATATGTGGATTGATGGCCCCCGTGACCTTGACCTTTGACCTTATGACCCAAAAATCCATAAGTTACTTCCACTATTGGCAAGTGAGCAACATCTGGTTGGGATGAAAAGTTTGGCTTAAAATGCATCCACAATCTTTCTAAATATATGGGTAATGTGACCTTGACCTTTGACCTCATGACCCCAAAACTGAACAGAATCTTCCCCTATTGGCAGGTTAGCAATATCTTAAAGATGGAAAGTTTTGGATAATAAGTTTGGCGTCAAATGCATATGCATTCTTTTTTAAGAAATGAGTCCTGTGACCTTGACCTTTGACCTCGTGAAACCAAAATCATATAGGTTCTTGCTTTAGTGGTGGGCCACACGTAAGTCAGGTTTGAAATCCATGTGTCAATACAACCTGGAGTCATCATCTGGAAACAAATTTGTGTGGATAGACGGATGGACAGACAGACAGACAAACAGACAGGGTGATAACTATATGGCATCCACATGTGATAAAACAAGGGACCTATGGGTCACGACGCTCAGCTGTTATATATGATAAAAAAATATTATTTAGAAATGAGGCACATGCTGGTTTTGTGTGGTAATAAATATAAGCTGTATTATGAGTTGTTGTTGTTTAGCTTATGTATGATTTTGATAGTACCTTTGGAGACAGGGAAGAGGATTGATTTCATTTATTTTATTAACAAATGGAGTACTACTGTCACACAGATTTTGACTTGGCCATATAACTTATAAGCAGAACATATAATATAAGAGTTTAACTATTTATTAAAAAAATTACAAATATTGTCCCAAATATAATTTTTATTAAAAATAATAAGAGAATCATATGATTTTTTTAAAATGAAATATAACTGATATGATTATTAAAATAATATTAAAGAATATATTCATGAATGCATTCATGAATACATTTTGAAAGTATTTGCACGAGTATTCATATACTTTTATTTTTACCTGAATTCCCATTCTTTATGCAAGAAATTTTATAATGGAGTACATAATCATATTCGTATTTAAATACAATTACAAAGTATTTGCACCATGTCTGGTATTTATTCAGTTTTCACCAAACAATGATGTTGAGAATCCAGAATATACAAATTTCACACATTTAAATAATGATCATAAGTACCTGGTTTTATGGCTTTTATTTATATTATAAAATAACTGTAAAAAATTCATTTTGGACTAATTTCACATCAATGTACACACTAGACACAGTAGGAATCTAGATTAATATTATCAACTGCATCTTTGTCTATCATTAATTTCCTTCATATAATCCTTAATGATTAGTAATGAATAATATGATTTACTTCTTTATCATTAAAAATGAACTGAAAAATGCTATAGGTGACTGCATGGTGTTATTTGGAATATGTGACATTCTACCCATCGATACAAGATTCTTATATCATCAGTAACTGCAAGTTAATTTCCTGTTATTATAAACTAACAAATTCCTTTTCTATTTTACTTTAATTTGTTATTAAAAACCAATAAAAATTTATTAATTTATTGTTTATTGTTATGTTGTTGGTTAAAACTACTAGATGAGTTGGGTTGAACACCTGGATCAACTGTGGCTGGCCATAAGCTGCCTGGATTCTCCCCTCAAGCGTGCATAATTTGATGAAAGGTCAACAAGGTCAACATACAGGTGACTCAAGAGGGGCTGGAGAGAGCCAAAGTCTGACAGGGTCTCATAATAAACATTAATAAAAGCTACAATATTTGGCAAATTTCTTTCAGCTTTCTAAACTAAAAAGCTGAAATCCTTATGTGTGCATGATATGAAAATTATATCAACAGTGCTCACGGGAAACAAACGTGCCTTGGTCACAGTTGGGCAAAATTTAAGGTACTAATTTTATATTTATACTAATAACTTATAAAATTTGAAAAATTCAGAATTAATTTTGGGTATTCAATTGAATCTTGATTAAATAATGTTACATCCCTGACAAAAAAAATCTCTAGCTTCAGCAATGCCCTTGTTAAGGGAGTAAATATATTTCTTGATTTTTTACAAAGTGCATTATGTTTGGGCCCATAACTTAAAAAAAATACACAATACTGACATCATTTCTGGCATGTGCATAGTGAATGTATAGAAAAATATGTATATTATATATGATCAAAGTCAGATCAGTGGTTTTGATATTAGGCAGTCTTAAAGTGTAACATTAGGTTTTTAATGGAAAAATGAAGTTTTTCATTGATATCTCGAAGGAATTAAGTCCTAGTGACCAAATTCTTGACATGGTAGGGGATTTTGGAGAAATCTAACTGTATGCCAAATTTAAGGAACTTAGAGCTGAAGCTCGGGAGCTGAGCTCTAGCAAACTGCATAACACTAGCAATATATGACATGGTGCTTGAAAACTTGAATAAAATCTACAGTTTTTGATCAACTGGTTTCAAATTTTTGGTGTTAACAGTTGAAACGCTAACAAAAACATGCTGTGAAAATTAAATCCACAGCAGTTACAGCAAAAAAACGTGCCATGGTCAAAGTTGGGCAAAATTTAAGGTACCAATTTTTTTTTTGCTAATATTTTTAAAAATTTAAAAGATTTTGATCTAATTTTGGGTATCCAATTTAATTTTGATTAATAAAAGTAATATTACTGGAAAAAAAGTGCTTAGCTTTATTAAGTTTTGTGTTAAGTGATAAAATTTCTTTCCTGATTATTTACAAAATGCATTATGTTTGGGCCCATAACTTTTTTAAATTAAATAATACAGACCTAATTTCTGGCATGTGCATAGGAATTATATAGAGGATTATTTATAGGAAATATGAGGAAAAACAGATGAGTGGTTTTGATATTAGGCAGTCCTAAAGTGTGAAAATAGGTTTTTTAATAAAAAATTGAGGTTTTTCCTTAATTTCTCAAAGGAATGAAGTCGCAAAGACGCAGTTTTCGGCTTGGTAGGAGATCTTGGGGACATCTAACATTATGCTGAATTTTGGATTCCTAGGTCTTACGGTTTCAAAACGTGCCACATCTACGGACGGACGGACGGACGGACGGACAGACGGACGGACGACGGACAATGGACCACGACTATAGCTCAGATGACTTATAGTCAGCTGAGCTAAAAAACACACCAGGTTATGACACTAGATGTAATTACAGCTGAGAAACTGACATGATTGTTGTCATGTTGGACGGCCGGACGGACGACGGACAAAGCGCCATTCCTATACCTCAGTTGACTAACAGTCAGCTGAGCTAAAACAAGAGACCCATGGGTCACGGCGCTCAGCTATTATATATGATAAAAATATGATTTGGGAAAGAGGCACATGCTGGTTTTGTGTGGTAATAAATATAAGCTTTATTATGAGTTGTTGGTGTTCAGCTTATGTATGATTTTGATAGTATCTTTGGGGAGAGGGAAGAGGATTGGTTTAATTTATTTTATTAACAAATTGAGTGCTATTGTCACACAGATTTTGACTTAGCCATATAAGTTATAAGCAGCACATATAATAAAATAGTTTAACTATTTATTAAAATTTAATAACAAATATTGTGCAATTATAATTTTTTATTTAAAAAAAATAATAAGAAAATCATATGATAAAAAAAATATATAACTGAAATTATTATTGAAATAATATTATAGAATATATTCATAAATGCATTCATGAATACATTTTGAAAGTATCTGCACTGGTATTCAAATACTTTCATTTTTACCTGAATTCCCATTCTTATGCAATAATTTTTTTAAAGCAGTATATATTCATATTCGTATTCAAATACATTTGCAAAGCATTCGCACCATGTCTATCATTTATTTAGTTTTAGCCAAACAATATGTTGCGAATCCAGAGTACAAAATTCACAAATTTAAATAATGATCATAAGTACCTCGTTTTATGGCTTTTATTTATATTTAAAAAAAAATTAAATGTAATATATTCACTTTGGACTACTTTCACATCAATCTACACACTAGACACAGTAGGAATCTAGATTAATATTATCAACTGCATCTTTGTCTATCATTAATTTCCTTCATATGATCCCTAATGATTAGTAATGAATAATATGATTTATTTTTTATCATTAAAATTTAACTGAAAAATACCATAGGTGACTGCATGGTGTTTTTTGGAATAACATTGACATTGACATTCTATCCATCCACACAAGATTCTTACATCATCAGTAACAGTAATTTTCTGTTACTCATCAACTAACAAATTCCTTTTCTATTAATTTTTCTTTTATTTGTTATTAAAAACCAATAAAAAATTATTAATTTATTGTTTATTGTTATGTTGTTTTTCAAAACAACTACTAGATGAGTTGTTTTGGACACCTGGATCAACTGTGGCTGGGCATTAGCTGCCTGACTGCCCCAGTGTATGCTTCGCTCTGGCGTGCATAATCTGATGAAAGGTCAACACGGTCAACATACAGGTGACTGAAGAGGGGCTTGATTGAGCATTGGTCTGACATGGTCTCATAAAAACATTAATAAAAGCTACAATATTTGGCCAATTTGTTTCAGCTTTCTAAACTAAAAAGCTGAAATCCTTATGTGTGCATGATATGAAAATTATATCAACAGTGCTCACGGGGAACAAACGTGCCATGGTCACAGTTGGGCAAAATTTAAGGTTCTTATTTTATATTTATACTAATAACTTATAAAATTTGAAAAATTCAGAACTAATTTTGGGTATTCAATGGAATCTGGATTAAATAATGTTACATCCCTGACAAAAAAATCTCTAGCTTCAGCAATGCCCTTGTTAAGGGAGTAAATATATTTCTTGATTATTTAACTAGACATTTCTTGGCACCGCAGGTGCCAGAGTATCCCCAGACATAGTAGGCCCCCCTCCTTTAAGAACAGACCCCCAATTTTGGCAGCATATACTGACACTTGGCATATTTATTGTTTCTTCCATCTAACAATCCACAATCTTGTTGAAGATGTTGGTCCTGTGACCTTGATTGTTTTAAAGATGTGTCCTGTGACCTTGACCTTTGACCTCATGACCCCAAAATCAATTTGGGTCTTGCTTTTCCCAATGGGACATATGCAAGTCAAGTTTGAAATCTATCATCAATAAAGCAGGAATTATCATCCAGAAACTAATTTTTTTTTTTACAGGTGGCTCCTCTGACCTTCACCTTTGACCTTGTGACCTCAAAATTGAAAGTGTTCTTCCTCTCTTGGCAGGAGAACTATATGTGCAAGATGAAAGATCTGAGATGAAATGTTTGGCTGAAAATGCATCCACATCTTTTTAAAGATGTGTCCTGTGACCTTGACCTTTGACCTCATGACCCCAAAATCAATTTTGGTCTTGCTTTTCCAATTGGACATATACAAGTCAAGTTTGAAAACCATACATCAATAAAAGCAGGAATTATCATCCAGAAACTAATTTTTGGACAGATGGCTCTTGTGACCTTCACCTTTGACCTTGTGACCTCAAAATTGATAAGGGTTTTCCACTCTTGGCAGGTGAACTATATGTGCAAGATGAAAGATCTCAGATGAATTGTTTGGCTGAAAATGCATCCACAATCTTTATAAAGAGGTTTCCTGTGACTTTGACCTTTGACCTCATGACCCCAAAATCAATTCAGGTCTTGCTTTCCAATGGGTCAAATACAAGTCAAGTTTGAAATCCATACATCAATAAAAGAAGGAATTATCATCCAGAAAATAATTTTTGGACAGATGGCTCCTGTGACCTTCACCTTTGACCTTGTGACCTCAAAATTGATAGGGTTCTTCCTCTCTTGGCAGGAGAACTATATGTGCAAGATGAAAGATCTGAGATGAAATGTTTGGCTGAAAATGCATCCACATCTTTTTAAGGATGTGTCCTGTGACCTTGACCTTTGACCTCATGACCCCAATATCAATTCAGGTCTTGCTTTTCCAATTGGACATATACAAGTCAAGTTTGAAATCCATACATCAATAAAAGCAGGAATTATCATCCAGAAACTAATTTTTGGACAGATGGCTCCTGTGACCTTCACCTTTGACCTTGTGACCTCAAAATTGAAAGGGGGCTTCCACTCTTGGCAGGTGAACTATATGTGCAAGATGAAAGATCTCAGATGAATTTTTTGGCTGAAATTGCATCCACAACCTTTTTACAGAGGTTTCCTGTGACCTTGACCTTTGACCTCATGACCCCAAAATCAATTCAGGTCTTTCTTTTCCAATGGGTCAAATACAAGTCAAGTTTGAAATCCATAAATCAATAAAAGAAGGAATTATCATCCAGAAACTAATTTTGGACAGATAGCTCCTGTGACCTTCACCTTTGACCTTGTGACCCCAAAATTTACATGGATTATCCACTATTGGCAAGTGAGCTATATATTCAAGAGGGAAGACCTGGGATGAAAGTTTGGCTTAAAATGCATCCACATCTTTTTAAAGATGCGTCCTGTGACCTTGACCTTTGACCTCATGACCCCAAAATCAATTTGGGTCTTGCTTTTCCAATGGGACATATACAAGTCAAGTTTGAAATCCATACATCAATAAAAGCAGGAATTATCATCCAGAAACTAATTTTTTGACAGATGGCTCCTGTGACCTTCACCTTTGACCTTGTGACCTCAAAATTGATAGGGGTTTTCCACTATTGGCAGGTGAACTATATGTGCAAGATGAAAGATCTGAGATGAAATGTTTGGCTGAAAATGCATCCACATCTTTTAAAAGATGTGTCCTGTGACCTTGACCTTTGACCTCATGACCCCAAAATCAATTCAGGTCTTGCCTTTCCAATGGGACATATACAAGTCAAGTTTGAAATCCATACATCAATAAAAGCAGGAATTATCATCCAGAAACTAATTTTTGGACAGATGGCTCCTGTGACCTTCACCTTTGACCCTGTGACCTCAAAATTGATAGGGGTATTCCACTCTTGGCAGGTGAACTATATGTGCAAGATGAAAGATCTCAGATGAATTTTTTGGCTGAAATTGCATCCACAACCTTTTAACAGAGGTTTCCTGTGACCTTGACCTTTGACCTCATGACCCCAAATCAATTCAGGTCTTTCTTTTCCAATGGGTCAAATACAAGTCAAGTTTGAAATCCATACATCAATAAAAGAAGGAATTATCATCAAGAAACTAATTTTTGGACAGATAGCTCCTGTGGCCTTGACCTTTGACCTTGTGACCCCAAAATTTATATGGATTATCCACTATTGGCAAGTGAGCTATATATTCAAGAGGGAAGACCTGGGATGAAAGTTTGGCTTAAAATGCATCCACATCTTTTTAAAGATGCGTCCTGTGACCTTGACCTTTGACCTCATGACCCCAAAATCAATTTGGGTCTTGCTTTTCCAATGGGACATATACAAGTCAAGTTTGAAATCCATATGGCTATCAACACTGGAGATATCATAAGAGGTGTGTGATTTTCACCATATATGGCAATATTCAAGGTCAAGGCCACTATCATAGGAAAGGTCATGACCCCAATTTAAATAAACATCATCCCATAACCCATACCTATGTATATGCATAATATAAAAGAAATCTATCCATTAGTTTTTGACTTATAATGCTCACAGTACTGTAAGGTGGCAATTTTGGGGGTATTAAACGGCATGAAAACAAGTAAAGAATAATAGGTGGCGCCACCAGTTTCTGGAACATGACAACCCTATCCATGATCTTCCATCAACTTGATTTTAGGATAAATCCATGCAAGATTTCTTGAGATATTAAAGAATTTGTGTGATTTTCCACAAAATTGGACCTATTCAAGGTCAAGGACACTCTCCTAGTAAAGGTCATGACCTCATTTTTAATAGGCGTCGTCCTCTTACCCATATCTATACATATACCAAGTTTGGTAAAGTTCTGTGAAATATTTTTTGGGTTATCGCGCCAACAAGATTTATATGCGGCGGCGGCGGCGGCGGCGGCGGCGGCGGGACCGGTATGAAAACATAGTATCCCCCGACTTTGTCTGGGGATACAATTAAGTGCATGATGTTTGGGCCCATAACTTAAAACAATTACGCAATACTGACATCATTCTGGCATGTGCATAGAGAAGGAAAAATATGTATATTGTTTATGATTAAAGTCAGATCAGTGGTTTTGATATTAGGCAGTCTTGAAGTGTAACAATGGGTTTTTAATGGAAAAAATGAAGTTTTTCATTAATATCTCGAAGGTATTAAGTCCTAGTGACCAAATTCTTGGCATGGTAGGGGATTTTGGAGACATCTAACTGTATGCCGAATTTAGGAACTTAGAGCTGAAGCTGGGGAGCTGAGCTCTTGCAAACTGCATAACACTAGCTTGATGTAAACAATATGTTACATGGTGCTTGAAAACTTGATTAAAATCTAGTTTTTGATCAACTGGTTTCAAATTTTTGGTGTTAACAGTTGAAATGCTAACAAAAACATGCTGTGAAAAATAAATCCACAGTACTTACAGGAAAAAAACGTGCTATGGTCAAAGTTGGGCAAAATTTAAGGTACCATTTTTTTTATTTTTATTAATATTTTAAAAAATTTAAAAGATTTTCATCTAATTTTGGGTATACAATTTAATTTTGATTAATTAAAGTTATATTACTGGAAAAAAGGTCCATAGCTTTAACATTTTTTGTGTTAAGTGATCAAATATCTTTCCTGATTTTTTACCCAATGCATTATGTTTGGGCCCTTAACTTTTTTTAATTAAATAATACAGACATAATTTCTGGCATGTACATAGGAACTATATAGAGGAATATTTATGGTAAATATGAGGAAAAACAGATGAGTGGTTTTGATATTAGGCAGTCCTGAAGTGTGAAAATAGGTTTTTAATAAAAAATTGAGGTTTTTCCTTAATTTCTCAAAGGAACGAAGTTGCAAAGTCCCAGTTTTCGGCTTGGTAGGAGATCTTGGGGACATCTAACATTATGCCGAATTTTGGATTCCTAGGTCTTACGGTTTCAAAACGTGCCACATCTACGGACGGACGGACAGACGGACGGACGACGGACAATGGACCATGACTATAGCTCAGATGACTTATAGTCAGCTGAGCTAAAAACACTTGATTCAGAATTCACAATTCTAAATTGCACATTTATTTATACATGATTGGGCTCATATATTATCAAATTATGCGGACAGAAGGGTTGCATTATATTTTAATTCACTTAAATTATTTAAAAAGGAAATTTATTTCTTTAACAAGGGACCCATTGGTCACGTCGCTAAGCTGAATTTGGGAATATATATATATATATATATATATATATATATATATATATATATATATATATGTACTTATTTTTTATAAATACATTAGCATTGAAAAGCTAAAAGGAAATTGTCCTGCTAACTGGTGATAATCAAATATTAAATATATATCTGGCGAACTAATACTATGCACTTTTTATGGACTATATCATAGGTGCAGGAGTCTTTCATGATCAAATATGTCTGGAAGTATCATTATTTCAGGTATGTGACAGTAATAGTGCATAAAATAACCATGGGATTATATAAATGCTTGTCAATTATAGAAATAGACAGAAAGTGGAGATAGATGAAGCATAATTATACCCATTTTATTTATTAACTGAACTAAATTGCTGTAAATTAAAAATATAAAATTTTCAAATGAGCATAAACTAAATCTGATAAGTATATATTTTCCTGTTAAATACAGGAAAAAATTGTGGCACGAACCATTCATATGATGCAATAGGGAAAAAACATGAGGTGCCTGAGAGTTATATGAAGGATACATCTGACCGACAACAAATGTGTTAATGTTATCAACATTTCTGAATCGAGAGAGAAAGAGAGTTGGAGGAGGGAGAAATGGAAAGAGAAAAAAGTGAAGGAGCAAGAGAGAGACGGGGAGCATTCAACAGTGTTAATAGGAACAAAGTTTATTCATAATTATTATATATTTAATGAGAAACATATATGAAACCTATAATTATAGAATAATGAACATGAACAAAAGTATAATAAACAAGTGACCCATGGGTCATGAAGCTCAACCGAATGACATGTTGACAATATGTCCTTGCATAGGCAACTAATTAAGATAATGCAAGTGGTATCACCATTTACGCCCAGTAGCTAAGGTTTATTAATACCCATAACAGACGAACATTGATGAAAACCCTCTAACCGTTCTTTCCTAAGGAATCTGGCAATTTGTGCGTATTTTACATTATTTCTTGGATGCTCAAACACCTCCTGTAACTTTGAGAATATAGGTCGCAGTTACCTTATTTCAGGTTTCCAAGGAGATTTTTCATAGACCTCCTCGGATGTCATGTTAGAAGATGCTAGGTCCTATGGTTACGATTTTGTGCCCTGTTAACGCACGATCGCATCTTATAGGGTCTCAAAAATAGAGAAAAATGTAAAAAAAATAAATAAAAATCCAGGTGGCTCCAAAGACTGCAGGAACTGATTATACATCCCATGGTGAATATGCATACAAAGAATCATGGTGATCAATGCATTGGTTGTTCAGATACTGGATGTTTTGTATCAAACATTTAATTATTTTAGGGGTAATTCTAAGCCTAATAGCAATAGGAGGATATGGGTAACAGAGACCTTATTTCAGATTTAAACGGAGACTTTTCCTGGTCCAGTGGTTACTATCTGTGCCTGGTTAACGAACGGACGGATGGCCCGAAATATGAGTGAATAATTAATCCCACGAAAGTTTGCCCAGTATTCCTGATTAACTATGTTTAACAGTGTTATCCATATCAAGGCCTAGCCAACTTAAATAAAGTGAACTCAATAGAGATATGAATGAAATGCTACAAAGTATTCATACCTTATCAAATCTTAAAACGTATCAATGAGCATTTATCTTAGATCCTAATATTTTTTCACTTTTGAATATTAGGATTCAAATCCTGATTTTTTTTTCTATAAAAAAATTTTAAAATTTCAAGTTTAAAAAAATGAATTTAACATTGAAATTATAACATTCAGCTTGTTTGTTAGTCCTTTGTATTGGTGGGGTGGAGTGGCGGAGTCTCTGTGTTAACTGCTAGTGGCTGCAAAAAAATGGGAAATTATAAGATTTATGATGTTTATTAGTACCCTGTAATAGTGGGGTGTGGTGGCGGAGTCTCTGTGTTTCCTGCTGGTTGCTGAAAAATGTGAAATTATAAGATCCATCTTGTTTATTATACAGGTTTGTCAACAGAATGTGCTGTTTTTATGTAAACACAACTTGAATGGTAATTTAAAACTTATCTACAGTTTGAAAAAAATAAATAAAAAAATATGGAAAAATCTACAGTTTTTGATTAGCTGGTTTTCAAAGGGACATAATCAGGAGCAATATTATTCCTATTCTTTCACACTATCAGTTCAGTTTTGCTTTATACAAAAGTTTCCCAGTAAAACCATTCCAGCACACAGCCTCATTTCCTCGCATTCGACTGTTTAATACCTTGTTATAGCCCTGCTTGTCGGTAAACACAGTCTGTTTACCATAACAAGACCGCGTAGCCGGAGGTCCGATAAAGGGGCAGCACGCGGTTTTTCAGCCAATGGGAACATGTATTAAACTTTTTGAACCAAGTCATTCAGGGCATCTCCTGATTGGCACGTGTTGTGGCTCTGCACAACACACGGCCAAACCCACTGTGTTTATGTTTACACCTGCGATCGCGCCCGGTTCAATGTTTTGATCACTCGTTTACAGGAGTAAGCAAACGGTTTAAAGGCAATATTTTGGCAGGTACAGATTTATTTTAAAGGAAAGAAGCTATTTTTCGTCTTAACTCAACATGCTTTATATGTGATTTGGCCCTTTTAAATTTCAGATTATAATGGATTTATTCTTTATGTATACAAGCTGTATAAAGTAAATTCACAGTGGTTACAGGTAAAAAATGTGTCATGGTCAAATTTAGGCAAAACTTAATACTTATTTTACATTTATGCTACTAACTTTAAAAAATTTACAGAAGTTTTAACTAATTTCGGGTATACAACTAAAACTAAGTTGAATATAGATATATGCTTGAAAAAAGCTCTCTAGTAAAACAAACCATGTTAATATATTTCCTGACTTTTCACAGTGCATTTTGTTTGGTCCCATAACTTACGCAACATTAACCTAATTTCTGGCATGTACATAGAAAATATATGCAGGAATGGTTATATCAAATATGAATAGATTAACAACAGCGGTTTTCATAGTGGGCCGTTTTGAAGTGTAAGAGGCTCTTCAATAATTTCTCAAAAGAACGAGGTCATATCGTTCCAGTTTCAGATTTGTTAGGAGAACTTGGGGATATCTAACTCTATGTCCAATTTTGGAATCGTAGGTCTTACGGTTTCAAAACGTGCCCTATAAACGGACGTCCGGCCGGACGGACGACGGAGAAAGGCCATGACTATGGCTCAGATGACTTATAGTCAGCTCAGCTAAAAATATTGAGTGCTACTTTGAAACAATATAGTTTTAACTTTTTTATAGAATACATACTAATTCAGCAGTCATAATGTGCCATTAATACAGCATGACAATGTCTGCAGCTGTTATGACATTTATAATTATGATTTGGATGTTAATATGAGATCCAGACCCCAAAGACTTCTCCCTACGCAAGATTCAGGAAATGTATCAAATTTTAATGGCATTCCACGAATGTTGCTTTTTTAGTGAAGGTGCCTCGTTGTAACGGCTCTCATAACCGAATACCTGGGGTTAGTTTCAGGGATGCGAGGGTAGGCAATCCCACCGGTATAATTACTTGTAACATTCATATATATATATATATATATATATATATATAAAAATGTCGATTTTAACGCTGGCCTCTTTTGCACACGATCGTAACGGCAGGTAGTCCGTGTCACTGGCGCACGAGGCCAGAACTCGCAGCGGAAGTTCGTAGACCTGTTTCCTGCGCCTTTTATCCTGTGTGCGTGCAGGACTTGGCCGTTTAATGTTTCGAGTTCAAGGCGCATATATTCTGTCAGTTCCTGCCAGTAGCCTTTATGACATGGATATTTGTACCCATCAAAGAATACCGGATTTTGGCAACTGTAAACTGCGGTTCTCTTCCCTGTATAAAAAAGAGAACCCGCCACCCGTGTTTTCATTCTCTTTTTGACCCCATATTCAAAAGTTCATTGCTGCACAAGTTCCAATATAAGTTTTCAAATGTGCAAATGCGACTGCAGATTTGTCATATTTTCTGGAAGACCTTTATGGATCCGGCTCATGAACCGTGCCTACACCGACATCTATTGGATTATTTATTGACCCATTGAGGTAAGAGGGAAAATGGCCAAGTTTAAGTTATTTTAATAGTTTTGACCCAAATTAACAGCAAGTAAAATGCCAGGTATGAAAGTGCGTATTTTACGGTTTTGATTTGTACCCTGTAAAGGTACGTCCGGCCAGGCGAAGGGCCGGACAGGAAAACGTGATCGCTTAAGCTGAGACGACTTCCAGTCAACTCAGTTGGTAATATACGTTTGACGGCGCACATCCCAGAGTTGAGAAAACTTACGTCACGCCCAAAGTCTTCCACAGGATCTGCCTTATACATATTTCCATTATATATTCAAACCTGTACCTGTAAAGCTAGATTATCTATTTACTGACAAGACTCTTTCTGAATGATTCTAGCCAATAACGATATCATATGCCCCTAATTAAATTCCATAATTACACAAATCATATATTTCTAGGATGGTTTAGGTATGTATCTTAGATGGGTGGCTCAATCTAATTTGCTATATATGTTGCCTATTTCCAGGTCATGTTTCACTGTGTTTGCCTCTTTGGTTTTCTTTGGTATTGCAGAGCGATTGACTAAATTAATTATTGTGAGACTGTTTCACTCATGTGGACAATGAATTCTTATTTTAAGAAGCAAGTAACACACTTGTAAACATTGAAGTTATTTCTCTCTTATTTAAGGTCAATGATCATATAAAAAAATGTTACACAGAACAAATCTCGGATATGTTTGTTAGTGTGTATGTGTAAAGTATTTTTATTTGTAATTCTAATGCAAGTCACAAAGTAATTATTCATACAAGATTCAATGTGCAATTATTATCTGATGGGACGAAGAAATTATATCGTGTAAGAATGAATTCCAAATTTGTTATTATAAAGGTTTCATAACAATTTTACCACCAATTCTAACAAATTTTTAATAGTTATTTTTCAGGCTAAGGTGCTTTTATGGGCGCCCGGAGAAAAAAAATTGCACCAGGAGGATTAATTTTCTGCTAGATAAAGAACAGAGATAATCAAAAAAGTAAAGAAAGCATTTTGGATTTAAACGTCGTGTACAGCAGAACCCTTCCTTACGGACACCTCTGTATTAAGGGCACCTCCTATATATATAAACTTATTTATTTTACATGGATTGTTCATATAGTTATTATAACTAATCGCGGCACTCTCTATGGCTCCGGTGATAACGTTCGGTAGTCTGCAGGGATGGAGGAACCGGAGTACCCGGAGAAAACCACGGGCCTTGGACGAGCAACTAAAACCCACTCTCATAGCCCCGCCGGGGATCGAATCCGGGTGGCCAAAGGAGAGAGCCAAGCGTTTAACCACTCAGCTGTCCAGGTCCCTATTTACGGCCACTAACGTGCAGTCCCTTGAAAGTAGGTCATGAAAGCTAAAACCTCCCTACGAAGGGCACCTCTCTATCGCAAGAAAAATGTCCGGTCACATCAGTGTCCGTAATTCGGAGGTTCTACTGTACTTGATTGGTGGGGGAATGCACTCTGTAACTGTTTTCTGGTTTTTCCCCCTCGCCATCAAAACATTCGATAGCTGAATGTCATCAGCTGGAGTAATACAGTACCAGACAGAGCTACAGCCTTTATAATCGATCTTCTGTACACCTTGTCCAATAGATTTTGCACTGCGCGTAACCATCGTCAAAGTTCGGGTCAAACACGTAAAAATCGCACAAAAGAGTGCGCTTTTCGGGGATTCCTCGGTGATATGCTACAGCTATAGGGCGATTACGCACCCACGGCTCGCAGATGCTGCAAGTCACCAGGTTTGGTTAACACCAGTACATAAAATTAGAGGAAGCGTTTGATACTACCCTGTCACCTGCACCGAAACCGGAATAGAATTCTGCAGATATACACATACTTAGTTAAGCTAAGCCGAAAATGGAGGCAGTTATTTCCAACAAAAGAAACTTACCTAGTTTTGTCAACTGAAACCCATTGCTGGCCAGAGTATTCTACTTACGTGCATATTTCACTGAATGATAAGACCTATTTTACATTTATGTATAAATATTTATATTCCAATACCCGAACAGACAGTGTCAGTCATCGCCGACAGATGTCGCCAATTCGGTGGAAAGGTCTTTTGAAGATTTGGGAATCTTCCTCCTAAATTGCATGGTGACGGTCACTCCTTGGGGGGGTACCATGTTTCTATTATTGACAGATCTGATTAAGAACATAACAGATAACAATTTACAACTATCCGATGAATCAACATCCACTGTTATATTTTTGTCTCTCTTCCCCTGCAAGTTATCACCTATAAGGCGGGTATTGAAATTTATTTTTTGTTTTAATAAATGTATATGATACAGTAACGATAAGCTGGTCTTCAATAGGGAAAAGGTGAATTAATATGGAGAATCGTTTCCCTATATATATATATATATATATATATATATATATATATATATATATATACAGATATAGACAGACAGAGATAGTAAAAAATAAAAGAGAGTATATATCGTCGAGATCATAAGCTTTTATAATTAAAGACTGTATTAGAAAGGAAACACAAAATCTGAGTAAAACATATGGTAGCTTATTAAATTAAATAAATTCCGACACTCACCATACTGCATCGGTCAGTCACTACAGTATCGACGGATCCGGTAGGTCGCTCTGCAGGTCTGATTAAGGATAGGACGTATATATGTACAAACATTCAACCACTTTACTATCGGATCTCTCAGCTGTGAGCACTAGCTTAGCAGTAGGAGCGAGTCGCCTCGGGGCACGTCGAAAGCCATACACAAGCAAGTGGGTTGAATATGTGTCAACCACATCCGCGGGTTAGTAGCTAGTACTGCTCTTGGTAAGGTGGTGTCGGCTTTGCGAAAGCGGCGACAGCTAGCCAGCGTGTCAAACCTACCAGGCACACAGCGCTCTCTTGCCCGTATCCAGGGTACACCGCGCGACTTGGGTTGTGATTAATTTGTGCAGTCGGCGGCGACTGTTCAGGCTTATGCAGACCCGTGTCTACCCGGCGACTGCTAAGTGAGCTTCTATTGATCCGAGCATTGGTGATGGCGGTCGGAGCGCAGCGCTGGTCACCGGCTCGCAATGATAATCTAACGCTTGCACCCACTCACTAAGCTTTTCCAAATCATTGCAGCGGCTGCAGCAGACGTAACTAGCAATATGTCGTCTGCTTATGTCCCACTTCCGGGTTGGCGGGAAAAAATTGAAATAGCTTCCGGTTGGCAGAGTTTTCAATGCTCTCGCATTATTGATCCTATATGCACCCTAGCGTATCCACTTAACAGTTCCGCCACTTAACAGTTCCGCCCCAGCGGTCTATGAGTCTATATGGTTAAGTGAAGGTATTCATGTGTATGTAAAGTGCCCTTGACTATTGGGTAACATTTATTTATTAATTTATACTTGTGTTAACGCAACTGGTACTGAACTGTCATTTTTTCTGTGCTTCTGTCCGCCAGAGCGTGGAGCGGATGTAAAATGTATTAATTTTTTACCACGCATTTTAGTTTTATTTTTTTATAGAATTGGAAGAGAGCCACTTCAGATATTTGATTTTTTGGAGGCTGTTTGGATAGACAAAATTAAAATAGCATGAACTTCGTGTATAATATATAGTCCTGTCATATTGTTTGCTTGCTTTATTAGGAAATAAGTGTTCCGTTTTCATAAACAGCTTCTTAGTTTTAATTCCTTCGTGTAGAATTTCATGTAAAGATCTTAATTGTAATTATACGCGATAGGGAAGTAGGAATGGGAATTTCTATAGATTTATTCAATAGAAAATTGTATTCAACTCTGTATATCAGTTAATTATGTCCCCCCCCCCCCCCTCCTTTCAGTGCCTTCGTCGTCAGTTGTCGTCGTCTGTAGTAGGAGATCTTGTGGACGCCATAACTTTTGAAGGGCTGCATAGTATCCTTCAAAATTTAAAACACTGATGGTTCCCACAAAAATCTCGGAGGAGTTCGAAATTGGGTGACCTTGACCTTCATCTTCAAAGTCAATTCTGCCGAAATGTAAAATTTTTGTGAGGCCCATAACTTTTGAAGTATTTCACAGTTTGTCCTTAAATTTGGTACACTTTTGTTCCTACAAAGTTCTCGAAGGAATTCGAAAGCTGGTGACCTTGACCAATATCATCAAGGTCAAGATCATCCAATTTATAGTTAATGTCTTATGAACACAATAATTTTTTAAGGGTTGGATATTTTCCTCCCAAATTTGAAACACTGATTGTTCCTACCGAAATACTGAACGAGTTTGAAACCTGGTTACCTCACAGGATCAGATCACTCACCGCGTCTTCATTGATATAATCTATATGCAAACGGGGAAGGGGAGACATCTGTTTTTGCAAGTGCGAAAACAAGCCATTCTATAGTTTAAATCAGTACTCACTGAATAACCAGTTAGATTTTAATATTTCACATCAGATCGACAAAGATGTTCTTAAAATCAGTGACCAAAAATATTTTGGCTTCTTTTTTTAAACACAGAGAGAAAGCATTTATTCCGAAATATAGGCCTTACGCCTCAAGTTTCAACTAAATGCGTATTATTCCGTTTTTATGTACCAAAAAGAAATAGGTTAAAATCGAAACATTGTACGCGAGAAACAATCATCATACAATACAAGCATATATACCGCAGGAATTACCTATCATTGTTAACAAATCGTTATAGATAGTTAAAGTAGATATCAGTGTGCCATTTTATGGTATCCTGAATGGACCATCTACTCGCCTACCCTTTCTGTAAACTTTTATATGATTTCTGGCTTACACTAGCTGAGGATATATTGTTGAACTGTAAATGATTCCAGTTAATAAATGTTCTTATATCACCCCTTTGATGGATGCATGAGCTTGTCTCTAAAATTTCCAAGTAAACACAGTTCATGCGCCAATGTCGACAAATAAAAAAAACCATGCGGTTGGTTGTATATGCGCGGAAGTTGCAAGATCACTAGTAGCAAAACTCCCGTTGCAAAACTCTTGTTTTTTTTTTTTAATTAACCGACACTTGAATGTGTTGGGATTATTTAGGTGGGCTCCCCTTACGTTGAATAAAGGTAAAGGATGTTGGGCTTTTACACCGGAGCCCACTGAGTCTTCAGGCCGGAGCTTATTCTGGTTCCTGTTGCGTGAAGCGACTTAGGAGTTAAACTCCTCCTGGATCGGACGCTATAGTCCATCGAAGGTTACCTTCCCAGTATTTATTGGTACCCATTTCTACTGCTGCATGGGTGAACAGAGACACACTTGCGGTTGGGACTATGCCATGGGTCTTGGCACAGTGGGGTTTGAACCAGGGATCGAAATCACGACCTTGCATTCATGAACCCGGCACCGGCACAACCCTTATTTTCTATACTCGTGGATATAAACAAAACGAACAGAATCTGTGCGGTGAAATAGCCTTTTACAAAAGGTTCAAAAGATTATCTTTATTTAATAGACATCAAATAGCTGAATAGTGCCTTTAAATGATTACTTTATGCTAATAAATCCATCTAATTTCCTAGTCGCCTAATTTAAAGTCGCCTATAATCTTATGATAATCTGTTGCGGTTAAGTTTATTTGAATTAAGAGTATATATCCATAAGCATACTCTTTTATAAGAAACACTGGCGTGTGGGATGATGCTAAATTTCATGCCGATACATCAAACCAGTCCTGAGATATTAGCATGGATGTCTGCAGCGTATACGTCCAATAATATCGAGAAAGCTATCCAGGATGTTTATACATGCATAATTTTAGGCAGATAAGTCAAACCACTGCCAAGATGTGAGTGATTTTATCCCACGGCAGACAAACAGATGGACGCTGTATGAAAAGGTTGCAGGTGGCGCCACGAGTCCGAAGATATATGGATTAATGTGTGAAAACTTATGCACAGGTGGACGCACTGCAGACAGAAGAGGTCAGAGGTCAACGCAAAAAGATAAGGCACCAGTTCACATGTGACCCGATAATAGGATTAAGTTTTGGAAAAATCGGTCCACAGGTCTCAAAGGGGTTCTCGGCAATGAACGCGGCGGCGGAACCCGGTCAAAAACAAAGAACCCGCGAAACTTTGTTTTGTCGAATACAATAAATACGATTAGCGTCACCGATGTTAATTTGCTTAGCCATAACATGATATCACGCCTTTGCTCCCCAAATATACCAATTCATACACTTGTCAGTAATATCCGAGGAGACAACTGCATCACTAAGGAAATAAGGTTTACACCCGAATCTAACTATATATTAAGGCATGGTACTAAGCTTATGCGAACTATACAACTATATCATATTGCACTTAAAAACCATTTTAAATTCATCCCAAATAAGAAAAGTGGGTCTTCAATATTGGGTCAAAAATACTGGCAAAAATAGTTTGATAGTAATAGATAACAGAACGAAAACCCGTGAAAGGTGAACATTTTGCTGCACAGGATATAGAAACTGGAGATTTTTTACACTACAGGTGCCATTTAGTATCCCATCCCCAGACAATTAACCCCCCCCCCCGTAACCCCCCCCCCCCACCTTCAAGAAAAGGCCACCCATCTTCATAAGAATATACTGACTTTGTAATTGAATATAGATAGGCATTAATTAAGATAAATGTTTATTTCCAGCCAACCTATCCCATATTTTATCAATAGAAACAATTGTGTTTGTTGATGGTATAGGAACAACTGAACAGTTTCTGATGTTTGAAACCGAGTGTCGGAAAACGTCAAAATATGACAAAAAGGCCTTGATTCAGAGTAACAAACGGCTGTCTGCCTTGAAACAACAAAATCGTAGTTGCCGACAGATGGCGATGCAATAGCTCCATCGAAAAGTAATTCGAAATATATCTCGATTTTATTGAGAAATAACCCCCTCAGGACACATATTGCATCGTTCCCGACAGTTCAAGACCAACACCGTGCATATCCGCAGCGTGTCCACAGAGGTTTTCCGTGACAAAATTCCATTGACACCAGCGTCAGTTATAATATAGATAGGCCCAGGAGCAGGCGGCTTCTATATAGTCTATTCTCTACATAGCCTTGATTATAGAAGATTCAAAACACCCACTAAACCACTAAGAATAAACCTTAGAATAAACGCCGTAACAGTAGCGATACCTGTCAGCGATGATAGACACTAAGGCTTCGGGTCCGTTGTATCGGCCAAATATATGGTAGGCCTAACTTGTTAATATCTCAAATGATTAAACGTATGATAATTTAACCTTGTGAGATAAAGGGTATATTTATCTGTGGGGCCCATGCTGGAGTTACAAAGCCTTTCGTATATACTGTTTAAACAGACCCGAACACAACAAACTAACAATGGCAGTGCGCATGCCCATGGAGAAGAAATATATTCTATAAAATATGTCGGAATCGTTGGTCACAGTAGCATGAAACAATGTTTAAATGCGACACATGCATACACAAGCTAGGGTTCCCAGCGGCCCTTCCTGCCACACCATCGTTAGTGCGCAAGGGCGAGGTTCTGCTACCTCCTGTGTTTTCAGTGATTAAATCAGTCAGTAGAGGTCAATATAATTGATGACTTTTTATCTATATACTCAGATCATATTTTAATGCTGGGTTCCAAACTCAGAGTTACCTCGCGTGCTGCAACCCTGTTAGTAAACAATACCCTGATCGTGCTTCTGTCCGGGAAAGTTAGACTGGTACCCCTCGCAACTAGTCTAGCCAATATACTCCATTATTGAAGTAAATGAAATGGTTCGAAGCATCTGATACGCCAAAGTCCTTGAATATGGAGAATGTGAACGACGAGATTATTGACTGCAAATTAGAAACTAGATCGAAGGACAACTAAGTACTGCCTTACTTAGATTAATACCAGAATCGTTGTGATGTCACTGCGTGCAAAAGCGAGAACTCAAAAATCGATACGAATTTCAAAGACTCTGATATCAAAATGACATTAAAATCTACACAAAACTGACCAATTTTTCTGAATATTCTGAATCGTACGGGAAGCGTTAATTGCCACAAAAAAAAAAAGAATTATATGAAACGGTATAAATTTTTTAGTGTGAAGCACAGTAAGTTGAAACATCTAGTCGTTTTGGCTGACTTTTCAGAGAAAATGCATGTTTCCTCTTTTATCGCTCAAAATTGGCTACGTTGTTAGGCGTATGTATTCAAAGAAAACTTAAAGAGTTATTTCATATATTCGATATTCTATCAATAATCGATCATTCAGCTGTTATCCATAATCAATAATATTGATAATCAATCCATAATGATTACGATAATAGCATTTTCTGGTAAGCCAATACAGTCGTACTGATTATCGATTGCCAATCCTTTGTTCTAAATTGATATAAATACTATGGTTGGCATTTTGTTCGCGAAGGTTTCAAATTCGCGATATTCGCGGAAAGGGACACTTTCGCGAAAATGAAACCTTCGCGTACAAAGCGCCCCATATACACAAGTAAATAACCATTTATACTGAATTACCTCATTTGCATCTTCAGTATATGTTATCCGTGCCTGTAAGATCGATAGTAAAAGTTTGATATATAATTATAAAGATAAGGATTAGTTCGTTGTTCTCTTTAATTCTCTTCAATTTGTTAGACTGTACGAGCATATTAACTATAGGTATTTCATTAGGTAAAGGATATATATTATGTGCACTTTAAAGTATGGTGAGATCGCGAAAAGAAATCCTCATGAAACACTGAAAAATAAAAATGACCCCGAATATGCAGCCAACCACAGTATTTTCCGGACTGTTTGTTGAAAATTATCTCATTTGATATATTTACTCTTGCCGATAAATGATATTCATATTTTCCCGATAGACAGCCACGCATTATCGGCATCCGATCGATAAACTCGGCACGAACATAAACACGCCAGTCCTAACAGTTGGATTGGTTTGTGGGAAAATCGTGCTCTTCAGGCATCGCAGGATCTTCAAGGAGAAATGTGAATGGAATAAACCCAATACGCCATTAAATGAAAAGTTTATAAATCCAGGCCCTGATTGGGAGAAAAAAAGAAGTCGCTGGAAGCCGATAATTAAAATTTAAAAAAAAAGTTCAGTGCTTCTAGTAAAATTATCAAAAAGGAACACCAGAAAAACCGCCCTTCGATGTGAAACCTCGTGGAGAGCGCAAATTAAAATAACATCTAATTAGTGCACTAAAGAGTTCCGAGAGATTTAACCGCTCAAGATATCAGATCGGGGTATTTTGTTCATCGCGGAGCTCGTGCTTGCGGGACCGATATGAGGTCCACTTGATAGAATTCACACAAAAGAGCCAAAAAGCTTTCTGTATTTATCAGGGCTGATTCTCAAAAGCTCTGAACCAGCTGTCCTGGCGTCTCCACATTTTTTATGGACAAGGGATTCCTATAACCCGATGCCACTTGCTAACGCCAATCGATACGCCCATGGTGAAGTCCTGGACGGTTGGGAATATTCCTTTAAATGGGGCCCGCGCTGGGAGAGTTGGCCGGCATGTACGTGTGACGGCGGTGTCGCGGACTAATCCGGCGTTGTCACATTTTACTGTCACTCTGAAATCAATCTTTCCGCCAAGCATATGGTAAGTCCTTCAGCCTCCCACTCTTCCGCCCACACATATTTATAAATGTTAGTATGTCTCACAGTCTAACAGAGGGCAATGAGTAGAGCGTGATAAGCCTCCGCCGCGGCTGAGAGTCCACACCGGTCTTCCTGCATGCAAGCAAGAAACGAAATTAAAATATAAATGACAACCTATACTCTGCGAGAGATTCAAACTCCAGCTTGATTTATTATATTATTTTCGGAAGCATTATAAAAATTCTTGTTTTCCTTTTGCTTATACAAAATCTGGGGTGTAAAATAAAATCATACTCACGCTTTTAACCGCTTTCTCAGCCTTTATCAGTGTGATCGTTGAAACTGAGTGTATCATCTAGCTGGAGTAGCACCCCTATCGCAGTTCGACCCAACCCCTTTATTCTGTTTCTATAATCTACAAATTCGATACACTTAAATTAATATCACTTGATCTCTTCCTTTTACCTTCCATGATCATGGGAAATTTATCTGTACAACCACACCGGTGACACGAGTCGAAGGAGTCCGACACCGCGTTTTCGGGTCCCTCATATATCGGCAAGAAAGAGAGCATTTTGTCATATCACAGTTAACCTTATTTTATCTTTAACGGCGAGGTTCTTAAATGAATTTCTAGTTTATATTTTATTTTTCTTTAAAGGAGCTACCAAGCTGAATTCCTTGATCCGAACAGACAAACATTAGACAACGCATTTCCGGAAGTTTGTTATTATGAACAGCTGGTGTTACTTCTTTTAAACGAAAATTTGACGGTTCGTCAAGAGTTTTTTTCATCATCTCGTCGGATACTGATAATGATATATGAGGTACGGCAAAGTCAAATGAGCACACACAGTAAACCTTTTAGAGTTGCCATCCCTCCATCTTCAATAACTTTGCCATTCGCTAATGGCGACCTGGGTAACAAATCCCGGCGTTGTTGTGAGATTGGGTTGTAGTTGCCCGTCTACGGACAATGGTTTTCTCCTGGTTTTCCGGTTTACGCCATCCCTAAACAGACTACAGAACTCCCGCACCTGTGCCATGTGTAGAGTGCCGCGATTCATCATAATAAATATTCGTACAATCTATGTATAAAATATAGCTAAGGAGTCTGTGTTCTTTATAAGGTTAGTTTTCAAATTATTTTAGTTTTTTATGCTCTTTTTAGAACGGGAAACGATCGGCATCAAGTCATGGTTCGTATGAATGAGCCCTGCCAGGGCGTTAGTATTTTTTTTTGCTACTATATGTGCGTTAATAATACGTGATTCCAATCACCGATACATGTAGCTCCGTGTTTGATCTTATGCCAGAGTGGCAGTATACCGACACTTAGCGTTACAGGTCCGCGAGAGAACGTATGATTTTTCTGTCAGAGGTAACAGTTAAGTCTTAACCATATAATGGCCTTGGCCAGTCTAGAATGAATTCCCAGTTCGAGAATCCTCTGTCGCGAGTATGGATCGGGATTAACATGAACACACGACTAAGTATGCATCTATATTTGACCGGTAGTTTTTTTTTTATTCGTGATACTGTCAAACAGACAAAAGTACAAATCCTATCTTGGGAATGACTATTTTCGTGTTCTGTGTGAAACATGCTTGTATGCTGACCAGTAAGCTGAGTTATAACAGAATCTGTTTTCGCCAATGATAGGTGTTTTTAGTGGTATACATAATCATATCTAACGGTTAGTCTGGTTTATGTAAGATAGCGTACCTGTAGGCCTGTAATATGTTGTCTAAATTTAAAAACAAAAAATCTTTGTATACCCCTGTTGTCAGATAGGTAAATACTGTGATAGCCTTTTTGTTCGCGAAGTTTCTAATTTCACGATATTCATGCAGGCAAAGGAAATGGCGAAAATAATACCTTGATGATCAAGACGCCCCGTCAACACAGACGAAAAGCCAGTTTGTACTGAGGCATCAGTGTTCGTTATCTCTGCCTGTAGCGTCGCAAGTCAAAAAGTTGATAATTTAAAAAAACATGGAACCTTTTATATTAATTCCCTATAATGGAAAATAATTCCCATTTTTTCATAAACTTTTCATAAATCATTAACATTTTAATAAATCATAATAAATATTCGTACAATCTATGTATAAAATATAGCTAAGGAGTCTGTGTTCTTTATAAGGTTAGTTTTCAAATTATTTTAGTTTTTTATGCTCTTTTTAGAACGGCAAACGATCGGCATCAAGTCATGGTTCGTATGAATGAGCTTAGCCCTGCAAGGGCGTTAGTATTTTTGTTTGCTACTATATGTGCGTTAATAATACGTGATTCCAATCACCGATACATGTAGCTCCGTGTTTGCTCTTATGCCAGAGTGGCAGTACCGACACTTAGCGTTACAGGACCGCGTATGATTTCTCTGTCAGAGATAACAGTTAAGTCTTAACCATATCATGGCCTTGGCCAGTCTAGAATGAATTCCCAGTTCGAGAATCCTCAGTCGCGAGTATGGATCGGGATTAACATGAACACACGACTAAGTATGCATCTATATTTGACCGGTAGTTTTTTTTTATTCGTGACACTGTCAAACAGACAAAAGTACAAATCCTATCTTGGGAATGACTATTTTCGTGTTCTGTGTGAAACATGCTTGTATGCTGACCAGTAAGCTGAGTTATAACAGAATCTGTTTTCGCCAATGATAGGTGTTTTTAGTGGTATACATAATCATATCTAACGGTTAGTCTGGTTTTTGAAAGATAGCGTACCTGTAGGCCTGTAATATGTTGTCTAAATTTAAAAACAAAAAATCTTTGTATACCCCTGTTGTCAGATATAGGTAAATACTGTGATAGCCTTTTTGTTCGCGAAGTTTCTAATTTCACGATATTCATGCAGGCAAAGGAAATGGCGAAAATAATACCTTGATGATCAAGACGCCCCGTCAACACAGACGAAAAGCCAGTTTGTACTGAGGCATCAGTGTTCGTTATCTCTGCCTGTAGCGTCGCAAGTCAAAAAGTTGATAATTTAAAAAAAACATGGAACCTTTTATATTAATTCCCTATAATGGAAAATAATTCCCATTTTTCATAAACTTTTCATAAATCATTAACATTTTAATAAATCATAATAAATATTCGTACAATCTATGTATAAAATATAGCTAAGGAGTCTGTGTTCTTTATAAGGTTAGTTTTCAAATTATTTTAGTTTTTTATGCTCTTTTTAGAGCGGCAAACGATCGGCATCAAGTCATGGTTCGTATGAATGAGCTTAGCCCTGCAAGGGCGTTAGTATTTTTGTTTGCTACTATATGTGCGTTAATAATACGTGATTCCAATCACCGATACATGTAGCTCCGTGTTTGCTCTTATGCCAGAGTGGCAGTACCGACACTTAGCGTTACAGGACCGCATATGATTTCTCTGTCAGAGATAACAGTTAAGTCTTAACCATATCATGGCCTTGGCCAGTCTGGAATGAATTCCCATTTCGAGAATCCTCAGTCGCGAGTATGGATTGGGATTAACATGAACACACGACTAAGTATGCATCTATATTTGACCGGTAGTTTTTTTTTTATTCGTGACACTGTCAAACAGACAAAAGTACAAATCCTATCTTGGGAATGACTATTTTCGTGTTCTGTGTGAAACATGCTTGTATGCTGACCAGTAAGCTGAGTTATAACAGAATCTGTTTTCGCCAATGATAGGTGTTTTTAGTGGTATACATAATCATATCTAACGGTTAGTCTGGTTTTTGAAAGATAGCGTACCTGTAGGCCTGTAATATGTTGTCTTAATTTAAAAACAAAAAATCTTTGTATACCCCTGTTGTCAGATAGTTAAATACTGTGATAGCCTTTTTGTTCGCGAAGTTTCTAATTTCACGATATTCATGCAGGCAAAGGAAATGGCGAAAATAATACCTTGATGATCAAGACGCCCTGTCAACACAGACGAAAAGCCATTTGTACTGAGGCATCAGTGTACGTTATCTCTGCCTGTAGCGTCGCAAGTCAAAAAGTTGATAATTAAAAAAAAACATGGAACCTTTTATATTAATTCCCTATTATGGAAAATAATTTCCATACGTTTGGTGTACTTTGGTACTTTTCATAAATCATTAAAATTTTGCCTGCATGTAAATCATATAATAATGAATACACTAAGTGTAGGTCTTTAAAAATGTGTATGATGTGATAGCGAAAATGGAAAGATAGCGAAATTCTGAAATAAAAAGTAAAAATCGCGAAAATTTAACATACAAAAACTTAAGCTTACTTCAGTGTCCTGCTGGCATAGACTACTCGGGTGGCAAACGAACAAGAGTATTTCATATACAAGTTACTTTTTTCCAACGCGAACTGGGCCAGTCACATAATCTATGATAACAAATTCTTTGCACCCAATGGTGGTATTCAACAGTGTATAAGAACCTTAACACGTTGGCCTAACGTACGATATGTTCATAAGATCGTCTTATAGAAAGCGAGCTTGGCTCGTACCTGGTTTCATATTAGCGGGATTAAAATTTCGCAATCTTCACAGTTTAAGTGTTTCATTTTCCCTATCTCGCCATATGAACACACCAACAAAAAGTAATTCATTATTATAGGAATTAATTATATTAAATAAATAATATTAATAATTGGACAAATGAACAGCGAAAAAGTTGAAAAAAAATTGTTCATTGATGAAAGATAATTTGCTTTCCACGTTTGACCTCTCGTTCACGAATGTTTTATTAACGCAAAAATTCCCTTTTCTCGAATTTCGCGAATTTGAAACCCTCGCGAACAAAAGGCAATCCTATTAAACGACCAAATAATGAGAACACGTTCCCTTTCATCTATGGATTAGAAATCAATAATTGTTTAATTTTGAATATTTTTATGGCATTTGTTTAAAGCACTTCTATAGCTGTTCATTAGTTACACAAGCTGATGTTTTAATAAACGTTGACGTGCACTTACCTAACTTGTGACTGGATGCTCAACATTTTATTGCACTTTAGTAACCAGGATTATTATATTACTATGTTTTTGTATATCTGTGTGGGGCGGTGGTGTAATGGTTAAGGTGCCTAGCTCATGATCGAGATGTCGTGATTTCGATTCCCGGTCAAGACCCTCTAGTCACATCCGCAGGTGTGCTTCTGTCCACCAAGCTGTAGGTGTGGGTACCAGTAACTACTGGGAAGGAAACCTGCGATGAACTTGCGTCCCATCCAGGCAAAGGTTATCTCCTTGGTCGCTTCACGCTACAGAAACTGAGATAAGCTCCGGCCTGATGACCCAGTAGGCTTGGTTGTAAAAGCCCAACAGACTTTACCTTTTTACAACATAAAAGAAGACCAACAGACTATACATAAGTTGTATATCTAAGTAGCTCAATAGTTTCAAATATCATTAAAGCCCAAATTTTATTTTTTATTTAACATCTTATTTTCAAAACATCTTCTTTACTCCATAAGCCCATAAAAACAATACCCCCGAGAAATATTTCAGATAGGAAAGCCCAGAAATTTAACACAAAACCCGTATAAACAATCCAAATCTACAGTTTCCTGCTTGGGTTTAGGAATGTTGCTGATAGACCATGATGCATCGTAATCACCAGCTGTAATAGCGGGACAAAAGCCGGCCGAAGCTCACTAATTAGCGTGATTAATTGGCCCTGTAAGGACAATGTGGAGACTGTGCCTCGCCGTGCTGCAAAGCCGGATACGGCGTATACGTTCTCTCAGGCAAAGAAATCCGGCGTTGTTAATTTGAGAGCAAAAGGAAATGAAAGTGTAAATAAGTGACTGCTCTAATGATGAGTATAAAGTCAGAAGCATGGTATCAATAGCAAATACTAATTTGAATGCAGTCGGAGACCGCATACCGTCGCCATTATTGAGGATTACCATTCAGGTCATGAATATTACCGGGACCCTAACCAAAACTGAGGTGTTTTGTACCTGAGGGAAGGAATAGCATGAGTCCATATCGAGCGAAATGCGTATCATCGTTCACATATTCGATGCTTGCATCACAGGTCTGCATTTAGCCGAAAGAATACAGACAGCTCCAATTAGGTCATATACCTGTGCACATTTCTGACGAAAAAAAATCATAACATTCAAATATTTTACACATAAGGATTTCCTTACCACTGGTGAATGGCGATGGTTTCATCTTGGGCCGGGACAAAAAATTACATATTTTGCAATGGTAAAGAATCTCAATACCATTATAATTCAGAGTAGCAAACATTTATATGACCGTTTCTTTAAAATCCACTCAGAAAATTTTGAGTTAATTTGATAACAGGAAAACTAACCGACCAAGTTAATGCTTAGAGTTGGGGGCGGAGCTGATGGAATTGTCTCGGGGAAGTATATTCCTATAACACCGACAATTTGTGTTTCTGGACACGGCTGCGGCCCGGTGTCTTGGCGCCTTAAAACCAGCCGCTATGGCAACTGGTGGATATCGATCGATAACGAGGCTCCGCGACAGACGACCCTGGAGGAGTCTGCTCCAGCCCTCTTACCGAATTAAGTCGCTGAGCCCACAGATGTCGTAAAATAAGACTTGCGCCTTAAGATGAAAAGAAATTGCCAAGTTGATAAAACGGCAAAATTTTCCAAGTAAAATCGCCACGCAGAAACCCATTTCCGCGCGATCAGTCGTATTATAATAAAAATACTGCGTTTTACAAGAACTGGGTTTACTCGTATATGTCGTAAAATCTGATTTACCTTGAAGATTAAAGAAAAAGCCATTTTCGTAAAAGGGGCAGATTTCAGCGGCAAAATGGTATAAGTAAAGCCTAACGCTATACAAAATCGAAATAATATTATCGAAATAATAGCAACCAAATGCCTGCTGGTGAGTTAGCCCAGTCAGCGTCTGATATCACGTTCTTCGGAAGTCTTAAAGATGTACCTTCCTGCGGAAGAGACCATTGTTCCCCTGCGATATCATATGAAGGATATGTGCAGAGAGTCCGTTCGGGGCATCAGCTGGATATATTGAGTTTAATAAAGAAAGACAGCTTTTTTAACTTAAGAAAATGTCAAATGTCACTTTACTAAGACCACAGACCTTCCAAGATGAAGGTGGGGGTCGTGATTGAATAAGATCCGTCGTGACCAAATACTAATAATCGCAAACTAAGATACGGATGGATAGAGAAAATACAGATTGATAGTTTAGATCAACATGCTGATTAAATGGCCAAATAAAAAGATAGAGACTTGAATGTGGGCAAAAAGATAGGAAGACAGATACAAGCAAGAAAGAAAGAGAGAGGGGGGAAAGAGAGAGAGAGAGAGGGAGAGAGAGAGAGAGAAGGGGAGAGCGAGAGAGAGAGTGAGAGTGAGTGTGTGACTGTGAGAGAGAGAGAGAGAGAGAGAGAGAGAGAGAGAGAGAGAGAGAGAGAGAGACGGGGGAGCGAGAGAGAGAGATTGAGAGTGAGAGAGAGTGTGTGAGAGAGAGAGAAAGAAGGTGAGAGCGAGTGAGTGGGGAGTAAGAGAGAGTGAGAGAGAGACAGAGAGAGAGGAGAATGAGACAGAGACAGAGAGAGGGGAGAGAGCGAGCGAGTGAGCGAAAGAGAAATGGAGTGAGAGACTGATAAACCGGAAAGAAGAAGACGAGAAGATGAACTGTGAAAAAAAAATCGGAGATGACTTGTGCTTCATGACAGCGGCTGATAGATTTCCTCGTTGGTTCAGATATAAAGTCATATCCCTTTTCTGAACATATATTATATAAAATATATTTCTTGCATTTTAAACCGAAATTATATAAAGATATACCCTTCCCCCTACAACAATTCTGCATCAAGTTAATCAAAATGAACAATATTAAAGGTGACCATCTATACCTTGTTATTGGTGTTTTAATTACATGGACAGGGCGGAGCGGAAGTTGGCTTAATTCGATTGGCCCTGGTAAGATATAATGTACCGCCCTGTCTAGGACAAGCGATCGAGCTGCTGGTAAGCAGTATGTAGCATATGCCGCTGAATCTCTCACTAAAAATCGTCTGAAAAATTTACGCCTTACCCCACCCAGTTTTATTATAAACCCCACCCCCCTGGGTATGACGTGGAGGCTTACAGGGGATGATGAATTTATGTCTATACACGATTCATATTTGGGTAAAAGATTTTGGTAGGTGGACCCACTTTGGTCACACCGGGTGCAGAACGATCGATATCAACTTTTCTTTCTTCCATCCATTTTCTGTATGCTCCAATTTTCCAATATGGCTGATTTTGAAAAGCTTACATTCGGGAACAATATAAGTCCTAGTTCATATATTTGCACCTGATATTTATTTTGACCTTGACCTTATATCAACGGTCGTGAACTCCATAACAGATTCCCCATTATCGCTCAGTTGCGGGTTTTCCGGGGGGGGGGGGGGGGGAGTCCGAGTGATCTCTTGGAGAATGCATATATCTAATTGTTGTCACGGTATATATTATATCTGTAGAGTTCACTTTCAGTTGCCCTGTTGGATTACCTTCATGTATATCACTGATTTTAGTCACGTATGCGGTTCACTGAATCACTGAATAACCTAGCTGAAGAACGCATTCCCATAACGTACACATAGGAATTAACCACGGAGATAACAGATATATGATTTAGTCTGTAAAACACTTCCACTGCGTCATAAAACCAGAAGTATTACTTCTAACGAGCGAACGGGTTTCTTTGAACATATCCCTTTGGACGCAATGGCAAGGATAACGTAAATTGATATAGTGATAACGTTGTGTCGTATGGGATGACCAGACTTGAAATAAAGGTTTCATTGTTTGTGATGTACCTGAATCATCAATTAGTGCTAAGGTCAGGTGCGAAATCACAAACTCTGTGTACTAGTATTAATGTGTGCCTTATTTTGTATCCCCTACAGAGTACGGAAATCCCAATAGAATTTTCTCGAACATTATAATAAACTCCTTCGGTAGCGATTAAACACTGCAGTCGCTCCAGATCTACTTCGCTATAACCGCTTTGTATAGCAGGATTCGCCGGGTTTCACCACCAGGGCTGGCACAGGACAAAGAATGATAATCAGACCAATGAGAGCGCGGTATCGTATAGTAAGTTCCAACTCAACGTTTTAAACCCCGCTCTCACTAGTTTGATGCACAATGCGATACCACGCTCACGTTAGGTTGATTACGTTTCTTGGCCTTGTACCGGCCGTGGCGTAGTAACCCCGAAAAGGTGTCATACAAAGCAGCGGACAAAGCGAAGGAGATCTGTGGGTTTCTGCGAGCCAAAAATATTGTTGTAGTACAGCGACCACCTTTACCAGAATATAATGCCCATGTCTGTTAATGTTCCTTCGATTATTCCATTATCTGGAGTGAGTTTACTGTGTATAAAAGTGTTGAGCTACGAAATCTTAATTCTCTAATTTTTTAGACAGATTCGCGTTTATAGTCCCCACTGGGCATGATGTTGTACACTTGTACCTGGCCATAATGTTGTGTGTTTAGACTGTTCAGTATTGTAGGCTTATACTGTGGCCAGTTAGGCATATTACATAACATGATCCTAAGTAGAGAAACAGCCTACTCTAACCTATAATATACTATGACCTGATATAAGCCACTACAGGGGCTGCATCTGGCTATTTCACTGGCTGCATATAGCTTAACATAACCCACAAAGCCTGAGGTGTTCTCCTCATGGATCTGCCAAAGACCAATGGTTGCTTTAGAGTACTGCAGGGGCAAACACAGCATGCAACAGGGAAGCCGTGCTCTTTTGATGTCTATCTATGCGTATACCTTGATAAGAGCAGGACTCCCTCTGTAGTTCCATGGAGAATCTCCTTCTATCTACGTGGAAGTATCATATCCTTCCCTCTTTTCTGCTTATTAGCTCAGTATTTCTTAAAAGGAATAACCTAACCACTGACCATGTCTTTGTAAAATATTAGGTGTGAAAATTTGTCAGCCAATAGTTCAGCTAAAGTGGCTCAGGGCATACATACTTTATAGAAATGGATCCCTTTATCCTTGAGTTTTGTTTTATACGTTGAAGACATAGGGACGCGTCTGTTTATTTTCCCCATTAAATGTTGAAGCTGACCGTTTAAGGTATGATAAGGTATGTCATGTTGTTCATACATTTAAGCCATGTAAGCTACTGAACACACTTTTGTGTGGTCAAGATGATGCACAAAGGAAACTGTTTATGGTTATGCATGGACAATTAATCATGACTAGGTTTAAAGTCTTTGCTAATATACTAATGAGGTGATTTACTCAGAACGTAGATGGCAGGTGAATATTACTTTTACTGCTCATTTTTGCAGTACCAATTACACAAGTAAGCTACGAGGTATTATAGTGAGCACTTCACTATGGACATTAATAAAGTGATGATAACCATACTCAATATGATAGAAATTTAATTTATCCTCTTTTATATTTCATCTCAAAATGCTCACACAAACATTCCACCTAGCTTCCATTACATCTACAGCTACTACCTATAAGTATGATTTGATGGCTGTCAGGAGTCACAAAAAAACTACATACTTCACTCTTAATGATGTTTTATTAAACTCCTTTCAGTTAGTGACTTGAATATTAAATTTTCTATGAATGCTGAATCCTTCATCTATCTCTTTCTAATCACCAATGTTCGAGTGTTAAGCAATGAGCCTACTTATCATATTTGTTTACATTATTTAGATGGAGGAAACCGTCTTAAATTTGACATACATACATTAAGCAGTGTTTATTTTTCGCTCCAGAAAAGGCGCCAAGACAAATAAAGTACAAAGGGTATTTATACATTAGATTATTAGAATATATAAAGCACATCTCAGTAAATATATGTATAAATTTAAAATAAAGGCTTAGCAGGAGCACTGCTTAAGGATTTGGCTGAACATTATTTACGGCCAAGGCCCTTGACGAACCGGGTTCCAACCCCTCAGTTGCTCACAGCCCTCGCGGCTTTCAAAGCCCTCCTGATTTTACGACAGTCGAAAAGACCTGTTTTGTTGTCTCAGCCAAAGACAGAGACTCCTCGAAGACAAACGAGACTGCCTAGCAACCCACGTGACTACTTGTTTTGTACACGGCTGGGCTGCTTGTGTAAGAAGCCAACGATACACTCTGTTTCAGCGACCTGTTTCACCTGTTTTGTGTAATATTACGGAAAGTCTTATCCGAATATAACCGTCGTCCATTCGGCTGACCGCTACCTGGAAGAAATATCTTTCTCCTCGTTTTGTAATATTTCATTCATATATGTTACCCTAATATCTCCCTGTATATTCCTAAATCCCAGAAGAGATAAAATAATATAAAAATTTTACTCTGTTTTATCTTCTATTTGATTTTTGTATACGTTTCCCAAATAAAACCAAGAGCTTTAATAAATGCTTTTTATGTTTATTCCATTCTATTTCATATCATTTCAATAATTTGAACAAATATCTTTTTTTCCTGAGCCTAAAACACGGAATATTCTTTCAGCCTTTCATCTTTCCATTTCACAAGGTAGAAAATAAAACTCCATGAATAAAATAAGATGTTATATTATATTTTATTATACCACATCAGTGATAATGTCGCCTGCGTTTTCTTCAACTGGACATGTACATAATCCTTAAGGCAATGTAGTTGTAGGCCGAGTGTTTTACTACCATTGACGATGAATATACGCCGGTATGTGTTGGGTTGAGTAGAAAAATAAATATGGATAATTGACGGATGTATGTAGAATTCTAAAACATTTAAGAAAACACAGGAGGCCCAAGTAACCACTTATAAGGTCAGTCTACGAATATTTTCTCACTATGGCATATCATTCCCCTTAGTAAGAAAATAGAAACACGTATGACAAGGATGAACACAAAACCTTATAAAGTTACATTATCTTCGTTAATAACAAAGTTTCCAAAAATACTACTTTCATTAAGCAGACTTCGTGAAATATTACGGGGATAACGTAGGTTTAACGATATATTACGGTATATGACAGTGGTTTCATGAAAGCTTACGGTAAATGACATTGGTTTCTGAAAGTATTACGGTAATAACGCAGGTTTCGTGAAATTCCACTTGAAATAACACAGACTTGGCAGAATAACGGTGGTTGACAGTGCTTCAAAAAAGTATTGCGACGTTATCCAGTACTCCCAGTACCGGCATGCAGGTCTATCTTCGACCATCACAAACACTTTTCTAAATTATTAAAACTTTCAAAAGAAGTAACCTTTATTCCTTAATGACAAAATAAACATTCCGGGACATACATTCAGTTACGGGCACGCTCAAACAGGCATCAGAAGATATAATATCCTCCAAACTAGCGTCGTGGTAATTGCAGTAAACACTCAACAACTCAACAGCCCCGATATTTGGACAACCAAAATGTTGTCCTATTTATAGAATTGTTGTGTAATAAGAAAAAGAAGATCCGTCATATAAAGCGGTTTGGCTTTGTTACTATAGCAGGCATGGTGTTAAAGAAAGCTATTCGCCTGCCTTTTCTATGTAATTGATGTGATTGTTGGTTTACTCTGCGTGCATATTAAATGACTCCAGGTCCTTTCCATTTCTTTAAAGTTCTTATGACGACTCTGTGTTTATCTACAAAGTCTTAGTAAACACAGTAATGTTGACAAACGAAACACCATATAACCTGAGGTGGTTAAATCTTTATTTGTGCGAAAATTAGAAGGTTGCAAAATGCAGTTTGCAAACCTCTAGTGCGTCTGACTTGCCGCCAGATGTCCTTGTTGATTGTGTTTGGACTATTTTGACGGGCCCAACATATCTTATGATGTGGATATAAAAAAGAACGAACAGTCCTAATGCGTCGGAATTGATGTCTGGCCTATTTTTTTATAAAAAGTTTCAAGGGATTATCTGCATATAATAGATGTCAGTATATATCATGGTAATTATGACCAGACACGCGACTGCTTGTGTTGTTAATATTAAACCTTACCTTTACAACCTGAGGCGCCGAGCTTAAGTATGACAATTAACGCGTGTCAAGGAAGACAATGTAGATAGAGGAACGTTATTTTATCAGATCTAAAAAGGAAACATACTGACGGCTCGTGTCAGACAGGTAACATATCCGAATTGAAGATAAGAAAAGAGGAAATAATTTGGACTACATGAATATCACCACATCAACTTGTCACCGGTCGTCCCTGTTTGAGTAAACTGTGAGCGGGTTGTAACAGTATAAGGAAGGTATTGATGATCCTCCATTCGGATCTTGTCTGTGTCAGGAGGGACGGCACATAGTATATAGTATAAACAGAAAACTCCGCGAATATGTTAATTAACTCTCTGGGAATAAAAAACAAAACAAAAAGTGGTCTCGATAGCATGGTATCGTTTAAGATTTCGTGCCTATATGACTCGCCAGGACTGACAATACAATCTTCAGAATAAGTTGGTTGGTTTTGTGGGGTTGTCGTCAGATAGAACTTCCCCCATCTCTCTCTCTCTCTCTCTCTCTCTCTCTCTCTCTCTCTCTCTCTCTCAGGCAAGTATATACGACATATAATTATATTTACAAATATAATTTATACAATACACATATATGGTTATAATGTGTGTATATGATTAAACACACACATATATATGTGCGTTTGTTTGTACTGGTATATAAATAATATATATCATAAACATGCATATTTATATGTATTAATAACTCAAAAATACAAATGAAATATATCTCGAAATATTTCCGATAATTCATCACACCGTGGTTGGCTTCGTATTCGCGGGGTTAAACTTTCGCCATTTTCACCTTATGAGTGTTTCGTGATCATTCTATTTTCGCGATCTAACAAAACACAAATTATAACCATTATTATGTGAATTAACGATTTCAAAAATACTATGTGCAAAAAATCTCATTAACAAAACATTTTTTTTCTCTATGCACAGTCAATTGGAAAGATGTGATATCATTTGAACCATAAATCTTTGAACAATATACATATAAAATAGAATTGACAAGAAAATTTTTAATTAATAATTTTTAATATTTCATAACTTTTCAATGTTGCCTTCGATGATGGGACCCTCAGTTCACGAAGGTTTTATTTTCGCGCTAATTCCTCTTTCGCGAATATTGAGAATTTGAAACCCACGCGAACAAAAAGGCAACCACAGTAACTAACTAAATGATAAAAGTACCTACCTATGTTGGATGAGATTGGACCTTGCCGCGAACCTCTTATCACACAGAGTACAGGCATACGGTCTGTTTCCGAAGTGAAGATTCTGATGTTCCATTAAGATGTGTTTATACCCGAACCGACGCTGACAAATGTTACATTGGTAAGGTTTTTCGCCGACATGCGTCAACCGGATATGACGCATGAGGCCGTTTTTGTAACCGAACGTTTTCTTGCACAGAGGGCACTGAAAAACTCCTCCCTTGCTCCCCATCTCGACCAACTCGGCCGGACGCAATTCCGACAAGTTTATTCCATCCACTACAGGTCCCGTTGACGTCGGTGTGCCCGGGGGTTGGGGAGCTGCCCCGCCCCCTCCTCCTGGCCCTGGGGTCTTCTGTCCGTTGGCGTGGTCAGTCATCTGGAATTAAATATAAATATCTAAACTCAACGTGCCACTGACTTCCGCGTAACAAGTCACATACAACAGTCTTCTGTTTTAGCTTATAAAACATGGAGAAACTAAATAAAAATGATTATTCAAAAACCATTAAAAGATCATTTTAATCATGCAGATCATTATAGAAAGGGGGCAATCGGTCAAAAATTTGAAATCACAATTACCATTCTCTAATGGTCAGAAAATCTTCATTTTTTTCATTAGTATTTGCAAATATTACATACATGAATATTTCATTATTATTTTATCGTTATTGTTTAAGACAATTATGTTGTAAATAATTATACCATAAGTGTATCAGCGGATTTTGTATACAGGGGGTTAGAAAAACACCCTGACACAGGTAAACAATTGAGCCGGAAGTGCTAGTAAACATGTATAACTCTCACTTGCAGAAGTACAGGAAAATAAACCCTCGCATTTTCCTCTTAGCCCCTCTTAAGATATCGTTGTAGAATTTATGATATTTTTTTCAATCATTAATTCCTGATAGACAGGGAATTTAGTTTATCACCTTCAAGATCATTCTTGCAGAATGCATGTTAAATTAAGCTTTCATTGATTTTATAAAGCTGATACCCATCTTTAACTAATATTATATAGATTATGATTTATAACATCTTCTCAGGTAGACTGTTGTTAGTAACAGTATTTTGCTCAGTATTACCTTTAATGATGATCACGATGGACCATTATAGTGGTAATGATGATCATGATGATGATGATTACGATTATGATTCTTATTATATCAATCATTTTTTATTATTATCCTTCTCACTATCATAATTATCATCACTGATTGCAGAACGGGGCATTACGAGGGATATGACACGCGGTCCCATCAATATATTTTGGTATTTCAGCATTGATATTTTTACTTGAACAGTTTCTTTAAACACTGAGTGAATCCCAGGAGATCTTTATATTATGATCAATAATAATGTTAATAATAATAATAATAATAATAATAATAATAATAATAATAATAATAATAAAAATAGTTTTTATGATTATTATGATTATTATGATTTTTGTTATTATTATGATTATAATGATTATAATGATTATTATGATTATTATGATTATATTGTTTATTATGATTATTTTGATTGTTATGATTATTATGATTATAGGTGAAAAACTAATCAATGTAAAAAAGACAAATTCATGAACAGTATCGGGCGACAGCCGGAGAATAATACAGGCTATTGCAAATCATTCAGAAACCATATTTCAGCGTGATAAAAACTTTATAAAAGCTGTATTGCTCGAGCAGGCAATATATATGGGTTCGCTACGGACCATGATAATAAGACGGATCGTTACAAATGTTAGTATATTACTACAGGAGTCATGTTTACGTTATACGAGCCCGGGTCCCCGCGGTGGGTTATGGGATATGCGAACCAGTCAGCAGGTTTATAGGAATAATCGCTGATTGTTTTCACTACTAACACTTAGGAGCACGTAACTCCCTGCCGGAACCGATATCTCATAAATATCTGTCACCATGACCCTAATGTAAAATATCTGTCGCGCTCCGTGCTCGGGGCCTATCATCATAAAGCCTAACGTGATCCTACATCAATCAGCTTAATGGAAGCGTGACCCGGAAATTTTGGCTAATATTGCTTTGGTTTCCCTAATGTATCGGCAGAGTGGGGTTCAGGACTCGACTCGTGACACGGAGGTTATGTCGTCACCCGTGTTTATTTATCTTTATGTGAAACCTTTTTGGCGTTGGCCACTAAATTCATATACCAATAAACATGTTCCTGTTTGCGATACAGGGTTTTATTTGACCCATGGGAAATGACGCTCCGAATGCAATACACACTCGGAACACTCAACATGGCCATGACCTCAACATTTTTATTAAATTTCTATTATACAAATGGTCTTAGGTCTTATATAAATAATGCAGATGTTCATAATCGACATGCACATAAATTTCAAAGCAGTCCATACATATATAATTGAAAAATAATTCAGTTTCCCAACCTGCATCAATCGCTTTTTTTATTTATTTATTTATTTATTTATTTTTGTAATTTACTGAAGAACTGGTCGTGTCAATTTTGTAAAAATATGAATGCTGGTAGAAGTAATGCGATGAAAGAAGGACAAAGTTTCAAATACATATATATATATATATTATCCAATGCTTAATTTTTGTACAAAGACAAAGAACGCCAAAAGGTTTCGAACATTTGGAGTGCTGAAAGCAGTGTTTTGCCCCGTAGCTGACAGAGTCTATCACCATGACCTATTTTTCTTATGGCTCTAATGCTTGAAGGAGACATGGTATCCAAGGGGTTACCGCTGAAAAATGCTTAACAATGTTTCAAATATAAGTATGACGGGATAATTAAACCATAAGTTATATATTAGCTCTGATAAAGTAAAATGACCCACAACGATATTTGATTTAAAATGCCTGCAACATTAATATTTGAAGTTACCATGCATGTCACTAACTGGAGTCACAATTTTATTGGATTTCCTTCGTACAGAACTTTGCATTATTTCCTTAAAGTATTCGAATACAGTGACAAAGGTTTCACAAAATATCTATATATTGTATTGTATATCAAGTTGTCTGGATTTGAAGCAAGTACGTAAATGCAGGTATAATAATTATTGTCACGTGGCCTTTTGAAAAATTTAATAATGGATTTAATTAAAAATTTAATATTAGGATTTCTACAAATGCAGAAATTCAAAAGTCAAATTTTCTAAATATATTTATCATTAAATACATTCAGTATCGTCAATTTTTTAAACCGACCATAATGGTATATTTTGCTTTAAAAAAAAGCGACCCAGTATAAAGTTTTGTCTCATGCAAATGCACAGCGCTATTCATTATATACTGATATCATACCCAGATGGAAGGTTATCATTAGAATATTCCTCAGTTTCTATTCATATATGAATTGTACTTTGGGAAATGCCTCAATTTTCGAGAGGCTGGGTTCACGGGGATAACCAAGCGAGAGGCCATTTTATCTGTTATTCAGTGTGTTCAGTATAACAAGAGTACTGTTATAATTTTCATCCCAAAATTTGATCAAATTTAAAGTATGAAGATACCGCCTGCATTTGTAGTATAACGATACAACACGTGTAGAGCCCTTTCGGCCCTCTGATATTAGAGAGTTCACGACCATCGTGCTGGCTGTCAGAGTGCCGTTACATGCTTCAACGAGGAACGCACTGTAAGGCTCTATGGGGATGCAAATATTTTCGTCATTTTTGAGTACGCCTCGTGGCTAACAAGTACACTGTCTCTTGAAATAAACCAGAACAATCGTTAGCTTTTTTAATATACTTTTTAACAACATCTACCATCAGCGAGAAAATTTCCCTTTGAACTCAGCAATTAGAATATCCCTCTGAATACAAGCAATTGTCTAGGGTTACTTGATAGCAAACTTGACTCGTTACCATAGAGACGGAGTTCCTGTTAAGGTTGTGTGAATTCAGATATATTCTTTTGTGTCTATTCATCATTAGTGGTCCAAGGTTAAGATTATAGGCCGTTTAGTACGATATGAATGTACCGTGATGGAAGACCATTGCTATACATTCCTACGTATGGCTTGTAGCACGACTCAAGTTAGGCTTACCAGCCTAAAAAAATGTCTTCTGAGTCGTGTATTCGCGGTAACTGTACCAATACCCGATACGTGATGAAATTGTAAAGGAACATTTTTTTGTGTCAAAAGGCATTTTCTGGCATTAAATAGCTGCAAGCTAGATTATACGGGCAAATTCTGCAACATTTAAATAATATCTGCATTATGTTGTGATTATTTATTATTTTAACATGGAGTTTAAAACTGTTCAGTGAGTTCGGCTTCATAATAGGTCCATATACAGTGAACCCTCACGTAACGACCACCTCGGTTTTCGACCACCTCAAAACATCGACCAGTTTTTACGGGTCCCGATTTATTTTCGCTTTTTATAGAAGAGCTCGCTTAGACGACCACCTCGTAAAAGACTACAATATCGATTTCCCGATGATGGTCGTAATTTTGAGGATTTATTGTTTTATGTTAATTGGCCAGACTGGATGAAAGTATTTAATAATTAAACGTTTAATATTTTCTCTGTTCATAATTGTCTGTGGAGTAATCCATTTGACAAACAATTGTTTCTGTGATTGGTATGACTTTCGATTTATTCTCAACTTGAAATATTAAAATCACTTCCTTGAATCACAACAAACAACGGTTATTCCCATTACAACATGCACAGCAGGCAATCAGCAATAAATACCTGGTATACTGCTAAGATTAATAACAAATAATTACAGAATGTTTAAAAAAAGTATCTTTGTTCGATTGACTGGAAGGTTCTACTTGTATTACTCCGGACGACAATTCTGGAATTCCAGACGTAGTGTTCTTTTTGTTGGAGGATGAAGAGGAAGATATCGTGATCTCTGATACAATTAAGGCAATCACACGTCGTGAGCCCACGTGGTCAGGAAAACAATGTTTAATTGTCATGGATACCTTGATCCAGGCACCAAATCAGAAAAATGGCAGATTTTAAAATTTCTGCAGTAACAGAGAGTCTGCCGCACGCAACTATTCTCTTACAAACATTCAATGAGGACTCATATTTAGAGAGTATCACATGCATATATATATATATATATATATATATATATATATATATATATATAACGCTGAAGAAAAACAACACTGTAAATTCACAACAGTCTGTTTCACGGGATGCGATATATATATATATATATATATATATATATATATATATATAAGGTACACAAATTAACTAGAAATGTCTGGCATTATGAGATGCCATAGTATCCCCAGACATAAGGGAAGTTCAAGAAGATCAAGTTCAAAGTCAGCAGTCTTCAAACTTGCCAAAGAACATGGTTCAAAACAAATGCTGTATCAAATTTCAGGGGGAAATACGCAGTACTTAACAAGTTATAGGGATCACAAGAATTCCTATATTTCTGCAGATTTGACCGCTCCTAAAAAAACATAGTATCCCTCGACTTTTTCTGGGGATACAATAAGCCGTATATTTTAATTGTTTCGAATCGAGCTCATGGTTATTGAGAGTCTAAAATGTCGTAAAAATCAAGTTTAATGTTCAAAATCAAATCAATGAAAAGCATTTTCGGCTATATAAATCTATGATCATATAGTGGGTTTCTGTGGTCTGTGCATATACCTGTTGATATCTTACATTTAATTAAGGTTGCAATAACACGTTATTTTACAGTACGGCACATGCATCGCGATAATTCCCAAATAATATGTATATTACAACATATAGAATCCAAGCAATGTTTATCCTTACATTTATGCAGAAAGTTTTTTTCTTGAATATTTGCAATATTTGATGATCATTTACGTTTTACAGCAATATTTCTCATATTTTTATCCAAATAGGAAAACTCCAGGCAGAATGTTTTTGATGGGGACTATAAAAGGATTTCCAAAATGCGAAAGGAAAAAAACTTTTTTAAAAGGTTTCCAGAAGAACAAATGAAACGGTTTAATAATAGAAACATCCCAAAGGGTTTTCTGAACACCCTAAAAAGTGTTTTAAAGGGTTTTAAAAAATATCGTTAAAGCTTCACGTTAAAGGCACTTGCTACGTTTAAGGACACTAATAATTAACATTTTCTAACCATTTGATATACCTTCCTTTTTTTTCTTAACAGTGATATTGACAAACAGCATTCATGGGCCTACTGCTCTCATTTTGTCATGCTATTGATAAATATTTTTCAAACAACTGGCTAATAACGTGCGGTTTAATTCTTTTCTCACAATGAGGTATCGCCTGATACGAGTTACATGGCGAATATAGATACTGTTTTTAGATTTCTGCCGTTGCTTTACGTCGGATGATGAAGATGAGGATGACAGCAATGATGAGGAGGAGGAAGATAATGATGAGGATGACAAGGATGACAATGATGATCAAAGTATGATGATGATGATGATGACGACGATCATGATGATGATGATGATGATGACAATGGTGAAGGGAGGGATGATGATGATGATGATGACGAAATAACGTCACCGTATCGATGCAGGTTGTCGACACAATACTATACTGACGAGAAATCAGCGTAATATTTTTCTTTCAATTATTACCAATTTATATATATATAGTTTATGTTTATTATGGATGAGGGGCCCAACGGTATGGAATATTTGTGTGTTTCGGTTATATCGTTAAGGTCGTACATTTGATACAAAACAAGAATAAAGTATTGTATTTCGATCTTGAAAATAAACATGAGTCTGAATGCATATGTCTTAATAAACAAGTCTGAACTCTGAAAGAACAAAAACGAAGGGATACAAATTCTGGGGAAAAAATTAAAAATCATATTCCTTTAAATACATTTTTCATACTTGGAAACTTGGAAACTGACCTTCTTACTTTGAAAAAGAAGCTCTATAAAAACGTACCAGGGGCAGAAACAAAAACGTAAGAGAGAATATAAAAGATGAGTAAAAAACGGTTTAATTGCTGCCGGAAAAAAATAAAAACAGAAACAATTATTTTATGCATGAAAAATAAGGCGTATAATTAGAACTGCAATTATGAAAATCAGGTGCATAATAAACAATACCCCAGCAGCATATATAATTATCCTGTTTCTAGAAGTAACAAAAGGACAGCGCCTGCAGTGTTTCTATTGGGTTGTAATAGCACACAAAATTAGTGTCGCAAGCTTATAACGGTTTACCTACTTGGTCCATAAATAACACACTAATATATTAGCAACGCTGACTATATGCTAATATAATATCCCTCGAATACTGCAATGCAGTAGGCCTATAAAGATCCTCGGCGGTCCCGCTAACAGGTCATTTGGCGTAAAATCAATGCTCCCGTAATAATATTCACCTAATTTTTTTCCGCCCGTAAAGAGAAGGAACCATAATCACACTCACACGGATCGAACTCCGCTTGTCAAAGTTGTACTGGCGAGTATAAACTGCTAGTAAAACCCAGCGCATACACTGATACCAATATGCCTCAACGTGCGGTGCATATGCTACATATATGGGTCGCCCGCTCGATCAGTGACATATACGCGTGGCGCTTATATATATGTACACATACACAAGCTATACATATTGTACACAGACACCTACCTTATTCTACCCGCTTGCGAGTGGTGCCGCCCGGACGTTTTCACCGTCCCCCGACCTCTTGTATTTTGCGTAGTCACAGAGGTTTGCTAGGAAAATCCGATCTCCCACCCGATATGCCCAAGTCCGCCTGTGCAATATGGGAGTGATATTGAATGATGCTATTTTTAGACCCTTACTGGAGCTATACGGCAGAGCCACTGCGGGCCTCACTGGTCCAAGGTCCCATGCTTAAAGCTACAGTCCTTGCAGCGAACGACCTGTTTACAGCTGTAATATTAAACAGCACAAGCTGAGTGATATTGTTGATAATGTTCTTTTAATGTTTGATATATCAGGCGTGCAAGGTTGTATAGATATAGAAAAGCAGCTGATATACATGGACAGACGGCCGGCTCTTTCACCATTTATGATTATTCGAGTCACGTGACTAGCCCCATGAAATTCGCGCGGTCTGCCAGCTAGGTTTCATACTTTCATATAATGTTCTATAAAACAATTCTTATGATGAAAGACACGAATAGTTTCAAAGGCATACAACCATAGAATTTTAATAATCGTATCATATATAAAGTTAAGGGGACCATATAATTCAGTGAATAAGTAGCATAAGTTTTGTTTGCTACGACGTACATTTAGTCTGGCTCAGAAAGGCGCGTGATTGTACTTGTACAAGGGCGTAGGAAGATTGTGGGCGTTAACAGCTCCTTAATTCCCTTATGGCATGTGGGACTAAAAATATGAGTGGTCTTAAACCATTATGCTATATGCTACACTAAAACTGATAAAAGTATACTTCTCATACGGAGTAGAATTCCTGTGACACACAACGATACTTATACCTACATAAAGACAGACCGCAAAGCAGAGTTGAATTTATAATGTTAGTTCTTATAATATGACATATGCACTCGTACCAGCGGATCTGCTGTTATTATAATCAAATGTTATTGTATAGTATTATACATCACGGAACCTCTCTGAAATGTTGATATAATTCTTCTTGTATATATAAGAGAGAGCCAGAGAGAGAGAGAGAGAGAGAGAGAGAGAGAGAGAGAGAGAGATGCATGCATGTATGAATATAGCCATGCTGGTTCATTGTAGATAGAAATTAAACATAAACACGCAGAAAGTCTGTTCATCGGCAGTGAACCGACCTTTCTGTGTATTCATGTTCCATATATATATATATATATATATATATATATATATATATATATGGTTAGGTATTCATATATAACTCTCGAATTCCCAACAGTTAACCCAATATCCAATGTTAATTTCTGTGATACCGGTATATACAAATACAAAGTATATCGTGTTATATACTCACTATAGCCATTTGAGACTGATACATCACGGCGGTTTTCTCAAATGTTGATCAACATGTAAGCATTTCTTTCAGATAGTAATCGTTAAATTCTGTAGGTTCTTATAGTTTTTACCCCTACCTCTAGCCAGAGAGGGTGACAGGTTAGCAGTGGCAGAAGGTTTTTTTTTATCCCATCCAAAATTAAAGATTCTCTATAATGATAAGCCTTGTGATTTGGGATGAAGTTGCATCGACGACTTACGTTAATCTTTATATGAAGAAACAAATCTGCTGCTGCTTATTTTAAGGGAGACGTCTCATCATTTACATATAACCGGTATAGTGATGAAGGACCCAAATACGAACTTTGACTCGAGCGGTGGCGTCAATTTATCTTCAGGAGGGGGGGGGTGTAACGAAGTCATGGGAGGGTAACCAAATTTGGGATTTTTTTGGGAACCATATATATATATATATATATATATACACACACATATTTTATTGTCTCTGTGACACATTTCATATACATTACAATTAAGTGAAAGGTTTTAAAAAGTAAGGTATGTTTCCAGCTAAACCAGGTTTAGATAAATAATATTTCTTAAATTTCTCAGAAATGGAACGTCTTTAATTCTAATCATTAATAAATTTCATTTTAAAAAATATAAATAAATATAATATAAATATAATATAAATATAATATAAATATATATAAATATAATATAATATAATATAATATAATATAATATAAATATTTTTCTCTGAATATCAGGGGGGATGATTACATTGACCAAGCCCCCTCCCCTTGCTAAAAAAAGGGAGTGGGGTATATATATATCCCCCATTCCCCCTATATTGACGGCAATTTGACGCCCCTTGACTCGAGGGTCCTTGGCTCGGACTGGTATTCAGGCCCGGAGTTAAAAGAACATGAGAAATCAGGCCGAGTCCATCACGAGTTCAGGTCAAGCAAACGTATTCCAAATCTCATTATATTATCATATTACATAATTGCCTATGAAAAAATATAAATATGGATTTTAAATAAAAATGAACCCAATTCATGAAAAAAAAAAACATTTTTTCTATTTTTTCCCCACAAAAGACGGGAGGTTGTGTGATTTGTTCAAAAGCATTTGGCACATAGATGAGCACTGTCAACTTAGCAGTGATCTAATCAAAAGCGTAGTTTTTCTCGCACTGTCAGCCCCAGACTGTCAGGAAAGATAACAAATTACATGTATTGCTAGATTTAAGTCATTTCTAAAGTTTCCTTTGACTTCACACTTTGCAACAGCCAATCACAACAGGGCTAAGTCTCTGTTCTGGATGAAAATCTAACCCTGCGCATAACAAACCCACGTGCTATTACGTTTACCTAACCTTCAGTAAAAAAAACTCTGCCATATACTCTAATGACTTATATACATGTGCGAATTATTAACAGAATATTAACAGAAATAAAACTATACGTAACAAGCTCTAGCTCTGCATCGGATCCTGAAGGTAATCAGAACTTCAGCTAAATTGTGTCTAAATTAAACTAATATTAAATATACAGATGATAATGTCAAACTTCTATTTTGAATTTTATTAAACTGTGATACCTGCATTAGACTCAGACTTGGACTCGGATTCTAAATGACTCAGACTCGAAGAAGGTGGACTTGGACTCAAGGAATTGGACATGCAAGGAATCCATGCATGCAGAGGCTCGGTCTTGCAATGCATTCGGACTCAGGTAGTATGGGCTCTACGTCATCACTGCCACTGTCCATGACTAACAACTTTGACGCCGAAAAAGGTGCATGGAACGTTTCACATAGATGGAATTTGTTCATGAGTTTGTTCTCTCACGTTTTACTTGTTCATACTAAATTCGAGAAAAGATAAACAGTTTGAGATCAGAGGCTGTGAACGGAGATGAAAATAAAGTATATTTGACCATCCTTTAAGCCCCCTTCCCACTACTACGAATTGGCGCCAAATCAACACGAACTGACACCAAAATAGTTCGAGGGGACGTCGTGGGGGTGTCGTAGATGCCTTGGACACTCGGCAATGTTCGTAGCATGCTATGTATTGAGCACTTAGAATTCGTGGCGCTAATTTTAAAATGTTAAAATATTAAGCTTAGTCGCCACAAGTCGAATAACAAAGTCGTAAAAGTTTCTTGGCAAGTCTTGTAAAAGTCCTTAAGCCCCGTTCCCACTTTAACGAATTTGATGCCGAATCGCCACGATGTTGAATTCGTGGCCAATCGTGGCCAATCAGCCTGGCCAGTGATAAAAATTCCATTACGAGGACGATGTTGTAGGAGAGGAGTACGATGCCAGTACGATTTGCTACAACAGTGACACGAAGCCAGCACGATATTACACGACATTTTTAAGAATGTTCACGACTCCGTTAGATATACTGGTACGATATCTCCACGATTGATCTGCGACTTGTGGACGATGCTCCTACGATCATTCAATTTACTACGCCATCGCCGTAAATGCTGGCTGTGGCTGTCGTGAATCTTAAAATGCGAAAAAGTAGGGAGAAATCCAAACTCGGACTTTTGATAACTTTTCTGAAAATGGGACCCGAGAGTCAATAACTGTGACTTGGACTCGACTTGACATCAGGCCGAGTATATAAATCTCAAATCCATTGAAAGATGAAAATGAAGATGATGACTGATATGTTAAAAAAATTATCAGAATATGAAAAAGTTAGAAGTGTGTCCTAGACCAACAGAGTAACAATATACGGGAGTGTTAGATAGCTATATATGTGATATATAGCTATTGTAATGTCAAAACGAAGAAGATATTAGTAAGGGGACGACATAACAAAACTTTTCTGAACTTCTCCAAATATTTACTTTGACAAAAGTAATCTAGTTTAAAACACTGATAATATATGTATCATTTGATTAGAGTAATTAGACAATTACGACTTATTTTTATGGCGGCAAATACGACGTCCATTTCTTTAAGTCCAGACAGACGACCGCTTTAATCGGATTTAAACATCTGTATTCTCAAAATATAAGTTAAAATATCTAATTGATTCAGCTTTTAATTTGATATAAGACAAATTTACAAATCTACATGCTTTTCTTACCGCTAAACTTCCTCGTATTTTACAAAGAAGTTACAAAGAAAACATTATTTGATTCATCTTCTTCAAATTATTTTAGTTCAAATTTACTTGGAACCAATAACCACAATACAAATCTTCTTTAAAACAAATTTAAAGATCAACATAGTGTTCTTACTTCTAACCCTTTATCCTCCTCAGTTCATTAGAAGTTGAAAATCACAAAGAAAACAAAATTTTCTGTTACATTATGATGTCAGTTCCTGGTGATTCGGCGCCAAATTCGTTGAAGTAGGAATGGACTTTATGAACGTGACCCTCTCTAATGAGGTTCTTGTTGTATTCGTCTTGTAGTCGTGTTGAAGTCGCATCAATGTCGTGGTCCTTCGTGAGCATTCGCGACATAGTTTTACATCACGGATAAACATGAATTATGAAGACTCTTATACGACTTACCAAGAAACTGTTACGACTTAGCTACGACTTGTGAAGACAAAGCTTAATTTTTGAACATTTCAAAAATAGAGCCACGAATTCTGAGTGCTCAAGACCTCGCTACGAACTTTGCCGAACGTTCAATACATCATCTACGACATCTCCACGGCGTTTCTAGAATTTTAATGGTGTCAGCTCGTGGCGATTCGGTGTCAAATTCTTTAAAGTGTGAACGGCGCTTTATAGATCGTGGTAATTTGTGATGAGAAACTCTGTCACGAATGATGAAGGATGATCACGGCCATGGCGCGACTTCAACACGATTACAATACAACAACAAGAACCTACCAAGAAAGAGTCACGGTCACTTAACGTCAGACGAATCAAAAGAATATGGACATCAACACTGGAGTTGATACACTTTTCTGGTAACAGTCGAAGAACGTATATACTAAGGACTACAGAGGGATGTTTGGCACAGCATTTTCAAGGTTAATTTGTTCATCCAAAGCTGAATAATTTGCATGGTCTTTGCCAGCATTATCAAGAAATTGTTCCATATATAATTTTATAAATATCTATAAATATATCTAAGTATCTACATCTGCAGAGCTCCATTTCGGGTTTGGACTCGGTTTCGGTAACGTGACAGGGCGGTAGCACTCGCTTCATATCATATTATTTTTGTATCCTGGTGTCACCCAGGCCCAGTGTCTACCGCACCTTCGGGTCCTCGGTGTGAATCATCCCCGTAACACCGAGGAACCCCCCCCCCAGAGATGCACTCTTTTGTAAGTTACCCACGGCTGTGGGGCGCAGTCTTCCCATGCATTTAGGCCTGCAGGGCCCTCACCCTGGGGGAGGGCTGACCGTGAAAATCTGACCACCTCGGCTGAGATTTGAACTCACGACCTCCCGGCTTTGAGTCCTGTGGTCTTCCCCTGAGCTACGGTAGCCGTTTATGGGTTAATATTATAGATTCTTCAGGAATACATGAATATACTGTGCAGTTATATTTAAAATATTTGCAATATCGAGACATGCTTGTTATTCAATAGAATACACATTAAATAAACTAAATGCCCTGATCAAAAGGACAGACTGAAACAATTTTTTGTGAGTTTGTTATCGAAAAGCATAAAGTCAAATCATTTAAAGCATGTCTTGTTTTTTTTTCTAATTTAATCGTTTTTATCTGTGAAATCATTTAAATGTAATTTCCGTGCATTTTGCCAGAATATACTAAATAGCGGTTTCCAATTAAGCATTGGTTTATACAATTTTAAAGTTTTACATGTTTGGAAATACATATTTTATTGTTTTTACTGCACAGAAGCATTTCAATTTTGACCGTGAATATTACGTTTTAGAAATTATTGTATATTGCTTGATCATTAACAGAATTGCAAAATAGTTTGTCAGATTCTTTAAAGACCTTTATGGTATACATGGTGTGTATATATATATATATATATATATATATATATATACATATATATATATATATATTGGATTTCAGGAACATAGGGGTAATCGTCTCTGACGCTCGGAATCTCTTACGGACGCTCGGTTCTAAGGGTCCAGGCATCCGATGGGACGCGCGAATTTCTTGCTTTAGAACCTTGTAGCAGTCTATGACCATTATACCGGCTGCCTCAAACTTTCCCCTCAGTGGTGTAAACACCGTGCTGATAACTGAGGCTTACATATAGCTATAGGCAAATATTCATATATTGACACGATTTCCGATCATATCATGATAGGATAATTACATGATATTCGAAAAATAAACCCATCAAAATTGTACACATATAATCTCCCCTTCGGACGCTCTAAACCCAGATGGGACTCCCCAAAGTTTTTGCCTGAGCGTCCAAGACTCTTCAAATTTTCTTCCCATTGAAAACTTATTATTTGCAATAGAAGCTGCATGGCCATGGGCGTGCTCTTTGTATTATTTATGTGACCCCCCCCCCCCCCCCCCAAACATTAACCGGAAATCGTATATTATATAGTGGAGTTTTTTTGGTTTTTTTTTTCAAAATATTCTTATACTAGGGTCACGAGGCGGTACCATTAATTAATCACCGTCAATATTTTTGAAAAAAAAAAAACATTGTTTTGAGATAAATTTAATGCCAAGAGGCGCCTCATTAAGGATCTGCAAAAACCGTCGCTCGGAAAATACTAGTTTCTTCCCCGGCCTTTTGATCCGCTCTACATACGTGACCGACATATTTTGATTCTTATCACCCTCAACGACCCCATTATACGGTGAAATTTGCAACGGGCGATTTTGAATTACCTTATTTTAAGACAAGACAAATTTGGTAGCTTAATAATTAACATCAACAATATTCATAACATTTTGTGTGATATGTAAATAATGTAGAACCTCGCCAAACGAAGAGTAAGTTTAGCGACCACCTCTAAATAATGACCACTTTTTTTAAGGTCTCAATATCATGTTGCTTTTTATAACAGACCTTGCTTAAACGACCGCGTCGAAAATACGACCACTCTATTGAGGTCGCATTAGTGGTCAGAAATCGTGGTTTCACTGTACATGTAAAACAATAAATTGAGAAAAAGTGACAAAGATAACATTACGACGACAATTATATTTGTTAGGCTTTAATGAAACCTTCTGACACCGACATTTCAAAAAGGGACATGATAAACATTTTAGGGTGGACATTGAAGGAAATGCATTTATCTATTATCACATTCCTTCGTTCTGTTGTTGTTTTACCATTCACTTAAATAACATTTTTTTTTTATCGTTAAGGGTCGGGAACGATGCCTGTCCTAAGGGGGTCATTTTCCATATTTCCCATTAATTATGAGGAATTTGAAATTATTTTGAAAATTTTGTGTAGGGTCTATCGCAGCGCCATCCACTAGAAAGTATGCTTTTGATAAAATTCCAGTTGGTGAAATCGGTCTATGGAAAACCCTTCCTAGACGAAGCCGGCCGGGGACAGGTGGACCTGTCTAAACGTAATAATGTGTACCAATCCTCATTTGGACGACTTTTCAATCAGTTTCTAATTACAAATATAACGACTAAGTCTCATAATATTCATGTAATATATATAAAATATAATAACTGAATAAAACTAAAACTAATATAAAAAAACTAAAATATTCACTGGTAGTGCCACCGACCCAGCTATGATCAGTTATGATCCGTAAAATAATCACTGGTAGTGCCACCGACCCAGCTATAATCAGCTATGATCCGTGAAATAATCACTGTTAGTGCCACCGACCCAGCTATAATCAGCTATGTTCCCTAAAATAATCACTGGAAGTGCCACCGACCCAGCTATAATCAGCTATGTTCCCTAAAATAATCACTGGAAGTGCCACCGACCCAGCTATAATCAGCTATGTTCCCTAAAATAATCACTGGTATTGCCACCGACCCAGCTATAATCAGCTATGTTCCGTAAAATAATCACTGGTATTGCCACCGACCCAGCTATGATCAGCTCTGATCCGTAAAATAATCACTGATAGTGCCACCGACCCAGCTATGATCAGCTATGATCCGTAAAATAATCACTGGTAGTGCCACCGACCCTGGGCAGCAATTAAAGTTTCTGAGGTTCATAAGCACATTAAATTTCATGAAAATCTACCCAGTCGTCCCTAAGTCCTCTTTTGTGTTTATTTTTACTAAAAAAATCCTTAACTTTTGAGGCGTTCAAACGTGTGTTTAAGCCTCGTTTCTTGACATAGGTCATATTAAATTCGTTTTAGGCTTTAAATAAGATGTCATTGGTGTTTCTGTACCATTCCACCAGACTTCTCAATTTAATTATATAGAGTCCGGAGGTACATGCCCCGAACTGTTAGCTGGCTGAGTGCTATTACCCTTTCTACACTTGATAACGGGGGGGGGGGGGGGGGGGGGGGGGGGTAACAACGCCAGAAAAATGTAACGAAATAATTTAATAGCATTCTATTACCCATTAGCTTAAAACCTGACAGCAGCCACCGCACATCGTTCTGGTTTAACTAAACTGCGGCGATCCTCCAAAGCCTCAAAGCCAGAAAGAGGCAAAAGTAAAATGACATCTCTGAAACTTATACCTGTACCATAATCAGTTACAACTCCTATTCTTCCAAGAATGTTCGTCCAACAAATATCACTGAAATTACATGAACTGACCAACAAAGGTAAACACATAAATGAGCTACCTGGATGTTAGGAGTACATACGAACCTGATTGGTTCATACATAAAAAAACAAGTCCATCGGAATTCATATACGCATCTCCTCCGCTTCTGTAAGAGGTGGCATCCATGTTGGTCCGTTGGCGTCCTTGAGTCACATCGAGGTACTCGATCCCTGTTCCTTCCGGTGGTCTTGGTCGATTATCAGTGGTGCTCTAGGCAGTTGCCGGTCACCAATCCGTAACTCCTCTATCAAACCAAGTGGCTCATCTACCACTGCTCGGGGGACAGTCTGCGCCGGATGACGAGGTAGAGCATAGGCCTCTGTCCGCTTGGTGATACAGTCAACTATGTCAAATATATACTGATTCCGAGACCATGATTTCGACATGGGCCTCATGATATTGAAGGCGATTCTTTCCTGGGGTAAGTCTGCCACTTCTTGTTTGAGGGGTGCCTTGTTGCTCTGCATCCTCATGGTGGTCTCTGGATTAGTTGTTCAGATACTTTAGCTTTTGTATCAAATTTTCCATTACTTCGGAGTCCTATAGCTTGAAGGATATGGGTAACAGAGACCTAATTTCAGGTTTCCACAGATAGTTTTCATGGGCCTCCTTGCATGACAAGAATGAAGATTCTAGGTAAAGTTGTTACAATTTGCACCCTGTTGACAGATAACCACATCTTTAAAAAAAACGTAAAAAATTTAAAAAAAAAAAAAAATAGAGGTGGCGCACCCAGTCTGCAGAAACTGATTAAACACTCCATGATCAATATCCATGCAAACAATTATGGTGATCTCTGCGTTAGTTGCTTTTGTATCAATTTTCCATTATTCTGAGCTGTACTTTGGAGTGCCATAGCTCAAAGGATATGGGTAACAGAAACTTAATTTCACGTTTCCATGGAGACTTTTCATGGGTCTCCCTGTGTGTCAAGAATGAAGATTCTTTGTCCAGTTGTTACAATTTGAACCCTGTTGACAGATAACTACATCCTTAAAGGTCTCAAAAATAGAGAAAAATAAATTCTAAAAATTTGATTAAAAACAGGTGGCGCCACCAGTCTGCAGGAACTGATGGAACACATCTTGATCAATATGTATGCCAAAAATCATGACCATCAGTGTTGTAGTTATTGAGATGTTGCAGTTTTTTTTATCAAATTTTCCATTATTCTGCGGGGTAATTAGGAGCCCCACAGCTCAAAGGATATGGGTAACAGAGACCTTATTTCAGGTTTCCTTGGAGACTTTTCATAGGTCTCTCACTGTGTCAAGAATGAAGATTCTAGGTCCAGTCTCTAAGATTTTCCAGTCTCACATTTTTAAAGGTCTCAAAAATAGGGGGAGAAATCGTACAAAAATCGAAAAATACAGGTGGCGCTACCAGTCTGCAGGAACTGAGGGAACATCTCATAATCAATATGTATGCCAAAAATCATGACCATCAGTGATGTTATTAATGAGATATTGAAGTTTTTGTATGAATTTTTTTACTATTCTGGGGGGTACTTTGGGGCCCCATAGCTCGAAGGATATGAGTAACAGAGACCTCATTTCTGGTTTCCAAGGAGATTTTTCATGGACCTCTTAGAATGTCAAGTTACAAGATTCTAGGTCCAGCGGTTACGATTTGTGCCTGGTTAACGGACGGACAGACGGACGGACAGACGGACGACGAACAAAGAGTGATCGCTATTGCTCAGCATGACTGAATGTCAGCTGAGCTAATAAAAACACAATTGTGCTGGTCCTCTCTTCGAACTGGTTTTCCCGGGGCTGGATTCCGGTCACCTCTGACACGATGTATCGCCTTGGTCAGCTGACTGTTGCTGCTAAAACTTGCGACAGCTTGTTAAACCGCTCAGTTAGAGGCTCTAACTAGTATCTTAAATCCTGGATAACTTCTTGAGTCCTAGTCTCCTTAGGCATGAACTCTTTCGATTGCTCTAGAAACTCCGTTGTTTCTTCGTCAGTTCCCGGAAATGCGTCCCCGGAGCTGATCTCGGCCGGAGCTTACTCTCTGGCCTAACGCCTTCTCCTCCCTCAAGCGACCCATATTGAGTTGCGAGGTTACTAGCTTCCTACAGTTGTTTGGACAACAAAGATCTACAAGCGACTTCATGTAAATATGAATGAACCCTTTGATAAAATGAAATCTGGCTGTCAACTCTAGTGCATCACCGCAAAAACATGGATATGCTGTTAGTAAAGACACCTCGCTCCCATAATCCACCAGCGTCTCTCTGACAGCCCTCCTACGCTCATGAAACACTGCACGGAAAGCATTCTCTTTACAGGGTGGACCAACCCTTTCTGCTAAAGCATTCCTTTGAAACAGGTAATCAGGTCGCTTCTCGATCAATATCTGATTAGGCATCATTTGGGTTTTGCGACGAAGACATGTAGCAAGTTGTAAGGTTTTCTTGGCTTCCGTCCAGCTGTAGCACTCCACTATGGTGTCGAAGTTAATCCCGAAATCAATCCTTGCTATGCGTCTGCAATGGAATTTGTCGACTTATTTGTTTCTTCGGGGGAGGTCTTTCACACTTGGAGTCAGGCGACATAAAGATGATAGAGAGCACTAATCCACCACTCTTACAGCCGGTGTTATTGCCCTAATAAGTGGCCCTGACAAATCCTTAGAATGGATTTGTTATTTGTCTGGTCGACATCACATATATTAGAAATGGGTACCTGGTGCTCAACATACCTACCAGGCTTTAAGTATGTTGAATCTGACTGCGCCTATAGACTCGCCTAATTTTTTCCTCTGAGACTCAACTTTTACCGAAACTGCTCAGATAATTGTGTTGAGTTCAAAGATGAGCCAGCACGCTTTCTTTCCATGACTGAGCTGGGATACATTATCACATCACAGGATATGATGAAATGCTAGCAAATTTTCGATTTGGGAAAGAGACAGTTTTTTTTTTAATATCTTCGACTAGGATTTATGCCTGTTTCTTTGTTCTAGCTTCCATGAAGGTAATTGAGAATCTCAATACATATAAATGGTTCGACAGATGAACCATATCATATGTACGGCGAACTGACACAACTACTGAATCTGTATTGGAATAATTGCAGTGCAGGATTATTCTTGTGTCAGATCCTCCAAAATTAGCTGCAAACGGGGTCACATCAAGCTTCAAACCTTTACATTGGTCGCCTTTTCTAATGTTCCAAATACAACCGATAATTTGCATGAAGACATATCCTCTATGCGGTATTAGGGCAGCAAGAAAGCCAGGTCTGTTATGTCTCCTTCAAGAGCCAGGAAGCCAGTCTTGGGCCAGAGGAACAGATTGGCCCCCTATTCGACGTTGAATTGTTTAAAATCCTTGTTTTCTATTTTATCCTGGTGTATGCTTTGATTGTCTGTTCTCTGTATCTATCATTTTTTGTATACAGTCGCAGCAAACTCCTATGCATAGCAACCGAGTGTGTATACTTCTAGAGGCCTTCAAAAGGCACCGTCTGGGCTTGACCATCAGTCATAAGGAAACTATGTTCATTGTTACCTGTGATGGTGTTCCTTTGCCCCTTGTCAGATTATCTGCCTTATTTATTCAGAAAACGTGAAGGGGACAATCCACAGGGTTACGGACAAACCGTTTCCCTCCATCCAAACCCCAGGCAAATGTTCCCCCTTCGTAACCAGAATATCAATATTTTCTTCACTCAAACCGCACATTTGAACATTTTTTATATTGGTTACTAAAGTAAAATCTGCTAAACATTTCAACACTCTTTGTAATCATAACTTAATTTTCATTTCATCATTCAAGATTATTCTGTAGGCTAATATTATAATGCTGATTCAATAAAGTCATTGAAGCAAGCTATGTCCTAAACTGTCTCATTAAGGCAGCACAATTGACTGATAATTGAGGTAAATATGAAAAAATTTAAAAAATTTCCCCATATTATAGCCCTAATTCGTGAGGGGGGACTGCAAATGATACGTTTCCCCACCCCTAAAAGAGTGAGGGGACGTCACAAGGTTCATGCCAGGACAGATTATCTGAATACAGAATGCCAATTGTTGTAGCCAAAGGCAAGGGAACAAGCATGAGGTGCCGAGCTCTATATGCCATTATTTGCAGGTGTAGCATACTTCTTTCTGCTTTTACAACATTCTGTTTGCCTTTGATGTTTTGTACAATTGCATACAAGGAAGCAAAGGTTTATATCTTGTTCTGCGGAATTGGCCCCTCAAGGTCCACAGGTTTAGTTTCGTTCATAGTCTTGACGTTTCTCATCAAACATTTTCAGTTTCTAACCAAGCAGTTCCTCATTCAACAACGATTCCTGTACTTAACTGGTTGCCAGATCCTTGTTAATTTTCCAGCACCGCACTTGTCTTGTTGAAAACACTGTGTTCCCTCCAGATGTTGCAATATTCTCTTCATATTGACCATCTCTCATGCTTTTGTACAATTCCCAGTAGCATTACGCCTGTATGAGACATTTCTTAAGACTTTTGGACAAAACCCTCTGGCTTAATTAAGAGTCAGTCCTAGTGATGTTTACAAATCAGCAACATTTCTTTTTTGTGGCATTTGATTACTCTGTACTGTGATATGGGGTACCTGGTTAATTTTTCGATTTGCATCTTTCATAATAAAATTTCCTCGTTGAACCCTTATAAGTATGCTTTGTTGAAATTTACTCATTTCCCATATATAAACGGTGCCCCACCATGATTATTATGGTCATATATGAAGACGTGTAGGAGCATATGCTTGAGATGTAGATCCCATACCTCACCCCGCACTGCTCCGAAGAAGTGTAGAAAGATGCTGACCATGACCATGTATTGCTACCAGAAAGCATAATTAAGGTTCTCTTCAGTCAGTAGATTGATGAAGTCCTCTACGAGTTGCTGAAACTGCTTAGTAAAGAGCCTTTTTGATAACTGTTCAATGTCACAAGTGTCTCGCTGTGACACTGTTCTGCTCTCAATGCTGCGTCAACCCGATCCAAAGCAGGCATAGAATCTTTGAAGCAGTATTTGCCACAATGCCTGATAGACGAGTTGTGCGCTCGGATACCATGCCATTTGCATTCATTGATTTGCACTTCAGCATTTGGCCCACGCACACAACATTCGACCGAAAGCTCCAAAAGTCCACATTTATTCATCCATAGACCGATAACACCATGAAGTTCATTAACGCATGCTCTTCAACACAAGGGATCAGGGCATGTTTGTACCGAGACAAGAACCTGTTTGATTCCGTTCATATTTGGAAATTAAACAATGAATCGTCTACAGTAAAGACGTGTTCTTGGTTCATTACAATGTGTGGTATTCTGGGAACTACAGTGTCCAGAGTATCAGTTTCATGTACAGGAGACTAGATTGGGAAGTATCCCAAGACGGTCTGCTCTGGGTTGTTCATAGTAAATTGCTCACGGAATGTTGTCCACTGTGGTGACGGCTTCTCGGGGATCTAAACATAATGAAAGCCAGATCCTCTGCGCAAGCTAACACTGCATTTGAATACTCTTGGCTGCAAGAAACAGTCTGGTGATGTCATCTATCAAAGGATTGCATATGTGTGTGTATGTGTGTTTGGGGTCGTTGTTATGTCCTCCATTAGTCGGGAAAACAGTGATGTATGACTCTGGTCAACCTTGTTAGGACTAGGACTCGTACTCGAACTCGAGGATCCTGGACTCGAACTTTAACTCGAGGATCCTGGACTCGGACTTGAACTCGAGGATCCTGGACTCGGACTTGAACAAGAGGATCCTGGACTCGGCTTGTACTCAAGAATCCTGGACTCGGACTTGAACTCAAGGATCCTGGACTCGAACTTGAACTCGAGGATCCTCGACTCGGACTTGGAACTCGAGGATCCTGGACTCTAACTTGAACTCGAGGAGCCTGGATTCGGTTTGTACTCGAGAATCCTGGACTCAGACTTGTACCCGGACTCGGAGGTAAGGACCCAAGAAAGCAGTCCATCACGAGTCCAGTAGAAAAGAAAACTGTAACAAATTATATAAAGATTATAAAATGGGTGAACTACTAACAGAACATTACAACAGACATACCAAGTTTAAACTCTGGATCAGGAGCTAACAGTAATTAAATATTCAAGTCAACGGCACTTGTAAACTAGAATACAATTTGCCGGATTAATATATCCTGTCTAATTTCTTTAAATATGAAGACTTGAATTGGACTCTGGCTCTGACTTAGACTCCAGTTCCGAATTACTCTGACTCAAAGAAGGTGGACTAGAATCCGAACCTCAAGGGCTCGGACTTGGAACCGGACTCGAGTGACCTGGACTCGGACATGCACTCGGACTCGGATGGTATGGACTCGACTACATCACTGCTTGGTCAGAGGTCCCTAAAATTGTATGGTAGGTTGTTTTCCCTTTAAGAGTTAATTCGTTTTTGGTCAACTTTATCAGCCAAGAAATGAACAAAATGTTGTTCCATCAGGTTAGGTAGGACAATAATGCTACTATGATCCATGGACTTTAGTGTTCTCTCAGCAAAGACATTATCAAGCTTTGTGACTTTACGGTAGCTCATTCTGTGACCAGATATGTCGAATATGTTCATCAAAGCCATCACGAGTGGTCTGGAAAAAGGTGTGCTGCACAAACAGACATGCTTTGCCGTCTGGAATTTGTCACCGCTAGCAGTGTAGACGATGACTGGTCCAATGCTCAGTACCTTCTTCTAGCAAGCGATTCATCATTAGCGGCACTTTCATCTGCCTCAAGTATACTGTCACCTCCAAATATCAGGTGATGAAACTTTACAGATTGTTTAGTACTCAGTCTATAACACCTTACTCAGTTGAATCAATAACTTTTGTTCTTGTTTCAGGAAGTATCTTCCCGTATGCGTAAAGAGCAGGACAACCGCCAGGAACCAGTCTTCATTGTCAGGCTTAAATTTGGGAATAGTCAGATGTTTCAACGTCTTTGTCCCAAAAAATTAGCCTAGCTAATTTTGATCTTGGCGGGAAATAACAGTGTGTGGTCCATTTCGAGCTTTGTCGTGCGGAACTACAATTTCATACAATCTACTGTTATGTGGGTGTAATTTATCTCTGAATGTGCGTTTGCAGCATAGAAATGATCATACAATTGATATAGGACTCTTCTGTAATAGCTTGGTATATTTCCCATTCATCATTAAGTTGTAAAATGTTACCATGAGCAGCAGATCATTCAAGCTCTAGGCTGAGTCAATACCATTTCGACATTGTTTTGATTGATTTTCCATATTTTTTAAGTTCTGTGTTTGAACGTAACGTGACAGCTGTCATGGTACCTCACATCAGCAGCTGTTAGATCACTACGCTCCCGAGGCAGCGGAAATCTTGCGCTTCTAAAGAAACAACCGATTTTCACGCTGCCAGCTTTGACCGTTTATGATATATTTAGACACCAGATGGCGGTTCGTTTTCCACTGAAATAAACGTGCGTATGATGTGACAAGCAGCCAATCAGATGCCAATAAACAAACACTCGACAGGCATCCTGGCTCCGCCCATTGTTGCGCTTCAAGCGCCGCTTATTGAGTTTCCGGTCGAATTTAAATTGCTCCCTCTGCATTCTCGCATCATCGACCGATTCGATTATGACATTATGAATGTGTTAGCGTAGCCATGTATCTGTTGTCTGCAGAACTGAAACCAGCAAGCGAGGTGTGCACGCAGCCTTTGTTGTTACGTTTCGTTTGAATTACAGCTCACCGGCCGAGCATCCTATGTGCCCAAGGCCCTAAGCACACCACGTCAGGGGCAATTCTCTCTGAGCCTGTGGCCTGTTCAGACGGTTGCGCTGGGGGATGAGCTGTCACTCAAAAAGAAATTAATATGATTGGCTCTGTGTATTCCTCGCTTGGCTTTGTCTTCCAGCACAAGGTCTCATCTGATTGGACAAAAATACAGTGCTCCCCTCTGGTGTTGCAATTCAGGATACGAGGTCATAACAAACAGCGCCTTACGATATAGGTAGTAGCCTTATAGGTAAAGCGCTGTGTAAAGAGCGTATTAGATCACTGATGCAAGCTAAACGCGCTCATGATCTAGTCCTATTGAGATGTTTCAAGTATGCAGTGACTTACCGGAAGGTCTTGAACTGGATGTAACGTTGCTTTTGTTTCTTTTTTCCGCGTTTGTAGCTTTTTACCTGCTTATTCTTATATGTTTTTTTTAATCTATTCAGTTTTTCATTTCTTGTGCACGAGGCCGACGGAAAAGTAGAATCCCTGAATATCTCGGTCAGTCTGCAAGTCGGTTAAGATTCAAAGTTATCTTTACGCAATCTAGGACTAGTATGTCAAGCATTGTCAATTGTTTTTAGCCAAGGGACACAGCCCAATTGATGAGAGCTTTGGTTTTATGGATTGCTGACAATTATGGCAATCATATAAAGTTTAGAATCATATATTTATAAAGCCGGCCTTTTTTTTACTTTGTGCTCATCTATGGCTATGTTAAACTTGTAAGTTCATTTGATCGTTGAACAGAATGACCTGTTGGCAGGCACGTTGTCTAAGTTGGTTCGGGGGGGGGGGGGGGGGGGGGTTCATCTAAAAGCTAAAAAAGTTCTTGTTTTGCCTGTTGGTTTATGAGATAAAATGTTCACGGGATATACCAACCGGACCTAAATGCTACCGTTCGTTGAAATGATACACGTGAATCTTGATAAAGTAAGCTTTTCTTTCAGAGTATTCATTGTTTAAGTAGACGCACACACGGTCGGACATCTTCACTAATTCAGTCGCTTTATATTTTGATTCAGCGCAACAAAGTAAATTATCAGTAATTATAAATTCCATGAACTTAAAACATTTATTAATATCACAAATCAATCACAATAATATTGATAAATTTTGAAAATAAATTTAATCACGTCATCATCAAATTCAATTTTGAACGGTGTCCAGTCAAATTTTGAACAAACGTGATATATGGATTCGGCAGCCTCTAAATCTTAAAAGTATAGTCATTTGCTAGCCTTGAACCCCCCTAAAAACCTTGACCATTTTTATTTTAAACATTCTCTCAAAATGGACCCAGTCTAAAAGCTTAAGCAGTGCAGGGAGCTATGCGAATACGCCGTATTAGGCTGGGCGGTTGTGAGCTCATTGTCTCGTGAATTATTAATCAGAAAAAGCTATCACCAGCAGATCGAAACACTACAGCTCATAAATAACCAGGACCAGAGGACTGTGAACGAGAAATGCGCATGCGCAGAAAAATGAAATAAAATCAAATTCTAATTTTACGATTTATTTATGCTTTGAGTGTATGTACAAATAAATACATAAATCCAAATCGTATGCATGGGAATACAATAAATAGATCCACTCAACAAACAAATTAGAAATGCTTCACTCGCGTCATTCCCGGGTGCACCTGTGTTTGTGACAACATATTTCAGTGACGCCCTCAGGGAACTATTCAACCTCGACAAATCCCGTTGCATTATCAATGTGCGAATGGTCTGCCATTAGGCACGTTTTATATCACATATAAATGAACATCTTTCTCTAGAACGGGTGTTACCTCCGTGGATTACTTGTAGTACGCTCTGTACACTTCAGTCTTGCGACAGACACATACATATCCATCTCACACGTATAAAGGGATCCAACGCTGTCGTAATTACCCAATTCTTCATGTGTGTGTGTTTGCCCTCATGCGGCTACCTAAAACTCCTGATGTGGCCTACCTACAAGACTCCTTTTCCGGCGATCTCCTGACGAAGCGTACTGGACCGAGAAAAGTTAATTGTAATGGACATTCGTCCTTGATCGTATACTTCGCAAAATATTGATATTTCTTGCTGTTTTAAAGCTCCCGAAAGTGCGCAATGTGGGAACATACATACAATCAGGCAACCAATGATTTCCTTTTAAAACTCGCACTACAGTCCGGAAATTATCAGCCAAGTTGTTCTCCACATGCGGCAGTTGTAGATTTTTACCGTAGGAAGCCTACCAGGACGTGCTATTCGTGTGTGTGAGCGTGTGTGTATGCAAAGTATGTTATAGAAATTAGTTACATAGCTATAATATTTATAACATGAGGGCTCTGCAGATACAAAATTGTATGTTCGCAAAATCTTTTACATATAATAAGCAATATATCCATATAAATAATATAAATAACAGACATCTAAATTCTATATAGAGTTGTTGCGTATGTGGTGTCCACCGGTTCCAAAGCTTTTATATTATATTATTGTAATAATGTATTGATCTAAAATAAGTAATTTTCACCATTAACGATTTTACATTTCAGTCCCTCGTACACAAATAAATCTTGTATCCTGTCTCGTGAATGGATATCTTTATAAATGTTGCATATAAATCAAATATATTATTAATCAAACATATATATAATATATATATATATATATATATATATATATATATATATATATATATATTTCAGACTCAAAACCACTACACTGAAGGAATGTATAGGAGTGTATCTTCACTGTATTTAGCACCTTTCCAACCAGACATCTATTTATTCAAATGAGATACAGTGTAACGTCGATTTCATGCCACTAACAGGACCACATCACTTCTTTGTGGTCGTGGTGGTGGGAAGGGGTTTCATGTGATCGAGTTTGCTAAAGGTTAATCAAGTACAACTATACTGCCTGTAAACTTCAATACACCAAAAGACACAAATTAAATAATCTATATTGTAATTGACGGCGGCACTAAAATCGCAACTCTTATGCGACAACTCCTACGAAATGCTCATTTTTTTGTCTTTACGTCTTGGAAACAAAAATAGGAGTGTCCTAAGGAGGTCGCTTTTCCATGTATCCTGAAGCTTTTGACACGATTTGGTACATTTCTTGCATGGTCTATCTATGAGAAACTTCGCTGGTGTATTCAATGGGTGAACAAGGCCTATATAATCCTGTCCCGTAAGAACCCGCGGCCCATGTCGACCCGACTGCCACAAAGTAAGAACGGGTAATAATATATGCCAGTACTTCATTTCATATAAAAACATATTTCTGCCTAAATACACATTTTTACAGCACCATTTAGTTATACATATTCCTTTGTTACTCTTCATATATCCTGTTATTCATATTTTCTCCACCAAACAATGCAACAAGCATTTCTAAATAAGATTTAAGTATGGAATTCATTTCTTCATTATACTGTACTTACTTCAGTGAACTTCGGAATTTTTTCTTAGCATAAACAGTTGAACCTGTCTGAGAAACCACCTGTCTTACAAGAATACCTGTCGATTAAGACCACCATTGAGTGAACTGAAAGCATTCACGTTGGTTATACCTTATATGGGACCTGTGTCATAAGACCACCTGTGAATTAAGACCACTTTCGGCCAATCGCACAAGTGGACTTATTACACAGGATTTACTGTATTTTGCAGGTTTTGCATTGTTCATAACCAGATCAAAAGTAAAAGTGAAAATTTGATTCAACTTTGCTTCATGTATGCTTTCATTGATCAAACTTGCCATACCCAGTCAAAGTAACAATCTTTTGCTCTGGGGCGCAGATTATGTGCCCCCTCGTTGGAGATGCATATATAAACATATATTAACTGTCCTCAGTATAAAATGTTTACGAGACGTTCAATATATCACACTGTGGTTGCCTTGATATGCACGAGGCTAATATTTCGCGATTGTCACCTTTTCTTTTTTCGCGAGAGTCCCATTTTCGCGATCTTAAAATGCAATAACTTTCACATAGTATATCAATTATCCAAAATGTGTTTGCACAATCTGAACAGTTTGACGAGTACCCAACGAGGAGAAATTCTTGATCCCTATAGACAGATAATATGAAAGAACTGATGTTATCTACAATGTTTGTCTTAGATTTAAATGTAACATTAATCAATCGTTTGTCTGTTAAACCTACAGAGACGGTAGTGTATATAACATAGTTACATAAAAAGCGAATGAGGCTATATTTTAATAATAACACATACTACACATGGGAACATGCATTATTCTTTGCACAACGGAATATATATTATTATTCAGTAATAGCTGTGTCCTAATCGTCTCAAGAAGTGTTGTGAATTGTAAAGTGCCAACACGTCATAATTCCATACAAATTGTTTTATAAAGTATTTTTTATAACACAAAATAACAAAAATGACATCATTCAGTGAATACAATATAGTGTTTGCATGTAGTTCTCTGATCACAGTACATTCATTTTTTTTCTTCATTTTAAATGTAAATTCAGCATAATAAAAATGTTTAATATACGCCGGCCTTGAATAGAAGCCCGCTTTATTTTGACGCCGGGTCAAAGCAGGGTCTGAAAAAATAAACGCCTGGGCGTCTGATTAAGGAAATACGTTATGCAAAGGTAAGTTTTCACTTTTCACAACATAAAGTGCATTATGTCCACACTGCTTCACAAGTTTATTCAATGGCCGGTAGGCGTCACTTCTGTTTATATGTAGACGACCAAGACGCCTATCCTGTATCAGCAAAATTTGAAAAAAAGCCTTGTTGCATTATAGAGAAGTATACATCCTCAAGTAAATATGTCAAAATGCGTTATATTCTATATCTTGTGTAAGTCGTTATATCTGGCAAATAAAGTAAACCAATAAGAGCGCATAAAACAGCAGTGAATACATATAAATATATAAAGTGTACAAAAATCATTATATATATATATATATATATATATATATATAGAGAGAGAGAGAGAGAGAGAGAGAGAGAGAGTGAGAGAGAGAGAGAGAAAACTATTGAAACTAGAGGTGTTAGGCTTGGCCTGGAATGAAATGTAAAAAGGAAATTTATATTTAGGATCATGAATTCTCCAGGAAAAAAAAAGTAAATGAAAAAATTACCAACAATTTTATTTTTTTAGAAAAACTGAGCATTGTAAGACATGGCAGTTAGTAAGAGATTCTATCCTGAAGGAAAGAGTATTATAACTTCTTTCTATCACATAAATAGAGTATTTTAGTGGTACGTCAAATTGGGGATTGAAATAGATTTGATGAATGTTAATTCAACCCCGTTGCTGATAGATCACGCAGAAGTGAGGCTTCACAGCAAGTAGTGCAAGAATGTACCGCCAGATGGCAGTACATGCAGGGGTAAAAAAGTCCTGCGATAGCCTCGGTTACCTCTTTTACCATGTTTCACGGTGAGATAATGATAAAAGTCAATGGGAGGCAAAAAAAGACTGGTGATTAAATTAGTGAAAACAAGCAAAATAAGTATTATTTGCACAACATAATATCTGATTAATATGTCCCATTAATGTTGTGTACTTTATAACAAACACTTGGCACGATATAAATACATGCAGGAATATTATAATGCACTACCTACTCACCAGAGTATATGTATAGGTGTAAGTGTAGATATTTTCTGTACTATAGATGTTTCTATACTATAGATGTTTTCTATACTATTATAACTATGGAATTTTATACACCATATAAGATTTCTATACTGTAGATGTTTTCTGTCCTAGAGGTTTCCTACCCTATAGTTGTTTTCTATACTATAGATGTTTTCAATACTATATATGTGTTCTATACTATAGATATTTTCTATACTACAGATGTTGCCTATACTATCGATGTTTTCTATAATATACTATACTGTAGATGTTTTTATACTATTGATGTTTTCTATACTAAAGATGTTTTCTATACTATAGATGTTTCCTGTACCATGTTTGTTTTCCATGCTATGGATGTTTTCTATAATATAGAGTTTCTAAACTGAGGATGTTTTCAATACCAAGGAAGTTTCCTATATTATAAATGTTTCTTATACTGTGTTTTCTATACTATATAGGTTTTTTTATACTATAATTGTTTTCTAAAATTAACAGTTGTTTCTATGAATTGTTTTTATGATTTTCTAAATATGTATCCAATATATGTAAAAAAAATATTAACATGCCTGCAATTTTTTTTGGAAAGATAATTTACAACAACACCATTTATGTAATGTTTTGATAATATTTGTAATGCCCATGATATATGAATCAATTATATTATAGTATTTGTTACTAAAACAAGCTGACATCATCACATCAGTTTCATATAAAAAGCACTTGTAGGTTATATTAAATGTTAATTTCTGTATGAAATATAAATAATTTTGTATCAAACAATAAAAGAAAAATAAGTGTTGTTCTAATTCTTCATTCATATACAAGTTACATAGTGTATGATTCGATGATAAAATGCAGACTTTGATTACAGGTTATCAAAAGTGTCATCCGTCAAATTTCATAAATCTTTTATAAAATAACCTGAACATTTAAAAACTTAAATTTTACATTTTAAATTCCATAAAGATTTAATATCACTGATTAGCTATAAAGCAAAGTCAGGAACTGAAAAGTAAAAAATAAATCCTGTTGCAAAAATGCTGAGTCATATACCAATATTTTTCACAAACTTTTTGACAGACATTGATAATATTATGCTTTGTAGCATAGTAAAAATCTTCCATTATTATGAAGAATCATCTTGAAACGTTAAATATGTTCTTTTATGTTTATCAGTCTTGTGATGTCCTCCCTGTTTAAAATTTACCTCAAACGTGGTGTTAACAGGATGCTGAGTTCTTGTAAAACAGATATATTTTCCCAAAATATCTTTAAGAATAACATCTTGTTTATATCTACAGTAGAACCTGTAAGACAGACCACCTGTCTTATAAGACAATCTATCTTTTAAGACCACCCTTGAGTGAACCAAATGCAATCACATTGATTATAACTGACTTGTCTAATGGAACCATCTCTCAATTAAGACCACTTTTTGCCAATCCTAAAGGTGGTCTTTTAACACAGGGTTCACTGTATTTTAGGTTTTCTGTAACTAATATTACTGAAAGACTCCTTTACTTGTACCAGCTAATCAAAGATCACAGAAACCTCTGTAGTTTCACAGAAATACCATGAATCAGCATGGGCTCCATCTGGTGGTAATGATAAGAACTTCTGTTTATTGTGTAGCAGAAAGAATGTATGAATTAACATTAAACATATATAAATAGGAACAAGGCCTACAGGCCTAATGCGAACCTGTGCAAAGTTTAGGAGTATGAATGGAGGTTTATTTTTAAAATTTAATATTGATCCTCCTAAGTCCTGCATATATACCTTAGTCATTATGATTTCAGCAAAATGGACGTTTCTGACCTGCAAGTTTCGGACTAGGACATTTTAAAACCAGAATATGGGTAGTCGACAAGCCACTATGTGTCTTCGCAGAAATCAGAGTGGGACGGGTGAAGTGAGGCATTGATTAAGTGGCAAGGGGAATAGAGCGTGGTGTGTTGCATATTAGCATGGATGTCTGCAGCTTAAACATGAATGTAGGTGGTGCCACCTGTCATGAAATCAAGAAAATTGTCCAGTATGTATAAACCTGCAAATTTCAGGTGGATAAGTCAAACCACTGCCGAGATATGAGTGATTTTATCCAAAGGCAGATCAACAGATGGATGCTGTGCATTAGTGGTTGCAGGTGGCGCCAAGAGCTATGTGAGATCTATACACATGCAAAATTTTGGCCTAATCGGTCAAACGGTTCCCGAGATATGAGCTTGGATGTCTGCAAAGTAAATGTGAATGTAGGTGGCGACACCTGTCACAAAATTGAGAAAGCTGTCAAGGATGTAAAATACCTGCAAAATATTAGGTGGATAAGTCAAACCACTGCTGAGATATGAGTGATTTTAACCTAAGGCAGATGAACAGATGGATGCTGTGCATAAGTGGTTGCAGATGGCGCCACCAGTTTTGCCTATGATGAAGAGCTATGTGAGATCTATACACGTTCAAACTTTTTGCCCAATCAGTCAAATGGTTCCCTAGATATGAGCTTGGATGTCTGCAGTGTAAATGTGAATGTAGGTGGCGCCACCTGCCATAAATCAAGAAAGCTGTCCAGGATGTAAAATACCTGCAAAATTTCAAGTGGAAAAGTCAAACCACTGCTGAGATATGAGTGATTTTAACCTAAGGCAGATGAACAGATGGACGCTGTGCATAAATGGTTGCAGGTGGCACCACCAGTTTTGCCTATGATGAAGAGCTATGTGAGATCTATACACATGCAAAATTTTGGCCTAATCGGTCAAACGGTTCCCCAGATATGAGCTTGGATGTCTGCAAAGTAAATGTGAATGTAGGTGGAGACACCTGTCATAAAATCGAGAAACCTGTCCAGGATGTATAAAACTGCAAAATTTCAGGTGGATAAGTCAAACCACTGCTGAGATATGAGTGATTTTATCCGAAGGCAGATGAACAGATGGACTCTGTGCATAAGTGGTTGCAGGTGGCACCATCAGTTTTGCCTATGATGAAGAGCCATGTAAGATCTATACACATGCAAAATTTTGGCCCAATTGGTCAAACGGTTCCCGAGATATGAGCTTGGATGTCTGCAGAGTAAATGTGAATGTAGGTGGCGCCACCTGTCATAAAATCGAGAAACCTGTCCAGGATGTATAAACCTGCAAAATTTCAGGTGGATAAGTCAAACCACTGCTGAGATATGAGTAATATTATCCCAAGGCAGATGAACAGATGGACGCTGTGCAAAAATGGTTGCAGGTGGCGCCACTATTTTTAGTGCATGTTATAAAGCTATCAAAGGGCTACATGTGTGCAAAATTTTTAGCCTGATCGGTCAAACGGTTCCCGAGATATGTGGGTTTATGTGTGGAAACAGACGCTCAAATGGACACTGGGCAGCAAGGAAAGGTCAGAGGTCAACCAAAAATGAAGGCGCAGCAGTTCACATGTGACCTGATGATAAACCCGATTTGCTTAAAATGCAAACCAAGTTTTTTCAAATAGTTGAAATATATAGTTCCAATAATCTGGGAATTCTGCATCTAAACATTGTATCCAGACGTCTAGACGCTGTGTCTAGACGTCTAGACACATTGTCTAGACAACCCCCCCCCCCAGCCAGGTCAGTTGCCATGGTGATGTCTGGACCCCACCTGTTTGTACTGAGTGACCTCTTGACTTGGCTGCATGAAGTCAAATCTGTTTTCAAATACAGAAAGCCTTTTTCAATTGGCTACAATGCTTTTTTTAAAACTGTATTTACCCAATCTATTCTTATAAAGCTGGCAGAACCCTACCATAGAATAATTCTTGTAAAGTTTAAACCAATCAGCTGAACAGTTTCATCATAAATCAGTGTATAAGCTAGAAGAGTTTAAAATTACATTTTCGCTTGTAAAAAACACATCAATGTAGGTGGCGCCACCAATACCTCAAAATCAGATATGACATATGTGACAAACATTGGTATAAAATTTGGTCATTATAGCTCTAGCCGTTTCTGAGATTTTAATTTTAGTGTGCTTTTTTGGACAGATGACTAAGTTCAACCTCCTGTAACTCAGCCAAAAATCTCCGAACTGGAACCATTCGAACAAACTTGAGAGAGATTGTTCCAGAGATCATTTCTGTGAAATATTGGACAATTTGGCTGGACAGTTTCAGAGAAGAAGATTTTTAAAGGTTTTTAAGCTTTTTCTCTATAAAATCTAAATTAATGCAGATACCCAATAATAAGCTCCAGGGCACCAAGTTTCACATGTGACGAATTCTTACATGTAATTTGGAGCTGCTAGCTCTGACAGTTTCTGACTTACAGCCATGGACGGCAGAAAGCCAGCCCTGGACGGCAGACGGCGGACGGACGACGCTGCGCCATCGCATAAGCTCACAGGTTCGCTAAAAAAGCCTAGCTTATCAGTGCTTTATCACAACTCTACTCTGGGTCAAGAAACCCAATAGATAAATGCATCATACTTCCTTTCTGTAAAACAGGAAAGTTTTGCAGCACCTATTTTTTTACAAATCATTCAGTAATTCATAATTGAGCAATTCTTGGCCAATGAAACATGCCTAGTCGTTCTGCAAACACAACTGATTTTAAGTACATGTACATTACCACATTTGTCAAGTTATCCTTTAATTTGTATTAATTTAAATATATAAATAATTTTAAAGATCAACAAGTAAAAGAACTTGCAATCTTTTACATTTGTTTGTATGCATAGGAAACCTAGAATTTCCTAAACAGATTCCCCAGCCAATGGCTATTTGCTATGGTCATAAAGTCAGAGGCCATCTCCTTATGCATTAAACAAATTTTAAAGTATTTCTACATTACAAATAAATAATTTTTTTATCATCACAATTTCCTAGAAAATTCACAAAAATTTCCTGTTTTACAAATTTTCCATGTCTTTCTCAAAATCATCAACCAAACAGGTTCTGTCCACTGGGACTAGGTATGTGTACACCAGACACGTGTATGATATATAATATTATCATTCCAACCCCAATACACAACCCTGTGCCAGCACAGGATATCAGAGTCGATTTTAAGGTGCGTTTATAACGAGCAGGGCCAAAAATAGCCAACATGGCGGCACTGACGGTTAACGTGTACAAGATAGCAATACTGGTATTCATGGCCACAATCTGTCCAAATTTTGCAAATGGCCGTATAAGGGTCTGAGTTAGGGGGATCGCAGCAGTGATTGTCGTCAGGGCACTTGAGACGATGGAAACGCCAATATGGCTGACTGCAGCTTTGGTTCGCCACTGTCGGAGGTTGCGGTTGCTATCTTTGAGATCAGCAGGAGGGCTCCTACCAGCAAGGATGTATCCCTCAACCAGATGTACGCAGTAGTCGACGGAGGATCCGACGAGGATGGACAGTGACACAGCTTCCACAGCACCCATCTCCCAGCCCGCCATGTAAAATATCGAGACCACCAGACAGATAACACCTACAGAAAACAACATTAATTAATTATTAAGTACACTGATCATGCAGGAGTTATACACATCAATCTCCTTAGATCTCCTTTGATGTAACCGCTGCTTTCTGTAGCAAAATACTCTGGGTCTCACCACCAGGGCTGGCACAAAGCAAAGAACTGTTATCTGATCAATGAGAGCTAGTATCACATTGTGCATCCAGCTCCAAATTTTAAGCATGCAACACATCTTCTCATTGGTCTGATTACTTGCCCTGTGCCAGAACTGGTGTAATCGGACCAATGAGAACAGGTGGTTGATCCGAGGGTATCTTGTAGTAATCACTCCTATACAAAGGAGTGATTACTACAAGGGCGATCTGGAATAAATGCAGTGTATACTCACTGTGTGAAAAGAGTTAAAAGCAAATTCATGGAATTTATCCTCTGCTTCCACCTCTTGTTATTTTAGCTTCCTCTGATCTTCATGCTTGCCTTCCCAATATGCTTTAGTTTTTATTTTCCCCTGAAGATGTCTCCACATGTCATAGTGCCTGTGTTTTAGTTTTAGTTATCCCCTGAAGATGTCTCCACATGTCCTAATTTTTGTTGTGAGTTGAGAACAAAAGGGAAAACTGTTTTTTGTTTTGGAGCTGGTGATAATAAATTTTCAGACAGACACTCCAAAACCAATTCCAACCAAGGTATGCACGACTAACCCAAATTTGAATAAAATTTTATATTTAGGAAAGTTATCACAAGGATATGAAAACTTAACAGATGGACAAAAAGAGTGACAGGCAGACAAACCCAAATCAATGTACCCCATTCCGCAGAAGGGGGTAACAATAATTAAGTCACTTAAAATACCTAATAAAATATTTACCAGGGCAAAAAGTGGTTTATGATACAATGAATGAATTAAAATTTTATAGGAAAATTTTATACACAATAACAAAATAGATGATCTCTCTAATTTCTGCATAGCTGGCATTACAAAAATAGTTCACTGGGATGATTTGTCTACAAACTTACAAATATTATCATCAGAATAGCCAAAAAAAAATTATGGCTCTTAGGCACTTTTTTCACTAAATCGGTGCAGGCAGGAAATTTTTTTTACCTTTTCTTTGTTAGTTTTGATTAAAATTTCATATGATCATTCTAATAACAGATTTTTTTTGCTAAACAGGTAAAAACACTACATACAAAAGGAAATCTTATCAAAATTGTATTATTTCATCTTCTTGAAAAAAATGTCCAAGTGGCTGCAGCTCAAAATTGGTAAGCTTCTATTAAGAATTCTTGATAAGTGAATTTAACCCTCTGTATAAATGTAATTTCAAAGGTTTAAAAAATACTTGTTATGATACCCCATACACAAATACACATTTTATAAATCTGGACCAATATGTGCTGCCCCCTACCTGTTATGGTGAGAACAACTATCAGCAGAAGAACAACATGTCCAGTGAAAATCATCACAGCCGCAACGCAGATCACTAATGATAATACCAGTCCATAGATGGCGCTAGTCACTGCCACCACTTCCATCATCACCTAGTACAAACATGGGATTGATCAAAACTTAACATATCTAAACTTTGAGAATCTATGAAATTACCTTTGTTACCTTTCATAATTATACAGTAAAACCTTGGTTTAGTGACCACCTCAATTTAGAAACACTCTATGGAATTTGGACTCAATAGATGACAGGTCCTAATAATATTGAGTACGATTAAATCAGGCTACACTAACATTGGTCAGACCTGATGTAGAATATAACTGTGATATGTAGAATACTACTCTGATATGTAAAATATAACTCTGATATGTAGAATGTAACTGTGACATGTAGAATGTAACTTTAATAAGAAGAATATTACTCTGATATATAAAATATAACTCTGATACTTACAATATATATTAACTCTGATACGTAGAATGTAACTCTAGTAAGTAGAATATTACTTTGATATGTAGAATATAACTCTAATAAGTAGAATATTACTCTGATACGTAGAATATAATTCTGATATGTAGAATGTAACTCAGATAAGTAGAATTTAACATGTAGAATAAGATTCTCATATGTAGATTATCATTGTGATGAACAGAAAATAACACTGATATACAGAACATAGCAATGACATGTAGAATATGATCTTGATATGCAGAATATAACTTTGTGACATACGTTTCTCCAGAACTTGGATGTCTGGTACATGTCCTGTAGTGGAGAGTCTTTTGGGATTTCTGTCACTTTCATTTTCTCGATAAACCGCTCCCACTGCTGGTAGTTGCTATATGCCTGGAGGTATCCCTGGCCTTTATATGTAGTCTGTGAAGAAAATTCACATTTTTTTCATATATTTCTTTAAACATCTTTGAAAATCATTTTACGGTAGTCCTCACAGACATATATCCTCACATGTACTTGGCTAATGAGCATTAATTTACAAACCACATAAAGACAGAGTCCATTTTTTCTAAAATGAAGTAATTTTAACTTACTATTAGTCATGTGTCACTTAATCAAGTTTGTGGATGATTATTTGCTTTCTTTCATAATCTTTTTAATTGGTTATATTTTTGCATGATCAAGCATTAAACAATTATGTATGCACAGTAAAAGCAGACATTTTATCCAGATATAACGCTCTAATTTTGACAGAAGAACAGGCAGAAAATAGGAAACAGCATTTAAACTCGGTAATGATTATTTCAGCAAACCAGGCCATTACCTTGACCTATCTGCAGCATATTTTACTCGATCAATTTTTGACATATAATTCTATATAACATATATCGCAATAATATAGAAGGTACATTAAATAATCAATTAATAATTGATAATCAGTCCTTTATGATCTATTAAATCTTCTGATTTTATTTTAAAAGTGTAATAAGATTTAATACAGAAATAATATTGGTTAATATATATTACTCTTTTTGATACCATGGCTTCCTGTAAGGTATCAGTAAAATTTTCTCTACTTACACTTTCAAATGTGAATGCAATCCATTTGATGGCGACAATATGGCCGTTTTGTTCCATCCCTGCCATTGCTCTTGCTGGGAGCTTTCGATAGTTGTAATATTTGTTGCCTGGGAGATTACGGCACTCCTCAATCTGCTGTAGGTATGTTTGAAAAATCTTTCTGTATTCTGAGGAAACAAAAATGAACACAAGAATGATAACTGGTTAGTTATTTCAAAATATTTCTGCTCATGCTGTTGTTAGGAAATTTGGTACTAGATTTCCATGAAGGATGCAAATACCTGAAATTGTCAAATGCTGTGTTTGGTAACATTTGTATTTGCATGAAGTATGCATTCTGAGAATAGGACCATTCAAATCACACACATTTGATTTCCCTTGTTCAAAAATATAGTTGACCATGATTTGAAAGATAAAGTTTGAATATCTTCTGACAAATGCAGGAATAAGGCCCAGAAAAAAAGGTATGGTTCTCAGGCTCTTTTTTTCAGATATCTGAGTGGGTGGACGGTATTTTATTTTTGACCTTTTTTTTTTATGTTTCAATAAAAATGTCATATGATCAGGGAAAAGCATGAAAATAACAAATTTATTTTGCTAAACAGGTAAAAGCACTACATAAATTGTATTATTTATCTTATTAAAAGATAAAAATCAAAATAAAAATTTTTGATGCGAGGGTTTAAAATTGACGTGGTAGGTGCCTGAGAACCATACCTTTTTTTTTGGCCTAGGCAGAAAATACTATTTTACCTGATAGAGCATAAGGCACCACAGATAGTACCACCTGTAGGCTGATATTACCTACCAGTCACATGATCAAACAAGTCAGTAGAATTTGGTAATTACTGGTGTAGTTGTTCCTGAGAAACAGGTTGGAAATAACATTTGGGAAATAATAATTATAGGCCGGCCAAAGACAAAGAACCTGAAAAAAAGAGCAAGTTCTCTGGTAAAAAATAGTAACCTTCTTTGAAATAAGAGTAAAATTAACAGCAATTCCCCAATTTTAATTCACAAAATGAATTAAAATGTGCTTCGAATACTAAGTATGTGTATATATATCGGTCCAAAAGTCAGAAACATACATTGCACATCAGACTGCATGAAGATACCAGCTATTTTGACATGTTGCAATATATGCGAGATATTTGCACATAAAAATTGCAGAGTGTCCCATTCTTGTTCTAACTGGATAATTACGACAGGAGAGAAATAGTATAGATCAACATTATTTCACTGAAAAAAAAGAGTTATAAAAAAGTGTGCAGCTAAAAATAAGTGAAATTGAGTGATAAGCATCATTTTCAGTAAATCCTCAAAAAAAAAGAGTGAACATTTAACAAGAGCATGGCAAATGGCATACTTTGCCTGTTGTGTATCTGGTGACCTCTAACCTCATTAAATATGCATGAATTTTTATGAGAAGGTAATTCAGGCGAGAAACATTTTTTAAATTTGTATAATGATTTTCATGAAAATCCATATGATTTTTGGTAAGTCACCCAGGTGCCTCCAAAGTGTGGTGACCTCCGACCTCATAAAATATGAATGGATTTTGCTGGAAATTGAACTTAGTTGAGATATATTATTTATTAACATTTCTGACAACTTTTATGAAAATCCTTCATATTCTTCATAAGTTGTCTCAGCGAGACCACAAAGTATCCTAGTGACCTGTTACCTTATTAAATATGCCTGGATGTTGCCCATAATCAAACTCAGGCAAGATAAACCGTTGGCAAGTAGTTATGGTGAGTTTCGTGAAAATCTATCAAAGCCCCGGTAAGTTATCCCGGCAACACTAAAAGTTAATGGACAGATGATTGGTATACCATAATACTCCCGTCATATGAAAAATAAAAAAAAGTGTACAAAAAGTGATTTGGCATAGCTAAATTACATTAAATTTCTGCTGTTCATTACTTCTTGATGGTCCGTTGAATCCTTGATTGGAAGGCTGGAGTGCTCTAGTTTAATGACATATATGAAGGAATGTTAAAAAGACAGGGTCACAGAAAGTAGTTCAACAGAGGTTTGTACGACCAGATGCCCATAACGACATACAGTCATGTGAGGAGTACATATAATATACACACACACACACACACACACACATGTACTTACGGTATATTGGAATGTCAGGCATACACTGACTGCTGCCAGGTTTGACCAGGTCTGTGTTGTTTGCGATGATTTTGCACAATCGGCAAAGGTCTCTGACGACAGACTTTGTCATGTGACCCATCGTCATGTTTCTCATGAAGTAAGAGTTGAACACAACACTGCCCTGAAAAACATGAAATGTCATTTTATAGTTATCTATATGCTTATAGTTGTTATTAACAGTAGGGCTGTGTTAGTGATGGGCAGACAATCAATTTAATCAGTGACTGATCTGTTGGTGCAAAATGTTCTGATCACTGATCTTGCAGTACCATATCGGATTACAAAGTTTAGCAAATAACAAAGGTTTTTAATGAGGAAATGTATGCTTTATTTAATTCATGTGCGGAAACAAAATGTCTATGTTTAATAATACCTTCATGCCAAAGGTTGCTACACACACATATATGTTATAGAATTGTTACATATATAGTAGAGCGCCATTTTTGTGTCTGGATCCCCTGTTTTTCTGTTCCTGCAACCTTTTTTAAGGGGTTCAGACCAAATTTTACGGCCTGGACTATCCCCCTTTTCCGGACCTGGGGACCTTTATTTTAGTGTTTTAGTTAGTCCTCCTGGGTTCGACCCCCCCCCCCCCCCGTTACCTAAATCCATGAAACTCTCAAGATGAACAGATACATGATACGTCATTGCAATATGCAAATGGATTTATGGACCTTTCTGCCTTATATAATTCATGGTGACAGATATTAACCAAATATTACCACTGCATGCTGATCAATGTGTATACATAATATTTTGCTTAAAAATTGGTTCAGTACCAATGTATATGGTTTTTACCAAATAAGTTCAGCCTAGTAACTAGTGGTGTACCGATTAATCAATTAAATCGATGATTGGTTGTTTTCTTTCAAAATTAATTAAATCAACTGCATTTTGGCATAATCTATTAAAAACAATTATGCATGCAGATTCATAGAAACTAATCCTGTCAGTGATATATGAACATAAAGTAATGAACAACATCTAAACCGAACCTTGTGCAGCCAACAATCATCATACAGCAAGTCGACCTGGGATGCTGGTATATTCATAGTATAATTATGAATACTGATGTATGTCAGACTATTTACTGGGGTCAGTATTTTAGGTACACCAGATTTCAAGGTAAAATAGAAAGTACATAAAATAATTGATTAATGACTGATCATCCTTTGTTTTTATTTTTCTATCATCAATAATGATTTTAAAAGTAATTTGAACCACCACTAGAAAGTAGAAACAGAATTTTACATTTATTCTTTGCTATTTTATAAGTCTTTTAGCTTAAATAAGCTTTCTTGAAAAATTCACAAACTGGCAATATTGGAGTAGGCCAATGTTTGTGCTCAAATTTTTCTCGCCACTCTTGAGAGTTTGAATGTTCACTATAGCCCTAATTAATAGTTAAAAAAAAAATAGTTAAAATTTTTTTTCATTGTTTCAACATTGTTATACCAAATTTTGCCACTCCTTCTTGTGGCTTATTCTGTAAATCAGACAAAAATATAAACCCTCCTGTACATTATTTCTGAACATTAGAAAGACACCGCCTGAGGGCTGCTCTTAATGGGGAGGCAAACATTTTTGGCAGGGCCTCATGACCTACAGGTTTGCTGTCACTTAAAATACACTAGCCCAATCATTAGGTTTGTGAACATTCTAACAACACTAGACATGTGTGTTCAGACTAATAGCTGAAATGGACCAAAAAGCACTGTAAAGGACCAAAAAGCACCAAAAATGCTCCAATATTCTCACCTTTTCTACTTATTAATGGTCTTAAAGTAACTATATTGTCGAATTTGGTACAAATATTTATGTAATTGCCAAAATAATCAGCCAACGTTTAGCACCATTATCAAATGTCACTGGCATCATTAATGCCTGAATGCACTGCTGACACCTGGTGGCCACTTAACAAACAAAATCACCACGAGCCTGATCACAGTAGTCAGTATTTTGGTTATGTTGACAATATCAGTTTACACATTTCTGCAAGCTGATTTGTACCAGATTCAATTAAATGTACTATTTTAGACCACTTTAAAGTAGAAGTAAGTAATAATCTTGGCGCTTTTTGGTCCTTTTTTGGTATTTTTGGTGCTTTTTGGTCTTTGGCGGACATGTGCAACAAAAAATCTGATTTGTTTCAGCATACTGGTAAATCCCTCTGCATGTTTGTTAAATAATTTCTGACTGCATGAATACAGGCCTGTTAGTAATGAGTTACTGGATGAGAGCTAACCACAGAGCAACTGACCTGTTACCAAAGAGATGGATCTACACTTTGGCTTGTGAGCTAACATGTATTCTTTTGTTCAATTCATGACTCATAGGTTAATACTAAGATGATCAACTGTTTACCATTGTACTGACGCAATATGACGGATGGCTGTTAGAGTGCATTCTCCCCTATGACTTGTGTCTTGACTCTCAAGTACAGGCTAACCATCCTACAGAGTCATGTAATCACGGCTACACAATTTTTAGCGTTATCATACCTTATCTTTTATGACTTCATTCTGGGACACATTACTCCTGTCAACCCCTCGTATCCCGAACACAACGTATACAGAAGCTCCAGTCTCTAGATTCGGCCTCTTCTTCACGTGATCACACTTTCCGTTCTCACAGGGATTGTATGTCGGTTCTGGAGGTTCTGACATGGGTATGTGAGACTTGGTTGTTGTCAATTGTGCAGGTATGGGAGACTGATTTGTCCTCACTGATGCTGAGGTAGGTTTGTTTGTTGGTCCTTCAACAAGAAAAATATTTCTGTTAAATTAATGTTCTTCATGCTACTTAATTTAAAGGGGCCTATTCTCATATCTCGCATCTATTAATTTATGATAAAGCCTTGAACCTTTAATAACAAGGGACCTGTGGGTCACAGTGCACAGCTGAAGTTGACTCTGAAGGTAAACATCCAAAATAATCACAAATGGATAAACAGTCTGAGAGGAAAAGGCTGTATAGGCCATAATTGGTTGATATGATTGCTTCAAATTGGTGAGTAAGGAATTGTTGCACAATATATTTTGTGATTTGACCATGTGTTTTCCAAGATTGTTTTCTAATTCTGAAACTGAAACATGTGAGCAGTTTGTAAAAATGAGATCTATAATATTACCATGATCATTGGTTGGCTTTTTGATAAGTTGATGACAGTTCCGGAGTTGACACATTTTTTTTCAATTCTAAAGATCCTAATTTTTATATTATATCCAGATGGCCAAACAAATGGATGGACAACAGCCAAAAGGCCATTGCTTTAGCTCCGATGACTTGCAGTCAGCTCAGCTAAACAGGCCAATGTAATACTCCTGATAGGTGCCATTCAAACTGACCTGGGGTTCTGGTAGTTGTTTCAAGAAATGGGGGCACAAACGGTGGAAATGTTGAAGAAACTTTCTGTGCAGGAGCAGGTGTTGTCCTTGTGGTTGGCCCTTGGGTTGGTCTCATCGTTGGTGGAGGGGGGACAGGTGGTGTCACCCTGGGTCTTGTTGTTAATGGCCAAGTCCATTTGCCTGATTGGGGTGGCTCTGTTGGTGGGTTCACCACGTTAGTTGGGTTTTCCTGCAAAACATGAAATAGTGAAAATAATAGGCCTGTGACTAATGCACCTCAGCACTTTGTGGGTGTCATCCCCATTCCTGGGTCATACCACTGGGGAACCCCTGAAAGGCGCACTTGTCTGGGAGTGAAACACTACTGGCATAGTGTACTGATAAAAAGCCTGTAGAGCGCTCTTCCTGGTGAAAGCTGACTGTGAAAAATCACTTTGTCTCAGCTGAGATTCAAATTCACGATGTCCAAGCTTTGAGTCCTGCCTTACTCCTGAGGCACAGAAGACAGTTATCCCAACAAGCTGGATGTACAACTTTTTATTAGATGTTTAAGATGCTGGAGTGTAAAATAATTGATGGAGTAAAACAGCCTACTAATGTGGACAAAAAAGATTATCTATGTAAGTGACGTCACTGTTTTAAAATTTTTAACATTCTATAATTATGAAATTATTAGGGGAATATTTTGAAACAATATTATTTTCCTTGATATTTTCTTGCACAGCATATCTAGATGTTTCAGGTGACCTTAACACTTGCATCAGTATAGATGCATATAATGATATATATCATTGACATATATGTATCATGACACATCAATGCATCAATGAATCTTTCACACTCCACACATAAGCGTATATGACTGTAACAAACAAAGTACAATGGCAAACATATTTAAGCTAGCATTCCATATATGCATATGTATGTAAGCTAGGGCTGGTAATTGGCAGCTTCTTTCATATCAATTATTGGCAAAGTTTAGACATTTTACTTTGTCTCACTTTAATCAAGTGATCACGCAATGCACATTGCATGTTTAATACCGGTATGTGAAACCTAAAATTATTGAAAATAAGTGGTTCCTAGAGGAATTCTAGCCTGCATCAAGCCTCCCAAACAGCTGAAAGATGGACATTGATGTCCCCTGTGAACCAATCACAGCATCACAGGATCACTGCACCCCCTGTTGGTCATACAATAAACAACCATGACTCACTGTGTCAGTTTTATGTTGCCGTTTTCAATGTTACTCCATGGCAGTGGCCCTATTTTGTGATAGCTATAGCCCTGCTTTTCACTGCATTTAATTTGAGTTAATACCTACATTGCAGTCATTACTATAATCTTAAAATAACTTTAATTGAGCCCAACAAGGTAAAGAAGAACTCAACTAATTTATGGTATTTCTTTATCAAGTTTAAATTGGGTTCATTTTATGAGATCAAATCTTGGCTGTCTCATCAATAATTGTATTGGACCATCTGAATTGATTTATATATAAATATACTGATTTATCGTGCCAGCCATAATGTATGCATATGCAGTACATATGCATATATGCAATTAGACGGATGCCTGTGATACGGTTCATATGCATGCAAAAGCAGTACATATGCAACAATAACAGGTCTATAGTATAGAAGTTATCAGCTATAGGAAGATGTCAAAGATTGGAATTTCCCTATCCGTTACTATGCATGTACCTTTTCAATCCCTGCAGTGAGTGATTGAAAGGTGCGGCATATGCATACAAATACAAACATACATACTGCATACCCATTAAAGCTGTGTTTCCATGTGCACGTATATGCATTCATGTGTGAACTGGCAGGCCTTCCTCAAAAAGATGGTGGGGTGATGTCATTTTACACTGAAAACCTGAATTAAAAACAAACCTTATGAGAGAAAATCACTCCTGTGGCGATTTTCATGCATATAAGCACATTCTCATACACTATGCTGACGGGACACATGAAAATACCAGAGTCACAAAATCATAAGAGGGATTTTCCCACATATTTGCATATATGGCAACATGGATACACAGATTAGTAGAGTCACTCAAAGAGAAAATAATGTGTCCAAATCCCAGCTGCATACCAATTGCATATGCATGGACAGAACACCACCTTTAAGAGCGCATGCTTCAGAATCTATAGCCATATAGAGGGTTCCAACATGACATTACTGGCCACCTGGTCACAGGCCAGAGCCCTGCTGGAGGGCAGCTATCAGTTACAAGAGGCCAGGCACATGTGTTTTCTGGTGAACAGCCTTTGTGTGCCAAGCATGCATTCTTGGCATACTAATGGTTTAGTTATTAAATTATTATCCATTATATATGGTTCATTTTTTGTATCGATGCAGCAATAGGGCATGCAAGGACAAGAAGTCCTTTTACATGCTGTCTGCAGTAATTAGGTGAACAAACAATAAGAATAAGGAGCTGACCACAAAATGGCATGATGAGTGCTTTATAGATGTTCAGATTCAGTTGTATCATTTAAAAGTGTAATTACAGGTTATAGCAAATTAATATGACATTTTATTCAATTTCCATTGATTCATATAATAACATAGCTCTATTTGTGGAGTATTAATTGACCATAGGTGACCAGGGCTACTATGAAATACAGGAGGGATGGGGGTATATATACCTTCCAGACTCCAGAACAGAAGTCACACTTAATGCTGCTCTCACTGAAGTTGTAGGCCAGGTCTAGCAGCTGCTGTAAGTTGGTGTTTTCCTGGAAAAGCTGCGGGGGCTTAGAGGCTGGTTTGAGCTGACTCATCAACCCACAGGATACTGTCAGGACCACAATGTACACCACTACAAAGAATATATATATAATATTCTATCAAATAATCAATTATTTACTGAATCCAAGTTAAAGGTGTATTTTAGCCTTTTTTCTGTTAAGTTAACATCGCTGGCAAAATCCCCTTAATTTTAAATCAATCAAAAGGCTGTTTCAAATGAATATTAGACCCCATAAAGTTAATATCATTTTGAACTTGATACAGAGCTCCTTCTAATCAAAAATGTATTTCAAAATACACATTCATTTTCTTATGAAATTTTATCATTTTTGAAAATTTTAAATGGCACACAATTTTAAGAATCCAGTAACAGCAAACCTCTTTTAAATGGGCAAATATCAAACTACATGTCCCAGTCTAGAAATGTTTTATGTTTTTCCTGTGTCTGATGTTTCTTTCTATCATGGAATTGATTTTTTAAATTACTTGATTCTTTAAAAAATTAATTTTCATTTTTAAACATGAAAGAAACATGGCAATACCGCACAACTTCATAAATAAAGATTTTTCAATGCATCTTCTTTGTTTTCATCTACTATTTTTTTTTCTCCTTATTTGGGATTTGTCACATATGTGCAAGGACATCTCATCACTCAATCTTTTCATGGTAAACAGACATATATGGACTGTTTTATTCAAACACTAAACCAAAACAATGTATCAAAAATAGGTGCATTGAAGTCTGAGTGCAGGGATGGTTTTACTTAGAAACTTTTGTAAAATTAAAAAAAAATTATTTTATAAATAAAAGACAACTTAGCTAGGAATACTTATAAATCATTTTAGAAGATAAGGAACAGGTTTCCCTGACATTCATGTCACTCTACTGTAAATACAAAACAGGAGCATTGCAAATGGTGCATAATACACCTGTCGCATGTCTTGTGACCTCTGACCTCATTACATATGCCTGAATTTTGGCGAGAAAGTAATTTAGGTGAGAAACTGTATTTGCCATTCATAATGAGTTTCATGACAATCCATTTGATTTTTAGTAAATAATCAAGTTGCCACTGAAGTCTGGTGACCTTTGACCTCATTAAATATGCATGGATTTTGTCAGAAATCAAACTCAGATGAGATACTATAGTGGTGAATATTTCTCTGGAGTTTTATCAAAAGCAATCATATTCCTGGACAGTTTTTGCATTAACACCACACAGTAGCCTAGTGACCTCTGACATTATTAAATATGTGTGGATTTTGCCAATAACAGATCTTGTGTGAGAAAATCTATCATTAAATAGTTAAGATTTTGGTGAAAATCCATCAAAGCCCCAGTAAATTATCGTAATAGTTAACAGACGGGCCGTAGGTAAACCATAGAGACTGGCTCTGTCATTGCAATCATTAAAACGTGTGTCGCAACGCTTAGAACAGGTGCTACCACCTTATGGCAAATTATATAACTAAATAACCACTCTCTGACATACTATTTCATCGACTTGTAAACTCCACCAGTTATGGGAGGGTCAGCGCCACACATCACCACCTCGCTTAACTATGGTCTTTTCCAAAGTAGTCAGCAGTAATTGGTGGTCTTTCCAAGAATTTTTATTCAAAACCAACATGGTTCATTCATGCATGGCCTATTGTGGGCTTCCACTTGGCTACTAATATTCCCATTTAATCAGTTTAAATATTTTTGGCCCTCGCCTATGTTTAGTTCATCCAGACTTTTAACACTTAAACCCTCAGTCTAAGTGTTACCGTTAACCAGACCATCGCTCTTCAAAGTGGGCCTGTTTAAAGAAAATGTAACCAACTCTAGCTCAGCCAGTCAACATGAGATATTTAGATGTACATGCAGCGAACACAGTCAAAATGTTATACATGTGCCTGCTGGCTGAAAAGATCACGACCATTTGGGCATTGGCTAGCCCTGCCAAGGCTTTAGTATTTACATTTGCTACTAAAATGCCTAAAATGAAACATGATTTCATGTACCAATAGACGTAACTCAGTGCCAGCTCTTATCACTAAAGCCCTGTAAAGTCTGTATGGTGAATTCCTGATATGATAGTAGCAAATGTAAATACTTAAGCCCAGGAAAGAGCTAGTATACCATAATATGTCCCGTCATAGACAGGATATAAAGATATATGAGATAACGAAACCTGCTCACCAAGTACAGCCCATCTGGCTTTGATTACCGGTACAACCACGTAATGATACAGCGCCACCTGCAGGAATTTTGTCAAACCACAGCCCTCAGACCTCTGTTTATCTTCCTCAGCTGTCAGTTCTTGTTCTAACACCAGTAAAGGGTCATCATTGTCATGCTGACCATTCATAGACTCTGTAATCTCTGTAGGAGTAAAGAAACAAAAATTCTCTGTTTAACTGCTGCATTGTAAAACAGTGGGAACATTTTACTGTAAATTAAACTTTGTTACAGCTTTTTTAGTTTGTGTATATTTTTTTTTTGTTTTTCAGAACTTTTTTTACATTGCCAAAACTCAGTTTGATATTGTGATTGGCCCCTACATGGGTTTTCTGTTACAAGTACAATATAGTGCATGTTTTATTTTGTTGTACAAGCTTACTGGACACTGAATGAACATTTTACTGTAGGTAACCATATATCCTCTTTTTATGACTGCAGGTCTATTTATAGCCTCACCCTACATTGCAGGCTAACATTATAATCCGTACAGGCTTAACGTTTATCCCAAAATAATAAGCTTTCACAAATTTCTTTTGCATGATGAGATACATTTGTAGCTCTCACTTTATTCATGTCTTAAATCAAAGTTCATTAATGTGTTTTAAGTTATCAATCTCTACCAGCAAATACTGAACAGAACAAGAGAAACATATACAGATGGTAGCTAAGATTTACAATTAAGGCTACTACCATAGGTAAGTAAACTATAGGTCTGCTCAGGTAGTTTTAAATATAGTGGCTAATGTTCTAGAAAACTCAAGTAATTCATGAGAAAGTTTGTACCTGAAAAATAAAGAAACTTTATTTAAGATTACAGATATAAAAAGAACGGGTAAAATATCAGAGCTCCCACCAGACTCACAAAGAAATGTAGGAGTTTTATCGAGAGGACCTGAGACAAAAATTCAGTACGCTGCTCACACTGCGGTTATACACTGCAGGCTTCCCATACATTAATTTGTGTAACTGCTGCTTTGTATGGCAAGGTTCTCTGGGCATGACCACCAGGGTGAGCACTAGAGCAAAGAACTGTAATAAGACCAATGAGAGCATGGTATCGCCTTGTGCATCCAGCTACAAATTTCAAACATGTGACACAAGCTCTCATTGGTCAAATTCTTGGTGCTATACTAGAACAGGTGTTATCACACCAACGAGAGTGGGTGTTGCATGTTTAAAATATGGAGCTGGATGCACAATGTGATACCACACTCCCATTGGTCTGATAACAATTCTTTGCTCTGTGCACACAATGGTGGTCATGCCTAGAGAACCTTGCCACACAAAACAGCAGTTACATGAAATAAATCTCAGATGACTGCAGTGTATATCTGCTGCATGAGCGTAAAATACAGGAGTTAATAGGAATATTCTGCAAAAAAATATAGGAAAAGTATAGGAGTTTTAACTGCACAATCGTATTTTTACGATTAATTATTCTGACCTACTGTTCTCCAAGCAACAGCTAAAGTTATGTTACATTGACTTTGGGTGAGGCTGCTGCTTCTTTCACCAATAAATATTATGGCCCCCCTTGTGACATAGATTCAGGTAAACAATATGCTTATCAATATTGGAGGAATTCTATAAATTATTATCCTTGACCATTTTGGTGGTAAAATAAGTGGATGGATCAAAGTTTCATAATAAACAGTAAAGTATATTACTTTTTTGGTAATCCTGTAACATTTACATGTACAGTTATACAAAAGAAGTTTATATAACTATAATTATTCAATAATTACAATTATATCAGAAACATAATTGTGCAGTGGAAAAATATAGGAAAATATAGGAGATTATGGTCTAAATTCTGGATTACAGTCAAGCCCGCTTATTGTCATGTCGTCTATCATGCTTAAATTATGACAATAACCAGGATATGATATTATATTGGTTTTAACATCCATGTCCTTTTGAGTCACAGAAAAAGGGTTATGTCTTAGATGGTAATATATAACTTGACAATTAAAAGGAAACAAAAACTTTCAAACAGATATTTTTACAGCAAAATAGCATATCAAACTAGAAAAGGGTAGTCGACAAGTGACTAAGTGTATCCACAAAAATCAGAGTGGGATGGGTGAAGTGAGGCATGAATTGAGTGGCACGGGGAAGTAAGAGTGAGATGTGTTGAATGTTATTAGCATGGATGTGTGCCACATAAACATGATTGTAGGTGGTGCCACCTGTTATTTGAAATAGAAAGCTATCAGAGATGTATACCTATGCAAAATTTCAGGTTGGTAAATCAAACCACTGCTGAGATATGAGTGATTTCTACCCTAGGCAGATGAACTGATGGACACAGTGCAAAAAAGGTTGTTATTTCAGCCACCAATTTTGCATTAGCTGTAGAGTTAAGTGAGATCTATTTACATGCAAAAAAATCAGGAAGATTTGTCAAACCTGTCCTGAGATATTAGCATGGATGTTTGAGCATGAACATTTATATAGGTGGCACCACCTGTCATAAAATCAAGAAAGCTACCCAAGATGTATACATATACAAAAATTTTAGGCAGATAAGTAACACCACAGCTGAGATATGAGTGATTTTTTCCTACGGCAGACAAACAGATGGACACTAAGTGGTGCCACCAGTTTTGCATATAATAAAGAGCTATGTCAGATCTATACACATGCAAATATTCAGGAAGATACATCAAACCAATCCGGTGATATTAGCATGGATATCTGCAGCATGAACCTGAATGTAGGTGCCACCACCTGTCATGAAATCACGAAAGCTATTCAGGATGTATATGCACATGTAATATTTCAGATGGATAAATCCAGCCACTGCAGAGATATGAGTGTTTTTAACCAAAGGCAGATGAACACATGGATGCTAAGCAAAAATAGTTGCATGTGGGGCCTCCATTTTTTGTATGAGATAAAGCTATCCAAGAGCTACACTGGTGCAGAATTTCAGCCTGATAAATCAAACGAGTCTGAAGATATGTTGGTTAATGTGTGAAAACAGACGCACAGGTGGACACTGTGCAAAGAAGAAAGGTCAGAGGTCAACCTAAAATTTGGGGCAGCAGTTCACATGTGACCAGATCATAATTCCAAGTTTCATAAAATTCCATCCAGTATTACGAAGGAGTTCCTAGAAACCTATGTGACGGTGGCGGTGTGCTTAAAACATAGTACCCTCAAAACTCTGTTTTGGCGGATACAATTATGTGTACGCGCACCAGATAATTTATTTCCTGTATTTTTTTTATGCCACATCCCAAAATAACTGACTAAAAGCTGATTTTCCAACAGAATATGATGTAGTGTTTGGGTAAAGGGGTCAAATGTTATGTGGCCCACATGTATCACTATACAGGGCCTGCTGCACACTGGAGGTAGATGAAACCATTTGATACTCCTGATCATGACTGATAACTGACTCTTGGTCCCACTGACCACCTTGTCGACATTTTATGTGATATTAACTGAAACTGGTATCACTGCCAAGGGTTCAAAGCATGACAATAAACAGTTAGATTAACAAGTGTATATAGAAATGGTTTCAGATTTATGTGGCAATAAACAGGATTTTCCTTTAATCAATATGACACAAAGTGGGCTTGACTGTATATAAGAAAATATAGAAGACAATGTTTACATAGATACACAGGTAATATTGAAGTCAGCAGAAGCGCTGGAATATGTACTCACATGTATAAAGTTGACAGAAAAGTACAGCCATGAACAGTCATAAACTAATATGACTGCGAATGTAAAGTAAAGATATGGTAATTATAGCGCACACTAAACTAGATATTTCTTGGCACCGCAGGTGCCATAGTATCCCCAGACAATTAATCCCCCCCTTTAAGAATAGGCGCCCTATATTCAGCAGCAATTAATATCAGACCACTCTCATAGAAAGATCACTTCATAGAAAAGGTCATGACCCCAATTTCAAGATACACCATATCCTAACACATGTCTATGTATATGCATAATATGAAAGAAATCTGTCTGTTAGTTATTGACTTATAATGCTCACAGTACTGTTAAGTAGCAATGATGGGTTATTAAACAGCACAAAAACAAGTTAAAGAATAAAAGGTGGCGCCACCAGTTTCCGGTACATGACAACACTATCCAAGATCTTCGGTCAAGTTGATTTTTGGACCCATCCATGCACTTCTTTTTGAGATATTAATGGTTTTGTGTGTTTTTCACCATATATGGCAATATTCAAGGTCAAGGCCACTCTCATAGGAAAGGTCATGACCCCAATTTCAAGATACATCATCGCCTTACCCATGTCTATATATATGCATAATATGAAAGAAATCTGTCCATTAGTTATTGACTTATAATGCTCACGGTACTGTTAAGTGGCAACGATGGGGTATTAAACGGCACAAAAACAAGTAAAAGAATAACAGGTGGCGCAACCAGTATCTGGTTTATGACAATACTATCTAAGATCTTCTGTCAAGCTGTTTTTTGGACCAATCCATGCATCCCTTGAGATATTAATGATTTTGTGTAATTTTCACCATATATTGCAATATTCAAGGTCAAGGCCACTCTCATAGGAAAGGTCATGACCCCAATATATATATATACATCATCCCATAACCCATGTCTATATATCAGCATAATATAAAAGAAATCTGTCCATTACTTTTTGACTAATAATGCTCACAGTACCGTAAAGTGCCAATGATGGGGGTTTTAAAAGGCACAAAAACAAGAAAAAGATAACAGGTGGCACCACCAGTTTCCGGTATGTAACAACACTGTCCTAGATCTTCGGTCAAGTTGATTTTTGGATCAATCCACAATAGATTTTTTGAGATATTTAAGAAATTGTGTGATTTTCCCCCAAAATGGATGTATGCAAGGTCAAGGTCAATCCCCATTTTGAATAGTTTGGTAAAGATCCGTAAAATATTCTTTGAGTTATTGCATCCAAACGAAATCTCTGCAGCCGCAGCACCACCGCGCTTAAACGATAGTATCCAGACTTTGTTTGGGGATACATTAACTAAATGTTCACCATAAATTTATTCACAAAATCAGTGATAAAATCTTACATGAAGTGACACAGAAAGTATAGAATTTTGTCACCTTATGTGTCAAATACACAGTTGTCATGTTTTTTTGTTTTTAAAAGTGAGCTTCACTGCATACACATCAAACTGTCATACAAGTGCACTTACAACAAAATTTCCACTTTTTTCAACAAGGGCTGCGTCTACAAAAGTGTATATATGCAAGTAAAGAAAATAACATATTTAATTCAGATATGTGCCATGAAGGATTCCCTAGCAATTTGTTTAATCTAAAAGATTAAAGATTTACCAAAACCAACCAAATAAATCATGAGTGTAATATACATAAGATGCCTGGTAAATTAAAGGGACTAATCACCTATAAAGCCTGTTGAAATAACACAAAAAATAGGGTATTCCCTATGGTTATAAACTGGTACCTCCCAAAATATTGCCCTGAAACAGTTTGCTTACTCCTGTACATGAGTGTTAAAAACTATCGACCGAGTGCCATCACAGGCATCAACATCAACAAAGCAAATGGGACTCTGTGCATCAACCGGGCTACAACACCTGTCAATCAGGAGATGCCCTGACTGGTTTGGCGAAAAAGATGTTATACAACTTTCTCCTGGCTGAAACATCAAGTTTGGTGACTAAGGCCAGAGATCTGATACACAGGCTCACACTGCGTTACCTGTGTCATTTCCACTGAGGCCCCTGGACCTATCTCACAAATCTGTTGTGATAGGTTCTACAGTGAATATATATTTGGCCAATGGACCGCAATGTACATCCAGCAGTGAATATATATCAGATGACATGAAGGTTCATGTTTGAACTAGTTTCAGATCTGTTGTGCATAAGCAGAATCAGACCTCTGGTCACCCTGCCTTGCTTTCGTAAACAGACACACATGGACTGTGTATACTAATATGCAGAACCATAATAAAGTGTTAATCAGGTCAAGGGGAGGTACTTAGATCAGGTGCTGGGATGATTTTGCCTGAAAACTTTGTGTAAAGCAAATGTCAATAGTGCCCATTAAAAAGCTCTGGCTCATCTGACTTGCTGCCAGATGCCCTTGTTGAACTTGTTTTTATTATTTCGGTAGGCCCCCACATATTATAAACACATTAATATAAACAAAACAGGCAGTCTGTGTGCAGTGATATCAAAGTTTTCAGGATTATTTTTATAAAAGCTCCAAGGGATTACCTTTAGTTTATAAAGGTCAAACAGGTGATTGGGCCTCTTTAACTGATAGTGTAAAAGAAAAGGCATAATATTGTTCCTGATTATGTCCCTTTAAAGTGTGAACATGGTGATCAAATGTTATTGCAATTTAATGTGCCAAGGGTTAAAGTCATTGACCACAGTGAAGTATGTCATAATAATAACTTTACATTTGCTGGGTCAAAATTTTGTATTCATCAATTTTTCAATGTTTCATGGGGGTTCCATTTTTGTAATCTTGGAAACATTATATTAAGGGAGTAGAATTATTGTTCATGATTCACTGATTGGCAGATTATTTGAAAGATCTGATATTATCCATAACAGCAACTTTCAATTTACAAACTAGAATACGGGTAGTCGACAAGCGACTACGTGTATCCGCCTAAATCAGAGTGGAATGGGTGAAGTGAGGCATGGATTGAGTGGCAAGGGGAAAGAGAGTGAAGTGTTGCATATTAGCATGGATGTCTGCAGCCAAATGGTGTATGTAGGTTGTGCCACCTACCACAAAATCCAGAAAGCCGTCCAAGTTGTATACATATGCAAAAAATTTGAGGCAGATAAGTCAAACCACTACATGTTTATAAGTTATTTTAGCCCATGGCAGACAAACAGATGGACGCTGTGCAAAAATGGTTGAAGGTGGCCCCACCAGTTTTGCGTATGATAAAGAGCTATGTGAGAACTATACACATGCAAAACCTTGGCCCAATCGGTCAAACGGTTCCCAAGATATGAGCTTGGATGTCTGCTGCATAAACTAGAATACAGGTGGCGCCACCTGCCATAAAATCAAGAGAGCTGTCCGGGGATGTATAAACCTGCAAAATTTTAGGCAGATATGTCAAACCACTGCCGAGATATGAGTGATTTTATCCCATGGCAGACAAACAGATGGGAGCTGTGCAAAAATGGCTGCAGGTGGCGCCACCAGTTTTGCGTATGATAAAGAGCTATGTGAGATCTATACACATGCAAAATTTTGGCCCAATCGGTCAAACGGTTCCCGAGATATGAGCTTGGATGTCTGCAGCGTAAACTTGAATGTAGGTGGCGCCCCCTGTCATAAAATCAGAAAAGCTATCCAGGATGTATACGCATGCCGAATTTCAGGTGAATTAGTCAAATCACTGCAGAGATATGAGTGATTTTAACCCAAGGCAGACGAACAGATGGACACTGTGCAAATATGGTTGCAGGTGGCGCCACCATTTCTTGTGTATGTTATAAAGCTCTTCAAGGGCTATATTTGTGCAAAAAAATTTTCCTGATCCGTCAAACGGTTCCCGAGATATGTGGGTTTATGTGTGGAAACAGACACACAAACGGACGCAGAGCGCAGCAGTTCACATGTGACCCGAACATAATCCTGGGTTTCGTAAAATTCCGCCCAGCGGTTACGGAGGAGTTCTCCGGACACCTACGCAGCGGCGGCGGCGGTGGGCTGAAAACATAGTATCCGCAAAACTCTGTTTTGGCGGATACAATAATACACAAAATCTCTCCATATCTATTTATGGCCCAAAAGAAAAATTAGGTTTGGTTCTCAGGCACATTTTTTTCAAAAATCGATGCGGGTGGGCATATTTTTTTTTACCTTTTTTTTAATGTTACAATAAAAATGTCATATGATCTGGGGAAAGCATGATAATTACAGATTTTTTTTCACTAAACAAGTAGAAGCACTACATAAGAAAGGAGATTTTATCAAAATTGTATTATTTTACCTTATTGAAAGAAATGTCTGAGTGGCTGGAGCTCAAAATTGGTATGTTTCTATTGAAAATCAAAATAAAACATTTTGATGCGGGGAATTAAAACTGATGTGGGTGGTAGTACCTGAGAACCATACCTTTTATTTTTTTTGTCCTAATATCATTCTTTTACCCTTTTATATTATATTTACCAGTGGAGTCCTTTTACTCATGAACTTCAAGGTCTTATTTTAGAGATAATCTCTTTTGCAAATATTGCCAATATAAAACCCTTGCAAACAAAACAGCAACCACAGTATACAGAACCCTCCAGGTCACATTTCTGAATCAAAGCAACGTGAAATTTCAAGAACAAACCACCTATGTGCAGGAGTCACTACAGGCACTGAAAACAACTGGTCCACGACACGGCATGGCTGAAAACAAAATGCCTTACGATTGAGCATTCCGAGATAAATGGGCCAACCTCCTTCAATATGCTGCACTTGCTCCATCTGTAGGAGAGGGACATCACCATCATTACTCTCATCGTCCTGCATATTGGCCTCAGATCTTGGCAGGAGACTCACTCTAGCTCTGTCATCTTGTTTGTCATCCTGCCTGTAGGGGGCACTACAGTCTGGGTTTTCGAGAAATGTACTGATGTCACGGGGGAGTTCCAGGTTACACGAGGGTACGCAACATTTGCACCTGAAACTGTATATATGCAAACATACATATATGTGTATTAATCAACATACAGTGAAACTTGTTTTATACAACCATCCATGGGACTGGTCAAAACTGTTCTTAAATCTAAGGTGGTCTTATTGGTCAGATCAGTTATAACCAATGTGAATATGTTCAGTTCACTCAATGGGGGTCTTATAAGTCAGGTGGTCTTATTAGACAGGTGGTCTTTCAGATAGGTTCCACTGTAGATATATTCATGAATAAATAATAAAATCCCTGTCAGTACCGTAGCCTGGGGGGGGGGGGGGGGGGGGGGCACCCCCAACCACCCCTGAGATATGAGCATTCTTAGGCAAAAAAAAAAGAAAATGTTGGCAGTATTTGCAATTTGCAAGAAAGTTAAATTTAACTGGTGACTTTCACTTAGTCACCCTTAAGCCTATAAAAATTAAATTTTAAGAGCTTATAAGAAAAATACCCACAGAAATGCCAATTTATAGCATGTATTTTAAAAAATTTCCACACCATGTGAGGGGGATTCCCCCTCGCACACCCTCACCCCTCGTGATTTGTGCCCCCACGTTAACAATAACACAGTTTCATTTGTGTGACCCCTGAACAAAACAGTGTTTATGCTCCAATCTTTGCAAATGAAAGAATTTTTGTGTTCAGATCCAACTGAAATGCTTATATAAATTAACTGATGCCAGTTTTCTTTGTAATTACTAGATATAATACATCACAATAATTATAGTACACCCAATACTGGTACAGGCTTAAACACAACCATACTGATAGCAGTGTGATATCCCTTTCACACGGCAACTGCAACCAAACCGGTTTGGCAAATGGAGACTGCAGAAACTATTTTCGTGTTTTCACATTTTAAATAAATCGAGTGTCAAGAGCATGTGGCGTCATGACTCTCAAACAAAGACATGATTTAAAATAAAAGACCACATCACTGATGTCATTTAATTGAATAATTAAACGAGCCTTACCTGTAAGGTGATGTTTGATTTAGATTCTTTCATTCACCAGCAGCAAGTAAGATCAAACGAGATGTGCGCACGCATACTGAGAGGTCAATTTGGTCGAACAAAGTCATGTTGAAATAGAAAAGGATTGGGTAACTAGAAAGTTGGGGTGGGCGTTTGATCTTACTTGCTGCTGGTGAATGAAAGAATCTAAATCAAACATCACCTTAAGGTAAGGCTCGTTTAATTATTCAATTCTTTCATTCACCCAGCATGCAAGACCAAACGAGACTTTAAAGCCAACATGGCTGAAGTTCCAAAAAAGAAAGGAGGCATGAATATCACAAAACAATCTTTATTCAAAAGTACCCACCACCATAACATGCATACGATGTCCTGTTTATTATAAAAAGAACACAATCATGATATAACGATACCATAAATCTTGCAGTTACCCTGTTAGTGTATTGTAAAATCAACTGTTAAGAATGGCCACTGCAAACTGTTCTTTGTTTATAATAGGCTTGTTATAGAATTTTGAAAAGGTACATTCTTGTGTCCATCCTGCAGACTCCATAATGTCACCGAGTGGCACATTTTTGGTAAATGCAGCACTGGTTGAGGCATACCTTGTGCTATGTGTGGTAAACATGGTAGTATCTATGCCAGTGTTTTTAAGCATGGTGCAAACCCACCTGGAGAGTGTTGCACGGGATATATGTTTGTGAGGTTTGTTGTAGTTAAAAAAGAGTTTGGTACCCTGCCTAAGTGTTTTTGTTTTCTCTAAATATTGTTTGAGGCAAGTCACAACACATAATCGCTGATCTGCAGGGTATGCAGGCAAAATTAATTCTGGCTGTTGCATACCTGGCCTGGAGTGTTTTACCAACTCCTGAATGTAAAAAATTGTACTGGAATTAGTGTGTTGCATATGTTCAATGTCCATCAGATGTATCGTCTGGCACCTTTGACCTGTGACAAGAAAACATAACACTGATAATTTAAAGGTTAGGTCCTGTAAGCTAAGCTGATTTGATGGGGCTAGGTTTTTTAAATACTCTAGTACTAAAGAGACATCCCAGGTTTGATGATATCTCGGGACAGCCGGGCTCATTTTAAATACTCCCTTAAAAAAACGCTTGATCAATGGATGCTCCCCTAGGTCACAATCAGTGTCTGCAAGATTGATTGTAGTAGCTAATGCTGATCTTGCAGTGCCCAAGGCACTGTATCGCAGTCCGCTGTCAAACAAATCTGTAAGAAAACCCAGCACTTGGGGAATGGAAGGCCTAAATTTGTTATAGTTATGTTTCTTTGCAAAAGTAATCCACTTTGAGATATAAACACTGTACTGTTTTTTCGTGCTGGGGGACCATGAATTCAGAATAATATCTGAAAAAGTTCGACCTGGCAAATCTTGTATGTTTAACTGGTCCCCGATACCAGGCAGGCGATCATTTGAAGTTTCGGCCACAATGGGTGGGTTCTGGTCGGGTCGAAAGGCAGAGTGAGTAAGGTTTGGTATATATGGGGGTGCTGTCATCAATTTCTGCAGTAGAGGATACCAGTTTTGGGTTTTCGAGTCCAGAACTATCAAAATGGCTTTTCCCTTGTCATCCTTCTGTTTCTTGAGTACTCTGCCCACCATACTGAAAGGAGGAAACATGTACATAAATGAATCTGACCACGACAGAGTAAATGCATTGGCCGCAGAAGCTTCAGCGTCCGCTCTCCATGAGACAAGGGTTTTATTTGAAAATTCAGGTGTGAAGCGAACATATCAATGTCAGGGGATCCCCACATGGAAATGATACGTTGGAAACTGCTAGGGCGAAGTTTCCACTCTGTCTTATCATCAAGTGTGCGACTCTCTTTGTCTGCTTTCACATTGCTGATGCCTGCGATGTGTGCTGCTGTGAGCCAGATATTTCTATCTATGCACCACTGCCAAATAGCTTGTGCCATATTGTTACAAACTAGAGAGTGACTGCCCCCCATGTTATTTATGTAGGTCACAGCAGTTGTGTTGTCCATTTGTAGTAGAACATGTGTATCACTTAACTGTTTGCACAAAGCTTTAAGGCCAAGAAAGGAGGCCTTCAGTTCCAGGAAATTAATGTGTTGAAACAAGCCTAAGTCTGCCCAGTGTCCCCCTGTGGAGTTCCCACATAACAGATTTGCACCCCAGCCCTTCATGGAGGCATCTGTTTGCAACGTAAAAGATGGGTTCCCATGTTCAATTGGATTAGGACTATGAGCAGCATGTTTCAACCACCACACCAGTTCTTGTTTGGCACTTTGAGAAATACACATTTGTGCTTTAAAATTCCCACGACTGCGCTGCAGAGCTACAATTTTATCATGTTCCAGCTGTCGATAGTATAGCTTCCCATATTTTACAGCTGGTATACAAGACACCAGAATGCCAATGACTTTGGCCACCACTTCAATTTTGTAATGTTCAGAATGCAACAAGAATTGACACCAATGCTGTAAATTGTCTACTTTATCTTGAGGTAGTGAAACCACAATATTTTTGGAGTCAATGACAAAGCCTAAATGTTGTATTACCTGAGTAGGCTGCACAACAGACTTTTCCATATTAATAGTAAAGCCAAGCTGTATAAACAGTTGAATAGTAGCCTGAATGTTCCTAAAACACTGTTCATAGTTGTCCCCAAGAACAATAATGTCATCTAAATAGGCACTGGATGTAAAGCCCTGACTGCGTAGCTTGCCCAAAACAGGTTTCAACAGCTTAGTAAAGTACCTAGGTGCAGGGCTCAGACCATTGGGCATGCATGTGAATTTAAACAATCTGTTATTATGCACAAATTTGAGGTATTTCTGGTAACATTCATGTACTGGTACAGAATAATAGGCATCTGACAAGTCTGTAGCACCCATGTAGCATCCATATGATACCAAGTTTAAACATGAAGACAAAGTATCCATTTTGAAATGTCTATAAACAATGAATTCATTCAGATATTTCAAATTCAAAATCATCCTGAAAGTGTTATTCTTTTTTGGTCTGAGGAAGATATTAGACAAGAATTCGCCTGGTTCGTGCAGGCATTCAACTATTACAGATTTAGCCAGTAATTTATCAATTTCAGCATTGACTGCAAAATTTTCTAACTCAGTAAAGTTACAAAGTGCGGGCACAGAGTTCTGAAAGGGGGTGTCAGAGAATTCAATGGTACACCCCTGAACAATCTTAAGAATGTTACTGTCTGAAGTTAACTGCCGCCACACAGTCAAATGATCTTTGATCAAGCCAGCCTTAAAAGGTGTATTATTGCTATCAATAATACTCACCTCTAGTGGCTTACCAGCTACTTCTTTGTTGCTTGCTGGTGGGTTTTGTTCTGGAAGTGGCTCCTTCCCCTGTTGCTGCCATTGCTGCTCCCCTTGTGATACGGCCGTTGAAACTTTGATTTGCCGAGGCGGTGTCTGAATCCACAGCCTAAAAAAGGGGCAAAACCACCCTGTCTCCCGTTTGCAGTACTGTTGTATGCAGGCTTTTTCTTGGTCAGTCTAGATGTCACTTTATTTGTTTCATTCAGCTCTTTGACTGACTGACTCAGCTGATCTTCAAACAGTTCTCCCTTCACAGGGTTACTGTCAGAGCAAAGGGCTTTGTACTCATCCTTCATTGCTGGCTTGAAGGAGTATCGTCTGCGCAAATCCAGCTCATGAGAGCCGGCACAAAGCATTCCTACTGTCTGTGACAGCGTTGTAAGCATTTCTTTAGTTGTGGGCGCTTCCGTTTTCTGTTGAATGGATGTCAGCAGTTTGTCCATCAGAGTGACTAGGCTGTTAATACCCGCAATAATAGGTCTTTGCACTCTCTGGAGACGTATATCTTCTTGTTTCAGCTCTTTGCTGACATTGTTGAATATCGCTGGGTTTGCTTTGACCACTTGGAGTCTATCACAGTTCTTAGGTCGCAGTGAAGCTTCTAGCAACTTATTGAGGGAATCACTGTCCATGCCCCTCTCAAGGTATTGTGTCACCACACTAGCTAATTGTTCATTGATATCAGGCCCTGTAGTTTCTGCCTGGTTTATGGCTTTGGCCATATTCACCAGTATGTCAACATCAGCCCTGTCAGCACATGCTGCAGGTACATTATCATTATGAGAACTGTCCTCATCATTAAACTGATCCTCACCATTACTGGTCTTTGTTTTCTTTGGAGGTGGTTCTTCTGAGTCTGACTCGGAGATGCAGTGCGAATTGTCTTCTTCATCTGAAGCGTACTCGGCTTGTTCTTGCCACTGATCTCTGGCAGCCTTGAGTTCCAAAATGATGGGTGTTACCACCGCCATGGTATTTGTCAACACAGCAAGCTGCTGTTTGATATCATCAAGTTGTTTCTTTGTATCAGAATCAGACGAATTGTCACTGTGCGAGTGCCTGCGCTTACCAGAATCACGGGCCCTGTTATTGTGTCCATGTTTGGATTTGTCACCCCGAGATGCGTCCAAATCAGCGCTACTGCTCCGCCCGGCATTGGAGCTACGTCTGCGTTCATCCGACCCTTTATGCAATGAACTAGACTTGGAATGTGAGCTTGAAGATCTTGAGCCACTAGTATTTGCTGATAAAGTTCTATCATTACTTTCTTGAGACTCATTATTCTCAATACTCACGGTCGCATGTTCCGCTGAGGCGCCGCCATGTTTGTTTACACTGTCAGTGACTTGGCTTCGGGCCGAGCTCACGTCCGCCGGTCTATCGCCCGTCTGCTGCATTTGTTGCTCATTTTTCTTAGCGGAGACATGTGGGGGTTTACTGGAACTTGTTCCAGGCTGAGACAACCTAGTCCTCTGTGCTTCCAACCCCTGTAGGATGGTACCCATCACATCACTGTCGATCCTATGATCGACCGTCGCCATTTTCACTGGCTACCAGTGAACCTTGCAGAGCTGGGCAACCCGACCGCAAGTCTTAGTTATTGCGACGAATAGGCGAAAGCTGATATATACGATCAATACACAAACAGTTCGTTCACGAGATCACAAAATCTCGAGGAAAATGAGCACGTAAATGAAGTAAAAAAACAGTGAAATCTACACACACGAATCGTTCTGACTTATCCTTCTCAAGTAGGTTGGTCACATGACCTCTCAGTATGCGTGCGCACATCTCGTTTGGTCTTGCATGCTGGGTGAATGAAAGAATTGTAGATGACATGGTAGAAAGGGTTCCGCTCGAATTGACCAAAACCAATTTGGTACACATTTTACACCCATGTGAACACTCAGTGCAGATTGAATATGGACTGAAAAAGGTGTGAAACTTGCATTTGCTGTGTGAAAGAGGGTAATAGTGTAATGAGCTAATGGCTTAATTACAATTCAGTCATGATTTCTATACTTACAGTGTGTAGCAGCAGGACTCACATACGGCAAAACACTGATGCCACATGAGAATTGCCGGAGGCATAATAATCATCACAGTCAACCAGCAGCATGAGACAATCAGACACATGAAGAGTCCAAACCCATGGATGGCTGGGATCTGTATTAATGATACAAGATGAGTTATGAAGTAACAAGTGAAACTGAGGAATTTATGTCCTCCACTTCCACCTCTTGTTATTTTAACTGGAATCTGTAATAAAAAAGAAAATGAGACATGAAGTAACAAGCAAATTCGAGGAATTTATGTACCCCGCTTCCACCTCTTGTTATTTTAGCTGGAATCTGTAATATTGATACAAGAAGAGACATGAGGTTACAAGCAAATTCATGGAATTTATGTCCTCGGCTTTCGTCTCTTGTTATTTAAGCTTCCTGTGATCTTTATGCTTGCCTTCTCAAAATGTTTTAGTTTTTATTTTCCGATGAAGATGTCTCCATATGTCATAGTGCCTGTGTTTTAGTTTGTATTGTCCCATGAAGATGCCTCAACATGTCATCATTTTTGTTGTGAATTGGGAACAAAAGGGGAATTTTTTTTTGTATTGGAGCGGGTGATAATCAGTTTTCAGACAGAAACTCCAAAACCAGTCCCAAAAAAGGTATGCAAGAGAGCAATCACTGACCCAAATTTGAATGAAATCAGATAATATTTAGACATGTTACTGCACAGAAATGAAAAAACCTGACGAACGAACAGCGGGACAGACAGAAAAATCCGAATCAATGTCCCCCACTCTGCAGAAGCAGGACAATAAACAATGACATCAGTTGTAAAATAATTTTTATGTTACCTGGCTGAGAGGCTTATATAACTAGTATTTTGTTACATTTTCCAATTAACTACATTACTGATATAATTCTTTGAGATTACACCTATATTACATTGATCAGTTAACTGACAATAAGCAGACTTTATAATTACCATTTACCATAATTCATATAGTAATCACATTATCAGCATATAAGCAAAGGCAGTGAGGCAACGACAGTGCAAGATTGTCTGAATTGTGACATTATAAAATTTTTTAATAAAATCGCAGCTTTTTGCCTGGAAAATTTTTTTTTATTAATCTAAATCCTGTATTCAAATCTTGATCCCTACAACATCACAAACTTACAGCAGAAGCTATGTTGGCAGCAAAGGCAGCTGCTGTTGTGAATGAGGTGAAGAATGTAGCGATACCCGCTGTCAAGATTGTGTGCTTCATCCGGTCCAGCACATTCTCAATGTGCTCCGCTTGACGGAAAGTGTTGATGAAGACAAATACGTCATCCACTCCTGAAATGGATGAGGGAACCATAACACTTATATTATTAACATTACTTTACCCTATTTAACCCTATATGGCAACAACATTTCTCTTACACAGTGGAATCTCTCCTTACGGGCACCTCTGTACTAAGTGCACCTCCTATTTACAGCCACTGATGGGCAGTCCCTTGAAAGTACCTGTAGGTCCCAAAATATATAATCTCCCTAATACGGCTCTATTGCAGGCATATTGTCCGGTCCTATCAGTGCTCGTAATTTGAATGAATTAATTTGTATAAGAAAATTTTTTTTAGATTTTTTTTTTGGTGGAGGTAACTGCCTCCTTGTTTTTTAATGTTAGCTTAACTATGCAGTATGTACATCTGCAGAATTCCATTCCGGTTTCGGACTACGTGATAGGGGCTTACACGCGATAATTCTGGCATCAACCAGGCCTCAGTGTATCACTTATGCTGGGTCATAACACCGAGGAACCCCCGAAAGGGGCACTCATTTGTGAGTGAAACACGACTGTTGGGCATGGTCTCCCCATTAAGCTTGCAGAGCACTCACCCTGCCAGTGGTTGGGGGCCAACCAAGATAAATCTCTACGCATAGGCTGAGATTCAAACTCACATTCTCCTGGCTTTGAGCCCTGTACTCTACCCCTGAGCCTCAGGAGACGGTTTATATTAAAAGTTGTAACTTTTCATTTATGCTGACTACTGGTATTCTGTGGTAGTTATTTTGTTCACAAGGGTTTCAAATATGAATATTTGCAATAGGGGAACTAAGGCAAAAATGAAACTTTCAGGAATAAGAGGTCTCTTCATTGAAGGCAAGTTTTAAGGTAAAGGATTGATATTACAGAAATCAATAAAATTTTGTATGTTGAAAGATTGCTATTATAAATGATATAATTTTTGTCAAATTATATGCCATTATTGTAAAGTTATTTTCATTCCGTCGATGTTCCCTTTGTCCTTGTGCAATTGTAACGATTTTTCTGCACATACATGTTGATATAATTGATTCATATAAGAATGGTTTACAGTATGCAGGACATTTATTTTGAGATTGTGAAAATAGAACCCTGAACCACTGAAAAGGTGAAAATCACATTATTTTAATCCCATAAACATGCATTTTACCACACTATATACAGTGAAACTCCTACTTGCCAACAACTCAGTAAGGCGGACAACTCACTAATGCGGACACTAAATCTCAGTCCCTTCAAATTTGCCTCATTATTGTATCTGCCAAAACAGAGTTTTGCGGATACTATGTTTTCGGCTGCACGCCGCCGCCACCGCCGCCGCGTAGGTGTCCGGAGAACTCCTCCGTAAGCGCTGGGCGGAATTTTACGAAACCCGGGATTATGTTCCGGTCACATGTGAACTGCTGCGCTCGATGTTGTTTTGACCTCTGACCTTTCCTCTGCGCTCTGCGTCCGTTTGTGCGTCTGTTTCCACACATAAACCCACATATCTCGGGAACCGTTTGACCGATCAGGAAAATTTTTTTACACAAATGTAGCCCTTGGAGAGCTTTATAACATACACAAAAAATGGTGGCGCCACCTGCAACCATGTTTGCACAGTGTCCATCTGTTCGTCTGCCTTGGGTTAAAATCACTCATATCTCTGCAGTGACTAGACTAATTCACCTGAAATTCAGCATGCGTAAACATCCTGGATAGCTTTTCTGATTTTATGACAGGTGGCGCCACCTACATTCACGTTTACGCTGCAGACATCCAAGCTCATATCTCGGGAACCGTTTGACCGATCAGGAAAATTTTTTTGCTCAAATGTAGCCCTTGGAGAGCTTTATAACATACACAAAAAATGGTGGCACCACCTGCAACCATGTTTGCACAGTGCCCATCTGTTCATCTGCCTTGGGTTAAAATCACTCATATCTCTGCAGTGACTAGACTAATTCACCTGAAATTCAGCGTGCGTAAACATCCTGGATAGCTTTTCTGATTTTATGACAGGTGGCACCACCTACATTCACTTTTACGCTGCAGACATCCAAGCTCATAATCGGGAACCGTTTGACCGATCAGGAAAATTTTTTTGCACAAATGTAGCCCTTGGAGAGCTTTATAACATACACAAAAAATGGTGGCACCACCTGCAACCATGTTTGCACAGTGTCCATCTGTTCGTCTGCCTTGGGTTAAAATCACTCATATCTCTGCAGTGACTTGACTAATTCACCTGAAATTTGGCATGCGTACACATCCTGGATAGCTTTTCTGATTTTATGACATGTGGCGCCACCTACATTCACGTTTACGCTGCAGACATCCAAGCTCATATCTCGGGAACCGTTTGACCGATCAGGAAATTTTTTTTGCACAAATGTAGCCCTTGGAGAGCTTTATAACATACACAAAAAATGGTGGCGCCACCTGCAACCATGTTTGCACAGTGTCCATCTGTTCGTCTGCTTTGGGTTAAAATCACTCATATCTCTGCAGTGATTTGACTAATTCACCTGAAATTCGGCATGCGTATACATCCTGGATAGCTTTTCTGATTTTATGACAGGTGGCGCCACCTACATTCTCGTTTACGCTGCAGACATCCAAGCTCATATCTCGGGAACCATTTGACCGATTGGGCCAAAATTTTGCATGTGTATAGATCTCACATAGCTCTTCATCATACGCAAAACTGGTGGCGCCACCTGCAGCCATTTTTGCACAGCTCCCATCTGTTTGTCTGCCATGGGATAAAATCTTTCGTATCTCGGCAGTGGTTTGACATATCTGCCTAAAATTTTGCAGGTTTATACATCCCCCACAGCTCTCTTGATTTTATGACAGGTGGCGCCACCTGCATTCTAGTTTATGCAGCAGACATCCAAGCTCATATCTTGGGAACCGTTTGACCGATTGGGCCAAAGTTTTGCATGTGTATAGTTCTCACATAGCTCTTTATCATACGCAAAACTGGTGGGGCACCTTCAACCATTTTTGCACAGCGTCCATCTGTTTGTCTGCCACGGGCTAAAATAACTCATAAACATGTAGTGGTTTGACTTATCTGCCTCAAATTTTGCATATGTATACAACTTGGACGGCTTTCTGGATTTTGTGGTAGGTGGCGCAACCTACATACACCATTTGGCTGCAGACATCCATGCTAATATGCAACACTTCACTCTCTTTCCCCTTGCCACTCAATCCATGCCTCACTTCACCCGTTCCACTCTGATTCAGGCAGATACACGTAGTCGCTTGTCGACTACCCGTATTCTAGTTATGTTTAATGTCAACTCAGTAAGCGGACAACTCACTATCCCAGACAACGGACAAACTTTCCCGTCCCGCCTGCATATCCAGTACATATTACGACCCTCTAAAGCGGACATACATCGCGAGTTCTGTTTTTGTTCATATATCTGCCGGGAGGTGGCACTCCAAGATCATGACCTTGTATGACCTGTTTTGGTCAAAGTGACAGCCTGAGGACAAGCGTAATTTGGTGAACCATTGTGATGTAACATGTGGATATACATTCAAAATTGGTTATTTCTATTAATGTAAAGATATCACAATCACTACTTTATTAAGACTGGGCAGTCTATCAGAAAACGAGGGACCCATGGGTCACGGCGCTCAGCTGATCGTGATTGGACTATAAATGTTTCTCCACTGTGATACTATATCGAGTCGATAAAGCTTATGAATATCATGGACATGTTGGGCTATTATAAAGGAATGTAATGTAATATGTGAGAAAATGATAAATGAAATTACCTAACTGATGGATTAATAGAGTAAAATATAGTGGTTTATTTTTTATTTATTTAGGAGGGGATTGAAAATTGTGATATATTTGAGCAAATATGAATGCAATGACAGCAGTAATAAGCAGTAGTAGAATTATGATAAGGCTATTTGTTGAAGGATCTAAAGTGTATGGTAGTCTGCAAGCTTTCAATTTGACAGATACAATGTTATGATTAACTATGCTGATGAAGTGATTTATGAATTTGTGACTGTATGACACAATATCTCTTTAGTCTTGACAAGGTACATTATTGTGATGCCCACTATGTCGACATATTACACAATATTGACATAATTTCTGGCATGTACATTGGTACCTATGGAAGAATAGTTATACAAAACATTAAAGTATGAATATATCTGATTCATCTTGTTCTTGCTTACTGAGGCTGACTTTCGGATGGAGTTCGGAGAAGGGAAAAGTGAGGGCAGCACGAAGGTGGATGTAGAAATATTCTATTGTAAATGTAATGTTTTTCATTTAATAAGAATATGAAAAGCTAAGAGGAAAGGGGCCCTCCTTCTTGGTTATAGTAAAGATCTAAATATATGATTGCAAACTAATACTCTGACAAGACTGTCATGAAGAAAAACAGTAAAAGTTATGAGATACTGTGATGCATATGAAAATTCACAGATGGACAGGCAAGTGGACAGAATGGACTAATACCTTTATTTCACTTTCGAGGGAATAATGCATTTAAGTTTATATATAAGCCTATTTTTTAGCATATCCACTTTTTCAATTTAGAAGTTTTTATCTGAATCATTTTTTTTTTATTTACAGGTTTTATAAATTTTTAATAAAAAAAACTGAAAATATAAGTTAAAATATTAGAATTGTTGAAAAAGTTGCAATCATTGTATATACAGAGTAAAAAAAGTGAAACTATAAGTAAAAATATTAGAATTGTTGCAAAATTTGCAATCATTATATATCCAGAGTGTAGCTCATATTGGGTCATTTTATGCATACACATATATTTTATTATTTTTAAATCATAAATGTTTAAACTGAATTTAAAAGAAAATAACACCACAACATGGCATCTACAAGAATATTCCTTGAATCACTTTTAAAAAGTTTTGCACATTGAAGTTTTCAGTACATGCTTAATTTTATTCACCAAAATAAAATAAAAGATTCAGTAAATTTGATAAAATAAAACATCTTTTCAAATAAAGTATACACACTGTTGGTTGAATGAGGGACAAACAATATCATTGTGCTAATTACTATCCCAGTTTTAATTTATTACTGGAATTAATAGTCAATTTCACACCTGGTGAAGTTTTTATTCTTCTGAAGTAAGGAATTACTTATCTGATGAACATCCACACTTTCATAGCAATACACCACTTTGTGGACACAATTAAATGTACACTTTAATCATTGTAACCCTGGTGGTACAATACAAAATCTAAAATGTTACATAGCCTAGAATAAGAATGAATCAAATACAGAAAATAATATTATTCATCTACTTTATGCACCATCTTGGGGGGGGGGGGGAGTGCAGGGCAGAGGGGAAGCCTGCTGGTAGTGGCCAAGCTGAGCCAAGGCAAGCTGCCTGGGGTGGGTTACATAATGCAAGTGAACGCTGTACTACTAGGTGGGCTAGACGTAAACAACACTTGACATGGTGTATGAAAACGTGAATAAAAGCTATTCTTTTCGATCAATTTCTTTGAAATTTCAGTTTTTAAAAGATTAAATCCTTATGTATATATGCTGTGAAAATTAAATCAACAGTGCTTACAGGGAAAAAACATGCCATTGCCAAAGTTGGACAAAATTTAAGTATTGATTTTTTATTAATGCTAATAACTTGAAAAATTTGCAAAATTCAGATCTAATTTTGGGTAAACAATTGAATCTTGATTAAATAAAGTTATATTCTTGAAAAAACGTCTCTAGGTTCAGCAATTCTCATGTTAGGTGAGTAAATACATTTCCAATATATTTTGGCCCATAACTTCAAAATAATACCCAATACTGACCTAATTTTTGGTATGTTCATAGAAAAGGTTTGAAAGAATGTGAATACTAAATATGATCAAAACAAATCAGTGGTTTGATATTAGGCAGCCTTGAAGTGTAAAAATGGCTTTTTTTATGGAAAACGGAGGTTTTTCCTTAATATCTCGAAGGAACGAAGTCCTAATGACCCAATTTTTGGTATGGTAGGAGATTTTGGGGACATCTAACATTATGCCAACAGCCTGGGGAGCATAGAGATTTTCACTGAATGACCTACAGTCATCAAAGTGGACTGCTTGACAATGTAAGGGAATACAACAAGAGCCTAAAAAATTTCAATAACTAGCCTAATTTTGCAGCTTTTATTTTCAAATTTCAGATTTTAACAGATTAAATCCTTAAGTGTACATGCTGTGAAAATTAAATCCACAGTACTTACAGGAAAAAAACATGCCGTGGCGAAAGTTAGGCAAAATTTAAGGTACCAATTTTATATTTTTTCCAATATTAAAAAAAATTTAACAGATTTTGATCTAATTTTTGGTATACAATTAAATTTTGATTAATTAAAGTTGTATTACTGAAAAAAAGTCCCTACCTTTAACACTTTTGGTCTTAACTGATCAAATATCTGATTTTTTTACAAAGTCCATTATGTTTGGGCCCATAACTTTTTAAAATTAAATAATACTGACTTAATTTCTGGCATGTACATAGGAACTATATAGAGTAATATTTATGATAAATATGAAGAAAACAAGATGATTGGTTTTGATATTAGGCAGTCCTGAAGTGTAAAAATAGATTTCTAATAAAAAATTGAGGTTTTTCCTTAATATCTCGAAGGAACAAAGTCCTATTGACCCAATTTTCAGCATGGTAGGAGATTTTGGGGACATCTAACTATGCCGAATTTCAGATTCATAGGTCCAATGGTGTCGAAATGTGCCAGTCTTACGGACAGACATCCGGACATCCGGACAGCAAGACAGACAGACAGACGGACGATGGACAATGGACCACGACTATAGCTCAGATGACTTATAGTCAGCTGAGCTAAAAACTAAGCTTTCAAACAGCTTTTCATTTGACAAGACCACCATTTAAGACTAAAGTTCATGCATTATGATCGGCGTCCGGCCAGGGGAGCCTTGATTAGTTAGCGGTAGTTTCCACTTTGTAATGGTGATTACAAAACGAAATTGCACCAATCAGCTGAGGGGGGGGGGGGGGGGGTGATCATTCTTATACGCTATTATCAGATTATTGTTTGTATAAGTTTATACCTAAAATGTTGACCAAGTAAATCCAGTCTAACTGCCACATCATGTTGAAAGGTCAAGGCATTTATTGTTCACAACACTTAATTGCACACAGTTAAGTTTTAATGCTGTTCGCTGTTTTGTGCACCATATCTCTGACAGAACTGGAATACAGTAGAGCGCCGTATTTCCGAATGCCATTTTTTCTGAAAATTCCTTTTTACGAAAATTAAAATGGGGAACCGAAAATTTATTCGTATTTCCTAAATATGTAAATACCTGAAATGAATATTTGTTGTTACAAGTCCCAAGGCCTGCAGTCATGTGTTTAAGCCCAGTGGTGACCCTAATTAATTAGTTCTGGGCCGATGTTGTCGCCAAGGCAAAGGTATGAAAACTACAGCTAGCCCCGCAACGCTCGGCTCCCTGTACCCCTATCAAGTGACTGAGCTGTTTATCTAAGAGCACTTGTGTGTTATCAACCATATCTGGTTTGTACACAAGCAAGCATAGTTCGTCGGCTTGGGATGGGATGTAAGTAAAAAAACTGAGCAGTTTACTCGCATCAGCATTGGTGAGGTATCATTCATTAAACGCTTATGCTCGAACAGGTTTAAGTGCGAGGCCATAGCATGTGGGCCTGGCCATACAAAAGAGCAGTTCAATCCCAAGAGCAATTGTGTAATCTACTTAAACTCGCTGTTATTCAGCTCATTCATCATTTTACTTTTACTGTCAAGAAGAACACTCAAACACGATCGTCTGGCTGTCACTTACCAGAGATATGGAGCAAAAGAAGAGAAAATGGACAGTGTTAGCTTTGACGACAAGCAGACAATCCTTGGACCCTTGTCCGCACTTCCGAATGTTCGTATTTACGAACAAAAAGCTTGTCCCCCGACGCTTTAGGAAAAACTGCGCTCTACTGTACTTAATCAGGATAATATAAAACTTCTTTGGGCATGCATACATTATTTATGATTGATTATGCAAAAATGCATCCTATTTAATTTATTATAACGAAAACAATCAATAATTGATATAATCTACTATAAGGCTTACCTATACCAATTATAAGAAAAGCAGCAGCTCCATTCAAGATCCCGATCAAATTGTTCTGACACACAACACGGTAGAAGAAGATGGCCAGCGGGAAGCTGCAGGCAATGGAAGTGATGCCCCAGAACGTCAGCCACAGCGAGAATGAGGTCAGGATGAACATGAAGAAGACAATGAAAGCTCCCGCGAAGATGGAGAGCTTGATGTCGTTCCAAAAGGCGGTGTCCACCTGGTAGTCATACAGCTCATTGCCACCGTAAAGGACAGTCATCGAGCTACAAAGTTAATACACAAGCTGCAAATCAAGTTACATCAAATGGATCCTGGGAAATGCAAAACTTTAAGATTTAAATTTGACATCTATTAACTAAACATAATCCCTTGCACCTTTTATAAAGATACTTGGGAAAATTCTAATCACACTGCACACTGGCTGTTCGTTTTGTCTATATCCTTGAGTTTATAACATGTGGGGGGCCTGCCAAAAAATAACTCTGACACATCTAAAAAGAACACCTGGCAGCAAGTCTGGTGAAACAGTTTTCCAAAGGGAATTTACCAGCTACTGTCCTTTCATTTACACACATATACAACCAACCACCTTAGTTTGCCTGGTTTTTCTGTGTTTACTACCAGCTTTTAGACAAACACCAGCACAGAGGTATTTTCAGAACTTTTCTGAACAGGAATTACTTAAAAGTTTATTAATATGTATGCGGTGTAAACCAGAAATCACATTTATTCTGCTGAAAAGGTACCATGGGTGAATAGCTGGCATTTTAAGGAAGCCCTCAATTTGTCCTTAAAATGCTACTTGCTTCAAAGGCAGGGTGTGGGGTAGGGGTACTCAGGTACTCAAGTCTGTGCTTGTTAATTTATACATAATATATTAATAATATATATATATATAACTTATTTAAAAGAACCTTTGATTTATTGGTTATATGCTTTGGAGTGGTTCTCAACTCTATTTATGTCTATTCTTAATATGCATGAAAGTTTTAAAATTTGTCACCATTGGAAATGGTAGTCTAGACTAAATTTCAGAGACAAACATTCTCTCTGATGTCTTTTCCTTTTCTTTTTTGCGGAGGCAACCACCTCCAATTTTCAAGCTTAGTATAACAAGGTATGTACATCTGCAGAATTCCATTCCAGTTTCTTCTCATTTTATATTCTGGTGTCTACCAGGCTGGTGACTACTGCACCTGCAAGCCCTAGGTGTGTAAATGTCCCTATTGCTGGATCATGGAACCTGCAAATGGCACACTCATTTGTTAGTGAAACAGAGCAGTGGGACATGGCCTTAGCAACAAGCCTGTAGTGCTCTCTGTGGGTGGGGTTTAATTTTTGGGAATTAATGGGAAAATATTGGAAAATTCCCACCCCCCTTGGGACACATATGGCATCATGGCCAACAGTCAAGACATCAGCGACAGAGTAGCCGGATGACAAAAGTGGACGGGTACCAATGTCAACAAGTAAGTTCAAGTATTTTATGTCCACCACTAGTGACACCTGTTGGTGATAAGTGAAACTAAATGTGCTAATTCATCATATAAAAAATGAAATATCATACTGTATTATTATCTTGTGAGACAGACACTCCAAAACCAATCCAAACCAAGTATACACTATACATGAGAGCAATCACAGACCCAAATTTGAACGAAATCAGATAATATTTACGAAAGTTATCGCACAGAAATGAACAAGGAGACAGACAGACAGAGAGACAGAGGGACAGACAAACCCAATTCAATGTCCTCCATTCTGAGGAAACAGGGGACAATAATAGTATAGAACTTTTCAAATAGCCGGTGTGTTTCTATAGCTACTCTTCTCTCACCTGTCTGATGCTTTACTCAGCATATCCACAAAGGACTTTGCAAACTCAACAAACTTATGAGACTGGTCCCTCCTGCGGTCTCGGTAATTGTGAAAACCTAGAAAATAAAAGGCTGGCTGGGTGAACAGTACAGGTATACAGACATGATAACATAAGTAATTGTAAACTAATGTAACAGAATATAAAAGAATTTTCTAGAGAGTATTCAGAGATGGCTTATGTTTACAAACATTAAACATATCTTATACATATAATTTTAAACTAAAAGTAAAAAGACAATAAAGGTACGACTGAAATCCATTCCATTCCTTAAGCAGTGTTTTATAAAGGCTGACACAGCTGTAACAGAATATAACAGCATTTAAACCAGAGAGATGGCAAACCTTCACAAACATTACACATGGCTATGTACAGATTTATTCCAAAAGCAATCATCATAATTAAGATAATCCATCGACTGCATGTATATATCTTTAAACATAACTTAGGATTTTGAGTTGATTAACAAAATCCTTTTACTGCAACTTACCATGTGGAAAACTGATTTCAGTCAAGTTTAATTTTACTGGGTCCAAAATGTAGGAACAGAGCATAAACATTTTTATAATTACCTTTCAGTGGGCTACCAAAATGTATTTCTGATCTAAGAAGTCTACTTTTCAGATGACTGGACGTGACCTTCTCATCAACGTACCAGAAGAATGTCTCTTTATTCATCGCTAACAGTAACGTCTTATTGACATCTTGCAGTGTTGTACCCAGACCATCGTACTTTAATACACCATCTGTGTACGAAGGGAAAAAGTAGGTCATGAGAGAGTTAATAGGTGCACAGCCGTCAATCATATTTTGGACGTTTTTATTCCTAGAAGCAAGTCCACGATTTTTGTAGCAGAAATCCGTATAATTCGGATGCCTTGTAATCATGGTTTCAATTTCATGGATGCGTTTTAGTCGCTCTGGCGTGAATATATTTTGGTCTTCACCTTTTGCTAAATAAACCAGTGTGATTCTCCAATAAAGTAAGCTCTGTGGGTCTTGTCTGAAAGTATTGTCATATCGGTTGGTACTGCGTTTTGATCTTCTTTTCGTAAGTTCTCTCTGTGACTTGTACCATGCATCTGCATTCATCAGTGGCTCTTGTACATGTAACAACTCTTGCATATTAACCACATCATCATTATAATCACTTTCACTCATTTCTTGTTTTGGCTCATTGTCTCTTGTATCCGAGGGTTTAAACTGATGCAGTTTATTCGCAAAAATGTCATTACTTGCTCTTCTGTCACTGGAGGGCAATTCGTTACTGGAATGTACATCGTTTCCATTTTCGAGACCAAAAACCCCATTGTCGTAACTTCCGTAAGATTCCATCACGTCCACTCCTTCTTTTATGTTTCCAAAAATATTGTCAGATAAAAATTTTTCGCTTCTTATATCAGGTCCAGCAGATGAGCTTAAAGTTTCATTCTGAAAATCTTCTGTGAGGGCCCTTTTCAGTTGATGGTGAAAATCAGCTTTTTCGTTCACCTCATCTCTCTGCTCAATACTTCTTTTTCCTCTCTTGTGAATCTTTTTCGAATCAGCGATGGCTAATTCCAGGGCATCTTGGTGTTTGATTGCTTGATGTGAAGGAATGTTAAAAGCCTGTATGGATTTATCAATAACGATCTCAGGTTTGTGGATAAATATGGCGTATATTCCTGGGCCGATAGATACTCCATGACCAAATAAAATCACCAATATACACAATATATTCAATACTGCACAACCTAATTTGGACTTGACCAGAAATCTCTTCGCTTTGGAAAACCTTTGCTTTGTGGTGGTGTCTTTGTCAACTGTTAACGGCCTTACGACTCCATTTGGGGCACTCAGGTCAAGCATGTGATCATCAAAGTCTCCAGCGCTGGCGGGATTGAATCGTCTGAAGCTGACCATTGTGCCTTCCCTACTTTTGGACGACTTTCTGCTAAAGCCCAGAATACTGCCCTGCAAAAACAAATAAACTTACTTAATATATTAACTTATATAAACTGTAATACAACTGTAGAACTAGTTGCCATTTTAGCTTGTGTTGCTCTGCTGATTATACTAAAATCTTCATATTTGATTATACTGAAAAGTCAGGTAGTCACCCATATGCATATATATATATATATATATATATATATATACAAACAAGGCCTATTTTGATATCAAACATCTACGGACTAAAGATAATCCTTGAACCTTCATAAGAATAGGCAAGTACACACAGATCCCACAAGACACAGGCTTTTCACTTTGTTTATATATCTACATGTTTATAACATGTAGGGGGCAACAAAAGAATCCAACACATTCAACAAGGACATCTGGAGACAAATTAATTAATTTTTTTTTTTACAAATTTCAGTTGGGTATACAATTGAATATTGCTTAAATAAAGTAATATCCCTGAAAACAAATTCTCTAGCTTCAACAATTATCATGGTAATAAGGGAGTAAATATCTTTTCAGATTTTTTACAAAGTGCATTGTGTCTGGGCCAATAACTTTTATAAATAACATAATACTGACTTAATTTTTTGCATGTACATGGAAATACAAAAGGGAATATTTATGGTAAATAAGAAGAAAAACTTCAAAAGAGGAGTGGTTCTGATTTTAGGGAGTCCAAAAGTGTGATAATAGGTTTCAAATGGAAAATTGAGGTTTTTCCTTAATTTCTCGAAGATGAAGTCACAGTGACCAAGTTTTTGGTTTGGTAGGAGATCTTGGGGACATTTAACAGTGTGCCAAATTTTGGATGCGTAGGTCTTACGGACATACAGATGGTTCTATAGATGACGACAGACAATAGACCATAACTATAGCTCAGATGACTTTTAGTCAGCTGAGCTAAAAATGATCTTGTTTCACATGATACTAACTCCCATTGGGATGCACCAAACTATGATGGGACTCTCAAACATTTTGGCCTGAGGGTCCCAGATTCTTCAAATTTTCTTGCCCTTGAAAACCCTGTGTTGTGACTGAGGGCGTCTCTTGATATGGATTGGTGTCCCCTCTGTGGATCTCCCCCTGTGGTCTGGAGTCTGGACGTCTGGGCAACCCTTATCGTTATTGCTTCAAGCAACCAAGTCCTGCCAAGCCCTCTGTTTTGTATTATTAAGGACAACAGACAAATGACAAATAGACATAAAGACAAACTTTCAAATGTATTCAACAACATTACAAAAAGAATATAAGTACCCTATTAATGGATATTATAATTAAATACTCTGCTGAATGTTCATTCTGATATAATGCATGTTTATTCTGAATAAGTAGCTTAAATAATTTTTCCATATTTGCTATTTCTTTATTTAGTCTAGATCTTGCTTTCCTACAGTTTTCAGTGGCATTGGTACATACCGTAAAGTCTCGTGTACAAGCTGGGAAATTTATTCCCAATTACCAATGCAAAAAATCCATAATGGCTTATAGAGGGGCCTAATAAATTTTACATTTGCAATCAATATTAAATGTTCCATAAAATGATGCTGTAGATATTAAATACATAGAGCTTAAGTTAAAAACATCTTGTCCCATTTTAAACAGTCTTTCTTTTTAAATAAACTCACCAAACTCCAAAAGGTTACTGTTACATCTGACATCACAAGTTCACTAATGCCAGACAGTGGAAATAATATATAAAAAATTTATTTAATCTGGCTTCATACACCAGACCTGCTATATGAGTATCAGGGCTTGAAATAACGCTTATTCAACTGTCATAGACAGGCAAACATGTGCATGGAAAAGCATTTTTCATTTTTTTTATTTACCAATCTGTTTGAAAGATGAACGCCTTGATGTTTTCCACATTAGTAGATGCAGGGTTGGGCGGGTAAACCCGGGCAGGTAATACTCCTGATTACCTGGGCGGGAAATAAGTGTTAAAACCCACATGTGGGTTTTATGGTGGGTTTTATGGGCAATATGATATGGACTTTATGTATATATATAATACCCAAAGTATAAAGTAGTGTAATAATTATTAGGAAATCCTGTCATATATTAACAGATTAGTATTACTGGTTACATGTGACTGAATTGTAAAGAATCAATCAAAATCTGTACATAAAAGTGAATTTAAATGGAATTAAAAGTTACTTATCAGAGCCCTATGGAATTCATCAGCTTTGAAGCCTTCTTTTTCCCAGTCAGTGTGTCTTACTTTAATAATGTGCATTGTGGCCCCATTCAGCACATATGACTAGACAATTGCAAGGTGCATTGACAAAGGAGAAACATTAGGGCTAGCCAGTCATGATAGCCTGACACTGACAGAAGATATTTTAATTGCATCAAGGTGACTGAGGAATCCCCTTCCCACTCATCATGTAACTTACTGATATCTGCATCTGGACATTTGCTAACAATTAAAAGTGCACAAGACCTCCTTTAACCTGGCCATAAATACTGGTAACCAACAAAAGAGGCTGTGGCTGGGGTGTGCACTGCACAAGATGGGTGGCTGAATCAGCAGGTAATTGATAAAGGGATATCAGTCAGCCTGCGCTTGATCATCATTATCATCAGAGTGGAATAATGGTACCCATATGATGCAGATGATTACTGAATTATGTATCTATGAAGTCTCATGTATATATTTTTTATTTTTGTTTACACCTACTACAAGTAAAAGTATGCTGATATAATATCTGTAATTAACAGTGTAAATGAAGTTACTGTAAAAGACCATGCTACATTTTAAGTTCAAACCGGGAAAAAAAATATCCAAATTAAAATGATTTCAAGTAGCCAGTTTTCGGTTGCCAGGAGCCACTTCCACATCAGTTTGTCTATACACCCACAAAGTAATCCACTATCAAAGTTTAACTGAAAAAGTCCTGAAAAAATGTGAAATGATGGGCTGAGGTATGAGAACTCTATGTCTTCACAGCACTTGTCCAAAGACTCATGATTATTTTCTCTTTCTTTTTCAGTTAAGTGTATCACAAATAATTGCCTTATGTGTTGAGTATTTCATATCAGACACTGCTATTGATATTATTTTATATAAACAAAATATTAAGCACAGAATCATAACTAGACATTTCTTGGCACCGCAGGTGCCAGAGTATCCCCAGACATAGTAGCCCCCCCCCCCCCTTTAAGAACAGACCCATTTTTAGCAGCATATACTGACACTTCGCATATTTATTGTTTCTTCCATCTAACAATCCACAATCTTGTTGAAGATGTTGGTCCTGTGACCTTGATCTTTTTAGAGATGTGTCCTGTGACCTTGACCTTTGACCTCATGACCCCAAAATCAATTTGGGTCTTGCTTTTCCAATGGGACATATGCAAGTCAAGTTTGAAATCTATACATCAATAAAGCAGGAATGATCATCCAGAAACTAATTTTTTTTACAGGTGGCTCCTGTGACCTTCACCTTTGACCTTGTGACCTTAAATTGATAGTTTTCTTCCTCTCTTGGCAGGAGAACTATATGTGCAAGATGGAAGATCTGAGATGAAATGTTTGGCTGAAAATGCATCCACATCTTTTTAAAAATGTGTCCTGTGATCTTGACCTTTGACCTCATGACCCCGAAATCAATTTTGGTCTTGCTTTTCCAATGGGATATATACAAGTCAAGTTTGAAAACCATACATCAATAAAAGCAGGAATTATCATCCAGAAACTAATTTTTGGACAGATGGCTCCTGTGACCTTCACCTTTGACCTTGTGACCTCAAAATTGATAGGGGTTTTTCACTCTTGGCAGGTGAACTATATGTGCAAGATGATAGATCTGAGATGAATTGTTTGGCTGAAAATGCATCCACAATCTTTATAAAGATGTGTCCTGTGACCTTGACCTTTGACCTCATGACCCCAAAATCAATTCGGGTCTTGCTTTTCCAATGGGTCAAATTCAAGTAAAGTTTGAAATCCATACATAAATAAAAGAAGGAATTATCATCCAGAAACTAATTTTTGGACAGATGGCTCCTGTGACCTTCACCTTTGACCTTGTGACCTCAAAATTGATAGGGTTATTCCTCTCTTGGCAGGTGAACTATATGTGCAAGATGAAAGATCTGAGATGAAATGTTTGGCTGAAAATGCATACACATCTTTTTAAAGATGTGTCCTGTGACCTTGACCTTTGACCTCATGACCCCAAAATCAATTTAGGTCTTGCTTTTCCAATGGGACATATACAGGTCAAGTTTGAAATCCATACATCAATAAAAGCAGGAATTATCATCCAGAAACTAATTTTTGGACAGATGGCTCCTGTGACCTTCACCTTTGACCTTGTGACCTCAAAATTGATAGGGGTCTTCCACTCTTAGCAGGTGAACTATATGTGCAAGATGAAAGATCTTGGATGAATTATTTGGCTGAAATTGCATCCACAACCTTTTAAAAGAGGTTTCCTGTGACCTTGACCTTTGACCTCATGACCCCAAAATCAATTATGGTCTTGCTTTTCCAATGGGTCAAATACAAGTCAAGTTTGAAATCCATACATCAAAAAAAGAAGGAATTATCATCCAGAAACTAATTTTTGGACAGATGGCTCCTGTGACCTTCACCTTTGACCTTGTGACCTCAAAACTGATAGGGGTCTTCCTCTATTGGCAGATGACTTATATGTGCAAGATGAAAGGTCTGAGATGAAATGTTTGGCGGAAAATGCATCCACAATCTTTTTAAAGAAGAGTCATGTGACCTTGACCTTTGACCTCATGACCCCCAAAATCAATATGGGTCTTGCTTTTTCAATGGGACATATATAAGTCAAATTTGAAATCAATGCATAAATAAAAACAGGAATTATCATCCAGAAACTAAATTTTGGACAGATAGCTCCTGTGGCCTTGACCTTTGACCTTGTGACCCCAAAATTTATATGGATCATCCACTATTGGCAAGTGAGCTATATATTCAAGATGGAAGACCTGGGATGAAAGTTTGGCTTAAAATGCATCCACAGTATCTTTTAAAATGCCAGTCCAGTGACCTTGACCTTTGACCTCATGACCCTAGAACCTATAGGGTTCTTACTTTAGTGGTGGGCCATACATAAGTCATTTTTGAAATCCATATGGCTATCAACACTGGAGATATCAAAAGAGGTGTGTGATTTTCACCATATATGGCAATATTCAAGGTCAAGGCCACTATCATAGGAAAGGTCATGACCCCAATTTAAATTAACATCATCCCATAACCCATACCTATGTATATGCATAATATAAAAGAAATCTGTCCATTAGTTTTTGACTTATAATGCTCACAGTACTGTAAGGTGGCAATTTTGGGGGTATTAAACGGCATGAAAACAAGTAAAGAATAATAGGTGGCGCCACCAGTTTCTCGAACATGACAACCCTATCCATGATCTTCCATCAAGTTGATTTTGGGATAAATCCATGCAAGATTTCTTGAGATATTAAAGAATTTGTGTGATTTTCCCCAAAATTGGACCTATTCAAGGTCAAGGACACTCTCCTAGTAAAGGTCATGACCTCATTTTAAATAGGCGTCGTCCTCTTACCCATATCTATACATATACCAAGTTTGGTAAAGTTCCGTGAAATATTTTTTGGGTTATCGCGCCAACAAGATTTATATGCGGCGGCGGCGTCGGCGGCGGGACCGGTATGAAAACATAGTATCCCCCGACTTTGTCTGGGGATACAATTACCACTGCATAAAATTATATTCAATTTCAAATTGACATCAAATTACCCATAAAACCTGTAAAACCCATAAAACCCGGGTTTACCCAGAAAAACCCACTGGGCTAGGCTTAATGCTTAAAACCCAGGTTTTGCCCAACCCTGAGTAGCTGATAGGTTACAGGCATGACACAAAAACCAAATATTTTACAGGTGGTGTTCAACGTATTCCCTTTATTTCCTATATTTTCCTACAAAATGGTATATTATTCCTTATATTCTCCAGTATTTAGGCCCTCATCTCTTATATTTTCTCATTTTGTTTCACTGCAAAATCTTGTTTCTGATATAACAGTGTATACTTCTAGTATTGAAAACATTCAGTTCTTTTTGGCCACAAGTGTGCATGCAGGATGGCATGTAAGATGACAGAATTAGGTTTACACTGAAGGAACTGTGACTGAAAGTTTGTTATGATGGTAGGATGCATCTTTAGTGGGAAGCCTATTTTTTGCAGAAGGGCAAAAAACTGTATTAATGCCTTTCCATTCGAAAGGTGAAAATTTCAAAGAATTTCGAGCCTTGAGTACATGCCGAACTCCTATCTGACATAATCATACAAGTGTACAAAATAAATGCTTCCTCATTTTTTTAGACTGCTATTCATCTAAACAGTGTGGCTGTGCATTGTTGCATAGTGTATTAATTACTATATACATCATATATAGTGTCTCTGGTTGGCAGTACCAGACCAGTAGTGTTTTTGACTCTTATCCCCTGGGCTGTGCCTTATATGGTCAGGGTAAACTTGGGTCAGTTGTTATGTAATTGTGGTCATAATGACCAGTTGTGCTAATTATAAACTTTTTTTTATTTTACATGGATTGTACAACTATTCATAATAACTAATACGAGGCACTCTCCATGGCTCTGATGTTGGAGCTTGGTAGTCAGTAACTGTTAGACAGTTGTATTACAGAAGAGTTCATCACTGAAGAGTACAGCCTACAGGTTCTAGCCAAGAGATATACAGCCAGCTAAGCTACCTTGTCCTGTATGCCCTTTGATGACTCAATCATGGATGAAGAGGTGCAAAGGATGCTCTCTTTTGCTGTTAGGGGAAACAGTGATAAGACCTGACATAATCACGATATACTTGATAATATTAAGAACAGTTGTGTACAGCCTACAGACATGTATACATATATAAGGGCACCAAACTGCATTAAATGCAGCTATATCCAGGATCCTGGATACCGCCGCATAAAAAGCTTCAGAGTAAACTGGAGAACTTAAACCTTTGTCGGGAAAAAAAAACATGTAAAATCAAATATTGCGTTTATGACAAGGAATCTGTAAGTATTCTAAGGGAGATATAGTACTTTATTTGAATGACCAAGAAATTAAGCTAAATATTATGTGTTTGTATATAAACAAGACACACTTTTAAAACTTTAGTAACCCTGGCCCTTGAAACTGTCTCAGAATCTGAAACAATGAACAGCGTGACCTTTCCTCGCTGAGCCAACATGGCCCGTTACCACTGGTTACACAGGCAGCTGCCAGCCAGCCGTGGCTGGGGGAAACCCAGAGCAAACTTCGTTCCCCGTGTATCAACGTTTATTATGACAATGTGTATGCTTCTAATCAACATTTAACATGGACAAACACTGTCTAAGTGGTATGTTATATGCGCATTTGATAAGAATATTTTTATAACGCATAACACATTTTTAGACGAAATATAAGAATTTAATTGTCATGTGGAATGTCTCCAGTTTCCTCAAATCATATTCTAGGGCTCTTGCACAGCGTAGCGTAGTAAGAGAGCATGTGAGCTAGGGCTAAAGGGCACCTAAAAAATTGTGATAAATACCAGTACAGGAACACATATGAAATTTTAAATATTGTTCCATAATTGACCATTTCTGTTAGACTTAGTTTAATTCATTTGTCACACAATTTGCCGAGTTCTGTTAGCAGCCTGCAATCTGATTTGCACTGAAAATGGTGAATTCTCCTTCAGGAACAGAATTGTAAGTAAATCCAATTTTACCTGTGTTTAGGATTACTTTATCAAACTACAGATATATGTAGTTTGTAGTGTGTTTGGTATGATTATTTTCAATTTATCCATAATTGAAAATAATTTAAATGAAGCATTAAATCTGTTCATATTTGCCACTAATTTGACAGAGGGGCAGGGCTACTGTCCATGCTCTATTGTCCATGCCGACATTTCCGCATTTACCAGGAAATGGCATTTACCGGAAAATGGCAGTGGTATACACTAGTGTGAAATTTACCAGACAAACTATGCTCTTCACACAGTGCTTTAACTATAAGGTAAGCGCTGTTTGTTATGACCTCATATCCTGAATTGCAACACCAGAGGGGAGCACTGTATTTTTGTCCAATCAGATGAGAGGTACCTTGTGCTGGTAGACACGGCCAAGCGAGGAATACACGGAGCCAATCATGTTCATTTCGTTTTGAGTGACAGCTCATCGCCCCGGTAACAGTATGAACAGGCCACAGGCTCAGAGAGAATTGCCGCAGATGTGGTTTACTTAGGGCCTTGGGCACATAGGATGCCCGGTCGGTGAGCTGTAATTCAAACAAAACATAACAAAAAAAGGCTGCGTGCACACCACGCTGGCTGGTTTCAGTTCTGCAGACACTAGACACATGGCTAAGCTAACACAGTCATACTGTCAGAATCGAATCGGTCGATGATGCGAGAATGCAGAGGGAGCAATTAAAATTTGAACGTAAACTTGGTCTTCAAACGGCGCTTGAAGCGCAGCTATGGGTGGAGCCAGGATGCCTGTCGCGTGTTTGTTTATAAATTGGCATCTGGTTGGCTGCTTGTCACATCATATGCACGTTTTGTTCAGCGGACAAAAAACTGCCATCTGGTGTCTAAATATATCATAAACTGTCAAAGCTGGCAGTGTGAAAATCAGTTGCTTCTTTAGAAGCGCAAGATTTCCGCTGCCTCGGGAGCGTACAGACAAACCTAATTTAAAGAGCTTTTATCCATGCAAAATAAGTTTGTTTATATATATATATATATATATATATTATATATATATATAAATATATATATATATGTAAATAATCACTAATATTTTATGTTATCAAAGAAAGACACTTAAATCTTCACATGTAAACTGATATTGTGTAAAGTGGCACATGCATGTATGTGTTACGTGATTAGACATTAAATGCTGAATTTTCGTTTATTACTTATGGGGGGGGGGGGGGGGGGGGCTTATACAACACTGAATATGTCTGTCTGCATCAGTGCATGTCCTCATTGTCAAACAACACAGTCAATTATATAACATTAACAAACATAATCTCATTGACGTGAGTCGTATGACACGCATGTAAATCATTCTACTTACCTGTATAGATAAGGAGCAATGATAACGTTATCATAATCCGGCTCACGTTTGATAAGACTCTGCGATCAAACCGCTTCCGCCTGATGTGGAGAATTCATGTTTGTTGTTCTCAGCTTCGTGATGGTCTATTTGTGTCACGTGACTTGTCAATAGACTGGTCCATGTGCATAATCACGTGACACACAGTGACAAGGCAAAATCGCCAGACCGTGCGCATATTATATAAATTTGATTGATCTTATTATTTACCATTATTTTCCCATATTGGATAAGCGAGCGAATAGTCGAATTGAGTTTATCACATTGTTTTTCCAGTGGTAAATAATCACGTGTTAACCAATAATATTTTTTTTCAGACATAAATTTAAACGGCCGATGAAAGATGACTTGCAGGCATATATATATATATATATATATATATATATATATATATATATATATATATATATATATATATATATATACTGTTCTTTGCCTTTAATGATGTCTGCATGTCGTGTGGCCACGCCCGAAAGATGGGAGGGGGGGAGGCATACTGCCTATTTAAATGTGTGTGCGAGTGTGTATGGGGGGGGGGGGGCGCATATGCAACATCGTCGATCCAATCCATTAATATCTACCATTTAAATCTGTGGCCACAAATATAGAACACCGATTTCCTCTTTGGCACACTGCAATTTGCGCAATATAATTCCAGAATAAGTTCATATAGGCCCTCTATATATATATAGGCCGGCCGGCCTAATCCGATATATATATTTAGAAAAGCAATATATTAGATTAAATTTTCAATTAATTATGGTTACCAATTATTTGATGATTGGTCGATTTCTTTTAGAATCCATTTAATTTGCTGCATCTTTGCATATAACGATCACATATGGGCCTATATCACTATATGCAGGCCTATATACATGCAAAGAAGTCATCTAGAAATGTGAGACATATCAGAGACACGAGATACAAATAGCGAACAGTATTAAATCTAAATCTTGAGCAGTGAACAATTGCCAACAACCCATCCGTCATCTTTACATTTCGGTGTGATGCAAAAATAAGCCCGAATTTACTCCTTTTATATTTTAGACCTGTATAAACCATTCAGCATTTTCACATTAATATGGGAGATACAAAAAATAATCGAATAGTAATCGATCATTGTTTGTTTTATTTCTTTCATTTACCGCGCATGGTATACAGCCAATTCCTACCACAATGCGAAATGTATACTGTGATATGAGTATATACATTGTATCATAGACATAGAAAGATATGTCTATGATTGTATATACTTGTGTCACTATACCACACTGCGCAGACTCGGACTCACAAGAGTTCGAGTAGAAACGACCTCTGGCGGAAGAGCGGAGAGGATAGATGGGGTGAGGATATGGCTTCACTTGCGATCGTCGAAATTTAGTTTCTTAAGTGCTATTCGACAGAATGGAGGCCTGATTATATTTTTAAAACGTTGTTACGGAACCCAACAACAACAGATCACGAAGTCGTGACGAGCATAAATCTTGCTATGGAGATAAAAAAATGTCTAATGTGTTAATTTAGTAACATCAAAACTGTGAGTTGGGGCAGAACTTAGACCATGTTCTAGTTTTTCTATTTCTAAGTATTTCTAACTCCATTAGTTTTAACTCAATTTCTTTTTCTTTTTCTAGTCTGTCTCTTTCTATTTCTTTTTGTTTTTCTAATTCCCTCTCTTCTCTTTGTTTTTCTTTTTCTAATTCTAACTTTTTAACCTTTCATGTTCTTCCATCTCTTCTCTTTGTTCTTCTAATTCTATTTGCTTTAATGCTAGTTCATGTTGCATTTTAACTGTTTTAATTCTAACTGCATAGCAAGGCTGTCATTTTTTATGTTTCCAATTCACTCTCTTCAATTAAACTTATGCTAGCTAGATCTTGCATGATTTTAGCAGTAATATCAGGCTTTCTCGAAGCTTTTTTTTCACACCTAGCCCTAAGTGTTGTCCCAAGTGCAACAACTGATCTTTTGTCAACTGTTCAAGTTGATCAGGGTCGGGATCTTCAACAAATGTCTCAGGTTTGAAATCTGCCATGTTAAGATGTTAAAACAATAACTAAAACCACTGAGATAAATCCTGTAAACAATGTATTGTAAACAATATATAATCTTGTAAACAATGTATGATAAAACATTGTGTCTAGGTCAAGGCCTAATAAAGTTTCAAAACTATTAAGCATCCCGGACGAGCCGGGAATGAATTAAGAAGTCAGTGTTTTTTTGTTAACAAATAATTATAATTTATTCCCAAAACCATACTAACATTACAATACACTAAATCAATACAATTACACAGTATAACAACAGCATAACAGCAAATCAATACAATTACACAGTATAATAAATAAAGTTTAAGTACCTGGATACCATCACTGTCACAGCGACAACAAGTCCTTTAAAACTAATAATCCACGTATACAATTAAAATAGTCCAAAGTAAAGTTCTTGTGATAATCCCGAAAGCAAACTGGAGACAGGCCGCACTAAATCTGCATAGAGTTCGTAGAATCCCTGACACTAGTGCAATTATAGGATAGGTCCAAAACTGGCTCACACTCTTCCGTGTCCGCTGGAATATTTCTCTCCCCTTCGGCTCTAAAACACAGCCCCTATATTTAACTTTTCATCCGAAAATTCTAGGAACTTATATTTCACAAACAATCCCAAAGAACCCAACAATATATAATACACACACCCAAAGAACTTTACAAGACGCGCTCATACAGCGCGACCACCCCAGAAAGTTCCAGATTAGTATGAGCGCTGCGTTTCTACACTCCGCGAGAGTTCAGCAGGTGCGGTTATTTATAGCAGCGCACAGGGTCTGCGCTTGACACGAAACTGGACGCCCACAGAAACATGTACCACAATAAAAGTGACACCTGTAACAACGTATACCCCCTACACATATAAAGGTGAATACCACGAGAAAAGTGATATTTATACAAACTTGAGCGTGGAAGGCATGCATACAAAAAAAGGGATATGCCTTGAATATGTTTGTCTGATACCCATGCATGCAAGCATGTGCCCATCCATGTATTCTTTATCACAGATGCGAATTCATTCATTTTATCTGTGGGTGTCTTTAAGTCTTAGAAAATGCAATAAGACGAAAACAAAAATATTGAGTCGGGAACACACCAAACACTGACAAATAAGCGTTTGCTTACCATCCAAAACCAGAATTCCAAATATGACTTCATTCTGTTGCTGCGATTCTCTCCCCTTGGCAAAAATCAAGCCTTGCGTGTTGATGGCCGTTATCAATTTAATAATAGACGAAAATGTATGTATCAATTTGTAATGACAGGTTTTATAACCGTGGAACAAATATAGCTAGCTACACTTATTCCCTTTCAGCAGTCTTCGGAACATATTTGCAACGTTTACACACGTCAAGATGGCTGTCATAACCGTCAGATTGGAATTGATATCAGACCCATGAATATTCAACATTAAATAAACTTTGATCACATAAATCTACCTTATATACTTTATATAAGTAGGAACATGTGTATATTGCATTAATAAGTACAGACACAGCATAAAATAAGGGAAAATAAAGTAGGCATTACAGCCAAAGTCAAGTATAAGTTCGTACAGGTCTGACTTTCGGATTAAGAATTACATGCACTGTCACGCATGGGAAACTAACGTTCACATTGGCAAACATTAAACAACTTAGAAAACAAGTATAACCGAAAATGCCAAGAGTCAATAAATCAAGAACAAAGGTTTCCTCCTAATGAAATAAATGAAGCACGCGGTCGGGATGTAATTAAAGAATTACCTAAAATGAAAACATATCATTGTGATGAAGAATACATTTAAAATTTAATGGATTATTTTTTGGGACTTGCCCTTTTTTTCATGAACTGCACGGGCTAAGAATAATCAATGCCGTAGCGTTTAGCTTCTATAGAGATTCCAATATTTTGTCTCTGCGTTCAGGTAAATTCCGGACACTTAAAGTTATTTTTAACTTATTCGAAGAAAATTAAAGTAACTGAATTATAGTACTAAAAAGGCAGGTTTTCGTCAAGTTGTGCATGGTTATATAGATATATGTTCAGGGGATGCTTTCGTTTGTAAACTAATATATGAGCAGTCAGCAATTAATTAAGCGACTACAGTTATCCGCCGAATCAAGGAGGCATGGATAAAATGAGGCATGCATATGGATAGTCTGATGATGTGGCAACCCTCCAAATCTGTGGAATCAGAGATACCCAAGTATCTAAAGATGCACTGATGGACTTAAATATATTGTTGTTGGCACTACCAGTCATGTTTGCAAGATAATGCTATCCTAGGTCTATGGACATATACAATTTCAGGCCATTATACCTTAAACGATTCCAATGACTTTGGAGGCCTGTGTCTACAGATAGACGCCATATAAAATCGATTGTAAATGGGGCTACAAGTCTTGTATTCAAAAGTCATGTATACATGACAAACCATTCCCAAATCTATGGACATGAGGATTTTAAGGCGGATACATGAAACCACTCCCTAGATAAATTCGTGGCTGTGTTGTACTAATACGTGATTGTACATAGAGGGCGCCACAAGTCTGGTGTCCGAGAAATTTTAAGCTATCCAAGACACAATTTCAGGCCGATAAGTCAAGCCAGTCATGAGATGTGTGCTGTCGCCACTAAAAAAGATTCACAGAAGGATATTACGAATAAAAGGATTGTAGGTGGTACTACTATAATCTTTGTAAGACACCATGCAGTTCCCCTGCGATTAAGCATGCCCAGTTTCAGTTCCCCTGTGATTATGTATGCCAGGTTAAGACATGTCTGTCAAGGCGTATCACTGGAGTTCTCCGGAATAAACGCGGCGGCTGAACACTGTTTCGGCGAATATAATAACCCAGGGAGCTGGAGGCGCAGCATTTTAATACATGAATGAAGGTAGTTGGCGTAAGCAAAGACTCGTTCCGTACACATGACTGTGTTGACAAACAGGCGGACCACTGACCCTGGAGGTTGATGTATCATAGCTAAAACTTTCCACCAGCTCTTCCAGCCCAGGTTTTCCAGTCGCTATAACCCGTCCCTTAGATGTTATAGACTAACAAAATATAACTAAATCGGGTACTGGTTACGTTTTTTTGAGGCCAGAGTAAAAAAAAAAAGTTCTGCCGACTCTGGGAACTGAAATATGGTGCGAGCGGGAGATTTTTATTTAGAATTATGATTTTTGATAATGTTATGGGTGCAAATACGTGGCATTTTGCCAAGTATTTCAATTCCATTGACAAGTTTGTTCATCATTGTTTGTCTCCGACTCGCCTACTTTTACCATTAGCATGTATTTTTCTTTTCTGTCGTTTATGACATCAGTGTTTTAGAATCCAAACATTATAGCATATGGCTTAATTATGTTGTCCTTTTAAATAGTGCCAAAAAAATGATCATTTTCGAAATTATTAATATCATTATGATTGATTCAGTTCATCATTTCTTTCTAATATATGGAAATTTAAAATAAATATATGGTCAAATGGCTCGAAAAAAAGAAAGTGAATCTTCAGTTTTGCAGCACCTGTCAACATTGAGTACGGACTATGCATAGGCCCACATTAACTTGGGCCCTACGCGGACCGAAAATTGAACCGCACCCGCCCTGCACCATGCAATGTCAGCCCGCCCCGCAATGAAAAAAAAATCCAGCCCGCCCCGCCCCAAAGTTACTATAATTCTTTTAGCCAGCACCCGCCCCGCAAAATTTTCCTTTCAGTCCGCACCTGCTCCGCATGTTTCAAGTCTTAAGCCCGCAAAATCTTTCAAAGTTTCATGATCCAAAGGTTTACATATCATAAATACTTTTTACAGCACAAATATCGGCTATTCTTCTTATTATTATATATGAAACGTTTGATAATTGGGGTGAAAAATTAATTTTAACACAGGATTTAGCAAACCGTAATTCAAATGATAATTTAAAAGACATGTTCGACTGCTTAAATGGATTTAATATTTACATATAGGTATTTAACATACCGCAAGTGTGGGAAATAAGCAGCCCGTTTGTTTTCTTGTGTCTGTTTCTGCTTAAAAGTACAAACAGAAAAAAGAAAGAAAAGATGAATATATTTCCTCAAAGTATGTGTACCCTTCAAAGTACGTTACCCTTGGGATATAGAAAATATTGGCTAACGACAAGCAGGCGAGGGTCCAGGATTTAGAAAAAGGAGCTAAAACCCGAGAAGACTAATGAGAAGACCTAATATAGGTCCATATGCATAGAAGCGAAAAGTGGGAGGGCCGCAAAAATTGGTCTGAAATCCTTTAAAAAAGGTTGCGTTGGCTAAAGAAGGGGGTGGGGTGGGGGTCCGGACCCCCTGGACCGCTCTCCTGCAGAAGCGGATCCAGGGGGGGGGGGGGGTCTAGGGGGTCCGGACCCCCCCCCCCCCCCTTTTTAATCAGAAACAACATTTTTTAAGGGCTTCAGAAAAAATGTTGCGGCCTGGACCCCCCCTTTTCCAGACCTGCATGGGGACCTTTTTTATTAGGGGCTCATTAGTCCTCCTGGGTTGGACCCCCCCCCCCCCCCCGCTTTTCCCAAATCCTGGATCCGCCCCTGTCCTGGATACGCTTCTGACAAGTCACCCAACTGCTGAGATATGTTAGCTAGTTCCAGTCTTTTCAGTCATAATCTGCTAATTATTTGAAAGTAAGACTAGTGAGAGGGTCAAGGGAATGAACAGTGTTTTCTTATATCATTCATCACCGCATTATGCTGTGCCCAAACAGGGACTTGACCAGCCAGTGGTCAATGTCAGTTACATTTAGACAACACATGGAGTTACAATCAGATAAGGTGTCCACCTTAAGCTTTGTGCAGTTCTAGGTTAATTTAGCCACCTAAAGAGCCTCCTGTAGCCACACGTTGTCTGTTACAAGATCAAAGGTAATCATGCCTTTGCTTCACTCCGAGTCATATTATGTAACATTTGAGGCCTGACATGTCTATGACTATGTCTATATGCAACATCAGGCCAGGTAACCTAGCTTATAACAAGGGTGACCAGCTGCCACTGCAACGACAATTTTCTCAAATTTATATTTCAAATTAATGATGCATTGTCTATTTTGTATAACTAACTTATACCTTAAAGGGAAACAATTGCAAAGTGTTTTTTTACAAATGTCAGTCAAAGTTAACAGTGTAAGGGTTTAAAAGAAAGAAATTAAAATTTGTTCATATGTATCTTTTCGGGTAACTATTTTTTTTCTCATGCAGTTAAATACCCACGCTTTCTCCTCCTAAATGAAAGCAGATGTCTACGGATTGTTGATAGATATATTCTTTATATATATATATATATATATATATATAGAGAGAGAGAGAAAATAAATATATATACATGTATATAAATACATAGCCATTACTTCTTTAAATGTAATGCGCTTCTTTTCATCTTGATTACCTTTTGCTCCCAGTCATAGGTTCTGTTTGGTATCGGGAATTGTCTTTCATCAAAGTTATCGACAGTTTGGGTATTTTCGGCAAACTATCCTTTTTCGACAGTCTTTAGCAAAATATATGTATGAGTAACATAAAAAATATGATATCATTAGATGCTCCGGGTCGTCAACTTTAACATGCAACAATTTTTTTTTATTGCAATAAGATCATGAAATATGGGTCCGTTACTTTGCAAGAATACCTTTACCCGTTTAGCAAAAACAAAAAATTGTTATTATCATACCCTGATCATATGAAATTTTTAATGGAAACATACAAAATAAGAGGAAAAAAATCGCCCGCCCGCACTGATTTAAAAAAAGTGCCTGAAAACCATACCCTTTTTTTGCCTAATGTTTGGAACGTTTGCCGGCCTCTGATATTCATAGTAAAAGGCAGAATTTTGTCTTCTGTGCTTGGTGATCCGTTTGTTCTGTAGTTATAGTTGCAGTCTCTCAGAGCTGTTCTGACAGCTTCTCTCCTCATATTCTTATTTTTATCAGGATAAATCCTGGAAGGCTTCTCGTCCATAAATATATACCGTGATGTCTCATCTGCTTTACAGCGCCATCTATTGTTCATTCATTAAAATATAAACCCCGAGGAAGCTGCCCATCCCTTATATTTCTATGCGTGATATAAGAAAAACGATAAATAAATTGTAAAAGCAGGTGGAAATAGTTGTAATAATACTTACAGAAATTTGGTTTAAATTTGTGGTATACTAACGGCATGACAAATAATGTTTTAACTCTTCAACAATGCATGGCACTGATGAGCAACTGTACTTGAAACGTAAATGATTATAAAAACACTTATTTCAAAACATCCGATGATGTACGGTCGGAGAAAAAACTTCAAATATATGGCATGTCAAAATAAACATAAAAAGAGTAACATTTTGGTCAACATTACAGAAATCTGGATATGTTACTTGTTTTAAACTTTATTTAACATGGATTGTACAACCATAGCTAAGTAATACCAGGAAGTTTCCATGGCTCGGATGGTAGCCTTCGGAAGTGTGTAGTGGTGGAGAAAACCAGAGGACCCGAAGAAAGCCACCAACCTTGGACGGGTAACTACAACCCTTTTCAGCGGCGTAGCCAGGATTTAGGGAGGGGAGGGGGCCGAAATATGTGGCAAAGACAATGTGGTTTATATATATATATATATATATATATATATAAATATATATATATATATATATATATATATATATATATATATATAAACCACCTCCTAATAATTCCAAACAATATACTAATGTTAAATTACAATTGGAAATATCAGTCATGCGAGATGAAACAATAAAAAAGGGACCCATGGGCAACGGCGCTCAGCTGAATTTTGTAAAATTCATATACTTGTTAATATTTTTGTTTAATATATTTTGCTCATTGCAAAGCTAAGAGTAAACGATCCTGCTATTTGGTGATAATCAAGTACTAAATATATGATTGCCCAACTAATACTTTAACAAGACTTCTATATGGAAAAAACCACTATAGGTTTTTTTTGTTGATATTTTGTTGCAGATAGACACAGCTGGACAGAAAGAACTGATAACTTTATTTTACTTCCTGCTGAGGCAGAGAAATAAAGATTTTAAGTTTATATTAAGCCATTTTTTTCAGCATGTCCATTTTTGGCAGGGAATGACGATTTACTTAATGAATAAATTTTAGCATATTGCATTTTTCAGATTAAAAACCATGCAGATATAAGTAAATTAAGAATTATAAGCTGCTCATTATTTATAATTAGTTTGGTTGTGTGAAATTATGCATACACATATTTTACTATTTTGAAATAATAAAGAGCTTTAACTAAATTTAAAAGAATTTTTTTTTCAAAGATAAAAACACTTAAAAATGGCATCTTCTAGACAACTCATTAGATCACTGTTAAACAAAAGATTGTACATTGGTGTATTTAGTTTAATGTACATGCTTAATTTTATTAACAAAAATATAATATTAAGTTAAATTCCCTTGTCAACCCAGGTATACGCACTGTCGGTAGGATTAGGGACAAGTAACATCAATATGCTAATATTATCTCAACTATAATTTAATACTGAATTTCCAACATGTTAAAAAAGAAAGCAAGCTGAATCAAGGAGTTCCTCATCATGCACATCCACACTATTACAGCAAAAACTAACACTGATAATTCAATGTGCACTCATTGTGCAAAAGTCTAGAAAAAAATGAATCAAACATTTAAATGAATCAATAAAATTATAACATTCATCTTGTTTATTCATCCTCTACATGGAGAAGGGTTGGGACGGGAGGGGAAGTCCTGCTCTGGTGAGCTAAGGGAGCTATATGTAGCTGCGTCGACTGAAGTTTGTTACATAACAGGTGGCTAAGTGAGGGCTCCGACACTCACTTCACACCACCGTGCACATATATGGTGTATGAAAACTTGCATAAAAGCTACTTTTTTTTTAGAATTCCTTGCATATTTCAGACTCAAAAGAGTAAATACTGATTCGTATGTGATGTGAAAATCAAATGATCAGTGCTTATAGGAAATAAAAGAAAAATGTGCCATGGTCAAAGTTGAACAAATTTTAGGTAATGATTTTACGTTTATGCTAATAACTTGAAAAAAAATACAAAAGGTTGATCTAATTTCTGGCATACGATTAAAGTTTGATTAAATAAAGTTTTATTCTTTAAAAATAGTTTCTAGCTTTAAAAGTTACCATGTTAAGTGAGAAAATATATTCCCTTATGTTTTGACAAGGTATACATTATGTTCAGATCCATATATCTTCTAAAAATTATACAATATTGACTTAATTTCCTGCATGTATACATAGGAAGTATGTAGAGGATTATCTATGCCAAATATAAACAAAACGTTAGTGGTTTTAGTAGGAGGCATTCTTGAGGTGTAACAACAGGCTTTTACTGGAAAACAGGTTTTTCCCTATTTTTTTCAAGGGAACGAGGTCACAGGAAGTAAGTTTCGGGTTTGGTAGAGGAACTTAAGGACAACTAACTGTCTGCTGAATTTTGGATTAGTAGGTCCAGCAATTTCAAACAGTTTCCCTGTGAACCGACTGCGGGCCGGCCAGACGGACGGAGGACAAAAGGCTATCGCTATATAGCTTAAGTGACTTATTGTCAGCTGTGCCACAAGTATCATATTTGCAGGATCAAACCTAATGAAATGAACAAATAAGTCCCAAATCTACGGATATTAGTGACATGAGTGTGTTTTAAGACTGAGTGAAATTCCAGGAAGACCTGGAATACTGGATGCCACCCGAAGCGGGGGGGGGGGGGGGCCTCTGGCTACGCCCCTGCTTTTCAATAGCAAGTCCGGGTATCGAACCGAGGTGGACAAGTGTAAAGCATTTTACCACTCGACTGTCCAAGCCCTTGAAGCCTCCTCCATTCATTTAATTTATATTTCCTGTTCCACATTCCTAGGTTCATACTTTAGTGGCTGTACATTTGTCAATATTCCTTGAGAAATTTCCATGATCAGGATCATGAGCCGGATCCACACCATCATCTAATAGATTCTCCACTGGCCAATTTCCTGAAATGTCCGGAAAATTTCATGACATTCCGTTCTGTATTGTTTGAATTATGTTGTGAACAAACACACATGAACGGTAATGAAGGCATAACCTCTTGACAGAGGCAATAGAAAAGGAACACATTAAAACAAATTAAAGACAAAAACAACGCTTACTTTATTTTTTTTTATTCACACAAACATGCATGAATACAAACAAATGTATAGTATATACAAATACAAACCAAGCCAGCTTGGTTGCCAGAAGATCTAATATCTCAAGTAAATAAATATAATAAGGCCAATAGTGTATGTATATGTGATTCATTGCATTCAGTTTGAATATACTGTAAGGAGTTTATCTCTCGTTCAACTATCAATCACAAACAAATGGTGTATAGCATGTCAGAAAGAGTAAAAGATGGTTGATAGTTGAAACAACATGGTACAGACATCCAGAATGGTTTAATCATTTGCAAGTTTCATTATTATACATGTAAATTTATAAATAAATAAACTTATGTAAGAGGTTCGGTTTCACCTTCAGAATTAACTGTGTCACATCAAATCAGTTTTCAGGTTTTTATTAATAATTGCTAAACAAATAGATATAAATTATAATTTGCAACAAAGATGGTTCATGAGTTTTTGTGTAATGCTGGCATTTGTAAATGCAAAAATATGAGAAAACCACAAGTAGAAAATAGAATAAATATCCTTAATTACCACAATCAGTTCACCTATATTCAAACTCTTGTAAGCTATAAAAATATCACATCCAATTATCACAGTTATTATTGCCTGAAGAATCCAGTGTATAACCACAGAATATCCAATCAAAATGATAAACCCGCAAAATATTTCTATTTATTTCTTGGAATCTGAATAGGGCTTATGAGTGCATGTTTTGTTTTCACATTATTTACCACTTGACTGTGAGCTAATTGTCACAAGAACTTCATATTCCCAATCTTCGGTGAACATCAGAAGATGCATATCATCATTTGTATGCAGAAATGATAGATTCAAAAAGAGAACTACATATGGTACCATCAGCTGATATTGCAACTTGATTGTCACTAAACTAGGAATGCAACTCCATATTTTCAATCTGTCATAACGATAAAATCAGTAACTATCTTTTTCTACTCAAGAAAGACAGTTTCAAAAAGAGAACTACATGGGGTACATAATACACATAAATATATATATATAGTGGCTACACACAAAATATCCATTGTACATTAAGACTGGAATGTTCAACTGGATATTTGTAAAGATCCTGGCTGCATATAAAATTTTTTTCTCCAAATTCAGGTTCAATTGGAAAATAATAGTATGTCTCATGATTCTGAAACAATTAACTTTCTTCTTTAAATGTCTCAATACCAGCATCAAACATACAATTAACAAAAATTGAAGAGGAAACCTGGATGTAAAATTTAAGGCCTGGATATCACAAAATTATAATATGAATATTTTATCTCCCACACACAAAAATATATGTACTTGCTTCTGGCAAGAGACCTTTCAAGTTGCAAAGTAGGATTTTCTTACCATACCCTGTTTATTATATATTTGATAAAAGTTGACTAAATCACTGTCAGCCATGCAGAACTTACTCTTCATTTGCACTTAAAATGTTTTTTTTTTAAATAAAATGACATTCATTTTAAAAACAATTTTAATTATGCATTATTATCATGAAACCTCTTCAACAGACCACTCTATGAGTCCTGAGACCCATTAGAACAGGTTAATGACCTTTAGATCATTTACACTGTAGACATCATGCACTACACTCCAAGGAATACAACCCCTTTGGCTGTGTTTCCAAGGTTCCATTGTAGATTGATGATTTATGAGCGCGTCAATTTTAACCCCCAGCATCAAAAGTTTCTATTTTGATTTTTATCTCTTAAGAAGATAATACAAATTTGATTAGATTTCTTTTGTTGTGTAGTGCTTTTACCTGTTTTGCAAAAACAATTCTGTTATATTATGCTTTTCCCTGATCATATGACATTTTTATTGAAACATACAAAAAAAGGTAAAAAACAAAAACCTTCACCGATGATTTATGAAAAAAAAGTGCCTGACAACCATACCTTTTAATTTTTTTTGGCCTTATACACTCAATTTCTTCATATTTCTGCAAACTTAATTCTTGTTTATAACTGTCACTCATCAGTGGCAACACTATCTATAGTAATGATCTCTGAATTTATTGAGATGGTCATTAATAAGATTTTATTTGGTATTGTTAGATGTGCCATACACATGAGCAGCATTTGACGGGTTCATAGCAGATCCCCTGCCTGTAGCGCAAATCCAAAACGGAGTTCTTCCAAAATCTGTTCACCAGCCAGAACGGTACCATTACCATGAAGAACACTGTAAAATATTAGATACATCAAACATATGATAACAATATTCATGTTAATTTTGACTTTAACAATTTGTGAGTTAACTGATGGCACATAAACCAATGGTGATTTCAAAATATGCAGTATACAAAGAAAACACTATGGTATGACAATGCATAAAGTTGCTCTTACTGGAGTCACTATTACTGTAATAATTGTCAACAATATCATTCAATCTGCAATTCTGAAATTGATATTGCATCCTTGTCTGTTAATACTTAACATAATTTAGAGACTTTGTGTAAATAGAGGAGAGAAAGATAATTTTAAAGTCACAAATGCTATTTTCATTTTAGTTAATTCAAGGACAGAACATCCTTTTTTCTTTTGGTTGTCCCCATAAATTCTGTGAAAATTTCCAAAAGAGATGAACCAATGTGGTCATAAGTTCAGTTTTAGCTTTCTGTTTCACTTAACTTAAAAGTTTGGCTTAACCATAAATCCAGGATAAATTATAAATACTCACACATTGTCAAAACTGTCAGTACCATTGAAGCAAGTGAGAAGTAGTACAGTTCTGCTGTCCATACACTCTGAAAGTACAAAACACTATACACTGACTCATTGGTGAAGCATAGACAATAGTGAAACCTGTGGAATAAGACCATCCGTGGGACTTGCCAATTTAAGCAGTTTTAATTCACAGGTAGTCTGATTAGACAGGCACTGGTATAACCAATGTGAATGTATTAACTCAAGGGTCTTCTTAATAAGACATGTGATTTTGTAAGACAGGTGGGCTTTCAGACCGATTCCACTGTATTATTAATAGGTTTTGTGCAAATAAACTTAAATCCTATGAAATTAAACATTCTTCCAGTTAAGCATAGGTGAATCATGATTGTCATATTCTCTCCTAAAAGTGTGACCTAAGAAATAATTTATCAAGCAAAGATGTATGTGTGAATCACTATGATGACAATTTTGATTTTACAATTGTAGCAAGTGTATTTAAGTCTACTCCTAGAAACCGGCTATGTGGCTCAGGGGTAGAGCGCAGGACTCAAAGCTGGGAGATTGTGAGTTCAAATCTCAGCCGAGGCGGTGAGATTTTTCAAGGTTGGCCCCCACCCAGGGTGAGCACTCAGCAGGCTCAATGGGGAGACTGTGCCCAACAGTTGTGCGTCACTGACAAACGAGTGCCCCTTTCGGGGGTTCCTTGGTGTTATGACCCTGTAGTGGATGACACATTCCCAGGGCCCGCAGGAGTGATATACCAAGCCTGGTTAACACCAGGAAATATCAAATATAAGCCCCTGTCATGTAGTCCAAAACAGGAATGGAACTCTGCAGATGTACATATAAGCAAAGCATTAAAAAATTGGAGGCGGTCATCTCAACAAAAAAAAAGTCTACTACAAGAATTAAAGTCTCTTAACTAACCCATGAGCATGTATATGCACTGTTTCTCAGCGTTCCTGCACCTCTTGGCACAGCAAAAAATTTTAGACATTTTTAAGACTTTTAAGACCAGCTGACAGAAAATTTAAGACCCTTTTTTATATAAAATTCTTTAATAGCCCTACCGGTCTTTAAAACTACTGTCTTTGACAAGCAACCGCAGCAACTTCTCCTAAACTGGCTCAAGCTTATGTTCGATCACCAAACTATTTTTGCACATTCATTATATCAGGATCGATAAAATCAAATTTAAGACCTTTTTAAGACCTATGTCAGGTTTCCTGGCATTTTTAAGACCTTTTCAAGTCTTAAAATGCAAAATAAAAAATCAGACTTTTTAAGGCCCCACAAGAACCCTGTTTCTGTGTTTCTTTAGTATTTTACAAACTACTTGTCTGACACCTTTTGTCTTGTACATATGCTGAAGGCTGGGAATGTGCCACATGTCTTGGTATATAAAACATATTACCTTTCAGTATAAGTACATGACAGTTTTTTAGCAAGTTAATTAGTAGGTTACAAACCCAGGTAGTAATGACAGAAATGATTCTAAATTCATGTGTACATCACTATTTTCTTGCTTCAGAAATTTTGCTGTAATGAAATGCATGCAGTGTGTGCAAACTAGTGTTTTTATTGGGGATGTAACAATGCATTCAATTGTGCTTGTATTTTTGTTAATGTATTTATGTAGTCCTGTTTGTGTTTTTAATACTTACACACTGGCCAGCCAATGATGTAAAGATAGTAAAGATAAACCCTGTGAGGAAACAAATGGCTCCAAAAACATGAAACGCCAGCTTCACTTCAAAGGGAACAGGCTCCATCAATGAAAACAAGAAGGAGAATCCTTAAGCAAAAAATATTCAGGATTAACACTTTAAGTATTCATTTTCTTACCCTTGTGGAGGTAATTCTACTGTATTAATAGAAGCACATGACTGGAACTACTAAACATGTAAAAAGTCTTAACAATCTTGACTGCCTGATGCAAAATAATGATTTCTCAGCACAAAGTGATAGAATAGTCAATAAATATAACTTTTACTGGTAGTATCAAATTCTAAACATTATAAAATAATTCAGCTCTATAATCCCCAAAATGCCTTACCAATCATGCAAAATGTGTATACAACTGAAACCACCAGCAGTTCAAAGAGATGTTGTCCACAGTAGCGCTCTGTATGCGGCCGACTGAGAACAAAGAACTGTGGTATCAACAGAGCCAGCGTGAAAACCAGCAGCACAATACGACTGAAAGACATAAAGAGGAACTGTTCAGTTCAGATGATACTGCAAACGTCTGCAGTTATTTGCATGTACATGTGTGTATGTATATATACATATGTGTGTGTGTTTATGTGTATGTTATCAAATGAAATCATATACAGAATTTTGACAAATCTAAAGTTGGCCACTTTCTTTTTTATGAGAAGTCAAGTCATATTGTAATACATCTAGCTTTAATTACCTGCATGTTTTTTTATCTGTGCAAATGCTAAAGAGGAACATTATTAACAAATATGCAACCTACCAACTTAGATTACATGTTTTTCCCCATTTGTCAATATTGTTGTGTTTACAAACATGTTGTTGATTAACAAATTCATAATCCATCACAAAGCTTGGTGTTAAAAGAACTTTTTACAACCAAAGTTACCCTTACCCTTGGATCATTTATAAATACACGGAGGAAATCAGAAATCACATGAATTCTTTTTCAAAAGGTAGGTGAATGGGCACCTTTAAATTTATTACAAAGAAAATAAAAGAATTGAGAATTGAATCAAAGGTACAAGATTTAATTACTGAATCAATTCTAAGGCTCTGTCATGATTCACAGGCCTATGAAATAACATATCTAATAAGACTGGATACTGTGTCAAGATAATTTTACTTACATTTTCATCTGGTTGTTTCTTGGAAACCATCGCATCAGATGGTAAACAGTGTGGGCCCAGAAATATTGCCACATCATCCTGAAATGTTTGAAAGAATTGTTACATACAAAGAGCAAAAGTAATTCAAACATCTGAGGAAACAAAACAAAACAGGATAGAACTGAATTCTCAGCCCCTGCTAGGTATAAATCTAGCTACAGTTCCAAAAAGAACACCTATCTATGAATGTCAAGGATGGATCTCCTGTCTACACTCATGCAAACTACAGGCCAGAGCTGAGTTAGCCACACAAATGTAAATAGCTTGGACAAAAAGATGGACCACTTTAGTAGTAAGTCGAGTTTCATGGCTTGACTCAGCTGGCAAAATGTCAGCTGGCTTAAACTGACCTGAAAGCCTATTCATTTGACAAATATTGCATATATTTTACATTAAACTAGTTTGTGATTAAATATCAAGTATAGTTCATCCTGGTAATTTCATATTGAGCCAACATTTTCATACATAAAAATCACATCTTTTCCTTTCAGCGACAAGAAACAAAGGAAAAAACAATCCTGAACATTTGTTTCGGGCATTTTTAATTGTAATTGTTAAAGATTGATCTTTTTGTATTATTTTTTTCTCTCAAGCCAAACTGAGCTGCACAAAATCAACTCACTTTGGCTTAATGAGATATCGGTGGCACCTCCTGATGAATTCGGCTGGCTCGGCTTAATCTTAACTCAGTTGGCAGCCGTGCAAATACCAGACTGTAATGCAAACGTCACACTTTTACATTGAAATTGAGCTTATTTACCTGTGAATTGTTAATTATAATAATTAAGTGCATAGAGCATATACAGAGCATGGATGAACAACACGCATTCCACATATAACCAAGATAAAGTATTTGCCAGCTAAATATATTCTGTGTGTAATATTTTATCCAACTGTCCTAAATGTAGGTACTGATTGTAAAGTTACTCCAAACATTTTAATATCCGACAGTCTCCCGTGTAGGCCTGTTTCTATACATGTTCTGCAATCTCCAAAAATAAATTTGCATTTTTTTTTTTCATAGGCTGATAGGTATATTATTATATATGGAACACAAGTAGCCTATATTATAGGTGCTTTATAAAACACCTCAAACATCTTATAGAACAAAACATGCCAAAATCACCCCAACAAAGACATTGGTTTCTACATTTGTAAGCAGGGTTGTCCTGGGTTCCTGGGAATTATACTAATCTATGAAATTTACCCAAATGACTAAAGAAAGGTGCAACTATTAATCCTACAATTTAAAGGATTAATGGTCCCACCCCTCCTCAGCTCCCAAAGTATATTACATAGATTGTCTAAAAATTATTATAACTATGCAGGCAACTCCTGTCTGTTTTCTGAATTCATATTTATCAACAGTCACATTCACACCCTAAATGTGGTAATTATGACAGAAGAAACCAACATTTTACTTATATGTAGGCACCACGATGGTCCGAGACACTGCATTATAGAAGGGGCTAGCATCAGCTCAAGATATACTGGTAATTATATATTACTACTCTTGCAGTTAAGATTATATAAACAAGATTATCTAATATGTATCGAATTGAACTTCAGCTATCATACAACCTTTCACAGCATACTTGAATGGACATAGTGACAGTATCTTGTATATATGATGCACTATATAATCATAACCTTACTCCTCAGCATCAGTTACATTAATCATCACAAGAAAAAGTAATGGCTGGTGAAGTCAAAATGAGAAATGATCTGTGTTTACAACAGAGCCACAACTGGGTCTAAAGTACCGGCAGTGTTACACACTTCACCAGTACTACCACACACCCTCTCAAGTTAAACATTTGCTGGCTAGAAAAAAGTCACCATATACTGCATCTTTACGACTATAAAGTATAATATATTATTATATTATATTAATAACCTTTTAAACTATAACGAGTATAAAACTTAAACTTTTAGTTTAAAGGAGATTTTAATTGTATTCAGACTGTATACATATAAGGTACATGTACTGTCACTACTGACTTAATTGTAATCATTTATTTTAGATACCGGGGCTTGCGTGTCTCAAGGCTGGCTTGTATCTGCAAAATAAGGTGTACACGTTAACTCAGGCTGTCAAAATTGTTTACCTGAACGACAAGCCGGAAACGGATATGAAGGGTACTTGGTAAAACCCGGACTCGGACCCCGGACTCGGACTCAGCAGTAATTATTGCCGGACCCCGAAACAAAAGCTTATATATATTGTATGGATTGTTGTTCCATAATAATTTAACGTGTGACAGATGCTTTACTATTTACTCTTTAAGAATACAATACGAATGTTTCCTCATATTATCTGTAACATCTAAAACGCATGTTCAATTTAACCGGACTCCAACTCGGACTCCGACAAATGAGCGAAGATGGTAGAACCACTGTTAGGAATCTTTCAGGTCAATGTTAATTTATGCACGTTTAAAAATAAACTTTCTATATGTACTGGTCACATGCGTCTGACCATGTTGTCAAGGCAGTCTGGCATTGAACAAGTACAGCATAAATTTAGTTTCCTTTCTTTGTTAACCTGAGGTTCCAAAGTTACAATAATGTTTCAATAAATCGATCTGGAACATTCAAAAGGTTATTGGAAAATAAATGGTGTTTTCTACAGAAAATCCTTTTTTTTTAATTTAACTTTATTTTCTATACACAGTTAATTAATATATATATATATATATATATATATATATATATATATTAGTAATCCTCAGCTCTGAGGCACCAGCATACTGATACATATGATCATGGTTTTACAAAGACGCCCATGGCATCAGACCTACCACATGTGCTTCAGCTAGACTGGCACCCCCCACTCCCCCTTCACATAAAAAGATTGATACCTACCCTTTACGCAACAACTTACGGATTCCAGTTTATTTCTCGAATGTATGGGACAATAAACGGTGTATGGACTGAACAAGAAGGAGGCAGAGAGAACAAAATATGATTTTTTTTCTAAATGTATGAAAAACAGAAGTTTACCATTTTCCTAAAATCCCCGATAGAGGTCGCTGCAGGTATGAATTTTGGGAAATCCCCCTCGACCTTCGGCCCCAACACAGTTCCTGCAGGCTGAAAAATTACACAACAAACGAATCTCGAACAGAAAGAAAGGTTTGTATTACTGAACCTCTGTATGAAGGTTTTAAGTTACTCATGACAGTTAATGGAACTTATTAGTCTTCAGGATTACGTGGAACAAATATGTTAATCTACAAAGTACAGCACCCGACACAGAAAATAATTTCAGCTCAGTGATCAGATTAGACCGGTACCCCACGGCATTATTGCTCCGCTGTTGCATAGCAGGAGCGGCAACTGGCGTCTGTTTGAGGGACTAATGGATTTTACGCCTTTGTGTCACTTTATGTCAGGTCCTGTTTCGAGCCACAAAATTGTAGTATTCTGTTAGATCTGTATAATTTTCAGGAACGCCTCATCATGTACAGTTTACGTACCATTTAGCAATAAATATATCATTATATTTAATTGTAAATTGATTTTCATTTTTTGTATGTAGATATATATTACATTATTCAGTCATCATTACTCCAAAGTGCGCACGTAATTCTATATCCCTTGAACATTTAAAAAAAATGTAATGTTAAACAAAAGTACCACTGGAATATATATATATATATATATATATATATATATATATATATATATATATATATATATATGTATGGATATATATATATATATATAATTCAATTTTTTAAATAAATTTCTCAGGAGTAAATAATTTCTCATGTGAGATAAAAAAAACAGCTGGGTTCAGGACGCGCGTATCAGTTTTGACTCCCGCATCTAAAACTTTTGGGCACGATATTAGTTTAAGGTCATAGATTTGCAATGGATATTTATTTTTCACCTTGACATAATTCCGAAGATGTTTTATCCATAAGCTGTGGTTTGACATAGCTGCTGAAAAAACTTTAATCTTTTCACTTTAGCCAGTGAAATTGGAAATCGTATTGAAATAAATGTATTTTCACTGAATTAAGGGAAAGCGTATGAAGATCTCCCTTATTTTTGCGGAGCTTGTATTTCATGCGAAATATAATTTTTTTTTCGGCCTCCAAGCCTCCTTGCTCTATTTTTTCCGAAGCCAAATTTTTTCAATCAAATTTTACAGCATGTCAAGTTTTGTTGATAAGGGTTTTAAAAAGTTGTAATGTACGAGTGTGCCTGATCAGGTGTTGATCTGCAAACAACCACATTTCGCCCCAGGATCAGAAAAAAAAACTTGACCGCTTTGTCCTCTATATTGCATTAAATAGTTCTGCTTGCGGCAATTAAGACGTTTTTAGGGACAATGCACATGAGAATTTTACTTCATGTGGACACTACTATCTGGGTAGGACCGTCAGTCTTCATTTATTTCGATCAGGTAGTTCATGTTCACATTCATGTTCACTTTCTCGGAATGTTACCAGATACCCTGAACAGGACGTACGACTCAATTTGCACCTGGCTTCACTTAAATGGACTATTCTCCAAAAAGGGTCCCGGTATTTTATGTATATTTTATTTATATATCTTTCAAACTGCACCTGTTAACTTTCTCGTTGTCTTGGCAGACAGAAATATGTACATTTTCCATACAAGCCCTCCAGCCATCCAGCTTTCTCTTTTATTCCAGTATTTCTAAAAATGAAAAACTGAAATTCATCTCTTCTGACACATATATGCAGACGTTTATGGCGTGCAATCGTGAATGTGATATATCAAGGTCAAAGGTGAATGTATAATATGCAGATATATTACCGGGCCATTTTAAAAAAGTGTTCCATAGCAAAGTTTCCTCTCTTGTCCGATAGTGTATTTGATATTCTTAAGCGTTTTATTTTCATTATTATAACATGAAATTTTACATTATCCAGGAAGTTCATAGCATTGTATTATTTTCTTTGTAGCTGAAATGGTTACGTTACAAGAAGCAGACGATTTCCTGAGGCACGTACTCGATATCCCGTCATATGAGTCAGAGTTCAAGGAAAATAAACTGGAACTTCTAAACAAAATTATATACAGACATTACCAGAAGAACCCATTTAACAATTTGGATTTGTTAAGCAGAAAACCAGCTGACCGTCACATCCCAACACATGAAGAAATCAAAGAATCTATGTTTGCCGGTCGCGGGGGACTCTGTTACACCGTAAACGTCTTCCTCTGCTGGTTGTTAAAGGCGCTGGGCTACGATATCAACTTTACCATATCGTCCATATCCACCCCAAACAACCATATGATAAGTATAGTCAGAAACGTGGCCAAGGAAGGCGACTTGTATATAGTAGAAGGTGGTGTTGGGTATCCAAGTTTCCAAGCCATTCCGGTAGATTTCGAACCAGACAAGGAGTCCAAGGTTTATGAAGAGTCTTTCTTGGAATACAAATATTTATGGAGAGAAGGAAGGGTTTGGAGAATGCACAGGAGAGGTGAACTCCGACCGTTGCTTCCAAATGTACCACGGCAAGATCTGATTGGTGATTGGCGTCGTTGGTACGATGTTTGCCTGACACCAGGAAGATTAGAAGATTACGAAGCTTGGATGGAAAAGGTTTATAACTCACCCGACGCAACTCCGTTTCACTTTAGCTTACGGGCTATTTGGTTTCCGGAAGGTAAAGCAGAGGGCTTCAAAGATTTCAATAAACTAGTAGAGGATCCAGTTACTCATAAACTTGTCGCACACAAGCTGCCGGACGCTGAAGCGCTGAAGAAGGCTATTTATGAAACTTTCCCACAGATGTCGCTAGATACCATCAGCAAGGCTGTGGACAACTGGTTGTTAACAACTAATAAAACTAATGATTTCAAATAATTAATGACTGTTTAGGTATATAAATAAGTAATTTCATTTGCATCATATACTATTTTTTTTAATTATGGTAAGTGCTAAAGAAAAATTGAATTCGTCACGGATGCTTTTCCTTTACAGTTATTGCATTGTAGACAAGATAAAAATACAAGCAGTGTCAAATGTTTTGATAATACTATTCTAGTAGTGAACGTTTAACAGGGCATCTGTCCAAAGTCACCTGTCCAAAAAAAGCATACTAAAATGACCATCTCAGAAAGGGCCAGGGCTATCATTACCAAATTTTATGCCAGTGTTGGTTACATGAGTCATATATCAAATTCAGGTATTGGTGGCGCCACCTGCATTGGCCTTTTTTGAACGAGGGTCATGAGTCATATGTACCTTAACCAATAATTTCTCAGGAATAGCAGGAGCTTACATCCCCAGTTTTTAGGCAATAATCATAGCAAATATTGTGGGATTCAGCTTTTTGGCTAACTGCATTTACATAGATTTTATAGAAAAAAAGCTGATAAACCTTTAAAAGTCTTCTTCTTGTTAACGGTCCATCCAAATTGTTCAATATTTTACAGTAATGATTCTTGAGGCGAGCTCAATGTTGTTCAAATGGTTTGTGTTTGATGAATTTTGGCGGTGTAACGCGAATTTGGACTTAGCCATTTGGCCAAGTAAGCATACTGACAAAACAATCTCAGAGATGACCGAAGCTAGCATCATAAAGTAATGTGCAAATGGTGCTCACATGACCCATAATTGAATTTGCAGAATTCGTGGCTCCACCTTCACTGACCTGTTTTTATGGGCAAAAACCTCATAATTTTAGCCTCTTCCATCTTAAAATGTTATGATGAAACTATCAAGGTGAAGCGTTCAGTTTTTCACAAGAAGTATCCTAGGACATGGTTCTTTCAACCATATAAGAATAGACTGAGTTTGTTGATTTTTGGTAGAGTGGAGAAAAGCTTAAGTTGGTTTTATGGCCAAAAGTCTATTTTAAACTGAGGACTGCAATAGTCTTCCTACAAAATTGTTTTTTTTCAATTATAACTTCTGTAACATTTGCACAAAAACTATTCTAGGGTGACCTTTGTTCAAGTTTACTTAAATGATTTGGTAGAATTATTGGACCTTAATTAACACTGAAATGATTGCATCTTATATAATTCTAGATACTGCTTGCAAATCAAAAAAATAGCCAATATCTTTTATTATGTGTAAACAGATTTACCAACAGGCCAAGATTGTTTCTGTATCTATAAATAGGTTAAGAAACTGCAAACTGTCTCAGATTTGGCAAGAGTTCATTCAGTGCAAGATATAGGTCAAGAGATCAATCAGTGCAGCAAGGCAAAAGGCATGTGATCAACTCATCGGTGTCATGTGAACACCTCATGGGCACCATTTCCCTCATAACTTCGTCAATATTGGTCCTATTTCACAACTTATTCTCTTCCCCTTTGTGTTTTACATGACCTGGTCTAGCCAACTGCCCTCAACTTTGTGTCACCTTGTCCGTATGTTTGTCTGTTTGTCAATTGTCCTCCATTTTGCGTTCTTGCTATTTCTTCCGTCTTACATATAACAACCTGGACAGCTGAGTGGTAAAACGCTTGGCTCTCCCCGCTGGCGACCTGGGACTGATCCCCGGCGTGGCTATGAGAGTGGGTAGTAGTTGCCCGTCCGAGGCCGGTGGTTTTCTCCGGGTACTCCGGTTTCCTCCACCCTTGTAGACTACCCTACGCCATCACCGGAGCCATGGAGAGTGCCTCGATTAGTTATAATAACTATTTGTACAATCCATGTAAAATAAATAAGTTTATAATTAATTAACATTCAACAGGCCAAAGCTTTGCAGAAATCACTTTGTAACTTTAACATAAAAAAGTTCAAGGTCAATATTCATTAGAATATGCCCAAATCTAATTTCCCTAATTATTTGTTAATTTGCTCCTTTCTTCACAAACTATGGCTCATATTCTTCCTTTTCTGCATTGCCCATTCATTAGACTGTTTCCACATCATTTCCGGCAAGCGCTCGACCTTTGTCGTCTAGTCTGTTTGTTTGTCTGTCTGTCTCCACTCTACAAGGCACAGTGATCACTTACAAACTTTCACGGTTGATAGAAAACCTAAAGTCACAGAAGCCTATTGTTTTCGGTCAATATCTGTCAAAGGTCAAGGTCAGCGAAAAATTTCGAAATATTATTTTCGTCATAACTTCGTCAAAAAGAGGTCTATCTACATAAACTAGAGCTCATTTTGTTCCTCTGTCTTTTAACTGTCATCTGTCATCTCGGATGTGTCAGTATATCCGTTTGTTTGCTAGTTGCCGTCTAGTTCGCCTTTCTGTTTGTGCTTTCGTCTGATAATGTTATTCCACAGGCATTAATATTTTAGCAATCCCTCTGAATATTACAATGGTGATAGAACCCGTAAAGATGCAGAACACTGATGTCTTTAAGTATCAATATGTCAAAAGTCAAAGTCATAAAAACCGCAAAATATATGTTTATTCATATCTTCGTAAAATTTTATCGTAGTTGCATAACTGTAGCTTATTTTACCTGCCATTCTATGGCCTTTCTTTTGATGTGAAGCTGTCTCAATCTACTGTTACCATGGTTATCTATAGGGGGGGGGGGGGATTGAATGATATTCCAAAATAAGTTTGTCACTATTAAAATAAGAGATGTCTAGATTTTTGCTTAGGCGCCATTGGGTCAGTTTTGTGAAATCTTGTCAAACGAGATATTTCACATTTTTTTCACTATACAGGCCACAATTCTCAAGCAATCGCTCTGAAAATTATTTAGTTGATTAAAAAACAAAACTCCTTTTAGCTTTTGGTTTTTAGTTAACAGGTCAAAGGTCAAGGTCACTGAAAAACCCAAAAAAATCTTATTTTGCTCATAACTTCGTCAAATATTGTCCTATCTACTCAAACTATAGCTCATTTTATTCGTCTATGCATTTACCCGTTGACATTACGAGGTCCGGTCAACTGTCATCCAGGTTGTGTCAGTCTGTCATTATGTCTGTCTGTTCTTCTGGTGTTGACAATTTCTCCTGTTTGCTTGATCTTTGGTCTGACATATGTCATTCTGCAATCCACATTGTTTTAAAGGTTTTTTTTATACTGTCTCCTTTGCATAGAAAAAATATCCCGGAAAACATGCCGACATGAGTACTGGTACAGACTGCATGTGCTCTGTTTTGGAGATTTATATTATATTATATTATATTATGGCCAGGTGACTCGGGGTTTACAGTAATATCGGCGACCTGATTGGCTGCAATGAACAGTTATTCTCATGATTATTCATTAAATGAATATGCTAGTAAGGTCACGTAAAGTTCATGATGATGTCGATTGTGGTAAATGTACAGTTGATGTTGATGCACGGCACAAGACATAATTAAATCGAAATTTATAATGTATGCTTTAAACAACGAACGTTATGAATGTAATTTATAAACAGTTTTAAGTTGTAAACACATCCCTGGCCTCCGTTCAAACATTAGATTATATATTATTTAGATTTTTTTTATAAATTGAACACCCTTTTCCATAATCTGTGTACAGTTGTTCAATATTTTCTGTATTCCTGCCCAACATGGCGAAATTTGGGTGTTCACTCGACAAAATGTCATTATTGAAGCAAATTGCAAATTGAAGCAGATAATTATATATCGCCTTAAATCGGAAGGAATGAGCGATTCTCAACTAAAAAGCTGTGGTAGTTACAGTTAATTTCTCTACCTCGCTTGATGATTTTGAGGGCGTGAAATTATGTCAGGGTATCCCAAGCCCATAAATATTGGCTGGTGAAAGGAAATTTCCCCTAAATTAGCACCTAAAAGTTTCCCCAAAATCCTCTTAAAAGTCATATCTGAACCTAGTTTTAATCAAGACTTCTGAATCAGTCTTGGAAAAAAAACATTCATTTTTCGAGGAGCAAAATACGTCCCACAAAAAAAAATTTGCGAAACCTAAATTTTTGATGAAAAAGTGACAAAAAGGTGTACATGATACATCATTTTCCTCCAATGGATATTAAAAGTTTGGGATAGAAAATGATACTTGCCACGGTATCTGGAACCGTTTACTGTCTTATTTTATAACCCAAAATGGACTTCTCAGATCTCGATCCTTCTGCTTTCCATTATCTTGGCAAGCCTTTTACTATTGGCAAGTGTCTCACAACAGGCTGCCTCATTTGAATGGATATTTTGACAACAAACGCACGTGTTCCAACAACGCGGGAGTTTACCAGAACATACACAGCGGTCAGATCATTGCCGTAAATCGTGAATAAAGCGATCTAACTGATAAAAGCTTGTTATAGCACACCAAGCACTTCCATGATAAAATTTAACATATTTAATATAAACACGCCCTTTTAAGCGGACTATGGTGTGCGCGCACGCCGCATAGGGTGAACATTAAGGCCGTACCGCTTAATTATATGCATGCATGGTCAGAAAGCTGCACGATGGTTGATAGCCGTCAATCGACAAATGGATAATACAGTGAGTTTAAGAAAGAATTAAGTCGAGTAAACAGCATTTCATCTCTAAAACTGTTGGAATAAACATCCTTAAACCATTTGTGAACACATTTAATGTGAATTAGCAGTTATCTCGCGTGTTTTCCAGATATTATCGTTCGAGGGAGCTTGCTCTCGACTCCGTGCAATAAGTTTCCATGACGCAGATGTTACTCAACGGCAGGTCCCATGAAAAATCCAACCTAGAACAGCACTACATTTATACGATAGAATCGTCTATACCGCATTTACTATTAACATCGTCGCTTTCCGTCCTAATATATCTAAACGGTCTGTACCGTTCATGGATGGGAATATCAGCGTTCTGGCCGGTTGCATCAATATCGAGGAAAACTGCGTCGTTTAGGTCACACCAGTTCACTAACTTTACGCGAGTGTTACGTCAAAATATTACAGTTTGGTCGGATTCAATTTAAAAAAAATACGTCGTTATAGAAGAAGTTCCCGAGGTTGAAACGTGCCAGCACCTTCCAGGCTGCTTAAACGTTTGATTCTTTTTACACGTGGAAACCGTGTTCATCGACCGACATTTGCGATTTGGGAAAGTTGGTTACACATATAAAAGTGAGTTGTTTCAGGGGATATTTAATTAATAATCATAATAAAATAGGACGGCTTGTTTAGGTTTTTGGCGTCCGTTTTGGGATTTTCAGTCCCGTGATAAGCGGCAGATGGAATCAGCTACGAGAATGAGTCGGCTTGTTTATATTAACAGTAAGTATATATGATATTAAAGTACCGTTCTTATGTAATATGTTAGCGTTTAGATGATGAATACACTGAATATATCATTTGGATTAGTTTTCATTTAATTCATAATTATACACAAGCATCATTCGGGCTCTTTTTCTTCTCAGGATCACCGAAAACGTGCTGCGATGTCAAACGAAAGTGTCAATATCCGGGGATCGTAAGACGTGACCCAACTGCAACTTAGGAGACCCGGGGTGGGGGGGGGGGGGGGGGGGGTAGGCTATAAAAAATTGGAAAAATTCAGTTTTACGAGAGCTTATTACGTTGCATACGGTACTACAAACAGTTTCATTTGTGGTGTGTTGCATGTGACATTAATTAAGGTCCGCAAATTTAGTTCAATGAGAATTCAATCCTTTAGGGAGTGACTTCACTTATAAACACTAGACGCCTGAAATGATATTAGATTCAACTTTATTCAAGGGGACATTTCCTGGTAGTATTACCCGGCAAATCAATATTCACAAGCAAACTTTTACGGCAAACTTAAGTAGTAATGAGATTCTCTGTGCAATGGGAACAAAAATGAATTTTACGACTGATCAACAAAACATAGATACATTGGAGAATATCAATGCCATCAACACGTCACATGCAGGCGTTTGAATAATACCATACAGCTCATTTTGTTGTGGGATTGACGGTAATTTTTATATACAGTTTGCGGGAAACTATGAGCAATGATGTTTATTGTTGTTTCTCGACATGTTTGAATACACGATAACGTTAGATAGGATAAAGTGTTAAACATATGGCTTTATGAAATAGGCCATACTTTATGAAACATATGGCAATATGAAAATTATTTGTATGCCTGCTCATTTCGCCAGAAGAAGATCACGGCACAGTCTCAAATAGGTAGGCATTGTCCTACCAGATTTAGCAGCTACATCAGGTAGTCTGGATATTTCTTGGAAAACAGTCTCTGCTTTCAGTCTAAGGTATTCCTTTAGCCGAGACTCATTAATACCTTTTCTCTTTATCTAGTTGTCTTGGACAACCCTTCTTGTTTTACGTAACCTCCGCTAATTGCTAAATTACCAAATCTTCCTCTAACAATGAAGTAACATGTTACAGACATGCAATGAAAGGCCTAAATACGTCAGATCAAAGTGTAATCCTGTGATACATTGCTTGCCTGGGAACCATAAAAAAGAGCCTTTTAACGGGATTTTTAAGGTTTAATGGCCTGAAATGGACTCCTCTGATAGGAAAAACTATATAAGTTTATTATACAGTTATTAATTACTATTATAAAAAAAACAAAAGTTTAACAAATATATCTACCCTTCAAAAGTTACTTCTAAAGATTTAATGGTTATTGTTATGGAAAATAATCATTATTCAAGACAGAGACTCATTTACAACAGGAGGACAAAACAAAGGAAGGTCGGTAGAGCAATTAAAGCTCATAACTGTTAATTTTTTCAGCAACACGTACTCTTTTGTTTCTGTGTCTAAAATACACGTTAATGCATCCTTGTCCTTGTACTGGCACCTTCTGTACTCAGGCTTAATTACTGGCCTTTCTGGAAGAACATTTCATCATCACTAATGGCTGTATATCAGCATCCAGAACCATTATCAACTACAGCAGGCCGTGACTAACTGCACATATAAACGCACTCTGTTTGAAATTGACTGCCAGTATTGTAATTTATATCAGCATCAGCCTGAAGTATTAGATATTTGTTTGTCTGTTGCATGCATGGTATACATCTTGTATTGAACCACTTTGCGTTACTCAGCAGAGCACTGCTTTTGGCAGCTGTATACTGTAAAGTCCTCTTTTGCTCTCTCCTAGCCGACCGGACAAGATTACAAACTGAAGCCAGAGCAAGTAATTTAATCGTTTTTTTAATGTCATAATATTAAAGCTGTGAAATCGGTTTACAAATTGAATCGCATATGGAACGTATAGAGTTCTAAGGAAGTTTTTACATACGCACATCTATCTCGTGATGGCTTTTCCAGCTTTAATTATTTGCTGTTTCTGATAAGAAATCCAGCGTGTTTATCCAAAAGCACAAAGATCTGAGAATTTAAACTTTAAATATATTTTCCTTCAATATCTATTGCATTGGTTAAAAGGTAAGATTTTCATTAAAGAGAGCCATATTTGGTTGGATCAGGTATATCCGCATATATATAATAAAAAATGTTTTTAGGTGATGAGATGGGATTAAAGGACAAAAAGTAACCCTAAACGTTACTTCACTTTTTATTAAACTAAATTCATGTAGTTTCAATGTTGCTATAATTGTATTGTAAACAAGGCCATGGCTAAATCATTTATACAATTTCATACTTTGCATTTTCATATTTTATAATACTCCCTTTGAAGAGTGTTAAACTGATACAAGAAAATATATAATGTGAATCCTCATTGATTTGAATTCCTTAACTGTCCAGTCTGTGGCATTACGTACAGCTTTCCATTTCTACTCCAAAGTGTATGCCTCTTCTCTTTATTTATAGGTTAATCTTTCACTCTGGTATATTTATTGGTAGGTCTGTTTAAATAATCTATTATCAAAAGTGACAATTTAATATTTTCCGGAATGATTATTACACACGGCGACAATGTCAAGAACACGCAGCAGCTAATATGTTTGGTTTTATATACGCGAGGCTACTATTTCGCGAGGATTTCATTTTCGCGGTTGCACAATAACGTATACAATCTAAATACAGCAGGATTTGTATTTAGTATAAAATAAGGATTTTGCTACCAGTGCTCTTTTTATTGTGTGACACGGACGTAAATTGTGTTGTGAGACCCTCGCCGGGCCGTTTGTTACATTCGCAGTTTAATCCGTACTGGTTGAACTCTCGTTTTCATGCTAGCCATGGGCTTTCACGCCTGGTCGTGAGACACGTGTGGACCCTGGTATGTAGAGACACACATCGATGTTCTTCTAGATGATTCCTGTAACGCGTGGTTACTGTGTTATGTAAGATTCTTCGAATGTTCGAGAAGTGGAAAATTCTCGGCTTGGGGTGAAGAGGTATATAAAGGGGCTTTGTGTTAGAGCCGACAGAGAGAGCAGAGCAGATTCCAGCGGACGCAGAAGCGTGTGTCAGTTTCTAGGACCTTATCCGACGAGTGCGGCAATTATAGATTTTCCTTTGGACTTGGTTTACTTTCTGGATTGTTACAAGAGCTTTATACTGGACTGTCATTTTTTCCGAAAGTATACATTTAAAGAACTTATCGTTGTGACGGTGGTGGTGTTCAGGTACTGTGCATATTGTTTATTTTATTGTGTGATTTTATTGATTAGTTGTTATACCGCTGTTTTACTATATAATTGTATTGATTTAGTGTATTGGAACGTTAAGGTTGTTTTAAGAATAAATTATGGTTATTTGTTTATTCCCCTAGACAATTCACGCTGCATAGTGTTACAGAATCTGATTTTTTTTTATCTCCATTACAAAATTTTTTTTTATCACACATACGTGATATGTTTATATTAGGCTCCGTAACAATATATCCTACAATATCTCACTCATTTCGGTTATGACCTGTGTCACAGTCTATATATTTCCGGTGATTATCACAGGTTTTGCAATAATTGATGCGTGTTTGCATCAACTAGTTTCGATACCATGCAAGAGCATATTGTTTGCTGATTAATGAACCATGTTTTCATAGATATTATATCACACTTATAAAGAAGCGTCATTCCTCCCTGTTCATCTTAGTTGGTGGGGCATCTCATTTCGAAGGTTTCAGCTTCGCGATAATTTCCCTTTCGCGAATATCGCGATATTAAAACACTCTCGACAAAAAGCACCCGTGGCATGTCTGAAAGCATAAGGCCAGAATTTAAAAAAAAACATGGTTCTAAGGCACCTTTTTCAGAAATCAATGCGGGCGGGCGTTTTTTTTTTTTTTTAATTCTTTGGTATGTTTCGATAAAAATGTCAAAATGATAAGGGAAAAGCATGACAATAACAGATTTATTTTGCTTAAATAACAAAAGAAATTGTATGATTTTATCTTTTCGAGAGAAATGTCCGAGCGGCTGCAGCTCAAAAGTGGTAAGTTTCTATTGAAAATCAAAATAAATTTTGATGCGCGGGTTTAAAATTGATGCGGGCGGTGCCTCAGAACCATACCTTTTATTTTATTTGGCCTAAGAACTAAGGGAAGTTTTACTGGCGTCGTTGGGCAGTTGTTGTACCTGCGTCTGATTTCGCAAAACCGATCAAGCGTTACATCCACGTTTTTTCATAGTAAGCACCAGGACGTGATTAGAAACCCACCGAGTGTTATACGTACACGGTATACGTGCTTATGTTCCGGGAATACGAGTAGGCACCTCTGTTAAGTTCTGGATGAATCTCTATATTCAATCCAGGATAGAACGAAGAACCGGGAACCCACAGGTATTTTAAGGTCTTTGTATTATACTCAGGGCTCCTGCATAGTACATTCTTGTTGATACTTTAATCAATCAAGGATTTGAAAATAGTGATAGGGAATGTGTATGCCCGTACATAACATGGAAGGGAATATTTCAGTCTTCCTCATCTAGGTAAAAGATAATCCAGATAGCGATCACTCTTCGTCATTTGTCCGTCAGGCCGTCCGTCCGGTCGTCCGTCCGTTTAATGGGCACAAATCGTTACCGCTGGATCGGGAATCTTACAACTTGACATCCTGGGAGGTCTATGAAAAATCTCCTTGGAAACCTGAAAAAAATGATAGAAAAGCTTAAGTAGCTGAATAACGACTGCATTGATCACCATGATTCTCTCCATGAACATTGATCATGGAATGTTCCTTCAGTTCCTGCAAACTGGTAGCGCCACCTGGATTTTTTCCAAATGTTTACGATTTTTTTTTGAGACCTTCAAATAAAGCCTCATATTGTAAGAGGGCACAAATAGTAACCCCTTGGCCTAAAATCTTTATATTTGACATCTAGGGAGGTCCATGGAAAGTCTTTATGGAAAATTGAAATTCGGTCTCTGTTATCCTTATCCTCCGAGCTATTGGACTTATATGCCCCCCCCCCCCCCCCCGAATAATTAAAAATGTGATACAAAAGCTCCAGTATATGAATGTCTAATGCATTAATCGCCATGATTCTGTGCATGCATATTGATCATGGAGTGTTTCATCAGTTTCTGTAGACTGGTGGCACTACCTGTATTTTTTTCAAATTTTTACACAATTTTTTTCTATTTATGACACCTTCAAATGAAGTGGTCATCTGTCCAAAAGCCCACTGAAACCCTTTCTTATAATTCTTCACAAAATTCATGATATATCTGCACTCTCGCTGTCATTTTGCGTGAAACTATTGTTTAGGCACGGTCGCGCCGTCGCCGCCGCAGAGATTTCGTCTGGACCCGAAAACTCAAAAAAAAATATTTTACGGATCTATACATAAAATACAAAACTTGGTGAGAGGAGAAAGCCTATTTAAAATGGGGTCATGACCTTCACTAAAAGAGTGACCTTGACCTTGAAAAGGTCAATTTTGGGGGAAAATCACACAAATTCTTAAATATCTAAAGAAATGTTGCCTGGATTGATCCAAAAAAAACATCTTGACCAAAGATCTTGGATAATGTTGTCATGTACCGGAAACTGCTGGCGTCACCTGTTATCCTTTTTTTGTTTTCGTGCTGTTTAACACCCCTATCATTGCCACTAAACAGTACTGTGAGCATTATAAGTCATAAACTAATGGACAGATTTCTTTCATATTATGCATATACATAGACATGGGGTATGGAATGATGTATATTAGATTGGGGACATGACTTTTCCTATGAGAGTGGCCTTGACCTTGAATATTGCTATATGTGATGAAAATCACACAGAATCATAATTATCTCTATAAGGGATTCATGGATTGGTCTAAAAATCAAATTGACCGAAGATCTTGGATAGATCTGTCTTCTGCGGAAGACAGGTGACGCCATCTTCTGTCCTTTTACTTGTTTTCGCTCCTTAAATACTCCATCATTGCCACTTAACAGTACTTTGACTAGTATAAATCTAAAACTAATGGACAGTTTGGGCTGAAATTGTGCATGTCCCTTGATCTTGGATACCTCCATCTTGTATTTAAGCCTCGTTGCGCTATCTGCAATTGTAATTGTGTTGCGTCCATCCGTACATTTGCTTTCGGTGAAAATTGCTCATATCTCCTGAGTGGTTCAAGGTATTGTTCTGAAATTTGACATGTCCATCCATCTTTTAAAGTTTTCTCATAAACCAGACAGGTGGCGCCACCTACCTTCCCTTCTTTGGGATAAATTAATGCCCTTTTCTTAGAAGTGATTTGCTCTATTGGCCTGAAATTGTGCATATCCATACATCTTGGACTCCTCCATGTTGTACTCAAGACTTGTGGCGCCATCTGCAATCGTTTTGCTGTGGCGTCCATCTGTACATGCGCTTCTGGTGAAAATTGCTCATATCTGCGGAGTGGGCCAAGGTATTGGTCTGAAATTTGGCATGTCTATCCATCTTTGAAAATTTTGTCGTTAGCCAGACAGGTGGCACCTCCTACCTTTCTGTTTCCGTAAAATAAATTAATGCTCTTTTCTTAGGAGTGTTGTGCTTTATTGGTCTGAAACTATGCTTGTACATAGATCTTGTCCTCCTCCATCTTTTACTCAAAACTGGTGGCGTGGCTGGCGCCATCTGCCATTTTTTTGTGGTGTCCATCTGTACATTTGTTATTGGTGAAAATTGCTCATATCTGAGGAGTCCTTCTATGTGTTGGTCTGCAATTTAGCACGTACATCTATCTTAGAGAGATTTCTCTTCAACCAGACAGGTGGCTCAACCTACCTTACTATTTTTTTAGTATAAATTAATCCCCTCTACTCAAGAGTGATTCACTAATTGGCCCCCATATTGGGGGAAAAATTTTATTTTTCAAGTTGAAAGATTGAAGAAACCGTAGTCGCTTGCAAAGTGTCAGTATATGCTGCTGAACATGGGGGCCTATTCTTAAAGGGGAGAGATTAATTTTCTGGAGATTCTATGGCACCTGCGGTGCCAAGAAATATCTAGTTGTTCAACATTCCTTGAATTCAGCTGAGCGTCATGGCCCATGGGCCACTAGTTAAGAGCTGAGGTTATTTTCAAACAAATAAATATATTTATTTCCCAAAGTTCCCTTTTCATACAAATTCCCATATCACTCACCTGCTTGTTATAACCTGACTTTAATTTTATTTTATATATTTGCTATCCAGTGGATATTGAAACATAACATCATCTGGAATTTAAGACACAACAGGCACAAAATAAGCCCGGTCCTCAAAGCATTTTAAATAAACTTTTTTCCAATGTGTAACCTATTCCGTATACCACTTAATCCTCCTGTTTTCCTCGGTCTGTACTCTAGCATCTCATTAACGAATGATTCCATAGTTATTCTCTTGTAGTACCATTAAGTTTACATAATAGGGAATAAATTTGATAAACATTATGCATTAAACTCTAAAGTAAAAAATGTATATGGTTTTTATTCGAACAACACAACCCGCACACTTTTGGTATGTGATATATATATATATATATATATATATATATATATATATATATATGTGTGTGTGTGTGTGTGTGTGTATTTTAAACTATATCCATCTTTTTTGCAAAGCTATATCATCATAACAGTTGCATCCCCAGTCAAAACCATTGTCTCGCACGGCAGACCATGACCAAATTCACATATAAAATCACTGTGTTGTGACGTATGATGATCAGTTATGATAGTTATAAAACCACCAGAGTGCAGTGTTTAGACCGTCGTCAGCGTTTTATAGCATGTATTATCATGAATTTAAAAATAATATATTATTAATATAATTATCATATGGAACACATATGGTTCCTCTGTATCCATAGAAGGTTATACATAGGCACACATTTCACGTGATTGAGTACAAGCTATTTAGCAAAATCTGCGGTATGGTGCATGTATAAAATAATTGTTATTGTAATCTGAATGTATACACACAGTATTGTGATTTGGTTAACAAGCCGTAAATGTTAGTATGTATATTACTTGAGAAAAGAAATGCTTGTTAGAGATAACTGAATTGTGCCAATGCATGACATAAACTCGCTGAAAGTTGCCCTGTGCTTGTTGCAGCTATAAAAAGACACCAAATAATTCCACATACGGTGAGTGGGTTCAGTATACATGTACTTCATATACTTCAGTATATGTGCAACAGGACATGCACGGTAGATAATTGTATCGCCTTAACTCAGCCACTGAATACTTATTGTTATGTATATATCAAACAACCGGCATTCTGTCAAGCTATTGATAAATACAGACAGTCAAGACATATTGCCAAATCCGTTTTTACATACTGAGAGACTTTGGCTATAGCTAAAATGTTTTTTTCAAGCTAGCATATTTATAATATTATTATCAAAATGTTTATTATAATAACATTGGCCACTTGAAAGAAAATTCAGTATACAGATATATTTCGATCAGGGATTTATTTTATAGATAAGCTGGATAAGGACACCATTTTTAGCTCAGCTGACTATAAATTAACTCGGCTATAGCGATGGTAGTTTGTTCGTCGGCTGTCCGCCCATCTGTGCGAGCGTTAAACTGGCACGTTTTGAAACCGTTGGACCTACGAATCCGAAATTTGGCGCACTGTCAGATGTCCACAAAATTCCTACCTTATCGAAAACTCGGTCTCTACGACTTCGCAATAAGGAAAACCCTCAATTTTCCAGTAAAAACCCATTGTCACACTTTATGACTGATCAAAACCACGGATCTGTGTTCGATTATACTTGAAGTAAATATTCCTCCATATAGTTTTTTATGTATACACCAGAAATTAGGTCATTATTGTGTAATTTCTAGAAGCCATGGGCCCGAACATAATGCACTTTGTAAAAAAGCAGGAAAGATATTTACCCACTTCACATGAGAAATGTTGTAGCTAGAGATGTTTTTTACGGATATAACTTAATTTAATCAAGATTTAATTGTATACTCAAAATTATATATGAATTTTGCAAATTTTTAAATAATACGCATAAATATAAAATCAGTACCTTGTATTTTGCCCAACTTTGGTCATGGCACGTTTTTTGTTTGTAAGCACTGTTGATTTAATTTTCATATCATGCACACGTAATGCACAGCTTCTGAATTCTGAAATGTGCAAGTAATTGGCTAAAAACTGTAGCTTTAATTAAAGTTGTTATGAGACAATGTCATACCTACACGTAGGCTATACTGAAGCTCCTATTCAGCCACCAGTATGTCAGCCTTGTTGACCTTTCAGGCTAATTATACACGCTTGAAGGGGGCATACGGGGCAGCCAGCCTGCTCTTGTCTGGCCACAGCTGGCCACAAGTGTCCACCCCTCCCCCCCCCCACCCCCTATTCTGTAGTAGTTTTATTGACCAACAACATATCAATAACAGTAATGAAACACAATTATATTAGTTTAAATAACAACTTTAAGAAAAATTAATGGAAAAGGAATTTGATAATTAATGAGTAACATGATATTACCTTGCAATTACTTATATTGTATGGACCTTTTATGGATGGCCCCGTATGTATTCCAAATGATCCCATGCAAAATTTATTGTTGAAATTTGTATATCCTGGATTCTCAATAATATTGTTTGACTGAAACTGAATAAATACTCATGTGATAAAATTTATATTATAAAAATGAAGAAATGGTGTAAACTTGCAGCATCAGGCCAAGCTGAAACCTGTGTGACAATAGCACTCCATCTCCTCTTCCCTACATCCCAGGATTTTATCCAATTCTTACATGGTGCGATTTAAACACCATCATCTCATAATACAGCTCATATTGCAATACAAAACTAGCATTTGTCTACCCCTTCTTCCAAATCATATTTTGTGATTATATAAATACAGCTTTGCGCCGTGACCCATGGGTCCCTTATTTTATATTGCCGGCACAGCCCTGCTTATATACCAAGAGAGCCTATTATGTTAATACAATAATATCATGTATATCAATGTATCAAAAATTGAGCGAAAAGGTCGGGACATTATGGCTCTGGTGGTGAGGTCGATAACATTCGAACCTCTCTTAGTGTGCACCTCAAAGAAGTGGGTACTTCAATTAAGTAGGAACTTTTAGGCAGTCCTATTTTTTTATTCATACATTGATCTAAAAATCACTATAGACTTTCCTATGTCAGCAAAGAGAACAAAATGCTATAGTTAATACCATGAGTAGACTCCCTAGTCTTCCGACCAATTACATGGTACTCTGACACAATTTACGAGATTAAGGTCCCCCTGGCCCAGTGCAATATTTTACTTAGCAGATGCACTTAATGATCAACATCAAACACAGTTTGTCATTCACATGGATTGTGTTATATTCAATGTTACTGTTAGAATGTCAATCCAAAACTGATATGTAAAGGTTTGTCAAAGATTGGAGCAGCTATTATCTCTATATAGTGGGCACCTCTATAAAGTGCGCAATTTGGCCGAGTCCTAAAGGTGCCAACATTATAGAGGTTCAACTGTACTAGCGTTCTGGTTATATTCTTTTCTTACATAGTATATACACATTTTAAATATTAGGAACGCCTGCAGGTTATTCTTTATTTAAAACCGTCGAAATAATATAAAGATTATTCATGTTCCTTTATCCATGCTCTACACGGAGATCATGCTATATACACGTACAAAATGGGCCAGAACGCCTCTGAATAAGACTGTCGCCCGGCACTCTTTTTAGACATGTGTTCACTTTAACAGAACATATAAGGTAGGCACATTGACTTTTGACTTCACAGGAAACAACTGGGACGTGACTGGAGGTCCAGTGTCATATGTATACTCCACAGGAGCAGGAACATCACAGGTATTTACGGTTATAGTGCATTCTTATATAAACATTTATCAAAAATTTAAAATATAAAAAATACAGAATATCGTGATTAGTGTACACAGCTCGGGCAGGTATATCGTTGCGACCAGTTTATCATGCAAGCGTAATACATTTTCCCAAGCGAAGCGTTCGCACAGGATTTAATCTATATTTGGCATGCAAGCTGTTACAAGTAGGTTAGTGTCCTAACGTTACATTTTGTTAGCTGTCATATGGTGAAATATCCAATGATTTTGTTATACAGCATGCTTTGCAAAGTGACTGCCATTTTGTAAGTTAGGGGTTCGTGTTGTTATGTGATAATATAACATGTGATATTAACATACCGTGCATATGTGCCGATGATTTGTGCCTTCTGAGTTTGTTTTCGGTTGGCCATCTGCCAGGGATTCCTTGGTATTTTACAACGATTTTTTGGGGGTTTTTTTAACATACTTTCTTCAAATAATTACTTGGCACTGAATTGGGTGCTCATTATACCCATGGAAACTGATAGTTTCCTATAAGGATATATTATTCTGGTGCATCAGACCAAATCTGGTGCCTGTGAGTACGAAGAGTGAACGACGTCTTGATGATTATGGAGATTTTAGTGGGTAGTATTTGATACAGATATCTTTCGTGTAGCTTGCTCAGTATATGCTAAGGTTATATATGGTTCAAATATGCGAGTGAATATAAAGTGTATACACAGTTCGAAGTGTTTTTTTTCGGACAGTTTGCAGGTTATATTTTTTCATCAAGTCTGTTTATATCCTTCAGTGAAAATGGGTTTGTATCCTCCCTGTCATACCATCATAGGTATTCCCTGAAAAAAAAAACATGTTAATAAGTGTATAATTGTAAGGAGAATGATACAATAATATAACATTTCCATCATAAATGTCAAAACAGCGTATTACCCCTGGTCCCGCTGTCTCATACGTCCCTGGAATAAATATATATGAGATAATATTGGTGTTAAAACTTAATGAAATGTGAAATTGTATGCAAATGTCGAATATGTTTATTACTTTTATCTGCAAAGTAATTATATTCGTTAAACTTCTACTAGTCTACTTATATCAGACTTAGTTTTCTATTTACCCAATCATTCCAAGTAGACAGTTGTATTTAACATAAATTGATGTAAATAAGTCTTAAAACATTGCAAAGTGTTGAAGGTATCCATTATTACGTTTCCTTTTAGGTAAATCATTAATTTTCTCTGTTAATTCTACCATGAAGCAAAACTACATTTTCATATTATTTTTTTAAATGAAACTGTATTATTAAAACGAAGTTTTCTTCAGTGGGCCTTGTTTTAGAAGTGGTTTTAGGAGAGACGAAAACTAAAACTGAAAATCCAAAGAAATACATGCAATATAAAGAAAACAACTTACCACAACAGTGAGATGGCATATATATTATAGTATTGAAACATTGATAACAGGAACATGCATTAAATCAGATTAAGATAAAATAGTGTAGCATGCAAAGAAAATGGTTCATACCCTCAAATATCAAGGTACAATTGTCAAAATCCTTTCTATCTAAAGGCAATCCAAAAGTTGTTTTAAATGTATTGTATACCCCATAACGTAAACATTAGTTTAAACATGCTCCGTGTTCGAAATGCTAAATTTTCTTTGTACCTTTAAATTTCTTGTACAATATACAAACATGTGACAAACCTACGCACACGGTATATGATACTTTTCGCTGAAATTTATTTGATTAATATTTCAACCATACTTGCCTTTCCTATTCATGCACAGAAAGTTATGGATTTCTGAACATTCCACTGGTGTCCACGTGAATTCATCGCCAGGGTGTTTTATCACAGCACATTTACCCGTGACATCCAGATGTGTTCCCCAGTGTGAGGAATCGATCACTACAGTGTCAAACAAACTTTAAATATTTTATATATATTTTGACATCCATTGCATATTTCTTTTACTATATATTTTTTTAATTAGAGAATAGCGGACTGAAAATTCAATTCAATTTACATGATATATCAGTTATTATGTGTCGAATATAAACAGCGTGTCAAATGAACTTCATATAATCATAATCAGAACTACAAAACGTGCCGTTCTCTCTCCCAGGTATCAGCCACCAGTCCTCCCGGTGCAAACCAACCCAGAAGGTATTGCAGTCTTGCCGCATATACTTTGTCTGTGTCTGCAGCTCAATTATTAAATCTGAGGTAACTGGCCTGACCAAGATGGCTGACATGACACGACAAAGCTCCCTTGCCTCATACCAGTTGACCCGATCACACTTGAATATGAGACATTTACCCGCAACCAATAAACACGACACTTGATGGACAGAAACTGCAACTGATGAGAGTAAATTGTAATAGTTTCAATCCCTTCGCCCTTCCTCAAAATTTCAAATTGATTAAAGTCCAGGGTAACCATATATATATATATATATCTTTAAGCTGGCTGGCATTAGGTGGTGTTGTACGACGTACCCTAAAAAATCGCAGTAGATATAAAGTAAGGCAAGTTTATTTTACCCACCGTCTATCTCACAGATGAAACCTTGGTTAAGAACAAAACATTCTGTTGCGAAGATATTTTCATCGCGGAGGAGCGCACATTCTTTTCCTGGGCTTTCCTGGTGAGGACGCAGTGCTTGAGAAAAGAATAATTCCCATTTCAATCCAGTACCATGGAAAGTAATGCCCTTCCCATCTATCGGATAACCAGTTTTTAATTGACTAGCTGGATTTCTGAGGTGTGAAGAAAGTTTGATAAGAGCACATGAACGTATGTACGTTAACCTAAGTGGTTCCGTGGTAATGTCGTCATTGCACGTATGAGACATTGGCTTTGACACCCAACCCTTAAGTTCAAGACTGAGTTACAAGGCTATGACAAACAGTATGTTGGATATTATTTTTATCATCGGCCCGATTCATAAAGTAGGCCAGTTTAGCCAGCTAAAACAGAGAATCGTTTTAATCCTATACTATAAAGTTATCAATAGAGGCAAGATAAAGGGGAACAATAACATGTAAAGTTTGAATACAGATCTGAAAATAATAACTTTTTATGAAAAACTATAAATTCAGTGTTTAAGGGTTGACTGTGAAGTTATGTTCCTATTGTGTTAGTTTAAGTTATCGCTTGTGCTGATTATAGGGAACACTATAATTTAAACAATAAATAATCAATCTAGGCATGTGTATGTTTGACAAAGGCCACATCCTACTCTAGTATTTAACCGGTAACCATGGTGCGTACTACGATAAAATTTAATAAATGGTGAAGGATGTTTTTGTAACAGTTGCCATAGCGGTTATTACTGAAGTTTTTAAGTGAGGAAGCTAATAGACTGAATATAGTGATTATATACTCTGCAACAACAATAACTGAAGAACATATTGTTGTTACTAATTGTTATCAGCATTAATGATCTATTATTGTGTCCGTTTGGAAAGACCTCCAGTCTTGTAGACTATTTAACCATACACGTGTGTATTATACGGGTATATATAATATAGGACAGGTGTATTATAGCAAAAGCTTTATATAGTGAAACCTCGAAATTACAACCACGAAAAGGACCTCGTGGTCGCATTTTGGAGGTGGTCGACTAAGCGCGGTCTTATATAAAGAGAAAAACGGAATTGGGACCGTTAGTGGTCGTTATTTTTCGGTGGTCGTAAAACGAGGTTTCAATGTGTGTGTATATATATATATATATATATATATATATATATATATAAATATATATTGTCAGCTTTATAGTGTCACAAATAAAATCGGTTCAGTCAACTACATTTATTTTTTTGCTGTGCCGCATAGCCGACTTATAAAGTACGCCTTCCGTGACATGGCGCCACAATAGGTTCTGAGCTTGGTTCCCGGCCTGACTTTTCGTGCCACAAGGTTAGATCAAGGCATGCTTGGAACAAAAGCAAATGTGTTATTTGAATACCGTGTATTTCGTGCCTGTCATTAACTGGAATTCGGGACTTTTAATCATATTTGTGAAGTTGTGTTGGTTCACAACAGGAGTTGTGGTGTTTGTCTACTTCTTACGAGTGATGCAAAGTGATATATCATGGTACACACGATATATGTTCATGTAATACTGTATGATTTCCTTTTACGATTGGTCTGAAATTCTCCCGTTTATCCTTTGTTGCTGAAATGCAGGTTTTCAAGTCAAGGACGGAAGAACTGACTAAATAACTATGAAAGATCATTTTTGTGTAAAAGCAATTAATTTTAAAGCCTAAGGCCTAATAAAAGGTATGATTCTCAGACACCGCTTGCGTCAATTTAAACCCCCCGCATCAAACAAATTAATTTTGATTTTCATCTTTCAATAAGATACAATAGTACAGATTTGATGACATTTCCTATGTTATGTAGTGCTTTTACTTGTGTAGCAAAACAAATTTTTTATTATAATGCTTTTCCCTGTTCATATTACATTTTTATCAAAACATACCAAAAAATGTAAAAGAGAATCGCCGCTCGCACTGAATTCTGATTAAAAGTGCCTGAGAACCATACCTTTTTTCGTCCAACATGACCATACGCATGAATCCGCTTGGATAGTGTAGCCTGGTTAGACCCATTAAGTCACCGTTCAAAATTGTTAAAACGACTAACAACATTGAACAGCAAGTATTTTAGCATATTATGAAGATTTTATTAGAGACTGATCTGTTACCACTCAGAGTGTCATCACTGAGACGCCAGTGGTCGTGAACCTCTCTCTTCAGTGGAAGCCATATGCTGTTATAGCCATGTTCCTTCATCGCCCGTGTCGCTATCACGTGACTGTTGTTCTGAGACAGATCCGGAAAAATGCTCCCGTCACAGATTTCGCTGGCTGTGGTCCAGTTAGACGGAGTAGTGTCATTTGTATAGATATCTGTACAATCAAATTCCTTACTTTATCTACCATCTTACCTAAATGGTTGAAATATTCTCATAATTATTATAACAATTTCATTTGACTGTAGTCCAGTTTTTCCTTTTACTTATTGTATTTGCCACCTTACCATATTAAAAAAAGAAGTATTGTACATGAGGCTTTAAAATAAATACTGGTCAACAAAAAAATTAATTCGACAAGATTTAAATATTGGGTAGATATTTATTTGAACATCTGATAAAAAGAAAAATTGTTAATTCTGTACCCTTGACATTCTGACACAATCCAAAAATCTTACAATTCTTCGGTATTTCGTCAATAACTGTAAGATTTTTAGATTGTATTCGGTATTTCGTCAATAACGTATGGATACCATTAAAATTTATTCTTATAAATCCGATAGCCTGATATTCAAACTCTGACATAGTATCTCGATGCACAAATGAGGACTTATCCGACATCATTCTCTTTCACCCTGGATGTCAGACGCCACCTCGGTGGCACAATGAAACAGATACGAGTACCCAGACAGTCAGACGGGGCACAAATTATAATTATAAACCTAGAATCTTCTAATGTTACATTCAGTGAGGTCCTAACCAAACGTCCTTGGAAACCTGAAATTTGGTCATGGAAACATATGCTGCGATCTATAGGTGAAGGCTGTCGTGTGACCACCCTCAATGCTAGATGGGCCCAGATCGTACCTGTTAAGCCTAGAATCTTCTAACGTAACTTGCAGAGAGGTCCCAGGCAAATCTCCCTGTAAACTTGAAATAAGGTCATGGTGACCTATATTGTGCGACCTATGGACCGAAAACATTATTTTGACCACCTAGACAGTCAGACGGGGCACAAATTGTATCCATTGTATCCTGACGTTATATTCATTGAGGTTATAGGCAAATGTCCATGGAAGCATTAAACAAGGTCACTGTAACCTTTATTCTGCAACCTATTGGCCAAAAATGTCATGAACACCCTGAATGTTGGATGGGCACAATTAGCCACTGTAAGGCCTAGAATCTTCTTACGCAACATCCGGGGAGGTTCTAGGCACATCTCCTTGGAAACCTGGAAGTAGGTCATGGTGACCAAATACTCTATATTGTGTGAGCTATGCAGATAGAGAACAATTTGTATCCACTTTCCTTGGAACCACCTAATGTATAATCCAGGGAGGTTCTTGGCAAGTCTCCTTTGAATCCTGAAATTAGGTCACTTAAATCTTATAATACATGTCAAAGTCTGCTGAGCGTCATGGTCCAGGGGCCGCTTGTTTTTCTTTAATGCAGGCGCACCTACATGCACATGGTATCCCTTTTTTAAAAACTGCTCTTAAGAAGGCTGTGTGTCCGTATAAGATACATATTTTCAGGGTTATACAGTCATGATTACAGGTTATGTATCCGGTGTCTCAGAAAACTTATTCCATCAAAAAGATCGCATCCGGATTATGTGTTATGTATTCCAGACAACCGTTGAAACGAGTTGAAACATTGTTGAAATCAAAGGCTGGCTATCCGGAGCAACCTACAAAGAGTTTAACAGAGTTTGGGACTCTTGAGGCTCTGTACGGGGTCAGACACTTGCATGAGGCGTAACCCAATTCGAGACCGCTTTTGCGCTCATATTTTGTTGACCAGGACCCTTTCTCCGTTATTAAATAGATTGCCTCTCCAGAGGCACACTTACGACTATTGTAGGACACCTCCATCTGAGGTTTCGCGGCTAGTTTTAAAAAATTAAACATTTAGGCAAATGTATTCATGTTTTGCACGCACTTAAACGGATTATACTGACGGCACAGCCTTACCATGATGTGTCTCTTATCACCTGATCTACTTTTTGCCAACTTTCAACAATTTACTGTCATCAGATTCACTATTTCCGCACGGCAATCCTCTTTTCACCTTTCCAGTGTCCTTCCTTTTCTGAAGTAAGATTCGATTTTGTATTTTTCTTTGTTGTTCAGTGCCTTTCGGTACTCTAACGATACCTCATAAGCCTGCTGCAAACGTGACTCTAAATTCGGTACTGCACTGTTCGTCGTCTCTCAGAGCCTCACTTTCATCTTCACCTCTGCATTTTCAGTGTGTGCAAATTCGATACTACTTTCTAGCTCAGATCTGGTTTCCAATATCTATTTTAAATTGTTCAACATGCTGAATTATTTCTTGCTTCATGTTTTTCATTGCTTGCAACAGTCTAACTTCATTTTTTAAGTTTTCTTTTTAACAAACCTTAGCCTCTTCCGGTTGACTGACTTTGGTAGCAGATTATAATGAAAGCAATGACCCGATCACATTGCAACATTAATGAGGAGGATTTCAAAACATATAAGAAATTGACCTAAGGATTAACATTTTATAGCCCACTACTATTTTTTTTTTAAATATGTACATGTCGTTTGCTTATTCATTTCCGTCTGAAAGTTTCCATTGAAAACTTTGAAAAGTTTTCCAATATAAAAAAATAAAATTCACTTTACCAACCTATATGATCTCTTGATCAAATAAAAAATAAAAACCAACCAAGAGAATTTTATACATTGATGATTGACTCACGTTTAGCATCGCAGACCAGCAGCAACTGTAAAATGAGGTACAGACTGCGCACAGTCGCCACACCACTGGGCATGGTGACGATTTTACACTGAATAAGGGATTGTGTTTAATATATTTGAAAGGCTTCTTTGTGATATTTATCCGACTAATGGCCAGTAAAAGTATATTGGTGTAGCATCCGGTTATACAAACAGGACCAACCAATTTCCTACATTATTACATTCGTAATTAGTTCTCTCCATGCAGATAATGCAAAAAAACAAGCATAACCACACGTCCCTGTGCAATCTATTTCGAGTATTAGCTAATGATAGCTCTTGAACCCATCACAACGAAATATTTACAATATTCCGAGTATGTTTTGACAATTTTAATTTGACGACTGCTGTGCATTTTACCGTACTGTTTTGCTTCTTTATCCACCCTGACCAAGAATTTAAATTTCTTGTACAAATTCGACATGGGATTGTATGGTATGATTGAAATTCGGAGTAAAATTTCGAGCCAAATTGGACTGTTTGTACATATATATGTCAAACTATTGGTTGTACTGCTGACATCTTGTGTTGTAACATGGTACTATTAACTCTTTACTCTTTACAGGCCACTAAAGAGCACTCAAAATGGGCAACTAGAATGCCATGATATTTATAGATTCTTTCAGGACAAAAAAATGCATATTATTTTTAAGTTTCAATGATATTCAATAATGTTCAGCTAACCGGAAATTTAAAATAAATGTAAACAGGAAAGGGTTAAAAAGTTGACGGATGATTTATGCACCTCAGACTCTGAACAGGTGACTAATCCGGAGCTGACAGAGGGAAACGATCTCTCTGAACGACACATGTTCTTCTGATATTTAGGTGAACACACAGGTTAAGCATTGATCCCTGCTGGTCAACTGATGTCGCAAAAGGTATAACCGTAAATATTAAATGTGATTTTTTTCGATAAAATTGAGAAAAAATATGAAAAATAAGACTTAAGTATGAATAGGTAAACTGGTTTGTTTGAAAGTCGCTTTTTCTCTCTTTCAGATATCCATATATAACTGAGAAGCTAACTAAGCTAGACAGACAGTATGTCACTCCTGTTTCTAGCGATTTTTATCTCTTTGGACGTTGCATTTCTTGTTACTTCAGGTAATCATATTTTCTACTCTTTAACTCAGGCACCAATTTTCCCCCTAGCTTGGTAATTAAATAATATAAAGATCGAAAGATATTGAATATGTAAGAGCTTTTGCATATAAATGGATTAACATGCATTGGAATTACTGAGCAGTTTTTAAATTTTTTAAAGGAATTAACAGAACAGAGAGTTTAATCTAATTCACATGAAGGAAATGAAAACCTATCACAATATTTCAGAAATTCAAATTAATTTAAATTTAAAATCTATTTATAAATCGAGAATCTAATGCCTGGTTTGAAATTGTAATATACCAACCGTACATGCCACAGTCAGGGATATTCGTTATGCGAGTACCCATAACTATCATTTTCCGGATTTCTGTTATTTTACTGCTACAACTGCCATGTCATCTTTCATTTATTTCTCTAGAAAAGGAAGGATACCCTCCAAAGAGGTGGCTCCAGGCTGTGTATTTGTGCAGCACTGAAGCAAAAACCCTTCCACATCCGTGGACAATTATTCCTGGAGAAAGATTTAGTCAAAATCCAGAAGGACTGTGGGCTTTAATGCAACGAGTAAGGACGTTCCACTGGACAAACGGGCTACCCTTTCGTAAGATAATAACACAACCCTACGACAACAGCCCATTTCACTTGTGTAAAACATTTCAACTCGACAAAGCATAGCAAGAAAGTTAGGAAGGGTGTTAATTTGTTTGCATTTCAAAATCCTTGTCTATTTGATTTATTTTTTTTAAATATTAGTTTTTGTTAATTTATGCCAAAACAATATAACAAAAAATAAACATAGCAGCCATCGTAGAGAAAAAAAAACGATTCAAATCTTTAAAAATATAATCAGTTAATGGATGGTTGAAGCAAAGTGACTGTTGAAGCAAAGTTTGCCTTCGCTAAACTCAAGCAATGCACCAATTTCTGACTGTTGCTTCTGAGTGTCACTGTGATCCATGCTGTAGCCAAAACGGGTTAATGTCATGCATGACGCTCAAGCAAAATGTACTGATTAAGGAATGTGATATCTTAGGGACCTAAATTTGGATAGACTAAATGGTTGTCTTTGTTCCATATTAAAATATTAACCAAGATGAAGTCGGACCTTACATCTGTTTGTTTCTTTCAGAATTTAAAATAAACAGACTTTGGGTGGAGGATAAAAAGAGAAACTGTGGGGTGTTTTACTTCACAGATAAAACATTTGAATCCGACAAATGTTTAAAAAGACACCGATTCATTTGCCAACTACCAGGTATCAGCGTATACTACATTTCTTGTTAAATGTTCTTTTCTTAAATTCCTCTCTAATGTAAAAAATATTTATCATGCTCTCGCATATACACGAATGAACACACTCGCACAACACACACACGCACACATATATACATATTATATATATATATATATACAGTAGAACCTCGAATTTCCGAATCTCCTTTTTCCGAAAATCCGTTTTTCCGAAACTTAAATAGAGGAACCGAAATTTATCTTTATTTAACGAAAAGTGAAACTAAGACATTCGGAATATATATATTTCCCAAATCACCGAATGTGATTTCGAGGAAAACTGGCTGAGTGTCGATCACTCGCCTTTGAAGGATAACAAATAGCCCGATCAGTGCGTCTTATAAAGATTAATCGGTCATTGAGGGCTATATTGCAAAGCCGTTACGGTGCATGCATTCTTCTGATCAACTGTGCATTGATTGATGCAACACTGTGTCCCGAATTCTGTTCTTTCTATGATTTTTTTCTTTTTGTTTCCCCTTTGGTAAACTATCTCCACCCTTAACAAACCGGAAACACTTGCAAAGAGATGCATGAAAGGTTGAAAGAAAAAAGTCATACAGAACTAATATACAGTTCTGCTCAAGGCATTAATATATTTTATCCAATATACGTTCATGTAATTTTTCATAAAATTGAAAATTGGTTAAGGCAATGTAATTTTATGTTCTGTTGGCAAAAACATGGAATGAGCGATGTGTTTAACCCTCGAGATAATTAGATGAACGCGGGACGGTTCCATTGTAACGGGTTTTGTTCTTGAAGAATGTTCAGCCTGTCCAGAAGACCGGTCCATCGCCCGCTGCTTCACATCTGGAGACACCGCCTTTTCTCTGCATGAAATCAGTTTACCATGGCAAAATGCAAGAAAGCACTGCCAGCAACACTCGCCTAAAGGGGATTTGGTCCAGATGACGAACATGACACATATGATGAACATAATTAATCGTCTGAATCTCAGTAGGTTGGATATCGGTAAGGTCTGGGTTGGCTACCACAAAGATTTCTGGATAAGTGGTATGGATGATGAAGCAGGTGATTTTTTATATCCTGACTCAGTATTTATGTACACCGGATTATTGTGGTTAAAGCATACCTGTGGAGAAAATGTCTGACGAAGTCATTGCCCAACAGTTCCAATAGTGAATCTTTGTTTTAGACGAGATCCCAAGTCCCTCATTGTGTTATTGTTGAGTGGAGAACGCCTTTGTGTAGATTAAACTGAAACGGATCAATTAATACCTACAAAAGCACAAATGAATCAAAAGTTTATATATGTTGAACTTGTTTAAACATTTTTCATCTCACACCAACAAAGAGCAGTCCGTCGTTTTCATATAGCAATAGCTACACGAAAAATGATTGTACACCAGAATAACTCCCTCGCTGAGCGCCTGTCTTTCATGCGATTCCTCAGTGCCAGATGTAAAGATAGCCTGCAGTGTATATCCTGTCTTTTAGAAGAACGTGTACCATGGGCCCCGGGCGAACCCTCGGATGCTGGAGACTGTGCAGTCATCGTCTCTAACGGTACAAGCCAATTTACCAGGGCATCCCTTTGTACTGCCCGCCACGGGTTCCAATGTGTCAACAGTGAGTACTAATACCTTAAATTTTACATACTTTAATCATTTGGTGAAAGTTGTAATACAAGGCGTTCGGTGATGTGTGAAAACAGTGAAAATTGTATTTAAGTTAGAGGGTTCTTCATTGACTAGGGTTCAAATACTGGCAGTACATGAACAATGTCGGGAAAACAAACCTAACAATAATTATAAGTCATAGTCCCCTGAATTCCAGTTAGACCAGGTTCCATTGCATACTATGGTTTAACTCAGTCATAACATAAGGTATAGGTAACTAGCGTGGATTATACTAAACTTGCATCAGGTGCTAATATTGCCTGCTAACCCCATCCAAAACTTTATTAGTCACTTCTTTTCGGTCTTACGACTTGTATGTTTGACTATTATGTTTGGTCAAAGCAACTCATTTCCTGTTCATGCCGAATATTAAGAACAGGTTACGACACCCCGTTGAACCATATAGTGATTTCAGCAAGGTGATACGCTTAGTGGCCCATGGTCGTGTCAAACCCCTCCCAAGAGGGCTTACCTGATTGAGCAAACTAGCCAGCAATTGTTACTGTTTTATCGAGCTCGATATCATGTCCTTTACTTCAATTATTATCTTTGCCTTTATTGGCATGTGCGCCTTCTAAATCAAATAGCAAAAGAAAAATGTGTACTAAAACAATGAAGCAAATCTACTTTTGTGTCATTCTATAAAAATTACTTGTGGAGAAATATGGCAGAATAATAATAAACTTGGAAATTAACTTGTATTTATCTGGGAAAAACATTAACCCAAGAGTAAATGGTGTTTATATTTTTTTAAATTTTTTTAGGAGGTAACCCCTTCCATTATTTATATGCTCTCTTATCTAATTCCATTTCGGTTTGGGACTACGTGACAGGGCGATGGCACTCGCTTCCTATCATATTATTTTTTAACCTGGTGTCACCCAGGGCCGGTTTCTACCACACCTGCGGGTCCTGGGTCCCCATCGCTTCGGTTGAGATTTGAACTCCAGGCTTTGAGAACTAAGCTCTGCCCCTGAGCCACAGATGCCAGTATAAATGGCGTTTATATTATGATAATTACAGTCGAGCATTTTGCGAGAATCACTTGTTGTTGCCGTCTTACCTATATTCGCGACTATCTGCCCCGTTATTGAACACAGTTTGGTGTAATGCTAGTTTTTCCACAAACAGCCTTTATTAAACTGTCAAAATTAAATTCTATGATCTTGCCTGGGGACTTAGGAATTCAGAATTTCAGCTATGCCCTACATGTGCCGTCAGACTGCAGCTTCTTTAAGTCACCGACTGAGGAGAGAGTTACAGTATAACCTCAATGAGGGTGGAACAATTCTTGGGAATGGTCACTTATGTCTACGAGAAATTACCACTATCATTGCTTTTTAAAATGGCCTGTGTGTTGCAAAATATGTTGCTGATACAAATAAACATCTGTTAAAATATCCTGAATACAAGCCACGTTGTTTCATCCGTTCAGCCAACAGAATAGATACAAGTCCACCAGCTGTGACGTCCTCCTTAGTTGACAGCTTCTCAGACACAGGCATATTTCAGGAGAATGCATCAGTAGCAGTGGTGTCAGTGGGAGATCAAACTTCCTCACTCGAACCAAGTCAGTGCTCTTTTCTTAAACACTATTTTGCAGCCTATTTTGTACTCTGCTTATCCGCGCTAGCTCTACATGACTTCCTTAGCCAAAACCTTTAATTAAGATAATTATCCGAAATTATTCGATACATTTTGTGTTGATGTGAATTTTTCTAAAAATTTAGTTTGTTTCCCGCCAAATGCCATGATGTGTAACCACTTAATGATATTATAATGACATTCTCAATGATAGGTGCACACTTACTGTTGTGATAAAAATAATGCGTTTATAAAGACAGTTTCTCTTTTCAAGGTGCCGAACTGATCGTCCTTCCATTTTTTGCAACTTTTTTAATTCTCTTTGGCGCTGCCATTTGTTGGCGTCACAAACGTATAGTAGTAAGTTTTGTTTTCATATTACTATCTGTAAGTAAGGGTGTATCTGTGTTAAAATGCAGTAATAACTGTACAAATGGAATCAAAACAAAGTAAAATATATCTATTTTTCCTTAACTTTTTCATTATTTCGCGTTACATTGTGCAGTGTGCTTTACGGTTAGTTTAAGTCACATTACTGGATACTTTGGATATCAGCCGATTGATCGTTGTTTGTAACTAAGATTTATTAAACCAATTAATTCTTACATGCGGTTGTTGTTAGAAAGTTCTGCTCACGGTGCTGGCAAATCTAACGTCACATACACTTGATTACGTTTTGTATGTCTGTGGTCATTTCTCGTCACTTCATGTCATGAATTGTGATCCGCCACTGATTATACATCATTTGTCCACACTTGATTTCCTAAAATAGAAGTATTATTTTTTTGGGGGGGGGGGATGTTGAGATTCAGTTCGATAGTTTTCTGGAGACATATTGTATCTGAAATGCCTGTTATTACCGATTATCGCCCAAGAGCACCTTGGCCTTGAGAACGTTCAAGATTTTTTATGAAAGTATCTCAAACGTAGGACTACATTCATCGTCTATGTTGTAATGAACACGCCACACGTTGTGATTTTAAATACATGATATTGCCAAGTTTTTCGTGTAAATGGAGGGGGGGGGGACAAATTGCTGATGCAACCGGAAGCCCGTTTTCTGTAGGCATGCGTGATTCAGCAGGACGCATTTTCACTGGCGCAATTGACTGTCCTCGCGTTATTCTCATTTGTTCAAATAATTAGAGACAATCATTGTTACGTATCAGGATGATAACTAGATTAAATGAAACTTGCAACACTTCACGCAAATCGTGAATTATAGATCGTGTGTAACTTCACCTAGAATCATTTTTCGAGGCGGTTCTAATGCAAATCGCGCTAAATGCCGCAATTTGCCAATACTGTCTTTTCAAGCTCAAGCAACAATTTTAATTTTAATCCTTAATATAATTCAGAACCATCGATAATAAAGTGTTATGTCCAGTTTATAATTAGATTAATTAGGCTGCACGTTAGGGGCGCTAGTTGTGTGCCGGCGGCTTTTCAGACAAGCAGTCATTTAATTAATACGTCGATTCACGCGACAACTAACGATATCCTGTATTCCCTTTATTTTTTATTGTATAATCTTTTATTTTTCATGTTAATACGAGCTCATACTACTGAGCCTTGGGAATGAAAGACGGTTTCCGAAAAGGAATTTTCAGGTGTCACCAGTTAGAACATGTCTTATAAGCATCACCTCTCTGTGCAAATGATAGCCCAGTTTATGGTCAAGTTTAACTTCATCTATGTAATCTCCTGAATACGATACAATAATTCTAATCATGTCAAACTTCTTACATATATTGTATCAAGAAAATCTTTAAAAAATTCTATCATTTTTTATAGAAAAGAGGAGAATATCACTACGAAGTCGTTCCGGCGAAGAATAATTATAGTATATTAACGGCTGAGAAGAAAGGTCACTTTCGGGTGTAATACTGGGATCATGTCACTACGGTACGGGGAACCGCTCGGGTGAACTTTCCGAGAGTTCAGTTGGAGGTTTGTCTCCAATGGGAAGTTGGAGCATAGATGAAAATCATCCGTGCATAGCTCGAAAAATTGTGCTTAAGCATATGAAATGTTCATCGTTATGGTCCCTGAAATCACTCTATGATTTGACCGAATGGAGCCCTAAGATTGTTGTGTGCAGTGGCCGAAATTTCTTCTCGTGTCATTCAAAAGGACTGTTCTACAACAATGCATAAAGTTGTTCATCTTACCAAGCGGGCAAGTTGTCACTGATTCAATGGTAAAACAATGCTGACCCTTGATTTAAAAAAAATATTGAAATGCCATTGTATTTCAAAGTTTATTCATCCTTTACGTAAAAATTGCAAGAACTTTCAGTCCTGGTCGATTATGTCAATATTGAAAGACTGTTGAAAATATTAAGTATTGGATGAATAAAAAGGATCTTTTGAGTATTTATATTTTATTTACACAAGAACATTAAAATATAGCTTGATGCAGTGACTTTGCAATATACAATGCAGTGCTGAAGCTTGGCATTCATGATATGATAATTCATAACGCATGTCAGACATTGTCATGTCTGTAAGGCATGGCAGTATATTTACACCATAACAAAGTAAATGTAGAATACACATGTAACGTCACATAGCATGGTAATGCCACTTTGAAAGCATTTGTGATGGAAAAAAATAGCAAACGCATCAGTAGTCATAAATAAAGTAGTAAATATTTCCAGTCTTTGTTGTTTGTCTGGGTGACCAGTCTTGTTATTTACTGTTTCTTTCTTTAGCTTTTCCACATACACTTCGCCATGGCGCAGACAGCCGTACCTTGTGCTCATACCAATATAACCGAATGGCTTTGCTCCCTAGAAGTATGACACCTGCATAAAGACTGAAGGAGCACTTGAATAACTCGCCTTTTACGAATTCACTGTACACCATATGGAAATCAGTCTTTATCGCTACATATGAGATCAATCTTTCGTGCTGAATTAATTGACAAGCAATTTATATAACATCATAATCTTGGGAATCTTCGATCCATACCAAGTGCAATCTGATCACTGCTTTGTGGGATGTGCAGTGGAAATCATGCCAGAAGTAAGTTAACAAGATAGTCATGTGTTATGGATCCCATACCTGCAAACCCCTAGTGAACAATAAATTACTTTGATTTTGGGTTACATACAAGATCATATCAACAAGCCGATATATAACCACTAGAGGACGGGACAATTTCCATCCAGTTACACATCAGCTGAAGTTATACCCACTTATGAAACAGAAAAATCTTCCAATGATGCAAATACACAATAGGCCAGTATCTCATTCGGATTATTTGGATAAAATTTCATTAGACGTAGTATCGGATCCAATGTCCGCTATCTCAATATGTCCAGTACTTTGTGGATTGTCTTGATTTGCATGTTGATCAAAGATAGTTCGACAATGACCTATTTTTATCCTTTTGTATTCGAATTACAGAGAATGCCACAGATATTAGTCTTGAATTTCCAATAGAATATCCTTCGAAAGAATGAATGTTTCCATAATTAAACATGGAAAGACTAAATTTACATACTTATATCAAGAAGTTTGTAAGACAAGTGATCCTCCTCTTTTTTTAGCCCAATAGCTATCTGAACAGACAGGGACCAGTCAAAGAAATGGCTCTTAATTGTTGCCTTTGACAGAGAAACCAAACGTTCTCTCACTGTATCGCTCGTATAGTGTCAGTACTGCCACCTCTCGATTTCTTCTATAACTAATAACAACTCTCTGACCCTCTTATTTAGTGAGTTACCGTCTGTCGGTACATGGACCTTCCTGGATGTCAAGTTAGAAGATTCCAGGTCCAGCAGTTACGATTTGTGCCCTGTTAAAAGATGACAGCTTCTTTGAAGGTATCAAAACAGAGAAAAAAAAGCGTAAAAAATTGAGAATAAAATACAGGTGGCGCCACCAGTTTGCAGGAACTGATGGAACACTCCATGATCAATATTCATGCAAAAAATAATGGTGGTCAAGGCAGTAGTTATTCAGGTACTGAAGCTTTTGTATCAATTTATTTTATTATTCTAGGCGGTACTTACGAGACCCATAGCTCGTAGAATATGCATAACGGAAACCTAATTTCAAGTTTCCAAAGAGATTTTTTATGGACCTCCTTGGATGTCAAGTTAGAAGATTCCAGGTCCAGCAGTTACGATTTGTGCCCTAATAACAGATGACAGCTTCTTTGAATGTATCAAAAACAGAGAAAAAAAAGCGTAAAAATTTGAAGAAAAAAAATACAGGTGGCGCCACCAGTCTGCAGAAACTGATGAAACACTCCATGATCAATATTCATGCAAAAAATCATCATGGTCAAGGCAGAAGTTATTCAGGTGCTGAAGCTTTTGTATCAATTTTTTTATTATTGTGGGGGGGGGGGGTACTTACGAGACCCATAGCTCGGAGAATATGGGTAAGAGAGACCTAATTTCAGGGTTCCATGGAGATTTTTTTTTATGGACTTCCCTTGATGTTTAGTAAGAAGATTCCAGGTCCAGCGGTTACGAGTTGTGCCCTGTTAATGGACGGCCAGACGGACGCCGGACAAAGAGTGATCGCTATAGCTCAGATTTTCAATCACCTGAGCTAAAAATCATTTTAAGGTTACATACGTGTTAAATGCCGTGGATAAACCGATAGCATTAGCATCTTGTTGAACAATCAGTTTAAAGTGATCTAGTTGGTCTGATATAACCCGTTCTTGTATAAGGCCAAGATTCAGACCAAAGAGAGCTTCGACAGAGTGTGTCGCATGTTTAAAATTTGGGCTGGGTGCACAAAGGAATACCACGCCCTCATTGGTCTGATTGTGCTTCTGTGCTCTGTTCGGCCCTGGTGTTCGAAACCAGAGATTCCTGCTATACGAAGCAGCGAGGAGCGTAGTCCCAGTGTCCTTTATTGTACTGAGAGAACATTCGAACGTGTATGTCATTGGGGAAAAAAAACCTTCCATTTTCATGGTTTAACCAAATCAGAGCTAGCCTGTTGCAGAGCGAGGTAAGCATAACCATAGTGTTCGACAGATTTAATCTCCATACCTTTAAATCACTTTTGTATGAATTTATATCCACTCAAAAGGTAGAACAAAAGATTAAACACCTGATTAAACCAAATCTCTCTGGTCAATAATAATCCATGCTCGATTGAATATAAGGAAAAAAGAATGTCGAGTGAATATTTATGGACATATTGTGCAAATATTGTTAAAGGATTCATGAATCTTGGCTGATTTGTTACATTTGAAATATGCAAGACATCCAAAATCAATTTAATTGGCACGCCGATATAATGACCCTTAATAAATACAGTCTGGTCTGATTTGATTGTATTATGAAGATACTTCTCAATATATTGACCCAGGATTTTACCGAGTACGTTTAATTGATCTCGAAGCTATATTTCTTAAATCCTTTCACTCAACAAGTGCTTGGTTTTGAGAAGATGTAAGGAATCAATACTATAGTTTTCATTCAAACAATCTGATTTCTAAGAGACTACATATTTCTCCTGTGATCTGTTTTTTAGGTTTCTCCACACATATAAACAACCAGTATCTACAAGAACAAGTAGGAGTTCATTTTCACTTTCTTTTACTGAGAAACAATGTTTTCAAAGTTAGTCAATTCATGTTACTAGTTCCCTTTGTTGTTTACCAATTGACCTGTTTTGGGGATTTGATCTTTAGTCAACTGATCAAAACCAAAATGGCTCTCCTTTCATGTTTATTATCCTTGTTTGGGGGTTATCGTGCATATGCAAGATTTGGTCTCTGTTCACGCAGACTTAAAACTGTTATGGTAAACGGAGTGCCAAGATGGCTTAACTGGAAATTATTTGAATGTAACCAAAAGTGAACTTAAGACTTGAGACAATAACATATTATTGAAACACAATATACCCTGTAATCTCAAGCTTACCACCCGTGATACCTCCTAAATCGTATTGTTATTTAATATATTTGCAGTGAAAGACATGGATGTTGGAAAGTTATATACTACAAGTACATGTATTGTTATATCTCAATCCCATTTTTCCAGACAAGTCAAAGGCACCTATACTGATACACTGTAGTCCAGAGAAGAACAGGTTGGGTTATACTTCCGTCACATGTCCATGTCTAAAATTTTCTTTCAAATTGAAGACCTTTGGCAAACCTGTTTAATCTTAGATATATTAAACCAATTGTTTACCGCAATACACGGATCATGAACTTCTTTGCCAGCATACTGTGGAATCAGAGGGTTCGTGGGCTAAAACTTCGTTTTTGTGTTTATGCAAATATGACATATCGTGGGGTTTTTGAATTCGTGGTAAAAGAAAGAAAATTTTACCAATCTACATGCACGCAATAAAGACGCGAATACATATCCGTAATACAACTGTGGTCAGTGTTGAACAAAAAAGCCTCGAACGACCCGAGCCTTCCCAGGGAATCGTTCAACCGTACCGGACACGTGACGGACCATTTATCGACTAATAATTATCACACCCGGCCACACAATGCTCACAGAAAACATAACCTTCGCTTGATCAGAGGAAAATGAAATGGTACCGGTCTCAAGAAACTCTTTAAACTTATCAATCTAATATTTACATGTAGCATTATCAAGGAAGGTGCTCTCAGACAAGAGATTCGTTCGACGTTCAATGAACCAACTATTTGAAGATTTTAAATGATAAAAATCGACTTAGTGATCGGAAACTTTACTCTTCACATAATTAACGGTACATAATATGTAGACTAGTATCCTATTATGTGACATTAAGATACCGCTCACATTTATATTCAACAAGTGTCGCAATATACCGCGTGTCATTACGAAATGTTCAATTTTTCTTAGAGCATCAACAAACAATTTGATTCTGTTAATAAAATATGTGGTAAGTAGGTTTTGAAATAAAAATTTTGTCTTATCTATTCCTTATTAATTTACATATGATCTTTAGCCATGTCAAAGTTAAGCCGGTCTTCATTATAATAAATATAAGCGCCATTTGTCGTATTTGGGAAGAAATTAAACTGGTCTTCAAGTTCAAAATAATGAACGGTTCAAAGAAGCTAGAAATAGACGCCTGGTCCGGAACACAGCAGACGACCTTTACGCGCAGTGCGCATGCGCATGGTCTGTTACACCCGTACCTCTCTGCTAAAGTTCTCGCTATACATATATCTGAGCTGCTTCGTCCCCGTCAGGTAGGTTTTTGTCTTTGTAAATCTGCAAAGAAAATAAGAACATTTATTGGATTAGCATAGGATATTGATTATCTTATATGATGATTAGCATATTTCCCCGCCATGCTTTGTGTCACTGTTTACTCATGGTTTTTACCAAACGCAGTAATTTAAATACCATGCGCGCGTTGTTCCTTTATCAAACATAAACGTAGTCTATAGATAATCCCTCGGTAACAACATTTTTCTCAGTGGTCAGTTATGTTTTATCAACCATCGGTTGTCAAGCTTATGTGACCAGATAATCGTGATCTCAAAATCGTATGTCTGCAGTAGGGAGTACTCAAGTATTAGAGTGTGGGTAATACATACTGAGTACTCGAGACCAAAATGTGGACTTAAGTACTTGTGTGCATGTGTACATGTATATGTTCTGACACTTCCTATCTTTTGCTACATAAAAACCAAATAGCCCAAGTCTAAAATAGCTAATTTCTTGCCCAAAAATAATTTATCACTAAATAAAGTTTGTATATATGTTGTACCTTTAAACAGATGTCCAATTATCTTTTATATAGTTGCCATGGCAACGAGCACAAGAGACCAAGTCGGGTAATACCTATCGAATACTCGTGTTTTAAATAGTTGGTACCCGTTGCACCCCTTGTCTGCAGTGATATATATATATATATATATATATATATATATATATATATATATATATATATTTATATATATTCTAAGCTTATTATAATATAATACACCTACAGTTATTTCACGTGGAAACTTTTTTTTATTTCTCGCCAGAAGACCATAAATATCAGTTGGACAATATAATATAAAATAGCGAATTCTGTTACATGATTATGACCAAATATAAGATACATTCAATATAATAATCAATCTATTTACACTTCCGCCTTCCCTTACCTTAGGGAAATATCAAGCGCATATATAAAGAAGGTGCACCCAGTCTATAATCCCACTTTTCCATACCTGTTGATAACAACTGTCAGGAGTGTATGACTTAGTTTTAGAAAATTTTATCATAATTGCTTAACGCCGAGGGGGTCATGGCTCTTTGAGCAGTGACACCCCCCCCCCCCCCCCCCCCTATGAGCCCCTGCAATGTGCTTGGATGATGTTTTTGCCACACAAACAGTTTTGTTCTACTAACAAATCTATGGTGCCAGAGGGCGTTTTTATTTTCTAAATTGCCAGCTTGCCCAGAATATAAAAATAAATGCCCTAGTTCTTAGAATGGGGTATATGATCAGCACAAAATTTAGTCCATTTCCAAAATGGTTCAAGCTAATTTTATGGAGAGTGTGCCAAAGCACAAATTAGCAATATTACTAAGAACCTGACATTCATTTGCAAATAAAGTGATCCACGGGAGCGGCGAATCCGTAGAACAATAACTTAAAGTGACCACCCTTTGTCCACTGTCCGTCAGGCCGTCTGCCGTCCGTCCGTTATCAAGGCACACATCGTAACTGTTACATCTAAGAACTTCTTACTTAATGTTCTCCTAGGTACTTGGTAAATCATTTTGCATCACAAAAATCATGCCCAAATTACCCCAATTCTTTGAGTTACGTGCTTTATTTTGTATTTTAACATTTAGAAAATGGATATGGTACAGTGCTCTGGGCTACAAATCAAAACGTTAACACTCAACACCAACATTGAGCGTCAAACGCACATATAGGATTGTTTTCATGTCAAATGGAGAAAATCGGTTCAGCTAGTTCTAAAGAACTGTTGTGGACAAAAGTGCAAAATTTTAAAATTTTGGCCTTTTGATATACATTATTCATACTTTAGATAAAATGTTTCAGTTATGATGGCATGGACCTGTCTGAAATATGGTTAGCTTATTGATAATAGATAGCCCTTTCAGTTGTACAAGACTGGTGGTGCATTAAATCTAATGCACAGATTGAAAAAAAACCTGCATCATTTACACATGTACATATGTCTATCAAGATGGAAATTTGAAAAAAAAAATATTTTGATAATTTCTTCACAACTGCCAGAGACACAATTGAAAACATTAAAATGACAATAATCTAAGTAGAATGTCTCAGAGTCAGAGATCAGCTGGGCGCGATGACCCCTGAGTCACTATTTTTTGTATGGCCTCAATTTACCTGTAAGCTGCAGCTGTGTCTGTTAATTTAATCTTGGTCAAATAACAGCGGGGTCCGATCGTATTAGGACTCATGTACACTACACATTTGACCAAAGCACTTATTAAACACCAAGTGTTTTGTACTTTATATGGAAAATGTTTAGGGGGAATGAGGACTGGGCCCTTAGTAAGGGTACCACTTTGTGTTCTTGCTTCAAATTTGTTGGATAATTTTAATAACTTTGGAAAATGCACAAACTATTATGTTCATTATATGCACTAGTTCAAGAATTGAAGCGAACTGTCATTTTTTCCCTGGCAAGCTTGTAACAAGCTTTTAACGGTACCGGTGAATGAATTAAACAAGTTAAAATTCGCTCGCTTACAACCATTATTTTTTTATCTTAGGGTCCGTATAGTACAATTATCAAAATGTTACATGCAGAAATGTTTACGTACATAGTTTGTGCTATATGCACAGTAGCAATTCTCAATTGATAAGAAATAAAAGCATCTTTAAACGACAAGATATTATATATTGTATGTTTTGCTATGCAGACTTATAATTAATTTACATAATATATACTTACCAGAGAATAGCTTAGAACCTCGTCAAATTCTAACCGAAATAAATAGTTGAGAGTGTCCTGTAATAAGCTGATGCACTGAAAAAAATCAAAGGAAAATAAGCAAAACTACACGTATATTGAGAGAGAATGCACATAACTCTATGAAGACAGCTTGGGGGGGGGGGGTGCATGTTCACTCATCCACAGAGATAGAGAGAGAGAGGAAATATACACACAAGCATGCATGTGTACGTAAGTGTAAACGTAGATGTGATGAGCCGTACGCCCAAATTGAAGACTCTGCATAGAACCCTCTCAGCTTCCATGTGTTGTACTACATTGTAAGGCTTTTTAGTTACACGGGTTAACCTACTCATTGGCTTTACAAAGCCTGGTCCTGATATCTATGCAATTCTCCTCGTCGCCCTTTGTCACAATAGTAAATAGTTCTTCATTAAAATATAGGGTACTGATCAAGATTATAATTTAATGGATTGTAACCTTAACCCGCCACGAAGTTTAATTAATATAAATGAAATAACTGATACCTTTTTGCGTAAAGTTGCAATTAAACAAAACAGCCAACGAACCCCGCGGAACGCATAATAGCGGAGGTATTATTACTCGAGAATCGGCAATATTACAAAGTGAGGTATATATATGTTCAGATTAAGAATGGGTGAAAAAGTACTAATTATTGTAAACAGGTTAACACATTCACCATTTTTTGTGGAAAGTCTGGGTCATTAGCTCCGGTTTTTATTGTTGTGAAATAATGTTCCGGGGGCAATTTTATGCATTCAACAACTTGTTGCACATGGAAGGATAATGGAGTGAAATGTAGCTAAGGTAAACATGACCCATATGTTTTTATTTATTTGAAAATAACCCATGCAAAAAATTTCACTTCATATATTTAGTGTTTGAAATTACAGGAAACATTATCATCAATTTTGTATGCAAACTTGAAGCGGTTAGCAACTGAAACACTAGGCTCATATACTTGGGTTGTCAGTTTTTTTATAAAAAATAAATTAAAAAATGCAATAAAATGTTAAACATTTATGAACTGTATGCAAAAAATCATGTCTTCCTTGTGTGTAATGCATTTATCATTTTTTTTAAATAAAAATAAATGGTACCCCTTTGGAGCCATCTGTGATATTGGCAGGGCCTAATATGGCTTTGTGTGCAGGGACGATCAGAATATGCGTAGGGAGACCCTCGGCTATTGTCAGCTGTACAAGCAAACTCAGAAAGGTATCTCTGATCTGTGTCTGACCGCTAAGAGCAGGGTAGTCTGTCACTGAAATGTACAATATGTGAAAGGTCGTTGATATTAAATGTGATTTTTTTGTGTTTGATTTTCATGTTTCGATATCTATATAAGTAACAATTTTCACATAGTCATATATAGAAAAGTAAGAATGGTCATTAAGCCCTAGGCTACAGTTAACACATTAAAACAGGCCTTATCGTTAAGTTCATTTTAATCCGGGGACCGGGGGAGGGGGGTGCAGGCATAAATTTCCCCAATAAAATATCCTCTCCGCACCCCTGCGCAGTTTCCCGGCTTCTAATATAATGAAGGTTTGCTTGATTACAACATTGTGCAATACACCCACATTATAGTTATTAATAAGTAATGCGAGCATGAAAATCGACAAATGACTCTTCTTTGAAATACAACACATGGTTGCTTACGAGAAGTGATGTGGCCAGCAAGCAATGTGAAAATGAAATAAATAGACCAAACTTTTAGAGTTGTCAGATTTAGCGAATGAACAAGCGAAAAACGAATGCGATATACATATTCTATATACCAACTTGTACTTACATGGTCGGTCGGTGTTGAGTATATTTTCATACATTTTATACTTTTGATCAGGTCCATGATCCAAGTGTAAAGCTGACAGAACAATAATTCTCCGGACAGAACTGAAAACAAATCTTAAGCAATCAAAGTGGCCATGAAATCATGAATCACAGACATTTTGATTAACTGCATGGATCCCACATCCACAGTACATACCCTAGCATTGCTTCTTAGTCACGATATTAAAATTTTGCGATTTCAACTATATCAGTATATCGCGAGGGTTCAATTTTCGCGATGTTACTATACAATAAAATAAACAAGGTGCATGTAAATATATTCTATTGTATGTGTTTTTTTTAAATGTTATCAAAACAAGCGAGACCCTTTAAACAAAAAATCTGAAAATGATCAATCATTTTAGACAGACATTGTAAAAGATCTCATATTATTTACAGTATCGGTCTTTTACTCATGAATAACATTATATGTCTGTCAATATAAATAATATTATAGTTTTGCCTTGTAATGCTCTATCATAGAAAATGTATATTAGATGCAAATGAGACTACAGGATGAATGAATGTTCACCTGTGCATTCGGGGCGTCTTATTCAGGACGGTTTTATTTTCGTGATAATAACATTTTTCGAATATCGAGATTTTGATAACAACGAGAAAAATAACTGACAGTTTCTACGCCAATATGGAAAATCCCTGAACGGTTTCCTCTGTCATACGACCCCTCTCTTATACGAACAACACTCTCTGATTGGCAGCTGTGTATTACAAGTCCCTCTCTAACAATTTTGTATTGAGAATGCACGTCTTTTACAGACACTATTACGGACACCGCCCTATTACTCAATATCACTCTGTTACAAACACATCTCTAATACTGACACCCTGTACAATAGTGGTGAGGCTATATCGGTACATCGCGAAACGATTATTCGCATATTGCGTATCGCGATACAGTTTTGCAATATCGATATTTACGATATTTTGTAAACATGTATACAAGAAAAGTTAAAATAACGTTTCTGCTCCAACCCATCTAAAACCCATCTAAATGGATTGGAGTTAATGATAAGTCTTAAGACGTGTAGTAGGAAATTACCAAGCAGACCTGATTTATACCATAGACCAAAGTTCCGTCTAGGACTGCATGTCTGCTAGATGATTTATTGGTATACAAAACATTTCCATACAACTAAAAGAAAGAAAGGCTGAACATGGCCATAATAATTAATCATTCACGCCTTCCTCACACATTATGATAACTGCAGGAAGATAAACACTCAATTAGGTATAATGGTTATAGGCCTGCAGTCCTTGCCATGTGGTACACGGCTGTGATTTTGCATACCATCAATTCCTCTGTAAGCTTAACCACAGCCCTGAGTTTATTCAGTGACGCAACGCCCCAGGATGTAATCGACAAGCATCGCGTCACTATGCGCTGTGACGCACCGCACAGGCATGACCCTGACAACAAAGTGTGCGTGTACGCCTTTGAAGTGTCTTACTTGAGTACCTCGTGAAAAAAGAGAGACTATACACGGTTGGTTGTGTTGATAACATGAGTGACCATTAAATAAAATACATTGAACCGGCCTGCCTTCCTATTGACCTTCGGGCTGATACTTTTATCTGAAGGCCAGTATGGAAGCAATATGAAACAGGCAAGTAAATAACATAGAACTACGGCACCTTTGTGAACACAGGTCCAGGATTCTGTTTATGACATGGTGGCTCTTCTCCCCAGGTACGACAGAGTTTATTACAATCAATGAAAACTGAAAAAAACATACAGAGGCCAAAACACAATGATAAGCAGTAAACACGTAATATATGAACTTTATCAAGTAAGACCTAAAACCTAATACTACTCATCCGATGAAAATAAAATCTGACAGTTAAGGCAGTACAAAAATATATTGTTTTACTGATTCGCCATTCCCTTTTAGTGGATTTTTTGTATTTGCAAATGAATACCAGGCGCTTGGTAATGTTGGTAATTTGTGCTATGACACAAATTTAATAAAATTATTCTTAAAGGTATGTCAAATAGACTATATTTAGTTTTAATCATATATAATAATGCAAAAATTTAAGAAAAGTTTTGTATTTTTAAGTAAGCGGACAAAATTCCTTATATTGTGTCTTCATCTGGTAAAAATGAAGAGAAGGAAATTCTCGCTCGCGCCAAATTCTTTGTCCGTCAAACTCTGTGGAATAGTAAATGTTTTTGTGTGGCCGATAGAAATAGTCTACCTTGTCATTAAGTTACGCTCTCTTTTGGAAATTCAATATAATGAATTCAAAATGAAACAGGAGAAAACATTCCGATATACGGTATTTCGACATTTCGTAGACAGTCTAAGCTTATGACCCAAAACTAAAAACATTTAATGACACATGGGTGACGTCATAATGTTATCTCTTCATATTATTTTCACATAGGATACGTCACTCATAATTCCCTCATTTCACATAGATAATCAGGTATAAATGTTAACTTTAAATGACAAACTTGAATGACCCCACGGTTTTTGCAGCTATTATTATTATATTGCAGACATATTTAAATACCAAGCATATTATTTCAAACTTCTTGTGAGACATCGCCATGGTACCTACTCTGATAAAGCCAACTTTTAGTTACTAGTAAAATAAATGACAAAATCATCGCGACAATTTTTGTTAGAAAATAAAAAAAAAAAAAAATATACTTGAATACTCGAGTATGAGTCTCGATGGCCTATGATTGCTTAGTCATAAACAATACTTACCGCATCATATTTAGTGTTTAATATCTGTAGGGGTGTCACGTGACGGTCAGTGATTGGGTCATCAAAGACTGATGCTTGACGTAAACCAGGTAAGTGAGGTACAGAGAAATCATGGACCTGTGTCTCCATCTTTATGCCAAGGAGAGCTCGGCTGTGTGAAGAAAAGGTCAAAGGTCACAATGTAGACGTTATTCCTTCCATAAAAAAAAACAAAAGTAGTAACACTTTTTAAACAGCTCATATATTAATTGCCACGTGAGGCAAAATTCCATCAGGTTTTAAAAGCAGAGCACAGCCACCTGTGATTGACAATATGGCAGCTCTGATCAGATTGGGCACGGTGGCATTTTAGACAAAAATCAGGGCTCGAAATATAGGTGTACATATATACATATATAATACACTCTCTCTCTCTCTCTCTCTCTCTCTCTCTCTCTCTCTCATGGTGTGTGTGTGTTACTGACCTGTCAATCAAAATATTTATATTTAAACACATACATATGTATAAACTATTATATATAACTTTATATATATATATATATATATATATATATATATATATATATATATATATATATATATATATATAAGCCTTCATATTCAGTACTTTCTATTTGGATGCACTGAGTGCACCAGTGCTTATTGTTAAATGTGCACAGACTTGTCATGTTTAGTAAAGAAGAAACCATACACCAGAGATCACACAACTGATCAAATTGTTTGCAGAGGCTGCGGGCGAAAATAGCCCGCGATCGATTTAAGTGGTGCATTCTGTTTCTGTATAGATCTTATGGCGGACAGCCGCTGTTAAAGTGTGCATATATAAAACAGAACCAACCTTCCCGCCGCAGATAAATCATTGTACCCGATGATTACCGTCTTCTTCAACTCAATGTCACCCTCCCTCACTTCCTCCATCTAACCGACAGGCTTTAACCCTCCTGTATACCTATAGGCCTATGTATATAGGTACATATAGGATGTCGACGGTGACGTTTGTGAACTGCTATGTTTACTCCTGAGACAGCGCGCGAGTGGCGAAACTACAGTAAACAAACCAGGGTTTATATGTGTGGTTAGCATTGATCTCAAAGGCTAAGCCGCGACACAGCCACTGACGTACGGCTTGATACCAAAATGGAACATACTGCCTGACAGGGATTCCTGTAAAAGACGCCACTTTGTTGAGTTCAGCCTTAATTAAATATTGCTAATTTACATGTGTGTAAATATGTAGGGATGAGTATTTAGAATCTTTCAACCTTGTTGTTTATGGGCCCTCTGGTATGGCATAACAGTTGTAGTAATCTGAACTATTTTCTAGAGTACATTGATATGAGCAACAAGCGAATCACAGGTCACCGTCTTAGAATCTGTAGGTCACAGGGTCCCATTAATATTCATGAGTTACATGGCAGTGGGTGGCTTGGCCTGCCTCCGTTCTGTGGTTATGGTCTGACTCACGTATGATTTTTACTATACATTATTATTGTAAATAAAGCATTATTGCATACATACCTGACCATAGCTCAAGCACATTTGTCTGAGAGACCATAAAAAAACCCTGTTTAAGTATAATTTAAATACTGAGAAAGCGGTGCCTCATAAAACTCATTTGAGAACTATGAGCCTAGTTCTCTCCAAGTCTGAAGATGGCAGCACTTCTCAGGGCAAACTGGAATAATCTATGGTGGTCGCAAGGGACTTTTTCACGGAACCCCTTTATGGTCACGCCTCAGATATACACCTGTGTGAGCTTGAACGGTGGGGAATGATGCAACGTTTGTCCTAAGGGGTAATTTTCCTTATTTCTCCATAAATCTATGTAAATATATGTAATTATAATTAAACAATGTATGATTTATAAATATGTAATTTTCAAAAAGAAAGGCAAGGTGAAGTAAGGGTATCGATTTGCAACATTTACTCCATGGAACAGAACACAGGGTATCGATGTAATCTGTAAATGCGTCTGATCCTTTGTATCACCGACTACTTGTAACGTTTTGCCTTATTAGATGAGTTATCACCGAGTATTTACATTGATGTATTGTCTCAAACTAAATCACATAGAGTTCTGAAAGACTTCTTTGGCTCAAGGGTGAACACAGGAATCAAAGCTGGGAGATTTGAGTTCGAATCTCAGACGAGGCGATGAGATTTTTCATGGTCAGCTGCCACCCAGGATGAACGTTCTGTAGGCTTAATGGGAAGATCGTGCTTAACAACGAATTTTCACTCACAAACGAGTGCGCCTTTCGGGGGTTCATCGGTGGTATGATCCAGCAATGGGAACGATTACACACCCAGGACCTGCAGGTACAGTGGTCCGGGGGACTGGGTAACACCACGACATAAAATGAGCGACCGCGTATTAAACTGCCCTGTCACGGAGTCCGAAACCGGAAAGGAATTCATAAGATGTACATATACTAAAGCTAGCATTTGTAAATGGAGGCGATTACCTCCAACAAAAACATGAAGAAAAAAAAAACTTTTGAAAGGTATCATTTTGTTGGAACATAATGTTCTTAAGTTCAGGCAGGATCTAATTTCAGTCCCGCTATACTCAAGGCAAATGTTACGTGTTTTACGCCGGTTGTCGGGAGGGTTCATGCCTTTGGGTAAAGCAATCCCTTGGAGTGTGAACTCTGATTCGATATTCCCTTTGTCACCAGTTAAATAACTTTGATTCCTGTCGACTTGGCACATGCTTTCGCTTCTCAACTATTTACAATATATTGTTACCGGAAAGTACACCGCAAAGTAGATCTGAATGTTTCATGGTATATGTAATTTATATAATGTATTACGTAATGTATTTCATTGATTTCGCCTATTTTTAAAATTGTTGTGGTTCATACTTGTAATATATCTGTATGTCTTGGAATAAAGTCCATTTCAAATGCTACTCCAGGCAGGTCGAGTTCGACCTTAAAACGTACAGTCCGAAAATTGCGCTTTCTCTCGATGACTTTTGTGTGTTGAATTTCAGGTTTCGCTGGTTCTGAACCATAACATTTACTTGAATTAAAAATCTACATTTTTAGATTTGTATAGACTAAGTGTAGCATACTATCAGGTGTGATAGTTAGTAAAGGCCCTTATGTACACATTCTTAATCCTTACGCACGATGGCAAAGTTCAAGTGTTTGATTGTTTAGGATCATTTTGCCAAATAAAGTGCAGGCCCTGACCTCGGGCAATAGTCTCGTAGCACGAATCAATTAAGTGTAGGACACAGGGACAAGACTCCACAAGAGGTGCATGTATATAAATAAGTGTCATTATGACTGGGATATGAATAAAGAATAGTAATACTTATGGGTCCTCACACGCCAGCGATAGGACGGTCGTCTTTATAAAACAAAACAATTAAAAAGCCACAAGATGAACTTTGTAATAGTTGGTATCATAATAATCAAAATCATTTATATTTATATATCACAATCATAATAATCATTAAAATCATATCCACGAAGGATATTATATCTTTTCATCGGTTTTTTAATAAGAAAACACTACTAAAACGGATTCCAAGAAACTTTCTGCAAGGCAGTGGGCTGCTGCATTAGAATTTGACGCGGCTCCTGTTAATGATCATTATCCAGTAAGTTATTTTTTTTTTGCCTTAGAGGAGATATGCCCTCCCCTTAGTTAAAAGGGGAATTAATCATCATTAAAATATAGTCAAATGCTTGCTCTCCCTCCAATTTTAACCGTTACGCTTATATCGGAACGCCGATATTCATGACGGGGTACCTTGTGTATTCGGATTCTCACAGGGCAGCCAATTAAAAGCTGTGGTATATAAGAATTCACTAAATATTATATAGTGTACTTGAATTCATCTCAGGGCATGTGTACCTAGTGCTATAAATTGACCTATCCACCATGGCCCAAATGCTCCACCCTTTTAACCTATTTATTTTTATGAGCCGCTAAAACTCTCATACACAGTAGATCATCCATGCCCATGGTAGCGAGAGCTGATATTTTGGATTATATGTCTCATACAAATTACATGCCAGGTAAGATACTATCATTCACTCGGTAGTCGGAGGAATGGCTCCTGCAACCTATGGTCTAGAACTATTTAAACTGTCTCCTTTGTATAAAAAATATCCCGGAAAACATGCTGACATGGGTACTACCTACTGGTACAGACTTCACGTGTTCTGTTTGGCAGAGCTCTGCCAAATTATTATGCAAAGTTTGTTTTTGTTAGATGCTTGACGCTGTACAATGCTTACGGTCATCTGATTGGTTGCTTGTTAGTCCAATGCTAATAATTATTCATTGAATGAACATGCGATTAAGGTCACATAGAGTTCATGGATAGGAAATTCGGGAAGGCGGATGAATATTATATCTAATCTTTCTCATATATTAACAAGAATGCCCTTGTAGAGCGAATTCCCCTACCAGCACCTGGGTTACAACCAAACGCACAATAAAATCTAATCAGCCCATTTCCCACCATCACACATTATTTCATTGAGATTCATTGGAAATAGTAAATGATAACGTGTACAAGCATGATAGCTAGAGATGATCCTATAACAACAGTTAAGTAAAATATCGTTTACAGATTTTGTGTTATGAAAAAAGTTCATAAATACATCAATCGAAAAAAAACTCTAAACAGGTTTAAATTGATATATATACTTCATGCATCTAACGTTTACTTTAAATGATTATTGGGCTGATTTCTATTAAGGGGATTGTGCCAGAGATGCTTCCTTACAGAAGCATTCTCTTGTTGCAAAAATCAGCTGTACCAATCATGGGCGTGGTTTTTTTTTATTTTATTAAGTTCATATTCTCTAAAATACATTGAATCTGACATATTAGTCATGACAGTTCAACCCGAACGCTATATTTTCATGATGTGGCAACAGGTTTCCGTGTTAAAGGTTGTATGATACAGTTCTTAGTTCAGGTTTAGGGTGTATTGTACATTTCTAACTTTCATGTTAAGGGATGAACGGGGCAGTTGTGTCACGCACTCAGTGACTGCTTGATCTGTTCAATATACCTGGAACTTCGCCGTCTTCTACAGGGTCTACGTATACATCGTAATGTCCTGGTTAACCTGCACTGAGGATGGGCTGAGCACAGCGGTAAAAGCAAGGCGACTCTGCGTCTTAACATATGAAAACAGAAACATTAAGATGACATTTAAGGACAACATACATATATATCTGAGGTTTGATGGAAAGCTGTCAGCCTGTCTGTGGCTTCGTTCTTCTCTCTATCTGAGAAGTTCCACATTTGCTTTGACCGGAATCATATTTTTACAACTTTATTTTCCTGAATTTCCTGTTAATTCTTCGCCCATCTTACTATAAGGGATATTTATGTAACGTAGTTAAATGGGCATCTTTATCCCTTACTTCGATTTGTCTCTGTACTCAACGTAAAGGCTTTTTTTAAGGACATGAAAACGAAGGGTTAAGAATAATCTGCTCTGCTCAAGGGAGAGAGCCTGGTGATTTGAGTTCAAATGAAAGCTGTGGAACGATGATATAACCAAGGAACGGTCCTCACAGCTCCCGGGAAGAATGTGGCACACGGCATTGCACCAAGAGTGCGTCGTTTGGGATTTCTTGGTTTTATTACACGGCAATGAGATGACTGACATTCAGGGACCGCAGGTGAGGTTGATAATCGGCCGGCATAAAATGACCGGCAGCGAGTGTCATCTAGTCCTAAATGATATTTGCATATGCACGTATGTGTGTTGGAAATAAAATAAGTCTTCATTGAATACCGGTTGGGGTTACAACCCTAAGTAACTATTATTTCCTTACAGTTACGAACGTGAAGTTGAAATACCACGTTCCCTCTCTTCCTATCACCATATACCACTTGAAAACCTGACACCATAACAATGACAACCACTTCACCTCTATGTTTAACGGGAGTTTATTCACCTCTTTTTTATTCCCTTTAAGTCAAAGGAATACATGTATTAGGAGAACTCTAAAATGAAATTATGCAGTTTTCTAGAGGTAGTTTTTCTGAAAAGGCTGAAAAAAGTTTCCTTTATTAAACAAGAGCGCATACCTACATATAACTATAGACCGAAACCTCAACCTTATAAAAGAGAGCGCCTAGATAACCCCCTTGGCTAATTCAATTAAAGAGTTTGTTACATGCAGAAGTGTGTTAACCTGATTTACCTAATTGTCATATAATTAAATAAATTATATTATTTTCAGTCAATGATGAGACTCTACGGTCAGATGATTGCCAATTTTATCCACTATGGTAAATGATTTTTCGGAATATCGAAAAGATAACTTCCTTTCCCGCTGTTTTTCCAAAAAAAATCTGATCACCTATCTCTACGTCACACGAAAGGACACGTTGTTTGGTCCGATCTTCCTTCCCCCTATGTTTTCTCTCAGCATCTTTGTCTCTTGAAATAGTATTACTGGCTTAACTGTGGCAATATACATATGCAATTTCGACAAAACAGGAGCTCTACTGGACTTATTGGTCTGGTACAATAAGGAGTTGCGATGTAAGCTTAGAGGAATTTATACAACTCTCTCCTCCAGTCATATCCTTTTGCTTGAGTATGAAAAGAAAACGTTGAGTATGGAGCGGCTCAGTCGCCCTATTTCTCCATTAGCTTGGGACCAATGAGGAGTTGTACACCTGTGTTCGGTGTCATTTTTGTCATATTCCTCAAATCTGTGTGATAAAAAAATCTCTCCCGTTGTCGGTCTTAAGTGACAGGGGTATCCAAACTTTGAAAACATATCGTGTAATGAATCAATTATTTTTCACTGATGATAGTCTTTAAGGCAGTCGCCTCTAGAAATATACTGTAGTAATCAACAACCAAAAGTATACAACGAACCGGATGTGAGTGTCCCATAAAGCCCCTGGTCGGGTGTTCCAAGGGACCGTCTGACAACAGGTTCGGCTCTGGAGGGCAGGTTCGGCTCTGGAGGGCAGGCTTATCATTTGACAACCGTGACAACTTATGCAATTACTTTCAGCAGTACGCTCCATACCATACCACCACCCTTCCTATCTTAATCTGTATTTAATTTTAAGTATTCCTTGTTTTCCTTCGTGGGCTAATGAAAAAAGTGCTTTCTCAGGGAGGTTGGTATTGCTATCCTCTATTGTCTTAATCTTCTCTATTTTTCAGTGTTCTGGCACCAGCTGTCTCAGCAAATCAACCAAACATATTTATCAGTGAAACTGGCCCTTTTATTTGCAGTACCTTAACCAAAGTCTTGACAGCGCGTCAGCAGCCACTTCTTTTTTTCTTTCGTACTACATGTTCAGTTTAAGGGTAAAATACGTATAGGTTCTTGTATCTTGGCGTACTGCAGGCAAGTCTTCTACGTGCTCTACATCTATTCGAGCCGAGTATAATAATGTAGTTTTTTATGTGCTAAGAGCCCCTTTTCCATTAATATTAAAATCGAGCCGTTTTCGAATGCTTCACGGCACAGTAAAATGACCGCAGAAGAAAAAGTACAATGTTTGCAGTCACCTAACGGTAACTTGCGTGTCAAAACCAGACATATATAATAGATACAATCCACAGTCATGTCAGCCCAGTTCATCCTCGACACAACCTGCACCGCCTGGCATCTTTAATAGCACATCCGTTTAATCCCTAAGCTCTCACATGCCCAACCGAATTACATTCAGACAATACATTTTGCACGTAAAGATAATATAAATATATATACCATAAATACTACAACTATTAATGTATTTTAACCTGTACTATAAATATCTGTATATAGCTATAGCGAGGACTCTTCTTCACTCTTTTTGGACATGGCGGGTACATGGCGTTACTACACATACCGGTAGGAACTAATCAACAAATGTGTTGCTTTTTCCTTTTGAACCATGGTTCACCTGATAACAAAATCTGGAAAAAAAATGTATAACATGGTGTTCAGGAATAACAGGATTTCATGATTTATAAAATACTGGAATAGGGGAATACAAATAGATAATGCTACGGAACCTAATATCAACAGATCACGTAAGCGAGATGAACACAAAACTGCCAAGGAGATAAAAAAATCAGATTCTGTAACACTAGGCAGCGTGAAACGTCTAGGAGAATGAACAAAGAAGTCAGTGGTTTTTTTTAAACAAATAACTATAATTTATTCTTAAAACAACCCAAACATTATAATACACTAAATCAATACAATAACACAGTATAACAGCTGTATAACAACAAATCAATACAATCACACAGTAAAATAACCAAAGTACCCAGTACATGGATACCACCACTGTCACAGCGATAAGTCCTTTAAAATGTATAGGCCGGACGAACAGTTCACACAAATTCTCTCGGAGAATAACATACCAATGTAAAGCTCTTGTAACAATCCCGAATGAATACTGAAGACCAAATAAGGTTCGTCACAAATCCAGAAGAAAATCTATAATTGCCGCACTTCTTGGAATATGTCCATCAAACTGACTAACACGCTTCTGTGTCCACTGGAATATATTCTCTCACCTCTCTCTCGGCTTTAAAACACAGCCCCCTATTTATAACTTCTTACCTCCAGCCGAGAACCTTCCATTGCTCGAACAATCTAAAGAATCTAACACAGTACACACGCTCAAAGAACATACTAGAACAAAGAACGCTGTGTATCTAAGGTTCAACCAATGCAGATTAAACCGAGCCTGGAACATCCGGCCAGGCGAGGCCGCTACAACACGAGCTACGCGTGGCACACAAACAAAATGCCAACAACACATGGAACATCCGTGTGCACAATAAAACAATCATCTGTAAGACCGCTGCACACAATAAAAGGGGCACCTGTCACAGCTTGCTCAGCAATTATTGCGACATAACCTTTTTTCAGTCTAAAATTAACAATTAAGTGTGTGAAAACTTGTTCGATACAACATTATAGGATAAGAGTCATAAAGGTGGGCCTAAAGTGAACTATTTCTATTTTGTGAACAATTTAAGATATTTGATCGTCGAAGTAACCTGTCACCTATAACATTCAAGATCAAACAGCTGGATATATGCATAAGTTCACATTTATTATAAACAGCTTTGCACATATGATGACCTTCAGTGTGTTAAATAGGTCTCCATGTTTACACACTGTTAGTATCATGTCCTTTATCATTGATTAAGTTGGTGCTGGGGTTTCGCGAGAGCAAGTTAAAAATTATCAAGTCCTTAAACTTGCCTTAATGTATCTCTTGTACTTTGAAACCTTGACTATCAAAATGAGTGTAAAATGCAAATGTCATCCAGTCCACATCTGTTCTCTCAAATACATTGATGTTAGGTTTCCTTAATTTTAACCCACTTACCTTAATTTATATAGAAATAGAATCCTTGTAATGATTTTTAGTGATTTGAGGAATGTCCCGAGTCCAGCCTGAGTCCAGACCACTCGAGTTTGAGTCCAAGTGAAAATTCATTTGGTGCGAGTCCGAGTCTTTTGGCTAAGACTACATATATATCCCAGGCAGGATCCTAATCAAATTGTACTGTGTGCTACGCAGACAAATGCGCAAACTAAATTGTTTGATCACAAATGAGCTCTGCTCGCTCGAACAAAGGCGGTCCTTAATATCAGTGAACAGCTCTCTGGTTATAGAAATAAATATGATCAAGTCCAATTTCACTAAAATCCCTTTATTTCCTTTTAAGTTAATTTACCAACCTATAAGCAAACCAAATAACCTAATACCCAAACCCATGTAAATTCACAATACCTCCTTTCAGTGTATAAATATGAAGCACCTATAAGTACTTTATTTATTGTATTTATATGTACTTTATTTAATTTATATGGATTGTACAAACAGTTATTATAGCTTAATTCGAGGCACTCTCCATGGCTCAGTGTGTGGCATTGAGTAGTACCAAGAAGTGGAGGAAACCGGAGAAAACCACCGGACATGGACGGGCCACTCCATTCCACTATCGAACACACGGAGAGACCGGTAATAAACTGATAACATATATTTAGAATACATAAAACTAATTTTTACATCGGGAACATATTCTAAAACCAAATAAATCCATGAAAGGCAATGGTTTGTTTTAACCCATATTCAACAGCAAACAAAAGAGGTTATTATTAGTATTCATTAAAGAAATTTTTTCTCTCTATTAGGCAAAGCGTCAATTTAAATAAACAATATTTGTATCATAATCTCTTTATCTGTGGATCACTGAGGGAAAGTAGCTTGTCATGAGGTGCTGCACTCCTCACCCCCGTTTGTTCTATTTGTCTTTTTGTTTGTTTGGCATATTTACGGGTTTATCCGCTTACACAAATGTTTTATTTATACAGTACAAAATGGTACACATAAAATGTTGGCCTTAAAAAAATTAATTAAAAATAAACACCTCATGTAAAGAATAATATTCACACAGATTTATCATTGTAGAATAAAAAACAACAAATTTAAGCACCTGACAATAAATGAAATTTCAATCAATTTGCTCTTCATTTTTTTTTTTTTTCGATGGAGGAAGTATGATCCTAGCGATAGAACACATTGGGAATGTAACATATGTCAAAATTAAAAACAACAGGATATGGCTCTCAAAGTCGTCCAGGGTAAACATAAATTGAGGCACGTGTACTGCAGGTGACGGTAGTGCTCCTTTCCCAATTTATCGGGACACTTTAGACACTTTAAAACATATAGGCCAAGTTAAGCTGGAGTCCAGTATGCTGATTCTGACCAACATACTTGATAACAAACGACCGACATATATGTGTGTGTATAATGCTTCATATAATATATAAAAAATGAATTTTTTCCCAATGCAGGCTAGAGACTCTTTTAGACCTTTCCCTACGGTCTTAGCATTTTCCCTTTCATTCTCTGTACTCATAGTTATATATTGCTTTTATTCAGCAGTTGTTGGCAGTCTTTAAGGTGTTATTATCGTCAAAGCGGAGCCTGTGAGTCCGGGGCTATGCATTAGTTCCCAGATCATCATTAGTGTGCAATTACCAAACCAGTATTATAAGATAAGTAATGGTTCATCTTAAACGATCTGTTACCGCAGGTTAAAGTCATGACGTCAATCACGAACACTTTGTCTAAACCAGTATTATGGATACTTTGAAGGCAAACATTGGTTAATATTTACTTGAAATTTTCAAGAATTATTCCACATGTTAAAAAAAGAAGAGGATATTACTATATTACTATGAAAACAGGAAAAAGGTTTCATCAAGATGAGGTAACTGTATTTTCAAGATCTCAAGCGTGCTACATTATATAAGTTTGCTTTATAAATCCACTTGTTGAAAGTGGCTTAACTGTAGTACACTAATAGTTTTTGTACGACATCTGAGGTATAGCGATCATCCTTTGTTCGTAGTCCATCCGGCCGTCCACCCAGCCATTAACAGGGCACACAACGTAACCATAAGATCTAGAGACTTCTAACTGTACATCCTGGATAAGAGGGGATGAATATTGTCCACCCTGTGCATCAAGGAGGGATTTGTTCCTATTTTGTAGTCTTGTGGCTTTATATATATATATATATATATATATATATATATATATATATATGTTTTTTTGTGGCGAGGAAAGTATATTTAGTACCCTCGAATGTAGTTGAGTATTCATTTTGCTGTCACATTGGTTATTTCAATGTCAAATGAGAAGCCAGTCATCAGTTGGACCTCCTGCATCTGAATTCAAACCTGGACATGTGATATATATGGACCAAAGGTAAGCCAGATATTGATGAACTGTGAAAAAAACTGAGGACTTGTGACAACTTAAATTGGAATCATATGGTATTGATGATATCAGTTTGTATAACTACAGAAATTGCTACTCAGAAAATGTTGGAAAAATAAAGGAAATAGAAAGGTATATAAAACAACGTGGGAAGCAAACACTTCAGGTAAAGTTCAACGAAGTAGACAATCAGAGTTGAATGTAAAAATTACCCGCAACTTTCAGAATTGTAAAAGAAATAGCTTCGTCTTTGTCAAGCACAGTTCATTATTCTTTTGCTAGCTAATTGAACACTCTCTATAGAAAGACCGGGTGTTTTTGTCATTTATCAATTAATAATGGATAGATTAATAATTTAACTAAGTTACCATTATCCTGACCCCATTGCTCGTAAAGCATGATGGCAGAGCTCTAGACACCATGTCATGAGATATGAGATCATGATGATGACCAAGTAAAATAAGTTCAGTCTCATCATAGCATGTTATGACAAATATTACAGTAATCATACGATTACTGCCTTCACGTAAAAAAATGTTCCGCTTCTAACTTTAAACCATGTAGGTTGAATTAGGCCAAATCAATTACCAAACGATTCAAAAATGTCAAAATTATAATTTTACTACCTGGGTGTTTAGTTTTAGTTTAAAGTGAAATTACCAATTTAAAATTTCATGCGAATACAAGATAAATTCAGGGATATTTTATTGTATGTGGCATTTTTAACTCTTCTATTTTTTTTTAAATATACATTATTAATAATTTTTTTACAGGCTCCTGAAAGACCTTTCCAGAGACGCTTTGCATGAGTATCATATTGGTTAAGGAGAAGCCATAAGATATTTTTAAGATACCCTAACCCCTTATCATGCACCAGTTCTCTGCAAAACTGATACAACAGTTCGATAGTACTTCTCCCCAAGCAGTGGCCAATGGTTGTCAAACGACCATGATATCAAGTCAAACCTTAGCTGTTGGTTTGGTTGAAGCCATTTTTACCGGTCCGTGCTCCTAGGTTTCTTTTATTGACCTTAAATCCTTATTTTTACTTAACCCCGCTAACATTTACATTTAATGTTATATGTGTGTTGCTACTTATGAACCTGAAGAACCACCGACCAAGTACATGTTTCTATACACGTTATAATTGTAAAGTTAAAAAATCAGGGGAAAATTTCTCCAATACAAACAGTAATCAAAGAACTTATGATGTTTCTTACAATATATCCTTCATGTTCTAATTTGGTCTTGTATCTACTTCCGGAATTATGTTAAATATAATAACTTATTATATGTTTTTGATTGGAAAACACGAACAACAAGTAATCTTATTACATGCCTTTTATTATGCGAAGTTACTTCAGCCCAATAAACTTAAGATGTTGCATGTTTTTATTTACGTATTCTTCTATTAGTGTCCACCTTTTCCTTTTCCCTTTCCTCCACTGCCGAGGCCTGGTCGATCAACAAGGCATGCTTAAACAAAGAAATCATAAATGCAAAATGCATATGTTAAGTATACTCTAACGTTCTCAAATTCTCACTCTAACATGCCTTGCCGAACTCACAGTATACAAATAGGGGTACTTCATCTCATAGTATATAGTATATTAGCTGGATCCTCTCTTGCCGGTAGGGCTTAAAGAGTATTTTATCATAACATATAGACCTGAATGCACTCACAGAGCGTATACCTTCTACAACACATCGGGCCACATTCATACCCTCCTAAAAAAATAAAATACTTCCTCGAAAAAAAATTACGAAATTGAGGTAAAAAATTTAAGGCCAGTAAAAACCAACAACCCGCTCAAGCAACGCAGGCAGTCGCACGAAAAGAGTTGTTTGTTGTTTTGGACATCGCTGTATATTTCACCCAATATCTATGATGACGATGTCACCATGATAACCTCAGTGATCTGTTAATCCTCCAAAATGAAGGTACCATGCTTGTCCATGAAATATCTAAAAAAGTTCCCTGTTTATTGTAATAAACGTGTGTTCGATAGTGGGTCAGAATCTGGTCGAAGTGATTAAATTTTACAGAGGACAAGCTTACTTTTGGAATTTTTTTTTCAGAAAGGAAAACAATACGGCAAAAAAGGGGGCGAATCGGATAGGTAGAACACCATATCCGCAATTTCAATGTGTCGATCATTCTGAAATAATTATTAAACTTTTATATACTTTGACTAACCTTCCTGCAAAATGTAAGGAAAATGCCCTGAGAACTGTGGAAAACGCACACACGCAAACCTGGCTTGGTCACATATTCCCCTACCGCCGTCATGGTTAATTGTGAAAAATATCAATGACTACCATGTACTCTATATCCGCATACGTACAAATGACAGGGTTAATATCTCTTTATTTTTCTCCGTATATTTCGTGATCCTAACCTTCAATTCCTGGATCTGACCAGGTCATCGTATTTTAATTAGGGAGAACAATATGATGTATTCTTGATACTTACGTTCAACGGCGGGGATTACTAACATTGCATTCGGATCCACGCAGGCTTGACGCAGCAGCGGCGTGTACAGCTCGACAGCTTTCTCTTCCTTCTTGTTATGTTCTTTGCGGTAGTAGACTTCAAAGTCCGGAGTAAAACATTCATCCCAGACAAAGTTATCACAGATGAAGAAGATTAAGTAGTTGTTTGACAGGTGCATGATCCGGACCCTCGCAAGGGGGTTGATTGCTGATAAAAATAGATCCAGTAAAACAAGGTGAAATAAATATTTTAAGGATATAAATCGTAGTAAGAAACCTGGTTTTACGATCCTTTAGTAAAACCACATTAGCGAAACTGTTATAGAGAAATAAATGGTCAGTTTGAAAGGGGGTTTTAGTGTTTCAAGATTGTTTGAATTACATAGAATTTTTATTGTCAGATGTCCGATGAAGCCTGATATTAACCAATAGATAAACTATAAATGTATGAATATATCAACATAAATATAAATTTAAATATTAATGGGTGTATACATTAAATTAAGATTTAATGTGATAAAAAAGAAACGGGAACAAAGTTTTCCATTAATAATTTTGTTGATACTACAAACCACAAGAGTCTATAGTTTCTGGTAATAATATGATCATGGTTTATTTTTATTTTTCTTAATGTTGATCTTACGGTAACAATGTAGTATACTGGCGCTGAATTTAAACAAAAATCGCATTAAGGACTTTTTCCTCTCAACTGAGTGAATGAGCTTTCATGTCTTATTGAAGTGTTCCATCTCTGACTAAAGGATTGTTCATGAAAAGATAAAGAGTAATATATGAAAATATACAGTATGTCCATTGGCAAAATAAAAACAATCATTTTTTGGGATGCGTTCGCCTTAAGACATTTTTTACTTCATTATTATCGCAGTTTACTAAAAAAATACAAGTCACGTTTTTGTATCTAATCATAAGTTGGATGTCAGAGAGGTCATCACCTCCCAGGCATAACTTAAACATTATCTTGTATATATGTAAAACGCAGAAAACACAAATAGATTGAAAATGATAAGACTGGCATAAGGCTATACGCTGTATGGTGCAGTTTTATGTTCTCCTGTTAAAGTGATATATATTTCAATGTTCTCGAGTGTAGTACTGCAGGTTATTGTTAAAAATTCACGTGTTAAATATTTGTTGTTTAAGGCTGCATGATAAAAATCTCCTGTTTAAATTTGTACGGTTGATCTCTGAGTTCAAGTGATTTTGAAGTTCTTGTGCTTTAGGATGTACAGTAGAGTTTAAAGTTTACACGTTTGTTTGATTGGCTGTAATGTGGGATCAGCTCTATCTACCTGAAACCACGTTGTATTGTCCCGGCTCTCCAACGTTAAAGATATTCTCAGAATAGATGTAGTAGCAAGGTGACTCTGGGTCATCCCTAAATGGAGAAATCAAACAAAGATGAGTAGGCAAAGATATTAAATAAAACATACACATATGCAAATATTACAAATCGCGCCAATGTTTATATAAAAAAATTGGTCATGAGTTCTTGCTTCTCCGTTCGTGTATATAGGGGCCACCTGATAAAAGGTGCCCCTGACAGGTGCCCAAAATGATCGGCTGCCGGTACCAAACGACGGACCAGGTTGCCTTTGGTCTAACGTGGTAGAGTAGATATGTGAGATATTGAGGCGCACTCATTGTATTCGAACTCAGGTAAACAACAAAGAGAAGGCAGTATCTAGGCAACAGTGGATATATATTAACAAAAATTACAGAATTCCAAACCACCTACCAAATATGGTTCCCAGTCTGTTACGCCTTACAAAAGTAAGAATATAACCCATGGTTAAAAGCACTGGCTTAAAAAAGTAGTTAAATACAGAAGCCAATTTAAACAGTCTCGAGAGGTCCTAAACTGGTAGTACCGGACTTAAGTGGCGGTACTGGACTCCAACTGGTGTCACTGGTACCAAACGGGCGGCACTAGACCCCGTCTCGCGGCACTGCATCCCGAGTGACGGCATTGGACTCAACTGGCAGCACTGTACCCCATCTGGCGGCACTAGACCCCAAATGGCGGCACTGGACCCCGAAGGACTGATGCTGAATTCTCACTCTGTGTATGTGCCCCCTTAAAATAGCCTACTACCCTGAAAGCTCATCCAAATTCACGTCTAATACAGTACATTCGACCCGCATTCTCCTTAGGTGTATCTATATTCAAGAGCGAGCTGAATGATATATAGGATGGGAACAATACGAAACAGCGGATGACCCTAATTGAATACCCCTATTGTCTCACGACACAATGACTCTAGCCCTCGTACCGATTTTCCTCACAATAAGCAAAAATGTAGACAAAATAGGGCGAGTCTGAACAGTAAAACGATTGACTTTGTGACAATAAGGTCCGTTGAAATGAGCTGTTCTCCCCCCCCCCATCTCTCTCTCTCTCTCTCTCTCTCTCTCTCTCTCTCTCTCACACAAACACACACACACAGATTAACATTAAGTCTGACTGAGCTCTATTTCCAATGCGTATAGCCCTACAGAACGAGTACTAGAGCTCTTTCAATTCGAAACAGAAATGGAGTTCTTCACTTGTATATTATCTGGTTTTGCAGTTTTACAAAAGAAGTATCTCTTTCTTGCAATTCTGAACCCAGTAACAAAGTTAAAGTACCACGCCCACTCTGGCTGAATCATCACATGCCACGGACAATATGGTACTACAGCAGGCACAACCAAGTACCTTCCATGAAAGTATAATAACTAATGTTCACTGCCTATATGGAGAAGTGATAATATTAGAATTCGTAACAACCTCTTTGTAATGTTGTAAAGAAAACATAGTATTTCTTCCCAAAATGCTGAAAGCAAACCAAGAGAAAACGGCTGAAGGTTTTTGAAAACAAAAAAAAAGTCCCAGCCCTTCCAAATTCAAACATTTTTTATAGTTGATGAGAAAAGATCAATCTGTTGTATAACACGCAGAGATTTTATTCAATTAAGTATCGTATTTTTCATTTAAACAAAGATAACTACACACCAAAATTGTTCACTTCTTTTTTTGTGACAGCCCTTCCAAATTCAAACATTTTTTTTTATAGTAGATGAGAAAAGATCAATCTGTTGTATAACACGCAGAGATTTTATTCAATTAAGTATCGTATTTTTCATTTAAACAAAGATAACTACATACCTAAATTGTTCGATTCTTTTTTGGGACACACATCAATAAAGAAGTGTTGTTTTTAAGGTTATTTCCCTATATTATTGTCATTAATAATAAATAGGCAAATGCAGCAAATATTCATATTTCAGTTTATGAATGAAAGGGATTACCTCATGTATTCATCGAAATACACTTCGCCGTTTTCATCTCTGTGAAGGTCGAGGACCAAATCGCGCCTATGTGGAGGATGCCACCAGCGATATGCAATCCACTGGCCCAGCAGCTATTATATAAATCAATTATTTCCATCATTATTGATTGGAAATATAAGAAAAAAATCTAAATCCCGAAATCATATATAGCTGGTCTGCAATACCGGTTCGACCTGCAGCTGATATTAAAATATCTTTAGTTAATAACTTTTAAACACGTCATTGAGATATTAATGACAACCCATGTCCATGTATATGGCCGTACCTCGCTAAATGAGTAACAACTACTACAATATAGAACTTATCCTATGTCCATGTATTGAATCCCACTCATGTATACCATAGTACTGATTACATAGAGAGCCAGCTTAGAGACATACATAGAGAGGAACCTTCATTAAATCAAATTAACTACCTTATCGTGATTGTCTTTCTCCATGAGTTATGTTTTAAAAAGTTACAATAATGAATGGAGAGCACATAAGAACACATGTATCTAATGATTAGTTTACTCCTTATACAGGTCAAGGAAACTGAACAAACTTTCACTATCACGCTAATTCTAATGTCTATTCCATAAATGCCACAAAGTGCAATGCGTATCAATGTATGTAAAAATAAATACATAGCAAATTATATCACGTTATCTCACTGACTTTTAGTGAACAAATTCATATAGGAAATATAGATAGAATTAAAAATATCACGACGCTTTTTGTTTTATTTTAGATCATTTATAAAAAAAATGTACTTCCGTTAAAATCTCGTGTCGTTACTTACTAATGAATCTCCACTTACTAAATTCCACTTACCAAATTTTCGTTGAAGTTGGGGTCCAAAGGAATTTCACTCATGTTACAGCCGCCTAGGCGAGAAGCAAAATATTCAAATTTTCATGGCGGTCATACTGTTTTGTATAATAACCTTATTTTTTACCAGTAATGAGATCGATCCACACCATCCAAGTAAGAGTGAAAGTCCGAGTTAAGGCCTCTCGAGTCCGTGCCCGAGTCCTTGAGATTCAAGAGAAAGTCAACCTTCTAAGAGTAAGAGTAATTTGGAACACGAGTCCAAGAACTAGTCCAAAACATATATTCTAAAAAAAGCAACTTGAAATGGAATTTCAGATTATCATGTAATTGTTGCTGTTAGTTCACAGTTGTTTAAACTATAATGCTTAATTACGTTTATAGCTTCCAATGCTGAGCAAAGCTTGGTATATATATTGTTATCATTTTTTAATATTCTGTTACAGCAGTTCGCTCATGTACACAAGATGTAACATCTGAGTAGGTATATTTTTATATTGAACTCGAGATGAACTCGGCCTGATTTCCCCAGGTCCTTACCTCCAAATCCGAGTACAAGTGTGAGTCCCTAAAATGCACTCGAGTCCGACATCACTGACTCATGCGTAAAATTCTAAATGCAGAGCAACTATTTTATCCTATATGAGACAATTTCAAATGTACCCCACATGATCTTTCGATTTTTGTAAAATCTTCAAATCACCAGAGCTCTAAGTTAGCTTTCTGATTACATAAAAGAGGTTTCAAAAGTGTCAACTGCAATCAGTATTCTGACAAAAAGTGCTTTCAGAATATTGTTATATCATGAAACCGGCACTGGCATCTTGCATTTCCTATTTAAAATGAACTGGTCGGAATATTCGCCTAACTTTTGATCGCTATGGGCGTACTTGCCTTGCAATATGGACGATCGCATTTCAAGGTTGGGATGCCCCCAGACACTTTAGATTATAATTAAGATACGAAAGATTTGTCCAGTCCTGACACGCAGGTTAGGACTTAATTCAGGCAGAAATAAACCATATGTTCAAAATTAACATTTTACACAAATTGGTTTGTTGGGATAATCACTGTATATGTGTCCCATAAAAAAAAAGGAGTGCATAGTAATGAATATGTTTCTGGGATAGCCATTAAATTCAGATTAGGCTTAAACCCAAAAATTTAAATCCATTTCCAAGGAAAATCTTACAAAAATCAATGCAAGGCAGATATGGAACCGTGTTAATTACATGCTGTGCTTGCGACAGCCATTAATTTAAAGTTTGCCAGAAAATGTAATGTCATATTCAAATGACTGTGTAAGGAATTGAGTTTATGGGCGAACAGAGTTCACTGAAAACAAGTGACCCATGGGTCATGACGCTCAGCTGACTGTGAAGAGATCCACAAAAGGAAATTTTGTCATCTGAATGGTAGTATATACCCATTGAACTGAAGCATCAAACAGATTAACCAACAGGCCAAGATTGTGTCTGTATTTATATATCTAAAAAAAAGAGAAAAATGCGTAAAAAATACAGGTGGCTCCACCAGTCTGCAGAAACTAATAAAAAGACTTAATGGTCAATATGCATGCAAAGAATCATGGTGATCTCTGCATTAGTTGTTCAGATACTTCAGCTTTTGTATAAAATTTTCCATTATTCTGAGGGATACGTCGGAGTCCTATAGCTTGAAGGATATGGGTAACAGAGACCTAATTTCAGGTTTCCACAGACACTTTTCATGGGCTTCTTGCATGACACGAATGAAGATTCTAGGTCCAGTTGTTACAATTTATGCCATGAAAACAGATGACAGCATCTTTAAAGGTCTCAAAAATAGAGAAAAAAATTTGAAAAATTGAATAAAATATAGGTGGCACCACCGGTCTGCAGAAACTGATGAAACACTCCATAATCAATATCCATGCAAAGAATCATGGTGATCTCTGCATTAGTTGTTCAGATACTTCAGCTTTTGTATCAAATTTTTCATTATTCCTAGGGATACTTCGGAGTCCTATAGCTTGAAGGATATGGGAAACAGAGACCTAATTTCAGGTTTCCACAGACATTTTTCATGGGACTCCTTGCATGACAGGAATGAAGATTCTAGGTCCAGTTGTTACGATTTGTACCCTGTTGACTGATAACCACATCTTTAAAGGTCTCAAAAATAGAGAGAAAAAATCGTAAAAATTTGAAAAAATAGAGGTGGCGCACCCAGTCTGCAGAAACTGATGGAACACCTCATGATCAATATGTATGCAAAAATCATTACCATCAGTGTTGTAGTTATTGAGATACTGCAGTTTTGGTATCAATTTTTTCATTATTATTAGGGGTATATTTGAGAGCCATACAGCTTAAGGGATATGGGTAACAGAGACCTAATTTCAGTTTTCCATGGAGACTTTTCATTGGTCTCCCTGTGTGTCAAGAATGAAGATTCTAGGTCCAGTCTATATTGTGCCCTGTTAACAGATGTTCATATCCTTAAAGGTCGCAAAAGTAGAGAAAAAAAATTGTTAAAAAAACCCGGACAAGTATAGGTGGTGCCACCAGTCTGCAGAAACTGATGAAACATTCCATGATCATTATCCATTCAAACAATTATGGTGATCTGTGCATTAGTTGTTCAGATACTTCAGCTGTTGTATCAAATTTTCCATTATTCCGAGTTGTACTTTGGAGTGCCATAGCTCAAAGGATATGGGTAACAGAGACCTTATTTCAGGTTTCCATGCAGACTTTTCATGGGTTTCCCTGTGTGTCAAGAATGAAGATTCTAGATCCTGTCGTTTCGATTTGTACCCTGTTGACAGATAAATACATCCTTAAAGGTCTCAAAAATAGAGAAAAAAAATCGTAAAAATTTGAAAAAATACAGGTGGCGCCATCAGTCTGCAGGAACTGATGGAACACCTCTTGATCAATATGTATGTCAAAAATCATGACCATCAGTGTTGTAGTTATTGAGATGTTGCAGTTTTTTTATCAAATTTTCCATTATTTTGGGGGGTAATTGGGAGCCCCACAGCTCAAAGGATATGGGTAACAGAGACCTTATTTCAGGTTTCCATGGAGACTTCCATGGTTTTCATAAAGGCTTTTCATAGGCCTCTCACTGTGTCAAGAATGAAGATTCTAGGTTAAGTCTTAACGATTTGTGCCCTGTTAAGAGTTCTTCACATTTTTAAAGGTCTCAAAAATAGAGAAAAAAATTCGTAAAAAAATCGAAAAATAAGGTGGCGCCACCAGTCTGCAGGAACTGATGAAACATCTCTTGATTAATATTTATGCCAAAAATCATGACCATCAGTGATGTAGTTAACGAGATATTGAAGTTTTTGTATGAAATTTTTGACTATTCACGGGGGTACTTTGGGGCCGAATAGCTCGAAGGATATGGGTTTCCAAGGAGATTTTTCATCGACCTCTCAGAATGTCAAGTTACATATTCTAAGTCCAGCGGTTACGATATGTGCCAGGTTAACGGACAGACGGACGACGGACAAAGAGTGATCGCTATAGCTCAGCATCACTGAAAGTCAGCTGAGCTAAAAATGCCTAAGCTTGAAATTGACACGAATGGACTGCGTGACCCCCGCTCAGAGAGCCGCCGGTGATACATTGTGAATGGTTTGCTGGTGCTGCAGGCCCAGTAAACGTGCCTGGCTAAAATGTAGGGCACACATGCATGGTGTACAAGTTTTTGCCGTTTCATTATTATTATTATGGCACCGCTTATGACCATTCAAAAGGATAGTACTCTTTTTATCTATATCTAAAAACGGGGGGGGGGGGCACACTTTTTGTAGAAATCGCGTTCTTTTATTATGAATTCGACACTTTTTAGCCGAGATATCGTAATAATTTTATTGTTAATTTAAAAAAAAAATAAGTGTCTTGTATAAAACTTAAAAAAGATCTCCGAATCTGAAACAATGTACAGTCGAAAAGCATGGATTACATGCATGTAACTAATGACAGTGATGTTATTATCATTGTTTGGCCACCCCACATCGTCAAACAGCCGGAACCTCCCACGGGCAAAATGGAACACCGCTAATGATGTCACGCGCGTGCGAGGCAGAATCAAATCAGAATCAAAACTCCTTACCTAAAATCTTCGTTCTGTTTTTATTCTGAATCAAAATATCGCGAAAAAACCTAGTGTAACGGTTGGTCGAACGGACAATACTAATCCGTCATCCGGCTTTGACGGTCCGGCACAAATTTCAACTACAGCTGTGACAGTAGGGCAACTTTATTTCCCGTTTATTCCTAATAACAATCATATGTAGTTTACCTACATATTTCCATTGATCCAAAAAAAAAACAATTTTTGTATGAATATTATTGAATGCAAGAGAGACGTTCTTACCGTTTGCCAATATTTGGTCAAAAAGGCAGTTGAACACTGCGAAACCTATCAAGGCTGCAATCAGTCTTGAAGCCATTGTGTCGGGCTAGTGGTTGGACTAATGTGCGGTAGTTTGTCAAAGCCTTATATAGAACACGAGGCCCCTTTGATATGATAAAATAAAGTAGTTATCCTTCGTGCCAGTGAGCATGTCTGCTTCAGCATGAACAGTGGAATTGCACTACACGCTAGGGAGGCAAAGTCCATTGTAAAGGCTATTTAAGCCATAAATCGATCAGAGCTGTCTACAGCAGGTCATTGAAAGACCGAATACTTGGGTATTTAGAATTGCACCCTACTTTTATTCTTAATTACTAGTTATTATTATTTGCTATCATTCATATCATCATATGCCATTATAATTATACTTACAAAAAATAGTAATAATTATTATTATTATTATATAATTGTTGTTTCCCTGCTTACTTCTGTTATTACCTTTGCTAATTTGCATTCGCGTTTTTTATATTGATCATGTTTAATACCCTGGAGCCAAAGAGGCCGGGGATGGTATGTGTTTGTGTGCGTGTCCGATCGAGTCAAATCTAAGTAAGATTGAGTCGTGGAAACCTTAATTACTTAACATGGAAGATATAGTCCTCCATGTTTCATAATATCGATTTTTAAAATTTAAATTTTTACTTGCTATATGCTTTTCAATTTCAAAAACATATTTTATTTGTTGCTTTACCCTTATCCTTTCTTATTTCACCTGTTCTAGACGAGCAGAGTAAATGGAGTATTTAACTAAAATAATAAGTAAATTTAAATCATTTCTGCCCTTTATCTTTCCAAGTAAGACGTCTCTTTTACTTAAAACAATTCTTTCATTAAGGTGTTCATTCCACTATTCAGTAAAATGACTCCATAATGTAACTTAATGAGGACATAACCAAAACATATGATCTAGATTTTTTTCACCTCGCACTTAAAGAAAATACTATCTGATTTTACCTTCCACTTAGTTAACCAGTATTTTTTATTAATATATCATGCAATATTCTAAACTCCAAAAAGCGATATTTCACATTAAAACATGTTTTAAAAGGAATCAAAATACTTCTTTCCAGTCTATATCTTCATCGGTATCAACATATTTACTGATATTTGGAGTTAATTTTAAAAATGAGTGTTTTTGTACATAAAATGAATACAACCTTTTTTGAATCACATCTATCAAATTTAAGGTCACGATCAATACACAGTTCAGTTGATAATGGTATCTGCGCAAGAATATTGGGCACATTAATTAATTCAATATTTTTCCTCACAATAGACACTGTTGCCCTCCACTTCATATAGAATCTTGGTGAAACACCCCGTTTTTGCCACTCTCTAAATGGTATAACTTCACCATTTTCATTAAAAAGATCCCTCACAAACCAGCCGGAAATAAGTTAACATAAAAGAAATTGGTTTTTAATAAGAATTATACCATACAACCTGATCATATACATTTTCAGTATCATACCTAATAATATATACCAAGCTCTCAGTACTCCAGAATAAAAGGTATCAATTTGCTTTACAGAATTCTTAAGAATGTCCATTGTGTATGAGCAATATATATCATCCCTGGTAGGGTACAGAATGTTTTCATGTTATATTCCCATAATAGTTTCCATGGCCCATAAGTTCCATACATATATTTCTTAACCCATCTTAGTTTACAAGTATTAATAATGGCTTCAACATGAGGTGCTTTTAAAACTCCATTTTTAGTCTCTTGTATAAGAACATTACGTTTTAATTTCTCTCTCTTTCCTCTCCATATAAAGTTAAATATAATTGTATTCAATTTCTGTAGAACAGTTTTTGGAATACACAAACATGAACAACAATACTGAAGTTGTGATATTAGAAATGATTTAACAATTTTAATTCTACCTATCATTGTCAGATTACGGCATTTCCAGCTGTTTACAAGCTTGCTAATTTTATTGATTTTATCATGAAAATTAAGTTTTTCTGCTTTTTCTTTACTGTATGAAATTGAAATACCAAGAATAGTAAGTGTGTCACCCGGCCATTCAATACCAAATGGTGTATCTTCATTATCTTTTTCTAAACCTAGCCAAAGCCCTTCTGTTTTTTTCCATATTTATTTGCAAACCAGAGAAATTACCAAATAATTTAATTTCTTTAAATAAACAGGAGGCAGATTTTTTTTTATCTTTGATAGTTGATGTAACATCATCAGCATAGCACAACATTTTAATATGGTTATTTTCTATTTGTAAACCCTCGATTTTATCATTTTGCTCTATTTTGGTTGCCAATGCTTCTAGTGATAGGATAAATAAATAAGGTGATAAAGGGGTCACCTTGTCGGACACCTCTTTCTATATGTATACGCTCTGAAAGATGTCCATTGTTTATTACGTTACTAAATATGTTGGTATGCATCAATGTAATCCAATTTATAAAATCTACTCCAAAGTTCATTTTTTTCTAATATTGGAAACATAAAGGACCATTCCAATGAGTAAAAGGCCTTTTTAAAGTCGATTGCCAATAGTATACCTGGTATGTTTTTCCTCTGTATATGGTAATAAATCTGATAGAAATCTTGTAACATCATGAATGTCTCGACCTTTGATGAAACCAGACTGGTTATTATTTATTAATTTTGGTAAATACTGTATAAATCTATTTGAAACTGCTTTTGACAGAATTTTATAATCCGTATTTAAAAGAGAAATTGGCCTCCAGTTTTCTTTTCCTTTATCTAATAGAGTTATTATGGCTTGTCTTTGTACAGCAGACATTTCTCCCTGCTTTTTTGAAAAGTTAAAGCTGTCAATCATATAATTACCAAAGAAATTCACCAGTTTGTACCTACTGAATCGTTTATCATATGGTTCATCCACGTTCAGCTGGCCCCCAAACATTTTAAAAATGTTGATATAAACAAATCAAGCAGATTTTGTGCGATGATATCCATGTTTCAGGCCATTTTAATAATAGCTCCATGGGATTACTTTTAGTTTATAAAGGTCACATATGTGATTAGGCCCATTTAAAGGGAACGGTAAAGCCAGGTATGTGCATTCACCGCCCCTTACAATCCGTTGTCTTTGATTCAGTTGGTGCTGGAGTTGTCCAACTGGATTGCCCAAGTTTTTAATACAACCAAAACTATCGGATCTGATGCACTTTAAACAGCCGGCTATCAAAATGAACGTAATTTGCAACTGTCACCCTATCTCACCTGTTCAATCACACACTCATGCTCAGTTTCGTGCATTTTAACTCAGTATACCTTAATTATATCACTAGTTGTAATGATTACTGGCTTTGTGGAATATTCATGTGAAGATACCAAAAATGTTGAATTTACCTATCGTTTTTAATACTAATGAATACATGACCCGACAATGCATAACACCAATAACTCCCTGGGATATTTTTATCCAATATGAGCATGGGATTGAGTATTTGAAATACCCTAAATCATGTAGTTAAATGCAATTATTCCATAATAACTGGTAATCACATGTTGTTCAGTTATATTATTTATATATCAAAGGGCTTTCAGGAATTTGGGATTAAGCGTCCGTGACGCTCGGATTTTTTTTTTTGACGCTCCATCCTTGAGAACCAAGCGCCTGTGAGATTGGCGAATTCTGGCTGTAGGGCCAATAGAAACATAGTTTACCTTTGACACAGTCACTGATTATTGCCAGCTGCCTCAAACATATCTCTGCCAACTAACCAATTCAACCAAATTAAACAGTTGTTTGTATTTTAAACACGAGGTAGGCTCCTGAGGTAGTTCAAACGTCTGCTGTCTCTTCTGTTTCTTTTTACCGTTGTTTGCATGTGTGCCATGTTGGTCGTTTACAAATCGGACTTTAGTTTCGACCATTGACTATTATATGTTTTATATAATTTTTAGACAAGGCACAGAAAAGTTGACATAAAATGTTGCTCTTAAAATATTTCGAATAAATCATCCAAGTTGTAATATAAAAATGAAGTATTTAAACAAAATTCATCTTAGATTGAGTAAAGTGTTTAACAGGTCATTGGAACTTAAAAATCTGTTATTAGGTAATTAGGTAAAGGTGAAGGTTGTCTGGGTAGAGATAAAGAGGTGCACGTGTGGCGTTGTAACAGGTCACTGTATTAAGCAGGAATGACGCACTTATCGTAGTTTCAATGATAACATTGAATTTATTTAGCGAGAAAGTACCGTCTGTTGTCAGACCTTCGGAAGATCACATTTGACGTCAGAAATTAAAAAAAATCATTTTATCTGATCCTGCACGTGTTTTATATATAATATGTTTCCTCAATAAATCATTGAGGAGAGCGATCAGAAGGAACATACAGGTATCTAGGACTCAGGTTCACACCTGGACTGCCAGTAGGGAAGAATAAAAAGGCTACACTGATAAGCTCATATGCCCCTACTATGACAAATCCAGACAATATCAAGGACATAATCTACCAAGAACTATATTTTCATATTGCATCCTACCCCTAGGCAACAAACTGGTCATTCTTGGCGAGTTCAGTGCCATAGTTGGAACAGACCACAAAGCCTTGGAGGGAGTCATTGGCAGAAATGGCATCGGCAAGTACAACAGCAATGGACTTCTCCTTAGGACCTGTACTACTCATGACCTTCTGAAAACAAGCACTGTTTTTCTTCTACCGAATCGCAACAAGGCCACGTAGATGCATCTTAGATCGAAACACTGGCATTTGATGGACTACATTATTACCAGGAAAGAAGACAGACAGGATGTCACAATCAGGCTATGTGTGGTGCTTAGTGTTGGACAGTTTAAAGACTTGTCATTTCAGAACTGAACTTCAACATTCATGCTTAACGTCGGCCCCCAGATAAAAAGACACTCAAGCGCTCGATATGCGCTCAATCATAGAGTGCATGCGATACAGTGCATGAAATAATTAAGCCGTTAAAAATGTACAGTAACACAAAAAGAGTGACTTTATTCATAACCGATAAACGTGTTTCAAGACATGAAGGTGTTTCTTAAAAAAATGCTTTGTCTTTAATCAGGATACCTCACTTCGACCTACTGACTGGGATGTGTTAAAGATCATAATTAACTATATGTTATTTGTGTGGAGAAAAAGGAACAACAAGAATTATGCCCGTCATCAATTAAAGCTTTCTTCAATTTGTGTGCAGTCTTCCCCTTTCCTTTTTCGCCTGGTCCCTCAACAATGCACGCTTAAACAAAGAAAAATAAATACAGAATGCTAATATTACATTCACTCTAAACATTCTAACTAGAATAAAAGCTGTGAAATGTCTTTAGGAACTCATTTGGTATAAATAAGGGTACTTGACATCATCTTTGCACTCTTGCCGGCAGGGCTTGATGAATGTTATATAACACTCATAGAGTGCAAACGTCCGCATTACGGACCTCTTCAAAATATTATCATTTCATCTTCCATCATGCCAACAAGTGTATGCACTATACAGTAGACGTTTGAAAAAAATTGTAGTAATTACATATAATTATAACTGCGCCGTCCTGACAAGGACCTGGATATAAAAATGTATCTACTAGTTGTTTGTGATCCGTTTACATGAAATATGTTCCCCTTAGATTGATAATAAATAATCCAACGTGAAGCATGGTCTGGGTAGATATCATTAAAATATCACTCGGTAGTCAAAGCTAAAATATCCTTCCTTGAGAACAGGGGTCAAGATCAGTATTCACGACAACATGGCAGAGATAATTGATGGCACGTGTACTGCATGTGACTGAATTGCATCTCATTAGTTCATCCGGGTATATCTTCAGAACAATTACACTATAATCTACGATATTGATAACGTAGGTTTGGAAATGGTGGATTTGAAATCTGCGTGTAATCGTTCACATATGAAATATGTTTTGTAGGACTGTCATGGGTAAAAGGTCATGACTGTCGGATCAAATTAAATCTGTTCCCACAACTGTCGTAAAGATAAATTCATAGCTGAAGGGTTAACCCGAGACAGTCACAAGAAAGGTCCTGTTATCGTTCTCAGGACTTTCGTATTTGAACAGGGGACAATTGTAGAGATATCAAATGCCTAATATCATAAGATCAAGGGTGGCTGTAAAACTAAACATATTAAATAGCGACCCACTCACGACTGTCCCATGAATTCCACAAGTTTTCTCTCATAAAGCCGTTATATACAAGTTCATTGTTGTTTGACGCAGGGTCTTTTTAACGCTTAGGCACACTGAGGTCTTCTGAAGGGCCCAAGGGGTTTGGGGCGCGAAGCATGCAGACAAATGTACACTCCTTTCTGCAACAGAGGAGAAAATTTCACGCATTGTAAGACGTCCAACATCCTTCAGACAGTGAACACGTGAAGTGCACACGGTGAACATACTGCCAGGCATTTGTCTGTTAGTTTACTTCTGCTGCCCTGCATATAGTATCTACTTAGTATAGTCGCCAAATTCCGGCTGACGACTGTATTGTTATCTTCGTGTCTGGATAGACTGTTTGATCATCGTTTTTAGGACATGCATGAGACATTGTCTTAAAACTTGGCAAACATTTAATGCCAACTTCATGGTTACATCCTTGTGTATTTGCATGTAAGCATCAGCCAATGCAGCTATATCCTCAAAGCAAGTTGGGACGGTAGCAGTGCTGAAGTTGACGTGGACATTGAAGTATGTATACATTGATAATTAATGTATTTCGTGTACACCTGAACAATTCCATTCCGATTTCGTAGACAAGGCAGTATCACACGCTTCCTCACATTAACCATGCCCGGTGACTAGTGCACCTGCTGGCCCTGGGAATGTGTTCGTCCCCATTGCTGGGGCACACTGCCTGACTGAGATTCGAACTCACGATCTCCCAGCTTTGAGTCCTGTGCTCCACCCCTGACCCACAGGAGCCGGTTATAAAGAGAGTGTTGGTTAAATTGGCAGCATTTTAGGGGTGGGGATTATGTATTGTCCTGACATCTTATCATTTGAAAAAAAGCATATAAGGCTTACTTGAATATTTTTTACTAAACCTCTAAGGACACGTAAGCGGCAGTCATAACAGAGGGGTAGGGATACTGGAGTAGCAGTCATAACAGAGGGGTCTTGATTCAAGCGTAGCAGTCATAATAGAGGGGTCGGGATACTGGAGTAGCAGTCATAACAGAGGGGTCGGGATACTGGAGTAGCAGTCATAACAGGGGAGTCGGGATACTGGAGTAGCAATCATAACAGAGGGGTCGGGATACTGGAGTAGCAGTCATAACAGAAGAGTCGGGATACTGGAGTAGCAGTCATAACAGAGGAGTCGGGATACTGGAGTAGCAGTCATAACAGAGGAGTCGGGATACTGGAGTAGCAGTCATAACCGAGGAGTCGGGATACTGGAGTAGCAGTCATAACAGAGGAGTCGAGATACTGGAGCAGGAGTCATAACAGCGGGGTAGAGATACTAGTGTAGCAGTCATTACAGAGGAGCTGGGATACTGGAGTAGCAGTCATAACAGAGGGGTCGAGATACTGGAGTAGCAGTCATAACACAGGGGTCGGGACACTGGAGTAGCAATCATAACAGAGGGGTCAGGACACTGAAGTAGCAGTCATTACAGAGGGGTCGGGATACTAGCGTAGCAGTCATAACAGAGGGGTCGGAATACTGGAGTAGCAGTCATAACAATAGGTCGGGTTACTGAAGTAGCTGTCAAAACAATAGGGTCGGGATATTGAATAGCAGTCATAAGAGATAGGGTCGGGACACTAGCTCAGCAGTCATAACAGAGGGGTCTGGTTGCTGGAGTGGCAGTCATAACAGATAGGGTCGGGATACTGGAGTAGCAGTCATAACAGAGGTGTGGTTACTGCAGTATTGGTTATTACAGAGTGGTCGGAATACCGGAGTGTAGCTCATAACAGAATAGTCAGATTACTGGAGATGGTTTTGACAGAAAAGTCCGGAGTAATCGTCATAAAAGAGTGATTAAGATATTCGACTAATGGTCATAAAAGACTGGTTTTGATATAAGAATAGTCGTAAAAAAAGAGTGACCGCGATACCGGAGCAGATGTTATAATAGAGAGGTCTAGGTACCAGAGAAGTGGTCATAACACAGCGATCGGGTTACCTGAGTAGTGGTCATAACATATTGTTAGGGATACCAGACTATTGCTAATAGCAGAGTGACCGAGATACTTAAGTAATGGTCATAACAGAGTGATCTTGACACCGGAATAGCGTTCATCATAGAGTAACTGGGATACTGAAGTATTGGTCATAACAGAGTAGTTCAGTTACCGGAGTAGTGGTCATAACAAAGTGATCGTAATATCAGAGTATTGTAGCAATGATAACAGAGTGAGCTGGATACAAGAATAGCATTCTCAACAGAGTGGTCAGGAAACCAGATTATAGGTCATAACAGAGCGATCAGATACAAGAATAACGGTCATAACATAATGATCGGGCTACCTGAGTAGAGGTCATAACAGAATGATCGGGCTACCTGAACAGAGGGGGATAAGCCACCATTACGTCGATGTAAAAGTTTGTATGCAGTCACCATGCTCGAGTTGTTCTGTTTTATTTCATATACACACTCGAATAATAATAATAATAATAATAATAAATAAATAAATATATATATATATATATATATATATATATATATATATGTCCGAAATATATTTTAGACCTCAACAAGTGACCCACTGGTCATGACGCTCAGCTGACTGAGAAGAGAATCGCAAAAGGAAATTTTATCATCTGAATGGTAGTATATACCCATTCAGCTAAGCATCAAACAAATTAACCAATAGGCCATGATTGTGTCTGTATTTATATATCTCAAAAATAGAGAAAAAATGCGTAAACTTTAAAAAAAAAATTTCAGGTGGCTCCAACAGTCTGCAGAAACTAATAAAAACACTTAATGGTCAATAACCATGCAAAGAATCATGGTGATCTCTGCACTAGTTGTTCAGATGCTTCAGCTTTTCTATAAAATTTTCCATTATTCTGAGGGATACTTCGGAGTCCGATAGCTTGAATGATATAGGTAACAGAGACCTAATTTCAGGTTTCCACAAACACGAAACTCATGAGCCTCCTTGCATGACAAGAATGAAGATTCTAGGTCCAGTTGTTACGATTTGTACCCTGCTGACAGATAACCACATCTTTAAAGGTCTCAAAATTGAGAACAAAAAATTCGTAAAAATTTGAGAAAAATAGAGGTGGAGCACCCAGTCTGCAGAAACTGATGGAACACCTCATGATCAATATGTATGCCAAAAACCATGACCATCAGTGTTGTAGTTATTGAGATACTGAAGTTTTTGTATCAAATCTTTCATTATTCTAGGGGTATTTTGGAGTCATACAGCTTAAAGGATATGGGTAACAGAGACCTAATTTCTGGTTTCCATGGAGGTTTTTCAAGGGTCTCCCTGTGCGTCAAGAATGAAGATTCTTGGTCCAGTCTTTACGATTTCTGCCATTTTAACAGATGTTCACATTTTTAAAGGTCTCAAAAATAGAGAAAACAATTCGTAAAAAAAACAAAAAATACAGGTTGCGCCACCAGTCTGCAGAATCTGATGAAACATCTCATGATTAATATGTTTGCCAAAAATTATGACCATCAGTGATGTAGTTAATAGACGCACGATCCTTGAGAACCGAGCACCGGTGAGACTGGGGATTTCTGGCTGTAGTGCCAAAAGGAACAAAGTCACCTTTGACACAGTCACTGATTATTGCCAGCTGCCTCAAACATGTCTCTGGCAACTAACCCTTTCAACCAAACTAAACAGTATTTGGTATTATAAACACGAGGTAGAATCCTGAGGAAAGGTAGTTCAAACGTCTCCTGTCTCCTCTGTTTTTTCCCCGTTGTTTGCATTAGTGCCATATTAGTTGTTAACAGGTCGGACTTTAGTTTCAACTATATACTATGATATGTTTCATATAATTTGTAGACAATGCATAAAATAGTTGACATAAAATGTTGCTCTTCTTTGAAATATTTCAAAATAGAAAAGGTAAGAGTGAAGGCTATCCAGGGGAGAGAAAAAGAGGTAAAGGTGAAGGTTATCTGGGGAGAGATAAAACGGTGCACGTGTGGCGTTGTAACAGGTGGCTGTATTACTCCAGTTTAGGTTTTTGACGACAAATGCTATGTCGATATGATACAACTCTTGGCCTGACAAAACGCAGAAAAATCGTACATCACTTTCGTGCATGATTAAGTTTTGATACCCTTTTTATTATCCGATATCGCGGTATACCTTTTGCTGTTTACTTGATAGGGTTAAAGTGACAGACAATTGAGTAATTTGGAAATTTTATGACATAAAAACTAAGAGAAAGAGACACAGAGAGCCAAAATGGGAGAAACAGCTGTGCTTCCTGTATTCATCCGTGAAAGAGACATTGTTTTGTCTGAACAAAGCCCATTGACCCCATACAGAATGTCCAGGGCAGTGGCTGAGTGCATAACCTTTGAGGGTATTGAAGGCTGTCAAAAGGTAGGGGGCCGATGGAGGATTTACTTAAAATCAGAGGAATACAGAACCAAACTTCTAACAGAAGGAATAACCATTGAAAATCAGCTAGTACCAATTTTTGATCAAAACCCATTTGCATCTGGAAATAAGGATCCATCCAAAAGCACAATTAAGGTCACTGTGAAGGACATTCCTTTGTCTTTCAATAATGATGAAATTAAATAAATGCTTGAGGAACTGGGTGCTGAACTCTGTAGTGACTTGAAATATGGGCACATCAGAGATGATGAAGGAAAACTTACTTCCATGAAGAATGGAGACAGATATGCTTATGTGTTTGAACCGAAATTGAAACAAAACCCATTACCACGCAAGGCTGTTTGTGGAGGATTCATGTGCCGTATTTTCCATAAACATCAAGCAGACAATTCAGCTCAAACAGTATGTAGAAACTGCTGGCAGAGTGGACACTGGAGGAGTAGATGCCATAATGCCAGGGCCTGTGCAGTATGTAAAAGCTCTGGGCATATTGAGGGATCACCTGAATGTAAAGATTATCTTGTCAACAGAGACAATGTTAAATCTGTATTTGTTGCCAGTGATCCTCTTTAATCTTTTCACCAGGAAACCTTAAATGTCTATGGACTTGACTTTGAAAGCGTGGAGCAAGCATTTCAGTACAAAGAGCAATACGTTCAGGACGGCTTGATGTGTGTGCAAAAATAAAAGAATCTGAGAGTCCATATGAGGTCAGGGAAATATCAATTCTGGTAAAATCTGATGCAGATTGGGACTCTCAGAAAATCAAAGTGATGACTGATATTCTAAACAGTAAGCAGAAGTGCAGTGAATCATTTACAGAAGCATTGCTTCAATCTGGATCTAAGGTTCTTGTAAACCAGAAGGTATTGGATCTCTTCTGGGGAACAGGCCTGAGCTTTGATCACAGTGCTAATACAAGGCCTCAGGCGTGGCCAGGGAAAAACCAGTTTGGAGCTATTCTCATGTCCATGCGTGACCAGATACCCAAAGAGGACAACCCAGATCATAATACCCTGGTAGGCCCACAGATGATAAAAAGATTATCGTCCACATCCAGTGGTAAGTCACCTGGTCCTGAAAAAATCCAGCAGCAAGTTAAGAAGACCGGAAAAAAGAAATAGGACTTGATATTGAACAATGGCTTCAGCATTATCTATAAAATGTATTTTATTAAATGTGCGTGGACTTCAAAATTACATAAAAGAGAAAAAAGCTGTCTTTTTGGATAGAAGACAAAAAAATTGATGTCAAATTTTTGCAGGAAACCTATTGTACTGTTAGTAATTCTAAAATTATAACTTCAGGGTGGCCAGGAAAACTTTTTTAATCTTACACTGATAGCTCCCACAGCAGAGGGGAGGCTATCGTGATTAATAAAGACTTCGATTGTAATATTTTAAATACTGTCCAAGTATCTAATACAATATACTCATTAGTTTCACTGTATACTCCAAAAAAATACACTGTAGGAAAGATTGTTATAGTTACACTGTTAGATGGGTAAAACAACATACACACTGAATGATAATAATTTGTGTATTGCAGGAGATTTTAACAGATACCTTCGTACTTGTGACAAACAGGACCATATGCCGGCCAAGGAAAGGATAGTAAAGCTTTTTAAGAGTTTATTGAAGACCTTAGGTTACATGATGTTTTTCAGGCTAAATTTGGAAATGATGCAATTGATTATACTTATGAACGTGGAAGTGATTATAAAAGTAGAATTGACTATATGCTTATCAGTCTACCATACACTGTCAAGAATTATAAAAGTGTGTATTTAGTAAGTGGAAATAGAACAAACAGTATATCAGACCATAAGGCTATTTATGTGGAAATTCAAAGAAAAGATACCTGTAGAGGTCCTAATTATTAGAAATTTAATATTAGCCTTTCAGAAAATGCGCAGTATGTCAAGGCGATGGAAATATTTTTAATTAAAGAACAAACCAACTTTGAAAATGTATATCAAAAAAGTTATTTTGGAAGCTTCTGAAAAATAAAATTAAATATTTTACAATAAGATTCTCTGAGAAGAAAACCCAAACAGCTAAGTCTGTTTTAATTGAAAAAGAAGATCAAGTTAAAATGCTAAAGGGATTACCTGCGACTGAGGAAAGAAACTTAGCTTTTAAAGAAATACAAGTTGAAATTGATAATATATATAATGAAAGAGCTGAGGGTGCAAGAGTTCGTTCCCGTGTTAAGTGGTGGGAATTTGGAGAAAAAAGTACCAGTTATTTTTTAAGATTAGAATCGCAAAGGTAGACTGCAAATGTCATATCAGAACTTGAAGTAAATATGAAAATAGAAAATAGTAACAATTGTATTCTTTAGAAAATATGTGATTATTATAAAAGCCTATACTCATCAGATTTTATAAGTAAGCATGAAGTATCTTCCTACCTGAATAAAATTACAATGGAAAATTCACTATCGGACAGAGATAAAAGATCTTGCGAAGGACAAATCTCTGAAAAGGAATGTGACCTTGTAGTATCTCAACTTAAAAAAAATAAAAGTCCTGGATTAGATGGTAAAGGTAAGGAATTTTACAAATATTTTTTGGCCTTTTCTTAGAAAATACTATTGTTCCATGATAAATGAGACATTTGAGTCTGGAGAAATGTGTAATTCGATGAAAAGGGCTGTAGTTTCTCTTCTATTTAAAAAAGGTGATAAAAAACAACTTACGAACTATAGATCCATTAGTATAACCAATACAGATTATAAAATCCTGGCATTTGTACTTGCTAACCGATTGCAAAAAGTTATGTCAAATTATCCCTTCCAAACAAACAGCGTACATAAAAGGCCGTTACATAGACAATAACTGCAGATATGTATTAGATTTTTTAGAATACTGTAAGGATAACACTAAAAGTGGAGTAATTTGTTTCCTGGATTATACAAAAGCTTTTGACAGCTTAAATCATGATTTTTTGTTCAAATGTTTGACAAAGTTCAGTTTCGGAACACATTTCACGAAATGGCTGAAGATCTTGTACAACAAACCAACCTTTGTTGTTAAAAATAATGGATGGTTAACTAAGCCAATAGAAATGAAACGCGGGATAAGACAAGGATGCCCTATTTCAGCAATGGTTTTTATATTAGCAACTGAAATTTTACATATTAATATTAAGAGATGTCAGAATATTTCAACAATAAAACTGTAAAATGGAGAGACATGCTCACCAATGATTCAATATGCTGATGATGCCGCACTGTTGTTAGATGGTAAGGAGTCTCTTAATAATGCCCTCAACATTATTTCTCAGTTTAGTGTAGTCTCAGGACTAAAATTAAATAGGTCCAAATTTGAGGCAATTATCCTAGGGCCACTACAGTCTGAGATTAACAAATATTAACATATTTATGGTATTAAAATTGTAAAAAGTTATGTAAAATATTTAGGGATACATGTTGGTAATGATTTAGAATCATGTTACTCTATTCATTGGAAGGAAAAAATGAAAAAACTAGAATTGTTACTTAGCAGCTGGCAGCTTAGAAATTTATACTTGAAGGGCAAAATAACAATATTGAAAACACTAGCGCTTCCGAATATTACTATGTCATTAACATTACTACCGGTGCAGAAAGATATTGTCAGCAAATTAAAGAAGATGTTTTTCAAATTTATATGGAAATCAAAAGATAGAATTAATAGGGATACACTGATTGGCAGTTATAGTGAAGGAGGACTTCAAATGACAGATGTTATACTGTATGAAAAGGCACTGAAGTCTCCTTGGATTAAAAGAATCCTTGGAGAAAAGAGTTGCATGAATTCAACAGGCCAGTATTACTTAAACAGTATCTGTAAAAATAATGCTCTTCTGTTAAATGGAATGTACGATGTAAAATGTCTTAACATTTTGAAAAATATCCCAGTTTTCTATAAGATACACATTAAGATCCACATTACAAAAATGAGTAGACAACATATTTTGAGAGGACAAATCTGGTTTAATAAGAAATTTACATTTACAGGGCAGTGTTTACACTTAAACAGCTGTATTGATAGTGGAATCATATTTATAAATGACATTTGATCGTGATGGAAGTTTTATGACAGAAAGAGATGTATATGAACGTTTGAAAATAAGAAAAAATTGGATATGTGAATATAATATAATTAAAAAAGTTATAGGAAAGTTTGAAGAAGTTTGGATATATCATATGGACAGGTGAAGATAAACAAATGCTTTCTTATAAATGGTAACACCTTATGTATTAAAAACTTACCACTAGGCTTTTATATAAAGCGAATGTGTGTAGAAAATTTTGTGAGCCAGTTTCAAAGAAATACTGGTAAAAAAAATCAACTTTAACTATGGTAAAGATTTTTTCAAAAAACTGTATATACGGAAAATTCAAATAGAGCCTATTGCCAAGTTATGTGAATTTAATTATAAACTATTGCATAATATCCTTGTAACCAATGCGAGTGTACATAAATGGGATCAGAGTATTTCCAAACAGTGTGAAATTTCTATGTCAAGAAATAGAAGACAGTGAACATATTATTTACACTTGTAAAATAGTAAAGCCAATATGGCGAATGTTTGAACAAGTTTTCCACTGTAAACTTCAAAGGAAGCTTATTGTGTTGGGCAACAATTTTGGGAATGAGGATACAATTAACATTGAAGAATGTATAGCAACAATAGCATGGTTTATATACAACTACAAGTTCAAATGTAAAATGAAAAATATAACAGCAACAAATTGGAGGGATTAATATCATGTATGAAATATGATTCGCAGTGCTACATAAAATTTATGCACATTAAGCGTCGTCAGATGAAATTAAAGAAGATGAAACCTTTTTAGAAATGCTATATGAATGATAAACTTTTGCTTTTGTATTTTTCTGGTAGATTCTGGTAGATTCCAGTTGCATATTTCAACTTCATATCAATATATATAGCACCTACCTGCCGGATGCTATGTAACCTGTAAATAGCAGACGTTCTGGAATAAACTTGAATATATATATAAAAAAATAATTCATCGAATCCGACAAAGGCTGACATTGATGGGGGAGCCGTTGGTGTGATTCTATATCCCCGGCTCGATTTACTGTTTGTACCTGTTTTAGCCAATAAATCACTTTATATACGTGAAATGAAAAAAAAATTGAAAATTTCATCAGGCATTACTCTCATGTAATTTTCAGAAGTTTGCTATTTTGCAATGGCTGTTATATTCAGATTTCATAATGAGCCCATTAACTACTTGACTGACTCTCGTACAAAATTTGCATGTCATCAAGACATAGTGACTCTACGCAAGTTGAACACACTTCAATGACTGTTGGTCCTGAAACTAAACACGATACCTCACATACCCATCTTGATCTAGGCGACCCAATATCCGACATTGGATAATGGGTCAGACCCATCAGAAGAACTGTTGCCCAGTTGTAAATACCATGTTCATCAGATGACATGCGGTTGATCTTCGTCTGAACCTTTTCTGTGCTCTTAATGTGAGCCATCTGCTTATCTTCAGCAGAGGTTATACTTAATCTCACCCGCCAGTTAAAAAGTAAAATCCGCGAAATATTATGCAGAAAGGGAAATATCACACCTTCAAGCAAAATAAAGTTTATACAAATCTCAGATATGTTTAAATGTTTCACTTGTTGCTCGCTAAGGAATTTGTCATAATACATGTTTAACACATATTCGACCCACAAAAACATGTTTCCATGTTATGCGTGTAATAGTTCTTTTGAAACACGAGAGACATGGCACTTTTTATATTATATTATATTATATTATATTATATATATATATATATTTGTATATATATATATTAGTGTAAATACTGCTTAAAATAATGTAAATAATGCTTATTTTCAACTTCCAGGAAAACCCACCTCTGTAATGGGTTTCTGTTGTAAGATCGAATAGTTTCATAGACAGCAATGGTAAACCACCAGTCATTAATAAGAGAAAGAAAAAAATATTGTAATGTGTAAATGTTAAATTTTAAGAATGTGGTAGTTATTTTTGTCTTATTATGAAAGGAAAAGCCATCTTTTTTGTAAGCTAACTTAGAATATGTAAGTTCGGGTGGCTTAGTTTTTCAGCGGATCTTTTAGGACATAACAGCCTTTGAGGTTTGAATTTAACCGATATGATTGGGGCTCTGTAAATGGACCTATTGAGGGATATACGGAATGACTGGCGGACGGTCCGACAGATGAACAAAAGAAAATCAAGGATTAAAACTAACTTTAATTCACCTGGACTAATACAGTATAGACATAAAAAAAATTGCTTTCGTTCACCCTTTAAATCATTAAGTTGAAATGAAATTTGATTGTTTTGACATAAAAGTCCGGAGTAATGGTCATAAAAGAGTGATGAAGATACTCGACTAATGGTCATAAAAGATGATTTGGATATAAGAATAGCCGTAAAAAAGAGTGACCGCGATACCGGAGCAGATGTTATAATCGAGAGGTCTGGGTACCAGAGAAGTAGTCATAACACAGCGATCGGGTTACCTGAGTAGTGGTCATAACATATTGGTAGAATTACCAGACTATTGCTAATAGCAGAGTGACCGAGATACTTAAGTAATGGTCATAACAGAGTGACCTTGATACCGGAATAGCGGTCATCATAGAGTAACTGGGATACTGAAGTATTGGTCATAACAGAGTAGTTCGGTTACCGGAGTAGTGGTCATAACAAAGTGATCGTGTTATCAGAGTACTGTAGCAATGATAACCAAGTGTGCTGGATACAAGAAAAGCAGTCACAACAGAGTGGTCAGGATACCAGAGTATAGGTCATAACAGAGCGATCGGATACAAGAATAACGGTCATAACATGATGATCGGGCTACCTGAGTAGTGGTCATAACAGAATGATCGGGCTACCTGAACAGAGGGGGATAAGCCACCATTACGTCGATGTAAAAGTTTGTATGCATTCACCATGCTCGATTTATTCTGTTTTATTTCATATAAACACTCGAAGAATAATAATAAATATATAATATATATGTCAAAATATATCTTAGATCTCAACAAGTGACCCATGGGTAATGACGCTCAGCTGACTGGGAAGAGAATCGCAAAAGGAAATTTTATCACCTGAATGGTAGTTTATACCCATTCAGCAAAGAATAAAACAGATTAACCGACTGGCCAAGATTGTGTCTGTATTTATATATTTCAAAAATAGAGAAAAAATGCGAAAACTTAAAAAAATACAGGTGGCTCCACCAGTCTGCAGAAACTAATAGAAACACTTAATGGTCAATTTCCATGCAAAGAATCATGGTGATCTCTGCAATAGTTGTTCAGATACTTCAGCTTTTGTATCAAATTTTCCATTATTCTGAGGGATACTGAGGGATTTGTACCCTGTTGACAGATAACAACATCTTTAAAGGTCTAAAAAAATAGAGAAAAAAATCGTAAACATTTGAAAAAAATAGAGGTGGAGCACCTAGTCTGTAGAAACTGATGGAACACCTCATGATCAATATGTATGCCAAAAATCATGACCATCAGTGTTGTAGTTATTACGTTACTGCAGCTTTTGTATCAATTTTTTTATTATTCTGGAGGGTAATTTGGAGCCATACAGCTTAAAGGATATGGGTAACAGAGACCTAATTTCAGGTTTCCATAGAGGTTTTTCATGAGTCTCCCTGTGTGTCAAGAATGAAGATTCTAGGTCCAGTTGTTATGATTTTAGGACCATTCATGGTACTCCCTCTCGCTCACCTACCCAGCATGCCAACTTTCCCTTGTAATCACTGGAGGCTAGGTCAAGGCCACTCAGTGACACAGAATATTTAAGCCGACTACAAGGCAACCATCTGGACAATACATTTTTATACAATGCCAGTAAGTCTTACCCCAAAATCATGCATAACAAATAATGCTAAACTAAATATTGTTATTGAGCATCCTGCTATATCCGCTTCCGTATTTGTTATAAATACTGCCATGTCAAATCATTAGTAATATGTGTATGAACCACTGTCCGTTTAATATCCTTCCCTTGCTGATACCGGTAATTTACTTTATTAAGATACTTAAATTCTGTTTCTGTGATGGCAGGTTACAATACATGTGGCCTGATGATTGTTGCATTTATCATACATGCAGCGTTGAAACATAAGGTTGCAACAACCATGTAAAGCCTTTCGACTCCAATGTATATATATATATATATATATATATATATATATATATATATATATATTTATATAACGATGGAGAAGAACAACACTGTAAATTCACAACAGACTGTTTCACGGGATTCGACCCGATCATCAGGTGAATATTGTTTAGAATGAAGCCAACGGCACGGTTTGAAAAGCCGAGACTTTACGAGATTATGCTTTGTGCGTATCGTGGAGAGCAAGTAAATGACTGACACTGATCCTATTGTCCAAGGAGGCACAATAGGGATTAGTAGGGGTACACGTGCGATGCTTGAACTTAACAGGGGAAAGAGCTTTGTTGTTGTTATATTATTTTATTATTTATTGCAAAGAAATTTTACCAGGATGTGCTTTCAGCACTGTATGGTAATTGTGAACTTACAGTATTGTTTTTCTCCATCGTCATATCGCTTTGACTTTGTCTGAAGGCCATAGACCACTTTACACCAGAGGACAACTCAACATTATATATATATATATATATATATATATATATATATATATATTATTTGTTAGACCGTCCATATTTTAACTATATAACCTCCTGGACATTGGACTTTGCTATAGTACAGAAGTAGTGCTATAAGAAAGGAGAGTGCGACAAAGATGTGTCAACAGTTATAGTCTTCTGTGAAACCGAGCTTAATAACAGAGAGGCAGGTGTCCTTAGAAACATGTGTTAGTGACAAGGGATGTCCATAAATGAGATTTTCCTGCAATCAGGCATAAACTATTAAAACTGCAGATTCTGATGTTGTGTCCATCGTGTGTGGGTACTTGCACATTGGATTCAACATGAAATTTTATCGATGGAACGATAATAATATTTCTGTGAAACTAATTAATGTATCTGTATACAAAATAAACTCAGGCGAAACATACACGGTACGGGGGTAAAATCAGCGCACTTGATAACCAATTGTATACCAAAAGGCGTACGTCCAAAACCGGCATAGGCCTAAATAAACAGCGCCCTAATAACATGCGGAACCGTCGATCAACACCTCAGCCTGTGTGTTGTTTTTAATTTAATTTATGGAAAATCATATTGGTCATCCTTTAGACCAAATAATGTATCTTTTCATAAAGCGAGAGTCATTTGTTTTTTTTTCACATTTACTGACAGCGCATGTGGGTCTGAGCTTAGGTCAAATGTCAGGTCAAACATTAGTCCTTAATCCTTCATCAACACAGGCAATCCGGTCTTTGCCGAAGGCAGTTCGGCGTTTTCGTTGGTAACATTCACGCAAATCATAAAACACGCAAAAATCACTCAAAGTGATGTGTACATTAAAAATTATTTATTCTCATATCAGCTAGGTCACTGCAGGAACAATAAACTTTGGAATGATGTATGGCACAGTGTCATATGCAACGCGGGTTCATAGAACCGAAAACCTTTTGTAAGTATTAGATAATATATATTAAATGATAAAATTACTTAATGTTTAATGAAATACTTTACTGAAAAATCATAAGTTCATAAATAAAACTGCTCAAAGTGCAGAATATAATCACTTATTCTTAAATAAAATTGACGTAGCCTTGAATTACAGTAATATTTTGACTATGAGGATATTGTTATATATTTGTAATATTTTGTTACATGGGCCGCAATTTCTGCGACCGTCCCTTGCGGCAAAAAGGCTATGTCCGCCGATGCATCACCACGTGCTATTAGTTTTACCAAAGCTCTATCTAATCTTGGATGTTTGGTCCTGGACCACATTGCACATCCCTCCATCCACTATCATCGTGATCCCGGTGATGAATTTAGCATCATCCGACGCCAGAAAGTATATCGCTTTCGCAATGTCTTCAGGCATGCCGTGGTGTTTGAGCGGCTGCATTTCTATCGCAGATTCAAGAACCTCAAGAAAAAGATAAAAATAGAGTTGTTATTCTTCATAATAAATGAATCATAATGGGGATATAAATTACAAATAAATGGAGAGAAAATCATTTTTATTGTTATTTTATTTGGCAATAACAGGTACATGTTTATATAACATTAGATACAAATATATGGCACACTCTTTTACAGCGAGGGTAGCATTTTACTTTTTTTCTTCTTTTAGTCAACAGATATATTAAAAAAATCATGGGAAACCATTTTATCAAATACTCTACATAGATTATAAAATACAGGTAATATTGAAGAACGATTACTTAAAAAAATACTAATGAGTCTCTATTACCATAAACATTAGATTTATAAATCCAGGATACAAATATAGCTTTCTTGTAGACCTACCGTTTCAAATTCAGTATGGCTCATTCCTAATGAATCATAAATTGAGGTTCTAGTAGTACCCGGACTAGAAAGAAAATAATAATATGGATCTGTGAACTGGTTATTCATTTAATCTTTTTATTTTATTTGTTTTATCCCTCTATGCTGTTCCGTTGTACAACAGTTCAAACAGTTTATACATGATTTTCCATAATATTTTGTTCAGAAATGTGTAAATTCTGTGAGAAAGAGGTCATATGGGAGAAAGAGACACAAACAAGAGGTTTTGTTTTTTGTTATGAAATTGGAATACTGATATTGACATTTTTCATTATAATGTGAACATATGAATTATGACTTATGTGCATAAAAACCTTACGTATAGAAAAAATATGACTTCATTTATTGAGAAGAAAAATTAAGGGAGAATGTTTACCCTTCATTGAAAATATAATAAAAATTATTGAAAAAAATAGGAAAAATAACAGCCGTACAAAGAAAAAGACAGTAAAGGAGCGTAGTGTATATCACGTTATATCCTTTTAAAATATCATAATAGTTTCCTACTCACTTCACAGCGTTCACTCTGATTCCTTTTCCTGCTATTTCTGAAAAAATGTTATTAAGACTTCTTGTATAATTTGCATGTTAAATGTAGCTCATACTTTAAACTTTATAAAGAAAGGACAGAAAAGCACCAATCCAACGATCGACAGGTTCTCCGCTTAGTTTATATCCAGGTGTTTAGCATGTGTGAGACCACGCACGTTATCCAAACACATCCAACAACAACACGTGGTAGCAATTCTAACAAACCTTAATTTTGTTTATCAGAATATGTTGCTCTTACTAACAAAAACGTGACAGCCAATCTAAAAAACCTTAGTTTTGTAGACAAAAAGATGTATATTTCTTTAACAAAAACACGTGGCAGCCAATCTTACAAACCTTAGTTTTGTAAAACAAAAGTTGTTTCTCTCAGTAACAACAACATGTGACCCCCATTGGGCATATGACTTGTTATTCTTTCATTGAAAGGACCCAGCCACCTATAAAGCATGTTGAATTGACAAGAAAAATATCTTTCCTTTAAAATAAGTTTGTACCTGCCAAAACATTGCTCTGAAACCAAGAACAGTGGATCGGGCGCCATCACAGGTGTCAACATTAACACAGCGCGTGCATCGTCTGGGCCACAACGTATCAATCAAGAGATGCCCTGACTGACTTTGCCCAAAAAATGTAATACATGTACTGCTGGCTGAAACACGCCGTGTTGCGGTTCACAATCGGAACTCCGGTCACGCGGCCTTGTTATGGTAAACCGACACACGTGGACTATGTTTACCAAAATACAGATCAATAACAAGCTGTTAAACAATCCTTTTTGAAGTACGAAGACTGTGTGCTGGGATGGTTTTGCTGGTGAACCTTTGTAAATTAAGCAAAACTGAAATGGTATTGTGAAATAATAGGCATAATATTGCTCCTGATTATGCCCCTTAATGGGTATGTGTACTGTGTTTGCTAATGGCTTGTTTATGTTACAGTAAATCTGTCTGAACATTTCAGTCAATTAACAAAATTGCCTGATTCACTCAGCTATGCTATGCAGTTGGAATTAAAAAAGTCAGAAATGTAACATGAGCTAGCATTTAAAGAGAGGGAAGAACATAAAAGGTTAGAAAGTGAAAGACTAGAAAAAGAAATGGTAAGGGAAAGACTAGAAAAAGAAAAGATAATTGAGTTAAAACCACTGGAGTAAGAAATATTTAAACTAGAACATGGTCTACGTGCTGCTCCAACTCACAGGTTTGGTATTACTAAACATATTAGACTTGTCCCACTTTTTCAAGAAAAAGAGTTTGATAAATATTTCTTACACTTTAAGAAGGTAGCAAGAATTTAAAATGGCCTAAGGAAAATTAGACTATGGTATGACAAAGTGTATTGACTGGCAAGGCCAGAGAAATTTATACAGAGCTTTCAGTAGAAGCCGCTGCTGACTATGACCAGGTTAAACGGTTAATCCTAAAAGGTTATGAGTTAGTTCCGAGGGTTACCGCCAGAAATTCAGAAATTGGGAAAAGCGCAAAGAACAGACCTACGTCGAATTTGCTAGGACAAAGGAGCAGTTGTTTGATCGCTGGTGTAGTTCTTAAAATGTAATGAAAGATTATGACAATTTGCACCAGTTGAGTTTGCTTGAAGAATTTAAGGGCTGCATTAACGCAGATGTTAAAACTTTTCTGGATGAGAAAAGTCCTGAAACATTGACATTGCTGCTCAATTAGCTGGTGATTATTCATTAACACACAAAATGTCCTTTACTAGCAAATCAATCTAGTCATTCACAAACAAGAATGTAAATCAGTATTGTCAAAAGAAGTTTAAAGCGCAGTCACCCTGTACTAGAAGTCCTGATAGTTCAGCAAAGTCCATTGCTACACCACAGTCCACGTCCACTGTGTAGGAATCCAACCAAGTTCAGAAATTTTCAAAGAAAATATGTAATTACTGCAAAAAGGAAGGTCATCTAATATCTGACTTCTGGAAACTTGCCAATAAATCAAAGGGTAAACCTGGTTTTGTTTCAAAATCTATGCATAGCATAGTACAAGAGCTAGGCTCTTTTCATGTAAATAAGGGGTACAACTGTAATTGACTCTATTGACTCCAATAGAGTTTGATTGTACTGACTCCAAAGAAGAATCCGTAGCTTGCGGGGTATAAACCTCAGTTGATTCCTGTGAGGAATTGAATAAGGCTAAGTCCTTATATGGCTCTTGCAAGAGTATTAGGTTCACATATGTTTGTGTGTTTTCTCGATGCATCATTGGCTTTTGATAGAGTTTCTCACACAACTTTATTCCACAAGCTTTCAAGGAACGGTGTCCCTTTATACCTTGTCAGAATCGGGTATAACTGGTATATGCACCAAAGAATCTCTGTAAGATGGAACTCGGCCAGGTCGGGCTATTTCAAAGCTACTAATGATGTTCGACAAGGAGGGGTTTTGTCGCCACTCATGTTCAATATTTACAGGAACGATTTGAACTCTTAATTAAACAAACACACAATTGGTTGTTGTATTGACAAAAATATCATCAATCATCTTATGTACGCTGATGATATAGTGGCTTTTGCTCCGTCGGTCAAACGTCTGCAAAAACTTATAAATCTTGCCTATGACTATGGCATTTCGCATAATATGACAAAATCTGTGTATATGCACATAATGGGAAAAGATTAAACTTAGGCTTCATCTGACCCATTTCTCAAAATGTAACAAACGCTTTTATCCCCTGTCAATCAGTACAAATATTTAGGTTGCATTATCAACAGCAAACTGCAAGATGACGATGACATATTGCGACAAATGCGCCTACTGTACGTACGGGCTAATGTGTTAAAACAAAAATTCAAACTTTGCTCGGAAACAGTTAAGATATTATTATTTAAAATGTTTTGTTACACTTTATACTGTGTCAGTCTCTAGAGTAAATATAGAAAGTCCAGCATAGAAAAGGTGAAAGTTGCGTAAAATAATGCTTTTTGGATATTTCTTGGCTTTCCAAAACATTGCAGCATCAGCAAAGAATTAATAAGTCGTAACATTATCCATTTGACGCACAAATGCGCAAACAGATCTATTCACTGAAAATGAGAATAACAGAATCTGACAACCTGTATGTCAGAACTATGTATGAATCTGATTTATATTTAAAGTCGGACTTGTTTAATGTTTATAACCAGAAGATGTTTGTTATTAGATTATAAGTAATAATGCAGCTAGCCTAAATGTTGTGTTATTTGCTTTCTACTGTTTTTTGTTTCTTTCTATTCTCATTTCTATCATTGTTTGGATATGGACCATGAGTCTTTAATAAAACGTTATTATTATGATGATTATTATTATTATTATTATTATTATTATTATTATTATCATTATTTCAAATGAGGCCAGGTCCTCTTATGACAAACAGAAGTTTGTTTCTGCTGAGGAAAATTCCTCTGTTGACTCCCAAGAGGAGTTTGATTGTAATAAGGATGTAGATTCCTTAAATGACTCTGAAAAAGAGTTTATGACTGACACTATCAGTGTAAGTTCTTTGTTTAATGAAACTTAGGTAGTAGATTCCTCTCCTGACTCTGAAATTGAGTTATTTGAGGCATTCATACATGATGGTTTTGTATCACTTTCAAGAGATTTTGCAGGTGACAAAGTACAGCATGTACCAATTGTGACAGAAAAGCCGTCACTTGATCAGGACACTGATCCTGAAAGTCAGGAAATTCCTGGTTTGTATCCTTCATGTGCTGTAACTAGATCTATGGCCAAGAAAAACACACATGAGGATAATGGTCCTGATAATAACACTCTGGGAGTCACAAGTGAATCTTCTAACGACTCGCCCGTACAGGATGCAGCATTTTCAAGGTCAGAACTTATCGCAGAACAGCATAAGGACCCTGATATTTCATGTTTATTTCCGAGGGCAGTTTCTAAAGATGAACAGTCACAGAACCCAGTTTGTTTCTATGTTAAAAATGGAGTGCTTATGCGTAAATTGCGACCACCTGATGTATGCGCTGATGATGAGTGGGCCTTCAAACATCAGAGAGTAATGCCCAAAAGTTATCGCAATGAAATCCTAAGCATGGCGCATGAGGCTCCTTTGTCTGGCCATTTAGGTATAAATAAAACTTATCAGAAAGTTTGTACACATTTCTATTGGCCTAACCTCAGGACAGTAGTTGTACAATATTGTTAATCATGCCATACATGCCAGATGGTAGGCAAACCCAATAAGAATCCTCCTAAGGCCCCACTTAGGCCTATTCCTGCTTTCGAGGAACCAGTTAGTAGGATTATTGTTGATTGTGTTGGACCACTGCCCAGAACAAAATCTGGACATGAATACTTATTGACAATTATGTGCGCACCTACCAGGTTCCCTGAGGCAATACCAACTGCGCAACTTTTGGATCACCGAAATCCGTCCAGTCTGACCAAGGGTCTAATTTTATGTCTGGCTTGCTCCAGAAAGTTATGCTTGAGCTGGGTATTAAACAATACAGCTCTTCACCATACCATCCTGAAAGTCAGGGCGCCCTCGAGCGTTTTCACCTCTCATTAAAAAACATGATTAGGACCTATTGCTATGACACACAGAAAGACTGGGATGAAGGAATCCAACTATTGCTGTTTGCTGTCAGAGAATCCTTTCAAGGGTCCTTGGGTTTCAGTCCCTTTAAATATTTTTTGACACTCAGTTCGCGCTCCATTAAAACTGCTTAAAGAAAAACTCTTGTGTGAGAATCCGGTTCACCAGTTTTAGTAACTACAGACTTTCCTGTACCTTTTAAGTTAGCTGTAGATACTAATGATACTGCTGCTTTGTTGTTACAAGAAGGCAGTGATGGCATAGATCATCCTATTTGTTATATTTTAAGAAAATTTAATGCAAACCAGAAAAACTACTCAACTATTGAAAAAGAATGTTTGGCTTTGATTTTGACATTGCAACATTTTGAAGTTGATGTTATTTCATCATTTAATCTTATCATTGTCTTCAGCTATCACAATCCCCACACGTTCATGAACAAGTTGAAGTGTAAAAATCAAAGATTGTTGAGATGGAGTTTGTTTTTACAGGATTACAATCTTGAAATCAGACACATCAAAGAAAAAAGACAATGTACTTGCTGATTGCTTATCGAGATGTTAATGAAATGTTGTAAAGAGATGTTTATGTAATGTTGTAAATAAGATGATTGTTGAAATATTGTACAAATTTAGTGCTTGTGATCGCAAAAAGAAAGTTTTTTAGAAAAATTTCTTTTTACCTACAGGAGAGGGAGTGTTACATGTATCTCTTTTGTTGTGTGCAGCAACCTTACATGTGTCTGTGTAGCGCTAGTATTGTCCGTTGCCATGGGAGACGCGCGTGCTGGCCCGGCCAACGTGAGGGGTCTGACGTGTAGAAACACAGCGTTCTTTGTTCTAGTAGGTTTTTTGGGAGTGTGTATTATGTATTGTTGGGATCTTTAGGATTGTTTGTGAAATGGAAAGTTCTCGGTTTGAGGTGAAAAGTTATAAATAAGGGGCTGTGTGTATAGCCAATGAGGAGGAAAGAGAAATATTCCAGCTACACGAAAGAATGTGAGTCAGTTCTGGGACCTATCCAATAATTGCAGTAGTTACAGGGATTCTACGAACTCTAAGCAGATTTAGTGCGGCTTGTCTCCAGTTTACTTTTGGGATTATTACAAGAGCTTTACTTTTGACTATTTGGACTGTTTACGTGGATTATTGGTTTTAAAGGACTTGTTGTCGCTGTGACAGTGGTTTTTCAGGAACTGTACACTTTATTTTTAATATTCTATAATTGTATTGATTTGCTGTTGTTCTATTGTTATACTGTGTAATTGTATTGATTTAGTGTATTGTAATGTTAGGGTTGTTTTAAGAATAAATTGTAATTATTTGTTAACAAAAACCACTGACTTCTTTATTCATTCCCCTAGACATTTCACGATGCCTAGTGTTGCGGTTTTTTCTTTTTATCTCCATAAAAGAATTTGTGCTCGTCACGACTACGTGATTTGTTGTTATCAGGTTCCGTAACAATGCACATTTTCAGGTGAATGCATCAAGCCACCCATCAGAAAAAAGGCAACATATACTACGAAAAACGAAAAGGTTTTTGGCCCTACCTATCTGGTCTGTGATGGATATAAGCAATGAGAAAACGATTTTAGGTGGCGCCACCAGGCTTGTGTACAAGATGGAGGTATACAGAATCTGTGGATGTGAAATTTCAAGCTGTTACATGAAACCAATCCTCACATAACTGCCTCAATGTATTTTATAGAAAGTGATTACAGGTGGTCCTACTAAGCTCGTGAAAGAGAAATCCACAGAAGACGGATGAACATGCAAACTTTCACACCGAAACGCCACACCACTAGTGAGAAAAGGTGCATTAATGTATCATACAAAAACGAAACGACAAGTGGGGCCACCTGTCTAGTCTACAAAAAAACTATCCAAGACGGATAAGCATGCAAAATGTCAGGCTGATACATCCGTCCACTCATACCATATAAGCAATTTTAAACCAAAGAAAACGCCACGCAAAAGCAAATGCAGATAGCCTCACCAGTCTTGAAGACGATATGGTGGTATCCAAGATCTATATGGACATTAATCATTTCAGGCCAATACACAAACTACTCATGAGAAAAAGGCATCAACGTAATTCTCCGAATATGGGAAGATAGCTGGTGCCACCTGTCTGGTCTACGAGAAAACTCTTCAGGATGGAGGGACATGCCAAACTTCAGACTTATATATTGAACTACTGCTTTCAGTTTTGGTGGATATTATTGCCAATGTTTCACCTGAAAGGAGATTAATCGTCAGCTTCAAAGCCCCCCAGGCCTGGGATTTGCTTCCTAGTAGATGTTAGACTCTTTTTTAATACTAGTTAAAAGCTAATTTCGACAGGCCATTAGTTGAAAATACACAAGTAAAACAGAGAACAAAGGGGATTTGGGAGAGGTACGGGCTCTTTCAAACATTGTGTTTTCTTTGTGGTTATGAGCGCGTAATTGTTTAGGCGCTGGATTTCGACAACTGGACATTCTGTCGAGAAATAATCAGAATAATCAGGTTATTGTTATTGTTATTGTTATTATTATTATTTTTATTTTTATTGAACTACGAGATATAATGCCATACGAATGTCAGTAAATAAGATATTTACAAATGCAAGAAGTTATATTCGTTGCCTGAGGTAAATGTGTAAAGTTACAACCTTGCCCTATTTTGCAATGCTTTCTTCAGGACCTACACATGCATGGGTTCAGATATAAACCTTAACCTAAACGTGAAATAAAGACACTATGAATATAAATAAGTTGTTTGGTAGTGAATACTATTTGACTTGATCTTGATGCATTGGTAATCTGTAGAGGTAAAAACCACTGAGAAAACTGAAGACCTTTCCCCCAATCAACCCATTCTCATACCCACGTGACTGTTAATTGTTACACTGTAGGGAAAAAACGTTGTAACGATAGATTAGGACTTACACTGTGCCTGGCCACCAGTATTAAAATAACCATCGGAATTGAACGTTGGGAGTAGAAAACGAAATATTATGTAAAGTAGTAAGAACTTGTATCATCTACTTTTTCCATGCTGCTTTAATACTACACACGCGTATTTTTTATGGTGTACATTAGATCAATTTTAATTGAGGTTAATATATTAAAAAATAATTTTGACTTTTTATAATTGTCTGTTTATATTTTTGTACACACTTTTTTTCTTTTTTTTGTATTTTTTTCTTTCTCTTCTCTATTCTTTGTAATAATGTCTCAGACTTATCATTTAAGCATTTATCTTTTTTCCTCATCGACATCATTACACTAACAAAAACATTACAAGACAATTGTTGTATATAAAACAAAGGATGTAGCAACAAAAACACTTCATGTGGCTTCACAATAATCAAGAATTATTGAGAATGGCGAGTATTTGTCCCCATTTTTCAAGATGCTTATTCACTAATTCATTCTTTTCTGATGTATTACGTTCGATCTTTTCATTATGCTTCACATGCGCAAGGAATGTTGACAGTGAAGGGACCTTGCCCTGCTTACGTTGAGTAAATATGATAAACTTATAAATTAATAACAAGAAATCAACAAGCTGTTTAAACGGCGTATCATCCGGGCAACCCATATACACAGTTTCAGGTGTTAATGGTGGTATATAGATGCCAGCTCGATGCGCCCAATTTATAATGTGAAAGTAAAGAGATTTAACCATTAAACATTCACAGAACAAATGGACAACTGATTCTTTATCCATAAAACAGTATGAACATCTATTAGTGTCCATCAGTCTCCATGTGTGTAAATTATCATTGACAGTTAATATATTATGTATGATTTTGAATTGAAACTGTCTTAAGTACATATCCAAAGTAGTTTCATATACATTTTTACAGCTCTTTTCCAACAAACATTATTCGAATCAAGATTCCCTTGCAAATTTATTTTATTCACTGGTTCTTCAACTTTGTCCTGAATTATTCGTGAGTAGACCTGTTTGAAATTCACATTTGCAGCATTATCTAAATTTTCACCTCCAGAGAAAATGTTTTTAAACTCTGTTTCATCGCAAGTATTTTGGTTCCTTAACAGTTCTTTCCATTTTTGCGGAATGGCCTCTTGTAATCCTCTCCAGTGAATACAATTTATTGTATAAGCAGCATTTTCAGATATAGCGTCTGAAAATGCCTTTTTTCGTCCATCTTTATGCAATACATGATACACATATTTTATCCCCAACTCATCTAAATATTTTATATATGTAGATCCACCTCCTATTTGTATAAACTTATTATTCCACAGTTGTTGATTCAATATAGTGCTAGTATCAACTGGGTCTACAGTCATGAAATCAGACCATGACTGTAAGCAATGTCGAAAGTACCTGGATATCTTTCCATTAATAACATTTATATCTAAATTATCAGATAAATTGGCTAGACCACCAAATTTATGTAAAAAATGATTCGGTATAACGGTGCATTTTGCTTTCTTCATGTCCTTAATCCTAGCAATACACATAATCCTCTGTGTTTCTACTATTGCGGCTATATCTGGCAAACCTGTTCCTCCATTTTCTTTGGCGTTTAAAATGACTTCATATTTAATTTTTGGCTTTCTTCCATACCATTTGAAGTCAACAACACAACTTTTCACTTTCTTTACAAAGTTCGGAGGAGGTTCTAAAACATTTGAAACATAAAGTACTTTACTGATCCCCAGGGTTTTAACAATTGAATTTCTACCGAATATTGTCAATGCTCTCGTTTTCCATATATTAAACAGGACTACTAATTTATTGTGAATGTTTTCAAAATTAAATGTATCCGAAAGTGTTTTATTATAAGTGTATCAGATTCCAAGAATTTTTATCGCTTTATCATGTAAATTTATCCATTTAATATCATCTTGTTCCGGGGTTTTGCTTTTGGGGCAGCCGAGCCATGCAGCTTCACATTTATTATAATTTATTTCAAGAGATGAGATCAGTGCAAAATTATTCAGTATTTGTCTAACTTCTGTCATGGATTGTTGATTGTTTAAAAAGAATGTTGTGTCATCAGCATACATACATTGTTTTATCTCAACACCATTAATGTTTATACCTTTGACTTTGTTTGATTGGCGTATTACCATTGCTAATACTTCAATAGATAATAAGAACAGGTATGGGGCTATAGGATTCCCCTGTCTGGTGCCTCTTTCCAACTTAAAATGGCCTGTGGTATAACCATTATTAAGAACACAGCTCTCCAGGTTATTGTGTAATACGGTAATCCATCTTTGAAATATTTTCCCGAATCCAAATATTTTTCAGAGTAACAGACATGAAAACATAATCTATAGAATCAAATGCAGCTGCAAAATCAACTGCAAAAATAATAGCTTTATTCTTTTCTATATGACAGTAATCTAATATATCTCTTATATGGCTACTGGTATCTGAAATTCTTCTTCCTTTGACAAAAGCACTTTGGTCTTCATCTATAAGTATAGTAAGACATTTCTTCAGACGTTGCGCTAAAAGTTTACTTAATATCTTAATATCTACATTTAATAGACTGATCGGTCTCCATGATGATAATTTCCTGTTGTCTTAACCAGGTTTTTCTATAAGAGTTATTACAGCTTGTCTCTGACTTGAAGTCAGTGACCCATCGCAGAAATATATATTAAAACAATTCAAGAGATCATCACAAAATAGATAAAAAAATTCAATATAAAAAAATTGGATAATCCATCATTTCCAGGTATTTTGTTATTTTTCATTTCCCTCAATACCTTTTTAATTTCATCCTTAGTAATTCACTTTCACATATATTAAATTCATTTTCTGGCAACACTGGTACCTTTAGATCATCAAAATATTGTACACAGTTTTTTTCCTTTATCTTAATTTTTTAAAAATATTTTTCCTGATAATATTTTTTTATCTCTTTCATTATATTCTCGGGCTCCAACACTTCAATATTGTTCACTACAAGTTTATTTATAATGGTTTTCTTTTTATTACTTTTCTCAATATTCAGGAAATACTTTGTACTCCGTTCTCCTTGTTCGTACCAATCAACACGTGATCGCACTATTAACCCTTCTATATACTGCTCGTAAAACTGTTCATATTCTTTTTTCCGCTGCTCATATGTCGTCAGACTCATTGGTGTATCTTTTCGTAGATTCTTTTTCGCTTCCGCTAAATTTTGTTCTAAGGTATCTAATTTCTTTATATTATTCTTCTGTTTTTTCTTTGAGTATTCAATTGTAATTTCTCTTATTTTATATTTCAAATATTCCTACCTTTTTCATCCATAGTATCTTTATCCTTTTCACGAGTTTGATTACACTGTCTTTTATAAGCTTCTTATAATCTTTATCATGTAACAAAGAGTTATTAAATTTCCAGTATGATGGGCCGCGTTTAGCATTGAGCACAGACCCTACAGTGCATGTAACTGCTGAATGATCAGTAGATATGGCTGGTATTACACTTACATATTTCATGCGAGAATTTAAATCATTAGACAATAGTATCATATCCAGTCTGCGTTGACGCAGGGGCGTTTTTGACCTACAAGTATATTCTCCATATGTCAATAAAATCCATCTCATACATGATTTGGTTCACCTTTTGTATTGTCTTATGTCTAGGTCTGTAACCTCATCCATCGGCGTCTTGTTGTGAAAAGCAAAAGTTGAAATCCCTACCCAAGATTATATGTGATTCAGTGTCCTGTTGCATGCTCTTGATTTTTTTTATGTATTTTCGTAAAAAATTCTATTTGATCAGGCTCTGTGTTTGGTACATAAGTATTGATTATGAGAAATTCTGACCCTTGTATTATCGCCCTTAAAATTATATATCTACCAAAGTCATCAATATGAGAATAAATCTCTTTAAATTTCACCATGCTGCCAATAAGTGTAACAACTCCTCGTGCGAGGGGTGTACCGCAAGAAAAAAAAACATAAGCCGTCCCATTGTTCTTTCCATTGTTGCTGAATATCTGGAGTAACGTGAGTCTCTTGTAAAAAGATTACACTTTCTTTACATTTTTTTATCTAATAACCATTGAAACATTTACTTTCTTTTTCCTTTGTTCCTTAGCCCCCTAACATTTAATGTAATAACTTGAAAACTTGGCATGAAAGTATAAGTATGTATACAGTGTGTATATTATTTTCAAGACACCTAACTGGATATCTTTTCCTATTCCGACCATGATTATAAGTTATATTTTGTGAAGTATTGTTAATTGCTACATTGTTTAAATGCATTGAATTTAAATTAATTTTCATATCTAAATATATATTAAATTGGGGAGTGGTAGTTATAATTATTATAGTTGGCGCATTCCGACTATCTCGGTGACGTGTATTCGCGAAGAGTGTGTCTGTACCTAAAGTGTAACACATTGACACAGTAATCGAAAATGCAATTACAAAGATTTCCGTCCAGTTAATCCTAGACATAACTAGAATATTAAAATACTTGAAACGTCAGAGAGGTGATAAGGACTTAGAGACCGGCTCTTCAATTGAATAAAAGCTCCCGGTGTGTGGGAATATTACTACTCGAAGAACATGAATTAAGTCCATAAATTTCAAAATAAATAATTCATAAGTGAGTAATTGCCATCGCAGCAATATTTACATACAATGTATGTCATGTTCGTGCTTGTACAGTTTATGATTCCACAGAAACACATCTATTCGCATATGCGTATGTTTTCTGTTGCACTATAAACAATATATTTTAAACTTAACCATTTACAGCAAATAGTAGGCACATAAATCTGTACACTTTTATTTATTCGTACTTTTGTATTTTTATTTTAATGATTCGTTTCGTATATGGGACGACCCCTTAATTTGTGTCTTTAGGAGTTGACGTAATCGGGGACTCCTGACTCACAGAGGCCGAATACAGTTTCGATGGGTCGTTCTTGGGCCTGTCCAACCATGCATTAAATTTTGTTTGGCTTGTGAACCTGAGGGCTTCTCCGTAACTGTCCCTTATAAACACCACCCCGTCATTTGTCCAACAGTCTCTTATGTAACTTTCCCTTTTCATGTCTCGGGCTGCTTTAAACATTGTGACTCGGGAGTATGTGAGGTCTTCGTGTATGAAAAGGTCCCTGGACGCCTCGGCTGCCAATTTTAAACGTGCCTTGCCATGCATAATCTTTGCTTTTGTTTTGTGAGAGACCAGCTTCACAAGTATTGGCCTTGGCTTGCCCGAGGGCAGGGCTCAACCAACTCTATGTGATCTCTCTATCTCATGCTCTACAATATCAATCCCCATCATCTGTTTTGCTATGTCCATCACCATCTTGTCTGTATTCTCATCCTTTTCTTCTGTCCAGGTGTTGGTAATGCGTACTGAGTTGCGCCTCGAGTACTGTTGTTGGTTGTCTAACTCCTCTTGTAATTAGACAACTGTGTGTTGCAGCCTAGTCACATCCCTTGTTAGACTTTCTATTTTATTTTCATAAGTTTTTAATCTTTTATCTTCTGCTGCATCGGTGATAACCTTAAGAGCACCTTTTATGTTTTCAGAGCTTAGCGCTGCTGCAAAGAAAAGGGTTAATTGTTCTGAGTTTTCAACAGTAATGGGAGATTCGCTGCCTGACATTTTATCTTTTGTACAGAGACTTGCTAAGGGGTAATCATCCGGCGACTCTAGGTCACTAAATACAGTGTTCAAGCGTTTTTTATCTTGGTATGTGATAGAACTATCATCTAATGATTTTGTACACACTTTAACACAGACGGGCATCTAAATTTTGGATATTTCAATTATTAGAACAATTTGGGTATAAACATAACCATTTTTGCTTTATTCATAATTTGTAATGTTCCTTATCACTATAATTATCATCTGTCCCTAAAAATGTATATTATCTTAAACATATTCCTCTGAAAACTTTCAGTCCAAAAATATGTCATTTTACACTCGGCCATGTAAAAGGTAATTGGTTTAAACGTAACAGTGAAACACATCAGTATACACGTATATATCAATATCGAGTAGGGCACATATATGGATTGTGGATGAATCAGTCCGATTATGTCTCGGTCTATAACTCGTACTCCGAAACAATAGCATGCTATTAAGTCACTGACCATATAAGTTATATTTCAATGAAAACGACGACCAGCTAGACCAACCAATTTCTTTATGACAGAGAAAATTATATGTCTCGGCTTCTCAAGCAGGGCAACATGTTAGCTTGTCCTCATGCTGTTGCAATATATGATGTCCTGACAACATAATTTGTCTTGTACAAAGTAAGTAAATAAGTGAATAAAAGTCTTTGTGTTTTGTTTTGATTCAAGTTCTTCATTTGTTTTATATCTTGTTAAAAAGGTATGTTCAACAAGATTACTCCAATAGAGAATTTATAAATAGATCTTACATAAAGATAATTATCAAACTGAAATCAGGCATTTATGTCAACTTAGGTATCAAGGCTAAAAGGCACTGGGTACAAGTCTATCCCTCCAACTTACCAATATATCCAGACGACCAAATTTATTCACTGTCTCCTGGAACACTGACCCAGCAAACTCGTCGTCCGTGACATCTCCCCTCAACAAGAGGATCTGAAAATGAATAGATTCGATTGATTTATTAATTGATCTTTAAATTTATCACCATAGTCTAATGAGCAAATAGGAAGCACAGAACAGATAGTGCCACGTTTTGCTTGGACCTAACAAAAGATATTACAAATAAGACAAATTTTTTACTTAAGAATATGTGTCAGTATAACTGAACATAAACAAACATACCTACTTTCAGTATCAGAACTTACGACACGCCATCTTTATCTTGGTCTCACAGATACTTAGACATACCAGCATTATCATATATTTATTCATCTGATGTACCCTTGTTGATAATCCCTTATATCGAATAACTAACTTTTGTTGAAGATTCCTGCAAACCGTAAATATATATACCGTATATATATATATATATATATATATATTTACATATATATTATTATACTTAATGAGCTTGATTTTTCATATGTTTATTTATATAATTGTTTACAATCTGTACAAAAGTGTACCATGTTATGGTGATTTTGGTCTTTGCACACCATCGTTTAGCATTCACCTTGACCTTAATGTTATATGTGGACACTTGTTGTCTCACATAGAATCGACAAATGAACGGGCATATCTTTTCTTAGTGGCTTTTATCTTACTAATAAAGCATTGTTCTTGGCCTTAGTGTATTGTATTTCTTGAATGACCCATGACAAATTGTTACAAAATTATCTATTTATCTGTCTATCTATCAATAATAATCAATATATAATCAATAAACCATTGTTTGCATTGTGTTGCCAGTTGCAACAATGTACTATATCATCGGGAGTATGACTATTTTCGTACATCATTTGGCATAGATCGTGACCTTAATGCTTGATATGTGCCTTTATAACCTCACAAGTATCACCAAATGAAAAGGCAACTTAATAATGGTTGAACATTATATATTTTAAGCGCTTTATTTTCATCTCTTTATTTGGCGAATTTTTACCTATCAAATGTGACACTTATTTTGTCAATACTATATATCCACAGTGAATGACCTCAGAAGTATTAAACATGTTAACGTTAAATGCACTTAGTTTTGCAGTTACGACCATTCGAATATTTGCCCCCTGACAAAGGCGGCTGTTTTGGAATTGAAGTGGAAATGAAAGTTTGCAATAGTTGGAATTGTTGAAGTTTTATATGTTTATTGCGATACGATGATTCAATAAATTTAGGTTGGAGGTCTTGCTACCATTTCTTTGTCGAACCAGGGTGACATGTTGTTTGGACTCCATCGCAAATATAAGAACGGTTAACGGTGATATGTGTCACTACCTGGACCCATTAGGGTGTGGAACAGTGAACGATGTCTATCTTTAAGTGAGAGGGTTATAATGAGCTAACAAGAGGTCTTAAACACATGTAAGCGTTCCGTTGTTGTGGAATAAAATCACATGGCTCTGTTTGTTTGTTTGTTTGTGGATCGAGGTGGCGTAATGGTAAAGGTTGTGGGTTCGCGCCCCGATCTGACCTCTTTCTGCGCTACCCAAAGTCTTTACCACAAGGGTGCGCTCTCTTCACCAAGGGTGAATGGGTACTGGTCAAAAATGGGTGTCAGGCTATCGTGAAGAAAAATACCCTCTTAGCGCTGCTTGTTGTATGCTCCCCGAGTGAGCCGAGATTAACTGCAAGATTGAACAGACCAGGAAGGCAAAGTGTACAAAAAAAAACCATGTCGGACGAGACTGACATCGTCCCCAACTACCTTTATTTTGTCCTCACTATAGCGATGATATCCTCTTGTGCACATGATGATAAGCTGGCGAAAGTTTAGTGCAAAAACGCTAAATTAAAGGTAATCAATCGTGTGATGGTTTTAACTTAAATATACTTGTCCTCATGATGAAATTTCGCTTGGCTAACTGTTGTGTATTACATTAATACGTTACATGAGGAAAGCTAGCTCTGGCGTTATTCTATAGAAACTCTTTCAAATTATATTATGAATTGTTCAAAAAAGAGTCACATCGGACGCATCTTCGCTCATATCTTTAATTTTAAGAGGCGTATTGAATGGAAATTTGTTTCAAATCCTGCCAAGCAGGTGCCTAGACCAATATCTCAAATACATGCATAATATATATATATATATATATATATATATATGAAAAATAAATGAAAGATGACGCCCTCCTGTATACTAGCTTTAGTCTACTGTACTTCACCTAAAACTCATATATACATTTACTTATATGTGTGGATCTGCAGCTTATATTTTTCTAAAACGTTAATAAAAGGGTGGTTCGAGGGTTGGTATAATAAAAGAAAAAAATCTTTTCCCGTAAATCTTTTAAACAATGAATATGATATCTGATAAAAGGGGTTATTAGACTGGCCCGTATTGCTTAATTTTCAGACACTGGTTCGAACATTCTAAAATAGTTAAAATGTTCCACTAAAATTTCACTTGAACAGGCTAAACTTTGCTTACCATATCGGGAGATAATTAACCCAGCATCTTCGCACCGCTGTTTAGTTTTCCCCAAATTGTCTTGTCGTAGGTCAACCAGGGTCAGTCTTATTCCTTTGCTTGCAAATTCTACCGCTGTCCGTGCACCAATACCGGAACCACCCCCTGCCAATAAAAATAAGGTTCTGGTCAGGGTAAGGGCCAGATACATTGAAAAGTAATCATTACAATTACAATTACTTCCAACAATCCCAATTATAATTACAATTACAAATTAAAGTTAATTTTACAAATTAATGATTAAATTACAATCACTTTTGAAAAGTAATTAATTACTTTCAATTACTTTCTTAAAAAGGCGGACCATCCTGACATCCCAGTGTGGCACGTATGTCAACACTCCTGCCTTACCGGAAATGAATGCGAATGCGCGTGATCCAGTCATACCACTTGGAATAGTGACTGATGGTGACAACAGAGGGCGCCCGAGGACGTTAAGAACCATAACTTTTTAACTCTGGGGAGCCATATGTAGATTGGCCCAGTCAATTAAATGGCTCTGACAGAGATATCAAACGCCTCTCACTATGTCGCACTTAGTGTCGGTATAGCTACCACACGGCAACTAAAATGATAAATTACCATTCTCTGACCCTCTTATTTCATCGACTGGTAAACACGGGGCGTACCGGACAGTCAGCGCCACACATCACGGCCTCGCTGAACTAAGGTCTTTCCCAGTGACGTAAGGTGTAACTATAGTGGTCTTCCTAGAATCCTTTTTCCAAAACCAACATGGTTAATTCAGTAACCGCCTATTGTTGGCTTCCAGTTTGATAATATATATATATATAAATATATATATATATATATATATATATATATATATATATATATATATATATTCCCATTTTATCAGTCTTAATAGGTTAAGGTCCTCGGCTATTTGAGTACGGCAAGATTTTTAACACTATATAAGACCCTCAGCCTCAGTGAGTCAGTGTGTCACCGTTTATCAGACCATTGCTTATCGCCGCAGGTCGGTTTTTAAATGTGTCTCCAGCTCAGCCAATCTGCGTGAGATATTCAGGTCCACACGCGACGAACGCAGTCAAACTGTTATTCATGTACCGGCTGACTGAAACGATCACGTCATCACGACGTTCAGCGTGTTGACAACTCAACAGTGGCAAAGCTTTCATGTGTAACTTGAACACTAACAAATACACCATACAAAATCGATGCGACATTGTCTACAATACACTTAAATTTGCCCGTGGACCGTATGTTCGAACAGCAGAGATATATCATAGGACACGGAGGTCCATGTATGGACTTTCTAAAAACATGCATGATTTCAGTGCGAATGTTACCATGCGGGTTGAGCTGTCTGTTGCCTATGGGATGCTGTAAGCCTCCTCATAGCAACGATGCCATTCAAAGGAGGCCAGGCGGAATGATATGCAAATACAAGGGAATCGTCAGGAGCCTTGTGACGCCCTAATATGCAAATATCAAGGATTCGCCATACGAAGTTTACAGGGCTTTAGTGATAAGAGCAAGAACTGAGTTACTTCGCGTCTATTGGTACATAGAATCACGTTTCGTTTGAAGCATTTTGGCAGTAAACATCAATACACTAAAGCCAAGGCAGGGCTAAGCCATATGTAGCTATAATGTATTAAATATGAAGGATAAAATTAAGTGTTATTTTTTAATTATTTTCGTGTATGTGTTTGTTTGATTCGAGTTGTGTAGAATAAAGATGGTTATGTATATACTGCCTTCTGTGTTTGTATATAATTTATTACTGATGAGATATGTAAATATGCATGAGCTATAGTTTGATTGGGAGAGAGAGACTGAGAAAGAAAGAGTAGAAATGTTAGAAAGATGAGTGATAGTTGGAGAGAGAGAAGTGAAAAGAGAGAGAAGGAAAGAGGGATTGAAGGAAATTTGCATGAGGGGGGGGGGGTAATACATGAATTCCAATACAAAGATACTAAATAATATTTAATTTCAGGTAGAAAATGAAAGAGATGGACAATACATAAATTCTTACAGGAATATACTAAATATTATTTTATTTCGGGCTTGCCATGTGCGTGGTCTGAAGTCCTAGACATGAACTGCCCAATATATTAATTATTTGTTTCATTTTTGTTTTCTTTGTGTGTCATTGTGGTGTATCTTGGGTGATATTGGTATGAAATTGCTTAATACAGGCGCCCTATATCTCACAGACAGTTGTTAATGTGTGTTATTATGAATCAATTATATTAAATATGTTTTAATTTCGGGCTTCCCTTGTCTGAGGTCCGAAGTCCTAGACATGAACTGCCTAATATATGAATTATTTGTTTTATTTACTTTCTCAGTGTATGAATATATAGTTTAACTTGGCTTGCCATGTGTGAAGTCCTAGATTTGGACTGCCGAAATGACGTATATATATATATATATATATATATATATATATATATATATATATATATTATTTATGGAGGCGTTTGCAAGATTTATGAAACCATTCTAAGCAAGCATCACATTGTGCCATGGGGCCATTACCATAACCGAAGTGGTTTTTTCTCTATATGGCTGTCTACATGTGCAATATACATCTATGGTGGCACACTTTTTTTCAGACTTTAAACTTTGTATCGATTGTTCAGGGAATTCTTTCTTTTCATTATTTTGTAGACAATCATAGAAATGCGTGCGGAATTTTTCTTTGTGATAATTAATTGGTATAATTGGTTTGTGGCCGTTTTTGATCCCGATTTATGTTACTCCTAGGTTGCTTATTTGAATGCCTATTCTCTGCAACACTTAACGTATATGTACTTTGCTTTTTTCCAAAACATGGATAAGCAGTAGATGTTATACGTATGAATATCAGACATTATTGTGAGGGTTAGTCATTGGGGTGTTAGGGTTTATATAGTTACTTTGGTACTCAAAGGTAATCAAAATAAGTCAAACAAGACCTACTCACAATCTACTCACGCTTGGGTTCAACATATACAAAGGATCGATGTAAAAGCTATGGTGTGTTTGAAGTGTGTTTGTAGTCCCTTAATTAGTTTGATGTGTTTGAAGTCACAAAGGCCCTGTTTGATATTGTTAATTAATTATTTGATCATTGGACCTTGACTGACGTCAGCAAGTTAAATATTGAAAATGAGGAGAGTGAAAGTAAAAAGATAGAGAAAGAAAGATAGATAAATGATAGATAAATCACCTGTTATCCATTATTGGACTAAATTTTTGCTTCTTAATAACACTGGCATGTGCTAATTAGAGCACATGTAAATAATTTTTGATTCAAACCTCTGATGATGGAAAAACCTTTTAAGCGACTACCTGAATCCTGTACAGTTATCCTTCACATAAATCAACTCATAAATCTTAATTTTTTTAATATCAATGCTGATCAAATTTATGTCATAAATACTGGAATTTAAATACGTTGTGATTTCACTAAAATCATTCATGCAAACATTTCATGTGAATAATTCATTAAAATATATTCATCCAGAATATACAATATATTACAATTTGATGTAATGAAATTATTTATATGAAAAGGTAATGAAAATCCAGTGCATTCACTATGGTTAGCATCTTTATTATGTATGACATTTAGTAAAACCAGTATACAATGCCCAGAGTCTCTGGACACAGAAAACAGTGGAGACTGTTCACCCAACTGAGAAAACCCTGCTATCTTGATACCTGTATATCTATTTACCTCAGGGGCCATTGACTTGAGGTAATTCTGATATCAGCCTTCCTATATCATTAGCCTCTTTGTTCCTGTGAATCTCTCAGTGTAAGCTTATTAGCAAATAAATACTGATGTAACCAGACCAGTATGAGTATGATCCAGCCTCCATTTCAGTGATGGTGTGAAAAGGTAGCAAGCCCACACACTTATTGTAGTGAAGCTCTGGATAGGTGTACATTATGGAAGCTTGTTACTTTATCTACATTGCAGTGGAGGCATTTGCAAAATAAAAAGACCAGTATAACTTATAAGGCATACTAATAAATTACCATGTTTATTACATGCTTGGGTACTATTTATTCAATAATCACAGCTTACAATCCTTACCCAAGAGTGTTTTGATAAACAGCGCAAAGGAATGAGGTATAAGGTATGGTGCTCTGTCATGATTTTGGAAAGTAATTGGAAAGTATTTGAAATTACATCTATTTTTACCCTTGTAACCATTACAATTACAATCACTTGTAATTGAATTTTGTTCAATTAACAAATAACATTCAATTACTAGAAAAATTTTAATTAATTACAGGTAATTACAATTACACATTACAATTACCCCAACCCTGGTTCTGGTTACACTCTGTCATTTGCTTCATTGGTCTTGACTATTGGCTGTTGGATTCGAACATATTTTGAAACAATTTTACAAGGCTCGTTGTTGTTTATTTCATTATATTTAGAACACAAAAGCAGTGACGCGGACAATGACATGACAACTCAATGGTTGTCTGTCTGTGTGTTCGGGAAGGCGATTATTTTTATTCGAGACAAAGCAAATAGTTGCTATATACGGCATATAAAATGATATTGGACCAGTTACTGCAACAAGTTTAAACTAAAACCAAACACCGGTGAAGTGAGTGATTCATTTAGTCCATATTTGTAATTATCACATGTGAGAGTCTGAAATAAAAGCACACGGATCGATCTTTTCTTATCTGATAGTATATGAAAAAAATACTGCAAAGAATCACTTGATACAAAATGTCTAGAGCTTCGGACCCGGAAACATTACCCAAGCGCTATAGATCATTACTAAGTCCCGGAGACAGGTTAACAAAAGTGCTCTAAAAACTAACTATATGTAATATGTCATGAAACTACCGATATAACGGTTTTGATTTGTGCCCTAGCTATAAAGTACGTCTCACCATCCGGACAACTTGATAAACAACCGAACAGACGACAAACAAAAAAAATCACGCCATAGCTCAATGACTCATCCTTAGTTGAGATAGAATTAAATAATAAAACAAATGACCCGTGCGTCATGATGCTCGCCCGACTGACATGTTAAAAATATATCCTTGCACAGGCAACTAATTAAGATAATGTAGGTGGCATCATCGTTCATGCATATTAGCTCAAGTTCATCAAGACCCATAAGCACACCAGTTAGATAACAATCCAACGAGCCTTTCCTGAGGAATCTTGCAATGTGTGTGTATTTTTCATTATTTCTTAGGTGTCCAAACATACCCCGAAACTCTGAAAATATAGGTCACATAGACCCAATTTCAGGTTTCTGGGAAGAACTTATATGGAACTCTCAGAATAGCCCAATAGCTCAGCGGTTATGGGCAACAGAGATCTAATTTTAGGTTTCCAAGGGGACTTTTCATGGATCTCCCTGGATGTCAAACCTTTTTTAATATTCTCATATCATTTTTAATATGAAAATCATATTGAAAGTTGCTGTGGCATAACAAATGAGAATATGTAAATTATTACAAATCAGATGTGTTGAATGCATGACCTATTAACTCTTTAATTATCGCATGAGGGATTCAGATAACAATGACCCGGGAACCAATCTTCTCTATGTGTAACTTATAGCAAACAAGGAAATTAAACAACAATGTTAAATAAATATATAAGAATGAATTTACTGTCTTAAATAACTTGCATGCAATATTTCATTTCTTCCGCGAGCATGTACTGCGTGATCAATTGGACAAAGTCAGGTCGATGCGGAGGGCCCGCGCTGCGGCACCCGATGTCTAGATCCGCCCCTGACAATTATGCCCCTCGAAAATTATGCCGCTGTGGAGGAAAAAAAAACAGTGACTACGAAGGACATCTGATTCTGCATATTACCTGTTGACTCACCTGTAATTATAGCTACTTTTTTCTTTTGTTTCCATGATGTGATAATGTTCCTCCGTCAACAGAAGAACCTCCTAATGGTCTGGACTGGTTTTGTATTTTACAACGCAGGCACTCTTTTCAAGCACGAAAATGGCCCAGAAAACGAGTAGTAGTAGTATATAGGCGTTATACCCATGCGCCCATACACAATGTGTTTACGGTTCCGTAACCATCTCAGAGCCAGGAACGAGTGCCTGTTTTTTTACAGGTATGTTTTTTGCAAGTTATGTATTTTACGGATGCGCGATAGTGTACGCAAGACAGGTCCGCTCATTAAATCGCTCAGTGAAAAAGAAGGTTGTTTCATCTATGACTTCGCATTGAATAGCTGCCCGTCTGTGAAAAACTAGACAACCAAATTATACGATGCGAACTGCAAAGTGGAAATGTATTTATTCGTACCGGTACCACATGGACTCTGCATACCATCTGTGTACACAGAATGATCTACAAAATGGAGATAACATTTCTACCTAAAGAGTCCTACCAAGTTCCCACTTTGCGCCCTCTCCTTTCACCTATCACTTGACCTATGACCTGACACTTATGATATTTTTTTATTGTGGACATGTTCTGCAGTCAGACTGGTACAGGTTGCGGTCGAGCCACGTGTAGAGCGGTTGAGAGCTAGTATTATTACTTTTTTTTATCAAACACGGCATGCCCACCGGCAGGGGTCGTCGCCATCGATCATCTACCCTGATAAGGCGTACGTGGTAACGGTTAGGGGCGCGTTGAAAATAAATTGAGATACAAAGAATTTTTGTGATATAATAGGTAGTTACTATTAAAACAAGTTAGAGTAGAAACAGTCTGGCTCTTTAAGAAGCGAGATCCAACTATCATGGGCGCTGCAAGGCCAGGGTTGTTCTCCTGATTGATACCATTTATATATCAGCCACAGGAAGCAGTCTCTCCTTAAGAATTTTAGTTTGGCTTAAAAATATATATAATCCCTTATTTTCTGTAGAATCACTCTGTCTATCTTCTCTTCATTTGCACTTGCAATCTGAACAAAGAACCCTGAGGAGATACGTATCAATTGCTTCAGCTCGGATTTCCACCTGGTATCACCTTGCAGTTAGGGTTTATAAGTTAGGGCCCGCCTTCTGTGACTCAGGGGTAGACTGTAAGCCTGGAGATTGTAAATTCGAATCTCAGCCGAGGCGGACAGATTTTTCACGGTCGGCCCCTACTCAGGGTGAGCACTCTGCAGGCTTGATGGGAAGCCCAACGGCCATGTTTCATTCACAAACGAGTGCGCTTCTCGGTTTGGAGGTAGAACCCAGGAATGGGACCGATTACACATCCAGGTCCGGCAGGTGCAGTAGCCATCAGGCCTGGTGAATACCAGGATATAAAATGAGCGTGTGATACTGCCCTGTCACGGAATCTGAAACTGGAAAGGAATCCTGCAGATATACATAAATATATATACTTAGTTAAGCTATAGCATAAAATAATGGAGGCGGTTACCTCCAACAAAATATGATCGAGAATAAAATAAACGCAAGCGTTTAAGGGGCCCAGATTATTTCTGAAGAGAAATTGAACTCTGCAGATGAACATTCTTGGATTAAGAATTAAGACAGCTTAAAAATGGAGGCGTAACCTCCACCAAAAGCAAAATCTTAATAAAGAACGTATTTGGTCTTTGTCCACGAACATTTGTGTACATCCTTTATGTGTCTTGTGTGAATGAGAGGAACACAGTACACCTATACATATCAATAAAGAAGTGTTGCTTTTACGGTTATTTCCCTATATCGTTGTCATTTATAATCAATAGACAAATGCAGAAAATATTCTTATTTCAGTTTATGAATGAAAGGGATTACCTCATGTATTCATCGAAATACACTTCGCCGTTTTCGTCTCTGTGAAGGTCGAAGACGAAATCGAGCCTATGTGGAGGATGCCACCAGCGATATGCAATCCACTGGCCCAGAAGCTATTATATAAATCAATTATTTCCATCATTATTGATTGGAAATATAAGAAAACATCTAAATCCCGAAATCATGTAAAGCTGGTCTGCAATACCGGCTCGACCTGCAGCTGATATTAAAATATCTTGAGTTAATAACTTTATAACAGGTCATTGAGATATTAATGACTACCCATGTCCATGTATATGGCTTTACATTTCAAAATGATAACCACTACAGCAATATAGAACTTATCCTATGTCCATGTATTGAATCCCACTCATGTATACCATAGTACTGATTACATAGAGAGCCAGCTTAGAGACATACATAGAGAGGAACCTTCATTTAATCAAATTAACTACCTTATCTTGATTGTCTTTCTCCATGAGTTATGTTTTGAAAAGTTACAATAATGAATGGAGAGCACATAAGAACACATGTATCTAATGATTAGTTTACTCCTTATACAGGTCAAGGAAACTGAACAAACTTTCACTATCACGCAAATTCTAATGTTTATTCCATAAATGCCACAAAATGCAATGCGTATCAATGTATGTCAAAATAAATACATAGCAAATTATATCATGTTATCTCACTGACTTTTAGTGAACAAATTCATATAGGAAATATAGATAGAATTAAATATATCACGACACTTTTTGTTTTATTTTAGATCATTTATAAAAAAATGTACTTCCGTTAAAATCTCGTGTCCTTACTTACTTATGAATCTCCACTTACGAAATTCCACTTACAAATTTTCGTTGAAGTTGGGGTCCAAAGGAATTTCACTCATGTTACAGCCGCCTAGGCGAGAGGCAAAATATTCATGATCCATTGCGGGTATACTGTTTTGTATAATTCCCCTTATCGGCACCAACAAAGCACAAAGCACATAATTTATTAATTTTTACCAGTAATGTGATCGTTCCATACCATCCAAGTCAGAGTGCAAGTCCGAGTTAAGGCAACTCGAGTCCCTGTCCGAGTCCTTGAGATTCAAGGGAAAGTCAACCTTCTAAAAGTAAGAGTAATTTGAAACACGAGTCCAAGACCTAGTCCAAAATATATATCCTAAAAAAAGCAATTTGAAATGGAAATTTCAGATTATCATGTAATTTTTGTTGTATGTTCACATTTGTTTAAACTATAATGCTTAATTACGTTTATAGCTTCCAATGCTGAGCAAAGCTTGGTATATATATTGTTATTATTTTTTAATATACTGTTACAGCAGTTCGCTCATTTACACAAAACTTTATGATATGTGACAAATGAGTAGGTATATTTTTATATTGAACTCGAGATGAAGTCCTTACCTCCAAATCCGAGTACAAGTGCGAGTCCCTAAATGCACTCGAGTCCTGCCTAACTGACTCATGCGTAGAAATCTAAATGCAGTGCAACTATCCTATTCTATCCTATATGAGACAATTTCAAATATACCCCACATGATCTTTCGATTTTTGTAAAATCTTCAGATCACCAGAGCTCTAAGTTAGCTTTCTGATTACATAAAAGAGGTTTCAAAAGTGTCACCTGCAATCAGTATTCTGACAAAAAGTGCACTTTTATAGGAATCGATGCACTGTTGAGCTGAGCCATATCAAAATAAAAGTAAGGGGACTAGACGATTTTGTTTGGGGCGTTTACTGGTGTGGGAGTCAACAGTATAAGATATTTAAGTTTTAAAGAATAATTGATAAGATATTTGTTTTACATATAAAATACCTCCCAGTGTAAATTTAAAAAATATCTCGAACATTTTTAGCTTTCAGAATATTGTTATATCATGTTTTCCTAGAGCAGCAGATTATGTGATTGTAAGGGAAAAGGCCTGAAATAATATTTAAAAAGAAACCTCAACAATTGACCTATCCATGAACTCTCTGCGACCTTAATCGCATATTCATTCAATGAATAAACATAAGCATGGGACTAAAGAGCAACCAATCAGGTGACCTTAAACAATGTAAAGCGTCAATCATCTGACAAAAACGAAATTTTGCATAATTTGACAGAGCTCTGGCAAACAGAACACGTGTAGTCTGTAAATACTACAGTCCGTTCCACAAACCGTGCCACTAGTTTTTTTCGGGTTTTCTTGTCTCCCTCGATTGCTAATGTGTGTTCAAAGCGGTACGGCGAATGATGAGAAAACGACCTAATTTTGTATGAAGTTAGCGAAAATTGATGAAAAACAACTAACATCACGACGCCGAGTTGTTGTTTTTTATGTGAGAACTGCATGGCCAGCTCAGCGCTGTATGTAAACACTTTGCCGTCATAATGGAATGACGTAACCGTGACGTCACGGTCGTCGCGTGAAATTTCCTGAATACACGTTATGAAGAAGCCAGCAGGTGGCACCGTCGTCAGCAGCAAAAGTTGAGCTCTTCTATTTTATATTACTGTGTATTGCCGATTTTTAAATATTGTACGATACAAAGGGCCCCGGTCATGGCTATACCTGTGGCTTCATTCATGTAACTGGTTGTATATGCGTGAAAAATCGCTTTGTGAGGCCCGTCAGCGTTTAGTTCTTGACTACAAGTTTTCTAGCCACAGCCGATGCGAATCTCTTCATATTTGTTTAAAAAAATGCGAATTTTAATTCCCGTCAAAATTGCGAATACACCTTTAACAAGAAGTTGCAAAAAGTTTACAAAATTCCATGCGAATCCACGTATATCATGACCCCGAGAAACCGAAACTAGCATCTTGCCTTTCCTATTTTAAATGAACTGGTCGGAATATTCGCCCAACTTTTGATCGCTTTGGGCGTGCTTGCCTTGCAATATGGACGATCCCGTTTCAAGGTTGGGATGACCCCAGGCACTTTAGATTATTATTTAAGATACTAAAGATGTGTCCAGTCCTGACACGCAGGTAAGGACTAAATTCAGGCAGAAATAAACCATATGTTCAAAATTAACATTTTACACAAATTGTTTCGTTTGGATAATCACTTTATGTGTCCCATAAAAAAAGGGAGTGCATGGTTATGAATATGTGTCTGGGATAGCCAATAAATTCAGATTAGGCTTAAACACAAGAATTTAAATCCATTTCCAAGGAAATCGTACAAAAATCAACGCAAGGCAGGCATGGAACCGTTTTAATCAAATACTGTGCTTGCGCCAGCCATTAATTTAAACTTTGCCAAAAAATGTAATGTACATATTCAAATGACTGTGTTAGGTTTTGTGTTTATGGGCGAACAGAGTTCACTGAAAAACAATGCCTGAGCTTGAAATTGACACGAATGGACTGCGTGACCCTCGCTCAGAGAGCCGCCGGTGATAGATTGTAAATGGTTTTCGCTGGTGCTGCAGGCCCGGTACACGTGCCTGGGGGAACTCCAGGGCACACATACACGGTGTACAAGTTTTTGCCGTTTTATTATTATTATTATTATGGCACCGCTTATGACCATTCAAAATGATAGTACTATTTTATCTATATCTAAGAACGGGGGGGGGCAACATTTTTTGTAGAAATGAATACGATACCTTTTTGCCGTGATATCATAATAATTTTATTGTTTATATAAAAAAAATAAGTGTCTTGATTTCTCAAACTTAAAAAAGGATCCCCTCTTACTCTGAAGAACAATCTACAGTAGTAGCACGGGCTACATACATGTAACAGTGATGTACTGCTGATGCCATGTTATTTTTGTTTGACCACTCCATATCACCAAAAAAGCGGGAACCTCCCACTTGCAAAATCGAACACACCGCTCATGACGTCACGCGCATGCCTGGCAGAATCAAATCAGTTGACCAGGCACAAAATGTCGTAAACGCCTGCAGAGTGTCTCCTGGATTTAGATTTTTGTTCATTACAGGCTATTCATCTCGGGTATGGCAGCATGAGCGGTCGTGTTTTCATGAGCTCCCGTTAGATCAAATGATCCACTGGATAAAATGTAAAAAAATCTCGACTATACTGACTAGATCTAAGAGCAAAAGTGACATTGAAAGCATGGCACAGCCAAGAATGGATAGATATATCGAAACTGTACAGAAAAGTTCGAAAAGTGATACAGAGAGAGCTGAAACGGACGCCCTGCGCACACCACAGGTAAGCGGCTCCACAATTGCTCTATTTGAAGAAAAGTGCTCTGTGCTAGAAAATGCATTTAGGGTTGCAATAGACAATTTCAAAGAAGCCTTTTGTGAGGATATTGAAAGCATAATGGGAGATGTAAAAAAATATACCCTAAATATTCAGGAATGGAGAGTAAAATCAAATCAATTGCACAAAGTCTTGAATACACGCAAGGTGACATTGACGAAACAAAGGCAAAAATAGAAAGCACAGAGGCAGAAAATAAAAATTCAAGATCGGAAATAGATAGACTGAAAGCAGAAAATAGCGAAAAAAATGAGCAAATAAATGTAATGAAAGAGAAACTCTTAGACATAGAAAGATACAGCAGAGAATTCAATTTGAGAATGATTGGAGTACCAGAGAACAAAGGTGAAGATTGTATGCAAATTGTTTCCAAACATATTAACGAACAGGGACTTCTTGGTAACATTCAGGACGCAGAAATACATGGGCTACTCGAAAACGCGCACAGAACCGGGAGAGTTAAAACTAAAGGACACAGACATATCATTGTTAAATTCCATAGCCGCCCGACAAGAAACGAGTTACTTAAAACCCAAAAACAAAAGCGCATTCGCAGCCAGCAAGCTTTCTTTGCAGAAGATCTAGTTAAAAGACTACCCATTGAAAATGACAACGATTGCCCAAATGACCCAGCTCACAACTACAACCAGAAGGTCCGTTTCTGGCGCGGAAAGTTAATTATCAATGGGAAAGAGGTCCCTATCAATGACGCCAGGCCAACTTGATAATAAACATGCATTACGCCGGCCAGCGGTTGACAACTGATCCCTGACAATGGCACCGTTAACCAACCAGGTACTACATAGGTAACGTAACGGCACCAATCCAGAGAGACTGCTAACCACAAACTTTACGGAGATACATCTGACACGTGCTACTTATGACGGACAGAGCCGACAACAACCGAAAGAATCACTTCGGAATGATGGACTGGTCCGCTGAACATTCCTGTGTTTCCAAAATATCAAAGGGACCAATCTATGAATTTGGGTATCCTCTTGGATAAAGAGACCCTATACCTCATTATCGTTCAGATAAATGTTGCTTCTTGTTGGCTATGTCTGCGAAGTTCTAACCAAGTTCTACAAATAAATGTGTAAGTTAAATGATTCAGATGACGTTACAATTATACTGCTCTACGCACCTTATAATTGAAATTAATTTCCTAGATATGTAACATTCTTAGTACCACTTGTACTGCTGCTGAGTACTGCTACCTCTGGTAAGTTGGATTAATATTGAACATTATAATAGTAACCAGGAATATGTGATCTCTTTCAGAACTGTAGGTTTTTATTTAAGACTAATGAACTTACTGTCTGATAATTTATTAGTAAATCAAATTTAATTATACAATTTAAACACTTTATCTATGAAGCATTTGAACACCACTAATTTGACTAATTATGTCTAATAAATGAATAAACTTTACAGTAATCAGGGATTACGTTGGCATTACCAGTTACTATGGTGGTCTATTGAGGATTGTTTGCTACTGTTCATTATTAAGATAGAACCTAATGTGATGTTATTTAGTAAATTGTTGGTGTAAACACACATTGTTTTGTATATTGATGATGGACCGGCGAACTAATTTGAAGAACATCTATTTGAATTTGAATGTTTTAATTTTTAGTATGCAAATAGATATTCAATAGAGGGTTTTCTTTTTTGCACAAGCTTGGCTGTTGCACAATAGTTTGTAATTGTACTGCAGAAACACTTAATTACCTAAGTCTGTGCACTATGACGTCAATAGTTAATGATTCTACTTCCTGCTATCTTTTGATACACGCCAAGATTTTGTAAATGCCTAGTAAATGAAATATGTGATGATCGACACATATTTTTTGTCAATATTTTTTGTTATGTATTTTATTTATTAATTTAATTTCCCTTAATATTTCCATATAAAGAATCAATTCAACTTGCATGCATGATTGGACTACTAATAAATTTGAACAAATAACAGTAACAGAGACTGTGGATGTAACATTGATATGTTACTGGCAGTACATGTATATTGGATAAAGCCTTTAAAGTCTAGAATATTTTAAGTTATTTCTTATTTTTTATTCTTTTGTTCATTGATATAAACTAGTTTATTAATATATGAGGAATTACATAAAAAACTTTGTTTCTTTATTTAGCTATGAATTCAAACTGTAGGATCTCATAACCCAACTCATCATCATGTTACTAGACTGTTCACCATTGTTCATTATTAAGACTATTTATAAGATCAATTCAGTTACTTAATTTTCATTGTAAACACATATTGTTCTTTTAATTATTGATGAACCGTCAAATTAACTTGAAGAACAGCTTGTATATTTGTCCTATTGTTGACTGTTTAAAAAGATATAAAAATTTCACCTTTGATGGAAATTTCCTTGCACCTCAGTGGAGTTTTGTTATGTAAATCCTGGGTGGTGGAAGAACAGTTTGTAATTGTACAGTATATTCGCGTAATTACGAAAAGTCTGAGCACTTTGATAAAACTAGTTAACGACTCTCTGTTCTGCTGTCTCTTGATTCAAACTAAGATTTTGTAAACGCCTATTAGGTGAAATGATGCAGGTGTTTTTTTTTCTTTGTATTTTATAATTTTTTTCCTTTAATATTACCACTCATAGAATCCATTTAAGTAGCAATACTGGACTAGTAAAAAATTGAACATATTACAGTTCCAGGGACTTTGTGAAAATTGTAAGTTGTTTTCTCTATATTATGTTGTTCTTTGACATGCATAAGTACTTTAATATATGTGGAATTACATTCAAACATCATTACATAATGGAGCCATGAACTCAAACTGCAAGATCCCATAACCCAATTCATCAGCATATTACTAGACAAGCACTCTTTCTGCTACAGTTCATAGTAGCAGCACCTACTGCATGTAACGACCAGGGAGCCTATTATACAAGATGCTTGAGGCTTGTTATATGTATTTGTGTTGTCTGTACTCTATGTCTTCTGTTGACATGTTTGTACTTTATTTGAAACACATCCACAAAACTACAGAAGAGACAATCAGCCTAATTTTGTATACACTCATAGCTATATATGAGACAAATATTACAAAACTTACTATTTCAATAGGAAAGGGAAGTAAGATTTTAAAAGTGATTATGTATAGTTGTAATTGATTATGTCTGATATATGTAATATAGCATCACTGAATGTAAGAGGGCTTGGCAGTCATAAGAAAAGAAGAAAAATATTTTTTGGTTGAACAGAAAAAAAAAATTGACATTATTTTCCTCCAGGTAACGCATAGTAGTAAAGAAAATGAATCACGATGGCGATCAGAATTGGGAAACCAGATTTATTTTTGTCATTGAACCAGTCAAGCTAAGGGGTTAGTATATTAGTGAAAAATAAAGCAGGAATTCAAGATCAAAATATTAAATCAGATAAACATGGTAGGTTTTTAATTATTAATGCTACAATAGGAGTCAATAACATTACATTAGTGAATGTATATTGTCCAAACAAAGATGATCCAGAATTCTTTTTAAATCTTATCAATATATTAAATAATTTACACGTGGAAAAACTGATAATTGCTGGGGATTTTAATGTAACACTAGCACCAGAAGTTGATAAAGAAGGTGGAAATAAACATACTCAGGAAAAATCAAGACAAACTCTTTTACAGTGGATGGAACTTAATCATTTGACAGATATTTGGAGAGCTCAGCATCAAGGCATCTTAAAATATACATGGCATAGATACAATCAACAACCAGTATTTTCCCGCCTCGATTATTTCCTTATTAGTGATAGCCTTTGCAGCTATATTGGCATGACAGATATTGAAACAGGATATAAACAGATCACTCACTCATTTATATAAGTATAATGTTAAGCGATCATCCACGAGGACGGGGATATTGGAAACAGAATTAGAGGCGAAGGTATAGCATTTTCAACTAATAAAAAGAGAAAGTTCACTGATAAATTAATAAAACTAGAGAGAGAAATACACAAAGCACAAATCCATATAATAATAAAACTAAAACTTTTGAAGACAAATGTAAATGGGATATTGCAATGAATAACCATAAACTGTTCATTGAGAAAGAGACCAGAGGATCTGTAATAAGATGTAGAACCAGATGGTTTTCTGAAGGAAATAAACCAACAAAGTATTTTTTTTTAATTTAAATTTGAACAAAAATCAATACTTAAACTGAAAGATAAAAATTGTAAAATTATAACTGATAGAGAACAAATTATGCAAGGACAATTAATATTTTACAAGAACTTATATACAGCAAATGAACATGAAAAGAATTGCACCCACCCATTTATCACAGAAGATGAGCTCCCTACACTCACAGATGAAGAAGCATATAAATGTGGAGATTTTTCATTATCTGAACTTAATAAAACAATTAAATCACTCAAAATTAATAAGACACCAGGACCTGATGGATTTCCAGCTGAATTCTATCAGAAATTTTAGGAAGATATTAAAAATTATTTTATGGCTGCTCTAAACCATTCATTTTATAATGGTATCTTACCAGTCACAATGCGACAAGGAGTGATATGTCTTATCCCCCAAAAAGGTAAAGATTCTCTGCTTTTAAAGAACTGGCGTCCTCTCTCTCTTTATTAAACACGGATTATAAAATTATTGCCAAAACTTTAGCTAATAGACTTAAGACGGTACTTTCTTCTGTCATTCATTCTGACAAAACAGGATCATGGAAAATAGATATATTGGAGAAAATATCATAAAAATTATAGACATACTAGCACATTCAAACAAACATAAAGTAAAAAGTTGCCTATTGTCAATAGTTTTTGAAAAAGCTTTTGATTTTTTGCAATGAACCCTTATTCAGAACACTACAGCTGTTAAATTTTGGACCAGGTTTAAGAAAATGGATTCAAATACTCTATACAAACATAAAGAGCTGTGTTATAAACAGAAAACGGGCTACTACATACTTTAGTATAAACCGAGTTGTTAGACAAGGCTGTCCCTTGTCACCATATTTATTTGTTCTAGCCTGGGAAATGTTACCAATTAACATAAGGAATAATTCTAAAATCAAAGGTGTAACCATTGGGGGAGTAGAACATAAATTAATACAGTATGCTGATGATACATTTGTAACTCTTACTGGTTGTACCAAGTCTATTAAAGAACTTATGGGAATATTTAAAGAATTTGAACAAATATCTGGACTAAAAGTAAATATAGATAAAACTGTAGTGATGCCAATAAAACCTTTAACTAATGAAAAAATAAAATATTGAAAGACTAGGTCTTCAAAGATGAAAGATATTAACTACAAAGAAATACTCAGTAAAATTAAAACAATTATAAATATATGGTCAAATAAAGGGAATGTCACTATCTGGAAAAATTGCTATATTAAAAACATATATCCTGTCACAATTAATATATGCACTACAGGCACTTCCAAGTCCATCTGATACATACATAAAGATATAGAATCACTATTTTGGAAATTTATTTGGGGTAAACAAGACAAGATTAAACGAAGCATACTCATAGCACCTATTGAAAAAGGAGGACTTGGTATGATACACTTAAATCTAAAATCGAAGCTTTAAAAATAGTCTGGGTTAAACGTTTTCTGTCTGGTCCTTTAGAACATGGTTGGAGACAGATGGTTAATATACAACTTAAAAGAATGGGCTCGTATATATTTAAATGTAATCTTAGGTCTAGTGACACAATCCATTTTGATAATTTATGTAACCCTTTTTGGAGAGATGTTCTAGAAGCATGGTGTAAATATAAATTCAAGAATGTTTACACCCCAGATGAAATTTTAAGTCAAGAGTTGTTCTATAATTCACATATAAAAATAGATATGAAAACAGTATTCAGTAAAGAAATGTTCAATGCTGGTATCACAAAATTATATGATATTAAAACGAATAAGGATAGAAATTACACATTTCTGTCACTTACAGAACTGACAAAAAAGGTTAAAATTAGGGAAATGCAGTATTTAAGTATTATTGACACAATTCCAGTAACTTGGAAAAAAATAGTTAAAACATGTGATAATACACATAATTACATTCCAGGTAAAACAAATATTGATATAATCATGAACATTAAGAAAGTCACACAGAGGGTTTACAAAGAAATAATAATAGATGTGTGCACTGAACCTTTTAGAACTATTGATAAATGGACTAGAGACATGCAGTGCAACTGTCAAGATTTGGTATATGAAGCATTTAAAAATATTAAAAACATCACAATATCAGAAATATTAAGAATGTTTCAATTTAAACTAATTCACAGGACTATAACTCTCAATCCACTGTCATTTAAAATTGGAAAAGCAAGAAGTGTGCTCTGTTTATTTTGTAAAATAGAGAAAGAAACAATCATACATCTGTTTTATAATTGCAGGGAAATACAACCTTTTTTTTACTCAAATAAAAAATTGGTAAATAAGTTAACACATCCCAGTGACAGAAAATCTTTTCAGTAAAATATTTATTATTTTTAACAAAACTAATAACCCTCTTGTAAATATGCTTATATTATTATTTAAAATATATATATATATATATATATATATATATATATATATATATATATATATATAACTTTGATGTACGCTTTACAATTATCATATTCTTCTAATATGACATATTATTATTGTAATGCAATTTAGTCTTTATATTTAGAGAACACTGTCATGCTAAATTCAATGATTGTCCACGTACTCAGTCTCAAACATGAAAGATAACAATTCAAGATTTAATTGATACCTCCCGAAAAAACACAATATTTCGCTTTTTTGTCTCATATATAAATATCACTATACTAACATGTATTTGTAATTATATAAGGTTATTGCCTCTTGCTTATAAATGCTTTTGATTTAGCTCAGATGTATTTCTGTTATGAATGTCAATGTGTTGTAACTTTGTATTATGTTTGTGTAAAATGTTGTATACAATAAAAAAAAATTACCAACCTGTAAGCAAACCAAATAACCAAATACCCAACCAAATGTAAATTCACAATACCTCCCTTTAGTGTATAAATATAAAGCACCTATAAGTACTTTATTTATTGTATTTATAAGTTCTTAGTATATTTAGAATACATAAAACTAATTTTAACAGCGGGAACATATTATAAAACCAAATAAAGCCATTAAAGGCAATGGTTTGTTTTAACCCATATTCAACAGCAAACAAAAGAGGTTTTCTTATAAGTATACATTAAAAGACATTTTTTCTCTCTATTAGACAAAGCGTCAAATTAAATAAACAATATTTGAATCTTAATCTCTAGATCTGTGTATCCCTGAAGGAAAGTAGCTTGTCAGGAGGTGCTGCTTCGTCACCTGCGTTTGTTCTATTTGTCTGTTTGTTTGTTTGTCATATTTACGGGTTTATCCGCTTATACAAATGTTTTATTTATACAGTACAAAATGGTACACATAAAATGTTGGCCTTAAAAAATTAAAAGAAAATAAAAAGCTGATGTAAAGAATAATATTTATACAGGCTTATCATTGTAGAATATAAAACAAGAAATTTAAGCACCAGACAATAAATGAAAATTCAATCAATTTGCTGTTTATTTTTTTATTTTTTCGATGGAGTAAGTATGATCTTAGCGATAGCAGACATTGGGAATGTAACATATGTCAGAATTCAAAGCAACAGGATATATGGGTCTCAAGGTCGTCCAGTATAGAGATAAATGGTGGCACGTGTACTGCAGGTGACGGTAGTGCTCCTTTCCCAACTGATCGGGACACTTTAGCGTTTACTAAGATAACATGACATCAGCAGTAGCAGGACAGTACTGTCTGTTTTTGCACCAACGGAAGATCACATGTGATCACATATACCACAGGTATTCTGAATATTTTAATTAATCTATTTTTTTTGTAATAAATCAATAAATAAAATAAAAAATAAATTAATTAAAATATTTAGAACTCCTGACCTCGTATGTGCTTATGTACAATAGAAAAAAGACCGATAAGATGGGGGATGTGGTGGTATAGGACTGCACGTGGACTCGAGCTCTTGGTTTTCGTGTGCTCAAGGGTCCTGTAGCTCGACTTGCGGGGCAGAGCAAAAACATATAGGCCAAGTTAAGCTGGAGTCCAGTATGCTGATTCTGACCCACATACTTGATAACAAACGACCGACATATATTTGTGTGTATAATGCTTCATATAATATAATATATAAAAAATGGTCGGAATTCCCACTGCCGGCTAGAGACTCTTTTATACCTTTCCCTACGGTCTTAGCATTTTCCCTTTCATTATCTGTACTCATAGTTATATATTGGTTTTATTCAGCAGTTGTTGGCGGTCTTTAAGGTCTTAATATCGTCAAAGCGGAGCCTGTGAGTCCGGGGCTATCCACTAGTACCCAGATCACCAGGCTACCACTAATTAGTGTGCATATACTGAACCCAGCGTCATAAGTAATGCTTCAGTTTAAACGATCTTTTACCGCAGGTAAATGTCATGACGTCAATCACGAAATTTATCTGCTTTGCTAACCAATAGAAAGCAAACACTTTATGCTAAAATTCTAAAAACACTTTGTCTAAACCAGTATTATGGATACCTTTGTAGGAAAATTAAAGACAATCATTGGTTAATATTTTCTTGAAATATTCAAGAATTAATCCACATGTAATAAAAAAGAAGAGGATATTACTATATAACTGTGAAAACTGGAAAAAGGTTTTCATCTAGATGAGGCTTCTGTATTTTCAAGATCTCAAGCGTGCTAGATTATATTAATTTGTCTTTATAAATCAACTTGTTGAAAGTGGCTTAACTGTAGTACACTAATAGTTTTTGTACGATATCTGAGGTATAGCGAGCATCCTTTATTCGTAGTCCATCCGGCCGTCCGCCCAGCCATTAACAGGACACAAAACTTAACCGTAAGACCTAGAGACTTCTAACTGTACATCCTGGATACGAGGAGATGAATGTTGTCCACCCTGGCATCAAGGAGGGATTTGTTCCTAGTCAGAGATAATTCCTTGGATATCCAATCCACAGAGAATCTTGTGGTTACATATATATATATATATATATATATATATATATATATATATGCTTTTTGTGGTGAGGAATGTATATTTAGTACCCTCGAATGTAGTTGAGTATTCATTTTGCAGTAACATTGGTTATTTTTAATGTCAAATGAGAAGCCAGTCATCAATTGGACCTCCTGCAGCTGAATTCAAACCTGGACATGTGATATATATGTGGACCAAAGGTAAACCAGATACAGATGAACTGAGAAAAAAAAACTGAGGACTTGTGATAACTTTTATTGGAAGCATATGGTATCGATGATAAATAATGGATAGATTAATAATTTATTAATAACCCCATTGCTCGTAAAGCATGATGGCGGAGCTCTAGACACCATGCCATGAGATATGAGATCATAATGATGACCAAGTAAAATTAGTTAAGTCTCATCATTTCATGTTATAAAAAATTACAGTAATCATACGATAAATGCCTTCACGTAAAAAAATGCCCCACTTCTTACTTTAAACCATGTAGGTTGAATAAGGCCAAATCAATTACCAAACGATTCAAAAATGTCAAAATTATAATTTTACTACCTGGGTGTTTAGTTTAGTTTTAAAGTGAAATAACCAATTTAAAATTTAATGCGAATACAAGACAAATTCAGGGATATTTTATTGTATGTGGCATTTTGACCTCTTCTATTTTTTTAAATATACATTATTAATATTTTTCATAGGCTCCTAAAAGACCTTTCTAGAGACGCTTTTCATGAGCATCATATTGGTTAAGGAGAAGCTATAAGATATTTTTAAAATACCCTAACCCCTTGTCATGCACCAGTTCAATGCAAAACTGATACAACAGCTGGATATTGTTTCTCCCCCAGCAGTGGCCAATGGTTGTCAAACGACCATGATATCAAGTCACACCTTAGCTGTTGGGTTGGTTGAAGCTATTTTTCTCGGTCCGTGCTCCTAGGTTTCTTTCATTGAACTTTAATCCTTCTTTTTACTTATTCCCGCTAACATTTACATTTAATGTTATATGTGTGTTGCTACTTATGAACCTGAAGAACCACCGACCAAGTACATGTTTGTTTACACGTTACAATTGTAAAGTTAAAAAACCAGGGGAAAATTTCTCCAATACAAATTAAACAGTATTCCAAGAACTGATGTTTCTTACAATATATCCTTCATGTTCTAATTGGTCTTGTATCTTCTTCCGGAATTATGTTAAATATAATAACTTATTATATCTATTTGATTGGAAAACACGAACAACAGGTAATCTTATGACAGGCCTTTTATTACGCGAAGTTACTTCAGCCCAATAAACTGAAGATGTTGCATGTTTTTACTTACGTATTATTCTATAAGTGTCCACCTTTTCCTTTTCCCTTTCCTCCACTGCCGAGGCCTGGTCGATTAACAAGGCATGCTTAAACAAAGAAATCATAAATGCAATAGCATATGTTAAGTATATTCTTACGTTCTCAACTTCTCACTCTAACATGCCTTACCGAACTCAAAGTATACAACTAGGGGTACTTCATCTCATGGTATTTTAGCTGGATTCTCTCTTGCCGGCAGGGCTTTCAGGGTATTTTATCACGCATATATACCTGAATGCACTCACAGAGCGTATACCTTCGACAACATATCGGGCTACATTCAAACCCTCCTGAACAAAATATAATGCTTCCTCGAAAAAAATACAAATTGAGGTAAAATGTTTAAGGCCAGTAACAACCATTAAACCAGCTCAAGCAACGAAGGCAGTCGCACGAAAAAGAGTTGTTTGTTGTTTTAGACATCGCTGTATATTTCACCCAATATCCGTGACGACGATGTCACCATGATGACCTCAGTGATCTGTTATATCCCTCAAAATGAAGGTACCATGCTTGTCCATGAAATATCTCAAAAAGTTCCCTGTTTATTGTAATAAACGTCAATGCGATAGTGTGTCAGAATCTGGTCGAAGTTAGTAAATTTTACAGAGGACAAGCTTACTTTTGGATTTTTTTTTCGAAATGAAAACAATACGGCAAAAAAAGGGGGGCGAATCGGATGGGTAGGACACCATATCGGCAATTTCAATGTGTCGATCAGTCTGAAAATAATTATTAAACTTTTATATACCTTGACTAACCCTCCTGCAAAATGTAAGGAAAATGCCCTGAGAACTGTGGAAAACGTACACACGCAAATCTGGCTTGATCACATATTCCCCTACCGTCTTCAAGGTTAATTGTGAAAAATATCCATGACTACCATGTACTCTATATCCGCATACGTACAAATGACAGGGTAAATATCTCATTATTTTTTCCGTATATTTCGGGATCCTAACCTTCACTTCCTGGATCTGACCAGGTCACCGTATTTTAACTAGGGAGAACAATATGATATATTCTTCATACATACGTTCAACGGCGGGGATTACTAACATTGCATTCGGATCCACACAGGCTTGACGTAGCAGCGGGGTGTACAGCTCGACTGCTTTCTCTTCCTTCACGTTATGTTCTTTGCGGTAGTAGACTTCAAAGTCCGGAGTAAAACATTCATTCCCGACAAAGTTATCACAGATGAAGAAGATTAAGTAGTTGTTTGACAGGTGCATGATCCGGACCCCGCAAGGGGGTTGATTGCTGATAAAAAATAGATCCAGTAAAACAAGGATAAATAAATTTTTTAAGGATATAAATCGTAGTAAGAAACCTGGTTTTACGATCCTTTAGTAAAACCACATTAGCGAAACTGTAATAGAGAAATAAATGGACAGTTTGAAAGGGGGTTTTAGTGTTTCAAGATTGTTTGAATTACATAGAATTTTTATTGTCAGATGTCCGATGAAGCCTAATATAATAAACAAATAGATAAACTTTAAATGTATGAATATATCAACATAAATATAAATTTAAATATTAATGGGTGTATACATTAAATTATAATTTAATGTGATAAAAAAGAAAAGGGAACAAAGTTAAATTATAATTTAATGTGATAAAAAAGAGCGGGAACAAAGTTTTCAATTAATAATTTTGTTGATACTACAAACCACATGAATCTTTAGTTTCTGGTAATTATATGATCATGGTTTCTTTTTATTTTTCTTAATGTTGATCGTACTGTAACAATGTACTATACTGGCGCTGAATTAAAACAAAAATCGCATTAAAGACTTTTTAATCTCAACTGAGTGAATGAGCTTTCATGTCTTATTGAAGTGTTCCATCTCTGACTAAAGGATTGTTCATGAAAAGATGAAGGGTAATGTATGAAAATATACAGTATGTCCATTGGCAAAATAAAAACAATCATTTTTGGGATGCGTTCGCCTTAAGACATTTTTTACTTCATTATTATCGCAGTTAACTAAAAAATACTAGTTACGTTTTTGTATCTAATCAGAAGGTGTATGTCAGATAGGTCATCACCTCCCAGGCATCACTTAAACATTTACTTGTATATATGTAAAAAGCAGAAAACACAAATAGATTGAAAATGATAAGACTGGCATAAGGCTATACGCTGTATGGTGCAGTTTTATGTTCTCCTGTTAAAGCGATATATTTCAATGTTCTCGAGTGTAGTACTGCAGGTTATTGTTAAAAATTCACGTGTTTAAGATTTGTTGTTTAAGGCTGCATGATAAAAGTTCTCCTGTTTAAATTTGTACGGTTGATCTCTGAGTTGAAGTGATTTTGAAGTTCTCGTGCTTTAGGATGTACAGTAGAGTTAAAAGTTTACACGTTTACACGTTTGTTTTATTGACTGTAATATGGGATCAGCTCTATCTACCTGAAACCACATTGTATTGTCCCGGCTCTCCAACGTTAAAGATATTCTCAGAATAGATGTAGTAGCAAGGTGACTCCCTTAAAATAGAAATCAAAGAAAGATGAGTAGGCAAAGATATTGAATAAAACATACACATATGCAAATATCACAAATCGCGCCGATATTTATATAAAAAAAATTGGTCATGAGTTCTTGCTTCTCCGTTCGTGTATATAGGGGCCACCGGATAAAAGGTGCCCCTGACAGGTGCCCAAAATGATGGGATGACGGTACCAAACGACGGACCAGGTTGCCTTTGGTCTAACGTGGTAGAGTAGATATGTGAGATATTGAAGGCGCACTCATTGTATTCGAACTCAGGTAAACAACAAAGACAAGGCAGTGTCTAGGCAACAGTGGATATATATTAACAAAAATTACAGAATTCCAAACCACCTACCAAATATGGTTCCCAGTCTGTTACGCCTCACAACAGTAAGAACATAACCCATGTTTAAAAGCACTGGCTTAAAAAAGTGGTTAAATACAGAAGCCAATCTAAACAGTCTCGAGACGTCCTAAACTGGTAGTACTGGACTTAAGTGGCGGTACTGGACTCCAACTGGTGTCACTGGACCCCGAAGGACTGATGCTGAATTCTCACTCTGTGTATGTGCCCCCTTAAAATAGCCTACTACCCTGAAGGCTCATCCAAATTCACGTCTAATACAGTACATTCGACCCGCATTCTCCTTAGGTGTATCTATATTCAAGAGCAAGCTGAATAATAAATAGGATGGGAACAATACGAAACAGCGGATGACCCTAATTGAATACCCCTTTTGTCTCACGACACAATGACTCTAGCCCTCGTACCGATTTTCCTCACAATAAGCAAAAATGTAGACAAAATAGGGCGAGTCTGAACAGTAAAACGATTTACTTCGTGACAATAAGGTCCGTTGACATGAGCTGTTCTCCCCCCCCCCCCTCTCTCTCTCTCTCACACACGCACACAGATTTACATTAAAGAAAAAAATCTAAATCCCGAAATCATATATAGCTGGTTTGCAATACCGTTTCGACCTGCAGCTGATATTAAAATATCTGGAGTTTATAACATGACAACAAGTGATTGAGATAGCAATTTCCACCCATGTCCATGTATATGGCCGTAACTCGCTAAATGATAACCACTACAGCAATATAGAACTTATCCTATGTCCAAGTACTGAATCTCACTCATGTATACCATAGTGTTGAATACATAGAGAGCCGGCTTAGAGACACACATAAAGATGAACCTTTATTTAATCAACTTAACTACCTTATCGTAATTGTCTTTCTCCATGAGTTATGTTTTGAATAGTTACAATAATGAATGTGCATGTGAGAACACGTTTCTTCCGGGTATCTAATAATTAGTTTTCTCCTTATACAGGTAAAGGAAACAAAAAATAACTTTCGCTATCACGCTTATTCTAATGTATATTTCATAAATTCGTCAAAATGCCATGAGTATCAATATATATAAAAATATATACATAGCATATTATATCATGTTATCTCACTGGCCTTTGGTGAACAAATTATAATAGGAAATATAGACAGAATTATAAATATCACGACGCTTTTCGTTTTATTTAGAACATTTATAAAGTTTATAATTTAAGATTTATAAAGATGCTTACTAATGAAAATCTACTTAAGAAATTCCACTTGCCAAATTTTCGTTGAAGTTGGGGTCCAAAGGAATTTCATTCATGTTACAGCCGCCTAGCCAAGAAGCAACATATTCTCAATCCAATACGGGTATAATGCTTTGTATAATAAACTTATCCTCAATAATAATAATAATAATAATAATATTTTATTTTGTAAAGCGTACAATCCACAGTGTTGTGCTCTAAAACGCTATTACACAGATATATATATATATATATATATATATATATATATATAAATATATATATATATATATGTCATCATTTTTTTTACTCTATCCTTGACTCTACATATTTGCTCTAATTCACTTGGCCGGAATGAATTAAACGGTTTTTCTACGAACTTGTCGGTATCATTAGAGATTGGCTCTTTATGTCATCTCCTACGACGAAAATATCCCATATTTGTGTTAGTTTCCGCGGAATAATTTATGCACATTATCAATGAATTCGGTCTTACATTCGGTCTCCCCGATTTGTCTCGAAGTTTCATCGGTAATAGTACCTGCATTGTTCGGGAAACATCCAATCACATTGAGAGTAAATCTGATATTTCTTTTGACATTTTGAAAAATTTCACCGATTTTGTAAAGAATCAGTTGACAAAGGCTTGAATTCTTAGAATAATACTTCTTATATGCAGAAAAGCGTAATCGTTATTAGCTTTTTGACAGAAAACTACTGAAGAGGGCGGCTCTGTCATCTTTACAATTCGAGGATTAAGGATTAGTGAAACCCAAGTGATTAAAAAAACCTGCAAGACATTATGCTGCTTTCTTAATTATCTCTTATGGTCTAACATTTTAATGTCTGCCTGCATAAGCTCCGGGAATAAAGGCTATGGAGTGTTCACATAAAATCTCCAAATGATGCTAAAGTTGCTAGTTCGTAATTGGTGTAAAAACACTGTTGTGCCAATAATTCATCTAAAGGGCAGTTACCCAAAAACTTTTCTCAATAGCTCAATCAGTCTCAGGACAATCTGGGGGATGACATGGACAATTCAAATGTACATTTAAAAACTCCACATGACGGTTCGGCAACGATTCCATCCACAGTGGTGACAGCAGGGAAAATTAATTTTCCGCTTATTCCTAACGAAATCCATAAATCGTTTCCCAACATATTTTCATTGATACAACTAAACAAACAGCGAATGTTTGTATGAATATTATTGATTGCTAGAGTGAGGTTCTTACCATTTGCCAATATTTGGTCAAAAAGTCTGTTGAGTACTGCGAAACCTATCAATGCAGCAACCAGTCTTGAAACCATTGTGTCGGACTAGTGGTTTGAATGACAATATGCAGCTGGTAGTCAAGGCCTTATATAGAACACGAGGTCCCCTTGATTTGATCAAATAAAGAGGTTTTTCCTCGTGCCAGAAATCATGTTTGGTTCAGCAATAAAAGTGCACTACACTTTAGAGAAGCACAGTCTATTGTAAAGACTTTTAAGCCATAAGTCGATCAAGGCTGTCCATAGCAGGACATTGAAAGAAGGAATACATGGGTATTTGGAATTGCACTCTATATTTTTATTTCTCAATTACTTGCTATTATTACTTGCTATCATTCATATCATTTTCATATGCCGTTATTATTATACTTATAAATAACATATTAAAATTCCTTTAAAAATATATATTTTTATAATTATATATATACATATATATATATATATATATATATATATATATAATTGTCGTTTTTATGCTCACTTCTGTTATTGGCTTTGCTCATTTTGCGTTCGCGTTTTTTTATACTGATCAAATTTTATTCCCTGTAGGCATTGAAGTCTATGTGATCGGCAGGGGTTTGTATGTGTTTGTGTGTGTGTCAGTCATATATTAGTAAGATGAAATTTCGGAGAACCATAGGTCACTGGCAAAAGAAGACAATTAAAATTTTGGGACGAACTGCTAAAGTTAAAGCGAGGATGTGTTACCGAAGCCTTCATAATTCACCCATTTGTGTCTCCTTTATCATTTATCATATCGTTCATCTACAAACGTAAACTGATCTGCCCTCAAATTTAATAATTTATGCTTTGTTCTTTGGCACACACTCCCACCTAATTTTATTTCAATCAATAGGAACATTTTGAAACATTCTGTGAAAGAAAAGAGGTACATATTATAATATATATGTGCATGGGCTAAAGTAACATTGACTCAACAAAATGGTGACCTGGGGATCATGGAATTGGGTGTACTAGAAAAGGTTATAATAACAACGGCCTGATTATAAAAATCTTCATGGACGGCCGAGGGTGACTATATGATGTGGTCAACTCCCCCCCCCCCCCCCCCGCTTCCAATTTCCTTGCTCATGGATAGCTTGGCTGCTCCCCAGGTGGCCTCGCTGATCTTACTTTTTATTTAACATATATGCTTGTCGAGTCAGATAGCTGAGCCTTTCAGGGACCAAAGACATCCTAATAATCTTTATCTTTATCAGATTATACAAAAGAAAACAAATGTTTCTAATAATTTTACTTGAACCTTTGTGAAAGAATCGACAATTGGCATAAACTTTATAAACAGTTGATGTCAGCTTAGCCTTCAATCCATTTTAGTTATTTAAATGGGCATTGAGGAAATGGGTTGAATACATGTTTAGGGGGCATGGATACGGTTATAGTTGTTGCAGAGGCGTGCGCTCTGTGAGTGGTATCGAGAAACCAAATTCAACGCATTACAGGTGATCCGATTTTTTGTAAACAATGAATAAAGTTTGATAATGCTCGTCACACAAAGCGAATTTCAAGTCAGTCCCTACACAGATTATTGAGATGCAGACCTATGGAATTAATCTGTATTCTAAATGAATTTGTCAGTAACGATTTGGGAAAAATCTCTGACCCAGCTTTAGTCAAGCATTACAAGTGGACAGGGATGTACGTATGATTGAAGCACACTTCCCATTTTTATGTTCTAAATCTAATCACAGTCTTAGAACTTTAGTCAGCCTTAGTCAAGCATTACAAGTGGACAGGGATATACTTATGATTGAAACACACTTCCCATTTTTATGTTCGAAATCTAATCACAGTCTTAGAACTTAAGTCAGCTTTAGACAAGCATTTCAAGTGGACAGGGATATACTTATGATTGAAGCAAATTTCCCCTTTTTATGTTCGAAATCTAATCACAGTTTTAGAACTTTAGTCAGTTTTAGTCAAGCATTACAAGTAGACAGGGATGTACGTCTAATTGAAGCACACTTCCTATTTTTATGTTCGAAATCTAACCACAGTCTTAGAACTTTAGTCAGCTTTAGTCAAGCATTACAAGTGGACAGGGATATACTTATGATTGAAACACACTTCCCATTTTTTTGTTCGAAATCTATTTACAGTTTTAGAACTTTAGTCAGCTTTAGTAAAGCATTACAAGTGGACAGGGATGTACGTCTGCTTGAAGCACACTTCCTATTTTTATATTCGAAATCTAACCACAGTCTTAGAACTTTAGTAAGCTTTAGTCAAGCATTACAAGTGGACAGGAATGTACGTCTGATTGAAGCACACTTCCCATTTTTTTGTTCTAAATCTAATCACAGTCTTAAAACTTTAGTCAGCTTTAGTCAAGCATTTCAAGTGGACAGGGATGTACGTCTGATTGAAGCACACTTCCCATTTTTATGTTCGAAATCTAATCACAGTCTTAGAACTTAAGTCAGCTTTAGACAAGCATTTCAAGTGGACAGGGATATACTTATGATTGAAGCAAATTTCCCCTTCTTTATGTTCGAAATCTAATCACAGTTTTAGGACTTTAGATAGCTTTAGTCAAGCATTAACAGTAGACAGGGATGTACGTATGATTGAAGCACACTTCCCATTTATATGTTCGAAATCTAATTAAAGTCTTAGAACTTTAGTCAGCTTTAGTCAAGCATTACAAGTGGACAGGGATATACTTATGATTGAAGCACACTTCCCATTTTTATGTTCGAAATCTATTCACAGTTTTAGAACTTGATTCAGCTTTAGTCAAGCATTACAAGTGGACAGGGATGTACGTCTGATTGAAACACTTCCCCTTTTTATGTTCGAAGTCTAATCACAGTTTTGGAACTTTAGTCAGCTTTAGTCAAGCATTACAAGTGGACAGGGATGTACGTCTGATTGAAGCACACTTCCCATTTTTATGGTCGAAATCTAATCACAGTCTTACAACTTTAGTCAGCTTTAGTCAAGCATTACAAGTGGACAGGGATATACTTTTGATTGAAGCACACTTCCCATTTTTATGTTCGAAATCTATTCACAGTTTTAGAACTTTAGTCAGCTTTAGTCAAGCATTACAAGTGGACAGGGATATACTTATGATTGAAGCACACTTCCCATTTTTATGTTCGAAATCTATTCACAGTTTTAGAACTTGATTCAGCTTTAGTCAAGCATTACAAGTGGACAGGGATGTACGTCTGATTGAAACACTTCCCCTTTTTATGTTCGAAGTCTAATCACAGTTTTGGAACTTTAGTCAGCTTTAGTCAAGCATTACAAGTGGACAGGGATGTACGTCTGATTGAAGCACACTTCCCATTTTTATGGTCGAAATCTAATCACAGTCTTACAACTTTAGTCAGCTTTAGTCAAGCATTACAAGTGGACAGGGATATACTTTTGATTGAAGCACACTTCCCATTTTTATGTTCGAAATCTATTCACAGTTTTAGAACTTTAGTCAGCTTTAGTCAAGCATTACAAGTGGACAGGGATATACTTATGATTGAAGCACACTTCCCATTTTTATGTTCGAAATCTATTCACAGTTTTGGAACTTTAGTCAGCTTTAGTCAAGCATTACAAGTGGACAGGGATGTACGTCTGATTGAAGCACACTTCCCATTTTTATGTTCGAAATCTAATCACAGTCTTAGAACTTTAGTCAGCTTTAGTCAAGCATTTCAAGTGGACAGGGATGTACGTCTGATTGAAGCACACTTCCCATTTTTTTGTTCGAAATCTAATCATAGTCTTAGAATCTTAGTCAGCTTTAGTCAAGCATTACAATTGGACAGGGATGTACGTCTGATTGAAGCACGTTTCCCATTTTTATGTTCGAAATGTAATCACAGTCCCAGAACTTTAGTCAGCTTTAGTCAAGCATTACAAGTGGACAGGGATGTACGTCAGATGAAGCACACTTCCCATATTAGAAAGTTTTTTATAAACCATAATGAAAGCATATTATTCTTACTGAATCAATAAGAAATGCATCGATAAAGAATATTTAATACTGATGAAATAGATTCTGGGATTTAAAAGTTACCCATCCACCTAACTTTTAGAAAAAGTATGTGATTTCTGACTTCCTCTGTATATATATATAAATATATATATATATATATATATATATATATATATATATATATATATATATATATATATATATATATTAATGATCTAAGGGTAATTTTGGTTTTAAAAGTTCTGATGACGCATTCGTGAAAATGTATGAACTTGTTTATCAACAACATGTTTGTAAACACAGCAATGCTGACAAACAGGAAAAAAATATGTAACTTAAGTGGTAGCTGCCCTTGCTGAATTTGTTTCGATTTTTTTGGCGGGCACCCACATATTGATATCAACAAAACAAGCAAACGCTTTAAGGGATTCCCTTTAGTTCATAAAGGTCAGATACTTGATTACACCCCTTTAAAGGGAATAGTAAAGCCAGGTCTGTGCATTCATCACCCGTTACCCTCTAATTCGTTATCTTTGATTCCGTTGGTGCAGGAGTTGTCCAGCTGGATTGCTCAAGTTTTTTAATACAGTCAAGAATATTGGATTTGTTGAATTTTGTACAGTCGGCTATCACATTGAACGTAATTTGCAATTGACACCCTATCTCACCTGTTCAATCACACACTCATGCTCAGTTTCGTGCATTTTAACTCAGTATATCTTCATTTATATCACTATTTGTAATGATTACTGGCTTTGTGGAATATGCCACGTTAAGATACAAACAATATTGAATTTAACTATCAGTTTTAAAACTAATGCATACATGACTCGTTAATGCATGATACCAAGAGCTCTCTGGGATATTTTTGTTCAATATGAGCATGGGACTGAGTAGATGAAATACCCGCAATTATTTAGCAAAAATTAATTATTTCATAATAACTTGTAAGTTTAGCGTAAAACCCTTAAGAGGGATGTCCTAAAAGAACAGTACTGGAGGCAGTAAGCATCTAAAAACCTGCTTAAGTTAGCAGTCAGAGACAACAAATATACTACTTAAAACTGTTGAATGTAATATTTAGACAAAATGTTTGAACTTGATGGTTTGATCACATCTGAGCTCTGCTTGCCAGAACAGCAGTGTCTCTTCATATCTCCGAATGACTTTTGGAAAACTAAATGTGCATAGGCAAAATTCTTTAAAAACATGTAATCCTAATCACAATTTTCATTATTCCCGTAATATCTAAATATCGTTATTGTTTCCTGCGAGTCATTAACATTCCCCCACACATTTGATCAACAAGCAAGCCAACTAAGACAAAATTTCTAATACTGCCTAGTAAAGTATTTAATTCTAAACACATGATCACATATTGTTCAGTTATATTATTTAAATATCACAGGGCTTTCAGGAATTTCCTAAGTAAGCGTCTGTGACGCTCGGATTTTTTTTTTTCGGACGCACGATCCTTGAGAACCGAGCACCGGTGATTTCTGGCTGTTGTGCCAAAAGGAACAAAGTTTACCTTTGACACAGTCACTGATTATCGCTAACTGCCTCAAACATGTCTCTGCCAACTAACCCTTTCAACCAAACTAAACAGGTTTTGGTATTATAAACACGAGATTGGCTTCTGAGGTAGTTCAAACGTCTGCTGTCTCTTCTGTTTCTTTTTCCGTTGTTTGCATTTGTGCCATGTTGGTCGGTTACAGATCGGACTTTAGTTTCAATCATTTACTATTATATGTTTTATATAATATGTAGACAAGGCACAGAATAGTTGACATAAAATGTTGCTCTTAGATTATTTCGAATAAATCATCCAAGTTGTAATATAAAAATGAAGTATTTAAACTGAATGCGTCTTAGATTGAGTAAAGTACGTAACAGGTCATTGGAACTTAAAATCTGTTATTTAGGTAATTAGGTAAAGGTGAGGGTGAGAGATAAAGAGGTGCACGTGTGTAGTTGTAACAGGTCACTGTATTACTCCTGCTTAGGTTTATGATGACCTTATCGTATTTTCAGTGATGACATTGAATTTATGTAGCGAGAAAGTATCGTCTGTTGTCAGACCTTCGGAAGATCACTTTTGATGTCAGAAATAAAAAAAAATCATTTTATCTGATCATGCATGTGTTTCATGTATAATATGTGTCCTCAATAAAACATTTAGGAGAGCGATCAGAAGGGACATACAGGTATCTGGGACTCAGGTCCACACCTGGACTTGAGTTCGGAGACTGGAGTTGATTTATTTAAGATATACGAGGGTCCTGGATCTAGAAAATAAGCAGGACTCTGAGGTCTGAGCTTGAGAAATGTAGTTCGAGTCCATCTCGAATCCGCTATAAAAAAAGACTCATCGAATTTCTGATGCACATACTTCATAACACAGGATGTAATGCTCCATATAATGTTTAAAATTGTCAGAAATTCCACTGCTTGCCCATGACCTGAAAATGAATTCTACTCTTACATATAACCCTTTACCACTGTACTCAATGATATGTAATGCCTTACTCAGCTGTAATTTTATGGATTATTAAAATAAACGCACTAATTACCATAAATTATATCGTTTGGTACATTAATTTCTTTAATTTTTTAAAACTCTAAGTGATACATACAGTCATCCCGGAGTGTTAGATCAGCGATCATAAATTGTGCTTAAGAATTAAAATAGAGTACAGACTTTTGTTATCTGCAGAGTTCAATCAAACTGGACAACATATAAGAACATTGTCAAAATATCTAAATGTGATTTTAGATCACCTATCCATGGAGAAGTAAAGGTTGAAAAGATGTTCTTGATTTTTTTTTCTCTCACAAACACCTAGTATAATTGGACAGACTCAGTCCATTATATCAAACTAGCTGTTTTTCCAACTATATGTTATCCAGCATCTCAAATATACCCTTTTGCATGCATGTAGTTCAGGGCTGATATATATCCTCAGGTAGGTGCCAGGCGGTTCTACCATCTGGTGGTGAATGATGAACAATTCCAGTGCTGCCTCTGTATACTTTTTATTTCTTTTTATATTTTTTTTTTCATACTTTATAGGATTTTTACTTTTAATATATATTGTTTTCTGAACTTATCATCTTCAGATTGTGAGTAAAGGCTGTTAACCTGGTGAAGTGCATGCACAGGGCTTAGTATAGTGTTTAGTGTTCTAGTGCAATGTAGCTGCTTTGTCTTCTAGCTTTCATTTGCAGCCGCCATCTAGGTCCCCAGACCGAAAAGAAGGCTGAGTAAGTGATTCCTGGTGGTACATAGCTCCTGCTAAGTCAAGACTGGACTGTCACAGTGCCTCCCAGTCGCTCACATTGGATACTAGGTACCCAGCAGACCCAGGCCAACCTTACCTGCGAGGTATCTATGGGAAACAACCCTGACAGAAATATTGGAGTGAAGCCCCGTAGACGGTTCCTTGTTTCAATTCTGACAAGGTTCCGGCTAATCATACAGTCTGATCCAGCTGTCTTGACCACGTCTTGGTCTGGATCCTGATGTATCAGGAAGCGCGACAGTGCGGATAGTGCTGCGCAAGCTCTCCTTACTTTGAAACAAGTCACGCGCAAATCATGTTATATCCAGCAGTAGTTGAAAGTTCATCTGAAGACCTGTGGCAATGGTGGAGCGAGGGTGTAGCAGGTGTGGATACACTGGAAGCTGCAGCCGTGAACCTGCACACAGGCGGCTCAGGCCACAGGGTGGTCTTTCACTGACCGATGCCGTGGTGGAACCCAGCAGCCCCGTTGAGTGACTGACCAGCCCTCTTTAGATATGTACTACTTATCTCCATGGCATGGGGAAGGGACAAGAAAAGCCCGTACAGCTGTCGAAAGCAAGTGAATAATAGAAATGTAACATCATTTACCCTCGCATCGTGGAACGTGCGTACCCTCCTGGACAATCGCAACGCAGACACACCTGGCAGACGAACTGTAATTGTAACATGAGATTTGGGTCGCTACAATATTGACATCGCAGCCCTAAAAGGAACCCGCCTGGCTGAGGAAGGACAGCTCACTGAGAACAAAGGAGGCTACACATTCTTCTAGAGCGGACGAAGTATTGATGAGCGACGTGAATCAGGAGTCGGTTTCACCATCGAGACCAAACTGATTCGCAGTCTGACTGGCCTACCCAAAGGCATCAATGACCGCCTCATAACGCTACAGCTGCGAGAAGGTAAGAACAAAAAGGCTACGCTGATTAGCTCATATGCCCCTACTATGACAAATCCAGACAGTATCAAGGACAAATTCTACCAAGAGCTTAATTCTCATATTGTATCCGTACCCAAAGGCAAAAACTGGTCATTCTCGGCGAGTTCAGAGGCAGAGCTGGAACAGACCATCAGGCCTTGGAGGGAGTCATTGGCATATAGTATTTCTTCCCAAAATGCTGAAAGCAAACCAAGAGAAAACGGCTGAAGGTTTCTTAAAACAAAAAAAGTCCCAGCGCTTCCAATTTCAAACATTTTTTATAGTAGATGAGAAAAGTTCAATCTGTTGTATAGTACGCAGAGATATTATTCAATTAAGGATCATATTTTTCAATTAATTAAAGATAATTACACACCAAATTGTTCGCTTCTTTTTTGTGACACATATCAATAAAGAAGTGTTGCTTTTAAGGTTATTTCCCTATATCATTGTCATTAATAATAAATAGACAAATGCAGAAAATATTCTTATTTCCGTTTATGAATGAAAGGGATAACCTCATATATTCACCGAAATACACTTCGCCGTTTTCAACTCTGTGAAGGTCGAGGACCAAACCGCGCCTATGTGGAGGATGCCACCAGCGATATGCAATCCACTGGCCCAGTAACTATTATATCAATAAACTATTTACCTTAGTATTGATTCGAAATATATATATAGCTGGTTTGCAATACCGTTTCGACCTGCAGCTGATATTAAAATATCTGGAGTTTATAACATGACAACAAGTCATTGAGATAGCAATTACCACCCATGTCCATGTATATGGCCGTACCTCGCTAAATGATAACCACTACAGCAATATAGAACTTATCCTATGTCCAAGTACTGAATCCCACTCATGTATACCATAGTGTTGAATACATAGAGAGCCGGCTTAGAGACACACATAGAGATGATGAACCTTCATTTAATCAACTTAACTACCTTATCGTAATTGTCTTTCTCCATGAGTTATGTTTTGAATAGATACAATAATGAATCGAGAGCATGTGAGAACACGTTTCTTCCGGGTATCTAATAATTAGTTTTCTCCTTATACAGGTCAAGGAAACAAAAAATAACTTTCGCTATCACGCTTATTCTAATGGATATTCCATAAATTCGTCAAAATGCCACGAGCATCAATATATATAAAAATATATACATAGCATATTATATCATGTTATCTCACTGGCCTTTGGTGAACAAATTATAATAGGAAATATAGACAGAATTATAAATATCACGACGCTTTTCGTTTTATTAGAACATTTATAAAGTTTATAATTTAAGATTTATAAAGATACTTACCAATGAAAATCTACTTATGAAATTCCACTTACCAAATTTTCGTTAAAGTTGGGGTCCAAAGGAATTTAATTCATGTTACAACCGCCTAGGCAAGAAGCAACATATTCTCAATCCATTACGGATATAATGCTTTGTATAATAAACTTATCCTCAATAATAATAATAATAATAATAATAATAATAATATTTTATTTTGTATACATATACATTTGTCATAATTTTTTTTACTCTATCCTTGACTCTACATATTTGCTCTAATTCACTTGGTCGGAATGAATTAAACGGTTTTTCTACGAACTTGTCGGTATCATTAGAGATTGGCTCTTTATGTCATCTCCTACGACGAAAATACTCCATATTTGTGTCAGTTTCCGCGGAATAATTTATGCACATTATCAAGGAATTCGGTCTTACATTCGGTCTTCCCGATTTGTCTCGAAATTTCATCGGTAATAGTACCTGCATTGTTCGGGAAACATCCAATCACATTGAGAGTACATCTGATATTTCTTTTGACATTTTGAAAAATTTCACCGATTTTGTAAAGAATCAGTTGACAAAGGCTTGAATTCTTAGAATAATACTTCTTATATGCAGAAAAGCGTAATCGTTATTAGCTAATTTGACAGAAAACTACAGAAGAGGGCGGCTCTGTCATCTTTACAATTGGAGGATTAAGGATTAGTAAAACCCAAGGGATTAAAAAATCCTGCAAGACATTATGCTGCTTTTTGAATTATCTCTTATGGTCTAACATTTTAATGCTGCCTGCATAATGTCCGGGAATAAAGGCTATGGAGTGTTAACATAAAATCTCCAAATGATGCTAAAGTTGCTAGTTCGTAATACATCTAAAGGGCAGTTACCAAAAAACTTTTCTCAATAGCTCAATCAATCTCAGAACAGTCTGCGGGATGACATGGATAATTCAAATATACATTTTAAAACTCCACATGACGGTTCGGCACCGATTCCATCCACAGTGGTGACAGCAGGGTAAATTAATTTTCCGCTTATTCCTAACGAAATTCATAAATCGTTTCCCAACATATTTTCATTGATACACCTAAACAAACAGCGAATGTTTGTATGAATATTATTGATTGCTAGAGTGAGGTTCTTACCGTTAGCCAATATTTGGTCAAAAAGGCTGTTGAGTACTGCGAAACCTATCAAGGCAGCAACCAGTCTTGAAACCATTCTGTCGGACTAGTGGTTTGAATGACAATATGCAGCTGGTAGTCAAGGCCTTATATAGAACACGAGGTCCCCTTGATTTGATAAAATAAAAAGGTTTTTCCTCGTGCCAGTAATCATGTTTGGTTCAGCAATAAAATTGTACTACACTCTAGAGAAGCATAGTCTATTGTAAAGACTTTTTAAGCCATAAGTCGATCAAGGCTGTCCATAGCAGGACATTGAAAGAACGAATACATGGGTATTTAGAATTGCACTCTATATTTTTATTTCTCAGTTACTTGCTAATATTACTTGCTATCATTCATATCATTACCATATGCCGTTATTATTATACTTATATTAAAAAACATATTAAAATTCTTTTAAAAATAGATATTTTTATAATATATATATATATATATATATATATATATATATATATATATATATAATTGTCGTTTTTATGCTCACTTCTGTTATTGGCTTGCTCATTTTGCGTTCGCGTTTTTTTTTATACTGATCAAATTTTATTCCCTGTAGGCAATGAAGTCTATGTAATCGGCAGGGGTTTGTATGTGTTTGTGTGTGTGTCAGTCATATATTAGTAAGATGAAATTTCGGAGAACCATAGGTCACTGGCAAAAGAAGACAATTAAAATTTTGGGACGAACTGGTAAAGTTAAAGCGAGTTACCGACGCCTTCAAAATTCACCCGTTTGTGTCTCCTTTATAGTTTATCATATCGTATATCTACAAACGTAAACTGATCTGCCCTCATATTTAATAATTTATGCTTTGTTCTTTGGCACACACTCCCGTCTAATTTTATTTCAATCAATAGGAACATTTACTAGAAAAGGTTATAATAACAACGGCGTGATTATAAAATCTTCATGGACGGCCGAGGGTGACTATATGATGTGGCCAACTGCCTCCCCCCCCCCCCCCCCCCCCGCTTCCATTTGCCTTGCTTATGGATAGCTTGGCTGCTCCCCAGGTGGCCTTTTTATTTAACATATATGCTTGTTGAGTCTAGGTAGCTGAGCCTTTCAGGGGCCTCAGACATCCTAATAATCTTTATCTTTATCAGATTATACAAAAAAAACAAATGTTCCTAATAAATTTACTTGAACCTTTGTGAAAGAATCGACAATAGGCATAAACTTTAAAAACAGTGGATGTCAGCTTAGCCTTCAATCGATTTTAGTTATTTAAATGGGCATTGAGGAAATGGGTTGAATAAATTTTTAGGGGGCATGGATGCGGTTATAGTTGTTGCAGAGGCATGCGCTCTGTGAGTGGTATAGAGAAACCAAATTTAACTCATTACAGGTGATCCGATGTTTTGTAAACAATGAATAAAGTTTAATAATGCTCGTCACACAAAGCGAATTTCAAGTCAGTCCCTACACAAATTATTGAGATGCAGACCTATGGAATTAATCTGTATTCTAAATGAATTTGTCAGTAACGATTTGGGAAAAATCTATGACCCAGCTTTAGTCAAGCATTACAAGTGGACAGGGATGTACGTCTGATCGAAGCACACTTCCCATTTTTTATGTTCGAAATCTAATCACAGTTTTAGAACTTTAGTCAGCTTTAGTCAAGCATTTCAAGTGGACATGGATAAACATATTATTGAAGCACACTTCCCATTTTTATGTTCGAAATCTAATCACAGTTTTAGAACTTTAGTCAGCTTTAGTCAAGCATTACAAGTGGACAGGGATGTACGTCTGATTGAAGCACACTTCCCATTTTTATGTTTGAAATCTAATCACAGTCTTAGAACTTTAGTCAGCTTTAGTCAAGCATTTCAAGTGGACAGGGATGTACGTGCGATTGAAGCACACTTCCCATTTTTATGTTCTAAATCAAATCACAGTCTTAGAACTTAAGTCAGCATTTCAAGTGGACAGGGATATATTTATGATTGAAGCACACTTCCCATTTTTATGTTCGAAATCTAATCACAGTTTTAGAACTTTAGTCAGCTTTAGTCAAGCATTACAAGTGGACAAGGATGTACGTCTGATTGAAGCACACTTCCAATTTTTATGTTTGAAATCTAATCACTGACTTAGAACTTTATTCAGCTTTAGTCAAGCATTTCAAGTGGACAGGGATGTACGTGCGATTGAAGCACACCTCCCATTTTTATGTTCGAAATCTAATCACAGTTTTAGAACTTTAGTCAGCTTTAGTCAAGCATTTCAAGTGGACAGGGATATACTTATAATTGAAGCACACTTCCCATTTTTATGTTCGAAATCTAATCACAGTTTTAGAACTTTAGTCAGCTTTAGTAAAGCATTTTAAGTGGACAGGGATGTACGTCTGATTGAAGCACACTTCCCATTTTTATGTTCTAAATCTAATCACGGTCTTAGAACTTTAGTCAGCTTTAGTCAAGCATTTCAAGTGGACAGGGATGTACGTGCGATTGAAGCACACTTCCCATTTTTATGTTCTAAATCTACTCACAGTCTTAGAACCTAGGTCAACATTTCAAGTGGACAGGGATATATTTATGATTGAAGCACACTTCCCATTTTTATGTTCGAAATCTAATCACAGTTTTAGAACTTTAGTCAGCTTTAGTCAAGCATTTCAAGTGGAAAGGGATATACTTATAATTGAAGCACACTTCCCATTTTTATGTTCGAAATCTAATCACAGTTTTAGAACTTTAGTCAGCTTTAGTAAAGCATTTCAAGTGGACAGGGATGTACGTCTGATTGAAGCACACTTCCCATTTTTATGTTCTAAATCTAATCACGGTCTTAGAACTTTAGTCAACTTTAGTCAAGCATTTCAAGTGGACAGGGATGTACGTGCGATTGAAGCACACTTCCCATTTTTATGTTCTAAATCTACTCACAGTCTTAGAACCTAAGTCAGCATTTCAAGTGGACAGGGATATATTTATGATTGAAGCACACTTCCCATTTTTATGTTCGAAATCTAATCACAGTTTTAGAACTTTAGTCAGCTTTAGTCAAGCATTACAAGTGGACAGGGATGTACGTCTGATTGAAGCACACTTCCAATTTATATGTTTGAAATCTAATCACAGACTTAGAACTTTAGTCAGCTTTAGTCAAGCATTTCAAGTGGACATGGAAGTACGTGCGATTGAAGCACACTTCCCATTTTTATGTTCGAAATCTAATCACAGTTTTAGAACTTTAGTCAGCTTCAGTCAAGCATTTCAAGTGGACAGGGATATACTTATAATTGAAGCACACTTCCCATTTTTATGATCGAAATCTAATCACAGTTTTAGAACTTTAGTCAGCTTTAGTAAAGCATTTCAAGTGGACAGGGATGTACGTCTGATTGAAGCACACTTCCCATTTTTATGTTCTAAATCTAATCACGGTCTTAGAACATTAGTCAGCATTTCAAGTGGACAGGGATATACTTATGATTGAAGCACACTTCCCATTTTTATGTTCGAAATCTAATCACAGTTTTAGAAATTTAGTCAGCTTTAGTCAAGCATTACAAGTGGACAGGGATGTTTGTCAGATTGAAGCACACTTCCCATATTAGAAACCATTGTGAAAGCATATTATTCTTACTTAATCAATAAGAAATGCATCGATAAAGAATATTTAATACTGATGAAATAGATTCTGAGATTTAAAAGTTGCCCATCCACCTAACTTTTAAAAAAAGTTTGTGATTTCTGACTTCCTTAGCTGACTTCCTCTGACTTAGCTGCCCTTGCTGAATTTATTTCGATTTTTTTGGCGGGCACCCACATATTGATATCAACAAAACAAGCAAAAGTTTCAAGGGATTCCCTTTAGTTTATAAAGGTCAGATACTTGATTACACCCCTTTAAAGGAAACGGTAAAGCCAGGTCTGTGCATTTATCACCCGTTACCCTCTAATCCGTTATCTTTGATTCAGTTGGTGCAGGAGTTGTCCAGCTGGATTGCTCAAGTTTTTTAATACAGTCAAGAATATTGGATTTGTTGAACTTTGTACAGCCGACTATCAAAATGAACGTAATTTGCAACTGTCACCCTATCTCACCTGTTCAATCACACACTCATGCTCAGTTTCGTGCATTTTAACTCAGTATATCTTCATTTATATCACTACTTGTAATGATTACTGGCTTTGTGGAATATGCCACGTTAAGATACAAACAATATTGATTTTAACTATCAGTTTTAAAACTAATGCATACATGACTCGTCAATGCATGATACCAAGAGCTCTCTGGGATATCTTTGTTCAATATGAGCATGGGACTGAGTACATGAAATACCCGCAATTATTTAGCAAAAAGTAATTGTTTCATAATAACTTGTATGTTTAGCGTAAACCCTTAGAAGGGATGTCCTAAAAGAACAGTACTGGAGGCAGTAAGCATCTAAAAACCTGCTTAAGTTAACAGTCAGAGACCACAAATATACTACTTTAAACTGTTGAATGTAATATTTAGACAAGATGTTTGAACTTGATGGTTTGATCACATCTGAGCTCTGCTTGCTAGAACAGCAGTGTCACTTCATATCTCCGAATGACTTTTGGAAAACTAAATGTGCATAGGCAAAATTTTTAGAAATACATGTAATGCTAATCAGAATTTTCATTATTCCCGTAATATCTAAATGTCGTTATTGTTTCCTGCGAGTCATTGACATTCCCCCACACATTTGATCAACAAGCAAGCCAACTAAGACAAAATTTCTAATACTGCCTAGTAAAGTATTTAATTCTAAACACATGATCACATATTGTTCAGTTATATTATTTAAATATCACAGGGCTTTCAGGAATTTCCTAAGTAAGCGTCTGTGACGCTCGGATTTTTTTTTTCGGACGCACGATCCTTGAGAACCGAGCACCGGTGATTTCTGGCTGTTGTGCCAAAAGGAACAAAGTTTACCTTTGACACAGTCACTGATTATCGCTAACTGCCTGAAACATGTCTCTGCCAACTAACCCTTTCAACCAAACTAAACAGTTTTTGGTATTATAAACACGAGATTGGCTTCTGAGGTAGTTCAAACGTCTTCTGTCTCTTTTGTTTCTTTTTCCGTTGTTTGCAATTGTGCCATGTTGGTCGGTTACAGATCAGACTTTAGTTTCAATCATTTACTATTATATGTTTTATATAATTTTTAGACAAGGCACAGAATAGTTGACATAAAATGTTGCTCTTAGATTATTTCGAATAAATCATCCAAGTTGTAATATAAAAATGAAGTATTTAAACTGAATGCGTCTTAGATTGAGTAAAGTACGTAACAGGTCATTGGAACTTAAAATCCGTTATTTAGGTAATTAGGTAAAGGTGAAGGTGAGAGATAAAGAGGTGCACGTGTGGAGTTGTAACAGGTCACTGTATTACTCTTGCATAGGTTTATGATGACCTTATAGTATTTTCAGTGATAACATTGAATTTATGTAGCGAGAAAATATCGTCTGTTGTCAGACCTTCGGAAGATCACTTTTGATGTCAGAAATAAAAAAAATCATTTTATCTGATCATTTATGTGTTTCATGTATATTATGTTTCCTCAATAAAACATTTAGGAGAGCGATCAGAAGGGACATACAGGTATCTGGGACTCAGGTCCACACCTGGACTTGAGTTCGGAGACTGGAGTTGATTTATTTAAGATATACGAGGGTCCTGGATCTAGAAAGTAAGCAGGACTATGAGGTCTGAGCGTGAGAAATGTAGTTCGAGTCCATATCGAATCCGCTATAAAAAAAGACTCATTGATTTTCTGATGCACATACTTTATAACACAGGATGTAATGCTCCATATAATGTTTAAAATTGTCAGAAATTCCACTGCTTGCCCATGACCTGAAAATGAATTCTACTCTTACATATAATCCTTTACCACTGTACTCAATGATATGTAATGCCTTACCCAGCTGTAATTTGCAGTTTCAGAATTTTAAAAGGTCCAGTCGGGAAATTTTATGGATTATTAAAATAAACGCACGAATTACCATAAATTATATCGTTTGGTACATATAATTAATTTCTTTAATTTTTTTAAACTCTAAGTGATACATACAGTCATCCAGGAGTGTTGGATCAGCGATCATAAATTGTGCTTAAGAATTAAAATAGAGTACAGACTTTTGTTATCTGCAGAGTTCAATAAAACTGGACAACATATAAGAACATTGTCAAAATATCTAAATGTGATTTTAGATCACCTAACCATGAAGAAGTAAAGGTGGAAAAGATGTCCTTGATTTTTATTTCTGTTACAAACACCTAGTATAATTTGACAGACTCAGTCCATTATATCAACCTAGCTGTTTTTTCCAACTATATGTTATCCAGCATCTCAAATATACCCTTTTGCATGCATGTAGTTCAGGGCTGATATATATCCTCAGGTAGGTGCCAGGCGGTTCTACCATCTGGTGGTGAATGATGATCAATTCCAGTGCTGCCTCTGTATACTTTTTATTTTTTTTATATTTTTTTTCATACTTTATAGGGTTAATACTCTTAATATATATTGTTTTCTGAATTTATCATCTTCAGATGGTGAGTAAAGGCTGTTAACCTGGTGAAGTGCATGCAAAGGGCTTAGGTTAGTGTTTAGTGTTCTAGTGCAGTGTAGCTGCTTTGTCTTCTAGCTTTCAGCTGCAGCCGCCATCTAGGTCTCCAGACCGAAAAGAAGGCTGAGTAAGTGCTTCCTGGTGGTACATAGCTTCTGCTAAGTCAAGACTGTCACAGTGCCTCCCAGTCGCTCACATTGGATACTAGGTACCTAGCAGACCCAGGCCAACCTTACCTGCGAGGTATCTAAGGGAAACAACCCTGACAGAAATATTGGAGTGAAGCCCCGTAGACGGTTCCTTGTTTCAATTCTGACAAGGTTCCGGCAAATCCTACGGTCTGATCCAGCTGTCTTGACCACGTCTTGGTCTGGATCCTGATGTATCAGGAAGCGCGACAGTGCGGATAGTGCTGCGCAAGCTCTCCTTACTTTAAAACAAGTCACGCGCAAATCATGTTGTATCAAGCAGTAGTTGAAAGTTCATCTGAAGACCTCTGGCGATGGTGGAGCGAGGGTGTAGCAGGTGTGGATACACTGGAAGCTGCAGCCGTGAACCTGCACACAGGCGGCTCAGGCCACAGGGTGGTCTTTCACTGACCGATGCAGTGGTGGAACCCAGCAGTCCCGTTGAGTGACTGACCAGCCCTCTTTAGGAATGTACTACTTATCTCCATGGCATGAGGAAGGGACAAGAAAAGCCCGTACAGCTGTCGAAAGCAAGTGAATAATAGAAATGTAACATCATTTACCCTCGCATCGTGGAACGTGCGTACCCTCATGGACAATCGCAACGCAGACAGACCTGGCAGACGAACTGTAATTGTAGCATGAGATTTGGGTCGCTACAATATTGACATCGCAGCCCTAAAAGGAACCCGCCTGGCTGAGGAAGGACAGCTCACTAAGAACAAAGGAGGCTACACATTCTTCTAGAGTGGACGAAGTATTGATGAGCGACTTGAATCAGGAGTCGGTTTCACCATCGAGACCAAACTGATTCGCAGTCTGACTGGCCTACCCAAAGGCATCAATGACCGCCTCATAACGCTACAACTGCGAGAAGGTAAGAACAAAAAGGCTACGCTGATTAGCTCATATGCCCCTACTATGACAAATCCAGACAGTATCAAGGACAAATTCTACCAAGGGCTAAATTCTCATATTGCATCCGTACCCAAAGGCAAAAACTGGTCATTCTCGGCGAGTTCAGAGGCAGAGCTGGAACAGACCATCAGGCCTTGGAGGGAGTCATTGGCAGAAATGGCATCGGCAAGTGCAACAGCAATGGACCTACTACTCCTTAGGGCCTGTACTACTCATTACCTCCCGATAACAAAACTGTATTTCGTCAACAAAATCGCAACAAGGCCACGTGGATGCATCTTAGGTCGAAACACTGGCATTTGATGGACTACGTTATTACCAGGAAAGGCGACAGACAGGATGTCACAATCACGCAGGCTATGTGTAGTGCTGAGTGTCCGACAGATCACAGACTTGTCATCTCAAAGCTGATCTTCAACATTCAAGCTAAACGTTGGCCCCAAGGTAAGAAAACACTATAGCGCATCAATGTCAAGTTGAGAGTGGACAAGAATGTCTCATTCCTCGTTACTGACCTCAAAAGGAAGCTAACGGAGCTACACTTTGACAAGTTAGATATCATAGATAACTGGGAAGCGTTTAGACAGTTAGTCCACTAAACCTCACTGGATGTCCTTGGACAAACAACTAAGAGGAACCAGGACTGGTTTGATGAGAACGATGACCAGATCCAAGAGCTCCTCACAGAAAAACACAGGCTTCATCTTGTGTACTAACAGGACCCCACCTCAAAGAAAGCTGCCTTCAAAGACATCCGCCGTTTGGTCAAGACTAAACTTCGCAACATGCAAGAAACCTGGCTTAGAGACAAATCAGCAGAGATCCAGAGATACGCGGATATGCATGACTCTAAAAGATTCAATAACGCTCTCAAAGTTGCGTATGGACCGCAGTCTTCTGGCACATCTCCTGTTCTGCGTGCTGATAGATAAGCCTTGATCACTGAGCGTGCGAAGATCCTGAACAATTGGGTAGAGCACTTCATGTCCGTTTTGAATCGTCCCTCTTTCATCAATGACGATGCCATAGCTCACCTGCCCAAAGTGGAAACAATCGATGCTCTCGACATCATACCCTCACTCCAAGAAGTGGAAAAAGGTCATTAAACAACTCTCATGTGATAAAGCCCCAGGCTCTGATGCCATTCCTGTTGAAATATTTATGACCGGCGGTCCCACATTGATACAGAAACTCCATGGGTTGTTCCTGCTTTTTTTCTTAGAAAAGTACACTGCCACAAGAATTCAAAGACTCTTCCACTGTCCACCTATACAAGCAGAAAGGAAACAGACAGAGCTGTGATAACCACAGTGGGATATCTTTGCTCAACTGGTTACCTGATTGGTGGTCATAACAGAGTGATCAGGTTACCTGAGTAGTGGTCATAACAGAGTGATCAGGTTACCTGAATAGTGGTCATAACAGGGCGATCAGGTTACCTGAGTAGTGGTCATAACACAGTGATCAGGTTAACTGAGTAGTCGTCATAACAGAGTGATCAGGTTACCTGAGTAGGGGTCATAACAGAGTGATCAGGCTACCTGAACAGAGTCGGGATACTGAATTAGCGGTCATAACCCATAGTTAGAATACTGGAATGGTGACCGGTATAGGCCTACAAGAGGAGTGGTCATAAACATGCAGGTGTGATAAGCCACCATTAAGTAGATGTGACAGTTTTTATGCATTCACCATGCTCGAGTCGTTCTGTTTTGTTTTGTTTTTTTTCATGTACACACTTGCAGAATAATAATCATATATATATATATATATATATATATATATATAAACATATATACATTTATAAATATATATATATATAATTATTTATATGTCCAAATATATGTTAGATCTCAAAAACCAACACCTGGATTACAAGGGCCAAATGGAGTACTGCCCAGCGTGCATCACCATATATGCGGGACATGGCGATGTGATATCTGTGTCTCAGAGAAAATGGTAACGCCGCTGCTGAACCGACCAGTATGCTGAATAAACGAGCAGAACTCGTATCCACCTGCCGCCATCTGCCAAAAGTTCCGATATTATTTTTAGGACCCTGTATGATGCTCTCTCTCTCTGACTCAGAATATTTAAGCCAACCAGAAACCATCTGGACTTTGCAGTTTTATACAATGCCAGCAAGTCTGACCCCGAAATCAACTAAAACAAATTGTGCTAAACTACATACTATTATTGCGCATCCTGCTATATCTGCTACCATATCTGTTATTAATACTGCCATGTCAAATTGCACGTACTATGTGTGTGACCCAGTGTCTGTTTAATGTCCCTCCCTTACTGATACCGGTAACTTACTTTATAAAGATACTTAAATTCTGTTTCTCTGATTACAGGTTCAATTACATGTGACCTGATAATTGTTGCAGATATGCAGCATGATACCTAAGGTAGCCACAACCATGTAAAGCCACTTGACTCTAATGTGTGTATATATATACCAATATAAATCTCATTTGCCAGACCGTCTATTTTTTAATTATATAAAACCCCTGGACAATGGACATTGCTCCAGTACTGGAGTGTGAAAAAGATGTGTCAACATTTAGGCTCCTGTGAAACCGAGGTTTAAAACAGAGAGGCACGTGTTCTTAAAACATGTATTGGGGACAAGGGAAGTCCATAAATGGGAGTTTTCCTGTGATCAGGCATAAACTATTGAACACTGCAGATTCTGATTTTAAGTTCCACCGTTTGTGGGTACTTGCACATGGTATTTCATCAGCTCACTGGATTCAACTTGAAATGTTGTCAGGGAACGGTGATAATATTTCTGTGAAACTAATTAATGTATCTGTATACAAAAGAAACTCAGGCGAAACATACACAGTGCGGCGGTAAAATCAGCGCACTTGATAACCAATTGTATACCAAAAGACGTACGTCCAAAACCGGCATAGGCCTAAATATACAGCGCCCTCATAACATGCGGAACCGTCGATCAACACCTCAGCCTGTGGTGCTGTTTTTAATTTAATTTATGGAAAATCTTATTGGTCATCCTTTAGACCAAATAATGTAAAATTAGGTTTTGTCATTTACAATCCTTCGTTTAACCCCTTCTTTTCATAAAGCGAGAGTCACTTGTTTTTTTTTTTCACATTTACTGACAGCGCATGTGGGTCTGAGCTTAGGTCAAATGTCAGGCCAAACATGCTAAAATCCGTTATTGAAAGCAAGGGTTATTCTAATGCACATTAGTCCTTAATCCTTAATCCACACAGGCAATCAGGTCTTTGCCGAAGGCAGTTCGGCGTTTTCGTTGGTAACATTCACGCAAATCATAAAACACGCAAAAATCACTCAAAGTGATGTGTACATTAAAAATTATTTATTCTCATATCAGCTAGGTCACTGCGGGAACAATAAACTTTGGAATGATGTATGGCACAGTGTCATACACAACGCGGGTTCATAGAACTTTCAGAACTAAGGTGAACCGAAAACCTTTTGTAAGTATTCGATAATATATATTAAATGATAAAATTACTTAATGTTTAATGAAATACTGAAAAATCATAGTTCATAGATAAAACTGCTCAAAGTGCAGAATATAATCACTTATTCTTAAATAAAATTGACGTAGCCTTGAATTACAGTAATATTTTGACTATGAGGATATTGTTATATATTGATATGTTTATCTAAACATTTCATTTTTTTTATCTGAAACATTAATCATACCCTACACACATATAACTTATGTAACAACCTCCGCGTTTCGAGTAAAGACTAAAGTGTGTCTTGCTTGCTGCAGCACCGTGCATATCGCAGAGCCCTATTAGTTGTAGCTGCTTTCATATGCGATAAAGGAGATGGAATTATAAAAGTGACAAATTATTTATATGCGTTGTGAATTAAATAACACTCGTCAGGTTAGGTTTCACCATGTTGGACTGAGCTAATCATAAATTATTTTACCACATTACTTGTGCATCCTGAAGTGTAATGTTTTTGTGTTACATTTTATTTGTTTCTGGGAACTTCATAATAAAATATACTTGTTGGAAGTCAGAGCGATCTTTCGATTTACATAAGCAAAGAGCTTTAATTTGTGGCAACAAATTCTCTGTTAATTAATTCATCGTTATAATTGCGTTGTTGTAAAGTAAAAGCCTATAAAAATGAATTTTGACGAGAAATGGTTCCTTATGTTTCGAGGTTTTGTAATATTTCGTTACATGGGCCGCAATTTTTGCGACCGTCCCTCGCGGCAAAAAGGCTACGTCCGGCGATGTATCACCACGTGCTATTAGTTTTACCAAAGCCCTATCTAATCTTCGATGTTTGGTCCTGGACCACATTGCACATCCCTCCATCCACTATCATCGTGATCCCGGTGATGAATTTAGCATCATCCGACGCCAGGAAGTATATCGCTTTCGCAATGTCTTCAGGCATGCCGTGGTGTTTCAGCGGCTGGATTTCTATCGAAGTTTCAAGTACCTCAAGAAAAAGATAAAAATAAAGTTGTTATTCTTCATAATAAGTGAATCATAATGGGGATATAAATTACAAATAAAATGAAAGAAAATCATTTTGTTGTTAGTTTATTTGGCAATAACAGGTACATGTACATATAACATAAAGTACAAATATATGGCACACTCTGATACAGCGAGGATAGCATTTTACTTGTTTTCTTCTTGTAGTCAACAGGTATAAAAAAAATCATGGGGAAACCCTTTTATCGAATATTCTACATAGATCATAACATACAGGTAATATTGAAGAACGATTACTTAAAAAATACTAATGAGTCTCTTTTACCATAAACATTGGATGTGCCTGATAGAAGTAAAGATTCAATATCGTTAATTATTGATATAATTCAAGGATACAAATATAGCTTTCTTGAAGACCTACCGTTTCATATTCAGTGTGGCTTATTCCTAATGAATCATAAATTGAGGTTCTAGTTGTACCCGGACTAGAAAGAAGATAATAATATTTTAATATTAATAATGTAACAGTATTTGTGAACTGGTTATTTATTTTTTCTTTTTAATTTATTTGTTTTATCTCTTTATACTGTTATGTTGCACAAGAGCTCCAACAGTTTATACATGATTTTTTTATAATATTTTGTTCAGAAATGTGTAAATTCAGTGAGAAAGAGGTCATATGGGTGAAAGAGACACAAACAAAGGTTTTTGTTATCTGTCATGAAACTGGAAAACTGATATTAACATTTGTCATCATAATGTGAACATATGAATTTTGTGCATTAAAATCCTTTCGTATAGAAAAAATATTATTTCATTTATTGAGTAGAAAATTTATGTTAAATGTTTACCCTTCATTAAAGAAAAATAAAAAATATTATTGAAAAAATGAGAGAAATAACAGCCGTACAAAGAGAAAGACGGGAAAGAAGTGTAGTGTATATCACGTAGTACCCTTTTAAAATATCATAATAGTTTCCTACTTACTTCACAGCGTTCACTCGGATTCCTTTTCCTGCTAATTCTGAAATAAAATGTTATAAGGACTTCATGTATAATTTGCATGTCAAATTACAAATTGACTGATTTTACAGATCGATTGTTACATATATACACAATCCGTCACTGGAGCGTTATAAGACATTTTCTCAGCAAGAATTACCTGCAGTTCATTAATATGCACCCAGAGCAATCAAGAAAATCCACAAATTTTAAATTATAATAGATAAAGCCATTGAAAAGATTGCTTTTATTGAATCCAAGCTGATGAATGTTTGGTCGATCATTAATATGACATTGAGTTAATAGCACACGAACCTGTGGATGAGCACTTTGTCATCTGATCCAAACCCGCCTTTGATACACTGTAGAAAAGAAATCCTGGAAACTGTGGAGAGGAACAATAACTATATATATATATATATATATATATATATATATATATATATATATATTTATATATATGCTTTTTACAGTTAGGGTCTGGATAAACGTCTAAATCAGGTACAAAAATAAAATCAACAGTCTTTATCATTTATACGTCAAGTATTAGTTTCCATTCATAAATAGCCGTTGCAGGTTCAGCATTTAGAAAAGAGAAGCACAAACTACTGACCGTACGCTGAGTGCTAGCGGAAGACACGTTGACGATGCACCCTGTTTGTAAACAAGACGATATATGCAGCGTTAATAATGCATGTCTGGCAAAACAAATCAAAGTGACCCAGGGGTCATGATGCTCAGCTGACTAGGAAGACATTCACAAAAGGAATTTTAAATGCCATATTTTGTAGATGGTATCCCGATTCAACTGAGGAATAACTCGGAGGATATGGGTACCAGAGACGAGATTTCAGGGTTCTAGGGTGATTTTTAGGACCTCCCTGGATGTCACGTTAGAATATTCTAGGTGCAATTCTAGGATCATCATTGAAGGTCTCAAAAATAAAAAAAATTATAGAAAATGTGTAAAATTAAAAAAATCGAGGTGGCGCCACTAGTCTAAAGGAACTGATGAAACACTCCATGATGGATATGCATGCAAAGAATCATGGTAATGGATGCATAAGTTGTTCAGAAACTGGAGGTTTTGTATTACATTTTTAAATATACTGAGGGGTACTTACAAGCCCTATAGCTCAAGGGATATGTGTAACAAATACTTAATTTAAAGTTTTCAAGATTTTTCAAGGAGATTTTTTTTTTTTTTTTGCTGAACTTTTTTGCTCTGTTATGATTTGTGCCCTGTAAATGGACGATTGCATTTTTTTAAGAAGGTCTAACAAAAATATTTAAAAAAAATGCGTTAAAATTAGGAAAAATCCAGGTTGCTCCACCAATCTGCAGGAACTGATGACAAACTCCAAGATCAATATGCATGCAAAGAAACATGGTGATAAATGCATTACTTGTTCAGATACTGGAACTTTTGTATCATTTTTTTAATTATTATGGGGGGTACTTCCGAGCCCCTTAGCTCGGAGAATATGAATAACAGCCACCCAATTTTAGGCTTCCAAGGAGCTTTTTTCATGGACCTCCTAGCATTTGATATTAGAAGATTCCAGGCCCAGCGGTTACGATTTGTACCTGGTTAATGGACGGAGAGATGGACGGACAGACGGCTAGACGGACGGACGGACGACAAACAAAGAGTGGTCACTATAGCTCAGATGACTTTCAGTCAGCTTAGTTTAAAAATGCAGATGCAGTTGAAATGGTGTAATAGGCCACATTATTGATACTAGTAATCTTTCACGTCATGAAACCATGACATTTATTAAGCATCAAAATATTTTAGAATAAAAAACACGAACGATTTTAGGACCAGGGAATTTTCAAACCGGTTTATGCAAAAGAGAGATAAAAAATAATGGTTGTCTCTAGCACGGAAACTTCGACCCATGATGTATTTAAAGTACCAAGTGCTTCTATTACACTAAGGTTTATTTGAAACACTAATGCGTTGAAAACGGAGGAATAAAATCCAGCTCTTTGAAATCACAAGCGATCCTACATCTCCACCGTTTTAACAGTGGCGCCTACAAAACATTGGTAAAGATCATGTTACAAGACCTCACAACAATTCTGTACATAATTTTTTATTTACAATTAAAATGTATATATATATATATATATATATATATATATATATATATATATATATATATATATATATTACCAGGTTCAAACCTACTGAAATGTAGTAATAATTCCCAAATCTGCGGACACCAGCTATAGAATTTCATGATTGGATTATGGAAAAATAAATCATTTTAATTACTAGTAAAATTCTGTGAGGACGGGGGTACTGGATGTGACTGGGCTACGCCCCTGCAACGTGACATCCCGTCATCTTTCCCGTCTGAGGATAGCATGGCCACCTTACGTTATTCGCCCGAGGATGTAAGACATGCAGTCATTGCCCTCTTACCTTTTGTTTTCTCAAGGTGTGGTACAGCTGCCCTGGTAAACATAATCGGCGCTCTCAGGTTAGTTCGTATCAGCTTGTCGAATAGCTCCATTGGAAGGTCTAAAAATTCCCCAATAGCTCCACCAGCTGTTCCTGCATTGTTCACCTTAAAGAAAACAAGAAATGAGACACAAGAGAGACATGGCTGGACGAGGGCTTACACCAGATAGTTGCAGGGTTCTTGAACCCCAAAAGCTTAACACAACTATACAACCATCAACTGATAACATACATATCTGTAAGTACCGACAGTCCTTCGGCTAAAATTGCATAAGAATGTCCACGTCACGCTCTTCTGTAAACAGTCCGATTCGCTTGAATGACTCCCAAAAATCCTCCTTATAAACTGCTGTGTTCGCATGCTATCACTGCGATAATTAAAAAAATAATAATCTATCGGCCTTTCCGTACCTTGCGTGCTGCTGGTAAAAACCTTCTTAAACTAGAAAATGGGCTGTTGACAAGCGACTACAGGTTTCAAAATCACAAAGGTATTGGCAAAGTAAAGCATTGAATGACCCTGACATGAGATAATTCCAAATTTGTGGGATCAGAGAAGCCAATTCAACTCCTCGTATATGTCAAATTTTCACCAAAGCAGATCTACAGATAGACACCAGATGGACCAAACAATATTGTATACAAAATAAACCATTCCAACATCTTTGGACAATCACATTTTCAGGTGAATGCATCAAGCCACTCATCAGAAAAAGGCAATGTATTATACGAAAACGAAAAGGTTAGTGGCGCCACCTGTCTGGTCTATGATGGATATAAGCTCAATCGGAACATCTCGCCTCATCTCGCGAGACACTAGAATCCGAATACGGCCCAGCAGTTCCGAGTGATATAAGCTATGTGAAAACGATTTTTGGTGGCGCCACAAGGCTTGTTTACAAGATGGAAGTAAACAAAATCAATGGACATGTGAAATTTTAGGCTGATACATTAAACCGGTCCTGACATAACTGCCTCAACGTATTCTACAAGTAAGTGATTGCAGGTGGTGCTTCTAGTCTCGTGAAAGAGAAATCCAAAGAAGACGGATGAACGTACAAACTTTCAGACCGAAACGCCAAACCACTACTGAGAAAAAGTGCATTAATATATCATACAAAACGGAACGACAGGTGGCGCTATCTGTCAAAACTACAACAAAGCAATCCAAGGCGGATAAACATGCAAAATGTCAGGCTGATACATCCATCCACTCATAAGATATAAGCGATTTTAAACCAAAGAAAATGCCCCGCGTTAACAAATGCAGATGGGCCCACCAGTCTTGAATACGAGATGGAGGTACCCAAGATCTATGGACATGCATAATTTCAGAGCATTACGGCAAAACAATCCTGAGAATAGGTCTTCAATGTATTCTACAAAAAAGAGACGCTAGGTTGCGCCACCTGTCTGGTCTACAATAAAATCTCCACGATGAATACAAATGCTAAATTTCAGACCAATACATCGAGCCACTCCTGAGATATAAGTTATTTCACACATATCAAACACACGGATGGACGCCATTAGTCTTGAGGACGAGATGGTGGTATCCAAGATCTATATGGACATAAATAATTTCAGGCCAATACAGCAAACCACTCATTAGAAAAGGCATCAATGTCTTCTACGAATATGGGAAGATAGGTTGCGCAACCTGTCGATCTGGTCTATGAGAAAACACTCCATGATGGATGAACATGCCAAACTTCAGACCAATATATTGAACCACGTCTCTCTATTTGGCGGATACAATCACGAACGTTTCATCTGAAAGTAGATTAACGTTCCTTCAGCTTCAAAGCCCATAAGCCTGGAATCCCCTTCTTAGTGAACATAGATGTTCGACTATTTTTTATGCTATTTTTAAAAGCTGATTTCGACAGGCCATTAGTTGAAAATACATGAGAAAAAAAAGAGAACAAAGGGGAATTTGGAGAGGTTGAGACTAGGTTTTTCTAACTAATATTGTGCTTTCTATGTGGTTATGAGCGCATGGATGTCTTAAGAGTTCGATAACTTGATATTTTGTCGAAATTAATAGGTATTATAAGATTATTTGTATTGTTATAATAATAATAATTATTATTATTATTGGTGGTAGTAGTAGTAGTAGTAGTAGTATCAGTAGAAGTATTGAACTACGAGATATAATGCCAAAAGAATTTCAGTCATAAAATAAGATATATACAAATGTTTGTTGCTTGAGGTAAATGTGTTACGTTATAACCTTGCTGTTTATTGCAATGCTCTGTTCAGGACCTACACGTTCAGATGCAAACCTTAATCTTAACGTAAAATAAAGACATTTTCAATATAAAGTTCTTTGGAAATGTCAACAATTTGACTTGATCTTGATGCAATGATTATCTGTAGAAGTAAATGACACTGACGAAACTGATAACTTTTAACTCCCACATCAATCCAATCTCAAACCTTCGTAACTGTTGATTGCTACGCTGTAGGGAAACGTTATAACGATATATTTGGACTTACACTGTGGCTGGCTGCAAGTAGTAAAATAGCCATCGGAAATGGAGGTTAGAGGTAGAAAGCGAAATATAATACTTATAAAAGGAATTCGCTCCAGCTCCAGTCCTCAATGTTCTCTGGAACCGCATTGCGTAAGAATCTCTACCATTCCTCATTTTAAAGGTTATTGTCCCCGCAGTGACATAGGCGATATGAGAATAAAAAATGTTTAATATACATATAATTTTGAGTGATTTTTTCGTTTTTCTGACTTGCGCGCAGGTTTGGCCGATCATAGCCGAACTGCTTTCGGCAATGACCGGAATGCTTGCATCGTGGTCATTTAACCTTAAACACACGATTAAGGACTATTGTTCATATGAATAAAACTTGCTTTCAGTGAGGAATTGAGTCTGACTTTATATTTGACCCAGGCTCTCTCCCAAATGTGTTGTCAGTAAACGTAAAAGAACACGTTTCTCGCTTTATGTAATGGAGGGCTCAACCCAGGAGGATTGATGACAAAACCTAATTCAAGGTCCCAATTTCTGAAACATTGGTGGCGGGAGTTCCAGACCTCCAAATTGGTCTGATAAGATGGAAAAAAGGTTGCGACGGACCCTCTGCCTGGTTCGTTTCTGCTACTAACTTACGAAGTATGCATATTTCTGTTTCTTTCTTCAGGAACAGTTTCCTTGCAATGCCATTTAATTAATCTTTCATGTGTTCCTCGTACCAACCTATTATTTATACGTCAAACAATAAGAACCAGTCAAATATCATCGAAAACCTGAATGGCCCTCACGTGTCATTCCGTTTCGCAGTGTGAACATCATTACTGACCAGGTCTTCAGGGTAAACATACCACAAAATAAATGTAAAAAAAAATGTTAGTACATATCTTATTGAGACCGTTTCCCACTGAAACCTATATTTTCTTTTAACTTTTGGAATAAAACATGAGCCAACATTCCACATCTCAGTTAATATAGCTCCCCAACCCCGGTAAAAAGCCCGGAATACCGGGTTTATCAGCTAGTATTATATAAAATAGTAAGAACAAATATAATCTACTTTCTTTCCATGCTGCTATTAATACCAGTGATGCGTATTATTATGGTGTACAATACTGTACATTATATCAATTTTAATTTAGGTAAATATTTTAAAAATAATTTTAACATTTTTATAATATCTGCGTATAAGATATTCCTGTACACTTTAACATAAAATAGGCATCTAAATTTCTGATATTTTATTATTTAGAACGACCTTGGATTAACCAAAACCTTATGTGCTTAATTCATAATTTGTATGTGTTCATTAGCACTACAAATTACAAAACTATCAGTTTCCTCTAAAAGTCTATTATCGAAAACATATTCCTCTGATAATGTTCAGTCCGAAAATAACTCTTATAACATTGTCGTCATAAATTAACGTAAGTTAATTGGTTAAAACTTATGTAGAAAAAAGGATCCCCAGATATTCCACATCTATATATCATTATCGAGTCTGCCAAATAGCTGCGTGGCATTGTGGAGTGATCATCCGTTATTTGATTATGTCTCTGTCTGTAACTCGTTCTCCGAAACAATGTTATGTCAATTAGGTCGCTGCCCATATAAGTTATACTTTATTGAAACAGAGGACCAACTAGACCAACTAAACCAACTAAGCCAATTTCTTAATGACAGAAAAAAAGGTATATGTCTCAGCTTCTCCAAATTAACAATATGTCAGCTTGTCTCTTGCAATACATGATGCCGTGCCTTAAACATCCTGTGATAACAATATTTGTCTTGACATTACATAAATGAAATATTATACTTGTATTTTGCTTCTATTCAAGTCCTTAATTTGTTTTATATCTTGTAAAAAAGTATGTTAAAAAAGATTACTCCAATGGAGAATTTATACATAGATCTTACACAAATGATACAGAACAGGTTGTGCATTATACTGATAGCAGACATGTTAGTTAAGAGAGGTATCAAGGCTGAAAAGCACTGGGTACAAGTCTATCCCTCCAACTTACCAATATGTCAAGACGACCAAATTTACTGACTGTCTCCTGGACCACTGATCCAGTGAACTCGTCGTCTGTGACATCTCCCTTCAACAGTAGGATCTGAAAATGAAAAGATTAGATTGATCGATTTATTTATCTTTTTATTTATAAACATAGTCTAATGATTAAATAGGAATCACAAGTCAAGTATTGTCACGTTTTACTTGGACCTAACAAAAGGTATTACAAATAACACAAATGCTTTACTTAAGAATATGCATTAGTATAACTGGATATAAACAAACAGACCTGCTTTCAGTATCAGTAGCTTACAACATGACAACTTTATCTTGGTCTCACAGATACTTAGACATACAAGCGTTATCATATATTTATACATCTGATGTGCTCTTGTTGATAATCCCTTAAATCGAATAAATAACTTATGCTGAAGATTCCTACATATATATTATACTATATGAGCTTGATTTCTATATATGTTTATATATATAATTGTTAACAACCTGTTACAAAAGTGTACCATGTCATGGTGATTTTGGTCTTTTCCACACTAACGTTTAGCATTCACCTCGACTTTAATGCCATATGTGGACACTTGTTGTCTTACTAAGTATCAACAAATGAACGGGCATATCATACCAAATAAATAATATTCCTTGGCCTTAATGCATTGTATTCCTTGAATGACCCATGACAAATTGTTATCAACTTATCTATTTATCTGTCTATCTATCAATAATAATCAATATATAATCAATAAACCATTATTGTCATTTTGTTGCAACAATGAACTACACATGTATATCATGGTGGGTATGACTCTTTTCGTACATAATTTGACATAGACCGTGACCTTAAATGCTTGATATGTGCCTTATAACCTCACAAGTATCATCGAATGAAAAGGCAACTTAATAATAGTTGAACATTATATATTTTATGTTTTATTGTCACCTCTTTGTTCTAGCGAGATTTTTTCTATCAAATGTGAAACTCATCTTGTACAAAACTTATAGTGTACAAAGTAAGACCTTAGACGTATTTAACATGTTAATGTTAATGTTAAATGCACTTATTCTGCAATAGCGACTATTTGAATATGTGTCCCCCTACAAAGGCGGCTTGTTACGACCCATAATGTAATAACCGGCCCATATTGTAATGACCATACCCTGGCCATATTGTAAGAAAATTGTAGGTGGGTAAAAGAGCCAATACTTTTATAATTCTAGTTTCATGCAATTTAACTAAGACATTTTAGAACTGACTTCTTGTGACACGAATGTGTAAGTGAACAAACAGGTATAAAAAACCACTGGATTTATATGTTTAAATTTACATCTGTTTAAATGAACCAAAATGCCGGTGACCAACCTAATATGAGTGAAATATGGCCATAAGTCATATTTATCCTTTTGCTGAATCAGTGTTTTGATGGGATGATAAAGCATTAAAACAGGATAAACAGGATACTTTTTTAAAATGATTATATGTAAATGGGTCGTTTTTTATTACAACAGGTCTACGGGCCGTTATTATAATATGGGCCGGTTATTACAATATGGGACGGCTATAACAATATGGGTCGTAACAACGACCCATATTGTAATAACCTTCACATATTGTCATAATGGCTAATATTGTAGTAGAAAATACGATGATTAAATGAATTTAGGTGTTAGGTCTTGATACCATTTTTGTCGAACCAGGGTGAGATGTTGTTTGGGATTCATCGCTAATATTAGAACGATTAACGGTGGCATGTGTCACTACCTGTACACATCAGAGTATGGAGCAGTGAACGACGTTTATCGTTCGAGACAATGTGAGACTTTTATAATAAGCTGATAAGAGATCTTTAACACATGCCAGCGTTCCGTTGTCGTGGAGTAAATGTTTCATCGCATTGCTCTGTTGTTTTGTTTATTTGTATGGTGACCGTTTGGTTTTGGTTCGGGTCCCGATCTGACCGCTTACCGCGAAAGACTCCTAGCCAAATAACCTTCTAGCGCTGCTCCCCAAGGGAGCCGAGAACAGGCCCGAAAGACCAGGATGCAAAATAAAAAAAAAAAAATAAGTCAGATGAGACTCACATCGTTGGTGATATCAGACTATAACCCCCCCCCCCCCCCCCCCCCCAACCACTGCCCTTATTTTGTCCTCGCCATAGCGATGAAAAAACCTCTGATGCACACGATGATAAGCTGCCGCAAGTATGGTGATCAGACGCTGAATTGGGCTCATCAATCTTGTGATGATTTTAACTCAAATCCATGTACTTATGATAACAATAACGCTAGGCTAGCAGTTGTATATTACATGTATGACTTATATGAGGAACGCTCTGGTGATATATATATATATATATATAGTTGTAAAATAAATGAAAGATGACGTCCTTTTGTAGACTATACCTAGAGTGTACTGTACTTTACCGAGAAACAGCACAGAACTCATATATACATATACTTATATGCGTGGATCTGTAGCTTAGGATTTTCTAACATGGTAATAAAAGGGTAGTTCGAGTGTTGGTATAATATAAAAAATAATTCTACCTATATTTTTCAGTAATTCTTTAAATATTGAATATGAAATCTGATAAAAGGGATTATTGAACTAGCCCGTATTGCTTAATTTTCAGAGACTGGTTCGTTTCTTAAATGTTCTGCTTAAATTTAATTGAAAACGCTCAACTTTGCTTACCATATCGGGAGATAGCCCAGCATCTTGGCACCGCTGTTTGGTTTCCTCCAAAGAGTCTTGTCGTAGGTCAACCAGGGTCAGCCTTATTCCTTTGCTTGCAAACTCTACCGCTGTCCCTGCACCAATACCGGAACCACCCCCTGCCAATAAAAATAAGGTTCTGGTTACACTGTCATTTGCTTCATGGGTCTTGGCTATTGGCTGTTGGATTCGCACCTATGATCGCTAGGCCACGAGACGGGCATATTTCCAATAATATCACAACGCTGATCTAAGTGCGGTAAGTAACCAGATCAAGGATAGTGTTTGGGTGGGAGAGAGACTTTTACTATGGAAACCCAGTCTGAACCCTCGATGTAAAACTGCTGTTGTCAAAACTACATGCAGCAGGCAGGGAAGAATATTTCTTTTTTTATTTGCAGGCATGTTTCGTTTTGAAACAATTTTACAAGGCTCGTTTTTTCGCTATTTATATTTTGAATATAAAAGCAGTGACGCGGACTATGGCATGACAACCTAATGGTTGTCTGTTTGTGTGTTCTAGAAGGCGTGTTTTTTTAATTGATAAAATAGTTGCTATATATGGCATATAAAATGATAATGGGCCAGTTACTGCAACAAGCTTAAACAAAAAACAAACATCAGTGTAATGCATGATTCATTTACTCCATTTTTGCAATTACCGCATGTAAGAGTAAAAATTAATGACCCAGGGATCGATATTTTCTTAAATTATGTCTTATTGTAAATGAAAAAATACTGCAAAGAAGCATTTAAATACGAAGTGTCTAGAACTCCGGATGCGGAAACATTGCTCAATCGGAGGCCGGTTAACAAAAAAGCTCTAAAAACTAACTTTTTTATTAAATGTCCGGTATAACGGTTTTGATTTGTGCGCTATAAAGGACGTCTGACCATCCGGACAACCAGATGAACAACCGAACGGACGACAAACAAAGAACTAACGCCATAGTTCAATGACTTATCATTAGTTGAGCTAAAAAAAATAAACATCTTAAAGATCCTAATCAGTGTAAAGAAAATATTAATACTGAACCTCAACGTACCGTGAGGGCGAACACCTACTTACTATAATAGGCAAACGGCAGTGTTATGCATTACCCTATTTTTGTTGATAAATAACTAAAGATAAAACTTTACTTGAAACCTATTTTATTATGATTCAGAAATGGCGACGAACCAAAATCATTTTAAATTCTCATAGTAATCTTTATAATTAGTTCATAGTAAGTGGATTAGATACAGTCCAGAGAATGAAAAGGCGATATCTCGGTGAGGCAGATGCCATATCAGAGCAAAGAACTGGAAAAAATCGAGTATAATTAAGGGATAGGGGGTAAATTTTTTATTTTTTATTTTGTTACGATTCAGTATGATGTCTTAATTATATGCATGCATTAATATGTCTAGGGTCATATCCCGTGATACTAAATGTGTTATCCAAGACCAACAGCAGCTGGGAGGAAACAGCTTGTTAAAAGTATGCAATACTCAAAATTGTTCGATTTCTGTACTTTTACTCTATTTCTCATGGAGAAAGACCCACATAAGACTAAATGCAGGTTTGCATTATAATGTCAGCCTGCGCCAGGTATCTAGCTACTGCATTACTGTTCACAAATTAGGAGTTCTGGTCACTTACAGGGTCTATGAGGATGTTCTATATACAAAATATAATAATTTACCTAGATCGTTTTGTCTCAAATTTAAGTGTTCATTATAAAGTGCATATTTGTACCTTCAGGACAAGTCCATACTAGTATTGATTACATTCAGGTTGACGGAGTTATAGGCTTAAAAGTGTTCATAAGTCGGTTCAGCTATTCTGATTTTTACCCCAACCTGCTCACTTTATGGAAGGATATGAAACCTTAATGTTCTCCATAGACAAGATTCTCAAGGTTATAGAAATTCTTATCTCTGATGTATGTTATAATGAAAATCAAATACAATTTATATCTGGCATATATAAATGCCGGACCAATAGCAAATGCTCTGGTTGGTCTGTCAGTCAGTGACGGAAACATATAGTCCCAATATAGACGTGTGCGGCAGTGTCAGTGCGCAAGCCTACATGAAGTATAGGATTGATGGGCGGGGCTAGACCTATAGCAACAGCCTTTTTAATATTCTCATAACATTTTAATATGAAAATCAAATTTAAAAGTTGCTGCGGCATAACAGATGAGAATATGTAATTTTTTTTTTTCAAATCAGATGTGTTGAATGCATGCATGGTCCATTAACTCTTAAATTATCGCATGAAGGATTCAGATAATATTGACCCGGGAATTACTAGTAATCCTTTCCATGTGTAACCTATAGAAAACAAATGGAATAAAACAATGATATATAATAAAAATATAAATATAGTTTTTCAAGTCTTAAAATAACTTGTGAGCAATATTTCGTTTCTTCTGCGAGCATGTACTGTGTGTTAGGTTAGACAAAGTCAGGTCGAGGCGGAGGGCACGCACCCGATGTCTATATACGCCCCTGACAATTATGCTCCTCGCAAATTATGCCGCCGTGGAAAAAAAAAAAACACAGTGACCACTAAGGACAACTGATTCTGTGTATTACCTGTGGACTCACCTGTAATTATAGCTACTTTTTCTTCTGTTTCCATGATATGATATTGTTCCTCCATCAACAGAAGAACCTCCCAGTTTTTTTTTCGGGTGCGCGATAGTGAACACAAGACAGATACGCCCTTTAAATCTGGTGATAAAGTAGATTGTTTTATCTATGATGTCGCATTGAATAGCTGCTAATCTGTGTAAACTTGACAACACAATTATACGATGCGAACAGCAAACAAAGTGGAAATTTGCTTATTCGTATCTATATCAAATGCAGAGGCGGATCCAAGATTTAGGTAAAGGGGGGGGGGAGTGGGAGTCTCACCCAGGAGGACTAATGAAAAACCTAAAAAAGGTTCCCCAGGTTCGGAAAGAGGGGGGGGGGGGGGGGGTCCAGACCAGAAAATTTTGTCTGAAACCCTTAAGAAAATTTGCTTCGGGTGAAAAAGGATCCGGAACCCCTGTCCCCTAACTACCCCCCCCCCCCCCCCCGATCCGTTTCTAACATGGACTCTGCATACCCTTGGGTACACAGGATACTCTACATCATGGAGATGACATCTCCGCCAAAAGAGACGTAGCAAGTTCCCACTCTGCGCCCTCTCCTTTGACCTATCACTTGACCTATGACTTGACACTTATGATATTTTTATTTCATCGAAGACATGTTCTGCAGGCAGACTGGTACAGGGTGAGGTCGATCGAGCAGCGTGGAGAGCGCTTGAGAGCTATTATTATTACTTTTTTTTATCAAACACGGCATGCCCGCCGGCAGGGGTCGTCGCAATCGATTATCTACTCTCTGATAAGGCGAGTTAGGGGCGCGTTGAAAATAAATTGAGATCCAAAAAAACTTGTGATAAAATAGGTTATTACCATAAAAAAACGATTAAAGTAGACACAGTTGTTATATGTATCGGTACGTCTGACTCTTTAAGAAGCGAGATCCAACTATCACGGGCGGTGCAAGGCCAGGGTTGTCCTCCCGATTGATGACAGTTATATATCAGCCACAAGAAGTAGTCTCTCTTTAGGAATTTAAGCCTGGCTATAAAATTATAATCCGTTATTTTCTGTAGAATCTCTCTGCCTATCTTCTCTTCATGTCCACGTGCAATCTTAACGTAGAAACCTGTGGAGATATACGTATCAATTGCAGCCAGCATGGATTTCTATCGTGTATCATTTGGCAGTTTCGGATTAAATTACCGGCGTTTGTGGCTCAGGGGTAGAGCCCCTGGGATTGAAAGCCGGGAAGTCGTAAATTCGAATTTCAGCCGAGGCGGATAGATTTTTTCACGGTCGCCCCCCACCCAGGGTGAGCGCTCTGCGGGCTTAATGGGAAGCCCAACGGTCGTGTTTCACTTACAAACGGGTGCGCCTCTCAGAGGTGTTTTGGTGGTATAACCCAGCAATGGGGAAGATTACACATCCAGGTCCGGCAGGTGCAGTAGCCATCAGGCCTGGTAAATACTAGGATATAAAATGAGCGCGTGATACTGCCCAATCAAGGAGTCTGAAACTGGAAAGGAATTCTACAGATATACACATACACATATACTTAGTAAAGCTAGAATAAAAAAATGGAGGCGGTTACCTCCAACAATATATGTTCGAGAAAAAAAAGTTAGGGTTTAAGGGATCCAGAACATTCCTGAAGAGAAAAAGAACTCTGCAAATGAACATTCTTGGATTAAGAATTAGATAAGACAGCTTAAAAATGGAGGCGTTACCTCCACCAAAAGCAAATTTTTAATAGAGAACCTGTTTGGTCTTTGTCCACGAACATCTGTGTACATCCTTCATGTGTCTTGTGTGAATGGGAGGTACACAGTAACCAGTATATACCATAAAACCCCAATTATTAATAAATTTTTGTTAGTGATACAACCTTTCTTCCATGATAACCCCTATCCCTGTGCGTGGGTGTTCAGGAGCAATGTCGGCATGTGTGTATGTGTGTGTGTTTGGAAACAAGGTGAAATAGAGTAATGTTGAAGAAAAAAAAAAACATTTGTAGCCAGACTTATGTCCAGAATGCGAAGGAAGGTTGGGGGGGGGGGGATTGACAGTCGTCGTCCATCCAGGTTTAAAGACCGTACAGAGTAATTAGAGTAAAAAGCTAGTTTTTTTCAATTTCTAACAATCAAATGGGGTACTTATGAACTTATGAACAAAATAGTCCCATACTGAGGAATGGTGTGATTACAAGCATTTCATGTTTGTACAATTGATGGCGCTGTATATACTGAGACACTGTCTAGGACGAGGATCTAGTTTTTTTAAGTCATTAGACAGACACGGTTGAGGTGATCTTTAGACTAAATATGAGGAGCCAATATGCGTGATGCCTACCAGGCCAAGCCAGCGAGAGCTGATAGGCCGCTAACGTTTTACCCGTAGTGGTGACCCGAGGAAAGCCACAACACCCACAACCACAAAGGCAGAAGCACCATGCATTCCCTCCACCGATCCCAGCAACGGAAACCCAGCCATGCAGATCGAGAGCCGAACCCATCAATGAAACGAGTGATAACACAGAGTGCAGAAGTGGTTCTGGGATGCACTGGGATGACAAATACAGTATACATATATAAAAGTATATATTTAACTACAGGAATATGACTAATCGTGAGTGGAAAAATGCTATATTTGTATCACTAATGTAATGATTGTAATGATTAATGAGTAATAACTACTGATCTGGGACAACTAAGTACAAGGATAACTAAGTGTAGGTGTATTTACAGTAAGCTATAGTCCGTTTCATCCCCTCATGTCCACCTGTTTTTTGTCATAAAAATTTTTATTAGTTACATTTCATGGGAAACAATTTATTGTGTAGAGCAGAGGATTAGGCCTAAAGAACTTATTTAACAAAGACACTAAATACCTTCCTTAAACCTTATATGAGAAACAGAATTTTCTGAAAATATGAGAAATCAGTCTACATTTTAAAACCTATCAGACCTACTTATGGCGGTCAAGGTCACTGGTCACATGCAAAAACAGCCTCAATTGACAGCTTCTGATTGGATGATATCATGTAAACACTCTAAAAATATAACCATCTAAAACAAAGATGGCTACTCATTAGGGACACATCATATCTGCAAGATCATTGTGAAAAAAAAACTAAATGTTGTCAAACATAAACTGGGGATTTATAGTAAAATTCTTAATTTCCAGACTAGCTTGTCACTTCAACATGAAATATTCTAGGAAATAATTAAAAAATATATATTTTTTTTTAAATTATCTACAAAAAAAAGTGGACAGCAAGTGGTGAAACTGACTAAAGGGGATATGATAGGGATATGATACAAGGTTTAAGTATGAGAAAGGTAACTTGAAATGCCCCAAATGCTTAAGCCTATGTGGTATTTTATTTACATAAATATATCTACTGTGGGATCAATTTAATTTTCTAAACTAGTGCCACAATACAGGGTCAATTAACCTGGTGTAGTCATGGTGATGACTAGAGACTGCATTAAACAGGTGCAAACAACATCAATCATAATAACATAGATTAATAAATAATACAGAAGAAAAATAAATGAACAATGTGTGAAATTCTCACTTATTACCATACTCAGTTTACTGAGTTGGATTTACGGTTTGCTGTCAGTGTTGACAAGGTACATCATATTTAATACATTTGGATGAGCATAGATTTCTTTAGGTAGGAGTTTTTTGGGTAGCTTGTGCAAAATGGCTGCAGTTAAGCAGGTAGAGGAATTCATCACCAATCTTATTTTTCTGTGCACTATTTGAAACATTTAGAATTAGTGTTTTTCATTTACCTTATGCCAGGTTGCAAATGGCAATCTACAGCTCCTGGTTCTCAGTTTACAAAGACTGATCGCAAGACATGAAGGTTGGCTTGTAAGGTAGTTTCCATAACAAATTGGCATTTAAAAATGTTTTAGTTAGAGCAAGAAACAAGAGTTATCAACTGTAGAATTCCACACCAGGTTACCAGGGAGTAAATATCCAGCTGCCTCTGTTTATATGTTGCTTAATTTTAATCCAGTCCAAACTGAAGGTATTGGGGTTATGCCACAACATTAACATGACATAAGAATGCAGTGTCTGTTGTTTTTCCATAATCCATTATCTGGCGTTGGGAGATTTCCTGGCTAAGCAGTGCATTGATTTATATATGGTGTTACTATACTTTCTTTTGTGACTCTCAACGGTTCTCAGCCAAAATCCAACCGTCCTGTTGTTCACAACTAGTCTAAGGGGGCCAAAAACAGTGGGGTAATATGAGCACAATTTCAAACAAAAGATTGGTCCTTTATTTATGTTGTTGAGAGTGTATAGCAAAAAAGCTATGGTTCTCAGGCACTTAATTTTTTTTTCAAAAACTACTTCGGACGATTTTTTATTACCATTTCTGTTAGTTTGGATAAAACTGTTATATGATCAGGGAAAGGCATGATAAAAACAGATTTTTTGGGGTAAATATGTTAAAGCTCTACATAACAAAGGAAATCTTATCAAAATTTTATTAAGCTATTTTATCTTCTTGAAAGATGAAAATCAAAATAAAAATGTTGATGCGGGTTGATCCAGTTTTTTTTTGTTTTATTGCCTTTCTATGACGCTATCTCCTGTCAGTTAAACTGAGAACTTGATTATAACGGTGATTAATTTCTTCTGTGATGCAAAAATTACCCCATGTACCCTAACATGTTAAAAAGGGCGCACTCGCTAACGGTGAAGTATCGACCGCAGGGCCCCCTGAGGCCGGGGAGACAGCAGTTATATATATATATATACTATTGGGTATACTATTAGGCCCCCAATGAAAATTTGGTTTCGCCGCCAATGGTAATTCATAATATGTACAAGTATCGACCGCAGGGCCCCCTGAGATCGGGGAGACCGCAGTTAGGCCAAAGAGTGTAATATGATCATATCAGTTTATTACAATCTTTTGTAAGACGCTGTATATGGTCGCTTGGTCATGCAAATTCCGCGTCATATTACACTCTTTTATCAAGACAAAGGCAAGCGATAAAAACAAGGCTATCGAGTCAAATATTGAAGCATATAAGAGCCAGTATAATAGTAATTAATACAGGATTCAGTCCACAATCCTATAAAGTATATAATATACTTCACGATAAATATTGGTCCGTGCCCAATTAACTGTACTTTCAAATCTACTTACATCAACCCAAAGTCACCATGCAAGTCATGTTGCATGCGAATTTTAAATAAATGATATACGCGGTTTGTTCTGATTAGCAAAGTAACTCCATTCAACTGGTCCTTAATTGCTTACCGGGAGACCTATTGTAAATCATGGTAAATCATACGCTGTGCTAGAGCCCTGGGAGATCCTCTGAAAAAATAGACATTCTGCTTATGTTGAAAGATGAAAACGTGATGATATCTCAGCTAAAATTTATAAAAATGTCATATTGATTATAATTCTAAGATTTGTTATCGAAAGAATATGTAAAATACACCTCGGCAGTGTGTTTCCCTTTACATATCGTTTGATAAACACTGCTCAGTGGTGATAAATTAAGCTGCAAAACGTGTTCTCCTCAAGTCAACTCGAGCCAGCAACCTCTGCGGTAAACTTGTTACAACGCATCACTTGCCAACGGTCCGTCTGTCTGAGAAAAGACATGACACACGCCTCGTATAGAACCTTAAGGTGGTTTTCCATAAAGGTGGTTTTCCATAAGTGTGTAGTGCGTATCCGTAGTCCGCATGCGTAGTCCGTATGCGTAGTCCGTATCCGCAAAGTTCGTTTTCCATAAGTACACATATGCGTAGTCCGTACTCCGTATTGAAAGGTGCTCGATAGCTGAAGTTTTTCTTTCGGACTACGGATACGGACTACGCACTTATGGAAAAGCACCTTAAGTGCGTAGTCCGTATCCGTATGCGTAGTCCGCAAAAATCGCTTTGTAGACTTTTTAACTGGGCCATTTCCATTCATCCGTATACGTAGTCCATATGCGTAGTCCGTATCCGAACGCTGCCGGGAGCGATTTTTGCGCACAACGCATACCAATCATCGTGTCGATTTCAGGTTTAGTATAGTTTTCCCATTCAGGCCGTGCTGAATGCACAGTCACTATGTCCAACTGGTATGAATGTTATTTCTGAAATCAATTTTCCGGAAACCAAATATATTGGCATTTGGCTGAATTTTGTTTTCCTTTCTTTATCACAGACAACATGTTTTTTGGATGATTGGATGATTTGGATGTCGCTTATAAAATATTACTAATTATGATCGTTTAAACATTTTATTATTTTAATTTTGTTTTAATTTTGATGCTAATACATACAAATGTACAATACATATATGATGAAATGGCTTGCAAAAAGAGAAAAACCTGAGCTATTGAGCAACTATCAATACGGAGAAGGGACTACGCATAAACGTACTTATGGAAAACGAACTTTGCGGATACGGACTACGCATACGGACTACGCACTTATGAAAAACCACCTTTACACGATACATAACATTTCACTGGGCTGGTAAAAAACAATATGTGGCTCTTAGTCGCTCTAGTCACTCATTCAGCGCGTCTTGTACGTAGTCACCGGTAGGCCTATTCATGAATTGTGTTCATGTGTACACGCGACGATGTTCTCTCTTGTCCACAAGAAAAGGTCAGTATCGTAACTGTTTACTGATGAGGGTAAAAGTTCAATCTTACGTCCTTTTTCATTGTAACCATGTAAAAAATGAAGAATGGAGACTCAAACATGCCAGAAGCGGATCCAGGGGAGGGGTTCAGGGGTCCCTTTTTTCAGCCGCCGCAACGCTTTTTTCAGGGTTTTCATAAGTCCACTTGGGTTGGACCCCTACTTTTCCTAAATCCTTGATCCGCCCCTGCATGAAATACGTACCGGTCTTATATTATATATAATCCGTCCCAGTATTCGTGTCCGCATGATTTTCCGGGATTATTTTTCATACAAGCTGTAACTTACAACTTACAAGTTCAAATTACAAGTGAAGCACTATAATTTATAATCATTTCTGGTCCAAAGGTTGCAAGAGCTATTCTGCCGACTGCCTGCGTAAAAATTAATGCCTTAAATTTGCTAAATTGCCTTGAATTAAATTCGTAACAGACAAATAATCCAAAATATGACAAAACAAGCTTTGAACAGCGTTTATGACTTTTTCATCACCGGAGAGCTGACCATAAACAAACCAGGCAAGCTGATGACGTCACTCAATTGAGGAGCATACGCAAACAACGAATCGATGCATCGAGTTGACCTCACCACCACAGCCCATATGCGCCGCCCTTTTCACCTAATTATGATAATGAGACGGTTGAGACCCGAAACGCTCCTTCACAGAAGGCTTTTCACGCCCATGGTTGCGAGAGCTCTTTTACAACACCAGAGTGACGTCACAAAGGCCGATGACATATGATGTCGCATTGATGACGTCATCAACTGGAATCGCTAATCTCTGTTCTCAAGTAATGAGTATATCGCAGTCACTGTGAACTGTTTTGCTATATTTTGGATTATTTGTCCCATAAGAATTACGCACCAGGGAAGAAATTATCATTAACTCGGTAGTTGGAGGAATATGGCTCCTCAGCCTTTGGCCTAGAACTTTTTATACTGTCTCCTTTGTATTTAAAAAAAATATCCCGGAAAACATGCCGACTACGATACTGGTATAGACTACACATGTTCTGTTTGGCAGAGGTCTCACAAAGTATGCAAATTTTGTTTTTGTAAGGCGACTTGCGGTTTACAGTAATATCGGCGACCTGATTGGCTGCACGAAACAGTTATGCTCATGATTATTCAATAAATGAATATGCTATTAAAGTCACGTTAAGTTCATGGTGAGGTCAATTGAACTATCCATGAGGTCCATGACCTCAAACGTATTTGCATTCAATGAATAATCATAAGCATTGGACTGACGAACAACTAATCAGGTGTCCTCAAACATTGTAAAGCGTCAATCATCTGACAAAAACAAAATTTTGCATAATTTTACATTGCTCTTTCAAACAGAACACGTGTAGTCTGTATAATAAATACACCCACTGTACCAGTACGTACCCATGTAGGCATTTTTTTTTTTTTTTTTTTTTTACAAAGGAGACATTATAAAAAAGTTCTAGGCGAAAGTTTGCAGGAGCTATTCCTCCGACTACCGAGTGAATAATTAGGTCTTACCTGGCACGTATTCGTATGAGATAAATAATCCAAAATATTGCAAGACCGTTCATAATGACTGCGATATAGTAAACAATGGTCAAGCGATACCAGTTGATGACGTACGTCGGTCAATACGACATCATGCGTCATCGACTTTTTGACGTCATAATTAATTTGTTAGCAGCTCTCGCTACCATAGGCATGGAAGACCTTCTGTGTAAGAGCGTTTTGGGGGCTCATTATATTAAAAATTTGAAAGGGCGGAGCATTTGGGCTGTGTTTGATAGGTCAATTGCAAATCAGCCCCTAATTAAATTGTATTCGATTATTAACCTTCGAATCGCTTTATTTCGATTATTTTTCATTTTGTATGACTCGTCCCAAAGTCCCCTTAATTGGAACTCTCAAATTTGACGGAGCAGTTCCAGATGTCGAAGTTCTTTGTGGTGTATGTGCCCTGAAGTCTGTCCCTGTACCCGTGTCCGCATGTTTTTTTTTTTGCGATAATTCTTTTAAGAATATTCTAAATTAAAAAGACCATTTGGCCTGAAGTAGATAAACAGATCTTCCGCCGATTTTGAGTAAAGTAGTTATATATCATGAAAAACGTATTTAATATGCGACTCTTAAATTGCTTTATTTATGTTGAAATAGGCCTACCGTGGATGGCGTCTTCCCGGCACTGCTGGACAGTAAACTCAGAAATGGAACCAGAGTATATAATTCTAATTATTAGTATATTCAATTTTCAATATATAAATATCATTATCTGAACAAAAGAGGGATGGGGTGATAACACCCACTTGCTTTAAAGTGGGATATATATATATATATATATATATATATATATATATATATATATATATATATATATATATATATGTTTGCATACCCCATCCCCCCTGTATTGACGCCCCTGCAAACGTAGGTTCAATATAGTCAGATAATCATTCAAGTAAAACTTAGAAATACATTTTATTTTTTAGAGCAATATGTAGAGTTACAGCAATTAATAAAAAGGTATTTTTAATTTTCAAACGGCATTTAAAGACACGTGTGATTGGTTCCAACTTTTATTCCGTCCCCATTATCGCCCATTCCTCTGGGGCGAACCTCATTGTTGTTGGTCCTTATGAGAAATAGTGCAGCGCTGTGAGAACAACTTGTTTTTGACGTAACATGTATGAGAAATGGTAAAACTAAAAGCGTAGTTACAATTAGAAAGCGTAAGTAGAAATGCCTTGGATGAACTTTCTGTTTTTTTTACAAATGTCAGATTAACTCATTTGTGGCTCGGTTGTAAACACTGCCATTCCTAACCAACCCTCTACCATCCCCACTATCTCGCCCTTTCGGCTTTACCAGCAGCCGAAGAATTCCACAATTTTGTTTAAATAATTATTACTCTCTATGGAAAAACTATAATTAAACCAAAAAAAATTTACTGGAGCAAATCAGTTACCACCAGGTGCACTGCAATTTGTACCCCTCTGAGTCCTTTTCCTGCACAGGGTGACAATTTAGAACTGGACTGTTCGGGCATATTAATAACCCGATAGTCTATATTGCTTCATCTCACATACTATCAGATCATAAATAGGCCTCGAACAGTCCAGTCCTGGACTTAGGGTGACTCAACTAGCACATATTTTATTTTATCCATAACTTCTTTGCAAATGGTAGGAATTCCATTAGACCCAGTTGTAGCTCTGTTGTAAACACAGAGCCACAGGTCCCTGCCTTCATTTATCTAGCGGACAGGAGTAGGCTTCACCTGATGTTGGGTGCCAATCCCAGTGCCCCTGTGCGATTGTTTCAAGCAGTACATGCATGTGTTACATCATCACTGGTGCATGGTGTGATTGTCCTGTAACTCAGACAACTGGATACATACGACCACTGCCTACAGGCAGCCTTGTTACCAAGGTAAGAGACTGGATTGTTTCAGGTGGCCAGGCGCATGTATCACATTTCAGCTGGGTGGGCTAGTGAGTTTGTAGTGATGATGTAACACATGCAGTGCACAGGGCTAGCCTAAAACAATCACCAGCAATTCACCCGGGGCTTAACCACAGGCTACATGTACCTAAAGTGGGTACAATGTTGTCAACTGCATGCGCCCCTGTCTGCTAGATAAATGAAGGCAGGGACCTGTGGCTCTGTTTTTTTTAGCTCAGCTGACTTTCAGTCATGCTGGGCTATAGCGATGGGTCTTTGTCCGTCGTCCTTCCGTCTGTCCGTCCGGCCGGCCGGCCGTCCGTCCGTTAGCAGGGCACAAATCGTAACCGTAGGGGCTAGAGCCATGAACCCTATGCAGTCTTAGAGGTTATAAAAAGATCTCCTTGCAAACCTGAAATTAGGTCACTGCGACCTATATTCTCGAAGTTATGGGGTGTGTTTGCACCCCCGAGAAATAACTCTTTGAGACAAAATTTTCATCCCAAACCTTCCATCTTTCACATACAGCTCACCTACCAACAGGGGAAGAACCATAATTTTTTTAGGTCAAAAGGTCAAAGGTCAAGGTCACAGGAGCCTCTTCTTTGAAAAGCCTGTGAATGCATTTTAAGCCAACCCTTTCATCACAATTCTTTGATTTTTCACATATAGCTCACCTACTAAGTTGGAGAAGAATCCTATAGATTTTGAGGTCACAATGTCAAAGGTCAGGGTCACAGGATCCACTTCTTTGAAAAGGTTGTTGACACATTTCAAGCTTGACTTTTCATTCCAAACCTTCCAGCACTGATATCGCTTCTCTGCCAACAGGTGAAAAGACCTGTTGATTTTGAGGTCAATGGTCAAGTTCACAGCACCCACTTCTTGCGTGGAGTCATTTTCAGGCAAACTTTTCAATCTGTACCTTCCGTCTGTCATATATGGCTTACCTACTAATAAGGGAAGAAGCCTATTGATGTTGAGGTCAAAAAGTCAAAGGTCAAGGTCACAATATTTAATTGTTCGAAATGCTTGTGAGCATGTTTCAAGTGTAACTGTTCAACCTAAACCTTCAGTCTTTCACATATGCCACATCTATGCATCACTCAGTTTGACTCAAACTTCATATTTATGGGTCTAATTGCTTGAATAAATAACTTATAGATTTTGAGGTTAGCTGGTCAGCAGGTTAAAGGTTGCAGGTCAAAGTTTTTCACCCATTGGTTGCCAAGTAATTACACCGGATTTAAGTGGTTAGTAGTTGCCCATCATTTAGAAAGAATCCAGTTGATATATGGGCAAAAGGCCAAGGTCATAGGTCAGGTATGTTCACAATTACTTATTTTATAGACCATCTCTATTTTTTCTTGTATATATAACCATCCCACTCCAGCTGGTACATTTCCCTGTGTGGCTGTAATTGTGAGTGACACTGGTGACATATGATTCCCTTTTGTATAGGTGATAAGGCTCAGTGATAAGTACCTCATTACTTTATAACAAAAACACTGTTGTCAGAATGCTCCAGCCAGGCATTAAGACTATGAGAGTATAGTATTAATGTTTAGCTACTGATTTATAAGATGATGGGAACATTTTGCAGTTTATTTTATGGAATCCTAGCAATAAACTTAGTTTCCTAGATATCTGAATATTATAATATATATCACCACATATAAAAGCAAGTGTTTGTTCTCATAATATGTGGATGTGTACCTTGATTTAGGATGGCTTTTTGTTTTATTTCAAGACTCTTAGTCATTCTTTCTGCATTTCTTTTCTTTCAGGTTTGGCAGTTTACCTACCCTGCTGACCCCATTGAAAAGCAGAGAGATAATAAAAAATATTGGACTTACACTTTTTACAATTGCATATCTATAAATCTGATATGAGGGCCTAGACATGCCTTTTGAATTATTTTGGGCATTCATTACTGGATAATTTGCCCCAAGTTTGGTCTCTTATTGGAGAATCTGGGATATCAAATGTCATACTTGTCAGAAATCCATTATGTCTGCCAGTTAGCCACCTTAGAAATTCTTTCTTCAGTGAAGTTTCAGTAATTTTTCTTTAATGTTTGGTCCAATTTAGAGTATGTTTGTTGTCTGATTTCAGACTTGTCAGAAGTCCAATATGGCCACCAGGCAACCATCTTTTAATTCCTTTTGATCATATTATCTCAAGAACACTTAAAGTGAATGCAGTTGGATGTATATTTATGTAATCTTGTAAAGGATTGGGTCAAATATTTCTGAATAAATATTACCATCATTTATAAAAGTGCAGTACAGTTGGCTTGTATTGAATAAAAATTCATACAGAAGCACCTGTTTCTCAATAATTCTTGCATGTATTTCCATGATTTTTGCTATATATTTTGATCTTATATTTGCCCTTTGTGGTGTTCCTTTTGAGACTGACAGGTTTCAAGCAAGCTGTTGGAATAGTTCCTGTTAGCTTAACAATCATTCATTTTCCTCAGACCATCAATTCACTGTGTTTTAACCAGACATAGGTGATATATATTTCTGTTGTAATAGAAAATTTTCAACAAATTTGCAAATTGGTTCTTCAAAATTTGACTGGAAGTTGTGAATCTCAGTCCATGATGTCACAGGTCATGCTTGGCAGCTGAGCGTCATGACCCATGGGTCACTTGTTTAAACAGAGCCACAACTGGGTATAGAATTCCATAAAATATGATTGAATTTACCAATGGGCATGGGATTTAGTTGAACCAAGGTTTCTCTTGCCATATAAAGTGGAGCAGAGATTAACCCTGTCAAAATTTGGTCATAATTTTAGTGTTGAATTTCAGCACAAAGTCACATTACCACCTATTCAGCATAAAGTCACAGTATCTCCAATACAGCTGTTTAATGCCATGATATGATTTTGTGTGTAAATCCATACAGTCCATATGTGTCTGTTTACAATAACATTGCTGCATGACTGGAGGTTCTGTTTTGCGCATACGCAACAGATCCCAAACAAGAGTGTTCCAAACTAACCCAGACCTGAAATATCTCTGCTGGATGAAAATTACGGTCCATGGGCCAAATTTTAATTCACTAGAGAACCTTTCATAACAGAACTGTTCAATAGGTCCAGGGGCCTCGGCAAAAATGACAATGGTAGCACAAGTCGTGTATTGGGTCCCAGGCATGAGTCACCGCTACATGCGATGTGTCAGCCACGGGAACATGTATAACATTAATAGGGCATAGTCAGTCAGGGCATCTCCTGATTGACAAGTGTTGTGGCTCCGGCCCTGTGTTTATGTTGACGCACCCAACCCACCTTTTTTAACATTCATCTACAGGAGCAAGCCAACAGTTTCAGGGCAGTATTTTGGCAGGTATTAATTAAATTCAAAGAGAAGACACTATTTTTCATGTTACTTCAACATGCTTAATTAAATGGGTGATTAGGCCCTTTAACTGTTGCATACTATGTTAGGGACCTCTTTTTCAACATTGTGAGTTTTGTCAAATGAAATTTTGTATTAGCCAGAGTTTCAGATAGGTGGCTCATTGTTAGGGACAAGGTAAAATATTTACATGTATTATTTGTAATATATGCAGAATTGATCGTTTTGACCGAATAACTGACCTGAACACTCAGTGTCATTCACTGCTGGCAGGTGGTGCATAAGCGAGGTGTTGAAGGTCTGTTACATTTTACAAATAACCAATAATAAACCATAATAATGATCATGGCATATTACATGAAAAAGGTTCTGGTCAAACTGGTGCAGTGTCACTACCAGTGGCAATGACACAATCTGGCCGACATGCATGGTCTCCTGTACTTTGCTTCTTTAACAGTTCTTGAACAGAAAGAGCCCATAGGGTTGATTTATCACTTGTTCTGATTGTTATGCATTTAACAGCATTTAATATGGGACCATATGTAAATAGATTAGAGAAGAACAAGACTTGTTGCTATGACCATCACCTTAGATGTTTATGAGACAGTTCCTAGTTGTAGTTTGTCACCAGTGGGACTTGGTGACAATATAAATTATGACCAAATCTCATAAGAATATACTGAAGACTTGGTGCTTATTGAGTCTTCTCTATAACAACTATTCCTCTGTATATAATGGTAGTGTGTTTAATCTCACATTTAATAAAAATGTAAATTTATATATTTGCAGAGAAGAAGACCATTATTTGTTACACATCAGGGTTGATGTCAAACAAGTCCTGATGGCTGTTGTAGTTGAGACTGATCTAGGATGGCTTATTGACCATCAGAAAGCTTTGGATCACATCTACAACTCTCTCAGGTTCAACACACAACCTGACCAGTCTCCAGCTACACTGCAACTATCAGAGTCTGATCATGAAACTATCTCTGAGGGAGATGTATTTGTTGATGATTACACAACGCACTTAGAGGTTCAAGCAGAGTATAAGTGTCTGCCACAGCTCTTTGAAATCACACAACCGTTCCGTATGGATTCCGAGTTCCAGAAACTTGTCTGTCAAAACCAGACTGGCTTATCAGAGCAAAATGTTGGAAATAAGAAAAAGAGGAAACGGAAACTTCCTCGTAATACAGGAGAGCAGGCAGCCATGGATTACCACAGTCAAGTAAGACAAGTTTTAATAAAAGCTCACCAACAGTTGGGAAAGCTGGGCAGAGAGTGTCAGTACTTTAGATCAAAGCCTTCTCTGGAGAACTCAGACAATAACATGGCTGCAAGAACTGCCGCAAGGCTTACGGGACCTGATGATGACCTCATTAACATGTGTGACCCAAGTTGTCATGGTAGCAGCAGTGGCTGTGGAATTGCAAATAGTTGGCATGGGAATTACACAGATTCAATACAGATGCTACATTGCCATGGTAACCATTACCTGGTTCCCCCAAGGAGCAGGTTTTTTATGTCCGATATTTCTAACATTGAGGGAATTGTACAAGAAGATGTCAGATATAACTTGATTGTACTGGACCCTCCATGGCAAAACAAATCTGTGAAAAGACTGAAAAGCTACAGCATGTTAGAAGATGAGAGCCTGTTGAATATTCCTGTAAAAGACCTGGCTGCACAGTGCTGCCTCCTGGCAGTGTGGGTAACAAACAAACAACACCAGCAGCGATTTGTGTCTGAAACATTGTTTCGTTCTTGGGGGGCAAGGTCCCATGTTCAATGGTTATGGCTTAAAGTAACCAGGTGTGGCGAGTGTGTATATGATATAGACTCCCCTCACAAAAAGCCTTATGAAGCCCTCATGCTAGCCAGACTCTGTAATACAGGGCACACTAATCAATGCTGCCCTCTACTGCCAGATAATAAAACTATAATTAGTGTTCCGTGCAGTGTTCATTCCAGGAAACCACCTCTTTTGGACATTTTGAAGCCGTATTTGGTAAATGGTGATAACTCTCTGGAGCTGTTTGCGAGGAATCTTTACCCTGGGTGGACATCTTGGGGGAATGAGGTATTAAAATATCAACACGTTGACTTCTTTGAGAAAGTAAAAAATACAAAATCCAGCTGAAACCACTGAAGTATATTCTGCCTTGAACGATTTGTTTAATTAAATTGTGAAACAAATATAAGCTGGTCTGTGTTATACATATTTTTAAGCATGAGCATAAGAGTGACTGACCACAGTGCGAGGACATATTTTTTGTTCCATACCTTCATGTCTACCTAGAACATTATATAAGAAAAAGAACGATTTTAAAATATGAGAAATATGTTTACAGTTTTTAAATATATCAGCTTTGCTTATTGTGGTCAAGGTCATTGGTAAAATTCATAAACAGCCTCATTTGACAGCTTCTGATTGGATGATGTAATAAATACACTATAAAGATATGACCAGATAAAACATAGATGGCTACTCATAGTGATGGGCCAATCATCGAGTTTTATCGAAAGTCAGTCGGGTTTCTGCCACTTTCAAGCGCTCGATTACCAAAGGTAACTATCGATTACACCATAATTATGGCTTGTCTTTTTTTCCAAAATGCTTTTATGTTAGAGTCAAGAATGATTCATTTTTTTTACATTATTTCACACTTCATATAATGAGTCTGTGTTCCTTAATAACTTCCGTATGTAAATTAGCATGACACAGTAGATAAGAACTTAATAAGTGTGGTTTAATTCTTGATTAATTAAAATGATACTTGGAATAGCATAACTTAGTATTAAAAGGAAAATAAACAAGTGACCCATGGGTCATGACGCTCAGCTGACTGGGAAGAGATTCACAAAAGGAAATTTTATCATCAGAATGGTAGATACCCATTCAACTGAAGCATCAAACAGATTAACCAACAGGCCAAGATTTAGTCTGTATTTATATATCTGAAAAATAGAGAAAAAATGTGCAAACTTTAAAAACTAGAATACGGGTAGCCGACAAGTGACTACGTGTATCTGCCAAAATCAGAGTGGAACGGGTGAAGTGAGGCATGGATTGAGTGGCAAGGGGAAACAGAGTGAGGTATGTTGCATATTAGCTTGGATGTCTGCAGCCTAAATGTGTATGTAGGTTGTGCAACCTACCACAAATCCAGAAAGCTGTCCAAGTTGTATACATATGCAAAATTTTAGGCAGAAAAGTCAAACCACTACATGGATATGAGTGATTTTAGCCCACGGCAGACAAACAGACAGACGCTGTGCAAAAATGGTTGCAGTTTTGTGTATGATAAAGACCTATGTGAGATCTAAACACAAGCACAATTTTGGCCCAATCGGTCAAATGGTTCCTGAGATATTAGCTTGGATGTGTGCAGCGTTAACTAGAATGAAGGTGGCGCCACCTGTCATAAAATCAAAAAGCTATCCAGGATGTATAAACCTGCAAAATTTTTAGGCAGTTATGTCAAACCACTACAGAGAAATGAGTGATTTTAGGCCACGGCAGACAAACAGACAGACGCTGTGCAAAATGTGCAAAAATGGTTGCAGGTGGCCCCTCCAGTTTTGTGTATGATAAAGACCTATGTGAGATCTATACACATGCAAAATTTTGGCCCAATCGTTCAAACTGTTCCCGAGAAATGAGCTTGGATGTCTGCAGCATAAACTAGAATAAAGGTGGCGCCACGTGTCATAAAATCAAGAAAGCTATCCAGGATGTATAAAACTGCAAAATTTTAGGCAGATATGTCAAACCACTGCCGAGATATGAGTGACATTATCGCACGGCAGACAAACAGACAGACGCTGTGCAAAAATGGTTGCAGGTGGTGCCACCAGTTTTGCGTATGATAAAGAGCTATGTTAGATCTATACACATGCAAAATTTTGGCCCGATCGGTCAAACGGTTCCTGAGATATGAGCTTGGATGTCATCAGCGTGAACGTGAATGTAGGTGGTGCCACCTGTCATAAAATCAAGAAAGCTATCCAGGATGTATAAAACTGCAAAATTTTAGGCAGATATGTCAAACCACTGCCGAGATATGAGTGACATTATCGCACGGCAGACAAACAGACAGACACTGTGCAAAAATGGTTGCAGGTGGCGCCACCAGTTTAGCATATGATAAAGAGCTATGTTAGATCTATACACATGCAAAATTTTGGCCCGATCGGTCAAACGGTTCCCGAAATATGAGCTTGGATGTCATCAGCGTGAACGTGAATGTAGGTGGTGCCACCTGTCATAAAATCAAGAAAGCTATCCAGGATGTATAAAACTGCAAAATTTTAGGCAGATATGTCAAACCACTGCCGAGATATGAGTGACATTATCGCACGGCAGACAAACAGACAGACACTGTGCAAAAATGGTTGCAGGTGGCGCCACCAGTTTAGCATATGATAAAGAGCTATGTTAGATCTATACACATGCAAAATTTTGGCCCGTTCGGTCAAACGGTTCCCGAAATATGAGCTTGGATGTCATCAGCGTGAATGAGAATGTAGGTGGCTCCACCTGTCATAAAATCAAGAAAGCTATCCAGGATGTATACGCATGCCGAATTTCAGATGAATTAGTCAATTCACTGCAGAGATATGAGTGATTTTAACCAAAGGCAGATGAACAGATGGACACTGTGCAAACATGGTTACAGGTGGCGCCACCATTTTTTGTGTATGTTATATAGCTATCCAAGGGCTACATTAGTATAAATTTTATTTCCTGATCAGTCGAACGGTTCCCGAGATATGAGCTTGGAAAGCTCATAAAATCAAGTCCCAGAGGAGCTCTCTGGAAACGAATGCGGCAACGAGGGAGGAACCCGGTCAAAAACATAGTATCCACAAAACTTCGTTTTGGCGGGTACAAAAATACAGGTGGCTCCACCAGTCTGCAAAAACTAATAAAAACACTTACAAACATCAATATCCATGCAAAGAATCATGGTGATCTCCCCATTAGTTGTTCAGATACTTCAGCTTTTGTATCAAATTGTCCATTATTCTGAGGGATACTTCGGAGTCCTATAGCTTGAAGGATATGGGTAACAGAGATCTAATTTTAAGTTTCCACAGGCACTTTTCATAGGCCTCCTTGCATGACAAGAATGAAGATTCTCGGTCCAGTTGTTGAGATTTGTACCCTGTTGACAGATAACTACATCTTTAAAGGTATCAAAAAAAGAGAAAAAAAATCGTAAAAATTTGAAAAAAATAGAGGTGGCACCACCAGTCTGCAGAAACTGATGGAACAGGTCATGATCAATATGTATGCCAAAAATCATGACCATCAGTGTTGTAGTTATTGAGATACTGCAGTTTTTGTATCAAATTTTCCATTATTCTGGGGGGTAATTTGGAGCCATACAGCTTAAAGAATATGGGTAACAGAGACCTAATTTCAGGTTTCCATGGAGACTTTTCATGGGTCTCCCTGTGTGTCAAGAATGAAGATTCTAGGTCCAGTTTTAATGATTTGTGCCCTGTTAACAGATGTTCATAACTTTTAAGGTCTCAAAAATTCATAAAAAAAACCCGAACAAATACAGGTGGTGCCACCAGTCTGCAGAAACTGATGAAACACTCCATGATCAATATCCTTGAAAACAATTATGGTGATCTCTGCATTAGTTGTTCAGATACTTCAGCTTTTGTATCAAATTTTCCATTATTCTGAGCTGTACTTTGGAGTGCCATAGCTCAAAGGATATAGGTAACAGAGACCTAATTTCAGGTGTTCATGGAGACTTATCATGGGTCTCCCTGTGTGTCAACAATGAAGATTCTAGGTCCAGTCCTTACGATTTGTACCCTGTTGACAGATAACTACATCCTAAAAGGTCTCAAAAATAGAGAAAAAAAAATTGTGAAAATTTGAAAAAATACAGGTGGCACCACCAGTCTGCAGGTACTGATGAAACACCTCTTGATCAATATGTATGCCAAAAATCATGACCATCAGTGTTGTAGTTATTGAGATGTTGCAGTTTGTTTTTATCAAATTTTCCATTATTCTGGGGGGTTATTGGGAGCCCCCCATAGCTCAAAGGATATGGGTAACAGAGACCTTATTTCAGGTTTCCATGGAGACTTTTTATGGACCTCTCAGTGTGTCAAGAATGAAGATTCTAGGTCCAGTCTTTATGATTTGTGCCCTGTTAACAGCTGTTCACATTTTTAAATTCGTAAAAAATCGAAAAATTCAGTTTGCGCCACCAGTCTGCAGGAAGTGATGGAACATCTCATGATCAATACGTATGCCAAAAATCATGACCATCAGTCAAGTAGTTAATGAGATATTGAAGTTTTTGTATGAAACTTTTGACTTTTCTAGGGGGTACTTTGGGGCCCCATAGCTCGAAGGATATGGGTAACAGAGATCTAATTTATGGTTTTCATGGAGACTTTTAATAGGTTTCTTAGTGTGTCGAGAATGAAGATTCTAGGTCCAGCGGTTACGATTTGTGCCACGTTAACAGATGACAGCATCATAAACGTCTCAAAAATAGAGGAAAAAATTGTAAAAAAATCGAAAAATACAGGTGGCGCCACCAGTCTGCAGGAACTTATGGAACATCTCATGATCAATATGTATGCCAAAAATCATGACCATCAGTGTTGTAGTTATTGAGATATTGAAGTTTTGGATGAAATTTTTTACTATTCTGGGGGGTACTTTGGGGCCCCATAGCTCGAAGGATATGGGTAACAGAGACCTAATTTCTGGTTTCCAAGGAGATTTTTCATGGTCCTCTCAGTGTATCAAGAATTAAGATTCTAGGTCTAGGCTTTACGATTTGTGCCTTGTTAACAGATGTTCACATTTTTAAAGGTCTCAAAAATAGAGAAAAAAATTTGTAAAAAATCGAAAAATACAGGTGGCACCACCAGTCTGCAGGAAGTGATGGAACATCTCATGATCAATACGTATGCCAAAAATCATGACCATCAGTCTAGTAGTTAATGAGATATTGAAGTTTTTGTATGAAATTTTTGACTTTTCTGGGGGGTACTTTGGGGCCCCATAGCTTGAAGGATATGGGTAACAGAGACCTATTTTCTGGTTTCCAAGGAGATTTTTCATGGACCTCTCTGAATCCCAAGTTACAAGGTTCTAGGTTCAGTGGTTACGATTTGTGCCTGGTTAACGGACGGACAGATGGACGACGGACAAAGAGTGATCGCTATAGCTCAGATGACTTTCAGTCAGCTGAGCTAAAAAGGCAAGAACTCATTTTCTTAAGGTAGAATTACTCAGACATGCGGGCTGGGTTAAATGAAGTACAGTTTCACAGATAATTGCATATTTCTTTGTATTTGTCTGAACCGGGTAATAATCGATCGTCGATCTGTTTGCTCAAACCGATGATTGATTATGAAAAAGGAACCAACTCCCATCACTAGCTACTCATGTTTTGACATCCACTCTGACACATCATTAGAAAGAGTCAAAAAGATGCTAAACATAAACTGGAGATTTATTGTTAAAGTCTTCATAGCCAATAATAGGCTGTCACTTCAATATATGCAACCAGAAATTATTGAAAAATACAAAATGTTTAGAAAATTATCTCCAAACTAGAACCTTGCCAAACTGCATTTTAAAGAAAAACAATGTGTGTGTGTGTGGGGGGGGGGGGGGGTATTCCCTGTAGTGGGATGCTCCCTACCCAAATTAATGTTTGCATTCACTTTATTTGGCCCATTTCCAAGGTTCATTCACACATTAGTGACTGTACATTTGTGAAGTTCCTTGATGACAATCCTGAATCCAGATCATGCGCCACATCCACACTGAAATCTATATGATTCTGTATTGGACCATTCCTGCAATCCCTTAAAAGTAAATGTCATGGGATTCCCTTCATGACTGATGAATAATGTGGTGAACAAACATACACATGAGCAGGGATGAATACATACCCTCCTGACAGAGGCAATTTTTACCCCATCCCACTCCAGCCTTGTATGCCTTTTCAGGAGGCATGCCAGATAAGATGTGTTATAAGCCACATCAAGACTAAGTAAGCCACATCAGGACTTTTAGTAAGCTGCATCAGGCCTTTCAACCACACACAAGATAACCCCAAAACTGAGTATAAAAGTAAAACAAGTCGTCATTTCAGATGTTATGCTATTTATTTACAGTATATTTTACACAAATACACTTAAGAGGTTCAGCATATATATGCATTGCTGACTACTACTTTTTACAATTTTGTGGCACAAAAAACGGAAAATCGTTGACTTGAACAACCTTTATACACAAGGAAAGATGTTAAATTGCTAGGGGGCGCCACTTTTGGGCACACCAAAGCACTGAACATACACCACCCTTTACAATCCAGTTTGAGATTACAACACAGCAAACTCTGGGCGTGAATGAGCCAGACCCAGATGGAACATTAAATTTACCAACTGTTATTCTTGTCAAATCGTTGTTTAAATAACTCTGTGGAAATTCCAAACACATGAAGTACTGATACAGGATCAGGTGTTGAAACAATCACATTTATTTCACCAAAACATATAATTATCTAAGCAAAGTTTATGTTTTTACAAATGTCTCTTTTGTTTGTCTGTTAGCAGGAAAATTTGTTGTTGACATTGAGGCTAGACTGACCTTTTTTGCAGCCTACTTTGTTTTACACTCTGTCCATTTAAAGAGATATCTAATCTGTTTCTGGTACATTTTTCATATTTCCCTAGCTCTGAGAACATTTTGCTACATAATCCAACCCAGAAAATAATAGGGATGTGTGACAAGTGTTCCAGTAATTAACTTGTTTCCATTTGATGCTAAAAAAGGCACCACTGCACTGAGCAATTCATAGAATTTTTAATACCATTCCTGACGGCTTCACCAAGAACCATTCCTCTCATACCCACTCTAAATTGACAATATAAGTGTCACAAAATAGATATTTAAACTATATTCTAACATATTTTTATAATTATAAACCATAATGCTAAATGCTGAACTGTTCTTTCAGCAATATTTAGGAGACACTTGAAAGTGCTGTATTGTAGTCTACTCTCTCCGGTCAAATCCCTACCCAAAATCTTCAGGGAATCTAATACACTGAACTTTGGTGCAGATCTGGCTAACAGAGTTGATTCAGCATGACTGATTTGGATAACAAAGTGGATCTGGCAGATGATTCGGCTCTACTGAGAGCCATTCTAGTGTAAGAGTTATAGTCTTTACTTACTAGTGAGCTAAATTCATGACAGTAAGCCTACCTGATACAGATACTAAATACAGGAGATAGGGCAAACTTTTCCTTGAGAAAAAATCTTGAGTCATGGGTTTTATCAAAACAGGACCTATTTATTAACAATAATCACAAGTTCTCCTAGGAAAATAATTACACTCTGTCTTAAATCGCTGATTGTTTTTAAATGTATGTTAATACATATTTTATAATTTTAAATTGTACTCTGTCCACTGGTACTCTTCACAAAAAGACTGAAACCTGAGCAAGAATGTCTAGAACCGCACAATTTGACGAGAACATTGGGGGTTGCACAGACAACTCGGGCCTGCATGAGGATATGTCTGAAACAGAGGCTGTCCACTCTGACACAGGATACAAATCACTTATCTGATATTCCGATATCTGAAGTTGATCAACTAAAGATCCATCATCCCTTGAACACTTCATAAAAATAGATCAGAAAATGCCGGTCCCATTGTACACAGGCGGTTTGTTTCATACATTTTTAAGTAATACAGCATTCCATCCACCAGTTAATTGTGGGAAAATGTACTGAGACCTTCATGTAAATACCAATTGTTTCAGATCTTGTATTATGTACAAGGGCACTTTCTGTGGTAGGTATCAGGTTGATAAATGTTAGGTAACAGATACATTGTGATTAAAACAGTTTTATGGAGAAAGCGAACTGAACTCATCTATTATTATCATAAATAGTTCTTATTTTGGCCTGTGGGGGCAGTGAACACTGAGTGTGGTGTCAGATCACACCATGAAATCTTATTATTACACATATACATGACACCCTACCCTTCCCCCTCACTAAAAATAATCATTTCATATTTGCCATAACAGTATTCTAGGAATTAAAATTTACCCTATGATAAAGAGAAAAATAATCAACATTATGAACCTGCATTTTAAACATGTTGTATGCATATTCAATATTATATACATTAAAGCACTTATTTGATCTACTATAGAAAGCTTTAATATCAATAGACAAATTTAATTGAAACATGAACTGTTTAAAAAATGTACAAATCCATCCAGTCAATGGCATGACCTCATCTCGATAATTGTACTGTTTTATGTTGTTGTATATCAGCATAATGCCTGGAGCTTCAACAATACATCACTGATGATATTAGACATGCCAGTAAATCGATACTTGAATACTGTATCATACATGAGAGGGCACAATTTCATAAATCTGCCTCATTGTACATTGAAATATAACTAAACGACCCCTGGTAAAATTAGCCAATCAGGTGCCATTAACCTCACATGTGACTGTTGGTAGTGACATTTCATGTGTAGTGCTTAATGCTCAATGTTGTCAACATATCAAAACAGGTATCTGATGAAACTGATGTGACATTTGAATTTCTGCTGTGATATACCTGTAATGGCCTTGCATGTACACAATGAAAAATGATAACTGGAAGTTCAAGGACAGAACTTACTAGTACACACCTAATCTCAGGTATACAGTTGGTTGTTAATGACTATCTTTTTAAGTAAATTACCTGGAGCCTGGTATGGCTGTAACATTGTACACCAAGAATAGTGATTGGTGACAAATACTGCTACCAGGGGGCAGTTTCCTTCAAATTACCCACAATACAAATCAAAATGAAATAAGTTCTCCTTTTGACCAGTAGGTGTCCTTTCTGTGTGATTCCACTTCTCAATTTCAATATCACAGAAAACCATCGTTGGCAAATTCTAACAATAATATGATAGGTGAACTTTTATCAAGAAAAAGTAAATATTCCCCTTTTCTCTTTTATGGAGAAGAAAATATATATTTGATAGTATATATATAAATAACAGGACAGTCTAGATGTAATGTGCTAATGCCAATTATTAACATCTCAATACATGTAGTCTATAATAACATTTCCAGCTAAATTTATTCAAAATAAATGTTTAAGTACAAGTAAACATATTGATCACTTCCCTAGGGTTCTCATTAAGTAGAATTCATGGATGTACATGACAAGTCAATAATTCATTATTTCATCCAGTAATTTTAAGTTTATCTATACTTAATTAACAATGAAGAAATTAAATAATTTAATGTTACACTTTATTTCATCTACTGATCTGAATGGTAAAATACTAAAATTAACCTCCGTCTTTTTTACTGTCCGAGTCATGTTGAGGGGTTGCATATATGATCATAAACATGGTGGATATTCCTAAACTTAAATGGTGCTCCTGTATATATCAACAGTCCACTGCCTTAAGACGAAGCTCATTTTCTGGGTCTATGGGTGGTCAACCTAGTCTTTTTTTTTCTCTGGTAAGTAATAATGACTCCAGTTATGTACATCTATAGTATATCATGTTCACAGCTCCTCATGTGTAATTGCCAAATAATTAATATTGCCCCTGCTGATCCTTGCTGAAATAAAATCAGCTGGATCCCCATCTGTTCAAAAATGTATTTTGTGTATTTCAATTTAACATATAATGTGAATCTGAATACCCGGACAGATCTTAAGAAAAAAAAAAGTACACTCATTTATTAATCAGTTATTAAATGACTAAACAGAAACTTACAGAGGGTGGGTAGGTACATTTGCACAATAAAATGATATGCCAAGCAATTTTTAGTTTGATTTATCACACAAGTGGTTATCGTTGTATCTGACATCAAAGTACATATACATATATATATATATATATATATATATATATATATATATATACATAAAGTGTATATATTTATATATAAAATACATTTTACTTTATAATATGTATATTATTTAATCATATCAAGTTATAAAAATTCTGTAAACTTAAAAGTAATTTAAGTGCAAGTGTCAATATGTTGCACACATTTAAAGTATATGTGTGTGTGGCCCAGGGAATAAGTTCACTAAAGTGTGACTCCTGGGATAGTTAGTCTTGTTCTGATAGCAGAACGCTCTTTAGAGGGGTGTGTTACAGGGTGACATAAAAGCAGACTGAACGGTCTCGCTAGTGAAGCTTGCTTTGCTGGCGAAGAGGTTTTTACCCTGGACTTATGCACCACCAAAATGGGTTCAACTCCGGGAAGATAAAGTTATATGAGTGTGTCTTGTATGGTAGTCTTATTCATCGGCAAACACAGCAGCCATAATGATGGCTAAGATGCTGCCATTTGGAAACATCAGTGTGTATCAAGCTCATCACATGAACAGTGTAAATAATATTTGTGTTTTATTTCATTTTATACAGTTAAGCAACAATATAACATTGCAATATTTTACAAGTGGTAATTGATTAGTTGATCCCTGTGGGTGACTTCACAATTGAGGTCAAGTAAGTGTTTCATCACAGGTCAATATTAGCTCCAGTTTTGCCTTGTGACATAACAATCATCAGTGCCTTAACATTTTGTATCGAGGACTGCACAGTATGTTTTATAAAGTATATTTTTTATAAATTTTGACAACACCTCCTGGGATAAAAGCTGGCTGTCACTTTGCATAAACCAGAAAAATCATTAGGTTTTTAGTATACTTGTTAAACAACACCTACCGTGATCGAGAAAGATTCTGTTATATTTCCCCATATGTGTGAAAAATCACATAGCAGCTTTGTTGAATTTCTGACTGCATGGATACAAGCATTGGTCTCAAGGGTTACTGGACAAAAGCCAGCTTGAACATGATACAGGAAATCACTTGTTACCGTAGAGGCAGATTTACACTTAAGTTTGCAAAGTCACATGTATTCCTTTGTTTTAATTCATCACTCATAGTGGAATGTTAAGATTATCGGCTGTTTACCACAATACCAATGCAACAGGATGGATGACCTGTTGCAGTACATTCCTCTTTATGGCTTGTATAACAACTCAAATTAAGCTTACCAGTCCAATATAAATGCCTACAGAGTTGTGTATTCACAGCTAGTTCCAATTACACAAGGGTTTTGGGCGTTTCTGGGGACCCCTATAAAAGTGGAGGCATTAATTCTGCAGGAACCTTACAGCATTTACATAGTGATGTTCCACAAAAAAAGCTTCGTTTATCAGAACAATCATATTATAAAAACTTAAATGGGGTAATTTTGTATGTAATGTGTATCTTGAGATTATCTAGACTGATAACACACTTAAATCACCACACAGTAGGAATAGATGGCACTATCTTTCTTTTTATATATATACAACAAATAGTCCCCATAAGGGTTTATATGATAATATTTTTAAGAGCTTCTTGAGAAAAAGGAATATGAAAGTTAAGTTTAATAATTTAAAACAGACTTATAATGTTCTTTGATACATTTAAGTTTCCCCTACACATCCAAGTCTAAACAGCAGCATTTAGCTAGCTGCATTTTTATTTTTTAACAAACCACATGCTCAGCAACCATTCATTAATTTCCATTTGAGTAAATATAAATATGAAAGTTACATTAAAAATGTACATTTATTACATATGGAAACTTGTTTTTTACAGATATATGCCAGAAAAGGACACATAAATCTGCCATGGTTTCACATCAAAATATTATGCAATGGTCACAGGACCCAAGTATTTTCTGACAAATGACAGCAAGGTCTTTTGGGTAATCATCAAGTTTCTTCTCATTCATGCCTATAAACAGCAAAGGCAAGCTTGCCTTTGCAAGCAGTGAGTGAGTGAAATGAGTCAGAATAAATGTAGTGTTACCACTGTTTGGGAACTGATTTGGCTACTTTATGGTCAAACCAGGCAGAAAACAACATGTGAATGATACATGACAGAGGCAAAATAAATGCATTATAACATGTGGGGGGAGGATACAAAAAACTGGCGGAGGGGAGGGGAATGGGGTTGCTCATTTTCCTATTGATGCTCTGAATATCTGTGCAGAAGCAAGGCTTCACTGCTGTTGTACTGAGGTGTTCATGCCATTTTGGTGAATTACAGATGAGGCTAATGTTGTGATAGTGATGTGTATGCTGTAACAGTGAATTATAATTGATGTTATAACAGAGGCTTTCAGTGAATAAAGATGGTGTAATACTGAATTACAGATGCTGTAATAGGGAATTAAAGTTGCTTTGACAGAAAATTACAGATGCTTTAGTAGTAAATTACATATGCTTTTATATTGAATTATATAAATTTTTATAGTGAATTACAGATGCTATATTGTGAATTACAGTTGCTCTCACAGAGAATTATAGATGCTGTAATGGTGATCTACAGATGCTGTATTAGGGAATTACAGATTCTGTAATGGTGAATTAGAGATGCTGTAACAGTGAATTACAGATGCTGTAATAATGAATTACAGATGTTGTAATAGTGAATTACAGAAGCCTAAAAAGTGAATTTCAGCACTGTGAAATAGTGTGACGTTTGCTCACATTTGTACATATATGAACATATCTAAGGCTCATGTATATAAAATCCAGAAAGGACTATGCCTTAGCAATGATACTACACGTAACAGCAAAAAAGTAGTGAAATGTGTATATATGAAACATATTTAAAATGACAATGACGTGAATAATCTGTGAAGCATATTTGGCTTAACTGAAGAGGTTAATACGCTTTGTGATTGGTTTCCGACACATATGACACAGTTTAAGTGGTTTCGCACATGGCTGACATGCGCTGTGTCCACACAGAAACACGGTATCTTTCCTATTCTCCAGACATATGGAGCATATGACCGTATCCTCCATCTCTTGCACTCTCCGCTGCAATTCCTGAATCTGTTGGTTTTTCTGGAACTGTGGTAGACTGCTGATTGGCATGCCTGAAATGGTGAGGGAAAATCTCCAATAGAAAACATATCAAACATATACCCCAAGTTTATACTGCATTAAATTATAAACAGTTGAGAAAACATATGTAAACCTCTGCCAGGATCCTGATCAAACTTTGGTTTATGCTACACAGGAAAGTACATGGCTGAACCACAGGTGAGCTCTGCTTGCTAGAACAAAGGTGGCCTGGGTACCACTGAATGAGTCAGGCTCATCATGCATAATAATTTCCCTAAAAATATACAATGGTTATCCAAATTACCTCCAAACTTTAATGGACTGCACTCTGGGAGCAACCCTTATCCTCCAACATAATTCATGAAAAATATCTTAAAAATTCTTATTAAGTAAAATTGCAGACAGAAAACCAACCGAACACCTGACCAAAATGTTTATCTCCTAGCAGGGTATAATTTTCATAGCACTGGATTTTTTTTTTTCAACTGGCCTTGTCAGGCTATTTAATATAAATCTTGTAGCTTTGTTTTTTTTTTTTTTTCATTTCATCATCCATTGGAATTCTCTCAACTAGGTGAGTGTAACATGCATGAGAAAAAAACATCCCTACAAATAAGAATTGGTTTTGTGAAAAGGAAATATTTAATGTTGGCCCAAATAACATAACATGCTAGATTTTATTAACAGAAAAGATGTCAAAATACTATTAAAATCTCTTAGAACAGTTTAAACTTCAAACAACTAACCCAAACTGCCCATACCTGCAGCCATTTTTTGTTCGATTGTCTCAGAGCATGCCAGACACTTCTTCATCTTAAGACAGCAGTCCAAACACACAATGTTGTGGCCGCAGGGTTCAAAGGTCACGTTAGCCACTGCATCAGAGCAGACCATGCACTCTTGCTGGTTTTCTGGAGTTGTGTTCTCTTGAGTTCTGTCATAGATAAAAGCAGGTATGTTTATATTAAATATCTACATATATATATATATATATATATATATATATATATATCTATACACACACACACACATATATATAACACACACACACTTAACTAAATGTTAAGCACGCTAGAGCATCATGTTATTACTCATTTAGAGCAGATTTACTAAATGTTAAGCACGCTGGAGCATTTTGTTATTACTTGGGAGTTTCACGACATTGCAGGTATCATCACCTGGGCAATCATCAGATAACTTTGATACCTGCAATGGCGTGAAACTCCCAAGTAATAACAAAATGCTCCAGCGTGCTTAACATTTAGTTAATCTGCTCTAAATGAGCTGTATCGAGCACTATACCGCAAGCACTGGAACCTACTTAGATTGATATATATATACAGTAGAACACCTGCTAACGGCCACGCCTCAATAACGGTCAATACGTCTATAGCGGTCAGATTTTCCGGTCCCGAATTTTCGACCGTTATATTTCATAATCATTTTGTTGTCTATTACGGTCACTCCTCTATTCCGAATTACGGCCAGGTCTCTCGGTCCCGCAGGCCGGGAAATGCCTCAATTATAGTCAGGGGCAGTGACTCCGTGACGTGGGCTCAACAAATCGAGCGGCCACTTCTGATCTCAATATCATTACACAAGTGTCCGCTCGCACATATTCCTGTCTCTTAATGAGTGCCTGGATTAAGGTTACCACTCGACCGTGACTGAATTGTTTTAAACGTAGCCAGTGTCGTACTACCCAACTCATCCTCATTAGTATGCACAACAATAAGGCATATGTTCCAACCTGCATGTATGTTTGGGAATCAGTCGTGCGAGCCGGATCTTAATCATAGTGTTTGTCATTTAAATAATGAATGACAACAAGCGGGTCCGGAAGATTACGTCATCAGAAAAATGCGTTAGGCTAACTGTGCATCTTAAACTTTCTTTAATATCCTTGTGAACACGTACATCAAACGAAAACAGTGAAGCAAACATCGCAAATTTACTCATACATGAATAATTATAAATGCAAAATACATATTGTTACATGTATATAATGTTATGCATAATCTGTCCCAATCACCAAGAAAGAACATGAACTTGCTCTCAAAGAAAAGTGAGATCTGATCAGGAAGAATGACGGGAAAAGCAGCCGACAGCTAGCAGAAATATTTATTTTATTTATTTATAACAGTAGTTATACTAATACTGTGTATAAACTTTTATTTTGTTGAACGTAAAAAAGTTTTGAACTTGGTTTCGTGTTACATTTTAACCCCCCCCCCCCCCATCCTGGTCAAGTCCTGTATAATGGCCACTCCTGTATTAAGGCCACTTTCTTCCAGTCCTGATGGTGACCGTAATACAGGCGTTCTACTGTATATACAATAAAACCTCATCTAATGACCACCTAAGTTTAGTGACCACGTCAAAACAAAGATAATTTTTTCATGGTCATAATTTTTTTTGCTCTTTATATTAGGCCTTGTTTAGACTACCATCTTAAAACCGGGACCACTTTTTCAAGGTCCCACTGCTGGTTGTGATTTCCAGGTTTCAGTACAGATATACATGTATTTATAGATAGATAGACAGATAGATAGAAAGATAAAGATATGTATACATATAGAGGTAAGGTACAACTATCTCATTTCAGTTCTTTAGGAAGACATGTATTGGCTTATTCAATCAATAACTACATAAAACACTACATCAGAAGAACAACTGATTTCGGGGTGAACCCTCAGGTAGGACAATACATGTGTCAGTGATAATTAAATTAAGTACAATGTCTGGTAAAGTGGTGAAGGTATGAAGGGGGTAAACTATATCAGTGCTATACAAACTGAAGGAAACTGGGTCAAAGGAAAGAACAACAGCAGTTGTTATAAAATGTAGGCTTCAACATGTACCGATCTCTGTACAAGCTCATACTTACACTGCACACTTTACTCCATCACTTCTGAGGTCTGTTGGTAAAGCACATGATTCAAACCTGGGAGGTCATGAGTTCAAACCTCAGCTGAGGAGCAGCAAAATTTTCATTGTCAACCTCCTTACAGGAAGAGCCCTCAACAGGCTTAATGGGAAGGCTGTTCCACCTAGCCATGTATGACTCACAAATGAGTACATCTTTGGAGAGTTCATTAATGTTATGACCCAGCAATGTGTGGTAGACACTGGGCCTGGGCCCAGGGAGCAAGTGCTACCACCCTGTCATGTACATACTCAGGTTACAAATTAAAGCATTAAACATTTACCTCCACCAAAAAAACAACCAATACTTCAGAAAATAGGTTCATACTTTCCCGGCATGGACTGCCGCATCAAGTCAGCCAGATGCTGGTCCACAATCAGGTCAGCTGGGCTGCGGTTGTTATGGTTTTTGTGATGCAGGTCACTCCCATGTTGCACCAGGAAACACGCTATCAGGAATCCGTTTTTCACTTCATCGTCTGTCGCTTGGAGTTTAGTTTGCAGCTGAAAGACATGTGCTCTCAGATGAACATGTGACACATGGGCTATGGCACTATGCTGAAAAACACTATCACACTGAGGTCGAATGTTCAGGATCTAATGGTTAAGATCTTTGGCAGATGAAAGCTGGTTGTTTACGTAGCAGGAAACATTAAAACAATTCACTGAACATAAAAAAATTAACCGTTACATGCACCATCAAATAGATGTGATCTCACAAAAATTTGTTGAGAGAATTTTAATACTAAATAGGACCAGCAGAATTATTTATTTCAATATTCTAGTTCTTTTATTTTGTTAGGCCTGTGAATTGTGATGTCCCTTAGAATAAATTTAATTATTATTCTTTACCTTTTATTCAATTCTTGATTAAATTCTAACTTTAGTAGTAAATTTCAGATTAAAATGAATATTGATAGCAATTTTACCATAAAAGAAGTTGGTTAATTTCAGCAAATAAAAAAATGTAGCTCCCCCTCTGTTTGTCACTGTAATAAACTTTTCTATGGGAGTAACGTGGTCCACCGGCGGAAATTTAAAGTGGATTTAGGGCACATATGAGATAAAGAGCTTCAACATCCCACAGTTCTGTAAATTTGAGAAATTACTGATGACTTCAGGATGATTTGTTAAAAAAAAAATATACAAATATAGGGCGCAGTGACCTAATTTCAAGTTTCCACAGAGATTTTTTATGGACCTCCCTAGATTATTAGTTACAGGCATCTAGGGTCAGCGGTTATGATTTGTGCCCTGCTAAGGAATGACCAGACGAACGACAGACAAAGCGCCACACAGTTACCTCAGTTGACATACAGTAAGCTGAGCTAAAAAGTGAAATGAATAGATTCAGAGGTTAATAATCGATTACAATTTAATCAAGGGCATGCAATTTCCATGCAATACAAACCTCCTTGATCTGCGGGCAGTGTGTCAGGTTTACACTGAAGCTGTTGAGTTTCTGCATCGCTATATGTATGGCTGTGTCTCCATCTTCATCCTCCAGGTTCACCCCAGCTCCTGTAGATTATATGCAAATTTTATGTAAATTATATGCAAATTATTGGTGATCCAGATGTTTGTACCCTTACAACTACCTGGATTTGATTCAATAATTTATTCAATAACACATGAGTTTGCTGTATGCTCTAAGTTGGTAATCCAAATAATAACCTGGGAAAAAAATGCTATCTTGCAAAATGCACGGCATCTTCCACTATCCAACACTGATTGACAGTTCAAAACTAGACTCCTGCAGACAAGAAACCGATTTGCCTGTATGCACTATGAACAGGTTTACTGTAAACCACACTAATGTAAAAGTAATGAATGTAAACCACAATTCAGTAGACTACAGCAGACAGAACTGATGTGGATTAGTTGCCAATTTAGGATATGAAATTTTAGCTAGTGCAATTACAGCCTAATTTGACACTTTTATCCCGTTTATGCTCCATCTATTTATAGACCATACTTACCAGCAACCACCAGCAGCTCAATGAGGGGGGTGTGACCTTGTGACACGGCCAGGTGAAGGGGGCTTTGTTGACGACTGTTTCTTGTATCCAGTTCTGCTTTACCCTATATATATACAAAATCACTGTGTATAATCTTGCATCATCAAGTAAAATTATAAATTATGAACATGCAACACATGTTATCACACATACAGAGGCCCTGATATACATGATACAACATGTCATTCAAGGTTCATATCAATGGCCCTGGGCGATACGGCTTATACAGTAATTTGACAAAGTAGTATCATATCATTTCAGCCATTGATGTACTCAATGCTGCAACACCCCAGAATGAAATGGACAAGCTTCACAATTCCTGTGATATCTCTATGCTCTGTGATGCACAGCCCAAGAATGAAAATGACAACAAAGTAGGAGCCTGGCATGTGCAGTTAAAAAAGGATCTTACTTGAGTGATTGTACATGATTAGTTGCACATGGTGATAATATGGGTGGCCATTCAATGAAAATATTATTAACTGGCTTGTTGGGGTATTGCCTTCATATTGGCCTTGGGCAGCCATATCACCCCCTGGCCCTACAAGCTTTGGGCTGATATTGCCAACCTCAGGCCAATAAAGAGATGTCTGTTATAAAGAGATGCATGTAATCAAGAGATGTCTGTAAAAAAGAGATATAAGTAATAGAGGTGTATGTAATAAAGAGGTGTCTCTAATAAGAGGTGTCTGTAATATAGAGGTGTCTGTAATAGAGAGGTGTCTGTAACAAAGAGGTGTCTGTAATGAACAAGTATGTAATAAAGATGTGTCTGTAATAAAGAGGTGTCTGTAATAAAGAGGTGTCTGTAATAAAGAGATGTATGTAATAAAGAGGTGTCTGTAATAAAGAGATCTATGTAATAAAGAGGTTTCTGTAATAAAGAAGTATTTTTTTTGTTAAATAGAGGTTTTTGTTATAAAGAGGTGTCTGTAATAGAGAGATTAATTTTTGTAATAAACAGGTGTCTGTAATGGAGAAATGTTTGTTTTAAAAGGTGCCTGTAAGAGAGAGGTTTCTGTAATAAACAGATGTCTGTAATGGATAGGGTTGTGTAATAAAGAGAGGTGTCTGTAACAATGAGGTACCACACAGAAGTCGTTCCTCTGTGCTATTATGTGATATAAATCAGATATATTTTCTGGGTTATACAAGATTTTTTATATATATTTGATTAAACATTCCACAAGACACAATGAAACCAAAATATTTAGCAAAGTGTGACTTTATGCTTATCATTTCAGAGATCTAAAAAGATCCAGTCCTCCATATATATGAGTTTGAGGGACTAAAGTGGGGGAAACATCCCCTAAATATTTTTAAGCTAACCTCTTTAATGAGTATCTCTGCCACATCTCGGTGCCCGTTCAGCGCCGCCAAGTGGAGGGCGCAGAAACCATCGTCCTTTTTAACATCTACAAGCTGTCTAGATGTCTGCAAGATCTTCTCTGTGGCGCTTCAAACAGACAGACATATTGGATTTCTGTGCATTGAAAACTTACCTCCATGAAATCAGATATCCTATATTATCTTATGTGCCTGCTGCTTGATATGCCTGCCGCCAATTTTTTGACCCAGTTATAATTTCATGAAGTAAAAACCAGTTCACCTCTACTGAATAACAATCAGAAGTAAGCAGTTGTCATATATAGACCATTTACATCATCTCAACTGATATGTAGGCCTACATGCAGGCTGAAAATGTCATAATTCTATTGCCTCCATGTCTATACATTAACTTAGGAATAGGTTTTTTTAGTAAATGCAGACTTATCTCTAGTTTACTTGCAAAATGATGAAAAGAGCAAAATTTCCTCCTTAGTTAAGCCCAAGTTACATGCAGAAATTTGCAACTGATTATGGCATGGCAATATCAATTATCAGATCATTTGCATCAACCTGACCAATAATTAATTATATTTGATCATTGGCCAATCACTACCTGCCACACAATTTTGCAGCATTTTTGACTGTCACTTGAGTATATTCTTTGAACATCTTGATTTTGTAGCACAGTTAATAACAAAACAGAATAATAACTACAGAGCCAACAAATCTCCAGACGCTGAAATCTCCAGACGCTGAATTCTCTGGGGGACATGGTCTTTCCAGCATTGGTGTCACAGAATCAAACCTGAGTACTGCTAGTACTGCCACCAGCTGAATGATAATCAGTTATAGGTTGCACATTTTGTGACAAGCATTACCTATAAAATAATCAATCATTGCAACAAAGAGTGGCAAGTGAATCAAGTTTTTTATCATTGCATCACTCCATACTTGCAAGAGGGTACCAAGCTTACAAGTCAACTATCTGTTCAGAAAAATGTATATTTATTGATCATTTTCATGGAGTTTGCATTTATATTTTATATGAATTCTTGCCCGAGCTGTTGGTAAGGTATTTATGATCAAAATGATTTCATAATCCTGGATTTCAGGTTTTTTAATGCATTGTGACATTCTGGGAGTTTTAACGTGAATACTGAATGTGAGAAAAACCTATCAAATTTGTAGTCATCACAGCATAAAAGTAAATTTTCGTGACCACTGAACTCATTCTATATGTATGGTTTTTACCAAGAATTGACTCATCATCAGAAAGTATTGTTTTATTTTCAAAATGGTTTTCATAAAGATTTTTAGTAAGTGCCACCTCTGACCTCATTAAATATGCCTGGGTTATCTAAAATGGAACTAAGCTGAGACCTTATATTGGGTAATAGTTATTGTGAGTTTCTTGAATATCAATCAAATTCCTGGTAATTCATTGCAGTGAGACTAAAAGTTAACAGACAGACAGTGCCTATACAATAGTATGAACTGTCTAACAAAACAGCCACAGGCGCTGACAGGTATCAAACATTGCATTAACTCCTACAATACATCCTACACAGAAAACATTAAAATATTACATATATAAAAATATAAAATGAGGTTACTGTAGTTAAATATTAAATGTACTCACTGTTTATTGCCCTTCAGTGCTGCATGGTGTAAGGCATTAAAACCACGTTTATTACGAAGCGTGAAATCCACCCCTCGGAAGTTGACTAGTAGTTCCACAATAGGTTTACTATCTTTGCCTATAGCGTCATGTAATGCAGTATCTCCATAGGAGTCCTATAAAAGAGAAATGATATAAAAGTCACAGATAAACAATAAAGCAGAACGGCAGACACATTCTCATACTTTAGATATGATATAAACTATGACAAAACAATACACAAACTCTGTTAGATAGATATCATGATTTCCCTTATGTTTGTCTTTCTGTTTGTTGGTTTCCATCGTTTATTTATATATATTTTGTAACGAAGACAAATTGCTCAGGGGAAAATACTGGGCTGATCCGGGATTCGAACCCATGTTGGTGGCGCACAAGTCCGGCGTACCAACCGCTTCGCTAGATAAGCAAGCTTCACTAGCAAGACAGTTCGGTCCTCTTTTATGTCACCATGTAACACATCCCCTCTTAAGAACGTTCTGCGATCAGAACAAGACTAATTATCCCAGGAGTCACACTTTGGTGAGCTTATTCCCTGGCCCACAAAGTTTTACCGTCAGGTCGGACAAGCCCCCATTTTGTTACGAAGATAAATAAATAAGGGGTAAATTCTGAGCCTATCCAGGAGTCGAACCCAGGTCAGTGGCGCACAAGTCCGGCGTACCAACCGCAAGCTTTACTAGCGAGACAGTTTGGTCCGCTTTTATGTCACCCCGTAGCAATCTGCATTGTGGGGATTCAGGATAATGTGTACACTAACATGTGTTGAGTCTAACTTGTCTAATGATAAGTGATATAAAATGTCACATGCATATCGATAGATGACTGGGTCACCATTCACTGTAAAGGAGCCTCAGTTCATCTGGTCGGAAACAGGTGGCTCAGCTTATATTGCCTTATACCAGATGCACATCTAGACCTGACTGAGGGCATGGACCTGCAAACTGGTGGCTAAATTCCCAAACTCTGAGACTCTATGTCACATACATAATTACCTCAAATTGTATCTGAGCCAAGACTGTATACACAGTAGAGTGTGTGTGCCTTACCTGTGTATTGACTACAGGACTTGTATAATGTCACTTTCTTGTATATTGACTTTGGACTTGTATAGTGGATCCTGCCTTGGATGTTGACTTATTAGGACTGACTTACATGATGAAGCCTTACCTGTATATAAACATGGGCCTTGTAAAATTTCACTTTACCTCTATATTAACATAAGCCTTGTATAATGTTGCCTTACCTGTATATTAACATGAGCCTTGCATAATGGAGACTTACCTGTATATTAACATATGCCTTGAATAATTGGGCCTTACCCGTATATTAACTTGAGCCTTGTATAATATCACCTTACCTGTATATTAACATGAGCCTTGTAAAATGGGGCCTTACCTGTATATTAACATGAGCCTTGTATAATGGAGCCTTATCTGTATATTAACATGAGCTTTGTATAAAGGGGCCTTATCTGTATATTAACATGAGCTTTGTATAATGGGGCTTTTCCTGTATATTAACATAAGTTTGTTTCATGGGGCCGTACCTGTATATTAACATGAGCCTTGTATAATGGAGCCTTATCTGTATATTAACATGAGCTTTGTATAATGGGGCCTTACCTGTATATTAACATAAGCTTTGTATCGTGGGGCCATACCTGTATATTAACTTGAGCCTTGTGCCGTAGCAGCACTCGGACACATTTGACATGCTGCTTGTTGACTGCCACATGCAGTGTGCTGCAGCCCCCGTTATTTAGCGCGTTTATCGATGCCCCTTTGCTCAGCAGAAGCTCTGTAATCTCAGGCTGGTTTCTGAAAATCAGTTCAACAATAACACGTCAAAATAGTGTACATGTAATTCAACCCTTCTGTTGGAGGTTGTTTCTAGTTTCTACTCAAAACAAACTGCTCCAGATAAGCACTGTGTGAGGGCTGGGACTACTTGCCTCAACTGTCAAACTTTAAAATCAAAATTTGTTACATTTCAAAGAAACAACTTCTGTCAACATTTCACATGCCCATATTTACAAAATATTTCTTATTAACTTTCAAACTTTAAATTCATTTTTTTTTTCATTCAAGGAAACACCTAGTGTTTACATTTCACAGGTGCATGCTTACAAAATTTTCCTTACTCTGTGAAATCCCAGCAACAAAAAAACACCCATTTTTCAGTAATTTGTCTTAAATCAATTCTTATTCAATGTACTGAACAGACTTCATAACCTCTTCATTACCACTCAACTTGCAAGTTGCATAGCTACATATATGGTGGCGACAAACAGAGGGAGACCTGTGATTTATCAGAAAATTGTCAAAGGCTCACATCAGTTTATATTTTGGTTTTCTTTCAAGGGATGGCAGTGTTTCCTCTAGAAAGGCAAAACTGTTTCCTGCTTTCCTGTCAAAGAGGAGACAGTTTGAACTATTATGATGCCTGTTTCATCACAAAGCTTTACATTTTTGGCACAGTTTAAACTAGGGGTATCACCTCTGTAGTCAAGTCTTTCAACTACTGGTCTCTGGCCTACCCCTATCTGTTTGTACTTTGTATCTACATTGTGTCTGATTACAGAAAGAACATTGTTTTGTACAAATACTTACCCAAATGCAGAATAGTGTAAAGCCGTGTCCCCGTCTTCGTCTTGTAGCTCCAGCTTAGCTCCTGCCGCCAGCAGCAGGCGCACGATCTCAAGGTGACCTTGATGACTCGCTACTTGCAAAGCAGATTTTCCAGAGCTCTTTTGGTCCACCTGGAGGAAGAAAAACATGACAAGGGTTAATAATCCTCAATATTGATTTTAGTCATGACCTGGATCATGATCCTCAATATTGATTTAAGTCATGATCTGGAGCATGATCCTCAATACTGATTTAAGTCATGATCTGGAGCATGATCCTCAATACTGATTTAAGTCATGATCTGGATCATGATCCTCAGGACTGATTTAAGTCATGACCTCCATCATGATCCTCAATATTGATTAAATCATGATCTTGATCATGATCCTCAATATTGATTTAAGTCATGACCTCAATCATGATCCTCAATATTGATTTAAGTCATGATCTGGATCATGATCCTCAATATTGATTTAAGTCATGATCTGGATCATGATCCTCAATATTGATTTAAGTCATGATCTGGATCATGATCCTCAATATTGATTAAAGTCATGACCTGGATCATGATCCTAAATATTGATTTAAGTCATGACCTGGATCATGGTCCTCAATATTGATTTAAGTCATGACCTGGATCATGGTCCTCAATACTGATTTCAGTCACGACCTGGATCATGATCCTCAATACTGATTTTAGTCATGATCTGGATCATGATCCTCAATACTGATTTCAGTCATGATCTGGATCATGATCCTCAATACTGATTTCAGTCATGATCTGGATCATGATCCTCAATATTGATTTCAGTCATGACCTGGATCATGATCCTCAATATTGATTTCAGTCATGACCTGGATCATGATCCTCAATACTGATTTCAGTCACGACCTGGATCATGATCCTCAATACTGATTTCAGTCATGATCTGGATCATGATCCTCAATATTGATTTCAGTCATGACCTGGATCATGATCCTCAATACTGATTTCAGTCACGACCTGGATCATGATCCTCAATACTGATTTCAGTCATGATCTGGATCATGATCCTCAATATTGATTTCAGTCATGACCTGGATCATGATCCTCAATATTGATTTAAGTCATGACCTGGATCATGATCCTCAATATTGATTTAAGTCATGACCTGGATCATGATCCTCAATATTGATTTAAGTCATGACCTGGATCATCATCCTCAGAGTTGATTTCAGTCATGACCTGGATCATGATCCTCAATATTGATTTCAGTCATGACCTGGATCATGATCCTCAATACTGATTTCAGTCACGACCTGGATCATGATCCTCAATATTGATTTCAGTCATGACCTGGATCATGATCCTCAATATTGATACCAGTCATGACCTGGATCATCATCCTCAGAGTTGATTTCAGCTATGACCTGGATCTTGATCCTCAATTTTGATTTCGGTCATGACCTGGATCATGATCCTCAATATTGATTTCGGTCATGACCTGGATCATGATCCTCAATATTGATTTTAGTCATGAACTGGTCACATATATTTGCTTTAACTGCAGTTATTGTGTATTTTGGTCCACAAAGACATAGGCCACACTGCTTGAACTTGAAGTCACCATGACATAAACAGTGTCAGAACATATATTTGTAGTAACATGTCTTTGTGAACTTTTTCATTATTTTTATGGGATATACACATATTCGAACTGAAAATTCATGCATATTAACTTGCCATAGCAAAGCTTTATCTGAATGAAATGAGATATAACCCTGATATAGAACTCAAAGTCTCATAAAAGTTCACATGTTGGATGGTGACTAAAATGTACTTACATTATACTTAAGATTTTAGTCACCCTTGGTGGGGTGATGATAAACCTTACAGTAAAATAGTACCCATTTAAATTCACCCATATCTTTTTCAGTATACTGTGTACCTTGTCTGGGTATTTTGCAAGGATTTCCCGCACAATATCCACATGGCCCTGAGCTGCTTCCCTCACCAGTCTGTCAGGCTCCGTGAACGGACTCTGTGTGTCAAGCAGCTGCTCCAGTAACTGCATCAAATTGTCTAAAAAAACACAATGAGATGCCTGGTACAAGATCTGTCACAGCATGAAGAACTGAAGTCAGTTCAAAATATAACATAACCCCAAGCAGAAGAGATTATTTGATTTCAAAGAAATTGATCATCAATATATCATCCCAAATGCCCTTACCATGACTATATCCATATTAATTAATGGTATTAGTTGTTGAATGTAAGGGTTTGTTACTATTAAGTAACTTGAGTAAAACCTTTTACCTCAGTCAAGAGGCAGGTGCAAGTCACAAATTATGATGTATATATGACAGAAATAATGGCATTTAAGCCAATTCCTCTGCTATAAAACAATGTTACTGCAGCAGAGCCTCAATTTCTACACACTAAACTACTATCAGTATGACTCTTCCTAAACTGAAATGGACTGGTCTCAGTCTGTGTATATATCTGCCAGCTGGCACATATTTCAGTGATGAGAAAGATGTGTTTGAAAGCTTATGAACTTACAATAATCAGTTTTCATGAATGTTAAACTGATGGTAAAATCCTGTGTCTTTTGTAGTTGTGCTTTACATATATGCATAACTATGGATGTACAGCTAGTTACAGTTTTTTCTATGAAAGAATTAGCATTCAGGTAACTATGGCGATCATAATTACCATGAAAATGTGTTACCACAGAGATACATACTGGAAAGCCCAGCTCTATCCTGGCCTTCACCGAGCGTATTATTGGCCTCTTGCTGCCTGTTGGGTAGTAACTTAACACATGCCGGGTTGAAAGTCCAGGTCTGTAGTCCTACTGACACACGCAAATCCCCGTCAGCATAGACCTTTAATATACGTCCAGCTTCACCCAGAGCCTGTAAAGTTAACATAGGGTGATTTTTAATATACGTCCAGCTTCACCCAGAGCCTGTAAAGACAACATAGGGTGAGTTTTAAAATACTGTGGTTGCCTTTTTATTCGTGAGGTTTTTAATTTCCAATATTCGCGAATGGAAAATAATCGCGAAAATGAAACCCTCGGGAGTAATTGGCCAATTGATTATGTTCATCTTATCAGTGAAACCAATACTTGTATGTGAATAGGTTAGAACAGTGAGAAAGTTTATAATAAATTACATCCATGCAGGTATAGGGAAAATGTTACCCTAAATTTGAACTAAACTACCTGTGCTGTGTGTATTGGACCATTGTTATATCAGTAGAATATCACAAACTCATGACTTATTCTTAATTTATAATACACACAGGTTTGGCCTAACCAAAGATTTGATATAGGTTCTGGTGAGATCGCGAAAACGAAACCCTCGCATAACATTCAAAATGGAGAAATCACGAAATTTCAGCCTTGCGAATATGAAGCCAACCACAGTATGTCCAGTTTCTCTTCCACCATGCCAGTTTGACATCAGGTAAATATTAATATTTGTCAAGATTCTACAAAAACCTTACAATTTAACATATGGTGAATTTAAAATTACGTTCAGTTTCTCCCAGACCGTGTCAATTAAACATATATTGAATGTTAATATATCCCCAGCTTCTAAAAGGGCTTCTCCATGGCACATTAAAAGCAGTAATACTGATAAATGGGGAGGATTACAATCTAATACATACCACTTATTAAGCCCTCTATATATGAAAGAGTGTTCTTGTTATACGCATCAGTAGAAGGGTATGAACTAGGTGGAATAGGGTTCTTGTTAGAAATGGGTCACTGCCATACCATCTTTAAATTCATACAACATGAGGAAAAAAAGGCTTTCAGTGTGGGGTATAAAGTGGTTGTTCTTTTTTATTTTTGGTGGCTCAACCAGGGACTCTGCATCTGCAAAATCCCATTGCTGTTTCAGACTTTGTGACTTGGCAGATACACGATTCTCCTGGCATCAGCCAGGGCCTGTGTACCGCACCTGCTGGTCCTGTGTGTGTAACACCAAAGAACCCCTGAAAGGCGCACTCGTTGTGAGTGAAACACAACTGAGGGGTACAGTGTCCCCATTAAGCCTGCAGAGCCTTCACCCTGTGTGGGGGCCAACCGTGAAAAATCTCACCACTGCTCAGGCTTGGATTTGAACTTATGATCTCCCAGCTGTGGTCTACTGACCCCAAGACCAGATAGCAAATGTGGTTTTTCTTATTACAACCATCATCAATTAAACATATTGATGGCTGGGAGTAATTATCAAAAATCCCTGCTCATAACCTCTACTTGGAGTAACCAAGGTGGTTGGATTTGACGATTTTGACGCACAATAAAAGAAGCTTTGCCATTACTCACGCTCTTCATATTGTCTGTCCACTCCCCATGACCTCGCTGTAGATCCTTCACTCTCTCAATGTTTTCTGAGATCAATACATAATCCCCTACGGCAAACTGCTGTACCTGAAAGAGTCCAGTTATTATCTTTAATAGTACATGCACCTGCCATTTCAGGTCTCAGATATATGAAAATGCTAATCAAAATAAATTTTAAGAACTTCATATTATAAAAGGTTTTATTAATGAATATTATATTATGAAGAACATTGAAACAATTAAATCATTACAAATTATAACAACCCTCACTCTTTCCACATCATGCTTCCATTGTACAGACAGAATATATTTCCAATTTAATAGAACACTATTATAATTATTTCTTTGTGTTTTTTTTCCTGGTTAGTAAAATTGTTACACTTTGTTTCAACTGATGGCACACAAGCCAGGCACCTCATGCACTGACCAATATGATAGTGAAATTGAAATTGCTCTAAGGCAGTGCTTGATGGGCTGATTTGTAACCTGTTCCCAATTTGCTGGAGTCTGGACTATGGATATGATAAAATAGTCTCAGTGTCATAATAGTTTGATGCAGTGGGAAAAAAAAGTGTACCATTACCTACTGTTTAATAAGAGTAGAAATGAAGGTACCAGTTCATATGAACTAAGTATATAAATAATTACCAGAAGTTCACATGTTCCCCCTGTCTACATATAGAGCCTCTGGCTCCCCCTTGTGGCCATGGCACTAACCTTGGTCAATGCTCCCGCATGGAATGTCCAGCGTTTACTGCAGCCCTCATACTGTACCCTCACATCACCTCGTTCTGTGATTCGGTGAACTGTCCCGATCTTCCCAACAAACTGAAAGCACCAGTTGTACACTGTGATGTCATACAACAACAAGCCTCTCATTTTCATAGCTTTATAGACTCAGTGAAATTCAAGTGATAGTAAAAGCATGAACCGCAATATGGGCTGGTCAAATTTCGGATCACAATCCGGGCTGGACAGATCTTAGATCTATCTAGCCAGATTGTGATTATGAAGCAAGAAAGACAGGATCACAATCTAGGCCGGACTAAACTGCATTCTCAATCTGTGCTGGATGGATCTAAGATCTGTCAAGCCTAGATTGCGATAGCAGTTTGGGCCGGCCTGAACTGTGATCCCATTTTGGGACGGAGAGATCTAAGATCCATTCTGATGGTGCTCTGAGCCTTGACATATATATTAAGTTTGAAATCCATAATTGAATCCAAACTGGAGTTATGAAAGGTTTTGGAAATCAATGCAGGGACAGATAACTCATGTGACCTTGACCTTTGACCGTGTGACTCCAATAAGGAAATGGATATTTGCCTATTGGTAGGTGAGCTGTATGTGTAAGATGGAACCTCTGGTATGAAAGGTTTTGCTAAAAATGTATCCAAAATATTTTAAAGATGTGGGGACTGTGACCTTGACCTTTGACCTCATGACCCCAAATTAAAAAGGATGTTTGTGTTAGTGTTGGTCCATATAAAAGTAAAGTTTGAAAGCCATATGTGAACGCCAACTGGAATTATCATCTGGGAATGAATTTGTAGACAGATGGCTCCTGTGACCTTGACCAGTGAACCTTTGACCCAAAGATTGAAAGAGATGTTTCCCTCTGGCATTGAAAGTTTGGCTTAAAATGCATCCACAAAGTTTTTAAAAATGTTTGAGTCCTAAGACCTTGACCTAAAACGTAATAACTAGGGTTCCTGCCCTTATGGTGGGCCTTTTATATATTAAGTTTTAAATCCATATGCTAATCAAAACTGGAGTTATCAAGAAATGAATTTGTGGATGGACAGACAGGGTAATTACTAAGGGAACCCACTTCTACTGAAGTGAAGCCTGAACAAGGAAACAACTGATACTGTACGATTATCATTAAATATATCCTGACCTCTCCCATGCAGGGATTCCAGCCACCATGACCTTCCTGCATGGCCTTGAGAATTTCTACTTCAAGATCAACCCTGACCTTGTCCCCGACCTTGAACTGACATCTCGTGGCCTTCACTGCTGCAGGCTCACCATTCTCTCCTGTAAATTAAAAAATATACCTCATAACACAGTACACAAAAACAGGGTTGAAATGACAGGCTGTTACTAGAACACAAATCATAACCCCTCTTATTCTGTCCTGGTTTTGATGCTCAGATATTGTTTGGATAGCTCGTGAACAGAATGCTATAAATGGCTTCCATGTTGGTGTCAATGCTTAGATATGGATATTTTATTGGAAGATCTCTTAGTTTGGTTACATGCAGCTGATAATCAGAATTAATTGGTTTTTAAGGGGTATGAAATTTGTCACCATGTACAGACCTGTAAATCATCTCAACTGATATATAGGCCTACGTGTTAGCTACTATTTACAATAGTTCTATAGCCTGCATGCGAGTTCAGTAACCTTAACAATGAGGATATTAATAAATAGACTTTTTTAAAGCCTGGCCACATAAACTATACGAAAGTGCTCTTTCCTCGCCACACAATGCCTGCGTTATGTGCAAAACTTTGTAATCGATTGACACAAGATCAGGGGTTTGACCATAAACATTTATAATCCATCACCAGCCCATGGCTAACACATATCGTTATCAAACTCCTAATCTTACCAAGAAGTGGGAGGTGGTCCCTGTAGTAGTATCCCCCGTTTGCTTCCTCCTTGTACTTTAGATCCACCTTTCCTTTATGGCCGAGTCTGTACACGTTCGTTGCTCCGTTACTCCACATAACATTGGCCACGCTGTTCCCTGATTCATTGTCCCAACCGCGAATGTCGAGCACCTTTCCCGATTTACCCTCTCCTCCTATTTATATATTTAAAATATATTATATAGAAATTATATATTTATATATTTATATATATATTATATATTATATATAAATTTCAAATATTGTTTACCCTGTTAAAATCTGCCATCTTTGACATCACACTACTTCACTAAGATTTCTGCAGATGCTGTTTTAATAGTATAGTAAAACACTAACTAGAGAGATTCACAATACAGCACTCTCCTTGGAGCATATATTGTTTTGTATTACAATGCCCTTAAACTGAGTCATTTATTCAAATTATCTGGGATCAAATTCATATTCATATATCATACTTGTTCTTAATCTGACAGACTATCCATATGAGGTATATTTTTAACCTACCGTCTTGGTTGCCCCAGTCCCAGTCTGGTCCCCGCACCACCTTGGCCCCTGCAAAAATTCCTCTCGCTTGGAGCTTCACTGCATTAGCTCTCTTAGATACTTTCACCCTGAAAACAAATCAAACACTATGTCACTTGGCTGGCATCTGACACTTAAATTTATATAACAGGTATGCACACTGTTGTAAAAATGGTAAATAAAAGTTTGGCTTATAATCTGACATCCCCAACAATGTCAGTCTCAGCTTGACTACACTTAACCTCCCTGTCCTTTCTTAAAGCATTACTTGGCTCCCTGATGAGCATAAAAACAAGCAGCCATAATAAATTAAGTTTATAATTTTACAATTGTCTGTCACCAATATTCATTCAGGACATTACCCCAAAACCTTGCCTCAAAAGTCAAGTGCCCAAAAATGACACCGACACATTGTATATGAAAGAGAAAACTAAAGCAACGCACCCCCCCCCCAACTGATTTCTTTTGATTTGATTTTATTGGCTAGAAATATCTGCATGAAATATTGAAGTCTTGATGGCTAGCACTTGCACACACATGTAATGATTTAGTAAGCATATTACCAAATTTTCTGTACATTTGGGTCACTTGTGTTTTCATCTGGTTTGCCATTGTGATCATGAGTGATAAAAGAAAGAAATTTACGAGGGTACACTGGCCCATATCGGTACCTGATTGGCTAACATCTGCACAATTCCCACAACTGTTTCATCATTCACTATTCATAAAATGTGGAGATGATGACATGATTAATCTGAACAAAGCAAAGGAATGACTTTGAACATGATATGAACCCCAATACAATGATGTACTGTATCAGGTATCGCATCATGAGTGAGATAACATGTTACAATTTGTACTGTGAGATAATGTGTGGTTTCCTATGATGTAGGACATGAGTCCAGACATGAATCCACTTTTTAGGGACTTGGAATCAAGAGTATGGACTCCGAGTCAATCTCAAGTCCAATGTAAAATTAAACTCTGTCACATATTATAAAGATTTATGTACATGTGTGAACTTAAAAATATAACAAAACAGTAACAACTCCATATACCAAGCTTTACACAATATCGAGAAGAATAAATATAATTTACCATAATAGTAAAAGCGTGTGTACTATAGCCTAAACAAGGCACCTATGGGTCATCACTCCATTTTCAACTGACTTCATCCGCTGACCCAAATCTATGCACATGTCAAGTCCGGTAAAGATCTGTGAAAAATACTTATAGTTATCAGGTCCAAAAGAAACCTCTGGGGTGGCGTGACCGTGCTTAACCATAGTATCCCAACTTTGTCTGGGGATACAATTAACTCACTTAAAATCCCTCTTACTGACTAATTTACATTCTTTCTTACCCAGTTGATGAGGCTGTGTCAAATCTGAGGAAAGCATGGTTGAGGTCATGTTTGTCAGCCATGTAACAGTCTGTACACAGGTCAAAGTCCTCACACTTCCCACACTTCCACCTGATGCCCTGGACACCTTGTTTCTTACATGAGTCACATATGATGTTGGCGTGTCTCACACCTGAAAAACAAACAAACCATGTGACATGCAATACAGTCACTTATAAATTAACACCTTTAATAGTCAATCTAGCACATATTTAATAGTCAAACGCATGTGGTTCTCAAAGCAGCCTGTGACAGAAAGCAAGTTTTTTTGGCTTTCTCAATAAGCGACGCCGGAGATCCCTGATCTTCTGTAGTGGAGGCTTGGAAGTGCTGCTGCACCAGCAGACTTGCAGACAAAACAAATATGTCCGACAGTATTATTACAGCAAACCGATTGTCACTACACTGTGCAACAGATTTTAGCATTAAGACCATTCAGCAACTGAGAGAATTTCTCACTGCTAAAGGAGTTCAGACTTAGGGTTATAAAACAGTCACACTTACTGGGCTTGCCCAGCATGCTAAGCGTTTGGATATATTGGGCCATCTTGTTTTTGCCCCCAGTAATTCTCACAATAGGGGCTCACCTGCCGCCAATAGACAGCTAACAGGGTGACATTTTACCCCCAGCAAAGGAATTGAAGGATCTCCGGCCTCACGTGTTCCCAAACGGTTGAGCAGTTTGGTGTGGACAAGTCCATAAGAACTGAACAAATGTTCAAAGGAGCCAGAAGAAGCAACAGCAAATGCGAATCCAGGCCAAGAGGTAAGATTGCATGTTATCTGATGTATGGGGTCATAACTGTGTGAATACAATGGATTCTAAAGATTTAAATCATAATATGTATCAAAACAACATTGCTTCTTTTAATACCAAATCATGTTCAACACTCAACAGGAAGCTCTCATATGTCCCACCAGATTCGGTCAAACAGTGCATTAGGGCCAATACTGTAAATAAGACCATTATAATATTTACTATAAATGCTACATGATTGATGAAAGTTATCCAGAACGCCTACCTGTTGGTGCACTATGGAAGATGCGCAGATCAAATGCTCCTTGGTAACCCACTCTGTAGTTTGTTCTGACGCCGGAATCCCATTGGATAACAACCGTTTTATCTGGCGACGTGCTGCTTCCTGGTCGGCCAATTTCCACGACTGTTCCAACATGTCCTTCCCCACTGTCCTGAGTTCCCCATTTCCAGTCTGGACCCCGGACCACTCGCATTCCTGGTTCCATGGTTGTTATTTACAAATGCAGCTACTACTTACACTAAAAATGACTAACTCAGTTAATACATCAGTTGGCCTACATGTTTATATATTTATATGCTGCAGTCTCTCAGTACTTCGAATAATGCCAGGTCTGATTTGCAGACTTAACTGATATCTTCCGGGTTTCAGCTGTCCCTGCTTTTAACTGCTGATGGGTCAAAATCGTCTTTATTTAAGGCACTGAAACAAAGAAAATTCAATAATGAATGTTGATGAACAGGGACATATTATTCAATAGATACCATAAAACAGGCCCAAGACACTTATGTAAGCAGCAAATTTGACAATAATTTAGTATTTGCATTTGAATGCTGCTTTTGTTCATAACATAATTCAAAGTGAGGGGTCGAGTGGAGATATTTAAACCTACTCTTGAGAACTGGTCATAGTTGTTAAAATGAAGGTTAATTTATGTCAAGCGTGTGCATTGTCCGAGCGCTTCACGCCCAGACGTCGCAAAAGCTTAAAAAAATTAACCCCTAACTGTTTGTTAACTGCCCGCCACTGAACCGTACTCCGTCTCGCACTTCTCGTGGACAAGGTGGAGTCACTGTTTTATTTGTAAACCCAAACCCTTGAAATACACCAAATATATCCATGATGTGTGTGCGTACAAATGCCTGGAGGGTGCAAGACAACAGATGTAAATGATGTATGCAGGACATGTGCACATAAGCCAAGTGGTGTAAACAAGTAGAGGGAGGAACCATGACTGATACGAGCATGTTAAATTGCGTGAAGGAAGGATAAATTGTACATTATTACAGGGTAAGAGGTACATGGGAAGGATATAGGATACCATTAACCTACAAAGGAGAAAACTGGATATATTATTACAACGTTTCACATGTATCCATGGTGTGTTAACGTGTCCAGAACAGCAGCCTGAATTCTAGACTCGTACCAATTTTCCATTGAAAGTCTTTTACAAAGGTACAACATTTAAGGACTTTCTCTGTTCTTAAATTAGCCACCAGGTGTTTTTGTCAGTATAAATAATGGACATTGTGGAAATTATTTTTTGGGGTCTGGGTTTTACCCTCTGCTCTTCAAATGAAAATATTAAGGGACAAATAGTTATAAAAGATAGTGTACATGATTTTCAAAATGTGACCTGTCAAAAAATAAAATTGGTACGAATATGGAATACCTCAGGCACCTAAACCGGCCAACTTAACTGGCCCACCCTGTCTATTGCAAGAGGTGTATGTACTTAGTAACACATACCTTCACTAATAACTGTCTATTTGTCCATTCCTTCTAAGTTTTCTATCATTTGTATCCTGTATTCCTCCCCCTATGTCTTTCCTAAACCAACGCCGCCATGTTGCCATAGGCTTCCCCTACTTTCCCCATTACGTCATTAGGAATCACCTTCTCACACAATCTCATCCATTCACTATCTCGCTACACTTCACCTCGTTCCTGTGCCATTTCTCTACCATCTTATCCTACTGATTCATTGATCTATCATTCATCTATTCCTCCCACAAGGGGGGGGGGGGCTGGGGGGGGGGGGGGGGGGGTCTCCATCCAATTATTCCGCAATTTTTTTCATTCATTCTCATCATTCTACCTATTACAGGGGGGGGGGGGGGATCTCCCCCTATCATTATTCCACATTATTAATCATTCATTACTATCATTCTACCTATTACAGGGGGGTTTGGGGGGTCTCCCCCCATCATTATTCCACATTATTTATCATTCATCATTTTAATTTATATAATATTTGTTTTAATATCATATTGTTACTATTTTCACTTTCATATCTATTTAGTACCTTGTCATAATAGGCCTACTACACATTTCCATGTCAAACATATGATTTGACGATTAGGTCGAGGTACGATTTCGCCCACTAAAAATGACGTCATCACAACTGGGTTTTCCCCCAACACTTTGACAACAAGACCAACTCATGTGATCATGCTCATTCACCCATAAACATTGGGATAAATAAAAATATTGTCTAAACTTAAATACCCCAATTTTCCAACAACTTTCAACAAGTCTTCATTGCTCAGTAGTAGAGCTCAGGACTGCTCTGCAGACGGTCGCTGGTTCGAGTCTTGCTCATGAATATGTTCATTGAATGTCACGTATAATAATCACATATATCTCTGTCTCTTCCAGATTGAACAGCACCTGACGTCAGATAGGTACAAGACATATCTAACAGTCAGATACTTATACGTCACAAGTCACATCAGAACTCTTCTATTATTTAAAATGAACCCCAAAAAGACTATAGTCTGTTCCACCAACCGTGAAACACTGTTTTTTCACGTTTTCTTTACTACCTTGATATATATTTTGTGTTCTTAGCGATACGGTGACTGCCTAGAAAACGACCTAATTTTATATGAAGTCAGTGATAATGTATTAAAAACAACTTACATCATGACGCTGAGGTGTTGTTTACTTAATGTAAGAAGTGCATAGCTAACTTGGCCAAACTGAACGACGTTGTATGTGAAATCTTTGCCATCATAATGGAATGACGTAACCGTGACGTCACGGTCGTCACGTGAAATTTCATGAATACACGTTATGAAGAGGTCAGCAGGTGTCAGGGTGTTCATTAGACCCAGCTAAGCACCGATATCTTATACTGTATGCCGCCCGTCTTTTATCATAGTACACAGAGCCCTTGTCATGGCCAGGCAGACAGTTTCATTCATGTAGCCTGTGGTCCAACTTGTCATTATAGACATCCGACATAAAAGGCGTAATTATCCAAAAGTAACGCATTTTATATTGCTAATTTTTATCCAGGTATCATATGTGTCTGAAGAACATTATTCATCATTGTTACCAGAGCCTGAGGTAAATCAAATTTAAACCAGTCTTTTGCACTGCCGGGAATCCTGTTCTAAGATGAGCTAATACATTTTGTCAACTTGTAATACGCGCGCGCAATACCCTGTCATGGGAGGCGATGTAGGCATGATGGCTCCATGGCAGCACAAACTGTGGGTAACAAAGCAAGGATTGCAAATTAAGAAAATGAAAAGCTACCATCCTTTTAATAGTCATTGTATTGAATTCATGAAATGAATTGTGATTTTATCATGAATACTCCATTTGTTTATCAACAAAAATCAAAAGAACTGGTACATTTAAATAATATATCAAGGTGTCAAACCCTTTTTTCAAACATTGGACTGTTGTAACTTCTAGCCAAGCTGAAACATTGTCCTATGAGGTTCGATCATTTGTTTATACATCGCCAATACTTTTTCTGTCATTGTGACCATGTTTAAAATTGGGTTGATGCATCTTAACCCATTGTTTTACGGAAATGTTACTAATTTTCCTACCAGTAAACTTGATGAACAGGATATGGTGAAACACGTTTCTTTCGTTTATACAGAATGATGATGCCAGGCTTTATTTTAACCACTTCATAGTTTCATTAGTGCTGTTCAACTGCATACATATATAGATATGCGGCGGATACATGTATCAAGTTTTATATCCACAGCCGGTGTGAATCTGTTCAAATTTGTAAAAATAAATGCAACTTTACTTGTCACCTTTATACAAAAGGTTGCAAAAATTTCTATGCGAATCTACGTATTCATGTGTCCGTGAAGCCTGTATAACCTGTATGTATATATATATATATATATATATATATATATATATATATAATGGCCCAGCCAGTGAGCAAAATGGAAGAGGATCCATACAACACATGACATATATTTGATAATATTTAAGACTTAAAATTAACTCCTTGTCTACCCAGGTCAAAAAACGGTATCATCAAATACATACAAAAGCCAATCTGCAGTAAAGGCTCAATATGTTAAGCCACTGCAGATTTGGCTTTTGAAGTTTTGTTTAAATTTCATTTTGCACACTAATTTAGCCAGCTGAAACCGTGTTTTGTTTCAAAATTTCAAAATTCACAAGAAAAACATTGGATATCGTAAAAAAATGTTTATTTTCGGTCATTTTTTCATATAAAATGCCAATGGCAAGGTGTGTAAATTTTACTAAATTACTAATTCCGTAAAATACTCTGATGGGTTAGGCCTATACTTCAATTATTATATCTAGACATAAATGATCAGTAAAATTAAATATGTACCTGTAGATCACATGGAAACATTATACCCTCAAATGGGGACACCCAGTAAATAGGTAAAAAAAACTGTTTTCCTTATTATTCTTTGCCTTAGCAGATGAATAAATAATTTTTTCACATACAAAAATTACATATCATCGTGTAAGATTTTTCCAGCTTGATTGAATACTGTTGGAATTAAAGCTTGAGGACAATTTATCAGGGCCTGGGTCATTTTCAGTTGCCTTACCCATATACTGGCTTCTTGCCACCCCCACTTATAATGAACTGGAATACTTCTGACCGTTCCGGGCGTAATTGCAGTGCGATACAGACAATCCCATTTCAAGGTTTGGATCAAGGGATACATTAATTATAATGTTTATTCCGGCCCGTAGATTATGCCTAAATTGAGGCAGAAATAAAATCATGTTTTCTGGTATGTGGACATAATCACTGTATACATGCGTCATATTTAAAAAAGGCAGTGATAATGAATATATATGTTTCTGATATTACCAATAAATTCAGAGCAGGTCTTTAGCAACACCAGAATTTCCTTTTCCATGGAAAATCGTACAAAACAAACCAACACAAGGCTAATCAAATATTGTGCTTGTGACAGAGGCATTTATGTTAACTTGGCCAGGAAAGGTAATGTATTCAAATGACTGTCACTGAGAAAATTGTTTATTCATTATTAACAAAAACAAGAGTTCACTAAAATTAAAAATGTTAACCCCTGCGGAGCTTGAAATTGACATTGGATTGAATGGACTGTGTGAACTCTGCTCAGAGAGCCGCCAGTGATACATTGAAAAAGGTGATGGTGCGTGGGGACGCGCCTGGAGAAAATTTATAGGGCACACACACGTGTACCCAAGTTTTGCCGTTTTAACCAAAAATATTGTGATTGTAATTAACACTGCTTGTAATCACTGATAAGTTCATAAGGATAGTAATCTTCCATCGATATTTAAATAATGGGTGGTGGTGGTGGAAAAAAAATACTTGAATGGTGTCACTGTTATAAGCACATTCGGACGATACATGGTTGTTTTGTGATGAATATCAACACCTTTTAAGTCGAGATGTTGCAGTTATTGTTGATGTAAATGTATCAGGTTTTTTCAAACTTATAAAAGTCTCCTATGACTCTGAAACAGCGTTTCCTAGGGAGAGAGCAGGGGCGCCATTCATCATTCATGTACAATCATATGATATAACAGGGGCTACATATATATATTAATGATAGTAACGTGCTAGCTGCTATTATTGTTTGACCACCTCACATCGCCTGACAGCGGGATTCTATCTCTTGCAAAATGGAACACTGCTTATGATGTCACGCGCGTGCGAGGCAGAATCTTGTCAGTTGACCAGGCACAAAATGTCGTAAACTTGTGAGTTTCTCCTGGATTTTGATTTTCGTTCATTACAGGCTATTCATCTTGGGTATTTGGCATTTTTCCTGTCAGAAAATTATGTCGCGTTCTCAATTACCTATGTACCAAAAATCTCTGTTCGTTCTCGATTCTTTTAAAAATGATCGTGAAAAAACAGTGTTTCACGGTTGGTGGAACGGACTATATACCTCATTTTATCTCTCTATTCCCATCAAATGTATCGCCCTCTTTAGGGCGTTCTGATAACCAGGGTGCCTGGCTGAGGTATTCTATATTCCCTCAAAAAAATTATAACATCGTAGTAACTAAGTCCCTTGACTTACAGCAATGACCCTGTGACTGGGTCAGCAATGGCCAACACTGGCAACAGGCTCTCTTAGACTGGCAGAGAAACATATCTGGATCTATACTCAAGTAAACAAACAAGACATCAGGAAAACAAATGCTTCCTCGTCAATATAATGTTTTTGCATATTGATTGAATATTTATGTTATATGATAATGCGAATATGTAGATGAAAACAAACTCACGAAGCGCATTCTCTGTGGATTGTACACCATTTTCTGTCTCCTGTCAGTGTCAACTGGATTTGGATCGAGAAACCCACAGGAACCGGAAATACCAGTAAAATGATAGGACACTTTAACATTACAGACCCGCACTGAATGAAAAATATATGTTCTCATCTGAGTCATACCTTTACGTTTACGAACAGAAATAAATTTGGCTATCACAGTGTAGTTACGTATTTTATCGACAATATGTCTAAAGGGTTAACAATTTTGTTTTTTAAGCAAATGTATTTTTGTGGTTTTGTTTAGGGCTGTTCCATCTATTGGCTGAAAAGGGAAATGGAAATAAATTTTGCTGATTTCTCAATTTACTATCCATAAACCAACGCATTATACACAGAGCGTATAATAATACAAAAGAATCTGTCAGTTACTTGTAGGGTCTCTCTTATGCTCTGATATTTAACTCAAAAAAGGTTTCAAAGTTTGCAAAACATGGGGGGATCAACTTTAAAATAGTAACAGCCTATCCCTGCACAGGGTCTATCTACCAACCCGAAAGGAAATCGGGACATGTGAACTATGACCTTGTTTGTTATCCATGGATTACGGAGATACTGGAAAGTTCGCACAAATATTTTCAAGTTTGTGCCAGAGAATATAATAATACTCCCGTAAAATTGCAAGAAGTCGATTTTCCTGCGTATTATGAGAAAGATCTGCAGTTGCCGTGAAGTGCCGAAAATCGGATCGCACCTGCTAATACCCTCTTTCGGGTCTCACTGATTGCCATATTTGAAAGCAGACGGCCGGGCTGAAGTGAGCCGCCATTTTCATGTAATTGTGTTTGTAAATTGTCAGATTTTGTCCCGTTTTCGGATCCTCCAGGATGGAGGAGACGAAGATAATATACCATATTGATGATGAGGATACCCCGTACCTTATCAAGCTCCCAGTACCAGCGGATAGAGTCACACTGGGAGACTTTAAGAATGCCTTAAACAGGCCCAACTACAAATTCTTCTTCAAGTCAATGGACGATGATTTTGGGTGAGTATAGAGCAGGATTTAGCCCTTGTATACAAAATAAACCATCAACTCTGCATGCATTTACCATATCTTGAAAATGTATAATTGTCATGCTGAACATAAGACCAGTGATCAGTACCATATTGTTGGTTTTACGCTTTGTTTACACGTTTGTTGTACGGGGTTCACACCTCGAGTTAGGAGCCCGGCTTGCATGTTGTCTTTGTCTATCCAGGCAACCAAGGCCTGCGGTAGCCACCAAGAGTGAATGAAAAAAATATATCTGACATTCTGCATGCAGGGTACCAGTACACATATTCGCTTTGAATTTAAGCCCTACTTGTAACTGAAAAGGAAGGGGACACCAAATTTCATTAATGCCTCAAATGTTATTTGGATACGTTTCTGATTCTGTTTTAGGTATTTATGTAAAATTAAACTAATAGAATACATATAATTTCTATTGACATACGTAGATCCTTTAATATTGCAGATTTAAAGCAAGGCAGTATTGTCACAAAATGTCAAATAATGCTTGCAGCCAATGTCATGACAGATATATGAGCGGCATTGTGGCTGTCTTTTAGGTCAAATTACCCTGGCACTTAGTGAAAAGCACACCCTGTCACCAATATGTTATAGTTGGCATCTGAACTATATAGAAAGGTGCAAAAGTTCAAAAATCAGATTGTTTTTAAAAAAAGTTTTAAGAAAATAACAATTGAAGTACCTTAACATTGAAAAAAAAGATGTGACCACTGTGCTTACATTTATGATTTTGTAGCAAACTTCATTTTTATAGGATTGCAGATCTGTGTAATTAAACAGTTCTTAGCATAAGCCTGCTGCCCACTGGCAATTTTGTTGCGATGTGACTAAAATTGCAAGGGATCTGCAACTGGTAACTTATTATAATTGCATGTGAATTGCAAGTGACAGTCCTTGGAACATGACTTGTGAGTGCCATTCACAGACAATCGCAAAGTTCCTGCCATGTCAGAAACCTTGCTGTTCCCTTGCCAACTGAGTTTTAATGTGACGTGATGTTGCCTGTAGTCCACTTTCCCTGATAAAACAATTTCAGAATTGATGTTGATGTGGAAACAAACACCCTGTCTGTGTGAGACTTCACCAGAATACCCCAACCAAAACCATAAACCTAACTTCAGGCAATGAAGAGATAGGTGTGGTATTTTGTTGTTCAGGTGAATTCTGCCAGGTGTTGTGATTGTTTTTATAGATTATATTTGTACATACACCAATTTATCTTCTCTAAATCTAATAAACAATGTGACCTTGAGTCTGTAACTGCTCTCTGAATACCAGTCACAAGCAGTCGCAGACTGTCTGCGACTCTCTATGACTGGTGCATGTAGTGGCAGCCGATTATCATTCACAAGCAGTCGCAGGTGATTGCCGACTGGGCGGAAGGCTTTAAACCTAAATAAAACAATACACTTAGTAACACAAAAATGATTTTAGACATGTACGAAGGAGAGAGAACATTAATGTGAATAAGAAAACAAATGGGCTGGCCATTTTACATTAGAGTTACCATATATTCATCGTAGAAATTATGGCCATCTTCATTAACAGTGCATGAAGAGTTAAATAAATTTTACTATACAATATGACCTGGAGTTGATGGCTCAAAAGGATATTTTTTTTTGTAAAGAAGAAAGAGATTCTTTGCGTTTTTGTGAAGGTTTATGCAGACATAATGAACATCACACACTTTACTTATCACACAGGACTGTTCGTGTGATTATCATAGATTCCTTCTCTCAGTGATTAGCTGTGAAATTTGCTGGTGGCCCCCATTCTGCTCCATTTCAGTGGCAGATTCCCTTTGAGTGGACTGTAACCCAACTGTTTTGTAGCAATTGCTGTTAGTTTATGAGCCAACAGTTGATAACACTTCATTGTTGACATGGTGAAACAGCAGAATAAAAATCCACCCTAGTAAAAGCAGCTAGACCTACTGGCCAGTAAGGACCACTCAGTCTTTTTCACAAGTAGGTTAAAGAGTAAGCAACAGTGGGAAGCAGTCATGGCTACAGGCTCAGAAGTGTCTGTTTACAATAAAATTACAGACGGATAAGTTGACTGGCCCTATTCAATTTGGAATATGGTGAATGTGATGGACAAACCCACCACAAGTGGGGTGGTATTGCACTGAAGGAAACTTAAGAGGCCACCAGAGGGGGCCACTTGTAGTGCATCGTTACTGTTACAGTATTAGAATATATCTCTTATTCTTCGGCTCTCAACAAAATTTGGTAAATGTTTAATGTTAAAAGTGGGTGATGGCTGTGCAACAATTCTATGTTAATAAACATACCATTTCACAATATGATTAGTTTACATATATGTACTGAATTGTTTTTTTTTAATCTTAGACTATTCACAAAAAATGACATATGTACCTTGACCAATGGGCAGTAAATATTTGAATGCATGGGAATTAAATACCCCTACCCTCTTAGAACACACTTGGCATCATTATAAACACTACAGCACCAAAAGCCTGCATTACTGGGGCACAGCCAGAGGAGTTGCATGACAATGGATGAGTGTCACAACCATCAGTTATTGATTCTGTGCCTATTATTGGTGAGAGACATTTTGTCTTAATAGTTATTATGGCAATATAATTGTACTAACAGGCCAAAACTAAAAGGAAAACAAATTTCAGTGTTAACAAGAGCTGTGTTAGAGTCAGGTGTAAGTGATTTTTAATCAAAGGCCAGAAAGGATTTGCATGGTTTCTGTGTGTAACAAAAGTATGCTGGTCTATTGGTCGATTCTATAGGGAGTACCTTTGTACTTAACACAGCTTTATATTACGTAAGAAAGATATTGTTTTTGGCTCATGATTGTATCTTAGCATTGCAGTGATGTTTGTTCCTGTCGACCTCGTCACTCTTTCAAGACCTGACAATTTACATATATAATACATACCTGTGTGTCAGTGTATATATGTTATGTTATTTACTCACGGCACACCTGAGTTGTAGCAGTAATATTAATGAGGTTTACCTGTGGAAGCATATGTTGCAATCATGCCAGGGCTGGCAGCAGTAACTCTGCTGTCACTGGTTATTCAGAACAGATACTCAGTACAGTGACTGGTGCTGTCATTTCAAAATTAGGTTCTCTCTACATCAGGGACTGCATTTGACAAGAAAAAAACTATTTTAACCAACCCATTTGGTAAAGCCATTTTAAAAGTGTTTTACCCAGAGCTTTGCCTAACATATTACCCAAGCTTTTTCACATGTTTATTTGCTTTTATGAAAGAGGACCCAAGCTTAATCTTTTCTGATTGGTCAGCAGATGTTATACTCACAGTTTGTGAATGTTGATAGCAAACCAGGCAGCTCTTACCTGTGAATGTCTAAAAGAAGCCATTCAACCCTGGCACTTAAACTCTTGTTTTGCTGTGCTGAGCTCATCACTCCAATCAATTTGGAATAAGGGGTAAAAGCCAGGAATTCTTTCCTCAGAAATACTGGGTTTTGCCAAAGTATTGGTTTTAATAAACCTGTAGCCCTACCCTACATTTTAACAAACAGACAGAAAACTGCCAGTTTAAAGAAATTTATGGGATGAACTAATAATCTAACTAATATGATTATTACAATCCATTTAATAATCAATTCATTCAAAGCCACTCATACATCAGTCATTTAATCAGGAATGATAAAAACAGTATTTGAATTATGCCTTTACATTTGTAAACATAATTCCTGACTGAGGACAAATAAACAATACCCCTGATGTGATAACTACAATTGCTTTTAATTAAGGAAGTTATCTTATTAATTCCCTCACAACATATTCTTGTCAGGCAGATTTTTCTAAAATTTAAATATATATGTCAGAGACGAGATTGAAATCCAGGCAGATTTTAAATTCGCCTAGCAAGATTGCAACTATGATATTGCTTAGGTGAAATTAAAATCCATCGGGCCAGGATTTTAATCTCGCCTAGGCGAGTTTTAAATCCATCTGTTATCATCCAGGCGAGTTTAAAATCTGCCTGATATCACTAAGGCAAGTTTAAAATCTGCCTAGGCTAGATTAAAATAGTGATCTGATCTAATTTCCTAATATATTATGCATTGTAACTGACATATGAAAGATGTTTTCAGTCAGATTTTCAATATTTTAACACTGAATGATTAAATATAGTTCACAGGTAACATTGAAAGGATTATCATTTAGATATCAACACTATCAATTTGCAGCTGGCGCCATCTGTGCACCATTGTAAAAGTTAAAATGTATTGGGAAAATTAGGGCACATATTATTTATTCACATGGTTGTTACCTGTTTCCACCAAAGCTGATTAAAATTTGAAAGTCTACAAAACTGCACATGGCCATCCATGTTTAAACTAATTTTTTGTGACTAATGAGTGTCCTTAGAATTGATTCAATTCTTTCTTGTGAAGTAAATTCCAGACTTTAAAAAATGAAATAAAAACGCTTTTACCAAAATGGATGTCAGTGAATTTCCGCAAATAAAAGAAAATTGTAGCTTGCCATGTTTGTTGCCAGCAATGATGTTTCTAAGCAAGTTGAGTGGTCCAATAGTGATCATTTGAAGAAGATTCTGGGGATATACACAAAAAAAGCTTCGACATCATGAACTGCTTTCAGTCTGTAAGGTCGTAGAGCTCACAGAGGACTTATAGATGGTACATGAAAAATAATATTACTGAAATTCATAGATTTGGAGGATAATATTTAATATTGATTGCTATTTAATTTAGGGCTTGCAATTCAATGCATTTATTAGCTCAGCTGACTATAAGTCATCTGAGCTATAGTCGTGGTCCATTGTCCGTCGTCTGTCCGTCCGTCTGTAGATGTGGCACGTTTTGAAACCGTAAGACCTAGGAATCCCAAATTCAGCATAATGTTAGATGTCCCCAAGATCTCCTACCAAGCCGAAAACTGGGTCTTTGCCACTTCGTTCCTTTGAGAAATTAAGGAAAAACCTCAATTTTTTATTAAAATCCTATTTTCACACTTCAGGACTGCCTAATATCAAAACCACTCATCTGTTTTTCCTCATATTTACCATAAATATTCCTCTATATAGTTTCTATGTACATGCCAGATATTAAGTCAGTATTATATAATTTAAAAAAGTTATGGGCCCAAACAAAATGGACTTTGTAAAAAATCAGGAAAAATAATAACTCACTTAACATGAAAAATTTTGAAACTAGAGTCTATTTTATCAAGTATATAACTATGTTTAATTAAGATTCAATTGTTTACCCAAAATTAGATCTGAATTTTGTAAATTTTTTAAGTTATTAGCATAAAAAAAAAATCAGTACCTTAAATTTTGCCCAACTTTGACCATGGCACGTTTTTTTCCTGTAAGCACCATTGATTTAATTTTCACAGCATGTAATCATAAATATTTAGTTTGTCTAAATCTGAAATTTGAAAATAAAAGCTTGAAAATTAAGCTAGTTATTGATTTTTTTCTGTAGTCACTTGCTTTGATTACAGATGCAGGGTCCCACTCCAGGTCACTGGAAGTCAGCTATGCCAGGGTTTCTGATTTGTTACAGTCACTGGGGGAGATCCCCTGCTGTGACAGGTGTACAGTTATCTCATATCACCACCCCGATCACCCCCCCCCCCCCCCCCCCCCCCCCCCCCCCCCCCCCGAAAACCAACCCACCAAGTGTTATGCAGTAATTGTTATTGTTTTCACTGTATCTTCTTAATTGTAATGCTGTTTCCACTCCGATATGCAAAAACTTTCCTTGAAAAAATAATTCAAGGTGTAATCCGGAAAAATGCAATGTTGTGTAATGTAGCATTTTTAAAGAAATCAATTTTCTTTTAAATGATTTTAACAAATATAAATGAACCCATCAGTATGCTTAAATTATTATAAAATATGAAGCACATTATGGATAAATAAAGACACAAAAATTGTGAAATCTAAATCAAATATTATTTTTAGATATTTATTGTTTTACAGATTTAAAAGATATATTTTTGTGGTAAAAAATAAATAAACATTTGTATGCATGATGTGGTGTTATCTGACAAGATTGAGATTTATGATGATGCAATTGAGAATTATGAATCAACTTTTATATTCAGATATATATGTTATATTGGAAATGTATAGAAATATAAACTTAGATTAGAAAATAATTGATGTGATAAAAAAATCAGGATTTAATACAAACATTTGTTCATTATTTTCCTGCCTCAGCAGAATTTGAGATCAGGCTTTGTTTGCCCTGTTTTATGTTGTTAATTAGCTATATTTCAACTGTATACATTTCATAAAAAAATACATATATATTTAATAATATATATTATACAAAAAAATAGATTCAATTGAACAAATGTGTAAACTACTGAAATGTCAACAGTTAATCGAAAAGCCAACTAATGATCATGGTAATAGTACAGATCATTTGTTCACAAACTGCTCACATGCTTTAGTTTCAACATTAGGAAACACATAGTCAGGTCACAAAATATTTTTTTGCAACAATTTCTTGTTAATCAATACAAACCAATCATATAAACCAACCATGGCCTTTATTACCTCTTCCTCTTACACTTTATCTCCATTAGATATTATTTAGATTTTTACCTTTAAGGTTAACGTCAGCTGAGCACAGTGACCCATAGGTCCCTTGTTTTTCAATACATATAACACCCTTATTATACATATATGTATGTATATGTCAAGGTCCAGATCTTGACCAATCGTTGATTGGTCCACACCAGATCACAATCAGGATTTGGTCTGGCCTTGACCCCGATCAGGATCTGTTCCAGCCCTTGTCCAGACCAGATTTTGATCAGAGTTTAGGCCTGAACCCTGATTGGGATCTGGTATGGACCATTTCCTGATTTAGATTTCATGGCAGACTAGAGAATGATTTTGGTGTAAACATTATATTCCATAAGGGAAAGACTTAAAATAATAAATAAAATTGTGCAAAAAAATTTGTTTAAAAACAAAAATAAATATATGTAAGTTGTTGTTCATGTGTTAATGAAAGTAAAAATTATCCATATTTGAAAAATGGGGACTGAAAACTTCATATTATACTTAAATTCAGGTGTAAGTGATCCATGTAACATTGCGTTTCTACCTAAAAATACATGAAATATATACATTTACATAAACGATGAGTCAGCTGAAACTAGTTCAGTTGTTATATAAAAATGGAATAAACAATCTGATGAAAAAACTGGAAATAATAAATTAACTTGAAAAATAATACAAGGACTTGAAAAATAATTCAAATGAATATGATCACTCAAAATTAATCAAACTTAATATAAGTTGAGTTATTAAGGTAGAATTATTAACACTAACAACAAACTAAATTTAGATTTTATTTCTTATTCAGTTATAATTTGAAGACATCTTTTCAGGAATCTTGTGTGTGTGTGTGTGTGTGTGTGTGAATGTAAACTGTGTGATATTGGTATGAATAATAATGCCATGCCAGAATGGTGTTATTTCCACCCCTGTGTGATTTACATGCAGTAAACACACCAAGAAATCTGCATTGTTTCTGCCATTTTCTGTTTCTTCAGCTGTCAGCAGGGGATTGGTTGCTCTAGGCCGCTTCTTCCAAAAACCTGTTGTGCATAACTTGTCAGCATTAAATCTCTGCCACACCTGAAGAATATTAATATACATGTCAGGTGAATATGTTTAGGAAGGAATGTGGTGCTGTGAGCAATAATTCAGGGGTAACAAAAACATAACATTATGGTGTATTGTGATATGTTAGTCCTAAGTCAAACCTGTGTTCCTGTGTTGTATTGAGCTTGAGTTTGGGTGTGGTAGGAGCACTATTAATATTATAATTGTGTTATCCCATCAGTTGGATGAAAGTGTCCTTATTTTAATACTGTTTGGGGTTTAACTTGTGTTTCAGCATATAAATATATTTATGTCATAATATAGTAACAAAAAACTTTTGAAGAGATAAGAATGGCTATACTCAGGAAATTATTAATGATTCTTGGTTGGCATTAGTTGCTTTATTCCTGTTCCAACCCCCCTCCCCTTGTTATCCTGAAATCCAGTGAGTTCAGTTCCTAACTGAACCTTATTTAATTTGTTGAAAACCTGATACCCAGGAAAAAGTTATTTCTTACATAGGCTGATCAACTTTGAAAAACCTTAAATCCAGGAAATTCACTTTGCCAACAGTCTACTCCGGTCCATGAATAAACAAACCCTAAATATCCAGGAACTCAGATCTCAACAGATTCTTTAAAAAGGCCAAATCCAGGAAATTATATATCTAATTTGCCTACTACATGATACATATCTTCACCATCCTGAAGTCGGTGCTCACCATTCAAAAGCTATGGACCTATCTTTGAAAAAAATGAACTAATAAGTCTGTTGGGCGTTTCATAAGCGGTGTGACAACAAACCCATAGGGTGCTTGATGGTCAAACAAGCCCACGCGGTCAGAGTGAAGAACAGAGTGTAAAAACAAGAGCATAAACACTGGTTAATGGCCGCTTTCAGCCAAGCTTCTCATCTTATCCTGAGAAGTGATGCCAGCAGCTGCTGTACTGGGCTGTATTCAAGTCAGATTAAAACCTCTATGAGGTGTTATGGGTAAAGAAAGAGCTCTTTTAACACACTAGATGATTTAAAAGGCTTCTGATTTTGAATCAATATTTATTGTTGCTGCATCAGTGTTTTTGTGGTTGCCATGGCGCCATGAGGAGTGATGATGGTTGAAGCAGCCTGCTCTGGCATCTTTATTCTCTACTTTGGGTCTTTAATTGCCTCACTTGTGCAGACTTGAACAAGCGGCAGAGGGGGTGCAGTGAAAACGTGTTGCACAGGCATTTAATATATTTTTTCCTTCTGTCATCCATCTATCTGTTATTCAGGATGAACTGGAAATCTAATCACCCAGCATTTGTAAAAGTAACCTTGGTCACAATCTTATAAAATGCTCGAGATCAAAATAATTGACTGGTTCAAGTCCCACCTGTACCACTGTGACCAAAGTGAAGTTCTGGAAAACCAGACATTTTATATCAAGCACAAACATGGGCAGAGAGGGAAATTAAAAAAAAAAAAGAAAACATGTCAGTCCCTGTAAACCTCTCCTCCTTACCTGGAGGAAGCTAAATTAAATTGAAATGAAAAAAGGTGCATGCAAAGCAGGTTGTATGATAATATTAATTATAATGAGTCTGTATAATAAATGATTCATTCATTTTGAATAATTTTTTCATAAAACTTGTTAATTAAATGTTATAAGTAAAAAACAACTTATTTATACTTATTCTTAATCAGTTTATGTCATGAAATTAGGATGGCAATATGACATGACCAACAAAGTGATCATTACTCTATGTTTTTGACTGCTAGTAGGTGTAAAAATATGTATTACGGCTCACTGGGTGATCTGTTAATTTAAATATACTATAGACTCACTTTTATAGAATATTTAAGACTATCATACATCATCAGACAGCCTAGAAAGTGGATGAAATCTTTCTGGTTAGTATTTTCAACTTGAACATTATAATAATAAACCAAGGTCAGAGAACGAGATTTGTCAATTTTTCAAGAGGTATGGGGTTTTAAATGAAGTAAGTCATTGCCAGCCATGGTCTGTCTCAATAGACCTTCCCCCTTTTCCAAATTAATGCCAAAAGCCCTCTGGCACACCCAAAACATAGTTCTGTTGTTAAAAAATAGTGTTTGGAATAGCTTCCTTGATTGTAATCCATCTTTGACAACATACCAGCAACCAATGATCAGTTTTAAGTTGCTTTTGAGGAATGCTGGGAATCAGTTGTAATTTCATGAACAAACATCAGCAAAAATTGGTTTACCTCAATTAGTCTGAAATTTCTTATCAAATAGAGACCTGTGCCTAATAGTGGCTGATATATCTTATATCTCTGTAATCTGCATTAGTGGATAGATGTAGGTAAAGGTGTTGCCGTGTAAATCAGTTAACGAAAAAAATGTTTTAAAAAAAAATTGCATGAATTTTCTATCATTATAATAAAGCCCAACCTTTGTGAAAAACTCTGTAACAAACAGTCATGGCAATGCAAGATCAATCATTGTATCCGCCAAAACATAGTTTTGCGGATACCATGTTTTCAGCTGCACGCCGCCGCCGCGTAGGTGTCCGGAGACATCCTCCGTAACCGCTGGGCGGAATTTTACAAAACCCGGGATTATGTTTGGGTCACATGAAAACTGCTGCGCCCCGATTTTGTTTTGACCTCTGACCTTTCCTCTGCGCTCTGCGTCCGTTTGTGCGTCTGTTTCCACACATAAACCCACATATCTCGGGAACCGTTTGACGATCAGGAAATTTTTTTTGCACAAATGTAGCCCTTGGAGAGCTTTATTTATATATAACATGCACAAAAAATGGTGGCACCACCTGCAACCATGTTTGCACTGTGTCCATCTGTTCGTCTGCCTTGGGTTAAAATCACTCATATCTCTGCAGTGACTTGACTAATTCACCTGAAATTCGGCATGCATACACATCCTGGATAGCTTTTCTGATTTTATGACAGGTGGCGCCACCTACATTCACGTTTACGCTGCAGACATCCAAGCTCATATCTCGGGAACCGTTTGACCGATCAGGAAAAATTTTTTTGCACAAATGTAGCCCTTGGAGAGCTTTATAACATACACAAAAAATGGTGGCACCACCTGCAACCATGTTTGCACTGTGTCCATCTGTTCGTCTGCCTTGGGTTAAAATCACTCATATCTCTGCAGTGACTTGACTAATTCACCTGAAATTCAGCATGCTTACACATCCTGGATAGCTTTTCTGATTTTATGACAGATGGCGCCACCTACATTCACGTTTACGCTGCAGACATCCAAGCTCATATCTCGGGAACCGTTTGACCGATCAGGAAAATTTTTTTGCACAAATGTAGCCCTTGGAGAGCTTTATAACATACACAAAAAATGGTGGTGCCACCTGCAACCTTGTTTGCACAGTGTCCATCTGTTCGTCTGCCTTGGGTTAAAATCACTCATATCTCTGCAGTGACTTGACTAATTCACCTGAAATTCGGCATGCGTACACATCCTGGATTGCTTTTCTGATTTTATGACAGGTGGCGCCACCTACATTCACATTTACACTGCAGACATACAAGCTCATATCTCGGGAACCGTTTGACCGATTGGGCCAAAATTTTGCATGTGTATAGATCTCACATAGCTCTTCATCATACGCAAAACTGGTGGCGCCACCTGCAGCCATTTTTGCACAGCTCCTGTCTGTTTGTCTGCCATGGGATAAAATCATTCATATCTCGGCAGTGGATTGACATATCTGCCTAAAATTTTGCAGGTTTATACATCCCCGACAGCTCTCTTGATTTTATGACAGGTGGCGCCACCTTCAAGTTTATGCAGCAGACATCCAAGCTCATATCTTGGGAACTGTTTGACCGATTGGGTCAAAGTTTTGCATGTGTATAGTTCTCACATAGCTCTTAATCATACGCAAAACTACCCGTATTCTAGTTGGATCATCATCATCTGCATCATTTATTATAATTGATCATTGGTTCCAACAGTATTGGAAAACTTAGAATATTGTAGCATATGACGTAAATTGCCATGGTTATTAGCTGAAGCCTGCAAATGTTAAGAAATTTTGTACATATGTCTTGGTTTATATAAGGATAAGTAGGAGATCTCTGACAGTCATAGGAAATTAAAGTGTTTTAGAGTGATTGCAGAAAATCAGACATTCGCAAACAGTTGTAAACAACTGTAACATTCCATCGTGTCTTCTGAGAGGTTGTCTTACAAGGTGACATGCTGGACTTTCAATGTTCACAACTGTCTCAGGTTCTCATTAATCCTGTGTCAAAATGAAAATTAAACTGTGAGGTCTTTTGTGGTGACCTCTTTGAGTGACAGCTATTTGACTTTTTTATAGCTCTGTGATTCAGGTAGGTTTACATAAGACTATGAGAATGTGTAAATATTGACTTTGTAATTCTGAGTTTAAACTGTTTCTTTTTCATTTCAGCGTTGTTAAGGAGGAAATTATTGATGAAAATGCCCACTTGCCTTGCTTCAATGGAAGAGTTGTATCATGGGTAAGTCTTGTTTGTTTTTATTATCCTGGGAAAATACGTTATTTTGCTGGTGCATGGAGTATTGTATTGTCATCACAAATGCCTACATAGATGTGTGGACTAAATATCACATAAACATAGAAATAATAAATATAAATGAATTGGGATAGAATTTCAGTGAGACATTTAAGAGTCTGAAATTTTCCTAGAAATTCCTGGATATTTTCATGCCTAGAAACAGTGACTGCTGATTATTTCAGTTAGTTTGTTCATTACATTAGATATGTCAGTACATATATGTTAGACTGACCTAAAGAAGTTTATGGTAAGCAACACTGACAAACTCAGGTAGGTGTGTAAATTTGTAAAAGACACTATATTCTGTGCTGAGGATTGTATGTCATTGTGGTCATAAAGAACAAAGTTTGTACCTGGTCTAATATTCAAGATATAATATAAATATTAAATTCTGGTGTGTCTGAACATTTACCTAATGATCTTATCCACTTTTTGTTTACCAGTTTCACTTCTCCAAACTCTTCACTGTACAGGTTTATCTTTTATTTTGGTCAAATTCCGACACACTTTCCATTCACATTACAGAACCATCTTGCTCAGCTTTTGATGTATATTTACAAAACTTGTCAACAGTGAGTACATGTTGAGGGTTTGAGTCAGGTAACATTTGGTATTCATAGAACTGATTATTAACTTGCAGTATGTTTGATGGGCAGTTAAAGGTGCCACCCCAGAATGGGACTGCTGAAGGACCAATCTAGGCGGTTAAGGGATCAGCTTGTAAGGGGGGGGGGGGGACGTTAATACACCACCCATACATGTAACAAAGGCTCAGAAATTTAGATAAAGTGGTAACACGTTCATCCCAGCAGTTTCTTTTTCAGTCAGTTTGCCCAACTGATAGTAAAATTTGTTATTCACTCAGAGGATGACAGGCTCCAGACCACTTGATGATTCAGTGGTTAATTTGTAATAGACAACTGGGATCAAGAATGTTACATGATGATTGACAGGTCCGGGTTCTTAGGGGATCTGTAGTCATCAAACTGAGCGTGTTCCATTGATTGACAGGTCAGAAGTGGGGTTAATTGGCTCGGGATATTAGATTGACAGTTTCAGACCGATACTACTGGTATTGATTTGAACGTAAGTTTGTGACGAGAGTATTTTTGGAGACCAGCTAGAATTTCTTGGAGTCTTAATACTGGTTCACTATCTGAGGATCACAGCAAAAAAAACAGTACTTAAGGCCCTGCTTATTCAGTGGGTTCCCTATAGTAATCACCCTGTCCAGTTATAAATACATAGTACTAGTAGGGGTGTGACACTGCTTCAAATGCTTGATGCATTGAATTGTGTCCCCTTGATTTATTCATAATTGATTAATAACCTCCAAATCAGTAGAGGCTATTTATCATGCATGCGCCTTACATCTAGTTTCAATGCTGTCTTGTGTACTGCTTGACTTGGAAAGAAGCAAAAATGGTGGTGATAAACAGGAGGTTGTTCCTTTACTTGCTTAAAATTATTACATAACATCTATTATATTGAAAAACATGCTTTATATTGAAAAGAAAGTCTGAAACTTACTACTAAAATAATAATTGAATCCAAGTTAAAGAACTTAGTTGTAATGGAGTTTATTCACAGGCCCCTCACAAATCACAGGCAGGCCTATATAATATAGAAACAAATGATTGGTTTCACAATCTGCTTTTGTTTAAAAATTGCTGATATTCCTTGATTGAAATATGTCTAATATGATTTGCTTGTTTACATATAAGTAAAGAAGTTCAGTCTGTCACTTAATTAAGAATTGCGGGTTTATCATCATTTAGCATCTTTGAGGTGCTCAGCTTTGGTGGTCAAAAGACATAAACCTGTACAATATTCCAACCAGAGGCTGGACCAGCAGTTGAGATCATTGACCAGAGGCTGCTGAGTGAGTCAGCACAGCCAGTCATTCTGCTGATCCAGCTCATCTACCAGTCCTAATCCCCAGCCTCTCATAGTAACCCAAAAGGAGGAGGGTGGCATAGCTTCTATTTTTAATCCCTCATTGCTATTACCAGTGCCAGCAGTTGTCTTGGAAACCAGACAACATAAAGCTATATATTTGTATTGACAGCATGGAGTGTAAATATTGAATTAGGTCATCTTTCATTTGTGTCCATATGAAGTCATTACATTTCTTCTTGTTATGAACTTACAATGCAGTTGAATGTAGAATAAATTGGGTTAGAATGTTATAGGGTTAGAATGTAATATTGATTTCCCTATATTGATAAGAAGCTTTCACACAAGATTTTAAAAACAATATCACACAAGTTATGTTATCTTTCACAGATTATATATATTTGAAGGGACAAGGGTCTCTCATTTATTAAGATAACCAACTTCTAAAACACAGGGGGGGGTGAACTCGAAAATTTTATAGTTTTGTCGTTATCTCATTCGTTAGGTGTACTTTAACGAGAAAACAACGAGAATAAAACGAGAAAACAACGAGCGTAACTCGAAACCCTTCGTTGTTGTCTCGTTATATGTATCCACATTTTAAGTAACGAAACGGCGTTAACCTCTTTCGTTGCCGTTTCTAATAAGGTTCTTTGAAGCATATAATGCCAATATTCCTATACTTTTATCAATCCCGTGCTAGTTGTGAGAGATTATAACCATTTCTTGGGCTTGGGATTAAGAGAGAGAGAGAGAGAGAGAGAGAGAGAGAGAGAGAGAGAGTGCCTTTCCCCTGATAATCTTCATGATATGTAAGCTGGTTTTAATGTGCATACATAAAAGCTTCACTTGACGCAATACAAAGCGTTCCTCTATTTACAAGATGGAAGTCCTTGTTGGTGTCTTGCTACCAAATCATGTTAACAAACTATAAACATTGTTTTAAAAGCAACTTTTTGATGACGATTGAGACCGAAGCAAAGGGAATACTTTTACATCAGTTTTGGAGGGACTGTATACGAGCTTATATTGTGAAGTGTCTGAATTATTCTTGTCAGTGTCAAAATGCCGAACTTCCAAAATTCCTCATCTATATTATCAGATGAATAATAATAAAAAAACACGGCAAAGAAATAAAGCATTTTTGTTAATTTTTAAATATCCGTCAATCATAATCCAAAAAGGCCATCTGTAGGCAAACAATACGGAACTATACGAGATTGCAAACGGCAGAAGAAGGCATTGCTGGATTTACTTGTGCAAACAGCTACTTCCGGTCATTCTCAACACGGGTTCGTGTCCGGCGTTCATGGTGATCAAAAGAATGGTTTCACTTAATGGCTAGCAGGTATTAAGCGAGATTTGTAAAGCTTTAACATTTACGATGTGTGCTCTGCTACAGGATGTCTCAAAATGTCTGAAAGTTAGAAAAGCTCATAACAATAAATTGCATATTTAGAAAAAAATAGGCATTCCATGATTGTAGACCAAAAGCGATTTGGTTAAACATTCTTTAAAGGGGCCCAATCACCTATAAAGCATGTTGAATAAACACGAAAAATAGATATTTCTCTTTAAAATAAATCTGTACTTGCCAAAATTTTCCCTTGAAATTTTTTAAAACAGTGGACCAAAGTTGTAAACATAAACACAGCATATGCATCGCCGGGCCACAACATGTGTACACTTGGAGATGCCCTGACTGACTTGGCCTAAAAATATAATACATGTTCCCACTGGTTGAAACATCACGTTTGCGCCTCACATTCAGACTTCCGGTTAGACAGCCTTGTTATGGTAAACAGAAACACACGTACTGTGTTTACAAACACGCGGAGTCATATGAAGTTTCAAACAACCGTAGACTGAGACTGAGACTGTGTGCTGGGATGGTGTAGGCCCGAAACTTTTGTAAAAAGCAAAACTGAATTGATAGTGTGAAAGAACACTCATAATATAGCTTCTGATTATGTCCCTTAACTTCAACACCTTTAATGTGTGTTTTAAATCATGATTATTTGTATTATATTTATAATGAATAACATCAAAATGGTGTTGTATGGTGTTATAAATCCTGTTTTATTTCTTATTGTGTAATTGTAAAGGTTGTTTCCATATGCGCGTGTATGCAAACTGGCAGACGTATATTTGTGTACAATGGTATCGAGCAGGCCTTCTACAAAAAAAAAAGTGTGATGTGATTTTAGCCCGAATCCCTGAGTTCACGCACATACTATGCGTGAAAATCGCTCCTGTGACGATTTTCACGTATACATGTGCACGCACAGTCGCAAATACGATGATGAATACATGGAAACACCCTAGTTGACAAATCATATATGAGCGATGTTTTACACATATACGCGCACATGGAAAAACATCTATGCTTACGGTTGAAATGAACGCTTATTCTGAGATTATTATGTATGGGAGAAAAAAACACATGCACATTTTCTACTTATATGTATACAAATTATCCGTTCTTCGTTTCAAAACTGAGATGTGATATCAGTATTATAAAATTTGTTTAAAATACGTTTTAACTAGTTTTATATTGTTTCAGGAAAACTATCTTTATTATGATTACATTCCCCTCGGTCATTTAAAATTGGTTCTATCGATAATTATACGTGATGGAACGTTTTGCAGTAAATTATATTTTATACCGATATATTTATCGTGGATTTTACACACTAATTGTTCATTGCATAAATTACAGAATTAAATATTACAATCAGGGACTATTTGCACAATGTCCATTTACAATAAGGGACTGAAGGGACATTCTCAGCTCGTCTTTTATTATATGGCTGATTTTGCCTCTTATTTTCCATTCTCATGCAAGCAATACAGATAAATGCAACACAACAACAATATCCTTATACCGGTATGCATTTAGAAAATATTTGCACCATAATCACGAGCAATTTTCCTCAGTTCATTGGTTTGTTAGGTGCTATAAACCTTCATATGATTCGGAATGTGGTCCAGGTATGCGGTCGCGGATAAAATACATGTATGTGTAATATATATATATATATATATATATATATATATATATATGTATATATATATATGTATATATATATATATATATATATATATATATATATATTACGACTATTTTCCCTGTAATGTAAAACATGACTGGATAAGATTAAGAAAACGGCAGCTTATATGTTAAAATGAATTGACAAATCAAGAGTGGATCATAAGGGAATGTTTTATATATATTTGCAATGATTACGTTTCCAGGCGAGGACATTTTTCCTTATGGTTTATAACAAGAGTGGATTATCACAAGAGTGGATTATAATGTTTTATATATATTTGCAATGATTTCGTTTCCAGGCGAGGACATTTTTCCTTATGGTTTATAACAAGAGTGGATTATCACAAGAGTGGATTATAATGTTTTATATATATTTGCAATGATTTCGTTTCCAGGCGAGGACATTTTTCCTTATGGTTAATAACGATTAACACATTTAATTCTGGGATACCCCAACTAAAATGTACGTGGTTGCTCTCCAGACCCAATCCGCGTTTAAATTTTGTTATTAGAGGGGTCGCTATATGATCCGACATTTTTTTGTCCGATGTCCGATGAGGCCGGATATGTTCCAACACCGAATAAAAGGAAACGGTACCTCATAAAATCATAATTTTGACTCGATCCACAATCACGCCCGTACCGCATCCGCAACCCCTTAAAGGATTCGTAGTTCTGGGTATATATGTTAATATTTGAATGAGTTAAATGCTGTTAAATGTTATCTGCTTTCCCAACTTTGAACAAGAAGGGGAAAAACCAGATAGCCGTCATACATGTAATTAATATTTTACAATAAAATATTTTTCTTCCGTTGTCGCACTATTTATTACGAATAATGGTATTCTCATTCGCTTGCAGCTCTAAAATGTGTATTACACAGAGACAAAGGTATATACAATGTATAAAAATTGTCATCACAACTATTGCAATAAACTTCCATGCATGGATGATTGCGTTCGGTTCTCTAGGAAAAGAGGGATATATCAGATCAATATATATATATATATATATATATATATATATATATATATATATATATATATATGTTTGTGTGTGTGTGTGTGTGTTTTTGGTGAAAATGAAGTTATAGGTTGTAATAATTTGTTATTATTAACACATGTCATTACATATGGTAGGCACGGCACAAGAAATGTATTAGGTTGACTAATCTCAGTCGAGTAAGTAGAAAAATACCGTCTGACGACATTTGTACACGTTTTCGTTACCGTAACGGATGGTCCGGACCGTCCGTTAAAATAACGAAAAAAAATGAGGCTTTTACGAACGAGAAGAATTAAAAGAAAGTTTCGAGTTACCCAAAAAATGTGTAACGATGGAGTAACGAGTTCGTTATGCATTCGTTCGGCTTACGAATGCTTCGAGTTCACACCCCCAGATTTGTTGGATAACTTGAAATTTATTCAAAAGCATACTGATTAATTTATAGATACATAGTTTAATTGATTGGAGCAATGAAAGCAAACTTTAGAGGAATGCACGGCTCAACATGGTCAATGACATCTTAATAGTAAAGTATTTAATATGAATATCTTTGGATTAGAGTTTGTTTTTCACAGCTATATCTTTTAAATACTTTTCCCTTCCCTGCATACATCTGTATATCATCTGAAATGTACAAATAAAGATTCTGTGTGACACAGAGATGGTGAAATAAATAGTTCTAAATGAAAATTGAAAGAAAAGAATTATAATAATTTTATTTATACAGAAGCAAATTCCTATTTGCACTTAACCAGGTTAAAATGGTGTTTGACATTACAGATAACCCCTAATGGATTCACATGGTCTAAGGCAGCATTTTCTTATTTAAGCATCTGAATCTCTCAGTAAAACAAACATACCAACTGCTATTATTTGAGTTTCTTTAATTAATTAAGGGAATCATCATTAAATTAAGTGATGCTCATTCAGTGTTTATAAGAGGGATAGAAAAGCAGATGGTCAACACTGCAAGGCCCCAGCATCAGGCTTCATTAAAATTACAGGTCATTTATAATCAGAATGGCAGGCTTTTCCTCTGGGAAGGCCTCCCTGCTGACCTTTTACTTCAGGTAATCTTTTACATGAAGTGATCTCACATGGAGACCACCATTAGCAATCTTTGATCAGAGAGCACCTGCTGAATGAAGGTCAAGGCCACATGTCTGTCATCCCTGGGGGTCACAGGCTCACAATTTTACACATGGTCACTACTTGGGCATCTCTGGAATAAGCCATGCAATGCTTCAGAGAAGAGCAATTTTTTGGTGGTATTATTAATCTTGGTAGGTGGGGCAAGGTGGTTATGTCGTTTGCTATTTAATCATAATGCACAATTTTTTGTCCGTCTAAAATGTGTAATACTTTTAGCACAACAAACCAACATTTAATTCGAACATGCTCATTGTCTTACAGGGATTGTTTAAAACACTCAAAACATTCATGCTGGACTCATTAAAGCTAAAATTCAATATGCACAGAATGCATGTTGAGACTTTTTTCATGTACCAGCATGGTAACCTGCAAAATTTTCCGTGTCTCTCTAGGATACCATGTGGAACCCGCAAAGAGGGCTACATGTGGCGATTTGTTTCGCCAGATACGCATTCCACATGTTGGATCTGCATGTATGGTATCTCATTACCAGTTTAGTCTGTATTGATTTTAAGGCTTATCAAATGCTCGATCCACATTCCATGCACAGAAATCTTAGCTTTTTACCTTTAGGTGTTCATTGCATTTTCGATGGGGCAAGTGAAGGGGCATCTACTTAAAAAGTTCATGTTGTACCCTGTATAGATTAGTGCAGTTGGGAAAGGCAATATTCAAAGAACCACAGCCCTGTTTCATCCAGGAACATGTCCTTTACGCTTGATAGTACTAACTACTGGTAGTACTCAACTGCAGGTGCCCCTCCAAGGCTTAAACATGTCTGCCTCAGCTGGCCAAGATTGCTGCATTTTATTACGAAACGTTGAGAAATAAGATTCAGCCAGCATACCACAGACATGCTGCCTCTGTCACTTGTATACTATGTAATTGTTTTATGTTTTCTATCTGGTGCTTGTAAACCTGGGCTAATGTGAAACAAAGTTACTGTAAAATAACATGAAGTGTCAAAAGAGAATGAATTGGTAAACTAATTTTATAATAAAAAAACAGAGTACTGTATATCAGTATGAATTCAATATATATTATATACAGTATATATAATATACTAGTATTATCTAGTTTGTATCATATTATCATATATGTTATAAATGAATATTTGACTGATTTCTGAAAAAAAAGACAATAGATAATAATTTAATATACTAGTATTATTGTATCCGCCAAAACAAAGTTTTGCGGATACTACATTTATTACCAGGTTCCGCTGCCGCTGAGACTACAAGACTGATATTTCTGAAACTTGTATACCAATTATCGAGTCACATGTGAACAGGTGCCTGACTAATTGGCGTTGACCTCTGACCTTTCCTCTTTGCCCAGCATCCATTTGTGCATCTGTTTTCACATATAAACCCACATATCTTGGGAACTGTTTGACCAATCAGGAAAAATATTCTGTACAAATGTACCCCTTGGATAGTTATATATCATACACAAAAAATGGTTGCACCACCTGCAACCATGTTTGCACATTGTCAATATGTTTGTCTGCCTTGGGTTAAAATCACTCATATGCAGTGGTTTGACCAATTCACCTGAAATTTGGCATGCATATACATCCTAGATAGCTTTCTCGATTTTATGACAGGTGGCGCTACCTACATTCACGTTCATGCTGCAGACATCCATGCTGAAATCACTGGACTGGTTTGACGTATCTTCCTGAAAATAGGCATGTGTATAGATCTCACATAGCTCTATTATCATACACAAAACTTGAGGGGCCACCTGCAACCATTTTATGCACACTGTCCATCTGTTTGTCTGCTGTGGGATAAAATCACTTATATCTCGGCAGTGGTGTGACATATCTGCCTAAAATTTTGCATATGTATACAACTTGGACAGCTTTCTGGATTTTGTGGTAGGTGGTGCAACCTACATACACATTTTGGCTGCAGACATCCATGCTAATATGCAACACACCTCACTATTTCCCCTTGCTACTCAATCCATGCCTCATTTCACCTGTTACACTCTGATTTTGGCAGATACATGTAGTCGCTTGTCGACTACCCATATTCTAGTTAATATTGTAACATATTATCATATATGTTATGAATGTTTGACTGGTTTTGAAAAAAAAACCATAATAGATAATAATTTAATATACTAGTATTATTAATATTGTAACATATTATCAAATATGTTATGAATATTTGACTGGTTTCTGAAAAAAAAAAGATAATAGATTCATCTAATTTATTGGTCCATTTCTATGGGTCAATTTCCAAAACAAGTGCTCTGACACATTAAATAAAAGGTTCAGAGGTTATGAATTAATAGTTAAGAGTACCCAATACTGGGGTAAAAATTATAATGCAAATGCTTGCGCAATGCAAGCTTTTATCCATCAACGCAACCTGAGATGAAAATTGATTGTGGCATCTGCAAGTGCCTAACCATCAGGTACTTAGGCCTATATATGTTGAAAATGGCCATGAAAAAAAAAAAAATTAAATCCCCTCAGTTGCGATTGTATATATTTCTATTATTTGTCATTGCCATCCTTATGTCTTGCACATCCCTGCGCCAACCTTGTTATTTCCTCATATCATGCAGGGCTTGACATTAATGGTTAACCAGACTTTTCTTATAGGGCAACCAAAAGTTCGCTTATAAATACCCAGTCAGGCAAGTGAATCCAAAATAACCTTCATCCAAAGCCCTAAATCTTAATCTTAACTTTCATGCATTTTCTTTCATGGAGGAATAAACTGATGTTGACCATTCTTCATTATCTCAAATTACAAGTAATAAAGACAAGTAAAATCAACAAAGAAATTTATGAACATATTTATTATCCAATGTGCAATAAAACGCAACACAATCATGTGGAAGAGACTTTGTGTCAATGCCTGCAAATACTGATTTTTGTAGGACAAGTATAAATTCATGTAGCCTGGGACTTGCTCAACTGGGCAAGTACTGTCAAACATTCATGTGGAGCCCTGCTGTGTTAAGAGAAATGGTTGAGCAAATAAGATGTTATTCACAAGTTCTTAAATTAAAATCTAAAATGAAAGTACAGATTAAAGAAAGTTACTTCTTGCACCAACTAGCTTGGGGTCCTTGGCCTTATTTGCAGCATTAGCAACATGTCTGCCTAACCACCATGCGGATGAGGAGTCTGTTAAGAAGATTATTATCCATCAGGCTGTTTGCCTCATGAAAATCCATCTGACCTGACTTCTTTAATCAAGAAACCAGCATTGACATTCAACCAAACTGGTTTACACAACAGGCTTCAGCCATTTGTTATTTTTGTTAGAGTGCTTGTGGATGATATTAAAAAAAATCACGGTTGGGCAGTTTCCAAGTTTCCTTACACCAATCTTCAGCAAGTGACTCTGTTCGCCTCTCATACTCTCTTCATTTTGTTCTAGCCACAACCCTAATAATCCTTGAAGGTGCTTTTGATTTCAAACATCACAAAGATTACTGTCTTCTTTATAAATGTAAAAAAAAATTGTGTCTTTATAAATGTTCACAATACAGTGTTTATCACTCCCATTGTATCATGCATTGCAGAATATATATTTATATTCATAGCTTTTTGTACATACTGAATTTTACACAGGCTAATTTATATTCATAGATATTTTTATGAAAATATAGCTGCACCCATAGCATCAGATGACATTCTTGAAATTACTAATGGCAATCACAGAAACTCAGGATTTGACCCAGCATTTTCTGTTTGCATGATATTTTATAAACACATCAGAACATCAGGTGGTGAACACATTGCTATATTTGCAACTGAAAATTAGTGAAAAGTAGATTTTCTTGTTGTTGTACACAATACATCCAAGAAGTTATGAATATCTTTTTGATTGTACCACTGAGAAATTAGTAATAAGATGTAAATGAGACCTCCCGTTAAAATGAGGGATTACTTTTAAGGTGAAAATGAATGATCACTTCCAGTTTGATGGCCTATGGGAGTTGGATATTACTAGACTTGGCAGGAGGAGTGATCTCCTGCCTACACAGTGCTGACACAGCCTGCCAGCCAGATGTATTCTATTGGCTGTAACCATGGTGTCAGGTGCAGTGGCAGGCAGCCCAACCCAATAACAACCCCTGTGCATCCCAGGTTCTGGACACTGAGTATGCCATGTCTGTCACTTCAAGAACTCACAACAGTGTTTCAGTAAACACTTGACTGTTGACAAAATGATATATTAACAACTTGCAACATACCCATACTGTTCATATGCGACCTGTAACATTCAGGTTTTAGTGTGTAGAAAATGGTAGTCCCATGAGTTCTTTTTAAGAAACTGGGAAAAATAAACCTGTCAGGGTTTGATCAGGGCCAGGAAAGTATCCCTAAGGACAGCACCTTGGCCACAATATATCTGCAGGGAGAGAGTTTGAAGGCAAATGGATGTGTATCAGCAAATTTTAAAGTGGAATAACCCTTTTTTTGGACCACACCCAAAATCCTCAAATTATGCCTGATGTTATACATTCATGTACATTATCCATTCCTATAAAGTCAAATGTATAAAGAAAGGAATATATGTACATATTTTACATTATCAGTGCCTGCTGCATCAACAGGAGAAAGTAAAAATATTTGTATTTTACTTAAGTTAAAACATTACATATATAACATTTAATGTCAATTGTAAATTGAAGATTTATAAAATATCATCTTCTACCTGGCATATAGATCTGCTCATTATGACCTTGAATATCCATTCATTCAGTGCTCCCTTTGGTTCTTGTAAAAATTAAAGATTTTAAGCACACATCGAAAGAAATCAGGAAATCGGTGGATTTATAAATTTTTGATAGGTCACTGAATGATACAGTGTGAAAATGAAACCCTCATTAATCATTGAAAGACTAAGTCACAAAAAAGGATACCATGGAGAATGTGGAGTCAACCATATTATATTTGTGTAATTTCATGGGATTTAGCTCCCACAGAGAATGGATGTAATTGGATGTATCCTCCATCAGGCAAGGAAAACAGGTCAAGCTTGGCCTTGCCCAGTCTCTCTGCAGCTGAAACCACTACCACCATCAGGGATAAGTCTAAGGTGATTTGCTGTAATTAGACTGGTCCTCAGGGTCCTTCACTAATCCCACGCTACCACTTTTGCATCAATTACTAAAATAGATTTCTCCGTTGACTGTTAGAGGAATTGATTTAATCCTGTAATGGGAAATGTTCCCATCACCCCAGTGATGCCTTCAGCTTTCTCTCCTGTTCCACCAGTGTCATAGACATGAACTTTTTGCCGACATGGGTGTTTGGGAGGGCAATTATCCCAATATTAGAAATGAGGGATTACGAAGGCTCGATGATGTAAGAAACAGTAATTGCAGACTTTAATCTAAGTTGAGTTTATAAACTTTAAATAGCAGGCGTAACCAGGTTAAAAGTGGATTAATTGCCAGGTACCAGGATTAAATTTTCCATCCGATAGTGATATGCAGTGTAGCGTTATCCTTGGGGGTTAAAGATTGCATGGATATGATAAGATGTTTAAGGTCAAACCTATTCAGTTCATTTGGTATGAAGTTTGAAGTAAAAGTTTTAAAAATAAGGTAATCAGGTGACTAAATTATTTCCTGTCTAATTTTGTCATGTCAGCATGTAATCTTGACTTTCTAAGAAAATGTCCTTGAAAGTTAAAAGAACAAGCCTGCTATTGCACCAATAACAAAATTAAAAACCATTAAAGTCCAAATTCCTGGCTGAAGCCCTTTACAATTTTCATGTCTGTATGTTATGTTGTACATGCTACATGGGATTCAAGTTCAGTTTTAACTCAACCAATTTAAATAACTTGTACAATTACAGGATGTACTAGTACAATGAGTGGGACGTTGATACTGGATAGATGTGTATCCATCCTTTTTAAACACGTTTGATTACAGACTCTGCAGGCAGTATATATACAATATGGTGAACTCTGTATTGTTATTTTGATTCAAGCTACTGTTTAATGTAACAAGAAATATTCAAAACCACTACTGCTTAAAGTTTGAATATTTAAGGATGCTGTGCAGCCAAAAAGATATAACAGTAAATTTATAATAATAATTATAAATATTCCAGTGTAATCCATATAAGTACATAAGTACAACTAGTACATTATCTGTAAATTGATAAAACACCAGATAATGTGAACACCTGACACCTGTAGTATCATCATATTTCAGGAAGGGTATATGACCCAAGAATTCTCCCAGCCATTGTTACTGTGTGCCCAGACATAAATATGGTTGACACTTGGCACAGTTCCAACAGCTTATGTTGTAGCATGGTCGTTGATTGATAGTAGATTTTTGGTTACATATGTCACAAAGCCAACAACATAGGCCAGGTTGTTCTTAATGAGATGTGTTGTGATCTTAAGAAGGTCACCTAGTGCAGTAAGCACAGGGACGGGAATGATTTATGGTTCAGAGGATCAAATGCTTCTTCCTGTTGTTAGCCCTTTGTCAGAGTCTCTAGGTTAATCCAAGATAACTTGGGTTTATTGAAGCTCAGGTCTTCCAGGTGCTGCACCCACACAGGAGATATGGAAAGGATTTTGATCTGTTAATTATCATTGGAGGGGTACAGTGTGTAATACATTGGATGCGAGATATGAAAGTCTCTGGTTTGTTCCTGGTTAATTTACACTCCTTATGTAGTGGTTATGTATACACTGCTGTCATTCCAGATCTCTTTCAAGAGTTCAAACGGATAAGGGATGTTGTGAGTTCAGTACTTGGAGTTGGATGTTCATTAATCAATGAGTTCCAGTGCTCCCATTGGTCTGACTACAATTCTCCCCTCCCCCTTCCTGAAAGCCCACAACATCAATAATCAGGGATTGGCTATGGTGTGTACAAACCTGGGAATAAGGCCATGGTCAAAAATATTTACAAGGGTAAATCTGCCTAGGATTAACATTGTGCCCACATTTCAGCTTTTGAAAATCAGCCATATATTGTAGATTTATCAGAAAATGACAGAAGACAGAAACAAAATTAAATTGATGGTTTTCCATAAGGGGTTGGGCTAGGTTGGTAAATCCCCCCAAAAAGTTTACCCATATATAAAAATAAAATAAATAAACAGATCATCCCCTATAGACCTCCTCCTCCTATGAGGCTGAAATAGACTGAAGAAACCCAAGCGGTATCCACCAATCACCTGTGTAAGGTATCTGTTGTTTTGACATGGGCTCGTGAGCTCTACACTTGTGAACAATTTGCTTACTTTCACCCCTGCTGTATACAGGGACTGACTAAGGAGCCACAGAGCAGGGAGGGGTTTGTTATGGCTGGGAGCAAACAGGAAGTTCTGAAGTAAGACGTGTGGGGGTATCTGTGGCGTGTACCTGTGGCATTCAGCCCTCCTGTTAGCTTGTGGCCTTATCTTACCCTGCCACTGTGCCTTCATGCCTCCTACAGGAAAGTTCTGTTCACGGGAACTCCATGTGGTGTTTACAGGAGGCTGCCATGAAGAGGGTGCAATTTGACACTTTGGCTGTGAAAGCTGTGTGTTGTCTTACCACAAGCACTTGGTATCATTGATTTGCTTGAATACCTCCCAGATCACAGATTTAAAGACTCATTGGAGGGGATTAATCAGAACACAAATCTAGTTGAGCTAAAAAAAAAGTTCCAAAGGTAGATGATAAGAATTGGGAGAAATTATAAGTAATGAAAATAATGCTTTATCTTGTTAGAGGTGCTCGTATGGATTAAAAGGAAAGAGCACTTTGGTGTGACTTTTACTGGCTGAAGTACCATATTCTGCAATCATAAAAAGCAATAAACACAGTATGTCATCACATTGTATTGCTTAGTCTTGCAACAAAGTTTGGCCCAAATACTGTCTGATTAAAGCACAATTAAAAGCACAGAATGCTGTGTAATAATAAGAAAACATTAAATAATCATTACTTTCAGTTTTTGTCACTAAGTTGCAACTTTTCCGTCCGGTAATATCAGGTACCCTTGTTCTCCACATAATGTCATTTGAACTGGAAGAAATGTTGCAACAGCAAATAAATGGGCATAGGTGTATTGGTGAACTATGGTGATCACCTTTACTCTTTACTGATCATAATCAACTTCATTAATGTCTGATGATGCAGTAGTTAGGGCTAATGTATGCAGTCCATCAGTGCTGGGTCCAAGTTATTTTCACAATGCCACTTGAGTCCCCAAATTTTTTTATTTTGGATTGGTCTGTGAGCCATAAAGCCCAGATCATTATATCAGAATAACACTTCAGCCAAATCGAGAATGGCACTTTGAACACCAGAGAATTTGTAATTATTTTAGAATGACACTCAAGCCAAAGTTCAGATCATTTGAGAAGGGGATTTCACCAAAGTAAATACCAGAATTGCTCTTCAGTCAAGTCCAGATCATTGTAGAAAAGCACTTGAATCAATGCAGATCATTGTCAATTTGAAGAATGGCACTTGAGTCAAGTCTAGATAATTTTAGAATGGCACTTGAGTCAAGTCCAGATATTTGTAGAATGGCACTTGAGTCAAGTCTAGATTATTGTAGAATGGCTCTTGAGTCAAGTCCAGATCATTGTAGAATGGCACGTGAATCAATGCAAGATTATTGTAGAATGGCACTTGAGTCAAGTCCAGATATTTGTAGAATGGCACTTGAGTCAAGTCCAGATAATTGTAGAATGGCACCTGAGTCAAGTCTAGATTATTGTAGAATGGCACTTGAGTCAAGTCCAGATATTTGTAGAATGGCACTTGAGTCAAGTCCAGATCATTGTAGAATGGCACTTGAGTCAAGTCCAGATCATTGTAGAATGGCACGTGAGTCAAGTCTTGATTATTGTAGAATGGCACTTGAGTCAAGTCCAGATCATTGTATCCCCCGACCATTGTATCCCCAGACAAAGTCGGGGGATACTATGTTTTCATACCGGTCCCGCCACCGCCGTCACATATAAATCTTGTTGGCGCGATAACCCAAAAAATATTTCACGGAACTTTACCAAACTTGGTATATGTATAGATATGGGTAAGAGGAGGAAGCCTATTTAAAATGAGGTCATGACCGTTACTAGGAGAGTGTCCTTGACCTTGAATAGGTCCAATTTTGGGGAAAATCACACAATTTCTTTAATATCTCAAGAAATCTTGCATGGATTTATCCCAAAATCAAGTTGATGAAAGATCATGGATAGGGTTGTCATGTTCCAGAAACTCGTGGCCCCACCTATTATTCTTTACTCGTTTTCGTGCCGTTTAATACCCCCAAAATTGCCACTTGACAGTACTGTGAGCATCACAAGTCAAAAACTAATGGACAGATTTCTTTTACATTATGCATATACATAGGTATGGGTTATGGGATGATGTTTATTTAAATCGGGGTCATGACCTTTCCTATGAGAGTGGCCTTGACCTTGAATATTGCCATATATGGTGAAAATCACACACCTCTTATGATATCTCCAGTGTTGATAGCCATATGGATTTCAAACATGACTTAAGTATGGCCCACCACTAAAGTAAGAATCCTATAGGTTCTAGGGTCATGAGGTCAAAGGTCAAGGTCACTGGACTGGCATCTTAAAAGATACTGTGGATGAATTATAAGCCAAACTTTCATCCCAGGTCTTCCATCTTGAATATATAGCTCACTTGCCAATAGTGGATGATCCATATCAATATTGGGGACACAAAGCCAAAGGTCAAGGCCACAGGAGCTATCTGTCCGAAAATTAGTGTCTGGATGATAATTCCTGCTTTTATTGATGTATTGATTTCAAACTTGACTTATATATGTCCCATTGAAAAAGCAAGACCCAAATTGATTTTGGGGTCATGAGGTCAAAGGTCAAGGTCACAGGACACATCTTTAAAAAGATTGTGGATGCATTTTCAGCCAAACAATTCATCTCAGATCTTTCATCTTGCACATATAGTTCACCTGCCAAGAGTGGAAGACCCCTATCAATTTTGAGGTCACAAGGTAAAGGGTGAAGGTCACAGGAGCCATCTGTCCAAAAATTAGTTTCTGGATGATAATTCCTTCTTTTATTAATGTATGGATTTCAAACTTGACTTGTATATGTTCCATTGGAAAAGCAAAACCCAAATTGATTTTGGGGTCATGAGGTCAAAGGTCAAGTTCGCAGGAAACATCTATAAAAAAATTGTGGATGCATTTTCAGCCAAACAATTCATCTCAGATCTTTCATCTTTCACATACGGTTCACCTGCCAAGAGTGGAAGACCCCTATCAATTTTGAGGTCACAAGGTCAAAGGTGAAGGTCACAGGAGCCATCTGTCCTAAAATTAGTTTCTGGATGATAATTCCTGCTTTTATTAATGTATGGATTTCAAACTTGACTTGTATATGTTCCATTGGAAAAGCAAAACCCAAATTGATTTTGGGGTCATGAGGTCAAAGGTCAAGGTCACAGGACATCTTTAAAAAGATGTGGATGCATTTTCAGCCAAACATTTCATCACAGATCTTTCATCTTGCACATATAGTTCACCTGCCAAGAGAAGAAGAAACCTATCAAAATTGAGGTCACTAGGTCAAAGGTGAAGGTCACAGGAGCCATCTGTCCAAAAATTAGTTTCTGGATGATAATTCCTTCTTTTATTGATGTATGGATTTCAAACTTGACTTGTATTTGACCCATTTGAAAAACAAGACCCGAATTGATTTTGGGGTCATGAGGTCAAAGGTCAAGGTCACAGGACACATCTTTGAAAAGATCAAGGTCACAGTACCAACATCTTCAACAAGATTGTAGATTGATAGATGGAAGAAACAATAAATATGCCAAGTGTCAGTATATGCTGCTAAAAATGGGGGCCTATTCTAGGGGGGGGGGGGGGGCTACTATGTCTGGGGATACTCTGGCACCTGCGGTGCCAAGAAATGTCTAGTTGTAGAATGGCATGTGAGTCAAGTCTAGATCATTGTAGAATGGCACTTGAGTCAAGTCAAGATCTTTTAGGATGGCACTTGAGTCATCATTTTGGAATCAAACTTCTGTCAAGGCCAGATCATTTTAGAATGGCGCTTGAGTCATCATTTTGGAATCAAACTTGAATCAAGGCCAGATGATTTTAGAATGGTGCTTGAGACCAGAATGGATTATTTTTATAATGGCCCTATGTTTGTTGTTTGGCTCAAGAGGACATTAATGCAGGTTTATATTGGACCATTGCTGGCTCAAGCTAGCAGGACTAGGGACTGAACAAGGTTTTATAATGTGACACTGTGGTCAGATTTTTGTGGTTTACCAGCTTTGTTCAGAACCAAAACACTGGGTACCACCAGTGGTAGTTTGCTGTAATACTAATGGGTCCAGGGTCAGCAGGTGGCCACAATAACATGTCAATCACAACAGATATAGGCTGTAAGTGCTATCTGGCTGAGGGATGTGCACTTTACCATTGTGTTACCTTGTTGAACTTGTCAGTTAACTGCCTGCTAGGTGGTCCTGGATCACTTGTGATTAGACTTAACCAAGTCAGCCTGACCTTTGACCTATGCCCCTCTGTCATCTATCATGATGCAGACAGGAAAGGGTTTTAAGTTAACATGCTCTGACTTCCACTGGAAAAGTTCAATACTAAATTTAATTTCAACCCCAGTGTTAATTTCTCAAGCCTGTCAACCATATGCAGTATTCTAACAGCCAATGTTTGACTGCATAAAAGATTCACTGAAATTTAAGCCCATGCAGGAAGAATTATGGCAGACATAAAATGTGCATTGCCTTCTTCTTTATATATAGACATATATGTATATTTAATTTTCATGATTCTCAGTTAAACTTATGATCATTATGCAGTTTTAACCATATTTCATGCTTCTTAATCTTGATGACAAGCAGAAACAATTTCAACCCCTGCAGGAAGTACTATGGCAGGCCAAAAAAAAACTGCTCACCACCTGCCAGGCTCATGCCAACGTTAACTTAACACAGGCCTGCCAAATTAAAGCATCTCTGCTGAGGTCCCGCTGAGGGCAGGGACTAATTCAGACCAGTCCTCCTGTAACAGGGCTGGCAGTCTGAGATCTGGCCTGGTGGGGGAGGTGGACCATTTGATATGAAGACTACACAACAGACACTAGAAACAGGCATTTACAGGGCGGTCTCGTGCAGGTTATTTATTACTGATAATAAGTATCCCTCCTTAGTTTTCTTTGTAAATGAGTAATCTTTTGCGTTTGTGCCAGTAAGAGGAGTAGTATTCGTTTGGATGATTCAAGTTTTTCACTTACAACTCATGTATCAGTCTGTATAGCTTAATACATGCAGCAGACAAATCTGTGTACACTAGTCTCTTCATATCTTTCCCCATTAACAAGATACATGTCTGAACTGTTCAGAATGGAATCTTCTAATTTTATAAATATATATCTACAGCCCATCTTTACAGGGTTATGCTCCCCACCCTCGCAGATAGGTCACTCTGACCTTATTATTTGGTCAGGCAAAGCACCTGTTGAAACCTGGAAAGTATTATTGTTAGATTGGCACAGCTCATGAGAATGTGTGTCAAACTAGAAAATAGACACACCCACCAAGTGTGTTTCATAAATTATCATAAGAAAAACTATCTTAATATTGATATCTGTTTAAACATAATTTTGATGCAGAAATTACTTTGGGAAATTATAAATTCCTTGTTCCTTGCCACATGTCATACCCATCCACATAGTGTCATCTTCTATGAAATTTTTCTGAAATATATTCACACTTCACAGCCATCATTTAAACACAGACACAGCTGATAAAAAAATGTAAATGAAAATTGCCTGTTCTTGCAACACTGTCCAGGTAATTTCTGGTTGATACATGGCACCTGGATCTCAGACATCAGTTTGCAACAAAAGTAGTATTGTGCAATCCTGAGACTCCGTAATAGAGGGGATTCACTGTATATATGTTTCAAGGATATGGAGAACATGTCAGCTTGTTTTGTTGAGAGCAACTAAATCAATTTTAGTTATCAGGGGAATACAGTTGATTTATTTATATCACTTTTTATACACCCGTATACGACTGGACATATTATGGTATGCCTATGGTCCATCCGTTAACTTATAGTGTCATTGCAGTAACTTGCCAGGAGTTTGATGGATTTTCATGAACTTACCATTACTACTTACCAATAGATTATCTCGCCTGAGTTTGATTATGGGCAAAATCCACATATATTTAATAAGGTAAGAGGTCACTGGGCTACTTTGTTGTGTTGCCACAGTAACTTGCCAGAAATATGATGGGTTTTTTTCAAACTCAATAGTTCTAAATATTAATCAATATAATTATTATTATATCTCACCTAAGTTTAATTTCCAGCAAAGTCCATACATATTTAATGAGGTCAGAGGTCACCAGACTTTGGTGGCACCATGATGACTTGCCAGTGGATTTTTGTGAAACTTTTTATGAATATTAGCCAATAGTTTCTCACTTGTACTACATTTTCAGCAAAATTCATGCATATTTGATGAGGTCAGAGGTCGCATGATATGCAACTGGTGTATTATGCACCATGTGTTGTGCTCTCGTCCTTCTTAGTGAAGTAATTAAGCAACAGGTGTCCAAGGGCATTGATATTAGCAAAATCTGGAGTAGAGTAGGGAGAGACATTGTTAAAACAACAGCTCCTTAATGTCAAAGAACGGAAAAATAGGAGACTTGAGTTTCCTGAGGATGGTCTTGCAGTTTCTTTATGCTGGTCATAAAACCAGGCTGCTTGCATGTTTTGCAGTATTTACACCACATGGGTGCAATTCTTGTAACAAATGGTTTCCTTGCTTGATGAATGCCTATTCTTGTTTTGTGTATACCAGTGGTAACAACAAAACAACACAAGAATCGCGGCATGTCATGCGAGCTCTGGATTCCCATGCTGTAGTTGGCATATTTTTATTTTGTTGGTTTGAAAATTTGTGAATTTTGTCCAACTGTATGTGAAACAATCAAACTGAATAATTTTTTGCATAGGGTTAAAACATTTGTGTATTCATATATAAATATTTACCGGTTTATATCCTACTGGAACTCATCTCTTTCCTGTAAAACTGTATTTTTCCCTAACAGAAATTGGATGATTTGATAATAATTATATAATTAATTATTGATGATGATAGGATTAAGTGCCTGCTCAGCCCAGCTGTGCAGACATTGTCAAATTTTCCACCTCATTAGCACAAAAATTGTAAAATATGGCTGCCGAAGCTTTGCCTTTTTTTGTTAATCTAATCAAGTACCAGTTGTAAGTCAACATTATTTCTTCACTTCCCCTACTTTGGCATTCCCAACCAGGGCAGCCCCACAGTAAATGTAGCTAGTCATGCCATTGGATTAGATGTGGCACTTGAAATAATGAACCCACTCCAATGGAATCCCGGGATCAATCTGGCAGGGAGGTCATTAAGTGCATGCCAGAGCTGTTCAACTTTTGTTTGCCGGGGGTCATGTACATATTATTTTATATGCCACACTCACTTGTAGTGCAGCCAGGGGTGTTGTTGAGTGGGGATTATGAGTGGGGTACCAGTCTGTTTCAGGCACTTGTCCTATGTGCACATTTATACCCTGATCGTTGATGGCACAATGGCTATAATACAAAAATTACTTGCTACAGAAACAGCACAAACCTGACACAAACTGACCTGCTTTGTGTGCATGGCACGCATTCAGAAATCACTGTCTGCGGTTTTATAATTTTATGGTTGTTGAGCTTGTATCCATAGGTATGCCTACTGATCATTAGGTATTGATTAAACATGTCTAAATACAGTCTACCTACTTCTCCAGCTTGAGAAAGGACATGTAGCTTTAAGAAGCAGATGAACAATGGAATATTACTACATATATTCTATTAGTGTGATGTAAATTAGCACATTGAGGTCATTAACTGCTATGACATAAAGATAATATTGCCAGTTGACGTCCCTCCATAGACCACATCAACCTGTACATAAAGTCTGAGACATGATGCATACATGTGCATCATCAAATTAGTACAGCCTAACAATTATGCTGTAAATGTTATAAATTAATGATTATATTTATATGTTTTCAAATGTATTTATATAATGAACCTACATGATTGTTCTGATTACTAAGTAGTGAATAATGTATAATTATTACCAAGCATCCCTGAATAAAAAAAATTCTGTCTCACAGATTCCTAAATAAACTCTTTTATCGGAAAAAAACATAAAATATAGACTTAACACAGAGCCAGTTTGAGAGCTTCAAGATCCGTCAGCAGGCTGCTACCCCTTAAGGTTTAAATCAATAGTCCTGTCTGAATGGTTATACTAATAATGACCCGTAGACTGCCTGCAGCTGTTATATCAACACATTATCCTCAATCCATGTCCTAAACCCCCTGCCAAGCCTTTATTTATTCATAAATTTTATTATTTTGCCTGAGGGCTGGACTCATCATCACCCCACCAAATGTCAAGCCAATAAAAAAAAAAAAACGAACCTGATTCGTTTCTACTGTGATTCACATGTGTGATTTGCTCTCAGTGGGTCTGGGAACAAACAGAGCCAAGTCATTTATCTAACCTGTCAGTGCCATGCTGTTAGTTTGAAATCTAAATCTTCGAGTTTTTGTCAGGTCTGTAGTCACAGCCATCAATCACATTTCGCTAAAAATAGTGAGGTTTGTGATCAAAAGGTCTCGATAAGCAATTTGTGGAGGTATTTTTAGTTCTGGCGGCATCACACAACATGACTAGGGGAGTTTCAATGGCTGTGCTGCAGTATTTGTGTTCTGCAGTCAGACTTATGGGTGCAGTGGATTGAAAAATTTATAAATATAAGTTTCATATATGTACCACTACTTGAAATATTATTTGCAGCAAAAACCGAAATTGAGAATAACCCCATATATTCAATTACATATGACTATTCTGAAGGTATAGATTAAATTCAAATTAAAGATAGAACAATGAAGTCTTATTCATTCAAGTTGTGTACCATCAGTACTCTCAGAATTACTGTTAATGAAATAAATTTTGTATTAAAATTTTCTTTCCAGCTGGTGCCAGCAGAGAGCAGTACATCTGACACACAGTCTCAATGTGCCGACTCGCAACAGGGGGACCTCCCACCAGAACGTGTTGGGGGCATTGGAGACAGTCGCCCGCCATCCTTTCAGTAAGTGTTAACTTTGGCTGTAATACCTCAATACATTGGCTGTAATACCCTAAAACATTGGCAGTAATACCTCAGTACATTGGATGTAATATCCTAATACTTTGGCTGTATTGCCCTGATACTTTGGCTGTTTTACTTCAATAAATAACCTGTAATACCTCCCTATATATTAGTGTAACATCCCCTATGAATTGCCTAAATAAATCCCATTCTGTGGAGAATAGGTAATTGGAGTTTATCCAGGACTTAATCGGTTGTTGCCAAGGTTAAGTTCACCTGAAATTCAAACTTTTACCAAGAGTTATCTGCATACTTCCATTCTATCACATCCTATATTTAAAAATAAAGTGAACCATCACAGTCACCTGGAATATAATCAAACATAATCCAGGTAACATGATAATGTGTAATTTTAGGTTTGTTCAAAGGTAGGAGCACAGATACCATATATGCCTATACAGAAGCTCTCAAGCAGAATATCCAACCTGGCATTTAGCATATATATCATAAACCTAATACCTGACACCTTTTAATGTGTTTTGATCATTATTACAGTGCAAATGCCTCATCAAGGGACCTGGACAAGGATACTTGTGAGACGTGCACAGAGACAGAATCCATGGTCAGTTCAATGAGAGGAAGACCAGGTAAAACAACTCTACGCTTTTTATAAATTCAGCACATTCCAAGGTATAAAGGCCTGGACTGAAATGCTCGACTCTGCATGAAAAGTAAATAAAATTAAAATGTGGGAAAATCAGACAGCTTAAGGCGTAGTAATTAAAAATATCCTAAAAACTTAGAAATACAAATTAAGTTAGAAAAATCTTGATAAGACATTGCAAATTAGGTTCAAAAGTTTGGGGGCATTGTGTGAGTTAAGTTTCATGTTAATAATATACTGTAATGTTAAAGGTGAATTTTATTAAACGCATTTTTTTTCAGACCGACCCCCACGGCCGCCCCCTCATCGACCGCCTAAACATGAACATGGTGAGATATGAGTCTAAATTATAAGTTGAAAATTTATAAAAATTTGTTGACTAATATGTATATATATTGCACAGCAGTTAAAGGGTGTCAGTCAGAGAAGACACTTAGCAGTTGTGAGAGGACAGACATTTATAATACTGAGATGGCATTATTTTTTCCTAAATATTACACAGTTATAATATTTGTTATTGTTATGAAGTCAGCATTTAACAATTAATACTGTGCCACAGACTGGTCAAATGTATTCACGAGCCGTAAGACGTATAGCTGTCTCTAATTGGATAGATTGCTGTAAAATACAAATATAATCAGAAGGTAAATTTAGGAACTTGCAGACTAAACACACAATGTATAAAAAAATGTTTCTTCCGTTTAATAAAGTAACTTTGAAGTGAACACAGAATGTATAAAAAAAATTCTTCCTTGTAGCTTCTCGCATGAATGGCCACAGTAAACATATGCGTCCAGGTCGCCATGGTTACGAGGCCACATCGTCTGTGATGAGTAGTGACATAGAGACCACAAGTTTTTTCGACTCAGAAGATGATGCTAGTAGCAGGTAAAGAGATTGGTGAAAATAAATTATTGTTTACATAATTCACGGGAATAGTTTTCGTGTTGGGATTGTCAACTCTGCAGTATTGACTAATGTAAGAAACAGAAAAACCCACTGCAACTAAAAAAAGTCTTGATCTTTATAAAAGCTTAGCATTTCTGACACTGTTTGCACCAGATTATTAGAAAAGAAAAAAAAACAGTATGTATTGTATAATATGTGTGAATGTATTGACATATTATGTATGAATAATATGTATGAATGTAAGCTAGATGCACGATGTAAGCTTTATCAGTTCTCGTCTGCAACTAAAAAAATAATATGTATGATATGTATGAATGTAAGCTAGATGCACGATGTAAGCTTTATCAGTTCTCGTCTGCAACTAAAAAAAGTCTTGATCTTTATAAAAGCTTAGCATTTCTGACACTGTTTGCACCAGATTATTAGAAAAGAAAAAAAAACAGTATGTATTGTATAATATGTGTGAATGTATTGACATATTATGTCATATTGACATACATCAGCACTGTCATCTGTCCTCCTCTTTATCAGTTCTCGTCTGCAACTAAAAAAAGTCTTGATCTTTATAAAAGCTTAGCATTTCTGACACTGTTTGCACCAGATTATTAGAAAAGAAAAAAAAACAGTATGTATTGTATAATATGTGTGAATGTATTGACATATTATGTATGAATAATATGTATGAATGTAAGCTAGATGCACGTTATTTCTGAACACAGTCTGTGATGTCATACTTGCACCAGCCAGTCATGTTAGGACCCGGTCATCTTTCCATCACATGACATTGGTCCGCATTGAATACATTGACCTGGCCCTTTGTTGTCTCCCGTTTCCTCTAGAGGAATCATGTTTTCAGCACTGTCATCTGTCCTCCTCTTTATCAGTTCTCGTCTGTGAGATATCTTGTAAATTTTGATGTTTGAAGGGCTGGAAGAGCTTGAGTACCCTTGACCTTCATCTTTAAGGTCAAATTGCCCAAATCTAGAATCATTGTGACCCCCATAAATTTAAAAGTACTGACAATATTCTCAAATTTGAAGTTCCACCAAGTTCTTGGAAGAGTTTCAAAACTGCTGATCATGACCTTAATCTTGAAGGTCAAATCTGTGAATTTTATGTTTTTGGAAAATACATATTTTACCCTGCCCATGGTTTTAGGCTGTGGAGGAAATATATCTATAAAACTCATGCTAGTTCAGAATTGTGTTTTTGTCATGTATATAAAATGATACTCCATCTTACATTACTTAATAATGTTCAGTATCATCATTCTTTGTCTGTTGTTGCCAGGTTTTCCTCAGTAACAGATACAACAGCTCAGTCATCCAAATATGGCCGCCACAGACGAAGAAGAAGGCGGCATCGCATGCCACCTATTAGTAGAGTAAGTAATTTGAGAATAACGTATTTATCTAAAACGGGTGTACTTCTTGGGTCAAGATAATAGCCCCATCACCTGTTAGCTAATCTACTAGGCTTAGCACCATCACCAAAAGTCTTTACATAAACTTGCAAATAAATCCTTTTTACATGCATAAAAATCCTCTCTGTAGGATTGATAATTCCATCAAATCAAAATTGTATAATAAAAATATAAATTGTAGAGTAGATTGCCAGGGAAATGCAGTCAGTTCTGAAGATGAAGAACCTCTGAAACATTTGTTTAAATATAAATGTGTTATTAGTATTATATACTTTAATTTGTTTTGCTTTCATTATATTGCTATGATAAAGATACAGTGCAAGTAGGTTTGGATGGTTATTTCTATCTATCATACATATCAGTTGCAGAATATGTAGATTATAATTAATTATAACTAATTAATTAAGGAGTTGTATTTAAGCTCATGTACCTGATGGAACACAGGTGAGCTGCCAGGGAGTGTGTAATGTTAGATATATAAATGAATGGTCTTTGATTTCCAGGCTTCATCATTTAGCAGTATCACCGATTCCACCATGTCTCTCAACATCATTACAGTCACTCTCAATATGGGTAGGTAATCCACATTTTGTACTGATGTGTGTTTTATTTATTCACAGTGGTTCACATAGTAAGAATTTCATGTGTCATCATTGAATATAAAAAAAAATATTTCAGTGCACCTATTCAGGGCTCAACATTAATGATTTTATGCTGGCCGCGGCCAGTATAAGTTTCAGAGCATGGTCATTGGTGGAAGGGCAAAATAGGTGGGATCCTTTATGCTGCACTGGGCAAGCTGGTCCAATATAAATCTTTACCCAAGGCCTGAATCTTTAGTAAATCTCAGTTAGCCATTTTCTGACTTTGAGAAGCGAGATCCTAAGATAAATGATAGTATATCTTTATTTAAATTCACCAGTATGTTTATTTGTGCAAATTCTAAATAGAACTATTATTGGCTAACATGCAAGATCAGCTGCAACATGTGGAACACACTTTTGGTTTGTGGCTGCCAACACTAATTTTTGTGGGATTTGTAAAAATTCAAGGCATGTAAAAGCTAGATGGCACTTGCCCTACTGGGAAAGTACTTTTAAAAGTTAAAGGCGCCCAATCACCTATCTTACAATTATAAACTAAAGGTAATCTGTTTGAGCTTTTATAAAAATAGGCAAGGAAAGTTGGATATCATCGCACACAGGCTGCATGTTTTGTTTATATTAACGTGTTTATAATATGTAGGGGCCCAACAAAATTATCAAAATAATCTAACCAAGGGCATCTGGCAGCAAGTCAGATAAGCCAGTGCTTTGCAAATGGCGTTTTGCAACAAGTAACCTTTCTACCTCCGCATATATGCAACCTACCACCTTGGGAAACATGCTTTTCCCTTTTGTCATCTTTGCTGTGTTTACAAATATGTTGTTGATAAACAAGTTCATACATCCTTCAGGAAGGTGTTATAAGAATTTTTCACAACCTGAATTACCCTTAGATCATTAATATATACACAGAATAAGCCAGAAATCACATAAATTCTCTTTCAAAAGGTAGGTGAATGGGCCCCTTTAATGTCCAACCTTGATATTCCAACTATTTCAAAGCATAGACAGTAGCAGACTGGACGGTTGTTATGGATTTAAAACCTCCAGTATATGTTGTTCTTCATAATATTTAATAAGTTTTCTTGAGTTATTGTATAATAGAACCTGTAGCCATTTGAATAGTTTCCTAATTACTGTATTCTAAGCATACTAGTTTTTTCTAGTGTTTTTGCATTGCCTGCATTATGATTTAACTCTATATTTCAGACACCGTCAATTTCCTGGGTATTAGTATAGTGGGCCAAAGCAACAAAGGCGGGGATGGGGGTATTTATGTTGGCTCCATTATGAAAGGGTAAGTTATTATTAGTATTATAAGCATATTACATGTAATATTGCCATTTTTTTCCCCAAGGGAACAAAGGTTGTTACTTGATTTGTGGTATAAACTGTTAATGTAAAAGTGACCTGTGTATGAAGTTTTAATTTTAAAAATTTCACTTTTAACAAATTTGTAAGAAAATGTATGTTTTTAAACAAGTTAGTATATGTCTGGATTTTTTGGTCTTGTGTGTAAGGCATTGTTGCTCTCTTTTCCAGCAGTACCTGTTTATGCAACAGGCTATATATATATAATACAGGTGAAATGAATTTAAGAATGTGGGTATAACACTGATAATGTGATATATTTATAGAATATGTGTAGGAACAACAGATTTAGCTTTCTAAATTTTGTAAGCTGCATCTTGCTGTAGGCTGTTATTAGCACCTAAAATGAAAAAAAGGAGGATTTCTAAATTATCATACTGTCTAATTAATATTACAGTGGTGCTGTAGCACAGGATGGCAGGGTGGAGCCGGGTGATATGATATTGGAAGTGAACGGTGTCAGTTTTGAGAATATGAGTAACGATGACGCAGTCAGGACGCTGCGAGAAGCAGTACAAAAACCAGGGTATGTACCTGCAAGAGTGTCATATTGAGTTCTGAACTGAAAGAATAACTTATATTAGTACTGGGTAACCAATTATAAAATGTACCTCCTTTGTAAGAGTATTACTTTCCCAGCATTTGATGGACCCTTCACCACTTAAACAAACCGGCACCCTTTTGTATTTTGTATACCATGGCTTGCCTAAAACAATAACCACAACAGCAGTAGGAAATAAGTGGTAATATATATGTTGTATTCTCAGTATTAATTTAAGGACCAGAGGAAGGACTACTATTCTATCGCTATATTGTGCCTATCTTATATCTCTGACAGAATAAGAATATTTTCTATTGATAATATGAATTATTTGGAGGTGCATACATAATCATTTAATTTAGTCGATTTTGAAAGAAAACAAGGAATCAATGATATAAATGATTAATTGGCACATCAAGACTAAGGGGTGAATACTAGTCCTGGGAAATGGTGAATGCTGCATGGTAGTCTGTTGAACATAATGGCCTTTTCAGTTCAATGCTACCAAGGGAGCACGTAATACTTGCCAAGGATATGGTGATCATAAAGCATTATTGTTGACAAGACTGTGCGGGGGGGTGATATCAGACTAAAAAACCAGAACTTACAAATTGTCATTTTGTCATTTACACACCCTGGGCAAAATTAATGAGAATTGACCTATCCACCACAGCCCAAATGCTCCCCCTCATTAACTTATTATTATGAATTATAAAATGCTCCTACACAGAAGGTCTTCCATGCCCATGGTAGCAAGAGCTGCTTACAACATAAAAATGACGTCCCAAAGGTGGATGGCGCATGACGTCGTATTGACTGATGTCATCAAACGGTATCACCAGAACATTGTTTACTATATCGCAGTCATTTGAACTGTCTTGCAATATTTTGGATTATTTGTCTCATACGAATTACGTGCCAGGTAAGACAATATTATTCACTTGGTAGTGGAAAACATGCTGGTATGGGTGCTGGTAGAATTTACAGACTACACATATTCTGTTTGACAGAGCTCTATCAAATTATGCAAAACTTTGTTTGTGTCAGATGATTGACGCTTTACAATGTTTAAGGTCACCTGATTGGTTGCTCATTAGTTCAATACTTATGATTATTCATTGAATGAATATTCGATTAAGGTCACAAAGTTCATGGATAGGTCAATTCAAATCTGTATCTACTCATTTCACATTGAATTGATATGTTTATGTGAGTGTAATACATCAGGATAAACCTAATGTTATGCTATTTTCTTTTCAGACCTATAACTTTAGTAGTTGCAAAATGTTGGGACCCCAATCCAAAAGGATATTTTACCATACCCCGGCAGGAACCAGTTAGACCCATTGATCCCTCAGCCTGGGTGGCGCACACGAATGCCATGCGGAATGATTATGGGCAGAGGCCTCCAGTGGCACCCTCTGTCAGCTCAATGACAACAACAACAGCTTCCTCCATCTCAAGTTCAATTCCAGATTCTGAAAGTAAGTCTTATATTGCTAGCATCTTTGCCAAGGAGGTTATGTTTTCATCTTCGCCTTTTTTTTATTTTGTGCTTTTTAGCCCTCAGCCCTTAGGCTGATGGGCTATTGTCGTCACCCAAGCTGTCCGTCCGTCCGGCGTCCGTTAACTTTTACCTTGTGAGCGGGATATCTTGAAAAGGATTCACCGTCAGAATTTTATTTCCTCGGTAAAGATTTATATCGACAAAATCTCGGTCAAGTTCGAAGATGGGTGACCTTGACCTATTTTTCTACATTTTAGAGCTGATTATAGAAAAACACTTAGATGCTTATTACTCAGGAACCATTTGGTGGATTTTCACAAAACTTACTATGATTATTGGGACTGATAGTCTGTACCTGCTATACAAGTTTGGTGGCGCCACCTACAATTTCTGATTTTTAATGAATTTTTATCGGATTTTTCAACTTTGGGCTTGTGAGCGGGATATCTCGAAAAGGATTCACCGTAAGAATTTTATTTTTTTGGTGAAGATGTATATTGACAAAATCTCGGTCAAGTTTGAAGATGGGTGACCTTGACCTATTTTTCTACGTTTAAGAGCTGATTATAGAAAAAACATTTAGAAGCTTATTTCTCAGGAACCATTGGATGGATTTTCACAATACTTACTATGATCATAGGGACTGATGCTCTGTAACTGCTGCACTAGTTTGGGGGCGCCACCTGCAGTTTCTGATTTTTAGCTCAGCTGACTATAAGTCATCTGAGCTATAGTCGTGGTCCATTGTCCGTCGTCCGTCCGTCTGTCCGTCCGTCCGTCCGTCCGTCTGTCGATGTGGCACGTTTTGAAACCGTAAGACCTAGGAATCCAAAATTTGGCATAATGTTAGATGTCCCCAAGATCTCCTACCAAGCCGAAAACTGGGTCTTTGCAACTTCGTTCCTTTGAGAAATTAAGGAAAAACCTCAATTTTTTATTAAAAACCTATTTTCACACTTCAGGACTGCCTAATATCAAAACCACTCATCTGTTTTTCCTCATATTTACCATAAATATTCCTCTATATAGTTCCTATGTACTTGCCAGAAATTATGTCTGTATTATTGTATCCCCAGACAAAGTCGGGGGATACTATGTTTTCATACCGGTCCCGCCGCCGCCGCCGCCGCCGCCGCCGCCGCCGCCGCCGCCGCCGCCGCCGCCGCATATGAATCTTGTTGGCGCGATAACCCAAAAAATATTTCACGGAACTTTACCAAAATTGGTATATGTATAGATATGGGTAAGAGGACGACGCCTATTTAAAATGAGGTCATGACCTTTACTAGGAGAGTGTCCTTGACCTTGAATAGGTCCAATTTCGGGGAAAATCACACAAATTCTTTAATATCTCAAGAAATTTTGCATGGATTTATCCCAAAATCAAGTTGATGGAAGATCATGGATAGGGTTGTCATGTTCCAGAAACTGGTGGCGCCACCTATTATTCTTTACTTGTTTTCGTGCCGTTTAATACCCCCTAAATTGCCACCTTACAGCACTGTGAGCATTATAAGTCAAAAACTAATGGACAGATTTCTTTTATATTATGCATATACATAGGTATGGGTTATGGGATGATGCTTATTTAAATTGGGGTCATGACCTTTCCTATGATAGTGGCCTTGACCTTGAATATTGCCATATATGGTGAAAATCACACACCTCTTATGATATCTCCAGTGTTGATAGCCATATGGATTTCAAACATGACTTATGTATGGCCAACCACTAAAGTAAGAACCCTATAGGTTCTAGGGTCATGAGGTCAAAGGTCAAGGTCACTGGACTGGCATTTTAAAAGATACTGTGGATGCATTTTAAGCCAAACTTTCATCCCAGGTCTTCCATCTTGAATATATAGCTCACTTGCCAATAATGGATGATCCATATAAATTTTGGGGTCACAAGGTCAAAGGTCAAGGCCACAGGAGCTATCTGTCCAAAAATTAGTTTCTGGATGATAATTCCTGCTTTTATTGATGTATGGATTTCAAACTTGACTTATATATGTCCCATTGGAAAAGCAAGACCCAAATTGATTTTGGGGTCATGAGGTCAAAGGTCAAGGTCACAGGAAACCTCTTTAAAAAGATTGTGGATGCATTTTCAGCCAAACAATTCATCTCAGATCTTTCATCTTGCACATATAGTTCACCTGCCAAGAGTGGAAGACCCCTATCAATTTTGAGGTCACAAGGTCAAAGGTGAAGGTCACAGGAGCCATATGTCCAAAAATTAGTTTCTGGATGATAATTCCTGCTTTTATTGATGTATGGATTTCAAACTTGACTTATATATGTCCCATTGGAAAAGCAAGACCCAAATTTATTTTGGGGTAATGAGGTCAAAGGTCAAGGTCACAGGACACATCTTTAAAAAGATGTGGATGCATTTTCAGCCAAACATTTCATCTCAGATCTTTCATCTTGCACATTTAGTTCACCTGCCAAGAGAGGAAGAACCCTATCAATTTTGAGGTCACAAGGTCAAAGGTGAAGGTCACAGGAGCCATCTGTCCAAAAATTAGTTTCTGGATGATAATTCCTTCTTTTATTGATGTTTGGATTTCAAACTTGACTTGTATTTGACCCATTGGAAAAGCAAGACCGGAATTGAATTTGGGGTCATAAGGTCAAAGGTCAAGGTCACAGGAAACCTCTATAAAAAGATTGTGGATGCATTTTCAGCCAAACAATTCATCTCAGATCTTTCATCTTGCACATATAGTTCACCTGCCAAGAGTGGAAGACCCCTATCAATTTTGAGGTCACAAGGTCAAAGGTGAAGGTCACAGGAGCCATATGTCCAAAAATTAGTTTCTGGATGATAATTCCTGCTTTTATTGATGTATGGATTTCAAACTTGACTTATATATGTCCCATTGGAAAAGCAAGACCCAAATTGATTTTGGGGTCATGAGGTCAAAGGTCAAGGTCACATCTTTAAAAAGATGTGGATGCATTTTCAGCCAAACATTTCTTCTCAGGTCTTTCATCTTGCACATTTAGTTCACCTGCCAAGAGAGGAAGAACCCTATCAGTTTTGAGGTCACAAGGTCAGAGGTGAAGGTCACAGGAGCCATCTGTCCAAAAATTAGTTTCTGGATGATAATTCCTTCTTTTATTGATGTTTGGATTTCAAACTTGACTTGTATTTGACCCATTGGAAAAGCAAGACCGGAATTGAATTTGGGGTCATAAGGTCAAAGGTCAAGGTCACAGGATTAATCTATAAAAAGATTGTGGATGCATTTTCAGCCAAACAATTCATCTCAGATCTTTCATCTTGCACATATAGTTCACCTGCCAAGAGTGGAAGACCCCTATCAATTTTGAGGTCACAAGGTCAAAGGTGAAGGTCACAGGAGCCATATGTCCAAAAATTAGTTTCTGGATGATAATTCCTGCTTTTATTGATGTATGGATTTCAAACTTGACTTATATATGTCCCATTGGAAAAGCAAGACCCAAATTGATTTTGGGGTCATGAGGTCAAAGGTCAAGGTCACATCTTTAAAAAGATGTGGATGCATTTTCAGCCAAACATTTCATCTCAGGTCTTTCATCTTGCACATATAGTTCACCTGCCAAGAGAGGAAGACCCCTATCAATTTTGAGGTCACAAGGTCAAAGGTGAAGGTCACAGGAGCCATATGTCCAAAAATTAGTTTCTGGATTTTAATTCCATCTTTTACTGATGTATGGATTTCAAACTTGGCTTTGTTATTGACCCATTAGAAAAGCAAGACCCAAATTGATTTTGGGGTCATGAGGTCAAAGGTCAAGGTCACAGGAAACCTCTTTAAAAAGATTGTGGATGCATTTTCAGCCAAAAAAATTCATCTCAGATCTTTCATCTTGCACATATAGTTCACCTGCCAAGAGTGGAAGACCCCTATCAATTTTGAGGTCACAAGGTCAAAGATGAAGGTCACAGGAGCCATATGTCCAAAAATTAGTTTCTGGATGATAATTCCTGCTTTTATTGATGTATGGATTTCAAACTTGACTTGTATATGTCCCATTGGAAAAGTAAGACCAAAATTGATTTTGGGGTCATGAGGTCAAAGGTCAAGGTCACAGGACACATCTTTAAAAAGATGTGGATGCATTTTCAGCCAAACATTTCATCTCATATCTTTCATCTTGCACATATAGTTCTCCTGCCAAGAGAGGAAGAACACTATCAATTTTGAGGTCACAAGGTCAAAGGTGAAGGTCACAGGAGCCATCTGTCCAAAAATAAGTTTCTGGATGATAATTCCTGCTTTATTGATGTATAGATTTCAAACTTGACTTGCATATGTCCCATTGGAAAAGCAAGACCCAAATTGATTTTGGGGTTATGAGATCAAAGGTCAAGGTCACAGGACACATCTTTTAAAAGATCAAGGTCACAGGACCAACATCTTCAACAAGATTGTGGAATCATTAGATGGAATAAACAATAAATATGCCAAGTGTCAGTATATGCTGCTAAAAATGGGGGTCTGTTCTTGTAGGAGGGGGGCCTACTATGTCTGGGGATACTCTGGCACCTGCGGTGCCAAGAAATGTCTAGTTTAATTTAAAAAAGTTATGGGCCCAAACATAATGCATTTTGTAAAAAATCAGGAAAGATATTTGATCACTTAACACAAAAAATGTTAAAGCTATCGACCTTTTTTCCAGTAATATAACTTTAATTAATCAAAATTAAATTGTATATCCAAAATTAGATGAAAATCTTTTAAATTTTCTAAAATATTAATAAAAATAAAAAATTGGTACCTTAAATTTTGCCCAACTTTGACCATGGCACGTTTTTTTCCTGTAAGTACTGTGGATTTAATTTTCACAGCATGTTTTTGTTAGCATTTCAACTGTTAACACCAAAAATTTGAAACCAGTTAATCAAAAACTGTAGATTTTAATAAGTTTTCAAGCACCATGTAACATATTGTTTACATCAAGCTAGTGTTATGCAGTTTTCAAGAGCTCAGCTCCCCAACTTCAGCTCTTAGTTCCTTAAATTCGGCATACAGTTAGATGTCTCCAAAATCCCCTACCATGCCAAGAATTTGGTCACTAGGACTTAATACCTTCGAGATATTAATGAAAAACTTCATTTTTCCATTTAAAACCCATTGTTACACTTCAAGACTGCCTAATATCAAAACCACTGATCTGACTTTAATCATAAATAATATACATATTTTTCATTCTCTTCGCACATGCCAGAATGATGTCAGTATTGCGTAATTGTTTTAAGTTATGGGCCCAAACATAATGCACTTTGTAAAAAATCAAGAAATATATTTACTCCTTTAACAAGGGCATTGCTGAAGCTAGAGATTTTTTTGTCAGGGATGTAACATTATTTAATCAAGATTCAATTGAATACCCAAAATTAGTTCTGAATTTTTCAAATTTTATAAGTTATTAGTATAAATATAAAATTAGTACCTTAAATTTTGCCCAACTGTGACCATGGCACGTTTGTGTCCTGTGAGCACTGTTGATATAATTTTCATATCATGCACACATTAGGATTTCAGCTTTTTAGTTTAGAAAGCTGAAAGAAATTGGCCAAAAATTGTAGCTTTTATTAATGTTTTTTATGAGACCCTGTCAGACTTTGGCTCTCTCCAGCCCCTCTTGAGTCACCTGTATGTTGACCTTGTTGACCTTTCATCAAATTATGCACGCTTGAAGCGAGGCATACAGGAATCCAGGCAGCTTATGGCCAGCCACAGTTGATCCAGGTGTCCAACCCAACTCATCTAGTAGTTTTAACCAACAACATAACAATAAACAATAAATTAATAAATTTTTATTGGTTTTTAATATCAAATTAAAGAAAAATAGAAAAGGAATTTGTTAGTTTATAATAACAGGAAATTAACTTGCAGTTACCCTATGATATAAGAATCTTGTATCGATGGGTAGAATGTCACATATTCCAAATAACACCATGCAGTCACCTATGGCATTTTTCAGTTCAATTTTAATGATAAAGAAGTAAATCATATTATTCATTACTAATCATTAGGGATCATATGAAGGAAATTAATGATAGACAAGGATGCAGTTGATAATATTAATCTAGATTCCTACTGTGTCTAGTGTGTACATTGATGTGAAATTAGTCCAAAATGAATTTTTTCAGTTATTTTTTAATATAAATAAAAGCCATAAAACCAGGTACTTATGATCATTATTTAAATGTGTGAATTTTGTATATTCTGGATTCTCAACATCATTGGTTGGTGAAACTGAATAAATACCAGACATGGTGCGAATACTTTGTAATTGTATTTAAATACGAATATGATTATGTACTCCATTATATAATTTCTTGCATAAAGAATAGGAATTCAGGTAAAAATGAAAGTATATGAATACTCGTGCAAATACTTTCAAAATGTATTCATGAATGCATTCATGAATATATTCTTTAATATTATTTTAATAATCATATCAGTTATATTTCATTAAAAAAAAACATGATTCTCTTATTATTTTTTATAAAAATTATATTTGGGACAATATTTGTAATTTTTTTTAATAAATAGTTAAACTCTTATATTATATGTTCTGCTTATAAGTTATATGGCCAAGTCAAAATCTGTGTGACAATAGTACTCCATTTGTTAATAAAATAAATGAAATCAATCCTCTTCCCTGTCTCCAAAGGTACTATCAAAATCATACATAAGCTAAACAACAACAACTCATAATACAGCTTATATTTATTACCACACAAAACCAGCATGTGCCTCATTTCTAAATAATATTTTTTTATCATATATAACAGCTGAGCGTCGTGACCCATAGGTCCCTTGTTTATTGAATTTTCTTGGATTTTTCAACTTTGGCCTTGTGAGCGGGATATCTCTAAAAGGATTCACAATAGGAATTTTATTTCTTTGGTGAAGATGTATATCGACAAAAATCTCGTTCATGTTCGAAGATGGGTGACCTTGACCTACTTTTTTAGGTCACAGAGCTTATAATAGAATAAAACTTAGAAGCTTATTTTTCAGGAAGCATTTGGTGGATTGTTATGAATCATGGTACATACCTCTCCATTTTAAATTTATAACTGAGACATGTACAGATATACATCCATGTGAGAACAGATATTTAGTACTTTTTACTTTTACCACCTCTAAACACTGTTCTTTTGGCTGAGGGCTTTTGTCAGCTTTTGCTGATATTCTAGTTATTGTTATAATATGCCAGTCTTAGACAAGATGTGGTATTATCACGGTTGGTCTGTCTGTCTGTTACTTTTAATATCACTATGATAACTTATCAGGGCTTGGATGGATTTTCACAAAACTCAACCTGACTTCCTACCAATAGATTATCTTGCCCAAGTTTGTTTATAGGCAAAATCCACATATTATATGAGGTCAGAGGTCACCAGGCAACTTTGTTGTGTCACTGTAATAACTGGATTAGGAAGGATTTTGAGGAAACTCAACTGAAATATGAACCAAAATATCTTGCTTAAGTTTAATGATGGACTTTCATGACAATCATTTTAATTATGTACCAATAAGAGTTTCTCACCTGAATCAATCTCACAGTAAAATTCATACATATTTAATGAGGTTTGAAGTACAATATGTACAACAGGCATATTATGAACCCCTGCGGGGCTCTTGTTATCTTTGTTTGAGATGGATACTCAATAGGCAATTATTGCATTTGTTTTCAGGGTTTGATGATCTGAACTTAACAGTAAATACAGATATGGCCACAATCGTCAAAGCTATGGCACAGCCGGACTCGGGCCTGGAAATACGAGATCGGATGTGGCTGAAAATTACCATACCCAATGCATTTATAGGTAGGTTGTCAATCAGTATGCGAGTATGCAGGTGGGAGTTGGGAGGAAAATTCTGTACACATATATACATATTCTTATTCATGAGGTCAGTGGTCACCAAATTTTTTTTATCAAATTTTAATCAAGTTTGCTATGAAATTTATCCAGTAAAGTAACTTGCTGGAGTTTGATCCTGGCAGAAACTGTTCATATTTAATGAGGTCAAAGGTCATAAGACATTCGGCTGGCATATTATGCATGCCTGCTTTGCTCTCGTTTTCAGTATTCAGTCCTTCTAGTGTTAAAACAGTCCTAAATTGTAAAGGCTTCCTCAAATTTATTCATTTTTATCAGATCGGCCTACCACATCGTCCAAATCTTAATTAGAACCCTTCATTGATCAAAACAAACAAATGAGTGATACTTGACCAGAATTGATCAACAAACTCCCATGCACTTCCAAGTAAATTATCTCGTGTATCATTAATAGCCAGCTGTGTGAGAATGGTGTTCGGATGATTAAACATGCGGAAATGAAAATGACTTGATTATTATTGTATTTGCAGGTTCCGATTTAGTAGACTGGTTACATACACATGTAGAGGGATTCGCAGATCGACGCGACGCCCGTAAATATGCCTGCAATTTATTGAAAGCTGGCTGTATACGACACACTGTTAATAAATTAACATTTTCCGAGCAGTGTTATTATGTGTTTGGAGATTTGTGCGGAGGTGAGTTTGATAATATATACGATGTTTTCATCCAGAGAGATATTTAATATCCAAATCATCATATGCACCATGCATTTTAAAAAAGGATCATAAGAGGTTTAAAATCTCAAAATAAAGGTTATTTTTTCAAAACAAATAATAGGATTAGACAGACCATTGCTTAGTCAGATTAGTTGTTCTAGTTTTCAAAACTTCTGTTAGTGCATTAATTGTGCTTTAATTAATGCTATTGTGAATAAGTGTCTTTAGTTTCCATAGTGGAGAAGGTTTTCAACATTTTCTGATATTAAAAATGCATAGTTTTTTAGGATGTTCATGAACTTAGGTACAGTTACTTGTGCAGGTTGTAGATACATTGTGATTTTTTTCTTTTGATAAAGTTATATCAGACTTTAAACAGATATTGGTGTTCTTCTGTTTGCTTTGCATGTATAAAATCAGATACAATGCAGCACTACCAGTTAGTGATATTGGTTACCTTGATTTTGTATTATGATACATGAATAGTTATTTTTATGCTTTGATCTTTGAATGTTTATAAAATATGTGCAACTTTTCTGTTAATGATTGGTTCAGTTGGCTGCACCTTATTGCTAATCAGATGCATTTGCCACATCCTGTTTTCTTTATGATTTTATTCAACAATGCCATCCTTAGAATTCCCATGTGTTAGTCCATACATTCTCTTTCCTGTTTACATTTATTTTATATTTCGGACAAATTCTGACACTATTTAAATTTACACTAACAGCAATATCTTTTCAAGCTTTTTTCTTGTATCTTTATCAAATTTTCAACAGTTCCCACTAAGAGGGTTTGCTGAAGATTAATAAAAATCATAGAAACCAAAAAAATAATATGCAGTATTTTTGACCAGTAAGAATCAATACATATCACAGCATTCTAGTTGCCCAATTTGAGTGCTCTTTAGTGGCCTATAAAAAGTAAAGGGTGTATAATACAATAAGCCAGGAGGAAACCAGGTGCAAATTAAAAAACAAACTAAAAAATATGAAAAGTTAAAAGCTAATATTTAAATAATGTGAAATTTAGTCTAAGATAGGATCCTGAGGAAGCTATCCTGTGTTCTGGCGGGAAAATGTCACAGATAACCTACTCCATGGTAGGAAAATATCAAAGTCAGCTATAGAACAGACATCCCCCTTAATATTATGAATAACCCTGGCCCTTGGCAGGGTAAAGAAATCACCCATTTTTACAAAATAAAGGAATCCGTATAAATTAAAACCATATCGTGATCATCCAGACTACCTCCAATGTTTAATGGTTAACAACTGTTAATTGCCAAAAAAAAATAATTTTCGGAAATTGCATAAGGTGAAAAAATTCTCTCTGTAACCACCCTTCCCACACCCACCCCTGATACTGGCTTCCTTGTAACAAATTTCTAAATTTGGCCATATCCACTTGACTATTTGGAACATGTTTTTTTTAACAACATTTGGAACAATATTTTGTGAATAATATCATGAAGAACAGTGCTAGTGGTCTGTGGCATTCAGGTAGACTGTGGTTAATCAGTGATTATTTAAAACAGTGCATGATTATGTGTCGTAAAGTTGTCATTGCAATATGATTTTACAGTTGATTTCGTATATTTGTATGCACTAACACTTTGGTTGACATGGACTGTACTAAGACGGGAAACGGGGCAGCACTGCAGCCCAGTCATGACCGTGAATGACAGTGACCTGTACCCAGAAAGCAGCCCAAATTCTTGCCAGGGATTCAGTTTGTGAAAGACAGGACAAACTTGGACAGTCGGACCTTTGTCGGGCATTCCATTGGACATTTTCAGGTCAGAGAGGGGAGATGTTACCATTGGAGACAGGAAATGACACGAGGTACCATGGCGACCATGGGATCACTCATTGTGACCATAGACATTGGATTTGATTAAGATAAATGGTTTATGATATCTTGAGACAGAACATGACCCTTGAATTAATGTATGACCTCAAGGGACCAGATATTATATAGATTAATTGAAGAATATAACCTCTAATTTGCTATAACCTTGAGTGATGGGTCAACACCTCATAAGATGGTATATGTACTGAACATATCAGATTTGGCAGTGAGGGATTGAATATGACAGTTAGGGATGAGATAACCATTGCATATAGGCTGTGACCTTGGCAGATATGATTTGACCTTGACATCCAGTGAGATTGTGAGGCTGGATTCGACATGAGATATGACTGTTAGAAGTTTGCATGACCCTGACCCTGGGAGATGGTCTGTGACCTTGAGACACAGAATAGCACAGTTTGGACATGACCTTGAGTCAGGTTTTGACCTTGTTGCTTCTACTAACCTGCCTGTTGCTGTACTTTTCAGTGCCTGGCGTAGATTTCAGCTCTGCATCGTATACGAGTGGCAGCTCCGCATACCTACCCAATGTTATGAACAGTTAGTATAACATGTGCCTGTGTATCCTGTTCTCACCTTGTTTTTTATAATGTCACAAAATATTATGCATCTTTAAGCACGTATGTTTATGACTGTTTACAAAAAAGCTGAAAATTTATTTTATGATAATTATATTCTTGACATAACAAATAAATATAAAATTCTGCAGAAAAATGGTATCTGTTCAATATTCAATTTTAAAAATGATAAAAAAAATTGAATTGCAACTTCAATTTTGATATTTCTGTTTAGTTGTTAAAACTTGAGTGTAAAAGTTCATGCTTTGCTTGGGATCTTTCCTTTCAGAATATTATGATAGACTCAAAAACAGTTTTAACTTGTTTAAATTTGCTGTAATTACACAAACTTGTAATAATTTGTTCATGTAAAGTATGAAACAATTATAGAAGCTTTTTTCATATTATTTCCTGATCTAAGTTTCATTCAGTAGGAATTTAACAATGTATGAATTAGCATACCTTAGATATTTGTAAGGTGTCATTTTGCCTAAATATTACAATGCTGAACAGTGTATAATGGGAGAAAAATTAGTATTTATCTTGACCAACATCTCTAATCTATATCTCTTATCTATATCTCTTATCTTATCTCATTTTAGATATGTCACAGCTTAGTTTGGATGACGTAGATTCCGTATCAGAAGTCGAAAGAGACACACTGGCCCCTCTTCCACCCCCAGCGTGGGCTAATCAGTTTAATACAAACCCTTACGGGCCCAGTTATATACCTCCGCCTCCACCAGGGGGCTACAACCCCATGCCGTACACCTACTCACAGACCAATGACACAGCAAGCTATGTCAGCATGCCCGGAGGAAACGGAAGCGCAGGAAGTGTGCACTCAGGGTCAGGTACGTAGATGCGGAGTTTGTCGTGATTAACATGGAGGATGGTTTATTTGGTCTGGTAGTTTCTCAGGGCGTAAAATGTCAGGTTTATGATTATATTCGGCTCAACAGTTGTCATAGGGTTGGTTTCTGACCATACAAGGACGCAGGAGAATCCCCTGGATGTATTATATCTGCTGCAAAACCATATTTGGAGCCAGATATTTTCAGAGGATTCACTAAATTTTTTCTATAACCATATTTGGTTTCGCAAGTTGTCAAAGGATTGACCAGTTACAGGGAATTTCAATACATGATATCATAAAAAGCCAAAAATGCCATAAGGTATGTATGTTTCAGGTCTGTATGAATATCCCACTACCATTCAAAGGCCACATATGCTTTAGTTCACATAACTTTGTCAAGAATTCAGAGGAGACCCAAATGTTATATGTCTGTATTTTGTCCCAAGACAGTTCAGAATACACTCGAGAAGGACATTTGCCTGTAGCTCAAACATTAGGATACTCTACCTATGCTCCAAGAGTTACTGAATTTAAAAGTGACTGAAGGTTGTTTGAAAGAGATATAAAACCCATAACTAATTCTAGTCATTATTGTATGGGGATATAGATCTAAATGTCAAGACATGTAAAAAAAATAAATTAGTGAACTAGTGTTTAAATTTAACATTACACAGAAAAGTTTCAAGAATATGTAAGAAGTATGTCCAAATTTCACAATATATTATTATACTGTAAAAATGTAACATAAGCATGTTACACATGTAATACATGTTATACATGTATCACAAAGGTTGACAAGGGCTTCCATAAAGAACACAAGTCTGTGTGACCGAGTTTGGAAAAAATAAAAGAATAAATATAAATAAATTTGACCAATCGTGCTTGATACTTTATGCCTGCTAAACTGATTGTTGATGCCCTAAGCTTAAATAATCTTCTCTCATTCACTCCTTCAAACTTAAAATTGAACAAGTAAAATTGTTAAGTCTGTTTTAAATTTAAAATTAATTAATACTATTTATATTGAATAAGCTCCTCATTGTATCTAATCATTGAGCACCAAAAACAACCATGTTGGTGAGCTAGCTTTTTACTGTGTCTTTCAGTGTAGAGGATCCCTGAATACTGCTAGTTTGCTGGTTGTTGTTTCTTTTTCCAATAAATTTGGTAAACCTCTACACCCTCTCTTTATTTCTGGCTATATTGAGGACATCATAGTGATGGATGAAAGCTCATTTGTTACATGTGCAGGGCCAGTAGAACCATTACTGATCTTGCACTTGAGTGGAATAGCAACATTTTCAGAAATTAGTGAAATAAGTTTACCAGACACTCAGTATTTGCAACTGGCATTGCACACACAATCAGAAAATGAAGGCATTTGACTGTTCCATGAAGTGCTGAGCATAGCAGGCATATATAGATTGGGGTACCTGTCTATTACATTAACTGCTTCACTTCAGCATATATGAGTCCAGATGACCTTTAACTGTGTGGGTGACATTAACAATAAAAGCCTCTGCTAAAGCTTGCCCTCTTAGTACTTAGCTTCAAGTCTGTGCTCAGCATTGCTTTAAATAAAAAAAGCAGCTGTATACAATGCGTACGCAGTCTCTTTGCTTGCAAAGCAGGCCTCAAAATGTAACGCCAAAGATGACTAATATTCTGCTTTTAGTTATGGTAGTTAAAATCAGATATAATTTGTATCTACCTTTATTCATATCTTATTTTATTTTTGTTTTGATTTGCTTTTATTTTAAAACCTAGCAGTGCTACAGTGCATAAATGCCAATTTTGAGACCACAAATTTACTGGAACGACACTCAATTGCACCAGAGCCTAAACTGCTCGCAACACAAGTAGCATTACTGGTTTTGTCCAAATCTACAGTCCAATCCTAAATTTAATGGATCCTTTCATGCCCCATTTCCCACCCCTTTACAAAGTTTTGTAGGAATTTGTCCCATCCTTTGTAGGTCATCTTTCTAACAGAAATAAAAACCAACAAACACAGGCCAAAACATGTGATCCATGGTTGAGGAGACTAAACAAAATCAGGAAGAAAAATCTCTTCTCATTCAGTCATATATATTTTCAGACCGACCGCTAGGTAAAAAAAAGATTCCTCTGGTTATTCAAGCCATCATTTGGCCTTTCATGCATGGCCTTAATAAACAAGGACCAGTGTCTTAATCTCGTTGTGTGCCATTTTTAGCCTGGACGTTTGATGGCACATTAGATGTAAATTGAGTCTTTGTTTCATACACCTGGCATTTACAGCCCCTTATCTTTAAAACCTTTATTTTAAATTTTATTTTATTTTGTAGGATGTAGTTTAGGCCATCTCCTGGGACCTCCTTGAGTCAGCAGGGTATTTACAATATAATGTATTATGTATTATTATTATAAAATATAAATACTGTCCGGGACCAAAGCCTGCTTTTAAGGCTCAATTTATGAGAGTCTCTTCGCCAGATTATGATTGACAGATGTTCTGGTATTTCAACTTTGCCTGCAAAGATTGCATATGAATACTTGAGAAAACATTCCAAATACACTCTCGTACTTTGAAAAATGTCTCTGGTATACAACCAGTTGGCTCAAGGAGCCCCCTGCAAGTAGATTTTTTTATTTTGAAAGCTTACTACTCACCTTATTAATAACCAATAGTTAGGAAAATAGAGGCTCACGTGATAATCTTGATTAATCATTTTGAAAAAAAAAAATCCCCTTTAAAAAGTGTCCTGATCACTCTTGAATGAATTTTAGTTATTAAATGAAAGATAGTTCTGTTTCTGAACTACATGTTAACATATTGATATCTTAGTATTAAATTTTCAATGCTTTATCAACTGAAATTAGCATATTACTAAAGAGTGGGGAGATGAAATGTCTCCATGACAATCTTCTCCTGATCCAGTTATCCCCCACTGTCAACTCTACAGAGTATATCACAAACCTATCGTTGCATGTGAATCCCCATTCAAAACAACATATGCTACATAAATCATGAATTATGTAAATAACTAAAAAAATATTTAATATTTGATAAATTCCTCTCAAAAATCTTGTGCTGAGTATTATGATAAAAAAAAATTTGAAAAATTGGAACAAGTAAATTAATTCTAGAAATTAAGACAATTAATGTTTTGCACCAATTTCATGCATCATTCTGTCTCAGGAGACATTGAAGCTCCATAGCTGATTAAACTGTCTGTGAACAGTGAGTGAGGTGACTGAGTTGTCCTACTCTGGATTGCCATGCTGTATGTAAAATATTAAATTATTTATCCAATAAATAAATATAAGGATTAGACAACACACCAGGTAACCTCTAAAAATGAACAATTTCAGAAAATGATGATGCAGGAAGCTGACATATTGTGCACCATGTATATGCAAATATAAATATGCAAATATGTATCCCACACTGCATCAGTACTGGGCATGACCAATCAGAAATGCTCTTTGTAACTTTGCATGGCTAATTAATGTATGCATGGAGAATGTTGTAGGATATTCACTGTAGTGTGCTGCTGTTATGTTTTACCATTTTCAGTGTGACCTTTTTTTTGACCTTCATATTCCTCTCTTCTCAATACCTTTTTCATGAATTATGTGACAGGATCAAGATTCTACACTTATGGAGTATAACTCAGTGCTATAAAAATTATTCTATAGCCCATTCATGCCAAGTCAAAATTGATGAAAAGAGGTCACTTTTTTCAGCATGCTTTGATTGAAAATTGTGATGATATGCTTTGTAAGTTTAAGGTTTACAAAGACAATTTACACACTATTATTTTGGCAGTAATTGAAAATTTAGAAAATCTAAATTCTTTGGTATGAGATACAGATTAGAATGTAATCTTAAATGTTTTAATATTGTAATTCTGATCATATGCGGCTGTCATTAACAGGATCAATCAATGTATTTGATTTTGTTATTGTTAAACTTCTTTTACCTCAAGTATTGTGTACCTTTCTGTAAGTTTAATTTTGATTTTGGTATGCTGGTGTGTTTCCTTCATATATTGAGTTGTTTCAGTGATATGATTGTATGTGGTGTTCCCCCTTTGTTCATTTGTAGCGAGACAAGATAATACTTGTGCTTGTATCGTAAGTCACACGTATAAACAACTGCGAAAGCTCTGGGAAATTAAAGATAAACAGCAGCACCAGCAAGGGGCCCAGAACGGCGTAAAGATGCGCCACTTTGACGATTTAGACAGGAGTACAAGTAGTAGTACGGGTTGGTACCTTCTCCAATACATCTACTCTTTTTCTCTCCTGACCCCACTCTTGCTTATACACCTGCTGCTATAGCAATGCACCTGCTGTCATAGCAATGCACCTGCTTTTATTGGCTACCCTAGCAATGCACCAGCTATAACAAGCTATACTAGCTTCTAACCACTTTAGTATTTCTTAAAGAAGAAGGAAGGGAAAGGCTTATGGTAGACCTAGGAGATGGGTGTATATGTGATATTTGTAGTCTTTATTTAGCTGGTGATATTAAGCTATTAGGTAGGTAGAGCGGACAGATGGTCTATATATAAAGCTTGCCTGTCTGAAAATAACTTGGTCAGGGGGACCACATTACCGGTAAATAAGATACAATTTTATAAAAACGTTTGAGCGCACATACTACAGGAAATTATCGATTCAATTATCAACCAGTGTTAATTTTTGCCAGTGATAAAGCTCTATAATATTTAGGAAAAATGCAGACATTAATGCAAATGTATATATACTGTATGGGTGTGCACATGGGTGTTGCTCATACTGAAAGTCTATGATAATTTTTCTACAACATGTAAAATATAAATAACCTAAGTTTTCATAGTGTTCTCTAATTAAACAAAAACACAGGAATCTGACATAGCCTTGAAAAATAAACCGGTTTGGTGTAATATGCAGGTACCCATATAGTATAAACAAATAAACTAGTTTGGTGTGATATACAGGTACATACAGTGGTGACTTGACATTCCAACCCTTAAAAATCTAAAAACCTTGCAATCCGACGGTATTTTGCAATAAATGAACGGGACCCATAGAAATTAGCCTTGACAAATGACAGCCTTGGATTCCGACTCCGTCATGACATTTCCCGACACAAACAAGGATACCGACGTATTTTCTGACTTGACAATCCGACCGGTATTTTGTCCTTTGATGTCAGTCGTCGGGCTCGTGCACACAACACTGTGGTCAATTAGGTGTGAAATGCAGCGATGCGTATTGTTCTAACTGTACACTTGAGCCAATTATTGAGTCAATTTGGCTCCTTTATTAAGTCAGTTTAGATCCCTATTTGGCAGACATGAACCTCTCGGTGTGTGGAACATGCAGAGTTGGAGAACGGTGTCGGGGACCTTTTCCAGGCACTCAACAGTGCTGACCACGTGACCACAGAGGAATCCCTCGTATTAGATAACATGGAGCCCACCGAAGCAATGCCAAAGGCCGCTGATATTGTGTTAATGGTAAAAAAAAGACGAGAGGTGACAGTGACAGCGAGTCTGAGGATGAAGATGGTCCTCTTAAACCAGTAACTCCCAGAGACACGATTGGGGGAATGGAAACAGGGCTACAGTATTGAGGAGCAGGGCTTCGCTGCAGGGGACGTTGATCCCGACCGCGGACTGCTTAAAAACCCTCAAAACATTGAGGTAACATTGTATTTTGAGCCTCTGTCACTTTTATTGATTTGACAATCCGACAGCCTTGCAATCCGACATAAATTAGGGTATTACATTTAGTGTCGGACTATCAAGTCAGGACTGTATATAGTTATTACAAATAGCCAAAATTTGGTGTAATATACAGGGCCATATAGTTACTACAAATAATAGTCTTTGGGCTTCATTCTTTGTCTGGTTTCCTGCATATATGAACACCTTATGTTAGTATATTATAAATTATAAGCTGACTTTTTATAGCTGGCATTGAAAAACTACAGGTGGCTCTTGATGGTTTAGGGAAAATACAAAGGTTTGCAAGCTGAGTTTTTACAAGGGGTCTTTTATAAATCCACAAAAAATGACTGTTTAATGATAATCTTTTGCATGCATTGATTTCTTTATAGGTAATTCTTTATAATTTTAAGTTACTTTGTGTAATATCAAAACCAGTGAACACTGGTTTTCATAATAAGGGCAAAGTAGGGCATTAATAATGCTCATGTGCTTTCCAGTTTGGTTTCAGCTGAATGTCTTGATCCAGGGGCCATTCAATTAAAAGTGATCATAAAATAATACAAAAGTTTCAAAATTCATATCACAGTCTAGATTTGCTTCTTTTATGCATCTTGGTTTGGATTCTTTGTCAAGCAAATATGTAACTTATATGTCATAATCCATTTATTTTGTTATATAAGTTTTGTATATATGATCATCATTAATGCTATTTATTGGTACCAACTGCAGGCTCTGTCATTCTAATGCACGGGCCGGCTTCGTCATTCATTGGTAAGCAGTCGGAACTCTGCAGCAGTTTCCATATCGGTTTTATCCATATATTGTGGTTATATTGTACCTGCCGCATCACACTGGCACTCCTTGTGATGTCATCATGATCACGTCCAGCATGGAGTGTCACAGTAAATAAAGTTTACCAGAAGTTTCAACAGCACACAATGTTTTCCCTGTGTTAACGTTTGTGAAGTATCTGTCATGATGTATGTTTTGTGAAAACCTTGAATACTGCACACAAATATCATGGCTTGTTAATGAGATAAGAAGACTGGGAAAAAGGAAATGGTTGATATATACACCTTTAAGGCCTTAGATGGAGGAAATCAGTTGTGCCAGACAAGATACATCAGTGTTCATAATGGGTTCTAAAAAAATGTGAAATCCAAAAATTCAAAAGAGCAAAATTGAAGAACATAAATATCCTAGAATTTCTAAAAAGACTGAGGGAAATCAAAAGTTCTTAAATATTTGTATTCTTACAGTTCAGTCAGTTTTATCACTGCAATAAATTCATTCAATCCCTCCAGACAAGCTGATATTATATGCTCTCCCACTCCTTGGAGCTGACAGTCACCTGACAGTCTTGAGTGATTTGGTAAATTTTGTGAATTGGCCAGCAAGGGATGGAGTGTCAATCGTCTGATTAAACATGTTTTATCATCAGTAAATGTCACCATTCTTCAGCAATTTCATGCCTAATACAGAGCTGGCTCAAGAAATCTGATAGATGTGGTCTTTAAAAGTCCTTAAAAGGTCCTTAAATTTGTGATCAATTTTTGAGTTGGAACACTGAATTAATTTTTCAGGTCAGTATTAGTATTACTGTAGTTAATTAACAGGGGATAGCATCTGTAATGTTAAATTAAATATTGTAATATAAACCTTAGCCTTAAGAACACAGAAAATCAGACAAATCTACCTTCACGTATACTTTGTATATACATGTATGTTTAATCGAGTACATTTTACCTACTCACTATTTTTGAGATTTTTGAGATTCTGACAGGAAAATGAAAACTCACTGACATTTAACTTATACTTAACAATTATAAGCTCCACTAGTGTAACCAAGATTCAAGCTTTGAAGAAAGACTGATGGGGATTTAATATATGCCGCAAGCTGTTCAAATTTTGTGAGGGGGGGGGGGGTCCATAAAAAACCAGACCACTTCTGTGTTTGGTACATATGGCAAAACACTGTGAAACACTCAGTCTTTTTAAATTAAAGGGAAAAACTGACAGCAGTTGATAAGTTGTCACCTGTTCAATGCAGTATTGTCAGATAATTAGGAAACAGGCTGGTTCAATGCTTGGCATTGAAGCCATTCATGACAGCTCTGGTGGTGCCACCTGGTGACTCAGCAGATAACAAGCTGCATGCATACAAACTGGGATTTCAAGTGTACAAACACTGAAGTTACATCACAATCATGAGATATTAAAGTAGTATATACATATCACACACATAGTTGTTTGTCAGTTTTGGGCTTATAGAAAAGTTTTGTGTTGTGTTTTAATTGTCACAGGTGCCACTGTTTTTTGTGGACAAGTGTGTTTTTAGCATGCTCCAAATGTGAACTAATACTGCCTCATGTTGTTGATTGTTGGTTGATGTCATTCCGTTTGGTCATTTGATTTTTTTTTTATTATTTTACCTGCTTGTGGTGGTCTGTAAAATGTGGTGTTGTAGATCCTATGTGTGGGTGCACATATTTACATGTTATAACTCTATTTAACAGTATCTGAATCTGGTGATTGGTGTTGCTTTTTTTATATATTCAAAAATTGACCAGTAACAACTCTGGTACAGTTCAACATCAGCTTTGCCACAAGAGCTATTGGTCATTTAGGAAATGACTGCCTTTCTTTTCGAAAAAAAGGTTATCAAAGATATAAAAAAATATACCCCCTTTATTTACAATATGGGAATTTTGACAGATGTAATTATTACATTATCATAAATGAAAAAATTTGATCTTATTATAGATTCTGAATCAGTTTCAGCATACATTCCTTCACTGTCCCTTTGTGTCTTCAACAGGCTTTTTACTTATTAGGGCTGAAACAAACATTCAAGCTGTAGAGTCTGTGGTCTATGTTAAAAGTCCCTGCACTAAAATTAGCCTATTACGATATAGCTGGTTTTCTTATTTGAGACACTTTAATTAAGCTTAAAAATATTAAAAGAAAAGCAAAGAATGAATATAAAAATCTATTACTAGACTGAACTTAATCTAATATTCAATATCTATTAATTGCTGTGTCCTCATTTGTACTGGATACAAGCTGTATACAATGGTCCAGAATCAGTTTTAAAGCAAAATATTACTTTTACACTCTTAATGCCATGCTGTAGGTTTATTTGGTCATCTCTTGCTATGAATTATGTAAGGCAAAAAGGTTAGCAAACCAGTATGTGTAATGCCATTTCGTATCGTGATTTTTTCATCTTGTGAGTAGCCTGACGATACACAGTTGTAATATTTATGGGTTTTGATTTAAGGAACATGGACATTTACCTGGAAGGGCAGAATTATTGCTATGTGTCTGTTAGTAAACTTATTAAGGTATCATAGGAACAGACAAACGATGTAAAAATACAACATGTATCTGCTGGTATGTGGAGGCTGTAACAGATTTATCTAAGATGGATAGATATCAAAACAAGATCAGATCACACATCATACAGTCAGGGCAAATTAAAGAAAGAGTGTAGAGAATTATTATTAACATTTTATCAGAAATGTCAGAACTTGTTAGGGGGCTTACCATACCTCGCTGGAATAGCCAGGTAAAAGACTATTTTCATTCATATACGCTTTTGTTACTTATTATTCACAACATAACACAAACTTCTATCCGAGTCCAATGAATGCACTGTTACAGTGGTAGTGGTAGGCCTCAGATTTAACACATTATGATCACAATAACTTATGCATTAACACACTGATACCCTTTTGCTAGTATTCTATTATTTTCAAATATAATTAATGTAAATAACTAAGTAAAGTTTTATTGAATAAACAAATAAGAAGGATACCTTTGAATAAGTGTACACTTTTGTATGTAAATAACTATACAAATGTGTAGACTCAGATCCATTCATATTTTTTTCTTTTGTATATATGTAAATTCCTGTTTGTTTGTGTTTATTGAGATCTCTTGATTGATAGGTTAGATTAATGGTATTTGATGGGTAGTTTTGGCTGTCACCACCAGGTGTCACTTGCATGTGTTACAGGAAGCTCAGCCAGCAGCCAGAGGCAAAAAGAAAAGGGGGACCGAAAGTCCGCGAGTCCCGGTCACAGCGGCGGAAGTGAAACGGAGACGGGGAGCGTAGTGAACACAAGGAGGACAGACACAGGCATGCCCCCTGGTGCTGAACCTCCTCAACACCCGCCAAACCCGCTTCCCCCGCCGCCGAGGGATCTAGGATCTGTCAATCAGGATATGGTGGCAAGTCGGCAGTCATTCAAGATGGCTATGGGTAATCCATGTGAGTTCTCTGCGATGTGCTTCATAGCGTTTACGTTTACTTGGGTTTAACTTGCACATGGCCAGAGGTCAGGAGCGTATGCCAGGCTCCTCTTTTATCATTAGTTATCATGAGAAGTACTGGTTGACCTCCATCATAGGGTTATTTTATAATGCTCAGATCTTTAAGTATAATAACCAGTGAACTGCTCATTAGCCTTTATCTTAAGTATTCTGCTATTAGAACTCTGTTACAATCAGATCTGACATCTTTTAGTAATCAGATTTGATATGGATCTCTTTGATATTACAAAAAGGAAAGACTGCAATTCTTCAAAATGTTTATCGTTTGTAATGTCATTATACTTCATAATAAATCATTTCACATTCATAGTTCATCATATTTTGTGAGGGTTATGTTTAAACTTGCATCTTTTGAATATTTTCCGTGGAGTTCTTTAACTACTTAGGTCAATTTGCATTTAAGATCTTTCTTGAAATTTGTTTTTAGATTGAAAATTTGAGAAAGGAATCAAAAATGCTTCTTGGTATTTTTTTATAATCAGTGTTCAGTTAACAGCTGACAGACTAAATTTACATAATTTATCATAATAATTTCTCAATTTCATTTAATGGATGTTAAGGTAATAAAAAATGAAAATGCTGCAGTTTTCCATTCCAAAGTTTTGCTTTATGTTTGAGTTCAAATGTATTTGTGTCAAAGGTTAAGTGTCAGAAGTTATATGTCAAAGGTTGTTAAACATTCCCTGGCCATGTGCTTGTTCCCATGTTTATGGTGCTTCACTTATTTGGTCCAGCCTCCTCTGGCAGAGTAATGTTAACACTGTAAAGACCAGGTTTCTTATGCCAAGTAGAGTAACATTAACCATGTAAAACTATATGATGCTTCAAGTACTGCATGCCCCGACACCGGGCTCGCACAGTGTTTGTTCTTCTTGGATTCACGCGTCCGGCAGTGCATGTGGTCCTGTCACCATTATGTGTTTGTCTTAGTGCTTCTGCTTTTTGTATTGTACACCGGTTGGTTAGCATGGAGTGGGAATGAAGGGGTCAAGGTCACAGAATTTAGGTCAAGGTCAAAAGAATATTACGGTCATGACTGGTCAAGTCTTGGTTGAATTTCTCCTTAAGGTTGAGGCCTTCCTTGCAGATACCTCCCCCCCCCCCCCCCACCCCCACCCCTACCAGCTTCCCCATTTACATATTCAACATTTATACAATAGTATAAGTATCTGAATATTGTGTCTTCCTTTAAAAGTTTTGGTTCTGTTCAAAAATGATGGATGTTCGTTTGGTGGACCAATTTCAGTGATTGAGTCAGAATACATTGAAACCTGATTGCACATCCAAATGATAAGGTGGATGAGAAAAATAGAATTGATAAGAAAATGCTAGTCAAAAGGTCAGGCATAGTTTAGGGGAGGGATACAGAGACATTGGGTTTGGGCCAAACTTTATTAGGACTCGATCTGGATTAACAGATTTAAGTCTTTATATTTGCATTTATGAGGTCAAAGGTCATTGAAACTCATTTTGTGCTCATTTGGATACCAGCTCCATGTCTGCCATAAGCACCACGAAGTGAAGCATCGCCACACTGCATGCAGCATTGTACGCATTTATAAATGTAACACTGTCGTGTTGGCAGATGACTGGCTGTTATTTTCCATTGTAGGCATTTGTTGTTTTGACACTACATCCACATCAGTGTTGAAGGGGGATATATACCTCTTATAGACGGTAAACGGTTCTCTTTCATGCGTGTGCCCTACGCAAGCTGTATTATATAAATTTATGGTTGGCTTGCTATCGGGGTGGTCAGAGCGTGTCCACCCACTAACAGCACTGGCCAATGCTTCTTCAAAAAAAAGTTAATTTTTGCATGGGAATTTTATTTTCAATTCATCGGTTCCACAGTGATTTCTACTCCCTAAACGTCATAAATTCAGGCTGGTGAAATATGCTCTCGGATTGTTTATTACCTTTCACCAAAAATATTTCTATTTGTGGGATATATTTTGCATAATTCTTTCTGTAATGTACTGATCATTTCTGCATGTGAAAGATTACAAATTTTAATTTTTTAAATGAATCTCTAATATGCTGATGGTTGGATCATGAGAATGTCAAATCAGTTTGCAGTTTAATGATTTATGTTTGAGAACTTAAAAAAAATACTGTAAGTATCAAAAGGATTCCTCTTAAAAACTTCACTAATGTGGAAATTTGATAACTGATTCCTTTATAATATTAATAAGAGACCTATGGAAAATTAACCTTCTGTCTTTACCATGAGTACATTGAAATTACGGGAGCTGGATATTCCTGTGTTTTACGTGTAGTCTTGTCCATCCACCCACCTCATAAATCAGGCTTTATACATTAAAGGTGTTAGACATCGAATTTCCAAAATAATGTACCTATAATGCTACCATTGCTGCCCTTACAACCGACCTGAAGCGGAAAGCATTATTTTGAAAATCAGATCACAGCATCAAGATGACTTAATATGAATGGAATGTGTCCATTAATTGTTTTGTCAAATCTGCTGCACCCTAAAGCAGAGGAGTGAGCTATAACAATCTTTTATTATTGTGATACAGGGTCAGACATTGATGGTGAAAGGATTCATGTATTTACATTTTGCTTTGTGTATTTTGTCCTAAATTCAGATTGACTGTTTACCTTGATGACGGTTGACACAATATTATTGTCTTTGTTTGAAATTAAACATTTCCAGGTTCCTTACCATTATCTTTTCTGTCTAGCAACATTGAGTTATTTATCATCAGAAATGTTCCAGCTTTCAGATATGTATCCTGTGTGCAGAAGGCAGTGATATTTGTGAATAATAAAGAGCCCCAAACAAGTGCAACTCACGACACATGAAAGGTCCATGGGGACATCATATCTAAACCAGCCATATAATGCTGTGTCTGAAATGTCTCCTTTGTCCTTTACGGCTTGTTGTATTCCAGCGCACATGTACTGACCCAGTTTGAATATGACGAAATAGTGGTTCAAAAAGGCAAAGTTTATGGTAAATGCCGATATTCCCACACGCCCCATTATATAGGAAAAATTATCCTGTCCATTATAGAAGGGTTTCACTATATATATTGTATCATGAGCAGATTTGGTGATATGTATTGTAGAGATAAGATACTAACACAAATCTGGTTTGGATGATTTATTTAAAAATAAATAGAAAAATGGTTCTCTGCCCTACAACCCAAGCATTCAAGGATGCAGAAGGATATTTGCCCAACAGGTGCCTCTGTCCATGTCCAGTACCAATTAACTGGAGCAGGAGAGGGCCTATCCTTGTGCTTAAAAGGCCTTGGCCAGGAATCTCATTGTTAAGGACCATCCAAACTGAAAATTTGAAGCATTGCAGCACAAGACGAGCTCTCTAAAGTCTAACCCAAAAATGAAAAGGACCAGTGTACAATTCCTCCATTCTTTTATGATCATATTCACAACTGGATTGTGTCACCTTTACCTTTCTGCATTTCTGCCATTATTTGTGTGTTTGGTTGTGGTCACCTAAGTGGTCAAACATGGATTTAGGAAGTTAAAAAATGCATACACCTGATCTAGGATATCCTGGGTTTTAATCTGTAAAGAAAAGGCAACCCCCCAAGAAATTATTGGGGGGAGTAAAGTAGGATTTGATGAGACCAGGGGATGTGACAAAAAAGTATGCAGGACAGCGTCCAGGCAGGAACCTATCTGCGGAGAGAGTTTGGTTGCAAGGGCTTTACAGTGTTTACAGATCAGTGCCTCAGAGTCCTCAAATTATAGTAGGATGGATCTGGTATCTGGATCTTCATTTGAGATTAGATGCAGTGAAACATATCTAGTAAGAACACCCATGGGAATTGCCAAAGTGGTCTAAATAGACAGGTAGTCTTATTAGACTGGTCAGTTACAATCATTGGGATTTGCTTTCTGGTCACTAAGGATGGTCTTACCAGATAGGTGGTCATATAAGATGGGTGGTCTTTCAGACAGGGTCCACTGTATTTGTTGCCTGATTATCTGAATGTCTCAGCTGTACGAGTGTCTTGGTATTGTCATTAGACATTTGGTCATTACTTAGTCCTGACCTGTCCATGCAATTTCTGCTTATGTCGTGTCATTCCCTTACTGGCCATGTCAAATATAGTCTTCATTCAGTGTCTGTATTGTGTTGCACCAATAATTTAAGCTGTAGTTAAGGAGTGTTGATAATAAATGATGGAGCTTGCCTTTAGTACCAAGGTTCCTAGCTATCTTGGAAATCTTGAAAATGAGTTTCAACTTTTCCCATTCAGGAAATAGGGAATTAAGATAAATGCCTCAAATATTTTAAAATTCATAAGAGAAAATAGTCTTTCGTAATTTTTCTGTCCAAACTTTCTGTCCATTGGAGTAAATTCCACAAATTTAGTATGGAAATGGGTCAGTTTTTCTTTGGAATTTTGCAGATTCATACGTTAACAACTTTTTGAAATCATGGCCTCCCAGGAAACCTGAGTAAATATATATATTTTTTTTCCAGGCCATTGTTTAGGAAGTATTATTGACATCACTTGATAGATAATATCTTTAAATGTGATTGACATCAGCTGTCTGGGTCCGAGATAATTGTTTTGGCTAATTATGTACTGTACTGCAGCAAAGTAACTGAGGTTGCCATGAGGTGTTGATATCTTATCTTTACAGTAAACCAGATGTTGACATTAAAAGGCAACAGTAACTTCGCTCTCAATTGAACAAATTATCCTGTAAATGCTGAAGGCACCTGGGAGGGGAGTGAATGATAAAGGCAAATTCCCAGACTACCTTGATTAACTTGCATTTATTTAAAGTCTGTTTCATGCCCTCATGTCCACCTGTTTTTTGCCATGAATTTTTATTAGTTACATTGCAAGGGAAACAATTATAGTGTAGATTAGAGGATTGAAGAACCTAAGTTTTAACAAGTTTAGTTAATGACTACCTTGCATCTTATTAAAGAACAGAATTATTTGAAATATGAGAAATCCGTCTACATTATACAACATATCAGATCCACTTATGGCAGTCAAGGTCACTGGTCACATTAAAAAACAGCCTCAATTGAGAGCTGCTGATTGGATGATGTCAGGTAAACACTCTAAAAAAATATAACTACCTAAAACAAAGATGGCTAGTCATGCTGAAACACATCATATCTGCCAGATCATTGTGAAGAGACTTTAAAGTTGTGAATCATAAACTGGGGATTTGTTGTAAAATTCTTAATTGCCATATTAGGTTGTCACTTCCATATGTAGTTCTCTAGGAAATAATTGAAAAATATAAACTTTAAAGAGAATAATCTACAATTAAAGGTTGACAGCAGGTGGTGAAACGAACTATAATACATGTAAAATGTTTTCTGATTTATCTAGAATGGAACCATATTTAGTGTGTACCTCTTGCAACACAGAAAAATTTAATGCTTCTCCTCAATCTTGATCTGAATAGAGATTTAACGGTGGTCTTCCATGGTCCATGTCCCATCCCTCCTTAGTGTTTTTGGATATTTTTTCAGTGGTTTTCACATATTCCTTGGTTGAAAACATTCAGACTATTATGAAGTATTACTTGGTCAGCAAGGTGAAATTTCAGTGACATATGTAATTCTTTTAACTTTTACATTTTTCTAATTATAAGAAGTCTGCAGTATGCTTGGTTTTGTGTTTTCTGTGATAAATATCTCAAAGCACCAATTCAGTTCCTCAGACTGTGTGGCTGTTCTCTCTTATCTGTGAAAATAATACAAATGTGTCAGATTTTGTGATTGTGCTAATACTAAGTAGAGAGATAAGAGCAGTTCCGAGGAACAGGGTGGGTTTGACTAACAATTAAAATGAGTGAAATAACATTAGCATGACTATCATCATCATTGCTTTATCAATGTTTTCACCCCATTGAATATTTCAGTTCAGTCAGGGTTAGAACACAGTGCCAAAATGGTATGTGAACAACTCTTCCTCTAATTCATGTCTCCAGTGGTTCAAAGTGCCCCTTCCTCTGGTTTCTCATGTTCTCTGTAGATTATACAGCTAATTTTATAAAAAGGGGTGGGGTAAAAGGGGTGGGGTACCAAAATTGGTGTCAGAAAATTTAATTTCTTCTTGCATTTCATTGAACTTTGATTTAGATTACTTTGAAGTTCATTATGAAAATCATCATGCAATATTTGTTATTCAAATATAATTAAATTAATTTTAGATTAAGTTAACTGGAATAATGCTGATAGGCTGCATTTGTTTTGACTGGTTCCCTGCTCATTTTCCCCGTGGCAGGATTGTAAAAGCAAGAGATCCGGTAGCCAGGCTCATATACTCAGTTCTAAGTAATATATTAGTACCTCTGTTATCAAATATATATGAGTTTTGGAACCAGTCTATAAATGCAGTGCTTAAGAAATAATTTATTGGTAAATGCCAATGGTAATTTGTCTCTATAATTTAATATTTTGGGGGGGGGGGCCATAATTTGATAACGAGACCAGATCCTTTGTGATTGAAGGGAAAACTGTGTTTGGGAAAACCTGGTATATTATCTGATGGTACAAGTCTCTGTTTGAAATACAAGAAATGTAAAAAGCTGAGAATCTGGAGAGAACATGAAACTTCTCCTGTGACTGTCCTGTCCTCCGCTGACCTCTGTAAACTTGCACTTTTTTGCTCATGGAGCCTTCACCTGTTGTTATTAACCGCATGTAGTACTTGGTGGCTGAGTCCTGGTCTCGTAGACGAGCGGCTGAATACTAAACCTAACATGTTGCGATACCTGTGAAGAATTCTGCCATGTCTGTTCATTCAGTAGCGCTGAATTCTTGTGAACGTGCTGTATTGTGTCATTTATATCATGTATTTATTCATGACATTATAATGCACGCTGTGTGTCCCAGAATGCATTGCATCTTTCCAAGTAAACATATTGTCGACAGTTGAGTTATTAGTGTGTCCTATAATATTTTTCAATTGAGTCCTTATATTTGTAGTCATGCAAACATGATATGTTGAAACCCTTGTTCATGCATAACAATTTTGTGCCAAATTATAACTAAGCAATATATCTTTGTACTTCATGACAGCTTCTTAAAGTCTTGTGCATTATATGACTTTATAACTTTTCTTTCTAAAAACTTTCTCTCGTTCCTGAATCTTTTTCTGAAATGTCTTGATTCACAGTCTGTAGAATCTCTGCCCATGTAATATTCAATAATTTATGTCTATAAAACCTTGGTCCGGGTAAATTGTATTATCTTTTCCTTTAATACTGGTCATTGTTTTTCTTTAATATATCTTATGACATGTATTCTTTATGACATCTTTAGACATGTATTTTATTGGAATTTTCAAGCTGGTGTTCAGACCTGTGTTGTGATAGCATCTAAGCATCTCACTGTATTCTGTTTGTCCTATTCATTTGTGAACTTGATAAAAAATAATTAGTTTAATTAAGCACTAAATTTGTTTGACTACACAAATCATGTCCGAGGATCTGTGTATATTTTTAATCATATTTAATTATTACCTGGCCAGGTGATTGTGTACCTTGAGTTCCCTGCTTTATATATCCATTTACTCATATTTCTTCTTTCCATTAAGATTAATAATTTCCTTTTATAGATTAATGCCTACCAGCTTAAAAACATTTTCACCCTGCAAGGTATTTTAATCCTTGTAAATATAAAGTTTTACTTAGCGCTCTTCAGTTTCTAAACATTTCCAGGTGACCATTGTACAAAGTACTAACAAAAAATATATTAACGGAAGATACTGTGGTTGTATCTCTGCGTTATCTGTGGATGGACGCATTTCTTGATTAATACATTTTGTATTGCAATGCCACCAAACAGTATTAGAAAAACAAAACTGGTTTGCAATTACAAGTGCATTCCTTATATTCCATGGTCATGTTACACTCCACTTATCTAATGCTTGCAAAGACCATCTTTGCAGTATTCAGGGGCCATGGTGCTGGCACATTGTACAGAATGTTCCAACCAATGAAAGTGAGGTATTTAAGGTTTCAGCCAAGTCCATCATGTTCATTCTCTTTGGCTGTTAAATAACAACCATTGTTTGACCAGTATGCATCCCCCATGGTTTTTTTTCAATGCTCCATTAAAAAATGAAAGATTACATTATGTTCATGACAATACGTATAATGTGACTATTATTTGGCTGATGACCCTTGATAGGATGTTGCAGTTTTTCCAAAAATTATAACTCAAGTATTACTCATCCAGATAGATTTATGAAGGGCTGACTTATCAGGCTCCTTGCTTTAAAGTTCCTCGGACTAAATTTTGGCATGGTTCCAATCATCGATGCCAGCCAATGTTACCATATAAAGCAAAGGTGGCCTTTAAAAGCAGTGTGTGAGTGGAATGAGTGAAAATGAATGTACCATGTCAAGTGCACAAATAGTTTGGTTGTAAATATGAGGACATTGTCGAAGTTTCTCTGATCCAGACTGTACATTACAATAAAACCTTTCTTAATGATCAACTCTGTTTAGTGACCACCTCAGAAAACGACCACTACTTGTTCCAGTCCCAGTTCTTTTTTCTCTTTATATGAGACCTCGCTTAGACAGCCACTTTATTGAGGTCCAATTTGTGATCAAGTGGACCTGATTGTGAAAAGGTCTTATCTGATATTTGTCCATGATATTATACTTATAAAGTAGCAGGACCTTTATATAGGGGATATTTATATAATAGCCATGTTATATCCCTAATTCCTCCATTCACATTGAAGGTTTTGTACATAGATTTGTCTGTGACTTGGATGAATAGTGTAGAATAGGAAGCCTTTAATTGTATCAACATAAGATGTTTTTGTATCCCAGTATTATTTAGTGAGAAATATTAAATATTTTAACATATAATATAGATAAATGTACAATAGTCTCACATGGGTGATGGATACATGTCACATATAATGTAGTAAACTCTTTGAAAAGATGAAAGATGAAAATTTTATGTAAGATGTATAAGGTCACCTACTAGGTATATGTTACAATGTCAGTGAGTTGGATCTTTTATATACAATGATGCTAGTTATACAGTTAACTTAAAATCTCCATAATGCTGGTGATAATGTACTCCAGAGCTGTCATACTTGAATATATGTTCACACAGACAGTGTATAATGTAAGTAGACTTGAGTTCATGAATAATCTGAAGTAAAATATTGGTTGAAATTTTTGTAATGTTACTTTACATAGAAGTAGCTTCAGTATTTAGTTGCTGTAATCTTTTAGACCTTGGTATTTTGTTTAATTGTTATAAAATATGTTTCCCTGCAGCTGATTTTTACTTTGTATTTATGTTTCTTTTTTTCTCTCTCTCTCCCCAGATGATGAGACTTTGACGATGATGGGTGACTTATAAATCGACCCGTTGACCAGCATCACATATCCGCTATCAATGCCTTCCCAGTGTCCCCCCGCCCTCTGTCATCAACCCCCTGAATGATGTGGATCGCCATGGCAGCTCTGATACAGATTTGCCCTTGGCTGAACTCAGCATCGCACCAAGTTACAAAGAGCTTCCTGTATTGGACATAATATTCCCTTTTATGGGTTACAGATAAAAGTTAAAATTTCAAATTAATATATTTTATCAAACTTGCTTTTTATTGATCAACTTTGTTGTTCATATAAATATATATATATATGTATATGTATATATATATATATATATATATAATGTTATAAATCCAAGATTGTATCTAAATATTTAAAAAGTTCAAACTAAAAAAAGTGATTGCTTCATGATAATTTTTTGCTGCGGTATGCCTACCTCCTTAGCTGTTCCATTTTAAGCCAAAGACTAATTACATGTATTTCATAATAAGCTAGCTTCTTTCCTGTCAGTAGCTTGGTTGATTAAGGTTTGGTTGTAGCTGCCCAGTATGTAGTTTTATTTCAGCCCATTTTAATTAGAAATCAGTATAGTGGTTGAGATTAGCAGGAGAAGGCTTTCCCTGGGTCAGTAGATTCTGTTATGGGTGGACAGTGTGGACCAGTGACCACCGGAGCAGTATTTCTGAATCCTATAAATAATTTACATTCATGTAAAATATTTGCTCAGTCGTGCTTTGATCTGCATATTTACTAGGAATATGCTTAAGTAAGGTTGCTTCGTTTGTGTTTACACCTAAACTTGAAGTGCAAGCTAATCTTTGATACTTTCAAGAACCAGGTTAGAAGTAGATTCAGACCTTCAACTGGGCAGAACCAGACCAGCCTGGATAGGACCAGAATGAACTGTTCAGAACCAGATCTTAAGTTGTCAGAACCAGTTCAAACTGGTCAGATTCAGTTAAAACTTGTCAGAACAAGGTAAAATCTTGTCAGAACCAGATCCTAACTTTTTGGAACCAGAACAAACTGGTCAGAACCAGATCAGAATGGTCAGATCCAGTTCAAACTGGTCAAAACCATATGACCAGTATGACAGGTGAAACTGTCAGTTCTAGATAAATGGCCAGGATATGCCCATTTCATTTAATACGTTAAAAGCCAAGCAAAACTGGATTGGACAAAATAAAAAAAGGAGACTCCATGTGTTTTGCATTTTTGTTACAGACATTGATGGTCACAAGTTTGTCCCAGTATTTCAAGTAACCCCATGAACTGACTATGCAAATTTATTTGAAGCACACCAGTGAATATTAACATTGCACAATTCTAGAGAAAGAGAAAATATTGTTGATAGACTTCCATATCAGCATAGACGGTGAAACTTGTCTTTAATCAATCCTTGCCACACCAAGTGTTAAAGTGTGTTCAATTTAGTAAAATCAGGAGATACAGAGACACATTTAGTGTATGTACTTTTTTAATAATCTGGTTTAATAAGGACATTTAGTCATTTCTGTTACTGTATAATAGGTATGTATTACGTCTTATCCATTTTAGCCGAATCATCAGTGTGTAATTGTGTATATCTAAGAGTTGTTAAATGGAAACAGGGCTCAATATTAATTTTAAAGCTGAAAGTGAGAGAAAGGCCAGATAGTGTTTTCATGAATAGTTTGTGATATGTTTGATACAAAGTTTTTTGAAAGAGGTTCAGACTAAAATGCAGCTTATCAGTGAAGTTGGAGGCCAAAGGTCATGTTGAGGCCAGAGGCACATAGGTCAGGCTTATGTGGAAACCATGGTCACACCAGTCATAAATAATTGCTCCATATCATATTGGCAGGAATATTTTCTCATTAATAACATGTGACATTTTAAAAGTTAATTTCAAAATCTATATAAAATGTGATGAATAATTATATAAAAAAAAGTCCCAAATGTGTCAGACAGATTTCCATGCGTCTTCTTCTGTGTGTGTGTTGTCCTGCACAAATAGTAGTGTTCATTTGCAGGTAACTGTTCCACTGACTTTGCTGGTTCTCATTTATTTTTAGTTTTCTTATTTATTATTAAAGCAACAAATAATAAACCGTGTAATGTAATTTAATGCAGGATAATGCAGTGTATGCATGTATATTTATATATACACACACATAGTGTAACCTAGAAACCACCACCAACAGGACCTCGTTAAAGTGTTCGCATTTTCAAGGTGGTCATCTAAACAAGGTCTGATATAGAGATAAAAAAAAAATCAAGACCTTGAAAAGTGGCTGTTATTTTGAGGTGGTCGCTAAACTGAAATGGTCATTAAGTGAAGTTTTACTGTTTATATATCATACAAATTGCAGTTTTTGTATTTTGTTCAGCAGAACCCTAAGATTTCAGATGTCATTGATTTTAAAAGCAGTGTTGCTTAATTTGGATTAAAAAATGTTAATCAGAATTGGAATCACTAGATTAGAAAACTCATAGAAATTTATTACCTTGATAGGGAAAAATACCTGAATTTTACATCATGCAGTTTTCTCATCATACCCTCTGCATTTTAGTATATTTTGTGTTTATTCAGCCAACCTGCAGGTCATGTACTAAAAATTTGAGGGACATGGAGAATATAGGACAAGTGGAGAGTAAATTATGTGTGTTTGAGAGTGTATAGTTAGGCACAAATCGTCAAAATCAAAGGCCAAGCCCAGTGATATCAATATGTATGTGTACATGATGAATAAATTTTAATATGTCTGAAAATTTTATTTTTCTGCATGTGTAGTAATGTTTGTATGTATGTTGTGCCCAGGATTCTGTGCTGGGCATAGTGGAAGGGGTGGGGGGGGGGGGGGTAATTTATTTTTCTCCCCAGTGGTTTTTGAATAGAATGCAGTGGTTGGGTATTATGCTCTTCAACATTTATTAAACTGCTGTGATCCTGGATTTGATAAAATGTTACTAGAAAACTGTTATTTTCCGTAATTATTTCTAATTTTGTAATTGCTCTTTCAGTCCTTTTTAACTTAAGAACATTGTGCTTTGAACATTAAGCTTGATATTCTGCAATTACTGTAGAATTTAAACATGGACACAAAGGAATCAAATAAGAAAAAATAATATTAATATATATTTATATGTGTATATAGTTAATTTTTAAACAGGATTATGTTATGATGCAATGGGCATAAAACATGGGCATCATTTCCCCAAGTATTGGGCATCGTTCATAAGACCACCTCTTTCATTCCGTAAAGCTATTAAACAGTAATATGCAGAGAACCAAAGGCAAATGTTTGACATTTTTTTAATGAAATCATTTATGATACATTTCCACTGTCTCAGTAAAGTGAACAAATGTGTACACAAGTCTTATGTTTGGTTTTTTTTTTGGTTTTTTTTTTTTAATTAACATGCCATCTATTTACCAGGTCTTGATACATTAAACCACAGTGGCATTGAGTCTGTGGGGATAGAATTAATTTGGGAAAGGAAAAAATTTCATTGGCTATTAAACACTGGGACTTTTTTTACAATATATCAGAAAATACAAAAATATCCGTTAAACTGCATTGTCCTTTGAGATTTACTTGTTTGTGTTTATGTCTGAAATTTATATAAGCATATGTATAACCCAGTAAATGCATGCATATAAATATATGCATGTATGTCTACATAAATGTATACATTTATATATATAATTATGCATTTAATGTGTGTGCATATCTGTTATATATGTATATGTGTATATATTTATACATGTTTATACATTTGTTTATAAGTCCTGACAAAAATGAAGGTAACAGAGGGAGAAATATTTGAAGTGCAATTACAAGTAGTGATAATGTAAGGACCTTGTACATTACACCGACCTTTAATATTATTATGATTACACTATATATTATTCCTAGCAGATGTGTCATCTGAATAGACTTGTGTAGCCACTGGGTAGGCCTAGCTTTCTACACGTTTGCTTTGTTTTGATATAAGTTTATGCAAACATTGATGACTCTGTACATTATATGCCTATATTATTATACATACATTGTTGTAATAAATGAACTATACAGATACAGTCAGAGTATATTTTATCTTTTTTTGCTCAATTGCTAAGGTGTGGTAATTTCCCCCATGTCCTGCACTCCTCATTAACTGGTCACATTACATTCATTATGCAATTTATTCCACTCGACCACTGCTTTCCATGGCAGGGTCTGCACGCTATTAATGTTCAGACCAATGAGAGCTAGGTGTCTCAAATATTCCAAGTTTGAAAACCCCATGTTCACCCCTAATAAATTGCAGAATAAAGCAAAGGGATTCAAAACCATATGTTTATCCAACAATCATCCACTCCCTTATACAGTCCGTAATTCCTGACAAATATACGAAAAGGAATGAAGAAAAAACGACTAAGAAGCACAATTAAAGAGGCCCATTATGTCTTCTGACCTGAATAAAATCGCGAAAATCTCTTTGAACATTTCATTAAGGGAAAAAGTTCCAAGTCTGGTTCAAAGTATGTCTGCTTAGTTTATTTCCCTGTGTGTAAGTGTTTAGGGGGGGGGGGGGGGCTGCTAAAATGGCTGCCAATCATAATATTAAAAGTAAGAGGTCAAGCAAGGACATTGCACCATATCAGGAGAACCAGAGATTTTCAATCGATAAAATATAGCGTTAAGGTGCTTAACTTCATTTCAAATACCTACAACTAGTGCACATTTACCTCTATACATATATTACACACAATATATTATATACACTAGTACATTATACTAGTGTGACATGTGAAAATAAATTGTGATGTTTACCCCCCATTTGTCAGGGTGACAAAAAAAATTGTTTTGAAAGTACTACCCTAAATCATGCCACAAATGATAAAATCTAGTAGCCTGTAGAAACTTGTGCAACCATCACAGGGGCTTTATAAGAACATTCCCTGGCAAGAATTATCTGCAGTTCACCAATATGTACCATGAGTGAGCTTGAACTCACACATTTTACAAAACAAGGATGATGGAAAGCTACCTTTAATAAAATCTGAATCCTGAGAGCGGTTTCAAACTCAAGACTGGCTGTCTTGAGACCAACGTGATTTACTTCATAACAAAGTCTTATATTCTAGTACATCACTTTATTCATAACAAATAATCATACACTTATTAACAATATATTCTTAACTTATGAAAAGATCTTGCGATTACATACAAATCTGCACAAAACATGCAAGTAACACTGATACATAGACTGGAAAATTCATTGGCCTCTAGTGACAACCATATTCTACAAGCACCCATTCCTCTAAAAGAATGGGTATTCAAAGCTAGATCTTGTTATTACATACAAATCTGCACTTATCACACAAATAATGCAGTTACAGATGCTGGAGATACATTAGTACCAACTATGTTTTTATAAGTATTCCAGTTCCATTTAAAAAGAGTGGGTATTCAAAGCTAGGTAGTTTCATGCAAACATCCCTGGCAATAACATGATAATAAACAAACTTTATGTAAGTGTTCTTAAATTTTCTTAATTAGATCATGCATGCTAATGCATGTAAATAATAAAAGAATGATTATGTATGAAATTATGTCAATGGATTTTATGGGAGCTGACCACCAAGCTAGTTAATCCGGCCATTCTATTTTGTCACTGACATTTAACTATTTCATGACTGCCATAGTTACAGTATAGTTCTTTCACCATATATAAATCATTATAAAACATGGCTATAAATAGGTCCTCTTTATATCTTGGTATCATTTACTGAAAAACTGATTGAAATTTGTACAGCAGCTACAATTAAAATTTTAAAATATATTTCCATAATTATAACTCCTGCTCTATCCATTTACTCCTAGTCTGCAATCACTTTATAAACATGTACAGATACAACCATTTAGAACTGCTGTGTGGAGAGTCAAACATTATTAAGTTTGATTAAATCTGCAACTGTACAAAAGGAATCGATACTCAAGTAAACTGGTCAACAGTTCTCCCTGTGTATGGATATTCAATTATTTATGCCTCAAACACTGCGTACCTGTAGATTAAATCACAGTTTTACAGATATAAGGGTATCCTGGCTTCTGTAAATAATGGAAATCCGACAATGATTAGCCATAAATCTACAGAAATAGTATTTATAAATACTACAGTATTTATAACAATACACAATAAGTATGATACATGCGTATCTTTACATCTAAATTCATGGATATTGCACAACTGTTTTAGATATTATACAGAAACCTTATAACATGGGAATAACTAAGTACTGCTAAAGACAGGAAGACCGAATGATTCAAAATATCTGCATAAATAAATAATGATCATACCCTTGACAGCTAATAAAAACAGACCTCTATCTAATTCGATACCATTACAACCACATGACATATAATTATACAATCCAGTTTCTAAATGTTGGCTAAAACATATATTAAAGTTAATATGTATATATAGGTCAAAATTGTAACAGAAATAAAGAGATATGTAATACAATTATTAAATATACAAAAGTATGAGCAAAGTCTTTTGTATGTTTATGTACCGGTATATTACATGCACAAAATGGTAATGTTTAAGTATCATTTTGGGAGAAAATTATTACTATTTCTTGGAAACTGGAAAAGACAATAAGAGATCCATGTAGCATAACAAAGGTATTATCTTTCATTTTCATGTTCAAAATACTAAATAATATAAAATCTGATAAAAAATGTACTTCTTAAATGAGTACTTGTATAGCACTAAAGACTACAAACTCTGTCAAATTGCTAAACTATATACATTAAGCAAGTTAAGACTCATGCATCTAAGCATATTGTACTATTATAATCACATATGTTTAAATACATAATAAATATAGTAGGTATTCATATGTCAAGTGTTTTACGTCAATCCTGGAAATTTACTTATCCTTAATTAACAAAGATAAAACTGCTGACGTGGGGCTATGCAAATATCAGGATTGATATTATGATTCATGCACTGGTTGTCTTATAAATACAAAGGATCAAAACAAAAAACAGCACCAAATGGCATTGGTCAAATATTATAACTAATCTTAAAGGGGGCTATACTGATATCCGATGTCTATTAAATGGGCCTATCCTTATATCTTATGTCTATTAACTGAAGATAATATCTTGAAAAGTTCTGTAAATAGGCCAGTAAACACCAAACCAATCGCACAGAGGCAGTTGGTTTTGTTTATATCCACATATTTAAAATGTGGGGGGCCCACCAAAAATAATCTAATCACATTCAACAAGGACACCTAGTGGCAAGACAGATGAACTAGAGTTTTTGCAAAGATTTTTTCACAACAAGTAACCTTTCAACTTCTGCACATATGCATCCAACCACCTTAGGTTACGTAGTTTTTCTTTTTTTAACACTGGCGCCTGTATTGTGTTTACTAACAACTTGTAGATATACAAGCTCATACATCAGTCACAGAGGCATCATATGAACTTTCCTGAACTTTACCTACAGTTTATTTATATACTGTGGTTGCCTTTTTGTTCACGAGGGTTTTAATTTTGCTATATTCACAAATGGGAAATAATCGCGAATATGAAACCATCGGGAATTATTGGCCACTCGAGTATGTCCCTTTTATTTAGAGTAGCCAATCCTTGTGTGGGAATAGATTAGAACAGTGAGAAATTTTATAATAAGTTACATCCATGCAGGTATAGGGAAAGCCTTCCCTTAAATGTAAACTAAACAACCTGTGTTGTGTGTACGGGCCCATCGTTATATGACAAGAATATCACAAACTCATGACTTATTCTCATTTTATAATACACACAGGTATGGCTTTACCAAAGATTTTACACAGGTTCTGGTGAGATCACATAAATGAAACCTTCGCCAAACATTTAAATGGAGAAATCGCAAAATTTCAGCCTTGTGAATATGAAGCCGACCAGTGTATGCAGAGTAGGCCAGAAATCACATAAATTCTCCAGAATAGGTAGGTAAGTAGCTGGCTTTAATTGAAAATGTGTTGTAAGATTATCACTGACTGACTACATAATAAATGTTTGATTAACTTATATTGTTATATCTACAACATCATCATAACCATTTATATTTACAAGATGATCATTCCGTGTCTGGCTCAGGATTAAACCCCCTTCCCTCCGATCATTTTAATAATTACCAATGTAATTACTAATTACCACTTCTTCTGTCTGCCCTGCTCATTCAGTTGTGCTAGGACTAAAATTATTAATGGGAAATAAAAAGTTAAAAATGTACAACAGATACAATTCAGATTGCCAGTCACTTCTTTATATGCCCAAATTTCTTTTGATAGTGTAAATATAATAAAAATGGATAGAACCTTACTTATTACAAATAATAAATAATATGAGACATTCACTGCCTTATGGCCCTAATAATCAAAGGTTTGTAAACATTTGTTAAATAATTAGCAGCAACATACTGTACACTCTGATAATTGTAGGTAGAAAAAATGGGAGTCACAATCAAGGCCTTATGTTACTGTAGGACTTGCCGAGTAAATTATGGTCTTTAATTAATAACGGTAAAGAGATGTTATTAAAACAGTCTTTTAAAGCTCACCGGCTTACAATAACAGAAAGACTTGGGGTTGATAGCTAAAATAATACACTACAATGAATCTCTAATATACGCCTTAAAGTCGACCAGGTTTGCAGCAGCTTCTTGCCACATGGCTTTTGTATAAATACGGAATGTGTAGAACATTGTTAAGAAATCCTGGGTGCTGAATATTGTATCAGCGAGCGCAAACCCGAGGGTGGAGGGGATGAACCCACGACCGTATTCAACCATCCACGTCCCAGCTTCAAAGTTTACAGCTGTTGCCTCACCCCATGCATGAAGAATGGTGTCACCTGTAAAACATTATAAATACAGGTGAATTCTGTGGTTTGAACTTAAAGGGGACTCATTTAGACATCTGACTTACATTAAATAAAGAAAATCTCCTGAACCTTTTATAAGATAATCCAAAAGGCATTGATCCCTCAGAGCATAGGCTTTCAATTTTGTTTATACCAAAGCCTTTATAACATGTGGGGCCCCAAAAACTACCACAAATCATAATGACGAGGAAATCTACCTGCTGATCAGACAGGGAAGCATCAAACTGATCCAGCCATCTGGATCAGACCATCACTTATCTTATTCCTTTTGACTTTTGTGTTAAGAAGACACAAAACAGTGGGTAAGAACTTGACCAGGGGCCTTAGTAAACCTGGAGCCTCCCAGTCCTAAATCTTATGTTCTAACCACCACCCTTTGCAGTGCAAAGAAATCTCGGGAGATTTATCATTTCTCCAGTGACATTCCCAAAATATTTTACTGCCATCATGAAATATGGGCTTCATATACACATGTATTGTGTAACCTACTATAATTCAGAATGAAAGACATGGTCACTAAAACATGTTATTCTATAATCTCTTCCCTGCAGATACAGGCCCAATTACCTTATAAAAACACTGACTGATTCATTCCTGGCAAACATTTAAAAAGTGCTGCCCTTTATGAACACACTTAAACCAAGCTGCTGGAAGTCAAAATGTAGACACTAAAACAAACTATAGTTAAATTAGAATTAGTCTGCCTCCTTCTGTCTCAAGACACCTTGGTCAGTCAATCTGTAAACATAATCTAAGGTGGTATACTTCGCAGTGTGCTCATGTCACCATTACCTGGCTTGAAGACGTTCTGATCCATGGAACCCTCTATCCACTGACGGAATGTCCCTGTCACAACCGTGTCACTGATGTTAGCCCAGTATCGCCCTGAAATATAAGATACTATTTGTACAGAAAGGCCTTCATAATTATTTGTCTAGAAAATGTCTGATTTATGTCTACCCAGCCATAGCACCTATTGAATACCAATAAAACTGTCTATTAACTGATTAAAATATGACACTACATGTAACTGCAACAAAAAGCTACAAAAAATCATTAAGTGAATTAAACTGAGAAGCAAATAAACAACATGAGTAAATACTGATGAACCTGATGATTTAACAATCACAGTGCCTAGTATGTATGGTGGGAATTTGAATGATGCAGTTCAAAGTATTTAACACTGAGACTTGTAACAAAGCTTTTTAACCCTTCAAGACTGAATATTTTCTTTCATTTTAAAGAAACCTCTTGGAATACATATCCAGTGTAATTTTTTTTAATTTTGCTGAGATGAACCTAACAAAAAACACATTATTAGAAAACTCTCATCTTCTACTACATCACTGTGAGATTTCAAATCAGAACAGATTCTTACCGGACTGCCATGGTAACAGAAAGCCAAGTTATTAAACAAAAAGTTCATTTGTTATATTGTTCAGGGCTGTTTGTTCATCAAAAAAAAAAGTTTTCAATCAATAATTACTGTTTTTCTTTACCTATCAGTAAATACTGAAACTTTCAACAAAATATATTCACCAGTTATTGAGTTAATCTCGGTAATATGAAGCCATAATTAAAGGTGTAAATAAATGCAAAATTAATCTGAGCAGTTAAGGGTTAATTTAATGGCCTTGTCATGTTACCATGTGGTGATGCACACAAAACATCTTATATTTTACTTATCATTACACATGGAAAAGAAAGATTTCATAGTGGGCACCCCTATCATGTTTTTCAAGTATCCTTGTGGTAATGACAGTGACACACCAGCTGTTTTGTTGAGGACCTGTATGTAAACAAAACCAAATGGTTCACAGCCCAAATATGGTCAGGACTTGTCTGTAATTAAACCACATGGTTCACTGCCCAAATATTGTCAGGAATTGTATGTAAACTAAACCACATGTTTCACTGCCCCAATATGGTCAGGACTTGTATGTGAACCGAATCACATGGTTCAGTGCCCAAATATGGTCAGGATTTGTATATAAACAAATCCACATGGTTAACTGCCCAAATACGGTCAGGACTTGTAATGTAAACAAAAACACAGTTCACTGCCCAAATATGGTCAGGACTTGTATATAAACTAAATCACATGGTTCACTGCCCAAATATGGTCAGGACTTGTATTTAAACTAAATCACATGGTTCACTGCCCAAATTTGGTCAGGACTTGTATGTGAACAAAAATAAATGGTTCACTGCTCAAATATGGTCAGGACCTGTATATAAACAAATCCACATGGTTAACTGCTCAAATACGGTCAGGACTTGTATGTAAACAAAAACACAGTTCACTGCCCAAATATGGTCAGGACTTGTATATAAACTAAATCACATGGTTCACTGCCCAAATATGGTCAGGACTTGTATGTGAACTAAATCACATGGGTCACTGCTCAAATATGGTCAGGATTTGTATATAAACAAATCCACATGGTTAACTGCCCAAATACGGTCAGGACTTGTATGTAAACAAAAACACAGTTCACTGCCCAAATATGGTCAGGACTTGTATATAAACTAAATCACATGGTTCACTGCCCAAATATGGTCAGGACTTGTATTTAAACTAAATCACATGGTTCACTGCCCAAATTTGGTCAGGACTTGTATGTGAACAAAAATAAATGGTTCACTGCTCAAATATGGTCAGGACTTTTATAAACTTAACTACTCGGTTCACTGCCAAAATATGGTCAGGACCTGTATGTAAACTAAATCACATGGGTCACTGCTCATATATAGTCAGGATTTGTATATAAACAAATCCACATGGTTCACTGCCCAAATATGGTCAGGACTTGTATGTGAACTAAATCACATGGTTCACTGCTCAAATATGGTCAGGACTTGTATGTTAATTAAACCACATGGTTCACAGCCCAAATATGGTCAGGACTTGTATGTTAACTAAATCACATAGTTCACTGCCCCAATATGGTCAGGACTTGTATGTTAATTAAACCTCATGGTTCACTGCCCAAATATGGTCAGGACTTGTATGTTAACTAAATCACATGGTTCACTGCCCAAATATGGTCAGGACTTGTATGTTAATTAAATCACATGGTTCCCTGCCCAAATATGGTCAGGACTTGTATGTTAACTAAATCGCATGGTACACTGCTCAAATATGGTCAGGACTTGTATGTTAACTTAACCACATGGTTCACTTCCTAAATGTGGCCAGTACTTGTATGTAAACTAAATCACATGGTTCAGTGCCCAAATATTGTCAGTCCATCTGGGTAGGGTTTAGACTTACTAGAACATCTCTTGATTCTGGACATAGATTTCTTTTTGCTATTACCCAAAAGCTCAAAGACATAACCATTGTCACTGTAGTGTTCATGTTTTTTGTAGATTTGCAGTGTACAGTTATTTGTAGATTTGTATTTAAAGAAAAAACTAAAACTAGGCGTCTGGACCTTGACATGTTTAGAAAGTGTGTAACAACCTGAGTGTCCCTCTGTGGTTATGGGTGTCCCAAAAAAGAGGACGTATTCCGTCACAGACGCATGAAGCAGACAGAAACTTCCCATCCACCCCCCGGCATTGACAAAAATCCACTGAAGATCCTTCTTTGGCAGGATGTGTCCTGGGTATTTCCTCAACAGCTCTGTGTGCACCTTGTTAAACGTCACCTTGGCATCTGGCCCTTTAAATAAAAAGTCCTAGCCCTTATTAGTCCCTGATATGATTCTTTACAAATACAACAGACAAAAAATTTGTTCAAACTACATTTATCCCCAAAAACATTTAAAAGGAATAAAAATGAATTGGAATTGAAATTCTGACAATAAATCTGAAATATTCTGTATATGTTACCAAAGTTAATGATTATTATTTAGTAAGTGCAGATCATAGTGTTTACAGACTGGTCCTAACCATTTTATGGTGTATGTATCAGCAAATCAGTCACAGTGCTTGGCATGAATACAGGCCTCATTGTCCATTTATATTGGGCTGACAGGACCTACTTTATGTCATGAACCCAGTTTTACAGAAAACTGCAATACAGTGTCCATCCATCCTATCTCTGTACATCGTCTTACAAAATAATACATATGAATGTACAAACCAAAATGTACCTAACATCTGTATGGTAACCCCCATCATTTCCTTGCCTTTCACAACTTCATTTTCAATAACAAAACTGATGGGATAAATTCTTGTTGCTTGCATTTTGTATAAAATAACAATATAACTATTTTGCCAAAACGGTATATGAGGGACGTCCACCTTGTTGCGGAACCCACAACTGTGATCACTTTGATGGAGAGGAGTGACAGCGAATCAGAAATTCGGGACGAGACAAACGTCCACCATGACTTTTATATAACTGTGCAGAGGTACAACATTGCATGGTGGTCAAATGATGAACAGTGATTTATATATATTTTCTTTTTAGATAGTCTGTGAATAGTGTGATATGTAATGTGATATATATAGTTTCTTTTTTGAATATGCACTGTGATATATGGTATATATTTTATACATATACCGTAGATAATGTAACTGAATAAAATAATTTCATTCATTCATAGTACCTGTCTATAAATTATAATGCCACATTTGGTTTTCACTCCTGAAATGTACGTATGATTGACAGCTCACCTATGTGTTTTCTGGTAACAGCGGCTATTTCTTCCTCTGAGAACATGTAGTCCTTGTTGGAAACCCACAGATGTACAATAAAACAGAAGACTAGCAAAATGGCCGCAGTTTTGACTAGACACCACAAACAACCCATCTTATACCACTGTATATACTCGCCGGAATATCAGCTATCACAACCTCCCACAACTCCCTCACGCTTGTTCACGTGGCCTTGACCTTCATATCAGGTGTTTCATTTAATTGGTAACTATTGACTGGTTCCTTCTTTGAAATTTATTTAAAGGTTCTAATTTTTTATAATGCCGGTACTTCATATGGATATTAATTTACTTATTTTGACAATGATAACAACTGGCATTAATATTGTTGTTTTGGTCGTTTATGATTTTTTTTATCTATATACCAATTTTTTAGTCTAGATTTTTTATACACCCGGCCCTGCTTACCACACGGTGGCGCTTCAAGTGCCTGCATTGGCACAAATACGCTCCGCAGGCCTTTCAAATCAGAGATGGTATTAATTTTTTGTTTAAAACATAATTTGCAAATATATTGATACGGTTGCGGTCTCTCTAATTACTTATTAACCGTAATATGTATTTCATTATTTTAAAGCAAATTTACATATTGCATATATATATATATATATATATATATATATATATATATATATATATATATATATATATATATATATATGTGTGTGTGTACATAAATATATATATAGTAAACGTCATTGAGAAAGGGTGATAAATGGTTCATGAAATTGACATTTGAAAAACTAACGAACTTTAATATATATGTGTAAATATATAAGAGTGCCATAGGAGGATAAAAGACCACTAAATGTTAACATTCGAAACTTAATTTTAACAGGTCAGAACATATGCACTGAAATGACACTTATTCCGACATCTTATGATACAGAAATATAAAATTTCAATTTATAGTATGATGAACATATTGTAACAAATACATTTAATGTATATACCCTACATATCACACTTGGATTTTAACATACCGTATACGCTAGTGCATATTTTATTTCGCACGAAAACATGATGATCATTATTTAATCCTTTGCTCATCACATATATATTCTTATTGTATATATTTAGTTGTATACTTCATGGCCAGACCAATTTCAACGCGGTACCTAGGTAAGTACACTTGACATAAGTAACCAATGGATATAATAATATACGCATCATAAAACCCACGATAATCATGATTCGACCCGTTGCTCATTGTATATGCAAATTAGCTCATTGTATATTCACCGGACATGCAACTATAGAGAGGGAGATCAGTTACATAAGTAAGCAGAAAAAACATTGAATCACCCTTCATATGTGATTCTAAATTACATTTAATTAAATAAAATACAACCAGTATCGCTATTCCAATTGGAAATTTACATGCAAATACAATTATATTTGCGCATTTTGTTAATATGCAAATATGTAAATTAGCTTTAAAAAGGAAAAACAATACATTACCGCAGCGGCTAACAAGTGAATTATTAAGCAACTATTAACGTTATAAAACTCCACAGCATTAAATCTCAGTAATTTTACTTATTTGCATAATTTATCTATATTTTTTTAATAAAAAAAATTAAGGTTTTATATAGAAACAGGTTATATCTTATCAAATTTGAATATTTTGTACCCGAAATAGTTTACTCTTTCTATAAAAAGCTAAATAATCAATAGATTTATTTATTATATAACTGAATCCACTAAGTAACTCAGTTATGCAAATTTATGCAAGTTATTTCACTTTATTTGGAAAATAAAACATTTTTGTAGCAGAATATGATTCTACAGGCAAAAGTACCCAAAAACGAACCAAGAATTTTTTTTTTGAGGATTATCAAATTTTTCTTGAGTTAACCCTGTCTAGAATGGCAATTTTCGAGTTATATATAACCCTAGTTATAAAATGACTACCATTTATCCAAGACGGCGGAAGAACAAATGAATACATTGATTTTTAGTTACATTATGATCCAAAGTTATGAAAAATGTCTGTTTGCAAAAATCTCTATGAAAATTCGATAAGAGCAAGAATTTCGACATAACCGCATACAGTTATATGACGGATCTGGGGATCCAGAATGTTGGCGGAGGTTTGCGGTCTCTAGCTGCTTCCTGACATTTGAGCATGACAGAAGCGGATCCAGGGAGTCCGGACTCCCCCCCCCCCCCCTTTTTTTTTTTCCAGCCGCCGCAACCTGTTTAAGGATTTCAAACCAATTTGTGCGGCCTGCATGGACGCCACTTTTTCCAGTCCAGGATCTTTCAATCAGTTTTGTCATAAGTCCTTCAATGGTTGGAAACCTCCTTTTCCCTCGATCCGCCCCTGATATGCCGCCAACTACCTCAGGTAACATGGTTATCTGTTTGTTAAAAATACTGTTTTTGTATTTCGACATAACCGCATACACTAATATGGCGGATCTTGGGATCCATAATGTTGGCGGAGGTTTGCGGTCTCTAACTGCTTCCTGACATTTCAGCATACTCTTGTCACGCGTGGTGGATGTCGGTAATGCAGTCTGGTCAATGGTCAAAGTGGTCATTAGTTATTTTATGTAAACTGAGCGACGATGCAATTATTGAGTGGGTTGAGTCATGAAGTATTTTCATTTTTATCAGTTTTGTTGTGAATTTCAATTAATTTATAAATACTTGGCATATTTAATCCTTCACACCCAATGATCAGATTTAACATTCAAATCAATTTGTGCAGTTGTTTATGAAACGTTATATAATCATTCACTTGTTTTTTCAGTAAATGATCAAATTTTAAGACGATTTGATTTTAGACTTAATTTGAACATTCATGAGATCCTGATGACTCCAATAACAAAATAAGCTATTGTATCGTGATCTTTACCCTGAAAACATGGATATAGATAAGTTATTTGTTAAGTTTGGACGGGCATTGACCGAGTTAACAATTTCTTTTTCATATATGGTAAGCGAAAATCTTTGAGGGGGTCTGTTAGCAACATATGTATTCAGGTTTTGGCTTGTCACAAAAAATGTCCTTTATATATATATATATATATATATATATATATATATATATATATATATCTTTTAAATCATGGGTAACTTTGTACAATTGAGAAGAACACGAACTCCCCCCTGGGGCCTGAACTAGCGGTGTTTGGCATAGGCACGGCACGGCCTTCGATGCTTAATGACGCAGTCGGCTAGCTGTTGCACGTCAGTCTTAGAGCGACAAAATCGGTATAGCTCAGCGGTAAATCACAGAAACAACATTGACGGGTAGTATGGGTGCGCAAAATGTTTGTTCCATTAAAGGAATTATGCGCAACAGGTATATTTACCGAGGTATCATGTTGGGAACTTACTGGAGTAATTTTGGAACACATGCCAGAAGCAGTTCCAGAGAGTCCAAACCACCCCCCCCCCCTTCCCCACCTTTTTTTTCAGCAGTCACAACCTTTTTAAGGATTTCAAACCTTTTTGTGCGGCCTGCATGGACGCCACTTTTTCCAGTCCGGGATCCCTTTTATCAGGTTTTGTCACAAGTCCTTCCATGGTTGGACCCCTCCTTTTCCCTCGATCCGGCCCTGATATGCAGCCAACTACTTTAGGGATCTGTTTGTTAACAATACTGTGCACTAAAAGCTTGTAGATAGACAGGCTCATACCAGAAGCGGATCCGGGGGGGGGGGGACCCCACCCCCTTTTCATAAAAAAACAACGTTTTTTAAGGACTTCAGACAAAATTTTGGGGCCTGGACCCCCCCCCTTTTTTTTTCAAACCTGGGGACCTTTTTTTTGGGTTTTCATTAGTCCTTCCGGGTTTGACTCCCCCCCCCCCCTTTCCTAAATCCTGGATCCGCCCCTGCATACCTCCTTCACAGGGGCGTTATAAGAGGTTTTCTTGATAGAAATTACCCTAAGATTCCTAAGAATGTAAGCAGAGTAAACCAGAAATCGTTTAAATTCTATAGAAAAGGTAGAGGTAAATAGCTGGATTTACGTCAGTTTATCGTCTATCAGTTCCTAGACCACTTGCATATTTACTTGGTCTTGATTGGTCAGTTGTATTGATTTCATATTAGATTTACTATTATTTAATTTTTGTTCCTTATATATTGCATACTTATGCCAGTTCTGAAAGATTATACGAGCGGTATATTATGTTAAAACCTTGGTTATTTGGTTTGTCTGTTTGCAATTTAACGCATTTTTGATCATATCTCGTCAAAATTTTGTGGATGATTGCGATAACACCCAAGCAACATTCCATTAATTTTTTGATGAGCAGGGTCACTATCATGTATTTTTTATTTCAAGGCTTCCCTACGGTTGTGTCATACGACTATTTACTTGTCCCTGTCGAAGCCGAGAGTCATTGTTATAGAGCTTACCAGTGAATATAATTGTTGTGCCGTAACAAACATTTCCTGTGTTGCTGTGTTGCTTATCTTGTGTGGCGGGGGTTGAGATCTCTAATTACTTTCTTATTGATGGCTGGTCGGAAGCGGATCTCGGGGGGGGGGGGGGGGGGGGTCCGGACACCCCTTTTCCAGCCACCTCAATCTTTTTTAAGGGTTTTAGACCAATTTTTTCGGCCTGGACACGCCCTTTTCTCGACCTAGGGACCTTTTTTTAGGATTGACATAAGTCCTCCTGGGTTGGACCCCTCCTTATACCAAATCCTGGATCCGCCCCTGCTGGTACACTTATGATACATGGACATCCTAAATCGGACTTAATGACCTGATTATATAATGTAAATTTTGTAATGTCTTCTTGTTCTGTCGTAGATAGAAAGTTTATTTATTATAGTGTCTTGTACGATATTTTCAAAACAAGATACATTACAAATCACATGGTATACTCAACCCTCAGCGGGTTTAGTAAGACACTCCATAACCTCAAATTTAATTAAACTTACGTTGGATTAAATAAGTGTGACTGTCTAACATCGCATCCTGAGACTAAATGTTCACACATCTGTTTAGCATGATTTGATAACAAATATACCAATTTTTCCTGCACAGCTATGTTATTGAATTATTAGGCCTATTTTCGGGCCAAACACTGTTATAGAGTATAATGTTCGAGACATTATATAATGGACACCTGTATACAAAATGAATCTCACCTTTGACCTCGCTATCATTGCAATACCAGTATTGACAAATTCTTTCGTGAGCTTTAAGCTTTCGTAATTTACCAGTGGTAGAATCATAAATGTTCTGGAAGCGACCAGTTTCTACTCTTAATTGAGCCATGAGGGCCTTCTTCACCTAGAAATGTTCATTTTCAAATACGACTCTGTTTCTACATTTGTTTTAATCAATTTAAACTGTCGTATTTTATATATGACCTATTTTTATATTTATGACCTAATTCGTTCAAACGTCTCTAAACCTAGTACAATTTGGAAGGCGCTAAAGCACGTAATCCCTTCAAATAAGATCACGCAAAAAACAAATACTGATATCGACTGTGATAAATTCAACGATTTCTTTAGTTCTGTGGGAAAACTTATAAACGAAGATTTCCAAGGGAAAATTGAAACAAATTCGTTTATTATCAATTCTTCTGCAAAAACGTTCTATTTTCCTTGTGTTTCTACGCGTTTTGTCCAATCTCGTTTAATGGTGTTAGATGCAACATTAAAGGATGATGTGTTAGGGATGTCTGGATTCTTTCTTAAAATAGCTCCATCTGTAATTTCTCCATGCCTGGCTCATCTGTTTAATCTTTCTCTTTCAACTGGCATTGTTCCTCAGGACTGGAAAACTGCGCGTATCACTCCAATTTACAAGGGTTCTGGTACCAAGTGTGACCCTACCAATTATCGTCCTATTTCCGTCACTGGACATGTCCCCAAAATTTAAGAACATTTTGTAAAATGCCATGTTGTCGCACACCTTAATAAATATCAAATGTTTACTGATAAACAGTTCGCATACCTACCAAATCGAACAACTCATTTAGCTATACATACGCTAGTCGATGAATGTCTTTCTAACCTTGATAATAATAACATTACAGCTGCGTGCTTTATGGACATAAGGAAGGGTTTTGACAGCCTCGATCATTCTATACTGCTCGAAAAACTCCAGAAGTATGGAATAGAAAATGTAGAGCTCGCGTGGTTCAATTCTTATTTATCCAACAGGCGCCAGTTCGTTTCCTTCTGTGGTTCGATTTCGAAAACTTCTACCGTAAACATCGGTACTCCCCAAGGCACAGTACTAGGGCCTATACTGTTTCTTATTTATATGAATGATATCCCGAGCTATATGAATAACAAGTGTATACTTTATGCTGACGATATCACACTGCTAACCTGTGCTGATTCCGCCGATAATGCAATCAGCCATTTACAAAGCAAGATTGACATGGCCCTAAAATGGTTCAGAGTAAATCATTTATGTATCAACCCTGTTAAATCGAGTATTGTGATATTTAGCCAAAATTCTAATTTTACCAAAAACATTTATATTAATAATGTTACATTAATTCCCGAAAATAACACGAAACTTTTGGGTTTAATCGTCGACTCCCGCTTCAAATGAAAGAATCATGTAGATTATATTTACGATAAAATTATCACAAAATTACATGTCCTTTACCGACTTAGCAAGCTTCTTCAAAACACCAACTCTAAAACTTATATATCATTCTCTTATTCAAAGCCATATTGATTACTGTATTTCTGTTTGGGGTGGATGCTCAAAAACGTACAAGTCAAAAATCCAGAGACTCCAAAATAAAGCTACCCGTATTGTTACAAAAAACTTCGATATAAATACTTCTCTAGCATCATTAATAATTCAGTTAGGTTGGATGACCGTGGAACAGAGATATCGCTATTTTGTAAATCTTTTTGTTTTTAAATGTTTATTTGGTGATGCACCTCCTACTTTTAGACATGGTCTCAAATATGCACGTAACCCATACCATACACGACACACGACCAGTGGCAATCTTGCCATCATAAAACCGAGAACTGATAGATTTAAATCAAGCTTTCTTTACTCAGGTCCGCATTACTGGAATCAACTTCCCAATAATTTAAGACACGTAACTGATGTTAAGCGTTTCACACAACTATATAAATCCTTTTTATGACGATTTAACATGTTTTAAACTCAGAATTTTAGTTACTCGACCTTTATAATTGTATATGATTACATTTGTGTCATATGAAGCAATCTATATGTTTTAAATATGTGTATGTTTAGATCGTTGTTTTAAACATTTCACCGTCTATTTTAATATGAGTATGTAATTTAAATATCTTTGTCAATGTATATTTCTCTGTGATATTTCCAGGGCCCAATCGAAAAACAGCTGAACATGCTGAATGGGCCATCCTGGTAAAATATATGTATAAATAAATAAATAAATAAAATATGATGTGTGACTGTTCTTTTGCTGTCTATATTATCATTATGTCTCAAATCAGTCAGATGTGGCAGGAGTTTTTTTCCTATTGCGTGTTCGTGTTCAATCAGTACATTAATTCTCTTTGGAATACATGCTACAAAAACATCACACATCAGATTAATAACAATGGGGACATGCTTCAAGCTGCGTCTCTGTTACTGCGTGAGGAGCTTAATTGACACCAGGATGGTATATAGAGTTTGTGTTTGTGCATAGTGCTTATAATATGCTGCCCTCGGTGAACCGATGTAAATAGGCTTCTTTTATAGTAAAAGTCAATAATAGCACGAAAATACTAAGTTCAGATTTTCTTTGTCTCAGCTTCCTTATATATTGTAGAATCAGACAAAGATGATTTATCAGCGGCATGTAAAACTGTGAAAGACAGTGCTTCTTCGTCCGGGCTTTGTTCCGCGTTCTGTTATGGCATTATGACAAACCTTTGGTTAACCAAGTGTTGTATACCACGTACAAAATATATATATTTAATGGAATGGCAGCTAGTAGGGGTTACTTAATCAAGCCTCCCCCCGCAGAGTGAACAGGCTTGTATAAAGGGTTTTTTCCATAACAACGCTTCCTTGAACCTTTGCGTGTTATTGAGTACACAAGGTCGCTACCAAAAATTTTCCTTTGTATAGCCTACTCTGTTGTTTTCTTGATCAATCTCCAGACCTTTCCTTCTCCACCAGGGTATTTTGTAACGTAAAGTTAACTCATATTTGAGTAGCTGCAATGGAAAATGGGGAGTTTTGTGTCTAGAATTGTGCAGTTAGAAGTTTCATTGATGGTTGCCGTCACAGACTTTAAAAACAAATTGTTCACCATGAGTAAATAATTGAATTTGATCAATCACTCGTTTGGAGGTTATACATGCACATTATAACTGGCGCTGCATGGTATGAGTTTGCAAACATTCCGTTCCATTTCTGTGATAACTATATATATATATATATATATATATATATATATATATATATATTCATATTTACATTCTTCATTCACAATCTTCATATTATATAAATTAGTTATGCACACTAACTCCGTAACAAATGGTAATGCTTCGACGATAAAATTATAGGCAGTTATAAAGAAAGTATACTGACCAAACCGCCCGCAATAATTGAAATATTGAAAATGCCCTCCACCACATGAAATACAATACAGATTAAGGGGTCTGGACAGTCTAGAGGTAAGTCTATCTCCGGAGTTGCTATGAGAGTGGATTGTAGTGGCCTGTCCAAGGTCGTTGGTTTTCTCCAGATCCTCCGGTTTTATCCACCTGTATACAAACTACTGATCGTCACTATCCGAGCCATGGAGTGTTTTTTTCGTATTAGTTAATATAAGAAAAATGTTATAAAAATTATTATATAAAAATATTATATGGGAAATGAAAAATAATCGGTATATATGACCATCCAGCGTAATGTAAATATTAGATTGAATTTATAGATTAATAGTTCAGGTATATAATTCTACAACGAAAAGTCAATGTAATATAGATGGAATAAAAAAAATAATCGATTAATAATCACAGTGGCCATATCTTTAAATTGATTGTGGATGCACTGAAAACCAAACTTTCCATCTTTCACACATGGCTTATTTGCCCAAAGTGAAAGAAATGTTTAGATCTTAAGGTTACCAGAGCAGACGTCAAGGTCATTGGACCCACTTTATTTAAAAAGATGTTACAATAATCTAACTGCTGCAAGTTCAAGGAAAATAAGTTCTCAGATTTTTTGGTAACAAGGTCATTGATTAAGGTCACAGGACCGTCACTCTGATTTTTTTTAAATTTCCTTGGAGACAAATACAGCTGAGAGTCGAGACCCCTTGGTCCCTTGTTTTCATCTTTCAGTCATCGAAAGTGATTTTACAAACGTTTCCTACTAACAATATCTATAACCCCTCTTTGCGAAACCAAGTTTGCTACATCATTGACGTGAGTGTTGAGTCCGGACTTGAACTCGAGACTGTATTATAGGGACTCGGACTTGAGTGTCCTGGACTTGGAGATAAATACTCGAGTCCATCTCAACTCTAGCAAAATGAAAGCTAGGTACCTACCATAAAGACACCTACATACATGACTGAAGTACTTACAGAATATTACAAAAAAAAGAATGTATATCCAAGCTTTTTATCGGCATCGGGAGCTTAATGTAATTATAAATCTTAACGCAAAAGGCATGTATAAACTAGATTAAAATTACTTATCAAAGTTATCTCAAAGTTCTATCATATATTATTTTTATAAAGAGATTTGAATTGGACCGGGACACGATTTTTTACTCGGATTCTAGATGACTCGGACTCAAAGACTCGGACATCAAGGATTCGGACTTGGATTCGTGGAGTCTGAACCCGGACTTGTACTCGGACATTGATGGCGTGGACCCGACAGTTCACTGATTACTGATTAATACTCTATCGTTCAATTTGGTATCACATTTCACATATCTCACTTGTGTAAATATGTTAATATGAACTCCCGTTTCCATGGTGATTGGTGCGTCATTTCTAACTCTGCTAATCAGCGTATCGTCTGATGGGAGATACTGTATATATGCCAAACTCGCGCACACCGAAAGATTGATGAGCATTACCAGCGACGGCTCTATAGAGAAGAACTACAGAGAAGTACTCCAAAGAAGTCGGCTCCAGAGAAGTAGTATACAGAGAAGTACTCCAAAGAAGTCGGCTCCAGAGAAGTAGTATACAGAGAAGTACTCCAAAGAAGTCGGCTCCAGAGAAGTACTATACAGAGAAGTACTCCAAAGAAGTCGGCTCGAGAGAAGTACTATACAGAGAAGTACTCCAACAAGTTGGCTCCAGAGAAAAACTATGTATTTGTCTACTTTAAGCAGGTAAGCTTTCCATTTATTTTCTTTTTTTTTCTAATGTCTCGTTTCCTAATGTGTGCAATGGCGGATCCAGAATTTAAAGAACAGGGGGCTAATATACTGGGTTGGCGGTTGATGGGAATTATGAGAACCAAGTTCCTATAAAGTGTGCATTTTTTTTTGGTAAATTTTATATATATATATATATATATTATGTTTCTGTTAATAAAAAAAATGTAAATATTTGCTTTTAATATAAATATTTTCATCTGGCTGTGAATAAATTCTACACCAATGTTTTTATTAAAGTTAAAGACAGGTACCCGGTACTTGGGGGAGGTTAGGGGAAGAGGGTTTCGTCCTCCCATACAGGGAAAGTGTTTAAATATGCAAATGTAAAGAGGACATTGCAGGCACCTTTCACGAAAATTATGAGGATTTTCTGTTCCTCAACTAATATTCTCTAAAATGTCTTTAAGGGATGGGGTTAACATTTTAATATTTATATTTCATTACATTTAGGCTATAAGCTGGAACTTGTATATAAATTGTAACATGTTGATGTCAAAGGTGACAATTAATGCACATATACATTTATAACCTCCAAATAAATCTTCTTTGATTGAATTCTTGGGGTAAAATGATTGATATATTTGAGTCTTGTGTAAACTCGGCGTATTACCGGCCTCGGCGCTTAGGCCTTTATAAAATAAATTTAGTGGACCTAGAATGTAATGATGTCTTAACGGAGCAGTTCAGGCAGCTGTTCATTAATATCGGCAATTTATGAATTAGAAGTAATAAACTGTGGATAACGTTATACTCTAATTGCAATTTAAAATTGTTATTTAAAAAAATAACAACAGTATGAAAAATTGGGAATTAATCATAAATTTATCAGAAAAGAAATAGATAAAATGGGAGCTGTTACTGATCAATATATTGGGGGGGGGGGAGGGAGGATCTGTCCTCCACTGGTGTATTCTTTTCTTGTTCAGATCGTGTTTAATTTTTTTTTTCTGCCATGCAACACTGCATGGTGATAAGTTTTCTCTAAATCAAGAGTCTATACATCTGCTAATAAAAATTTTAGTATGAAAGAAGATTTAAGAGCATGAGAAACAGGTCATGTTTACAATAGATTGGTAGATTTGAACTACAACTGGTAGATAAAAAGGAACTTATATAGGGAAGTATGTCTTGCCAGATCTATAGATGCGCCACTTTCATTTGCGCAACTATCAGTTATATATACGCCATTTTCAGATACGCGACTGTCAAAAGCGCGACATTCCATGAAGTTGCGCGACATTCCAAATGCGAGACTAGTCTATAGTAGTCAATATGGAATTATAAATCGTCCTAGTTATGGTAATTGTTACGCCGTATCATATGAAGCCTTCAACATTTTTAATCGAATGCGGTATAATGTAACACAACAATATCCGAGCAGAGAAAAACCTTCATATTGAACGACACGGTTAAGTCACCGCATGCACGGTAGCTCACCATGACGGAGTCACGCATTTGAAGAGGAATAAATACAATGCAACTGTTGATGAAGAGTATAATCCTTTTAATGAGCTTACGTTTTATTTTAAGTTAGTGTACCATATCGTACATATTCATAACAGTTTTGTTATAGAAAAATATATTTTATTATTCATATATATAATAAAACATGTGTACTGTTCACAGTTTTTTTTTCGCGTGCAAAAATAAAATAAAATAATAATGGAAACCCGGGGTAAGTGGTACAGCAGAATTTATATATACCATATATCTCTATCAAAAAGCGCGATCCCATGTGCCAGGATAAATGAGCTCTTGATACAATATACTATATAGCACACATTTGATATGTGTACTATCAATATTAGAACTGGAATTTAATGGTGCACTGAAAAACGTGTATAATATATATGAAAACGTTAATGAAGAAAATAAATGTTACAAATATAAGCTCCTTGAATGATTCTGCAGTTCGTTTATTATTTTTTAATTACAATTAATTCGTTTGGAACCTTTCAAAAGAAAAATCTCTTACTGTGAAATTCATATTGATAAAACAACCTGTAAACACAGTAATCGTATAACGTTCCTGAGAAGTTACGGTTCATTACATTATTTTGAAACGTACAGACATACATACCCGTGTCACCATTCAGGCAATAACTAGGGTTTTTACGCCGCAGTTTTGCCTCTTCGGGTAACCCTCGTTTTGCACTGAGGTCGCCATAACTGACACACCAGCTAGCCAGGTCCGGTCCGCCCTTGCCTACAGTCTACCACCGGGGAATCCCCCAGGGGTCCCGGGAGCCTGAGCCTCACAACCGCTAGTAATGTCCGAGGGCCACCGGACTACCCCTGGACTTCCGCAAGTCCCGTCCTGAGCCTTGTCCCTGTCGGCCAGGTACAGTTTTCGTTCGATTGGAGCCTCTCGGGAGCCTTCTCTGGTGCTTGTGCCATCATGCTTTGAGCCTTTTTGTCCCTGCTGGTCCTAACCGGCCCCCCCCCCGGGTTTTTTTACGTCTTGGAGCCTTGTCCCTGATCCTTTCGGGATCCCCATATCTTTTATCCACCAAACGGCTGACTCTAAAGGGCCGGGTTTCATACTGCCGGCAACAGGCTGGCCTACTCTTCTATCGAAAAACAGTATGGGTCTTTTTCGTGCCCATCCCCTTCTGGACACGGGAGCGCCATTTTACTTCCTCATTCGATGGACGGCCCGTATTTTACTTTTGCAGTCGGGCGCTGCGGTACTCCGAAGCCTACCCCTCCCCCACTTTCTCTAGTGGGGTGATAATGCTGGGGTTCCGCTTACCACTGATCTTTTGCCAGTCGAGCCACATTTTGAGGTCTCTTCCTCCACCTTTTCGACATAATCTTTGCTCAACGTACAGACAACGGCAAGTCCGTGTTATGTTGAATACAAGAAAGTTAATCCTATAGGTATTGCATATAACGTTTCAAGATAACATATAACACCTGAAGAAATTTATTATGAAATACCAAACGCGTTTGTTTAAAACACATTGCAACTTTATTAAATAAAAAACCGGTGAAATTACAGAATTCCACCACGTTTGTAAAGTATATATGAAACATGTTGAGATCGTTGCATTCAACGCCCACGATATTTGGATGTATAACGTTTTAGGCATGTAATGTTTGGAGACGTTTGCAAAACGTTGCATTTAACGTTTTCGATGGTTTGCATGTGGTTATATTTGTGTCGTTTATCGGCTCGTAAAAGCGACGTATATAATAGATAAATGCACGGTAGTCGCGTCAGTATGTTTAAATTTATACATGTTTAACAATGTCATTTCAAACGTGGAGATGTATACATGGTTACCTATACGTTATGTTGCAGGATCTAAAAACGGTGAAAATACAGATTTCTATACGACGCTGAATATGTAACGTATATATGAAACATGTTGAGAACGTTGCTTATTACGTCGAACAGGGTTATGACATCCTTCTGCGCATAACACCTCTGGCAGGTTTTATGGCTCTTGGACCAGGTGGACTTCACACCCTCGTTGTCAGCATTTCACACCTAGAGCTAACTTACCCGGACCTCCTCGAGACTGTTGCAGGCCCTGGCACTGCATGGGGGAGTATTTGGCTGGGCAGCGAATGTGTTAAGCGCCGACAAAGAACGTTGCATTTTACGTTCCAAACCTGTAAATAAAACAACATATGTTTGCGTGCAAAGAACGTTTAACAGATATGTTGTTAACATGTGACCATTAAATTAAGAGCAAACATTTATGAGGCGTATACCCGACATAACTAAAACTTGCAGACATGCATGTAATAAAAACGACGACAAAGAACGTTGAATCTTACGTTCATAATCCGTATAAATAAACAACATTTTCGTGCATATGCAGTGAGCGTTTTAAAAATATAATGTTATCACAACCTTATATTGACGTGTTTTTAGCACATTTTAGAACGCAATATTGTTTCTCGGGTTAAGAACACGATTATTATTATTAGAATAAAACGACAAAATCTACACAACTGTTGTTAATGGAGCGGAACTACTCATAACTAATCAGCTATATGACAGCACCTAACTTATTAAATATATATATATATATATATATATAATGTTATGATTATTAAACAGTATGACAATATCATCAATGATAACAACACCGCCCATTTTTACACACTTTATTTGAGGAAAACTGAGTTCATCAGATATAATTTAGTCGTCAGGATTCTCTATGCAGTGTCATTCTTGATAAAGGGATACATTGCTCATTTAAAACATAGGTCGCTTCCCAGCTTGAAAGGCGAGAAAAGATAAAGCAAAAAAAAAATCTCATTTTTAATTATTTATACTGAAGCTACTAAGTTCAGTATAACACTAAAATAACCAGATACGTCAATATATGAATCTTCTTTTGATTACACTCTGTATCGCACCAGTTTTACCGGGAGGACTTCGTATTTATATTACAAAAGTTATGTCTTTGAGACAAACACATCAGACAAGGAGAACTAAATATATAAATGCATAAACAATAGAGATTTTGAATATTTATTAACAACTGAGCAAACTGAATATGACGATGTATATTACATATATCTAAAGCACGTGTGAGAGTAAATGTTGGCCCATAAACCCTTAAATGAACTCAGTAACGGGAACCGGACTGGTCGACACCGATTACTGATCGTCCCCAAATGTGTAGGACTGATCGCCACCACCGATCCTGATTGCCAGATGAGTACTTCGATCGCACCTGTAGTTACCTTGTATAGTTATACTTTGTATCAAGTGAGCATATATACGGACCCTGACGCCATAACCCATACTAAATTATTAGCACCGCTATTATTATTATTATTATTATTATAAACAATATATTTATATAATATATCAATAAATATTTATATATTTTTTTATATTCATGTATAAAAAAATTATTATAATAATATATAAAAATGTGTTTGTGCGTGTGTGGATATGCACGAGTATACCGTCTTCTGGTGTTTTGTAAATAAAGTCGTATGGGGATGGGTTTGCCAGACTTGTATTCAGTCAAAATGAACTTAATGCGTTAGATAATACACACATTGTTGCAAACATTAATATACCTTTAAAACTAAATGCTTTAAGTATTGCTTCCAAATATACTATGCGAATATATTTCTTCTTCAGGGGCCTGCGAAATGGTGAAGCTTTGGAACTTTTCGGTGTCAGCGAAAGCTTCACAGTCAAACCCAGCACCACCCAAGGTGAAAATATTGAAATAACACAAACAAGTCTAGTATGGAATGATTCCGCAGTGGACACTTTTGATGTAACACCGACAAAAGTTCTTGGAGACAATGTCACGTACACAGAGGACGTCTTACGCATTGTAGCCACCTGCCTGAGATCTGCTGCGTGTCCTCTAAACGTGCTAGCCATTTTAGTGATGTGTCTAAAATGCATGATCTCGAAACCCATATCGATATATTATATAGCTTTGTCTGTGTGTTTGATATTAAGATCTTCTTTGCACCTGTGTTTTCTACTGTATAGCTATATTATGAACCAACCAGGGCATATTTGCCCCTGGTTTATTTATGCCATTACTGTGAATTATGGTTGCATTAATTCCGTCGTGTCAGCAATAGCATGTATGCAGCTTGGAGCAATGGCTGTGCCGTTTTCGGCGTCTAGACTCTGGTCACAGAGGAAGGTGGCATTTTCTGTTATTATAATCATTATCTTTAATCTAATTGTTAATACAATTCCACTATTCTTTGCCGACTACCAGCAAAAGAAGTGTTCAGAGCTACCTATGTATGTAAGCATAATTATGAATCTTGCTTTTTATTTTATATCTTTGGTTATTCTGATAGTTTGTAACATTGCGATACTAATCTTCCTTGTCCAAGCTAGAAGGTCAAGGCCGGGGCAATCAAGTAATTCTGATTGGTCAAGCGTAATCTACCGGTTCAAACTGACATCGTTTGTGGCCACTACCATGTTTATTATTTGTCATGTTCCCATTCTAGTGGGCCGATTAATCAGTCTTTTTTTTATCAGTAGTGTATTTCGATCCAATGTATCAATGATGGTGTTTGAGATGTTAGGGGCGTTTTATGACATAACCCCATTTTTCACATACTTGTTCACAAACAGCAAGGCCAGGCAAGAATTCTACCAAAGATTAACATGTAAAGGTTATTCTACAGACTGAGTCTCCTTATTTATAGATGAAATTGCTCTATAGACCTTTCCCATTAAACCTGCGACACCTGTCGCTGGAGATTGACACTAAATGTTCGGGTCCTTTTTTCGACAAAAACATATTTTTTTCTATATCCTTGAATTTCCATAGTTACAAACGTACCTTGGAATCTTCCTAGCGTTTCTCCTTTGTATATTTATTTCTGTTTGCCACAATCTGTCACGATGGCCAATTGGACTCGAACCCTGCCGACAGCCATAATGAGCAGTACCCTGCTCGCGGAAAAGGTATATTTAATTGCTGAGCGTCTGTATATATATATATATATAGTACAATGGGTATGTTAGGCAAAACAATAAATAAAAGGTTTGGTTCTCAGGCAAGAAGATAAATAGTACAATTTTGATAAGATTCCTTTTGTTATGTAGTGTTTTTACCTGTTACGCAAAAACATTCTGTTATTTTTATTCGTTTCCCTGCTCATTTGACATTTTTTTATCGAAAGATACAAAAAGGTTAAAAAAATAAAAATCGCCCGCCCGCACTGATTTCTGAAAAAAAATGTGCCTGAGAACTATACTTTTTTTGGCCGTAGAAATGTTTCAAGAATGAACAGACCCGGAAGGCAGTCTGTAAAGTCGGCGAAGACTGACGTCATCACTGATATCAATGTAAAACCTGTCAAAAATTCATATTAATCGATCAATGTACAGGTGTATAAACAAAGTCTAAACGTTAGGTCATAATTTTAGCTCATCTTTGTAATCACTTTTGATTTGTATATGCACGTCAATTAAAATTATATGTCACTATTATTTATTACTGCAAGAACATCACATAATTATTTTGAAGAATGAGACTTCACTATATCGTTGATAGCATTTCACAGAACGTCTATTTGATATAAATTGTAAGAATTTTAATAATTCAGGGCTAACGTTTAAATGTTTAAACTGTTTGCTCGAAAGTTTGTCACTATAAGTATTGACTATATACCTACTGAGAATAATGGCATTTATAATATGTTACTGTAGTTACATGTATGGTACAATTATATTAACGATTGAGGTATTAAGCCTATAGAATCACATTACTTAACTGTATGCTTATTTAGCATACCATTTTATATGTCGCACGAGTAAATATATATATATATATATATATATATGTATATATATATATATATATATATATATATATACGATCTGCGTGAATGGAGTCTTTCATTTATGTGTCGCAAGAGTAAATAAGTATATATATATATATATATATATATATATATATATATATATATATATATATACGATCTGCGGGTACGGAATCATGCCTCCATGCATGGCCACATAGCACTCTATATTTAGTAAGAGAGCATAATATATATTAACTTATGTGATAAATCTGAGTCACGTCTGTCGGGTTCTCATCGGCTCATCATACAGGTGACAGACATTCAGCTACAGCCATATTCGCTTTTATCTTTTCCTTTTCACACGGTTGTGTGTCCTTGGTCCATGGTGGAAGGTAGATACAATTTCGGAACTTTAGTTTTTTCGCCCAAACACAAGTTTCACTGCTGTGAAGAGGTCACGGATGTGTTTGACTGTATATATAGACAATTAAAGTGATGGTGAAACCTCGGATCTTCACATATATATATCTCGCAGGGTGCATGAATATTTGTATAAAAGGGCAGAACAATATGCGCATTTAAATTGAAAAACATGTAAAAAGCACTGCATATCCGATCACACCTAACATAGTTCTGTTGGTTTACACGTCATTATTATGTTTTTTTTTCATCTCGTAATTGGAGAGATATCATTAGAGAGTTATCAGATGTTTAGTATATACGACATAATATTATGTATGGTGGAAGAGATTTGTATGGAGCTATACATGATAAAGATATAAAGATATAAGGATGTGTTCTGTCCCCAACCTCGTATATATACGACATATACACAACTCGTGTGTCTCATTACAATTGATGCTTAATATATTATATACATAGACAGACAATTATTAAGGTTTATAATCTTCTGTAGAAATTATATATTCTGTGATATGCCACATTAAAAATTTTAAGTAAACTATATTTAAAGTAAATGTATAATTATATTAATTGATGATTTTCTATGCCTATAGTCATGACCTAGTTATTCATGTATTCCTTGTTGTTTTGTATCTTTAAATATGTGCTTGGTATGATCAGTCCTATACACACACTATTTCTAAAAAATGTAACAGTATTTTTATGTTTTGTAGTCCTTAATTATTGTTTTCATCTATTTAATACTATTGATTGTAAAATACAACATATAATTTAATTTATATATCAGGTATTCCTTTCATGTCCTTTTTCTCTTGATCACAAGGACCACTTGGAAATAAGTTTATACTTTTAAACGTTTTATAGTTTTATATCCTTGGTTATGTAAAGATACAGTATTTTATGATGAATGTTCTTTTATATGCATGGATCTGACTACCTTAATAAAATCTATCAATCAATTGAATGCAGAGAAAACGAAAGAATTTGTATATGATTTAGAAGGAGATGGTAGGAGAATGTATTTTAAGCTTTCACAACTGTCTTATTAACATGTGCAAGCACTATATTTCAGTTTCTCCGTGATATTTTACAAACATTACATGTAAATATTCTAAAAGCTGAGTATGTTGTCTACATTTTGGTTTTAATTGGTTTATATTATCAAAGTTTTAAAATATTTGGATAAATTTCATATATTCGATCAGAAATCATTTATTTCAGCATAGCTCTGGGCTTCATGTTAAAATATAGATAAAAATAGATATTTGGAGTGTTAACTCTCTAAATTATGATTTTATATTTCAGTTTTAAAATATAAAAATATATATATATTTTTTAATTTTCAAATATAAATATCGTTCATATTTCATTTCATAGATAAAACTACGCATCTTTATGCATATGTCCATACAGAAAAAAAAAAATTTTAACAATAATTGGCTGAGAATATCAAATTAAAGTTGAACATATAAAAAATAGTATTTTTTTTTTAATCTGTAAAAGTTTAACCAGTTTTAAGAAATATTTTGACAACATTGTATAGAAATTGTCAAAATATGTCAAGTAGTCCTACGGGAACAGTTATGGTAATATAAAGAAGAAACTGGAGCAATATGTGGACAGACTTGTGGACACTTCTGAGACCTCAAGGAACCTAAAAGAGTACATTGTTAAAGCAAAAAAAAAGGTTCCTTTCTCAGTCACCTTTTTTCAGATATCAGTGCGGGCGGGCAATATTTGATTTTTACTTTTTTTTATATGTTTCGATAAAAATGTCATATGATCAAGGAAAAGCATGAAAATAACAGATGAAAAAAAAACATGTAAAAGCACTCATAAAAAAAGAGCATCTTATCAAAATTGTTTTATTTGACTTCCTGACAGATGAAAATCAAAATAAAAATGTTTGAAGCGGGGGGGGGGATAAAATTGACGCGGGCGGTGCCTGAGAACCACACCTTTTATTATATTTGGCTTTACAATATAATCATGAAACTCTCTCATGCCTCCGTACTATTGTTTTGTATCTGAGTTTCATTATCCTATGCCCATAGACTGTTACAGCGAGTTAAGAAATTAGTTGAAAATGTGGGAGGTTAATACGTCGACAAAATCGAGATCGTCTACAGCACCAAAAAAAATCTTGTTCAGGTATAAAACTTTGATGCCCGTATTCCATTGAATGTGCATGATAAGCTGATGGAATCTGATAGGAGGCTTGGAAACAAGGTGTGTAAATACGGTTGTATGCCGAACTTATATATTGTTGTGCAATGCTTATCTCAAGAATGTCAGTGTGTTATTAGAGAAGTGCAGTGTAAATAATGAGTGTATATATAACCAGGTATAGTGCTTCAACAGAAATAAAATCGGTCCGCTTTTGTCCAATATAAGTGTTGAGCTTTGGTTTGTAGTTAATCCTGGTTCACGTCAAGTTGAAAGAAAGAGAGAACGAAGAAAGAAGATTCGGATTAATTAAATAATTAACGGACGAAAGAATGAATGATTGAATGAATGAATGAATATATAGCGCCCGGGAACTGGGTGGAGGCCACACCGTAAGCGCTTCTTTCACACTTCAAAGGAAAGAGCGTGGTAATTAATGAACTATTATATTGAATAATAAAGAAACAAATTTAAAAATAATACAAACGAAGTAGCTAAATGCTTTAATTTTATGAGCCCAGTGCAAAGATAGACTAGTTTGCGCGTTATATAACCCGGAGTTTACGAAGGTGTAGGACCATCTCGTAAGCGTTTCTTACACACATTCAAGAAGACAGAGTGGTGATTATAATATATATAATATAGTTAACTGTTAACAAATAAAGAGGCGAAATGTGTAAAAGCTGTAATTTTGTGAGTCTAGTACAAGAACAGCAAAGAAAGGAAAGGAAAGTGAGGAAAGAAGGACGTTTCTTCAACATGTTAAAGGAAATACATTGTTGATTAATCAAAGAGAGAAACCATTTGAAAGAAAATAGAGGCAAAGTAGATAAATGCTTTAATTTTGTGATTCCAGTGCAAAATACAGGTAAGAAAATCCAAACTTAGCTTAAAGCCCGCCGCAAGGGGGCAGCAGAAGAGCCAATCATTCTGTTATTTGGGCTAAACAGACATTTAATGAATTCAGCATCCATCCAACAACAGACGTACCTAGGCCAATTTCCATCCGTTAAATATGTAATCCAGTGTTCCTCAAATACCAATGAAATATTGTCAGAAGTGAATGAAATACCAAAACAATATGACATAATATCTCGACGTAATATTTCAAGATTCAGACATCATATCTCGAGATTCAGACATCATATTTCGAGATCTCGAGATAAAATTGCACAGAGAAACAAAGGCAAAACAAAGTCTGACGTCTATTGAATAAACATAATCCCTTGAAACGTTTATAAAATATAAGCAAGCAAGATCCGATCCATATAGATTCATGTATCTCTGCACTAAAAGTCTTTTTGATAAAAAGCTTATACCTTAGTCACAGAGGCGTTATAAGAGCTTTTCTCAGCAGGGATTACTGTCATTTTTAATATGTATATATTAGGGCCCTGCGCGGGCTGAAAAAACTAACCGCACCCGCCCCGCATCATGCCCTGTCAGCCCACAGCCCGCCCCGCAATCAAAAATCAATAAATTCAGCCGCCCCGCAGTTACTATGATTCTTCCAGCCCGCACCCGCCCCGCGAAATTTTCTTTCAGCTCGCACCCGCCCCGCCCCGCAGTTTTTAAGTTTCCGGCCCGCAGTCCAGCCCGCAAAATAATGAAAATAGTTTTCGGATCCAAAGGTTTACATATCAAGATATTTTACAGCACATATAAGACACGCTTATTATTAATATATATGAAATGTTTGTTGATTGGAATGAAACATTTATTTGAATACGTTTTTGCAATAATTCAAACCATAATTCATGAAATATTTTTAAAGACAGATTTGATTGGTTAGATGGATTTAATTTATACATAATAATTTAACACACCTTAAATATGTTTTCATATTTTACAGGGGGAATAAACAAACCTTTGGTTTATTTTGTCTGTCTCTACTTAAATATATATAAAAAAGTAAAGAAAAAAAATTAGACTTCTTCAAAGTATTTGTACTCAAAGTTAGCCTTTAGAATAGCATCGGTTAATCACAAGCCATCAAACTAACGAGATGTGTTGCTGGTTAATTTTTTTTCAGTCACAATCTGCTAATTAGCTATATATTATAAATATATATATATATATATATATATATATATATATATATATAGAGAGAGAGAGAGAGAGAGAGAGAGAGAGAGAGAGTAAGCTGGAAATCATATAAACTCTATAAATAACTCATGCAGGTGAAATATTTTATTGGCTCTAAAAACAGAGCGGTTTGCAGAAAGCAAATCATGATGAACCATGATCAAGGTTCTTTAAACCATTAATTCATTAATTAATCATCATTTACAGGGTGACTATAGATGTAATATGAGCAATATAGTCGTGGACCTTTGTCCATATAACTTTTTCGTTCTTTTAAGGTATATTTTCTTTTGTAATCATAGTGTATTATCGTAGGTTAAAAGCCTATTTTGGCTAAATACAATAGTTTCCCCCAGCAAAACATATCTCCAGTTCACCTACTCTACACGTTGTTATGATTCTGTGTGTTAGTAAACATAGTCCACGTGTGCCTGTTTTCCATAAAAGGACAGCGTGACCAGAGGCCAAATCTGGAGCACGTGCGTCTATTCCCAAATAAGGAGAAGAAACATGAAAGAATGATTGGAAGCTTGAAAAATCTGGACTTATGAAGTTGCCCGGTACGGCCACCAGGTGGCATTCGCGCTCTGTGTGTTTTGTGCCACTGATTGCTTCCGGCACAAGCTTTGTTTCACTCTAGACATTTTTTTTCTGTATACAAATGTAAAATCTAACATCGAGATTTCGAGATATTATATCGAGATCCCGAGTTACATATTATATTGAGATTTTTTTTGTGTGTCGTAAATCAGCCACCGCAGCCACCTTACTATCATGTCACAATTTGTTTATTCCTTGTTTACAACCCTGCAGTCACGGTGTAACAAATGACTTGAAAACAACTTTTCTGGCCGATATTAATTAGGGTGTAGTCCTGTCAATACTAATCAATTGGTAATAAAATATTTTATGTTTATTTTTTGTTGCTTCATATTTTATGTATAGCTATCGTCTTAACCTATTTTATTAAACCTATTGTAATGTCATTCTTACAGTTTTCCGATTACTTATTAGATCGTTTACTTTTACAAAAACATAAAAACTTAAATAGGAATAAATTACAGTTTTCGATAATAGATGGTGATATGGGCAAAGATAGACAACTTTCTCATAAAGGGGCCAATTTATTTGTCCACAACGTTCTCCCCTGTTTGTAAATTGTTATAGTTATGCAAACTATATGTTACCCGGGTTTAATTCAAACTAGTCGTTTTCAAAATATCAGGCTTTATATATAAACAGCAACTTTGTTGATATTAATTTTTTATTATAATTACTATTTCTAGATGTTAATAATGATTATGATGGTAATGATGATATTATTATGACTATTTTATTATTTTAAGTTTTAGTATCGTTGTTTCTGTATAAGCAGTAATAACATTTTGATGTTTGTTTATTCGTCCGTGTGTTATGCTCAAGGCTAAAATATTTTGCTTTGCTATTGTAATCAGCGAATTAGAGCTATAAGCATTGATATGAATTAACAATTCGACGGTAAGCTGGGACATGGTATAAAACACTAAACCGTTTTGTGGGAGGGTTAGACAAACATCCAATTAAGGAACAATCCATTTGTGTTTTCAGTTAATTCGCATTACCTTATATGTTTAATTCAAAAGACTGCGTTGTATTGTTTTATTCCACCATTTAATCACTTCCTAGAAAATCACTCAAAGAGCGCAGACCTCCGCCAAGGCAGCTCATTTACCTCATATGGCTTTGTCAGAAATGCAGCATTTTTTCTTTTAAAAATCCCTGGAGACAGGTGATGATCGGGATCACCTCCACAATTTAATCACTTCTTCATTGTATCATTGCCGAGCTACCCTGAAAATTTATTCAAAATTCGTTTATAACTTTTTGAGTAATGTTGCTAACAGACATTCAGACAGACAAAAAACTAGCACCAGTGGTCTCTGACTACCTATTTTTGACAGATAAAACCTTCGAATCAACAGAATAACATATTTCAGAGAGGACATTTTTTCCCGACAAGAATTGCTTCAAATATAACCCTCGTGGTGAATTCATAGGTTGAACATCGAGCTGTAGCCTCGTCAATAACTGGATCATATATTTGTGCACATCTTTGAAATTTTCGTGGAGCCCAATCACCTCATAAAATGAGGTACTGCATATTTTATGATCCTATTTGATACGCAAGTCGTGTCAATAATGTTCTTGGATAAGTTCGAAATATTGGTAACCTTGACATTGCTCTTTATGGCCAACTTTGTTGGAAATATTTAATTCTGTAAACAATAATATTTAATTTTTGCAATTACTTAAGTATTTTATATTTGTCCCTTCAAAACGTGGTGCCAACGATTGCAGTTACATAGCTCTTTTTACAGTCGCAAAAACACAGCGATTCAAGGTCTGTATAGTGTCCTTTCGGCCCTCTCACATTAGAGATAAATACGACCAGTGTACTAGCCTCGGAGTGCCCTAACATCTTCCAAAGAGGACCACACTGTAATACACGATGACAATACACATATTTTCTTCTCAAGAGTGGTTTGATGTATCCGCCTGAAAAATTGCCTGTCTACAGATCTTGGAATGGTTGATCTTGTATACAAGACAGGTGACGCCACCTACAATCGTGCATTTGTAAATTACATTTACGTATTGATCTCATAAGTGGTTTGACGTATCGGCCTGGACTTTTTAATGTTCACAGATCTGGAATTGCATTATCTTGTACACTTGACTGGTGGTGCCACCTACAAGAATTTATTTTGGTTTTGTCCATCACTAATATTCACCATACACTTCCTAAAAGTTCATTACATATTGATCATATTATAATAAATACATATAAAAGTTATTATCATGCTTTATTTATCACCCTGAACAAATTATTCGACACATAACACATCTCACCTCATAATCCCTACTCTAATGTATCAATACCTACCTTTGTCAATTGCTCTCGGTTTTGCCGGATACATGTGGTCGCTTGTCGCATTCCCGTTTTCTAGTTTTTTTTTATGTTCAGCAAAATCCCAAACGGTGCTTGTCAATTTTTTTGTTAATCTGTGACTAGTTAAAGACATTTGTTATCCAAATGCTTTTTAAGAATTATTGGAGGGCTAACTTTGGCTTCAATGATTTGTGTGAAAAGGATATACACATTGTCAGGGGCGTCAATAAAGAGGGGAAATGGGGGGGGGGGGGGAGGGGGGAGCATATATGGTCAATTTAATCATCCCCCCCCCGATACTTTAGAGAATAATGTTTATATATTGAAAATTATATATATTAATAATTAGAATTATAGAATTTTGTTCCATTTCTGAGGTTATTGTGAAATATTATATGTCTAAAACTGGTTTAGACTTAACATATACACGAACATAATACCTTATTTTTTAAAAGCCTTATACAATGTACTTTGTGATATATTTGAAATGTGTCATAGATTGTCCAAACTTTGATCACCCCCCCCCCCCCCCCCCCACCACCCACCCTTGCCAACACCCCCCCCCCCCCCCCCCAAACCTTGAAGATAAATTGACGCGACTGCACGATGTGCAAGTAACAAACACTCGGGGGGGGGGGGGGGGAAGTTAGTTATTGAGTCGTTCAAAAGAGGCAAAACCCTCAGCTTTTTACAGATTTTGTATACCCAAATTCTTACAGTGCCTTTTTTCAGCATTAATTTACAGAAGCTTTAGATGAAGTGCTGTCCCCTAGTGATGATACAGTATACTACAATTATATCTTGAGTGGCCTGGTTTTAGTAGATAGATGGCGCTGCAATCGCAACTTGGGTGAAATACCGTGAATTTACATATTCACTAGCTGCTAAACCCGGTATACCAGGATTTCTACCGGGGTTGGGAAGCTGAATAAACTAGGATTAGGAATGTTGGCTCATTGGTATCAATTCTATAAAAGTTAAAAGAAAATATAGGTTTTCCGCTGGATACTGTTTCAATAAGATGTGTACAATATTTTTTACATTTATTTTGTGGCGCGGTTTTCGTGGAAAGAAAATTCATACACCGGAATGTTTACCTTGAAGACCTGTTCAGTGATGATGTTTACATTTGCGAACCGGAATGGGACACAATGGCATTCAGGTTTTCGGTGATGTTTGACTGGTTACTATTGTTGTACGTATACAGAACAGGTGGATGTGAGAAAGCCATGAAAGGTGAACTAAATGTACATTTAAAGGCAAGGAAACTGTTCCCGAAAAAAAAGAAAAAAGGAAATATGCATACATCGTTAGTAGCAGGAGCGGATCAAAGGGGAGTCCAGGAGTACATGCCCATTTTAAGCTGCCGCAACCTTTTGTAATCGTATAAGACCAATTTTGAGGCCTGGAACCAATGCCCCCATGCATCCCACCCCACCGCTTTTCCAGAAATGGGGACTTGTTAAGGCTATGTCATTAATCCTCCTGGTAACCCCTCCTATTCATGAAGCGAGAATCATGCATGTGATTTTCCATTAAGTACCTTGACCACGTACGTAGGTCAGAGTCTGGGTCAAATGTCAGGCCAAACATGCTTAAATACGTCACTGAAAGCAGGGGTTATTCATATGCACAATAGTCCTTAATCCTGCGCTGGAGGCGACCGCACAGACAATCCATAATTTGTCGAAGGCAGTTCGGCTGTCTTCGGTGGTAACCTCCACGCAAAACATAAAACACGCAAAAATCAAACAAAATGATGTCTACATTAAAAATTATTTATTCTCATATTGGTTTCAGAGATCATTGCGATCAAAGGTGACCGAATTCATTTTATAAGTATAAGCTTTAGGTACACATGTGCGAAAGGACCCCCCCCCCCCCCCACTATCAGGACACACTTGGTCGGCACTTCACCACCATGACAACAGCAGTTGGACCGCCGTCAATTATAAAACAGATTTCTAAAATTACTTTTGTATACCTTAAATATGACCCTTTGATAATTATCATACATTGTCATACAGGGGATGTGAGGAACGAGTTTCTGCGGGGTCCCTTCACTGGAGGGGGGGGGGGGGGCTTTTGCGTGAAAATATAGATCGCCCCCTGGCCCAGACGAACAATGTAGACATACATACATACATAAACAAACATACATACATACATACATACATACATATACCCACGTACATAAATAGATACATATATGCATAGACACACACACATATATATTATATATACATACACTACAATAAACAACTGAAGTAGATGAAAAGCAATATTGACCATGATGTAAAGGGGAGTGCACTGTTGCTTTTTGTATAAATATAAAATATAGATAAGTCAAGTGCATGTCTATCTCTAGCGAATATTGGCTGTAATGATACTTGTTTATATGAAAAATTTGAGAACACTGTCAAAAGCCTGAATGCCCGTTAGAACGATGTCCCATTAAGTGAGAGCGTGAGACGAGAGATAATACGTGAGACGCGACATGTCTCTGATCAATGGACAGTAAGATATATTGTAATGAACGCGACATAAAGTTTGTCTTGTATATATACATACTTACATATGTCAGGCCTATGTTCAGTGTATCAGGCGGGGGGCCGGTGCATTGGACTGTGGCAGCGATTCCTTGCGTTAGAGAATATACATACATATATACACCACAGGAAAATTGAAGAATACGTTTATGCCTACATGTATATACAAGTTTGACATTGAAGAATATCGGTTCTATATATTTCATGTAAGTAGTACAGTTTCGGAGTTGTACATATATCTATAGAGAATGCTTGTGGTATGCGATTTGATTTTAACAAATTTAAACAAATACCCACAGAGTGACCTGTGATATATTTGTATCGATATATAATATATATTCCACTCTTTAGCCTTTATTCACTGGTACGGGTCTCTATATACTTTATATTCAATTAGCCCTGCACTGTATGTTGCAAGCACATCCAACTGCATGTGTCAGCATATATAAAACTGGCATGACATGTCCAAGAACTGGTATATAGAGTATATGCACTCACTGTACAGCGCATACCGATATATATATATATATATATATATATAAATATATATATATATATATATATATATATATATATATATATATTTATATATATATATTATATGCGCACAGTCAGCCGAATTTTGCGGTGAGTTTACATTAGGGTTTAAACAGCTAGGTATGACATGCAGATGTTACACTCAAGCACACGATAGGCATTACCAACTGGGACTTGAGTAATTGAAATATCCCGTAGGAATTTTAAGGTCTTTTTTTTCATCTAGCATTATCGATTGCAGGTACTGTAAAATTTTCTGCATGATCATGATCTGCATGTAACGACACTTGTCCACTTGTAAGGATACGGATATACGTTTTTGCGTGTGTCCATTTATACGTTTTACAGTCGTTCATCTTGTTATATTATATAATATAAACTTGAAACAAGATGACCAGAGGTCACGCGCTTGCCGGAAAAACTCTGACCCAGATTGGAAGACAGAAAACTTCAACATTTCATGAAGAAGACAAAGAGGAAGAAAATGAGCCATAATTTGTAAAGAATTGACCAATATTGACAAGTTTACGATGGAAATAATAATTTGACGTGTTTTTATTTCCTTTCCCTGAAACTTTGACATTTTTAAAAATACACATACAGCTTCAAGAAATCGTTCCGATATAAGATAGGTGAAAGTTACAAAGCGATTCTGTAAACTGTGGTCTATATAGATGCTATATAACGTTAACAAGAACGAACAAGAAGGAAAAATTGAGGACAACTGACAAACAGACGGACATAAGTGACACAAAGTGGCATTAAACCTACAGTTAATTAATTATTTGTAGGGAGAATACGCCAAAAAATCCCAAATACTATATAAAAAAGGAATATGACCGTGTCAGTGGCGCGACTGTTCTAAGTATGTCCTAAATATAAATATATATGTATAAATATATATATTATCACGTTTTTAACGTGAATATCAACTTCCACTGGTTATGTCCAGTTATAGATTTATTATAGTACATACGTGTCAGGTGCGGATCCATGCAGGAGTAGGAAAAAGGAGGGGCCGGTCAAAACCAGGAGAACAAATTTCACAACCTATAAAAAGGTCCCCAGGTCCTGAAAAAAAGAGGGGGGGGGGGGGTGTCCAGGCCGCAAAAATTGGTCTGAACCCTTAAAAAAAGAACTTAAGGTTGCGGTTGCTGAAAAAGTAGGGTCCGGACCTCCCTGGATCCGCTTCTGCATGCATGTATATATATATATATATATATATATATATATATATATATATATATATATATATATATATAGGGGACCCGCCGTACATAGACCTGCTTTATTCAGCCTTCATTTTCACGTTGATGTTTAGTTATCTATCATAAATACATTTTAGTCCAACAAAAATTAAAGGTTTGGTTCTCAGGCACCGCCCGCATCAATTATAAACCCCAGCATCAAAAATTTTTATTTTGATTTTCAATAGAAACTTATCAATTTTGAGCTGCAGCCGCTCGGACATTTCTTTCAAGAAGATAAAATCATACAATTTCCTTTATTATGTAGTGCTTTTACTTATTTAGCCAAATAAATATGTTATTATCATGCTTTTCCCTTATAATTTGACATTTTTATCGAAACATACCAAAAAAATAAAATTAAAAAAAAAAACGCCCGCCCGCATTGATTTTCTGAAAAAAGTGCCTGAGAACCATACCTTTTTTATTTTGGCCTTATATATAGGGGATTTTTTACACTTGTGTCTACGGTTGATAAAGCCTAAAATACCATTAGCGGTTCAGGCACAATTCGATGCAGATAGTGAGTTTTCTTAAAAATGTTATGAAGAAAATGGGAAGTCTTTATTTTTATTTTATTTATGCGTAACAGTCCAAGTTTTATATTTTCCCTCCAGGGAAACCTCAGGGCCGTTGAGTTTTTATAATTTCAGGGCTACGTATATACACTGTTTTTAAATAAAAACACGAAATGGTCTCTTTGCATACATTATTATCAGTATAATAATAAAGTACCCCTCCCCTCTCAGTATATATATATATATATATATATATATATATATATATATTTATATATATATATATATATATATATATATATAAAACTTGAGGAGTAAAACTTTTTCTGGCTTGTATTACCTGCACGCATCATGCAGCCTATGTATCAATCAAAATAATTAAATTCTCTCTCTCTCTCTCTCTTTATATATATATATATATATATATATATATATATATATATATGGGGGTGGTTGCCGGACTTAAAGCATACCTAGTTATAATATTATGGCCCCATTCAATGGTAGATTCAGTTATTTACTTATTTTAATGTATTTAATAAGCCAATGTATTTTCCCGCCAATCGGCGTCGCTCTTGGGACCACTGTCACAGTTATTCAGTTTGTCAAGTCAGATGAACAGATAGAGCGGGAGAGACCTTTGGAGGGGATTGAACGAGGTACTGGTCCCCTGATAATGTCGCGATGCTGATATTTTATGCGACACCGGGCCGTAAATATGGCGACGCCCATGGCAGGATCGCGGACTCTGTAACACACGTGCGAGAATGTCCGTTGGTTTGTGTGTTTAGACAGACAGAGGCGAGGTATCACCATGTGCAGATCTGAATAAAATATCCGGACGGACGCAGGTCAGTGTTTACTTTCCAAATGCAATCATAAACTCTTAACTACAAAACACAACGTTGTCCTTCATTCGACTCCGGCCGGGTCACCCATACTCCATATGCCATAACACCAGTGTATTTTGGCACCTCTGACGAAACTGTTTAACACCACGAAACACTCATTTGAATTCGAATTTGAAGCAAAAAACTAGCATCAATTGATAACTTTCAATGAGTTTCATCTTTGAATATGCCAATATTGTTTTGTGCCAGGGTGTATCTAAAACCCGGAGATCTCCGGCCGGAGATCAAAATAAAACCCGGAGGTCACCGGTCGTTTCGTCACCACGGTCGTTTCGTCACCACTGATTTTTGGTGACGAAGTGACCGTCCATTTAAAATCAATCCAGTTTGACTGTATAAACGTGTTAATCTGATATTTATGATTGTTTACATTTATCCTCATTCAATGTGTGGAAAAAAACCCCAAAAAACAATTATGGTAATAACCGCCACATCTTAGATTATGCTCGTGTTCGTTTAGGGTGATTTCGAACTTCCAGCTAGGTGTCGCCTACATTGTAGGCAACGTGCATTATTTTCCTGGAATACATGCTTAGGAATTAAAATAAGCAAACTAAATTTTCATTTTGATTTCTTTATAATTAATATTATTAAAATTAATATTATATAATTTGTCAAATTGGACTGGACATGTTTTTGGTCAATTAAACTTTATTTCTTAACTAATTAAATAATCTATTACTGTTAATGTTAATGTTAATTTTGAAGGACGTTTCTTGACACTAAAGATGTTTCGTAAGATTTCATTGGTGAGAGAAAACAAATCTTCAAAATATAAAAAACTTATTTTAATCAAATATGTACATTCAGTTATCTATGACAAATAAACATAAAACAATGCATACAAGAAGGAACAGCAAGACAGTTTACAGCACATACATAAAACGATGTAACAAATGGCGATATATACATGAACTCAAAAGACCAAACATAAAACTGCACCAACGATTAACGGGTATAAAAAGTCACTAAGAAACATGGGAATATATACAACTATATACAAGTAAATTATATACAAAGAGTCACTGGTGGGACAGTAAAATACATACAGATATATATACACGTGTGTCCTCAAAAATACCAAACATATAACAACACCAACATATAAAACCTGTCACCGAAACATAAAAAACAATTGACGGATACAAGGAGTCACAAAGAAACACAGATTGAAGTATGGAAGATCTAAGACACAGGGAGAGGTGTCATATGCGAAGCTGCCTTCAACAACCGGCGGGCTGAGATCTCGCCGACTGTGTACTGTTCCCACAGTCTGAAGAGACTTTTGGTCGTCTCCAGAGACCTCTGCCTCCTCGTCACTTGGGATTCTCTGAGGAGGTCCAGCTCCAGAGTCACTAGACGGCTCTCGTCGCTCAGCAGGCGCAACAACAGATACATGTTCAGCTGACTGCGGTTCGCCTTGCCATTCAAACGCCTGTGCCAGCCCTCACAGTCATTGTTCGTTCGAATGGCCCTGCCAAAAAACAATAGTAAAATGGATAAGAAAAAACATTTAATATATATATAACTTTATATAATTATTGCATTTAACATATGAAAAAAAAACATGTTATATGAATTATTTATATTATTTATATTATTATAATTATTATTTTAAGAATTGCTAGAATAAAATTTATATATTATTCATTTTAATTTTTTCCAAAATGTGTATGAATATTTGGTTTAATTTAGCATTTTAATCTTTCCTATACTATACATACCATGTTGAGGGTGGCCAGACGGCTGAATCTACCCACGTCATCTTGACGTATGCACAGAGCGCGAATGTTGCCGGAGTTGTGGCTGTCTCCGTCAGGTGATCAAGTTCGCCGGCTATATCTTGCTGCGGCAGGTATGGGAGGGCTAGCAGCTGCTTGATAAAGCGGTGCATCGGTCTGTTTTCTCTGAAGCGAACCTGCAGACCCAGCTCCTGCGCCTTTCGCCAAACAGCCTGGGCCCAATGGAAGGCGCAACCCTTCAGAGAAACTTCCGGAAATGCTAAAATTTAAACAGCAAAAACATTTGTATAATAAAGTATCAATTATAGCTGTTTATGATGGCGAAATTGATGACGGTCCGATACAATGATAAGTGAAATTGATAGCTAATAAACTACATAATTTTTTATAATTAATTGAGTACTATTTTTATTTTGGTGGTAGTGAATATAAATAATGTACTTGGGGAATAGTCTCACGATTGTGGCACAAGCATACAATACATATTGCTGTTAATTGTAATACTTAAAAATCACAGTCATGAATATTGTTAAAAGCATTATTATTTCTATCATGTATCCAGATTTCTTACCTAGTCGGAATGCCTTCCAAACAGCGGCCTCGAAGTCACCCACTACAGCCTCAACGCTGCTGGTCAAGTTGGCGCGTCGCAACTCCTCCTGGATGACCTGCAGCACTCGCCGGTAGTCAACTGTCCTCTTTCCCGACATGAGGACATAAGTCAGTGGCACCTGCTTCATCGCTTCCCCGCTCCTCACGAAGGCGTGGACTTAAACATATATGATTAAGATATATACAATTAAAATTATTTTTTTTATACATAAGACATGTCGACACAAATATTTTAATATAAAAATCGGTTAACTCCTATACATCAGTGGTATATCTTTAAGGTCTTTTTAATTCTCTGTTTTATAGAACCATAAAATTCATATCGACGAACATTTCAGGGCTATTTAATATATGTTGTTACAGATATATGCCTTGTTATTTGTTATTATATTTGTTAATTCATTTAAATGTAAAATACTAGTTATAATGATGTAATTATCGGATCGGATACCCGTAAATCTATCATTTAAATACCAAATTATAAAAAAAAAAACTTACTTGTGTACTGCACTGTGCACAAATCCATGGAATGTCAATTCCTTGACGCACTGCCTCTCTGTATTCTCTCTGGGTGATGCCGGTATCACAGGTCCTGTGCTGCCACTGGTGACAGCCATCGCGCACTACGGCTTGTTGTCTAGCAGTAACGGGTCTTCTGCAAAGTACGCAAGGGTACTGAACAATTCGCTGGCGTAGATCCATTCTCGGAAGACTCATTGATTATGTGCCCAGAAATGCACGACCTTATATACTAATACGGTCCAAAGTTTATTTAAGTTTAATCATCTTTGATGTTTAGCATCAATGAAATCTCTGTGTTCAAATGGATGCTTTGATTAGTACTCACTGAGACTGTGTAAACATGACCGTATTGGATGATGAGATGCTAATTACGGTTAAAATCAAAATAACACTGAGACATATACCATCTTAAACAGTCTTTTTCTCTCATATATAATGTTACAAGTTAAGTTTATAAACTAATGAATTCGCACGTCTGAAATTAAAAAAATATAAAAATAACATTATTGCATGGCCTACCTGGAATTATACGTTGTCTACAAGACTGTATTTCTTCTTTGATTGCTGTCGTTCAAAATGATGCGAATGTGCAAGAAATGCGCATTAAACATAGGCCACAACAGTTATTATTTATTATGACATCATGATGTGGCACGTCACGTTGACTCAAAAGTACCGTGGCACGTTTTGAGCACTTCGAAAACAGTGAAAGTGTTAAATTTAACTCTTTCTCTCTCTCTCTCTCTCTCTCTCTCTCTCTCTCTCTCTCATATCGATTATAAATAAACATTTTTTGGAAACGCGTGTACAATATGGTGCACTTAAAGAAAGTGTAAAGTGTAAGAGTGCTCAATAACTGACTCTTTTATACTCCCTTTCCCCCTTTCCCCTTTCCTCTCTCTCTCTCTCATTCCCTCTCTCTCTCTCTCTCTCTCGTATATATATATATATATATATATATATATATATATATATATATATATATATATATATATATATATATTCATGTAATGGTCACAAGGTAGGGTTAAATGAAACACAAATTGAATAATGTATTTTATTCACCGAATTTTGGCATTCTAATTTAAAGAAAGTCAACTTAACATTTCAATATATATGTATATATGTATAAAACCTCCTTTTGAATTAAAAATAAACTTCATTTTTTGTTCTTAATATTTTCTTATGATTGCATTTAAATTTAAGTAAAAATATAAGAAAATAAAAAATATATATATATTTACACATACAGGAAAAAAGTATATTAGATAAAGGAAAAGACGATTGAACAATCAGATTATACAAACAAAATAAACCTTGTAACAGGTGGATTGCGATTAAAATAAATTCTGATTAAACGTGTATGATTCATATGGAAAATGTTACGAAGAAGGTAAATACAGTTGGGCAGGGCACAAACCAGAAAGTTTTTTAAGAGTGAAATCACGTTATGCAGGGGATCAAAGTAACAGGATCAAAGGAGAGGATCCTTTGATTCATCATCACAGAAAGTCCCGCTGATTGATGAGCCGTAGCTGACATTGCTCAGCTAACAAAACACATCCATGAAACCATGCGAAACATGGTTAGCCGTCACCCGGACACTGATTGGTTGACACAAACAGGCTCTGTAAAAGCAGTGCCTATTGGCCAATACGCCACCGATTTTTTGGTGACGAAGTGACCGTCCGTATCAGGCTAGTAATTGGTGACGAAACGACCGTGGTGACGAATCGACTGGTATTCAACCCGGAGATCGCGATATCTTTATTAATAAGGCAGCAATTCGTATTAAACCTTCCCCTTGACACTTCTTAATAATATCCATATTTTCTTTTAGTATAAATTTATAGTAAAATATGTGATAACATATAAAATAGGTTAAATTGATATTTACATATAGAAATTATCAGGCGATTACATTCGTTAGAAGTCACACAATTTTCATGGGTTATTTTATTTGTGGTCTGTTTTGGTGTAGAGGATGCACTTATTTCAAAAGATTGTGTATCGATAATGCTTTCTGGCATCTCTACAGGAATACAATTAAGAGTTTGAAGCGAGGATGAACTGTCGTCTTTATTTTTTTCTTTACTGTTACTATTACTCTCGCAAAAATCAAATCTAATTCTCACTTGTTTCCGTTCTGAAATTTTCAAAATTGATTTCAGTGTTTTTTGACTGTAACATTATTTAATGGTGTTTTGGCCGTGGTCGCTTGTGTCTTAACTTTATCAACAGTACCCTGTTTAGTTTTTTTGTTTCGAAACGGGAACCGGGTCATCTAGCTCGGGAGATTGCAGAGTTCTATATCTCTAGGCGAGGTTATCATGGAAACATCGGTATCGGGAGCAGCTTCGAATTCGTACACGTAATCTGATTTTCTCGGCTGTTTTCTACCCGTTTTTCAAGCCCGCACACTTTTCTTACTACGCCGAGACATTAGTGAAACATTAAGTTTGCGTTTTTAATCGATTACATCCATACCATGTCCCATTGATTTCCAATGAATACTGATCGCAGCGCCAATCATCTGGAACAGATGGGAGGAAAATACTTTTAATATAAAAAAATAAACTGGTTTCTGGTGGGATTTAATTTTTGACTATATATGCTGTACTTTATATTACACATTAACATAATTGCATAGATTTAGGAAAACATATTTAGACTGTATGTGTGTGTAGGGGCTAGAGAGAGAGGAGGGGAAGAGAGGAGAATGAGAGATGGTAGGACATAAAGGGAAGCGTATAAAGATTGTGTGTTTGGGAGAGAGAGAGAGAGAGGTTACACTATTTATATAACTACAGATAGCAAGAAAGTGGAACTGCTCATATTTTCAAACTAAGGGGTTTCGTAGGTGGGCCGTACGATCAAAGGTTAATAGGATTACAGTACTTCAAATAGCTTGAAAGGATTAATTACCCTGCCGTGGTCTCTTTGTCATCACTCTCCGTACATAAACAATATTACTCCATAGATGAATTTGTTTACCTTCAATAGTGCGCAACGGAAATTAATGAGTTTAATTAGTCAATTATTAAATAGCCAAATTGACCATGTCTCTGGATGAGCCACACCGTTAATGAGGTTTGCCCTTTATAACTGTGTACACACCAGCACCTGCCTGAATGCCCGGTCGTGCCGGGAAGAGAATCCATAATTTAGTAATTAATTAACTTTGATGGGGATATCCTCCGCTGCCCTTTTTTTATAATTATGTTTTAAACCTGTTAAATTCTGGTCTTAGTTCCGAATAAGTAAACCACAATTTTGACATAGTTTTATAATTTCAATATTAAGTAAACCACATAGTTGACATACTATTTTATATGTTTTCTAATTTCTGTTTTTCTATATTTAATGCATACTCTTTATATCATTAAAAAAATTAAGGATAGTTGAGGTTACGATAATTTCTATATGTAAATATCAATTTAAACTATTTTATATGTTATCACATATTTTACTATAAAATTTATACTAAAAGAAAATATTCTGCATAATATGCAAGAAAATATAATTAGTTATAAACATATTAAAAACATTCAATAGTTTTCAGAAATAGAAATTGGTAAAAAGAATATATGATTAGTTTATTAAACAGTTTTTTAAACAATATACGTATTTTAGTGACAGTTCCAATCAGACTCGTAAACGATATAACATATCAGAGCAGGGAAGTCAGACATGTATGTGGCGGCATCTGTTGTGGTGAGTGGGAATCAGTGGGAAGCACTCATTGGCGGATCTCCGGGCAAGATGGCGGTCTCCGGACGATCTCTGGGTCGTCTCCGGGTGAGGTTTCCGTGGATAACTGAATAAATACTTTGTGCATTGCAAATTAAGTATCATATTCGATGCGGATGTCATTTAGAAGTGTCAAGGGGAAGGTTTAATACGAATTGCTGCCTTATTAATTTAGATATCGCGATCTCCGGGTTTTATTTTGATCTCCGGCTGGAGATCTCCGGGTTTTAGATACACCCTTTGTGCCATTACATTGTGAAATAAAAGGAAACAAAAAAGTAAAATATTTTGTACAACTGACAAGAGCTTTGTTGCGGAACCACAACTGTGATACGATCACAGTTGTGGGAATGGCCTGTACAGTAAGGCCTCCTAATGGTGAAATGGTAGACACTGGTAGAAGGCACCAAAAAACCTCTTAAAACTACTAAATATACACACCAAAATGCATCTGTTAGTGTCTTTGGTAGTAAATGGGTCTTTCTGGCAACTTTACCACGTTCTTACCTTAATATATTAATGAGACATTATCCCTAACGATCCTTGTAAGCCCGCGGTGATTTAAACATAACAATATACAGGGAATTGTAATTAACGGACGTTGATCGACTGGTACCCTCCACCAACATCTATTATTGCGCGCTTTTTCCAGTTCAAACAGCGATAAGATCAGAGCTGGTTCCCATTCTAAATCCCATTGCAAAGGACTGTGGGTCACTTCATGTAATCATGGCGGCTTGTTCTCTATGTGAAGACATCAGCTCTTGGCAAAATTATTGTTAAGTAGGGCAATTGAGCATTATTTTGGTGCCTCTACTTTGCAGCAGGGTTGGCAAGTTTTAGGCACGAAGGTTTTAACCATAGGTTATAACCTGGTTAAAACTGCCCCGCCTAAAACAGGTTTTAGGCAGGTTTTAGGCACCAAAAGTGCCCAAAACCTATATTTGTTTAAATTTTTTACTTAAAGATCTATAAAACTACCAAACTGTCTGGGGTCATGCAGTCACAAGGCTTTGCTAGGCTTCTGGAAGCTTTCAAGTATTAGTAATGCATGATTTCCTGTTGGCTGGCACCATGCAGTCTTCAAAGAGCCTGTATAGGTGTCTGGAGCATGAAACCATGTTTGTGTGGCACATAGTTTCATTGGCCAAGGTAATGTCATTATCAGGACCCTTTTGGTTTCCTGATGAGTGCCCTGCTACCTGGAATGATGTAATAGAGCCTCCAGTATGCCTCTTGTAAGGCAGGGTATCACTATCAGAGGGGAGGCCATGCCTGATTAGACAAGTTAATTACAATTTATCAGGTGATGGGGTCATAAGACCCAATGGTCATAAGTCCTACTGCTGTGTCCTAGTAGATGTTCATGTGAACTTTCATACATGACAAGGAAAATGCAATCAAAGCCCTTGCCCTGAAGACTGTTCTTGAGTCAAACTTTTTACTGAGTGATGCAGTCAGGGCCCCTGAACATGACATGTAGGTTGCTCAGGCCTTCAGGTTTAACACAACCCAAAAGTAATTATAAATATTCTGTGGTTTGCAACATATTCATTGCAATATATTTTCACATTTTCAGTTTTATAGTAATTATAGTGTTTCATGAGGGTTTCATTTTCACAATTCCATCATACAATTAACAGAGTATATCCATCATTATAAGGAAGATAAGTATGTGCACAATATCTTAAAATTTGACAAGGGATGACCTAGCTAAGGGAATAAACAAATAGTGGAAATTCTTGTTCATTATCAGATGATGTAAAGGATATTATCATATTTTTAGTTTATGGCTAGCATAAAAGATCTGTTATAATTAATAAAATCAATCCATTGCTTTTTGCCATTTAAAGCTACAGGCATACAAAACAGACATGATATGTTAGTGAGACTACAGTATAAAGGACTATTCATCAGTGTAAATGGAACAACATTTTAAATTCCGGAAAATTTCTTTTCCATTTATCACAAAATTTAATCCCTTGTGATCAAAAAGCCAATAAAAGTATCTGGTTATAAGCTTAAAGTAAGAGCATTCTTTTATAAATTGGCAGTAATGGAGGTAGGTGAGTCAGAGAACTGTGTTCATAAGGAAATCCTGAAGTAGTGTTGTATTCATTTGTTGCTTTTTTTGTATTATGGTTTAATTTGTTTAGTTTGGATAAAGTGATCCTCAAGTTTTAATTTGTTGAGCATATTTCTTTAATGCATTTAGTTGTTTAACAATAAAACATAGTTAAACTACAAGTCATAGGTGAGTGTAAATAAGGTTTTAGGCAGTTAAAGGCAGTTTTAGGCAGGTTATAACCTATTTTAGGCAGTTAAAGGCAGGTTTTCGGCTCTGCCCTGCCGAAAACAGGTTTTGGGCAGCCTAAAACCCAACCCTGCTTTGCAGATGTTTCATAAAACACCCAAAGACAACAAAAAGGTAATTATGCGAAGATGTTGACACCGCTTGAAATGTCAATTATACGATTCCAAAGGGGTCTCCTATTTGGAACCTTACGAGGCATTTTCCGAAGAGTTGGTCCCAAGACGTTGTTGACGGAGAGGAGTAGAATGGATCGGAATCACACATCTTGGGAGGAGACAAACAAGAGCTCATCTTGATTGCAGCTTGCATTACTACTAATTTTATAGGAGGCAGGGTCATAGCCAGCATAAATAGCAGCAATAAATAGCCTTCGGATGTTGAAAGCCGTTATAGTTTTTGGTGCGACTGTAGAAGTAATAGCCTTTTCACTTATATCTTAGCCCGTAATTATGTATAATTTATCCTTTCTTCATGCGATTCAACTTGTCGTATCCATCATGATTCCTCCCTCTGCTTGTTTACACCACTTAGCTTATGTGCACATGTCCTGCCTACAGCGTTCACATACGTTGTGTTGTGCCCTCGAGGCATTTGTATGCACAAGGATCACGGTTATCCCATGTATATGGTCACATTTCACAAGGTGGTAGCTTTTTTGCCACATGGGTCATTTTGACCATTTTTGAAAAAAAAATTATTATTATTTAGTGGAGTTGATCTATTCAAGGCTCTTGGAACTTCATTTTTTTTAGACAAGATTATTGCATCTATTCAACAGATAATTATTTATAGATTTGTGCTACATTTTGGCTTCAGATTTGAAGTTAAGTGCGTGTTCTTAGAGGTACCCATAACACTGGTGTTAGGGTGTTTGGGAGGCTGACTCGGGCGGCCATGGAGAAAGTGAAACTATTCAGAATATGATCTTCAATTGAAACATAACCGCATTCCTCACAATTATAAAAATAAGAGCGTGTTCAGAATTGGGTCTGCATTCTGGAACATAAAAATATTAATAAATTCCTCCTCTCACTTTCTCAGTTTATTAGCTCAGCTGACTATAAGTCATCTAAGCTGTAGTTGTGGTCCATTGTCCGTCATCCGTCTGTAGATGTGGCATGTTTTGAAACTGTAAGACCTAGGAATCCAAAATTTGGGATAATGTTAGATGTCCCCAAGATCTCCTACCAAGCCAAAAACTGGGTCTTTGCGACTTCGTTCCTTTGAGAAATTAAGAAAAAACCTCATTTTTTAATTAAAAAAACCTATTGTCACACTTCAGAACTGCCTTAAAAACACTCATCTGTTTTTCCTTATATTTACCATAAATATTCCTCTATATAGTTCCTATTTACATGCCAGAAATTAGATCTGTATTATATAATTTTAAAAAGTTATGGGCCCAAACATATTGCACTTTTTAAAAAAATCAGGAAAAATATTTGGTCACTTATCACAAAAAAATGTTAAAGCTAGGGACTTTTTTTTGTAATATAACTTTAATTAATCAAAATTTAATTGTATACCCAAAATTAGATCAAAATCTTTTAAATTTTTTAAAATATTAGAAAAAATATAAAATTGGTACCTTAAATTTTACCCAAATTTGACCATGGCACATTTTTTTCTCGTAGATATATTTAATTTATTTTTCACAGCTGGGATACATGTGGATTTAATCTTTTGAATTCTGATATTTGAAAGTAAAAGCTTAAAAATTATTCTAATTATTGAAGTTTTTCAGATGCTCTAATGTATTTGCATTTGTACAGTGAAACTCCTACTTGCAGACAACTCTGTAATGCGGACACTAAATCTCAGTCCCTTCAAATTTGCCTCTATATAATTTGCCTCTGTGTATATCCAAGACCCCACTCTCGCTCACTACAGCCTTGCCTAGATAACCTTATTAGTGATGCAGCACTGGCAGAATACCCCTGCTGTAATAAACATACACTTATTCTCATGGGCCCTACCCTTACACCCCCCCCCCCCCCCCAGTTCCCCCTCACCAACACCATCACCAATTATATTGAAATACATGGTTTGTTATTGTCTTCTGTATTTCTTTAAATGTAAAGCTGTTTTTGATCCAAAATGCACAACTTTTCTTGAATTATTAATTCAGGAAGTAATCCAAGAGATGCCACGTTGTTCTGATGTAGCACTTTTAAGAAAGCATTTCCTTTTAAATAATTAAACAAAATATAATTTAACCCATCACTAGGCATAATTTGATAATATATGAAACAAATCATGGATAAATAAAGGTGCAATTTAAAACTGTGAATCCTGGAATGTTGTTTTCATATATTTATTGCTTTGCAAATTTAAAAAATATATTTGATAAAAAAATACATATATATCTGTGTGCATAATGTGATGTTACCTGACTAAATTTAGAATTAATGTTGCTGCAATTTAGATTTGTGAATCAATTTGAATACTCAGAATTTCATATACCAGTGTATATGTTATACTGTAAATATATAGTAAAATTTATAAACGTAAAAAAATGACTTAACAAAAGAAAAAATAGGATCTAATTTGCAAATATTTGTTCATTATTTTCCTGTCTCAGTAGACTGGAAATTAAAGTTATTTGCTTTGTTTTCCATCTCTCTGCCTGTTTTTAAATATTTAAAAATAATTTCATTTAAATTAATTTTATACTTTACGTATATGCAGAGGTGCTTTAAATCCCACCAGTCCCTGTAAGCACCACTGAATTTAATTCCTTGTTCTGTGTTAATATCCACAGTTGTTGTAACTCTCTCCCCCTCCCCCAGTCATTGAGCCCTAGTTTCTGAGCACTGAGGATAGTATTTTTATAGCAACTTCAAAAAATCTATGGTGATGCAGTTATAACTGTCAAAATCAGCTGAGCGTTGTGACCCATGGGTCCCTTGTATTTTTCCTCCTAAGCTTTTCAGCAGATGTTCCTACATGAATTTCATCAACGTGTTCTCACCTGTTTTTTTTTTGGTGATAATTCTCTTAAAAGTTTAAATTTTACAATAATCTCCTGGGAAAACTAAATATGGAATTGACAACCTAATAAAGCAATAACAAATTTTACAATAAATCCCCAGTTTATGTTTCACAACTTTTTAGTCTCCTCATAGTGATCTGGCAAAAAAGATGTTTTCATGCATGAGAAGCCATCTTTGTTATGGCTGACCAGTCATATTTTTTTTTGTGTTTGTAAACATTACATCATGCAATCATCAGCTTTCAAATGAGGGTGTTTTATTTAATTTTGCATGTGATCAATGACCATGACTGTCACAAGTGGGTTTTACATATTTTAAATATTTCTGTTTCTTAAATAATGTGTAATGTACCTGTATTTAATTATCTTGTTGAAAATTAGGCCCTTTAATTCTCTACCCTTCACTATCATCTTTTCCCTTGAAATATCATGAATAAAAAATTTCCATAGAAGAAAACTGGTGGACGTAAGGGGATAAAACATGAACTACCAATCAATATTGTAACAGGTAACACTGTTTCTGGCACAGGACCAAGAATCAGACAGAGAACGGGTGTCACATGTAAAATTTGGAGCTGGATGCACATGCTCCATGCTCTCCTTGGTCTGATTACAGTTCTTTGCTCACAGAACCTTGCTATACAAACAAATTACAAAGCCTTTGTAACTGAAAAAGGGATCCGGAAAGACTGCAGTGTATAACCACTGCAAGAGGAGCGTTTTTGAAATATTAATAGATTTATAAAGAAATCAGGAAATGACACCCCCCCCCCCCCCCCCCGCCCCCCAAGACACACTTTGCATTATTCTCGACAACTGAAGACAAAAATGGTGCATATTGGAGGTGGGGCTAAAAAGATTTCCGTGAAAATATTCCAGTAAGATAAACAGTAGATGGTATATCATCTCTTTTTTGGATATTTTCATTATCAAATTCTTGCCCAATCATAATCCTGTATGGTGATTATATTTTCTTATCTGACATGTCATTGTTCCAGTACATTTCTGTACTTTATGGTAATTTCCAGCAATTATTCACAACTTTTGGCACTTTTCAGCAACTTTCCGGCTATGAACAAGACCAAATGCTACTCCTACTCCTTATTTCTGGCCCTACATGTGTTTAGGAAAAAAATTGTGCCCCTATCGACCCAAAATTTGGAAATGTCAAGATGCCTTTGAAAATCAAAACTAGGTCACTGTGGCAAAACAAGTTCACTGTGGCAAAACTAGGTCACTGTGGCAAAAAAATTGTGATTAATAGGCCAAAATTGTCCATTAAGTATTACAATGTTATACAGTGTTAAATATACTTTCAAGCATACATGTACTGGTACACGTGTACTGGTAATGGGTAAAAACTTCCTTACCACTGGCAATTGATCTTTTTGATATGTTGTATACATTAATACTTTTTTATTATGAATATTGGGTCACTATGACTTCATTTGAATAAACTGTTTTAAATTTGCAAGTACATGAGTACTTAATTTAACTCATGTTTATTATATAGCAGCTGCAGCACAAATAAAATACATCAAGAAAAAAAAGGAATTTAATATAATATAACCTGTCTAACCCTTCCAAGTAATATTTAGCTGAGCGTCAAGGTTCTTGGGCCAAATTCCACTTGTTACTGTCCCTTAGAAATGCAAATAAAATTTATACCTTCCTTAAATTGTTACCAGCATGGATAGAATGGTGAATTTATTAGTGTTAGGTTAATGACCAAGGAATACATGTAAAAAGATCATTACAACTTATGATACAGTGAAACCAACAATGCCAATCTGAAACCTCTGGCGGAGTTTTAATTAATAATCAGATTTTATTTTACCAGGTTAGAAACCAGCTGATGATTGATGGAGTTCCTGCTAGGGGGCGTTGCTGCCTGCGGGGCCGGTTTCTTTACCAACCCTTTAGAAGTTGTCAAAACGCGGATGCAGCTGCAAGGGGAGTTAAAAGCGAGAGGTCTTTATGCAGTACATTATCGTAACGTATTTCATGCTTCCTACACCATCGCCAAACACGACGGCATCCTGGCTCTTCAGAAAGGATTAGTTCCGGCTTTATGGTACCAGTTCTTGATGAATGGGTTAAGACTTGGGGCTTTCCAGTGGTTAAACAATCTAGGTTTTACTAAAGATAAGAATGGAAACAACAGTTTTCCACGCTCCGTGATTGCAGGAGCGTGCTCAGGAGTGGTGGGAGCGGTATGTGGCAGTCCTATTTATATGGTAAGTGTTAGTGACATGCCAAGTAATAGATTATACTATGGTTGATCGTTTTCTATCATAATTGATTACTGGTGGCGTTTTTGCATTATCAGTAATCACAATTGATTAAGAATGTACATGCAAACAAGTTAGATTATTCAGAAGAAAAAAAACTAACCCTGGAAGACATATAGGAACAGCATTAGGCTAAAATAAAAAAAAGGTATGGTTCTCAAGCACTTTTTTCAGAAATCAATGTGGGCAGGCGTTTTTTATTCTAATTTTTTTTTCATATGTTTCGATAAAAATGTGAAATGAAAGGGAAAAGCATGATTATAACAAATTTATTTTGCTAAACAAGTAAAAGTACTACATAACAAACAAAATTGCATAATTTTATTTTCTTGAAAGAAATGTCCGAGCAGGTGCAGCTCAAAATTGGTAAGTTTCTATTAAAAATCAAAATAAAAATTTTTGATGCGGGGGTTTAAAATTGATGCGGGCTGTGCCTGAGAACCATACCTTTTATTTTTTTTTTGGCCTTAAAACTTCCATTTTTCTCAGTGAACAAGTGTCAGCATCCCGGCCCAGCATGACCTTTCTTTATGATGGTGATTTAATGACAAAATATTACTGAATTCACTTGATCAATATTTTATTTTAATTCTGTTTTAGAGATATCATGGTTATCATTAAGGTTAAAAAAATCAATAAATAATCAAGAATTGTTTTTTCAATCATCAAACATGATTTTACAACTGGTTTCTACCACGAGGTAGGAAGTGTGTTATTTTACTACCTAATACAGCAAACACTGGTAACATTTTGATACATATTGAATAATTTCCCATCTGATCAACAAAAAGGGGATAATTAGGGGTTTAAACTCTTCAGTATTGTAATGATGAATGGTGGGGTAAGGGCATAGCCTAGTGGTTGAAGCACTGATTTTGGAACAGAGGGTTCTGAGTTCATCCCCCCCCCCCCCCCCAGTCTCCACAGCTTGAAAGAACCATCTTCATACATAACTATGTGGCTACACTTTCAGGGACCTTGATTCCGTGTCTGTTTCATTTATAACAATAAGGTAATTGAACCAATCAAATTACTCATATACACTTTTTTATGCAGTGTGCAATGTTTCGGGTCTCAACACTAACTTTTGAAAGTACTTGCCCGACTGGGCAAGTAATATCTATCTTTTACTAGCCCTTCATGAATTTTTACTTGCCCTACAAATATTATTGATGGATTATTATTTGTCAAGAACACAAAGATCCTTTTTCAAGTCTTTACTTGGGTAAATTTTTATGATTGACCCACTTGCCTGAGGGCAATGAGGCGCCTTCTATAGTTGCCCTTCCACTGTTTTCTGTTTTCTGGAGACTTGAACTTTCACTTGCCCCGGGCAAGTGTTAAACCACTCATGTCGAGCCCAGTGTTTTGATTAAACATTTGCCATGCTTGGAAGGCATCAAGAATCCAACCAATCAAATTAGCCGTCATCCCTAGCGCAAGACTGCTGATGACGATCGTGTGATACGGTCAAAAGCTACAGTTTTGCATAATGTAAGTCTTGAGTTAAAAGTTTTCACTAACCATATGTTCTTCTTTGTTCGAAAGGTCAAGACTCAGCTGCAGTCTAGGTCAGCGCAGGCCATCGCCGTCGGTCACCAGTTTGAGGTGACCAGTATGTTCACAGGATTACATAATGTGTACACTCAGTACGGCATGAAGGGACTTTATCGTGGGGTCAGCGGAGCTGTCCCCAGGGTCATGGTGGGATCAGCTGCTCAACTGTCAACATTCTCGACCTCTGTAAACTACGTCAAAAATGCTAAGGTATGTTCATCACTTGTCCTGCCAGGGCTTTTGTTTTCTACTAAAATGCGTGAAATAAAAGTGATTCCATGTGCCCATAGACGTAACTTAGTGTCAGCTCTTTATCATTTAAGACCCGTAAATGACTGGGACTGTTAATGTTTTATGTAAAATGGTTTCAGTGTCCGGATCAAAAACTAAAGCAAGCTATTTTTCTGCCTTATCTATGGAATTTATATGCATGGTTTTTGGCTTATTCTGCATATAATTAATGAACTTTAGGTAATTCCTGTTTAGAAAAATTCTCATAAGGCCTCTGTGTGGGACGTGAGTTTGTTCATCTACAATCTATCAGTAAACACAGCAGTGTTGACAAAGAGAAAATATATATATAAGGCCAAAAAAATAAAAGGGTATGGTTCTCAGGCACTTTTTTTCAGAAATCTATGCGGGTGGGCGGTATTTTATTTTTGACCTTTTTCGTATGTTTCGATAAAATGTCATATGATCAGGGAAAAGCATGTAAATGACAGGTTTCTTCTTGCTAAACAGGCAAAAGCACTACATAACAAAGGAAATTGTATCAAAACTGTATTATTTACCATTTTGAATGACAAAATCACAATAAAAATGTTTGATGCGGGGGGTTAAAATTGACGTGGGCGGTGCCTGAGGACCATACCTTTTATTTTTTTTGGCCTAACTTAGGGTGATTAACGGCCTATAGGCAGAAGTCTAAGGGCCACTGGTCGTAAAATGCCCTGTGTCAAGGTATGGTTCATCTTGATTGCTGTCTGATGTCCTTGATGAAAGTGTTTGGATTATTCAAGCGAGCCCCCCATGTTTTATAAACATGTGGATATAAATGTGCGGTGAGATCAGGGTTTCCTGGCTTATTGACCCTGTGAGGTGTCTGTAAACCAATGCATAAACATCATGGGAAGGGGGGTATGGTTGTTGTTCATTATATTTATAGTTAAGTACAGCAATACCATGATGTCTAGGGTGATTCCAAATTAAATTCAATTAAAAAATTCAAAGAAATAACACAGTTTTAATTAAAATTCCATATCACAATCTTCTGCGCTGAGCTTGCGTCCCCTTATTGGATGCTTTTTTAATTAGCTCGGCTGACTATAAGTCATGTGAGCTATAGTCGTGGTCCATTGTCTGTCGTCCGTCCGTCCGTCCGTAGATGTGGCACGTTTTAAAACCGTAAGACCTAGGAATCCAAAATTCAGCATAATGTTAGATGTCCCCAAGATCTCCTACCAAGCCGAAAACTGTGTCTTTACGACTTCGTTCCTTTGAGAAATTAAGGGAAAACCTCCATTTTTTATTAAAAACCTATTTTCACACTTCAGGACGGCCTCATATCAAAACCACTCAACGGTTTTTCCTCATATTTACCATAAATATTCCTCTATATATTTCCTATGTACATGCCAGAAATTATGTCTGTATTGTATAATTTAAAAAAGTTATGGACCCAAACATAATTTTGCATTTTGTAAAAAATCAGGAAAGATATTTGTTCACTTAACACAAAACATGTTAAAGCTATGGACTTTTTTTTCCAGTAATATAACTTTAATTAATCAAAATTAAATTGTATACCCAAAATTAGATCAAAATCTTTTAAATTTTTTAAAATATTAACAAAAATAAAAAATTGGTACCTTATATTTTGCCCAACTTTGACCATGGCACGTTTTTTTTCTGAAAGTACTGTGGATTTAATTTTCACAGCATGTTTTTGTTAGCATTTTGTCTGTTAATACCAAAAATTTGAAACCAGTTGATCAAAAACTGTAGATTTTATTTAAGTTTTCAAGCACCATGTATTATATTGTTAACATCTTGCAAGAAATCAGCTCCCCAGCTTCAGCTCTCAGTTCCTAAAATTTGGTATACAATTAGATGTTTCCAAAATCCCCTACCATGCCAAGAATTTGGTCACTAGGACTTAATACCTTCGAGATATTAATGAAAAACTTAATTTTTCCATTAAAAACCCATTGTTACACTTCAAGACTGCCTAATATCAAAACCACTGATCTAACTGTAATCATAAAATATACATATTTTTCTATACATTCTCTATGCACCTGCCAAAAATGATGTCAGTATTGCGTAATTGTTTTAAGTTATGGGCCCAAACATAATGCACTTTGTAAAAAATCAAGAAATATATTTACTCCCTTAACAAGGGGATTGCTGAAGCTAGAGATTATTTGTCAGGGATGTAACATTATTTAATCAAGATTCAATTAAATACCAAAAATTAGTTCTGAATTTTCCAAATTTTATAAGTTATTAGTATAAATATAAAATTAGTACCTTAAATTTTGCCCAACTTTGACCATGGCACGTTTGTTTCCTGTGAGCACTGTTGATATAATTTTCATATCATGCACACATAAGGATTTCAGCTTTGTAGTTTAGAAAGCTGACAGAAATTGGCCAAAAATTGTAGCTTTTATTAATGTTTTTATGATACCATGTCAGACCTTGGCTCTCTCCAGCCCCTCTTGAGTCACCTGTATGTTGACTTTGTTGAACTTTCAGCAAATTATGCATGCTTGAGGCGAAACATACACTGGGGCAGCCAGGCAGCTTATGAACAGCCACAGTTGATCCAGGTGTCCAACCCAACTCATCTAATAGTTTTGACCAACAACATAACAATAAACAATAAATTAATAAATTTTTATTGGTTTTTTAATAACAAATTAAAGAAAAATAGAAAAGGAATTTGTTAGTGTATAATATAAGGAAATTAACTTGCAGTTACTGATGATATAAGAATCTTGTATTGATGGATAGAATGTCACATATTCCAAATAACACCATGCAGTCACCTATGGTATTTTTCAGTTCAATTTTAATGATAAAAAAGTAAATCATATTATTCATTACTAATCATTAGGGATCATATGAAGGAAATTAATGATAGACAAAGATGCAGTTGATAATATTAATCTAGATTTCTACTGTGTCTAGTGTGTACATTGATGTGAATTACTCCAAAATGAATATATTACATTTATTTTATTTATAATATAAATAAAAGCCATAAAACCAGATACTTATGATCATTATTTAAATGTGTGAATTTGGTATATTCTGGATTCTCAACATCATTGTTTGGTGAAAACTGAATAAATACCAGACATGGTGCGAATACTTTGCAATTGTATTTAAATACGGATATGAATATGTACTCCATTATAAAATTTTTTGCATAAAGAATGGGAATTCAGGTAAAAATTAAAGTATATATATACCAGTGAAAATACTTTCAAAATGTATTCATGAATGCATTCATGAATATATTCTTTAATATTATTTTAATAATCATTTCAGTTATATTTCATTTTAAAAAATCATACAATTCTCTTATTTTTAATAAAAATTATATTTGGGACAATATTTGTAATTTTTTTTAATAAATAGTTAAACTCTTATATTATATGTTCTGCTTATAAGTTATATTGCCAAGTCAAAATCTGTGTGACAATAGTTCTCCATTTGTTAATAAAATAAATGAAATCAATCCTCTTCCCTGTCTCCAAAGTTACTATCAAAATCATACATAAGCTAAACAACTACAACTCATAATACAGCTTATATTTATTACCACACAAAACTAGCATGTGCCTCATTTTAATTACTTATTATTTTATCATATATAACAGCTGAGCGCCGTGACCCATAGGTCCCTTGTTTTTATATAAACAGGTTGAAGGGATTTACTTGATAGATGTCAGATATAGGAATTTTCTTCTATAAAACCTCTGTTCAGGTATTAAGGTTTTATTTTTTCAGATTTTTCACGAGGAGAGTTGGTTAATCCCGCTGATGGCCGGGATGCTGAGCGGAATCGTTACAGTGTGTTTTATGACCCCGTTTGACGTCATATCAACACGTCTATACAATCAACCCACAGACGCTAATGGTCGAGGGACATTATACAGAAATGTTGTGGATTGTATGGTCAAAATCTGCCGTAAGGAAGGTCTGTGGGGGCTATATAAAGGTTGGGGTCCGAGTTTGTTTCGGCTTGGTCCCCACTCTGTTCTTAGTCTTTTGTTCTGGAACAGAACTCGTAAATATTATTACGATTATATCAATAATGAAAAGAAGAGCATTAGTTAAGGAAGGTAACTGATCATAATGAACACATGGAAATTAAATGTATTCACTCATCAGAATTTTTTGCATTATCAAGTAGAGTCTGATTTTTGCTTAATGAATACCCCTTTCACACGGCAATTGCAAAGCTGTTACAAATGTGAATTTCCCTAAATGTTTTAAAACCAATTTTTCTGTGAGAGGGTTATATAAGGTTATATACAGGGTTGCTTTTCTGCCCTCAGAATGGTAATTTCTCTGCTGACAGCAACAATTTTTACAGAAAAGTGAAAGCAACCATCAGGTGTGTGAAAAGGGAAAGTTCTATGAGATTAATTATCTAAATAACAATAATGAAAGAGTGGTAAATACTTTCATATTGATATTCTTATAGTCATCTGGCATTTGATGTACAATTTGCTATAGGATTTTTCACACGAATCATAAATTTATCTGAATCATAATAAATATATTGCATTACTAGGTATACTAAATTCACATTAATCTTAATTTAGCTGTCATCAATGTTTACTGGCATTTCTGTCTATCTATCTATCTATCTATATATATATATATATATATATATATATATATATATATATATATATATATATATATATATATATATATATATATATATGTTACATATGTATGTATATATGTATATATATATATATATATATATGTAGTGATTTCTTTCAATGTATAATCATGTATTACAAAAAATATCTCCACAAATTAAACTAGTTATTACTAGTTGCTGCAAGAGCTTTCAGTAGGGGCATTTGACTGGTACTTTTTCGAGGGGTAAAATTAATCCCTGCCCACCTGTACAGTAGCTGAAGTAGTACATGTACTCAGAAACTGACCAGTAGAATGAAGTCCAAGTTGTAAGTCCAGTTAAAATGGCTGCCAGTGACACAAAAGTACCAGTCCCATTACTACACAAAATCTACCAGTTGAATACACCTGTATCCTGTAGATGTCCTCCAGTGTCAGGAAAATACAGAGACGCTCAAGGTCTTGTGTGGTCAGCAGGTTCCAGTGGCGTCAATTTTTCCTTCAGGGTGGGGGGGGGGATGATTTTGTGTATACACACACACACACACACACACACACACACCCTCACACACACACACACATATATACCTTTTTTGGCGTCTCTGAGTGACATATTTAATTCTTTCTATATATATATATATATATGATTATTATAATTATATATATATATATACTTAATCATATTTCATATAATTATAATATTATAAGAGAAAAATAAGTTAATTTGTTAATTCTAAGCAAAGTTTAGATGTAAAATTTTTAGTAAATGGATCCAAAGTCTTTAATTCCATTTATTAATATATTTCACTTGCAATATTATAATATTACTCTCTGAAAAGTGTGGGGGGGGGATGATTACATTGGCCATTCCCCCCTTGCCAAAAAGTGGGGGGTATATATACCCCCCATCCCCCCCTATATTGACGCCCCTGGCAGGTTCTTTAGAATTCTGGATTACCTCCTAGGATTTCATTCTGAGGGTGAGCTATAGGTTGTGCTTTGTATGTTGGTTGTTTGTTATATACAAAAAATGGCCAGTACTTTGCACTGTGGATGTGATATCTGCTTATGTTATATTTCATATATTCACTATGTAATTTGTTACAAGTGAACTTTCAGGTGACTCCCTTGTTTTCATAACCTTTAAGGATTAAAGCCAATGGCACAAACAGTATTTATCGATACAACTCAGTGTATATCATTACTGCGTAAAGTGTTCAGTGTCTGTAAATGTGTATAATCAGATGAAAGGGACAAAGGTCATATGCAAATCAAGTGTATGAGAAGTCGTGTCATGAATAATTTATAAATATTAAACGTTGAAGCATTTGAATGAAAAGGGTATATTTATGGTGAAGGCTGAGGTTGTTCTACCTACTTGGATATTAAACAATAATCGTTATCATTTTCAATTTTTTCTGGTATATCTAAAGTGCTGCTTATATTTTAATAAAAGAGATATTGGGGGGGGGGGGGGGGGGAGGCAGAATTTGTACTTAATATATTTATAGCCCAAGGTTGCAGTGGATGCATGATTACTGGACTACTGACCATAATATACCAATTTGTGTAACTTATACAATTTATTTAAGGACATTCTGTAGGATTTATCCATTACCATTGATCCGTTGTCTGTTTTAGAGACTTGATTGCAGGACAGAGTACACTACATGAATATTCATGAGATCATTGATCAGTAACCTCATGCATTATTCATAATATTCGTGAACATTAACCTTAACCTAATTTGAATTATACATGATTAACTTCAAATGTAAATCCAGTGGCATTGCACTGTAATACATATAGATATGTAAATGTATTTTACAGAATTGTTGTTTATTTTAGATTACACTCCATTTGTAGTGGTTATACAATGTGGTTGGTCCAGATGACCTTCATTTTAACACTGCTTTGTATGGCAAGATTTTCAGGGTTTCACCACCAGGGCAGAGCCATACCCTGCTCTCATTGGTCTGATTACAATTCTTTTCACTGTGGCATCCCCTGGTGGTGAAACCCTTAGAGTTTGCTATACAGAGCAGCAGTTAAAACAGAGATTTAAAACAAATTCAAAATATAAATGTTGTTTATGTTACGAAGTTTTATAGCTCATATTAGACCTATGGTCCTTTGTCAGTTTTAGTGTCAAACTATGTTATTATACTTGTGTTCATTAATTGCCAAATTACCTACCAGTGGAGAAGACTATAGTAGTTCAGATGATAATATTAACTCTTGATGTTTGTGTATTTCTGTATGGGGCTGATATATTTTGATTGTGTATATATTTATGTTGTACCTGTACATGTATATATAAAAGAAAATGAATGTATTATTTTTAGCATACCAAAATAATCACCGACCATTTGTTTGTCATATGGCAATAAGTTTTTCTAGGTTTAATTATTAGTATAGTGTTGCACATACTTATTCCAGTAGAAAGAACAGAATAGGATGACATTGTAAAAAAAAAATATAAATAGAGTGAAAGACAGATTCAAACATTTACTATTTACACTGTAGATTTATATACAAATTCTACACATACACACACATGCACACAAATCATACAGTTCTAGTATATCCTGTAACAGAGTTAACACTGCCAGGTAAAACTGATGAGCAATGTAGGTATTAGACCAGTAATGATTTATAACTACCTCAGGGATCAACAGGTTCATTTGGCTGCATAATAGTTCATAAAACTCTGATTTACACTCAAAACACAAATGTTTAAGCCAGGTGCAATTTAATATAAGGGTTAAATGGTATGTATAGTAAAAAGTTATGAAACTTAACTATGAAAGTCTATTTTTCCATGAGATTTTATCTGGATCAGAACAATTTTTTTTCCAAATATAGAACAATAAAAAGACATTTATTGAGCAATAAAATGTTTTTTTTTTTTGTGAAGTATTATTAGAATAAGAAAACTGTATTTAATCAGCTTTCTTCCACCCATGCTATAAAAATATAGCTTGTAGCTTGTAGCTTGTCATAATGGAGCATCTATTAATACCTCTACCATGAACAGAATCTCATGGGCCGTTTGGGAATGGGCCTATTAAAAATTAATTAGATTTTGGTGTGGATATGGCACATGGCCCAGTTTAGGAATGTTAATTAAGGAATATTCACAAATTCACATTTTTTTTTAACAAATAGATCTGGGAGAATGGGTTGATTAAGCAAATGCAAACAAGGCCGAGGCTTGCATTCCTTAGATTGCAGATTTATAGTATTATGAATGTAATCAAGCAGCTTGTTTGATCACTATACCAGGACCTGATAATAGCAGTTTCATAGGATGCTATGCCACGATACAATCACATGATCTGATTATTTGAATGAAAGCAGCCCCAATTTAGTACTTTCTTGTAATCGTTTCAATATTTAACTACCAATTGGCGACAGGCATCGCCATCGCCTGGGTTGGCCCCTTGCCTGCTTCCTCCCTATGTTTATCACACGGCCTGCCATGAACAGTCCCCTTTCACAGTGACGGTGCATTCGCAGTGCAGATCAACACCATTTTGGCCCTCAAACATAACAGTGTCAGAGTGCCCCCCTATCTTGTATCAAGGACTGACCTGTAAAGCTTCATGAGGTGGCAAATATTTTAGTCATTAATAAAACCTCATGGTCAACAAGTATGCCATCATATCACATAAACCAGACCAGTCATTAGCAGTTTTAGTAGAATTTTTAACCACAGCATGTGCGAGAAAAGTTCCATTTTAACTCAGAATTTTTGACCCCCCCCCCCTCCTCCCCTTGCATATTTTTAAATGACTGACTGCATGAATACAGGCACAGCTTGCATGGGTTACTGTATAATAGCCAACATAGGCAAGATACACAAAATGACTCCTTACCATGGAGACAGATTTACAGTTCAGGTGTTGCTTTTGCATCTATTCTTTTCTGTTAAATCATAACTCATAGCTTATATTAAGATTATCGACTGTGTACCACAATATCAATGCTTACTTGTCAAATATTGCATTTAATAAGCATTTTATATGCTTGGATTTTGCCTATTTAATCGTACTCTGGTGAGATAATTTGTTGGATGTTATGGTGATCCAGTTTCATGAAACCCCATCAGATCCCTGGTAAGTTAACGTCCCATCATAGACAGGCGTATAATAAAGACACAACACAGTATCTACATAGTATTTACAGGATTATTTATTTACAGTATTGTTGTTTTCAAATGTATAACAAATCACAGCCAAACAGCATAAGAATGTCAAGATCAAACTACAATATCATTAAAGAAATACAAGTAACACATCACAAAGCATTTCTGGTATATAATACCTATGTTTATTTACTGTTATATTTTATATATTAAGTATTTGCAGTATTCAGTGTTCACAGTCTAAGTAACTTTCACTATTTCTAAAATATTACTATATCTGACTAGAGTACAAAAAAGTGTCACAAACTTCTAAAATATTACCTAATCAGTATACAACACGCTTTACTGTCACACAGTATTACAGAATATTACTGTATCAGATTACAGCACAAAGCACTGTCACATAGTATCTAAAAAAATATTACCAGTTCTGTATCAGAATACAACACTAATTACTGTCACACAGTATCTAGAACATAACTGTATCAGAACAGTACAGCACAAATACTTGTCACACGATATCTAGAACATTACTGTATCAGATAACAGCACAAAGTACTGTCACACAGTATCTAGAACATTACTGTATCAGATAACAGCACAAAGTACTGTCACATAGTATCTAGAATATTACCGGTACAGTTTCAGATAACAGCACAAAGTACTGTCACATAGTATCTAAAAATATAACCGGTTCTGTATCAGAAAACAACACTAATTACTGTCACACAGTATCACGTAACTGTATCAGAGCAGTACAGCACAGATAACTGTCACACAGTATCTAGAACATTATTGTATCAGATAACAGCACAATGTACTGTCACACAGTATCTAGAACATTACTGTATCAGATAACAGCACAAAGTACTGTCACACAGTATCTAGAACATTACTGTATCAGATAACAGCACAAATTACTGTCACACAGTATCTAGAACATAACTGTATCAGTTTACGGCAGCACAAATTACTGTCACACAGTATCTAGAACATAACTGTATCAGAATAATACAGCACAAATTACTGTCAATCAGTATCAAGAAAATTACTGTATCAGATAACAGCACAAATTACTGTCACACAGTATCTAGAACATAACTGTATCAGAATAGTACAGCACAAATAACTGTTACACAGTAAATAGAACATAACTGTTTCAGGAGAGTACAGCACAAATTACTGTCACACAGTATCTAGAACATAACTGTATCAGTTTACGGCAGCACAAATTACTGTCACACAGTATCTAGAACATAACTGTATCAGAATAGTACAGCACAAATTACTGTCACACAGTATCTAGAACATAACTGTATCAGAATAGTACAGCACAAATAACTGTTACACAGTAAATAGAACATAACTGTTTCAGGAGAGTACAGCACAAACTACTGTCACACAGTATCTAGAACATAACTGTATCAGTTTACGGCAGCACAAAGTATTTTCACATAGTATCTAAAAATATTACTGGTTCTGTATCAGAATACAACACTTATTACTGTCACACAGTATCTAGAATATAAGTGTATCAGAACAGTACAGCACAAATAACTGTCAAACAGTATCTAGAACATAACTGTTTCAGAATAGTACTCCGAATAGGAGAGCACAAACTACTGTCAAACAGTACCTAGAACATAACTGTTTCAGAATAATACAGCACAAATTACTGTCAATCAGTATCTAGAACATTACTGTATCAGAACAGTACAGCACAAACTACTGTCACACAGTATCAAGAACATAACTGTATCTGAATACAGCACCAATTTTAGGATAGTACTGTAACAGATTACAGCAAATTTTACTGTTGCACAGATTCTAGAACATTATGTAACAGAATAGAGCAAACATTACTGTCACACAGTATCTAGAACAGTACTCTATCAGAATACAGTACTTTCAGACAGTAACAAGAACATTATGAAACAGAATAACACACAAATTCTAGAATATTACCGTAACAGAATAATGTAAAAATTACTGTCACAGTATCCAGCAAATTATTGTATCAGCACAAATTTTAGAATATTACTGCATCAGAAACCAGCAAAAAATATTGTCACACAGTATCTAGAACATCACTTTAAAAATACAGCTCACACAACTGTCACACAGTATCAAAAACATTAGATTTCGAATACATCACAAGTTACTGTCATATAAAGTATCTAGAACATGATGTACGTACTCAGAATAACTGTCACACAGTGTTCACAGTATTTCTCCTTATTAAAATACAATAACAAATATTAGCGTGCTCAGTATGATAAATATCTTTTTATCAAAATACACTAATAATGGTCAAACAGTAGTATGCTGGAAAACAGTTTCCAAAATTAATATTAATAACTATAAAACATTATTTGTAATATCACAGTATCAAATATAACATATCAATTCCATCTAATTATTTGACCATAAATAAATTTTATAAAGGTCAAATAAATGGAGGATATTTAAAAATTATTACCCTGCAAATCATTTCATGGTCAAATAAATAGAACTGCTTTGATGTATAGAGGTTCATCAGCCGTCACCACTGTTCATGGTCAGGTCTCGCTGGTGGTCCAATAGAGCTAGATCATTATGTGCGCTATTAAAAATTGGCAGGTTACAATATAATAATAGTACATGTTACAAAATAAATGTTATCCACAATATAATCACCATGGAGGGAGGCGAGTTGTTTGTTAATATAAGCTGCATTAATTCAGTCAAATGGTGAGTTAATGTTGTTCATACATAATTGTGGTGGACACATGAAGTGCTTGATTTGCCGTTGTGTGCACAATAAAGCCATGTCATCAAAGTCCCTAGTAAGTATAGATTATTTCAGGTCAAACTAATACCTGTTGCAGTTTATTTCCTTTGTTAATGAAATTAAAGGTAATGTAAAGAAACAAGAGTTTGGGGGAAAATGAAAATGAAAGAAGCATTAAAATAATGAGATTTTATACTTCAAGCACTGTAAATGCAAGAAGCATTAAAATAATGAGATTTTATCCTTCCAGCACTGTAAATGCAAGAAGCATTAAAATAATGAGATTTTATCCTTCCAGCACTGTAAAGCCATACCAAAGAGCAGGTTTGTAAATGGAAGATCAAACTTAGTAATACCCAACTTTGGATACTTTGGATACTGAAAAACAAGACCCATGGGTCATGGTGCTCATATGAAATTTACCTTCGACAGAACTTTATCCAATCCTGGCAGACTTCTTTCATATTGTTTCACTTGAAAATGTACATCCTAAATGCTACAGACGTTTGGAAATAGTATAAGTCTGTTCTGCAGTTTCCTTTCTCTTAATCACTAATTTGGTAGCTCTCAATGAAATATTAACCTTTTGAGTTAAATTTAAAAGTCAGATATTTCCACTTCCTTAACAAAATTTATAAAAGCACACATTTGCAGGATATCCTTTTCAGGTAGTATATCCTACAATAACTAGTATGTACATCATGAACAGTATTTATTGAACACTCACATGCATCTGCATATAAGTATAAGATTGATTATCAATATATTTCTATACCTGACACAAATTCTTAAGAAAGTGGATACCTGTGAAGAATTTTGAGATACTGTGTTACTTATTAATATTTACACATGGACAGACAACTGATAAATGAATTTCTAATTCTGCTAAGGCAGGGAAATAATGATTTCAAGTTTATATTGAACTCTCATTTCTTAAGCATCTCCAATATTCTTATATAATTTCCAGTATACAATTAAATTTCAATTAAATATAGTTTTATGCTAAAAAAAGACTCAAGTCTAGATAGCTAACATTTAGTTGAGTAAATATTTTTCCTACTGCTTTGACAAGGTATCTCATGTTCTGATCTGTAATTGCAATATTGACAATGTCTGACAATATCAGAGAAAACTAGATATTTCTGGTGCCATAGTATCCCCAGACAATTAATCCCCCCCCCCCCCTTTTAAGAATAGGCCCCCATCTTCAGCAACAATTAATATAACACCACACTCATAGAAAAGGTCACTCTCTTAGAAAAGGTCTTGACCCAAATTTTAATATACGTACATCATCCCTTAACCCATGTCTATGTATATGCATAATATGAAAGAAATCTGTCCATTAGTTTTTAACCTTTAATGCTCACAGTACTGTTGAGTGGCAATGATGGGGGTATTAAAAGGCACGAAAACAAGTAAAAGAATAACAAGTGGTGCCACCTGTTTCCGGTACATGACAATACTATCCAAGATCTTCGGTAGAGTTGATTTTAGGACCAATCCATGCATCCCTTATTGAGATATTAATGATTTTGTGTGATTTTCACCATATATGGCAATATTCAAAGTCAAGGTCACTCATAGAAAAAGTCATGACCCCAATTTAAATAAACATCATCCCATAACCCATATCTATGTATATGCATATAATATAAAAGAAATCTGTCCATTAGTTTTTTACTTAAAATGCTCACAGTACTGTCTAGTGGCAATTTTGAGGGTATTAAAAGGCACGAAAACAAGTAAAGAATAATAGGTGGCGTCCCCAGTTTCTGGAACATGACAACCCTATCCATGATCTTCAATCAACTTGATTTTGGGATCAATCCATGCAAGATTTATTGAGATATTTAAGAATTTATGTGATATTCCCCAAAATTGGACCTATTCAAGGTCAAGGACACTCTCCTTTTAAAGGTCATGACCTCATTTTAAATAGGCGTCGTCCTCTCACCCATATCTATACATATACCAAGTTTGGTAAAGATCCGTGAAATATTTTTGAGTTATCGTGCCAACAACATAGTATCCCCCGACTTTGTTTTGGAAACAATAAATAGAGAAATATTTGTGCAAAATTCGAACAAAAGCATATGAGTAACATTGAAATTTTCCAGCCTTGAAGTGTAACAATAGTTTTTCTATGGAAAATGGATTTTTTTCTCTTGATTTTTGACAGGAATATTGGTGTAGTGATCAAGTTTTGGGATTGGTAGGAGAACTTAGGAACACCTATCTGTATGTCTCATATAGGATTTGAAAGTCCAGTGGTTTCAAAATGTGCCATTTTTAACTGACACTCAATTGGACCAACAGCTAATGGACCATCACTATAGCTCAGTTGACTTATAGTAAGCCAAGCTGACCATAATAAATAAACATTTATTGAAGGAAGACAATAAAGTAAATAGTTCAAGAGAATTAAGAATAATCACATTATTCTAAAAGATTAAATACCTTCAGATCATTCTTTATCAAACTGCATTACTGTATTTTCTCTAGTAAAAACCACATCTAATAAAAGCTGCACACTAACTTTTCCATACCCTGTCTATAATTCTCACAGAAGAGGTAAATTTTGGAAAAAAAATCATTAAAGCCACACCTTGACTTCCAGTTCATGAGCCCCTGTATGTATCATATAAAATATGTCTTCAGTAAAGCAACTAAGTTAGCAACATCTTGAATATGTGAATTATGACTTGAAAATTCCAAGTACCAACTTTTTCTTAAATTAGCCATGGCCCACATGATTTAAGACATTGCAGTGAAAATCTCATAATTAAGGATATAAAGGGATTCTATGAAACTAAAGTTCAGAAGTGTCTAGGCTGTATGTCTTCAAATTATTAAGCAGTAAACATCCACTAGCTAGAGTGCCAATGAAAAGAATCTGTCACAATATCTACATCTCAATATACTTAGAAGCAACAATTTATTAATAATTTAGTCTGAAATGGAGTGTAGATAATACACCTTAAGTGGATTAAGTTCCATGAGCTTCCATCCAGTAAAAAGGTGACTCGTGTCATACAGATAAATTAGTAATTAAAGAATTTGTATTGCACAGAACAAAATGCTGCAAAGACTAGGAGATATTGATGGTAGCTCGATTAAAACTATTTTTGCTGAAAAAGTCACTTATGCTGCTATATGCAGCTATTTAAATAAAACTGGTATCCTCTGACCTCGTTATACATGCGTGGATTTTGCTTAGAAAGAAACTTTGGTGAGATAATCTATTGTTAAATAGTTATGGTGAGTTTCATTAAAATACATCACAGCTCTTGATCAGTTATTGCAGTGACATTAAAAGGTAACAGAAAGACCTGGGGTAAATTTATCACAATACACCCTGTCTAAGAAGGCTGTATAAAAATATGATGCACAGATACAAGATGTATAAAATTAAGTTGCACAGATAAAGTATTTCTTGACAAGACAAGTATAAAATAAATTCTGAACATGTAAATCTCTTCAAAGGACTTCAAAGCAGAATCAATGATTAAAACAAAAGTTTGGTAAAAGAGATGTAAATTAGATACTGGACAATATGCTGCCAACCTTTTTAATACTGTGATGCTGTGAATTTTTCAACACAAAAATAAAAAATCTTAAAAAAAAATCTTAAATTTTGAATTTGAGATCATCATGTGTATTTTAAGTAAGTTTACACAAGGTTTTACTTTCTTTTGAATTACATTTTACCACTAATGCAGATATTGTGTTTGGTAGATAGTATAAAACCTGTTTTTGTAAAATTCTGTCATTAGTTTGTGCATGCAAATCTTAACGATGGGTTTTCTAAATTAATTTACGGGCCTTGGGTTTAATTTTTTCTACTGGACTCTTGATGGACTTGACCAGATTTCTCAAGTCCTGACCAGTTATTCTGAGAATAAAACAAGAGTCAACTCCCCTGGAGTCCAAGTCCAAGTCCCTGAAAAAGGAGACTTGAGTTCAGACATGAATCCAAGTCTGGAATCAAGTCCCATATCATTGATTCATATACTAAAATGCAAGTTCAGTTTAGGACATAGGGTATGAGTTAACTGATGACCATATTTCACTGCTTGAACCAATCTGTACCTTTGACCTCTCTTACAATAAAATGTAGAAACATTTATTCAGGGACCATCCTCTATTTTGTTTGCTGATGTAATACTGTCTTCATCCCCTGAAGCTCCAGTAGAAGTTGTTCTGACACGTCTATACTTCTTTGGTGCTCGAGTTTGGTCAGGCATAGCATCCATCTCGGTGTCCTGATCTCGATCACTTCTACTTCTCCCCTTTCCCTGAAGCAAACAAATCCATGCACAATAAAAATGAAAATGAAAAAAAAAATTAACTACATTTAACAGACAGTATTTTTTTTTTAAATTTTTGTTGTTGGAGGTAACTGCCTCCATTTTTAATGCTGGCTTAACTAAGTACCATGTACATCTGTAAAGTTCCATTCCCGGTTCGAGATCACGTGAAATAGTGATACTTATAATTAACCTGGCATCACCCAGGCTCTACTGGAAGGACTTTGGTGTGTAATCTTCCCCATTGCTGGATCATAACACCACAGGAACCTCCAAAAGGGGCACGTTTGTGAGCGAAACATACATGTGTAGTACAGTCTTCCCATTAAGCCTGCAATGTCCTCACTGTGGGTATGGGCCGACCACCAAGAATCTCACCGCTCCTCAGTTGAGATTTGAACTCAAGATCTCCTGGCTTTGAGCTCTCAGTTAATGCTCAACCACTAAACCACAGAAGCTGGTTCAAAGATAGTAGCCAAGATCGATGGAATCTCCTTTAATGTCCCATAAAGGCATCTATTAACAGGGACTCAAAAATATGAACAAAATTGAAGTATATAGAAAGGAAGTTAGTTTGCTTTTACCCAATTTAAAATTTGTATAATAGTATTTAAATATTAAATGCCAGTCCTACTGAAAAGTGCTGTCTTTATGGGAATACATTCTACCGGTATATTGCATATAGAATAATTCCTGGTGTACAGTAATTCCAGTTAAACAACATCATCTCTGAAAATTTAATGGATGTATACATGTGATACTGCTCTTGCACATATCCTATCTAGATAAACCGGTCCATTCCTTATTCTGGTACTACTCTTGTTTCATGTGGTTAATACTGCATTGGTATATCTACACAACACACACATCCTTATAGTCATACCTCTGTAGATGGAAACTTTGACTGAGGCACTGATAGGATAAATTGTGTAGTTTCATCTTCCTCCTCTTCCTCTTCCAATATTGGGTCCCTCAGTCTTTTCTTCTTCTTCCCATCCTGGATATTCAAACTGCCATTCTGTGGTGGAAAGTCATATACAGACAGTGGTCAATAAATTAAAAAAATATATATATGACCACGGTTCTGCTGGTAAATTGTGTAAACCGAATAATTTTCCATGCAGTTTTAATCCAAATACACATATAACTTATTCAAGCAAACAAGTGAATCTTATAGAGACTTGTGCTATTTTTAGAAACCCTTCACTCCGGATGTGCACCAGACTTGGTGATACCTTGACACACAGCTGATACAATTTCATTTAGGCACCTGACTGCACATCTGAGATAAACGTCATGAACCTTCAATTGTCATGAAATCAAGAACAGATTAAAGCTGGTTTGATTAAAACAACAACAGCTAAAAGAACACAAACCAATCACAACCTGTGAATTTTTTAAGATATTGTGAACTTATATATTAAACTTTACACCTTTTATAAAACGTGCTAGACAGTGCCCATGGAAAAGGCATTATTTGTTTAAAGGGACCTATTCAAAATCTAGGTATGTTAAATATACATGGAATTCAGTGTTTTCTCCTTAAAATATCATGGTATCTGCTATAACCATTTGTTTACTCCTGTAAATGAGTGGACACAAAACATAACATAGTGAAGCCAAAATGAACTTATAAAATGAGATAAAACACATATTGCAATGATTATGTAGTTTAAAGAAATGTAATCATACACAAGTGAAATAAACCTTTTTACAGACTGTATACTATTATACATTAACTTGGGGGGGGGGGGGTCACCTCAAGCTCCTAATACAGACTTTGTATGTTCAAACATTTAAAGATGCGCTTAACTAACCTTAGCTCTTGGTTCTTGCGTCTCCTCCCCCTCCTTCTCCTCCTCCTTCTCTTCTTGATGCTCCAATGTCCTTGTCTCATCCTGTTTCTTCTTCTCATTAGCCAGGCCCCACAGACACTCAAACTATAACAAAATGTATATCATCATTTGCAAAGTTTGGGCATTTGAAAGAAACAGATACATTTTTTAGGGTATTTTTTTAAAATCATCAATTTATACTCTCCCAGATACAATTGCAAACTAATCATATAAAGACTTTCAATATTATGTGCCACGAAATGTGAATTATCAAAAACATAATTAACAACTTGGTTAATTTAATAAATATACAAATTTAACAATTGCAGTCAAACTGTAAAGAAATGAATAATGTTTTAGGTTGTTCAGCTTCTCCCAAACAACAGGAAGCTATTCAAGATTAAAAATGTATGTAGATTTTGCTAAAAACTAGACATTTCTTGGCACCGCTGGTGCCATAGTATCGCCAGACAAATGAGGTTTTATGTTTTTATGTTTTTCACCAAATATGGGAATATTCAAGGTCAAGGTCACTCTCATAGTCACGGTCATGACCCCAAATCAATAAACTGCATTCCAAAATATCCAACATTTGAAAAAAAAATTAAATTAAAAAAAAATAATTTAAATTAAATTAGATTTTAAAATTAAATTTACAATTAAATATACCTCATTCCATAAACCATATCTATATACATGCATAACATGAAAGAAATCTGTCCATTACTGTTTGACTTATAATGCTCACAGTATATACTGTCAAGTGGCAATGATGGGGTATTCAAAGGCGCAAAAAACAAAAAAAGGACAACAGGTGGCGCCACCTATCTTCTGCAAAAGACAAAACTATCCAAGATCTTCCGTCAACTTGATTTTTGGACCAATCCATGCATCCCTTTTTAAGATATTCATGATTTTATGTGATTTTCACCATATATGGTAATATTCAAGGTCAAAGCCACTCTCAAAGGAAAGGTCATGACCCCAATTTTAATATACATCATCCCATAACCCATACCTATGTACATGCATAATATTAAAGAAATCTGTCAATCAGTTTTTGACTTGTGATGCTAAAAGTACTGTCAAGTGGCAATGATGGGGGTATTAAACGGCACAAAAACAAGAAAAGGACACTAGGTGGCACCACCAGTTTCTGGTACATGACATCACTATCCAAGATCTTTGTCAAACTTGATTTTTGGATAAATCCATGAAAGATTTCTTGAGATATTTAAGAATTTGTGTGATTTTCCCCAAAAATGGATCTATTCAAGGTCAAGGCCACTCTCCTAGTTGAGGTCATGACCCCATTTTAAATAGGCTTCGTCCTCTCACCTATATCTATAAATGTGTCAAGTTTGAAAAAGATCCTTGAAATATTTTTTGAGTTATTGTGTCCAAAAGAAATCTCTGCGGCGGCGGTGGCGCAACCGTGCCTAAACCATAGTATCTCCAGACTATGTCTGGCGATACAACTAATAAATTTAGATATTTACAATAGTAAGCAAACTGATTTTAAGAAATGGTTGGCACAGTTTACATCAAACTGCATGAAGACATTAAATATAGTTTTGACAGAAGTACAACATTTCTCATTTGGGAATGAATGCAACTAATAATTAGACAAAATTATGACAGAACTACTAACTAACAATCTAAATTGTAGGTGGCAAGTTGTGAACACAAATCTCATACTATGGACAAACCAATCAAAGATTAACAGGCATGCATTACTATTTGTAACTATACAGACTCTTGCTGAAAACTCACCAAGTGTAACGAAATGCAACCATTGTAAACATGGCCTACAGGCCTAATGCAAACGTGTGCAATGAGATTACACCAGGTATAATGCTTCAATGCTGGACCATTACTTTTCAAGAACATGTGTAACATGTATATGAACAATGCAAGTACTAAACACTTAGAACAAGAAACAATTAAACAAATATCACTACTGCAATTCTGGCATGGGTGCACACAACACAAAAACTAGAATATGGGTAGTCAACAAGTGACTATGTGTATCCACCAAAATCAGAGTGGGAAAGGTGAAGTGAGGCATGGATTGAGTGGCAAGGGGAAATAGAGTGAGGTGTGTTGCATAATAGCTTGGATGTCTGCAGCCGAAATGTGTATGTAGGTTGCGCCACCTGCCAAAAAATCCAGAAAGTTATCCAAGATGTATAAACCTGCAAAATTTTAGGCAGATAGGTCAAACAACTGCCGAGATATGAGTGATTTTATCCCAAGGCAGATGAACAGATGGACGATGTGCAAAAATGGTTGCAGGTGGCAACACCAGTTTTGCATATGATAAAGAGCTATGGGAGATCTATACACATGCAAAATTTTGGCCCAACTGGTCAAATGGTTCCAGAGATATGAGCTTGGATGTCTGCAGCTTAAACATGAATGTAGGTGGCGCCACCTGTCATAAAATCAAGAAAGCTGTCCAGGATGTATACACATGTAAAATTTCAGGTAGATAAGTCCAACAAATCCAGAAATATGAGTGTTTTTATCCCAAAGCAGATGAACAGATGGACGCTGTGCAAAAATAGATACAGGTGGCACCACCATTTTTAGTGAATGTTATAAAGCTTTCCAAGGGCTACATTTATGCAAAACCTTTAGCTTTATCAGTCAAACGGTTCCCTAGATATGTGGGTTTATGTGGGGAAACAGACGCACAAATGGACGCTGGGCAGAGAGGAAAGGTCAGAGGGCAACCAAAAATGAGGGCGCAGCAATTCACATGTGACTGATCATAATTCCGCATTTTAAAAAATTCTTACCAGTGGTTATGGAGGAGTTCTCCGGAAACCTATTCGACGATGGCGGCGCGTCGGCGTCCAACTGAAAACATAGTATCCGCAAAACCCTGTTTTGGCTGATACAATGATTGTAGCTGGCACCACCAGTCTTATAAACAACGAAGAGATATATACATATGCCCAATGTCAGACTGATATGTCAAACCCCTCCTGTGAAATAAGCAGGGACATACACTGTGCAAAAATTATTGTAGGTGGAGCCACCAATCTTGTACACTATAAAGCTACCCGATATGTATAAACATGTCCAATTTTAGGCTGATGTATCAAATTCCTCTGAAGAAATAAGCAGGCGCATACATTGCAAAAGTATATGTAGGTGGCACCACCTGTCTTGTAAATGAAAATACCATCAAAGACACATAGACAGGTCAAAATATCAGTCCAATACATCAAACTTTTCCATGATTCCAGTTTGATGCACTGGGTTGACAAGGCTTAGGCGAGTACGGCATTTGCCCCTGAGTGACCTGTGACAAATTGCTGCCTCAAGCTACTGCACTGAGTGAACTCATGGTATGTAAACATCAAATATAAACATGAACTAAACAACCTTCAGGATATACCGGAACAAAGAAATAACCATCCCAAGTCTCAAGTTTGAAAGTCTAGGGGAAGATTAAGAGTCTAATTGGTATAGCACAAAGGTGCCCCCTAGTAGCAGTGGTAGCAGATGTAAATCAAGCAGCCATGTTTGAACAGACGACAGGCTGTTTCTGAGTACTCAGGTGGATAAAGACCCACATATACATAAATTAATACATTTGAGCCAACCAACATTTGAGTAAACCTGCTTTGGATATACCAATCAAACAGACTAAATGCTTTTTTTATGCTGACATCATCCAAACAAAAGGTGAGAAGCTGTCAGTTTAAAAGTTAGTTCTAACTTTTTTGTTTCGATATCGGAGTGTATGGATACCGATACCACTACAAGTGATGTCAGTTCTGCTGGTATGGTATATATACCGCTAACCTTAATGTAACCTTAAGAGGCACATATCAATTCTACGTTCCAATGCAAGATATTTGTTCAGCAGCTTTTAGCAGTAAAAAGGGTCAAAGATCCCTAAAATCTTTAATTTTCTATATACCCAGTAGATTGCAGAATATACCAGGACATGTCTGGGTTCTTGTTTGAACTTTGTAAGTTTCAGGGTTACAATTTGTGCTCTGCTAACATACAGTACGATAGAGGGATGACTGACGAATCCTATTAGCTTCAGCTGAGCATGACTGCAAGTATATTAACCAGCCATAGCACTAGTTGCATAAAGTACTGAATAAACCAGTTGTAGCACTGGTCTTGTAAAGTACTGCATAAATCAGCAGTAGCACTGGTATTGTAAAGTAGTGAATAAACCAGAGCTTTCAGGTATGTGGGGATAAGCACCTGTGATGGGTAAAATCACTTTTGGACACTTGGTCCTGGGGGTCCAAGCATCTGATTAATATGTGAATTTCTTGCTGTTGAACCTGACATTTGTAGCAGGCAACCATGTAGTTGTGCAGACAATCAGGACTGCCAGCAGCTAACTCTAATGAAATTCCTTGACTTTTACTTGACTATTTCCTGACTTTCAGTTGAATTTCACAGAAAAAAACTACAAGCCAATTTCATATTTTGTCATAAGAAACATAAATTTAAAGCCATATCAAATCAAAATCCTTTATCAGAAGAACATACTGACCACAAAAATCATGCATCAGATCCAGTTTCTCAGTAGGTAAATATGAAGGATACGCTTTAAAGCAATGACTTAATTTTTTACAGAAGCAATGGATGTTCTGCCTAACATTCTGCAAGAAGTGGTTGATGCTTTTAAAATCTTACTCAGCTCACTGCCAGAATGCTACAAGGGAAAAGGGTAGGCATGATGAAATGTGGGGGGGGGGGGGAGGTTGCTTTTATTTTTCTAAATTTCACCAAATTTACATTTTTTTGCAAACACACCACAACTTTAAAAGAAATGCCAATCCCTTTCAACCCGAAAATCAACTGGAATTGCCATAGCCATTAAAAATTCATAGACTTTTCCGTGATTCCCCTATAATAATCACAGAATTCCCCAACTTTTAATGAAATTCCCCTACTTTTCCCTGACCATGAAAAATTATTTCCCCCCCCCCCCCCCCCCCGAGTTTTCCCACATGTAACCATCCATACTTTTGACCAGAGCATCACAGACTCTTCGTATTTTCTTTCTATTAAGAGCCCTGATTATATAAGCAAACTAATAGATCAATACCTAGCTTTTTCATCTTACCTGCCATATAGGACGAACATATATCAAAATCCCAACAGCAAGGATACCAGTTAAAATTAGAACTACTAGAACCATCCAGGCAATGTCACCAGCAGATCTACCAGAAAAACCTTCAAATAAAAGAAATATAATTGTTAAAGACCAGATGATCTTGTATTTCATTAAACTACATGAAGCTCCCATTGTGGCAAGAAACACATCTATTCTATAGATGGCTATAATAACTCAAAACTGGGTATCTAAAATACTGTAGTTGTGTTTGCAGGGTTTTAATTCTATGAAATTCTTGAATGTGAAATAATCACAGATATGACAACCTCAGGAATTATTTGTCCAACTAAATTAGTTGAGCAAGAGAGAATGATGAACCTGCATTAAGGGGATCATTATCACTGGAATCATTTGGTTCATTAATCAGCAACCTAATCTATGGACGATAGCAGAATTAGCTCATGCATACCTACAAGGTTTTATTGTCAAAACATTTGGTAATCAAAGGGGAAATATCCACTGTGACACAAGTCATATAATGAGTGTATCAGAAAAATTAATGAGATATTGTTGGGGATTTATTATCTTATTAGAACACAGTTGTACTTTGATTTTAATGGTCCTGGTGTGAAAGTGAATATGAAACCCTTGCAAAACAAAAATCAAATGGAGAAATCACTGAAGAAATTTAAGCCTTGTGAACAGGAAGCCAACTATTGTAAATAAATTATGATAAAATAAATAACTACTGGGAACTGTAATATTTGGCATGGGGTAAAGAAATTCCGTCAGATTTATCTGGTGGCAATAAAGGACTGTAAAGACCTCTGCAGGTTCATGCTGAAGGCAAAATAGTTCTGGTACAGATCACATGATCAACACATGATCAGTCGAAGGCAATGATAAAGACATGATCATAAAATAAACTAATACTTATATATACATACTTCACACTAAAGTTCAATAATTAACGGTTGTTAATCACCGCTGTGACTTTGTACAACTTTTGCCATCTCTCGGTATATAATGTATGGTGCTGCCTCCCTTATTAAGGCCACAAAAATAAAAGGTAAGGTTCTCAGGCACCGCCCGCATCAATTTTTAACCCCCTTCCCATTAAACCTGCATCTTGAATAATGTCACTACCTCTGTTGAGATTTGTACTCACAATCTCCCGGATTTTGAGGCCTGTGTTCTATCCCTAGGCCACAGAGGCCTGTTTAATTAATGTCCATTATATATAAAGTATTTGTACATACCATAGTTATTGTCAATGACCAAGGGCTTCGGTGAAGATGTAGTGTAACTTTCAGTTGAATGATAGTTTTCTGATGATGTATCTTGAGGCTGACCTGCATACAGATTAAAACATGAGAATATTACAGTGTTAGCTGAGGAAAACCCTGTCAATTTATGATAAGCTATGACTTATTTAAAGATATTGATACTGTTTTGATTAATAAGTCTCCTAGAGTTGGATGACTAAACCAGTATCTGTCCTTAAAAGATCATATTCTCGACTTTTAGTGAGAAAACACCTATTAAAGGTGTCTTATTTTATTAAACTCCGTTAGAATACCATGTATCTGACATATTTGTCATGACATTGCAACTTGTATGCTAAACACGGTACCGGGTGTAAAACAGGATAATCACCATTTACCATTAACGTTGCCATTTTGAACAGCTATTTCGTCATTTTCAAACTGGGTTAGTATGTGTTTGGGAAAACAACAACAAGCTGTGTAGGACAAAACAGGCATTTTAGACCACTCATTATTTGGCCTTTTTTTAAATAAATTTTTATACAATAAGGACAGTTAGATATGATGTCAACATGGATCTTTAGCCCTGCCAAGGCTTTAGTATACTTACGTTTTCTTCTAAAATGCTTTAAATAAAATGTGATTCCATGTACTGATAGATGTAACTCAGTACTAGCTCTTCTAACTGAAGCCCTGTAAAGTCCGTATGGTGAATCCCTGATATTTGCATATTAGGACATGACAACTCTCCTGACAATATCCTTGGATTTGCATATCAGGCTGTCATGCCTCCTGTGAATGGCATTGTTGCTATGATGATGCGAACAGCGGTCCAACTGGCAATTATAGCTCAACCCGCTTGGTAACATTCGCACTGCTATCATGTATACAGAAAATCCATACACGTACCTTCATGTATACTATGATATATCTCTGCTGTTTGAACATTATGGTCCATAGGCCAATTGTAAGTGCACTGTAGACAATATCGCAACAATTTTGTAATGCCTATTTGCCACTTGCCAGTTGAAAGTCTTCCACCTGTTAAGTTGGCAACACGCTGATTGTTTCAGCCAGCCGGTACATGAATTACAGTTTGACTGCGTTCGTCGTGTGTGGAATTGAATATCGCACGCTGATTGGCTGAGCTAGAGATGCATTTTAAACCGGCCTCCTTTTAAAGGCAATGGTCTGATAAATGGTGACACACTGACTCACTGAGGCTAAGGGTTATATATAGTGTTGAAAGTCTTGCCGTACTCAAAATAGCCGAGGACCTTAAAATATTAAGACTGATTAAATGGGAATATAAATAGCAAGCTGGAAGCCAACAATAGGGGGTGATTAAATTTACATTGTGGTTTTGAAAACATATTCCGGGAAAGACCACTATAATTACTCCTTACGTCACTGGGAGAGACCTTAGTTCAGAGAGGCAGTGATGTGTGGCGCTGACTGTCTGGAACGGCCAAAGTTTACCAGTTGATAAAATAAGAGGGTCAGAGAGTGGAAATTAGTTCAAATAAATTGCCGAGAGTTGACAGTACCTACACTAAGTGCGATACAGTCAGAGGACGTTAGATTTCTCTGTCAGAGGCAACAATTAAGAGCCATTTCATTGACTGGGCCAGTCTAATGAATCTTTCACGTTTTGTGAGTACAGAACACTAGGTTATATTTGTGTTGCAAGTGCAAAGTCCTTGATAAAGCCACCTTAATTTATCAATCCCCCCTTTTCATTTTACCAATTATCTCGAAAATCCCTGCAAAGATCTTCAATGTTTTGAAAATTTTAATCACACGACTGATACGGCATTGTTAGATGCAGATGGTGCCCTATCAGATCTGACCCTGTCAAGGTTACCAGGTATCAAAATCTTCCAAGATTTTGGTAGGAAAAATCAGTGTTTATAATTTGGGAGGAAAATATCTAACCTTTCAAAAGTAATAGTGTTCATAAGACAATAACTATTATTTGGCTGATTTGACCATGAAGATATTGGTCAAGGTCACCAGCTTTCAATCTCGTTCTAGAACTTTGTAGGAACAATCAGTGTAGCGAATTTGAGGACAAAATGTGACATACTTCGAAAGTTATGGGCTTCACAAAAATATTATATTTTGGCAGATTTGATCTGGAGGATGAAGGTGAAGGTCACCAGTTTTCAAACTCATCCAAAATTCTAGTAGGAACAATCAGTGTTTTAAATTTTTAGAGGAAAATATGCAGCCCTTCAAAAGTTATCATGTTCACAAGATATCCTACAGATGACCACCTATTACTGTAGGGGAACATAATAATAAATTATTATTATTATTATGGTTCATAACTTATAAGGTGGGGGCAGTGGTGTAATGGTTAAGGTGCCGGGCTCTTGATTGAGAGGTCGTGAGTTTGAATCCTGGTCAGATCCACACCGTGCCAAGACCCTTAGGCAAGGTCCCAACTGCGAGTGTGCCTCTGTCCACCCAGCAGTAGAAATGGGTACCAGTAAATACTGGGAAGGTAACCTGCGATGGACTAGCCTACCATCCAGGAGGAGTTTAACCCCTAAGTCACTTCAGGCTACTGAAACCGGGATAAGCTCCGGCCTGATGAGCCATTAAGCTCGGGTGTAAAAGCCCAGCAGACTTTACCTTACCTCATAACTTATAAATTAAGTAATACTGACCTTATTTCCTGTTGTGTACATATGAAATATACTGAGGTTTTTTATTTTGAATAGATGGTCTTGAAGTAGAACAATTCTTTATCAATCTAACATGGAAGATTTTCTTTATTTCTCAAAGGAATGAAGTTGGCATAGTAGGCACCACTAATCTGGTAATACTGATAAAACCAGAAACTGAGAAAGTGAAAATTGCTATAGATAACCATTCTTAAAACCCTTATTAAATGTGCATGAAAATGTAACAAATGTAACATTATGTATGGTATATTTCCAATTTTACATACCATAGTTCCTTTTGAAATCTGAAATACATGAAAGTGAATACATGTATAAATTTAAAAACTAGGGACCCATGGGTCTCGACGCTCAGCTGAATTTTTCTAGAAGGATATTTTTAAAGAAATTTTTCAGAATGACAGTCCTGTAACCTTAATCAATGACCTTATGACCAAATTTTTTTTTTTAAAGAAATGAGTCTTGTGACCTTGACCTTTGACCGTTGGACCCAAAATTCACACAGTTCCTTCATAAGTGGTGAGCCATATATAAGTTTAGTTTGAAACCAATATGTCAAACTAAACTGGAGTTATCATCTGGAAACTAATTTGAGAACAGATGGCCCCTGTGACCTGGACCTTTGACCTTGTGACCCCAAATTCATTTATGCTCTCCCTATCCTGGTAAGTCTGCTAAATGCGCAAGATGGAAAGTTTGGGATGAAAAGCTTGGCTTACAATGCAGCCATAATCTTTTTTAAGTGAGTCCTGTGACCTTGACCTTTGACCTTGTGACCCCAAAATCATAAAGGTTCTTGCTTTGGTGGTAGGCCATTTGTAAGTCAAGTTTGAAATCCATGTTTCAATCCAACCTGGAGTTATCATCTGGAAACAAATTTAAATGAATGGACAGATGGACAGACGGACAGACAGACAAACAAACAGACAGACAGACAGACAGAGTGATTACTATAGGGTATCCACTTGTGATCAATAAACACACCAGGTTTTATGACACTATAGTCTGTTCCAGTGCCCCTGTCCACCTGTTTTTTCGCAATTATCTTTTTGCGAATCAAAGAACACCAACACTTTTTGACCTGAGGGCAGAAAGAGGATAAAGCGTATTTAACTATTATAGAAATAATAGCCTACCTTATATCATTTTCCTGTAAACAATTTTAAACCATTTTATGAGTAACTAGTCTATTCTGTAGCGACATCTTGCCACTAATCTGTGAAATGGGCATTTCAGGAAATAGTGATGACGTCATAATAGACGTGACATACTAACGAGGCACCAACATTCATGGGGCCAATAATCAAGAACTGCCTAACCCTGTTTACAGCGAGACTTGTATTCTCTGCGTGCACGTGCTTCACTGTTGCGTCACATTACTCTATACCCATATCCAAGGAAGATAGACAATGGCCACTTATCAGGGATGCCATGAACCACGGATATATATGAAACATGTCAACCAGGCCGTAAAGTAAATAATATTTATATCGTGAGTAGGAAAGGTACCAAAAATTACGCTTTTGCCTCTTTATGCCATTGGTGCAAATTATGTTTGCAAGTATGACTTATGTAAAATTAATAACGAAAAATCAGATGGACAGGGGGTGTGGAACGGACTAAAGTTGTAATCACAGCCGAGAAACTGACATGATTGTTGACATTGAACAGTAAAAAAAAATAGAAAAATATTCGTTAAAATAACAAAAAAATACAGGTGGCGCCACCACTTTTCGGGAACTGACAAAATTAGTCATGGTCAATATTTAAGACAAGATTCATGACAATCCATGCATTGATTATCAAGATATTCGAGGTTTGGTATTGGTTTAATTTTTTTTTAATTGGCTTGGAGAATAGAGGTTGCAGTGACCTAATTTCAGGTTCCCAAGGAGATATTTTATTGACCTCCCTCAATATATTCACTTTAAGAAGTTTCTAGGACCAGCAGTTATGATTTGTGCCCTGCTAAGGGACGGCTTGTCGGCCAGACGACTGGACGGCCGACGGACAAAGCACCATTCCTATATTCCTCTGTTGACTTACAGTCAGCTGAGCTAAAAAAGGACTTTATTGAAAATTCATGATACAAACCTTTAACACATATGAAGGCCTGGGAGGATGTGCACTGGACTGCTCTGACCACTCGGTTCGTCCTGTTATGGAACACTACAGCACAGTCCCCTGTTCTTGATGGTTCTCGTGGGGCCCATGGAATGTCTGTAATATTAAATGCAGAACTTTCAATACAAAAAAAAACTTGCAAGAGTGCAGGATGCTTAGGCCAAAACTTGACACTTGGCACTTTGAAGTGTCCCAGCGGTCGGTAATCTGTGTAACAGATAAAAAATTAAATAAAGAAACATCTAATATTCTGTAATATTTGAAGAAGACATTTTAAAACTAGAAAGTCTCCCCCTTTTGGGCCACCCCAACACACAAGGAATAAAATATGCACTATCTCAAAACAATGAATCTAGATTTAATCAGACTGTACCTTGAAGATCAAGGTCAAGGTCACAATTTTTTTAACTCTGACAAGATTTTGAGAGAAAGAACAGCTGTTGTGTCAAATTTGAAGAAAAAATATTCAGTACTTCCAAAGTTATAAGGGTCATAATAATCCTAGAATTGCGGATATTTGACCTTGAAAATCAAGGTCAAGGTAGCCAGTACCCGAATATTCCATGAACTCAGATGAAACAACTTGTATGTTGAATGTTAGGAAAAAATCAACAATATTAAATAAGTAATATGGTTCACAAGATAATAACTATAATTCACCTTATTTGACCTTGAGGATCCTGGTCAAGGTCACAAGTTTTCAAAATCTTTGGGAAACTTGGTAGGAACAATTTGTGTACCAAATCTGAGGACAAAATGTGAAATACTTCAAAAGTACGGGCTTTCACGAATTTTTATATTTTTTTGGTCAGAATTGACCTTAAAGATGAAAGTCAAAGTGACTGGTTTTCAAACTTGTCCGAGATTTTGGTAGGTTTTTCAAATTTATGGGGAAAATATGCAGTCCTTATAAACTTATTGCATTCGCAAGAAATCAAACAGATGACAACAAAGACAGATGACCACAGACAATGGCACTGAGAACAACGTCTCTCTGTGAGGGGTTGGGTGGGGGGGGGGGGGGAGACATAAATATTTCTAGCCGATTCAAACTCATTTAATGCTCCTCATTCTGTTCAACTTAATAGGAAAATGAGTTAAATTGGGACCTCTGGCCACCTTAAATTGCATTGATTTTGCCAGGAAACCAACTCAGATGGGATAATCTATAGCTTAATATATGTGGAAAGTTTCCTGAAAATCAATCAGAACCCTGGCAAGTACGATCCATAAGCAGTGGCTACGCTACGCTCAACTATTTGCTACACTAACCACTGCATAAAACCAAGGTTTCCAGTCAGGTTTGGCCACTAGGTGGTGCTGTCTCTGTGGAATTCCCCCTGCTTTATATTTAACAAGACACATTGCAGGTATCACCAGCACAAAAGGATGTTCTTTGAGGTACCGGTCACTTGACACTGCTGTGGAAAGCGCTTGGCAGCACAGACTTTTTCACCCAATTGGAATACACACGATGCAATAGTCAGCTTTCAACACAGTCTGTATACTGACTTGCCTGAGGACAGTTATCCCCACTGTCTGCATATTTCCTGTATTGCGTGCCGCACAAGCTTGCCCTGCATAGCTATGTTTGTTTACACATGCGCTAAGCCAATCAGATTTCTTCTACCAGATCAGCAGATTTTTTTAAACGCAGAGCCAATCAGATTTTACTTTATCCAGCGCCAACTGACTGGGTGTTGCCAAACCTGAAGAATCCTGCTATTTCTCACAGCATGTGAGTGGATAGTCGCTGGGCTGGGCGGTCACCCTTTGTGTTCAGAGCGTACCTGGCAAGCCACATGAGTCCAAGTCTTTAGAGTTTGAGTACATGTCCACCTTATTTGTGTCTGGGTCATTTGGAATTCGAGTCAAAGTCCAATACTAACATCCTTAAAAAGTAATTTAAACGTAAATCACAGGCAGTTTGTCTTTATTCATTACTGTAGGGTTTTAAACCAGAGAAATGTTCTACAAAATGCAAACAAAATATACTGCATGTATATGTGTCATTCCTGTCAATAAAAAAAATCCCTTGTTAAATAATTACTGGCCAAGGGGAGCTGGTGCTAACTAGCCTCCCTTAAAATTACAAGCAAATTCCAGAAGTCCAACACTATTTTAAGCCTTGCCTACCTAATACCTAATAATCCAAAGTTTGTTACCCGTATCAGCCCTATTACATATCTGCAGAAAATAGGAAAATACCATTTTCGTTTGTATTTTTGTTCATAGGAAGAGTTCAATACACATGATTTCACTGGCAGGGATCAATATGCCCAAAGAATTAGTAATGATATTTACTAGTAATGATAGCAGATGTTTTTGGGATATATGGTAACAGTAAAGGGATGGAGGGACAGATGTACACAGACTGTTATAGTAGTCCTCCATGCTAAGAAATAATAATATTTATTGCATACCTGTGTGTTCTATAGTTCCACTCTTCCAGATATTCTTATGGTACCCGACCCAAACCTTGATTACAGCAGTGGCTTGTAAATTCATCTTCTTGATGATTTTGAGCAAGGAGGCCGTATCAGAGCCCTGAATGAGTGTTCCGCTTGGCTTGTGCTCCCTACAATCGTTTCTTGCAGCCGGCCATGATTGCTTCTGATCATGAAGAATGAATGCCTTGTCATTTACGGCAAAGCAGTGTATGACATCATTTTTCGGACATTCAGAGCATCCTTCTAAGAAAGTAAATTTAAAGGTTCCATAATTTCTGGGAAAATGATCTGTGTTAATTGTGACATTGTGTTGGTAAACATTGTGTTAAATTATTAATTATGACTGTTGTGCTTTTGTGTACAGTTGAAACCCAAAATCATGATCATGAGGATTGCATGACCAAAGTGGTCGTAATTTGGGAATGGTCACACTTGTGAAATTCCTGGATTACCTGGATCGTATATTCGGGACTAAGAAAATTGGTAATAATTACGGGATTGTTACAATTGTAGGGTGGTTGCAAGATGGGGTTCCACTTTATTCGGACATGGCTGTTAACGTCTATAAATTCAATGACTCATTAGTAATGATCATTAGCTTACAACTATGGCTTATAACTAGAGATATATTTTAATCAAAATTATTGTTATATACTGCGTGGGCTTGGTGGTGGAATGAAATGTGACTATGGCATGATAAAACCAGCCAACACATTGGAAATTTAAACATTTTTGCCAAGAGGTACCTTGCACTAATCTTTATTTGCCATTATCTTTATGTTAACTGCTCATGGGATTAAAAGAACAAAAAAATCGAGAAAAGATTATTAAGAGCTAGATGTAAAGCATTTGGCAAGCCTCCCCAAACAACCACAACTGAGTGATAATAGGGGATCATCTATGGAGTGTACAACCTTGGGAATAAGGCAAAGGTCAAAGATAAATATCAGGTGCAAATATGTGATATAGGACTAATATTGTGGCAAATTTTCACATTTTGAAAATCAGCCATATTGGAGATCTACTGCAAACAGAAATCAGCTCACAAAATGTTTTACCAAAATATGAATTAAGAAATGACTCTGTGTGTGTGTGTTGGAGGGGGGCTTAATGATATGCCAATATCACTGCCATATATATATATATATATTTATATAACTACCTGGTAATTCACACAGGAACTTGTGTCGCTCTTCACAACTGTCAGCTTCAAATGTTTTGTCCTCAAAGTTGAACACACCACAGTCTTTTGATGGATGTTTTTTCCATGCATCCACAGGGGTTTCTTAAAATAAAAGTAAAGGTGGGCTTCTGTTTGATTTGTGTCAGATACAATACACAATGTAGTAAATATAAAGTACCATATTTCCTGTATCTGATGCCTGAAAGCCTTGATCACCTGAAAAACTTGCCAGCCTTATTTAGTGGACAAGACAAAAACTGTCTTTCAAAATTAATGCCTGACTTAAACTGTCGCTACACTTAATTGTTCAGAGGAGGGGGCACCTCTGTAGTTTCCTAGTATGCCACCAGATGTCTCTGCCAGACCTTTTGTGAGTCATTTTGATGTACGATTATTTTATAAATATTTTCATGTAAAATGTTTAAGCTTAGTTGCTCGAATTTAATTCCTCATTAAACTTTCACATATTTTATATATATATATTACACTGATATAAATGGAAGCCTACTTTTTTTAGATGTATGTTGAAAGCAAAATCTGAAAGAAAATAAGCACTCATGTGTCTGATTAATGAAATATGGTACTGGTGTTCAAATGTTTTCTTTATAAAATCAAATATAATATATAATATTACGCATAAATAATAATCTAATAACTTGGTTTCTTCAACAGTAACATTTTAAATTAACAGAGTGCTTCATGCAACAGGGCCCTGACCTCGAGTTGTGTTCTTAACCTGCATAATGTAATGCTACCACAAACACTGAGGCGGTCATAGTTGCTGAGCTTTAGGCCTCTATACTGACCTTTAACATATGAATTTTCAAAGATAACCATGACAACTGTTGCAAATGTCCGTTAAACATTTGACAGGACTACAACCATAGCTTAGCACTTATATTTGCAAACTTTCAATATGTTCGCGCAACATTTGCATTCAACTGAATCACCATATGCTTTTTTGTGATAAAGAATTATAAAGTGTAAATTATAAAGTTATACCAAACACATCTCCGTTAAGCCAGTGGAAACTTGGGTTTCTCTGAAGCCAGATCCATAGTCCCTCCGGGTATCTCAGGAATTCTTCTGCTGGTATGTCTGTCCAGTACTGAGGCAGCGTCATACCTTGTTGACTACATGTATAAACTGCCTCTCTCCATGGTGCTGAATTCCTGATTTCTATGTAATAAACACGAGAGAAAAAATGTTCAGCAGCAACATTGGGAGAGAACAAGATGAGAATAGGAGGCCTTTAACATAATTTCCTGAATACTGAAAACAAGTGACCCATGGGTCATGGTGCTCACCTAACTAACATGGAATTTTGAGTGGATTTTAGAGAAATTTCTAGGTATTATGGTTATAATTTGTGCCCTGCTAACTGCCTGTCCGTGGAAGAATGATAGAATAGAGACTCATTGCTAAAACAAGTGATGTAGCACTCTTGTTTAGGGTCTCAGACTTGGACTTGAGAGTTGCTTAGGCCTGTACTTAGACTTGTACCTTGGACTCGGAGGTAAAGACTCCAAATATCCATTGTTAACTTCATTTTAAATTTCTTCTTAAGGATATCTGTCTTGGACCAAGCCTCAGACTTGGGTTTCAAATGACTAGGTCCCAAAGAAGGTGGACTTAGAGTTCAATGACTGTGACTGGGACTTGGACTCAGACTAGAGTGGCATGGACTCTGATTTACACTCAGATTTGGATGGTGTGGCCTAAACTACATCACTGGTAATAGCTAATCAGCATGAATGAAAATCAGAAAAGCTTAAAATATATAATTTAGTATTTAAAAACTTGAAAGCAATCATCTAGCATATGATTGGTGAAAGTTCTGTTTTTTTCTTTAAAGTAGAAAAATCATTTTCTGCAAGGATATTTTTTTTCAGTTGCAAAATCTATATTAATAAATATCTAATAGGACAATGTTTGATGATAATAAAATGGGATCTCTAACACCATTTGGAATATGTTTGTTTCCTGATGGACTGGACACTTACCTGCATAAGTCAAGGCAAATAAGGCAACACTGTATAAAACTGCACATGACCAAATCATTTTGACCAGGTGTTGAAGATTCATGGCACTCCCCCAAACAGGACCTGTTAAAAAAACGGAAATTTAAATGGAAATCAATCTTTATGAATGGTCAATAAGTTGTTCTTGGATTTTCTAACCTTGCACTGGTAAGTTTACCGGAACCAGTATAATTACGATCAGCTTGCAAATTTCTTTTAGGCGGAAAAATCCAGTATACCAACCCTTGCTTAAAAAGCTGTATAAAAATGTGGTATATGTTGGAATAAAGACATTTCCGATCAGACAAACATTCTAAGGGCCACTTGCACCAGACATATCACCCCAGTTCACTATAGAGGATCCAGACTAGAGAAACATGGATACCAGTTAATGATAAAATAACAATAAACATATTTTCATTGCTTGTTGGCTAAAAATCAGGCCAAGTACACAATGCCCGGTGGTTGAGTGTTAAAAATCAGGCCAAGGACTCAATGTCTAATGGTTGAGTGTTTGCAAATCAGGCCAAGTACTCAATGCCTAGTGGTTAAGTGTTTACAAATCAGGCCAAGTACTCAGTACCTAGTGGTTGAGTGTTAACAAATCCGGGCAAGTACTCATAGCATAGTGGTTGAGTGTTTACAAATCAGGGCAAGTTCTCAATGCTTAGTAATTGAGTGTTAACAAATCAGGGCAAGTACTCAGAGGCTGGTGGTTGAGTGTTTTAAAATTCAGGGCAAGTACTCAGTACCTAGTGGTTGAGTATTTAGAAATAAGGCCAAGTACTTAATTTCTAGTAATTGAGTGTTTACAAATCAGGGCAAGTACTCAGTGCTAGTGGTTGCGTGTTTACAAATCAGGGCAAGTACTCAGTACCTAGTGGTTGAGGGTTTACAAATCAGGCCAAATACTCAGTACCTAGTGGTTGAGTATTTACAAATCAGACCAAGTACTCAGAGCCTAGTGGTTGAGCATTTACAAATCAGGCCAAGTACTCAGGGCCTGGTGGTTGAGCATTTACAAATCAGGCCAAGTACTCAGAGCCCAGTGGTTGAGTGTTTACAAATCAGGGCAAGTATTTAGTACCCAGTGGTTGAGTGTTTACAAATCAGGCCAAGTACTCAGTACCTAGTGGTTGAGTGTTTCCAAATCAGGGCAAGTACTCAAAGCCTAATGTTTTAGTGTTTACAAATTAGGGCAAGTATTCAATGCCTAGTAATTGAGTGTTTACAAATCAGGGCAAGTACTCAGCGCCAGGGGATGAGTGTTAACAAATCAGGGCAAGTACTCAGTGCCTGGTGGTTGAGTGTTTACAAATCAGGGCAAGTATTTAGTACCCAGTGGTTGAGTGTTTACAAATCAGGCCAAGTACTCAGTGCTAGTGGTTGAGTGTTTACATATCAGGGCAAGTACTCAGTACCTAGTGGTTGAGGGTTTACAAATCAGGCCAAATACTCAGTACCTAGTGGTTGAGTATTTACAAATCAGACCAAGTACTCAGAGCCTAGTGGTTGAGCATTTACAAATCAGGCCAAGTACTCAGGGCCTGGTGGTTGAGCATTTACAAATCAGGCCAAGTACTCAGAGCCCAGTGGTTGAGTGTTTACAAATCAGGGCAAGTATTTAGTACCCAGTGGTTGAGTGTTTACAAATCAGGCCAAGTACTCAGTACCTAGTGGTTGAGTGTTTCCAAATCAGGGCAAGTACTCAAAGCCTAATGTTTTAGTGTTTACAAATTAGGGCAAGTATTCAATGCCTAGTAATTGAGTGTTTACAAATCAGGGCAAGTACTCAGCGCCAGGGGATGAGTGTTAACAAATCAGGGCAAGTACTCAGTGCCTGGTGGTTGAGTGTTTACAAATCAGGGCAAGTATTTAGTACCCAGTGGTTGAGTGTTTACAAATCAGGCTAAGTACTCAGTACCTAGTGGTTGAGTGTTTACAAATCAGGCCAAGTACTCAAAGCCTAGTGTTTTAGTGTTTACAAATCAGGGCAAGTACTCAATGCCTGGCAATTGAGTGTTTACAAATCAGGCCAAGTACTCAGAGCCTAGTGGTTGAGTGTTTACAAATCAGGGCAGGTTCTCAATGCTTAGTAATTGAGTGTTAACAAATCAGGGCAAGTACTCAGAGGCTGGTGGTTGAGTGTTTTAAAATTCAGGGCAAGTACACAGTACCTAGTGGTTGAGTATTTATAAATCAGGCCAAGTACTTAATTTCTAGTAATTGAGTGTTTACAAATCAAGGCAAGTACTCAGTGCTAGTGGTTGAGTGTTTACAAATCAGGGCAAGTACCCAGTACCTAGAGGTTGAGGGTTTACAAATCAGGCCAAATACTCAGTACCTAGTGGTTGTGTATTTACAAATCAGACCAAGTACTCAGAGCCTAGTGGTTGAGCATTTACAAATCAGGCCAAGTACTCAGGGCCTGGTGGTTGAGCATTTACAAATCAGGCCAAGTACTCAGAGCCCAGTGGTTGAGTGTTTACAAATCAGGGCAAGTATTTAGTACCCAGTGGTTGAGTGTTTACAAATCAGGCCAAGTACTCAGTACCTAGTGGTTGAGTGTTTCCAAATCAGGGCAAGTACTCAAAGCCTAATGTTTTAGTGTTTACAAATTAGGGCAAGTATTTAATGCCTAGTAATTGAGTCTTTACAAATCAGGGCAAGTACTCAGCGCCAGGGGATGAGTGTTAACAAATCAGGGCAAGTACTCAGTGCCTGGTGGTTGAGTGTTTACAAATCAGGGCAAGTATTTAGTACCCAGTGGTTGAATGTTTACAAATCAGGCTAAGTACTCAGTACCTAGTGGTTGAGTATTTACAAATCAGGCCAAGTACTCAAAGCCTATTGTTTATTGTTTACAAATCAGGGCAAGTACTCAATGCCTGGCAAATGAGTGTTTACAAATCAGGCCAAGTACTCAGAGCCTAGTGGTTGAGTGTTTACAAATCAGGGCAAGTTCTCAATGCTTAGTAATTGAGTGTTAACAAATCAGGGCAAGTACTCAGAGGCTGGTGGTTGAGTGTTTTAAAATTCAGGGCAAGTACTCAGTACCTAGTGGTTGAGTATTTACAAATCAGGCCAAGTACTTAATTTCTAGTAACTGAGTGTTTACAAATCAGGGCAAGTACTCAGTGCTAGTGGTTGAGTGTTTACAAATCAGGGCAAGTACTCAGTACCTAGAGGTTGAGGGTTTACAAATCAGGCCAAATACTCAGTACCTGGTGGTTGAATATTTACAAATCAGACCAAGTACTCAGAGCCTAGTGGTTGAGCATTTACAAATCAGGCCAAGTACTCAGGGCCTGGTGGTTGAGCATTTACAAATCAGGCCAAGTACTCAGAGCCCGGTGGTTGAGTGTTTACAAATCAGGGCAAGTATTTAGTACCCAGTGGTTGAGTGTTTACAAATCAGGCCAAGTACTCAGTACCTAGTGGTTGAGTGTTTCCAAATCAGGGCATGTACTCAAAGCCTAATGTTTTAGTGTTTACAAATTAGGGCAAGTATTCAATGCCTAGTAATTGAGTCTTTACAAATCAGGGCAAGTACTCAGCGCCAGGGGATGAGTGTTAACAAATCAGGGCAAGTACTCAGTGCCTGGTTGTTGAGTGTTTACAAATCAGGGCAAGTATTTAGTACCCAGTGGTTGAGTGTTTACAAATCAGGGCAAGTACTCAAAGCCTAGTGTTTTAGTGTTTACATATCAGGGCAGGTACTCAATGCCTGGCAATTGAGTGTTTACAAATCAGGCCAAGTACAAGGGATGGGCAAAACCCGGGTTTTAACCCAGCCCTATGGGTTTTACTGGGTAAACCCGGGTTTAATGGGTTTAAGGGCAATATAATCTTTATTGGCAACTGACTGAACTCAAAATTTTTTGGACCAGCTTGGGAAATACTGTGATCAGTATGCTTCTTTGCTTTAATATATATATAACCATATAAACATATATAATATATAACTGATATTGGTGATATATAGCAGTCATAATGAGTTGTATAAACCTACCATACTTTGTAACTCTCATTATTTCAATCATATTTCTATCTAAATCTATCATTTGTATTATTTAATGATTTTGAAATAATTTCCTTTGTATCAATGAAATATTGAAAGTGGATGGATAACATATTGGGTGTGTACAAAAACTGGCTGACTGGTTCACACAAGATGGTTACTGGCTGCCAGGTGTCAGCTGTTGGCAATACATGTATACACGCCACACAGGTGAAGCCACAGCAACAACTCAGTGCTAGTGTCATACGCATCCAATCTTCTCTGTATGCCAGCCAGTTCTGCTGCTGTAGAAAGTGTATTCTCCAACTTTGGCTACATACAAAATAAGATTCGCAATCTTACTTGGAGTACTTGGAGTACAACATGCTGCAAAGCTTGTGACCTGCTATCATGCCTTTTGTGGACATTCTGAACTGGACTGGTAGCAGTTTGTATAAAACAGTTTGAACATAATGCATGATGTATCATAATAGCATTGGTGCATCACACAATTTCTTGTTTGTGTGCTTCTTCATTAATATCTGTGATGTTGCTCATCTATTGGTATTAAACTTATTTAATGGACAATCACTGTAGTTTTTCCTCTTTATTTGATTATATGCATTTTATGCAGCAATCTGAGACTGAAAAGGATGCTTCTAGAAAAGCCCAAATCATAATGCACATTAAAACCGCATGTTGGTTTTAGGGCTTATTGCCCCCCCGGGTAACAAGTGGTATTGCCCGCCTGGGTATTACCCGCCGGACCCTGCCAAGTACTCAGTGCCAGGTGGTTGAGTGTTTACATATGGGCAAGTACTCAGTGCCTGGTGGTTGAGTATTTACAAATCAGGCCAAGTACTCAGTGTCTGCTTGTTGAGTGTTTACAAATCAGGCCAAGTACTCAGTGCCAGGTGGTTGAGTGTTTACATATGGGCAAGAACTCAGTGCCTCGTGGTTGAGTATTTACAAATCAGGCCAAGTACTCAGTGTCTGCTGGTTGAGTGTTTACAAATAAGGTCAAGTACTCAGTGGTTGAGTGTTCACAAATCAGGCCAAGTACTCAGTGCATGGTTGGCCTGATTTGAAAACATTAACCACCTCACATGAGTACTTGGCCTGATTTGTAAACACACAACCACCATAGCCAGGCACTGACAATTTGGCTAAATGATTTCAGTAAAGATTTTCAAAGTTTTTAATGCTTTCTCCAAGTAAAATGTAAGTTAATGCAGGTAGCGCAATAAAAAGCTCAATCCCACAACATTTAATATTTGATAGATTTTTGCATAAAATTGCTGGATGCTAGCTCCCGCTATTGACAATGCCTGAGATATTATAGGTTATTGTACTGATAAATGATGATCCTCCAAAAAAAAGTTGATGCAGGTGGTGCCACCAATACCTCAATATCATATATGAGTCATGTGACCAACACTTGCATATAATTTGGTTTACGCTCCCAAGGCAGCTGAAATCTTGTGCTTCTAAAGAAGCAACTAATTTTGATGCTGCCTGCTTTGACTGTTTATGATACAATTAGACACCAGATGGCGGTTCGTTGTCTACTGAAAAAAACGTGTGTATGATGTGACAAGCAGCCAACCAGATGCCAATAAACAACCACTTGACAGGCATCCTGGCTCCGCCCATAGCTGCGCTTCAAGCGATGACAGTTTATGGTCGAAATTTAATTGCTCCCTCTGCATTCTTTGTTGTTACGTTTCGTTTAAATAACAGCTCACCGGCCAGGCATCCTATGTGCCCAAGGCCCTAAGCAAACCACATCTGGGGCCATTCTCTCTGAACCTGTGGCCTGTTCAGACAGTTACCGGGGCAATGAGCTGTCACTCGAAACAAAATGAACAACATTGGCTACGTGCATTCCTCGCTTGGCTGTGTCTTCCAGCACAAGGTCTCATCTGATTGGGCAAAAATACAGTGCTCCCCTCTGGTGTAGCAATTCCCGATACAAGGTCATAACAAACAGCGCTTACGATATAGGTAGTAGGCCTATAGGTAAAGCGCTGTGTAAAGAGCATAAATTTGGTGAGGACAGCTGCAGCTGTTTCTGATATTGTAAAATTAGTATCCTTTTTTTGGCCATATAACGAAGTTCAGATTCCAGTGTAACACTTGCCTTTATTCAATGAACTGGAACCATCTGAACAAACTTGAGAGAGATTGTTTCACTTGTTATTTCTGTGAAATATTGAACAATTTGGCAAGACAGTCTTGTAGAAGAAGATTTTTTAGCCATTAGTTATAGAACTAATCTAGGTAAATACAGATAGCATGAAACTAAGCAAAATCAGATAGAGTTTTTTTAGAGGACTTATTTTTTGCTGATGCTAGCTCCTGCCTTTTTTGAGACAGTATAGGTAACGTACAGATGACGGCAGTTATGGACAACACTGCGCCATCGCATCAGATCACAGGTTTGCTGAGAAAACAAGCTTGCTTCTGTGACTAAGGGGTATGTAAGAGCACAGGAAACAAAGCCAGAAGAACATTTGTTCAAATCTCAGCTATGACAGTAAGATTTTTCATGATAGGTCCCACCCAGGGTGAACGCTCTGCAGGCTAAATGAGAAGGCTGAGCCCAATGGCCGTGTTTCAAAATTGAGTGGGATTCTTTGGTGCTTACTATGACCCAGCTATATTTGGTCTATTAAACACCCTGGGCCCACAGGTGCAGTCGTAACTAGAGAGGAAGTGTGTGATACTGCCCTGTAACGAAGTCTGAAACCAGAATGGATTTAATTCTGCAGATGTACATATACTTAATGTTAAAAAAGAGCAAAGGTAATGTAGAGCGGGATGCTGCATCAGTAGGATGTTGAGAGAAGGATGTTGCGTCTATGCATGGCCAAAAAAAGGTCTTACCCCAGTAGATCACTAGGTTAAAATAGTATACCTATAATGCTATAGTATACGGTAGGTTTTTAAAAATACCGGACTAAATCAAATGACCAATACACCACTGTTTAAGTAATAATGACTGAGAATATGACAGGTCTGTGTCTGAACCACCACTGCACACTAAGCAGTGACATACTGGGACACGCCCCACAATTAGCTGGCAGTCTGCCTGGTCAGCCCAGCACTGCTGCTGCCCAGTGGTCACAGTTGTTGATGGGTCCCAATAAGCATTAATTATCCTCACAATAAATATAATTAAATAACTTTGGAACTGGTGGTCATATTTCCTTCATTTAAATACTATTAATATCCTGAAATAAGAAGCTGTCCAGGGATATTTTTTAAATTAAAAATTCCAATTTTGAAATTTTTACTGTTGATATATCGAAGTGTATAGACTATGTTATGTGAAATGCTGAGTGAGAAAGTTGTGAAAGTATCTATTTCAAATATACTGTCAATTAGTGATTACTGACAATTTAAGTAGGCCTATAATTATACATAATTATAATAATGTTCAGAGGCCACTTATTAGAAACAATAGAGTTGCTAAGTTAATATGTATTTTCAAGGTCATGATTATACTTAAATCAGTGAAAATAAGCATTTACCTGTGAACAATACCAAAAGTAGACCTTCCAACTTGCCGCCCGTCACCTGAACTAAGGCTAAAGGCTGAACTGTCTGTGGAGTTTCCCGTGGAAAGTCCCTGATAAATGTAGCGGAGCGCCACCGTGTGTCTGTGTAAGAGACTAACTCTATCGGAGCTGCCGTTCTAGTCTCGTGCTTTGACACAAGGTGGCGCTCCGCTTTCGTATTTAAACTGTCAGTGAATGCTTTTAAACGCGGGTGGTTCAAGATCTCATTCTGTCGAGTGGTTCGAAGACTACTGTCAAGCAGTATGCTGGAAAAAAAAGGGGGGGGGGGGATTTCAGACAATTGCATGATCGGGAGGGGGGGGGGGGGGATTTCAGACAATTGCATGATCTTAAATTATTATAATCAAGTAGCATTACAGGGGCGGATCCAGAATTTAGGGGAAAAAAAGGGGGGGGGGGGGGGGTCCAACCAAGGACTAATAAAAAAAAACCTAGAAAGAAGATCACCAAGTCCGGAAAGGGGGGGGTCCAGGCCGGAAAATGTTGTCTGAAACCATTGAAAAAGCTTGCAGCGGATGAAAAAAAAGAGGGGGGGGGGGGGGGGTTCCGGACCTCCTGGACCTCTCCCCTGGATCCGCTTCTGCAGTATTCTTAGATCTGGTCTAAAGTCACTATTTTCTCCAGGACAGGCCTTTAATCAATTATTACTAGCGTCAGATTATCTTTAAGGGAGGCGGATGACTCGCAGACACGCTGTCACACCCCCCCCCCACACACACACACAGACTGTGACATCAACACCCACACACATTTATATATATATATATATATATATATATATATATATATATATATATATATATATATATATATCTTTTAGCGTCTGTATAATACATTTCAAATATATCAAATTAAGTATAAGGTTTCAGAAAAAAAAAATAAGGGATTATGTTTCCATGCAGAAGGCCTATAGGTAAGTTCTAAACCAGGGGTATATATATATGCATGATATTTCAAAGTAAATTGATAAATGGAAAAAGTTCTATAATTTTAATTTGTCAATATATATTTTAATTCTAGTATATAAATATTATTAACAGAATAACCATCGCCCATGATTACATTGACCACCCCAACCTCTTGTTCCAAGTTGGGGGGTATATATATATATATATGAGGACTAATGACAATTTCTAAAAAAGGTCCTCAGGTCCGGAAAGGGGGTAGGGCGGTAGGTCTAGGCCGCAGAAATTGCAGTAAACCCCTTTAAAAAGGTTGCGGTGGCCGAAAAATTAGACCCTCCCCTGGATCCGCTTCTGCTTTATAAGAACCTTTCGTTACAGGAATAACCAACATTTCATTAATATATTTACAGGGAATAAACAAAACAAACTGAATTGTACATATAGTGCAAGTGAATATATCTAATTACAGATTGTGGGAGGAGGGTTTTTTCCTTACCGTTACTCTAATTCTTACCTCAATATCACAAATTTTTTAAAGAATAATCCCCAAAACAGACAGAACAGACCTTGCCATTTATTATAAAAGCGATTGTCAACCGGGGTCCAATTTTCTGGGAACGTCGGGTCCGAGATCTAACACAGAAATTAAGTGCGACAGAACATAAAATTATAGTAAAAGTTTAGACCTCACAGGAACTCGGTGTTAAGCGTCTTTGGTGCTCTAAACTGTTTCGAGTGCTCGAATCTGATGGTCAATTTATAAGCGTCCGATCAGACATGTAAATATTTCTAGCTGTATGATAAAAACGTTTTAACAGGCTCCGGGTAAAGTCGATTATCAGTGATGATAACGTTAGATCTGTATTGACGAAATCCGTGAACGCTACGACCTCCTCAGAAGCCAGTCTGGACAACCAACGTGTACAATTAAGTATCCGTGGATATAAATGAGGACCCAGTGTTTGCAACGCTGGGTCTAGATATTTACGGCATAATTATTCACACACAAATAGATTCTGAGGGCCCTTTCACACATTCATGGTTTTCGCGTCTAGTTCAGTGAGGGTTTTATTCGATCTTTTGCTGTTACCTATATATATATATATATATATATATATATATATATATATATATATATATATATATATATATATCCATTATTACATCTAAACATTTAATGTGCGCTTAATCTTAACAATATGCCAAGGACTAATGAGAACGAGTAGAAATGATTGTCCCAATATAGGCATAGACAGATAATATGTAAAATGATATTATCGCTGAAGTCAATCTTTGATTTACAGGTAAAAACATATTTCATTACTTATAATATCAAATTTTTGCCTTTGAATTTAAACCCACAGGCATGGTAACGTGGATTACGTATAAGATACCATGCATTGAGGCGATATTATAAACACCGTTTTTCTGTTCAAATCATGAGGTGATTTATACACGGAGGGTGTCATGCTGCCAGCGTGGCAAGTTTACATGAAAGGGGGTGGGTATGGCAGGTGGTCATTAAAAAACAAATATGGAAAATTTTGAAAAAAAAAACACATAAAATATGCATTAGTGCAGTATTTTGACCAATTTCCTACTTTTGCATGCACCAAACCATCAAATCACCAAATATTAAATATTGAATTTACAGGATCATTTGCGCCAAATTGATAATATTTATACCCTAATATATAGTCTTCTTCAAATCTGAAAAAAACATTAGATCCTTTACTAAGATTTTAATTTTACTCAAAACCATAGACGTGCATGGTATGAAGCATGAAACAAAATTTGTCCACATGAAAGGCAAAGGATATGCCATTTCCAAACTTACATGATGCTTAAGTTGTAATTATCAAATTAATATTACAAAGAACAAATAATTTACAAAAAACTTACCTGATTTCAGTCATATTTATAATTACACATTGAGCAATACAAAAAAATATTTTTCAAAGCAGACCTCTGTATAAGGTTATCATTTTAAATATTAAGCATACAAGTTTATTTCCAACGGTTCTCACTAAAATGAATTTCATTAAATTTATTTCCTTTACCTCTAAAAATTACACAATACTGACCTATATTACTGAAAACTAAATGGCTAAAGTCCCAGCTGTTTTTACGTGAGGCATGTAGCAGGGGCGGATCCAGGATTTAGGAAAAGGGGGGGGGGGGTCCAACCCAGGAGGGCTTAAGAAAATCCTAAAAAAAAGGTCATCACGTCTGGAAAAGGGGGGGTCCAGGCCGCAAAATTACGTCTAAAACCCCTTAAAAAGGTTGCTCCGGGTGAAAAAAGGGGGGGGTCCGGACCCCCTGGACCCCCCCCCCCCCCGGATCCGCTTCTGTGTAGACTGAGAAGAAATACATTGGATTGCTCATGCAAATTGATGGAATTTACGTCATTTCTCAAAGAAAGGTCACACTGACCTCCACTCTTCGCCCCCCCCCCCCCCCCCCCGGCTCAAAAGCCTATGGCTATAAAACATAATTTGCATTAAACATACATAAATACTTTGCAAAAACAATATGAGAGGGGCTAAACCCTAAGCAACATGCACTGAATATTATACAAATGGTCCAAAAAACTGTTAAGGCTGGCTCATAATCCGAATAAATATATTTTTGTTACCGTCCTAATTCACGCTGCAAATCTGACTTGACGAACAGCAACAAAAAAGTTCAGACACGAATCCTCACAGGTAAAAAAGAAGACGTTATAGGTTTTATATAGGTGCTCTAATATACTTTATCTAATAGCAATATATACAATATATACAATAACAAACAAAATATAGGATTAACGCTTAATAAAACCAAAACAAAGTCTCTGGTATGCCCTGTCACTTAAATAAATACTAAACTGGTCCAGTCCAATTCGACGATCACAAGACGTTCATTGTAAAATCACAGGTAACAGTTCAACGAAAGTCCGAATCAACGCTAAACGAAAGGTCATGGTGGCTCACAAAAGTCCATGGCAGGTGCGCCGACGGACTACGATATGAAATCTACATGTTAATCTACATGTGTTGGGACGTAATAACAGCCAGGACCTTGTATAAAAAAATGCCCAGTGGTTACGGAATGTGCGGCGGCGGCGGCGGCGTGCAACTGAAAACATAGTATCCGCAAAACTCTCTTTGGCGGATACAATAACCACCTATATATCAAAGTTACCATATACATTTTGACAACAGAATAGTTATATATATGCAGCAAACTCTCTCTCAGAGTCATTTGATCTCAGAGTCAATCACAATCATGTACTATCACCACAATAACACATCTTGTTACAGTTTGTTTTTGAGAAGCTCTCTACTTAGCATTCGTACAGAATTTTTGATGTCCTGGTGATGAGAGCAGCAGGGAAGTCGAGCAGTTCTCCTTTTTTTTCAGGTTATCACAGAGATGATGGCAAGGGTAAATGTAGTTTTGGCTGCAGGGGTCATTGCCGGAGAGAAGTGTCTTTGCAAACGCCAGGGCAAAAACGCGACAGTCACTTGCATTTGTCTGTCTGTGGGTGTTGACTGCTTGTGAAGTTTCGGATTTGATCCTTGGTTTCCGCTGTGGGTTACTTTACCATGGAGTCATAGATGGCGACATAGTTTTTGGGCTGTCCAATGTTTGATATGGTAATCCAATATTATATATATATATATATATATATATATATATATATATGTATATATATATATATATATAAAATATGATTTTAGTACATGCAAAATTTGGACAAAGGCGGCAGCTGGAATGTCCCAGGACATGTTCTGTTGGGTATTACTGATGTGCCTATTCAGCAGTTTGCGATGGCGTCTGTTGTCCATTTTATCAGACTGCAAGAACTGTTGCTGAACTACCAGGTTACTGGTATATATCAAAAACCTACTCAATGTCATGAATACATGCTCGCATATTACTAGTGAGTTAGACTAAAGCCGCCTATAGTCAAAACATCGGGGTATTAATCAAACGGTTACTGCTACTTCTTTGAAACCCTTTGATCGAAATATAAAGAAACCCGATAGCTTACCTACCAAACCATTCAGCTATAAAGAAATCCGTCAGTTACTAATTACCTAACAAACTATTCAAATAATTAATGAACCTCATTAAACTCTTAACATCTATTGCATGCAATGTAGTCAAGTCATGAATTGTTTGAATAAAATTATTAAAAAAGTGATTTATATTTCAATAAACACATTTACCGTATACGACGTAATAAGCGCCCCGGGCACTCAAAATTAAATTTTTCCAAATTTTTTTATACCCTAATAAGCGCCCCCCCAACATCTGCCAACTTCTAAAGTGCATTACGATCCTCGAATTTAACACTGCGGCTTGTGTACCCGTGTTTGACTTCACAGCACATTCAGGACAATTCATAAAAAACAATGACCATTTAACAATGGTTGTGTAATCCATGTGATACTGATTTGCAGACGATTTTATTTTGTGTTGCATGAGAGAATTGTCTGAATGACTACAGTTCGAGATTTCCTTTGCAGGTGAAGAGGAAAAATAAGGATGGTAATAAATGAACGCTTTAATAAAAGTCAACGCCTAATAAGGTAGCAGAATATATAAAATGTTCATATAAAAATATGTAAAACAGTATTTATTTGAATGATGAAAAAAAAATAATACGGGACATCGGTACCCCGATTATGTCAGTCACCTTACGCAAATACCTTTGACAGCTGAGCCGATTAATGACATGGAATGGCATCTTTTTTGTCTTTCATTGTGCTTGATATTACATGCAAAAGTTAAAAAAAAATGAAATACTGGCCCTCGGACTCCAGCGTAATATATTTACTTCAGTGCGTATACGAACCAAATCCGGGGTTTTGTTTTAAAATTGTTAGGAAATTTGTCATATTTATATCCCGCGGAAACACGGTCCCTTTCTTGAACTTTGTTGAACCGTTATAATACATTCATTTCTCGACGTAGTCCAATAATACAAGCTTGACAAACATTGTCACCTGTGGAAAGGCCGCTTCATATTTATAATTATAATGCGCTACTATAGTTGTCTTGTAAATGAAGTGCCATGAACGAGTCTCCGTGTATGTCAGTGTGCAAGCCACCTGACAGCGTCCGCATTCACTGGACTCGTGAACATTTTACGCAGTAAATACGGCACCATATGAAAAAATCATCTTTTTTTTAACATGCATATTACGTGCTACTGGATGGCACTTGGTTAGTCGAAGTTCCCAGCATCTCTTGCGCGAGCGCTGTATACACACAGATTAACCCAGGTCGCGGTCGCGTAAATTCACTGGCTCTACTGTCAGAAGGGCTTTCATATATTGATTCAGTTAAAATCCCTGTGTCAATGCGGCAAGGGCAAACCTTTTCTTTCCAATTATTTAACTATGTGCACATGGAAATCTGATGTATAAACGATAAATTCAAACAAAAACAAAGCATTGTAATGTTCTTTATTGAGTGCATATTACCACCATACGGACATGATCACTGATATTTTCGGGGTCAAGTTCGGCCGACGTAATAATTCAAATTGCCGTAAATTATCCTTGGCGGCCCCGAGGACGCTGAGAAACTTGTACCAGTGTATAAGACGGCCGCCCTTCTTTGCCAATATTTTAGGATAAAATTTATCGTCCTGTACACGAGCAAATACGGTAAGTAATATATATTTCATAGCATAATACATCCACATACATACCTGAATTCAGGTCACCCGATCAGCATGGCCACCTGCAGGGTCTGCCTTCACGGACACCGTCATTCAGTGTTATCTATGATACACTTGACCACTGATTCTGTTATGTGTAACTAATATTATTATTATATTAGATGATAAAGCTTAACGGAAATTGAATAAAAACTGGTGGTAACTTTTAAGCTTGGCGGGGAGAAATGAAAGCATTACGTTGTCCTGTGTTATATTGGCTAGGGAGAAAAGTGAGGTTAGGATGGCTCGTCCTTTAGTTTCATAAAGTGATCTCCAAAATCCGGTGGGGGGGGGGGGTGCGCTTAATTATTACGGGAGGGGCGCTTATTACGTCATATACGGTAAGTTCTGAGAAAAAATTGTCTGTGTGCGAGTCATCAAGATAATAAAATAATAACGTATTACTAATAAAAACTAAAATCGGTTATTGGGCCAAGCCCATCTGCTGATGGGCCAGATAGTGCATGATATCAAATCCGGTATTGGACTGCCCATCTGCAGATTGGCAGCCCGATAACGGATCCTCATATTGGCCAAATCCATCGGCAGATGGACGAGATCCGCAAAAGGGCTCCAACATATATATATATATCTTATGTGTAACTAATATTATTATTATATTAGATGATAAAGCTTAACGGAAATTGAATAAAAACTGGTGGTAATTTTTAAGCTTGGCGGGGAGAAATGAAAGCATTACGTTGTCCTGTGTTATATTGGCTAGGGAGAAAAGTGAGGTTAGGATGGCTCGTCCTTTAGTTTCATAAAGTGATCTCCAAAATCCGGTGGGGGGGGGGGGGTGCGCTTAATTATTACGGGAGGGGCGCTTATTACGTCATATACGGTAAGTTCTGAGAAAAAATTGTCTGTGTGCGAGTCATCAAGATAATAAAATAATAACGTATTACTAATAAAAACTAAAATCGGTTATTGGGCCAAGCCCATCTGCTGATGGGCCAGATAGTGCATGATATCAAATCCGGTATTGGACTGCCCATCTGCAGATTGGCAGCCCGATAACGGATCCTCATATTGGCCAAATCCATCGGCAGATGGACGAGATCCGCAAAAGGGCTCCAACATATATATATATATCTTATGTCAAGAGTATTTTGCAAAAATAACTTCTCACGAGTGTGTTCATACAAATATTTGTTTAACTGATGCCGGAAAAAATACTGATTATGACTGTATAAAAGCAAGTATGATTATTTTTTTAATCATCAAATATTTCCGCTTGTTGTTTGAGCCATTTTTATTCAAGAAAAATGCCCATACCTAATCTATTTATTTTACTCGAGGGCACAATGAGGAAATTAGGGAAAATTGCAAACTATATAACCATAACAACATGAAATTTATATAGATTGACAATCGCCACTAGAATAAGTTTATTCATTAGCAGTAATTGTCATGGATGTAAAGGATATCGCCCATATTTGACTGTTAAACAATATTAGTCAGTATGTTCCTCTAGCTGAATAATTTCAATCATTTAATCATCATCAACACTCACTTATTTATATATATTAGCCCGAATTAACCGGAATATTACCCACAACAAGCCCTTATCCCTCATCACTCCAACGCCAACATGCAGCGACCGGCCAGGATATCCGGTTGGCTGATTATTTAAATTTAGGGAATACGACATAATGGCGGGAGCTAAAGCGTGTCTCTTCGGAATTTGCAGAATACTATTGACAACATTCTCCCATGCGCAAAGTAAGCATTCGTTTTATGATTACTAATATTTTCCTTATATGCATGTAATGTTTAAAGCTGTCAGATGGTTGAATTAAAAAGTGATACATGGCCCATGACGCTCAGCTACATCTGACATAGTAGATGGGGCACAGCACATAAAAATAGGTCAAGAACCCAATTTGGGGTTTAAGGAATCTGTATTAATTAAAGACTGGTACCCCGCTCTATTATGGTTCTCTAATATAGATCTTTTATCGGCTGATGGCCATAATAGAGCGGGGGTACTAGTCTATGTTAAGTATGCATGGATATCCCAGGTCTAATGGTTGGATTTATGACCTGCCAAGCATCAGCAGTTACTGTCGAGGTCTGTCGTTCTTAACAAGAGACCTAATGGTCTTACATTCAGTCCATGTAAAACTACATACAATTTCAGCTGCATTTAAAATTTGAAGAGAGAGGGAGAGATGCACTAAATAATAAGTTATGTTTACAGAAACCAGATACTTTCACAGAATTCAATGGTGGCCAGTGTCTCCCCGGATTTTTTTTTTGTTTGGGGGGGGGGGGGGGGGGGGGTTACATGATCTGCATTCCGTATTTCATAGCAATCACCCAAGGTGTTTCTAAAAAAGTCTCAGCTTTTGTGTGAATATGTTATTAAGTATTAGCTTCTGAGGTGCTGAAACATTTTTCGCTTCTATGAAACATTTGAATAAAAAAATTCACGTGGCCTAATTTACAATTTTCCACACTATCTATCAGGTGCCTCCATTGCAGGAAATCTATAATTCCTGGATCACACTGTTACAGTTTGTACCGCACAAAAGTTTTCCCTGATCGCTGTAATTTGTCAGACTCAAATAGCAGGAAAAATACATCACGTGTGGGCCACAAGTCCTCTGAAGAGGATAAGCTTCTGCAAGATCAATGAAAGGGGCCCAATCACCTATACAGCATATTGAATGCACACGAAAAGAAGCTTCTTCCCTTTAAATTACATCTATACCTGCCAAGATATTTCCTTGATACCGTTTGCTTACTCCTGCCAACGAGTGCTAAAACAAGACAACGGTCGTGATCAAAGGTGTCAATATAAACACAGCGAATGATGCCGTGTGCATCCCGAAGAAGCAACACGTGTTGGCCTGACTAACATGGCCTAAAAAAAATAGATGTTCCCGCTAGCCGAAACACCGCGTTTTGCGGCTCACAATCCGACCTCCGGTCTTGCAGCCTTGTTATGGTAAACAGACACACTCGGACTGTTTTTACCAACACGTATAGGCATAAGGCGTTAAACAGCCGTATCTGAGGTACAAAGACCGTGTGCTGGGATTGTTTTGTGGGGAAGCTTTTGTGTAAAACAAAAATGAATTGATAATGTGTAAGAACGGGTATAATATAGCCCCTGATTATGTCCCTTTAAAATTCGAACTTTCATCACATTCAATCTGTTTCTGAGATATCCTGCATTTTTTTGACAGACTTGAGTCTTGGCTTCTGAGGTGCTGAAGTACATATTTTGTGCAGTAATTACATTGAGTAGATAGCTCACACTGACCTACTTTTCAGTTTCCGAGGGGATTCTTCCAAACTCTAAAGGACTGTCGAGTTTGATGTGACTAGCCTTTAGGGTTTCAATTTTTACCCTGTTAACGGACGGACGGGCGACGAACAAAGAGCAATCCCTAACTCTCAGACAACTGTCAGTCATCTGAGCTAAAACTAGCAGCACATCACGTCCACAGACTACACACAAAGATAAACTTATTTTCATGTGTCTTTATCGAACGATTGTGCCCAGCAAGGCCAAGATAATCATGAGCTGAAATGAGCTGATTCAAGCAGACTCTTGTATGTAGCTGATTCGCGGGCGCCTCGTTCAGTGTCGGCTGAAATACCTTGAAACTGCAAATATGGTCTGTTTCGGGTACACCTTATAATTATATCACTTAAATTTTCTTATTATTTAGGCATATATAGCTAAGACAACAAGACCTGGGCTAGGATAAAAATAAAACACAACAACTGGTTGCATTAAAAATGTTATTCACATATAATATATATGTAAGATCAAATATTTAATGAAAAATATTTCATGGTTGGTTAAGTTCCATACTTTGTCTCAACCGAACCTCCTAGGCCCGACAACCCGCTATAACGGACAAAGCGTTCAATCACGTGACTTTCCACCCAAGAGGGTTTTCATATATTTATATATGTATATATATATATATATATATTAGTAGTAGTCTGGAATCTGGCACTCAGAATATGCCAAAAACGTAAACCAAAGGACTTGTAAGCACTCTGTATTACATGGAACTCGTTAACATTATATTTCAATAATGACAGTATCACAGTGCAATATTCAATGAACGGACGCATAATAATATAAAGTGGAACCCTACAATTACCTTTTATATATATATATATATATTTATATATATATATATATATATATATATATATATATATATATGAATGATACCGTTGTAATACTGTTGTAGTGATGGTAAACAGGACTGACGGTTCTGTAAACTGGACATTTGCATTCCACACCTGTGAGTTCGGAATGTACCCTCACCCGTCTGAGCAAAACGTGTCTGCTGTCAGTCGGGAAATGGAGAAACATGGCTACACAGAAGTATGGCTGCCACTGAAGAAAACTGTTTATAAAAAGTGGCTTCTGACCGATGGTTTGCCCAGCAGTCAGTTAAGTTTGTCACTTAATTTCTATCTATTTCCTAATAGAAAAGTTCTATACCGAACAAATACAAAAAATGGACTACTACTATATGTGACCTTTAAAATGTCTTGCCTCACTAATACGTATTTTGCCAACTACTTGAATATATAAATTACACTATACACATAGTTTTCCTTTTATTATAAACTTATGTTTTCACACACACATATATATTTATATATATATACATAAACACACATCCACATATACATCTATATTTACCAATGCGCATGTCAAGACAATTTGGTTTATATTCAAACAAGATTTCATGATAATTCTTGTTCTATAATCAGCAAACCCGAACTCACTTCGCGCCCAAGACATAAGGAAATATTCATCAATGTCTTAGGGAAACAGTATAGAAAACGTACAAGCCAAAATTCCGAAAAATTCTCAGAAACATGACAGGAAAGTATTTAAAAAAATGCATTTACATAGGGTTGAGACATAAAATTATCTTCATCGGACTTAACATTTAACAGACTCAGCATAGTCTTTTTTCTATCTTGTCTGTTAACTTTATCTCTAATCTATGTTATTCTGTTATTCTAACAGAGCAAAATGTAAACTTGAGTTAATGCAAGATACCGAGACAATTATACAGACATACAGAGACAAAAGTTCTTTTTAAAGTAAATAAAGACAGGCATACTATTATATTCAAATATTAGTCATTTAAAATAATAATAAAGTGGTCCATCCAGTGAAATCATGGTGACCACACGTCATATCTGAGTGCAAGAAGGGTCCATCGTGAAAATGAAAACAGCTCAAGGTCAATGAAAAAAAACAAAAACAAAATGACCTAAAAGTGGCATATTACACTTAACCATTATAATTTACCTTTGTTTATGAAGTGTGTCTGTAACAGCTTTGGTTAAATGTGATATTCAAGACATGCAGCAAAACTTTTTCTTTTTATCATATTCATACTAAGTCAAAAGTTTCTTTTTTTTTGTCATATTCATTTTTAATTATACAGTTAATCCTCGAAATTACGAACACTAATGGGACCTCGATAAAGTGATCGTGTTTCCGAGGTGGTCGTCTAAGCGAAGTCTTTTAAAATGAGCAAAGATAAAATAGGAACCGCGAACAAGTGGTCATTAGGCGATTTTTAATGTATTTGTATATGCAATATATTTGTTTGTTTTTTTTTACCAGAATTATTGGTGAGTTTATCTGACTTTGACCATATTAAAAGCAGTATCATTTGCACTTTTGAAAAGTCACTACAATTAATCATCAGATTACACATAATTCTCTGATAGAACTTTCTGAGACTTGGTAACTTGTTTTGTCTTTTATACTCCCTCTGATACCCTGGTACCGCCCCCCCTCTCTCTCTCTCTCTTTCTCTCTCTCTCTCTCTTTTGATATGTCCTGTCTTCACTATTTAAAAAAAATGCTTCTCTCCCCCCCCTCCCTCTTTTGATGAATCAATTAAACGCATTTTATTTCTGTGAATAATTTTTCTGCTCATGTGCATCCTTTTTTCACAGTATTTTCTCCATATCAAGCAAGCGACGGAAAGGACTGTGCCGTTTACCGTGATGACAATATTTTTGCGAGTGAATGCCTTTTTCCAATCACAGGCTTTATCTGTGAATGTAAGTAGTTTTCGAAACTATTTAATGAAAATAGACCCAAATGGTAGGAAAAATAAAGTATGCTAATGGGAAAATCTTTTTTTTCTGTCCTAGGACATCGTCTGCATAAAATGCAGTTTGTCCGCAAACACAAACACGTGATTCCAGGTATTACATAAAATAAGGTACGTTATGTACAGTAAGACTGCTATGTCTCGTATTCATCAGAATGTGAATGGCATAATAACATACATGTTTAACCTGGTGCAATTAATTGTGCTAAATCATTTTCATACTACCAGGTCTGTGGCTACGTATTCACAGACCTTGATTCATCTTCATACTACCAGGTCTGTGGCTACGTATTCACAGACCTTGATTCATCGTCATACAACCAGGTCTGTGGCTACGTGATCACAGACCTTGATTATTTCATACTACAAGGTCTGTGGTTACGTATTCACAGACCTTGATTCATCGTCATACTACCAGGTCTGTGGCTACGCATTCACAGACCTTGATTCATCTTCATACTACCAGATCTGTGGCTAAGTATTCACAGACCTTGATTCATCTTCATTCTACCAGGTCTGTGGCTACGTATTCACAGACCTTGATTCATCGTCATACTACCAGGTCTGTGGCTACGTGATCACAGACCTTGATTATTTCATACTACAAGGTCTGTGGTTACGTATTCACAGACCTTGATTCATCTTCATACTACCAGATCTGTTGCTACGTATTGACAGACCTTGATTCATCTTCATTCTACTAGGTTTGTGGCTACGTATTCACAAACCTTGATTCATCGTCATACTACCAGGTCTGTGGCTACGTGATCACAGACCTTGATTATTTCATACTACAAGGTCTGTGGTTACGTATTCACAGACCTTGATTCATCTTCACACTACCAGGTTTGTGGCTACGTATTCACAGACCTTGATTCATCTTCATACTACCAGGTCTGTGGTTACGTTTTCACATACCTTGATTCATCTTCCTACTACCAGGTCTGTTGCTACGTTTTCAGAGACCTTGATTCATCTTCATACTACCAGCTCTGTGGCATTGTATTTACAGACCTTGATTATTTCATACTACCAGGTATGGGGCTACGTATTCACAGACCTTGATTCATCGTCATACTACCAGGTCTGTGGCTACGTGATCACAGACCTTGATTATTTCATACTACAAGGTCTGTGGTTACGTATTCACAAACCTTGATTCATCCTCATACTACCAGGTCTGTGGCTACGTGATCACAGACCTTGATTATTTCATACTACAAGGTCTGTGGTTACGTATTCACAAACCTTGATTCATCGTCATACTACCAGGTCTGTGGCTACGTGATCACAGACCTTGATTATTTCATACTACCAGGTTTGTGGCTACGTATTCACAAACCTTGATTCATCGTCATACTACCAGGTCTGTGGCTACGTGATCACAGACCTGAATTATTTCATAATACAAGGTCTGGGGTTACGTATTCACAGACCTTGATTCATCTTCATACTACCAGGTCTGTGGCTACGTATTCACAGACCTTGATTCATCTTCATACTACCAGGTCTGTGGTTACGTTTTCACATACCTTGATTCATCTTCCTACTACCAGGTCTGTGGCTACGTGATCACAGACCTTGATTATTTCATACTACAAGGTCTGTGGTTACGTATTCACAGACCTTGATTCATCTTCATACTACCAGATCTGTTGCTACGTATTGACAGACCTTGATTCATCTTCATTCTACCAGGTTTGTGGCTATGTATTCACAAACCTTGATTCATCGTCATACTACCAGGTCTGTGGCTACGTGATCACAGACCTTGATTATTTCATACTACAAGGTCTGTGGTTACGTATTCACAGACCTTGATTCATCTTCATACTACCAGGTCTGTGGCTACGTATTCACAGACCTTGATTCATCTTCATACTACCAGGTCTGTGGTTACGTTTTCACATACCTTGATTCATCTTCCTACTACCAGGTCTGTTGCTACGTGATCAGAGACCTTGATTCATCTTCATACTACCAGCTCTGTGGCATTGTATTTACAGACCTTGATTATTTCATACTACCAGGTATGGGGCTACGTATTCACAGACCTTGATTCATCGTCATACTACCAGGTCTGTGGCTACGTGATCACAGACCTTGATTATTTCATACTACAAGGTCTGTGGTTACGTATTCACAAACCTTGATTCATCCTCATACTACCAGGTCTGTGGCTACGTGATCACAGACCTTGATTATTTCATACTACCAGGATTGTGGCTACGTATTCACAAACCTTGATTCATCGTCATACTACCAGGTCTGTGGCTACGTGATCACAGACCTTGATTATTTCATAATACAAGGTCTGGGGTTACGTATTCACAGACCTTGATTCATCTTCATACTACCAGGTCTGTGGCTACGTATTCACAGACCTTGATTCATCTTCATACTACCAGGTCTGTGGTTACGTTTTCACATACCTTGATTCATCTTCCTACTACCAGGTCTGTTGCTACGTTTTCAGAGACCTTGATTCATCTTCATACTACCAGCTCTGTGGCATTGTATTCACAGACCTTGATTATTTCATACTACCAGGTATAAGGGCTACGTATTCACAGACCTTGATTCATCTTCATACTACCAGCTCTTTGGCATTTTATTCACAGCCCTTGATTATTTCATACTACCAGGTATGGGGCTACGCATTCACAGACCTTGATACATCTTCATACTACCAGCTCTGTGGCAACGTATTCACAGACCTTGATTAAGCTTCATACCACCAGGTATTAGGCGACGTATTCACAGACCTCGATTCATCTTCATACTACCAGGTCTGTATCTACGTATTCACAGACCTTGATTCATTTTCATACTACCATGTATGTGGCAATGTATTCACAGAACTTGATTCATCTTCATACTACCAGGTCTGTGGCTATGTATTAACATACCTTGTTTCATCTTCACACTACCAGGTTTGTAGCTACGTATTCACAGACCTTGATTCATCTTCAGACTACCAGGTCTGTGGCTACGTATTCACAGACCTTGATTCAGCGACCCGCTCTAGCGTCTATTTCATGAAAAATGAACAAGCCAATTGATATCGCGAACACTGGTTTTACGTGGACGTCTTGTGTGATGTTTCTATCAAAATTGTAGCTTTGCCGGGAAGGATCTTACCAATCAAAGCGCTATAAAACAGTCCCATTCCTGGTGTTTTGTTTATATTTTGTTATTTAGATTTAATTTCAGTTTTAATTTCAGCCCGAAGACTTGCAGGCTTTAATTAATGAATACGACAAGAGAGCGGATCGCAAAATTAAATTCTGTGAAAGTGTAGTCAGAGACATGGTAGATTCAACATGTGCTAAATGTTCGTATAACATAAACGTTGTCTTAAGACAGCTGATTTTATTACAGATCCTAGTTCCAACGATTCCTGCTCGGACTTCAATGGGAAGTGTTTATCATATATTTGCGAATCCGTTAACTGGTTCAAGGCACGCGAGAGGTGCGGGGAAATGTCGGCCATACTCCTGAGGCCAAGGGCCATGAACTTTGTCAACAAGTTGCGACGACAAATCGAAAAGACCGACTTGAAATGCGACAATTTCTGGCTTGGCTTGCACAAAGAGGATTGGTTTGTTATTGGACCAAATATGATAGCAAGGCAGCCAGGTCAAATTTGTCAATTGTATAAATATTTAGAAAAACATTCCTTTGCACAGTGAAATACCGTTTTACAGGCCGTCATGAGGCCATGGCCTTTTAATATGACTATATTTATGACTTTATGCCTATCTTAGTCCATCTGTACTCCACAGATGCACTATTTGTCTATATGAAGCTATATCTAGTTCCCTAAGTCTGTCATCTCGACCTAGGAAAAATAATTTGAAATATTTCCGGATTTACTCCGGATCCCCCCTTTTGGAACCGAAACAACCTTTTTATAGGGTTTCAAAACAAATGTTGCGACCCTGATCCCCTCTTTCCCGGACCAGAAGACCTTTTTTTTAGGTTTTCTTTAAGTCTTCCTAAGAGTGACCCTCCCCTTTCCAAAGTCCTGGATTCATATCTGATATTTGCGGCGTGACCACAAAGAAGTTCCTAGACAAAGGTCTACTGCGACCCCTCCTCATTTATAAAATAAATTTGAAAAAAAAAAATCGCAACTGCTGGAGGATTCAATACTTGAGCTTGCAAGGCCAAAATAAAAAAAAGGTATGGTTCTCAGGCATTTATTTCAGAAACCAGTGCGGATGGGAGATATTTTCTTTTCCTTTTTTTTTTTTTGTATGTTTCGATAAAATTATAATATGATCAGGGCAAAAACAGCTAAACAGGCAAAAGCACTATATAACAAAGGAAATCATATCAACATTGTATTATTTTATCTTCTTGAAAGATGGAAATCGAAATAAAAATTTTTAATGCGGGAGGTTAAAATTGACGCGGGCGGTGCTTTAGAACCAAACCTTATATTTGTTTTGGCCTAATGGTCATGTTCATCATTATCACAGGAATATAAGTATTAGGAGTTCTTTCGTGTTTGGTAGTGTATAGGGTCCCGTTTGGTGAGGGCATATGTTTAGTAGGTCTACCTATATATCCACGGTACATGTCTCCCCCTGATATTCTCTTACTCCTGCAGGGTTTACCATCCCTGGAATGAGAGCAATTACACGTTTTGCTGACATAATTTCAGAATTTTCGTCCCATTGGGGTTTCCACCTCCACAGCACCGGAGAGTGTGCTGTTGTGAAGAAAACCGGAAATACTCACGAATGGAGAGCAGTAGCGTGTTCTGAGCACCACAGCTTCATGTGTCAGCTGAGACAGGGTCAGTCCTGGTATAAACATATATACGTCATGCTTTATTTAATGAATATTCATGAGACAATGAACCATGTCTGAATCCGTATACATTTATCTACCTTGATTTCAACTGTGAAAAGTCACGGCCAGTAATGTTAGACGCGAGTCCGGATTTGAACTCGAGTCCAGTCATGGCAGACCTCGGACTTTGACTCGAATGTCCTGCACGCGGACTTGTACAAGAACCAGGCCAATTCCATCTCGAGTCGAGTCCTTTAGATAAGCAATGTGTCTCTTTCAAATGATACTATATATATGTGCTGCATCGGGAGATAAATGAAGTAACACATTCAAGTAAAAAGCGTGTGTAAAAATGAACATAAAAACACATAGGATAATCTCAAATATACGCCTTGCAATTTTTTTGAGATTGGAATTGGACTCGGACATAGACTCGGCTAGTGTTGACTCGACTATGGCAACTTTATTTACATATTTTACAACTATAGCTCTATCTTGACTTTCATCTAACCTTTTGGTTATCCTGATTGTGAGGTTTGACAACTGTGTTGGCAGTGTACATCACTGGTCACGACAGTGAAAAACGAATACAAAATCTAAATAAAATCTGAATATTGACACTGCAACTTTGCATTGCATTTTCAAATTATCAGTTGCCCCTTTTTGGAATAAGAGTGACATTCCTTGTTTAAGATAATATACATGTATTTTATAAGGCATCAAAGTCAATATTGTCTATCACTGAATTGCTTTTAAAAAAAATTTACCGAACGGTGGTTGTTGGGGATGGATATATATATATATATATATATATATATATATATATATATATATATATATATATATATATATATATATATATATTGTTTCAGTCCTCTATCGAAATCCCCCCTTGTTTTTTTATATTAGATACACACGTATTCTTGCCGCGACAACCCGACTCAGTATAGGCAATCGGGTAATTGGGCTGGTAAGCCTACTCTGGCGCCAGTAATCTGGTCGTAATGCCAGAAGGTCGATATGACACTACATGTATTCCATCTTGTCATTTCAGTGGCTCTTCAAAATATTTCAACACCCCAGGAGCCGTACGTAACATCAGAAAAATCTTCCTCAAAAGGTAACGTCCTGTTCTTTAATATTGTGCTAGAGTGAGAAATTAAAATATATATAATTGATTAATGCCGTAGTGCTAACGTTATAACATTAGAACAAGTGTTTTATCAATTGACAATCTGAGCAATTGTTGCTGATGTAGATATTTGAATGGCTGTACCTTTAAGTGTTGATTGATGACTATTTTATTTGATATATATAGTTCAACTGCAGATTTATATAATAATGTTATAATGCTTTATGTAAACAATGGTACCGAGTAAAACTAATACCCAAAACAATACTCATAGTGAATGTTTTATTGGTCCTTTAGCACTTGTTTACACTAATACATGTGATGCATATTAAAAAATATTTTTCGATATCCTTATAAAAAAATACAATTTCCTCTCCCTTGCTTTGTATCCGTCTTTTTTCTATTACTTGCCAGTAGCATGAACGTTTTATAAAATGCTGTGTATAAGAGGATGTGTATATATGCTATCACTAATTCCTATGTTTTATATGATGTGTATATATATATAAATATATATATATATATATATTTATATACATACATATATATATAATACAAGAAATAAGGGAGTTGAAGAAGTAACTGACAGAGAGGTAAGTGGAATATATATATATATATATATATGGATTGTAATAAAGGATATATATACATATTTATTTATTTATTTATATATATTTTATACCCAATTATGTATTTTACCAGCGCAGATAAACAATGTTGGAAAGAACGTGGTAATTTGCTGCCTGATTCGACTGCTTTATATAATAGGTATTTTTTGTTCCATTCTATCATCAGTTTTTTTTCATTAGTTACTGCTTATTTAAAATTTGTTGTTTCATGTAATCAATTATAGTTTTCTCAACAAGGTGCTTGGACGATGTGTGATTTGAAGCGGAGTCTTCGCCAAGACAGTTTAAACGAAACATTTGATTTAAATGTGTATATGCAATGCATTCTGTCCTTGAACACGTTCGGGATCCTCTAAAAAAAAATAAAACGTATTTAAATTTTGAAATAATTCTTGTTAATATACGTGTGCATAAAGGTGTGTGTGGGGTTAATTGTTCGACTATACCAGGGAACTGAAATTAGGGATGATACATGAATTCTTAAAGATCAAAAAGAAAACATTGTATCGTTTAAAAGAGTGTTTTTATTTATTACACGAATCTTGTTGTTCTAGATCATAGAACGGAGAGAAAACACGAAGGTTATCTTAAACACCTAGTTCCCAATACTGATCCATTTATTTGCTACGTAGTGCAGAAGAAAAAAAAATATAATGACATGTATGTACCAAACGGCTTAGGAGTGGCGCCACCTATCATCTCCGTACTACACTGATTCTTTTTGGTACGTGAATGCAAGTAAAATGTGACGCAACCTGAAAGACAACATTTCATGTTGCACCCCCCCCCCCCCCCCCCATGTAATTCAGACAATATAACCCGCTTCTTTCATATAAAAGTAACTATTCTTTAGAGAATTGGTAATTGAATAAAAAGTTAGAAAAACATATTCTCTCAACTTTTATGTGAACGTTACCGATTCAAAACCGTTAGTATGAACTGATATTAATTATTTTCAAAATTGTAAGTTTATAAATTTAGATTTCGCTTCTTGCAGTATTGAATTCAAGTTTGCTTATAATATGTGTATGTATATGACATGTATATGTATGTATGTACGTATGCTACACGAGGTCCGACTTGTGCTAGGTTATTTGACCCCAATGGTCTTTTTAACTCTTTCCTTCATGATATGCAGAGTTAAGCTACAAGTGGACTATAGGTGGTCAGTTTTGATAAGAGTAACACAGTGGCGTCGGTTTATCTTCCATGATGTGGAAAGGGGGGGGGGAGTGCATATGAATCGGAGGCTTGGGGAGGTAATGAAAAATTTGGACAATTATTTTCTCTATAAGGCTATAGAAATACTTAAATATTTCATTTGAGTGTTATTTATATATATACAAATTAAATTGTATGTTTGACCCACGCAAATGTATAACAACTGTATAAATGTTTAAATGACTTTTTGGTATAAATAATAAGGCTCGGATATTATATTTAACATTATATTTATAGAAACTAGCACGTCTATAATTCTAAAGATTAAGATATTTGATTTTTTAATAAATTAATCTTTTTCTCTGAACAGAAAGCGGATGATTACATTGATCACCTCTCTTGCTAAAACGTGTGTGTGTGTGTGTGTGGGGGGGGGGGGTTGTATATTTACCCCATTCTCGTCTTATCGATACCAGGGGGGATGATAGGGATATATGTACCCACTGTTTAGCAAGGGGGGAGAGGGGAGGGATTATCAATGTTATCATCCCCCCTGAAATTCAGAGATTATTATTTATATATTCCAAATGAAATATATAAATAATTAGAATGTTACAGTTTGGTTCAATTTATGAGTCTACTAGAAACTATTATAGAGTTAAACCTGATTTAGAATAAACATATACTGGGAACATAATACCGTTTTTTTTAAACCTTATACTTAATTGTAATAAATTTTAGATGTTGAGAATGACATACCACAGCTATCAGTATTATACTTATCAAGGTAGACATCGTGATCATTTGACTGGAGATGTTTAGTTTAACATGCAGATATTCCCTTTCACCTTTCATATACATTTTATCTATTTATCTTTAAAAAAAAAAAAAACACGAGGTTTTCAGGGTCGTCAATATAGGGGGGATGGGGGCTATATATCTCCCCCCCCCCCCCACTTTTTGCAAGGGGGAATGGTCAGTGTTATAATCCCCCCACTTTCCAGAGAATTATATATATATATATATATATATATATATATATATAGATAGATAGATAGATAGATAGATAGATAGAGAGAGAGAGAGATTGTAAATGAAATATAGATTTGAATAAACTATAGACAGGCTCCATTTATGAGTTTACTGTGAAATATTATATTGAAATGTATTTGAAATGTGATTAAGTTATATATTTGAAATGTGTCATACAGATGCCAAAAAGGTATATATATATATGTGTGTGTGTATGTGTGTGTGTGTGTCGGCGAGTCATCCCCACACCCAGGAAGAAAAATTGACGCCACTGGAGGTTTTTTAATTTATTACAAAGCTATCGGCACATCTATGAGCACTGTCAACTCGGCAATGACGACACGCAGCCACAGGAAAAAACCCTGTGAACAGAACTTCTAGATCTCATCAAAAGCTTAGTATTTCTGACATTACCGGTCGATGATGTCATACTTGCTGCAGCAATACATAACAGGATCTGGTCTCTGTTGTGGATGCAATGCTCCCATTACATAACAAACGCACGTACTTAATAGCTTACCTTATGGTAATAGATTACCATATTCTTCAGCCTCGTTTGTATGTTTAACACTGGTATGTCCATTTAAAGATTTATCTACCCTGTTTCAGGCACATTCCTGTTGTTGCTCAAGCTTATTGAACATTTCACTACATAATGCAACCCAGAAAATGATATCATGTCTGACAAGTATTCAGTTTTATTAACTTGTTCCCATTCCAGGCTCCAGATGGCACCACCATTCATTGAAGTTCAACATCATTTATTTGCTGCTTAACCGCTCCTCTCATGGCTCATACCCACTCTAAATTGACAAAGTAGTTGTTAAAAAAATAGCTAACTATAATTATGCATTCAAAAGAATGCAAGCCTCCGCCATGTTTACATTCATGTATTCGTTCCATATTTGACAGGTTCTTATATGTATAAGCAAGGGCGTCAATACAGGGGTGGGATATATACCCATCCCCCCACTTTTAAGCAAAAGAGGGTCGGGGGCGGGGGGGGAGGGGGAGGGGGGGGGGGTCAATGTTATCACCCCCCCCCCCCCTTTATTTTCAGAGAATCATATTCATTTATTTGAAATGCAATATATCAATAATTGGAATTATAGACCTACGTTCTATTTCTGAGTTAACTATGAAATATTACGTGTACATAAACCTGGATTAGAATAAACATATACTTGACACATAACGCTTTATTTTTTTCTTAACCTTATACTTAATTGTTATATATTTCAAATGTGCCACACAAACAATGAAGTATATATATATATATAATGTATGTGTGTGTGAGTTGTCCCAAGTTGTGTTAACCCACGCCTACATGCGAGTCATCCCCCCCCCCCCCCGTCAAGTTTTCTTTTAAAAAAATTGGTCCAATAACAGGCTATGTAAAAGACATAACCAGCAGGAAGGGACAGTGTGTCATACAAGCTCTGTGAGCTCTACACTTGTTCATCTGGTGACCATTGTGTAAACCATAGTCATATGGATATCATGTTTTGCAAGAGGCTACAATAAATGTGACATTATTGGGAGCTGGGGATGAGACGTGGGATGATACATTTTACCAATGTTTATTATATCCAGTACACTTCATTATAATTATTGTTTATAGTGTTCCATAATGTATTGCTGGTCCTGGGACCTACATCTATATACATCATTATACATCTGTATACATAATTATACATATATGTATAAATTAATTGTAAATAATAATAATAATAATAATAATAATCATAATAATAATAAACAGTTTAACAATATTAATGCTAATAATATCATTGGTAGTGGTTTCGTTATGAACTTAATGATAAAAGCTAGAAAGCATTCAGAGACCGCATACGAGTTCCTCCGCCACCATTAGTAGGTCCTTTATCAAACGGTGTTGTGTGCTCCATACCCGGTCACAGAGAATTGATATGAGCCAGAAGAAATGGGTCGCGGTTAACTTACTCAATTAATACATCACAGGTCGGCTCTGTCCCCAGTAATAGGCGGTTTTGATTAGGGAACAATTGTGTATATTGCAGCTGCTGAAAGAAAATCATGCTGTTTAGATATTTTCAATAAAAGATTCCTCTAATCCCGGTGAACGACGATGGTTTCACCCTGCACCGGCACAAACAAATAGATCTCTCTCCCAGTGGCAAAGAAACCTTCAAACAAAAACGTATTATTATTTTCTCGTATAATCATCAAAACTTAAAACAAAATCCAATCTTTCAATTGGCATTTTCTTATCCTCAATATACTTTCATTAAATTCCTTTATAACATTCCGAGTTAAGATGCTATATAATAGAAAAGCAACCAAACAATGACAGTAAACCTGAATTTAAAAGAAGCATCGCATGTCTCGGGAATGAAAAGAAAATAATTGATATCCTAGATCTGGTTTACCATTCATTCTGACACAATGTGGTCAATTGGCTTTTTTTGCGACGGTTTCAAAATCGCGATATTCGCAAAAAAAAAAAAAAAAAAAAATCGCGTGGATAAAACACCTGATCTACAAAAGTGAACGGTGATTTGTAATAAATAGCTTCAATGACAGTTAACGTGCGTTATCCATGCGACCATGCATGTAGGTTTATCAGTCTAAAAACAAAAAGACTGATATAATAAATAATGACATATATTTTATGTTACCTTTAAATCAAAGATAGACTTTACAAATAATATGAAAGTTTTCATACTATCTGCCATTTTAGGGAACAAGAAATTATACTCGTTGTGGTGGGTCCCGTCATATTGTCAAGGTCACGCGGGTATATTAAACAATGTGATAATGGAGATACTATGTGTAGGTTACTGCATGGTAAAATCGCGAAATTTTGATCCTCGGGGAAACAATTAAAAAGTAAAACTCGCGAAATATTTATATACTAATCAGTCAAAGCTCTTTTACCTTGAACAACTGTCAAAGTTTACTTCTTAGTTTCCTGAATTAATGCTAGATTTTTAAGTTATGTGAAAAATGCATCAGTCAAAGATAATGGTTGGTAACTTGGTAACTGATTTATTTCTGATAGATCAAATATTATATTGTATCTATGTATGTGAATACATGTGTGTATGTGCGGACCTTTTGTCATGCTGATATATAGAGATCACCCTCCCCCGCATCCAGTACTCCCGGTCCTTCCAGAATTTTCCTTAGTCTAATAATGATCAAACTTTTCAAAACATAATCATGAAAGTCCCATCACTTAGACTTATTTCAATATTTCGTCAGCTCCGAAACGAAGGCTTGGTCATAGAGATGAAATTCGCTGATGGTCTTGATCTTAAATAGAACGTTATTTTTTCTGTATGAGTCCGTATAACTTACAGAAATATTGTCAGTTTCTCGAACTCCGTTTTATTTCAGTGCCCTCGAACCAAAGCCTAATTAATTTGGAATTTTATATGATTATTTATTTTGTACTGTATGGTAATTTATTTTATACTTAATGGTATTTTTGTTACTGAATGGAAGGTACTTGTCTTATTTTCTAAGAATGTAAATTACAGTAGCCGGCCATTACGGATATTTTGCTATCTTGATAAAAAAAACTCTTGTTTACACAAAGATTCCATGTGTAAAAAAATAACGTCATAATGAATGATCATTTTATAAGTCTAGTCACTTCAAAGGGTCGGGAAATTGTCAGAATGTAGCGAATACCCCTAAAACAGTTTACAACTGGTTGACATGTCACTGGCTCAGTTGATGGGAACTGTCTGAAACGGTGCCAGTGCAAAGAAAGCCCTTTGGATAAAAACCATGCAGAACGGAAATTGGCTGATTAAAATCACTTATCCCGTTATCAGCTCAATAACAACTGCTTGGATATGTATGTGAAATAAAAAAAAATTAGTACCTGTATTCTTTTAATAGCAGTTTTATGACGTTACCTGGTATGGACAAATATTTGGACTTGCTCTTGTGAATGGTGTCTTTGTTGGCCACTTGTGTCTACATTTGCGCACTCGCCCTGTAGGGGGTAGCGAGGGCAGGTATGTTGGTATGATAGGGGGTGAGAGGTCACGTGGAACGGGCCCTGGACGTGGTCACAACCCCGTGGTGACAGTAGCGGTACCGGTAACGCGACCACACCGCACCGGGTCCTGGGGTGTATACTTGTACACAACAAGGGTGAACTCCCTGCCTTGTTTCACGTATAAATATCAGTATAAGTATTTTAAGTACCCGAAACGCACGTTACAATAATATGTAATACAGTACTTTAATAATGAATCATGTGATAGCATTAAAACATTAAAAGAAAAAATCGAATAGTGATAAAAAATGACTTTGATGGAGCTATATTAAAATGAAACAATAAAACGTGTCAATAAACGTTATTACCTTTTCTGATACAACCTGGAATTACCCTCCATATTTTTCTGTGATAAATTTTATAATTTTCGAAAAAAGATGTTTATAATTTTATTTACTGAGCAGATGTAAGGTAAGCACCTCATGTTTGTTCTATACACACGCGCACAATTATGCATACATACATACATAGACACACACATATGTATATATATAAATACATATGTGGAAAAAAAATGTCTTATAGCAGAACAAAACAATGCAAGTGTAATTATATTAATTATTGTATTACAATCCTCTTTCAAAAACAGATGGTTCATACGGCACTTCAACAGTTAATTACAGTTGTAAATGATAACATATATCACGTGCTAAATCTTCAAAGAGTAGGTTTTACATACATTCTTCTTTAGGAACCCATAGTTATCAAAGGGGGGGGGGGGGGGTTATGGTCGCCACTATTTACATCTCCGCGTGTGCACTAAGTCAGAAACATTGGAGCTCCGGCATTTTCCACTACATTCCATGTACTCCAAGGTCACATATTTAGTATAAGGTCGTGACGTCAGTGACGGGTGGAGTCGCCAAGACCCAGCGAGTGATCGCGAGTAATTACAAATTATAGGTTGTTAAGTGATATAGATTGGATGCTCAACTATCTCAGATTATAGGACGTCATAAATAGAGGAGCAACCATACATCCTAACAAGGCAGCCTGTTAGGAGAAATATGTGGCTTGGTCGCCACCTTTCTTTGGAACGCCATTTTAAAATATGACAAGTCATCACAAGTTAAGTAAAGCTGAGATCCCTGATAATCCCAACGGCATGAACAGTCGAATTTGCAGTTACTATTTCTGAAAACTCGACCAATGTTACAAACAGTCATGTACTATGGTTTGCAGACACGACTAAACCAGTGTCAGCCTTCCCCTCCCAAAATTGATTTGGTAAACTGCTAGCATGATGGGAGTACAATGTATATTACTCTGATTTTGTTTCCAGTTTCACATCTTTGAAGCAAAACTCGGCTGTTGGGAAATCCAGATGTCAAATGTCTTGAAGGACAATGTTCACAAATGCATTATATTATTAATTAAACAGTATTCTGGCCATCAAATATAAGCAGAGTTTACTAAAAATAAAAAAAAATGCTTGAAATTATGAAATAAGGCATAACCTGAGTCAAATCTGCACAAAAGGCGGGGGGGGGGCACGATACACCATATTAAACTGAGGCACACAAACGGTTATGCTGTTTTACGTATGTGTAAACGTGTTGATAAGATAATATATAATTACAAAAAACATAAGTAAAATGTAGAAATTTATTTTGATCCTGACATTTATACTGAGAGACGGATGGTTAGAAAAACAGATAAAAAGCACAATAATTATTGTGGAAAATGGACAAAAAGAACAAGTATTTAGGATAAAGAGAACAAAGAGTAAACTGGCAAATGACTATGCTGGAATATTGATCAAAATATTAGATAAACTCGACAAGAGTTGGAAATCATCTTAAGCAACTTGAATAGGACACTCCAATAAAGTATAAAAATTGGCAAAATAATGATAATAATAATAAAGATTACTGCAATTTACATAATTAGGTTTTTAACTTGGGATAGTTGATGTATATATTAAACACAATAAACATAAGATTTTACACAATAAATAGTACTGTAATCCATATAGTAAGTTGTACATAATGAATATCCAGACTTAAACGTACCATAAATTGACTCTAAGACCGAGACACATAGTATCTTGCTACAGCTCTCGATGTCGGGAAGGCCACTTTGCTTTCAGACTTTTCATAGTTTGCTTTCCTTGCAGCGGCACTTCCGTGACATTAAAACAAGTTATAGATTCCACTATCGCGCTGTTTAATTAAAAAGACTTCCAGTGCCCATTTGTTGTAGACACACCCAAACGGGTTTAAAAAAATTACCGACAGAAGACAAAGGCTGTAAGTTTACAGGTAAAGCTGACAGTTTATGTGACCTTGAAAATATTCAATGGAAGGGGAGCTGTATTGCATGGTGTACCATTAGGATTTGTCCGTCCAGGCAAGTTTTTGTGTCTCCATACACGTCGGCTCGGAGGGTTATGACGTTTAACAATTCATAATATTATATCGGTTCTTGTGTCGACGTGGAAACGTGCAGCAGTACTTAAATACATGTACGTGTTTTGCAGTTATAGAGGGGAAAATATGAACCAGACGATGCAAAAACAGTGAGATTATAGCACATATTGTACAGATCATATTACATATTGTACAGATTACATTATATATTGTAAAAGATAACGTTACATATATTACGGATTATGGTACATTTTTTCCAAACTGATTACATATTTTACAAATTATATTATATGTTTTACAGATTATATCACATACTTTACAGATTAAATAACATAGTTTGCAGGTTATTTTACACATTAAATAGATTATAATACATATTTTTCAGATTATATTATACATATACAGATAATATTACATATCCTAGGTCTTATTACTTAGAGCGCAAAGCCCGCTAGAAATGTTCTTCTCAATTGCTTTTGCTTGAAAGAACCAGAACAACTTGACTTGAGTAACCAGTACACTTAAACTAAATATAGGGAGGGATATTAAAAGACACCGTGTATATCACGAGAAATACCGAGGTTAACCGTCTGTGTAATTACTAGTCGTGTACCCGCTGGCTGCGACGAAGCTTGATCAGTGTCGTGTTTTTCGTAAGGAAAGTATAAAACCCGATGCAAGACGGTCACCTAAGGGTAATACTTTCGGAATGCATGTCCAGGTGTAAATATAATCTCAGTTCAAGACATCAACTGTAAGGATAACGCTCATTCATATATATATATATATATATATAATGTTTTATGTCTGTGAGTGTGTGAGAGAGTTTATGATTACTGTTCATGTTTAACAGAGAGAGAAAGAGAGAGAGAGAGAGAGAGGTGGGGGGGGGGGGGGGCCTGTATTCGAATCATAATTAATACATTATCCTAGCTTTATTATATGCATGTCATAAAGGTATGCTTGTGTGCGTGTGTGCGATGGAGAGATTTTACGTTAGGATTACTATGTGTACTTGTGTTTTCCTTCGTGCGATTATGTTCGTCTGATTAAGTGTGGCAGAAAGGTGATATTACTATAATCAGTAGTTGGTGGTCTTGTTCTTGCCAAAAGCTTTCTGATGCTCATTCCCGTTATCAGGTTAAACTCATCTTTCTATTACACCAAGTCATATATACAGACCACAGGCGCTTGAATCGCTATTTGTGTTGATCTTGGTTTAAATAGTGTTCAATTTACCTTAACAACAATCCCCTACCATTTAATGAGCTTTAAACCATGTTATATCGTTTGCCGGTACTTGTTTATATAATAGATACACAAGGCCGGCATCCAAGTCTGCGGACGAGTAGGCGATGATACAAGAAATCAATGGAAATTCCCCAATATTTCAAAGATTTTCGAGGGAAGAAACTTACAGTGGTTAAATGGCCAGTTCTTCTTTCTATAAAAGCATCAACAATTCCAATACACACAGTGTACCACGTGTAATGAGCTCTTATTTGTAACTAGTCTGCATCCATTAAGCAGCTGTTACCCCAAACAAGGAAATCCCCATGTGTCTTGGTCAGCAGTAAGGATTCCACCCTGGAACCTAACACCTGATTGGTTGATAATGATGGAAAAAGTAATCTGGGATAAATCTGTCTGTTCGTCGCTTAATGGATACAGACTCGTCTGCAGACTTGGAAGCCGGCCTTGTGTATCTATTATATAAACAAGTACCGGCCAACGATATAACATGGTTTAAAGCTCATTAAACGGTAGGGGATTGTTGTTAAGGTAAATTGAACACTATTTAAACCAAGATCAACACAAATAGCTATTCAAGCGCCTGTGTACAGACAAGCACGGTAATGCAAGTCCTATAATTTGTGTGCGTTTGTTAGTCATGATGCGGCTTACAGACTGTTATTATGTTATGTCTAGCACACCTTATCTCACATATACGTATATGAGGGATTCTACACTACACTGAATTCCCCGTAACTACGTTTCTTTCTGTTCTGGTATACATGTAGGTGTGCTACATGAGGGCTAACCAATGCATACACACGCACACACACAACAGTGACGTTTTATTTCAATATTCAATGGTCCAGCTGAAAAATGACCAACTACATGTAGTAATATTACATGAAGAACAAATATATCAACAAAAGGGGGATACCGCATGGGGACGGACGTACCTGTAGCTAATAAAATACGTCATGTCTCCCTTATACACACATACACAAACATATATCTCTTTTGCGTGGACTGTAGGTTAAATACATAACATGTACATTAACATATAAGAACAGTTGGACCAAATGGCAACATATGAAAATATCAACGCAATATATGGATTTAACTCTCCAGGGTCCCACTACCCAAACCACAGAGTGACGTTACATTCCTCGTGACCATGTTTGTTTTGACTCGTATCGCCTTTATGGAGGCGCTGACCATGTGATCAGTCAAGTGAATGACCATCGTCTACTATCAAAGTCGTTGACCAGTGGTCATAAAGCATACTTCCGTGTCAGGTTACACCTTTGATGAATGTATTGTTAACTCTAGGTCATTACCATGGCATCTCGTGATACCCGGGTTTACAATGACGCCAGCATCAGAAAAAAACGTTTTTTTCTAATTCTTCTCTGTTGAAGATCATGCTATACGTCCATGGAGGTTCCTTATAAAGATGGACGGACCTCAGGCGGACCTCTCTGTTCCCATGGCGCGTACGTTAGTGTATATTGGTGATAAAACAGTCGCCATAGAAACACTTTTATGCTCCACGCTATTATTTTGTGCAATACTTATAATACGTTTAAATATTTTATTCATAATCGACATCACACTTTTATCAAATATCAGGTTTTATCTCCGTCATTTATCGTCATTTCTTGTCATTGACAACGGCACAAAAGTTACCTTTACCATATATTGGATGTTTTACACTTCCCCCACGTTTGGATAATTTGTTAACATTTTTCTGCATAAAAAAACTGTAAAAAATAGGGCTTACGGTACGCATTACATAATTTTGGCCTGGTTAGAACAAAAAAAAAAAAAAAAAAAAGATAAAAAAAAGCACGACCATTCATAATGAGTGAACAGTTATTTAAATCGTGTATTTAAAATTTATATTACGTGAATAAGACTTTCATATGTCAACAATTTTAGAATATCCTCAGAGATTTTCTACAGTTTGGGTTCAAAACATGATATTACCCATAATTATTATGAAATTTATATAAATATTATGATAATTAAATGAATATATAAAACAAATACACAATCATCAACGTTAAATCTTATAAATGCTAGAATATATTATTTCTTGCGTCAATGTGTCTGTACTTGGACATAAAGGTTTCTGTCCATTCCTAATAAGAGGGGTCCTCCGGGGACAACCCATCGTGTCACTGCGGGCCTCACCATTGCTTGAACTCTGTGATCAAGTACAAATAAAAGGGGTGGCGCTTATTAAAAATACATAACAAGACCTGTAATAACACTAGCCCTCGACAATGCTGGAATGTATTCAGTTATTGTCGTCACTAAGTATAGGCGGTAACCGTTTGTCAGTCCAAAATAGTGCACAGAGAACACTCGTGCATTAAGTGGGAGGGGGTGAGAGGGTGTACTGATACCTAGTAACAATGATAACAGACTCTCAAGGTGCCACGCGTCATCACACACAGATGTGTTCTTATTTTTAGAGGTCCGGTTTACAGAAAATTCGAGGTTATCGGCCGTGTGGTCCGCAGCGAATGCGTCAGTGGCCCCAGTTGGCTGATTATCAGGACACTCAAAGTAATTCAAGAACATTCCATCCTCATCTTAAATCTAAATATCAATATATTTCATTTATATATGTAAACATTAGTATAGTTTAATGTCCCTCCCCTTGATATAGGACGCCAGTGTTAATTGGTTTATTTGTGTCCAAAGCTCCAATTTACCATTATTGGATAAAGGTTTAATAAAAAATATACCTAAAGGCCAATGACTGATAAACAGTAAGACAAACATACTTGTTTCAATTATTCAGATCAGTTCAATATCCTTGAATTAAAGGTAATCATAACAACTTGCTTGACCAGAAACGATACTTTTTTTCTACAAATGACATGGACATTGTTTCGGGGGGGGGGGGGGAGGGTAGTAGAACATAGACCCCTTTATAGACAACGTACCTGTCTAGCTCTCTATTTATAGCTTAATAAAACGCACCCTTTTCAATATAGCGATTTCTAGATTATTCCGTCGTGTACATTATTTATACTTTCTTCACATTGTTCTAAATAAGTTTTTAAATATCCGTCTCATGTCCAGTAATTTTAAGATGTCATATGAGTAAATTAAAATAATGTATGTAGTATGTTGTTGAACTATTGTAAATGAGGATCAGGTGACTAAATTTCAAATATAAAATAAAAAACAAAGCCTAATGAGGCTTTACATTGATATGTTATAACCGTGGTTAATAGGTTACCGGGGTATTATAAAGGAAGAGGATTTATATAGTCAGCATGAAATAAATAAAGTGCCCTCAGTTTTTTTGCGAGATAAACTGTTTAAATTGTAAAACCATTATAGACAGGTACCCATGCCGGCAACATTCGTTTAATTAATGTCCTTATTGAAACGGCAATTTGGCTTTTCTTTAAATTTTAGTTCCTCTCGATTTCATTTTAAATGAAGGTCCGCAAGAAGCTGCCTTTGAGAAAATAAAGAGATGTCATCCACTCCTCTTCCCGTCAATCATCCACACATGACGAATAAAACTGCAAAAAAAAACAAAAAAAAAAAAACAAAAACAAAAAACAGCTACAGAATAGTGGTGAGTTGTTAGGTCCGAGTACGAATAATTATAGCTTAATGAAAATTAGTCCTCCATATTTACCTTCAGAATATGAGCGATAATCAGAAAAAAATAATAACTAACACAATACCTCCAACCGAAGTGCACATTGCGCAGACTCGGAATCACAAGAGAAGGATTTGCTGTTTAGGGATTGTTGGAGTCAAAATCTGACCCCTACAATGCATTGGGGCTTCTAAATACACCAGGTATAAATGAAGTAAAGAAGACAATGTAGTCCGTTTATTATAAAAATTGTTTCAAGGCAAATTTCATTAACAATGGATGTTTATGTGGTAAGGACTTTACGGAATAAGTAATACAGGTGTTTCCTTGAAATGTTACAAATTTTGATTTTGGGTTTGACAGTGGAGACAAGTGGTCCCGGCCGTCCCACAGTTCCAAGATAGAAGAGACATGACATCTAGCGGAAATGTGGCCGCTCATGCAAACAACAATTATTCCAGTCTCAATAAATGTATTTTTAAACAACAAACAGTGCTCTTATCTTTTCGGAAGACGTAATGCCACATGCTATAACATTTGACGTGTATAAACGTTACTTCAATTTTTTTTACATTTCGCAGATTCCCTTGAAGTCTATCTCATCTATCTTGAAGACACCATCCACTTACCATCTAGGGGATTCTTTTGAGGCATTTGATAGAGCACCTTTTCCATCGATAAAGGCACCGTTTCAACCCTGTCTCGTTGATGTTTTATTCATGTGCTTTGTAACACTGGTCGCCAACTAATTTTTTGTAAATTATAATATTATATAATAATATAAAACTGTTAATAAGTTTATTATGTCATAATGTATTTTTTAATATTGTACAATATTTATAATAGTACACAATAATTATAATTATAAATATTTTATAATAATTATGACATTATAATCAAATACTCATTTCTTCATCCGGCTGAAAGCTCCTGAATAACATGTTTTTCCGGCATATCTGCAAATACCGCATTTTTTGTTTACCTTCTGCTCAAATCCGAGTCATGAAAATAAATAATTAGACATTACGGATGCAATAATTTACGGTCACCGTTAAATATAACCATTAAGACCCACAACCTTTAATATGAACGAATTCCGTACATTGAGAAGAGACAATAACGAATATCATGCGTATGCTTCGTCTTTTATCCACTATATAAATGATGCGACATTAGAGAATTCCGAAATTGTAACACAAACGCCATTAATCTGTCACATTACTCATCGCGGGACGCAGGTACTGCAAACGCACTAGAAAAAAATGCATTGATTTACTGAAAGCATATCACAAAGGGCCATTCTTATATGCTGACGTAATCTGGGATAAGACATACTAATTCCGTTTTATTAATGACCCACACACTCACGGTGTTCAGTTATGCCTTGTCACACTTAGAATTCATGATCGTTTGCAATAGAGGCGTAAAAAAGAACCTGCGTTGCTTTTGTTATTTACGGTACCGGATGTTCTGTTGTCTTTTTGTGCATTGTCCTGTTTGTACATTTGTTAATGAACCGTCATAAAGCCCAGACGGTGAAAAAAAAATCTTGTTAAGAAAATTCGGTCATGGTCCTTGAGTTCTTATAGATTTGATTCTATAAACCGATTTTTCAAATAGGCAAAATACATGCCAATCTAATGCCCTAAACATGTGCTCTTTGGGTCCTCACAATGTTTTATAGTTTACTAAACACTTTTCGATTAAAAGAAAGGTAATCAACTGCTCTCATGGACAAGGTGAGAAGGGTGGACAATAAACAATTCCTACGTTTATATATCAATACAACATGAAGTTCTTACATTTATTTATACAAATTTAATAGAAACTTCTGCATAATATATCTTACACCCGACATTTCTACTGAAAGTTACAATGTGTTCAGTTATGCGGGCAGAAGTGCTTAATGCAGTTGTGTAAAAGAAAGAAAATACACACGCTCAGTAACTAACGCATACATGCAAAATCCTAAGACGGTCATGGTAGGATAGTCACAGAGTCATTTTCTGGACGGACTGTGTAAAAAACGCAAAATGACAGAAACCGGTACGCGAATTGTGCAGAGTGTTAACCTCTTCACTAAGTATTTTTTACCGTAAATACCCAAATATGTTTGGTCATGGGCATTTGCCTGTCGTGACTCGCCATGCATGCATCTTTTAGTTTTCAAAGTAAGGTGAATGCCATCACAGCAGGATGGTTTTGTAAGATATAATCATAACATTTATAGAGTATACCATTGCTCATCCTTGTTACATCCAATCTCTGATTTCTTTAATTATCCGATAATTAAGAAACACAAGGAATGATTTTCAATAGACCTACGTAAGCATGAGAAGAGGGAATAATAGATCAGTGAATTATAATAGCTATCAATTATTTCTACACAAAGGGAAGGCAAATAGTTAAATATTAGGTACATAACACTAAAATCACAACGCATAATCACCAGGTCTGCCGTATGCTCTAACAAAGCCTGTCATTCATATAAATATAATCATATATCACTGTGCTCCGAGACACATTAATGACATACTACTTTTGGTTCATCAAGCAGACAAGCAGAGAAAATGTTTGTGAATTGTGACGTTAGACCTTTTAATAAAGTTTAAGTCACCCGAAGCACATTACAGCTTCTGATGTTATATAAAACATGTTCGGTTTTGTTCTAATTGCGATTTATATGCTAGAATGAGGACACACTGATTTCTTTGGGATATGTATGGTACCAGTTCACCTACCGTAAAGATCGTAATCATGCATGCCTCGACTGAAACATGATATTATTTTTTTTAAACGTTTATATATATGTATATATATATATATATATATAATTAAATATTATTACTTTATTATTCATGTTTCGCGAACATTGATATTTTGATATTTAGAGAATGAAACATTATTAGGTTTGTTGTCTCGACACCATTCATTACCCATTGTTTGTTTGTTTGTCCGAAAACTGCCAGTTAAAGGAATTCTATTAAAAAAAAGTAATTCCCTTTAATATTTTTCTCTGGAAGTGTTGCCCCGTACCGACTGGGACCAAGACGTTTGGCGACGTCATCGATGATGTATAATTGTCCAGAGGAGCGCAGCCAAGGTACATGTCATATGAAGAGTCATATGAGAATCAGAAACTGATTAACCCTAGTTTAATGTTCAAATAAATTTTATACTTCGCACAAATTCTAACACTCGATATTTCACATTACAGGCGACGCTTTTTTGTCTTTTTTTTCCTCCTAATTCTCAAGACCACTTTTTTCAACCAAGGATAAAATAAATATTTAGAACTGAACATGAATGTGCAAGATGTTTGAACTCAGAAATTATAGCGACGTGAGAGAATTCTTAGTGTCAGTCTTAAGTAGCCCTGAACTCCATAAAGAATAAATGCCTAATTTTTTTTAAAGTCTGCCTTCATGTTCATCGGTTTAAAAGATTTATTTCTTTCTTATGCAGCACTTAAGGGGTAAATATTTACATAATTCATATTTTCTTTAAGAGTTAAACGACATCCGAGAAGGGGTTATACAGGACATCTCAGTTTTGCCTGTAGCATTCAGTGGTTGTCATGTTTGGTGGATGTTACTGGGTCAGTTTACTACAATCAAGGGCCAAAAGTCCCTCAGTGGAAAGAAACAAAGTTCGGACGTACACATGAATGAAAATAGAAATTTTATTCTTGTACTTTTACATACATAAGCAGATACACATACATATAGCTTGGAGGACAAACATACATACAAAACATACAACCTTTAATAGATGTAATAGGTAATATATGTCGTATTTTAATACCACGTAATTCAAGGCTTGGATAAAAAGTCTCTGTACCACGTTACTATGGACTGTAAGTCCATTAAAATATCAAGCGTCCTCAGACGAATTCTTCAGCAATAAAGATGGTTAAAAATATGAAAGAATGCGGTTTGTTTAGCGTGTACAGTGTCAATTCATACATCTCTGAGACCAGGCATTCTCACGGCTTATTAAGCATCCAGGAACCCTAGGGTCAGGGAGTACAGCTAGACTCCGTGAGGACGTAAAGTGTCACGCTCCGGGGGTCGGAATGTGGTCGAGGCAGCAGAGGAAATTTGTGGTTCTTCTTGTAAAAACACGCTCAGCAAACCGTGAATCCTATCACATGCCGCACAAGGACGTTCCATCCTCAGTGATAATAACTCTTATGGGTTTCTTCCAAACCGGTTTATTTTGTATTCATCCAGTTTTTAGTACCAGGAATTTATTATGGCACCTTGTCACATACAGCTAGATCATAATGCAGTCATAAGATTTTTTGTTTAAAGTTTACCCTCGATAGTTTTATTAACCAGTCCTCAGAATTTTATATTCACTCGTATGTTTGCAAATATTTTGCAAATTATTTGACACAAAGCCCAAAAACACTAAAAGCCCTAATACTAGAAATTTGCACCCAGAGAGCGTAGAATTCCACCAAAACAGCTCATTTCTCCCAGATGGCATTCTCAGAAATGCAGCATATTTCCTTTTACAAATCCTGGATCCAAATGGTGATCCGTATCAACCCCAAAATTTAATCAATTGTTCAAAACCCTTTAGTAATTTTTGGAGTCATTTTGCTCGTAAACAGACAAACAAACCAACGCCGGCAAAAACAAAGCCCCTGGTTGGCGGAGGTAATAATTAGAGCGCACGCCTCCGCAATATAACCCACTGAACCACCTTACATAAGATTAAGGAGTCTTATACATGTTCTGATGTGTATAGTATATAGGAATGTATGCTATTAACGCAGTATTGGTCTAGTGACTGGTCTATTGTATGATGCAGTTTTATTCAGAGTTACATTTAATCTTTTTTTTAAAATATGGCTCATTCTTGTTTTCTAGTGGTATGTTGTTATCGTAATGTGTGTGAGTAGTAGACTTCAGTATTACATGTACTGATCTTAACCTAAATTTCCATTAAGCCCGGTACATTACATATCTTTTTAATAGTTATCTGACATTAAATGCCCTAGTATGAAATTGTTGTCATGTATGTATATCTTTTTGGATAATTGCTTGTCAACACACACAATGCTGTTTTATTCATTGGCATAATAAAGATATCTTATCTCTTATCGTATCTTATTCCAGTCAATAAACAAAAAGCGACCTCAATTTCTTGCCGTGAGTCCAAGAAAAACGTTTCAACAATTTGTAGTTTAATCATCACGTTCTGCCTTTTTTGTTCTAAACACAGGGTCGTTCCTATGACGACCACCATGCAGAGTCTATTAATAACAGAGTAATAGAACTTTTCCAAAATGTCCCCAGTACAATTATATAGAGATCAATTATATAATAGATTCAATCATAGTACAGTCTAACGCGTAAAAGTGACAATGTCACGCCGCTGCTTAAACGGCTCGATTGGTTTACCGACAAATACGAAACAAAATTGCTGTTTTGCATAACGTTATTCGATGGCTCACTGCCATCATAGATGTAAGAAAATGGTTAAATTATCGACCTTTGCGTAGCGGCGTTCGGCTGGAGAAAATTAATTTAAAGGACCAAAGTGTCATGCGAAAGTCGGTGAATGTTCCTTTAGTATCATATACCCGAAAGTATTAAATTCGCTCCCTACTTAACTTATTAAACTCTCCTACTCAAATAGCATTTAAAACTGATATCATTCGACAGTCTTCTGGTCATTCATTTGGTTTGTATTTTTTTAACGAATAACAATGGATAGATACAAGAAGGAGTAGTAGGTTTTTTTTCAAGAAATTACGCACTGTTTGTAGGTAAGAGTGCGTGCGTGTCTTAGCGATATGAGTCCGGCTGTAAAAATACCTTTATGATTATTATTATAAGTAGTAGTAGTAGTAGTAGTAGTAGTAGTAGTAGTAGTAGTAGTTGTATTATCATTATTATTGCTATTTTGTTTATGTTCATGTATAGTATGCAGTTATACACTTGTTGTAATACAATTCACTTGTGTATCATCGTCTGATACGTTTATTTGCAAAACACTTATCAGTGAGAATAAACAATGAAAATGTTTTGTGACAAAAGCTATGTTCTTAATTGATTAATTCTGTAAAATTGCCAACTGGCCAATTGCATAAATAGAATTGCATATATTCTGGAAACAAAGATTCGATCTGTATACTTTTGAAATAAATTAACTTAGCGAGCATTGCATGACCTTTTATCCTTTGCTGTGACATATTATATTGTCTATTCAATGTATATATTCCTCGAAGACCGTCCGCTACTATATACTTTCTAATCGTGGTAAACCAATGTTGATTTATTGGCTGTACAAGGATCTTGAAACAATCCGACCCTCCCAAGTTACGAAACAGTTCTGTTTAATATCATATGTACAGAGCGAGATTGAAACTGGCCGAGACAAGCTCACATCGCATCGAAAAAGGGGATGCAGAAAGTATAAAAATAACTGCATGGTGCCATGAATGCAGGTTTGAATATGACTGATATTGACTGGGCGAAGGGTGTTTAAGCTTTATTTAACAGCGACGAATTCACATCTAGGAGAGAAAGTATGTGAATTTAATTCCGCTACTCCAGAACAGGTTAAAATGTTGTCATCAGTTAATACGGTAACATTATAACATATGAAGGTACAATTTACATCGATATATTCGGATTGTTTACGGTAATAATTTAGGTTGACTATATAATCGGAAAATTTAGAAAATGTTATGACTTGTTTATTGAACTTTGTACCATGCAACCATAAATAAACACAGCATGTTAAATGTTTTATATTTTAAAGGCGCCATATTCTTCAGAGTCCATTAAATAAAATATTTACGACTTTGTAAGAAATTAATATATTAGTCTGAGTCGTGTATTCGTTTCACTAAATGATCCCGCGGAATTTTCCAGCGCGTTAAAGTGAAATTACCTAGTATGGATCGACTCGTAAATCAAATGTTCTTTTTCGTATACACGATGTGTGATACAATGTTCCTGCAGGGTCTTTTGATAGAGCAGTGTCATATCTCGGCTCACATTTTGTATTTTATGCCCCTTCTTTCCACCGTTATCTTGTTCATTATACTTGAAGGCTGTTTCAAAGACTTTCTGTGACATTCACATGCAAAATATTAACCAGTAATTTTTTCGGGAAAGTAAGTTTGATGGGAAAGAAGAAGAAAAAAATGCAGTAGAAGAAGAAGAAAAAGAAGAGAGAGAGAGAGAGAGAGAGAGAGAGAGAGAGAGAGAGAGAGAGACAGACAGACAGACAGACAGACAGACAGAAAGACAGACAGACAGACAGACAGAGAAGAGAAAGACAGAGGGACAGAGGGAGAGATATAGATAGACTTGCAGGCAGAGACAGACGGACAGATAAAACAGAGAGAGAGAGAGAGAAAGAGAGAGAGAGAGAGAGAAAGAGAGAAAGAAAGAGAGAAAGAGAGAAAGAAAGAGAGAAAGACAGATACGGGAGAGATAGACATGTAGGCAGAAAGACAGACATATGAGAGAGAAAAAATTATAAGCAGTTCTTTAAATAAAGCAAGGACTTTATTCCTCCTGAAGTGTAGGAGAGATAAAATATGAGATGTAAATGAAGATGGCTCCTTTTTACTTTTGGAAATTTAGATTTTAACTACCAGACATGAGTTATACCATGTACCTGCGGCCAAAAATTTTCCAAGAGGCTTCTTTGTCATTTTCCAACGATGTAAAATGCGCATAACACATTTCAACCGGAACTTTGAATAGTTTCTCAATTAAATAAGAAAAAAACATTTTACGACATACATGTTAACCGATTCCCCTTTTACGTCAATGGCCTCTTTAACCAACACGCCGTCTATCGTTTAAGAAGGTACCTCTACAATTATCATGCATGACATTTTTGTACATGCCCTAAGTACGACCACATCAGGTGTGCACCTGAAAATCATATACCTAACATATATCTCGCTATTGTGGTAGATTCTATATATAGAAACACAAAATATATACACAATATGAGGTTGACAGCTCTAGCAAATTTGTGGTCTGGTGTTATTCGGTGCGGGATTCTAACCGCACTTTATTACATATACACCTGTCTACTGTAAACGAAAGGACTACTTCTCTCCTGTCACCTGATGGGACTGTTATTTTGGTGAATATTAATTGTAATTTTACGTCACAGGCAGGGATGGGGCCAGGTACTTGTACCTGTACCTGTACCTAGGTACACATTTCAGAGTACCTGTACCTGTACCTGCCAGTCATGAGTAGGAAGTACCTTGTACCTGTACCTGTACCTGAAACGAAAGTACCTGTACCTGGTACAAGGTACACCAGGTACATTTTCATATTTTCATTTCTTTAAGTTTTTCCCTCTTTAAGTATTAAAATTGATTACCTGTAGTGTAAAATAATCAGCAAGCCATCAGTGTGATAATATATTTTATACTTATATTTAGAATTTTACTTTAGCAAACGACTTCAATATTGTTCGATAGAAAAAAAGGCACTTGTATATATATGTGAATTTATGCCGCTATTATTATCTTTAAAAACGTTTTGAAGTGATCATAAAATAAATGTACCTGTACCTGTACCTAAGTACTTTCTAAAGTACCTCTACCTGTACCTAGGTACTCTGTAAAAATCAAGTACCTGTACCTGTACCAGGCCAATTCACAAGTACCTGTACCTGTCATACGCGAGGTTAAAAGCTGGTTATGTCAATCTCTGCATGCTTGCACCTTATGATATTAAATTATTATGTGGCAAATGAGGGCTACTGGCAAGCACTTTCTTTTTGTAATGGAGATGTTTATATCTCCCGATCTGACCCATCTTAAGATCTGACCCGATCGTATATTAGGTCACCCATCTTTAAATGGGCGACCGATCTTAAGATTGGCCTGGCCCAATAACCGATTCTGATCTACCAATGTATAGATTAAACTTTGAAAGAAAAAAATAATATAAAAAATGATTAAATAAATTCTCCTGTATTATTATCCCAGTGTCAAACCAGTTTAAGACATTTGTATTTGTTTGTTTTATTGGTGATATAATATATTGATATTCAATGTATATATATATATATATATATATATATATATATATATATATATATATATATATATATATCAATCAGTGCCACTTCGAAATCTATAATTCCATGACCTTGAAGATCGGTAGATGGGTCTGACTCATCTTAAGACTGGTTTGGGCCAATTAATTTGGTATGACCCAGTTGGGTGATCCAATATCTGATGTCGGCCAATGTATCAGACCCATCTTAAGATTGGTCAGATCGGAATATGGCGAGGAACCTATACACATGACATGAAAGATATAGATACTTTCAGTGCTTTTAAAAAAAATACAAACTTACACTGTTAAAGATATACTGTGGTTGGCTTTATATTCGCGAGGCTACAATTTCGCGATTTCTCATTTTGCACGTTTCGCTAGGGTTTCATTTTCGCGATTGTACCAGAACTTATTAAATCAAAGATCAGTAGTATTCGTATTGATTTTAAATTTATAAAGCCTATAATGCCTCACTCATATCTGGTTCAGTCATTAACGTATGACACAGTCGATGTATTCCCGTGTTTTAAACTGGCTTTGGCCAGTTCCGACACCATGCACGGATTAGGTTTCTGATAAGATTGTTTCCAGAGTTGTAATTACTAATCTCCTTGTGCTAATGCATCATCCCTCTTTCTTATCTTGGTTGATGGGACATCTAATTCCGAGGGTTTCATATTCGTGATTATTTCATATTCGCGAATACCGCGAAATTAAAACCCTCGCGAACAAAATGGCAACCACAGTATTCAACAAAGGTTGAATAATGTTAATCTGCATGCAGTATTAATTATAAGTGATATTAGACACAGGCTAGTGGTCCTTGTTTACTATACTGACAGAATAATTTATGTTATGTTATGAGACCTACGTGAATGCCAAGTTTTGATTTATATTGCTGAGGCATGCAACACATACTGAGAGTACCGTTAATCATTTAATGATAGTTTATAACATACAGCCTACTTTCTGATAAATAAAGAAGGTAATTTTTGTAAATAGGACATACTCGGCATACCACTCAGCAAAGGGATGTCGCGTTATTGGCGACTGTATACAGTTTTCTTGCGTAGTACTGCCAAAACTAATTAATTACTTTGGGAGTTACTTTATGTTTACTGCCTATGTTATTCCCTTGACTTGTTTATTGTGATATTGGTATTACATTAAATTTTGTTACCTTATTATGTCGGTACATACTGACTATTTTGCGATCAATTATATTATGTTATATAACAATGTTAAAGTATGTGTTATATATTTCTGTATATATATATATATATATATATATATATATATATATATATATACACACACAGGCGCTTGAATCCCTATTTGTAATAAAGTCTTCATATCCCCAGTGTTCTTAAAAATACTACGAAAGAATCAGTTAAAAAAAAAAAAACAATAAAAAAACGGTCATACCATACTATCTATTATATTATGACTCGGAGAAAACCCCCGACCTTGGGCCCACGAGCCACTATACAACCCTCATAGCAACCACTCTCACAACAATCCTTACCAGGGGGGTGTTTACTTGAAGCATTTCTTTTAAATAGTATTAATCGTTAGGATATCACCATGCTTTTTTCATATATAACGGCTTAAACAGACGGGACCTGAGAATATGCTAAGGAATTAGAAAGGAGATTATTCTTAGAAATAACACAGGGGAGGATTCAAAGGAAAAAGAAAGTAGAGGATTCTATGAAAATGACAGAGGAGATGAATAAAAGAAATAAAAAGATCGAAGGTAACAAGAAACAACAGGATAGGAACCTAACAAAACAAAATGGTTATGATACTAAGAAATAAGAAGTCCTCTAGCAACACCAGACGGCTCAAATGACTCATCTTTAAATTTGACCTAGAATTTGTTTTTATACACCTCCCCTGAAGAAATGAAGTACCGATGTTAAATTCCTCTTAAGGTGTCCTGCTCGCTTGGCAAAAATTTAAAAAAAATCATAAAAATTAAGATCATGTAGGTGGCATCATAAAACTGGTGCAGCGGTTACAGATCATCAAGCTTATAAGATTTTTTTCTACTATAAATAGCTCTGTAGCCTTGAAAAGTAGGTCAAGGTCACCTATCTTTCATATTGACGAAGAGCTTGTTAATGCATCTGCACCGAAGAAATGAAGTTTCTGTGTTGACTAATTTTTTTTTATATCCCGCCCCTTTGGCAAAAATTGGTTAAAAAATAACGAAAAAATCGTTTAAAAAATTGTAGGTGGCTAAACCAAACTGGTGCAGCAGTTTCTAATCATAAATTCTAATAACCATTTAATGTTTCACACCAATCCACCGAATGGTTCCTGAGAAATTAGCTCATAAGATTTTTTCAATAAATAAATGTCTGTGAACTTGAAAAGTAGGTTAAGGTCACTGATCTTTGGACTTAATCAAGATTTGTTTATATGCGTCTGCTCAGAAGAAACGAAACGGCGCACCTGTGTTTCTTTTTAAGATATCCCGCTCACAAGCTAAAATGATAACGGACGCTGGACCGACGGACAGACGGACGGCATAGATGAGGACAATAGCCCGATAGCCGATATAGGCTGAGGACACAAAACAGACCATCGGCAACCGGGATAAACAAATAGAGTATAATATTCTTATTCATCTAAACACTTCTTAAAACAAGCGTTGTCATGATATGTGCTATTTAACTTAATGATTTATTTATTTTGTGATATACATCTATTCTACGTGATATACGTTCACGAATGTCTGTATGCATTCTTACCTATATATAGTAAACACATTCTTGGCACAAACATGGAATTCCTTTATTGAAAAGCGGGCAAATATTTAACCACACAGTTCAGGCCCTTTCAAGGACAAAACTACTTCTCGGTCCTTTAATTATCACACATTTCGTCATTACGCATTTTAACCGCAATAATGTGTAGGAGCAAATCATTTCTGCTGAACACATGACCACAAATGATCACATAAAACAGACCGCTTGCATAAACTGAGGCTCTCTATATGACCACAGCGCACTTAAAAGCTTCGTTTAAGTATACATAATTACCATCGAGGAGCATTTTATTTATATAAATGTTCCACCATAAAAAAAGTAAAGCTGAAAAGTGTGCCACGCTTTGGAATACATTATTTCCGGAAGGGACATTATCAGTTTTATGAAGGGGGCACCCAAAGAAAACACATTCGATTAACGTTATGACTTCAAGTAAATCACAGCAAAATTTTTGCTCAGATAAGTTAACTATTTTAAATCATCACTTTGAGTATTATTCCTTATTAATTGATTATGCCAATCCTCTCATATGTCAGAAGAAGAAAACTATTTATAAGATAAAATGTAACTTATGATTTATTTTCACAAACGTTCGATTTTCACCTTCCGTAAGCAGACTATGTATTAAACTTTAAATAGGTGATACCAATTTAATGATTATTCATCGCCATTAAAAACTAATATGCCAATATATAATATAATAAATGTACCTGGTTTTGAATGTCTTTACCATTCGCTGTGTCAGAAGAAACTAAGGAGAAATATATACTTTTTTATGTGGATTTTTTTGGTAAAAATGCCAAATATCAGTTGTCACTAGCGATAGAAGAGATGATATCGTATTGGCTGTATCCAGGAATTCCCGCCTACATCATTCCGATGGTGTCACTTATGCTGTATTAAAAACAGATATAACTCGACACGTCAGACCACCCAGCAACATGTAATTACTGGCTGAACAAACATTTTAGAGTACATACGGTTCATTCAAGTCTGAAGTGTAGTTTATGGTTCATTGGATTTTATTATAATTAGTTCTGCGGTTATTACTTATTCTTGTGGTCTTTACCGATGGAGAGGGTGAGACAAGAGAGAGAGAGAGAGAGAGAGAGAGAGAGAGAGAGAGAGAGAGAGTCCGATAGACAGATAAGAGATATAGACATGTAGGCAGACAAACAGACATATGAGAGAGAGAGAGAGAGAGAGAGAGAGAGAGAGAGAGAGAGAGAGAGAGAGAGAGGTATATGTGTTCATCGGCATTTTTATACTTCATTGTATTTAGTTTTGTTTTAGGGAATAACGAGAAAAATAATCAAAAGAGAGTGGGGGGGGGGGGGGGGGAAGCATGTGTATTGATGGTAAGTGAAGAATGTATAGATGTTGATAGCTGCCACTGTGTGTAGGTATCGCTCTGTCTCAGGAGACAATCGTGTACGTCACGGCTGCATAATAAGTCTTAATGCGGTATTTTTGTCGTGCGAACTTATTTTCACATATTGTCAAGATGCATGGTGGTCATTTTACGTTCTCACCAATTTGCATTTTAGTTCTGAAAACCACGTATCTTATAACACCTTTCGTAGACTCGATGGTATTGGACTCTGACTTTGACTCGAGGGTCCTAACTCGGACTTGGACTCGAGGGTCCTGACTCGGACTTGGACTCGAGGGTCCTGACTGGGACTTAGACTCGAGGGTCCTGACTGGGACTTGGATTCGAGGGTCCTGGACTCGGACTTGGATTCGAGGGTCCTGGACTCGGACTTGGATTCGAGGGTCCTGGACTCTGACTGCGACTCGAGGGTCCTGGACTCTAACTTTGACTCGAGGGTCCTGACTCGGACTTGGACTCGAGGGTCCTGACTTCGACTTGAACTCGAGGGTCCTGACTCGGACTTGGACTCGAGGGTCCTGTACTCTGACTTTGACTCTAGGGTCCTGGACTCCAACTTTGACTCGAGGGCCCTGGACTCGGAAATGGACTCGAGGGTCCCTGACTCGGACTTGGACTCGAGGGTCCTGACTCGGACTTTGACTCGAGGGTTCTGACTCGAACTTGGATTCGAGGGTCCTGGAATCTGACTAAGACTCGATGGTCCTGGACTCGGACTTGGTCTGGAGGGTCCTGGACTCGGACCTGGAATGGAGGGTCCTGGACTCAGACTTGTTCTTGGACTCGGGGGTCAGGACTTACGGTCTAGTCCATCTCGAGTCCAGTAGAAAGAAAAAAAAGTATCTGGTGACTTCCATAAATGTGCGAACTATTTACAGAAATATTACAAAAAGGCTATACGTGCATTACCGAATAGCTCTTCATCGGGAGAAAAATGTAATTACACATTTAAGAAAAATCACAAGTAAAAATCGTGTGCATAAATTGACAATTAAAAACGCACGTGAAAATTTCAAATTTCTATGTATCAATTTTTTATAGTAATATATAGGTGATTTGTATAGGGCTCGGTCTATGCCTCATGTTCCATATGACTCCGACTTTAACAGGATGATCATGGACCCGAACCTGAAGGACTCGGACTTGGACACGGACTCGAGTGGCCTGAACTCGGACTCAAAATATAAAAGGCAGAAGGAAATCATTTCAGATTTCACGGCCTTCAATAACACGAAGCTAGAAATAAAAGTTAGTTTGTCAGGCACATTTTTTCAGAATGAATGCATTGCGGTTGGGCGATTATTTTTTTCTTTATATCATAGGTTTTTGATGGTAGATTTCTATTATAAGGTGACAATATGATTATATCTGGATTGTTTTGCTAAACTGGTAACTAACAATAAGAAATTTATTTGATCGAAGTTTTATTATTCTGTTTACATGAAATATCCGAGCGGTTGGAGCTCAGAATCGGCTAAAAAATTCCTAGCTGTGAAAGATCAATATAAAATGTTGATTGGCGGGGGGGGGGGGGGGGGAGCGGTCGCAGTGCCTGAGAAACTTAACTTTTCATTTTATTTTATCTTTTTTTGCTTAATAGTTATGTTTTCTCCCGATTTCCTTAGGTGATTCCTCGTGGTATACGAAAAAATCCATAAAAATTATCTCTCCCTCGCCCCCATCCTGGACCGCTTTGGTCCAGTGCCTTACAAAAAAAGCGTCATTATTGTCGGGGGGGGGGGGGGGGGAGCGGTCGCAGTGCCTGAGAAACTTAACTTTTCATTTTATTTTATCTTTTTTTGCTTAATAGATATGTTTTCTCCCGATTTCCTTAGGTGATTCATCGTGGTATACGAAAAAATCCATAAAGATTATCTCTCCCTCGCCCCCATCCTGGACCGCTTTGGTCCAGTGCCTTATAGAAATGCGTCCTTATTGTCGCGTGTCATTATGAGTGAGTTTCTGTAAATATATCAACGGTAACGTCACTCGAAGAATCTCAGCGGGAGGCAACATGATTACACCAGAATTGCTTTGGTATAACAGGTAAAAGCAGTGTATAACAAAAGGAAATTTTGTCGAAATTGATTTATTTGATTTTCTTGAAAAAAATATATATATTTAAAGATTTATTTTCTTCTTTTGCCCATCAGCCAATGATTAAGATTTCCCCCGATTTCGTACGTTGTTTCCTTCATGATATAAAAAATAAGCCACAGACAATATTATTATATATAAAAAATAGTATATCTCCCTTGCCCTCTTCCCTCCCCACTTCCTCCAGTGCTTTACAAAAATGCGCTTCCTTGTCGCGTGTCGTTATGGGTGAGTTTCTATAAATACATCAACTGTGACGTCACTCGTGGAATGGTAATGGCAGTGTAGACTTGACCTGAAACCTGGTCATATACAGAGACAGAGACACTCCTGTATAATTCTCAAGCATTGGAACTTTATTTTCAGTTGTTGACTTTATTTTTTTACAATAAGTGGTGACGTCAGTCTGCCTTGTCACAGCGTACGGTCCGGTCACCACTATTTCTAATCAACTACTAGTGCAATTTATACGGTCTAACAAAGTTTTAACTCAGGCGTATCGATATTGATAAAAGACTTTTGACATTAGCTTTATGTTGTACTATTATCTAAATATTTACTCATATCACGGTGAAGATGAGGATTAGAAGTATTATAACTATCGTAGATTCAAGGTATTTGTAAAGAGTCCTATTTATATTTCCCTCAACGTGGGCCTTGCTATAGTTAAATAAATCACTGTTAACTCCTAAGAATAAATACCATAGAGCAAAAATATTCAAAAAGATTGTTGTTCTATGAAAGTAAACCTTAAGATTTTCTTGAAGAAAGAGGAAATTTCATGTCTAAAGTCTGAATATATTTAACTCAACAATAAGGAAACTGATAAACTTGAGAATTTTTACCCTCATATGCAAGGGTGCATCATCATCATCATCATAATTACTATCATCATCATCACTATCATCATCATCTTCACCACCACCACCACTATCCTTATCACTATCACCACCACCACCATCATCATCATCACGTTCATCATCATCGTCGTCGGCGTCACCATCATCACTATCATCAACATCATCGTCGGCGTCACCATCATCACCATCATCAACATCTTCACTATCATCATCATCACTATCATCATCATCATCATCACCACCATAACCATTATCACTATCACCACGACCACCACCACCGCCACCAGCATCATCATCATCATCATCATCATCACCATCATCATCATCGTCGTCGGCGTCACCATCATCACCATCATCAACATCATCTTCACTATCATCATCATCACCATCATCATCATCACCACCATCACCATTATCACTATCACCACCACCACCTCCACCACCAGCATCATCATCATCGTTATTCATTCTGCTCATACATAACTGTCACTATTCTATACCCAAGGCCTGTGACTAATGGATAAGATATTTTTCAAATCATGGATTTGATTAGGATCTATGGTCCGTCCCACCAGGGGGCGCGTGTTTTTTTTCAATAATTTTGACATGATGATATTTCTGTTCAATATGTTACAATGACAGAATTTTTGTGCATTCCGGCAACAGAGAATGAAACATTTTAGTCAAACGTGTTAAAAGTTTACTTTGCAACCTATCAGATGTTTCCTCATGAAGTGTCAAAGCAGGATTACGACTTTCAAGTGACGATTTATTTTATCATATTTATGGTACCAAGTGCTACCATCATCCAATCAACGTCTGTCAAATAGTGTCCTTGACCCTGTCACTTCAGTCAGTTAGTCGTGACAGGAATAGACTTCCCATAGTATGGCAGTGCTTTTCTTGAAAATAATTACCGGAGTGCCTGGTTGAATTAATCACAGGCAAATTTTCAAAATAAAATGATTTTTTAAATAAATAACATGGGCGCCCCTTGTTGGGACGAACTATAGACAAAATTACGTTTTAATTTGCATGTGTAATTATATGTACATCTTTCATTCATCATGGAACTGCTCCCGGTGCCGTCACCTGGTGGAAATTAATACTGTAAGACGGGTGATTCTTGGGGCAAGGGATATATATATATATATATATATATATATATATATATATATTTATATATATATATATATACTGTTTATCGTATTAATGGGGTGATATTAGTTAACATTAGCCTTTCTAGAGGTATAGGATTTCCCACGGAGCGGGTTGTGGTTTAAATCCCTGCGCTAAAGGTTTACCCTCATCATCCATATGTTAATTGGTAATAAGGTGCAGACAATGTAGAATTAAACTTTTTTGTTTTACATAGATTGAACAAATAATTATTTGACTAATCGACTCATTCACCTCGACTCTGGTGGTGGCATTCTGTAGTCTTTAGGAGCGGAGAAAACCGGAGGATCCGGAGAAAACCACCGACCTTGGACGGGCCACGACAATATATTCTCACTTTCAAGCCCGGGATCGAACCCGGGTCACCAGCGGAGAGAGCAGAGCGTTTTAATCATTGAATTGTCCAGGATTATTAATACCCTCACATCGCGTCACATAACGTGTGCTGCATAGTATGCTGCCTGTGAAGATTAAGTGTCTACAACAGGATGAGACTGACATCGTCAGTGGTATCAGACAATAAACAAACCCATTTTACCATAATGAAAACTTTCCTACTTTACACGTTTAAGGTGGCTTGCACTATTAATAAGTTTTTTCTTCTCACGTTTGCCGCCGGAGTGATAGCATTCCGTTTGTCACCTGTCAAGAATGAACCTTAAAACAAAGGATTCACTCTTTGTCATGCATGGCCGGCGTGGTATTCCAGGGCTTTTGTTCTATCGTTTTTCTTTTGTTGTTTGGTGACAACGCAGGATGCCAACGGTTCATATATTTATGAAGGTTTTTTTTGGAACTGCGTGACACTGCTACACGCCACATGAATGTTATTACTTACCTAACGTCAACATAAGTAGCGTTTTTGGAAGTCTTCAATAACGGTCCTTCGGTTTAGGAATTTTTTGCTTTGAATTCAAATTTATGATCAAACTGCAAAACATTTTGTGTTATTTTATAAAATACGAATAAAATATACACAAGCAAGATTTATTTTGATATATTTTGTGAAAAATGCATATTATGGTATTTATATTATTTATTTCATGCAAATAATGAAATGATTACGAAAGCAGACCGAGAATATAAAACAAAATACAAATGACATTACCTTAATGCATCCGTTTAAATTTAGATGGAAGTTTGTATCACATACGTTCAATGCTTCTATGTTCTGAAATAAAGGTTTATCAGAACACGTAAATGTACGTGTTTCGATATTTCCGTTTAAGATATTAAGTATTAAGAATATATCATGTATTAAGAAAATATTGTAAATATGAGCGTTTACAGTATTTTTATTACTTTTCCGATATATGAACTTGACTCTTTGTTTTGTCATTAATATAATTAAAATATTAATAGTTTATATTATTATAGTCCTAACTATCCTCTGAGTATGTTATTTACTTGTGCAAAACATGAAATAGTGATCATGATGGACTAAAGAGTTGTTACCCCGCACGTGTATGATACATGAAACAAATGACAAGGACTCAAACAACCATTCTGTAACCACGTGTTCCTTGGTAACCACGAGAGTGCCTTGGTAACAGATTTCGTCATGCGCGTCATGACAACTGCCAGCTTAATTGGTAGCCCTCGTTATACACAAAAACCCTCCGCTTCTCGGCCGGTCATGTGACTTTCTGCCCTCGATAATTTTTTTTGTACCGACAGTAAAATTACATATATACATAATCTTTAAATCTGAAACACTTTTCAGTAGTTTTGCGTTAGCAAACGCTTCCAAATGCCGTGTGCTTTTTTAATGTTATAAATATGTTTAAACTGTGCCAAGATTGTCCATATTCAAGTGCTTTAGATGATTACTCAAAACAGCATATCCAGTATGGATATAAACCAAGTCTTTTAATAAACGGTCCAAGGAAGCATATGCTTAACTCTTACTGAGACCGTGACGGATTCTCGAAGTCCATTTGGATTGGACTTACGCAAAAACCTATATTTGTAAAATGTTTCCCACCATCCATATGTCAACCCTTGGTGACATGGGGTTTTTATGAGACAGACAAACGGACAGACTTTAATAAACTTTACATATTTTACATGAATTGTACAACTAGTTATAAAAAATATGCGAGGCATTATCTAGCTCGGATGTTGCCGCTTAGTAGTCGGTAAGGTGGAGGAAACCGGAGGACTCAGAGAATACCACCGACCTCGGAGGGACCGCTACAACCCATGCACTCTGATAGCTACGCCGTGAATCGAACCCAGGTCGCCAGCGGAGAGAGCCGATCGGTTTACCACTCAGCTGTCCAGGCCCGTGGACGGACAGATAGTGTTGATCTGCAGTTAGTTGTTCTATTTTTGGGATTCCTTATTGTCTTTAGAACATACTAATACTGGACAAAAGGGAGATGCCAAAATTGTTTACACATTTCACAATAAAGGAGGAACTCCACAAATTTACTGTGAAAATCATAGTTGCTCAAGATAGCTCAATTGTTCATACTATAACATCGGCGTCACTTTCGGCTATGACCATGTATACATGAGTCACAGATGACTGATCGCCCTCGGTGTACCAAGTCATGACGTTATGGTCAAGTTCCCGGTATAATATGTGGTGTATCAAGACACTGGCGCCCGGACGTACCACTCTCTGACCAATAACGTGTGCCTGTCATAGGACACGTAATTACAGGGTGTGATTTGTGAGGGCTTACCGGATGAGAATAAGGGTCTTCTTAGCTGAGAAAATGTAAGGGGGAATTCCAAAGGAGTGTTGATAGAAACCCCAAAAACCCTCCCCCGACATAGACACCCAGGGCCTAACCCCTCTCTCATTTTTTAAACATTCAGAACATACACTGATATTTATGCCAATTCTCTAAGGCAGTTAACACAAGCAATATCCTAAATTTTCCAAATATGATGTGTATAATAGAAATGTTATTGAGGAAAATATTACGAAATTATAATCAGATTGAAGAAATTATCTGGAAATTTAATAATGTGATTCATCCCCTTACATACATGTGAGGGATACGTGTAACCCCCCCCCCCCCCTATGTTCCTCTTGAAACAAAACATACGATGAGAAAAATGAGATGAAAATCAGGGGAATAGCAGGCATATCAAGGCTGGCATGGGGACGGTTATGGGCCAAGGAGGGAAGAGGGGGGGGGGGGGGGGGGGTTAGCAGAATTTTTCTCGCCACCAACAGAAAAGTCTGCCACGGAAAAATGACACTGTTATAAACATCTGTACTATATGTATTATATTTGTATAATATGTGTAATTTACTATCACGATGTTCGCCTACATGAAGTAAGAAGTAAAAATGAAAAAAAAAAAAAAAAAAAAAATGGTACATTCGCTTCCATAAAATGGCCACAAAAGTATACAATTTATCATGAAAGTCATATGTGCCATTTCGAATAAACTGAGATGAGTTTGAGCATCAAACTATTCATCGATTCAAAATTAATTTATATAATTGTTTAAGTATATACTGTTTTTACTGGTTGTTCCTGATCGGGTCTTTAATTTCCACCTGACCGCGGGGCTAATATGCGAGTAATGCTGTGTACACATAAACAGACAGACAAAAGTGATAAATATCTGATGAAGGTGTTACCCCATATAGATGTTATATAAGTAAACAACCGTCAGGAATTTGACACGCGCATGCGCGGTGAGTGACTTGCTGATGTCATGTGCATTCTGACAAACGCCAGGCATCGCATCTCATGATTAATGCTTTTTCCTCCAACTACATCCTTGGGACAGGTCAAGGCATTATGTCCTTTCTTTCGTAACTGAAAAATTTAACCAGACAACTTAGTTATACCTTATCATCTGCGCTAACGAAGGTAGCATGGGTTTAAATAGGCAACATTGGTTGTGTGTGTGTATGTGGGTTTGGCCGAACTGTTCTCCGTAAATTTTCAATGAATTTCGCCGCAGTCTTGTAGCAAAATCAGCCCTTTCCCATTAAGATGAAAAAAATATGCAGCCGTATTTGCCGTTTTTCTGCTGTCCTGTATGTTTCTCCCTACAATAGATTCATTAATATATCAACCGTGGTTTATACATAGTCCCCTTTCCACAAAATTCCACTAAGATTAATTAATCTTTGTTTTAGATATTTTGTGGACAGTCAAATCAACTTTAATGTAAGAAAATAACGTCGTCATGGAAATGTCGTAATCATGATGTTCATTGAAATGCAAGGAAAATGACAATAGCGTCATAACTGCTATATTGACAAGCCCGTCTAAAAGGACTTGGTAGCCTTTTTGCCTTTCGCGAATCCAGTCTAAGACTACCCAGGGATAATAGATCATGTTGTAAATCGCTGCAGCCCAACCCCCGCTTGTGCTTAGCTGGTGGTTGGCGTGGCTGCTTTCACAGGACTTTCGCTGATCATATAAGCTTTTCCCAAAATACTAGTCGTCTTAAAGCTCGGCCGTTTTTTAACTTCGTCATTACTCAACGCCTTCGCAAAACGATAGTCATAGTAAATGCTTACTAGTTTTTCACAACACAAATTCTCCAACAATCATTATGATTTCCGTTTTCAAAATACGTCAAATATTTTGCCAATAGCTCACAAGGTTTCAGTATTACTCATTCTATGTGGAATCGAGGGATTTGGTTTATTTATTTTTATGCGGATCTGCATGAATGAGGATGCATACCTTGGCGTACGATCAGCTTCAAACAATTATCAATATTAAAGTAATTATTAATTCATTTTAAGGATATTTTAGGTGCTTACATGCGAAACACAAACTCACATACATATTACCTGATGCCTCAGCTCAATCACAGTTGTAATATTCAGCAGTTGTAGTGTTCAATGTCTGATACATATTTGTCTGTGGCCCAGTTTGACGCGACATATAGAGGAAACATACATATAGGCGATGTTGCGGCGAAATATAGGGGCCCGCGGACCTATTTCTATCTCTTAAATCTGGGAAATAGAGAGGAAAAAATATACTTGTTATGTAAAGGCATGCCTGGATTATGTGTCTCGCATCGTTTCTCTCTGAATACTTAAACATGAGAGAGTTAAGTATAAAGTTTTCACTTGTTTACCTATTAGTTTTGATCCCTGTTTCTAAGACCCTGTACCCGAGCCCATTAACCAACGTTCACTCCGTATAATATTACTCAGACGGATTTTTCCGATTGTAACCCCTGCACAAACTGTGTAGGGGTTTTCCTCAAAAGGTTGCAGTTGCATTTCACAAGAAATTGCGAAATACCGCGTCGCTTCAGTGACATCAATTGTGATCAAAACAGCGACGGGTCCATGTTAACACTTCAGCCCCCACTATTATGTTAACCCCACATAAACTGGTCACACTTGACGTGTCGTTAAAATCGTGTTAGTGTCAGCGGGTCATATTTTGTGTAGGAAGTAATGGTCATTGACGAGACGGATGTACCTCTCTCTGACCGGTGGTGTACCGTTCAAAGGAAACGCCAGGACAAGTTTAATGACAGGCTCGCTGGAAATTATGAGTAGGCATGAGTTGTATATGACAGAAATATCATCAATCTCAAACAAGTGTAGCAAAATCGAAATTGAGGTTGGTTTAGCGGGCAATTTAGGGATGTATATATTTCCATGAAATAAAATATGTTGATATTAATAAGCAAGATTTGAAATATACTGCGAAAAGGCAGCGTAAGATGTGACTTTTATTTATTATATTTTTACATAATGTTTGTTTATATTTAACTAAAGATCAAGGATCCTTAATTGAAATATCACGAAATTCCTTCCCAAAAATATAATTAAATGCATAACTTTTTTTAACTTATTTAGCAATATACTAACATTTCTTCCTGTGTTCGTCCTCGGGTCTGTCGGTAATCATTAAAGTTTATATTAGAATAGTCATTCTATGTGTATTAATGTATATGTGTATGTAATGTACACACATATGCCAATATTTGCATTCCAATATGTTAAATTGTTTTTTCTGCATTTTTACACTTTTTCCATCTCACCTGTCACGTGATATTGTAATGCCCAAATATAGAATTCTTTCCATTAGAGAGAGCGTGGCTAATGCAGTCTTGAAAGGGTTTCTCCTTAAACACACAAAACGACTCGCATGACTGTGTTATGTTATGACAGGAGTTCTTTATAGCTTCAACAACGTTCTTTCATATAATTAAAATATCATCTTTATTAGGCATTAGACATATTTATTTGACAACGTACATCAAAAACCGAAGCATGTCTTATTCTCAAATACATCAGATGAGCTGTAAAAGTCACCCAACTAAGAGAGAACATCATGTGAAAGATTCATTCATTCAGATCACAAGATGATAGCCGAGATAACTTTCTCTGATAACATCAGGTTAACCGCTTCAGTTAAGGGCTAAACATACCATAGGTCATCTGGAGAACGTCGCCATGACAACGGTCGTACCGTTAACTTAATGCACCCGGATAACTAGGGCAAACATTAAATATAAATAAATATTTTATCGTTTGTAAACAAATCATATTATATTTTATTTCCATATTCTATATTTATGTATATACATATATATTGGATGACATAATGGACGGGCACGTATTATATACGGCAGACTGTACGCAAAATCTCCCACTAAGTAAAAATGAAATACAATACTGGGTCCATTTAGCCCCCTCTACCAAATTCAACACGTTTATGAGATTCTGAATATTCCGTTGTCTCTGTATAGTTGTATTGTCAGAATTCAAACATCTCTTGTTACTGTTTTATATGTAGCAGCCATATCTGGGACACCATTAAAGCTCATATAACTCATTGTTTGTACTTGGCTCTGGGAATGGTTTTATTTAACTGGAGACAGTGTGTTCTGATTATATTGACTTAAGCCATCTTTATAAAAGGAGAAATTATTATCATGTAATAAGGATATTAGGTTAAATGATGGAGTGTATTTCTTATTTTACTTATTTAACATCCTATGATTTTGCATCTTCAGCAAATATCTGCAAAATTCATTTAGTAATGTTTAATGTGTTTATTTGATTTATTACGCGTTTTACGAAGTATACGCTATTCATCTATGCCTTTTTTTTCAATAGAGTCTAAGGTCCATTTTCGTACACTTGATGTATAATACAACATGTTTTGTGTTTTTTTTTATCTAGAAGAATCATTTGCATACATTAAATGGGTTTCCGGGATTAGTTGAAAATCATCAACAAAAAAAAAATGTTTTTCTGTCTTTGTTTGAAGAATCATCAAAGCGAAGGAATTGTTTTTATAATTTAACTCTACTTGTAGGGAAAATAACCAGTAAAATGACGATGTCCATGATTCCTGGATATTTGTGGCTTCTCCTCAGAAAATATTTGACGTACAGATAAAGATATTTATGAACGATACCAAAGTGATGTTTTCTTAAATACAGCATTCTCCAGTACGCTGTGTAGATATTCTTACGTAAACCAATACAGGCTATTTCAATAGATTTACAACATGGTTTTGAAAACTAGCACACTTCAGCTTATCGCAGTGGTTTACGAAATCACGCTGCTGTCCGCGGTTCACCACGGATTAAAGCTGATCCGTGTTGCTATCCGTGATTGTGTGAAACGGGCTTTACCAATGTTCAGAGGTGCCACGTTTTATGGTCATATATCAATACTTGTTCTCCTCTAAATGAACAGTCAAGAAACTGATGAAATGTGACATTGATCAAGTTAACGATATCGCCTGACAGTGCTGTAGTACGTAATCGAGTCCGGACTTGGCTCGAGGGTCGTGGACTCGGAGATGTACTCGGACTCGGAACTCCGGACTGGAGATGTTAGGGGGAGTCCTTCTCGAGTCTAAGGAGGCAAAGACACTGTCACATGAAGTGGACGTTCAGATAGGGGAGCACACTACTAGAGAGATTTATATATGTGAACTACTGACGGAATAATGAGAAAAAAATAGGCTATATATGCAAAGCTTTATCTCTGCATCGGGAGTTAAATTTATTTAAACATTAAATTAGTATGTATGTATAAATTATAACAAATATATGCATCTTGAATATCCGTAAAGTGTTTTAAACAAAGATGGTTTTATTTGACTCGGGCTCGAGCACTGAGAGACTCGGACTCTATGACGGTGGACTTGAACTCGAACTTCAAGGACTCGGACTTGGACTTGAATTCGCGTGGCCTGGACTCAGGCTTGCACTTTGACTCGCATGGTGTGGACTCGACAACATTACCGCTATTAAGGAATATTTTTTTAAAAACTAGACTACCTGACTGTTTGGTAAGATATTTGAGCCAATTCTGAACTTGCTAACTTAATTAAATGACTTGCATGACATTACCAGACACAACTGTAGTCGAGGGGCTGACAGGCGCTTGATATATGTTTCACACGTATACCCCTATGCTGCACAATGAGGGGTAGGGTGAAAAATTACCGAATAGTAAAGGGCGGGTTGAAGAATGTGATCAGCCAGCCAGGTATGAGACCATTGACTTATTTATTTCAGTAATGTCCCTGAATCGTTACACAATCAAATACCAGACATTTTTCAAATACTTGTATCCAGGTTAATGATTTTATAACGGTCAAATGTATAAATTCCTCCTGGCACCAACATCTTGCAGTGGCATAAACAAAATCTATACGTTATTCTTTATGCGATTTGTTGACGTTGCATGAAGTATTTTTAACTCATTATGCAAAAGTAGGACAGGTACTGTCCCGTGGTGTCCTTGAGGTTGTTTCAGAACATAAACTAAAATAGCAATTGGTGAAACATTTTACAATTTATTCCATTCAGTGGTTCAGTCAAAATTAAACATTCTGTGCGATATCTCTATTACAGAAAAGCATTTTCCATCAGACCGTAGTCAGCATTGCTCTTATCACACGGTAAAAAATATATAACGTCATCAAAAAGTGTGAAACCAATCCTAAAGTTTGCCTGACAGATTAACCACGTGTAGCGAGCTACTGCCTTTATAAGTGCCTTTAATTATAAGTATTAGAAGGAGGCTTCAAATATGTATTTAACATTGAGAAAAACGGTCTTAAAGAAAATTGAATTTCTCATACAGCTGGAACATTTAATTTCGGCAGCAACAAATTTATTTAAAAAAAATTAATTAAAATGTCGTTTCAAATTGGCACTTGACTGTGTTTTCTGAAGGTACGTTAAGGTAACGTAATACATTTATATACGCTGTACAAGAATTGTTTCTAGACAAATGACATAAACATGGGTGTTTAGGTGATAAGGACTTCACGGAATAAGTAATATTTTGCAAACATGCGCATGTGAAATGTAAACAGAAGCTGTTTCCTTGAAATATAGCAAATTTTGATTTTAAAGTTTGACAGTTGAAACAAATAGTCCCGGATATCCCACAGTGACTACTTGGAAGAGGTTCGTTTTGAGAAGGAATAACCCCTGAGGAATACTGCTGGTTCTTGCCCATTTATAAAAAAAACGCTCCAGAACTTAATTTGGTCTTCAGTGGCCAAAATCATATCTATAATGTTGATATTGTTTCAGTAGATTTGACTTTTCTGGCAAACAGAAAAAAAAAACACATTCCAAACATTGGCATTGACTCAATTAGCATTGTTGTGGTCTAAAGTCACGGTGGGAGTGCATCAGGCAGCCACAGTAGTCAAGTCTGGATTTTTATCCTGTTTGTTAGAATGATTAAGTGGTTAGTATATAGTGACTGACGGGGCTTATTGTCATTCTTGTCTGTACAATATCCGGAGTCATGTGCGTGGGAGTACGTGTGGTTTTTAAGTATGTACCTGCAAATAGTCTCAAAATTGATGTGACAATATAAAACATTGAGGAAACTACTAGAAGACAGTGCGGTATATGAAACTATACAGTGTCAATCCATTACAAATTATACAGATGCATGTTTGTGCATTGCCAGCCAAATTTGTATTTTTGAATGGTAAAAAACATGTTGCTCACTCATGGCATGAGTGATCAGCCTCCCTTGACAACAATAAGTTAATTAATACAGGATAATTAATGAATGTTGTTGTTAAGTATGCCAATCCCAGGCAACCGCAAGCTCGTTAATTGGGCAAAAATAAAGAAGAAGAAGAAGAAAAACACTAAAACCGCAAGACAAAAGCCATGAGTACCTTGGACATACAATGCCACAGGACTACATTCCCGCAACCACAAAGAATTCAAATATAACTTTGGGATCAAGCTGTAAATAAACATTTCATATAATGCATTAACCGTTCATATTCAGCCATTCAGCTATGAGGCGAGTTTTTAGGATGTTTACTTTTCAGGATGGATTCGTTGTCAGTTTTAAATTTACATTAAGCCAGTCATGGACATTTTTACTTATATTTGGTTTAGTTTAAAAAAAAAGATTTAACAAGGTTGAAGATATATCACAGAAGGGCAACAAAATCATCTGAAGATATTTGTATTTATTTTAACATAAATTTACTGAAAATTGACATCATGATGCAATAACTCATATCTAAGTTAAAGTAAAATAATCAATTCAGGGGTAACATTTATAAGCTAGGCCCTTTCTGCATTTAAACTCTCTGTTTCAGATTGATATATGCTCTATGCGGTCTAATATGAAAATGATAGGACCTTCGGCTAATAAAAATTGATGTCATTAAATGGAAAGTACCAGATGAAATTGACAAATAATCACATAGAGAGTTTTTTGGTTAATCTTCAAACTTCGAAATGTATCACTGATGGAAGGACCGCTCTTATGGTCACAGACCAGATGGGAATCGGTCAATTTTGTTTAAAACAACTGCATATACAGAATGGCCCGTTTTGTTCATGAATTCAAGAACTGCTAAACAGGCAGGACCTTCGTCATTTAAACAAGGGTTATGAATAAAACCGAATGCCAGGTCTTGGAAGGGTCTAAAATACGTATGGGAGGGGTTTATATCCCTATTTTTTGGCAAGGGGATAGTCAGTGTAAGGGGCTGTTCAGAGAATACTATTTATATATTGCAAAGGAAATGTATTACAATAAAATATATTAAAAAATAATTAGAATTAATAGACTTTTTTTCCATTTCTAAGTTAGCTTTATGAAATATTATATATATCTAAACATGGTTTAGAATTAACCTACACTGTTATCACAATACCATACATAATATGTGTGTGTGTGTGTGTGTGTGTGTGTGTGGGTCATCCCCGTACCCAGGAAGATAAAGTGACACAACTGCATAAAATAAGGGCCGTATACAAACGATTAGATCATTGCCATTAATGCTCTACGCAGAATTTTTAAATGTGAATTGAACCACAGGGTATCATAGACTGCTTTGAACGTTATTTTTACTTTTATTATTAGGATAATGGAAACAATATGTCATTTATCTCCCTCGCTTGAATAGTAATTTCACCTTACATATGCTTTTCCACTCCTTTTGGGTAAAGTGACCTCCCATCAACAAGATATGTATTAATGATTAAAGAAAATAACAATCAATTTACATTTATATTTTAATAAATTAGCAATTTTAGAAATCATATATTTGGAATTCATTGGATCAAACACGGAAAAGCAACTGTGCCACTTTGAAACTTCTCACCTACCAAGAAATTTTTAACATAAATGACATACACGGTACAGACAGGATTGGTCTTAAATTATGAGAAACTGTCAGATCCGGGATGGATTATTTCAAGACAGCCAGCTAGTTAATAAGGATTGGCGCACGTGATTAATCCCTGAATGTCACTTCACTCAACAGTTATGCGACCACAACTGTCATGATGTTAACCACATGACTACAATGATTATGATGATTATGCATTAAAAACACATGCCGCACGAGTCACTAAGTACGTTCTATTTAGTTTATAACCGCAGGATATATGTGGGTGTCTTTGTCAGAACGATATGCTAATTGTGATTAATTGCTTTGGCATTAACACACAGGGGATATGTTAGCAGATATGCATACATGTATGTAGACTTTCTTGTACAATTTTAGTGCATGACTTGGTATGTGTATATATGTTATAAGTAATTAATGTATGATCGCCAGGTATGCGTGCGTGTCTCCGTCATAATGACACAATCGTGACACGGTGCTTTAGAATCAACACACAGAAGATATACTAGCAAACATAAATACATGTTTGTAGACGATTCTGGAAACTTCGATTACATGACACAGGTATGCGTACATATGATATAATTATAAAGCACACTATACAATGTTATACTATACTGTCACGCCTCGTTGCACAGGCATGCTTATGTTTCAGGGTTTCCTCTGTAGGTGTGTATCCCGTTTTTAAAGATAAAAATGACAAATAGTTTATTTTACTATATATAATTTACAAGTATTCCGGAAAGGAATATGTAACATATCTTGTATTAAAATTACGAAAACATATAATCACTTCAATTTGGTCTTTGTTTGGAGGTTTATAATTGGTCTTTGTGTGCTTATACATTTGTATATTGATGTGACGTCATTCTTAAACCCCTCTCATCTCATGTTTACATTTATCTCTAAATAATCAGATGGAAGCAATCCATGTGTCCATATATACTTACCAGTACGTTGTATAAAACAACATATCTCAACGCAAAATGACGAGTCTTTCAATGTACACACCAGTACATCTCTACCCAAAACCACAAGTCTCTTGAATGACATAATACGTAAACATATATACTCACCGGCAATAATTTACATTAATATTATATGTTTTATAACGTAAATATCTCAGGTATTGCTAAACACTTAAATGAGTCAGTGTAACTATATTCAGACTTCTCATCCAGTATTACGTATCTGTGCCGACAAGACTGACAGGCCAGTAATTACCGTCTTTATACCAAACTCATAACAGGTAACAGTGCCAAAGGTCTAAGTACTTCCGGCCGGTTAGGTATTAGAAAAAAATCCAGTTCATCTGCGTGGGAGGTCACGTGGTATTGGTGCCAGGCTCAGTCGGTGACGTCACTTTTTGCGGACTCGCCCACGATCTTATTAAAAAACATTGGACCGAATCGCAGGATCATAAGGTTTATGGCCGAGAATATTTTTGGTTTTTATATGCTTTAAATAGGATATTGGTCATGCACTGGTGTGAATTTGGTACAGTTTGAGTACATTATGTGCACCTTCATATTTTATGAACAGAGTATAATCGTTTAAGATAATGGACAGTCGAGTGGTAAAACGCTCGGCTCTCTCCGCTAGCGACCCGGGTTCGATCCCCGGCGTACATGGCTATGAGAGTGGGTTTGTTGTGGCCGTCCAGTGTCGGTGGTTTCCTCCGAGTTCTCCGGATTCTTCTACCTTTAGACGCTATAGAATGCAACCATGCACCTGGACCATTGAAAGTGTATTCAATGATGAAAAATTGTATAATCCATGCCAATTAAATAAAATTTGATGTTTTACAGTTTAGGAATGATATTAAGATGTGTATATATCTATGTATATATGTGTTCATGTTTTATATTTATGTGTTATTATTAATATCATTATTATTATTTTCATCATTATTAAGTATCGCATTGTGTTCTTTTTGGCGTGATCTTTGTTTCATAAGACTGCAGGAGAATTTCGACACTCCAAGAAATCATTCAACATAAACACACGTACGCACACCAAGGAATTAGTTGATAAATAAAACAAATGTTAAACAAAATAATAAACATCCCCACGAATCGCCAATCATTCAGTGATAAATCAATAAGAATTGTTAGAAATTTGATGCCGAATTATAAATACAGCTAAAATGGCCGTTGCAAAACTTTCTTTCGTTTATCATTTAATAATTACATAAATCTTTCTCAGACCCAGTCTCGCTTTTTTATGCATTTATTCTGCGCTTTTGTAAAAACTTTTTATGTTACGTAACATTCTGTGTCGATTTCGTAATGCTATGTCATATAAGCAACTACCACGGTTTGACGTGTGTTTTTATATAAGACCTATATATTAAACGCTGGCGTACATTATAATTGGCATTGTGTACTAATATGTACTCGAGTATTTTCTTTTATACCTCATAATATACATGACACTGTATGTACAATGTTAAGAAAATTCGTTTAATACGCTCTTCTGTCTTGAAGAAAATTGTATTAACTCATCTACAGATACAGCATAAAAAATATTTGTCTTTCACATAACATAACAATGTTTTTCATTTGCAAACAAAAAGTTCATATTCGTAACAAAATTTTAAAAAAATTGTAAATTCGTGTGCATTTGAGCCAAAGACTTAATTTTGAAACTAGTGATACATTCCGATGAAAAACAAAAAAAAAATGCTTTGGCAAAATGTAATGATTCAAGAAGTACCAGGTTATAATAAAATTAACATAATACTGTAATACAGCGCCCTTTCTCTGCCGAAGTTACATGCAATACCAAACATTATTTCTGTAAGAACCCATGTACCCCGCAGCTAGAATTATACATACTGACGTCTAATTACTGCTCCGAGGACGTTAAACTGCGTCTCCAGGTGGTTCCTAATATAAACCTTTCTATCCAATACTTTCATCTATAATATCTCTTTTACGTAAATACCTGCAATCTTTCGGGTTAACAGCCGTAACTTTTTCCAGGGCTCAGGTATGTGAAAAATGCCGGGGGGAATGTCAACCGAATCGTAAGATGTGTTAGAATTTTAGGTCTGAGTCTGCTAAGGCCAAGTATCAATTAATTACTGGAGCCTTCTGGAAGGAATTACGGTTTCTTTTGAAATGCTGGCATGATGCATGTAAGGAATGTCGCGCGCGGGTGATTGCGGAGGGAGGGGATGAGGCTGGCGAGTGACTGGACGTGCAGATTCATGCCTGAGAGCGTCACTATTCGCTGACCTGCGATGTCGGCGTAATATGACGCAGCGTCCATCCCGTCACGGGTTTACGGCTGCTGTCGCATATTTCACATACCAAAGCTTGTCGTATAGTCATTTTGTTTCACCTGTCCCGTAACGTGGATTCCATACATACCTGAAAATCATAAACACATCGGAATTTTAACGTACTGACACTCCATATATGGAAACTCATTTACATAATCACGTGCAAGTGTTGCCGCTCCAAGAACTCTATATAAGCTGGCTCCAGTCCTTGGTCCAGCCAGACGAGCCTACTCGACCACCACTGCAATCAGCAAGAACTGAGCAACAGTTGAAAGAAACTTCGCACCGCAGTTTCAAACGGATAGCACCTGAGCTTCAAGATGTTTCTCAAAGTAGTGATAATGTCTCTCGCTGTGGCCGCCTGCCTGGCCCAGACAGCTCAGCAAGAGATGGACCAGACAACTCAGGGCAATACGGTGAAGACAACCCAGGCCCCGGTGCCACCTAAAGACACTGAAGACACCGATCCTCTGCTGACCTACGCCATTAACCGTGTGAATGAAGTCAATCCTGTAATGAGATATTTCGAACCTGGTAAGTATTTTTTTATATATTATCTCATCTGAACTGTTAGATTTTCCTTCTGTATATGACAAAAAAGAAGGGTTATCGTTTAAACCTAAAATTGGACGATCTCTGTCTCTTTTTAAAGAGGAACTTTATTGTCCTTTTTGTATAAAATTATTTTAACTCTTAAGAGAGAGAGAGAGAGAGAGAGAGAGAGAGAGAGAGAGAGAGATCTTTACATAACTAATGTGTCATATCTTAAATCAGAAAAGGAGAGAGAGAAAGAAACAGAGTCTGTATATATTTGATACAAGAACATTGCATCAATAGTTGAGATACATAAAATATCGAAGAAAATAAAATATGTTAGATCTATCTGTGGGTCTTAGACCGCTGTGCATGAGCGCGTAATACAAGGTCTGTTGCGTCCGCGTGGAATTCAAATTCCCAGACGGGGATGTCGTATTTTTGTCATTATTAAGTCATGTCAGCTCTCAAAGGCCGCGGTCGCCTTTATATACTACACGAAGGGCACACGACATGTTTACACTTTGTCTGATTCGTGGCCCTATCTGAACGACCTAAACTGATTGATTATTAGACAATTATAGGCAACTGTTTAATAATCATTTGATGAATCTGCTCACTAAAACATGCACTATTTGTACTAGTACAATGATTTCATTGCTTATAATATATAGTTATAAATAAATAATTTAAAAATATATACATATACATATATATATATATATATATGAGAGAGAGAGAGAGAGAGAGAGAGAGAGAGAGAGATGGGTGTATGTATTCATCGGCAATTTTCTATACATTGTGTTTAGTTTTGCTTTAGGGAATAACAGAAATATAATCAAAAATAACATTTGTATCAACAAATATATTTCCCACATAATCTGATCAATCGCTTCTTTTGTCTACAGGCTGGAACAATGAAAAAATCAACCACGCCACAGATGAACGTATGGGCAAGTGGACCGTGTTTTTGGACGCAGACAGACCATGGGGAACCGGAGAATTCGAAAACACATACAGAGAGAGACTCCACTACATGGACGACTGCCGCGCCCTCTGGTGTAACAACCCCGTTGCCATGGATGTTGCTCTTGCCGACTCCGTTCTCAGATGGAATCCCAATGCCACCATCGAAAACGCATGTAAGTATTGGATTATCTATATCGAATAATTGTCAGAAAACATAAGAAATCTCTATTGTTTCCTCTGAATTGTAAAGATATACATTTAAATGGATTTTTACTCTATCATGATAAGATGTAAATTTGATGACAGCAAACCAAATATTGACATCATTAGATTAAGAATGATTTGTAAGAATAGTTTAATAGCTTCTATCATTTAATGGATTGCATTCTGTCGATCATTAAGCTAGCATAGAAACACGGAGGACGTAATGTTTGTTTTTCTTCCCAACAACAATGACATCATAAATTAATACAAAATTGACGGTACAACAATTGTTTCGAACATTTAGCTCATGACCCCATTTTATCCAACACTGATGTCACAAAATTTTACATTAGAGAAGGTCATTCCAGCGTAAATTACAAACCGACATCGCTGAATTGTCACAAACAATGACGTCATCAAGGTTTCTATGCTAAATACTGCACTGTTGTGACGTAAGCAAAGAGGTCATGTATTGTTTTCATTCTTTACAGTCCGTTGCACCAACTTTGATTCCAAGATCACTCCAAGCAAAGGATACCACTGCATGAACCTGTACCAAAAACCTTCCCGATTCCCAGACAGAGATCCAGAGTGCACGCAGTACATATGCAAGGAGACTGGAATGTACTCAACTTGCCGTCGCTGCTTCAACTCTAAGGTCCGCTATTTCTGTTTGTACGAGGACATGAACTGCCGACACAACACCTTCCCGTATCTGATCTAAATACGAAAGACTTATTTTACGACATGGCGGCCGGTTTATGGCATCCGTGCGACCGTTTAATGACAAAATCTCAAACTTTAGGATTCCCTAAATTCAGGGCGCGCTGCAGAATTTTAGCTAGTCACACAATAATGTATATAAATGTATAATACGAATGTAGCATCTACACACATAGTTCATGATTTTCTTAACATCACATTGACACAGTTCTGTAAATAATGCACCTAAGCTCTATTTATTTTTTATGTTTGTATGTGAGACTTTATAATCAAAGCAGTATTTAACACAACATTAAAGTACTAGGTATGGCTTTATGCAATGCGGAGTGATGCATTTATGACACATGCATTATCTATTTTTATAAAGGTTACATCCACGATATAACAGTACTTGATTGCGTACATTGCCGGTCAAATGTACGCAAAATATTGTTCTATATTAGGGACAAAAAACATGACCAATAAGCACAAAATGCTTTATTGCAATAAAAAAACAATTTATACATATTTCTCGCTGTATATAATGCAAAATGCGGGTATTAAAGATAAAATTTTCCTAATTATTGCCTTCTCTTGTGTTTGTGTGTTTGTGTGTGTACTGGAATGTTATGGGCGATTTTATGAGTAATGTACAGTTTACAACAGGTAGTTAACTCCTCTTTATCTTTTGGCGACTGCTTTTAGAAAATAAACAACATTCATTTATGTATGTTCATGACTTCTAAACCACATTCCAATCTTAAGTGTGACCTCTAAGAGGCATGATACATAGCAGACGGGATCTTAAAGAACTAATTTAATACAAACAAATCCGGCATCAAATACGTCATCTCTGATCTCTCATGAAATGACATGATTTTTTAAGAGATGTCTTGTAGCAGTTCCCTTAGTCCAAGAAGAAACTTTCCCCTTTCTCTCTTCTGTTACATAATTTAAAAAAAAATGATATTTCACTTTATTAGTGGACTTACATTTCAGCCTCCCTCAGAATATTCCCAAGCTGTACAACAACTCTATAAGAATTGACCTTAGTATTCCCATAGGACACTGATAGATAGGATGGAAATGGAATTACTTCTAAGGAACTAAAGACAGTATAATCAATAGACATGCTTCATTACATGTTCAAATGCGATTCCTCCTCTCTGTATAATCATAAATACCGACGCAGTCACAACACCAGAATGATATTTCCGGCCAACGTTGCCTCGGTTTTCCTCTCTCTACCAACCTTTGTCTGATCATTTATAGACCCAGATAAGGATACAATATAGAAACTATGAAGATATCAAAGAAACTAGAGCTTAAGTGGAAAGGGGGGTTGGTCTTACCATTTTTTATACCACATTTTATGAATTCACTCTGCCACCTTTTAAAATAAGAACACTGAACGGAAGACTGAACGGAATCCTAAAACGCCCGACTAGCCTATATTTTTATCATATTTAACGAAAAGCACGCCCGATATTTTAACCAAAAATAATTATATCATCCAAAAAATACAACCATACATCATTAATTGTATCACCTTTATTAGTCGATCAGTTACTTATTAAGCATTTAACACTCACGTGATCTTTGAATCACTTCATGTATTTCAACAGCACTGAATTTTACCCCTTCCCTTTGCACCCCCCTCCCCGCCATTTTGAGTGGTTGTGAGAGCTCACGGCACTGGGCGTTTTCGAGGGCCTTGTTATCTCTTCCCGCCATTCCGTGCGACTGGGTGACCTTGATATGACAGTGATAAATGTAACCAGAACATTTTTCAAAAGCATTCCCACCGTTATTCCTTGAAAGTAACCAACCATGGACCATTAGGTTCGCGGTCTGGTGACTCGGGTCGCCATGGAACCACGCGGGGTCAGTCTGGGGCAATGAGAGCTCTCAATGATGGCTAAATATGGACACGAGTTGAACACGTGATCTGACTAGTTAACTCAAGTGATGTTTGAAACATGCTGACCTTTAAACATGCTTGTCCAACAAGACATTACAGGCCATTTCCAGTTTTTTTCTTAGAAGAAATGGCTGAAAATTCTCTGATGTTGAAACAATTTGATAAAGCATGTTTGGGATAAATAATTCACATTAGATTAAATTATTTGATAAGCGGTTAGATTTTTCATTAAGGGCTACAAAGATTGATTATACTATAATCCATTTTTACTTTTGGTGCCATATCCGAGCATAATAAAGCAAAATAATATGGATAATATCTTGGAAACTACTAAAAACTAATAATTTTATTCATAAAGCTTTGTCATAAAAAAATAATTTGAGTTAGTCTTAGTTGCATGCGCTAAACATTTGGTTACAGATGAGAGAGAGAGAGAGATAGAGAGATAGAGAGAGATGGAGAGAGAGATAGAGAGAGAGATGGAGAGAGAGAAAGAGAGAGAGGGAGAGGGAGAGAGAGGGGGAGAGCATTGTGGACATTGTTACCACATAAGGGTAGATCGAGGTCTTGTCGAATTTGTAAGGCTAAGGGTGAGGTAAAGTCGATCTTCCTTCATTTAGAAAATTGTCCACGGATATTAACACCTACACATTACATAATATACGACATAATTTGGTACCGTGGGTTTTAAATAACCCTAATGCGTGGGTTATTTGGGAATATTGGAAACCTAAATGAGTAACTGGTTCTCTGTAAAATGTTATTTAGGTGTCGGGGCAAAAACCAGTCTTGTCAGGTGTGAGTGAAACGAAGGGTCGCGCCCTCCATAAGGCGCCTTTTGTCATATACATATACAAAGCTACGCAACACTTACTTTTAGGATAATAGACCTGACGTTGAGTTAACGGTGGAAAAACCACAAACATGTCTTGAGCACAGAAATATATTACATGTCAAATCTACATCTCTATCAATCTATAACCCTTGCATGTGAATACATAAACACTTACACGTATATATATATATATATATATAAATATATATATATATATATATATATATATATATATGGTAATATATATATATATTTATAGGGCTTTCAATATACGTACATATACAAATATATATATATATATATATATATATATATATATATTAGTGTTCATATGAATCTTTTCCTACAGTTCGCAGAATATAGGTCACCATGACCTAATTTCATGTTACGAAGGACATTTGCTAAGGACCTCCCAGGATGTTATGTTAGAAGAATCTATGTCTAATGGGTACCATATGTGTCCCTTCTGACTGTCTTGGTGCTAGAAATCTTGTCTTCGGTCTGGAGGTCGCAAGATATAGGTTACCAAGAGCTTATTTTAGGTGTCCAAGGAGATATGCCAAGGACCTCCCTGGATGAACAGTTAGAAGATTCTAGGTCTAACGGTTACGATTTGTGCTTCGTTAACGGCCGGACAACAGAACAGCCGGACGAACGATGGACAAAGGATGGTCATTACAGCTCAGTTGACTAACAGTAAGCTGAGCTAAAAACCAGTGATGGCTTCCTCTTTGCTCATGGAAATGTCCTTTAAACCTTTGCTCTGTCATCACCACTGACTACCTGCCAAGGTTTTTTTACACAACCGCCAAACCAGGTATGAGAATCGTTTTTCCAGTTGCAAGCACTAAACCCTTTTTTAATGAGAGAGAGAGAGAGAGAGAGAGAGAGAGAGAGAGAGAGAGAGAGAGAGATTTTACACTAAATAGTACAGGAACATACATGGTGGCGCATTTTTTTAATTCATATGTCATTTTAAATCAACAGAGATAGGAAGAGAGCGAGAGAGCGAGAGAGAGAAATTGTTATCTCATAATGGTCGATGATGACTCGGTGACTTTGTAATTGGGCGGGATATATATATATTTGTGATGACCTATCTTTAAAGGTATAGACAATTCGAATTTCGTTTTCAAAGTAAGACAAATACCTGCAAAAGTAATAAATGTCAGTTGAATGTAAAATGTGAAGCGCTACATAAATCCAAAAGTACTCACTACAAAAAAATATGAATTATAGGTCGCTCATATACAAAAGATAAATTTATCTAAGATGTATAAGCATAGCAAATTTTAAAGCAATGTATGGATTAATTATCGAAAAATGAAATTTTCAGTATAAATAGGGGTAACCGGGGTGTGGTTGGGGTTTCGGAGTTGGCGGTGGAGATAGCAAATTTCTTATGAACTTCAAATGAAAAGATTATTGTAAAATTTGGGCAGAGTTTGTACAAATTTAGGATTGATAACAGGAATGTATATGTTTATGATATTTATTATTTTTTATTTATGACCCTTTAATCAATTTTAGTGCAGCAGGGATTAAGACTCAGATAAGGCTGTCAAGGTGTTTACAATCACATAGCTTCTAGAATACAAAAAGCTTTGGCCTTCGGCTAGGAGAAAACAATTTCCCTCCCACACCTGTACCTCTTTGATTAAACCCAGCTCAGATACACTGTAAAAAGAAAAGGTTTTCTAAAGGGTAATAAAAAGGTTTTTATCGTGTCCAAATACAGAAACCCTTAAATGGTTTTTTTGAGAAAACCTATTTCCGAAAAACCTTTAATAGTTTTTTTTTTAAAACCCTTTAAAGGTTTTATTTAAAGTGTACCAAGACCCACTTTTAAATATTGATAATCTGCACATATTTCGGTTGTATATACAACAAAGAAATAATTCCATATGATGAAAGTAAGTTTTGTCCCATTGTACCACTATTACACCCTTAATTACAGTACCAATTATGCCCAAATTCGAGGACTCCCGAAACTGAAACCGCGTTCGGCAACATTCGGCAATAATCGTAGTATGACGTCACACTAGGCACACGTCTGGCGTCTTGGTAAACCTGTGTACATTTGAATCAGCTGTGCTTGGACCAGAAAAATACGAAAACATGGTTTTAAAGCGTGTTTTTACAAATTGTTCGAATTCTTAGATAGATGAATACATCATGCATTCATTCTCGCTTTCGGATTCCGTTACATGTGTACAGTGGGAGAAAGTTGACAGGGTGATGTGATGTAACGTTACTTCAAAACAACAACCAACAAAGCAACATGCAACAAAACTGTCAAGAGGGCCACGGACGAATCTGCAATATAATCACTGTATATGTATCAGTGTCACTATTATATTCAGCGTGAACTCTTAGACATATCAGTCTCATAGGCACCTAAATTAAAAAAAGAATGCCCCTCCGACAATTCATGTTTACAAGGAAAAGAGCCAGGTAATATGCCCTCAGCTGCGGTGGTCAAGCGGGAGCCGACTGACGCTGCACTTGGTAAGTTCGCGATTGAATAAAAAATCTGACTCTAAACTGCACACTGATGATTAATATAAGGAAAAAAATAAAAATATTATTTCTTAGTTTGTCATATTTTGTCTGAATGTATGCTTGGCCACTTATGTATGTATCATTGTGTTCAACGGGTGAAGTTGGTGCGTCTTGCACGGGTCCGAAAAACAACGGCCGAACAAAGTGAATGCATAATATAATATGTCAAGTGTCAAGCGCTGGATTAAAACTATAATTGAAGAAATTATCAAATAATGCATACAGTTTTAACTATATTGCAATTTATTTTTCGGTATATGTTCATTAAGGATAACTCGAAATGTATTTGCGGGTAGCCTTGTCGCCATATTCTTACCACATAACGCACGAACTTTTTAAATATATTCCGTCAGGTGTCAGACACGTGGCCGCTTTCCCCATGCACTGTGCACAATATATATTGGTACCCGTGACGCATAGTGATTCTTTAGGCCTAACTGCGACGAACAAGGCCATGAGATACTTTGTACAGAACAATTGTGACAGAGCTGACGGTATGCGCTATACGTCTTGACGAAGGGTTGAGGGAATTTGTTTAATTACAACACTGTTACACGTATTAAAAATAAAGCCATTACTATATACTTTCCCCTGTTATACTGCATTGTTTTCTTATTATTTTATTGTTAAAGCTATGTACTGAATATGATGGAAGGGTACATTTTGTTTGCTTTATACTTGGATTATAATGATAGTGATACAAAGAAGTAAGTAGTGATTCAAAACCTGCGCAATCATTATAAATATGTGGGAAATGTATATATTTTTACCTTACTAGTCCTTCTAAAGATAGGCCTATACCAAGTTCGGATCTCACGGATTCAATGCGCATTTGATTTTATAATGTTAACTATTCAATCATCCCCTGTGCAAGTTTCATCCACATAATTCATTGTCTAAGTTAGCAAAATAACAAAAAAATGTTTATGAGTTTTCATATATGTTCAATGAATTAACATGGAATAATGGAGATGGACTGACAGATTGAAACATTTTAATTCTCCTTGACTCTAGAATGTAACACCCCCCCCCCCCCCCCCCCAACATACACACATACATCAATGATTTGCCCCTTGGAACTCTCTCTAATTCATTGAAAAATTAAAGTTTTTCTGTCATATGATATATTAATTGCCATAGATGATTCTGAATAAAATATTTATGGTCATTGTAGAGATTACAGATACTAGATTGAACCAGCAAGTCTAGTATCATGGTCCAGGGAGAGGACATGGTGAATTACAAATGGGGTGATTAAATGCCTTCCAGAATGTTAATTTTTAAATGCATCGAGTGGCTTAAATTACTTTCTTGAGCAAAATTTATTACATTAATTAACTCTTTCTGCTGTTTCATATGTTGTGTCATGAGAAAAGCATATACATTTAGTTAATTTTAAACACTAAACTTACTGTCTTGATATGTAAACTATATGAATATATATGAATATTAACTGATTCGTTCTATACAAAAAAAACTTTCTGAAGGGTTCTATTTACCTGTAGTAACTTTTTCATAACACAATTTCAGATATGCTTCCATTCTGCTGGACAGAATCTTAGCTTAACCAGAATGGAAAATACTTTTATTGATGACATGTGACATCAGCATACCTCCACCCCTGGCTGCAAAGTCACAATAAGGTGACCAAGGGGAGGCCTCTTACATCATAAACCGAAAAAGATGCCATCATGGACATACCTGAGAGCAGCGACAATCTCTTTTTCCTCTGTCTTTGCCTGATGTCTGACTGACTGTACAAAGTGCTTTCAGGATCCGTCACTGCTACTCATTTAATTTGATACTTTTTACATATGGTATATTAACATGATTTATGTAAATAACTTGTTATTGGGAAGATTTTCCACATCTTTAATAACATTGGTCTTTGGTGAACTTTTTTAATTAGTTTAAGGGCAAAATTATTTTATGCACTCTTAACCGTGTGCCTGCATAGGCAGCATTATATATAAATAATACATCACACAAAGTTGACAATCATTTCATTCGAACACAGCATCCATACATAAATATGGTATTAAGCCAAGCATGGTATAAAACATTTTATTTTATAAAGCTGGCATAAACCCAACATGTTCTTCACCTGGTCCCAGGCCACAAGTCTCTCATATCTCATTATAACAGCAGGATGGTAACATCACACAAATTTTCTTCTCAAGAACGCCCAAGCACCATCTCACCAGCTGGCGGTAGGCAGAGTTTCTGTACCTCCTGAAAAGAAATATTTTTCCCATCATATTCACATGTTGGTAGAAATACTTATATAATTTCAGGGTTATAATAAAATGATGCATGAACTTCAAGGTTTTCAGTGCAATAAAGACTGGGAATCATTTGAAATCTTGTTTTGTTGCTGTACCAGTTTATGAGGATTAATATATTGTTTATGATGGTATTTATTAATCAGTTAAAGTGTGAATGAATTACTGGCTTGATATTTCAATATATCTGCATGTCATACTAATACTTATATTGCATTAAAGCTAAATTGTTTTGAGGTCCATCATATGATAACTCTGCATAGGCGGCGAAATGGAGGGTAATGATGGAAAAACGTAAGGAGTACCAGTATTTCCCAGTACAGTTAGTATATTCTCCTGTACAGGACTGTACATAGACTATATATATATATATATATATATATATATATATATATATATATATATATATATATATATATATATACAGCTGCACCCCCCCCCCCCCCCCCAAGATTTGAGGTGCAAAAAAAAATATAGCGAATTTGATATATACATTTTAAAATTGTTTTTGTAAGTAAGCATTGACCAATAAATGACAACAAATATGCACCAGAATGCAGTATTTTGCAGCCACCCCACTGACATTTGGGTCAGGCTTCGGGTATAAATATATATATATATATATATATATATATATATATATATATATATATATATATATATATATATACTAGTGTAGTCTGGACTTGAGGCTGCAGCCTGTAGGCCAAGGCAAATGTTGACATGCATGGCAAACAAATGGCAACTGTCACTGTGCCAGCATATTTAATCATTATTTACAGCGATCCAGCTTTCAACAACAAGACTTCAGCGAGTCATAACAAAATATATTTATCCTCAGGTATCTTATAAAAAATCATGGAAATGTGGACGATAACTACTAAATAGTGTACGGTACACAACGTATGTCTTGGGTGCGAAACGCCAGGTGTCCTTGTCACGCTGTCAGTGTCATTACCAGTCAGTCACGTGGTTACAGAAAACGCACTGCTTGAGCGGCACTGTCACCATAATTTGACTGAAACGTAACGTCAAAGTCAATATGCTGTCTTGAAATGACATAATCAGAATGTCAATAATACTTCTCCTTTTATATGATCCCAAGAAAAGATAACTGTTTGAACTTACCAGTCGTTCCTCCCAACACGCTCCTCTAGATCAACATGATCAAGTTCACTGTGTTTCTCCTCGTCTGTGCAGTCCGCCTCCGGCTCTAAATCGTATGGCTGGATTTCTCAAGCCTGGTTGATCGACAACTCTTGGTTTGTTACTTTGTTTCTCCTTCCTCGCTGGACGGAATTATCTCGGATTCACTGCGTGACCCGGCAAAATTCTCGTCAGCCACGTCGTGGTCTTTAACCAGCGAGGTGTCTGCCATGTTGAAGAGTGCCTAGAGTGACGTCAGAGATCCGCGTGATTCCGGAAATACCCGAGTGCTCTATAGCCAAAGCCAGACATCGGTTCATATACGATTTTGCGGAGAAAACCTTATAATTAACTATTTTTCGTAATCTTTCAAAGACTTTAACCCGTGTCAATCGTTTAATCATTATCTTATGCGTGGTGACCTAATACTAGATGCGCTCGGCTCTGCATACACTTTAAAATACATCAAACCAAATAACCTTCATACGGCCATGAAAAAAACCCTTTTGGAAGATTTTGTTTATAGGACAAACAAGAAATCTATAGGTCATATCACGCAGTACATATTGTCTTCTAGGGTAACTGTGCATAATCTGTAAAATAAAACAAGGAAACAATAATTTTGCAGAAATCCAGATCTATTTATTTGATATTAAAACTTTACATGAGTATAACATAAACAATTGCCGCACATGCCAATTCGACTTAAGAACAACATTCTTAGAAGTCCTACAAGATGCTATTTTGAAATATTAAAAATCTTGCCAGACTTAACTGAAACACAAACACCTATACAAACAATTACAATATGTTTGCACATAAGATTAATCAAGATAACATAAGTGATATATAGAAATCACAACTGAGAATTACGCTTAATAGAAAGCCCATAAAATATATCAGCACTTCATGTCACAGGATATCCTTTAAAAATTGTCTGAAAATGTAACAAATTCCTCATTACTGGTATTATTTAGGGGGACTTTCTTGAATCAAAATGACATCAAAACACATATGTCTTACATGAAATGATATATAATTTGCAGAATATCTCGTTTTGTTATCCACTTTCTTAGCATCTTAAGTTGCAAGCCACTTTGCATATATAATAAGCCTTTTCTGTCAGATAATAAAACAAATAAAATCTTTTATTTATCCTTGACCTATATAAGAAAATGATAATAGGTGTAAAATTGTACACTTAAAAACCAGGTTCTTGTTTCTGAATATTAGAATTTAAGATATGTTGTTCAACATATTTTATACTTTTAATAATGTGAAGACAATGCTAAAATGTAAAAAACATATAATTCATAATGTTATTCATGTGAAATAATTTTATGAAACCTGGTAACTCTATCTTTGGAAACATAGTTTTTTTTATAATGGCTTTAAACTTTGACCCATGGGTCACTGTGCTCAGCCGAAGTTGACCTTGAACGTTAAAATCTAAAATAAAATCAAATGGAGATAAAATCTGAGAAGTGGTAATATAGGCCATGATTGGTCGAAGAAACTGTTGCAAATAATATTTTGTGATCTTACCATGTGTTTCCTAATTTTAAAATATATGCAGTTTGTGAATAAAGATCTATATTATTACCATGATCACTTATTGGCTTTTTGATAAGCTGTTGACAGTTCAGCAGTTTACACATTTGTTCAATTAGATTCTATTTTTTTATAAAACCAATTTGTTCTCTATTTTATCCAATGTTTACAGTTCCCATAACATTTACACTCCATAGGTGGAAGGACTTGATGGTTGGTGTAACACCTCTGTATACATTTTCATTATTTTATGAATTTTATGCACTTGCAAATAAAACTATTGTCCAAAGTGCTCAGGTGTAGGGACAAAGTGATGACAAAGGGGGGGGGGGGGATGATGCGGGGTGTAACAATTTCCATTGAATATACTTCGTACAGGATATGAAATTTAATTCAACTGTGCTTACAGAAAAAAAGGTTATTTATAATTATTAAATATTTAAAAACAGGTAAAAAAATGGAAAAAAAAATCAAATCACTTTAATTCCCATTCTATTGAAGCGGGAAAATAATGAACAAATGTTTGCACTAGATCATCATCTTTTTAATAACATCAATTTTTTTTCAAGTTTATAAATTTTACTATACATTCACCATATAACATATATATCTGAATATCTAAGTTGATTCATAATTCACGAACTGCATCAAAAGGTATAGCTTATTTGGTCAGGTAACATCACAGTATGTAAACAGATCTATTTTTATAATATATATTTCTAAAATTTGAAAAACAATAAAAATTTGAAAATAACACTTGATCTAGAAATCACAATTTTAAGTTGCACCTTGACTTATCCATGATTTGGCTAACATTTTATCCAAATTATGCCTACTGATGGGTTTAATTATATTTTAATTCGCTAAAATTATTTAAAAGGAGATGCCACATTACCACAACATGACATCAACTGGATTACTCTTTGAATATTTATTTCAAGAAAAGTTGTGTACACTGGAGTGTAAACAGCTTCACAATTAAAGAAATACAGTTACTGCAATACACTTGGAGAGGGGGAGGGAGAGGTGCCATAAGAATAAATGTACCGGGTACACCTGTGACAGCTGGGGTGATCGACTAGTGTTGCATCACTGATAAGGTTACCCAGGCAGGGCTGATCCACCAGAAGTGGATCTTGACAATGCAAATCATTACAAAAGAGCCTCTGTAGAAAACTTCAATAACTAGTATAATTTTTTTTTAAACTTTACTTTCAAATTTCAGAACAGGTTAAATTCTTATGTGTACCTGCTGTGAAAATTAAATCAAATGTAAAAAAAATGCAATGGTCAATGTTGGCCAACATTTAAGGTACTAATTTTATATTTATGCCAATAACATAAAATTTTTAAAAATCAGGTCTAATTTTAGGTATACAATTAAATTTTTATTGAATAAAGCCATATAACTGAAAAAAAGGCTTTAGCTTCAACAATTATCATGTGAAGGGATTCAGGTTTCTTTCCCTAATTTTTTACAAAGTGCATTATGTTTTGGCCCATAAGTTTCACAAATTATGTAATATTGACCTAATTTCTGGCATGTACATAGGACCTATAGATAGAAATAATTATAATAAATATTAAGGAAAGGAAAGTGATATAAGGCAGTCCTGAAAGTGTTTAATAATAGGTTTTTAATTGAAAATTCAGGTTTTACCTTAATTTCCCGAAGGAACAAACCTGCAACGACCCAGTGTTCGGTTTGGTAGGGGGTCTTGGAAACATCTAACAGTATGCTGAATTTTTGATTCGTTGGTCTGATGGTTTCAAAACATGCCAAGTCTCAAAGGACAGGCTTACGGACAACGGACCATTACTGTAGCTCAGATTACTTGTAGTCAGCTGAGCTAAAAATGTAATATAAAATATGGTTACTTAATGCAGTTGAAAATCTTAATTGTAAACTTTGAAGTAATTTAACATAAATTACAATTCCACTTTTAAAATATCTCATTGATACACTCAAATGCACAAGCTAAAATTTAACAAGAACTAGCATTGTAAATTAATATTTGGTTCCCAAAGTCTTTGCAAACAAAATGGTATTAAATCACAATATGAAATGTTAAGTTTTGATGCCCAGGTGTCGACTGTAGTGGGCACTTTTGGATCATCTTTGCCAATGACATACTTTTCTATAAACAAACATGTCTTTTGCAACCTCTGAGCGTTACTGATGGCAAATACCCAAAGGTTGTGAACCATGCTGCCATGACCTGTGAGAACTACTTTTCTGCCCCTTCAATAACAAGTTGCCCATCCACTTTCAGCTGGAACTGGCCCTTGCCGTCTTCCTTGATGGTGGAGAAAGGTGATGTGACATCCTGTAATGGAAATACCATAGAAATACTCAAGAGAATCATCAAAATAGCCAATAAGTGATTGAAATTGATGCTCTTATAGCTGTAATTGTATGCTGCTTTATAATGTTTATTGTCAGTTACTTTAAATTATAATACAGCTTTAGATTGAACAGAACGAACAAGGGACCTAGGGGTCCCAGAGCTCAGCTGAAACTGACTGTGAGAATAGTGGCATGATTTCCAAGTGATTGTGTTGACTGTGCACTTTCATGGACTACATGAAAGTTGTGGGAGAATCATAATCACATATTTGTGAAAGTTTCAGTATTTCTACTAAGTGATTGGAATATGCATGTAAAAATACCCAGAGAACTTATAAAACCCTGTAAAGTATAGAATACTGGACATGGACCAAAATATAATAATAAACATTAATTCATTAGCTGGTATAAAATGCTGTAAAAAATCAAATGAGCATAAACTAAATTTGACAAGCATGTTAAAACAAGCAAATTAGGTATAGGTGTAATAAATGACACTTTTGGCCTCGAATCCATATCTGGACATGTGTCCTGCATCACTTAAACTGTATACATTGCAGCTTTAGCAGGTCCACCACCTTATTTGTCACAACAGGTCACAAGCTGCTTTGTTTACCTTTTTGAATGCTCCATTGCGTAAGTTACTCATAATATAAATATATCCTTATTCATAGCACCCTTCAGTGATGAAAACGTCTTCCACAGATAACGGACGACGGTCACTCAGATTTATATTTAACATCTTAGTCACCCTTGGTGTGTACCTTATTCACTGAAGACATCAAATCTGAGTTTGTTCACAAAACTGGGGACCCATGGGTCTTGATGCTCAGCTCAATTTGTCTATAAAAATATGATTATGAGCTTCTCAAAAGATGGGTCCCAGATATATATATATAAATAGATAACTGTGATCAGTTTGAAGCCAACCTGTCTACCCATACTTGAGTTATCATTCATAAACTAACATATGAATGGATGAGTTCTGTGACCTTGAACTTTTACCTAGAGACCTGAAAATCAAGAGAAAACTTCCCCTATTGGCAAGTTTGAAATGGAAAGTTTGGCTCAAAATACACCCACAATCTTAAGTGTGGGTCATGTGACCTCGACCTCATGCGTTAGAGGTGGGTGAACTATAGGTCAAATTTGAAATCCATATCCAAACTGGAGTTATCACCAGGAAACAAATTTGACAGACATACAGAAAGATGAACAGATGGACGGACAGGGTGATTAATATAGGGCATCTCCTTTTTCAAGCGGGGCCCTAATAAATACAAAAGGACACAGTTGAAACCACAGTTGCGAATCTGATAGTAACAACATAATTTGGCATTCTGAAAATAAAGGAAGAAATGCATACAAAAATACAGTGGGCACCATCAATCTTAGGAACTGAAGAAACATTCCATGACCAATAAGCATGCAAAGAATCACGGAGATCAATGCATTAGTTATTCAGAAACTGGAGCTTTTGTATCAAATTTTTCATTATTCTGGGGGGTATGTAAGAGTCCCTTGCATAGCTCAAAGGATATGGGTAACAGAGATCTAATTTCAGGTTTCTATGGAGATTTTTCATGGACCTCCCTGGATGTCAAATATAAAATGTAGGTCCAGCAGTTACGATTTGTGCCTTGTTACCGGACGGACAAAGAGTGTTTGTTATAGTTCAGATGACTTTTAGTCAGCTGAGCTAAAAAAATTGTAAAAATTATGAAAAAATACAGGTTGTGCCACCAGTTTTAGGGAACTGACAAATCTAGTTGTTAACATTCAAGGCAAGATTCATGGCAATCCATGCATAAATTATCAATATACTGGAGGTTTTCTATCAAATTTTCTATTATTGTAGGGGGGGGGGGGTAACTGTTTGAAGGATATAGGTTGCAGTGACTTATTTTCAGGTTTCCAAGAATATTTTTTATAAACCTACTTGGATTTTAAGTAACAAGTTTCAAGGATAAGCGGTTACAATACCTAAGTTGACTTTCAGTCAGCTGAGCTAAAACCTGACCTGAATTGTCGGTCTTGTCCTTTTGTGCGGTGTTTCCTCATCTTTACTGGTCAAGTTATTCCTCTTTCCCCCACATCTCCCATACTTTGCTTTCGTGTGGGCAGCATCTGGAGTGTCAGTAAGTGGTATTCTTATTGCTTTCATCAAGCTGGGAAGGTGTTATAAATATAAATATAAATACTACACAGAAATGACTCATATTAATAATAATACTTGAACCGACTCTTCTAAATCTAGCTTTTGCTAACATTTGTTTACCCTGCAGGTAATAATTCAAAATAAATAACAATTAACAAGTGAAAACAAAAACCATTCTAGTGTACCATCAGAAATATATTTGTGATTGCTTACAGTTATTATTTCCACCAACATCACTTACTTCAGGTATCAGACTGTCATATTTCTTTTTTTAGATATGTTTTAAAATTAAAATTTAAATAATTCTAAAGTATTGTACAGGCTACAACCCCTTGGTCTTAACAGAAGGTACTTACATATTTTCCTATATGAGGATACTGATGTAACAGGGCAGTCATTATTCTTTTGTATCCTTTTCTGAATGGGAGCCTGAAAAGATTAATATTTGATCATTAAAACATGCAACTCGAACAAAGAGGGAGTGTCTCCTGGTTCCTTTCTCCTTTTCGAGGTGAGCACCTTTATTCTTGACTGTACCACTTCTGTTTCCAGTAAAATTCTGAATCTGCCTATATATGATACCACACATATATTACACTGGTAAGTAATTAAAATCAAGGGACCCACGGGTCACTGAAGATCTCTGCTGAAGTTGAACTTGAAGGTAAAAATCTAAAATAATATCAAATGGAGATAAAAGGGGAAAAGGCAATATAGTCCATGATGGGTTTGTATTTATGAGTAAGAAATAATTGCAAATAATGTTCTGTGACCAAACCATGCATTTCCTAATGTTAAAATTGAAGCATGTGAGCAGGTTGTGAAAATAAGATGTGTATTAATACCAAGATCATTAGTTGGCTTTTTGATACACTTGAAAGTTCAGTAGTTTTCACTTTTTTTCAATTTGATCTATTTTTTAATATATATTATTAATATATGGGAGTTACAAAATCTCTGTATTATTATAGTGTATATACCAGGGTTGGGACCAGGTACTTGTATCTGTACCTAGGCATATTCTAAAGTACCTTTACCTGTACCTATAGGCACTTTACAAAACTGCTGTACCTGTACCTGAACCTGTACCTGACCATTTTTCAATACCTGTTCCTGTACCTAGGTACTGTCACATGTACCTGGACCCAACCCTGGTGTATATACATAGGATTTTCACTTAATTCTACAATGCTTACAGGATAAAAAAGTTCATTCACAATTACTTAATATTTAAAATAGGAGAGAAAGTCTGTCAACTGAAAGCTGATAACAAAGAAGTTTTTTTAGTCTCAGTGACCCATTTTGGTAGAAGATTCAGGGGACATCTAACAGTATGCTGAGTTTTGGATTTGTAGGTCTAACAGTTTCAAAATGTGCAAGTCTAACGGACTGTAAACAGACGGAAAGACAGACACTGGAAAATGGACCACGACTATACCTCAGATGACTAATAATCAGCTGAGCTTAAAATAACAAGTGACTGCATTGCCCTATAAGCTTTAAAACAATTCATTGTGTGTATGAGACTGATATAAGATATTGATATTGACATGTTATTATGTATGTGTACCCATCTTCACTCGACATCAAATACATGGAGGGAGATGATGAGGGGAGGGGGGTTTGAGGTGTTGGACAGTACTCTCTGTCAAATGTGACTGGCCTCACACACATAGGTGTGTGTACCTGTCTTCACTCGACATCAAATACATGGGAATGTGTGTGTGTGTGTGTGGGGGGGGGGGGAGTGAGGTGTTGGACAGTACTCTCTATCAAATGGAGGGGGATGGTGAGGGGAGGGGGTTTGAGGTGTTGGACAGTACTTTCTGTCTAATGTGACTGGCCTCACACACATAGGTGTGTGTACCTGTCTTCACTCGACATCAAATACATGGAGTGGGGGGTTAGAGGTGTTGGACAGTACTCTCTGTCAAATGTGACTGGCCTCACACACATAGGTGTGTGTACCTGTCTTCACTCGACATCAAATACATGGAGTGGGGGGGGGGGGGGGGGGGGAGGGGGGTTTGAAGTGTTGGACAGTGCTTTGTGCTTATGTGACTTTCTTCACACGGGTAGGTGTATATCCTATCTTTTCCCACTAATAAATTAGTACTTTGAGGATGGGTAGATAGTACTCTGAGGCATTATGAAACGCACTGCTGACAAGGCTCTAAAATGGATACTCCTTTTCAAAATCAGCTGGGTATCATTAAAAAACAAAGTGAGCTGACGATGTAAATTTTTAATTTAAAAAAAAAAAAATTGAGTTTACCAGCACATGCAATGGAATATATGTATAAAATTAATTTTTGTAATTTTTTGTAAATTTTAAAGGTTAAATCATTTTTTTAAATATGTTGTCCTATAGCACCATTTGATATAATCCAATAGAACATAAAATAATTATCAATGACATGAACATTCATTAATGTTACTGTTCCTATGTAAGGACTCAGCATTTTATTTATTCTTTTGTTAACTGTATTCTGTAACTATAAAAATATAAAATACATGTGGCCTGGATGACATCCCAGGCATCTGATTTGGACTGAACAATATTGTCAATAATAATAATACAACAAAAAATAAAATCTGTAGCGAAAATGCCCAGTTATGTAATAAGTAAATATACATACATGTGTCTGCTGGTAATACCTTGTACCAAGTATACGTATAACATGGACACAACACGTTTTGGGATGCTAATGTCGTTTGTTTACATGCCGGGGGGGGGGGGGGGGGGGGCTGGTAGCGCTGTTAAAGACCGGCTGAGTAATACTTATCAAAGTCGTGTTGCTCCTTGCTACTAATGCAATGCGGATTTTTACATCCGGCAGACCATATAGGAATCGTCCTTTGTAGGTGACATCCGTTAAAAAGCCTTTTCATCTCGAAAACATACCAAGCCACTTGTTTTTGTCTTACCGGGCCGCCATCTTGAAAATCCCACTGCACTAGACGCCGCCATGCGCCTAACATTTCACGGCGTAAAAATTAAATGTAGATGTGCCAAGTTGTTTTACCTGTTTACAAGCAATTGCCATGATTATCATGATACAAAACTGACTTACCTGAAAGCTTGAATTTCTGAGAGTGACGGATTCTCTGCATAAAAATAGTAATTTGCTGTTGGTCTTTCTGACACCTCATGTCACTGGTGAAGCCGCCAAGAAGATACACGTCACGCGTGACGTGTTCAGTCAAACGCCGGCAGTGCATCCTCGCGTTAATATAACGAATTAATGACACACTCGCGGGAAAGGGGTTTTTACGGGAAATACATAAAACAAAACCCATTTACAAGAGGCTACGGGTGAGGGAAGAAAGAACAACCCATTTATCTAGAAACAACCGTTTTATAAAACCCTTTCTTCTAACAGTGTACCATGAAAAAATAACCCTATCCCTCCTATACTTTCAGTATAAATGGGGCTAACCGGGGTGTGGTTGGGGTTTGGGAGTTGGGGATGGAGAGAACAAATGGATTCATTCTTGCGATCGCACGGCGACTGCAGACATGTAATTTTAATATCAATCGGTTTTAATATCTTTTTGCAATGTCTCTTTTGGTATCTCAATAATAGATCGAAGGATTCGCTATAAAAGACAGACATACTCACAAACAGGTACGAGTGGAAGTGACCAGTAAACGCACACACACACTAATTAAGACTTGTATATGTTATTTTACCTATGTAACATAGGCGTTTCTCTTGAAGTCCTGGTTTGGTCTTTCCACGTGACCTCACGTGACCCAACGTTTCATCGTCTGGTGATTACCTGGTCGGCGTCTGGCCTGTTCACATTGTTCGGTAACATTTTCGCTTAAACAACTTGTATAACGCGTAATATTTTGCTTAATATAGTGAGTTACATTGATGATATCTCTGTTCCACAGACACCTAAGTAAATACTCTTATTTTGTTACAAGTGTGTGTGAAGCTTTGTCATGATGGTAGCAATGTCCGCCATGTTTATATTATGTAGAGGCTAAAAAACGTATGACAAAATAACATGTGATGGGGTCAAAGGTCACGGGAATTTTAAATGAAGCAAATCTTTGGTTTGGTTTAAAAAATTATTAAACAGCAAAAGAGCATAGAGATGTGAATACAGGGACACAGCCCTTTATCGGTTCCTCTTCTCTGTCAATATGTTATTAAAGTATCCTCAGTGTCAAACAAATTTACATTGTGACATTGTATACGTCATAGTGGCAACCGCTCAGATATCAGCACCGCGGGTTAATTATTTAATTGCAGAATATATACAGAGACATAACATGGACATACTCATCACTTAACAACACAAATGACAACCTGTACTTAGCTGTTGTTCGTTATCAAAGCAGGGGCGGATCCAGGACTCAGGTAAATGAGGGGGTCAAACCCAGAAGGACTAATAACAAAACCCAAAGATAGGTCCGGAAAAGACGGGGTCCAGGACGCAAAAATTTGTCCGAAATCCTTTAAAAGTTTGCTGCGGCTGAAAAAAGGGAAGGGGGGGGGGGGGTCCGATCCTCCCTTGGTCGGCATCTGCAACATATGAATCGATGTACAATTGAAAGATGCTGATAAACTTATATATTAAAAATAGAAACATGATTAATTTGGCCATGCTTATATAAAAGTTGCCTTATGTCCATGGTCAAACTAGCCGTGAATACACCACTCAGTTTTCTTATTAGACTGAGAGTAGGGCCTAGAAAGCCTGTTTTGAATCAAGATCCCCGTTACATGAACAACTACACCGCAAGGGCCATCCAGCTCTATAGTTACCGTGGTTGTTTCCTATCCTTGCCAGACATCGCTGTCATTCATATAACCCGAGGGAGACCTGATTGTATGCAATCAGTAAAACTACAAACATGCGGGGAGAATTACCAATATACTGGTATAAACTTAGATGTCGTTTTGTTCGCGAGGGTTTCAAATTTACGATATTCGCGATATTTGCAAAAGGGGAATGTCCATTTAATAACTCTTCTTAAATTTTGTATATATAAAATGTACCGAAAAATCCATCGAAAGCTATATCTTGACAAAGTGAGGCTTACCTGGTGATAAATTACCTAAATACGTGGCCTTAGTATCCAGGCATTACGATGTAAATCACATTAGATTACACATTTCATGAATAGAATGTGACATGCAAGGTCAGATAGAAGACCTGGTTTATTATGTATTATCTTTACAGATTTCATACTGTGCTATATTATATGAAATCAGCTCTCACCCAACGGTTGATTATTAGTGCATGTACACACGCAGCGCGCGCAGTGGTCGCTATGGGGACAGGCATGGTCATTTGGTCCAGGGGTGTCAGGATGAAAAATGGAAACGCGGCGAGGGGTCTGAAGATCACGCCAAAGCTGAGAGATTGCAAGGTCAATATATGATGCTTGAACTCAGCTGTTTACCTCAGCTGTGATGGTATACTTGATTTAGCGAGGGGTAAAATCTAACACAGGTTTTGTGTCTGTGTGGTAGTTTAAAGAAATTAAGTTAAAAGCAAAAAATTACCACGCAGGTATAAGGCATCGGATATCATTCTGTATAAACTGGATAGGGAGTTGTTTTTAAAATCATTAACAGAAAACAGACTTATCTCCCCCATAATATGCAGAATTAAATTAATCCAATTTAATTAGCTTTTTTCTTTTTTTTTCAAATTCTTCGTACAATATCTGAAACTTATAGGTCACACGTGCCTTAAAATTCTTGCATGGAGCTACCAGAATTCTCGGCCATTTATGCATGAATTAAGGACAACTGATTATGAAGGGCGTTGCTGTCAGGAAAATGGCTGATCCTCTATGCCGGGAAACGTCCTTGCTAAAACCGTCTTACCGCTGTATATCGTTACATATATTAGATACAATACCATGTTCATCTCGCATGGTAACTGGCCATCAGTCCGGTAACTCGCACGGTCAATTAATTATCATGGTAATTGGCCATCCATCTGGTAACTGGCATGGTCATATAATTCTAGTACGGCGTGAGAAGTTTGTGGGTCGACATGGCCTTCACCCCATAAATTTGGAAAGGTCAGAGTATGCAAATAAGCAAACTTTCCTGTCATTGACCTCCGAGGGTTTTGACTACATCTGATGTTATGATCCACATAAGCGGTCTTATCAAGCCGTAAACAAACCAAGAAATTTACAGGTTTATCAATGCATTCCTCCATCCAGTCATCTATCCGACCGTCCGTCCGTTCGTCCGTCGTGCCGTAAGTCCGTATGCCACAGCCTCCCTCAATTCTTTTCCTACATTAATTTATCAATTGTGCAGGTATAACTGAAAGATATATTAAGTATAGTCTGTTCCACAACATTTGAACACCTGTGTTAAGGAATATTTTTTTTTTCAAGTGGAATATCATTCGGGAAAATGAATATTGCAACGGAGACTTTAGATATGAACCAAAATTTCAGCAACAAAAAATACGTGCCTTTCATATTATTTAGAAACAAAACATTTCAGTCCCATCGCTGAAGGTCAATGTCATTGGTCACATGCCAATATAGCTTCAAATGACATTTGCTGATTGGATGACATCATGCAAACATTCTAAAAAATATAATCAGTTGGCTATGGCTACCTCAATGGCTACTCAGCAGAAATCTACCTGATATGTCAGATCACTAGAAAGAGTTCCAAAATAAGTAAACTTATACTTCTTTAACTTATTTTTAAAACCCCCTCGAGTAGTTTTTTTTTTATTAAATTTTATACAAATGTATGGTCCAAAGATAGTGTTACTCAAAACAAGGGGTAAAAATGCTGTTTATCATACTGGCTATACGTAAATGGTATTTTTTTTTTTTTGGGGGGGGGGGGGCAGAATATAAATAAATAACAGTACATAACAGTATTACATTACAAATCTTATTTCTCAATGTTCAATGTATGAGAGTAAAAGTAAACCCATGTACTGTGGTAGATGTGTCCGTGTATGTATATATGTAATAGTCTAAACATATCTTTTATGATACAACAATTGCCATATCTCCTGTTAATGGGGGGGGGGGGGGGGGGGGGCTGAAACCGCCTAACCCTTGTTGCGGCTCTTCCCACATACACCACATGGTTGAACGAAACCTGTAATGCAGCACCCCCCCCCCCCCCCATAATAATAGATGGCCCAAACCAACCGTGTCCAAAGATTAACTAAACTGAGTCCACACGTTATAATATACAGCTGTCTGTCTTCTGATGAGTGCCTAGAGCCGACTCCAATACGAAAATATACATTATTATTATCAACCTATAAGGAAACCTTCACTGATGAAAGCATTAAGAAGTGTCTGATATATTTGCTTCCCTTTATAGTAAATAAAAAGAATACAGACAACCAGGAAAACAAACTGGTGACAGGTGCACCTTAACATTTATCCAAATTTCATTTTCTTGACTTAACCATATTATTTAGGATTTTTACATAGCTCATATAAAAAATTACAGTGTAAGTAATTAAGCACACCTTATCATTTTTAAAAATTGATGAAAAAAAAATGGTGAAAGAATAAGGATAACAAGTAAAAAAGATCAATAATAATAATGATAATAGCAATAATAATAATAATATTATAATATAATAAACTACCAACAGGTGGCACCACCGACAAGTCGTGAACGCACTCAGCGCAGGACCAATTTAAAAAAAAAAAAAATAGACGTGGTATAAAAAAGAAATGTGTGGTAAGCAACTCTTCATTATGCATAAAATAGATTTTGATTTGCCTGTATTTAGTTCTTACAGTTTTTGATTACCAAGTACGCAAGTCTAAACAGACAATATTCATTCAGCTCCCGACCGGTGTTCCTTCTATATTTCCTACGCGTCCGCAATATGTGAGTCCAAGTAAAAGTCGAATCCAGGCCATTCCAATCCAAGTCCGAGTCCTTGAGGTTCGAGTCAAAGTTCACTGTCTTATATAGTGTCCGAGTCTTTTAGAGCTCGAATCCAAGTCCAAGTCCGAGTCCATTAAAATATCTTTATTTAAAACACTTTAAAATATATAATTAAATTTATCATGATAATTTACACATGCTATTACTTAACGGTTTAAATACATTTAGCTTGCGATGAAGAAATAAAACTTTGTTTAAACCGTCTTGAATTTTTCACATATGGGCTCGGTCTGATATATTGAGTCCTGACATCAAAGTCCGAGTTAAACATATATATATATATATATATATATATATATATATATATATATATATATATATATATATTTATATATATATATATATATATATATACAGTCGTAGGAAGAAATATCATCATAATTTAGTCGTTAAGTTTTCCTTCAAGTTTTTCTTGATACCATATTGTTGCTTACTATTGGGGTCCCATTGCCCGTTTTCACGCTGTCGGCAGGATCACTCCTGTTTAAGCTGACACCTTGCGGGAGATATATGAACTAATTTCATTAATTTTCATCGAAAAATCGGCCTTTCGTTTATATTTATCAATTAACTAGTACTACCCTGCACTGTCACTGTTTTCACGTGATAACACTTTCGTTGGAAAAAAAAATAAACAATGGTGGTCTACAACAAATCTCAGGATTCTATTGCCCGTCATTATATTTGAATCAGCTGACAGAAGCCATGGGAACATGGGCGAAAAATTATATTTAGGGGAAAAGGCAGTTCAGTGGCCTAACCAGGACTGAGGCAGGGGAGGGGGCCATAATATTTGAAGCATAAATCTATATATATATATATATATATATATATATATATATATAAATATTTATATATAGAAGGTAGGGTTACCCTCCGTTGTAAAGTGCTCTGTGGCCTACAGACTAGGCCAGAGCGGTATAACATTGGAGAAAAACAACACTGTAATTTCAAAAACAGTCTATTACACGGGATGCGACCCGATCATCAGGTGAATGTGGTTAGATTCTTGGATATCTTTGCGTTTGGATTGGAGTGGCATCTACAAATACACATTCAAAGACAAAGCTACGCAACACTTACTTTGGGGACAATAGACCTGACGTTGAGTTCACGCTGGAAAAACCACAAACATGTCTTAACAGTTGAGCACAGAAATGAATTACATGCCAAATCTACATCTCTGTCAAGCTATAACCCTTGCATGTGAATACATAAACACTTACTCGTATATATATATATATATATATAGAAGGTAGTGTTACCCTCCGATGTAAAGTGCTCTATGGCCTACAGACTAGGCCAGAGCGGTATAACTCTGAAGAAAAACAACACTGTTAATTCACAACAGTCTGTTTCACGGGATGCGACCCGATCATCAGGTGAATGTGGTTAGAATGAAGCTAACGGCGTGGTTTGAAAAACCGAGACTTTACGAGATTACGAGATTATGCTTTGAGCGATTCGGGGGGGCTGGGGGCATGTGAAAGACAGACACTGATCCTATTGTCCTCGGATGCACAATAGGATTGGTCGGGGTACACGTGCGATACTAGAACATAACAGGGCGGGGCAAAGAGGTTGTTATTGTTGTAAATTTTATATAAATACAAAGATATATACCAGGATGCTCAATAGCATACTGAACTGATTTCTAATAGGGTCTTGGAAGTAGTGAACATATCAGTGGTATACATATGATAAAAATACACATATACTATGAAAATACACAATATTCAAGGCAAATATACAATATAAAAGGCAAATATACTATATTTTACTCATACCAAATGGAATCCACTCGGTAAACTCACCATGATGTAGTGGTAACGCCATGTCCCTCATCACTGCAAAGCAGTGAGAGAACAACTACCTGAACAGGTAAGTCTGCCCAGCGGATCCTCGTTGGGGGGGGGGGGGGGGGGTTAAGGGGGAACGCTGAATATAGTACGAATACTAGGAATTGGTTTTTAAAATTAAAACGACCAATGATCGATTATAAGTCGATTGTCTTATGATCTTTCTATATTACATTGAAATCAAATGTATACTTGTACCTAAATTACTTAATCAAATACAACTATTTTGCAAATGAATTTTTTTGCGTGAAAAATAAACGATAATGTATGTTCATTTAGTACATTATATTAAACGCCAATGTGGCCGTGATCAGATCGAGCCTCTCTTACGACTAAACTGGTAAATTTGTACCTTACTACTTTCCCATTAGAATAATTTTGAACAAAAATAAGATTTTTTAGGTATATATACATATATAAATATTCTTTGTTTTGATTTTCTTATTTTCACTATGTGAGTGCTCATATGAATATTTTCCTACAGTTCGCAGAATATAGGTCACCATGATCTAATTTCATGTTTCGAAGGACATTTGCTAAGGACCTCCCAGGATTTTATGTTCGAAGATTCTATGTCTAATGGGTACCATTTGTGCCCCTTCTGACTGTCTTGGTGCTAGAAATCTTGTCTTCGGTCTGGAGGTCGCAAGATATAGGTTACCAAGAGCTTATTTTAGGTGTCCAAGGAGATATGCCAAGGACCTCCCTGGATGAACAGTTAGAAGATTCTAGGTCAAAGGGTAACGATTTGTGCTTCGTTAACGGCCAGACAACAGAACAGCCGGACGGACGATGGACAAAGGATGGTCGTTACAGCTCAGTTGACTAACAGTCAGCTGAGCTAAAAAACAGCGGTGGCTTCTTCTTTGCTCATTGAAATGTCCTTTAAACCTTTGCTCTGTCATCACCACTGACTACCTGCCCAGGTTTTTTTACACAACCGCCAAACCAGGTATGAGAATTCATTTTCCAGTTGCAAGCACCAGTTTTTTTAAATGAGAGAGTGACATAGAAATTAGACTATAAATGGTGTATAGGAACATACAAGGTGGAGCATTTTCATGAATTCAGGTGTCATATTTTAATCAACAGAGAGAGGAAGAGAGCGAGAGAGAGAAAGTGTTACCTCATAATGGTCGATGATGACTCGGTGACTTTGTAATGGGCGGGATTATGTATTTGTGAGAGACATTCCTTTTAAAGGTAAAGACAATTCGAATTTTGTTTTCAAAGTAAGACAAATAACTACAGAGTTATAAATGTCAGTTGAATGTATAATGCGAATCTCTTCATTAATCGAAAAGGATTTCACTACAAAAATTATTTCTTATAGGTGGCACATGTATTAAAGATAAATTTATTTTAGATGAATCAGCATAGCCAATTTTACAGCAATGGATGGATTAATTATTGAATATGAAATTCCTTATGAAACCTAGGCAAAGATTGTTCAAATGTAGGATTAATATCAGAAGTGAATATTTTGTGATATTTATTATTTTTAATTTATGACCCTTTAATCAATTTTATGTCAGCATGGATTAGGACCCAGATGAGTCTGGCTGTCAAGTTATTTACTATCACATTGCTCACAGAATATAGGTCATTATTACTTAAAACAAGGTTTCCTACAGGATTCACAATGACTCGTTTGGAGGCATGATCTCCCTCAAGAATCATCTTGTACTTTGACCTAGTTTCGGTGTTATCAGATTTCTTTGCCTAACTTTCTTCAGCTGAAAGAAACAGATTATCATTATTACTTCATACAGATAGAGACCGCACAAATACGACTGGTATGGGATTTTGTGAGTGAGATGCTGTCCATTTATTTTTAGTTGTAGCTGAAAAGGTGTTTCCATCTGCAAAAGCATGGGCATCAATCCATACAGGAAAAAATATTCCAAAAGGGCTATACTATTTGCCAGACTTTTGTAAACACATTCACTGCAAGACTGTGGACTAACAAAACTAAGTCTCCATGATAAGGAAGTAATCGTAATATGTTAGGCAAATGTAGATTTTGTTGAGTCCATTACCTTTCAGACAGCATTTCTGACGTGACACAAGTCCAAAATTATTAACAGTTGTGTGCTGAACATCTGTTTCAGACTCTGAAGTTAAAGTCCAGCTTTTTTATATAGCAATATACCAGGATATATTTTGATAATATCAATGTCATATATGACTAAATGGGCATATATGCGTCATTTCCTTATTTTGTGTGATTTATTCACATTTGAGGCAAAGTAATGGCCATACACAAATTATATAAATGGACTATGGTAAAAATACATTAATACCAGTTAATATGATCATGTCAGTACATTTGGCACAACTCCAAACGGTTTTAAAGCCCAAATTATAAAGGAGTTGAAGGATATATGAAAAAACTGAAAAATGTATTTTTTATATTTTATTCAAACGCTTACACTTGAAAGATTATTTAAAAATATATATTTTCCAAGGTTTGATATGCATGTACATAAATTAGAGTTTCGGATTTCCCGAAATTGTAATATAATACCCACCCCTATGTTGTATGATACAAGTGGATAGCTCTGGCCTTCTGGATAGCTCTGGCCTTCGGCCAGGATAAAACAATTGCCCTGTTCTACAACTGTAAAGAATCTATTTGACGAAACCAAGCTCAGCTACCATGAAAAAATATACCTATCCCCCCTAAACTTTCAGTATAAATAGAGGTACCCGGGGTGAGGTTGGAGTTTGGGAGTTGGCGGTAGAGAGAGGAAATGGATTCATCCTTGCGATCGCACGCCGACTGCAGAGATGTAATTTTAATATCGATCGGTTTTAATATCTTTTGCAATATCTCTTTTGATAACTCAAGAATAGATTGAAGCCAATCACCATTCGATAAAAACAGACAGACATACTTACAAACAGTTACGAGTGGAAGTGACGAGTAAACGCACACACACACTTATCAAGACTTGTATATGTTATTTTACCTAAGTAACACAGACGTTTCTCTTGATGTCCTAGTTTGGTCTTTCCACGTGACCTCACGTGACCCAACATTTCATCGTCTGGTGATTACCTGGTCGGCGTCTGGCCTGTTCACATTGTTCGGTTACATTTTCGCTTAAAGAACTTGTATAACGCGTAATATTTTGCTTAACATAGTGAGTTACATTGGTGATATCTCTGTTCCACAGACACCGAAGTAAATACTCTTATTTTGTTACAAGTGTGTGTGAAGCTTTGTCATAAGGGTGGCAATGCTCCGCAATGTATAAAAGTAGAAAAAACTAGTTAAACATTATTATAAAGAAAAGCTTGGGTATGTTGCTTTTAGTTACCACTAAACAGATAGAAACTGTGACATTTTAAAAAAGCTGTTTCTGTATGTTTATTTACATAAATTTCATAACCGTCTTCTTGTTTTCCCAAATTAGTTTGAATCTTTGCATTTACTTTGTTTGCAAGTAATTTGTCATGCGCTTTTGGCGAAGTGTACGAGTCAATAAGAATACACTTTATAATATTGGTAACAATATGCGACAACTTTTGTAAGACTAGTTCAACCTTTTAGATCTTGTTTCTTCATGGAGTTTGTTGAAATAATATATCATTAAAGTTATCATTGAATTAAATCAACAAAACGGTAATTAATCTAAATTGTGTTGGGTAAACCTGAAATTAGGTTCAGGCTACCTCAAGGAATAACTTGAAAGTGATTTCAGATAACCATGGGTAACCTGAAGTCTTTACATTGGGATAGCTTTGATAGGAAAGTTTTATTTCAGTCAAAATTAATTAGTAGCCTTAGATAATAAACAAATTATTTAAAATGAATGTGTGCCTTTGAAGGATATGAGGAACAACCATGGGAAATTGGTTAATAGTCAGGTTTGCTTAAAAAATGTGACCGTTTGATGGAATTATTCATATGAGACAAATATATCCAAAAAGTAATTGAAAAGTAATTATTCAAACAATTACTTTTCAAAAGCAATCGATTACAATTGCAATTACTTTCCAGGATTAGAAAATGTAATCGATTACAATTACAATTACTTGAAAAAGTAATTGTAATTACAATTACTTCAAATACAATTACTTTTGAACCCAACTCTGATGTATATATTATGTAGAGGCTAAAAAACGTATGACAAAATAACATGTGATGGGGGCAAAGGTCACGGGATTTTTAAATTAAGCAAATCTTTGGTTTGGTTTAAAAAATTATTTAACAGCAAAAGAGCATAGAGATGTGAATACAGGGACACAGCCCTGTATCAGTTCCTCTTCTCTATCAATATGTTGGTAAATTATCCTCAGAGTCAAACAAATTTACATTATGACATTGTATACGTCATAGTTGCAACCGCTCAGATCTCAGCATTGCGGATTATTATTATTTATTATATTTATAATAGTATATTTCATTATTTATTTTTATTATTATTATTATTATGATCATTATTATTATTATTATTATTATTATTATTATATGTTTAATCAGGATAGCTCATTCAGCAAATGCTGTTTTTCGATAACGTCCTGCTACAATTTAAAAAAATACAGTGAAACCTGTCTAAAGCGGACAGTCAAGGGACTCAATCATTTCGTCCTTAATAGTGAGGTGTCCTAATTAAGCAGGTTGACCTTGGTTGATAACTGAGGGATTATAAATATAGACAACGAACAGCTGCAAGGACCAGTTTATTGTATTATATCAGATTTCATGTATATGTAATACATATTCATGCACACATCCTGCATTAAATATTCATATACAAACTGTGATTATTTTTACTTTTCTCAAGTAGTGAACAATATGAGGAGAAAAGTCTATGAAGACATCCGTAAAAACAATGTTCATATGCTCGCGTACGCTCTTTTTCGCTGGTTCACTCAGTCGAATAAGCTTGAATTTCTCAGATAGCATAAGCTCCCGCCTAGGAGTACGTGTGGTGCCACCTGGCGGCATTGCCTAAAACTCTCTTTGTTCAGCTGTCCAAATGCGATTATCTCAAAGATAATGAAGACGTTGATAATGCGAAGATTGTAATGGCTACGAACCTGGGAACATTCGTTTTTATAGGTGAATGTAGCTTTAGCCTAAAATTAACTTTCTTTGTTGATGGTTGTTTTGTTTGATTCGCGTTTATATTGAAAGCACCCGAGATCAAACGAACCCCGAGGAGCTTGTGCACGGCGGCATGGTACAAACAGCTACGGAGCGAGCAGATGTTTGACACTGAGCTGATCAGTTTGAGATATACTGAGCAAAACCGATAAATTAATATGAAACAGCCTGCTATAACAAAGTGGCTAATTTTACAGTTAGATACTGCGTGGTGAGATCAGGGACGCATGGGTAATCGGTAGCCGTTTAATCAATTTAATGACCCCGCGGTCGAGCGAAAATATGCAGCTTCGCAACGTGTAATCATCAACCGTGAAATACAGTCACACGATGTTTATCGCTTTATATTTGTTTAACTTAGGAGCACATCACTCCGTGACATGAGAACGGACACGCATTAAGGTAACAACTGGGGATTGCATAATCCTTTGTGTTCCAGTCCCAGACACAACAACAGTACAGGTGGTCTTTGATGTTTCCCGGGGCGGATGATCAGTGTCCGCCGAAGGTGGCGTATCGTGTCCGCATTTGTCAGGTTCATTTACTCTTAGAATGTTGGTTTTAGTTGAAATCTGCTGTCCGTTGTCCGCAGTAGTGAGGTGTCCGCCTTACAGAGGTTCAGCTTATACATAACATATTGGAAATTTTGAAGGGACTTAACTATCGTGTCCGGTATAGCCAGTTGTCCGCCTAAGTGAGGTGTCCGTTAGACCAGTTTTCACTGTATATGATACAATTGACATATGAACCTGTGTACAATAAAAGTGTTTTTTTTTAAACATTCAAGACATTTGAATTGTTTTCTCAAGTAATTATTCAAGTTCTATCAGAGTACATTAATGTTCTAGCGATCAGTTTTATCTAATAAATAATTATATAATTGATGATGTTGCTAACAGAATATATACTAAGACATCACATGGACATATTCATTACCTTACAACACAAGTGATCCTTACAACACAAGTGATAACCTGTATTGAGTTGTTGTTTGTAATCAAAGTGTGGGGGATGGGGATTCCAGTTTTCAGGAAAAGGAGGGGTCAAATAAAGAAGGCAAATAACAAAACCTTACAAAAGATCCCAAGGTCTGGAAAAGACGGGGTCCAGGACGCACAAATTGACAGATGCTGATAAAGTTATGAATTAAAAATAGAAACATGAATAATTTGGCCATGCTTATATAAAAGTTGCCTTATGTTCATGGTCAAACTAGCCGTGTATACACCATTCAGTTTTCTTATTAGACTGAGAGTTAGGCCTAGAAAGCCTGTTTTGAATCAAGATCCCCGTTACATGAACAACTACACCGCAAGGGCCATCCAACTCTATAGTTACCATGGTCGTTTCCTATCCTCGCAAGACTTGGCTGTCATTATGTAACTCGAGGGAGACCTGATTGTATGCAATCAGTAAAACTACAAACATGCGGGGAGAATTACCAATATACTGGTATAATCTTAGATATCGTTTTGTTCGCGAGGGTTTCAAATTCACGATATTCGCGGTATTCACAAAAGGGGAATGTCCATTTAATAACTCTTCTTGAAATATGTAAATAAAAATGTGACTGAAAATTCCAACTAAAGCTATATCTTAACCAAGTGAGGCTTACCTGGTGATAAATTACCTAAATACGTGGCCTTAGTATCAAGGAACGAGGCATTACGATGTAAATAACATTAGATAACACATTTCATGAATAGAATGTGACATGCAAGGTCAGATAGAAGACCTGGTTTTTTATGTTTTATCTTTACAGATTTCATACTGTGCTATATTATATGAAATCAGCTCTCACCCAACGGTTGATTATTAGTGCATGTACACACGCAGCGCGCAGTGGTCGCTATGGGGACAGGCATGGTCATTTGGTCCAGGGGTGTCAGGATGAAAAATGGACACGCGGCGAGGGGTCTGAAGGTCACGCCAAAGCTGAGAGATTGCAAGGTCAATATATGATGCTTGAACTTCAAAGTTTACCTCAACTATGATTGTATAATGGATTTAGCGAGGGGTAAAATCTAACACAGGTTTTGTGTCTGTGTGGTAGTTTAAAGAAATTAAGTTAAAAGCAAAAAATTACCACGCAGGTATAAAGCATCGGATATCATTCTGTATAAACTGAATAGGGAGTTGTTTTTAAAATCATTTACAGAAAATAGACTTTACTCCCCCTTAATATGCAGAATTTATTCTTTTTATTTTTCTGATAATAATGTGAAAGAATACAACGGGATGGGCCCAGATAATCGTTTATTGATTGATCATCATTCGGTTTTTTTTCCTTTCAATCACCGAGCATGACTTAACATCCAATTTCAACCAATACAATATACATAGGCATATATATACACACACACATATATATATATATATATATATATATATATATATATATAAAGTAGGGTCCTTCTCTTTTTCAATTTCTTGGTACAATATCTTAAAATTAACGGTCACACTTGCCTTAAAATTCTTTCGTGGAGCTACCAGAATTCTCGGCCATTTATGCATGAATTAAGGACAACTGATTATGAAGGGCGTTGCTGTTAGGTAAAATGGCTGATCCCCTATGCCGAGAAACGTCCTGACTAACACCGTCTTACCGCTGTATATCTTACCATATATTAGATACAATACCATCTTCATCTCGCATGGTAACTGGCCATCAGTCTGGAAACTGGCATAGTCAATTAATCCTCATGGTAATTGGCAGTCCATCTGGTAACTGGCATGGTCACAGCGTGAGAAGTTTATGGGTCGTCATGGCCTTCACCCCATAAATTTGGAAAATCAAGGTATGCAAATAAGCAAACTTGCCTGTGATTGACCTCCGAGGGTTTTGACCACATCTGATGTTGTGACCCACATTAGCGGTCTTATCAAGCCGTAAACAAACCAAGGTATATACAGGTTTATCCATGCGTTCCTCCATCCAGTCATCTTTCTGACCGTCTGTCAGTCGTGCCGTCCGTCAGTATGCCACACCCTCCCTTTCCTACATTGATTTATCTAATGTGCAGGTATAAATGAAAGATATATTAAGCATAGTCTGTTCCACAACTTTTGAACACCTGTGTTTAGTAATATTTTTTTTCAAGTGGAATGTCAAACAGGAAAAAGTATATTGGAACAGAGACTTTAGATATGAACCGAAATTGAAAGAAAAATACGTACCTTTTATATTATTTAAGAACACAACATTTCAGTCTCACCGCTGAAGATCAAGGTCATTGGTCACATGCCAAAATTGCTTCAACTGACAGCTACTATTTGGATGACATCATGTAAACCTTCTTAAAATATAATACAACAATAGCTACTCAGGCAGGAACACACCTAATATGTTAGATCACTGGAATGAGTCCCAAAGTATGTAAACTAAAACTTCATTAACTTATTTTTAAAAAAACTCTTTGAGTAGTTTACTATTTCATTTTATACAAATGTATGGTCCAAAGATAGTGTTACTTAAAACAAGTGCTAACTTTGCAGTTGATTAAACTGGCTATACGTAAAAGGATATTTTTTTTTTGGGGGGGGGGGGGGGGAACCAGAATATAAATAAATTACAGTACATAACAGTATTACATCACAAATCTTATTTCTCATTGTTCAATGTATGGGAATAAAAGTTTACCAATGTACTGCAGTTCAATCTGACAACTTGATGGAATATCTGATCTGAGGGGGTGAGTACACAGCGGGTGGCAATGTTTAAAGGTATATGCAGGCACCCCGGTACTCACTCAGTTAAAGATCGCGGGGGGGGGGGGGGGGGGCTCCTCCCACATACCTGAAACCTGTAATGCAACCCCCCTCCCCCCTCCACATAATAACAGATGGCCCAAACCAACCGTGTCCAAAGGTTATCTACACTTAGTCCACACGTTATAATATACAGATATCTTATAATGTGTGCCAAGTGCTGACTCTAAAACAAAAAAATACAAAACTACGATTATCAACCTATAAGGAAACTTTACTGGTGAAAGCATTAAGAGTTGTCTGAGATATTTGCTTCACTTTATAGTAAATAAAAAGAATACAGACAACCAGGAAAACAAACTGGGGACAGGTGCACCTTAACATTTATCCAAATTTAATTTTCTTTACTTAACATATTATTTAGGATTTTTACATAGCTCATAATAAAAAATTTACAGTGTAAGTAATTAAGCACACCTTATCATTTTAAAAAAATGATAAAAAAAAATGGTGAAAGAATCGGGATAACAAGTAAAAAATCAATAATAATAATTATAATAATATAATAATAAATAAATAAATGAATAATAAGTATTGATTAAAACATTTTGTTTTTTAAATTTAAATGAAAAGTATTTAAATTGATAACGTTGGAAGTTATTACCCGCGCCGCACATAATCATGATCACTCTGAATATAATTACAAATGTAGCTACAAAATGCTCTAAAGCATACCAAATTGTGTCAACGATTTACAATATTCGCAGCGCCATCTATAGGCGTGTCCTATAATAAGCTGTCAACAGGTGGCACTACCGACAAGTCGTGAACGCACTCAGCGCAGGACCAAATTTATATCTAAATCAAAATCTAAAACGGATTTGAATTTTTATGGGTAAAAAAAAAGACGTGGTATAAAAAAGAAATGTGTGGTAAGTAACTCTTCATTATGCAATAAATAGATTTTGATTTGACTGTTGTAATCTTTTTTTTTAATTTAAAATTCGTCAGTTAAGGCATTACATCAGGGGAGTCCCACATTCTCTGAAGGAAAAGGGTTTGATTTATTTAGGAACGATCCCTGTGTGAAAAAGCGACAACCATGGCATTTAAACGTGTGGCTTTTGGGCTTGATGTGATTTTGTGTGACGTCACAGACTGATCTAAAAATGACGTAAATCAAGTAGTACAAAATGTTGTTTTTACTCTTTCCTGAAAATTTAATGCAGACATTGGCAAAAATGCTGTTCGCCTGCTCATATTGACACCCAATGTATCTGGTCACGTGACGTTGCTCTCAACGCGAAGTATATAAGACATACATAGGAAAGTGAAGAGAGCCCCTTACCTATCAAAATCTTCAAAACTTTATTGAAATAAAAAAAAATGGAACATATATTCCTGCTCTACATATCTAACATCAATGGTAACAATTTTATGTCGTCTGACAAAATAATTAATAGGATTTGGAATACGTGTCTGTTTTGAACGGGCAGGTGCGACCTCTGGTGGGTGTAGTCCTAATTATCAATGGTGACTGCGTTTTGGGCCATCTTGGCAAAAATCTTAGAATGAAATATGACTCCAGTGTTGTTGTTTACCGATATATTATTCACTAGTTTTTAATAATTTTACCATCAAACATATACAAAAAAAGAGGAAAATTTCAAATACAGATTATATCATTCATTTTTCGTTTATTACAAATGTGTAAAAATACACTTGTTTCTTGACCATGCTATAAATAATTTATTCACTGCGCATGCGCAAAATGAATGAAGGCATTTGCCTTTGTTGTTCCATGATTGAGAAGTGATACGTTTTTTGTTGAAAATAAATATTGTCCATCATTTATTTGTGTAAGGCATTCATAAAATACCCTGTCTTGATCTAAAGGGACCAATTCCCATACCATAAGTATACATGAAGTATATTTTTTTTTCTCCTTGAGATATTATGGTGTCTGGCATTATTTAGTTCTTCAACTTTTTGGTTACCAGGTACGCAAGTGGAAACACACAATATTTGTTCCAGCCCGAGTCCACACTATCCTAGTCCAAGTCTGCGTCCTTGAGGGTCGAGTCCAAGTTTACTGTCTTAGAGTTCAAGTCTTTTGGAGCTCGAGTTCAAGTCCAAGTCCGAGTCCTCTGAATTATTTTGATTTAAAACACTTTAAGATGCATAATTAAAATTATCATGAAACTTTACAAATGCTGTTACTTTACAGTTTAAATACATTTAGCTTGTGATGAAGAAATAAAGCTTTGTTTATTCCGTTTTGAATTTTTCTTATATGGACTCGGTCCGATATATCGAGTCATGACCTCCAAGTCCGAGTTAAATATTTATACATATATACAGTCGTAGGAAGAAATATTATAATAATTTGGTCGTTAAGTTTTTCTCAAGTTTTTCTTGATTTCATATGGATCCCATCGCCGGTGTTCACGCTGTAGGCAGGATCACTCCCGGTTAAAGCTGACACCTTGCGGGAGATATATGAACTAATTATTCGGCTTTTCGTTTATATTTATCAATTAAACTAGTACTACTCTTTTCACGTGATAACACTTTCATTGGAAAAAAAATAAACAAAGGTGGTCTACAACAAATCTCAGGATTCAATTGCCCGTTATTATATTTGAATCAGCTGACAGAAGCCATGGGAACATGGGCTAAAATTATCGTCAGCGGATAAGGCAGTTCAGTGGCCTAGTCAGGACTGAGGGAGGGGAAGGGGCCAAAATATTTGACAAAGGTAATTGAGGTATATATATATATATATATATATATATATATATATATATATATATATATATATATATATATATATATATATATATATATAGAATGTAGAGTTACCCTCCGCAATAAAGTGCTCTATGGCCTTCAGACTAGGCCAGAGCGGTATAACACTGGAGAAAAACAACACTAAATTCACAACAGTCTGTTACACGGGATGCGACCCGATCCTCAGGTGAATGTGGTTAGATTCTTGGATACCTTTGCGTTTGGCTTTGCGTGGCATCTGCAAATACACATTCAAAGACTTCGCTTTATTTTCTCCTTACAATATGTGGGGGAAAATACCAGGATTTTTTTTTATCTTTAGTCGTAGATGAGCAGCTGATGATGGCCTCGGCATCTGAATCTTTCGAGTTTACCATTGTCGTGGCACCGGACCCGAAAGCCCAGTGTCAGTCATGATTAGCTTGAGCAGAAATAACAATTGTTAGCTATAAAATTGGGATTTTTTGGATGATGTTTTTATAACAACCTCGCACCCGATTCACCGGTAGAGCATATAATCAGTGTTTTTGTTGGCTTTCTAATCCTCAACTTAATGACAGTAGTAATGACAGATATAAGAGAAAAATATATACATGTATATAAACAATTGTTCAAACATCGTAAGTGACTCCCCTAAAACTCCTAGAGAAGTCAGAAATGCCCAAAGGAGTTCAGTAATGACCGAACTTTGGGTAGCTGAGTTACAGTCAGGATAATGATAGTAAGTGGAATATTGAGCAGTATTACATAGTGCATGAAAGTTAAAAAAAAAATGGGTTTGATGTTTGTGAACATCGTTTGATCCGGCTGCCGTATGTCACTGCTGCCATCTGTTGAAGACTACAAGAACTACCAGTTCAGAGTCTGCATAAATCAATAGCCTTACTGTTCTTAATCATCAGTTTATAACCTTCGCTAACATACTAATGTCTCTAAAGCGAATGGGCTATCTATGCCGATGATATCACGATATAAGTAGACGGCCCTTGGCGTAAATACTGCAAAATAAAAATTTCAGACTGGCCTATCCCAAGTAGTTAATTTGTTATGTGATGATAAACGCTGAATAAATGCAAAAAAAAAAAAAAAATATTCAGCTTCCATGATAATATACTCCAAACAGCGTAGGTCTAATGATAACCTATCAATCAGCATAGGTGATTGTGCTATTGTGAGTATTGCGGATGTTCGCCATTTGGACATTGCAATTTACCGCCATCTATCATGGAAGAATCAGACAAAAGGAGTAATAATGAAATGATGATCATGATAGGACTACTGCACCGAAATGGGTAAATAATTCCTAAAAATACACGAATACCTTTTACCATGCGTTCATTCATATTGATTATGGCCTTACTGTTTGGAGAAATTGTGCTGGTATTTTCGTTTTCCCATTCATTTTTGTAAATTTTTTTTGTTTGTTTCTGGGTCTTTATTTTTTCTTAGATAAAAAAAATGTACACGCACTGAGCGGACCTGAAAAGAAGTAGTGAATGGATTGGATTGCGCTGGTTGGCTCTATCAATTATGCCAGGTTGTCTTAAATACCCATCGGTTTGATTTTTATGTATGTTTACCATAACCTCAACAAAATTGATGGTATTAGTTAAATAATTCTGATTAATAATTGGATTGATATATTTGGTTTATTTGTCTCCAGACTCTATGAGTGGCTCTGGCTGCATCTGAACAATAGGCCTTCGGCTCCGAAATACAACCAAAGCGTTTGCCTTGTCTGCATCTGGTGAGAAAATGCGGGGGCGGGTGGGGGAGGACCCAAAGGAGTTCTGACAGGACAATATTCCTCTCTAAGAATACTTATATCATAATTATCTACTCTCCAACGACATTATATGAGATAGTAATTTCATAATACGATAATAACATTTCCTCAATTACAAGCAACTATATTATCTAATTTTCATTAGATTTAAACATTCAAAAACATTGGCTGACGTTTATGCTAATTCAATAAGGTAATGGGCACAGGCAATATCCTAAATTACTCAATATGAGATGCATATTTAAACTAATATTGAGGGAAGTAATACGAAACTACAAATTGATTGACAGAATTATCTCTAAATTCAAATATTGTGTTTTAGCGCAAAAAAAGTGAGGGGGACTTGTTCCTCCCCCTCCCCCTCGAAACAAGGCCCATGAACCAAGTCCTTCAATCACTCTTAGTCACATTATAATCCGCAGTCTATGAGTTACCTGCACGGGGTGTCAGTGTCCAGGCCGATAGTATCATATATAAACCCTCAGATCATTAATTAGACTTCCCTTGACATGTTACACTCTTCAGCATCAACCTGCCTTCTGATGAGCGGCAAACTGACCTTACATTGAATGGTTTTCTTGGTAATTAATAAAGTCTGTCAGAATAAAGTAAGTGTCGCTATCAGCGGGAAGTAGGTCATATCAGGTACACTTCAACGTGAGGACGCAGAATGGAGTATCTGTAATTCTTATCTCCACGGAGAAGAACAGAATATCAACACTCACCGCCTTTATCTTATCTAACTTTATCTTTTTTTTTAAAGCTGATAAAAATGAGTGCCCCATAACAGCATGAAATGAAAGTTATCAATAACTTAGTTATGATATTAAAGTTATAAACGATTATTTATTTCTTTTTACAGTTATACTTCATCTCGCCCACCCTTTCTGTTAGATGCAGAACGATGTCGGTAGGTTAAATTGCAAGGTAACTTTTGATTGAGTGAGGTAAAATACGATTTTATAAACCGGCCTCGCGCGTTAACGCCAAGATACAGGCCCCGGCATACATATTACGAAATGTCATTCAGGGCTCATATCAAAGCCTGTAGGTTATATGTCTTGTACATTTAATAATAAAGTGGTCTCATATCAGCTCAGCTCTCTGAATACTCAGTGACGCAACGCCCCAGAATTAAATCGACAAGTATTGTGATTCGTGCGACTTCACTGTGCTCAGTGACTTGCCTACCCCGAATATAATAGAGTCTGCATCACGTTTCGTGTGACGTCACGGAATGCAACTGATTACAAAGAAGGGCCCAGTTTTTGTGAAGTAGTACACTTGAAGTGTTTAACTTGAGTACTATGTGAAAGTAGAGCTCTACACAGTTGGTTGTGTTGATAACATACATGGCCGTTTAATAGAATATTATGAACCGGCTTGCTGGTTTTAACCTTAATTCATATTGGCCGATATGCCACCCTCAAGCCCAATTAAAGGCAATAAGGTACATGCTGAACAATGACATAATATATTATAGATTGTACATGGTAAACTTGAAAATTGGTAGGGTCGTTTTTATCTATGGCTTCAATACGGATAGGGAAGGAGAGGCCAGGGTAGCATGTATCTGGAGCACACCATAGGTTGGCATGAGGTAAAATAGCGACGTTCTTCCTGATAGTTGGATAATTTTTCCTTAATGAGACCCTGTTTGATTTCTGTGACTTTATTTTCAAACTTCCGATCTCTCGCTTTTCTTAGCTGTGTTTGTGATTAAAACGACCTGTGCTGATGCTAAGCATTTAAGGTTTTGGCAAGTTTGTAATGAACTCTGTTTGCATAATAGTTTTAAGGTACTCAACATATGTCAGTAACCTTTTAGGGTGTCTTGGGTAACATGACACGCCTCAACGTTTTCATAATATATATACGACATTTCCTTTTCGAGAAATGAACAATTTAATAATTTTTTGATAAATTCAAAAAAATATATATTTATGAAATCCCTCTTTGAAAAATATTCTGTCTTCTATGGATAAGAAAAATAAACTTTTATTTTAGTTTACTTTCAAATTTCGCTGTTAATTATATCATAAAATGATTTAAATCCGTTATTTTGTCCTAGATAACCTGAATTTGTTATTTTTGCCATGAACATAAGATAGAAAACAACAAAGTTTCAAGGGTAACATATCGGTTTGTTTAAGCTTCTGGTGGACTCTGAATAAACGGCCTTTCACCTGTTTGCAGGTGTTTATCCGGGGGGGGGGGGGAGGCAGTCAATGTCACAATAAGTATCTTGTTTACACACAATATTCATCATGGCGTTGTTAACGGGAAAATCTGGACAAACTCAGCCTTCACCTGGGCAGACAAGAAACAAGAGTTAATTAAGATAAAGAAAAACCCCTTATTAGGTTTTACGGGGCAGTGTCTTGCAGTAGATCTGCCTTCCTGTTATTTCCTTGCTCTGTCCGTTGTATTTTTGTCGTTAATCTCGGCAGTTTCCTTCTGTTGTTGCTGCGTCTTCCCGCAACAGGTGGTTAAACAGTTTAACTCTTTACCAAAACTAAAAACCCCTAATTAGCTTAATTAACCCTCGTCCTCTATGGCCCAGTCCTCTTTACAAGGTTACTTGCTCCCTCTCTCCATTCCTTTTGCTGCGAATGTATTTTTGTCATTTTGCCTTCTCCCTCTCAATGTTTATGTTTTTTCTCTGTCTCTGCATCCCCCCCCCCTCTCTCTCTCTCTCACCATCCCTCTTCTTTTTCTTCCTCTTCTCCCTCTACAATTCTCTCTCTCTCAATCCCCTTTCTGTCATCTTTTCACCCCCCCCCCCTCTCTCTCTCTCTCTCTCTCTCTCTCTCTCTCTCTCTCTCTCTCTCTCTCTGGTTCTCTCTTTCTTCTGCCCCCCTTTCTCTGCATCTCTGTTTCAGGCTTCTTGTCACCCCTATCACTCGCGCTCTCTTTCTTTCTTTCTTTCTTGCTTTTGCCCCCTCTTTCTCCATTCATCTTTCTCTATTTCTCTCGCGCGCCTATCTCTTCCGCTCTTGCCTTCTCCCTCCTTCTTTCTCTCTATCTCTGCTAATTTTATCTCTCAACTCTGTCCCTTGTTTTTGCCCTGCATTACTTTGGGTTCTCTCTTCCTCTTTTTACACTTGACATAAACAATACAATAACAGAATAGGTGACAGGACAGGTTTCATTCTTATAAGTTACCGGAATTAGGACGAGGGTTTGTAAATTTATTCCCCTAGTTGCATTGGGTCGAGAATCATAATAATTCAATGAAAACGATTGACACTTTAGACATAGTGGTCTGAGGTCTAGAAGCCTATAACCCGCAAAAGTAAACGTTCAACAGATGAAGTCAGATATTTAAACAATATGAACCAGGAGCTGTACGTGACTGATCGTCGAACAGGAGACTGAATCATGTAACAGTAGTTCGGACCTTATTAAGTTTCAGTCGATATTAAGGTAAACAGATAGTATCTGTACCTGGTTACCTAGACACGGCACATCCAGGACTACGCTCAATGATCTATGGATGCTATCGTGGCCATCACATCAGCGTCTTGTTGGTGTTTTGTCAGCGTTTTGCTGACGTTTTTGCTGGCGTTTTTGCAGCGTTTTACTGGCGTTTAAGCAGCTTTTTGCTGGCGTTTTGGTAGCGTTTTGCTGACGTTTTGGCAGCGTTTTGCTTGATTTGTGAACAAAACCAGTAACGCAACCCAGATCTTGTAGAACCTTGGAAAAAACCCGTCCCTTATAAGCCAGGCAGGAGCTTGTGCTATATATAAATTTTAAGTACTATTCACATCCTCGGTATGTAAAATATTCAGTCAAGTGAATAAAATGTAACTGTATATGACAAATTTTTTGTTAAAAAAGTGGAGATACACTAACAACGGGCGCGATCAGTGACAACAAACTTAACCATATACACTTGGTGGTCGGTTCGCGAAACGTCACAAATAAAGTGTTTTTCAAACTGCCATCTGTTTTTTTATGTGCATTTCTTCTTTCATGTTTCTTCTCTTGTTTGGGAGCTGTCGCACAGAATCGTGGTAATGCGGTATCGCTAAAGTCATTCACACACGGACTGTGTTTATTAATACACAGGGCCAATACAATGTATAAAACGGGTTAAATTGAGTAAGTCCTTGTGCCGGGATGATTCCGCTGGAAGACTGGTTTACAACAATTTAAAACTGATAATTGGCCCTTTATTATCTTAGAGATGTGTCAGAAAAAAAACAGGAGGGGGGGGGGGGGCCAAAAATTGGTCTGAAACCCTTAAAAAAGGTTGAGGCGGCTGAAAATGGAACCCCCCCCCCCCCCCGCCCCCCGCCCCGGATCCGTTTCTGTTTAGGCGAATAAAAGTTTACAGTAAGACAGTTTTGATTAGGTACAGGCACTTATATCCTCTTACTGTGCGTATTGTTAGCGGTTGTGAAGACGTAGGCGCAAGGAACTCTCCTCGAAGGAGAAAGAGTTGGTATGAACTCAGATGGCTCAAGCAAAGGTTGACCGCTGAACAAGGTACAGTGTATCCGCAAGGACAGGCCGAGGACATGCCTGCTGTTGACAATGGCGTCAATTTATGTTCAAGGGTCGTCCATGACTCGGATGGGTGGGAAGGTAATCAGAGCTGGGACATACACATTTTATTGTCTATGTGACACATTGCAAATATATTGCAATTAAGTATATGATTTTAAATAGTAGGGTATTATGTTTCCAGTATGGGTTAATTCTAAACCAGACTTACATGAATACACTTTCATAATAAACTCAAAGTAAGAATAATTCTAATTGTTGATATATTTAATTATTATATTTCTGAATATCTGGAGGAATATTACATTGATTACAATTTTTTACAATGACCAGCTTAAAGTGCCTGTTGGGGGGGGGGAATACTCCCCCAACCCCTATATTGAGTTTTTTTTTTATTTAAGGACAATCGCCACACGCAAGTAATAAAATAAATGTAATACTGAAAAGAGCATTCATAAATAATATTTCATAAAACGTATCATGTTGATTTCCTGTCTTCTAATAAAGAGTTATTTGAATAACATAATCAGTAATTCAAAATAATTATATTGATTAGCTGCATACCCGTCAGGGAGTATAATTAAAGTTATATTAAGGTAGGGCCAGTCAAACGTTACTTAGGCAACCATCTATAACACGCAACCACTTTTATTGAGGCAACATTGGTGTTCATAATTCGTAATTCTCTATTGCATGAATAACTTTATGATATGGAAACTAAATGAAATCGAACAATAAGAATAGAAGAAGGTCCCATCAATTATTAAGTTATTTATAGGTAAAGACGAATCGTCAACATGAGGTGTCTAATAATTAGTAACGTGGGCCACCTGTTTCATACAAAACCCACCTGCCTACTAGTAAAACTAGTTTCTTTAATCCGCCACTGACCACGGTGTCGCTAGAAATCTGTCTCGTTTATCAAGGATTTAATCACTGGCAAAATTAATTACTCCAAACTTTTTAACATCTTCTGTTTATTGCCACTTTATTCTTTTCGCCCTGTTAGTTACTGATACACCAGACAGGTGCACTTTCTACATTTAATTTAAAGTTCAATTCAAAAGACACAATTAATCTTCCTGCAGCACGAAAATATGGCTTTTACGTCAAGCATATATGTCTGTCCCATTTCTAGTTACGTAAACAATAATTAAAATGTTGATGAGCAAGTTTGAAAAGAAAGGGGGGAAATATTTAATAATATATTATATATTAATTCTATATATAATAATATACATATTAAGTACCTCTTGACATATTACATATTTATGGCCGGATAATTACTTGTAACCGTTATAGGTCGCATTCTGAATTTTAGCTGCAAATTCTCAGATTAACAGAGAATTAATATTTGTTGCCAAAAAAATCTAAAAATATACTATTTGTGACTACGGTTCAATCACAAATGTTAATGAGGAGCGAATCTGAATAACGTTTCACATTTGAAAGTTGACGGACGGACGGACCGACGGATGGAACTGATCAGTATATCCCTGCGCGTGGTAGTGCGGCAACAGATGATGATATATATAACTAAGATGCAGCGATGGAGCACTCCAGTCCGGACATGAACTCTAATCCGGATTCTAGCAAACTTTTTCAAGGACTCGGATGCGGAGTTTTACTCGAGGTTCCTGAACTCAGACTTGTACTCGGACTCGGAAGTAAGGACTCGAGAAATCAGGGGCAGTCCATCTCGAGTCCAGTAGAAGGAAAGGTCTGCTACATATTATGAAAAAGAGTTGTATACATGACCAGACTGTCAGACTTTAAACAAAATATTGACAAAAAAGACTATATACCAAGCTCAAGCATCGGGAGCTTAATGTAATTAAACATTCAGCATGTGTTAGCTAACATGAAAATACTTATGGTTATCTCAAATTCCATCTTGAATTTCATTTAATAAGGAAATATTAGTGGACTCTGACACTGACATAGACTAGGGTTCCAGACTCGTGAAGGTGGACTTGGACTCGAACCTCATGGACTCGGACTCGAGTGGCCTGGACTTAGACTTGTTCTCGGACTCCAATAGTGTGGACTTGACTTAATCACTGCTATCTAGAATGGTGCAATACACCCGGCAAGGCATACATACCTCATCATACAAGTAAACGTACAAACAGACAAACATAGAAACAGACTAACGCGAGTGAAAAGTTAACGTCCGTGCTGGAAGCAAAAGTATTATGCATGCGTTTCTCGTGTAAATAACTGCAGATATATCACCAATATGTGGACGGAATTCAACCGAACTTTTCCCCACGTTCTGGTGTAGTTCGTATAGTCTCTGATAGATGGCGCTATGATAGCCTTTCGTAAAATGATAACACATTTCTCAAGATTTTGTTGTTGTTTCGAAATGAGGGGAAATACCCCCCTCCCCCCTCCCGCCAACCACTTCCTCAGTTCATATTTGGCATGATTCCTGGCACTAGAAGAGCATGTCCGAGGCGAGGTCTCATTGATGGTCCGTAACAATGGTCGAGCGGCACCACAGTCAGTCACTTGCGCTTCTAAAGAAGCTGCTGATTTAAGCTCTGCCTGGATGACATCGTGCGTATGATGTGACTAACAGCCAATCAAATGCCATGTAACAAACCCTAGACAAGTAACATGGCTGCTCCTATAGCTTCGGTTTGAGCGCCGCTTGGTAACAGGTTTATGTTAAGTTTCAAAACTGTGCAACCATTTGTGGCATTCTTGGCTGTTGTTGACTGGCAAACAGCGTAGGTTATCTGGACCGCTAATGAACACTTCCCGAAAGTAATGTAGATTTTTGTCGAATCAGTTGTGTGTCGCGTTAATCTCGCGATACCCGGGGCGCAGCCATATTTGGTATAAATCATATGACTATTTCAGCCAATCAAAGAGGATGTTACTTCCAGCATCCGATCGGTCCAGCATACAGTGTTCCTCTCTCGTGTAGGTACACAGGATACCTAACAACAACAACAAAAAAGGAACAGCGCTTACTATATAGGTATAGACCTTTAGATAATAGGTAAATCACTGTGGAAAGCAGTACCTCTTGGTACAGCGAGAGGGATAGACCTTTTAGCTCTCACACTTGTTCGCCAGGGCTCTAGCAGCGCGACCTGTTGGTGTGATAAATTCAAACCAGACAGTCATGCGCTTTATGTTGTTACGGTGAGATTGCCTTTTCTGCCGCAAAGCCATAGAACAAAATTATTGTTCTACGGGATTCACCGTTACGATTTTGCTTTGATTCATTTTTTGCAAAAAAATGACAATGGTGTAAATTTGTGCCATGACAGTTTCACTCAAAGAATTCTGAAAGGTATGGAAAATAGGCTAATTTTTGTGTTGATCTTTTATAATATTTTTTAAAGAACTGATACAGATTATTAATTGTATTTCTAAGCAGGCTGGTAAATTTTAAGTATTATATCTGAACGCGTTAGGGAAAAAAATTAGCCCGGACTCCGTTTGAACATTTTTTGTGTGTGTATGTGTGGCCTAAGGCTTAAGACTGAAACATTTCGGTAAATTAGGCCGAAGCTGCACTTTCCTTTAAGGACTCACTAAAAGGGCCAGAGTGTATCGGTGAGTAAAAAGTGCCTGACTGACAGTCACTAAATTAGTCACAGATGAAGGAGAAGAGACGAAGTGATGGAAGTCGAGCCTCTGAGCCACCTAATGACTGAAAGTTGTAGCATCAACCCACAGGACACAGGGCCTTTTGACTTCGGGGAGAGTTCTAAATATTACAAGCGTTAATGTGTTCTGTTGTTTAGAAAAAAACACGTACAGGTGTAAATTAATAGCTCAGGCACCTATACATGTATTAAAAAATGTATCGTGAGTGATTAAGGACAAATAAAATGAATGTCAGACAAATTAAACGGATGCAAGTATCAGAGAAAACAACGGTATATTAAACACATACACAAACACAACGAAACGTCAACTGCTTATGTTTAGAGATCAGGGGCGTATTCGGGGGGGGGGGGGGGGGCGGAGTAGCGTCCGAAAAATAATACAGAAAAGTGGCGTCAGACAGAAGCGTACCAAGCCTTTTTGCCGCCCGGGGTGGTCTTAGAAATTGCCGCCCCTTTTACAAAACATTACAATACAGGACAACATATTTAAGCATATCACGTCAAATTTCCCTGTTATGGGCTTTTAGTTGACAACAACGCAATTATATGGATGAATTAACAGAAAAGTTTTCGCAACACATTAAACAGCAGTCATTTCTTTGCTAATGTATATCAAAAGATCGCTCGGACTTCAAACATTACGAAGTGCACAGAAAACAATAAACTGTAACCAGAAAAAATGACTAGGAAAACATGATAATGATTAGCTCAACATGGTAAAACTTCTGTTGTTGAGTGTTATTCTATTCTCAACGCATGTAAGTACCTTGTCACTTTTATAAGTCTACACATATAATAGAGCGTTGTAACTTGCTCCGGCCAGCAAGCAAGGCACTTACAATTTAATCTTAACCCAAAACGCATATTATTTCATGAGTTTTATGTATGCAGGGCATGTTCAATGTTTTTAGATAAAATATCCAATGTTTGGATAAACATAATTTTTAAAATTTTATCCTCAAAATAAATCACCAATCTTGAAAACAAAAAAAAAAACAAAACAATTTTTTTATTCCTGAAAGTTTGAACTCCTCATGCAACTTCATAATATTAATTCCCGAAACGACGCCCCCAACATGTGCCGCCCGGGGCAGGCCAACCCTGCCTCCCCCCCCCCCCCTCTTAGGTACGCCACTGGTGTCAGATTTTTCGCCTCATCCGTTTTCTTCTCTATACTTTTGCCTGCGAAAGTTATGATTAAAGTTTACTAGCAATCAAGACATAATCGTTTACCTGTGTCAGGATGTTGAGCCTCCATCCCACTTTCTTAGCTCCTATATCCGACCCCTAGTGATGCTGAATGATACTTATTTTGTAGTGCAGAGCGGTCCTGATACACACCCCCGGTATTATTTAGTTTTCTCTCATGAAAGCACAGTATGGTTATCTTCCGTTGCGAGGGGGAATTACGTCGTTTTTTTTTTCCTCTTTTGTTCGTTTTATAAGGTTAAGTTGCCTGGCAACAGGATGACTAATAATTCAGCATTCTTCGATGGGCGAATAGAAAATTAAGAAAAAGATCGGGATAATGTCATTAGGTGCCCAAGCATATCATTTCAATATAAAATTGTCAAACTGTATACCTTTGAAGAATAGTGTCTAAACCAAAACACACGATATGAAATTTTGCTCTTTTTAAATGACTGTACTTAGCACTCACATGAACCGGAAGCAATCAGTGCATATGGACGGCACGCCAGTATGTTGTCAACCAATATATATATACCGTGAATTACATACTGATAGTCTTATAATGAACTAGCTGATAAACCCGATAACCAGGATTTTTTATTTGGGGTGGGGGGGGGGGGATGTATTAAATGAGACGAGGAATGTTAGCTCATTTTTTTATTATTATTATACGCCCGTCATATGACGGGAGTATTATGGTTTACCCGTCGTGCCGTCCGTACGTTAACTTTTAGTGTCGCCGCGATAAATTTCCGGGGCTTCGTTGGATTTTCATCAAACTATCCATAACTACTTACCACCATATTATCTCGCCCGAGTTCGATTTTCGGCAAAATCCACGCATATTTAATAAGGTCATGGGTCACTAGGCTACTTTGTGTAGTTGCCGCGATAACTTACGAAGAATATGAAGGATTTTGATTAAACTCATCAGAAATGTTAATCAATAAAATATCTCGCTTAAGTTTCATTTCCAGCAAAATCCACGCATATTTAGTGTAGTCGAAGGTCACCGCAATTCGAAGGCACCGTGTTAACATAACAAAAATCCTGTTGATTTTCATGAAACTCATTATACATATTTACTTATAGAGTTTCTAACCTGAATTACCTTTCTCCTCAAAATTCACGTATGTTAAAGGAGGTCAGAGGTCACTAGATACACGACGGGCGTATGATGCACGTTTGCGATGCTCTTGTAAAAGTTAAAATAAAATATAAATAAGATATGTGCAAAAAAATTTACAGTAATGTTGTGGCGCTGTGCTCATGGAAAGAAATTCATAAATCGGTTTGTTTACCTTGAAGACCTGGTCAGTGATGATGTTCACATTTGCAAACCGGAATAGGACGCGGGGGCATTCAGATTTTTGAAGATTTTTGACTGGTCACATATTCTATTATTGTTTCACATGGAAACGATAGGTTGAGGTAAGGGAGATATGAAAGATGAATTAAATGTATGTTTTATGGCAAGGAACCTGTTCATAAAGAGAGAAATGAGAATATGCATACCTCGTTAGTAGCAGAAGCGCTTTTTTAAGGGTTTCAGACCAATTTATGCGGCCTGTCCCTGCCCACACCCCCCCGTTCCTGGACCCTGGAACCATTTTTATGTTTTGTCATGGAAAGTCTTCCCGGGTCGTATCCCTCCTTTCTCTAAATCCTGGATCCTCCCTTGAGTAGGCTTACCCATCCTCCTGACAGTGTGTGGGTATATGACACTTCAATTGACACCTATTGTCAGTAGATAGACAGTACATAAAAAAGAGATTGATATTCTAAATAATATGTTTTGTAGGGACTTCATGATGTATACCAAGTAGAAAGCCACAAAAAGTAAGGAAACATAGTTCAATTAATATAAATCTTGATGGAAGGCCTGTTCCCCCTGATTATCGGCCGGGTAATGTCCTTGTTGATGTTTAGCATCATATCGACCCTCTGGAATTACGACAAGGTTACTGGCGCCAGAGTGTCATTACTTCTAAGTCTGAGGAAAGCAATATAAGGCCTTATGAAGATGCAAATATTTTCGTCATTTATGACAACGCTTCATGGCCTACAGATACACTGTCAATCAATGTAAACCAGACCAACCGTTAGCATTTTTGGTGTACTTTCTAATAATACCAAACATGAGCGAGAAAATTTCCGTTTTAACCCAGCATATCGGTAAACCAATCGGCATGTTTGTTGCTTTATGACCGCATGAACATTAGCATGGCTCGCACGGGTTACAGGACGCAGGCAGCTTGCAGGCGACCCAGGAAATAACCCGTGTCCATGGAGACGGTGTTTCAGTTTGGGTTGTGAGATCACATGTATAATTTTGTGTTTATTCATCATTTTTTTAAGCATAATATTACGATTATGGGCCGTTTACCACATTATGAATACAACCTGATGCAAGACCATTGCGATACATTCTTCCATATTACTTGTATCACGACTCGAGTAGGCTTACCAGCCCAAATATCCGATTGCCTACTGAGTCGGGTTGTCACGGCTAGTTGATGTTGTGTCACCTTCACCACATGGGCGGTCCATGTATGAATATCAAGGATAAATCTCCTGCCCACATTTATTCACATAGCAAGCTTGTTCACCGAAATCGAGCCATTTTGCCTGAAAATGGTAAATTAAAAAAAAATAAAGTAAATTGAGCAAATATTAAGTATACAACGACAACATCCAGGCAAAAGAAGGAAACTTGTGCACGTGCATCCTTGGATAGTTTACTATTTCAAGAATTGTTGAAGATGTACATGCAAGGTGATAGTACAGTGATATTTGTTGTGGTCATTTCAACATCATGCAAAATGATTACCAGGATGAATTTGGTGTGTAACAATTAATGCATGCTGAAAGGAATGTTATAAGGGATCGATGGTCACATGATTTTCACGTTTACTGACCATGCAAGTGGGTCAGTGCCAGGGTCAAATGTCATGCTTAAATCCGTCACTGACAGCAGGGGTTATTCATATACACAATAGACCTTAACCCTGCACTGGAGGTTAATTGATTCGAACGTCTATGTTGTGAATAACCAGCGACGACGCAGGCACTCCGGTCTTTGCCGAAGGCAGTTCGGCTATTTTCGGTGATAATCTCCACGCAATTTAGAAATCATGTGTCCATTAAAAATAATTTATTTTCATATCGGCGAGGTCCTTGCGGGAACAGCACATTGCCAAACGTGACGCGGTTTCAAAGATCATTGAGGACAAATGTTGACCAAATTCCTTTTATAAGTATTGGATAAAGATCAAACGTGTACCGACTGAAAGCTGTGGTTTTATGCGCTGCATGTATTCATCCGGGTCACCTCGTGCAAGTTAAATTGACTTCTCTTAATGTACAAACACGACGACAATATCTTCGGGCATAACGTCAGTCTTAAACAGAGTTGAACTTAGTGAGCGCAGACCTCCACCAGCAACGGACATTAATAATAATAATAATAATAATAATAATAATAATAATAATAATAAATTAACAATAATAATAAAAATACATCCTTATAATATCACCTCCCTTATCCAATTATCCAGTTCTTGCCTCCGAACACACCTGTAGTGCGGTATCAAGTCTCATCACTAGATTGCGCTGCATGGTAACAAGCTAGAGACCGGGATATATATTACCATGAATCCATATCATGACCAACTCAAAATAAAATAAAAATACATTATTGATCAACACAACAATTGTCTGATTTCACGTTACATAACCTTCTCTGTCTGATTTGACGTTACAAAACCTTCTCTGTCTGATTTCACAATACATTACCTCCTATGTCTGATTTGACGTTACATAAGCTTCTCTGTCTGATTTGACGTAATATAACCTTCTCTGTCTGATTTGACGTAACATAACCTTCTCTGTCTGATTTGACGTTACATAACATTCTCTGTCTGATTTGTTGTTACATAACCTTCTCTGTCTGATTTGACGTTACATAACATTCTCTGTCTGATTTGACGTTACATAACCTTAACTGTCTGATTTGACAATTTATAACCTTCTCTGACTGATTTGACGTTACATAACCTTCTCTGTCTGATTTGCTAGAGACCGGGATATATGTTACCATGCATCCATATCATGACTAACTCAAAATAAAATAAAAATACATTATTGATCAACACAACTATCGTCTGATTTGACGTTACATAACCTTCTCTGTCTGATTTGACGTTACAAAACCTTCTCTGTCTGATTTCACAATACATTACCACCAATGTCTGATTTGACGTTCCATAACCTCCTCTGTCTGATTTGACGTAATATAACCTTCTCTGTCTGATTTGACGTAACATAACCTTCTCTGTCTGATTTGACGTTACATAACATTCTCTGTCTGAGTTGACGTTACATAACCTTCTCTGTCTGAATTTGACGTTACATAACCTTCCCTGTCTGATTTGACGTTACATAAATCTTCTCTGTCTGAACTGACGTTACATAACCTTCTTTGTCTGATTTGACATTATATAACCTTCTCTGACTGATTTGACGTTACATTACCTTCTCTGTCTGATTTGCTAGAGACCGGAATATATATTACCATGCATTCATATCATGACCATCTGAAAATAAAATAAAAATACATTATTGATCAACACAACTTTTGTCTGATTTGACGTTACATAACCTTCTCTGTCTGATTTCACAATACATTACCTCCTCTGTCTGATTTGACGTTACATAACCTTCTCTGTCTGATTTGACGTTACATAACCTTCTCTGTCTGATTTGACGTTACATAACGTTCTCTGTCTGAATTGACGTTACATAACCTTCTCTGTCTGATTTGACGTTATATAACCTTCTCTGACTGATTTGACGTTATATCACCTTCTCTGTCTAATTTGCTTGAGACCGGGATATATATTACCATGCATCCATATCATGACCAACTCAAAATAAAATAAAAATACATTATTGATCAACACAACTATCGTCTGATTTGACGTTACATAACCTTCTCTGTCTGATTTCACAATACATTACCTCCTCTGTCTGATTTGACGTTACATAACCTTCTCTGTCTGATTTGACGTTACATAACCTTCTCTGTCTGATTTGACGTTACATAACGTTCTCTGTCTGAATTGACGTTACATAACCTTCTCTGTCTGATTTGACGTTATATAACCTTCTCTGACTGATTTGACGTTACATCACCTTCTCTGTCTAATTTGCTTGAGACCGGGATATATATTACCATGCATCCATATCATGACCAACTCAAAATAAAATAAAAATACATTATTGATCAACACAACTATCGTCTGATTTCACGTTACATAACCTTCTCTGTCTGATTTGACGTTACATAACCCTCTCTGTCTGATTTGACGTTACATAACCTTCTCTGTCTGATTTGACGTTACATAACCTTCTTTGTCTGATTTGACGTAACATAACCTTTTCTGTCTGATTTGACTTTGCATAACCTTCTCTGTCTGATTTGACGTTACATAACGTTCTCTGTCTTAATTGACGTTACATAACCTTCTCTGTCTGATTTGACGTTATATAACCTTCTCTGACTGATTTGCTGGAGACCGGGATATATATTACCATGCATACATATCATGGCCATTTCAAAATAAAATAAAAATACAATATTGATCAACACAACTATTGTCTGATTTCACGTTACATAACCTTCTCTGTCTGATTTGACGTTACATCACCTTCTCTGTCTGATTTGACGTTACATAACCTTCTCTGTCTGATTTAATATTTCATAACCTTCTCTGTCTGATTTTACGTTACATAACCTTACATAACCAGCGCTGACTAGCGTCAGGCCTGGCCAGTCAATTCAATAGTCGCTCAAACAACTGTGCGCTTTGCACAAATCATGAAGCAATTCTGCCACAGACTCTCCTGATACTACATACCTCACGCAACAGATCTCCTTCATTTAAACCGCTGCTTTGTTTAGCTAGGTATCAAGAGCAGGGCTTGCACAGGGCCAAGAATCAGATCAACAGGGGTGTCGCGCATTTTAAACTTCGATGCACAATGTGGTATCACCCTCCCTTTGGTCTGATTAAATTGTTTTGACAGTGCGAACCCTGGTGGGGAAAACCCGGAGAATCTTGCTAAATAAAACAGCGGTTTCAACGGAGGAGACATTGAACTACTTTATTGTATAACCACTGCGTGAGGAGTGTGCCCTGATACACATTATTATGAGGTTGTCTTCAAGGGTGATTGATGAGTTAAATAAATTACGGGAATGTTTAAATATATAGACTAGAAATGACTAATCGCAGCGTTTAGCGCATTTTGCATTACAACTTTATCTTGAATCAACTGACTCAATTGTTGATTCAGAGGAAAGGTACACATATCATCTACGAATTAACGTCGAGTTTTTATTTCAAATTACCTTGAATCTGCCTTTTATCAAGGCAAGTAACAATTAAGTTCAATTATCTTATTCGTCAAGTATAGAACCCATACTTTTTATGCTGATATATTAATTGCGTATTGTATCGGGGGGGGGGGGGGGGGGCTGGGGTTGGCAGGGAGATATGTGCCCCCTCATCTCTTAGTGGTAAGGTACAAAGTTACTTTTGTCCCCCTCGCTTTGTAGGGAATAAAACACAAAGATAATTCTGTCAATATGCATATGGCTGCGAAACATTTTCTTCAATTTCAACCATGCATATTATATACAGAAATGTGGGTTATTGCAAGTGTCAATTCAACTGCCTTTTTGAATTGACATAAATGTTAGATCATAGTTATAAATATATAAAATAACAGTACTGAATAATACTGTACTAAAAATTTATTCTAATAATGAAATTGATATATTATATGTGGATGGAGCGTAAAAAGTCCTAATACTCTGAGAGATGGGGTTTGTCCTGATTATCATTAGGGAGGGGGAGGTTTTGTTCAGGGTTCTTACACCGGCGGGGGGGGGGGGTTCTGTCGGTACTCAATGGGAATGTCCCCCTAACATTTAATCAGCAAACAAAGCCCATGCTAATAATGAGTGCTAAGCTGAACCACCAAGCCTGAATTTATATATATATATATATATATATATATATATATATATATATATATATAAGTATGCACACACACAGACTAGTTGTTTGTCTCCCACACAAACTCTATTGGTCATGTACGTAATCAGCCTGGTAACTAAACAGGCCCCAGCGTATTATCCTTCGTGAAGGCTGCAGATATAGTACAAGTCATGTTTTATTTGTGACAAGCTACTTGTATTTATAATATAATAAGCAATGTTTTCGATATTAAGTCAAAAGAGACTTTCATGCTAAAACTGAAATTGACCCGGTGATTGAAGTGCGTAGTGTGCTAAATTCGCTACTGGCAACATGCGGATACAGACTACGCATACAGACTACGCATATACAGACTACGCATACAGACTACGCATACAGACTACACATACAGACTACGCATACAGACTACACATACAGACTACACATACAGACTACGCATAGAGACTACGCTTACAGACTAAACATACAGACTACGCACACGGACTACGCATACAGACTACGCATACGGACTACGCATGCGGACTACGCATACGGACTACACATACAGTCTACGCATACGGGCTACGGATACGGGCTACGCATATGGACTACGCATACAGACTACGCATACAGACTACGCATTCAGACAACACATACAAACTACGCATACAGACTGCACATACGGATAAATGGAAATTAACCAGTAAAAGCTGGTGATTTTTGCTGATGACGCATATACGGACCACGGATACGCACAATGCACTCATGGGTAGGAACCATAAACGGATTTTTTTTAATGTAAACAAATGTCAAAAACTCGCCCGTTACCTTGACCTTTCAGCGTGGTTAAATATCAGACGGAATGCACTTTGTTATTATTTTAGGAACATTCCGTACAGCAGATTTAACGGTTATATTGAAAGTTTACAAAGTAATCGACTGAAAATTGATCAGCGTTCTTTTTATTCCTTTCAATCACCGAACATGATTTTTATAACCACCAATATATCTTAGATGGTACGTATGCCTACACAAATATGTTTGTGCTTATACACGGATGTTGTTTTGTGCGGCTACGCCTGACCTACTAAGTAAGAAGGATATACAAGAAAGATACCGTCCTTAGTTCCGGGTGCACCAATAATAGGCAGCCTGTAATATATGTATACGTACATTCTCCTCACGCGAGATCTCGTCTATGAAGGGGGTAGAATAGATCTTGATCCAGTACGGAGGTTGATATGTATGTGGCCTTTTGCGGTATGTGTACAGTGTGTGACCCGCTTTACATAGAGCCGGGAGCTCTTGTGCACTGAGTCACGCTTTTCCCGTGACGTAGACCCGGTATTCACTGAGGCGTAGGAAAAATTCGCTTGAAGTCACGGCATTACACATGGCTTGGAGAAGATGGCGCGGTCACACAGCAACAAATGTCTATGTCTGCTGTGTATCCTAACAAGTTATTTTATTCAGGCGCAGAAAACTTGTGATGATATCACACACAACAACGTGTCACAGTTCCCGTCCTGCTCGGGGTTGCAGCCATATGCCTGGGCCAGAGAGGGGGCTTATACGAAACTAAGCTGCTGTATGCAAGGTGTGAACGATACACTCACTTGGTACAGGAATAATACACGGTGGAAATGGGCGAGACCATATGAAGATTACCGTTATGATCTGAGTGATGATAGCCTAATTATAATGAACACTCGGCTGGAAGACCGGGGCAACTATACATGCGTCGTTACCAGACAGGGAAACAGCTGGCGCCACTCTTATCAATTCTACGTATTAGCCGTTAGGGCCAAGTACGCTGAACCTTTCGTTTTAGAAAGACCAAATCCTAGCAATGCTGTTGTTAAAATTGGCAAGAATATTACGGTCGTATGTGGAGGGGATTTTCGCCCAAGCGAGCATCCTTTCGACCCAACAAATACTGTGATATGGAACCGTGTTGAACAAAATGGTACACGAGTGCAGGCAGATTACCTACCCAGACACGTTGTCATGGAAACATGCAAATCACATGGTTTGTTTATCAGCTCACAACTTACTATAATAAACGTCAGAAGCGAGGACTTTAATAACCTGTATGAATGTGTCATTACGAATCGTCACTCCTCAATTGCTTTCAACATAACTGTGCTGGAATCCAAGCCGGTTGTACCACGGAAAGACGTGCTCCCGTTCTACGCTCCACTGGCCAGCGTCATCTCCGCCATTTTGGTCATCAGTATCGCTTCCTTTCTTATTATTTACCACTTCCGGGTAGAAATAAAACTGCTGTGGTGGGACCGATTCGGGAAAGACGAACTGACGGACAGTATAAACGCCGGGGCATTCCTTGTTTACTCAAGTACGTCAGATACTGACTACGATTTCGTCGTGCATACTTTACTAGACAGGTTGGAAAGTGAACTTAGTTATCCACTGATAGTTAGTGACAGAGACTTTGAAGTGGGAGCGGCTCAGCCCGCAGAATACACGCGCTGTATGAAGAGGAGTGCTCGCTTCGTGGCCATTTTAAGTCCCGAGTTTTTCAGTGACCGTTACTGTGTGTTTGCACTGTGTGTCGCGCTGAAAGAAAACTATAAAGTCGTTTTTGTGAAACATCGCGAGATCGAGAACTTGGACGAGATTGACGTACCTGAGCTTGTAAGACGGGCCATGCCAGTCATAAAAACCGTGTCCTGGCCAGGATCAGACAGCGGGAGGAAGACTGAACGGTTTTTCAAGGAGCTCAGACTAAAACTACCGCCTAACTTGTCGATCTACAAATCTGAATCATTCTCACCGGTCATCTAGTGTAAATTATAAACGTTGTGCCGGCTGGAATGTCTGTTTCTGTGATACGCTATGTCATACATATCGTTTTAGTGCACTAAGGCTATATTTTAACAATAAAAAATATCGCCTTTTGAAAGATTAACACCGGACCATTGAGGACACTGCCGTACGCGCACGTCCACAAAAACTGTTATTGTCACATTTTGCAGTGTGCCCAATGTACGAGCCTCTGAATAGGCCAAAGCTATCGGACTAAATTGCTGTATGTACATTGCAAGATATTTGCTATGTTTAGGTTTTCAGGTAATAATACAATTTTTACACTTACAAATTTTAATATAATAAGTGACAATTGAAACATAGCTTGACTTTCTTGAAGATTCTTATAATGGTACCAGAATATGTTTTTGCTTTATTAGAAACAGAAGGGGGGGGGGGGGGGTTATAATATGGTCTGTGTAAGGCCTTATTTGATTTTAGCGTTACCTTGAGTTCTTGAACCTTATGTTAGCAGCTCTTAAAAGAAACTCAAATGCAGTGATAAGTGTTTAAGTTTTTTTTTTTATAATCTGAAAGTTTGTGCCATGAATGTTCTTATTGCATTGTGAAGTTATTTGTATATTAGCAGTGGCAAATTACATCAACGCATAATAAGACTAAAAAATGTAAATCGCATACATTAAATGGCAAGGTTTTTTTTTTTTAATTTCGACGGTTATTGATCATACATGGACTTCCTAGTTATGGAATTGTATCTAGGATTCTGGGAGAAATCGTCCGTTACAGGTTTTAAATTTCATGTTAACTGTTGACATTTTGATCTTTTGATTTTGTATTGACACTGATGGGGCGTCGGTTATATTATCTATATGAAGCAAATATTGCTTAATAATTTTATTTAAAATTTATAGTTATAATTATTAAGTTTGATTAAAAACTATCGTTGTACCATTGTGTTTAATTCTTCACATTTCAACATGGCATTGTTGACCTAAGGCAAAATCTCGACACTGTTACTGCAATTTCCATTGTATATTTTGAGAGTATAATACTAAACAGATTTTTTTGGGTATAATTATGCAAATTTCGGAAAACCTTCCTGCCCCCTTTTCCGCTGCAACAACCTTTTATAGGGTTTCTAACTAATATTTGCGACCTGGACCCCCTTCTTTTTGTATCAGAAGAACTTCCTTAGGTTTTCGTTGAGTCTTCCTGGGTTATACTTTGCCCCTTCCAAAATCCTTGATCTGCCCATGGCAGGTGAACATTTTGTTGCACAGGCCACAGGAAAAGCACGCCTGAAGATAATTTGTACACTAATAAGCAATAAATAAGACACCATTTATTCCATACCTTAGTCTCTGAATTCTGCGTTTTGGAACACGGGGTTGGAGTGCTGCACGCAAGATGGAGATGATACCAGATGAAAATAAGGTATGTTCATGCCACAAGAATGCAAAACCTCGGTCAGACTACTTAAAGAAATCATTTTTATACCGAGGTCCTAATTTTTTTTGGACACATTAAATGAATCTAAAAAAAACTGCTCCTCCTTACAGGTCTTTGATATTATCATGTAATAAACCTATGTGATTTATATGTCATATAATGCATGCTATAACATACTCATGCATGATTGCCTGGTATTTTACGTTGCATATTATAGCTTTAAATTCATGTTTAATATCACACCTTGCAGCATAATTTTATCTCCAGTCACTTTTAATAATTCTGATTGCATTTATACATTGCATAAACTGTATAGCCCAACAGGGTCTTGTGGCAGATCAGACAATCTTGACTGAACGGGGGACCGTGTATAAATATGTTTAATTAATTATAAAATAATAATGCTAAAACTGAATCTGACCAGGTGATTGGTTTGCGTATTGTGCGAAATTTGCTCTCGGCAACGTGCGGATACAGACTACGCATACGGACTAAGCATAGAGACTACGCCTACGGACTAAGCATAGAGACTACGCCTACAGACTACGCATACGGACTAAGCATAAAGACTACGCATACCGACTAAGCATACAGACTACGCATACGGACTAAGCATACAGGCTACGCATACGGACTAAGCATACAGACTACGTATACAGACTAAGCATACATACTACGCATACGGACTAAGCATACAGACTACACATACGGACTAAGCATAGAGACTACGCATACGGACTAAGCATACAGACTATGCATACGGACCAAGCATACAGGCTACGCATACGGACTAAGCATACAGACTACGCGTACGGACTGAGCATACAGACTACGCATACGGACTAAGCATACAGACTACGCATACGGACTCAGCATACAGGCTACGCATACAGACTAAGCATATAGGCTACGCATACGGACTAAGCATACAGACTACGCAAACGGACTAAGCATACAGACTACGCATACGGACTAGGCATACAGACTACGCATACGGATTAAGCATACAGACTACGCATACGGACTAAAGCTGTATTTCCATTCATCCGTAATCTCGTACGTACGTCTCGTACGCAAAAATCGGATCCTTCTTTTTAAGATGAACTGTTTCCATATGTACATTTTAACGTGCTCCGCATGCGTATCCGCAAAAACGGACAGCATCGAAACGGATCGGTGAGCGATTCATCTGTTTTGCGGATGGCAAAAATGCCTACATTTCCCAACAGTGCAACGGCGCCAGGTGTGATGAGACATATTGACTTTCTTCCTGCCTGTCGTCCTTGCAGTTTCAAAAGAGGCACGCGAAAGGGTATCCGCAAGAAAAACGTACGTACTTATGGACACAGTTTTTGCGGACAGCGCACTATGGAACGTACGTACGTCTTTTGCGGATACGTTTATTGCGGATACATGGAAACACAGCTTTAGCATACAGACTACTACGCACACGGACTACGAATGCTGACTACGCATACGGACTACGAATGCGGACTACGCATACAGACCACGCATACATTTATACTAGTACGAATATGAACTTCGCATGCGGACTAAGCTTACCGATAAATGAAAATGACTCAGTTAAAAGCTTCACAAAGTGGTTTTTGCTGACGACGCATGCGGACTACGCATACAGACTACTGATAAGCACAATGCACTCATGAAAACCACCTTAAACTGATTTTTTTTGCAGTAAACAAGTGTGATAAACTCGACCATTGCCTTCACCTATCAGAGTGGTTAAATATCAGACTGAATGCACTTCGTTATTATTTAAGGAAAATTCTGAACAGCAGATTTCACGGTATTATGGAAGGTTTCCAAAGTAATCCACTGAAAATCGATCATCTTTTTTTCCCTGTCGAACATGATTTTATAATCAATTATGTATATTTTAGATGGTACGTCTGCCTACACAAATATATTAGTGCTTATACACGGATGACGTTTTGTGCGGCTACGCCTGATCTACTTATTAAGAAGGATATACAAGAAATTACCGTCCTCGGTTCCGGATGCTCCAATAATAGGCAGCCTGTAATATATCTATCTCGTTTATGAAGGAGATAGGATAGACTTTAATCCTGTACGGACGTTGATATGTATGTGGCTTTTGCGGTATTTGTACAGTGTGTGACCCGTTTACAAAGTAAAAAGAGCCAGGAGCTCCTGAACACTGCGTCACGTAGACACAGTATTTTCGAGGCGTAGGAAAAATTCTTTAGAAGTCACGACATTCCACATGGCATGGAAAAGATGGGGCGGTCACACAGCAGCAATTGTCTATGTCTGCTGTGCATCTGAACAAGTTATTTTATACAGGCGCGGAAAACACTTGATGATGTCACACACAGCAACGTGTCTCAGTTCCTCTTCTGCTCGGGGTTGCAGCCATACGCCTGGTCCAGAGAGGGGGCTTATACGAAACTAAGCTGCAAGGTGTGAACGATACACTCACTTGGTACAGGAATAATACACGGTAGAACTGGGCGAGACCATTTGAAGATAACAAGTATTATCTGATTCATGGTAACCTTATTATAATGAAACCTTGGCTGGGAGACCGGGGCAACTACACGTGTGCTGTTACCAGACAGGGCAACAGCTGGCGCCACCCATATCAATTCTACGTATTGGACGCCGAGCACGCTGAACCTTTCGTTTCAGAATCGCCAAAACCAAGCGATGCTGTTGTTAAAATTGGCAAGAATATATCGGTCAGCTGTGGAGGGGATTTCCGCAAGAGCGAGCATCCTTTCGACCCAGCAAATACTGTGTTATGGAATCGTGTTGAGCAAAATGGTACTCGTTGAGTCTTCCTGGGTTATACTTTTCCCTTTCCAAAATTCTGGATCTGCCCATGGCAGGTGAACATTTTGTTGCAAGGGCCACAGGAAAAGGACGAGGGAAGATAACTTGTAAACTAATATGCAAATAATTTAAATCAAACTTAAGTCTCTACATTCTGCAATTCGGAACATGGGGTTGGAGGGCTGCAGGGTACCAAACTACTTTCTTCCTTGATACACAATTGTGTTGCCGTCAGATGTCGCTGCGGTAGCGTCTTCGAAAAAAAATATTTGGATTCATGGAAAAATAATTAAAATAACCCCACCTTAGGACACACTTTGCAGCATTCACACAGTTTACCACCAAACACTTGCACAGAGAAATTTCATGACAAAAGTCCAATGCGACCACCGTTAACTATAATATAGATTAATCGAATTTAAAATATGTGTATATATATTTCACGATATCCAGTTGTTATACGTATTTTCACCAACTTAATTTTAAGTAATTGTGCACATCGTCCTAGATTCAGCGATGACGTAGCAAAATTCACAATTTACTCACAAAGGAACCTAGAAAATATGACCAAGTGCCATATATTCTATTCCTTTTTCAATAGCGGGATCTATATTTCGGCGTTTTAGCGCGTTTCTAGTTTTAATCCTTATCATACGAGAGGTAAAGAAACTCAAAACTGGGCACAATCGGACTCACAAGAGTGTGAATCTTCTGGTTAGGGATTATGGGCTTTGAAATTCAAACCTACAATGCACTTGGGTTCTAAATACACAAGCGGCTTAGGTACTGTATCTTACATAATCTTGTCGACATTCCGGGGGGCATTTAACTTTAACCCTTACATGGCATGGACCAGAGGCCACTCCCATATTTAGGACCACATACAAAAACAAGTGTCTTTAAAGCATTATTTTTTTTCCATACGGCAATCCATTTGTGGAATCATCTGCCAAGCGTGTGGGTGGAGGCGGACACCCTGGACAAATTTTCAACCCAGTTGTCCAAAACACTACAAGGTAAAGGTATGTGATTTTATTATTTTTAAGTGGTTTCTGTAAAATAAAGAGACCAAAAACATGTAGCACTGCTCATATTAGTCACAGACCCTGCAAGTTGCGAAAATACTTTGGTGATTTGCACCGTAGCAGAAGATGGAGGAGGAGAAGGAGGAGAAGATGAAGAAAGGAGGAGGAGGTGGAGGAGAAGATGAAAAAGGAGGAGGAGGAGAAGATGAAAAAGGAGGAGGAGGAGGAGGAGAAGATGATAAAGGAGCAGGAGGCGGAGGAGGAGAAGATGAAAAAGGAGGAGGAGGCGGAGGAGAAGATGAAAAAGGAGGAGGAGGAGAAGATGAAAAAGGAGGAGGCGGAGGAGGAGAAGATGATAAAGGAGCAGGAGGCGGAGGAGAAGATGAAAAAGGAGGAGGAGGAGAAGATGAAAAAGGAGGAGGAGGAGGAGAAGATGATAAAGGAGGAGGAGGCGGAGGAGAAGATGATAAAGGAGGAGGAGGAGGAGGAGGAGAAGATGAAAAAGGAGGAGGAGGAGAAGATGAAAAAGGAGGAGGAGGAGGAGGAGAAGATGATAAAGGAGGAGGAGGCGGAGGAGAAGATGAAAAAGGAGGAGGAGGAGAAGATGAAAAAGGAGGAGGAGGAGGAGGAGGAGAAGATGATAAAGGAGGAGGAGGCGGAGGAGAAGATGAAAAAGGAGGAGGAGGAGAAGATGAAAAAGGAGGAGGAGGAGGAGGAGAAGATGATAAAGGAGGAGGAGGCGGAGGAGAAGATGAAAAAGGAGGAGGAGGAGAAGATGAAAAAGGAGGAGGCGGAGGAGGAGAAGATGATAAAGGAGGAGGAGGCGGAGGAGAAGATGAAAAAGGAGGAGGAGGAGAAGATGAAAAAGGAGGAGGAGGAGGAGAAGATGATAAAGGAGGAGGAGGCGGAGGAGAAGATGATAAAGGAGGAGGAGGCGGAGGAGAAGATGAAAAAGGAGGAGGAGGAGAAGATGAAAAAGGAGGAGGAGGAGGAGGAGGAGATGATAAAGGAGGAGGAGGCGGAGGAGAAGATGAAAAAGGAGGAGGAGGAGAAGATGAAAAAGGAGGAGGAGGAGGAGGAGAAGATGATAAAGGAGGAGGAGGAGAAGATGAAAAAGGAGGAGGAGGAGGAGGAGAAGATGATAAAGGAGGAGGAGGCGGAGGAGAAGATGAAAAAGGAGGAGGAGGAGAAGATGAAAAAGGAGGAGGAGGCGGAGGAGAAGATGAAAAAGGAGGAGGAGGCGGAGGAGAAGATGAAAAAGGAGGAGGAGGCGGAGGAGAAGATGAAAAAGGAGGAGGAGGAGAAGATGAAAAAGGAGGAGGAGGAGGAGGAGAAGATGATAAAGGAGGAGGAGGCGGAGGAGAAGATGAAAAAGGAGGAGGAGGAGGAGGAGAAGATGATAAAGGAGGAGGAGGCGGAGGAGAAGATGAAAAAGGAGGAGGAGGAGAAGATGAAAAAGGAGGAGGAGGAGGAGAAGATGATAAAGGAGGAGGAGGCGGAGGAGAAGATGATAAAGGAGGAGGAGGCGGAGGAGAAGATGAAAAAGGAGGAGGAGGAGAAGATGAAAAAGGAGGAGGAGGAGGAGGAGGAGATGATAAAGGAGGAGGAGGAGAAGATGAAAAAGGAGGAGGAGGCGGAGGAGAAGATGATAAAGGAGGAGGAGGCGGAGGAGAAGATGAAAAAGGAGGAGGAGGAGAAGATGAAAAAGGAGGAGGAGGAGAAGATGAAAAAGGAGGAGGAGGCGGAGGAGAAGATGAAAAAGGAGGAGGAGGAGGAGGAGAAGATGATAAAGGAGGAGGAGGCGGAGGAGAAGATGAAAAAGGAGGAGGAGGAGAAGATGAAAAAGGAGGAGGAGGAGAAGATGATAAAGGAGGAGGAGGCGGAGGAGAAGATGATAAAGGAGGAGGAGGCGGAGGAGAAGATGAAAAAGGAGGAGGAGGAGAAGATGAAAAAGGAGGAGGAGGAGGAGGAGGAGATGATAAAGGAGGAGGAGGAGAAGATGAAAAAGGAGGAGGAGGAGAAGATGAAAAAGGAGGAGGAGGAGGAGGAGAAGATGATAAAGGAGGAGGAGGAGAAGATGAAAAAGGAGGAGGAGGAGAAGATGAAAAAGGAGGAGGAGGCGGAGGAGAAGATGAAAAAGGAGGAGGAGGCGGAGGAGAAGATGATAAAGGAGCAGGAGGCGGAGGAGAAGATGAAAAAGGAGGAGGAGGAGAAGATGAAAAAGGAGGAGGAGGAGGAGGAGAAGATGATAAAGGAGGAGGAGGCGGAGGAGAAGATGAAAAAGGAGGAGGAGGAGAAGATGAAAAAGGAGGAGGAGGAGGAGGAGAAGATGATAAAGGAGGAGGAGGCGGAGGAGAAGATGAAAAAGGAGGAGGAGGAGAAGATGAAAAAGGAGGAGGAGGCGGAGGAGAAGATGAAAAAGGAGGAGGAGGAGAAGATGAAAAAGGAGGAGGAGGAGGAGGAGAAGATGATAAAGGAGGAGGAGGCGGAGGAGGAGAAGATGAAAAAGGAGGAGGAGGCGGAGGAGAAGATGAAAAAGGAGGAGGAGGAGAAGATGAAAAAGGAGGAGGAGGAGGAGGAGAAGATGATAAAGGAGCAGGAGGCGGAGGAGAAGATGAAAAAGGAGGAGGAGGAGAAGATGAAAAAGGAGGAGGAGGAGGAGGAGAAGATGATAAAGGAGGAGGAGGCGGAGGAGAAGATGAAAAAGGAGGAGGAGGAGAAGATGAAAAAGGAGGAGGAGGAGAAGATGAAAAAGGAGGAGGAGGAGGAGGAGAAGATGATAAAGGAGGAGGAGGCGGAGGAGAAGATGAAAAAGGAGGAGGAGGAGAAGATGAAAAAGGAGGAGGAGGAGGAGGAGAAGATGATAAAGGAGGAGGAGGCGGAGGAGAAGATGAAAAAGGAGGAGGAGGAGAAGATGAAAAAGGAGGAGGAGGAGGAGGAGAAGATGATAAAGGAGGAGGAGGCGGAGGAGAAGATGATAAAGGAGGAGGAGGCGGAGGAGAAGATGAAAAAGGAGGAGGAGGAGAAGATGAAAAAGGAGGAGGAGGAGGAGGAGGAGATGATAAAGGAGGAGGAGGAGAAGATGAAAAAGGAGGAGGAGGAGAAGATGAAAAAGGAGGAGGAGGAGGAGGAGAAGATGATAAAGGAGGAGGAGGAGAAGATGAAAAAGGAGGAGGAGGAGGAGGAGAAGATGATAAAGGAGGAGGAGGCGGAGGAGAAGATGAAAAAGGAGGAGGAGGAGAAGATGAAAAAGGAGGAGGAGGCGGAGGAGAAGATGAAAAAGGAGGAGGAGGCGGAGGAGAAGATGAAAAAGGAGGAGGAGGCGGAGGAGAAGATGAAAAAGGAGGAGGAGGAGAAGATGAAAAAGGAGGAGGAGGAGGAGAAGATGATAAAGGAGGAGGAGGAGAAGATGAAAAAGGAGGAGGAGGAGAAGATGAAAAAGGAGGAGGAGGAGGAGGAGAAGATGATAAAGGAGGAGGAGGCGGAGGAGAAGATGAAAAAGGAGGAGGAGGAGAAGATGAAAAAGGAGGAGGAGGCGGAGGAGAAGATGAAAAAGGAGGAGGAGGAGAAGATGAAAAAGGAGGAGGAGGAGGAGGAGAAGATGATAAAGGAGGAGGAGGCGGAGGAGGAGAAGATGAAAAAGGAGGAGGAGGCGGAGGAGAAGATGAAAAAGGAGGAGGAGGAGAAGATGAAAAAGGAGGAGGAGGAGGAGGAGAAGATGATAAAGGAGCAGGAGGCGGAGGAGAAGATGAAAAAGGAGGAGGAGGAGAAGATGAAAAAGGAGGAGGCGGAGGAGGAGAAGATGATAAAGGAGGAGGAGGCGGAGGAGAAGATGAAAAAGGAGGAGGAGGAGAAGATGAAAAAGAGGAGGAGGAGGAGGAGGAGAAGATGGAGAAGAAATGTAGTGAAGAGGGTTATGTGGTCCCTGCAAATAGTTTGGATAAGAATTGTTTCAAAGCGAGTCAGATAAATATGTGTTTATTAGTAATACCTTTACGAAACACGTAATATTTTGTAAGTAGCGCATGAGAAATTTAAACCGATGCCGTTTCCTTGAAACGTAACAAATGTTTTTTAGTTTGACAGTTGAGATTAGTAGTCCCGGCAATCTCCACAGTACTTAACTGAAAGAGGTTCGAACCCTAAGGATGGCAGCACTCACGCCAACCTGACAGGTAACAGTGCAGTGAATGACTGATTGTTTTAATTTTTAATATCTTATTTTCACTACAATTATAAAATAACACATGAACTGTCTGCAATACCAGTTAAAGAAGATGCTCCAATACTATTATATCAGTATCTGTAAGAGCAATCCATAATGTAATCGAATCTTTCGATCCATCTGCGACAGATGACCATGTGGTTAACCTAATTTAATGTGTCAAGAAAAAACATCCCAAATCCTCACCTAATTACATCTATATCATGATAAACATCCTAAATCCTCGCCTAATTACATCTATATCATGATAAAACATCCTAAATCCTTGCCTAATTACATCTATATCATGATAAAACATCCTAAATTCTTACCCAATAACATCTATATCATAATAAAACATCCTAAATTCTTACCCAGCAACATCTATATCATAACAAAACATCCCATATCCTCACCTCATTACATATTTATTATGATTATAAACATCCCAAATCCTCACCGATTAACATCTATATCATGATATAACATCCCAAATCCTCACTTATTTACACGTTTATCACGATAAAACATCCCAAATCCGTATTATATACATCTATATCATGATAAGACATCCCTAATCCTCATCTTATTACATCTTTATCATGAATAAAACTTCCCAAATCCTCTCTTAATTACACTTTTATCATGATAAAACATCCGAAATCCTTACCCATTTACATCCATATCATGCTGTAACATCCTAAATCCTCACACATTTACATCCATATCAGGCTAAAAACATCCCAAATCCTCATCTAATTACATGTTTATCATGATAAAACATTTCAAATCCGTATTATGTACATCTATATCATGATAAGACATCCCTAATCTTCACTTATTTATATGTATATAATGATAAAACATCCCAAATCCTCACTTATTTACATGTTTATCATGATAAAACATTCTAAATCCGTATTATGTACATCTATATCATGATAAAACTTCCGAAATCCTCACCCATTTACATCCATATTATGCTTAAACATCCCAAATCCTCACACATTTACATCCACATCGGGCTAAAAACATCCCTAATCCCCACCCATTTACGTCTATATCATGATAAAACACATAACACGGACTTTTGCTAAATCAATTTCAGTATGATATCCACCAGTGTTGACATTTTTGGAACCCTTAATATCATACTACAACTCGTATGAATCAATTTTTATATGAAACTAATCAAGGTGGGAATTTTTTAATACTCTCGGTATCATTTTCACTAGGAATCATTAGTCTCATAAAATGTGTGTGGAAATTAACCACTATAATTCCTTTGTAAAGAAGAATATGATCTGAACGTAATGAAGGAACCGGATGGGGGAGCACGTGACGCCGAGGCAACTACAAAGCAGATTAAAGAGCACTGTTATGGTTCTAATTAACACAGTCAATCAGATCAAAGGAGTTCATTTAGTCACGATCAATGCAAACAGCGCAGCGGTCGGTACTGTTAACAAGAGAGCCGGCGTATGACAACAGACCATTCTGTCTCGTATAGCTGGTGGCCGTGTGCATTTTGTCTCCGACTGGAGGGTATGCCTTCATCCCCGCTCGTATTTTCGTGTGTGTGTTTGTGTTCAAGATATAAATCACGGAATCATGAACTAAATTTCATGAAATGTTCAGAACATTTCGGGAGAGAACCAAGGAAGAATCGATTAGATTTCGGCGTGGATCCGGCACATGATCCGGATTCAGTAACGTCATCAAGGAAAATTCACAAATGCAGAGTCATTCATGCACGAATGAATCTGAGAATATCGGCCGAATAAGTTGATTCAGACTCATGGCTGAGGCTTGTACTCCTTATAGAATGCAGATTCCTACTTAATCTTTTAAAAATAATTATATCAGAAAGCTATTATACACATACATAGACATACACAGCGTGACAAAATATACATTATACAAAGAGGTACATACATATATATGTAAGTGCAGCTAAACAAGAGACAAACATAATAAGGATACGATAAAAAGGAGAAAAAAGGAACAAACATTTACATATCGTGGTTCAAATTAAATTGAGAAAATATTTATGATTGGTGACCATTTTTTTCAGATGAACATTCAACTTGCCATCTTCCTCACTTTATTCATTATAAAAGAGTATATATATATATATATATATATATATATATATATATATATATATATATGTGTGTGTGTGTGTGTAAATATTTATCTTATTTTTATAATTTGCGATTATTAGCATTCATGTTTCTATCTACCCTAATACTGAAATTTTAAAATTTGAGTAAAAAAAAATAACTTTTAATAAAGAAAGACACACATTAGACGGGAAAATTGATTTTGAGTTTTTGTCATGTACATACCTTTTAAAAATATAAAAATAAACTTAAAATATCATATGAAAATGAATGATAAAAAATTAAATATATATATATATATATATATATATATATATATATATATATATATATATATAAACCATATGAAAGATCACTTGAACTAATACTTCATGGGTCTAATATTAATTGGACTTATATGGACTCTTATGGACAGATTTCAGATAAAGAGTATTTTCGCCAAATTAAGTTGCTTTAACAGTGGTTGTTAACATCATTAAAATTGCTTACTTATGACTAAGTTATGTGTCTAAATTTTCACATACAGGTCCCTGGACTCCTTTATGGCAATGTGAAATTACTAAAAAGTGCCCCAAAACAGAAGGAATAAACACCAGGCGGGAACTATAGGACCATCACGGAAACGCCAGGAGACCTAATGACGTAGTTTTCTTGCTATAGTCTGGACCGGAAGTCGCCTGAATACTAATCACTTCGCAATTTGTCTGCTACTACCTTCAACCGACGCAGTAATACAGAGCCTTGGGACACTTGAGGCAGGGCTGTGCGTGATTTGGTCTTTATATGGTCAGGGAGGGTTATTTCTTCAGGCCACATTCATTTGTGTTTTCCGGGACCATTTTCCTAGAATCTTATGGCAAGAATGTGTGTGCTTTGAGAGAAAATAAAAACAGACAATGAACCAACGCTCTCTAAAGGTCTTCAAGCCCGCTAGCTACTTGAATGAACGTTTTCCTTTTTATATGCTTATTTGGTAGAAGTAGTTTTCACCAAGGGGAGGCCAGCTGGACTTCAAGCCAGTCCGCTCTTAAAGTGGCTGTTAGAACGCGCCAATAAGCCCCATACTGGTTCAGTACTTGCACTGATGAATTAATCTTTATTTCCAAGTGCTTCAGCTCTGCATGACGTCTAGCGCCAGAGCAATCTGCAGCAGTGCCCATACAACCATGCTTCAAGGATGGGTTCAGGCATATAAGCCCATTCTGACACCCCTTTCACACAGTGAATGCATAAAATGTTTCAAACCGTTCACAGGTAATCCAAAGAGTTTTTTTGCTGCCGATGAAATTACGATGTGGGTGTATGCTGTAGCCGACTGGACTCCTCCAGCGACTCTTCGAAATCTCCGGGACAAGCTGGTGGCTGGAACAGCCCCCCTTCTCTGCTTAGCTTAGTGGCATCTTCGTCATATATTGGCTCAATTAAAACTCACGCCTAAGGACCAGGGAACGGGTCTAAGAACCTCCCAACCGGTGTGCTTGAAGGGCTTAGAATATCAAAATGTTTTCACACCGTTTTGGCGAAAACGGCCATAATCAAGCTCAGGAAGAGGTTTAAAACCGTTTCAAATGCGATTATCAATTTGCATTCAAAACGATTTAGAACTAGCTTTGAACCACAACGCATACGCAAATGCTTGTTGCATTATGTTCTTACATGGTGTCACAGGTGAAATGTGCACCTCATGCATTCTAGATGCAGTTTGAAAGCACAATATGATGTAAAACAGATTTGACCAATCTGCTTTGGACAAAAGCGTTTCAAAACCGGTTTGTGTGTGAAAGGGGTATTATTTTTAACGCAAACCTGTATCAATTTAAAATGTTTAGAATGAACGTCAGCACTAAACATCGATGATGTCATTGAGTTTATAGAATTCTGATGAATGGCCTGACCTATGAGAGGTCATGCGCAATTGGGTTATCTCTCTCTAGTTGATTTGTGACCAAAAAAACCCGAAACGTTTCACGACATTTGTCGATTTGGGTATATTAAGCTTTACATTTTACATATTAATAAATATATATTGGCGTAAACAAATGCTTTTAATGAAGTATACAAATATATAAACACACTGAAACAGAAATAAACGCACTTCATGCATGATTAAAGTAAAAACCGAGCTTTATTTCGGGGAAACATGACTTTAGAGCTAGAGGTTGTGAAAAGGGAAACAAAACTTTGACTGTTGATTTTTTTCAGAGGCATATGAATTTGATTTATTATGTGACTCCATATTTTTACCGTTCAGAGGTTTTCTACTTCCGTTTGTGCCATGTTCAGTAACCACACTAGCTGGCATAATATAAAAAAAAACATATTGATATATTTCTGTTGTCATTAACAAGACTGCGTGACCAGATCGAGGTACGATCTTAAGCGCTTGACATTCGTGATATCTCCTAATTAACGAGAAACATGAAGGAGAAAACACGAAGAAACACGGGGTCGAAAGCCTGAAAAATCTTGCTTTGTGAATGGCTACCAGCTGGCGTACACGCTACATTTATATTTTATCACACACACACACACACATATATAATATGCTTAGCGTCTTAATAACATATTTCATTAGCTTCTGTATACCACATTTCAATTATATACTTAATCATATTTTTAAATATATTATGATAAAAATTTTAGAAATAATAGTATTATGTTTCCGGGATAGGATAATTCTAAACCAGGTTTAATCTTTCATGGTATACTCATAATGGAACCAAAGTCTATAATTCTATTTATTAATATATTTCATTTGCTATATATATATATATATATATATATATGTGTGTGTGTGTGTGTGTATATTCTTTGGATTGTTTAGGGAGGGGGGATGTGTGTGGAGATTGCGATGGTGCAAGCTAATTTAAGATGGCAGGACTGGTGTTTTTACATAATAGTTATACGTAATATTCAATATTGGGCGGATCTAACGCAGCTGAGCACATTTTGGGTCGCCAGTTGCCGGTGATTTCTGTTCAGTAAACACTAAGATGTGTTGACAGGGTGTTTGTAAATTAACTCCAGCCCTGCCACAGGCCTGTCAATCACTGTGCCCCGAGCTTTCACCGGGATAAGTCAGCCAATCGAGAGTGCAAGTGGTTAATTAATGCATGGGCCATGTACCTCCGTGCTCGAGGCGGCCAGACCTAACGAAAGCAAACGGTTTTAGAACGAAATATTGGCAGATAACATCATATTTTATGCAGAAAACACTACATTCATGTATATTAAACAGGCCTGGTATTGTGAGTAGGTCACTTTAAAAATAATTTCCTGCTTTGAGTTGACATGTTGTGTGAATAAGTATGATTTTAAATTCTATGTAAATGCCAAAGGGAATGTCCTTCTTAACCGTACTACAGTTAGTCCCGCACAAATCATTCGTCTCCGAGAGAAGATGTCACATGTGGGCGGCTGAGTTTGGTGGGGGGAGGGGGGGGGGGCACGGTGTTGCTATTAAATTAATGATTATTATGTCTAAATGTAATGCCAGTATACATGGCATGGGAGGTATTGGCGGATATACCATAGATCTACCCTTAACCCCCCACCCCTTGCACGAATATGTATCCCTCCTTTACTTCAAATGGACTGACCCATTATCACCGTCGGATAAAGTAAGGTGACCGATAGGTAAGAGGGGGCCTAGACTTCACTTGGCCACTTAAAGGGCTTAGGATGAAGACCCCATGCTATGACTCTTGTGCATTTCACTAATTTAGTAGCTAGGGGTCCAAACTTAAAATTAGGAGACGGATGAAACCAAATACTCTCCTTATCTTTAATGAAGTGCTTACTAAGGACTGGCAGTATGGCCATGTTTCTGCAAGTTAATAATAATGTTCCTTGAAAGTTCAGACCTTCCGGATATTTGGTGATTTTGAACTAAATTCTGGTGATGTTATATTTTATCCATTGGAGAAATCCTACCGTGCAACATGTTTCTGCAAGTTAATAATAATTTATGTTCCTTTAAAGTTCAGACCTTCCGGATATTTGGTGATTTTGAACTAAATTCTGGTGATGTTGTATTTTATCCATTGGAGAAATCCTACCGTGCAACATGTTTCTGCAAGTAAATAATAATATATGTTCCTTTAAAGTTCAGACCTTCCGGATATTTGGTGATTTTGAACTAAATTCTGGTGATGTTATATTTTATCCATTGGAGAAATCCTACCGTGCAACTTTTAAACTAGCAGTGGCACATGCAAAAAACTTTCTTCAAGAGTTGGAGAACTATGTATTCTTATATCAGACAATAGATAGAATAATGAAGACCCATCTATTACAGTTACCAGGCAACCTTCTCTTTGTGCCAATCTTCACGTCCAATAAAATCCATGCTCTGCATTTAAATGTGCTTAAATGACCACAAAATCACGGAACATGGAGCGCGGTTTTCTTGACGTCCAATGGGAAATTTGACACAGACTCTTATTAAGTCAATTGGTTTCAATCTTTTGTTGAGAAGTCAAGAACATCGTATGTTGCCTGTTCAAGTTGAGACGTGATTCGCAATAAAACCTTGAAAAAACCTCCGAAAGCTCCTTGTTATTTTAATTGTCTAAATGGGTTCGTTTATTTGTCAGTCAGGCCGCTGAGTAGAGGTTATTTCAGGAGTTTCAGACCGGTGTCCTATTCAGTTAATCGCACCGGCTGCGCCACGGAATTAGAAAAAAAATCTTCTGCAACAAATGACAACGTGACAGGTCTCACGCTGAGCAGCACTGGTCACGTGACCATTGCGATTTTAGTCCACACATTTTCCTTTTATGAGCTCCACGCTGACAAGACCGACTTCCCGCCTTTTTTTCTTTCCTTACATTATTGCTCACCATCTAAGATCAGAGTTTTCTTATTGTAAATTGGCGTCGAGGCGCCCGAATTTGACTCTGTAATATACGGTTTACATTTACAGACACTTTCGTGGAAGCTGAAATATATAAATAAGGCAAGGCAAAGTCATTAGGTTACGTGTCAAGAAGAGGTTTGACCCATTTAGTGAAACTGAAGATCCTACAAAATTTAAAGTTTTCTCACTTCTTTGAATTCTCTGAAAAACCGAGCAAAATTTGCAAGAGTTTTTAATGATATGTATTGCCCTTGACAAGGAATAAGAGGATTATATCCATCTGTATACATTAACCGACCTAGGTAAAAAATGAATAGAATTGATTTAAGTCCATACCATTATCCTTTGGTTTTACGAACAGTTTTCGTTGACAACGTGAGAGTTCTCTGTCAGTTTTTACTAGTCTTGCTGTCGGCTATATGAGTGGAATTACTGATAATGGTTTTTGTTTGTTGTTTGATAATGATTTGATAACATTCAGGCAACGTTAAGGGAGAACAGTGCGTTGCGAGAAACCTGCCATATCATGGATCAAATTTCAGTTATGGTTTGACGGGTAGGAATTTCTTTGTTATTTTTTTATTCAATCAGCGCTTGTAAAGTGATGGTCTTGGCTAGCAGAGGTCTCTTCCAAATAAATCCTTGGGCCAGTTTCCAAACAAGCCATAAATTTTGAGTTTGCTGCACTCCCTGTCATTAGGTTTGATGCCATTTTCTGTTAAAAGTGATTCATGGAGATCATATTTCAAAACATTACTGCTCTGGAAAGTTTACTGTTATTTTTTTATTTGATGAGCCAAGTGGACTAAATTGTTATTTTTGTTGTTCATAGAATTTCAAGAATGAAAGTTTACAGTTTCAAGCTGCTTTAAGCAATTAAATAAGTGATTATTTGTTTATAATAAGGGTATACATCTTCTTCTATAGCCGAGCAAAGCTTTGATGTATACATTCCATAAGAACGGCAGGTTGCAATTTGTTTGTTTTCTTTAATTCGACTGAAATGAAGTTACAGGTGTATTTTTTTTTTAATTTGAATTTTAAAATGAATATGAATATGAACTTAAATTCTATAACGTTGGGTTTAAACGTACAAAATTAGTCCCTAACTATCGATCTGATCGAATAATTTTGTCAATTCAGCCCCACGTCTCATTATGTATTTAAAAATTCACTATATAAAGATAGTTTATTGAATTAAATAAATATCAAACAATGTTTATATTTTGAGTATTAATTGGCTTTTTGAGCTGAAGCACATTAGAATATTTGTGGGTCTGTTCAACTGAAACGGCATGGGTGATTCATTTTTTTATTAGAAATTTGATTCAAATCCAGTTTAATTTAAACATTTCACTTGAAATCCTGATTTCTAATTTGAAAAAAAATGAAAATTAGTATAGACATTTACAGTTGTCATGACATTTTGCATAAGATTTGTATTTTGATGAGGTAAGTCTTAAAAAATATATTGCTGCATTCCATTATTGTAGCCGGCAGCATACTAATACGTTCCCACACTTGCCGGCACGGGCAAGTTTTAGTGTCCTTTTGCAAATTATAGTACAACAAAATTAACATAAAATTGATGGACAGAAACCAATGGATTGGTGTAACATCATTTCTGATGTATAACTGGCAACATAGTGTGTTTGAACTCAAAATAAGCACATGTTGGATGTAAAAGTCTTTACTTAAGCCGGCAAGAACGCAAGGACATCTTAATTTCTTAATACATATATCAGCAAGTATATATATATATATATATATATATATATATATATATATATATATACTAGCTGATACATCCGGTATACCGAGCTTGTTATCGGGGTTGGGGAGATATATTAACCGAGATTTGGAATATTCGCTCATTTCTTATTCTAAAAGTTATTAGAAAATACCGGTTTTAAGTCGGAAACTGTCTCAATAAGATATGTATAAATATTTTTTTTTACATTTATTTTGTTGGCCGTCCTCGTGGCAAGAAATTTATACCTCTGTATGTTTACCTTGAAGACCAGGTCAATGATGAACCGGAATGAGACGCGGGGGCATTCAGGTTTTCGATGATATTTGGCTTGATTCTGTCGGTGGACGTATAAAGATTTGGTTGATTTGAGGAACACATGAAAAATTTTTTAAATGTACGTTGGAAGGAAACTGTTCCTGAAGAAAGAAACAGAAATATGCATACTTTGTAAGTAGCAGAAGCGGAACCAACGGAACTCCATGCATAGGGTCCCTAACCCATTTTCATCCACCGCAACGTTGTCTTTCATCATATCAGACAAATATTGAGGCCTGAAACCCTCGACCCCACCCCACGTCTGTTCCTGAATTTGGGACCTTGAATTAGGTTTTGTCATTAATCCTCCTGGGTTGCACTCTCAATTTTTTAAAGCAAGAAACGTGTTTTACTCTTTTACTGACCACGCACACGGGTGAGAGCCTCGTTCAAATGTAAGGCCCGACAGGCTCAATTCCCTCACTTTTCATATAAACAATAGTTGTGTTTGAGGTTTAGTGACAATTAACGATGCACCCATTCCGGTCATTGCCGAATCGCCGTTCGGCTGTGATCGGTCAAACCTCCGTGCAAGTAAGTAAAAACGGGAAAATCACTCAAAATAATAAATACATTAAAAATTATTAATTCTTATATCGCCTATGTCACTGTGGGGATAATAACCTTTAAAATGATGTATTGCACACAATTGTGCACAACGCGGTTTTCCTTTTTTAAGTATTAGAAGTTTATATATATATATATATATATATATATATATAAATATATATATTTAAACCCCTTTTCAATGAACTTCTAGTCAATTGTCTGCCTTTAGTTCACCCTTACATAATTTAACACTCCAAACTGTTCTTTAACAGTAACTATATATGTTTATATTTAATGTATACGTTTGCATTTTGTGTTAATTGAGTATTGTGTCCGACAGGACAGGAAAACTTGAGTGTGATAATGCCAATGAAAAAAAAAATTTTTGATTTTTTTTTACTTTCGTTAGACTCAGTTTATATATTGAAAATCTCAAATTTCGAATATGTATAAAAAGTGTTGGTAAGCATTTAGAATGGAACTAGACTTTGGACAAATTTAAGGCCATAAGCTTTGTGTGAATTGAGCTGCCTAACCGAGCTGAGAGCAAAATTTATTCTTACCATTAGCTTAACCATTTATTCCTTATTTCATTATTTTATATTAATTACATTTTTAATTATAAAACGTATTATCGATTTTAGAAATATTTTTGAAGAAGTCTTAAGCTATGATAGCCAGTAGTCAAGAACTGGACTGTTTGGGGTCTATTTATAATCTGATAGTCTATGGTTGCGGCAACATTGATTATTAGAAAATAAATATGCAGTTCTGGAATAGGTACCCATGTGACCTGAATACTAACGGTACACTCTACAAAACTGACCTTTATTTACAGTTGGGAGTTTAAAGTTCCGCCCATTTCAGAGTTAGACACTTACAGCCTTGACAGCTTGTATTTAAATCACTTTTTATACAAGAGAAAAGGAGAAGACTAATTGTAGAGGGAAATGACTTAATATGGATCGATGTTTTATAACTTTTCTATCTTCCGTTAATTTACATATCAAACTTTCATCTGTGCCCAGATGCTACTCAGGTAAAATCATTAATAAGATAATAAAGATATATTAACTAAAAGGTAAAAAATTAATGATTTTTTCATATGAACTGGTTTTATTTCTTTGACTTGGACTTAGTTGCGTGGCTGGTTTTCTTTTTATCTCCTTTGCGGCCGTTCGAAAGTGTAAACAATGGAATTTCTTAAGAAATCTTCTTGGACATACTTACATTCTCAGCAAGGAAACATACATTCAAGTCACGAGAAACATGTAAATATATGGCCTTATCAGTCCTACAAAATTTCACTTAAGTTTACAAATTTAGTGATTTGTTTGAATAAGTGTTAGCAGGAGATTAGCCCCTAAGAGATGGCTTCACCGATTGTCTCACAATTTGGTGTGTCGTCAGTTGTCAGATATCATGACGAGATACACAAGATGATTGAGTTTTGTTGTTTATCAACAAAAAAGGAGGAATTATAAATAGTCTTTGTTCGGCGAACAAAACAAAAAATCAGATATATAAAAGAATCATCAACGAACCAAATAAAACACAAATATTATGTCATCTTTCTTGTATAACCTTGAGGCCAAATGTTCTCTATATAAAAATTTATCAATGAATATTGATACAAAATATTTCTTAACACTGCTCGAATGATATCGGATGCAATTTAGTACTTTCGCATTGTTTCCAATTGTAAAAGACGTACAAGGGTGTCTACAAAAATCTGTTTTAAAGACAAAAGAAATAAAATCTCTGAAATATCCAGTTAAGTGAAATTGTCATTATATTGAAACTATTACAGGAATTCCTTCATCTGCGTTTGTCTCAATCAATCGTCATTCATACTGACCAGTACTTAAGAACCGTCATGCAAAAGACGATGAATGGGGCTGCCTATTCATTTTTGTTGTTGTTCATATGTTCAGAAACTGAATCAGGATTTTGATGATTTCTAGACTTTAAAAATAGTTAAACTTTGAATGCGTTAAACAAAACCTATCACACAATGTACAAACAGTATTTTATTTTACTCCAAAAAGTAAAAGGAATGGGAAATAGAAACAAATGTATTATATCTTAATATTGCGGAATAAATAAATATAGAAACTCTTTGCCAGGTCCTAAGAGGTTTCAATGAAACAAACAAACAAACTGTGTTTTAATTTTAAAATTTGAATGACTGAGCTAAATATGCCAGTCTTTCTGACAAATATAAAATCTAATTTAAATGTTTTAATTTCAAAATTATGAGTAGCATCTCTTCTATTGTCTTTATTATGTATAACTTACATCACTGCTTGAAAATGCTCATATTTCGAATTGTTTTATGAAAAAAACATTTCTCTGACTCCCAGTGGTGTCAGCCAAAGAGGGGTTTCCCCAGCTTATTTGTCTTTTTTCAAATTTATTTTCAAACTTTTGGGGCGGATAATTTAAGCGATTACTTTAGACGCGCCACTTCATATTAATGACGTTAATGCTATTTTTTCTCACGTAATGCCTTGGTCACAAAACTTATTAAAACAATAACAAAACATATAAATCCCGAATGTATGCATAGTTATAATTCTAAATGCTACAAGTTTTAAGTTGCAAAGCAGATTTGTGTTGAAAGCGATAATATCCCTGGACATGTTCATTTTATTTTTGCCTGCATCTGGATGTTTTTTAATGCCATTTGGACTTTAAATTTTGTGATTTTTTAAATTTTTATTTCATTCACATTGAAACTACAATCTTTTCTTTTGTAACTTAATTTCATTCGAATTGAGGAAAACAGCGTATTGCCCAAATGCCGTTTACATGGAATATAAACATTAAAATATAGCTCTGCCCCTAAAGCAACCCTAATAAAAACAAATAATCACTTATCTAATTACTTTAATGAGCTAAATATTGTGAACTTTCAGGCTTGAAACACGCGGAATGACAAAAATAACATTAAAATTCCATTTAGCTCATCATATTGATGATTTGGACTAATCTTGCCTCTTTTTATCTCAAATAAAAGTAATTTATTAAATTATAAAAAACTTTAAAATAGAGTTTTGAAATTAATTTTAATGGATGCAGCACATCAAAATAAGGTGTGGTGGTAGCTCTGACTAAATTGAGCAGTAAAAATTTCTCCATATAATGATTTCGTAAAGTGAACCCTAGACATTAACCAATATATTAAAAATATATATATATAGCAAGGGTAGTTTATATAATTGCCGTTTCAAGACTTTTGGACACTTTTTCAGAGGGGTAATGTTTTGAAACATGATCTCTATGAAACACTTTAATAGAAAATGGCATAAAACCGAATAATGATTGTTGTTAATACGGGACTTTACGTTAATCTAGAAGAAGGATAAGTATGAAATACCAAGAACGGGCGTCTGTGTTGTGGAGCCAAAGTGACGTCACGTCATGTGATCTTATCATAGTGTCCTTGGATTTGCAGATGCATTACCCATCTGTTTACCTGTAACAAATACTAGCTGTGAGTTTGAAGTACGAATTGAACTTACATTCATGTTCGAACTGTTTTACTGTTTTATCGGACTATAACTTCTGGTTTCGTACAATTAATTTGTTTTAGTGCCAATACTTGTTTTTGGTTTATGATTATTTTGTTTTACAGTGGTGCTTAGTGGTGCACACTACTTTATAATCCCTTACATGTTATGATAAAAGTTTAGAGGGTTGCAGTTATACAGAATCTCATATCTTTTTACTCAGTTTGAAAGGAACCCTTTCCGATATCTGTCGTATCTTAACAAAAGATAACCCCTTGAACCTTTTATAAAATCATTGAGTAAAACTCATATCAAACCGCACACAAATGTTTAATTCGTTTATATCTACGTGTTTATAACATTTGGGGTCGGCTAAAATAACTCAAATTCATTCAACAAGAAAATTTGGTGGCAAGCCAGACGAACTCGAGTTTGTTTTGCAACTAGTTGCCATTAACTTACACACATATGCATCTACAACCGTAGATTACGTGGTTTTCCGTTGGTCATCATTTCCATGTTTAGCAGTAGCTTGTTTATTAACAAGCTTATACAACTTTAAGAGGGGTTACTGAAACCTTTTTTCACTGGAATTACCCAGAGCTCATTAAATGTGAGAAAGACAGAAATTTCATAAAATCTATAGAAAAGTGAGTGAATAGCCGACTAATGTTTTGCAATACAATGGTTTATTGTTACAAACTGTCCTTTGTTGGTTCTTGTGTGCTTGAGGTTACTGAACACTATTAGCACGCCCGGATGATACCAAGAAAATAGTCGATCCTGTATAAACATTTATTTCGAATCCAGTTCGGTCACTAATTATGGTTATGACAGGAAACGCTCCCCCCCCCCCAGAAAAAGGAATAAAAATAGTAGGTTTGCATATGTAAGCAATATCTGGTTAAATTAAACATTTATTTTAATCATCGATAAATTTGTATTCCTAATTGTATCTAGATTTTACCTCGTTCGCAATTAAGTCACGTTTATTTGGAAAATTTACATTTACATAAGGTCATGCTATTCTGGGCTCAGGGTGTATATTTCAAAAGAAAATTTCGTTAAAGTTAGACAATAAATATTAGCACTGCCAAAAGTTTGCAAACACATTTTTTTTCGGCAAGCATGTTGTATGATGAGAAGATTTCACAGTTACTGTCCAGTCAAAACACTCACGTATTACAAGAAAAAATAAAGGCTTTGGCGGGTTCAAGGTTTCCTTTCTCATAAAATTCTCGGGAAACGCTAATGGATATACTGGTTTAGGTTGATTAAATAATGTACAGGGATGGTCTGAATAATACATTGCCGTAAATAGTTGCCATTATCTTACGGAGGATGGCAGACGTTTTTTTGTGCCGCCTATCATTCAAGGGAGTCCTAAATATCAGCGCCGCAGCTAGCTTTTGAAGTTGTTTATTAATTGTGCGTCAAATCCATCATACTTTGTCAAAATCAGTTTCACATTAATGCAAGAACATAAAATAACATCCAACACGTCCAGGATTTCAAGAACATCAAGTTTTTTATCCTCTCTGTTTGACAGCCCGAAGTCCAGTTGAAATGGCAAGCCGTTCTTATAGGAGTTAGAAAAGACATATACTGTTAATTTATATTTTGGATAAATAACGGATATGGCTACCGTGTATCAACCATGTGACGGGTTTTCCAAATTCTGTTCATTCATCAACCTACCTTTTAGTTCATGGCGTGTTTTCGTATATTAAACAATGCATATAATTGACAATATTTAACTTAAAATGACAGCAGAGTCATATGTTTTACATCTATGTGTTAACATTATTCAACTCACGTAATACCAGTATACCTTAGCTTTGTAAAACAAATGTTATCAACTGATGCTCGTCAATAGCATGGGATATTTCAGATAAAAATACGAGGCTTACAGTTTTCGTTACATTATTTCAGCATTTACTGGAAAAACGAAAATAACCAACAAGGATAACGAAATATGAAATATTATTACGTATTCCGAGACAACATGTGCACTGCCATCAGGCATCATATTGTTAGTAAAGTCCTGTCTTTATCTCATAAGACACTAAGACAACATGAATTTTCTATTAAATTAAGACAAATGATGAAGTATACGGAAGCAATGTAGTTGGTAAGTTGAAATGAAATCGACGGGGGGGGGGGGGGGGGGGTTGACCATTATGTTTGTAAAATCTAGTACCAAATAAAGTGTCACGCAATGTATGTTAAATACATGTATTTGGTGTTTCTTACGAGAATCTGAACAAATTCGAGTATATCGTTTGTAAGAATATTCTAAGCAAGAACGTAAGGCGGTTATACAAGGTGGTCTGGAGGGGAGTGGGTTGGAGAGGGGGTAGGGGGTGGGTGGTGGGGGTTGGGGGGGGGGGGGGGTATGCGTTCTCTCTAAACCCCTCTTCCTGGATCCGGGCTAATGGATCGTACTCTGTGTCTGTTTATTTGTTTCCCTCTCCGCCCCCCCCTCCCTTTTTCTCTCAAAATGTATGTGTAAACATATGGCAAACATTACATCTCACTGTCGACTATAGCCATGCACGGATTGCCACTTACAAAGTGTCCATGAACTTCATTTTTAATCTCACTTCGTCCTTCATTTTTTTATTGATCTTAAAGTTTCAAATAGTTCAGTGCGTCATCAGTGGGGAAAATTCTCCACTCATTAGTCTCGCGTGGGTCATTCTTAATGGCGGGACACATTTTGTGGGCAGGCAGCCATTTTGCGTTAATTCTCTCGGCTAGCGATCCGCGAGAGCAATATCACTGACGACACAGATCTTATTAGTGACAAAGGCTCTACGATCACTCTCAGAATAATTAAAGTAAATTAAACAGCGTTCTTAAATTACGGGCTTTTATCTGAAATTCTTAGAGCTCACGCGACATGCTGTTACAAGGGAGGCCGTGATGACATGGGTATCATTATGAAGTCCCAAAGATGATGTTTAATAAGGCCTTCTCGGTTTTCGTTATGAGCTTGCGGTACTATAACTTAACGGGCCCTCCCCATGCATTGAAGTCATTAAGAGAACTACACATTTTATCGCGCAAATTTCTATTTTTATTTCTGATTTATGTATTTCAATCAAATTTTCTCTAAACGTTTGCTATTTTGTGTGGTTAATATGACTAATATTACGTAACCTGCTTTGAAACCATGTTTCGGGGAAGCAGGATTTTATTTATTCCCTGTTTTAAAGGGGCTTATTCCGATATCTGAAGTATGTTAACTCGTCTGTATTATCCATTGAAAATATGCACACAGGTTGTTCGTTTTCTTTATATCACCATGTTTATAACATGTGGGGGCCCAAATGTTTGCAAAGAATATTTGCAACTAGTGAACTTTCAGCTTCAGCAAATAAACAACCAACCAGCTTAAAGGTTACATGTTTTTTTCCTTTTCCAATCAACAGTTTTTAGATAAAGAAGGTGGTACGCCTGTCAAAAAGACATCATAAGATCCTTCCTATACACGAATTATATATGTTAATCAGTAATAATTATGCATAAATTCCAAAAGGAAGGTGAATATATTAGAACATGTTATTTTCGCGAAACTCTAATTTTGCGAATTGACAAGGTCCGACCTTTCGCAAGCATTTAATTTTCACGTATATTGCTTGTGGTAACTCATAAACTTTTTTTATATTAACTCCAACAGGTTTGATTCTGTTTCTATTAATTTGATATACTTAATGAACAACTGAACATTCTAATATATTCTCAAATTTTATGAGCTCATTTTTTTATGTTCAAAGCATTCGTTTCCCGATGACACTTAACTAGGTTCAGACTTGCAAATATGTTTGTGTGTGTTTATTTTACGACAATCAAAATATTTTCACTGAAAAAAAATATACAAAGATTTAAATTAAAGGTCCAGATAAATTGAACCTCATTTTCTTGCACTTGGCATGCTTACGTCCATGTGTTTTACTTAGTATGGCATGTAATATTTGCAAGCCATTAATGTTCGCGATTCAAGGTTACCTCGCGAAAATCGAGAAAATTACACGCTCGCGAAAAATAGCTTGCTTAAATGTTTTTCATTGCCTTCCTTTTAGTAATACAGGGGTATACAGGTACGTCAACCACCTACTAATATGATTGATATCTGTAAAATATCTTGGTATCTCTAATGGAAAGTCAGGGCAGTGAGACCAGTCAAAAATGTTTTATGGACTTGCCGTTATTTCCGGAATTCCTTAAAAGAACTCTTAAATGTATGGAATATGGTTTAGACTTCTTGCTAGCATATGCACCATTTAAAAAAATAAGGCACAATTTCTGTTTTTTTTCCTGGCAGGCATTTTAAATGGTAAATTAAAAATAAATAAGTAATAAATAAAAAAAATCTATCGATAACATAGTTTCTTGTTCCCAGAGTTCACAGTACAATGTTTTGTTTTCGCGTGTGTGGTTTACCAATTTGTCATGCTATGTTGTCAACCATAGCTACACAAAATATGTTAGGATCTCTTTTGTTACAGTTCTTAGCTGAAAAAAAAGGAGGTAAATGAGTCCTTTTTATGAGATTACAAGATATAAGCTACACGTCATTTTTAACCTGCTTTGTTTTCTTCGAAATGTATATCTGCACAAATGTACGTGATCAGGGACGGATGTAAGACCCTAGAAAAAAAGGCGGGGGGGGGGGGGGGGCTTCGACCTTGCCATAGCTAAAATATATACCGGGAGTGCTATGAGACTTTTTCATATTTCTAACATATAGATGGAGCTGATTAATTATTTTAAAAAATGGGTGCGTCCCCCGCGACCCTTATAAAAAGGCGCGCCCCCTGCGTCCACTATAAATCCGCACCTTCTAGTTTTCTCTCTAATCGTATAACAGCTTTTGTTTCTCAGAAATACCGGTACACAAATGACCATGCAGTAAAAACAGTCACAATTTGCATATTTTAAACTGTCATACGGATATGTGAGATTATTGCAGTACTTTAAATACCGATATTTTCATGCCATACTTGTCTAACGCAATATTTCAACACATGAACAAATACACAGAAAGCATGATCTGTATTGTTACATCCTTAATTTCGAAATACCACATAAGTTTATTGAAATGTTAATTATCTTGTCTTGTATGTGGTATTAAAAAAACATGTACTCTAAGTGCTAAACTGGACGATAACCTAAATTGTACCATCGGTGCGCCTGCAAATATAATGTTAGCTCTGATCTTAAAAAAAAGGTACCTTTTAACATTTTTACTTCTGTTGCTTTTATTATTCTGTTGATTTTATTAGCTTTTTATTAAGAAAGTAATGAGTAATAATCAACCACCAATTAGACATTACATTTGTGCAGGATATGTATGTAACCTTGCAACATATAAATAGGATTGTGAAAAATAAAATATTAAAGATTTATATTGTGTTTAGCGTTTAATATCTCATAGCTAATTGAAATTATGATATTGTGAATTTAATTAAAAGCCCCTTTTTTTGGTGTTTATATCTCCATGCATGCGCTCAAAATTAATTACTTCTTGAAATATCATCTGGCATGTTGCTAAGAAAAAATGTTTTTTTACCAATTCTGCATCAAATTTCTCAAATAAAACAGTGTGAAAGCAAGATAAAATTTCAAAGACGATCTCAAAAGGGGATGTGAACAAAAAATATAAACACATGCAGATGCAATGGTAATTGAAGAAAAAATATCCCATGTGAAAAAAATAAGACTTTCATGTATAAGAAATATGGATGTTTTTATACAAATCTTTGGGAAATCTTTGTACAGATTTCAGTATGCTTATATCATAGGGGTTTCGAATGTGATCTATTACACACAGGGAAGGGATGAAAGTGGGGCCCCTAAGTTCATTTCGGCAGTATATAGTAGATCTTTTTTCTGCATTACAGTATTCATACTTGAATTAAATAGACCATATTTGTCTACCATGTCTCAAAGGTAGCATTGTCAGAAATAAATATTTGACATAACTAAAATAGCAAATGATGGCAATACTTCAGTCTGTTTTTATAATATATATATTTTTAGACCAGTGGTGTTTTATTATATATGTTTTGTTACCTAATATATCTCAAAACTGTCAAAGGAGTCTAATAACACATTTTTTCAGTTTTCCTTAAATATCAGCTAAATTGTTGCTCTATGACCCCTTTTCCATATTCTAACAGATAGAAATATTCTCTACAATACTTTATGTAAAAAATTATTATTTCCTTAATTATGTTGAATTTGGAACATTTAAGAAAAAAACCCCATTATTTTGCATATATCTTAACTTTAAATAAATATTTCAACCATTTATGGTTCACCTCTTTCCACATTCACGATATTGAGTTAGAGTATATATATTGAGTTTTGTATAAATTGTGTATCTTTATTTTTGCCCATATTCAATTGGAATGCTTTTCATAAGTGAAAATTTAAAAAAAAAGTATACATTTAAAACGTAAAAATCATGGAAAATCATAATTTGAGAGTTAATATCTTAAAAAAAAGTCCAAGGATTTTTTTCTGTATTTTAATATGATAGCATGACATATTTTGTAGTTTTTACAGTTACACCGCCGGAAATAATGATGTTTAGTCAACTATCTGAAATTCATTAACTATTTTAAACTCTAAATATAATCCAACAGTATCAGATGAGCTAAACTTTCAATTTACCTGCATGTGGAGCCCTTTTACAGATTTTAAAGTATGTAAATGCCAAGGGGACACAGATCAATGGTTTATAAAATATTAAGGAAAACCTGAAACAATATGAATACATGCTCATGGGCAGTTCTGAGGTCTTAAGGAATACACCTGGGGACTAGTAATTGAAACAAACCAAACTCCTGTGCAAAATCATATTTATATATTCATCAATAATAATTTATTAATGGACCATAAAAGAAAACTGAAGCTTGATTCGAAATTATCAATTAAATTTCCATTTGTATCATTTGGAAGGTTGAAAACATGATAAAAATACAGATTCTGTCATAGAAAATTCCTTTTTCAAAAGAAAGCTAAATATGGGCTTTAAACACGTAAACATCATTAGAACTTTTATTCAAAGGAACCAGCTGGGATTAAAACCTTTTATGGACAAAAGGATTTTAAAGAAAATGAATCAAGAATTTGCGTAAGTTTCTGCAGGTAATGAATAGCTTTTCCTCTCTGAAGACGTTATTTGATGCGATGAACTCACTCAGAAGACACATGGGGCCGCGTACTGGTTATTCATCGCATTAGATTACCGATCTGTAAATACCACTTACTTATTATACATGAATGGTGGCCAGTCTTGTGATCCATTAGGAAATGGTTTCAACAAACCTGACGAAGTTCCTTTCCAAAGGAACACTGGCAACAACCCGAGCCGTATTCCACTAACTCCGCAGTTTATGCAAAGTCAGTCCCTTAACTAAAATTCAAAGCAGGTTTACAAAAAGATACAGTTTATTACGTAAAAATAGAGAATTATACACATACGTATATATATATATATATATATATATATATATATATATATATTACTTGCGGAAGCTTGGAGATCCATATATTTATAAATATAGCGTATTTGTGAAGCATAAAATTAAAGGATGTTAGATAAAGCCCTTGGAGTCTAAATTCTGATCGGCACTTTTTGCCCCAGGTTAGACACAAACACTTTAATAAGGCAAAACGTAATCTCTTTTAAGAAGTTATTTTAAACTGGAAAGTCATCAGCTGACCTTGTATGATTTGTAATATATGCGTTTATTCCACAATAAGCATAATGATACAGTAAACTAATTCTGTCTGTTAATTTGAAAGCAGTCCGTTTATGTTTTTCTTTTACAGGATTTTCATATGAAGTTTTATACAGCTTGAAGTATGCTCGTAATTAAACGCTATACTCAAAGAGACCTTGCACCAGCCATCCATAGAATCAGATGTGTGAGGGAGAATAACGTTTCCTTTTCCAGGCAAGGAAATAGCAACGCGAGATCAGGGAACATGGAGTGGGGTTTACGGTTAAACGTACTTCGCTGGTATCCATGTTTCCTCAAATAGATATGACCAAGCGAATTCTGTCCCTTCAGCACTTTACACTAACTCTTACGTCCACGACATGAACAAAGGAGAGCTTTACGACGATTTGTACATAACAATCCAGAGAAATGTCCATTTTCATCCTTGGCGACCTCAGTGCCAGAGTAAAAACTCCCTCGTTTACTTCCTTGGGTCAGTTTGGCAATAGAAAGATTAATAAGAAGGGGGTGGGGTGGTGTCTGCTGGAATAGTGCTGTCACTACAGCTGCAAGGTTAATAATCATTTACACCAATATGGGTATTACCTCATGTTATTACTTCATTTTTGTTGAATACTTTAGTTCATTTTTGTTGAATACTTTAGTTTCCCAGCAAAACCATCCTGGCACACGGGCTTGATATCTCTGTGTGTGACTGAACACAGTCTACATGTGTCTGTTTACCATAACAAGACTGCGTAACCAGAGTTCCAATCTTGCGCCCACCCTACAATTGCTTAACAAGGGAAAGAAACTTGAAGAAAAAACACGTAACGAACACCGTTTAAAGGTTGGGCAATCTGATATGCGCGGAAGGTAGCGTCCGGACCATTTTATTCTGCGCCACGAGCGTGATGCATGCTTCTACACTTGTATACTGGAGTAAGCAAGCGGGTTTAGAACCTAGTAAGGACAGACACCGTAACATTTTAAGGAGAAAATCCTATATTTAATGTATATTCAGTATACTTGATCCCTTTTACACCAAGTCATGTACTGTCTTGTAGACCCCGAGTGAAAGGCACTGGCACAAGATCGCCCTCGTCCCAACCAGGCGCGGCAAGTATCCAAGTGTCAAATTCGAACGCATATGACAGAAAGCATGGCCACCCTTTCTAGACATAAATACGAAACTGCACGTAAAGAGACTTCATTCCTCGTGGAAGGAGGGCAAATCTCGGACCGACAAGTTTCGTATTCAACAGAAAGTGGAGGTATAAACACAGGCTCTGGAGGTATCTCTCTCAGGCTCGAACAAAACTAATGCCAGAGAAAGACGGGGACTCTTAAGAGATATAGTCTGCAACACTGCCATCTGGGTATTAGGCAAGGAAAACCACCAGTCGGCAAATTGGTTTGAGGTTTGTTCTGAGGAAATGCTATTTGTTATTGCGGGAAAGAAAATAGTCTGGCTTCATAAAAACGGTATCTGCAGAATCTGCTACAAAGCAGCAGATATTCTGCTCCAAGATATAGACAGCAGCAGACACTAGCAACAGCAAGAGGAAGGAATAAAGAATGCATGGGGTCCAACAAAAGAGATCATTATAGAAATCAACCTCAGGAGAATATAATTAAAAACCATTCATAATAGATGACGCGTTGGCCAGAGCACTACTCCCATCATTACAAAACGGAGAATATAGTTAAGAACTCAATTGAATGCATGCAGGACTAGAAGAACTTGACACAGAACTTACACACGAAACACTCGGCTAAACCTTGGATTCTCTTGGCACTGACAAGACTCCTTTGAAACATGGTATCTCGATGAAGACATGCCTTTGGTTGTTTTCTGGAAGGTATTTAACTCTGGACAATATCTGACGGAATGTTCGTCAATGTTTCCAGGCTTGAAAGCAAGGTAAAAAGATTATTGAAACTTTTGCGAGATTTTCTCGTCAGAGGACGCATGAATGGCTAAAAACAGTGACTAAGAAGTTGTTCAATATATGCTTCCGAAAATTAGGTTTCCCCATCAGACGAACAAAACGTTTGACCCTCCACCGGGTATCAAAAATGGGGAAATAAGTGAATTATTATCCACAACTTCGTGTATCTAGGTTTAACCATCTTTGACGTTCTCTTCCTTGCTGCTGGGCTGAACAAATGCAAAGAAAAGGCAGTAACCGATTTGCCCATTCTTGAAAAGACAGCATAGAACAACAACAAACAAACTGAGAATACCAAGAAACACGTCTACAGTAATATTATGCCAGTGTGGTTCTAATAATGTACTTGTTTTTTTTTATATCCCGTTGAGGTTAAATTGGTAACAATCTAGGTTAGTTGGGTGGAAAAAATAACTAAAGTACAAAACTTAAGTAAATTGAATGAACTATGTTGCACAGTATTGTCTCCAGGAAGCTCTGAAGAGGATCAAGATACAGGAAGCATCGTCTTTGGGCTGGGGAATTTAACAGATGGTATAAAGTATATTGCTGAATTAAACATAAGTTTCAATTTTTTTTTCTTATCACTGTGGTCCCACATTGTTATTTTCTTGGACTAGTACATGTGTTAAACATTTTTCACACTTGATTTACCATCTCTGTACGGAATAAATAATATTATATGTATATATATATTATATAATATTATATATATACATATATAATTATACAAAATGAAGACGAGTCAAGTATTTTCAGACATTTTACTACTACGTAGTTTCGTGCAACATGTTGTTGCACTCGTCAGGTAATGCTGTCTGGCTGAAATGGACTAGATCATACTGGTATATACGTGTTACATAGATATGCGACCTTGAACGTATATAAGTTACCGACCTGTTGTGTCACTTGTAATCAAGACTGTTGAGTGTAAATGTGCGCCTTAGGGCAAAGATATACCACGTATAATATATACTACGTAATAGTAAAATGTCTAAAAATACTTGTCTCGTCTTCATTTTGTATAATTTTAAAGCTCTGGTGAAATGCAATAGAGCAGTTTAGTAGTTGTTGCTTGCAGAAAAGCTGCAGATCTATTCATATATATATATATATATATATATATATATATATATATATATATATATATATATATATAATGCATGCGTGGTGCATATGTGTATCTTCTTGAAACACATTCCGATGGACCTCCACTATGGATCGTTAGCGGGGGAGGGGGGATTTGCCCAAACCTCATCATCGCTACAAGGGTGTGCCAAGAGGGACCGGAAGCTGCTGCCTCAGATAAACGGTGGAGGCAGCTGGAGAAGCAAAGTCACTGACTGTGTGAAGAAACGATTATGTCATACTCTGAAGGGAAAAATGGAAGCAGCGAAAAGGCTTGCAATCTTTTTGGAGAACAACAACGGACTTTATCCAAGAACAAACACGACGCCGCATTAGACCAAAACATACATCAAAATATTTCAGCTCCATAGTCCTCCACAACACGAAATTTACTCGTTCAGTGTATATTTACATTAATTACGCATCTTACCATTTCATTGGAATAGTGTTTTCGAAATTATAATTTTTGGTTATTTTGGTGGGCCCCATATGTTAAAAACATGTTTATATAAACAAAGCAAGCAGCCTGTGTGTGGTGATATCCACGTTTTCTGGACTATTTGTGTAAAAGCTGAAGGAGATAGACTTTAATTTATAGAGGCCAGATACCGGAATAGGCCCCTTTAACAATCTGAGCAGGCGGAACTTTTCTAGAATTAAAATAAGTAAGTTGTAGGCGAGCAGGCTTCGGTGTCCTAGAGACAGAGCACAGAATACAAAGCCATGAAATCGTGAGTTAGAATCACAGCGAGACGGTGAGAGTTATCTCGGTCGGCCCCACCCAGGGTGGTTTCATCTTCTCCAACAGAATTTTTGTGGGATATGTTGTGCATTATCTTCCAATGTAGCGATTTCAGTCTCACTTCTCCGGTACACTGTTCAGCCATTGTCCATGTATTGCTGTTAATTAAATGCGAGGGGTATTTTCTTTGCCAGAAAAGTTCGATATTCGGCCGTTCAGTTTTTTTTCATCTTGTAATGTTAGTCGCGGTAATTTTGTTTTAAAGTCTTGTATTGTCTTTCCATGGAAGTAAATATTCCTATCCTTAGTCATCATATGTCCTTTGGATTTGATGAATGTGCGCAGCACTGTAGTCACCAACATATACTGCAACCTTATTGCGGCAGGACATACAGGTTTAAACAATTTTTTAATATGCTCTAAAGATACCATATCACCATTATCTTTTAACATATCCTGAATATATACAATACCAGAATTAATCCAGTTATGAAAAAATAGTACTCTCTTATTATACACAAAATGTTTGTTATACTGGAGAACATTTGTTTTCATTCATCTTATTTGAATGTAACCATTTTCTTAAAGTTTATAAAAGGGATACTCAATTAGGTCCAATCCCTTAAAGTCTTCCGGCCTAACATTACTTTCAAATACACTAAGGTTTTTTTTCCTAATTTGCTGTATGAGAAAAGGGCTATATTTTTCAATGTTTCTCTTGTATCTGTGCTGAGTTTTGATATTAATTTTATATGTAGAGCATCTTGCATAGTAGCGATATCTATTAGATTAAGACCCCCTGTCTCATATTTAGCAACGAGTGTTTTTCTTTTTTACCTTTTTAATAGTTTTCCGGTTGTTGAATTGTTTTTGCCATAGAAACTTATAAATAATTCTATTCAAATCTTTAATGAACGAATCCGGAGCGCATAATGCTTGAAGTACATAGATATATATATTGAAATGATAAAAGGGTTGACCATAAGAATTTTTCCGATAATTGATAATTTCTCCGACTCCATTTTTGAAAGATATCTTTGATTTTCTCTGCTTTGGTTTCCTAATTTTCTTGTATATCAGATGCTGACCGTGAATTTCTAAACCAAATTCCTGGACTTTTTTATTTTATTTGATGTCGAGTTTTTTCCAACTGATTTCGTCTATCTCATTTTCTTGATTTGATTCTGCACCTGCCAACCATAGACCTTCAGTTTTTGTTTTATTTAGTTTTAGTCCGGAAAATAAAGAAAATTTATCAATAATTTTTAGGGCGTTTAAAACGTTCTTTTTATCAGTTAAGAAAAGCGTTGTGTCGTCCGCGTATTGGACAATTTTCAAGACGTTACGATCATAACTTTTCATGGGGAGCTGAATACCTTTAATATTTTTAGATTGTCATATTTTTCACGACAGCAGTTCCACTGCGACTACAAAGGCCAAGGGCGATAATAGACAGCCTTGCCGGACACCGCATTGTAAAGTAATCCATTGACCTAACCATCCGTTGTACTGAATACAGTTTTTTGTGTCATTGTTAACAATTTCTAACCATTTGACAAAATTTTCTCCAAAACCAAATAGTCGGAATGTTTCAGTCAAATAATTTTTTGATAAAGTGTCAAAAGCCTTCCTGAAATCGAGTGCTAATATGGCCCCTTTTGTTTTTGTTTTATGTGTGTATGTTGTGACATCATCAATTAGTCTGATGATGTTAGCTATATTTCGGTCTTTTATAAAACCAGTTTGGTCTGTATTGATCACAGATTTAATTACTTTTTGTAATCTAATGGCAAGAGTCTTAGCGAGTATCTTATAATCAGTATTACTAACAGTGATGGGTCTATAATTATTTAGATTGTCTCTTTCCAAGTTTTTTCCTTTATGCAATATTATCATTACTCCTTTCTTTTGCGAGGTTGAGAGTGATCCGGTGTGGAAAGCATAATTAAATGAGTGAATTAATAATTTAGATAAATCGGGCCAGAAGAATTTGAAAAATTCTGTAGTAAGACCGTCTAGTCCTGGGCTGGAACCGTTTTTCATTTCTTTAACAGCTTTTGTAGCTTCCTCATTAGTTATTAATCCTTCACAAATCATTTTATCTTCGTAACTCAACTGTGGTAGTTCTATATCTTGTATAAAGACTTGAAGCAACTTTTCATCTGTATTTTTATTTTTATATAAGTTCAAATAATAGTTTTGTTGACGTTTTAAAATATCTTTTTGGGTTCTGACGACTTTCCCGTCTTTAAATCTAATGTTTTGTATACATTTTGATATACCTCTACTTTTTTCTAAGCCCAGAAAGTATTTTGTGTTACGTTCCCCTTCTTCCATCCATATTCACCTGGAGCGCGTAAAGGCTCCTCTTGCGTTGTGTAATGCTATTAAATCGAATTGTTTACGTGCATGTAATAATTTTTCTTCTATTATCTTATTGCCCGGGTTATTCACTATGCTCGTTTCTAGCTCCTTTAGTCTTGAATTGATTATATTTTCATGAAGTTTTTTAGATTTTGCTTTAGATTTATTATAGCCTGCACTAAAAGATTTAATTTCTACTTTACACGTATCCCATCTAATCTGTGGGCTTTTATACTGGGTTTGTTTAGATCCTGATGTGTATGAAAAAAGTATACCTTTTACTTGTTTTATATATTCCTTATCTTTCAAGAGAGAGTTGTTAAATTTCCAGTAGGAAGGAGCCCTTTCTGGTTCTTTGGAATTAATATATACGGATATTGCTCTGTGATTAGTAGAAGGGTAGGTTTGTATATTTGCTTGATCTATTTTATTTATTAATGTTGGATTGATAAATATATAGTCAAGGCGTCTTGCTTTGAAAGGATTATTTCTACTCCAGGTGTAGTCCCTACGGTCTGTGTTATGTTCACGCCATATATCTAGCAACCCAAGTTGTTTTATCATATCATTGAAAGCTCTACTCTCTTTTTTTTTAATGTTCCTTCCCTGAAATAATATCTAAACTTTGATTTATCACTGAATTAAAATCTCCCATCAAGAATGTATAGTCCGAGGTGTCTAAGACGCCCATCGCATATGTTCGGAGTTGTTCAAAAAAGCTATCTTCTCCGTTGTGTTACATGGAGCGTAAACGTTTATAATAGCATAGGCACTATATGAAAATTAAGAGACTAAAGACGTTTCGGATGTTCCTTTCTCTCACACATAAAAAGGCCTAACAGGTACTGTACATAAAGCCCCGTGATGCAACCATGTGTTTTCTCCCTGTAATGAAGTTAAAACCGAAATGGTATTCTGCAGATGAACACGTTGTCTGGTTAAGCCAACATATAAAAGGAGACGGTTACCTCCAATAAAAAAGGTAGTTGGCCCTGTGAAATGGAAAAAGAAAAAAAAAAACATTCGAATTGCTCGTTGTAGTGACAACCACAGATTCTTTGATGTGAACTACTAATACATTTATTCATCGTGTTCACATGATGACAGTGATTGTGAAAAGAACACTGTGGGGTTTTGGATAAAAATATTTTGAGTGTGGCTTGAGAAATTGTTTTATAACAATCTGTACTAGGTTGAGCTTTAAGATGCTACATCCCTTGATACTATATCCGGATGTACTCTGAATCAATTACATTTGTATTTTTCTAAATCCGGGTACGAAAAAAATTGGTCCTTAAAATGGTGAACATGACTGAAAAATAAATGAATCCCGCTTTAGGTTGTGTTTGTCATACAATGCAAAGAGTGGATTTTTCATTTTCTCCACATCGATTCAACGTGTTTAATACATTTGAATCCATTACATATTTGCGGCCAATTGCACTATCATTCAAGTTTCTATAAGAAATATAAATAACAGCTGCCTCTTAAAGAAACAGGTGTAATATTTCTGAAGCAGAGAATTTCCTGGCCGATTTACATTACACTTTTGATTAACTGAATGAGTCCGCCAGATGGTTTTATTGTTAAATTCTAAACTTGCAAAGTACAGGAGATCGTTTTAACCCTTAAGAATTACATGGTTGACAAAGTGATCACAATACCTGTAAATGCACTGCACTGTAGAGAACTTGATACGTTTATGCATATTTTCTCTTTCTTTTCTTAACCGCTGCCTCAATTTGCTTCCCTTTATTATAAATTAAGTCCTCATGGAGCATTCCGTTTCTCTCAGTTTTAAGTCAATATGTGTTTTGACGCAGGCTTAATAGTAATTACGATATACAAATTTAACAAATTCAATATTTTAAATAAAATTTTGTTTTAATGCAATGTCTGGTTTTTAAGTGTCTTATTAGATTTGTCTCTCCTCCAGTCCGTATATCATGAACCAAAAATTATTATATGAGGAATTATGGATTTTTTTATTTGAAAAAGCTGCTTTGAAAGGCACATGTTTATCGAACCCCTTGGTAACTCCAGGAAATTGTATAGTTTTGTGTTCGTAACCATATTACAAAAAATATAAAATTTTACAAAAGATAATAGACAGATTGGCTTGATATTATCTATTCCTTTATCATGAAATGTATTGTATAATTAAGCTTAACTAAGCATGGATATGGTATCGGATTAGAATATAATATATTAATTAATGTTTAAGTTAATAACGATGAGTGTGTAATGATTAATTTAAATATGTCATGAATCTCTTTGCAATTACTAATTACATTTGTGTTTCTTCTCGTTATTGTATTTGATGCTTGACATAGAGCCCGTTTCCACAACATCACAAGGTCAATGGTCAAGTTTTATGTTTTTACGAATGGATAACAAAGCTGACAATATATTGAAATTGTAATGAAGAAAAAACCCTTCGAGTGATCATGTCAAACTTTATTTGAGGTTTCTCTGCATAAAACTTATTTAGAATACATTCTTCTGGAATATTTTCTGCAAGGGAGCAGGGAACATATTTTAAAGTTAAGTAATAACGGAAGAAATTATGTGCGAGGATTATGGAATCTCTTCTTTGCAACATGAACCGTTCTTTGGTCAGTGGTGAAGGGATTTCAAACTCTTAAACTCCATACCAGGAACGTACGGCACGTAAGCTCTGATCCTAACCTGAAGTCTGACCCCCAGCGTGTGATGCAAGTTCCGGTTGACACGTGATGTGAAATGGTGTGGTGTATTTTGTTTTGACACCAAACGATCCCGGAAACAGCGGGGAAAGAGAGTCTGATTGGCCAATGACAGTCATTAGGAGCGGATAGTTTGCCTAGAAAGCCAGTAGGCTTTGTACATGGAGAAGTATGGAGAGGGAAATGGCGTGAGACGGAAAACCAGACCAGGCCTTTTGGTATTAAGCGTCTATTTTTCTATTTTTAGACAAAAGAGGCTCGCGAGCCCTGCGTTCCCTCTATATGTTCGCCCTTGGATATGGGTTAACATGGTTGCGTTTCAGATTCTTGATGAAACCTGATTGTTTAAGAAATGTTCACAAGTTGTTTTAACAATGGTGCTGATCATATAAGATGCGATCAAAAAGTATATTCCAAACACTCTTTTTGGATCGTAAATAATTTGTCCCGCTGTACATGTAACAAAGTATTACTTTATTTTGCTTTTAGGGGTTCATATAAATTTGCAAAAGTATCTCTATCACCTCACGTTATTATCTCACGATTCCCAACGTTTTTATGTTTGGTGTACATGAGAATTCTCAATGTTTCGTGAATATTTATTATACCTAGTATGTAAAACAGATCCGAGTAATAAATATCCCGACAACTGAGCCATACATAACCTTTCCTTGATTAATATTCTTTTCCCACAAGCTTATTATCGAAAGTGCTGCATTCAAGGCAATAACATACAAACAATTAGTTTTCAATTAGATTAATATTCAGTTTATTAGTGAAAATGATGAACCATTATCTTAAAAGGTGTAACTTGTCTTACACTTCCATACCAGGAATCCAGTTTAACCGAAATATATCAAGTTAAAGATTCATATTTCTGATGAGAATTAAGAGCATCAAATTTCTAATTAGAAAAGGGCATATATAGGAAATCGTTATTCCTTTTGTGAAGACCGAGCCTGTACCATTAAAGATGTATTACGTCTTACAAATAATGGTTAGCACATTAAATGGACATGTTAATGCTAATTGACTCTCAACCGTTAAATACTGACTGAATGGATATTTATTCAACACCGTTTAAGTTTCTAACATGAAAACAAACGGTCTTTTTACACCTTTAAAATGAACTAGCCTGTGATATCTACTCCAGTTAAAAAGAAATACAATGCCGAAAAAATCCTGCAACCACTCTGCTGTCAAGAAGACTTTGTCAACCTAAACCAGCTGTTTTTTTAAAAACGCCGTATTCTTCTTTATTTGTGGGTAGAATTACATCGGGTCTTCCTTTCATTAGGAATGAATAAGAGAAAAAAAGTCTCATGTAACCTTAAACCCGCACTGTCATTGTTATATTGAGGCCAAGGTGCGTCAAAAATCTAACAAAGTTGGATAATCAGTGTCAGGTACCTAAAAACACACAAATCAAAAATTTTATTACAACTGTAGGAAAAGTCCAGTTTTCCTATGGTTAAATATATTTTAAGGTAATTCCCAGAATTAATATTGTATTTCGCAAATCTCACTGCTTAGTGTCGGTTTAGTAAATTCCAAATATTGCTTTTTGTAGAGAAGCTATTTAAATAGTGTTAGATAGGAATCGATGACCATACCGAGAAACACCGATACCTGTAATTATACTGTCCTTTGTTGATTTATGATGATTGATTTTTAACTAATAACTTTCATTTCAAGGATTAATAAACCAAATTTTATCGTTGAACCCTAGGGTTAATATACAGATTACATTTTGTCACAAGCATGTTACATTACAAGAGGTGTAAACTTCAAAACTACATGTAGTCGGGGAATCTTAAGCGAGAAGAAACCAAGGCTGTATGACTGGCTTAAACCCTCTACTCTATATCACAGTTGCTAATAACTATTTCTAAATAAAATCAATAAATACTAACAACAATCCTTGGACAGTATCAGTAATATAAACATAAACAATACTGGGACAGACCTGAAAATAAAAAGTAAAAGGCCGCCAGACGAAATATCTCTTAGTATATGCTTACGCCGACTAAAATTTGTTTTCCTGCCATTGTATATAAACAATTACCATTCAAAATGTCTTTTATCAATATATTAAATGTCTTAAATTACCATACAAATATAATCTGCAATTTAGTATTCGCGATAAAGCATTTATTTGGGAGGTGGCCTTTGTTTTGTGTCGCTTGTAGAGCTAAATAAATTTGTTAAAATATATAAAAATTTTATAATCCCATTTTTGTAACAAGTATTTAATCGCGCTAATTACACATTTTATTAGCTGTCTACTATCCCTTGATAAGCCCTAGCGTGAATCATTCCATATATCTGTAGTCTGTAGGGGTACAGGAAACTTGAAGAAAACCACCGACCTTGGCGGTGCTAGCACAACCCACTCTCATATATGTATATATATATATATATATATATACTTCAGCTTATCTTTTTTAAAAGGAAGTTCAGTTTCGCTTCTGGTCAGGAGGAACTGTTGGATGATTCAATGTGAACATCCTCTACACAGTCTGTTATTGGCTGAACCGATCAACTGACATATAGTAAATAGGGGTGGGCAGAGTTCATTTCGCTGGGTGGTAGATCTCACATATCCAACGACCTCCGCCCGAATTTGTTGATCGCCAGATAGTCGCCAAATTCCAAGCGTGCCAGGAAGTCGAGCGTTTTTACACTTAAAATCGAACCTTTCACATATCGGACGGAGATCGGGCGGTGCCCATTGAATAATGGTGATAAAAAATCGCCCCGGCGGCCGTCGGTAGTCGGGAGACGGCCGCCCGATATAATGGCAGGCGCCTTCCGAGTTGCGGTCGATGGTCATTTGGTCTGTCGATGCCCGCCAGACACCTGGGCAACTCCCGGGCGGGCTCCGGCATCAACCCGTCGAGTATATATATGGCATGTTAATGTTTGTCACATCATACGTCTGAAGTCTGACAGAGTGAAGAGCACTGCACAAGATGGGGCCAAGCTAAGATGCCGCCAAAGAAGACCAAGGGAGCAACCAGTTTCTAAGATGATGACACGAGAGCCTGAGTCCACTTCATCGGAGCATGAACTGGAAGCTGGGTTGACAGGAGATGCCCGGCCGGGGGCCGAAGTTATCGCGTAGGCCGCACAGCTTTGTCCACCTCCATCCGAATTTTAAAGCAAAATGCGTCTAAAATCGTCGGATTGCTGCCAGAACATGGATCGCAAGTTGGCCGCTGCACGAGCGATCTACGGGCGACCTGTTAACGAGTTCTGCGACCTCAAAAATTGCCATTGGAAAATCGCTGATTTAAAAACAGGTTTTGGTGACCTGCGATCGTCGGCCGAGCCCTCATTATCGCAGCGGAGTCCGCAGTGATCGAGAAAACACCGTCCGTATTCCTGCCGAAAATGCCCTTTGCAGCTCGCAGAGAAGTCGGACGGGCTCCGTTTTGGATAAATGACGTAGGCTTTATGAAAATGTTTGGAACTGAAATGCTTCGAGAGCATCAGCTTATTTTCATGATTATTGTGAACACGCAGAAAGACGGACAGTTGGCTGCCGACAAAGCCGTGTGGATGAGCTTGAGTGATTGGTGGAGGTTGCATCGTACGGATGCGGCACTCTGATAAACCGTTAAACAAAAAAGGAACAACACGGGAACATACTTTAAACTGCTTCATTTGATACTTCCTAAAGACCTTTCATGAAGCCAACACAGAAGAAGTAGATGAAAAAAAAAATCGCGAAAGGTTCCAACTTCAAGTGACCCTTGAAAAGTATTTATCATGTCAACCCAGTGTGCACTGGCACATATGCATTAAGACGGCTTCTTTATACTCCCCTGTGTTGGCCTTGTGGGCTCATAACATTACGCCGGGTATTCTGTTATCTGAATATAAATGAACAGGTAAAGGATCCTGTGAAAACTTAAACCAAAGAAAAAAAATCAATATTTCTTCTTTTAAATATCCGTTGACTTTAGGACAGTTTTCCTGGAAATGATGATGCATAAATTTCCAAACTTGTTTTGTCATTAATTATCAGATCAAAGATCATATACTTTCATGAGAAATGTCAATTTAATATGATTAAAAATAAGTATTTGATATATGTTTATAGTCCTCTATGCATATGTGATATTTAAAGCAATTTATTGCAGTACAGTTAGGCCACGGATGAGCCGTGATAGAACAAGGTCTACCTTGGACAATAGATGAACGCGAAACACAGTATCACAGTCAGGGCCGAATCGCCCGACGGTACCCCGTGGGCAAAACCGTCGAATAGCCGGCGGGTATATTAGCACAGGACTCGTCCTTATCCCGGTCGGAAATCGGATGATTGGCGATTTCTTCAGAGGTTTCAGTGGTAAACTACTGGCTTATTGCCGGTCAAATGTCTAAATACAAACGGAAATGGAGAGGTATGTGCCAAATTAAGCCGGTCTTGCCAAAGTCAGATGCCGGATAACAGTGTTCACGGTGGCTTGCCGTACTTGCTGTACTTGCAGAGGCCTTCGGGGTATTGTCCTTGACCCTCCGTACAGTGGCTGTTAATGTCCGGCATTTACGGATACCTTGGATTTCCTTTAGTAGACCTTTATGCAGCATCGGCAATCCTGAACTTTGCCTGGACTTAGGCCTTAATTGGCTCATCCTGGATCTTCCCGTAATATATATAACCCTTATTCCTGTCCGGTTACGGTTATCCTTTTCTTTCGTTGGACGATCTGTGCTTTACCGGTTTTGTTTGGAGAGGGCTCACATCCTAGGATGAAGCCGGATGCATATTGGGGCGATTTTTTCGCGCGACGTTTATCGGCGTCAGGACATGTAATTTGGGACATGGCCTAGGTCAACAGGGACATTTCAGATTGGCCTGATATTTCGTGAAAATTACCCCCATTTTCGTCATTACTTTGTCTTCGTTGCGCAATCATCGAACCCAGGGCAACTACCATGCTTAATGTCCGCCATTTGCGGGATCTTATGACCAATAGTAAGATATATATACTGTGGTTGCCTTTTTATCGGCGCGGCTGAATTTTCGCGGTTTTTGTATTTTTTTAAATTTCACGGGGTTCCTTTTTCGCGCTTTATCATTAGTCTAGTACAAGTAGTATATTTTATTATTATTTGTATTCAAAATTCACGTCATCAATAGCGAATCAAACATGGTTTGGCGCGTCATGATTTCAGTAGGGACAGAATGAGTCCTTTAAACAGTTACAAGGTGGCGCTACCCCAGCGGCTACGTTCACTATTTTAGTGGCAAATTTTATCTAATAACAATCACTAAATACGGCACAATGTGAAAGAGTACCTTCTACTCAATATTCATTTTAAGCTGCAGTGGATGTCAACTGGCTTGGCACACATAAACGTAATTTTAAAATATTAGGGGCATTGACACTTTTCAGACTTCAGAACTGTGCGGGGCTGCAGGAAACACTGCCAGCGCGCCAACCGGGTCTGCACATCCCTGCAAAGGGTCACGGTTTTTGCATCTAAGCAAACCGATATTATGTTTAATGGGCCCTGTTTTTAATTCACCCTGAATCACTTAAATTATATGCACGAGGCTCGATGGACATCATCACGTAGCTGAAGATTAATCTCAACTGTCGCCAACTATAATTATAACGGCAGCTTCTGAAATTAACGATCATGGCCTGGTATACATGCATTCATAACTGCGTGGTTTCATTTTCGCGGTCAGAGAGCGACGGTGAATATCGCGAATTTGAAACCACCGCAAATAAGAAGACAACAGTATATATATATATATATATATATATATATATATATATATATGTATATATATATATATATATATATATATATATATATATATATATATATATATATGTTAGATGTTAGATAACATACGACAAATTTTTTTTCTCGTATTCATACTATGTCGACGTCGAATTTCGTACAAGTTTGTCTGAAATACGCAGTTATATCAAATAATTGCAGTTTCTGCCGTAAAACAGAATAACATTCATATAGGAAATATAAGCCCGACAAACACTTAAGATTTTTCTCATTCAACAAACCGGCGTAATATGCACCTGGCTTAGATTTCTATTGAAAGTTCACATTTTTGTCGTTTAGGTACTGGTGAGGTAACTGTGGTGAACTCCATTTAGTAATGGGACGCCTCAGCCACTATATATATATATATATATATATATATATATATATATATATATATATAGGGCCAAAGGGTAAAATGCCTACACAACGTGTAGTACTGCTTCCGGACATGGACATGGACAATTCTTTGCTGAATTTTACTAATGAAACCGCAAAATAAAATTTTAGGTACGATTTTCCCTTTGTTCGCCTTGGTTTTTCACAACCTTAGGTGTTAATTGGTAGGTTTTCGTTTGAAGGACATTCTTCTGGAAAAATTACCTCTATGTAAATTATACCATCATGTTTAACATATGTCACAACTTACACGTGTTTATGTTAATCTTGGATTATTATTTTGTACTTATCATTTTATTTCTACTTATTATATCAAACTTGGGATTTCAATAAAAAGTAAACGATCAGAACAACTACCTTGTAATACATATAAGCGTAATGAGAAGAAATCTTTGTTTTCTTAATCCATTTTTATTTATCATATTTACATTTTCAAGTTAATTGAGTTCACTCGTCAAAGAAGACCTTTTTTTTATCCATTGTAGCTGTTGATTGTGAACTTCCATGTACTCATCTTGACCTTCAAGAAGATCACTGAAGCTTCCAGTCAATTTTTCTGGAGACTCGATACTGACTTCCCCTACAGTCAGTAAATGTACTACGGAAACTGGTTTATTCTCAACGGAAGAACACGGGACTATACATAGGGATTAGACGGACAGTAACGACGCAAGGCACGAAAGCCCCGGGCAAAATATGTTATGGCAAAATGCCTAAATCATGGTAAATTCATTGCAGAAGACCTCGTGATACATTTGGCTTAAATCTGGATCACTGCTGCAGCGACGTATAAAGATTAGATATGTAAACTGTTAGGGTTGAAAGAAAATTCCCACCCACCCTAGTTCAGGCGTTGAAGTTACCGAGTTTTCTCCGTTTCACGTGCCAAATTAAGTTAAATCACTTCCGCTGTGTGTAAACCAATGCGGGTCACGTGTGACACTGAGGACGATATAGCCTCTATCGGAGAGATCGTATAGTATGGAACCGAAGTCCCGGAAAATCGATTACAGACATGTTCCTGAGCGTAAAGTGGATCCACGGGACTCTATTGAAGACTGACAAGTAAGAATTTCCCGCTATATTTGTCGCATCCCGCTTCAATGCCTCATGTCACCTTCACAATGGACACCATTGTGTACAGAAGTTGATGGAAGGTCATGCGGACTGTAGATTTTTTTTGCTTTCATTCGCACATGCGTTACTGTACCTCTTGCAATGGAATTCTTAGATTAGAAGATAATGATATATCAATGTAAAATATACCAATAGCGGACCAATGTTGCAATGTAATATGTTTTTTTATCTTTGAAAAGGACAAGTTCGTCTAGCTTCATAAGCAATCAACCTGAAACTAGATAAAGAATAATTCATATAGAATATTCAACTGTGGTATCTACTAGCCCGGCTACGGTTTTGCACAGCTGAAATGTTATCCTATAACTAGGACACAGCAGTTCATACACAACAAGGGCCTAGAGGCACACATAGTCCCCGTCATGTGTTTAAATAGGAAAGTATGATAGCAGTGGCACGAACTTCTTTTAAATTCAAAACACTTGCAAAATAAAAGCGAAAAAATCTACAATCCGTCTGATTTTCCATCAACTTCTGTACACAAACGTTAATTGATTTAATGTATTTAAGTGATGTGAATCATACCTTTTAGAGTTTAATAAAATCATAGTCCTAACACATGACAATGCATATACGTGATTACGGCTAAAAGCGGGAAATATACCAAAGCGTGTGTGAGAATCCATAAAAATTTATGTGCTGATGTTTTATCCGATTTGTGCTTCATGTTGCATATTTAATATAATGAGAGTTTCTCAATGTTACCGGTCTCGGTTTAGAGGCGGCTGTAGGAATACTTTACAGAATGGTTTTGATGTCAACTGAACAATGACCAAAATAAAACGAATTATTAATGCTTTTATTATTCCCTTAAAAAATCAGATGACACTATGTTTTGGTTTCATTTAAACGAGTTCAATTCTGAGGTTGTCTGTTAATATATTAGTATCATGAATTACCTCAAGTGAGCTCACCTTACTACTAAATCCGGTGACATATATAATATGCAGATTTTGGAACAATTTCAAGTATACATAGATTTTAAAACAGTGGGATTATAAGGTTGACGCTGAAACGTTATCCTTAATATAATTTTCCACTTGTTTGCTTTCTCAGTAAGTCTCAAAACAACAGAGGATCAAAATTTGCAATAATGCTGAAAAAAAGGCCAGAAGAATCCTTAATATACAGCCTGGATACAACGTTTTGCTCAAGAAAATGAGAAAAAATTAGTTTTTATTGGATTTATAAACCACGCACTTTTGAAGGGTCTGACCTTGCCCTAATTGCATCAAATATGAGCTGCAGCTGTCCACTGATACCAATAATATGTTTGTGAATCGTAAATGGATGGCTTGGATAAAATTTTCCACTCAAGATGGTTAGTATAAAGAACAAAATATTAAAAAAAATAAGTTTCATACACTTGATGTGCAAGTAAAATTTCTCCTCTTTCTTATAAGGGACAATTTGTTACATTTTTATACATTTTCTTCGCTATGGTGGTGTATAAACACAGGGTGGTGTTCGGTAGTGTCTGTAGAGATGGGAAATTACGACACGGGGAACACGCCCGCCTTAAGACGGGCCACAACCCTCTTTCAAAGCCATGCTAAGGATCTAACCCGGCTCCCCAGCAGAGAGGGTTGAGCGTTCCATATTCAACTGTAGCAACCCGCGTGGGAAATATGTTTACAGTAAAGACTTGCTTTGTACAAAAGCGCGTTGATTAAACGTCTTTCCTAAATCTGGATTGACCTAAAGACATTTGACATCACACGATAAAAAAAGTTTCTTAATTACCTTAAAATTGTCTCACTTTTATACCATGTTTAACCTTTATTCTTTCATAATACCAACATAACCGTTTCTTGATAACTCAGCAAAAAAAAAAAAAAAAAGATTAATGACTTTTAATGATTTTTTTTCACCCAAACATAACGAAAATCCGAAACGACGGGAAAAATATATTAAACTAGGAGAAAGAGTGACTTTGCTAATCAAAAGCTTCACAAAACAGATTTTCAGTTCATTTACATTAAGTTCCCGGGATACTTTATTTGATCTAGCCCGCCAGCTGAGACCCACACAAAAAGTACAAGTCAAATGAAAACCATAACGGCAATTCAGACAAGCCTAAAGTCTCATAGAAAAGTCTTCTTAAAGACCACGTTGAATCAATACTTTGTTCCCACGTCTGTGTACATCTTTTAATCAAAATATTTATATTAAAGTTATTCCATTAGTTACTTAAAGCCAGCAACTCTTGAAAGAAGCAGCGAAAGATATGTTATTTTTAAGAAACTATAACGGTGTACTTTTTGTAAAAAGTCGGGAATTACGATGGCGTACGTCCCCTGAAGTGATTGTACCTGTCTACCAATGTGTGACGTCACGTTACCAAGGTTTTATAATAGGGACGTATGTGTGACGTCACATTACCCATTTTAAAATGAGAGCCTAATGAATGACTTTACATTACACGTGATTCATAGGAGAGAATATGTGTGACGACACGTGATTCATGATATAAAGGAGAGACTCAGTGTGACGTCACATTATTCACGTTATATAGGAGAGACGTATGTGTGACGTCACATTGTTCATTTTATAGAGGACAGACGTACGTGTGACGTAACGTTATTCATGTTATATAAGACAGACGTATGTGTGACGTCACATTATTCATGTTATATAGGAGAGACGTATATATGACGTAACGTTATTCGTGTTATATCGGAAAGACGTATGTGTGACGTCGCGCTCCCCATGTTATAACGAAAAGACGTATGTGTGACGTCGCGCTCCCCATGTTATAACGGAAAGACGTATGTGTGACGTCGCGCTCCCCATGTTATAACGGAAAGACGTATGTGTGACGTCGCGCTCCCCATGTTATAACGGAAAGACGTATGTGTGACGTCGCGCTCCCCATGTTATAACGGAAAGACGTATGTGTGACGTCGCGCTCCCCATGTTATAACGGAAAGACGTATGTGTGACGTCACGCTCCCCATGTTATAACGGAAAGACGTATGAGAGACGTCGCGCCCCCCATGTTATAACGGAAAGACGTATGTGTGACGTCGCGCTCCCTATGTTATAACGGAAAGACGTATGAATGACGTCGCGCTACCCATGTTATAACGGAAAGACGTATGAGTGACATCGCGCTCCCCATGTTATAACGGAAAGACGTATGAGTGACGTCGCGCTCCCAATGTTATAACGGAAAGACGAATGTGTGACGTCGCGCTCCCCATGTTGTAACGGAAAGACGGATGTGTGACGTGGCGCTCCCCATGTTATAACGGAAAGACGGATGTGTGACGTGGCGCTCCCCATGTTATAACGGAAAGACGTATGAGTGACGTCGCGCTCCCCATGTTATAACGGAAAGACGTATGTGTGACGTCGCGCTCCCTATGTTATAACGGAAAGACGTATGAATGACGTCACGCTACCCATGTTATAACGGAAAGACGTATGAGTGACATCGCGCTCCCCATGTTATAACGGAAAGACGTATGAGTGACGTCGCGCTCCCCATGTTATAACGGAAAGACGTATGAGTGACGTGGCGCTCCCCATGTTATAACGGAAAGACGTATGAGTGACGTGGCGCTCCCCATGTTATAACGGAAAGACGTATGAGTGACGTGGCGCTCCCCATGTTATAACGGAAAGACGTATGAGTGACGTGGCGCTCCCCATGTTATAACGGAAAGACGTATGAGTGACGTGGTGCTCCCCATGTTATAACGGAAAGACGTGTGTGAGACGTCGCTTTTTCCATGTTATATAGGAAAGACGTATGTGTGACTTAACACTATCCATTTAAGGATGCTTTTCTAAATATGCGTTTTGGCATGGGTTTGCCGCTCGGCGAAAATCCAACAAGTTATAAAGCCATGTTCTTTTTATATGTGTGCGATTGTCGCGCGGCTAACGCACACGTTAGGTTTTTTTAATCAAATAGTACGTGGTTTCTGCGTTGGAGCCCGTATGACATCCGTGTTTTAGAGTGTACGAAAAAGGGCAGGCGCAAGAGTGGTTTCGAGAAACTCGAGAAATAAAACTGTCAGGGTTCTATAAAGGAAAGGGGAAGAGACAAGAAAGTACCTCTAGGACAGCGTCCAGGCGAGAACCTTTTCTGCGGAGAAAGTTTGTAGTATAGTGGACGTGCATCAGCAAAGTATAAGGCGGTTAATACTTTACTTAGACCTCGCCTAATGCCTACAATTATAGCAGAATAAAAGATTTATATTAAATAAAATGTGGGACAGATGAAACGGGCCGAGTATAGACCAGATCTAGGAAGATAGGAAGACGAGCGTGGAAGCATTTTCAAAATTGTAACACCGACCCGTGATTTTTTTTAATGAGCGGAGTAGTTTAAAGGGTCCCATTCGGATAACTGACACGTATCTTAATCCAAACACGTCCACGAATCATGACGGAGGTTGGGGTCTAAACCCATGAAATTTGTCTAAAACAAGGTATTTGGTTGGGAGCAGGAGACCCCCCCCCCCCCACAGACACTCATACCTCACCCTAATTCCAGCTTGTAGATAGACAAACTCGTATTTCTACCACAGGGGCGTCATTGAAATGTTTCTTGGCAGGTATTTTCTACATGTATCCAGAGTAAATCAGAAATCACTTAAAAACTACTAGAAAGGTATGTGAATAGCCGACTTTAAGCTGCGTGTGTGGTTTGACTGTTTAAATCAAAATAAAAGATGTGTTGATCAGGAGGGGGTGTTTTCGTTAATTCGTTCACTTCGCTGTATGTTATTATGCGTTTCTAATGACACAGGTTTGGCTTAACAAAGGATGAAGGCAAACTAAAGTATAATTGTAATTGGAAATCTTATACGGCCAAAAACTATTTACGAATGTTAATATTGAATTGCATATATTTTGTGCAACTTTACTAAAAAATAGAAAAAAAGTTAAGGTGGAACTTCACAGTTAATAGAGTATCATCATACGCAATAACATTGTAATTTAAATTCGTTTAAAGATACGTAGTGATATATCAGCACCAGCATCGGGACTAATTTGATCTAAATCGTAAAGAATAGTGTAAAGTGTACTTGTTCAGTTTTGACCGTATCCGTCGTATTCGTCACCCGACCTGCGACAGCCAGGTTTTAATCTGTATGGAAAATAGCGGCCCCGATGTAGAATAACTGGGAGGATTAAAGAGCACCCCACGAGTGCGTTGCTCTCCCAAGACGAATAAAACCTAGTATTTTGCACTCACGACACGTGAAAGGTCCGTGGGGATATCATACCTACCCAACTCATTGCATGACAGTTGTAAACCGACCGCGGAATGCCGGGTCTGAAATGCCTGTTTTGTCCTACACGGCTTGTTGTTGTTTTCCCATGCACATACTAACCCAGTTTGAAAATGACGAAATAGCCGTTCAAAATAGTGAAGTTTTTGGTAAATGCAGATAATCCTGTGTTACACCTGGATCCGTTTTTAGCATACAAGTTTCAAAGTCACGTCAAATATGTCAGATACATGGTTTTCTAGCAGACTTAAAAAAATAAAACACCTTTGATAGGTATGTTTAATTCTCACTACACGTCGAGAATGATCTTTTAACCAATCAGGGTTCGATAAGGGGATGCGACACGAAAGGACTCCGAAGACATCGTCAAGGTAGGTATGTGTGTGTGGAGAGAGTGTAATGACAATTGCCGGGATGTGTATCGGTTGAGGAATAACCTTATTTTGCGACCACGCCCAAATCCGCAAATTTTAGTATGATTAACATACGCCACTCATTATACAGGTAACATCAGAAATGCAACAAAATAATATAATCCTCATTATCGGTATTCCAAAAAAAAATTATTTCTTTAAAATCAGTCGAAATAAAACTTATTTAATTATTCATGAATGAATCATATAGGTTTTCATCATCTTTGAACAAAATATTTTAGGACATTTTTTCTATTTATCTATTCAAATAAAATCGAAAATCCAGCCCTTATGTGATGTCCCGATGTAAGAAGTGAAACCACAATTCGGTCAAAGAATATCAAACTGGAAAGAAGGGAAGATTTTCATGGATATATCAAATGGGCCGCAGTTGAAGTGGTTTAAAGGAAACCGGATTCGCTTTGACTTCCGTGTGATATTGGATAGCCGACATTTTTATCTATCTTGAACGATGGCCTTCAGCTAAACTCTAGCTGGCAGATTTAAGGTTACACAGAACCAGTTTTCCGCTCATCCATATTCATTACACAGAATGCCTGTCGTAATCCTACACGCTGAAAGAATGTACTAATGGTCTGAAGAAAACACCGACTGGTTAAGATTTTCTTGAACTGCCACGATAAAATCATTTGAGGTGCACCGTTGTAGCTGAACTTTTTGTACGCGAATTTTATACGTTCCCTAAGGACTCAGTGGAGGACCCCATGGCACGCCCCCCCCCCCCCCCCCCCCCACCGGACCGTCCAGCTATAACATCTGTCATGTAATCAATTTTCCCCAGTTTTTTAAAACTAATTTCCATTTTTCAAAGATCTGCTAATGCCTCAGCAAATACAATTATTAAGTTATCCACAGATGAGAACCTTCTTATTAAAACTTACAGGATTTTTGTGAACAGCTCTGTTAGTTATTTGATTTATTAGCAGTCCTACTTTCTTTACTGAGGGATGGATCGTATATTTGGCCTTTCCACTTAATATCTTATTTTGAAGAAATGTAATTATTAAAGCCGGCCACACGTGAACCAACATTATCTAATTTATATAGGAGAGACACCACCCTTAAGTTTGACTACGTTTGCAAAGTCATTTAAGAGAATAGTAGTTCAGGAACAGAAATTCCTGATCTTTTTTGTGAAACCTGCCACAAACTGTCCACTACATTTCATATTTAAACATTCCATCCCATAACCCTCCCTTGTGTGCCTGTTATTAACATATGCTGTAAAAAATCCTCTAGATTGTACTACAAAACAAACAAAAAATAATATTAATATATATAAATATATATATATATATATATATATATATATATATTACCAACAAATATATACACATCTTGAGAAAGTATTTATTTAAAATACCAATCAACCGCTAAACAAGTATTAGCGCCCACCTGTTCCCGAGATTCTGGATCCTCCACTGAAGACTTCTCGAAAACTAACAACAAAATATATCATAGTAAAATGATCAGGGGGTTTATGTCAGCATTATGCCGCTTGATGCTAGATATATCATTGAAATATGATTTTACAATTAACCCTTGCAAGATATGGAAGCATCGGTATCAACCTTATCAATTAAAGGGGCCTGTTAACATACATCAAATATAATGTTTTCTGCTTGGTATATCATGCTATCTGCCAATATTTTTTCTTAAACCGCTTGTTTATAGTATTCGTGCGGTCCCCAAAACCGCACGGTAATCTACGGTTTGCGGTGACCGCAGCGGGTTGTGACCGAGGCTTTAAACATGTACACAAGTGGAGACAAACTTGCATCGGACGCAATAAGTGGCTTAGAATAATCTAGTGCACCCGCCACATGGTTGCTGTATCGCGCAACTTCATAATGTGAAATTTTTAACCCCCCCCCCCCCCCGAAACGGTGCTCATTTTAGTGTTTCTTCGCTCATATTTCTTTTTTTTGTCTTGGACCAGTTTCGTATTGATCAAGCAATATTGTTTCGTTGAAACAAAGCACGTTCCTAAGGAATGTATAAAATTCGCGGACAAAAAGTTCGGCTGCAACATGGTCTTCAGACCGTAAATACATTCTGTCAGCGTGTAAGATTACGACAGGTATTCTGTGTAATGAATATGTATGAGCGGAAAACTGATCCTGTATAACCTTAAATCTGCTAGCTAGCGTTTAGCTTAAGAACATCGTATAGGGTAGATAAAAATGTCGGCTATCCAGTATCAGGCGGAAGTCAAAGCGAAACCATTTTCCTTTAAACAAATTCCACTGCGGCCCATTTGATATATTCATGAAAAGTTTCCCTTTTTTCCAGTTTGATATTCTTTGACCGATTTGTGGTTTCACTTCTTACATCGGGACATCACATAGGGACTGGAATTTAGATTTTATTTGAATAGTGAAAAGATAAAATGCATAAGCTGTTTGCTTAAAAGATGATGGAAAAACCTATATGATTCATTCATGAATAATTAATTAAGTTTTACTGATTTGAAAGAAATAATTTTTTTTAGAACAACGATAATGGGGATTATATTTTTGTTGCATTTCTGACCTTACGTGTATAAGGAGTGGCGTATGTTAATCATACTAAAATTTGCGGATTTGGGCGTGGTCGCAAAATAAGGTTATTTCTCAACCGCTGCACGTCCCGGCAATTGTCATAGCACTCCCTCCACACACACATACCTACCTTGACAATGGTTCCTGTGTACGTTCGTGTCGCATCCCCTTATCGAACCCTGGTTAATCCTCCCAGTTATTCTTCATCGAGGGCCGCTATTTTCCATAAAGTTTAAAACCCGGCTGTCGCAAGCCGGGTGACGAATACGACGGTATAAGGACTTTTCACTACGATTTTTCTGTACGATTTAGATCAAATTAGTCCCGATGCTGGAGCTGAAATATCACCACATCTCTTTTAACGAATTAAAATTACATTGTTATTGCATAAGATGATACTCTATTAACTGTGAAGTTCTACCTTGACTTTTTTTTCTATTTGCACAAAATATATGCAATTCAATAATAACATTCGTAAATAGTATTTGGCCGTATAAGATTTCTAATTACAATTATACTATAGTTTGCCATCATCCTTTGTTAAGCCAAACCTGTGTCATTAGAAACGCATAATAACATACAGCGAAGTGAACGAAAACACCCCCTCCATGTTTATCTATATACAAGTTGGAAGTAGCACAGCACACATGTCCACAAAAAAAAGTGACCGCAAGTGGTTTACTGTGCTTTAAAGAAGTTGAAGATCCCAGTAGTTGTTTATGATAACATGCAGGCGCGGATCAAGGTGGTGGTGGGGAGAGGGGGGGGGGGGGTTCTCCTGTTCTCAACCGACGACCCTGTTCTTAGACAAAGCTTGACGGGGGTTGTCGGGGATCGAGACCCCCATCCCCGCTCTTAATCAATAACCTTTTTTTAGACAATTTTATGCATGACACCCGTTGACCCAATCCTGCAAAAAAAAAAAAAAAAAAACTTGATCCGCGCCTGAACATGTGAAGCATATTTTTTCATTTGGACAAACTGGTTAGTCTGATTCGTTGGACGTGTTTAGATTAAGATTTGTCAGGTATCCGAATGGAACCCTGTAAACAATTATTCTACTCATTTAAAAAAGAACGAAAATGGGTCGGTGTCCCAATTTTAAAATTGCTTCTTCTCTCGTCATCGTACTCGTTCCGTTTAATCTGTCCTACATTTTATTTGATAAAGATCTTTGATTCTGCTATAATTTGAGGCTTTTGGGCTATGTGTATATATTTATTTATAATCTGACGTCACACAGTCTCTCCTATACAACATGAATAATATTTATTGACGTCACACATACGTCTCTGCTATATATTATGTATATATATATAATCTGACGTCACACATGCAGCTCTTCTATACTACATGAATGATGTGACGTTACACTGAGTCTCTCCTTTATAACATGGATAATGTGACGTCACACATACGTCTCTGCTATATATTATGTATATATAATATGACATCACACATACGTTTCTCCTTAATAATGTTAATAATGTGACGTCACACTGAGTCTCTCCTATATTACATGGATAGCGTGACATCACCTTTACTGCTCTCCCATATAACATGAATTACGTGTCGTCACACATACGTCTCTTCTAGGAAGCATGTATAATGTGACGTCACACATAAGGCTCTCCTATATAACATGGGTAATGTGACGTCACACATACGTCCCTATTACTAAACCTGTGTTACGTGACGTCACACATGGATAAACAGTTACAATCGCTTCAGGGGACGTACGCCATCGTAATTCCCGACTTTTTACAAAAAGTAAACACCGTTATAGTTTCTTAAAATATCACATATCTTTCGCTGCTTCTTTCAAGAGTTGCTGGCTTTTAGTTACTAATGGAATAACTTTAATATAAACATTGTGATAAAAGTTGTACAAAGACGTGGGAACAAAGTATTGATTCAGCGTGGTCTTTAAGAAGACTTTTCTATGAGACTTTAGGCCAGTCTGAATTGCCGTTATGGTTTTCATTCGACTTGTACTTTTTGTGTGGGTCTCAGCTGGCGGGCTAAATCAAATTAAGTATCCTGGTAACTAAATGTAAATTAACGTAAATTCTTGTAAAGCTCCTCATCAGCAAAGCCACTCTTTCTCCTATTTTAATATTCTATGCACGGCGGTTCGGATTTTTGTTATGCTTGGGTGAAAACATCTAAAAAAATTAATTTTTATGGCTGAGTTCTTAAGAAACGGTAATGTTGGTTCTATGAAAGAATAAAGATTTAATATGGTATTTTCGTATAAGTGAGGCCATTTTAAGGTAATTCAGAATTTTTTTTCTAGTGATGCCGAAATTTTCCTTATAGAAGGAGAGGTTTCCCATCTCTACAGACACTACCGAACACACCATATTAGCCATGGAGAGTGACTCGATTTATCAAACTAACTAAATTTATAATCCATATAAAAATAAATATAGTTCATTAATATTTATTATAGACTATGACCAGGAGAGGTTTCAGACGAATTGCTCACCCCATCGCCTAGAAAGTTTATATTGGTACCTTGTTTCGGCTTAACGTCTCTTTGACGGTGGACGCAAGTGCAATATTTTGTGAAGGCATGTTTTTACACACTCTTTTAAATAATTTTACATGGAGGTAACCGCTTTCATTTTTAATGCTGACTTATCTAATTCTTAAGCTATTACTTATTAACATCTGCAGAGTTCCATTCCGGTTTCGGAACACTTGACTGGGCGGTATCACTCGCTTCCTGCCATTTTCATTTAAATCCCTTTAGGCTGAGATTTGAACTCAGGACCTCCCGGCTCTGAGTCCGGTGATCTATCCCTGAGCCACAGAAGCCGATGTTGTTTTTATAAACTTATCCGGCAATGAAAATGTGTAAATTTGTGTTCCTAGGATGGGGGTTGGCGTAATAAAAAAAATTGTCACTTCATAAGTATTTAATAAATTGCAAGAAATTGCCCCTCATATGTAAGAGTAGAAATTACATTTTAACCTAAAATCATGCTTAATGATATTTTGTGAAAGGTCAATGTCAGAGGGGTCATCAAGTGCATGCAACTTAATTTCCTTCAAACAGTTTTCTTCGTTATAACTTTATTTAAGTGAAACGTTTTACCCAAGCTGTCCATTTGTGATTCATATGCTAATTAATGGTATCAATAGTTAGCTGTAGCTCTCTGGATTATTGTCAGGGCAGATTCAAGTGAAAAAGAGGTTCGCTTCGTTTATAAACCACCCAAGCGAAGAAAATGCATAAATCTGTGTTTCCAGGATGGAGGTAGGGGTAGTGAAAATTTCTGTAACGTCTTAAGTATTTAATTTAATGCAAAAATTGCCCCTCTTATGAAACAGCAGATATTTTAAAATAATTTGTTTTTTTTTATACTACCCGTCCTGAGTGAAAAGTTTTATCCATGCTATCCATTTATGATCCACAAAAACATTATTTGTATAAGTGGTCAGTTGCAGCTCATATTTGATGAAATTTTAAGTAAGGTCAAGGTCAGATCGGTAAACAAGTGCGAAGTTTTTAAATCCAATAAAAAATGTTTCTTTCTCATTTTGTGGAGCAAAACGTTGTATCCAGGCTGTTAATTAAGGATTCTTCTGCCTTTTTTTCAGTATTATTGCAAATTTAGGTCCTCTCTTCTTTTTGAGACTTAATGAGAAAGCAGTCAAATGGTAATATATATTTAAGATAACGTTGAAGCATGATCCTTAGAATCACACTGTTTTAAAATCTATGTAATCTTGAAATCCTACCCAAATCTGCATATTATATATGGCACGAGATTTATTAGTTAGGGGAGCTCAGTGTAGGTAATTCACGATACTAAAATATTAACAGAAAACCTTAGAATTGTAGTCTGTAAAATGAAACGAAACAAAAAAGTGTCATCTGAATTTTCTAGGGAATAAAAAAAGCATTAATAGTTGTTTTATTTTGGTCATTGATCAGTTGACATCAGCCATAAGGCTTAACATCATGTTTCTAGTCCATAGCTCAGAGAATATAGGTCACCATGACCTAATTTTAAATTTCAAAGGAGATTTGCCCAGGACCTAGGCCTAAGCATACAATGCGTACCCGTCGGACGTTAGCAGTCTCAAATTATGTTTTAGCCTGTAATGTAGCAGGTTTGCATAGATTAGGTCAGAAGATTCTAGGCCAATTGGATACATTCTGTGCCACATTTGACTGTTTTTGTGGTCAAACCACTTTTTAGCCAATAGGTAACAGAATGTAGGTCACAGTGACCTAATTTAAGATTTTCAAGGATATTTGCCTGGGACCTCCCTGAATTTTATTTAAGAAGATTTTAGACCTCACAGATACGATTTGTGCCCATCTGACATTCAGGGTGCTCATATGACATCTTTTCCTATAGGTCGCAGAATATAAGTCAAAGTGACCTAATTTCACTCTTCCATGGACATTTGCCTATAGGAACTCCCTTAATGTTACGTCAGAGGATTCTAGGCCTAATTTATACAATTTGTGCCCCGTCTGAGTTTCATGGTGCTCAAAATCATGTTTTCGGCCCGTAGGTCACAAAATATAGGTCACCATGACCTAATTTCAGGTTTCCAAGGGGTTGTCTAGGACCTCCCTGGATGTTTAGCTAGAAGTTTCTAGGTCTACCGGTTACAACATGTGCCCTGGTTATGGACGGCCGGCCGGACAAGCGGACGGACGACGGACAAAGTGTGATCGCTAAAGCTCAGGTGATTTACAGTCAGCTGAGGATTAAATGATTCATGTCATTTAAATAAATTAAAACAATAACGTTAACCAGCCTGCTATGTATGAACTGTATGAAAGTCTTTGCTGCAAATATCAGTATACAACTTAAATTATAAACACAATAATTGATAAAAAGCTGATATATCGAGCAACATTTGAGTGGTGCAGTGTGTAGCAAAAAAAAAAAAAAAAAAAAAATCACTCTTAGCCGGCGACCCAGTTTCGATTCCCGTTGTGGCCACAAGAGTAGGTTAAAGTGGTCCGTCCAAAGTCAGTGGTAATCTCTGGGTAACTGGTAACCAGATTTATGTCTATCTGTCTAAACTGGTGCGATCACCTTCACAGCCTCAAAGACAAAATGTTCAATTCTTGATATAACCTCAGATTTTCGTACACTTCCGCCAGAGGTAATTTCTACTCGAAGCGAATCTCCTCTGTGTTGGCACTGTGGGACGGCCGGGACTACTTGTCTCAACTGTCAAACTTTAAAAACAAACTTCTTTACATTTTAAGGAAAGGTCTTCTATTTATATTCCACATGTGCATGCTTACAAAATATAACTTATTTCGTAAAGTCCTTAACAAAAAAAAAAATCCATGTTTATGTTATTTGCCTATAAACGATTCTTATCCAACATAGCTTAACGGACTACCTGTTCCTCCCGATTATATTTATACCTACGCCACTGATGTAACCAGAAGCCCCGGTGCATTGTGGAGGTCGGATTAAGGCTACAACAATCCCTTAACATCAAAGTCGCACTCCTGTGAGTCCGAGTCTGCGCAGTGTGGGATATTCTCCAATGTCTCCTGGGTTATTCTACTCCCGCGCGCGCAAAAAAAAACCCCTGAATCCACAATGCTTGACACTTATACTGTATTCTAATCACTTGGTTATCCTTACTCAATACAGACTTCACACCTACAGTCCCTGGACATATATATATATATATATATATATATATATATATAAATATAAATACTTACAAAGACATGCATATATTTACTTTTTGTGGACTTTGTCGGGAATTTCCTTTGAAAATCATATCGGTCGCAGCATACCGGTAAGTTGATATATAATTAAGCCCCCCCCCCCCCCTCCCCGTAGAACGGGGAGGCTTATACGGGTTAATGGGTTAATTTCCTTTCATATTTGGGTTATTTTTTTGAACCGATAGGAACTATATGGGAAGACCCCTAAGTTGACTCTTTTTCCTTTTCTCCGCTTGCGCTAGTTCTCCAACATGGGTGATTTACAAAAGTCGAAATTTGGGCACAATATTGGTATTATTTCCCAGAACTGCATTTGATATTTATTTTTACCGTGACCTTTACACCTTGTCGTGAATGCCACAATGGAAGCTTCCCCACCATTGCTCAATAGTGGGCTTCTTCTGGAAGCTTCCATTATGCTCGGCGAATGCCTCCATCTAGATTAATCATAGGATTTCAAATTAAAAAATATGATTACTAATTGATAAATGGATGCACCGTGTATGAAATTAGAACTATATCAAGACAAGACACCATCCTTGGATAAACATAGGATGTATCATTTGAGACACATTTTAACTGATTGATATTTCGTGAAATATTAAATGGACAAACTTCCTGTTTATGTCTTTTAAACCAGATTCTAAAGATTAATCCATAAACAACCATTGTATTTGTAAGAGCAAAAAAAAAACACTTCAAACTCGGTTAAAAATAATGCGTATTATCTGTGCGATAACATTCGGAATTAAGTTAATGTAATCAGTTTTTTAATATGATAGTATTCAAAGGAAAAAGCTGTCTCAGGACGTTTAAATTTTTTTATAGACTTTCCTCCTATTTTTCTCGTCTCAGACAATAAGTACATTTATTATTTATTTCTTTTTCTTTTCATTACGACACGAAAAAAGAAGAAACATCGTAACGTAGCAGACAAAAAATATACAATTTGAAATCATGAAATTAGTAAACAAAAGGCGCTCCACAGGTAATGCACTCGGAAATAACATAAACCACGTAAACCCATGTTAGAACTTTAAGAAAGGTTTGTTTCTCCAATAAGATCGATATGCCATATCAGTATTACTATGCCTTCATATTAAGATTATATCTCCTTGGTGCTGTGTTGAAAACTACATGTAAGGTGTGATGAGTAACATAAACAAAGTTTATACAAAAAATAATGTATCAAGTGTACAACATTTCTAAGGTATCATGCAAACTCTTCCAGTGATCGATGTATTTATTTTACTCGCCTCTTCGCATCATTAATGATATTTTGTTTTCTAGATTTCTTTTAGAATGCTTTAGTAAATTCAGGAAAGATATTTCCGCATTTAAACATGATACATAGTTTTCCTTGTTTAATCAAATTACTAAAAACACTTCCGGTTCCTTCTTAAATTCTTTTCGTGTTCATCGAAAATCAATTGTCTAATTGTGACGGAGATTTGACTCTCACTAAAGTCGTTTCGAAAGATATTTCTTTCCTACAAAAAACCGTAATGTATATCGAAAAAAGTAGAACCTGTGCTCCTGAGATTCAATACTTTTATAACAATATTCACAGTCAGAACTATCTACTGAAGTTACATTTTGTATATTTTCTGTCTAAATGGGATTATCCGATGGAGGAACTTGAAGTGAAAAGGCGCTCTACAGGTATTGTAATTGGAAATAACATAAACTACGTTTACCCATGCCAGAGCCTTAAGAAGGGTTATGTTTGTCCAACACAATCGATACACTATATCAGTATTACTATGCCTTCGTATTAAGATTATATCTCCTTGGCCCCGTGTTCCATACAACACTAGGAGTAACTAGTAACATGAAGTTTATAAAAAAAATTAGGTATCAAGTGTACAATACTTGTAACGTATCACGCCAACTCTTCAAGTAATCGATGTATTTATTTAACTCGCCTCGTCGCATGATAACTGATACTTTGTTTTCTAGATCTATAATAGTATGGTTTAGAATATTCAGAAAAGATATTTCCGCATTGAGACATGATACAAAGTTTTCTTGTATTATCAAATAACTTAAAAAAATCTCCCGATTTCTTCTGTTAGTATTTTTCGTGTTCACCGAAAATCACTTGTCTAATTGTGACGGAGATCCGACTCTCATTAAATACGTTTGGAAAGTTATTAAATTCATACCAAAAAGCGTAATATATATTTATATTAAAATATACGTCTATTACAATATTCAAAGTCAGAACTATCTACTAAGTATCATTTTGTATAGTCTCTCTCTAAAGGGATTATTCGGTAGAGGAACTTGAAGTGAAAAGGCGCTCTACAAGTGTTGCACTTGGAAATAACACAAACTGCGTATACCCATGGCAGAACCCAAAGAAGGGTCCAACAAAATCGATATGCTATATAAGTATTAATAGGCCTTCGTATTTAGATTATATCTCCTTGGCTCTTTGTTTCACACAGCATGTAAGGTGTGATTAGTAACACAAAGTTTATACAAAAAAATGTATCAAATTAATGTATAAAGTGTACAACACTTGTAACGTATCATGCAAACTCTTCCAGTGATCGATGTGTTTATTTTAATCACCTCTTCCCATTATTACTGATATTTCGTTTTCTAGATGTATTATAGTATGGTTAAGAAAATTCAGGAAAGATATTTTAGCATTTTTTTCATTAGATAATCATACATATTTTTGAAAGAGCAGTTGGCTCTTGGTATTTTTGTTTATTAGTGTGTAATAGAGGGGGTTAAACATTTACTCTGTGAAACATTGGAGCCAGTGTCACATGAAACCTCACAAGACTTTTTGCTTGATGTGCAAATTACTAAATTTCACTTTTCATGGATCAAAATATTTTCCTATTGTTTTGAAATTGTTTTAGACAAACTACGATTCGAGAAAATTCGTATTTAAGTTATATCTCTGTATCAATTCTTGGGCTTTCAAGAAATACCCTTTGTCATTGAAAAAAATCATCTTTGATCCCCTTTAAACCATATCTATACAAGGGCTTTTAAAATATACTTGTCTTAAGAATAATTATAAATGGAATGGATTTCCTCTTCTACGACCTCAGTGTTTGTAAGCGGGATCTTTTACATCCATGTAATTACTTCCAAGATATTTAATATTTATAAAATATACCATACAGGCATAGAACCGTTACAAATTATTTTAACCCAATAATGTTTAATGCAATGTCTTGAGTTTCTGTGTCTGTAATTTCATACTTCCTTGGCTGATTGGTCTTATCATATTTTTTTAGGCGTTGAGTTTTTCCATATATGTGCTTTTATTGTTTTTATATTTCTGTTTAATAATTATCTGTAACATGATAAACTGACATACAATAAATTATTTGAGATGAGAGTTTTAGATTTTAAAGTTCTTCCTCGAGCGGTGAGTGCTCTGCATTGCCAGATATTAGACATAAGTTTTTAGTTTTCCTATTTTTTCTTTGATATTGTGTTCCATACTATCTTGTTCATTTTCACATATAGGAATAGAAACGTTTCATCTACAGAAGAAATATGAACTAGATGTATTCAATCACCGATTGATTCTGGAAGCCCCCCCCCCCCCCCCAACCGGCCAGCTACTGAGCGATAATGGAGAATTGGCAGTGGAGACCTTGAATATAAAGTCATGGTCAAAATAAATAGAAGGTGCAAATCCTTGACCTAGAACTGGTAGTTCGGCTTTTGAAAATAAGCTGTAATGCATTTCAAATCTCGCTGAAACAGAATATTGCGGATAAAAGAGAAAAAATAAGGAAAAATTGAAAGCGATTGATATGCACAGGGGGGAGACCGAAGTACATCCATCAACCAAAAATGTTTTTATCCAAACATGAATATAGAAATTGACTCATCATGCCTCGCAAAATGACGGTATATATGTTTACAAAGATTTCGCGGTATTCCATTACTCGGTTTCCTTTCCCGAAGTCTCACTAAACTTGCTTTCCATACAGCATAGTTGCATTGTTAACAACTTACATACCGGTAATGTAAAAATGATTATTTTTTAGTTATTTCAGAGATGAAAAGGAAAGTAACACCTAACATGTGAGCCGGGAAAACGGAAGAGTGAAAATAAATTGTCTCTTAAACAATAATTGTATCCAGGATACGATTAAATTTTAATAGAGGTGTCCCAGGTAAAATGTCGTTTGATAGTGTAACACATTTAAAGGTTTGCTAAAATCGGGAAAAAATTCGAAAGTTGTGATAAAAGTTTATCTATCTTACAACTAAAACTACCATTTCACAGAAACAAATGACTGATTCTTGGTGATCATTCTCATTTATATGTATAACTCCCACTCAGTTCTCGTGCCGTCCTTTTCTTTTGTACGTAGACAACAAAACAGGGTTTTTTTTCCCGTAAAGCATTTTGGCTGTGTAAAACGGGAGCAGGCTTTTGATGTAAAAAACATGGTGCCGTTCCCTGTGGGAATCTGTGCTTATTTATTTGTTGACACAAATGGAAATCCCAGCATATATATATATATATATATATATATATATATATATAAACATAAACATATAACTAAATAGACAAATAAACAAATTATAACAATATACATACCTGTACATCGTTTTAAATGATATACAAACTTAAGCATTTGCAAATATATATAATTATGCGATACTTTAGCCTACATGTGTGTACAGTAATATATATATATATATATGCGTGTGTGTGTGTACGTGTGTCCTCTATTATAAGCCGGCACTGTTTACATAGGCGGCGGCTGTTTTTTCTGGCGTACCGTTATAACGTTGGATATTTATGACTTGTTTGGAAGGAGGTGAATCCTCTTGATCCCCTAGTAAGCCTGGATTCACGGACTAGTACCTTGGAATGTCAGGATCGACGATGGAGCAGACGCCAGGGACATGAAGGAAGCATTTACCTAGGCCATCCCAGTGATCCGGCCTGATCGAAGGGCTGAGGTACAGGCACGGCATACCTCACACGGGCAAGCCTGTTGTTTTTGTAACTCTCTGTAGCGAAAAATCTCACTTTTGCAACTGATAACTCTTTTCGTAGTTTTATTTTAATAATAGTGAAAATGATAAAATAAAGTTCTGTAAGGCTTAACAAGGGTTTTGTATAGGTTAAAACTAATAAATATAACTTTTTTACCGATGAAGACAGTGACCGGCTATTCATAGATGTGGATATCTGGCTTCAGGAACCGAAAACTCCTTTAAATAATAAAAGACAATATTAGAATAAGTTTCTATAATACTTTGCAAGGATCTTGTATGTTTTTAAAGTCACAAGTACATATTTTTACTTTCAAAAACACTGACTGTTTACAGAAATCATCTTACCTGATATATGACAATTGTTTTGGTTGTTTTATAATAATTAAAGCAAAATAAATAAATTATAAATAATAAATAAATTCATGCAATACTGTGCACGGGTCTTGTATGATTTAAAAGTCATAAAAATATATTTAACAGCTGAAACAGCGACTAAGCTGTTTACAGAAACAGAAATCTTATTTCAGGAGCAGGTAACTCTTAGTATGGTTTTATAAGAACAGAAGAAATGATCATAAAATGAATACCTGTAATGCTTTGCAAGGGTCTTGAATAATTTAAAAGTTATAAGTACATAGTTTTACTTATCAAAATAATGAGTGACTTGGCTGTTTACAGAGATTTATGACACCATCTCACAAGTACGATCCGTTCCAATCCCTTCATTAATATGTAACCCTAATCCAAGATATAATCGCCGGGAGGCGAAGTATATTGAGAGATTTGACATATGAATTTCATTCTAATTAAACTTCCAATTCACACCATTGCGATGACTGTTCAAGAGAAAAGGAAATCCTAAGAACATTAAAATACATGTCTACTTGAAGCCATTTGAAAACACTCTTATTGACGGGGCTGATAAAGTTGACGATACAGGAATTAAAAGCAGAATTACTCAAAATAAGTCGGACCTAGCTACCGTAATTCAAAACCCATGAACATGATATAAAAAGGTGGGGATTTATAGTCTGATATCACTGACGATATCAGTCTCATCTGACTTTACACTATGCCTTCCTGGTCTTTCGGGACTGTGCATTCTTGTAGCTTTTCTCGGCACCCTGGGAAGCAGCCATATCAAGCGCTAGATGGTTATTCGTTCCAGGGGCGGGTCTAGCATTTAGGAAAAGGAGGAGTCCAACCCAAGAGGACTAATGATAAAAACTAAAAAAGTTCCCAGGTCCGGAGAAGGGTGTCAATGCCACAAAAATTATTCTGAAACCCCTTTAAAACGTTTTAAAAAAGGGGAGGTGGTCCGGACCCCCGGGTCCCCTCTCCCGGATCCGCTACTTAATTCCTCATTTGCCTGACGCCCATGACCAGTACCCATCCAGTCGAGTCGAGAGAGCGCACTTTTTTGGAAGAGACTTTGGCTAGGAGCCTAAGCGTAGGCGGCGTTAAGAACGGGGCGCCCTTGCGGTCACAAATCCAGCGCCCTAACCATTACTCCACACAACGCTCCACATATCTGCTAGTGATATTTATAATATAAATCTGTATACAAGCTTTCAAGGTTTCTGATTGCACATAATTCTTTGTGCAATATTATGATTGCTTTTGATTTTGCAGATTGTGCATATTTTATTATATACCTTTATTTTAACCACATTTTATGGGTTAAATGTCTTTTATTGGTTGTTACGGGGTAAATATAATAAAAGCGGACCGAACTGTCTCGCTAGTGAAGCTTGCTTTGCTAGCGATGCGGTTGGTACGCTGGCCTTTTACGCCACCGACATTGTTTCGAAATCGGGATCGGCCTCATGTTTTCCTCTTAAAATTTATCTTCGTAACATGGTTTGCTGTCATTTTATAGTACATGTTTATATTACTGGATTATGTGCATTTTTAATTAGCCTAAGTAATATCTAAATCTTAGACTGCATCTTTATTTAATGAATTTTTTTTCTTTATAGTATTTTTAATGCAATTGCTTGCTTGTAATAGCGTTTTAGACCACAACACCGTTGACGCATTACAAAATAAAATATAAATATTATTATTATTATTGTCTTTTTGTTTTCCGTTGCTGAGTCACTGCATATGTCTAACTCCATATAAGAAAAAAAATAGTATATTATTACCTCTCCTTAGTTATTTTTCTATTGATAATGTGTTTCTCTGTCCCTTTTTAAATTTACTTTCATATAGTGTCTATAAAAATTAAGAATCCTACCCGATCTATCAGAGTTTAGCATGATACATGACTAACTTAAAGAATTCAAACGCTCCATGTCCAGACATGTATTTTTAGGAAACATATTAGGAAAAATAACGATGTTTATTCTCTGAGAAAGGTGAAATTGAATTTTGAAGATACTCTTAAAGATTAGTGTAAACAAATAGGTTAAGATGCAGCCTGGGGAGCTCATATAAACTGAATCCGGCGTGGATGGTTGATGCTGAGAACATTACTGATTGCCTAGAAAGTTTCGTATAACAAAAGATAACAACCCCTCTCGAGGTCTCGTCGAAACTAATGCACTTCGTTGCAGATTAGAATGGGAGAAAAATTAGTGTCTCATTGTAGTAGAAATTTCTCTGATGCTTTTATTTACAGAAAGGGAGTAATACGGAAACCCAGGAAGGTGACGTTAGAGATTATATAACTAATATAAAGGAGAAAGCTGTATTGACTAAGATCTACGATAAGTCCATATACATCGAAAACAGACTCGAACGATGGATGACATTATGCAGATGATATATTGAAAGTATAGCAATTAATAGCAATTATAAATGTCAAATACACAGAGATTTAAATATAAAATTTATTTCTTTTACAAGGACTTTAAAATTTGTAATAATGAGTAATGCAAATCACTCTCCTTGGCTCAGGTGGTGGCGGTCCGTTGTGTCTAGAGGAAACCGGAGAACCCGGAGAAAACCACCGGCATTGGCGCACCGGTGATCGAACCAGCGGTTGCTCATCTACTACTTCAAAATCTGTACAGGATATCGGCTATCCTGTACAGATCTTTAAATGTACTATACGGGGTCGTTTCTGTAGGGCAAAATGTTTAGATGAACTAACTTGGTTGAGTGGAACATGATAACACTTAATTAAGAATGTCCGGTAAAGTAAGAATGGGATATTAAATGGACTTAATCAAAGGCAATATTATGCCTTTTCTTTCACACTATTAGTTCAGTTTTCCTTTACGCAAACGTTTATCAGCAAAATCATTCCCACCACACAATCTCAGTGCCACGCATACGGTTGTTTAACCCCTTGTTTATGGCTCTGCATGTTGGTAAACACATTCCACGTGTGTCTGTTTACCATAACAAGGCCCCTTGACCCGAGTTCCGATTGTGAGTCGCAACACACGATGTTTTAGCCAGCGGCAACATGTTTTACATTTTTTTGGGCAAAGTCAGTCAGGGCATCTCCTGATTGACATGTTGTGGCAGCGATGCACGAGCTGTGTTTATGTTAACACCAACGATCGCGCCCGGTCCATTGTTTTTAATAGTCCCTTACCACAACAAGCAAACAGATTCATGGGATATGTTTGGCAGGTACACATTTATTTTGAATGGAAGAAGCTATTTTTCGTGATAATTCAACATGTTTTACAGGTGAGTGGGCCCCTTTAACCGGCTCCTGGTGCTAAGGGGTACAGCACAGGACTCAAAGCGGGGAGGTCATCAGTTCATGTCTCAGCCGGGAAGCGGTGGGATGTAGGAAATGTAATGTTTTTTTCTGAAAGCCTGTGTCCTTGGACAACAACAGTTTGAAAGCTTAAATGCTTAATGATAAAGGGAATATTGACTGGGATTATATTGAAACCTCTTTTTTAATTAGTACGAATCATATTTATATTTCTGAATCTCCCTGTACGAAAAGACATATAACAATATAACATGATTTTGAAATTCAATGGAGTAAACGATAGATGCTTTTTTGTGTATATACAGATGGCAAATTTAAACACCATTTCTTTTTACAGGACATTTTTCAACACCTAATGGCACCCATTAAGGTCTCGTGATATTACAGAAGAGCCGCCGTGGCATTTAACGGATGACTTGTTATGTATATTACGTTCCCGGCGTTAGTTTTGGGTTCGTTAGTTTAAATCGGCTGTCTGATGATGTCTTCATCTGAAAGGAACCTGTCTGATTGTTCTAATAGCTATAAAACCAAATCTGCCGGGCAAACAACCAGCCACAATAAGTAAAGCAACTCCAGGCTGATATCAAATAGTTCATGGAACAAAAAGTCAAATTTCCAAATTGTTTCCCAAAGGCTGCAGACATAGAGGAGATGTAGCCCGACAAAAATATCACACGGAAGTCTGACAGACGAGGGCATTAAGACATAACAAATGACTCTTCATTGTATAAAAGGGGTAAATGGCTTGGATTTAGTTAAATTGATTCGAACGGATAAATCATAGAGAGAAGAAATGAGAGAGAGAGAGAAAAGAGGTGTTGATATTGATAGTATGTGTGTCTGTTTTGTGCTTGGGAGAGAGAGAAAATCACGTGCGCGTACGTAATATATTTTTATAGTGGGGATTCGTTGATATTGATTGCGTGTGTGTATGTGTGTGTGAGAGAGAGAGAGAGAGAGAGAGAGAGAGAGAGAGAGAGAGAGAGAGAGAGAGAGAGAGAGAGAGAGTGTGTGTGTGTGTGTGTTGGGATTCGTTGATATTGATGGTGGGTCTGTTTTTTGCTTGAGAGAGAGAGAGATAGATACACGTATGGAGGTGAGTGTGTTTGGACGGATGGGGGGGGGGGGGGCAAACAAGCAATGTACCCTTTAAGTTTCTAGCACATTGTCAAAGTTATCGGATCTTTGTTGCAATGATACAGAACTAGTCTTACAGTCGACCTGTTGTTATCCTCCTTTTAGCCATAAAAAATAATGAGAAACTCGTCATTAAACCCGCCTTTCAGCCGTAAATCCTACCTTGTAATCTATTATCATTAGATCTATTGTTATCGGTAGACTGTACTGTTTCAGTTTTGTCCTTTTGCATTAAACAAGCTATACATTACATTAATTACATTATTAATGCAATGATCAGGCATTATATCGTTTTAATTGACAAACATATATTGTTTCTATTTTAACTATATTCTTAATGGCCTTTTATACGCTTCACAAATACCTGTAATATATAGAACTCCAATTTGTTCATTTGAGTGTCATAGAACACACAAAGAGGGAATACTGTTTGAAAATGACTAGCAGTCGGGACAATACGGAAGCCGAAAAACCTAAATTAATGTAAGTATACAATATCACAGTACTTTGTTTCCCGATACAAGTGCTGCTTCCCTCCGCTGAAGACTTATAATGTGGCCAGCCCAGTTAGGCGACTCTACCTATGTTTTTGTTTATAGGTCGGTATATGAGAAACCGCTAGGGGCGCTGCGATCGATTTGTAACCGATTCCCAACCACTTCCTGTGACCGCACCGGGCAAACCCCTAGCAAATCCCTCGAAACTTGAATATGACGTATTGTCACATGGATTCCCTTACCATATGATCGATTCGGCAAATTTATTTATTTATTTCAATATATTTCAAGAGGAATGCTCATTCAGCAAGTGCTGTTTTCTTTCAATGAGATCCTGCTACAATTAAAATCATGAAATACGACAAATACAAATGACGTTATAATCATAGTTGATGAATTTTTGAAGGGCAGTTGTTTATAAATACAGTTGTTATAACACCTCTGTGGCTGATTTATAATCTACAAGCTGTTAGTAAACACATGGGTCAATGCTGACAAACAGAAAAAAAATATAACCCAAGGCGATTGGTTGCATATGTGCAAAAATTTAAAGGTCACTTGTTGCCAAATATTATTTGAAAACAAACTGTGGTTCGTTTAACTTGCCGCCAGATGTTTTAATTTTTTAGCGGGTGTCCACGTTGTAAATTCGGTGCTTTGTATAACTTTACGAATACGTCCCTAGATAAGGACAGATGATCATTTGTCCATGAAGATATATGAAAACGCTTCAGCTAATTATCTGAAAGAACTTAGTCATGCAACTGATATTTGTATATCAATGCAGTCAAAATTATTGTAAACTATAAGATGAACTACCAATGTGCGTGGGATTATATTTGTCAAAAGTCAGTTATGAAATGTTATAGTTTTTTATTTTTTTTTATTTTGTTTTGTTTTCTTAGACTTTATTTATGTTTATGTCTTATGTTTTAGGCTTTATTTAATTATTGTCAACAAATGGTTTATGATTTTGGACGAAAGAGGTGTGTTTTTCGTTTAGTGGTTTGATGGTACATTTAGCATGTATAGGGGTTGTTTTGGTGCAGGCACTTTTGCACCTATGGTTGAGCTACTATTCATAGACGTCGGTGTGTGTTTTTCTGTCGGATTTAGATGAACGGGCTATATTATTAATTCTATGGCATTGCCGGCATATCAAAGGCTGCAGGTGTCAAGAGGCCTAGAATTCTCACACTTTACAGAACCTATCCTTTTTTCTTGCGCTAATAGATAGTCAGCATATTATCAAATAAGAGAGATTGGATATGATGCCAAGGCGTTCATACATAGATATGGGAATTAGTCGGTATTTATGTAGATGCTTTAATATGCATTTATTCGTCTCAGTTTAGAGACACTGCAGGGAGACAGAGTATCTCAATGTTTTGCGCTATCAAATGTAAACTAATTATACTGGTGAGATGTACTCAGCTGAACTCTCATTGGTGGGCTCATTAATATTCATGACAAACCGTCGCTGGTGCATATGCCCACTTCCCAAAAGGAGCGATGATAAGGTTAGCCGACCAATAAGAGTACAGGCGATTAAATGTGAGCCACTCGGGTCTTCTTGACCGACCGATCCCTGCACGGCACCCACGAGCAATTCAAAACATGCTGCTCTCATTTTCAACTGATGACTCAGGGAAGCGAGTTGATTTTTGGTCAGTCAGAAATACTTTAGTTAGGTCTGTAATCATGGAAGAGCTACATTAATTCGTTAAATTTCTGTCGTTAAGTAGGAAACAGATATTTTTATCCTCCCGATGCCGGCCTGCATGAGTTCCCTTTATCACGTGATCAGATCGACGTAATGGGAACTGTTGATTGGATACACTTCTTGATGTAATCTATGTGAGAATCCCTCTATTCCGTATCTTGCATAACGATGCTGCCAATCCATGAACTCAGTTTTAACTATTAAACTAACTGTGTGGATTAAGTGAAGTACTTTGCACATTAGCTATTAAATTGTTAATAGCAAATACCCGTGCAAGGTCTGAGGCGAACAAAACAATCCGTATGGTGGTATCAGAAATCCACCGGAAATCTAGAGATACACACAAATCGCGATACGCTATTAATATATGGATCCATTATATGCACGGTGTTATGCATAAACATCGTATTGAACCCAAGAGTTTGGACGGAGAATATTTCGGAGAAGTTATATGATAAGTAAAATAATTTTTATATGAAAATATGTTATGTTGAACATCACTATTCAAAATTGCCCTCCGATTTTTCTTGCGACATAATCGCACAATGTAAAAAGCTGGTGACACATTCCAACGTTTAATTGCATCCGATCATCGCGTCCGTGTAAAAATTTTGGACACTATATTTTCAAAAACACATGACACATACCTCGGGCAACGATTATCAGCTGCGATCAACGCATGCAAGCGTTTATCGCAGACCTTGAGTCCTGCTCGATTTTTGGGATGAACACATCCGTAAAACGCACAGGGGATTCCACATCATGACGGGGAGGCCCTCACTTCCATTACCAAAATATGAGTATTAAAGTACATTAAAGGGGAATAACTGCAGGGAAGCATCATCATATCTATAACACCCTGCATGCATTTTACTGTGTATCACTGAAAAATTGCAACAATGAATTTGATGCAATAAAAAGGGACATTTAAAGTGGAAGCGAAACAATTATTTGTGTGTGTGGGGGGGGGGGGGGTCCAATCCCACATTAATTTAATTAAAACATAATTATTTGTTAAATTTTACTGAAATATAATTTAGGTTTACAGGCATAAATCTTGATTTGAAAGGACAAAACGACTTATTGTCACCTGTCGACGCTTGTATGTGTCATGTGTTGCCTCATGGTTGCCTACCTTTGATCGCACATGAAAGACGGCTGCGACAAACTAAATGCGATAAACACTGGTTTGTGTGACCGTTGGACATGATTTTAGTCGCATGCGACTCGCTCATTTGTCAAACGCTCTGGATGCGGTACATGTGCATTCAAGCATAACAGGTCGTGTAAGGGGGGGGGGGGGGGAGGGGGGGTAGAACCCCTCTTCTTGCAATCCCGGTCACAGGAAGGCCTGCCAAACAATTCTTTCAAAGATCTCCCTTTTGAGAAGGGGATTATTTCGGGCCGGTGACCGCGAAATGTACAAATAACCCAGATAGAGCCCCCTGAGTAAAACCCTGTTCTGCCATCACACACTCTATGCCCATTGTGTTACCGGGCCCGAAGACACAAAGAAAAGAGGCGCCCGTGGGGGAGCAAATATTAAAATTAATATTCATGCACGTAATACGCAACTATTGCAAATAAAAGTGGGTAGAATCTCTGCGGACACACCTGGAGCAAATATATGTCGAAAATCACGGCAATCCGTACGGTGGTATCAGAGGAGATACGGAAAATTACAAAAATCGCCTTACGCGATTAATATATAGATATCCGACAATAAAATAATTCTGATTTATGTGTGCTTGTAAGAGTGGATGGCGTTTCAGTTAGTCTCAGTACCATACAAAAATATCTCACAGGAAAGGGTTATGAGAATTAAAGTATCTCATGCAGGAATGCATTATGTCAATTGGATTAACTAATGTAGAGTATTCTCTTTGGCTGAGATGGTGGAGTTCGGTAGTCTGTCAGGGTAGAGGTATCTGGAGGTTAGTGTTTCTTATTAGCTACCAAGCCAACAGACAAAACAAAAACGTGTGGCCATGAAACCTCTAGTTAAGAAAATAAACTTTAAACAGTTAGCAAATCACACATGCAGGTATGTCTTACATTATAGCGTATGGTACAGACTTTTTATACCTGAATTGCTGTCTGGTTTTGAAATAGAGACAATCATTAAGACCGTAACATTGCTGCTTGGAGAGCAAGGCTAGGGCCTCCTAGACTAAACCCTGCGCAACTATGACCCTTAAAAAGACAGGTCTTTCAGACCTGCCTCCCTGGTTAACAACGGAGAAATTCTACAGCCAGCGGACACCGTAATTATTAATTTCCATTGAAAGACACATTAAACTTGAATGAATCGAAAGTGATTTCTATACTAGTTAGCGATAACAGCGAATTTCCAGAAAATTGACAGGAATAATTATCCGGTTATATAGTTGTCCTGGGTTGGTGATTTTTGAAATTATGTCTATTCAATTTAGCTAAAACAGGAAATTTTCAAAAGCAATAGATTTGTAAAAAAACAACACTTTTAAGGATCGCAGACCATTCAATACTTAAAGGGGACTATTCCGATATCTATTAAATAATGATTATCATACAATCTTTTACAACAATCGGCTAAAAAAGCCATCCCACCCCTCGGCACCTTTGCTCTACGTTTCGGTTGTATTCAGGTGTTTATGACACTGGGGGGGGGGGGGGCAAAAGTAATCAATACACAGTCAACAGAGACATCTGGTGGCATATCAGATGTAGCAGCATTTTGCAAATGGCTTTTGAAACTAGTTTGTTACTTAAAGGTAAGATGGTGTCTCCGTTTGTCAACATTGTTGTGTTTACAAACAGCCTGCAGATAAACAGACTCTTACATAGAGTTAAGTTATATGTATCAGAGTTTTGTCCAAATGTACTTGTGCTCATAGTACTCGTTCTCATGGGTACTTTTTAAGTACTCAGTACTCGTAATCGAGTACATTTAAAAAATCACAAAAGTACTCGTATTTGTACTCAAGTACCTTGAAAGTACTCAGTACCCAAATGAGTAATTCATGAGTACTTTTTCGTATTTCATAATTCATTAAAATTTTTAAATAAACTTTAATCTCAATTTATAATATTAGTAATATTTTTTCATAGTTTATAATAATAAGAGTATATATAATATATAATATATATATAAAATGCCATATATAATTTTATTTATAGTAGTATGTTTTATATAAGGATTAGCTGCATTGATCAATTTATTTCAGTCTGCAAAGAATGTGGCAATAATTGTTTCATTAGCGAAAGGTGCTGATGGCAGCCAAATTTTAGACTAGTTTAGTTTAGCCAAGTTTTAGAGTAGTTGCTTTGATATTCTTGTAATTAGGTGACATTTAAAAAGCGAAACCCCACGAAGATCTGGCTGGTGTCTGTGATACTGGAAGAATTGTCAAACCCACTGGAAATTTGGAGGATGGCTGAGGGTCGTTTTCCGTTTCTAGTAAACCTTTCTTAAGAAATACCCAGTGCTGACGGCCTTATCTGACCCAGTGGAGAGAGTGTTTAGTGTCCCCGGGAAGATTCTCAGACCTGACAGGGCAAAAATGGGCGCCCGAACCCTATGAGACTCAGATGTTTCTTAAATGCAACTGCCACATATAATTTGAAATGCTTTGATATATTCTCATGTGTATATCTATAGTCTTTTTATATGTATTAGTTTCTGAACATTTCCTCCAGCATTTTGAATTTGCATAATATAACATTATGTTAATTGTATATCTTATCCTGGATAAGAAATATATTTGTGAGAACCTACGAGACCAGATGTTTGTTCAATGCAACTGTCTCCCATAATAAGTTAATGCTTTGGTATTTTTTCAAGTGTATATGGCCTGTTTTTATGCCCTAAAGTTTGCATTTTGCTTCAGTATTTTGATTAAGAATAACACAGCATTGTATATATTTTATATGTTGTCCTGGGTTTTCATTAATAAAAATATTTGCATCTCTCTGAGTCTATATTAACTAAATAATATTATTAAATAAGTTTGGTTACAAAAAGTAGTCATTACAGTACACATAAGTACATTGTATGTACTCGTTACTCGTACTCGAGTACTTTTGGATTAAAAAGTACTCATACTTGTACTCGAGCACTTTTACAGTACTCAGTACTCGTACTTGAGTACTTTAAAAGTAGTCGGACCCAACTCTGATATGTACGCAGATTTAACCAGGAACCACATACATTTACTAGAAAATTTAGGCGAATAGCTGTCTTGAATGAAGTTTTGTTTTGGTGTTAGCATTAAGGACAGGCCCTTCTGTATTAATGCGAAGTATTTCATGTTTCAATTCTTTGATTATTCTTTTAATTTGTCCCTACTCCATAAAATCGTCACAAAAAAAATGAACACAATAACAGCGAAATCAACTAATCAAACTTTTAACCAAGCCTGCCTTTATGTTCAATTTCTTTTTTATATGTGGTGAAAAGCTGGAAGAATTGCAGCTTTTGTATCTGAGTTATACACAATAGATCAATTGAAGTAGTTCATGTTCCAATTCTTGGAAAACTGGTCGGAGCCGAGTACAGACAAAAGCTGAAGATGGAAAAAGAAAGCCCCGTCCGTGACATCCCCTGTTTAAGTATACCACGACCATTCATTCAGCTTCGTGATGTAATACCTCTAAATGACTTATTATTGTATGGGCTCTTTAATTACCAGTTTTGACTTTTACAGGATCATCTCTGCACTCCTTGCCCCCTTGTATTATAATTACTTGGAGTGTCATGCTCTCTCAATCTGATTGACCTAACCACCACACCCCATATGCTCCTAAGTTGACTTAATTATGCTTATGAGCCCCATGTTGTTTATGGCTTACTCCTGTATCGTACGTATATCCTGGCTCTGTGATGAATTTATAAGCTTGTTTATTTACAAGCTGTTGATAAACATGGTAAAAATGTTACTAACATATCACTTGTTGCAAAACTCATATGACCTGTACTAAGTGTCCTTGTTGAATGTGTATAAATAATTTTTGGCGGGCTTCCCGCATTTTATCAACAGGTGGATATTGTTACGGGATGACATAAAAGCGGACCGAACTGTCTCACTAGTGAGGCTTGCTTTACTAGCGAAGCGGTTTATACGCCGGACTTGTGCGCCAACAACATGGGTTCAAATCCGGGATCGGCCCAGTATTTTACCCCGGAGTAAATTGTCTTCGTATCGAAATAGGGGCTCGTCCAACGTGAAGGTAAAACTTTGTGGCCCAGGGAATAAGCTCACCATAGTATAACTCCTGGGATAATTAAGGCAGTTCTGATAGCAGAACGCTCTTAAGAGGGGATGAGTAACGGGGTGACATAAAAGCGGACCCAGCTGTCACGCTAGCGAAGCTTGCTTTCTTAGCGAAGCGGTTGGTACGCCGGACATTTGCGCCACCGACATGGGTTCGACTCCCGGATCGGCCCAGTATTTTCCACTGAAAACGGGCAATCGTGATGAGTATATAGTGATTGAAAAATTACACCAAACCAGTCAGGTCATATACTGTTGTTAATGATATATTATTAATACATTATAGGATCATGTATTTGTTTAAATACTTTTAATTTACAATTACTCTGAAAAAATGGCTCCTATGTCGTTAAAGGTTTTAATAGAATTTCCTCACTATTGTACTGTACCAGTAGAAAAACAGTAAACTTTAATATTTCTATCCCGCCAGGTGTCTGCTCCTTCTCTTCTATGTGTTCTGTCTCTCTTTGTATCTCTTTGTCTCTATCTTTCTCTCAGTGTGTCTCTTTTTTTTCTGCTTCTCTCTCAGAGTCTCTCTTTGTGTCTGCCTCTGTCTCAGTGTTTCTCTTTGTCTCTGCCTCTTTCTCAGTGATTGTCTCTCTTTGTCTCTGCCTCTCTCTCAGTGTCTCTCAGTGTCTCTCTTTGTCTCTGCCTCTCTCTCAGTGTCTCTCTTTGTCTCTGCCTCTCTCTCAGTGTCTCTCAGTGTCTCTCTTTGTCCCTGCCTCTCTCTCAGTGTCTCTCTTTGTCTCTGCCTCTCTCTCAGTGTCTCTCTTTGTCTCTGCCTCTCTCTCAGTGTCTCTCTTTGCCTCTGCCTCTCCCTCAGTGTCTCTCTTTGTCCCTGCCTCTCTCTCAGTGTCTCTCTTAGTCTCTCCCTGATGCTATCTCTGTCAATCAGTTTGTCTCTCCCTGATTCTATCTCTATCGATCAGTTTGTCTCTCCCTAATTCTATCTCTGTCAATCAGTTTGTCTCTTCCTGCCTCTTTCCCTGTCTTTAAGTTTGTCTCTACCAGTATCTGTCTCTGTCTCTCAGCTTGTCTTTACGATTATCCATCAGTGTCTCTCAGTTAGTTTTTGCCTGCCTCTATCTCTCAGTTAGTTTCTACCGGTCTGTATCTGTCTGTCTGTTAGTCTCTGCCTGCCTCTTCCTCTGTCACTCAGTTTGCCTCTACCAGTATTTATCTCTGTACCTGACTCTCACTGTCTCTATCTCTATCTCTAAGTTATTCTGTCCTTGAATCTATCTCTGTCTCTCAGTTAGTCTCTCCTTGCTTTTTCTCTGTCTCTCAGTTGGCCTGTCCCTCTCTCTATCGCTGTCTCTCAGTTTGTCCTTCCCTGTCTCAATCTCTGTCTCTCAGTTAGTCTGTCCCTAATTCTATCTCTGTCTTTCAGTTAGTCAGTCCCTGCCTCTATCCCGGTCTCTCAGTTTGTCTCTCCCTGTCTCTATCTCTATCTCCCAGTTATTCTGTCCCTGAATCTATCTCTGTCTCTCAGTTAGTCTCTGCCTGCCTATATCCTATTTTCTCAGTAAATCTCTCCCTGCCTCTATCTCTGTCTCTCAGTAAGTCTCTCCCTAACTCTATCTCTGTCTCTCAGTTAGTCTCTGCCTGTTATCATTTTCTCTCAGTTAGTCTCTCCCTGTTTCCTTCTCTTTCTCTCAGTTAGTCTCTCCCTGTTTTTTTTCCTCTGTCAGTTATTCTCTGCCTGCCTCTATCTCGTTTCCTCATTTAGTCTCTTCCTGCTTCTCTCTCTTTCTCTCAGTTAGTCTGTCCCTGCTTTTTTCTTTGTCTCTCAGTTAGTCTGTCCCTCTCTCTATCGCTGTGTCTCAGATTGTCCTTCCCTGTCTCAATCTCTGTCTCTCAGTTAGTCTGTCCCTAATTCTATCTCTGTCTTTCAGTTTGTCTCTCCCTGTCTGTATCTCTGTCTCTCAGTCAAAGTTGGGTCCGAGTACATTTAAAGTACTCGAGCATGAGTACTGAGTACCTCTAAAGTACTCGAGTACAAGTATCAGTACGTTTACACTTTTTTTCTAAAGGACTCCAGTATGAGAACTGGGAACTCAAAATGTACTCATGAGTACTTAAATGAGTACTTTTTGTAATCAAACTTATTAAATTATGTTATTAAGTTTATATAAACTCACAATGTTACATTTTTTTTATTAATGAAAATCCAGGACAAAATATAAAAAATGTACAATGTTGTGTTATTCTTAATCATAATACTGAAGCGAAATACAAACTTTAGGGAATATAAACAGGCCATATACACCTGAAAATATATCAAAGGATTAATTTATTATAGTAGACGGTCGGATTGAAGAAACATCTGGTCTTGTAGGTTCTCAAAATATATTTCTTATCCAGGACAAGATATACAGTTTACATATTATTGCATTATGCAAATTCAAAATACTAGTGGAGATGTTCAGAAACTTAAACATATAAAAAGTGATATCAAAGTTATATTGTTAAAGGAAATCTCACTAAAATTGTATAAAGCATACAACCATATATTAAACATATGCTGTCATATAATAATAACAATGATAACAATAATAATAACAATAATGATTATCATTTATATAATCTCAACATATGAAATATATGTGGCTGTAGGCTTTTAAATATATATTTAATGAGAACCGATATATGTGAAAATGATATACAACAAAATAATTGACAGCCTGACCGTGTCATTCAAGGACAACAAGGAATGAGACGATAGTAATATGTAATATTTATAAATTATTACAGGTTTTCAAAGTAAGTAAAGGTAATATTACTATTGATAGAAAAGAAATTTGAACTAGTTATAGTAACAGTACCCCAAGTAATAGAATAACAGCTACTACTTTTCCATTAAAACTACAAGACTAACACATCTAATGAATAGAATGTTTGTTTGATAAGGTTGATACAGGAGAATAGTGTAGTGTGATTAGTTAAATGTTATGTGCTTTCATGGTCCAGTGGGCACTTAAGAGAAGGCTTTGGCTTGAGCTTAACCCCTTGATCTCTTTGTTGATTCATTAAGCAGGCTTGGTCATTAAACATTGTCCGTTGTGAGTGTACACAGTATGTTGGGCAGGTAATTGTCAAATGATAGTAGAATTTGATGCTGCAGCCTATGTACTTACGGGATGTATGGTCTGATAGTCACAGCGTTTCATCAGTTGTGCCACAGATTGTGAATACAGCTTATCACAAACTGCAATTCCCACTGAAAATCTACTGAAAAACTACTCGAGTACAAGTACGAGTACTTTTGTGATTTTTAAAAGCACTCCTCGAGTGTGAGTACTGAGTACACAAAAAAAGTACTCATGAGTAAGAGTACTATGCGTTCGAGTACTTTTAGACCCAACTCTGCTCTCACTTAGTTTCTCCCTCTCTGCACCTCTTTCTCATAGTCATTCAAAGCCTCTATCTCTGTCTCTCAGTTCGCCTCAGTTAGCCTTTCTGTTCTTTATTTTGTGTGATATTAACCCTTGTCGCTTTCTCCCTGTCCTTCAATTAGAAGGGTGGACCAGTATTGCCAGAGATTCAGGAGATTTTTTTCGAAGTGAACGGCACGTCTCTGCATTAAAGTCTCTTAAAATAATCTAACTGCATTCCTACAAGTCTGGGCCTTACCACTTACCCGTGACGACATTCACGATGGTATTTTAGAACATGTCCTTTTAGCCTTTCGCTGCCTGTCCCGTTACTGCATAGCGTCGTTGAATCAAATGGTAATGGAACTGCTTGCTCAATTGTTGATTTAAAAGCAGACGGCAGTTGTTTGAATGATTGTGACAGATGCTTTTCTGCCTGGGTTTAGAACTATCAGACAGGTTCCTTTCAGATGAAGACATATCATCAGACAGCCGATTTAAGCTAATGAACCCCAAGCTAACGCCGGGAACGTAATATACATAACAGGCCATCTGGTAAATGTCACGGCGGTTCTCGAAAACTCTCGCGAGATCAGAATGGACAGCCAATACACAAACGACATGTTTCTGTCTCGGGGGATATCTCACCAAGTAAAATATATCTGTTGTTCTTTGCAGTCAAATTAGTTTATCTTATTTCAAATGGAAAGGGAAATTTAATTCTGATATATCTTTTCACGGCAATCCCAGCGATGCTGTTTACGAGGTCATTCGCTTTTGTTTCAAGGCCAGAGGCAACACAGAATACCTACTTTTGTCCGATGACGTCATTTGCAACGACGTCATGCATTATGACCTTTTTGATCACACCATATGGTAGAATAAAATGGCCCCGAAAATTGCACCATATTTATTTAACAAATGTGACTAAATTTTCATTCTCTATTGCCGTGGTTCACATAATTTGCTGCTTTTGTAACATACTGGACAGAAATATCAGCATTTAATATTTATTGCTAAAAAATGGGCTCCACTAGGTAGGACGGACTATAAGTATTGCACATTAAAATTGTAAGCCATATTCATACAGTATTTAACTAAATTTAAATAAAGATGCGTTTTTATTTTTCACATGGAAAATAATGAGTACCTTCAATACTGCTTTGATTTTACAAGCCTTCTTTAGTATCGGTACGCTTGCTGTTGAAATGTCTTGTTATCCAAATATTGCATCCTGTATGAATCCTGAATAGATTTGAGTTGAAATTTAATACTTTGTCCAACATATTGAATTTCAATTGAATTTCCCTTTAAATTTGATTTGGAATTGGAAAATGTAAACTGGTCCTATGCCTAATAAGAACAATGTTAAAAGTTTAATTGAAAAAGAAAAAAAAAACAGTTATTCCGTCAAATGACGTCATTGACGGGGAACTTGAAGTTGAGTTCAAGATTAAGGGATAGCATTTTCGCATTGCCTCTTTTATAGTAAAAACATCATGCAAAGTTAACTGTTTTTTTTTTTTGCTTTTTAACAGGCATAACAAAAAAGTTGCAAACAAATTTTCTTTAAAAGGTGAGGAGTTAGGGTTGATTACATATGAATCTTGATAAGATGCTACTACATAGAACCCGATGCCACCTACAGTGAAACTTTCACCCGTATAAGCAAAAATCGTGTAGAACAATCCAAAAAATACACGTAGATATTCAGTGACCCCTCATGATCAAATATCTATATTTTATACAAATATGCGAACAAGTTAACTCTTGTCGCTAGAAGTCTCTTTGTGGTAGATGTAAGCGGGATGAATTCTCACTATGGGTTTCACGAGTCTCCGTAACTGGGACTACGAAAATACTACTTTACAAACAAAGAACCACTGCTATTTCACTGAAGTTTCCAATCTGTTTGTTTTGTTCTTTAAAACAGGAAGTTGCTTTTTCCTAACTCGAATGTAAATTTAGTCTTTCTCGTCGTAGAGCTAAAGAAGGCCTTTTGAAGATTTCTTTTCACAATTATCACTTTTAAACAGGTTCAGCCAGTAATTTTAGAAGCTTTGTTAATTTTGCCACGTTCTTGTTTGTACTTTCCTCAAGTGACTGTAAATATGCAGAAATAACCTTCCCCAGACAGAGTAGGTTATATTTACTTATTTAAGGGAAAATGCAAACTAGCAGACAGAATACTTCTTTATTTGTACATCTCAAAACATTGACATATTGACGCTTAACTTTTATTTCTTGAGGTAAAATACAAAAATGATATAACAAAAGTTCAGAAATACACGCCTGTCTCCTGTCCATGTTTAAAAGGTGTACTTACTTAATGTGTAGAGCATCTCGGTATGTCTTACACTTTACTATTGACCAACCGCAGTTATAGCTAAACGGATACTTGAAAATTACTAGTGTTTTATATGAACTGGGATTAAATCTTGTCGATCCTTCTCTCCTTCAATCCTGTTCCTACCATAATGTACTTTGCTGTATAAATAACATTCTTAGCGAACATGTTATTTTTTATATGCCGTGAAACGTTGGCTTCAGGTTGATCGCCTATGTTAAAAGTAATATTTATTTACGTGGATTGTACAAATAGTTATTTTTACTAATCAAGGCAGTCTTCATGGCTCAGGTGGGCGCGTTCGGTAGTGTCTAGAGGTGGAGGAAACCAGTAAGAACCCCGGATGAAAAAAGTCTGGCCTTGAATGGGCCACTTCAACCTATATACTCTCATAGCCACACCCAGGATCGAACCCGGGTCGCGCCAGCGGAGAGAGCCTACGTTTTACTTCTCTTCTGTAGCGGTCTCATGGCCGCCTTATGTTGACTAAACATAAAATAAAAACATTCATTTTCCTGAAATCTTATTTTTAGCCTAGTTCCTTGATAATGTGCTGCGATTTTACAATTATTGCAAAGTTCATTTTACTAAATATTTTTTGGCTTTTATACTTGGAGACTACTCCGAACGAATTCTCACCAAACAAGCAAGTTATCACTGTAAATAACATGTACTTGTTGAAATGTTAAGCCCATACACATTCAGCAGCTAGCCAACAATCATACCATTTTTAACGTGTTTTCAACGGCATCATGTTTTTACAAAAAGCCATTTCGCCTTGCTTAGGAAATTGTCAGGAGTCGCGGGTTCTGACAATCGCATCGAGCAGAATAAGCATCATAAGTTACATCAGCGACATTAAATATCACACTCGTATACGTATAGATTGACAGGCAGGGTCATATATCAGAGACGTATCATAACTCAGAGCTCTATATATAGCTGTTTTATTTCTTCCATTTAGACGCAGGAAGCCAGCGTCATGAAGACGGCTTTAGTGTTGTTGGGCGATCTACCAGCTCCAAGCGAGTTATGGTGATACAACATTCAGTGAAGGATAATATCAAAGAGTCTGAAAATGGTGACTGACATAGAAGGTTTAGTCAGGTGATAACCAATAAAGTTCTATATTGATTTTTCAAGCTTTTCATCAACAGTAAATCCTGTTCTCATCCTCTATGCATTGGGCATTTGAACCACAAAGAGGTGCGCTTAATCGACTAACACCCTAATGCTAACTAGAAGAGGACTTGTCACTGCTAAAGCCGCTAAATCGATGGCAACGTCACTCACTTGTAAATTACCACCATGCTAATAATAGTCTACAGATATAAACCTTAACTCGGATTACACGTCCTCGGAATTGAATGCTTCAAGGCCACTAATAGCCAGTATAAATATTCTTCAGTGAGATAAATAAAAAGGGAATACATGCATCTGTAAACGGATGAAGGATACCTCTATTGAAGGAATCTGACAATGGAAATAGTTTACAATCTGTGACTGTGATTTTTAAATTGGTTCATTGTCCTTGTACATTACTTATGCAAATTCTCATTTTGTGAATATGCTAGAACCTACCAGATAATTGACTTATGATATACCGTCGATAATATATTAATCACAAGCTCTGTCAGTCATATGAGCTTCTTATCAGTTACAGACCTTATTGTTCTAAAACAAAATTAAATTGTTGGATAGACTTCCTACTATATACCACCTCTTACCAGCTTAGCCATTTTTCCCAAAACACTTCGACGTCAATCGTTTATCACGGATAAAACTACAAGCGTGTTAAACACTGTTTCCCCAAATATCCCAGAAATTCAGCATACCAGTATTCGAGACATGCGCCTGAATAATTCTCCCATTCTTTGTGCAACGAAGACGGTTTTCGACTTCCATACAAGTAACACCTGTTCATGCACACTACGTTGATGCGAACACAGTATTTATGAATTCAGCATTGAAAGTACCTCTCGATCACGTTTTACCGATGCGATCGAACTGAGATGCGGATGAAGTGCGAATAAAGGGTAACAGAACGTGTATCTGATGGTAGTGAAACGGTATTAGATATTACGTACACAGTAAAAATGGGAGCAGTGTGAACACGGCTTAAGTTTCTTGACTGTTATCTTTCCCGTTTGCGTATTAAAATCTATCTTTATCCAAACTCTTTGTGAAATCCGGTTGTAACGATGAATATGTTTAATGGTTCGCGACCTGTTTCCTTCGCTGTTGTTCATAAGGACCGTAATCAGACTAATCGGCCATGATAGTTGGAACCCTTTATTGCTGGAGGTTGTAATACGCACATTGGTTAGGCAATACTTACGGTATGGTAGTAATATAAACAATATATATATATATATATATATATATATATATATATATATATATATATATATACATAAAGTAAATACCCCAGTACTTTAGCGTGAATAAGCTTTCGTCATGAGCAAGTGTGACGATGCATTTAACTGGAATCGGTTTGCTGGCTGCAATAGAAGTTGGTCCATCTGGAAGCTGAGACAATAACAAGAAGAGAAGGCAAGAAGAGACAAGGTAGTAAAAGCACTGAAACCAACACTTCTGAACGTGCGGGTCGGGAGGTATATTCGCTCAAAATTAAAAGCAGTCAGAGCCCGCATGCTTACCTCCGCCAATTCACCAGAATGTCCTTTCTCACAACTTTAAAGAACCATGGCCATCCACGTTACCTTCAAGATTTAATTAGTTAATCCTCGGGATTTTCTGTGTAAACTTGTTACTACGATAACTGACTAGATGTATGCAATCGCAAAGTGATCACTTGAAGATTCCCCCCTCCCCAAACCCAGGCCGGCAACCGAACGATTCTGACGAATCAGCTATAGAGGGAACGACCTGGAGAATTAAATTAAGAAAAAAAATAGGTAGGCCTATCAGGTGAATCTAAGGTTTCATCTATGATTAATATTGTGCCCAATTATCCGCTTTTGAAAGTTAGCCATTATGCAGATCTAGACACAATGATAGAAGAAAAAGAAAATTGAAATCGTTGGTTTTGTTCCCGGGGGACATAACCAAGTCCATACTCATTTTTTACCTAAATATGAATATGAAATATGAACTCATCAGACCCTTTAAGCCTACAAGTCCAGCCAAGACAAAACAATACCTCTTTGGTGAGAGGTGGAATGAATTACTTATAATTATTGTAGTAGGAATGTTTGTAAAATAGGTGGTATTAATATGATGTAACATTTACAACATGAAAAATGTGCCTCGTGCTAGTCGAATGCCAGATGGGTATGTCCTGTAGATATTAATACAACGTGTCTGCTAACCAACAATTCATCCTTATTTCTAGCTCATTTTTAACCTTATTTCCACTGTTCAATTTCGTTGTTCCTGTGTAATGAATCTTCATCTTACAAGATATTGTATTTATTTGTCGTATTTGTCCAGTATCGTCATTAATATCTTTCAGCGAAAGGCAATCAGAGGTACATGATTAAATGCCGCGCGTTATCAGGTCGTTTTTATTACATTTAGCTGTCACACTATCACTGGCTTAGTACTTCTCTTAATGATACAATGTTAATGATGACAAAACTTAATCTCCTTAAAAACTTCATTATGTAATGTCTATATTTAAATTGTGTAAGTCATTTATGTATGACTAACATTATTCCGGTTGTTGGTAAAAAAAACATTCACGGTAACAAGTCATATGGTATCTTCATTCTTAATGTAATTTTGACAATTAATAAGCCCTATTATGTTCGTCTACATTGATATGGAGAGAGGCAGAAAAGCAATCATAGGTATAGTCCAATGTCAGAAAAGGAAATTCTGGTTTTTACCATACAGTGACAAATTAATTACATTAAGCAAAATTTATTTTTTTTTGCAGAAAGAGTAAATAATTGCAAAATATAAGATATACATTTATAGAACCGATCAGTGGTGTTAATATGTGATTTCTTTGGGAAAGGCATTTACTTGCAATTATGGTAAGCCGCGAAGAAAAAACCTAAAGGGAAAATTTAATTTATCTTCTGGCATTTTGCCGGTAAAGACAAAAGGAAAAAAGTAAATATCAATACAAGTTTACGAAAGTTAATGAAGAGTAGGCCGGGACAAAAGAAGATACAAATTTCCTTTCAACTTACTTGCTTCAGAAAGTTTCTTTCACAGGAAAATAATAATTCAACTGTTCGTGGAAAGACAAACATTATGCCGCTGTTTCTTCGCAATTTTAGAAGCTAATCTTCCAAACAACCTAGATTTGTGAGACAGATAAAACATTAATAATTTTTGTCGGTGGCTTTTCTAACTGATCCAGTGAGAGACTGTGTCTATAAAAAGCGTACTACTTTTTTCGATCGCTTTTTTCGCTCTCGTTGGTCTGACTGACTGAAAGTGAGTGGGTCCTGCACAGCTAAACAGTAAAACGCCCGGCTCTCACCGCTAGCGCGCTGTTCAATCCCAGGTGCTGCCATGAGAGTGGGATGTTGTGGCCCATCAAAAGTCGGTGGTTCTGTTCGGTTTCTCTAGCTTCCTCTACCTCTCTACCTACAATCTTTAACTCTAAAAGTATCTTCTACTTTCCCCTTAAATATGTAACGGTATACTGACTCAATCTGTCGACCTTTGTCCTTGCTTAGAGAGCTATTGCGGGTCGGATTTTCCGAAGAACTGTGACTGGTGCGAACGTCGACTTCACTTTCGGTCAGTTTTTCGTTGGTCTGATACTACCCGTTCTGGCAAATGCCCCTTTCACACATTCACGTTTGATCGTACGTTTGGCCTCGTTTCGCAACGTTCTCGGAGAACGTGGCTGGTCGTGGAGGTTGGAAATGGTCGCCGCCGACGTACGCTCATTGTTCGTCCATTGTACGTTGTCAGTACGTTCGACTTACGACTGGATCGCGAAATAAAACGTGCGATCCCCGTACGCTTTTAGTACGTCCACAACGCCCCCTGTACGATATTCTTACGTTGTTAATACGCTTACTGCGACCATTTTACGCTGTATCACGTCAACCTTACGATCGATTTACGTGTGTACTACGTGTTTCGCGATCTTAGGACGCTCAGTGAGCGTTGTTTGCGTCTTTTGTACGACTCGAGTACCAAGTATACATAAACCCCGGTAGTTTTGAGTAGCTTTCATTTCCAGTCTGACTTCCGATGAGTGAACATCATACCAGCTATTGCAAGACACATGTTGGTGGCAATATATGTTGCCATTCTGAATGATTTGATTGCTGCAAAAGAAAACGCCTTGGCTGTTTTGGCGGAGGAGATGCGGGACGATGGGGAAACGGCGCGAGAGATGGGTGAGGCCTTGGCTGCAAACCAGAATTCTCTTCGGCCAGTACGAGCAGCTGATGATGGAGTTGGAGATGGCTGACAATGCCAGCTTCAAGAACTTTCTTCGCCTCGAACCGCAAATGTTCTATGAACTGCTGGAAAGAGTTGGTCTTCGCATTCAACGTCAAGACATCTTCTGGAGGAAAGCACTGTCTCAAGGCTTTGCATGAAGCTAGTCTGCACCCTCAGGTTCTTGGCCACTGGCTGCACATACAAGTCTCTGATGTACAACTTCCGAGTGGCGCACAACACCCTTGCTCGGTTCATATCGGAGGCAATTATTTCGGAATATGCTGATGAAGTCCTCGCCACACCTACCACCATCCAGGGTTGGCTGGGCATTGCTGAACTTTTCTCCAGAAGATGTAATTTTCACTACTGCCTTGGAGCTATAGACGGCAAACGTATCGCAATCTGGTGTCCTTCGAGATGCAGATCAACATATTACAACTATAAGAGCGTCAATTCCATTGTTTTGATGGCCCTTGATGATGCGGACTAATATTCATTTTGGTTGATGTTGGTGCCAATGAATCACGTTCGGACAGTCAGATATTCGGGACCTGCGAACTCAAGACTTCAACAGAGGATGGTACTATTGTTTTCCCTCCACCCACACCACTACCAGGAGATAACTAGGATCTACCCGATTTTATTATCGGAGATGATGCTTTCCTTTTGAGGACCTGGGATTATGAAACCCTACTGTCGAAATCTCACAGATGAAGAGCGGATATTTAATTACAAGCGTTTAAGAGCCAGAAAAGTGGTTGAGAACGCCTTTGGAATATTAGTGCAACGATTTGCCTGTTTGTTGACTACTCTAAAACTGTCTCCAAGGAATGTGGAAAGCGTGACTCTGACTTGTGTTTGCCTGCACAATGTAATGCGGAGACGCTATCCTGCTATGCAAAATGCTCTCTTACGCAGCGAGGACCTGCAAGGTATACCTGGTGCCTGACGTCAAGGACAAAACTTAAATGTGAACTTTCAACCAGGCCGTGGCAACAGTGCAACAAATGTAGCAAAATGTGAGGGATTATTTATCAAGGTATTACTCGCATCCTGTAAGAGCTGTGCCATGGCAGGCTGCAAGTGTTTTCCCAGAACGATAAATTTTTTTAAAGCTACATTTCAGTGCATAACAAGAGACACTAAGCAATAATAATTGTATGTTGAAACGTGGTTTTGTAAAATTGCAATGAATGCAAAAAATTGGAAGTTGTTTAAAATGTTTATAATTTTGTGATATATTATTATTAAAAGTTGTTTGTGCATTTGCCTTTTCAATAGAAATTATTACTTTATTATATGCCTTGTCCCATAGTCTAAAAATGTAGTCTGAAAAAAGTAAATATAAAATATAAAAATTACACATTTATTTCTACATACACCCAATAGTTCAACAGTTAGTACAGGATTAGAATACCTTATTGGTAAAATCGAAAATAATACATTTGCTACCGCCCGTATAATACGAAATGTAATTTCTCACAGTTATTTGATATACACATGCCAATTAATCTTAGTTATTCATGTTCCCCATGGTATGCTTACATCCTTAATGTTATTTTAAATGAGAGGGTCTTGCCTATATCTGGCAACTGTCACACCAGTGAAGAGTGTTATACAGTGTGAACCATCTGATAAAAAAGAAAGAAAGAAAATAGTATATTAATATTTATTATTTTAAACTATTTATTATTTTATTTTATTTATTTTAAACTACAATAAACTATAAAATTTCTGGGTATTGTGGAATAAGGAATTGGGACCAAGTTTATGATTCATTTTGTTACGCTTCGATATTTGGACTTAACTTTTTATTGAAATACAAAATTAGATTTAATAAAAAAATGACGCACTGAGAACGTCGAGATGACGTGGTAAGAACGTGCTGAAAACGTACAACAGACGCCATGGACGTACACAGAACTTAATTGGGACTTCTTGGACGTAAAGAGAACGTATGCAAAACGCCAAGGATGCGCTGATGATGTAATAAAGGCGCACAATGAACGTAGTATGGACGTACAATTGACTCAGTCAAGAATTGATGGCGACCACCTGTGTTCTATGTACGTCCTTAAAGTCGCACGTCCTTTGTACGTCCACTACTTTTTTATTCGTTGCATACGTTCTGAAGTGTCTGTGACCGATGGAATGTATTACCGTTGCGTGAATAGCGTATTAGAACAGGATATTGACAGATATTATTATAATTCCATGTGAGAACATATATTTCATGTATACCTAATGTGCCTGGCAAAATAATGGGCCCCTTTAGGAATTTAAGATTTCATGTATTATATGCACCCAAGCAAACTATGCTAATTAGAAAAGCTCTCAGTTTCAATCAAAACCTGTTGGCTGTCTAATAAAACACCACACGATGCGCTTCATATTTGCGCTGATAAATACATACAGTTCTAAATTCCATTACGAAGTTGTGTGCTAGTCAAAACGTCTTTGTAGTATACGACGGAAGCCATCACCAGTTCCAGTTCTGCTTGCCGGTATACTGGTGCACAGAGACAAAATCCTACTGTAATATGTAGATGAGGTCATCCCGTGGGGGTTCCTCCGGCTTCTAATTGAAAGATACAGGCCTATTGGCCCCCACACTGTCTCTCACCCTGAGACTGTCCTTTGATTACTCTCACATAATATTTCCGTGGCCCGTAACTCTGACCTCGCAACAAACTGAAAGCACTAATGGGGGCTGGCATTTTGCCTACACTAAATCGCGGATGTCGCAAGCCGCATCTTGTAATTACATTTATGACGCTGGTAAATTTATCTTTTTAATTATAAACATTTAAATTTAAATAGCCCTTAGTTGCTCTAAGGCAGAGTTCTACACGAATCCCCAACGGAAGATAGTATAGTACTGAGGCAAACTGTCAAACATACAAACAGACCGATGAACAGAACGACAAACTGGCAACAGATAATTGGGGCCAAAATAATCTGTCTAATCTGACTTTTTATTTTTATTAAGGGTACATATTCCGTTATCTGACGTCTATATAAACTAACAGTAATCCCTTGTACCTAATAAAAATAGGTAAAAAACGCCGACATCACTTCACACAGGATGTTAATTTGAATTATATCCATGTTTTTATAAAATATGGAGGGCCCGCCATGATAATCCAAACACATTCAACAAGGACATGTGGAGGGAAGTTAGACTTAGGAGACTTTTGCAAAGGGCGTTTTTTCTCAACTAGTTACCGAGAGTTGAACGTGAGGTAACAAGGTTTTTCCGTTTGTCCACATTGTTACGTTTACTAACAACTTGCATATAAACTAGCTCATACAGGAATTACTTGGAGTTCATTAATATGGCACCGTAAGCCGGATATCGCTAACATTTTACAGAAAAGGTGGGTGATTCAGACATAGACTTCATGACCTGTAGCTCTGTCTGTTATAAAAAAAACGTGGAAAGGTTTATAGGTATAGAACTTCAGATGATTACGATTTACACAGGTGTTCCCGGGAAAGTGATTGGTAATCTAATAATACGAGTCTACCTATGTATTGAAAATCCCTAAAATATAGCACGGCGGATCTATATGAACAGATGTGGCATTGTAATTTTCTTATAGATCCCAGGGGTTTCTGTTTGGCGGCCTTTCTCAGAGTATTCATATAAAATCTGACTCGTTCATTGAAAGGATTTATAATGCGTCTACATTTGAAGAAAAATAATCAGATGTTTTCGTGTCATATGAAGAAATATGGAGGTGTATTGAAAAGATTTTGGTTATATTTGTCTTAATAAAATTCTGGTTTAAAAGGACCGAATTTTTATGGGTATTACAAGCTTGTCCTGTATTTTGTTTGGATCATGTCATTTATTCATTGCTGCGTTGTAGTTCTGATGATATAAGATTTACATTTTTGTGTTTCTTTTTCCCAAAAGGAACGAACGCCGCCTTCGTTTTTCCTTTCTAAGGAAAATTGCAGCGTAATAAGAAATACATTATCCCAACTATGAACTTTATAAATTTTACATGGATTGTACGAGTAGTTACTTTAACTAGTCGAGGGACTCTCCATGGAGGAACCCGAAGAATCCGGGAGAGAAACCACGAGCCTTGGACGGGTCCCAAACAACTAGTCAGGTCTCTTAGATCCACATTTTTGAAGACTGAGAATTAATATGCCAGATAAAAGCACCAAACTTTTCCATGTGTTATTCATGGCCTGAACCTTCATTTTTTTTATAGGAGCCTCTTCCACGGGCTGCATTATGGCAGACATCTTGGAATCAAAGATGGCCGTCACCTGGAAACATGAATGCTATCTCCACCTGCCATGCCTGCCAGAGACTCTTCAGTCATACCTGCCACATGAAACATATAATATAATCATACGCACGCAATCGAACATTGCCGTGGTCTTGACCATGGTCACAGGATCTTCTTTACAGCTATTCAACTTAAACATTTTCAAATTATATGGCAATCACTTTAAGTCTGGATTTTTCCTGTTAAGCACCAACCTAAAAAAAGGCAAACATTTTTAACAGCACGGCACTGATTGGAGATTTTTCTTTTTCATTATATTTGATTAACATGTTATAAACACTATAATTAGTATATTTGTGACAATTTCCCCAGAATATTTATAATTGTGTACCAAGATTGTTAGCCTATGTGGCATACAAGCAGAGATGTTTGCAATGACAGATTTTTCATGGAGGCTCTCTTTGAATCCAAGATGGCCGCCTTTGTCCTAAATCAGAAAGGGGCTCCTACAAGATTGCTTTCATAAGTTATCTAGAATTCGATATATAAGCAGTTGAACATTTTTACATTGCGGCCATATTGGATTCCAAGATGGCTGCTGTAATGCATCGTGAGGATGTGGGTCCTATTAAAATTTAAGTTAATGAATAAGACATGGGAAACGTTTAGCGCTTTTATCCGGGATCGAACTAGGTTCACAAGTTGAGAGAACGGAGCGTTTGACCCATCGAAATATGCAGCTAGTACAGGCAGAATTTAAGCTATTTCTGTGTGTGATTTAGACAAAGCCTGTGTCTGGGTGAGCGATGTAGTCATAAACGAGTGACCTATTCCAAAGACAGCTCTGGCTCTTTATCAAAACTCTTCAGATAGCTAGCCGCACTCTGCATAGCAGCGCAATCCCACAATGCTTCACGCTTGTACTCTTTGACAAAACGTTCTCAAAGTTCTCGTATTACTGAAAGCTAGGCGAAAGGTAGACTATATACTTTCAAAAAGAATATTACATTTTGACTTGAAGTAAGAACCGGACAAGAAAACAAGATTTGTTAAGGGTACAGTTGCGTAACAGAGACGGTAAAGTAAAATTACATTTGGGTATCAACTAATATACAGAAATATGAAAGCCTGAGGCGTCTCATTGGTCAAATAACACTCTGAGTCCTTTTGTGTGGTCATTTATAGTAGGATTAATAAAAAGTATTTTTTTTTTTCGAATTCCGTGTTTCGTCTGTTTATATATCTGGGTGAAGAATATATTTCTTGAATCAACATGAAGTTTCCAGTAAACTAGTGACATCTATAAGTGACCACTTACCGAGAATATTCTGGTCAGGTACAAAAAAAATCATATTTCTCCATTTCTAATAATAATAATATCATAATATCTTACTTCTTAACTTTTTATCTATTTCTTTATACACTTAGCGCCTTTTAAAGCCTAATTTTCAAATATTTGATGTTACGTCACCTTACAGAAAAGTTGGAGACAATCGGTCAAACTGGGGCAAGGTGGATGCCCGAGAAAAGATGTATTGATTTTATATTTGTTCTTAGATTTAAATATTATTCATAGCATCTGTTTTTTTAGTGTATACGACGAGGGCAATTGAAATAGACAACCTTACCGCCGTAAAAAGACATACAAAAAGGGAAACGTTTACTATTGTATATTCGTGTTATGATCGGTATGATATTATTTTCTCTTTTTTCATAATTACATAAGATGAGAACTCATTGTGAAGTTGAATTTAACAAAAAAATACAGAGGATTGTCTTTTCTGCACAGGGAAACGACATTTCCGTGGTACAATTCTGGAATCAACTACACCTTTTTTACATGTAGGATTTATGCGCCATATATCACGGTCTTTGTGGACTTGGCGTGTGGGTAGCAGTGCGGCCTTATTACCACATTTATCTCGTATCTAAACTTAAGCACCTGACAATAACCCAGACGCTGTTGCTAGGCCACCTGTGAAAGTTTCAGGTAAGATCGTCGAGATTTGGAGATTTTTCCAGAGGTCTAATCGCTGAGAAAACAAACACACACAAAGCGCTCTTGATATTGACAGGAAGCTCGCATCGTGCGACTCAGGAATAGCCCAAGTTGCCGTCTGTAATTACCAGGACTTAATTTAATTTAGTACTCTATGAAAAATATCGGCTTTAGTGATATGAGATATTATGGGCAGCTTGGAGAGTTCTGTTTGATAATAAAGGCCATACTGTGTGGTTGGTCTTGGCGGAAGTTTACAAATCCTTCAGAATTGTAAATAAGCAAAGTTATTACTCTGCGTTTCCATTCATTTCCCATATCTGAGATCATTATCATCTTCAAGTAAATTCTTCTGGCAAAATTCATCAACCTTGGCCAACTTAATCAATCTAGGATAACTAATTAATAAGTCAATTAATCAACTCTACTTCTTCTGACTTTTATTTGATCTTTTTACTGTACAACATTTGTGTTGCTTGTTTGTGAATTGTTTACTCTGGTTGAAGTAACGTCAGCTACAACCCACGGTTAACAGAAACACTCCTCTTAATTAGAGAGAATTAAAATTTTGACTCAAACGGAGGCGTTTAATGGCACCATAAATACTTTAATGAGATTCATTTGCGATGCATCAGCTGGTGATACATTCGGTTTTGATGAGAATCTCCTGTGGTCTAGCGGTTAGAATCCTGGCATTTCCCTCCTATGGTTTGGGTTCGAATCCCAGCGTGACCAGTCAGACACGTTTTTTATTGTTAAGCAACAACCCTTAATTGCCAAAGATTTTCTTAAAATTGCAAAATAATACATTTTGCGTGTCTATCAAGAGTATATGCAGATTAATCGTATTTATATTCATTTTTTACTAAATGTGAAGGAGGCGCGTTGGTTTCTTAATTTGTGACTAAATTTGGTTTACATTATTGCACCGTGACTTATTTCATATCAAATTTTCTTTGTTTAATTATGCACAGATTCACCATATTTGAATGAATAAAGAACCTTTCTTCATGCGAAGTCGTTTACCTAGACAACACATTACAACATATGTACAAGGAAACCAACATACTAAAACCAGGGGCGGGTTCAAGATCTTAGAAAAACGGGGTGCAAGAGCCTTCACTAGTAAACCATTGAACCCGGAGTGTCAGTAGACTTATATATAACCCTCGAATGTTAAGGTACAGGGAAAAAGCAGTACGAGACACAAAATGCTTCTCTTATTTTTCGTATTAGAGGCATTTTGTTCTTTATTCTGACATTTTTTTTCCGATTATTTTTTTATAGTTTTCCATTCGCCCTCCGCGCCCCCTCCAAAATCGCTCCTGTATATACAATGTATTGGTCCATCAGATTAAATCATGTTCTGTAGTATCGCGTATGAAGGGGATAACTTTTCCAGCAAAATACTAGTTATTTCTTTGACCTCAGACTGAAACAAACTCGCTGCTGCAGATATTAAAGGTTCAGTTCATAGAATAACTTGAACATTTAAACCGTCTCAACATCTGCAACACCATATCAGCTGAAGTTAACCCGCTTGTTATAGTCGAGTTTCTTTTTTATTATTTTTTATGCGGAGGTTGGCTTCAAATTCGTGACCTTAAAATTTTACGATTTTCACCTTTATATTCTTTAGCGAGGTCTCCATTTTCGCGATTTCATCACATAAAAATCTACATGGAGCATTTTCATTAATATATATGAATTAATTATGTTAAATATCATGTGCACAAAGCAAAACGAATGAATGGGACACCAAGGGACCATCGAGTAGTAAATACTGTTCATTACTAGCAGATAATTTGAAATATTTAACATAATTTATAATGGCAGTCTCTTTCCTTTCGACTTTCTTTCGAGGACTGGGCCTTTTATCAACGGGTTAAATTTTCGGGATTCTTTAAAAATCGCGAATATGACACCCTCGCGAATAAAATGATAACCACTGTATTTGACCTAGTGATTTTAATGTATTAACCTCTTGAGACCGCCGGAGACATTTGTCCATTCATCCTAGGTAAGGCTCATCTACGTGGTATTGACCTATGCTACACTTTAACCTTTCTTTAGCGCGTATTTTAGCTTTGTGTCTAAAATTAATATCAAATCCATGAGGTATATACCATTTTAAACCTGGTTTAGTGTTCTTTCTCAAGGTATCTGTATTTATGAAAATCGCTCATTATCACATGAAATTAACATTTTTATTAGATTTTTTAAAAAAGTTACACGGTTTCAAGAAACGTGAAACAGCAAACTACTTTATTGTGGGCTAATACCATACTATATGTCAGTATCTAAAAAACTATTTTTCTTTTTCCTCTATTATGTTTCTAACATGTTTTAAAATTAAAGTTGAATTTTATTGAAACATGATTTAAAAGTTTAATTTTAAGATAGAAAGGACGCAATAGTGGAAAAAATATTGAGAACTTTTTTTAGTTATTTAAAAAGTTTCTAGGTTTTTGCCACGGATGTACCTTAAACTGTTAGCTTGTAACTAAGAAAGGTCATGGAAAATTCGAAGGTCACGTTAAGGTTAGAGTTATAAAGGATAATGAAGTCTGAGGAACGTGTGATACCTAATTAGTGCTAATTCGTGTTACATTTAATTAAGGTTACATTTATTGATATTGTGAAGTATAAGCTTATAATTGTTCTACGCGCTGTAACCATATGACGCCAGAGTAAAACAATGAATTAAACAGAATATATTTATTTCATCAAATAATGGATTCTGCGGTGGCATATATGTAACAAAGTAGTAAGATACGACATTTTAAATTCATATATATATAATCAGAATACAGCAGTGAATACATCATAGCTAACCACATTTAATTATACTGCCTTGGCTTGGGTTAGTCAGGGAATTCCTAGACTATGATTTGAATGTCACGTCAAGGTTTGTTTCGTTTGTGCACTCACTGTCAGCTTCCGAATACGGTATAACTTTACCATCATATTATAAATACATAATTCAACACACGTCTAGCACGCCCTGTCCCTATCCCATGGCAACCGCCATTCTAAGTTTCCGTCTTTGAGACCATAGTTGTATTGTTGGTGGTAACAGGAGTGAATCCACGACTATTGTTGAGACTTGGCCGCTGTAGAAACAGTTCAATAAAAGTGTCCCGAAACTGTTTACTCATAGTACAGTACAAAATGAAGTTGATTCCATTGTTAGTGAGAGCTAAAATATCCATAGTATCCCCCAAAGGCTGATAAATCTCATTATGAAAATGTTTCAGTGGGCCGCTTAGGAGGGTGAGAATCCCTTGAGGGAATTCGGTCAACAGGAACAGGAAAACCACTGCCAGGAGCATGCGCGTCGTGCGATGGGTCTTCCGGTCTCGGCCGTTTTCCTCTTCGTTTCCTCCCCGCATGGCTTGACCTCGGAGGTTACGGCGCCTCGTTTCCGCCTTCTGCATGGTCCGGATAATTAACAAGCTGAGGATGGTGAGACCAACGCACGGGAGCAGCTTCACTAACAGGGCTTGAACCCAAAAGTTGAAGTTAAAAACAAACTGGTCAGCCCTTGTTCCGTCCTTGTATCCCACAATCCAGACGTACACAGTCTGATTGTTAATCTCTCTGGAGTGACCTTTCAAGGTTATTGTCACGAAGTTCGGCGTACAGACGATCAAGGTCACCAAGTACACGAGGAACACGGCCAGCTTTGCACGCTTTAGGCTACACAGGACAGCCCCGTGCCTGGGATACCTAATAAAGATGTACCTGAACACGGCAAGGGTAACCGTCAGCCATATTGATACGGAGTGTACCACAACGCTGAAGCAAGCGTAGAATAACATGAAACGTATAGCGCCAAGAGAGTTTCGCTCAGCTGTGGGCTCGGTTCCGTACAACCAGTAAAACCTCAGCGCGAACGGGAGGTAAGCCACCATCGTCAAGCCGTCCGAGACAGCCAACCCTGTGAGGATACAGTTGGTCGCGGACACCATGTTCCGTCTGGTCAGGACGACGATGTTCAACACATTTGCAATAATACCAAAGCTACAAACCACCACCGCGATGTAGCCGTGAATGTCCCTGTACCAGTCTCCATAACTGTGCAAATACTCAGCCCCAGCGTAATATGACCCGGGTTGCTCTGTGTACAACAATGTAGTCAAATTCATCATTGAAGTTGCGGTAGCGTCCGTTGAGGTAACGGGGTCGTCATCAGTATTTGAAACCGCCAGCTTCCCTGACTGTAGGGTGCGGCGGAGAAAGGAATCATTCATTATGTCGGAGTAAGCTTGGCTTTCTGAGATTAGCTGTCTTGAGCGACAGTCTCTTTCTGCTAATTCTGGGGTTGATTTAGTGCCCTGGCGATAACGCGGGCTTAAGTAATCAAATTAACGGCGTCAGATCGGTTCTGAGCGGTGCTTATGTCCTGACAGAAGAAAATAAACCCTTCACAGCTTTTGGAAATTATTTCATCCTTTGCTTAACAGAAATGTAGTTCTCTTATGAGAGTGGAGAGATATGCAGCACGGTCGACCTACTTCCTTCCACATATGGTTAAAATCGGCAGCGCTACCGCGGGATATTTGTTTGAGCCACGCTCATGCGAGTAAACAGCCGCGGGTCTGATTGTCAATCACAATCCAACGATAGCTAAGTTGATCAGATCAACCATTAACTGACCAGCAGTGACAAGCGTCAGGTATTCATCGATATACCAAGCAGGTTAACCTGGGTCGATTCACCTCGTCTTAATTAATCGTTACTCCGTCATTGACCAGGTCAGGTAATGTTTACGTATCTTCCTGGTCAATTCAGTATCCACGTGACCGGCTCTTACCGGAAAATCAGGAACACGCGAATATCTTGCATTGCAGAAAGATACTATATGTCATCGCTTTTTATTCATTTTAAATCACTTCTGTTTGTTTTCAATTACTAGGAATTATAATCCTATTTTTTAGAAAGTAAAAGTATCGTTGGGAACGTCTATGCAAGTGAGCTTCCCAATTCTTCTCGTAAAACAAATGATTTTGTTATTAATGTTATTCTAATATCAATCAATGTTTAGAAGGCCTCATGCGCCGGCTCTGTTCCAATAAATTGTACATATTATAGGTCTAGTCAATATTAACTCTAGACGATAGACCGAGCCAATCCAGGTCAGGTGTGATTGTTATATGGGCATTTCCACAGGCCGGTGTATTAGTGTACCTTGTCAGGTGAGAGTCGCTACATCAAAAGGCCAATGTTGGTATCTCGATGTCTCCCCCTGATGAAGGTAGACAGATGAAGGCCGGGAGGTCCTGGCGGCGTTCCTGACAATCAGCTTTATATACCTAAACAGCATCAAGGCCTGGTCATGCTCCGCGGATTACGTCACCTCTTATGGCGTGGCTGTCTTTGGTATTGATGCAGTGTCTGGGGTGTTACCGCTTCGTTGTTCAAGGGTCGAATTGATTTATTCTGGAAAACAATAATCATAAATGTACATGATTCATGTAATAACACTCATGGTAGGCGCGAATGTAATGTCCAGAGCTCTGTATCCCTGGTATTTTATGGTCCATATTTTGAAGATACCTATCGGTGTACCCTTAATTTCGACGTGCGACATGTGACATCCGGGTTTTAGTGTGTACGCAAAATGGCAGCCCCCTTAAGGGATTTAGTTGAAATGGGAGAAATAAATTGTTAGGGTTTGATAAGGGCGCGGGGGATGCGATACCGAGGTACTTCAAGGACATCGTCCATGCGAGAATATACTAGTTTCTGATCTGCCCCAAGCGCTCTTGTTTCGAAATGCTATTTATTTATAAAATCCTGTAAAATACAATAAACAATAATAATATAATAAAAGCAGTGTAGGTAGATCAGGACAAATGATACGGCAAGATATGATATTAAAAAGAAAATGTATAACTGTGACATGCAATGTAATACACAGTGCACCACGAGTATGAGAGAACTAGGAAGTAAAGGAGAAAAAGAACTAACATTTAATTTTAGGAGTTCTGAAGAAGCATTTAGACACAAATGTGGTTTCAACCTAAAACATGATCATTTATTTTAAAGACCTTACAACAGCAGCAAGTTCTCTGATTGTCATTCTATGTGTTTGACAACATGTTTCATTAACGATAATCTTATCAAAACTCCTTGGTTCGACAAAAAAGGGTCTAAAATAGAATTATTCATTGATGTAGTCCGAGCGAGATTTGGTTAAATATAAATCAATATTCCGTGTGACATGATTGTGGACCTGGTGAACATAAGTGATCATATTCAGACATATAAACATAAGGATGAGCGTTAGACGTTCAGGTCGTTTAAAATGTCAAAGGATTGACGAAATTTAGTATGCTACAGTCATAGGTATAGTTATAGTCATATATTTGATGTCAGCCAACATTGTGCAAGAATACCTAACGACTAGACGGCTTTGGGTGGCCGGGGGGGGGGGGGGGGTCATATGAAAATGAATAACTCGCTGGTCAATCTAGTGGACACACAGGTTGCGGTTTATGAGGGTTATTTGGCCTTTAAAACAAGACAGACGACAATCACAGCGTCGTAGATGTCACACATCAAATGTTTCTGGCGTGTTTTAGAGAATACCTAAGAAAAGATTAGAATGTATCTGTATATACCTGTGTTGCTGATACCGTATGATAATGTGATCGGCGCAGAGAGAGAGAAAGAGAAAGAGAGAGAAAAGGAGAGAAAGGCAGGGAGGAAGGGAGGGAGGGAGATGAAGAGAGAGAAGAAAAAAGAGAGAGAGAGAGACACACACAGAAAGAGATTTTAAAATGGGAATAGAGAGAGCTAGATATAAAAAGTGGTCAGAGAGTGAAAAGATATGACATGACTTAGGCATATAAAGGCTTACATCCCTTCTGAGTGACTGATTCAGGTATTGATATTTATATACCATCTTCCTTCAATACAGAGAATGAGTTATAATGATTATATTTGTAATATTATTGAGTAACTTCACTCCATACAGACTATCTCTGATATACGAACTCCACTCCATGCATGATGACGATTGTTATGTGTTTCTTATAGTTATAATATTTCTCCTATTAACTAATACAATTTCTAATCTTTAATTTTTTACGACAATGATAAACAAAATATTTTATCGCTTTCCGAAGAATATAAATTACAAATGAGTCACATATTACATTAACCATAAAGAGTACAACAGTGACATGTTTATAATCTCTCTCACGTCTGGATAACCGCTGAATTAAAACTTGCTGAAAATGGTCAGAAAATATATCCTTTTTTTTTAAATAAACACATTATTTAATGCACTGAACACTTACGCACCAATATTCCTTTACTTTATGAGCTGGAAACATTTTCACTCTAAAAGTGATTTATATTGTCATAAGTGTTTTTCTTGCTGAAACGAATAATTAAAAAATATATTTCATAAACAGAAAAGAGTCTTGCAAGAGGAGATTTTAAACTAGTATTGTATTTTTTTTCCTGTTAATATGTACACATTCCAAAGACAGCTGATTTATGAAAAGCGGATGATTATGCACTAAGTTGGAGCAAAATATTTTGCGTTCTGTGCAATGACATATCAACATGTTTTGACCGTTAGAGTAGCAATAATCTCATTCCATTGTTTATGGTAAACCACGTTGCGCATAGCCCTATTCTAGTGTTTACGTTTAACTGGCAGAAATGTACTCAGTTGACCTTGGCCAATCAAACGACTATCATTGGTTTCCGCAGTAAACGCCATGGTAACTGCCACACGGGAATGATATATGATGTTTAAACCATTCCTTCCGGAGAGGCCACTTTGGAACCCTGGGATACCTCCTATAGTCGCACGGAGTAAAATTTGCGGAATGTTAATACCAGCGAGTGTTTACGTGGTCTTTATTAGGTAATATTAAATCGAATTGGTAATATATTTTGCCAGGAGCAAGCAACCTGTTTGTTGACCGCCTTCCTTACGCTAGAGGGGTCTCCTTTATGGTTCAGTACGGTACTTTTGTCAGTTTGATCTCTCATTTTGGGTTCAGTGCGGTACTTTTTATGACGACATATGGCGCTGCTTACTTTGATTAACACTTTTAACTAAAATTCGTAAATTTGATGTTATTTTCTAAGCCCTTTTTGGTGTTAATGCTATATCATAAAGCACTTGTATCGAATTCTCTGTAAAAATTTTCTTTAATATTAGTATTTAATATTTACTTTAGTTAATAGAAATTATTCTTATTTATTGATAGTTATATATTTTATACTTAACTGATAAACATGAATGGTGCGGCATCTAATGATACCTGAAAATTACTAGCTGTCCTTTTCGAATAATATTTGAATTATATATGTACACTTAGCTTAAGAAATGGTGTCATATTTCCGACCTCTAAAAATGCAATCATTTGCTGATAGAGTCAGGTGATAACACTCGATAACAACATCGATAACAATATTCGTCTCAAACGTTCATACTGTATAGAGAACATGTCAGAACTGTATGGATGTGAGCTATCGATTAGAATCGAAAAATATTTATATTGATTCAACCTTTTTTCCTTTTTAACTAATACGGGACCCCGATGAAGTCGAGTATATATTACGTATATATAAATTATGAACTATGTTTCACCATGTTAAATGTGTGTACTATTACGCATGATCATTAACAAGAAGAAAAACATCTATAATAAAACTTGAAATATATCTATATAACGGACATTGCAAGAACTCTTATATGGTTTATAAATGTTGAAAACTATAGATTTCTGACTTTACAGTCATGATCATTGGTAAAAAACCTCCATATTATGACAATTTATCATGATGGATATAATAGAGACCCGATCTTAAATAAATCATTTTTAACTTTTATCTCAATTATGTATACACTGTTTTAGAAAAAAATTGTGAAGATCAAGGCTGGAAAAGCATATTTGAATTAAAAAATAACATTTTATTCAGTGGGATAGTTTGAGGTTCCCCCTGTTTTATCTCCCGTCTCATGATCCTAAACCAAGAGGATTAAACAGTTTCCCTTTTCTTAAACCCAATTTAACACAATCAGTGTTGATTTTTTAATCAGATCATTATATTAATGACTTCCGCTCTATAATTTTCACAATTTTATATCACCATAGCTTTATTGTCTCAGGTATCACAATGACAACAGGTCAAGCAGGTGTGACTGTTCCGACCGTCCGTGACTCTGCACGGTCATTATATACGCCTTACACAAAATACATCGCTAATGGGGATATATCCTAAAATACAACAATTATTTTCGCTCCAGAGATAAGAGGAAATTTATATTCTACCCACTGAATTCGGCTAATAGAGAGTCCTACGTGAAACGTATCTCTGTGACGCCGTACACGTAATGCAACGAGTACCGGTGTAGCGACTTTAGATTGCTCTCTCTTCGAACTACCCTTTGAAAAAAGTTGGTTTTGTTACGTTTTTTTTAACCTAAAATTCATATAGTTTCGACCTTCTCGATTTCCAAAATTAGAATCTTTTTATATCCTACATATCCTCGTAAAGTGTCATGCGCTTCGGATGAAGCGTATGAATCATTGCGAATTTAATTTTTCAACATTTTTATTAATATTTTAGGACAAAATTATTGTTCATAGATTGATTCCATAATCCAAATCTCAGTTCTTTCACACGGTTTATTAAAATAATAGATTATGGGTTAACAGCATTTGATATTATCATTTAGTTAAATCAGCGACACGGTAATCTGAACGATGCGGAGTAACCTGGAATAAATGTCAGACTACCCCTCCCCCCCACCCCCAGGAGAGGGACTTAATCTGAAAATTAAGTGGGGTTTTCAGACTACAGATTACCCCCGGGTATTTTAAAATCGTTTTAGGATTACCCGGTGGTTTGAATGAAACCTCTTCTCAGTTTGACAGCTGTTCTAACCATTTCGTGAATGATGCCTATATTAATCTATATATCTACAAGCGAATCCCGAATTTTTCCTAATTAAAACTGACCAAAAAAAAAATACTTCCATTAGATGTATGATTTATTGATGTATTATCTCCATTCTGTCGTAGTTTCTTTTGCCGGGAACTAAAGCATAGTTAGCCAATTATTATTGTGTGTTAGCGTGCAAGGTAGAGAGAAAGAGGATTGAATATATATGTGTGTATATGTTAAGGACTTGTAAACTGTGACATTTCACAAAAATAACATGGAGAATTTGCACTCAACATACACATAAATCTTACATCCGTGGTTTTCATTTTCTTTCTTCATATGAGAGCATAATCCAATTTTCAACGTGCGTTGCCCATAATGGCTGCAAGTTCTATATTTCCTGACTTGCTGCAGATTTTTCGACCTTGGAACTTGGATTAGACTTCCCTCCTCCGCCTTAATCAACGTACTTACGTCACCGACTCGAGCATTACTATCAGAGAACACATCTAGAGCAATTAAAATCAGAGATCACCCACGTTCACAAAATGAGTTTAAAACAAAATCAGCGAAGAAGCAGCTGCACTGTTCACCAAAGTGAATATGAAGAGAAAAACTTAAATGGCGGCGGCGGGGAGAGTTGTTATTCTAGATGCCAGCGGAGTAATCTTATCAGCGTCACCTCTGGGAATATAACCGATACTGCCCAGAATATGTCGGGGCGGAAGGCCGAGATTTCACTTCCGGAAGAACGAGCAGGAGCCGAGTAAAAAACGAGAGCTTATTCAATCAGTCGCAGTCTTGGTTTTCCACTGAGCCGGTTCATTTAACTCCCAAACGTGCGTTGACTACGGTTCTGTCATAAATGGTCAATTCTTTCTCAAAGGGCGCCGTTCCCCGCCCTTGACTGCGAAACCACGCTGTATTGCTGTCACAAATTCGCTTTAAACTTTACTCTTATAATCCAGTCCACCAAACTCTGTATAATTTGATTGTCGAATTTATAGAGGCAACTGCCTATATTGAAAATTGTAATAAAATGTATCAAGCATGGCCGTTGTATCAGTAAATCGGGACGGATGGGTTTTTATATCTATTCCTTATAACTTTGTATCAAACCCTTCAGGCGATTGGTTGTTTGCTATACATTAGTCTCAGAGACATACGGCCATAAATATAGATCGTGACATGGATTGTGAATTTAATACCAAAAATTCTAACAAACCCGATATTTTATTCGCCCTGCCCAGACCAATCTTTATTTATATCAGATTAACTGATCCGAACCTAATTCTGAATTCTAGTCTGTATACAGAGCACATTACAGATTCTTTTATTCAAAAAGCCCTATTCACATAAGGTGCGGTAGTTGTATATATGAACTTAAATGTTTTCTTCTAAAAATATTAAGGTATCTACAAATATTTTTTTCGAAAACCGTTTTGCTTACTCCAGTTAAGAGGTGAAAAGTAGCATTCACCGGGCGCGATCATTAGCCCGAAAATGAACATAGCACGCACGCCCCTCTGATGGCTGTTCCGATCAACTCTAAACAAGGATTTCTTTTTGGAACTTCCCTAGGATTCTTTTAAGCAACCTTGCAGCACATATCTAGACCTTCTCCTCAAAGCTTCTGAGAGGAACCCTTCAAGGTCATCGCGGTGGAATGTGTCGGGTTTAATAACCTTTATAGGTTATTGGCGGAATCCCTATTGTAGGGTTATTTAAAGAACCTTCAATGAATGCTTATTTTATGATGTCAAATCATACGCTTAGCATAAATTCTGTCTACAATTACAGGAAACGGTTTCAAGAGTGTTATATTGAGAGAAAGGTTAACAAAATTAACAAGGCTGATTTAAGGCATAACAGTGAAAATACCCCTCCGTTACTACGGTGTCCTCTGAAGTAGGGGTACAGGCCAGGCAGAAGGTCACAATTGTGAAAAGTATGGCCGTTTTCCGCTGCACAGTCACTTCGCAGCACTCGAGCTGGTGGTCATTCTTTAGGCAGAAGAAATGTCTTATCAACCATACTGACAAACCAACACCATTAAACATTTACATATGACTGTTAACAGATATTAAATACATAGCATTTACACCAGAACAAAAAATAAATAACAGCCTTGCAATGGCGGAAATATCGAAATTAATGTCTGTATCTATTTTACATGGTTTCTCCGTCAGCCGAAAATCCAGCATGGAGAAGAAATAAATTGAATCACTCAGTGATGATAGAGTAAGCTCATATTTTGTCATTACAATTCCTCGTCCATCATTTTGACTGTCAGAAACTAATTTATCCTAGTACTTGGCAAAGGTATTCATCTCGGGTTATAAATGGCGTTGAGTGTTTTAGAAGATGCTAGGGGATTTAAATTTAAATAAGGAACAAGTGATCAATCATGAAATGAGGATGGGAAATGCCTCACCGTTTTAACCCTTATTTTGCCCTTTTATCCATTATAATCGCTAATTGCATTTAACATCAAAATGACCACAAACCTGTACTCACGAGCTCTTACTTAAGTTAAAGTGTCATCTGTACAGTAATCGATTGATTCAAAATACGAGAAATACTCAAGTAACGTAATTAAACAAAAGCGACGTTATATTTACGTTCCCGAGGCGGTGTCAATCTTAAGCTTCTGAAGGAAGGAGGCAAATAGGTTAAGCGTCGTGTAAAGAGCGTACGTTCGATTGTTCTTTTGGTACTTTCCATTTTGTTAATTCCTAAGAAAAAAAGGAGTCCAGATTCCAACTCAGATTGTTATAATTCAATCATCCCCAACATAGTTCGTCATGTTTGCAAAGACCCAACTTTGTTATACCGGCCAGACTACTTTCAGTTGACCCGAAATTGAACCGTATTGTCCCTTCCCGTTACAATGAGGGATACCATGTTATAATTTAATAAGTCTAAATTCAGATACCAATCAATTGAAGAAAAAATAAGTCCAGGAAGTTTTTCTCTACAAGATGAATCCTTGCAGAACCGCTGGATGCTGACACAGTTTACTGTGCTCAGGAACTGTTTTCCATTTGGTTTTGTTTTCCAAAAAAGACCATTAATTGGACGGGTCTATTTCACATGAGTTGTTCACTTTTGGGTGAAAATATGAATAAATGTCAATTTAGCCAGCGAAAGTTATATCGAGCGATTTGTAAGCGGTTCAAAAACACACACACACACACAAACTGACACACACACAAGGCCACCAATTTTCCCTGCTGCATGAAACTGCGCTGTGTCGACACATATAATAGGTAGTAATCTGACGTCATTATTGTGACGTCACGTCGCTGTTGCTTGTAAATGTGTAATAAGGTACAGATGTTCAAGGGATGTGTGGTAGCTCAGCGGTAGAGCAAACGATCGACAATCGGAAGGTCGTTTCCTATTCGCAATGAACCGATTTTCTGTATATTCATTTTCCATTTATAATTGTATTATTAAAACCAACTTTTATTTTTATGCAACCTTCTGGTTCTACTGTATAACTTGGCGAAGTGAAATAGGTTTTTTTTTCATAGGTAGGCGGGCTAACTTTAGAAGTTAAATTTCTTGCAATATTTCTTACTTTTAACAACGAATCAACATTCATCAATATATTTGAGATGTTGTAAAAATGAAGCCTACAACTCATTTCTTCAGTGCAGCTTACTTCTTGGAACCATTCTGTAAATATTTTAAAAGATTCACAAATTTTTACAACTGTAGATAAATTATTTGGATAAACCAGATAAAATTATTCACCGGTTTTGGATGATGATATTCTGTAATTCGGTTAAATAATGTATAAATGCACGTTGATTGCCTGTTCAAGCTGACCAAATTGATATCACATAACAACAATATCAATAAACGTCAGGCTCTAAATTAATTATATTATGACAGATTCAGTTTATCATCCCAGGGATAGATCTCTAGGTATAAATTATTGTATATCAAACTGTACAGTCAGGAAACTTGAATGATCTTTTCATTCACTGAAAATTATTGTCCTATAATAGTTTTCATATAACGTCTGGAAAGTACATCCTCAATATTGCATGCAAAAGAAGATTGGGAGGGGGGGGGAGCTGCGACAGCCATCTAAATACGCCCCCGCAGTCTTATTGATCAAATTAACTGTTTAATAATGTTTGACGGAACGGCTGGTTGCTTATATCGTACGTCTGAATAGAGCTAATCTCTTTTCTAAATCGAATTAAGTAACTAAATATCCGATTAATACCTATAACGAGGAGTAAATCTTTCTTAATTTGAACTAGGTTACCACAGCTTTCACCATGTTTCTGCTCCAGTGGTTCTGATATCCCTCTTTTATTGATAAATTGACAGGAGGCTACTTTGACAGTGTGTAAGTTTTACTTAACTACAAGACTAATCTCTTCTTTGCTTAATAAACAAGCTTCAGTAGAGGCTTGAAGGAGTGCGGGGTACAGATAAGACGCAGAAATACATAACTTACTGTGTTAGCATTATAATTTTTTTCTATTGTTTAATTTTCTGATAGGCGTTTAAATCATGGTATGTTAGGACATAGTTGGTAATAGAAATGAAATTTAATGTAATAATAAAAATATTAATATTAATAATAATAATAATAATAAAATCATAATTATTATAATAATATTTTTTTTTATAATTATTACAATAATGCTACATGCCTGTTTCCTATAATGAAGATGTTGCATGAAATTATATGACCTATAATTGAGTGATTTTTAAAAACAATTCTTGAAAAGACTATCTGGTTTTCGTACAAGAGGATCAAAGCATAATTGATTACTAATGTAAACTTCATCTTTGCGTGAAATATTGAAACAAAAACAACAAATACAAAACCAGGCCTTTTGGGTGGAAAAAATTGCTGAAAGCGAGGGGACCAGTACAACCTTTGAAAATATAAATTTTCTTTGCCTAAAATCTGGAAGGAACTTGAAAATGAAATCCAATATGAAGACCTTTAACCATGATGAAAGGGTCACATGTGTTGGGATTTAAACAGCAGCTGCTGTCTTTGGGAGCAAACGCAGTACACACTCGGCCGTCAAGGCCACCGTTGCATATATCGTCTCGTGGTATTTACCCTCAAGCTTTTATATTTATTTATATTGTATGACAATCATGTCGATTCCTCTCAATAGCGGCCATACAAGTAGAACAACAGGCAAATAAAAATATACAAATTAATCTTTTTCCCAACGAGATGAACTGACATCATTTTGTTGAAAATTCAGGCGAAACTGATCTATAAATAAAAGTTCAATACAACGTCACTGTCGCTTGGTTGGAGAAAAAGCAATTGCTTTTGGAACAATTTGGATTTATTATTGATACCAGATGATTCGCTTGCACGCAGTAACCTTGCATGAGTTATATAAATAGGGTCTCACATAATAGCTGGGTTGTTTATCGGAATAAAGGTATGTTTTTTTTAAAAAAACGTACCTTTCAAAACAATATAAAAATATCTATATCAGGTATTTATGGAAAACAATCTGCCAAGACATTGTGTTAGTCCGTGAAAAGCAGATTCATTCAATGATATTAAAATCTGTTGATGTAAATTTGTTGGTTTTGCCATTAATGACGCAAACAGACTCTCTTTGCTCTGTTTAATTTGACATATTACCCTTCATACATCATTTTTATTAGCAGATATATACTTATTTATTGAAGCTATAATAAGAAAGAATGCTTAAAAATAAGCAAACTGTCTCCAGTGATCATATCCTTTTTAGTTTCAATAACTTATAAGATTTTTTTTAGAATTAGTGGCATGATTACAGAATTTTGCCGTTCTTGTTTAAGTATTTTGCATCGTTTATTTAGATTATGTATTCAAATAGAAACGTTTCATATCAGGCTTGAATTATGTTTATTATGTAATATTCAAATTACATTGCAATAACTTAATCATGAAAATTAAACACAGATTAATATATATATATATATATGTACATATAGATATATATGTGTGTATTTAGCACTCACAACCACACACAGATATATTTGGTAAACGGTAACAGTTATATTTGTTCTAGTTTTAAGGCAGTTGGTGTTAAGAGCTAATATATGGGTAAGGAGAGGCCATCTTCGGAAGATTTACAGAAATGCGATGACAGAGTGATCCAAACAGACAAACCGATTGGAAGGAAACATAACCTCCTTTAAACAGACAGAATTAATTTGCAAGTGAACGGTGGCAGCTTATCAGTAAAAGTAAGAGAAATTCATGTAGAGTAATTTTATCTGGCACTGTGTTTTATTTCCCATTAGTGTCATTAACTACTGCTATAAAAAAAATAAAATCATCCTACAAAATTGCGTCTTACTAATCATATTTAGGCAAAATGAATTCATTCAGCAGGAATCTGTTTGCGGATAAAATTTGCATTGAAAAGTCTTAAAGCCGATTTGAATACTTGTTTTCTTATCCTCCGTGTGGCTTATCAGCTTTCTGTGTATTTGACCTGGTTGCCTGATAAATCAAATCAAGAAGTCCTGATTCAGAAAGAGTTTTATAGATAATCCTGACAGCCCTAACCTGATAGACCTATCCAGGGTATTATTTACACCGCCAAGATCGTGTTTCACTGATGACGTAACATAAACTAAGACCTTCAAAAAGCTCTATTAATTAGCTCATCGCTGTTTATTAATGGAGGAGTCACGACTTTGAGTGATAACGCTATTTCTGTTTTTGACTGGTGTCACCTTTAAGAAACCCGGTCAGTGTGTTACCGCTTACTGTGTGTGGGTTCACCGTCACCTTACAGGCCCCTAGGAATAATCCCATTTCTAGTCACTCTTCCCAGCTGAACATTATTTTGAATGATAGCACCAAAAAAATATATTTGAAGATTCTAGGAATGTCATGGCTTCTTTATTTTAGTTGGATAATTGCAGGCTAACCGAGACCCGCCTTGTTGATAATCAATTAGAACATTGGGATATATGGTAAAATATTACCCAGCGGGACTATGAAGGAAAATAAATTAACTGAAACTAGAGCATCTGAATTAAATATATATAAATATCATATATATGAGACAAATGATCACAGGACGATTTCCATAAATAAATTGAAAACAACATTAGGGAGAAAAGAGATTTTTTTTCCAGAGTTTGCCTTGCAGTTTTATTAGCAACACAAGTTATATATAAAGTTTAAAATTACTTATTATTTACCTAACACCTAATTGGAAGATACAGAATATACTTAGAATAAAATTAAATCAAATTTATATACTTGTGTCTCTTTGAGTACTAATTTACACATATTACAAATCAAATGAAATTACATAATTTATATTATAAAATAAAAATTTGCAAGAGTCTTAAAAAAAATGAAATAAAGATAATTGTACTTACTTTCCTTAGAAATAATTATGCTTCTTGAGAATGCAGGAGGAACATCAGTCTATTACGCTACTAAAGTTAGTCATCGAAAATGTATTATCTAAACATGTATTACATAGATGTAGAGTGTAAGGCCAAAAAAGTTAAAGGTATGGTTCTCAGGCACCGCCCGCATCAATTTTAAACCCCCGCATCAAAAATTTTTATTTAGATTTTTAACTTTCCAATTTCGAGCTGCTGCCGCTCCGACATTTCCTTTGTTTTGTAGTGCTTTTACTTATTTAGCAAAATAAAACTGTTATTTTCATGCTTTTCCCTTATCATTGGACATTTTTATCGAAACATACAAAAAAATTTAAAATAAAAAAAAAGCGCCAGCCCGCATTGATTTCTGAAAAAAGTGCCTAAGAACCATACTTTTTTTTATTTTGGCCTGAAGCGTACTTTTTACCCTTAATACCACATGCCAACACTTAAGAACTGCATTTGAATAAAAATGTTTTCACATTGAAAGTTAAATGTGATTGAAAATGTGACAATTCGTATTTTGAGAGAGAGAGAGAGAGAGAGAGAGAGGGAGAATGAATGAGAGAGAACTGGTTATCGTGAGATACTAATTAGAATCAAACAACAAAAATCAACATGATCATCATTATCAAAAATATGACTAGAAAATATATTAGTTTAAGCTTATTGGATATGGCAAAAATATATTTATATGGCGAAAACCAGATTCCAAAGTATATCTTGAAGACTCTCATGGGACGTAGATTTCAAAGCAGCGACTCTTAAATGTGTAAAAGGTCAGTGTAGATCCAATATTGTGAGGCGGGAGGATTTTAGTTCAAATAACACGCTGAGCATAACTTGGTACTTGGACCACGTGACAGTGTCGAAGGGCTTCCGGGGCTCGGTGAAAGAGCCGCCGGCCGGCCGGGAGTTATTTAATGATTCTGCTGCACGGGGGCCGAGTGCTTTCGTCCGCCGGTACTTCGAGCCCGGTATTTGGTGATATTAATCCTTCATAAAGAAATCCTTTTAATAATCCCTGCGGTTATATTCGTAAGCTAAATGAATGCGGAATTTCCATCAGATATGCAAGTGTATGAAATGTTTACCATTGGAATCAGACGTAGTTAAATATACATAAAAATATATATAAAATTAAATTTCATATTTCAATAAATTACGATAAACGTATGACTGGAGTATTAAAGCACATTTATATCTAACGGACTAAAGAATTAATGTTATATCTATATTTGATGTTTTATGTCTTGAATAGCAATGTCTAGTAAAGATTATATGGCTTGTCAGTGAACCAAGACCTGTAATCCATTGCTCTGCATCATCTCAAGCAAAAAACTCCTCAATTTAAAATCAACCCAAGGTAGTTTCAAATGCACCATAAAATATTTATTTTTTTAAACCTGGACAACGTTCTTTCTGATGATATATGTAATTATGAAAGTCACATTCATTTTTATATATTTTTACGTTTTAAAGATTTTAACTTTAATTTGATTTTTTTTAAATTTTGATTCAATAAACAAATAAACGTATTGTATGGAACAAGAATAACACCATGAGCACGCGGGCAGAATTTTAGGTATACTATTCTTTAGTCTATTTTATTTATACTTGACAAAGACTAGATTGAAGCCATTTATACAAGTGAGGGTCATTTCTCGATCTGTACTTATTGAATCCTCTATACCTGGATTCTCACTCTCTGGGATATAATTCGAAAAATCGTTATAATCGGCTAGAGTATGCTCTGAGCAGGTGTGTGACCTCGAGGTGATCAGGGCCCACTCACGTACCGCGGCACGGTACTGCACTTCAATGCAGTCACTGTCTATGTATACGTGATATAATATATTAAAGAAAAATTATCATTATGACTCTAAACTTTTAATTACTCGGTCTGTCTGTATATATGTTTCTGTATTCTCTCTCGGTCTTTCGTTTTCTTTCTCTGTCTCTCTCTCTCGCTATGCCTGTCTCTATCCTAGTCTATCTTTTTTCCTCTCTCTCCGTCTCTCTCTGTCTCTTTTTAAGTCTAGCTCAATCCCTGTCTCACTTTGTTCTCACTCTCTGTTTTTCTCTCTCTCTCGTTGTATCTTTATCTATTTCTGTCTATGTTTGTTCTCACTCTCGCTGTCTCCCCTTTCTCTGTGTCCGTTCTATCCCAGTCTCCCTTTGTTCTCTCTATCTCTGTCTCTGTCTCCCTGTCTCTCTCTCTCTTCGTCCCCACCGTTGAAACGGTAAAACTTCATTTAAAACATAAGTCAAAATACATGATAAAACATTTTCTGTTGTTTGTCTATGTTTCTGTTTCAGACTTGATTATTAACCATATATATCATTTCTGTCTCCAAGTGCCTGTTTATCTGTCCTCTGTCTCAATTTTCACATCTTTTATTAAGGTAATCTCGTCTCTCCCCGCGTTAGCCTATTTTCTCGTGAAGTGAATCTATTTTCATAACGGGATAGTTCGTACACTGTATAAGCAATTTCAACATGGCTATAAACTAAATAAAAGGTCTTTTTCTCAGAACCAACTCTTCCCTAGATGTCCATCTATCTTACTCTCACGTGGTGGCGCTGCTAACAATAGAAGAATCACTGTAAATTACTTATTTGCCGCTAACACTCGAAAACAAAAATGGCATTTTCTTTGCACGCATCCTTGTGTATTTTTTTGTGGTCTGTAACTGTACACTTCCAGACTGAATGGGGAAGTAAGCTCTGAAATCGCTTTATGTGACAACAGGTCAAAATCGATCGCCGGATGATAAGCGTGGATTTCAACAAATAACTCCAGGTAAGGTTACTGTAGACAGAATCTTTTAACAAACTCCGTGCAATCAGGGTTTACATGTGATGACTTGAGAAACATCAATGGCTGGGGGCACGGTCGTGTGCACTTTGGACAAGCAGTGTATTATTGATCGTACTTACGTTATTGAAGCTTCACCGTAACACGAACCTGACGGGACCAATACCAACGATGGCGGTCTAGCGAAGTTAGATAACCCCCGGTAGTTTCCAATATATATCTTTTTACCCCGGTAACTTGAATTCAATTTCAAATAACCTCAGGTAACTTTAATTGATTTCAGATTACTCCCTACGATTTTAGATTGCCCCTAAAAAAATGTTTCTTTATTTTTATTTACCTAGTTTTCTTGCTTCAGGATATCTCAAATAAGGTTGGATTTTTGTATATATTATGTTTATATGATGCGATTTAAAGAAGATGTATGAGTCAATATGAATATAATTAACAATATAATTCATATATTTTAATTTATATTTTTAGAGAATTATTTGATCTTTTAAATCTCGTATCTCTCACGTGGTTTATTTAAACAATATATCACGATTTTAAATCATAAGAATTTATCATTAAGTAATATGAGCAAAGGGTTAATCTGATCAATGCAGCGGTAACTTGAAATAAGTTTCAGAATACTGTTAAATAAGTTTCAAATTAACCGGGGAAGGCGGGGGGGGGGGGGGGGGGGGGTCGGTAACATGAATCGGGGTGTAACCTTAAGTCTTTTCAGCGGGCACACAGTTTAGCGGCTAAAGTTCCCGGAATCGATCGCTGGGCAGGGCGATCCAACTAATACACAGTAAAATGGCCTTCTTGGAGTGTGGACAGAGAGGCCCGGACAAACAAACTCAAATGCTGTCACCACAGTACCTATCCGGTCTTGATTCTACAGATGTTATAGGTCTGAATGTCAGCCATCCTGCTGAAAGTGGTCGATGGACTGTCACACACATGACCACAGAATTGACCGTAACTTGTACCTTTTCTTTTGACTTGTTTGACAACACCTAGCTATAATCGCAAACGGTACTTCGATCCTAGTTTTCTTCTGTCAACGCGTTTCACGCTATTAAGATTGAAATATTTTCAACTTTTATTACAAATAAAATCTAAAGAAATACAATTCTGAGAGATCTGTAATGTCATATTCTTAAAAATATTATTCTAATATTCTCAAACGTTAAGAGTATTACATACTTGATAAAATATTATAATCATAAGATTAAACAATGATATTACAGTATTATGTTCTAAAGATAAAACATAAACATTCCTCAGAAATATATCCTTAAGATAACAACCTTAATATCAAACATTGTTATAATCTTATGATAAAATCTAAAGATTCACAATTTTATATTCCTCAGATGAAATCTAAAGTTTCAAAGATTTATGTTCCTTAGATGCAATCAAAAGATTCACAGTTTTATATTCCTAAGATAAAATCTAAAGAATAACAGTTTTAATATCCTAAGATAAAATCCAAAGATTTACTATTTTTATATTCTTAAAATAAAATCTAAATATTTAACAGTGTTAGGCCTTAATTCTAAAGGTTAAATCTTAAGTTTCATAGTGCGCCCCCCCCCCCCCCCCCCCACACCCGGGATCCGCGCCTGAACTTTGATCATAAGGCTGTAAAATTTAGAACATCTGATGTTTCTCGTATTTAGAGAATGGAATTGATTCTACTGCTGAGTATTAGACAGGTATCCAGGTTTTGTCGGGTTTTATTGTGCTCCTTCACAATGCCCAGGGGTTCAAGGGTACTAGAAGACGGAACTATGGGATAGATTAAAGATTGATACATGTCGGGAGCTCTCTGCCCGCTGGCTGAACAGGTGTACAGTCTCACCCTATACAAAGCAATACCATAACCTCCGGCAGTATATACCGGCTATACATCAACGTTCACTTTTCATTACAGGTAGAACAATGACCATCACAGTCTCATAATAGCAGTTATGTTTAATGTTAAACCTTTTTTTTACATCAGTGGTTATCTGTTGAATGAGAGCTGACCAGGTAAGTGAAGAAAGCTGAATATTAAAAAGACTTTTCGAAATTCAGCTTTTGTAACTCAAAATAGATTCGAACATTTCGGAAGAAACACTCCTGTTCTCACCAATACATAAATAATACCAGTTTAATTTTATTAACATTTTGAGTTCTTTTTCATTTTTAGGCGTCTCAATAAGAATATTTATTAGTTCTACTCTTTTCGGTTTATTATCGACTCCAAAAAAAACTTAGCTTTAAGCCACAAAAATATACAGGTTGTGATCATAAAATTAGAAGCATTAGGCGCTCTTTAGGTATTGTACTTGAAATCAATATACCCATATCAGAACCTAGAGAAAGGTATTTTTTTCGTAGCACTATATATTACTGTATGTTCGTATTTAAGATGCCCCTGTTTTCACAAAAGCATAAATGGATCGAGTTTAATTTTATATACATTTTGCAGACCCTTGAACACTGTTTCTATGACGTCACTTCGGCTGATTTTCAGTATTTGTGTTATATATGATATTAGTTCTAAGATTGTTTTTCCGAACACGTGCATCTCGACATTTGTATTTCCATTTAACCTAGTTTACTAATGCCTGTATGATTGGATTTCACGCAATGAACTGTTTTTATCTGTGTTTGTTTTGATAACAAAGCATATTTGAGGCTAATGTAATACTCTATTTAAAGACCAAACACCATGTTATTCGTGTATAGTTCTTCTAATTAATCTGGTGATCGTATGAGGTTGCAGGTGAATGAGTATTAAAATTCTAAATGATGATCCAAATGTAGGCGAAGGGGCACTTGCGTTCTTTTCTTGCATTCTAACGTATGCGTACTGGTGCCATGAAAAGAAAAAGAATAGAACTTCCCGTCAGTGAAACCGAGGACTATGTGTCACACGTAATTACGCGAGTTCTCATAGTGCGGAAATTAACATATACTGTGGTTGTCTTTTTATTCGCGGGGGTTTTAATTTCGCGATATTCGCGAATATAAAATAATTGCGAATATTAAACCCTCGGGAATACAATGCCTCATCAACTAAGATAAACAAGAGGGAATTTGGTTATCCCACCTCTGGAAACAACACAATCAGAAAACTAATCGGTATTGAAACACGCGGTAATCACATGAAATATATCAACTGTTTCACAGGTCATAAGTGAATGACCAAACCAGGAATGAGTGAGATATTGTAGGATTTGTTCTAAATTAAAAGCCAACACAAATACAATGTATGTATACTGCTGTACTTAGATGGTATATGTTTTGGTACAATCGCGAAAATGAAACCCTCGCGAAACGCTCAAAATGAAGAAATATTGAAATTTCAGTCTCGCGAATATAAAGCCAAATACAGTATTTACTGTAATATTATATACATGTATCCATGATTGATTCTTGGTAATTACTTCTCCTCATTAATTAACACTCGAAACAGAAATCGCGTAGGAAAAATCAACACTGCCGCCCTAGAGACATTATGAAGTTGTTGAAATAGGAATAAATAAAATGTAAAATGTTAAGTGAGATTAAATTGATGACGGGACAGTGTACAGATTCGGGTGCTAATAATAAAATTAGTACTGAATAATCATGACTGAGGAAGGAAGACACACCTTGCGATATGATGATGATGATTATATGACCAAGCGTTGTGGTGTGGCAGACCACAATGATATCTGATAATTAATCTATGCGCGCCAAACAAAACACATCTTGATATAATGAAGGCGGGTCTGCTAATGTTATACCCCTTTTTCAACACCACGAACGAATTAATTAGTCCTAGATCTTTGTTAATTTTACACTACAATATTTTATCGGGAAAATGATTCTCGAAGATAATGAAAGACACGCTAAACGCAGCGTCATTCGTAGAGAAACACTTGCATATCTAATGCATAGATTTACATAAAAATACACTTTATAAACTAGTATGCGATCGTTTTTGTTGAAAACATACTCAAGAAAAACGGGCATTCGCATTAGACATTTTCTGAGGTTACATCTGATATAAAGATATGATAGTTTTTTTTTGTTGTCCTGCATTTTCGCTGTTGCGGATTGCTTCATATTCATGATTCTAATCTTTCGCAATGTTCACTTTTACATTGTTTCGCGATCTAACTAATCAATAACCCACACATCTTATATACATTATCACTCTGTTTGATTAATATGCACGCTAAATCTTAACCATTTGACGAGAAATCTCGACAACGAGGAGAAATTCCTGTGCCCATTAATGCAGATAATGTGAAAGATCTAATATTATGTTAGTCTCTGATTTACAGGTATAACAAAAGATATAAATAATAAATCATTATATCAATATTTTGCCTTTCGATTTGAAAGTTACATGCGTGGTCGCGTGGTTAACATACACAACATGACAATCAGGCTTTATTATTAATGACAGGTCACCTGTGTATTTAGATTATGAAGTTATCATATTTCTCTTTCGTGAGTATCGCGAATTTGAAAAGCCTCGCGAATAAAAAGCCAGCCACAGCATTAGAAAATATCTGTTAATTCAACCATCAGGCTCAGGAAAATACTGTCTGACGGCCATGTAAACATTAACTCTTTCACGCGGTAACGAATAAAGTTGTTCCATTTCTTTGGAAATCGTTAATTTCAACTTTCACTCAATGTGTTCTAGGAAAGACTGAAAAATCAATGTTTGCTGCATTTTTCCATGTCACTCTAGGCCACGATTTTGTCTTTTTAATCTTAAAAAGATCGAATCACATCTTATATAGCGTGACAGATCGTAGATTAAAATCGTCGTGATCGCGAGGGATCTCCAAGGTCGTGAAACATCGTTTTGATCATGCCAAAATTTTTAACCTGCCAAAATTTTAAACCTATATCTTTGCTACGATCATGTCACTTTTTTAAATTGTTTAAGAGCAAAGTAATGCGTTGCAGAACGCGGGCATCTTTATATGTCATGTGGGAGCGTGGAAGATTACAATCAGCCTAATACAGCCTAGTAGAGTTCATCCATAATATTCATATTTCCTCTGTGGAGTTACCGGACATACAAATGAAATGCAAAATCTACCTATTTTTTACATCGATCTTGTCCCAGTCGTGTTTAATCGCCCTCCTGTATCTTAACAGAGAGCGACAAAAGGAAATAGAACCTCAAAAACGTAAGGGAATGTAAGCAAATTTTAGAGATCGTAGATCTAATCGTGATGGTCGTAAAAGATCACAACGGATCGTCATAGAATCGCAACATACTGATTTTCATAGTATGGTAATTGATCAAATATCCAATCGTAACAGAGCTTGTTCACGGTCCTTTTAGATTTTATCATAGTAAAACGTGTAAAACTGTAAAAAAGCGTCACATGAAGATTGGTTCGGATTGGCATAATCGTGGCTTAGCAAAAACGCGGCTAATGGCGTCACTCAACAGTCTCAATCAAGTCTGTTCACTTGTGTTGATTCGCTGGTGCCTCGATCAAATTACATTGAAGCTAAAATAATATTGTAACTTGAAGAAGAAATAAGTTTAATGCATTTCCCTAGTAACTGTAAGTAGAAACAGCTAGAATACTTTGATGGTTGGTCTGCTGGCAGTATGTATTATTATTTTGCATCAGCCGAAATGACCCTTTGATTGAAACCATCTCTGAAAAAAACTGTTCCATCAGAAAGTCCGTGATCGTTGTCTTAATATATATTCAAAAGCAAAATTACAATGCATTTCACGTGACATGAATATTCATGAACATACCAGCAAGAGCTTTAAAGGCTATCTGCAGAGACTACATGACCATCAGAATTCGAGCATGATGGTACCGGAGTTTGAGATGCATAATAACATCCCAAAATGAACAGTAAATCTTTCTAAAATCGCTTATGAATTAAGTATTTCTGCAAATGTGCGCCTGTTACCGAAAACGAGACTACGTTCAACGTTTCTATTACTTCCTGATTGCACTGAAATAACCCAGTCCGTGTTTTTGTTTGCCTTTTTACTTTTACAACAGGCAGGTGTTTTCATTTAGTCAGTTTCACATGCTAAAGCGGAGTAATACGTTACAAACAACTTCGGAAAGTAGTGCAAAAATTGTCCCGAATCACGTCGCCTAGCAACTTGGCCCATAACGGTTAGGCTGAAATTCTAAAATACCACACAGTTCGGTATTTAAAGTTCACTCTCATTTATATATATATATATATATATATATATATATATATATATTGTATACATTTAATAAATGCATACAATAGTATGCTGAAAAAGACCGCATGTGCCCCTTCGTCTGCATTTCGATCGTTAAATTAGGAATATAAGCCAAATTCTAATCAAACTGTGGTGTTTGATTTGAAAGTGCAGAAAATACCAAAAATTCCAAGCAAAAGAAAATAAGCGTTACGGTACACCAACTCAATGTCTCAGACTAGCTGTACCGGTATGGTTAAAGGATAATTTTGTATTTTTCGGGACAGGTGAAGTGTTATATATCTGAAGCTCAAACCAGCCCCAATAGCTCTCAGGAAAGCCGGTATTACAGTTTGTGTTGCTGTAGCATTCTCTGCATGACCCTTACATATAGGAATGGTATTGACAGAGTTCATTTACTTACACATGCCTTGTGACCTCGTCCTAGATCAATGGGGTGTTACCAATTGACCAGTTTAAACTCATTTGCATTGTCATGTATATCTTACCATACGGCAAATATATCTTCATAATGGAAGGGACGGATTATTGATTTTTATATCTTGTTGTACAAGAAAGTAAATGATACATGAAAGAAAAAGATAGACAGACAGGATAAAGAAGGAATAATAGACCTTCACATACACAAGATATGTTAGTATATAGTTATTACAAAGTCAGAAGACATGATATATTTCAATGTTTCAACCTCATCACTTGCCAAATATGAGGCATATACTCTATCTTTGCAGTCATTTAACTCAGATAATTAATCTATATTTAAAGATATTATCGTCCAGAGGCGAATATTTCTTTTGTCGCAAGTTATACTATATTTGATGGCGCATCTCCCTTTTAATATATCGCAATTTACCACAGTGGACACTACATGGTCTATAATGACCACTTTTACTCAAGAAATCTACAATGTAACTTGCAGCATTCATTCTGCATGGTGAGAAATAGGTTTATAAAGCGTGAACTGATTATATCTATCAGAACACGCAAATCCATGTGACATATTCCAATGTGAGTTATATGGTAAGTGACACTGGTCACGCAAAGCCTTATTATATGATGTACTCAGTTGCTCACTTGTCTTATTCTATGACATTCAGGCCTGACAACTATAAAAGAACAATCATAAAATATTACCTAGCTTCAATTACCCAAGATTTCTGGTTTAAACTGAGGATCAACAAATAACGTTGATGTGCCAATGAAGTATGCAAAGCATGTATAGCTGTATACATTACAGACAAAATGGCCTCCGCTATAAACCTATATAAGTTGCGGGACATTTGAATTATGTTTACAACCCGGATTTAGAGACTTTGTCATGCATTTATTATTTAAATATCATGGCATCTCCATAGGATGACATTCCCATTCCCATAGACATAGAGAGAAAAATATTTAGTATATTTCAAATATAGTACATTTACAGGTGCTGTGTTGGGGCAGTTGTAACATGTATGGTTTTTAGAGCTTAATAAATATAAATTGTTTTAAGGTCAACGTCTTAAATACTGTCTCGTGTTTGTGATGTTTCAAGTTATCCAGAATAAGACAAATGCATGCTGACAAGAAAGAATTTCCTAAAGTGAAATATTTATGCGAAACCTGTCAATTATCAGTGCGGGAATGAAATCAACACACCGCCGTCCGTGGGAGCAGGATATCAGATGCCATGGCCAGGGGGGCGATGCTTTTGGTGATAGCCGGATATTGGGATAAAGTACAAGAGTGAAGGAAGAAATACATCGTCAAATGACATTTTGTTGGTTCAGTCACTGTAATCATATTTTAACTGTGTTTTAACTTCAAAGATTGATAATACAGGAGTATTTATTAATAGAAAGTATCTGGGTATGCGATAATGTATTTGCTGGTATTACAAGCACTTGATTTGTATAGTTATACATGCCCACTCATATGATATAATATTGTGTGTTTCATTTACAGACCTGATGTTACAGACCTTATTCCAGCATCTTTGATTTCTGTTCACTTACACTATTTAAATAATGACTAATAATATTTTCATATTCCATTTATTTGAACTTTTATTGTTCAAAATAAAAAGACACAACGCTGTTTCAGGCGTAGGACACATGACTTCTGGTAAGTATTACAGATCACATGTGGTTGGTACCAAGCTTACATAACACTTGTCACTGAAATACTATTTCTAACATCTTAATAAAAATCAACATTTAATTGTCAAAATTTGTAAAAAAAAATATTTGCACTGAAGGATTAACCATTATATTACATGTTTCATCTTTGCTCCTCATCTGTCAGTATAGTTTGACTTGATTTTCTGATGTTTTTAAGCACCTTCAGTACATTTGTAGGATTTCATGTTGCGGCCACCATGGACATATGCATTCATAATGAACGTGTATTTAATTTTAAAATTATTTGGAAACCTCTGTTTTTGACCCAGCAATTCTTTTTTTTGCATTTGACTTTTATCTCCAAATCACAACTGTAAAGAGGAAAATATATCCCTAACAGATATGATGACTGCCATGGTGCTGACAAGTTAATATAAAATACCATTGTTTTCATTTACATTTATATATGTATAGCCCTAGCTGGATAGGCCACCACATATGTTATTTTACTATTTCAATTAATCCCTGACTTAAAAGGAAAGTTGCTAGATCACTAGGTATATTCAGTATCTACTCACTCAGTACTCATCAAGAACTCAGAATCGGCTCTCTGGCCACGAGTTGTACCAACTTATGACCAAGAGGGTAATTAAAGGGTATTGCAAAACAAACATTCTATCAACAGTGCACAACCTTGTACTTTGTACAATTAAGGTCGAAAAAATTGAGTTATGAAAATATTGTCAATTAAGATTTAATGGTGAAGTGACCAGAATTAAGGATGCTGATATCATTGCTGGTAATGACACACACAATATTACATTATATGAGTGTGTATATGTAACTAGACAATACAAGTACTTCTAATACAAGCTTAATCACTGAAGGCTGCCTAGACACTTTTTGTTAAAATTTATATAGAAATGATAGCTTTATTATTTTCTTCTCTTTCATACAAATAGTTTGAAAATTTGATAATTTATAAACAGTTAACGAAACGTTATTAAAGGTTTATTGCGCCTGTGTCACTATAGTTATTTTATGTAGAAGTAAAGTAAGAAGAACATTTTACATTATTGTAAATTAACCTTGTATAATTCTTTCCTATGATTGTCAGTTGTAACTTATTTTCTACTCAGTGAACGAGTTCTTCAAACCTTTAAGCGTGTTGCTAATAGCTAGTCAATATATTCGAACGTTGCACGAGGGAGCACGTACCTTTAAATCCAGTATAGATTTGCCTCCACTAGACCACCTGGGGTTGACATATAACGAGTCACGCTTAGACGAGAGACTGCAGACTGTGACTGCTACAGCCCCTGCTGTCCGGTATAAGCGATAACTATATCCAGACTGATGCAGTGACTGATTTAGGCGACACTTAAAGCCTGTGTGGCCTCATATCTTGCGCGCATTTAGATAGTGAAATAACAGCCCTGAAGGCGGGTCCGTCATAAAAGTAGTTCCAGCGGTAATTACACAGCGCGGAGTAATTGACGTTTGTTGTTATAACTGCCATCGCGCATGCCTGGCGTGTGAGCAGGTCGATAGGACAGGCTTAATAGCGTCAATCGCAGGCTTCATGCCAGACTTCAGAGATGAATATATATGGTAGTAAAACCGAGAGGACTTCCAATAAGAGGACATGCTGCCAAACCGCAACCATACTGCCGCGATACTTATTAGAACGTTGTGTTCGAAAGATGGCTCTAGTTTTATGCTTTATGACCAAATAGGTAAAAAGAGAAGCTGCTCTAAACTTCAATTACAGAAGTTTCATTCATTATATAGGCGGCGAGATAAGACATGGAAGTGACAGAATGTTTTAAGATTGCAGTGTAAATTACATAAAAGTCTTCGGGGAGTCTGTCAAAGTTAGGAAAGTTCTTGAAAATAACATCATAGCGGGCGAGATTTATGCACAAAACGCTGTTTAATCACAGTCTGTCATCTGCTGTTGTGAGACGGAGCCCCGCAGGGACAGTTTTTCAAAACTAATCACAATTTACTCCAAGGCCTATCATAGCTATAGTGACAGTCTCCATCAATTAACAATGGCCCGGCTTCTAAATGATTAGAACCGTAAGACAAAACCACTTCCCACAAAACTTCACAAGACTAATATGTAAAAAAATGTCTTATTGTTAAGTGTAAACATATTTTTTGTTAAGTGGATATTTTCTTCGTTATTCTTCCGCAGCATAACGAAGGCAACCATTGAGTTTTACCTGACTGTGTTACCAGGGAGATTTTCCATTTTTTTTCAAAATTCCATAATAGCATTCCTCAAACGGATGAGTTCTTTCTATAGGCACATGGACTACAGGTAGAGCTGTCTTATGAATGAGAATAAGGATATATTATGATTCAGTCTATTTGATATTGATGGTTGGGTGTTTATTGTGAACAGTGTATTTTTATTTTGTATATCTCCCCTCCACTATTTTTCTCTCTCTGTACTTTCATTATTTTTATCTCTGTGTCTTGGTCCCTCTCTGGCTGTCTTTCTGATTGTCTGTCTGCCTGCCCGTTGTATCTGTCTTTATGTCAGTCATTTTCAATCTATTTTCTATCTTACTTTCGGTAACTGTCCCTGTCTCTCCCCTTTCTGTGTTCTTGTCATTTTCTTTTTATTGTCTATCTTTCTGTTTTGGTCTCTGTCTCTGTCTGTCTGTCTGTCTGTCTTTCTCTCACCTAACATATTTGTCAAGAGCCTATCAGTTCAAACAGAGTTGTTTTTTTTTTACCAAGGAGACCATATTTAACCTGCTCGCTTGGCAAAAGCTACCTGTCTCTGCCTCTCTATCCCACGGCGAAGGTGATTCATCTTGCTCTCAGATTGATGTGCAGCCCAGGACCGTGAATATATATCTCACGAGGCGCCTCCAAGGATTCATTCTAAACGAAATTTATTCACTCCCCGCGCGAAATGGGACTTCCTGCTTATTTTAGTATCCGTCTGTTGCTGCAAAGTTACTGTTGTGTGACTGGTGGTACACATAGGTTTCAACAAATACAAATCAGCGACATTTGCCTTGTCTGTGTGAGGCTGTGTCTCCCTGTCTACTGTTCCCTGTCTCTCGACCCCTGTATTTCGTTGTTCCTGTCTGTCTCACAGTTACTCTCAATCACTCTGTCTTTCTATCTGCCTTTCTATCTATCATTCTTTGCCTCTTTTTCTCTGTTACAGGTAAATTGTGTCCATTAGCATAATTTTGTTAAAGCAGAAACTCCTAACTGGTTTTATAACAAACATTTGTTTGGCATTGGATCAAAACCACTATTCTAGAATGAATCCTGATTAGAGGCACTGGAAACCTCTGTAACAAATTTAAATTACTAAATAACTTGGGGGAAATTGTAACAACTCTGTCATAGACAATTGCTACACCAGCATAGGCAATATTCCAACACGTTAAATGGTAAACTTCCTGTGTGTCCGGCCAAGCTTGCTCCTTCAGAAATCTTCCAATAGCTAACTTTATATTTGTGACGTCAGTTTTCATGAATGCTAGCTTTGAGGGTCCAGTTTTCAGACACCGTCATTATTGCAAAAAAAGCTGACAAAGCGTTTATTGCCCGGGCAGTAAATGTTAATATGCATAGACACCTCATGCGGCAAATCACTGAGAATTGTTCTCTTGTAGTTAGAACTATAATTTATGTGCTAAGCGGCCGGTCGAGTCCGTAAACCACAATTAAACCTGGGAATGTTTCCACACTGATTGTCATTATGGCGATAAATCCCGAAAGCGGATGTAAAAATCATTATGTTATACGGGCTAAATTCCCAAATGTCCCGTCAAATGTCGCGATAAACAATGTGCCCCGGCGACAACAAGCATTCGATCAATTATTGTCTTGGTCTGAAACAATTCTTAAGGAGCAATTAACGATTGACGAAAAAATCCCTAATAAATTTACGATGATTTTTCTTGTAATTAATAGTTTTATGGTCTATTTTTCTTTAAGGAAATTTAACCGACAATTAAGTGAGCTTACATATTTCTGGACCAAGAGCTTTTTTAAAAAGAGTGCACTTTCTACACCAGAGTTATGGTTTGAGTGTCGGAAAGTTATTTAACAATGAAACTTTAATCATTTGATATCTTCTTTTGTTTGATATGTTACAAGTCGGATCCAGAATTCAGGAACGGGAATAATTTACCATTAACACCACGGTATATATGTAAATATATAATCCTTTGGGACAATCAAAATATTCAAACAATAAATCACAAAATCCAAAATCGTCTTATTCTTACAAAACACTTTTTTTCCTAATAAGCTGCTCTTATTTCCAATAAAGTATGTCACTGCATATATAAAGAACCTCAGAAGGCTAATAACTTTTTTCCATTATATCATTGTAACTTTAGGAGTAAACAGCCGTCAGCCCTCACAAAGGTCCTGAAATCCTTTGCTGTTTTATGACAGGGATATTACGCCTCAGCAGAGTGTTTGCATTGAGATAACGACCTCCAAAACGAGGCCGGATAAGTACCAAGGCACAGTTATTAAGTGCTCATAATAATAGGGTTATTCCTGGGGATTATTACCAAGACATCACCACGGATCAAGGCCATTTTCTTTAGGAATGTGAAGAACTTTATGGCATCAAATCCGAAATTTAGCAGCAACTGGCAAACAAAAGAAGCTCGGTAATGGCTCCACAAACCTCGGCCACTGTCTGGGTTAGCGTTTGACAGAAATGGGTTTGATGAGGACACTTGCGACGCTGAATCCAAAATGTATGTCAGGCAACACAGGAACAGGTGAATCCTTAGTCCTTCAATGCAGCCGTCACAGGCTGTGATATGACACTGCAACCTCTCTCTCTCTCTAACTCTCTCTCTCTTAATATATGTATATATATATATATATATATATATATATATATATATATATATTGTTACGGAACCGTATATCAACAGATCACGTATGCGTGTGCAGAGTGAAATGTCTAGGGGAATGAATAACTATAATTTATTCTTAAAACAACCCTGACATTACAATACACTAAATCAATACAATGACACAGTATAACAGCAGCATAACAGCAAATCAATACAATCACACAGTAAAATAAACTAAGTGCACAGTACCTGGCTACCACCACTGTCACAGCGATAAGTCCTTTAAAATGTATAAGCCGGATGAAAAGTTCACACAAATTCTCTCGGAGAATAACAGTCCAGTGTATAGCTCTTGCAACAATCCAGAAAGTAAACTGAAGACCAAATAAGATTCGTAACAAAATCCAGAAGAAAATCTGAAGAAAATCTATAATTGCCGCACTTATCGGAACAGGTCCCACAAACTGACATACACGCTTCTGTGTCCGCTGGAATATTCTCTCACCTCTCTCCCCGCTCTAAAACACAGCCCCTTATCTATAACTTCTCACCTCCAGCCGAGAAACCTTCCATTGCTCGAACAATCTAAAGAATCTAACACAGTACACACGTTCAAAGAACATACCAGAACAAAGAACGCTGTGTATCTAGGGTTCAACCAATGCGGATTAAACCGAGCTTGCATCATCCGGCCAGGCGAGGCTGCCACAACACATGGAACATCCGTGTGCACCACAAAACAATCATCTGCAAGACCACTGCACACAATAAAAAGGGGCACTTGTAACAATATATATATATATACATATATATATATATATACATGTATATATAAACATTATATATATATATATATATATATATATATATGTATGTATGTATGTAAAAGTAAAAGTGCATAGGAATCTCTTATAAAGTGTGTATCATGCAGTTTTTCTCAAGTTGGTATCTTCTTATGCATGCAATTTATCTTCGTCAGATGAACTACAATAACGCCTGCAGAAAATCATATATTTTTTTAAATCGAGCTTTTTTTGTTATTTTAATTAAAATAAGATAATCCACTTTCATATTTTGTTTTGATTTTTTTATTTATACAAAAAGAAAACGCTGTGATTTATTTCCGTTATTGATATTAAAGCTGTTTAATCACAGGGATATCGTCACTAAAGTGTCAGAAGTGGGATGTTACAGATAAAATGTCAGAGGTAAAATGTCGGAAGTAGTCCTCATTAAAGACTTGTCAACATATTTTCTAATGCTAGCTTAACTAAGTTTTACATCTGCAGATTTGCATTCCGGTTGCGGACAGCAACATGCGCTTCCTCTTATTTTATATCCCGGTGTCAACCAAACCCGGTGATTATTGCACCTGCAGACACTAGGTGTGTAATCGTCCCGCTGCTCAGTCGGATCAACGAGGAGCCCCCCGAAAGGCGCATCCATTCGTGAGTGAAACACGGCCATGGAACAAGACCTTCTCATTAAACCTACAGAAAACTCACCCTCCCTTCCTTGAATCCTGTGCTTTTCCCCTGGACCAGAGAAGCCGGTCAGCTTTTCAATGTTTTTTTTTTTCATTTATAACACATATTTTTATTTGTGACTTATTACCAAAATGTGTCTGTAACTTGATTTGTCGAGCGTCACATGGCCCTGGGAGCAGCTGTCATTGGTGACATCTTTTGATATGATTAAAATCATACGATCCAACACTTATCACGTCGTTTTACGAATAAATACAAGTAAGCCAAGGTAAGGTTTATGTCGATATATAAACTAAGAGTGAAACATCCCTTAAGCGAGTTCAAATAAGTTAATAACTTGTTACGAAAATTATCGGCATCTATATATGCGCAAAACCAGCACATTTGAGAGCCTGGCCCAGACACGTTCTTTTATCGCGCCAATGCTCTGGTTAGACAGATTACTTGGGTTATTAGGAAATATAATCACTCGGCACATATGGTCATTATCTTCTACCGTCGTAATAAATTATTTTGCTCCTGGTAGCGCCAGACAAATGATCCGCTGACTTTATGCATTTCTCAGCTATCAGCAACTACTGATTGTCTTTTAGTGGATGAAAAAAAAAAATTACCAGCGACGTATATAATTCTGGAATGGACTACATTACATATAAAACATATGAGTGGTTGATATTATATCTAAACTCACTGTTGTTATTTAAAAAAAACTTGTTTATGACTCTCCTATTGAAGCATGACGAGGGGTTGGTTTAAAACTAGACCATGATTTATAATCCATGTCAACTTATTTCTTTGTTTTAAAATTGAGCTCGAAAACTAAGCTACAGACTAATCAATGGATTTGTTGTTCCCTAACCGGTAAAATGGAGACAATTTTCGCTTTTCCTCTAAATATCATCAATACGAACAAAAACGTATCATATAGTTAATCTCTAATATGTTTCCATGACAACATACGCCGTCGCTCTAGGCCTTCGTATTATTATTACAGTTTATACATATTTCTCAGTTTCCCCCTGTTTTTTTCTTTGCAACTCTGTCTGTCTGATTGTCTGTCTGTCTTTTATGTCTGTCAGTCTCCCCTCCTTCTCTCTCTCTCTCTCTCTCTCTCTCTCTCTCTCTCTCTCTTTGTCCCTCTCTCTCTCTGTCTTCATCTGTGTGTGTCTTTAGTGTTTCTGTAACTCTCTCCATCTCTCTATTTGTCTCTCTCTCTCACTCTCACACTCTCCCACTCTCTCTCTCTCTCTCTCTCTCTCTCTCTCTCCCTGTCTCTGTTCTTACTGTCTCCGCTTTCTCTGTCTCTGCTTCCTCGGTCTCTGCTCTCTCTGTCTCTGCCTTCTTTGTCTGACTTTGACTTATAATGCTCACAGTACTGTCAAGTAGCAATTTTAGGGGTATTAAACGGCTCGAAAACAAGTAAAGAATAATAGTTGGCGCCACCAGTTTTTGCAACTTGACAACCCTATCTATGATCTTCCAGCAACTTGATTTTGGGATCAATCCATGCAAGATTTCTTGAGATATTTAAGAATTTGTGTGATTTTCCCAAAAATTAAAGGCCTATTAAAGGCCTGGGACACTCTCCTAGTCAAGGTCATGACCTCATTTTAAATAGGCGTTGTCTTCTCACCCATATCTATACATATACGAAGTTTGGTAAAGATCCATTAAAATTTTTTTTAGTTATCGCGCCAACAAGATTTATATGCGGCGGCGGCGGCGGGACCGGTATGAAAACATAGATTCCCCGACTTTGTCTTGGGATACAATAAGCCAGAAATCACGTGATTTCTACATGAAAGGTAGATGAATAATTAGCATTAAACGGATCTATATTTTGCTTAAAACGCGCCTTTTATAATGTAGGGTTCGGCAATATTTTATTTGGGGCATTTCTGTAGATAAACATATGCGAAATAGACTACCTGGCGGAAACACTAATTCGGAAAACTCATACTAAGGCAAAAAAAGGTCTGGTTATCATGGAACCGCCTGCATCAATTTTAACCTCCCGCATCAACAATTTTTACCTTGATTTTCGTCTTTTAAGAATATAAAATAATACAATTCTGATAAGATTTCCTTTGTTATGTAGTGCACTTACCTGTTTTGCGATTACATTTTGTTGCTTTCCCGCTTTTCCCTGATCATATGACATTTTTTAATCGAAACATACAAAACAGGTAAAAAAATTAATATCGCCCGCCCGCACTGATTTCTGAAAAAAAAGTGCCTGAGACCATACCTTTTTTTCTTTTGGCCTAATTTGAACTAAAAGGAAACTGGAAGAGAGACCAAGAGGAAGGGATTTGGAGATAAGGAGAGTGAGACAGAGAGACAAGAGACAGAGAGAGACAGACAGAGGGAGAGACAGAGAGAGGGAGAGGTAGAGACAAAGAGAATGAGAGAGAGAGAGAGAGAGAAAGAGAGAGAGAGAAGGAAGGAAGGGGGGATGGCATATACATAGATATGGGTTATGGGATGATGTTTATTTTTAAATTGGGGTCATGACCTTTCCTATGAGAGTGGCTTTGACCTTGAATATTATATATGGTGAAAATCACACAAATTCATTAATATCTCAATAAGGGATGCATTGATCGGTCCAAAAATCAACTTGACCGAAGATCTTGGATAGTGTTGTCATGTACCGAAAACTGATAGCGCCACCTGTTAATCTTTTACTTGTTTTCGTGCCGTTTAATACCCCATCATTGCCACTTAACAGTACTGCGAGCATTATAAGTAAAAAACTAATGGACAGATTTCTTCTTATTATGCATATACATAGACATGGGTTAAGGGATGAAGTATATTGAAATTGGGGTCATGACCTTTTCTATGAGAGTGACCTTTTCTATGAGTGTGGTCTGATATTAATTGTTGCTGAAGATGGGGGGGGGGCCTATTCTTAAAGGGGGGGGGGGGGATTTATTGTCTGGGGATACTATGGCACCTGCAGTGCCAAGAAATATCTAGTTCTACATACACATTTATGTACTGTTCATTAATTTCTGTCAGAAAAGATTTTATAACTGTGACAGTTGTATTAGTTTGTTTATATACACGCTGGTTTAGTAAACACGGTAAGCACTCCAAGAAACCATGGTTCTGTTTTGAACTCTTTTCTCCATGAAGCGGTTCATCTGGCACTATGAGGTTCGTGCTCTGGCCCTAAGACTGCGCATGCGTACTTTAATTGAACTAATGAGGTTAAATTTATCCCAGGTCTGGTGATTTAGGTCTCCCGAGATATAAAAAGAGGAAATAATATTAGGTAAGACCTATGTTAACATATATTTTAATGTAAATCAGGTCAAAGTTATCGGTCTAGAGATTAACTGTACAACGAATGAATGTACCCAGTTAGTGTCTGCCTGCAAAAGAATTAAAACGTGGATAAAGACCTGTGATAAACATGTTATTGCATGATGCAGTCAGGAGTAACACCAGTTCATATTAATAACAGTCTTGTAGAATAATAAAAAAAAAATTCCAGCATTGTAAAAGAAAAATGAAAGCTTTTAAGCAACATTTACCAAGTAAAATTATAATTCTGCTTCAGTAATTGAAACTAAACAATCCAGGAAACATATTGGACACGTTCGTAACATCCTATATAGCGTTTATAGTATCACTCTTTTCATAGTAATTTCATTATCAAATCATTTATCTTACAAAGGACGTGACGTGAGAACACATGGCAAAGCCTATTTTGAATATACCTAGTAAATGGGACAGATTGGAGATTGCGCCGATGCTGAAATAGATAAAAACCTGGTTGGTAGCATACGTGTAGAAATTTAGAGTTTTATTTGTCTGGCTTATTTTTGGCGGCCCCGCACATGTTATAAACATGTGGATATAATTAAAACGAATAGCCCGTGAGCAATGGGATCGGTGTTGTCTTACCTATTTTTTTTTAAAAAAGGTTTAAGAAATTCAGATATCGGAATTGGCCCCTTTAAGCTCATAAAGGCAATAATGTTATGTAAAACAGACGGTAACTATATATATATATATATATATATATATATATATATAAATATATATTGGAGAAAATTCATAACAAGACTACACCAAGTAGGATGTCAGGAAATAATCTTCTTCACTTAATCATAAGATGATTCTAAGGCAATTTGCACAGAAAAATATTGATACAACAGAGAGCATCCTGTTGACGGTTTTCTCCTTTAACCGTCGATTTATTACTGACATTATGTTACATATAACAGGATCACATAAAGCATTTGACATTATGAATAAAATCAATATGCCACCTGTATTACATGTGGAGTTTCTCTAGTGCTCCGGTGTGAGGGTGTTTTTATATGTGATCATGACTTTTATTCAATTATACCTATTGTTAAAATTAAATGAAATGATTTACCTCTTCTTTGAAAAACAAAAGGTGTATCATCTGCAGCCGTTTGTATAGGCTATCGGTATTGTAATTTGTAATCGTAATTTTTTGGGTAGTTTGTGCAATCCTTTAAAAGGGATCCTTAAAAAAAGGTAATCCTTTAAAAAACTTATATTAGTCGTACTTGCAAAATCATCGTGTAATCGTTATGTAACTCGTCGCTGTTTTTCTTTTGTTAGTACCTGAGCTGTCAACATTTTCGTGATATGTGTAGGCAGTACAATATAAAAACATGGAAAGTTGCCATCTGCAATATTAATAGCGGAACGCAGATCTATGTTGCAAATGATTGTTTAAACAAAACAAAGATTTGTTATTGTATTTCAGTATACCCATCGGCTATGTAGTTTCTGTTTATATGAAAAAATACCTGACTTGACTTGTGTTTGATTGACAAAAATTACAACGACACTTTTAATGATATGGGGATTATTTCCAGGCATGTAACTAACCGATGCCAGGTTTTTCCGCTACACTGCTTTCATCTTGTTTATCCGAGCGGTTCCCACGTTGCCATGACAACGATAAAGATTACCTTGATATTTGCGTAATGTAAAGTGGTCCGCCTTTTCTGCTGAACATAAGTTCTGGCTAAACATATTCCGTTACCCCTGCATTACGTTTTATGGCGCTATTTGGGGACGCTACCGAAAGCTCTGATGTCGACCGTATAAAAGAGTGCATCAGGACGTGAGTGCCGGTTTTTCCTTTAGTCTCAAACATATTTCTGGAGGAAAAACATATTTATATTATTTTCAAAAAAAATATCTGTGGATCCATCTCTTTAAATACGCCCGTCTTGGGCGGGACGTATCTAGGAATACCCACGGTCCGTCGGGTCGTCCCCCCGCCAGTCAGTCCGTCCGTTAACTTACCAGGGCTTTGTTGGATTTTCACGAAACTCACCATAATTACTTATCAATGGATTATCTCGCCAAAGTTTGATTCCTGACAAAAACCCACGCATATTTGATAAGGTCAGTCGTCACCAGGCTACTTTGTGGTGTCTTCACGATAACTTATTAAAAATCTAATCGATTTTGATTAGATTCAATAGCACGGTGGCGGATTTACGACACAGAAAAAATATGATAATATACATATTTACCAAGAGAGTTTCTAGCCTAAATTAAATTCTAGGCAAACCCTACGCAAAATTAATGAGGCCAGAGGTCACAAGACATACCACTTTTGCGGTGCTCTGGTTGTCTGTAGGCCGGCTACGTACTGATAGGTATCATACAGCAATATTACAGGAACACAATCAAATTAATATCAAGGGGGATGACTCGCAGGTGGGAACAACCCTTTTTTTATAAACACACACTCACATATATATATATATATATATATATATATATATATTTATATATATTAAATTTTACTGTCGGTGTGACTTGTTTCAAATATTTTTTTTTCAATTAAATATGTTTAAAAAAATAAGATATTATGTTTCCAGTATAGGTTAATTCTGAACAAGGTTAGATATATAATATTTCATAATAATAATATTAATGGAACCAAATTCTTTAATTCTAAGTGTAACTATAATTCTAACATTTGCAATGTATAAATGTTATTTTCTGAATAGCAGGATGGTTGATTACATTAACCCCCCCCCCTGTATTGACGCCTTTGAAGGCGTTGTTAGAGGGTTCTTTTGAATAATGCCACGCATTTGTTACATACCACTACCGTGCTAAGGTTTTCTTTTCTTAGCTTTAAGATTTCGCGATAATATAATATTATGTATTGTGTCACTCCTTTGTCACAATCTAGGCCGGGCCAACGGGTTTATTCATTGTGCAAAGACAAGTATGTTTTGGTTTCTTGCACGAAATGCCGGTGTGTAAGTGCGACAAAATATCAGGGAATTAATAGTGTACTTCCACACGTTAGCACTAGCCATCTCACAGGGAAATATGCAATTTATATTGCTTATCAAATGCCTCAGTGTGCTATTGAAAATCCTGCATATATGGTACTAAAGATACATGGAGCTACAATGAACCTATTTCTCGGGTGAGGAAACCCATTCGTTAAGTCTCTACGGGACTCCCATCTGTCTTTGGTTCTAGAAAACGCCAACTAGTCCAGCGGGGGGGGGGGGGGGGGGGGAGTGAGGGGACTGAATAAATTGGTCCTTTGATCCATGACGCAGTGACCCTAAAGTTATACGTTCTGAAATTACCTGGAAAAAGTATTCACGGAACGATCCCCTGACCTAGTTAGATATGAGACAAGTACAGCGACTTCCACTCCAGTTGGGCAATAAAACTGAGCCTAATGCCTGTTGAGCCGGCAGTGTGGTCTGTGCTCAAATGTCTTGTTAACATTAGAGACCGCGGTCCCAGCTCTTTTGCCAAGCTCAGCGACACATTGCCCTCTTGTAGCTATGAAACTGTCCGTGATTCCGGGCAAGAATTTGTGAAATCCTAGCAACAAGTGTTCATGTTTCTGTGCGTTTACAGCGGGCGGCCATGAGAGCAATCTCTATGTTGCCTTCACAGTGACGTGTATGTCTTTCCTACATTTATAGATATCATATTTAAATATTGACAAACACTCACCTGTAAAACCACTTTTTTTCAAACAGACGAATAAAAAATTAATATAAAAAAGTATGTATATGTACAATTTATTTTGCATCCTGTGCGTAAAAAATCTTTATTTGTAAATATTGGTCCGCAGTGTGCACTATAAACCATAGATTTTAACTGCTTAACTGGAACTTGGGGTATCAGCTATTTATTTTATTTTAAACATGTCGAAGCATTTGCTGTTGACTGTTGAATTAAGTACGTTTATGCATATTAAGATTTACATTGTAGTGTCTTATTTGAAACACAATATGTTACATATATCTACGGAGTTTGAGGTATGATTGGTCGGATAATAACTGGTATATTAAATCACTGTTTATATCTCTAAATTAAATACCCACACAGATACACCGTGCAGACACAAACATACCATTGTTGACATACAGAAAACTTTTGACACTGCTTATGTTCATTCCAACATTGCACGAATCTGATTTTCTAAGTAACTGTATGCCCTTATAGTCAATTAAACATTCACAAGACCACTGAATTTCCATGACAATAGTCGAGATGACACCAAATATGTCAGAGCCCGCCCGGAGCAAGATAGCCCCAGACAGGTATTGTCAGAAGCGGCATGCTAGCTACGCAGATACTCTATAAATAGAAAGTAAAGCTTCTACAAATAGAACAGAAAATAAAACTTACGGTCATTTAGGCTGTAGGGGGAAATTCAATCGCATTCAAAGTATTGCAGGCATATGTTCCCAAATATCCTGGCACGCTCGCCTTTTATCAATTTATCTAGAACTTACGTCACGAATTAAAAGCACACGCGGGTAAAAAAATGCTAAACAAAGAAAATATGATCATTTGAATTTCAGGTAAAATGAGAAAAAAATGGCTTCAAATTTTATTAGAAAAACTTCATATAATTTGATTTGTGACACCATTTTACTTATTCATCAAACACGCATAAGTAAGGCTAAGTAACAATGACTATGTTTATTTTCCATGCGGTATGTTACAAAGCAATACAGTAGCATAAATCAACCTATACATGAACCATTTAGAATTTTTTTTTTATACTTAATTAGACATACTGGATTGTCTCCCTCCAACGGGCATTTTGACAAAACACATGCTTGCAGTAAACTGTGCTTATTTAATTTAGTATTATTCATATAAGCTCTTGATTCTGATAAAAAAAATTAATACAAAACATTAAAATTCAGTCAAATTAGACCTAAAACCCATGGCAAGTAGACGTATTTTTAAGGAAAATTCCTCTGATTAGCGTGCATTTTGAAACGTTATTGATGATATACATATATATATATATATATATATATATATATATATATATATATATATATATATAATCTCTTTGAGGCCGAAAACGGGAGGGAAACGAAACATATATGTATCCTGTTATATTGAAACAATAAAAACTGAAGAAAACATATATACACATTATGGAGACACAAATTTCCAAATGAAGGTCGTTTTTTAATTTGTCTTTTATGTCATTATTAAAATAAAAAAAGTTTCATTTTTTATTTAGTCTACCTATTTGTTAATCTGTCCCGTCTTTGCCCTTCTTTTGCATCTAGTCCTCGGGCTTTCCCTTCCTACAAGTCAATTTTCTCTGTTGCCACTCCTTTCACAAAAGATATCTGCACCAAGGAGTTGTGTATGAAGACGATAATTCTCGGATCAGATGCATGATTTGACGGAGAAGGAAACTGTTCTCCTAATCATTCAAGTGGCATTTTGTATTATGCCGAAACCTTTGAAACGCAATCTTTTGCTTATTAATGACATAACACCCCTAACTATTTATATAAAATGGATGTGAGATATCCTGGATGTTCTGATGAGCTCACTTTGTTTTGGTTTGCCGGTTTTTATTGTCATTTATGGAAGAGATACAAATATGACTTACTAGTATTCTGGTTATATTGACTTAAAGAAAAAAAATCTATTCGTTATGGGGATTATATGGATTAGGGGAAACAAGATTTGGTCTTGCAGTGAATCATGTTGATTCCTTAAGGGAACCATGGTGCAAACCGTAAAATGTAGAACAAAAGACACACTTGTTTCAGTCTAGGTCTAGGAAAATGAATTAAAGTCAAGAGCATATAAAGGTGTGAGCATGAGAGTATAAATGTGTGTGTTTGTGTCAAGGACACATTAATTTGCTTTTGTTTAATGCCTCCCCAGAAGTGTATGCGCTCATCCCCGTTTGTGTGTGTTTTTGTGTGTGGTTGTTCACAACATCAGTCACGCAGACATGTACGAATCTTATAAAATTTTCAGAGCAATGTGAGAATGGGCCAATGAAGAAGCGATTAGATTTTGGTGTCCATCCGGTCCATGACCAGGGTTCAGTAACGTAATCAAGGAATATTTACAAAAATGCAATCACTTATGCAGAATGAACACTTGCTGAGGAGCAACTGACAAAGGGATAGAAAATATAGATTTTTAGATTTTGATAGGTTTCTTAGTAGGAATATCTATATGCAGGTTTTCTAAATTGAAATTACAGCCCTCAGATGCAATACTGAGAGAAAATTACGAAAGTTTTGATTCTGTATTTCTTTATCTGATTTGCAGTTAATGCTAACAGAGCTTAAAAATAGTGAGCATTTTTTGAGCAGTTAGAACAGGCAATGGTCCCATGAGAGGACACCAGATAAATAATAGAATTGTGAATGTCAAAGTGCAATAACTGCCATGCTGTTTCCACTAACCATATCATGTTTTCTTTTACTTTTATCATCACGCTAATAACAAGAGGGACGCCCCATATGGCATTTCGCCGTATACACCTTCATACTGAAAGTCAACGCAGGTATCAACACTAATAACACACCTGCTTTTCTATACAATACTGGTTTAAAACAAGAACAAATCAGACATTGCATTCTGAAGACTGAGTTTTGTTTGAAGATATTCAATAATGGCCAGTGTCCGGTGTCGACGTGTCGTGTTGCTCGGTAACAAAACACGTTTCTTGGAGACATTTGTCATGGCGACTTGTTTAATTAACCGTTCCTCGCTCTGCGCTGCTCTTTTTACGTCATCATTTATTATCTCAATATTTTGCTCAAGTTTGAATTCCTCATATTTCAAGAAACTTTGAAGTAGTTGCTCAAATCAAGAGAATAATAAGCCAGAGAGAGAGAGAGAGAGAGAGAGAGAGAGAGAGAGAGAGAGAGAGAGATGGTCTAACATAAAGACACTGGTCTTTGAAGTGGGATTTCCCTAAGAGATATCGTTTAGTTTCAGGAAAAATGACATTATATTGATACCTACATCAAACCTCATGTTGATGCCTGACTATAACGCTAACCATTAATAACCAATAGATCCATAAGCTTACCATCATAAACTCTCTGAACGTTCAGCTAGAAGACAACGAAACTTGTTGACCGTGTTCTAAACAGAACTCATCACTTTGAAAGAATACTTTCAGAAGAAATTGCAAGAAAAAAAGGAACATATCCGTGATAATGTTGTTCATGCAGAACTCAAGGGTTGCCTTTACAATGCTGCGTCGAAAGGGGTAAAAATATATCTACAACAAATATATGTTTACGCTTACATTAAGACACTTTTTTTACATATTCCTGGAAGTTTCGTGGGAAGTGTTTTCTCTCTTACGGTCCTATTTATATAGAAGCCGGGCCGTTGTTAATTGATGAGGACTGTCACTTTAGGTATGGCAGGACTTGGAGTATTAAGTGATAGAGAGAAACAGAGTTATAAGTTCTCAGCTGCTCAAGCTAGCTTACTAGTTTATATAACTTTAAACCGACATTTTTAGTCCATTTATAGTTCAAATAAACCATTTTCACCGTACGGGGTTCTAAACGTGTTTTAAATTGCACGTTTTTATGCTTAACTTTAATTGGACGTGTTCTATATATATAAAAAAAATGTATATTAGTACATATAAAATTAAATACTCTGTAAAAGCAAAGTTTCAAAAGTAACTTCTAATTTAAAAAATGTCTGTGGTTTCCAACCCATATTTGAACATAATGCCCAAAGGTGTCCAGTAACTGTCACAGGTATGCTGTAATTAATGATTTCTAGTCAATAAAAATTCATTATAATATTTTAATATCTCAATAAAACCAACACGTTTAAGAAACTCGGACTGTCTATCTATCAGCATGTAGACCACATGCTCAGCCTTTTTGAGAATGTACATTTCATGGGATTCCAGACCGGTTGTTTATTAAAATATAAATGAATTTGTTTAAGGAGTTGTTGTACATGATCCAAACTCTGGTTTATTATGGTAAACAGACTCGGACAACGTTGTCTCACCCACAGAACCAGAACAACGTACAAAACAGATGCATTTGACATAGTTAGTCCGTATGGCGTAGTGATTTTGCTGGCAATACGTAATATAAAGCCAAAATAAAAGAACTAATTGCGTGAGATCGGTTGTTACACTTGTTATTGCAAATGGTTATGAACCATTGTATTCTGCTTAAAACCTTTTCTTGTTGAACATATCCTGTTTAGAGTGAAAGCAATTTCTCGGATTCATTTATCATGTGCGTAAATTACTAATTCGGATAACTGGTTCAGAATTCTGGTAAACCTGGTATTACGTCATACAATACTTCATAATAATTTACACACTTATATTATAATTATGTTACTTAGACCGCATCCGCTGCATATTCTGTCTCATGCAGTCCTTTTCAGTATGTTATATCCAGTATTACCAGCAGCTGGTAATATGAAAGTGAAAGTAAAAAAATATACCGGAGTCTACTTTCGCCTACGCTACCATTGTCTCTGGTTAATAATTAGTATGTAAGAAGATAGCGTCTGAGGGAAAACCGGGACGTCATGACTTTGACATTTAATCACAAATACTTTGTGCTTTGTCAGAAGAAAATAAAAATTGCAGGACCTTGGCCGTGATAAAAATATCGTATTTTCAATATTTATAGAACGCAGGAGAAAAAAAAAAGAATGTAATGGGAGATTTGAATACAAATAAACCCTCAGAGGAAATTACCAACATCTCTTTAACTTTATTACATAGATTTAAGAAAAGGCAGACTTGCTCAAATATCTTGGTGGTAATTCATCTGTTTTCAAAATCAATTTCTTAACACGATCACTTACCCAGACTATACACGTGGAAACATTTAACAACCCCTTCGTTCGTTAGCAGTCCAAACTGCGAATGATTTGTCCCTCACTATTAAGTGGGCGACCAACTTAAAATGTTAGACTCTCCTAAATCGCCCAGGTGTAGCGGTTTCAGAACCACCCAGTTTTAGATTACCGGGAGTAGGCTGACATTGATTTCTTCTTACCCCCAGTAACATGAAATAGTTTTCAGATGACTTCCGGGGGTTACTTGAAATTAATTTCATGGTATCCCCTTAAACAATATCTGATAACACCTACAAAAGAATTGTTTCTTTATTTTATTTACTTAAAGTTCTTATAAATATATTTTTTTTCTGGATTTATCAAATTAGGAGGAATCTTTGTATATCTATATTTTACGTATTGTGTCATGTGCTTTGGTGAAAGTGTAAGAGTCAATATAAATTTAATTAACATTTTAATCAATAATTTTATTTTTTTTTAATTTACATATCTTTGAATGCCTTTATTTTTAATTATCATGTTTCTCATGTGGTTGTGTTTTACTCCCTGCACAGGGCAATGGTTATAACAGAACTATCCTTCTGGTACGGGATACCTTGAAGACTCTAATAATAAATAATTAGATTAAACTTGAATTTTTGTCCAAGTGTCTGATGTAGGGAACCGAATATTCCAAAATAATAAGATAAACATAATAGATAAAACTCTATGGCACCTCAATCCAACATCCCAAATGCAGCGTATCGGTTTTTAATAATTTCTACTGAGATTCGATAGATCACGTGCATTGGTCCGGTAATTCCAATTGTTCATTATTTTTTTCCCAGACATGCGATATACGTTGTTACAGCAATGTTGAAGAGAGGAATCTAGGGAGTGACAAATAGGTAGTACTCACGCTGTGTCCGGATGAAAAGACGGACCAGAGATAGACTCAGGTTGAGCCCTGACTTCTTCTTCTTTCGCCGCAAAAACTTCTCCTGCCAAATAAATGACAAACATATTAATGAAAAATAATAAAAAACTAGAACAGCTACATTTTAATAAAACAAACTCTAATAATTTTCACGGGATATAAATCATATACAAATTAAATAAAAATGTATACATATCAATGATATGAATACATATATAAATATACCCTATTATATATAAATTATATTCACAGTTTTGTTTTATTACCAGGTTACGTCCTAGCTGAAACGATAGCACAAATCAGCATGTACAAGTATGATAACGTACTTCAATGTATACGGGTTTTACAAAGAAAGAAGACCACATTTGTAAATGAATAGATACATCATAACTTCCTTCTCCTAGGGGATAAATTAGATAAAAGGTTAGATAGGTTAGATAAGAGTCCAATGAGAGATAAATCAGGTCTCACACCCATCGTAATTCATCGTGAATCCATCGTAATTTCTTTAATACCCTTTAGATCCACTAGCATTTTACTAATTCTTGCGTTGAATTGGGCAGAGTAGACATCTGCAGAATTCACTTTCTGACAGATGGCCCTCCGTTAGACCCTTAAGGCCGTACCGAAAACTAGCATTTCTTAAAAGTGGGCACAGAGGAATAGGGACAACGGTCGAATGCCGTCAACCAGAACGCAGATTGAGGGTTGTATAAGTATTGGTTATAGCCCAGTGAAATATTATGCATCAGGCAAAAAAAAAAAGGTATGGTTCTCAGGCATTTTTTTTCTCAGAAATTAGTGCGGGCGGGCGATATTCATTTTTTACCTTATTTGTATGTTTCGATAAAAAAAGCATATGTTCAGGGTAAGTACGAAAATAACATAATTTTATGGCTAAACAGGTAAAAGCACTACATAACAAAGGAAATCACATGTTTGATGCGGGGGTTAAAATTTACGCGGATGGTGCCTGAGAACCATACCTTTATTTTTTTCCCCTCATATCCGGCCTCAAGATCATTTCTATCAGCTGTGTTGTCATAACAATCCTGCTCATGATCACGCCATAACTTGGTTTATCTTTGGTTTAACTGCATATAGTCTATTTGGGTATCGCCGAATAAAAGGCATTGAATAACTCCAAAACTTACATTGCTTGCAGTGGAAAATCGTGTTAAATCAAATATGATGTTTATGAGAAGGACAAATATGTAATACGGGGCCTCAGATAGGAATATATTAGAATGACTACGCAATTTAGCTAAATATCGTGTTTATGAATGAAAACAGAACTCGCTCAAAATACTTGGCAACCGCGGTGCTTAAAACCGTTTTCCGATCAAAAAAGATTATTTGAGTGGCCTTTGCTCAGAGAGCCAGACTGCTGGCAGGTGATACATTGTAACAAGTTTACCCCAGAGGCTGCTGGCTGGAATTGACTTAGGGAGAACACGGGGCAGGTTTTTTTTCTGCTTATCACCACTCACCAGTGCTTATTAAACGATGGGTAAACTGAAATACACTGCCGAAGTGTGTTTAAATTGAGTATGCTCGATTTATGATAAAAACGACACTTTAGCTGATATATTATAATGAATCGTTACATGAAATGTCTCTAGTTTTCTCAAAGGATCTTCCACTCGGACAAGTATGGTTCACCATGATTAATATTAGGTATCCCAGTAAGCTATGAATCCTCTATGGATACCATAATGCAAATTGACTTGAATGACGGCTAGGCCATGATGCAGTGAATTTAAATGTACAACTAGAACAAAGAAAAAAATATGCCGCATTTGGAACAAGTTTATTCTACACACCTTGGATATCTTTGGACTTCATGTATTCAGATTGATAAAATTATATTGTTCCAATCATCAGAAAGGTATTACTTATTCCCCTATCATAGAAGCATAACAAATGACCAGAAGTGTTTCCATTCCACACTAAATGTAGGATATACTTATATATTTATATGTGTATATATTTGTTTTCTTTTAAACCAGCTCTGGTGGTTTTATTTTGGTTTATTAGTATGCTACACGGTTAGCCAGTTTATCTGTTATCAGCTTTAATCGAAAGGCAACACACGAAACAAACAAATACATTTTGGAGATAATCTGGATCACCACTATTGATACAATATGACATACATTTCAAACAGTTTGGCCATCCTATGTAGAGTCCAGTATTAAGCCTTCCTGACATTTACAAGTGTCCATATTAGAGTCGATGGTGTTGGAATAAAAATCATTGACATCACGTGACTTGTAATCATTAATTTATTAAGGACAGGCCGCGTTTTCTTGGACCTCATTTTCCGAGAATTGCCATTAAAGGCCTGCATGCCGTGGGCCGGAGCCGTCATATCCAGACAGGTTGACGGGTTTTCTGGCGGACTTGGGGACTGTTCATGGAGGCTGGTGATAAACGTCTCGGGGCACATGTTTCCTCGCCATCATCAGATAAGGAAGATGACATCGTGACAGAATGACAGCTGACGGAGCCAGAATTGTCGCAAGTGTCACAGCTCGGGGCGTCAGTCAGGAAAGTCAACGTGCCAAACCATTCAGTGCGCTATATATCTGTATGGTGGTATATAAGCATTAAAACTAGTCAGGACGTTTTCATTGTCATGTCTTTCTATGATATGTGAAATAAATTACATTAATCCGTGAAACATTTTATAGTTTTTCTTTAGATAACGCATACGCATATATATATATATATATATATATATATATATATATATATATATATATATATATATATATATATATAACTCTGTAGAAAAACAACCCCTTTAAATTCACAACAGTCTGTTTCACGGGATGCGACCCGATCATCAGGTGAATATGGTTAGAATGAAGCTAACGGCGTGGTTTGAAAAGCCAAGACTTTACGGGATTACGAGATTATGCTTTGTGCGATTTGGGGGGGGGGGGGGGGGGGGGGAGAGCACGTGTAACACTGACATTGATCCTATTGTCCTCGGGGGCACAATAGGCTTGGTCGGGGTACACGTGCCATACTGGAATATAACAGGGGAAAGAGGTTATTAGTTGTTTAATGTTTATATATAATACAAAGATATGTACCAGGATGCTCAATTAGCATATTAAACTGATTATTAATAGGGTCATGGAAGCAGTGAACATATCAGCAGTAAACATATGATATAAATACACATAATATATAATACACACAATATATATATATGTGTGTGTGTGTGTTAGTCTTTGTTGATTTAAAGAGACATTTTATCTATCGTTAGATGATGTTTTAATATGAACTACAGGTATATTAGTATGTGTATGTTTTGACTTTGATAGCGACAGCTACAAAGAATAAATTTTTGAATTATTTTCCTTAACAATCCAACAAATGGGATTTTTTAGACAATATACATTTAGTAGTTTTAGTTTATGAGTATAATTACAGACTTATAAGAGCAGTTGTAGTAGAGTCCTTATGGGCATGTGTTTATTAAATATATATATATATATATATATATATATATATATATATATATATATATATATAAAGTTAAGGGAACCAGTTATTTCAAGCCAAAAATGTCAACAGGCATTATAAAAAGTATTTTCATACAATTATTTATAACAATAACCAAAATGATTTTCATTTTTCAGAAACCTAAAAACATAAATATATTTTTAATATATATATATATATATATATTTGATTATTTTATATTCTTAATAGACACAGTCAGTCATATACTATACAGTCAACCAATAAAAGCACGTTTGAAGAATATGAATTAGGCGCTTTTGAAACAATATTTTATTATTCTTTTTGTTGTTGCTGTTGTTGCTGTTTGGGTTATTATTATTATTAGTAATAGTAGTGGTATTAGTAGTAGATATTTTTATTACATTTTATTCTTATCAAGTTTGAATTATGCATGTTTGACTTTCATCGAGGATATATGATGCGTTTTCTGAGGTATTTCGATTACAGTATTTTTTCTTAGTCCACAATCACTAATACAGCTACCACCGTATGTTAATACAGGAAGCGTCCCAAGTGAGCGCTTTATGCATTATGTATGTCATAAAAAGGTCACTTACCCGAGTGATTCTAGGCTGTCCAGGCTAATTTGGAAATGAAAGTGGCCTAAAGGTGTTTTAAATGTGCTGTGGCCTCCCGCTTATTGAGTCCAGAATAGGCGCGAGATTATATTGGCGACGACGACAGTTTTAAAGCAAGATTTATTCCACTAACTTTTATTGTAGAATTAATGTGATAGCTTGCATACTTTGCGTAGGCCTACTGTATATGAACTGTACGATTCTGGTTCAGAATAGTTCATATAACACATCTGTTACGGATGTATGAGCTAAATCATCTACAAGTTGTTAGTAAACACGGTATTTGTGCCAGTGTTGACCACGTAATTTAAGGTGGTTAGTTATATATGTGCGAACGTTGTAAGGTCAATAGCTGTATAATGCCCTTTGCAAAATCTGGATCACCTGATCTGCCGCCAGATGTCCTTGTTGAAAAAATTTAGATAATGTTTGCAGGTGACCCACATGTTATAAACGGGTTGGATCTGCGTTTTCTGGCCTGTTTTTATAAAAGGTGCAAGGGGTTATCTTTATTTAACAAACGTCAGATATTGGAACAGACCTGGAAAGTCCCTTCTAATTTTCTTCAATCATTGAAATTCGCTACCATATTTCAACATATTAAAAGGAATTTCCAGTCTGAGCGATATGTGTTATTGAAAATTAATAATTATTTAATTATTAAATTACTGGTCAGATTTAACCTAGATTTCGTAAAACTTCTGACACTCTTAGTAGTTACATCATATGTTTTCTATTTACATTACATGCCTTCTAGCCTCATCAACCATTGTTGTGTGTTTGCAAAAGTTTCAGCCGTTACCACAAAGAACTTGTGCTTTTTGTTAAATGTAAAATGTTGAACTGAAAATAATAATGCGATGAGTTTGAACGCAGGGAGGTTGTGGGTGCTTGTCTTGTTTGTGTCTTAGTAATCTCCTGAAGAGTAAGTGGTTTGTAGTTGCCCGGGTTCTCCGGTTTCCTCTCGACATTACCGAACGCCACCACCCGAGGCATGGAGAGTGCCTCGGTTAGTTATAATAACTATATGTTAGTCCATGTAAAATAAATATGTTTATATATTAACAGTAGAAGGTTACATTTTAGGTACCAAAGACAATAGATTTTCCTCCGCCCCCCCCCCGCCCCCGCCCCCCCACCCCGCGTTAGGAGGGTATGCGTTCATCCCCGTTCGTGTGTGTGTTTGTGTGTGTGTTTGTGTGTGTGTGTGTGTGTGTTTGTTTAAAACACGCAATACTGAACGGAAACCTATAAAATAAACGCTGATCCCACCTCAGACAATTTATTAGTTTTGTTTATATCAATATATTTCATCGGCACTTGATTTGGTAAGAACATCACAATTTTATATACACTTATCCACAAATGAACCTGGGAGTATGGGCCGAATAAGTGAATACAAACACGGTTTTAGCACCATCCCACAATAGGGACGCCCTCAAGGCGGAGGCTTGCATTCCATAGAATGTAGATTTTTAGCTATGCAATCAAATCTTGCCAAATACGGAAGGTGTAGGCGCTCGTCTTGTGTATACCATAATAGTCCGCTAAACAGTTAAGGGTCACTTTTCTAAGTCAGACACAGCAGTTTTAATGATACACAATTTATATTTCTTATTCCGTCTGAGAGGGAAAACAAGTTTAAGAGAGCTTAAAGTTTTGCCGATGTCCCTGAGCGTGTTTTACTGCACGCCAAGTTCTTCCGCTTCATTGACAAAAAGCCCTGTTTTAATGGATTAGATTGGGGATCAAACGCGTTGAACGAGCATCTGCTGGCGAGAACCCAAGTTTATTCCACTTACGGGGATCTGTAAGGCAGACACGCGAAAACTTGAAGGTCATCGTTGCTTTAAAAGACAACGATTACCGAGCTAATATGCACTGATGGAGAGATACACTCTGCATCCCACGGGCAACAGACTGAGGGTTACGTCAAACAGAAAAAAAAGATCACACGACCTAAGCATAAGAAATTAATCACTTATACCGGCGCATGCGCAGATCAAAGGACTTGGGTACACTGTGCCTGAGGAATTTTGTCATTTAAGTGTAATGAATAAGACACTATTTGTATATTACATGGGCCTGGACAGTCGAGGGGGTAAAACGCTAGGCTCCAGACCCCCAAGTTTCCTCAAACAATAAACACTGGATAACGTCACGATCGGAGCCACGGAGTTTGCCAAGATATATATATATATATATATATATATATATATATACAGAGAGAGAGAGAGAGAGAGAGAGAGAGAGAGACAGAGAGAGAGAGAGACAGAGAGTGAAACATTGAAATTACGACCACCGACTTCGATAGAGCGGTCACATTTTCGAGGTGGTCACCAAAGCGAAGTCTGATATATTGAGCATAAATGAACTGCGACATTAAATAAGGTGTAGCTATTTTGAGGTGATCGCTTAACTGAGGTGGTCGTTACTCGGGGGGTTTTACTGTATATATATATATATATATATATATATATATATAAAATCACCTACGATGTCTTTTTTTAAGTTGGTTCTTTTATATATATATATATATATATATATATATATATATATATATATATATATATAATGTACTGCATAAGGATATAGGAACTCAGGCTTACGCAGAATCGGAAGGTTCGGAGATCCTCTTTTGGACGGCCTGAACGTTTCTGTTCATGGACTATTATTCCTTGTATTTTATTAATGCTAGAAATACTTCCAGAGAACACAACGGATGTTGTTTGTCTATTACTAAAATGAAATAACACCCTTTTTCTAATTTATAACAAAGTTACATTTTCCTTGAGGAATACGTGATATTGATGAAGCTTTATATGGCTTTAATAAAACGTTAATGGTACTCTTGGAGGGAGGGTAACTCTTTTCCAGACAAAATCAACACATTGATCTCATCCACCTGAGCATTATTCAGAATCCTGAATCATAATAAATCAGACCGTCCTCTCATCTGTCTATAACTAGTATGACATAAAAGCCATGAGAACAAGCAGAGAAATGTAACTCCTTATTAGATTATACGACTGTGTCCGTGTAAAGACATTGCTAATGGTTGCAGATGAACACAAAGAAGTAATATTAGATCGTGGTCATTGATTTGTACCCTCGGTCTAGAGTTGGTCTTTTTAGTTGTGTTGAACAACACGTGGGTTTTTAAAAGAAAAGATACTGTTAAGGCACAATAAAAAAATATTTGGTTCTCAGAGACTTTTTTTCAGAAATCTATGCGGGTTGGCGGCTTTTTTTTTATTTATAATTTTTTATATGTTTCGATGAAAATGTTAAATGATACAGGAAAACATGATAATTACAGACTTAATTCGCTTAACAAGTAAAGGCACTAACAAAGGAAATTTTATCAGAATTGTACGATTTTCATCTTCATGAAAGAAATTTTCAAGCGACTGGAGCTAAAATTGGCAAGTTTCTATTGAAAATCAAAGTAAAAATGTTTGATGCGGGGGTTTAAAATTGACGCGGGCGGTGCCTGAGAATCATACCTTTTATTTTATTTTTGGCCTAACCTAAAAAAACAGGCCGCCATATTGACAGTCTCGTTACCCATCTGCTTTGTTATCCATATCCACGAAAACCCGCGGTGCCTGACCTGCGGTTACTGTGGCTATATTATCATTCATATATATCCGCATTTGGCGTTGAGATATTGAAATAGAAATCCACCCTGGGGCCAAAGTTGGATGCTTCTCACGAAGCCGGCCATCAGGTGTCACGGCGATGTCAGACGACCACGCATTAATCGTTTAAAAAAAGAAGTAATATGAGAGTAAAAGTGAAAGGCTGCCATCACTCAAAGCCATGGTTACACCAGATTACGTATACATTCACGAGAGAAAATTTCCCCAACCAAAGAAAACCAAAAAGGTTACACATGTCAGTATCTTTTTGCCCAATCACCTGGAAACATAATGAACCACTACAGACGTTATCAGGAGGTTTGTTAGATAGAAAGCCAGTGCTCCCTGACCGGAAAGCCGTCCTGATTTAATACGATATATATCCTTATTTTGTTACAAAGAGGCTGTTCTCCTTGAATTCAAGGTTCATTGCTGCTACGGAAAAAATACTATCTACCGGGATATTTATGTGTCTGTTTAACTTATACATTTCTGTCACATTTGTTTTTATCACAAATACTAAAACAGACTTAACATCTAATGATTATGACAATCAGCCTCTCCCACAACATATGCGAAGCTTGTCGTCGCAAATGGCACTGGGTATTCGAGACCAAATGCAAGATTGAATTTTTTTTTATATTTGAAATATAAATGTGAGAAAAATTTAATCTACCTTATCCTTAACGGTGATTCTTTATGGAAGCCCTCTCTTTTCTAATTGGGACACAACACGGCAATGCGACTCATTGGCCCTGAACACAGCAGGCGATCACTGCCACAACGTGCAAGTTCACCGAAACAGTCTGTCACCTGAGCCTTATGGCATTAATATAATGCAAAACACGTGGATAAAAAACACCGTTTCGTTTGTTGATGCAATCTAAGGTTTTCGTTCTAAAATTTCTAATTAGAAAGACATTGTAATTCTTTCAAAAATTGGTTTTGCTTAATGCCAAAACAATTTTATCTATTTTGTTTCAAAGGTATTAACAGATTTACTTCAGATAAAAGTACAGATACATAAAACAAAAATAAAGTATGAATCTAACACTGAAATCCGACTTACTGTGTCTTTTACGGACTAACATCATCCGCGCTTGATCAATACATTCTTTCCATGCTCAAGATTTTTTACCAGTGACATTGGAGCGGCGTGATTTCTATACTTAATTACTCCTGGGTAGTCTTTCACTATCGCGGTGTATTTTCTTCATAATAATTCCGACAATGGAGCTCTATGAGGTAGGGAAGATCAAAGAAGACCCTCTCGTTCAGCCCACGTGACGTCCTGCTGTATCTACGTGCGTCGACATCATGATTATGTCTTTTCCTTTCATCAAGTTGATAACTTTTACTGTATGCGGGACTTTGCACATGAAAGCCGTAATGGAGTCATCAAAGATAAACCAATTTTACTGAGTGGAAAGGCCGGATTATATATATATATATTATATATATATATATATATATATATATATATATTTATATATATATTGCAGATGTAGGCAACGCTACTAATGGATTAAACAAATCTTTACCCGGAACATTTTGCTTTACAAAGCAAAAGCAAAGGAGATACAGAACGGCTGCAATGCATAACCACTGCGTGACGGGTGTAAATAGGCTTACGTATAAGGCCAAAAAATTAAAAAGGTATGGTTCTCATGCACCGCCCGCATCAATTTTAACCCCTTGTAGCAAAACTGTTTATCGTCTTTCAAGTATATAAAATAATACAATTTTGATAATATTTCCTTTGTTATGTATGCTTTAACCTGTTTTGCCATAAAATTCTTTTGTTTCCCGCTTTTCCCTGATCATTTGACATTTTTATCGAAACATACAATGAAATATCGCTCGCCCGCACTGATTTCTGAAGTGCCGGAGAACCATACCTTTTTTTCTTTGGCCTAATGTAATGCATCTTCTTATCTCCGTATTTTTTCATGTCTGTGTTCCTCTTTATTTCTTCTTTAAGACGCAAATGTGACTATCTATTTTTCCCATTAAGGAGCCTACTCTGATATCTGATTTCAATTAACTTAACGTAATCCCTTGAAACTTTTACACATGGAGGTCAAAGAACGCTGATCCCGACTCCCACAATTTGTTAGTTTTTTTACATCCATGAATCTATAGCATGTGGAAGCCCGCCAAATAATTCAAACACATTTAACAAGGACATCTGGCGGCAAGCAGATAAAACAGAGGGCGTTTTTAACTCCCGCACATATGCAACAAAGCACCTTAGGTTACATGTTTAATTTTTCGTTTTGTCAACATTTTGCGTTGACTTACAGCTTGCAGATAAACAAGTTCATACATATGCACATGGAGTTTTTAACTTTTTTTAACAGGAATTACCTACAGTTTATTATTATGTACGGACAGTAATCAAGAAATCACAAAAATTCTACAGATAAGGCATGTGCATAGCTGACTTTAAGAAACTGGAGCTCCTGTGTATATGAATGTCTATATAAAATGTAGGTTAATAGCTGGCTACAAATACCTGTCACTTTGAAGGAACAGGTGGGACTTCAGGACCATTTGTTGGCCAGCTGAAGAGCCCGGTCTGTGGCTCTTACTTTCAGTACTGTTAATGGATTAGCACAGGGCCTTATGCTATTACTCTCAAGCTGTCATTATCAGTGTTATATTCCCTAAACGCCATGACATTCCTAAAACCCTCAAATATTTTTGGTGCTATCATTCCATTTATTTTCAACCCGGGAGAGTCAGTGGAACGAGATTATTCGTAGGGGCCTGTGAGGTTATGGTGAGACCACGAATAGATAGCGGTAACTCACTGACCGGGTTTCTTAAAGGTGACATCAGTCAAAAAGAGAAACAGCGTTATCACTCAAAGTCGTGACTCCTCTATTAATAAACAGCGATGAGCTAATTAAAAGAGCATTTTGAAGGTCTGTCTTTATGTAACGACATCAGTGAAAACGATCTTGGGGTTGAAAATAAAATCCTGGATAGGTCAATCAGGTCAGGTCTGACAGGAGTATCTATTAAACCCTTTTTGAATCAGGACACCGTGATTTGATTTATCAGACAACCAGGTCAAATACACAGAAAGCTGATAAGCCACATGAAGGATATAAGAAAACAAGTATTCGACTCGGCTCCGAGACTTTTCAGTGGAATTTGTATCTGCAAACATATTTCTATGAGCTGATTCTTTTTCTGGAATATGTTTACGCAGATGCAAATTTGTTGGATAATTAAATGTATTACTTTAAACAAAAGTCTATCATCATCATCAGTAAAAACCTTGACATTCCCCACTTCAGAGGGACCTGTTCACCTACAAATACACACGAAATATTGATTGTTCCATACTATATTACGGTATATGCCAATATTTCGTTCTTAACCCGTTTTCAGACTCTTGTTAACAAGTGGAGAAATAAGCGTGCAACGGGCACGATCAATAGTGAAAAATATAAACATAACGTGCCACCTGGTGTCGGTACCGAAAGACTTCACAAAACAAACTTTTCCAAGTTTTTAACCCCTGTTTCTTCCTTTAGGATACTTCTTCCTGTTCGGAAATTACCCGGCATGCGCGAGATTTGACCTCAGGTCATATGGTCTTGGTATGGTAATCAGACTCGTGGATTGTGTTTACTCATACACAGAACAATATCAACGTATTCAAAATGTGTTAGAGAGTAAAGCCATGAGCGAGGACGGTTTTGCTGGGCACTTTTGTATTCGGACAAAAAGCACAAATGAAGTGAGATAATGCCCATATTATTGCAAATGCTTATGTGGCTTATTTGTCGTTTTTTGTCGATCAGGTGACGTAACGGTTTATCTCTGAGTTTATTCAGCTAATTTAAAAAAGAGCTTTAATTACTACGCAGACTGTTTGGATGTTTGTAATGCGTTGATTGATATTAAACTTAATATATTTCAAATCATTTTTCCTCGCATGTTCATCTCTACATGGGATCTCAACCCTTATTATCGCTCAATCGCTTTTGCTTGGAGTAATACACGGAAACCGGAATTGTTTTCACGGAGGATAAAGAAGATTATTATGATGTTATAGATGTTGCATGTAGCTTATAATTATTATTTTCTAAAATAATACTAGTGTTAATAAGAAGAGCACGCCCTAATAGTCCGTGATGTCATATAAGGCTCAATATCTCGGATTAACACTTGGCAGTTGTCTTAAGCGGGGTTTACCGGGCGTGCCGTATGCGGTAAACGGTATGCAAAAAGCTTAGTTATTTTATCAAAAAGCGTTTACCGGGCCCGCGGCATATCACAAGCGGTAAAATGATTTCTCAGGGAAAAACTGGATCCGACCCCCCGCGTGAAATAGCGCGCAAGGGCTCTGGTTGACATATGCATTAACTACAGAAGCAGCATGACCTACTGGGATTTGACATCATCGGGCCTATATCGCAGTGTTTTACCGCCCGCACAGTAAATGCATTATGCGATTTCATATCGCATTTCGCATTCCGCGTTCTGCTGCCGCACTCCGAATATCGCATACCGCGCGCCCAGTAAACGCAGCTTACACTCTAAGAAAAAAGGGTTCTTGATGGTTCTTTTAAGAACCCATACGGTTCTGGGTAGAACCATGGTCCCATCTAGAACTCTTTTCTCCGTAAAGAGGTTTCATCTGGCACTTGAAGGTTCGTGCCCTGACGATAATTTGATACAAGGTTCCAGATGGAACCTGTGTGTTGACTGGATATCCCGATGATTAGGACCCGCATGCGCAAGCTATTTGAACTAATGAGGTCAACTGTTCACGGTCGGATGTTTTGGTCTATTGGAAGAGGGCATTATTATGAGGTAAGACCTATGTTTATAAACATGTAGAGTTCATGGGATGAATGTTGAACTTATGGCTAGAGATTTAATGTCCAGTGACTAAATGTATCCAGTTATAGTCCCCGTCTGCAAAAGAAGCTACCGGTACGTTCACTTAATCTAAACGTGGATCAAGGCCGATGATAAACATGCCGTGCGTGCACGAATTGTTGCAGTCTATACCAGTTCATAGTAATACCAGTCATGTAGAATTTGAAACAGTTATAGCAGTGTAAAAGGACATTTACCAAACAAAATAATAATTCGGCTTCAGTAACTGAAACTAAACAAACAAGGCAACTGTACATAGTATACACTCATAACATATTGTATAGTGTTTACAGTATTACTTTATCCTTAGTCGTTTCTTTAAATTGTCCTATAGATCATTTATCATACAAAGAGTGTAAGAACAGTTTTTAGCATAACCAGTGTATGGGACTGAATGGAGCGCTGTTTTGAAAACTGGTTAATTGGGGTGTTCAACAAAGGGGCCTAAGGAACCAAACAGCCTCTCCCAATGTTTGGTAAGGCTTAATTACACATTCACTGGAGGTGTTCTCTAATTAATGTGGTGTTATATTGCCTAATTGCTTTAACGAGAGTAGATTTTACAAAGGTCGCCTATCTATTCTTTCTCTTTGCAGTGACCAGATACATCTGCCTGGATAGCTATAGTGCGAATGAAAGAGGAGAAAGGATTTTCATTTGAAAAGGCTGATGATAATAACAAGGTAAGTTATTTCAGAGTTATTCCTAAATTGTAACGTGTCACGTGTTAATAATGCACATGGAATTGTTTATCACAAAGTAGAAAATCTAAGTTTGTAATGTCTGTATTTACATCTGATTATAAGGAACCTACAAACACATTTAAGTGAATTAGATCAGGTTACTTACTATATGTTAAAATATCGTTGTAAACAAATATACACACTATTTGTATTATGTTTATATTATGTTTTGGAAACTTTCACCTGAGTCTCTTTAGGTGTGGTCACGCTTTATTACACATTCACTGAAGACGTTCTTTAATTAATTTTACAAAGTGTAGAATATACTAAAGTCACCATCCATTCTTTTTCTTTGTAGGAACCAGATACATCTGCCTGGCCAGCGAGAAAGCTAATGAAAAAGAAGAGAGGATTGTTGTAACGGGGGCTGGCGATTATAACATGGTAGGTTATCCCAGAAATTTCTAAATCATAACACGTGTTAATAATGCACATGGAATTGTGTATCACAAAGTAGAAAAAAACGATATTTTGTTGTGTCAACCATGTCTATGTTAACCACATAATTAAAAGAAGGCTACAAATAATTCGAAACAAAGCTAAAAAATATTATGAGGTTAATAAGGAAAATTACGTATTCTATATGTTGATACACCGTTGTAAAAATAAACGTATATTATGTTTCTAATATTTAACGTGTTAATGCTGTTTCGGAAAAAATCACAAAATTTAGAAGGTTGTCAACATTAACATTCCCAATATGATTCCTCTGAGAGAGAGAGAGAGAGAGAGAGAGAGAGAGAGAGAGAGAGAGAGAGAGGTTGGAATTACCGAATTCCAAAAGAGAAACGTATTTGAATGAACTCTCAACAACTAGTGGTAAGATACCCAAACTGTTTGCATACTGTGTTTAGGTGAGAGCAATTGTGTGACAGGAATTAACGGTATATATACACGTGTAAATATTTATTTATCATTTTATTTGTGTATCTCATCTCTTATTTTCCAGATTGAGCCTATGTCCCGTAACCGCTCCATACCCAGGACGCATCACGCAATCAATGGATATGTTGACACGGAACACTGATTATTTCGACCGTCTCGATGTTTTGGAGTTAATCGTTGATCACACAGGGCATCGATTGTACCCAAAAAATCGTTTTGGTTAGAAGATTTTTATACATAGAAAGAATTAGACACATTTGCCCAAGGGACAAATGTACGTTTGAAACACACACTAAAGCGTATCAGCTGTACTAGCCATACAAACATCGTATAAGACACTTAGAATCACCAGCTGTTTGTCGATTATATGCTGCCTCGACTTTATATATTTTGTTTTGTAAACCCGAGAAGTATTAAATTTATAATACAGATCTGCTACACAAGAGGACCCTACGTAAACAATCAGAAATGTATTCTTGATGAACACCAGCTATCAAACCCAAAAGGAACAGCACACATAGGGTCAGCATGGATGTTCATTCTTGACGCCTTTTGTGTGTGTGTGTGTGTGCGGGTAGGACAGGCAGTGCGAAGTATGCAATTTCCGTGTTAGTATATATCAAGGAAACTGAAATTTATTTAGTCAAAACACAACATTTGCCTGCAGTGTATCATAGACTCTACGTTGAATGATTCCCAGGGGATCTGAATGTATAAGTATTAATTATGAGAAAATGACTGTGTATCGCAAAAACCAAATTATATTTATATTTATTTAGGTGCACACATATGCTAATGCTTTTTGGCCGCTGCAATTTTTTTCACAAATTGATTTTTACAACTAAATAGAAGATGTGTTTCTAAAAAATACCGTGTTTTTATTTCAATTGGAAGAATTTATTATATTTTCAGGACAGTCACACGTATAAATATAACTTTTCAGCTATGATCCTTGCAGTTAATCACTTTCTATGAGATACATTTTCATATCATCTATCTAAAATGTTTCCTTTAAATAATGACATATGACGTGTGATTAATTTACCATAAACGTATGATATGACATCTTATACTGTTTATTAAAATAAACCTGCGTTGAAGGTTCTATTAAGAACCCTACACACGCCTTCCAGAACCTTTTAAGGTTCTCCACTCAGTTCATCGTGAAGAACCTTGCAGGGTTCCTCTCAGAACCTCTGAAGAGGTTCTAGATGGAACCTATAAGGTTCGAGAAAAAATCCTTCGGGAGGTTCTAAAAAGAACCCCGTCTTTAGGGTTCCAGCTGGAACCTTAAAAGGTTCCCCACTCAGTCCACTCTGAAGAACCCTTTTGGGTTCTACCTGGAACCCTTTTTTCTTAGAGTGTATGTGGAGAGCAAATATTAATGAACTACCTTCTACATTAAAACCTAAACTAAGCGCTCTTGTGCGTTTGAGTAATGTTTTACCTTCACAAGAACTCGTTCATATTTATATGACCACCGTGCAGCCCCATATTGATTATGGTTAAATCATTATGGGCCATCAAAGCTAAACTAACATGAGCGTTGTCTAGAAATTCCAGAAAAGGGCTGCCCGTATAATTTCTGTGAATATGATATGAATACACCTAGTTCAACATTGATATCAGCCTTGAACTGGCAAATCATCACACAACGACTATCTTACCTTTCTAATATTTTAATGCTTATAAACGCCTGAATGGCCAAGCAGCTGGTTATCTTTATTATCAGAAACCCGATCTGAAATGCTCTCTCATAACACGAGAAATTCTTGTCAAGTCAAACTACCTATAGTGAGAACTGAACTGATGCGGAAATCTTTTATTTATCAAGGACCGAAATGATGAGATTTGTTCCCGGAAGCTTAACGTAAGACAGATAATAAAATTTAGATAAGTTCAAAAAAGATCTTAAGCAATACTCTCTGGTCCCTTGACATAATATCAATAGAACTTTTACTTATTTATACAAGGTGTGCATGTTATCATTTTATGCTTTTAGAATACCAGTGAGTGAATAAAAACTAACAAAACTATGCACACATACAATGTTGTGAACATGGTTAATAACCCGAATGGGTCACCTGCGAATATCTGAATAACATGCTTTAGAAAAAAAAACCTCTAAATAATAGTCATACTTGTACAGTTACTAACAATGTATGATATATTTAGTTACAATGTTCTACACATATATGTTTACTTGTATGGTATATAATACTGTCATGCTATTTGTTTATGTTTGAAATTTCAATTACTATCAGGGCCTTGTTAAAGATCAGTATATTCTGAATAAGCCACCCTGAATAAAGAAATATAAATAAATATATATTTTATTTTATTTTTTCTTTAATTAAGGATTTTTTTTTGTGTGGAGGGGACCGCCTCCATTTTTTAATGACTGCTTAACTAAGTATGTGCATCTGCAGAATTCCATTCCGGTTTCGGACAACGTGACGGGGGTTACCCGAGATCATTCTGGCGTCAACCAGGCTTGGTGTATCACTCCCGCGGGTCTTGGGTGTGTGTCATCCCCATTGCTGGATCAACACACCGAGGAACCCCCGAAAACCGCACTCGTTTGTGCGTGTAACACAAGGGTAGGGTACAGTCTCCCTATTAAGCCTGCAGAGCGCTCATCATGGGTGGCGGCCGACCATGAAAAAATCTCAAGGCCTCAGCTGAGATTCGAACTCACTATCTCCCGGCTTTCTGCGCTGCATGTGCTCTACCCCTGAACTACAGCAGCCGGTAAATAAATAGATATTAACATGAGTAAAATTAGAATTCATCAAGTGTTCATCATCGTGAGGTGCAGAATAAATGGACATTGTTAATGCTTACAATTAGCTTTAACGATTTCCTGATAAATAACGTTGCTAGTCTCAATATGAATTGTTCGCGCCTCCTTAGCCCGGTGAGTTCGTTTCAGTTTGGTCAGCGTTAATATTAATTAACACTCAATTTACATTTGTACACATGTTTTGAGTTCGCGCCCATCCCACATTTGTAAGGTTCTGAATGGAGGACACATAACAATAATATTCAGATATTGTTGCTAGTGGTATTATTAATTGTAAGCACTTAAGACGACATGGTCATATTAACACGGGTGACTGTTACAGTTGAGTTAATGCTTTTAAGAAATAAGTATACAGCATAATCGTACACATTTTGTTAAGGTTCTCAGAAAAGAAACATATATGTTTATTCATCATTTAAATTACCATAATGTTCATCTGTCTCAGCTGTTTTGTAATCATTGACGTCATGTTACCAAAATGACACATACATAGAAAGATCGCCTACAAAAGGCGAGTCGTGGGGCTTTACATTGAAGCGTGGGGCTTTGAGTGAAAGTAACTCTAAACATATATGTTTGTGAATTAAGAGTGCAAATTAAAATGGTCTTCATCTATTATATCTCATTAGTGTTAATATATATTTGGTGATGCTATATCCGCACGCCGCAATAAAGCTCCCTTTCACCTACGAGTGTAGATTAGACTGGCCAGGGACTACATTCACCTCAGAGCATGATTTGAGTTCAAATTAAATAAAACTAGAATATAACATTCAATAGTTGATTCTATTCAAATGGACTCAAAAAGAGAGTTGCTAGAGAAAACACGTGAATATCCACGTGACTGAGGGTTTGATGTTGGCGGGGCATGTGATTATTTTTATTCAACATTTTCTTAGGAATAAATTCCAAAAACCGAATGCAGGTGGTAAATCTTTTGTGGAACCTGGGCGTAGGAACTACTGGTCATATCAGGACAAAAAAAACTACATTTGACCAAAATCACCTACAGCAGCTGTTATTCAGCCTTAACAGATGTTAACAGAAGGTTCAATATGTCTGCAACGTATGGCGCTTGTTTCCTTAAAATATACTACCTAATTACCTGATTCATATGAATTGCAAATTAATTTACTAAATTTACTAAACTCTAAGAAAAAAAAAGATTCTTCTGAATAAAAAAAAAATGTTTTTTTTTTATTCGTGGGAGAGTAGGGTTTATTAGGAAAAACTGGACGCCGACGGCCTCAAAATCAACCTTAACCCCATGCGGTCTGTTGTCTGGGTCCTCGGCATCAGGTTCGGGACTATGAGTGCAGCTAACTGAACAACTGATGGATTTTTTTTTTTTGGGTAAAATTTATTAATCTGTTTATATATATATTAGTGATATACCCATAATTTCGACAGAAGTCTTGTGACATAGAAGTTTTAGTGTGGTCCCAAAATGGCAGCCCCATGAGAAGTTTAGAGAAATTGGGAGAAATAAACCTGTTGAGTTTGCGGATGTGGGGATGCAACACAATATTGCTTCAAGGACAGCGTCCAGACGAGAATACATCTGCGTGTTTTATGGTTAGGAGTGTGGTGGCTAAGGGACATTGAGAGTGGAAGGAATCTTTTTTAGACCACGCCTACATCCCAAAAAAATTTAGTCGATTTCAAGTAGATTTATACCTAGTATATAAAATTTATTAAAAAACCAAGTTGTGTTTTATTAATTAAATGGGCTTAGAAGGACAGACATTTCGAATACTCCAATGTTTAATAAATCAAGAGTATTTAAACACTAAACCCATGAAGATAAAATGTTTAAACCTTTAAACGAATTGTCTTTCACAAACCGTAACATTAAGCAGAACAAAAAAAATCCTTGATTCTTAGCAGACAGAGTGTCTAACTCAGAGTATACAAGTCGGCCGTGTGTCATTTCCGACCCAGGCAGCATTCACAGTTTTAACTAAGAGACCGTCCCGTTGGGAGCGTCCTGGGTGATTTATTCAACGAGATCCAATGGAGTACTTCCCCCGCCAATCCGGGGGATTACCCCGGGACGCCCGCAGAAATTTATCATATCCACTTGACTAGACTCTGGGCAGGGTATAAAAAATAGAGATACCTGGAGAAAATTTGCAAATAGACCACCGTGTTGATAGATCACGGCCACCTGTCGGATCTCGTGATCTTTGACCTTTAAATAGACCTTTAAATACGGGTGTCACGTTCTCGCTGCTCAGCAAATGACAGGTCACAGTTGAGAGACTCTAATTTAAACAAGATTTGGTAACTGTGCGGTATTCCTGGGCCGCTTGTATCAATACATAAAATCAACGCGCCAAGGTCTGAGTTCACAAGTGATGAACGCTTCACGCGGATTATGCTGGCCTTGCAGTTTTTCCTTGTTTGTGTTGTAGAACTAATGATGGCTCAAACTAAACTCGCAAGGGATGCGTTTGACCCTGGATTTACAACAAGAAATTGATTCTTTTAATGGAAAGAAATGTTTTATTACCTAGGAGGGCATGCAAAAAAAATGGTCCCTCCGTGAACAGTTTCTGTAATTTCAGTTTTGGTCCTTTTTACTTTTTACAAACACAAAAAAATGATTCATGGGACCCACAAGCCCAGAATGTCAAAATTATCTGGTACATTACAATGGTGTTCATTTCCCGGGACACTGACACTGACCTATTAAGCCATGTTATCCTTTGTCCCGGGACACTGAAATTTACTTAGTAAGCTATAACGTTATCCTTTTTCCCGGAACACCGACATTGAGCTAGTAAGCTGTAATGTTATTCTTTGCTCGGGACAATGACACTGACTTAATAAGCTATAACGTTAACTTTTGTCCCGGGACACTGACCTGGAAGGCTGAAAGATAATTTTTTATATTTCCCAGGACGCCGAGGTTGATAAAGTGAGCTATAACGTTATCCTTTGTCCCGTGATACCGACACTGAGCTTATAAGCTATAATGTTATCATTTGCTTGGAACAGTGACACTGACTTAGTAAGCTATAACGTTTTCCTTTGTCCCGGGACACTGACACTGACCTATTTACCTATAACGTTATTCTTTGTTCAGGGTCACCGACATTGAGCTAGTAAGCTATAATGTTATCCTTTGCTCGGGACAATGACACTGACTTAGTAGGCTATAACGTTAACCCTTGTCCCGGGACACTGGCACTGACCGAGTAAGCTTTAACGTTATTCTTTGTCCCATGACACCGACATTAAGGTAGTAAGCTATAACGTTAAACTTTGTCCCAGGACACCGACTTTAAGCTAGCAGGCTATAAATTTATCCTTTGCTCGGGACAATGACACTGACTTAGTAAGCTATAACGTTATCCTTTGTCCCGGGACACTTGCACTGACTTAGTTAGCTATAACGTTATCCTTTGTCCCGGGGCAACGACATTGAGCTAGTAAGCTATAACTTTAGCCTTTGCCCCGGGACACCGACATTGAGCTAGTAAGCTTTAAGGTTATCCTTTGTCCAAAGACACCTACATTGAGGTAGAAGCTATAGCGTTAACCTTTGTCCCGGGACACGGACTTTGAGCTAGCAAGCTATAAATCTATCCTTTGCTCGGGACAATGACACTGATTTGATAAGCTATAACGTTATCCATTGTCCTGGGACACTGACCTGGAAGGCTGAAACATCATTTTTATATTTTCCAGGACGCTGAGATTGATAAAGTGAGCTAAAACGTTATTTTCAATTTTGCACCATACATTTAAAAAAAGTTTAGTAAAATCGCCATCGCTTTCGTAGTACCAAGAATTTGTCAAGACGCAGCTTCAGGTTTAATGTGGCGTTAGAACCAGCTAGAGCATATGAAAGTATTGAATAAACACTTTAAGATTTGCTAGCATGGGGGTTAAAGGCTAGATGGCAGTTGCTTACGTTGCAAGCTGTTCTGGAGATTACCTCATGGCGACTCTTGGTGGCCAAACTGACCTCAGATCCGTTTTGACCGGCTTCGTTTTCGTTTCCGACGGAACTCTGATGGCGTCGGTGTTTTATTTTTAGAACCATCAAAAACCCGCATTCCGATGAAGTCTTTAGTGTGTTGGCAATGTTTTGCTTTACTCTGTTACCATGACAACCTTCACCCAGCATCCCCGCCTTGTCTCCGGACATCTCCCATTTCATGTTGCCTTGAGTTGTTTTTGGTCCTGTTCCCCGCATGACCTTATTTATAACACTCATTCGGTAAACCAACACCCTAAACAATTTAGCTCTCAAGGAACGTTGTGACGAACGGACTGGCCGTCATCACCCGTGTTCTTGACATGCTTGTTGGAACTAATAACAGTGGCGTATCTTTGATTACTCATTGCTTTGTAATTAGTTTGGTAAAAGGGGATCTCTCCAGAGTTAAAACTCCTAATCAATCAACTAAATCAACTTAATAATTAAGGAAATACAAGCTGTAAGGGACGTGTAAACCCAGACATCCAAGGAAAGTTCTTTGCATTTCAGTTACAGGTACGAACCACCAATTAGTAATTTTATATATATATATATATATATATATACGTGGTAACGTTCGTTTCTTACAAGTAATAATATTGATAAAATATGTATAAGTTAGTCATATATATACATACATAAATATACATAATAATTCATTAATAAACATGCAAAATTATCATCTTTATACCAAATATTGCGATGTCCACATGGTATCCTGTACATATGTTTTCAAATAGCTAGTTCTTTTATTTACTTTTAAATAGGGAGTCCTTTAGATAGCACACAAGCTAAGAATGAGGGACCCTTACCAAGTAGGAAAGCGGGGACAGGTGCGGCGGGGGAGGTGGGGGTGGGGGCGGGGGGGGGGGGGGGTGCTTGGTCAGGGAGCTTATTTTGGCCGAAGCGGGGTAGGTGTTTATAGATATATTTATTATATATAATTATACAATGCAATACATTTTGGAATGCCATGTTAGGAAATACATATCATGCAGTATCTAAAGATAAATATCCGTAATGTAAAGTTTCGAAATACCGTGCTAGTCTGTTGCGTTCAAAAAGTATTGTTAATGGTAGACACCTTTTTAAAATATCCGTATAATATACAATACAACGCACACTGTGTCCACCGCTTCCCCATGTCACCTAAAGCAAAGGGATGAAAAAATTATTTCTCGTGCATTTAGTTTTGGCAATAGTTGCTTATTTGTTGAAAATGGACTAACTTTGTGGTAAATAAATAATCCATTTCATTAACTGGAGAAAATTTTTCTATTTTTTTTCTATTTTGTCTCGACCGATAAATAAAGAAAGAAAAATATAACCAAATATAACCTATCGCCCTATATTTTCTCCCTGACCTTTAGAGCGATACAATTTTTTGTGGCCTAAAATAAATCTAGTCCCGAATCGAATGGTCCAGGGATAATAGCATGTAACCACCCATATCACTGCTAGATGGCGTCAGATTTTGTATCATTCGGCCAAATTTGTTACATGTGGTTGCTGTTTGAATAAGAATATACGCATGAATGAGGCCGGGGGGGGGGGGGGGGGGGTCACTTTATCCGGAGAATTAAACATAATTTTTGGCATAGTAATTTCGAGATTAAATTTGGTTTACCATTTCTAGATTCTTCATATTTACCTAAATATTCTTTCAATTATACATTTCATAATAAGAACATTTAGGATACTGCTTCAATGATCTTATGGAATTATCAGAAAGTTTTTCTATATAATTATGTTCCATGTTCAGATCAAATGTAATTAAACATTACCAAAAGGTGTTGAATATTGATTTAACATCACATTCATAATCAATATATATATACACACACACACACATATATATATATAAATATATATATATATATATATATATATATATATATATATATATATATATATATATTTATGCACAATTAAGTTTGGGGTTACGACCAGCCCGCTTTGACTTCCAACCCCGCTAAGACGACCACGTATCCACTTAAAACGACTTAACCAGCTAAGACGTCCAACCCCGCTAAGACGACCACGTACCCTCCTTAGACGACTAACCCAGCTAAGACGACCACCCCGCTAAGACGACCACGTACCCTCCTTAGACGACTAACCCAGCTAAGACGACCACCCCCGCTAAGACGACCACGCACCCTCCTAAGACGACTAACCCAGTTAAGACGACCAACCCCCCCAAGGCGACCATGTACCCTCCTAAGACGACTACTCCTCTTAGACGACCACCCCCGCTAAGACGACCACGCACCCTCCTAAGACGACTATCACCGCTAAGACGACCGCCCCCTCTAAGACGACCACGTACCCTCCTTAGACGACTAACCCAGCTAAAACTACCACACCACTCAGACGACCACGTACCCTCCTAAGACGACTAACCCAGCTAATACGACCACCCCGCTAAGACGACCACGTACCCTCCTAAGACGACTAACCCAGCTAATACGACCACCCCCGCTAAGACGACCACGCACCCTCCTAAGACGACTAACCCAGCTAAGACGACCAACCCCCCCCCCCCCCCCAAGGCGACCATGTACCCTCCTAAGACGACTACTCCTCTAAGACGACCACCCCCGCAAAGGCGACCACGTACCCTCCTAACACGACTCACCCAACTTAGACGACCACCCCTGCGTAGACGACCAACCCCGCGTATGGAATTATCAGAAAGTTTTTCTATATAATTATGTTCCATGTTCAGATCAAATGTAATTAAACATTACAAAAAGTGTTGAATATTGATTAAACATCACATTCATAATCAATATATACACACACACACACACACACACATATATATATATATATATATATACATATATATATATATATATATATATATATATATATATATATATACACACAATTAAGTTTGGGGTTACGACCAGCCCGCTTTGACTTCCAACCCCGCTTAGACGTACCCTCCTTAGACGACTAACCCAGCTAAGACGACCACCCCCGCTAAGACGACCACGCACCCTCCTAAGACGACTAACCAAGCTAAGACGACCAACCCCCCCAAGGCGACCATGTACCCTCCTAAGACGACTAACCCAGCTAATACGACCACCCCCGCTAAGACGACCACGCACCCTCCTAAGACGACTAACCCAGCAAAGACGACCAACCCCCCCCCCCCCCCCCCCCCCCAAGGCGACCATGTACCCTCCTAAGACTACTCCTCTAAGACGACCACCCCCGCTAAGGCGACCACGTACCCTCCTAACACGACTCACCCAACTTAGACGACCACCCCTGCGTAGACGACCAACCCCGCGTAGACGAACACTTTTGTCGTGTAAGCGAGATTTTTCTGCATATTGTATATAGTCGGCGAATAAAAAATGCAGAATATTTAGCAAATCTGGGCGTTGGCCACTGTCCTTGTCGTGGGCGGTACTTCTGTCCGTCCTTGTTGGATTGCAAATCTCAAGGAAACAAGTTTTCATGGAAGGGTATGATTGAAAGGATTGAAGCTGGAAATTACATCCCGTTATTAGTTGAAACCGCTTAATATTGACGTAAAATCATAACTCAGTAATATACATGTACAAACGAATTACATTATGTTTAATTAAAAAGCAATGTGTACCATAACCATAGCGGAACCTGGATATGTCCTGGTATTTATAACACCTGATAGAGAGATACGTAATAGAAAGTTGCAGGTATTGAAGAGATTCACTCATTTGACAGGTGCACGTAATATAGTGTAGCTGCCGAGCACCGTCTATACGAAATTGAATTATGAGAACCGAAACTATAACCTTCCATTCGAAATTTCCACAAAAGGGAAGTTGTCCTGAAATTAATTTGACTGTTAATGTCTCTTTCTGATAACTCTGGTAACTTAAAGGCTTAGTGCTGAAGTCAGATTTCCATGAATACCAGATAAATGACAACAGAGCAGTGTTAGTATAATCTACATGCGAATATCTGAACTTTCGTTTATTCGAGCAAAATTATTGTCCTCTGAGATGACCTTATATACGGATCCACTGTATATATAATATTGAGGTATGTCATTTAAAAGATATTAAGCATTATAGCGGTATACTTTTTTTTTAAGTTGCAATTATTAAAGAGGTTATGTAATATATCTATATATATATACATATATATATATATAAATATATATATATGTATGTATATATGAACAATATACGTCGATTGATCATAGATATAAACGTAATATAGGCGTGTATATATATATATATATATATATATATATATATATATATAAATAGTTATTATGAGAAGTGTCCCTAGGAGAAGGATGACACAGTTTTGCATTCAAGTACATCTCCTTCGATTTGTCATATATAAACATTTGTAAATAACTGTTGACTGCGTTTGTAAGTTCAAACAGACCTCGTGTAGTAAGATTTATAACTCCTTGTCAAATGTCAACAATGAGGATGTAAGAAGGTTTTTCTTTAATATTAAAAAAAAACAAAAACTTGAAGACCCTTTTATAAATCTTTCAAACATGCAGTACAAATTTTATAAATCAATTTATGTTTTTTTTTAAGTAAGGGATACAATTTTTCGATGAGCGTCCTTTTACCGGACGACGAGCCATAATGAGATACAAATCAATGTGTAGACACAGCAGCAAACTGAGGCTTACAGAACCGTATACAGCACTGGTGGAAGATGTTTAACTGGTCTAAGTATGGAAGCCCCATCCTTCACAGGTCAGCTGAATTATAGAATATGGACTGCCGGGAAACCCCGACATCAAACAAACGCAGACTGAGACGCGGAAAATTTTGGGACGACTAACAAGCCATGCTTTGTACGAAGCTCTAGCCGTGCAGACAACGCCTCAAAGAAAACCGCCTGATAATACGTATATGACCTTTAGATCGGGATGTCTTTTGTATGGATATTTTTAAATGTGGGAGTGTAATATCACAGAGGCAACACGACACGCAGTCGGAATGAGAAAAAAAAACGGCCAGAAAATGTTAAATACTCAGAGAATAACTCGCAGAAGAACGCTGGGTCGCCCTTATTCAATACGCTTGCTTCAGATATCAATAGCAACCAGGTAGACGTTTGGAATAAACGCGCGGAAAACCAAACTCGCGTAGCCAGCCCTAGGAAGATGTATCTATCGAGCACGTGTCGAAATGACAGCAATTATAGCGGATAAACGACTCGGAAAATGTATCGATTCTCCAGTTTTCCATATTGAACGTCAGAACGCTCTTCTACCAGTGATGGACTCTCTGTGACTAAAAATCCAATGAGAGATATTTGCCATTTTCTCATCGTGCAGGAGTAAACGACAGACGTATTTCCTTTGATAACATTTGTGTGACTTGGTTTTAATATCAATATAAAGATAAACGGCTGCAAAAGAAAATCTTTCCACATTTCATAAAATGACATTTTCCCCCTGTTTGTTGCTCACTTTAATGTAAGAAACGTTTCCGTTTGAAACCATTATAGTTCTGTGTTGGCTACCGAAAGAAAATGTCAAGGCAAACCCAATATGATCTTAAATGTTGGTCAAGGTAATTCTCATAGATATAACAATCTGGATCGCTGATTTCTTCTCATAAAACAAGTACAAATGTATATATTGCGTTCTGAAAACAAGGGAAGCTCTTTGAAAAATCATTATCTCTCTACATATTTTCTCATATACAAAAAAACATGAATATTTCATGAAAACCGTATTAGGGAAACATTTGTCCCGCCAGGGCTCTGGTTTCTTTCACCTTACATGACGAGTTCTCGACCACAATGAAAACAATGTAACATTCTAAAACAAACACACTTATATCTTTCTATGCTTATAAAAACTTCAGGTCGCTTTACATACACAACAGTTTGATTAAAGTCAGTACAATACGGTCAATTACATGACAATTTCAACCAATTATCTGGTGATATCGTACCATGCAAAAGGGGTCCACGGAAGATTCCTCCGCCATCGTAAGAATTGTTACGCATGTGCATGTTCTTATGGCCAAATAGGACTTTATCTAATTGGTGACTGCGTGCGGTGTCATGACTGTCAATATAATTTAAAATATATTATGTGAGACTCTCAATTTTTTATGTTGCTCCAACGTATTAATGCCCGGATGTTGTTTCCAGATGTTTCCACTTCGTTATAAATCGCAATAAGTCAATTAGATTCTTATGTTACAACTGGTTTCGATCCGTCTGTTCCTACCGGTCAATGATGTTTGAGTCGTGCACGGACAGTAGAAATTTAGTGTCGGTATTACAAGGACGTATTCTAATATCTCACGTCTCTTAACTAAAAATACGTGTTTATAATATGTGGGGGTGCCAACGAGAAAAATTTCAAAACAAATTCAACAAGCACATCTGGTGCCAAGTCAGACCTACCAGAGTTTTGTAGCTGTATTTTTCAGCTAGTGACGTTTAAACTTCCACTCATATGCAACCAATCACCTTCAGTTACATTTTGTTTCTGTTTGTCAACACGGGCGCATGTACCGTGTTAACTAACAGCTTGGATAATTCATCCGACAGAGATGGCATTATAAATCTTTCCTCAGCAGGAATTTTCTACAGTTAATTAATAGGTATGTAGAGTAATCCAGAAATCACATGACTTCTACAGATAAAAGGCATATGAATAGCTGGCTTCATTCAACTTGAGTCCCTGTGCTCTCAGACCTTAGGCTTATCTTTAGAAACTAGTAGTATTCATGTTTTAATCTGCTCAATGAAAATAAGAAAACATGCTTGAACCTTAACATTAAAAGAAATATTGTTAACTAGATGTGGTCGGACAATGGTCCTCAGAGGGCCCCGCATTTCTGGTAGTGCTGGACTAGTTTACATGTGGGTGAAAAATTAAGTTAAATTTGAAAAATATGACAATCAAAAACAGGTTTTTATCCATATGCATGTGGGAAAAAATCCTACTGGATCAAATAACATTAAAGAATTGTCTGAAATAATGTGTGCAATAGAAAATCACATAATGTAGTCTGTTGGCGATAGTAGATTTTAAGCAAGTCTGTAATTCTGGATTCTGGAGTCTGGAGCCCTCATAGTCACCAATGATCCCTATGAAATAGGGAAAGCTGCAGCAGGTTGTTGTTGAGTTATCTCGAGCGAAAGAAAATCAGCGATCGGGCTGTGGCAAACATATTGGAATTCCGACAAGTCTGTTATTCAATAGGTCTGTAGTCCTCATAGGTACCAATCACCCCTGTAAATTTGGGAAAGCTGCATTAGGTTGTTGTTGAGTTATCGCGCACAAAAAAAAGCGATCGGGCTGTGGTAGCCATATTCGAATTCCAACAGGTCTGTAATTCAATAGGTCTGGAGCCCTTATAGGTACCAATCATCCTTGCTAATTTGGGAAAGCGGCACAAGGTTGTTGTTGAGGTATCGCGCGCGAAAGAAAATCAGCGATCGGGCTGTGGCGGCCATCTTGGAATTCTGTAAGGTCTGTAATTCTATAGGTCAGGAGCCCTCATAGGTACCAATCATCCCTGTGAATTTGAGAAGGCTGCATCAAGTTGTCGTTGAGTTATCGTGCGCGAAAGAAAGTGTCACTGACGGAAGGACGGATTGACGGAAAGACGGACTGACGCTGTGATCACTTTAGGGCTCCGCTTGTCAAGCGGGGCCCTAATAAAGTTAATAAGTTCAAACCTTTTACTTATAAAGCTAGCAACGATTGAAATTGAATAAACACCTTACGCCGTTATTCATGGCTTTTTGCAAACATTACAGCAAATATAAAATCTGGACATTTTATCCTCACAACTGAAATAATATTATTGGTATTTTTACAGGAGGCATAAGCCCCCTGGGTAATGAAGCCCTGGCCTGCGGCCCACTCAGCTCGTATATGGATCCGTCACTGTCTAAATGATTATGAAACGGTATGAAAACATGATAAACATTTACCAGCGTTACACCCAGGACCATTGGGGGGATCAACGTTGCAATTTCAACACGGCCATAGGAAACCAATTAGCGGCTTCAATCAGATCACTGCTGCTGGTGCATGTGCACTGTTTACCTTTTTTAACAGTATACTGCGACTGTTGCCTCCGCCATTAGGGAAGGCGTTCATCCCCTTGTGCATGTGTTTGTGTGTCTGTTCACAATATAACTCGCGCAGTCATGAATGAAACTCATGTAATTTCCAGGGGATTTCGGCAATAACCAAATGAGGAATTGATTAGATTTTTGGTGCGGATATGGCATATGATCCGGATTCAGGAGCGTCATCACAGAACATTTTCAAATGTTAAGTCACTAATGCACAAAAGGGACTTCCATATGGCGGAGGCTTGCATTCCTTAGAATGCAAATTTCTATTTGGGTATTTATTACTTTCATTTATATATCACTCGCTGACCGTGTATTGTTGCCTCGCGCAAACTGATGCATAAACAATAAACTGTACGAGCTCTGTACTCTTTATGTCAAGGACTGTCGTTCTAATGGTTGGCTTAGATTCTTGCTATTTGAGAAAAATGTATAAATTAACTACAAATGTAGATTAAAATTTTGTCAGAATCGGAAACCTAACTACAATTGTGTACAAGCTACATCATACCACGCAGCGTGTATTAAAACAAAATAGTTAACTAGTTGACTCCTTTGGACTTGATCACCAACATAGTGATGATTGAAAGATATTCATGAATATTCATGACTGACGACTTAATATGTTATATACATAAATGGTGTTAACGGTTGAAATGGTGATTTTTCAGACTTGATTCTGGCTGGTTCAGGCATCTGAACCATACTATTTCACGAGAGTCCAACTTCTACGTGCTACAATTTTTGCTGATGTTAAAAATGGCTTCCGCAAAGAATACCATATGACAATTGTACAGGTAATTTCTGCATGTCAAATTGATGAATGGGTGATTTAGAAAGAATATCATGTTATTGAATTTTGAATAAAACATTTAAAATATGGTTCAACTTTTAATCGTGTTTAATAAAATAAAGAATTATGGCTGTATAATATGTTATTCAAATTCTAGTAGGACTGGTCAATAATAGCAGAAACATCTTAGTCTGAAAGGATTAATTCTTTTAAACAGATGTTTATATTTCTGCAGCTATTATTTGAATTTTGTTTCTCTGAAGGGTCAATCTGCATTTTGACCAAAGACTTCAGGAAAACACAAAAAAATGAAACGCCATTATATGGGGTTTATGCAGCTAAGAAATTGACCGAATGATTATAAGTTTACTTTTGCACTAAGTAACGGTGGCTTTGTAGATGTATTTTAATATTTGGCCTTGATTCTAGCCGTCGTTCGTTTGCTTTGTTTGCATTCTTTATACAACTTTGAAAGGTATACCTATTTTTGTCGAAGGTCACGTCACATGAATTTAAATAACAAAAATATGTTTATTTTTACATATTATATAAAATTAAACACACAAGAATACACCTATGATTTGTATTAAACATTATTTGCCATTTTAAATTTTAAGTTTATAAAATAAACCTATATTCACCCATATATGGTTTTGAAATCGACCGCCCATGTGTTTACTGTCATAACGTTATGGAAACTGTTTGTTTGTTTTAAGTTGTTCGCTTAACATTCGGACACAAACCACACAAGAAAACATTAGCTCATAATATGACATGATTATTCAACCTAACACTATGAGAGGTATTCAATGAAACTTTAATGGAATAGATAAAAAAAGAGTAGAAACAAGGGAATGCAAATTTTCAGACAATTTGAAATTGTTTAAGCGACAAAGAACATAAGTTTGATAGAAGAATGATATTTAATCGTCAGCTTGTCTTGTACCCTGGCTTACTTGCAGGCTTATAAAAAAACCATTTGCCGAAGAATAGTTTGTGCAGCTACCTGCATTGATGTAAGTTTGATAAATGAGTAATCCAAAGTGGAACGTACACTTATTTGATTTAAGACAGGTAATTTGAAATACGATACTCATTTTAACAAACCTTATGATGTACTTAAAACTTTCACAGTTTTTACCATGTATCTACTTGATACGAAGATTGATGATAATCATATAAAAAATGATGCCTCTGTAACATAACCTGTTAACTCAGTCATGCGGTAAACAGCTTTACAACTTGTGTTTCAAATGACGGTTAAGCTGTAATAAATATCAAAATGACAGGTTTTTATTGTTTCTCATATAACAAAGACCGATTATGACACAAATAAAAATTAACATAGCCAGGTTCGTCATTTTCTGTCAACATGCCGACTCTGATAGGTTTTATAATTATCTGTGGATGAAAAAAAAAAAATTGAAACTAACGAACTGAGGAGTCTGAGACAAAGTGTTGGCTCAGCAGAAGCTAAAATTATATATATAGCCCGTAAACAGATCTATCCAGACGTCACTTCTTTTAACTGTTAATGTATGGAGGTTTCTAGGTCTGCATGGTACAAAATAAGTATTTTATTTGAAACTTATAAAGCACTCCCATCTTATTTTTTAGTCTGTGAAAGTATCCACCTGGAAGGGGTTGGTAGCTTGATAAGTTTCTTACATGATGTCCAAATGTTAACAGTTATTAAACCTCTAGTGAGAAGACCTGTTATCCTTTAATCCTTTTAAAAACTACCATTTGGCTTCGGTGATAGTTGTATGGGCTTCGAGACAGCCGGGTACCCGTGGTACATGAAGATTGTGTAGCTAAACGACTGAACAACGTTCCCCAACATGTGCATTGTAGGGCATGTTACTGTAACGTGCAGTAGACCAAAATGTGGCCAGTTATAATGTGCTGTTGTACTTCATGATTTGTGCAGTTCAATTAAAGTTTTGTTCCTGAATAACCACTTTCATGCGAGTAAATAATTAAATGTCATTGATCACTCATATTAAGGCTCTACACCTGGTAACTGGCTTTATTAACATTGTTATATGTCTGTAACAATTATGTATATTTTTGCATATTTTTATTCACAATTCATTCATAAAATTCACATTATATATACAGATTAATGGATAATGGCTCAGCTGTAAAAATAAAAGGCTCTACTTCTGATGGCTTTCAGTCAATATATTATTGTTGGGCCTTACTAGGGCTGGGTGTCGGTCAGCCTATCTGGTACAGTACGTATGTGATATTCTTAGAGCGATGCCCGATACGTATTGGCGATACGCTTCTCGTTTCTTTAAAAGCTCTGTGGAAAAAAGTGTTTCGTATAAAAAAAGGATGTTAGATTAGCCTATCATCGCTCACAGTAGCCGGCTTGTCATGGAAACACCGACAAGTGTAGGTGCATTCCTCATCTAGTCGATCATACGACAATGCGTGTTCTTATTTAAGTCTTTAAGGACCAATATAAAAAATAAAAAGCAGTTAAATTTGATAAATAACACAAATTACAGTTAAGGTTAGAGTTGCATGACTTCAATCTATATTTGTGAGCAGGTGTTGTTTTACATGGATACGACGATATAACATGCATAGTGTATCGGTAAACGTATTGATATGGCGTATCGATATAAATCGATAAAGCGGTAAATTGACACAGCCCTAGGCCTTAAAGGGTGAATAACCCTAACGTGGAACGCATGATTTAAGGTTTGTGCTGTTTTAACTTTTCCTTAAAACATGCCCTGGTGTACTGGTGTGCCTGAAGCGTATTATAACATAATCGCTGCAACTTTAACCTGAAGTTGCTTAATTTAGATTTAGTTGAAATGGATTCAAAAGTGAAGGTTTTCATGCACAATATATATATATATATATATATATATATATATATATATATATATATATGTATGTATGTATAGTGGAATTTGTTATTTATTTATTTAATGATTGATTTCTTTTCTTATGTCAAAGTGATATGTGTGAAAATAAGTGTAGATGAGAAAATACAGCCATAGGATTCTAAAGTATGCTGTCTAGATGGCGCCAAAAAGAAAGCCTGTATCCTTCGACAAATTTGCTTTGAGATATATTGTTAGACTATCCTGATTTTCTTGCATTGTGTTCTTTCTGAGTAAGATTAAGAATAATCTAAAACGTGTAAGTGTTTGTAACAGTATATGGATACTGTACAAATGCATTTATAGTTAGTGTCGGTTCTTGTCAGAGATGTCGATAATCGCAAAAAGCCATCTTGAACAGATCGATCTATCGAACTGCTGACAGCAAAACAAATTCAACCTGATATTTGATTATATTCGCTATGACTGCAGTAAAACCCTGCAGAATAGTGTTCCAGTAAAGCTTTACAACTTTTGTCTGAAATGAAGCTTTAGCTGTAATATAATCTCAAAATGACATATTGCATAGTTTCTCATATAACAAAGACCGATTATGACACAAATAATACAACATAACGATTCTTATAGGTTTTATGATTTTATTTATTTTTCATAAGAATAAAAAACGTGTTAGTTTTTGTAACAGTTTAGAATATTGTAAAAATGCATTTATAGTTAATGTATGTTCTTGTCAGAGATATCGATAATCGCGAAAAGCCAACTTAAACAGATCGATCAATCAAAATGCTGACAACAAAACAAATTCAATCTGATATTTGTTTATATTCGCTATGACTGATGTACACCCTTTCGCGAGAAATTGTTTCTATTCAAAACAATCCTCTTCCAGATAAGGATTGTTGGACGGCCGGGTGTACCTGTCTCAACCATCAAACTCCCCAATCAATTTTTGTTTCACAATATGAGAACAGGACATTCTTTCACACTGAAAATAAGTTTGCTTACAGGAAATTATTCCATTCATTCCGCATCACTTACGTTATTTTCCATGAACTAGCTGTAATCCAACATGTTTCATTGGCCAATATCGGAGCCCTTTCACTCATTTACACCTACGCCAGTGACGTAATTAGATGACCAAGTGCTTGTAGGGAGAAGATTATTTGAAAAAACAGTCCCTATCCACCAGAGTCGTACTCTTGTGAGTACGATTCGGCGCCATGTTGTTTTTACCAATGCATTAGTAAAATATAATCCCAAGGAGAATTAAAGCAAAAATCAATAACATGTATAAATGATTAATTTTGCGTCTTGATCTTTCTTCTGCATTCATTGGTATGCACGTAAATGTCTGAACAGATTGTTCAGGTTTTTGATTCTTTTAAGCCTTTATTGTACAGATCAGGAACTATCGGGGATTTTTCCGAACAATCCATCACCGTAAAATCTTCAAGAAATACTTTAATGGATATTTTTGGGGGTCTAACCTATTCTTCAATACTCAAGGCCGAAGAGTAGGTGACGCCCCGTTTAATGTATACATAGTCCCAAGACTGATTTCATAACTTAGTGTACGCTCCCGAGGCAGCGGAAATCTTGCGCTTCTAAAGAAGCTACAGATTTTTGCGGTGCCTGCTTATAATGCACTTAAACACCAGGTGGTGCACATGGGCCTGTCTGCTGAAAAAAAAAACCGCTGATGTGACGAGCAGCCAACCAAATGCGAATCAACAAACACTCGACGGGCATCAGGCTCCGCCCAGAAAGCACGTGTGGGGCAATTCTCCCGGAGCCTGTGGCCTGTTCAAACGGTCGCCGGGGCGATGAGTTGTCACTCAAAACGAAATGAACAACATAGGCTCTGTGTATTCCTCGCTTGGCTGGTAAACCGTGTTGTCTTCAGCACAAGGTCTCATCTGATTGGACCAAAATACCTCTCTGGTGTAGAGATTCAGGATACACGGTCATAACAAACAGCGCTTACGATATAGGTAGTTGGCCTATGGGAAAGCGCTGTGTAAAGAGCGTAAACTTAGTGTGGCGTACCAGACAATCATTTGTATTGATAATAATTTTATAGGCCAGCTTTTTTTATAATCTTCTTAAATAAAAATTGACAGAATCGACTATATCAGTAACTCCAACGAGACTGGTTTATCTTTCACGCACATAAATTGTAATATTTTTCAGTCAATGTGAACTTTAACGAGACCGAGGTAATGCAATGCCCATATATCTCATGGAAGACACATTTTAGCTTTCAAAAACATTTTTATCGCTGTATCAAGTTGACCAGGAGATAACTGCGTGAATTTATCTCATTTAATTATCACATAATCAGTAATGCCGTTGTGTATTAAAATTTATTTTGTTTACAGCTGAAAGTGCCTTAGAGCATGCTGTGTCACGAATTATACATATCACATATTATAATAAAAATAAAAATAATTATAATAATAGTAATAATACAATTTATTATAAGTTCAATATGTGGCATTGCCGTACAAAAGGGAATCAAAATAAAGCTCGACATAACAGCATTAAGCTGTTTTATAAAACGTGAAGTTAATTTTTATCAGCAGAAAAAAAAATAGTTGAGGTCACCGTACAAGATAGTTTTCTATTTTTAGAATATTTTAAGCAAAGAGCACAAACACAGCTGCGGAAATGGTTGTCTCTTTCGAAACATTCTCTGAAAGCCATTTTTACTCAAAGCGACAAAAATGTCCCTTGTCTGGGAAGATTTTCAGGAGAGAATTACTAACATCTAGGTGTTACAAATAAGAATAAATCCGGTGACCCGGCTTTATTTATCTCCTTGACAGGAAAAAAACAAAAGAATAATGCCGGCATTATTATGCAATATGATTAAGTAGAAGGGTAAGAAATAAAAGCATTCTGGGTAATAATGTTCTTAACAACAGAGACTCAGAATAAAAACGTAAGAAAACGTGAAGGAAAGAAAATATATTTTGGGATGTGAGTGGCGGTATCTTTTTCTCTGTTCCTTTGATGTTGACCCTATTTACAAGGAGCAGTACTTTCCCCCTCTTCTTAATTTCTCCGTAATGTGCGCTTTGATTGTTTTGCTAAAAGCGGTGACATAAACAAAGATGCATTGAAGCGACAATATCGCCAGCAATGAACGATGTCCCGATAATCCAAGGTATAACTGACGTTTGTGTTAACGGCCGAACCTAAGGCACCGCCTTACAACACAGACACAAAATAACACTACATGCTTTTCTGTAGACACTACAACCGCGTACCTTGGTTCCCAATGTTTTTAATAACGTAGCTGCTTTCAGATGAATATTTTCAAACTTCGCTCCGTTAAAGTAGCCGTGAATTTTCTGGAATTTGTCGTATTCTAGTTGTCTTGTTCGGGGACACCTTCTTATAATTGACGGAATCTTAATGCAAATTAGTCCCCCTAAAACATACCATGAGAAGCATATTTGGATTATCAATGGTATATCATTGTCTATCACCTGATACTCTGAACTGCAAAATAATAACTTACGATTTGCACGATGATCTGAAATAGGAGTTACACTTCTTTGAACTTCAAAACGAGCTTTCCTTTCTCTGTGATAAAGACGTGTCTATTTAGGAACATGATCATTATGAAAAGATATTGATGTGTACCGGAGAAACAACAGAAACCCAAACCCCTGTGTAGTGCTTCAATATGCTCTGTGTGGTCAAAATACAAATGACTCTCAGTTCACAGCTTGCTATTGATGAATGGCCCATATGTTTTATTGGAGGAGATATAGGTCAGAGTTCAAGTTAATCCTTAATAAATTATCAGCACGCCGCCTCATCCAGCTGACATATTGTTTGTACCATACTGTTGTTTTTCCACCAGTAAAATCGAATGATCAATATGCCTAAGTCTCTGGGTTGGTCTCAATTATCAACATAGTGTATTTATCTATTAATTGTTGAAGTGCTATGGATGATATAAGTGGCGTTTTCGTTGTTGTAAATATTGATGATTATTATTATTATGACAGTGATATATAAGTGGTGGTAATGAAGATGATAATAATGTGAGTGAAAATAATAATAATTCTGACGATGATAATAATGATTAAGATAATTAGAAGATATTAAACTTTGAAGGATATTTTCTTTTATCATTTTTGTTGAAAAAAATTCTCTAGGAACTTCTTTCGTTTAAATTTATTTATCTTTGCAAATATAAAACTCTTACAGTGTAAACAGGATTTTTTGTTGTATTCGCAGTGATATAGATAAATGTGATATGTTTTTATTGAAAAAGGCAAAAAAGCGTTCCATTCGCAGGAATTACTCTGTAATTATGACCGCAAGAAAAACATATTATTTTGCAGGAAGAAGAGACACAGACGATTGTGAAACAGACATTGCTGATGATATTAAAATGGGTGATTATTCCAGACGGCAATATCATTTTCTCCACTCCCCGCCTGTGCTTTTGAACCGCCAACCTGACAAAAAGTTGACTGTGTCGACCCAAACACTCCTGGTAGCTTGATATAAAGGTCTTTATAACAATGAAAAATAAAGTGATATATTCAACGTATGTTAGCTGAGGGGAGTAAATGTCGAGTTTCTGCATATATATATATATAGCGGACCTTGGAATTTTCTTTTGTACAAGTTGTTAATGGTTTTGGATGGTAGGGGTCTACTGATACTTTTGAGATCGGTTGTCCTTACAACGACCTTACCCAATTTTTATAATATGCAAATTAGGGCCGCCATTGTTGAAGAGTCTACTTTTCTTCGATATCTCTAGAACTAATATAAGATATTATATATTAAGACTTAGGTTTTCACGGTTATTCATCCAAACAAAAGCTAGTCAATGGAGTGTGTTTAAGTTTTCAATAAACAACTGAAGGCTTTCCTTAAAGGAACAATATTACTACAATACTTCAGTTACAAACTTTGGTAACGTAAATTTATACGGACCTATCCCAGTGGCTGGGGCATATGTTTTCGGACCCGAGGTGGCACGGTTCAATCCTAAATACTGCCTCCAAGAAAAAAAAACACTGAATGGGCGATGATACCGCGGAGCTTCGCTCTGATGTCTTAAGAACAGGTTATGCCGGTGTTATTCATAGCCCCAAACATATGAAACCTTAAGTAAGATATTCTCAAATTAGTTTAAAAAGACCAAATGGCATGCCATTATATCATATGATTCTCTTTCCATACACAGTTACATTTTAGGCCGGGAACAAATCATAAGAAACATGATATTTTCGACCAGTAAGCCCACCTGGTCACAGCTGTCCACAAGATCACAAAGAAAAATTATTTCCTTCTTATGCAAATTAGGAAAATAACCATGGACACGTGCCAGTGTATATCTTAAAAACAATTATGTTAAGAAAATAAGTTTGTAACTCGCATAGTTAGAACTTTAAAAAGACCATGTTTGTATATTATTAACTTTGATGCATATTATATCAGATGCCAGTGCTTTGTAAAAAAATACATTACCAGTATAGGTAAAAATGATAGGATGACTGAACTTTGACAAACCTGCTTACTGCAAAAAAAAAAAAACCTGCAAACCTGTCTTGATGCTTGATGTATAAGACATAGGCACTGAAAGTGCACCTCGAGACCTGGAGAAGAGTAGCTCGCCCACTGTCAATTATTTCTTTATCTATGGAGCTAGGTTTTTTTTTCGTGGAATAAGAGTGTCTCACCAGATCTGATCAGATTATATCGGATCAGGCAGGCCAAAAGAGATGCTTTGTTTTGAATATTCATCATTGTTTGAAAAATGAAGAAGTTTAATCTTACACTGAAGTGACTGAAAATGTAATATTTTATAAAAACGGACATGTTTGTCAAAGGCCCATCCACCCGACCTAAGATAAAGGCGTATCAAGATAAGCTACGGTAATTTAGATACGGTAACTTAGATTTCATACGGTGCTGTTCGAAACGATACATTTCGATCAGTAAAGCAGTGTGTTTACATGATCGTTATATCCAAAAAATGCCATGCCAAAACAGGAGACACGACAACTAAGAAAAAATACCAGGATTTTCCATATACCATGCATTTCAGAAAATGGTATCAATAGCTATCAATCTCCAACCATATTCACTGTGAATACAAACATTTATAATGATTATTAAACTTCTGTTGAAATTTCCTCTAAATTGTACTTTCTGGCCTTCGAAAAATGGACTGGAAGGCGTCATGATATCTTAACCATAAATAACCTACAAGTTAGATATGTTGAGAAAAAAACTATAGTTTTCATAAATTAACAAATCATACATAAAATTTGCATTTTAAGCTAAAGAGACGATATTGCGAATTAGGATGAACGCTTAGGAACGCGTAGGAACTGGTTCCTGTACACATGACGATGCCTTCTATAAACTAACTGCTTATACAGATGGTAAAACTGCATGCATTGTCATGAAGGGTTACACCAAACATAGTGGCCAAATTACTATAAAGGACGTTACTGTAAAATGTTACTGTAAAATTTTATCTAATATACATTTTTCTATATATCTTGACATAATCTGTATATTACATATACAAGCCAGGTTGAGGAGATAATCTACAAATAGGTATATTTCATGTAATACATAACCCCAAATAGAACCGCTACAGGAACTATCCATTAGCGTTCGTGAAATATAGCTACAAATAATTGATGCACTGTACAGTATGATTCTCCATCATATTATTAAGCATAGATAGTACACCCCATCTAACAAGATTAAATAGAACACCCACCACTCAATGCTACGCTCTCAAATTGATCCCTGTTCAAGAAATATCATGTTTAGAATATATACATATATAACAATATAACATGGAGAAACATGGATTTTCCGCAATCACTGCAATAATTTGCTTTGGCAAAAAATAAAAAAAGACTGAACCTCAGGCTTCCTATGGTTTTTTTAACATTCTATGAACATGAAAACCTAGATGTCTAGATTCCATTATTGTTCAAATATTATCAATTGGCTTCAAATGTTTTCCGATTAATCAGACTATCCATAAATGGCATTCGAAATTAGCATATTAAAATTCAGCTGAACTGCGGTTCACAAGGTTTCATTTGAATCTTTGACCTTGAAAATCTAGGTCTAGAAACATTTTTCGACTAGTTTCAGTTATTGAGGAAAGTTGATTTTTTTATCAATGGCGGCTCTTATTTGCGTATTAAAATTTAAAATATGGACTAAACCGTTGTTAATATGGTTTCATTTGAATCTTGAACAATGAAAACATAGGTCAAGACAATGTTTGACCAGTTATCATTGTTAGTTATTGAGAGTCTGAGCAAGGTAGAATTTTCCATGGCTGCCTTAAATTGCATATAAATTATAGAATACCGAGCAAACCAATGCTATTATGATTTCGTATTCATTTTTTTACCATGGAAACATAGGTCTAGACACAATATTAGAGCAATTAACATGGTTAGTTCTTGAGATACTGAAGAAAAAAAGATTTTCGTCATCGGCTGCCCTAATTTGCACAAGAATGTCCAAGGTCGTCTTGAGAACCGTCTCAAAAGTATAAATGGACCAATACCATAACAAATTCATAAAAAACCTTGTGTTATAGACAACTCATGGGCACCCCTGCTGGCATCTCGATTCAAACTAGGGGCGGCAAAGGCCAGACGCAATGCACCGCCTGCCCTTTCAAGGAGGATAAATGGTTGGTTGCTGGAGGTACATCAGTTGTGTAGTCCAATACTAGTTCATTCTGATTCACAACGGGAAAAAAAAATCAAATAGGGCTTTCTTAAGCATAGATAACCTGTATCCCAAGACGCATGGAGCGTCTATTAGACGCCACACAAACCCTAAGAGTTATTCGAGGTAGAACCGTAATGGCCTTCAGAACGAGATCACCTCGGCCTGAAACCATTAAGCCCGCGTGAAACATAGGTCAAAGTCCGCCAGCAACACTGACAGATTTTTACATCAATTGCTCTGGACGCCATATTTAGGGACAAATCTCACTTGTTATTGTCTAAAACTTGGCGTTCTGTCTTTAATGTTGGAATTGCCCGTGAGCCTTTGGACTTTTCTTACACCTAGTTTGAGAGCGCTGCAGTCTATTGTTGATGTGTTTCTTGTACTGTGCAGGGAGTTTTGAAGATAAATTTCCAGTATTTCAGTGACTGAAGTATGAAAATACTTTTCCTTTCATCCTGTCATATCTTTTATTCTTCTTTCTCTTCATATGCAGATAACAGGGTAGATAGTTGTCATATGAATTAGATAACATATTATTAGTAAAGATAAAAATAATATATATCACAAGATATATTACCAGGGGGATGGGGGAATGGTCAATGTAACCCCCCTCCCAAAAACCTGAGAATAATATTTATATATAGTTTTGTCCCAACTTTGATTAGCCTCCCATGCCTCCGAGTCCCCAATCCTTGAAGATAACTTAACACGACTTCCAGTCCGTTTGTACGCCTGGCCAGGCAGTTTACTTAGTCCATAGTGGTGGCGTATTTTGGCGTTTAGGTCACTCATCGAGACCAAAATAAAAAAAAATGCCCGCAAACAAAAAACATAAGGTGCAAGAAATTTCGAGGTTTGAATATTTGAAGTAGAGCAAAAAAATAATGGCGACCATAAAAAACTGGTCGTTATTTCGAGCCGGTCGCTGAACCGAGGTTGTTTTTAGGTGAAGTATAACTGTTCCTTCGCCGGAAAGCTGGGCTGGGTCCGGAACAAAGATATTGCCCTATTGAATCATTCACGCAAACACAAATCATGATGATTCAGATGACCGAAATAGTAAAATCCGTCCATTCTGAGTTAAGTAGCAAACAGACAGACTAACCGATCATATACATATACAGAAACCGACCATACACACACCATCAGACATACACAACCAAACCAGCCAGGACCGAGTGCAGGTAGAAATTAGAAATGGACGACATATTTTTACTAGCTGATTAAACATTGTTTATTTAATGTCTCCTCTGGCTGATCATACGAAGTTTTTGTCATATCTCCGGCAGCTGAACATGCAGTGTTATGTCATGTTTTTTCTAGCTAATCCTGTAGTGTTTATGTCATGTCTCCTCCAGATGATCATGCAGTGTTTAAATCATGTTTTTCCTAGCTGATAATGCAGTATTTATGTCATATTTCGCCGAATTAATTATGTATAGTTTATGTAATTTCTCCCCCAGCTGGTCATGCAGTGTTTCTGTCATGCCCCCCCCCCCCCCCCCCCCCCGCTCATCGTGGTTTTTCCATCTACTCATTTATCATTTTATTTAAATGTTATACCTTACTTTATTTTTCCCCATAAGTTGACACTATGTATTAAAATGATAATTTGAAGTTTCTGGGGTCCAGTCATATCAACACGCGCCGGATGGGTATTACCTCCGGCAAGAATCCCAGACATGTTACCTTATTAATATCATCTGACCTGAATTTTCCGGTAAATTTTACTTGCATTCTGGTACATGGCGGGATCTATCAAACAATAACAAGCCAAAAGAAATCATCTGCAGCCTGGGTTTTATTGTCAACAATGGAAGGGCTAACGCCTAGCGTTTCTTATTTGAAACCAGACTCCCCCTGACAAAGTCCGCTATTATTTGGTGCTTAAGGGAGTCAGACGGCTGCCCAGGTATTGTAGTGTAACGGACCTGCGTCCCTTGTGGTATTTTTGGATTAGATTTTGTTGTAGCAATCCCGTGGGTCTAACCTAGCTGGCTGCTTAGTTCTCTCATCATGCACCATGTGTGTCTCTTGAGTATCCCGACCAGGACGCGTTAACTGGGACAGCAGCGTTTTATGCTTACAGCTGCCCGCGTGTCCAGATATAGCACGGTTACTTCATAAAATGTTGCTACCGTGTGGATTCTGGAGAGTCTGTAATTCAAGCTTTCCTCGTGATGCGGCATAAATACATCTCATCGCTACCTTCAGAATCGCTAATCTACCCTACATCCCCGGTTAACGGGGATCCGCTGCGTCGCCGGGAGGAAATCTAAGAAAAACGTACATGCGCCCTTCAAGCCAGAGCGAGGAAAATGACAAAAAAATATAGAGATGAGTTCATCTGGAAGAGGACTGAGAGGTTTAGAGCCACAAATAATCTATATGTTTTGTATATTCCGCTCCATATATTTCTTAGATTCATTCATTTTTTTTGTGTTGTAGATTCACATGACTTGATATGGTGTTTTCTTTCTATAATTCCGTTGAAATACATTTTCTTTGAAAACACTTCAGAGTGATTTTTTTCCAGTATTTCTCCATCTCATGAGCTGTCACTGACTTTTGTGTGTCGCCTTAAATTTTCTCTTCAAGAATGCCAATAAATTAAATTTATAAATTTTGGAAATTTTCTGTGTTCCCGAAAGTGAATTCGATTTTGGTTGGTATTTGTAAAATTTGTATAGAATAAGTAATCCCATAAAAAGAAGAAGGCTCAATTTTTTCTTATTATTTAATATTAAAGTGCTCTTTAATGAAAGGAATATGACTTGAACTAAGAATGAGTAAAATATGTTTTTGTATTATCATGAAGAAATAAGGTCTACTCTGAGGGTCTGTGCTTTCTCAATGTCAACTATCTTGTTGTAATTTTGAACTGATGTACACACGTGAACGTACAATATATGAAAAACCAAAATTTTGGATAAATTATAGAGTTTTCCATAGGAATTTCTATAGTAATTATAGAGTCAGGTTTCTTTATTTTATAATTTAAACTTCAAAGGAGTCAACGCCAATAAATAACAAGTCAGCATCTTACATAAACTTTGATTTCCATGCACGCTAAAACAGAAGCCCCTATTCAAGTGAATGACTGTAGTTCTCGTCTAACTGCTCTGTTTCACAATGGTAAAAACTCTCATGAGCAAAAACATTCTGATACAGATTATCTTAAAAAAAGCGCATTATCCCTTTGGTTGTATCTTGTCCTTTAAAAAATTTACTTCAAAATCCATTAACAAATCCTCGATCGAATTTGCCAGCAGAAAAAAATCCAACCAAATAACCAGCCTAAATGAAAACCTTCTGGCGGGGCTATAGCAATGCTCGAAGCCCTGCGGTGTTAGTAATACAGTTCACTGATAGCCTCGAAGAAGAAATGGTTCTATCTAGAACCCTGAAAGGTTCTTCAGAGTGGACTGAATGGTGAAATGGTTTTTCTTCTGGAACCTTTTGTATAGATAGTTAAGGTTCCATATAGAACTTCAAAGGTTCATTGTAGAACCTCCCAAGGTTCGTAGCCGTGGTCTGAGTGGGGAACCTTGACCGATTCAACTGGGAACCCCACATTACTGGGCTCCGTGTAAACAACCAAGGGGGCTGAATAGTCTCCTATGGGGCCAGGGCATAAATTAACTTACAGCTGACCACTATTTGTACATTTATCAATAGAAATCATGCAACAGTAATTCTGGATTTGTGCGATTCTTAAATGATTGTAAAATCCACTTCCATGCCCATGAGTAAATAATTGAATTTCATCGACCACGCATATCCAGGATACACGCTCTATCCAGGCTCTTGTATGATTTAACAAATATTCTGTTTATTTCTTTCATAAAACACTTTTTTTCAGAAGCGGATACATATATATTTTTTCATAACCCATTCATAATGTTTATTTTTATAAATAAGTGATATACACAAACTCCTGATCAGCAATTAATGGTTCAACCTGAAAATTAAAATGATATTGGCCAATTTTTCTTCAGCTGCTTGTACAGGTGGGTCCTATGTGCCTCCTTTCATGCTGATTACAATTTTATGCATTTTTAACATGTCCTTTAAATATACGGTGCACGGGGGTTGCATCTAGTTCTAGTACTCCCCGCGACAAGCTGGGTAACACGTTATGAACTCTTCACTGCTATATCTTGACCCGGTTCCTCGGTAACACACAACCCGTAACTTACTGTTCCGCCGACGTCCCGAACTGGAGGTCATTAGTGTGCCGGACAGTCTTGGCACAAGCATCCAGCCCGGGTTTATTCGTTTCAGATCCTTTCATTTCGGGTGCCTTGTTTAAATATTTAACCACAGGAAAGGGAAGCCGTCCTTATACTTTCGACCTGCAACAGTCTATCACTGTTTGTTCAAGCTCAAGTTGTTTAAACAGACACGGTATCATCTTCTCCTCTATATAGTTAAAAAAGGTGTTACGTTTACTGACACTGTCTAACTATATATTATGTATATAGACATTATATAATTAAACAGTTAAATTGGTCCATAGGAAATTGGTAACTTCAATTTGATGGACGTTTTCAAAACGCCTGTAAAATATTTACATGGAAATTTTATAGATCAGGTCAATACATAGATATATACGTCTATTATTGTACACTAGCTTATAACCCGGGGACGGGTTTGTTATTTGGGAGTTCGACCTGGATTCATTAAGAATCCGATAGATGGCACTTTAGTAGACCCTTCTCAAGACAATGTAAAATTCCTCAGGATTAATTTATAAAATATGAGAAATTGCCCCGCTTGGAGGTCACACTGGACTTCGTCCCCGATACTTCAAAACACTTCGGATCAAGTAAAATGTATTTCCGAGGCGTGGCCACAGAGAAATTCCGTGACAATGATTTAGTTGCGCCACTCATTTCATACAGGTACATCTGTCTGTGTGTGAAAAAAGTGTCAGAACCCGAGTTTTTCCGAATCCCTTATTTTCTATAAAACACACGTTAAAATCGCCGGTGACAAGGTAGTGATGCGAGCGAACACCGAAAGAAAAAAAATCTTTTATCATATTTTATTTGCTTCTGGAAATTGTACTGCCAATAATTCAAAACCTAGTTTTCAAAAAAAAATTAGAATACAAGATTCATTGTTAATGAGAGAATATCTATAGCATTTTCAGATTTTTCAGATTTAACGTGCTTATGTTAGTTTGAAATAAGAATATGAAACCATAAAAATAAGAAAAAAAAATCATCCCGCTTGTCAGAGTCTGTTTAATATAATATAATCATGCTTTTGTACTGTTAACAGACATAGATTATATCCCAGGGATGTTCTAGCAAACTAATAAAGTTAATGCATTAATCACTGAAAACACATGGTTCATTTACTTCTGAGGTTATTAAAAGTACTACTTCACCGAACCAGTATTTTGTAACAAAAATAAAGCCAGGTTATTCTTTTATTTCTTTTGTTATCTTTTATAAATCTTATATAATGTAATTTGATGACATATTACATTTCTGAAAAGGTCTGACAGAACTCATGATTAATGGTAAGTTACTCTTTGCTTTTTATTGACCTCATCTGCTTTTTTTTAGACACTTTAGAAATCACACTAGTGTACGTCGAAGTGCCTTTCACGCTGTGACATAAAGCTATATGTTACATATCAAACTCTTGGTATTTTTCTTACAAAATTTTACTTTTTGTAAAAGGAAACATAGGTTAATTAGGTGTAGGGATGCTTCTTTTTTAGTTAAAGAGTTCTCCTAACTGCTGTCAGAGTGCTCAATTTCCTGAACAGAGCGTTTCTAAATTATATATATATATATATATATATATATAAGCGGACCGAACTGTCTCGCTGGTGAAGCTTGCTTTTCTAGCGAAGCGGTTGATACCCCGGACTTGTGCGCCACCGTTATGGGTTCAAATCCAGGATCGGCCCAGGATTTGTTTCCTCATTTATTTAACAAAATGGGGGCTCGTCCGGGATGCTTAATAGTTTTCAAATTTATTAGGCCTTGACCGGGACACATTGTTTAATCATACATTGTTTACAATATTACATATTGTTTACAGTATATTGTTTACATGATTTATCTCAGTTTTTTTTGTTATTGTTTTGACATCTTAACATGGCAGATTTCAAACCTGAGACATTTGTTGACGATCCCGACCCTGATCAACTTGAATAGTTGTCCAAAGATCAGTTGTTGCGTTTGGAACAACACTTAGGTCTAAGTGTGAAAAAAGCTTTGAGAAAGCCTGATATCATTGCTAAAATCATGCAAGATCTTATTAGAAAAGGTTTAATTGAAGAGACTGAAGTTGAAACATCAAAAAATGACAGCCCTGCTATGCAATTAAAATTTAAAAAGTTGGAAATGCAACATGAGCTAGCATTAAAACAGCATTAAAGACTAGATAAAGAAAAAGAAATTGAGTTAAAACGACTGGAGTTAGAAAGACTTAAAGTAGAACGTAGTGCTGCCCCAATTCACAGTTTTGATGTTACTAAACACATTAGACTTGTGCGCCACCGTTATGGGTTCGAATCCCGGACGAGCCCCCATTTTGTTACGAAGACAAATAAACGAGGAGAAAATCCTGGGCCGATCCGGGATTCGAACCCATAACGGTGGCGCACAAGTATATATATGAATATATATATATATATATATATATATATTTATGTATATATACTTCTACTCTATTTATACTGGCTAGTTTATATATTTAACTTAGTATATCATATATATTTCTGACTAATTATACACATACACGCTAGGTCAAACATTGAGTTTACTAACAGCTGGTCCATTTTAATAGTGCTTTTCCCATGAGCGATGTCCTTAATGCCCCTATATAAAATACATATAGGGTAAAGTCCTGAATTATATTTATATTTGCTTTATATATATTATATATATATATCGTATATCTTGTAAAACTATGACTTTTTAACAGCAAAAATATGATTTATTGTCTACACAAATAACGTTAGGTGGGCGTCTTGGATAGCATCATTCAGGCCTCGGACCATTGTTACCTCTTTGTATACATTTATAAATCGATGAAAGTATGTGTGTGGGGTCTCACCCGTTTTATGTATTTGCCTATCCAATAAACATAAAGTACAATTATTTTTAGAAACTAAAAAAAATGGTTTATTGAATGATAATATTAAATGAATTTCTAACTTTAAAGTGAACAGAGAAGCTTAAAATGGGAAAAGACATCATGACGCCTTTTTGTTACTGTTATAAATCATTTATTTCTTTCTTGAATGGTATATTGCCTACCTTTAATTGATTTCTCTGAACAGCTCTCGAGACTCTGTTCAATGATCTAATGATCGCAAGACATTTATTATATTTATAAAAAGCAAAGTCCATTTGGTCTTTGCCATAAAACTAGATTAGTGCAGTCAGAAAAACGTATGATAAATAATAGTGTAGGACTGGAATCGACAGACAAACACACAGAGAAAGGTATTAAAGTAATTAAGTAAAGTAGATTTTGTACAGGAGGAAACATTTTGCATTATAATCCTAAGAGTGCACTCACTGTTCTAAGTGTTTTTTTTTCAGCGTAAGTATATATGTAGTGAAGATAGTAAGGTAATAAACAAATACATTGGTCAACAACTGTGATAAGGCAATTTGCATGAACCTGGTTGTATTGTGGTGAGTACTTCAGTTCTTTAAGTAATAGGGTAAGTATATACACATACTTTCGGAATGAAAATCCTTAAAATGTAACAACTTTTAAGTTTAAGGTTGAAAGTAGAGACAAGTTTTCCCGGCCAGCCACACAATTCTCAACTATGAGGATTGCGTCAAGTAGAATTAACCTTTGGCGGAAAAATGGATTAAATCATGTATTTTGACTGACGATGCGCCTGGGATGCAGCAGGGACCAGAATCAGGGAGGACCAATCAGAAAGATTAAACAAGGATTGTAAGTGAGATATCGTGCAGTGGATGATTGGAATATTATGATAAAAATGAATTAAGAATTTCAATACATAACGGCTATTGACAACTACTACGGGGACTGGGGTCACGACCTCGTTTGAGCACGTACTATTTCGGAAAATATATACGTCATTTCGTAATCTGAGAATGCCGTTTACACGGCACTGACCTGACATAAGGTATCAAGTGAATGTGACATGAATACAGAACATATATCAACTAGTCTAATATCAGCCGAGAAATCGGACTTTCATCCCCAGTTAAGGAACTTTAAATGTCATATTTAATCATTCTATTTACTTTCTGACCTTTGCTTTTAGATGATTCAAACGGCAAATCATGCTTTAACAGCGAGGGCAGCTGGAGTCGTTCAGATTTCCAGATGCCAGATCGTATCGTTATTCCTGCATCTAGAAACAAGACTCGAATTCCTAAGTATACGTCCGTCTAGCTGTCACTGTTTTATCTACTCCATGCGTCTCCAAATGCCAACTGCATTGGTGAAAACGACGAAATATAACGCCTACCCTCTCTGACCGATAACCAGAGACGCGCGCGCCTAACTTAACAAGGAACCTTTTCAGTATCATGTTACGTGTAAGCCAGCCTTAATAAATGTTTCCATGTTCAAAGGAGAAAGACTTTTTTTTACCTCCATTGAGATAATATATTTGTCTTTGTGGCGAGGTTTGCAACTGTTGAAGGGATAAATAAGTCAACAATCTGTACTACACGTTAAGAAAGACTGGGCAACAAATGTTCAAATATAGCAATTGGTCTAAAGATCAGTGTTATTCAGAACTCTGACAGATATATTAAGCTTCGAATTACCCCGCTTTAGGACTGATATTTAATCATTTTGAGAGAATCTGAACCTAATGTTTTATTCGTTTCGTGGAAACTAATTTTTAATAAATTTACAAAAAGGTTATCAATCTTTCAGTTGAGATTGTGTTAAAATAGTCTTCAAATGTGTCAACATTTTGTCTTGTATTCTTTCGGTAAAAAAATCAAAAGCCACGGCTTATGTTCGCGCACCATCTTATTAGAAGGTCTTTATTCCGTGACATGACAGGGCCCTATGACAGACATAAAGATATGAAGTCTATGTAATGCACAACCAATCACGTTTCATATTGTCAGACATCATTCCCATTGTGTGCTATAATCAGAATTGGATTTTCAATCACGTCCTCGTACACATGAAGACGAACAGGGTCACTCTTTTTATCTAGACATTTCGCCATCGCATTTTTTGTTTACAAAAGTAGCCAGTAACCTTTAAAACATTTTTCAGTATCTTAGTTTACATTTTAATTTGACTAGTAATACCGAATAAATTGAATCAGGACAAAAGTAATTCCGAATGACGTTCTTTGGTGACCGTCCGCGACCTGGCTGATAACGTCGGGTTAATATTTTGAATTATTTCAAATAAATGTTCTCTACCTTTAAGCATTAGACAAATTAAAATGGTGATTGAAATGAAATATCCAAATGTCAAGTGCATTTACTTTCCTTCGTAAGCTTATTATATTACAAGATAAATTTAAGCCTGTTCCTAATTAATGGAATTGACTCAATATTTTGTTTATTGAGTTAAATTGTTAACATACCTTGCATTTAAGGTATAAAATTAATTTTTATTGCCACCTTATATTATTAAATTTCTTTCATGTCCCGAAATTCCACGATATTATGATTAATAAAGCTAATATATGTAATTAAAATGGCAACCCAAACGGGCACACTGTAATGATTAATTTCTGGTCCTTTAAGTACCGGAATCCATGTTACGTTATACATATATTTGCTGTTTACATTTCAACTTTATTGCTTTTCTAAATTTTAAACTGTAAAGGGCGCTATTCCGATATTTGACGTCCCTTCACAAAAGTTGATCCCTTGATACTTATTAAAATAGATCGACCAGGAAATGCAGGCCCAACCTCACTCAGGTTGTTCACTTTATTTAATTCATGAGGGGAGACCGCATGAATAATCCAAACACATCAGAAATAACATTTAGTGGCAGTCTTACAAGCCATACTTTCAATGTTTGCGCATGCATCAAGTTTACTAAAAAATGTATATAATCAAAACTTATACATCCGTAACAAAGGCGTCATTAAAACATTCTGAACAGGAATTACCTACATTTCATCAGTATGGATGCAGAGTTAGTCAGAAATTACATAAAGTCTACAGGAAGAATATAGGCAAATGGCCGGCTTCAAGACTAGCGCCCGAATCTCAGGGTGCTGCGGAAATTTTATAGATTACAAATTCCTTGAATCCGTCCCTGTCTAGGCATCCTTTGGCCATATGTTGACCTTAAATAATACCCACTCTTTACTCAAAAGTGACAAATATAGCCTGAGCTTCGAAGCTGCGGCCCGGTTAGCCATGGTCTGCTCCGTAGCTGCGACACTGCCTTGGAAATCAGCTGAATATTAGAAGACGTCCTGATGAAGAAATATCATGTTTTATGACTGATGTGCCAAAGTCGGCAGGTGGGAGAGAGTCGAGAACAGACGCTCCGATCATTAATCTAAAAATACAAACCAGCAATGGAAAGAAAAGGACACAGGAAGCAAGCGGGGCTTCTGTTATTACACTCGATATGAAACTAAATAATAATTCATTTTTACTGCCCGCGTGGGATTTACGGTTGTGGCATCCCTCACTTTGAATAAGTTAAGAACCTGATAAGCGGGGTAAAGTTCTAAGAAAGATTGCATCACTTTCTCCTCGCCAGAGGGCGGTTTTTGTAGAATGCATTATGAGACACCTGTCTGGTGTTCTTTTCTTCCAAATCACCATGGTAACGAGTATAGGAGAAAAACTGTGTTTAATATATAAACAGATAAAAATGTCCTTTGGCATTTCGAATGTGTAAATACTTAATATTAAACAGCAATTTTCTTCATGGGTCCGACACCAAAGGAAGTGTCGTGGATTTTAACGATACAGGCAGACAAACATTTGATATAATGGAAAAAAAAGGATATGTGTTATACTTTTGCTACGCTTCGTATTATGTTCCGTCGAATGCTTACTTATTTTTTATACTTTAGATTACAATAATGTTGAAGTAAAATGTCGCTGACTGATTTAAGCATTAGGACTTTAATCTTGCAGAACAAATGTAAAAACGTGGCTACTTTAGATAAAAAGGTACACTTTGGCAAAAGGTATGTCAGTGTGGCTTATTCCAAGTTTTGGTTTACAACTAACGGTGTTTTTTTTCTGCGCATTTACGACTTTTAACGTATCAGTTACCCCACATGAACTGTTGTATATGAATGAAGAGCGAGTCACTAATCAAAGGGGGCGATAATTGGGGTATAATGAAAAAAAACTACTGTCGTAACATTTGACGATCGTAGCATGTCCACACGGTGCAGAATCAGGTTCACAAGAGTATGAATCTGCTGGTTAGGGTTTATAGGCATTTAAATTCAAACCGAATGTACTGTAGGTTCTATATGCACCAGCGGCGTAGGTATAAATGTAGTGAAGTGGGTAATGTAGTACGTTGAAAAACATTAGAACGTAATTAAAGCTTGGTTCTCAGGCACCGCCCGCGTCAATTTTAAACCCCCGCATCAAAAATTTATTTTCAGTAGAAACTTACTAATTTTGGGCTCCAGTCACTCGGATATTTCTTTCAAGAAGTTAAAACCATACAATTTTGTCAAAATTTCGTTTGTTATGTACTGCTTTTGCTTGTTTAGCAAAATAAATTTGTTATTATCATGTTTTTTCCTTATCATTTGACATTTTTATTGAAACATACAAAAAAAAAATTGAAAGAAAAACGCCCGCCCGCATTGATTTCTGAAAAAAAATGCCTGAGAACCAAACTTTATTTTTTTGGCCTAGGACTTTTTTATAAGGCAGAGTACATAAACACGGGTGTTTTTTGGTAAGGACATATAAGTGATAAGTAATATTTTATTAGCATGGGCAAGTGAAATTTAACCAGAACGTGTTTCCTTGATGTGTAACAATTTTGATTAAAGTTTGACAGTTGAGACAAGTAGTCCCGGCCGTCCCACAGTGGTTATGTGGCAGAGGTTCCTTTTGAGTAGAAAACACCCTCCCTCTGGCGGAAGGGTGTAATATATTGAGACATATATTACCTATAACTGGTTGCCAATCTATTCATTTTTGTGAAAACTATATAAAAGTTATATCTATCTGCAACAAGCCAGTGGAATAGAATCATGAAGAATTTCTAGAAAGGATTTTTTTATCATATATCTTCATCCTAGGCCTAATTGGCAACGATCGGCATAGTTGTTCCGAACGAGTAATTTTCTTTATTCTGAATAAAATATCTGACCTTTACTTGCACATTACGCAGAATCGGACTCACACGAGTGATAGGGATTGTGGATAAATATTTTTCCCCACATTGCACAGAGGCATATTAAAACAACAATGGCGTAGGTATAAAATGTAGTGAGGAATAGATCGATGTAGTCAATCGAAATATGGTGGATTAGAAATGCTTTTGGCAAATTAAATCAACATTGCCTGAAATTAAATGTTTTTGTAAGAAAGTAACGGAATAAGTGATATTTTGATAAGTATGTGCAAATACAGTGGAAACGAAGGCATTTTTCTTGAATTTATGAAAAATTTTAATTTTGAAGTTAGAATTTTTAGAAGAGTAGTCCCGGCCGTTCCACAATCCATATCTGGCTGATGTCTTTTTTTTTCTTAATAGAAATGACCGCTGGCGTTACATCCCGATAGAATTGGCAAAAATAACAAGCCTAATGCAATATGGTGGTCATTTACCCCCAGATCTATCATCAGCAGATAAAATTATTTTGCCTCGTTATGGATGCAGTAATTTTATAACTCTACCGATCTCATGAATAAAATAGCATCTACTAATGTTTCCAGTCCCTGGCATTATATAAAACGAACGTAACAGACAAATTTATATGTATATGGCAGTGACAGAAATTTGACGTCGGTGTGGCCACCTGCGGCAATATAATAATTATAAAAAAGTACTCGTATCAATTTGCCGTGCTGTGTATAAGGTTATGATACAACATGTAGATTTGACATTTTACTGATGATTACAGTCAGTAAAACTCGTGTAAACCCCGTGAATTTATTGACTATGCTACATGGTCTGATTACAACCCAGTATTTTCCATCATGTATCGTCTAGACGCGTCCAGTAATGACTGTTCTGTTCATGCCTGAGACGGTCTCCCCTATTAATATTTGGTTGGTTCATTGCAACTTAATACATATCATGAATACTCGCAGTTGAATCGTATCTAGTCAATATCTAAAACACAAATATTACTTGCCGACTACTTAAATTACATGATTTGAATCAAATATTCTGTCTCATATAGGTTTCTGATTCCCGTCTAGGCAAAAGGTAAACGAGTAACTATAGAGTATGAACATTTTGTTGAATGAGCATTTGCCCAGTAATGCTATTGCTACGGATCATTAATAAACATTAAAATTAAATGATAGCTATCCTCATTAAAGAAAATAGCTCATGGTGAATTATTTATCTTGGTAAAGTATATTGTAATGAATAATTAAATGAAGTAATACCATTACATTATGGTTCCAATTTGGGAACGTCGTTATTTTTTCTGTATTATTAATTGCCTCCACAAGTAGAGTATACGTCATGAACGGAACCTAATGAAACTTTCAGGGCATTCCGGGAATGGGCCAAGGAAGAATCGATTAGATTTAGGTGTTGATCCAGCATTCCTGCAAACTCTGGAACGTCACCAAAGAATATTCACAAGTGCATGGTCACTAGTTTCAGTAAGCTAAATGATGACATGCAAATCAACACACACGAAAAAAGCAGGCACAAAACAAAAACTATACTCTCACACGAACACACACACACACACATCATAAACACACGTAAGCATCGGTTTCGCCGACAGGAGCGTCCTTGTAACTCTGAAGTCCAAATTTGGTACCGATGTCAAATCTGATTAGAGATCACGAAAGCGTTTACATCACTTGGGTCAGTATTTTATTGTACACTTTGTATACCTGAAGAAACCCCGGTGTATAGATAAAGAATTAATAGCTTTATATACCTGCTGCGGTGGGCTGGTTTATATTCAGACAGAGACCCCATTCAGTCATCAGCACAGACATTGTTGTCGTGCCACGTCGGGCTGGCCTGGTTCTTTTTAAAGCTCTCACGTGACGCATAGGTTAATAACTTACCCACCTTGTAGCCAGGAAACCTGAATGGCATTGACCTTGTGTTTATGGGCGGCAGGTCCCGTATTTTCTCAATATCTAGGGTTGGTGCAAACAGTGCAAAATGCATAGACGAATAAAGTTTCATATGGTGGACGATGACAGGTAAAAATTAAAAGAGACTGAATGCGATATCTAGCGTCTATTAACTAACGGTAATCCCTTGATCCTTTCATAGAAAAGGGCACGAAAACACGGATCCCTTGATACACGGGTCCTCTGTTTTGTTTATTTCTGTTAAATAATCTAAACGCATTTTGGTGGAATATATGCATTGTCTGAATGCAATCCTTTCTTTCCTTTTTATTATGTATATTGTTACGAAGACAAATTGCTTAGGGGAAAATACTGGGCCGATCCGGAATTCGAACCCATGTCGTTGGCGCACACGTCCGGCGTACCAATCGCTTCACTAGAAAAGCAAGCTCCTCAGGCGAGAGAGTTCGGTCCGGTTTTATGTCACCCCGTAACACACCCCCTCTAAATAGCATTCTGCTATCAGAACAAGACTAATTATCCCAGGAGTCACACTTTGGTAAGTTTATTCCGTGGTTCCATAGTCCACCGTCACGTTTGACGAGCCCCCCATTTTTTACTATGACAGTTTGCTCAGGGGAAAACGTTGGGCCGATCCGCGATTCGAACCAATGTTGGTGGCGCACAAGTCCGGCGTACCAAACGCTTCGCTAGCAAAGCATGCTTCACTAGCGAGAGAGTTCGGTCACCCCGTAACAATATGAATATATACTGGTATATATATACGGGCCTGGTAGTGTGGATAATATACAACAAGAATGTCAATACGGCTATGACTTAAATGACCTTTCACCAGTGTAGATCTGGTGTTTTATCGACGGAGGTTTCATTTTCTCAATAATTTTCTTTTCGCAAATATCAGGGTTTGAAACCTTTGCGAACTAACAGTATTTACTACCAATTCAGTCAAAAAGTGGTGGAAAAAGTGTTGAAAAGAAAATAAAAGATTTACAAATGAAAACAAGAAACATGAATACTTATATGAACATAAATGTCCAGTAATATGTACAAGAAATGCGTACTTTAATGAGCTCACATTTTGGTCACGAATTCCAATAATTCCATATCTTTTAATGTAAAATGTAGCTTTATCGTGTCTTCTTTATATATGTGTATATATATATGTATTTACATTTTTCGAGAAAAAAATTAGTTCAATCACTCATTCTTTAAATACAGCACAATTTATAAACCCATTAGAAAATGAGACTTACTAGTAGATACAGGTGTTCACAAGCCCGCATAGATAACTGTCATAACACGCGTACACCTTGCGTTCATAAGGAATCGGATCGCCTTGGAAGTTGGAAAAAAACTTCGAGATTGGAAACACGCTATCCGTAATGAGAATAAAAAAGTCTGTCGGTAAAATGTCAGCTTTAAAGCCATGGCGGAGCTCAATTAACCGAGATGATCCAGGGCTTGGAAGTGAGCGGACCTCGTGGCTGCGTGCGCATGTAACCCCTGCCAGGCCGTGCATTGTTAACTAAATTAAAAGCCACGACCGATGTCCTTCAGCAGTGTGCCAGCACGCCTACAGCCCAGAAACCAGCCTGCAAGCCCTGCCCTTCAGCCCCTGAACAACCTGACGATCAAATGAAGACAATCGGCAGCGGGCTTCTACGAGCGGGCCCGGTGTTTATCTTGCGCGGCAGCTGTTTAAACCGGATATCCGGTTGTGGTGCATAATGGTTTGACAGGCAGGGCCACGTGGACTGCGATACCTAGATGACTGCCGCATACACTCAAGTTTTCAGCTCAATTATTATTTTAAATGAACAATGCTTCACTTATTACATATATATATATATTTTCCAATATTGTATTCTTTTGCCACATGTATATTCAAAAGTATAGCGTGCATGGTGTTAATTCGAGATCTTTAGCATGCTGATGAAGAAAACGTCCATGAATTTGTTTCCAGATACTATCCAGTATTTATTTGTACATGTTTTAAGATCAATCTTGGAAATCAAACATTCCCTGTAATGCATAAAGATTGCAAACATTTTGTATAACGTCTGTTGACCCATGTATTATCATTGAAATATCCAGTCAAATGCGAATAGCAAGGTGCAATTTTATAATGAGTGCCGATTAAAACAAACCATGGGTAGTGAGTGATAAACATAATGCATAATTGGTATTACGCAATTTACCTGCCCAGCATGAACGTTTCATATTTCTAATATATATATATATATATATATATATATATATGTGTGTGTGTGTGTGTGTGTGTGTGTATATATGTGTATGTATGTATATGTACGATGTGAATGTGTACTTCAAGATGCCCAGTAGCATATCCTTATATCTTTACATCATTTCATAACTGAATAAAATACAGTTCAATAACTGTACATCTTACAATTTGTCTACAGATGTCTTTAGATCTACCTACGTGCATGGGACTAGAAGGCAGGGTTCCTTCCGGTAATCTCCATCCCTGATAGAAAACAATGAATAATTCATGTGAATGAGAAACCTGGTACGGCCAAAACAAGAAGAAACTGTGTCCTAGCCAAGAGGGCCATATTCAATAGCGCGGCGTCCGAGATACGGACAATACGCTGAGATGGCATCACCCTGACGGGATTAATATGTTTGCCGTCGCTATTTGGCTTTTGGCCGGAATAACTCGAGAAAGCTCTGGCAGTGAGGTTTTGTTATTCGTGAGCGAGCCTTTGGCCGGTCGCAAGTGACGGAACGCAGCCCGCCTTCTTGTTCCGCCCATCTGTCTACCTAACGCTTGTCTGAAGAAGGGGGAAACCAAATATGTTGGCTCCCTGTGAAGTACTTCATACAGAAACCAGACAAATATACAGTATAGACCTACATTATGTGATTTTAAAGGAACCATCAGGAATTATATATATATATATATATAAATATATAGTGACACTTTAGAAAACATTACATAAAAAGTAGAGAAGCAATCACGATGAAACAATCAAGATGTTATGGCATAAGCAAGTATTATAGAATACATAAATAGACATGGTATCGCTTTTTGACCTCAGTGTTTTAACACCATATTATTTCATGCCGTTCACCTCTCGCAGATATGTTAACTAATACCTTAAAAGTAATGTAATGCGGACTGATTTATGAATCTTAACTCTGTAATAGCTGTTCACGTGATGTTGATGGTTCCGTAGGGCGATTCTTCTTAGAACATGTACAGATATGAAATCATGAAAACGTTTTGTTTGCGTAACGCAAATTAATTAAACCAGGTACAGATTAACGAGGTAAAGCTTAAACGGGTACGGATATACCAGGTGCCAATAAAAGGCGAATGAACCCATACAGGTTATTCTATATTCAGTTCCTACTGTCTTTTGGATGACGTGCACTTGTCACCTAATGTTGATACTACTGTATTAGATACCAGCATTCTACAATTAAAAATATAGAAGTCAGTGTTACAGTTACACTCAATTCATAAAACCCTCAATACGGACAAAAAAACTTGTCCAGAAATAGTATTTAAAAAAGCAGAGCAGGGGCGGATCCAGAAATTCGAGAACAGGGGGCACTAATATACTGAGTTATATATTATGCAATATTATATATATTTATATATATATATTATTATTATTACTATATACGTAATATATATTCATCCTTTGAAAAATATAAATAATTGTCTTTTTTTTATTTCACCTGAATGAAGAAAATCTAAAGCTATGTTTATTTGTAAAGTTAATAACAGTTAGGACCTACACTGGGGACGCCCCCTCCAATATTGAGGAAATTTTTAAATATTCAACATAAAGAGGACATTTTGTGGCACCTTTTTCACAAAAATATGAGGATTTTCTGTTCCTGAACTACTGTTCTAGTGAGTTCTAGTATAAGCCGAGCAGTCGTGTATTTTTTTTACGGTCGACCCAGCCCAAGCTGAACTCTGCTGGCTAATGGGAAGGCCTGGCCTCACTCACAGGTGAATGCGAATGGAGCCGCCACTGACGAGGTTAGGAGATCTAACCGAAAATGAAATATAAAATGTCAGAGTGGGAGAAGAAATGTACAAATAAGGGAACATTATATTTTTATACATTGTAAAAAATGAGAAATGTCTATTATTATGTGAACAAAGTCTGGCTTATATTTGAAACGCGTAGGCTGTCTTGACTTGAACCACTTTTTGACATCATCCACGCCTCGGGCTGTATCCAAGAGTTGTCATCCTGACAGTCTAGTCCGCCTACCCGTTTGCCTACGTCTTACATACATAATACATACAACACAGGTGTTTGACTCGTGTTGTTGACACTTTATTACTTAGTGCCGTACTCTCTGGGTTAATATATTCAGTGTGTGTATATATATATATATATATATATATATATATATATATATGTATATATATATATAAATATACATATATATATATGTATGTATGTATATGTATATGTATTTATTTTTATATATTTATATATACATATATATTTATTTATATATTTACCTGTCATCTTTTTTGTTTAATTCAACGTATGTTACGTGTGTTATTTATTTTTCTTTTTTATCGGCAAAGGCCTGAGTAAATTCTTTAGATTATACGACCTTCTGTATACCGCATGTATATTTTTTTTCCATTCCCACACCCCTGTCCACCTGTTTATTCGTGAAACTATTTATACATTGCACGTAAAATGACTTAAGTTACACAAATGTAGCGATTATCTCACAGCAAATAACACTGTCCCATGCATGGATTCCATATGATTAATTCAGAAAGAAATATGGCTGAACAGATTTACGATCTTGCGACATATAATAATCAACCTAAGCTGACGATCTCACTCTCAAGACATTCGACTATTCGTAATGATGACGTCATAATGGTATTTGTACGTCACACGTTTGTCACACATACGTTTCTCCTACATTACATGAATAAACACATTATAATAAGTTAGATCATTAGTCTTTAGACTAAACTATAGTCAAGTATATAAGATAGTATAGACCAGTACGTAAGTGACCTTGCATAGTAATTTAGAATGAGATTGACAGAAAAGCTGCAAGTGTTCTGGTAATGGCCAGTGGTCAGTTATATTGAGGCTCAAGGTTATTCAATAATATGGGCATAAGCCAATCGGCAGCAACAGACATTCCTTCATACCAGGTATCCACTGGCACATATTTGACCGTGGCAACACCGAGGAATTTGTTGGACTATTCTAACCAAGGGTTGCTAGCTTATAATTAGAATAAGATTAAAGTAAAGAACAAGCTATAAATAGAGAAATACTGTTTGCTGGAATTGAACAATTAATCTACGCTATAGATGTGGTGGTATATAAATTAATAATGTAAAAACAGTGGTGTACTGTAGGTATTGGGTAAACACCTCACCCCTCTTTCTTAAAAGATCGAGAACGTAACGGTTCTGGAGATGCCAAATATAATTAATAAAGTTCCAGGAGAAAAATGCAGATAATTAATACAGTTACAGAAGATTTTTACACATAATTAATATAGCTACAGAAGATTTATACAGATGATTAATACAGTTACACTATAGTATCAACAGGTTTCATCTCAAGGATTTCGTTTTTATCCTTGATATCCGTGCATACTGACTGCAGAAGTTACAGAAGATTTTTTACAGATAATTAATATAGCTACAGAAGATTAATACAGATGATAAATACAGTTACACTATAGTAGCAACATGTTTCCTCTTGGGGAATTTGTCTTTATCCTTGATATCCGTGCATACTGACTGCCATGCTGACGAAGCGTTTTACGCACACTGTTTATTTTTTTCTTCAGTGAGGCAAAGCTGTATAGGGGATTATTGGATACATGCAGAGTCACGGAACATGTAAAACGACGTAACATATGAAAACCAATTTAATCAATTATTTTTTTCAGTAAAAGTCTTTCATCCAAGCAAACTCAGTGCGTTCTGTTATCAACAACAACGTCTGATAATAATTAATTTTGATTTCACAATAAAAATAAATACTTATTTTTCACTAACAAACTGATAAATACGTCAACAACAAAAAAACTATAAAAAACACTTGTATCTTTTCCCCTGCAGGAAAATACGGTCGCTAGTCACACACACACACACACGTACGCCCGCCCATCCACCTGACCACACACACACGCACAGGTTTGACCGCATTTGACTTACTCCAGCTGTTACTGACTACCAGCAAGGCCTTTGGTAGAACAACTTTGGTGAGCGTGACTTCTGTCTGAATTCGTAATAAAGTGTTGATGGGTTGTTTGTGTAATGCAGGATTGCCACAAGAGTGAAAATATGAACCACAATTTTAGTATGTCACATCAGGGCACACGCCGGAATGGTTTGATGTGCACCAAATTATGACGTCATGTCAAACAGTAACAGGACTTACCAACGCATAGAAACACAATCAGAAGCGTGTCTATTCAAATGTGTGGGGTAGGAATTTACCGTTACACATAGTGTTAAGTAACCTAAGAAAATGTTATACTGTTATATACGCTAATTCATGAACTAGATAACGTTACTTTTTATGTTCTAGATTTACAAATAACAAAAAAATGGTAGGAAAATCACTATACCCGCTGTTGAAAGCACCGGTTAATAAGTACCTGTTGTCACTTCCTGGAAACTAAGCTGTTACGCCAAGACAAATATCGTGTAAATTTTAACATCACTGGGGGTTGGAAGGAACTATGGTTTGTAGACCGACAGAGTGCGGATTTTTTCTTACTAATCCTGAGATTAAATCATAATCACCTGTCTGGGAAGCACACCTACCTTACGGTGATGAAGTAAGGTTCCACAGCCCGGGCGCCTGATAAGTCGACGATGATATTACCTCCACAAGATGCGGAAGATGGGAGATGCTAGCGGAGCTGCTGCTGATGAAGCACTGAGCGTCCTATCCTGATAAAGCAGAGGGTAGACTGGATGGTTCGATACAGCACTGCTTCAGTACTGTTCAAGTTGGCTGCTAGAACGCATCTGACTGGCCCGGGATTGACATAGCTTCTATATGAGAGCGTGCGACCCGCGCCACGACAGGCCATATGATTACAGGTAATTGGGATAGCTTGTGCTAGCGGTGAAAGCTCTCGCGTATTCTAATTCTTCACAATAAGTCCAATTACACAGAAAGCTTTCCTTCTAAAACTGGTCAATGTCTCTATCAGCTATCAACACAAACACGGTGAAGGTGTAATTATAATACCAAATTGTTTCTGCGCCAAGGACTCTCATGACTGATTCGCATTAAATCGTCAATAGACCGGACACATTTAGTGGCCAATCACTCGGCAGTCCAGTCGTTATCCAATTAAACGCCTCACAGCTCACAGCCGTCAGCAACAATATCTTTGGAATTTTGTTGATTATTGGCAGCTGTAAGGAACAGATTATCTTGCGATTTATATATTTTTTTCTTTCATTTAAAAGGGTAAAATTTCCATATTTTTTACACATTACATGTGTCTCAGCGAAGTGATAAATGCTTTCAGATGCAGAATTAACGCATGGGTATTATTAAAAGGGGGTTTTTATATGGCTTATATTATAAAAAAATATTTATAGTCATTATTATTTTTTTTATTATAATCAATAATAATAATAGTATTACTATAATAATAAAAATAATAATAATAACTATTATTATTTAAATAATAATAATAATGATAATAATAATAATAATTATTATTATTATTATTACTATTATTATTATTATTATTATTATTATGATTATTATTATTATTATTATTATTATTATTATTATTATTATATATTCATTTATAGATAATTCCTATGGATATTTGACACGGGCTAGATATTTGATGAGAGTAGCAACCTACTAAAAATGACTTGTATTTGATAAGCCTAACAAATAAGCATCATAATCTTCTATTTAAACATATGAGTGAATCTCTGAGTTTCTGAGATTTTCCAGGTTTACCATGGAGCCGCAGGTGGGGATCGAACCTCAGACCTTCAGCCTTAAGGGTCGGCCATACCATGGAGGTTACGTCTTCGCCCCCCCCCCCCCCCGTTTGTCTGTTTGTTGGTCTCTTTATTGTCATGATTCCGTTAAATATTCATGCGGATGCGATTACAGCGAAGGATCGAGTATGACTGTTCTGTCTCGATGGAGGTATGCGCACTACAAAGTGCCATCCGAGGTAAAACTTACCCCCCCCCCCCCCAAATGAGTTTGTTTTGGAACCATTTCGACTTGTCGGAAGAGACAATGATGTGCAAAAAAAAGGAATGTGAAGTCGATTTAGTCTGCTTCACTTTCTTCTAAAATACAGCTAATCACTTAGATTATATGTCTTATTATCTCCTGGCGGGGGATGTTTTTTTGCCGACGTTGATTTGTCTGTTTGTCTGCATGTGTGTCTCTCTTTTTGTCTGTCAGTAACATTACTTATACAGTTCTTAACGGATTTTGTCGAAAGTTTAAAGAGAGCTCGACACTGATATATAGAACAAATGATTAAATTTTAGGGTTGAACTGGTATCACCATCTGGACCCAGAATTTTTAAAAGTAAAAATGTTGCATTTCTGACAATTGCATATGGGAGTAATGAGCTGCATTGTTTACTTTATGCTACTAAGTGGTGCTCAGTTTCAGGATGCTATAACATTCAGTGATCGTTCCGAATGAATTTATCACCCGTTTCTGGTAATGTTATGTTGGTTATGAGCTGCCTTGGTGGAAATCTGCACACACTTAGTGCAAATTTCTAGTTTAACACTCATTTACTAAATAGATCTATACCGATTATCAGAATGCGCAAAATTTGACTCACAAGAGACCGACTCTGCTGATTAGGGATTGTGGGTAAAGAAAGCCATTTCCCACGATGCACCAGTAGCGTAGGCCTATAATGTCGTCAATGAGCAGATGTAGTTCATTAAAATACGTTTGATTAGAATTGTTTCAAAGCTTGTCGTAGTCACGAGTTGACATTCCCTACACAAGTTTCATTCATACAGGCTCGTGGACGAGGGAACCATTGATTTCTCTGCAGGCACACGAGTAAACTAGGAACAAGATTTATTTGGTGCACATAAGGTTAAATATGGTTTTATTTAATATTTTTACACACACACTTTGAGTGAGTAACTCCCTTGAATCATCCATCATTATAGGCCTACACATGAACCTAGGACCTATTCCTCTTTGTTGCCGCCATGTATGGGGATAAGCATGAGCCTTCATGCTTTAAGGGACAGTCGACCCACAATTCCTAACTGAAATTAAAGGAACATTCCAAAACAGGTTACTAAGAACGCTATACAATGATTAGGAAAACACATGCATGCCATCCGTTAGCAATTTATACTATCTTACTGATGGCAATAACCTTGAGGATGAACACCCCATTTATTTGAATAGTTCTCTTAATTGAATATTATCAGTTGACAAATATGATATTAAATTAAACGGGATATACTGTATATCAATTGGTCCCAGAGCAAAAACTTTGCAATATAAAGCCGAAAAAAAATTATTAGAGATTTCAGGCTAGTTCTGAGACTTTAAATTCCATTAACAATCTGAGACCTCCTAGATTATGTAAGACTGAAATATGAGGGTTACGTCACAGCGTGTTGATGCTCATAGGCCGCAGTTAGCATCCGGTGGAAGGAACTCAATAGCGGAGGAGACAGAAATGAAATATGAATTTAAAAGTATAATAAATTACCACAAATGATGTCAATGCCCGCATATCCCTTCGCCAGGGTGTTTATAGTGGAAAGTACCTGTGTTTTTGTATACCCAGTGTCACAGTTCAGCAGTCGTGGGCTCTGTATTCACAGGTGAGATTAAGTACAAATTGAACCACCTAATACCAAAGAATATCCCCGCGCAGAAAAAGAACTATTCGAAAAAAATATATATTACGTTATTTTAAAGTGCATTTTTTAAATCTGTCAATACGTTTTTCAGTAATGTTGCTTTTACAGAAGTAAAAAAAAACCTGGGGGAAACATTATACCTCCCTACCTGACGAAGGTATAAGAAGGCAGCTCCAAAAATCACAGAGAGGGACCACAAATCCACGTCAGACATTCAGAAAGTTAAATGTGCTTAAATATCGTACCATGTGACTTACCACTCTCGTGTTGTGCTTAATGACCCGCCTTTACACTCTTGGATATTAACGTGGGCTGATTTTCTGAAAAAAATAATGGAAACTGGTGTGGACAAATGATATGTGTTAACCTCAGAGAATTTGTCAATTAATTGGTAAGATCACACACTAACGACTTGTGTTTCGTCTTGTATGAAAGATGAACTTTACCTTCCTGTAGATAACTACGCCCGTAAGAACCCGAAAGTACATCCGCTGATGCGCCCAAGGGGATTTTATGACAAGGAGCTTTATTCACTCCCCGTGCAAAATGGGACTTCGGCTTATTTGGCTTTCTATCTATTAAGTGTCGTCTGACGACTGTACTTTCGACAGTGGTAGCAAAGGTTTCATAAAATACAAATCCACGTCTCCGACTCTCTTTTTCCTCTTTCTTTCTCTCTTTCTCTCTCTCTCTCTCTCTCTCTCTCTCTCTGTCTCTAGTCGGCTCTCTGTCTCTCTTGTGTCTATCTGTTCAAATGTATGTTTGTCTGTCTGAATACTGTTAGTAACATTCTGTATAGGAATGAGCTGTATTATATGAATAAGGTTACGTACCTGGAAAGTTACATGATTATAGGCGAAAGAGACTCATGTATGTTAATTATTAATTGTTAAAAATTATTTTTTATTAAGTAACGGTTTGATTTTTCACACATTAATTGCAATACTTACTTTCAGCGATATACAGACAGGACCGTTTTACAATTTCACCAAACTCAGTTTCTAAGAACGTTTGTAATACAAGATTTCGTCTCAGAGCTGAGAATCCCGGGAAGAAAATTGAATTACCGAAGCAACTGGATTCACTTACCACAGGGTATCTTCCCTCATTACTTTAACGCCATCCCATGATGTAATTATTCCTTTTTCACAGCTTGGCTTGCACGTGTCTATGTCTCTCTTTGTCTCTTTCTCTCTCTCTCTCTCTCTCTCTCTCTCTCTCTCTCGCTTTCTCTTCCTTGAACGATTTGTTTCAACACAGGAATAGTCTGATGTGTTAAAAATCAGAATCAAAGGCAGGAATATTTTATACGCTAATACGTCAGAATCAAACACACAAAGTTGTCTCCTGTTAAAAAAGTCGGGATGTTAACACATGGAGCGTAATTCGACCTGTAAAAGATTAAACTTTAATACAGAAAAGATTTGCCCAGTAAGCCCCCAAATAATTAAAAGAGGTTATAATAGGTTATTAAGTACGTTATTGCGGACAAAGCAAAAGTCCGTTTCTTGAAAGAGCGCAACCTATTAAAGAAAAAAGAAAATATTTATATATGTATAACTGTCAGTAAGATTTTATGATTCTAATCATTCTCATCTTCTGTACACAAATAGAAAAATGATACGGATTCTTATGAATGAATTGTTCAAAACGTAAAAGACGATTCATATAGATTTTATTTTTCGCAGAATTTGGGTCTCTGGTTACCAGTCACATTATAATTACGAAAAGTAATGACACCTAATGGTGGGTGCAAAAAGGCACATATTTTTACAACATTTTGACAATAACAGTATACTGCCGAACATGTTATTTAAGCGAAACTCAAAAGTCACGAAATGATATAGACCGGCTTTTCCCGAGCATATTGTTTTTATCGCCAATACTTAACTCCGTCATAACGTCAGAAATCATTGATTTAGACTCGCTGTAGATTAAATGGATAGATGAATTTCATAAAAAATTGTCAGAACCATGCACCTTTAAGAGAAATAAAGGTCTCGAATAAGAAAAAAAGTCCATGGATGACAGCTGATATTTTGATCTAAGGCTCTTTTATACAGTACTTTTAGCAGTAAGAAATCTTGTTAACATCAAAATAATATATGCAAAAAGAGATTATTTTTACAGAGCTATTGCTGTGAACAAAGAATACACAAATCAAATGTGGGGAGCACTAAGATTTATTTTACCTTATAAATCGGACAGTCAGCTCCCTTCGAATGAAATTACATCGGATAAATTCGATGAATATTTTAGTTAGATTGGTGAATCTTTGGGGAGCCGGTTTAATGATTCTCCAAAACCCCCAGGCGATTTACTCGATCCCCATGTTAAAGGTATTTTTTTTCTTCACTGAAATCTCAATAAATGATGATTATACTGAAGTTATTAAATTGAATACAGATCAGTTTCAGATGTAATTGATATGGATACTCGTCCTATCAGAATAGTAGCTGATTTGATCGCACACAGTCTAACATACATGAATAATATGTCCCTTCCAATGATGTTTGTACCATTTCATTGGAAGAAGACAAGGATTACTCCTATTTATAAAGGAAAAGGAAAATATAATGAAATGACTATAGTTATCCGCCAATTTAAATTATTCTTCATATTTCGAACATTCTTGAAAAATTAATAAAAATCAAATAACGGATTTTTAAAGAACGACGATCTAATGTCGTGTTATCTACCTGCGTACTTACCTTAAAGTTCCACGTTAAGTGCGCTTCATTCATTTACTGATGATACTTATATACATATATGTTTTTATATGTGTGTATATATATGCATTGTTACAGGTGTCTCTTTTATTGTGGTACATGTGTCTGTAGGAATTCAGTTTCGTGTCAAGCGCAAACCCTGTGCGCTGCTATAAATAACCGAACCTGCTGAACTCTCGCGGAATGTAGAAACACAGCGCTCATACTAATCTGGAACTTTCTGGGCTGGTCGCGCTCTATGAGCGCGTGTCTTGTAATGTTCTTTGGGCGTGTGTATTATGTATTGTTGGATTATTCCGATTGTTCCTCCCTAGATCCGAGGGAGGAGAGTGAAATGTTCCAGCGGACCTATTCGATAATTTCAGTTGTGTCAGAGATTCTACAAACTCAATGCAGATTTAGTGCGGCCTGTCTCCAGTTTGCTTTCGGGATTATTACAAGAACTTCACTTTTGGATTACAACAGATTGATTTATGATTGATTCTATTATTCGTAGTCGTGACGAACATAAATGTTGTAATGGAGAAAAAAAATCAGATTCTATAACACTATGGGAATGAATAAAGAAGTCAGCGGTTTTTTGTTAACAAATAATTATAATTTATTATTAAAACAATCCTAGCATTACAATACACTAAATCAATACAATTACACAGTAAAACACAGTACAACAGTAAATCAATACAACTATATAAATAAAGTGTACAGTACCTGGATACCACCACTGTCACAGCGACAACAAGTCCTTTATATCGTACAACCCAGATGAACAGTTCACATAAATCTTCTCAGAGAACAACAGTCAAGTTCATTAACAAAATCAATCCGTTGTAATCCAAAAGTGAAGTTCCTGTCATAATCCCGAAAGCAAACTGAAGAGTATATAAGACCCGTCACAATTTTGGAAGAAAATCTATAATTGCCACACTTATCGGGAAAGGTCTACAACTGACTTACACGCTTCTGTCTCCGCTGGAATATTTCTCCCTCCCCCCCAGTCTTCCGGCTCTAAAACACAGCCCCGTATTTATAGCTTCTCATCTCAAGCCGAGAACTTTCCATTTCCCGAACAATCTGAAGAACAATACATAATACACAGTACACACAAACATCTAGAATAAGAACACTGTGTCTCCACATGTCAGAGTTCACACGTGGGCCGGCCTGGCTCGGCCAGGCGATGCTGTCATGGCAACGAGCTATGCGTGCTAAGCGAACCAAATGTTAACAACACATGGAACATCCCTGCACACAGACATCTGTAACAAGAGACAGTAGCTTGGTTTGGTGTTTATTTATAAGATCGTCTTCAACTTTTGCAATGCGATGGTAAAACTGCAAAGGTTTTTACGATAAACATAGGGGTGTTCCAAGGTACTGTACTGGGCCCTAAATTCTTTCTTATATATAAATGATCTTTTTCTTCGACTAAGGTCTGCAAAATGTACTGCTTTCGCCGATGACACAACTATCTATTGCAATGGAGATATTGTATCGGAGATTCAGCAAAACTAACAAAATTCGGTCAATGCAGCTTGTAGTTAGTTCCAAATAAATAGGTTAACCATCAACATTAACAAATCTACTATCAATTTGCTAGGTACTAGAAGTCGCGTTAAAAATCATGGTGTCTGTATCATTGCAAATGGTATTCTATTACAGGAATCATCTCAAACTAAACTCCTAAGTGTAAGCATAGATGCTAATCTATCATTGCTCCCACATAAAACAGCCTTATGCAAAAAATATTATCATCGAATCTAGCACTTTTACCTGGACTTTATATGAAATATTATCAATCAATCGATTAAAAACAGTCTACAATAACACAATTCAACCACACATAAACTACGCGGTCAGTGTGGGGCATGACGAAAACGTTAGTATGCCACAGAAAGGTGCAGCAATACAAAATCGTTCTGCATGTATAGTTACCAGCTGTTACGATTTCGATATCCCAAGCGCAACCATACTGAAAGAGCTACAATGGCTTACAGTTTCTAAAGTTGTGAATATTTTATATCCACTCTGATGCATAGATATGTACATCAAATGCGCATCTACAATCCCAACAATTTTACGTTTGTAAATGGTACGCCCAATTTTGGTCCGGCAAGAGGCCTCTTATCAGTGCCGAAACCGAGATTAAGTTATACAAAAATAGCTTTTCATACCGAGGCCCTTCTGTATGGAACTCACTGCCTAAGGAAATCAGGTTTTTACAATTATTGCCAACTGTTACACAAAACGTAAACGTTTTTTATATATGTCTTAGCTTTGAATAGTTTTAAAGGGAAACTTGGAAAAGTTTTATCTTTGAATGATCACCTTTTTAACCCGGGCTGTGCAGAGCATATTCTGATTGTGCTGTGTTTTATTTTTTTAACGAATCCTTTGAGGTCATTTAACACATTTTGACGTGATTGTATAATTCTCTTGCTTGTGATGTTTACTTTGGAGGGGGATTGTGCATTATAATATATATGCCATGATTATTGTTTGATATGTAATATACTAGTATCATATTTATGTACTTGTAATATTTGTGCGTTCACCATAGCATAAGTATATTGAATATTTTATCATTGTATGCATCATTTTTCTTGTATAATGACTTACCCATGTATAGGATTTTTTATAAGTGAACTGGATATCCTGTATAAATATTTTGAATAAACAAACAAAATAAATATTTAATAAATATATAAATAATTTTATTTACGGAATTCGCCCGGAAATTTTTTTATTACCAAAATTAAGATTTTAAAGAAAATTATTGTATCAATGAGAGCCATCAGCGAGATACAGAAAATGAGACCACATTTGTAAACGAATGATCACACACAATACAAGCACAATCGCATGCATTGGCATTGTAACGTCTGACGAATTACACTCAACAGCCCCTTTGTCAGTGGCGTCAATTTTTCTTCCAGGGTGGGGGGATGACTTTGTATATATATATATATATATATATATATATATATATATATATATATATATATATATATATATATATCATTATATAGATATACTTAATCATATTTAAGATAATCATAATGTTTTAGAAAATAAGTTATTTTGTGTATTCTAAGCAAGGTTTATATATATATATATATATATATATATATATATATATATATATATATTGATAAATATATTTCATTTGCAATATTATAATATTATTCTCTGAAAATTTTGGGGATTATTATATTGACCATCCCCCTTGCCAAGGGGGGGTATATATATATACCCCCCTTCCCCCCTATATTGACCCCCTGCCTTTTGTGATATTTTGCAATTCATTGAATATAGGTTTGTTTGGAACAAATGATGATGGGTCTATTGTATTCTCGTCCATTATCACCAAGGCTAGATGCACGACTCGTTACACCTGCATGTGAAAAATAAAGCGGACACACAGTGTTAGCAAGGTACATGGCGGTAAATAGAAATCACCTGTACGGACCCGCAGATAATAACATGCAGAGGTTCATATGTACGAGTAAAGCATTAAGCCATGACGCTAATGACTGTGACCCTCTCAACCCCTGTGATCCATAGTAGGTTAGGAACCCTGTTTTCTCGTTTTTCGAACTAATGTCATATGAAAACATACAAACATGGTGGTAGATCTTGGTTAAACACATATAAAGTTTAACCAGAACTTAATGGATCTGACCGAATTTGAAGTTTGCATTTTAGTCTCTGTCAAATTTGCTAAAATGTACAGTCCTGTTATTATGTATTTACATATAAATCATAGGAATAAAATATCGTAATTATTATATCAGATCCCATTAGTGTTGTTAGAGGAAATGTTCTAATTTTGGCCTGTCGGTACGCTATATCAATAACAGGGATCGACTGTAGGCGGTAAACTACCATCGACCTTACAATCAGGCTTGGCTCCTGGACCATCATTACGTCAAGATGCCGTTGGCTATAAATTAGACATATTCGTGGATTGCATCCTTTAGGGAATAACATTATTAATCTCATGTTGTGCAAAACAGGCTGGCTTTAGCTAAGAAATTTCGGTACAGGCTGCAGGTAAAGCCGTCTGGGTTTTGCTAGACTTGGATGACAGCGGCGTGAAACGGCGGCGCATCCGGGCTCTTAACCATCCATTGCAAAAAGGGTGATTGTCTCTTTTACACAGTTCCCTAGAATCAGGATCGAACTCGCACCTCCGGCAGTGAGGAAGAAAGAGTAAAAAAGAAAAAGATAATTAATGGTAACTGAAGCATGATTGACCACTCATAGTGGTCAACACCTGGTCTGGACGACCCTTATTTACCCATCCTCTTGAATCCAATAAAATAATAAAACCCCAAAGAATTAAAAGGAGGAATATCTTCAGCGGCTATTAAGTACGCTTATGCAGACAAAGCAATATCTCTTTTCTCGAATTAAACCTTTCTATAAAATCCAAAACTTAAAACTAACATTCCAAAAGTGAAAACTAATAGCCAAAAACTTAACTCATATGCCAAAAACTTAAAACTATGTTTAAAACTTATAACTTATAATCCAAAACTTAATAACTTAAATTCAAAAACCTAAAACTTAAATTCCCAAACTAAAAACTTATAACTTACGAACATCAGATGATCTTGACCTGTATCCTCAAGTTGATATAATGCTTATACAATAAACGAAAACAATGACAAAAACATATAAATCCATCCCGACTTTGTCAATATTATCGTCCCAATGGAGACTTTCCTTGGAAAACCAAGACATATTTTTCATATATAACATTTACATGAGCATTATAATTGGCTCCCTTCTTCATAAAAAAAGAGGCAATTTACTAATTTTTAGAATAAAAAAGAAATGGAACCATGGCCTTGTCTATCTCAGTCGATAATCTGGCTGAATTGCCGATGCGTTGATTGGTTCTGAGAATCGGAAAAAAATCTCAAAATGTCAATTAAAATGACAAAAATCAGCAGCTATAAAACGGAATGACTATAATTTGGGTGAAAATAAAGAAAGTCCGCGTTGTGAGACCATAAAAGAAGTACGTGATAGTATGTTAACTTCGGTTAATTGCATGGGAGAGCTTGATATTCCCGCGGCTTGTTCCTGTGTGGCTCCCGCATGACATGATCAGAACAGCAGGTATACCTGAAGGTAATATTTAAACACGGAACAATGCCAGGGCATATTTGATGGAAACGTTATGTGGACCGAGACGCTCTACCCATGGGAAAAGCACGCAGCGCAGGAGGTTCAGGTTTATATTTCAAGACCTAAAACTATTCCTCCCGGGAAAAACTTGCTCTTTAGGTTGGGATTCAAGACTTTTTTGTTCGACTTATTGGTGTCGTGCGCCAAGGCCGTTCTTCCTGATATTTAAAAGGACATTAATCATGATAAAAATATACTGACGTAATACTTTATCACGGATCGTCAAAGATCGTCACCTAGCAACCGTATCATCAGGAAAAGTAATGAGAGTGAAATGTTTTACAAGAGCAGTAAACTTTTCTTTTCAAATCAAAATGTAAAAGTTAGGGCAGTAGCCGAACGATGGCGGTACCAGAGAATACCCAAACGCCATGCAGGAATTATTAGCATGATTTAGTTGGATATCATTCGCATAAGTTACCTGAATAATAGAAAAGGGGAAACAAACTGTAAATGTTTTAACCTTGGAAAATCAAAACCATTGTCTAAATCATGTAAGCTATTCATGAAACCTTTCTTAAACTTTGAGGGCGGGGGAGTAATGGTTAAGGTTCCGTCCACATGATCGAGAGGTCGTGAGTTCGAATCGCGGTCACACCCCAACCGTGCCAATTCAAGAGCCTTGGACAAGGTCCCAACCGCAAGTGTGCCTCTCTCCACCCAGTAGTATAATTAGAACCAGTAGATACTGGGAAGGTATAACCTGCGATGGACTAGCGTGCCGTCCAGGAGGAACTTAACTCCTACATCGCTTTAGTCTACAGAAACTTGGATAAGCTTCGGGTGTAAAAGCCCAACAGACTTTACCTTTTTTTTAATTTTACTTAAATTACTGTCACTTGTAACGTGGTTCTGTTCAATATAAATATACTTTTTAATGTTTAAAGATATTTGTAGGTATACAAATTGTATTTGTTTGTTCTATTATAAAACCCCTATATTGTTTCCATATAGATTCATTACACTTAGATTTTATCGTCACTGGTTGGTTATTTAGTTGATTCTGCGTTTCACAAGTTTACTCAAATAGTAAAAGAAATTTAGAATTAAGGGTTACAGTGAAAGAAATAATCCTTTAAATGTTTGTTGTAATCTATATCATCATAATATCGTTTGTAGATGAATCTGTTCTATTTTGAAAAAGGACAGTTTCTATATTGCGCCCGTGAAAAGGACATTAACAGGAATCATGGGCCGCCTTCGTTCCAGAGTAGCGCCAACATGTGGTTCAACCATAAAGTCGGTGCATTGTGACACATAATCGATATAGGCGGCAACAAAATTTGAAAAGGTTCTTGATGGAGATATCCTGCCTATAACTCCTTTCTTGTTCCACGTTGCTTTTTTTGTTTTTTTTTGTTTTTTTTTTGGTACATTACAGGAGTTACTTCAGCTCTCTGCTTAGACTGGTACCCTGCTCTATTATGGCTCTCATAGCTAAGCATAGAGACAGGCGAACAACACCATTTTAAGTACTCCTAGTTGCAACTCCTGAATTACCTGTAGACTGGTTCCAACTCCAGTATGCATGCTTATACCGGTTGTCATGGATGTTCACGCGATCCTGGTTGATAATTCATGAAGAGTTCTTATAAAATAACTTTCTTTAGTTATTTCTAGTTTTCCAATATTGAAGAATGAGTTGTTGCACAAAAATTGAATGATGGATGTATAGATAATACGATATACAGGATCTTTGATATTCCACTGAGCGTAACTGATTTATTATTAATAGGCCTATCTATTATTCTAATCATTAATGTCACGCGTAATGTACAGCCAACTTTTGGTAACTTCTCTGAGCAAACGAAATGCTTACTTTTATCATATATAATACATACTGGAGTTGGAATCAGTCTGCCGGAATTACATAAGATGGTTTTGTACGCCCTACTCTATGATTGGCTAGAGCAGCGGTGCCATAATAGAGCGGGGTACCAGTCTACTTTCAGCTTCGAGTGTTGTGTAACGTTGTTCAATAGACCAATTATAATGTCTTATTATATAGGTTTCACTTTAATTTGGATTGATATGTTTCTGTTCACATAATTAATAACCATTGCGAAAGAGCAATTTCTTAACCCTGGTCATGTTGAGAGGTATTCACTGGAATTAAGGCCCTCTTTTTGACCTGTGATACATCGTAGCAAATAGTAAAATGTTATAAGAACCTTGAGCGGAGGTTCGTTTGTGGTCTCTGGTTACCTTTTAGAATTTACTGTTTTTATTGTAATAATAAATTCCTTAAGAACAGGAACCCTTTCTTAACATATATTTCATTCAAATACGTACATATTTCCAAACCATACTTTCATGATTAAATTAGTTTTTTAGGGATACACGGCTCTTGGATCTCTTTCACTTGGACATAAAACCAGAACTACCTTGGCAATATATATTTTGTGAAATATTCCTTGCCTTAGGCGGTAAATGAATTTAAGTTTTTGCATGGTTAATTATGAATGAAGCCTGAACATTATCACCGCAGCTTCAAACCTCCTGAGGTGAGATGAACATAAGTCAGTGATGGTGGCTTTACATAAGATTTTTATTCAGATCAAGTGTAAAACTTCCAATGCAGTTTATCTTGGATATTATGTGTGCAGGCCATTTTTTTGTTAATCAAAATTAATTGCCAAAGGAAATGATCAAAAACACATGTACCCAAAACTCTACTGTTTAGCGCCAAGGTATTTGATTAAAGCATTTAAAGTTAACTATAAATGTCTAAAAACTATAATTATCAACCGACCTACTCATAAGGGAGGGACAAGACAAATAAACAAACTACGGGTATATTATATATACCTATTCTATATGTGCCCATTAAGTAGCATGAAAAAAAGTTTAACGTAAATTGACTACATAATATAAACAGAGCTACGAGGATTATAAGATATATAAATACTACCCTCAAAACACGCTCGTCCGTCATGAACCACAGGAGAGAGAGAACAATAAAACAGTGAAACATAGGTTTGCACTCTATATTTTAAGAAAATTTTTGAACTATACACTTTTGTAATTAAGCGATCCCCGGTCAGCATAAAACGTGAACAAAGGCGTTTAACTAGAAGCAGTGAAAGTTAAAGTGACTATGGGTCATCGGAGACAGAGGACTTTCAAATTCAAGGTTGAATCATTCAAAGTTGATTTCGAGTTTGTTACATCATAATCAAACCTTTAAAGAGTATAAGTTGGCCAGAGCTTGACTAATGTTTCTTATAAAATGAATAACTGTGATATGAGTGAGCGATACAATTATTTACATATGGGTAAAAACGTGTGTTTAGATTCTGCGTGTAGAACAGAACGTTAAGATTTAGAACTGCACAAATCCAGAATTACAACTGCAGAATTTCAATTAACACCTGTACAAACAGGGATCAATTGCATGTTAAATATATACCATGGAGCTTACTTGTAGTTAAGTTTCCCCGTGTAAAGCTTTTCCAGAGTTTTGTAATGGGCAATTGTAGATCCCCAGTGAATTAACGTTTTGAATATACTGGCCGTAATGGCGTGGTGTGGGGTAGTTTTAAAAGCATCACAATGCAAATTGTAGAGCTGTACTGTTTTATACCAAGGTCAAGCATAACTTGCTGGAATACGACCCTTGGTCAGACTGGACAGATTTTGGAAATCCAAAAATAAAAAAAACAAAAAAAACTTTGTCAGTGCCTTGACAACACTTTTGGCATTAATTTTGCGCAATGGTATTGCCTCAGGGAACCTGGTATATGCGCACATAATTGTAAGCAAGTATCCATGTCTAGATTTTGTTTTGGGCAGTGGTCCGACACAATCAACAATAATCCTACTAAATGGTTCCTCGGAAGCAGGAATAAGCCTAAGTGGGGCTTTTAGAGGAATCTGATTTGGCTTGCCTACCATCTGGCATGTGTGGCATGATTTACAGTATTGTACAACATCTGTCCTGAGATTAGGCCAATAGAAGTGGGTACTAACTAACTGATAAGTTTTATTTATACCTAATTGGCCAGAAAAAGAAGCCTCATGTGCCATGCTTAAAATTTCATTGCGATAGCTTTCGGGCACTACTATTTGATGTTTGATGGCTCATCATCAGCGCATACATCAGGCGGTTTCCTTTTACGCATAAGCACTCCATTTTCAACATAGAAACAAAAGGAGTTTTGTAACAGTTCATCTTTAGAAATATAAGGGTCCTTATGCTGTTCCGCCATAAGTTCTGATCTTAAGAATGCTGCATCCTGTACGGGCGAGTCATTAGACGGGTCACTAGTGACTCCCAGAGTGTTATTATCTGGACCATTATCCTCATGTATGGTTTTCTTGATCATAGATCTAGATACAGCACATGAAGGATACAAACCAGGAAATTCCTGTTTCAAGGTTCTCGTTCCTGATCAAGCGACGGCTTTTCTGTCACTATTGGTACAGGCTGTACTTTTTCACCTGCAACATCATTGCCTATTAGCAACTGAATTTCCTTAAAGGGTTAATTAGTTCTTTTCCAGATAACAAGTATGACTTTAAAAGTACACTGTGAAGCGGAACTGAAGTGTGCTTGTCTGAAAACACACCATTAGCAAGTGCATGTGCACCAGTGAAAGACCTATTAGAAAATTGCAAAGTGTTTGCTAACATGAGAGTTTAGCGTGAACTAGTGTCCCTCAAAATTCTAATACAGGTAGAATCTGAAATTTATTTGCTCATGTCCCTAATGATGGCAATATATTTTTATTACCAAATAGTTTTTTTTTTTAATGAATATGTAAAAAGCTGATGTATCGCTTGAAACATCTAAAAAAGTGTCTTTATACTCTTCACTAAATATCTGTATGGTTTTATTCAGGTTATGCATTTGGACGCCTCAAAATAACATGCTCGAGTCTTGTAAAGATGTTGGTTTGCTATTATGTTACCTCTAACAAACATCAGTTAGTCAAAAATATGTTCCCGGGACTAATTGTTCTCCCCCCTCTTTCCTTCAGAAAAGAAAAGATAATATTCTCTGATCCGGTGACATGGTGCTAATAATTATATGTTACTTCTGTTTACATGTGTGCATGTTGTCTCGCTAACCCTGAATTAATTTACAATTACTGTTACGTGTATATAACTATCGACTTTAGAAACTTATTGTATGTATGCTATGAACGAACCACTGGAATCACTAGAGCTATGTTTTCTTATTTTTTTATACAATGCATATATATATATATATATATATATATATATATATATATATATATATATATGAAAGCCTGATAGTTCACAAATAAAAAATCTGAATGGACCAACACGATAGAAATGCAGGAAAAAACGAGATTATATAACAATATAAGATATAATAGAAGATATGAGGTATTCTTCACATCTTCATTTGTATATAATAATTGTCACGGAACCTAATATCAACAGATCACGTATGCCTGATGATCACAAACTTTTTCAAGGAGATAAAAGATCAGATTCTGTAACACTAGGCAGCGTGAAATGTCTAGGGGAATGAATAAAGAAGTCAATGGTTTGTTGTTAACAAATAACCATAATTTATTCTTAAAACAACCCTAACATTACACTACAATAAATCAATACAATGACACCGTATAACAGCCACAATACACAATACAACCACACAATAAAATAAACAAAGAGCACAGTACCTGAATACCACCACTGTCACAACGATAAGTCCTTTTAAATGTATATGCCGGATGAAAAGTCCACACCAATCCTCTCGGAGAATAACAGTCCAATGTAAAGCTCTTGTAACAGTCCAGAAAGTAAACTTGAGGCAGGCAGCACCAAATTGTATAGAGTTAGTAAGAGTAGAATCCCTGAAATTACTGGATAATCGGACAGGTCCCACAAACTGACATAAACACGTCTGTGCCCGCCGGAATATTCTTCACCTCTCGCTCGGCTCTCAAACACAGCCCCCTATTTATTACTTCTTGTCCCAAGCCGAGAATTTTCCACTTCTCGAACAGTCTAAAGGATCTAACATAATACACGGTAAACACGCATTACAGGAATCATCTAGAAGAACATCGCTGTGTCTCTACATACCAGGATCCACACGTGAGTCCGACCCGGCCCGGCCAGGCGAGAAAGCCCCAAGCTAGCATGACAACGAGAGTTCAACCAGTGCGGATTAAACTGAGAGTGCAACTACAACAGTTCTGTTATGCAATGTGTTTATTTATGTTTAAATTTTGTTTATTTATTGGCAAAACCTTATGAAAGATCAGTCCAGTCCAAACAAGCCACCCAAAGAAAAGTTAAATATTGGAGATGGTGATGATGTCCGCTACGCCGACTGTGGTAATATTGATAACGATGAGTGACCTATCAATATGAGAGATGCATGATTTATTAATAATAATTGTGAGCATCGGCAAACTATTCTAATTTAACCACACTTATGCAAATTAAATCAAATCGAACAATAAACCAATCGGGACGACTTATTTACATGTAGTACACAATTTGCCTCTTAAAGGGAGTAAACCCTTTTTTCGGGTCTCAGATGTTGAAAACCTAAGTTTATTAGTTAAACTTAACTTTTAATTAATGTATTTTTTAGTTGACCGTTTAAGAAAACCTGTTTAATTTGCTGTAAGAGGATACAAGAAATCTATAATGAGTCGGTTTATTGTCATATGGTCAAGTCTGAATAGTTGGGAGTCGGGTTACAAAATCCGTAAATGAATCGAAGTGCAAGAATTTCCAGACAACAACAAAGACCGTAAAGTTAAAGAATGCTTCTGCACATTTTGCAGACAATAGGACTCAGATTTCAGTATCATAAAACAGTTTAAAACCAACAACATCCACCAATTAGAATCTGAATGCATCTGACTCGAAAAGAAAAACAGTATTGTTATTTAATGCGCCATGCACGGTAAACAAGGCATATGTTCCTATTATCAATGTAGACGGTTTAGCAAAAGATGCCCTACACTGTGGTGTATATTATATAAGTGCTCTGGTGGTATGAGCTGCTAAAAGTGTAGAGGAAAAAAGAATTTCTAAAATGCATCTCTGCCAACCTTGGAAAATCCGTGGGCAACTTAATTTTGTTTCCCACAATTGTTCCGAGTAAGAACACCTGCGCAACCAATAAACGGAATCACCTTTCGACTTTTGAACATTTGACTATTTTACTCAAAAGACATGGGGTTTGTTTAACGTGGAAACTGAAAGGCAATTCTCGCCTATTGTGCGTGGCTTCCTCTGTCTAACAAGGTTTGTTTTCGGGGGAGCTTGGTCCAGAAAGAAAAAAAGGGAAAACCAGGCACGTTGTCCAAATCTAACTGACAGACAAAAACGTAGCAATAGTACAGCTTTGTGGCGAATAAACTCGTTTGCAGAACACAGAAGCTGCAGTATTGTATTTGCCTTCTTGCCCAATTAGAATAAGTGGAGAGAAATCAGTTAAGATTCAAATTTGAAGCGGACAAATGAAGATTGACAAGTAGATTCAGTGTATCTAATAGTACTTCTCGATGTAGACGAGGTAAAATCCCACGTCATGAATATACAAGTAGTACCTATCGAAAATATACTCGACTGCTCCCTAATCTTGTTTTCATATCTACCCGGGAAGGTTTTATAAGGAATGTCCATAGTTATTCCACTGAATATTAACTGGATTCAAGCTCCCACATACAAGTCCCATTACATGCCAGCGATGATTTTATTCCAGTCAAGAACTTTTTAAATGTTTAGTTACCGATGTATTAAATGGGGAAAGAATCAAAATTCAAATTTTATTATATTTTTCGTTTTTTGTTTGTGCTATACAAAATTAGGAGTAAGTTAGCGATCAAAAGGGGTAATTTGAATAATCTTTAGTTGTAATTATTGTACTTCTTACGGATAAGTCAAATCCTTTGCTGTTATGTTTATATTATATTTGTCTGTAAGGTTACCATCGGTAAGTTTAACATATGATCAACATATTGTGACTTCTTTTTATTTTTTATCTATTTTTTGCAGATATGTGTGCCCACTAAAAGTCTGTTACTTTTTTCATTAAAAATATCAGACACAATGAGTTTTAAGCAGAGGAAGTAACTACACTATGTAGGTCAACGAGAACGGAGCAATCCTTACAGTGCCGGAGGTACTCTGATATCTATTTCAATCTAATTAAATTTACTCGAATATAACAAGAACAATTTGTAAGTTGTCCTAGTAAACAAGTGAGATTTATAAATTTACTTCATAAAGTTCTGAAACATTAGTGAGATGATGTTTTTCTCTATTAATTGACCGGGTGAAAAAAATACCCTTTTGAAACTATTTCCCTTCTGTTTTCGAGGTAGTCATGTGTCATTACAGAACACAACATATGACGTTTTTTTTTTAATGATAATTTTCGGACTTCATTCTCTGCATATTTCAGCAATTCGCATACCTTAAAATGTATTGTATTTTTAATCTTCTTCTTAGTATTATTATTATTATTATTATTATTATTATTATTATTATTTAATGCTTATCATACATGGACGGTTACTGTGAAGTGGTACTTGTCCTGTGTTAATACCTGCGGTCTTCGAATGTTAAAAAGAAATTTTCAGATGAATAATCACTAGAAGTTAGCGATGCTTGGTATTCATCAAGCATGATACGAACGAATACGTATTACAACGCTCTGTAAACAATTAACTGATGTTATAACTAAGGTTTGCCATATAAATAATAAATCAATTTAATGAATTTAATTTTATATTGAATTTAAATTTGAAATCATTGTTAGCCTCTAGGATATGTGTATAAGAGGTGAAATTTAATTTAAACTAATATAATATATATATATATATATTTTAATATAATAATATATGTTATATAAAATATTTATTATTCTATTAAAAATATAACATAAACATATCACATATCTTTTTTTTTCGGGGGGGATGCATCATAAACTGTTCTGCAGTTTGCACTTCGGTGACCTGAATATTTTCCAAACACTTGTCTTCACAGTGTGATGTTCGAAGATGATCAAAATGGAGATAAACATGTCCTTACGATTATAATTGTCAGATGTTGATACAATATTTATGAAAGATGTCCGTGTAACTAAGAGGCTATTTCGCGGGACGCCATTTTCTCCGACTAGACATTATTTCCAGAGATCCATTAGACGGCGGTGTCTGGGGAAGGAATGACAAAATAATTGACAAAATTAGTTCAATAACCCCAGGCATATTAAGCCTGCCCATATTTGGCCATTTATTTAGTCTATTTAAAATCTCCCATGTTTGGTATGTATGTACATGTAATATATTATGCTTTGACTCTTTAACTCCCCCCCCCGTTGGATGGGGCGGTTTGTTGGGGTTCTTGCGTTCCTTTCTGTATTCAGATTTGGGTAGACAATGTTTGCGGATGGACCTACATCGGTCCCTTGGTGCAAAACTATGTATTTAAAATTGTGTTTATTTCTTTTTTCTCTTGCGTTTGTCATTTTTTTTTGTCACGCTAGATCTCCGATATGGCTGATTTTCAAAAGCTGACCCTGGTCACAGATTTGCACCTGATATTTATTTTTTTACTTTGACCTTATTGTCAAGGTGGTTCATTCAATAGCCGATTCCCCCTTATCGCTCAATTGCAGGCCGTCCGGGGGGGGGGGGGGGGGGGGTTGTTGGGTACGACTTTCAGTGATCGGTTGGTGTATACAACTATTTTATTTTTTTCTTTTGGTTTAACATTGATATATGCCAAGCTATAACTGAAAAAAATAACATTTATTTTACGGACTTTCGGACCAAACATATGGAGCGAGGGGACATTGTTTTCTCGTTTATGTTTAAATTTTTATCAACCGAGACCAAATACCTTAAAATAGCGGCTAAACTCAGATTGGGACGAAAAAAACTCTTGATCTGTTTTAAATGGTGCACATAAACCAAACACATTTTAGGTTATTTCATTTGATCCCCTTTTTTATACTTGTGCACGTAATGAGGCACGTGAAACGAAAAGGAGCGACTATTCCGTTGATCAATTATATTCTGTTGTGGTCTGATCGGAAGATGCAGATCCATCTTTCGCTTATTCTATCAATACAGATTTATGCATAAAGGTTTTTGTTTATTTGCATCAATATGTGTATTATCTAAAGTTAATAGCTCAATTTGGCTAAAAAAAAAAACCCAAAAAAATCCAAGCAAAACCATCCCAGCACACAGGCTTCATAATCATAACTCCAGTTCACCTGGTATATAAATTGTTATGGTTCTGTGTGTGAGTAATCACGCCCACGTGTGTCTTGCCATTCGATAATTACTAAACAAGGAGAATAAACATGAAAGAAGAAACACGTAAAAAATACCGATTTTTTAGTGAAACAGCGTGGCACGGCCACAAGATGGAGAACACGCTTTGTTTATCTCTGCGCCACTGATTGAGCCCGACTCAAGTTTTTTTCAAACTTATGTTCAGGTGTACGCAAACGGTTAAGAATGAAATGTTGGCTGAAACCGTAATATTTAAAGGGGAAAACTATATTTAAAGTGTCTGTAATGCACTCAGTAAGTGAATAAGTGACTTTAAAACGTCCTTGTTGCCTTTTGCGCACTGGAACTTTTTTTGCTGGATAGTGAAACTACTCGATTTATTCAATGCGTATATTTTTCCAAATGAAGCTGAGAGAACCAGACTCGCAGAGGGACAGGTTAAAATGGATCTTCCTCCCGGCATGACATGCGCCAAACGAGAAATCAGATAATGTGACAGTCTTCCTACAGCAGCTGCAACAGCATGCATGTATCACAGGATTGCAAGTTTCTTAAATACTAATGATTTGCAGGAAAATAAAAATGTCTAAAATGATTGATACAATTTAATGACATAATAATACTCGAACCAATTAAATAATCCGTTTTACGGATAAAAAAAAAAGAATTTGAGTTTTATTTGGAATTAATAATTGGCGGATCCCCCTCCCCTCAGTCGCAACGAGTTTTAGGACAAAAAACTTTCAAAATTGTTTTTTTAAGCGAAAATGTGTTATTTCATACCAAAATTACTTAAAATTACCCTTAACAAATTTCTTTACGATACGAGGGGGCACCTCCAAACCCACCAGACCTGACTACTATTAGATCCTACTTTGATCCTCTCGGCCCCACAACTAGCGACAGTTAATACCGCAGTGACAGAAATTACAATAGTGACTTTTATCACATATTGGTTCCAACGGTGCACCTTACTTCCTATCTTGAAAGCTGGAGTGAAGACGTCTTGTTACAAATGAATATCTTCACATTCAATAAAAGAGAACAGTTTATTTCTTTCTTTTTAAATTGTCTTTGTAATAGAACCTATGCTACACGTAATAAATCAAGATTCCTTCGACACAGATATTCTTTACAACTGTAGATAAATTAATCTTAAAGCAGCATGACAACCACAGCTGAGAAATATGCCCTCGTATCTTAGAAACGGATCGAAAAAGAGAAATCCCTCTCTTTGTAGCAAAGGCCCAGGCCATTATCGAGCTTATATAAGAAACCGTATTTCATTTGTTTTCCCCGCTATGCCACGCATTGTCTTATTAAACTGATTTATATATCAACTATTTCCGTGACAACAACAAGTTCACATGGTCTTCCGTTAAACCTACAGCGGTAAATATGGCTTGCTTAAAACTGGTGTGATCTGTGTCGGTGTAGTGATCTTAGAGTACCCGCTCTTCAAGATACCCCCCCCCCCCAGGTTACTTGAAATCGATTTTGTATTACCTCAGATTCAAAAAGTTGTTTCTTAATGTCCATTAACCTGAAGTTCTGTTAATTTCTTTCTTCTCAAATTTTCTCAAATAATGTTGAATCTTTGTTTAACATATGTCTGCATTGAATGTGTCATGCGTTTTTTAAGGTGCATGAGGCAATATAAATATAGTTAACAATGTTATTTACTTTTGCGAAAATTTTATTTTACATATATTGGTTCAAGCCCTTATAGCTGTATCTCTCAAAATGTTTATTGAAACAATATGTCATGGTATAAAGCATTGTATCATATAAATATAAAATATATTTTAATATATTTATATAGTAATATAATAATATTATAAAGGAAAGCGTATTTCCGGGATCGCCCCTTCTGTAATCAGACATGATATAATAAATATATCAATATACATATGAAACATTACTCTATTCATACTCATTTATAATTTACTACAAGATATTTACAAAATTCATATTAACTAGATAAATTTAATCAAACTAATTATTTTCAGAAGTCCAAAATCCCATTGCCTTCTGCCAACATACGGGACTCTTGAACATAAATGTATATAGTGCACTTTAAATATGTCACATATGTGCAATGTACAGAGCGTACTGGATTGAGTGTAAGTTGCATTAAATGTATGATGCATTTCAGTACATACCCCCGCACCGTTTGATGATAAAAAATTAATGTCAGAAAGCTGGCAGCGTATGGACAGCGAAAAAATATGCTGTCTTTTCGCTGTCTTGGCTGCGTAGCGGTAAAATTAATGAGTAAAACATAAAAAAAAACTATAGTTTTCGTGAGTAATTAAGCCTCCCCTATGAATAGGATACTTATAGGGGCTGGTGAACTAATTTCTGTATAAATATGTTTGTCAAGTTTTTTTTTTTATTTGTGGATGACTTAAATAGGTTTCCCAGAGTGCAACAACATGGATTTCATTTCTTTTTTCTTCTTTTTCATTCCTCTGTCCGTGTTTTTGTCGGATCTTATATATAACTGATTTAAAAATATCTTACCTTTAGGCACAATAATAGCAATAGTTGACAGATTTGCATCTAATATTCATTTCTGACCATGACCTAATTCCCAAGGTCCTATGCTTCGTAACCGTTTCCCATTATCGCCCAATGTTGGCGCCGCTGGGAAGCTTTCTGCGATGGCTTGGCGAATGCAATCATTTGGTTATTGTATATCCAATTTTTGTATTCTGTAGGACCGAAAAGCACTACAACGAAGTAAATTAGCTAATATGGGTAGGTATTGTTCGACATTGAAACGCGAGGATTCGATGGTTTGGCTAACACCTTTTGGTTAGAATAACAAATTACAAATATTCATCGACTATTAATGTTATACAATAGTAAACAGTGACTTAATCATTTATGGCATCATATCATAAAAGAGACGTCAACTTTAGGTCTGTTGGTGCTGCACTGTGATACGACACTGAATTGGTGATACGACACTAAATTGTTCGACCTTTCTACGCAGATTTACTGTGATATACAGACTCAATAGTCAACTTGGGGTTCTCCCTATCAAGTTGCTTCAGGACATTGAATTTCTGTAACAACATCGGCTATATAAATTATTCATACATTGGATATTTCATAAAAACCAGAGCAAGTTAGAAATAGCATTTGCCCCAACTTATTGTAATTCTTCGTCATTACTTACATCATATTTACCTAATCGAGTGATAACACAATGTGAGTAATCCGATAAATAAAGGTACGCCGGCTCATTCTTTTGTTCCTGGATAATGTAATAATCTCCTTTTTCTTGCCAACTGGAAAAAAATAATTTAGTTTACTGACCATCCGCTAAACCTTTACAATCCGGTATATTCAGAGGATACGGTTATAAGCAGTGTAATCTCATTCACTTTGCAACCCGTTTATTCTCTAATCTCATCATCTTCCGAGGCGTAGCTAAAATCATTAAAATCTTGTCTGTTTCATGCAAAATTATTTAGAGGATTTTAAAAATAATTTTGGGGTAAAAGATTTGATATTTTATATGAAATTATGGAAATAATTGCATACAACCAGTATACTGCAAATTATTTTGTGTAGAAAACATAATTAAAAATAAATATATTTTTTTTAAATCTTATACTTGAAATATATCCTATATAAAATTGAATATATTGGACTTAAGACATTCTGGTAATTTAAGCTTGTGCAAAAATGATGTATTTCTTGGTTATATCCTCTTTAAAGATAGCATTAATTTATTTATCCTTTTATATAATTCTACATTCATCCCAGCAGGCAAAGACAAATTATAGTTTCATTCTAAGGCATGAATAAGCACTTTGCATCTGTGAAAATATAAACTTTATCATTGCAATGAAAACAACAGAGTAAGTATTTTCCATGACAGGTTGACTGGTATTCATGTGCAGATGAAATATGAACCGTAAATTTCAATATTAGAAATGTGTATCAAGGAGGGTTTTGTGTATTGAAGTTTTTTTTGTGTGTTTATGATAATTAGTTTAGTCATAGTAGGAAAAGATATCTTCTAACTTATGTATTAAATAACAGTATATATATATATATATATATATAATGAATTATTTTAATTAAAATACTTTAATAAGTCTAAATCCAGAACGGGTTGAATGTTCAGAGGCTGCCAATGTTCAAGCGGAAAAAACCTGACCTGTGATTCAACAATCAAATTGGTAATCCTTGACACACATTTATCTCGGCTTGGTTTCATATTTATGTGATTAATTAACATTCTCCCTCTCTGCGCGTTATTTCACGAACATTTTATCGCACCCTCAGCTCAATTGCTGGCGTAGATGGAGGTCTAATTAGGGTAACGGACTAGTAAGGGTGACGGACTGAGTAATTAGCCCATTAAGCCAGTGGACCAACAAAACTCCTCCCTGAAGTTTATCTAAATCATATCTAAATCATGAAGTATGTGCAGGGCCTGATTGGTACAGTCCAATAACTAAATATCAGGAATATTTTTATTTCACGATGTGTTTGTCTTTAAATTCCAATAAATACCTTTGCTACTTTTCTCACAATTCTAGTCCGAACAACATAAATTCTAATGGCCGCGCCCATTTAGTGAATCCAATTGAATAATATTAATTGCATAGACGCATACAGATGATTACTTAAAATATCTAAAATTAAAGATAGATCCATTCTGGGAAATGCAAATGTCAATATAGGTTATTGAAGATTAGAAAAGACCGTACTATAATGAAGAGTAAATTTTTACGCTTCTGTAAATTTGGTTTCTGTATAATAGAGAAAAAACAAGAATAACGATGTTTTTAAGGTAATGTGACGCAAATTGTAATATGAGCGTGTGACATTTCACAGACGCTAGCCAATGCACCTGATGTATATATATTCCTTGTATCTGTAACACCTTGTGGTGTGGTTAGTCGTTTTTAGACTTCAGTGGCGTGAATTGCTATTCAAGGGTTGGGGTTGAATCGCACGCGTATTAGGGTTATCAAATTTGGGACAACTTTATATATATATATATATATATATATATATATATATATATATATATATATATATATATATATATATATATATACCTTTTATTGTCTGAGTGACATATTTCAAATATATAGCAATTAAGTACAAGATTAAAAAAAGGTATAATGTTTTCACCATATGTTAACTCTAAACCAGGTTTAGATATTTTTACGGAACCTGATATCAACAGATCACGTATGTGTGATGAACATAAATGTTGTAATGGAGATAAAATAAATCAGATTCTGTAACACTAGGCAGCGTGAAATGTCTAGGGGAATGAATAAAGAAGTCAGTGTTTTTTTGTTAACAAATAACTATTATTTATTCTTAAAACAATCCTAACTTTACATTACACTAAATCAATACAATTACACAGTATGACAGTAGTATAACAAAGTGCACAGTACCTAGATACCACCACAGTCACAGCGATAAGTCCTTTAAAATGTATAAGCCGGACGAACAGTCTACACAAATTCTTTCGGAGAATAACAGTCCAGTGTAAACCTCTTGTTACAATCCCAAAGGTAAACTGAAGACCAAATAAGGTTCGTCACAAATCCAGAAGAAAATCTGAAGAAAATCTATAATTGTCGCACTTATCGGAATAGGTCCCACAAAGTGACATCCATGCTTCTGTGTCCGCTGAAATATTCTTTCACCTCTCTCCCAGCTCTAAACACAGCCCCTATTTATAGCTTCTCATCTCAAGCCGAGAACTTTCCATTTCTCGAAATCCAAAGAATCTAAAATGATACACAGTACACACGTGTTACAGGAAACATCTAGAAAAAAAACCGCTGTGTCTATACATGTCAGAGTTCACCACATGAGCCGGCTCGGCCCGGCCCGGCCAGGCTAGAAAGCCCCAGACTAGCATGACAGCGAGAGTTCAACCAGTACGGATAAAACTGAGAAAGCAACACCCGGCCAGGCGAGGCCGCCACAACACGAGTTACACCCGTGTCACACAATAAAAAAGACATCTGTTACAATATATAATATGTTATAGTAAACTCAAAAATGGAATCAAATCTTTTGTTCTAATTATTAATATATTTCATTTCCAATATATAAATATTATTCTCTCCACATCAGGGGGGAGGAAAACTTTGACCATCTCCCTCTTGGTAAAAAGTGGGGGGATATATACCCCAACCCCTATTGTGACGCCCAGTCAAACTCTTCCTTTGCAGGTAAATGCGTTTTTTATATTTTATTTTTGTCAACTCAGTACTATGTCACTTTTTTTACTTTCTAAAGTAAATTATTTCAATCTTTAAGATTGTAAAGTAAAATATGCCATTTAAACGTAAATGTCATTGCATTACAAAAACTTTTAAAAGAAAAATAAAACATACAAATATATAACCTATATTTGTACATTTTATTGGATAATGTATAAAAGAATTCTTATTGGTATTCTAAACCCTGAATATTTGAATATGAATCCAAGCGAATAAATAATTACCAAATTCATTCATAACAGCAAAAAAAAAAGAATTCAAAGCAAAAATATAATAAAAATAAATATATGCAGAAAAAAATAAAGAAAGAAAAACATATAGTTCTCTTGATACATTTTCTAAAATAATCTGTGAAAGAATTCTTATTCATATTCTTTTATCTGGTTATCTAAATATTTTATCATCAGATTCTTCTTCTTCTTCTCTCTCTTCTCTGTTACAATAATCTTCTAATTTTTTTCTCAGTTTCATCTGCTTCATATAATCTCAATATAACGTGGAAAACCATACCGAGCAAAAGGAAGATAATGCCTTTCAGGGTCTATTTGTATTCCTGTCTTTTTTCTTGTTTTCGTGTTTACGCGATTGCCACAGAATAAGTTGACTGATTCAAATGAAATATGTTGCAATGTATCTTAAGGACGTATCTAGTCCTAACAGTATATCAGTAAAAGGACGGATATTAATTAGTACTGATATGATAAAATAATGGATAAAAATACCCTCATAATAGATAACTTTTGAACAGAAAGCAAAACCCAGAGAACATCATTAATTGCTTTTTCATTCGTATATAATAATACTTTATTTAAGTTTTATATCTAATACAACATATATGTTGTTTACTAATGACACTAAGTATGGGAAAAAATTCCAAGCATCAAGGTTGATAATGACACTGATTTACTTGAGTAAGAGATTGTTCTTCTAGTAATGAGATTTATAATAACTATATAAAACCAAGCATTTCGCTAAATATGATATATTTTGCCGTTTTTCAGCTGGAGCTGCGACCTCTAATACCATGTTATTAAAACTTCTTTTGCTCCCCCTGGACGTGATATAAAACATGATATAAAACACAAATAACCTTGTTAAATAACATTTTCTGATAAACGACTCGTCTCCAACCGATACTTCCGTGCCGTACGTGATAGGTTCTTCCTCGAGGATGTCTATACAATAAAAACTTCCCCTCTTCTCTCCGTGTTTTTATTTGGTCTTTTATTGCGTCGTACACTGTACTTCTTAGCGTATGTTATTTTTTTGCGTGAGAGCTTGGTTCACACAGTGGGTTGTCCATCGTTGAGTCACGTCGCGTTAAAAGAAAAGCCCCTTCACTCAAGCTGCAATTTGCTCTTGATCTTCTGGTTACAATTTCATGCAAGTACAACTATTTCTATCGACCATTTTTTTAATGCAAAAAAAATGTATATTCGATTTATTTCTGAAAAAAAAACAGCCTAAAACTCATACTTCCTCTGAGAATCTTTCAGACCACTGGGCGTGAGACAAGCATGCATTAGCTTATCGATAATCATATAGCCACCAGGAGGTAAAATGCTTTTAACGTTGTTCGTTGTTTACTTGGTTGGTTTGTTGGTTGTCTGTCAGCCTCTTTACTCATAGCTATATCTATTTAATATGAATAGTTGTTTGTAATATTAATTATTCTGTATCAATCAAAACAAAGTTAAATGTTAATTTGCAATACAGAGATTATGTTATTCATGTTCAATAATGCGTGAAGGTAAACTCTATGCAATACTTTATGTTTCTGTACTTTGTCTGTTTTAGGTGGTTCATCAGCCACTACAGAATATTAAGACCAATTAACAGTCAAAAACATAATCGGCCTTAGGACCCCATCGTCCATGTCCCTTACTCATGGTTGTATGTCGATTAAATATTACGGAGGATTGAGGTAACAACAAGGGAATAATATTTTATTTTCAGTATTTTGTACCAACGAAATTTCGAAATTGGGTTATTAGGTTTATCCGACCACCTCGTAATTACGACGACTTTTTCATGGTCCCGATTTTCCCCCTCTTTATGTCATAAATTTAAACCTCGGGGCGCGGGCATCGGGGTTTTCCATTATACGACCACTTATGTTGGCCCCAACACATGACCCGAACTAAAATAATGCGACCACAGAGTAAACATTGCCTTGCCAGGCGCAGTAGTAAAGGACAGTTAATGGAACATGCGGAGGTCTTAGATCAAAGCATGTTCACGGATGATCACACAAGGCCAGGGACATTTACGTCACGGTTTCATAATTTTTTATGCGGCTTCTCGTTAAATATATTAGTGATACATTAGCCCTTAATTTTGATAAACTCGCCGGTTAATAAAGGTTTATGTTCGGTTCATATTCAACTCACCATTGGGCTAAATGTTTATAAACTTTATTGGCTGAGGAAAGCGACCGGGTATTCCTCTGCGATGTGAAATGTCTGCACCGGAGAATAGGCAGCAGGAGCGAGATGTTGGCGCCAAGTTTCGAAGTCTGCTTCTTTGTATGGAACAATTTCCCAGGAAAAGAATTTATACTTTGTATGGAACAATTTACAAGGAAAAGAATTTATAAGGGACATGTGGAACCGATCCTGTTTTATCTGTGGCTTCAGATTTTGATATATCAAGTTAATTTATCGTGCAAGAATTCATTGTACATATTGTAACATTATTAAAACGGAGTTGAGATTGAGATGTGCTTGGATATGAACATTAACTGTTTAGTTTGACATATTCTCATTTTTCAGTATTAATAAATAAAATTACAATAATTTTCGTGTTATTTTCCTTTCTTATAATGTAGATCTACAGTGGCGGATCCAGGATTTTGCTAAGAGGGGGCATAAATGTCATATGTGAGGCGTTGTCCTCCTCACATATTGGAAAATTTTTTAAATATGCAATGTAAAGAGGACATTTTGAGGAAACTGTCACATAAAATATAAGAATTTTCTGTTCCTTATAGTCACTATTCTCTTAAATTATTTTGCAGAACCCATAGTCAAACGTTACGGGATGGAGGTATATTAACGTATGGCCGTTTTTTTTCAAAGTTATGATATTAACTGGAATGTAACATGCTGAAAATGCCCAACTTTGTTTATAACTTGCAAAATATAATAATTTTAAAGGAATTCTCTCGGTAAAATAATTGTAAAAATGTTCAAGTCGTATGTCAAACGTTTTACAATGTCTAGACAGGGCACCGGTCCCAGCTGAGTATAGATCGTGAGATCGGGTATCAGCCGAGGAGCCTTGAAATTTACCACGGTCGACCCCAACCCAGGCTGAGCTTAGGCCAACTGGAAGGCGAATAATGCAAATTGGGTAGTTCATCGGTGTAATGACCCATGCAGCAGAGTAATAACGGACTCCTTCCCTCGTCATATAGAACTATTTTGATGCTATCTTAATATAAAGTAAATCACAAAGCTGTTCATTAATATCCTCAACTTACGAACTGGGAAGTATTAAACTGTGGATAATTTAATAATTTGATTGTACGGGGAAAAAGAAACCTGAAAAAGAAAATTACTTCCGAATAAATAGGGAAAGAAAAAGAGAGATGTTTCAGCTCAAGAGGGTTGGGGGTGGGGGAAGATTATCAGCCATCAGCGATGTCAATCAATAGGTATGTATACTAAAACATTCTAAAATTCTAAAATATACCACATTAAAAGACCTGTTAAACATAAAACACCTGAATATACAATATTCGAGCATAGCGTAACCGGTGCTTATACAGCGTAGAAACATCCATACAATGGTTTCTTTTGAGCAAACAAAAACTATCCCCCCCCCCCAAGGCCTTAACCAAGTCATACATGCCAATAAAATATGTTGTGCCTAATTTGCACCAGGATGAAACTTAATAATGATTACAATAGACAGAGATTCCTGCAGTCTTCTAACAAACTGGATCGCTAGAAATTATATATACGCCCTTTAAAGGAAAGCAATGTAACGTTATCTGGCCGAAACAATAAATGGATTCCCCCAGTTTTTGCTCTTAACCTCTGTACCTTTTAATAATGACAACTACAATGTATAATAATTGCATTTATGTAAATATCTGTAATTAAAATTTACAGTGCTCTTGTGCCTAGAAAAAAATAACACACAAATAACGCAAATTTTCTCGTCAGTTTACTTGCATATTCAAGAAAATTTACAGTGATCAATGTCCTGAAAATATTACCATTTCATTTTTTTGAAGCGTGGGGAAAATAAAGCTTACAAGAGGTCACTGAGAAAAAACTTTATGATGAAATAAAATTTACAAATTCATGAATCATCTAATTATTAATAAGAGCTTAGAAGTATTTACTTGTAAGGAAAAGCGGTTAATCGCGCCTGACAATGTATTGAAAAAGGGAGGTTGCCAGTCATTGCTTGGGGGTCCTTTTGAAAAAAAAAATACCCCAGTAACTAGGGAGAATAATGATAAGCAAGCGGGTCGCCTTTATATCAAAAGATCTTTGGTAAAATCAATGAATGGAGTCCAAGCATTATAAAATAAAAAAAAGATAAACGTTTGAATGCCGCCCGTGACCCTCTGGATACGCCTATATTTTGGCGAATTTCCAAATTCCAAATTATATTGAGCACTCATTAAATTTTCTAAAAAAAAATTGAGAGGTGTAAAAATAAAAAAAAAATATTTAAAATTTGATAACAGTTTAATAACAATGTGATGATGAGAAGGATGGTGATGATATTGAAGGAAACGAATAAAAAGGAAGTGGTCTAATATCGTATATGAATAAACAGTAAATGTTAACCTCATTTATGGGGTTTTTTAATCTCAATATGCCACGTTATCTGATTGAAAACACAGAACAGAACACAATGCATTTCCAAGTGATTTATCATTTTGTAATTCACAGTGTAAAGCAACCAGCGATTTATCTTCCGATATACTTCCGATGCAGACAAACATAAATGTATGGGGTACATTATATTGAGTGTTATAGTGCATTTTGTTTAGTGGCTTAAACATGAATCATAAGGAGGGTTGATGGTTACCTAGAATGCGGGATGGCGGAGTCTTTCACCCCGGATAACAACCACCGTCCGGAGGAGGGAAGGAGGACGACATTTAAAATCAATATAGGAAACCTAACAATAACACATGCAGTGAGATCTTTAGCCGGGACAGGGTACACTCAGACATTATTAGGCAGAGAGAAAAATAGCAGCATCTACATCAGGGGCTGATCCATTATTTTGAAGGGGGGGGGGGGGGGGGGGTTCAAACCCAGGAGGACTAAAGAAAACCCTAAGAAAAAAGTCCCCGGGTCCGGAAAAAGGGGAGGGGTCCAGGCCACAAAAATTTTTCTGAAACTCTTCAAAAAAGGTTGCGGCGGATCAAAAAAAAAAGAGGGGCAGGGGATCCGGACACATCAACTATTTATAATACCGGGGTTAGTTTGACTAAGTACATATAGGCGAGGCGTGACACAAAACTATTTTTAAAAAGGCGCAATACCAGTATAATGAGAATTTCACCCCTTTTCTCTCTAAAGCTCTGTTTCACTAACAAAAACAAGCATGTCATCAATCTTTAAAGGAGATTTCAGATTAGTTTTTAAACATTAATCCAGCTTTGAAGCCCTGAATCTAAATAACTTCCCTTATGTTTTCAGACGACTTATATAGAATGTTTGTAGCTGCATGTGTATGCTTAACTCGACATTTATGGAATTGTAAGGCTTATCCAAATACCCCATGGCGTTACGGTTTACTGAATCGACATGAGGATGACAATGTGATAATTAGTAGAGAATATTATTATTTTAGGGGTATTGATCTTAACCTATCTCTGAGATTTCCCGAGCAATCTATTAAATTCTTGACACTCCATACATTCCCTATACATAGAGTTCATACCCTGCAACTGTTCTAGATCTCCAGATCTTAAGTCGCTGCTTTGTATAGCAAGATTCACCAGATTTCACCACCAGGGGGACACAGGCCAAAGAATTCATATCAGACCAATGAGAACGTGGAATTGCAATGTGCATCCAAGTTTATGTCTTAAATCTGCGACTCCGCGGTCGTGTTGGCCCGATTCTTGGTCCTGAGCCACCCTTGGTTTTGGAACTCTGAAAAAATGCTAAATAAGTGATTAAGCGATTGAAACGATGTCCACCTAAAATGAATAACCGCTGTATAACCGCTATATAACCACCGTCGTTGGGAGTGACACTTAACCGGTGTTGCCGTTGAGTACCTAGAGAGGGAAACTACGAACCTCAGATACACTTCTGACATTTCGCATATATGCCAAAGAGAACGTCAGGGGTTTCTACGACAGGTTTATTACATCTCATATATGTCTTCCTTAACCAGTTAATTTAAAAGGGACCAATTCCGATACCTGGTGTCTGTTAAATTTCGATAATCTGTTGAACCTTTTTTTATCAAAATATGCTAGAAAAGGCCGATCCTATAGCACACGAGCTTTTCGTTTTTGTTTATATTTTTTGTTTATTATTTTTGTTGGAATCATGTGGGGGGTACCCACTAAAATCATCCAAACAATTTTTAGCCTAAGAGCTCGAGAAACCAAGGCAGATAAACCAGAGTTATGCAGGTAAGGCGTTTTGTAACTAGTGGCCTTTTAACTTCCGCACTTATGTCACAAACCACCTTAGGTTATGTGATTTTATTTCTGTTTTTTTTTAATCCTGGTACATGTACGTTTTCCAACAGCTCATACATCGGTCACGGTGACGTTATCAGAACTGTTCTTGCCAGGAATTAGCCACGTTCATTAATATGCAAGCAGGGTGGGCCAGTAACACATATATTCTACAGAAAAAAACTAGGCGAATAACTTGCTTTAACTATATATATGTAGACCAACAAAATACACAGGCTCAAAGTGGGATGTTCGCATTTTTACCTTAAAATATGGATACAGAGTTCCGATCGTATGATTATCACAATACATATAATCCAAGATTATACCTGTATTCCATATTTATGGCTTCTCTTAGTGATAAATGCCTGGAATTGTGTGAATGAACTGAAGGTAGGCTTTATGCTCTAAATAGTCTTTTTATAATATTTATTTGTTACCAGAAGGTTAAAATCTCCTCCAAACATAACACGGTTCACGATTTTATCTGTTTCCATTTCATGTCTTAATTATACTTTAGTTCGTTATGCTCTTGCCAATCGCAAATTGTTCATTACTTCAATGATTTTCTTAATCTACCTTTAATATACTCAGATACTTTTTTGTTTGTTTGTTTAGCATCTCCGCCTGCAGAAGTATTGTTTAAGCAAGTTTGAGAACCGCACAATCTTCTAATCGTGTCAGTATAAGATGCGACCAATTTGGCCTAACTTTGTAAAGATATTAAAGGCAAAGAAACTAACGGGAGACGGAGGCCTTTAAAATTTAAAGCTAAACCATTTCCGTTTGATCTCAAGTGTGTTTATTTTGCTTTTTATATAATATGAATATTATGAATGTGTTTTGAATGAAAAGTTGAGAATATATAAACGCTAATTTCGCAGAAATATAAGAATGTTTGCAAACTCTTACCAGTGCTAATTATACGGTGTATAGATGTGAGATGAGTGAACGATGTAATTAAATTTAGAACTGCACAAATCGAGAATTACAACTGCACATTTTTAAAAATAACTGCACAAACAGGGACCAACTTCACGTTAAAATATACCCTGCATTAAGGAGTAGAATATTACAGAAAATACTGTTATTTTCATAATATAACTCTTTTTCCAATACATATGGCCATATAAATAAAGACTGTCTTTCAAGTTATCACCTCAATATTCTAACAGATGAAATTGAATAAAACGTAATTAATATCATTCCTTTCTTACGACGTTTTTTGGGCAGATATAACTGTCATGTGATAAGGTCATGTCAGTAAGACGTTTTAGATTCAAGGGCTCGACAAAACATCATTGCGTTGTATGTCATGATTACTAATAGACAAGAAACGTTCATCCATGGAGTATTTATTACGTTATTTCAATGATTAACTGACAGAAAATATAAATACATGGTGATATAGGTTATAAGGAAATTCTACAGGATGCTGGACAAAATAACATTTAAAACATACAGATAAACACATGATATCACTATCAGTGCCCGGGATGAAATCCACAAAAAGGAAAAAAGCTTTGTTCCGTTTTTACTCTGTTCTCTAAGAATACCTAATTCAAAGCAAGCACTCGGTTTACAAAGAATTTTTTAAAAAATTTTATTATAATCATTTTAAAGACTTCTTTCATTTGAGCTGTATCGGAAATAATGACAGTGACCCTTTTGCTTTTTTAAAAACCCGAACCACAGCCTATTATTTACCTAATTGAGAGTATAATGTCCATATACTTTGACCGTTTTATGACGATACTAGCCCTGCCTGGGCTTTAGTATTTGCGTTTACTAATAAAATGCTTAAAATGAAATGTGATACTGTTACGGGGTGACATAAAAGCAAACTAAACTGTCTCGCTAGTGAAGCTTGCTTTGCTAGCGAAGCGATTGGTACGCCGGACTTGTGCGCCACCATTATGGGTTCGAATCCCGGATCGGCCCAATATTTTCCCTGAACAATTTGTCTTCGTAACAATACCATGTACCGATGGACTTAACTCAGTGCAAGCTCATGAAAAGAGGGTCAGATAGTGGTAAATTAGTTATATGAGTTGCCGCAAGATGGCGGTACCGATACTAAGTGCGATACAACGCGGGAACGTTTGATTTCTCTGTCAGAAGCAACAATTAAGTCATAATTATTTCATAGACTTGGCCAGTCTATGACATCACCAGTTTTGAATTTTCAAATGTCATGACAAGAACGTTTGACCTGTATGATACATTTTTATATCCATTTATATCAGTATATTGTGATATGTAAAATTTTATATAACGTATGGTGAAAAGGGGAAGTCTTATATACGTCTCAGACGTACTTGGAATTCCAAGAAACTCTAAATAATCGTTCGATTACGTATTGTAAAGCTTTTTTGTACAGATTTTTATGGCTTTCGTATTTTCATATTTATATTTTCAATATAATCAGGACAAATACAATTCCCTTACCTGTTTTAGCTCTGGAAACAATTACCTGAGCCATAGGAAGGCCTTGTTTTTAAATTTTATCTTACACTTTTGAATTTCAAAGCTCACGCCTGATAAAGCAGGGCATCAGAAGCAGTTCTTGTTGCACAAAATGCCGAATGAACTACAGACAATGTGTCATACAAATCATCAAACTCGACCTGACAACCATTCTATGTGAAATTTCATTTTTACATTAGCGTGTTTCAAATTTCGAAGATATTTTATAAGGTAAAAGGCCTTGGCCTTCAATGCGCACTGTCTCCTGAATTAGTATAATCATAAATCAGTTATATCGTATGCCGGCCTTATGTTAACGATATGGAAGTTGTTGAGATATATCGTTTAGCGTCAGAATGAGTTCAAACGAGAACCATGCCTGCAATATTTATATTCTCTGTTGTGTTTCATAAGTTTTGTGGGAAATAAACACATACATTTATTTATACCTCACAACAGATCTTTTTTATCCGGAAACATATATATATATATTAATACGATAAAGGCAAATTATGAATTATATGATTGACAATGAGATGAAACGACGATATGAAATATATATATATATATAGACCAATAGTATATTTAAAACAGCTTTCGCCTGCCTTATCTATAGAATATATATTATTTCTGGCATTCTCTTTGTACATATTAATGAATTGTAGGTAATTCCTGCATAGTAAAGGTCTTGTAACGCCTCTGTGATGGAAGTATGAGCTTGTTTAACTATCATCTGTTTTTGAGCACTCGACCTTGTACCCATCTTGAAAAACCATGTAACCACACATGGTTGGTTGCATATGTGCCAACGTTGAAAAGTCACTAGTTGTAAAACGCCATTTGCAACCATGCAGAAACGGATTCAAGGGGAGTGGGGTTCCAGGGGGCCGGACCCCCCCCCCCCCCTTTTTTTCATCAGAAACAACGTTTTTATAAGGGTTTCAGACAAAATTTTCGGCCTGGACCCCCCTTTTCCAGACCTGGGGACGTTATTGTTAGGGTTTTCATTAGTCCCCCTGGGTTGGACCCCCCCCCTTTCCTAAATCTTGGATCCGCCCCTGCCACGGTTTGTCTGACGTGCCTCCAGATGCCATTACTGAATGTGTATGGATATTTCTATGGCGCCTACCCCCATATCTTATGTGCATAAAAAATGTGCAAGCAAACTAAACCATTATATGTGTGCCTAGAGTGGGCGTTTTCTGACCTATTTTGTAATAGATTCAACAGATAATCTTCAGTTAAGAGACATCAGATGTCGGATTAGGCCCCTATATTTTCCGAGTATTAATATTTTGCACGGGAGTATAATCTTTGTTAACCTTTTCTTTGAATATACGCATATTGCCATACAAATAAAGAAATTATGACCGTCATTCAAGTATTCACCTTAATACCCAAACAGATGAAATTGAATAAAGCGGATTAGATATCAGTCATGAGATCCGGGGCAGATTTGTCAAAATGTATACTGTCAAAGGATGGTATTAATGTTAGATGTTTTAGCCTAAGAGCTCGAGAAAATATCCTGGCATTTCATTTCTTGATCAAAGATATACATCGTCTCATGCTATTAGACAAGAAAAGTTAACCCCTGAAGTATTTATTTCGTTACGGCGCTGATTGTCTGAGACAGAATAGAAACACAAAGTGATATAGATTAAAAAAAAAACTCTACCGGATGTAAGTCTTAAAAATAACATTTAAAACATCACGATAAACAAACGTATCGGTTTCAGTGTCTGTGTAAAAAAAAAAGATCGTTTGATATGGCGTCGCTTAAGAAGATTGTCCTGTCTTAGCATAATGTCGTCACCATGATATGTTTAAGTTCAAGAGCTCAAGAAAACATCCTGGCATTGCATTTCTTGATCTCATATATTAATCGTTACATGATTATTGACAAGAAACGTTCAGCCATGAAGTATTTATTAGGTTTTGTCGCTGATTGTCTGACAGAGAAAATAAAAACATGGTGATATTGATTAAAAGGTAACCTTATAGGATGTTTGTCTTATAAAATGACACTTAAATTATCACGAAAACAATTCTATCTATCGGTGTGTAATAACAAAAATGGAAACAACCCGTTATTTGTTTTTTTCCCTGTTCCATGAAGATAGCGATTCCATGTTATCTCCCAGTTTACCAAGGAATGATTGCTTTGTTTTTCTACATATTTGATATAATCCGAATAAAGACAGCTTTCATTTGAGCCGTTTCGCTATGATGGCGATCTTTTTGCGTATCAACAGCCAGAATCATAGCCTATTACTTACGGCGTCAGAAGGATAAATTTCATATTCTTTGCCCATTTTATAACACTATTTTGAACTTTGTTTTAACAAAGTTGAAGAATACATGACGTATTCTATAAAATTTTATATACATGTACATTAAAACAAGTATTCTGTGACATATGAAGATATATCTTTCCATATGACAAAGCCTGACGTCATTTCTCCAAAACGTTTAATAGCTTAACCACCATACCCCTTATGCTCCGCCCCTTGACAAAATTATGCTAATGAACCCCACAAAAAAACTCCTACATAGAAGACTTTCCATGCCTATAGTTGCAAGAGCTGTTGATAATACAATAATGACGTCACAAATACGTCCCAAAGGTCAGTCGCGTATGGCGTCGAAATGACTGATGCATCAGTTGGTATTGCTATATCGCTGTTCTTCAGTGATGAATATATCGTAATCATTGTTTAGTCTTCCGACAAATTTTGTGTATTATAAAAATTTGACACTCGTAGCTTTTCAGTTGGTGAATAACAAATAGGAGCTAATTGTACTAAGAAGAAGTCCACCTGGGCAGGGTTTTGCAACCTATACACACGTCATATCTGAATATACCCCAAAACCAATAGCAACAGTCAATTCTTCTTACAAGACCATTCACAATTGTGACATACAATAGCAAACAAACATATAAATATCTTCTAACTGGCTTCGTTATCGAAACTATTGGAGAAGTGGTAATGTGCTTGGATGTTTATGTCACCCAAGGGTTCGGTTCGACAGATCGATCTTGTTTGAAGCTAACGATAGCTTGTCAGCCTGGGGTACGGGGAACAGGGCGGTTGACTTTACTGTTGTAAGTCGGACACAGTCCTGGATGGTAATTACTTTAAATATTATGGCTTGATCACAGGTCTTTTACAATTTATCATTTTATTGCCAGGATCAGTGACAGTAATAACTCCCCTCCCGTGGGAATGGCCAAAATTTGTCTTAATGCATAGGTTGTCTTATTAGAGAGTTAAATGATAATTAATATGAATGTTTTAGGTTCACTCAAGGTGGTCTTTGACGATCATTGACGATATTATAGTGTCATCGCCTTTACACTTTGACCTTCTTGATTTTGAGCCTGTTCTTTCTTGTAGTTTTTTTAAGCCCCCTTTGGGCATATAATGCCCAATCAAAAGAGAGCTAACGCACCTTCATCATAAAGACATTGGGTAGGAGTCTTAGCGCGGACAGCATTCAGAACGGAACGTTAAACCTTGTAAAACCTCCAATGTCCAACGCCCTAACTGTTACGCCCACCACGCACAATGAAGGTGGTCTTATTAGACAGGTAGTCTTTCGGACAGGTTCCACTGTATATTGTATACTGTATAGAGGGTTGACTGTATTTAAATTATTATGGCTATTAATGTGAGAGAATGACAGATAAAAATAAAATGTGTAATACATTTACATATAATTTTAAACTTTCGTTCCACACTGAAGGCTGTTACTGCATTCTGACAGCCAATACCTTGGTCGTAGACTTTCTTTTGTCAAAGGGCCGATATGTTCATACAATAACGCAGATTTAGTTATTTTATTACGATATAGATATGAAATGAATAACATCTACAATTATTCCAAATTAAATATTTTATTAATACTGCATTGGACAAGCTTTCTAATCCTGTAATTCTTGACGTTATAAATAAATTACATAGAACTCAAAAGAAACACTAAAGGACAAGCGGAGAAGTAAGAAAAACGAGTTATTCGTAGTATGTTCTCAGGTTGATATCGGGAATGATAAAGGGTACCCGGGCGTGAAAAACGTCCAGCACCAAATCCTAACTGAACTACCATAAATCAGTTTGGTCCCTTTAATTTCCTAACGGAAATTCACTGCACGGCGTAACTTCTCATCCATAGCAGTAATTCATATGTACCGTGATGTGTGCAGACCACTGGCACAAAGTGTAGCCCACCAACACACGGCCCGAACGATACATACCGAGAATTTATCTGCCACAGTGCATTCGTTAAGAAGTTTTATTGAGCAACCTCAGTTGTCCCGACTGGGCAAGGGAGTTGTGTATATTTAGACTAAACCGCAAACCGGGAGCGTATGATCTGGGGGATATGGGGTATAGTTTATGAGTTTCTGACCAGATTATATATCAATCATTAAATTGAAAATGACAACTCGTAAATGCATGAAATACCAAAAATTTCAAACAAGACAAACATCAGATATATAATTATAAACTCAGCAATGTTAAATCTCGTCTTTTTCTTACCTTGTCGTATATGATGTTCATCAGGGCACCGCCCAGTGATGACGAGAAAGGAGAAGAAATTAATAAAAAAATACATAAAAAATACATCAACCTTATCTAAAACCAGAAATCTGCATTTCAAAGAAAACGTCGAAGGAGTACAAGTTTCAAACACGCTATACGAAGACAATGGACACCGTAAGACACACACACACGAAACGCACTACATCATGGCGGAGGCAATAAACCTGAAACGCTCTTGTATGGCATGTAACGGTCATGGGAATAACATGTTTTCCACACAACTAGCCACCTTTTTAACAGCTATATAATCAGCTCTTTTCATCTATGTAAACAAAAACTTATCTATCAAAAATAGATAATGTGGTTTGAAAAGTGAGACAGGCGTGTAATTTTCATGCATTAAGTTCTAAATACCAAAGCTAAACTTGTACCTCCCCTAAAAGAAAATAAAGAGATGTGCAAACCAGAATTAAAAAAAAAACTAGATGTTTTCGGACAATGGTCCGTATATCCCTCAGTGAAAACTGGTGTGTTTAGATGTGACCTGAAACTGTAGTAAGAAAGTCTTATGAAGACCTGTTGTCCAGGCTTGAATAACAGACAAGGTCTCTAAAAATTACCGAATTTGCTAAAGGGCCATATTGGAATTGCGACAGGTTTGTAATTCAATTGGGATAGAGTCCTCATAGATACGAATCTATTCTATTGATATTTGATATATTGTAATGAAATACTGTTGAACTTATTAATTTTGACATGACCGACCTGTCGCCTTTAGCATGTTTTATTGGAAATTGCTTGTTTTTTTTTGTTGTTTTTTTTGCAAAATTTAAAATTTGAAAGAAAATCATTGCATCGACGGATGAATGGACAAGGTAGTATCTAATCGCAATGACATAAACCGGCGCTGCGTGGCGGCCCTCGCATTTCATCATTAGTGTGCAAACTTAACCTCTCCTTACTACTCAGAGAGTGGTCATATATATATATATATATATATATATATATATATATACATTACATTTTTTGAACACGTGTTTTAATGCTATTGCAATCGTCAGATTTTAGCTGTTAACAGGTTTTTATCAATATTTTGTTGAAGGTAAACGGCCCCATGTTATAAGCTAGCTTAACTAATATATGTACATCTACAGAATTCCTTTCCTGTTTTGGACTACGTGACAGACAAGAACCACATGCTTCCTGTAATGTATATCCTGGGCGCGGCCTTCCACTTTACCCGGCAGAGCGCTCTTCCTGTATGGAGGCCCACCGTGAAAAACCTCATCGCCTCGGCGAGATCCGAACTCACGATTTCCCGAGTTCCGTGCTCTACCCCTGAGCTGCTAAAGCCGGTTAAGAGCTGTTTACAGTTGATGTTGTTATGTTATTATGTGATGAAACACATGGTCATGCGGGAATTTATGTGGATTTTACCTGCATATTTCACATCATCTTATGTAGTTTGCGGGACTTGCAAATGTTGTGAGTGGAACCTTTTCATCAAAACAAAGATTTCAGCTCCCTCGGGGTGCAAACTTTACCGAAAACCTCTAAACACAACCCAAAACATACCCAAATGATATTAAGCAAATCCCCGCCGAAGTCTCACGACATATATCCCATCTTTCAAGGTCCAAAGGAGCATTTGAAAACACAAAGCAGGTACACAGCGATGCATTATATCAATATATATATATATATATATATATATATATATATATATATATATATATATATATATATATATATATATATATATATATATAAGTTTATATAAATGTGTGATTTTCAGGTGTTGTTTAGCTGTATGTTATAGTGACATTTATATCTTAAAATTTCCATAGTACCGAGAACATCGGGGAGAAAGACAAGAAAAGACCATTAGCTTGTCACCAAAATGTCCACTTAAGCCAAGAAAAACGACCCCAGTGTGGCATGCCTAAATGTTCCAATGATATGGACATAAAGTCAAAAGAAACTCCCAAAGGACCGTCTCTATATATCTGTCTCTACATGTATATATATATATATATATATATATATATATATACTAACAGTGTTCTATTAGCCTGATGCTTAGAACTGATACACAGAATTTAAAACGAAAGTGTTCTGTTACACAGTTTTACTGAACATTTTCCTCGTAAATTATATATATATATTGTTCTCCTCATTATCCAGACCACTACAATTAAGAAAAATAAAACTTGACATTTCATCTCCTTGCTTTACTCTTGACTTTACCTTGAACCATCCTGACTGTATGCCTTCATCTAGTACTGTACAATCACTGTCCTCATAAAATATCTGGATAATTTCAACGATCTTTCTAAGGTCGTTAATTTGAGAATCACGTGTTAACTATGGTCAAAGGGTTAATTAAATCTAATGTCAGATGTATAATTAAAAACAACAATAAAAAATAATTTAAATGAATTATATCTTAAAACCTACAGGTCATGCCACCATTAAACTGAATTTGATATATAAAGACAGCTTTTTAATATGACTACGTGATATGATAGATGAGACCGGTAAACTCAGGATATATAAAGAAATTTGGTATCTATATTTTCCCAAGTGTTCAATTGAGTCAGCTGTGTAGACAGGAAAGGTATAGGTCATAGCAGGCTTGATATACTGCTGAAAAATGTAAAGATATGACAATGGACCGGGGAGTCGACAGGTTCATCAGAGATGTCAGGGCATAAAAACACCGCTGTCTGAGTGGATGTTCACTCTAATCCGCAATTTTCCAGCTGCTCAGGTTTATAAAATTCACCACTTGGTATGTAGACCAAGTCTTGCATTTTTTATCTAAGGTTTCGCCAGAGATAATGGACGATAGACTGCATTACTGTGGTTTTAAATTGGCTCCTTAAATATTGGAGAATTACTACCTCTTTATTATATATAATTTTATATATATATATATATATATATATATATATATATATATATATATATATGACATTACCAGATGGCGGCCCTAAACAAAAATGGATGACACTACACAGCTGACCCTGACCCAAACGACCTTACAACAAACAAAGACCCCGGCTACTGATATTCACAGGAACGAGCACCTTTAGACGTGTGGTACGAAATTAATTATTTATGAAATGCCTGAAGAAAACCTAGTTTAGTTTTTTTTCTAAACAACGTAGAAATGCTCTGGTCACCCATTGAGCATCGGTTTTTGCAAACATTGATGAGTATATACAACTGAAAAATATATATATATATACATATATATATATATACATACATATATATACGATTAGGGATATAGTTTAGTTTTTTTTCTAAACAACGTAGAAATGCTCTGGTCACCCATTGAGCATCGGTTTTTGCAAACATTGATGAGTATATACAACTGAAAAATATATATATATATACATATATATATATACATACATATATATACGATTAGGGATATATATATATATATATATATATATATATATATATATATATATATATATATACGATTAGGGGTAGATGGGGCCAAGGGCAGGACTTGAGATATAGCTGTTTTGTCATTACTATGATGGAGTGTTTTATGTGAACATATTATGCAATGCATGTTCGTACATGTATGAAGGTTAAACTGGTAATATGTGAATTCGTCTTTGGGGTCCCCGCGATTCATTGCGGAACTCTCGTGGTAGAACGTGTTAATGTGCGAGAAGAGCGTTTTTTTGGAAACCCCCATGCATAAGCTCCTTATGTTATAGGCATAAAAAAGGCACACGAGTCTCTAAAATCTTAATCAGTGAAATATAACTCATGATGATGTTACGGAAATGTGTGCTGATAAACAAATAGGTAATGCCTTCTGTTCGCCATGTTTTCTTAAGAACATCAACAAAAAATACAGAATATATCTAAAACCTTAACGAACTGGTTGATAACATTCTGCAAAACATTTACAGACGCTGCTTTCGTTAAACGTGATGATGAAATGGAAATTAAACCAGAAATAATCTGCCATAGACAGGGCGCCGTGCAGTAAACTTAGGGAGGATTAAAGGAAAAACGCTCGTACTCATGACGTCTGGACCATGTAAAACAAAACTCCACAAAGAAACCGAAGGTAGGCTATTAACGATTCGACTTCAAAACACCGAGTCTGCGAGTTTGCTAAGATTTTATCCTGACTGGGTTGAAGGAAAAATATTCTACAATTAACTGAGTGGATCCGCGCACCTGCCATCTGGCGTGGATTTGTCTGTGGGTCCGGTTTCCGCTCCTTTTTCGTCCACTGACGTCATTTGTAAAGGTCAGCGCATTCTTCTTGTCGCTATAAACCTGTGTCAACATTATTTTTGTCTACCGTATTTTTTTATTGCTAAATATTGTAATACCTGCAGATCTTCATGCCTCTAACAGTTATGATCTCTTAAAGAGGAAATCTGTGCGTTTGGTTTATATGCCGTTAGGAAACTACTGCAGAATGATTAGATATATTTATATAAGCTTTTATATGACACTCCACGCTTTGAAGCGGACAAGAGATCAAAGAGTTGTTGACCGAGTCCGCATTTGGCACGTTGCTTTACCCTGAAACATTGGCTTTCGCAAGCATCAGCTGCCCGTAGTCCATATTAGGGAGGTGTCAGCCCTATAAAATTATAAATTTAATTTGATATAATAATACAAATATATGATTATAATGAAAACGGTATAGTTTTGTTAAACAGGAAAAAGGAAAGAAACTTCATAAGATTATTCATTGACTGAAAGTTCTTATTCCATAAGAATAATAGTAATTGATTCAGCGAGCCGCTATGCCGTCTATTTTATGACGAATGGTCAAGGCATTTGGACCAATCAAGTGACTAGATTTTCCCACTTATTTAACGCGGCTGTCGGAGCACGTCTGGTGCTGGTCCGTAAGTTAACGTTGAGCGTTTCCGAGAGGGCATCTGGAATTAGAAAAAAAAGCCAAATAAACCTCTCCCGGAATTTGTGATAAAGCAAGATAATCCTCTCCCGTTTCTGCGGCACACATATTCTTGTTCTGATGTGTGTATTGTTTACATTTTGTTCGTTTGGATTTGTTTTCACCCCGAACACTGGCAGACCTGTTCATTAGTCGTGAAATAGACGGCAGAGTGGCTCGCTGGATCAAGGTCTGTGAAAGCGGACGTGGCTGCCACAGAACTGGTAGTATGTGGCTAATGATGTCATTTACGAAATTTTCGCCGGTTTCTAGAAGTCTTCTGTAACGTTCTTGTTATTTCTTACGGTCTATATCTTGGACGAAAAGATTTATTCTGGCGACACTATATACACAAGGAAACCCTCTCAACTAATCAAAAATGAAACCGTTTTATTTTTTCATTAAAAGTAGGAATTAAGTTTGTACTTTCGAACGTACAATTAATAAAAATACGTATTTAAGATGCTTGCTTACTAATGACAAGTGCGGCATTTTTATTCTGTATATAAAAAATTAATCACGGAGCCTTATCCAGAAAGGAATACAGAAACAATTGTAACCAAAAAAAATGTATTCCATCTTTAACGTATATTTTTTTGGTTTGTTTGTAACTGATTACGTACCAAGGTACATGGTGATAGGCGGCCTGAGCACCAGACATTAATTCATCACGCGGTAGCATTCTTTATCTAATCTACATATTGGACAGTAATACATACTGTATTGGATTTCAGGATCTTCTTGTGATTTCTCATGTTTCTAGACATTCTAGGCGTATTATGTGACAAATTAAGAGAGTATCAAAGTACATAATACGCTGGTTTTGATGACTCTAAAATCTACATCCTCATTTTGTGCCGTTTGCCATCTGCATCAAGTCTGCAACAAGGGCTCTGTTTCAACCTATATTCCTCAGTGATGATTGGTTTTGTTGTTTGTTTATTATTCTTGTCACAACTGTAAAAAAAAGTCCGGAACCATCTTTCATGAGACAACTAGTAAATTTTTATATCACTTTAAATATTACAATACACACTATGATTAATAAAAAAGCATGTGAAAGTTTCTAAAGTTTCCGGAAATTGCCAGTTCGTAGCACATTTAATCATCGTCGGTCACGTTTTTTTGCCTTTCACCACTTCTTCTAAGCATCCTTACATCCTCCGATTTAGAAAGTTCTGATACTCCAAACTGCAAAATTAGGTGTAAATTTTTAGCAGAAAAAAAGGTTACTTATCCCTCACGTAGAGCATTAATATCATTCAGAGAACTTGGGTCCCACAGGTTGTGTGCTATAAGAACGAAGGACTTAATTATATAGCTAGCTGTATACCCCATGGATAAGCCCTATTATAGACACATATGGATCGACATAGCTTTCATAGGTGCTACTAAGATACCTTAATAAATTGAAACCAACAAACACACACGAAAATCCATCGAGCAGCATTTCAGTTATTAGGTTCCCTAAAACAACAAAATTAACTGGGGCCCTTGACAGCCCCTATGAATCCTAGCTGAACGACCCCTGTTCCTACAAACACATTTGGTATTTTATATTAAATGTGTTATGTACCTTATTATACTATATGTGTGCATAAGATATGCGTGTACCATCCTAAGAGTAGACGGCTTCTTTATTTTGGTCTGGCTGATTTGGTTTTTTTTTGGGGGGGGGGATAGGTTTCCTTTAGATGTTAATACCATTAGGTGTGGCAGATAAATTCCTCTCCTACAACACACTGTAAAGATCAAACCTTCCACGTAGGTTGTGTATAGGGTCGATCTGACATAAGTGTCTGTCATAATATGTCAGAGTGACGTGCCATCCAATGCCGGGAACCACACCTTAAATCTCGATAAACAAATATTTTTGCCATTTTGGCAACACCTCAAGAACTTAATTACTGAGGAGTACATTTAAAACATTACGAAACGTTGAATATATTTAAGTATTTTATGACAACATAAAATCCACGTAGGTTGTGTATAGGGTCGATCTGACATAAGTGTCTGTCATAATATGTCAGAGTGACGTGCCATCCAATGCCGGGAACCACACCTTTAATCTCGATAAACAAATATTTTTGCCATTTTGGCAACACCTCAAGAACTTAATTACTAAGGAGTACATTTAAAACATTACGAAACGTTGAATATATTTAAGTATTTTATGACAACATCCACAGCGTAAGAACAGGGTCCCATTTTAAAATGATATATTGATAAATTCCTTTGAAACACTCTTCATTTTTTAACTAAGAATCTACTTCTCCAGAATTCCATTCCGGTTTCGGACTACATGAAAGAGCAGTGGCGTTTCCTCTTATCTTTTATCGTGGTGCTAACGAGGCCCGGTGTCCACTGCACCTTCGGGACCTGGGTATGTAGTACCACGGAGGAACCACCGAAAGGCGCACACGTCTGTGAGTGGAACACGGCCATATCCTACACGACCTTCCCATTAAGCCTACAGACCTGTTAACCCTTAGTGAGGGCCGATCATAAAAAAATTTTAAGCCTCGTCTGAGATCCGAACTCAAAATCTCCCGGCTTTGAGTTCTGTGCTCTTCCCCTAGACTACGTCAGAGTGTCTAATCTAGGACCCGGCAATACTACGAAAAGTCCCGCCAGAAACAACTCGCCCATATAGCTTCAGCGCTGTCCGTAAGCAAGGAAAGCAAGAAGCAACGCGACGTGCCGCATAAATTAATGTTCCCATTCAAGGCAATCAACGTAGCCATCAGCAGACCAAGTGCTCTGTGTAGGCCAGATCAAAGAACGACTTAATAAATAAATTGCCTCATTGCCCACAACACTGCATGAAAAGGGACTTAATTAAAGCTGCAGTGTGGACCTTGGCAGGACGGAGTCACTTTTGAATTAGATTAATACTGTACAAATAGACGTCGGGCTGGACGTCGGGTTTTTATCTTCATCCGGACGTCGTCAATGTCAGGTTACTGACAGTCAGTCCGCTGGGATTTTGTAAACGCTGACGGAAAGCCAAACGTGAGGCAGAACCAAGAAATAAGATCTCGGCACGCATATTACCAAAAACAAAATACTGGTAAATGATTGAATAATTTCTTACGATATAGGTGCAGGAACCTTATTTCCATATTGAATTTATAATACTGAGTCCCTGGGATGTTTTTCAGAATGTATAACTCTGCTTAATGATATATTGTCAGAGGATCCTCAGTGTAATACGACCACTGCGACTTGATACATAAACAACCCTTGTAATACGAACAGCCCGTTAATACGACCAGCTCGGTAATATGACCCCCGGTAATACGGTCACAACGCTAACACGATCGTCCGGGAAATTCTTACTTAAATTATAATATATCCCCCCCAACAATTATTAACCGTAAATACATGATTCATTTATTGGAAAAAGAAAAAGATATATATTATTCAATTTTCCTTGTATTTAATTACCAATGCGATCATCTCATTAATACGACCAACAAAACAATATGTCCACACGAATCATTCAGCCATCTTTTTAATATGATCGCCCAAATAATAGGTCTATACTTCGGTAATACGGCCGCTCCGGTAATACGACCAACTCGGTTAAACGAACACCCCTGAAATACGACCAATCCGGTTATATGACCCATCCGGTTATACGACTACCCAAGTAATATGAGCACCTAGATCTGATTATAAGACCCCCGCGATTATATACGGCCCTGTCGGCAATATGATCACCCATGAAATACGGCCGCCCTGGTAATAAGACCACCCCGGAAACACGACCAAACATGTCATACGATTTATCCCGGTTATTCGGATAACTGGGAAATACGAACCACCCAGTAATACGGCCATCACAGTGTAACGAACGCATCGATAATATGGTCACTACAGTAATATGACCGCCCCTTTAAAGCGATCACTTAAGATAATAAGACCGTTGCAATACAAAAGTCCACTATAAGAACACAACAACTAGTCTAGAAATAGGACAAGGTAATATGAGCTCCCCAGTATTATGATCAACCCGATAATATGACCATCCGATTATTCCGACCATCCAGCTTAAACGACCACAACACAATGAAGACTAATACACATGGGTGTGATTAGCCATATACATGATCAACGGTCAGATCCGTAATATCTTAATGTAAAACACATAAACACATATACAATTGATAACACTGAACCATCACGAATATTCATAATCCGAGTATTAATTAGAACCCCTTTCGTACAACAGAAATGATGCGAGAGTGTGTTAGTAATCTTCTTTAGTTAGCATCGGAGCTCTATGTATTCCTTGATTCTAACTAATAACAGGATCAATCGATGTGGATCTCAATAGTTTTCTCTTTGAAACTGGATTCAAAAGTAGTTAATTTGGGAAGTGCAGTAATTTTAAATGTTTCACAAAAAAAAGAGTATGATCTTCAAAAGATTTAATATACATGTATCAAGTACCTGCTCGAGATTCTTCTCCCTCTCATCATGATTGTACTTCTCCCTGTCATAATGTTTTTTACTTTTAGTGTTGATAAGAGAGAGAGAGAGAGAGAGAGAGAGAGAGCGATGTCCGAAATAATTAATTCGGGACTAGCCGACCATGCTAATTGACAAGTCTGCTATGTAGAACGTCATCAATAGTTCTCCCGCTAGAGACAGATATGTGAAATTATTCCCGACAGTGGCATAGGCCATGCAATCTCTGAGACGGGTTTGACCTAGCTGCACTGAGAATTAAACAATACTTATTCGTGCGGTTTGGCCCGCTGCTTTTATCACTGTCATGGCGGATGTCATTGTAAGCTTTAAACCGGTCACAAAACTTGACGTGTAACGTGTAACGACAGGAGGGCGTGACATATGTCAAAATATTTTGGCAAAATCCATGATAACTGCAGAGTGACGGCGATTTATCTTTAAAGGATGAGGGGAAGAGAGGGGGAGGGGATTTTTTTATAAACCAATGAATATTGAAATATCATGTTTCCAGTTTGAAATGCTAGGTGCACAACAACAGTCTGAAGGACATATAGTAAGCAGAAATTTGATGGCGTCACAGTCACATTGTTTTGATGCTATATTTGGCCAAATGGTTATAATTAGCACTATCCGAGTATAATCAGATGAAAAGAGACATAATAGGCTTCATTCACTTTTGACAATATTTATATTAATTTTATTTTCCCTGGAAAGCAGAGGGAGGTGACTACATTGATCATTCCCTGATGGAAAAATAGGGAGGGGGGTATATATCATGAAATTATTCATGATATCCTGATGTTTTCCGTATTACACACGGACAAGCAGTGTGGACGCAGAATTTGAAGAGCGTTTAATTGCAATCCAGTCGCTCATGCTAGAAAATACATATGATGCATTTATAATAGGGGAAGATCTTAAAGGGACCCAATCACCTATCTGACCTTTGTAAAGTAAAGGTAACCCCTTGGAGCTTTCATAAAAATAGGCCAGAAGACGTAGATATCACCACACACTTGTTACACACATATTACATTTATGTTTTATAACATGTGGGGGCCCGCCAAAATAATAAAAACAAATTCAACAAGGGCATCTGGAAGCAAGCCAGATAAGCCAGAGCTTTGCAAATGGAGTTTTGCAACAAGTGTCCTTTCTACCTCCTTATATATAACCTACTTTCATGTTACATGTTTTTTCCCATTTGTCAACATTGCTGTGTTTACAAACATGTTGTTGATAAACAGGTACCGAAATCCTTCACAAAGGGATTATAAGAACTTTTCGCAACCAAAATTACCCTTAGATCATTAACATATACACAGAGGAAGCTAGTAATCACATAAATTCTTTTTCAAAAGGTATGTGAATTGACACCTTTATATTGTTGTAGACAGAATGAGCGGAAATGCAAATATCTTAAATTATTTGCTGAAAACAATGACCTGGTGTTTGCATGGTGTTCCGATAAACGGTGGCCGAGGATACATATGAGAGCTATGGTGGTTCAGTGAGCTCCATTAATGACCATTTCTTAGTTTCTAGTTCTCTAACGGACCACATTGTACATGGATGCGTCGTGCATGAAATGACAAATTTGTCTGATCATAATCCTATTATTTTAAAATGGAAAATGATGGATTAAAAGATACACGCACAGTGATGACAGGCATTATCATTACAATATAAGCTGGAGTCGTGTCTAGGATAGAACAAAATATAAAAGCATAGTGAATACACGAATGAATCAGATGTATACCTGTTTCTGCAGTATATTGTCGAAATACAATGTGTCATAGACAATACTTGGACAAGTTTTATGATGATATCTGTAATAAACTGATTCACTCGGCAGAAGCAAGTATCCTTAAGTGCCAGCCTAAACGTCACTATTAAACATACTTAGGTAGATATGCACAAAAACTTGGCATCGTCTCTGTTTGGAGAATGGCCGTCCAAGTGAAGGCGTGGTCGCCGACATCAGGAAACTTACGCGTGCGAACTATCATAAATCTGTACGAAAGCGGATAAAACATGAGAAAAATCTTCGTTACAAACGGATGGCTGATAAGATATTGGAAAACAAATCCCGTCATTTATTGACAGAGGTGATTTAACTGAAACAAAGAGGTCCCGCAGGGGCACATGTGATTGACAATGCAAACAAGGCAGACGTCTTTGAAAATAAATATGAGACAATTTATAACTGTAACCCCAAATAAAGTTGAACTCGTTCGAAGAATAACATTTGGTTTATGCGATTCATCCGATACGGGGATAATGGTACAGGAAGCTATTGACATGCTGAAACATGGCAAATATCGGCATGGTCACAGATAACATCAAACATTCTCCTGTTATCTTTATTATTTTCAGGAATGCTTACGCATGGTCAGATGCCAGAGGATATAATAAGGTCTACTATTGTGCCGATTAAAAAAAAAATGGTAATCAGTGTTCTAGTAACAGTTATAGAGGAATATCGATTTGTAGTGCAATAACAAAACTGTTTGAAATAATAATCTATAAAAGGTTTCATGGCTATATGAAAACAAGAGATCCGAAGTTCGCCTTTTTAAAGCAGGGCATTCAACAACTATGTGTGCAACTGTTTTGAAGGAAGTGGCTATATTACAGTTCTAGGGGTAGCGATGTTTATTGTTGTATGGTAGATGCCACAAAGGCTTTTGATCGATTACAATTGGATAAATTGTTCAGTTATATTGAAAAGAGAATTTCCTCCTTGTGTCCTTCCAATTTTGCATGAAATGTTTACCAAACAGAGCATAACAGTGCCATAGATGAATTGCCATTCAGTCAGTTTTTCAGCAACAAACTGAGTGAGACAGGGAGGAGTGGTAAGCCCTTTTCTATTTATTATACATCTTAATGTTTATGTCAATGAGCTTAAAAGATTGAACAGGTTGCCATATCGTTCAGTTATTCTCAGGATGTCTGGCCTATGCGGACGATCTCAGGTTATTGAGCCCTTTGGTTTATGGTGTGACAGGGGTGATTTTTTTTGGAAAAGAAAAAAACGATGGCGTCAAATACAATGCTGCAGAGGCTGTTTGTATAAATTTTACGGGCAAGTCTAGGCGCCGTGATAACACTGAGCGTGAACCTGACCTCACCTTATGCGGAAAAAAACTCCCATGGCAGAATAGTGTAAGCTACCTGGGGATAGTCACCATTGGGGAGTTGGACGACAAGCATGATATTGAGACCAAATGTTGTGACTTTTATAGAAGAGTGTATGCCTTTTTGCGCCAATTTTGGAAAACTCCCAAGTGAAATCTTATGTTAGTTATTTAATGTTTACTGCACCTCGTGTTACGGGTCTCAGTGCTGGAATCTTAATTGTAAAGCCATTGACCACTTTTCAGTAGCGTGCAATAAAGGACTGAGGAGGATATGGCAGCTACCCAGGAATACTCATAGATATGTGGCGTATAGTATAAGTAAGAAGCCTGATCTAAGAATGCAGTTAGAGGTTCGCTTTATCAACATGTTAAGAAACATGTTGAAATCTAATAACAATTTATTGAAGTTTGCATCTACTCGTAATTGTTCGTAAATGTTCGAAATAAATATTAGAAATATTACGGATTTACCCCTATCCCCTGTTTTGACGCCCCTGGTACTGCCAATGACCATTAGTTTCAGAATGTGGGCTTTTCTGTAGTGAAAAGTTTTGTTTCATGAAATTTCCCTATTTTAAACATAACAATCAATTTTAAAAAGTTCAATATACTATGATTTGTACATTAACAGAGCAAGCCAAAATTTTAACATAACTGACTTACGGAGACTCGCATACTAGAATTATAGATTTCTGAAGTGCTGTTCGATTTTAAAGAAAAAAAACATATAAATATGATTTGATATAGATATTATACAATAAATCACAAAATATTACTAGAAAAACCTTCATAATCGGTTACAGATAGTAAAATATAATTATAATAATAATCATTATTTATTTGTGAATTTAGATGTCCCTCAGGGTACGTTACTTGGACAAATTATGTTTTTAATATACATAAATGATCTTCCAGCTGTGCTATATACTGATGGTATTGCGATGTACGCAGATGATGTCACTGTGTTTTTCCATGGATTTTTTAAAAATTAACTACATGTATTTGAAAAAGTCTTCAATATTTGCTTTGCCAAAAGTCTGGAATCGTTTATTCATTGAATCTAGATCAGCCACATCATGTGTTCCTTTCAAGAAACGAATTACACGAGACATTTTAGAAAATTTATTGCAATATGCATGACATATGGTACAGTTGCATGTTCTTGTGTTGGCGTGTTGCATTTTTTTACTTAGCATTCGTTGATCATATAACAATAATAATTAACTTGATTCCATGTGGCTTATTCAGATCATTGCTATGGCCAAGTTTATCTATGTTACAGAATACTGTATTATAATTGCTTCGTACCTCACACATTTAACCCTGCTTGCTTATATCAATATAAATATATAATTTCTAAATATACTTGTATGTTTTATAGTTCACATAATTTTAATGTTCATGGTAATACTCTTAGTGATCATATATGAATGTATTGTGTTGATATTTTAGTTAATATATATTTTTATTTGTAAATGGTAGAGGACAGCTAGGTAGACCCAGTATAAATATAATGTATGCGTATACCTAAATAATCAAACATCAAATAAATCTGAGTTTACAAACATAACACTTGCAAGTAGTTTACTGGCATAAGTGTTAACAGAAAGGGGGATTGGGGCGCTGTCCTTGAAGAAGTTTCGTGTTGTGTTTTTCTCGTCCTGATCGAACTCTGTCAGGTTTCGCTCTCCCAGCTTCTAGAAACCACTCTTGCAACTGCCATTCTCGTCCACTAAACCCCGGTTGACGGAGGTCAAAACGGGTACGACTCCGCTAGTTATTTACAAAAAGAAGATTTAGACGAATCCCCATACCGCCAAATGCTTTTCGTTACAATAAGAAGATTCAGATGAATTCCCATACAGCCTAATGCTTTCCGTTACAATAGAAAGATTAAGACGAATTTCTATACAGCCTTATGCTTTCCGTTACAATAAGAAGGTTCAGATGAATTCCCATACAGCCTTATGCTTTCCGTTACAGTAAGAAGATTCATATGAATTCCCATACAGCCTTATGCTTTCCGTTACAATAAGAAGGTTCAGATGAATTCCCATACAGCCTTATGGTTTCCGTTACAATAGAAAGATTCAGATGAATTCCCATACAGCCTTATGCTTTCCGTTACAATAGAAAGATTCAGATAAATTCCCATACAGCCTTATGCTTTCCGTTACAATATTAAGATTCAGATGAATTCCCATACAGCCTTATGCTTTCCGTTACAATAGAAAGATTCAGATGAATTCCCATACAGTCTAATGCTTTCCGTTACAATAGAAAGATTCAGATGACTTCCCATACAGCCTTAAGCTTTCCGTTTCAATAAGAAGATTCAGACGAATTCCCATACAGCCCTATGCTTTCCGTTACAATAAGAAGGTTCAGATGAATTCCCATACAGCCTTATGGTTTCCGTTACAATAAGAAGATTCAGATGAATTCCCATACTGCCTTATGCTTTCCGTTACAATAAGAAGATTCAGACGAATTTCCATACAGCCAAATGCTTTTCGTTACAATAGGAAGATAACGACGAATTTCTATACAGCCTTATGCTTTCCGTTACAATAAGAAGATTCAGACGAATTTCCGTACAGCCTTTTGCTTTCCGTTTCAATAGGAAGTATCGGACGAATTCCAATGCACATAATGCTTTCCGTTACAATATGAAGTTTCAGAGGAATTTCCATACGGCTTCATGCTTTCCGTTCAATAGGGAGATTCAGACGAATTCCCATACAGCCTTATGCTTTCCGTTACAATAAGAAGATTCAGATGAATTCCCATACAGCCTAATGCTTTCCGTTACAATAGAAAGATTAAGACGAATTTCCATTCGGCTTCATGCTTTCCGTTCAATAAGGAGATTCAGACGAATTTCCCTGCACCCTTACGGTTTCCGTTATAATAGGAAGATTCGGACGAATTCAAATACACATTATGCTTTCCGTTACAATATGAAGTTTCAAACGAATTTACATGCGGCTTCATGCTTTCCGTTCAATAGGGAGATTAAGACGAATTCCCATACAGTTAATGCTATCCGTTACAAATAGAAGATTCAGATGAATTCCCATATTGCCTTATGCTTTCCGTTACAATAAGAAGATTCAGACAAATTTCCGTACAGCCTTATGCTTTTTGTTTAAATAAGAAGTTTCGGACGAATTCCAATACACATAATGCTTTACGTTACAAAATGAAGTTTCAAAGGAATTTCCATACGGCTTCATGCATTCCGTTCTATAGGGAGATTCAGACGAATTCCCATACAGCCTTATTCTTTCCGTTACAATAAAAAGATTAAGACGAATTTCTATACAGCTTTATGCTTTCCGTTACAATAAGAAGGTTCAGATGAATTCCCATACAGCCTTATGCTTTCCGTTACAATAAGAAGATTCAGATGAATTCCCACGCAGCCTTATGCTTTCCGTTACAATAAGAAGATTCAGATGAATTCCCATACAGCCTAATGCTTTCCGTTATAATATTAAGATTCAGATGAATTCCCATACAGCCTTATGCTTTCCGTTATAATAGGAAGATTCAGATGAATTCCCATACAGCATTATGCTTTTCGTTACAATAGAAAGATTGAGATGAATTTCCATACAGCCTTATGCTTTCCGTTATAATAGGAAGATTCAGATGAATTCCCATACAGCCTTATGCTTTCCGTTACAATAGAAAGATTCAGATGAATTCCCATACAGCCTTATGCTTTCCGTTACAATAAGAAGGTTCAGATGAATTCCCATACAGCCTTATGCTTTCCGTTACAATAGAAAGATTTAGATGAATTCCCATACAGCTTTATGCTTTCCGTTACAATAAGAAAATTCAGATGAGTTCCCATACAGCCTAATGCTTTCCGTTACAATGGAAAGATTCAGATGAATTCCCATACAGCCTTATGCTTTCCGTTACAATAAGAAGGTTCAGATGAATTCCCATACAGCTTTATGCTTTCCGTTACAATAGAATGATTCAGATGAATTCCCATACAGCTTTATGCTTTCCGTTACAATAGAATGATTCAGATGAATTCCCATACAGCCTTATGCTTTCCGTTACAATAGAAAGATTCCGATGAATTCCCAAACAGCCTTATGCTTTCCGTTACAATAAGAAGATTCAGATGAATTCCCATACAGCCTTATGCTTTCCGTTACAATAAGAAGGTTCAGATGAATTCCCATACAGCTTTATGCTTTCCGTTACAATAGTAAGATTCAGATGAATTCCCACACAGCCTTATGCTTTCCGTTACAATAAGAAGGTTCAGATGAATTCCCATACAGCCTTATGCTTTCCGTTACAATAGAAAGATTCAGATGAATTCCCATACAGCCTAAAGCTTTCCGTTACAATAGAAAGATTCAGATGAATTCCCATACAGCCTTATGCTTTCCGTTACAATAAGAAGTTTCAGATGAATTCCTATACAGCCTTATGCTTTCCGTTACAATAAGAAGGTTCAGATGAATTCCCATACAGCCTTATGCTTTCCGTTACAATAAAGAAGATTCAGATGAATTCCCATACTACCTTATGCTTTCCGTTACAATAAGAAGATTCAGACGAATTTCCATACAGCCATATGCTTTTCGTTACAATAGGAAGATTACGACGAATTTCTGTACAGCCTTATGCTTTCCGTTTCAATAGGAAGTTTCAGACGAATTCCAATACATATAATGCTTTCCGTTACAATATGAAGTTTCAGACGAATTTCCATTCGGCTTCATGCTTTCCGTTCAATAAGGAGATTCAGACGAATTCCCCTACAGCCTTATGCTTTCCGTTATAATAAAAAAAGATTCAGATGAATTCCCATACTGCCTTATGCTTTCCGTTACAATAAGAAGATTCAGACGAATTTCCATACAGCCAAATGCTTTTCATTACAATAGGAAGATTACGACGAATTTCCATACAGCCTTATTCTTTCCGTTACAATAAGAAGATTCAGACGAATTTCCGTACAGCCTTATGCTTTCCATTTCAATAGGAAGTTTCGGACGAATTCCAATACACATAATGCTTTCCGTTACAATATGAAGTTTCAGACGAATTTCCATTCGGCATCATACTTTCAGTTCAATAGGGAGATTCAGACGAATTCCCATACAGCCTTATGCTTTCCGTTATAATAAAAAGATTCAGATGAATTCCCATACTGCCTTATGCTTTCCGTTACAATAAGAAGATTCAGACGAATTTCCATACAGCCAAATGCTTTTTGTTACAATAGGAAGATTTCGACGAATTTCCATACAGCCTTATGCTTTCCGTTACAATAAGAAGATTCAGACGAATTTCCGTACACCCTTACGGTTTCCGTTATTATAGGAAGATTCGGACCAATTCCAATACACTGTATGCTTTCCGTTAGAATATGAAGTTTCAGACGAATTTCCATACGACTTCATGCTTTCCGTTCAATAGGGAGATTCAGACGAATTCCCATACAGCCTTATGCTTTCCGTTACAAAACGAAGATTCAGATGAATTCCCATATTGCCTTATGCTTTCCGTTACAATAAGAAGATTCAGACGAATTTCCATACAGCCAAATGCTTTTCGTTACAATAGGAAGATTACGACGAATTTCCATACAGCCTTATGCTTTCCGTTACAATAAGAAGTTTCAGACGAATTTCCGTACAACCTTACGGTTTCCGTTATAACGGGAAGATTCGGACGAATTCCAATACACATTATGCTTTCCGTTACAATATGAAGTTTCAGACGAATTTCCATACGGCTTCATGCTTTCCGTTCAATAGGGAGATTCAGACGAATTTCCATACAGCCTTATGCTTTCCGTAACAAAGCATCCCCTCTTCCGTGGCACTTATTCACCACAATGTGTTTTACATTGATGGAGGACACGTGTACAGCATGTTAAAACAAACCTATAATGCACATGCAACTTTTCAAAGTTCTTTTTTTAATTTTTGTACTAATAAGAAGGTTTATTCTGCACTCTCACTCTCTCTTGGACTACATATCAAAATGACTCCGACTCGAAGTAGGGGTACTTAAACTCAAACATAAACGACTCTGGTTTGGACTAGGATTCTAGTGGAATGGACTTTGATGGTCTGGAATCGACTACATCACCGATGTATTGTCTTTCGCCATCCATTCATTTTGCCTGAATACAAAAGTGAATGGAGTTCTTTTTCACCTGTTTTACATATTCTAACATTTTTTAACTTCAGTTGGTTGATACATACACTCAAAGATATGTCTGTTTACTATGGCAAGACCAGGAAACCTGAGGTATGATATTGCGTTTGCTAGAAAATGTACAAATACTTAAAAAAGATAAGCTTGTTATGAACCACAAATTAATAAGGTTTCTTTTTACTGTTCGTTGCCACCTTCATTTATGATAGTCTTTCATGACTCTATGTTTATTTGCGTAGCATTGATTTTGCCCAGAGAATGTTATTTTCAGGGCTTGACTCTGTATTTAATGTGTCCCTAATTTTTTATAAATTTGTTTGGTGGAGATAACCGCCTGCATTTTTATGCTCTCTTATCTCATTCTTTACCTGAGTATATACATCTGCAGAGTTCCAGTTTGGCTTGGGATTACGTGACAGGGCGGTACCACTCACTTCCTGTTATATTTTTTATCCTTTTGTCACCCAGGCCCGGTGTCTACCGCAGCTGGGTAGGTAATCATTCCCACTGCTGGGTCATAACGCCGAAGACCTTGTCATGCTTAGTAAAAGAGGGGACAACTTAAATGGATAACATATTGATATATACTGTTTTATATATCATACAATAGCGATATATTGATATAATTAAGGCTTCCTCACAGGAAGGTGAGGCTTAATCGCGTTTGTGGAGTTTATTTCTATATCCATATTTCTTGACCTACTTAGAGACCCCCCGAGTGCAAAATCATCTATTTAAAAAGAAATACATTTTTTTTCTTCTGCTATCAACAGATCTCTAGGGTAATAAAAAAAGTATGGTTCTCAGGCACTTTTATTCAGAGATCAGTGCGGGCTGTTATTGCCTTTTTTTGTGTGTGTTTCGATAAAAATGTTATATGATCAGGGAAAAGAATGATTTTAACATAATATTTCTCTAAACAGGTAAAGGCACTATATAGTAAAGGAAAACTTATCAAAATTGTTTTTTTTGTCTTCTTGAAAGATGAAAATCGAATTAATGATTTTTTATGCGGTGGGTGGGGGTGGGGGTAATACAGTCAAGGCAAAAATGACTATATATATGCAATCGCCCAGCGATCACTGAAAGCACCCCCCCCCCCTCCACACCCCCCCCCCCCCCCCAAACCACCCACCCACAAACGGGCCAACAACTGGGCGATAATGGGGAACCGGCTTTAAAGTCTACGGCCTAGAAAACAAGTTTAAGGTCAAAATAAATATCAGGTGCAAGTTTGTGAGCTAGGACTTACATTGTGCCCAGGTTTCAGCTTTTGAATATCAGCCATACTGAGCCCGAGCGCAAACAGAATGGCAAGAAAATGGCAGAAGAAAGAGACAAAATTGATTTGTCCATCCACCAAAAATGTTTACCCAAATATGAATATAGAAATAAACTCCTGTACGCCTCAACGCCCTCTGTTGGGAGCCTTAAAAGCAGACATGGAAGAAGTAATGAGGGCCAGTGATTACGATCACTTTAAATTTCCATTGGTTCAAGATTTATCAGATATATTCATAATTTGATCCGATCAATCTTTTCCCCTGCTTTTGATGTTTGAGCATATGTAAAAATTCTACAGTCCTTCCTAGCTGACTTGTGTAACTGCCCCGTGCATCTAAATTTTACTATTTCTCGCCTATATTTTATATATAATTCATATACATTAATCAATGCATGTTCAAAATCTTATGCAGGGCTTGGTGCATGAGAGTAAGGAACACACAGTTTGTTGATTATATAATATGAGCAATACAATAAAATAAAGCTGTGCAATTCTCATAAAACAGAAGTGAGCAAACGTTGAAAATATTAATTTTAATCAAATAATCCCTTCAAACATAACTTGGATAAGTCGTAGAATATATTTATCCATATTTTACTAGGAAATACCAAACTTCTAACGTATGCGAATTGAAAATATGGGATGCCGCAAATATATTACGTTCATAATTGTTACCTTTTGCTATCAAATATAGATTACAATGGAGGTGTTGAGAAAGACCTGACCCAGCTTCCGGATAAAGAATGAAGTGACTGAACAGATTTGTTTCTAATGCAAAACTGCGCGTCTGACAATAGTCCATAGTAGGAATCTAATGCCAATCTATGTCAGTTCCCGACGCCAAGCAGATGGGACAAATCATGGTTACAGAAAATAATTGATAACTCCACGAAGAACAGGTGAGGTCCTGCTAGATTATATCATTCATTGGAGCAAGATGTTTTGTCGTAAAAAAATGGTAATGTATGTGTTTATGAAATAAGTTTTTATTGAGGAGGTACAAATGCTCTTTGAATGTGTACGGAAATTAATGTATCTGGCTTTCGAAGAGGGAGTTATAATAATAATAATGATAATAATAATAATAGTAATAATAATAAAATTATAATAATAAAAATAATAATAAATAATAAATAATAATAATAATAATAATAATAATAATAATAATAATAATAATAATAAGGATGATGACATTCAAAATTTGAATGACGATAATAAGAATTAAATTTGTTATATTACTAACATTACTATTAATACAATTTATTTAGTTCTAATCGTTATCATAAATTTATTTCTTTGACATAATGGACTATTTAACTTGCTAAACGTATAAACTATTCTGTCCAACCTCGACAATCGCAACTACTTCCATATAAAACTCCCCACTTGTTTGTTCTGAGGAAATTCTGAAGTACATATAGGTAATAAACTCTTCGTCGAAATCTCTTTATATATGCCAAGACTGTTATTCTCAAACTGTAAGTACGTCACAAGGCTATGCTGGATACAACACAGTTTAATGAATGAATAGGCGGCAGCAATCAAGGTAGGTATGGCTTCAGCTGACCGATCACAATGCCACGCCTAAAAGTCAATCAACAATCACACATTTTGTTACGGAACCGAATATCAACAGATCACATAGTCGTGACGAACATAAATTTCGTAACGGAGATAAAAAAAAATCCGATTCTGTAACACTAGGTGGCGTGAAATGTCTAGGGGAATGAATAAAAAAGTCAGTGTTTTTTTGTTAACAAATAATTATAATTTATTCTTAAAATAATCCTGATATTACAATACACTTAATCAATACAATTACACACTATAACAACAGTAAAACAGTTAATCAATACAAGTGTATAAATAAAGTGTACAGTACCTTGATATCACCAATGTCGCAGCGACATCAAGTCCTTAATAACGTACAACCCAGATGAACAGTTCACATAAATCTTTTCAGAGAATAACAGTCCAGTGCATTCACAAAATCAATCCGTAATCCAAAAGTGAAGTTCTTGTTATAATCCCGAAAGCAAACTGAAGACTATATGAGATCCGTCACAAATTTAGAAGAAAATCTATGATTGCCGCACTTATCGGAAAAGGTCAACAACTGACTTACAAGCTTCTGTGTCCGCTGGAATATTTTTCTCCTCTCCCTCTCGGCACTAAAACACAGCCCCCTATTTATAACTTCTCACCCCAAGCCGGGAACTTTCCAATTCCCGAACAATCCAAAAAATCTAACACGATACACAGTACAGGAAACATCGAGAACAACATCGCTGTGGTTCTACATATCAGGGTTCGCGCTTGTGCCGGTCCGGCTCGGCCAGGCGAGAATACCCCAGACTAGCATGACCGCTGTTACACGTCAGACCCCACGCGTGGGTCGGGCTATGCCGTCACGGCAACGGCCAATGCTAGCGCTGCACATACACATACAATAAAAGAGACATCCGTAACAATTTGTGGCCGAACAATTAGCAATTGAATATGTTGTTTCTCCCTCGATATACACAAGTTAGATATACCACATTCCAAATGGGCAGATATTGTTGGTATATTGGGCTTGATTCTGAACTTGGCAGTTGTTATGTCTCGCTCACTTTTTATCCACTTCGAAACAACATATGTTTTGTACCCCTTGTTTTTTAAGGAAATCGAACATGTAAGTTTTACATTTCAAGATAATTCCGTCATTCAGTAATAAGTATTTTATTATTATTATAAATATTTGTCTTTAGTTAAGAAAATTTAGAATACTGCATGTGTCGGTGGCCTCGTTAAAATATAATCAATGTTAGCCAACGTGTTTAAATGTTTTAATCAAATGTAAATTGTACATCATTTGTATATTAACATTTTTATATAATTTTTTACGGAACCTAATAACAACAGATCACGTATTCGTGATCCGCACAAATTTTATTACGGAGATAAAAAAAATCAGATTTTGTAACACTAGGCAGCGTGAAATGTCTAGGGGAATGAACAAAGAAGTCAGTGGTTTTTTTTGTGTTAATAAAAAACTATAATCTATTCCTAGAACAATCCTTACATTACAATACACTAAATCAATACAATTACACAGTATAACAATAAAAATGTACAGTACCAGAGTGTCCGGATCCTAGGCTTTGATTTCTGGATACAACCACTGTCACAGCTCAACAAGAGTCTTTTTACATAAATAATCCACGTAAATAGTAATAATCCAAAGGCAAACTGGAGACAGTCCGCATTAAATCTGTATTAAGTCCGTCAAATATCTGACACCACTGCAATTATCGGTAAGGTCCCAAACTGATGAGAAAGTAACACTCTTAGTGCTCTCTGGTATTTTCCTCTCTGCCGTCTTCAAACACAGCCCATAATTTATAGCTTCTCATCCAAAAATTCTGGACATGGAAAATTCAAAAGAACAATACACACGCACATTAACAGACCTGAAACACCTAGAACAAAGAACGCTGTGTCTCTACGCTTCAGACCCCACACGCTAGCCAGCGCCCAACAAGCGAGGTTCCCATAGTAACGAACCATGACTGCGCTACACGAATCAGAATGTTAACAGACACATGTAACACCCCTGCGCACAACAAAACAGACACCTGTAACTAATGAAAACAATGTGGCTGGAGTGAAGAAAATCATAATGTTCTGGAAAATTGTTTTTGTCTTGTTGGTAATAAGTGGGGTTTCCTTATTTCAGGGGCATGCTGTCGGCGGGCCTTTGGAATTTCCCCCTCACATATTTCCCCCAGGAAATAAGGCCCATTGTAAAGTAAATCAAAATTCTGTTTTATTTCTGAATATAAAAGTGAAATAATTATGACGTTGATAACATGCGTTTATTTCCAGGTGCATATGAAATGGCCTAATACGTGAACGAACTAAAATATTATTTGCATAAGTATGGATAATTTAAACCCCTTAAATATTAGTTTATTGTATTTTTGAAAAATAAACAAGATACAGGAGTAGATATATCCGCAGGAAACTGAATAATGTATTGTCAGTCAATAATATGAATAGCGACAAAGCTAAACACAAGAAGTGTAATGAAAATATTAAACATACAGCGTAATATCTACTTTGCTTGATCTTGCACGCGCCATTTTCGTATTAATGGAAAAACAGGATAAACCTGAAAGGAATAAAGAATAGTAATCCGATATAACATTGTCAGAGCAGAACCGCCAGGTTTCACTCAAGAACAAAAGTGTACATCTAGACAATAAGCCATTCATTAAGCTCCACATAGAAGCAGTGTTGGTAATAAAACTAATGGGAAAGCACATAAATGGACACTAAAGGAGTGTTACGTAACCATTTCAATAGGAAATAGTTAGGTAACCTGGCTATCCGGCAGCACTGGATATCCAAGACTATTGAAGTATAGAAATTACTCAAATTATAAGATGCTTGCATCAAATAAAAATTAATAGAAAAAATGAAGAGAGCGCGTTTATGGCAGAGCAAATCTATTAAATTGAAAGATTTAATTTCAATGGCTTCATCAAAAAGAATAAAGTTAACTTGTCAGATTGTTATAGGGATGTTGACTGGCCTTGAGTGATGACAGGGATGTTAAGGTTAACGCCGGCAAGTTTTAATAAATTATATGGGCAGATGATACTTCAACTTAAAAGAATCCATAACAATTGCAGATTATGTATCTAAGAGTCGAGAGACCCATGAAAATAATGGTTGTCTATAATATTCCGGATACACACATACAGTGGCGCCAATTTTTCTTCCAGGGTGGGGGATGACTTTGTATGTATTTATGTATATATATATATATATATATACACACGTATATATATATATATATATATATATATATATATACAGAATTTACAACGAAAATGTTCAGTTTTCGTTGTAAATTCTGTGTATCAGCTCTTAGCATCAGGCTAATGGAGCACTGTTAGATTCGTTCTGCACCTATATACTTCTAGTATATATATATATGCCATTATATAATTACAATATATATATACTCAATCATATTTCAAATAATATTATTCTCTTAAAAGTGGGGGGGATGATTATATTGAGCATCCCCCCCCCCTTGCCAAAAAGTGGGGGGGGGTATCTATACCCCCATCCCCCTTATATTGACGCCCCTGCAAACATAATAATTATGTACGAGGAGACTAAGTTTGTTCCACTTGTTTGGCTTAGACACAGTTGCAGTCACATTCTAGGATTTCTACAACGAAAAAATACAACACCCGAATTTGGTTGAAAATCATTAAAAGATCTGTCCAAATTTAGAATCATTGTTATCGAAATGCCGAAAATTATCATACTGCCTGTCCCATTGTAAGCATCTGTCTAAGGACACGGAGAGTTGCGGGCTACTAAATTTTGGCGGTGCTAAATTTCATCCGTTTCCTTAATTAATATGGTGGGCTACTGAATGAGTGACTAGCCTAAGATGGCTGAGGCTTGTCAGATGTGCCTACTTGCCCAGCTGTTCGGCAAGTGACCTCCCTCAGTGGTGTCAATTTTTCTTCAAGGGTGGAGGGAAGACTTTGTATATATATATAGACACACTCAAATATATATATATATATATATATTTCATTGTCTGTGAGTGACATATTCAACTATATATATATATAATTATATATATATAAACTTAATCATATTTCAAATAATTATAATGTTTAAGAAAATAAGTTATTTTTTAATTCTAATTAAGCAAGGTTTAGATATATCATTTTTAGTAAATAGATCCAAAGTCTTTAATTCTATTTATTAATATATTTCATTTGCAATATTATAATATTGTTCTCTGAAAAGTGTGTGGGGGGGGGGGATTACAAAGACCGTACGCCCCTGTCCCCCACCCCCTCCCTCGACCAACAGGATAGCCTACTTTATCTTGGGGGTGTTAGTGGGTTAATCCACTTATAGTGAAGGAGGGGGGTATATTTGTACATAAATATGGAATATCCTACAATATGAGATTTTCATAGACATTTTCCTTCGCATCAGTGACATCTTTTGAGGACGACTGTTAAATTAAAAGATCTTCATATCAATCAAGAAAGATCGTGCTTGTCATATCTCAAACGAAACAAGATTTGGTCAGGCCGAGCAAGATAAGTCTAGTGTAAATGGGGTATTTTAGGGTCGCTGGATTCGAACACAGCACAGTCGCGTCCAATGCAAAAAGGCATATCAAAGAAGCTGATTTGTCAAGGGGCATATCTTGGTATTAGTTGAACACATCAGTAAATGTCGGTGAAGTTTTTTTTTACTTTTTATATCTTTTTAAGTATTCATTGATTCATTATCAAATAGCCACTACGAAACTGTAGTGGTTGATTACTATAAATAAAACGAATGGTTCTTACAGCTTTTCTGGATAAAGTTGTAAGCCTTGTTTAATCACCATATTAATGTTTTATTTGTTATATCATAATTACTCACCTCCCGTGTTTGCACTGCAGTCGATCCGCTGCGTCTCCGGGTCACACGACCCGGGCTCTCACAGAGCAAATGTTTGTATTCAGACCATTGAGAGCGTAGTAAAATATGCCACACACCGCCCTTGTTGGTTTGATTTTTGGTCCTGTGCGAGCCCTGGTGTTGAGAACCCGAAAAACACGCTAAACAAAGCAGCGGTTTAAACGAAGGATATCTGGAATTACTGCCGTGGGTAACCGCTGCGTGAGGAGCAGCTTAATGCGAGACACTTGTTTTTTATATAATTTAAAATAATTATGAATTCATAGCTAACGACAAGAAATCAGATGGCGATAACCTAAATTTGATTTTATTAAATCCAATAAAGTATTAATGAACATTAAAAAATAATTATATATTTTATAATCATCTTAATCACCACGACATGAATGTTTTTGTATATAATATTCTGTATCAAAAAGAAAAGGAAATAAATCTTAATAGCAACACATGGTATTGATTTCAAATGTATCATGGGTCCAACCTAAGACAGCGTTCAATCTAAACAACTTAGTCTGTCGTCCCGTCATTGAAGACGTCTACATTCTAGGACAAGATACTTTCGGTTAATTTACAGACCACAAATAAAGCCACTAAGGGGACAGCTCGTTTGTAGGCGCCTAGCAGGACAAGCTGTTGGTCAGCCTTTGTTTGTCTTGTGAATGTCTGGAGCCTGTGCCGGTGATGACAGCCTGGGGATATATGAGAGGAGAATACCATCACCGCCGTCTGCTGGCTATGCGAGACTGGCTTAGTTATCCATAAAAAACGCACAGCAGACGAGAGCTTATATCAAATTGTCTCTGTTACTGCTGCATATGTGATAGACTGGCGCCCGTCGTTAATACCGTTGTCTCTTACTTAATGAAACACTAGCCCGGGTTTTCCTTATTTACCAGCATGACTGTTTGTATACGGATAACCACAAGGCATCCCTTATGACGGTTCATCCATTATTTATTCACCAGACAGTCTCTGTACTTGTCTTGGATTTCGTGAAAAAAAAACCCAGACAATATACATGTTTATCCAGAATTTACTGTCCGCCTTCGTCGTTTGAACAGAAAACAAATCTAGATGCTTATATTGGGATGTAAGTGTATACTGATTCCATTAATCCGGTCAATGAAGGGGTTGTCTTAAAAAAGAAGTGATGACACTTATTTTTCTACAATATGGATGTAGACCTCAAAGATTCATCGTTATACAATTTACTTAAATATTTATTTCCGAAAAAAAATTGTTACATAAAAAAATTGTTACTGGGCTGTCAAATTTTGATTTTTTATCCGATAGAGTTTATTTATTTCATGTATATAATTAGGCCTATACAAATGTAGATATGCTTTACTGTGCTAGAAATGTAATGATTAACGCAACAATCAAAACAATATACGTACAAATGTTTTCATCGGGGACAACAGTGGATGTTGATCTTTCTGAACGGTACATTTTACCGTAAGTACATGGCGACTGGGAAATGATCCTTCGTCTGTTTACATCAGCGATATGTGTGGATTTGGCAAACATGGTTTAAATATGACAGAATGTAAATCAAGAAAACAAGAGTTGTAGGTGAAGTTGTAGCCAATACCGTATTAAAACCGACACGATTAAATGTGTATGTACAAGTTTATGAAAATTACATGGGTTTATTCATTTTGTTGTTAAAAGTACATTCATTTATCTGTCATAGACCGAGTCATCGATAATCTTATTGGTAACTCCTGTATTGATATATCGTTATATCAGCCGAGTGGTGCTATGTCTCTGCAAGGACTGTTTGTAGCTACTGAGCTTTTATTACTCGCAACAATCCATTCAAGTTCATGACTGACTAACTTCCGCCTAGCATCCGTGTTTAATTTACACTTTCAACCCCTTCTTATTTGTAAGTTACATTTTAAGAAGCACAGCTGGGTCCCAGTTTTAATGTACACTCAACAAGTGTGCGGTCCGTTATGAAAAATGACCTGTGGGGGACAGAGGAAGAAATCGAAGCAGGGACCTGACACAGTTATCAAACATGCCCACACGAAGTATTTTTAGAAGATTCATTAAACTACCGGAGCGGTAACAGCGCGGCGGGCACTTTTACTTACGGTCTATATATTTCGTGTACATCGCACTGTGGCGTCATGACTTGTAAGCGCCCCCGGGTCATAGCAAATGGAAAGCATGTCCGGCGTGCTAAGAGCATAGCAGAGGACCCGGAAACCCTCCCGGGCTGGCTCAAATAGCAGCGGAAGCAAAATGTCATGCTGAGAGCTTCCTTATTTTTTCCTCATTTGTTTCATTGGTAATTATTGAGACCAAAATCATTTTGGTCAACAACGTCGTCCAAAATGGATGATACTAAAAGATTGGCCTTTACTTTTTAGTTCAACCGACTATAAGTCAGGGTCCTCGTCCGTCCATCCGTCCATCCGTTGAAAGTGCACGTTTTGAAACCGTTGCAACTTTGAATCTGAATTCGGCATACAGTTAGATGTCCCCTGAATCTCCTTCATTACCGAAAATTGACTCACTACGACTTCGTTCATTTGATATATTAAGGAAAAACCTCAATTTTCGATAAGAAAGTCATTGTCACACTTCAAGACTGCATAATATCAAAACCACTGACCTGATATTAATCATTTTTAATTTATCTATTCCTCTATATATTTCCTATGTACATACCCGAAATTAGTTCAATCTTTGAATTTTTGAAGTGATGGGCCCCCACATAATGCTCTTTGTAAAAAAACAGGAAATATATGTACTCCCTTAACTTGAGAATTGCTGAAGCTATAGACTTTTTTTCAGGAATATAACATTATTTAATCAAGATGCATCAAGATGAATTTTTCAAATTTTTTATTAGCATAAATATTAAAATCAGTACCTTAAATTTTGCCCAGATTTGACCACGGCACGTTTTTTTCTGTAACTGCTGTGGATTTAATTTTCACAGCATGTTTTCATAAGCATTTGATCTGTTAACATCTGAGATTTAAAACATTTGATAAAAAATTGTAGATTTTATACAAGTTTTCAAACATCATTTCAAGTATTGTTTACGTCAACCTAGTTTTACTTGTTTCCCCAGCTTACCCGGCCAGTTCTCAGCTCCCAAAATTTGGCATACAGTTAGATGTTCCCTAAATTACCTACCATGCAAAAAATTTGGATACTAGGACATAATTCCTTTGAGATATTAAGAAAAACTGATATTTTCCATTAAAACTCCATTGTTACACTTCAAAACTGCCTAAGTACTGATCTGTCTTTGATCATATATAATATACATATTCTTCTATACATTCGCCATGCAAATGCAAGAAATGATGTCAGTATTGCGTAACTGTTTTATGTCCTGGGACCGAACATAATGCAAAAAATGTATTCACTCCCATAACATGAGAATTGCTGAAGTTAGAGATTTTTTTTGTCGAGACTATGAAATTTTTCAACCAAGTTTCAATTGTATACCCAAAATTAGTTCTGAATTTCTTAATTTTTATAAGTTATTAGCATAAATATAAAATCCGAACTTTAAATTTTGGCCAACTTTGCCCATGGCACGTTGTTTCCTGTAAACACAGTTGATATAATTTTCATATCATGTACTCATAAGGATTTCAGCTTGTTAGTTTTGAAAACTGAAAGAAATTGACCAAAAACTGTAGCTTTTATGAGACATGTTACACCCAGGCTTTACTCAGCCCCTCTTCAGTCACCTGTATGTCACCCTGTTGACCTTTCAGGCACATTATGAACGCTTGAGGAAGGGCATATATACTAGTCAGCCAGGCAGCTTATAGCTGGCCACAGTTTATTCAGGTGTCCAACCTAACCAATCTAGTAGTTGTTTTGACCAACAACTAAAAAAAACAATAAATAAAAATTAATAGAAATGGAATTTGATTGTTGATGAGTAACAGGGAATTTCTTTGCAATTACATTTGTTGTATGGATCTTGTATGGATGGATGAAAATGTATTAAAAAACACCATGCAGTCACCTATGGTATTTTTCACTTCAATTTTAATAATGAAAAAAAAATTAAAATTTTATTTTTTATTAGGGATTATGTGAAGGAATTAATGATAGATAAAAATGCCGTTAATAATTTAAATCTAAATTTCCAGGTCGTTTCTAAGTTTTTCATCTTGTTTATTTATTTTAATTGCAATTTAAAAGAAAACATAAAATATGTCATTTTTTTTTTAAATATTACTCAGACAAGTACTGATAAAAGATGTCATTTTGTTTCACTGGTGACATTAAAGCTTGTGGCTGTATCAGCTGTCACAAGATTATGTAAATGATCAATTTTTTTACTAGTTTCTTTATTTTAGTTAATAAAATTTAACTTGCGCATCTTTAGTTTATTCCATGTATAATTTATAGGGTGTCTTATATTTGGGTTATTTTTTTTAATCATATAATGGTTTCATAGCTGAGATTACTTTTATTTTTTTTCGGATACTTTTTTTAAATAAAAATATTTTAATATGAAAAAAAAATCAGATCGTAGACAAGTTCTCATTATGATTTCTGTAATATTAATTATTGCCATAAGACTCTTGCTATGTCAAGTGTGTAGATTAATGTGATAGTAGTCCAAAATGAATTTAATAATTTTATTTTTTTAATATAATTTAAAGCCATAAAACCAGGTACTTATGATCATTATTTAAATTTGTGAAATTTGTATATTCTTGATTCACAACAACTTTGTTTGGCTGAAACTGAATAAATACCTGACATGGTGCAAATACTTGGCAAATGTATCTGAATAATAAATAATTAAAACTGTAATATTGTTTGTGCCAGTGCTTCTGTTGGGTAAGGATAACCTAAAATTATTAAATTACAGTTAACTCATTTGCAAAAAGCATAATTAACATGACTGATAACGGACAGTTTTTTTTTAAATACTTCTACTCCAAAGTAGATAAAATTATATGGCCAAGTCAAAACCTGTGTGACACCATTTCCAAATGTAAATAATATAGATGACATCAATCCTCTTCCCTCACTCATAGGATATTATAAAAATGTTACATAACTTGAGTTCAATACCGTCCAATCATAATAGAGCATAAATTACCACACAAATTTATCAGCATTTGCCTACCTCCTTTTCCAAATCATATTTTGTAATCATATATAACAGATGAGCGCCGTGACCCATGGGTCACTTGTTTGGTGATCTCATTCGCTTTCAGGGGATGGATAAAAAAAGCTTTCTCTTGATTATTCCCGAAGTATCCTGTCTTAATACACCATGTTTTTGACATTTTTACTTAATCCTTGTTGAATTTCTGTAATTATTATGCCATTAAAATCCATAGACGTGTTCAGTGATCTTTTTAGTGAACCTGTAAGCTTATGCGATGCTTATTTCTCCAGAGGAATTTGATATATCAGCTTTAAATTTGGCATATATATATATATATATATATATATATATATATATATATATATATATATATATATACATATCGGATAGCTTTATTGTGTACAAGACTGGTGGCACCTCCTACAATAATTTTTGCACATCGTTGTCCCAGCTTATTTCTCAGGCTTTGACATATCAGTCTGAAATTGGGCATTTGTATATATCTCTGATAGCTTCGTTGCATACAAGTCTGGGGGTGCCAGCTACAATCATTTTTGTGTTGTGTGCATCGATGCCAGAATTTCAGTATTGGTGTTTGTGTAATTGGTTCTTGTTCAAAATGTTTTAGTTCTTGCATTGTTCATATACATGTTGCACATGTACTTGAAAAGTTATGGTCCGGCATTGAAGCATTATACCTGGTGTTTATCCCATTGCACAGGTTCGCATTAGGCCTGTAGTCCTTTATTACGTATTTCTTTTTTCTTATTGCTTTTGTACCAAAAGGCTGCTTTTATTTATTTAAAGTACATCATGTTAACAAGTTCCTTATTTATTTGTTATTCGAGTACTGCCACACACGGCACTTGCATGAGTTCAAATTTTCAAAAAAATTTGACAGGAAAGTTAATTTGTCATACCTTCATAAAGAAAGAAAAAATTACTTCGAAACGACCTCATGTTAATTATAAAACATTTTATTTTAAATGAAATGCAAAGCTAAAGCTAATCAATTTGAAGAATCGTCTTTTAAAAAATCATAAATTCTGTCTTTGATTAATGGTCTGTGGATTTTTAATATTGGCTGTTTTTATTTTTCAAAATGTGACATGAAAATGTGATTCAAATAAAGGAATGGTTTATAATCGGGAAAATCATTCGAACATCCTTTGGTAGCATCGCTGTCGAATATCTTTTAAAGTAGGCATCGGCCTAATACTGTACTGCATACGTTAATTTCTTCTAGGAAAATCCCCTTTTTATAAAAATGAATTACCGGAAATGCGCATGCTCGAGTGAAATTTCTCGGAAATGTATAAAGTATATTTGGCACAAATAGAAGGCATAACGGTAAACCAGTAAACTCGAGTGGGAATTGGAACAAAAAACACCCTAGCTGAAAGTAAGCCAAGTTAACAGATTAGCTTTGTTTGTAAAATATTTGTTATATAAATTTGGGCTAGTTACGTCACGACTGTCTTTTTGTGGCCCCCATTCAGTAACATGCGGCCTGGCTCTAGCATTGGGACACACAGGCAGGTGCTCCACTAATACCCAAAATTCCCCTCTCCCAGACACGCCACACAGGGTCATAGTATTCCGTATTCCGTATTCTGTAGTATTCAGCACGAAGGATTTATTTTTTTCCTACGGAAACCAGAGTACATTTTAGGACATTTTTTAACGGCTAAAACTTGTAATCAAGGGTTCGCCTTTATGGTTGGGATGATACATTGTAAATGTAATCTCTTAAGACCACCCTTCAATGAACCAAACACACTGGTTATAGCTGACCTATCTGATAATGCAAACTGTGATTTAGGCCTCTTTTGGCCAGACCCACGGATGGTCTTATTTTACAGGTTTTACTGTTCTCTAAAAATATATAATCACAATTTTATGAAATATAAATGTAATTGACTAGGATAACAATTGTATTTATATGTAATCATGAGCAGATGTTGTCATTTAGCAACTTTACGCGAAAAGTTATGAGCATTTATTGGGGAAGCTCGTTTGATTTTAGGGAAAACAAACATAAGAAACTTTATCATAGGGATCGGGATCGTTGTATATCCCAACCGAGGCCGGGCCTCATTCATTGGAATTCTGGACCGCCTTTACTCCAGCTAGCAGAGTGCACCTTTCATCCAACCATCGGGTTGGTTTTCTGTGTAAAACACGCCAGCCTATAGTACGGATCAAGTGAGAGGTACAGTCAAGCCCGTTTATTGTCATGTCTGTGGTGCATGCATAAATTATGATAATAACCGGGAGGTTACATAATGCGGGCTTCAACATCGATGTCCTTTTGAGTCATAGAAGAAGCGTTATGTCTCAAATGATATTAAATAAAACGTAAAAAAAAAAGAAACAGGAACGTTTATGAATATTTTTATTGTACAACGGCATATCAAATTACGTTTATGCACATCTGACAATTTATTTCCTGTAAGTTTTGTGTCGCACGCCGCAAAAACTGACAAAAATCCGACTTGCCAACAGAAAAAGAGTAGCGTCTGGATCGTGAGGTTATACGTCTGGAAATATGCGGCACAGTTAAAACGTTATGATGGCAAACTATTTTACTAGATTATTCTTTCCCCGATAATTGCGCCTTATTTCCCATATATCTTATTAATGACTCATACTTCCATGATCGCCTTTATGATAGTTCTGTTCGGGGAGCGGGCATCATAATGCCCTTGTCAACTTATTGAAGTTTCGCAGCGATTGAGGTTTTGGACCGGGTATCTTCTCCAGTGCTTAACAAATCCTCCAGCCGTTCGGGGACCATTAAAGGGGATTTCCAGTAGTAAGCAACATTTAGAGCTCGTGCTTCAAATCATCTCGGCGTAACGTCACTGAGGTGTGAACCACGGCCTTTCAAAGGCCAGGAGGTCATTATGTATGATATGTGACCGCAAACATCGTCCTTGTTAACGTACAAAGAAGCGCAACGATCTGGATTACCATGTTATCTTAAGATGTTAATTAGCTAAGTGACGGGGAAAGACCCGCACGCATCACTGCACTTGCCTGCCGCACACAGGTGGGAGATGCGATCATTTGTTACGCCTGACCGATAACAGGCGCTTGGCCTCGTTGATCACCGTCTCGGCGTTTGATGTGATATTAACTGCGAACTGGTATCACTGCCATGGGTTCCAAGCATGACCATAAACGGGATTATGACAATATTCCATGATATTAAACGGTCATATTTAGCACTGTTTATATCTGAATTGGTGTGGGATTTCAGATTTATGTGACAATAAACGGGATTTTCTATTAACCGATATGACACAAAGTAGGCTCGTCTGTATATATATATATATATATATATATATATAGGCTCGTCTGTATATATATATATATATATATATATATATATATATATATATATATATATATATAAACTTTCCTATAAAGATTATTTTCTAGTAATAGCCTCCGCCAGGAGTGTATGCATTTTATCTCCGTGTGTAAGTTTGTGTGTGTGGTTCTCAAAATGACTCAAGCAATCATGAATGGAATCTAAAATGTCTGGGCATTTCGGTAATTGACCAATGAAAACCCGATTGGATTTTAGTGTGGATCCAGCAGATGATCTGGATCCATGAACGTCATAAAGCAATATTCACAAATGTACAGGATTTCATGCACAAATGAACCTGGGAATATGGACCGAATAAGTGTAAGCAAACTCGGAGCATCTTACAATAAGGATGGCCACATGGCGAAAGCTTGCATTCCCTTGGAATGCATATTTCTAGTTTATCATGGTTTCACGAAAACAAAGCAAAGAAACTGAGCATTTCATGCATGGGACGAAACAAAGAGTACATTACTCAACAAATAATGCATGACAAACAACATCCAGACATCTGTTTTACACAATAAAAATGCCAGGTTCCCTCGAGCATAGTTATACACTAGATGTGGAGCGCCCTTTTCGTTAAGGCCGAGACTTGTCCGTTCTTGACATTATCACGGTAGGACTTGCTTAAAGAAGACCTTGTAAATATTCCAGGCATTTCCGTCGATTGTTTTGCAACTTTAGATAAGAGACCCAAAGAAGGTACAAAAATGTGTGTCTATTAAAACAGGGTAGAACCAAAGAGTATATAAAAAGCCAAAGAATATTATAAACATGTGGCCATCCAAAAGGGGGGTCCGTGGATACAGTCACTCATGGATGTATATAAAAATCCAAAGAATATTAAACATGTGTCCATTCAAAGGGGATACCGTTGATACAGCCACACATGGATGTATATAAAAGTCCAAAGAATATATAACATGTGTCCATTCAAAGGGGGGTCCGTGGATACAGCCACACATGGATGATTATAAAAATACAAAGAATATTTAACATGTGTCCATTCAAAGGGGGTGCGTGGATACAGCCACACATGGATGTATATAAAAACCCAAAGAATATAACATGTATCGATTCAAAGGGGGGGGGGGGGGGGGTCCGTGGATACAGCCACACATGGATGTATATAAAAATCCAAAGAATATTTAACATGTGTCCATTCAAAGGGGGTACCGTGGATACAGCCACACATGGATGTATATAAAAATCCAAAGAATATTTAATATGTGTCCATTCAAAGGGGGGTCCGTGGACACAGCCACACATGGATGCATATAAAAATCCAAAGAATATTTAACATGTGTCCATTCAAAGGGGGGTCCGTGGATACAGCCACACATGGATGATTATAAAAATCCAAAGAATATTTAACATGTGTCCATTCAAAGGGGTTGCGTGGATACAGCCACACATGGATGTATATAAAAACCCAAAGAATATAACATGTATCCATTCAAAGGGGGGTCCGTGGATACAGCCACACATGGATGTATATAAAAATCCAAAGAATATTTAACATGTGTCCATTCAAAGGGGGTACCGTGGATACAGCCACACATGGATGTATATAAAAATCCAAAGAATATATAACATGTGTCCATTCAAAGGGGGGTCGAGGATACAGCCACACATGGACGTATATAAAAATCCAAAGAATATTTAACGTGTCCATTCAAAGGGAGGTCCGTGGATACAGCCACACATGGATCTGTGCTGGATACCATTGTCGAAGTTATATATAATTTAAGGAGTTATTAAGTCTTTAAGGGTAGATCAGTTTCTTTCTATTTATATATACTGGTGGAAAATGAACGTTTCATTTTTTTTTCAACAATCTCTTTCTTTCTTTCTTTGTTTTTTCCCTCTTCTCCTGTGATTTTCTGATTTTTTGGGCATATGTTAGTCCTAGATGACAGATTTGCACCTGATACTTATTTTTCACCTTGACCTAATATCCAAGGCCAAACATTCGGTAACGGATTCCCTATTATCGCTCATCAGGGGAGGATTCCAGTGCTCAAACGGTAATTCATATAACAAACTGACCCCTTTTCTTCTACTCCTTTTCTCCATTTATTATCTCAGACTGAATCTTTTATTTCATATTTCTCCTTATCACTGACGCACCTAAGATGCATTTGATTCAAACTTTTTTTTATAAGACTCTATTAAATCTAGTAGTTTTATAGAAGCATCTTCACGTTCAACTTGTGTGAAGAAATTCCATTAAGTAACAAGTTTATCAGGCTTGTTACTTTCCGATACTCTTCCTTCAATGTATTATATCTTGATAATAAAATGATGGAACGATACAACATCAATCTTATCTCCCTTTATCAATTACGTTGATAAAAAATAACTGCTCCCCGATAAAAAGTACACATGCATCAGATTCGGGATAATCTATTCAATACATCTCCTACATTTTGGCCCAATCTTGTATCTTTTATTGTTTTCATAGAATTAATACTAACCGAAGTGAAAAAGTAACGTTATCACATGAAAGTGGTCCTGTTTGATTTTAAATTATCTGATTTAAAAATTTAGTTCCATCCCTTGGGTTAATAATATCGCACATAAATATTGCCAAAAAAAATCCTTCACTTCATTGAGTTCAAACAAAGATCTTGTTGAGTTTGGTCCAAATAAAAATGCATTATGACTGCGTTTGTGTAATGGGCAATACAAAAAAATCTTTTTTTTTTGTTACTTTAAATTTTGTTCAGCATGGCAAAATAAATCACTTTAACATGAGAAGTTGTCACACTCACACAAAAACCCTTACTGCTCCTTTCTTAAGCCTAGGTAACAACCCGCTGCGATCACCGCACACCTTAGATCACCGTTCGGCTTTTGGAACCGCAGATTTACTTATGCGGCCGACGTGCGGGAACGGCAAGGTGTCTTCCTCATTCTCACGGCCTTCGCACGGTTAAGTAAGCTTACTCCGCGGACGCCGCAAGCTAACCTTACGGAAGCTGCAAAGACCCCTTACGACAGCAGCAGTTACACCGTCCGCCTTTTGAGTAGCCGATTTAGGGGTTAAATATCGCACGGGCATCCTACGACATTCGTACATCTATGTACGGAGCCCGTATATGGCTGCCTGACGCACGGCCGCTACATCAACTTACGCGCTTGCGCTAATGTCAGTTAAGCCCCGGTCACAACCCACCATGCGTGTTTTTAGTCCGTACGTTTTTTGGGGAGGCCACGGCCGCCACGTTTTTCTGAAAACGTAGGGAGGGAGTGGCTTGTAACGTACGATCTCCGTGCGATTGACACGTTGTCGTTCGGAGGCAGTACTTACACGTGCTGCTCACGTACGGTGCCCTTACTTACTCGCATGTTGCAAGTGCGTGCAAGTGTGATGATGGTGAGTTTTCCCGCCTGGTTTCAGGGGTGAATCCGTAGCCCGAATGCAACCCGAACGCGGCAAAAGTTCCTCCTGCACTTAAAGTGCTACGGCGTGTCTGCGTGCTCCCAAATCCGTACTTAGGCGGTACTCACCACGTACGGATCCCTAAGTTTTGCCCACGTTTTTGCAAGTAGACAGCACGCACTTGCAAGTACGGCGGGTTGGGACCACGGCTTTACAGTTGTCGTGGAGTCCCTGCGGCCTTTGAAAAACGCATGGTTGCCGTACGTCAACCGCACGGAATAGCCCATAACACCCGCCGTACGGCGACCGTATCTCGGTTGTGACCATGGTTTTGATATAAGGAATGCATAAAAACAGGGGCCTAACCCGACATATGCCGTCTGTCACCTAAAGACCATCCCTACAGCCTTTAATAAAAATATGCCATACCTCGGTACACAGGCACTTAGTTTTGTTATCTTCACATGCGTATAGCATATGGGGTCCGCCAAAATAACCCAAACACATTCGACCGGACATCTTGCGGTAAGTCAGACCGACCAGAATTTTGCAAAGGGCGTTTTGCACCTTGTGACCTTCCAACTTCCCGCATATATGCTAAAAACCTCCTTAGGTAACATGTTTTTTTTTTTCGTTCGTCAATATTGCTGTTTTAACTAATAACCTGTAGATAAATCGTCTCATACATCCATCACTGAGGCGTTTGGAACTTTTTTCTTTACAGCAAATTAAATATATTTTATAGTTAAGGCAAGTGAATAGCTGGCCTTATTAGAAATAAAATCACACACATATAAACCGAGGAAGGAGGGAGGTATGCTGAGTATCTGCTATATGCAAATTTTAATTATATATGTATGTGTCACTCATGGATGATCGGGTGAACCTGAATCATGTGTTGTTAATTCGTTTATAGCAATAATTTTAACTCTTTATCGTTCAGGGGCTACAAAGTTTTTGGATAAGGGTAATAATATCTTAATGATGTGTAATGTACAACCAGTTAACACTGGTCGATGAAAAGTATATGAATTAATTTTTCTTGGCGGAAATGTCTACACTTCATTAATATATACTCGTATAAGCCTGTATTTACATACATTCTACACACAAGTTATGAGTTTAGTTGGCTAAAAACATGACTGACGTATAAACGTATGAGGAGACCAATTCCCTATAAAACATTAAAGAGAAGACCAGGTAAAACACAGACATACAGTACGCTGCATTTTATGCTGAGATCAGCAAAATTTCATAAAGCTGAACCTGGAATCTTTATTGCATTATGGGATAGGTAAAGTCTAGACAGCGCGGCCTTCTTGAATCTGTTGTTGAGGGATCAGTTGACTAGTTCCTCAGACATGATTTGCCCAGAGTACTTGTTAGTAAAGGTTATACGTCTTGTTGTGAGCGAGGTTCATCAATAAAGGAGGATACAGAAAGCAAACAGCATCCCACTGTTACTATGGTTATAAACATTAAATGTCAGCAGCATCCTGAAGAAACTCAGGTCATCAGGTAACCAGGATACCGGCCAAGGATGGTTTTATTTCTCGTTTCACTTGCAGATTATTTTAAAGTTTATACCGTGTATTGTTCTTCTGTTTCAGGTAAAAGTAGCTTTACATTCTATACTGGCATTGTTCTATTGTCGACCAATAGATTGATTTATCTTATTGCAACAAAATACCTATACTCATATCGATTATATAACACAATGATTCCCTGTAACGCATTAAGGTATCCACATTGATCCACTGCATATAGCCTAATAAGATCCATTCAAGAATCTCTATAGAGATTCTGACCAGTAACATAAAATTCATAATTAGATTTTCTTTTGACGTCATAAAGGTCTACCATTTAATATAACATGGATAGTGTCATGTATAGTCCTATAAGTTCTCTTGCAATTGTTGGCTATTCATATTCTGTAAAATATAAAAATGCGTTTTTATAAGTCAGAAAAATATATAGGTATAGCATGTTAAGTTAATTAAAATTCATCTAGAAATTTAATTTTTTCTTTGTCATTTTAATCACATAGGAATGCTAATTACTCTCGGAATATAACTATGTTCAAGACCGGATGGTTTTTTACGGGGTGAATTATACACTTAAAGCTTACAATTCTACTTTCTTTTTTATTTTTTTAGAATTTAATAACAGGGATTTCGTGAGTTCATTAATTTGTACGCAGAGAAAGCCAAGCAATCAGCACAAGCAAGTCTTTTTCTCTTCCTTGAATACTAGAAATCTGTATACCAAGGAATGCAAGCCTTCGCCATTTGGGCGATCCCTGTTGTTTGATGCTTCTAAAAACTGTGTTAACATTCACTAATTAGGCCCATAGTCCAATGTTCATGCGTGCATAAGTGAATGCGTGAATATATATGTGAATATTTGCCGGATCCACACCAAAATCATATCGCTTCTTCCTTCGTCATTTCTCAAAATGTACTTAAAATTTGTGTTTATGATTGCGTTAGATATGTTTAAAGAAACACCAAGGCGGACACAAACAAACACAATGAACGGGGGTTAACGCATACCCTTCTGTCGGAGGTAATACGTCTAACAGCTTGCCGTCGGACAAGTGTATAGTACCTGCAGAATTTACTCTTAATTAATGATGACATACAGACGATACAGACAGGAAAGAAGTATAGGCGCAGGTTCGCAGCCTACTCTAAAGTAATTGGAAATGTTTCTTTAACAGTCTGTAATGCTGCAAAACACGTTTCTTGCATGTTTCAACAATGGGTATACTTGACACACGATACGACATTAAGTAATATCATGTCAATATGAGACATCCATAAATTCATTTGTAACCGATATTCTTTTAAATATATTCAAATTCTAACTAAATATGACACCAGATGAAAATTTGAAAGAAATTTCTAACCGAGCTAAAATTTCAATTTCCCGTCACTCAGCAGGCAACTGATCATAATTAAAATTTATATTTTATATACCCATATGTTTTTGTTGAATTTAAAAAGATTCAAATTTCGCTTCATCTGTATTAGATTTTCAAAGAATACAGCCATGACAGATTGTGGACTCTTTGTGCAATGTGGTATAAATAAATGAAATGGGTAAGCCATAAGCAGAAAATATGGTTTACGGGCAAGACAAACACGTGTTGGCAGAGTCCCTGGTGATCTGTCGGTGCGTCGTCTGTGACCCACCAGTCACAGCTACACTACTTATATTAATAAACAAAACCAGAGCAATTGAAAACTGATGGGAATGGGTAAGAGAATAGATGTATTCTGCCCGGGTGTCCTTTGAAGTGTACAAGTTATGGGAAGTGTTATGCATGGTCCTGTGTCAAAAGATTCAAGATGATTAATTTCCAGTCTGTTGTAATTTGTTGTATTTGAATAACTTTGATAATTGGATTGAATTACTCTATTTCCTCCTTTCTCTTTCTCTTTGCTTTTATAAATCTCTTTGTTTTCTGTTTCATAATTTCTTACTTTCCCTTTCTTTCTCTTGCTCTAGCTGGAAACATTTTGTCTCTTTGGACCTGACCATCAAAGACAATTTAAAATACAAAGCGTATTTGTGGAGGAAATTATTGTGGAAGAAACTATCTCTTTCGCTCTCTCTCTCTCTCTCTCTCTCTCTCTCTCTCTCTCTTCAACCCTCCTGATTCATTTTCCCTGTTTTCCTTTACCTGTTCTTTCCTGCAGCTTTGCTTACTCTATGTCTATTTTTCTTTGCTTTGGCATTTATATTTATTCTTGTCCTTCTGCAATTTTCAATTAGAAAATGAGTCGCAACTTTCGGGCATCAGTTACGATATATATAATGACATGCTGAGTAGAGGTTTCTGCGAAATAATTTACAATATTCCCATCAAAGTCGGCGTAAGTTATAAATATATAGGTGACTGTTTCTTGATTATAATGTACCAGTGCAAGATGCATAAGTAACACGTCAGGTACTCGTACATTTAGGAAGTACCTTTCTCCAGTTTGCCAGCGATTAACAGGTACAGGAACAACACGAGAACTCGATGCTGCCTTAAGGTAACACGATATTTGTCAGAATGCTTTCCGATTCAATGCCTCATTAAACTTCGTCTGTAAAGAATCGTGCAAGATAAATAAATGATGTATCATGACAAGGTACCTTGTTACACCCATTGTGTCTATCAGACGACGTCTGTCTTTACACTTAATTTCTTAGTTTTCATTGCATGGAAGTGCCAGATTACAACACCATTCACGTTAACTTTGTGACTCTGTCACAAGAATTGTCTGAAACTTTGGCTTGTATTGGAAGAAGAAACGCAGGGAAATTGCGCAGGATATTAATTGCAGGGCTTTCATGTTACATATCTGGACGTCAGCCAACTTAAGTGGCTAAGATTCACGTAAACGCGCTCTGTGTGAGTGTGTGTGTTTGTTAATTTTTTTTTGTTCTTGACATATTTCTGAAATTTCATGAATGTGACAAAATGAGTAACTAAGAAGTATATCTTTTCTGATTTATCGGTGAAGGTAATATATGCGGACATTTGGACCAACACCATGTTTGCCCCTTGTGCATTTATTTCTCTGTATTACATTACCAAATATATATTCGTCCCAAACTTTATTTACTTCTTTCTGGGTCTGAAACAAAAAAAAATCATCGAAAACATATTTGGTGCACTGCCAAGGAATCTACGGTATATTAAAACCCCTTAAATTTAAAAACAATAAATATGCATATTAGCCCCCCCCCCCCCCCCTTTAAGTTATTATCACTTAAAACCCGGTAGAGGGCTCACGTTTATTTTCAAATTAAATTTTAAAATTTTTCTTAATTTTAAATTTTGAAATGGTACCAGACCCATCAATCTACTTTTAATGGGCTAATACATGGGAAGATCAATACATCTTTTACTTCTTTCTATAATGTTTCTTTCTTACTTTCTTTCTTATTTTTTTTTTAATTCTTATTCAATTTTTTATTTTTTTTATATTTACGGAAATCATGAAGATTTAAAAAAATTCAAAATGTGGAAATTTCATATGAATGAAGTAAATTTTATATATACATATACGATCAGAAAGAACACTACACCAGGTGTAAAAATATCATACTGCACTGATCTAATATTAATTTTAAATGCCTTCTGGGTTGAATTTTATTGTATTATTATTAGGTGATTTTACCAGGGATTCGACCATAACCCTTATAGTTCTGGAACCACAACAGAGGTAGTGGCGATGTTGTCTTTAAGGAAATACCCTGCGGTAATCATAATGACGTCATAGTCTATCTTAGAGCTGTGTGTAGGCATGTGGTGTACTTGGGCATCAACTGGTGTTTTATGTCAATATCGCTAAAGATTTTCATTGAATTTCAATTAAACTTTTAAAAGCTTTTTTTATATACATATAACTGACAGACGTTCGTTAAGTAAATATGCAGCACTTATATACATTACTGAAGTACGTGTCAGTTCCCTATTGCACACAAAAAAATAAGATTTTTAAACTGCAAACTAAATGGTTTCCACCCAGAAGGGGATGCATTTGGGAGTCCAGGGGGTTCGGACCCCCAGTTCAGCCAAAACAACCTTTTTGTATGAGTTTCAGATCATTTTGTTTTGTGGCCTGGACAACCCTGGACCGACGACCCATTTTTTTAAAGATTAGGACCCCTCCTTTTCCTGTATCCTATACCCGCGCCTTGAAACATTGTAAATGAGTAGAAATAAGTGCCTGAACAGATTAGAGTTATAAATGCGGTATAATTAAAGAGTTCTCGTTATATAAACCAACATTTGCTGCATGGTATTGTATCTATTGAAATAAAGACTGTGCATACAGTGAATTAGTTTCTTTTTCGTCGGCTCACTGATGTGTTAACTGCTCAGACGATGCGGTCTCTTCAGCCATATTTATATACCTAAATTGTAATATATAAATGAATATGAGCTAGAAAAAGCAGTTTCATTTAGGCGAAACGTTTTTGGTTGAAATTGACTGGTGTATTGCTGCTTGGAGCATTATTATATACCACTTATAATGCATCATTTATAACTGTAACGATAACACATATAGTATTAAAACACAACTACATGTAATTTATAAATATTTTTTTTTTAATTCTGAAAACTATTTTCGTTACAATTTATGAAGGTTATAAGAGAACAGAAAATATATCTTGTTTCAATATGCCACTGTTACATAAATATTAATATCTAAAATTGATGTTTATATAAAACGTAAAACCAAACCTCCACAGTTTAACGACCACCTCAAAATAACGACCATCTTTTACGGTCCCAATTATTCGTTTGCTCTTTATATCAGACCTCGCTTAGACAACCACCTTGAAAATGGACCATTTTAAGGTCCCTTTGGTCAGGGGCGTCAATATAGGGGGGATGGGGGGTATATATACCCCCCCCCCACTTTTTGGCAAGGGGGGATGGTCAATGTAATCATCCCCCCCCCCTTTTCAGAGAATAATATTATAAAATTGCAAACGAAATATATTAATAAATAGAATTAAAGACTTTGGATCTATTTCCAAAAAATTGTTATAACTAAACATCGCTTAGAATTAACAAAATAACTGATTTTCTAAAACATTATAATTATTTGAAATATGATTAAGTATATATATAATAATAATTATATATAGGCCTATATATATATATATATTTATATATATATATATATATATATATATATATATATAGTTGCACATGCCACTCACAGACGCTAAAAAAGGTATATATATATATATATATTTGTATATATATATAAATATATAAATATATTTATATATATATATATATATATATATATAAAGTCACCCCCCACCCCAGAAGAAAAATTGACGCCACTGCCTTTGTTCATCTCAGTCATTGACTCATAATTTACTCCTATATCTTAAACATTGAACCTAGACCTTCCAAGATAACTGAATATAACCGCACGTTAAATACAACTTTTCAGGTAACATCAGACCTATAAAATACCCTAATCCTGTGGACCAGATAAATATGGTCACGTGATCAAGGCAAACAGACGTTAACTTCCGGGCGAGACAAAAAAAAAAGGAATTTTTACAAATGGCTGACATGATCCATGAAATACTGGAAAGGAAACGAGTCACAACAAGTTTGTTTAGATATTTAAACAGAGAGTGCGTTTTCTTTTTTTTTTTTTTTGCTCCGGTCAGCTTAGAGCCGTGCCGGTGTGAAGAGTTGAGGTAACTCCCCTGTTCAGATTTCCCCCTCTTGTGATCCCCCTGGCTGAATTGACAAAATTATAAATTATTATGCTTTAACTCATGAAAGACATGATGTTTAATAGCTGGAATAAGCATGAATAACTGGAAATCTACATTATAATGAATGCAAGACTCTGCAAATCACTTATTCGGCCCATAGTCAAAGGATTATTCGTGCGTAAGCGACTGTACATTTGTGACTATTCCTTGATGAAATTTCTGGATCCCATCATGTGTGGATCGACACCAAATTTTTTTCAATTTTATATTTACCTATTTCCGAAAGGCCCTGGAAATTCCCTGAAATTCCGTTCATTATTCGCGTCAGTTATGATGTGAACAAAAACAAGAAAACAAGGGGCCTGGACAGTCAAAGGTAAAACGCTCGGCTCTCTCCGCTGGCGACCTGGGTTCGGTTCCCAGCGTGCTTGTGAGACTGGGTTGTAGTGGCCCGTCCAATGCTCGGTTTACTCCACCTGAGGAGCCACAGAGAATCCAAATCAAATATGTTAATAACAAACACACAAATTTGGAAAAAATTGTCGCACTTTATGAAATATGTTGTAAATCAAATTTATCTGACACAGTCACTTCTCAAATCGCATGACTAATAAAGAACAAACATAAGATAAACAAAGATCCAACCTCGTCTGAGATATTCAGAAAAAAACGTAAACAGGTTTAGGATGTGTAATCTGAAAATGTAGGGTTATCTGAAATGGTAGGGTTAATCGGGAATTGTTTAATGTACACCTTCAAGTTACCGGGACGAAAAATTTCAAGTTACCGGAACGGGGGGGGGGGGGGGGGGTTCTGAACCGGGGAGGTAATCTAAACTCGCTACATCGGGCCTCTCTGATTCACTCGGGTGTCAGACAATAGATATCGATGATTCACATATATGGGAAATGATGAATGGACATGTTGTTAGACACGCCAGCATGAAAGCCAGGTGAGAGACTGCTGTATGGAATATCAAAGGCCGGGATTTTATCTGCACGCCATCATGGAATGCTGATGTCTCTTGGAGCCGGCATAGATTCTTGCTCGTTTTTTGTCCAGACGACGTCTCTTTGGGTTTGATAACATGTTTATATAATGTCAAGCAGGAATCGTATCTAAGACGGAAAAATCTTTAATGATGAACTTATCTGATAATATAAGCGGAAGAATTTACATTTCATGTTATTTGGTTATCTAATTTATCATATTAAGTATATCAGAGACACACAATTATATAAGGACAACCTGTGAATATTACTTTTTTAATTTATTTAATTCAATGAATCTTTGGCAAAATCATTGGTATTTCCATAGATATTTCCAAAGGCTCTGCTTCTGTGTAGATTTGCTACATAATACCAACTGCAGACCGTTTCAACATTACACAAATATGACTTGGCAGGTTCCTGTAAATGTGCGAATACACAGAGGGGTTTGGGTAAAGCAGACGCCGGTTATCGGAAGTTACCATTGGGAGTAGACATATAAAGTTCGTACCTTAATTCCGTTTATGTGAAGTATATATAAAACATGTACTTTGAAACTTTTACAAAATTGAAGTCCCGGCTTGAAAATGCGGGGAGGGCTCAAAACAGCGTTTTACTTTCAGATAGTGTCAACTTTTACATCCGAACATTGGGTATCTCTCTCTGCTATTTCATGTATTGCAGTGACATCTAGTGAATATCAAAGCATATATTTTTTTTTCAAAGGGGCACATAAAAATGCGCAAAATTTCTCTCTGAAACGGTGACCTGACAGATTACCCAGAGTCCAGTTAGAGCTAATTACTGTAGATATTTGACCGAGTCTGGGTAAAATATTAAATCACACAAAGGAGTACACATCCTTGTGATTGGGAGCACTGGATGCAAGTATTAGTTTATATCCAGGCAGACTTCGGCTAAAACATAACCTCCTAAATTTGATCGAGGTGGGAAAAACTACTTTATTACCTTCAATTTTGTAAAAGCTAAATATTATTCTCACCAAAGCTGGTGTACTGGACAATACCTCATTCTCTTGCTGTTGATTGGTTAGTGATATATCACCATCAAATCTCCCTGATCATGTAATGCATCATCTTACAGTAACTGTACCCTGAAGCTATCATTACTTTACTGATGACCACGATCTTAATGTCAACATGACTGTTATAGCTAGATGGATTCACCTTCCCTAAGCCTTCCTGGACAATAATCTCCTTCAGCATGCGCTCCACCTGGTGGACGCTAAAAACAACACGATCTCGGGTCAACGCTGTGGACTTACACCAAATAGTTTCTTATGTATTTTTCAACCATAGTTTATCATTTGATTTTTGATTTACAATATTGGCCTCCTATACATTGATTCCAACGTGTTCAGAAGTGTAAAGGGCTCCTTTTATATCTCTATCCCTCATTTTTACTGAATGTAATGTCAAAGACAAGAACCAGAACATAGCCGTGTCCAGATATTTTTTAAGGATAAGTCCTTGGTAGATCAGTGGCATTTCTTTTGCTTAAGGTTGATGGAAATCATCAGGTAGGAATGATTTCCTGGTAAAATTCGCAAATGATGGCAGCTGTCATCTCCAGAGCGTTCTTAATTAAGGCTTCTACTAGAAAGACACCAGTCGCTTGGTCAGCAATCTCTCTCGGCAGATAAATTCCCAACCTTGAGATTGACCTCGGAGTACTTTCCTATTTTTACCGTGCTCTTATCAAACCCCGAGCTCGACAAAAATCACAAAAATAAAAACAAAAGGGATGTTGCACGTCGCATGTCGGAACTAAGCGTACGTCGATCGGTAGTGTTTTTTACATGACTTTTGGATTTAAAGTGTTTTATGCACGAGAATGAATAGTCCAGATGTCTTTACCTATCGTAAAGTCATCAGAGCAAATGTTAGAGGTTCTATTGGGATCATACCAATCTGCCATGGAGGAGCTGTTGAGGTTTAGACCGCCAGTGAAGCGTACTTGGGAAAGGGTACCAGTCTAATCCGAGAGGGAGACGTGCCAGTGTGTCTAAACAAGATTGGAGACTGCTGTGAGCCAGAAGACGGATTGGGAAAGCCGAACAGCTAGGGCCAAGAGGCTAGACGGACGTTTACGGACGGACACGGGTAGAAACGGTACAGCCAGCTATTCAACTTCCTTTTCAAAACAATTTATTGAATTTCTGGTTTACTCTGAGTACATATTAATTGGCTTTGGTTTCAAAGGAAATAACACGCACATCTTTTTTTTGCGATAAAGACAGACATAATATTAATAATTTGTAAGCATGAATGTGAAATGTTTAAATAAGGATTAAACTGAATTTTAAAGTTAGAGCAACACATAAAAGAATTAAGAAACACAAAAAGGCAATAAAAGACTCCATATCTTTTATATGGTCTTATGTTGTTAAAAATATGTCTTTCTCCTTTATGTTATTATGATATTTTTCTATTTTTTAGCTACCCATATAAAAAATGATTACATAATGAAAAATCGAAGATTATTATTATTATTATTATTATTATTATTATTATTATTATTATTATTATTTGTAAAAAGTTATTATTATTATTGTGAATGTCATTATCATAATTATTATAAATATTTTTATCAAAATTTTTATTATTGTAATTATTTTTATTTATTTATTTATTATTATTACTATTATTATTATTATGATTATTATTATTATTATTTTTATTGTTATTATTATTATTATTATAAATGTTATTATTAATGTTATTATTATAAATGTTATTATTATCATAACACCTTTATTATTATTATTATTATTATTATTATTATTATTATTATAACAGTTATTACTTTATTTAACTGGTAATAGTAATAATATTTCTATTAACATTAAATGGTTTGCCGCGAAAATATTAAAAAAAATCGTCTCTACAACATAACCTTGAGAGCTAGTCCATAGATTATGTAATTGCTATGTCTCACTCAAAGTTATTTTTTTTTTTCCTTAGCCAGTATTTATGAAGTAAGGAACAAAATTATCAACCGGAAAAAATATCTAAGATCTACATCTGTCATGTGTAAAGAATGCTTTTAAGGCACAGCCTGAGCATGTACGATTAAACGCATGGGACGTGTGTACAAAGCACCTCACATAAATAGATCACGTGACCACCTTTATTTTAAATTCATCCGGTAGGACCATCTGTCTGAAATCCCATTAATGTGTTTTTATGAAGCCATGAAAGGGAGCTGAATCCAGGATTGGACTTTTTCCCCGATGGAGATGAGACGAGCGATTCTACTTGGCAGACGTGTCACTTCAAAGCTGAGAAACGGAACCCTGCGAGGCGCTACGAAGGCAGGAAATTAAAAATATACTCTGTTTGTTTGAAAAAAGATGTTCCATTTCTGTAAAGATTTGAAATAAAAATAATGTTAAAATGAAAAAGTGTATATTATATCTTTTTTAAGTAAGTTTCTTTTTCTGCGTATATGAGTAATGGACATTCTGCTGTGCATTTTTCTATCTGCATCAAAGCGAAATGCACACTTTGTAAAATGGGAAATATGCCATTGGAGCCTATTGGAAATATCTGTCTCTGTGTGAATATGAAGTATATTTTCTGTTTCTGTTAATATGAAAAAAGTACATTCTTTCTGTAAGAATATTACATCATATGTACACATAAGAAATTTACATTCCATCTGTAGAAACATCAATGTTCATATTTTCTTTGTACATAGAGTATAAACATTCCCAGTCAGCCCTCTAGTTACGCTCCCGTCTCTGAACTTAGTAACCACATTTCTAATATATATGGATTTGAAGGGAATATTTGACATTTGGATATTTTCTCACGAGGAATCTGAATAAAGGCACTAACTTCTCCATCCACTGACAACATCTTTAGGCTCAAGTAGGATTGTCGATAACAGACTGTAATAGGCCTCCACCTGAAATTCACGTGACGCTAGTAACTCATTACGTCCCCTCATTACTCTCAATTCCAGGTAACAGGATATCAATCATGTCGTGTGTTCTCGTGAGGGGAAGACTCACTCAGAGCCAGTATATGAAGCTTTTATCTTTTATAGAAAATAAAAGAAACAAAAACGTCATACTATCCAAAGTAAGATGCCTATCAATTTGCTTAACATTTGACGGGGATCAGAATGAAATACGTGGTATTTGTAAACCCAATGGAGTCGAGGCTGGCATTTAGAAAAAATCTATGGACGCACAATAATGTTTACAGTAAACACACATTTCCTCAATCAGGATTTGTCGTGGGTTTTCATGCTGTTGTTATTGAAGTTATAATTACATTGTAAATGAGGTGCACCAGCAAGACTCATAGAAACAGCTGTGGTTAAGTCAGACATGCATGTCTTAATTTTTTTTTAAATAATTAGACCTGTTTAGTTTTCTATGAACCAGCTGTGTTTTTTTTATGTCCACGCTGAATCTCATGCACGAGCTTTTCACCGTGTGATTATCTTCCTGACAGATTGTTACTTTCTTGTTATTTGTCCCAACCTATATTGTATGTCATTTTATAAAAAATGTATACACTTTTTGTCGCTGTTTCCTTTTGATGAGTATTCTTTAACATACCCAAACGGTGACTGGCCAGATGACCATGAACTCTTTCATGTACATACATAAAGGTCAGAGCACGATTTTTTTTTCAAATAGGAGTCACTATTCTAAAGATGGAGATGAGGTCCATATTTACCTAAAGTTCCACAAACCAAGGCACCTTCGCACAAGACTAGTTGGATGAATTGTCCTGAAATTTGGTAACGCCCATAGTATTATCTTGTAAAACAAGGTTACCAGTGATCCTTTTATTGTATGTGCGCCATGATAATGTTTTATTTAACCCCCCCCCCGTAAAAAAGGTAAAATTCTGCATGTACATTAATAAGGATCAGAGGTCGAAGTTTCTCACTGAACCTTACCTTTGTCTTGTATATTGACATTATAAGTCTCTTCGTATCAAAAAGATCCGATTTGTAAAAAAAAGGCCGCGTGTATTATTCTGATTTCTGGTATGTCAACAGATCGGGGATAATCTAATAGTTATTTTTTTATTAATAATTGTGGAGCCTTCTAAAAATTCTTTTTTTTTACAGGATTCCACGTGCAAATATTTCCCCAGGTGAGATGGACTGATCAGAATGAACTTTTGGTGGTATAATCTCCCTCGGCACCATTCTTCTAGGATTTGATGGTTCCATCTAATGATGGAATATATAGAGAAAGAACATATTACGAATTGTCGCAATCTCTGATTATATAAAATATACCAATTCAGGATATCCGCAGATGTCAAATAGCCAATGATATAGAGGTCACGGTGTCTGATGTATATGTGTATTTCAGTAAGCTACTGACTGCGTATATCACCTCTGGTCCCAACGTATATATTCACACGCCCGTCGTAAATATTAGGATTGTCCGCTAAGATAAGGTTTACTACGTGGCGGAATTTGGATTGGATGATGCGGGAGTCGTATACACGGCCCTTCTGGTACTAGAGATAAGACCACAGAAAGACGAAATCCACATACAAATGATTCCAGCGCCGGCCACAGTAACCAAACAACAATAAAACGTCGCCACAAATGTCACAATAGCCCCACGGAGTATTGTTATTTAGTCGGCAAGAATTTTTGCTTAACTTCCCATCTGTATGCCAAGAGAGGCATTCCATTACAATCAAAAGGCAATTTAGAAAATATTTTCAATTTATGATTACATAAAATCACCTATTATGCAATAAGGCTTCAATTTGAACGTCATTTCCTTAATTCATTTTCCCTTTATATCATCTTTTATCGAGCTTACGTGTATCACGGAATCCAGCATATCAATCGAAAGTGAATGAAGAAAACTGTTAAAGTGCTTTTCAAAAGAATGTATAAAATAAATAAGTCGGGGGCGTATCTAACGGTGAACAACAGAGCACCCCCATCCCCCCCCCCCGGATCTTTATTTATAATTTTACATTTTTCCTTAAAACTATTACTTCCAAGTGTGAGAGTTGAAACGTCAGTTTTTCTTCAATGAGCCATGATGTCATCAAGTGTTATCAAAGAGTTATTTGCAACATTTTGTAACATGTTGCGACACACGCTGTTGGAACGTTACAATAAGAGTGATAGAAAAATGTTTGATTCGACAAATATTTGTTGCAAAAGATTCCCTTAAACTTACAAAGCATTACCCTTAAACATAACCAATTAATTATTAGTAAATATGAAACATAAGATAAAGTTGTAAAAAGATCCACCATTATACCTATAATAGGAAAATTCGTTAACGACTTTCCGATCAATGGATGTTCATAGATTTTCTGAAGAATCAATATACCTGAATGCTGTTAATTTTGAACGATTACCTTCAGGAAAAAAAAACCAATGGTACTCCGAAAAAGATTTAGAAGCAAACAATCAGCATACTGACAAAGAATTAACTATAAATAATATAAATTTGAGAAGCAAACTATTTTTACGACATACTGACTGAAATTATGGGTCACGGAATAACTGTTTAAGGTGTTAATAGGCGATTTCTGCTTGGTACCATAAATATGATAAAAACATTGTCAGCTCAAACACGCCGTTTGAGCCCACATCAACATGCATGGGTACAGCAAGTTGGTTCATCTCAGTAAGGACAGTGTCAATCAAATATTCCATTCTCTGGTCTCAGTTAACTTGTATATTGTTATGTAATTATCAAATATTGAATATTAAGATGACAAGATTAATGTTAGTTCCATGAAGTATATGTCATTTTAAACCTTTGTAGCGTTCCATCTGATAGTATATGTTATTATTGAAAGTCGCATTCAATTTCATAATTCATTATTTTAGACTTAAAATTCAATTTTAGAATTTTATTTAGAAAATAAATTTAAAATTTAATTTAAAACAAATGGAAATGACATGATTGAGGAAAAACAAAAAAAAAAACACTGGCTTGAGATATTGTCATGTACTTGCTGATTTCACTCTAATTAATGTGAATTTCATAAATGCATACATTAGAATTCTGTACAAGGTTTAAAATAACAGACATTGTAAGTGGTCTAATATGGAAATGGTCTAAATTATATTTTTTTCCATTGATGCTACAATCATATCAGCATTTCAAAATCACAGCCAACCGTCGTCTTCGTATTATAGTCTGTTTCATCCCCTCCTGTACTCTTTTTTTTGCTTTTAAAAAATTTTTATTAGTTACATTTTAAGGAGGAAACATTATAGTGTAGGGTAGAGTATCCGGATTTTCAACAAGGCAAAAAAATACCTATAATTGATTTAAAAAAACCAGAATTATTTATAAATAAAAAAAACAATCTGTATTTCACAACATGTTAGACCCACGTATGGCTGGCAAGGTCATTGGCAAATACAGATTGGCATAGCCTCAATTAACCGCTGGTGAAAAGATTATGGCATGTAAATACATCTTAAATAAATAAAATCAGCTAAAACAAAGATTGCTCCTCATGACAGGGACACATCAGATCTTCCAGATCATTGTGAAGAGACTAAACAGTTGTGAAACATGAACTGGATATTTATTTTAAAATTCTTTATTGACATATTAGGCTGTTTCTACAATTTGTAGTTTTCTAGGAAAATATCGAACAAAAATAAATCATCTACAAAAAACAAATGGACACAGGCGGGTGGTAAAAACTGCTACATTTTCCAATTATGTTTTTTTTAATTTTATGAAGTATATTGCAATGACATTTTCAGGAAAGCTTTCGAAAGCAGAGCTTACGACAGCCTTCATGAAAAAGACAGAGACTCAAATAAACCCCTGCACACATACGAAACAACCTGATATTCTCTAAGAGATTCAAACACTTGACAAGACATGATTCATATGACTGTCACAATCAGCATTAAAGGATTACCCTAGCCGTCTCTCATCACTGTCCAGTCCTTACCGGGGGGATAACAAAAGAGCAGTCCAGCCAAACGAGGATAAACGTATTATGTTTGAATCCGCATGTCACCACGTGACTACAGAATGAGATTGTACAGACAGGTCACAAAATCCATGTCCCGCTACTAGTCTTTAAATCAGACCCTGCGGAAATTTGATTTTTTTTCAGTGCACCTTGCATTCTATTGTTGTGAATATCATGCGTTATGTAAGAGATACAACAGAATACCTCAAACACTGTACAATGGCCAATGTTGACTAACAGAAAAAAAGATGACTGAATTGGGCTGGTTGGAAATGTGCCCATGAAAAAAGGCCACTGGTTGAAAAATTACATTGGCAAAACTTTCTTCTGAATTGCCGCCAGGTGACAGATGTCCTGGTTGAATGTGTTTGGATTAGTTTAAAAGTGCCCCCATGTTTATACACACCTTGATATAAATAAAACGAACAGCCAATGTACCATGGGATCAAGGTTTCTGGCGCGTTTTATTGAAAATTCCAAGCGATTATTAATAGTTCATAGAGGTCAGATATCAGAATGGGCCCTTTTAGGTAAACTTATTGAGGAACTGAACATGTACACAGAATTTCCATCGATATATATATAATAAATATATACAGAAGGCATATGCAATACAAATGACCTAATCTCCAGTTATGCTAAGATAATAATTACAAACAAATAATGGCCTAATAATGGCTGTTGCTTGGATTATTGAGTCCGCCAAGTGGGTGTGGGTTCATTCCTGTTAGTGTGTGTGTGTGTGTTTTTTAAAAACATCACTCACGCAAACATAAATGGAACATCATGGAATTTTCAGGACATTTCAGGATTCGATTTTGTTGTTGATCCACATCTTCTGTGGATTATGGAGCGTCATCAAGGACTATTTACAAACTAGACTAGTCCAGTCACTTAGGCACAAATGAACCAGGAAATATGGGTAAAAAAAGTGAATGCACAGAATGTCTAGCCTCATGCGCCGCGCATTGTAACCTTGCCTCAGGTCACGGTCGAGCGCCAAGCACCCCGGAGTGACGATGCACAGTGTGTTCCCAGAGCGTTTTTAAAACGTATGATCTTAGTTCTGAGGTGACTAGATGCAGATATGGTGAAGGCATGTGTTAATGGGTATGCAAATTTCTAAGTAAATATGGGAGCGTCCACATGTGATTCAACAAAACGGAATATTCAACACCCCATAAGGAGTGGACATCCCGGTTCTTCTACAAGGTGAATTGATATGCTTAAAGCTCACACATATACTCAAAAGATGAGAAAGACGTGTGAAACAAAAACAAAAAAAAAGCAATAAAGAAAATGAACTTTCAATTTTCTGGAGGAGACGTCCTACACAAAAGGTACACTACCCATCGAGTCCATATAAATACACACAAACACAGAGTCCTATATAATCCTATTATTTGATGTATCCCCAGTACACGGAATGTTCTCAAAGCACACTACGAGGAAAGTTCTCAAAGCACCATATGTTCGTCGCGCAGGTGACGACTTAGGAATGTTCTCGTCGAGTCCTGGTGGTTTACACACGATACACAAGCGCTTCTCACCGTAAAAAAAAAATCACTCGTTTAACACAGTCTTTATCTCTTAGGCACTCACTTCTCCGAAACACTGACTGATAGGCTCGTAGCCTTCACTGTTATCTCACTCTGACAATGTCAGTAAAACAGTGACCAACTGTAATCCACTCTGGATAACTCCTATATCTGATATTAATATGCCACAGAACACGACAATAATCGGTACCACACACAACGATCAGCGTATGAAATGTCCTCTGGTCTGTTCACCGGGCACCACCACGGCTGATGAATATCGGCTATTTACAAGTCTTTCATAACTCTGTCACAAGTCTGTTAGTGAGCTACGCTGCCCCCCCCCCCCCCCCGACTCTGATATATGGAATACCATGAAATCGTCCCTTGCTGATCGGTTAACTGACAATCTCGGACCCTCCTCTGGTCGTACAGCTAGACACCACTATCTAGCGTGCTGACTTGGGAGATTGTGATGTTACCCTCGTTATATATACTCATGCCTATGTTACACATCCTGATCGCTTTAAGCCTATCGCCTTACAATATTATGAGACATGTCGTTCAATGCATTAATATGAAAATGGACATGCCTCAAGCCACCCATGTGTGAGAAAATCAAGTTTGCAGACGCGTTGTCTTTTAAATCTACATTAAACAGTGCTATTAAGGGAAATTGTCTAGACTAAATCTGATAAAGACCAATTCTAACGAATTACGGCTGAACTGAAACCAACATCAAATAAAACACCTGGGTTTCCTAAACCTTCGTTCCCACGCTAACATCGATACATGTTACGGCATATTAATATACAATAATGTATAGACACAATCATCTGGTTATACTATCCCTACTTAAATGTGCAAAAATCCTATTATTAATAAACAAGTCACAGTTATCTGATGACAGCAATTATTAATATAGTCCTTGTAAATTTCGTCGTGCTTGTTCAAGCTAAGGCTTGGTACACTATTATTAAGACTCAATCATAGATACAGAATAATTCATCGTATGTAAACGAATAAAACACCTTCAATGGGACTAGAACGTTGTTTGCAGGGGGAAACATTTGCAATGAACCACTGTGCAACGTAACTCTTCTTTGCTTTCGTCATTAATCTCGGGAGCTGCGGAAAATTATAAAAAGAGAGACGTCCTGCAAGATGTACCCATCCAGACGCCAGATAAATAAGTAGATTGGGTTTGAATTTATTTTCTAAATATTTCCGTTGTTAAATATTAATAAAGAACAGATGACCTAATGGACTTTATAAAACTCGGGCGCACGTACTGGCTTGAGCAAAACCATTGTTATCTTCAGACAGACAAAAAAAGTAATATTTATCTGGCAGTGGCACCGGCGGTATCTCTTACATTAAGCTTTTACAATGCCAGTTAAATGTTTATTACGAGTGTCGTACGTCCCCGAGACCCGCCGTGACCTTACCTTTTCGAGCGAATTCAACATAGTCCCTGATGACAACCCCCTCAATCCTCACGCTCATAAAATGTCCATGTTCTAGGCAGAATCCAGTTTCCTTATACGATTAGTGAAAAAAATCCGCGTTTGGAAACAATTTCGTGTGTTCAGACTGAGAAAAGAATCTGATTAAGTACGCAATTTTCGTAAAATAAAGAAAAACAAAAGCACAAAAAAGCAATCATCTCTTTTTCAATGCACTTAAAAGTTTCCACAACTTGTTTTTTGGGTAATCAGTATGTCTTCATGAGGAAACACCTTTCCAGTTAAAAAGGTTTTGTATGGAGAACCGGGAGACTTGGTGAAGAAAGAGATGGAAAGGTTAAAGCAGTTCTTACTGAATGTTTTTCTCAGATCATGTAAAATGAATTAGCATTAAAAATCTTCTTTAAATGTTCGGGTTCAAATATAACATTTTTTAAATTCTAATCTTCTTAAAATCATCTAGTACCTTGGAAAATATTCAATTGCATTTCCATGCATTTTTTCTTAATCTTTGCGAAGATGGTAGTACATGTTTAATTTTTAATAGCAAATGCAAAGCTCGATGTAATAAAAAAAGTATAAATCGTACAAATCCGTTTACTTTCCTTATCGCGATTATAAATTTGCCTCCTGAATTAAAGAAATATTCTACGATGAGATGTCAATATTTAAATGTCGCTATGCTCAAGGGATGTAATACATCAGCGTTTGTTTTAGGATTTAACACGGGTTCTTTACCGGTCGGACTGTTTGATTAACAATGAAGGCTCCATTTTATAAGGGTGACATATTATCATTAAGTCATCTGGATATAAGGTTCTCTATAAATGGGTTTAGACGAAAATGCAGTTAATAACTGATATCTTATCAAGCTTTTATTATTTATTTTAGATCTGTAAACAATTGCGTACAAGATCCTGCCAAGCTGTAAACACGGTCACATTGTGATGATATCAAATCAGCAGAGAATATGTCCGTTCGGTTGTTCAACTGTATTAGAGCTGTATTAGACATATTACCTCAGGTATACGATCAAGTAGCCATGACCACGAACACCCAGATATGTCGAACAAATAGCTGTTACTATCCCAGATAAGACTAACAAATAGCTGTGACCACCCAGATAAGACGAACAAATAGCTGTGACCACTCCGACAAAACGTAAAAAATTATCTGTGACCAGCCAGATAAGACGAACAAATAGCTGTGACCGCCCCACAACACGAACAAAAATAGCTGTGACCACTCAGATAAGATTAACACATATCTGTGACCGCCCCGACAACATGAACAAAATAGCTGTGACCACCCAGACAAGAAGAACAAATAGCTGTGACCAACCCGACAATACGAACAAATAGCTGTGACCACCCCGATAAAACCACCTCTTAGCTAAAACGACCACCCAGATAAGACGAACAAATAGCTGTGACCGCCCCGACATTACGAAAAAAATTAGCTGTGACCAACGAACGAATAGCTGTGACCGCCTCAACAACACAAAGAAAAATTTGCTGTGACCACACAGATAAGATTAACAAATAGCTGTGACCGCCCAGACAATACGAACAAATACTAGTAGCTGTAACCAGTCCGATTAAACGACCGCTTAGCTAAAACGACCACCCAGATGAGACTAACAAATAGCTGTGCACCCAGATAAGACGAACAAATAGCTGTGACCACTCCGACAAAACGTAAAAAATTATCTGTGACCAGCCAGATAAGACGAACAAATAGCTGTGACCGCCCCACAACACGAACAAAAATAGCTGTGACCACTCAGATAAGATTAACACATATCTGTGACCGTCCCGAAAACATGAACAAAATAGCTGTGACCACCCAGACAAGAAGAACAAATAGCTGTGACCAACCCGACAATACGAACAAATAGCTGTGACCACCCCGATAAAACCACCTCTTAGCTAAAACGACCACCCAGATAAGACGAACAAATAGCTGTGACCGCCCCGACATTACGAAAAAAATTAGCTGTGACCAACGAACGAATAGCTGTGACCGCCTCAACAACACAAAGAAAAACTTGCTGTGACCACACAGATAAGATTAACAAATAGCTGTGACCGCCCAGACAATACGAACAAATACTAGTAGCTGTAACCAGTCCGATTAAACGACCGCTTAGCTAAAACGACCACCCAGATGAGACAAACAAATAGCTGTGACCACCCCGACAACACGAACAAAATTAGCTGTGACCACACAGATAAGATTAACAAATAGCTGTGACCATCCCGGTAAAACGAAAAAAGGCTGTGATCACTCAGATAAGACAAACATGTTGCTGCGACCTTCCCGACTTTACGAACAAATAGGTGTGACCACCCCGATAAGACTAACAAATAGCTGTGACCATCCCGATTACACGAACAAATAGCTGTGATCACCCCGATAACACGATTGAATAGTTTTGACCACCGCGATAACGCGACCGCTAAGCTTAAACGACCACCACGGTAACATGAACGCCTAGATAAAACGACCAGCCCGGTATCAAGACCGCCCAGCTTAGACGCCCTAGCTAAATCGACCACCCCGGTTACACGACCGCCGAGCTAATTCGACCACCACAGTAACATGACCGCCTAGCTAAAACGGCCATTCGGGTAACACGACCGCCTTGCTAAAACGACCACTCCGGTAACACGGCCGTCCAGGTAACACGACCAGTTCGGTACAAAACCCTTTAGTTAAATCGACCATCCCGGTAACATTTCCGTCTAGGTAAAACGACCACCACGTAACACGGCCGCCTAGGTATGCCAACCTCCCAGTATGATGAATTAAATCATATGAGATTTTTCCGCAAGTCCATGATCCGTAGTAACTGGTCTTGGTACGTCAAACTTTACGGGAGTTTTGAAATTTTTAAAACTTCCGTGGTACGGCCACGTATCAGCCGTTCCATAGGTAGACCGTGACGTTTCCGTCATTGGCCGTAACACCTTGCTTGTACGTGCATGTTCTTACTTCTTTCGTACATACATCGTCGTTGGTCCTGGACTTCTCTGGATGATCGCCCACGTCGAAAAAAGGAGGATCACGATACGACCAGTAGAACTTTGCCGATCGTGAGGATTCGTAAGAATCCGTAGCATTTCCTTGAATAATCCCTACTCAGACGCCCCCATAGTGGGTCGCCGAATCCCCTTCGCTCCAACCGTATGTGAACCTTACCTTCGGAGTCATTTGTATTGTAGCCGTGAAGCCATACCGACGCCCTCATGCACTGAGGGAATCCGTCCGAAAGAGCGCATTTACCTTCAATACGTTCGCTAACTGCATGACTGCGATAAAAAAAATATTTATTTAACCCACGGATATTTAGTGATTACTCAATACAAGACCATTCATCGCCGCCCGTACCCTAATCAGTGTGATTTAGGCTTCGGGGGTCCACGTGCTCTATGGAATGTAAAAGAGAACGGGACGGAACGTGTTCCCCTGTCCAGAAGTGTACACCTCTTGGCACCCTGGATGGAACTAATTTCGCGGGTCAGTCCCTGGGAGCTGGGCCATGGCAAATCCTCTTGCCATCTAGAACGTAGTCCATTGCAGTAGGACAATAAAGGAAATGTAACTGAAAGTGGTTGCCGATGCATGACACTGCCGTCAGCGAATGTAACAGTACCGTAACGAGAACGTTACGGGACCTATCTACGTTCTTCTCTGGAAAGCGACTTTTTACCAAAGAGGAATGTGGTTATAACGGTCGCAATGCTTTGGCAGAAAAGTAAATGAACGCAAAATACCGCTGGGAGAACGCGCCGTGAATGTCACGAGAACGGAGTTCATTCATGACGTTCATTCCAAACAATGTCACGTTCTGGCTCGCCGTACAGAGACGTTTTTAACAAGTGCGACCTAGGCTTTACACAACATGCCTTTAATCACCGGTAGAGTCTTATGAGCGGGTTTATACAAAAGGGACTATTATCTCTAATATTTTAAAAAGAGTTACACCATCGGTGCATACACCGTTTCTTTTTTCCAACTTATGTTTAGCAATACTTTTTACAGGCGGTTCAGATTTGTTTATACGTGAACCCAAACGTACTGAAGTGCACTTGAACATTAATTAGACTTTACCCTTCTAATAAAAATGAAACGTTTTAAAATGAAACCGCGTCTTTGATTATTAAACCTTCGAACGAGTTTACCCAAAAGGCCTGAAGATGCAAAAAATCGTTACTAACACACAAACACAAGATATAAGGTTTCTGCTCAACCACAAAGGTAACCCGACCTCGTGGGGACAGTCTGTCATCTTTGATGAGAGAAAGTTATTAATGAATGTTCGTTCAATCTAACATGGTAAGAAAAGCTAACGTTACCAAAGCAACGGTATTAGGTGTCATTTAGTAGATGGGCGAGAGCTTTATGTGCCAGTAATCATTATCTTATTATCGAGAGACCGGCAGTGAGGCTTTGTATAAACTGAAATGTGTAGCATAACGTCTCCCAGGGCAGACTGTTGCCGCTTCATAACACACACATGACAAGCAGTTAAACATTATTTTGCTTATTCAGCGATTCTATGTCAGCGAGGCAAAAAACTACAATGCCTCCTTTAACTTCCAGCATGGGACGTCGCTTACCAAGTGAACATTGATGAAACGCAATTTTCCTTCCAACTAAAGGACCATTCATTGTAACAATTGCTCACCGGGAATTTTAAACTCGGTGACTGATGTCACGTGAAAGAGTGGCACGATTTCCTGTTTTACAGAAAACATAAAATTGTCAGGTTTTTTTTTTCTTTTAAGTCTCTCTAGACTGCAGAAAGTTTTAGGATTTAGGGGTTGATAAAATAGAGAAAGCAGCGACTTGGTAAGTCTACACAAGTTAACCGGGTTGTCACTGAATAGATGCGATGATATATGATTTCTTGGACAAAGAATGAACCAAAATGGCTTTGTCTTTACAGTTACAAAAACAGATACATGTCTCCTATATGGACCCTAATGCCCAAAGTTTAGAACAAATGAAAGACTATCTCAAAATGTACGGAGTTAACAGAAAACATACGATTCAATGAATGTGCTCCTGTTTTGTTAGAAAAAATCTGCGTGCAAAAGAGGAGGTAAGATATTGTCAGAACTAAAAAAGTTATAGCCAGATAAGCCAGAGCTTTGCAAATAGCGTTTTGCAGCAAGTGACATTTTACCTCCGCATGTATGCAATTAACTACCTTAGGTTACGTGTTTCCACGTAAGTAAACAAATTGTGTTTATAAACAAGTTGTTGTTAAACAAGTTCATACATCCTTCACGGAGGCATTATAAGAACTTTTCATAACCAGAATTACCCTTAGATCATTAACATATACACAGAGAAAGCCGGAAATCACATAAATTTTTTTTTCAAAACGTAGGTGAAAGGCCACCTATACAGTATCATTGTTGGCGGATGTAACTGAATTTCCAAGACTAATTAACCTTAAAGAGCATTTTCAAATAACAAGTATGTTTTATAAAAAGAAATATAGTGTTTTCCCTTTAGGACATTTAAAGAGTATCTGTCAATATTTCTTCAATATAAAAGGCGTGCTGATTCCTGTAAAAAAAACTTGCAAGTGGTGCGATCGGTGGCGCAAAACAAAACAAACCGATGTTTTTTCTGTGTCTAATCTTCCATGTTCCTTTTCCTTGTTTGAGAGCTGCCACGCATGCGCATGACAGGACATCTTGTCACGTGGTCTTGTATGATAAATAGAGAGATAACCATGACAGCGTATAAACGGGTGATTGCAATTGGTAAATCCGGGTTCCAGGATGGGGTTCCTAAGTAAATTTTGTATCTAGCAATATTGAACTAATCGCATGAGAAAATACACATTATTATTGCAAATGATTATGTATGGTATGTATATCTGGATCTGAGGAATATTCAGACTATCACACCATGATTCACTTGACTTTAGGGGTATCAATTACACAAATTTATCAATTTCTTCAAGGTTTATTGCTGTACTTCGTCTGCCATATAATCATACCATTTTTTTCGCTTTGTATAAGTCATACTCATGCCATTTCAAATGTACTCGATTTTACCAAACAGGGTAGCATAGCGGTAACGTTTGGTAAAGCTAGCTATCTTGCTACACATTCCGGTGAAGAGTAACATAGTCTGATACAGGATCTTAAACAAGCTAGGGACTTAACACGGCAATGTAGAAGTGTAGGAAAGAAAAGGGGTCGAGACGCCAATGCGGGCACTACTTTTCGGTGTCAAGAATTAATTATTCTATTTCTTATATTTTAAGAACAAAGAGGGTGACCCCTCTGCCCTCTCTATGCAGATGGGGATATGATAGGAAGCATGCCTAAAAAAAATAAGTCTTTATTTTTTGCAAAGATGGCATTTGGTTCAGAGTTTCGATTGGAAGGAGTCTATCTTTTTCAATCAAACTTTTTTAACCATTATCACCACTTGGTTTTACAAACATATATTTCTTTGTGTTCGGCTAATGATTACTTCACAAAACTTAAACAAGTATAAAATGGCAGCACTGCCGCCAATCTGATATAAACTCGTTTTTATCACCAGACGCTGACGGCTCCTATCACAGTGTACACCAACCCATCAAATCACTTTGTTTGAAAGAAGATAAGCTTTTACCAAAGGAGTCATTATCGGTACATCCCCTGTTTCTAATTCCAAAAAAAAACGTTTAAATGTCATAGTAAATATTACTTTCCCTGGCACCCCTTATTATACAAAAAATACCATTTCTAATAATTTACGTTTCGAAGATACTGTGTAAAAAATACATATTTATATTTCATCGTGCTGTATCATGACATACTCTTTCGTTTTTTTTTGTCTGTTCACAAGTATATTAATTTTTTTTCTCTCCCTGGACGATTCCTTCAACCTGTGCTTGTTAATTCAGCGAATGAGGTATATACTCTTTTACCCAGACAATCATACAATACTTGCTTGTCTTTATTCATTCGAACTTCTATGTTTAAAGTTATAATACTCAGAGTTATTTTGTTGCAATTATATTTCATAATATTTTATAATTTGTAATGGAAACAAAACACCTACGGAGTGGCCTTGTTTAATTTATTATTAATATATTATATTATCTCTGTATTCAGAAAATGTTATCTCATACATTCTAACACAATGTATATTAGTGTCATACATAATATCTGAGTATGTCTGATTACGTCTGCTTTGCTTTTCTTGTGCCTGATGTTTAGAGTCTAAAAGAAATGCGACTTGATTTAAGTGCATCCTAAAGCCGGAGCAGTTCTCCCATCCTTTCTGTATAATTTACGTGATTTATGGGTTATTCTGGGCACATATTATTGAACGTTCACACATTTTTGTTAAAGGCCCATTCACACATGCCTACGATTGCCTACGATCACCTACGACTACATGGTCACGACTAGTCGTTGCCGATTACCTGCGACGTGTCGCATGGGATTAGGTTTGCGGTCACACATGGGGCCACTTAATTCCCCGTCACTCGAGAAGGCGATCTCGCTGCGATCACCGAATTGGGACAGATCGCCGTAGAGCGCAGGCACAGTGGCCTTAAGTTTTCATGAACTTCGTAGGAGCGAGATAGTGTCGCCTTGGGTCGTCATATGGTCACCATGAACGCCATGAGTGGCGACAAGTTTTGAGCAAGGACAAAATTTCCGCCGCGGGGTCGCCGTGGATTTAAAGCGCAGTCAGATCGGAATTTGATCACCATCAGGTTCCCAGCAGCGCAGTACCAGCTTCCTGAGAGCGAAGGTCGATCGCCAGTAAACATGGTAGCATCGGTCTATCTGTTACGCTTCGCTGCCCCAGCACACTTACGCCGCCGCTACCGAGACCTCGGTGACCCTAGTGAGCTCTTTACACGCTTCGTACGGTGCTGCCGCGTCGCTTATGACGTCAGAGCTGCGCTCTCTCTGCGCCCAGTTGGATTTGACATGTTCTGGCGTCTGCGCTCTGACGAAGCTCGCGGCGCCAGCACACGTCGTGTCGACGGGGCGAGAGCGGCATTGCAGTCATACTTGGAGGGTTTTACGATGTTAAGGGTGACCAACGGCGATCTACTAGGTCGCCGTGGTCGCCGTAAGGTCTCCTTCTCATGTGATAGGGGCTTTAACGAGCGGTCATAATCAGTCTGTGGAAGCTGTAGGGCCCGGTCTAACTGCTAGTCGTAAGATTACTGCCGACCGATCGTTGAATGAGACGATATATGTCGGATGTCTTACGATCACAACTGAGTGGTCGCACGATAACCACCGACTGGTCGTGGCTACGTACGAGTCCTCGGCCTAAATGTGCGTGCGGTCGCACTACCACATAGGATAACTTGCGAGTACTCAAGACATATGCACTTACTACTGGTGGTAAAAGGAATTATGATGCGAGTATACTGAGGAACTGAGCTAATTGTGAACCCAGATATATATATATATATATATATATATATATATATATATATATATATATATATTTGGGACCAGGGTGCTTGAGGGTGTACCCTTTTTTTATTTTTGTATACAACAGAAATATTCTTATAACTTCGTAAATTTTTCATTTTGCTAAAAGAAGATCGAAATTTGCAATATAATCATCATAGATATATCGAAATGTTAACTGCACAAAATAATGAGATTATTATTTTTTTGTCACTTGATCTACAGATTATATTTTGAATATCCAGGGACACAGAATACGTAAACAACTGGATCTTTAGAAGAAGCTGGTGTCCAGCGATTTCAGGTGCAGAATTCCCAAAAATAAGGAGCATTAGTATGGATATATGAAAAGGTTTTCTTTTTCCGAAAATTTTTACATGCATGAAAGTTCAGTTGACCATGCATGGAGTTTATGCTATGGATCATACATATTCAAATTTACCTGCCCTGTGTATGGATCTCTCTATGGGCCAGTCGCGTGTTCACGACAAGTCGTACGGCTCGTCGTACCACTAATCGGGATCAGTCCTGACCATTCTTAACCACTCGGTAACTGATCGTAGCCTGTCTCACAACCTATCGTACGACAAGTCGGTACCAGCCTGCGACTACTCGGTAGCTTTAATTGCTACCGATCACATAAGACTACTTACAACCACTCATAAACTAATCGTACGACAACAAAATAGTACCACCGATTCTCCCAGGCCACTGCCGATTAGTCGTAGAACTGTGAACCGTTCAGGATCCACTTACGACTTGTTAGGAATACGTACGACCACTTCCGACAACCTACGACTTCATGCGACCAGTTAGGACTTCTTGTATGAGCGTTTCACGACTACCTACGAATTTTTAGTCGCAGGTGATCGTGATCTGTCGTAAATCGCTAGTAGGGGCATGTGTGACTTGGCACTTATAAAACCTCTAGGCGAATGTGTGAGCTTGTTTATCTCCAAGCACTAAGTAAAAACGGTAGTCACGGTATATGTTAAAATGTTGACAAACAAATAATTCATGTAAGGTTGTTGGATTCACATGTGTGGGTTTTAAAATGTAACTATTTCTTTGCAATCATATCGTATTTCTGGCTTGCCATTAGATGTTCTTGTTGAATGTGGCTGAATTATTTTGGAGGGCCTCCTTATGAATAAAAACTCGTTGACATAAACAAATCGAACAACCGGTATGGGATGGAATCGAAGTTTCTTTCCAATTTGCATAAAAGATTTAATGGATTATCTTAAGTGAATAGATGTACAAACTCGGAATAGACCTCATTCGGGAAAACAGGCCAAATGCAAATAAGCCAAATGCAAAGGATAAAACGTTTATGTATTATCAAATGCACCTACTAATGCATTGGCACTCGGAATCAATTTTTCCAACTGATATTAAGATATGTGTGTATATTGCAATGAAAATGCATTAGCTTTTGGAGCTGATGGAACAATGTTGATTTAAAAGGTATTAAATGAACTTATTTAAGTGTTTTGTGAGTTTTAATCAAGTTAAGCACTGTATAACTGCATTTGCATTTAAATATCAAATGTTTTTAGCTATATATTTAAATTCAAGTTCAAATGTCGAGTTTATTGTAGCTCTGCATCAAATTGCAATTGCGTTCATTTGAATCTTAAGCAAGCCCACTGCTTATATTTACTATATACAGGGAATCAAATTAAGGGAGTTGTCGGTGGTAACTTCCGTCCCTCTCCGCGAAAGACAATTTCGCGTTATTTTACGGCTTTTTTTTAAATTCCGATATTTTACGGCCACCAACCCAGCTTTCTGGAGATGTGGACATATTTTCAGGATAATATTAAAATGAAATAAAACATATTATAAATATTAGACCTCCTTCTAAAAATCCTGGAGTGGTCTCTGGCATGAAATAAAATTTAGGATACTAAAGAAGTTAAGAATGGACTAACGTCCAACGAACAATCCTTTTAATATGTTAGAGATGGCACAGGTAAAACGCCGCCATTTTTATGCTGTCTTAAATAGTTCTTATTCTAAGTATGTACATCTGCAGAGTTCAATCTTGATTTGGGACTAGGTGACAAGGCGATATCATTATCTTATCATAATTATTTTGTATCCTGGTGTCAGCAAGCCCCGATGTCAATCTCACCTGCGGGCCCTAGGGGTGTACTCACCCCCATTGCTGGGTCATAACACAAGGAAACTCTCCATAAATGAACTCGTTCGTGAACGATACGAAGCTGTGGGGCACAGCCTTCATCACTCCTCAGCTGAAATTCGAACCCACGACCTCCAGGTTTTAGTCCTATGCTTTCCCACTGAACCACAGATTCTACGATTCGGTAATCTCTTTTTACCTCAGAAAATTTTGAAATGAAACAGGACAGGTTGGTATTGATCATAGAATACTTAGGTTACAATAACAAGCAATGATTAGTGTTAATAATATGGAAACTGTACCATGTACTTGTTTATTTTCAATGAAAAGTGTACCATCTGCCCGCGTAATGTAAATGTCACAACCAGATCGGCCTATCAGCTTCCTTACACCTCGTGTTCGTGAACTACGCCACTGGTAATGCGGGTTTATACATGGGTTGGGCAAAAAAAAAAAAGGGTCTGGTTCTCAGGCGCCGCCCGCGTTTATTTTAACCCCCCCCCCCCCAAAAAAAAAAAAAAAACAATTTTTTTTCATGTTTCAAAATAATACAATTTTGATAAGTTTTCTTTGAAGTGTAGTGCTTTCAAAATAATTACGTTATTATCATGTTTTCCCTGATCTTAAAACATGTTGTCGAAACACAAAAAAAGGTAATAAGAAAATCCGCACTTATTATGAAATAAAAGTGCCTGAGAACCATATCCTTTTTATACCTTGGTGGTATAAGTTATATCCACGTCACCTGTCTACCATCACATTTTTTTCATATCTGCTTTGTTTGATATCAACAAGAAGTTGACATTACTAATATCATTAATTTGATATAAGACAAGAGTTACTTCTTCTTAAAATTTTACTGACGGTCTTGCTACTGCGTACACATTTCTATAGATCACCGCCTGCCACTATGTGTATATCTCTTTACATCAAGACCCTAAAAACCAGCCTTGGATTTTGCATAATCGTGACTGACGGTCATTTTAGGGCATCCGTTTAGCACGAGATACCATGGAAACGAGACATCTTGGTAAAATCATGTTCCAACGTTAATACAAAGAAACTTTTCCGATAAACAAGGCATCCGGCTAGTTAGCATTATGGTTAGGAAAACAACTACGTAAATATCAACTTCTCAAGTCCTTTGAGTTAATATCAGCACAATTGTGAAAAGAAACAGACAGTTTGAGGATTTGGTTACTCGGCACATGTTTTAGATATAAACCAGACCTTATGTAATCTATCAATTTAATTAACTTATGTAAACAGAGAAAGGCGTGGGAGAGGCTTGACCTTGCATTTATCACTCTACAAGGACTGGCTGGGAATTTGTTATTGCAATCTAAATTGAATTTTAGGGTTAGGTAATTTGACCAGTGGGTTATTTGGGATTGTACTTGCTCTCTATGGATAAAGCATTTTTCTTTTATATTTTATCTGGTCTTTATACCTGTAGATCACACAAAGGAACTATATTTTTTTCTCGCTGAAACATTATTTTAGACAATATAAAAGACACCTTGTTTCACCTTACAATCATTTGTTCCCAAGAATTACTGTCATTCCTCGATAAGAAAACGGGATTATCCGTAGGGAAAGGGGTTCCAATGTTACATTATGTAAACTCATTACTTTCCTATATATCTTCATATTCTTCCTTTCTGTGTGTGTGCAAAGCAGTGTGATATATTAATGTTGGTAATGCATTACACGAAAGAAGTGAACATACTTTACAAGAGGGCAGCTAAATACAACTGAAGTATTCAATTAATTGACTCTGTTCTGCAGTCCATTATCCCTAAGTGTTGGTTACGTTGAATAAATGTCAGCATGTATATATTGAAGTAAAGGATTAATTAAGATACCTTACAGAAGTCGGAAGATCGTACACTAAGTACATTGTACCCTGTCCTCTCGCTACCAACCCAGTCAGTTAAATACGCTCCCGAGGCAGCGGAAATAGGTAGTAGGCCTTTAGGTAAAGCGCTGTGTAAAAAGCTTAGAATTTACATCACACCCGGATTTTTCTTTACCTGTTAATACTTGGAGTGACTGGATTACTTCTGACTGGTAATGTCATAAAACACAGGGCTGTAGCGAAACGATACTTACAATATATTGAACAGTGATTGTTATGTCACAATACGAGAGGTATGAGGTTCAGATTCAAAGTCAATGATTTCCTCTAATCACTAAACACGATTTTTACTGCGCCGTGTATGTGCCATGGAGCCTCTGGCGTCGCTTACATCGTATGATCTAACATTATCCACGTATCTTAACAAGGACTTCGGCAAATTTATTTTATACCGGTGTTTCGCCAGGGGTAGCAATTCAGATCACCTCGGCCCAACGCAGAGAGCCGTAAAGTATTCTGAAATGGATTTCAGATTACCCCCGGTAACCTGAAATTGATTTCAGCTCAGCCCTTCAAAACAGTTTGTTTTCTTTATGCTAATTTACTTCAAACTCTTATGTTTTTTTTCTTGTGAATTTCTCAAATTCAGTTGAATCTTTATATATCACATGCCTCAATCTAATGTGTCATGCGCTTTGCTGAAAGTGTTAGAATCAATATAAATATACCTGTATATTATTTTGCGACAATATCATCTTGGATATATTAATGCCAGCTTTTAAATCTCGTATCTTACACGTTATTCATGGAAATTATATACCATGAGTTTAAAGCATAAGAATTAATCAATTAGTCAAATCAGCGAGGGTATAATATGGACAAGCGGCGCTACCTGAAGTAAGGTTCCGGAGGATATACGAAATCAATTTTTGAAAACCGGGGGGAATGAAAAGGAGGGTAACTATGTAAAGGATTGAATAAAAACACGAAGAGTTAATTTAATTAAAATGAATTTTCCTGTTTCAGCTTACCTGTCCATTTAATGGATTATTCGTTGGGTGTCATCCTAAACATCTACCAAATTTCATCAAAATAATATATCCAGGGCTGTAAGTGTAATGTTGCTAACAGGTAGTCCAAATGACCTTAGGTAAAACATACCTCTCAATACCCTAAGCAGGTATGATAAAAAGGAAGTGTATTTAGTCTAGACGGAGTTAAGGTCAAAATGGTTAACCTGGGAGGGTGGAAAGTATAAAACTGGAGGATACTACAGACTTATGGATGAGTCCCATGGTCAAAACAGTCAAGCAAACATTACATACAGGTGCCAATAAATGAAATATTATTATTTGCACAGGTATATCGAAACTTCATGTGTAGTTCAAACAGTTAACAAATGCATATCGACAAACCATTGAAAACTTACTCTTCAAAAATTTAAATCCACTGCTTAAGCTCCTAACTGAAAATAAAACCATTGTTATTTTCGTTCAGTTAATTTTATCATTCCTTCATCATGTAAGCCGTTAACGATTTCTCATACACATTTCTTTACAAGTGAAAATTCTAAAGGGAGCTTCTGGAAGTATTTTTTTAACCATTAAAATAAAAAGATGAAAAATAACACCGTTAAACAAGCAAACTCGTGGAATTATTGTGACCCACTTTGGGCTATTGTTGTCTTCCATGCTTGATAAGCAACCAAAATTATGACTTATGGAGACATCTTGAGGGTACATGAAAACCTAAACAGATCCACATGACATGTGGAGACATCTGCAGACGACTATAGAAACTAAAACATTGAGAAATTGCACCAAAAATTGATAATTTTGTCTTTGAGCTGGAGAGAAATATTTTTCAGATAGACACCCTAAAACCGATCCCAACCAAGATATGCATGAGAGCAATCACTGACCCAAATTTGAATGAAATCGGATAAAATTTAGGAAAGTTATCGCGCGGAAACGAAAAAAACTGACGGACGGACAGACAGACGGACAGAAAGTTAGACAGAGGGACAGACGATAAACCCAAATCAATGCCCCCGCTTCCGCGGAGCGAGGGACAAAATGTTATCGGACAGCCAACGAACGGAAAATTCAATTAAAGTCCTAAAACCGTACAATTTTTATTTAAAATAATGCTTTATTTACGGATTAAATCTCCCTGTCTCTCTATCGCAATAAAACCGATAGAAGATTCCATTCTTCATATATATATATATATATATATATATATATATATATATATATATATATATATTTATATATATCGGTATTCCATGGTACAATTATTATTATTCTAATTCTCAGTCTTGCCAAGGTGTCAGTGGTTATTCACTATGTAAGCAAACCTAAAAGGCCACCTCAAGTAAACGTAAGGAAATTTTCATTTTTAATGTAAAATGTGAATTAAAAGCATGTTTTAACCCCCTACCCCACCCTTCCGCCACCACCACCTTTGTCATAGACACATACCATCTACAGACCCAAAAGAAGGTTCGCACTAAGTCAATGTTGTCCGTTTTATGCCCTGGTATGTCATTAGCTTAAGTTAAAGATCCTTCTTGGGAGTTATAGGGAAACGTCTGATTATGTAATATCTAGAGAACTTTTGAAATGACAGAAAATCTCGGAGACAAGGGGAATCTTTTTTTACGTGGTCACACATTCCTAATTTTTTATCGAAGTAATGACTGGATAACATTGAGATACATCGCTAGGCTTTGGTAGACCTCGGTTAACAAAAGAAGTACCTCGGAGTGATACCGGGTGACGACTCGACGGTATCGGATCATCATATGTGGATCGACACACCCGTTTAACCTGTACTTTTTTATGACTGATTTATTTTCCTCACAAGGATAATATAGTGCATATTACAATAAAACGGATTCATATTGATACATATCTATATGATTTCTTTTATAAAATCGACGGTGTTAAAATATTATGAAAATGAAGCGACTAAAAAGTAACTTTAACTTTGTGGGGTATTACTTATTTCAAAAGTGGACCTTAAAACAAGATGACAGACCATGCATACAATTAAGATAATTTATATATTGAATTGACTATAATATTGATTTTCAAATCACTGACTAAGAATAATGACACTAAGCATTACTTTTAAAACTATACTATGACAAAGAGTTGCATGTTACAACGTATGTATGTTTGGCTGTATGTTGACAAACCTTTCTGAGGGATCGCGAAGTATGGCTAGCGGAACACGAATGCGAATTTCTGACAATAATGACAGATCAGAACGCTTAGATGCTGCGTATTTAAGCAAAGTTTGAATCAAGATGTCCCCTCTAAATAGAAGTTGTTCCTTCTTACTGTTCTTTCTTACCAAGTTTCGCCACTGCCTTTTGTTCAGTTCCATGTATTATAAATAGAATATAGTTTAAATGCAAGGCATTATTTCCTGAAGATAATTGTTTCAAACAGGCGGAAGATGTAAAAACCCATGGTAATTAGAGGTATCGGTGAATGTCTTGAAAACTGAAATCCGAGTCAAAGTACCGGTTAATAAATGATGCTGGTACCAGACAAATTTGGCAAGAAATAGCTGCTATCATTACTGGTTTCTGCTGGCTTTCAACAAATTAACAATGTTTCCCTGGAGAACAGACAACGAAAGGCACTCTTCTCTCAGATGCGGCAAGTAACCTGGCTCTGGGGATGACAATCTAAGGATTAAAATATTACCCATGCCAGGTTTAATGCAGCACTAATGTAAAATACGGGATTTCTGCAGTGGCCTCCTGCTGTGTAAATGCCTCGGGTGTGAACCTTTCTTTTTAGGATAACTATTTCTCGTTCGGGTTATGTATACGGGCGGGGCGGAACTCCTAGGGCGGTACTCTTCCTCGATGCCGGGAAGAGCCTCCTTACGCTGTCGGAAATTTCAATTAAACGAAACATTTTCAGCAAATGGGTGTGCTTGTATTTATCTTCAAATTGTAGCGGCTTCGCGGCGGAAGAAGGGACGAATGAATATTTTGGGCGATTCATTATTCATTCTTAAATGGCGTCTTTGGTTTTAATACCCCGCGATCCCCAGGGGCTCGCTAAATGTCACGTGACACCATGTAATGCGAATTAGAAAAAAACACTCTTTTCACAGAATTTCCCAAACCGGAAATTAATCTATTTCTTTCAATCTTCCTGGATATGGTTTTAAATCTTTCATCCATCCGTTATATTTAATTGTACGGTCTTCTACTTCTAATCAGTTATGTTGGTGGTTTAATTTTTTCTTTTAGTTTTGTTTTGTTTGTTGGCTATTTATATTAATCCCGCGTGTTTGTCTGGTTTCGGTCTGTCTGTCCTTCTGTCGGTCCAGATATTAGTAGGTGGAAATATATCAAAATGTGAAAATGTGATGCTGAAGAAATGTCATAGGTCTACGCATAGATGCATCATGAAGGATCAAGACCATGGTGGATGGGTAGGAGGGAGGAATATATTTGTTTGTTAGATTCGATGAAAAAAAAGGAACGGATAAAAATCAAGTAGAAAACCAAGATCAAAATCTAGAAGAAGATCAAGATAAAATGGGAGAGCATCAGGAGAGAAAGAGGAACAAGATGAAATGTTAAAAAGGATCAGGTCCAAATAAGGATCAAGATAAAAGAAGGAATAAGATCAAATGGAGAACTAAACTTTAAAGAGCATCAAGAAAAAGAGAGAATCAAGATAAAAAATACATGATCGGGATAGAAAAGAGCGGATCAGGATAAAAAAAAGGAGGATCCAAATCTAGAAGGAAGTCCAAAATAAAAAAAGAGCGGATCAGGATATAACAGAAAGGTTCAGGATAAAAAAGATGACCAAAATCTAAAAGAAGATCAAGATAAAAATAACAGTGTCAGGATAAAAAAAGAGAACCAAGATAAACGGATGATCACGATAAAAAATAAAGATAAAACAAAGAGATCAACAACAAAAATGGAGATGAAGATAAAAGAGGATCATAACAAAAAGAGGACCAAGATCCAAAAATGTTTTCAGTTGGGTCGTTACAACAAGCATATGACGTGAATACAGACATGATTGTATATTGTATTTAAACTCGAGAAAAGAGTATTTTTAATCCATGGCTTATCTGATGAAGTAGATACTTAACAGGCACCGTACACATAGTCACCAATGCCGTATTTTTCAACCAATGCATTGTTTAGATAAATACGCACTTCTGGAAAGAAAGCGCAATATATACCCAAAGAGATAGTGGGCTAAATCGTGAAATTTAACCTATTTTTATTTGAAATGACACAGAAAATGATTTAGGAACTGAACGGACTATAGGGACCATCAATTACAAAACAACATTACAAGGAGTCGTTATCGCTAATACACTATCTTTTATTTAATTTTATTTTCCTCCCGCATTACGTGAAATTTTGATAGGTTTCTTTGAAAATACCAAACTCTGCTTCAGTACCTGAAATTGTGTACAAGCTCAGCACTAAATTCCAGTTAAGTCCACTTTCCATACATTTTAGAAATTATTAAAGGGATTAGCACAAATTAGTATCGTTAACAAAGACCAATTTTCTTCATTTGAGTAAAATTGATCCAAGAAAAAAATCTATTTTACTCGCACATTACGTCCAATTTTCATAGCATTCCTCGAAAATTCCAAACTCTGCTTCAGTTCTTGAAATTGTGTATATGCTCAGCACTAAACCATGTCCACTTTCAATATCTTTAAGAAATCATTTTAAGGAATAGCACATATTAGCATCGTTAACAAAGACCTCGTCTTCATTTGATCATATTGATCCAAGAAAAAATTAAGTATTGAATCTGCAGAAAAAAAGGTATTTTATGGCCTAAATGTGAGATAAACTGGACCATCAAGATAGTGTTTCTGAAGGGTTCGTTTTCGGAAATACAGCCCAGTTTTTTCTATGATGTATTCAAATTCTAGGCAGATGTTGTGGGCAAAGAATGTAACCGGAGCTCATCTGCGGAGATGTCAAGAAACATGTCTATAGACTGTATATTAAGCGGGTATTTTGTCAGGTCAAGATTGTTAAGCAATGTTGATGGTCCCGCCCGACCGCCAGGCCATGACACTTAACGGAAAGCGATCATTGTAAATCATACCAACTGTCAGACTGCCGACCAGGGCCCGCCATCTACACGGGGATAGGATTCTATATATATATATACTACATTAACATGCAAATATCTCTTGAATAAAATTGCTCGGCCCGTGTTGTATGATGAAAAACATTGTCTTACCATAAAGATTAATAATGGCAAAAATCTCATAATATTTAGAACGACATATCCAATATTATTTATCTGAAGATAACTTATGAACTTTGAAAACGGGGAATAACTTTTGGTGTTAGAACTGATAAAATTATGAGCTTTTTATGAGGTTTTTCAGAGAGGGTAGAAGTTATATTACAATCCGACGATGTAGCGTTAATTCATCAGTCTTTAAATTTGATAGAAGTCGTACTTTGCTCTTTCAAAAGCAACAAAATTCACAAGATATAAATACGCGTTTAAAGACAAGTTATTTGATGCATGCTTAGCTCATTTAATTTCATTTTTATTTATACAGCACTCTCAAATAAATAACCTTTATTTTGGGAGCTATTTAGACAAGTTTTGCGACAGAGTATACACACACACTCCTATATATTGATACTGTGACTGGAAAGTGGTACACTGACTTTACCGTCAGATGTCAGGTGTGTACTGTAAGGTGGGGTCGGTGCACCATTGCGATATATGTCACAGCTGTAAAACTAATATTTGCATGTGTATAAAATCTGTGAAAACATTTTAATAAAAATTCTCCAGGAACATTGTACTTTCTTTTAAATTTCACCCTTCCTTATATTATCAACTCTGAAAATTTACTGAAAATAATCTTATAGTGTAAACCCGCTGAAACAAAAAATGATAGACATATTATAGCCCTTTGCTTGTGCTACACTCAAATGAAACTAGACTGGCTTTGCACTTGAAATAGCTATAACAGATAAATACCCCCATAGGCCCTATCCCAAAATTTGTGGAAAAAATAAGCCGTATCTTAAAAGATATGGAGTGAATAGGAAATATAAAAATCCGTACATTTAACATCATAGATCAAATTTGTAGTTGAAACGACCTTTATGTGAATTTGGAGGGAGAAACGCAGAACTACAACCATAATGAGGTTATGCTAATCCTAGAACTGACCTTCAAGGTAAAAAAAAGTCACAGGTAATCAGACTCTTCCAAGAATATGATGAAAACAACTTGTGTGTCCAATTTGAAGAAAAATTATAGAATACTTTAAAGATAACGGGGTCAATAAATATGTTACAGTTCGACGGATTACATCAAGGCCAAAGATATCGGTTTTGTCTTTTTTAATAAAAAATTAAATACTTAGTGTCGGTAATGGAAAGCCATACTAATGTTCCTTTAAATGAACAATACAATTTCAAGTTCAAAATGGAATAACACCGCTGACATATTATTCTGTAGAAAAATAGATAAAAGCAAAAAACCTCAGCATTGTGTCGCATAAGCTATTAAAACAAACATCGGCAAAATTTATATTTTCCCCTAATTGGCCATACTAAAGTCTATGACAATCTAAGAGAGCCGTTAGGTAGGGGATATTCATCATCAGACGTCGTCACTTCCGGCTAACCGCCACTTCCCGTCATTTTGGTTCTTATAGATGAGATGGCGGAGTTTGTACACTGGGAACCCGGACGAGTCTTTTGACGGCTGACCGGCGCTGTGTCTTGATAGATCACTTGGTAAATGTCCCAAAACCGGACACGGAGTGGATTTTATTTAACCTGCCTTTTCAGTAATGGTTTACCGAACTTCCGGCAAAAGCGGGTGACTATCCAGAGCAGCAAGTTCTAATATTCCATCATTTCCATAAATTAAAATAAATATAGATACGTTAATCATATATCATAAAGGGCATCAGTGCCGTCCATTTCAAAGGATAAGAAAATGAATCAAAGATAAAACAGTTACAGCTTTTTATATAATTTTTTTTCATATTGAAATATCACTTTTTTCAATATATATATATATATATATATATATATATATATATATATATATATATATATATATATATATATATATATATATATATTAGTTATTTCACTTCAAGAATAAGCTCAGATTCAGATAAATAATATTTAATAGTAAACTCAACAGTAAAGTAATCAAATCACAGACTATCATTCTAAGTTTTTAAATATCTTTTATATCCAATAAATAAATCCTATTCTCTAAAAAGGCATGAATAATTATTAAATTGCTTATCCTCTGTAACTAAAAAATGGACGATAAATATAGATAGATAAATAAATATATAGATAGATAGACAGATAGATAGATGGAATATGAATTGTAACATGTTATGATTGACTAAGCAAATTGTGTTAAGAAGCAGTCATTTTCTCAGTTCTCCTCTTTATTTTTTAATTTTCTTGATATAAAACTATAATGAGTGTATGATTAACAAATGTTTTATAAACATGTTATGATTTTATATTTTGAATCACAACTTCATTAAAAATGGCAAATTTGAAAATCATTTAATTCGTCTGTGAGAATTCTAAATATCATGAACTATGCTGATGCAAAAATATTTAAGATAAAAAAGATGTCAAGGTCATTGAGTAAAAGAAGAGCCATATATATATATATATATATATATATATATATATATATATATATATATATATATATATATATATATATATATATATACAATTTACCTAAAAAAATTACTATACGAATGTACCATGAAATTTAAAAGGATTACATGACGCCTTTGGAACACCTACCTGGATTCCATTTCTGCATATACTGTCTGTGTAAGCTCTCTGTTTGATAGTCTTCTTTCTAGAGACAGTTTATGATCAAGCTGAGGCCACATAACAAAATTTCATGGATCGTGAGAAGACTTGCCCAGAATTTTTTTTCCATGAATACAAATATTTCTTTTAGACTTTTTTTCAGTCATAAAACTCAATTTATATAATTATGAAATTATAATTTGAAGTTATCATATTTGTTCTTTTGTTCTTATCGTTCCCTTTTTACTTTAGGCAGCTACTATATTTAGTTCCTGATATATAATACATCACATTTTGAATAAAGATATTAAATCGGAAACAAAGTGACAATCTCCATTATTTTATCTAATTTTCTAGTAGTATAGTATAACAAGGTGACACATCTGCAGTGCCACTGTACTTTTTGTTCTTGTTGCAGACTTCGGTCGAAATCGAAGAGGCGATCTCGCGATGAGAAACGAGAACAACACATGGGCTGTAGCTCGTTCCGCTAAAACTTTTGAAATATTGTCCAGGTGTAACGGGTGTTGTATTCCATCTTTTAACCCAATATGTATGTATTTATATCTCTTACTTTGCTGGCTGTTCTCTTATTTGAGGGTTCTCAGCTGGGCAGATTGTCATCTGAGCGTTTTGCAAGAAACACAAAGCCGGCTGCAGATGTTGCCGGGGGAAAAACGGAACAAAGTTTTACCATTATGGAGACAGAGAGCTACTTATTTCAAATTAAATTATAATGAAATCGCAAAAGAAATATAAAATGATACCAGACGAAAAATTGATCTTTTGTTGTCTATCTGTCCCAGAAACTGTGAAAAGGGGGTCAATATGTCAAACTTCCGCTATTAACCAGTTGTTGCTCTTTAAACCATTCATATATCCGATCATTCATTCCCATTTGCGTTATGATTTATCCAGGTTGAATATCAAACGATAATAGTCTCTCTGTCGGATAGATTGTGATAAGTATGAAAACCTATCAAACAATCGAAATTAAACAAGTATTATGCTATTAACAATTTATAAATACATATTATGTTACCGGTTTCTATATATTTAAAATATATTTTTAATATCAGGATTATATTTAGATTCGGGTTTTAAAGTATAAATTAAAATAAATTTAAGATCCAATGATTTATACATATTTGGATTTCATAGTTTTAATTCCTCTATTTTAAAGGCTATATAAAGGGTGAGGTACTGTTGTTGGTCTAAATATTTTAAGGTCTACAGCAAAATTTTAATCTTTACAAAAACACGAAAAATCTCACCTCTGGCAATAATTATGCATTCAAGTTCATTCAAAAATAATATTATCCTAAATTTTAAAATATGATACGCGGTTAAAATGAAATGTAACTGTTTTAAAAAAGAAACTAAATCATTATTGAAGATTTCTCATGTTCTAACGTGTGTAAACTTGGTAAACTTTATTTCTGATGGTTTGTGAGATGTATCCGCAATCTTTAGAAAATTTCTAAAGCAGTTTTGGAAGAGTATTGTTGTCCTAGTTTGCGAACTATAATATGAATGGATAGTTGTATAACATTAATGCATATTATTGTCTGATGTAGTTTTCTTCTTCTTTAAAATAATCTAAACCATTTACAATGTAAACAAATAATTTTAATGCCAACTGTTTGGTCTGTAGGTTTTAAAATCTAAAACTCTGAATAATCCCAGCCCTAATTAAGGGTCAATAAACAGATCCAATACTAATTAGGTCACCCGGTTACCCTGGCTTGATCTACTTAATGGTAGATAAACAGGGTCAACTTATCAATAAAAACAATGCTCAAGCTCTATAGACCTGTTACTGAATGTCACATGCAATCTTAAATGTCAATTAAGCTTTCGCCCCATTTGCTCGCCAGTCATCTATTAAGAATCTGGAGATTTTTCTTTGGACATAAATGTGGGTGTGTGTACATCCTTAATGAGGTTAACAAGTCAAGAAAATTTTAATTTTTAATGATTAAACGCATTGTTAATGACACGTTTTGTAACGTGATTGGTTATAACAATGACCAGACTGTTAATGAGTTTTCTGAAACATGGCCATGTTATGATATATAGATGATACATTAATACCTTATAAATCTTGACGAAATGTCAAAAATTCACTTAAAAGGTACCTCTGTCACTATATGTAATTAAAAGGTTTTTAACAAGGCCGTTAGAAGTTTTGAAGCTGCTCAATATAAGGCGTCACCTGTTTGGCTCAGTAAGGTTTCGGGAAGCTCAGAAATGTGATCAAAGTCGCTAAAAAAGGGAGCCCGCTGCCGGTTAAATGAAATAGCAATTGGCCGGTCGTGACAGATCAAGAGCGTAGCATTGCTTATATTTAGACTTGGATAAATTTATATAAATCAGAATTCATTTTATAAAGATTGAAACTGAGAATTAGGGCAGATTTAATTTAGAATGACCGACCAAATGCATGGCCCAGGTGAGAAACTTGGCTTAAGAGAGTTTACCGAGAGGAATTAAGTAAAGGTAAGCCATATTTGTATAACCAGAAAGCCTGCTGATTCATATTTTCTTTTTTATTTTATCCTGCCCATTTGCGTCATCCCACCCCTATTGGATGTAAATGTTCAAATCACGACTAAGTAAACTCGATGTATATTTATATAATTATTCCTTATACAACACACTCAGCTTTACTATTTACATGTGTCATATTTTGCAATCCTACCATGATTATCAATGAACAGAAATGATCAAATTGGCCTCTTTCACGCAGATCTTAAATTTGATTTGCACGTCGTATACGGGTGTAACGAAATAGGTTTAATCTCTTCATTAGAAATGACGGAAAAAACTTGTAAATGCCAGATTAGTGATAAACGGGAATCTGTGAAATTGTTGGTGTATGTATACGCATAAGTATTACATTCATGTAAAAATGTTTGTAGATATTTGTTGACGGGATGAAATTAGCGACCTCCATAAAGGGAAGAAACAAGTTAGAAATCAGTTTCTATGGCTTGTGAAATAAAGAATATACAGAACCTGCGAAGCTCTTTCATACGATCAACACTTCGGTTATGTTTTTCATATGCCAGTTCAGACCTTCCCATCGACACAAGTAACATCTGTATTATAAATATTTGATCTAGTTCCAATTTCTTCTGACGACCGAAAGGTGGTTCCCAAATCGCCGATGGTACATTTGGCCCAGTCTGACCAGCTGGCGGCGAATATTCCAACAAATGTTAACCCCTCGCTAACGCGGATCAAAGTAGCCTTGTTGTCGTAACAAACTCTAGTGCAGAAATGTTATTACTGGTGAACCACGTGGCTTCTCGAAATATCCCGGAGACAATATGTAATAAGCCCTTTATCACGACTAACTCAGACAGAGTATCACATTTGCTTAAGCACGCGTTGGCATTGATTAAAAGTAGCTTCGGCCGAGATTAAGGTTTCCATGTTCGTTACAGATTTCTGATCGGTAAAACCACATAAATGATTTGTTGACTCTATTGCTATCCTGTTGTATGGCATATCATGTTTAATTATATGTCCGGCTTTGAAAGACTAATTGTATCCATGCAGGCCTCTCTCACTCCCGTTGCTGAAATAAGGTGAAACATAATTAATGAAGGCTTTTGAATAGACCAAAAGACGATTGATAATATCAAATTTTATGACGTCATTTCCCAACTTAGAACGTTTGATCATTATACCAATAACAGGAATTTCACACGCCTGCAAAACATAGATGTAAGACGACTCTACCGTTGGAAGAAAGGTGCCCTATCTGGGTCAAACGAAAGATATGCCTGTTCTTTGTCGTAAAATTGGACACATAAGGAATAATTAACAGAAGTATCTGATGGCACGATTAAAGAATATTAACTCAGCCAGCCGGTCAATCACCACATAAAACATCTGTTTCATATAAATATGTATTTTATCTTTGTAATGGCCGCGGGCGGGAAGAAAAGGGCTAATGGAGTTTAAATCATCAACGCCAACGCAAGCAGTCTCTGATCAGCATTGTGTTTCTCACACAGTTAGGACACTTTAATTTGTTCAAGAGCTGTTACACACAGAATAAAGACGATAAATTGACTTACTTCTAATATATCAGCTAGTACAGCTGAAGGGCATGAGAAGAGAAGAGAATTTGACATTTATCACAGTTTGCCTTTGGAAGCATATGGCAGCATATTGGATCTATTTGATGCTATTCCCCCCCCCCCCCCCACCAGTACTTTTTTAAATTGAATAAAGGCCTAAAGTATAAGGACATTTGTGACAGGTTGTTTTGGATTTTTAGCACAATTATAAAGATACAGACTGAAGATTTCTGCCCTGTATGGTAGTCACTGGAATGTATTTTGTCTTTCAGAAGTTAATTGTTCTTCCTTTGTAGTTATACCAGCACACCGCCTGTGAAATTTGATAAACATGTCTCTGACGTAATGGAGGTTTTTTGAAAGTTCAACTGCAAGTATTGAACGAGCAAAACCAGCCCGACGTCATTCCCGTGCATCCAGTTACAAATCCAATTTTAGGCATCGCTTTCGGGGGCCAATGAGATGAGGGAAAATATAAGAATTCACTCTACAATGTTGAAACGTATTTCTTTGTTCAAATTAAAACTTTATTTTGTCATATTTTAAACATGTTTTACGCCCTCAAGAATTTTCAAACAAAATATGTTTCACATCTATGCTAACACGTTTCAATTTCGAAGATTTTTCAAGAATGTTTCAAGGATTTGTGAGGTAAACCCGTCTTGTAAGATGTTTGAAGTGGATGACATTTTTAGTGATTACATGTCTTAACTGGAAGCAAGGGTCTGAATAACATGAATAGTAGAAAGGGTCAACCACGAAACACATAAGCCTAAACTACAGACTACCGAACGCCTCAGTCTGTGCCATTGCGATAATCTCGTATTAATTATTATAACTAGTTCTATAATCCATGAAAAATAAATTTAGTATATATATATATATATATATATATATATTTATAGAAGGTAGTGTTACCCTCCGATGTAAAGTGCTCTATGGCCTACAAGCTAGGCCAGAGCGGTATAACTCTGAAGAAAAACAACACTGTTAATTCACAACAGACTGTTTCACGGGATGCGACCCGATCATCAGGTGAATGTGGTTAGAATGAAGCTAACTTCGTGGTTTGAAAAGCCGAGACTTTACGAGATTACGAGATTATGCTTTGTGCGATTCGGGTCGGGGGGGGGGGGGATGTGAAAGACTGACACTGATCCTATTGTTCTCGGGTGCACAATAGGAATGGTCGGGGTACACGTGCGATACTGGAACATAACAGGGCAGGGCAAAGAGGTTATATAATGTAGTAAATAGTAAATATAATACAAAGATATAACCAGGATGCTCAATCAGCATATTGAAAACAAATTCACCCTGAAATATTTTAAAACCTAGCATCCGTACTAATATTCAGCGTGCCCCCTTAACCCCCCCCCCCCCCCCCCAACGAGGATCCGCTGTGCAGACTCATTTGTTCAGGTAGTTGTTCTCTCACTGCTGGCTCGTGGAGTCCATTGGATGACAGGAAAGTTCTACTTTATCCTGGTCTAATGGGCTTTACGACCTTCAGCTAGGAGACTTGCACCACTTGGTATGGGTATAGTATATTTGCCTTTTATATTTTATATTGTATATTTGCCTTGTATATTGTGTATTTTCACAGTATATGTGTATTTTTATCATATCATATGTATACTACTGATATGTTCACTGCTTCCAAGGCCCTATTAGAAATCATTTCAATATGCTGATTGAGCATCCTGGTTATATCTTTGTATTATATTTACTATTTACTACATTATATAACCTCTTTGCCCTGCCCTGTTATGTTCCAGTATCGCACGTGTACCCCGACCATTCCTATTGTGCACCCGAGAACAATAGGATCAGTGTCAGTCTTTCACATGCCCCCCCCCCCGACCCGAATCGCACAAAGCATAATCTCGTAATCTCGTAAAGTCTCGGCTTTTCAAACCACGACGTTAGCTTCATTCTAACCACATTCACCTGATGATCGGGTCGCATCCCGTGAAACAGTCTGTTGTGAATTAACAGTGTTGTTTTTCTTCAGAGTTATATATATTTATATATATATATATATATATATATATATATATATATATATATATATATATATATAACTGTCTGCATACTTTGCAGATTTATTGCATGACATGAATCTGCTTTGTCTTGCCACTGGTGATGATAGAATTAAAATAAAAAATAGAATTTATTCACTGAGAGACTGTTGATCCACGCCAAGGTAGCTCATTTCTCCAATATGGCATTGTCAGAAAGGTGTGATAATCACAGCAGGACAACAATTACTGAACGTAATTGGATATTGACACTGAGCGGCATCAAAGTTAACAAGGCAGCTCATTAGCCCCATATGGCATTGTGAGAAATGCAGCATTTTTTTTTTAACAATTTCATGGATAAAGATGGTCATCCTGATCACCCTCACAATTTAACCAATTGCTATAAGACAAACAAACAAACAAACAAACAACCAACAGCGGCAAAACATAACCCTCGCCCCTTTGCGGATGTAATAATGCAATTTGTGCTCACATGCCGCTTTAAATCCAGTTATATTCACCAGAGTTTGCTTCAAAAGTAGTAGTATAATATTTGAAGTAATTGTACTTATAATCACTTTTTTCTAGTAATTGTAATTTTAATTGATTACATTTTCTTATGTAATTGTAAACTAATTGTAATTGTTATCGATTGCTTTTTAAAAGTATTTGTTTGAATAATCACTTTTCAATTACTTTTTGGTATATTTGTCTCATAAGAATAATTCCATTAAACTGTCAAATTAATCAAGCATTCCTGGCTATTAACCATTTTCCCATGGTTGTTCCTCATGTTTTTTAAAGGCACATGTGAATTTTAAATAATATGTTTATTAACTCAAGCTTCTTATTAATTTTTGGTGAATAAAAAAGTTTACCATCAAAACTATCCCAATGTTAAGACTTCAGGTTACCTCTGGATATCTGAAATAACTTTCAAGTTATCCCTGGGGTAGCCTGAACCTAATATCAGAATAACCCCACCCTGTTTAGATTACCATCTTGTTGATTAAATTCAATGATAATGTTCTTGCAAGAGGTAAAAGGGTCCTAAAACACAAACGTAATTGCAAAAGTAATCGTAAATGTAATGGATTACTTTTAAAAGTAATTGTATTTGTGATTGTTACTTTAAAAGTATTTGGACTAAACTCTGCTACTCGCCTACCTTTTCTGTAAAATTTATGTGATTTTTGGCTTACTCTGCAGTTCATTTTAATGAAATGTGGATAATTCTTGTTATAAAAAGTTCTTGTAACACCTCTGTATGATGTATGAGCGTGTTGATCTACAAGCTATTATTAAACACAGCAATGTTTACAAATGAAAAAAAAAGAAAAACCTAAGGTGGCTGTGCGGAAGTTGAAAGGTAGCAAGTTGCGAAATGTCCTTTAGCAAATGATCGTGTTATTTGCCACCAGATGTCCCGGTGGGCCCCTCACATGTTATAAACACGTAGATTTAACCAAGACAAACAGCCTGTCAGCGAAGTAGTCGGCTTTATCTGGTTTATTTTTGTAAAAGGTTCAAGGGATTATCTTCATTTAGCAGACGTCAGATATCGGAATAGTCCCCTTAAAGGCATTATCCTGGGTCACTTAGTAATAACACTTAGAGAGAGAGAGGTAGCGAGAGAAAGCGGGAGAGAGAGAGAGAGAGAGAGCGGAGAGAGAGGGGGGAGGGGGGCATCGAGAGAGAGGAGAGAGGAGAGACAGCGAGAGAGAGAGAGAGAGAGAGAGAGAGAGAGGTAGCGAGAGAGAGCGGGAAAGAGAGAGAGAGGGGGGGGCCATCGAGAGACGGGGGGCACCGAGAGAGAGGGGGAGAGGAGAGACAGCGAGCGAGAGAGAGAGAGAGAGAGAGAGAGAGGAGAGGTGCGGGGAGTGGGGGGGGAGACAGAGAAAGAGTGAGGGGGGGACAGAGAGAGACAGGGGAGAAAGAGAAAAATAAACAGCAAGAGAGAGGAAGAAAGTAAATAAGAAAGAAAGAGAGAGAGGGGTTCCTGTAGCGAGACAAGAAATAAGACGAGACCTAAAATTACTTCTTTTAAGTTACATCAGAGATGAACTCTCAGTTTTCGCTTTTAAGGAACTTTTAGGTAGATACATTTAATGTATTGTACAGCGCCATAGGGCGTGTTTTTTTTTAGAATATGAATAGATCGCTTTAGAAGTGCTGTACATTATCATTATTATGATTATAAGAATTGGTGACTTACGTCTTGCCTTTTATTCCTGTGCACCAGCTTCCCTAGACATGCAGGCCATGCAGCGCCTCTAATTAAACACAATCAAGGAATGATCATTAACATTGTGAGTCTCTCGGAATACATTATATAATAACAGATAATGCCATTACGTTTGCATGCCGTGCGCCATGCGCTTTTGGTGTAGTGTATAAGTCCATATAAATAATTTACAATATAATTAACATTTTGCGACAATTTTATTGTCCATAGAGTGATTTCATCTTTTTTTAATCTCATATCTTCCACGTGGTTTACTGAAATAATATACCATTATTTAAAAGCATAAGGATAAAGCATATAGTTACATCAGCTGAAATTAGGTTGGGACTATCTCAAGGGTAAGCAATTTAAGATTTCTGTAGCCTGAAATGGGGGCTTACCATCGGCTTCTTAAACTCGTCCGACAAAATCACTGCCTCTTTCATTTAACGAGCCACTGGCATGTCACTATATATACGAGATATTCTCTGGTTTTCAAGAAGGAAGGTCTTCATCGGAGAATGGTTTTATCCCAAATGAATTGCAGCAAGCGACCTACACACCTAACATCTGCGGCCGGTGAGTGAACAACAATAGGCCTTAGCTGACATTTGTCAAATAACTGACTAAGGTTCGTTCTTAACTCAGTGCCACGTAGAAATAAAGTGTTCTAAAATAATTGATTTCTTTGTCAAAGTCTTTGATTTCAATACAAAACAAAACCTTGCAGCTGCCAAAACAGGTGTTTTCGTAAGGGCTTAATACTTAGCTTTCAGTTTATTTCTATGGAAACATATGGTTGTGGTCATATAAGATATTGCGTTGGTGTTTCTTTCTATCAGCAATATTTTACATTACAAATAACCAAATCCGAAGAAATTAAGTTCTGCTATAACTCTTAATATACCGACGTAATCGGGAACAAAAGGAATTATTTCACGTCCTAGAGGATAAAAAAATTAAAAGAAGCAAAAGTATGATTTCTTCTCATAATCTGGAAAATGAAAAAAAATTAATATACGATCACGTGCTCTGAAAATGTCTGAATTTCATTTCTATAGCGGGTTCCATAAATTACAAGAAATATTTTTAAACCCGACAAAGAATGAAAAATGTACAAATTTAAAACTTCTAAATGCCTGATTCAACATTCCTTCTATTTAAATTCCTTTGCTTTTTTATTTTCAATATTATCATGCTTCAAATAATGATGGCAACTATTTTTATTTGAAATTTGAAATTTGAAAATAATTTGTTTATATTTTAACATGTTATCTGATAACAAGATAAAAATAATCATATTAGAAACCAAAATGGAAATTTTATAAAGCTTTTATTCCCAAAATTGCAAACAATTGATCATATATTTTTTTTATTATATTCCATTTTAAGGTTTAAAGGGGCCCTATTCCGACATCTTACCTATGTAAAGTGAACGAGATCTTACATCCGTCAGCGAGGCAGTATAGGGCCTTTTAGCAGGGATTACCTGCATTAATATGTACGCAGATTAAGCCAGAAACCACATATTAAATGCTAAAGAAAAGTCAGCGACACCTACAACTTCTTAACAAATCAATTAAATGGGCCATGAATCACCAATGGGTCTTCGATTCAATTCAATTATCGATTATTTAGTTTTGATTAGATTCTCATCGATTATTGCAAACAACCATACATTGTGTTTGACACGTTTATCTATGAAAAGGTAAGGGTGGGCTAAGATTGGCAAATTTAATACATTTATAATTCGGATAAACGATTTGGCACCGAGATCAACATGATGGCTAACCAGCTAACGAGAAGCGGACTTCGTCATATATATTTGTTTTACTTTCCCATAAAGCCAATAAATATAATAAGTAAAATATATTACTTTGTTGATTTTTTTTTGTTAAATAGTGCCTACCATACCATGTATGTTTTATCTGTATATAATTTATAGCTAGAGATAAAGAAAAAACATTGATGTGGCTGCCAATACAAAAAATGTAATCAATCATTGAGTTGCCGATTTGACTAGCGGTTAAGGACTGGTTTCAATTCAATTCAATTTCAAATCGATTTTTTAATGGTACAGCCCTAAAAATCAGTTTAATCATCATCTTTATATTTTATCAACAAAAGAATACATAAATAGGAAGAAGAAAATGTTTTCAGAACATTTATACTCAATGAGATAATGGCTTATTTAGCTTACATTTGAAATATTTTATAACTTACAAAGATTGTAACTTTTAAAAAATAACTTGTTTTGACAGTGTTGCTAGCATACAAATCATTTAGATTTCATACTCTATAAACCCATATATAGCCCAAAAACCTTGCAAATATCACCCTTTTCCTTGAATATTTTGTTCGTCTGATGCACTGACATTTTCTACTTTAAAATAAAACTGCCAATAATAATAACAATAATAATAATAATAATAATAATAATAATAATAAAAATAATAATAATAATAATAATAATAATAATAATATTGATAATTATAACAATGTTGGCATTGTTCCTAAACGTTTTGTTAAGAAAATAAAATAAAAAAAATGATGTCAAAGTCAATGAAAAATCAATGAAGTGGATCGAACATCTATGAAACCTTCCCTTCACTCCCTTTTCAAACGATGTCATTTGAAATACTTTATTTAAAAATTTGTATAAAAAAGAATGTCAATTAGATTTAGTGCTTCCGCAGTTAACAACGTTGTAGGCCTATATGTTGTCGTAACAGCAGTATTCTTTGTTAATACTTTTGTTTATCAGCATAAAACCCGTTGATGTAATTATGAAACTTATATGAATTATAAGGAAGTTTTGTGTTTGTTTTAATTCATTATTAGTATTGTTATTGTCAAATATTGTAAAATGAAAAGCCTGTAACTCTCTAAATGTCTGCCTTTCTGCAACATCCGGTATTAAGAATTTTTGTACACAAGGCTACTGCAGAATTTTATGAGAAACACGTTTCATGTAAATCAATGAAGCGCCAAAGTTAATGTCAACTATTATTTCTGCGACACCTGAAGCTGATGAATGGCCGTCTTCCCATGTCACGGGGGTGATGGGTAATAACACGTGACCCCCAGGGGCGTCACATTTCATTTAGTCCCAGACGTCATTAGGTCCGATTTGGTCTGATAGGGCACAGCTGAATGTTCAGCCGGGCGAGAATGGGGTTATCGACAAATTTTCAGTCAAAATCTGGCTACATGGCTACATGCTTCAATGGAGCTTGATTTTTATAAGCCTGATTGGTTGGTTCACAGATGTTCGTGTGAAAAAAGTCATAGGCCTTAATTGTTTGCTGAAAAAAAATGTTAAGGGGACGACCCCCCCCCCCCCCCCACGAATATGATTTAGCGGTAGGTTACAGCAATCTAATATCCATTATTTACTTATGATTTCAACATTGAAAAAGGGGTTAACATTTATGAAAATCAAACGAGGTAATTTTTAACGTTAAATCCTAAATTTTCTCACAGTCAGACGTAAAGAGGACAGATTATTGGTGAGAATATGATCGCCGAAAACAATAAACTGAATGATAGAATGATCTTAAATTTAAAAAAGTACATACTTTAAACACAATAAACATACCCAAAACAATAAAGAGTGAGGGGTATTTTGAACCAACCCCCCCCCCTACAAATACCCCATGTCTCGACCCTCCCCCCTCCCCCGGAAGAAGGTCCCACGCCATAAGTTCATCCACTTCTGTTTGCTCGATTGATTGTGTTTTTGCCTCTCCTTTGTCTATGTGTGTGTGTGATTGTGTGTGTGTGCCTGTGTGCACACTATGATACAAAGTTATTTACGGTTTTAAGATTAGAAACTTCGGAAGAATTCTATTTCTATATACAACTGTCTCCTATCAATGATCTACCACTTGTGCTGACACCTAGTGCTGTGATGAATTATCATTTCAATTTTTTTTTTATTCACAACTCTCTCGGTAAAGAAATTTAATGTGTCATGATCCCCGGGGGGGGGGGGAGGGGATATGTTCTCTCACTGCTCTATCACTACATCTGTATTATCTGTACGGGATGCATGGACATCCTCGGCAGCCTGGAAATTATTCACTGCATTAAACTCGCTGGGGAGAAGACTGGTAGCTTGATTTCTACTTATCCACTCACTTTGCCCTGCAAAAATCAAATTGTCTGGCCACTTTGCATTTTCCTTTCGATTTGATTTTATTTCTCACTAAATATGTGTAAAGTAAGTTTACTTTTTTTAATATCACAAGAATCTTATATAAAAGCATGCATATATAAATATATATATATACATATATATATATATATATATATATATATATATATATATATATATTTATAAACATAACCTAAGTCGCTAATGAAACAAGTAAAAATGTATTTCAAAAATGAATCTAAAGGAAATACATTCTTTTAGTATCAAAAGACAAATCATTGATACAATATTCAAAATTAGATATTAATATAAAATAATATAGTTTCTAGCAGGTATAGAAGCTCGAGTACAGCGCCATTTTCATATAGACATGCTGCAAAAGCCTGACCAAATCTTATTTGACTCATCCCGCACCTTATCTTATCTAATCTCTTGCTTTTCTGTTTCTTTATCCTTATCTCAGTGCTCTTAGTAATTGAACCATTTGTTATATACAAAATTTTCACAATTCTGGATATAACACAATTACACTGAAAATGGAAAAGAGTGTGTTTTCTATCAAACTTTTTTGTCAAGATATCAGTAGAAATTGCCGTGCTAATTGATTCTAATTAAATCTAACCTTTTTTTGAATAAGTGGTGCCGTTGCCATAACAACGAATTAGGGAATCGTTCAGCCACCAAACGTAAAATAATTAGTGAATGCCGTCGCAGTACAGGGTGCTGAAAACGAGGCCCAAAATAAAAGGTAGCATTAAGCACACCAAAGACAATACATGAAATAGAACCTATCGCAGTAGAACCTGCGAAACGTGATCTGGCTGTACACAAAGACGTTGTCATTTATTAATTTTCTGTGTATTAAAGCCTACATCTCCCTAGCTCAGTTTTGATTATGTTTTCATAAATTCCTTTGGTACCTATTAATTACGACGACCACGCAAGACGAAAAATAAAATCTCTGAGATCTTGAGAATTCACTTTCACACGAAGCTCGCGCCTTTGGTCTTACTTTTAGTGCAATTAGTGTGTTTTTGATTGGTTTCTAGGATATTCGAAAGCCTTGCTGATTGGGATATGGAATTGCAAGCTTTATTAACGCTGTCGTGTGACATTTCTGCCCTGGAAGTAATTAATCTGCCAAGACCGAACAGATGTCCACTGAAACATGGAACTACACTATCTTAAGATATATCAGGGATTATTGAGGAATGTAACACCGCATTTATGGAATAATATATATATATATATAATATATAATATATAATATATAATATATTTTTATATAAAGAGAGAGAATGAAAAAGAGGGCGAAATATGTGAGGACCAAATTAAAATTTGTTTTTTATTTAATTGCTCGTTGTACAAGTTTGTTTATTTGCTGTTGTGCAGCACACAATATACATGATGCATTACATTTCGAAAATAAAACGTTGTAAGTGCTTCAATATAATCTGAAAAGATACTCTGAAATAGAAATAATGGTTTTAATAATGATGGTTAATATAAACGTATTTATTTTATATGGGTTGTACAACAAACTATTGCAAAGGCGGTCGGCAGTCTGCAGGGTTGGAGGAAATCGGAGGACCCGGAGAAAATCACCGAACTTGGACAGGCAAATACAACCCCCTTTCATTGCCACGCCGGTAATATAAACAAGGTAATATAAACAAGGTGATATAAACAAGGTAATAACTTCTGTGTCACCATGATTTTTTTCTATTCTCTGTACATGCTTTGCCAAGCGAAAGTTTGAACTTAAACTCATGCCCAATATTTTATTTACTATAGCCATATTTTTTATCATCTGCTATTTTATCATTCTGGATCTTATTTAATGGGAAAAAGGGTCGTTTAACTGATATATTTATGATAACAAAATACGATAGGGCTTTATTTATTTTTTTTTCTTTTATGCAAAAACCACCAATCATATTTTGCGATGATCAATACAATATTTCAAAGAATTAAGAATGATATGGTATTGGTGATACAAAACGGTTTCTATTTATACATAGCTGTTTGTACTCAGAAAGCTTTGTTTTCCATATAATCCTTACACCCATATTGATAAAAGTTCCTCTAATAATCTTTGGGAGCTGCCTGTCTAGTGTAAACCTTAAATTACTTCCATGTGAAGACGGTGGTATAAAGGACGGACAGGAAATTAAAATACACCTCGTGACCAAAAAAAACAAAGGCGTCTTTCAGGGCTTCTTCTGACGTGATCACCCTATGTGAACGGAAATCACTTTCGCTTATAAACTGCCATAGCTACCTGCAATTGATCAGATATTATTTTCTAAAGCTTATTTCAAAAGAAGTACCCATCAACGTTCTTCATCACTAAAAATGAAGAAAATGGAGTAGTCTTTCATTTCCTTTTCTCCTGAGATTACGGACATTTTTTTTTCAATTAATATTTGATATACTGTTTTCAGCTTTGGTTGTGCAGTCGAATGAAGTATCTTTTATATATAGGATACATGTTTAAAACAAGTACCTGAATAGAATACTGAAACATTAAAGAAATCTGGATAAACAAAGAATGACCGCAAATAGTCGTTTAAACAAAAACGCTTGAACGTCTGCCTTAGGCCAATAAATAATAATTTGACATTAATTTAGATTCCCTGATTAAGAACATATAGTAACCAACATCACTCAGAATATAGGAATATGATTCAAAACTATGATTATGGACCGAAAATAATCGTGGACCAAAGAATGTGGATACATGCGAAACGGAATTTAGAACCTGTTTTATGATTAAAACAAAAACCGTGTGATATGGACATATAAGTGCGACTAGAATCTTCAAAATCGTGAGATATGGACAAAGGTGAGATTAGAATCTTCAGAACCGTGAGATATGGACAAAAGTGAGATAAGAATCTTAAGAACTGTGTTATATGGACAAAGGTGAGACTAGAATATTTAAAATCGTGTGATATTGACAAAAGTGAGATGAGAATCTTCAGAACCGTGTAATATGGACAAACTGAGACTAGAATCTTCAGAATTGTGTGATATGGCGAAAGTAAGACTAGAATCTTCAGAACCGTGTTGTATGGACTACAGTGAGACTAGAATTACAACTGCACACATGGAACAAACCGAATCTGGATTCGGAGCTTAACAGACACGAGAACCGGGTTTATATCTATTCAAACTTAAATGATACTTTACCATTAATGGTTGACGTTGAAGGTGAAAAACACGCATAAACCATTAAACAATCTTAGACAAAAGGTTTTCCGAGATAGGTCTTTATTTCATTTCTACTTGACTATACTTTCATTATTTTTTTTATATTTCTCAATTATCTTATCAGTTGTTTTCTAAATATGTATTTGCTCTAATACAAATTTGACAAAATTTTTATTTCATAACATTTTCAGATAGATAAATATGTATATTCATATATATCTGCAATTAGTAGTATAGATCATTCTTCCCTCATGCTTTTATAAAATAAGATTTTCAGCCCAACAACATGCTACACGTGGTATCCCTGACCCACCGCGTGTACAACGAGTCACAAACAATTCCAGAACCTCCGTATATAATCGAAACCTTGGAATGGAAGTTCTATCTCAAAGGTAACCTTACTTGTCCGAGGTTCTGAAAACATCGAGCAATATATTTATCAGGTTTTGCCGGATGCACCCTAATGTGTGTTTTAGGCTATAAAAACAATCGCTCTTATTTGATTTCTTACAAAGTCCTCCGGTTTCTAAGGTCTCCTATATTTTATGGTGAAAATGTCAATTCATGCAAAGTAATTTAATCGAAAGAAATGTTGTTAAAAAGGAAAATAATTTTATCATGTCTGTGCAAAGCGATTGACAGAATAACTATTTCGGGTCCAAAAGTTTTCTGGTTCCCTGTTTATCTTAACGATGTTTAAAGCTTGTTAACGTCATAAAGGTCTCAGAACCGCTCAGGAGTCAGTCTACATGTTGTTTCAGGTTTTCCTTAATATTATCTTAACTGTTGCTCTATGGCCGCTTGATATGAAGTTATTCTGAAATTTAAAATAATCTGTAGAATGTGTTTTGTTAAAAATTTTGAGTTTCCCAAAACTGGTTAATTTTTTTTAAACAATTAAACAATTACTAGTTCAAAATACTTAAACTTTCAATAGAGGTTTCTCAGGCGTTTACTGTTCAATGCATTTCATTATCAACCTATGGAGTTGTAACCATGTGCCCTAAAATATGTATTTTCATTTTTTTTTCTCTCTAAATTGGAAGCCTTTTTAAGGGTGAAAACTAAAAAATAATCACTTTAACTTTTAAACTATATAAGTGCTAGTGCATATGTGATATGAAAGTGACATGTGCATTTATATGTGGAGATCAATGGTGTGTGATGAGTTCTTTCCACAAACAAGTTTCCAAATTGTTTTGTATTGTATTCTAAAATTTATGTATTTTGAATTCTTTAATTTATCTACTTTATCATATATATATATATATATATATATATATATATATATGATACAGGGGGCATCAACTCTACTAATGTCCCCTTCATATTTTCTAAGCAAACAAAGCCCATGATTGAACGGTTGTGTACACAAAATCTATGTGGTTGGTATGGCGTCAGAAACTGCCGATATTTTCAGATAGGAAAGAGTTACCGAGCACGTCTGTTGGTATTCAAAGAAAATACAAGAAAGTAGATTGTGGTTTGGGGTCCACGGTACATGAGTGACAAAGTGTCGTGTGCAAACTCTTGATCCTGCATTACAAAACAGTGTCTGTAAGACTAAGAACGGATAAAGAACGCTGCCCCGGATATTTTGCTGGCAAAACATTCACATCCCGATTAAATATCCATTAAACATGTGAATGATATTTTCATATTTTAGGTTTTGCCTGATTGCGCTTGTTTCAAGACACCTGTTGCCGAAACTGCATAGACACAGAACAAATAAAAAGAAAGTGTACATTAATGCATCGAAGTCTAAAATGCTCAGACAAATAAGTATATAAACGCTGTCTTGCAGATCAAATTTGGCCCGTAAAAATGTAATATATTTGTAAAATATAGCAATGATACACTTAAGAAAATGTTATACCGAAGTTAGGTTCGTATTAAGAGTATTGCAATCTGGTATCAGGAACAATAATAAAAACTGGAACCGAGACAAGTCTGAAACCCAAACTAGGTATAAAAAAGCAGAGGAACAAACGCTGATCCTTTTTATTTTACCATCTGCGGGTTTGGATGGTATATATATGTACTTGAAATAATTTGTAATACATCTGCGCAGCTGCTAGTATAGGACACTGGGCAGTATCTAATTTGCCTATTTGCCATCTATAAAATGACTGATGTTCGGGCCCCTTTTGGACAACTTTATATTTTATATTTTTCTGATGTATCGCTAAAACTTTGTTTCGTATAAGGTGAAATCAGCAAGAAAACTGTGGCTTGTATTCTCCCTTTTACTTATTCTGACCTGAATATATGGTGATGCAAAAATGATTCCTCCAAGCAGTCCCGAACAAATATTTGGACAAAAGGACTCTCATCTGCCAAAGATTAAAATATGGACCAATGTTGTCCTTAATAATCAAATAACGGGCTTTTCAATGTGAAATGGCATAAATGCTAAAGCCAGGGAGATCAGGCTAAACCATTCACAACGCTAAATCGATTGTCTTTACGACCCACTGATCTGACTCATGAATATTAATAGGACTTAATTAATATGTTACCTATAATGCATGCATGGGTGGTGGCATTTTGTCCCTTTGACGCAACGAGATGTGTCGAGATGTAAAGGTGGCATGCGTTCCAGTGTTGAGAACAGCACTGCAAATTTGCAGATGCAGATGTTTTCGTCGTTTTTCAAGGTCTCACATCCTAGAAGTAAAAAGTCACTAAAAATAAACCTGACCAACCGTGAGTTATATTTGTTTAATTTCAAGCAACATCCATCAGGCACTGAAAGAGTTTTCGTTATAACTAAGTATATTGATAAGTCCCCTTGCATTTTTATTGGATACAAGCATGTTTTCCAAGAGTTTTTATTTGATGGCCACATCGTGCGAGGCCCGGAAATAAATGACAGCAATTAGTTTTCATACATATTCTCTTTTTCTTCGTATGTAGCTTTAGCCGCGCTACAATCTCATGGACGGGGGTACGGAAGGCGACGATGATCTGTAATTGAGTAATCACGAATCATCTGTGGGAAACACATTTTTTCGATCGCGATCATACTGTCAGGCAGACATGTGGTAATAGTAATATATAATAGTAATAGGCAGTAATTCAATTACTTTACATAATAGATAATAGGCAGTCCAAAAATGTTGAATAATAGTAATAGTAGTAGTAATAGGCAGATGATTAATAGATTAATAGCTGTTACTTTAACTATTACCAGCCCAGGAAGACTGCATCGCTGGTACATCACTGTAGGTGTTTTCCTTGGATACTGATAGCTCATTACAATCAAAGCTCAGTACAACCATGCCCTTTGATGTTTGTGTATAAGCAACTGATAGCCGGGTCAGAACCCAGTCAGGCAGAACACCAAAGGTTAACTCATACCTGGTGATTGTTTCCCCTATCTAAAAATTGTGACTAAAACTGTAACTATTTAAACACAAATGTGTGACCGATTCCTAATGACTATATTTCCTACCCAAACTGTGACTATATTTCCTTTGTGTGACATATTTCTTGCAGTCATACTGTCACCAGTCAGAAAGGAACACTCCATGGAAACCTTGTTTGCCTTATGTTTATAAACATGACTCATCTCCCAAACGAAACTGGATGACATGAGTGATTTATCCATTATAATGCTGAAGTACATTTGATTTCAAACAGAAAATGAAATGTAAATGTAATCTGAAATAGTGTTTCTTTCAAAGTAATTTATGCAACTGCATTCAGTTGCAATTTGAATTTTGTTTAATTATAAAGGAATTTCAGTTATGTGAAACAGGTTAAAATTAATAGTAACATGTTCAGATACCCATCTTGATACCATGAAGGAAACCATACTCTTACGATAAGGACCAAGTTTGCACATCACCAAGGCTCACTGATTATTGGCAGCATCTTAATAAACTAGGTATCTATGAGTAGGCAATAGAGAAACCCCCTGAAAGAGCCCTGAGAAGCCTTTATCTTGCACCTCCTACCTACTTCAGCCCCTGTTGAATGCGTCTTTAGGATTGCGGGAATAACCTTCAGCCCAGATCGTTCCTGGGTGTAGGGCAAAAGCCCCCCCCCCCCCCCTTGGATTACTCAATCCAAAACTACTCAAAATTAAAAATTACTATAAATTTTATATTTTTGGGTAAATATACAAAAGCAATATTAATATATACCTCATATAATTACAAGAAATAGACAAGTAAGGTTACGAAAATAAAAATAATCAGTTAAATGAAAATGCAAATAATCAATATTTTGATGAAATATCATTAATAATAATAATGATGTATATATTGTTGACATTTATATTGTTGATAATAATTAAGTGACTCACTAATAATCCATATATACAATATTCTTGTACTGCACATATTTACTCATGCACTGTAACAGGTTTCACTTTATAGAATTTTAAATGTAGCCATACATTTAAAAAAAATAATCTAAACTTTAAAATAAAGCTTTTAAAATTTGGGAGAGGAGCTTTTGTCTGTACCCCACTGTTGCCCCCTCGGGGATTCAACAGCTTATGTTCATCAGGTGCAATGGACGCTTCATTTAGTTGTGAATTATTCATGCACCATTTCTTGTTAATTTTAGTGGTTGTTAACATATTCAGTGTGGCCTAATGAGCTGTTAATATGAGATACTTCAAGATTAAATATTTTTTTGTTCACTGAGTATTTTACTTATTTTCATTGATTCGGTAAGAGTTAATAGTAATAATAATAGGAGTAAAGTAATAGTAATAGCCACCTATTACTTTTGGTAAAACACTGAAAATAATAGTTAATAGTAACAGGCAAACACCCAAAGTAATAGTAATAGGCCCTATTATTGAAATCAGTAATAGGACCCATGTCTGTTGTCAGGGAAGGTTCTCGTGGTTTGAGTACGGCGAACGTGGTCTTTGGGGCGTATTCCCAAGGTGTGTGAGGGCGTCGGCACGGCTTTGGTGCGGTTTCACAGCGACATGATAAGGGAACATGAGGGATTCCTACGGCTAGCCACGAACCACATACGGACGATGACGGAGGGGGGTTCAGAGTCTCGCGACTGGGGGCGGTCTGAGTAGGAATCATTCATGGAAGTATTACGGATTCTCATGGACTCTCACGATCGTCCATAAACAACCTGTCGTATCGCAATGCTCCCTCAAACCTGCAAGTAAGTATTCCGGCGCTTATGATTAACCAGGGAAGTACCAACGACGAACGCATGAACGAAAGTAGTGATGTCCGGGACATGCACGGACAAACATGGTGTCGTTATGGCCACTGACGGAAACTGCGAGGTCTGTGCACGAAGTGGCTCACCCGTTGCCGCACCGCGGAAGTTCTGAATATTTCAAAAGCTTAATGTTGAAGCCAAAGCCACACTGTGACGGATCTCACCACGGATCATCACGGATTGGCCGCCAAGGACCATCCCTGATGATCCGTCATTAATCCCTGCATGGTGACGCGTAGAGAGTCCGCGGCTTTGTCCGTCGGCACCAATCATGATTCTTGGTAACTGCTCTTCGTCCGCTTGGTCCACGGAAGTTTTGAAATAATCAAAACTTCCGCGGTACGGCCCCAGATGAGCCACTCCGTGGACAGACCGTAAAGTTGTATAACAACAAGTCATCAAGCAGACATGCAAATTTCCTGGTATATTAGGCCTACTTGAAAATACCCTACTAAACGTCTTAAGACACGGCAGAGGTTTACAATTTAAGCTTGTCATTTATCCCAACCCATTTATATGTTTAAAGTTGTAAAAAAACTTTTTTTACTAAAAAATCAATTTAAGGCACGTTAGCAAAATATTGAAAAATATCGATATTTGAAATCTGCATCGTGATTAGCAATATACGAATCATGGTATCGCGATATACTGATATTATATAATGATATTATATAAAACTTAGGATATTAGGCCAAAAAAATAAAAGGTATGGTTCTCAGGCACTTTTAATAAAACTTACCAATTTTGAGCTGCAGCTTTTCTTTTAAGAAAATAAAATTATATAATTTTGTTTGTTATATAGTACTTTTACTCGTTTAGCAAAATAAATCTATTATTATCATGCTTTTCCCTTATCATTTCACATTTTTATCGAAACATACAAAAAAAAAAAATAAAAAAACCGCCCGCCTGCATTGATTTCTGAAAAAAAAGTGCCTGAGAACCATACCTTTTTTTATTTTGGCCTTAGTAGTTAATGTATTCTGGCGGAAGCACTTTCTGTTAACCCCTTCGGGGTACCTATACAGTTGAGCACGTGTAAGATAAAAATCAGTGTCGACGCTGACGGCAGAACAGATGCCGCATGAAAGAGCAAAGCCACTTCATCACATTAGCGTGACTTAAAAGCGTGATCCTGAGTCATTGCAATAAAACCAAATACTATCTGACCTGTGTGTTATGCGCATGCACCTGAACAGTTCTGTACCCCGCCCATATTAACACTCTTTTCTGCTTGGTGTGGCGAATGATCTATACGCAACTGTCTGGTGTGTTTTGTATTTAAATGTTAAATTACTTATATTATCGTATTGTAAGAATACCTGTATGTTTTCTGTTCTTGATCAAAGTGCAAGGTTTTTATGCAAACGCCATTAATAAAGCGCAGTTCAAACGCACATTCACATTTTTTGGAATACCTGTTTTAGAATGATTCATGACTTTATGTTATAACTGTAGAATATTGGGGCATATTGTATGTTATAACTGTAAAATATTTGGGCATATTGTATGTTATAACTGTAGAATATTGGGGCATATTGTGTGTTATAACTGTAGAATATTGGGGCATATTGTATGTTATAACTGTAGGATATTGGGGCATATTGTGTGTTATAACTGTAGAATATTGGGGCATATTTCACCAGCCATGTAGGATGTTAGGTAATAATAATAATAATAATAATAATAATAATAATAATACAATGATATATAATAAATGTAATACTTTTATAAAGTGAAATATAAGCAATCTATTCAATCTATAAAGTTATTTAATTTGTAATGTGTCTTGTTAGATGATCTTATACTCCTGCTTTGAGAACGAGGAGTCCGAATATCACGAATGTAATGAAGAGCTTTGAACATGCATGATGACAAGTAGCTTAAACTGGATGCTAAAGATAATAGGAAGCCAGTGTAGTTCTATAAGAACAGGAGTCACGTGATCCCTCTTCCTTGTGTACGTAATCAAATGAGCTGTGGAATTTTGAAAATACTGAAGCTTTATGCCGTTCTTTGGACAACCACATTAGTCAACCTGCAGGTTGTGAATCCTGTGGTGAATCAACCTGAAAACCATGATTTTGTAGAGTTGAATATATTGGGATTCATTTGATAGTGTCTACAAGTACATGGTTTTTGAGCAAAGCAACAAAATATTTCGCGGGATGGCCAACTCTGCGTGTTCTGCGACGACAATCAAACTATCGGTAGGACCGAAATCCCTCACACTAATGACTTAACTACACCTGGGACCAATGATGCCGAGACCTAGAATATGATAAGTTAAACCGCAGATATTATTGATCAATTTTCGGAGCAGGTATTCTTAACGCAAAGCGGCATTTCCTCATATCTGAAAAAAGAAACTCTGCCTAAATATCAGAGTGCCCTGTCGTAAACTGTGATTAAAATCTCGTGCCGCTTTAAAAAAGTGTAATTATTAAATTTCGTACATGATGGGCCAACTTTTGGGAAAAGATTCCCTAATAACAAAGAATATGCGTGAACCTCCTTTCCTGTTTGTCGAATTTGTGATCGAAAACAAGCATATCCCGAACGAGGAATGTCACGCGAGGCGCAGGAAATGTCAACTGTTAGCAAAGAGATTGGAATAACAATTTAGTGTGTACGTTCACATTCAAGGTTGTATGTTCTTTAATACTTCGATCAAATCATAATATATGATGTATTTATGTGATATTATGGACGACAAGTACGAGGTAGATTTCGGCATGAGTATGACTCAGTGTAGTCCCTATCGGTTAATAAGAACCATACTAGAAGTGGTTATCGTGTCAGGGAAGTGGATAATTAAAGTTTCTCAAACTGGTAACATCAGGAAAGATGTGCGACAATGCAGAAATTCAGGATGATACGTCAGATAGACCTTTGCACACTTAGTTCACACGAAAATTTATTTAAAAAATGGATAAAACCAGGTGATTAACTCTGCTGAGCCTCCCTGTTATTTTTTACCTTACACCTTAATGTAATTATAATGGGGGATATCCACAGGGGTTGCCCGGATGATAGATAAGGCAGCTTTAAAAGTCTCATGTTTTTATAACTCAAATGGAAAAGTCGACTACTTTGGGGAAGTTACCTGCGTGAAGCCAATCTACCACCCACTGTCTCCCACTCCTTCGTCGGGTTTTTGAAGAGTTCACACACTGTGCAGGATCTCTAGCGGGAAGTAGTCTTTACATGACGTCGTTCGTAGTGTTACCGTCACCAGAGCTGCTATAATTGTCCCGTTAATAAACCCATTCGACCTGTGCGCAAGCTCTCATGTTTTGCTGAATAAATGTTTATGTCCCACAACTGACATTAAAAAAGCAAATTGTGAGAATGTATTTTTATGATTAAAGATATCTGCATTTATATGCGTTCGACGCGAGACGGTTCTTTTTTTATTGGGGGGGGGGACGTCTAAGTATCACCAGATGTATATTTTTTATCGTTCTTAATCATCATCGACATCCCTCGAAACAAGAAAAAAAATATACAAATATTGTGTTTATTAACATGAACAACTTCAATATTGCAAGATTTAATTTTAAAGACAGTATTGTAAGTTTTTTTTTCTGACAAAGTACATACAGATACTGATTAAACAAAATTTATTTAACAAAGAGAAAGTTAAAATTGCTTGTTTTGTTTCACTTGTTTGTGCTTTTTCAAAGTCAAATGCATTCAGACCATAAAGGCGTATTCCTGCCGAGAGCATACAACTGAGTATTGTTGAAGAGAATTTTATTTTGTTTACTGCACTTATAATTATATCTCATTCTATCTATATATTTTCAAATATCATTTGAAACAAAAATTTAATTTAATAAGAACAACAGTGTTATTTGTAGATTTAATTGGTTTGGTCAGATCAACATAATATTTACCAGATCCGAATATATATCTAAATATACATACATACGTATATACATCCATGAAGAAAGACGCATTCACGCGTATTTATATATATATATATATATATATACATATATATATATATATACATAAACACATGCACATACTCTTACCTACATATTTATACGCATTTCAAAATAAATTGTATTCTACAGCAAATTCTCAAAATTCTTCACTCTTTAAAAACATGGAGTATGGAGTAGGTTTCCCCACTTTTGTTTATGAAAATAAATTTTGTTATATTTTTCTTCCTCACTTCTTTCCAATCCTTCCATTTTCTTAACATGTGAGATATTTAAAGTTTAAGATGGGAAGTTATCCGATTCTCTAATTTTTAAAATTACATATTTTGTAGCAAAACATGTAATAACAAATATATTTTTCCTTCTTTGACATTGTTTTTGTCACATCCTGTACATATTATGGGCGGAGTCAGTACAGGCATGTTTATTCCAGCGTGTTCTGCCCACTAACTAATTTGTCTATAAAATGATTTAGCTGTGTAGCAATCACAGAAAAAATGCACGACTGTTTCTGTATCTTTTTTGCAATATGAACACATGTGGTTTCAGTTATTTTCCATATGCTGTATAGCTTTACATTCACAGACAATATATTATGGATGATTCTTAACTGAAATTGCCTCAAAAACATATCCAAAGTGGTATTATAAAGATGTTCAATTGTATCTTTCCAGGAAAGTACCTCTAGTTAAATTTTATAACCTGGCTCATTTGTATAGTCATTATAATTACCATATTAAACACCTAACGGTAATTAACTTTTCCTAAGTCTAGAACTTGAATATTCAATAATATATAACAAGTGTCTTTTACGTAATTATCACTCATATTCTCTGATTTTTAAATTAATTTCCACTCCTTGGTACTGCATGCTGTTTGAAATACCAGAACATAAGGTATTTTAACAGAGTTTATTTTCAGGGTGAAATATTTCCGAAAAATTCTTAGAATCTCCATCCGGTATGTATAAATCATGAATATATTTAATTTTGATGTCATCAAAAAACCCAGAGTGAACTGATTTACCTACTATTTTGACGAATTTGTTATTCTAAATGGATTGTAAAAAGACTTGCTGTGGATTTGCCGGCCAAAATGTAGCAATTTTATTCCAAATTTTAAAACAGTGTGAATAAAATTTTTCTTTTCATATTAAAAAAATCTAAAATAGCATTCAGTTTTTCTACACCGCCAACATTTTTTAGATACATATTAGGTGTTACTATACATTTTGCGTCTGATAACGTTTTCATTCGGATCATCCACATAATTCTCTAACTTTTCAATTTGGCACTGATGTCTGACATATTAATACCGCCATTTTCTTTTTCACTTACAAGTATCCCATATTTAATCTTTTGTTTTCGTCCAAACTATATAAAATCTACCATTATATTTTTAACTTTCTTTATAAGTTCTGGAGTTGGAGTCATACTATTCATAACATATACTAATTTTGAGATTCCAATGGTTTTTAAAACTGTATTTCTTCCTAATACTGTTAAAGTTCGTGATTTCCAGATATTAAAAGCAATTTTTATCTTGTCATAGACCTTTTCGAAATTGTCTTTGAGAGAGATTTTCATTATATGTAAACCATATTTCTAGGATCTTAATCGCGTCCTTTATGTAAATTTACCCACTTCATGTCTCTTAACGATAAAGCTCCAAGAATGGACGTTTCCCTACCCAGCCATACCGCTTCAAATTTGCTATACTATATTTCTACTGATGATACCAGTGCAAAGAATGTCGCGTCATCTGCAAATAGACATTGTTTTATTTCTGTCATACTTATCAATATTCCAACCTATTTGTTTGTCGCACCTTTAATATATTTATTTCGATAACTAATAGTAATAAGTATGGTGCAATGGTGTCGCCTTGTCTTGTGCCTTTTTTCATTTCAAAATGACCCGTAGTAAAAGCATTATTCAGTACACGGCTCTCTAATCCGTTATGCATTTACTTTAATAAAATCATTTCCAAACCCAAATTTCTCAAGTAGAGTATATAGGAATACATGACCTATCGAATCAAAAAGCAGAGGCAAAATCAACCGCAAACATTATGGCATTACAATCTTCTTAATAACAAAATCTATTATATCAATTAATTGAGGAGTTGTACCTGATATTCTTCTGTCTTTTATAAAGGCAGTTTTATCCTTTTTTTAATAATTTTGGTAGGTTGTTTTGTGATTGTTTTATTAACGTTTTGCTTAATATTTTTGCATCCACATTAACCAAGCTGATTGGTCTCCAAGAAATTAACTGGAGATTTTCTTTTCCTTGCTTCTCAATAAGCGTATTTACCGCTTGTCTTTGACTTGGTGACAAATTACCGCTTGTCTTTGACTTGGTTACAAGGAACCGACAGTGAAGCTTCTGTTAAAGGAATATTCAAGGTCCCTACCAATTAAATCGAAAAAAGTAATATAAAATTCTTTTGGTAGTCCGTCGTTGCCAGGAGTCTTATTGTCCTTTATTTCCATTACGCTATTTAAAATCTCTTCTTTGCTTGTCAATCCCTCACAAGCATTTACTTCTTGTTCTGACAAAATGGATAAGTTTAATTGTGAAATTTTTATTTAAACACATACACGAGCTTTGTGTACTCATGCATAGAAACATAACAATGTTTAAAACAGGTGAACTAGAGATAGAAGGTCTGAGTTCGTATTCAGCTAAAATAAATAACAGCGTGAGACAATACGCATCGAAAACGATTATGTACCTTTAAATTCCAATTAAACGATTCAGTTTTTCCCCTCCCCCAACAACCGGAGGCCTCTGAACAGGCCTGCATTTCACGTTATGCAAAGAAGGGGTTTTCTTCCTATATCGATTAGGCAACCAGGATGGTATTTGATCTTTAAGTCAGAGACCTGAAAAAAAATCTTATCATTTACTAAAATAATAAGAGCACTGGGCATTTTCAGGACGCTTGTGGGAACGGAGAGTTTATAGCTGATAATTGATTAATACTTAATTATCAAAAACTCGCCGTTAACGACGGATAATATAAAGTTGCTTGGTTTATATCCTGCAAATGGCATCATAGCTCTGCCTGGGCTTTAGTATTTGGATTTACTAATAAAATGTTTAAAATAAAACGTGATTCCATGTACCCAAATACTTAACTCAGTGCCAGCTCTTATCACTAAAGAGCCGTACTTAGTTTAACAGTTTGCCGTGAGGTGACAGTACCTGTTCTAAGCTTTGCGACACAGCAAAGTTTGATTACTCTGTCAGTGGGAGGATCGAATAATATTTTAACCATTTCATCGACTGGGCCAGTCTAATGGCATTACAAAAGCTACAAAAATGATCAGACATGAACGACCAAGAAGGGAAGCACGTTGGTAATATTACCCTGCATTTAAAAGAAAAGTCTCCGACTCCAATATAATCAACATTGGAAAAACTTTTATCATCAACTGATAAAACAAGTGCACCGCAAAACGCAGCATCTCCTCGCAACAGGGGGTATGTAGACTAGCTGGATAGCAGTCATATGAAAGGTTAGAGTAGTAAAACTTAGCGTTCAATGTGTCAGCAAACATTTTCAAGAAGTGACAGCTGTGACTTAGCCCTCAGAGCTCGTAATGTAAAAATCTACAGGAACTTTCTTCCTTGGCATGTGAGGTATATATGTGAACGATGGAAAGTTTGAGATTAAAATTTGGATGACAAATGCGTAAACAAGACATTTAAATAATTGGGTTCTGTGACTTAAACTTAGATCTTGTGATCTCAAGATCAAAAGTTGCTTCCCTTATAAGGGGATAAACTATATGTGAAAGATTGAATGATTGTCGACATATCTTTTAAAGAAGTGGATCCTGTGACCTTGACCTTTATGATCTGTAGACTGATCTCAAAATCAATAGGGTCTTTTCCCTATTGGTAGGTGCGCTTTACTTGTATTTGAAAGATAGAAGGTTAAAATGAAAAAAAAATTGGCTCAAAATGAGTCCACAAACCTTTTGAGAAGTGTTCTCTTTGACCTTTTTAACCTCAAACTAAAAAGTTATCTTTCTTTTTTGTCAATAAACCTACACGGCTTCAATACACAAGATCATGAAACTACAGCTGAGAATCTGATATAATTGCTGAAATGTGACGGTCTTAAAAAAACAGAGGCAAAACGACTGACAAAATATATTTAAATAAAATGCAGATGGCACCACCGGTGTCAGGATCAATCGCTATAGCTCAGCATGACTGATGGTCACCTGAGCTGAAAACTTCATACATGACAAGTAACTCATGATTTCATGATTGGGTCGGTGTTAGACATTAAAACGCATGCCGTGTCTGACAGTTTGGTGCTTTCATAATGATATTAAAATTAAATACACAAAACAAATGTAACAGGTAAGACGTGTAACAACAGGTAGCGTGTCATTAAGTGTAACTGGCAGGTATGACAATAAGTACGACATATCACAGTATATATTATATATTGCTACACTGCATTTGCAATAGCATACATGCAATGACTTTACACGTCGTTTCGTAAGATTGTGACACATAGTGTGCTGTCTCACGCCGTTGTCTGTCACACTTAATAACACATTAACTCCAAGACTACCTACTAATCTTTTCATAGTGTTAAACTACACTTAATATCAGATCATTACGTCAACCTTACTGTCATATTGTCCACCTTTTGTTTCATGGGAGGACCTGCTAAAATACGCGATATAAAATATAAAAAAAAAATATATAAATAAATAAGTGAAAGTAAGACAACAAAATTGCAAAATAAGTGGGGGAGATTTAAACTTTGCTAATAACAAAGACGACGTGAGATTGATGTTTCTGATGACAAAGATGACAGGAGGCTAATGTTGCTGATAACAAAGATGACGGGAAGTTTTTGCTGATAAAAAAGATGACGGGATGATGATGTTGTTGATAACAAAGATATCGGGAGGCTGGTGCTGTTGATAACAAAGATAACGGGAGGCTGATTTTGTTGATAACAAAAATGACGGGAGGCTGATGTTGCTGGTAACGAAGATGACGGGAAGATGTTGCTGATAAAAAAAGATGACGGGATGATGATGTTGTTGATAACAAAGATGTCGGGAGGCTGGTGCTGTTGATAACAAAGATAACGGGAGGCTGATTTTGTTGATAACAAAGATGACGGGAGGATGATGTTGTTGATAATAAAGATGACGAGAGGCTGATGTTGCTGATGACAAAGATGACGGGAGGCTGATGTTGATGATAACAAAGATGACGGGAGGCTGATGTTGCTGATAACAAAGATGACGGGAGGCTGATGTTACTGATAACAAAGATGACGGGAGGCTGATGTTGTTTATAACAAAGATGACGGGATGGAATGCTGTTTTTAACAAAGGTGACGGCGTGGAAGATGTTGCTGAAAACAAAGAGGAATGGAGGCCGGGAGTGCGGATTTTCCAGACAGAGCAATATAAAAACTTATTTAACGACTTGGGTCAGCTGAATTGGACCCAAGTATGAAAATTAGACCAGGACAGAGAGTGAACAAATTCAACAAGATGTAGATCACGTTAAACGAGGTAGTTTTAGGGCCTTTATTTCAAGTCTGGCTTGACTCGGGAGCCAAAAAGCATTGGCATGTATTTTCTTAATATCTGTCAACTTATTACTGCGGGCGCTATGTTCGTCTAGACAGCGGCTTCGTGACGTCACTGCAGTGTCCGGCAGGCCCCGTGTCTGGAAGTCTTCTTCTCTAATGACGCCTTTCAACACAAATGGGTTTTGTCTATTATTTCTCTGCATGTCATGTTGATATATGGACCCAAATGATGCCATGTTAGGGCGGCCGAGAAAATCCACTCCGGGTTTGATTGTGACCAGCGGCGACGCGACACGACATGGGTCGACTATTTATTTTCATTCGTGCATGATATTCCGCGACATTTCTTTCTCGGGCTAATTATATTAAACGACACCCCTTTGTCCCATGTCATTTTACTTCTTATTCCGTCTCGTAATACTAAAGTATTTATTTATATTATAATATTTCTATTTCTATAAGATAACACTCATTTACCAAAAAAAATGTTTCACCTGCTGATGAACCTTTTAAATATATTTGTAAGGTTCGTCAGCTGTCAGTTGTTGAAACTGTTTATGTATATTACTTCTTTTCTTTTATATTACAAATATTCAGACAAAATAATGACCAGATTATGTTTTTTAGCAGAGGCGGATCTAAGGGCAATATCAGGTGACGTCTACCTCCTTTACTGGGATAAATCATGGAATCGAGTGTATCAGATTTTAGAGGTTAAAATCCCCTTCTGCAGTTCCTTGGTGTAAACTGTAAATCTCCTTTTTCCCTTAAAAAAATCCTGTATCCGCCTCTCTGTGTGTAATCAATACGTGTGCAATCCCTTGTCTTTTGTGATATTCTAAAGGCAAGGGTATAATGTTGATATCAATTTGCTTTAAATAAGTCTTCCTAAAGAATACTCCTAGAAACTTCCAAAATCTTACATGAGCATACAGATTACATGCATTGGATTTCTTTTTAAGATCTCATATGATGAGTGTTCAGACGTGGGTTTAATTTGTCTGGTATTTGAGAAAACATTTAAGTGATAGCTTTTTGAGACCATCTGAACACTTGATTTTTTTAAACAAGTGGCCAACAACAGATGATATGTAATGCCAGACTTGCAACATTTATCCACTTCGGATGAAAAAATAATCAGACGTAATTCATAACTTGTCCAAGTAAAAAACCTATACTTCATTGAGTGTTATGAAAAAATATGAAAAAAATTAACCCTAAGCACGATATGAGTTCATTATCCAACTTAAAATAAGTGAAGAATTTCGGCTTTGTTTCTTTATATATGCTGAAGAAACTGAAAACGGATTTTCTTTGTACGATAATTTGGATAAGATTATTTCCTTATGTACTTAAGCATAACTATTTCATTAAATCTCGTTTTTACATCACACTTTACAGTTGAATATCTTCATGTGTATTATTTAAATAATTATTATCTATTGTATATTCTTAAATGCTGAAGGTATTGAGTCACGCCTGTTTTGCCATATTACGTACCTCGGCAGTGACTATTCCCTTTATTCAACAATCCTTTGTCAGCTAATATGAACGTTGTGAAAGGAATAATAAAAATCGACCATTGCCATGGGTGTGTCGAGGAGGCTAGTGTGGAAAGAACAAGACTTCTAGGCTTCATATTAAGATTGTGGCGGTTGTTCTTACAGGTCTATAACATCTGTTTTAGCTAAATGTTTAAACAGAAGAACTAAGATCTGTAAGATCCCAGTGCATAAACGTCAGATGGTTTGCATACGGGATTTATGACATGTACATGTTTTAAAAATTATGGACAAATGACAAGTTTAAGGGATATTAGAAACAACTGATGTGTATGGTCAAACCAGCAAATTGGATATAAGAAAATTTTTCCTACAAAAGAAAAAAGAGTTGAAGATGGATGATTAAACGTGATCCAAGTAAGTTTCTTTGTTGTATTTGAATGTTTGACTCAATCATTTTTAATTTTTCCCATAGCATCTTTAATTTATTCATGCAAATATGTGCGGCTGTTTTAAGATGTACCTGAGGTCACAAAACTCATATTAGATTTGCATGTTCTACAAGATTTGATGTCATTAGAATATAAACTACATGAGACTACGAGCATGTTAATATTTAATACTTTTAGACTAATTCTTGCTTGATTTCTTATGGCAGATAAACACATACAAAATTCATGCAAAGTTTAAGTGTCGCTAATGACGTTCATGCAGGAAGTTGCGTATTTCAACGTATTTCTTATCACCTTACTTTGGTTGGCTTTGTGTTCGCGATATTCGCGAAAGGGCAATTATCGCGAAAAAGAAGCTTTCGTGAATAAGGCGCCGATCTACAGACTTGAACAACCAACTCTTCAATATGCATTTTTTTAAAATTATTTGGAAAGTTAGTAATACGATTTCTGACTCTATTAATATTCTCTTGGTTCCTGTTTTAAATTAAGATATTGCTCTCATATTTATTGATTCATATAATCATGAATATACTGTGTCTACAATAATTAAATGTTCAGGCATTTCTCAATTACTGTACGAAGGAAGTACACTGTATGTTCCAGAATGGGTAGTTCAGGAAGCCAACAGTATACTTTGAAATATTTATGGAACAATAAACCTGATAAAATTAAACGTGCGCACCTGTGGCAAAAGGTGGTTTAAAAATGATAAATAGACTGCAATGTTAGAAATTGTAAAGTTAAACTGGATAAATTTGATTTGTCGGGATATATTCAAACCAGTTGCTGATGTATATTTTAAGGGATATAAATTGCCTGATATGTTATTATTTTCATATGGTATGGACGATATACCGCATAAGTTACCTCGATTCTATAAGCAGTTGTTAGGTTCATGGGTAATATTTAGAGAAAAGTGTGTTAAGGAAGAAATCTTGAATCAGCCATTATGGATTATTAAAAACATACGATGTGGAGGAAAGACGATATTCTATAAAGATTTTTGTGAGAAAAAAATATAATATCTTTGCAAGATATTGTTAGTAATTCAAACTTTTTAAGCTCGAGGAAGCTACCTTAAAATATGGTTTGAAAAATGGAGACTATCTAAGATATAATTCAGTGTTGACTGCAATACCAAGTAATTGGAAACAATTTGTTTCAGCAACGGGAAGTGTAAAAGATATCAAAGAATGACATGTACCTGATACTGTTATAGGAAAATTAGATTTGTTTAAATGTAGGACAAGAGACATTTATGAAACAGCATTATCCATTGAATATGAACCCCCGTCAGCAGTATCCAAATGGGAAAAGGTATATTGTGATTTGGAATGGGAATGGGTTTTCACGTTAGCTTTTGAATTAGTAAAAGATACCAGGATACAAAATCTTCAGTTTAAAATATAAGCACATGTTTTTCCTTGTAATTTTAAGTTATTCCAATGGCATATTGTTCATTCACCAAGATGCAACCATTGTTACCATGGATACAATATATATAGAACACTACTGAATGTGATGCTGTTAAAATATTCGGGAGCTCATTTTAGTCTTGGTGGCGAAATATATCCACTTCTTACTTTCATTTAAAAGGGAGACATATTATAGTTTTTCGTGTTTAATGTTGAAAATATCATGATCAAAGCTCTGAATTACTGCCTGCTAATGGCAACGAGATATATATACGTCGTGAAATATTCAGGAAAACGTTTATTCTTTTTAAAATACTTACAGGACCTTAAATACAGGATAGACACTGATCTTTACATAGAAAACTGTAAATTAAAGAAAAATATGGAGAGTATAGATATATTAATGTATGTATATTTGAAAATGTGAATATTGTTGTGAAGTAATTACCTTTAAAATAATACTTTTAAAATTATTTCGCTGCTTATCTCGGCTCAACCATAGAGTCGTATCTCCTACTCCATTTTTCTCTTGAAATGATGATATATAATCTGTAATGGACTTCTCTTTTTTCTCTTGGTCCTCTTGTGAGCCTGTGTATCTTTTAATGTGTTTAAGTTGTATTGATTAAATTGTTGTGTCAGGCAAAAATCTAATAATGGAACAATAATTATTATTAATAATTCCCAGGCACCGTTCAGTGTTTGTAAAGGTGTTGAAATTGGTGTTACACTTGAGGCATTAAATTAGATAAAAAAAAAACTGTTTCCATACATTGAATTGCTCTGCTGAAAGAGAAAATCAGCCGCATATTGGGAGGGATACCGTTTCTGCCGTAATCTATCTTTTTTATCTTTCGTATTGGCATAAACAGAAAGATAAATTACATAGATCAGAAAGATTGGGTAGATAGAAAGACAAAAAGATAGATAAAGCAAATTCGATGACATAACGTTCATAATGTGCCTACAGGCGGCGCCAGCGCACAGTGCGCATACCATTTCCGCCATCTGTCTGGTTATGAGAAAATTTTCCAAGATGGGTAAACAGACCAAATTGAAGACCAATACCTTGAACCACTCCGGAGATATGAGCCATTTTCACCCAAAGCACATGTACAGATGAACGCCAGCGCAAAACGATGCAGATGGCGCCACCAGTCTTGAGTATAAGATGGAGGATTCAAAGATCTATGGATATGCACAATTTCAAGCCGATAGGGCAAATCACTTCGGAGAAAAGAGCATCACTTTATTTTACGGAAACAGGAAGGTGGATGGCGCCACCTGTCTGGCTTACGAGAAGACTTTCCAAGTTGGATGGACATGCCAAACTTCAGACCAAAACCTTGAACCAACTAGAGATATGAGCAATTTTCACCGAAAGCAAACGTACGGATGGACGCCACACAATTATGATTGAAGGTAGCGCCACCAGTCTTGAATACATGATGGATATATCCAAGATCAATGGACATGCACAATCTGAGCCCAATCTGTCCATTAATTTTAGACTTATAATGCTCACAGTTCTGTCAGGTGGCAAAGATGGGGTATTAAAAAGCGCGAAAACAAGATAAGGACAGAAGGTGTCGCCTCCTGTCTTCCGCAGAAGACAAAGCTATCCAAGATCTTCAGTCGATTTAGTTTTTGGACCAATCCATGCATCGCTTATTTAATAGTTATGATTTATGTGATTTTAACCATATATTGCATAATTCGAGGTCAAGGCCACTCTCATAGGAAAGTTCATGACCCCAATTTAAATATACATCATTGCATAACCGATGTCTATGTATATGCAAATTATGAAAGAAATCTGTCCATTAGTTTTTTTACTTATAAGTGGCACTGATGGGGGTATTAAACGGATCGAAAACAAGAAAAGAATAACAGGTGGCGCCACCAGTTTCCGGTACGTGATAACACTATCCGAGATCTTCGGTCAAGTTGGTTTTTGGATCAATCTATGCAAGCTTTTTTTAAGAAATTTAAGAATTTGTGTGATTTCCCCCAAAAAATGGACCTATTGTAAGGCAAGGACACTCTCCTAGTAAAGGTCATGACCCCATTTTAAATAGGCTTCGTCCTCTCACCCACATCTATGCACATGTAAAGTTTTATAAGATCCGTAAAATATTTTTTGAGTTACGGCGTCCAAAAGAAATATCTGCTGCGGCGGCGGAGGCGGCAGCGGCGTGACCGTCCTTAAACTATACATATATATATATATATATATATATATATATATCCCCGACTTTGTCTGGGGATACAATAAAACGTTAATTTAGGCATGCTGACATTGAAAAGCTGCAGACCTTTCTTGTGTAAAAGTGACCAAGTTCAAACATTTCCCTGAATTCTCCTTTATACTCGTTTGACAAGAAGCAATGAGAATTTTAAGATTTGTAATGGCAAGCTGGCCAAATGTTACGAAATTCCGAAAGCTGTAAAAGTCGCCGAGTGATATACATTTTTGCGAAATCTAATTTTTTTCTCGTTTAACGAGATATGCTGAGCGATTTGGCCGGTCTCGCAGTGTTATCATGTCAAGGTGGCCAGATTTTACAAAATGCCAAAAACTAGACCTGTCTAGATTAAAAAGTCGTCGAATTATAAGCATTTTCGTGAAATCTCGTTTTTGCTCGTTTTACAAGGTATGGTGCGACATTTGTCCAGTCTTAAAGTTTTATCGTGTCAAGCAAGCCAAATTTTACGAAATGCCGTATACTTGACTTTTCAGGCCGTAAAAGTCGCCGAGTTATAAACATTTCTGTGAAATCTATTTTTTTTTCACGTTTGACATATATACATATATTGAGATATGCTGAGATGATAGACCAGTCTTTGCGTGTTATCATGTCAAGGTGGTCAAATTTTATAAAATACCGAAAACTAGACCTGTCTAGCTTAAAAATTCGCCGAGTTATAAGCATTTTCGTGAAATCTCGTTTTTTCTCGTTTGACAAGGTGTGGTGCGAGATTTGGCTAGTATTGCAATTTTTTCAAGTCACGCTGGCCAATGTTATGAAATGCCGCAAATTAGACCTGTCTAGCTTAATAATTCACCGAGTTATATGCATATCCGTGACATTTCATTTTTTTTTTTGTTCGTTAGACGAGATATGGTGCGAGATTTGGCCAGTCTTGCAGTGTTATCCTGTCAAGCTGGCCTGATTTTACAAAATGACGAAAACTAGACCTGTCTAGCTTGAAAATTTGCAAAGATCGAAAATGTAGCTTGAATATTTTCAAATTATCAAGTTTCGACCCAAAATGCGTAACCATGGTAACCACATATAGTTGTGGAGATATGGCCCAAAAAGTATATGTCGTGGTGTATTGAGAGTGCAGCGCCCCCTAGCGATAATATTCCAAAAATTAAAAAAAAAAAAGAATTTCGAGATATCAGGGAGGGATATAAGATTTATCAGTTTCAAAATTATTCCTGCAAATTCGTGGCCTGTAGGGTATCTTTAATTAAAATTAAGCGCCAAATTACGTTTTCGATGACATTGGACCGAATTTCGATGACATTCTGAGTTAAGTATATCTTTGCAATTTAACGTTATTTCATTACACGCTTCATTCCACATATTTATTGGGTAGATAAACCAAAGGCCTTGAAAGACGAAAGTGCGATGATTCACCATGCGGAGCTCATATTTCAAGGAATATTTATAAAGAAAGGCAAAAATAAAACGTAAATTTAAGAAACTATATGTTGGGTAATTAAAGAGGCCTTTTCCGATATCGGACTCTATTAAATAATCTCCTGAACTGTTTATAAGGATGAGACAATGCGCCAATCCACGGTACACAGGCTGTTTTGTTTATATCCACGTGTTTAGCAGAATTTCCTTACGTTCATTAATACATACCCAGTGTAGGTAAGATATTACATTAACAGAAAGGGGAGTGATTAGCTGACTTTATGGTCTCTCTCTCTCTTGTGTAAGGTTCTACATCATATGATTAACAGTTTAAGTTTATAAATAACAAAAACACCCTTAGAGATGTTTAAGACATGTTTTAAAATTTGAAATGCCCGGAGGTTTTCTCAATTTAGTTGGGTGTCGCAGAAGGCAGTTTGTTACTGAAGAATTCAAAATTTGAATTCAATACCTTTGGGACTTTCAAACTTAAGGAACGTTTGTCGACTTTCATGACACTTCTAATTTTCACTTTACAATAGGATACGTATACCATGCGCTTTGTTTCACACGCACACACACTAATGAAAAGATACAAAGCTCCAACGTGACGTACTACATATATATATTTATTCTACAACAGCAAGTGACGTTGTAATCTACATCAACATATATATCGACTCCTGGTTAATTTCACATCCAGTGCCCTTCTGTTTTTTACAAATGCTGTGTTTGCTATTACATTCAATGTTGTGTCTGTTATTGCAATCAACATAAATGCATAGAAAAATCCAAACAACTTCCCATCATGATGCGGGAGTTGGCTGGTTCTTTTTATACCACACTAGCCTTTGGAATTTTCTCAAAAGCCACAAAACGTTTCGTTATATTCTTTATGGTATTATTTCTGTGATGGCCCCAATAACACTACAGCAATAACTGGATTGTACACGTGATTATGGCACTTCACAATTGTAGCGGAAACAAATTTTGGAATATTTCATCAAACACCGGCTAGGGGGCGCCACCGATCGGAGTCACGATTGCTGCAAGACTGGCCAGTTTACTTGTCGTCAGCATTTTACTGTTTAACGATAAATCAAATACAGCAAAGTAACACTGAGACCGCTACAGTCTGTCGTGTTTCCAGCGAATCCACTTCATATTCGGCGTAAAACAGTACTTTTAGTACAGGCTACACACGTTGTTACACTTCTCACCATGTGGTATCCAGTGCAAGCTGTTCAAGACAATGTCGTAAACTGATTATAAGTAACGTGACATCCTGAACATATAGCACCAAAACATTAATTATCTGGAATTGTACATGCTTAAATAACCACAATATACATTTGACCATGGTCAACAACTACAAATTCATTTGTCCAATTATTCAAGTCTTTAACTATATTCTGTCGAAAAACTGTGAAGGCGACAGTTTCTATTTTATTTCTGGTCTGTCATAACTTGCTACACCAGTTGATATGAATCAAAGCAAAACAAGAACCCGTGACTCATGACTGTATTTTCAGCAAACGGGATCACCATGCTCTTACATAATACCTCTACAATTAGTGTAACATGCAACATCTGATACGTTCTGGAATACATGTATAGGATTAGGACATGCTTCATTTGAACTGAAATCTGACACAATATTATATTTCTGTTCAAAATACATTAAAATAATATCTGGCAAATTTTCAATTTCAACATCATTTTACAAAGTGCAACTTTTATGTCTCAAATGTTTTAACTGCTAGATTGTGAGACAATATTATTCAAGACATGATTCTTGTAATGTACCAGTAGTAACAGTTTTAACAGAACAAACAGCATATGAGAGTAAAATATTTAAAGACATTGGTATAATCCAACTGCAAATCTTTTCACCTGCTAGACAATAGTTCCTTGTCATCAGAAGTCTCAGAGTAAAGGTTTAGCGAAAGTAACCAAGGCGTTAACCTTAGCAACAATAACCAAGGTGAACAGCCTTAGCAACAGTAGGCAAGGCAAAAAGCCTTGACAACAGTAACTAACATGAAGCCATGGAAACCATTGCAAAGGAACAGTGTCTCATTACAAGTGAATGTTCACTGCATGACAGCAGCTGCTAATGGGTCAGTCTTGTCACAGGTAAATATTCACAGCTTTGTAATGGTTCCTGTTGGCTCAGTAACAAGAAACTGAAGCTACAGACATGGACAAACCAGATGTCTTGCATGTGGCAACCACCTATTAGATACAATATAGGTTATTCACAGGGCAAACATTACACAATGTATTTGTGAAAGAGTTACTGCAAGTCCTCAGAGTGCAAAGATAAACAAAACTACTTGATTACACTATATATATTTGTTATAGTATTCAAGAACAGCAAACAGAATATTTGGAAGCATTAGATGATAAACAGAGCAACCCTCAAATTGCCTTTTTTAATTACTTTGAGACATATCATAATATTTCATTTACAAGTGAGTATTACTTGAGAATAAAAACTCCGTAATTTTTAATGCAGGCCCTGTTCTTGTTTAAATAAACAATATGCATGGGTTATATATACAAGTTCTTATATACTGTTACCAGTAGCTTGGTCCAGCAATGATATATAACATGCACAGGTGTACAATACAGTTATTCCAACTATAAAATATCCATGAAATACCTACTCTTCTAAGCCAGCAGTCAGGTTATTTTTGAAAACACAACAGGGTATGAAGACTATGACATCATAATGATATTAGAAACATGAAAGACATATAAATCTGGAAATCTCCCTACAATAATGATATTCACAAATTTTTCATCAATTTTAATCTTGATGGTTGGAAATTGGAAAATGTATTCAGAGCTTGATCGAACAGGTTAATTTCTCATCATATATATAAAAAGAACATAATCCATGGTCAATCAATTTGTTTATGTCATGGTTAAAATAAGGAAATCAGAAATATTATCAGTCTGTGAATTTATTAATAACTGTGTGATTAATTTTCTTTTCTTAAATTAATGTCTGATTGTGCCTGTTATTAAATGTCTTTACAGTATTGCAGATGGCCTCATATGATGACTTTAGACGATCAAGTGACTTCAGCATCGAGTTTCGTAGTGGCCGCTCTTGCCAATGTACCTCACCCACTTGATGACATCATGGTCGCTGTAGTTCAACTTGGGCTCAAACACTTTGAGATAACGAACTTTGAAGCCAGAGGGAGCAAACGGCACCTGTAATACACAAAATTTGGATTATTGTCGTAGTAATCATTCTTCTAATATCTATTATTAGCAGATAAGCTAACAGACTTTACAGATTTAAACGTATCCATGCTGGTTTATTATACTAATAAACAAAATGCTAAATAAGAATAAATGTACATGTAATGATGAGGTCATTCCAAATCAGGATGATACTTTCAACCATTCCTACATCGTGGTAGTGTGTGTACTTTTTTTTTATGTTGCATGTTGAGTGAGATTTGCAATTTCCAATAAAAAATAGTTTCCTACAATTATGATTTTCTCTACCAGGTGTGGGCTTGAAGCATAGAGAGGGATGATACAATGACAACAGATGTTATCAACCCAACAATTATAGTAAGACATAGTAGGATTTTTAAATCATGATGATATAAAATTAATCACAATATAGTGATATTGTGATATCATAATATCTGGCATTGAAACTCCAGCATTTGTCATCATATCATAATCAGGGCAACCACTAATGACAGGGCAACCTCTAAGTTTTTTTTTTTTTTAATTTGATTCTGATCTATCAAACACTGTCATTTTGAACATACCAATACCCTTGCATTTTTAATAAAGATCACCATTCCTTTTGTAAAGTATTCAGTATTGTATGCAATTTATTCAAACAAAAAATATTCTTGAAAATGAATTATTTTCTGAACACAAAGAGAGGCCCTGGTGATTACAGCATCTTTAAGTAATAATCTTAAAAGGACATGTTTTTGTAGAAAAACTAGACAAATATGGCATATCATGATAAACAATTATAGGGACGTTATTAAGATGATTACTGATGAAGTCAGATATTATGATATCTAGAGATATTGATTATTGTCCCAACTCTAACTGAAAGACATTCTATTTATCACAAGTGTCCGAAGTAAAACAAGCCAGACAAATGACAATCTCCTATTGGAAGGTTTGTGATGATACAGGAAATTCATGGTTTTATTGCTTACCTCAAAGTTCATAGAGATTGGGGGCCTGGTCCACTTCTTATCGCTCTTTGTACTCAGCAGCTCAATCTCGGCACTCAGCTGACACTCCTTCATGCCTCCCATCCTCTTGATCCTAAAATAAACAACCGCCAAAGTACATAATACACCCACCATAAGTCTTGTGACATCTGACCTCCATAAACATGTGCAAATTCTGCCAAGAAATGAATTTAAAGTGTTTCATCAAATTTATGGTAAGTCATCATGATACCACTGTAATCTGGTGAACTCACATTTCAAATATGCAAGGATTTTGTCAAGAATGGACACAAGCATGTTGTGATATTGGTTAATATTTCTGTTTAGTTTCAACAAATTTGTTAAAATGTATCATGATGACACCTCATTTGAAGAAGCTTGGTTGCAAACAATCTCATTAAATATGTGTGGGTTTAGCTTGAGAATAAGACCCACACCAAATAACCTTTTGATGAATAGTTAAGTAGTTTCAAGAAAATCAGTCTGATACCTTGCAAGTTAATACAGCAACACTTAAAGTTAACAGACATAATGCCTTAACCATAATATGACCCATCTTGGATGGGCTAATGAAAATATAACAACTTGACTGTAAGTTACAGTGATGCGACTGAAGTGACAGAGTTACAGTCAATTCACTCTAATTTAGCATTTGGATGAAGTGCAAGTTGCTGAAATAGTTCCCATACCAGGATTGATTACACAGCACTGTTATGATTACACAGAACATTCTTCTGAAGGAAATAATTTATTGATGATTTTTAATTAACAGTGCATAAAGAAAATGATTTTGCAAGGTTTCTGCAATAGAAGCCAATAGAAATTCCAGGACTTTCAAGGACTTTATCAACAATTTTCAAGGACCTAAGTTTTGTATAAAATTTTAATCTAGTTTTAATGACTAACTCAATGACGAACCTTCTGGCATTGTGGACATGCAGATTTTAAAATCATACTTCAGTCTCAAGTTTACTCTGTCCCTGAAGGATTTATATGGTACAGGAATTGCAACATTTTGTGGTATGTATGACCTGTTAAGCAGACCAGAATTTAGTAGATTTATTCTCCCTTAATGTCAAACTTGACTGTGCAGGTTCAACTCCCATGATATTAAAGGATCTGAAGGGCTAAAACGAATTATTTAAAGGCCTTTCACGGCCTTGAATTTTATGTTTGAAATTCCAAGACTTTCCAGGTTTTCAAACACCCGCAGAAACAATGTTTTAGTTACAAGACTTGAATGTTAATCATCATCAAGATTTCCTGGATGAAATGAAAAACTAAAAATGGCACGCGGTTTATAAAATAAATACTCTGTGGAACCATCTGTACTGTGATATACTGTGGTTGGCTTTATATTCGCGAGGCTGAAATTTCCCGATTTCTTCATTTTGCACATTTTGCGGCGGTTTCATTTTCGCGATTATACAGAACCTATAAAATATAAGTACAGTAGTACTGGTATTGATATTAAATTTCTAAATTTAATAATACCTCACTAATTTCTGGTTCAGTCATTAACTTATGACTTGTGTCACAATCGATATATCCACGTGATTGAATGTATTTAATGTATGCATAGGCCAATTCGGACACCATGCACCATAGGTTTCTTATTAGGTTGTTTCAATAGATGTGATAACTAATCTCGTTGTGGTGATGCATCATCCCCCTTTCTTGTCTTAATAGATGGGACATCTTGTTCCCGAGGGTTTTATATTCGCGATTATATCATATTCATGAATATCGCGAAATTAAAATCCTCGCAAATAAAAAGGCAACCACAGTAACCATATAGCTGCAGATAAAAGAAAGAGATCTTAAACAACTGCCGTGTTTTACCAGTGTGTGAGGAGGGTACTGAACAGGTAACATCACTTACTTCCACACGATGGCATTCTCGCTGGCCTTGTACTTGGCTTTTCCCTTCATACAGATCACCTGGACGCCGCTGGTGTTCAGGGGCGTTGGAATGCGAACCTGGAACAAGCACAAGAAATTCATTTATAAATCATGGATGATCAATCCCATTGTCAAGATATTGGATTATTCCTCCAGTGCTTTAGGTATAGCAGGTTTTCAGACTGTCTCAAATATTTTATACCTGTAGCGTGGGCATCTATGTGTATTTGATGGTGGCACAATATCAATGACTGACAATGGCTCAATAGACTGCTCTAACTACCCTCTGGCATTATGTACAGACTACTGGCGCCAAAGTGTCTTTACATCTAAGTCTGAGGAACGGATTATATGAAGATGCAAATATTTTTTGTCATTTCTGACAACGCTTCATGGACTACAGGTACAATGTCAATCAACATAAACCAGACCAAATGTAAGTGTTTTTTTGGGTACGTTCCAATAATACCAAACATGAGCGAGAAAAGTTCTGTTTCAGCCCAGCACACTGGTAAACCCCTCAGCATGTTTGTTGAATTTATGACCGCATGATCACAAGCATGATTTGCACAGGTTACATGATGCAGGCAGCTTACAGGAAATGACCCATATCCATGGAGACTGTGTTTCAGTTTGGGTTGTGAGCTCACATGTATACTCATGTGTAAATTCATCCTTCTTAGCATAATATTGAGTTTATGGGCCATTTACTACAATATGAATGCAACCTGATGCAAAACCACTGCGATGCATTCCTCGATATTACTTGTATCAAGACTCGAGTAGGCTTACCAGCCCAATTATCTGACTGCCTACAGAGTCACAGCTACTCTAAGATGCATATTGTTTTAATTAAAGGTGCTTATTCCCATATCTGATGTCTGTTAACTAAAGATAATTCCTTGAACCTTTCACAAAAATAGGCCAAAAAATGCTGATCCAAGTGTTCACAGGATGTTATTTTATTTATATCCACATTTTCAGATAATGTGGGGAGCCTGCCAAAATAATCCAACCATATTCAATAAGGAGATCTGGTGGAAAGTCAGACAGACTAGAGTTTTGCGAAAAGTGACTTTTCAACTTCAGTATATATACATGCAACAAACCACCTTAGGCTATATGATTTTTCTGTTTTTCTACATAACTGTTTACTCACAGCTTGTAGATATACAAGCTCATACATCCGTCACAGAGGCATTATAAGACCTTTTCTTAACAGGAATTAGCCAGAGTTCATTAACGTGTATGCAGAGTACCGGTACACCAGAAAACACATTTTTTCTAGAAAAGTTAGTTAAATTGCTGGCTGTAGCCGACTGGTCACTGTGAGCAGGTTTCTATGAAAATCCTGTGGATGTATACCAACTTACTGTATTGGGATGAAGTAAACTGACAATAAACATTGATGTCTCACATGATACTTTATCTGTTTTTGTTCTTTTATATTTGGATTCACCGGAATTAATTTAAAAAGACTGGTATGGGGAATTGGATATTTACTTTGTCAATGCATGATGTCCTGAACATTGGATAAGATGCAAAATCAGGGGTCACCAGTTTTACCAAAGCCTCGGTAAATTTAAACCTGGATACCAAGGTAAACCAGGGCTGAGTAAAATAGGTTTTACCCAGGTACAACTCAGTTTTCCAGGGTTTTACCTCTAATTCCTAATGTTTAGAAAGATGTCTTCTACACTATCATGTTAAAAGTATGAGTGGGAAATGTCTCCTTTTGGGCAGGGTGATGTGTTCAGAGCAACTTGGATTGCTACCAATATTTACAAAATGTGTATAACTTCCACTGACTTATCAGAAAGAAACTAAGCTTGGGACCAGCAACTTCAGCAAGATATGAGCAAATAAACATGGGAAAAGCTTGTGCATTAAACGGGGCATAACCATAGGTAAAACATAGGTAACACCTGGGTAAAATACTTTTAAGCCAGGTTTTATACACTTGGCAGGATAAAATAGGTTCGACCTTGGTCAAATGTGAACCCTGCTAATTTTATTGTTCAATACCATAAGACCATAAGCTGCCCAAACTTACTGTGTGATTACACCTTAAACTGACCCAGGTGTAAACATATTTATTATGCAACATTAGCTGATGACATAACCAAGTCCTAAATGTGACCCAAAATAATGACCCTGAAAGTCTGACCATGGCCTCTGTACCTAATGGTGAAATACCTGATGGCAGGAGCTAATGGTAAAGCACGCATTCTTGTAGATTACATAACACAAAACCTCCTGCAGGCAATAAAGCCCTTGATATTCTTTACAACAGGAACCCTATTTGGAATTTGACTGATCTATAAGAATATTACACAAGCCTAAGTCTACTTAACTTCAAGTAAACTCCTAATGCTGTTATGTTCACTGATACACATCAATGCAATGTCATTTTCATATTTAGATGTCCCAATGTCTATTTTCTGACTAGTTCAGATCACTCCGTGGAAAGTAATCGCTGAAACATATTAAGTCTTCTCTGTCAGAGTGCTATGTTGGGCATTTAAGGTTAAACATGATTGATCAAAAATGAGTTTAAAAAGCATTTGACTGGTTAAAACTAAACAGAAGATCCTGAGATAAAAGGCTGTTTCAGGTGTACTATTAACTCTAATGTGTTTCAGCAAAGACATTATGAACACTGCACTGTTTACTAGATGTAAACCCTTAAAGGGATATACCGTAATCGACAAAATAAGCGCCCTGGGCGCCCTCAATTTGAAATTTTTAAAATATTTTTATACCCAAATAAGCGCCTCCCCCCCCCCCCCCCCCACCCTATCTGCCAATTTTCAAAGTGTGTTACGATCCTGTAACACTCCGGCTAGTGTACACGTTTGACTTCACAGCACATTCAGGGCAATTCAGAAAAACCAATGATCTCTAGCGATGGTTGTGGGAAGTTTTTAAAAAATAATAACTTATCCAAGTGATACCGATATGCAGACAATTTTATTTTGTGTTGTATGTGAGTGCAAGAATTGTATGAATGACTGCAAATCGGGATTTTCTTTGCAAGTGAAGAGAAATCAAAAGGATGGTTATAAAAGAACTCTTTAATTAAAGTCACCGCCCAATAAGGTAGCAGAATATATAAAATTTTCATATAGATATTTAAAACAGTATTTATTTAAATGATGAAAAAAATATGATATTGGATGTAGGTACTCCAATTATGTCAGTCACCTTGCGCAAATACCTTGACAGCTGAGCCAATGTATGACATAGACTGGCATAGCCAATAGTTGTCCCGTTTGTCCTTTATTGTGCATGATATTAAACGCAAAAGGTAGAAAGCTGAAATACTAGCCAGCATATTATATTAGCTTTATGACCAGCATGGACTTTTATTTTATAACAATTAACATTACTGCCAACAAGCACATGCCATTATCAATTTTGTATCATGAGTACATGCAAGTAATTTATTAAATTAATTGATTCTCAACCTTTGAATTTATTTCAATTCAATTATTACTTTAGTAGTAAATTTCAGATAAGTAATTTGCCACAATGCATGTTAGTTAATCCTAGCAAGTGAAGAAACAATGTAGCTTGCCCTCTGTTTATTGATGCCATTTTTTTGTTTGATGGAAGTGGTTTATCAACAAACACTGAAACTTAGCTTAACTTTTGAGCTTAAGAATACATTTAATAAATAGTCTTGACATTGTAGCCTGCTCTGATAAAGCCGACAGCTCACGGAGGGTTTTGTTATGCTTCATGCAAAATAATAATCAAAATGCATAGATTCTGAGGTTATGAACAATTACAATTTAAATGAGGGGTTGCAATTCAATGCATTGATTATTCAATACATTGTTACACCCCTAGTTTTGAACTGTAGCTGTACCCACCTCAACTTTCTGGGCAAGCAGTGATGGTTTAAAGTTGCTCTTGACGACTATTTTAACCTCCATTTTCTGGCGTCCCACTTCTCGTACAATTGGAATCACACGGAATGGTAGACTAATATCCTTAGTTGTTCGGTACCTAAAAAACAAAAGTTCTGTTAAAATGGACATAATATTTATCTATAAATATAAAAGGTTTGGGAAAGGATGTAGAGTTCACACTATTTGATGAATTGGCAAGATGTTAAACACAGGAAAAACACATGATTTCTAAAAAAAAATGTTGTAAATTACAAGGGGGTAAATGCATAGAGTTGTGAATAGTTCACAACTCAATATTTCCACAAACAATCTGGATTAATGTCACTGGGAAATTTTTTTAACCGATATGGGCCTTGCAGTAAGTGGACAGGGTGTGTAAAACAGACTATGTTTTCGAGGGGTCATGTGACACCCACCTCATGAGCTCGTACTCTCCGTCTGGAGGTATGAACGATATACTGTGCTCGGTCTCAAATTTACTCAGCTTGACACACTGGTGGAACTGGCAGTCATCGATGGCGACAGCTGTCTTATTGGTGCTAAAAATAAACAGAAAACAGAAAAGTTCCAAATGATTTTAAAGGGTACTATTCCAATATCTGACATTTATTACCTAAAGATAATCCTTTGATTCTTTTACAAATATAGGAAAGAAACCGCAGGTTGTTTGTTTTGTTTATAAACACTTGTTTACAATATGTGGGGGGCCCACCAAAAGAAGACAGAACACATGCAACAAGGGTATCTGATGACAGATCAGTTGAACCAGAGTTTTGCAAAGGGCTTTTTGCAACAAGTGATCTTTAAACTTCCCAACAAATGCAACCAACCAACTTAGGGAACATGGTTTTCCTTTTTGTCATCACTTCCCCAAGTGCTGACATACAAAAATGTCACAAAAATACTACAGAAATGGTAAGTGAATAGCTGGCTTTAATGTTATTGTGGAATGCATATGTATGTATGTAATTCCAACTTATTTTCAAATGATATTTTAATATTTTTAAAAATTCTTAATGATTAAAAATTTCAGGCAACCAGCAAAAGCTAACCACCTTTAGGATGCTAATATGAAGCAACACAACATCTCTATCATGTTCCTTTCTATCTTTAAACTGAATTTTAAATTGTGATTCAATAAAATTTTAAATTTCAATTTAAAAAAGAAAGTTGAGGCCATTACCTGCGACTTGGATCGTCTGATCCTCCTTTACCCTTGCTGTCCATGACCAGTTTGTCGTTGATGCCAAACTTACACTCAGGCATCCCGCTGAGGTAGCTCTTCATGACGATACGACCAGCAACATGGGCACTCAGTACCTGGCCTGAAAATAAATATAACAGTTACAGCAGCTCTTCATGCATCACTAAGATGTAATTCTGTTGATGGCTACAAATTAAGCCTTGGCTAATGATATACATGTTTAATCTAGATATTTTGAAGCAGAATGCTAGGATTTCAACCATTACTATATGAGACTTTTTCAATATTGTTTTTTTATAAAACCTGATCTCTTTTGCATTTTCTTACATCTTCAATTAATTTTAAAGGTTTATAAATTCTTGCACAATTAAAATATTACTGGCTGCCAAGTGGACTTTTATGAAAAAATATTACAAAAGTGGGACTGGAAAACCAGAAAAAGTAGGACTAAAGTAGGAAAACAGGAGGAACAAGAGCACCACAGACATGCATAATATGCCTGCCATATGCTTTGTGACTTCTGAAATCATTAAAAATGCTTTAAATAAGCTGAGAATTTAAATGAGGTGAGAAACTCTTTTGGTAAATATGTATTTTTGTTAAGTAACCACGGTGCCTCCAAAGGTGACCTCTGACCTCATTGAATATGCATGGATTTTGCTGGAAATCAAACTTAGGCGAGTTGTTTTATTGATTAACATTTCTGATGAATTTAATTAAAATCCTTCATATTCTTCATAAGTTATTGCAGCACACCACAAGGTAGCCTTGTGACTTGTGACCTTATTAAATATGTGTGGACTTTGCCCATAATCAAACTCACGCGAGGTAATCTGTTGGCAAGTAGTTATGGTAAGTTTGGTGAAAATCCATCAAAGCCCCGGTAAGTTATAGCAGTGACACTTAAAGTTGATAGACAGACTTTATACCATAATACTCTTGTTATATGACAGGAGTATAAAAAGTACTTCAAAACCAGGACAGAAATCAGACATGAAACATCATTGTTCAGACTCATTTTTGGTCAGCTAAAATAAAATTAACATGTGGTACCACTGAGAACATAGTTAAAACAAATGTTGTGTGGTGATCAGTTAGTACCTGCAGTTTTGAGATCATATCAGATTTGAAATTGCCCAGAATAGCTATAGGTACACAAAAATATCTTAGCAATCCACTGTGTTCTGCCATTAGCAAAACAAAAAATTTAGGAAAAAGCAGGAATTAAAAAAAATAACGTTACACAATTTTTATAGGCACATAGTTTTCAATGTTAAAAATACAACAAAAGCTGCATGCGCTTTTGTCATTGGAAAAAATAGGACTGATACAAAAAGTAGGATCATCTGACAGCCTGATGTAAACATATTTCATAACTGGAAATGAGGGAACTAAGAAATAACAAGAAACCTACCTTGTGGGGACATGAGGAGATTGACACTCTCCAGCACGTCCAGGAAGAGTTCATTCCTCCTGTACTTGATGCCCTCCCTACGCCAGCCGATCTGTCCTGTCACCTGATTGGTTATCTGGGTGGTCTCTTCCTTAGACTGTTACAGTGAGACAAAAAGTGTCACAATGAACAGCCCTTGAGCAGGTATACAGTCCACTCACTTCTAACACATTCAAATTTGTATATGTCACACATTTCCCATTTTCAAATGTAAAAACATACCACTCAAGCACTTTTTTTCTAGTGATATACCATTCGAAATATTCAACTCTACATAAAAATGCACCAAAGACAGAACCATCTCAAGTTTTATAAACCCAGCAGCAGGGTAAAACAATAAGAGCAGTAGACACAACATTTCATGCTACCATTTCTTTGTAGCAGAAAAAAAGGAATTCTTAACATGGTCAACACAATATTAAATATTAATTTGCAAATATCTTTATAAATTTTTGTATCACTTCCATTTTTTCCACGTATAAAAATTAATATTTTGATTCACTTGTGTTATTAACACTTACAAAGGCAAAGATAGTTTAATTTCCAATATGGTTTCTGTTTGTACATCTGTACAAGAAGAGTTCTTTTTACCTGAGACTTGACTCCTTGCTGAGTGATAAATGTCTTCAATATTCCAGTGTCAGTGTTCTGTGGGTATCCAAAATCCAGAATTTCTTAAACACAAAATAAACTCAAATTTGTTTAAAGCAGAACATGTAACAACCTAATAAAATTAATATTCTCGTCAATAAGATGGTGTTAGCTTTCCTTTACTGCAATAAACAAAATATATCATTCATACGAGCAGAATTTTTATTGTATCTTCTAATTTTTTTTTATAATTAAATAATTAACATCAATGATACAAGCTAATTTAAAATATCTGATATATTCATTAAACAAATATATTTAATATACAATCTAATATTTAATAAATTTACCATTGTGAAATCACATGTAAAAAGTTTCACTTTGACCCTAAATGCTAACAGTACTTTCAGCATATGAAAACCCAGCATAAAATTATTATTTTTAATCTTAAATTAAGTATTCATTATAAATTCATAATCTATAAATCTGCAACAAAGAGACTACAATACTACTTCACAACACAACTTTTTAATAATGTTATCTTATGATCAAATCTCTAAACATTCCCTCACCATCAAGCAGTTCATATATCAACACAAAGTTGTTCTTGATGTTTTCTTCAGAAATTTTGCCGAAGTACGACTGCATGACCTCCACCATTTTCAGAAGGAACTCAAACACCATGGCTGCGTTGACATTCTGCTTGGTGACAGCAGCGAGCCAGATGTTTGAGCGCTTGATGTGGAAGAAACTGGTGCGAGCGATGTTGGTCACCGGGGATCGCACCTGCTGACGAGCATGGATGACGTTTACACGGAACGCATCCACAGCAGTGCGGCTGAAAACACAATAAATTTTACATTTATAGGGAAAATAAATATTCTCAAGTAGGACTGTAATGAACTTTTAGACACTTGAGAAAAGCACAAATTCTGTCTACCACAAATTTACCAGTTCACAAACATGTTAAGAAACCTTATAGTTAAAAGAAATATCAAAGAAAAAAATACAAAATCTATTTCTAGACAGAACTTCTCTTATATTTGGTATTTATCTATTTGCTGTGTCTCAGTGGTGCTGGAAAAAGGCCATATATACATGAGTACTGAACCAATTTTAAAGCAAAATATTATGTATTTATAAACATTAATCAACATGCAATTTGTGTTATTTGGTTATCTCTTGCTAAGAATTATTTAAGACTGAAAGGTTCACAAACTTATCTGCCTGTACCATAGCTATGTCATGTCGTAAAAATACTGATGTCATATGTTGCTGAAGCAATACTATGTCAATCGTAACTCCTGACAGAGTGATGCCCTTATAATTGTTTTATCTGTCATCTAAACCTGCATGGAAACAATTGTTCTAACATAAAATATTAATACTTTAAATTTTATAATTGATAGACATTTACAATTTCTGTAACTTTCTACTTTTTTAATTAAAACTTTTTGAAATAAATACATTTGTTTTTTTTTAATCTGGTTAGTTTTGTTCTCCACATGAAGCTTTGAGCTGATACTCTCATATTTTGGAGACAGCAGCCAACATGCCATAATTGTGAATATAATGAGTGTGGCTTACCCGATGTCATCTCTGTAAACACGAGAGATGAGCACCTCTCCCTTGTGGTTGTATATAAACAGACCCCCAATCATTGTCACCAGTTCCTAACACCTGCAACAGAATTATAAAGGTATATGGTTAAACAGAAACAATAAATAACAGTCTCCAGAAAAACAAGGGCACAGCAAAGTCCTGACTCAACCCAACTGAACAGGTTTCCTCAGTTTTTTTTCCAAATTTGACACTGCAGACTGACTTCAACTAGGGTGCATACACGTCATGACCAAACTCAATTGGATGGATGGCTGAGGCAGGACATTCAAATCAACAAACAAGGGACTCATGGGTCATGGCGCTCAGCTGATCATGATTGGACTATAAATGTATCACCATTTCTATACTATATTGAGTAGAAAAAGCTTATGAATATCAATGGTCATGTTGGGCTTTTATAAAGGAATATAATGTAATATGTGAGTAAATGATATATGAAATAATCTGACTGATGGATTAATATGGAGTAAAATATAGTGGTTTATTTTTTATTTATTTGTGAGGGGTTGAAAAAAAAAAACAATTTATTTGAGCAAATATGAATGCAATGACAGTATACTAAGCAGTGGTATAATGATGATAAGGCTATTTGTTGAAGGATCTATGGTGTATGGAAAACTGCAAGCTTTCAATTTGTCAGATACAAGGTTATGATTAACTATGCTGATGAGGGGATTTATGAATTTGTGACTGTATGACATGATATCTTGACAAGATCAGTCTTGACAAGGTACATTATTTTGATGACCCTCATGTCTACATATTACACAATATTGACATAATTTCTGGCATGTACATAGGTACCTATGGACAAATGGTCAACATTACTGAACCACCTAGAAGGTTAAAATATTAAAAATATGATGAAATGTAGATAAAGTTTGAGAGGAAGAGGTAATTTGGGCCATGGTTGGTTTATATGATTGAAGAAAATGTTGCAAATAATATTTGAGATCTGACCATGCCTTTCCATTGGTTACATTTTTTATAAGCTGTTGACAGTTCAACAGTTTACACATTTGTCTGATGAGATCCAATTTATTTGGTAAACCTTTTATATCAATTTTATGATATGTATACAGTTGCCATAACGTCCCCACTCCACAGGTGCAATGACTTGATGGGGAGGGGGGTGTTGTGTTATGATCAGAGTTACAACGCCTCTGTCTCTCTGCAGATATTTTCTTTAATTATTAAATTTTATGCTATAGCCAAAGAACTATTGTTCACAGTGCCAAGGAGCAAAGCCTCAGTGGGATGAAGAAGGGGATGGTGAGAGTTACAACACCCTTGCATATACATACAGGATATGAAATTTAATTCAACAGTGCTTATAAAAAAAAGTTTATTCATGAACATTAAATATTTAAAACAGACAGAAAGATGGAGAAACAAAGCAAATAATTTTTCTCCCCATTCTACTGAGCCAATAAAAAATTAACAATATTTGCATTTATTCCTTTTTTTCCATTACATAATTTTTATCCAGGTTTACGAATGTTACTATAAATTTACAGTATAACATACATGTGATTGTGAATATTTCAGTTGATTCACATTTCTAAATTGCATCAACATTTATAGCTAATGTATCTAGTTTATAGTACCTGTCAACAGAATGGGATGGAGGGAGGAAGGGAGGCAATAAGGGTTAGAGAGAAAGAGAGAGAGATGGAGAGAGAAAGAGAAAAAGCAGAGGAGAGAGAGAGAAAGAGAGAGAGAGAAAGAGAGAGAGAAAGAGAGAGCTGGACTGCCAAAGAGAGAGAAAGAGAGGCTCTCTGGTAACTACTGCCTGACCCAGCCTGACCCAGACACTCACAGTGGCAGTAGGTCAGACCTGAAGGTGTTATGTAACTGCCCAGTACACTGCATTTATACTGACCTGGTGTAAACAATGAAGACTTGGTACCTGGAAACTTGAATAAAATCTACAGTTTTTGATCAATTAGTTTCAAATTTCAGATTTTAACAGATGAAATGCTAATGTGTACATGCTGTGAAAATTAAATCCACAGCACTAACAGGAAAAGTTTAAATATTTTTATTTTTTTAAATGGTATCAGGAAAAAAGAAACCATGAAACTAATACATGTGTTAAAATTAATCCAAGGATCAAAACACCCAATATATTATACCAGGAGCAAACTGGAGTTGGGAACCTTTAATTTCATGAACTGAAATAAAGGATCAGCAATATGAATTTTGATTATTTAGCCAGTATCATGTAACAACTGATACAACCATGAGTTATAAGTCAAACAAATTAAAATCTTTAATGAACACTCTGATGAACATCCACACTTTCATAGCAATACATCACTTTGTGGACACAATTAAATGTGCACTTTAATCATTGTAACCCTGGTGGTACAATACAAAATCTAAAATGTAGCATAGCCAAAAATAAAATAAAATACAGAAAATTATAACATTCATCTAGTTTATGCACCAGCTAGGGGGGTGGGAGTGCAGGGCAGAGGGGAAGCCTGCTAGTAGTGGCCAAGCTAAGCCAAGGCAAGCTGCCTGGGGTGGGTTACATAATGCAAGTGAAGACTGTATTACTAGGTGGGCCAGATGTAAACAACACTTGACATGGTGTATGAAAACTTGAATAAAAGCTACTCTTTTCAAACAATTCCTTTGAAATTTCAGATTTTAAAAGATTAAATCCTTATGTATATATGCTGTGGAAATTAAATCAACAGTGCCTACAGGGAAAAAACGTGCCATTGCCAAAGTTGGACAAAATTTAAGGTACTGATTTTTTATTTATGCTAATAACTTGAAAAATTTGCAAAATTCAGATCTAATTTTGGGTAAACAATTGAATCTTGATTAAATAAAGTTATATTCCTGAAAAAAAGTCTCCAGCCTCAGCAATTCTCATGTTAAGTGAGCAAATATATTTCCTGATTTTTAAGAAACTGCATTATATTTGGGCCCATAACTTCAAAATAATACCCAATACTAACCTAATTTTTGGTATGTGCACAGAAAATGTATGGAAAAATATGAATACTAAATATGATCAAAAACAGATCAGTGGTTTTGATATTAGGCAGCTTTGAAGTGTAACAATGGCTTTTTTATGGAAAACGGTGGTTTTTCCTTAATATCTCGAAGGAACGAAGTCCTAATGACCCAATTTTTGGTATGGTAAGAGATTTTGGGGACATCTATTGGTATGCAGAATTTAGGATTCGTAGGTCCAACTGTTTTAAAACGTGCCCTGTTAACGGCCGGCCGGCCGGACGGACGACGGACAAAGGACCACGACTATAGCTCAGATGACTTATAGTCAGCTGAGCTAAAAATGGAGACAAGTTGGCATCATAAATGAAAGCAAACTCATTGATATGTATGTAATTTTATATATATCAGTGTATACATGTATATATTAATATTTTCAATTTTCACCATTCCATATCTGAACAATTTAGTTTGCTGTAATTTAAGTCTAAAAAATGAATTATTTGATATCCTTGGAAATACAGTATATTATCATTATATATTATAGATTCGAGAACATGTAGTAATTAATAGTATGCTGTCACTGCACTCAGGGCACTGGCCATTCAGATATATTCCTATATACCATAATGTGCGCACAGTGCTAATGTAAATTTATTACTGTCTTTCTCTACGCCAGTGATTTTTTGCCAAAAATATGAAATGACCAAAGTTCTCATGTCTAAACAACCATTTTTTTTATTTATTTATGACTGTGATTCTGAATGATGCTATTGAACATGACAATTTTTTCTGACTATCCGAGAAACAAACCAGGGACACATGGGTCTTGATGCTCAGCTGAATTTGATTGTAAGGATATTTAGGAGTTTTTTCAAAATGTGTTTCCGGTGACCTAACCATTGACCTTGTGACCAAAAATTTGAGTAGTTACGATCCTTCATAAATAATATGGCTTCACTGACATTTTATGCATTTTATATTAGTGACCATAACTGTAGATAAAAAGTGAAGAGGCAAAAGATTGAGGATATAAATAATATATATTTTGTTACATGTACGCATTATAAATTGCATCAGATCTTTTAAATCATTTGCCCATAAGGGCCAAGAATTTCTATTCTGTGTCATGGATCCTCTTTATATCAATCAGATTTAGAATGCATTTATTTATACTTTGACATACCACTGGCAGTACTGCTATGTTTAGGGTAACCTGGTAACTGCATGATAAGATCGCAAAAAGGGAAGCCTTGCATAAAAATTTAAAAAGGGAAATTTGTGAAATATTAGTCTTGCAAATATGAACCCATTCACAGCACGTTGTATATGAGTTAGCCAGAATAGTTCTGGGGTAATGTGGTACCGAATTATGACATGACCCACCCCCTTCCTGTGTTGACTCAATTATCTAGTGTCACTCAGCTGTCAAGATGCATCAAATTCGTGAACTAATTCAGCAATTAGTTGTGGGAAAACACAAGGTCTGCAGCGTAAATACTCCGTAACGAATGCTGATATTGTATTTCTGTAAGCTAACAATGGTAACAATCCAAGATAATCGAATCACTCTGAGCTGAGCGATGTCTTGCGGAGCAAATTCCAGCATCGTCACCCGATCGACAGGGAATCAATCGATTTTGACACACCATGAATTTGATTACCCTTGCAACCCTGTATCGTTGAGATATTGTCTGCTTTCGAATCCTTTTTAACATCAGACACGCGAGTTACGAGGTCTACGCCATACTTACATGTTACCGCGAGTAAATTCACTTCTTCTCCCAGTCTCCTCCTGTCAACTTGTTGGCCGGTGGGTGTGAGTTTCCGGATTCAAGATGGCGGTAATCTTCTCCCATAATGCATCATCACATTTCGTAATTTTTTCGTAACCTTTTTAAGTGTTATTTGAAGCCTCGAGTCTCATATATGTGGTTTGAAAATTTAATAACTTTTAAAACCAAGACTCAAAGATATAGATTGCGGCTTAATTAATGAGACTTTCTTTATCGACAGCTCTATGCTAAATACAATAATTCTGTATCGGAAACGAATAGTAAAGCGCACACAACGCAATAATTTTTGTGAGTCCAGTGTTGGATATTTTCATACAATAGCGGCCGGGTATTTAAATATTTGTTCATACGTATAAAAAAAGTTTCTGCTTTTCATTATATTGTGTTCAACACAAATAATAAACAATAGCAGGGTACCAAAATAATTTAGTATATTATAATAATTACATATTTTATTTACGTTACAGCACTTATGCAAGGAACTTAGAGCATTTATGAAATTATTGAAAATTAGGGTACGCCTTCAGTTAAGTAACAATATTTGAAGCCTTAATTTCAACCCAAAAATTTATCTTGGTTATTCAACTGATTTAAGCTCCTTCCAGAATATAACACACTTTGGTTGCAATAAAACATTAAATGCTCAATATACAGACTGTTATATTTATTTTAAAAATTTACATTTTTTTAACGTCATGCAGTTAGACAACATTTATATAACCGCTTGATGTTTTATTTTTTGTTAAAATCTGGACGCAAAAAAATGTATCTACAGGTGACTTAATTTTTACAAATGATTAAAGCGACAAAGATTATAAGAGGTTTCTCGTTTATTTAAAAAACAAGGAACAATTTATAAACGATACTTCTTTATAATGCTGAATGTTAACAGTCAGAGTATATAAATGGGAAAGAATTATATTGTCTTTCAAAATCAACTAGCTATTGATAATATATCGTTTACAAGTGCAAGGTAATTTTAATTTTGAATACACTCAAAATGTTTACCCCAAATTTTATTCCACTATCTATACAGCTGTAATGCTATATAATGTTGGTATACGGCCAAAATAAAAAAAGGTATGGTTCTCAGGAACTTTTTTCCGAAAAAAATGCGGGCGGGCGGTTTTTATATTTTTTTTCTTTTTGGTATGTTTTGATAAAAATGACAAATGATTAGGGAAAAGCATGTAAATAACAGATTGATTTTGCTAAACAAGTAAAAGTCATACATAAAAAAGGAAATTGTATGATTTTATCTCCTAAAAAGAAATGTCCGAGCGGTTGCAGCACAAAATTGGTAAGTTTCTATCGAAAATCAAAATAAAAATTTTTGATGCGGGGGTTTAATATTGATGCGGGCGGTGCCTGAGAACCATACCTTTTATTTTTTTTTTTGGGGGGGGGGGCCTAAAACCCTAAATGTTGTTCATCTATACTTTTTTTTGTTCTTGTGTTACTTTTAGATAAGAGACCACTTCATCATGAACTACTCGAAATATGTTCGATCCAGTTTAATTAAGTTGCTGCTGATAAAGCCTATGCTGACCCCCCCCCCCCCACCCCCTTCCGCATATAGTCCCCGCCCCTTAAGCACATGCACATTTATTTATAACTTTATGCCAAAGGAAAAAAAGTATCGTTCTCAGGCACTTTTTTCAGAAATCAGTGCGTGCGGGCGATATTTCTTTTTTGACCTTTTTTGTATGTTTCGATTAAAAAATGTCATATGACCAGGGAAAAGCGGGAAAACAACAGAATTTTATGGCTAAATAGGTAAAAGCATTAGGCCTACGTAACAAACGAAATCTTTTAAAATTGTATTATTTTATATTCTTGAAAGACGAAAATCATTTTAAAATTTTTTGATGCGGGGGGGGGGGGGAATGGATGCATGCGGGCGATGCCTGTGAACCAAATATTTTAATTTTTTGCCTTATAAATGGGTTATTCAAATCATCACTTGAATGAGTGGCCAATGTGGCAATGACGGTATATACAAGTACCAAGACAAGTAAATGTACTTGACCCAAGCCTGGTGTATATTTATCCTACCAGCATGGGACCAATTAACACTATAAGTATATACCCCTATACTGTTTATCGCTTCAGACTCTTCGATCATTTACTATTACTTTACCATCAATTTTACCAATAGCATAACTATTATTATTTTTTTTACTTTATATTGCTAAATATTAAAATATAAAACCATGAATATATATATATATATATATATATATATATATATTACAAAATTATTTATGTTACTTGCATTAAAATTAATATATTGCCAAATAATATATATATTCTTATTTATTGCTATATTGCCATTAATTTTATTCTATTACTATTAAACATTGTTAATTAGCTTTAATTGCCATTAATTACATCTAACTATTATTAATAATTATTAATTGTTATTTATCTCAGGTTGCTACAATTAACAATTAATACTATACCGTTTTCTATTAACGGTACTAGGAGTACGTATACTACCCTTGCTGTCACTATTATCATTAATTTAAAAAGCTGAAATTTGTTATGTAATTTTTCATCGCACGCATACATCAGTTATATACCCTGTGATGAATAATATTGAAGATTTCAGCTATACATCGTACGCTCTCGCCGTTCTGATTAAATGACCTGAATTTTCCTTCGTATCCGGAACTGGATTTGTAGCTTGTGTGTGCTCAGCCCACGTGCTTCCTCTTTCTCCTTGGACCGTCGACATGGCACCAGTGAGTAACCATGTGCTCTGAATTTTTTTGTAAAATACCCGATCCCAGGCCGTTCAACTTGTATTAAACACGTTTTTAATATTCAGTGACGATAAGTGATACTTGACCAGTGTGTTTCTTTGCGGCCTGTTCGGGGAAATTAACAAGATTATTCAGATTGGCAGTGTTGCCCACTCAAAAAGTGCGGCCATGTAGGCCGGTCAACTGGGAACCTCGGTCTGACCGTGGCCAGCACGTGTGTAGGTCTTAACTGTCGTATAACTACTAGCTGACTAGTACTAGCAGTAACTAGCTACTTACCTGTTATTATTTGTCTACTCCACTTCTACAGACTATTTTTTGGGACAGTATTTAAATGACAGGATCTTCTTTGTATCCTTATTCCACTTCGTCTTTTTCCCTTCTACTAGCAAAACTGGAATTCGAAACGCGAATTTCAGTACTTTTAGGTGATAAGAATAGATTAAAACATTTCTTTGAAAAGTTAGCTAAAATTTAACATGATTGAGATAGACAACAAGATTTTATTTGTCATTACACTGGAACATGGGCAGCTGTAGATGATGCAGTACAAAAAAAATAAATTTAGTGAATTTAATATTGTCAGTCTAGTTTATTCAAAAGGTTTTTCATTATTTTTATCTTTGAAGTTTCATAGTGTTCCTGTGTGTTAATACTAATAATATTATTAACATATAATACTTTTTGTTACAGTATGAGTATAGAACCATACAAACATATGTATAAAAATCTAGTACTACTACTTCGTCTTTTTAACATTGTATTAAATAATTATATCTCTTTATAACCTTAGGCTTAGTAATAGAACTTTAAACTTAAAGGCTTTATTGAACCACTCGTCCCATAGGCATTGGAATTATTGCTCCAGTGTAAACCATGTATACCTTTTCCACAATCGTGCAATAACCCTGGAAAAGCAATTGCACGAGCATGGAAAAGGGGCCTTAATAGTCCAATATCAGTTACTGCCTAGAATAACAGATTGTGACAGGGTACAATAAGATTATATAATGAAATAGATGTTTATATATATATATATTAAATATTTTAGTCTCTTTTGGGGAAAGTTTGCATATATTGTTCAAAATTTGTGTCAATGTTTCTCCTTTAATTATATAGGCAGTCAAGAAGTCCGGCAAATCAGGCAAGGGTGGCAAAAAGAAGAAGACCACCCTGAAGTTCACCATCGACTGTACCCACCCGGTTGAGGATGGCATCATGGACGTGAAGAACTTTGTAAGTTGTGGTGTAACACTGAAGCCCAGTGGATGTCAGTGTTCTAATATTATGTAATCTTCACATAATGGCTCTGAAAGCTCATAGGCGTTTGAAATTTTTGTTTTAAAAATTCTGTTGCAAAGTTTAAATTGTGGTCTTGTAGAAACATAGGACCGCACACACATTAGGGAGATTGAAAAAAAAAATTCTAGCAATCAAGACGTTTCAGTTAATAATGGAAAATTGTTGTCTCCTAGTCACTGATGCACCTTTTGAGTATATGAATTGTTTTCCTGCACTAAGCAACATTGTTTGCCAAGATGTCCACTGATTAATCAGTAAATAAAGAATTTCAGGATGTAATTTATTTTATTCCTTATTTCTGGTACTGGAACACTCTTTATTAAAATCTTTTTGTTATTTGGCCAGAATGATAATGTTCCTCTGTTTACCTGGTTGTACTAACGATACTCGGTGGGCTAGGGCTGCCTTCCCTAGCCCCTGTGGCAGGGTCCCCGTCCCTGTCACCGGGTTAGGGCCCTCTTCCCTAATCCCCTGTGGTTGTTGCAAACAGGAGAAGTTCCTGCACGAGAAGGTCAAGGTCAACGGCAAGACCAACAACTTTGGCAATGATGTCTCAATCGAGCTAAGCAAGTCAAAGGTCACCGTCACTTCAGAGGTTGATTTCTCCAAGAGGTGGGTCTGCTGTTTAAATTCACTAAGTAAACTTGGTGTTTGAGGAAGATTTTCTCTTTTGGCCTGTTCTGTCAGAGAATGAGTGGTGCCATTCTCACAAAGTTCTGCCCATTTCCTTTAATGTTTAAAAGGGTTGCTTGCATAAAACTGGTTCCATATTGTGCCTTATTTATGATTCTTTTAAAATGTCTAGATATAAGCAATAAGTTCTCTCAAAATAGGTGTTGTTTTCTTAAATAAGTCCCCCATGACATTTTGAAAACAAGATACTTGAAAAATAGTTGCAATTTAAGGATCTGTACGAATATTTGTGAGGAATTTTACATTCAATATTTTATTGTATAAGCTGTGCATTGTGTATCTCCTTGGTCCGGTTAACGGTACTGAGGTCGTAGAACAATGCTAGATAAAGGCAGGGACCTGCATCGTTGGATGGTGGGACTTCCATTCCTTCTGTCCTGGTTTTAACTGCTACAGCCTCTCAAAGTGACAATTTAAAACTGTCAAAAATTTAGACATTAAAACTGAGTAGAACTTTCATTTAGCATACTTAAGATTTTAAACTGTGAATTAAAAATGGTGTGTACACCATAGTATAGATCAATAGTATGATCAATACTATAATTCCTTAGATTTGGTACTCTTTCATAAATGGAACAAACAAAATTAACAAATGTTTAACATGTTATTATAGATTCATGATGCAGATTTATTAGTTCTTTGAATTTCACAGGCATCTAAATACAATTCTGTGTTGGAAATAACTCTTGATTAACATATCCTTTGGGTATGGTTAAAAAGAATAAAACAAATTTTGACATCTACACAGAAACATTATTTAATGTCCTTTTATTTGTTCTGTTTCAGGTATCTTAAATACTTGACCAAGAAATACCTGAAGAAGAACAACCTGAGAGACTGGCTGCGCGTGGTCGCTGCCCAGAAGGACTCCTACGAGCTCCGATACTTCCAGATCAACAATGAGGAAGATGAAGAAGATGAGGGCGATGACTAGCTCCCCCTGGTGGCAGTGTCATAGACTAATTCCCAGTGAGCAACATCACCAGCTCAGTTGGGTTTATGACTTGAAATCTTGTTAATAAAGCTCTATCCTTGAAACTCTGTATTATTGCAGTGTTTGCGTTGACAGGTGTTGTGTGTGTGTTAATGCAGGTGAATAGAACAAAGAGGAAACGTTGTATGCTTGCTTTTAATATTGTAATATAGGATGTTCTTCCCAGTTCCTAGCTCCCCAGTGTGTTACATACTATTAGTATTTTTAAGTCTTTAAGTTTGTGTTCAATGAATCCTTGTGTGGAATGTACGGCTGACTGGTGAACTAGTTACCAATGGGATTTTGAATCAGTAGGTTTATTATTATTTGAAACTATCTTCCATGTTAAATATCAGAAATCCTTTGAACAACGAATGAAATTGCTGTTACCTTCCTTTTGAATGACAGTTTAAATCTCTATCAGCTGCAAGGATGGTTTGATAAACTGTATTTATTGGAGTTATCAACTGCTGTAAGGTACTCCGTGGCTAATGTCGGGGGGGGGGGGGGGCGACCTTTGGCAGGCAACTGTGACCCACACTCCAGCCATGCCAGAACCTTTTCATCTTCGTTTTTCACCATCCTGCACCCCTCGCAGCTGCTTCCGTAACTACTTTGCTAAACCTTACAATGATTAAATAGAACTCAACGTTTTGACTAAAAATTTTCATGAAAGCTTTAATGGAGTCCACGATTTGAAGTAACGGTGGTTCCCATTCGAATTTATCTTGATTGAACAATTAATGGGTGGTCCTGTCTTTAAAAAAAATAATTGTAATGTGAAATTTTAATATTCATTTCAAAGAAATTTTAAAATATATGCTCGCGGGGGGGGGGGGGAAGGCTTGGAGGGGGAAATGATTTGTATCGCACGGGGGCGGATACAAATATAGGGGGGATCGAGTGTCATTAGTTTGGAAATTGAGGCTCAAATGGCGGGTCACGTGAGCTAGGGTTGTTTAAAATGTATTGTGATACATTTTCTTAAGATATTTCTTTTATGAAAGTGTGTGTGTGTGCTGGGGGGGGGGGGGGGGACTTAATCAACCCCTGTCGAATATCGCCAGTTTTGTCTCAAGGTCCTTGCCGAGAGTTGGTACCGAAACCTCGGCCGAGATTATTTGTTATATATATACCTTTTTGCTGCCTTACAAAACTGCCAGTTCGTTAATCTTTCAAGAATACGGAATATCGCTAATACCGATACTATCGTGTGTGGAGGCAGTATATGACTGCCTGCTTGAAAAACTGCAGGCAAACATGTAGCGCCTCCTTGTTTCCAGTCTGACCAGCCCATTCGTTCAACACAGGGGTGTTGGCACTGGACATAGTGTTTTAAATTGCTGATCATCCTGATACTTATTATTTATCACATTTATTACGCTGTGTTAAACAATAATACAGAAACATGAAAAGACATAAGAAATTACTGCATTCGGCACGGTTTGCATTAGAATTTTATCTTCAATCAACTGCCTTGTGGGATGATATAAGGGAAACTACACAGGGTCTTTCAGTCATTGATAAACGTCAAATTTTGCAGGTTGCTTTGAATTTGTCGTACATTCTGGTACCAAACAATTGTATCCTCGTATTTTATTCAATGATCATATTAATAAGAGTCCATAGCGTATTTAAGCTAACAGAGTTGGAATAGTCAGTTTCGTCCGTGCTAATGAGTGTCCGGCTGAATCACGCATGTCTGCACAAAAAGGCTTCCTGCTGCGCCAGCCATTCGTTTTTCTCCTCCATCTACACGAGAAGCCGCATTAGCGATATCCCGTATTCAGGGACTTTTGATTGATGCACGGCATGCAGGCTCCGCGTGTCAGAACTTAGTTAAATAAATTGCCGCCATGTGGCAGTGCCTGCCTTAAGCGTTGCGACAGAGAGGGAGCAGGATTAATGGCTCTCTCGGCAGGAGCAATTATAGAAGTCTCACCAACTGAATTGACTAGGCCAGACTTAAATGCAGGATGTATTGACAGGGGATGACGATAAAACATTTTCTCCACAAATCAAACTGAAGGCTACTTTCCATGTAGCTATGGTTCAACATTCCACAGCACTCTAGTAACCGTGATATGCTTGGCCGTACACCGTTTGCGCGCATGTGAGAAAGTCAGAAACCAAAGGTAGTAACAGGTATTTATTTTTAAAATATACAAGCATAACGTGGTATGAGGTTTATCTCTTAGCTCCTGTCGCAAGCTGAAACAATTCAAAACGACTGCGGTCAGGTTTTCCTAGGGCTCCTGGTTGTAATAACACTATGAAAAACATTAGAAAATTCCAGACAAATGTAGCGTTTATTAACTAGTATACAAGGAATTTAATATGACAGCTTCAGCGCACTGCGTCAGTCAGACCCGACAGCCATGCATGCTGCATCATGAAACGTGGCGTGGGTGTACCTGACCGGGGCACATACGCGTAAATGGACCCGCGTCTTGAATGCAGGGCTTCCCGGAGTTGGAGTTCCAGTCCCATGAAGACTCCTTGATATACTAGTGTATATATATATATATATATATATATATATATATATATATATATATATATATATATATTATATATTATATATATATGCATATTAAAACGTTAATCACTTCCCCTAATATATAAAAACAATAAATATCATTTAACAAGTATGTTTTAATAGGCGTTTCACTATAATGCCCACATAATTAAATATCAAATATTACTTTAACAAACAAACTATAAATAACACACTTCAAATAATAAGAAACGTTTACACCTAAAACTTGACACTATTGCCTATGCCCACTGAATGTTCTATCACTTTGTGTAAACAAATACAGACAAATTCTGGTAAGCAACCTCGTATATAAAAAAGTTGAAAGTGTCCCGTTTCCTTTGACGCGACTGCACCTTTTTGCTTTTGCTGTCATTTATTAGTGCATAATTAATTTAGGTATCTAGAGGTCCACCCCAAAATGACGGTTGCTATCGCATGAGAATTGTGAATTGCGTTGATATTAAGGGGGTGACTTGTGCTTCCATGTATCCGCAAAATTTTGTTTCAACTACAACATAAAATTATCGTGAGAACAGAATTTGATTTGACTGGCCGCTAAGACGCGCCTGTTCAAAATTAATGATGAATGTGCCCATTGAAGCTATCCACTTAATAAGCCCATATACTTTGGTAAGCTACTTTGGCAAGTCTGCAGTTACTGTTAATTGATTATAGCAAAACATTTAATCTGCACCCGGAAGTAAAACTCTTCAGCTCTTCTATAAGAAATGTGGCTATATTTTGTAAACTGTATAATCCGAATGCCATCTAAATTGGTTTCGATGTATTCTGTTTTTTCGGTTCCGCATGAGAAGCGTGTACCCACATGTGTATACAGAAGTAGTTCATACCTGGAAAGAGGAATGTGGTTTTAGCTAAAGTCACGCATTACGAGCTACGCATTTGCAGATACATGGAGTGACACCGCTTCTTCAAATAGGTATATATTAATAAGCTGCCCTTTCGGTCCGGTACGACACTTGGTTGGACACCTGACATTTTCCGGACGGGTCCAGCGCCATGATGACAAAGTCAAACAGCGTGTCAGGCTCCAGTCCGAACACCCGGTGGTCCAGACGCCGGTACAGAGAGATGCTCTTCCAGATCTTCTGTCCGCCAGCCTCCCGGTACATCAGGAAGTAGCTGATGTCGGAGTCCTCCCCGCTCTCCACTGGACTCGTGCTGTACACCTGAATAGATGTGGTGTAGCAGCGACACATCGACTCCGTAATGCTGGGCTCTACAACATCAAATTAATCAAAGATGCCTATAGATTTTGCAAATCTTACAAGCTTTGGCAGCTAATTATAGACATTCCTAATTCCATCTAAGCCATTAGAACTGTCAAATGAGCATGTTTAAGCATTTTTTAAAATTTTCCTTAATATTTTACAAACCATACTTGTCTGGGATCACTTAATATATACATATTTTAAAAAAAAATGAGAATGTCGGTCTGTAGAAAGTTTGTCTTTTCTTATACTGATTGATCTTATTATGATTTTGATATATTTTAATTAATATCAGATATTTGACTCGAACTCATTAAGACAGACTCCTAAGTCAGTTCTTAGACCTAAATAAAGTCCATTCCAAATTTCTCGCCCGGATTGAGCGGTAATTATCTTATAAATTCCGGTAGGTGCCATTTTACTTGGCTCCAATTAATTTATTTTTCATTCCCATGGGGCCTGAACATTGCTTTCCTTTTCAAATTTTAGAGACACAAAGCGGATTGCAGAGAAGAGAACAAATTATAAAAATAAAACAAATGCAGGCAAACCATGTGAACAGGGGTCTGAATAAAATACAACTGCATAATAAGAAAGGGTACAGGTGTTAATTTAAGCCACTATTCGCCTAACTTTTCTGCAGAATTTATGTATTTTTTTACATACTCTGCTAACATATTAATGAAATAAAGGTAATCCCTGTGAAGAAAAGCTCATAACGCCACTGCCATGGACGTGTGAGTCTGTTCATCTACAAGCTGTTAGTAACCACGGTTAATGCGCCTAATGATGACAAAAAGAAAACCATGTATTTCGAAGAGGTTGGTTACATATTCGGGGAGGTTGAAAAGTCACCAGTTGCAAAAACACCCTTTGCAAAACTCTAGTTCATCTGATTTGCCGCCAGATGTCGGAGTTAAGTGTGGAAGGATTATTTTTGCGGGTCCGCCACAGGTCCTAAGCACTCTGATATAAACAAAACGAAATGCCTGTGTGCAGTGGGATCGGTGTTTTCTGGCTTATTTTTATATAAGGTTCAAGGGATTATCTAAAGTTAACAGACGTCAGGTATCGGAATAAACCCCTTTAAGCAGAAACTTTGATTAACTTTTAAAATGAACTCACTTTGGAGAGTGTCTGAGTCTTCATTCTCCTGCAGAGTGGTTAGTCTGACCACCGGAGAGCTTGCACTCTCCCCCGCGGAGTTGAAGGCGCGCACCTGAAAGAAGTAGTCCGTACTGGCCTGAAGGTCGTCGTGGATCAGACATACCGCGTTTCCGGTCACAGCACCCCTTGTGTACTTCCGCTCCTCCAAAGGCGTTTTGAACAGCATCATATCCTTATAAAAAATAAATATATTCAATTGAATTTTTTTACTTTTGTCATGACAGTGTTTCGAATATAGATCATGGAAGTGCAATGCCAGTCTGGTAAATGCAGGGGCGCCATCTGGATATGAAATATTAAATTGTATAAAGATTTTCCCTATCATCAGCAGGGACCAAACTGGTAACAGTTTCTCCAACCGAGTATCTAAAACGCTTCCGCGTCTGGATAAATATTTAGGACTGAAGTCGTCAATGAAATATTCTCCATTCATTATAAAAAAAATTATCAGAGGAGACGGACGTTTGTGCTACTGGCGTGAGAGCACTTGTTATAGCAAACGTACTAAACCGAGACAAACCATGAAATGTCTCTGTAACCAATGTGGTCATGGTGTTAACAGTTGAAGTTTACTGCTATGAATTAATATAAGATCAAATCAATAAGTTTCTAATAGCTAAGAGTAACATGATCTTAAACAAATTAGATAAAGTATGGGGGAAGTCGTTTTGCCAAGCCACACTGGGATTATTTTTTATGGCTCGATCAAATCAACAGAGGCAACTGTCGATGGAGAAAGGTTGAATGAAATGGCTGCAAACGGGACAAAACAACACTCCTTGTGAAGCGGTTATACACTGTAGTATTGATTAAATATATATTTCCTTCGCTTTGACCCCTGCGTTGTATAGCAAGATTTCTCGGGTTTCTCTACCATTGCTGGCACAGGACAAATAATTGTAATCAGAGCAATAATGACAATGGTATCGCATTGTGTATCCACCTCCACATTTTAAACCAGCGACACCCCACATTCATCGGTTTGAAGCATAATGCGATACCACGCACTCATCGGTTTGATAAAAAATGTCTGCCCTGTGCAGGCTCTAGTGCAGAAACCGTAAAATAATTGCTACACAAAGTAGCGGTTAACGAGAAAGAACGAGTGCAGTGTATAAGCACTGCGCAAGAGGTGTGCAAGACTACCGCAACTGGCACGAGACAAAGAAAGGGCACAACCAGCGCCACCTGTCTCTGCACAGCAGAAGGTTGGGTGCGTTATTGTACGTGTACACTACCACGGGCCCTGTATAAAGTAGCCACTTTTGATGCCATCTTGGATTTGGCAGTATCATGACACGAGAGATGTTTACATTGATTCCAATGGATTTCTGGATCCCAAAATCCTAGAAGTATATAACAAAATTACTCTGTGATGAAAAATAAATGATGTATATCCATTTTAAGTTCTTCAACAAGGTATTTTAGAAAAAAACAACTTTCCAGAACTAAAATTTTAGTAACCTTTGATAAACATGTATTGCCAAACGGATCCTATATTACAGAAAATCATCAAAAACCAGTTCCTTGCAATTTATCGAGGATTTTTCATATTTTGACCAATCCATAAAGTCGAAGGTCGATGCAATTTTCACAAATGCTTCATGTACTCACGCATTCCTCCTCGGCTTTCTGTTCCTCGGCGCAGTAGTACACTTTATACCCGTTGATGACGTCCTGGTCGTTGTCCGGCACACACAGAGCGATGACAACACTGGTAGTGGACCGGGCACACCGTGACTCGTCTATCACTGGTATCACCGGCACTGTTAACATAGGAAAGTACAAGATATACAAACACAGTATCGTGGGCTTAACTAGATACGGTAAGTACTAGATATACAAGTACAGTACCAAGCGCTTAACTTTGTACATGTGCAGCAGGGACGGATTTAGAGGCGGCCGCGTGCATGTTGAAAGAAACATTAAGTTATCCTGCACCATAGGAAAACCGATTGTATATTTATGAACATCACCCTTGACCAAGGGAAGGTGCGTTATTTAGGTCTAATGGATAGTTAAGAAAACTTTTTTTTTAATTTTGTAATATGGAGCAACATATTAAGCATTTTCCTATTAATTTCAATAGTAAATAATGCATTGAAAATTGCAACGCTACCCTGGAAATATTTTGTTTGTATATATATAGCGTGTGGATCACTGTAGGTCCAATTGTATATGTTAGAAATTACACATGTACCGGTATCAAGGGTTGGAGCACTGCAAATATATGTTTGTATGCTGCCACCAGTACCCAATCCGTGTTCAATATGGTGGTAGGGGGACGGGGCAATTAATGTAAATCAGTATAATCATAATGAGCTTCCTAGATGATGATGAAACACTCAATATATCTTTGGTTATTTTAACAGTGAAAAGGAAAAAATATCACACAACTGGCCAATGCGTTTCATAAATCTCAAGAGGAATAGCTACTACAAAACTGCAATAAAGGATGTTGCATTATCATAAAGTATTTGAACCTACAGATCCCACGAAGGACAGACGAGGACAATGATATGGTAATCCTGCTTTTTAACTGCTGAATTCTAACGTGTTTTACATAACACGTGCATCCATGCAATGCTCTTTATTAATAAAACTAATAAATCGAATAAGTTTGGAATATCAGAAATGACATATTTATAATTTAGGTTCAGGACTGATACAAACCGATATCAAACTGCGTATACTCAAAAATTATTTTATTTATTCGATGTGTTAGCATGACTGCCTCTGAATGAACTGTGGCCACACCTGTAAGGTACCCCATATCCCGACAGATGGCGCGCTCCTTCCTTAGATCTACCACTCGGTGACGCAGGTTCTGTGGTCCGATAGACATGTTACCCAGCTCGGCCCGATCAACCAGATTCTTCTCAAGTCTATAAACAATTATTACAATTTTTTTATAATAATTACTAGTATAACTATTAGTAGTGCTTTTATTATTATTATTATTATTGTTATTATTGTTATTATTATTATTTTTATTATCTTATATATTGTTAGCCAACAAAAAATAAAAGGTGTGGTTCTCAGGCACCGCCCGCGTCAATTTTTAACCCCCGCATCAAAAATGTTTATTTTGATTTTTATCTTTCAAGTTGATAAATAATACAATTTATGTAGTGCTTTTACCTGTTTATAAAAAAAATTGATTATTTTTATGCTTTTCACTGATCATATGACATTTTATCGGAGCATTCAAAAAAAGGGAAAAAAAATAAAATACCTCCCGCCCGCACCGATTTCTGAAAAAAAAGTGCCTGAGAACCATACCAATCTTTTTTCTACCTAACAGGTGCTCTTTTTATTGTGTGACACGGGCGTAACTCATGTTGTGGCGCCCTCCCGGGCCGCTTGTTGCACTCTATGTTACTGGCTGAACTCTCGTCTTGCTAGCTTGGGGCTTTCTCACCTGGCCGAGGTCACGTGTGGACCCTAATATGTAGAGACACAAACAGCGATGTTCTTCTAGATGATTCCTGTAACACGTGTTTCCTGTGTATTGTGTTAGATCCTTAGACTGTTCGAGAAGTGGAAAATTCTCGGCTTGGGGCGAGAAGTTATAAATAGAGGGCTGTGTTTTAGAGCAGAAAGAGGTTAAAGAAGATTCCAGCGGACACAGACGTGTGTATGTCAGTTTGTGGTACCTGTCCGATTATGCAGTAATTTCAGGGATTCTACTGTTACTAACTCTATACAATTTAATGCTGCCTGCCTCAAGTTTACTTTCTGGATTGTTTCAAGAGCTTTACATTGGACTGTTATTCTCCGAGAGGATTGGTGTGGACTTTTCATCCGGCATAGACATTTAAAAGAACTTATCGTTGTGACGGTGTTGGTATCCAGGTACTGAGCACATAGTTTATTTTACTGTGTGATTGTATTGATTTGTTGTTATACCGCTGTTTTACTGTATAATTGTATTGATTTAGTGTATTGTAATGTTAAGGTTGTTTTAAGAATAAATTATAGTTATTTGTTAACAAAAAAACACTGACTTCTTTATTCATTCCCCTAGATATTTCACGCTGCCAAGTGTTACAGAATCTGATTGTTTTTAATTTTTTTATCTCCATTACAAAAATTGTGTTCATCACGCATACGTGATCTGTTTATATTAGGTTCCGTAACAATATATATATATATATATATATATATATATATATATATATATATATATATATATATATATATTAATGAAAAATAATCTTTTATTGAGAAATAATATAATACAACAGTGTGTTTTTGTAAAAGTGATTAACTGCTCATGCCACTCAATAAACTAATGACAGGTTCATGGACATATTTTAAACCAAAAATAAATATATACATTTCATATATCATTCCCAAATTGCTAGAAAACTCTTTCTGGGTAATATAAACTTTACATTATCGAGAACCTTGCTTTACTTGTGTCAGCTTCAATGGGTGTTCGACGTACAGAAAAATCTTAACCTGGTTCCTTTTCAATAATAAAAAAAAACCTAAATTACCACTTGTAGATATATTTACATATATATCAGTCTACATGTAAACATCACGCAGAAAGGCAAAAAGAGTTAACCAAAGTGTGACAGAAGAAAAAGTGTCATCTCTGTTCAAATTTTTAGAGAACGGACAATTTCTAAAAATAAACCCGACAGTATGTTATGCTTATTAAGATTATTAAGATCAATTAAGGAAAAATAAAAAAAGGGTTTGGTTCTCAGGCACTTTATTGCAGAAAACAGTGCGGGCGATATTTTATTTTTTAGCATTTTTGGTATGTTTTGATAAAAATGTTATATGATTAGTGAAAATTATGAAAATAACAAGACTGTTTTGCTAAACAAAAGTACTACATTACGAAGGGAATCTGATCAAAATTGTATTATTTTATCTTATTGAAAGATAAAAATCATAATCAAATTTTTTATGCGGGGGGGGGGGGGTTTAATATTGACGCGGGCGGTGCCTGAGAACCATACCTTTTATTTATTTTGTGTTGGCCTAAGACCACTTACTTTTCTGAGACGCTATTGGCTATCTGTAAGAAGCAGATATGATCTGATTCGTTGAGGACCTCCTTGGCGTAGCCAATCACGCTCTTCATGGTGACGGAGCGTTTTTTGAGCTCCTCCAGCTGGTTTTTATAGGCCTCGCCTTTATACCGCTTGTCGTACTCCAGGTCGGTCAGGAAAAACTCCCGCTTTGACTCGATCTCCTGGATAATACTGTCACACTGACTGTTGATGGCCTCGGTGCTGTCCTTTAAACATGTCTGTAACATAGATGTAGATGATTCTAAAACAGGTCCATAGATCTTTTCTTTATCGCCTAGCGACATCTTTTGGCGACGATTGACACTAATATTCGTCCCCCCCCCCCCCAATACAAAAAAAACAATACAATGCAATATTAGTTTTATTAAAGGTCAGTGTATACATACAGTAAACATTAGCCACATGCTATTATTACCGACCACTATCACTAGCATCATTAATACCAGAGCATAAATATAAAAGACAGCGAATAAGAGTAAACAGTAGAGATGCTAAAATAAGTGATCATCCATAAGAAATAAGACTAGTCCATTAGAGACTAACAAAAAACAAATGAAAAGTATGTATAAAAACTAAAATAAATAGTGTATCTGCCACATCAGTTTGCACTTTTTCATTTTTTCACTGAATAAAAAGCAACCGGTATAATCACCTTAGTTTCGTGCCCAATACTAATCGTTCACTATATATATATATATATATATATATATATATATATATATATATACATATATATATATATATATATATATATATATATATATAAATTGTGTCATACTGAAGTAAGGGATATATGATGCATATTTCCAATAAAATATATTTCACTTTCAATAGATGCAAGTTGCAGGTTCAAACAAGAAGGTTACATTAATGTATATTGTAACCTCCATGGGTCATAGATCAGGAAAATGAAAAAAAAACAGGTGCAGATCACATTTTGCACTGCGTTATTATATTTTTTTATTTATTTTACTAGATCTCACGACAACAAAATATACCCTGCTAACATATAACAGAGATTCAGTAGCTAGCTGTATATTCAGGTAGGCTAAAAAAGCATCCGTGAAACACCAGTGCACACCTTTTTTAAATTAGGGTTAATACATTATATCTGCTTATCCTGGCGAGAAGGCAGCGTTGAACATGAACAAGAATTCACCTACAACTTTACAAAAAAATAAAGACTTCTATTTTTCGGGACTGCTTTGAAGGAGGTCGCCGCGTCTACCTGTACAACAGGTGCGAAATTCATTGTCTCAAGTAATTAACGCCAGAGACAGCAAGAGGAGGACTGCCACGCAAGTGTCGGGGGGGGGGGGGGCTCGTTTGGGTTATATATGAATAGCTGATGATATGTGAATGTGTGTTTAACAGTTCCACACTGTAGTTAATTTATCTAGGGTATTCATAGTTGGTTATTATCGTTGATCCGAGTGACACACAACTGTTTCACCTCTTGTCGTTATTTAAGTAGCAAACCTTGCAAAAAAAACCCCTTTATCCAAAATCAATCCAAAAGTTGTTTTAAAATTCAGTATAAGCCGCTTAACATAAAATAGGTCTATATATTGTTTTAAACCTGGGTACAGTGTTCTTTCTGATTTCCTGCATATTTTTATTATCTTTTCTATCATTTTAACATGATTTTGTAACATATAAAATAATAATAATTTTGAAAAGATACACTATTTTAAGCACCCAGTATTAATTTTTAGTTGATTTATATTAAACTACATGTCAATATCTAAAAAGTGCTCTTTTTGTTGAAAAAAAATTTAAAATGAATCACAATTTAAAGTTCTAGTTTTAAGGTAATTTGAGGTAATTCCAGTGATCGCTTGGCGTTTGCATATACTAGTATCTAGTTTCGGTTTCACATTGAATGCATAATTTTGTTTCTACACGAACAAAATCCGGATATATAGTTGTGACTTGAAGAAATAAATATACTCAGAGTAGCTATACTGGTATACACCTATCATACATGCTCCATTTGCAAATCCCACGTCACCAAACGTTAAGTGTAAATGTTGGATTTGGCGAACTTTGCTTTTATTTGAACGCACATCGACGTACTATGCCGGTTTGATAAACGAGCGTAGTGTGTGCGTGTCCGTGTGTGTGTGTAGGTAGGTGTGTGTGTGTTGGGATACAATGATCCACATATGAGGTAAAATTGATAATGATATCTACGTGTTTAAACGCTGAACAAGGTGAATATACCGGAGCAGTTGGGTTATAGAATATGTTTGTGATACATATGTTGTGAAAACTAAAAACAATTAACTTTTGTGCTCTAAACTTGCTGAACGAAGGTCAAGTGACATATGAAGTTTCAATCCTGAAAGTCTCATTGACTACCCTGATAGCATGTAAATGTGGGATCCATATGGGCATTTAAGGGGATTATATTGGTATACAAGGGCATGAGCAGAACTTTGTCGTAGCCACAATGGGTCGATGAGAAGAAATGTCCTATACTAAAGAGGAAATATCAACCTAGTGGGTCTTATTTCGACCTAATCTAGGGCGTGTTTCCTATAATATTGAAGTCAATGCAGAATAAAAAATATACAACAAAAATGTTTATCCAATCGTTTTTTTTTAAATTAGTGCTTAGCTATTAATTAATTAATAAAAATTACATTTTTCCCCCTGGAAGAACGGGGAGCTACGGAGAGACGATCTCGAGGGTGCGCTCCATATCTTAAAAAAATGTTCATATAACAATGCATATGGTTGGGTAGAAGGACCGGATACAAAATCAAGCCTTATATCAAGAACGATACTGAAATGTCCAAGACTTCTGAGGAAGTAAAAGAGGTGACATAACACACTGCGCGCAGAATCGGACTCACGGGATAACGACTGTACTGGTTATGGTTTATGGTTTATCGAACCAAACAATGCACCGGTGGTTCTAAATACACCCACAGCATGGGTAGAAATGCAGTGAAGAGGGTTATGTAGTCCGTTCAAGTACAATGGATAGGAATTATTTCATGACAAATTACATAAATTTGGGTGTTTTTGTGGTTAGAGTTTCACGGAATTAGTAATATTTTGTAAGTATGCGCAAGTAAAAGGAAAACAGAAGGTCTTTCCTCGAAATGTAAAAAAAAAAAAAATATTTTAAAGTTTGATAGTTGAGGCAAGTAGTCCAAGAGAGGGTTCGTTTCGAGTAGAAAGTACCTTTGGCGAAAGGTTGGTGAAATAATTGGAGGACAATCTGCACCAGAGGTCACCACCGTTATACGCTACACAATTACCTGGTGACGGACAAAAGAATTCCTACCATGAACTCCTCCATGTACTGTGTCTCTTCCTTGGCGGCGTCACTCACCCGGCGTTCACTCACCTCAAGCTTGGTCACGCTGGCTTCTAGGTTGTTCTGGCGAAAGTCAAAGATCATGAGATAGTTAAAACAGTATTATTGTATTCGTACGTTATTATGATAACATCATGAAAATTTGATAAAAGAAATTGCCTCATTTATGAAAACAAATTAAATTGTCAAATTTTGCGAACAACGAGATTAGAAGTTTAGCAAAGACACCATTTTGAGAAAATCCATTTCGTTAAAACTTTTTCAAATTTCTTGCTTTAAAGAACTGTCTACCATGATCTGAAAGGCTTGAATCTCTTGAATCTGTTTGATCTGTCTACAGACAAGCAGGAGATATTTTTTTGGCAAACCCTTTGGCTCCAAGCAAGAATGTAGGTCTACAGAAGTGCAGACACCTACAACTCGAAATCATATAGCAGTCACGTGGTCAATTTTCCTGTAAAATCTGGTGCTGCAGGCTGCAGCAATTGCTGTATTTGTATGAGTATTTGATAAGAGACATAACATAACGCATGCAGTAACGTCAATTTGTCAAATTTGTGATTAACCATATTTGAGATTGCAAAACACAATACTAAAGACAATTTGACAGAATTTATACTAATTTAATTTTTTCTTCCTTTTAAGAAATTTGTTTATTTTGTCACGAAAGCTAAATGGATAATACGTTATAACTTATTTTTAAAAAGAGGAAACGATCATTTTCGCCTAAAGAAATACAGAAAATAGGTCAACACAGCTGGAACCATCTGCAGCTCAAAATATCATAGCAGTCAAATGTTAAATACTTCTGTGAATTCTGGTGACGACGGGTGCAGCCATTTCCTGATATATCAGATTGTCAAAGTATACGTTCGACAATATCTTAATTTGATGAATTCAGAATTTATTCCCCTTGTCTAAGAAACTGATATGATTTAAAAGCCAAAATATAAATACTTTGTGGCTTATCTTGGAAAAAAAAACTGGAAAAAGATCATTCGCAGCGGTTGTTGCGATATTTCTAGTAGACGACGGACAGCGCACAGTGGGCTAAAAATATATGTAAGTTTCTTGGCAGACCTAAGTACTACGACAACAAGGCCTCGTTGGTGGGATGTTATATGGTTTAGATGATTGGTGTATGAACGAACTGATCTGACCATGCTTACCTTCATATAATCGTAACCTTGCTGTATTGACAGTACTTTATGTGCCTTGTGACCTGACCTCTCGTCAGCACACAGTAAACATCCCAGCACCCGACAGTCTGCACAATATATATTAACTCTCTGCTCATGAACGGGACACTTCATTTCCTCGATATCAATTTTTCTGCGCGGCTCAATCAACTGATGTCGTAAAAACGGCTCCTTACTGGGATGCGAAAGCTCAAGACATTTACGGCAATAAAGTGCTTTACAATCCAGACACATTTTCGAGGCTTTCTTTGGAGTCCCCCGACATAACTGACACGGAGAATCGCTGATACCGCACATGTCTGCCGGGGCCGGAAGTGTCGGTCCGCCATTTTGGTAGCGTGCTATGATGTTTTCCAGGGTGATAACTTTAGGAAGGTTATCGATGCCCCCGCTGACGTAACATCCGTCGCGACAAATTGGACACTGCACGAAGCTCATGTCAAATAGTCTCTCTCCGCATGCGCGGCACAGGATGTGCGAGCATGGCAGGATGACCGGAGCTTGATACAGATCGAGGCAGACCGGACACTGTAATTCTTCTAAAACGCTCTCCATTATACACTTCCACTAAAAAGGAAAGGAATTAATAGAACATGCATGAGGATTCAGTCAAATTATAAACTACTTATTATATACATCCTTTAGTCAACACATTTTAGTTTCATATAGGTTCAGGGGCCGCGGAAGAAGCTTAGGGGTCTAATATAACGAATACTTCCACAAGCATGTACTTTTTATATAATATTAATGACTCTCGTAGCAAGTCATCCAGCGACGTTGTCTTAACTAGCATCATCTCGGACATTTAAACTTTAATGGCTATTTTTGCATGGAAGGTACTTGAACATTACGGGTACTCTTTATACCAGTGACATAGGATATTGTTTTGTTCCGTTTTGCGTGTGTGACCGTGTGTATTTGTCTACTGAAATTATTTAGTAAAAAAAAACCCGCAGAAATCAAGTATTACATCGAAACTGGTAAGCGTAAAATAAGGATTTTTTAAACTGATGTACAGAGAATAATTTACTCTTTCTTAACAATTGTTTTATTCATTAACATGCATTTAATTTTGAACACGGGTTTGAAACGGACGACGGACGTACCGAATGTCACATCTTAAGTCCGATGTTATTTTAAATAAGTAGTAATAAGCAGGACTTCACTTGACATGAGTTTTTTTTCATTCTTGCAACAACGAACAAAAGTATATATATTATAGTATATATATATTTATATATTTATTTAAATCATTTTTGTTGATGAAAAACGGGTCAATGCCTATTCTCTATGAAAAACCGTTTACTTTTTGCTCTGAAAAAAATTGGCAGTTTTGATGTATGGTCCAGATACCCAGTTTCTATGATTTGTGAGTTTATTTTCTTTGGTAAAAGCTTCATAAACTTGCTCTTCAGCAAGCCCGAACATCATGTCAGAAATTGTTGAAGTTTTATAAAAAAATCTGAAAATGTTAAATTAAAATCCTACTTCTTTTATATTCTAATAATGCATATCAGATATTCATAGTTTCAGCTTCACTGACACAGTTTGAGATATACTATTTTAGTCTTTAAACTTAGCCTGTGCGAAGTAACATGGCTTATCCGATAGAGATAATTATATTATCCTGTGAAACTCTGCCAGGGTTATGTTGAATGCAGTCATTATGTAAATTACATTCGTGGTCATAATTTATTTGTAACATGGCAACATGCTAATACGTATCTGACCCTCTGTTTGTTGGTGTATACATGTACATATTCACAGTTGAAAGAATGTCAAGAATTGTTTCCATAGGTGAACCTCCTTTTTTCAATTATTACCTCCGTTTTGTGACATCAAGGTTTCTAATTTTACACCTTTTTTTCTTACTGAAGGCGCGGAGCACGTGCAGTCTTTGTAATATTGCGTCATCATATGACTCTACACGAATGTGTATAATCATGAGGACGAGAAGTGGACTCACGGGGTAAACCTGCAGCACATCCAAGGTACTTATTCGCACATAATAACGTCCTTTTCATTCATTAATATAAATAATAACAATTATTATTATTATTATTATTATTATTATTATTATTATTATTGCCTTTTAATTAATGCATCATAAGCAAGCCCGAACATGAGGTGAAAGTCTCCTCATATGAAAATCTCTCTCTCTCTCTCTCTCTCTCTCTCCACACACATGTATATGTGTATATATATATATATATATATATATATATATATATATATATATATATATATCACAGCATGGAGATGCTGTATGTTCCCATACATTCATATCATGATAATTTCTATATCAATATATATATATATATATATATATATAGAGAGAGAGAGAGAGAGAGAGAGAGAGAGAGAGAGAGAGAGAGCTTGACGATATCACATATCTACGACTTACCGACATCTTGTCCGCCTTTGTATATACACCAACCTAAGCCACGTGTTTACTCCAAGCAGGACACCCCAATACTAAGCTAAGTTTACACTAAAACATATACACGTGTGCCAAAGCTTACATACGGCCTGCTTCCAAGATCAGTTGCGTTTCAGGACAGAAATGAGTGAAAGTAGACCAACGCAGTTACATCTACGTAGTTGATAGAGAGCCAGGAAGCCAATAGACTGGTCACTTACCTGTGAGGAAATACAATGTAATAGTCGAAACTGGGAGCCAGCAGCCACGCCTACTGCTGTAAGCGCCGAAGGCAAATATACAGCGTTATGAGGCCTGTTTGTCCAACACGCAAAAACCCTCAGAGTTCGTATCTGCTTACATCATATACCGCCATTTACTACTTCACACAGGTGCAGTTACGACGCTGACTTGGATTATGTATATAATCATATCATGAACTGCAAACGGCAATTTACCCAGGATTCTAAAACTTGCTGCACATTATCATATCACGTATCACTATTGGCAACGCACCCAGAATTCTTGGCCATGACGTGATGCAGCAGAATGGTTTGTTCGAGGATGGTACCTCTGCTTCACAATCCAAGGCCGCTAGAAACTCAGGAACAAAAACAAGTTTTCCTTTCTCGTGCAAAATCACGTGAACGCCATAGTTTCACGTGATGGATGTGAAATGTCTTTTTGGACCATTCGCTACAGCACCAAAAGCATTGGAATCTGAAGAAAGCTTATGTACCTTTCTGGCAACCCTCAGAAGTCATTTCATTCACTCCATTGCCCCATTTGTATGCCACATACACTATACGTCTTAAAAATCTACCGAACCTTTTGAATAAAATCATTCAATGCAGCTTCCTCGTTTTGTAAATATTACGAACATACACGTTTTGGGGTATAAGATGAGGTTAAGAACTGCCGAACCTGTGAAACGACTCGCATTACCCCAGGCACACAGGGGTGCAGCCGGCATCCTTGTTGACTTGGAAGTTATTTTAGACTCGGGTAGACGGAACGCAGCTCGTCAGCTGGCAAAATACAGTGTGCCTCCTATCAAAGAAGAATAAACCATGCATACATATGGCTCTATGACACATTACTTTCTTATTAATACCATTTATTCCTTCATAGTTGAAGGTGCATGTGAAGATTATCCTGACAGTGTATTGAAGTAAGTTGATAAAAGTGAGCTGTTCTGTTTTACTTTTAATTGTATAATTAAGTACGTACAGGTCTGTTAACAACTACAGGTCAGATCCACTGTCTCCATGCCTAATAAAGCCTTTATTCTGTACACGAGACTTCGTGGCAAAAGGTCATGAGAAGACATACATAAACCTAACTGAGCGTTCTAAACGAACACTGTGAAGGTTCCCCGCCTACTCCTTGAAGGTTCTACACAGAATTTTGAAAATCTTCGAAAAGATAATTGCAAGTTTCAGGAAGAACTCTGCTCTGTGGCGGTTATCATCCTGCCTTAGTTAGAAGATACCTAAATGTATTATGAATATACATGTATTTATATTAGCCCTAGCGACGCTAATAGTGGAGCACTAAAAAAACAGATTGGTTAAATATATAACCAATTTAATTGGTTAAGCCAGTTTTGGTTGTTTTAACCAAGATATTGTTTATCTTAACCATGCAATGCATTGTTAAAGTACTAACCAAACCAGTTGGTTGTTTTGACCCATTTTTATTGGTTAACAGAATAAAAATACTGTATGTAGGTTTAACCAATATATTGGTCAATTGATAACCAAAATATTGGTTACTTTAGCACACATATATGACCAGTTTGGTTGTTTGAAATGATATTGGTTGATTAACCAACACATTGGTAATTCAACCAATTTGTAACCAAACTCATGGGTCATTTTGACCAATTTTTATTGGTCGACCGTTTGGTTGCATATAATTAACCAGTTTTCTTGGTTGAGTTAAACATTGGTTATTTTTATCAACATATCGGTTATTTAACCAACTGATTGGTCAAGCACTGACCAAACCGTTTGGTCAGTTTTAACATTAGACACAAAACTGCTCCAAATCAGACACAAGAGATGCAAGCTTCACTGGCTGAGGGGCAAAACGTCTGACTTGTATGCGAGCGTTCACAGGTTCGATTCCACTGGGCGGAATTTGTGTTTCCCCTTGAAACCCACACCAGAGCAACCCGAAACTAAAGAAAGACTTACAAGAAGACTCCCAATCAATCTGAAGGATAAAACAACTGAAAAAGGGCCTGAAAGTAGCAGGGCACACATAAATGAGTCCACTGGTCTGTCCAATGTGGATTGGTTCATGTGACAAATTTATTATTTGATTTAACCAATTTGTTTTGGTTGACCTCAACCAAAGTACATTGGTTGAGAATAACCAAATTATTTTGGTCAAACTGACCAATTTTGTTGGTTAATGATCAGCTGTGTTGGTTGCTCTGACCAATATATAGGTTGATTTGACCAATACCTGTTAATTGATTACGACCAAAATAAATTGGTTGTTTTAAACAATAAATTGTTTGGACATATTTTGACCAATTAAATTGGTTGGAATCAACCAAATTTTTGGTTGATTCAACCAATCTGTTTTTTGAGTGAGACAATATAGTTTTTTTATATGACACGCTCCTTTTGCAATTATCTTAGAACTAAGTTTTCAACATTTTATTCTCGGGTAACTATAGTCTGTAATATCCCCTGATGTCCATCTTGTTTTTGCCTTATTTTTTTTTTATTATTTCGACATTCCAAGGGGAAATAATAGTGTAGGGAAGAAGATTAAAGGGCATAAGTTTCAACAAGGTAAATAAATACATACCTCATACCTTATTAAAGACCTTATTTAAGAAACAGAATTATTTAAAAATATGAGAAATCAGTCTTCATTTTACAAAATATCTGGCCCATTAATGGCAGTCAAGGTCATTGTCACATGCAAAAACAACCTCAATTGGCAACTATTGATGGAATGATGTCAGGTAAACACTTTAAAAATAACCAGCTAAAACAAAGATGGCTACTCATGCAGGGACTCATCATATGAGCTAGATCATTGTGAAGAGACTTAAAATGTTGTGAAACATTAACTGGAGATTTATTGTAAAATGTTAATTGCTATATTAGGTTATCACTTACATGTGTTATTCTTACATTCTTTTTTAAATATTAACTCTTAAGAAACTTATCTACAAAATCAGGTAGACACAGTTTGGTGGAACGGACCATAGAAGTCTCAACGAATTAATGTATCCTTAAAAAATGCCGACACAGCCATCAGTCATTAACCAGAAAAAAAAACTTGCTTTTCAACCAAATTGATCTATAAAGCATTAAAAGGTAAGCTTCTCAGGCACTTTTTTCATGAATCAGTGCTGGCGGGCGGACTTTTTTTTTAAACTTTTTTGTATTTTTCGATAATTTTGTCATATAATCAGGGAAAAGCATGGTAATAATATATTTTTTAAACAGAAAAAAACACAGCATAACAAAGGAAAACATGTTAAAATTATATCATTTTATCTTCTTGAAAGATAAAAATCAAAATAAAACACTTTGATGCGGGGTTTAAAATTAACGCTGGCGGTGCCTGAGAACCACACCTTTTATTTTTTTGGCTAAGTATGGTTAGTAAAATATAATTTTTGCTTGTGATTTCTTCTTTGTTTATATACTTAAATAGAAGAGTCTGTTAAATGTCTTCTTCTTTTCTTCACATGTAACGCCCTTGCAATATTGACACAAACAGAATGCGATTATTTAAAAAAGAACAGTAGACACTTTTATTAATACAATCCACATTTAACCTGAATTGAAGCCCGTTTTAACAGATTGGCTAAAGTTAATGCTATTGTAATCCTAAACAAACACAACACACACACACGGAAATTGAGTTTTTATTAATGATCATATTTGGCCGAGTGTCAGTATATTATCACCATACCTATCACTATATAAATGATTGCTTGTAATTTAACAGACATTGTGTAGTTATTGTTAAATTCCGCATTGGTAAACCATCAGGAAGCAAGTGAGATGCATATTCAAGAACATCACCTTGTAAAATAGACATAGGTGTCCAAGTGCGGAAAAGATGGCCCGCTCACAAGAGCATACCCACAGCTTAGCGGCCACAAGTCCAGCTCCTAAGTCATAACAATTCGACCTCCACATGTGGTAACATGTGTTTCGCCGAGGTTTTATAGGTATATAAACATTTGTATAATATGTGTATTTGCTCACGCCTTTGGTTCAGATCGGATCAATATAACTACAATATACCCGGTTCACATACTTAATGTGTGTTCTGTGTGAGTGAATACAGACCATGTGTGGAAGTTTATCATACCAAGACTGCGTGACCTAAGGTCCGATCATGCGCGTTCCGGGTTACTCCCCAACAAGGAGCAGAAACGATGAACAAAGAAACACCGGCTGGAAGCTTAACAAAGTCTTGCGCCATTCTTCCACCGGGTGACATGCGTCTTTCTGCCATCGTTTGATGTGCGCGCTTTGTTTATGTTTTGCCCCATGCACAGATAGCGTCTGGTATAAGCATTTTTCCAATTGTGTTCAAACGGTTTCAGAACAAAATATTGGTAAATACCGTAATATTAATTTTAAGGAGAAAACACCATATTCTATGTATATTCAACAAGCCTGGCCTATGGATAGGTCATCTGGCAAAATCGCCATGTCGCATCATCTTAAAGAATGACCCACTCTACTGGTTGTACTTGTAAAGTATGGGCATATCTAGAGTATTTATTAATTGCTTTTGTTGTTTGTCATTATATCGAGACTGAGTTTCTCGTCTTTTTTCCTTGGCGGTTTGTTGACTACAGCATAGCAGACCTCCTCGCTCTTGGCTGGTTGCTTTGGAGACATTTCTACCGGGTTACTGGTCGTCTTGAATACCCTGGCGTACACCGGACCCTCCTCTGCGTCTCCGATATTTGTATCCGAGTTATCAGACACGTCCAACCACATACTGAAAGGGTCAGCAGCGTGACGCATTGCGGAGGGAAGAGATTTGTTTTTGTTTGACATTGGAACCAGCAGATTGCCATCCGAAATGGGGAGAGGCGGCAGTTGTGGAGGGCGGGTTTTGTACAAATCACGTGATGGCTGTTCATGGTCACCTGGCAAATGTTTCTGGTCACGTGATTTTTGTTGCCGGTCACGTGATGGGAGTTTATGGACTTCAGCATACTCCGGGATATTTTGGTTACTCTTAGCCTTCATTTTGGTGCCAATGGGAGAGTAGAGTTTATCTCCAAAGAAACACGTATCGTGGAACCTGTGGTCTATTAATACTTGGTCAAGTGACCGATTACTGCCCCCTAGTTTTCGCTTGTTTACCTTAGTGTATAGGCACGCTCGCTCATGTGGGCTCTGCGCATGCGTCACTTTCCTTTCGTAATTAACTGACGCATGAACACCTCTGTGTTCATTTGGCTTGATTTTACCAACTTTGCCACCATATAACATGGAAGAATTAGACACTCCTGCGTTTAACAAAAGTTGGTCGCCATCCCTGAGATCACGTGATTCGTTCCCATGTTTACCCGTGTCACTGTTAGATGAAGGTGATCGCCTCCGCCGATATCTTGCTCGGTTTTCTTGGCGACGCTCAGCCGTTCTATGGAGAAATCAAATAATTTATTCCATAATGTGAAATAAGCAGGCAATAATAAATGATCACATCATTTGCAATAATTTTTCTTCATCTATACCTATTATTATTAGTATTAGTAGTAATAGTAGTGGTAGTAGTAGAAGTATCATCCTTATTTTAACAACAACAACAAATTATCGCGTATAAACGATAACAACAGACCAACCAATAAAAATATGGGATACATCAGACATCGTCAGAAATTTAATTAAGATTTAACGCAGTTAAAATACATCAGTGGAAAGTTTATTTCACAAACTCTGTCATTGTTAATTTGATAAAATCTAATAAATCAAGAAAACATGAACTCTGTCAAAAACTAGATCATTGGAAACTAGATCATTAGATCAACTCTTACAAACCTCCCTCCCTACCGGGGGAGGCATGATAAATTATTTAAAAACAGTGAAAGCTTGCAACAAGCCAAGTTGTCAGTTATGAGCCTGTATCACAAAAAAATTTACGTTATATGTGAAAATAATGATTGGTAAACGGTCGCGCGAGTGACAGATTATGCCGCTGGTACAGTAACCATTGTTTAATAAACCAGTCAATATCATTAACTCAAAACTTCCTCTGTGATGAGGGCAAAAGTATAAATCACCGCTAGTTCTGAATAGGCCCAACGCTGGTTATATGTAAATAATTATATTTATTAGGAAAAATATCAAGGGCATAAATTAGCGTTATTCATACAAACATAATCTGTAGGATTACACTTTGTTGTTCAAATACGTTCAGAGAGAGCGGTGTGTGTGTGTGTGTTTTAGTTGAGAACTTTTCTTTTTTTATGAAAGGATAGATCAATGCCCTCTTTGTGTCTATCGATGAGAAAAATATATAAAACACAAAAAGAATGATATATTAATTTTCATGCATTGCGGATTTCAGTGTTTGAAACAATAACTAAGTTGCCATATAATCTGCCGTAAATAGCAAATGAGGTTCTATCGAGGCTTTACTCTTTTGGCATTGACTTGTCGCAGGAGTACCAACTGCGGACCTCGTGGCCTGAAGTCCAACGATCCCCCCACCCTCTGCCCTGAACTTTTAATCAAGAGACGTCTCTTATTTCACTCATCCATAAGCATAAACATCAATTATGGGTTGTCGAGAAATAGTCAAATATTTAAACTATTTTTAAATAACGTCGCTCTAAGTGCAAGTGACACGTCCGTTGCTGACAGCCTGCGTTTTGTATGTAGTAATGAATCATTTTTAAATGACCTGTATATAACATCTTCTTAATTTCCACACAAGCGTACGATTCGACTATGCAAGTTTGAAATAGTTCGAGATTTTACTGGAGTAAGATTATTAATGTTTACCGGGTAACGCACTCATTTCGTAACCATAGATACATTGCCGTAGTATACACACATCCCGTATAATACACGCCAAACCGCTCGTGGCAATTTTTCAATTGTAAAACCATGAACAGACACGTATAAATCCAGTATATATATTGGCCCGCATCTTTACACAATTAGATTCATATAGACATTTCAGATGGTCCACTGATCAACAACACAAGGCGCAGCTGTATAAATCTATATTAACGATAGAATATATATAAACAGAAACTTTGAACCCTAATCTTTGTTAAAGACTTTCTAATTTTGACTTTTATTTAATATTTTTCTTTTTTTAGTATTTGTTAAGTATGCCAATGTTGATATAATTGTATAGCTGTTATTTTATATGTTTATAACAGTTTGATGGAATGTATTCATCAGTTTGCTATAACTGATTTGTCCTATTTTAAAAAAAAGCTGTCCTGACAAGCTAAGCCTGTCATATTTATGAAAAAAAGTTGTATAAATAAATAAAAGTTACTAATGGATAAAAGTCCATCATATACCATCTAGGCGCATACAGTGTATACGCATGCACATATATATTTACGTATATCAACATATCCGTGCATGCATGGATATATATATTTATATTAAATATATTTTAATGATAAAAGTTTAATTTGTATATAAAAGTATAACCAGTAAAGCAAAGCTTAAAATAAAGATCAGCTATATGAATAATCTATTTTTGTGTTTAATATTGTTTATTACAGAATGTATTTTATTTTAGTTTATAAAATATATATATATCATTCACAAACTTACCTGTATCCAAGAACGTAAGCGCCGACAACCATGACGACTGCTATTGCCAAGATAATGGTGACTAAAACTAAAAAAAATAAAATAAAAAAAAATGTAACAAGAACTTCAATCTCTTCATATCAACGGGTAATTAAACATTTAGAAACAAGACACTTTTCCCTTTGTAAAATTGTATTCTTCAAGTTATATCAATTTCAATTTATAATTAAACACTATATGGTAACGGAAATATAACTGTGTTAATTATTTGGGGATAAATTTAAAATGAATGTGTTCATTTATAAAATGTAAAAGATAAATTGTCAACATATACACTGAACGTATGATTTCCCGTATAAATCCAAATTGCCATTCTCGAATTTTCTTCCCGTAACAATCACGTTCATTAAATAATTACGATATAAGCAATGTCCCTCCTTTCAATAACTGATAATTTTAAATACTAATATTTAACAAAGTCTTTGCCATGCGGACATTATTCAAGAGCCAAATGTTAATAGTAACACGGTAGGTATAATGTCCTGTCTGCCCATAAAGCTCCAAAACATGAGAGTTCGCAGCACTGACAGGTATAGTTCTGGTACTAATTCCATTGACCCATCGAACAACGCACCGTCTATTCTTTAACTGCCCTCTTAATCTATGTTACTTCCAGACTAATTATAAGACACCCAGCCACCCCTCTTTCAAAATAATGGGTTAACCAACTGTAAGGAATATCACATTGTACACGAGCACTATAAATGCTGAGTGCTTCACTTTATGACGTTGTAACTTTGTCCCTAGTGTTCCATAGTACTCTCACCTCAGGTGATTGTTTCAGCAAAGGGGAAATTCTTGCATTTAAGACAAGTCATGCATTTAGATTGTTTAGTTAATTACAAGCTGTCGGTTGATTTATAATCTTTGGCTCAAGGACTGAAAATGTAGCATGTTTCGGCTTAATAATAACTCTTATTCTGAATTTGGACAGATGAAACTGGGTAATCGGTGAACCCTCGTGGGAACCCGACAGCGTTAAATGCTTCACAATGTATGGAGATCCCCGGAAATTCTCACTTTATTAATTAAACATGTACAGTAAATCTATCGATATTAAGAATGTGGTGCCGACCACATCAATAACCAGAGCAATATGGGACAGCTAGGCTGGAGGAATACCAATTATAAAGACACTGCCGATGAACTATGAGGCATTGCATTTTAATTTACGGTTCACCAAATACTAGAGAACTGAAATTCACAAGTGAATTATTTAAAGGTAGAAGAATTTTTTTTTTATTTTGCTTTGTATAAAAAGAGAATAAAGTCGAAATTCCAAGGCCCCCCACCCCTTCTGTGTGTATCACATTTTAAGCTGTTTACAAACTTTAAATACATGGTGATTAGTTTCAGAAGTTTTCTTTGTAATGTATGTGTGCGACCATTTCCTTTAGTAATCCCTTGATCTGGCCCTGGAATGTCCACATGAAACAAACCTTCTGGTAAGTCACATTAGTATGAAATACCATTTTTATTGTAAATAAACGCCCCAAAAATTACTTTTCATCATGTCCGCACACGACGTTTACAGCGCAGCAGAAGTAATACCGGATATGAACGTGGCGTAAAAGACATCATATACTGGCAGAATAACATATATCTAACATATATTCTTAATGCTTTACTGATATTAAGTCATTGGGGCATCTCTGTTGTGAATGTCATGCTGTTATTACATTTTATAATCTAATTGAGAGCGGGCCTGAAATTTGCCATCAGGCTACCCACAATCTGACCAAAATCATACATGTTGGTTATAATATTTAGAATAAAAGAAAACCGCTTATTGGTCGTTTCATACTGATATCTGTATTTGTGTTATTTATTAGCGGGGACAAAGAACCCCGTCTTTATTTGTTTATTCAAACAATCTTGTGTTTAACCTAAAAAAATTAAAGATAGGTCGCGGAAAAACGTATATGGTGAAAACGCATTTATGCATTTAGAAAGCTAGTTAACTACGTATGTATTTCAGTTTGTTTAAGTGAGATTTTTTAAAGAAGAGGAACCCTATATATTTGCAGACACAAAATCGCTTTGTAATGCAAGTTGCATGTTAACCTGGATGCGCAGGTCTTATAATTTTGGGATATGCCAATGAGGAAGCTGACAAGCAAAGACACATGGGAAGGCAGAATTTTCAGAAACATCTTTCGAAAAGAGTAAGTAAATGTAAGCTGCGTCAGGACTTACAAATGCACTCTTTGAACCAACACACCCAATACACACGGCCCAAATTATTCAAAAGCTGCCTTGCTGCTCAAACCCGACCAAGAGGTGTTGTCAGACCTACCTATGGACCACTGTAGCTTTTGAAGGTCTGGTAGCTTGGTTGTTGATGACTCTACAGATGAAGGGCTGGTGTCTTCCTCCGTGACTGTTGTTTGTTTTGTCGTCACTGTTTCAGTTGAAATTAAAGTAGACATGTTTGTGTTATTGTCACGTGACTTGGCAGTTGAATTGGTTGTGTAGAACAGTGACGATTCTGACTGTGTTGAATGAGTGGTTGATCCAATGCAGGAGACTGAAATAGCAAAATAGCGATATACAGTGGAACTCCGCCTTGCGAACACCCTGCAATTGCGAACACCCCCTCAATTACGACCACTTTTCTTGGTCCCGAATATACGATACAGTTAAATTAGAGTTTCACAAATACGACCCCCCCCCCCAAAAAAAAAAAAAAAATAACGACCACTTTGGTCAGTCCCCAAGGTGGTCGTAATTGTGGGGTTCCACTGTATGTGATTTCGTTCAATCTGCGATGTGTAATTCTTGTTATGGTCCCTCTAATAATGTAATTCTGAGAATATCCGCTGGCAAAGCTAACGCTTTCGGTACTTGTCTGAGTAGAAGATGATTCCGATATATATTGTGTAGTGTGGAAACTTGGGGATTTTACGAAGAAGATTTTTACTATTACTTAGAACAATTTCTGTAATTTGCAAGTGTTAAAAAATAAGTTGACAGAGGAGGGACCGTTGTATGTATAAGAAAGAATTGCACTTTTCAGTTAATAAACATTCAGAAATATACAGATATATTTGCTTTAATCCTGTATGGTGCAGTTTTGAATTTGGTAAAACCTGTTCCGTTATTATGTGCTTATATTGCTCCAGAGTATTCTGTACTATATAAAACCTTAGATGAACGTGATAGAATAATAAGACTAGATTATATTATTGTAGATATTTTATCAAAATATGGAGATTTACATGTCATTTTAATGGGTGATTTGAATGCTAGGATTGGTAAAATGTGTAAATACATAGAAAATGACCATTTAAGATTTCTTAGTTTAAATGAAGCGTATCATTCAGATGCATTTTAAATGTGTAGAAATGCAAAGGATGGTTAGACTAACAAATTTAGATTTTCATTACAAGAGCTGTACATGTGTTGTTCTTTTAATATTCATATACTGAATGGTAGAATTCCACCAGATCTTGTAGGTGAATACACAAGTGAACCACATGCAGGACAGAATGTTATTGACTATATTGTTGTCGGTGCTGATATATTTATCAAAACAGAATCATTTTCAGTGTTAATTCCCCCCCCCCCCCCCCCCCGGAGGCCCTCAAATACAATGCCCTTGGACATAAACAGAATGAGTTTGTGTATAGATGGGCAAATATGGTTTAAGTACTTATTCCCTCTTGGCGTAACGTTTATATAAGCTAACAAAAACCAGTATTCTACGGCTTCGTCGTTGCCATTTTTCATGAATTATTTTTTTACAAATGATGGTCCTTGTCGCAAATATGTGCTTATGGTACGGTTTTTTCTCTAAAAGAATTCTAAAAGGTATGAAAAATGTATTAAATTTTGTGTTGATAATTTACACCATTTCATGGACTGAATTTTCTCGGTAACTCAAAGTATTGTATATCAACTGGTTAAAAAAATCCCGCTCACACCATATATTTTAGTTTCCAGGGTCCCTAGACAACTAGAAAGTTCTTGGCATCAAAGATGCTATATTTTGATGCCATAGTATCATCAGACAATTAATGCATATACCCCCTTAAAGGAACTTATGAACCTACATTCTGAAGACAGATTTTATAATTTCTTGCTTCCTCTGTGTATATATTAATTATCTAACAGTGAATTTGGGTATGAAAAGTTCTTATAACGCCTTCTTAAAGGATGTATGAACTTGTTTATCAACAACACAGCAATGTTGACAAACGGGAAAAACATATAAACCAAGGTGGTAGGTTGCACATATGCGCAGGTAGAAATATCACATGTCGCAAAACGCCATTTGAAAAGCTCTAGCTTATCTGACTTACTGCCAGATGCCCTTGTTGAATTTGATTTGATTATTTTGACAGGCCCCGACATATTATAAACATGATGATATAAACAAAACAAGCAGACTGTGTGCGATGATATCAACGTTTTCTGGCCTATTTTTATATAAGTTCAGAGGGAATACCTTCAGTTTATAAAGGTCAGACAGGTGATTGGGCCACTTCGAAAAATAAGCCCCCATCTGCTCCTAACTGATACTTGACAAGTGTCGACCCATATCTATGCACATGTCAAGTTTGGTGAAGATCCATGAAACATTTTATAAGGAAACGCGCAGACAGGATTTTTCCGCGCCGGGACCGTCATAAAACCATAGTACCCCCCGGCTTGTCTGGGGATACAATCTGGGGATACAAAACAGGAGTGTGACAGGTTTGTTTCTGTATGCTTGGTCTTATTTTATTTATTTAAATGTTTTTTCGAAAATGTGTTGTTCCAAAGGGATATGATGCACTTACTACATGCAGTACACTAACAGTCCTACAGTCACGGTCGCCTATATGTATATCGAGATTATAATTGCTTGACCTAAAAATGATCTTAACTTGCTTACCAAGCTGAAACAAAACCAGGAACATCTTAGTGCTTCCAAGATGGAATGTATATCTTGCCATGGGGTACACCTGTCAGATTCCTAGCGAAAATTCCCTTATTGCTCAACAGACGACTCAACATTAACCGCTATTGTGAGGCAGGCGGTGAATGGTGACAAGCAAATATCACGGAGACATGGTTATAGATATAGATCATACGTTCATCATTTGTTTATAATTAAGTTTTAGTTTGATGATAGATAACGTTTGTATTTGTCATTATTATTAAATTATCTGTGGTTTGACCGGCACTGATCCTAAATACTTAACCGTTATGTAATTAGTCGATGCATGGTTATTTAACCATGGTTAACCACCGTGTGACATATATAAGAACTATCCTATAGAAGGTTTAACCGAGTCCCTGAACAGTTGAACATACAATTAACCCCGGCCGCAACAATTCCCGTAAGCTCAGATCATTAAAACCTCAATAAACGCAGGGGTATAAATGCGTGTAAATAAAGCCCTGTCGAATTTACCATCAGTTTTCCATTAGCAGCGGTTACGCTATGCTCAACTATTAGTTCCAATAACCGCTGCAAGAAACCGCGGTTGTCAGTCAGGTTTAGCCACCAGGCGGTGCTGTCTCTGGGAAATTTCCTCCTGCGTAATATTTAACCACCCCCGTTAGAATACACAGAGGGCAGTTGTAACCTTTCAGGAAAGCCTCTATACTAACTTGCTGGTGTGGCAATAGGTCAGTTAATTATACTCCCCCCCCCCCCCCCCCCCCCCCCCCCGTTTGCAAATTTCTTCTCCTGCAGTGCCGCGCGACGTGTTAAACATGTTGTTGTTAAGCTTTATTTCCGCCAAATTGACGATTACAACAGACAATATACATGCATTGATTTTGAATTAATAATGACAATATAATGAACATATTAATCAATAGAATAAGCATATTGATAATACTAGAGTCAAATCAAAATACTGCCTGTGTGAGCTGCTGGTTGTTTGGCAGCTTGCCAAACCTGAAAAATCCTTCCATATCTCATGTGAGTGGAATGTCCCAAGGAGGTAACGCGCTGTGTTCAGAGCTTAAAATCGCACAGTGCAATCCATGCGCACTCTTTGACCGGACCAACGACACAGCAACTTAAAATAGTTTCACCAAAAAATAAGAGCCATATCTGTCAGTTAAACACAGCCTGGACAGCTGAGTGGTAAAACGCTTGGCGCTCTCCGCTGGCGACCCGGGCTCGATACCCGGCGTGGCTATGAGAGTGGGTTGGAGTTGCCCGTCTAAGGCCGGTGGTTTTCTCCGGGTACTCCGGTTTCCTCCACCCCTGCAGACTACTGAACGCCATCACCGGAGCCATTGTGAGTGCCTCGATTAGTTATAATAACTATTTGTACAATCCATGTAAAATGAATAGGTTATAATAATTAATAAAAACACTGTATATAATGGCTTTGTCATACGCCAGCCAATGTGACACTGCACACGGACAATAAGTTGCTGACTTATGTGCTATTGTGCACAAAAAGCTGCCATAACGATTCGGGTTATGTTGGTCCCAGGCCACAAAGCTTCAAAACACTTTTCCTGTTCCAGAACTTCACCCTCCATCTACAGTACCAGACATCAGGCAACGATATCCGAACGGATCGAGACATTTTCTAAATAGGGACTACAGGGAAACACCAGTATCTGATGTTTACAATTCACGCTCATTAAGGCTTCTGTCTTCCTAATTATCATTTCAGTTTCAGTGCCTGTTTATGTCCCGATTAAAGTCGAGAGTTATGTACCGAGGGAAAAGTGGTCTTGAGGGGATGGTGCATAGTGATTCCAACCTCCATGAGGAAACGTATTGGCATTGGCCCATGGAGGACACCACGGAATAGTCAAGATGAAGAGCAGGTTAAGAGAGAAAGTGTGGTGGCCTGGTATAGACCGTAAGGTTGAAAGTAAATGCAAAAGTTGTCATGGTTGCCAGCTGGTAAGCCAGCCGTCCAGACCCGAATCTTTTGTCAGAACAGATTTGCCAAAAGGTCCCTGGGAAGATTTCTAGAGATGGATGCAATAGCAATGATATTTTATGGAATTCGGTTCGAATGCTTTCCGGTTATGCCTATGAGAGCATCCGGGGGAACCGGATGTGGTATTAAAACAAGCCATGCGTGTGGTTTTGATACGTGTTCAGAGTTAAATCTGTTTAATCCTGTGCAATAACAAGGTTATGACCCTACAGGTAGTTTCATGTAGTTTGATATTGGCTCGCTTAAAGGTTGCTTGCTGTTATTGGTTGCCTAACATTGTTGATTCTTGTTGACCGGAGCAGCGAGGCGGCATCATTCGAACTGCTCATATCTGCATGTCCAAAACAAATTGAATGACCTGCTATATATATATATATATATATATATATATATATATATATATATATATATATATATATATATATATAAAACACTGACCACAGAACAGAAGCGGAGGCCTTACTATATACGCTATAGTACGCTAGTCCGTATATGTCGAAACCTCCATGGACGAATGGGGGAGTAAGGGGGTAAAAATAACCTCTCCCCCAACCCCACCCAACCTCTTTCGGGGAAAAATACTTTTTCCGGCTGAACCTGCACTCAGTGTCTCAGTGCGTATATTATGGTATTAGACCCTCGTGGTAATCGTAATCGTATTACACACATGTTATAAGTATGACATTTGACACTATCACTCTTTGACTTATCTCCGCCTCTGTTGAAATAATTGTTTTATAATGATAGGATTTTGTTTGTGTCTATTACAGTCATATAATATACACCTTTAAAATTCTGCATCGAATAAACAGTAGACGTTTTTAATGTAAGCACTACTATGTCACATTAGGAAGAAGAATTCGTATTTTCACTAGGATTATGAACCCATTACAGATACCATGCCAGGCTCGCGATCATAACATTAAATGTTTTGAAAAACTTTTTAACTTGGTATTAAGAGAAAATAAATAATTCATAAGACCATTTACAAATAAATGTTGCTCTATAAACTACAAGTTCTGAAACGAAATGCGGAAAGCGCTTCAATAATATATAGCGGTGCACGCGTTGGAACTTCATAAGGCCAAAACAAATAAATGTTCTGCTAATGGTTTCCCAACCGACCCTGATTCTACCCACGGATATTTTTTATGACCTACCCAGAAAACCTGAAAGCATTTTCAAAATTCGAGCGCAAAGTGCTTTTCCATGATCAAGGAAAACGGATGGCATTCGTGGAAAAACGCAGTTTGAAACGAAATTTGGAACTTGTCAGGGGTGTGGGTATCCTGAAAAAAATTATTTTCATCATTAAGTCCCGTGACATAAGCATTTCAAATTCGATAGTGCCCTCAGAAAGCCAGGATCGTTTAATGTAAATTCACGATGGTGCACCTGCACTCTAACATTCACTGTCACATAAGCGCGCCCTCCCTTGCCCACCAAATATTGTAGCTCGCTCTACTGAAAGCAATGTCCGTAACAGGTGTCACCAGTGTCTCGCGAGTCAACCCAAAAATGCCATGTGGTTGACTTTTATTAAAGGGGCCAAATCATGTATCCGACCTTTATAAACTAACGGTAATTCCTTGGACCTGTTATTTAAAAAAAAGTCCAAAAACGTGGATATCACCGCACACAGACTGCTTGTGTTGTTTTATATCAGCGTGTTTATAATAATCAAAAAAAATTCAACAAGGGCAATAGTACACAATGAACATATTTTTAACATTTTATTTAATGTATTGTTGGTGAGCTTTGTTGGTTCTTCACCGTAGGCCTAATAATTCATTAGATGGCTAAGCTGCAGCATTTATTTTATTTTATTTTATCGTTACCTCATTACCTTACTTAGGAATAAGATGTTTAATCCACCTCGGTGAAAAAGAAAAAGTAGTCTAATTCTAAAGAAAAGTACGTAGTCCCAATGCGCCACCTCGCGGCAATAAATCTCTGCTAAAAATAGTTACTTCGCCAATCCACAGATGGCGCCTGAAATCCATGCAGTTGGGTCCACCAGCAACTGCATTCAGCTCGTGGTGATACAAATAGAAGAATATTGTTAAAAATCTTTGGCGCATTACACACAAGTTGCTACTGGGCAAAGGTAAGTATTTAATACAGAAAAGTCATATCACTGACTATTCATGGCATAGTTATCTCTCTTTTATGAAATCCAAACAAGAATGTATCACAAGGTCAGCGTGACAGTGAGCGATAATGAGAGAATGTGTGTGTGTGTGGGGGGGGGGGGGGGGGGCAGATGTTAGTAAACTGACTGTATGCACATACATGCGCATGATATCATTGAGTAGTTCTATAGTATTAATATATATAAACCTGTATTCTCCTAGAAAAAATAAATCCAAATAATTGAAAAAAAAAAATACATTATCTCCGCATATATATATTATATTCGAAGTGTCTAGAGCTCCGGACCCGTGAATACTGCCGTGCAGCTATTTTTCCGTACTAGTTCCGGTTTACATGTGCAGTGGCGTACTGCGCAGATAACCGGAAACGGGCATCTTGTTTTGACTGGTACAGCCAAACTGAGCCGTGCTGTGCCAGTGCCGGCATTCTTTCCCGCTAAAATGGCGGTGAATAAGCTGTTAGGCTTCAAAAGGCAGCCTCCATTTCTGCATACGGCATTGCAAGAACAGCATCCAGCATCGAGAAGGACAAAACAGGATCTGATCATGTGCTCATAACTTTAGTGTTATATTTGGATTAAGAAATTGCATAAATTTCACACAGTTGCACACCCTAGTTTGAAAGTATTTAATTGTCTACCTGGTACTTGCCTGTATCGGTTAATTACCTTTGAGTGATAAATTTGATTAGAAATTGCATATATTTCCCTCAGTCGCACATCCTAGTTTTGGGAGTTTTTAATTATTTACCTGGTACTAACCTGTATCTGATAATTTTTCTTTGAGTGATAAATTTAATAATGAAAATGCATTTATTTCACACAGTCGCACATGTTAACCTGGTCATGCTTTTGTTTATATATACCTCATTTTTTCCCACGCACGTCATGTGTTAATAAACAGTCTGAAATTACTTAGTTTATTTGTCATTCTTTCATCAGTGCGCAAGGAGAATTGGTTTACTATATGACTATATTAACTTTAAATATATTACAACATTGTAGCGGCTACGGTACAGTAATTATACTATATAACTGACGTCAAATCAGACTGCCGGACCTATTGTTATGGGTCCGGCACTGTCTTTTTTACTGTTTAAGCGACATAAAATAAAACTGCCGGACCAATAGCTCGATTGTTGCGGGTCCGGCACTGTCTTTTTTACTGGGCCTATATAAGTGACATTAAATAAAACTGCCGGACCAATAGCTCAGTTGTTGCGTGTCCGGCACCCTCTCTTTTACTATTTAAGTGACATAAAATAAGACTGCCGGACGAAGAGCTCAGTTGTTGTGGGTCCGGCACCGTCAATTTTTACTATATAAGTGACATAAAATAAAACTTCCGGACCAATAGCTCGATTGTTGCGGGTCCGGCACCGTCTCTTTTACTATTTAAGTGACATAAAATAAAACTGCCTGACCAATAGCTCAGTTGTTGTGGGTCCCGCACCGTCTCTTTTACTATTTAAGTGACATAAAATGAAACTGCCGGACCAATAGCTCAATTGTTGCGATCAGGCACATACTGCCGCGACGTGCGTATATCATCTGAAGGTCCGGTACTGAGCCAGATTCAAAGAGTGCCGGACCATTGGCTGTGCGTAGTCTGGGCCCGGCACTTCCGCATTACAGTGCAACTGCTCACTGCGCATGTGCACAGGAAGTGCCGGATGAATAGCCGGCTGCATAGTGGGTCCGGACCCGGACCAATAGCAACAGCCTATTATATTTGTAATAGATGCATACTATAGTCAGATCCAACAACAGTGAAACACTGTATTTTCACATTTTTTTTCTACCTGGATATATAATCTGTGTTCTTAGCCATACAGTAAATGCCTAGAAAACGACCTAATTTTATAAGAAGTCTGCGCTATTGTATTAAAAACAACTTACATCACGACGCTGAGATATTGTTTACTTTATGTGAAAAGTTCATGTCTAACTCAGCCTTAATGAACGGCGCTGTATGTGAAATCTTTGCCGCCATAATGGAATGACGTAACCATGATGTCACTGCTGTCGTTTGAAATTTCCTGAATACACATGAAGAGGTCAGCAGGTGTCACAGTGATCAATAGACTTAGCAGCAGCTGAACAAGTAATTTTTCCACACACAAAAAAATGATGGCAGAACTCCTGTGCACTCATTTTTGGTTGACCTCTGACCTTTCCTCTCTGCCCAGCTTCCATCTGTGCTTCTATTTTGTCACATTTACCCACATATCTTCAGACTCATTTGATCAGTCAGCAAAAAAATTTGCACAAATGTACCCCATGGATAACTTTATAACATACACAAAAATGGTGGTGCCACCTGCAAACATTTTTGCACAGTGTCCATCTGTTTGTTTGACTTGGGTTAAAATCGCTCATATCTCAGCAGTGGTTTGACTAATTCCCTGAAATTTTGCATGCGTATACATCCTAGATAGTTCTTGATTTTATGACAGGTGGCGCCACATACGTTCACATTGCAAACATCCATGCTTATATCTCTGGACCGGTTTGACGTATCTTCCTGAAAATATGCATGTATTTAGATCTCACAAAGCTCGTTATCATACACAAAACTGATGGCGCCACCTGCAACCTTTTTTGCACAGCATCTGACTTGTTTTTCTGCTGTAGGATAAAATTACTCATATCTCGGCAGTGGTTTTATTTTCTACCTGAAATTTTGCATGTGTATACATCTTGGATAGTTTCTCATTCAAATAACAGGTGGTTCTACCTACAATCATGTTTACGTGGCAGACGTCCATGTTAATATGTAACACATCTAACTCTATTTCTACTTGCCACTCATGCCTCGCTTCACCCCTCCAACATTTGGCTGATACACGTAGTCACTTGTCCTCTACCTGTATTCTAGTTGTATAGGGGGTAGGAATCCCACATATACTTTGGGTGTTAAAGGTCAAGGATTTTCTGATTGCCCTGTACCAGCGAGCTCTGTTGTTCTGAGATGACTTATTTCCTGTTTTAACAATGTATTCCTTCGTATTTTTTACTCTTGAAATTCCTATTTTTTACCATCACTTCCAACTTAATGCCCTGCTGGTGTCAAATACTACCACACAGCAAATGTCTGACACTTGGAACGGATGGTGTATCATGACTTGTATCATGACTCGCAGGCCCCCATCAGTTTATTTTAAAAAGGCCTAAATGTCATGTTGTCATGGCTAGGTATTGGGATTCTCATTGTAAGCTAGGCCAGTAATTTTAACTAATTATTGATGTACCTGTTCTATCATTGCTCCATTTTTCTTGTACACCCAATCCTTATAATTATCTGAATCCTATTTTCAGTGCTGGGTGACATGGCCAGGCTTTGGAACTCTCTCAGACAGGCTGGAAGGCTTCTGTGGCAGCCCTCTGCAGCAGACACTGTCAGCAGTAGATTGACACCCAGTGCCACACGCCAGTTTAATCATTTGTACCCCAGCACATTATCAGCACCAATAACCCAAACCCAGTCCAGAAGAACATACTCGGATCGCCGAGATAGGCGGGATCAGGAGTACAATCCATACCAGGACTTTGAAGCCCCGTCTCCCTTCAGACGACCGAAGCCACTGAGACACGGGTACAAACCTAACTTTTTTACTGGAGGTGAGTCAAAACTTTTTACTGTTTGGAATATTTACAACAGTGTGAAGTTTTTATTCAGCTGTTCACCTGTCATTTTCGCATTGGTAGAATTTACAGGACTTCTGTCTTCCTCTTGATTTACTTATGTTTTTAGCTAAGTTTCTTTTTTTTTTAATTAAAGATTTTTTTGGTGGAGGTAACCACCTCCATTTTTTGTTAATGCTTAACTAAGAATTATGAACATCCCAGCTGTAAGTCCTGTGCTCTACCCTTGAGCCACAGAAGCCGGTCTCTAGCTTAGTTTCTTAGCTAAAGGCTATTCTTACTAATAAGAGTTCTTAATTTTAAGACCCTGTGACGGGTATATAAACTTATTTATTTACAGTAAACAAGCTTCATATCACATTTTATATTGCAATGTTGACAAAATGAAAAAAAAAATGATCAATTGCACATGTGGGGAAGTTGAAAGGTCACTAGTTATCATTAATGAGAGTGTGTGAACGAACCCTTATACATCTTTTATTTATCCTTTGCAAATCATAGTTAAAAATGAAACACGCACACTAAATTCTGCCTGAGAAGTTTTGATAATGAATGGTTCATGTCTGTCTTCCATAAGATTACACCTTCATGAAAAATATTATATTTCATTCAGATTTGGTACAGAGTATATGGTAGTTTTAGTGGGACTGCTAGTCACAAGTTTTTTTCAGGTCATCCAGTGGTGATATGCATTCTGTGAACAAAAATGATTTGCCTGTCAAGTTTTTGTAAATGGACAACAACTTTTCTAAATAATTATCCAGTTTCATTCAAATATATGTTTGTACATTTTTCTTAAGAACTAGCTTTGATGGAATTGTGTTTGGTGGCACAACCAGTTTTGATCTTCTGTTTGTTAACCAAAATAATAATTTTGACATACATGTGGAAAAAATTAACTCTTGATTAGTCATATATCATGGTTAACTTTTACTTTGAGGAAGGGCAGTTTATTGTATCAGCCAAAACAGAGTTTTGCGGATACTATGTTTTCAGCCCACCGCCGCCGCTGCTGAAGCGGAATAGGTGTCCAGAGAACTCCTCCGTAACCACTAGGCAGAATTTTATGAACACCAGGATTATGTTCAGGTCACACATGAATTGCTGCGCCCAGATTTTGTTTTGACCTCTGACCTTTCCTCTCTCTAGTGCATCCATCTGTGTGTCTATTTGACACATTAATCCACATGTCTCAGGAACCGTTTGACCGATCCATAAAAAATTTTTGCACAAATGTAGCCCTTGGATAGCTTTATAACATAGGTACATAAAAAATGGTGGCGCTGCCTGCAACCATTTTACACAGCATCCATCTGTTTATCTGCCTTGGGTAAAATTACTCATATCTCTGCATTGGTTGGACTTATCCAGATGAAATTTTGCATGTGTATACATCCTGGACAGCTTCCTTGATTTTATTACAGGAGGCGCCACCTACATTCACGTTTACGCCTAAGACATCCAAGCTCATATCTTGGGAACCATTTGACCGATTAGGCCAAAATTTTGCATGTGTATAGATCTCCCATAGCTATTTATCATATGCAAAACTGGTGGCGCCACCTGCAACCATTTTTGCACAGCTTCCGTCTGTTTGTCTGCCATGGGATAAAATCACTCATAATTCTGCATTGGTTTGACTTACATGCCAAAACAAAAATTTTGCAGGTTTATACATCTTTGAAAGCTTTCTGGATTTTGTGGCAGGTGGCGCCGTCTACATTTATGTTTACGCTGCAGACATCCAGGCTTATATCTTGGGAACCATTTGACTGATGGGGCCAAAATTGTGCATGTGAATAGATCTCACATAGCTCTTTATCATACGCAAAACTGGTGGCCCCACCTGCAACCATTTTTGCACAGGGTCCATCTGTTTGTCTGCCGTGGGATAAAATCACTCATATCTCTGAACTGGTTTGACTTATCTGCCTAAAATTTTGCAGGTTTATACATCTTTAATAGCTTCTGGATTTTGTGGCAGGTGGCGCTGTCTGCATTGATGTTTACGCTGCAGACATCCAGGCTTATATCTCAGGAACCATTTGACCAATTGGGCCAAAATTTTGCATGTATAGATCTCACATAGCTCTTTATCATAGGCAAAACTGGTGGCGCCACCTGCAACCATTTTTGCTTAGCGTCCGTCTGTTTGTCTGCCGTGTGATAAAAAACTCATATCTCTGCAGTGGTTTGACTTATCTGCCTAAAATTTTTCAGGTTTATATATCTTAGATGGCGGTCTTGATTTAATGACAGGTGGCACCACCTTCATTCACATTTATGCTGCAGACATCCAAGCCCATATCTCAGGAACCATTTGACCGATTGGGCCAAAATTTAAAATGTGTTTAGATCTCACATAGCTCTTTATCATAGGCTAAACTGGTGGCGCCACCTGCAACCATTTTTGCTTAGCATCTGTCTGTTTGATTGCCATGTGATAAAAAAAACTCATATCTCTGCAGTGGTTTGACTTATCTGCCTAAAATTTTGCAGGTTTATACATCTTAGATAGCTGTCTTAATTTTATGACAGGTGGCACCACCTACATTCACATTTATGCTGCACACATCCAAGCCCATATCTCAGGAACCATTTGGCCGATTGGGCCAAAATTTTGCATGTATAGATCTCACATAGCTCTTTATCATAGGCAAAACTGGTGGCGCCACCTTCAACCATTTTTGCTTAGCGTCTGTCTGTTTGTCTGATGTGGGATAAAATCACTCATATCTTGGCAGTGGTTTGACTTTTTGCATTTGTATACAACTTTGTTAGCTTTCTGGATTTTGTGGCAGTTGGCACAACCTACATACACATTTCAGCTGCGGACATCAATGCTAATATGCAACACACCTCACTCTATTTCCCCTTGTTACTCAATCCATGCCTCACTTCACCCATCCCACTCTGATTTAGGCGGATACATGTAGTCGCTTGTGGACTACCCGTATTCTAGTTGAATATGAATTTCAAGTTCCTGGTGTCCAGTGTGTCATATGCAATAAACCATCTATTTTGAGATTCCTGGCTTTTACTCAGTACAGACACAGCATGTTACTTCATACGTATTAGATAAAATCTAATTATTAGATAAGTTCAGTCTATGAAACTTTTTTATCATTCTTTGCAATTTCTGTCAATTAGCTTAAATAAGGTTACTCATAAAATCTGTGAACTGATGATTTTTGCATTATTAAACTTCTTGCAACAGAATTTCTTTTAAAGATTGCAGACACTAAAGCATTTGGCTGTGCATTACAGACCTATTAGACTTGTCAGATATCCATGGAGGGGGGGAGGGAATGTTTGTTTTCATTGCCATCGTCAGTCATCGTCTCGTGCATATCTTATGAATGCGTTTACTTTTGAAGGGCTGCATTCTTTTTCCAGATATTTGAAATACAAATTGTTTCTACCAAAATGTTGCACAATTTTGAAAAGAACTGATGACCTTGACCTTCATCTTCAAGGTCATATCTGCCAACCTTGAATGTAAATTTTTTGTGAAGTATTTCACATTTTTTTCTCAAATTCGGTACACAACTTGTTTCAACAAAGTTCTTGGATGAGATTGAAAACTGGCGACCTTGACCAGAATCTTTTAGGTCAGATAAGCTTATTAATAGTAATTGTCTTGTGAACACAATAACTTATGAAGTATTGTGTAATTTTACCTCAGGTTTGACACACAATTTGTTTCCAGAGTTCTTGAAATAGTATGGGTACTGGTGACCTTGATCTTCAAGGTCAAATCTGCACAGTATTTTTTCATCAAATTTGACACACCTTCAAATTTGACTTGCAGAAATCTAGAAATATTGTTTTGAGATAGTAAACTTTTCTACAGGTAATGTTTTGGGATGGCCCAGGGGGATATAACAAAGTCATTCTAGTGTTTGAGCTTAATGTCACTTGTTTTGCAGGTTTATTACCAAGACCAAAAGGGAAGTGGGAGGACATGCCAATTAAAGGAACAGAACAAATGTTCCCTCGAACCAGAGATGCATGGATGCAAGAAAAAGCCCTGTTTGGTCAGAATGATTATATAGGTATTGTGCTTTATTTTTTTTTTTTTGCTTTACTCTATCTGCTGAATCCAAATTCACAGTGAAATGTTTGTGGATGCATTTTAAGCCAAATTTTTCATCCTAGACCTTCCATTTTGCTCATATAGCTCACCTGCCATTAGGAGAAAATCTCTATGGAATTTGAGTCATAAGGTCAATGGTCAAGGTGAAAAGAGCGATCCGTTCACAAATTCATTTCTGGATTATAACACCAACTTATGGATTTCAAACTTGACTTAAATATGAACCCCCACTTAAGTAAGAACCCAACAGATTTTGAAGTCATGAGTTGAAATTTTCGGGTCATAGGACCCACATATTTATACGATTGTGGATGCATTTTAAGCCAAACTTTTCATCCCACAAATTTCATATTATATATGTTAGCACAAAAATTAAGAACACGCATTATTTCAATGCGATCATTCGCCACTTGGAAGACTGCAGAGTTCCTCCTGACACACAGTCACCTTGGTCTGGTAGACCCTCAGTGTCTTTTTCAAGAATTAAGTTTTCTTCACCAGGAGGTTATTGTGTTTCATAAGAGTTCATATCAAGTGATATCTCAGCTGAAATCCCCTCCAGCTTAAAGTGATTTTACAAACTGTGTAACAAGTAGCCTTTTAAGACCTTAAGAACCCCCCTCCCATTGTTTTTGAGTAGGACAGAGCTGAGAGCCAGCTCTGTTTGTTGTTCACACATAGCAGGTAGCCTGATTAAATCAGACTCAATATTATTATGCCCTGCCATATACTGAGTCTGATAGCCATACAGTGAGAGTTTTATACAATATAAGCCATATAACATGCAACCAATTTGTTGCATCTTCTTTGGCTGCTGCCTGTTCACTACTATTCAACAAGACACAGAATTACACCATTTTAACACCCAATCAGTATGTGTTTCATGGTATTATTAGCAATTAAAATTAAACTTGGATCATTATTTTATAAACATTTACTACAAAAAGGTCAAGGTCACAGGATCCATGTATTAAAAAAGTTTGTGGGTGCATTTTAAGCCATATATCATCCCAGACCTTTCATTTGTTACCATCTACAACTATCCAAGTTCTTTGTAGTTTTAATTTTGAATTAAAATAATGCAAGTTGTTTAACAAAAATATAATCATTTGAATGGTATGGATTTTAGTCTATCCATCAAGGGATCTAACCTATATCTGAAAGCAGCCTTTCTCTTTTATACTGACTTTTTGTATATTTTACTTTCAGATATTTTAGGTGATGGTAAACTGCATCCCTGGCAGCTCTACAAGGCTCCAGTGTGGCTAAAAGGTTTCAAAGGTAATGAGATGCAGAGACTTATTCGCAGACTAAAATTCCAAGGTCGTCAAGTGAAGGAAATGAGACCAACACAGGCACATCAGATGAACAAAAGGCTCTGGTATCTGTACAAGAAATATAACCGTCGAAGGTCACATGCTTCCTACTGGGGTGGAGCGAGGAGAGCTAACGCAAGCCGCTTTGACAAAATCTAGTATAAATGTGTGGATTAATAAACTATGTAATTATGTTTTTTTGTTCTTGATCTGTTCTAGAAAAATTAAAAGTGTTTGTATGGATATTGGGTATGAGAGAGCCTGGTGGTTTTAAGGGTTTATAATAAAGAGTTTATATGATTCCTTAATATAGATATTGGGTATGAGAGAGCCTGGTGGTTTTAAGGGTTTATAATAAAGAGTTTATATGATTCCTTAATATGGATATTTGGTAGGAGAGAGCCTGGTGGTTTGAAAGTTTATAATAAAGGGTTTATATAATTTCTTAATATGGATACTGGGTAGGAGAGAGCCTGGTTGTTTTAGGGTTAATTATAAAGGGTTTATATAATTCCTTAATATGGATACTGGGTAGGAGAAGGCCTGGTTGTTTAAGGGTTTATTATAAAGGGTTTATATAATTCCTTAATATGGATACTGGGTAGGAGAGAGTCTGGTTGTTTGAGCGTTTATATTAAGGGTTTATATGATTCCTTAATATGGATACTGGGTTGGAGAGAGCCTGGTTGAGGGTTTATAATAAAGGGTTTATTAGCTCAGCTGACTATAAGTCATCTGAGCTATAGTCAGGTCCTTTGTCTGTCGTCCTCCTTTGTCTGTCCAGCCGGCCGGCCGTTAACAGGGCACTTTTTGAAACCGTTGGACCTAAGAATCCAAAATTTTGCATACCATTAGATGTCCCTAAAATCTCCTACTATACCAAAAATTGTGTCATTAGGACTTCGTTCCTTTGAGATATGAAGGAAAAACCTCCGTTTTTCATAAAAAAAGCCATTGTTACACTTCAAGGCTGCCTAATATAACCACTGATCTGTTTTTGATCATATTTAGTATTCATATTCTTCTATACATTTACTATGAACATACAAAAAGTTAGGTCAGTGTTGGGTATTATTTTGAAGTTATTTACTCACCTAACATGAGAATTGCTGAAGCTAGAGACTTTTTTTTAGGAATATAACTTTATTCAATCAAGATTCAATTGTTTACCCAAAATTAGATCTGAATTTTGCAAATTTTTCAAGTTATTAGCATAAATAAAAAATCAATACCTTAAATTTTGTCCAACTTTGGCAATGGCACGTTTTTTCCCTGTAAACACTGTTGATTAAATTTTCACAGCATATATACATAAGGATTTAATCTTTTAAAATCTGAAATTTCAAAGGAATTGATTGGAAAGAGTAGCTTTTATTCAAGTTTTCATACACCATGTCAAGTGTTGTTTACATCTAGCCCACCTACTAGTACAGCCTTCACTTGCATTATGTAACCCACCCCAGGCAGCTTGACTTTGCTCAGCTTGGCCACCTACCCCCCCCCCCCCCCCCACCCCCAATGGTGCATAAACTAGATGAATGTTATTATTTTCTGTATTTGAATAATTCTTATCTATTCTAAGCTATGCTACATTTTAGATTTTGTATTGTACCACCAGGGTTACAATGATTAAAGTGCACATTTAATTGTGTCCACCAAGTGGTGTATTGCTTTGAAAGTGTGGATGTTCATCAGATAAGTAATTCCTTACTTCAGAAGAGTAAAAACTTCACCAGGTGTGAAATTCCAGTAATAAATTAAAGCTGAGATAGTAATTAGCACAATGATATTGTTTGTCCCTCATTCAACCAACAGTGTGTATACTTTATTTGAAAAGATGTTTTATTTTATCAAATTTACTGAATCTTTTATTTTATTTCGGTGAATAAAATTAAGCATGTACCATGTGCAAAACTTTTTAATAGTGATTCAAGGAATAATCTTGTAGATGCCATGTTGTGGCATGATTTTCTTTTAAATTCAGTTTAAACATTTGTGATTTAAAAATAAAATATGTGTATGCATAATATGACCCAATATGAGCTACACTGGATATATAATGATTGCAACTTTTGCAACAATTATATTTTACTTATATTTTCAGCTTTTTACTCTTGATTTGTAATGATTGCAACTTTTGCAACAATTCTAATATTTTAACTTATATTTTTAGTTTTTTTATTAAAAATTTATAAAACTTGTAAATAAAAAAAATTGAAAAAAACTTTTAATGGAAAAAGTGGATATGCTAAAAAATAGGCTTATATATAAACTTATATGCATTATTAATATAACTTTAATTAATCAAAATTAAATTGTATACCCAAAATTAGATCGAAATCTTTTAAATTTTTTAAAATATTAGCAAAATAAAAAATATATATAATTTATTATAATTTACAGAGTTTCATTTTAGCAGGGCCATTTTCTCATAGCTTTTCTAATGATAATATACATGAAAACCAAAAGAAATAAAAATATTTTGCAGTTACTAATATTTTCCAAAATTCAGCTGAGTGATGTGACCCATGGGTCCCTTGTATAATTCCTTAATATGAATACTGGGTTTGAGAGAGCCTGGTTGTGTAACGGTTTATAATTAAGGGTTTATATAATTCCTTAATATGGATTCTGGGTAGGAGAGAGCCTGGTTGTTTAAGGGTTCATAATAAAGGGTTTATATCATTCATTAAAAATGTTTTTATGCCCCTGCCACAAAGTGGCCGGGGCATATAGTTTTACCCATGTCCGTCCTTCCGTCATTCCGAAATCAAACAGTTGTAAGGACTTTTTTTCGCAATGCCTGCAGATATTGGCCTGATTTTTGGTGTGTGGGCAGATAATGACCAGTTACAGATCGTGTTTGCATTTTGCCCTTGTTGACCTACTTTTGACCATATGACACCTCCTGAACTTAAAAAAATTTACAAAATTTAACAAATGTTTCCAACTTGCCCCAGGCGGGGGCATTCGTGTCGTTCCGACACATCTAGTTTTTGTGATCTTTTGAGGGGTAGGATGGGTATTCTCTGTTCCACCATTCATAATCATATAAGCTTTGTTTCATCAATTGATGTATCATCTCACATCAGCTCTACAAACATGAACAAGTCTGTAATGTTGATTTCATTTATTATCATAATTAGAACACAACCGCTAGATTTGTTAAAACCATCATCATCAAAATAAACATATATAATAGTGAACATATACTTATCCTTTTGGTTCAAGCCACCACTAAATTCAGGAAATCAAAATCTTTACAGCATTCAGTTTGTTCTCTTACACATTCTATGTGACCTGAGGCATTACATGCAAGTTTTGTATTGTTACATCCTCAAAATGCACTTTTGAAATGCTACATGTGCCAGAATAAACAAAAAATATACAGACAACTTATCATAATAATAACCTTGTAGGATTTTGATAAAATACCTATGAAATGCAAGATCAGATTGGCATTTATCAATTTTTTACCCCCATGGATGGGAGGTATAAAAGAGTAATAAATTGTGAACACATGCTTAGTTCTGTATTTTAGAGTGTGACTATAAATCCAATATAACATTTACCTAAAGCATAAAATATTTATACATATCTCTGAGAATATTTAAGTTATATTAGTACTGCAACCTTATCTGAAAACATTATCTATGCATTCCAAAATAACAGCAGGTAAAACGGTAGTATATAATATGAAGAGCAGGAAGAAGCTTGAAATGTTTGCATGATTATATAATTAGTAAAACCTACACCAGGGGTCACCCTACTACACCTTAGTCTGATTTCTTTTAACCCCCTCACCTGAACATAGCATATGTGCAGAGCTGTTTTACTGTTTAGACAAGTGGCAGAACAAAATAATAAGCATTGGATGACATCCAACCCATGAATATTCATGATTTGTAATGTATATTCATCTGAATATGCAAATTAAATCCAACCCACATAACAAAAAGAAAATAAGAGCTTATTTTCCAAACATCTTGCTAGCATCTAGTTTTAATACTGTCACAATATCACTAAAACTGTGTATCAATCATGGATTATTTACAAATTTCAATTAACATAATTGATAATAATGGTTAAGTCACAAAAGTGGCTATAATACATGCATAGGTATTAATCAGCCTCATTTGGTTGTGAACTGATGAAGGCACACAAAGCCTGACAAATCACAACCAACTGCCATCCATTGCAGTCTAGCTGGATGATACAGATGTGCTGGGCTGATATAACCTATATTAACCAGGCCATGATATGAACTAGGTATCTAGCATCATATTGCCCTGTACCTAGTTGATAACAAGCATGTTTGGTTAGTAATATGTATTAACCTTCTATGGTTTGATCAGGAACCACTGTATTACAGTTATACCTTCACCTCGCACAAACTAAAGCATCATTGTGTAATATACACATTATAAATGCTGAACCAACCACACAACAATAACATCATGTGTCACCTCTAAGAGACGCTGATTCCAAAAAATTATATAACATCAATATAACCCACCAACCTCTGTCTTCCTGACAAGCTATATACTGATTTCATATCTCAAGTAATGTCAAAAGATAATTTTTATATCATCTATTGATTAATCTCTCTCTGTCTGCATGGGTACACACTTACTACCAGTGTGAGAGGATAACCTCAATTATAATGACTTTACTTCATAACCTCTGACATTCATGTCCTTAAATCATGCATCTTAAGCAAAAACATCACTCCTATACAAAATGCGTAGAAAATGTGATTTTTTATATCAAGCAGTTTCAGTTCATTATGCTATTTTCTGTACATGGCAAATTTATTGGGACATATATTGTCATGTATTGTAATTAATATATATATATATATATATATATATATATATATATATATATATATATTACTGATCTTGTCTTCCTCTTAGTCTTTAACCTTACATTAACATTCATCCATTAACAAACACAACCCACAGAAATTCTTCTCCATAGTACATGGAAATCAGAGATTCCATGAGTGATAAAAACAATTAACAAAGTCAACTTATTATGCTGCAGGCCCAGAACCACCGGTAATCAAGTAAAAGATGTGTACACAAATAACATATACAACACTGTACATACAGCTACAGCAACCAACACTGGTCATGATCGAGTCCACTGATATAGCATTCACTAACTACTAGATGAACTCAGGATGGAAGATCAGTAAAAAATTGCCAACCTGTTATAATTTCAAATAAACTGAATCATCAGCAATATTATCCATCAACATCTTATTACTGACTGTCCCTGGTTGTAGGAGATAAATGCTATGTCCAGTTAAATCCAAGTTATGTCAAATAAAGCTAAGATTTCAAATGCTAGGTATGCGTGCAAGGCATGTGCTTCTGGAATGCAGAAAAATATCACTGACGGCTACAAAAATAAAGTTAAGCTCAGGTTCTATATGCACAGAATCTGGCTTGCGAAATGTGGATAAAAATTGACATTGACTAAATAGGTAAAGTTAGCCATGACAACATGACACTCGGGCCTTGGAAAACAAACTGATAGGGCCTGGATCGTCTTCAGGTAATCTAAAATCGCCGTTTGGGGTGACAGGCTGTCGGTAAGGTAAAGTGAGATTCCATATACACTGATCCAGTGTTTATATTGCATATGGGACATAATTAATAGGTACATGTGACAATTTTTTGCTGGTTCCGCATTGTATCCATTGTTGTTATGCTGATACATATGAACTCTCAACATGCATTCCGCATGCTGCATTCCATGAATATGGTACCTTGGCCTTAGATTTCATATTTCACAACATTTTGTATCCTGCAAAATGAATTGATACATAAAGTGATTTTTGCTAGATTTGTATGGAATACTGTTTGTTTGCGTGCTACTGTATGAAATATCTCAATACATGCTGCCTTCCATTTACAAATACTGCAATGCTTTCTGCATTCTGCAAATATAAAAACCTTAGCTTAAGACTGAGTGCACAGTCACTTTATTAATTCCTGACACATCAGTCAACTTGGGCAATCAACCAGTCAGATTACAGCATACTGTAATGAGCTGCAACATAGTTTCCTTTGGTGTATGAGGCACATGCATTGCTTATTAAAGGCTAATAGGCTTATTTCCTAAGGAATAATAATTTAGGTTAATAAATGTGCACCTTGATCTTGGTAGCATCAACTTCTGTCTATTTCAAATGTTTTGTAAACTGTGACCATATTAAATATACAAATGTATGGCTAGACAGACAAAATACTGATACTGTTTCTTTTTCAACCTGACTGGAAACCCAGATCTTTTAACACAGAAACAGTGATATTATATATCAGTTTGGCAGTATATAACCAGAGAAAAGAATTGAACAAAGTTGCTCAGCAACATTGCTATTAAAATTTGATATGATGGGGTAGATAAGTAGATGAATTGGTCTGTAAAGTAATACAAAAGATGAGAATAATTTTACAAAAATATCCTTAAAAAAAAGATTCATTACTCTGGAATATCAAACCCAAGAAACAAATTATAATATCAAATAAACATAGTAAATGCATCATCAGTACACAAATTATCAAAGGTCCTAAATATTATTTCAGCAGCTTTATCTCAACTGTCGACTAAATACAGAATGTTTTAGTAACTTTCTCCGTCTGCTGGGTCTATGCAGTACTCTTTGATTAGTGCATCAAGGTGGGACTTTTGAGATAAGCAGACAAAGCACTTTCTACATGATCTGTTCATCTACTTCATAAATTAAATACTTTCTTTTCCTGCAGGAAGTATATTGCTTTAGAAGCATTTGAATATTGATAATAATAAAAATAAATTTCACATTATTGTATATAATATAGTGTGTATCTCATTTATGTTATTATTGCTCACAAGAACAATGCGAGTACAAAACCCACAATTACAACCATATTGGCAACTGATTAAAGTGGGTGTGGTCATATTTGTGAAATTCAAAGTTACCTGGATCATGTATTCAGGACCAAGAAAAGAGGGTGTACACAATTGTGGGGTGGTTGCAAGATGGGGTTCCACTATATTCAAAGGTACTACACCTTGACTGAAATCATCATGATTTTAAGAAAATTTTTTTTATTAATTTTAATATTAATCTCCAGAGATTTTTCAAATTCAAAATTTAAATTTGAGACTTTAACATTATCTTATAATTTGTTATTGATGAACTGATATCAGAATGATCCTTCTCAGAACATACTCGTTGTAGCTTGACGGGTCTTGTAATAACCGCCCTAATACAGGACATTTTGACTATAATAATGCTGCTATAATCACAATGATTCACTGTGATGAGAATCATGACGATGCAGTAGGAGATTCAGAGTATCATACAGAAGGCATGTGAAGGCAGATCCAGGCGATGGTTTAGTTCTCCATGTAAGGGTATGACCATCTGGTGAGGGGAACCACTGTTTGCTTGATGGACTGTGGGGAGCTGAACTTGAGCAGGTAGTTGGGGCCGCCGGCTTTGTCATTTGTACCTGTAAGGACAAACAAACATATGATTAAGCAGCTAATACACAGACTCACACAATAAACCTTTAACTCGGGAATTGTAAACTGTCTCTAGGTAATTACACTTCCCAGTCGTACCATTCTGGGTTTTATGAAAAATAGATAAAATTATGAGAAGCAACAATACACCCTGAAAAAAGTACGAAATACCGGTAGTAACGATCACTGCCCAAATGTACAAATTTTCATAACAGGGTATTGCATGTGATAAAACTTATTTAACCCTGGCACAGAAAGACTGCATGTAATAATGTCCCTACTGTGTGCTTTACAAGCTGGAATGCTGGCCATAGAGAAGCCACTGTACCTTTACCTTCAATGATAAGTTTCATCCTCTGTCACTTAGATCATTATAACCTCAGCCAAATGCAAGGAGGTAATGTTTTTGCAGGCGTTGGTCTGTTTGTTTGTCTGTTTGTTTGGCTCTCTGTCTGTTCGTAAGCAACATTATTCAATGTATTATCGACTGATTTTGATGAAATATTCAGGATACCTGGGCAATGATACAAAAAGCAATTGAAAAAATTGTGGGGGTGATCAAAATCACCATCTGGATCCAGGATTTTTTAAAAAGAAAAATGCTCCATTTCGACAATGCCTTGGTGGAGGTCTGCGCTCTCTGAAAGCTTCTCTAGTCGGAATATTTTCCTGGTGTCCTTAAAAATTAATAATCAACAGAATACACTCAATCTTAATTGATTTTAATTGTTATTTGACTGACCTGATGCCCTTGCACCACCAAATGGCTGCTGACCGACGACAGATCCTGTGCTCTTGTCATTAATGTAGAAGTTCCCAGCAGTCTGCTTTAACCTCTCAAGGCAGTGGTCTATCACACTCCTGTAATACACAAAAAACTTATGTTACAACAGGCTGTAATAGTGCTCTGCCTGGTGCACAGGTAATATATTCTCCCCTTGCCTACCTGCTTGTTTAACTTGGCTGAATTATGTGGTAGCAACTTTACACAAAACATTTTGAGCAGATTCTGATGGAAATTTGTGAAGGGGTTTCATAGTACACAAGAAACAATCCAGTAAATTTTTGATGTAATCTGGATCACCAAATATGTTTAAAACACAAAGATATTATACCATAAGGAGCTTAGGCAATTTCTTTGTCCCGGTCAGAACTATGGCCATTCATTGGTATTAAGGACAATCTTTATTCTCAGTCTGGATCTCAACTGTGAACCACTGTGGTTAACCATGACACCATACAATACACAGGAAAGCTTTATTAATATCTTTGCAGAGATATCCATACAGGCTCAGGCTAGAGTTATTGCGCACCTATGTGACTGTATAGATAGAGCCTGATCACTGACATACAACAAGCATGTTGCCATACAACTGTGAAGGAATGAATAATTGAACCTACATATATAAAGCATATTTAAATAATTTTGAAATGATTATATTGTGATTTATTTATTAGTATAACTGCTGAAAATTGAAAGACAAACACAAGACGTTTTTGCTTTATATAACAGATGCATAAATTACCATAAAATCCTGTTATCAAGGTTTTGATGACCCTAGATTTATTACAGTGAACCCTCCACTGATGACCACCTTGCTCTCATGACCACCCCACTAAACATACAAATATAAATATACACTTTATTCATTTTACATGGATTGACAACTAGTTATATTAACTAATAGGTGGCATGCTCCATGGCTTGGATGTTGGTGCTGGTTGTTGGTTACGATGGAGGAAACCAGAGGACTTAAAAGCAAGCTGTGGTCATCCATCTTACTTACTGGTCTTTAGCGAACACTGCTCCAGTCAAACCAAATGGTGAAGTACTTTCTATAAGGTCGATGATCTTAAGGTACTCAGCATCTTCATATACATATACTGTCAGGACAGGACCAAAGATCTCCTACAAATACAAATATAACAGAAAAAAATGAAGCATTCACCTGTGAGAGAACTGAAGTGAAAAGGTGATAGTGTATTTTCTTAAATTACATAAGCTACGTTATTGATAAGAGAGCCCTTGATGTTATATTTTTTTTGTTTTATTGCATTTAATGTTTTCCGCTTATTGTTCCAGTATGTTATTATCAACGTACAGAAGATTATAATAATAAATATATCAATATAAAAAAACTCTTAGGCCAAAAACAAATAAATGATTTGGTTCTCAGGCACCCCCCCCCCCCCCCCTCCCCCGTATTAACAAATATTTATTTTGATTTTTGTCTTTCAAGAAGATAAAATAATAAAATTTGATAAGATTCCCTTTGATATGTAGTGCTTTTACCTGTTCAGCCATAAAATTAAGTTGTTTTCACGCTTTCCCCTGATCATATGACATTTTTATCGAAACATTCAAAAAAAGGCAAAAATAAAATATCGCCAACCCGCACTGATTTATGAAAAAAAGTGCTGAGAACCATTCCTTACTTTTCTTCGGCCTAATGATACTTGCATATATATTGAGCATGCCATACATTTTCCTTGAACCACAGCTTCTGATATGAATAATCACTGTTCTTGGATATATGATATATTTTCCATCAGAAAGGGTAAAATGATTATAATTTTTAGCTCAGATGACTTTCAAAGATCACTCTTTGTCCCTCGTCCGTCTGTCCGTCTGTTAACCAGGCACAAATCGTAACCGCTGAACCTAGAACCTTGTAACTTGGGATTCTGAGAGGTCCATGAAAAATCTCCTTGGAAACCAGAAATTAGGTCTCTGTTACCCATATCCTTCGAGCTATGGGGCCCCAAAATACCCCCCAGAAAAGTAAAAAATTTCATACAAAAACTTCAATATCTCATTAACTACTTGACTGATGGTCATGATTTTTGGCATACATATTGATCATGAGATGTTCCATCACTTCCTGCAGACTGGTGGCGCCACCTGTATTTTTCGATTTTTTACAAATTTTTTTCTCTATTTTTGAGACCTTTAAAAATGTGAACATCTGTTAACAAGGCACAAATCGTAAAGCCTAGATCTAGAATCTTAATTCTTGATACACTGAGAGGTCCATGAAAAATCTCCTTGGAAACCAGAAATTAGGTCTCTGTTTACCCATATCCTTCGAGCTATGGGGCCCCAAAGTACCCCCCGGAATAGTCAAAAATTTCATACAAAAACTTCAATATCTCAATAACTACAACACTGATGGTCATGATTTTTGGCATACATATTGATCATGAGATGTTCCATAAGTTCCTGCAGACTGGTGGCGCCATCTGTATTTTTCGATTTTTTTACAATTTTTTCCTCTATTTTTGAGACGTTTAAAGATGCTGTCATCTGTTAACGTGGCACAAATCGTAACCGCTGGACCTAGAATCTTCATTCTCGTCACACTGAGAAACCTATTAAAAGTCTCCGTGGAAACCATAAATTACCTGGTAGATCTCTGTTACCCATATCCTTCGAGCTATGGGGCCCCAAAGTACCCTCCAGAAAAGTCAAAAATTTCATACAAAAACTTCAATATCTCATTAACTACTTGACTGATGGTCATGATTTTTGGCATACGTATTGATCTTGAGATGTTCCATCACTTCCTGCAGACTGGTGGCGCCAGCTGAATTTTTCGATTTTTTACGAATTTAAAAATGTGAACAGCTGTTAACAGGGCACAAATCATAAAGACTGGACCTAGAATCTTCATTCTTGACACACTGAGAGGTCCATAAAAAGTCTGCATGGAAACCTGAAATAAGGTCTCTGTTACCCATATCCTTTGAGCTATGGGGGGCTCCCAATAACCCCCCAGAATAATGGAAAATTTGATAAAAACAAACTGCAACATCTCAATAACTACAACACTGATGGTCATGATTTTTGGCATACATATTGATCAAGAGGTGTTTCATCAGTACCTGCAGACTGGTGGTGCCACCTGTATTTTTTCAAATTTTCACAATTTTTTTTTCTCTATTTTCGAGACCTTTCAGGATGTAGTTATCTGTCAACAGGGTACAAATCCTAAGGACTGGACCTAGAATCTTCATTGTTGACACACAGGGAGACCCATGATAAGTCTCCATTAACACCTGAAATTAGGTCTTTGTTACCCATATCCTTTGAGCTATGGCACTCCAAAGTACAGCTCAGAATAATGGAAAATTTGATACAAAAGCTGAAGAATCTGAACAACTAATGCAGAGATCACCATAATTGTTTTCATGGATATTGATCATGGAGTGTTTCATCAGTTTCTGCAGACTGGTGGCACCACCTGTATTTATTCGGGTTTTTTTACGAATTTTTTCTCTATTTTTGAGACCTTTAAAGTTATGAACATCTGTTAACAGGGCACAAATCATTAAAACTGGACCTAGAATCTTCATTCTTGACACACAGGGAGACCCATGAAAAGTCTCCATGGAAACCTGAAATTAGGTCTCTGTTACCCATATTCTTTAAGCTGTATGGCTCCAAATTACCCCCCAGAATAATGGAAAATTTGATACAAAAACTGCAGTATCTCAATAACTACAACACTGATGGTCATGATTTTCGGCATACATATTGATCATGACCTGTTCCATCAGTTTCTGCAGACTGGGTGCGCCACCTCTATTTTTTTCAAATTTTTACGATTTTTTTCTCTTTTTTTGATACCTTGAAAGATGTGGTTATCTGTCAACAGGGTACAAATCGCAACAACTGGACCTAGAATCTTCATTCTTGTCATGCAAGAAGGCCCATGAAAAGTGCCTGTGGAAACTTAAAATTAGGTCTCTGTTACCCATATCCTTCAAGCTATAGGACTCCAAAGTATCCCTCAGAATAATGGACAATTTGATACAAAAGCTGAAGTATCTGAACAACTAATGGTGAGATCACCATGATTCTTTGCATGGATATTGATGTTTGTAAGTGTTTTTATTAGTTCCTGCAGACTGGTGGAGCCACCTGTATTTTTGTACCAGCCAAAACGAAGTTTTGTGGATACTATGTTTTTGACCGGGTTCCTCCGCCGTTGCCGCGTTCGTTTCCAGAGAGCTCCTCTGGGACTTGATTTTATCAGCTTTCCAAGCTCATATCTCGGGAACCGTTTGACTGATCAGGAAATAAAATTTATACTAATGTAGCCCTTGGATAGCTCTATAATATACACAAAAAATGGTAGCGCCACCTGTAACCATGTTTGCACAGTGTCCATCTGTTCATCTGCCTTTGGTTAAAATCACTCATATCTCTGCAGTGAATTGACTAATTCACCTGAAATTCGGCATGCGTATACATCCTGGATAGCTTTCTTCATTTTATGACAGGTGGCGTCACCTACATTCTCATTCATGCTGATGACATCCAAGCTCATATTTCGGGAACCGTTTGACCGATCGGGCCAAAATTTTGCATGTATATAGATCTGACATAGCTCTTTATCATACGCTAAACTGGTGGCGCCACCTGCAACCATTTTTGCACAGCGTCTGTCTGTTTGTTTACCGTGCAATAATGTCACTCATATCTCGGCAGTGGTTTGACATATCTGCCTAAAATTTTGCAGTTTTATACATCCTGGATAGCTTTCTTGATTTTATGACAGGTGGCACCACCTACATTCACGTTCACGCTGATGACATCCAAGCTCATATCTCGGGAACTGTTTGACCGATCGGGCCAAAATTTTGCATGTGTATAGATCTAACATAGCTCTTTATCATACACAAAACTGGTGGCACCACCTGCAACCATTTTTGCACAGCGTCTGTCTGTTTGTCTGCCATGCAATAAAGTCACTCACATCTTGGCAGTGGTTTGACATATCTGCCTAAAATTTTGCAGTTTTATACATCCTGGATAGCTTTCTTGATTTTATGACAGGTGGCGCCACCTTTATTCTAGTTTATGCTGCAGACATCCAAGCTCATATCTCGGGAACCGTTTGAACAATTGGGCCAAAATTTTGCATGTGTATAGATCTCACATAGGTCTTTATCATACACAAAAATTGAGGGGCCACCTGCAACCATTTTTGCACATTTTGCACAGCGTCTGTCTGTTGGTCTGCCGTGGCCTAAAATCACTCATTTCTCTGTAGTGGTTTGACATAACTGCCTAAAATTTTGCAGGTTTATACATCCTGGATAGCTTTCTTGATTTTATGACAGGTGGCGCCACCTACATTCTAGTTAACGCTGCACACATCCAAGCTAATATCTCAGGAACCATTTGACCGATTGGGCCAAAATTGTGCTTGTGTTTAGATCTCACATAGGTCTTTTTCATACACAAAACTGCAACCATTTTTGCACAGGGTCTGTCTGTTTGTCTGCCGCGGGCTAAAATCACTCATATCCATGTAGTGGTTTGACTTTTCTGCCTAAAATTTTGCATATGTATACAACTTGGACAGCTTTCTGGATTTGTGGTAGGTTGCACAACCTACATACACATTTAGGCTGCAGACATCCATGCTAATATGCAACATACCTCACTCTGTTTCCCCTTGCCACTCAATCCATACCTCACTTCACTCTGATTTTGGCAGATACACGTAGTCACTTGTCAGCTACCCGTATTCTAGTTTTTAAAGTTTACACATTTTTTCTCTATTTTTCAGATATATAAATACAGACTAAATCTTGGCCTGTTGGTTAATCTGTTTGATGCTTCAGTTGAATGGGTATCTACCATTCTGATAATAAAATCTCTTCCCAGTCAGCTGAGCGTCATGACCCATGGGTCACTTGTTTAATATTGCAGGCAAGTAAATCCTTGTTGAGCCTAATGCTGTGGCTCAAGCATTTAGCATGTAATAATAAAACAAGATTTTATTTACACTGAATTACATTGTGCAAAATATTCAGCAGTGTGACCTTCGACCTGTATTTATATGACCTTGACCTACCTCCTGCATGATCTTGTCATGTGGGTCTGTTGTTTCACAAATGGTTGGTTGTACATAGTAGCCTTTGCTGAAAATGTAAGGCATGACAGCAATGTAGTGAAATTAATTAATTAAATTAAAGTTCTGTTAAGTTATTATCACAAAGAAAAATGAGTTTCAAATAAGAAATTCCAGAAACTATAAAGAATTATGGAAAATATAAGGAACAAAAATTCAACACAGAAAGATAGAATCATAGTGTTTGGGGTGAAAATGTTAGAATAGGTATCAGACATTGACCGTGAAACAGACTTACCTCGGGAGAAATATGGGATTCATAAAATATCAATTTCTGCAGTTATATAATACATATTAATACATGCATGAACAAAAACATTACTTACAGGACAAGGCAAGGAGAATTTCCTTGATTTTAAGGTGAAAAAGCTTAAGACAGCTTGACAAAGATAAAAGGGGTCATCAAACTAGTGGAAATTCTTTATAATGACTTACAGACAAGTAAAACATCTGATAATATTTCAGAAATCATTCTTTGATCTTCAGTAAACATTAAAGATCTACTATATATTATAATAGCCATCTTTTGCTTAAAAACTTTGTACAATATGAGCATTAATAATACAACATGAGATCCTTTGTGTTGCAGGAGTATCTTTTCATAAATGGGCTATTTTTACAATAATTTCCCACAATGCAAATATCTTAGATTTGAAACTTCCTCCAATATAAAGCCAACCACACTTTACTGACCCTCAGAACTTGTAATCATCAATTTATGATCACTTAAAAATATATCATTACCTTTTATCACAGTGTCCACCAGCTATCAAAGTCAGATTAGGTGATGACTTGATATGGTCTAGGTAACCCTTGATTCGGTCAAATGCCTGAAAAGGTCAAAGGTCATGCCAAAAGGTAACAGGACATACAATAACATGGTATTCCATTAGAGTATGTATATTAAAAGAATACAATATTTGATTTTTGCGGTTCTAAATACAAATTCATGAGGGCTAAGAATACAATGTATCCTGTAAATTTATGAATAAAATTTTCGATCTATGTTAGTAATCTGAAAGCATGGAAATTTATATTCTTCAGGGTATTATACACAGAGCTGTTAAACATGTACAGCAGACACAATGTTGCCTCTTGGGACGTACTAAGAGTATATTTTTGCAATTAGCAAAAAATTAAAGAGGCCAGTACCTGACATCTATTAAAAAAAGATTATCCCTAAAACCATTAAAAAAAAAAAAAAGCCAGAAAATGCCAATCCAGTGGTAAACAGGCCCTTTGTTGTTTATATCCAAGTGTTTATAACATGCAGGGGGCCCACATATATATCTAAGCACATTCAGCAAGGACATCTGGTGCAAGTAAGATGAACCAGAATTTTGCAAATGGCTTTTCCAAAATAGTGACAGTTGAACTTCCCCACATTTGCAAACTAACCACATTCAGTCAGTGTTACATGCGGTTTTTGTCTTTGCCAGTATGGGCTTGTGTAATGTGTTCACTAACAGCTTGAGATAAACATAGCGTAATTGTATCCATCACATCCATTCAGCATATTATGAATACATCTTGACAAGAAATACTGTACAGGTCTATAGTTCATTAATATGTAAGCCAGATATCACATAAATCCTAAAGATAAGCAAGTGAACGGCAAACTTTAAGTTGCAGGTATAAAATTGCGTCATTATGTCAATTTTCAATCATCTGTTATTGTATGTGCCATTTTAATAAAGCAAGCTTAAATAATAGCGGCTTAAATGTGAAGGAGCCATGTCTGCCAAGGACGAGACTTTATGAAAATAACTAGAATGAGGATGTTTTTGCCAAAACACTTGTATGTCTCCCCTTCCTATTGGCCTCCAATCCCCAAATTTGACGGGGAAAATACAGACTCTTGACTTCAATAGTCACAGTATTCGCAAATAATTTCTATTTCGGCTGATTGGACTTTGATTATGGTCAAGGTCACTGGTTTTTGAACACTACCAAGTTGGTAAAAACATGACCCCTTGAAGTGCATAATCACTCTGTGCAGAATCTTAATGTTTTTCTTTTAAATAATTCCATCCAATTAATTATTTTTTTCACTAGCTGTATGACTTCCCATTTCATTTCATACAGAGCTGGTTTAGGTTAAAATCATGTGTTGACACTTGATGAAAATTTTGGCCATTTGATGCAAACTAACATTTAAAAGATTTTGCCCTAAAACAACTTACAAGGGTTTGCCCTAGGATTAATTAATTCAGCTGATTCTAGACTTGAGCATTTCTGAGTTGTACCTTACCCCTTAAACTCAAGGCATAGTTTTGCATATGCCATACAAACAAAATCTTTCTCATTTTTTTAAAAGTCAAACTTGCAATTCAATAGATATTTTATAAAATAGCAGAATTTCCAGGTTCTGCTAATTAATTACAAAGATGGGTTACTATATTTACTTAAACAAGTGTTAATGCTTGTCTCCCCAGAAAAAGTCTGGGGATACTATGTTTTCATGACAGTCTCGCCACGGCATATTAACCTTTCCTATGAGAGTGGCCTTGACCTTGAATATTCCCATAATTGGTGAAATTCACACAAAATCTTTAATATCTCAGTAAGGGATACATTATATCCAAAAATCAAACTGACTGAAGATCTTGGATAGCTTTGTCTTTTGCAGAAGACAGGTGGCGCCATCTTGTGTTGTTTTCTTGTTAAAATGATGTTAACGCAATAATTTTGTAAGAATTTGAGGTACAGTCATCAAACCCAAAGGTTTGATGCATCTTATCAACGGCTAGGTCAAGTTCGAACATGGATGACCTTGATGCATTTTTCAAGGTCACAGCAGCAATTATGCTAAAATGATATTAGGGAAATGACTCACTGAGGGATGCGTGGATTGGTCCAAAAATAAAATTGACATAAGATCTTTGAATGCATTGTTTTCTGGGTGGCTTGGATTGGACTGTTATGTCTTCTGCAGAATACAAGTGGGGCCACCTTGTGTCTTTTTCTTGCTTTCCCACCTTGCAATACCCCACCATTGCCACTTCACAGCACTTTGAGCATAATAAGTTGAAAACCAATGGGCAGATTTCTTTCATATCATGTATAGACATGGATTACGGAATGAGATATATTTCAATTTGGATCAAGACCTCTCCTATGAGAGTGACCTTTACCTTGAATATGCCCATACTTATAAGAAACCATGGTGGCTTGCCTAGTGTCAGTCTCTGCATCTGAATTCAAGATGGGATCCCATTCTTCGAGGCTGAGGGGAGGGGGGGGGTTAATTGTCTGGGGATACTTTGGCACCTGCGGTGTCGAGAAATATCTAGTTACCTGATGCTTACTACAGGTTAATCATGAATATTGGAACAAAAGCACTGACAGGTCATGGAAGTATTATTAAAACATACCTTCTCATCAATAACAGCTGACAAGAATGAACTTGATTCTAATGGAGATCCAAGCTGGACTTTCTTCAGGTTGTTAACAAGCCCTTCTTTGATCTGCGGCCATTTTGACTTTGGAACATACATTCTGGAGCAGGCTGAACATTTCTGACCACTGAACTCAAAACTGGACCTGATGGTTCCGTTAATGACAGACTCAATGTCTGCAGTGTTGTGTACAAAATGATAATTCTTGCCTCCACATTCTGAAAGAAAACGTTGGGGAAGTCGAGAATAAGTTAGCAACATATGTTCATAAACATAACTGATCTCTGAGCTGATATTTTTTCATGTAATAAAGTGGTTATTGATATTTCAAAACAACAGGGAATAAAAGTATTTTTGATGATTACACTGCCCTTATAGCCATGTTGGTTCAAAATATATCTGCCATGAAATAAATTCAATGTTTCTGTTAAATTAGACTGTTATTGCACCTGTTATCTTCAAAAGTGAACTTTATAAACATAATTCTTGTATTTGACATATATTCCACATAGTATCAGAGATTTGAGAGTATACCAATATTTTTTTGCAATGTCCACAGTGTACAAGCACACACATAAACTTGCAGAATGAAAAAAAAATCCTGCAAAAAGTCACAGTTAACATCAATTACTGACCTCCTATAAGTCTAGGATATGTCCTGTATTTCTCAATGTTCTGTCCTACCAGTTTCCACAGTAGCTGGAAAGTTCTGGAAATATGATGAGAATGCTGTTAGAACTATACATGAATATACCAAACACTGTATGTTCTATATTGATGAACTGCAAATCTGACAGGCATTTCTCAATTACTGAAATGACAGAATCATTGCCATAACTGGTCTGCCTAATTTATATTCATCTTTTATTATGAAATTTTTTACCTTCTATTTAAGGGATAGTAATAATATGTAAAATAATATGCAAGTCTTACATTGTATATATATATATATATATATATATATATATATATATATATATATATATATATATATATATATAAATATATATATATATATATATATATATATATATATATATATATATATATATCAGCATAGGGGTATCTATGACAATCTACTGAGCTTAGCTGTTTAGCATTATAACCTCTGATCTTCAGTTTGCTTGACATTTATCACTAAAATTATAAAACAGTGAGCTTTCAGAAAATAATGAAACTATGAGGCTTGTCAAGGCAGACATATAGTATTGTGACAAATGTATTTTTACAGCCACTGTTGACAGGAATACAGGGTTCCCATTCAAACCTTAGTACAAAACTGAGGACCTTTATGACGCTCCATTTCTCCCCGCTCAATTAACAAAGTAAAACAAGGTGATTTGAGAAAGTCATTTGTATGACCAGACTTCAGGAATTTAAAAGAAACAATAGATTCCACCGTGAACTCCAAATTTTCCATCTTCATATAAATTTATTCAGCATTTACAAGTGATGTAATTGAAAAACAGAACTGCAAAAAAATGCAATATCTCAAGGTATTTTATGACACCCTGGGATTTTTTTCTAAAAATTTAAAGACTATATTGGATTTTAAGGACCCATAAAAACCTTGAATAGGTCCTACCTGACACTGCCTGTGAAGTTGATACCAGCAAGGTGTGGGGACTGAGTTATGACATCACCGAACAAAGGCCCATCTGCCGGTACAAAGTTAATGACACCAGGGGGCAGGCCTGCCTCTCTCATCAGCTTATACACGATGTAGTTAGACAACATGGCAGTGTCTGATGGTTTCCACAAAACGACGTTACCCTGTAATGAATGTAAAGCAGTATCATTATCATCTGGCCATGAAAACATGACACATTCTAACTGAAGCCATAGGGCCAACTTGGAGCCACAACACTGGTCATGCTGAAAACTTCCCTGCAAAGTCCATCCAGAAAATCTATACCGTTATGATATTGTTGTAAACAGCCAGTAATGTTAATATCAAGGTATTAGTGCAGAAAACATTTATATACAAAGTATAAATCCCATAGCTTTGGTGACCACCAGCAATAGGCTGACCTCTATCACCACTGGACATTATCAATTGGTCAGGAGAACAAAATTTTGTACCATAAACAGCCCTGTGCATCATCTCATCTGATTAATAGGACTAAATGATGGCTAATATTTGTAATAATTAAATAGCTTACATGCTATATATAGCAAAATTAGGTATGAAATTAACAGCAAACACAATTTTCAAGTTTGCTGGCTTGAATTGTGTGAAAGCACACATTTCCTCATTACAGAGCCTAAGTTATGTGAAAAAAGTTTACTATCTATTATGGCACCTGCCAGGTCAATCATCAGATCATTTGCTCTTACCTGACCTATTATGGTTTATAACTGTTCATCAGCACATCAATAGTATTAAAAGGAATAGCTATCTTTGGTGTGCACATCATAGGAGAGATCTCAGGAATTCTAAGACACTACAAAAACAAGGGACCAATGATTCACGGCACTCAGCTGATTGTGATTTGACTATAAATGTTTCTCAGCTGTGATACTATATCGAGTCGATAAAGCTTAATAATATCATGGACATGTTGGGCTATTATAAAGGAATGTAATGTAATATGTGAGTAAATGATAAATAAAATTACCTGACTGATGGATTAATAGAGTCAAATATAGTGGTTTATTTTTTATTTATTTAGGAGGGGTTGAAAATTGTGATATATTTGAGCAAATATGAATGCAATGACAGCAGTAATAAGCAGTAGTAGAATGATGATAAGGCTATTTGTTGAAGGATCTAAAGTGTATGGTAGTCTGCAAGCTTTCAATTTGACAGATATGATGTTATGATTAACTATGCTGATGAATTGATTTATGAATTTGTGACTGTATGACACAATATCTCTTTAGTCTTGACAAGGTACATTATTGTGATGCCCACTATGTCTACATATTACACAATATTGACATAATTTCTGGCATGTACATAGGTACCTATGGACGAATAAATATACAAAATATTAAGGTATGAATATATCTGATTCATCTTGTTCTTGCTTGCTGTGGCTGACTTTGGGATGGGGTTTGGAGAAGGGAAAAGTGAGGGCAGCACGAAGGTGGATGTAGAAATATTCTATTGTAATGCTTTTCATTTACATAAGAATATGAAAAGCAAAGAGGAAAGGGGCCCTCCTACTTAGTTATAGTAAAGTTCTAAATATATGATTGCAAACTAATACTCTGACAAGACTGTCATGAAGAAAAACAGTAAAATTTTGAGATACTGTGATGCATATGAAAATTTACAGATGGACAGGCAAGTGGACAGAATGGACTAATACCTTTATTTCACTTTCAAGGGAATAATGCATTTAAGTTTATATATAATCCTATTTTTTTTAAGCATATCCACTTTTTTCATTAAGAAGTTTTTATCTGAATCATTTTTTTATTTACAGGTTTTATAAATTTTTAATAAAAAAACCTGAAAATATAAGTTAAAATATTAGAATTGTTGCAAAAGTTGCAATCATCATATATCCAGAGTGTAGCTCATATTGGGTCATATTATGCTTACACATATATTTTATTATTTTAAAATCATAAATGTTTAAACTGAATTTAAAAGAAAATAATGCCACAACATGGCATCTACAAGAATATTCTTTGAATCACTATTAAAAAGTTTTGCACATTGGAGTTTTCAGTACATGCTTAATTTTATTCACCAAAATAAAATAAAAGTAAATTTGATAAAATAAAACATCTTTTCAAATAAAGTATACACACTGTTGGTTGAATGAGGGACAAACAATATCATTGTGCTAATTACTATCCCAGTTTTAATTTATTACTGGAATTAATAGTCAATTTTACACCTGGTGAAGTTTTTACTCTTCTGAAGTAAGGAATTACTTATCTCATGAACATCCACACTTTCATAGCAATACACCACTTTGTGGACACATTTAAATGCACACTTTAGCCATTGTAACCCTGGTGGTACAATACAAAATCTAAAATGTAGCATGTCCAAGAATAAAATAAAATACAGAAAATTATAACATTCATCAAGTTTATGCGCCAGCTGGTGGGAGGGGGGGGGGGGTGCAGGGCAGAGGGGAAGCCTGCTAGTAGTAGCCAAGCTGGGCCAAGGCAAGCTGCCTGGGGTGGGTTACATAATGCAAGTGAAGGCTGTACTACTAGGTGGGCTGAATGTAAACAACACTTGACATGGATAAAAGCTATTCTTTCCAATCAATTTCTTTGAAATTTCAGATTTTCAAAGATTAAATCCTTATGTATATATGCTGTGAAAATTAAATCAACAGTGCCAAAGTTGGACAAAATTTAAGGTATTGATTTTTTATTTATGCTAATAACTTGAAAAATTTGCAAAATTCAGATCCAATTTTGGGTAAACAATTGAATCTTGATTAAATAAAGTTATATTCCTGAAAAAAAGTCTCTAGGTTCAGCAATTCTCATGTTAGGTGAGTAAATATATTTCCTGATTTTTCAAAAAATTGCATTATGTTTTGGCCCATAACTTCAAAATAATACCCAATACTGACCTTATTTCTGGTATGTTCATAGAAAATGTATGAAAGAATGTGAATACTAAATACGATCAAAAACAGATCAGTGGTTTTGATATTAGGCAGCCTTGAAGTGTAACAATGGCTTTTTTTATGGAAAACGGAGTTTTTTTCCTTAATATCTCGAAGGAACGAAGTCCTCATGACCCAATTTTTGGTATGGTAGGAGATTTTGGGGACATCTAAAATTATGCCAACAGCTTGGGGAGCATAGAGATGTGCACTGAATGACCTACAGTCATCAAAGTGGACTGCTTGACAATGTAAGGGAATACAACAAGAGCCTCCAAAAAAATTCATTAACTAGCCTAATTTTGCAGCTTTTATTTTCAAATTTCAGATTTTAACAGATTAAAATTAACTTATGTATACATGGTGTGAAAATTAAACCCACAGTACTTACAGGAAAAAAACATGCCGTGGCCAAAGTTGGGCAAAATTTTATATTTTTGCCAATATTTAAAAAAATTTAACAGATTTTGATCTAATTTTTGGTATACAATTAAATTTTGATTAATTAAAGTTGTATTACTTGATATAAGTCCCTACCTTTAACACTTTTGGTCTTAAGTGATCAAATATCTTCCTGATTTTTTTACAAAGTCCATTATGTTTGGGCCCATAACTTTTTTAAATTAAATAATACTGACTTAATATCTGGCATGTACATAGCAGAGTTTGCGAAAACTTGCAGTTGGCAGCAGGACAGTAGGTCCTGCTGCAGAGGGCTTATAGCCGGTCCTGCCAGATTTCTGCAGGACCTGCCACGAAGTATATTATTGGATATATTTTAATGCCCAATTATATTTTTCTATGATTAAAAATTATCATTAACAACTTGTGTCAAGAGAATTATTCATATAATACTGAGAAGTATAAATACAAATTAACATCTCTAATATATTCAAAGGGGAAATGTTGTATGGACATTAAAAAAAATGAAATTTTATTTGCTCAAGGGATCTATGGGTACATGATGAAAATGCCTGGGTATTTAATTTATAATGGATAGTCATTGAGTGTCAATACAAAAAATAAGGCTTGTATCAGTTAAATCTTTTATTGCATTTCCGATCGGTTTAAACTTAAAATGTTGTTTTGTAACCATGACGTTTTGTACAATCAAATTCGCCCCCTGATGTCCTGATCGCAACGCACGCAGCACACATGTTGATTTAGGAACGACCTCTGGCGGGACAGTGGGGCACTATATTCTAAGACACACCGCGCACGTGCACGTCGTGTGAAATTTCTCATGCAGATAGTTCCCAACTGAGGGTCCGTTCATAAATTTTTTTGACACACAAGTATACAAAACTGGCGAGTTATGGTTGATTATCTCATTTCAACTTAAAAATAATTTAGGCTCCTGTCCCAGTTGACAAGAAGTCGCGAAAACGTCTGGGGCGAAACGGCACGTTTGACGCTGCGAATTGGCAATTTGCGAAATGTCTGAGAACCAAATTATCCAATAATAGCGTGTGTTGTTTAGACTGACGGACTGAATGGCTCATTAGTAACTCTTATGGCAATTTTGATTGGCTGCGATTTTATCTTTTTAAGGAAATTAAATGCACAGGCGAATCACGGCAATCTGTATTCTGCCTTCGCTTTGCCATCAAATTTATGACAACAAATGCACATAGAGCAGTCTACGCAGTGACAGTAAAGCAAATTAAGGAAAGTTGGTCTCCAATTCGAATAAAATGTAATGCTGGGAAACAGACGGACACCAGGTCCGGCTGGATTAGAGATTTTATCGGACCCGCCCGTTTTCAGCCGGTCAGGTCCGCAGGAACGACAGATTTCGCATACTCTGACATAGGAATTATTTAGAGGAATATTTATGGTAAATATGAAGAAAACCAGGTGAGTGGTTTTGATATTAGGCAGTCCTGAAGTGTGAAAATAGAATTCTAATAAAAAATTGAGGTTTTTCCTTAATATCTCGAAGGAACAAAGTCCTATTGACCCAATTTTCGGCATGGTAGAAGATTTTGGGGACATCTAACTGTATGCCGAATTTCAGATTTGTAGGGCCAACGGTGTCGAAACGTGCCAGTCTTACGGACAGACATCCAGACAGACAGCGGACATTGGACCACGACTATAGCTCAGATGACTTATAGTCAGCTGAGCTAATTAATCCTCTGAACGTCAATCATATTTGGAACTTTCTGATTTAAATGGAAATTTTAATTCTTACTGACACAGGCTTTGCCGATTTGTTTTCCAAATTCACCAAGGCTACTAAACTGATTAGATTTTTATTACAAAACAGTAATTGCCATATCATAATACTTAGTGTTCATCTGGCACCTGAGCCACATATAATTATTGCAGTTTTCACTACAAGTTGTAACAGCCTTTTCACTCATCATAGAATGTTGGTCCCACAGGTGATCCAATACTTACAGGGTAAAAATTCTTCAGTTAAAAAGTTTAGAAGGCAATGCCAAGCCCAATCAGATTTTAACAAACTCAAAACTAGTCAAGAAATTAAGGAGAGGAGACTATTTTTTAATTTTTTAAAAGTTTGCATAAATTTGCATAACTAATCAATTTTAATATTTCAGGAACAAGTTCAGGAGGGCACTCCTTACCCTTTCTGGTAAAACAAGCAGGATCACAATTGGTCGAGAAATAAAGGAGAAGCATTGTTTGTGAATTGTGGACAGATTCTGGACAGACAGACGGACACCAGACGCTGCACCACCATGGGTGGGTGAGCTGAAAAATGCCAGATATTGCTAATGCAGCTGCTCGTGTAGATGGAGAAGAAAAATGACTGGCTGGTGCAGCAGGAAGCTCGTTTTTGCAGGCAATTGTGATTCAGCTGGACATTCAGCACGTATGAAACTGACAGCCCACACTTTGTTAGCTTACACATGCTATGGCATCTCTTCAATTAATATTATCTTTAAATAAATATGAGACTACAATTGTTTTGTACCATAATGTACAATGAATGCAAGGAAACTTGCAAAAATTTGACATTTATCAATGACTAAAGACCCTACTCACGTTTCCTTTGTATCATCTGCTACAAAGCAGTTGATTCAAGATCAAATTCTAATGCAAACCGTGCTGAATGCAGCAATTTCTGATGTCTTTTCATGTTTCTGTAATATGTTTTAACACAGCATAATAATTATAATAAATTATAACTATCCGGATGATGGGCAATTAAAAACACTATATCAAGTGCCCACACTGCTTGTACTGAAGGAATCGGCTGGATAGGCTGGACGCTAGGGGGCACTAAATGTTTGCCTGCATTTTTCAAGCAGGCAGTCATTTACTGCCTCCAAACACGAGAGTATCAGTATTAGGGATATCCCATATTGATGACTTACCATCATAGCTGGAGCTGAGGGAAGGTTTCCTCCAATCGCAGTGAAGTTGAAAGGTGTGATGGCAGCCCAGAAACCCTGTTATGAGAAAATGTACAGTAAAATGTGTGTTGCCCCTGTGTAACAACTTCAGTTTCTTTACAACCTGTGAATAAAACCACTATTTGAACTCTGTATAATAATTGTTCAAAGTATACAATTATCAAGCAGATCACTCTAGCTATGGGTATCTTCAACCATTACCCTTTAAGATGCCTGTCCAAACCAATTTACATATTTAAAGGTAAAGCCATAGTTGTCCACAAACTGGTATATTATTTTGTGCTGCTATTTACATTTCAAATCTGAGACACTGCTGTAGGAACATGATCATCGTTTTTATGGTAATGCTGCTTTAACTTCTCGGAAGTATCAACTGTCCAGATTTTTCAGCGATTTTAAATATCTGTTGTTTTTAGTAAACAAAAGCCTGAATCATACTTTAGTTCACAGCAGTGAAAATAACTGTGCCATCAAAACTGTCCAATTTTCCCAACATTTCTTGCAAATTTATGAAATGTATGAAATAAACATATTTACTTTGTGATACTGTGCCTGTATTAACATATCTAAATATAGCTGTTAAAATTATGGGGTCATTTCACAAGGTCATACCTGTTTATTCAATTTTTCCAGGAGAATTGTGTGTGACATAAGAAATGTCACATGTGCAAAAACCATAGTGACATCATCACTATGTAACACCTAAGGTGTGTGGTTTAAGACCATAAGCTTAGGCTCATATTAATTGGAAAATATGATGCAATGCCAATTAAAAGTCATATTCTGTTCTGAATTCATTATCTGGAATTCATTCAAGGAGAATATAATGTTATTGCTAGATAATCACCACATTTGTCTGAATTGTCAATGGACACAAAAAAGGTATAAATCTAAGTGGTTTACAAAAAATATTGTGAAAAACAGGTGTACAGGTTATATAGTCAATGTTTTTCATCAATTATACGGAATAAGGGTATACACCAAATCATCCAGTATAAACATATAATTTCACCTATTGAACTTACAAATGGTGCTGAGATGCAGAAATAGTATTATCATAATAATGAGACATGTTTGAGTTGCCACTTTCCACCTCTAGCAGCCATCATTTAAAGTATCATCAAGTTAAAATATGAACATTATTTACAAAGATCACTATACAGATCACTCACCTCCACTGGCCTGAGCCTCATGCTGTTGTGTTCAGTCTCTGTGCTGATTGGTTGATAATTTCCCAATTTCTGTAAAATAAAACAGTGATCATACACAGTGCTGCAACCTCTGGTACAGCCACACTTAAAAAAAGATGACAAGCATCTGGCACACTGTTTTTATTTATTCTAGAACAAAGCATCTCAAATGCAAGTTGCAACCTAACCATCCTGGATGTATTAAAGACACCACAAATTAACTATACACATATATAAAATCATATAAATTAAAGTCAAAACACATGTATATTACTCAATTTAAGTGCCTTTTATGAAGTGACAGGCAAAAACATTGCCTACAAATAAAGGTATGGGGGCAATATAATAAAGTTTCTTTTTTTTCTGAAGAAAAATAAGGATAATTCTTCTTTCAAGGCAGATAAGAATTACCATTCCAAAAGCTGCATTGAAACGGAAGAAATCAGCCAACTCTGCAATCACGTCAATCTCAGCTTGGATGATCGTCTTACCCTGAAAATTACAAATATTTTCCTTTGAATTTTTCAGATAAATAAGGAATATATACATTGATAATTACTCACTCCTAACTGTTCACAAAAATGTAATATTCATCAATTATTTACATCAGGCAATCCATGTGTGTATAACATCTACTAAGGAATTTATATTATAGAGTACACTTAATGGATTAACTTAAGTCGAATGAATTGTCCAGTAGGTTAAAGTATAGACATATATACCTTAACACTTCTTGTATACACTGCCTAGTATCAGTACTTTATATCAACAATAACTTCTGTTTTCCATGACTGAGATGTCACTTGCTTTTATAGAGGCCCATCTACAAGTAGCTGTCACTAATGTTAATGATTAACAGGTTGATTGAGACAGCTATCTTCACAATCAGGTTAAATAACCAAGTTCTAAAACTTCACCTATTGCTGAGACAATTTGAAGAAGATAAGTAATATATTTTTACCTGTCCATGCATGGTTGAGGCCATGAGGTCCATGCGGTACTTTCCTGCCACTAGATCGGCTGCTTTCAGGAACACGCTCATGCGGTCCTCAATAGGGCGAGCCTGCCACTCTGTAAATGCCTGGAGACTCACGTCAATAGCTTTCTGTAGTAGGGTCTGTCAAAAACCAAATGCCAAAATAAAATACAAAATTTTCAATTGAGTAAGCAAGATTTTATCAAAATTCTGAAAAGTATAGTTAGATGATCTGAATAGATGCACTAATTACCTGCAAAAAGTACAGGTTTGCAAAGGTCAGATATAAAAATTTTTGCTCTATAACAGAACAGTTTTTATCTGTAATATTCTGTTGACAAGGTATCTCTGATATATTTCAGGAGTCACATTTTCTGATTGGTTTAAAAGCAATAAAGTGTCACCAATTAGAGGATGTAAGACAAGTAAGCATTGAAAAGAATGATGTTACAAATAAACCAAACTAATAAACTAAATCAGGTAATCCCTAATTCTTATAACTCTTAAATAAAAAAAAAAAAAATTTTTAAAAAGTCTTACAGTCGATAGATTTTGTGTATTGCTAATAATCAGTGACTTTTTAACAGCTTACCAGCGACTGTTATGTAGGTATATATAAATTTCTACAAATTTAATTTGATCTATCGTGTGAAATAATATTTTAGAGGTTATAAAAATTTATAGGCATCCTTTACACTGCCAGCATGTAACAAGTTACTGGTATGTAGGACTACTATGCTCCAAAAGCAGCAGTTACGCTATGCTCAACTATTCGCTTCACTACCCGCTGCAATAAACTGCAGTTGCCAGTCAGGTTTGGCCACCAGGCGGTGCTGTCATTGTGGAATAATATTTAACCAATCACATTTCAGGTATCATCAGCACAATCAGATGTTTTTTGAGATGCCAGTCACTTTGCACTGCAGTGAAAAGTGCTTGATAGCACAGACTTTTTTCACCTCCCGTTGGAATACACATGATGCAAATACAACTTTCAAAACAGTCTCTATACTGACTTGCTGGTGTGACCCGAGGTCAGTTATCCCCAACTCTCTGCATATTTCCTTTTTTGTAGTGCTACACAAGGTTGCCACGGGTGCAGCCTTTTTTTGTTTACACACAAAGCAAATCAAGATTTCTTCTACCAGTTCTGCAGATTTGTTTAAACGCAGAGCCAATCAAATTTTAGTTTATCTAGCGCAAACTGAGTGGGTGTTTGGCACCTTACCAAACCTGAAGAATCTTGCTATTTCTCAAGTTGCATGTGAGTGGAAGGTCACAGGAGGTCACACGCTGTGTTCAGAGCTTAGTGCATTAAACTACATGCATTTAAGATTCTTCAAGCGTAATTAAAGGGACATAATCATGATCAATATTATGCCTATTCTTTCACATTATCAGTTCAGTTTTGCTTTATACAAAGGTTTCCCAGCAGAAGCATCCCAGCACACAGTCTCATTTCCTCGCATATGGTTGTTTAACACCTTGTTATGACTGTGCAAGTTGGTAAACACAGCTCAGATGTGTCTGTTTACCATAACATGAACAAGGCTGCATGACCGGGGGTCCAATAAAGAGGGGCAACACGCAGCGTTTCAGGCAACAGGAACATGTATTATATTTTTTTGGCCAAGTCAGTCAGGGCATCTTCTGATCGACTGACCCCTGCTGTGGCTCCGCGCTGCAAACAGCCCCACTTACTGTGTTTATGTTGACACCTGTGGGCATGCCGAGTCCACTGTTTTTAACACTCTTTTACAAGAGAAAGCAAACTATTTAAAGGCAATATTTCAGCAGGTAAAGGGAAGAAGCTATTTTTCAAGTTAACTCAACATGCTTTATAAGGAATTGGGCCCCTTTAAAGAGATTATACTGATGGAGCAATCACTGATGACCAAACTATATGGACTGTCATTACTGATAGGAAAACGGAACATGGTCTGAGTATCAACATTATTCTATTGTGTAAATGCCTGGGTGTAAAGCATTTGTTTCAGTTAACATAATAACTTAAGGAAGAATGGAAAATTAATTAACCAAACACCCAAACAAAAACACTGATCAAAGACACAGTAAATGTAGGAATGTAGGGCACATACCTTATCTGCATAATGGAATTTGGCCAGAGGTCTCGTGTGGTCAAATGGCTGTAACAAATAAAGTACAATGTTAATTATATCCTTTATGTCTCCCATGATATGTCTCACTCCCACAACATTCCTCGTTTAGTAATTACCTTTTGAAAGATAATCAAAGATAGATAACACTGCCAAAGATAACCTGAACATCAAAAGATAAAACATACATATTTGTGTAAACACAATATAGTTCTAATGTTGTGTTAATGTTCATGAAACACAACACATCTGTGACATTGTAATTTATTTGACTGGGGACAAATTCTCATAGATCTATCTCTTTGCCCTGGACATCCAAGATAATTTACACTTACACTGTGTGGAAAAAAAAAAATTTTTTTAAATCTACTGATGGTATTTCCTGTTTAATAATTAAACAATTGAAACAGATACAACCTTCAGGTCAACTTTGCATCTAATGATCCCTGTATCATTCAAAGTCAATAAATTAAATCTTAATTAAATATCTGTGAACTATGTAACACAACAACAGAATGAAAAAACACTATGAGAAACTAAGTTTGCTTCTGCAATTGCATATACGCAAACACACATAACAACTGTTGTAAATCAAGCCATAACATCTATGGACCCCTTACACACAATTTGTTCATCTGTGCAGATTATCAGAAAAGCACTGCTGATCAAGTCTATTCAAGCTAAAGTTGCTGATAGTCCAGTTTCTAGCCAAAAGAGCAGTTGACACTACACGTTACCTACCCTGACTTGTTGGTGGACATCATTTGTTCGTATTTCTTCATCACCAATGACGATGGGTATGTCATGTACTTTACTGTCATAATCTTTCAGTGCTGCCTCAAGGTCTGTCCTCAGCTTTGTACCTTTCTCGTAGTCACTGATAGGTTCATTCACAGCTGGCTGTCCACTTGCTAAGGACCGCACACTCTGAGCACATCTGCATAAATATAAACAAAAATGAATGTATCATTAAACAACACTCATTGAGTTCTGCTGAAATGAATACTCATGTCAGAGTGATTCTAAACGTTTATTCAAGTCCAATATCAGGGCTTAATACTCACATGGGCTTGTTTGTATTCTGAGACATCTAAGCTGTAAATAATGTAGTTTTTTTTTATATGTTTTGGGTTTTTTTGCTAGCTGAAAAGTATACATCTGAAGAATTTTATTTCAGTTTTGGACTGTGTGACAATGTCTGACACAGCAGTAGCACACATTTCCGCTCATTTTATATGCTGGTTTTAACCAGGCCAAGTGACTACTGCACCTGCAGACCTTGGCTGTTTGACTGTCAGATTGCTGGGTCAGATTTACTGAAGGACTGCTGAAGGATGCACCTGATTGTGAGTGAAACACGGCCATTGTGCGCAGCCTTCCCATTAAGCCTGCAGAGCACTCATCATGGGCAAGGGCCTACCATGAAAAATCTCGTGTGCTTTACCCCTAGACCTCAGAAGCCAGTGTTAATTGTGAAGCTATTAATCATTCCTGTATAGTACTATAATGGTATATAATTTGGTTCTTACCAATTTTGAGATCAACATCTGTTTGAAGACAACTTCTACTAAAAGGGGTTTGTAATTCAAACAATGGAATCTACCTCAAAAACAATGCTCTAATTGTGCAAATTAACCTTCAGTGAGGCCAGTTAAGCAAGAAGTCAGGAAACTCATTCATTTTATTCAGTATTCACTTGCAAACTCTTTGTAAAACCTTTGCATGACAACACATTTTTAAGTTAATCTGTTTGTATAATCCTGCAACAATTATCAGAGCTCTGCGATTATCACTGATTATCATTAAATCAAATCAATGTTTTGAAAATCTTCTATTCTTGATTATCTGTTTTCATCAAGAGTTCAGAGGAATAAATTATGAGCAATTTAGACAACAAATTACTCACAGTGTTGAGAAGAAAATATGCAGACCTCTACTTGAGCAAGAGACTTCAGTCTTGTTCACTGTATCATACATGAGCCACAATGAAACCCTACTGTTTTCAATGCGACTCAGAGTGGTTTCTCTGGCCACACAAGAACTTATTCCTGATTCACTTAACAACACACAAACTTGTTACAATTTATACAGTGTTTCTGCTTTGAAAAAGAGGTCTATGTCTGTTTTGTTGAGAAAGGCAAAAAGGGGAGAGGGTTGGTGGGCCTGGTAAGGAATTTTTTAAAGAAACGACCATTTGAAATTTCTACTGATTTTTTTTTTGTATGCACCATTACATTTGACATGAGGCAAGCCTGGCAAAACCCAATGCTTTAAATAAACAATTGCCCTTGACAGTATAAACTGACAGATTCTTCAATATAGCCCTGTAAAAGACAAGTTGCAAAACCCGCAGTTCAAAGCCATCCATCACTCAAACTCATGGCCAATTGTCAATTAACAACATACAGAATTTGACATTTTGATTTAACAGAAATCTGGTTTAATAAAAATACCATAGATGCATTATATATATATTATTTAATATTTCTAAGCCTTTCCCTGTAAATAATGTGACAGTCTGACCCCATGTAGTAAAGTGCTGACAGGAACATTTAAATTTCCTAATATGATATGTTACAGATACCTTTTAAAATGTGACAGTCTCAGTACATCAATGAACAATTCTATCTAGGAATATAAGCACGGGCAAGCACATGGTAGCTTTAGAGGATTGGACCAGCTTTAGAGGTTTACCAGCCAACTAGGGGTCTCAGAAGCCCGATATATAAAGACAAAAAGTGTTATATATATATATCACTTTATCAGAACAGCACTTAAATGTATGTAAACATGTATATATATTTAATTCAATCAAATTTATGTAACACAGAATGAAGATCTATCAGCCTAGGTAAGTTCATGAGTTATAGAGCAGGGAGGGTTTGTTGATGGGGAGCACATCGCCCAGTTAAAGTACTGTCTGAGCACTGATGGGTTTGAAAGTGGGGTATGCAGTGTTGAAAAATTATGCCTGGCCCACCAGGCTGAACACAACCTCCAACACCAAAAACATTGATTATAAATAGATCTATTTAAAAGGGCTGAGATTGTGAGAAATGATAAATGGGGTTCATGTGGGTTAATCACCAACAGAAACCAGTGACATAGCCAGGAAAAGGCACCAGGTAAATGACCCATGACAGAACAATGGACCAGAACGCTGACACAATGCCCTGGATGAAAACCTCTCAAGATCACAGGTCAAATACCTTTGGCAACTCACAGAAAACCAAGTTCTTCAAATCCTTCAGTGCAGTTGTTTTTGCTGGGAAAATCCCACTTACAAAAAATTTGTGGGTTTATTTTACACTCAATACCACTTCCTGACTTGAATTTGTATAAATCCCAGAACCCATTTTTTTAAAATCTGTGTAAAAAATTTCAATGCAAAAAGGGTATTACAATGATAGGAAATATTATGTTAAAAAAGTTAAGTAAAAGAACTTCAATATGTATAAAAATTATAGTATTTAACCTACCTTTTTCCATTTTCAGAAAGAGCTAAATAAACTTAAGAAGATGGTTTACTCCAGAACATAATGCTCAAAAGAAATTTTGTTTCAGCTGGCCAAAAGCCTTAAGCAAAAACTACTCATCCCCTCCCTTACTGCTATTTACCTTAGGCTTTTCAAGCAAAAGCAAAAACCTGTCAACCCTGTAATAAACAATAGGGTAGAAATAAAGTAGAATAAAATTAAGTGATCATGCATGCCAGCTATGGTCAACATTTTTCTAGTTGACTAAACAAAAATCGCTCATTCACAAGGATTATTCTGGTCCTTATTTCTGCAACTTCAGTCCTTTCCTGATTTTATTTACCTTAAATTCACCCATTATCTGTTGAACAGCTTGAAAATAATGGTCCCTATGCAAAGGAAAGTTCAACCTTTTAAAAGACTGAATATTATTACCTGGTCTACTACAGCTATATTACAATATACAGGGATGTTTCAGTGGTTTTGTTCACAAGCAGTGGTGAGATAGAGACCCGAGTTCACAAAGTCATGCAAAACCTAGGAGAGATATGTTGTGAAGGTCATAGCATGGTGATGATGTAGAATACACTGGTATATGCATGCATATATTTATGTATGTTCATGACAGTAAAAAAAATCATAAATCACTAATCTTTGCTGCAAGCAGGGCTCCCAGCAGGCTCCTGAAGAAAAACAAGAATTTTATAGGAGCTATCAAGCACTAAATACTGGAATTTATAGGAATATTCAGCCAGAAACGTATACAAGAATATAGCAGTTAAAATCACTGTGCCATCATGTTTTACTTGGTTGGTTATATGCAAGACTGCAAAATTTAAATGTACAGCTCTACAAAAGAGCTAATTGTATTCAATATTACCAGTATTATTGGAAACAATTGGAAACTGAAAAAAATACAGGACATTATGAAATAAATGCTGGAAAATATAGGGAATTATAAGTTACAAATTTTTCATAAGAAAATACCAGTACAGTTATTGGAAATATAGCAGTAAGACCTGAACAGGTAAAATTGAAAGTGAACTTGTTAAAATTTAAATGGATTATCAATCATAAGATCAATTTTTATTCAGGACAATATATTATTGTACATGTTTAATGTGAAAATATAACAATTCAAGGTTAATGTCTATCTTGTGTTTGTATAATGTCAATGGCATGCCCTGATTAACATCTACATGTAGTATTATTTATATAAACTAGCTCTAATAATAGCAGTAGTCTTGTGTAACAGGGCCATATTGGCCAATCTTAATGCTGAATCATGCGAATAGACTAGCAAGGCGTAATAATCATCAAAGATGGCAACTCTATCACTGTTATCTGTTATCATATCTGACACCTCATGACTGTATATATATTTGCTCATACTACTATCTATCATACCCTTGAGTAAGTATGTCAATTCACCTTATTCTAGTGACCCCCTGACCTCACACAGATTGTTACAATGATACACACAGCAGATGAACTGACAACTTCTATTCTTGACTTGATTTACTGGCAGCTTACCAATGACTGCAGGTTGCAGCAACAAGAAGGCTGGGTCGAGAATACCAGTTTAATGTCAGTAAACAGTTAACATCCACTGATCCAGAGGCTAAAAAAAATACATGTTTATGTATCTACACAGATGTTATGCGGTGTAAAAAACCTTACATACAGTTTGAGGTAAATAAACACAGAGGCTTCAGGGACATTATAACAATTCTTCCACTCTGGATTTAATGGGGAAAAGTATTAAATCTTACAAAAAAAGGATCAAATTGTCTGAAAAATGTATTCACATAAACCAATGCCAAACTGCACATTTTTTGTACAATTTTACTGCACGTTATACTTTAGGTTCAGGTATGTATTAATTTGCAGTTAAGTGGCAAGCTACAGCATGACTCCAGACGCCTCAGTATTCAATATATATCTAATGTTTCTGTCAAACACTGGCAAATACACAGAAAGAAATAAAATGTCCCTTTAATGAAATAGTAACAATGTTGACTTTGTTCAGGGATTAAATTAATGTTCAGGAAAAATAGTGTCTTCTTTTTTTAAATAAATTTGTAGCTTCCAAAACATTGCCTTGAAACTGTTGGCCTTCTCCTGTATACAATTGTTAACAACAGTGATACGGGCAGGATCACAGGTGTTGGCATAAACACAGCGTGGGGTCTCCGTGCATCATCTGGGCCACAACACCTGTCAATCATAAGATGCCCTGACTGACTTGACCCCAAAATGTAAGACATACAAATACTCCTGACTGATGTCCCCTTAACATTTCTAATTATTGTGACAATTGATCTGACTTATCAAATAAATACTGGAGCATCTAGACACCTATGGTTAACACTTAAGTGTTTAAGTACATCTATCAAACTTTTTAACTTTTAAGGAATGCAAACCTTTACCATGTGGGGGTTCTTATATTGCAGCATGATCCAAAAGCTGTGTTTACATTCACTTACTTGGCTCATATTCCCAGTTTCATAAGCCCAGTTGCATCAGTGACTGTACTGTGGACATTTGTGAATATTTGTTGTTGATGTTTTTATAATATGGATCACCTGCCGGATCCACATCAAAATCATATAGATTCTTCAATGGCCCATTCTCAAAATTACATGAAAATTTTATGAGATTCAGCTCATGTAATCTTACCTCAGTTATGTTGTGAACAAACATGCACACAAACAGGGATGAATGTTTACCCTCCTGGTCAGTAAAACTGGAGCATCTATGGAAAACACTAAAGACTCCAGTACATCACCATGGCTTTAAGGACAGTCATCACGGGAGATGGGTTCATGAGGTTAACTGATTTTATAAGCATGGTTCATCTCTATCAGAACACATGGTCTGTTATAGCACTCAGGGCACTGGCCTGACATCATGAACTTTAAAATCTGATTCATGCTGGGGAATATGCTAATGTCACAGATTATCTAATAAACAACTATTTTTTATGATACCTCATGCCTGAGGTAAAAATATGTACACAAAGTGTTGGGGATGGTACACAGGCACCAATAATTTTCTCTTCTGACTGTATGTAATACTTAAAAGACATGCTATAATTAACTGTTGTGTGCTCATGTTTGATAAGGCCCTAACAGGCAAAAGTAATACTGCAAGGTGATATAATATACACATAACAGCATGCAAACCCATATTCACATATGTGAGTACATTGTACCAGCATAATGACAGGTACTAGGTATGTTACAGAAACTATAATTGTCCAAGCTTGGTCTAACTTGTCAATTTGAAGTACTGCAAGTGTGATAATTGTGACACTGTCAGCTATCCAATAGTATGCAATACAATGCTGCTGCAGTAAAAATAATTTAGCAATCAGTACAATTGTAGACATGAATTTAAGTAAACATACAGGTAAATAGAGTTAATCTAGAATAAAACAGCATTATAATTCAAAACTTGAACAACTAATACTAATATTAAAGTATTGTAAAAGAGTTCTTTTCAGTTGTGGTTAATAAAAACCATTAATTACCAATAAATAATATATATGTAAAATCATATTACCATAACTAAAAGAAAAATAAGTTTTAATTACTTGCGGGATTAACAAAACTAGATTTGGGACCGGTATGTTCACACTGCTGACAAGGCTACATACAGTGAGGCCAAATTAATACAAGGAACAAATATTTTATCAAATTCTAAATGTAGAAATTATAAATGGGCTTATTCCAATATTTGATGTCTATTTTCTAAAGATAATCTTTTAAAACTATATAAAAGTAGGATAATCATAAATCCCATTGCACACAGGCTGCTTTTTTAATATAAACATGTGTTTATAACATGAGGGGGGCACTAAAATGATGTAAACACACTGAACAAGAACAGACCTGATAGCAAAGGGTGTCTTGCAACTTCTACACATGTATTTGCAACCATTAGGTTACATTTTTTTCTGCTTGTCAACACCTGGCACATATACCATGTTTACTAAAAGATAAGTAGTTAAAGGCTCACTGAATAAATCTGTCACCACCGTTGTTTTAAGCACTGTACTTAATAGAAATTACCAACAGTTAAGGATGTAGCGCAAGTCAGAAATCTCATACATTCTTCAGGAAAGTAGCATTGCAGGACTTATAGATATAAGGTAACACCTTAAATAATGACGTTTGATAAAAATCATTGATTTACCGAAATTTTTTACATTTATATTCTCTTTGTGAATCACAATCTTCAGTAAAGATAAATGTGCAGTTCTAAAACAGTGCAATCAGTTGCAGATCCGGTGGGGGGGGGGGGGGGGGGTGTTCCAGACAATTTTACCCCTCCCTATACCCATTCAACTTTCTTAACGTCTTCAATAATATTTCAGACCCTGGATCTGAGGACCTTTTTTAGTTTTTTCTTGGGTTGGTCTCCTCCTTTTCCTAAATCCTGGATTTGCTCCTTGGATTTACCGTTTGTTTTACCAGATAAGACCATTAATATTCTGCTGGTGTTCATCACTTGTTATTTTGAGGAATTTGCCAAATGTAACTCAATCTCACTGACAATAAGTGATGAAGTATGTACACTGCACGTGGGTCTTCTTTTGGAGTCTGCATCATGCATGTGAAGTGATGATAATCTAGGCCGGGTTCATTTGGCTGTTTGTATAAATTACCAAAAATCTAAATCTAAATTTATTCCGATCATGTAACATCATAATTAAGTATCAGGCAAAAGACTGCGTTTAAGGTTAGATTAACACCTCTTTACATAAGAAGACATTTAATAATTTTGAGAATGAGAGCTCGACTTAATTCAGTCATGGGTGACTGCCCATGCCCTGGGATTCCGTGAACCGCCACGGCTTCATCAAACTCATTGACCCCTAGTTGGCCTCAAGTTAATTATATATTACAGAACAAAAAGATGTTCAAATGTGATGTCTTTGTACTGAATCCATCTTTATCAAACATACCCAAGCAATCAAACTGCTGTTCTCTCACCTTCTAGTTGCTCCGTTCATAATTTTCGTTGCAATCGAGATCATTTTTCCTGTTTAGGCGCAGTCTGTCTGAATCAACGGTGAAAGCACATGCGTTCAAGGACGGTGCCCGACTTATGGCAGGTTTACACATAACATCCCGCTTTACAAAATAGTTCTAAATACTATTTTAACGGTACACGAAACAGCTAAGTTAAAATTTTTGTATAATAGATTTTTATTATAACCTAGGTGTATGCATTCTTCTAATATCCATGAAACGACAACTTGTTTACTAATTATTATTGTGCTATCTTGGTTTATATTTGATATTACTCCGCGCCTCCGTAGGTGTGTCTCGCCTTGGCCAATGAGACCCTGATTACGGACGCACGTGATAAGGGGTGTTTATTTACTTTATTTTCGCCTTCACATGCTGTCCCAGGTGTAAACAATGCAGTCAACAGTTTATGTTGCGCTGGATACGGAGAGATAGCTCAATCAAGCCAGGTACAATGTCAGTGAGCTGAACAAGACTGCCAACATCTAGTAAAATTTTTAACCACATACATGGACATTTTTGTTGTTATTATATACATTTATAAATTGCATGTGTAGCCTATAAATACACAAATTATTAATTCACGTTTTGTAAATATATATATATATATATATATATATATATATATATATATATATATATTTCAATCAGTACTTTCAAATAATCTTTAATATACATTGTACCAGTGTTGACCTCATTTCAATAAGAATTTCAAAGGATAAGCCTATATCTCAACCTAGGCCTACTTACCGTACCTATTACTAATAGTATTAGTACGGTAGGAAGGGGAAAAAATATGAAAGTAAAGAAAGAAATCAGTGATATGCACAGCAGTCCATGCACGTCTTCACAAGGTATCGTCAATCTGCACGTAAAATTAAACCGTGTCAGTTCAAACGTAAAAATTTATATTTTTCCCTTTAATTTTAGTGAGTTGCCAAAATGATAAATGTGCAATATTTATATCTAGTACGACCTCCCAGGGCCTATATGGGACCAGTGCTGACTGCCTCGCACCTTCATATATGACTATAGCCTTGTGCAGGCTATCGGTCAAAGCGAAGGTCGAAATATAATTTGAAATATAACTGGATTTATTGAGATATAAGAACATTTATGACCCCCCCCCCCCCCCATTCGGTATCCCAACGGTACAAGAAAAAAGTGCATATTATCAAAGGCATGGCCACAAAGGACATGCCTCCAGTACGACCACATTCAGTCATAATACAGAATGTAATATTCTTATAAGTTTTTAATAAAGATCAAATAACCAAGTAATGTTAAATTTTCGAGTTTGTCGGTTCCAGTTCGGTTTCTAATACCTTATCCACTGTAGGTCATTATAATAATAATAATAATAATTATATATATATATATATATATATATATATATATATATATATATATATATATATATATATATATACCGGTATATCCCTTCTTTTTCTATGATTTTCTTTCATTCAAACATCAGACTCCCCTAAATGAGAACTGGTTCTATATATACGTCAGACTTTAAGTTTTTTTTTAACGTAAATAATTTGTGTACTTTTCAACTTAATAACAAATCCCTAGCTGATAAATATATATATATATATATATAAGTTTTTAAATCATTTTTAATATTTTTTTAATGCGATATATCTCACATTTGGCAATGGTATGAATGTAAAAATAGTATCATATGGTAGTACATAAAATATCTCCAGGCGCTTTTTATATATTCTTTATATAGTCTGTTTCCCCTTTCGAATTGTTTAACAGATGTTAATCCGGCTACGCTGTATGAATGAAATGTTAGTGATCTCATTTCGGGTTGAAACCTGGCCAACTGTCGTCGCCCATGGTTTATCAAATGCCCAGTAGGTGTCTCTCCAGATTTGGCCATCAGATGGCCTGCAGTGGTTCTGAGATATGTATTACAGCCAATTGATCTATGAATTCAGTTATTTCATCAAATGCCTAAACATTTTCAAGCAGTTCGCGTAATGCTTATGACCACCAGTCATTACAGGAAATGACTAATATGTTCTGTCATGAAATAACTGAAAATAAAGGGTTATTATTATAGAAAATGCCCGAATAAGTGAATGCAAATCAGGCAATCTGTGTAACAGGTAAAATAGTGATATGTGAGCAGATATTTTATCAGGAAGTTATTTAAGCACTTGGCCTATTAATTTACTGCCGAATGGGGGATTATAAGGATATCTTCTATATCACACGGGCCCTGGGGTAGCCAATAGCAGTAAGTAGTGATGTAGAAAGACTCCATGTTTGTTTACGTTTGGAAGGGGTTTAGGATACCACACATCATTGGTCCCAAGCTTGGATAGCATTTACCAGACAGGAGCTACAGGCAACAACGAAACCCTACACAAATATAAAAGCTTATAATGGGAAGCCCTCGCAACCAGTCAATTCAAATTTATTGAAACGTTTACATTTTGGAATCCAAGCAGACCTAAAGGTCCTTTAGTGGACAATGATCTGCCAACCAAGCGAGGGGAACGTGTCTGTGTGTGCGGGGGGGGGGGGGGGGGGGGGGGGGCACCTGAGTCTTGACGAACTTGTGCCCTCTCTGATGACTACTTAGAAAAAGGAAAATATGAAATACTGGTAATTCAAATCGTTTAAATTGTTGGTCCAGTTTGAATCTATATTTGTCTTACTTGCTTTTGAATAAAAGTCCGGGTGGACAGCTAGTGGTGAGCAGGTGCGGATCCAGCATTTAGGAAAAGGAGGGGTCCAAACCAGAAGGACTAATGACAAAACCTAAAGATGCCCATGTCCTGAAGGGGGGGGGGGGGGAGCAAGGCAGCAAAAATTGGTCTTGACCCATTAAAAAAGGTTTCTGCGGTTTATAAAAGCAGGGGTCCGAACTACAATCCAACATAAAGCCGCTTGTTAACATCGCACATACGCTTTCCAATGTTTTGCTCATTAATTTTCACGAGAGCATTCATGTTCATGTATTTTTTTTTAAATGATATTAAAATATTTCAAAGACTTATGTCTACTTTCATTACTATACATACATAACTACATGTACGTCTTTGGTGTGTTTTCAACCTCTAACCAGTAGATTATGCATGGTGAAATGATTTCTTTTACCATAATGCAAAAAAGTCGAGATCTATTAATGTGGTTATACGTTTATACACCGAGTGAATTGTTGACCCCCCCCCCCCCCCCCCCCCCCCCCCCCCAGCTGAACGTTCAAGGGTATAACTATTTTTAAGTTGATAAACATTAAAGGAAGTTTTGCAAACTATGTATTGCTCAAGTACTGCTTTTGTAGTCTATGGGCCGAGCTCAAAGCTCAAAGATCGTGAGTTTGAATCTCAGCAGGGGTGAGCTCTCTGCAGGCTTAAAGGGACAAAATCAGGAGCAATATTATGCCTATTCTTTCACACTGTCAGTTCACGTTTGATTCATACAGAAGTGTCCAGGCAAAACTATCCCTGGACATGCACGGTCTCATTACCTCCCATTGAGCTATATTTAACACCTTGTTATGGCTTTGCGTGTTTATAAACATAGTCCTCATGTGTCTGTGTACAATAACATGAAGGTCCGATTTTGCGTATGCGCGAGAGACAACATGCAATATTTCAGCCAGCAGGAACATGTATTACATTTTTTTGGACCGAGACAGTCAGGGCATCTCCTGATTGACATATGTTTTGGTCCAGACGGTGCACGCTGTGTTAATGTTGTCACCTTCGATCGCGCCCGGTCCAATGTTTTTAACACTCGTGTGCAGGAGTAAGCCAACGGTTTCAGAGAAAAGTTTTGGCAGGTACCGATTTATTTAAAAGAGAAGACGATTTTTGTTATGGCCCAGCCATGGGCATGACACACGTACACACACACACGTACACACACACACACTCCAGACCTACAGGAGTGGTACACCGCGAGCCGGGTTGACACCAAGTTTATCGCATGTAAAGGTATGTTTCCATGTACGCTTGTAATATACGTATTTATATATGCGTAAAAAAATAGGTATGTTTGCATGTGCGCGAATATATGCGTGAACTGACAGACGTATTCATTTGTACAGGGGATCTAGCAGGTCTTCCACAAACAGACGGCGAAGAGACGTCAATTTCCCCGAACCCCCGAGTTCACTCAGGCCGTATGCGTGAAAATCGCCACTCACGCATATACGAATATATACGCTGACGGACACATGGAAACACCCAAGTTACTTTAACAAAATCATCTGAGCGATTTTTCACGCATGCATACACCCGCACTAGACTGGTACCCTGCTCTATTATGGCCCTCAGCCAAGCATAGATTGGCCTAGAGCAGCGGTGCCATAATAGAGCGGGGTACCAGTCTAACACCCGCACAAAAGACCCCTTTAACTCCTGTCTCGTACTTAGTTAAGCCTAATAGAACGGAGGAGGTAACCCCCTCCCCCCCCCCCTCCCCCCCAAAAAAAACCTTTAAGAGTACAATTGAAAGTTGGTATTCAATAATTGTCAAATCATTTCATCAATGAAATGAACTATAATAATCAAACAAGTGCTAATATCAGTGTTTAAACAAGTAATTCTTGAAGGGCAGGTAAATCACAAATGACATGTAAACCTCACAACGTGGTTTGTCATATCCTGAATGTTAAGTAAAATTTAAAATACAATGACAATTACTGAACAAAACATAGACTGTATGAACAATAAACTGATTAAATATTGTCAGGAACCATCCTGTTTATACACAGAATACAATGTATGTACAAGAAGATATCTAAATGCCTTTAAGTTGTATTATATAGATATTATGTCATGAAAGTATATCGGTCCCAAAGCTTTTGTACAGGAGCGTGTAAAGATGTGCTTGGCTTTGTATGATGGCTGCGTATCTGCATGATGACTTGATCGAAGGGTGTGACTCTCTAAACCACATGCTATAATAATATATTATAATGTATTATTGTACCATTATCAGTTTGAAATTAAGGGTTGTAAAATTACAGTAACTACGTATGCGTAATGCAGCTAGAAAACGGACGCCTGTGATTCCAATATTATACGTATGAGTATGTGGTACGTATATGCAGCAAAATCTGGCCTATATACTATAGGGCTGCATATATAATAAGTTGAGAGGTCATCTGCCAGAGGAATACCCTATCACTGATGTAAAAGTTTGGAATTCCCCGTCCGTTAGTATGCGTATATATGCGTTATCAATCGCCACCTAGAGAGATCGAAACGTGCTGCATATATATATACGCATACATTGGCTCTATATAGCTATATATATATATTAGGGCTGTATCAATATATCGATATATCGATACGAATCGATACACGACGTCGATACGATAACCGAAATGTGTTGCGTGCTGTATTGGTCGTATCGATGTAAAACATTGATTGATAACGAATAGGATATAACTCTAACTTTAAATATAACCATGGTGATTAATACAGCTAAATCCACCGTATATTTGTTACTTTGGATTTTAAGACTGGATGTGAAATGCATATACGCATGCACGTCAGTACTGCCATGACAAGCCGGCGCATGTAAGCGATAATAGGAGAATGTTACTGACGTTCTTCTATATTAATGAAATCGATACTCACATCACATATTGCTACTGTTAATTTATATATATATATATATATATATATATATATATATATATATATTTATTTATTTATTTATTTATTTATTTATATTCTGTGACCTCGACAGGGCACGTATTTCGCTTTATATTTCATTTTACCTCTACTTGTTTATTAAAGCAGCAATTTCTCACCGGTCATAGGTGACTGGGAACTCCCGCGTTCGACATCAAAGGAAAGTGACTAACGGGATTTATAATCGCAGAAATATACAAAACTCTGTAATTACATGACATAAAAAATACAGCCTGTGATCTTCCCACCAAATGCAATACAACAGCGGGGGTTGGGGGTGGGGTGGGGGGGGGGGGGGTGCAAAAGAAGATCGGGATTTTAATAGTCTATTCAATAGTATTCAATAAATGCGGCAATGGGAAATGTTTCTGTCTACATGTCGATAATTCTATGCCATTTAACAAACGATACACGGGGAACTTCCTTCGAAATGGCCCCCTGTCCTCCCCCACAGAAAATAGTTCAACCTCCCGAGGTCTTAGCGCCAACAGGCCCTCTGACATTTGGCTTGCATGCCAAGCAAAGAGCGGAAAATGCTTAAGGTAAAAGAAGTCAAGTATGGCTGCATTTTATCCAAATAAATGAAAAGTAAGCTAACTGCAACATTTGCAAAGCGGTAGTGACAAGTTCCGGAGGAACTACAAATATCAACACACATTTGAGAAGACATAATAAAATAGATCTCATAGGCGCTTCAAAATCGCCACGACAAGTGTCAACCGGAGAGGCTCCACCTACAAGTTCCACCTCAAGTACGCCTTCTACTTCGGCTGGGATATTTGAGACAACTCTTACACCATGGACAAGAGCCAGACGGGCAGGGTTGCCTTCCTGACAGGCAAATGACATCACCCAGGCAATATTGTACTATGTTATAAATATGCTGTATATTAAAATAAAATAAAAAACATGTAAAAAAGAAACCGAGCCTTTATTTATTAAATGATATACAAAGAAATGGAGCGTATCGTCAATACGTATCGGTATCGAATTATCTGTATCGCAATACGTATTGTATCGGAAGAGGCGGACCGATACCCAGCCCTAATATATATATATATATATATATATATATATATATATATATATAATATATATATATATATATATATATATACGCATACATACTGCTTACGCATATCATTCTATGCTAGATTTGTTGGCCAGAGTCCGTCCAACAGATCTAACATGTAGGACGATAGGGTCCAGAGATGGACTTTGCCAACATCCAGACTGAGAGGGGAGAAATAAACAGTCATAGGATTTCTGTGAAATATATAGCATACATTTTTACGTATTAATTTTTATTAAAGAACAGCTCATTTATTCAGGAAGGTACCATTAGTTATCTTTTGGAAGTGTTTTTTTTCAATGATTTTCGATATTTTTGTGATGTAAATATCACGGTCGACCGCAATTATTTGACTTTGTGTTATAGCTTCGTCACTCCGACTGTAATTATAAATAATCCGTGGATGGCGTCTTCCCGGCACAGCTGGACGGCATACATTCCTGCATGCATGGCTGCTTTGGTACACGTTCCATGACTATGGTTGCGTGTTGTGTTTTTTACACAATGATGACGTCGTAATGGTCGTTTGCGTATGCCCTTCAGAGAGCGACGTAATCAGCTTGCCTGGTGTGTTTATGGTCAGCTCTCCGGCGATGAGTATCGCTGAAACCTGTTTTGTCCCCCCCCCCCCGGGCTAGCCGTAACATCTCTCATTTTATCCATTTATTTTCCTAGTTATTCGTTATTTGTATTTTTTTTTTCAGATATCTTTTTCATTCCCGAACGATATTTAGTTATCAACAGTGTATTTTCTCATTTATAAATTGAGGATCTCAATGAACAGCTCTGTGATTTACTCCATTAATTATACATGATAGAATCCAAATATTACTATACTAAGAGAGGCTGTCTTTTCGTCATTACAGCAGCCTATTTTTAATAGGCTGAAAATATAGTACATTATAATAATATTATAATTAAAAAAAAGATCACATGCACAATTTAAGAACTTATATTTTCTTATTAACCATCAACCCCTGGCCCAGTATGAGCGCCCCCTTGTTCACGAATATTTGGATCCGCCCCTGCTTCCAAACAACCTTTCAAATCCTTTTCATTTTCATGCAAACATTCATTTCGGAGAAACACTTTCCATTTTAGCATGCCGTTTTTGTGATCTAGCATGTTTCACGCCTTTTCCCAGCAAGTACCTCGGGAGCTTTGCGGCATTATCTGCCCTGGCGCTTGATTGAAGTTGAAGCAAGGCTGGATCCACTCTCAGACGGCCTTATAGCGGGTTCTGATGGATTTATACTCGGAATTGCCCCTTGTATCAGATCTAGTTGTGTTTTATATATATATATATATATATATATATATATATATATATATATATATATATATATATCCAGCTGCCCATTGCTGATATTTTTTAAAATCGTCAGGGATCTGGGATTGTGCCCCAAAAATGACACTGGAAAGTTTTGCCAGGAGTTCCCGATCTCCAATCGGCTCGTCTCTGTCTGACAGGTCCCATCTTTTCCCTAAACGTACGTCTTTCAGCCAATTGTGGACGTTCACACTACCCTTGTTGGTATTTTTGCATCCAACAAGAACACCTCGTTTCGTCATTTTGATACTGTGTAAGATATACAATGTTTGTCGAGGGAAAAAAAATACGTCAGTCAAGGTTGCAGACCGGCAAAACGCGGCATGTTGACCCACGTGATGTTTACCCAGCCGTGCCACACATGACGTCACTGAAGCCAAGCCCACCGAATATCACCGAGTGCACCTTTGCACTCAGCAGCGTGATTACCGTGATGTTTCACGGATAAAATGGAGCATAAATTCGATCTCGTTCAACTTGAAACGGTGTTTTTAGCACTGTATCAACTTATTATAAGGGTTCATAACGCTTTTTTAACGTATAACTGTGCATGAAACTTGGTTTATGGAAGCCTCGGTGTCAGATGTTACGCTGTAAGACATAAGGCCTATAAGCTATATACCTGCCACCCCTCATCTCTATTTCGAATGACCCATTGATAGGCTTGTTGTAAAGTAGGCTGGCCCTTGGTGCTGGGCGCAAAGATAGCCCACTATTTTGCTTGTCCTTGAATGGTGCAGACGTGCCTTTGGCCCACGTCTGGTTAGCACTAGGTTTAGTCATTTAGACGTGTTAAGGGGCTAAAGGATAATCGACATAAGGCGAATATTCAGTAGCCTGCCCTTCTATAGCTCCCTGTTTAGCACGGTAACTATAAGGCTGGCAGTATAAAGTAAGGACGTACTGATCTTTCGGCAATTTTGGTAATTTAAAACTAAAATTTCTGTGTTGTTTTCTATTATCTGTGGGGAAAAATCTTACAACGCTACGCGGCCTTTGTCATCGGTGACTCGACCCACGGTTTCTAATGGTTGTGCTCTAGTTGTCTCATAGGAATTAAAAGCAAGGTAACGCAAGATCGCAAGTCGGCAGAATATCTCCTGCAACCTTTGTAATTTTTAAAAAAATAAATGATAGTGCTTTACATGTATTTTGAACTTGTTAGTTGTAGGTAGACTGGTACCCCGCTCTATTATGGTTCTCCACCAATCTATGATCGGCTGAAGGCCATAATAGAACGGGTTACCAATACCAGTCTAAGTTGTAGGATATATATGAAAAAATTTTCCGGCAGAACATCCGGATACGGGTGGGCCTACTGGGACGGATTATATAACACTTACTAACAGTCACGGAACCAGGATTTTATTTTAATTGGGGTGGGAGGGGGGGTCGACACCCCCCCCCCCCTCCTCCCCCCCCCCCCCCGGATCTGCATGCGCTTGTTATAACATATATTATAATAAAACTATTAAAACTGATTTTGCATGTTTTAAACTCAACCCTTCATTCTTTAAATTGTAACAATAAAAAACATAAGAAAATTTAGATTAAACTTTGACCCTCATCATTAAAGAATTACGGTATATACGTACTGACCTTTTCTTGTGGAAATGAGAGAACATTGTCGCGTGTACACATGAACACGTGAATGCCGGCGACTACGAGACTTGCTGACACGAACGACTGGGAGCCAAGACTGTGTTACATGTTGGTCAACTTCCAATAGTGAACTAGCAAGGTTCCCAGCATGCCTAGCGCAAGGTAGGCTGTGAACCATGTAAAAAGTGAACGCGCTGGTAAGGGGGTATATGTAACACTTTGTACCATTGCATGCATGTGAACGCGGCACGGGCCAATATTTATCCTGAAGTATTTTATAGGGTTGTAGCTTGAATCCTGTATTATACTGCTCTTAAATATGCGTCAATATTGGACACGACTAAGGGTAGCCTTAATTAGCAGGGGCGTATTCATGGGGGGGGGGGGGGGGGGGGGGCGCAGGGGCGCCCCCCCTTTAATTCTGCTAACACTTATGCCAGTCAACTACTGGCAAGTAGGCCTATTAATTATTATGCTTTTTAACAAACATTAATTTTATGTTCGATTATTACACACTTAGATAAAAGATGGCGAAAAAGTAAATAAATATTTTCATGTTTTTCTATGCACGAGTGTGGTAATGTTTGTCCCACATGGAAAAGAAAGAACAAAAGCTTGGCAAGATATTGTCTGTAATGTAAATATATATATATATATATATATATATATATATATATATATATATAGAGAGAGAGAGAGAGAGAGAGAGAGAGAGAGAGAGAGAGAGAGAGAGAGATCTATCTGATATAATAATGTATGTTTATTATCAGTTCTAAAGGTTCCTATTGACCCAAAGAGAAACTATTTTAGTTGTATTTGTTGAAATTTTGTGAAGAAAGAACAAAAGCTTAGCAAGATATTGTCTGTAATGTAGGCTACGTCAGACTTTGAAAAATTTCTAAAATAAATCCAAACAGTAGAGGGAATATATATAGGGCCTACTTACACATTTCTCTCATGTTTTTTTTTTTTTTTTTTTTTTACTCTCTCTCTCTCTCTCTCTCTCTCTCTCTCTCTCTCTCTCTCTCCTATTTTGTTTGTGTGCAGAAGTGAAGTCTCAAAACTCTATGATTGTTCTGTAACATAATGGTGGATGGCCAAAAACTGTTAAACAATCCATGCAAGCTATTTGTACTTTCGCTAGATGCATGCTTGCTATGCCTCATTTTTTTTTTTCAAATTTACCCTAGAATATATCAAGAGACTATAGAAAAACTTCCGGTTTCTTGATTCTGGGGTAATTGAAATCATCTCTAAATACCCACTTAATGTCACTGGATCTGGATGGCCAGGCTTGATGTTTGAAAGCTGAATTTTTAATAATGATATGATCCCGAAAATGGCATGCAAATAACAGTCAATGAGTATTTTTCACTTCTAATATTTTTTTTGAGTTTATAGGTACTTTAATTACCTCAGGCCAGACTAACTTTATTACATTTTAGGGTATTTCTACAAAAAATGTCGCATTTCATGTCCCGAAACTATATTTGTTACTGAGAAATTAGCAAATGCTAAAAATGACATGAATAACCATTCAAATTGTTGCTAAAGATTAAACCATTATTATGAGATAAAAATAATTTAAATCGGGGCAGAAATACATACAGAAAAAAAAGCTGCAAATGTTAAATACCCTTAAATTTCCGTTGTCCCTTTCTCTCGGATCTTAAATTCAAACATCGTTTTTCTGTAGCCCTAACCACTGTTCCATTTATATAGATTTTGTTTTCCACGTTGTCACAGCGGTGAAAGTTTATTAAGATGATATTTTTGCTTGATTTTTCCTGACCGTTTTGTTTTTAATACAAAAATTTGGATATAAAAAGTATGTCTCCAAAAATATACTCGGCACCGTTACCTGACCTTTTGACCTTGCAGCGCGTGAACAGAAACCACTTCGCTGATGCAGGGAGCAGCGTTTATAAGAGTTCAGGAAATTTTGTACACATAATCCACAATTAAATTTAGTAACTGTCGTATCAGTGTTCTCTGTTAATCATTAAAGGGTTAAAAAAATCACCGTATGTTTATTTGGACTCGACACCGTTACACCTGCGAAAAATTAACCGTCACATGTAACACTTCAAAAATGGCTTCCTCTTGTTGTTCATGTAGTGATAACACGTGCTGCCCTCTTAGGGACGGTATGGAAGTAATTTTTTGTCCTGCATCTGACGAATAGATGAAAAAATCTTAGCACCGTTACCACTCGAAACCGTTACCTGCATGAAAAATAACGGTGTCGAGAGCAAGGTAACGGTGTCGAGAACTTGGTATTAAATCCAAATTATTGAAATAGAATTTGAAACATATTTTGGGCTAAATATTTTAAACATTTGCGTTTCTTCTATTCAAACAGGCATTTGCTTGTTTTAATACATAATACTGGTATTCAAGTAGTCACTACGGTTATTTCTACTTCAGAAGCTCGACTCCGTTACCTATGCTCAACATCGTTATCTATGCTCAACACTGTTACCTAGAGGATTTAAAACCATGTTTAAATTTTATTTTCTGTGCATTAAAAAAAAATTAACAAGGTATTTCGACTCAAATTCTGAAGGCAGATGTACCAAAGTACTTTGTCCGGTAAACCCCTGCAAATGCACCCCTCTGGGAGCAAAAATAGGAGTAGAGACAATTTTTGTTTTCAAAAATTAATTAAAAAGAAGAAAATATGTTCTTTTTTACACATTTTTTTTTGTTAAATTCATAACTGAAATTTATGTTTTGATTTTATCAAAGGCTATTAATTTTAAATTTATCGAAAATTACAAAAAAAACTAGTCAAAACAATTTCTGAAATGTGCAAGTGAGATTTTACTGCGTGTCACGATGTCGAGAAAAAGGTTCATATTTTCCCCTTACCTGGACTATTTATAAAAAAAGGAAACTGAAAAAAGCACTACTTGCATTATTTTACAATTCTACCGATATTTTTCTACAAATTAAGTTTTGTTATATCAAAATCAAGATTAAAAAAAAAATCACCAAGAAAACCCTTGAAATGCGACGTTTTCTGTAGAAATACCCTTTAACTAGTTTGAACTGAATTGCTGCAAAAATAATTTATCAATAAGAACGAACTATATTATGAAATTCATTATCAAATGCTTCACCTGAAAATTAGATGCAGTCACCTTTGAAAGATTCAGTGACATATATAAAAGTTTATCCATTTCAGTTCTTTTACATGTGTGATGACCATCTTCTACTTAAGAATTACAATTACCTTACAACACTAGTACACTTATTGATGCATGTATCTTTTTGTTGTTCAAATAATGCATTATAGATGAGGGCCCCATGGTTAACACAATTAACAACTGATATCTTACAAAATTACTAATAATAATCACAATAATAATGCACGAACTAACAATATTTGATATGCTTATAGTAGGAGATAATTTTACAGCCATGCAGTGTGTTCAAACAAGTTTAAATATACTTGCTTCCTACTAATAGGGCTTTGTGGAACATTAATATAATCCAAAAAAAATGATTAATTAGTACAATATATATATATATATATATATATATATATATATATATATATATATATATATATATGACATGTCTAAAAGAAGCAGAACAGCCCCCTTCCCAACTTTAGGGCTACGCCCCCTCTTTTTTCAAATCCTGGATGCGCCACTGATTTGTCCGATCGCCTACGTTTGTCTTCGTCTTGTATAACATGACTCTAAGTTGATAAAAGAGGGTAATATTTGAAATTGTCATCAGACATAAAGCTCATGTCATTTTCAGCAGTTTGCTAATGCCTATTATATTCAAATTTCGTTCATATGCCCAAAAGGCCCCATAACGGTTTTGAAGAAACTGCTGGACTGACTCTCTTAAAAAATTGCATGTCATCAGGACACGATGACTGCACACAAGTTGAACACACTTCAGTGACTGTTAAGCCGGCCATACACGAGGCGACATATGTCGCGCGACAAGTCGCAGAACACGCTTGTTCCGCGACAAGTCGCACCGTGTACATGCATGGGGGTTAGTCACACGTTTTCATGGGTTGCGCGACATGTCGCAGAAGAAGGAACATGTTTCTTTTTCCTGCGACTTGTCGCGGGACATCAGGCCAAGTGTTGGGAAATGCCAACAAATAACAGTTATATATATAACGATTGATCATGTTATCCATTGATTATGTGACCGTCCATGGTTTCACTGTGTCTGATTAGAGTGCTATATAGGCCCTATATGTGTGTGTTTGCGCGGTCAACAGGAAACTCAGAAGAAATTGTGTAGCTATCCAAGAATACCTATGCCTATTTTTCTTATATATATATATTAATAAAGAGAAACAAGACGAAATATGTCCTGGCAGAATACATTTTTTCGTCACTCGCACTTATATTGATAAATTGTGTTATTTCGTTGAAACCTGGAAGTTATGTTCGGTGCATGTAGTTTTTATCATAGTTTTGCAGGACATGTTGCAGAACATGTCGCTGTCTGTATGGACTGTTCTTGTTGTGCAACATGTCGCAGAACATTCGTGTTCTGCGACATGTCGCGCGACATGTCGCCTCGTGTATGGCCGGCTTTAGGTGCTGAAACTATATACGATACCTCATAAACCCATCTTAAACCCATCTTAGTCGGACGCTAACTCACACACACACATATATATATATAACTGAAGAGGAGGTATAGTGTTGTTTTTGGTTAACTTTTAGTGGTTTAAGTGTACTTTTGTCGTTTCAAGGAATTTCCACCTTAGGTGTAGCCAGTATCAATAAGTCTGAATTGTTGGATTTTTCCTGTAATCGACAGGAGTGAACTGTCACCTGGAAACGTTTCCTGTAAAATGATGGTAGCATGTCAGTTGGAACACGATTTGTTGATTGGTTCATGTTTCCCTTCGGATAAATGTAGACTGTAAAATCTGACAGGACGGAGCCAGGCAAAAAAAAAAAAAAATCCACACAATCGATATATATATATATATATATATATATATATATATATATATATATATATATATATATATATACATTATCGAAATTGAATGAATTAAAGAACTAATGAATAAAGAGTTCACACACACATACACACAACATATATGTGTATATATATATATATATATATATATATATATATATATATTTAATTGCAATAATCTGATCCTATATAATGGTATGTGATGCTCCAAAACAGTCAAATATCCAATATGTAAGATCACAGGGAAGATTCTCGAAAGTATACGTGTAATATCACGTGATTACTTCCATTGGCAGTTTTATGTCAAATTAATTAACTTTACATCAGGCTTGTAAGATAATAAAGCCACTTCACGAATCAGCATGGATTGCTAATAAATAAATATCTGTTTGTGCTGAGTCTTTGAAAAAAAGTTTCATAGTCCTTACTTATTATACTTTTTCAAGGGATATTTTACAGCCAGGTGTACATGTCTTTATATCACTCATGGTCAATAAACATTAGATATTAAAACTTTGGGTACATTCGCACCAGCAGATTTTGACAGTGATAAAGAAGAGAAAAAAAAAACATATAGAAGGAACCTTCTTGCATAAAGCGTATTTTTATTTTGGTGGAGGTAACCGCCTCCAGTTTTTAATGCTGACTTAACTAATTCTTAACTAAGTATGTACATCTGCAGAGTTTCCATTTCGGTTTGGGACTACTTGACAGGGCGGTAGCACTCGCTTCCTATCATTTTTATATCCTGGTGTCACCCAGGCCCGGTGTCTACCGCACCTGCGGGTCCTGGGTGTGTAATCATCCCAATTGCTGGGTCAAAACACTGAGGAACCCCCCAAAGACGCACTCGTGTGTGAGTGATACACGGCTTTAGGGCACAGCCTTCCCATTAAGCCTGCAGAGCGGTCACCCTGGGTAGGGGCTGACCGTGAAAAACCACACCGCCTTGGCTGAGATTTGAACCCACGATCTCCCGGCTTTGAGTCCTGCGCTCTACCCCTGAGCCACAGAAGCCGGTATTTATAAAGCGAATTTATAAAAATATGAGAGGCAGCCTACAAAGTGGAATCTTTCTAGTTTGAATACACCTATTGCATCACTGGCAATAGGCCTGTAATGGTACAATGGGATCTTATCATGATCCTAATTGTTAACGCTGGATCAGACCAACGAGAGCGAGCTGTATACGCATAAATTACGATACCACGTTCTCACTGGTATGCTTACAATTCATTGATCTGTTCCTAACTTTTTGGTGTAAAACTTAAGGACTTTCTTTTTTTGGCAATGCCTGCAGATATTAGCCTGATTTTTGGTGTGTGGCTGGATCATGACCAGTTACAGATCAAGTTTGAGTTTTGTCCCGTATGACGGACAAAGAACAGAAAATTTCATACAAATGAAATTTTCATGATTAATTCACATGTACGGACTTTTTTTCACAGTGCTTGCAGATATTGACCATATTTATTGTACCTCGCCAGATCATGACCAGTTACAGATCGAGTTTGTGTTTCGTCGCAGTTATCCTACTTTTGACCGTATGACAGCTCCTGAACATATAAATTTCATAAAAATTGAAATTTTCATGATATATGCACATGTTAGGACTTTTATGTAATGCCGGTGGATATTGGCCTGATTTTTGGTGTGTGGGTGCATAATGACCACTTACAGATCGAGTTCGCATTTTTTCCTGGTTCACCTACTTTTGACCGTATGACAGCTCCTGAACATAGAAAATTTTACAAACAGGGTTGGCACAATCTTCCTTGGGGTGGGGGGGGGAAGGGATTGGAGGAAATACTTTCTTCCCACAATTTTTCCCCAGGGAAGAAATGAGTCACAAAATACCTGTATTTCACGTTGTTCAAACGACATTTTGGCTTCTCATATCAGTGCAAATCAGAATGATTGTTTTTCACACCCTTTGGTACATAAAGGACATGCAAACAAACCATGTGGATATGACTAGTGTGTAATTTTATGATTGGGCTGGATGGTGTTGTTGTTGCTGAAGGCTTGTCTCCAGCTGAGTGAGTAGGATGAACCTAGGGTTAGCGCTCTTAAAGCTAAATGGGAAGACTTTGCCTAACAGTCATGTTTCAAAGAAAAACAAGAGTGCGCCTTTCGGGCGTTCCTTGGGGTTGTGACCAAGCAATGGGGATGGCAAACACCAAGGACCAGCAGGAGTGTTACACCGAGCCCTGTTGACACCAGGATAACTGGGTATAAGCCCCTGTCACGTACTCCAAAACCAGAATAGAACTCTGCAGACGTACTCAGTAATAGTTAAGCAAGCATTAGAAAAGGAAGGAAGTTATCTCCGACAAAAAAAAGGTAAAAAAACTACACTGGACAGCATCAACAAGTTATAGACTTGTTGGCAAAGCGTAACCCTGAGTACATCACAGCTGCCATAAAGCTTTCAAAAGAAAAAGTCTGCAGCATATCCAGCTTTCTTCTTCTCAGCTATGTCTCTGCCCGCTGTAATCTGGTAGATGGGAATAAAGAATGCGAGCCCTACTCTACCTGAGGGTTAGCTGAGTTAGTATTGAACCTCCACACAGAATATGCATCCTCCTTATCCATAAAATAGGTTGTCTCAACCATGGGTATGGTTCAGTCGAAACTTCGAAACAGGTTCATTGTGGAACATACAAACAAGCTTTTATCTACATAGAGGATGCTGTGTAGAAACCATGTTTTGGACTATTGAATTCACTGTGTCCTATGAAATATAAGTCTACACTATCTGAGTATGTAACTACTGAATAACAATGTGTACTTAATGAACAACTGTGATATATTATTCTGTGGTTCTCTGTAGATATGCTTATATACTATGTTATATATTATTAATAAAAGTTTGTGGGAACCTGTGGGGAAAAGAGTTTCTTCCCTGACCTCCTTTTCTTCCCAGAAACTTCCTTTTCTTCCTGGAAACTTCCTTTTCTTCCTTGGGAAGGGAAGAAATACCTATCTTCCCCAATGTTTGCCAACCCTGTTTAAAAACTTTAACAAATAGTACTAATTTGCTCCAGGCGGGGACATTCATGTTGTTCAGACACATCTAGTTTTATTCTTATCATAGGTTAAGTTTTTCATCACTTTAATTTTGTGTAAATAGATAAATGTTGAAGATATGGTTTTTTAACAATTTAGAGAGAGAGAGTGTTGAGTCAAATTATTAAATAATAAGCAAAACATGAGAGAAATATATATATATAAATAAAATATATATATAAAATAAAATAAATATATACAATAAAGAAATTTTATAATTTGATATAAAGTGAAAAACATATATATATATATATATATATATATATATATATATATATACATGAGAGAGTGAGAGAGAGAGACAGACAGACAGACAGACAGAGTGGGCTTCTGAGGGGCAGGGTTATCTCCTTTGATGGACTTCTCCAGGAAACTGGTTTGTCTACAACAATAGTTGTTTAATATTGAGAACTAACTTGTCCATTTATAAAAGGGGCCAATATTTTGCTGTATTATGTGGTACACTGTGACTCTTTGCCAAAATTATACCAAATATGGCAGCTGTTTTCTAAACAGTCTAGTATAGCTAAATATTTAAAAGGGATTTAACAAGTTTGTGATGTTTACATCCATTTGTGATGGCATCTCAGGAAAGAGGGGTCAGACGGGGGGATCTAACAAGTTTGTTATGTTCACATCCATTTGTGATGGAATCTCAGTATAGAGGGGTCAGATAGTTGGATTTTACAAGTTCGTGATGTTCCATCCATTTGTGATAGCATCACAGGACAGAGGGGTCAGACATGGGGAGCTAACAAGTTTGTGATGTTTGCATCCATTTGTGATAGCATCTCTGAATTTAGGGGTCAGAGTTTGGGACATGACAACATATTCCGCTCAAATCAATGCCAGGTCCCAATACAAACATTGATATAGTTCTAACTATAAATATACAACATATAAGATTGACCTTTAATTTATTTGTGATGTTTACCCCAATATTGTGAGGGTCACAAAAAAAGTTTTCTAACCAGTACCTTATATCCTGTCAGGTATAGAACTGGACACCAGAAACAGTCGTCAACAAAGCCCCCTTCACCTGGCCGTGTCACAAGGACATCCCCTCATTAAGCTTCTTGTGGCAGCAGGTAAGTATGGTCTATGAATAGATGGAGCATAAACGTGATAATCATGTCAAATTAGGCTGTATTTGCACTAGCTAATAATTCATATCTGAAATTGGTAACAAATCCAAATCAGTTCTGTCTGCTGTAGTCTGTTTGAATCGTGGTTTACATTCATTACTTTTACCTAAGTGTGGTTTACAGTAAACCTTTTCCTAATGCAAACAGGCAAATACGTTTCTAGTCTGCAGGAGTCTAATTTTGAACTGTCAATCAGCGTTGGATAATGGAAGATGCCATGTATTTCACAAGATAGCATTTCGTTTTTTTTTAGCACAATATATTGGATTACCAATTAAGTGCACACAGCAAACTCATGTTTTATTGAATAAATAATTGAATAAAATCCAATTAGTTGTTAGACTACACACATCTGTTTTACCAATAATTTGCATTTGATTTACATAAAATTTGCATACGATCTACAGGAGCTGGAGTGAACCTGGAGGATGAAGATGGAGACACAGCCATACATATAGCGATGCAGAAACTCAACAGCTCCGGTGTAAACCTGACACACTGCCTGCAGATAAAAGAAGTTTGTATTCAATAGTGTACATGAGATAAGAATGGCAAACTGAGATAAGATGCAGGGGTGTAACAATGCATTGACGAATCGATGCATTGAATTGCAAGCCCTTGATTAAATTGTAATATATTATTTACTTCTGAATCTATTAATATCAGTTGTGTATGTTTTTTTTGCACATATCACCCTGAAGTCTTCAGTGAGTTTTCAAATTTTACAGAGCAGTGTGCGATGTTGAAGCTCTTTATCTCATATGTGCCCTAAATCTACTTCAGTGTTTGTGGGTGGACCCCTTCACTCCCATAGAAACATTTATGACAGTGACACAGAGAGGGAATACTACATTTTTCATTTGCTGAAATTAACTAACATCTATTTTGGTAAAATTGCTTTTAAATTTTTAAAACCAGAAATAAAATACTAAAGTTACACTTAAAAAACAGATTGTTTAAATATATAACCAATTTAATTGGTTAAGCCAGTTTGGTTGTTTTTACCAAGATATTGTTTATTTTAACCAATCCATTGTTAAAGTACTACCCAAACCAGTTGGTTGTTTTGACCAATTTTAATGGTCAACAGAATAAAAATACTGTATGTAGGTTTAACCAATATATTTGTCAATTGATAACCAAAATATTGGTTAATTTAGCACACATATATGACCAATTTGGTTGGTTGAGATGATATTGGTTGATTTAACCAACACAATGGTAATTTCAACCAACTTGTAACCAAACTCATTGGTCATTTTGACCATTTTTATTGGTCGAACGTTTGGACGCATATATTAAACCAGTTTTCTTGGTTGAGTTAAACATTGGTTGATTTTATAAACATATTGGTTATTTTACCAACTGATTGGTCAAGCACTGACCAAATCAATTGGTCATTTTTAACATCAGAGCGAAAGTGCTCCAAATCAGACGCAAGCGATGCAAGCTTCACTGGCTCAGGGGCAAAACGTAAGACTTGTATGCGAGCGGTCACAGTTCGATTTCTCCGGATTCGACCGGGTGGAATTTGTGTTCCCCTTGAAACCCACACCAGAGCAACCCGAAACTGAAGAATGACATACAAGAAGACTCCCAATCAAACTGAAGAATAAATCAACTGAAAAGGGGACTGAAAGTACCAGTGCACACATAAATATGTCAACTAATTTGACCAGTTTGAATTGGTTCATGTGACCAACTACCTGATTTAACCAATTTGTTTTGGTTGACCTCAACCAAAGTACATTGGTTGAGAATAACCAAATTATTTTGGTCAGACTGACCAATTTTGTTGTTTAAATGATCAGCTGTGTTGGTTGCTCTGACCAATATATAGGTTGATTTGACCAATACCTCTTGTTTGATTACGACCAAAAAATTTGGTTGTTTTAAACAATAAATTGTTGTTGATTCAACCAATTTGTTTTTTTGAGTGTATAATTGAATCGAGAATTGAAAAGAAGGTCAAGAATTAATAATTAAATCTATTCTAAGGGCCATCAAAATTCACAGGCCTAAAAAAATAAAAGGACTAGAATATTGAAATTAATAATTCTGCTGATCCTTTTTAGTATTAAAATTCTGTCAATATGTTTTAGTGAGATCACATATTTTTGGTGATGCATTTAACAGTTAACAGGTTTATGTTCAGTGTATTGTTTCATGTTTCCTGCTACAAAAACAACTACCTTTGATCAGCCACAGATCTTAACCATTAGACGCTGAACATTCAAACTAAGTGTGATAGTGCTTTTCAGCATAGTGCCATATGTGTCACATGTTCACCATAGAGCACTTGTCTTTCAGCTGCAAACTAAACTCAAGCGACAGACGATGAAGTGAAAAAACGGGTTCCTGATAGCGTGTTTCCTGGTGGAACATGGGAGTGACCGGCATCACAAAAATCATAGCAACCGCAGCCCAGCTGACCTCATTGTTGACCAGTATCTGGCTGACCTGATGCGGCAGTCCATGCCGGGAAAGTATGTACCTCTTTTCTGAAGTTTTGTTTTTTTGGTGGAGTTAAACGTTAAATGTTTTTATTTGTTACCTGAGTATGTACATCTGCATAGTTCAGTTTTAGTTTAGGACTACATGCCCAGGCCCAGTGTCTACCACACATTGCTGGGTCATTACATTAATGAATTCTCCAAAGATGTAGTCGTTTGTGAGTGATACATGTCTAGGTGGCACAGCCTTCCCATTAATCCTGTAGAGAGGGCTCTTCCTGTAAGGGGGTCGACAATGCCAATTTTGCTGCTACTCAGCTTAGGTTTGAACTCGTGACCTCCCAGCTTTGCATCTGGTGTTCTACCCCCTGACCTCAGAAGCAAATTAAGTGTGCAGTGTTAATATGAGCTTTTATGTAGAGATAGTTACCCGTTGAAGCCTTCATTTGATTACAACCGCTGTGGTTCTTTCCTTTTTCCCCCTGCTTCCTTCAGTTTGTGTCGCACTGATATAATTTACTCCATTCATACCTTCACCATCTTACCAGACATACTTATTTTAATTATCGCTGGTACATGTATTGTCCTACAAGATCGTTCACCCTGAAATCAGGAGTTCTTCTTATGTCTCTAATGTTTCTACCAACAGTCACATGTTAGGTTAATGGCATATGATTGGCTAATTTGTTGAGAGCATATGATTGGCTAATTTGTTGAGAGCATATGATTGGCTAATTTGTTGAGAGCATATGATTGGCTAATTTGTTGAGAGCTAACTTTTACTAGTGGTCGTTAAGTTATATTTCTATGTACATTGATGGAGATCTGCTTGAAATCGGGCCCTCTCTTGTAAGATACAGTATTAGAGTATCGATATATCGGTATGTCTTGTATCATCAGATGTATTGTTTATACTCCAGGCATTGTGCTGATATACAAGAACGAAAAACAGAATTATCCAGATGGGGTCATGCCTATGACTGGATGGATTTGTACATTTTTTAAACAGTTCATGTTTCAATTACATTTGTCTATTGATATTAAAGCTTTCTATAGTAGATCTAATAAGTGCTTTAATGTATATTAAATATGCATACATGTTTAAAATGCAGGTGCATAATGTTGATTATTTTTCTCTTTAGCATAGGGTAAATTTTAATCCCTAAAATACTGGGGGGAGGGGTAGGGTGTCATGTATATGTTTAATAAAAAGATTTCATGGTGTGATTTGACACCTCTCTCAGTGTACACTGCCCCCACAGGCCAAAATAAATACTATTTAATATAATGGTAGGACAGGTCAGTTTGATTTTTTTCCATAAAAACTGTTTTAATAACAAAATATCTGTTACCTTACATATATAAACCTGAAACCTACCACAGTAAGTGCCATTGTACATAATACAAGATCTGAAAATCTTGGTATATACATGAAGGTCTCAGTTTATTTTCCCACAATTACCTGGTGGATAGAATGCTGTATTACTTCAATTATATGTATGAAACAAACCACCTGTGTACCACGGGACGGGCATTTTCTGATCTATATTTTATGAAGTGTTCCAGGGATGATCAGTCTTTAGTTGATGGACATCAGATATTAGAATAGGCCCCTTAAAGTGATTTGTATCCTGTATCAGTCTGTCTGCAGAGTGGACAGCTTCTGTTCCAGACATAGCCTCAGGCCTAACTGCAGCCTGCACAACCACATGCAGGCCCTAGAGGTCTGTGCCACCCGCAAATGTTCTCGTCAAATTGAGCGGTTCCATACATTCTTGCTCAGGTGTCACGGCCTTATTATGAAGAGTACCAGTGGACAGAGTATGTTTTAAAATAATAATATATGATATATGTATTACCATACATTTCAAAACAATCAGCAATTTAAGAAAGAGTGCAATTTTTTCCCCAGAAGAACTTGTTATTTTGTAAATATATAGGTTTTGTTTTGGATATGCATGACTCAAGATGTTCTTGAGATAAGTTTGCCCATCTCCTTTATTTATTATATGTTTCAGGTAGGCTTACTGTCATGAATTTAACTCACCTATGTAAAGATTATAATTCTCACACCAGAATGGCTCTAGGTAAAGCATAAACCTCTGCCAGAGCAAAATAAAATGCTTGTGATCCACTCTGTTATCCAAATCAGTCATGCAGCTAGGATCCACTCTGTTATCCAGATCTGCACCAACGTTCAGTGTTATACTTAAAGATTCCCTGGACATATTGGGTAGGGATTTGACAGGAGAGAGGGGAATACAATGCTTTAAGGCTCTCATAAATATTTCTGAAAGGACAGTTTGGCTTGAAGCATTATGGTTTATAATAAAAATTATGTTAGAATATGGTTAAAATATCTATTTTGTGACACCAGTTTTGTCAATTTAGGGTTGGTATTAGAGTTATGGTCACTCGATGAACCCGTCAGGAAACGGTATTAAAATTCTATGAATTGTTCAGTGCAGTGATGCCATCTTGAGCTTCCAGTGGAAATAAGTAAATAACTGGAAAACGTATCACACATGCTATGATTTTCTGGGGTGGATTATGTAGCAAAATGTTCTTGGAGCTAGGAAAATATGAGAAATGTACCAGAAACAGGATAGATATATCTTTAAATGGACAGAGTGTAAAACATAACAAAGAAGGCTGCCTATAGGTCAGTCTAGTTTCAATGTCCATGATTAACCACTTTACAAATTTTCCTGCTAACAGGCAAACAAAGAGACACGTGTGACAACATAAACTTTGCTGAGATAATATACGTGTGGGTGAACTACTTGTGATTGTATCAACACAAAGGATGTGGTATAGATTGCCTCTGTCAGGAGGGTATGCATTCATCCCCGCTTGTGTATGTTTGTTCAGAACATTTCTCATCAATCATGAATGGAATCCCATTACATTTTAAGGGATAGTTTTACACAAATAGTTCAAGGCAGAATATACTTCAGTGGTTTCAGCTGGATTTTGTATTTTTTACTTTCTCAAAGAAGTCAACGTGTTGATATTTTAATACCTCATTCCCCCAAGATGTCCACCCAGGGTAAAGATTCCTAGCAAACAATTCCAGCGAGTTACCACCCTTTACCAAATATGGCTTCAAAATGTCTGAAAGAGGTGGTTTCCTGGAATGAACACTGCAGGGAACACTAATTATAGTTTTATTATCTGGCAGTAGAGGGCAGCATTGTTTAATGTGCCCTGTATTACACAGTCTGGCTAGCATGAGGGCTTCATAAGGCTTCTTGTGAAATGAGTCTATATATCATATACACACTCGCCACTCCTGGTTACTTTAAGCCATAACCATCCAACATGCGACCTTGCCCCCCAAGAAAGAAACAATGTTTCAGACACAAATTGTTGCTGGTGTTGTTTGTTTGTTACCCACACTGCCAGGAGGCAGCACTGTGCAGCCAGGGCTTTTACGGGAATATTCAACAGGCTCTCATCTTCTAATGTGCTGTAGCTTTTCAGTATTTTCACAGATTAGTTTTGCCATGGAGGGTCCAGTACAATCAAGTTATATCTGACATCTTCTTGTATGATTCCCCCGATTTTAGAAATATCTGACATAAAAAAACCTGCTACTTGGAGGAACCAGATAATGGTTACCATAGCAACGTAGCATCTGTATTGAATCTGTGTTATTTTCATGCCAACTATATGCAATCCCATAGCCTTTACTGTTACCATAACAACCAGGGTCACACATGATAATGAGGTCATCACCAGGTCCTGTAAGCCTTGCGGCAGTTCTTGCAGCCATGTTATTATCTGAGTTCTCCAGAGAAGGCTTTGATCTAAAGTACTGACACTCTCTGCCCAGCTTTCCCAACTGTTGGTGAGCTTTTATTAAAACTTTTCTTACTTGACTGTGGTAATCCATGGCTGCCTGCTCTCCTGTATTACGAGGAAGTTTCCGCTTCCTCTTTTTCTTATTTCTAACATTTTGCTCTGATAAACCAGTCTGGTTTTGACAGACAAGTTTCTGGAACTCAGAATCCATGCGGAACGGTTGAGTGATTTCGAAGAGTTGTGGCAGGCACTTGTATTTTGCTTGAACCTCTATGCATGTCACGTCATAATCAACAAATACATCTCCCTCACAATCAGTTTTCTGGTCAGACTCTGACAGGTGCAGTGTAGCTGGAGACGGGTCAGGTTCTGTATTAGGAGAGTGGTAGATGTGATCCAAAGCTTTTTGATGATCAATAAGCCATCCCAGATCAGTCTCAACTACAGCAGCCATCAAGACTTGTTTTATTTCATCACTGATGTGTAACAAATGATGGTCTTCTTCTCTGCAAATGCATAAAATTTTCTCGAAACTGTCTCTAAAGGATCTAAGATTCTTAGCAACAAATCCTGTTCTTTTCTAATGTATTTACATATAACAGTTTACTGTTGGACACATAACAATCAGAACAAATTATTAATCAACCTAATATTCCCTAATGAACAAGAACAGTTAATGAGGCAAAGTACAGGTGATCGTGCATGCACCTTTAACACCTCGCCAGCACCACCTGCCAGCAGTAAATGACACTGAGTTTTCAGGTCAGTTATAATGTCAAAACAATCATATCTGCATATATTACAAATAATAAATGTAAATATTCTACCTTATCATTAACAATGAGCCACCTGTCTGAACCTCTGGCTTGTATAAAATTTCATTTGACAAATCTTGCAAAGCAAAACAAGGCCTACAGGCCTAATGCGAACCTGTGCAATGGGATATACACCAGGTGTAGTGCTTCAATGCGGGACCATTACTTTTCAAGTACACGTGTAACATGTATATGAACAATGCAAGTACTAATCATTTTGAACAAGAACCAATTACACAAACATCATTGCTGAAATTCTGACATGGGTGTACACAAAACAAAAATGATTGTAACTGGCACAACCAGTCTTTTATACAACAAACCTATCAGAGATGTATACATATGCCCAATATCAGGCTGATATATCAAACCCCTCCTGAGAAAAAAGCAGGGACATATACTATACTAAAATTATTGTAGGTGGCACCACCAGTCTTGTATATGACAAAGCTATCTGATTTGAATAAATATGCCCCATTTCAGGCTGATGTATCCAATTCCTCCAGAGAAATAAGCAGGCACACACATTGTGCAAAAGTCAGTGTAGGTGGCGACACCTGTCTTGTGAACAAGAAAGCCCTCAAAGATGCATAGACAGGTCTGACATTTTTTTTATAAAAATGTTTAAAATAATAAATGAAGTAGTCCTTTCATGTTTAAAGGTCTAATAATTGGCCAAAAATCTTATAAGTAACTTGAACAAAGGCCCCCTAAAATCATTTTTTATCAGTGTTACATAAATTGAAACAACAGTTTTACAGCCCTCATTTTGAAATAGGCTTACTAATGGCCTCAAGACCAACTTAAGCTTTCTGTGACTCTACCAAAAATCAATGAACTCAACCTATGCTTATATAATTAAAAAAAAAACCTATCCTAGAATTTTCTTGTGAAAAATTAAATCATTCAGCTTGATAGTTCCATCATAAAACATTTTTAAGCTGAAAGTGGCTAGAATTACAAGGTTTCTGACAGTAAAAAAACAGGTCGATGTAGGTGGCGCCACAAAAAATGCAATTTCAAATGAGTCACATGACCAACATTTGCACATAATTCAGTGATCCTAGCTCTATTATTTCTGAGATTGTTATGTTAGTATGCTTACTTGCCAAATGACTAATTTCAAATTCCCCTAACTCAGTCAAATTCATCAAACCAAAATCATTTGAAAAAAAAAATTGATAGAGCTGGTCTCTGGGATCATTTCTGTGAAATATTGAACCATTTGGCTGAATGATTTCAAAGAAGAAGATTGTCAAAGTTAACCATTTGAAAAAAAACTTGATAGAGCTGGTCTCTGGGATCATTTCTGTGAAATATTGAACCATTTTTCTGAATGATTTCAAAGAAGATTTTCAGGGTTATTTTTTTAAGCTTTTCCACCATAAAATGTAAGTTAATGCAGGTGGTGCCACAAAATCCCACAATAACATTTGATATGTGACAGATTTTTGCATAAAATTTTGGGATGCTAGCTCCCGCTATTCCTGAGAAATTATGGATTAATGTACTGATGACTGTAGCCCCTGTACAGAAAAGTCACGGTCGTTGAGGGTGGCGCCACGCGCAACCAATACCTTAATTTTAAATATGACTCATGTGACCAACATTAGAATAAAATTTGGTGATTTGGCCATTTCTTACATTGTAATTTTAGAATCCTTTTTTTTTTTTTGGCAAAATGGGGGCGGTTCTCTTAACCTATCCTACGCATTTTGATGAAACATCCATAACAAAGCGTCGTGTGGAAGTTATTAAAATAAGGACAGATCATTTGTAAGAAGGTCCATCCTAGACAAGTCACTAAAACTATGTTTTTAATTTTACCATTTCTCATAAAATCCATGTGACGTAACAAACAATTTGTTCTCACAGCTCTGTTTCCCATGAGGACCAACTAAGGTGCACACAGAGGAATGGGCGATAGTGGGGACGGCCTAAAAGTCGGATCCAATCCAGTCGGGACCCAACGTGTCTTTAAATGCCGTTTGTAAATTGAAAACGCCTTTTTATGAATGGATGTAAGTAACTCTACGGAGTGCTCTGAAAAAAAAATTAAATTTATTTCTAAGTTTTAATTTAATGATTATCTGATTTCTGTTGAACGTACGGGGGGGGGATGGGGGGGGGGGGGAGGTACATATATATTAATACCCACTTTTTAGCAAGAGAGGGGGGGGGATATAATCAACCCCCCCCCCCCCCATTCAGAGAATAATATTTAATATTATTAAATTAATATTAAAATATTGAGATATAATATTATAATATTAAATCATAATAATAATATTATAATAATATTAAAACAGAATATACTAATAATAAGAAGTATAGAATATGGCTCCATTTCTGAGTTTACAATAACATATTACATGTACATCCATAAACCTGGTTTATGCCTTATATATATATATATATATATTTTCTAACCACATTCACCTGATGATCGGGTCGCATCCCGTGAAACAGTCTGTTGTGAATTAACAGTGTTGTTTTTCTTCAGAGTTATATATATATATATATATATATATATATATATATATATATATATTTATAAAGGTTGCCTTGATTGTAATATATTTGAATTGTTTCACAAAGATAATAATAATAATAATAATAATAATAATATATATATATATATATATATATATATATATATATATATAGGCTTATATACAAATATGTGTATGTTTGTGTGTTTTGTGTACAAAAATTGTACCAAGTTTACCGGTACCATCTGACGTGAGTCATCCCCCTCCCCGCACACACATCAAGATAATTTGACGCCACTGTACGTTTCGGTAAGTTGGTCCCTATATATATCCACCGTCAATGGGACCCGGTGGATCTTGTCTCGTCGAAAGACGCTTTATCCCGATTCGCTCTGCATCCTCTGCCTCATAGGTACTTGTATTACAGTTGTTGAAACAATTGTATAGACCGAGTTTTGGCTCTGTTGTCTCAACTTGGTCTGGAGAACCTGCATGGCACCAGGTGTGGAACACCCTGGGACCAATTAATACGATTGTTTTCCCCCGCATTTATACATGTAGATGTTATATTTTTTATTGTTTCAAATTTTGTCTTCGATTATTATTTATTTAAAAAATATAAAGTATACATAGACAAGTAAAATGCATATCTCATTAAATAATTTTGATATACACCAAGCTAGAGTGATTGTGAGAAGCATTTTTTTTAACAGGACAAACTGATAGCGGGGAACATATATTAATCATGCATTAAGGCATGTCCAGACATATCAATGGGAAATAAAAAATAATACTATATTACGAAAGTCTTGTAGTCTCATAAATTTAAATGCTTGTCTAGCTTCATGTGACATTTATTATAACTGACACGGACATTACATCAAATCCGATGTTTAATTTGACTTGAAGGTGTATACAATGTACATAGGCCTATGCTTAATTGGGTATTTCTAAAAAAAGAAAACAGTCGCAAGTCAAGAGTCCCTGTAAAATTGTCCCGGTAAGTGAAAAATATATATAGCCTAACTAGCTTTCAGTCGACACCATTATTAAGAAAAACAATTAAGAAACCGTTTTCCCTTGATGTATAATAATTTTTGATAAAGAATACTAACCAACAGCTAGCCTTGTATATAATCAAAACACATATAATAGTAATAAAATTCACAAAAAAGTACAAAATTATACCAACAATTTCTTCCTTTCAATTATATTAAGAATTATATATATATTGAATACTAAATGTTGCTTGAAGCAACAAAGGTAAAACCATAGATAACAATTAGTATTGATATCAAAATTTATTGGGGTCAAATGGTGCTCTAGCGACTCCTTGAAAGACAAAGTTAACACCCCCGAGCAAAGAGTGAATTAATGGGCCACCAGGTTTATCGCAATAGGCCTATGATATTAATAGATGATCCAAGAAGCATGCAAGTTCTCAAATTAGCACCGTTCTATCAATGTGTGGTCCTATTTTTTCCTATTACATTATTTTCCTATTTTTATATGTACACTCGTTGTATTTAAGCTATAAATCTTTTATAATTTATCCCAAATTTTACTGATTCCATTAAAATCTATGAGTATATGGTTAAATATATGCGTGTGTGTGTGGGGCTGCGCTTTCTAAAACGGAATGATCATATGTACTTTTGTACTATGGAAATAAATGTGTACTCAGTTAACACACTAACCAATGCAGGCGTTGTCTGAATTAAGGGCCTCTATAAGGATGTATCAAAGCATGGTGATGGCATAACCGCTCGATTGTAGAGCGGGTGACACACTGCAGGTTAAAAATCTATATTTTAGCAAATCAAGTCATAAAAGGTTACGAAAAACTGTAATAGTGAATGTTAGATTTAAAGAAATTATCACTAAAAAAAATAACATGTATTTTTATATTTTTTGTACTTTAAGTTGGTGCTGCAAAAGGATTTTTTTAATATTAAGACAGTTGCAGAATATGTTTATAATATTACCTATTATTATGTTATGTTATGTTACATATGCATGTTTATATTTATCCTGTCTTTCCCTTGACCCCCCCCCCCCCTAAAAAAAAAACAGTATGTGTGGTGCAGCTTTAGGGGTCTGAAAACAACATGCACAAAATATGGATCTACTTGCAGTCTGTCGTGATAACTTGCCCTAATTGCTCGTTAATGTCAGATCGTAGAAATGTCAAACGTTTTGTTAATAAAATATATACATTAAAACAGTTTTTTATTATAAATAGAAAAACAACCCCATGAAGGAATGATTGCTTTTTTTTATTTTTTAACACGTTATGTATTGAAAATTTTACTGCGCATGCTCAGTGAACTTGGTCATTCAAGGCCATTCTGAAAATTCCTCTCTTCCTTTAAAACATATTTAACAAACACGCAATAAAAATGCCCTCGTTTTCAGTCGCCGCCACTTTTTTAAGGGTTTCATTCCAAATTTGCGCCTCTACCCCCTTTTCATGACTTGGGGGCCCTTTTTTAAATTTTATCATTAATTCTCCTGAGTTGGACAACTCCTTTTCCTAAATCCTGGATCCACCCCTGCGGCCTCTCCTCTATTATAAATTACATCATCGCAGAATTTGGAAACGCCACAGAAATGCCACTAATAAAAAGACGTGCTCAATGTGTAAACATTTCATAAGGGTCAGCTATTTCAAAGATAATTATTTATGTACTAGACTACAGTTTACTTATAAAATTTACCCTCTTGGACGAAATATTTCCATGCTCTGGATTTATCATTAACCAGACCGACACAGATATTTTTGTTGACGTTGAAAACCCTTGATACTTTCTGGTCACGCTTATTTATAAGCGTTCCCCAGGCTCACGTATAGGCTAAATGGCATCGCGCGCTAAATTTATAAGGGCACACATCAATGATAAGGCAAGCCAATGCATGCGCTGGATGCTGTCGTCTTTATATATCACGGATTAGAGGTTATCAACGTTAACATAAGCCTTTATTCGCTGCCTGATTAAACTTCCATGCTAAAATGAAGTAGCTACAGACGGTGTCGATGACCTCATAATCCCATATCCCGTATCTCTAAAATCCGAACAAAAAATTCTTTTCATTGTAATCTTTATTTAATATTTAACCATAATTGCCTAGTTTTCTAATATTCCTGAGCAAAATAATTCCATCTTTGATTTCTCACATTGAAATTCAAGAACGTCAGTGTTTTTTTTTAGCAAACCTGTGAGCTTATATGTGATGGTGTGGTGTCCGTCGTCTGTACGTTAACCCTACTATCTCAAAAACGGCAGGAGCTAGCATCACCAAATCTCATGCAAAAAAAATCAGTCATCTAAAAAAAACTCTCGGATTTTGCTAATTTTTTTGCTATCTGCATTTACTAAGATTTTATAGAGAAAATGTTATAAAACCTTTAAAAATCTTCTTTTCCGCAACTGTCAAGCCAAATTGTTCAGTATTTCACAAAAATAATCCCCGAAACAATATCTTTCAAGTTTGTTCGAATGGTTCCAGTTCGGTGAATTTTAGTCTAGTTGGAGCTGAACTTAGTCATTTTGCCAATAAAAGGGATACTAAAATTACAATATCAGAAATTGCTGGAGCCATCATGATTATCACCAACTTTTATGCAAATGTTGGTCACATGAGTCATATTTGAAATAGAGGTATTGGTGGCGCCACCTGCATCGACCTTTTTGTACGGGGGCCATAATTTCTCAGGAATAGCAGAAGCTAGCATCTCCAAATTTTATACAACATTTTGTCATATATCTAATGTTGTGGGATTGAGCTTTTTTTAGCACCATCTGCATCAACTTACAATTTACGGGGGAAAAGCTTGGTAACATTCCTTTGAAAATCTTCTCTGTAACCATTCAGCCAAATTGTTCAATATTTCACAGGTATGATTCCAGAGACAAGGTCTCTCAAGTTTGTTCAAAATGTTTGTGTTTGATGTATTTGAACTTAGTCCTTTGAGAAAGTCAATATAACAAACATAACATTCACAAAAACAACAGGAGCTAGAATCACCAAGTTTTGTGCAAATGTTGGTCACGTGACTCAAATTTGAAATTGCAGTTTCTGTGGCACCACCTACATCAACCTGTTTTTTACGCGCAAAAACCTCGTTATTTTAGCCTCGCTTTCAGCTTAAAAATGTTTTTTGATGAAACAGTCAAGCTCATGGTTTAATTTTTCAGAAGAATATTCTAGGATAGGGTTCTTTCGATCGTATGAGAATAGATTGGGTTCACTGATTTTTGGTAGAGTCATAGAAAGCTTGAGATGGTCTTGTGGCCATTAGTAAGCCTATTTCAAACTGGGGGCTGCAATAGTCTTCTCCTGCAAAACTGCTGTTTCAACTTCTGTAACATTGCACAAACATGATTCTTAGGTGGCCTTTTCTCAAGTTTACTTAAATGATTTGTGACAGAAATATTGGACCTTTAACAAAGAAAGGACTGCATCTTTTATTATTCTAAACATTTTTGATGAAAAAATCTTATAAATATGTCAGCATGAAAAAAGCAATTGAATAACCAACAGGTCAAGATTGTGTCTGTATCTATAAATAGCTTAGCAGACTACTAACTATTTCAGATTTGGCAAAGGTCAGTCTGGATCTTTTTATAGCTTTAGCCAAAGGTCAATCTGGATCTATCTATAGCTTTGACAAAATGCCAATTGTATCATATTAGGTAACAGGTCAAGAGTTCACTCAGTGCAGCCAGGTACAGGTCAAAAGTTTACGCAGTGCAGTAGCTGCAGTTGGCAATTTGTTCCGATTCACTAAGGGCAATTGCCTTCCTCACCTGAGCTTGGTCAGCCCTATGCACCTAACTCAAGAGAAATTTGATGTATTGGCCTGACATTTTGACTTTTACATGCATTTTTGATGGTTTTCTTTTACACAAGACTGGTGTCGCCACCTACAATGACTTTTGCACAGTGTATATACGTGCTTATTTCTCAGGAGGGATTTGATATATCAGCCTGAAATTAAGCATATGTAGGCCTACACATCACAGATAGCTTCGTCATATACAAGACTGGTGGCGCCACCTACAATAATATTTGAACGTTGTGCTCCTGCTAATTTCTCAGAAGTGATTTGCCTGAAATTATGCCTGTCGATACATCTCGGATAGTTTTGTTGTATACAAGACTTTTGGTGGCACCTACAATTGACTTGACGGCGAGTGAGTGATCGACAGGTCTATTAGCAAATCAGCGAACTTGATAGCCGGACTGAAAACGATGCCATTTAAAAACATGTGGAGGTTGGACATCAGGTCGGACACTGTGTCACGTGTATAAACTTTCAACCATATGCTCGATGAACCTGTCATCATAAACGTGTTTTAAAACGGCCAAGTCATGTTTTTATGACTTGTATAAAAGTTGCTTCAGGTATCTTTCAGGGTCACAGAAATCTGTTTTCTTCCTTCTCTTTGTAATAAAATCACAAGACGAGGAGAAACGCGGGGATTGGACAAGGTTTGCCCGATTTTGCCCGGCCATATATCCAGTTAATTTAACACACAGAATTAAAAAAAAATATGTTGAACTTCCTGTGCAAATTTGGACAGCATACATGAGATGCCAATGAAGCCACTGTATAAACAACTTCTTTGATATATTCATGAGTTTCAATAAGTCATAAAACGCACCATCTATTGTTAAAAAATGGCCTTTAACCAGTGCTAAAAAAAAGTTACATTTACCCTACACCAGAGCGCCACTCTTCAAAGTTGATGGCTATAAACAAAATGTAACAATCTTGGCACTGTCGAGTCAGCGTGTCTCCCATTCATTTGTTCAGGCGCACTGCCACAGGACAGCATAGGACACAAGGGTCCAGAGATGGACTATATAGGCTATAGCTATTTTTTTATTGTAACCATGCTGAAAATGAACAGTGGGCATTCATCGGCAGTCAAAGATGCAAAACCGCTGTCACCGGTGTTATAACGTTAGTTACCGGTACACTTAGTGACTTATAGATTTGTCGGAGTGACAGAGTGCGAGCTCAAATTTTGGTGATCGACCTAAATGTTCTAATTATTCAAATCACAAAATATACTGAAAATCCCCAAGAAACTACCAAAAGGAAATTGAAGGTAATTTTTTAGCTCAGCTGACTGAAAGTCATCTGAGCTATAGCGATCACTCTTTGTCCATAGTCCGTCTGTCTGTCCGTTATCCAGGCAAAAATCGTAACCGCTGAACTTGGAATCTTGTAACTTGATATCCAGGGAGGTCCATGAAAAATCTTCTGGGAAACCTGAAATTAGTTCTCTGTTACCCATACCCTCTGAGCTATGGGGCTCTGAAGTAACCCCCCCCCCCCCCCCAAGAATAATGGGAAAATTTGATAGGGGAAATCCGTAGAATTTGGACCACCGTGTAATTTGAAACAAGCAAAAGTTCCATATTTGGAAAAAAGTACCAGAACGAGGCAAGTTCTTCACTGTAGCATCGACCATATAGAAGCATCCAAGGACGATGCAGGAAAGCTTGGTGCAAGTTTTGGCGAATATTCAGCTTGAAGATGTTGATTTCATAGTTAGTTCTTATTTTCCATGCATATAAATATCGATGTATTCTGACTGTTATTCAATGAAGATCCCATCATGTCCCAACATTACACAGCTTTATAACATGGGTCTAGAACTGGCCAATTTGATTTTGGCCAATAATATGTAAATAAGGTCAGGGTCAAAATCTGCATATCGACTTGCTGTGGTATTCCAAATTACACACAGGTGGTTCATTTCACACATCAAAGGAAAATATCATTCGATTTACTTCTTTCTCCTAGATTACATTGATATTGACTTGAGGGCCGGGTGTTTCCATGTGTACGTATATGCGCATATGCGTGAAAAATCACTCATATGATTTTGTAACTGGGGTGTTTTCATGTGTCCGTCAGCGTATATGCGTGAAAATCGCCACAGGATTCGGGGTATAATGACGTTTCTTCAGCATCTTATTGTGGAAGGCCTGCTCGATCTACTGTACAAATATATAGGCCTACGTCTGCAAGTTCACGAATATACGCATATACGGGCACATGGAAACACACCTATTCATTTACGCGAATATACGCTCATCCGCATATACGCGCACACGGAAACATACCTTTACACAAACAAAGGCAAATTTAAAGGGCTAGTACTAGCCCACATGACTACGCGGGCATCCAGGAAAGCAAAAGGCAAATATGGCAAGTGGGCATCCGACGACATCTTTTATATTTTATATACATTTATATATATACATATATATATATATATCTTATATTTTATATACATTTATATATATACATATATATATATATATATATATATATATCTTTTATTGTGCGCAGTTGACATTCTGATTCGTGTAGCGCAGGCGTAGGGCGTTGCTATGGCGTGTAGAGACACAGCGCTCGGTATAATCCTTACTTGGCTGGGTACACAGCGTTCTTTGTTTAGTCTGGAATGTTCAGGTCTGTTCTTTGGGCGCGTGTGTATTATGTATTTTTGTGATCTTTGGAATGTTCGTGAAATAGAAGTTTCTAGGCTATGGGTGAAAAAGGTATAAATAAGGGCTGTGTTTAGACCCGATGGAGAGAGAAATATTCCAGCGGAGACGGAAGATTGTGAGTCAGTTTGTGGACCTTTCCGATAATTGCAGCACTTAAAGGTATTCTTCGAACTCTATAACAAATCTTATTCAGTCTTTAATTTGCCTTTGGGACTATTACTAGAACTTCACTTTTGTTTTATAACAGATTGATTTCGGGATTGAATTGGACTATTATTCAATGAGAAGATTTACGTGAACTGTTCATCGGGATTATATGTTTTAAAGGACTTGTTGAGCTGTGACAGTGGTGGTATCCAGAAAAGCCTAGGATCCGGACATTCTGGTACTGTACAATTTATTTATTATACTGTTTAATTTATTGATTTACTGTTATACTGTTGTTATACTGTGTATTTGTATTGATTTAGTGTATTGTAATGTTAGGATTGTTTTAAGAATAAATTATAATTATTTGTTAACAAAAAAAATACTTACTTCTTTATTCATTCCCCTAGACATTTCACGCTGCCTAGTGTTACAGAATCTGACTTTTATTTATCTCCGTAACAAAATTTATGCTCGTCACGACTACGTGATCTGTTGTTATTATATATATGGGGCTGATATGGGGAGGGGGTATAGTCTAAGACAGTCCTGTACAGGAGAATATACTAATTGCACACACATTGAGGATTAAATAAGAAAACATATTTGGCTTTTATGTTAGTTGCATGTCCTTCTTCATGGATATATAGATAAATAAGTGTATTAAAATAACTTTTCCTTTTTTAAGTGGATTTTAACTTGATTTATAAATGTCAATTGTAACTGCAGTATTATGTTCGGTCTCGTTTAATTTTTGCCTCCATGCAAGCTGTATTTACAGTGAATATTATCGACGAAATGTGTTTTATATTTCTTTTTCTTTCATGATAAATTGGAAAACATGTTTGGCTTATGCTTAGATATACGTTTTTCTTCATTATTGGTCACATAAGAGTATAAAATAATATTTCTGCTTTTGAATTAACTTTAATTGAATCTGATCATATTCCTGTTGTGAATAGTCAGCTGATCGTCATGACCCCTGGGTCACTTTTTAATGATTGAGTTGTTCTTTAACCAAATTAATACGTGTAAATGACGGGCATGTTAATATTAGGCCTATTTGTACTGCCTTTATTTTTTACAGAAATTCTGTGTCAATTTTCCCCTAGCTGTCGATATTGATTTTGGCAATACTAACATATAAATAATTATATCATAATATTAAAGTTAATATTGTCCATGCAAACTCAAAAGTGACTGCAATATAAGTACTAAGAAAAAAGCTAATTGATCATGGCTGTCAGAAAAAAACTATCAATTTTAATACGTTTAGGCTCGCGCTCTGTGTAGTACTTTGCACAGGACTGCATCATGCTCGGCCTCATCAGATGCTGCAATTATCATGTCATCAGCTACCACATGTACACCTTCTATATCACTAAATGTCTCTTCATTGCGTTTTTGCGTCACCTCACTTGCTGAACTTATGCCGAAGGGCATGCGTTTGAATCTCTTTCTGCCCCACGGTACATAGGTAGGATGACTCCTCGGATAACTTTACATGATAATAGCCATCCTTCATGTCCAGTATGTCTGGGCTCGCAATAGGCTTTGAATTTCTGTAGGACACAGCTATAAAAAGTTTAATTGACAGATATTGAAAGATATACAGTGCCTGTGCTGGAGGGGGGATTATGGTATGTAACCATACCACATTATTCCGTTCAGTTCAATGACCCTGACATTAGTAAGAAGCAAGAGTTTGTCGAGAGGATAGCTCTCAATCACTGTCTGGCGATACTTTGCGGAATGTCAGCAAACTTTGTTAACCCTTAAGCATGCATCTGGACTTACGTTTCCCAGCATTTGTCGGGAAAGAGGTCTCGTGAAGACTCTTTCTGCTAGACGGTTGACATCCAGAGGTACTGGCTAACAGTGACCTCGGAAAATATGAAATATATTTCAAACTGGCTTTCTGGAAATATCGGATGATCCTTAAGGTCACAGGCTGTTGGCCCATCCTCGTAGTCTTATGATTTCTGGTACACTTTAACGATCTTCATCTTTACCTGAGGGATACTTAAGATGTAAATACTTGGAAACGGACTGTTACTAGCGACCCGACTCGTGGTACGCTCGGTTCTACAATGCTTCTTTTATATATGGATTTACCTGGCCAATGCATCCATGTACAATAAATGTCTTCATACGAACCTCGACTTTGATTACCGTATACTTAATGTGAATTATTTGTTCGGATAATTCTAAAAAATCCAACGGTGTTTTGTGAACAATATTTTCCTCTGATAATGGGAGAAAGATAAATTATGATGCATTTAATTCGGGATTATTTCACAAAAAGCAAATAAATCAACAGTGAAACGGACGGCATCATAGATTATTCCTCAGATGACGATATAGATCAAGAAAACAATCCCATATTAGCACTTTACACATAAAATGCTATCATTTGGTAAAGCATTTGCCATTGCATTAAGCGCAGGTCCTGATTGATCTGACTTGTTTAAAAAACTGAAAAAATGTGAAACTAGAAGTGCCATCATAGCCTTACCAAGCAAGGATACTATCTCATAATTATAAATAAGGTAACTATCTCATAATTATATAATAATATTATATCTTAGAGATAATTCTCTACATTCATGTTTAAAAAAAAAAATCTGTTGATTTCACTAACATGCGATGTACACATTTCCAGATGCAGTCAGTGTCACTGAGCAGAAAATAATGGTCGATTCCTACCACATTCAGATTCTTGAGACGAACAGAGTATTCCTTGAAAATAAACTTGATTTGAAAAGTACGTCCCTTTTGGAGACCTTAACACAACAGAAAGTTTTAAGTCAAGAACAGCTTGACCATGTGCGGGTAAGAATAAACAAAAAGAAATATATGATGTATTATAATTCTTTCACACATAATCACGGCCGATCGCTTAAACGTGCCCATTATTGAACTTTTTTTAAACAAAGTAACTAGTATCAGTATAATTCATTGTCAAATGATAAACAAAATAACACCAGTTATTTTGAATGTTTTTTCCATTTTATTCCGACAAATCGATGTATGAATCCGGTAGTACTAAAAATTAACTTTTGGTGCATGTTAAATGAAACCTACTCCGGAGACATGCACTGGGGCAGAGTTTAAAGGACTAATGCAGAGACAAACTGTTATCCCTACATTACCATTTGCATTGATTGTCCAAGTATTGGTTATAGCCCAATGAAATGTAATGCAAGCCGTGAATGAACTCCTCCTTTAAGTACTTCTCTCTTGAAACCAGTTGTATGAATGGACTCCTTCTATAAGTACTTTTGTCTTCAAACCAGATGTGCATTGCGGCCCAGGTATCTGTGATTGACCTCCCCCATAGGCATCCCTGTTTTAAAAGTACTGCATCGTGCACATGAGCACAAGAATTATTTGATGTTGCTTCATTTAACGTTAGCTTATCATTTTAATAATGATATTTCAGCACACGGGTGTTAATCGGCAAATGGTGTCAGACCTCATATCGATTTTGATACGAAAGCCTGCTGAGGACTTCCATGTGTTTCAACAATGTCTGAAGGAATGTCATCATCAGCATGTGGCCGAAAGATTGAGTATGCTTACTCGCTAAACAAGTATATTATAAAGAAATCACAATTACGCATAAAAAGCACAATTCAGTATATAAAGCAAAATTTGTTTACTCGTTAAAACTTTTCTGAACGAATATATGGCAGTATTGAGTAAATAAATATGATTTTTTTATGTTCTGTTAATTACCGCTGATTCATTATTTAGCTGATTTATATATTATATCATGCGTAAACACTTGTCCTTTCCAGGTGGTTTTGGGTACGAATTTGGACGCCCAAAGGCGTACTTTTTGTCTAACTAGGCAGAACCTGATGATCCCGGTATAAGAGCAGTCCTTGAGGTGATGAAAACTACTATCAGTGAGATAGATCCTAACATTCCTTCAACAGTTATTACATCGTCAGAAATAGAACAAATCGAAGTTCGAAATCGGACAAATGTCATATGCGTTATTCCTGAAACGGTACAACTTGCCGACGAATTTCTAACAAAATATGAAAAAACAAGGTCAAAACTTGTAATGTCGTTGGAGCTTCACTCGAGAGTAATGTCCAGCAAGGAAATGTTGACGAAAACACATTTGTACAATATTTGAAGAACGCTAAACTCAACTGTTTCCTTGGTAAACAAATTCGTACTGATTGGTTGGTACAGTAAGAACATGAAAACCGTTTCATGTTTTATACACCTGCCCATATATGCGGTGATCAAAGACTTCTGGTCCCTGGCTCATTTGATACACAAATACAGGTAGTTGTTAACTTTCAGACAGGGACCAAACTGGGATCGCGTTTCAAAACAATCGTAGAGGTCCTGAAGGTAAACCAAAGCAGAAAACCGTTGAGAACCGTTGTATTACTTGGGTCATCAAATGTACCAGAGAAAAGTGCTCTCGAAAAGATAGCAGATAACGCAAATTTGGAAGTGGACTGGATGGAATGCAAAACGAAGGTGCAGATAAACAATTTAAAAAAGAACGCAGTGTGGATATTTCCTGGAGATATCTTACTTGGACTCTACTGCAGCCTGCTTTATATGGCATTCGTCATATGATGTTATGTACATGTCTCTAAGGAACGCAGGAATAAGAGTCAGAGACGCGAAATATCAGTCTGGGACTCGCGGGTCTCAACCCAAAAGCGTCCGATCGGATGTGTGGTTTCAGGCTGCACTACCTCAAGAGCAAAGCGGGCTCTGACACAGTCGCTGACCAGCACTCATTATCAATGCCGGTCATGTGTAAAAACAGCGCCCGGCCTACTTGAACAAACCCGTAAGCGTGATCCCAGATGGCCTGAGACATATCCTGACATATCCCGGGCAAGCAAAAGTGATAAGCCGAAATTGCAAATAACAATTTTATCATTTGACAATTAACTAAATCTAATACATAGATTAGGATTGACATAACAACTTGCTACACCAATCCATATATTATCTAGTGGTCCTAGTACATATTTCTGGTATTATGAGGATCAGCCCGATTCAATGGACTGTTAATTGTTATGCATGTTCCATTGAAGATTCATAAATAAAGGGATATTAAATGTGCTTTATTAAATTCAAATTAGATGTTTTCAAATGTACCTATTCACCCGCTATAAAAATCTATTCCGTCAAATAAAACCGTCTTAAAGCAATATTTCCGTTCAAAAATATGTATGTATTTGCCGGGTTTTTTAGGACAAACACGAGTAATTCAATACGGTATGGAGCTATTTTACCATTATACGCAGGGAGTATCTGCATACGTTTGGAAATCGTACCAGTTTCTAACTTAAATGTTTCTCTAACACGATCTTTAGGTATTCTTACTCATTAACGGATTTATTTCAACTGTAGATTTTCTGTTCATATACGAAACACAATGCTTATTCGTTGGCAGTTATAAGTGTACTGATTCGCCCCAATGGACACGCTCAATGCCGCTCATTAACGGAACTACATATTCAACTCGTTAGCTGTTGACGTAATCGAAGTCTTATAAGCTAAGCCTCGTAGGTATAAATATAGGGCACTTTCAGCGTTTGTTCCCATGAGTTCGAGATACAATAGCAAGTAAGCAGCGGAAAGTGACAGGTTTCAACTAATGGTCACCCTCAAAGCAGTCAATACAAGCCCATCGTATAGTAAGAGTATTGCCGAGTCAGTACTACGTGAGTTCAGCGATACCAAGGACAGTCAGTCAAGCAGCTGACGATGTTGAGCCATGTGCCAAGAAACCACTGTTAGAAAGCAAAGGCCGTCAATTGTGTGATACACCAACTAGACATCACAACAGAACCTAACAAGACAGGTGGCCACATTAATTTCAAAAGCTGAGAAGTGGGTCCAAATTAGTGGGACGGGTAGTAGCCGTTTGCAGTTGTTTTAAAAGACGCATTAAGAGTAATAACTACTTAAGCGGAAGTATCAATATGGATCCAACGACGCTAGACCAAAACTCCTGACCATGTCTGCATTGCCAAGGGGCCATTTCAAGCCCAAAAGGTGCGACTGTTCCTGTTGTTATGCACAAGGTTGTTTCAGCACCTTTAAATATAAAAGTGGTCAAAGGCGATCGCTCTGCAAATGGCGAACGGTTGTCCGTATCTGCATAACAGAAAACACTGGTAAACTGGAGCTGGAAGCCAGGCCGACATGTTTAACAGCATTTACGACGTGGTATCTAAAGCCACAGCTATGAAAATTGCTGTCTTCAGGGCAGTAAGCCTCATTTTTTTTACGAAACAACATATCTGTATAAACAAGATAGTCCAAGCTCATGCCAAGATACTGGCAGAGGAGGAATCATGAATTGTGTCCTTAGAAACATAAGAGAGCCGGATTGGAAAGCAGAAACAATCACTGACAGGGTTTTGAACCTCTGTGCTGACAAACAAATCCCCATACAAAAAGTGATGTCTTTAGCTTGTGATGGTGCTCATGTTATGACGGGAACACGTGGAGGTGTAGGTGCTCATTTGCGTAAGATAAACAACCGGATTACTCATATACATTGTGTGGAGCATCGGCTAGCCATCTTCAGTGAATTCAACACATACTGGAAATGTCGTTAATTTTTCTACCAGAACAGTGCGGGAAGTATATCGGACTTAGAACATTGCAGATAACGCTTGAAGAACGCACTGTGACCCTGAAAGAGCCATGCAGTTTTCGTTGGTTATCCCTGCACTCTGCCGTCAAAGCCGCGTTTTAGTGTTACACGGCCAATGTCAGTGATCTAGGAAAAGAAACAGCCTCACAGCTTCCGCAGGCTTCAGGCCTTCAGCAAAAAAAAAGATCTGTGAAGTTCGTCCCAAGAAGGGGAATTTTAATGGATACTCTGTCACTAGCGTTAGTCTCAACGACACTACGAACCTCCGAACAAGCCACGCGAAGGAATCAAGGAAATATTTTGATTTGTTGGTCAACAACCTAGAATCATGTTTGGTGAAGATTCAGTGAGATATTACATGCCATGGATGCCTGAATAAAGCCACCGACACAAAATTAGATGAATGACTGAACAGCATTGTCGAGCTCTACAGAAGTGAAGCGCTTGGAGAAGTAGAAGTGTTACACCCTGTGGTGAATTCACAGAGAACGAAAGCTGATTTCCTGCATCTGTCAGCGTTTATAAAGTCAATGCAACGAAACCTTTCAGCAGGAATCTGCAGCTTGTTGGCAAAGCAGTCCTTGGTTTTGAGAGAGTTTGTGATGTCTTCACCACTGGTCGGTAGCTTACTTACCTGGATTTTGATGCCAATATATACTAAAAACAAACTTTCGCTCATCTCTGCCCACGGAAACAGTAAACAGACATACCTCTGCGAAAGAGATGCTTCCATTTCATTCCACGAGGCAGAGATAAGAAGAATGTAGGTGGATTTGAAAAATACTTTTAAAAATGGTGAGTTCTTGAAATTAACATTTAACTATTTTCTATTATCATCTTTTTCCTTAATGGCCATTATGAATGGCGTACAAAGGTTGTAAAAGATAATAATTATTTTAAAAATAAAGCTGAAATGATCCAATGTGTTGTGTCTTTATCTCTGCATAATTAAATTAATAATAAAGATAGAAAATATTAAAATATTGATTTTATTTGATGCAGACACTCCAATATCGGCCACAGAACCTCGGGACTGTCTAAAATATCATGGGAGTGTCTCCTAACAATTTGAAGCGGGACCCCGGACCCTTCACAAAATGCCCTATTGAAAGCCTTTATAAGATATCATGAAAAACTGACATTGTTGGGTTATTGAAATATTAGTTTAAATATTGAAACGGAAGTTACCATTCCAAAATGTAAGCAAAAAATAAACATTGAAAAACAAATAATAATTTTTTTTGCGATAATCCCATTAATATTTAATATCAATTCGAACAGCAGTATCTCACAAGGCACTTTAAATAATGTACATTTTAACAATTTATTTATATAATAGCATTGAAATATTGCATTGAAATATCACATTGAATAGTTCGAACAGCAGTGGCTTCCTTTTAGAAGGCACTTGAAACAATGAAATTCTAACCATTTATTTTTATTTATAATATTCAGACATCACATTAAAATGAATAACATTTTCAGCATTACATATACCATTATATTAGAAAGAATACATTGGAAAATTTATATACTATAGGGGAGTTCTAATATATTTAAAAACACCTTTGTATTTATTTTAAACGAAGCTGTTTTATGCCAGATTTGCATAGGTTTAAAAAGTGTTTATCCAACAGGCCAACGGCTGGTGAGTTTGCTTTAATAAATTTATCCACCAAATGTGTTAGGGCCTAGAGAAAAACAAAGAGTCCGGAGTATGAAGAAAGATGATTTTTCTCTCAGCTAAAATGCCTTTCATCTTAACTGACATGATAATAGAGGGGTCCATATTACGTTGTTGTCATGTATCAAGGAATGACTTGGTTCTAAAGGGCTCCATATTATTATAATATATGTGAAGTTTAAAACCAACGGATAAAATAACTCATTCACACACGTTATGTTTTACCCTAAAAATCATCTGGATTCTATCCAAATTGATGGACAACCCATTTTAATTTTGTACACAACTAATCACTTCCCAAAAATGATGATTGAAAGCCCCCTTGCCCCTGACCTTTGACCTTGTGCCCTCAAATCAAATGGGATCTTCCCCTTTGGTAGGCCAGCCATATGTTAAAGAATATGGGTTTCGCAAAAGTTTTGCCTGAAATAGGTCCTTCTTAAGCAGTGGTTCCTGTTAGCTTTACCTTTGAGCTTATGACCTCAATACCAAGAGAGCACTCATGGTTAAGTTTGTCAAATTTGAAAGATGGAAGTTTTTTAAAGAAACAATAATTTTAAGTGCTTCCGCAAGCTTTTGCAGGGAAGCGTTTGATGTAACCATGATCGTTTAGCATGTGAAATAAAAACAATCTAAAGGATTCTCCCTCTCTCCCTATGTGATCAATATATAAAGAATATAAAAGGTATGGGCTTAAAATGCTGGCTCGGAAAGCATTCTTTCTCATAAAATGGGTCTTGTGACCTTTACTTTTGACTATGAGTTCTTCCCTTTTTTGTATTTGTGTCATATTTGAAAAGGTGGAAGGCATGGGATAATGATTTATTGTCCACAGTCTTTTTCAGTGGGTAGGTGATGAGACCTTGACCTTTGACCTTGTGACCTCAATATCAAAGAAGTTTCACCTTATTAGCAGGTGTGTCATGTTTGAAAGATGAAAGGTATGGGATGATAAGTGGGACTTTGTAAAAAAAATAAGTAATGTGCAATTGACCGTTGAACTTGTAACATAAGAGTCAGTTTGATTTTTCCAATGTGTGGTTTGTCCATATGTGATAAAGCTAAGGTTAGGGATAGTAAACTTTCGTCCACAAGTCAATCATGCTTGATACTATGATGAAGGCTCGTAATAGCATGAAATTATACAGCATAAAAAATGCTCAGCCCTGTCTATATTATATACATTAATAATATACAATGTATTTGAGAATCGTTCTTGCCTTTGCTGACAAACAGTATTATTTCTGTTTGGATACAAATAAAAAACAGTACACATTCAGTTCATTGACCTTGCAATTGGTCAATTGTCTTTGTAATTGTCTTCGGATTATTGCAACAAACATACACTGATCAAAATACAAGTTTACAAGCAGTGTATCAAAAGGATTTGGGCTCGAGCTTGAGGGTTTAGATTTGCAAATTTCCATGCAAGACAGACAGATAATAATCTACAAAAGTTAAACAGTTGATATCGAATGTATTGAATTGTTTACAAATGGTAATCGTTGATGTTTGGATAAGATTAAAACTGTATATAATTGCAGTGAAGTGTGTGAATGTGACAAAGACTAGGAGATTAAGTTTGGTAAGGGGATAATAATGTTGATGGAGTGTAATTAGATCAGAGGATAGTGATCAGTAGTGAAGTCGTGTTGCGGTTTGTCACATTATTATTAATCCTGTTTTTATTATATAAATGATAATATAAATAATCCATTTGGCCAGCGCTTAGGAAGCTGTTAACAGACAGACGACAGAAGAATGCTGCACAACGACTTTAGCACACAAAATTATAAGCAGAAGTTTAACCACTTGGAAATGACCGCAGCGACTTGCATTTTGTAGAGCATGTCGATTCAGATTGGAAAAAAATATTATGATATGGGTGAAGGTAAACATGGGTATAAATGAAAGAGTTTTATTGATATGGTAAGATTATTATGCCAGTATATCTTTATTTTGTAAAAAAAAATAAATTAAGCAGCACTATGAAATTGCAGTAAGTCCTTCATGCGTTTTAATAGTAAATATGATGAAATTAACATACAATATCAGTCTTAGATTAAAAAGTAACAAGAGAAATACTTTAATAAAAACTCAATTACGATGAACAATAAAATATATAATTCAAAGTGTCATATGTTTATTTTTAACATGAAATCTGGTCACTTAACATAAATAGAAAATTCACCAGATGCTTACAATGGATACATTTAAACAAATATAAAGCATATTTGATAAAACTTTCAGGACTTTAAGCAAGACTATTCCTGTGCATAATTGTGCTTTGATAAAGCTATAAAAAAAGGTATTTTATTGTGTGCTTGAAATCTATGACGTTCCATTTGCACAGGGGTCACGGGACTTCTTATAATAGGCCAAAATATACCATTCTATTCAAAATGTCTGTACCTGCGTACTAAAATACGTCGCTCCGAGAAGATTAGGGGGAATCATAAAGATTTATATATATACACCTGACAGGTGTATTCGAATCCCATGATTCTACGTATTTTATTCATCTGTATACCTGTTAGTCTTGGAAAAACCCGATGATAAATATTACTTTTTGAGGCTCAAAATTTCAAGCCTTTATCGTTTGTTGTATACAAATTTAAGGTACTGTTAAATATCGCCCTCGCATTATAGGTCTTCATGGTTTTTTAGTCCAGGCGCTCAGGGCGCCGTATTTTAAGTTTTATGCTTTTCAGTGACAGTTTTATCCGATTCCGCTTTGAGCCATTTCCTTTTGACATATGTTACTTCCACTCCGTGAATCTTGGTATTTTTAATCATCAGCATTATGCGTCTTAGCGTTGTCATTGCAAACCGTAACCAGTTGAATATAATTTATTACTTGTTATGCTCTTGCATATATGAAACAGTAATTATCCGACCGAGGCACTTGGAACGGTTTCTTTGCAAATCGCATTGAAAAATATTATCGATGCGGCTGTAAGTGCCAAAACTGAAATGCTTGAAGATCGTGTAAGTATACTGAAGGGCCAGGTTACCTCTTTGAGTAACACAATCGAGTCACCGCAAATTCAGAATGACCATCAGCAACAATATTCTCGAAGAACTTCACTTCGAATAATAAACGATTGGCCAGAAAAAAATGAAAATACAGACGAAAAGGTTATAGACCTGGCTCAAACAATCCTGAACATTGATATTGACATTAATGACATTGATCGATCACATCGTGTAGGGAGACGACAGGAAAATGAAAACCCCAGACCCATCCTTGTTAAATTTGTCTCCTACCGTGCAGGACCCAAAATGCTACGAGCACGCACGAAACTCAAGTTTTGCGGGCACCGAAACGAGAAATATCTTCATTAAAGAAAGACATAAATCAGACCCGCCACAAATGCTCAATAAAGCGAGGTTACTGAAACGAGAAGGACAGATCTAAGATTGCTGGACAACACACGATAATATTACCATACGAAACAAGACGCAGCTGGGGTTTGGGATTAGTTTCAACCATGGTTCGAGGAACAGTAAGGGAGTAGCGATGGTGTGGTCACAGTATTTAAATATTGTTATATCGAACAACGTAAAGGATTTAGATGGTTGTCTGTTAATTGTAGAATGTTTGATGGATGATACGCCTTTAATTTTGTGTGATGTATACTTTCCTACTAAAGATCATCTTGCTGACCAACTTGCTTTGATAAAGAGATCCGGGGAATATATGGAACCGTACTCTGATGAAACAATTATACTTGGAGGTGACTTGAATATAACCCTGAACCAGATGAAGTCAGGCAGCAAAATCATTAATCATTTTAATTGAGAAATACTGGTTACATCCTGAAGTACAGGGATACACTAAAGTTCAATTAAATCTAAGAACTTCTTCACTGATAACTTTTAGTTTCAAATAATATTGTGCCACATATTTTTACATCGGATATAAAACCTTTTACTCTTTTAGATCATAGCCATATATACATTACTTTTAAAGGTCATTCAGATACTCAGAGAAGTAAGGGTTATTATAAGTTCAACAACGAACTACTTAAAGACAAAGGTTATGTAAAGAACATGAAACAATTTATTCAAGGAGGAAAGGAAATGTATAGTCGATGGAGCAACTGAGTTTAAATCATAATATGAAAACTAACTTGATAGAATATTACTCCGTTGTACACTCGATGCCAAAGACATGGAAACCTATGTTACATTCTAGTTGAGAGTCTAAGTAATGATAATAATGGTACAAACCATTACACACCAACCAGTCTTAATCAAATGGAAAAATAATCATTTCATAAAATCAAAATATAAAGAGGTCACAGCTCTTTTAACATAGCAAATACACTATCATATAACAGTGGAGGGCTTTAACAAAGCTATCAGTCAAGCCAGAAATATTTGAGGCAGTATTAAGCTACAGGATTTCCATTTCAAATTTATTCATAGAATTTTTCCATATAATGAAAGGCTTTATTGTCAAAAACTAATTAAAAAGCTTAGGAATATTTTGTTTTTATAAACATGCAGGTGTATGTCATAAGTGTGTGTATGTATATAATTCATTTGTTAAAGTATACATATGCACGGATATGATCGTAACATGTGATATGGGGGAGTTATATGAACATGGTAAAATGTTAAGTTTATATCGAATACTGTTAATCAATTGTATTGGTGCATGTTTTTTGCTTATTCTTTTTTTTAAATGATGTAACTCGGACAAGCATGTGATAAGTTACAATATATATATATATATATATATATATATATATATATGTATGTATATATACATATGTATATATATATATATAAAAGCCAGCTATCCACCTGCCTGACGCGTAGAATTTATGTGATATCTGGCTTATTCTGCTTATATATTAGTCAACCGTAGGTTTTTCGTGTTAATGAGGTTATTTAATGTCTCGGTGATAGTTGTATGAGGTAATCAACTGCAATTTTACAGTAAACAGAACATATGCGTCCATGTTGACAAACAATAAAAACATGAATAACCGATGGTGGTTGATGGAATATATGGCAGCGACGGTTGAAAAGTTAATAGTTGAAAAACGCCATTTGTAAAACTCTGGTTGTGTGACTGACTGCTATATGTCCTCACTGAATATATTTGGATGATTTTGCGGGGTCCACCGCATGTTATAAACAAGTACGTATAAACAAAACGCTCAGCCTGTGTAGCGTGGGATCCTCGCTTTCAGGCATGTTTTATAGAAGGTTCAGAGTGATTATATTTAGTAACCAGAAAGCTGCATTCTAAGGAGTACAGGCCTCCGACATGTGGGAGACCCTATTGTCGGATACTCTCAAACCCGTGTTTGCATTTACTCATTCGGCCCATATTGCCATATGGTCATTCGTGCATAGTGGATGTAAATTTGTGAATTATTCCTAAACGACGTTCATTAATCCGGATCATGAACCGGGTCCACACCAAAATCTAATCGATTCTTCAGTGGTCCTTTCCCGAAATGCCCCGCAAATCTCATTAGATTCTGTTCATGATTTCTTGAGTAATGTTGTGAACAGACATACACAAAATACACACGAAAACTTCAGGCACAAACACAAACGGAAATTAACTCATACCGTCATGGCGGAGACAAATATAAGTCAAATAATGATACAGGGCCCTTTAATAATAAGATATATACAGATGACACGCACATATGATCTGCTGGTGTGATAAAGTATGTGCTGTGACTGTTACTGTTTATTTTTCTGGCCACATAACCACGTCGTATCCGGATCTTAACCCACACTACATGGAAGTTTTATCTGTATAAAAATAAAACCAAGCTGGTCAGCATCAAACACGGAGTGTACGTAACATAACGTGTACATCAACAGCTTAAGAAGTAGCTTCGTGCTTAATCCGCTATGAGGTAAGGCCTGACGGATTTGTATGTTGCATTGTTCACCCATCTTTGATTTGTTCAATCATTTGTTTAATTGATATTATATATTTATATATACATATATATATATTAATTCAATAATTTATATATATATATATATATATATATATATATATATATATATATATATGTATTTATGTATATGCGTTTTGCTATTTGTTTTCTTTTTTTCTAAAAATCCAAATACGCGCGCGTTAATTTTAACCCCTTTCATTAAATAATTTTACTTTAATTTTAAAAAGAAACTTACCAATTTTAAGTTCCAGCCGCTCGGACATTTCTTTCAAGAAGATGAAATAATTCAAATTTGATTAGATTTCCTTTGTTATGTAGTGTTTTTACCTGTTTAGCAAAAGAATTCTGTTACTATCATGCTTTGAGGGGGATGGGACATACTTAGAAAGAACAATTGTTTTCTGTGTTTTTTTTCTATTTTTTTCTCGAGATAGGAAAAAATTGCATTTCCAGTAGGATTATTCTGGTCATACTTAGTGACATCATGGGTCACTATGTAACAACAAAAAACCGATTCTTGTAAGCGAGGTAGAGTGCCTACCGTGTGCGTTTGTTAAACTTCCGGATTTTGTCATTTAATGTTTTTCTTTTTGCCCATTAATAAATTAACGTATAAAGTTTAAGAACGGATTTTGAAGTTGGATAAATAATTGATAAAAGGTTAATTTCGGTCACTACTTTCTGTTGATGAAATGTTGTTTTCCTTTAGGAAATAGAATTTTTTTCTTCTCGACCAAGGGCGGGACCCCAATTATTCATCATTATTGGGGGGGGGGGGGGGGGGTAGGTAAAAAATTTATACATGTATAGCTTTTATTATTACAAGAAAATTTATATTTATAAAGCTTATTTATATGATATTATTATTATGAATAAATGATGAGTTAAAATGTGACCATATATATATAGAGTTACGACCCGAATATAACAGGGTGCCAATTATATGCTGTAAATAAAGCATTGATATGAGTGATGGATGAAATTCAATTATTTACTCCTGGGTATCGAAGTTGTTTTCAGTCTTTGACGGGACGTAGCGTTTTATATATATAAAACTGCATAAATCCAGGATTGCAATGTTCAGCACATTTTCTATTTACTATATATAGTCCGTTTCCTCCTCTCATATTCACCTGCTTTTTGTTTTCGTGGGGTTTTTTTTTTGCTATGAAAATTGTTTTGTGACATTTAAAGTGAAACGAGGAATACCCGCATAACAGCCTATTTAAGAAACAGAATTATTTAAAAAAATTAGAAATCTGTTTACATTTTACAACAAATCAAACCAAAAGTAAGGGTTATTAGGCACATGCAAAAGCAGCCTCAGTAGAGAGTTTCTGATTGGATGATGTCATGTAAACACTCGAAAAATATAACCAACCAAGCAAACCATGGCTATACTCATGCATAAACCCATATCTGTCAGGTCATTGTTTAGAGACTAAAAGCTTGTGAATATAAACTGGGGATTTATTGGAAAATTCTTAACTGCCGTAGTATGTTGTGACTTCGATATGTAGTTTTCTAGGGAAAATATCACTGTGTGAGGTTAAACGAAGCTGCCCTCAGCTGAGTTTTAAAAGCCTAAACGAGCTGCCCTCAGCTGAGTTATAAAAGCTTAAACGAGCTGCCCTCAGCTGTGTTTAAAAAGCTTAAACGTGTGCCCTCAGCTGTGTTTAAAAAGCTTAAACGAGCTGCCCTCAGCTGTGTTTTAAAAGCTTTAACGTATTGCCCTCAGCTGTGTTATAAAAGCTTAAACGTGCTGCCCTCAGCTGTGTTTTAAAAGCTTAAACGTGCTGCCCTCAGCTCTGTTTTAAAAGATTAAACGTGCTGCCTTCAGATGTGTTTTAAAAGCCTAAACGAGATGCCCCCAGCTGTGTTTCAGAAGTTTAAACGTGCTGCCCTCAGCTGTGTTTTAGAAGCCTAAACGAGATTCCCTAAGGTCTGTTTTAAAGGCTTAAAACGTGCTGCCCTCAGCTGTGTTTTAAAAACTTAAACTTGCTGCCCTCAGCTGTGTTTTGTGGTAAACGCCAGGTCGAGGTTGATGACAACAATTTACAAGACGCTGTAAGACTTGGGACTAAAATTTTTAAAGCAAATTTTGCTAAATGGTTGATTTGTATTCCAAGCTTCAATTTGCAAAATAGATACAATACAACTGTACAACACTTGACCCTTCACATTTGGTGTCTTATTGATATGTTTTTGACTATTTGCCTCTCTACAGGAGGACCTCCTTCCAATCACACCGAAAATTTGATGATAACGGTGATTAATTATTCTTCTGTGATACAAGAAGTCTTAAGGTGCCCATACCCCCCCCCCCCATGTGTCCTACAATCATAACATTTGGCTTGAGTCTTTGCATGAATACTGACCTATATTAGCATATTTTACGGAAATACAGAAGATGCATAGAGTAATCGATTCATAATCTATCATCGGCCGTTAATTTCTTTCAGTCATCGAAATGATTTTACAACAAATTCCTAACATTAAAATATACTCTGTATTTCAGATTGCAAGGGATCACGTGGTTGGCCATCCTCCTGCTTCATGTCGTCGGTGGATCATCTCATGGTAATTTCGCGATTTCAGTGTTTCGCAAGGGTCCCATTTTCATGATCTCACCATAAAAAAACCTACAGACAGAATAAAAGTTATTGTATGATTATATCAGTTGATACGTGCACAAAATCTTAACAATTACACGGGGACTCAAGTAGGAAGTACTGTTCATCAAATATAAGCTGAGAATCATAAATAATTTATAGTAGCGATCTTGGAACATACAAGATCTGCAATTATCTTTATTCATTATTTATAATATAAGTCTTTTAGCTTACAACTTGCCTTCGATGATGCGACCTCGTATTCAAGAAGGGTACATTTCCCCCATAATTCCATTTCGCGAATTTCGTGAATTATAAACCCCCTGAACAAAAAGGCAACCAAAGTACTGGCAGTATTAAAGTAAAATGCACATATTTAGTCAATAAAATATATTTTAGACTGTGTAATATGCTGCATAATGGAAAATTGATGCCATTTTTAAATGAAGGCTGTGGTTTACCATATGGTGATGATGTCATGTGGTTATTTACCAGTTTGTCCGGACGGAAAGTTTGGCTGGAAATGCCGCTACACATGTGACTGTCCCGGACCATGTGACCCCATCACAGGATTATGCGAGACCTGCGAGGGAACCGCCTGGGGACCCGGATGTTTACTAGGTACAGGCTTTATTCATGTAATAACTCTCTCTTCTCTCTCTCTCTCTCTCTCTCTCTCTCTCTCTCTCTCTCTCTCTCTCTCTCTCTCTCTGTGCGTTAAACAAACTGCCAAAGTCGTGTGATAAAAATGGAAAGTTCTTAAAAGATGCGGGTTGCAGGTTTTTGAGGATTAGAACATCTCGGAATGCGGGTTTCAGTGTGCCAAAACTATTAACTGGAATTTATTATGTAAAATTCCCCTAATATATATTTATATATATATATATATATATATATATATATATATATATATATATATATATATATATCTACTTCATTTATTTATTAATGATGGATATGATAGCTTCAGATTTTGGGGCATATGTTTCCTTTCTTCTTGTTCCTTGTATTGTGCATTAATTTGTCCGTTTCCATGTACAGAGATGATTTTTTTTTCATTTTCAACTGGCGTCATGATGTTCCAAAAGAATATCTATGGCTTTGGATACTATCAACATGAACATGGAGTGGTGAAAGAAAAACCCTTTTTTTCTATTGGGTCACAAACAAAAAACGGACCCCTCCCTCAACCAATTTGGCCCAAACTTTTCAGCAAACCTTTTTGAGGGTTTCAAACGAGTTTTTGCATGGACCCCCTCCCACCCCTTTTTTTCTAGGCTTATTAGTCCTCATCTCATTAGTCCTTCTGAGATGGATCCCTCCTTTTTCTAAATCCTGGATTCGCCCCTGTATATATATATATATATATATATATATATATATATATATATATATATATATATATATATACTGTGGTTGCCTTTGATTCGCGAGGGTTTTATTTCCGCGATATTCGCGAATGGGATATAATCGCGAATATGAAACCCACGGGAATATGATGTCCATCAACCAAGATGAACAAATGGGGCTTGTTCATCTGCACAATCGTTTAAGGTATCACACATCTAGAACCATGGATCGTTAATCAGCAGGCCTTATCTGTGATAATATCGGAACTGGCAAATCCAACACGAATTAATTATTGTTAAACATGCGGGATATAATGACTGTGCGACAGGTCTCAATAGAATGACTCTTACAGAAATGAGTAGGTGTTGTGGACTTTGTTCTCATTTTATAATAAATACAAATACTGCCGATTTGGATGTTAGAACACCATCGCGAAACATTCAAAATAAAGAGATCGCGAAATGTCAGCCTCGCGAATATAAAACCAACCACACACACACTATATATATATATATATATATATATATATATATATATATATATATATATATATATATATATAGAACAAAACCGCACTTGGCTATTTGCCATAAGGGAAAACCCCTAGTTCGTTATCTAATCCACCAGATATTTCCTTTTTATATCTTAGAGGATGACTTCAAAATAAAACAACACACAAAAAGGTGCCATAATTATGCAAGTGATGCTGGGCTGTATCGTGTCTGGTCTGTCTCTATCAGATAACCTTATCAATTAAGCGGGCTTGTATATTTCGGACACAGCTGATAAATATGATGACTAATCTTCCATATAACCAAACGTGGATATATATGTTCTACCAGGAAGAGATTTGCATTTATTTATAAGCAATGTTGACACATGCGTTTTCTTAAGTTGGTGTGTGTATGATGGTAATTATATCCATAAAGATTTATCAAACTTATTTATACGTATATATATAACGAAAGTTAAGAAAAACAGTGACGCCATTTAGATAGACTAACTAGTTCATTATTACTAGTTAGTCTATCTAAAAGGCGTCACTGTTTATCTTAACTTTCGCTTCAACTACAGACTAACACGGCTATACCACTTATTATCATGTATGTATGTATATATATATATATATATATATATATATATATATATATATATTAATATATTTATATATATATATATATATAATGATACAGAAGAGACTTTTGAATCGTGTATCCCATCAGGTTTTCAGTTTATCATGGTCACTTGCCCAATGTCCAGTTTGCGTTTTTATAATATTACCTCGTATTATTATTTGCTCAGTCTAGTACACCAAACAAACCTATTAGCTGAAATTTTTTTTTCTCTCTCTCTCTCTCTCTCTCTCTCTCTCTCTCTCTCTCTCTCTCTCCCATACAGTGTATATATTCACATATATATTTATTCAAAGAATGGAGCTTGAATGATATGATCTTTGCGGAGTGGGAACCAGACATCCGACAACTGTGAGGTTGCTTCTGTGTATTAGTGTTTGTTTGTTTAGTTGTTTACAACATAACTCACGCTGTCATGGGCGGAATCTCACGCAATTTCTAGGATATTTCGGGAATGGGTCAAAGAGGAACCGATTCGTTTATGGTGTGGATTCGTCTCATGATCCGGATTCAGAAATGTCAGGAAGCAAAGTTAACAAATTTACAATGAATTCGAACCTTGGAATATGGGCCGAATTAGTGAACGCAAACGCGGGTTGGGAAGCATCCCACAACAGGAGCACCCCCCACCCCACCCCCCCCCCCCCTCCCCCCACCCCCTACCACCACCCCACTTCCGGTCACATCTCGGAGGCATGCATTCCTCATAATGCATATTTCTAGTCTTAGTATAATTTCCTTTTCAATTCAGACTCCAATTGTACCTACAACGATCCAAATGCTTCCGATTATCAAGGACAGCTATCACAGACTGAGAATGCAGAGGCGTGCGTTTCTTGGCACCCACAGATATCCAAGTTTGGGCCAGATCTGTTCCTCGAGAAAGATTTAAAGAAGATTTCCAACTACTGCCGTTCACCTCTGGGCTCGGGCGGCCCGTGGTGTTATACAGACCGTGAGAACGAACTCTACGACTGGTGTCACCTACAGGAATGCTGTGAGTTCAGATCTGTGTTTATTATACATCCAAAAAGGTATTATGTTATTCGGAGATAAAAATATATATGTCAGTTTGAAAGTTCGAAAAGTGCTTCGTCCGTTTGATTGTCCGCTTTTCGCTAACGTTTGTAAACCATTATCAGAAAAATGAGGTTTACATTTGCTTGTCTTATTTATACTCGATATTCCCTCATGTTCAATTTCTGAGCGATTAAACAGTCATCGGAACATATAAACTAGAGAAAGGATTAAAGAAGCCTAATTATTTTTTATTGTAAGTGACACAAGATTATATATATATATATATAAATATATTAATTATTGTTATTTCATATTTATGCATGTACACTGATATATATATATATATATATTTATATATATTTATATATATATATACGCAAAAATACCAATGTATCTTTAGCCCTTTTTATATATTTCACGGTAATATAAACAGAAAAATCATGCTGTCCTGGCTGCAACAATAAAAACAAATGAACTTCCTCAGTCCTAAATACTGTATAATAGAAATAGACTGTATTTTGAATTAGCGTTTACATTTATAACCACATAATTAACTTAGGCCTTCGTTCAGATTAGAAACAGACACACGTTCACAGTATGGATCACTGCCAGGGGCGCAAACAGGGTATCAGAATGGGGGGGGGGGGGCAGGGGGGTAAGAGAAGGGTTTTTCGGTCATTACGCGTAGACTTATTTTGAAAGTTTAGGCTGCAATGAAGCAACATGGAGGGGGCTTAAATGCAGAATGGGGGGGGGGGGGTAAATTGCATCATTGGGGGAGGGGGTTAAAATGCATCATGTGTACTTGGGGTTACATGCATTAAGGGGGGGGGGGGGTAAATGCATCATTGGGGGGGGGGGGTTAAATGCATCATGATGCATAATGGGGCTCTGTTTTTTTTTGTGTGTGTCAAGCGCTTATTGCTCTATTTACTAACTTTATAATGTTGATAAAAAAACGGGGGGGGGGGGGGGGGGGGAGGCTCCAACTCTGCCGCCTCGAAATCGGTCCTTGACTTTCAGGATATATACGTGACTGTATAGTCTTATGACAGATGTTCTGCATGTTGTATCGATAACACTGTGAAGACCACGGAGGTATTTCACGGATATGACCAATAAGAAAATGATATGCAGGCCTGTGTGCATGATGAAACACGTTAAATGGTGCTGTCTGTCTAAATTCTTGGTATTTGTCAATCCTGTTTTCTTTTTCTCACTCTACTTTTTGGTAATGATGCATAATACGATCGGCATGAGTCACCTGTCCCGCATATATAATGGTTATATGTGTGATTAACATATATATATATATATATATATATATATATATATATATAAATATACATACATACATACATACATACATACATGTTTTCATCACACTTATACATTGGAGGAACCAGAAATTCATGAACACTAATAAAGGGTGGCCGTTGATGGATATTATGACTATTCAGTGATTAAATTGTGCATTTATTTATTTTTTTGGAATATTATTTAAATTATATCTATATATAATGCACACATATATTATATTATAATTATGTTATATAACTCTGATATATATATTAATCCTTTGAAAAATAATGTACCATACCATTTATTATCCTCATAACAAAGAACAGCGTCACCAGAATATAATTATCTTGCAGGTCTGTTCACTTATAACTGCAGTTTCCCATGTATGTGCCTATATATGTAATCTTTATGATGTAAATTGGCTTTGTCTCTTACCACTTGATAATAAGAGAAGAGTACGCTATTAGCTATTAATATACACTTTTCGTTTGAACGCTTAATTTAACCATTCGTTTCACATTTGGCAAACTGGACTTCCATAATTTATGTAAAATAAAACCTCGAAATTACGAACCCCAACGGGACCTTGTTAACGGGTCGCATTTTAGACGTGGTCGTCAAAGTGATGTCTTACATAACGAGCAAAAGAAACCGTGAACAAATGGTCATTAATTTTAGGTGGTCGCAAAACTGAGGTGGTCTACAGGCGCGTTTTACTATACATACTGTTTCAGGATATCCATTTTTCTTTCCTTATTCCTGCAAAGTGTTGAGTTATATATTACTTTTTATGTAATACTGATTGTGATCTGAAGTAACTGGAGGAAATAAAGAATATCAATTCTTCAATTAATCTATATAAAAAAAACTGATGTACAGCACAGTCGCATCTCTTTAACGTGGCCCCGAAACCCTTCACGACAAAAATCTGGTGCTCAAAATTCGTTTAAATTTTATCGTTCATTTATTTCTTTATCAAAGTATGTAATATAGTCTTATATGGTGAAGCTGGATTAATGGACATCCCTAAGAGTATGAAATAAAGGTATTACACTTATATATGTACATATATATATATATATATATATATATATATATATATATATATATATATAGATACATATATATATATTTATAGTATCATAGTGTCATGCAGGGTTGGGTCCTATTACAGGGTTTCTAGTACTATTACTATTAAATTACAATCACCATTACTCCTTAACCATCTATTACTATTGGTATTACTATTACTACCATTTTTCATCTATTATTATTACTATTACTATTATTTGGCTTATATTACTATTACTTTAAATTTTACTTTAAATAGTGAAATGAGCACATTTTTGCTGAGTTCAGCATTATTTCCAACTAGTTCGTGATAAGTAGAACATAAAACCAGTCCTGGTAGGTTCATATTCACCATAGTTAAATACAATATATGTTACATTTAACTATACATACACACAATGCTCAACAGAACATTAAATAAACAACTTCCTGTTAAGCACAGTTTAAAAAGAAAAGGTTTGACTAATCATAAACACAATAATATCAAAGGAATGTTTGATGCAATTTAGTGTAATTAAATACGATCACTTCCTGTTCAGTAAACATAAACCAATTATTTTGTATCTATATCCATATATCTTTTAATTATAGAACATACACTGTTCACAGTGCCTCTTGCTTGTAACATTTATATTTAACTTATTCATGTTTATCAAAACACAGACTTCGTGTGGATTTCCTGTTAACCACCAATTTATTATATCTCGTTACATTAGTCTATTTGAGCAGGTGTTACTTACACATGATAAACATTAATTATTCAAAAACTCAGCAAGATCTAATCAAGCAATAGTAGGCCTACCTAAACTGCACTATACTACATAGTTATATTACAAACAGGTACTCATGCACTGTCTGTGGGACCACTATTTAACTCATATCAGAGGTTATGACAATCAGACTACCTCTGAAGTACTCAAACATCAGCAGTAATTACAGCAGCAATGTCCATAGCCTCAGCTGCCAATAACTTTTCCCACGTAATGTGTAAACTGGGCATGCACTACTACAATGACTGACCAAGCCTGTAGTTAAAGAATGTACAAAGAAGCCCAGGGTTTATCTAATTGGTTATTACCTCAAGCCAGTGCCTCATGTCCACTGGACCATGACAGCATCTAGCATGAACTAAGCAAATGTTATTCTGTTTCAGTATAGGCCTAATCGAACAAACGCTCCATCCCTAACCTGTTTTAGACAAAGGGTTGTAATAATTAGAGTAATAGCTATTATTCTGTTAGTTGGAGTCCTATTACTATTACAATTACGAGTTATAATTTCTTGTCTCCTACTTTTATTATTACTTTGAAAACCTGTAATTTTCTATTACTATTACTATCACATATTACTATTACCCCATCCCTGGTGTGTTAGTGTTTGATTGAATGTCTGTGTGTATGTCTTTGTGTACAATAAAATATTTTACAATTTTATAACGATGTCATTAAAGCATGTCCTCCCGGGCGATTTGGAGTAAACTGTAAAGAGGAATGCCACTGCAGTGACGTCAAAAACACATGTGATTCCGACAGCGGGCGCTGTGAAGCCGGATGTAGCGCGGAGTTCCAGGGGGAGTCATGTCAAGGTAAACTATTAAGCCATATATATATATATATATATATATATATATATATATATATATATATATATATATATAGAAACGTTTTTATGTTCTGGTTAAATTAATACCATGAGGTTAAATTTAGATTATTTCTACTGGCAGTATAAAAGTGGTACGTGCATCCCTTCCGCAATTTGACTTGCAACATCCGAGCTTCAGTCCGTGCCGACAAGCAATTCGCAAAACCAGGGTTAATCGAAACAAACAATGGTGCAGCGGGGAAAAAAAACTTGTGAAAAGCTTCTGAAGAATTAATCATTGCATCATTGTATGAAAAAACCTAGAGGGAAATACGACAAGAAGACATCCCGAAAACCGTATCAGGGCGCATAGACCCGATTGGCTGCCAGACCTTACGACGGGGACTTCTTGCCTGCCTGTCTCAAATATTAAGTAAATAATGAAGAGATAGACCATACAGTGTGAAAAACGCCAAAAAATTTTCAGATAAGTAAAAGTTACAAGGAAATGACCCAGAAAAGTAACAACTTTAACCGAAATCCACACTAATATCAATTCAAGCGCCTGTGCAGATATTAACCGGTGACGTTCCAGTGTGGAACTCCTGAAAAGAAAGCACTCAGCTGTTTCATAACATCAGGGAGACCACACCCACCCATCATCGAACAAACTTTAAATCAAGATGTAGAAACTTTAAAAACATGGAGTCCTAAACTCCAAACATGTTAAGAGCCGATTTAAATTAAAGAAGAGGCACACTTATCCAAACAGATTCCCTGTCAGTAATCCGTTTATTCTAGTTAACTATTTCGTTGTTGTCCAGGTTTTAAAAAAAATTATGAATACCACACTAATTATAGACGTTAGTTGACAACTATATAGACGGCTAAACCTGTGTTCTATTATTACATCATTGATTAAATATTATTAGAAATTTTCATAGTTGTCACTACTTGTATTTTTATCCCACTAAACAATTTGCCATCCTGTCCGACGCGTAATTCCGACATGTTCTCTTTGGCTACGGGCCCAAACGCCCTAAAGCTCTCTTTGCAGATATATCAAAGGCTGGGCATAGTCCTTGTGGTGCATTCTCGTCGTATTTGGTATCTTTGTTAAATGCGACCGTTTCATTTGTCGCAAACACTTTAAAGAACTTTTCCTGGCCTCCATTTTCGCTTTGGCACTGTTTAAAAGACATATGTCCAGAAAGAGTCGAATGTCGCTCTATAATAAAACAAGAAGTTACAAGTCGGATGTTGAAATTAAAAGTAAATCGCTAGTTTCCAGTGAAAAGAACAGGTGTATACCTAGGATTATGAACATAAAACCAACAGTGACATTTAATGTTTAGAAAGAGATGATATAAAGAAAACATTTTTATTAAAGTACTCTATTCACATACCTTTAATGTTAAATATACACAAAATATAGTATTATCTCCCTAAATTTTTAGTATCTATAAATATTGTGTTTTAAACTGTTTGCTTACTCCGGCACATAAGTGCGTGCACCGAGTGGTTTAAAAATAAAAACAAAGGGCGCATGCCGCCTGTTTTCCACACCGCGCGACTTCAAAAATCAAGATTTTCAAGGTTCAGATGGATGGTTCTTCTGTGTTTCTTCTTTCTTGATACTTCTCGTTGTTTGGGAATTGTCGCGCAAGCGCATGGTTGGACATCTGGTAATGCAGTCTAGTTATGGTAAACAGACACACGTGGACCGTGTTTGCACACTCACACACAAACACACACTCTCACACATGCACTCATATATAACCATGGTATTACTAGGACACCATTTAATTCAGCCAAAATGTTCTACCATGGCGTGAAATATATTGCATATTGTTGCAAATGTTTATGTAGCTTTAAAAATCTTTCCCTTGGCCGCAATTTTCTCTTTAAAATTAAAGGTATATCGCTGATTTTTCAGTTAAAGGACCATGTGCACACATCTGAATATAAATATAATGGCATTTGCCGTTAAGTAAGAGATGATTTAAAATAATAATTTCCTGCTTATGTATCTACAGAATGTAAGGACGGTCGGTTTGGCAAATATTGTGACTCTTTATGTAGCTGTCATGATCCAGACGAAGTGTGCGATAAAATAACCGGTAGGTGTCACCACGAGTGTGCCGCGGGATTGACAGGCCCATCATGCAAAACAGGTAAGAAAAGAAAACACAGGGATAAAATTGTAAAAATGTGCATGGAAAGTTATATAACTTACCATAAAGCATGGTTTTATGGATTGGTGATTCATGTACAAATCTTGACCGTTACTGCAAGCAAAATATATCTAAGTCTCAATACAATAATATCTGAGTCAGAGGATTTAACTGAATTAACACTTTCATCGCCCCATGTCCACCTGTTTTTTTTGTTTAGAAAATGTATATTAATCTAGAAAGAAAATGGTAATGAAGGGTAAAATGTTAACGACCTAATTTTCACCAAAGATTATAAACACCTGCCTTACTCCATATTTAAGAAACGAAATTATTCCAAAATATTAGATATAAGTCTACATTTCACAACATGTTGGCTCCACTTGTGGCGGTCAAAGTACAAAAAGAGCATGAGATGACACCTGTTGAATGGATGGTGTCATGTGATCACTCTAAAAATAATAATTAGTCAAATATAATATTTTGTCAAAAATGTTACACCCAAGTGTACATCCCGTATCTGTACTGGCAAACTATACAAAATATCCATTCAGTTTTTATTCCCCGCCCATCCGGCTGTAGAACATATGTATTATATACATATATATATAATAAAACGATTGATTGATAATTAATATGAAATCTATTATAATACTATCTAAATATAATGAACAAGAATATGCACTTGTTCGATGTCCTTATTAGGTCCATAGCAAATTGTAAAGATAATTGATATATTCTATTTAATAACTGCATGGTGAGCTCGTGAAACTCTCATGAAACATAAAAACATGAAAATCTCGAAAATTTAATATGAAACTGACCACAGTATTTTATACATGTAGCATGCCCGAACGGCACGTTTGGCAGAAACTGCAGTCACCACTGTCACTGTAGTGATCCCAGTGAGGTTTGTGACAAGAGCGACGGAACATGCCAGCTGAGCGACTGTGTCAGTGGTCGTCACGGCCCGGGATGCCAACTAGGTACAACTAGAATGATTTTCTCACAGCTAGACATGACAGTCTGCTCATTGTTTTATTTGCCTTGACATATTTGTAACTAATACGTTAATCCAAGCCCAGATAGCCATCAATAATTCATAACATTATCCCAGGCTCTAAGAGTACTTTGACTTAATTGAATCCTGAATTTGAAGCTTTGTGCGTGGTCCAAAAAAGAGTAATTCCGTTTTGAACTTGCAGAAATACGTTCTTCTTTTAATTTAATCGATTATGAAAGAATACGACCAATCATCGAACAATTGATTGGTTGTCACGCCTCTAATTTTTATCTTTAAGAATGTCCTGGCGGTACTTTTGGTATGAACTGCTCATATACTTGCAACTGCCAAAACCAGACGGAGATTTGCAACAAAGTCACGGGAGCCTGTGAGATAAGTGGATGTGCTGTGGGATTCATGGGTGAAAAGTGTCAAAAAGGTAAAAACAGAATTCTTACCTATCTCTCTATAGAGTCAACTAGCCAGGAAACATTCACTAAAAATCCACCAAGACTACATGCATCTATACTCACCGTCCATAAAATCTAAAAGATATCTTTATATTTTATTTTCTTTTTTTTACGAACAATACAATTCATGTACATATAATTTACAGTAATATGATACAGTAAAACTCGCTTAAAGAAACCCTGGATTTAGCGACCACCTCTAAATAACGACCACTTTTTCTAGGTCACAGTTCTTATTTTACTCTTTATATCAGACCTGACTTAGACGACCACCTCGAATATGCCACGACTTTATTGAAATAATTTCGTTGGTGGCCGTAATTTGATGTTTCACTGTATACTATTATATCACACCATTAAACAATTTGTAACCTCGACAGTTGCATATTTTTGAAATGTTAAGTTGAATGTCTTGGCATTTCACACAGAGTGCCCTGTTGGTCAGTATGGCAGCGGATGCACGAAGACGTGTTCATTTCATTGCGTGAATCCCGGGCGATGCGAGAGCTCCACGGGAACATGCCACTGTCTCCCTGGTTACCAACCTCCTACGTGTCACCATGGTGAGTAACACCCGAAGGAATTCATGAAATAAAATTTGTTAAGGTCACACAATTGGCAGCCCCTTATATCTAAAATCAGTCCAAAAGTTGTCTTAAATCCATATTAGAATCATAAGAGACATTTTTTTTATTTTATACATTATTATATACATTATTTTATATCAATTTTCATTCTTATGTTATACATATCTTTAATATTTTCATAAATTTTCATATTTCAACAATAGTAGAGAAAATGAACTCGAACTGTATTACCAGATTTAAAAACAACATTTTGACTGAATTTAGATATAGTTTTTTTTGCCAAGCTGGCTACCTTAAATGTTTTCTGTTTCATTAAATAAAGTAAAAAGACGCATATATTTGTGTTTTATTTCTTTGAATAAAATGACCGTGAAGAGGGAAGTGTTGGAGAGACTCTCTGACTATTCCGTTCATCGTGGTAAGCGTAGGTTGTATTAAGAAAACAGGCGCGTCTTTCAAATGGCATTTTGTTTCTAATATTTAGCTGTAATATTTTAGTATCTAGCGTCATTTCGGCCCTCTAATATAAGAGCGCTTATCGAGTGTCTTGCTATGGTCGGACGTGAATTGCACTGTACATGAAGCCAAGAATACATGTTCCGAAATTCGGATACGGCACGATTTATTAAGTTCCTATCGCAACGTCGCATCATAAATTCCCACAATTCCCGTATTTTCCAATACATTATGCAACTTTCGTGCATTTGAGGTTGGGATATTTACATCAAATAATGATCAGCAACATGGTTGCCAATGAAAGTCGGTTCTATATATCGCAAAGTTTGTCTATATGCGCTTGTTAGCCTAATTATTAGAAGGCGACAAAGAGGACAGGGACGGGAGAAAAGCAAAATCTGGGTAGTCATCGACTCATGAGGCGGAGTAACGATTGACAGTTACCATACGAAAATTTTGAACATACAAAAAAAAATACAGTTTAAAATACAAAACCAAGGATTTCTTGTTGTATTCTGGTTCGTATCATATGGTATCCAAATTTCATGACGCCTACGCTTGGCATATAAGTCTGGGTGAGATTGTAAATATTGTCGTGATTGTTGGCAACTCCTAAAGGCCTACTGGTATACGCTGTCACTTAGCATAAACCAGACCAATCGTTTGTCAGCTATATGTTTGTATATTATCTAACATCACATACCCATTATTGACCTTAGTGGCGCAATGTGTAATAATTTTGGAGTTCGGGAAAATTGTCTCAAAATTGATGTAGAAAAATCCCTGCCATCGATCGTGATCAGTTATACAAAGTGGTTTTTTAATTGTTTTTGTGAGTTTAAAAGTATTTAGTAAATATTTTCATTGATTCAGAATGTCAAAATGGAACGTTTGGGCAGTACTGTGCAAAACAGTGTCACTGTAACGGGCAGGTGGACAATTGCAACAAAACCACCGGCAAATGTCGCTTTGGGTGTGCTTCCCGCTGGGGCGGCGAAAGCTGCCAGATACGTAAGTAGAACGACTCGATTAAATATATTTTAAACGTGATGAAAAAACATAATATCTTTTCTTTATTACAGAATTATAACGAAGTGACAAGCATGATATTCTAGACTGAGATTTGAAACCGTATTTGTTTCATTGTAAGTTTTCAGAAAGTTATATTTTCACGGATACAAGATAAAGATACAAACGTTTTGTTTGGATAACAAAGGATGTCGGGGAACATATACATGCTTAATAAATGTGACTCCTAAAATAACCTGTTTGACCAGTTTTTTTATCTTTTAATTAAGCTAAATAAATAATAATAGTGATTTATCGTTACAATAAAAGCCTTGGCCACGATGGTGCATAGTCGTGCAGAAGTAATTTTCATAACTAGCAATTACCCGTGCTACGCACGGTTTGGGGCGAACACAACAATCCATACGGTGGTATCGGAAATCCACCGGAAATCCGGAGATACGGAAAATCACAAAAATCGTGTTACACTTTTAATATATATATCCATTATATGTATGGTGTTGTGGATAAAAATCTTTTGGAACAGCGTTTTGAACATATTTGGGAACAGCATACAGTCGTTCACCTTCGCCAAAAGCCAGTGCCTAACATGTGGTCGGGGTCTTTAACAAATAGTACCTACACATGTACCATGTGACATGAGAAACTAATCAACAATATCACAATTACATACAAAAGAAACCGCCCATGGAATAGACCTAAGAAAAGAATGCAAAAATACCAGTTTTATTTGTGAAAATAATAACAATTATGGCTATGGCTTATACGCAATAAGCATACATACTGAATGAAAGAATATAGTCTTTAAAAATAAAGAGTATTTCATAAACATTATTGAATGAGATGTCATATGGATATAAAAGAGACAAATACCAGTATAACCGTATTAAATCTACATTTTTTACAGGAATTATACATTCGTAAATGTAGTAATGAGAAAAAATCTCGATATTCAAAACATTTTAAGTCTATATTATGTTTACAACTTTTACAAATCCACACGTGTACACATCACACTGTACCAACCACGACGTGAATTTGGTTAACATTTTCTTTTCATCTGTTACATAGTAGGTCTACATATGCATATGTTTGTGAATATTTGTCAAGCATCTCAATCGCATGCTAGGCCCTGGACTTCGAGCGACCGCGTGTGCGCTGTTTAACCATCACGGATTCCACGACCCGGTTGATGTGCACTCAAGCATATCAGGTCAGGTTGGTCGCAGGTAGGTGTCCTCGTGCGACCCCCGGGTCGCAGGAAGGCCTGCAAAACAATTCTTTCAAATTGCCGGAGGGGATTATTTCGGGCATGTAACCGCAAATTTGTACGAAAACCCCACATAGGGCCCCCGGAGTGAAACTCTGTCCCGCCATCACACACCCTATGGCCATTGTGTTACCGGGCCCGAAGACACAAAGAAAAGAGGCGCCCGCGGGGGAGCAAATATTAAAATTATTAATTATGCAGGTAATACGCAAATATTGCAAATAAAAGGGGGCGGAATCTCTTCGGACAAACCCAGAGCATGTGTATGTCGAAAATCACGGCAATCCGTACGGCGGTATCAGAGGAGATACGGAAAATCACAAAAATCGCCTTACGCTATTAATATAGATTATCTTTTCAGTTTATTTTATTCTATCAACAATCGCAAGTTTATTTTTTGTCCTAAATATGTGACCGAAAAATTATCTATACCACGCATAAATAATGGAAATCACAATTAGTGAAAAACCCCGAAAACTAACAAAATAACGTTATTAGATTAAACTTTATTATTCGGCTATTCAGCTATTCGGCTGATATTATTTGTTGTCTGTTAGACTACATTTTATTAGTTAATCATGAAGGTGTTAGTTATAAGCATATCTGATTTGATTTTACTTATTAAGGCATTATGTTACACGACATTTGTTTTGATACTGCCTATAAATACAGACTTTAAGAAGTATAAATCTGATAGAAAATGCTTTAAACCCATTAGATAGTGTTTCAGTTATATTACACCATATAAAAATAAGGGTTACACATTTTTAAATTGACATTATTAGAGGAGTAACAAATTCATTGTTAAAAATATTTCTTTTTTGTCGAAAAATTCAAATCAATTACTAAAAAATATTTCATTGGACATTTTTTTTTATATCTTCAATGTAAACGTAAATTAAGGTGTGTGGAATAATCCAGTGGTGTATCCAGAAATTCGAGAACAAGAGGGGGGGGGGCGCTAATACTGGGTTAGCGGTTGATATATATTCCTCGGTGTTATGACCAAGCAATCGGTAAAAATGGTAAGTTTCCCGACCTCAGTATAGAAACATTTGAATGCTATCTTAATAACTGAACTGTTAATTAATACTTGTATCCTCAACTTATGGAATTGAAAGTAATAAACTGTGTATTATTTTTATTTGCCAGGGAAAAAAAATAAATTTTAAAGAAAAATGAAAATTAATCATGAATAACTCTAAAATAGATAAAATATGATAAAAGATGAAAAGAGAAGAGATGATAGAGCTCAACCGGGGGAGAGGGAGGGGGGGGGGGGGGGGGAGCTCTGTATCTGGATCCGCCACTGACATTCCCTGAAGTATTGACCGAGTAAAACCAGTCTGCCCGTTGTCTGGGTTAATAACACTTACAAGTTCGCTGCACAAGTTCATTGTTAAATATTGTTCACTAATTCGTATCCCGTGTGTCTTATATCTGTTTAGCAGGACTTCTTTGTGTGTGCATACATAGTCGTTTTTGGTCAAGTGCGACAAATTTAGTCGAATATGAAAGAAAAAATTGACCAATCATGGATATAACTGATTAATTGACACATTACTTGCAACAACATTTCGTCTATATTCAGCTTTCACCGGCTTTGATCCATCGACTATTGGCTGGGTGCTGACCGGGGTGTTTGCTATGCTTTTCTTGATGACGGGATGCGGACTCATTTGTAGCTGGTAGGTTTCCGAATTTGTTATAGAACATTAATTAATCACTTATGAAAAGTGTTGTGAAAATTACACAAAGATAATTTAATTATAAATAGTCTGGTAAATTTGAATGCTGGTTTGCTGTTTTGCGTCTTTTCACGCAATCCATGATCAATGTTTTGATGATGATAATAATAATAATAATAATAATAATAATAATAATAATAATAATAATATAATATTGTTTCTGTAATTATTATTATTATAATAATTATTAGTTGAAGTAGTAGTAGTAGTAGTAGTACTAGTAGTATTTCTGTATTTTTAGGTCTAATGTAATACTTATAATGATAATTAGAAGAAAGATCATTGAAATATGATTCATTTACGACTATATAAACTGTTCATGGCGATATATGTTATTTCCAGTGTTCCAAGAGGAGATCGTCAAGCAGCAAAACCTACGAGCGCAGGCAACCGTAAGTATCTTCTGTACACCTCAAAGGTCAACTAAAACAAATGTCATGGAAATGAATGCATTCTTTTCTTACTGTAATGATACATTCTAATCCAGTTATTGGCAGGCTCCAGAGCAATGATGGTGTAGATGATGAGACTGTAACAGGGCTGTCACTTGGAATTTAATAAAATAAAGTATAAAATCTTACAAAAAAAAGCTTTAAAAAGTGGCTGTATTGCGGTAATCATAACAGACTCCTCCAAAGAAAAGTTACTCTGCTTATAATCAGTGATAGTGTGATTACAACTAAAATTCGACAAGAAAAATATTTTCACCCAAGTTGTTTTACTCTAGTCAAAGAAGTTTTAAAGCTGCGCTTTGCTTGTTGGACTTTTGGAAACGAATGTTTTGTGTACATATGCGCGTATATATGCGCGTATATATACGTGGAAAATAGCTGTTTCTATGAGCGCGTATATGCATTTATGCCTGAACGGGCAGACTAATATAGTTGTATCGATAGAGGATGTAGCAGGTTTTCCTAAAAAAAATGGTGGAGTGACGACATTTTACCCCGATTCACTGAGTTTTATGCAGACCCCATGGCTCTTTTCACGTATTTATGCGCATACGCATATATGCACAGAGACATAGGGAAACATCACAGTTACAAAATCATATAAGCGATTTTCCACACATATACGCGCACACGGAAACACAGCTTCAGTCATTTACTTAATGCTAACTGTTTCAGGTCCCAGATTAAACCTCGATTCTCTTAATCACCCAGCATCCAGGGAAAACCAGGAATCACACTACGCAATGATCAAGGTAACACACATACGCATGAATATGTATGATATACAGTGAAATAAGTGTAATAAGACCACCTGTGCGATTGGCCAAAAGTGGTCTTACTTAACAGGAGGTCTTATAACACAGGTTAGTTATATCCAATGTAAATGCTTTCGGTTCACTTAAGAGTGGTCTTAATAGACGGGTGGTCATATTACAGAGGTGGTCTTTAAGACAGGTTTCACTGTATATTACATATTTTGCTTATTATTATTATCATTATTATTGTTTTTATATAAAGTAATTTGTTTTCACAAGCAGGGAGTGTTGCTAACTTAGTTTCATGACAGTAAATAACCCACACAGCACATTCTTGCTTTGCCTCCGGTTAACACGCATCCGATACTGATAACCCATTCTTTTTATGCATAAGCGGAATATGCAATAGATATACTGAGCGGAATGGACTGTTTCGACATCCGAAATATGACATCTGGGTTTTCTGACATGTTGTATTTTATTTTTAAGCCTGATGCACTTGAACCAATAGGAGGCGCCACGGGTGGAAGTAAGTTACCATTTATTTATACCATTTATATCATATCATGTTTCATGTATGTTTATCAATTACAATTTTAAAAATTATACAGTTTACTTGGACATGATATTCTTAAGATGCAACAAGATAAAATATTACAAGATAAAAAGGTTGTTGATAACAAAGGTAATATAATAGTCATATTATAAGTCACGTGGAACTTTTTAAATTTAAACTGAGTAGGATTATTATGCCAGTATAATAATATTTTTGATTACCAAAATCATCCTGGATCACAAATTTTATACAGCTCTGAACTGTAAGAGCATGCATTAAATTCTAGTTTATATAGATTGTGAGATTGACTAAAGTTGCTTGAATCCTTATTTTAGGAACCTCTTTAGTGATATACCATCTCCGTGCGAAGTACTACGTAAGGCACGATCATCTATACTCAATTAGTGCACAGTTTCATCCAATTCTCGATAAAATCACATCCACAAATAGAGATTCAAGCGATTGACGATTGACCTAATTAAATTCTGCTTAATATCGGTCGGGATTTGGGACAAGTACCTGTGTCTCATTAGCTGAATGACGTAGGTGATTTTAGCGCCACCTGGGGCAGTGGCGGATCCAGAGGGGGAGCTTTTGGGGCTGAAGCCCCCCCCCCCACCCCCACCCCCCACCCCCCTTCCTGGGTGGAAACATTGTTATCATATTTTATCAGAGAAGAATTCTTTACATGATTTCAGTTGCCGTCATACAAATATCACCCTTTCAACTGAAACATAAAAGTTGAAACCCAAGGAATCGTTAAGGGAGGCGCATGTCTACACCAGGATCAGGCATCTTTTTATTCCCCCGCCGTTAAGTGAGAGGACTACTAAAATGGTCCCTGTCTGTCAGTCCCTCCGTCCTTTCGTCCGTCTGTCCTTCAATCCGTCCGCCCGTCCGGCATCTCTGATGCCACACTTTCCTGGTTAACATATCTCCGGGGACCATTGTGGCCCTAGGTCCTTTTGTATTTTAAATAATTAATTGAGCATTTTCCAACATTGGTTATAGACGTTAAAAACTTCGAATTACAGAAACTATCAACCGTGGCTCCCTCAAGCGTTTCTTATGCAATGCTCCAGCTGTCCTTGGGCTTGGACATCTTGCTTGTGAACATGATTAAGCGTTTAATTAAAAAGCAAGCCTTTTTCACCTCTCTTTATCCTAGAAATAAAAATCATTTTCTCTTTTTAACAAAACTTCAATATATTATCATTCAAATAAAAAATAATAAACAATGTCTGAATATATTTACATCATAGCATTTGTTTTTTTATGATAGGCAGTGGAAATTTACTGCCTCGTCATAAATAACATGTATATGGGGGACTGGGATTTTAGTTGTATATATCAGTAGGAATTCTCAATGGGGAATCTGTTTTTTAAATTATTTGTCCTGGTCGCTCTTTAAAAGAAAAAATATACAAAACGATACAAGAAACTTTAGTAAACTGACAATTTTTAATATCTTTAGCATCCTTTTATGGAAGATTTATTATCGATTACAAATGTATAAATTACCAAATAAATATGGAAATGATAATGCACAAATATGCGAACGAAAGAAATGCATTTTATATTTCAGACGTATATATAAACGAGATCTGACGTTTGAACGTATAAAAGCAAGTTACAGACTAAAGAAGCAACTGCACATAGGGAAAAGTAATTTAAGCTATACCAGTTAATCAAAATGAACGCTGGTGAGTTATATCTTAAAAAGCAGTTAGAGAATGATATTCAAGCATGAGTTATTCGTTTGCCTGTTTCAATGATGTTTAATGCACTTCAGTGCTTATATGTAGTTGTGTCTTTATTTTATGACTGATCAATTATGAGAGATTTAATAATGAATGAAATGTTAACATCGTTGGGCACTTGTGCTCACATCTCATGTTCATACCTATACGACAACTTAAAAAAGATTATTAATATACCCAAGTCTTATTTTTTTAAATCGGTTGATAGAAAAAATAATGTCCAAAACATTTATTCTTTTGCTATGTATTCCCTGTTCTTACTGCCTGCTCTAGAAGAGTCTTTATTTGCTGAGTAAATGAATCCTCTGCGAAGCAAGGTTTTTCACGTAATTATGGACGTTTTTTCATTCGTGTGTTAGCAGCTGTACTCAACAGTTATAGACGGACTTATGAGGAGACCCAGAAAAAAAAACAATCCAAAATTATTTAGAGTATACCTGGATCACAATAATATTTTTATTTAAAAGATTCTTAACTGTTGTGGAATAAATGGCGAACAAAAGACCGTCTATTTTTTTTGGTTTAAGGGGTATCTTTAATTGAATTTTAAATTTCCGAAAGAGGCGAGCAGACCGGGTATGCAATATCGAGTTGGTGAACTTGTCACACATTCCTCATGAATAAATATAATCTTCGCGCTACAAACTGTAAATACATTAAAAAATACATATAATATGAATTGTCTGACTGCAATGTCTGCGTTTACGTTTTGTCTCAACTTTGATCATGAGTTTCCAGTTGTAAACAATGTCTCGGGAAAATATAATAAATTCTTTCTCTCATTCATAAATAAAAGTTGAATTGTTTTTAGTAAAATCATTATTCTGAAGTTCAATAAAGGAAAAAGGGCAGTTTTTCGTTTTTTTTAAACCACAAAGAATTATGTTTTTTTTATAGGTATAAAGTGACTTAAATTCATTTAACGTATCCAACGTTTCACATATCATAACCTTTTGAACATCAGAAGTTTACACTGCAATATATATATATATATATATATATATATATATATATATATATATATATATATATATATATATACATTTATTTATGTATATATATAAATATATATATATTGATAGATAGATAATAAGATAAATATCTATGGCAAGTGTCTGCGCGAAATATATATATATATATATATATATATATATGGTTATGCAAAGTATCTACTAGCCTCCCCCCTTGCAAAATCCTGGATCCGCCCCTGTGGGGGATCCCAAACCGACCAAAAGAGGTATACGCTCATCGAGCAGCTACAGGTGCAGGTTGTTGCGGTCAAGACCTCAGCCCTGCGCTCATTGAGCATGTCCTCTAAACCAACAGTCGCAGTGCCACGCCAAGCCAAGCAGGGAGCCGCAGAGGCCGCCATCGTCCATCCCGAGCCGGTGACCTTTTTAGAAAGCTACAGCATCCACATCCACAAAGCCAGAAGCAACCCACATTCCCTCCACCGATCCCAGCAGCGGAGACCCTGCTATGCCATTCGAGAGCCGAACTCGATCTTGTGAATGACACTGTTTCGAGACCTATAGCCCTTGTACTTGCGGTTTCGGCCATTTGGACCGTATTAACCGGGTTTCCCAGTTATGCAAGTTTTAGCAAGTTTTTTCGTCATCGGCAAACCTGGGGGATCCCGTAACCGTTGTGGAAGGGTACGCGCATTGCCAGCTCACTTTGTCCCGCGGCGAAGCATGCAACTGCATTTTTAAAATTAACATTACATACATTTTATTTTTTCTTGTAGTTTACATCGACATGACAAAAAGTGAATATGAAAGTCCCGTATGTAAACCAACAGGTAAGTGAAAAGTGCAAATACACAGAGAGAATCCACTGAGATATAAACATATATGGCTAGGTATGACACAGAATCAGGTTTTTTATGGACATTAGAGAGAGAGAGAGAGAGAGAGAGAGTACGGGGTAAGAGGATGTCATTATGTCCTCAGCGTTGAATTGTTTTCTCTTTGTATCTTAATTGAATCGTTTTCCTCCTTCAAAATGTTTCCAATTACAATGTAATGAAATCTCTATCAAACTATTTTCTGAATTCCAACGTATTAACCATATCACAGTGTTTTATCACGGTCCAGGTAAATACCACACCATTCCGCATACCGCGTTCTGCTGCCGCAATCCTACCGATTGGTAAACACAGCTTTATTCGGTATGCCATAAAAAGAAATGAATTTTACTTTCGCTCCAGTAATTTACTGATCAACCATTTTCTTGTCCTACGGTATGCGATATTCAGGATGCGGAAGTAGACACGCGGCAATCTGGAATTCTCAGTGGACAATTGGATTCGCATACCTCGCGGATATGTATGAACTTTAATGTATACTAGTATATGGATCGCCCATAGGACCTGGTTATACGGCATGCATGACGCGATTTGACATTATCGGTCCAATACCGTTGTGTTTTACCGCACACCAAGTAAAGTAAATGCCCACGCGAATATATTCCGAATTCCCCATATTGTGCGTGATTCGCAGACTGCAATCCGCATACCGCAGCTAAAGGTTAGGTTAACGTAATAGCACGTTGAAATGTTATATGCAATGTTATGTTTATGGGGATTTCATCCAGAACAGAGACTGCATGGGCCCTTGTGAGATTGGCTGGTGCAAGTGTGACGTCACAGGCAAAATTTAGAAATGAATCTAGCAATACATGTTGTTTTAATTCTTCCCTAAAAATTTGGAGCTGATATTTTCAGAAATACCAAGTTTTGATGAGATCTAGAATTTATAGTCACAGGGGATTTCCCTGTGTGTGACGTCACTGCCGAGATGCCAGTGCTCATAGAAGTCTCAGTAGTTTTTGAGCATATCACACACCCTCATGTTTTATGTGGAAAAATAAATAGAATCAGTTCATGTTATATCTAAATTCATATTTGTTTTTTTCATAGGTAATTGTGTTATATGATGAGTTTTGAATACGCTTGCTTGGCCTGAAAGATGCGTTTACCCGGGCGAGCGGGTTTTGTTCTAACCGTTTACTCGCGGTATGCGGAAGTAGACACGCGGTAAAATGGAATTTTCAGTTGAGAAATGGATCCGCATACCACGTGCGGTTTAGCACACATGGGCTCTGTTTCGTTCTAAAATAGGTTAATTCTAAACCAGGTCTAAATGCATAATATTTCATATATTAGGCAAGAAATTGGACCAAATTCTCTAATTCTAATTGTTAATATATATCATTTCTAATATATGAATAATATTCTCTGAATAACACGGGGGAGGGGGGAATAATAACATTGACCGTCCCCCTTAGTAAAACAAAATGGGGGGGGGGGGGATATATACCCCCAATGCCCCTGTATTGACGATGTTACGACCAGACGCCTCTGTGTTAACGTGTTCCATGTTCATATTTCCAGAATACCAAAATATGCAGAACAACATCTACGAGAAAATCGGCTCAGCATTTCATCCAGGTATGTATATATAGTTTACTGATAAATTTTCAAAGCCATCTACACAACTACCCTTTCTGTCGAATTTATGTGATTTCTGGCTTACTCTGCGTACATTTTAATGAACTGTAGGTCATTCCTGTTAAGAAAAGTTCTTGTAACGCCCCTGTGAAGGATATGTATATGAGCTTGTTTATCTACAAGCTGTTATTAAACGCGGTACATGCGCCAATGATGACAAACAGAAAACCGTGTAACCTTGCATGGCAATGGTTGCATATGTGCGTAAGGTTAAAGGTCACCGGTTGCAAAATGGCGCTTGCAAAACTATGGTTCGTCTGATTTGCCGCCAGATGTCGTTGTTGAATGTGATTGGTTTATTCTGGCGGGGCTGCCATGTTATAAACAAGTGAAATATAAATATAACGAAAAGCTGTATAAGGTGAGATCTGTGTTTTCTGGCATTATTTTCATAAGAGGTTCAAATGGAGTATCTTTAGTTAATAGACATCAAATATACCTGAATATGCCCCTTTAAAGTTCTCGGGAAACATTATTTAAACTGTTTAGTTTCAATCACATTATTTTGTTAAATAATCTGATAGATCCAGTGTAACGCCTAGCAATGCAAAATCTAAGAAAAAAATACAAAGTCGATATTTCAGGTAAGAATACTAATATTGAACCACTTCCACCCGGCATGCGCGAGGCCAGTTGTAATTTGGAGCTTATTTCCTGAAGCACAGCCTCGTACATGATCCTGATATATCCATAATCCCGGTAACTGTTTCTTCTTGACATCGTTAGTTAATCCATAAATTCCACATAGGACTTTTCCATGTTTTGATATTACTACAGGATCCAAATTATGCGATCACGTTTCCATATATGGACGTTCGACACATTTTCTTAAAACACAAAACTGTAATATTTCTTCTACAAAGTTTTACTTTTTTGTGGTATTATGTATTATCTCTATCTATCCATAGGTGGAGATATTCGTTTTTCCGTTATTATATTTATTATTATTATTATTATTATTATTATTATTATTATTATTATTATCATTATTATTACGTCATGCTTTATGCAGAGCGAAGTTTGTCCATTACATCTTTATTGTTTAGTCATATGCAAATTAGTAGAAGGAACGATAAAATTTCTTCTCCGTTTTACAGAACTGTAAATATAATTTAAAAACATTTGAAACAGATGGAAAAAATATATCAGACACCCCCAACAGTAGAGAATCAGCGGGAGGCGGGGGGGCCCGAGATGCGTAATTAATTGTCTGCTTCACTATGGGAAAGATTCACTTATTTCAGTATTTAGGTTTCTAACTGTCGCAATTTTAAGGACCACAGAGTATGAACTTCGGATCAGCAACGTTTTATCGGACAAAATGAAGAAGAAGCAGGGCTTTTTATGATGTTGGAAAAGTGTGCATAAATTTGCATGGATAATGGATATCAAAATCTGATGAAGAGTATCAATGGAACATTTAGCAATATCAGACAGACAAACATAATCAAAATAATGAAATAATGACAAAGAAGCGGTTATTAATTTTTTCGCAAAAAAAGCATTTGCATAAATTTGCATAAATAATAAATTTTATAATTCTGTGTAGATGTTTCAAAGCCTATACTTTCCCTAATTTAATAAAATAATCAAAATCAAACCGGTATCAAAATAAAGCAGAAGCATTTTTAAAATTATTTTTAAAGTTTGCATAATTTTGCAAAATTTATCCCAATAAAAATCATGTATAGAAGTTACAAAGCTGGCACATATCCCTATATTAGACAGAACCAATTAAACCAAAATCGGTCAAGAAATCGAAGTAAAGAAGTATTTTGAAAATTGTATTTTGAAAATTGTGGACGAACGATAGACACGGCAGGCAGGACCCGGCATTACCATGGCATAAGCTTATCAGGCGAATGGCTTGTTGAACAAAAGCTAAAGAAAAAATAATAATATGGTGTGACTTGTCTCATTGTAACAGATAAAGCTGTCAAATACCAGAATAAATTGTACGACAGTCCGTGATTGTTGTTATTGATCGTAATATCATCTTGATGTTATATTATGTTATACTGTGTTATTTTTTAGCCAATGGCTGTGCCACAGCACTTCCCGGAAGTCCAACCAGCACAACCAACAGGAAGATATGATGTACCACATAAAATTTAGTAAGCAGGAACAAGTCTATAATAAAGCAAATGATGACATCTGCCATGCCAAGAATAAAGTGTCCACACATATGGGCTGAACAAATTAAGCCATGGAGGGTCATGTATAAAAATAGATTAAACTTAGCTCTCCAGAGCTATATACATGAAAAACTGATCGTGCACTTTAAAAATAATACTACAATTGGGAATAAACTGAGTCCGCGAGTAAATTATTAATATATGAGAGTTTGTTTTATCAGCAGCTCCACTGGTAAAAAAGTTTTAATGAATGCAGCAAACATTGTCCAATATTATATGTTTTAAGCTTTATCTATTTCTGTACATAGAAGTACTGTTGATACTGTAAGCTAAGAAGTAATGAAAATAACAAATGCTCTATCATTTCCGTGCATGCCATGATCAAATTCTATACTTATAATATGTGGTTTCTTTTTTTTTTTTGGGGGGGGGGGGGGGGGGGGCTGGGTGCCTATAGGCAAAATATCTACGGAACAGTTATTAAATAGGCAGGACTATTTTGTGTACTTTCTCATTAGCGAGCTACCAATATACCCAAACAGATTTGTCGATAGCTTATTGTATGTTACGACACAGACGTTGTGGGGCCAGCTCATCATACATGGTCTGTTCAGATATATCCTATTTTTACATGTGCTCATTTACGTCAATATATAGTAAAGAGACATACATTTTCTTTATTCGTGAGATAGATATATAGAAAGTAGCCAGAGACTGCACACACATATACTACCGCCAGAAGTGTGCAAGACTAACATATGGAAATATATTGATGTAAATCTAGAGGGATGTGTTACAGTTCACAAGCTTCCATATGGTTGCATCAAAGGTCAGCTCTGCTTGTCTGAACAAAGGTGAACATATTTAAAGTGAATGATTCACGCCCTTTTCGGGATACATAAATACCCCTATCTCATAATGGTAACGAATCCTTTGAAGAGAAAAATTTCGTGGTTTTCTAAATTGCTTCGATATTATCATAAAACAATCAAAATCCATTCCAAGGGAGGGTTTAGAGAGGGCCTGCGGGGCGCCCCCCCCCCCCCCCCCTTCTTCGTGTGGTGCCGTATGTTTCCCGACATGTAAGTGTAATTTTCGCGACTTTCACCTTTTCAGTATCACGCCATATTCCCATTTTCGTAACTTCACCATATATTAAAAAAAAAACCAGTATATCTATACATTATTATTTGAATAATTAAACATGAACGTAAAGTGGGAATCTAAATGTAAATGGAACTGGTTTAAATTCGAAATTTTTTTATTGACAAATATATTAAAGATCTGACAATATTCATAATTTCGATCTTTGAGTCAGTTAACATAAGATCTCTTACTGTATATAGTATGTGTTTTGCCTTTGGACTTTGGGCGCCATAGGCATTTGTACAGCCATAGCACGTATATATGGCAATGAGGCTGCAATACAGACGACTGTATTGATTGCAATGGCATGTTATACACAAAGTTTTCATTTTCGCGCTTATTTGTATGCATTTGGGAATGTCGCGAAATTTTAAGCCTTCGCGAACATTAAGCCTACCCCAGTATCTCGTTCTAGCGAGGCTGGTTCGTGCTGTCGCATGAAAACGAGAAGCTGGGTGACATGTTAAAATATTTTACTTTCTTCATCAAAATGTGCTGTGTGAATATTATAAGCCATAAGCCAATCACCTAGTTGCACATGCCTTTGTATATTATTATTTATTTATTCAGAAATTAGAACTTTACACAGACCTAAGTTAAAACAAGCTATGCATATACGAGAACAATATGTCAATACATCTTTCTTCTTAAGTTACACGTAGCCGATTTTTGTATACCTTAATTGTGCCTATTTTGTTGTTGTTGTTTTAACTGTGATATTTTAAACATTAAACATATTAACATAATAAAAGAATAATTGTTTATTCTATTCGAAAAAAAAATAAAACACTGCAGAATTTTGAAAATTTTATGTTGATCTGAATTTAAAAGAAATTGAATATTGAAAAGTTAATGTTACGTGCATGGCTTTGTCATATAAACTCAGTATTTTAAATTGACATTTTACCATTATAGACTCATTTTTATAATAAAACCTTTATTTCATGTTATTGTCTTGTGTTATGTAGCATTCATGCCGTTTGGTCTGTTTAAGACCATATATATATATATATATATATATATATATATATATATATATATATATATATATATATATATATAGAGAGAGAGAGAGAGAGAGAGGTGACAGCTGTTTTAGTTGTTTTTAGTATTACATTTTCACAGAGATACTGAAGTTTAAAGCTGATTTTCGGCAGAATTAAAAAAACACTGGATTTGAATTTCAACTGTCGCACATGCAAGATATATATTTAGAAGTACGTACATCCAAAAATTTCGTCCCACTCTTTGACACGTCATATCTCGGAGGTAAATATTTTAATTCCATTGGGTTTTCTCATGGTGAAATATATGTTACTATTACCTACAAGCTTTTAAAATATAAAAAATAACAGATGCAACGTTTGTGAATTTTCGTTAATTCAAAATAGCATATACGAAAAATAGCAATATCAAATTTGGACTATGCCATGTCTGTCTCTAGGTATTTGCATCTGTAAATCAGTTTCAATCTTAAATCAACCCCCGTACTTGGTTAATTCCTTTACCATATGTGCATCAAGGATTATAATTAGTTCAGTCCAAAGTTTGTTTCAATTTTGAAAGGTCAGTTTAACTACTCAGTCCTTGCAACTCCCCTGTAAGTATAGACCTGCATCTTAAATCCTGCAGTCATGTTTTTATCTTCACATGATTAAGCTTACTGCCTCGATCCGCCGGGAGGGTACACATGTTTGTGCGTGTTTGTTCACAACATACTAGTAACTCACTCAACCATCAACGGTATCCAATGAAAATTTCAGGGCACCTCGAGAATAGGCCAATTAAGAATCGATTAAATTTTGGTGTGGGTGTGGGTCATGATTAGGATTTAGGAAGGACTTTCGGGAATATACACGATTAATTTTTTAATAATTTGTGCAGTCACATATGCCGATTGATATGGGAATAAGAGCCGAATAAGTGAATGCAAACATTTGTTATGGAACATGTACATCAATGAATCGCAATGTCCGCGGGCCGCCCAGCGAGAAATATCTTTGGACATGAAGGTCAATGTAGGAACTAGTCCTTTCCATGCTACAGTCCTTCCATCAACCTTTATTCCTTCATCTTCTCACGTCCATATCTCTATCACTACTCCTAGCTCGATCGATCTATTCACAGCTGTTTTCCTTAATTCACATCTACCTCTGTTCGAAGTTGTTTTTTTTTAACATTTACTTTCTTGAATCAGATAAAGGACCAATTTCTATTATCCGGTGGTCTATATTACATTCAATATGATTTATAGGAATAAGTGAGTTCATCAATTTTTTAATTTATTTTTGCAAATACACTTTCACAATGAAGTGTTAATGTACCGTGTTTCCTCAAATTTTTTTTCTAAATTGTTTGCATGTTTTGTGTATTTACAAATTTACAAGTTATCCTATGTTTACATTTTTTAAAGTTTTTCTAAAAATCGGCCAAATTACACGGGTTTTAACTAGCTAGCAGTTCGCCGCAGCTCTAAGGGTCCACGTGCGTTTGTTTATATTTTATATAAGTTTCATGTATTTTCCGAGATATGGTTTCGTAACTTTAAATTGTCAGAACTCTCTTTAAATTCTAGGTTAATTTTCTGTTTTTAAATACATTTTACCTTTATGAATGTTGTTTTGCCAGCAAGCTGCGTTCTAAACTTTATTTTTAGAGAAATTATCCCAAAATTTAAATACGAAACTATTTTACGCTCCATCAAATATAGTAAACAAAATGTCGGCTGGAAGTGAACCGTCCGGCAGCGCACAAGAAAATGATGTTACGATGGAAGAGAACGAGTTGATTCCCGGAGTGAAAGACGCTGATGCTTTCAGCCAGGTTGGTGTTTCACTTTCTTTGGGGGGATACGTTTGTCTTCAAGACAATCCCTTTATTAATGAGGCACATGGGCTGTGGGCGATAATGAGAGTAGTATAGTATGAGAGTAGTATAGTATGGTACTTCGGTGTGATTGTAGTATGTGTTCTAGGCCTAGAACTATTGTGACTCTATATATATTGAGCCACACACCTCTGGCTTCATTTACCTGACAGACGGGGAGAATACAAAATGGGAGCTTTTTCAAAATATGGTCTTCATAATGAGACGTGAAAAATAAATACATTTTCTCTGCTCATTTCCTCTTATTTATTTCCTGTGTATTCCACTAAATTTCTCTACTTTTCTAATATGATATGACAGCCTGTCAGACTTGGAAGTTGTTCTTGTCTGGATTTGAACCCACAATCCTGTGATGAGAAGTCCCACAAGCTTTAAACTGAGCCGTAGATGAAGTGATGCTGAATACGGTATTTTTAGCTAACCTGTGAGCTTATGTGATTGTGGAGTGCGGGCCATCAGCCGTCATCTGTACGTTAACCCATACTATCTCAAAAACAGCAGGAGCTAGCATCCCCAAATTTTATGCAAAAAAGTCATTCATCTAAAAAACTCTATATCAGATTTTTGCTTATTTTTTGCTATCTGCATTTACTTAGATTTTACAGGGAAAGCTAAAAAACCTTTAACCGATTGCTGTTTGCTGCGCCCCCTGGACGCACGTCTTAAAACTGATGCCCTGTATTCATAACGCACAATAATGCACGACAGACTTACCGTCCTAATCCAATTTTCCATGCTTATAATTTGCGTTAAATATCTATGCTACACCATTGAACACGTTTCTATATGGCTCAAGGACACCCCTACCATAAAGTTGATAATTTTTTATTTATTTACATGGGAATTTCTCGTGAATATTAATGAAATTCTAATTAAGACTGAATTAAGTTGGCAAAATGACACAAAGTTCGCCAACAAGCACAATGTTTCAACTGACTGTGCCATGTTGTTATGACAATTACTCATATAAAACTTCCACAAAAGATTGATATCTATCTTAATTTTTATTATTTGTACTTAAAATTTGAATATTTCTCATTCCTTAAGCCATTTTCTATGTTTTTGATGCCTGTTATGAAGGTCGAGCGATGTCGCCAATTTTCAAGATGGCGGCCGTCGGACTTGCCACTCGATAGACCTTGTGCTTTGATAAATCTCAGAATATGTTTTGAACAAAATAAATATGAAAAGATGTTCAATAAAGCTTACTTGCTGAAATTCAAGAATCTTTATTATTTCTTAAGTTAAAAAAAGACGTCTGACATCGTTTTGACACTGTTAACCATCATGTAATTCCACAGGGATTCCCCGGAAAAAACTGTCACTGGGCGACAAAAAGGGAAATACACGCTTTACCGGCAGTACCAAAACAATCTAAGTTAACATAACATAGGTTGAAATACATATATAAATGTTAGATTTTAACATACTAGTGTACTTCTGGCTATTTCCATGGGATTTTATACATATTTGAAGTAAAAATCTGTGAATTTGCATTTTTGTCACCTTTCTTTGAAGTTCACCTGGTCTTTATTAGTTCTTCATACCTGAACAGGTAGGCAATTGCAATTTATCCTTATTTGAAATCAAAATGACATTTCATGTCAAATATACAAGGATTATTTTTTTTTATAAATTTCTTCAAACAAATCATATATGGTTTAATTCATTTCAGGACACCCACCTATAATTACTTAAATAACCTTAATCATATTTCATTAACCTGTTTTAACTAGATCTTCGATGACAGTACACCAGGTACCAGCGGATGATAATTCCCTTATTGTTCCTAAATTCTACAATGTCTTCACTGGGATATTCTATAGACATTCATGTACAAATATGCTAAAACAATAAAGACACTATACTTACCTGAATTTACCTGATTTACCTGGTTCTGTTAATAGATATATGTGAAATTTATGATTGGTAAAGTCATTAACCTCATGCTTGTTATCTCTGTAATGTGTGTTAACAATTTCAAATACAACCAAATACAAACAGTAAAGGGTTAAAAATCTTCTTCAACACTGTCCAGCCAAATTGTTCAATGTGATTTGAAATTGAGGTACTGTGGTTGCCTTTATGTCGGTGGGGCTAAATTTCGCTTTTTTTTTTATTTTTAAAAGTTTCACAGGGTTCCTTTTTTGTGCTCTATCATCAGTGTAGTGCTTAGTATTATTTACTTATCAAATATGAAACTTTAAAATGTAGTGATGTAGTGACAAAATTATTTCATAAACTGCTGATTTCACCATTATCTAGGCCAACCACTTCTCTGTCCTGATAACGCATGTTTGATCAGTCTCAGATGGTTGAGCCGAAGCCTGCGGGAAGCATTGATCCCTCTGGCTTTATTTATAGTTCAGGGCCAAGGCTAATTCAAAACAACTCACATGTCAATAAAGGTGTTAGAAACCAACCTGTGACTGCATAACTGTGTAATAAATTTGTTCAGGGAAACTGTCTTGATAACGGTATCATACTTCTGTTAATTAAAAGACGAGTGGTAATCACCTACTCAAACAACAATGGACACCTGTACTGCTGTAGGTATAGCCCCCTTGTTGCAGGATCAAAGGCAGAAATGTGCTCAGAATAATTTTAAGTGCCGTTTATGTTGCAAATAACCTCCATAAACTATTAAGTTTATTGCAGTTAAATTCTGAGGCCAAACATCAGATTCCCTGTTCTACAGCAATTTGGCTTCATCATGAACACTGACTTTACAAATATATTCAAATAAATAGCACAGTTTGGTGTGTCATAATTTCATTAGTGACATCAGCATTAATCCTTTATACAGATATAAGATGGCCGTACCCTACCAGCTACATTCACTACTTCAGGTATCAATTTTGTCATTAACATTTTAAACTATATACCGTGTTATACGTCACATTGTGAAAGCATACCTACTACTAAATATTCATTTTAAGCGTCACTGGATGCCATTTAGCTTGGCACATATTATATCTGATTGAGGTAACTGATAGTCATACAGGTAAAAAAAATAGATTAACGTACAAGCATGTTTTTTTTTCACGCCTTAAATTTGATTAAATATAACTGCAGGGCGGGCATTGTAAGTTTCCCATCATGTGCCAGTCATGTGCAGGAAAAACTGGGCTGCCACTCTGTGTCTCAAAGCTGTAGAGGAAATGCAAATCATGATATCAAGAATTCAAGATAATAGGGAAGTTTATGATGAGCTCATCACAGCAGTCAGATATTGTGATAATCAAGGATGTCAGTTATCATCTTAAATCTATCAAACCTTCAGCACAGTGTCATGCACAGTGTGCTAGATTAGCTATGCACAAAGCTGAAGGCCTGAAACAGAGCATTTTTTTAGATATTATGTAATGGATGAAGTAACTTCTATTCAGGAGCAACTGGTTCTTGTGACTGGTCATGGTTTGGCCAGGTGTAATTACTGTGACCTGGTACAGGTACTTGTATTTTGATCAGGTACAGGTGCATGACTTTCACTAAATACTAAGGTACAAGTGCTTGTATTTTGGTCAGGTATAAGTCCAGTTACAGGTACTTGATTTTCACAAAGTACTTAGATACAGGTCCAGGTACTTAAAAAACCATTCTTAAGTACAGTGACAGATACAGATGACTTCAGTTCAAAGACAGTTACTTACTAATAATTGCATATGTTTCATTTATTGTATATATATATATGCTAGTCAATATGTCAATTTTCAGTGTCATACAAGTACTTGTTATGCAATTTTCAGGTACATGTACTTACTCCCAGATACAAGTACCAGATACCAAGCACTTCCTATTCATGACATCCAGGTCAAGGTACTCTGAATCATGTACCTAGGTACAGGTCCAGTTTTTCTGAATCATGTACCTAGGTACAGGTCCAGTTTCTCTGAATCATGTACCTAGGTACAGGTCCAGGTACTTTGAATCATGTACCTAGGTACAGGTCCAGGTACTCTGAATCATGTACCTAGGTACAGGTCCAGGTACTCTAAATCATTTACCTAGGCACAGGTCCAGGTACTCTGAATTGTGTACCTAGGTACAGGTCCAGGTACTTTGAATCATGTACCTAGGTACAGGTCCAGGTACTTTAAATCATGTACCTAGGTACAGGTCCAGGTACTCTGAATCATGTACCTAGGTACAGGTCCAGGTACTCTAAATCATTTACCTAGGCACAGGTCCAGGTACTCTGAATCATGTACCTAGGTACAGGTCCAGGTACTCTAAATCATTTACCTAGGCACAGGTCCAGGTACTCTGAATCATGTACCTAGGTACAGGTCCAGGTACTTTGAATCATGTACCTAGGTACAGGTCCAGGTACTCTGAATCATGTACCTAGGTACAGGTCCAGGTACTCTGAATCATTTACCTAGGCACAGGTCCAGGTACTCTGAATTGTGTACCTAGGTACAGGTCCAGGCACTGTTAATTGTGTATCTTGGTACATTTCCAGGTACTCTTTATTATGTACAGGTACCTAGGTACAGGCTAGGGACAGGTCCCAAGTACCTGGCCCCAACCCTGCTTGCGATTTTGCATATAATTTTGTAGAAATACTGTGCATGACTCTGTTTCAATTGGTGTTATTCCAGCAATCATTACGAGCAGTGATGCAGGCCATACGCAGCTCAAACAACCTGCCCAGCAAAGGAGACGACTTTGATTATTACTCCAGCTTCCAGTCATTCAGACAAGTGATGGACGTTGAACAGAACAAAATACTTGATCTGTGAGTATGAGCAGGGCTTGTCAGGCAGTGGTTATACACTGCAGTCATCCCTGATATCCTTTCATGTAACCACTTCTTCATATAGAAAGGTTCCCAAGGTTTGAAAATTCAGGGTGTCCATCCAGTCCAAGTTTTAAACATTACAATGGTGCACAAGCACTTCTCGGCCTGATTCTTGAACCTATGCCTGAAGGGTTTTATGAAGCCAATGAGAGTGGGTGTCACATGTTTAAAATACCACACTCTTCAATCATTGGTTGTTTTCTTTCATTATTTATCATAAAAGATAATGTATGCACATCCAAAGAAGTTATATTTTCCCAATAAAATATTATACCTCTGTCAGAGATATAAGAAAGACGGGGCACTAAACACAGAACAGCATTAAAGTTTATCCTTGTGCAATGAATAAGTATTCAACTACCTGACACCTACCTTGACTTTCCAGCTTGATGTATAAGTTGGTCTGTTTTTTATTTTCAAAATTTTACTTAATATTTTATACAGAGATTTCATGGTAATATAGCATGGTACAAAGAATAATTGATTAATAAACGATCATCGGTCTTTTTATACACCCGTCTTATGATGGGAGTATTATGGTATACCCACCGTCCATCTGTCTGTCCGTCTGTTAACTTTTAGTTTTGCCACTATAACTTACCAGGGCTTTGATGGATTTTTGTGAAACTCACCATATGTACTTACAAACAGATTATCTCGCCCAAGTTTGATAATGAGTAATGTCTACCTATAATTTATAAGGTTATGGGGCACTCGGCTACTTTGTGGTGTCACCGCGATAACTTATGAAGGATTTTGATAAAACTCATCAGAAATGTTAATCAATAAAATATCTCGCCTAATTCCTGTGAAATCTGTGCATATTCAATGAGGTCAGAGATCACTGCATTTTGGAGGCACCTTGGTGACTTATCAGAAATTCTACGGATTTTTTTTTTTTAATCTCATTGTACATATTTGCCAATAGACTTTCTCGTCTGATTTTCATTCTCATCAAAATTCACATATATTTAATAAGGTCAGAGGTCACAAGATACATGACGGGCATATTATTCATGTTTTCGGTGCTCTTATTGATCTTTCAGTCATCAAAATATGGTTTTACAATTGATTTCTACCAAAGATATTTGCATAATTTTAATATACAGGTAATTTGAGATGAAGAGGTACTGAAGATTAGTTGTGTTTAAACCTTTTGGTAAAGGTACCCACGTGTAAGTTGCTCAGGTAGAGCCCTTTTTGGTTGCCCTACTTCCATTTAATGGTAATTGAACTTGCTAGCAAGTGCTTAACTGTTAATGTCTAGCCCTAACTGTAAGAGATACCATATTTGACAACAAAATATATGTGTTATATCATACTTTGCTGACATTTTGATTGAATATTCTTTATATATTTTATTTTTAGTTTATAATATTTTATATAGTGTATATTCAGAGCTAATTTTCTTCCTTCACATAAGAACTATAACAAAACTTCCTTTCATAAAAAACAGTTCTTTTTTATAGTCATCAGTATTCATAATAGTTCTCTTCTGATGATTTATTCATCGATATAGCTTGAACCTGGCTGTCTGCAGTGCTTCTTTTCAATATGTCAATCCTACTCTAAATGGAGGCTATGGTCCAAAAAAGTGTTATCCACCAAACATTGCTGATACACATCTGATTGTCACCAATCCTGACAGGTTTATTTCTCACAGTTTCTTGTAACTGTTCATGAGGGCTGCCATTTTGCATGCACACTAAAACCTGGAAGTTACAGGTTGCATGTCAAAATTATGGGTATATCACTAGTTTATATTGTTTGTGTTTTCCTGACCTGTTTTAGGATTCAGCGTATGATGCGATACCTTGGGGCCAAAGGTAACCTGTCCACAAACTCAAAGGCCGTCGAGATTGAAGACAAGTTTGATGTTCTGATTGATGTAAATGACCAGTTACTGGAGAGAGCTGTAAGTTAAATACAACTGTGCCACTTGTAAAGTCAACAGAACAAGTACACTCCTCACACAGTGGGTTTACACTGAAGTTGTCCCGTGTCTCCTTCTCTTTAACCACTGCTTCATGTAGCAAGATTTTCTGGATTTTACTGCCAGGGCAGGCAAAGCGCAAAAATTGTAATCAGGCCAATGACAGCATGGTATCGCATTGTGCATCCAATTCCCTAAGTTTCAAACCCATGACACCCTTCTCTTTTGGTCTGATTCCAGTTCTTGGCCCTGTGCCAACCCTGGTGTAGAAACCCTGAAAATCTTGCTGTACAAACCAGCAGTTGAAGTAAATGAGATCTGAAACGGCTGCAATGTATAATTACTATGTAATGAGATGTTACAGTATGAATCAACTTATGTAATTAAGTAAATTACATAATTCAAACTTTATTCCTTTAAAGTGTTTCAGAATTGGTCTTTGATATACAGTGAAACCTCCTTGTTTTGAAGTTACAGACTCGATATTCCGGACAACTCTAGTTAAATTATAAATAAAACTTGCTTGTGTCTAACCTCACATGTGTCGAAGTTTTCTGAGGGTCCTTTCCACTATGACACAACAAGGTTTCACTGTATATGTTTATTTTCTATGTCGATGTATTCTGTATTATATGAAAGTAATGCTTCAGAACTCAAATTGTTAATTTTTAATAGTATACTGTACACATTTATGCTCCCTTGTTTCATAAAATTTAATTGGAAGAAGTTTGGAGTGGGAAAATAGTGCCAACTAAAGTGTACTGTATACAACATATTTCTTTCTTTATCAATCCTCTCCCTATAGGATGGGTGTATTTTTCTGTATTCATATTTGGTAAACAAAAATTTGTGGATGACTCTACTTAGGGCCCCTCTTAGGGCAACACCATTGATTTAAATTTTTTAGTTTCCATTTTCTGTGTGGTAGATCTTGAGTATGGCTAATGTTCAAATACTGAAATTTGGGCACAATTTAAGTCCTAATCACAGTTTTGACCTTGTATGCAGTTTTGACCTTGACCTTATTTCCAAGGTCATACACTCCATAGCTGATTTTCCATTATCACCCAGTTAGGGGCCTCTGGGTAGGCTTCCGTTGATGGCTTGATGATTGCATACATTTAATATAAAAAGTGAAATTTATTTTAACAGGGAAGTTTTCTTGATGAGGCGGCAGGATTAAAGAAGAAGGAGACACCGTTGGTGATAGCAAGCATCACGCCAAAGAACACTGCTGGTGCCAGCTGGAACCAAAGGGTATGTCTGACACAGTAAACTAAAGACACCCATTCTGTTTTCCTTTTTTTATTTAGTTTTTTTGGTGGAGAAAACCAGCTCAATTTTATATGCTGTCTTATCTAATTCGTAATCTAAGTATGTACATCTGTTGGGTTCATTTTGGTTTGTGACTATATGGAAGTGCGGTCATTTTGTATCTCTCCAGATAAGCAAATTTACACTGAATTTAAAGTGGTATAAAAAGTTTTAATCCTAACATGGTTGACAATTCATGTATGAAACAAACTTTGGGACTAGATTTTTAGGTTATTGATTTTAAAATATATTTTTTCTATATTGCAGAAGACACCTGGAAGTACGCCTAAGTCTTCAGGTTATAAGCTTCTGACTGGCCGTAATGTACAGAGGTCACAGGTCAAGTTCAAGGACAAGATAGATAACAGCTACAGACCTTTTATACCAAAAATCAAGGTCAAGCCAAATGCTATGAAACCTCTGGCAGGTAAGAATTCAGATTTCAGTATACTTGTTGATAGGGCAGGGTATGGCCTACATTTCTGTCTTAATGTCTGTTTGTCTGTTGTCCATCTGTTAACTTTAAGTGTTTCATAACTTTAAAAGTTTTGATGTATTTTCACGAAAGTCACCATAAACTTCTTACCATTAGATAATCTTACCTGAGTTTGATAATTGGCAAAATCCACACATATTATATTAGGTCAGAGGTCACTGAGCTACTTTTTGGTGTCGCCAAAATAAAGCAAATGCTATACAAATACTATTTATTATTATTATTGAGTGTGCTCATAGACCTAAAGGATAAAGACATAAAAATATATGTCTATCAGATTTAATAATTTTACTCTATTAACAGTGAGTGACCCAAAATTTTCAGGTTACATATTATGATACGTTTTTTCAAGTGTAATTTCCAGACCAGTCATTTATATATTTTGATTTTTATTCCAGAAAGTCTGACCCTGCCTGTTGAACAGGAAGTGCTGGATGAAAGGTGACTAATAAGTTTATTGTTATGGTTCAAGAGTTATCAGTTATGGGTATCATCTTGGAAAAAATATAGCAAGGATAATTTGGATATTTACCTAATAAACGGTGAAAATCAAGCAAAATAGACGCAGGTCTTCTCAATAATGGATAACAATATTATCAAGGGAAAACTATTTTAAAGTATTCTGATACTCCAGGCATTTATTAGGAGGTTCGGTCACAGGTCCAGTCATGGGTGACCAGAGTTCATCTCTTGGCAGTATGCCTGTGACCATGACGATCTTCTAGCTCGTATCTGAAGGATAATATGCTGCTGTGTCAGTAAATATTTGTCCTGGACACCCCTTAACTATGACAACTGTGAAACAAATGAGTTTAGGCATCATCTAAGCCATATTGATTTGTTTATTTTTTCCTTCTGGTCAACCTAGAGCAGAGTTTGCTACCAGGTTACCAACGTCATATTCAAGACAGAGTATAGAGCCTGGGTCCCCGGTGTGTAATTCTCAGCCTTGCACCAAGGCACGTTTTATTAATGCTTATACTCCATCAAATACCAAATCCTGTACAATATTGTGGTATGCCACTGTACTTGCATGTGTCTTGAACCTTCTCCAGTTAACCTCATGCACACACCACAGTTAGGTTCTTTCCTTTCATATAACTTTCCTATCTTTCCTTTCATCACTGTGTAAGCTGCAGTAATTATTATAATCTCTCCGTAAAGTTTTAATGTTGATGTGCTGGGTGCCTTTGGAAGAGGTGAAGACCTAAAAGCAAAGTGATTAATGTATAAATGGAGACAAACACAAACTTATCCACATTCATATCCACATGTGTTCATACATGAAGATTACATATTTTTAAGAAGAACAGTTCCCATAGTTATAAAATTGAGTACATATTTCATTTGTTCTTTTCCAGCCACTTGTTCCCTCATCCGTACCAGTATGAGCTTGATCATTTTGTTCCACTTCCTGACCAACTGGAGCCTGTTGAACCAAAGGTAATAAGTGGTATAACCTTGTCTGCTGTCAACATAATACTTTAATATAATAATTAATATACCTCAACAAATGTGATCAGTTCAAGTAATGTTATGTTGTGCAAATTACACTTAGCTATGGATGGAAAGATCCCAAGTTTCACTTTTGCCAATATGGAAGGAATCTCACAACAAAACAATTGTGACAAAATGTTTTTTACCTCAATATTTTTTGTTGCTTAAAAACTTAAACTATATATGTTGGATCCTGTCCCTGGAGTTTCCATAATATTAGTAATTATTCTCTTCTCAAGCACTTACATTTTTTGTAGCAGTAGCTTTCAACCGTTTCCCAAGGTCAGCAATTTGGCCAGACAAAAGCTTAGCAAAAGCTAGACCCTGAGTTGAGAGTTATTACCAAGGGGTGTATATAAACTCCTTGTTATCACTAATAGAATGGATTGTTTTTCCCTTTTTAGTATGTTTCGTTATTTTGGGCCTACCTGTTATCTGATAATACCTGTTACTGTTATTGCTGTATTCCTGAAGGTGCCAGCCTCCCTTGAAGAGACACCTCTCACCTTCATTGATACTCTGGAAGACCTGCTCAAGCTGTGTGATGTACTGAAGAAAGAGAAAGAAATTGCGATAGATCTGGAGGTAGGGCCATCTTGCTCATTTTAATAAAGGTTTTATTAGGTTGATCACTGAAAAAGGGAGATTACAGTATGAGTAGAAATGAGCAAACCTACAGGCTTCTGAAAGCCAGGTCATGTGTTCAAATTTCACCCAAGAAGTGGTAAGCCCCCACTCATGGTGAGGGCTCTGCATGCTTAATGGGAAAGCTGTGTCCCACAGCTGTGCAACACTCATATACCAGTGCGCCTTTGGGGGTTTCCTGAGTGCCCTCGGTGTTATGATCAAGCAATAGGCATGATTACACAATCAGGACCTGCAGGTGTGTTGACATGAGGCCTAAGTGACACCAGCATATAAAAATATCATGATATTAAGTGAGTGCTACCATCCTCTCATGAAGTCCAAAACTGACATGAAAATGCAAATGTACATACATTAAGAATTAGTTAAGACAGCATAAAAATTGAGGTGTTATGGCTTCTTTCCTGGCCTTTATCCTTCCAGGAATCCCTGCTACTAGCTTTCATGGAAATTGTTTATCCTGCAAAAGAACAGCAAACAGAGGAAAAGCATAACCTCTTTAGGGGAGGTTATGTTTGCATTGCACCTGCTATAGTTGAGAAATGTTTAAACGTGAACAGCCTGAAAATACCAGGAGGGAACAGGTGGCTAAACTGACATAATGATTGATATCAAATTAAAACCAACATTGTTTGAATGTTACAGAATTCAGTCTGCAGAAAATTTTGTACCTATAAAATAATTAGCTGTTATTGAATCAGAGCAAACACAGCTTTGTCAGTGCTGCCTTTATACTTATTATAAACCAATCTCAGAGAGGTTTTGTTATGGTATGGCCCACATCCATACACCTGTCTGTCCTTTAACATTTATTGTCACGGTGATAAATTACCAGAGATCTAATATATTTTCTAAAAACTTACTTTAAATACTCACAAATAGATTATCTCACATGACTGAGATTCTTGGCATATTGATTTATGGTTATACATGACGTTCTGCTTTAAATTGGATCAGTACCAATATATACAGCTTTTACCAAGTACCAATGAGGACACAGCAAATGAATGGACGATGAATATAAGATAATTCAATCTAGTCAGAGATTTTTGTTTTATTTCTTGCTATTTCTATGTTTCTTAGCTTGTATAAGGTGTTTCAACAGATTTCTGAACCTGAAATGTTGCAGTGGGCAGATATTCGTGCTCTGATTTCTTGCATGGCTTGAGGACTCTTGATGGGTCAAATGTTCGTTACGGCTTAGTAAGTAACATACTACAGTAAAACTCATCTAATGACTACCTCAGTTTTGTTACCACCTCAAAATACTGACTACTTTTTCCCAGTCCCAATGCTTTATGGCACTTATGGCCAGGCCTTGCTTAGACCACTGCAGGGCTCAACATTTACAGTTAACCGCTTGCCTGGGGCAAGTGAAAAATTCAGAAAATAGTGGAAGGGCAACTAAAAGTCACCTCCAACTTGCCGAGTAGGGCAAGTTGGTCCTACATAAACCTTTATCCAAAGGCCTGAAAATGGATATTTGTGTTATTAAATACAATCAATGATTCTTGTAGGGCAAGTAAAAATTCATTTAGGTCAAGTAAAAGCTAAATGTTACTTATACAACTGGGCAAATACTTTCAAAAGTTAATGTCCAGCCCTGCATCACCTCCTAAATGTGACCTTGATTGAGGTCTCGTTGGCGGTCATAATTTTTAGGTTTCGCTGTACATGGTTTTTCAGGCTCACACATACCGGACGTACCAGGGGTTCACGTGCCTGCTGCAGCTGTCTACAAGGGCGGAGGATTACGTGGTGGATACTCTCGCACTCAGGCATGAACTTTACAGGATGAATGACATCTTTACAGATCCTAGTATTGTCAAGGTAGGAAAACCAGAATAACTACATGTGGTTAATTGTATCCCCAGATGGAAGGTCAAATCTTTGGAAATATAGGATTATTGTGAACCCCATAATTTTGGAAGTACTGCATATTTATTCCTCAAATTTGACAGTCACACCCAGTGTTTCTACCAAGGTCAAAATCTGTTTTAAAATCGGTCACCTTGATCACAGTCTTCAAAGTTAAACCTGCAGAAATCTATGTTAAATGTGAACCCCACAACTTTTGATGTACTGCAAATTTCTTCATAAAATTGACTCGGATATTGTTATCCATCTTTCACCAAAGATAATCTGCTACCATTGATAACCCCCACCCCCACTTAGAGCCACAATTTTGGTGGAAAAACCAATTACAAATTCTGAAATGCATCTTAAAACTGACCTTTATCTTATATATATATATATATATATATATATATATAGGTCAAATCTGTGGGAATATAGGTTTTTTGAGCCTGTATCTATTACAGAACAGCCGTACTATTTTTCCCCTTCATTTTTTTCAACCAGGATCCCACACATGTTTGAAAGTGGTAATCATGATCTTTAATTCCAAATTTTTGAGAATACATGATTTTTTTTTGTATATATTTTTAAGTAGTGCATTATTTTACTCAAGTTTGATATATAACAGTGTTTTTGGTTGTTAGACAATTCTAAAAATGGTGACCTACACTTTGTTAAGTGTCAGTATGGGTTTCAGAAGAATGGGGCCTTTGATAAAGGGGATAGGCTAAATGTCTCATGATACTAAGGCATCTCTGATGCCAGACATTTCTAGTTAAATAAGCTGTTACTATGTGTGGTTTAATAGAGGGGAAAATCAGCAGAGTAATGATCAGTAAATGTCCATGATTTTGACCATTTTGTTCTGGTTTCATAATGACCATCATTTTGCTGTTTTAAGTATGGTTTAAATTATAATGATAACAGCCCTGTATTATAACAGCCTTTAGTATTTACAATTCACCTCAAATTCAGAACTTTTCTTTGTGTCTCATGTTTGAAACCTTTTTTTTCATCACAGGAAGCTGTAAGAAAAAATCTGATACATAAACACGTTTAGGACATCTACCTGCATTTGAATAGGACATTTCATACTGTTGCTCTTATATATTTATTTATATCTATATAGGTGCTTCATGGAGCGAACATGGATATACCTTGGCTGCAGAGAGACTTTGGGGTGTACATCGTCAACATGTTTGACACAGGTCAGGCTGCCAGAGTGATGCACCAGCACTACTCATTAGCATATCTCTTGCAGCTGTATTGTAATGTAGAGGCAGACAAACAATACCAGCTAGCTGATTGGAGGATTAGGTATGAAACTTATGAATATTCATATTTCTGATATTCATATTGAAACTCATGCTCATGCATATAAATTCAGAATGACCATATATTGTCAGGTATGCTAGCTTTTTAGGATATCAATGAATATGCAGTGGTGATGAATATTTATTATAGATCTCTTTACAGAATAAATGATTTGATTAATATCCAAAAGCAAATATAATGTGTTTGAGCACCTGTAAAAGAAATGGAGAGGAAAATATGCTCTTTCTTAAAAAATATTCACAGCTGTGAGTTTTAATACTATTATAGGTATTAACAAATAGATTTCATATTTAAAGAAATATTCACTGATATGTATCAGTTCCAATACAATCAGTACATTCCTTTATATCTCATCATTTAATCATGCTCTTGTCACATAGACAGCATTAGCTTTCAAACTAAAACAGTTTTGTAATATTATGGAAATGGTAACACTAATGTAAACATGTTGTTACCAGAATAGTTATCACAGTTTAAACAGGCTTTCGAGTAATCCTACTTTGCCTACTCCTTCCTACTTTTTCTTGAAAATTCCCTCTTTTTCCTACTTTTTCTGTACCTTTTCCATCTGTTTTCTCTTTTTTCCTACTTTTTCATACAGTGTCAAAAAGGTGTCAGATATAGTTTAATTTTCCTTTCATTATTATTGTAAAATTTTTATGGGGGATTTTGTAGCACCATGCAATCTCAGAACTGAGGGTGCAAACAGACCACCAACTTAACTGATATTTATATATGTTCTCAGTTTAATAACATTTTTTATTCTACATTCGTTATCAAGTATTTTCCTACTTTTCCCTGCTGTTATTATAATCCCAGTCATACTTTTTTCTTACTTTCTCATGAGTGTGTGCTTGACAGCCTCTTTTATTCAGAGTACCACACATTTATATGAAAGCTTACTCTATGACCACAAGAGGTTTGAGTTTAAGGTAATTACACCTCTATCAAAGGAATATTTAACAAAAGTGAAGCTCACTATGAATGTTAAATACTCTTTGTTTATAGGCCATTGCCAGAGGAGCTTATTAAATATGCACGGAGTGACACACATTATCTCCTGTACATCTACGACCAGATGAAGAACGCACTGCTGGAGAAAGGGAACAAACAGAAAAACATGCTGCAACTGGTCCTGCAGAAAAGCAAGGAAGTCTGTCTCAAAGTAAGTCTCCACCATGTTCACTTATTCGGCCCATATTCCCAGGTTCATTCATGAAGAAGTGACTGCACATTTGTGAATATTGCTAAATGATGTTCCTGAATCCGGATCATGTGCCAGATCTACACCAAAATCTAGTTTATTATTCATTGAACATTCTTGAAATGCCCTGAAAGTTTTCTGACATTCCATTCTGGATTGCTTGAGTTATATCAGGAACAAATATACACTTTTCAATAAATTATTTTTACTTCTCAGTACACTCCTCATGCAGGGGTTATACACTGTAGTCATTCTATATCTCCTTCCCTTTAACCGCTGCTTTGTATAGCAAGATTTTACGAGTTTCACCACCAGGGCTTGCACAGAACAAAGAATGGTTATCTGGCCAATGAGAGTGTGGTATTGCTTTTTCCAAACAAATTCCCAGGTTTAAACCTGAGACACCCCGCTTTCATTGGTCTGATTCTACGCCATATGCCAACACTGATGTTGAGACCCAAGAAAACCTGCTGAGAGTGGTTAAAGCAATGGAAATCGGGATCAGCTGTAGTGTACAACTGCTGCTTAAGAAGTGTCAGTTTTCAGCACTTGTTGTTACTTTGTTTGTACCTTTTTGGCAATGTTTTGGTACTTTCCAATAATAAATTTGTGCTCTTAAGTAAGTTTATGGTACATTTTAAAAATGTTTTTGGACTTTTCACAAACATTTGGTACTTTCCAGCAACCTGCTGATATGTCATTTGAATATGAATTTGTACATATGTCATAATCAGTGAATTTGTCCTTAAACTGACAAAGCAATCCATATTCACTCATTGGTTTCGTTGAAAAAGAACTTAATGGAATAACTTCTTTAAAGGAACTGGTGAAAATACTAAAAGTAAGTAACATGATGATATGCATGTATGTGTGTATGTAATTGGAAATAACCATATGCATGTATGCTTTTTCATTCATAAAGGTCTGCTATGCATCTGCAAATCCTTTTAACAATGTACAAAAATATCCGATTTGAAATATATTCCACCTTTTACAGCATTCCTCTAGTTGTTATACAAATTTAAAATCTTCAATGTACGGGGGCCCAAAAAATAGTATTTTTCAATTTTTGTGGCATACCTCCAGGAGGCATACCTCCACAGGAGGTGTTGCACACAATGGAAGAACAGTTTCCAAACATATGTCCAGATAACCATGCTACACAACTAAAAGATGATGCCATGTAGTGTGGCATTAACAATCTTTATAGATAAAAAATGGAAATACCATTATAGTGATGTAGTCATTTTCAACCATTCTTTTTATGCCAAAGGGGAAAACAGTGAAAAAAATACTGCTGTATGTCAGATAGTTCATATCAGGATATTTTGATACTTTGTATCAAGTGAATGCCAGAGAAGGACAAGTGAATGTGTATGTACTTGTTGAATGATGTATATCCTGAGACATTCACCTGACAATTACAGTGTACATTATCCATGTTTAACCATGGGTTACTCTGAAACATTTGCAGACATATTGCAAGCCTCAGATAGATGATAAGAGCCACTTGAAGCTGTACATTAACAGTAAGAAAAGGTTTGACAACCGCCAGATGGAGGCACTGAAGGGGCTGTATGCCTGGAGGGACCGCGTAGCACGAGAGGAGGATGAAAGCATAGGGTGAGCTGAAAAATGTAGATAAAAAAAGGTAAGATTAGGGTTAATAGTCTGGTATCTCCGATGATGTCAGTCTCATCCAACTTTACCTTTTGCCTTCCTGGCGTCTTTCAGGCCTGTTCATACTTGTAGCTTATCTCAGTTCTCTAGGGGCATACAACTCAAGCAGCTATAATTGACATTTGAAGGTGTTTCATTAAACATTTGCTTGCCACCCATGACAAGTACCCATTCAGTCCCAGGTCTAGAGAGCAAACCCTTGTGGTGAGGAATTTGGCTTACTCTTTTTCGGCGATTAACCTGCAACCTTCACAAGTCCATCACTCTAACCATACACTAGGCTCCAAGTGGCTTAATAATAAACTATTCGAAAATCACAGATATTTAAAAACCTCCATTAACAGGCACCTCACTGTTACAGACACCCCACAGTGGTGCTCCTGTGGTAAGGGGAATTAACCTTTAAACCACCTAATACAGCAGGGCTTCTATAATCCATTATGTTTCCTATAATTACCAATGAAATATATGTCTGCTATGGTTTTCTGTATTTTCAAGGTTTTTTAAACCAGAATCCCCTATATTATCCCATATTTTTCACTTCACAATCATGTTTTCAATGTATCTGTTATTATTGAGTAATACTTGCTATATAAACCTGTCATATTTGAAAACATCTGTTCCATTTGTATAACTGACAGTGTAAGTGATGTAGTTATACAAGTGCCTCTATCAAAACTGAAGTCCGTTCCATGCACCCCTTCCACCTGCTTTTTGCGATTATCTCCACATTACACAAACTTGCCAAACAAAATATGCACCAATGGCCGAAAGAGGAAAATGTGTAATTTTTGGTACCCTACCTGCTTATGATATTAATATTATTCACTTTACAGCCCAGTTGACCTGTCTCATATAATTCTGTAGTTCATGGCATCCCCAGTAAGTATCCATTGTTTATTTTCCTTTGATATGTATAGAAAGTAATGTGACATAATAGTGAAGCATGTGCATGGGGAGAATACAAGCCTTGCTTCAAACCTGGGGTGACAGCTCTTTAATATTGGTCCCATGAATGTGGGTGCCTCTTTTGTGCATCACCTCAATTATGACATCATCACTATTCCCTGATATGCCCATTTCACAGATTGGTGGCAAGATTTCGTTATAGAATAGACTAGTTACTCATAAACTGGTTTTAAATTGTTTACAGGAAATGACATAAGGTAGGTTTTGAAAAAAAAAACAGGTGGACAGTGGTGCTGAAACTGACTATAGTTAAACAGACCTGTAGAAACTGCATCTAGAATAGACAGTCATTTTAATTTACTGTGTATACCAGGATTCTCCCTATCCTCTCTAACTCTTTTTGCTGAAAAAACTCTTTTAAACTCCTACATATGTCTCAGGTCCTCCTATAAAATTTCTGTATTTCTCCAGGAAGACCTGGTGGGAAGCCCTGAATAGAGGTAGCTTTCTATTAAAAGCAAATACCCAGGTTAAAGCTGTGTCCATTTAATGTTCCTCCAATTGTATCTTTATGTTGTTTTTTTTTCAGATATGTGTTGCCAAACCACATGTTACTTCACATAGCAGAAATTTTACCAAGGTGAGGATTTGAAGTAGTTCTTGGTTAACTTTACTTGTAGGCATTAGAAGTTATTTGATTCACTTATGTCTGGTGCCCATGACCAGTACCCATTTACTCGTGAGTGGAGTGGGTTGGGTTGCAACAGAGAGCATCTGCTTTTGGTAAATGTTTTTGAGTGCTTTGTGTGACAGGGGTCTGACTTTCTGTGTAGTGTACTTAACCTACATGCTGAGAAAGTCTGATTATAAAATCCCGTACTGTTATACATGACTACTTGTTAGAACCACAGACATAGAGGCAGTCATATTGGCCAAGTTTTAGGAGTTGCAAACATTTGTTTTAGGGACTAGAGATAATAATGTACATGTCAAGGCAATGTAATTACCGAATGTTTTCTTGTGAGATGAGAATTTTTAAGTGTTACAAATGTAATTATTCTGCCCATTCTGAATCCCTATGACCTGTTATGTATAGTGATTAGTGTTCATTAACTAAGATCCCAAACCCCCGTCGCATGAAATAGGCCACTTCCAGGGTCAGGAACCTTGGTCGCTCTAGTGTGAAGGAAGCTCCCTGCATCCTGGACTAAAAAACAGTGCAACTGGCAGTCACATGGTTTGTTTATTCTTAAAATGGGGTGGATTTATACTGAAAGATTACTAACCCTTTCTTAGTGTTGTTCATGTATCTTTTACCAAGATTATAAAAAGTGACTCATGAAATTGACTCTTAAAAGGTCATAAATATTGATTATTTTACTTTTTATTATAGATACAATAATTGTGTTCTGCACTGAAGAAAATATTCTGACAAAATTATGATTTCCCAAATATTGTTTCTTCTGTGTCTCAAAATTCTGTTTTCATTAATTTTTTGAAAATAATTATATATGACTGATTTGTTACAGGGAAATGCAAGGAGTGTTGGCTTGCTGTAACCCGATTCCACCGATGGTTCGTCAATGTCTTCATGAAATCTATGGTATTGTGTCAAAAAGCAGAGAAGCTCCTGTCACAAAGGTCAGTAAGTTCAATCATCCATGAAACAAGTTTCCAAACTTTCACACCAGGGGGCCATGTAGCTGGCAGGTGGAGTTATTTAGGGCTTCAATTGACTCTTGGATATCCTTTATTTTCCTATATATTCCTATGAACAAATTGTCTCCTATAAACCTTCAGCTCAATATTAAGACTGCATGTTAGTGTATCTTTTATACAAGTAAAGCCATTTAAAGCAATTGACCTATCCACCACAGCCCAAATGCTCTGCCCTTTTAACCTAATTATTATAATGACCCCCCAAAACGCTCCTACACAGAAAGTCTTCCATGCCCATGGTAGCGAGAGTTGCTTTCAACATAATAATGACGTCACAAAGGTCGATGACATATGACTGCATTGACTGATGTCATCAACTGGTATCACCTTTGTACAAAAAATATCCTGGAAAACATGCCGACTAGGGTACTTGTACAGACTACAGGTGTTCTGTTCGACAGAGCTCTGTAAAATTATGCAAATTTTGTTTTTGTCGGATGATTGATGCTTTACAATGTTAATGGTCACTTGATTGGTTGCTTGTAAGTCCAATGCTCATGATTATTCATTGAATGAATATGCGATTAAGGTCACATAGAGTTCATGAATAGGTCAATTAAACAGATCTTCAGATGCTGCCTTTAGAACTGATGGTCATGGTAAGGGACCAGGTAAAAGTGGCAATTGCATTGAAAATACCTATTTGTTTCCTATATATTTGCCAGAAACAGAAGAAAATATAATTAGTTTGTACCAGTACCCCTGTCCATATGTTTTCCTGGGATATTTTTTATACAAAGTAGACCGTATAAAAGTGCTAGGCCAAAGGTTGCTGGAGCTTTTCCTCTGGCTGCTGAGTAAATAATAATGTCTTACCTTGCACTTAATCCCTATGAGACAAAATAATGCAGTATATATGGGAAAACACTTCACAATGATGGCAATATTATCATCACTGAAGAAAAGAGATAGAGCAGTTCTATCTGATGATGTTAGTCAATGGAACATCATGTTTGACTGACCTGTGTGACATCTTCATGACATCACTGGTGTTTTATAAACAGCTCTGGCAACTATATAGGCATGGAGTGTAGGAGTGTTTTTGGGGCTCGTTAGGTCAAAGGGGCAGAGCATAAAGTCTGTGGAGGCTTGGTCAATTTTTCAGATACTTTAGCCCTACTTCAACAATGACCTTGAAATAATGTGTTTAATCAAATTTTTATGTTTCTTTCTTACTCATGTTTGTCCATAGGTCATGCTTATCAGTTGAGGCTCATGCATGACCCAAAGGTCACTTGTTATGTCTCAAATCAGTTTGTCTAAATTATAAATTATTTTATCCATTTCTGATGGTATTCCAGTTCAATGCAGAAATAACCTAGGTTAGGTTATATGAAAATTAAGTCATTTATCTTGGTATATCAGGAAAATCTTGGAATTGGTGCCATTAAAAAAAATTAAACCTATTTCCTGAAAGCTTAGGAAGTGAAGGTTTCTAAAATATTAAACTTCAAGGAAAATTTTTGAAAATGGAAGATATATTGACCTTTTTATATACATGAACAGTCTGCATATAGTGTAGCCAGCTATCAGTCCATTTCTTGTGACCAGCGAGGCAGCATTGGACATCTGTGAGACAGTCATGTAGAGTTTGGGTCAGTGGAGGCAACTACTAATTATTCGGGCCTTGCTTGAAAAAAAAGTGATAGTACCGTAAATTTCCGCATACACGTCGAGAAATTTGCTCCTAAAAAAATAATCCAGGAATGGGGGTTGCCTTATTTGCGGGTCTAAGCCTGACAGTCCAATTTTTACCCAGACTTCGTCAAACTGCTGACCTGAATGTCCGGCTGACCCAGATAGGACTTGCCTAATCGCTCATCAGATGATCGTTTCCGGGGATGTCGGGTACATATGTGGCCCTTTCAGTCATTAAATACTGTGGAATTAGACTTCCATACTATTTTTTTTCAAGTTCGGCCATTTACGCTGTCCTTTTAATTAGGAATGCTGTATATCAAAATTCATGTGATAAACCTGGATGCTGACCACCAGCAGGTAACCCCGCGCCTAGTTATAATTAACGAGCTTCATTCATTGGCGATTGAGCATGGGTGCTAGAGGCACGAGTATTGTGTAATCAATCAGGGTTTTTAATGGCATCGACCTCTGTGTATTTGACATCAAAGTCTGTTTAAGAATTGCTTGGCATCAACATTTGATTCTTGCATATGGGAGCAAACACACAAATGACCGTGGGCCGCTGTTTGTAAAAATGAACAGGTGACAAAAGGCGGGCGAACTCGGGTGAACTTCATAGCCATTTTCCCATTGACACAGGTCATGGGTCTTCAGAGCGCAATTGTTTCATAACTGTTTCTTCCCACATTTAAAATGCTGACAGTTAGCTTGGAAATATATGCCATGATGATCGCCATGACCCGCATATAACTGTGGTCACCCAAGCAGGTCAGGCGAGATACGTGCTCCATTCAGCCAGCGATCGTATCGAGTAGCTGATAAATCTGCAGTCTGTTAAGTACATGCATTTAAAATACAAAACTATAAACGGATATCATATTTTCATTCACAGGTTATCCATTTTGAACATTGACGAAGATTATTTTATTTGATCCACTGTCAGAAATAAGCAGAAATGGCAAATTTGAGCTTGATCCTTGATTCTATTTTCCATTTTTCTTCATGCAACATTGGCGACACCTGACAGAAATATAGTTGACTATTTTTTTATAGTGGTGACAAATTAAGGCTTGTTCTGAAGGTGTAAAATGAAAGCTATTTAGTCTTACGATTTTTTTACCTATTCATAACACTTAAAGAGCAAATCTTGTTCATTTTTATGTATAGAAAATAAAATTCAAACATGAAATAATGTGAATTCAGTTTCTCCCTTTTCTAATAAGCAGAAACGGTCTCCTTGACTTTTGGTTGTCAATTTCCCCATTTATTTTCACGCAACAGTGGGGACATCTTCCAATAAAATGTATGACTACTTCTATGCCGTTGGTATAAAGTATTGTAGGTTCTCAAAGCTATGGAATTATGTCTGTAACTATATAGACTTACGTATATATAATTACTCATATCATACTTATGTAGATACTTATTCATAACACTCGGGAAACGTCTTTGTTCATTTGAAAGCGACAAGAAGTGACAGTGAACCCATGTAAATATTGTCACCTACGTTGTCACACGGCGGGCCTTCCCTGGGTTTTCACTTTTAGCTATAAATCACGGTGTCCAGTGGGTTTGACCTTCACTGAAAGGGAATGTTAACTGCACTACAAGCAGTGGTAGTGGGTACTTGTAGCCTGACAACTATGCAGGGAAGTTATTTTTGGGTGCGACTTTTAAATGACTCATTCAATTGGTTTTCATTTACTTATCTGTTGTGAGCTAGGGACTATTCCACTCAGAGGGCTCTAAAAAATTTTCTCCTGATTTCTCTCTTGAAAATCCCACCTCGACTTATACAGGGGTGCGACATATATGCGGAAATTTATGGTAATCAACCTGTCCATCAGTGTGTCTGTCTGCCCATCTGTCCACAAATTTGTTTCCCCTTGATCAAAATGTGTACACCATTATAGTGGCAAAGTTCATGTGGCCATGAAAAAATAAAGAAGTGGGATGGTTGCTTGGCTCCTGGTTCACTGGTCAAATTCAGCTGACAGACTTTGCTTGCAGTTTTCTTCTGATCAAGTGATTATTTGCACAGCAAACACAGTAAAGGAAATCTGGAACTATGATTGGCTGAAACAATCACATAGTAAAGGAATCATAGTGATAATATGTCATATTCTGTCATTTAAAAAAAATTCAAAAGCTTCTCCAGGGGCTTGCCCAGGGGGGTCACAGAAAATTATCAGAAAGTCAGGTACAAATCAAATGCAGCACTCCTAGTGAATTAAGATTTACCTAATTTATCTTTTATCTTTTCCAGCCAGCACTTGCACCATCATCCAAGTCACCAACAGTCCTCAACAGGAAGCCCGAAAAAGAGGCAGCCCTGCACTGTCCACATGACTTGTCTTATAGCAACAAAGATTTAGAAATCACCAGTGATGGTGTTTTGTCTGGTAAGTCTTTCACTTTCTGTATCATTTTATCATTGTGGGGGTTAGGAAAGATTTGAATACATGTTTCAGTAGTTATAATAATTGGATTGATATGGCCTACTTTAAGTTGTGACTGCAGTCGTGCCTAAAACTGTGCTGCAGTGACCAGTCATATTTCATAAAGTTGCTTGTTGTACACGGGCAGTAACCTTAATATTATGCTGTGAGTGAGATATTCACACTAAAGAACTTGTGAACAAACAAGTTAATATCTAAAAGCTATGATGATTATTCAAAGTTTAATTATGGACAGCATGGAATACATGTTGTTGACAAAAATTAAAGAAATGTGCAGGGAAAGTAACTATTAGAGTTATAACAAATTCTTTTTTGTTCAAGATATGTGTCTTCCAGGAAATTACTTATCAGTCCCCTGCTGTAAGGATGGATAACAACTAAAATGATCTGCATATGACTGGCAATCCATCTGTCCCACCTCATCACTGATCCTTCACTTTCATAGTTACATATGGCGTCTATGTGCGTCTAGGCCCTTGTACTTAAAAATTAGGCTTTCGATTCAATTCTCAATTCATTATTACTTTAAAACTAAATTTCACACTTTCTTTTAAATAAAGTTTTATTATTTACCATAACAGATGGCAGTTGATTTTAGGAAGTAAAGGAAAAATTAGAGTTTGCCCTCTTTTCAACACTGCCATTTTTGTTTCTATGCAAGTGTAGTGCTTCACCGTTGAGAGTTGAAACTATATCTTGAGCACATACACAATAAATAGTCTCAACATCATAGTGTTATGTGTCAAAGTTGACAGCTTACATAAGGTTTTGTAATGGAGCTTGAATAAAATAATAATTGAAACTAATTGATTATGAGGTTAAGAAGTACAGTTTAATTGAGGGTTTGGAATTCAATGCATCAATTCTTCAGTGAATTGTTATACAATACCTGAACATAGCGACTGGTCCAAAATAAGGAAAAATTTTGTTTCTTTAGATCTTCACATCATTTTGTATGACTCAGAATGACCAGAGTGGTTAAACTTTGCTTAACTGGTTTGCTAATACATAAAGCCAGCTTAATGAAAAAAAAGCTACAATGGACTAGGGATTAATCCTGTTAATCGGTGAAATTTAATGAAGTGATAGTCTGAGCAAACAAAATTTAACAGTTGAAAAATTATTTTACAGACCGGTCCCTGGTGAAGAACAGCTCAGAGCTATTTAAGGAGAGTTTGATTGAAGATTTAATCAAAGAGACACCACTGTTATCAGCATTCGCTTGGAGCACAGTGGTAAGTATATTGATGGGACCTAACCTATTATCTGGCATGTATTAACTAAAGATAATTGCTTAAACTTAGTAAATATAGTAAAAAAACCCATCCCACTGCACGCAGGCTGTTCCTTTTGTTTATATCCTTGTGTTTATAACATGTAGGTGCAAGCCAAAATGATCAAAACACATTAATTCAGGTCAGTTGATTGGGAATTTTTTTACTCATTTCACAAGGAAAATTAGTGTTTTTGCACCTTGTATTGAGTGATATTTTAATGTTGATTTTATTGTGAATGTGTAATTTAAATAAGATTTAAACAGACTTTTGTGGTTTAGTGTCAGAGCACAGGATTTAACGCCAGGAGATGCAGAGTTTGAATCTCAGCCGAGGTGGTGAGATTGTTCATGGTCTGTCCCCAACCTAGGTGAGTTTTAAATACGAAGGCTGTTCCCTACCGCTGTGTTTCACTCACAAATGAGTGCACAATTCACTGGTTTCCCCGAGGTATAACTGAGCAATAGGGACCAGTACACACCCAGGGCCTGCAGGTACAGTAGTCACCGGGCCTGGTTAACAAAAGAATATAAAATGAGAGGAAGTATGTGCTACTACCCTGTCACCTTGTCTGAAACCAAAATGGAACTCTGCAGATATCTATATTTAGTGAAGCTTGTGCTGAAAAATGGAGGAGTTTACCCCCAACAAAAAAAAAGAAAAAAAGTGCAAGAATTTAAAGAGTGTTTGAAAAGTTTTAAATGTTTTTGTGTAATTTCAGGAAGATTGGAAATTAACAGAAGGTCAGAAGAAAGTTGAGAAGATAAAAGCCTCCATTGCAAATCCATTTGAGAAGGTTGGGTCACACTATAGCTACAATACTCCACCTGTAACTGTATGAAGAAATTTATAATAAATTATCAAATTCTGATATTTCAATTAACTCTGGCCTTTGACATGTAACTATAGGAGTCCATCACAATTTTTCAGGTTGCTGACACTGAAATTGTGGTATCAGACCATATATCCAAACAATTGTTACTGCAACTAAAACCTTGTCCTTGTATAGAGTTCAGATAAACACTATGTTTATTAGTGATCCACTGTGTATCATGTATTTTTCCGATGTGAAACTTGTTGTTAAGCTATAGAATTGCTAATATAAAAAATATGAGACCTTGAATACTATTGGTTTATAGATTATTTCTGCTTTTATCATGTGGTTTCTAACAAGCATGGGAACACTGAAGAATAATAACAGATCTGTTTGATAGCTGATGTTATTCTCATTAATAATTATTATTTTTGCTTTATGAGTTTAAGGGAATGGGGATTCCCATTCTGCCTTTGTCAAATCAAAACAGCGGCATGTAAAGCTTACAAAAATATTCCAGTTAGACAGGCATGACTTTGTGCAGGGGCAGGTATATAGAGAGGTGGGAGCTTTTTTCTGATGTTTGTATAGGAGTATAAAATAATACACTATACCTGGTATATGCCAGGTAATGCATGTAAAGGTAAACCCTTTAATGCAAGTTACAAGGCATATAACTAGTATTCTTTTTTTTTCTTTCAACTATTGTCATCAATGTTTTTACAGTATTTACCCAAATACAAAGTGGTACAGCCAGCCAAGTTTTATCCACCAGCCACAGCAGAAGATAATATGGAGGAGGACACAGCCGGGTCACAGCTTATTCAGGTACTGACAATGCAGTAACTGTGATTACAGAAACTGGACTCTGTGTTTTATTACGTAAACATAATTGTGAGCTGTTTCTGTATTAATGAGAATTTTCTCTGTTAAAGTTTATACGCCAGAGTAAGCCAACCGAAAATTTTCCCTTATTGGGCCTATAATCGCCCATCCCGCCTCGTTCCCATGTATCTAGGTCACACTTCCGCTACCTGTAATCACATTTTCTTCTGGCGTTCGCCATGATGGACGTGTGATTCCGCACTGCGAGATTCGTCCACTGTTGGGTTTGTACGTGTTGAGTTTGCCAACTGAATGTAAGTTGTCAGCTTCTTTTCCCTTGCCCGCCATGGAGAACCCCAATTACTGTGTCTCTTGTGGTTCTGTAATCCCGGTTGGGACTCCCACCCCACTTATTTTTGTTGCCGCACCAACAATGACTCCTGCCGTGGTCCAGCTGATCCTTGTTTTCATTGCCAGACGTGGACCACTGACAAGTGGGCCTTGTTCCAGGATTGGGCTCATTCCCCCTTCAATATTCCCTTGTCTGGCCCCGTGGTTGTCTCCGGGGTGGTGGGGGGGGAGCCACCCTGGGTGACCGCAACACGGCCGTGTTGCGTTCCCCGTCCGTTCCCGCCGGTCCTGTCTCCTCTCCAGTAGTTTCGACAGTTAAATCGTTGCTTTCTCATACACGCAAACGGAAGTCTTCCCCCGTTCCTGCGGCCTCCTGTTCTGACGGCCCATCTGCCTATTCCATATTACATAAATTGTCCCGGTTTTGATCATCCCTTATGTCGGATCTCGACGATTCGTCTAGACCCGAATCAGTCCGGCCGGCGCCCTGGCCGGCGCCCCCGGTACTTTCTCCCCGGCCGTTCTCGTTGCCCCCGGCTCCTCGCCGGATTCCTTCATTATCCCCGGATCCGGCTGGAGTCGTCCCGCTGGATCGCCCGGACCTTCCTGGTGTGCAGGTAAGTGTGTCGGTCCCTCCTGCCTCTGTTTCGGGGCAGCCGGCCTGGCCTCCTGTTACTCCGTCTGCCGCCGTTCCGACCCGGCCGGCGGGCTCTTTATTTCAGTTACCATCTGCTGTGCTGCCTGCGGCTCCGGTTCCTGTGCCTTCCAGGATGGTTCCTGCTGCTGCCCGTTCCCTGGCTTCCTGTTTCCAGCCTCCGGTCATTCCGGCTCAGCGGGTCTCTCTGGATCCCCCTTCACGGGGTTCTCCAGGGTCCCCGACTTCTCAGTCAGCCCATCCCGCCCTGGCACAAGACCAGTGGTCAGAGATCGTGCTGCAACGCCAGGCTTGGCGTACGCGCAAATCTGCGCTTCTGGACCTAGTGGCTACCACCACCCAGGAGGCTAACCCTAGTGGTCCGAAGTTCCATAGGTTACAACCTCGGACTTCCTCGGCGTTGGCGGCCGGTTCTAATTTGAATCCGGCCACCTTTCAATCGCCCTCCGCCGAGCTCGCAGTGTGTCTGGAATTTACAGACCACACGGTGGATCTCTTACGTGAGCACCACGCGGTGGTCTCGGGGTCCCTCTCTACTACTACTGGGGCCACGCTTCCGCCAGGTTCGGATAAACCGTGGTCCCCCGGTACCCTCTGGAATTCACGTGGGTACCTGGCTACCTGTTTCGATCGCTTGCTCCCTTATCCTGATCACCCGGATATTCCGTCTGCTCCGATGCAACTCGAGTCCGGCCTTGAACAGCCGTTTGCGGACGGTAAGTCTTTATTTCCATTGTCTGTCCAGTTTTCCGATCGGCACCTGTCAGATCTGGAGGGGCTCGGCCGGCAAGCGGCCGGTATGGTTAACAACTTGCAGGCTGTTACTAGCTTGCTTGCCGTTTCTCCGGACACGCTCACTCTCAACGACATATGGCAGGCTTCTGCCCATACTTGCGCTGAGGTAAATCAGGTCGTTTGGCGCATGGTTGTAAATTGCATCTTGTTACGACGCACGGCTTGCATTCAGTCATTACAGCACTTAAAGCCGGAGCTTACTCAGGCAGAGTTAACCAAGCTTTATTCTCAGCCTTTTACCAGTTCCCTGCTGTTTGGCGGCCATTTACAGCCTCTATTTGACCGTGCCTTGGAGCCCTCGGATCGTCAGGCCCGCCTCCGCTCGACCTCTATTGCGCCTCGGCCATCCTTCCGCGTTCCCCACCCTCGGCCTCCGGTTGCGGCTTCCGCTCAGCCGCGTCGCGCATCTGCTATGTCTTCAAGTCCTTCAGGACGTTCCAGCGTTCTCAGCCTTTTCGTGGTCCTTTCTCCAAACGAGGTTCGACCAAGAAATGACTCTCTCGTTCCGGTCGGCGCTTGTCTCAGCGACCATTTTCCCGCGTGGGCGGCTCTCACCTCCCAGCGGTTAATTCTCAGCACCATCAAGTTCGGGTTCCGTCTTACGTTTTTGCACGCACCTCCCGTCACCATGCACCCGTTCTTCACTCCGCCTCTGTCAGTTCTGGCCAAACGCCTCGCTTTAGAGGAGGCCATTCAATCTATGATAGACAAACGGGCAATTTTCGAGGTTTCCCCATCCACCGTGGGGTTTTACTCTCGCCTTTTTCTTGTTCCCAAACCGCACGGCCGTTGGCGCCCAGGCAAATTTGTTCATTTCTCACGCGGCGCCATGTCGACTCGCGCACCATGGCTTCTCTCCACAGTGCTCTCAACTGGGCTGCGTCCTTTATCCCGTTTGGCCGACTGTACCTCCGTCCGATTCCGTCTATCCTACGCCGTCAGGGCCTTCTCCATTTAACCTTGGTTCTATCCTCGAACTGCGTTTTGTCTGTAGTGCGATCTCCCACTGGTCTCCCCGCTTGATCGGCCGTCCCATTCTCGTCCGGACCGACAATACCGCGGTGGTGGCATATATCAACAGGCAGGGCGGTACTCGGTCTCCCTCTCTCATGCAGGAGACTTACCTTTTGTTCGATCTCTGCATCTCTCTCCGGGCGTCGGTTCGTGCATCCCATCTTCCGGGCGTGTCGAACATCCTCGCGGACGCCCTTTCCCGTCATCCGGCGTCTCCTCCTTCCCCGCCGCTCCTTCCGCTCCCGGTGGTTCGGAGTGTTTTCGCTCGCCTGGGGCGGCCGGAATTCGATCTGTTCGATTTTCCGTCCCCCCCCCCCTGTTCTAGTGCCTACCGAGATGCGTCTACGTCACCCTCGCAACCGTCTCCCCGACACGCAGCCGTCCGGGTGGTCTCACCGGTATCTCTTTGCGTTTCTGGCGCCTCATCTCATCCGCTGTGTCCTTCTCTGCTTGTCCCGCGCGGACCAGACTACCCTTCCTCTCATACTCCCGTTTCATCCTGGGGCTCCCTGGTTTCCTCTGTGGCGCTCGCTTCTCTCTAGCCCCCCGCTTCTACTACCGCTCCGCATCGCACTCCCATCGTTCCCTCGAGTGCGTCGCCCATTTCGGTCGTGCCCTCTATGCGCATGCGTGCTCTCCTCGGACACCTCAAGGATCCGGGCAATTCAAGTCCGGCTGCTCTCCTTGCCTCGGCTCCCCGTCGCCGTTCTTCGGACCGCATCTATGACTCCTGGTGGCGTCTCTTCACCGAGTGGACGTCTTCCCGGGGAATCTCCCCTTTAGATCCGTCGCTTGCGGCAGTTTTGGATTTTTTTTGTGTTCTTACTGCAGGATAAACATTTATCCTATCCCTCTCTGCGTGGCTATCGTGCCGCCCTGCTGTCTGTGCTATGTCTGCTGGGTCACGATCGTGTCCTTCATCATCCGTTGGTGTCAGATTTTCTCAAGGGGGTTCACGCCCGTGCGTCTCGTCCTCGGTATGTTACGCCTTCCTGGCGCCTGGAAGTCGTCTTACGTCACCTCCGGGAAACCCCTTATGAGCCGTTGCGTTCGGCCCATCTTCTCCATTATCTAGGAAAACGGTTTTCCTCCTCGCTCTTGCCTCGGCCGGTCGCCGTTCTGCCTTTCATGCCCTTGTGGCTGATTCGAAATTCACGCAAATAGCGGCCGACGGTTCGTTGGCCACCCTACATTTTCCTCCGGATTTAGAGAAAGAACCAAACTTTCGATGATCCTCCGTCTGCTTGACCTAACGGTCAGTACTGTTATGGGGCTACCAATTGCCAGGTTCGTGCGTTATGTTATTATCTTAAAGCTCCTCCGTCTTTACGGGGGGGGGGGGGGGGGGGGGCGCAAGAAGTTGTTTATTTCTACAAAAGTCACAACTTCCAATAAGGAGATTAGCCCTATTGCCATTAGTGCGTGGCTCAAAGCTACTATCGTCGCCGCATATGAATCAGCTTCTCAATCCCCCTTAGAACAACTTCACATCAAGGCTCATGACATTCGAGCTCTTCGACTTCCTTGGGCCATTTCTCCGGGATCTCCCCCAATCAATTGGTCAAGAAGGGATACTGGAAATCCCCATCTACATTCACACGCTTTTATCTAAAGGATGTTCAGCTCCAGGCTTCGGGCCTTTATTCCCTGGGCCCTGTGATCGCTTCGGGTGAGGTCCTACAATTTTCCAGGCCATCTTCTTCCTCTCTGTCTGTTCCACCGCCGATGTCGTCTGCTGCGTCATCCCAGCACTGAGATTCTCCTCGTTCCAGCGTTACAGGTAGGTGCTCCCTCCCCAAGGCCTGTCTGCTCTTTTCTCATTAATACAGAAACAGCTCACAATTATGTTTACGTAATAAAACACCCCCATTCCCTCCCTGTGAATGGTGGTTTTGTTAATAAACTGTTGTGAGCTTTTCTGTATTACAAACATCGCTTCCTCCCGGTCCTCTTCCTTACGCCTTCAAAAATGTGATTACAGGTAGCGGAAGTGTGACCTAGATACATGGGAACGAGGCAGGATGGGCGATAATAGGCCCAATAAGGGAAAATTTTCGGTTGGCTTACTCTGGCGTATAAACTTTAACAGAGAAAATTCTCATTAATACAGAAAAGCTCACAACAGTTTACTAACAAAACCACCTTTCACAGGGAGGGAATGGGGGGGGGGGTCTAGGGGTAGAGCACAGGGTTCAGTTCTTGGAGATTGTGAGTTTGAATCTCAGCTGAGGCAGTGAGATTTTTCACGGTCGACCCCACAAAGGGTGAGCGCTTTGCAAGCTTAATAGAGAGACTGCACCAATCTGTCATGTTTCACTTACAAACAAGTGCACCTTTTTGGGGTTTGTCAGTTTTATGACTCAGTAATGGGGATGACACCTACACCCAGAACCTACAGGAGTGGTACACCGAGCCTAGTTGATGCCATGATAATCAAGTATAAGCCTCTGTCACATAGTCTGAAACCGGAATGTAACTTTGCAGATGCATATAGTATTGAGTTAAGCAAGTATTAAAAAAATGGAGGTGGTTACCTACACCAAAAAACAATTGTGATGACAGTGTTATATCAGACTTACATAAATATTTCTGTCTCAGAAGTATTCGAAATTAAGATAAATAAATTTAGCAACGAGAAATCCATCATATCATTCTATTCTCCGAGTTCAGACATATTGCATAAATTTATTATAAGTTCTAAGATTCAAATTTTCTTAGGCAAACCCTATCTGTAGGAACTGTTGAAAATTTTGATAAGGATACAACAGAAGCTGAGCAAGATATTGCCTGTAATGTAAATGTAAAAGACTTTTGTCCAAATCTAAAATTAATATGAACAGCTGTGGGTTATACATGTTTTTTGCTATAACATTGTATGATAATGTTACCTTAAACAATTGTGCTGACTTAAATATGATGGTTATAATTATAATGTCATAATGGTTAACATAGAGACTTGGGCATACCTGTGGTCTTAAGCTTCCTTTATCTGTTGTGACAACCATTAGTGATTTTACAGTCAAACCTTGCCTAATGACCCCCTCTGTTCCTTGAACACCTCAAAATAATAACCAGCTGTTCACTGCCCCAATTCTTTTTTTTAGTTTTTACATAAAACCTCGCTTATATGATCACCTGGAGACTGTGACTGTTTTATTGAGGTCCCATTGGTGGTCCTAATTTTGAGGTTTTACTGTATTAAATATCAACAATTTTTCTTTAGAACTGAATTTTAGTGCGTCTTTTTATATTTCCAGGCCACAAAAGTTTGGAAAATGAAACAGCACACTAAAGAGACTGAGACAGAGGAGACAACTAAAACAGGTCAGTCACTATATATATATAAAATTATCAGCCACTATTCTAAGTTAGTCTGCTAGATAGTCTATCCTGACAACTTTTTGACTGTTTGCATCTGTGGACTAGAAATCTGCGTTCTGAGGAAGGCAGGTCTCTCCTTGTTGTAGTATGCTTCCAAAACCCTATTTGCATACTCTAATTTAGGCCATATTCCCTGCTTCACATGGATAAGTGAGTGTAGATTTATGGATAATCCTTGATGACAATCCTGAATATGGATCATGTGCCAGATCCACACCAAAATCTAACCCTGTTCTTTATTGGTCCATACCAGAAATGCCCTGAAAATTTTATGAGATCCCATGTGTTATTGTACACACACACACACACACATATGAATGGAGATGAATGCATACACTCCCGGTGGAGGCATTTAATTATGAAACTATCCACCAGCTCGATGTTAGTGAGTGTAAGATGTCCAGACTGTCTAGTATGAGGTAGGGAAACACATGGTCATCTGTCTCCATTCAACAGAGCTAAGGGTGTTTCTTTGATCTATTGCTGACTTTGAACAATATATCAACTTCAGACATGATGCTCTGATAATCACTGGGGCAACTGTGTCTCCATTGATCTATTGCTGAACTAATGTAACAATATATGTAACTAATAATAAATATATAACTAATATAAAATAATATGTAATATAATATAATTTATAAGTTTAACTGTTATATGCTATACTGTAATCAATATGATATAACAAAAAGTAATGACAGTGTTACTATTCTATACTATTCTGTACTGTAATATAGTATAATATAGTACCGTAAAGTTCTCAACAGAAAACGCTGCCTCATTAGACTATGCACCCCGTTTTTGCTCAGAATGTTTAGTCATCCATGCACACGTACTACTTCCACCTAATTCCCTAACATCAATGCACTCAAATTAAGCTCAAACCCGCCCACAACTCCTACCTAATATGATGTAATTCATAAAAAAATCTTATATTGCCATGTATTCATGTATTTTAAAGCTGTGAAAAAATAGAAGCATGTACATAAATATCCTGCGGTATTTCACCTGTATTACTATTCATGACCCCTATTGGATATATTTGAAGTGTATGTATACCTGGTTAGAAGACAATGTGCCGTATTTAGTTAATGCAAATGAATAAAATTTGCTACCGAAAGTAGTGAATGTAGCCTTAGGGTAGGGCCACCTTGTGTTTGTTTAAAGACTTACACTGATGTCCCTACCAACACCATATGACACGCCAAGTGGTATGTGATTGGCTAGTGATGATAATATAATCATATATTTTACAACTTCCACTGGAAACGCTGTAAAAGTAGTTTAAAAATAATTTTTAGACTCTTGTATAGAAATTAGAATGATATTTGTAAGAAAATAGGGAAAATTTCAAAGTGCAAACACTTTCCTGTAAATGCTCCTATTATCACTCACTCCCGATCATTTATCATACTGCTCCAGATCAGATTTACGGGGATGCCCCAAATGTAAGACGCCAGTAGAGTTCATACAAAATTCCCCAATTTGTTAATGAAAATATCTTAAAATAATACGCATATTCTGTTGAGATTTTTACGGTAAAATATAATGTAATTTTACAATACTATACTGTACAGTACTGTACCGAATGTAATGTAATATAATAATATATATAATACACTATGATTTAACAAAATACAATATATTACAGCCCCAGATAAACCTCTCACTAAGTCTGAGCCAGCAGCTGTTGAAGAAGAGGAAGAAGTAGTTCAAACAGTCAGGGAGCAGGTAGGTCATTATATGTATGGTGGACTGTCACTCGACTTTAGTAACGTTTTATTAATGACAAGGAGTGTAACCCAAGGAGACTGATGCTGCATTCGCTACTTCTGGAATTTATTATAATTACCAGATGTCAGGTAGTGCAAACAATTTGCAACCTTTGGGGTACCCAACAAAAGGCCCACTGACCAGATGTCTAGGTTGTCATAGTAAACAAAGAGAAACTGAGTTATAAAATATGTTCCATATCACATTTGTTTAATTTTATTTGGCATTAAAACTTTTATAGGTGTTGCCATTAGAGTGGGTTGTTGTGCCCCGTCAAAGGTCCGTGGGTCTCTCCGGCTTCCTCCACCTCTCTCACAATGATCTTCAACTTTATCAGTATCTTCTACTTTCGCCTGAAATATTTTGGATCAACCAGAAACCGACTCAGCCTGTCAATCTTTGTTGTTGCTGAAGAAGCCAGTGCAGGCCAGATTTTCCGGAGAACTGTGATTGGCTTGAGCACCGATTTCACTTTCAGTCAGTATTCAGTCAGTGAAATATTTGTGTCAATATTTGCTCCCTGGATCTGGTAAAGCTATGGATAAAATGGGACAGATGGAACTTCTTGAAGAAGGACCAGTTTGCCAGTGATATTTACCACCGGGACCACATGAGGAAAGCTATTTTCCACTTGTCAACTCGTATTTACCATCAGTCCCAGAGGTAGCAAACACAGCATAAATCAGCCTGTCTGTGTAGAGCCTCCCATGTAGGTGCTATTTATACCCAAGGATGATGTCATATGGTGGTTCAAGAGTACTCCACAGAGTTCTGGGCAGTTATCACAGTAGACAGCAATGTGCTGATCTCTTGATTCACTTTATGTAGGCCTCCACCACATAGTTCCTGATCTTAAAATGATTAAAACAAGTCCCTTCATGCTTCTTTATCAAGGACACACTCTAATTTGCATTATCCTAATAACATTTATTAAACTTGCATTTATTCCTTGCACTGGTTGTCCCTGATATTTTAAAAGCAAAAGTATAGGAAAATACAGAGATCTATTTATCAGTACAGAGCGATCATTTCAAGTCTTATCAGGCTTAACCCCACTTGGATGTAACTTGATATTCATCTGCTGTACGGACCTGTGTGGCTGCAGACCTGCTTTATTTTGGGACCATCTAAAGACATTTTTTTTAAAACTGTATGTTACAAAGTGTTTTACTTGGTTAGCCATGTTATTTGAAATTTCCATACATTCAAGTGAACTAATCGTGAGATGGCCCCCGTTCCTGGAGTGGACAGCAGTAAATCTGGGTAGAGGCTGGATTACCCTGGTCCACCCCTGTGACAAGATCATTCATCAAAGGGAGATGTCACAGTTTTATATAAATGACAAATGGAAATGACATATTTTTTTTCTGCTGAACAAATAAGATTATGTTCTCCTTAAAACATATGTAAACTATAAATCAAATATTTGGACAAAGACATACTTTGAAATAAATATGAATGAATGGACTATGTTTTGGCCTTGACTGAATAGATTTGACCAGTGGTCATTAAGCTCCCCTCTTGGGTTAACAGATATAGATTTGATACCAAGACTGCATCACATGGGTGAAATCAAATTGCAGTGCCAAGTTAGCTTGAGTGGACTATAGGGCTCTCTCACAGTGGAGAGCAATGAAGCATAGGGAGGGAGCACAGAGGCTAGGTATCAACTAAAAAGTGTATACAATATTTTACAGCTCCCAGAACAAGAACGCAAAAAGAAAAAGAAGCACAAGAGAGACAAATCAATAGATGCAGACTCTGCCAGCTCAGCCAAGAAGCACAAATCCAGTCTAACTGCAGAGGAATTAGAGGACCAGGGCTTCAAAGCATTTGATTATAATGCTGCCAGTAAGCAGGTCTTCCAAGGTCAGTTTCTAGTTATTATTATACATCCAGATTAGATTGATTTGTACTAATATTGCTATAATCCTATCAAAATCCATGATATAAGCATGGTAAATAAAGTTAATAAGTATGCATGAAACTACTCAAATTTTTCATAATACATAAGCACAAGCTACCTACTGGAGTCGTATTTGCAGAAATTATAATGCACATTTATTAACTTGTAAATACCATGGCAAAATTATAATCACCATTTGACAAAAAATTGTTTATTATTTTGACCTGCAAAATGTACAAATTTAAAATTGAAATTAAAATATCTATATCTAGTGTTTTTTTATTGCAGAACCAAAACAAGGGAAGAAACAGAGGATAGACCCCATGGCACAGCTTGCTCCAGAGAAAAACCGGGTAAGAACATAATAATATTACTGTAGTTTGAAGAGCTATGTCAAAGTCAGTTTACAAAGTCTGTAAAACAGTAAGATCAACTTTAAATGAGCTGTGTTAATTGTTCCAGATGTTGCCACCTGATGTCAGTACCTATATGTAAACTTACAGATTTACTGCTAATGAACAAACATTTTTAGAGTATTACTAGTGATTATTATTATTACTAACAGTATCAGTATTTGTAGTAGTACACTGTTATTGTATCTTTTTAGTCTCCATTACTAGAGACCCTTTCTTTATTATTTGTGCTCATATTTTTGCCTTTGTGTTCCTTCTATTGTTGGCCCTTTCCAGGGTTCAGTATTTTTCCCTTATCATGTTTTTTACCTTTCCAGGGTTCAGTTATTTTGCCCTTATCATATGTGTTTAACCTTTCCAGGGTTCAGTAATTTTCCCTGATCATATGCATTTTACCTTTCCGAGGGTTTAGTAATTTTCCCTTATTATTTGTATATTTTTCCTTTCAAGGGGTCAGTAATTTTCCCTTATCATATGTATTTCAGTTTTCCAGAATTTATTCATCTTCCCTTATTACTTGTATTTTATGGTTAAGAGTCCAATTAATTTTTTCTCTGATTGTTTGTAGTATTATCTTTCTCTTATCAGTTTGTTTTTTGTCTTTTCAGGGTCCAAAAAAGCACAGGATGCCAGGGCGTGGTGGAAATAAAAGTATGACATACGGCAGACACGGTGGACACAGCAGTAAAACACACTGGCCAAAGAGATGATAGTGTGCAGAAGATCTTAGGACTTTATGACTGTTAAATAAAGAATCCAGAACCTACTGCTGTACAGAAACTGTGAATCCTGTGTAAAATGATCACTTTTGGCCAGTCTTATCTTACTGTAATGTGGTCTTAATTTACAAGTGGTCTTATGGTTCACCTGAGGGTGGTCTTAAAAGAGAGGTGGATTTGTAAGTCAGGTGGTCTTCCAGACAGGTTCCAAGGTAGATTGTTTATGAATCTGTCATGCATTTATGGTGGTTTGTTGATATATATATTCCGTATCTGTTAAATAAGAGGGGTATATTTTGTTAAATTTAAGAAAATCTGTTAAGGATAGGTTTAATTTCTAGAATCAACCTTCATTATATATTTGAAGTTACAGAATGAAGAATAATTATGTTCAGGTTATTTAACAGCATCCTATAAAGATATTTTTTTTGGCTACTTCAGAAAAGTCCATTCTAGTTGCAATGTATTTTAAGCTATGGTTTATATCATATGTAATTCCAGGCCATTTAGGTAAAAAACTACCATGGAGGATACTGAGGATTGGTCATACAGCTTCGCGCCTGCGGACTCCACAGAAATAGATGCATTAATGTCTGCTTAGGAAATTCTTTAAATGATTAAATTCGTTTGCATTTAATTTCAAAACCATTAATACTTGTTTGCATGTAAATCCCAACCAACAATAAACAAATGTCAATTTTTATTTAGTTTCTTTTTTTTAATTGCATTTTTGTTGTGTATGAATTAAATTCAATATCTAAAAGTCAAATGGTCAAACTTACAGGGTCGCATGATACACCGAGTCACATTATATGTACAGCATAAGGTTGCTGCCATCTTGGGTATCAGTAAACATTGAAGTTACTCAGTTGTTTTGTCAGTCCTTTACACACACGAACATTACACTTTCCTCTCCCAGTTGTTGTGTAAACTGTGAATTGGGCATTTAATGAACAGTTTTTGAACATGTAGCCATTTTGTACTCCCAAACAGATTCTGCATCTAGTAGAGATTAACTATTACCTATAGTGATCAACTTGTCCATCCCTCTGTCAGTGATGCTTTCTTTTGTGCACATTATCTCAACAAAATACATTGACAAATTGCAGTATGACTGCCACAGCACATCAGTGATTTTCTGTTGTGTGCAATATTTCCACGAGAATATGGGTGATCTTTCACAGATTCATTGGAATGACTGGTGCCTATGAAGGCTCCAGCCCATTCAAATTATACACAATATATAGACAAAAACCAGTATGGCTGCCACAGTGCAAAATAGGATTTTCTTTTAAGAAAATTTAAAAAAATTGACACCCATAAGGGTGTACTTTTAAATTTTAGACTCCTGTTAAATGATTGCCAGGCAAATATTTTAGATAATGTCATGATTTTACATTAAATATGGTGATAAATTTCAAACCAATCTGATATCCAATTGGGCTACAAGGCCGCCATTTTGAGAAACTGGCAATCACAGGGCAATAATTGAGGACCTTTACGGTTCCAAACCTCTAGATAATACTTGTATCTATTCTTTTTAATAAACAGCAGACAATCTTTGGGCGCCTAAGAGATACAGGAACCTTCAAAACGTGTTGAAAAAGTTGACCAGTAAACCAGAGGGCAGCACCAATGAACACATATATTACCAAAGTCAAAAGCACAAGAAAACACTGGCCATTAAAAAAGTATATTAAGGTTTATTAAAGATCATATATACAATGCTATATACATCCAACAAAAGACCCTATCAGGAAAAGGGTACAATTGGTTTGAAAAGTGGATACACGTGGTCCATTCAAGGGTGGTCTGCCACCACTTTATAACAAATTTCCACAACTTCTGTCCTGGTGTAACATGATAACAAAGTTTGATATTTTGATGTACTGGTGGTGCCATTTTTGATACATGTTCAGAAAAATCCATTGAACAGTTTATCTGGAAATGATGATTATTTTGAGTGGAACCACCTTTTCAGGTTCTTACACAGACAGTGACTTTCTTATGTTCATTGAGTGTTTCACCCCTTTTAAAATGTTTCAGGCAATGCAGATTGGTCATATCGGTTTGAAACTTACTGTGCATTCACACAGGCATTTAACACCATGCAATGCATGAGGTGTATTTTCATTTGTGGAACAATGTAACAACATGCTGCCATAAGCATTTATGCTTGCATTGCTTCTTCAAAACTTAATCTAAACCAATTTGATTGTGAATTAAGAATTCACACAGCACTTCAGCAGAGCAGATAATTTGATTCAAATCATTTGAAAATGCTTTGGATTGCAATGTGAAGGCTCAATTTCACATTCAAAACTGTGAACAGCCAGAAAAAACTTGGGTCTGGCAGGCCCTGCACATTATGGTCCATCGGGTGGCCTTGTGTTGTGGTAACAGTTTGTTTATGCTTTGAAGCTGCATTAAAACTTGAGAGAGAATCCTACTCCTGCAGCGGCACCTTTGGATGCGCTGGTCATGTGGAAGCCGGAATCATCATCTTCATCACCCTGAAATAACACAATTATATGCAAATCAGTATCACGTGGAACAGTCTATTGCAAAAAGGTGATATGGTCAAATGAAAACTGATAAACTGCCCTTATTAGGTTAATCCACAAAAAAATATTCAGATCACCAAAACCTAATGATTTAGGATTCTCCAATAAACCAAGAAATATTAGGCATGTAACTGTATCCCAGAATTAATTCAATGTACAGATATGACATTTGATGGACAACTTACTATGGCAGACACTTGGATGAGTAATTTTAGAGAACACTTTTATCCATCATTCTATCTTTCAGAGAAGTTCATGCAGTGTCTGTAATTTGCAGCTTCACATTACCAAGCATGTAGCAGCCACACTTTCACAGACCTTGTTTCAGCAACCGGCTCTGGCATCTATTTGTATTTCATGAATAATGAACAAGGCAAGTGAACCTATGAAATAACTTGTGTAAACTTGTTTTCGCACCTTCTGCAGCACGCCAGGTGCTAGTTCTGGACAAAATGTATAGCACTGCAAGGAGGGAACCGAGAATTTGACCAATCATAGAAAGCCACATAAACCAGTCCCATTACTGATGCACGTGCTCTTGTTCAGACATTGCCTGAACAGTGTATTGTTTACATTTTGTCCATTGGATTTGAATGGGGGTTTTGATTTCGGCCTGAGCACTTATTATTCATAAAATAAAAAGCTGAGTGGGTCACTGAATCTAGGTCTGTGTAAGCGTGGATGCCACAGACTTTTAAAGTATGATGATATAGCTTTTGACTTTTCCAACTGAATACTTAGCTCTCTGCAATGAAATTATTGCTGGTAATTCAAGAGGAAACTTAATTTTGTAACTCAAGGCAAAAAAGGCCTCTGTGTGTAAACTCTTAATGGGTATTTAGATGCTCCATTCAGGATTAAAACACCCATAACATTAGAATAATTACATGATTAATTTAATATTTTTCTGCTTTTATGAATGTCTGCTGGTATGAAAAACAAAACTTTATTTGCCCCAAAAGCACTGACAGAATTCCAAATTACAGATTTGGGTCTTTTAACAGTTAGGCAACTTTAAATCTATGCACACAGGCTACCAGTGGTCAGAACTAGTGGTGTGCCAATTAATCTATTATACTGATGATTGGTCATTTTTAAAAAAATAAAATTCAATTAAACAATTGTGTATGCAAATCAAAAGAAGACATCCCGATTAATTATCCTCATTCTGTCAGAGATTAAGAAAGACAGGACACAAATCAGCGAACAGCCTTAAAAATAAATCTCAACTTTTTGCAATGAATTAATGCCATTACCTAAGCTTTTCAGCATGATGTAAAAGTTAGACTGAATTTACTCAGTCAGTATTTTAGGTATAATTCTATGCAGTATATTTAACACAGATGATATATAAAGTAAAAGATTATTAACTGATCATAGGTCATTTTCTATCTTTAAATCTACGAATATGATTTTACAGCCGATACCTACCACTAGTCAGACCTACGGATATATGAAGTTCTGTAGCTTCTAAAACTTTTTCCTAATATATCAAAACCTACCAGAAGTTTGGAGTAGGCCTTTCCTCCTGAGGGTGGTTTTGGTGAACTCGTGTGCTTCTGTCTACCCTGTTCACTCTTGGCCGGCCACGTCGGGAACATCGACGGATCGACAGGCCGTGGTGATTCTTGAAAGTATTCATGGTTCAGTGCATCTGCCGCTGTTATCCGTTTCTCGGGATTATAAGTAAGAAACCTGGAATGCAAGAATTAATAACTGGAATGCAAGAATTAATTGGGTGATGTAAAAAACAAAACAGCATTGTGAAAATGGCAGAAGACTGTTGAGCTAGAAGTAACAGTTCAAAGAGTGTCAATAGATCAGAGATTCACCTAGGGCTGGTTACTGGGGACCAGGATTGTAAAAATATACTGATATACATCAATACACCACATTGATAAGTTATGCATGTTGATTCATTGTATCGAAACACTACTGCTTACAAAAACAGATACAAGTCATACAACCCTTATCTAATCTATCATGTGAGTTATTTATAAAGATAAAGCTGGTTTTTATTTCTTATATTGACCTTTTAACTTGAAAAGATCACATTGTCGTAAGTTGGACTGGATAAGGAATGTTTATTCATTTTTTGGTGCTTCCATGACAAGCCGAGGCATGTGAAGAATGATGGCCTTATATAAAGTCTTTTTTAATTTGTTTATGAAAAACTTTATCCACATTGCTTTGAATCAGAACAGATAAAGAAAAATGAAGCTTATCCTTGAATACAGGTGGCAGCACTGATGTCAGGTGAATCTGAGAAATACAGTGTTTCCTTTGTATACTGTATCAATTTATCTTACCTGTTTATCAAATCAAACCCTTGGTCTGTAAGTCGAGAACCAAATCGGTTACGTAATGAGTTGTAGGGGTATTCCGTGAATGTACACTTCTTCATGGTGGGCAGCTGAGCTACTCCTGGCCAGATTTTTTCACTTGGGGTACCGAGATCCTGAAAAGAGCAAAAAAACAATTTCTAGGAACTGAGATTTTAAATCCTTTTTAGCTGTTACACACATATAAATGAAATACATGTCAACATAATCTAATCTTGAACATTTAGTCTTGAAATGCAAACATTTTAACCTGAATTCCCATTCTTATGCAATAAATTTTTTAATGCAGTACATATTCATATTCGTATTCAAATACATTTGCAAAGCATTCGCACCATGTCTAATATTTATTTAGTTTAGCCAAACAAAGATGTTGAGAATCCAGAATATACAAAATTCACAAATTTAAATAATGATCATAAGTACCTGGTTTTATGGCTTTTATTTATATAAAAAAAATAAATGTTATATATTCACTTTGGACTACTTCCACATCAATCTACACACTAGACACAGTAGGAATCTAGATTAATATTATCAACTGCTTATTTGTCTATCATTAATTTCCTTCATATGGTCCCTAATGATTAGTAATGAATAATATGATTTATTTTTTTATCATTAAAATTTCACTGAAAAATACCATAGGTGACTGCATGGTGTTATTTGGAATAACACTGACATTGACATTCTATCCATCCATACAAGATTCTTACATCATCAGTAACTGCAAGTTAATTTTCTGTTACTCATCAACTAACAAATTCCTTTTCTATTAATTTTTCTTTAATTTGTTATAAAAAAAACAATACAAAATTATTAATTTATTGTTTATTGTTATGTTGTTTTTCAAAACAACTACTAGATGAGTTGGGTTGGACACCTGGATCAACTGTGGCTGGGCATTAGCTGCCTGGCTGCCCCAGTGTATGCTTCGCTCAAGCATGCATAATCTGATGAAAGGTCAACAAGGTCAACATACAGGTGACTGAAGAGGGGCTGGATTAAGACATGGTCTCATATAAACATTAATAAAAGCTACAATATTTGGCCAATTTCTTTCAGCTTTCTAAACTACAAAGATGAAATCCTTATGTGTGTATGATATGAAAATTATATCAACATTGCTCTCAGGAAACAAACGTGCCATGATCAAAGTTGGGCAAAATTTAAGGTACTAATTTTATATTTATACTAATAACTTAAAAATTTGTAAAATTCAGAACTAATTTTTGGTATTCAATTGAATCTTGATTAAGTAATGTTACATCCCTGACAAAAAAACTCTAGCTTCAGCAATCCTCTTGTTAAGGGAGTAAATATATTTCTTGATTTTTTAAAAAGTGCATTATGTTTGGGCCCATAACTTAAAACAATTACGCAATACTGACATCATTTCTGGCATGTGCATAGCGATTGTATAGAAAAATATGTATATTATATATGATCAAAGTCAGATCAGTGGTTTTGATATTAGGCAGTCTTACAGTGTAACAATGGGTTTTTAATGGAAAAATGAAGTTTTTCATTAATATTTCGAAGGAATTAAGTCCTAGTGATCAAATTCTTGGCATGGTAGGGGATTTTGGAGACATTTAACTGTATGCTAAATTTAAGGAACTTACAGCTGAAGCTGGGGAGCTGAGCTCTAGCAAAACTGCATAACACTAGCTTGATGTAAACTTGATGTGACATGGTGCTTGAAAACTTGAATAAAATCTACAGTTTTTGATCAACTGGTTTCAAATTTTTGGTGTTAACAGACAAAATGCTAACAAAAACATGCTGTGAAAATTAAATCCACAGTACTCACAGGAAAAAAACGTGCCATGGTCAAACTTGGGCAAAATTTAAGGTACCAATTTTATATTTTTGCCAATATTTAAAAAAAATTAACAGATTTTGATCTAATTTTTGGTAAACAATTAAATTTTGATCAATTAAAGTTGTATTACTGAAAAAAAGTCCCTACCTTTAACACTTTTGGTCTTAAGTGACCAAATATCTTTCCTGATATTTTTACAAAGTCCATTATGTTTGGGCCCATAACTTTTTTAAATTTAATAATACTGACTTAGTTTCTGGCATGTTCATATGAACTATATAGAGGAATATTTATGGTAAATATGAAGAAAACCAGATGAGTGGTCTTGATATTAGGCAGTCCTGAAACGTGAAAATAGATTTCAAACAAAAAATTGAGGTTTTTCCTGAATATCTCGAAGGAACAAAGTCCTATTGACCCAATTTTCGGCATGGTAGGAGATTTTTGGGAAATCTAACTGTATGGCAAATTTCAGATCCGTAGGTCCAATGGTGTCGAAATGTGCCAGTCTTACGGACGGACAGACGGACGGACAGACAGAAGACAGACAATTGACCACGACTATAGCTCAGATGACTTATAGTCAGCAGAGCTAAAAAAATATTTTTATTTGGACCATACATGTGACAATCTTAAACCCTGTGGAACAATTTTGAATAGGAGCACTTCAAAGTAAAGATTTAATCAAAAGGAGTTGTTTAATAAAATAATTTGGGCCAAATTAGATTTTATTTCACTTCTATTGGAAATTTTGTTAATATTACCCTGAAATACATTATAAATAGTAATTAACAGGCTTATTTACAAAGAGCCTGTGATATAAAAGTAACCAATCATGTCTGCATACTACTGGTGTAAATTAATCAATTATATAGATGATTGGTAGTTTTAGTTTATAATCAATCTAACTGATTGCTTCTTTGCATACATTATCACAGATGATCATGTATGCACATGCATACAAAGAAGTCAATATCACCCAGAAACAAATTCTTATGTCAGTGAGACATAAGAATGACGGGACACAAAGTGATGAACAACATTATAACTGAACCTTTTGTAGCTAATAAGTGTACACAACCTGGCAACTGCCTTTACCTCCCAAGGTTATGGACAAATTTACTTGGTCATTGTTTTAGGTATAATTCCATACAGCAGATTTTATGATAATACTGAAGTTACATAAAACTATCAATTAAAAATCAATCATCAGTCGTTATATTTCTTTTGATCAGCAAACATGATTTTCCACATCATCTAAGTCTAAGTGCAAGTCTGAGTCCAGGTCACTCTAGTCCAAGTCCAAGTCTGAGTCAATCCTTGAGTTTGAGTCCAGCTTCACCTTCTTCGAGTCTGAGTCATTTGGAACCCAAGTCCAAGTCTGAGTTTGAATCCGATACAAATATCCTTAAAAAAAAACAATTTAAAGTGGAAATTTCAGATTATAATGTACATTTTTTTGCTAGATCACACATGCTTTTACTGTAACAGTTTATTACATTTATAGCTCCTGATGCAGAGCAAAGCTTGGTATATATAGTGTCATTATTTTGTAATATTCCTTTACCAGTTCACACATAAGTCATTAAAATATGGGACAGTTTTTCTATGGGACTTCAGATGGTCTCAGCCTGATTTCTCAATTCCTTACCTCAGAGTTCAAGTACAAGTCTTAGTCCAGGACAATCAAGTCCAAGTCTGAGTCAATATAAAAATGGAATCGAGGCAAGTTGAGACTTATGTCCTACATTACTATAATGCGTACCTTAAATATTTTATTGAGCTCATCAATCTCTGACTTTCCTGGGAAGAGTGGCTTCATCAGCAAGAATTCACCAAATATACAACCTACTGACCACATGTCAATAGGGCAGCTGTATTTCTGGAAAGTAATAGAAAAGTGAGACAAACTGATGACTGTGTAAAATATCAAAATATACAAAACGTGAAGGTATCTGGTAAAGAATATTCAAGGAATTTATGTATCCGCCTCCGCCTTCAAATCCAAGATGCTTTTAAAGTCTGTGGTGAATAAGTACAAATAGTTTTTACCATGCTCAAAAGATGGCAGCACCTGACACTTACTGAAAAATGGACACCTGTTGGTGAAAAGTTAAAGTATATGTGCTGATTCATCACATAAAAAACGAAATATTATATTGTATTATTATCTTGTGAGACAGACATTCCAAAACCAAATCCAACCACGGTAAGCATGAAAGCAATCAATAACCAAATTTGAATGAAATCCAATAAAATTTAGGGACGTTATCGCACTACAATGAAAACCTGACAGACACAGACAGAGTGACAGACAGAGGGCCAGACACTCCAAAACCAATCCCAACCAAGGTAAGCATGCGAGCAATCACTGGCCCAAATTTGAATGAAATCAGATAATATTTAGGAAAGTTATGGCACGGAAAAGAAAACCTGAAGGCGGACAAAGAGAATAACAGACAGATGGACAGACACACAGACAAACCCAAATCAATGTCCCCTGTTTGAGGAAGCAGGGGAAAAAAAATTGGATATATTGTTCCTGCCTTTGTTACATAAACACACCTATCAACTCTCATGTTCAATTTTGTTGGCTGACAGCTCATCCAAAAGAAGGGAAAACTGTGCCTGCTACTGGAAAACTGAAAACTACTCAATTAATAGCACTATGAACAGACTGCCATCTGTTTAAGCATGAATACCTAATGTGATGTCACTGCTATGTATATTCTGATAACTTTAAAATTACTCAAAAGTAAAATCATAATATGTTTATATCACTTACCAGATTTATACCTCCACTTTATAGTTAACCAGTTTAGTAGTTAGATATGCTACCCATTCAACCAGCAGGAATGGTCGAGTCTGACAACCTACCTTAGCACCCAGGAGCAGCTCTGGTGCTCGATACCACAGTGTCACCACGATGGGCGTGTAATACTTCAGCGGAGATCCATATTCCCTGGCCAGCCCAAAGTCACCAACCTGAAAGGTAAGCACATTGATGCAAGACTGTCTTTTGTTTGACTATTTTTGTTCCTACATGTATATTGCACATGATTTGTTATTCATTTCATTTCTCAAGTATTTCATAAATGATTACAGTGTTAGCTAATGATGTTGCTTTAGACTATAGCATTATACAACATTACTCCTTGTAGCATTGCAATAAAACTCTTAACAAGACATTCCATGAACAAAATATAGAAATTTCATTTTTTAAAGTAACATATACAATTACCTATATTTAGAGGTATATGCCTGGTAGTATACATGGATGTACACCTTAGAGGTATATGTGTATTACAGACAAATGTCCATCACTCTGTTTATACAAATATTTTGTGTATACAAACATTGTCCTTTTCTTTACTTTCATACAATTTTTTGTGTTTTCCTTAAATGTGTGTTGTCCCTACATCCTTTTACATATTGCTCCACTGACATTTCTTTTTCCCTTTCCTAACCCTAACCCTTAATTTTAAAATTAACTTGTAGTAATGACCTTGAGAATGCCCTTGTGACTCAGCAGCAGGTTTGATGTCTTCAGGTCACGATGTAATATCCAGTTGTCGTGGAGATGGGCAACTGCCCTTAACAACTGTATCATCAGTGTCTTCACCTCAGCTGAAAAAAAAAATCAACATAAATAATGAATAAATATTCATAAGAAATACAATCTCATGTTTCTATCATTATATATTAACTTAATGCTCTATAACTATCAATACAAAAATACTATTATTACTGTTCTCTGACAAATTTTTGTGCCTGGTAACATGTTACTTATCATAAATCTTCTATTAAAAAAACACTTGATTTTAATTTTGTATGGTACACCTCTATGGGTGAACTTGGAATTTACCAACTTCCTACATCCGCAAACACATTTTAATTTGCAAACCAGACTGGTAGGGACAATTTATCAGGCTTGCATAGATATCTGATTCAACAAAATGCTAAATGATGAAAGCAAGATACTTCGGTGGGGTGAGCTCTTTATGTTGAAAAACACTGTGGTTTCATTCACAATAATATTTCTATGCTATTTACTGGCTTGTTCTATACTGCAGTTGTACTGGCCCGAGGGTAGCATATCAGACTGAGGCCTGTATGGCTCAGGGACGATACAGCTGCATAAAGGCAATACCAAAAGAGCCAGCTCATTATGTTTTATTAAATGGCCATACATGTTATCAACACAACCACCCATGTATAGTACTCAAGTAAAACTGTTCCAAGGCACATAATTAGCACCATCACACATTCAGGGTCCTACTTTGTTGTCAGTTTTATTCCTCTGCGGTGTGTCACAGAGCAAAGTGACCTCACATAAATTGTGATGCTTGTCAATTTCATTCAGAAGCATTGCATCCCTGAGTGCACAGAGTGTTGGGCTGATATGAGCCTAATGTATTAAATAAGTGTATTTATATTTAAAAGTTGTATAACCCTAGGTATATATTCATTTGAACCTTGAATTACATCGTCGTGGGCTCTGTATCCAGGCCATAACAGGTGTGGCTGGTAAATAATGTTAGCTTTTACAGCTAACAGTACTATAATCTCCACAATTTTAGTACTACAGTGCTTGGTCTTATAAACAACAGAGATCACAGACCCTATACTCACAGACTAAGAATGGTTCCTTCATAGTTTCCATGAGTCCCTTCAAATCATGCTCAACATAGTCCATTACAATGTAGATCTTATCCATGTTACTCCCAACAACTATTTCCTGCAAAATTAAAATTACAAAACACATGAAGAATGGATTTATCACTAAGAAGGCCATACAGTTTTCAATAATATATATATATCTCACATTTTTTATTTAGGGTAGCTTCTGGGCAAAACTACTGAAAATACAATCAATCCAAAGGTTGTTTCAATTTAGACCCAATTAGGTATATATATAATTTTAAAACTGCATGGTACAGAGTTCTTACTAATGGTATATGCATTTATGATATTCACATTCATTTTCATATGATACTTTAACAATTTTGAAACTTTAAAATTTTTAAATGGTACACAATTTTAAGCATCCACTAACAGCAAACAACATTTTAGGTGGCTAACATCAAGTTACATGACAATACATGAATCTCAAAACTTTTTTTCCCTCTATCATGTTTCTTTTTAATTTAAACCTGTTTTTTATATATTTCTATTCAATATGCATATGTCCATTTAATTTTAAAAATTATTTTGCTGGGATGGTACCCGAATGAACTACTAATGATAGGTGCATGATGGTGAGAAATGAAATATTCAATATAAATCTGGGCAGAAAAAAATGAATTTTAAGAATAGCATCAGTGTGTATTAACTTTTTTACCGCAATGTCACGTATATTATTATACTGATTTATGTGTATCTGTATTATGCCAAAAATTATCATTCATTATATGGTTCCTTTGCTGATTAAAATTAAGCTTTTGACAAAATCTGAGCCTATATTTTTAAATTGAGGCATTATCTCACTCAGTTTTCAGTATATCTCTACCAATATGTTTAACATTTACAATAGAAAGGTTTGCTTTTGGTTCATGAAAATCTTTAGAACTGAAAATACATATACATGTTTTATGTTACTGAATATGTATTCAACTGAGTTTCTATGTGTCAATTTCAAGAGGTTTTGAGAGACCCTTTGATTACTATAGATTTAAAATTACATATAAATTCAAATAATTAATTTCCTTTCTATAAGAAACACCCCATAGTAATTTAATGTGGAAGTCTAGACCTGAGCAATTGATGAATGTATTTTACCATAAGATTGGCAATTAAAAAACATGATTTGATTTTGTGATTTTTTTTATTTGAAAGCACCAATTCCTCACCCTGTGAAATTATTAGGGTTGTGAGCTTACTCTGACTGTGACAACATTAATGTGCTGGGCTTAACCTGACTGTGACAATATTAGTGTGCTGGGCTTACTCTGACTGTGACAACATTAATGTGCTGGGCTTACCCTGACTGTGACAATGTTAGGGTGCTGCGCTTTGAGTAGGGTATTGATTTCTCTCAGTGATGTTATTGGAAATCCCTCTTTCTCTTTTTCCATCTTCAGCCTCTTCAGGGCGACAATCTCAGCTGAAAATCAACAAAATTATCTTCAGTGATGTCTTCATTAAGGGGGTATGGTGGGAGGCAGGGTTATAATAGGCATAATCTATTAATTTCCCTATGTGGACTTAGCATAGGTCTTCTGGAGATGCTGTAACTTACACCTCTGATTTTCAAAATACAGAATAACTTTCCACAGTAAAACTAAGGTTCTCTCTGACTCCTTAAGGGGCTCCCATGGCAACACTCACGGTAACATCTGTCAAATTCCACGTTAACGGCAAAGTCTCAAATTCAGCCATTTCAACCAGAGTAGGAGCTATGTGGAATTGAAATATATTGGTCCCTTATGTTTGCTTCTCTTAGGTTTCATGAATATATATTATTATAATGCTTCTTCCAAGAGGAGTTTGTGGCATTTATTTTAAATTAAAGGGACATAATAATGAGCAATATTATGCCTATTCTTTCCCACTATCACTTCAGTTTTGCTTTATAGTAAAGTTTCCCAGCAAATCCATCCCAGTACACAGTCTCAGTACCTCGCATACGGCTGCTTAACACCTTGTTATGGCTCTGCATGTTGGTAAACACAGTCCACGTGTGTCTGTTTACCATAACAAGGCCGTGTGACTGGAGGCCTGATTGTGAGCCACAACATGCAGTGTTACAGCCAGCAGGAACATGTATCAAATTTTTAGGCCAAGTCAGTCAGGGCATTTCCTGATTGACACCGATTATTTAGATTTTCACCTCTTTTCAATAATATCAAATACAGAGCTAATTCTTGGCCAAAAGATTAAGATTTCATGAATGAAGGGACTCTTTGATAAAATTCAAGATGCTACTTTCTCACTGATACTATGGTGAAATGAGAAAATGGTGAATCATGAGTTTTCCACCCATTTTCATGTACATGATAAATCATGTATTTCAAATTTTATGCACATTTTACAATTTATAAAGGTTGTATGACCCCTGGCAGATGTTTTCAAGCAACTGTAAAAAAATATGAATTTTCAAATTTTACACACTGCCTTACACATGTGCCTGATTAAAGGGTTTGGATATGGGACATACACCGAGGCGCCTACCAGAGTCCTGTAGAAATATAGGAACTTTGTAGGATTACTACAGACAAATGTATAGGAGTTTGTAAAAATTTTCAGTTATAATATATGAAAAACAAAAGGAGTTTTGGCTGCTAAATCTTTGTTTGTTTACAAGCTGATGATAATAAATATTCAGACAGACACTCCAAAACCAATCCCAACCAACGTATGCATAAGAGTTATCAATGACCCAAATTTAAATGAAATTGGATAATATTCAGGAAAGTTATCACACAGAATGGAAAACCTGATGGAGAGACAGACAAGAGGGACAGTCAGACAAACCCAAATCAATGTTCCCCATTCTACAGAAGCGGGGGACAATAATTGCAACATTTGCAGGTACAGTTCTATGAAAGAGCTTAATGTTTTCAAAAATATCAGGTCTATAAGAAATATTTATTGAATAATAACATTATATAGGAAACAAAAATACATGAAAATTTAGGATATTACATTCAAAATGCTGGGAAAAAAACATAAAAACTTAAAAAGAGACTTTTTTTCATTGGAAATACAGGAAAATATAGGAATTTGTCAGCGTCAGTGGAAGCCCTGATACTTGAATGCTGACCCACCTGTCTTCTTGTCCCTGGCCCTGTAGACCACGCCGTAGGTACCTTCTTCAATCCTATTAAGACAATGAAACTCTTCTACACTTCTACATCCCTGTGTGGCCGGGAAGAACGGGGGCAGCTCTGGCTGAAGTTCAACGGGAGACACAGGTGGAGATTCATCCAAGTACCCATCATCCTCTCTCTCGTCAAATGACCTTTGACCTGACTCTGTTTCACTGGGATGGTCGTCTTCATCGTCAAACTTGGATCTGACTTTTCCTGGCAAATTAAATAGATATTTTTTGGGTTATTTAAATCTTTTATGTACATTACCTAGTGTTAAAGGCTTTTGAAGGGTTTTGATCTGCTCAATGAAATGGTGAATTTCTTGAAATCGACACAGTTTATAATTTTAATATATCAATGGATACAAACTTAGTCACATCATCAGTAATGTTTCTGGGTTCAGTGGATGTTATTATGTATCCTAACCCAGGTGACCAAGCCGAAGTTGTACAGGCTCCAGCATACAGGAATGTCATATTGTAAACAAGGGGAAAAGGCACTGATACACCGACGGTGAAGTATAAATGCCATAGTGAACCCCAGATAATGCTTGAACCAATACTTGAATCACCTGGAAGAATGTGGTTTATAAAATATTTAAGTTGCTGTATTATACAAATCTGCCTCTTTAGAGCAACAGCATTTATGCTAACATAATTGAATATAACTGAATAGCTTCCAACTTTGAGCAAGAACAAATTCACTTGGTGCTTACAGATTATTTTCTTGTACTCTCTCCCTGGACAGTCCTATTAATATTCATGAGAGGTCTTATTATTATTCATGAGTGGTCCTGTTACTGTTCATGAAGGAGGTCTGATTATTATTAATATGGGCATATTATTATCATTATTAATGTGCAACTCTACGAGGGTCTGACCACTGAGCCAGATGTTTGCTTAAGTTTACCTGAGGCTTTAAATTACCTGAGCCTTAAGTTAACTGGAGGCTTTAGTTTACCTGAGACTTTAGTTTGCCTGAGGCTATACAGTGGAGCACCATTCATCCGAACACCGTTTATCCGTAAAATCGTTTATCCGTTTTTTAAACTGGAGAACCGAAATTATGACCGTTTATCCGTAATTTTGAAAATCTGGAAATATAAAATAATATTTATTCAATAAGAAGAACTGATAATGGCTCGTGTATTTACTCCTGGTCGGTCCCGACTAATTATGAATGCATCACCGGTTCGTTTCTGCAGGTGTGACAACGCCTAATTACCCAAGTTGTACACACGCAGCTTGGGCTTGTACTCATTTGAGCAGTTATAGATGTGATAACTACCACCGGCCGAGTCCCCTAATTAACCTTGTGTCCTGCAATGTCGAGTTGTTCACACCTGCAAACCATCCGGCCATGAGAGCGAGTAGATTTTGAGCTGATAATGTCGGACTCTGATACGCTCGAACTTGTACTCATCTGAGCAGTTTAACAGTGCAGGCAAATCTATCTTCTATATAAGCTATACCATGACACGCAAGTTCATTCACAATTTAGCAAATCTTCAAAACGACAACAGAGCACTCAAGTTTCATGTCAGATGGAGTCAGGGTCTCGCAAGCGCAAACGCCATGTCCTGTCACTTGAAGACAAGCTCAGCATTCTGGAGAGACTTGATCGAGGCACCAAGGCAGCTGAGGTGGCCAGAGAGTTCAATGTTGGCAGATCTACTATTAGTGACATCAAGAACAGTGGTCAGAAGCTAAAGGATTTCAAGGGCCAGACGCCAGACACGCATGCTTCCAAGAGACGAAAGACGATGCGCACGGCGTCTGATGACAAGCTGGATGCGACCGTATACACATGGTTTCTGCAGGAACGGTCCAAAGGCAGCCCCATATCCGGTCCAATCCTGATGGAAAAGGCAGCGATGTACAACAAGTCGATGCATGGCTCTGAAAGTACATTTTTGGCATCAAGTGGGTGGCTCAAGCGGTTCAAGGAACGTCACGGCATCCGGCAGCTTGAGATTCAGGGCAAGGCCTTGTCAGGGGACACCAGCCACATCGACGAATTCCGATCCCACGTGCGTGAATTGCAAGAACGGGAAGGTTTGAGAGACTGTCAAGTGTACAACGCCGACGAGACAGGTCTCTACTGGAAGGTTTTGCCTGACAAAACCCTAGCTGATGCGTCCGAGAAATGTGCTCCTGGACATAAGGTGTCAAAAGAGCGGATTACTGCTCTGTTGTGCACCAACGCAACCGGTGAACACAAAGTGCGCCCCCTGGTGATCAGGAAGTCAACTAAACCAAGGTGTTTCAAGCATGTGAACATGGACTCCCTGCCTGTGGCGTATCGGGCTCAGAAAAACGCGTGGATGAGCCGTAAGCTCTTCACGGATTGGTTTCACCAGGAATTCGTCCCGTCCGTCCGTCAGTATGCCAGGGAGAGTCTGAAGCAGACGCCAGCACGCGCATTACTTCTTGTGGACAACTGCCCCGCCCATCCCATTGAAGATGAACTGCGGACTAGTGACGGGAACATATGGTGTATCTTCCTGCCGAAGAATTGACCAGCAAGATACAGCCCTGTGATGCTGGCATCATAGAATGTACAAAACGATATTATCGTAAACGCTTGCTGTCATCCTTGCTTGCAGACTGCGTCGACAACAGCTTGTCCATCATAGAACGGATGCGCGGTTTCAACTTGTGTGATGCCATCAACCTGTTAGGTGATGCCTGGAACGACCTGAGACAGTCTACAATCCACAAGTGCTGGCAGAATTCCCTTTTTATGGAGCTTAAATCTCCTGCTGGTGCTCAGCCCCCAGCTGATGCGGATGAGGTGGAATCACCGACAGACATTCAGGTCAGCTCAGTTGCCAAGGCGGTGGACTCGGACTACAGTGAACTGATAGTTGCTGACTGGCTCCACTGTGATGGCAATCTACCAACTGCTGCAATGCTGACAGACGAGGAGATTGTGCAGTCAGTCACTCAAGAAGCTGCTCTCGAGACATCTGATAATGAGGAAGACACATCAGCCCCCGTGAAGCCCCCACCCACAACTTCAGAGGCATTTGTTCATGTCAAAGGTGTTCTATCGTGGTTAGAGAGCCTACCAAAGGCTGACCCGCTTCACTTGAGTGAGCTACGCTACATCAGAAATCAGGCAGGCAGTTATCGTTCCAGGCAGTCTGATATCCGCAGTTATTTTAACTGATTTTATGATGTGACTTTCTCGATGCATGTGATCCGCCGAACCCCATGTTCATCAGTTTTCATGTGATATTTCCGCACTATTGTTGTAAATAAACTGTGCATTCATATAAAACTTTTTTTTATATTTTGTCAATTTCTACATCGCAGCAAGTAATAAATGAGTCTCACAAGCACATTTAGTTTAACTGTCTGCACATAGGGGGCGGAACCGAGGGCGGTAAATCTATCATGGCGGATATCCACACGTTCAGCGAAAGATTAACTGATACATGTACTTTACTGACAAAAAATCTTAATAAAGTAATTAAAGATATTATAATAGCTTGATTGAAATTTTGATTTGATAGTAAAAAGGTATTTATAACACATTATTCCGTTCTGTTCACGTTTTTTATAACTCTGAAAGCTAACCGAAGTCCGTGACACAGTACCACCATTTAGTAGTAATACCGGGATGACAACATCGATGAAACGATTTTATTTTACAGATGTTCGTTCATCCGAATGTTCGTTTATCTGAAGAAAACCTGTGTCCCCCGAGATGTTAGGATGAACAGCGCTCCACTGTAGTTAACCTGAGGCTTTAGTTTACCTGAGACTTTAGTTTACCTGAGGCTTTAGTTTATCTGAGGCTTTAGTTTATCTGAGGCTTTAGTTTACCTGAGGCTTTAGTTTATCTGAGGTTTTAGTTTACCCGAGTGATGCTCATCGTGAGCTTCCTCTTCCTCCTCCTCTTCCATATGCTGCACATCTCGAGTACTTGGTGGTGAACCACTCCCACTTCCTACAAAGATATTCATTCAAGATTCCATTACTCTTCCTATACTGGCAAATTTCACTGTTGTCTAGGACCCATATAATCAACACAGAAATAAATAATTTGAATATAAAACAAAATAAATATATTAATGCACTAAAATATCAACTCCACAAACAACAAATGTCAAATCCTAAATATTATATTCTACTCTGTTTTATCTGTAATACCAACATTTCAAATCACCTAAGTTTGTTATAACAGATAGCAAATGGGGCTAATTACCAAAACATAAACCACAACACAAGCAGCATGCAATTTTTTCAAATGGTTCAAGGCAAACATTTTAATGTATTTTCAAGGTAGTATGGCACTCAGGAGAGGCTAAAATTAATCAGTCATCAATTTATATGGTAAATTCCTGCTTGCCATGTGACATCCAGGTTTACTGTGTATACTTAAATTAAAAATAAATATAAACGGTAAAGCAGGTCTCACAGTGTTTTTCTTGTGATTTCATATGATTTTCTCAAATACCTATAACAAAGCCCTGTCATACCAAGCCAAAACAAGAGCCCTACAAAGGTGCATAATATACTTGTCCTATGTCTTGTGACCTCTGACCTCATTAAATATGCTTGAATTTTGCTGAAAATCTAACTCACGGGAGAAAGTCTAACATTGGTTAATATTTATAATGAAAATCCATCAGATTTTAGCCAAGTTATTTAAAACCAGCAAAGTATGGTGACCTCTGATCTCCTTAAATATGCATGGATTTGCCAGAAATCAAACTCATGTGAGATTTTATAACCAATATTTCTTTTGAGCTTCAACACAGTCCTGGTAAGTTATAGTGATGACACCAATAAATGTCTGGTGACCTCTGACCTCATTAAATATGCATGGACTTTGCTAATAATCCAACTAGGGTGAGATTATCTATTGGTTAAGAAGTTACAGTGAGTTTTCGTGAAAACCCATCAAATCCCTGGTAAGTTATTGTGGTGACACTAAAGGTTAATGGATGGACAACGGATGGAGGGATGGACAACGGGTATACCATAATACGTCTCGCCATAGACGGGTGTATAAAAGTGTGAAGGAAATCATATTTAAAATTTTAAACATGTTAAACTGTGGATACAACATGGAATAATGCAGGAATTTGTAAAAAAAATGTCATTGCAGAAAATCATGCATGTGGAATGGTCATAAAAATTTATAATTTGTCAGATAACTGTATATGAATGTTCAAGTGAGATAAATGCAGGTTTAATAAAATTGCAGGGAAACACTGAATGACAGCGATTATTCTACACAATAATATTCCATAATTTCCTTCAACACTTTCTGACTGTAACAGTAAACCTTATTCCTGATATTATCACATATAACAGCATAGGAATGAGTAAAATCTCTGAGAAATACAATATGTGAGTCCTGCTTATAAACTTTAATGTGATTTTATTGGGTTCTGTAGGTAGAGGGTGAATCTCGATTCATTGACCTGGTACAATGATTTATATTCAGCCTGCCATTGGCCACCTGTCATATGTTACACACTACCGGGGTAAGTCATCTAAAATATCTCATTGTGAATTATTGCATTATATGCATAAATTGCTGACTATTACATTCCCCATGCTACATGTATTTACATTTATTATATAATAATATTTTTCAAAAACCTGTGTCTGAATTATTCCACAGAAAGCTTATTAGTCTTACTTTATTACAGCCTCAATTTTATCATACTTGCGACTCAAGAACATATGCTCATTCTTAGGACCTTTAACATTCTTGGATATTAATACAATATTCATTTTGAATACATATCATCTGTAGATGCACACATAGGTAAATAATAATTTAATCTTTGATGATTGATTATGTTCATCACAGATTATTTACAATGGGGTTTGAGATCCAAAAAGCAATTTTTACAAAGCAACAATTATAACAAATATACATTTACCTTGCCCATATCCACATATTATTTTTATCTTTGAACCAGATAGAAACTGCTTGTTGACTACTGCAATGTTGTTCTATATGTGAAGCTACACAAAAAGTGCTCGACCGTGGATCCCCTTTTATGACCCCATGTCTATTTATAGCACCCTGAGTCACACTGCACAGACTCACAAGAATATGACTCTGCTGTTTGGGGATTGTTGGAGTCAAATCTGACCCCCACAATGCACCGGGGCTTCTGAATACACCAGCAGCGTAGGTGTAAATGTAGTGAAGAGGGCAATGCAGTCTCTTTAAGTGTGTTGGATATGAATTATTCCAAGACAAATTAAATAAACATGGGTGTTTTTATGGCAAGGACTTTATGGTATAAACAATACTTTGTACTGCATGCACATGTGAAATGTAAACAGGTGTTTCGTGGAAACGTTGACAAAATTTTGATTATCAAGTTTGACAGTTGAGACAAGTAGTCCCGGCCGTCCCACAGTGCCTAAAAAGAAGACATTTGTTTCGAGTAGAAAAGACCTCCGGTGGACGGGTGACCCTGAGTTTGCAAGGCCCTTTTAAGCAGCTCCCAGCCTCCCACTTAGGTCCTAATACTCAAAAACTCCTTTTAAAGCCGCCCCCAGACTCTCTCCCTGGCCAAGTACTAGTAATGATCAGCTCGACCAAGCACCATGTGAACGAACATTTTGTGTTGACCAAGTAAATCACAACATAGCTGTTTCAATAATGAATAAAAAAAAGTGATGATTATAGAGGTTAAACATGTTACCAGGTCATGTTTACTCAATATATTATGGTCAGGCTCAGGAAAGGTATGGAAAGATTGCCAGAACATTCATTAATATTTATCAGGTATGGAAAGTTTGCTGGAATCTCCATTATTATTTATCAGGTATGGAAAGATTGCCGGAACATTCATTTCATTTGTGTGCCAGAAGTCATATTCCCAATATCCAGGCATTCAGCATTTAGACAAACACTGGGTTACAAATCAATCCAAATACCTCAAATTGAGAGTCTAAATCAGTGTTATAGTATAAGACTCATAACACAAAAGTCAAACAGATAACACACATATTTACATCCAGTGCCACAGATCCCCAAATATATTATAAGCTTGTCAAACAATACATTTCCAGAAGTCAGAAGTAATATATGTACAAGCTGAATAGGTTACATTCTAAAGGGTCAATCACATTAGAAAGAGACCAGAATTAACTCATAAATGCAAATAGAATTTAATTACAAAACTGGATTCAAAGATTCCTGAAATCACTGATCAGATGCAAGACAGACCAAACAGACTTGATAAATTACCAAAAAAAAATAAGCAGCATTACACCTCAATCATTTCGCTTTTATGCTCATAAATGTTAATCCTATTTTAGCAATGAAAATGTAAATTATAACATATAAAAGCGATGGACCTCAGAGGGAGTTCAGAGTCACCATTATGAAACCCCAGTGCGAAATCAAAATCCTGCAAGCCAGCTAAGCATACAACTGTAATTCTGTGCAGGGATTGCATTATGCATAAATAAAGGACTCAGTATTAATCGACGACAATATATGTTCATGAAATGTTAAACAGACAGGTAGTTTAACAGAGTATGGATCTTCGGATGAATTCCTGATCTTCAAATCGGTGAATGTTGTACTAAATATATCCAACTTTATATCATACTAAAGCTACGATTGATAAATAGATAGATAAGGCCGAAAAAATAAAAAGGTAAGGTTCTCAGGCACTTTTTTTCAGAAATCAATACAGGTGGGCGGTATTTTATTTTTGACCTTTTTTGTATGTTTCGAAAAAATGTCATATGATCAGGGAACAGCATGAAAATAACAGGTATATTTTTGCTAAACAGGTAAAAGCACTACATAACAAAGGAAATCATATCAAAATTGTATTATATCATCTTCTTGAAAGATGAAAACCAAAATAAAAATGTTTGATGCGGGGGGTTTAAATTGATGCGGGCCATGCCTGAGAACCATACCTTTCATTTTTTTTTTGCCTTAATTTGAAGGTACTTGAGTTAATGTTCAGAACATCAAGTTTGGATGGTAACAACCAATACTGAGTCCTTAAGAGAAGTGTGTGAGGTGTGTAAAGCTGAGGGTCCAAATAAATACCCAGATGGGTCCTATGTGTCAATGCTGCCTGGGTGGCTGGAACACAGATATATTTTATTCAGCTTGTAAAATATGTTCAAAACGAAAATTCCTCAGGAAAAAATATCAAATCCATGCACATAAAGTTAACAGCAGAAGACATTATGATTGATAAATCTAACGAAGAAAAATGATATAATAATGCAAGAATTATATATTTACTGTGGTTGGCTTTATATTCACAATTTCTTCATTTTTAACATTTTGCAAAGGTTTCATTTTTGCGACTGCAAAAGAACTTATAAAATCTGAGCATGGCAGATTTTAGAATTAATCCAACAATACCTAACCCAATTTTGGTGCAGTCATTCACTTTGGCCAGTGTCACAATCAATATATCTCATGTGATTACCGCATGTATAACAACTACTTATGCTTGTATGCATGGGCCATTTTAGATACCATACACAGATAAGATTGTGACTATAGGTTGTTTCCAAAGCCATTACTTATATGAAGTAATCTGTTTGTGCAGATGCATCATCCCCTCTTGTTCATCTTAGTTTATGGGGCATCTTATTCCCAAGGGTTTCATATTCGCAGATTACCGTAAAAGTCGTTGCAGAAGTCGCGACTTGTACTAGGAAATCGAATTCTAAAAACTAGAATTTTCTAGCAAAGTCGGGGTGCGACTTGTTATACATACTTATCCCGTTTCTGTCAGCTTTCCCGGTACATGGAACGACGTCAGTTGAGCGATAATCGGCAATACCTTTAACCAGTGCTTTGTGAAACGTCTTTCCCCAATAATTTACACTTTTAACCATCTCTTATGCTTTATATTTTGTGAAAGGACGTAATTTTCATTTTATTAACATTTAATGCAAATTTTAAATTTGCCCGGTTCAAGACCTACTCGTTCTGACAAGTCGCCATTCAAGTGACACTTCCTAATCTGCGTTACTATTATATCATGAGTCAATTTGACGCATATGCCAGTCTGCAGCTCTTTGATGTACATTTTCTTTCCGTTTAACTATATGGGAATGCTTTCCATAATGAAAAACTTGCGGTTCCATATCCGTTTATGCATGTAAAGTTGCGTCACATTCAAGCTTGATCCACTACACATACGTCGTGAATTCTTTTGCCTGCCCGGTTGATCGCTGAATACCAGCTGACCTTTGAAACCGTGTAGCGGAAGTTCAAGCCCCGGGTCACCCGTGCAATGACCTTTACATCCCCATGTCAACTAAGCCTTCCGTGACTGATATCCACAATTATAAACTCTCATATTAAGAACCATTAGGTCACTGTCACCATCTCGTGGTTTTCAAGCGTTATAACGTTTCAGGTGAGCTACAAATATACGATTTGCTTCGAGTGTTACCCGTGTCTCTTTCAGGACGATCGTATGCCCAACAATATGGCGGCACGCATGCATTACGGTCAATCGTGCGTTGACGTATTCGTGATTTTTTTAATGAAGACACATTAATCAATACAATGAAATAACAAACACCATATAGGTATATATTTTATTTACTTAAAATGCCACATACGCACCTAAATTCCACGGGAACCGGCACCGTTTGGTGTCATGACGGATCTGGTTCAACACGGCTGAGTTTGCCATACATCCAAGCCACTTGAATATAATCACTGATAACGCTGGAAATTGGGTTTTCCAGATATTATCAAAGAAAAATAAATCATTAGTCCCAGTAAATATAATATCTGTAAATTCAATTATGTTTATTTTACGTTAACTGACCGGTCAATAAAGCGTTCATTATCCCCCTGTTGATATTTCAGTGATTTCAGTAATACCGTGCATGTGCCGCGCCTAGATGGTAAGTTGTAACACTTAATTGAAGGGATAATAAATTCAGTTTAAGAGCCCATTTAAGAAATTAGGTGAATAAATTCAAACTGAATTATTCTTTCCATCTTTCAGTTGTCTTAAGTCAGTTCAAATCATGCCCAATGCAGCGGATTGGGACTCGTCACGCGTACGCAAACTAATCATAGTCTAATGAATCCACCCCACGTTTGACGATCTTTAACAATTTAAAGAGTTGCTCGATGGTAATAGTATTTTGCCTCAGACTCTTTTAGTTTATTAATACAGTCATTTAACTTGATATTTGCATTTTAATGTTACTTAACCTAGTAAAAAACAGCAACAAGGACATCGTTTCACGGCACAAAATGTTATCCGACGCAGCTGACTTTGGCACTGTACAAATCTTACCTGACAATTAAACCCCGACTTTATATGTTAAGATTCTGTTGTTATTCCTTAAATATAAGCATTGTATTAAAGCTGTCCAATTATTTTTTACGTTTAAATGGTTTATCTAGTTTATAAACCACAAAACTGCTACGGGGACGTTGGTTGTAGTCTTGCATTGCAAGGAATGATACTCAATTTCCAAAAGTATCAGGTGGTTGGGACGCCTCCGAAGTCTGGGTGCGACCTTTATTATGGACTTTTCCTGAAACTAAACTTGAACGGCTATTCCCCAGGGGGATCCTAAAAGTCAGGGTGCGACTTGTAATAAGGATGCGACTTCTGCAACGACTTTTACGGTATGTTGCATTCACAAATATTGCAAAATTAAAAACATCAGAGCAAAAAGGCAACCACAGTATATGTATGTATGTATGTATGCATGTGTGTGTGTATATTTATATATATATATATATATATATATATATATATATATATATATATATATATATATATATATATATATATATATATATATATCATGCCATATGGCACTGCTGAACAACTACAATATTACATCTATAAACTATACCTTTATATTGCAATAAGCCTTGCAGATCAGATCAGGTTCTGAGATCAAGCATCTCTACATGAGCTAAGATAGTTGACTCAGAGAAGATTTGATTGACAGGTGATAAAAGCTGGACTGACAGCTGAAACTTGATTGACACCCACCTGAGTCTGAGTCTGAATCTTCAGAGTCACTTTCGCTGTCAGAGCCGGAACCAGCAGAGGGAGACTGCTCAGCCTCGCTACCTGATTCCTGTTTCCTGATTGGCTGATGTTCCTCATATTCCTCATGATGATGCTCTGGTGGTTCATCCTCGATGATTTCGATATCCTCCCCCTCCTCCTCATGTTCTAATATTGCAAAAACACAGCATCACAGTTGGGGTTATCGTAATCAATAATAGTAGGTGATCACAACTGATGCATTAAAATGTATTTGTAATCAATTACATTTTGTTTCTGAGTAGATTTACTGTAATTGTAATCTTTAACATTGAAAAAGTAATTGTATAAATCATTGATGATTACTATGATTAACTATCACTGTATGTTTTAAAGTGATTCTGCTTCTTTATATTAATTAAATCTAAAAGTAGCTTTTGATGCAACATATCAGAGTTATATAGAGTTTAGGACATACATAAAATCTGGTAATAAATGTTCAGTGTCACAGATAAATCTACTGGTACTGACTTCTTTCTGTGACATTCTTTTGTTGCAGGAAAAATCATTCATCCAGACAAAACCCATCAAATCCTTAGTAAGTTATCACAGCGACGCTAATAGTTAACCAACAGACATGCAGACTGTGGGTACACCATAATATATCCCACCATAGATAGTCTTGCAAAAATTAAATCCCTGTCCTTCAGGCCTTTATTGATTCACCCTTCCTTGTTTACTGTACCTTGACTCCTGACAACACACCTTGCGTCTTTTCTCGTTTACTGTACCTTGACTCCTGACAACACGCCTTTCGTCTTTCCCCATTTATTTTACCCTGACTCCTGACAACACACCTTGCGTCTTTTCTCGTTTACTGTACCTTGACTCCTGACAACAAGTCTTTTGTCTTTCCTTGTTCACTGTAACTTGACTCCTGAAAACACACCTTGCGTCTTTTCTCGTTTACTGTACCTTGACTCCTGACAACACTCCTTTCGTCTTTTCTCGTTTACTGTACCTTGACTCGTGACAACACACCTTTCATCTTTTCTCTTTTACTGTACCTTGACTCCTGACAACACACCTTGCGTCTTTTCTCGTTTACTGTACCGTGACTCCTGACAACACGCCTTTCGTCTTTCCCCATTTATTTTACCCTGACTCCTGACAACACGCTTTCGTCTTTCCCCATTTATTTTACCTTGACTCGTGACAACACGCTTTTTGTCTTTCCTCATTTACTGTACCTTGACTCCTGACAACACACCTTGCGTCTTTTCTCGTTTACTGTACCTTGACTCCTGACAACACGCCTTTCGTCTTCCCCCATTTATTTTACCCTGACTCCTGACAACACGCCTTTCGTCTTTCCCCATTTATTTTACCCTGACTCCTGACAACACGCCTTTCGTCTTTCCCCATTTATTTTACCCTGACTCCTGACAACACACCTTGCGTCTTTTCTCGTTTACTGTACCTTGACTCCTGACAACAAGTCTTTTGTCTTTCCTCATTTACTGTACCTTGACTCCTGACAACACACCTTGCGTCTTTTCTCGTTTACTGTACCTTGACTCCTGACAACACGCCTTTCGTCTTCCCCCATTTATTTTACCCTGACTCCTGACAACACGCCTTTCGTCTTTCCCCATTTATTTTACCTTGACTCCTGACAACACGCCTTTCGTCTTTCCCCATTTATTTTACCCTGACTCCTGACAACACACCTTGCGTCTTTTCTCGTTTACTGTACCTTGACTCCTGACAACAAGTCTTTTGTCTTTCCTTGTTCACTGTAACTTGACTCCTGACAACACACCTTGCGTCTTTTCTCGTTTACTGTACCTTGACTCCTGACAACACTCCTTTCGTCTTTCCTCGTTTACTGTACCTTGACTCGTGACAACACACCTTTCATCTTTACTCGTTCATTGTACCTTGACTCCTGACAACACGCCTTTTGTCTTTCCTCATTTACTGTATCTTGACTCGTGACAACACACCTTTCATCTTTTCTCGTTTACTGTACCTTGACTCGTGACAACACGCTTTTCGTCTTTCCTCATTTACTGTACCTTGACTCCTGACAACACACCTTGCGTCTTTTCTCTTTTACTGTACCTTGACTCCTGACAACACGCCTTTTGTCTTTCCCCATTTATTTTACCCTGACTCCTGACAACACACCTTGCGTCATTTCTCGTTTACTCTACCTTGACTCCTGACAACAAGTCTTTTGTCTTTCCTTGTTCACTGTAACTTGACTCCTGACAACACACCTTGCGTCTTTTCTCGTTTACTGTACCTTGACTCCTGACAACACGCCTTTCCTCTTTCCTCTTTTACTGTACCTTGACTCCTGACAACACTCCTTTCGTCTTTCCCCATTTATTTTACCCTGACTCCTGACAACAAGTCTTTTGTCTTTCCTTGTTTACTGTATCTTGACTCGTGACAACACACCTTGCGTCTTTTCTCGTTTACTGTACCTTGACTCCTGACAACATGCCTTTCATCTTTCCCCGTTTACTGTAACTTGACACCTGACAACACGCCTTTCGCTTTCCTCCTTTACTGTACCTTGACTCCTGAATCACACGTTTCATCTTTCCTTGTTTACTGTACCTGGACTCCTGAAAACACACCTTGCGTCTTTTCTCGTTTACTGTATCTTGACTCCTGACAACAAGCCTTTCATCTTTCCCCGCTACTGTACCTTGACTCCTGAATCACACCTTTTATCTTTCCTTGTTTACTGTACCTTGACTCCTGACGACACGCCTCTCATCTCCCTCTCTCACTCGTTCACGCTGCTCATTGTCCCTCTTTTCAACTGGACTTCTGCTGCGCTCCTTTCTTCGTACCCGTTCCACTCGAGATCTGTCTTTTTCTCTTTTCTCCATTTCTGGAACAGTAAGAGGTTAATCAAACATCAGAGGGATACTTTGTATGTTTACATATGACCAGTTAATATATTGCAGTGAATCATATATAAAAGCAATGGCTGGGAAATAATGAAAGCATTGAAGTACTTATATTTAAAAAAAAGTAAGACTAATTGCCCTAATGTGTAATAACAAGGGACCCATGGGTCACTGTGCTTAGCTGAAGTTGACCTTGAAGGTAAGTCTGAGAGGAAGAGATAACTAGGGCCATGGTTGGTTGATATGAGTGGTTTGAATTAAAGAGTAAAATATTGCTGCAAAATAATATTTTGTGACCTGACCATGTGTTTCCGTAGTTAACAAGTGACCCATGGGTCATGACGCTCAGATGACTGGGAAGAGATTCGTAAAAGGAAATTTTATCATCTAAATGGTAGTATATACCCATTCAACTGAAGCATCAAACAGATTTATCAACAGGCCAAGATTGTGTCTGTATTTATATATCTCAAAAATAGAGAAAAAATGCATAAACTTTAAACAAGGCCTACAGGCCTAATGCGAACCTGTGCATATGGAAATACACCAGGTATAATGCTTCAATGCTGGACCATTACTTCTCATGTATATGAACAATGCAAGTACTAAACATTTTGAATAAGAAACAATAACACAAACATCACTGCTGAAATTCTGGCATGGGTGCACACAACACAAAAACAAGGGACCTATGGGTCACTGTGCTCAGCTGAAGTTAACCTTGAAGGTAAAAATCTAAAAAAATATCAAATGGAGATAAAGTGTAAGAGGAAGAGGTAATAAAGGCCATGGTTGGTTTATATGATTGGTTTGTATTGATGAGCAAGAAATTGTTGCAAATAATATTTGGTGACCTGACCATGTGTTTCCTAATGATGAAACTGAAGCATGTGAGCAGTTTGTGAACAAATGATCTGTACAATTACCATGATCATTAGTTGGCTTTTCGATTAACTGTTGACATTTCAGTAGTTTACACATTTGTTCAATCGAATCTTTTTTTGGTATAATATATATTATTAAACATATGTTTTTTTTTTATGAAATGTATACAGTTGAAATATAACTAATTAACAACATAAAACATGGCAAACAAAGCCTGATCTCAAATTCTGCTGATGCAGGAAAATAATGAACAAATGTTTGTAATAAATCCTCCTTTTTTTAATTTAAGTTTATATTTCTATACATTTTCAATATAACATATATATCTGAATATAAAAGTTGATTCATAATTCTCAATTGCATCATCATAAATCTCAATCTTGTCAGATAACACCACATCATGCATACAAATGTTTCTTTATTTTTTACGACAAAAATATATCTTTTAAATCTGCAAAACAATAAATATCTAAAAAAAATACTTGATTTAGATTTTACAATTTTTAATTGTGTCTTTATTTATCCATAATGTGCTTCATATTTTATCATAAATTAAGCATACTGATGGGTTCCATTATGATTGGTAAAATCATTTAAAAGAAAAATTATTTCTTTAAAAATGCTACATTACACAACATTGCATCTTCTGGATTACACCTTGAATTACTTTTGCAAGGAAAGTTTTTGCATATCAGAGTGGAATCAGCATTACAATTAAGGAGATACAGTGAAAACAATAACAATACTGCATAACACTTGGTGGGTTGTGTTTGCGGGGGGGGGGGGGGGGGGGGGGGGGTGATTGGGGTGGTGATATGAGAATAACTGTACACCTGTCACAGCAGGGGATCTACCCCAGTGACTGTAACAAATCAGAAACCTGGCATAGCTGACTTCCAGTGACCTGGAGTGGGACCCTGCATCTGTAATCTGTAAACAAAGCAAATGACTACAATAGAGCCTCAAGAAAATAATCAATAACTAGCTTAATTTTCAAGCTTTTACTTCCAAATTTCAGATTTAAACAAATTAAATATTTATGTTTACATGCTGTGAAAATTAAATCAATGGTACTTACAGGAAAAAAACGTGCCATGGTCAAAGTTGGGCAAAATTTAAGGTACTGATTTTATTTTTATGCTAATTACTTAAAAAATTTACAAAATTCAGATCTAATTTTGGGTAAACAATTGAATCTTAATTAAACATAGTTATATACTTGGGAAAACAGACTCTAGTTTCAAAATTTTTCATGTTAAGTGAGTAAATATTTTTCCTGATTTTTTACAAAGTCCATTAAGTTTGGGCCCATAACTTAAAGAATTTATTCTTAACAGACTTAATTTCTGGCATGTACATAGGAACTATATAGAAGAATATTTATGGTAAATATGAGGAAAAACAGATGAGTGGTTTTGATATTAGGCAGTCCTGAAGTGTGAAAATAGGATTTTAATAAAAAATTGAGGTTTTTCCTTAATTTCTCAAAGGAACGAAGTCGCAAAGATCCAGTTTTCGGCTTGGTAGGAGATCTTGGGGACATCTAACATTATGCTGAATTTTGGATTCCTAGGTCTAACGGTTTCAAAACGTGCCACATCTACGGACGGACGGACGGACGGACGACGGACAATGGACCACGACTATAGCTCAGATGACTTATAGTCAGCTGAGCTAATGATTGTAGCTGGCACCGCCAGTCTTGTATACAATAAAGTTATCAGAGATATATACATATGCCCAATTTCAGACTCATATATCAAACCCCTCCTGAAAATAAGCAGGAACACACACTGTAGGGGCACCACCAGTCTTGTATACGACAAAGCTATTCGATAAGTATATATATGCCCAATTTCAGGCTGATATATCAAATTCCTCTGTAGAAATAAGCAGGCACATACACTGTGCAAAAGTCATTGTAGGTGGCGACACCTGTCTTGTGAACGAGTAAGCCATCAAAGACACATAGACAGGTCAAAATATCAGGCCAATACATTAAACTTACCTTGAGTCTGATGCATTGGGCTGACCAGGCTTAGGTGAGCAAGGCAGTTGCCCCGAGTGAACTGTGACAAATTTGCTGGCTCAGTCTACTGCACTTAGTGAACTCATGACTTGCAAATGGCTAGACTGAGTGAACTTTTGACCTGTACCTGGCTGCACTCGGTGAACTCTTGACTTGTTGCCTAATCTGATACAGTTGGCAGTCTGACAGAGCTATAAATAGATCAAGACTGACCTCTAGCCTGTTGCCAAATCTGAAATAGTAGCCACACCATTGCATAAGCACATGCAGGGGCCCTGCCCTGAGGGGCATGACACCCATGAAGTGATCACATGGTGCCCATGAGGTGTTCACATGTCACCTATGAGGTGATCACATGCCTTGTGATGCACTGATTGAACTTTAGACCTATATCTGGCTACACTGAATGAACTCTTGATCTGTTGCCAAATCTGAAACAATTGGCAGTTTCTCAACCTATTAAAGATACACAATCTTGGCCTGATGGTAAAACTGTTAACAAATACTGAAAGACTTTGGCTAAAATGCTTTTTTTAAAGCTGAAATATTCAAAAACATGTTATCAAAATATCTAGAATGATAAAAGATGCAGTCCCTTTATTGTTAAAGGTCCAATAATTCTGCCAAAATCATTCAAGTAAACTTGAACAAAGGCCACCTAAGAATAATTTTTGTGCAATGTTACAGAAGTTATAATTGAAACAATAATTTTGTAGAAGAACAGTTTTGCAGTCCTCAGTTTGAAATAGACATTATAGTTGCCATAAGACCAACTTAAGCTTTTCTGATATGATTGAAAGAACCATGTCCTAGAATAGTTCTTTTGAAAAATTGAACCATTCAACCTGAAAGTTTCATCATTAACATTTTAAGCTGAAAGAGGCTAAAATTGTGAGGTTTTGCCCATAAAAAACAGGTCAATGTAGGTGGCACCACAAAATCTGCAACTTCAAATATGAGTCATGTGACCATCATTTGCACAATACTTGGTAGTGCTAGCTTCTGCATTTCTGAGATTACTTTGTCAGTATGCTTACTTGGCCAAATGACTGTTCAAATTCATTTAACTCCACTAAAATTCATCAAATGCAAACCATTTGAACAAACTTTAGAGGGCTTTCCTCTGGGATCATTTCTGTAAAATATTGAACAATTTGGCTGGACCGTTTATATGAAGACTTTTAAAAGTTTTTCAGCTTTTTCCCTATAATATCTAAGTAAATGCATATAGTAAAAAAAATAAGCTGAATCCCACAAAATTTTATATACGACAGATTATTGCATAAAATCTGGGTCTGGTAGCTCCTGCTATTCCTGAGAAATTATGGGTTAATGTACAGATGACCAATGACCCCCGTACAAAAAAGGTCAATGCAGGTGGCACCACCAATACCTGAATTTCATATATGACTCATGTGACCAACACTGACATAAAATTTGGTGATGATAGCTCTGGCCATTTCTGAGACTGTCATTTTAATGTGCTTTTTTGGACAGATGACTAAGTTCAACTTCCTGTAACTCGGCCAAAATTCTCCAAACTTGAACCATTCGAACAAACTTGAGAGAGATGGTATAAAAGATTGTTTCTGTGAAATATTGAATAATTTGGCTAGACAGTTTCGGAGGAGAAGATTTTTTTAAGGTGTTTAGCTTTTTCTCTAAAAAGTCTAAGAAAATGCAGAATTTTTCAGATGGCTAATTTCTTGCATTAAATTTCATGATGCTAGCTCCAGTTGTTTTCAAAATAGTATGGGTTAACGTACAGACAACGGACACTGCCACATCATCACATTAGCTCACAGGTTCGCTAAAAATTACTACAGGTGCATACTGAATGCAAAATTATAATACAGATACATCTCACTGATGGCAAAATCTTGAATTAAGTTGAGTATGGTTACCAATTATTTATAATCCATGTACAGCCGTCTTTATATACCCACAGAGAGCTGTATACCTGTGATTGGAAACACTGCCGGGCATGAGGAATATCTAAAATCATGAATCTACATTTTTTAAAAGCTTTTAAACAAGTGACCCATGGGTCATGACGCTCAGCTGCCAAGCATGACCTGTGACATCATGGACTGAGATTCACAACTTCCAGTCAAATTTTGAAGAACCAATTTGCCAATTTGTTGAAAATTTTCTATGACAACAGAAATATATATCACCTATGTCTGGTTAAAACACAGTGAATTGATGGTCTGAAGAAATGCATGATTGTTAAGCTATCAGGAACTATTCCAACAGCTTGCTTGAAACCTGTCAGTCTCAAAAGGAACACCACAAAGGGCAAATATAAGATCAAAATATATAGCAAAAATCAAGGAAATACATGCAAGAATTATTGAGAAACAGGTGCTTCTGTATGAATTTTTATTCAATACAAGCCAACTGTACTGCACTTTTATAAATGATGGTAATATTTATTCAGAAATATTTGACCCAATCCTTTACAAGATTACATAAATATACATCCAACTGCATTCACTTTAACTGTTCTTGAGATAATATGATCAAAAGGAATTAAAAGATTGTTGCCTGGTGGCCATATTGGACTTCTGACAAGTCTGAAATCAGACAACAAACATTCTCTAAATCGGACCAAACATTAAAGAAAAATTACTGAAACTGCCCTGAAGAAAGAATTTCTAAGGTGGCTAACTGGCAGACATAATGGATTTCTGACAAGTATGACATTTGATATCCCACATTCTCCAATAAGAGACCAAACTTGGGGCAAATTATCCAGTAATAAATGCCCAAAATAATTCATAGGCATGTCCAGGCCCTCATATCAGATTTATAGATATGCAATTGTAAAAAGTGTAAGTCCAATATTTTTTATTATCACTCTGCTTTTCAATGGGGTCAGCAGGGTAGGTAAACTGCCAAACCTGAAAGAAAAGAAATGCAGAAAGCATGACTAAGAGTCTTGAAATAAAACAAAAAGCCATCCTAAATCAAGGTACACTTCCACATATTATGAGAACAAACACTTGCTTTTATATGTGGTGATATATATTAAAATATTCAGATATCTAGGAAACTAAGTTTATTGCTAGGATTCCATAAAATAAACTGCAAAATGTTCCCATCATCTTATAAATCAGTAGATAAACCGTAATACTATACTCTCATAGTCTTAATGCCTGGCTGAAGCATTCTGACAACAGTGTTTTTGTTATGAAGTAACAGGTACTTATCACTGAGCCTTATCACTTAATAGGCTGATACAAAAGGGAGTCATATGTCACCAGTGTCACTCATAATTACAGCCACACAGGGAGATGTACCAGCTGGAGTGGGATGGTTATATATACAAGAAAAATAGAGATGGTCTATAAAATAAGTAATTGTGAACATCCCTGACCTATGACCTTGGCCTTTTGCACATTTATCTACTGGATTCTTTCTAAATGATGGGTAACTACTGACCACTTAAATCTGGTGTAATTACTTGGCAACCAATGGGTGAATAACTTTGACCTGCAACCTTTAACCTGCTGACCAGCTGACCCCAAAATCAATAAGTTATTTATTCAAGCAAAAAGACCCATAAATATGAAGTTTGAGTCAAACTGAGTGAAGCATAGATGTGGCATATGTGAAAGACTGAAGGTTTGGGTTGAACAGTTACACTTGAAATATGCTCACAAGCATTTAGAACAATTAAATATTGTGACCTTGACCTTTGACTTTTTGACCTCAACATCAATAGGCTTCTTCCCTTATTGGTAGGTAAGCCATATATGACAGATGGAAGGTACAGATTGATAAGTTTGCCTGAAAATGACTCCACGCAAGAAGTGGGTGCTGTGAACTTGACCTTTGACCTCAAAATCAACAGGTCTTTTCCCCTGTTGGCAGAGAAGCGATATCAGTGCTGGAAGGTTTGGAATGAAAAGTCTAGCTTGAAATGTGTCCACTACCTTTTCCAAGAAGTGGATCCTGTGACCTTGACCTTTGACCTTTTGACCTCAAAATCTATAGGATTCTTCTCCAACTTAGTAGGTGAGTTGTATGTGAAAGATGGAAGGTTTGGGATGAAAATTTTGTCTCAAAGAGTTATTTCTAGGGGGTGCAAACACACCCCATAACTTTGAGAATATAGGTTGCAGTGACCTAATTTCAGGTTTGCAAGGAGATCTTTTTATAACCTCTAAGACTGCATAGGGTTCATGGCCCTAGCCCCTACGGTTACGATTTGTGCCCTGCTAACGGCCGGCCGGCCGGACGGACAGACGGAAGGACGCCGGACAAAGACCCATCGCTATAGCCCAGCATGACTGAAAGTCAGCAGAGCTAAAAAAGAGGTGGTGCCACCAGTCTACAGGAACTGATGGAACATCTCATGATCAATACGTATGCAAAAAATCATGAACATCGGTGGTGTAGTTAATGAGATATTGAAGTTTTTGTATGAAATTTTTTACTATTCTTGGGGGTATTTTGGGGCCCCATAGCTTGAAGGATATGAGTAACAGAGACCTCATTTCTGGTTTCAAAGGAGATTTTTCATGAACCTCTCAGAATGTCAAGTTACAAGTTTCTAGGTCCAGCGATTACGATTTGTCCCAGGTTAACGGACGGACAGACAGTTGGACGGCGGACAAAGGGTGATCGCTATAGCTCATATGACTTACAGTCAGCTGAGCTAAAAATGAAGCATGTGAGCAGTTTGTGAGCATATAAGATCTATACTATTACCATGATCATTGGTTGGCTTTATCATATGCAGTTTACACATTTGTTCAGTCAGATCCTAACTTTTTTTTATTACACCAAAGATTTATAAAATATAACAAAATAACCCTCATGAAAATGAACTGATTTTATATATATTTTAGCACATTTTTTAATTAAATAATTTAAATTACCAAGTTTTACAGGAAGGAAATGAAAATCATCAAATGAAAATGACCTAATTCAAAACATATATGGAAGTAAGCTAATGTCAAAAAAAGACCTTTGAAATTTTATCCATCAAGAAAAAATTGTTCTACTACTTGTATATTCAGAAAATTTATGAGCCACATGATTTTAAGCTAGGAGAGGATCAAACAATATGTTATTTGTTAATACTTTTCATTCCACTAAATTTCATAGAGTTTCTTGACAAAAATGCCAGGGATTTCAAATAAAATACTATCTCATGATTTCAACTAACTTGTAAACCTTTTTGTGATAGAGATGTAACCTTAACTATTGTCAAACTGTACAATTTACCGATTGTGTCAAACCTTGTTATACTGAAACTTGTGTTTATCTGACCACAGTATGCAACACAATCACTGACTATTTTTAGAGATATTTCTGTGACTCTGACCTTCCCGACGAGCTTCGATTTTCCTGCGAGCATCATCCTTGGGCAGACGGTTTCTGTCTCTCCTCCGTTCAAGTTCTCTTTCTCTCATGACTCGATCTCTCTGTTCTCGCTCACGTTGCTGATGTTCTCTCTCCAGGTGGCGCCTCTTCATCTCCAACCGCTCCAGCCTCTCCCTGCATAATGTAAATACTTCAATTATGGTTCAGCACACTAGCAGGGCCCCACTTAATTTTATTTTTCTCTTTGAGACCTTTTGATGCTTAATTTAACAAACCCCCCACCAAAAAAAAAAAAAAACTGGATGCTCCTTATGTTGTCATATACTTGGTTACCGTTCTAATGTCTTTGCCTCCATCAGGAGGATATGTATTCATCCCCCTGTGTTTGTGTGTTTGTTCACAACATACCTCACACAATTATGAACAGAAGCTCATGTCTGAAAAGGGCATTTTTAAATATTAACCAAAGAGGAATTGATAAGATTTAGGAATAGATTAGGAACATGATCCATTTTCAGGAATGTCATCAATGAATATTCACAAATCTACAGTCACTTATGCTTGAATCAACCTGGGAATATGGGCCAAATAGGTGAAAACAGATTTCTAGTTACTCAATGAAATTTTGCTGGGGCCATGGAGATGTTTATTTTGTGGAGTAGGAATACATTTTCAGATACAGTACAACCTGTGTAATAAGACTGACCATGGGACTGGTCAGAAGTGGTCTTAATTCACAGGTGGTCAAATCAGACAGGTCAAATATATCCAGTGTGTTTTCAGTTCACTCAAGGGTGGTCTTAATAGACAGGTGGCCTTCACAGAAAGGTGGTCTTTTAGACAGACTCCGCTGTAGAGTGGAACCCCACCTTGCAACCAGCTCCACAATTATGACCACCTATGTTCCTGTATATATGATCACAGAGCTTAGAATTTCACAAATATAACCACCCCAAAATTGCACCACTTTGGTCAGTCCCCAAGGTGGTTTTAATTGTGGAGTTCCACTGTACTTAATGAACAGAACTTTCCATAAGCTCAGAAAAACACGCCAGTTTGAGGCAGAAATGGTACCTTTCCAGGCGAGACTTCTCCCTCCGTCTGGCTTCCAGTTCTACCTCTCTCTGTTTCTTCTCCCTTTCCCGTTCTCGCTGTATATTGCGATCCTCCCTGGTTCGTTCCCGTTCTTTAGGGGCTGGCCGAGCCTCTCGCCTTTCATATTCTTTTTCTCTGTTTGATTTATTAGCTTCAAGTAAAGTAAAATATAAAAACATTTTTAAAACTATGTCAATATCCATGAAAAGGACTAAAACCTGAAAATTCAAAGTGAACAAGACAAATTTATTTTAAGTGTTTCAAAAGCAAAAAAAAAAAAAAAAACAAGGGACCCATGGGAAATGGTGCTCTGCTGATCGTGATTAAACTATAAATGTATCACCATTGTGATACTATATTTAGTTGACAAACCTTATAAATATCATGGACATGTTGGGCTATTATAAAGGAATATAATGTAATATGTGAGTAAATGATGTATGAAATCACCTGACTGATGGATTAATATGCAGTAAATATAGTGGTTTATTTTTTATTTATTTGGGAGCTGTTGAAAATAGCAATATATTTGAGCATATATGAATGCAATGACAGTACACTAAGCAGTGGTAGAATGATGATAAGGCTATTTGTTGAAGGATCTAAAGAGTATGGAAGTCCGCAAGATTTCAATTTGACAGATATAATGTTATGATTATCTATGCTGAAGAGGGGATTTATGAATTGTGACTGTATGACATATCTCTTTGATGGACCAATCCATGCATCCTTCAGTGAGATATTAAAGTAATCATCATTTCAGCGTTATAGCCTCTGTAACCTTGAAAAATGCATCAAGGTCATCCACAATCGAACTTGGCCTAGCCCTTGATAAGATGCATCTAAACTGTAGGTTTGGTGACTGCACCACAAATTCTTTTTTTGAGTTATTGCCCAATATCATTTTAGCATAATCGCTGCTGTGACCTTGAAAAAAATGCATCAAGGTCATCCATGTTCTAATCTGACCTAGCCTGCTGTTGATAAGATGCATCAAATTTGTGGGTTTGGTGACTGTACCTCAAATTCTTACTAAGTTATTCCGTTTAAACATCATTTTAGCAAGAAAACAACACAAGGTGGCACCACCTGTCTTCTGCAGAAAACAATGCTATCAACGATCTAACGTCAATTTGATTTTTGGATCAATCCCTGCATCCCTCAGTGAGATATTAAAGTTGACATTATTCCATCGTTATCGCCTCTGTGACCTTGAAAAATGCATCAAGGTCATCCATATTCGAACTTGGCCTAGCCCTTGATAAGATGCATCTAAACCGTAGGTTTGGAGACTGTACCACAAATTCTTTTTGAGTTATTGCCCTAATATCATTTTAGCATAATCACTGCTGTGACCTTGAAAAAATGCATCAAGGTCATCCATGTTCGAACTTGACCTGCTGTTGATATGATGCATCAAACCTGTGGGTTTGGTGAATGTACCTCAAATTCTTACAAAGTGATTGCGTTAACATCATTTTAACAAGAAAACGACACAAGGTGGCACCACCTGTCTTCGCCAAAAGACAAAGCTATCCAAGATCTTCGGTCAATTTGATTTTTGGATCATTCCATGTATCCCTTACTGAGATATAAAAGAATTTGTGTGAATTTCACCAAATATGGGAATATTCAAGGTCAAGGCCACTCTCATAGGAAAGGTCATGACCCCAATTTAAATAAACATCATCCCATAACCCATATCTATGTATATGCTAAATATAAAAGAAATCTGTTTATTAGTTTTTGACTTATAATGCTCACAGTACTGTCAAGTGGCAATTTCAGGGGTATTAAAAGGCATATAAACAAGAATTATAGGTTGCGCCACCAGTTTCTGGAACATGACAACCCAATCCATGATCTTTGACCATCCTGATTTTGGGATCAATCCATGCAAGATTTCTTGAGATATTTAAGAATTTGTGTGATTTTCCCCAAAATTGGACATATTCAAGGTCAAGGATACTCTCCTAGTAAAGGTCATGACTTCTTTCAAATAGGCGTCATCCTCTCACCCTTATCTATACATATAGCAAGTTTGGTAAAGATCCGTGAGATATTTTTTGAGTTATTAAAGATTTTGTGTGAATTTCACCAAATAAAGGAATATTCAAGGTCAAGGCCACTCTCATAGGAAAGGTCATGACCCCAATTTAAATAAACATCATTCCATAACCCATATCTATGTATATGCAAAATATAAAAGAAATCTGTTTATTAGTTTTTGACTTATAATGCTCACAGTACTGTCAAGTGGCAATTTTGGGGGTATTAAAAGGCACATAAACAAGTAAAGAATTATAAATGGTGCCACCAGTTTCTGGAACATGACAACCTGACCCATGATCTTCGATCAACCTGATTTTGGGATCAATCCATGCAAGATTTCTTAAGATATTTAAGAATTTGTGTGATTTTCCCAAAATTTGACATATTTAAGGTCAAGGACACTCTCCTAGTAAAGGTCAGGACCTCATTTTAAATAGGTGTCGTCCTCTCACCCATATCTATTCATATACCAAGTAAGGTTAAGATCTGTGAAATATTTTTTGAAAATGTATATTTGTATATTTATGGGGGTGGGGGGGTGGGGGGGTGTTATATGAGAACAATTGTACACCTGTCACAGCAGGGGATCTCCCCCAGTGACTGTAACAAATCAGGAACCCTGGCATAGCTGACTTCCAGTGACCTGGAATGGCCTACCTGCATCTGGAACAAAGCAAGTGACTACAATAGAGCCTCAAGAAAAAATTCAATAACTAGCCTAATTTTCCACCTTTTATTTTCAAATTTCAGATTTAAACAAATTAAATACAGTGCCTTGCAATACAATACCCCGCCTTGCGGCCACCCCACAATTGCGACCACCCCACAATTGCGACCACCCCACAATTACGACCACTTTGCTTGGTCCCAAATATTTTTTTGTTTATTTATATTTATTAATTACTCAAAATTAAGACCACCTCTAAATTCAGAATTACGACCAGATTTCCTGGCCCCAGCAATTATGCGACTCCCCTAATGCGACCACCGCCTAGAAATACTGAAACAACATTTGTCACGAGGCAATGACTGTGCCTTAATAATTGTCACATGCGCCTTAACGATAGATCAAAGAGGGTAACAAGGTTTCCCAACCCGAGTGTTAATCTGGTCCTGCATATCTTCCTGAATCAATGTCCGCGCCAAGACTTGTTGAGGCGTACGTGATACATCAAAGAGGGTAACTGATTATTTAATGAGCCTGGCTAACTGCCCTGAGGTCTGGGGCTAGCGATGCTAGTTGCCCCTCAGTGATCACCTGTATTACAGCTACCCGAACTGCAGGGTGAGAGCTTAGTATTTCTACTCATCACATATTGTTCAATCCTCAATGGTCCAAATTTAACCTAGTTAATCCTAAATGTGCCCATGTAGCTTATACTGAGTATTGTGAAGTGAGAAAATGTATAAATAAAGCTTTCATAGGAGCAAATTCCACAGATTGTCTCACCTTATTGGATAGATTGCTGTCAGTTTATTTCTATACTGCTTCAGTCTGCGTTTAAATTGCTTGCTGTTGTGCGACAATGCCTCGGAAAGAGCTCTACTTGAGGGAGAAAGTGGGGTTTATCAAGAAGCCAACACCAGATAGTGACTTAAATCAAGGCGGCAACACCGGCAACAATTGGCTGTGCCTCTACATGCGTGACCTCACAACAAACTACTTTAGACTCATTCGTGAAGATTTAACATCCATTGATATTCACAGTGCTTTCAAAATTTCAAGTCCCACGGCTTTCGTGCACATACTACCATGTATCATGTTCAATATGTATTCAGTAGGTTTTCTTATTGCCTTTAGTGTAATTTTGAATTAATTGTCAGGCATTATGTATGTGTACATGTATATTTATTTTTATCAAGAGTAAATATTTAAAAAAAGTTTTCTTTTTAACTACACACAAAAAACATTCATAACAAGGGTCACTGCACAGTAAAACATTTTGTTATAATTCACATTAAAGATATCCAATTGAAACACACTGATACACATTAAACTTCGGCGGGTTATGTGAAACTGAGGTAAGAGTTTCACAAATATGACCACCCCCAAATTACGACCACTTTGCTCAGTCCCAGGGGTGGTTGTAATTGTGGGGTTCCACTGTAATTATGTTTACATGCTGTGAAAATTAAATCAACAGTACACACATGAAAAAAATGTGCCATGGTCAAAGTGGGGTAAAATTTAAGGTACTGATTTTATGTTTATGCTAATAACTTATAAGTTTTACAAAATACAGATCTAATTTTGGGTATACAATTGAATCTTAATAAAACAAATTTATATACTTGAAAAGAATTCTCTAGCTTCAATAACTTTCATGTTACTTGAGTAAATATTTTTCCTGATTTTTTACAAAGTCCATTATGTTTGGGCCAATAAATTACTCTTTACAGACTTAATTTTTGGCATGTGTATAGGAAATATATAGAAGAATACTTCTGATAAATATTAAAAAAAAAACAGATAAGTGGTTTTGATATTAGGCAGTCCTGAAGTGTAATAATAGGTTTTTAATGGAAATATGAAGTTTTTCCTTAATTTTTCAAAGGAACAAAGTCACAGGGACCCAGTTTTTGGTTTGATAGGAGATTTTGGGGACATCTAACAGCATGCCAAATTTCAGATTTGTAGGTCCAACGGTGTCCAAATGTGCCTGTTTTAAGGACGGACGCCAGGACGGGTAGACAAACAGACAGACGGACAATGGACCACGAATATAGCTCAGATGACTTATAGTCAGCTGAGCTAAAAATAAAACATTTGATTTTCTTGCATATTAATGGAACTAATCCATACATTTCCTGACAATTAAAACCCCCCCATTCCCTCCCTGTGAATGGTGGTTTTGTTAGTAAACTGTTGTGAGCTTTCCTGTATTAATGAGAATTTTCTCTGTTAAAGTTTATACGCCAGAGTAAGCCAACCTAAAATTTTCCCTTATTGGGCCTATTATCGCCCATCCTGCCTCGTTCCTGTGTATCTAGGTCACACTTCTGTTTCCTGTAATTACATTTTTCGAAGGCAGAAGGAAGTGGACTGGGAGGGAGCGTTGTTTGTAATGCAGAAAAGCTCACAACAGTTGACTAACAAAACCACCATTCACAGGGAGGGAATGGGGGGGTTTTATTACGTAAACATAATTGTGAGCTGTTTCTGTATTAATGAAAATATAACAGATAAACCTTGGGGAGGGGACACCTACCTGAAACGACGGAAAGATGAGAACATCAGTGCTGGGATGGAGCAGACGAAGATGTCGCTGCCGGAACAGACGTAGAAGGCAATGACAGCCTGGAAAACTGTAGGACCTCGCCGCAATCACCGGGCCCAAGGAATAAAGGCCCGAAGCTTGTAACTGAACATCCTTGAGATAAAAGAGGGTGAAGGTAGTAGGTGACTTCCAATAGCCTTTCTTGACCAGCTGATTTGGGGAAATCCCCAAGATATGGCCCAACGATGTAGAAAGAGCTTGAATGTCATGACCCTTGATGTGAAGCTGCTCTAAGGTTGATGGAGAAGCCGACTCATAGGCGGCGACAAAAGTAGCTTTTAGCCACGCACTAATGGTGATAGGGCTAATTTCTTTGTTTGAAGTGGTGACTTTCGTTGAAATAAAAAACTTCTTGCCCCCCCCCCCCCCCCCCCCCCGTAAAGAATGAGTAGCTTTAAGATAGTAACGTAAAGCACGAACTGGGCAATTTGTAGCCCCGTAACGGCACTGACCGTTAGGGAGGGCCGGAACGTGCCAAGCTGACGGAGGATCATCGAAATTTTGGTTCTTTCTATAACAAGGCCTACAGGCCTAATGCGAACCTGTGCATATGGACATACACCAGGTATAATGCTTCAATGCTGAACCACTACTTTTCATATATATGAACAATGCAAGTACTAAACATTTTGAACAAGAAACAATACACAAATATCACTGCTGAAATTCTCGCATGGGTGCACACAGCACAAAAATTATTGCAGGTGGCACCACCAGTCTTGTATATGACAAAGCTATTTGACATGTACAAATATGTCCAATTTCAGGCTGATATATCAAATTCTTCTGTAGAAATAAGCAGGCACATACACTTTGCAAAAGTCATTGTAGATGGCGACACCTGTCTTGTGAATGAGAAAGCCATTAAAGACACATAGACAGGTCAGAATATCAGGACAATACATCAAACTTACCTTGAGTCTGATGGACGAGGCTGACCAGGCTTAGGTGAGAAAGGCTGTTGCCCAGAGTGTACTGTGACAAATTACTGGCTCAGGCTACTGCACTGAGTGAACTCTTGACCTACACCTGGCTAGACTGAGTCAACTTTTGACCTGTACCTGGCTGCACTGAGTGAACTCTTGACCTGTTGCATAATCTGACACAGTTGGCAGTCTGCCAAAGCTATAAATAAATCCAGGCTGACCTTTTGCCTATTGCCAAATCTGAAATAGTAGCCACACAATTACATAAGCTCACAGATTGGCTCCATATGCAGCCCTCAGGGGCATGACACCCATGAGGTGATCACATGATACTCATGAGGTGTTCACATGCTACCCATTAGATGATCACATGCTGCCCAAGAGGTGATCACATGCCTTGTGCTTGGCTGCACTGATTGAACTGTTGACCTATATTTGGCTGCACTGAATGAACTCTTGATCTGTTGCCAAATCTGAAACAGTTGGCAGTTTCTCAACCTATTCAAGAAACATACACAATCTTGGCCTGTTATGTAACTCTGCTAAAATTTATCCAACACAAACCATTTGAACAAATTTGAGAGGGCTCGCCTCTGGGATCATTTCTGTAAAATATTGAACAATCTGGCTGAACTGTTTACAAGAAGAAGACTTTTAACGTTTTTTTCAGCTTTTTCCTTGTAAATTCTAAGTAAATGCAGATAGCAAAAATAAGCTGAATCCATCAACATTTGATATGTGACAGATAATTGCATAAAATTTGGGGATGGTAGCTCCTGCTATTCCTGAGAAATTATGAGTTAGTGTACAGATGATATGTAATATCATAAATCTACATTTTTTAAAAACTTTTAAAAAACATTCTTGTCAATATTTCCATAGATAACCTGAAATCTAAATGTCTAGTGGCATGATGTAATGGATGCTGATAAACTGGTGCTAGGCTAGATACATGTATCTGCTTCACACAGCTTACATATATGGTAAATGACTCAAATCAATCTTTATAATTCAGCCAAAATTCATTTTCTGGAACCGTAAAAGACAATTGTTATAAGAATGATTCAGGGAATTATTCTTGCAAAATATTAAACAAACTGGCCTCAGTATCATCAGTCGAAAAACGTTTTGTAGGTTTATAACTCATATGGGAAAATACAGCAAAATGGGAAAGTTCAGCTTCCCATAACTCAGCCAAAAATCATAGAACCAAAACCATTTGAACAAACTTTAATTATCAACATCCAAAGATAATTAATGTGTGAGATTTAAGAATTTGGCCCAGTGGTTTTTGAGAAGAAGATTTTGGTAGCCACTTAGCTAACATGGGCTGTTATGGCATATGACTAAATTCAGCTTCCCATAACTCAGCCAAAAGTCACTGAACTGAGACCATTTGAACAAACTTTAATTATCAACACCTAAGGATAATTAATGTGTGAGATTTAATAATTTGGCCCAGTGGTTTTTGAGAAGAAGTTATTTGTAGCTGTCAGTATGATACAGGCACTGATGACCCCCGTACAAAAAAGGCCGATGCAGGTGGCGCCACCAATACCTCATTTTCAGATATGACTCATGTGACCAACATTGGCATAAAGTTTGGTGATGATAGCTCAAGCCATTTCTGAGATTGTAATTTTAGTATGCTTTTTAGGACAGATGACTAAGTTCAACTTCCTGTAACTTGACCAGAAATCACCAAACTTAAACCATTTGAACAAACTTGAGAGAGATTGTTTCAGGAATCATTTCTGTAAAATATTGGACAATTTTGCTGAACAGATTCGGAGAAGATTTTTTAAGCTTTTTTAGCTTTTTCCCTATAAAATCTAAGAAAATGCAGTTAGCCAAAAAATTTGCAAAATCCGATAGAGTTTTTTAGATGACTAATTTTATGCATAAAATTTTGTGATGCTAATTCTTGCCGTTTGCAAGATAGTATGGGTTAAAGTACAGACGCCGGACGCCGGACGCCAGACGCCAGCACACCATAGCATAAGCTCACAGGTTCGCCAAATAATCCGGAGGAAAATGTAGGGTGGCCGACGAACTGTTGGCCGCAATTTGCGTGAATTTCGAATCAGCCACTGGGGCATGAAGCTCAGAGCGGCGACCGGCAGACGCAAGAGCTAGGAAGAAAACCGTTTTCCGAGACAAATGCAGAAGATGTGCCGAACCCAGGGGCTCATAAGGGGGTTCTCGGAGGTGACGTAAGACAATGTCCAGGCGCCAGGAAGGCGCAACATAGTGAGGATGAGACACACGGGCATGAACCCCCTTGAGAAAATCTGTCACCAACGGATGATGAAGGGCACGATCGTTACCTAGCGGATGGAGCACGGACAGCAGGGTGGCACGATAGCCACGCAGAGACGGATAGGATAAATGTTTATCCTGCAGTAAAAACACAAAAAAATCCAAAACCGCCGCAAGCGACGGAGCTAAAGGAGAGATTCCACTGGTAGACGCCCAACCGGTGAAGAGACGCCACCGGGAGTCATAGATGCAGTCCAAAGAACAGCGACGGGGAGCCGAGGCAAGGAGAGCAGCAGGACTTGAAATGCCCTGATCCTTGAGGTGTCTGATGAAAGAACGCATGGGCACAGAGGGCACGACCTAAATGGGCACTTGCTCGTGGGAACAATTGGAGATCGATCCGGAGCAGTAGATGAAGCGTACGGCGGGAGAGAAGCGAGCGCCACAGAGGAAACCAGGGGGAAACCGGGGAGACGGTCGCGAGGGTGACGTAGACACGTCGCGGTAGGTTCGAGAACTGGGGGGGAAGGAAAATCGAATAGATCGAATTCCAGACGCCCCAGACAAGTGAAAAAACTCCGCACTACCAGGAGCGGAAAGAGCACCGGCGGAGGAAGAGACGCAGGGCGACGGGAAAGGGTGTCGGAAAGAATGTTCGACACGCCCGGAAGATGAGACGCACAAATCGAGGCCCAGAGAGAAATGCACAGATCCAACAAGAGGTAGGTCTCCTGCATCAGAGAGGGAGACCGAGTACCGCCCTGCCTGCTGATATAAGCCACGACCGTGTTGTCGGTCTGGACGAGAATGTGACGGCCGAGCAACCGGGGAGAACAGCGGGAGATCGTGCGACGGACTGCACAAAGTTCTAGGACATTGATATGCAAGAGACGTTCCGACGGGGACCAGACCCCCATATGACGAAGATCGGCCATATGGGCACCCCAACCGAGGAGAGACGCGTCGGTATACATGGTACCATCGATCTCCTGAGAAAAAGGAACTCCCTGCTGGAGAAAGGGAAGGTCCAGCCAGGGACGAAGGGACCTCCATGTGAGCTGAAACGGGAGGACCGTAGGACGAACTGAGGTTAAACGTCGAAGGCTGTGATGGTGTAGGAGAGACTGAACCGGACGGAGGTATAGCAGACCGAACAGGATAAAAGTGGCAGCCCAGTTGAGAGTGCCGTGCAGAGAAGCTGTGGTCCCAGAATCGACATGGCGCAACGAGAGAAAGGAACGAATCTGCCTGCGGAGTTTGATAGCAAAATCGCGCGGGAGAGACGCAGTGCTGGACGCAAAATCGAGTGTGATACCCAGAAACTGCAGGGACTGGGTGGGAGTGAGAAGGGATTTCTCCGCATTGACAAGAAAGCCAAGGTTCTGAAGTAAATTGAGAACCAGGGAGCGATGAGTCAGTAATAGAGAGCGATCGGCCGCATGGACAAGCCAATCATCCAGATAAGGGAGCACAGAAATGCCCTGTGAGCGGAGGTAACGCGTGACCGTGTGAACGAGCATGGTAAAAATCCAGGGGGCCACATTGATCCCGAACGGGAGGGCCCGGATTTGAAAAACGCAGTTCTGATATGCGAACCAAAGAAACCGTTGAGATGAAGGATGGATTGGAACGTGAAAATAGGCATCCCTAAGGTCTATTTTGAACGCCCAATCCATCCGACGGGCTATGCGGAGAACCGCATGAATATTGAACATCCGAACTGGCGGTGGGGCGATGAACGAATTTAGGCGCTTTAGATCGATGATGGGGCGCCACCGCCCGTGCGGCTTGGGAACAAGAAAGAGGCGAGAGGAAAACCCAATGGTGGACGGGGAAACCTCGAAAATCGCCCTCTTGTCGAGCATAGATTGAATAGCCTCCTCCAAAGCGAGGCGTTTGACAGGATCGGACGGAGGCGGAATGTAGAACGGGTGCAGGGTGACGGGAGGAGCGTGCAAAAACGTAAGACAGAAACCGAATTTATGGTGCTGAGAACTAGCCGATGTGACGTGATGCCCGCCCAAGCGGGAAAATGGGCGCTGAGACCAGACATGGGGTAATAGTAATAGATAATAGTAATAGGCTGTAATTCAATTACTTTTCATCAGTAATAGGTAATAATAGATAATAGGCAGTCCAAAAATGTTGAATAATAGTAATAGTAATAGTAATAGGCAGATGAGTAATAGATCAATAGCTATTACTTTAACTATTACCAGTCTGGGGGTAATAAAGAGTTTGTGGGTCTGAGTGCAAGTCAGCAGGAACACTGATGAGGGCCCCAGCTGAGGTGAACCTGCATGCTTTCATGCTCATTAACAGGTGACACAGGCTTATCCTAGGCCATGACTTCTCACTAACAACAATAGCACAGGATGACTGCATTGTTGGTACATCAATGTAGGCGTTTCCATGAATACTGAATAGCATGAAAAGCTCTTTACAATCAAAGCACAGTACAACCATGCCCTTTGATGTTTGTGTATAAGCAACTGATAACTGGGGCAGAACCATGTCAGGCAGATTACCAAAGGTTAAGTCATACCAGGTGAATGTTTCCCAACTAAAAATGTGACTAAAACTGTACCTTTTTAAACACAAATCTGTGACTATTTCCTTTCCAATCTTGTGGCTTTCTTCTGTGACTTTATTTCCTACCCAGAATTGTGACTTTTATTTCCTGTGTGCGACATATTTCTTGCAAATCATATTGTCACCAGTCAGAAAGGAACACTCCATGAAAACCTTGTTTGCCTTATGTTATAAACATGACTCACCTCCCAGATGAAACTGGATGACAATAGTGTGGAAGTACATTTGATTTCAGGCAGAAAATGAAATGTACATGTAATCTGAGTTAGTGTTTCTTTCAAAGTAAACTATGCAACTGCATTCAGTTGCAATTTGAATTTTGTTAAATTACAAAGGATTTCAGTTATGTGAAACAGGTAAATAATAATAGTAACATTTTCAGATACCCACCCTGATACAATGAAGGCAACCATACTCTTATGATGAGGACAAAGTTTGCACATCGCCAAGGCTCACTGATTATTGCAGCATCTTAATAAACTAGGTATCTATGAGAAGGCAAAAGAGAAACCACCTGAAAGAACCCTCAAGCCCTTATCTTGCCTCTCTTGACCACTTCAGCCCCTGTCGAATGCATCTTTAGGACTGCAGGAATAATCTTCAGACCAGATCGTTGCTGGGTGTAGGACATTCCCCCCCCCCCCCCCCGCTTTTGGATTACTCAATTAAAAATAACTCAAAATTAAAATTTACTATATATTTTATATTTTTGGTTAAATATACAAAAACAATATCAGTGTATACCTTACACTAGTAAGGTTATGAAAAAAAAAATAATCAGTCAAATGAAAATGCAAATAATCAGTATTTGATGAATAATCATTCATGATAATAAAGATGTATATATTGTTGATGTTTATATTGTTGATAATCAATTGACAAAAGTGACTCTTTAATTATCTATATATACAATATTCTTACCACTGCACAGTTACTCTTGCACTGTAACAGGTTTCACTTTAAAGAAAATTAAATGTAGCCATACATTTAAAAAAATAATATAAAATTTAAAATAAAGCTTGCAAAATTTGGGAAGGGGGGGGGGGGGCTCTTGTCTGTACCACACTGTTCCCACCTGGGGGATTCAACAGCTTATGTTCACTGATCAGGTGCAATGGACACTTCATTTAGTTATGAACTATTCATGCACCATTTCTTGTTTATTTAGTGGTTGGTAACATATTTTAGTGTGGCATAACGAGCGATCAGCATAGGATTCTTCAAGATTAAATGTTTTTACTTATTTTTATTAAACCAGTAATAGTTAATAGTAATAGGCAAACACCCAAAGTAATAGTAATAGGCCCTATTATTGAAATCAGTAATAGGCCCCATGTCTGGCTGAGACGAGCGCCGAGCGGATCGAACGAGTCATTTCTTGGTTGAACCCCGCTTGGCGGAACGACCACAAAATGGCTGGGAACGGCTGGTACGGCCGGAAGGACGGGAAGACTGAGCAGGAGCGCAACAAGCCGAAGAGTGAGCCGCACTAGAAGGGCGAGACCGCGGGACGCGGAAGGACGGCCTTGGCGCATGAGAGCCCGAGCGGAGGTGGGCCTGACGATCTGAGCGCTCCAAGGCGCAGTCAAAAAGAGGCCCCAGATGGCCGCAAAACAGAAAGGAGCTGGTGAAAGGTTGAGAGTAAAGCTCAGTCAACTCCACTTGTGTAAGTTCCGGTTTCAAGTGTTTTAAAGATTGAAGGCAAGCCAAGCGGCGCAACAAAATACAATTTTCAACAAGCTGCCAGACAACCTGTTGCAGCTCAGCACAGGTATGGGCAGAAGCTGCCATATGTCATTAAGCGTGGGCCAGTCAGGAGAGATGGCGAGCAGGCTAGTAATGGCCTGCAAGTCGTTTACCATCCCAGCCGCCCGAGCCCCTCCAAATCCGACAGTTGATGATCAGAGAACGGGGCTGAGGAAGGAAACAAGGATTTACCGTCCGCGAACGGCTGTTCAAGGCCGGACTCAAGACGCATCGGCGCCTATGGAATATCCAGATGATTGGGAAAGGGGATCAGACGATCAAAGCAGGTAGCGCGGTACCCGCAGGAATTCCACAGGGTACCGGGGGACCAGGGTTTATCAGAACCCGGGGGTAACGGGTCCCCAGTATTGGTAGATCGTGACCCCGAAACCACAGCATAGTGCGTAGTAACAGATCAACTGTGTGATCAGTGAACTCCATACACATGGCGGGTGTGGAGGAAGGCGATTGAAGGGCGGCCAGATTCAAATAAGAACCGGCCGCCGACGCCGTGGAAGTCCGAGGCTGTAAACGAGAGATCAGGTTGAGTGGAGGTAGCAACGAGGTCCACTAGCGCAGATTTGCGCGTACGCCAAGCCTGGCATTGCAGGGCAATCTCTGACCACTGATCTTGTGCCAGGGTGGGATCGGCAGTGTGAGAGGACAGGGACGCTGGAGAACCCCGGGAAGGGGGATCCGGGGAAACTTGTGGAGCCGGAACGACCGTAGGCTGAAAAAAAAGAAGCCGAGGGCCGGTCAGCAGCAGGAACCACCCAGGAAGACACAGGAACCGGAGCCGCAGTTGGCACAGCAGAGGGGGACTGAAAGAAAGAGCCGGCCGGCCGGAGAACGCAGAACGGACCACCGGTGCAGCCGGAGTCACCGGAAGTGAGGGCTGCTGAAAGGAAAGGGATGCAGGAGGGCCAGAATCACTTACCTGCACACCAGGAAGGCCCGGGCGAAAATGCGGGACGGCCCAGGTTGGCACAGGGGAGAAGGAAGGAAGCCGGCGAGGGGCCGGGGATGAAGATAACGGCCTTGGGGAAAGCTCCGGGGAAACAGGCGAGGCTGCCGGACGAACGGACTCGGGTCTAGATGAATCGTCTAGATCTGACATCAGAGACGAGCAAAACCTAGATAATTTATGCAAGATGGAAAAAGCAGACGGGCCTTCGGCAAGGGGAGCCGCATGAACCAGGGAAGACTTCCGCTTCATCCAGGGTAGGCTCCCCCCCCCCCCCCCCCCCCCCCCCCCCCCGGAGGCAACCACGGGACCAGATAAAGGAAGCGTGGAAGGGGAACCCCCAACTACCGGGGAATGGGACCAATCTTGAAACAATGCCCACTTGTCAGAAGACCATGTCTGACAGTAGAAAGAGAGATCCACCGGACCCCGGCAGGAGTCATTGTTCAAACGACAGGTGAAACAAGTGGGGTGAGAATCCCAAGCAGGGATTAAGGAACCACAAGAAACACAATAAGTGGGGTTCTCCATGGCGGGAAGGGAAAAAGAAACACAACTTACAGTTCCATTGGCAAACCCGACTGTACAAACCAAAACAGTGGACGAATCGCGCAGAGCGTGATCACACGTCCATCATGGCTGACGCCAGAAGAAAAATGTGATTACAGGAAACAAAAGTGTGACCTAGATACACAGGAACGAGGTGGGATGGGCGATAATGGGCACAATACGGGAAAATTTTAGGTTGGCTTACTCGGGCGAATAAACTTTAACAGAGAAAATTCTCATTAATACAGAAACAGCTCACAATTATGTTTACGTAATAAAACCATCAGAATCATTTAGTTTCAAATAAAAACATCTGACATATTCCCATCCAACCCATATTGGTTGTTGCTAAACAGCCTGTACTGGCAACTGAAAAATCTAAATAAGCTCTTTTTGGATATGATAGAGTCAGAACAAACCAAATCAAAGACTATCAACTGTTACCAGACCATCATTTCATGAAAAAGCTCATTTACAGAAAAAAAAATTAGAATAAAGAAAAACACCTCTTAAATATCTCTCCCCCTACACCAAACTGGACAGATTCCAAGGGTTAATCATATGAAACTGTATGTTATCTTACATTATAGGGCAAAGGTCAAGCTAATCTGACGTGACAGGACAAGCCAAGGACAAATTTTAACAGATGCCAGGTGAACTGAGCTGCACTTTATCAGAATTGTCACTAATACTTAAGACTTCTGGGATGAGCTTAAACTAGAACTGTTTTGTCGAGATATCTGGAATGTAAGAAATTTGAGCTTTCACATAAATAGCTAAATATAAAACTTTGAAAACTTAAATGGGCAGTCCCATACACTTTCATAACACCGTAAACACATTCAGGTATTGGGAAGGGAAGAATGATATATATGACAAAAATGTGAGTAAAGAGGAGGCACACAGGCCAATCCTGTTTACTGAATATTTCTCCACTGTCCTTACCTCTTTCTCTTTCTCTCTCCCTTTCTCTCTCTCTTGGTCGTTCTCTGTCTTTCTCCTTCCGTCTGTCCCTTCCTTTGTGCTTATGTTTGTGTTTTTTACTGTTGGCTTGTGGTGGTTTTATATCAAGGGCATCATCATCATCCCTAAAAGGTAAAATGATAGAAAAAAAAAGTTGCATGAAACCAGGTTCTCACAATAGACCAGTGAAATATTGTACATTGCAACTAACAAAATAATGCTCCCAGATATTTCTTTGTTCAATTCATTAGTAAGACTGGTAAAAAGAACTGACCAGTCCAATAAAATGGATCTCACTTGTACTAAAGCACTGGGCAAAGAGACACTTAATACTGGTTGGATCAATTTCATACATTTTTTTCTTTTTCTACAGACTTGACTAAAACATCAATTTGAGGATCTGAAGATTATTTATGAGAAATACTCATCATAATAGCATGCCATGGGGATAATTACTATCTCCACCACAGATCTTAACAATTGTTCATGGGAAAACACAACAACTGCACTAACCACCAACCTTTAAAATACTGAAAAGAATTACTAAATGTGAATCTTACCGATCCTGTGGACTTTTTGTGCTCGAGTGTGGCCTCTCGTCCTCCTCTTCTTCCTCATGTTCTGACTCCATACTGTCTCCATGGTGATGGGATTTACCATGATGATGTCTGGCGTATTCATGATCAGGACTTGCTTCAAGTTCACCTTGTTCTGGACTGCTGTCAGTAGACATGACCTGTAATGCACAGACATACCGAAGCTGGATAAGGGATGCAGACTTATGACTGATTGTGTTTGGCCTTTTGTGTGCAATGGTATCAAAATTTAGATTTTTACAGATTTGAACACATCTGCATTTGATAGATGATGTACTTGTTTTGAGTACATCTGATCCTGAGTGTTGTGTGCCTGTCCTCCTGAGCTGGTGTGATTGTTTCAGCCAGCAGTGTGCATGCGTTACATCATCACTGCTAACTTCCTGGGCCATGCAGCTGAAATGAAATGCATGCACCTCAGGGCTGAAACAATCCAGTGTGTAATAACCCCGGGGCTGAAACAATCAAGTGGGTGACAACCCCATGAGTAACAAGTGGTCTGGTTACAAGGACATTCACAGCAGTGATGATGTAACACATGCCAATGCAGCCTGAGACAATCACACTGGCTCACTATGACAGGCACCCACAACTTGGTCCAGTCAAATCTTCAATGGACATAGATGCAGGGCTGGCCGGTAAATGACAGACCAGTAAATGCCACTGGCAATTTACGGTAAATGCCAACATTGACAATATTCCCTCTGGCAAATATAAAATAAATTCTCTTTGCTTTATTACTATCACAATGATTTACAAACTACAAAGACCAATAAATGATAAGCATTGCTCAATACAGTTAAAATCGGATTTATATGCAACAGCAGACTTAGAAGACTACAACAGTACATTGCAAAATTATAGTAATACTATATCGTTGTGTGTTAAAAGTTTTGAATAAAGGTAAACAAAAAATCAAATTGAGGAACAATATATTTCCAAGGGGCTCATGTTAATTTGAATGAATATATTACTGTACCTGAAATAATATACTGGTAGTTTTATCTGTATCTATTGATCCTGGAAGGTTCCTCACAGCTTAGAAATAACGGGGAGGCAGTGTGCATGAGTAATTATTTTGACTCAGTCATGATAGGTTATTAGTGGTGCATCAAACTGTTCATGTCTCAGTGATGACATTTTTTTCTTGTAGTTGGTTTCAGTGTATACTAGTTTATGGAATAGCAGAATGTTTATCATAATCTGTTTCAGTATTGGTTTTATGTACTTTAATTATTGCCTTTGACATAGTCTAAGTTGGTATTTGAATTAAAGAATATAGATTTTTCCTCAGATATTGCTGCCAGACCATTTATAATTTTGATAAGAAGACTAATCATTAGTCTCTTCTCCAGTTGGTGGTAGGGTTTGCCACTCCCAATTCTTGTCACCATTTAGTAACAGTACTGTAACACTATTGCTTTTTTAATAGTCATTGCAAACAAACAAGGCAATTATCCTGATTATATTGGGTCTGATCATTGCATGCTGTATCTTTAACAGCAGGAGATTAATGCTTAGGAGAGAACTTCTGTGCTTCTGCTGATCTATGACCATCATTAAAGACCAGATAGGTCTAGGTAGTTTAGTGGGCAATCTCCTGGCTGAAACCAGTACTGTCCAGTGAAGTACTCTTCTGTAATAAGGACCACTGGTCACCACTTACATAAACAACAGCTGGTCCAGGTTTGCCCTAACAATAGGTGCATTCATGGCAGTCTATGAATTAGTAGGAAATAAACTGACCTGACAAAAATGCCCTAAAGGAAACTACCTTGGGAAAAAACACACCCCCCCCCCACAATTTTTTTTTCATCTAATATTTACTTCAACAGTGCTAGAAATTCAACCTTAAAAGAAGAATCTAGTAATGGAAATTAAAGTATAATACAGAGAAAGAAATTTTAATATGACATGGTGTGATAAAATTCAATTTGTCAGTATTTACCAACAAATGCCAATATTTGCCAGTAAAAAGTGGCATTTCTTGGGATTTACCACTGACATGGACTTTATTAACAGCATGTTATAATGTGGCATAATTATGTATCCATTCCATCGAAACCCCATTGCATATATATGAAGCTTCAATAAACTTGAGAATGCAAATCCTGTACTGGACAAAAATTCTTATAAAATCAAATATTGTGTGTATGACAAGGAGACTTACCCATTTGGCATCAGAAAGAGCCAATGTATTTCACTGACCAAGAAATTTTGCTAAAATTCATGCTTTAATACCAAACAGTACACATTTCAAAAGTTTAGCTTCCCTGAGCCTGTCAGTTGTTCCAGAAGTTGGAACAAGCATGCACAGTAGCACTGCCACTTTTAAAGTTTCCAGTGATCTTGTGACATGTTTCATAAGAGGGGCTGTGTCAACAATCATTATTAGTCCACAAATTTTGTTACATCTTTTAACAAATAAATGTAAAGATATCATGGTACCCCTTTACAAAACCCTAGAGAGGCCCATAATTGAATATGGAAACCCTGTTTGGAGCCCTAACCTAAGGAAATATATAGATAATATAGGAGTGCAGAGAAGATTCACAAAAAAGATTATTGGCACAAAAAACATGAAATATCAAGAACATCTGATGTATCATAAGCTTCCTAGTTTAGAGTACAGTAGATTGAGAGGAGATCTGATTGAGGTTTACAAAATAATTACAAAATAACCTTAAATGCTGAATCATTAAATGCTTTTAAAAATTAGACTGGATAAGATTTTCCAAAATCATATGGGAGCGTACATAGAATCTGGTCTGCACCTCAGAGTGTATATAGAATCTGGTCTGCACCTCGGACAGCCTACATACTAAAGAGGGCTATCATTTAAAGGGGATACAGTAAAACTGGGGTGTAGTTTTTTTGTTTCAATTTTTCGTTCCTTTTGATGGCTATTTGTGCATGTTTGAAATGGGATTAGAATTTATATTATTTTCCAATTTAACATTTACAGAAATATATAAGGGCTACCATACCACAAAAATAAATACAAGTTACAGATTGTATTTTTGTTGAAAAAAACTTTAGCCAATTATTTTCCGTTTCAAAAACAAGGCTTTTCCGTTTCATTTATCACCAAATTCCGTTTCAATTCCGTTTCGTATTCCTTGGAGCCAGATCCATTATTTTTGCTGACAAGATAGTTTATTTCACTGTTTTTAAATCATATAAAAAGAATGTACATTTTTACACTACTGTGTACAGATCTAATGGAATGGGAAAAACTGTGTGTATGTAAAATTTCATTCATTGCTAAAAATTCAGTTCAAGCCAAATGCAGATTTTATTACCAGTACCTTAGCTGAGACTGTAACAGGAACAATTATTGTATAGTCTGATCATTCATTATTCTTATTAAAAATAAAGAAGGAAAACACAGTTCATTTATAATCTTTTAATGTGACAACTGACATGTTACATTGTGACAAGAATGAGATATTCAAGTTAGGCCCTACTGTTAAGTGTATTCAGAACTGCTCATTCTAATTTAGTTTTCCAATTCTGACCCTCTGAATTTACAGGTAACATTTAAACAAGGGACCCATGGGTCACAGCGCTCAGCTGATCAATATTGGACTATAAATGTATCACCATTGTGATACTATATTGAGTAGGTAAATCATAAAGCTTAGAATATCATGGTCATGTTGGGCTTTTATAAAGGAATATAATGTAATATGTGAGTAAATGATATATGAAATAACCTGACAGATGGATTAATATGGAGTAAAATATAGTGGTTTATTTTTTATTTATTTGGGAGGGGTCGAAAAAAGCAATTTATTTGAGCAAATATGAATGCAATGACAGTATGCTAAGCAGTGGTATAATGATGATAAGGCTATTTGTTGAAGGATCTATAGTGTATGGAAACCTGCAAGAGTTCAATTTGATAGATACAAGGTTATGATTAACTATGCTGATGAGGGGATTTATGAATTTGTGACTGTATAACATAATATCTTGACAAGATCAGTCTTGACAAGGTGCATTATTTTGATGCCCCTCACGTCTACATATTACACAATATTGACATAATTTCTGGCATGTACATAGGTACCTATGGACAAATGGTCAACAGTACTGAACCACCTGGAGGTTAAAAACCTAAAAAATATGATGAAATGTAGATAATGTTTGAGAGGAAGAGGTAATCTGGGCCATGGTTGGTTTATATGATTGAAGAAAATGTTGCAAATAATATTTGAGACCTGACCATGCCTTTCCATTGGTTACCTTTTTGATAAGCTGTTGACAGTTCAACAGTTTACACATTTGTCTGATGAGATCCAATTTATTTGGTAAACCTTTTTTTATCAATTTTATGATATGTATACAGTTGCCATAACGTCCCCATTCCACAGGTGCAATGACTTGATGGGGGTGGGGTGGGGGGGGGGGGGGTGTGTTGTGTTATATGATCAGAGTTACAATGCCTCTGTCTCTCTGTAGATATTTTCTTTAATTATTAAATTTTATGCTATAGCCATAGAACTATTATAAAGCCTCAGTGGGATGAAGAAGGGGATGGTGAGAGTTACAACACCCTTGCATATACATACAAGATATGAAATTTAATTCAACAGTGCTTATAAAAAAAAAGTTTATTCATGAACATTAAATATTTAAAACAGACATAAAGATGGAGAAACAAAGCAAATAATTTTTTTTCCCCATTCTACTGAGCCTAGAAAAAAATTAACAATATTTGCATTTATTCCTTTTTTTCATTACATAATTTTAATCCAAGTTTCCGAATGTTACTATAAATTTACAGTATAACATACATAAGATTGTGAATATTTCAGTTGATTCACATTTCTAAATTGCATCAACATTTATAGCTAATGTATCTAGTTTATAGTACCTGTCAACAGAATGGGATGGAGGGAGAAAGGGAGGCAATTAGGGGGAGAGAGAGAGAGAGAGAGAAAGAGAGAAAGAAAGATGGAGAAAGAAAGAGAAAAAGCAGAGGAGAGAGAGAGAGAGAAAGAGAGACCTAGACTGCCAGAGAGAGAGAGAGAGAAAGAGAGGCTCTCTGGTATTTACTGCCTGACCCATCCTGACCCAGACACTCACAGTGGCAGTAGGTCAGACCTAAAGGTGTTATGTAACTGCCCAGTACACTGCATTTATACTGATCTGATGTAAACAATGAAGACAAGGACCTGGAAACTTGAATAAAATCTGCAGTTTTTGATCAATTGGTTTCAAATTTCAGATTTTAACAGATGAAATGTTAATGTGTACATGCTATGAAAATTAAATCCACAGCACTAACAGGAAAAATTTGAACATTTATATTTTTTTTAAATGGTATCAGGAAAAAAAGAAAAGTATTCTCAGCTATAAAACTGATACATGTGTTAAAATTAATCCAAGGATCAAAACACCCAATATATCATACCAGGAGCAATCTGGAGTTGGGAATGTTTAATTTTATGAACTGAAATAAAGGACCAGCAATATAAATTTTGATTATTTAGCTAGTATCATGTAACAACTGATACAACCATGAGTTATAAGTCAAACAAATTAAAATCTTTAATGAGCACTTGTCTGAGTAATATTTTAAATTTTTGACACATTTATTTATTATTTTAATTTTGTAATAAATATAAACCAACAAGTTAAACACCTGGAAAAGACCTGGAAATTTAGATTAATTTAATATAATCAACTGCATCCTTGTCTATCATTATCTTGCTTCATATAATCCCTAATAGTAAACAACAATTTATTTTAATTATTTATTTTTCATTTTTATGGTTGAAACAAAAAATACCCAATGGTGACTGCATGGTGTCATTTGAAATACAATTTTGGCCATCCATGGAAGATCCATAAATGATCAGTAATTGCAAGGTACTCCCCTGTAACTCATTAACTATAAATTCCTTTTCCATTTATTTTTTTAAAGTTCTTATCATAAACCAATAATTAAAAAAAAGTTTATTGTTATGTTTATGGCCTAAACAAATACTAGTGGAGGGGGTTGGACAGTTAGATCCAGTTGAAGCCACCCAAGAGCAGGCTGGCTGCAGAGTGCCTCGCTTCAAGCATGCATAATTGGCCTGAAAGGTCAATGTGGGGACATAAAAGAGGGGCTTCAGTACAGCCAAGGTGTGATATGGTCTCATAAAAACTTTCATAAAAGCTAGTTTTTGACCAATTCCTTTTATAACTTCAGAATTTAGAAGCTAAAATCCTTACGTGTGTAAGATATGAAAATTAAATCAACAGTGCTTACAGGAAAAAAACATGCCATGGCCAAAGTTGGGCAAAATTTAAGGTACTGATTTTATATTTATGCTAATAACTTATAAAATTTTAAAAATTCAGAACTAATTTTGGGAATACAATTGAATCTTGATTAAATAATGTTATATCCCTGGCAAAAAATGTCTACCTTCAGCAATTTTCATGTTAAGAGAGTAAATATATTTTTTGATTTTTTACAAAGTGCATTATGTTTGGGCCTAGAACTTAAAACAATTACACAATACTGACATCATTTCTGGCATATGCATAGTGAATGTATAGAAAAATAGGTATATTATATATGATCAAAGTCAGATCAGTGGTTTTGATATTAGGCAATCTTAAAGTGTAACAATGGGGTTTTAATGAAAAAATGAAGTTTTTTCTTAATATCTCGAGGGAATGCAGTCCTAGTGACCAAACTTTAAGTATGGTAGAGGATTTGGGGGACATCTAACTGTATGCAAAATTTAAGGAACTTAGAGCTGAAGCTGGGGAGCTGAGCTCTAGTAAACTGCATAACACTAGCTTGATGTAAACAATATGTGACATGGTGCTTGAAAACTTGAATAAAATCTACAGTTTTTGATCAACTGGTTTCAAATTTTTTGTTTTAACAGTTGAAATGGAAACAAAAACATGCTTTGAAAATTAAATCCACAGCAGTTACAGGAAAAAAACGTGCCATGGTCAAATTTGGGCAAAATTTAAGGTACCCATTTTTTATATTTTTGCCAATATTTAAAAAAATTTAACAGATTTTGATCTAATTTTTGGTATACAATTAAATTTTGATTATTTAAAGTAGTACTGAAAAAAAATTCCTACCTTTAACACTTTTGATCTTAAGTGACAAAATATCTTTCCTCATTTTTTTACAGTCCATTATGTTTGGGCCCATAACTTTTTTAAATTAAATAATACTGACTTAATTTCTGGCATGTACATAGGTACTGTATAGAGGAATATTTATGGTAAAAATGAAGAAAACCAGATGAGTGGTTTTGATATTAGGCAGTTCTGAAGAGTGAAAATAGATTTCTAATAAAAAATTGAGTTTTTTCCTTAATATCTCAAAGGAACGAAGTCATATTGACCCAATTTTTGGCATGGTACGAGATTTTGGGGACATCTAACTGTATGCCGAATTTCAGATCCGTAGGTCCAATGGTGTCGAAACGTGCCAGTCTTAGGGACGGACATCCAGACGGACGGACGGACTGACAGACGGACGACGGACAATGGACCACGACTATAGCTCAGATGACTTATAGTCAGCTGAGCTAAAAATTAATTATTACAACAGTAATTATTACGTTTCGGTGTTAAACGTGTTCCATGAATCAGCTAGTAGTCAAGCCAAGGATAATAAATGACATGCTGTCAACAAGAGCTGATAAGAGGCTGGAGTGCTAAGCTGTACACTTGTACAGGGTAGAACTCTCAGCACTGGCCAGTTCTTCATGAAATTTGTGGTGGCACGTCTTGTAACAAGTTGTGTGTAAAGTTAAATAAAATTACCATAGAAAAAATAAAACAACATAATATTTACTCTCATAATTTCAGGCTTCTATCTATCTTTATTTGACATTTGCGTTTACACCGTTCCCAATCTAAATCATATAACTTCACGATCAACGATCTCATCAACTGTTTATAACTGTCAAAGTATATTAACTTACATGAACACGACATCTTTCTGTCGAATCAAGTTATATATAATCAAGTTATATAAAATCTAATATTTTGTCTTATATCTTTTAGAAATGTTGGTAATTTTTCTACAAAGCTATACTAGACTTTGATAGAAAACAGCTGCCATATTTGGTTTAATTTTGGCAGAGTCACAGTGTACCACACAAATCGCAGAATACAGCATAATATTGGCCCCTTTTATAAACTAACAAGTTAGTTCTCAATATTACGCAACTATTGATGTAGACAAACCAGTTACCTGGAGAAGTGCATCAAAGGAGATAACACTGCCACTCAGAAGCCCACCCCGTCTCTCTTTCTGTCTCTATATATTTCAATTTATATCAAATTGTAAAATTTCTTTAATGTATACATTTATTTTTTGATAATTTGACTGATCTATCTCTCTTTCTAAATCGTTAAAAAACCATATCTTCAACATTTATGTATTTACACAAATTTAAAGTATTGAAAATCTTAACCTAAAATAAGAATAAAAAAAAATTATGTTCATTCCTGTGAGTAACTGGAACTAAAATTATAAGGATTAATAAATTAATAAGAGCATCATAACCTATCAGTATCAAGAGGAAATAATTTATTTCCAATCAACCAGTTGTTGGTTCACAGTTACTGTAGAGTATGATGTACTCATTAGGGTCCTGCGCGGGCCAAAAAATTGAAGCAGCACCGGCCCTGCAACATGTCCTGTCAGCCCGCAGCTGACCCACATTCAAAGAAAAAACTTCCAACCCCGCCCTGCAGTTTCTATGATTCTTTCAGCCCGCACCCACCCCACATGTTTCAAGCTTCTGGCCTGCAGTCAAATGGGCAAAAATGATAAAAAAAGTGTAAGGATCCAAAAAGTTTACATATAAAGATTATTTTACAGCACAAATATTTGCCATGCTTATCATTTATATATATGAAATGTTTTGGAATGATAAAATTAATTTTAATAGGTTTTAGCAATCATTCAAACCATAATTCATAAACTATTTTAAAAGACATGTTTGATTGCTTAAATGGATTTAATCTAGATACATAATAATTTAACACACCTTATAGTAGTCATCACCAAATCATGCAGTGTCCAAACAGGGATTTGACCAGCCAGTGGTCAATGTCAGTAACAATTAGACAGCACATGGACTACAATTAAACAAGGAGCCCACCTTAGGCTTTGTGTAGTTCTAGGTCAATGAGTTCCCTACAGAGCAAGATGTAGCCAAACACAGTTTATTATTATAAGATCAAAGGTAATCAAGCCCTTGCTTCACAGACAGAGTATTAGAACAAGAGGCCAGCAACTGAATATGTTAGGCAACTTAAAGGCTAATTAGTGAGCCCAGGAAACCCAAATGAGAGGGTACATGACTACATCATATCTGAACAACAATAGAACATGGGTAACCACAAGGTAATAGGTGTTACAGCTCAAACACACACACATACACATGGGGCCATTGGTGATGAGCACAGACTTGATTTTGTTAGCCATCGGTAATGTTTGCACCCAACTTTCAAACACATTATCCACATAAAATATTTTGTTATTTGTGATGTTTACATCTTTTTGTGATGGCATCTCAAGATAGAGGGGTCAGACAGGGGATTTAACAAGTTTGTGATGTTTCCATCTATTTGTGATAGCATCTCAGGACAGAGGAGTCAGACAGGGGGAACTAACAAGTTTGTGATGTTTATATCCATTTGTGATGGCATCTCAGGATAGAGGGGTGAAACAAGGGAGGCTAACAAGTTTGTGATGTTTCCATCCATATGTGATGGCATCTCACGACAGAGGGGTCATACAGGGGGAGCTAACAAGTTTGTGATGTTTACATCCATTTGTGATGGCATTTCATGACAGAGGGGTCAGACAGGGGGAGGTAACATGTTTGTGATGTTTCCATCCATTTGTGATAGTATCCTGTGATAGTAGGATGTATATTATGTATATTATACATATATACATTGATAGAACTGTAGAATTAGGAGCCACTATAGAACGCGGGCTTCCCTTCTTTTGAGGAACATATAAATAAAATTGTCTCCTCTCATTCCCTATTTTAACTCCTACTTTTCCCTGTAGATGTCCCTACACTTAACTCTTCTATCATAAACAACTACTAAGCATGAGAAGTCGCCTGAACCGGGAATCGAACCTACGATCTCTAGACTAGGAGCCCTACACGCTACTAAGTGAGCCGTGAAGACGAGATACCAGCAGAAGCAAGTTTTGTTCATTTATATCTGCGATTGAAGAGGCATCTGTCGCGAAAATGGGAAACCATTTACTATTTTAACAGGAAAATTAAGCTTTAAGTGGGGGCTCCGCCCCCACACCCCCGTTCAGACGGGGAGCCCAGGTGACCTGGACCCCTCCTCCTCTAATATAATAAACTCCAGCTATGAGCAAAATTAAATACGGGAATTCTGAGAAAAATGATATGTATCGGCCTTTTCCAGGAAACAATTTATTATGCGACACCCGTTGTACCGGAGGCAGGCTGAAGCCCGGTTTCTATAGTTCTGCCCCTGCGAGGTATAGAAAAGACACTTAAACCTATAGCCTTAAGGATCCCTGGAAACAAGATCTAAGTCACTCAGAAATATGTAATACAAAATACCCAGAGGGTCAAAGGCTTCTAGCCTAGAGCCATATCGTACTACTACTACAATTCTTATGGGCTTCCCCGATCTTGATTTGTTTCTGAATGTACGTGTATTATCGCTCACCGGGAATGTGCTCTCTCACAAAAGATTTGGAAATGATCAATGAATCAAGTTGTTTGGTGATAGGTTTTTATGGAGATAGCAAACAGTCGATTATATAAACCCCTTTCGTCAGGTCTTACCTTTTCGATCAAACTTTTCTCTAAACAGTATCAACGCGTCGTTGTGGCTTCGTTTTCACGCATGAAGGGTCAAGGCCGGTGTAGAGGGATATTATATGCTACCGGCAATATTGACCTTGGAATATTCCTGGAGGGTCGGAAGAAATTAGCACAGCAGCCGAGAACGATTGGGATTTGTTATAAGGGATCCTGAGGTTGAACTTTTAATGAGGTGACTTGTCTATCAGTCTTGATCGACAATAAATTATTTTTATAGCTCATGACCAAAAAAAGAAAACCTAAAAGGCACTTAACACATATTATTAGATAGACCCAGGGTCTAATTTTAAGAAAAAAAAAATTGGGTTCAGTAACTGCCCCCCCCCCCTCCCCCCCCGTTCAGCCCCGTATAATGCAGCGAAACCAAATCAAGTAAGCGGCATATATATATTTATATATAACGACGTAAGTAGTCTATTGTCGGTTGTAGGACAAGGGCCCTGGCCACTAGCAGACAAAAGCCCACCGGACAAGAGCCCACCCCTAAAAGTGCAGCCTTGGACAAAAGCCCACCCTGGATAAAAATATAAAATTAAATGATTTTTATTATGTTTTTCTACCAGTTTTTTTTAATTACTGTATCCACATTCAAATGTATATAACAAAAATATTAATATAACATATAGCTAGGCTACTAGGCTATATACATTTATATATATCTCAAGGTGTGTTTCCATGTGCGCGTATGTGCGTATGTATGCGTGAAAAAAATAGGTGTGTTTAATTCCATGTGCACGTATATGACTAAATGCGTGAACTGGCAAACGTAGACCTATATATATATATATATATATATATATATATATATATATATATATATATATATATATATATATTTGTACAGCTAGTGGATCGAGCAGGCCTTTCACAAAAACTTGGTGATCGAAGTGACGTAATTTTACCCTGAATTCCTGTGTTCACGCAGACCTTATGTGTGTAGATGTCTCCTGTGGTGATTTTTACGCATATACATATATACGCATATATATACGCGCACATGGAAACGGCCCTTAATTTAATTCTGATATATCAAGCTGCAGACGGATATACAACAAATATATGAAGATACGTGCACATGAACACATAAACATATATAATACATGCTATTAGTGTGAAGGAATGTTATATATACATTTGGAAGTGGATACAGAATTATTTAAAAAAAAAAAAAAAATCATAAAATTATTAATCTTATAATTTAGTCAAGGATGGGCTCTTGTCCTATTCTTCACTTCTAGGGGTGGGCTTTTGTCTGGTGGGCTTTTGTCTTGGTGGGCTTTTGTCTTGGTGGACTTTTGTCTTGGTGGGCTTCTGTCTGTCACCCTCTGTATAGTCAAACCCACGAACTTTATTCGAGCCGTGCATTCAACGTGCCGCTACATCTTGCCTGGTGTATTGATGTTTAATGGATATTTCAATGTGAGTTTTTATGACCTTCCACATTAAATTTAATATTGTCAGTTTTATGTAATCATTCCTCAAATAATCAAACAATAAAAACATTCAAAGCTCCATACATACTCACGCATATATAATCTCTTCGTTAATGGTACATAGCAAAGAAACATCAAGGGGTTTGCACGAAACGATCATGACATAAATGTGTCTAGAAGCTGTAAAGTTAATCCAATTTTACTATTGTTCGGTTGTTGAAATAGTTTCTTGTACCGGTACTTTAATCTCATTGTTTATAATTGCCATGGTCTTTACACAGGTGGTAGACTAATTTTCATATTAAAAGGCAACAGTTAAATTTCATGATTAACCTTTAAGCAGGAAACATGTAAAATGATGCAAAGAAGTCTGAGGTTTTCATATAATCTTCTATTGAATATCTGTTGTTTTTTTTCAGTAGCGACAGAAAAAAATTAATCCAGGACGAAAGGAATGATAAAAGTAAATGAAATTCAGAAAAGCAGTTACTAAGGATGCCTTTTTGGTTTCAAATTCGCGATATTCGCCGACAGTGGCGCCAATTTATCTTTTAGGGTGGGGGGGGGGAGGGGCTAACAGGGACACACACTCTCTCATATATATATATATATATATATATATATGTGTGTGTATTTAGCGTCTGCATGACAAATATATATCTATATTTAATCACATTTCACATATATTACAATTAAGTATAAGATTTTAGAAACTAAGGTATTATGTTTCCAGTAAAATTTTAGTAATTCTAAACCAGGTTAAGATATATTTCATAGTAAACTCCTAAATGGAACCAAAGTCTATAATTTCTATTTATTAATATATTTCATTTGCAATATATAACTATTATTCTCCAAATAGAGGGGGGATGATAACATTGACCATCCCCCTTGCGAAAAAGTGTGCGTGTGTGTGTGTGTGTGTGTGTGTGTGGGGGGGGGTTATATATACATCTCATCACCCACTATATTGACGCCCCTGTTCGCCGAATATGCCCTATCTACACAGGTGACAGACCCCTGTTTAAGAATAGTTTTAATAATTGAAATGGTTACCCTGTATAAATATTTTGGAATAAAATAAATAAACAGTTCTTTAAACTTCAGCCTCGTTCCCTCATTGTAAGTTATCCATAAAGGTAAAGACTGATATTATAATCAGTTGCGTACATTCTTTGTTGTCCGTAAAACAGAGATTTATATTAATCATTTTAAATAATCACATATCAGATCCATAGGATTCTGCGCGCAATTTTTCGCAAGATATTTTCAAGTCAACACAAAGACATATGTGATTTCAAGTATTGTATGTGCCCTTGTAAAACTTTAATCTTGCCAGGCCTCTAAGGTCTTCCGGTTTGCTCCTGATTAGAAGCTACAAGTGCATCAATTTATCTTCATGTAGGGGATGACTTTTGTTCGTGTGACCCATTTTAAATATATAACAGCAAAGTAAATGTATTTGAAAAATAAGGTATTATGTTTTCAGGAAATACTTGTTTAACACCAGCCCATAATGTATATATATATATATATATATATATATATATATATATATATATATATATATATTTTATGGTATTTTTATCAATCCGTTTATGTACTCCTGTACACAAATGGAAATAAAACTGCACATGGGGCGATCAGAGGCGCAAAAAAATTGCATCAGGGTCACAGTTTGCCATCATCAGGGTGTACATTTCGGTCACCCTTTGTGTCCATTAGGATCACACTTTGGGTCCACTAGGATCACCCTTTGTGTCAATTAGGATCACCTTTTGTGTCAATTAGGATCACACTTTGGGTCCACAAGGATCACCCTTTGTGTCAATTAGGATCACCTTTGTGTCAATTAGGATCACCTTTTGTGTCAATTAGGATCACCCTTTGTGTCCACTAGGGTCGCACCTGTGTCGATCAGGTGGGCGTCATAACCAACGCGTCACACGGTAACGGACAAATAGACACAGGGTGGTTATGAAACAATTTTATTCACAACAGACTGTTATTCAATACATAACCAGTATGCCATCTATAAGCGAGGAAACAGACATTTTCAATACAATGCTACTTTTTTTACCTATGGCGAGTAAACAGTGAGTTATATAATACAAAATTAGTTTCAAACTATAAACTAGTAAGTTTAGACATATTAAATACAAATCTATAGTTTTCCAAATGGTAGCGAGTAAACATAGACATGTATGTAATGCAAGGCTAATTTTCAAACTAGAAAACAGCAAATAGTCTGCATACTTAGTCTGCCAGTAAATGAAGATATATTTCACACAAAACTAGTTGTGCAACTATGAGCGACTACGCGAAACTAGTTTCCTTACCTGTAGCAAGGAAAAAGAGACGTGTTTAAGACAAAACTTGTAAATTGAAACTTTTTAATTCAAAACTGCATGGTTTCCCAACTATAAGTCGGTAAATTGAGACGTATTCAACGCAAAACTAAATTTCAAACTATAAGCGAATGAACAGAACCGTATGTTATACAAAATAGTTTTAACCTCATGCGAGTAAACAGGCGTATTCAATTTAATATTTAATTTCTAACTACATATATAACACAGAAAACAGAGACAAATTTAATACAAAGCCAGATTTCCAATCTTTATGAATAAACAGAGAGGAATATTTAATGCAAACCAAAAAGCGACATAAAATTATTATTATTTAGATAATTTTCATTAACGTTTTTATTTTTTTAGAGAGAACATTATGATGCCGTGTGTCATTACATATTAGTGAAGCGGACAACACTAGTGCTGATATGTAAATATATAATGCAAGGGAACCATTCGCTTTTATCAAATGATTTTACATTAACATCATTACAACAATATATGCAAAACAGTTAATTTATGGTCTATTTTATGTTTGTCAAACCTTTAATTTTGCACATAGAGTTATCACACCTGTAAAGAATGCATGTTTGATTCATGCTTCCCTTGCAAGGCATGCAGACTTTCTATGACAGAGACACTCGGGTATCTAAATATTGCAATATTTTGGTTTAAACGTAAACATCACGTAGAATTGGGCACCTCATTAAGCAGACCAGTGGGCACCCTTGACAGCCTCCCCCCCCCCTTATTATTAATGTTACAGTCATGACCTCCATATAGTGGACACCTCTATAAAGTGAGCCGAATATAAAGGGGGTCGTTTAGCTTCCGACCAAAGATATCCATATTATTCAGGATTCACTCTTTTTATTTCTTTAAATTATGGAAATAGCGCTCGTGTTCTGGCAAAAGTACTTTCAAAATGTATATCAAATTTTAGTATGTTGTGCATATCATATATATCATGGATACGTTACATAAAGCCCAGTAAGAGAACAATTATCTTAGTAATATGTATTGTAAGAATAGTGCAAAACATTATATAAGGATATGTTAAAATTTGAGAACTGAGAAAAGCATTCATCGAATATGTATAACACAGCATATCTATCATATTTACAGGTTATGTACAAGTGCTTTAATACCAGGTGCCTACATCAGGTAAGACGAACTGTAAAAGAAAGCTACAAAGCAATTAGTTGAGCCTGATAAATGATAGCTACATTTAGATACAAACGCTAATAATCCGGTAGTCATTTCACAAACTGTACTTAACATAATATCATGTCATATTATATGACAATATGTCTAAAACAATAAAACATGCAAGGGTATGTTTACCTGAATCTAAGTATAAGTAAATAACGGAGTAATCTTCAGGTATATTGACTAGGTTTACAACCCTAAAGCGTCTTGTTGAATTAAGATACCTTAATAAGTAGACGTTGGTTATGTCTAAAGCTTACATTTCCGATTACCCATGTAACATAATGGATAATAATTTATCAAGTTGTCAAAATCCACAATTCGTGAAACGCACTATCCCACCACACTAGCCACGTCTGTCGGCGACAGCAGCACGCTGACTGTTCTTGCGTGGTCCATTAACAATTAGGAATTAGTCACATTTGATTGTATAAAGATAAAACTGCCTAGTCTTAAACTTCATGAAGCCCTCTAAAGCTCCAGGATTGAATCTGATGTGGCTTGACAAACCTACCCAGACGACTAACTTGATCTGAACACGGAAGGTGGAGCATCAAGTGCAACACGCGTGCTAAGGTAAAAATTATCGACCTGAAGAGAGAAAGCGCATGGGCGTTCCGAATATACACATCAATACAGGCCCATTTTGTGGGGACAAGTCACACCCCATCCTTTTTCAACCAGGGTAAACATAGTATGTTATATACAAACCAGAAATTTTGCTAAATAAAAGAAAATCATGTTGCGATTAAAACAGCCTGTGTCACAGTGTTCCGAAATTCCTTTACTATAAATTATATGTTGGATATCGTTAATGACTTAAATACCGACATAAAAGGTTATGATGTTAGGCTGAGAGTGGGAGGGTTAACCCCTTCTAGAGTAATTAAGACAATGATTTGCAATCGTTGGTTCCTAAATGGAGAGTATTCCGTCATTTAAGCCCGAATCGCTTCAAAATTAATTAAAATTAGAATAACAATTGAAAAAAAAATGAGAATTGGGTCCTTTACTCAGGATATTATCTAATTAGGAAAATATAGGTTGGGGGTTAGAATATATAATAATCCCCATTGCATGGACTGTGTGTGCCCCCCCCCCCCCCCACCCAACAGACTCACTTTTGAAGGAAATCGCACGCCTGGGATTTTGGTCCCAGGGTTACAGATTGACGGCATTAAACCCTTAAACTTCATCAATATCAACCCAGCAGAGTTGTATTTCGAACCAGCTTTGGTGGTAGATACGCAGGTTGAAAGCAGAAATCATGTTGTTGCCCGGTTCTTGGTCAAATAAACAGGCAAACCTGCAAAAGGTGAAGTCGGTTTCTTCCGATAAATTCAGAGTGCACAAGCGGTTAAGTTTCTCTTGTCCATTTACCTTCAGTGTCCAGAAAACGAAAACTGATTGACACGGACCCCCTTTCAGATCCACCCGAATAAGCAAATTGGGGATTGGCTCACTGTAGGAAAAGTGATAGCCCACCATTCCTGGGTGGTTCCGAGGAACGAAAAAACAAGCCAAGAAATCTGTATTTTCGAAGATATCGAAGGATCCCGGACCTGTGATCGTAGTGATGGGAGCTACAAAATAGATTTCACACTAAGATAAATATCCAAACAGTGTGACTTGTATATATCTGACTTTAACATTTCTTCATCTGATTTTAAAAGTATAGTTTTTCAGGTTTACAATGTTATTTTAACAGGAATCTTCCTTTATATCAGTTAAATTAGAAGTTTCCATATCCAACTGTAGCATGTTGTGCGAATCTGGTATATACGATTCTCAAATGATTCTCTTTTGTCCTATAGCTCGCTAAATATAGGTCACATTGATATTGCTTCAAGTTTCTTAGAACCTCTCTGAAACCCTCCTAAATTATAAATTAGATTATTCTAGGCCTAACTTTTACGATTAGTGCCCTACCGGTATCGTTCAGACTCAGATGACTTGCAGTCAGTTGAGCTAAAACTATAAACCGGTGCTTTCTCTATATATTTATAATGAAATAAGAATTAAATATTGTCAAATTGAAAGCAAATAAGTCAAGTTACTCAATGACCCCTAGAACAAATCTTTGAATATTACGAAGATAAATATGATCAAACTTTTCACTCAACTCTTCCTTAAATGCACGACTACAGCCATGGTTTTTCTGCTCTCGTTGCCACCTCGTGCAATGTAACCCACTGGCAGCTCTGAGTCCCGAAGATTATAACTAAAGGCTGGTTCTGTCTGCAGGTTACAGCAATCATCTATAGCCATTGGTATAATGTGCCCTGCATTGACCTCATGGTGAACACCCAATACTTGATCGGCAGAAACCATGAATTTCTTTTTGGGGCGCAGATAGTTGATCTGTCGAGAAATAAGTATATTAATATTCATTTTTTTTTGTTTTTGATATGAATCACATACTGATGGATTTCTCTGAAAGTATAGGTCATTCAATAATTTCTAAAGCCAGATAATTCACGTACATTTTTTAAATTTATTGTAATTCCTGGTTTGATCGGCGATTTCTTGCCTATTATCATGAAAGGTTCAATTTAGTTAACAGTCGTTAGAAATCGGAATAGGCTGCTTTATTAAGTAAATTTCGTGAAGTCTACGATTTGTAAATAATTACAACGGTTCTTGAATATAAAAAAAGCAATCTCAGCATATAAGATATTCAAATTTTAATATTCATAATATATATTATAAATGTGTATGCGTGTTTGTATAAAACACCTACAGCAGTGCCAAATTGAGCGAGAAGAAATAATACACCACTAAGGATAAATTATAAAAACTAGTTAAACTTAATCCTTCCTAGAACGGAAGAAACACTTTGGTGTTATTATACCCTGACACCTTTTACTCAATGTTCATGCAATTTAAACTAAGGCTCGAATTCCAAGGCAATATACGGTAAATCTTCTGTCAAATACTTAAAGTTCCTGTAATTTGTCCAGTTCATGGCAGCCAGGACCGTAAATAAACATTTATTTTTAAAACTTTGATATAATGCTCGAATCCCCAGGCAATATACGGTAATATTACTGTTAAATACTTGAAAATGCACAAACCTCTTTTCCCAACTCATGGACTAAGATATTTGTTTTTCGGTGCAGTCGGAAAGTTGTCGCATTGACGACATCCCATACGCTGAAAAACACCTTACCGGTGTTGTTTGCAAAGAATTCAAAGGCAAAAACCTGTCCTGATAGGTTCATTCTGATAGATGGATAAATATGTAACATCCATTCTTGGGTGTATGGTAAGTCAATTGCAACGGTTCCTGCAGTATACTGTAGTACTGAAAGATAAATATAAATGCACACGGGCAAAATGTCAGAAAGATTTATCAAATCACAGTGATCGTATCATAACATTAAAAAACAAATTTCGACCTTTACTCGATACTGGCATAATTAATACTTGTAAGTGTGAAGGCCCACTGCAAACCTTTTCTAAAATTGATTTGGTTAAGGCAAGAAAGCTCATCGACTGGTTCAGAATTAATGCTATATAGTCTGTCATATATTTTAATTCAAATGTACCTAAGTGAGATATTGGTACGTTTCTGTGCAATAAATGTATATAGTGCGTTCCAACAACCTGGGTCCACCTTTTTTGGAGATTATTTTCGTGAAAGCTTATATTTTTTAATTATTTTTTTAGAAAGCTGCATATGGAAATGACAAACCTAATATGGCAAGCCGGTTTTAAAATTGATCTCCAGTTTATGTTTTACAGCTTTTTTTATTCTTTCCAGTGACAGGTCAGATGTATCCCAGTTTGCGCAGCCTTCTTTGTTTTGACTGGTTATACTTTTTGAGCGTTTACATGACATTATCAAATCAGCAGTTGTCAACTGAGGCCGCTTTTGTATATGACCAATGACCTTGAACGCCTTATGTTGGTCTGATATGTTTTAAATGTAGATTGATATATCGTATTTTAAAATAATTCTGTTTCATAAATTCGGTGCATTGGTATTTATTTCCCTTTCTGAAAACTAATTTTCTTCAAAAATTTACTAATAAAAATTCTAAGCAAAAATATGAGGACAGGTCGGAATGAAATGGACTATAGCTAATAAAAAAAAGGAAGATACTATAAAAGTTTGTTAATGAAATGAAAATACTTGAATTATTCAAAATGTTTACAGCATATATGCATTTTTTTCAATTGTTTATGTTAGGCCCTTACCGCTCCCCTGACTTGACTGGTACAACTGGAGTAGAGACATCATCAGACCCAGAAGTTTTCCCATGCTGCTCATATAAACTGCTCCCGAAGTCTGTCGGTCAATAGATAATCCGTGTACCTGAATGTCTTTGAGATGTAAATGATGGTTACTCATATATATCTTGGTTTCAGACAGCTTGAAAACTTCCCCATGATCGATCAATGAAATAAAAAACAAAAACGAAATCAATATTTTATAATAAACAAGAAGCCTTGAAATGTTCATCAACAAACTCAGGTCACCTTTTTGTTCGTTACGGTTTCAAATGCGCGATATCCGCTAGAGGGAAATTATCTTAAAAAAACATATCTTGTTTTGTTCAAAGATTGCTATCATAAATCATGTCATCTTTGAAATTATCTGAAAAAAGGGAATATCAATTCAACTCTATCATTGTTCCCTTGGTTCACGTCATATTAGTAATATTTGATATAATAACGCATAATATTTGATATAATAACGACATATGGCCATACTCTACTTTGTGTAGTTTTTTGAACGCTTGAAAAAACACTATAAAAAGAAAACGCGAAATTTTAACCTCGTGAATTTAGAGCCAACCACAGAAACTCGCCCCACAGCGACAAAGTTTTTATTTTGAGATCAGAATATTTTTCTCGCATGGAATTGTTGCTGTTTTCGAATAGGAGAGATGTGTAAGCAATCCTAATTGATTTCTATACCATCCAGAAAATCATCCAGCCTTTTGATAGCACACAAATAATATGTGATACTGTTAGCTTCAACGTATTTACTTGCGCAATACTAACAAAATATTTTAATACTTTCAAATCGGCAAGCAGTGAGAAGCCCCTATTGGGTCAATTTTTAACCTGTGTTTTCATCGTAGATTACTAATATCGAATTGTCTTTTACATTTGGTTTAGTTTACAATAAACAATGAAGAAATCAACAACAGAGCCAGTCATCTTGATTCTCAATCCAGGAAGGATAGCGTACAGTAAGTGACCAACTTACCAACTAACGAGCGCCAACATCCGAGCCATGATGAGTGCCTTGTATTATTTATTATAACTAGTTGTACAATCCATGTAAAATAAATAAAGTTTATATTTACTGTAAGTGACCGATCTGATTATTATTATGAATTGAAGAACGTGTTCAGTCTGTTGTATCATGAATTCTTGATATTTGTTCCCAAAGAAAGAGGTTGTTTCCAGTAATGTTAGCTGAATTAATGACCGTGACCGAACATACCTTACAGACAGCCTCGTAAAAACCAGAATTTCTTCTGTAAAATGGAATATGTGGGGAAGGGGATATCGTTCTGCGATTGCTAAGGTAACATTTCAACCAATCCCCTCGCAGATACACTAAACATTTGTATGACTACCCTGGCAGCAGCATTTTAAGCCCATTTTTGTAATAAGTGAGGACTTCAAAGAATACTTATATTATTGTTATGGACAGTTTGGTAATAATGGTTCTTGTTGTTGTTGTGGCACTCAGCTATAATGAGGCAGTGCAACACATATGTAGCGTGGATCAATATGTGCACAAGCACAAACAAATTGTCTAATCTCAACAGTTTTACATAATACCTGCCTTTCATGTATTCTTTTTGACTCTACCATTGATACTTTTCATAAAGACAAATGTATTAGCAAAGCTTCTTTTCATGTGTCTGTCGTCTGATTTGGAAAGGCGCATTTACACAAGTGCCTTTTTTTATTAGTGACATAAACTTTCAGTTAGTGTGCTTTTAGCCATAAATATGTTGCCTCCACTAATGCAATGAGAATAATATGGCCATTTATAGAGCGTGTAAATCATTCTCTAAAATAAAAATCTTATCTCTCTTTCCTTAATAACTGTTACATGACCATGAAGGAATGTTTGACATTATTTGCTATAAGAACTACCAAATCATAATGGTATTTATCAGTCCATGGCTATATCGTTTCTTATTGCGAGGCACAGGAAGTTAACTACAGTCTGACGTCTTCTGCTTATTGTAGAAGGAAATGTACGGAGAAGATTTTTAGGTATCACAAAAGGAATATGCCCTTTAAACTCCAATTTTTGGTCCGTAAATAGGATATTAAAATTTAAATATATAATCGGAAGGATCCATAGTCTACGTGTACCTTATATCTTCTTTATCGTTTGCCACCCTTATACCACCTTTCAGGTCGCCTCACTGTTCTCCAAAGCCAATTCATTAAGACATCTGGTGCATTCGACCCGTAGGAATCTTTCACACACTTTATGCACGATTTCAATGGTATGTGATTATATCAAAAGACCCACCTGCACTATATTTTACTAACTACAAGCCTCACCTGGAGCGGGTATTCCAGCAATGTCAGGAAATGTATGTTAGTTGTCATTATCTTCTTGCCCTTTCGAAAAGTACTTGGTAACCAAATTAAGCTGTTCTGCGACTTCTGTTCCCATAGGAACGCCGTCTGTTAAATATTAACCTGCTAGTACTTTGTACCTGGCGGCCATAAAGTGGTTCGTAATAAAAGTAAAAACTATAGCACGTTTTAAGAGCTTTGTCCTCTCAAATCTTGTGATTGGTTAACAAAAAGTTATTGTTGACAAATAAAACCTCTATGTTTGTATAATTGTAAACATCCATCAACCACTGGCTTGCACGAAATTCGGCAATTCAATCACTTGAATGGAAGAATGTTTATGATAAACTCCTTTAGGCCAAAAAGGTAGGCATTCCGTCGAGCCTTAACCCTGTCATTGTATATCATATTATATTCCATGTATATTTCAAAATAACTTTTGTTTGATATATATATATATATATATATATATATATATATATAATTATTCAACTGGAATTCACCATCTGAACAGCAGCAGTTAATTATAAAATATGCATAATCCCTTTCAGAAATGCATGTCCTCGCCCCACCGTGACATGATATTAGTACAAAGCGCAAATTTAATATCTTATCTGCTGTTTATCATATCAATAAAGATTTGTCAACTATTTGGTTCATATGACAGGGGAAAGCGTTGGTCATAATAATGTATGGAACAGTAAAAGAAATGAAATTAGGGAAGTGTTAACCCGCCACTGGGTATTTATTTTTAATGAAAGTTTTACGTTTTTGCGTCAGGGGTGATAGCAACGTATGTGATCAATATGTTAAATTTCTAAACGCTTCTGCAAAATCTTCCACTTTAATTGAGTGGTACTCTTCACTGAATAAAAATGTCAGTATGTATGCAACATTATCTTCCAAATCACTTTAGCATTGTTTGCGTGTATTAGATAACATAAGGTATAAAATAAATAAATGCAGCAGGGAATAGTTAAAACATTTGTATGGTTGCAAATTGTAATTTTGTTTATCCGGACGATTGTTTATTTGAAAAAGGGTCATTCCTGAGCTTTTAAGATAAACGAATTCTACTGTATACTGATGTGCTCTTTTCTTTCTAGATACGTTTACTGTATTTAAGTAAAAGAAATAATTCAACCATACGTTAATAATTAAATAATTTTCATGGCTTATTATACAACTAATTATGCTCATGTTTAGCACACGTTATTCCTTGTCCGTGATTAAATATGACTATAGAGGATTGTAATGTTCATATCAATCACTACTGATCGCACTTTTAACACCAGTGAAATACTTGGAATTCAAATTCATGTAAAGACTCTTGCCAATTCGTTAAATGTATCGTATTTCACTCATAGACCTCATTTCGATAAGTATCAAACCAAGGCGAGAAAAACGGAAACATTTTTTTATATTTTAATTTTATTCAGTATATTCGTCACAAATGTGCATATTTTAATTTTAAACTTGGATTTAAACATTTCACCTGTATGTCACGCCATTCATTTGTGCTACAGACAGATGCAAACCCAAACTTTGTGTCTTGAATGCAACATACAGGATATAAGCACAATACAACACGTATGTTATACCAATGTGTACAAATACAGTTGTTCAAGTGATAAACAATGTTTAAAGACAGATCGTTTTTATCGTATATTGAATCACTCATCCTGACGGACTTAAAGAACAATATACGCACACACACATACACACACACACACACATATATATATATATATATATATATATATATATTTATATATATATATATATATCCCGTGACCACCAAATTATACTCAAATGTTTTGTAACATCCACTACTTCTTCACAGCCGGGTTTTTAGTAAACAGTTATTGGTGTCATCAAGTTATTCATGTTTTAAATTCCCGTATGTCCCAAAGGTTAACGCAGGATCACACGGGCCATCATGGACTGTAACGTGAACCAGTACGTTAGTTATAGAGTCAATATAGTCCTATGAACTGCAAAGTTAACCAGTAGGTTAAGTAATGGTTCAATATAGTCATATGAACTGTAACATTAACAAATACTTTAAGTATTGTGTAAATTTAGTCATATCAATAACTCAACATTGCTAGTGGGTTTAGGGTTAATTCAGTATTAAGCATAGGATCAGCCTAATCTAAAGGAGGAAAAGATGGCGCCCAGAGGCCGTAGTTGAGGAAGTCAGGGATCCTGTTAATTCCGATTGCTTCAGGCCATTTTATTAAACCTATCAACGTATAAAAAATTTAAATGCGTTTCGGATCTGTGAACAAAAAGCCCCCAAAAAATTAATAAAGTAAATAATGATAAATAATAGCAGGAAACACTCACACCTTTTTAATATGGATTTGAACAGCTACGGCTCTGCTAAGTAGGTCCCCACCTTGAGCGATATAATTGCCTTTAACCATGTTGTTTAGAACTTTAATACGCAGGTTGGGTACATAAACCACGGCAATCGTCTACCGCCATCCGCACTATATTTGTGTACAAGATACCACATAGAATACCTACACCTGGTTAGCCGAAACTTTTAATCCTAAGGTTACCCAGTGGAACTGTAAAATTTATAAAAACAATTGGATAATGTATAATCTAAACCTTTATTTATTCTTTTTAAACTGGGATACAATTCCATTACCATTACAATTAAAAATACTCCAAGGAATGCATAGGTTGTATTTGCTGTGTAAATAAAAAAAAATCGAAAATTTATGTGTAAACTGAAGAGACTACGATAGCAATTTTAAATTTTATTGTTCTGTATCCTCTCTGGCAACCATCATTTTCTAACTTAATTTAATTGACACTTGATTTGGGGAATATATTCTATAAGAAAAGATGATGTTGATACCAGCATAAAAGAACATAGACAAACCTGTATGCCGTTTGATATATGAAGTGTGAAGATAATATTAGATATAGTCCACCGTTACATTCACCGTGACTTACACAACAGCCTCTAAAGTCGCCATAAACTTAAGAAGGTTTATTCAGACCGGAGACACGTACAGTTCTTGATCGAAGAATATATGATTAACAACTCCCCTTAAGCTGCTGGTAGGTCAAGCGGAGCTGTCCCGGATGTGTAACGCAAAACTGGAGAATAAGCGTTGTACTCTGCGTCATATAACCGAAAAAGAACAAATACTGTGCCTCATTCTGGATACCATCTCTAGGCCAGTATGCGCAGAACGGTGGGTGGTATTCGAAACAAAATAATATTCAGTAATTGTAGTCAAACGTTTCTTTCATTTAAAAGGTATCGAAGAGAACTTACCCGAAACTGTAGAGAAGTTTAAGCACCCTTACATTTTTCGAAAATTCCGTCTCCTTATATGGATGTAAAGATGTTATATATACGTCTAATTCATTTGAATCATGTCCATATTATGATAAGCCCTAAATGGCTTAGCAACATATGATTTTTAACATCATTCGTTCTGACCTTAAATGCTTAAAATCATGCACTGATGTATTCACTTGATGCAAAATCAAGCCAGTTGGACATTACCCTGTATCGCAGAGTATTGACTATTTGGATGAGTCTTAGTAGAAAGACTTCCACTCATGGTATTAATTTTCATTACAGTATCCAATCTGAGCATATGCAGGCATATGAATATAGTCCAACGTGTATACATGCGTGGTTTAGCCTAGATTATGCATTCAATAACTAATCTCTGAATTCGGTCCATTTATTTGATTACTATTATTATTTCGAAAATTGGATATTAAATAAAATATATTCTTATTGCTAAAATATATAAAAGTACGAAATGAATAAGACTCCAATTATTTCATTAGAAAGATTCTTTATCTGAGAAATCCGGAAGTGCCCAGATTATTTGAGAAAAAGTGCCCATTTTACATAACATATTGGTGGCAACGTTAGCTTAATATAAAAAAAGAGTACTTCATAAAAATGGCTACTTTTGGGCTTCCACTAAGAAAGGTTCAACTAAATGTGGATGTGGCCTTTGGGAAACATGAGTTACAAAATCTTTGAATTACAAAATCTTCCACAAATATGATAGAATAGCCAGTATCAGTAAATGGCGACTGTGTCAGGCAGTAGTAACAATATTTACCGTTAACACATCTGTTGTACCTTATAATGTGCCCAAGGAATGAAGCAGAGTTGCTGGCGTATTTGGAATTTTAAACAAATATTTGTTTTTACTCACCGTTTGTTACGTAGCTGTAGAGGGGCATGAACAAAGAGTGGCATATTGATGTCTGCATGCTGTGCTGATTCAATTACGTGCTCTTTGTTAGTGAATTATTCTGAGATCATAAAACATGTCAATCTGGCTTTTATCCGCACACCACACTCTCGTTAAAATGATGGAAAGCAGGGTATATTGCACATAAATCTTTTTAAACTCTTGCGAGTAGTTTCTCTCTTCAATATTAACTCCGCCATTGGCGGGGGTTATATATTTGCCGGAGGTGCATTGTCTGCTTGTTTGCCTGTTTGTTTGCCTTAAGCAACTAGCGTAAGGTTCACATTAGCAAATTGGCCTACTGGATACAAACATGAATGAGATGAACAGCTGTTCTTAAAGGGACTGTTTCACGTTTCTTGTGTTCACAACTGGTATTCTTGAATTCATTCGGCTTACACCTTTATTTCATTAGGGCTACATCGTGTGTACATAAGGGTCACAAGTTGTTTATTCGGGTCACACCTCGTGTTCATTCGGGTCTAACGTACGTTGTGCTCATTCGGGTCACACCTTGTGTTCATTCGGGTTTAACGTTGTGTTCATTCGAGTCACACCTTGTCTTCATTCCAGTCACACTTTGTGTTTATTAGGGCCACACCTCGTGTTTCTTTCGGGTCACACGTTGTGTACATTAGGTTCAAACGTTGTGTTCATTCGTGTCACAACTAATTTTCATTGAAGCCACACCTCTTGTTCATAATGTCCATACCTTGTGTTCATTCGTGTAACACCATCTGTTCATTCGAGTCACACGTCTTCATTGACGGAGCGTATCGACACATATTGATATATTTGCATATCGATTCAGCACTCCTTTATAGGACAGTTGACAAAAAGAAAATGTTATGATTTCACTACAACCATGAACTCTATTTCCGCACGATTTAATATTAAAATTGTTTATATATATATATATATTTATATATATATATATATTTCGAAGGAAGAAATATTTTCCGAATGTTTGTTCATTTTTTTCTTGTGAATTTATAGTATCTTAGAAGATATCTGCAATGGACACATGCCACAGACAGGTCGTTTTTAATTGAATATAGCTTGTTGTCCTTATATATCTACACACAATAAATATTTTATAAATTTGTGGGCTATGCACAAAACTCCGTCTATTCTTGGTTGCACGGACAACTTAATGGATGAGTCTGTGAGAAAAAAAAATATTTTACTTTGAACGAGGGTATAATACAATTTCGTAATATAAATGTTCTTTGTAGTATATACCTTCTCTTTGAGAGAAACAGTGCAACGCTTTCCTTCTGGAAAAAAAAAGATGTACTGCTTTGACATCGTAAAAGCGCCCAGCTTCATTCCATCAAGACTCACAGCCCATTGCAAAACCTACCAGCTCGGCTTCAGCAAGCTGACATGCTACAGCTGTAGGGCTACAAAAATTGATTTTACATGACTGGTGTCACAACTGAAAATAATTCATTGATTGTCAGTTACTTTGTGTAAATATGCAATGTATTTAAAGTGAAACAACCGCTTAACTGTTTGTATAATTTCATTATTTTAATTATTTTTCAATCTTATGTAACAAATGTCAACTTTTCCAAACATATTAAACAGTGGCACAAAGTATATTACAATTCGTGTTTAAAGAGATTAATTGATTCAAAAATAAATATTATTCTATAAACATAACGATTTTATGTTTCAAAGAGTTTTTTTTATATTGAACCTAAATTTTAAGTTTGTCTAATAAAGGTTTGGCAATTTTGGTGGTAACATCACTTGAGTCTCTTTAGTGGCTGGTGGAAGTACAGAGCAGATAAATACTTCTTACATACATATTACATATATATGTAGAAATAACGGATATATATTTTATTTTTTAAAAATTGAACAGCAGTTAATCTTTGTGTTTGTACACCTATATGTATACTTTTTCAATGAAGGTTGTTGCAGCGGGACAAACTGATTAACTTTAATATAAATAAAAATTAGCAATTGGCAAAATCACAAATATTACAATCTCCCTAGCAAACAATGAACAGTTATTTCAAAAAGAAATCTCTATTTTTTTAGTGACAGGGTAAACTAGAGGAAGGCTTGTATAAATATTTTTATGTTATAAATGTGGAATTACATCTGCTGGAGTGTCCTGACATTTGATAAATCCTCGGGAATTATTTCCTTGGGTTGGGGTATTATATACTTTGGCATTTAGTTCAATTGACTCACCAGTTCTGCGTCCATGAAGTACCACTTGACTCTATCCAGTTTGAGGTTTATATAGACTGTTAACTTCGTACCGGTGATCATCCACTACAGTGGGTAACCGAGATATTCTGTAGATTGTTTTGGTGTGCTGTATAACTGCAGTAGGTTATGAAGATTCAACAACAGGAGGAGTACAAAACAGAAAAAAACACAACGTTTGAGCAACATACAGAATAGACACCCTTTAAACTATTAAATATATACATTTAAATGCCACCGTCTACCAATGCACTAGATGCCTTTTTTCGTAAAGTTGAATATTTACCTGCATAAACACCCGTCCTTTTGAATATATTTTAATGCTAGCTTAACTAGGTATATCTATCTGCAGAACTGTTTTTCTGTTTCGGGCAAAATGGCAGAACAGTAGCACACGCTTCCTCTCATTACATATCTAAGTGTTAACCAGGCCTGGTGAATACTGCACCTAAGGACCTTGGGTGTACTTTATAACCTCATTGGTAGTTCTTCCGACGGCGGAAACTAGAAAGAAACCTCAAAACGTAGGCATATTCTTTTTACATATTGTTAATATATACATTCCGCTTAGATATATTATTTACGTGTGAAACCCCAAAAATTAAGGCATCATTTTTTTACATATTGTTAATATATCCATTCCGCTCAGATATATTATTTATGTGTGATGATTTCGTCTATTAAAATACGGGGAAACTGTATCAAGGATTCCATTTGAGGTACATTATTAAATGTTTTCTGTCTTCAAAATATTTAAAAGATTAATTCTCAGAATAACCGAGGATATCAGAAAAAAATTTTACTATACAGGAAGTATTAATATCAGCCACCCGCTTGCATTATTTATTTCATGTATGGAATCTGGGCTTACTTTGTATACATTTTCATGAACTGCATGCAATGCGTGGTTTCAAAAGTTTATTTAAGGCCCCTGTGAAAAACTTTGTTATTAACAAGCTAAACGTTGCTCGTGCTCATTTTGACAAGCTGACAGAATCATGTGTCCGAAGATAGTGGACTGCGAATGTGCAACGTTGAGACGTGAATAGTTATTGTTGGTTAGAGCATGTGATGTAGATGCAATGTCTATAACGTATACAATTCTGGTTCGACTGATTAACAAATGTTGTTCGTTTGATGGTTTACAATTTTCCGAATTAAGGAAACAAACCACAATTCATATGACAGCAATTGTAAGATCGGAAAATACATACTGTAACTGAAAAAGAGGATGGTATATATTATACAACAATTAGCTTTGGCTTTCCACAGTTTTAGCTAAATAATTAAGTATTTCTTTATTAATATTTAAAATAACTGATGTTAACTTTGCCAGAAACATTGACAAACTCTGCATACTGGCTTAGTTTTCGAAAACCTATTTGAGTGACTTATGTCCAAGTTCTCCTGATGTATAAGCTTTTCGTTTGATCTGCTTAAAAGTATGGTAACACCAGTGTATAAATTGTTTTATCGATTCAATTCCTGCTCATCTGTCAAATAAAAGGCTGTACCATGTTATTTAGAACACAAAGAATATTCCATTCGGGATAAACCAGGGCAATAAAATTATTTTCTGGCTTCAAAGATACCATCCTGGGAAATACCTTTTTTTGTCAGTGGTGTTACAGTGTACTAGCCGTTAGGGGTAGCTAAAATTCAGCTTAATCATGAATCCACTTGAATGTGTTTCATCGGTACCTGCATTTGCAGTTTTCTGTCGATAAGTATAGCTTTTTTTTCTGGATGAACTGTGAAAGCCATACTATTTTTTAAAGTGCAATGGTTAACAATTACATATTTTTCAATGGTTAAAATCTAGGTAGTAGGTAAACATAAAAAAAACAATTGATAAACACAATGTCTTTTGTCAGTTTAACATTGTGCGAGACATCAAAAACGAGACTTGATTTGTTACAATAACCACTGGTATTTTACACAGATGTGCTTTAAATGTATCAATATTATCGTTGGAACAAAGCAAATAGAAACAAATGTGTTTGTGGTGCTTTCTCTTTTATAATTTTTTTTACAGTAGTGCGTCGCTTAGCTTTGAGCTTCGGGGGACAAGTTTTATGTTTAGATAAACGATCGTTCGTATGAACGATTTTGCACAAAACGACTGGAAATCATCATGATTAGCGCCGAGTTTAGTACGATATACTGACTCCCCAAACCGCTCTCATAAGTTGCCATCCTAGCCTTTAAAATATCCAAATTTCGAGCAGAAATTATCAGGCCAATAAAATTTGTGAGTAAATAATGGAGGCGCACATAAAATTTACTCATGAGGCCTGGACCGGAACGAAAATAAGAGATATGCTACCCTGATTTAAGCTGAGCCGAAGACTATCACACCTACCTTCGGTCGGCTGCTCAGTTATGGTCTGTTGTAACATTTGTTTGTATAGGTTAATTACCCCGGTCTCGTCATTTTGACTAAAGCAAGCAAAGGACAACACAGACCTGTTTTCCATACATGCTGTCTTTTGTACCATTTTATTCTGGAATTTGGTCAGAGGTAAGATTTTGGAAAAATAGTCAACATTTCGCTTCTCTTTTTTATTTCGGACAAACGGTCTTGAGATACACAACGCTCTACTGTTATTATTAAGCTTCTTCAACTGAAAATTTCAAGCCTATTTCTTGCATGAAATGATTGCCGGTGTTCTTTTCCGTTTAATAGATGTTTGTAAATATGTACATGTAACATTTAGGGCGTGATGGCCTGTCTTAGAAATCTGGCAGTGTAAGAGCTGGAAGGTATGCATTCATGCCACAACTGTGACCATTTTATATGACAGGCGGTAGAGGGAACTGCTCTGTGGGGATTTACCTAATCTCACTTATTGAAGCCTGAAATCGCCTAATTCTGAAACCCGCGATAGACCTTTTGATGTTCAGGAGTACATGGTATGCATAAGACATTTTAGTTTACGACAGCTAAAGAATAAATTCAGTTTTCTAGTACATGCGTTTAGTGCACCAAATATTTTGTTTTTTATTCCACTGTGCGCTACAGATTGAACAAACTTCTAATGATCATGCAAACCTCATCTGAAGCCAATAACTAGTTGCGAAGGACATAAACATCAAGTGGTAGGTGCCAGAAAGCGTCCCTTTACTTTTGCCTGAAGATTTCAAGCCCTGACACCACTCCCGTAAATGTTGAAAACTTTGTTTGATTGACATACACATACTTTTACATTTTGAACCCGCTCATGAAAAAATCGTAATCCTTTCATTTCAGTCTAAGATGTCCTTTGGCCTACAACCACCTGAGCTGAGACACACACACACATATATATGTGTGTGTGTGTGTGTGTAAATGGCAAGCACGTGAGAGAATCTTGTTATAACTCGGAAGTTCCGGGCCGATGAAAAATCAATATCCGGGCGATCATCAGATGACTGACACTCGGGAGTCTAGATGGTACTGTAACTTTCTCTTTGAACGTCTTGGTGGGTGTCGGTATTAGGTAACTAATTTATCACGCCTGTTAAATAGGATTATTGACATGTCGCTTTTGTGAATGTTACGAGAAATGAAAAAGGATTTTTAAGCATATTTGGACACTAAAGAGAAAGAACATAAAATATTCAACTACCTTATGAATTATGTAACCCTTCAGCACAATGAAACGTACCTTGGATCAATGCAACCTCTGTATAGAGCACAAAAAAATTAATAAAACGACAGGTTAATAATGCAACCGTGCAAAGTGAAAGCAATAGTACCAGCTGGGTCACACACGACCGACAGTTATCTAGTTATCGCAAAGGTCTTAATACCATCTACTATCAGTAACAATATACTCCCACGTGATTAACAATTAGCGATATAATTAATGCGATTCAAGCAAGTCGGAAGCTGCCAATCTACTTAATAAACTGTTTTGTTGATTCTTCCGAAACGATATGGCAGAGTTCACGTTTAATTAAGGTCCGTGAACCTAACGTGTTCCCTCTTTTAATCTTGCAATATATCCGCTTATGTGTTATATATCATCTTCTAAATGTCAACTATGGGTCTTTCTTTTCTATGATTCTTTTCTTCTTTTGATATTTTCATCAATATTTTAAACTGTACTGTTTAATGAATGCGCATTCATCGTTGATCTTCCGTCGGCCAACATATGTTTCCGGTTATTTTTCCAACAGATGATAATACTGTAAACACTATTTTCTGTATGTTACATCATTTTTTTTAAATATTTACGCACGATTTTAATAAATGTACTGTACATTAAATCGAATCTATTTACGCTAAATTCCTCAAATCAATTTACTTTATGGTGAAATTATACGATATGTTCATATTTTTGGTGTGTTTCATTTATTATGTTATTACATTTAGTTTCATTGGCGATTATATTTTCACTGTTTGCATTTTTATCTCCCTGGTTTTGTTCCGACAAAACAAATTGGTTTTAATGATAATGGTCATGGTTGGCAGTTTTATGTATATCATAAAATAATCGATATATTCTACATGTTTATTAATAGAGCCATCCGGTAGGTGGTATCACAAATGAGGTACTCAGGTATAAAACTACTAAGACTACTATTGCTAAGGCTCTAGACTACAGAGCCCCCAGGGCAATATTGTAAAATAATGATTGTCAGTTATTCAGTATACTGGCATATCGTTTGTTAATAATCCCCTCTTTGTTGTAAGTGATACTGTTAAGAAATTATACGGATCCATTAATATGAATAAATTGAGATTTGTATTTTTTTAGCGTTTTAATAGCCTGATCTTGTCTGGACCTACAACTCTTTCACTACAAATCTAAGCCAAGATGTCAATATTGCAGACTGGACAATGACTATTTATATCTTTTTAATGTTTATCAGTTAAACGCAGGAGCAAAATTACAGGCTATGGATATGACATTCTGTCTGGCAAATCGAGAGGATTGGAAGAAGTGTAGAATAGAGACTGAATATTTTGTCTACCGCTTTAGAGTTGAAACGGTGTTCATTGGCATCAAATATACGTTTTTCAAAGAATGTGTGATTTATGTCGGCGATCATACTTTATATACTATATATACTTTATATGTATTTTACCAGTACACTGTAATGTCATATTTCAGGACTTTTGATGCATAAGCCCAAAGAAATCCAATGCTTCATCTTTTTTATACAACATTTTATCCTCAAAAATTAAAAATATAAGTAATACTACTATACTATATATTTATATATATGCAAATTACCCTTGGATCATTTATATTTACAGATGTGATGCCAGAAATCACATGAATTCTTTTTCGGAAGGCAGTTTAATGGACTTAAGCCTTAAGCCTTATAGTATGTTCGGATTGTGCTTGTAACAATTTTTATTTGCAGTCCAATGTGTATCAATACGTATCGATATATCAATTCAAGACTTCTTTATAGAATGGATGATATTGACATACTGTGAAGATTATACTATGGCCGTTTTTCGGAACAATTTCATATCCAAATTGGTTATATGTGTGTGTGTGTTTGTGTTGAAGGAATATATGTCTATCGAAATGTTTTCCAATATTTTCTTTAACATATTTTTTGTTTTAGTGTAATATCATCATCTTGGTAAATATCTGCAAAGGACATCCGCCACAGATTCGTTGATATATATAGCTTTATATTATATCTACACAAATCAAGCTTTGCACGAAACGCGGTTTACTGTTGGTTGGACGTTTAAGTTGACGAATGACGAAATGATGAGGCAAAATCATTATTTCACTTTGAATGAGTGTAGAATACAAACGCCATTTGAAAAAATGTACCTTGTACATTGCAGCTACTCTTAGAAGAAAATATGCAAATGTTTATCTCTGGGAAAACTAGGTGTACTATCCTACTAAAATCCTACTGCTTCATTTCATACAGGCTGAAAGCCCATCACAAAAAAATCTAGCTCGAATATATCGATCTGTGTTGCTACAGGAATAGACCAGGTAGGAATGGCGTCACAAGTGCAATAATTACATGGATTGTCGGTTCCTTTGTATAAACAACACCGTAAAGTTCTGGGTTGTAGATTAAGATATTTTCATTATTTTTATTATTTTTGTAACCCTTGTATCATTTTGTTACGATTTCCAATATCTCAATATAGAGATAAACGATATATTATAATATGTTCACAAAGAGAATAACTAATTCTAACAATTTTATTTTATAAGCATAACGATTATAAGTTTCAAAACATTTGTTGAATATTGATGTTGATTTTTAGTCTGTTTAATAAATGTTTTCTGAACTTGGTGGTTACACCACTTGAGTTCTTTCACAGGTTGTTCGAAAATACCCAGCAGGTAAATACTTATATCATACATATCACGTACAAACGGAACATATAACGGATGAATGCTTTTAAAATGGTACAACCCAACTAAAACGTAATGCGTTATATTATTTTTTTTTACAAATTGTTTAATATGTCCTGTCCGTTTAGAGATATATTATTGATCAGGTGTGCTGTTTTTATGTGATAAAATTTAGCAACACTGTATCAGTGATTCCATTTGAAACACACTAGCAAATTTAATCCATCATCAAACTATTTATAATTATTAAACCTCAGAAAACTTGAAAATATAAAAAAAATGTAACGTCAGATACAGAAAATATTAAATGTCTTATTTATAACATTTATGGAACCCTCGCTTACTTTAGATAAAATCTAGGAAATGCATAAAATACGTGGTGACGAAACGTTTTTCAAGCCCCTGTGAAAGACGTACAAGCTTTGTAATCTACAAGCTAAACGGTACCCGTGTTCACTTTGACAAGTTGACAGAACCATGTGATCAGATCTGTTGACTGCGCATGTGCGGACTTCAGAGGTCGCTATTCATTTTAGGTGCGAACACGTGAAGTAAATGGCCTTCTTATCATTCGCAAATATCTTTTTCGACTGATTCACATTAATATAAACAAATCAAACAACCTGTTCACCTTGGGATGTGCACACTCCGACTTACTTTTATTGAAAGCTCCAGAAATTATTTATTTTAATACGCAATAGACTTTGATTTTTTTGCAATCTTAGCTAACACCATATATATTGTTTCTGTTCATTAATATTCAAAATAATTGATGTTCACTTCCAAAGAAACTTTCACAAGCGTCACGTACTGATTAAATTTTCACAACCAGTTTGACAGATTTATATCTGAGTTCTTCTGACGCAAAAGATTTCCGTTTGAGCTGCTAACAAAAGGCATGTAACACCAGAGTATGAGTTGAATGATGGAACAGAGTATAACTTTCTCTTTGTTATATCAATCCACTGCTTGCACATCTATGCTGCAACTAAACGACTGCCCCATGCATTCAGGACGCACAAAGTGTTCGTTAAGGGATAAAGCAGGACCCTGAAATTAGTGTAAGCTATGGATTATCGGCAGCTGCACGGAAAAGATGATGTGGAGGGAATGCCTAGAATCTATGAAAATCTTTTAAGTATTTCAATGTAGAACAATTAAGGAATTATCCTCCGACCCAGGTGTTCAGTTTTTAACCTATGAGTAAAACATGTTCACTTCTGATATTGATATTAGGGAATTAATCATTCATATTATCCAACTAAAAAACCTTAGCAAGAACTGGAAAATAGCATTTCTTACAGCAAATTTTAATATTATTATTTATTTCAAACCGAACCTTTATAAATGGACTTGATCTCAGATATGAAATTATGAAATTCAATAAATGGCTTCTTAGATACCATCTTAGGAAATGTCCTGGAAAGTGTTTTTGTTGGCTGTGTTACGATATTATAATTTTAGTGGGAGTTTATAATGCGCTATTTTAAGATTCGGTTTCAATACATTTCATCGGTTCCTGAAGGGGCAATTTTCCTCTGCCAATATGTTAATATTGTATTTTTAACCATTGTGTTGAAATTATAGAAATAACTTTTATGCGGAAATTCTGCTAATTGGCTTAGCTTTTGTTAATAAACTGTGAGGGCCATTTTCTTTAAAGGAATATTTCACCACTCAAAACTATATGCGGAACATTTCTTTTCGATGGTTCAATTATGTATAAGTGGTATGTAATATTAAACCGCACCAATAAACACAATTTCTGTTTTTTATATAACCTCAATTATTGATTTTGTATATAATCAGTTTTTGACAAATGTCAGGTATTGACTTAATATTGAAATGAATCAATTATACACTGGTTTTTACACCAAAAGGGCGTTTCGTGATTTTTAACGACAATGATTAATTTATCAAGTTTGTAGTGCTATTGTATAAAGATACTAAACACGACACTTCATTTTATATCGAATCCTCAGGGTCGACTCCAAAAAAATCTGAACTAAATGCATTAAACGATTCAGTTCAGAAATAACATTATTATTGTCATATTATTTCCAAATATACAAAAGAGAATTAGTTTTGCATTAGCATTGATCAGATGATTACTATCATAAGTAAAATTTTTTGACATGGCAGATCTTAATATGAGTATTTATGCAGCAAATCATCTGCACAGGTAAACTTTCAATAAATGACAGCTGAATGCAAGTGCTACTCATATTTAGAAGGGTTGATTTAACTTAACCAATATTTAAAACAAACACATTTATTTAAATACAATACATTATCAAATCTCAATTATGCTTGAATGAAAGCAAAATTCATCCATTACATTTTACGTTATGCATTTTCAGAAATTATATCTGTTCTGATAGAAGTACTGAACTTATCCATAAGCAAGCTGAACCTATTTCAATTAGGTATGGTTAACTATCGATGCATAATTTTATTTAAAACGTTATACAACATAGGTCTTAGCATTCGCCAGGTTGCGTAACTTTATAACTGTTGAAAGGTTATGATAGACCGAAACGAGGTCACCTTTATGACCTTTGTTGACTACCTCAACAGGTGCAAATATATATGTAAACACCATTTAACCAATGGAAAAAATATCATTTATGACGGTTTTTGTCAGAAACATCTATAATTATCACGTTGATCAATATTTGCATATACCAGTAGTAATAATACTACGACAATGGATATAACGTTTCGCGACAGAATAGTCAATCTGAGCATATTTATAGATTGCAATAATTTATTTATTATTAAAATTTACATTAAAATTGCTTTAGTTAAAATTACTTGGCAAACCTGTTTTCATTTCATGTTTCTATTTAACATTGAAAACTAGTAGACCTGATATGTTTAAATTAAGTAAGATTATAATGCCGAAAGGACAATATGAATGGTCTATCACGAAGTTTATGTGACAATCGAAAATTATAAATCGTCCTCAGACAGATGAGTCTGACCGGGGTTACTTTCTGTTCTCTAGATGAAATTTATTTATTTCATCTAAAAGAAGAATGGGCTTTTTAGCTGTCTAGACACTTTGATCACGTAAAAGGAAATTCATATACCATCTTCGAAGACAGGAAATAAACAGCAATTTAGATTTTCTGGTTGTTTTTCTTTTCAACGTTGGTTTAGGATAAATCATTCTATCGTGTCTATCATGTAATGCTTGTAAAAGATATTTTGTTATTCTAATTATCACATGTATGATATTCAGATCTTCATTTGTGTTAGTGTGTAACTGATTTTCTTCGGTCGCCTTTTTCCTAGAAAGTAAATGTTGATGTTCATCAGGAACCGGTTTTGGACAAAATTTGGTCGTTCTCTTTTGTAAATTACATCTCATTTTGTAAATTACATCTCATTACATGCATTTCCTACCTGACTACTACTACAGGAAGTTTTTTTGTCGGCCGGCGCTTATGCCATCATAGATTATAGGTTTTTCTGTCAATCATTTCAGCCTATGCAGGAATGTCATGCCGTGTCTCACCTAAAAACGCTTAATTGATTTTACGGCACTGTGGTAAAATGAACATCATTTGTACAACACAGAACAAGTTCATAATCAATAATTTTGGTGTCTGTGTAAGATGTAGCAAAATAATTCATACATATGGCATCCTTTAGTAAGGATGTTGCAGGCATTAATAATAATAATAATAATAATAGTGATAATAACAACAATATCAATAAAAACACTGTAAAAGAATATTCTATAAAAAAGATTGATGGAATTTTTTAAGGAGAAAAATAAGTTAGTTTTTATTAGTGGGTGATCTTTCAAAAAGGCATTTAAAGGCTTTCCACTGATATTTTCTTCAATATACATTATGTATATTGAAGAAAATATCAATGGAAAGCCTTTAAATGCCTTTTTGAAAGATCACCCACTAATAAAAACTAACTTATTTTTTTTATGTATAATACATAATTTATTTTGTATTATTGTCCATATTGATATGTCTCGATGAGAGGAGACTATCGATCCCGATCTACCCTGATGTAGTGTTCAAACATTACTGGAGTAACAAACAGCACTAACTTAACATTAACAGCAAACATACAAAATAAATATTTAGATTTGGAAAAACCGGGCTTAATTTGTCAAAACAAGACATAACAACAAGCTTTCTTTGCTTGGTTACATGTAAATTTATTCTGCAAAAATGCTATATCTACAAATATCGGATGGAGCATGAAAACAAGATGCTTTTGTGACGGCAGTTACAGCTTCGTATTATCCATGGTAATTTACGGCATTTAATTTGACATATTACATTAATAAGTGTGTTTCTAGGTGTTAATGTGTTATAGGCACCGCCTCTAATAGAACTTCAAAGTGCAATAGAAAACTGACCAGTAAAATATTAGAACCAACAGTCCTAAAGTCCACTCTCTTAAATACAGGACTCACAGAAAAAAAATGTAGCTTCTCGGACAGTTCACAATGGTCACTAAACCTATACTTTTCAATGATATTACTTTGCTAGTTGCTAGTACTATTATCATCACATGACGTTAATGTGACGTTTCCTGATGGTTTATTATATCTTTAAAGCCCTCAAAATCCTTTTTTTGGTTGGAGTTTTAGTTGGAGAATGTTTTATATTATCTATGTAATACAGATAGTGTGTTCATTATTGCAACAGAAGCCAGCCATGCCGTTCCCGATTCATTGATTGGGCAAAGCTTGGAAACTGGAATACGTTAAGATCAGAATGCTAGGCTGCCCCATTGTCAATACTTTGTGAAAAGTTGTGGAGGTAGCCAGTGGAAATCATTTTAATGTTCCCTTGTATGGCTTGTCTCTATAATATATCGCCTTGCTTTTCACTCGCAAACTAGTCAAAACAGTTAATGCAGTCAGGTAATATGTTTTCAGTATATCAATTGAAGTTAGAATTTTTTCATTGTAAATATTTGATAATGTTTCTTAAAGAAAAGAAACAAGAGACATATTTACTTGTTTGGTTATGCAATTTATTGTTTAATTAAGTCAGAATAAATCTTTTGCATAGATCTATGAGCATTAGTATTGTTCCTTGTGTACTTTCCTCAACCGGAAAGTGATATTTTGTCGGTGTTAATGATAGATTATTATATCAACTTAGCCTTTATTTAGAAAAAGCCGGAGAACCAATGGACTCTCAAAACAATTGCCAAAATATACATTATAGCAGTTTGCTTGCCGCCTTTTGATCTCCTGTGTCCAGTAGACCTCCTTGTCTTTCCCACGCAGCCAGATTACCTGTTCCGTTTTTTTCTAAACTCAGTAACTCTGTCCGCAGATCGTTTTTCTTTTAATCATCAAATAATATGATGTTATCAAGGTGAGGTTATTGCTATATATTTCTTCCATTCTCATGAAAACAACATAGTTGCGTCATTTTAAGGAGAAAAATATCCAGGTCCGTATTTATATTTTAAGATCCGTTACAAAATCACCGTTAGTTGATGATGTTCTTTTAGAGTAAAAATGATAGTGTTAAATCAATGCTGCTTCAAGTCAGCATTACGATCAATTACCTTTCAAATATTTTGGAAATCGGTTGCAAAAATAGAATTTTTTAAGCATTTTCTTGTAAATCAATTTTGTTCTCCCTTTATGATATATTTATCAACCTCAGTGCGCTTCAGATTCAACAAACTTCTTATGACCCAGGGAAACCTGTCATAAACCAATAGCCAATTGAGCAAATAGAGCGACACACAAACATAAGAAAGCTATTACCAATCGTGTACGATAGAGCGACAATTGAACACCGACTGACCGGTGGCGTAAAGCTCACTCACTTTTGCCTTAAACTTATCAAATCCTGAAACCTCTTCCGCTTATGTCTAATAGTAAGTGAAATTGGTGATAGGCATGTACATTTCCCTTTTCAAATGTATTATCTTGCCCTCCCATAACATTCAAATAACTTTATTCCAGTCTCAAAAGTTCTTCAGCCTACACCCCAAAGGTCCTATCTATAAATAAAAGATAATTCCTCTTAATAATTTGTGAACACATGCGGGTATTTTTCTGCCGTGACATGCCCAGAAAAGTTTGATTTCACACTACCCTGGTAAAAGGAACCACAGATTCCACAATGTTAAACTAATTCATAATTTAACATGATGACATCACACTCCTAAAACATATCCCGTTCGTTAAAACAAAACCCGTTATATAGTTCATTTACCATGGTCTATCCAGTTGGGATGTGAAAAGTGTTCATATAAGGTTGAATCGAATTAGACACCAGTCAAGTACAGCCAATCTCAAAGGGAGTTTTAGAAACATCCGCGTCACTATGTACCTTCTAGACATTTTGCTTGTGTTTATGGAACTACACATTACGTACTCAACAAAAGGTGAGCCAGCCAATGTATATTGCAATTATGTTTTGGGTTAAAATCTCACTCTATTTTTTAAAATAAACTGGGAGGTTAATATGGATGTTTTTATAGCCTCTAACTGGTGAGGAAAAATTAAAGAAATTTTACGGATGATCATTGATTTTACTCACCAACGAGGTCTGCAGTTAATGGACACAATACTTACAGCTCTGCAACTACTAAGAATACCACACTGAAACATCCTATACTTAAATATAATATTAAATACATAACTTTCACTCGATAGATTCATAGATTGATTAGGAGGCACTATATTTCAGTGAAATTAGGTCTACTCTTACCCTTTTTCGATATCAATAGGGCCGAAATTATATCATACCTCTGTGGAAAATTTACAGTCTCCAATAAAGCGTTGTAAAATGAGTAGCTTTTCTGACCATATAAACATTGAAGCTCTTACATATGCTAGAACGAAAATAAATGAAAATGGATTCTGAGGGGGAACACAAATATTACAGAAACCTGACATTCCGTTTTGATATTTTTTAAACTGATATATTTTCATTTATATATAGTTTCCTTTAAGCAAGATGATGCAGGGTTAAAGATCACCCAGTCGTAAGCGTGCAGCTTGTTTGGAGACATTTTTTATGTCAATAAATTCAAGGATTGATAGAGATAATTGAATCACTGGTCAGACTTTTATTTGAGTGGCAATCAAGGCAGCTAATTTTCTGCAAGCAGACACGGGGATACCCTCAATGAGAGGAGGGAAAATCACCCTTCACCGATCAATGATATTTACAAAAGCATACCATCTATCTATTTATTTTCTCGGTTGCTGTGGTCAAATTAAATTCCTCCCAGCCCCAACTGATAATTCGCATTCAGGTCACATAAAATTATTGTTTATTTATATATATTTAATTAAGGTGAATGTATTAAAGTGAGGGCATTATAAACAGTTACAAGAACGCACAATGACAAAAATATCATCGTGTGTTCACATAGACATTTTCATGCCCGCTCCAGTTATGTTAGGAATGAAATTTGGCATCCCTTACAAATGACATGATCTTTTTTTTATATTGGTTTATTAGTTATATATGCATATTTATGTGTGTATGTTTGTGTTATTGGTTATCACTAAATTATATTTACAGCAGTTATTGTACAGACATTTATATTACATTTCCTATGATAATAGATGAATAAAACCCTTAATTATTGATATAATGTATAAGTATAGTACATATCATTGTTAAGTAAAGTGTTCATTTATATGTCGAATATATCTCTATGCAATTGGGTGAGAAGTGGGTACTTTCAGAAAGTGTTCGTTCAAAAGCCAAAATGTCCCATCAAAGGTGAAACGTTAATGATGAACATCCGGTGGAATTATATCTCTGATATTAAACTAGAGATTGGATCAGTTCTTCCCAGTTTGAAGAATCAGATGGGCCTAATAGTTTGTGTGTTGGTCCACTAAAAAACTTTAAAAATTGATGACCTGATTAACAACTCAGTTTGCATATTGAGAATTATGGTGATTAGAAGATCTATATAAACCGATGTAATAGTGATTTTATTGTTAGTGACTATTGCAACTTCTTATTTCTGGTTTGACATAGTAACTTATATTTCCTTCCACTAACCTGCATTCTGTTTTCAAGCCGCAGGGGCCGTAGCTTATATCTTTATTAATATATTAGTTGATTAACGTACTCGTCAAATGACCTTAAATACAGACTATAAATTCTGCACGTTCGATTGCCGCATTAAGAGCGAAGATAAGACCAGTGAAAGCTGATCTGTCGTAAGCTTTGTTTTCCTAATCTTATATATTTTGCCGACATTATGTCAAAAAGTCATTTTCATTTTCCAACTTAAGAGACCTGAAAAAGACCCCAATTCCCATATTGTCGTATAAAAGAATGTTATTTTGCAATAAATATAGGCTCTGATTTCAATCTGTTAATATGAATCATTTACAAAAATGTGTAAACGTTCCGCAAATAAAAATTAAGTGTATCCTTTCAGAAGTAACTAAATTTAAAACGATGATTAGGAATGTGTCATGATTTTTTCATTCTCATGATATTATGATACCCAGGTATTAAAGCACATATTAAATAATTCCTACAGATTTTAAGAACTCACAACAACTAGTTGTGGATCTAAGGGGTAGGACTGAGAGGTGGAGGGTTCTGAGGGACGTTTGCCCCCCCTAAGAATTTTTTCTTAAAAACTTTTATTTGATTTTTTTAATTTCCCTGTTATTTTTACCAACATTGCTTCAAAATTGCTGACATTATGAACGAAATTTTCCAAGGGATCACCCGCCTACATCCACCCCCCCCCAGACAGTGAAACTTTAACATATCATATGACGACAAAATGCAAGAACCGGAATTAAGCCGTATGGACACATATTATTATATGAAACATTCAATTATGCAATAATGTGATGTAAATATATTACTATTTTGAAGACTTGGGTATACAAAATTAAAGAAATGTCATCATATCTTCAGACCATAGATATACAGGACGCTTTTGATGCACAGAAATATATATATATATATATATATATATATATATATATATATATTGGCTCCCGGTACCAACGTTAGCACGATTCAGCTAAATAAGAACAGTGCGCTTCTTTTAACACGAAATCAGGGACGTCAGTCAAAGAATGAGTCTAGCTAAAAACCATCGATAATTCTATCGATTTATTTACGTAGACCAATTTTTCGATATACCGTTATTTCACATCAAAGCAAAAAAAAAAAAAATTTAAGGAAATTCAGTTATATCACATGCAGTCTGATCACATATATAAATCTGTTAAATAAGTCTTTTATCTACCTTATCCCAGTATTTTTATAAATTTTATCTTAGAATGTCAAACATTATAACTTAAACTCAAAATTGATATCAAAAGCTAACGCTCTGTTTCAAGTCTTTCTAATAATTACAATTCTCTGAGAGGCCTATGTGTTTATAAATTATTTTATTTATTTCACATCAGGTTAAATTGTTTTTGCAGCAAGCAAAAAACCGTATGCAATAGCACCAGATGAGGAATTGTTGCGTAAGCAACTCTTATGTCTGCACACAAGTTTGCGTGGTATTAACCTGATAGGAATAGCCATAAAAAGTCAAATATATAATCTTCCCAAGGAGCTTTTTATTTAGGCATAAACATTAGTGTTTAAATAATCTTAAATATGTTTTGTTCGACAAAGGTCCTTTTATGACAATGAATTCAAATGCAACCCAGCTGTGTAACTTAATGTAAATTTTATTTCAAACTAATATTGATCAGAATGGCGATTAAATAAGACACATATATCCTAGTCAAGTTTCCATTGTAATACTTACTGTATCGACATGCAAAAAATATTTCGCTTCTATATTTTTTATTGTGATTGTGGCGCCATAGTTATCCCTTACCAGGATATATCATGTTAACCGTTGTAAGTGTTTCCTCCTATAAATTATACATGTGTGTCTCCATTATCAGTAAAGCGAGAACAGCAGTTGGGAATTCAACAGAAAAAAAATCCTGTGACTTTAGCAAGCAAGCTGTCGCGAGGATACATCACATAAGGGTAGACCACCATTGTTTATGTAGTGAACACGTGTAACATGCTCTATGTCATGCCCTAGCGATTCCCATCAAACAAATCAATGACAATGCACTGGTAACGATGTAATAGAGCGACACGTTAACATCCTTGACCAGCGTAGCACCGCTGTTTTGTTCTCATGTTTCGATTTTAAAGTAATAAAAGTATTATTTTTAAATTAATCGTTAGAAACATTGATTCATACCAGAGGCATCAGTGATCATATTTGTTTAGTCTATATTTGTTTGAAATAAGTATATGTTCATTTTCATTATGAAACGGTTTTGGAAAAGCTTTTTTTTTAGATTGTCCTCTTTCAAAAATAGCTTATTACATACATATCTGACTTGACTGATGTCTCCAGTTAAAATGCGAACGAAATGGCTGCATATTACTTTTAACTAAATGTTTGAAAACAACATGAAAATAATGGTCATTAACGGGCTAAGTTTAATAATTGATTTAATTAATTTTTCAGAACAAACTGTTAATCAATTAATTTCAATGGTCAAAACGTCTTCGGCATCATGGCGTATGTGCGTATTTTTGTAAGTCATCATACCAATCAGTGCAAAGCATGTGGGAATATTATTGTCGTGTCTTTATTGTCGTGTCACGTATTCTATATAAAATAATATATAATTAATATTAATAATGATGTCTTTGTAGGAAGTTGCAAAAAAAAATTCATGTATATGGCTCTCTTTTGTTAAGCAGAGTCCGGGGTTCATATTAATAATGTTCAAATATCACCATTATATATATGAACCCATATTACTGAAGCCCGTGAGTGTTTACATTTGAACACTTGGCTCATAATGATATTCCAGAGGGAGGTTTGTTGTCTCCTACTACATATTTAGTTTGTTAACGGAATCCCTGTATGTTAAGGATGTACTGTTATCGGAAACATATTTTCATTTTCCAACGTACTTGGGTATTTCAGGTAGGTTCTGAATCTATACTGTGATTCATGGAGGCCCTCTCCTCGCTCGCTGTGATCTCCACTGACCCTGGCGGCAGATATAACACCCGTTGCTCCTGCTATAAATCTTCTTGCCCCCTCCCAATTTTTGGCTAGCAAAAAGGTGTTATTTGCGACTGCGATTCATGGAGCCCTCTCACCTGCCGCTGTTGTTTTCAGTCACACTAGTAGCAGATTTTCAATATCCCCACATATTGCTACCTCCACTCCCCCTGAATGCTCGGCTGCTCAATCATTAATATTTTGAGTAATGCTGTTAAGGTCGCTAGAGCCACTTATTATAGCGTATTGCCTTTCGTTTTTTTATGGCTTGACTTGCCTTCATATTATTTCGACTAATTCGTCAGTCGCAAGCAGGTGGAATAGTTCCGGTTATTATAAAAAAAAACAGGAAACTAAATTCCGGTGAACGCAGTTCTTTTGAACTGTGGCCAAGTAGAGAAGGCATAATGGATTGGGTTTTAGATTTTAACAATTTTATCATTAGTGATGTGACCATATTATGTGTAATATGCCATTGTGTAAATGTAATGCTATAAGACATGATGTTTGCTGAATACAAATCGTAGTTAGAATTATGCCTTTTGCAGTTTTTTCTTTGTTTATTTATGTTGTTAACAACAAACATATTTAGATATTTTTATTATGCATTTTATGGTTCATTTAGTCAAATTAATTGAGTCGATAGACATGTTTATGATACATGTAGCTATATGCGACCGTTTGAGTTCCCGTGTACCTTCCTCAACTTACAAGTGATCTTATGAGGGCGAAAATGATATACGGTTCTTCAACACCGCCTCAATGTAAAAATGATAATCAGTAACCTCTGAAATATTTTGAAAAATCAATTGTCACATAATGTCTATCAATAATAAATAATTTCTCTAAATAATTGGTGAACAATGTGAAGATGCTTCTACCGTAATGTACACAGAAATGTTTACTTTAACTACCATGGTAAAAGGGACCATAATTTCCACAATATAAAACTTATGCATATTTGATTATAGTCAGATTAAAAATGAGTCAATAAATATGTTTTGTATCACATAGAGTTATGTGTAACAGTGTGATTTCTCGTGTACCTGCCTCAACCTACAATGGATGTCTTGTGGGTGATAATAGATAAAGGTTATATCAACACCGTCCGAATGTAAGATTACGATCAACAGCTTCTCAAATATTTTGAAAAAATAATTGCCACATCCGGTCTATTAATAACTATTCATTAAAATAATTGGCGAACGCATGATGGGATATTTCTGACGTGACGTACAGAGAAATATTTACTGTCACTAACAAGGTAAAGAGGACCAATGTTCAAATATTGCCTCATTGACGAAAAACACAATATATTAGGTAAGTAAGCTACATAACGCAACTATTCCCTATGGTTTAATGGCACCAACGTGTGTGTGTTTGCTTACAATAACCTACATACGATTTAAGATTTGCTTACAGCAACAAAGCATACACGTATACCTCAATGACATATGATAAGTTAAGGGAAACAGTTCAAGGTAAAAATCAAATTCCTACATGCACCGGGAATAGACTGGATCATGTAGGCGTGATAAACAATCCGCGACCTTGTTAACCTTGCTTGAATATGAGTTGCAGTCAATTGAAAAGTAAACAACGCTGACAACTAAAATAAGCCCCTCAGGGCAGTCATAACCACCTTATTCCTAGTTACTCCTCTGTTAAAGTTTAAGACTTTTTTTTTATCGGACATTATTATGACACGTCTATTACGCCACCGTGATGCCCATCTGTGGGCTGTCATAATCACTGCTACCGTCTCTTTGGTATTAAAATGTAAATAAGTGCATGTTGGCAAATTACATGCCCATTTGCAGTAGTACCATTCTGTGGCAATACTCCGGCACATCCCTAATCACAGGCGTCCGTGTAAACCCCTAGTATAGGTTAAGGATGAAATATAAATGCAACCCCGTTAAAATAGATGCCCCAATTATGCCACCTATGAATATCACTTCTCATTTGATGGTCTAGCAGCCGCCGATCGTTTTTGTTCTTCATCATGGTAACAGTATCAATACGTCTCCGAAGCAATACTCGCCCGCCTTTGACTACATATGCTGATAAGTAAAGTTACCGATAAGACTTTGCAATTGGCGTTTTGTCATACGCTTCAATGACAAACGCCCTTACCCGCTCCTCTCTTATGCTGCTGAGTTTATCCGCTGGCAAACTTAAGCACAATTTAATGTTATCTATATTAATCGCTAGAAAAGTTAAACACGGGCAATGTCCAACTACCTTATTCCATTCAATCATAAACCCAATCTTCCTAGGTATCCGAATCAAAGTGTACATACCCAAGGCACAATCATTTTTGTTGTCAGAAATAATTAAAAAAATCATCCAGATCAGCGATCACATTTCTAAACCCTTGATAAACCATGAATCTTGTCACTGCTTGTAGTAAACGGTGAAAAATTACGGGCGCCCGCCTGGCACCAAACGGTAGTTTAATGTCATAGAAATATCTAGTTTAACCATGCAAATCAGTCCACGAGAGTCCGGTTATTCTCATACTAAATATCTCTATCAGAAATCCTAACTGAACGATACGCACATTTAAGATCCACTTTAGCCAGGCTTGACCAGTTTAGTTGCATGAACAACTGTTTTGAACTTAGCCTGATACTCTAATTCAGTAAGATCATTGACCGACCTGTCTGCAGGCAGACTTCATTCATGAATGTGTCATATTGTTTCATCCTCTTTCGGTATGGCCCCGAGCGAACTAATGGTACTTGGTTTAGTCTCACACCGCACATACTTTCACAATGGTATTTCTTTCATTATTTCTGCCTCTATGGCCTCTCTATATAACACAGCTAACTAATGGTTATCCATATGCACTGGTAAGGGCACTGCAGTATTACTTACTATGTCAAAACCTTTCTTTATGCCTTCACATATAAATTCTCTATTCGGATCATTTGTTTCATCAAGATAGCTTTGCATTTCAGGATCATTTAAACACAACTGTTAGACACAAACCGGGTCTTGCTAATGTCAAAACTAATGCAGATGCAGGCATTGTTCCGTTCTCTCTGTTACTTTCGCCAATTCAAAACAAGAATATTGCTATTCATTGCGATTTTGCATTATGTGCACCGGTTGCATTATGTGTACAATACCATCTTAGATTATTATTATTGGCAAAATATATTGAGGTTAGTTGTCTTGCGGAATGGAAATTCGAGACTGTTTGTCCATACAAAAGAGCCGTTTCAAAGAAATTATAATTTCAACTAAAAGCAAGCGATCATAGATAGGCACTCGATCTTTTTGATGAGTACAGAAATAATATAATTCATATACATATTATACAATGGCTCCTGGCATTAATGTTTTCAAGGTTCAACTAAATAAGAAGACTGCATTTCTTTATATATCGATCCATCAGAGGCATCAGTAACAGAATTATTCATGCCAGAGCTATCGATAATCATATCTATAAACTTACGTGGAAAAAAAATTGTGATAAAAGTCATTTTTAGTAAATACGTTTCTATCACACTCTGTTACATAGGGCATATTTAACTGTCTTTAATTGTCTTTAATCAATCAAATAAGGCGACCAGAACTATTTACAGAGAAAAAGTTTAGTAAGTATGTCGTCGGTGTTGTATCCGTGATAAAAACATTTCCTGGGTAACGCGTAATTTTTGTTTGCTTAAATTTACACCTTGATCTCCAATAAATACTACATTTGCGGGGAAAAGAGTATTGCCACTCCAAAAAAAAAATCTCCTCAGTGGACTGTGAACAAGTTATATTATTTCTTGTTCAAGTAGGGATGATAACCAAATAATGGATTTTATAATTTATTGTACATTGATATCCAGTAACATGATTAGCTTGAGAACTTAGGTTTGAAAGGTCACGTGCCTCGTTTGGTGTTAATTTCAGCACAGTTTAATTCCATGAGAGCCGTCTCTGTCTAGACGATCTCCATAGTAACGTTGTTTATTGTAGACATCAAAGGTCGAACACCTGCTTAGTTTGTTTTTCTCAGAGTCACGTATCCATCATCATATTCAAGTAATTATTGACAGTTGGCATGATGGAAAGGGATGATTGACCAGAAGACGGTCAGGACTTATGACATCAGCAAGCATATATAAGCCGTGATTGTGAAGAAATTCGCTTTAATTGACTGTTCAGCGCACCAATGAGTGAAGTCTGACAATGCCTGCAATCTAGAGGCATGTCTGCGTACATCAGAGTCTGGACGGCTGAGAGATGATGCCTAAAGGGCGTAAAGAGTTGGTGTATGAGGAAGGCCATGTTGTAACGGACTTCCGAGCGGAAATCGCAATTGTCGACGGACTGGTAATATGCCGATTTGTATCTGTTGTGAGCGCTTCACGGAACAGGCCAAGGACATTTGTTTTACACGCGAAACTGTAGAGGTATTGGATATCGTCGTGTAGAGACAGATTCAGTTACCTAGAGCTCGATAATTCTAGGAGACCACTGCTGTGAAAGGCATTGATTCTTGGTTCAGATAGAATAGGCTGAGCGTCTTTCAATCAGGGCTGCGTGAACTTTGCCTTGAGGGGCAAATGAGTACTCTGGTGAGCAATTGTTGGTGGTTGGACCCTGTGCATATACACAAGAGCGAGCGAACTGTGATGCCAGCAGCTAGACTTCGATGTCACGTGTGCGCGATCGTCATGTGATCGGTAGAAGTGTAAACAAGGAGAACTTCCCTTTGCAGTGTGATAAACGGACTTAGAGATTTTGTGTTTCTTATTGGACGCTTGTGATCAGTGTTTATATATATTGAGCGCCTCTCCAGAGTTATGTGAGTGCCTTCGTTTTTAATCTATATATATATATATTGATTTCTCGTTAACTCGTGAATTATTTGTCTTTTAGAGTGTATGTATGAGTTTCAGCCTGTTTCTTTTTTTCACTTGAAAGAATCCAATCGTTTACACCCTTCGGGGTGTGATAGAAACGACAAGATAAAAGTAAAATGGATGTGACGTATGTTTGATACACGCTCTGTCATATTTACTTGTCTCCTTATTTATATACACATATCTCAAAGTGCTTAAATGAAAAAAATTAGCAATAAGGCGACTGTCACACAAGTCCTTGCTGCCCACCTGTATATCCGGCAGTTTACTTCCAGTGTACATACGTAATATTTGTCCAGATTCATATTTTTTTCCGTTGAGAAGAGTCTTTCTTCCCAAGTCAGACCTGGGTGTATTATTCCAAATCTTCTCATAACTTAAAAATCATAATAGTATCTTTCTAAAGCAGGTTTCGTATTGGGAGTTGGTTATCCAGGGATACTATACTGCAAAGAATTCCAACTTAAATTTTAATTTGAAATGACTGTCTTTAGTTTGGTCAAACGATAACAGCCAGCTTTCATTGTTTCGTTATAAGTAAATACACGTTGCTACATATGGTGCTATATCTACAGATATAGGAGGAGCATGAGATTTCAGATGATGTATGAAAAAAGATGAAATTGTAACCCTAATTGCACCTTCGGCTTATCCTTGATTATTCATGGTATTTATAATGACAGGCTTCAATTATATACTAACATTTATACGGCAACAATAGTTAAAGTTTTGGAGAATGTTTTCCCAAAGAAAAGATAAACAGGTGGAGGGGCTCACCTTATAGTTCGAAAGATACAGTAGGATTTAGAAGGCACCTCCGAAGCAACACCTGGCTCAATTTTCTTGATCCTCACTCGAATAACGATTCTGGTAGGTGAAAAGACCAGGATAGGTCTCCCTTTGAGGCAAATAGTCCTCCGTAATAAACCACTGGTTTTTCTAATTTCAATAGAATGCTGACTAAAAATGTATCACTTCGTTCGATCAACCAGTCCACTCTCTGTGATATAAGACCCACAGATAGAAATATTGCTGGTAAAACAGTCTAAATAAACTATCTGGGCACAAACTATGTTTGGCTAACAGCTTGTCAGTTTTTCTCATGTAATCAAGCAAAATATTCAATAGGAATTTAAATTTAGAACCAATTTACAGTTAACTAGTGTGGCCCTTACTATCAATTGTCGTTTAAAAGGAAATATGTAAACAATATCCCTTCGTCCAGCGGTGAACTTTCCAGAAAGCGAGAGGTCTCAAAATAGGTTATTATGACCAGTACAAACGGCTGAACCAAGGCTTGGAAAGGAGACTTTTACCCAAGTCATTATAGGAAGACTCAGTATTGCAGAAGGAGGGGTTCAATGATAAGGTGGAGATCCACAAAAAGGGAGCATATAAGCATTTGTGAGCCGAATAATCAGAAAAATGCGTAAATCCAATAGGAGAATCATGGTATGGAATATATACCAGACTCACATACCTAAAAGGACCTGTATTCTGTGGTATCCAAAAGCGACGGGATGGTGACACCCGACACTAAGAGGATGTATTCGAAATTCGAAAGTATAAGCGGCTATCTCATATATTGATCAAGTCTAAACTTGTCATAGTTTAGTTTTCCGAACATTACACTGTCTTTTAAAATGTTTCAGGACTTTAGAATATCTGGCGCAATACTAAAGCTTACGTATGTTTATAATTCTATGGTTCACACTTTTATCCTATTATATCCTCATCACTACAAATGGTGTTAGCTTTCTTTTGGACATAACAATAACAGTATAACAGTAAAAATCACAGATAAAAACACCATTTGATAAGAATGGCTTGCTGTTCATGAGGTAATTATGCATATTGTTTTGCTTTGTATGCACTTCAGAAGGAATACCGTGTAATTGAAATATAAGATCAAATATAGGAGCGGTTATAGTCCTTTTATAGCGGTTCTATAACATGGTCCTATTTAGGTAATTTGTCATGAAAACAGTGAGTCATAACTTCGATTTTATAATTCTACCTTTGTTTTACAGTAATTTACAAATCTGGTACCGCTGCCAGGGATTTGCCGGAATCACAAGGCGACTATCTGAACATACTCCCCGCTGTTGGTATAAATGTGTCCGGCACAGTCGTAGCCTGGGAATTTGTTGCAAAAAAGACAGGGATGACAGTGTTAAGCCTTTGGGACAACCTTGGACAAGACAATTACCGTCTGTATAACAAAACATACATCACAGTTACATCAGTGGGCCGCCAGGTAGGTATCCTCTTTTTTTATGAAGAAAGAACATTTACTGCATTATCCTGGAATGTTCCTAAATCTTTATACTGTATATAAAGGAAAAGAGAACCCTAAAGTATTGTCGATTTAGTGTAATATTACCAAATACCTAAAAATGTATGTAAACCAAACAAGTAATTCAAGACAAAGTAAAATTTTTATAAGGATTTGTTTAATCGCCACGGGTTATGTAACACGATGAACGTTGTTCTAGATAAGATGGCTATTATAACGTAAAGCGTACGTTATATTAATAGTATATGTATATATTATATATGTTATATTGATCTAATACCTGTCTATGACTTTTTTCACAGGGTCTGGATCTGTGTAACATCTGATAGATATAAACTTTTTAAATTATCTATTAGCTATCTTCTATTAAGTACTCCGAAAGTTTATACCAGTCAAATATACTAGCAGTGATAATGTCTTGAAAGTGTGCATATTACTCACAAACATTACATCACACTCATTGCTTATATGATTCAAGGTATTCTCTATACCCGAGGATGAGAGATACGAGGCCCATGTTGGTCAGGTGGTTGGGGTTCACAGTATGAATGCTAGTGGTGCTGGTATCATTGCACGGACAACTGGAGACTGCTGTGGCTTAAAGGCTAAACCAAATCATGTACAGCTTGTCTATGATTCTGGTCTCCCTGTAGGGTATACCGTTACCAACAACCGGCAAGAGCGCAGAACCAATGCCATTTTGGTTCACATCAAACGAGGTTGTTAAGTAGTTTATTATCAATTTTATGCTATTTTATTTAGTTTTTTATTACAAATCATTTAACTTGTTTTGATTAAATAAATGTTGTCGTGGCAAATGATGTTCTGGTCATGTTCCTATGCCAGATTACCATTAATTGATGACATTGCAAATCTATTCTTTTCTGAAGTCCTTTTACATGATGTATCTTCAGATCCAATCATTACAGTGATGGGCAGAGACCCCTGGTTTCCTGAAGGGAGCATGGCCGGTACATTCGTCCAGGTACCTACTCATCCTCCTGGAATACTCAGTGTCCAGCTTGACTACCTTTTCCTTCTGCCCGACCTCTTTGTGAATGTCTATGTAAGAGACACCGGGTGTGACAACGTGTATGTTTACTGGCCAGTGTCTACCGAGGACGACGGAAGGGGGGTCCTTTATCGGCGTTGTCGCTTTGAGAATCGTTTGACTGAAGAGCACACACGCTGCGGATTCACATGTTACACGGATCTTGAGAAATCTGAGCGAATGAACTCCACAATCAACATTCGTATTATCGAGCCCTATAGAGCGGCAGTGGGGCTTTATTCTGTTGACGTGGGAAATATTTGAGCTTCAGAGTGATCACTGTTCCTTCTTGAAAAAATACCCTGAAACCATTGAAAATGTCAGAAAGCTGATATGCACTGCATGCAAACGAGATAACGGACGACATGCATGACAATTATATACACACATTTATACATATTTTATTCTTATGTATATTGTATATTTCAAATGTGCAGGTTCTACAGAATGCTTGTATTTTTTGCGCTTGAAATAAACTGAACTACAACAATGAAATCCTATGCTTAACTTAGAGGTGTGCCTATTAAATGTTGTACTTTACTGTCAATAAAACTGATAAATTTACAATTTTGTATTGTTGTAAACAACAGGCCGTGGTAAATAACAGGTGCAATTAGAGGGACGTAAATCAGTTTCATGTTAAATAATATTTCTCAATTTGTACATCAAATGTAAGATGGGTATAAAGAAATATAAAGTTGCTTTGTATTATTATTTAAATAATACATTGGATTGCAATTTGCATTCTATGCAAATTAAGTAGTATTTTCCCCTCAAATGCCATTTTTTACCGTTTTTTTTCTTAATTCTGCCGTCTTCAGGGCAGAAGGTCCTTCCCCAAGAGCAGGATGCCGACTCTGACAGACAATTAGAAAAATTAGGGGTTTCCGGTAGATAGAGTTAGTGTCACGTTTTCAAAAAATAAACACACATCTTTCCATTTCAACGCCTCCTGCTGACCATGGGCGCATAGAAATTAATAGGTTTCTATTCTGTTGACAAAGTTTGAAGACTTTACCTTTAAGGATTTTTTAAAAAAATCTACGGAGAGACGGCAAAAAAAACATACACGATGATAGGGCTTTGGTCGCCGGCTGTTTGATTTGATTTAATATGACGCAATTTACTATCCCAAACTACAATAGCTCTGTGTTCATGTGACAATTTCTTGTGCATACTTAATAATAATTCACGCGCTAGCACAAGATGTTGCTTTGAATTACTTGGCGATTTATATAAAGCCATTAGGCATAAGTGAAGTAGAGATCCTGAGATACGGTAACCATATGAATTTCCTTAATTATATGACTTGACAGAGATGTTGAAACAAAAATCAAGTTTAAAAGTTCGTTGCAAGGTAGTCGATCCTGACTTGTGGCACTTAACTCCGACTGGCGGCACGAGAATCGATTAGCTGTACCTGACCTGACTGGTGGCATTGGACCTCGACTGGCGGCACAGGGCGCCGACTAGCGGTACCTGACCCTAACTTGCGGCAACGGACCCAGAATAACTGCACCTGATACCTGCAATCAGGATACGTGAAAGTCTATGGAAAAAAATCATATCTGCGAGTCCCTTTGTAATCAAAGGGATAAACCAGGCTGATAATGCGTGATCTAAAATATTTGTTTGTTGTGCAAGGCCAACTTTTGTTTTCCCTTTTGACTAGCATTTTTCAGGTCACGCCTAGTTCATCCACCATCTTAAAGCCAATGAGGCACGTGGTCCTTGGATAAAAACCCTTATCACTCTCTGTGTTTCTGTGCCGCCGGAAAAGTGTCAGAATGCCACAGCGTTCGAGGACGGCCGTCACCAAAACATGTTTCCAAAGAAAACTGGAATCAGAAAAAGATGATGCAGTGATGGGAAAATCGTTTTTGCGTTGACATCTGTGTCGTAAACAGAGTGAACTCGGTATTCCTGACACGACATGCTGCCGCAAATAGCAACTCGGATTTCACCAAACTTCTGTACTGTTAAGTTTGTAATTGGTGAAATGACAATGTGTAAAGTCCATAACTGCCAGAAACAGTGTATTTACATTCTGATTGGATACTTAGTATTCTTATGACAATGGTGCCTTGTTTGGGCTCGGTACAGAGCAGTACGTCTCGGGAATTACGCGAAGGTCGACCTCATCCACATTATGACGAAGAGTCGCTCGGTCCAAAATGCAGCCCTCCGTGCATGGTACAGCGCGCCATTTCGAATAATAGTCCCAAACCATGTCGACTGTCGAATGCCACAAACGGTCCTTTAAAAAATGATAAAAACATTACAGAAAAATAGACCGAGATACAACTGAAAAATTCTTAAAAGAATGGGAACAAATAATCATGATAATTTTTCCAAAACACATCCAACTGGAACGTTTTAAGTACATACCTTAAAACCCAAAAACAAACATATTCTACACGTTCCCAACAATCCATAAGAAAAAAAATCCACGCAAACCTATTTATTTTACTGTAAAGGAACTCTTACTGAACTTATTTTTGGATTTGTGAAACCAATCTAAAGCCTATCATTTAAAATTATTATAGCTATTTCCGCGATACTATCAATTTTCTTAACAAAATTAACATGATCAACAATATTCCAGAAGACAGTATTTTGGTAACTTTTGATGACAATAGTTTATACACCAATACACCTCACGTGGATGGCCTCAAGGCATGCAAGAAACTCCTAATTTATAATAATAAACATAATGATATAACACCGGATATCAGTACTGATTTGGCTGAATTTATCCTTACATCCAATAATTTTGAATTCGAAGAAAATATGTATCTGCAAATAAAGGGCACAGCTATTGGTACGCGTATTGCACTACAGTATGCTAATTGCTCCATGATTACCTTGGAGCAAGATTTCTTGGCTAATCAATCTCTTAAAACACTAATTTATACAATATACATTGACGACATATTTATAATTTGGCACCACGGCGAGAATAAACTTTTAGAATTTCACAATCAATTTTCTGGACACAACGATTAAACTAGCCGACGGAAATATCCAGACTTCACTTTACCGTAAGCGTACTGATCGTCACAACTGTTCGCATCTACCAAGCTACCATCCACCCTTTGTCGGCATATCAATCATTTATAGTCAAGCTGTAAGAAATATCACAACAACTCCTCAAACTAAAGAAGGTATTCATCAACAAGGGATACAAACGACATAACATAGATAAACATATAACCAAAGCCACCAACATTCCACGTGAAAATGTATGAAAGAAAACTCCGAAAAAATAACCGAACACCACTGATCGTAACTAAGCACCCACATCTCAAGCATTTAAGGAGAGTTGCACAGAGGTAACAACCCCTTCTAACAGCGGACCCTGTTTTTTCTACCACCTACAATTTTTCTAAAATTTGTTTAGCAATTTTCATGAAATGATTGATTTCACAGACTGACTGTGACACACACACACACACATATATAATCGGCTTTTCTGTGTTTTCTAGTTCCATACTTTAGTTAAACAGTTGAAATTAATAAGGTCAAATTAGCAGTCCATTGTGTCACGCAATATCGAGAGTAGCCTAAAGATAATACTGAGAGAATAACAGAAAGTGAGATATATTTATATATATTTCTACGGACACTGGTGAAAAATATCTTGTACACGTCCATACTGACTACCTTATATTATTATTGTTTTATAAGTATCATACCATATTTGTCAATTTTCATTATATTTCTCCGGACCACCCAATCTTTACCCTGGGTTTATACTGGAAATTAACATTTGACATTTTGTTAACATTTTGACCTATTAGAGGTAACAATTTTTCACTTTGTTAACAGTTTGACCTATTGCAATTTATATGTTGAATATGGTTAATATTTGACCTATTTGAGCAAGGAAACATGTTTTTCTCAAACTAGTCAAACCATTTGTGATTTTTTGCTGTTACCTGCTGGGTTAATGTTTTTATTTTCAAAAGTGTAACTGTTAGACACACAAACTCCCTACAGAATATCAATATTCCTTTTTCAATGTTTTTTTCTCTCTCTCTGTTATGTTTGCTTCATATAGGTTGTTATTATGTTGCAACAGACACCCTTGTCATGTTATTCCCTTGGGTCATTTATTTTAAAGTGAATTTTTCATGATGTCGCAAAAGAAACCTTTGTCATATTATTCCCTTGGGTTACTTATTTTACAGTGAATCAATATAGTGTTGCAAGCTCGCTTGTCACATATTTATGCACGGCCACTTAGTTTTATCAATAACGTAATGGGGTTTGAAGCACAGGCGGGAGATAATATTACCTCTGCTGACTCTTATCAACTTGAGCGATCGATATTCATCTCAGGTTAAGCATGCAGGCTATATTGCAACTGAAAGTTCTAGCAAGTTGACCATTGTATGTAATATACTAACTGGGTATGGACATATTGGCCTGACACATTTGTAAATCGGTTACTATAAAGAAATAATATCACACTTTTTATCTGTCACATTATCTAACATAGACTCGGATCTATTTAAATATTAAAGTATAGGATTGAATATCACATTCAGTATCTTATACACTCGGCTGTCTCAGCTTCCAACCCGATTTCGATTTCCGACTTGGCTTCGAGAGTGGCCGAACTAATGTTGGTGGTTCTTCCAGTCTTCTGGATTCATTCACCCCTACAGACTGCATTCACCCCTACAGAAAGCACGTCAGCATCCGAGTCATGGAAGGAGTTTTGATCATTATAACTACTAATACAATCATTTGAAACAAAACAAAAATATATATTTCAAGAATCATCTCCATTTATTGGCAAAATCATGTAAATTTTAGGTGAAGTCGTGAATGACGCATATAACATTTTAAACTCGTATTGAATGAAGTCAGTTAAAAGATAGAAAATACATAACCCGTGGAAATTTAAACAATAGTAGACAGAAGAAGAAAGAAATACTTTTTTAAAGATATCATGTAATTCTTATTTTTTATTAACCTTACCTGAGAGTTTCTGTGGAATAACCTTATGATACTGATCTCGGGACCATTCATGGTCCCACATACGGTGTTTCGGAGCTACAAATACCAAGTTTTTTTAAGCAGGTGTGAGTTAACAAAATGCCACGATTTAACGCCCTTCGACTAGCTTGGTGATATATATTTTAAGTTTTCTATATACAGTTGTAAACTTGACTTTATTCACAAAGATATACAGTTATATTCACCCTTCTCTGCATATCCCTTTTACTAAATGATAATAAAAAATCGGGTACTTGACTATAGATTCCTTTCCGTAACCTTACCTAGTCGTAGCCTATGTTATGAGACAGTGGTGTCCTCTACATAAGAGATACAATAACTGCAACAATAGTTTCTGAGCCCACCTCTTTCACTTGAGCCAGCAGTTACAATCGGCCATCTATTATGTACAGGATTATTGCAGCAATACCTAGTAGAAACCCTTTTCGCCTCATTGTAACTATTACTGTGACCATATTCTTCCAGAAATACATTGATCCACTGTCCATATATAGCATAATGTGCTTGTTCTGCCAGAACACTTTACTTGCATACATTTTATGTTCCACAACACATAGGAGAAAATTACAAAACAGCTGACGCTAAGCATTACATTACAATACTTATATATGATACTTCCCAGATTTGAGCGGCCTGTTGAATATGTTGAATATTGGTTTACGAAAGATAATATTTGCCGGAAATTTGTTTATTCCAACAAGTAATTCATACATTGACGATGGTCTTATTAAGGACTGAAATTTGTGAAGCATTTGTTCATTTCTTATATATCTATCTTGTCACGAAAACGCGTTGCTGAAATAATGATATTTTCATTAGGCGAAAGAAGACCTATTTATTAACTTTACCCAAGTAGGGTGTGCATGAAACCATAAGTTTGACGTCGGGATAAAAAAATATTTCCCCAATAGATGTGTTTTTTGTTTGATAGGTGATACGGTGACCAGAGATCTCTTTTAGCTAGATACAAGTTATCCTGATCACTGCACCCTCTCTCTTGACGTTAATCAGCATAAGCCTATAAATAACAGAAATATCAATACATCTTTTAAGCCTGACAGACAAACAGGATAGGTTTACAGTCACATGTATCATAAAATCAACAAATCTAAGACCTTGATGAAATTATCAGTCAGCTACAACTTCTAAGGAGGCAAGGAACTGGCCAACATACGTGCTAAACACAAGAACATTCTAAACAAACGTTCAAACGTAGTTTACATACGTGTCTGGATGGAAAAATGTGGATATAAGAAACGAATATCCACTGTCGGGAAAAATACTTTGCAAGCACTTGATGAGCCGAACAGGAACACCATACACAGGAATAAAAAATAATGATATAGGTCCGAGGAGAAAAATTAATTTCCCCAGATAATTGAATATCATTTAGAAACATTATGTGAACATAATTTCCTTTGCAGAAAAAAATGCTTTGCTCTAGGCCGAGGAGAATAAATATAACACGCAGCTACTTTTGGTAAGACATTATTTAGTAATAATACATTTGTCTACACACGTGCCTCTTCAATGTGAAAGATCTTTATGGTGCGCTCTATACACGGTGTATTGTGTGACAAACGACTGAGTCGCTGAATGGCTTTTACCGGGCAAAAGCCTAAATGATTTGTTTTAGCAATTGCACTAAAAAATTGCTTTATTTATTCGGATATGTGACTGATTTTTGAACAATCTAAGGCCAAAATGTCGTAAAAGTTTGTTCTGAGTTTGGAGCGTTTACAAGCGACATTACATTATTAAATTTGTAATGGTTATAAAGAATTCATATCTTATATATTTGTTTAAATATCGTATTATATGGTTAGAAATCTTGTCATTGATTGATCATTTGATTTCAGTTAAAGTTATTTCAACTTTCTGGGTCGAATTTCCTACTTAATAAATCTACCTTTGTTATATTGTTATTTACAAGTCAGTTACCGCTGCCAGGGATCTGCCAGAGACATAAGGCAACTATCTGAATATTCTCCCCTCTGTTGGTATTAATGTGTCCGGCACAGTCGTAGCCCGGGAATTTGTTGCCAAAAAGACAGGGAAGATAGTATTAAGCCTGCGGGATAACCTAGGACAAGACAGATACCGTCTGTACAACAAATCATATATCACAGTCACATCTGTGGGCCGTCAGGTAGGAATCCTCTATTTTATTTGAATGAAGAAAGAATATAAACCTGAATGCCCTGTATAAAGCAAACCACAATAAAAGTATTGTTTCTATAATGTAATATCACCCAATTCCTTTAACCTTTTTGTCAACCACACAAGTGCTTTGCAACAAGGTTTAAATCCTAAGGATTTTATTTTATTTTAATATGTGACCTAATGTAGAATTATCTGTCAGATTAATTGGTAATTAAAACGTTAACCTCACGTAATTGTTAACATCTAATGATTATCTGATATGTATCTTTGTATAAAAATATAAAATATAAGAAAAATTAATATAAATTAATTAATTTGTTTTATTATGTTAAATGTTGCTTATGTAAATAATACAAAATATCATTTAAATATATTTCCAGTTACAGTATGTTTTGAAAGTGTGAGGATTATAGATAACCAGTGTAGCACTATTAGCCTGATATATATATATGTTTCAAGGTGTTTACGATACTCGAAAATGAGAAATACGAAGCCAGTGTCGGTCATATTAATGGTGTCGGTATAGTTCCACGCACAAGTGGGGCCTGCTGTGTTCTTAAGGCTGAACCTTGTCATGTACAGCTTGTCTGTGACTTTGGCCTCAATTAAGGGTATGTCGTGACGAAAAACCGGCTAAAGTGAGGAACAAAGGCCATTTTGGTTAAACTCAAACGATGTTATTAAGTAGTTTATTATCAACTAATTGCTATTTTGTTCAATTTTGTATTGATAATCATTAAACTTTTTTCGTTGATATATTTTTTTTATGGCAAATGTTCTGATCATGCCGGTTTACACGTTAATTAAATACTATACAAATCTATTTTATCTGAAATCCTTTAACATGAGTTTTCATCAGGTCCAATCATTAAACTTATTGAGAGAGATCCCAGATTTCCTGAGGGTAGCCTGTCTCGTACATTTGTCCAGGTACCTTTTCATCCTCCTGGAATACTCAGTGTTCATCTTGACTACCTTTTTTACCCTCTGCCCGACCTCTCTGTGAATGTGTCTGTAAGAGACACTGGGTGTGACCATGTCTATGTTTACTGGCCAATATATGCTGAAGAAGAAGGAAGAGGAGTCCTTTACCGGCTGTGTCGCTTAGAGAACCATTTTGAGAGCACACACACTGTGGATTCTCTTGCTTCTCGGACTTTGACAACTCTGAGCGAATGAAGTCTACAATCAATATCCGTATCTTTCAGCCTCATGGAGAGGCAGTGAGGTTTTATTCTCTTGGCATCGTAAATATTTTAGCTTCGGAGTGATCACCGGTTTTACTTGAACGGAGCCTTGAAACACTGTAAAGCGGATAAAAGCTGATGTGCACTGGATGCACACGTGATTAAAAAGTGAACAATTAACGACAGTTATGCATATATTTATTGGAGTATATTTTGATATATGTTTTATATTTCAAATAAGTGCAGATTTTTTAAAACTGCACGGATTTATTAGTACTGGGAATGATTTTAACAACAAAAATGAGATCTTATGCTTAACTGAAAGGTGTTCCTATTTCATCTTGTATTTTACTTTCAAGAAAAAACATAAATATACTGTTTTGTATTATTGAAAAGAACAAACAGTAGTAAATATTGATTGAAATAAAAGGAACATACCTCATTTTCCTGTGAAATTATTTATCTTAACTTCTTCATCAAATGAATGATAGTTATAAATAAGTAATTTCCATATTGCATATTTTTTAAATGAAAAATGTGATGAAATATGAATTATTGTCATATTTAACAGGTTCTTCACCCTATATGCCAATTTCTTTTTATTTCCTGCCGGGGTTTTATCCCAAGTCTGCCGTAAACAGTTATAGGACCCTTCCCGGCTGGCAGCCTACCGACCCTGAGAGGCAATTAGAAAAGTTATGGGGTTTAGGTAGATAGCGTTAGCATCAAGCTTTCTAATAAATAAGCACACACCTTTACAGTTCATAATGTTCTCCAAGGCTTCCTGTAGACAATGGGTAGGAAGAAGTGAATAATGGTCAATACTGACAAAGTTTGAAGACCCTGTCCTTTGGAATGTCTTAGAAAAAATGTGGAGAGACGGCAAACAAACATACACGACGACACGGTATGGTCGCCGGCTTTTTGATTTCATTTAATATGATGCAATCAGCTATCCCAAACTACAATAAATGTGTGATCATGTAAGTATTTCTTGTACATTCTTCCTCAATTTATTTGTACATCGCCGAAACGAGAATCAGGGAACTTAATGTTATTTCCCACGTCAACACAAGATGAAGCTTTGAATAACTTTGCCATGTACATAAAGCCAAAAGGCTTAAATTAGGGCAACATATGTATAATTACGTAATATTATATGCCAATGTCGCCCTAACTCCTAAATAGGTTTTGACAACTTGTTGTGACAGCGAATATATTGTCTATGGACTGAAGGTCACAGAATTGAGGTGACATTTCTTATATTTTCAGATAACTTTTTAATTTCTTTTTAAAAGCGAATAGAAGTTATTTTTATACGTTTGCCTTTAAAATTGTCCATTGTTTCATGTGATAATAAGTTTAAGGTTTACAATATTTACAGACATAGATTAAATGTCACCTGTATTCCGTGTGTCGCCTTGACTACAAAAATACTTGCGATAATACGTGAATTTATGTCTTCAAAGAAAAACATAAATTTAAAAGGGCGCAGTCACGTATCTGACCTTTATGAAGGTAATCGCCTTCGAGCCTTTATAAAGAAAGACCAGAAAACGTGGATATCACCGCACACAAGCCGCTTGTTTTGTAATATTCACGTGTTTATAATATGTGGGGGCCCGCAAAAATAAAAAAAAAATTAAACAATAGCATCTAAGTCAAATAGGCAAGGTCTTTGCAAATATCGTTTATTAACAAGTGACCTTTCTACATCTGTTTATATACAACCTACCACAGTAGGTTACATGTTTTCCAATTTGTTGATTACCAAGTTCATACATCTTCTACGGCGACCTTACAAGTTATTTCATAAACCTAATTACCTTTGGATCATTTATATTTACACAGATGAAGCCAGAAATCACATAAATTCTGTTTTAAAAGGCAGATAAATGGACAACTTTAAAGTAACTTAAGCCTTATATTGTGTTCGGATTGTGTTTATAACAATTTTTATCAACAGTCATTTTGTCCCCTTGATACGACGAATACAAAAAAGGATATCAGGAATCGTATAACCATAGTGTATTAATACGTATCGATATTTCGATTCAGGACTTCTTTATAGAACGGATGATAATGACATACTGTGAAGATTATAATATGGCCGGTAAAACCTTTTCAGTACGATTTCATATCCAAATTGGATATATATATATATATATATATATATATATATATATATATGTGTGTGTGTGTGTGTGTGTCGAATGAATATATGTCTATCGAAATGATTGCCCATATTTTCCTTAATATTTTTTGTTTTAGTGGATTTACATCATCTTTGTAAATATCTGCAACGGACATATGCCATAGTTTCGTAGGTATATATGGCTTTATATTATATCTACACAAATCAGTTCGTAAGCTATGCACACAAAACGCGGTCTGTTGTGTGTTGCAAGTTCAAGTTGAAGATTGACGAGATTGCGTGACAAAATTCCATTATTTTACTTTAAAGGAGTGTACAATACAAATTCCATTAAAATATAATTTGAAGATTGAAGCTACTCTTAGCTAGCAAATTTTTATCTCTGTGAAAACTAGGTGTACTATTTTGACAGCGTAAAATCCTCCTGCTTCATTCCACCAAAGCTTAAAGGCCATCAGAAAAAATACTTGCTCGAATATATCGATCTGAGTCGCTACAGGATTAAACAAGTGGGAATGGTGCCGTAACTGCAAAATTTGCTTGGATTGTCAGATCCTTTGTTTAAACAACTCTCTGTATTGTAATGTGAAACAACCCCGTAAAGTGCTGGACTGTAGATTAAGATATTTGTACCCTTGTGCCATTTTGCTAAGTTTTCCAACATTTAAATATAGTTATAAACGGTATATAACTATCTGTTTATAAAGAGATCAAATAATGCTAAAATGATATGCTATAAGTATAACTATTCGTTGTTTCAAAATGTTTGTTTTATATTGATGTAAATTTTTAGTCTGTTTAATAAAAGTTCTCTCAACTTGGTGATTACACCACTTGAGTTCTTTCACAGCCTGTTAAAAAATATCGAACATGTAAATACTTATGTCATTCATATCACGAACAAACGGTAGATATAACGGATGAATATTTTTTAAATGATACAACCCAAACAAAACACGAAGGCATTATTCCTTTTTACAAAATGTTTAATATGTCTTGACCGTTTAGAGAAATATTTTTGGTCATGTGTGCTGTTTTCATGTTATAAAATATAGCAACACTGCATCAGTGAGTACATTTGATCACATTAGCAAATTTTATCCATCATCAAACCATTTAAAATAATTAACGTTCAGATTATCTGAAAATATAAAAAAAGTAGATACAGAAAATAATAAAATGAGAAAACTCCCCGGTCTTATTTGTAACATTTATGGAACCCCCGCCCAGTTTAGATCTGGGAAAATCTGGGAACTGCATATAATGCGTGGTGACAAAAGATTTTTCAGGCCCCTGTGAAAGACGTACAAGCACTGTTATATTCAAGCTAAACGGTACCAGTGTCCACTCTGACAAGTTGACAGAATCATGTGATCGGTTGACTGCGCATGTGCGGACTTCAGAGGTCGCTATTTATTTTTGGTTAGAGCACGTGATGTAAATGGCAAATTTATTATTTATAAATATCGGGTTCGACTGATTTATATGAATATGAACAAATCAAACAACATGTTCACCTCAGGATGTGCACACTGCGACTAACTTTTATTGAAAGCTCAAGAAATTATTTTATTTAATACGCATTAGCCTTTTGCTTTTTCATAATTTTATCAAACACTTTTTAGCCTCTTTCTGTTCATTAAGATTTAAAATAATTGATGTTCACTTCCCCAGAAACATTCACAAGCGCTACATATTGATTAATTTTTCACATCCGGTTTGACAGATTTATATCTGAGTCATCCTGACGTAATAGATTTCCGTTTGAGCTGCTTTAAAAGTCTTGTTACACCAGTGTATGCGTTGAATGATGGGACAGCGTATTATTTTCTCTTTGTTATATCGATTCACTGCTTGCACATCTGTGATGCAAATAAACGACTGCCCCATGCATTCAGGACGCATATATTGTTCCTTTGAGGATAAAGCAAGACACTGAAATTAGTTTAAGCTGTGGATTATCGGCAGCTGCACGGAAAATATGGTGTGGAAGGCTAACCCCGAATCTATGACAAACTTAAATCATTTCAACGTAGAACAGCGTAGCAGTTATCCTCCGACCCAGGTGTTCAACTTTTAACTAATTGGTAAAACATTATCGCTTCTGATATTGGGGAATTATCATTCATATTATCTAATTACAAAACCATAGTAAGAACTGGAAAATAACATTCCTTACAGCAAATTGTAAGATTATTTATTCAGACCGAACCTTTACGAATTGACAATATTACAATTTTTGCGGGAGCTTATACTGCGCTAATTTAAGGACCTACTTCAATACATTTCATCGGTTCCTAAAGGGACAGTTTTTCTCTGCAAACACGTACATTTTGTATTTTTAACAATTGTGTTGACATTATAAAAATGACTTCAGCAGAAATTCTGCTAATTGGCTTAGCTTTTATTAAAAAAACTGTGAGGACCATTTCCTTTCAAAGGAATATTTCACCATAAACATTATATGCGAAACATTTCTTATTGATGATTTAAATCTTTCTTAGTGGTTGGTCAGTTAAACATGGCTCCTGGCGAATATATATATATATATATATATATATATATATATATATATATATATATATATACATATATTTATATATTATCTCAATTATTGATTATGTATAAAATTTATTTTTGACAAATTTCAGGTACATGTATTGACTCAATATTTAAATGACTCAACTATACACTGGTTTTCAGGCCAAAAGGCCGTTTTCGTGATTTTTAATGACAATGATAAATTTATCAAGCTTGGTTTGCTTTGGTATAGACACTAAACACAACAATTCTACTCATGTCGAATCCTAAGGCTCGACTACAACAAATCTGAACTAAATGCAATAAACGATTCAGTTCCTTCAGAAATAACACAATTATTATCATATTATTTCCAAATTCATAAAAAAAGGATTAGTTTTGCATTAGCATTGATCAGATGATCACTATCATAAGTACAATATTGTGACATTTCAAATCTTAATATAAGCTAATCATCTGCACAGGTAAATATTTTATAAATGATAGCTGAATGCAAGTGCTACTCATATTTGGAATGGCTGATTTAACTTTACCAATATTTAAACAAACTTTAATACAATACATAATCCAATTTCAATTATGCTTTATTGAAAGTATAATTTATCCATTACATATTTATGTTATGCATTTTCAGAAATTATATCTATTCTGTTAGAAGTATCGAGCTTATCGGTAAGCTTACTGACCAGTTTCCAATTAGGTATGGTTAACTAGCGATGTATATTTTGATTTTAAAACGTAATTATACTACATATTTTCCTTAGGAGGACTCATCTAACGTTTAGGCACCCCTATTGATGGTAGAATGGCAGGGTGTGTGACGCTCGGTATTTCATTTGGTCTTTTGGTTAAGGTGGTCCAAACATCTGGCAGGATGAGCAGCTTTGAAACTGTTGAAAGGTTATGATAGACCGAAAGGCCTGTGTAAACTACCTCGACTAATAAAAAAAAAGTATATATTCAAACACAGGCGACCAAGGAAACCAAAAATCATTTATGATGGGACTTAGTTCTTATATTCTTAACCCAAGATTACTCGCGCTCTTGTATTTTTCTTATGTTTGTATTTATTTTATAAGCATATCTATTAGCTAAGGTTATATTCTTAGCCGTTTATGTATTTATTTCTGAAACTGACAAAAAATAAAAAGCTGTCTGATATGGACAAATTACCTATAACGTAAGATTCAATTAACCAATCATTACCTAGGCCCTTGGTAAGTTGATATTAAATTTAAATGTCTATTTTTTATCTACTGGTTAGCACAAATCTGATATTGACTTGTAAAATACTCTAAAATTCAAGACTCTCGTACATTCATTTTGTGTACACAAGTGTTAAGCTTACCAAGAAAAGTTTTTCGAAAGGAAGACCCCCGTGTCTGTTCTTTTTTTCTGTCTGAGTTTTGGTAAAAAGTATTGTGTAGGGAAATAATCCAGAGGAATCAATGAAACAACCAACACAACTTAATACAGGCGGGCTTTGATGTATTTATCGACATAAAAGTTACGAAAGGAAACGTTTTCTCATTCTGGAGCTGTTCACAGAACACGACTGTTATAGGAACAACGGTAGATTTGCGGGAGAGGTCTGTAAGGGAAATAAAATAGTTTAAAAAATTTTAAATATAGAATTATATTGTAATTAAAATATAAAACATAGAGTAAAAACAGAGTGAAATAAAGAAGTAAAGAATACTGTTTTAATCAATTTGTAATTTTTTTAAAAAGATTTGAAAAAAAAATTAAAATATAGAATTATATTGTAATTAAAATATAAAACATGACAATATATTGTCACTTAAATGAACCTCTTTGTTGCACTTTAAAAGTGCAGTCTAATGCCTGCTGAAAGGCACCGGAAATAAAATATTAAAATGTAATATATTGAATATGTTTACGGATTAATAATAAACCCTAGACAAATATGTGTAAAAGCAGAGTGAAATAAAAACGTTAAAGAATACTGTTTTAATCAATTTGTAATTTTTTTAAAAAAAAGATTGTAACCTTGTTGGTGTCTCAGACAGTGTCCTGCCAATGAATGATCATTGGTATATGACGGGAAGGTATTTTATATGTAAAGGTTCTCTGGGATCCAGGAGAAGTACGACACAGGTGGACCTCATGACTCAAATGTGCTCCGTCTAAAATTAATCTGACAGCTAAAGTGAGCGCTCCAGTTGCTGAAGTGACTGATCTGACAAGGGCCATTATCTTTCCCACCAAATTAATTGCATATTTCTGGTCTTGATTGGTATATATCATTCCCAAATGTCAATGTAGTCTGATATAATTTGGAAAGATTAGATGTAATAAATTGAAAGTAGCCAATATGTCTGCTAACATTTTAAATGAAACTGGATATCTGTTCACCCAACACTAATGCGATGGTAAAGGAACGATTACTAGAATCATCACCTACAAGGGGACCTGCGCTGGTCAAACAACTAAACCTACGACACCCTTTATGTACCGCCCACCATCTTCAACCTGGAGTTACTTCCATTATCTGTCAGCTTACTTTTCATTTGGACCACAACCAACCTGGCCCGTAGGTTTAAAGGATCAAGGAATTAACATTTTCAATTACAAATTATATGTTTATACATTTTCTGCTAATGTTTAGCTCAGCTGACGTTGTCATCTGAGCTACAAGCAACGCTCTTCGTCCTTTGTCCGTTTGGCCTCTCCGACCTATGAATCCAAAATTTATAATACAATTAAAAGTCCCTAAGTTCTCCCCCCTTAAAAATACCCGAGTCACAGCATCTTTCTTCCCTTCCGAAATTAAGAAAAACCCACAGTTTTTTTCATAATGCTTCAGGTTTTTTTTATATTTTGAATTCAGTAGAACTGGTTGATGCCCACCTTTGGATATTACGTGCACAAGCATCACATGCCCTACCTATTCTCATCAAACACACCAGTGGCAATGGACTGGTAATGAAGTAATAGTGCAACACGATATTATTGTTTGAAAGCCAGATTCTTTTGATGTTTCGATTTTATAGTACAAACCCTGAAACGCGTGTAATAATTACATTCATTCTTGTCAGAAACATCAATAATCCTGACGTTGGTCGATATTTGATATACATGTACATATACTAATTTATTACCACTATGGAAATAACGTTTGCAAACAGAATATATAATTTTAGCATATTCATTTACATCACTTTAAGCATCATTGCACATATTTTCTATAATATTTATTTAAAATCAGTATTATTTAATATCACGTGATGTCTCATCGTATATATTTTCTTGAATATTTCTTTAATGTGAGTATGTTTTAATTATTTTGGAAAGCAACTTGTCAAAAATTTATTTGTAATTGAAATTGACATTTACATTGAACATTATGTTTTAGTTTTAATAACTTGTAAAAACTGTGTTCTTTTCATGTTTCAATTAAGCCTTGCTAACATTGAAACAAGTAGACCTGATATGTTTAAATGAAGTAAGAAGTTTATAATGCCGAAAGTACAAAATAAACTGTCTTTGTGACATTGGAGTATTGTAAAAAGTCCTTATACGGATGAGTCTTACTTGGGTTATTATCAGTTCTTCAGTTAAAATTTGTCTATTCAGTCTAAAGGGAAGAATGGCCTTTACAGCTGTCTGGATACTTTGATCACGTTAAAGGAAATTCATATTTCATTTTCAAAGGCAGGAAATATACAGCAATTTAGATTTTTCACCTTGTTTTTCTTTTCAATGTTTGGTTTAGGATCGTGTTTATCATGTAATGCTTGTAAAGATAGTTGGCTGTTGGACAAATGCCTTGCTGTTCACTGAGATTTTTTTTCAGTATACATAATTTATTCTGATGTATTGTCCATATTGATATGTCTCGATGAGAAGAGACTCTCGTTCCCAATCTACATGGATGTAGTGTCCAAACATTGCTGGAGTAACAAACAGCACTAACTTAACATTAACAGCAAACATCCAAAATCAACATTTAGATTTGGAAAACCCCTCCTTAATTTGTCAAAACAAGACATAACAGCAATCTTTCTTTGACTGGTTATGTAAATATGCTTTTCTATATGTGCTACATCTACATGCTTTTGTGACGGCAATTACAGCTGCGTATTATCCATGGTCATTCACGGCTTTTGATGTGACATATTACATTAATAAGTGTATTTCTAGGTGTTAATGTGTATTAGGCTACGACTCAAATAGAACTTCAAAGTTCAATAGAGAGCTGACCGGTAAAATTTTACAACCAACAATTCTGATGTCCACTCTCTTAAATGCAGGACTCGCAAAAAAAAAATTGTGGCTTCTCTTACAGTTCACAATGGTCACTAAACCTAATCAGTTTGAATGATTTTACTTTGCTAGTTGTTAATATTATTATCTTCAGATGACGTTAATGTGACAACGTTTTCTGATGATTTATTATCCCTTTAAAGCCCTCAAAATCTTTTTTGGTGGGAGATATAGATGGAGAATGTTTGATATTCTCTATGTAATAAAGATAGTGGGTACTTTATTGCAACAGAAGCCAGCCATGCCGTTCCCGATTCATTGATTGGGCAAAACTTGGATACTGGAACAAGTTTAGCTTTGAATGCTAGGCTGCCCCGTTGTCAATATTTTGTGCAATGTTGTGGAGGTTGCCAGTGGAAATCTTTTTAGATTATTGTTTCCTTGTATGGCTTGTCTCTATAATATATCGTCTTGCTTTTCAGTCGCAGACTGATCAACTGTTCCGCTTATTCTGAAAATAAAGAAACATTATCCGGTAAGCATAGTTCTTCTAACCGGCGGCCATGTACAAAAGATATAATGAATGGCATGTGAAAGGTTCTCCAATCATACTTTTGTTTTTTTTTATGTGTGAATGCCATTGTATATAGTTAATGCAGTCAGGCAAAATGCTTTCAGTTTATCAATCGAAGTTAGAATTTTTCGATTGTTAATATTTGTTTAATGTTTCTTAAAGAAAGGAACAAGGGACATATTTACATGTTGGGTTCTGCAATTGATTGTTTAATTAAGTCAGAATAAATCTTTAATAAAACATAGATCTATGAGCATTAGTGTTGTTCCTTGTGTACTTTCCTCAACCGGAAAGTGAAATTTTGCCGGTGATAATGATATATTATGATATCAACATAGCCTCTATTTAGAAAAAGCCGAGAATTAATGCACTCTGAAAACAATTGCCAAAATAAAGATTATGGCAGTTTGCTTGCCGCCTTTTGATCTCCTGTGTCCAGTAGACAGGAGATCTTTCCCATGCAGCCAGATTACCTTATCCGTTTTCTTCTAAAATTAGATAACTCCCTCCGCAGATCGTTTTTCTTTTAAACATCGAAAAATATGATGTTATCAAGATGATGTTATTTCTATATATTTCTTCCATTTTGATGAAAACAACATAGTTGCGTCATTTTAAGGAGAAACATATCCAGGTCCGTATTTATATTTTAAGATCCGTTACAATACCACCGTTTTTATAGGTTTTGAGGTTCTTTAAGAGTAAAACTGACAGTGTTACATCAATACCGCTTCAATTTAGCATTACGATCAATTACCTCTCAAATATTTTAGAAATCGGTTGCCAAAATAATTTTTTTTTTGCATTTCCTTGTAAATCAATTTAGTTCTCCTTTCATGATATATTTATCAACCTCGATGCGCTTCAGATTCAACAAAACTTATTATGACCCAGGGAAACCTGTCATAAACCAATTGCTAATTGAGCAATTAGAGCGACACACAAACATAAGAAAACTCTTACCAATCGTGTACGATAGAGCGACACTTGAACACCGACTGACCGATGCCGTAAAGCTCACTTTTACTTTTGCCTTCAACATACCAAATCCTGAATCTTGATCTTATGTTTGATCGAAATAAACATTTACATTTCCCTTTTCAAAAGTTTTATCTTGCCCTCCCAAAACTTCTTAATTCCTTTATTTCAGTCTCAAAAGTTCTTCAGCCGACACCCCAAGGTCGTATCTGTAAATAATTAATAATTCCTCTTAATAATTTGTGAACACATCCGGGGATATTTCTGCCGTGACATAACCAGAAATGTTTGACTTTACACTAACTTTGTATAAAGAACCAAAGGTTCCACAATGTTAAACTAATTCATAATTTAACATGATGACATCCGCTATATAATTCATTCGCTATGGTCTATCCAGCTGGGATGTGAAAAGTGTTCATATACGGTTGAATCGAATAAGACACCAGTCAAGCACAGCCATTCTCAAATGGAGTTTCAAGAAACATCACTATGTACCTTCTAGACATTTTGTTTGTGTTAATGAAACTACACATTACGTACTCAACAAAAGGTAAGCAAGCCTATGTATATTGCAATTAAGTTTTTTTAGTTTAAATCTCACTCCAATATAAAAAAAAAATATATACTGGGAGGATAATATAGGGGTTAAGGCAGACATCCTTGATTGTTGGATCAGTAGGTCAAATGTCAAGTTCACAGTTAAAGAGTTGTTTCGGAAGAAGCCAGATAAGTGTTTTTATAGTCCCATTCCTCTTTTACTGGTGAGAATAAATCAAGGAAATTGAACATTGATTATACTCAACATCGAGGTCTGCAGTTAATTTATACAATACTTACAGCTCTGCTATTACTGAGGATACTACACTGAAACGTCCTATACTTAAATATTATATTATATTAAATACATAACTTTCACTCGTTAGGTTAATGGATTGATTAGAAGGCAATATATTGCAGTGAAATTAGGTCTACTCTTACACTTTTTCGATATCAAAAAGGCGGCAAATTATACCTACCTCTGTTGAAAGTTTGCAGTCTCAATTAAAGCGTTGCCAAATGAGTAGCTTTTCTGACCATTTAAACAGTGAAGCTCTTACATATGCTTAAATGGAATCAAATGAAAATGGAAACTGAGGGGGAAGACAAAAATTACAGAAACCTGGCATTCCCTTTTGATATTTTCTAAACTGATATATTTTTATTTATGCAGGTTCATTCAGGGTCAAAGATCACCCAGTCGTATACGTGCAGCTTATTTGGAGACAGTTTTTTTTTGTCAATAAATTCAAGGTTTGATAGAGATAATTGAATCACTGGTCAGGGTATCCCTATAAGTGGCAATCAAGGCAGGCGATTTTCTTAAGGCGAACACGTTTACACCCTCAGTGAGAGGAGGGAAAAATCACTCTTCACCGATCAATGCTATTTACAAAAGCATACCTTCTGACTATTCATTTCCGCGGTTGCTGTGGTCCAATAAAAAACCTCCAAGCCCCTGCTGATAATTCTCATTCAGGTCGCATAAAATTATTGTTATTGTATATATAATAAATTAAAGTGAATTGATTAAAGTGAGGGTATTATAAACAGTTACATGAACGCACATTGACAAATTGTCATCATGTGTTCACATAGACATTTTCATGCCCTCTGCAGTTATGTTAGGACATGGTCTTATTATATTGGTTTATTTGTTTTATATGCATATATATATATGTGTGTGTGTTTGTATTTGCGTGTTATTGGTTATCACTAAATTATAATTACAGCAGTGGTTGTATAGGCAATTGTTTTTACATTTCCTATGATAATAGATGAACAAAACCCTTAATTATTGATATAATGTATAAGTATAGTACATATCATTTTTTAGTTTATGTTAAGTATAGTGTTCATTTATAAGTCGAATATATCTGGATGCAGTTGGGTGAGAAGTGGGTACTTTCATGAAATGTTCGTTCGAAAGCCAAAATGTCCCGTCAATTGTGAACCATTAATGATGAACATCTCGCTAACTTACTATAGCCACATCATATTGTAAAAGTACAACTGATACTAAGCTAGAAATTAGATCAGTTCTTCCCAGTTTGAAGAACCAAATGGGCTTAATAGATTGTGTGTTGGTGCACTAACCAAAGGGATAGTTTCGTCAAATAAATGCATGAATTTACATACTACTGCGACACAATAAAACGTGTAAACACTAAGAATATATGCTTTTATCTGTTGCTCATGCTAAAACATCAGGGTTGATTTTAATCCTTGTATATACAAACTTGATATGTGCCATGTATCTGTGCGACTTAGTGATACAATAATCTTGAATGCATACATCTATCATTCTTAAGGTAAAGGTTGTTTCTAGTTTTTCCGCTTTGTAGAAGATCCTTTCAGACCTATAAATAAAATGACTGCATTAATTTGAAAACTTCTGGGCAGGTTTCCCCATATCATGCATAGTAAAAATTAACAGAAAAAAACAGGACGTTATGGTATCCAACTCCGGCTACAGCTATTGGTCTTCTTGAATGGTACTAAAACACTAATGTTCTCTTTACATAATAAATTGCCATGTCCGTCTACTTTCCTTACACGAAAATTATTTGATTTAACGTATTTATATATAAGCTGTCTGAACCGGTGCCTGATTTTAAGATTTTGTAATTATGTAGCAATGTGTTACTAAAATATGATGCTTATATTGCTGTCAAAAACTTTGAAAGCATTTGTCTAGTATAAAGAGATGCTAGCCTTGTTATAAATGGTTATCTACTGAAAGGATTGTAGAACAACCTTTAAGATTATAAATTTGTTGGTTATTTCATCATTAGACTAATCACGTCTGAATTTCTTTATAAAACATCCCGATACAATGACAAACTTTTTGTTGATAAATGGTTGAAAGGCTAGGAAACCCCGAATTTTAAATCCTCTCAAAACTTAGAGTTTATAGAATTATGGTGATTATAGGCTCTATATAAAACCATTTAAAATAAAGATTTTTAATGTTTTGTGACTAATGCAACTTCCTATTTCTGATTTGACATAGTATCTTCTTTCCCCTTACCTGCATTCTGTTTTCAAGCCCCAGGAGCCGTAGCTAATATATGTACTACACCCCTAAACATTACATACTTTTTCAATGGTTTAAGTAGGTAAACCTAAAAGAGCCGCTGTCTTTTGTCAGTTTAACATCGTGCAAGACGGCAAACACGAGGCTTGATTAGTTATGAAAACAACTGGCATTTTACACAGATGTGCTTTAAATGTATCAATATTAAGGTTGGGACAACGCAAATATAAACAAATGCGGTTGTGGTACTTTCTCTTTTATAATACATATACAGTAGTGCAACGCTTAGTAGAAAGCTTCGGGCACAAGATTCATGTTTAGATAAACGATCTTTCGGATGAACGATATGCATGAGACGACTTGGAATCACTATGATTAGCGCCGAGTTTCGTACGTTACCAGATATACTGATTCCTCAAACCGCTCTCATAAGTGGCGATTCTAACCTTTCGAAATTCCCATATTTCAAGCAGGAATAATCTGGCCAATAGAATTTGTAAATAACGGAAGAGCACATATATTAACATCTGCACACGGTAGTACTCGAGGCCTGGACATCTACCGGAACGAAAATAAGATATATCCTTTAATGCCACCCTGATCAAAGCTAAGCCGAGATTACACTGGCCAGAGGGGCTTATCACACCTACCTGCGGTCGGCTGCTTAGTTATTGTCTGTTGTACCATGATTTTGGTACAAGTTAATTACTCAGGCCTCGGCACTTTGATAAAAGCAAGCCAAGGACAACACCGACCTGCCGGGTGGTGTTTTCACACATAATATCTGCGCTAGGGTACACAAATTATTCGCAATATGTATCACCGCCGCTCTACTGTAATTATCAAGCTTCTTCATCAGAAAATTTCAAGCCCATATCTTGGATGAAAGTAATTGCCCGTGTTTTCCCGGATTATTTGAGGTTTTTTAATGTGTACATGCAAAAGTTAAGGCATGATGGTCTGCTTTGGAAATCTGACAGTGTTAGAGCAGGGAGGTATGCATTCATGTCCTAACTGTGACTATTTTTATATGACAGGCGGCAGAGGGAACTGCTCTGTGGGGATTCACCTAATTTTGCTTATTGACGCCTTAGATCGGCTTATTCTGAGACCTGCGATAGTCATTTTAATGTTCCGTAGTACACGGGGAGCATGAGACATTTTGTTTACGACAGCTTTAGAATAGTATCAGATTTTTAGTACATGTATTTAGTGCGCCAATTATATTTCTTATTTATAGTTAACAACTTCTAACCATCAAGCGAAACTCATCAGAAGCCAATAATACGTTGAGGACTGCCACGTTTACATCAACTGACAGGTGCCAAAAAGCGTCCTTTCACTTTTGCCTGAAGCTTTCAAGTCCTGACACTGCCCCCGTAAATGTTGAAAACTTTGATTGATTTATAAACACATTCATTTATATTTTCAAAATATTATCTCCACCCGCTCATAAAAATCCTAATCCTTTCATCTCAGTCTCAGATGTTCTTTGGCACTCGGGGATCTAGATGGTGCTGTGACCTTCTCTTTGGCCAGTTCGGTAGGTGTCGGTATTCAGGAACTTATTCACTACGCCTGTAAAAAAGGATTGTTGACTTGTCGCTTTTGTGAATGTTACGAGAAAAAAAAACAGGACTTTGAAGCATATTTGGACTCTTAAGAGAAAGAACAGGCAATATTCAACTACCTTATTAATTATGCAACACTTCAGCACAATTAAACGTACCTCGTATCAATGCAACCTCTGTACGGAGGAGAAAATAAAAAACAAAAGTGACAGGTAAATAATGCATCCGTGCAGAGTGAAAGGAATAGTACCAGCTGGGTCACCCAAGAGTGACACTTATCTAGATATCGCCCGAGTCTTGGTACCATCTACTACTCTATTAATAACAATATGTTCCGACGTGCTTAACATTCAGTTATATAATTAATGCGATTCAAGCAATTCGAAAACTACCACTGTATTTAATAAACGTTGAACTTCCGTCGACAAACATATGTTCCCGGTTATTTTTCCAACAGATGATAATAATGTTAACACTATTTTCTGTATGTATACATCACTTTTTAAATATTTACGTACGATTTCAATTAATGTACTGTAAATTAAATCGAAATGCCCCAAATCGCTTTACTTTATGGTGAAATTATATGCATATGTTCATATTTTTGGTATGTTTTATTTATTATGTTATTACATTTAGTTTCATTGACGATTATATTTTCACAGTTTGCATTTTTTTTTTCTCACTGCTTTTGTTCCGACAAAACAACATGGTTTTCAAGAAAATGGTCATGGTTGGCAGTTTTAATGCATGTTAATACATATTATCTGATGGACAATGAACAATGAATTGGATGTATATCATAAAATAACTGATATATTCTACATGTTTATTAATAGAGCCATCCGGTAGGTGGTATCGCAAATGAGGTACTTAGGTATTAAACTACTAAGACTACTTTTGCTAAGGCTCTAGACTACAGAGCCCCCAGGGCAATATTGTAAAATAATGATTGTGTTCAGTTTACTGCCATATCGTTTGTAAATAATCCACTCTTTATTGTAAGCTATACCGTTAAGAAATTATACGGATCCATTAATATGAATAAATTAAGATTTGTATTTTCTTTTAGCGTTTTAATAGCCAGATATTTGCCTTGGACCTACAACTATTTCACTACAAATATAAACCAAGATGTCAATATTGCAGACTGGACAATGACTATTTATATCTTTTTAATGTATATTAGTTAAACGCAATAGCAAAAGTACAGGCATATATGGATATGACATTCTGTCTAAAAAAAATCGGGAGGATTGAAAAAAAGTGTAGAATAGAGACTGAATATTTTGTCTACCGCGTTAGGGTTGAAATGGTGTTCATTGTCATCAAATATACGTTTTTCAAAGAAAGTGTGATTTTGATGGGTGATCATACTTTAAATATATGCATTTTACCAGTACTACGTACTGTAATGTCATATTTCAGGATGATTGATGCATAAACCCAAAGAAATCCAATGCTTCATCTTTCTTTATGTAACATTTTATCCTTAAAAATTAAAAAGATAAGTAATACTACTATTACTATTTATTTATGTATATATATATATATATATATATATATATATATATATATATATATATATTTATAATTCCTCTATCAACGGCTTTTGATCATGATCATGGAAGCACCGGCAAGTGTAAATTCCGTATCCAGTTGAACAATGCGATACTTCATGTGAATTTATGTCTTCACATTTAAAAGGGCGCAGTCACGTATCCGACCTTTATAAAGGTACTCCCTTGAGCTTTTATAAAAAAAGGCAAGAAAACGTGGATATTACTGCACACAAGCCGCTTGATTTGTTACAGTAACGTGTTTATAATATGTGGAGGCCTGCCAAAATAATTAAAACTAAATGAACAAAGGCATCTGGCAGCAAGTCAAATAAGCCAGACCTTTGCAAATAGCGTTTTGTAACAAGTGACCTTTCTACATCCGTATATGTGCAAAATACCGCCGTAGGTCATATGCTTTCCCATTTGCCAATAAAGCTGTGTTTACAAACACGTTTTTGATAAACATGTTTATTCATCTATTACGAAGACCTTATAAGACATTTCACATGCAAATTACCCTTGGATCATTTATATTTACAGAGTCAAGGACAGAAATCACATAAATTCTTTTTCGGAAGGCAGTTGAATGGACTTAAGCCTTACAGTATGTTCGGATTGTGCTTGTAACAATTTTTATTAGCAGTCCAATGTGTATCAATACGTATCGATATATCAATTCAAGACTTCTTTATATAACGGATGATATTGACATACTGTGAAGATTATACTATATTTTCGGAACAATTTCATATCCTAATAGGTTATATATGTGTGTGTGTGTTGAAGGAATATATGTCTATCGAAATATTCGCCTATATTTTCCTTAAAAATTGCTTTTTAGGAATTACATTATCTTGGTAAATATCTGCAAAGGACATACGCCGCACTCTGGTATATATATTATATATACTGGGCCTTATTTTATATATACACAAATCAGTTCGTGAGCCATGCACAAAACGCGGTCTTTTGTGGGTTGCAGGTTCAAGTTGATGAATGACGAGGTGATGAGACAAAATCATTAATTGTTTCCGTTTTACAGGAGAGACTGTTAAATCATCAGTCGGGGTATTATTCTGGTAAAACCCCTCGTTATTTACATTGTTTTCTGTCAGAACCAACGATAATCCTCATGTTTATTGATATTTTGATTTACATGTACTAATATTATACGACAATGGAAACGTTTTGAGATAGAGTAATCAATTTGAGCATAATTATTTTTTCCACGCTAAGTCTCATCGTATATATTTTCTTCAATATTTCTTTTATGTCAGTATATTTTAATTATTTTGTGAAGTAGAATGTGAATAATTTCTTTGTAATTGAAATTGACATATAATTGAACTCTATGAACACAGGCAAACCTGTCTATCACGAAGTCTATGTGACAATGGAGAAAGGTAAAACATCCTTGTACGGATTAGTCTGACCGGGGTTACTATCAGTTCTCCAGTTAAAATTTGTTAATTTAATCTGAAAGAGGAACGGCCTTTATAACTGTCTAGACACTTAGCTCACTTTGAAGGAAATTCATATACCATCTTCAAAGACAGGAAATATACAGCAATTAAATTTTTTTCTGCTTGTTTTTTTTTTCAACGATTGGTTTATGATAAATCATTCTATCGTGTCTATCATGACATGTTGGTAAAAGATATTGTGAAACATGTTATTTCAATTGTCACCTGTATGGCATTCAGATCTGTGCTATTAGGCACTACATTTAGTTCGTATGTAACTGATTTTCCTCGGTGCTTTTTTACTTGGGCAGTTTCTTTTATTTTGCCTAAGTAAGTATATGATCATGTTCATCAAGGACCGGTTTGGGAAAAAAATGGGTCGTACTTTTTGTAAATAGCTCATTACATGCATTTCTAAACTGACAACTGCCTTCACTTTATATGCCAAAATAAAGGTTGCATACCTATTAAACGAAATCGGATAGAGCATGAAAAACAAGATGCTTTTGTGACGGCAGATACAGCTGCGTATTATCCACCGTTATTCACGGCATTTAATGTGACATACTACGTTAAAATGTGTATTTCTATGTGTTAATGTCTATGAGGCACCTTTAGAACTGCAAAGTTCAATAGAAATCTGACCGGTAAAATATTACACCGAACAGTCCAAAAGTCCACTCTCTTCAATGCAGGACCCATTGATAAAAATGTAGCTTCACTGAAAGTTTACAATGGACACTTAAGCCAAACATTTCAACGATATCACTTTTGCTATTTGCTATTATTATTATCATCACATAACGTTAATGTTTCCTGATGATTTATTATCCCTTTTAAGCCCTGAAAATCTCTTTTTTGTTGGAGATTGAGTTGGAGAATGTTTTATATTCCCTATGTAATACAGGTAGTGGGTTCATTATTGTTGCAACAGAAACCCGCCATGCCGTTCCCAGGTCATTGATTGGGCAAAGATTGGAAACTGGAATTAGTTAAGCTCTGAATGCTAGGCTGCCCCATGGCCAATATTTTGTGCAATGTTGTGGAGGTTGCCAGAGTGAATCATTATAGATTATTGTTTTCCCTTATATGACTTGTCTCTATAATATATCGCCTTGATTTTCACTCGCAGACTAGTCATCTGTTCTGCTTATTCTAAAAATAAAGAAACTTCATCCGGTAAACATAGTTCTTTTAACCGGCGGCCATGTACAAAAGATATAATGGGTTGTGAAAGGTTCTCCATTTGTGAGGGGTACATTAGCAATCATACTTTCGCTTTCTTATGTGTGAATGTCATTGTGTATAGTTAATGCAGTCAGGCAATATGTGTTCAGTATATCAATCGAAGTTAGAATTTTTCCATTGTTAATAATGGTTTAATGTTTCTTAAAGGAAAGACCAAGAGACATATTAACATGTTGGGTTATGCAATTTATTGTTTAATTAAGTCAGAATAAATCTTTTATTACACATATATCTATGAGCATTAGTGTTGTTCCTTGTGTACTTTCCTCAACATAGCCTCTATTTAGAAAAAGCCGGAGAATCAATGGACTCTCAAAACAATTGCCAAAATATATTTTATAGCAGTTTGCTTGCCGCCTTTTGATCTCCTGTGTCTAGTAAGCCTCCTTGTCTTTCCCACGCAGCCAGATTACCTGATCCGTTTTTTTTTAAAACTCCCTCCGCAGATCGTTTTTCTTTTAAACATCGAATAATATGATGTTATCAAGGTGATGTTATTGCTATATATTTCTTCCATTCTGATGAAAACAACATAGTTGCATCATTATAAGGAGAAACATATCCAAGTCCGTATTTATATTTTATGATCCGTTACAAAACCGTTTTATAGTTTATGAGGTTCTTTAATAGTAAAACTGACAGTGTTACATCAATACCGCTTCAATTTAGCATTACGATCAATTACCTCTCAAATATTTTGGAAATCGGTTGCAAAAATAAAATTTTTTTAGCATTTTCTTGTAAATCAGTTTTGTTTTTCCTTTATGATATATTTATCAACCTCAGTGCGCTTCAGATTCAACAAACTTCTTATGACCCAGGGAAACCTGTCATAAACCAATAGCCAATTGAGCAAATAGAGCGACACACAAACATAAGAAAACAATTACCAATCGTGTACGATAGAGTGACAATTGAAGACCGACTGACCGGTGGGGTAAAGCTCACTCACTTTTGCCTTAAACCTATCAAATCCTGAAACCTCTTCCGCTTATGTCTAATAGTAAGTGAAATTGGTGATTGATCGAAATAGGCATGTACATTTCCCTTTTCAAATGTATTATCTTGCCCTCCCATAACATTCTAATAACTTTATTTCAGTCTCAAAAGGTCTTCAGCCTACACCTCCAAGGTCCTATCTATAAATAAAAAATAATTCCTCTCAATAATTTGTGAACACATGCGGGGATATTTCTGCCGTGACATGCCCAGAAATGTTTGACTTCACACTACCCTGGTAAAAGGAACCACAGTTATTAAACTAATTCATAATTTAACATGATGACATCACACTGCTTAAACATATTCCGTTTGACCAAACAAAACCCGCTATATAATTCATTTACCATGGTCTATCCAGTGGGGATGTGAAAAGTGTTCATAGACGGTTGAATAGAATTAGACACCAGTCAAGTACAGCCATTCTCAAAGGGAGTTTTAGAAACATCCGCGTCACTATGTACCTTCTAGACATTTTGCTTGTGTTTATGGAACTACACATTACGTACTCAACAAAAGGTGAGCCAGCCAATGTATATTGCAATTAAGTTTTGAGTGTAAATCTCACTCTATTTTTTTAATTAAACTGGGAGATTAATATGGATGTTTTTATAGCCTCTAACTGGTGAGGAAAAATTAAAGAAATTTTACGGATGATCATTGATTATACTCAACATCGAGGTCTGCAGTTAATAGACACTATACTTACAGCTCTGCAACTACTAAGAATACCACACTGAAACATCCTATACGTTTTTTTATTCACTCCAAAGAAATCTACATTTTTATGCAATAACATTCATGCTAGTCTGCATACATATAAACTAAGACACGGTACATGTACACGAAAACAAGTCGCATTAATCTTTTTTGCCCATCTGAAGACAGACCTACGTTTAAGTTGAATATTTAGGCCCCTTACATTTAAACTAAAGAGTTTCAATCTTGACATAAAATTGGATATTTCAATTTTACATGTACCTTGTATCTGAAGTTGTATATCTCCCTTTGATAGTCACGATAGGAGTGTAGATGATATAACACACTAAATGAAACAAATAAACAAAATATATGTAATACTTGAAAGAAAATCCAACATGAAACTTGAAGTTTAAACAGTAATATGCTTACTGCAACATATATTAACATATCAGAATACTCATGTTGTGTTCTGCATGAAGGTAGAGTTAGAACCCAACCACAGCTTCTGGGAGTACAGAACCTCTGAGAGTGTTCTGAACTCCATGACAAGATGATGTGAATATAACTGGTACTTTTAAAACAAGACATGGTAAACTGATCTTGATACCAGATATATGACATCATCTCATCAACCATCTATTCCTGCCCAAGACACTAACAGTGTAGAACAGTTGCACAAAATGTAAAGAAATGCTCCACACAACTGTGATCGAACAGGAAAGATAGTATATGTGGTTTGACGACATTTGGAGTTTTATTTTTATAATTATTTTACTGTTGTATTTATTTGTTAATATTTAATATTGGCCTTCCTGCCAATAAGGTCATAATAGGAATGACATTATTAATTATTTACTATTGCTATACATCTTACACCCACACTTGAAAATATATGAAATATGATATGATATGGAGTAATTTAAAGTTCATCATATCATTCTCTGAAATGAGCACCCCCCCCCCCCCCCCCATACCATACTTGTCACCCCATCCTGATTATTAACATAGTTTAGTGTTTCGCTTAAGATAAATACAACCCGTACTTCAGGCCCGGTAATCAGTACATCACTAGGTACTAAGTATTAAGCTTAATTAAATAGAAATAGTTAAAATAGTAAACATCCTATACTTAAATATTATATAATATTAAATACATAACTTTCTCTAGTTAGGTTCATAGATTGATTAGGAGGCACTATATTTCAGTGAAATTAGGTCTACCCTTACACTTTTTCGATATCAAGGAGGCGGAAATTATATCATACCTCTGTGGAAAATTTGCAGTCTCCAATAAAGCGTTGTCAAATGAGTAGCTTTTCTGACCATATAAACATTGAAGCTCTTACATATGCTAAAACGAAAATAAATGAAAATGGAATCTGAGGGGGAACATAAATACTACAGAAACCTGACATTCCGTTTTGTTATTTTCTAAACTGATATATTTTCATTTATATAAAGTTTCCTGTATGGAAGATGATGCAGGGTTAACGATCACCCAGTCGTATGCGTGCAGCTTCTTTGCAGCGTGTCAAGATCATTGAATCACTGGTCAGACTTTTCATTTGAGTGGCAATCAATGCAGCTAATTTTCTGTAAGCAGACACGGGGATACCCTCAATGAGAGGAGGGAAAATCACCCTTCACCGATCAATGATATTTACAAAAGCATACCACCTATCTATTTATTTTCTCGATTGCTGTAGTCAAATTAAATTCCTCCCCGCATAAAATTATTGTTTATTTATATATATTTATGTAGGTGAATGTATTAAAGTGAGAGTCTTATAAACAGTTAGAAGAACGCACAATGTCAAAAATATCATCAGGTGTTCACATAGACATTTTCATGCCCGCTCCAGTTATGTTAGGAATAAAATTTGGCATCCCTTATAAATGACATGATCTTTTTTATATTGGTTTATTAGTTATATATGTATATTTATGTGTGTATGTTTGTGTTATTGGTTATCACTAAATTATATTTACAGCAGTTGTTGTAAAGACATTTATATTACATTTCCTATGATAATAGATGAATAAAACCCTTAATTATTGATATAATGTATAAGTATTGTACATATCATTGTAAAGTATAGTGTTCATTTATTTGTCGAATATATCTCTATGTAGTTGGGTGAGAAGTGGGTACTTTCAGGAAGTGTTCGTTCAAAAGCCACAATGTCCCATCAAAGGTGAAACGTTAATGGTGAACATCCGGTGGAATTATTTACTTTATCTGACATTCTAAAAATCTAACAGTTACTTAACAGATGTGATAGGTTAAAACAGCGCCAAAGCCACATCTTAACGTAAAAGTACAACTGATACTGAACTAGAGATCAGATCAGTTCTTCCCAGTTTGAAGAATCAGATGGGCCTAATAGATTGTGTGTTGGTCCACTAAAAAACTTTAAACTTTGATGACCTGATTAACAACTCAGTTTGCATCTTGAAAATTATGGTGATTAGAGGATCTATATAAAACCATTTAAAATAGTGATTTTATTGTTAGTGACTATTGCAACTTCTTATTTCTGGTTTGACATAGTAACTTATATTTCCTTCCACTAACCTGCCTTCTGTTTTCAAGCCGCATGGGCCGTAGCTATTATCTTTATTAATATATTAGCTGAATTATTTAACGTACTCTTCAAATGACCTTAAGTACAGATTATGAATTCTGCACGTTCAATTGCCGCATTGAGAGCGAAGATAGGACCAGTGACAGCTGATCTGTCGTAAGCTTCGTTTCCCTAATCATATATTTTGCCGACATTATATTCAAAAGTCAATTTCATTTTCCAACTTAAGAGGCCTGAAAAAGACCCCAATCCCAAATTGTCGTATAAAAGAATATTTTTTTACAATAAATATAGGCTCTGATTTCAATCTGTTAATAGGAATCATTTACAAAAATGTGTAAACGTTTCCGCAAATAAAAATTAAGTGTAACCGTTCAGAAATAACTAAATTTAAAACGATGATTAGGAATGTGACATGATTTGTTCATTCTCATGATATTATGATACCCAGGTATTAAAGCAAATATTAAATAATTCCTGCAGATTTTAAGAACTCAAAAACAACTAGCTGTGGATCTAAGGGGTAGGGCTGAGAGGTGGAGGGTTCTCAGGGACGTTTGCCCCCCCCCCCCCCAAGTATTTTTTCTTAAAAACTTTTATTTGATTTTTTTTTAATTTCCCTGTTATTTTTACCAATATTGCTTCCCCCCCACCCCCGAGACAGTGAAACTTTAACAAATCATATGACGACAAAATGCAAGAACCGGAATTAAGCCATATGGACGCATATTATTATATGAAACATTAAATTTTGCAATAATGTGATGTAAAATATATTACTAATTTGAAAACTAGGGTATACGAAATTAATGAAATGTCATCATATCTTCAGACCATAGTTATACAGGTCGCTTTTGATGCACAGAAAGATAATATTATATATATATATATATATATATATATATATATATATATATATATATATATATATATATATATATTGGCTCCCGGTACCAACGTTAGCACGATTCAGCGAAATAAGAACAGTGCGCTTCTTTTTACACGAATATCAGGGACGTCAGTCAAAGAATGAGTCTAGCCAAAACCATCGATAATTCTATCGATTTATTTACGTAGACAAATATTTCGATATACCGTTATTTCACACCAAAGCAAAAAAAAAAAAAAGCAAATCAGATGGACCAGTCAATTTGAGGAAATTCATTTATATCACATGCAGTCTGATCACATATATAAATCTGTTAAATAAGTCTTTTATCTACCTTATCCCAGTATTTTTATTAATTTCATCTTAGAATGTCAAACATTATAATTTAAACTTAAAATTGAAATTAAAAGCTAACGCTCTGATTCAAGTCTTTCTTTTAATTACAATTCTCTGAGAGGCCTATGTGTTTATAAATTATTTCATTTATTTCACATCAGGTTAAATTGTTTTGCAGCAAGCAAAAAACCGTATGCAATAGCACCAGATGAGGAATTCTTGTGTAAGCAACTCTTATGTCTGCACGCAAGTTTGCGTGGTATTACTTGATTAGAATTGCCATAAAAAGTCGAATATATAATCTTCCCACGGAGCTTTTTATTTACCCATAAACATTAGAGTTTAAATAATAACATATATTTTGTTTGGCAAAGGTCCTTTTATGACAATTAATTCAAATGCAACCCAGCTGTGTAACTTAATGTAAATTTTTTTACAAACTAATATTGATCAGAATGTCGATTAAGTAAGACACATATATCCTAGTAAATTTTCCATTGTAATACTTACTCTATCGACATGCAAAAAATATTACGCTTCTATATTTTTTATTGTGATTGTGGCGCCATAGTTATCCCTTACCAGGATATATCATGTTAACCGTTGTAAGTGTTTCCTCCTATATATTATACATGTGTGTCTCCATTATCAGTAAAGCGAGAACAGCAGTTGGGAATTCACCAAAAAAAATCCTGTGACTTTAGCAAGCAAGCTGTCGCGAGGATACATCACATAAGGGTAGACCACCATTGTTTATGTAGTGAACACGTGTAACACGCTCTATGTCATGCTCTAGCGATTCCCATCAAACAAATCAATGGCAATACACTGGTAACGATGTAATAGAACGACACGTTAACATCCTTGACCGGCGTAGCACCGCCGTTTTATTCTCATGTTTCGATTTTAAAGTAATAAAAGTATTATTTTTAAATTAATCGTTAGAAACATTGATTCATACCAGAGACATGAGTGATCATATTTGTTTATTCTATTTGTTTGAAATAAGTATATGTTCATTTTCATTATGAAACGGTTTTGGAAAAGATTTTTTAGATCGTCCTCTTTTAAAAATAGCTTATTACAAACATATCTGACCTGACTGATGTCTCCATTTCAAATGCAAACGAAATGGCTGCATATTATTTTAACGAAATGTTTGAAAACAACATGACAATAATAGTTATTAATGTGCTAAGTTTAATCATTGATTTAATTAAATGTCAGAACAAACTGTTAATCAATTAATTTAAATTGTCAAAAAGTCATCCGAATCATGGCGCATGTGCGTATTTTGGTAAGTTATCATACCAATAAGTGCAAAGCATGCGGGAATATTATTGTCGTGTCTTTATTGTCGTGTCACGTATTCTATATAAAATAATATATGATTAATATTAATAATAATGTCTTTGTAAGAAGTTGCAAAATAATTCACGTATATGGCGCTCTTCTGTTAAGCAGTGTCCCGGGTTCATATTTATAATGTGAAAAAATCACCATTACATATTTTGAACCCATATTACTGAAGCCCGTGAGTGTTTACATATGAACACTTGGCTCATAATGAGATTCCAGAGGAAGGTTTGTTGTCTTCTACTACATACTTTAGTCTGTTAATCAATCCCTGTATGTTAAGGATGTACTGGTATCGGAAACATACTTTCATTTTCCAACGTCCTTGGAGATTTCAGGAAGGTTCTGAATCTATTCAGTGAGGCCCTCTCCTCGCTCGCTGTGATCTCCACTGCTCCTGGCGACAGATATAACACCCGTTGCTCCTGCTATAAAACTTCTTGCCCCCTCCCTTTTTTGGCTAGCAAAAATGTGCTATTTGCGACTGTGATTCATGGAGCCCTCTCATCTGCCGCTGTTGTTTTCACTCACACTAATAGCATTTTCCCATACATCGCTACCTCCACTTCCCCTGACTGCTCGGCTGCTCAATCATTAATGTTTTGTGTAATGCTGTTAAGGTCGCTAGAGCGACTTATTATAGCGTATTGCCTTTCGTTTTTGTATGGCTTGACTTGCCTTCATATTATTTCGCCTACTTTGTCACTCGCAGGGAGGTGGAATTGTTCCGGTTATTAATAAAAATAGGAAACTAAATTCCGGTGAACGCAGTTCTTTTGAACTATGACCAAGTAGAGAAGGTGTAATAAATTGGGTTTTAGAGGTTAACAATTTGATCATGTGTAATATGCCATTGTGTAAATGTAATGCTATAAGACATGATGTTTGCTGAATACAAATCCTAGTTATAATTATGCCTTTTGGGGTTTTTCTTAATGTGTATGGATGTAGCTAACAACAAACATATTAAGATATTTTTAATATTCATTTTATTGGTCCATAAGTCAAATTAATTAAGTCGATAGACATTTTTATTAGACATGGAGCTTTTTGCAACAGTGTGCTTCTCCCTGTACCTTCCTCAACCTACAAGTGATGTTGTGTGGACGATAACGATTTACCGTTATATCAACACAGCCTCAATGTAAAACTACAATCAACAACCTAGCAAATCTTTTGAAAAATCAATTGCCACATCCTGTCTATTGATAATAAATAATTCCTCTAAATAATTGGTGAACATATATGAGGATGCTTCTACCGTAATGTACACAGAAATGTTTACTTTAACTACCATGGTAAAAGAGACCATAATTTCCTGTAAAACCTATGCAAAATTGAATATAGTCAGATTAAAAATGAGCAGATAGGTATGTTTTTATCACAAAGAGTTATGTGTAATAGTGTGGGTTCTCGTTTACCTGCATCAACCTACAATGGATGTTTTGTGGGTGAAAATAAATAAAAGTTATATCAACACCTCCCGAATGTAAAATTATGATCAACAGCTTCTCAATTATTTTGACAAAAATAATTGCCACATCCTGTCTATTAATAATAATTCATTTAAATAATTGGTGAACGCATCCTTGGATATTTCTGACGGGACGTAGAAAGAAATATTTACTGTCACTAGCTAGGTATAGAGGACCATACTTTCCACAATGTAAAACTTAAACATAATTGAATATAATGATAATAAGGTGACATCCCCCTCCTAACCCCTCCGCTGAGCAAATGAAGCAAGCTAAACAATAAATCCACTTTGGTCTATTCATCTGGGATGTAAAGAGAATCCACATTCGGTCGAATTGAATTAGACTCCAGCTAGCTCCTGAAGGAAATTGTACCTTGGCTGTTGGCTTACAGCAACAAAACTTACACATAAACCTAAGTGACATATGATAAGTTAAAGGAAACAGTTCAAGGTAAAATTCCTATTATAACATGCACCGGGAATAGACTGGATCATGTAGGTGTAATAAACAATCCGCGACCTTGTTAACCTTGCCTTCTATATGAGTTGCAGTCAAATGAAAAGTAAACAACACTGACAACCAAAATAAGCCCCTCAGGGCAGTCATAACCATATTTTTCCTAGTTACACCGCTGTTAATGTTTGAGACAGTTGTTTTGTTATCCGACATTATTATGACACGTCTATTACGCCACAGTGATGCATATCTGTAGGCTGTTATAATCACTGCTAGCGTCTCTTTGGCATTAAAATATGTAAATTAGTACATGTTGGTAATTCCAATGCCCAGCTGCAGTAGTACCAGTCTGTGCCAAAACTCCGGCACATCCCTGATTACAGGCATCCGTGTAAACCCCCCAGTATAGGTTTATAATGAAAAATAAATGCAAACCCGTTAAAATAGATGTTCCAATTATACCATCGATGAATATCACTTCTCATTTGATGGTCTATCAGCCGCGGATCAATTTTGTTCTTCATCATGGTAACAGTATTAATACGTTTCCGGAGAAATACTCGCCCGCCTCTGACTACATATGTTGATTAGTAAGTTAACCGATAAGACTTTGCAATTGGCGTTTTGTCATACGCTTCAATGACAAACGCACTCACCAGCTCCTCTCTTATGCTGCTGAGTTTATCCGCTGGCAAACTTAAACACATTTTAATGCATCTATATTAATCCCAAGAAAAGTTAAACACTGGCAAGGTCAAACTATCTTATTCCATCCAATCATAAACCAAAGCTTCCTAAGTATTCCAACCAAAGTGTACATACCCAAGGCACTATCACATTTGTTGTCAGAAATAATTTAAAAAAAATCATCTTAAAGGGGAACGCTGGGTATATAAAGGGCCCAATGGGAGCCCACCATCAGTGGGGGTGGTCTGTGCTTGCAGTACAGAGCTCAGGCAGATTTTTACACAATTTTGGAGTTATTAAGTTTAAAACAATCTGTATACATCCAGTTTTTGTCTGAGGTAAAGATTAATGTATTGTGAATAAAATGAGCTAAGTAAAAACACTCAACTCCTCACCTGTTTGTTGTAATATATGAGAGAATAAACAACAGTCAGTGGTAATACCCATTTTGAATTTGCCGGTATAAGTCACATGACTAAGTCACATGGATAAACAGGGTGGAGCCTATGAATAGTAAACATAAATGGAGCCATGTGCTCAGCCTGGTCATATGAATGTATTCCTCTCAGGGGGGTTTTGTTGCTTCATGTTGATTAAGTAAAAAAAATAAATATCCTTACAAGTTTCAGAATGAAAATAATTTGCTTTATTCCTGTTATCTTAAGCATTTTCATTTGTCCAAGCAGGTGTGTGGCAGGTTAGTTGTCACACACCAAATGCCGCGAAAGGCAGTTTTCACATTGGTCTTGATCACTGACACACACTGAACTCCCCATTATCTTTATACCCCGTCTCCATGTCTTTCATCAGCTGTATCATCTTCCGGCTGTACGGAGAAATAACTCCGTGTAGGCCAGTCTTTACAGATTCACCTTGACATGTACATCCTCAAGAACAGGGCTGATTCACATGATACTCCAAATTAGATTGCTGACTAACGTTCACTTTCTTGCTGAAAATCCCTGTCTCAATGCTCAATTTTATGTGGAATACTCATGGTTATGTACTGCTGAGTTGAGCTGATTTGGCCTGCCTGTACAGTATGCTGACCAATCTGACACAAAAATATCAGTGACAAGGAACCTGAATCTCAACTCACAGGACATTTTGTACAGAGATAGCATGCGGACCACTCAGACATAATACAGTCTGTCATGAGGGGGAGGGGGCACATTCAAAGCAAATTCTCAAGACTAGGTTAATCAGGATGGGGATTTACTTGGATATTAATAATATGAAGATAGAATAAATTCTATCTCTATGGTAATACATTGCTGATATTTATTATATATAGATTCCCCTATAACCCTTGATAAATAATAAATCTTGTCAATGCTTGTGTTAAACGGTTAAAAATTACGGGCGCCTGCCTTGCACCAAACGGTAGTGTAGTGTCATAGAAATAACTAGTTAAACCATTCAAATCAGTTAAAGAAAGTCAGGTTATTTTATGACTAAATATCTCTATCAGAAATCCTAACTGAAAGATACGCAGATTTAAGATTCACTTTAGCCTGTTGTGACCAGTTTAGCTGCATGATCAACTGTTTTGAACTTAGCCTGATACTCTTATTCAGCATAATCATTGACAGCCCTGTCTGCAGGCAGACTTCAGTCATGAATGTGTCTTATTGTTCCATCCTCTTTCGGAATGGCCCCGAGCGAACTAATGATACTTGATCAAGTCCCACACCACACATACTTTCACAATGGTATTTCTTTCATTATTTCTGCCTCCTTGGCCTCTCTGTATAACACAGCTTACTTATGATTATCCATATGCACTGGTAAGGGCACTGCACTATTACTTATCATGTCAAAACCTGGCTTTATGCTTTCACTTAAAAATTCTTAGAGATTTTGTGTTCTTATTGAACGCTTGTGATCAGTGTTTATATATATTGAGCGCCTCTCCAGAGATGTGTGAGTGCATTCTTTTTTAATATATATATAAATATTTATTTGTCTTGTTTACTCGTAACTTATTTGTCTTTTAGAGTGTAAGTTTGAGTTTCAGCCTGTTTCTTTCTCCATGGAAAATGACCTAACCGTTTACACCATTATGACAGAAACGACAAAATAAAGTAAAATGGATGTAACGTATGTTTTGTACACGCTCTGTCATATTGACTTGTCTCCTTATTTATATACACATATCCTAAAATGCTTAAATGAAAAAAAAAAAGTAACTAGGCGACTGGCACACAAGGCCTGGCTGCTCACTTATATATCCGGCAGTTTACTTTCAGTGTACATACTTAATATTTGTCCAGATTTATAATTTTTCCGATGAGAAGAGTCTTTCTTTCCTTGTCTGACCTGGGTGTATTATTCCAAATCTTCTCCTAACTTAAGAATCATAATAGTATCTTCGTAATGCGGCCAAGCAGGTTTTGTATTGGGAGTGGGTTATCCAGGGATACAATACTGCAAAGAAACAGTAAATTCCAACTAATGACCGTCCTTAGATTGGTCAAAACGATTACAGCCAGCTGACATTGTTTTCTTATAAGTAAATACACGTTGCTACATATGTTTCTATATCTACAGATATAGGATGGGCATGAGATATCAGATGGAGTATGAAAACAAGATCAAATTGTGACTCCAATTGCAACTTCGGCTTATCCTTGATTATTAATGGTATTTATAATGACAGTCTTCAATAATATACTAACATTTACACGGCAAAAATAGTTAAGGTTTTGGAGAATGTTTTCCCCAATAATAGATTAACAAATGCAGGGGCTCACCTTATAGCTCGAACGATACGGTAGGATTCAGAAGGCACCTTACAAGCAATACCTGGCTCAGCGTCCTTGATCCTCACTCGAATAACGATACTGGCAGGTGAAAGACCAGGATAGGTTTCCATTTGAGGCAAATAGTCCTTTGTAATAAACCACTGTTTTTTTCTAATTTCAATAGAAAGCTGACCAATGATGTATCACTTCGTTCGATCAAACAGTCCACTCTCTGTGATATAAGACCCATATATAGAAATATTGCTGGTAAAACAGTCTAAATAAACTATCTGGGCACAAACTATATGTTTGGCTAACAGCTTGTCAGTTTGTCTCATGTAATCAAGCAAAATATTCATTAGGGATTTAAAATTAGAACCAATTTACAATTAACTAGTGTGGCCCTTACTATCAACCGTCGTTTAAAAGAAAACATGTAACAATATCCCGTCGTCCAGCGGTGAACTTTCCGGAAAGCGAGAGGTATCAAAATAGGTTATTATGACCAGTAGAAACGGCTGAACCAGGGCTTGGAAAGGAGACTTTTACCCAAGTCATTATAGAAAGACTCAGTATTGCAGGAGGAGGGGTTCAATGATAAGGGGGGGGGGGGATCCACAAAAAGGGAGCATATAAGCATTTGTAAGCAGAATAATCCCAAAATTGCGTAAATCCGATAGGAGAATCATGGTATGGAATATGTACTAGACTAACATACCTAAAAGGACCTGTATTCTATGACATCCAAAATCGACGGGATGGTGACACTCGACTCTTAGAGGATGTATTCGAAATTCGAAAGTATAAGCGGCTATCTCTTATATTGATCAAATCTAAACTTGTCATAGTTTAGTTTTCCGAACATGACACTGTCTTTTAAAATGTTTCAGGACTTTAGAAAATCTGGCGCAATACTAAAGCTTACGTCGGTTTATAATTATATGGTTCACACTTTTATCATATTATATCCTCATCACTACATATGGTGTTAGCTTTCTTTTGGACATAACAATAACAGTATAATTACAAAAATCATACAGATGAAAACACCATTTGATAAGAATGGCTTGCTGTTCATAAGGGAATTATGCATATTTTTTTGCTTTGTATGCTCTTCAGAAGGAATACCGTGTAATTGAAATATAAGATCAAATATAGGAGCGGTTATAGTCCTTTTATAGCGGTTCTATCACATGGTCCTATTTAGGAAATGTGTCATGATAACAGTGAGTCATAACTTCGATTTTATAATTCTACCTTTGTTTTACAGTAATTTACAAGTCGGGTACCGCTGCCAGGGACTTGCCAGAGACACAAGGTAACTGTCTGAACATTCTCCCCGCTGTTGGTATTAATGTGTCCGGCACAGTCGTAGCCTGGGAATTTGTTGCAAAAAAGACAGGGATGACAGTGTTAAGCCTTTGGGATAACCTTGGACAAGACAGATACCGTCTGTATAACAAAACATACATCACAGTTACATCAGTGGGCCGCCAGGTAGGTACCCCCTGTTTTTTTATGAAGAAAGAACATTAACTGCATTATCCTGGAATGTTCCTAAATCTTTATACTGTATATAAAGCAAAAGAGAACCCTGAAGTATTGTCGATTTAGTGTAATATTACCAAATACCTAAAAACGTATGTAAACCAAACAAGTAATTCAAGACAAAGTTAATATTATAAGGATTTGTTTTATCATCACGGGTTATGTAACACAATGAACGCTGTTCTAGATAAGATGGCCATTAAAACGTAAAGCGTACGTTATATTAATAGTATATGTATATATTATATATGTTATATTGATCTAATACCTGTCTATGACTTTTCTCACAGGGTCTGGATCTGTGTAACATCTGATAGATATAAACTTTTTAAATTATCTATTAACTATCTTCTATTAAGTACTCCGAAAGTTTATACCAGTCAAATATACTAGCAGTGATAATATGTCTTGAAAGTGTGCATATTACTCACAAACATTACATCACACTCAGTGCTTATATGATTCAAGGTATTCCCTATACCCGAAGATGAGAGATACGAGGCCCATGTTGGTCAGGTGGTTGGGGTTCACAGTATGAATGCTAGTGGTGCTAATATCATTCCACGGACAACTGGAGACTGCTGTGGCTTAAAGGCTGAACCAACTCATGTACAGCTTGTCTATGATTCTGGCCTCCCTGTAGGGTATACCGTTACCAACAACCGGCATGAGCGCAGAACCAATGCCATTTTGGTTCACATCAAACGAGGTTGTTAAGTAGTTTATTATCAATTTTATGCTATTTTATTTAGTTTTTGATTACAAATCATTTAACTTGTTTTGATTAAATAAATTTTGTCGTGGCAAATGATGTTCTGGTCATGCTCCTATGCCAGATTACCATTAATTGATGACATTGAAAATCTATTCTTTTCTGAAGTCCTTTTACATGATGTATCTTCAGATCCAATCATTACAGTGATGGGCAGAGACCCCTGGTTTCCTGAGGGGAGCATGGCTGGTACATTCGTCCAGGTACCTACTCATCCTCCTGGAATTCTCAGTGTCCAGCTTGACTACCTTTTCCCTTTACCCGACCTCTTTGTGAATGTGTATGTAAGAGACATCGGGTGTGACAACGTGTATGTTTACTGGCCAGTGTCTACCGAGGAAGACGGAAGGGGGGTCCTTTATCGGCGTTGTCGCTTTGAGAATCGTTTGGCTGAAGAGCACACACGCTGCGGATTCACATGTTACACGGATCTTGAGAAATCTGAGCGAATGAACTCCACAATCAACATTCGTATTATCGAGCCCCATAGAGCGGCAGTGGGGCTTTATTCTGTTGACGTGGAAAATATTTGAGCTTCAGAGGGATTACTGTTTCTTCTTGAACAAATACCCTGAAACAATGTAAAATGTCAGAAAGCTGATATGGACTGCATGCAAACGAGATAACGGACGACATGCATGACAATTATATACACACATTTAAACATATTTTATTCTTATGTATATTGTATATTTCAAATGTGCAGATTCTTCATAATGCTTGTATTTTTAGCGCTTGAAATGAACTGAACTACAACAATGAAATCCTATGCTTAATTTAGAGGTGTGCCTATTAAATGTTGTACTTTACTGTCAATAAAACTGATAAATTTACAATTTTGTATTGTTGTAAACAACAGGCCATGGTAAATAACAGTTGCAATTAGAGGGACGTAAATCAGTTTCATGTACAATTCATGTCTCAATTTGTACATCAAATGTAAGATGGGTATAAAGAAATATAAAGTTGCTTTGTATTATTATTTAAATAATAAATTGGATTGCAATTTGCATTCTATGCAAATTAAGTATTTTTTCACCTCAAATGCCATTTTTCACCGTTTTTTTTTTCTTAATTCTGCCGTCTTCAGGGCAGAAGGTCCTTCCCGACGAGCAGGATGCCGACTCTGACACAATTAGAAAAGTTATGGGTTTCCGGTAGATAGAGTTAGTTTCACATTTCAAATAAATAAACACACATCTTTCCATTTCAACGCCTCCTGTTGACCATGGGCGCATAGAAATTAACAGGTTTCTATTCTGTTGACAAAGTTTGAAGACTTTACCTTTAAGGATTTTTTTTAAAATCTACGGAGAGACGGCAAAAAAACATACACGATGATAGGGCTTTGGTCGCCGGCTGTTTGATTTGATTTAATATGACGCAATTTACTCTCCCAAACTACAATAGCTCTGTGTTCATGTGACAATTTCTTGTGCATACTTAATAATAATTCATTGGCTAGCACAAGATGTTGCTTTAAATTGCTTGGCGATTTATATAAAGCCATAATGCATAAATGTGAAGTAGAGATCCTGAGATACGGTAACCATATGAATTTCCGTAATTATATGACTTGACCGAGATGTTGAAAAAAAAATCAAGTTAAAAAGTTCGTTACAAGGTACTCGATCCTGACTTGTGGCACTGAACCCCGACTGGCGGCACGAGACCCCATTAGCCGTACTTGACCTGACTGGTGGCATTGGACCTCGACTGGCGGCACAGGGCGCCGACTAGCGGTACCTGACCCTAACTGGCGGCAACGGACCCAGAATAACTGCACCTGATACCTGCAATCAGGATACGTGAAAGTCTATGGGAAAAAAATCATATCTGCGAGTCCCGTTGTAATCAAAGGGATAAACCAGGCTGATAATGCGTGATCTAAAATACTTGTTTGTTGTGCAAGGCCAACTTTTGTTTTCACTTTTGACTAGCATTTTTCAGGTCACGCCTAGTTCATCCACCATCTTAAGCTAATGAGGCACGTGGTCTTTGGATAAAAACCCTTATCACTCTCTGTGTAACTGTGCCGCCAGAAAAGTGTCAGAATGCCACAGCGTTCGAGGACGGTTGTCACCAAAACATGCTTCCAAAGAAAACGGGAATCAGAAAAAGATGATGCAGTGATGGGAAAATCGTTTTTTCGTTGACATCTGTGTCGTAAACAGAGTGGACTCGGTATTGCTGACACGACATGCTGCCGCAAATAGCAACTCGGATTTTACCAAACTTCTGGACTCTCAAGTTTGTAATTGGTGAAATGACAATGTTTAAAGTCCATAATTGCCAGAAACAGCGTATTTACATTCTGATTGGATACTTAGTATTCTCATGACAATGATGCCTTGTGTGGGCTCGGTACAGAGCAGTACGCCTTTGGAATTACGCAATTTAGTGGTTCAAGCTCGCTTGTCACATATTTATGCACGGCCACTTAGTTTTATCAATAACGTAATGGGGTTTGAAGCACAGGCGGGAGATAATATTACCTGTGCTGCCTCTAATCAACTTGGGCGATCGATATTCATCTCAGGTTAAGCATGCAGGTTATATTGCAACTGAAAGTTCTAGCAGGTTGTCCATTGTATGTAATATACTAACTGGGTATGGACATATTGGCCTGACACATTTGTAAATCGGTTACAATAAAGAAATAATATCACCCTTTTTATCTGTCACATTATCTAACATAGACTCGGATCTATTTAAATATTTAAGTATAGGATTGAAATCACATTCAGTATCTAACACACTCGGCTGTCTCAGCTTCCAACCCAATTTCGATTTCCGACTTGGCTTCGAGAGTGGCCCAACCAATGTTGGTGGTTCTTCCAGTCTCCTGGATTCATTCACCCCTGCAGACTGCATTCACCCCTACAGAAAGCACGTGAGCATCCGAGTCATGGAAGGAGTTTTGGTCATTATAACTACTTATACAATCATTTGAAACAAAACAAAAATATATATTTCAAGAATCATCTCCATTTATTGGCAAAATCATGTAAATTTTAGGTGAAGTCGTGAATGACGCATATAACATTTTAAACTCGTAGTGAATGAAGTCAGTTAAAAGATAGAAAATACATAACCCGTGGAATCTTAAACAAAAGTAGACAGAAGAAGAAAGAAATACTTTTTTTTAGATATCATGTAATTCTTATTTATTGTTAACCTTACCTGAGAGTTTCTGTGGAATAACCTTATGATACTGATCTCGGGATCATTCATGGTCCCACATACGGTGTTTCGAAGCTACAATTACCAAGTTTTTTAAGCAGGTGTGAATTAACAAAATGCCACGATTTAATGCCCTTCGACTAGCTTGCTGATATATATTTTAAGTTTTCTATATACAGTTGTAAACTTGACTTTATTCACAAAGATATACAGTTATATTCACCCTCCTCTGCATATCCCTTTAACTAAATGATAATAAAAAATCGGGTACTTGACTATAGATTCCTTTCCGTAACCATACCTAGTCGTAGCCTATGTTATGAGACAGTGGTGTCCTCTACAGAAGAGATACAATAACTGCAACAAATAGTTTCTGAGCCCACCTCTTTCACTTTAGCCAGCAGGTACAATCGGCCATGTAATATGTACAGGATTATTGCAGCAATAATTAGTAGAAACCCTTTTCGCCTCATTGTAACTATTACTGTGACCATATTCTTCCAGAAATACATTGATCCACTGTCCATATATAGCATAATGTGCTTTTTTCTGCCAGAACACTTTACTTGCATACATTTTATGTTCCACAACACATAGGAGAAAATTACAAAATAGCTGACGCTAAGCATTACATTACAATACTTATATATGATACTTCCCAGATTTAAGCGGCCTGTTGAATATGTTGAATATTGGTTTACGAAAGATAATATTTGCCGAAAATTTGTTTATTCCACCAAGTAATTCAGACATTGACGATGGTCTTATTAAGGACTGAAATTTGTGAAGCATTCGTTCATTTCTTATATATCTATCTTGTCGCGAAAATGCGTTGCTGAAATGATTATATTTTCTTTAGGTGAAAGAACACCTATTAATTAACTTTACCCAAGTAGGGTGTGCATGAAACCATAAGTTTGACGTCGGGATAAAAAAATATTTCCCCAATAGATGTGGTTTTTGTTTGATTGGTGATACGGTGACTAGAGATCTCTTTTAGCTGGATACAAGTTATCCTGATCACTGCACCCTCTCTCTTGACGTTAATCAGCATAAGCCTGGCCAGCCTTAATGACCGCTTTAATACCAGTAATTGGCAGCTCTGGGTTCATAAGATTGGTTAAATACATACCTGATATCTGGATTTCAATGCAGTTTGAGTTATATTTCATGATTAAAGTAGTGAGAAAACAAAACGTGTTTATGAAAGGGCTTTATGTTAAATGACATTTTAGTAAACCAGGCAGAATGGAAGTACACTCCAGAATGTACTTTCCCATGACAGTATTCGGCCAATTACGCAAGCTTCCGAGCAACATTTCTTTAAAGAAACAGAAATATCAATACATCTTTTAAGCCTGACAGACAAACAGGATAGGTTTACAGTCACATGTATCATAAAATCAACAAATCTAACATCTTGATGAAATTATCAGTCAGGTACAACTTCTAAGGAGGCAAGGAACTGGCCAACATACGTGCTAAACACAAGAACATTCTGAACAAACGTTCAAATGTAGTTTACATACGTGTCTCGATGGGAAAATATGGATATAAGAAACAAATATCCACTGTCGGGTAAATACTTTGCAAGCACTTGATGAGCCGACCAGGAACACCATACACAGGAATAAAAAATAATGATATAGGTCCGAGGAGAAAAATTAAATTCCCCAGATAATTGTATTATTTAGAAACATTATGTGAACATAATTTCCTTTGCAGAAAAAAATGCTTTGCTCTAGGCCGAGGAGAATAAATATAACACGCAGTTAATTTTGGTAAGACATTATTCAGTAATAATACATTTGTCTACACACGTGACTCTTCATTGTAAAAGATCTTTATGGTGCGCTCTATACACGGTGTATTGTGTGACAAACGACTGAGTCGCTGAATGGCTTTTACCGGGCAAAAGCATAAATGATGTGTTTTAGCAATTGCACAAAACAAATTTTCCGGCAAAAACGTTGTTGACAGGTCATGATTTATCTTAGGAACCCTATAAGCTGAATTTTCCTGAGAAAACCCCAAGTCATTTCATGGCATTTGGTAAAACCAGTTGCATGCGTTCATTAAAATGTCAATGGATTCCTTATTCCCGAAGTATGAATGAAAAAAAACTAAATGCACTACCTGCCAGTGTCAGTGTAAATCCTGCTGGCCTGGAGTTAACAACCAACCTTTGCCTTCAGAATGACTGTTCTAGTGCCGTTTTTGGTTACCATGGCAATACAAATGTCGTGCTCAATGGAAAGTGAAATTCATACAAAACTCGCGCAGTATAAAGTCTTTTTATATTGTAGCATTTTGTCCTATTCAATATTCAAATATTCGCTTTATTTATTCGGATATGTGACTGATTTACGAACAATCTAAGGCCAAAATGTCGTAAAAGTTTGTTCTGAGTTTGGAGCGTTTACAAGCGTCATTACATTATTAAATTTGTAATGGTTATAAAGAATTCATATCTTATATATTTGTTTAAATATCGTATTATATGGTTAGAAACCTTGTCATTGATTGATCATTTGATTTCAGTTAAAGTTATTTCAACTGTCTGTGTAGTTTTCGAGACACCCTGCACTTTGATTCTCTTGGTAATACACCCTGAATTTTTCTTCCATCGGACGCTTGAACCCCAAGATTCAAGCACCCGGCAAAGATTTCTCGAGTCATATATATATATATATATATATATATATATATATATATATATGTATATATATATAAATATCTTGGTTCAAGAAATTGAAGCTGAAACAAAAATCTAAGTTCATAAAGTTTGATATTGTTGACTTTTACCCCTCGATCACAGAAGATCTCCTCATGAAAGCCCTCGAATTTGCCAAAACCATGGTCTCCATTCCAAAGGATGTTATTAAAACGATCCTGCACAGCAAGAAAAGCTTACTGTTTAGCAACGGTAACACCTGGGTGAAAAAAAAATCATACTAGTTTTGACGTCACCATGGGCAGTTTTGATGGCGCTGAAGTATGCAAAATTGTTGGTTTATACATCCTAGATATGTTGAAAAAGGAATTTGGTGAAAATGCTCTAGGCCTGTATCGTGATGACGGTTTAGGTTGTTTCCCCAACATGTCTGGACCCAAAGCAGACAGCACCCGTAAGAAAATGATCAAACTCTTTTCCAATGTTGGGTTAAAGATAACCATTGAAACTAACCTGACCTGCACAGATTTCTTAGACGTAACATTTGACCTCCAAAATGACATTTTCTACCCTTACAGAAAACCGAACAATGACCCGCTTTATATCCACGCACAATCCAATCAAACCCAAGCTATCATTAGGCAGATACCTATGATGATCAGCAAACGTGTATCTGACAACTCCTGCAATAAAGAGCTATTTATGAAAGCCAAACCTATGTATGACAAAGCTTTAGCGAAAAGCGGGTTCTCAGAAAGCTTAAAATATGTTGAACCCACAGTGAAAAGCAAAAGAAACAGGAAAAGGAAAAATATGGTTTAATCCCCCCTACAGCCGTCATGTAAAAACCAACATTGGCGGACAATTCATGAAACTAGTTGAAAAACACTTCCCTCAACATCACAGGTACCACAGGTTATTCAACAGGAACAATTTGAAAATTAGCTATAGCTGTCTACCCAACATATCTAACCTGATCAGCAACCATAATATGAAGGTTTTAAATACTGACAATGCTGTGAATGTACCTCAAAAACAATGTAACTGCCGTAAAAAAGACGAATGTCCTATGAATGGTCAATGTCAACTGAAATGCATTGTCTATAAGGCAACAGTTAGAACAGACAATGACGTGAAACACTACATAGGGTGTACTGAAGGTGATTTCAAGACAAGATACAATAACCACAAGCAATCCTTTCGGAACAGATCCCACGCTAAAAATACTGAACTGTCTAAACACATGTGGTCACTAAAAGACAACAATATCAATTACAAGCTCTCCTTGGAAATATCTGCCAAGGCTGCACATTACTTCTGTGGGAAGTGTGATCTCTGCTTGTCTGAAAAGCTACTTATAGCAACGCCCCCCCCCCCCCCCCCCGGATCATTGTTGAACTCAAGACCTGAAATTCTCTCTAAGTGCCGCCATCAAAACAAATTCACCCTGGAATATTTTAAAACCTAGCATTCGTACTAATATTCACCCCCTTAACCCCCCCCCCCCTCCCCAACGAGGATCCGCTGGGCAAACTTACCTGTTCAGGTAGTTGTTCTCTCATTGCTTTGCAGTGATGAGGGACATGGCGTTACCACTACATCATGGTGAGTTTACCGAGTGGATCGCATTTGGTATGAGTATAGAATAGTATATTTGCCTTTTATATTGTATATTTGCCTTGTATATTGTGTATTTTCATAGTATGTGTGTATTTTTATGTATACTACTCATATGTTTACTGCTTCCAAGAACCTATTAGAAATCAGTTCAATATGCTAATTGAGCATCCTGGTATATATCTTTGTATTATTTATAAAATTTAAAGCAATAAATAACCTCTTTGCCCTGCCCTGTTATGTTCCAGTATCGCACGTGTACCCCGACCAATCCTATTGTGCATCCGAGGACAATAGGCTCAGTGTCAGTCTTTCACATGCCCCCCTCCCCCGCCCCGAATCGCACAAAGCATAATCTCGTAATCTCGTAAAGTCTCGGCGTTTCAAACCACGCCGTTAGCTTCATTCTAACCACATTCTCCTGATGATCGGGTCGCATCCCTTGAAACAGACTGTTGTGAATTAACAGTGTTGTTTTTCTTTAGAGTTATATATATATATATATATATATATATATATATATATATATATATATATATATATATATATTACATTGCATCTTTCTAACACACCTCTTGATGTTCGCACTTGTGATTTGTGATTGTATTTGTTGTTTAGTGAAAACTAAACTTGCATAACTCTTTATATTGAGACAAGACTGTATACAAGTTTCAATGTACAGTTGGTAGGATTACGGACTTTTTATCACAAGTGTCAATAAACGAATGATTCCCAAATCAATCAGGAAGATCCCTGTATCTTATCCTTAGTAACAAAATGTAATTTATAGTTATTTACTCTATTTTATATACTATCTAATATTATTAAACTTTTAAAATGAGTGTCCGGTGGTACGTTATCCCAAAGTAGATAAAAATATGTCATGAATTATATATTCAATGAATCTGGTTAAAATTGTCATTTCTAGCGTACTAGTAACCATTGCGTTTAGAGACCTAGATGTAGATCCTTCATGTTCTTGGTTCATAAACAGGGGTTAGCTCAAAATACATTTCTCGATTCTCACGATAACAATGAGTCGTATTTCCTACTTAATAAATCTACCTTTGTTATATAGTAATTTACAAGTCAGGTACCGCTGCCAGGGATATGCCAGAGACACAAGGCAACTAATTGAATTTCCTCCTCTCTGTTGGTATTGATGTGTCCGGCACAGTCGTAATCCGGGAATTCGTTGCAAAAAAGACAGGGAAGATAGAATAAAGCCTGTGGGATAACCTAGGACAAGACAGATACCGTCTCTACAACAAATCATATATCACAGTCACAGCTGTGGGGCTTGTTTCAATAATGTAATATCACCCAATTCCTATAATCTTTTTGTCAACCACACGAGTGATTTGCAACAAGGTTTAAATCCTAAGGATTTTATTTTATTTTAACATGTGACCTAATGTAGAATTATCTGTTAGATTAATTGGTCATTAAAACGTTTAACTCACGTAATTGTTAACATCTAATAATTATCTGATATGTATCTTTGTATAAAAATATAAAATATAAGAAAAATTAATATAAATTAATTATTTTTTTTTATTATGTTAAATGTTGCTTATGTAAATAATACAAAATATCAGTTAAATATACTTCCAGTTACAGTATGTTTTGAAAGTGTGAGGATTATAGATAACCATTGTAGCACTATTAGCCTGGTATATATATATATATGTTTCAAGGTGTTCACGATACCCGAAAATGAGAAATACGAAGCCCGTGTCGGTCATGTTAATGATGTCGGTATCATTCCACGGACAACTGGAGACTGCTGTGTTCTTAAGGCTGAACCTTGTCATGTACAGCTTGTCTATGACTCTGACTCAATTTAGGGTATGTCGTGAAGAACAACCGGCTAGAGCGAGGAACAAATGTCATTTTGGTTAAAATCAAACGAGGTTATTAAGTAGTTTATTATCAACTAATTGCTATTTTATTCAATTTTGTATTGCTAATCATTAAACGTTTTTTATTGAAATATTTTTTATTGCAAATGTTCTGATCATTCCGGTTTATACGTTAATTAAATACTTTACAAATCTATTTTATCTGAAATTCTCTAACATGATTTTTTCATCAGGTCCAATAATTAAACTTATTGGGAGATGTCCCAGATTTCCTTAGGGTAGCCTGTCTCGTAAATTTGTCCAGGTACGTTCTCATCCTCCTGGAATACCCAGAGTTCATCTTGATTACCCTTTTTACCCTCTGCCCGACCTCTCTGTGAATGTGTCTGTAAGAGACACTGGGTGTGACCATGTTTATGTTTACTGGCCAATATATGCTGAAGAAGACGGAAGAGGAGTCCTTTACCGGCTGTGTCGCTTAGAGAACAGTTTGTATAAGGAGAACATACACTCTTGTTACTCGGACTTTGACAACTCTGAGCGAATGAAGTCTACAATCAATATCTGTATCTTACAGCCTCATGGAGAGGCAGTGAGGTTTCATTCCCTTGGCATAGTAAATATTTGAGCTTCGGAGTGATCACCGGTTTTACTTGAACGGAGCCTTGAAACAATGTAAAACTGATAAAAGCTGATGTGCACTGCGTGCACACGTGATGAATAATTGAACAATTTACGAAAAATATTCATATATTTATTGTGCATTTTAGATATATGGTGTATATTTCAAATAAGTGTAGATTTTTGAAAAAAAACTGCACGGATTTATAAGCACTGGGAATGATGTTAATAACAAAAATTAGGTCTTATGCTTAACTGAATGGTGTTCCTATTGTTCCTATTTCATCTTGTATTTGACTCTCAAGAAAACATTAATATACTCTTTTTTATTATTAAAAACAACAAACAGTAGTAAATATTGATTGAAATTAAAGGAATATACCTCATTTTCCTGCGAATTATTTTTTCAAATTCTTCATCAAATGAAGGATAGTTATTTCCATATTGCTTTCTTTTATTATTTTAAAATGAGTGTCATTGAAATTTGCGTTATTGTCATATTTAACAGGTTCTTTACCCTATATGCCAATTTCTTTTTATTTCTTGCCGGGGTTTTTATCCTAAGTCTGCCGTAAACAGGTAAAGGGTCCTTCCCGGCTGGCAGCCTACCGACCCTGAGAGGCAATTAGAAAAGTTATGGGGTTATAGGTAGATTAACATACTGTTCTGCAAGGCTTCCTGTAGACAATGTGCACGAAGTAGTAAATAATGGTCAATGCTGACAAAGTTTGAAGACCTTGCCCTTTGGAATGTCTGAGAAAATCTGTGGAGAGACGGCAAACAAACATACACGACGACACGGTATGGTCGCCGGCTATTTGATTTCCCAAACTACAATAAATGTGTGATCATGTAAGTATTTCTTGTACATTCTTCCTCAATTTCCTTGTACATCGCCGAAACGAGAATCAGGGAACTTAATGTTATTTCACACGTCAACACAAAATGAAGCTTTGAATAACTTTGCCATGCACATTAAGCCAAAATGCTAAATATATGGCGACATATGTATAATTACGTAATATTATATGCCAATGTGGCCCTAACTCCTAAATAGGTTTTGACAACTTGTGATGACGGCGAATATACTGTCGATGGACTGAAAGTCACAGAATTAAGGTAACATTTCTTATATTTTAATATTACTTTTGAATTTCTTTTTCAAAGCGAAAAGAAGTTATTTTATATGTTTCCCTTTACAATATTCCAATGTTTCATGTGATAATAAGTTGAAGGTGTACAATATTTACAGACATAGATTAAATGTCGCCTGTATTCCGTGTGTCGCCTTGACTACAAAAAGACTTGCGATACTACCTGAATTTATGTCTTCAAAGACAAACATAAATTTGAAAGGACGCAGACACGTATCTGACCTTTATGAAGGTAATCCTCTTCGAGCTTTTAGAAAGAAAGACCAGAAAACGTGGATATCACCGCACACAAGCCGCTTGTTTTGTTATATTAACGTGTTTATAATATGTGGGGGCCCGCCAAAATAACCCCCCCCCCCCCAAAAAAAAACAAATTAAACAATTGCATCTAAGTCAAATAGGCAAGATCTTTGCAAATATCGTTTATTAACAAGTGGCCTTTCTCCATCCGTCTATATACAACCTACCACCGTAGGTTACATGTTTTCCAATTTGTTGATAAACAAGTTCATACATCTTCTACGACGACCTTACAAGTTATTTCACAAACCAAATTACCTTTGGATCATTTATATTTACACAGATGAAGCCAGAAATCACATAAATTTTGTTTTGAAAGGCAGATAAATGGACACCTTTAAAGTAACTTAACCTTATATTATGTTCGGATTGTGTTTGTAACAATTTTTATCAGCAGTCATTTTGTCCCCTTGATACGACGAATACAGCAAAGGATATCAGGAATCGTATAACCATAGTGTATAAATACGTATCGATATATCGATTCAGGACTTCTTTATAGAACGGATGATATTGACATACTGTGAAGATTATAATATGGCCGGTAAAACCTTTTCAGTACGATTTCATATCAAAATTGGTTATATATATATATATATATATATATATATATATATATATATATATATATCGAAGGAATATATGTCTATCGAAATGTTTGCCCATATTTTCCTAAATATTTTTTGCTTTAGTGGATTTACATTATCTTTGTAAATATCTGCAACGGATATATGCCATAGTTTCGTGGGTATATATGGCTTTATATTATATCTACACAAATCAGTTCGTAAGCTATGCACAAAACGCGGTCTGTTGTGTGTTGCACGTTCAAGTTGAAGATTGACGGGATTGCGTGACAAAATTCCATTATTTTACTTTGAAGGAGTGTACAATACAAATTCCATTAAAAAATATACCTTGTAGATTGTAGCTACTCTTAGCTAGCAAATTTTTATCTAAGGGAAAACTACGTGTACTATTTTGACCGCGAAAAATCCTCCTGCTTTATTCCACCAAGGCTTAAAGCCCATCACAAAAAATACTTGCTCAAATATATCGATCTGAGTCGCTACAGGATTAACCAGGTGGGAATGGTGCCGCAACTGCAATAATTGCATGGATTGTCTGATCCTTTGTATAAACAACTCTCTGTATTGTAATTGGAAACAACCCCGTAAAGTGCTGGACTGTAGATTAAGATATTTTAATTATTGTTATGTTTTAAAACCCTTGTACCATTTTGCTATGTTTCCAACATCTAAATACAGTGATAAATGTTATATTACTATCTGTTTATAAAGAGATAAAATAATGCTAAAATGATATGCTATAAGTATAAAGATGCGTTGTTTCAAAACATTTGTTTTATATTGATGTAAATTTTTAGTCTGTTTAATAAAAGTTTTCTTAACTTGGTGATTACACCACTTGAGTTCTTTCACAGGCTGTTAAAAAATATCGAACAGGTAAATACTTATGTCATACATATCACGTACAAACGGTAGATATAACGGATGAATATTTTTTAAATGATACAACCCAAACAAAAAACGAAGGCATTATTCTTTTTTACAAAATTTTTAATATGTCCTGACTGTTTAGAGATATATTTTTGATCATGTGTGCTGTTTTCATGTAACAAAAATATAGGAACACTGCATAAGTGATTACATTTGATCACATTAGCAAATTTAATCCATGATCAAACCATTTAAAATAATTAATGCTCAGAATATCTGAAAATATAAAAAAATGTATCACCAGATACAGAAAATGTTAAAATGATAAAACTCCCCGGTCTTATTTGTAATATTTATGGAACCCCCGCTTAGTTTAGATCTGGGAAAATCTTTGAACTTCATATAATGCGTGGTGACAAAATAATTTTTAGGCCCCTGTGAAAGACGTACAAGCTTTGTTATCTACAAGCTAAACGGTAACCGTGTCCAGTTTGACAAGTTGACAGAACCATGTGATCGGTTGACTGCGCATGTGCGGACTTCACAGGTCGCTATTTATTTTTGGTTAGAGCCCGTGATGTAAATGACATATTTAATATTGATAAATATCTGGTTCGACTGATTTACATGAATATAAACAAATCAAACAATATGTTCACCTCAGGATGTGCACAATCCGACTAACTTTTATTGAAAGCTCCAGAAAGTATTTTATTTAATACGCATTAGACTTTTGCTTTTTTATAATTTTAGCAAACACTATTAAGCCTGTTTATGTTCATTAATATTTAAAATAATTGACGTTCGCTCCCCCAGAAACATTCACAAACGCTACGTACTAATTAATTTTTCACATCCGGTTTGACATATTTATATCTGAGTCCTCCTGACGCAATAGATACATTTGAGCTGCTTTAAAAGTCTTGTATCACCAGTGTATGAGTTGAATGATGGGACAGCGTATTATTTTCTCATTGTTATATCGATTCACTGCTTGCACATCTATGATGCAAATAAAAGACTGCCCCATGCATTCAGGACGCATAAATTGTTCCTTTGAGGATAAAGCAAGACACTGAAATTAGTTTAAGCTAAGGATTATCGGCAGCTGCACGGAAAATATGGTGTGCAAGGCTAACCCCGAATCTATGAAAAATTTAAATCATTTTAACGTAGAACAACGTAGCAGTCATCCTCCGACCCAGGTGTCCAATTTTTAACTTATTGGTAAAACATTATCGCTTCTGATATTGGGGAATTAATCATTCATATTATCCAATTACAAAACCATAGTAAGAACTGGAAAATAACATTCCTTACAGCAAATTGTAAGATTATTTATTCAGACAGAACCTTTACGAATTGACAATTTTACAATTTTAGCTGGAGCTTATACTGCGCTAATTTAAGGACCCACTTTAATACATTTCATCGGTTCCTGAAGGGACAGTTTTTCTCTGCAAACACTTAAATATTGTATTTTTAACCAATGTGTTGACATTATAAAAATGACTTCAGCAGAAATTCTGCTAATTGGTTTAGCTTTTATTAAATAATTGTGAGGACCATTTCCTATATAAGGAATATTTCACCCAAAACATTATATGCGGAACATTTCTTATCAAGGTTTAAATCTTTCTAATGGTTGGCAATATTGAACCGCACCGAGAAACACAATGTCTCCAGTCAGTTAAACAAGGCTCCTGACAAATATATATATATATATATATATATATATATATATATATATATATATATATAACCTCAATTATTGATTTTGTATAAATGTCAGGTACATATATTGACTTAATATTTAAATGACTCAACTATACACTGGTTTTCAAGCCAAAAGGCCCGTTTCGCAATTTTTAATGACAATGATAAATTTATCAAGCTTTGTTTGCTTTGGTATGGACACTAAACACAACACTTCCACTCATGTCGAATCCTTAACCTCGACTACAACAAATCTGAACTAAATGCAATAAACGAATCAGTTCCTTCATAAATTACACAATTATTATCACATTATTTCCAAATACACAAAAAAGGATTATTTTTGCATTAGCATTGATTAAATGATCACTATCATAAGTATAATTTTGTGACATTTCAAATCTTAATATAAGCTAATCATCTGCACAGGTAAATATTTTATAAATGATAGCTGAATGCAAGTGCTACTCATATTTAGAATGGCTGATTTATCTTTACCAATATTTAAACAAACTTTAATACAAAACATAACCCAATCTCAATTTTGCTTTTTTTGAAAGTATAATTTATCCATTACATATTTATGTTATGCACTTTCAGAAATTATATCTATTCTGTATCGAGCTTATCCATAAGCTTACTGACCAGTTTCCAATAAGGTATGGTTAACTATCGATGTATATTTTGATTTTAAAACGTAATGAATAGTACATACTTACCTTATTAGGACTCTACTAACATTTAGGCACCCCGATTGATGGCAGAAAGGCAGGGTGTGTGACGCTCGGTAATTCATTTGGCCTTTGGTTCAGGTAGTCCAGACATCTGGCGGGATGAGCAGCTTTTAAACTGTTGAATGATTATGATAGACCGAAAGGTCTGTGTTAACTACCTCGACACAAAAAAATGTATATATCTAAACAAAGTCGACCAAGGAAACCAAAAATCATTTATGATGGGACTTACTTCTTATATTCTTAACCCAGGATTACTCGTGCTCTTATGTGTTCTTCTTATGTTTGTATTTATTTTATAAGCATATCTATCAGTTTAAGTTATATTCTAAGCCGGTTATGTATTTATTTCTGAAACTGACAAATAAAAATCTGTCTGATATGGACAAATTACCTATAACGTAAGATCCAATTTCCCAGTCATTACCTAGGCCCTTGATAAGTTAATATTAAATTTAAATGTCTATTTGTTATCTACAGGTTAGCACAAATGTGATATGGACTTCTAAAATACTCTAAAATTCAAGACTCTCGTGTATTCTTTTTGTGTACACAAGTGATAAGCTTGCCAAGAAAAGTTTTTCGAAAGGAAGACCCCCCCCCCGTCTGTTCTTTTTTCTGTCTGAGTTTTGGTAAAAAGTATTGTGTAGGGAAATAATCCAGAGGAATCAATGAAACAACCACCACAACTTAATACAGGCGGGCTTTGATGTATTTATCGACATAAAAGTTACGAAATGAAACGTTTACTCATTCTGGAGCTGTTCACAGAACACGACTATTATAGGAACAACGGTAGATTTGCGGGAGAGGTCTGTAAAGGATAATAAAATAGTTTAAAAAGTATTAAAATATAGAATTATAATGTAATTAAAATATAAAACATAGCAATATAATGCTATAATAAACTTCGTGAAATAAAGACGTTAAAGAATAGTGTTTTGATCAATCTTGTAAATTTTTAAAAAGATTGTAACCTTGTTGGTGTCTCAGACAGTGTCCTGCCAATGAATGATCATTTATATATGACGGGAAGGTATTTTATATGTCAAGGATCTCTGGGATCCAGGAGAAGTACGACACAGGTGGACGTCATGACTAAAATGTGCTCCGTCTTAAATTGGTCTGACAGCTAAAGTGAGCGCTCCAGTTGCTGAAGTGACTGATCTGACAAGGGCCATTATCTTTCCCATCGAATAAATTGCATATTTCTGGTCTTGATTGGTATATATCACTCCCAAATGTCAATGTAGTCTGATATAATTTCGAAAGATTTGATGTAATAAATTGAAAGTAGCCAATATGTCTGCTAACATTTTAAATGAAACTGGATATCTGTTCACCCAACACTAATGCGATGGTCAAGGAACGTCTACTAGAATCAACCCCTACAAGGGGACCTGCGCCGGTCAAAAAACTAAACCTACGACACCCTTTATGTACCGCCCACCATCTTCAACCTGGAGTTACTTCCATAATCTGTCAGCTTACTTTTTATTTGGACCACAACCAACCTGGCCCGTAGGTTTAAAGGATCAAGGAATTAACATTTTCAATTACAAATTATATGTTTATACATTTTCTGCTTATGTTTAGCTCAGCTGACGTTGTCATCTGAGCTAAAAGCAAAGCCCTTCGTCCTTTGTCCGTTTGGCCTCTCCGACCTATGAATCCAAAATACAATTAAAAGTCCCTAAGTTCTCCCCCTTCAAAAAATAAGAGTCACAGCATCTTTCTTCCTTTCAGAAATTAAGAACAACCCTAAGTTTTTTCATAATGCTTCTTTTTTTACATTTTGTATTGAGAAGAGCTGGTTGGTGCCCACCATAGGTTATAGCGTGCAAAGGCATCACATGCCCTACCTATTCTAATCAAACACACCAATGGCAATAGACTGGTAACGAAGTAATAGTGCAACACGATATTATTGTTTGAAAGCCATTTTCTTTTGATGTTTCGATTTTATAGTACAAACCCTGAAACGCGTGTAATAATTACATTGATTCTTGTCAGAAACATCAATAATCCTGACGTTGGTCGATACTGGATATACATGTACATATACTAATTTATTACATCTATGGAAATAACGTTTGGAAACAGAATATTTAATTTGAGCATATTCATTCAGATCACTCATTTAAGTCTCATTGCTCATATTTTCTATAATATTAATTTAAAATCAGTATTATTTGAATATTTTGTCAAGTAAAATTCAGTATTATTTAATTATTTAGTCATGTTTTACTTTTACAAGATAAATTCTGAAATCCTTAATAATTGTATAATTCTTGTCAAATCCATCGTTAGTTACATTGGTTCTTGTCAGAAACATCGATAATCCTCACGTTGATCGATATTTCCATATACCTCGGTAATTTATAACGACAATGGATATAACGTTTAGAGATAGAAAAGTCAATTTGTGCATATTTATTAATCACGTGATGTCTCATCGTATATATTTTCTTCAATATTTCTTTAATGTCAGTATGTTTTAATTATTTTGGAAAATAAATTGTCAATAATTTATTTGTAATTGAAATTGACATTAACATTGAACATTATGTTTTAGTTTAAATTGCTTGTCAAAGCTGTTCTTCTCATGTTTCAATTTAGCCTTGCAAACATTGAAACAAGTAGACCTGATATGTTTAAATGAAGTAAGATTATAATGCCGAAAGTACGGAATGAAATGTCTATTACGAAGTCTATGTGACAATGGAATATTGTAAAGCGTCCTTAGACGGATTAGTCTTACTGGGGTTATTATCAGTTCTTGAGTTAAAATTTATCTATTCAATCTAAAAGAAGAATGGGCTTTACAGCTGCTGTCTGGATACTTTAATCACGTTAAAGGAAATTTATATTCCATTTTCCAAGGCAAGAAATATACAGCAATTTAGATTTTTCCCTTGTTATTCTTTTCAACGTTTGGTTTAGGATCGTGATTATCATAGAATGCTGGTAAAGATAGTTGGCTGGTGGACAAATGCCTTGCTGTTCACTGATATTTTCTTCAGTATACATAATTTATTCTGTAGTATTGTCCATATTGATATGTCTTGATGAGAAGAGACTATCGTTCCCAATCTACCCGGGTGTAGTATCCAAACATTACTGAAGTAAAAACAGCACTAACTTAACATTAACAGCAAACATCTAAAATCAATATTTAGATTTGGAAAAACTGGCCTTAATTTGTCAAAGCAAGTTTTCTTTGCTTGGTTACATGTAAATGTGCTTTTCTATATATGCTACATTTACAGATATCGGATGGAGCATGAAAACAAGATGCTGACGGCAGTTACAGCTGCGTATTATCCATGGTTATTTACTGCATTTAATGTGACATATTACATCAATAAGTGTATTTCTAGGTGTTAATGTGAATTAGGCACCGACTTATATAGAACTTCAAAGTTCAATAGAAAGCTGACCAGTAAAATATTACAGCCAACAGTCCTGAAGTCCACTCTCTTAAATCTCTCTAGTTGCTAATATTATTATCATCACATGACGTTAATGAGACAATGTTTCCTGATGATTTATTATCCCTTTAAAGCCCTCAAAATCCCTTTTGTTGTGGGAGATTTAGTTGGAGAATTTTTGATATTTTCAATGTAATACAGATAGTGTGTTCATTATTGCAACAGAAGCCAGCCATGCTGTTCCGATTCATTGATTGGGCAAAGCTTGGAAACTGGAATGAGTTAAGCTCTGAATGCTAGGCTGCCCAATTGTCAAAAATTTTTTGCAATGTTATGGAGGTTGCCAGTGGAAATCATTTTAGATTATTGTTCTCTTGTATGGTTTGTCTCTATAATATATCGCCTTGCTTTTCAGTCGCAGACTCATCAACTGTTCCGATTATTCTAAAAAAAGAAACTTTATCCATTAAATATAGTTGTTTTAACCGGCGGCCATGTACAAAAGATATAATGAATGGCTTGTAAAAGGTTCTCCATTCGTTAGGGGTTCATTAGCAATCGTACTTTTGCTTTTTTTTATGTGTGAATGTCATTGTATATAGTTAATGCAGTCAGGTAAATATGTTTTCAGTATTTCAATCGAAGTTAGAATTTCTCGGCAGTAAACTGAATATCTGAGATTCGGCTACCATAATGTTACAATATTGCCCGGAGGGCTCAGTAGTCTAGAGCCTTAGCACTAGTAGACTTATTAGTTTAATACCTGAGTACCTCATTTGCGATACCACCTACCGGAAGGCTCTATTAATAAACTTGTAGAATGTATCGATTATTTTATTTTATACATGTAATGCATTGTTCATTGTCAATCAGATAAAATGTCATAACATGCATTTAAACTGACTGCAAACTATACTCATTATCATTATAACCAAGAAGTTGTTTTGTCGGAAGAAAAACAGATCAAAAAAAGCACGTTTCCTCAAAATCCCCCTTTTCAATAAAAAAAAGTTTTAGTTTGATGATGTAACAACATTTTTTTGACGTGTAATATAATTTATTTGTTCACAAACCCTCCGCCATGCTATTCCATTTGAATTGATTGCAATCGTTTGGACAAAGCTTCTAGAAATAGTTAATCTCTAAAAAAGTACGGCTATCCACACAGTTTATAAGGAATTGGTTTGAAAGATTCGCAGTTTATGAGAGATTCCACAGCAATCTAAAATACATTTTATTATGTGTGAAATGCATGTACATGTATATAGCAATTAATTTTGTTCATATGTCAGAATAAAATAGGAGCCGGAAGACCTGTTTCATAACACATAGATATATGCTCGTGTATCTTCATCAACCTATAAGTGACGTTTCGTATGTTACAAAACGCTAATATATCAACATCACCTCAATAAAAAAAATGATAATCAATTGCTCTTAAATCTTTGGACAATTCAGTTGGCAAATATAAATTATGGCTTGTCGCTTTTGATTGTCCAAATTGTGTTTAGTTGATCTGCTTTTTTTTCATATACTGCAAGATCGCCGATTCGGTTTATTCTTAACTAAATAGAGGTACATAAAAAGTCTCTTTGGCCTGCAAATAGGCTCGAAATAAGCAGGACTTTCGTGTATAGGGCACAAACCCTAACCGTTAGACCTAATCTTCCAACTGTATATCGAGGGAGTTCCTAATCAAATCTCCTTGGAGAGGTAAAATTGTATCATGACAAAGGTAAGAAACCCAGGTCGCTGGATATAGGTGATCAAGTACTTGTTCTCCTACCTACGGACAGGAACAAGCTGCTACTCCAATGGAAGGGGCCATATCCAGTACTTGGTAGGTTCAATGACTGTGACTACAAGATGAAAGTTGACAATAAGGTTAAGAATTTGCACATTAACCTCCTAAAAAAAGATATCGCAAGAAAACAACCTGATCACTTGGGTCAAGGGCTGTTTGATCTCCCTGCACCTATCTGCAGCATCCCATCTGAAGATCAACCATTCGAAGGCGATTGGTGTCAAGGTAAGGAGGCGAATGAGGTAGATGATCGGAAGTCTATCGTTTCCACACCAAGCGCAACCTGCTGTCAAGGACTAGAGAATGTCCAGGTAAGTAAAAAACTCTCCCCCCCCCAACAAGAGGCTGAGGTTAGAACATTGATTCAAAATTATGAACACATTTTCACTGATGTTCCAAAGGAAACCAAAGTGATTGAATGTGATCTCCATTTAACATCAACTCATCCGATTCGTTCAAAAGCTTATACAGTGCCGCATGCTCTGAAAGAAACTATAAGTAAAGAGATCAAAGATATGCTAGATTTAGGGGTCATAGAGAGGTCAGACTCTAGCTATGCAGTCCCGGTTGTCATGGTTCGTAAACCGGATGGTTCGGTCCGTTTCTGCATTGATTACCGTAAGTTAAACAAGGTATTATTGTTTGACCCAACCCATGCCTAATCCGGAGGATCTTTTCGCAAAACTCCATGATAGTAAGAACTTTTCAAAGATTGACCTTACTAAAGGGTATTGGCAAATTCCAATGTCTAATCAATCTAAGGAGATAACAGCTTTCGTGATTCCAGAAGGGCAATACCAATTTAGAAGGATGCCATTTGGTTTAGTGGTAGCTGGCGCTGTGTTCACGCGCATTATGCGTAAGCTATTTACAGACGTCAGTGGGGTAGTTTTTTACATTGACGACATCCTGTGTCATACAGCTACATGGTCTGAGCACCTGGACCTATTGGAAAGGGTTTTCAAAATTTTGCATTTTGCAAACTTGGCTGCAAAACCGTCAAAGTGTAGTTTTGGTTTCCAGGATTTGAGTTTCTTGGGGCATAAAGAAGGTATGGGCCGATTTGCTTTTGATACTGGTCTTTTTGGAGAAAATCCACAGCAGAGAGAAACCTACAACTAAGAAAGAGGTAAGGTCATTCCTAGGTCTAACTGGCTATTATCACAAATTCATTCCAAATTACGCAGCAATAGCAGTCCCTCTGACTGATCTAACGCGCAAGGGATGCAGTAACAAGGTAAAGTGGGATGAACCACAGGAAAAAGCATTTCAGTTGTTAAAATCACTCTTGGTTAAGCCACCCATCCTATTGCTGCCAGACTTTACAAAGGGGTTCATACTCAGGACCGATGCCTCTGAGAGAGGTATCAGTGGCATCCTGATGCAGGAAAATGAAGGGGTAATACACCCAGTCGCATATGCAAGTCGTAAACTCCTGCCAAGTGAACAAAACTATTCTACTATTGAACGGGAGGCCCTCGCAATAGTCTGGTCAATTGGAAAGTTTGACATGTATTTTTTCGGGAGGCACTTTGTAATTCAAACCGACCACAAACCCCTAGTGTATATAAATCAGTCAAAGTGTCTCAACAAGCGGATCATGCGCTGGGCAATGCTTCTCCAGGAGTACGTGTTTCAGATTGAGTCAGTGCCAGGTATCGCTAACTGTGGGCCAGATTTCCTGAGTAGAGTCTCGGCATTGTAAATTAGTGAACTGATCTCATTCATCGCTGTTATCCCATGTATCCTGTCACCATAACAATAATAAGATAAATCGCATAAGGTATTAACGAAAATGCCAGCATTTTCTGCCTGGAGGGGGAAGTGATGTCACAAAATTTTGTATGATAAGATAAATCTATAAAAGTTTGTGACATAGGTTTACTGCTGCATTGTAAATAATTGGAAGTGCATTCAATAAATTACTCTGGCACCAGTATGTATGGTTCAGTTGTACTTTCCAGGGTTCATACAGCTTAGTATGAGGCTTCCCTTGTACAGTTATTTGGGTTTGAGCGGGTCTATTCAGCATGTGGATCCCTTGCCCAGTCATCTGTATCACCTTTATTGGTCCTGTAAGGCCATTCAGGTATGGAGCTATTTTAGGCTGTAGATTTCAGAGGTTATGACATCTTTAACTTGAGATTCAGGTTTTGCTGTTTTGGGTGGTCTTGCCAAGGCTCCCTGGTCACTGCTGGGGAAAGTCAGTTGGCAAGAGGCTCTCTCCGTCGAGGGACGCGCTTGATACCTGCATGCCAGAATGAACATTTGTAATTTAGGCCTGATGGCCTGTTATTTTGATGCATGGGATAACCGGCGACCTGCCTTGAGTTTTATTTCTCAAGCACCATGTACATGTACAGTGTGCATGGACATCGCATAAATACTTTATAAACGTGAGACTATATACGTGGGACAATATACTAATATATTCAGAAGTTCTCATTTGAGATTTGCCGGTATTCACAAGTGCCTGGTTGTGGCTGCCTAGTTTTTCCTGAGGACGAACATGCCAAGAAGGGTGTGGCTATCAATGGTTCACCGACAACCCCCAGGGGCGGATCCTGTGGAGGTCCATTGGAGGGCATGGTAGAAGACACCATACAGCACAGGGCCAGTAGGAAACCTAGTGAGTACCTAACCAATTCAGCAAAACCTCATAAAATGCAGCCTCATATCATTTACCTATCTTGTTTCTTATCTAAATAACCGGATAAAGTAATATTATATTCAAAGGGGTATGAGCCCATCAATCCTTTCCCTCATTTGTCAAAATATATAGTCCTATATTAGGAGGGGGTTTTCGCGTGGTGTTTCTTACTGTGTAGTGTTGAGACCAGGAAATTTCTTAGGGTTGTATATATTGGAGCGGTTATGTAAAGTATTAGGGCTGTAAAGTTTTTAATATCCTTCTAGGGAGAAAAGGCCGGCAATGTTCTAGGAGCTAGCGATGATCTAGAGGTTAAACGTACCTTATACTTTTGGGAATATTATCATTTTTTCTTTTTGTTTTAGGTGTTGCTTCACCTTTTACCAGTCGAGGGGTATAATAACTGGAAACTGTGAGACATTGGCCGTGCTGGAGATATTTAATATTCTGTTTTTAGTTTGTGAACAGTATTAATAAACTAGTATTAAGTATCATTCTGGCTTGTTTCTTTGCTGAAATATCCATGCTGATATGAGAGGGCGGGTAATGCTGGTTTGGTCCATTAAATCCCTTTTTTTATAATCGTATAACTCGATCTTACGACCAAATTAGTCTTATTCTAAGTCCAATATTAAAGGAACCTGAAGTCCGGAAATGATCTAGAGAAGGCTGGATCCTATCCGTGACACCTTCAATAATTTTTTTTTATGTTGCTTTAATTTATATAATACGAAAATGTGAATAAAGCTTCATTATATTGTTACGGTCCCTTTTCACACCAAACAACTCAGGCCGAACCGTAACACATATGCTCAGACACGTTCTCTTCAAATGAATACGTAACCAAAATATGGGTGCAAAAACAGTACTATATTACAATATTTACATTCATACACAAATAATATAATAGTCAATACATAACGTAATTTATAACAAAGTCTCTGAAGAAAAACTGAGTCTCTAAATAACAAACTGCAACGAAATACTTAACTGAATCCGGTATACGAGAAACTGAAGTCCATCATCAACACATAATTCGGGCACACACAAAACTGAAGTCCTGTATTAATCCATGTGGCACCAAACAAACATAAAGTCTCTCCACTTCCTAAATAATAAAGTTCATGGCGTGGTTTATGGCATTCCGTGGGCTTGGGGACCAAGAGCCCACGGTCACGGTCCCCGGGGATAACAGCAACGTGGCGTAGCAAAGTCAATAGTCCCGCCTCGTACTGCAGGCGAGTTCGTTTTATAGGCTTTCAACAATGGGTGAAAACCGCAGAAGTTTTTGGTTTTGCTTGAGAGAAACGATAGCGCCGGCAGAACTGCAAAACCAGTACTGAATGGTCCAAGAATAGTTTTTATGTTTCTAAAAGCGCGTCAGTAGTCACGGATAGCGGGGTGGATCCATAAGCGTGGAAACGGGGGCGGCCACACCACTTCGTGGCGCCATCCTCCGATGTCCGGGTGACGTCCATGCAACACCCCCACCCTTAAAAGAAAGATGGTAAGGAGAGCAAAGCATTAGCACTGTATGACGAGTATATGAGTAGTTTGACATCTTAAGCATTAGTTTATGCTTCTTACAGCTAATTAATTATCATCATCACAAATAGTATAATCAGCAATATCTTAATACATGTAATATATGTAATACAACTCTTCCAAAGGACAAAACATGTCCGAGGCTATAACAAGAATCAATCATCAGATCAAACTTAATGACGTCTTGATAACGTATCAGCGATTATGTTATCGGAGCCCTTGATGTGTTTGATAACTAGGTTAAACTCTGACAGGGCTAGACTCCATCTCATTAATCTCTGATTATTATTCTTCATCTTATGAAGAAATGTTATGGGATTATGATCTGTATAAACAGTTATTTCATAAGGCGTAGAGCCCAAATATACTTCAAAGTGCTGTAACGCCATCAATAGTGACAGAGTTTCCTTTTCAATAGTAGAATAATTCTTTTGATGAGGTAAAAATTTCTTTGAATAGTAGCAAACCGGATGACTTATGTTAAAGTCATCGTCTTGGATGAGCACAGCGCCTACACCGCAATCGCTGGCATCCGTCAGGAGAGAAAACGGTTTATCAAAATTTGGAGCCTGTAACACAGGTGCACTTTGTAATATAGCTTTGGCTCTTTCAAAAGCATTTTGACAGTTTTTATTCCAATGGAATTTTCTGTCCTTTTTCAATAGGTCCGTTAACGGATTTACAACTTCTGCAAAGTTTTGACAAAATTTCCTGTAATACCCAGTCATTCCTAAGAATCGCATTAGTTCCTTGCGATTAGTAGGAACTGGAAATTCTACGATAGCAGAAACTTTACTGGCAATTGGTTTTACACAACCTTGACCTACTTCGTGCCCTAAATATGTTACAGTTGCACGACAAAACTCACTCTTGGCAAGATTAACTGTCAATCCTGCTTTTTTCAGTCTCTCAAAGAGTTCTACCAAACTTTGTTTATGATCTTCCCATATGTGATTGTATACAACAACATCATCAATATAGCAAGTACAGTTATCTAAGCCAGATAATACACAATTCATAAGTCTCATGAAGCAGGCTGGCGCATTTTTCATTCCGAAGGGCGTAACTTTGTACTGGAACAAACCGTTTGGCGTTACAAACGCAGATATTTGCTTAGCCCGTTCGGTAAGAGGTACCTGCCAATAACCTTTTAACAGATCTAGCTTGCTAATATACGTAGCAGATCCAATCCTATCAATGCAATCTTCCACTCTGGGCAAAGGGTAAGTATCTGTTATTGTTACAGTGTTAACTTTTCGATAGTCTGTACAAAATCTGTAGGTCATATCAGGCTTCTTTATCAACAAACATGGGGAACTCCAGGCACTACTGCTGTTTTCAATAATATCATTCTCTATCATATACTTTATTTCATTCTTTATGGCTTGTAACTTTTGGGGACCAGCTCTATATGGGGCCTGTTTAATAGGGGAAGCATCTCCTACGTCTACATCATGCTGTAGTACATTAGTTCTACTGGGGACATCAGGAAATAAAGAGTCATAATTTATCAGGATTTCCTTCAACTCTGATAACTGATCGAAATCCAAATGTGACAATTTCTGATCTAAATTATTTAAAATATCAGAGTTGTTCAGTTTTACAGGATGTTCAGTTTTCTTCATGAGAACATCCTCGGCATTCTTTTCAGTTTCTTTAATGAGTACCAAATTTGTTTGGGGAGGACTAGATCGACATGTTTCCGCTGATCTGTCATGATATTCTTTCAACATATTTATATGACAAAGTTGTTGCGACTTTCTACGATCAGGAGTATCAATTACATAATTCAAATCTGATTTCTTCTCAACAACTTTGTATGGTCCAGAGTATTTTGCTTGCAGGGGATGTCCTGGAATTGGGAATAGTACCAGAACTTTATCACCAGGTTTAAATTCTCTTTTTGTCGTCTTTTTGTCATACCATACTTTCATTTTGTTTTGGGCTTTCTTTAAATGTTCTTGGGAGATTTCATTTGCCCTACTTAATTTCTCCTTGAATTCCTGAACATATTTTAACAAGCTACTTTGAGAACTGTTTTCCATCCAAGTGTCTTTTAACACCGCCAGGGGGCCTCTTACACAGTGCCCATACACTAATTCAAAAGGGCTAAACCCTAAGCTTTCTTGCACTGCTTCTCGGGCTGCAAATATCAAAAAGGGTAACCCCTCATCCCACTGGTTCCCAGTGTCAAGACAATAAGCTCTAATCATGTTTTTAAGAGTTTGGTGAAATCGCTCTAGAGCACCTTGACTCTCAGGATGGTAGGCACTGGATTTGTAGTGTTTTATGCCTAGCTCTGCCATAACCTGGGCAAATATATTTGACATGAAATTTGAACCTTGATCCGTTTGTATTGTTCTTGGTAAGCCAAAAGTAGTAAAAAATTTAACCAGAGCTTCAACAATTTTCTTTGCAGATATAGTTCTAAGAGGAATAGCTTCTGGAAATCTAGTTGCAGTACACATGATTGTTAGAACATATTCATTGCCATGTTTACTTTTTCTTAGCGGTCCTACACAGTCAAGTATTACTGATTCAAACGCATCATGTGTTGTTGGTATGGGCGAGAGTGGCGCAGGACTAATTTGGTGGGTTGGTTTTCCAATCATTTGACACACATGACAAGTTTTACAGTATTTCGCCACGTCTCGTTTTAACTTGGGCCAATAGAAGTGTTGGAGAATTTTGTGTTTGGTTTTCCTGACACCCAAATGTCCTGCCATAGGATGATCATGTGCAAGTTTTAAGATTTCTGGGCGATACTCGGGGGGAACTACAATTTGATAAAGAGTTTTCCACGTTTCGTCCGCTGGTATGGTGGGAGGTCTATATTTTCTGACTAGTACATCATTCTGTAAGGTGAAACAAGTTGGAACTTTATCTGCTTCCTCTTTAGTCAAGGCATTTTCTCTAAGGGAGGCAATATCAGGATCTTTCTTTTGCATTTCTATCAAATCATCAGTTTTCATGCTAACTTCTACATTCTTTACACTCCTATCCTTCTTTAACTGTTCATGCCCATTTTGATCAGGCGATTTCACGCCGTTTGTACTCCTTTGGAGATTTCTATTCAGGGTCTGTTTGCCCTGTACTACATTTGTAGTAGAGTCCTTTGGACTGGGTGTGCCACTTGGGTCACATACGGGCGATTTAGTATTTACTCGCGTAACGGGCTTTAAGCCACTGACGTCATCGTTTGAATGCGCCATAAAGGTTTGCGAGAGGTCAAGTACAGAACTCTCTGGTTTCAGACTTGCCTTTTTACTCATCGCTCGAGTCACTACACAGCCTGGAAATACGCCCGGAAACTCCTGCTGGAGCAGGTCTGTGTCCCTATCAGTGCTCGGCAATTTTGTCATTCTGGGATCAATTTTCACTCTGTCACCAGCTAAATCGTTGCCTAGGAGGAGCGAAACGCCCTCTACTGGCAACTTTGAACAAACTCCTACAGTTACAAATTCAGAGACCAAATCAGATTCTAATTTCACTCTGTGTAATGGAACTTCTAAAAATTCCGAATTAACACCCTGGACTAGAACTGAACACCCCGCGTAACTCTCTTGAGAGAAGGGAAGAACAGATTTCAAAACGAGGCTTTGGGTTGCCCCGGTATCCCTTAAGATTTTAACACGGGCCTTTCTTGCATGGTTACCCTCTAACTGAACAAAGCCATCTGACACAAAGGGCTGAAAGCTCTCGTGGACAGGGCTTTGTGTTTCACCTTTAGTCTCTAGTTTACTGGGCATTGTTACCGGTTTCATGCTCTGCGTAACAGTTAACGCATTAGGTTTAGGCTTACTTTGACCGTATCTTTTTCTATAACACTCAGATTCTGTATGCCCCTTGAACTCACAGAATGTACAATATTTGGGTCCAGTCCTAGGTTGTCCCTCTTTATGTTGAGCAGGAGAGTCAGATTGACTTTTATACTGGGGTTTACCATGATCGGACCGTGGTTTACCTGAGCCGGAGTGACCCCGATAGTAGGGACTACCCTTTCTCCGACCCAGTTTTGGGCTTTTGCTACCTTCTCTTTTCTCACCATACCTCCTCCTGTGACTGGTATAACTGGGGCGGTGCGTCAAGGCAAATTCATCTGCCAGGACACCAGCCTCGTTTACATTTCTTACTTTATGTTCATCCAAAAATATTTTAATGTCACTATGGATATGCCTTTTGAACTCTTCTATCAAAATTAGTTGTTTGAGTTTTTCAAAATCCTGACCAATTTTCATAGACTGACACCATCTATTAAATGCACTTTCTTTGTCTCTAGCATATTCAACATGAGTTTGATTTTCTCTTTTGGTGGCATTCCTAAATTTTAAGCGATACGCTTCGGGGACTAATTCATAGGCTCTCAGAATGACCTCTTTTACAGTGTCGTAATCCCTGCATTGTTCGTCTGTGAGCGCAGTGTAAACGTCCTGTGCACGACCAACCAGAACGCTTTGTAACAACAGGGTCCACTGGCCTTTAGGCCAAGCCATTAAAGTGGCCACCCGTTCAAAATAACTGAAATAACGCTCCACTTCATTTTCATTGAAGGGAGGTACTTTTGTCGAATTTCTGAATAGGAATTCAGACGGCTCATGTACTTTACGATTTTGAGGATTTTGTAACTCTAACTCTTTCAACTTAATTTGCGTTTCTCTTTCGATTTCACATCTACGAATTTCTATTTCAACTTGTGCTTGAGCTTCATATTTCAATTTAAGTTCATACTTTCTCAATTCTAGTTCCATCGGGTCAATAGCTGTTGCCCCAAGAGGTTCCTTAATAGTTTTTTCCTCCAAATCAGATTCCTCTTTACTTTCTACATCACCATATAATGATTTCTTAAGTACATTTCTTAAACCCTCTACAGTGCATACATCCATGATGTCAATATTTAAATGTAGAGCAACAATTTCAAGTTCATTTTTCTTTAACGTATACAATAAGCTCCTATTTTCTCTTAATTGTGGTATAATTTCATTTGATTTAAATTCCGTACCCATATTTGCAAAGTATCAAGATAACGTGTCTGAGAAATATACGAGTTCAATTGTAGTTAAATACTAGTTCAATAACTAGAAGTTATAGAGACCACTGAAATTTTACATACAAATGTAGCCGTTATTACGAAATACAGGGTCTCGTCGCGGTCGCCATTATGTTACGGTCCCTTTTCACACCAAACAACTCAGGCCGAACCGTTACACATATGCTCAGACACGTTCTCTTCAAATGAATACGTAACCAAAATATGGGTGCAAAAACAGTACTATATTACAATATACAAGCACCATGTACATGTACAGTGTGCATGGACATCGCATAAATACTTTATAAACGTGAGACTATATACGTGGGACAATATACTAATATATTCAGAAGTTCTCATTTGAGATTTGCCGGTATTCACAAGTGCCTGGTTGTGGCTGCCTAGTTTTTCCTGAGGACGAACATGCCAAGAAGGGTGTGGCTATCAATGGTTCACCGACAACCCCCAGGGGCGGATCCTGTGGAGGTCCATTGGAGGGCATGGTAGAAGACACCATACAGCACAGGGCCAGTAGGAAACCTAGTGAGTACCTAACCAATTCAGCAAAACCTCATAAAATGCAGCCTCATATCATTTACCTATCTTGTTTCTTATCTAAATAACCGGATAAAGTAATATTATATTCAAAGGGGTATGAGCCCATCAATCCTTTCCCTCATTTGTCAAAATATATAGTCCTATATTAGGAGGGGGTTTTCGCGTGGTGTTTCTTACTGTGTAGTGTTGAGACCAGGAAATTTCTTAGGGTTGTATATATTGGAGCGGTTATGTAAAGTATTAGGGCTGTAAAGTTTTTAATATCCTTCTAGGGAGAAAAGGCCGGCAATGTTCTAGGAGCTAGCGATGATCTAGAGGTTAAACGTACCTTATACTTTTGGGAATATTATCATTTTTTCTTTTTGTTTTAGGTGTTGCTTCACCTTTTACCAGTCGAGGGGTATAATAACTGGAAACTGTGAGACATTGGCCGTGCTGGAGATATTTAATATTCTGTTTTTAGTTTGTGAACAGTATTAATAAACTAGTATTAAGTATCATTCTGGCTTGTTTCTTTGCTGAAATATCCATGCTGATATGAGAGGGCGGGTAATGCTGGTTTGGTCCATTAAATCCCTTTTTTTATAATCGTATAACTCGATCTTACGACCAAATTAGTCTTATTCTAAGTCCAATATTAAAGGAACCTGAAGTCCGGAAATGATCTAGAGAAGGCTGGATCCTATCCGTGACACCTTCAATAATTTTTTTTTATGTTGCTTTAATTTATATAATACGAAAATGTGAATAAAGCTTCATTATATTGTTACGGTCCCTTTTCACACCAAACAACTCAGGCCGAACCGTAACACATATGCTCAGACACGTTCTCTTCAAATGAATACGTAACCAAAATATGGGTGCAAAAACAGTACTATATTACAATATTTACATTCATACACAAATAATATAATAGTCAATACATAACGTAATTTATAACAAAGTCTCTGAAGAAAAACTGAGTCTCTAAATAACAAACTGCAACGAAATACTTAACTGAATCCGGTATACGAGAAACTGAAGTCCATCATCAACACATAATTCGGGCACACACAAAACTGAAGTCCTGTATTAATCCATGTGGCACCAAACAAACATAAAGTCTCTCCTCTTCCTAAATAATAAAGTTCATGGCGTGCTTTATGGCATTCCGTGGGCTTGGGGACCAAGAGCCCACGGTCACGGTCCCCGGGGATAACAGCAACGTGGCGTAGCAAAGTCAATAGTCCCGCCTCGTACTGCAGGCGAGTTCGTTTTATAGGCTTTCAACAATGGGTGAAAACCGCAGAAGTTTTTGGTTTTGCTTGAGAGAAACGATAGCGCCGGCAGAACTGCAAAACCAGTACTGAATGGTCCAAGAATAGTTTTTATGTTTCTAAAAGCGCGTCAGTAGTCACTGATAGCGGGGTGGATCCATAAGCGTGGAAACGGGGGCGGCCACACCACTTCGTGGTGCCATCCTCCGATGTCCGGGTGACGTCCATGCAACAATATTAACACAAACTGAGCTGCATTAGAGTGTATCAACAATATTGAACCTTTAACCTATTGTTTCAGCATATGCGACGTTCGTTCTTCTCATTCTAGTCGTTCAGTTTCATGACTAGGCATAAAATTCATGAAATGACTAAACATTTGAGTCATTTCAGGCGATGACTGTTCGTCACAGCAAAACGGCTGAATTTGTTTAGTCATTTCCTGAAATGTATGATTTCACAGGCTGAAAAATACCCAAATAAATAAATAAATAAATATATATATATATATATATAAATGTATATATATATCATATATCAGCTGAAATTAATATACTTTAGCAGTCCTATATGCAACGAAATACCGAGATAATCATAATATTAAAAATATTAAGTACCTAATACTATTACGGTTTTATAAATTTTATTATTTTACTTGTCAGCACAACCTAACTTTTAACGTGTGATCAATGTCTCAAGCATGATATAATCCTGTATCATTTTCGGTCTAAAAGCAAAGGTGATGCCGTTTTCTTATTTAAGCATAGCTTGGGACAGGCGAAAGCAAACTTTGTCTCCACATTCGATCGATTTGTAAAATTGGTTGGTTTTAACTGATTGTTAAATAGTATCATGCTGAGCTTGTTTTCCGTTATTTTGAAGTGTCTCCTACTACTCATCAAAATAAAAATTAAGTCAAATCAATTTTGACAGGAGTTTTATCTACATAGTATGCACAATTTTAAATGTGGTTTATTTACAGGGTATTAAATCAGTGTGAGCATTTTGGACATTGTGTTGTAATCCGTTGCAACAGCATTGCGTTGTTACATTACGTCGTCTGCTATCCATATTCACTTTTTATAATACTTTCACTGCCGCGAAAAGATATTCAATGTCTTGTGGCTGTAAAGTCAGTAGTAAAATTATTTTAGTACATGTTACCTTGTAAAATCAGATATATATATACATATATATATATATATATATATATATATATATTTATGTGTGTGTGTTTGTGTGTATGAATTGCCATGCTGCTTCATTGTATATGAAATGTGTATATAACAAATTGTGGTAAATTTATTAATGCTATATGTTTGACGTATAGAATAATTTGTTCCCTTAATGGTAAATACTTGCATTAGTGCAAAATTTTGGAGTACAAGTGGGGAAGTAAGTGGCCTGTATTTCGCATGAATTATGTGTTTAATCAGTTTACAAAGACTTGAATAGGAAGCATTCCATTGAAGAAGGGCGACTTACAAACAAGTCTCACAATTTTCTCGAATAAATTGATACGTGGTCACTTAATGGATATCTGCGAATTTTAAAGTTAATCTGGTAGAATTAGCTGTTTGGCTTATATAGTGTTTTTTTATGATATACTTACTGGAGTTTACATTCTGTTAATAGTCTGACTTTTTTTAGTTTAAATATTAAATATTGTTATTATTCGACCTATTGGAGCAAGGAAACATATGTTTTCCTCAAACTTTTCCTACGTTTTGTGACTTCTTTTATTTGTTAAGGCACGCAAACTCTCTCCTAGAATATCAATTTTTTTCCTTCTATACGAATACAAGAGAGCCGTGTTTCTTTCTGTGTTCATATAGATTGTTATTATGCCCTTTGGTTAATTATTTTATAGTGTATTTGTCATTATGTTGCAAAAGAAACCACCGTCATATTATCCACTGAAAAATAAGTAACCAATTATTTGTTTAACAGTAAATCTGAGACCTAGAATCAATAACCTAATGATTTTTGAAGCACAGGAGGGATATAATGTTACCACTGCTGATTCTAATCGATATCTATTTTGAGTTATGCATGCAGGCAGTTGTTCAGCAGAAAGTCCTAGCCGGTTTTACAAATCATGTAATAAACTAACAGAGTAGGAACATATCGTCCTAAAACGTTTGTAAAATGGTTGCAATAAGGAAATAATATCACACCTTTAGATATTATCTAACATGGTCTCAGGTCAATTTAAAAACTAACGTAAAAGTTTGAATATCACATGTATCATCTAACACAATCCGGTAGTAAAACGGTCGGCTCTCTCCGTTGCGGACCTGGGTTCTATTCCCAACTTTGCTTTGAGTGAGGCCCAACCAAGATTGGTGGTTTTCTTCCAGTCCCATGGTTTCCCCAACCCTTACAGACTGCTGCACGCCTCAAAGACTCATTGAAGAGTTTATTTTATAACCAGTTTTACAATCCATGTGAAATAAGAAAAGAACATAAATAAAGAATCATATTAATTGATTGGCAGAATCATGTAAACTTAAGGTGAAGTTATGAAAGGCGCATATAGTCTTTTTTAAACTGGTATCTGAATGAATTCGGTTGAAAAATTACAACATACTTAAAATCCATGGGATCTTAAACAATCAAAGACAGAAGAAGAAAGAGATACTTTTTTGGATATATCCTATTATTCATATTTAATATTAATTTTACCTGAGAGTTTCTGTGGAATAACCTTATGATCCTGATCTCGGGGTCATTCATTTCCCACATACGGTGTTTCAGAACTACGATTAACAAGAATTTGGAAGCAGGTGTTAGTTCACAGAATACCACCATTAATGCCCTTCGACTCGCTCGATGAGCTATTTTTTAAGTTTTACTTGTGCATCTGCAAACCTTACTTTGCTCACGAAGTTATTCATTTACATTCTTCCTCCTCTGCTCACGAAGTTATTCATTTACATTCTCCTCCTCTGCTCACGAAGTTATTCATTTACATTCTTCCTCCTCTGCTCACGAAGTTATTCATTTACATTCTTCCTCCTCCGCATGCCCTTTTAGTAACTTATGATGCTCACTAGGGGGCCTGACTTTAGATTCTTTTCCGTAACCTAACCAATAGGAGCTTTTGTTATGAGACTGAGGTTTCCTCTACGGAATAGATAAAGTATCTGCACAAGTAGTTTCTGAACCCACCTTCTTCCCTTGAGCCAGCAATTACTATCGGCCATGTATTGTTAACAGGGATATAGCAGCAATACGCAGGAGAACCCATTTACGCTTCATGTAAACTAATATAGCTGTGACCTTATTCTTCAAGAAATACACTGATTCACTGATAAAATATACCATAATTTGCTTTTTCAGCCATCAAATTTTATTTGCATACATTATATGTTCCCCGACACTTAAGCAAATATTACAAAACAGCTAACGCTATCCATAATATTACATTACTTATATATGATATTTCGCAGATTTGGGCGCCCTGTTTAATTTTGTATGCTGCTTGTTGGTTTAGGAATCATAATATTTGCCAAATATTTTTTTTTGCTGAATTAAGTAATATGATGATGGTCTTATATTCGTCTGAGACTCTTTAAAGTTCAATTGTGAAGGAAAAAGTAATTTGTTATATTTACCTTGTCACGAAATTGTGTTGCTGACATTATTGTAACATTCATTAAGTGAAAGTAGACTATTAATCAACTTAATCGACATTGGGTGTGCATGCAACCGTAAGTATGTCGTCTAGGTACAAAAAATGTTTGCCTAATACATGTTTTCCTGTTTGATAAGCAAGAGTGTGACCAGGGATCTCGGGTCTCTTAGCTGAATGCGAGCGATCCTGATTCCTGCACAATGTTTCTTGACGTTAATTAGCAAAAGGCTGGTCAGCCTCAGTAAATCGCTTAAATACATAATTGGCAGGTCTGGGGTCATCAAGTTCCCCTCCTAATGGGTTCGACATATACAAACCAGAAATTTGGATTTTAAAGCAGTTTTATGTGTAATGGGATTGTAGAAGGGCTTTTTGTTACATGACAATTTAATTAGCCTGCGAGAATGAAAGAATTCTTCAAAACCAGTTTTAATAATTTTCGGTCAAGCTTCCTAGCGACATTTCTGGAAAAAAAATCAGAAATAAACATACATCTTGGGAACCGGATAGACGAACAGCAGAGGTTTACCGTCACATGTATCACACGCTCTGCAATCAACCAGTCTTACACCTTTATGATATCATCAGTCGGGTACGACTTCCAAAGATGCGAGGAACTGAATAGCACACGCACCAAACAAACGACAGTTCTGAAACACATTCAAATGTAGTTTGTACGTGTCTCCATGGAGACATCTGAGATTATTGATGTGTTAAGCGATTATACGAAACAAATGTGCCGGCAGGAACGTAGTTGACAGTTTACGATTTAACTTAGAAAACCCTATCAACTGAAATCCCCTGAGAAAATCCGGAGTCATTTCATAACGATTGGTAAAACCAGTTGCATTCGTCATTAAAATGACAATCGAATTCTCACTGCCGGAGTTAGGATAAAATATAAATGCACTACCTGCCAGTGTCAGTGTAAAACCCTGCTGGCCCGGATTTAGCGAGCAACTTCGCCTTCAGAATGAAGAGTCTGGAACTGTTGATTGTGACCATGGCAATACAAATGTCGTGCTCAATGGAAGATGAATTTCATACAAAATTTACGCAATTAATGGTGTCTTACTGTAATAGCTGTTTATCCTATTCAATTAGATATTATATTCGTATTATTAATATGGAAATGTGGACTGCTTCATAAAACCACATTTGCCTAATTATTAATGTTTAAGCTGTTCGAAAAGAATTCATTAAACGGGCTTGTGTAAAAATTCCAACATTTGCAAACTCTATGTCATATAAATCCAGGGCATAAAACACAGGGGAAAGAGTCCGGAACGCTAAGGGAAAAATATTTGGGTAGTCCTGAGTTTCATACCTTTAAAAGGGACATGATATATATCTATTTTGGAATGGTTATAAACAATTCATTGTTTTATTTGTCTCAGTATCATATCATATGATTTGAAATCGTGTTTATTGATCATCCTATTTTATTCAATTATGTTGTCTCATTATTGGATTCGGTTGTCTGCGCAGTGTTCACAACACTGATTGGTTTGTTTTAGACGCCCAGAACTATTCTCTGAATTGTTTTCCTTTCGGATGCTTGAACCTCAAGAGGGAAGCACCCATGAGTGAATTCTCGAGTCACATGACAAGATATAGTTGATCTAAGTCATGAAAACATTTTGATGTACGCATTGTGTATATGGCAACTGGCTTTGGAACGATTGTTATTAGATGCAGTCGGCACCGTCATTTGGTCATTTTAGCTACTACTTCTTCATGGGATGCAAGAGTTCAAGTGACTGGGCGTCTAAAAAAGTCTTTCAACAAATAATTGTCTTAAATTGTGGAGGAGAATGATTGGATGGATTGGCCTAACATGTCAAATGCATTCACTCACACATATGCATTGCATGACATCTTTTTATCAGGCTCTTTGTGAATGTATTTGTAATTGTAAATTTTTTTGAGTGAGAACCAAAACGGCATAATGTTTGAATAATGTCGGACTCTTGCGAAGGTACAACGTACGCAAATGGGTATAATTAAAGACTTTTTATCACAACTGTACGTTTCCAATTAACGGATGAGTCCCAAATTAATCAATTTAACCCCTGTATCTTCTCTTTTGTTGAAAAATGTAATATATAGCAATTAGCTCCATAATTATATACTAACTTATATAATTAAACTTATAAAAGTTTAAAAGTAAACTTATAAATTCGCTATTTATCCCAGATAAGATGAAAAATGTGTAATTAATTTTATATCCAATGCATCTGGTTTGTCATTTCTTCTGAATAAACAGTAATGGCGTGTCTTTCAACTTCTTGATTCATAAACAAGGGTTAGCTCAAAATACATTTCTTTCGGCCTTCATTGTCACGATACCAATACGTCGTAATTCCTACTTATAACTCTACCCTTGTTATACAGTTGTTTACAAGTCACGTACCGCTGCAAGGGATTTGCAAGAGACACAAGGCAACAATCTGAACCTTCTCCCCGCTGTTTGTATTAATGAGACAGGCACAGTCGTGGCCTGGGAATTTGTTGCGAAAAAGACAGGCAAACAGTATTAAGCCTATGGGATAACCTTGGGCAAGACAGATACCGTCTGTATAACAAAAAATATCTCACAGTCACATCAGAAGGCCGCCAGGTAGGTATACTCTGTTATATTTGAATAAAGAAAGAACATTTGCTGCACTAACCTGGAAATTTTTTCACCTTTATGCTGTATATAAAACAAAAGACACACGTGAAGTAATGTCGCTTTAGTGTAATATCACCCAATACCTAAAAACTTCTGTAAACAACACGTGATTCACGACAAGGTTTAAATCATAAAGATATATTCATTCATTACGAGTAAAGTGACATAATCTGTTTTCTTGTAGATTAGTGGGTCATTTAAACGCAAATCCGACGTTACATTAATATTGAATATATATACATATTTATATACAATGTTATAATAATATTATAACTGTATAATACTGTTTAATGTATAACATATTTGTACAGGGACAGGATCTGTATAACATTTGATAGGTACAAACTTTGTATATGGTGGAAAAACTTTCTGTTATTATTTGACCCTTCATTAATTTGAGTCAAATATGCCACCAGTCATAATGTCTTAAAAGTGTGCATATTACGTAAAAACATTAAAACACACGTAGTTTGTATATATTTCAAGGTGTTCACAATACCCGAAAATGAGAGATACTAGGCCCGTGTAGGTCAGGTGGTCGGAGTTCACAGCATGAATGCTAATGGTGGCGGTATCATTCCAACGACAACTGGAGACTGCTGTGGCTTAAAGGCTAGATCATCTCATTGTACAAGTTATCTATGATTCTGGCCTCCCTGTAGGGAAAACCGTGACTACCAGCATGATAGACCAAATAACAAATGCCATTTTGGTTTACATCAAACGATGTTATTACGTAGTTTATCATCAACTATTTACTATTTTATTTATTTTTTTTACGAATCATTAAACGTGTTTTGATTTAATTTATTTTGTCTCGGCAAATGATGTTCCGATCATGTTCCTATGCCGATTAATACATTAACGAAAGACCATACAGAACTATATAAGTTCTTTTACATGGTTTTCTACAGGTCCAATCGTTAAAGTGGCGGATAGAGACCCCTGGTTCCTGAGGGCAGCATGGCTGGTATATTCGTCCAGGTACCTTATCATTCTCCAGAAATACTCAGTGTCAAGCTTGACTACCTTTTCCCTCTGCCCGAACTCTCTGTGAATGTGTCTGTAAGAGAGAGACACCGATATGAGCACATTCTATGTTTACTGGCCAGTTTATCTGCCGAATTAGACGAAGTAAAAGTCTTTTATAGGCTCTGTCGCTTAGACCCGTTTGGATGGACAGCACACAGGCTGCAGATTCACCTGTTACTAGGACCTTGATTGGTCTGAGCGAATGAAGTATACAATCAACATTCGTATGTTACGTCGTCACGGTGCGACAGTGAGACTTGAATCTCTTGACGTGGTGAATATTAAGCACCGGAGGGATCACCGGTATTCTTGAACGGACCCTTGAAACAATGCAAAACTAATAAAAGCTTATACGCACGCATGCAAACGTCATTATAAATGGAATACCTTAAGACCATTCGCATAAATTTATTTGTGTATATTTACATATATGTTGTATATTTTAAATGTGCTGATTATTCAATACGCACGGATGTATAAGCGCTGGAAATAAATTTCACTAAAACAATTAGATCATATGCTGGACTGAATATCATGCCTATTAAATATTGTATTTTACTCTCAATAATACTTGGACCGTGGTTAATTTGTTATTGAAATATAAGGAACGTATATTAATTTCCCCTTAAATACTTTATCTAAAGTTGTACATCAAATGAAGGATAGGAATAAGTAATTTTATTGCTTTCTTTTATTTCGTTAGATGATAAATATGATTGAAGTATGCATTCTAGTCATATATCGCAGTTTCTAAACTTTATATGCCTTTTTTGCCTGGGTTTTTATCCTCTAAAATCCATTTAAAGATGGATTAAGATCGTTCGCGACTGGCAGCCTAACGACTGTGAGAGGCAATTAAAAAATTGGGGTTTCCGGTAAGTAGCGTTTGCATCACGTTTTCTAATAAGTTTGAAGACTTTCCCTTTTGGAATGTCGGAGAGAAATCTATGGCAAGACGACAAACAAACATAAACGACGATAGGAGTTTGGTCGCAGGCTAATTGATTGATTCACATGAATATAAACAAAAAAACCTCTATACCTTGAGATGTGCGGCTGACATGCCTGTCTCATTTGTATCATATTACGAATTTTAGCTTACTTTAGATGCACATTATTAACTACAGGCAAGGTTCAAGAATTTTTTTTTAAATTTAAGACGCGTCAGATTATGGTATGGGAATTTATTGCACTAATTAAATAGGAATGCTATTATCTTCATATTCATGCAATAAATTAGTTTATTTCTCAAATGATGTTCTTTAAGAACATGTTTTAAAACTTTCCTAATTTAGGATCAAACAGCAAAATATCCGATGAGAAAGCGTGGTACAACAATTAGCTTTATCTTTCCACAATATTAGCTAAACCTTTAAGTCTGTGTCCTTTTTTTGTATATATTGATGTTAACTTCGCAAGAAACATTGACAGCATTACATACCGGTCGACTTTTCAAAACCTGTTTGAATAATTTATGCAGTCCGCATTAGATTTTTGTTTGAACAACTTAAAATGCCTGAAAGCACAAGGTTATCATTTAAATAATTGAATAGAGCATTGCTTTCTCTTTGTTGCCTGCTCAACTATGTCGCAACTAAAAGGCTGCACCATGCTATTCAGAATACATAGATTATTCCACTGGGGATTTAAAAATGTATATTCAGGTAAGTTGTCGAGCGATATGTAAACTGGGGACTTGCTGCCGATAAAGTTAGCACTGAGTTAACAAAAAAAAATAATTTCAACTAAAAGCAGCCGATCCTATATAAACAGTCCACCTTTTTGATAAGCAGTGCTCCTGGCACCAACGTTAGTACGATTCAGCTTAATAAGAAGACTGCAAATATTTTTACATCGATCAATCAGAAGAATAAGTTATAGTACGATTCTTGCTAGAACCATAATTAATTATATCGATTTATTTACGCTGACCAATATTTCTATATACCCTATATCGCCCAGCGCAAAAAAAAATTTGCAGATGGAACACTCATTTGATTAAATTTATCTATATCCCGTTCATTTAATCGGCCATACTAAACTTAATTTGTTTTGTATCAAAGTATTTTTTTAGTTATTTAACTAAGAATTCAATAATCATAACTATAAACTGATATTATATTGAAAGGTAAGAGTATTTTTTTCGGTCATTGTTGCAATAAATATTCCCTCCAAGACGTAAGTGTTTCTGAATTATCTTAGTTTCTTATAAGGTTAAATTGTTTTGTAGAAAACCATATGGCATAGCAACACTCTTTTTCATATAAAGAATTGTTTAGTAAGCAGTTCTTATGTCTGCACCGAAGTCAAAGGGCTGTTTATTTGATTCAAAATTGCTATATTAAGTCCAATAATATAATCATCTGTTGTTCACCCAAGCGATTCATCCCACTTGTTCAGTTAATAACTTATAGTCTTTTACATTGGTATATCCGTGTATACTGACACGAAGCCTAGAAGAAGTTTATATACTTCTTCAGGCAAGATTTCATTTCAATATAATGGTTCTGTTTTAAAGGTGATTTGGTACAAAATGTTACATTCGTTAGGATCGTTTGGTCTCCAGCATTGTTTATTGAGTGACGTTAATTGAGCGTCACATGCCCTAGATGTTCATATCAAACAAATCAATGGCAATAGACTGTAACGATTTGACGAGGGATACGTAAACATAGTTTGACAGCTGTTTCTTTTCATGTTATGAATTTACAGTACAAACCCTGAATTCAGTAGTAGCATTATTCTAGCCAAATCCATTGTTAGTTACACTAATCGTTCCAGATAATTCCAGAAAAATCGATAATTATATCGGATGCCCGATGTTGATCAATCTATTGACATGTCAATATATCACGACAATGTTATATCTTATACCTCAAAATAAAAGCTTTAAACTTCATTTGAAATGATTTACAAGTCAAATGTTTCTGTGGCCAGCTGACTGCCTGTTTGTTTCATGTGCCAAGCAAATTACCTATTAGAAAAACAAATGAGAACAATGCACTTAATTGTCTGTTATTACCAATTTTAATGCCCGCACCCATGGCATGAAAAGGAAGCCTTGTACGAGGCAGGACGGCAGCATCAGCTTACGTTGGTGATTTCTTTTTATTATTTGCACACATAAAATACATATACAATACACACATGAACATATACTATTTCCTTGACATAGTTCAAACACAATGAATGAATAATTGTTTTAATAAAAAAATAAATGGGATAAAATCAAACTTATTACAAACATATACACACAAAGATTAACCTTAACTTATTCATTTCTTTTAGCCTCTTCAGTTTTGGTGATTATTCAATTGCTGTTTACATCTTATTGACAGTTTCTTCCGTAAAATTGTAAATGCAATTTTATTTTAATTATTCAGAACACTTTCCCCATTTAAGATTATGGGACTCAAGTTTACCTTATGACTTTGCTACTTTACTTTCTATGTGTATGTTTTGTTGAAAAGATTCTATAAAAACACTTTAAAAACTGGTTTATTCTTACCGCATCTGCAGCCATAGATGAATCATTTATGTAATAATACAATAGCATATAATGTTGAAACTTGGTATGTTCCCAATATCACTTTAGAGTAAGTCGAAATATCAGAAGTCTTTGAATTGTTAAACTTATTCGTCGTTTTTGTTAATTCTGACCATATGTTTTTCACAAAAATACAATCCTAAAATTAATACGTCAAACCCTATTTCCTCGTTCTTGCAAAAACTGCAGTGTTAATCAGATCTTACACCAGTCTTACATAAAAAGGTCCAGTGTTAAACACTTATGTAGCAACAATATTTAAAAAATCTCCTTATTTAATGGAAATTGTATACTTGTATATATTTTTAAACCCCATTGACATAAACTCATAATTTTCTTTATTTTTCTCATTGTTCAATTTCAGCATTTGTTGCAACATTTTTCCCCTAGTTCTTTCTGCGTTAAGAATCTAAATCCAAGAATTTGCCTTTTTTATCATGTATCTTTTAAACTTACAATTTTTCTTTAAATGACTATTTAAAGACCATTTTATTATTAATATTTTTGAAAGAGGTTAACCAGAGAAAGTGACTTGTAACATTTGTTTGATTAACCTCTTCAAAATTTAATATTGCAACATGCCTGGATAACATTTAAACAAAAGGATGGACAACTTTATGAGCATCATTAGCTTTTAAATTACAATGACCAATGAAAGAATCTAATTTAAAATTTCAGTTAATATCATTTTTATTTTAATCATATGTGTTTTCTCTTTTATTCGTTTTATCCAGGATATCTTTAATGCTTGTTCTTGGAGTGCTCTATCTGTCATTTCTTAACCACCATCTTCTTTTAATCCCACCAATATGTCTCTTTTTTATTTTTCTCTGTCCCTTGGACCATATAAAGTGTCTGATTATTTTGTTTATATTACAGTGGAAATGATCAGCAGGAGATGGAAAAAAATAGAAAATAAATATATGAGTGATAATATTTCGGATTTCAAAACAGGGATCGTACCATAAGGGGTCTACCGTCTTTTAAACCAGAGATTCAGGGATTCTTTAATTTTTTTTTCTAATTTTTCATTAAAGTTCAATTTAACTTTTTCACAGAAATATCTTGTTTTTTATACCATGGATTGAAAGTGGAGAGTTTGTGATAATAAATCCTTTTTTCCAGTACTGGTGAATCTGGAGAGCCATTCCCATTTGGCATAATACTGCTTTTATCAACATTAACATTTAAACCTGCACTGTCTGATTTGACACTCAATATTTTGTAATGTAAAGGTATCATCTGCGTACTCTGATATGATGAAATATTTTCATTGATTGAGATGTCTTTAATATACTGTTGGTGTCAAATATAATTTGCCAATACTTCAACACCAACAATAATCAGATAAAGTCTCACACCTCGAGTGAAAGTAAAGAATGGAGACAACAATACAGTATTCAGAATGCTACCAGACATGTTGGTGTATACAATTTTGACCAATCTAATTATATTACCTCCGAAATAAAAATATCTGAGTACTTTTAGAATGAAAGAACTTTCTAAACTGTCAAACTCCTTTTCCATAGTATATCGCTGAGAGCTATAATTTATCAATAAACTCTTCGCAGATGAGTAGCAATTTATTTCTAAATTGGTTTCGTGTAATGAATATGGAATAATTTGTAATTCATCAGTGCTCTTGATAACCCAAAATCTGCACTTCTGACAAATTTAATTTGGTTTTAAACTTAATGTTTAATTATAGACAAATATCAGTTATCTACATAATATGAAAATGACCCAACTTTACACTGATTTGCTAGCCAAAAGGGCCGTTTCTAGATTTTCAAAGACAATGATTGATTAATCACTCTTGCTGTGCTTTGGTATACATACTAAAAAGAACTGTTCTCCTCATGACTTTTCTTCCACTGCTGAGCATGGATGTCTATTACTTCAGTACTTAAATCTTTGCATTGTCTCTGCAGAACTTTACCAAATCAAATCCTCAGGCTTGACTGAATTTAAATCGAAAGCTATACACTAACAAATCTGAATTAGAGACGACTCAGTAATAAATTTATTATGAGCATATTATTTCCAAATTCACATAATAGGAATATACAATATTTTATGTATTCTTTTATATTGTGACATGACAAATCTTAATCTTTGGTATTTAAGAAGCTAATCATTTGCACTGGCAAATATTCCAAAACAGAACAACGGAATACACCTATTTCTAATGCCACTTTTAACTTTGGCAATAATGTAAACCTTTGACATCATGTATGAGTCATAACATAGTAAATCAACGTTAAGGTTATTCATCACATATTTTTACCAATGCATTTCCAGATCGTTTCTGTTCTGGTGGAAATATCGACTCCATCAAAGGGAACTAATCCTACGAACAAAATTCCTAGTAGGTTTATTACTGATGTTTTGTATCAAAACGTACATGTCTCTATTTTCTTTAAGAGATTTACTAAACACAAAAAAACGCCTATTCATGGCTTCCATGGAGGAAGGCCGGGTGTTTGACGCTGGAAATCTCATGTGGTCTTTGGTTGAGGTGGCCCGGACGTCCTTCAGGATAAGCAACTGAACAGCTGTAGAAAGGATATGATAGACCAAAACGAGCTCAGCTTAAAGGGCTGTGTCGACTACCTCAAAACACAGTTAATTGTGTAAATACGGCCGCCATGACAGATCGGCCATTTATTCATAAACTATAGTAAAGGTGGTTATATTTTATATATGCCATGTTTAACATTATGTTTTCACTGGTTCAATAATGACATTGTGCTTTGAGAGGTGTAAAGTTTCGTCTAAATATCTAGGATGTCTGACGTATATATACCGTTCTTTGTGTCTGTTTACAAATTGACGGCAGGTTCTAAATGTTAGATGAATACCGTTATCTTCTTATATCATATTATGGACTTCATAACATCCGATTGTAGTTTTTATCATCCGATGTCTGTTCTCCTTTGGCTGCAGTACTAGAAGCGTGGAGGTAATATGGACAATGGACAGGATAGGGCAAAATAATAAATACAGTACCAACTGCCCTAACAGTAAGGGCAGGAAGGTACATATTGTTTTCTTAACGTACATCCTGTCTGACAACGCCATTTCCTGCCATAATTGTTATACGATGAAGGTTTACCTTCCTATCCTGACACACTTCCAACCCTATCAATGCCCCTTCCTTTCTGTATAGGCACTAAAGGATACTCCAAATATTTTACAGTATCAATACTATCAATCTTTTGCAAGCAATAAGTTACAAATACCTATTGTCGGTTTGTGTTCATAATTTAGTTATTAGTTCGGACTTTAGTTGTGACAAGGCGACTGGCTGAAGTATTCAATGGAGTAACTCTTTAATTCAATTTTATTAATTTATCTTTACCAAAAAAATAATTTACTAAGATCCTTTCGTGTTATATATTTCACTTACTGTAGCACCAGAGTAATTTTTATTAATTTTGATATTCTGGCAATATAAAATATGTCATAACTCCCATTTTCCTATACTCAAATAGACCACTTCTTGGGATGAGTGCTGTAAGTATCTTGATGAGTATTGCTATCATAAACAATTAAATCATAGTAAGAAATGTAACTAATTCGTCGATCATAGGTTAATCCGTGATTTTTTTTAATTCCCAAATACAAATAGGCTACAGTAATGGGCTTTTCTGCTTTTATGCAGGTTTAGTATTAATATTGATTGGATTATGTTCTAATTTTAGAGCAAAGCACAATCTTTTTTAAGATGTTCCTTTTTTTGGCTCCTCCAACAGTGTCATTCACATCTATGCAACCAACAACCGGTACTGTTATCCAGTGTAAAAGTTTCCACGGTGCAATAGTTGCAACATTTTACCCTGTATTTTATGTTAAGTATAAGTCGGGTAAAAATGCACTGATTATAAAGCCCTCTAGTGTGTTTATCTAAAATTTCATCTGTCTAATGTGCTTGTTGTATTTTCATGTTATGAATCTATTTAGATTTCAAGCCCATATTTGCAAAAATTTAATGCTTGTATTCATCCAAGTTTGTCGATATTTGTGTATGTGTGCATGGAACAGTTTAGGCATGAAGGTCTGCTTTGGTATTAGATCTGTTTTATGAAGGAAGGTATGAATTCATGCTTCGATTTTGACCATGTGTGATATATAAGGGGGCAAAGGGAAATGCGGGGATTCACCTTTTCCTGCTTAAGGAAGCTTTAAATCACCAAAATCATATGTTTGAAATTCCTGAGTAAACGGGGAAAAAGAGTCATTAAGTTGATGACAGCTGATAATTATATATCAGTATCCTAGTAAATGAATTTAGTGCACTTATTAGTATATTTATCATCTACTGTGTGATACAGATTGAACGAACTTTCAATCACCAAGCGAAATCAAGAGGAAACCAAAGACCAGTTGATATAGACTGCAACAATAACAACAACTGGCAGGAACTACAAGGCAAGGCTTCCGTTCACTTTGCCTTAAGTTTGTCCAGTCCTGGCACTAATCCTGTAAATGTTGAAACAACGCTTGGAAACATTGATTGATGATAAACACATTTTATAGTTATATATTATTTTTTGGACCTTCTCAGACAATTACGCCATCCCATCATTTCAATCTGAAATGTTCTCTTGCAGACCACCACCTGAACTTATCCATGTATAAATATATATATATATATATATATATATATATATATATATATATATATATATATATATTCTTATCCTGTCAATAATGTGCGATCACATGCGAAAATGTTTGTGCCATGACGCACCTTGAAATGATTGATCGATTTAACATTATAATCACAAAGGAATCTCAACTGTCCCCAGTATAAAACTGGGTTTGTTTATATTGTTACCCTTTTAATTGTAACATCATCCGAGATCAAAGGAAACTCGCTCTGTAAATTATTCAATAGGACCAATATAAATGTAGAGTTTATGTTCAATCAGATTTAACAGCAGACTCGTACAGCCAGCTTCAGAGCAGAGTTTAATAACTCGGAAAATAGCTTCTAACACCAACGTCACAATGAACCTTCTTGATATTTTAGCAGTGTTGCTGGAAATACACATTTCCTGTTCATTTAAGGGTAAGTATTCCTGCAAACTATCCCCAGTATAGTGCAATTAATGGTACTTTAAAATTCATACTATTTTATTCCAATTTCCTATGTCTTAGATATATCGCTCGTATAAACTTTTTTCCTCTTTGAAAATGGAAAGAGTTTGAGGCAAGCTAAGAAACATTATATAGTATTGAAGAGTCAATATTTGGGTAAAGTTTACATAAATAACAAAGATTACGAAATATATTATTCCTTTCGCTGAACACTTCAGAAAGGTACAGCACCACATCAGGTTCAATTGAGAGGCTCAAAGTCGTTGATGTTTTATCATTTTTTCTTTCTTGCCAATACTTGATTATGTCTCAGAGAAAATACTCTTATGTACTTTGTTAATTGTTTTGTTATATTAGATTTAATCTGAGTTAAAAGACAGATTTCACGAATCAATGTGGTTTCCTCGTTCGACAAGTGCTATGTGTTTTTTAGCTTTCCTGATTTTGGATATTACAAAAAATTATGTCCAACCACGTTCATTTTATGACCATCAACTCAAATGCAATCAAACGAGTTATTTAAAGTAAATAGGTGCTCTTTTACAAGAAATATCTGTGTCATTACAAACCTATATTGATCATAATATCGATCGTGTAAGACATATATCCTAGCCCATTTTGCGTTGCAATACTTACTATGGTGAAAATGCGAAAATAATTATTGTCTCTGTGGCGACATAGTTACCCCTTATATATGATGTTACCCGTTGTTACTGTTTCCTCTTATATATTATATATGTGTGTCTCCATTGTCATTAAAATGAGAACATGAAAATTAGCAGCAAAGCCTTGTAGTGACTCTAGCAAGCAAATAAACTTGTACATTAAGTACTATTAGACAACTAAAAGTTCGTATACTTCATTAAACATATTTTTTCATTATAGTGACAATGTTTTAAATAAAATCTGAAAATATTTTATATATGGTAGAGCTAATATGTTTCAACCATTGTTTTTTGAGTGAATAAGCATCACACGACCTATAGCGCTCCCATTCAATCGAACCAAAGGCAATGGACTGGTAACAATGTAATAGAGCAACACGTTAACATCGCTTACGGTAAAGCTATTGCCCCTTCATGTTTAGATTTTACAGTACAAACCCTGTAACCATCAGTAATATGATTATTCTTAAATCCTTCATTAGTTACATTGATTCTTGCCAGTTACATTGATTTCTCTTGGTCAAGAAAGATTTCCTTTAGCAGATGAATATATACATGTAGCAGCAATAATATGAACTTGGATCGCTTTAGGTACATTTGGAAATTTTCATTAAATTGCAGCAAGCTTTGTAGTTTTGTATGGAAAACAATCCTGCCGACACATATAGCATTTACTGCCAAAAAGGTATTTCCAAGAAGTTGCCGAAAGCGACTACATGACGACTTTTTTAAAATTATTATTTGGACCTGTTCATAGCAATTCGTTAACCTTTCATTTCAGCCTGAAAAGGTTTTTTTTTCTATCAAAAATTTGCTATAACATGCAAGAATATTTGTGCCATGACGTACCTACAAATGAGTTATTAATGTAACACTATAAAGGCAAAGGTATCTAAACTTTCCCCAGTATAAAACCTGTATATAATTGATTAAATGTTACAGTGTAAATAGAGTGACATAAATCCAGATCAAACAAAATCTCGCTTTGAAAATTATTCAATAGGAAAAATTGATGTACAATTGGATTAACACCAGACACGCACAGCGAGCTTCAAAACAGTTTCATAACTCGGAAGATTGCATGTCAAAAGAAACACCAGCGTCGCAATAAACCTTCTAGATATTTTGGCTGTTTTACTAGAAATATTCATTTCGTGTTCATCAAAAGGTAATTTCTCCTGCAAACTAGCCGCAGTATATTGCAATTAATGCTTCTTTAAAAATCATCCTATTTTAATCAAATTTCCTGTGTGTTTAATATCGTTTAATCAAGTATATACTTGTTTCTCTCTGATAAGGGAAAATGTTTCAGACATATTGAGAAACAGTATAAAATACTGAAGGTGGCAAATGAGGAATCAACGTAGTCAAAGGTTTCTTATTGGTGGAGCTGATTTGTGTCAACCATTGTTTGTTGATTGAACAAGCATCACATACCCAGCAATTTCCTACAAACGAACCAAAGGCAATGGACTGGTAACGATGTAAAAGAACCACACGTTAACATCGTTTGACAGGCTACGCAAAGCTGTTGTCCCTTCATGTATCGATTTTACAGTAGAAAACCCTGTAACCATCAATAATATTATTATTCCCAAATTCTTCATTAGTTACATCGATTCTTGCCAGTTACATTGATTTCTTTTGGTCAAGAAATATTTCCTTATGCAAATGAATATAAAGGTGGGAGGGCAATAAAGTGGACTTGGCTCGCTTTAGGTACCTTTGAACCTTTATCATTGAATTGCAGTAAGGTTTGTAGTTTTGTATGTATATTTTGTAATATATCGAGCACCTGACGTTGATGGATAGTTTGATTTACTAATATGATATGTCATGAAATGGAAAAAACGTATGGGAACAGAAAAGTTAATTTAAATAAATTCCTTTATATCAGATTGTCTTATCGCACATATTTAACTGTCCTTAAAATCTCGTTGTCAGTATATTTAATTGTTTTTAATTTAGATTTCATTATTTTAAGGTATAATTATTTAAACAAAACTGGACTTTACATTTAAAGATAAGATTCTGTTTCCAGACTTTGTTAAAATGTAGTGCTAAAACTCTTTTCTTTTCAAGTTTCCATTTTACTTTACAAACCCTAGAACAAGTAAACCTGACATGCTAACATGAATGTCTGAAATATATTTTTTATGTCAAAAAGCCTCATCCAGAGGCGCTAAAGAGATTTCATTTGTTAAAATAAACTTCACTTGATCAAAATAAGCGTAATTAACAATAACTTTGTTTGTGTATGAAGTTGCAAAATTATTCATAAATATGACTTCCATTATTTTATTTTATTGCCAATATTATTCAGATGAGAAGAGACTTTCGTTCCTTTAGGACATGCATGTAGTATTCCAACCATCCTGGAATAACAAACAGCATTTACTTGTGAAAAAGCCAAACTAAAATTTTCTTTTGAATTGTCCGTCCTTACTTTGACAAAAAAAAAGATAGCAGACAACATTCATTGCTTTGTTACATGACAATATGCTTTGTTATATATGTTACATATAGAGATATAGGATGTAGCATGAAATATCGGATGGTGCATGAAAACAAGATGCATTTGTGCATCTTATCCTTAGTTATTTACTATATTTAATAGGACTGACTACATTAATAAGTGTTTTTCTAGGTCTGAGTTCAAATAAAACTTATAAGTTCATTAAAAATCTTACCAATAAAATATAACATATAACAGTGCAAATCTTACTTCATACAGAGCCCCCTAGATAAAAGTGTACTATCCTAACTGTTCGCAGCAACTATCTGGACCCTAACTGTGTCTATGGCCAACTGCTTGCCTGTATGTTTCATGTGCCAAAGTAAAATATTCATTAGAAAAATTTACCTGAACTAGTTTACAATTTTATATTGTGGCCTTTAGAAATCTCATAATAGGCTGTTATGACCGATACTAGTGCCTGCACCCAGGGCATGAAAACAAAGTTCTATACGCAACGGAACGGTAGCACTAGCTTATGTTGGTGTTATTTTTGTATCCTGATATTACCTTCCATGATGGCAAAATATATATTGACGTTAGTTGTCTGGACAAATATTAATTGGTGACTAGTTGCTCATGAAATAAGAGCTTAGTTCTGAGAATTAATAATTCGACTAAAAGCAGGAGATCAGAGATAGAACGTTATTAAAAGTAAAATGTATATGACATATGATTTATACACGCTCTGTGATGATGAGTTGTCCATTTATGTACACATATCTTAAAGTGGTTAAATAGAAAATTGGGAAATTAGACACAAACGCACAAGGCCTGGATGATCACTTGTATTTTCTGTAGTCTTTTCTTCAGTATGCATGCATAATTATTGTCCAGATTAATAATTTTCAAAATGAGAAGAGACTTGCTTCCCAGTCTGACCTAGATGTACTATTGCAAAGATTCCCCTAACTCTAGAATCATGACAGTATCTTCCAAAGTCGACCACAGCAGGTTTTGTATTGGGAGTGGGTAATCCAGGAATACTATACTGCAAAGAAACAGTAAATCCTAACTGAAAGTTGAATTTGAATTGACTGTACTTAGTTTTGCCAAATAGATAAAAACAAGTTTTCATTGTTTTGTTATAATTAAACGCACGTTGCTGAATATGTTGCTATATCTACAAATATAGAATGGAGGATGAGATATCAGATGGAGTATGAAAACAAGACAAACTTCTGACTCCGGTTGCACCCGTGGATTATCCTTGATTATTAACGGCATTTAATATTACAGGCTACATTAACAAACTAACATTTATAGGGCAACAATAGTTAAAGTTTTGGAGATGTTTTCCCAGAGAATAAAATTATAAGTGGAGAGGCTTACCTTATATTCCGAATAATACGGTAGGGTGAATATGATGAGGCACCACACATGCAACACCTGGCCAAGCGTCCCTGGTCCTCACTCGAATAACGATACTGGCAGGTGAAAGACCAGGACAAGTTTTCATTGAGGCAAAGAATCCTCTGTATTTAAGTTCTGGTCTTCCTAAGTTTAATAAAAAGCTGACCATAAAATATCACTTTGATCGACCCAAAAGTCCACTCTGTGATATAAGACCCACATATGGAAATGGAGCTTGTCTAACCGTTCACATAAACTATCTGGGCACTAACTATATCACTGGCTACCTGCTTGTTAGTTTGTCTCTGGTGATCCATCAAATCATTAATTAGAAAACCAAAATCAGAACCCATTTACAGTTAACTTGTGTGGCCCTTACTCCCAACTGTCGCATCAAATAAACATGAATACAATATCCCATGGTTCAGCTGTGTACTTTCCAGAAAGCGAGAGGTGTCAAAATAAGTTATTATGACCAATACAAACGGCCGAACCATATGGAAAGGAGACTTTTACTTAAGTCATTACAGGAAGACTCAGTATTTCAGGAGGGTTGTACTGATGAGACGGAGATCCACACAAGCGGAGCATATAAGCATTTGTAAGCAGAATATTCACAGAATTGTGTAAATCCAATAAGGAGAATCAAGGTATGGAATATATACCAGACAAACAGACGCAATGGGACCTGTATTCTGTGACAACCGAAAGCGACGGGATGGCGACAGTCGACACTTTGAGAATTTATTCGAATTTTGAAAGTAAAGGCGGGTATCTCTTATATTGGTCCAGTCTAAACCTATGGTAGTTTGGTTTTCTGAACATGACATTGTCTTTTAAAAGTTTTCCAGGAATTTTGAATATCTGGCGCAATACGGTAGCTTACGTCTGTTTATGGTTACTAAAATATGAATGCGTTACCCTTTTATCCTAATATATCTTCATCACTTGCCATATTACCAGTTCCCTTTTGGTATTAAAAATTACAGTATAATTGCAAAAATCATACAGATGAAAACAGCATTTGATAAGAATGCCTTGTTGTTCATAAAGACATTCTGCTTATTAGTGGCTTCATATGCACTACAGAAGGTTTCACATTGAAATATTAGAACAAATATAGGAGCGGTTATCGGCATTTTATCACATATTCTTGAGTTATGTGTCATAGTTTCGATTTTATAATTCAATCTTTGTTTGACAGTAATTTACAAGTCGGGTACCGCTGCCAGGGACTTGCCAGATACACAAGGTCACTTTCTGAACATTCTCCCCGCTGTTGGTATTAATGTGTCCGGAACAGTCGTAGCCTGGGAATTTGTTGCGAAAAAGACAGGGAAGACAGTGTTAAGCCTGTGGGACAACCTTGGACAAGACAGATACCGTCTGTATAACAAAACATACATCACAGTTACATCAGTGGGCCGCCAGGTAGGTATCCTCTGTTTTATTCAGATGAAAAAAGAACATTGACTGCATTATTCTGGAATGTTTTTAAATCTCTAAACTGTATATAAAGCAAAAGAGACACCTGAAGTATTGTCGATTTAGTGTAATATCATCAAATACCTAAAAATGTATGTAAACCAAACAAGTAATTCAAGACAAAGTTAATATCAAAAGGATTTGTTTAATTATCACATGTTATGTAACGCAATGAACGTTGTTCTAGATTAGATGGCCATTATAACGTAGAGCGTACGTAAAATTAATAGTATATGTATATATTATACATGTTATATTGATCTTATACCTGTCTTTGACTTTTTTACAGGGTCTGGATCTGTATAACATCTGATAGATATAAATTTTTAAATTATCTAATAGCTAAATTCTATTTTGTAATCCTACAGTTTATCCCAGTCCAATATACTATCAGTGATAACATGTCTTAAAAGTGTGCATATTACTCACAAACATTATATCACACTCAGTGCTTATATGATTAAAGGTATTTCCTATACCCGAAGATGAGAGATACGAGGCCCATGTTGGTCAGGTGGTTGGCGTTCACAGCATGAATGCTAATGGTGGCGGTATCATTCCACGGACAATTGGAGAATGCTGTGGCTTAAAGGCTAAACCGTCTCATGTACAGCTCGTCTATGACTCTGGCCTCCCTGTAGGGTATACCGTTTCCAACAACCGGCATATGGACAGAACCAATGCCATTTTGGTTCACATCAAAAGAGGTTGTCTAGTAGTTTATTATCAATTATATGCTATTTTAATTAATTTTTTATTACAAATCATTTAACGTGTTTTTGATTAAATAAATTTTTGTTGTGGCAAATGATGTTTTGTCATGTTCCTCTGCCAGATTACACGTTAATTGGTGACATTGCAAATCTATTTTTTTTCTGAAGTCCTTTAACATGATGTACCTTCAGATCCAATCATTACAGTGATGGGCAGAGACCCCTGGTTTCATCAGGGGAGTACATTCGTCCAGGTACCTTCTCGTCCTCCTGGAATACTCAGTGTCCAGCTTGACTACCTATTCCCTCTGCCCGACCTCTTTGTTAATGTGTCTGTAAGAGGTATCGGATGTGAAAACGTCTATGTTTACTGGCCAATCTCTCCTGAGGAAGGCGGAAGAGACGTCCTTTATCGGCGTTGTCGCTTTGAGAATCGTTTGGTTGAAGAGCACACACCCTGCGGGTTTACCTGTAACTCGGATCTTGAGAAATCTGAGCGAATGAACTCCACAATCAACATTCGTATTGTACAGCCTATTGGAGCTGCAGTGAGGCTTTATTCTGTTGACGTGGAAAATATTTTAGCTTCGGAGGGATAATTTTTTTTCTTGAATGGATACTCTGAAACAATGTAAACGCCAGAAAGCTGATTTTGCACTGTATGCAAACTGTATGTGATTAGAAGTGAATAACGGACGACATGCATGACAATTATGTACAGATATTTATACATATTATATTCTTATATATATTGTATATTTCAATTGTGCGGAATATTCATAATGCTTGCATTTTTAAGCGCTTGAAATGAACTGAACTACAACAATGAAATCCTATGCTTCACTAAGAGGTGTGCCTATTTAATGTTGTACTTTACTGTCAATAAAACTTATAAATTTACAGTATTGTGTTGTTGAAAACAACAGACCGTGGTAAATAACGGTTAAAATTAAAGCAACGTAAATCAATTTCATGTTAACTAATTTATCTCAATTTATAAATCAAATAAAAATTTGTTATAAATAAGTTAATTTGAAATCGCTTTTATCATTATTTAAATAATAAATAAATAAAACGGTTTCTACACATCACACATTTTTTGCCAGGGTTTTTATCTTGATTCTGCAGTCTCCACGGCAGAAGGTTTGCCGACTAGCAGCCTACCGACCCTGACAGATAATTAGAAAAATTAAGGGGTTTCTGATATATAGCATTAGCATAATGTTTTCAAATAAAACACACATCTTTACATTTCATATTTTTTGCAACGCCTCCTGTTGACCATGAGCGCATAGAAATAAACATGTTTCTAGTCTGTGACAAAGTTTGAACACTTTGCCTTTAGGAATGTCTGTGAAAATCTATGGAGAGACGGCAAACAAACATACACGACGATAGGGCTTAGGTCGCCGACTTTTGATTTAATTTAATTTAATATGATGCAATTAATTATCCCAAACAACAACAGCTGTGTGTTCATGTGACAATTTCTTCCACATGCTTCAGGGACCTTAATAATAATTCACGCGTTAGCACAAGATGTCGCTTTGAATTTTTTTGCCATGCATATAAAGCCACAAGGCATAAATTTGAAGTAGAGATCCCAAAATATGGTAACCATATGGAATGTCCTTAAAACATGACTTGACCTAGGTGTTGAAACAAAAATAAAGTTCAAAAGTTTATTACAAGATGCTTGATCCTGACTGGTTGCACTTAACCCCCACTGGCGGCTCGAGACCCCTCTAGCCGTACTTGACCTGACTGGGGGCATTTAACCCCAACTGGCGGTACAGGGCGCCAACTAGCGCTGCCTGACCCTAACTGACGGCACCAGACCAAGAAGACTGTATCTGATCCCTGTACTCAGGACAAATGAAATGTATACGAGAATAAAAAAACAAATCTGCGAGTCCGGTTGGAATAAATGTGGTAAACCAGCCGGATAATGCGTGATCTAAAATACTTGTCTGTTTACAAGGCCCACTTTTGTTTTCACAGACATAAGTTAGCCACATGGCAGAACTTCACAGGTCACACCTAGGTCATCCCCGTCTTAAAGCTAAGAGTCACGTAGTCCTTGGGTAAAACCCTTATCACTCTCCGTGTTCCAGTGCCGCCGGCATTTGCTTTCCCGTTTAATATATGCGACATGAGATCAAGCTTTGTTACGGCGTTAATAAACCGACGTGTCAGAATGTCACAACCTTCAAGGACGGTCCTCACCAAAACATGTATTCCAAAGAAAACGGGAATCAGAGACAGATGATGCAGTTCGGGGAAAATAATTTTTGGTGTTGACATCTGTGTTGTTAACAGAGTGGAATTGGCATTGCTGACACGACATGCTGACGTAAATAGCAACTCGGATTCACCAAACTTCTAAACTCTTAAGTTTGTAATTGGTCTGTATGATGTGTGTTTTCCACACGCAAGGGAAACCTGTGGAGATATATATATATATGTTATATATTCTGGAATGACAATGTATAAAGTCCTTAATGCCAGAAACAGTGTATTTACATTCTGATCAGTATTTAGTATTCTTATAACCATGATGCCTTGAAATCAAATTAAAAAGTTTATTACAAGCTACTTGGTCCTGACTGGGGGCACAAGGCGCCGACTGGCGCTACTTGACCCTAACTGGCGGTACCGGACCCAGAATAACTGTACCTGATCCCTGCACTCAGGATTCGTGAAATGTCTATGATAAAAATCATATATGCGAGTCCCATTGGAATAATATATATATAATATATATATATATATATATATATATATATATATATATATATATATATATATTTATTGGTATATCCACGTTAGTCTGTAGTAGAAGCGTAGATAATGATAAAGAGTGACGCCTTTTAGATAGGCTAACTTGTTTATAAGCACACGAGCTTTCCCAGCGGACAGACTTCTTCGTCAAGTGGTCAATTAAGTTGGAACCAGTGGAAAGATGTTATATATGGTAAAATGACAATATATAGAGTCCATAATGCCAGAAACGGTGTATTTACGTTCTAACTGGATATATAGTATCCTATAACCATGAAACCTTGTGTGAGTGTCGTACAGAGCAATATGCTTCGGGAATACAGCGAAGGTCGACGTCATCCACACTATGACGAAGGGTCGCTCGGTCCTTATTGTGGCCCTCCCTGCATGATACAGCCCGCCATTGCTAATAGTATTCCCTACCCAAGTCGACTGTCGAATGCCAGAATTGGTCCGTGTAAACAATGATGATGAAAAATATTACAGAAAAATAGACGGGGATGCAACTAGAAAATTCTTTGATGAATGGGAAGAAATCATGTTAATTTCTATCCAAAACACGTTTCTTAAAACACAAAACCAAACATATGCTACACGCTCCCAACAATCCCTAAGGAAGACAATCCAAGCAGACCTATTATTTCCTGTAAACGAACTCTTACTGAACTAATTTCATGATTTGTGGAAACCAATCTAAAACCTATATTTCAAAAATTCTTATAGCTATATCAGCGATACTATAAACTTTCTTAACAAACTTAACATGATCAACAATGTTCCAGAAGACAGTATTTGCTAAATATGGATGCCAATAGTTTATACAGCAATATACCTCACATTGATGGCCTCAAGGCATACACGAAACTCCTTATTTATAATAATAAACATAATGATATAACACCGAAATCAGGACTGATGTGCCTGAATTAATCCTTTCACCCAATTATTTTGAATTCGAAGAAAATTTGTATCTCCAAATAATTGGCACAGCTATGGATACGCGTATGGCACCACATTATGTTAATAGCTTCATGATTACCTTGGAGTTATATTTCTTTGTAAATCAATCTCTTAAAACACTAATTGATATAAGGTACATTGACGACATAGTTCTAATTTGGCACCACGGCGAGAATAAACTTTTAAAATATCACAATATGCTTACTAGTCACCAACGTTATTTATATGTAAGTTTAATTATTATACCAGTACTATCAACCTTTAGACACAACCATTAAACCTACCGACGGAAATATCCAGACTTCACTTTACCGTTAACCTACTGATCATCACAACTATACACATACAGCAAACTACCATCGACCCTTTGTCGGCAAATCTGTCATTTATAGTCAAGCTGTAAGATATAACAGGATATGCTCGGAACAAACTGACAGGGTTCAACAACTCTTCAAACTAAAGAAGGTATTCATCAACAAGGGAAACAAACGACATAACATAGATAAACATATAACCAAAGCCACCAACATTCCACGTGAAAATTTATGAAAGAAAACTCCGAAAAAGATAACTTAACCGAACATCGAATTGTAACTTACCACTAACATCACAAAGCATTTAAAGAGAGTTGCACAGGAGTTACAACCCGTAACTGCGGTCGCTGTTCTTCCTACCACCTACTTTTTTCTAAAGTTCATGAATTTGTTCAGCAATTTTTATGAAATGATTGTTTTCACAGACTGATTTTCATTTTCAAAAGTGTAACTGTTAGACACACAAACTCCCTACAGAATATCAATATTCCTTTTTCAGTTTCTCTCTCTCTCTCTCTCTCTCTCTCTCTCTCTCTCTCTCTCTGTTGTAGTTGCTTCATATAGACTGTTATTATGTTGCAACAGAAACCCTTGCCATGTTATTCCCGTTGGTCATTTATTTTAAAGTGAATTTGTTATTATGTCGCAAAAGAAACCATTGTCATATTATTCCCTTGGGTTACCTATTTTACAGTGAATCAATTAATGTTGTATGCTCGCTTGCCACATATTTATGCATGGCCACTTAGTTGTATCAATAACATAATGGGGTTTGAAGCACAGACTGGAGATAATATTACCTCTGCTGACTCTTATCAACATGGGTGATCGATATTCATCTCAGGTTAAGCATGCAGGCTACATTGCAACTGAAAGTTCTAGCAGGTTGTCCATAATATGTAATATACTAACAGGGTATGGAAATATAGGCCTTACACATTAATAAATCGATTACAATAACAAAATAATATTAAACTTTTTATCTGTCACATTATCTAACATAGACTCGGATCTATTTAAATATTAACGTATACGTTTGAATATCACATTCAGTATCTAACACACCCGGCTGTCTCAGCTCCCAACCCGATTTTGATTTCCGACTTGCCTTCGAGAGTGGCCCACCCAATGTTGATGGTTCTTCCAGTCTCCTGGATTCATTCACCCCTACAGACTGCATTCACCCCTCCGGAAAGCACGTCAGCATCCGAGTCATGGAGGAAGTTTTGGTCATTATAACTGGTTATACAATCCATGTGAAACAAAACAAAAATATGTATTTCAAGAATCATCTCCATTTATTGGCAAAAGCATGTAAATTTTAGGTGAATGTCCATCGTGAATGACGCATATAACATTTTAAACACGTACTGAATGAAGTCAATTAAAAGATAGAAAATACATAACCCGTGGAATCTTAAACAATAGTAGACAGAAGAAGAAAGAGATACTTTTGTTTGAGATATCATGTTATTCATATTTATTATTAATCTTACCTGAGAGTTTCTGTGGATTAACCTTATGATACTAATCTCGGGATCATTCATCTTCCAACATACGGTGTTTCGGAGCTACAATTACCAAGTTTTTTAAGCAGGTGTGAGTTAAAAAAATGCCACGATTTAATGCCCTTTGACTAGCTTGATGATATATATTTAAAGTTTTCTTTATGCAGTTGTAAACTTGACTTTACTCACAAAGACATACAGTTATATTCACCCTCCTCTGCATATCCCTTTTACTAAATAATAATACAAAATCGGGTACTTGAATATAGATTCCTCTCCGTAACCTTACCAAGTCGTAGCCCATGTTATGAGACAGTGGTGTCCTCTTCAGAAGAGATACAATAACTGCAACAAATAGTTTCTGAACCCGCCTCCTTCACTTGAGCCAGCAGTTACAATCGGCCATGTATTATGTACAGGATTATTGCAGCAATACTTAGTAGAAACCCATTTCGCCTCATTGTAACTATTACTGTGACAATATTCTTCCAGAAATACATTGATCCACTGTCCACATAAAGGATAATGTCCTTTTCCTGCCACAACACTTTACTTGCATGTCCTGTGACAATATTCTTCCAGAAATACATTGATCCACTGTCCACATAAAGCATAATGTCCTTTTCCTGCCACAACACTTTACTTGCATACATTATATGTTCCACAACACATAGAAGAATATTAAAAAATAGCTGACGCTAAAGCATTACATTAAAATACTAATATATGATACTTTCCAGATTTGAGCGGCCTGTTGAATGTTATATGTTGAATATTGGTTTACGAAAGATAATATTTGCCGGGAATTTGTTTATTCCAACAAGTAATTCATACATTGACGCTGGTCTTATTAAGGAATGAAATTTGTGAAGCATTTGTTCATTTCTTATATATCTATTTTGTCACGAAAACGGGTTGCTGAAATAATTATATTTTCATTAGGCGAAAGAAGACCTATTAATTAACTATACCCAAGTAGGGTGTGCATGAAACCATAAGTTTGACGTCGGAATAAAAATATTTCACCAACAGATGTGGTTTTTGTTTGATTGGTGATACGGTGACTAGAGATCTCTTTTAGCTGGATACATGTTATCCTGATCACTGCACCCTCTCTCTCGGCGTTAATCAGCATAAGCCTGGCCAGCCTTAATGACCGCTTTAATACCAGTAATTGGCAGCTCTGGGTTCATAAGATTGGTTAAATACATACTTCATATCTGGATTTCAATGCAGTTTGAGTTATATTTCATGATTAAAGTAATGCAGAAGTAAGAAAACAAACGTTTTTATAAAAGGGCTTTATATTAAATGACATTTTAGTTAACAAGGCAGAATGGAAGAACTCTGCCGAAACTTTTTTCCCATGACAGTAATCGGCCAATTACTCAAGCTTCCGAGCAACATTTCTATAAAGAAACAGAAATATCAATACATCGTTTAAGCCTGACAGACGAACAGGAGAGGTTTACAGCCACATGTATCATAAAATCAACAAATCTAACACCTCGATGATATTATCAGTCAGGTACAACTTCTGAAGAGGCAAGAAACTGGCCAACATACGTGCTAAACACAAGAACATTCTGAACAAAACGTTCAAGTGTAGTTTATATACGTGGCGCGATGGGAAAATGGGGAGATAAGAAAGGAATATCCACTGTCGGGGAAATACTTTGCAAGCATTTGATGAGCCGATCAGGTACACCATACACAGGAATAAAAAATAATGATCTAGGTCCGAGGTGAAAAAATTGATTTACCGAGATAATTGAATATTATTTAGAAACATTATGTGAACATAATTTCCTATGCAGACAAAAAATAAATGCTTTGCTCTTGGCCCAGGAGAATAAATATAACACGCAGCTACTTTTCGTTAGGCATTATTTAATAATTATAAATTTGTCTACACGCATGGCTCTTCAATGTAAATTATTTTTTATGATGCGCTCTATACACCTTTATTGTATGACAAACGACTGAGTCCCTGAATGGCTTTCACTGGGCAAAGGCATAAATGATGTGTTTTAGCGATTGTACAAAACAAATTTGCCGGCAAGAACGTTGTTGACAGTGTACCATTTATCTTAGGAATCCTGTAAGCTAAATTCTCCTGAGAAAATCCCAAGTCATTTCATGGCATTTGGCAAAACCAGTTGCATCAGTTCATTTAAATGTCAATGGATTTCTCATTGTCCAAGTAAGGATATAAAACTATATGCACTACCTGCCAGTGTCAGTGTAAAACCTGCTGGCCTGGATTTTACAACCAGCCTCGCCTTGAAAATGACGGGTCTAGGGCCGTTGATTGTTACCATGGAAATACAAATTACGTGCTCCATGAAGGTGAAATTCATAAAAACTCCCGCATTATATAGTGTTTTTATATTGTAGCGTTTTGTCCAAATCAAAATTCAAATATTCGCTTGCTTTATTTACCCGAAAATGTGTGATATTTATGAAAAATCTAAGGCCAAAATGTCATAAAAGTTTGTTCTGAGTTTGGAGCGTTTACAAGCGACATTACATTATTAAATTTGTAATGGTTATTAAGAATTCATATCTTATATATTTGTTTATTTATCGTATTATATTGTTAGAAATCTTGTCATTGATCGATCATTTCATTTCAGTTAAAGTTATTTCAATTGTCTGTGCAGTGTTCGAGACACCCTGCACTTTGATTTTCTTGGTCATACACCCTGAATTGTTCTCCACTTGGACGCTTGAACCCCAAGATGCAAGCACCCGGGAGAGATTTCTTGAGTCATATATATATATATATATATATATATATATATGTATGTATGTATATTTATATATATATATATATATATAAATATATATATATTACATCGCATTTTTCTACGCAGCTCTTTGCAATGGTGATTTGTGATTTTATTTGTTGTTTAGTGAAAACCAAACTTGCATAACTGTTTATATTGAGACAAGCTACTTACAATTTGGACAGTTGGTAGAATTACTGACTTTTTTTCACAAGTATACGTTTCCAAATAACGAATGATTCCCAGATCAATCATATTGATCCCTGTATCTTCTCCTTAGTAACACCATGTAATTTATAGTTATTTACTCCGTTTTTATACATTATCTTATATTATTAAACTTGTGAAAGAAGTGTCCGGTGGACAAGATCGAACAAATTCGGTACGTTATCCAAAAGTACATAAAAATATGTATTGAATCATATATTCAATGCATTTTGTTTAATTTGTCATTTCTAGCGCGTTAGTAACCATAGCGTTTACAGACCGATAAAACGTGTTCAAAAGAAACAGTCACAAGCGTGTCCTTCATGTTCTTGGTTCATAAACAAGGGTGAGCTCAAAATACATTTCTCCAATCTCACGATAACAATGAGTCGTATTTCCTACTTAATAAATCTACCTTTGTTATATAGTAATTTACAAGCCAGATACCGCTGCCAGGGACCTGCCAGAGACACAAGGCAACTATCTGAATAGTCTCCCCGCTGTTGGTATTAATGTATCCGGCACTGTCGTAGGCTGGGAATTTGTTGCAAAAAAAAGACAAAGAAGACTGTGTTATACCTGTGAAATAACCTTGGACAAGACAGATACCGTCTGTATGACAAAACATATATCACAGTCACATCAGTGGGCCGCCAGGTAGGTATTCTCTGTTTTAAAAGAAGAAAGAATAGTTGCCGATTATCCTGGAATGTTCTTAAATCTTTATAATGTACATAAAGCAAATGACACACCTGAAGTATCGTCTGACAACAAACATATATCACAGTCGCATCTGTGGGCCGTAAGGTAGGTATCCTCTATTCTATTTGAATGAAAAAAGAATATAAACCAGTATGCCGTGTATAAAGAATACCACACTAAAAGTATTGTTTCTATAATGTTATATCAACCAATTCATATAATCTATTTGTCAACAAAACAAATGACTTGTAACAAGGCTTTCAATCCTAAGGATTTCATTTTATTTTAACAAGTGACCTAATGTAGAATTATCTGTTAGATTAATTGGTCATTAAAACGTAAACCCCACGTAACTGTAAACATCTAATAATAATCTGATATTTATTCTTGTATGAAAATATAAAATATAAAAAATCATATAAAATAATTTGTTATTTATTATGTTAAATGTTGCAATGTAAAATAATACAAAATATTAGTTAAATATACTATCAGATACAATATGTTTTGAAAGTGTGAGGAATATACATAATCATTGCAGCACTATTACCCTGGTTCGTTGATATATGTTTCAAGGTGTTCACTATACCGAAAATGAGAGATACGAAGCCCGTGTCGGCCATGTTAATGATGCCGGTATCATTCCACGGACAACTTGAGACTGCTGTGTGCTTAAGGCTGAACCTTGTCATGGACAGCTTGTCTATGACTCTGGCCTCAATTTAGGGTATACCGTGACAAACAACAGGCTAGAGCGTAATCAATGACATATTGGTTTACATCAAACGAGGTTAATTATTAAGTAGTTTATTATCAACTATTTGCTATTTTATTTAATTTTTTATTATGAATTTTTTATTGATTTTTTTTTCATGGCAAATGGTCTGATAATGCCAGTTTATACGTTAATTAAAGCCATTGCAAATCTATTTTATCTGAAATTCTTTTACATTATTTTTCTTCAGGTCCAATAATTGAAGTGACGGGGAGAGATCCCAGATCCTGAAGGTAACATGTCTCGTACATTTGTCCAGGTACCCTCTCTTTCTCCTTGAATACTCCGTGTTCATCTTGACTACCTTTTCCCTCTGCCCGACCTCACTGTGAATGTGTCTGTAAGAGACACTGGTTGTGAGCACATCTATGATTGGCTAATATCTGAAGAGTAGTCCTTTACTGGCTCTATCGCTTAGGGAACCATTTGGATGGGCAGCACACATGCTGTAGATTCACCTGTTACTCGGACCTTGATAAGTTTAAGCGAATGAAGTCTACCATCAACATTCGTATCTTACAGCCTCCTAGGGAGGCAGTGAGGTTTCATTCTCTTGGCATAGTAAATATTTAAGCTTCGGAGTGATCACCAGTTTTTCTTGAACGGAGCCTTGAAACGATGTAAAACTGGTAAAAGCTGATATGCAATGCAGTCACACGTGATTATTAAGTGAACAATTTACGACAAATATGCATATATGTATTGGTGTATATTAAGATATATGTTGTATATTTCACATATGTGCAGATTTTTCAATACTGAAGGGAATTATAAGCGCTGGGAATGATTTTAACTACAGGAATGAGATCTGATGCTTAACTGAAAGGTGTGCCTATTTCATCTTGTATTTTACTCTCAATTAAGCAAAAATATACTGTTTTATATTATTGTAAACAAAAAAGTGGTAAACACTGATTGAAATTAAAGGAACGTACCTCATTTTCTTATGAAATAATTTACATTTTCTTATAAAATAGTTTTACGTCAAATGAAGGATAGGTTTAAATAATTTAATTCTACATTGGTTTTCATTATTATTTTTAAATGATAAATATAATTAAAATTTGCATTATAGTCATATTTACCAGGTCCCCCAGCCCATTTGCCTTTTTTGCCGGATTTTTTTGTATCCTAAGTCTGTCGTATACAGGAAAAAAATCCTTCCCGACTAGCAGCCTACCGACCCTGAGAGGCAATTAGAAAACCTATGGGGTTTCCGGAAGATAGCGTTAGCATCAGGCTTTCTAATAAAAAAATACACACCTTTACATTTTATACTGTTCTGCAAGGCCTCCTGTAGACAATGGGCACTTAGAAGTAAATAATGTTAATGTTGACAAAGTTTGAAGACTTTGCCCTCCTGGAATGTCTGAGAAAATCTATGGAGAGACGGCAAACAAACATCAATGACGATAGGGTTTTGGTAGCCGGCTATTAATTAAATATGATGCAATCATCTATCCCAAACTACAATAAATGTGTGATCATGTAATTATTTCTTGTACATTCTTCCTCAATTTAAATGTACTTTGCCGATACGAGAATCAGGGTATTAATGTTAATTCACACGTCAGCACAAGATGACGCTTTCAAAAACTTTGTCATGTACATAAAGCCATAAGGCATGAATTTGAAGTAGATATCATGAAATGCGGTTACCATAGAATTTTACCTAAATTTATGATTTTGCCGAGTTGTTGAAACAAGACTCAAGTTCACAGGTTGACCCTGACTTGCGGCAATAAAGTCCAACTGGCGGCACCGGACCCCGACTGGCGGCACTGGACCTGACTTGCGGGACCTTACCTGACCGGTAGAACCGGATCCGGCTAGCGGCAGAGAACGCCGACTGGCGGCACTGGTCCCCGACTGGAGCCAATGTAAATCTAATGGCGCCACAGGCCCACGACTAGCGGACCATGACCTAGAATAAATGAACTTGATCCCGACCAGCGGCTCTGGACTCGTACTGGCGGTACTTGATCCCGACTGGTGGCACTGAACCCCGATTGGCGGCACAGGAATCCGACTGGCGGTACTAGACCCCGACCTGCGGCATTTGACCGTGACTGGTGGTACTGGACCCCGATTGGCGGCACAGGATCCCGACTGGTGGCACTAAACCCCGAATGGCGGTATCTGACCTCGACTGGCGGCTGTCTGGCTCATGGACACCTAAGACTTCCAGACACTTCCCCCACTGAGTATGCGGCCCTCTTATATAATCATCTACTCTGGAGGCTCACCTACATTAATAAGACTAATAAAAAGACTTGAATGTCTTTGGTTACAAGTCCCAGTTTAATTCATAATCGCGCTGAATAATGTATAGGCTGGAAACAGTGTCCCTGCCACAACAGCATAGCTTAAAGCGGCGCTTTACGTGACCCCTTTGAATTCCCCCATTTTCTCACAACACGATGACGCTGACTAGCGACTGCCCTACCTGCGTACACAAGCTAAAATACAGCTGACCGAGAAATGAAAATAAAACATGATTAAAATAAACGACAGGATCCATTTCGTGAGAACGAGCGGTATATCCTTTAAGATTGGGCTAGGTGCTATACGAAAACCGCACTATATTGTCATTTTTATTGCAACTTTGCTTCTCATCCACTATATTAAAAGGTTACATTTCGTCCACATTCCGGAATGGACTACTTTACACGTTAAACTTTAGATTTGATTTGTTGTAATTTGGCCACAACCGGAATAGACCTGAGAGAGAAAGGGGCCGACTGGTTGTCAAGCTATCCAACTGTTGTTGTTAATGTGTCTGGCTTTATTGTAGTTTTGGAATTCGTCGCCTAGAAAACAGGGACGTTAATATTACTTTTATGGGGTTCTCTTTGGAAGAGTTATTTAAGTGTTAGCCAAGTCCTTATGGTAACTGAGACAGGGTGCTGGTAATTAAGGTCAAGGTTGTTAAGCCCTGTAGTTTTTTTCTTTTCATTTTGGAAAACACAGAAAGCATAACAAACTGGACAGAACTAGCCATCTTAAAACATCCTGTAGACAGCCATGGTTGCTCATAGTGTGATTGTTGGACAAAATACCAAAATTTTGTAAGAACATGTTGCTCTATTTTATAACAACCATAATGTAATGGCTGTTCACTGTGCTTTAAATTATTATTTAAAGACACAGGGTCAGTTATTTGGCAGGTTTGAACTTTACAGTTTGTTTAAGCTGCAGTTTGACCACATTTAGTTTATTGTCGCTCTTGTTATAACTTGTATAATTCAGAACTTAGATCATAGCACTAAGATGTTAATTCCCTGCATTATATTTAGAGAGATTAGAGTTTATCAGCCAAGCTTATTTGAGACTTGCTTAGTTCACAGTAAATTTCTATTTTCATCCACCTTGGGCATATAGCCATTTTCTAATAACAGTCCATAGAGCTGCATTAATGTTTTTGCATCGGCACTAACGTAATGAGTTTTCTTTGTTTGTTTCAATAAAACTTCATTGACATTTGTTGCATTTACATTTGTTGTCATTATTGGAGCCACAATTACTCTTTGACAAGAGTATTAGAGTTAAATTATCATTTATAAATATACAGCCCAGTACCATAATCAGTATTCTGCACTCAGGATACGTGTAATGTCCATAAGTAAAATCATATCGGCGAGTCCAATTGGTATAAAAGTGGTAAACTGGCCGAGTAATGCATGGTCTAAAATACCTGTTTGCCCTTCACTGCCGACTTTGTTTTCGCGAACATAATTTCCCACATGGCAGCACGTCATCCCCATCTTAATATTAATTAGGTCAGATGGTCCTCGGGGAATCTCTCGTCACTTCCTGTGATCCAGTGCCGCCGTCAAGTGCTTTCACTCTTAATACATGCGATATGAACTCTAGCGCATGCTTTGTTACGACGTAAATAGACCGAACGTGTCAGAATGATACAGCATTCGAGTAGGGTCGTCGACAAAACAGCTTTCCAAAGACAAAGGGAAAGAGAGAAAGACGATGCAGTTTTATAGCCATTCTTTTTGCATGGTTGCCAGGTTCTCGAATCCAATAAGAGTAATGAGTAATAAAATATCCCCTTAAGCTGGTTAGATCGTGACAGTTACCGATTCGCTGATTTCTTGTAAGTGATAGCTTACATTACATGCGCTTGGCCGTTGGCTGTTCTTAAATGGCCCAGATTGCTGGTTTATAGTGCTGTCGGATGGTTACGTACCTATCGACAATGACATATATTGATACACTAGATATTGCGATGTATCTTGAACTTGCTTTACTCTTCCTCAATATCCACCTAGCAGAGTTTCAATTCGAACCATCTTTGATGGTTGATATGTAGGTTGAAGGCAGAAGTCATGTTGTTGTCCGGCTTCCGGACAAGGAAAAAGACACAGCTGCAGAAGATTAAGTCGGTTCCTCTTTCATTCAGTGGAAGTGGAACTTCTCTTGGTCATCTATCTTCAGTGTCCAATACACGAAAACAAATTCACACGGATCCCCTTTCAGGTATAGATGAACGGCGAAATTAGGGATTAGCCACGACCAGTGATAGTGATCATGGGAGCTACAAAACATGTTTCACATTTAATCAAATGCTCACTTAGTATCAATTCTATTAAAAATGAATATGAAAAATTGAAAAGGCTTTTACTTGAATTCCAAGATAGGGTCTATTTGCTCATTGAACTAGTATAAATGTTGAAGCAATGTTTCTCCTGGACATTTTTTCTTCCTTCACCAACACATCAATAACCAGCTTTTCATTGAATATGTACATGTATTTGCTTTGAGATTAAAAGGTGCACTAATCTAATTTTAGTAGAAAGGCTCCCTGATTTTATAGGCTAATGCCCTAAACACATGCAAGCAATCAATGGATATAGCAGAAAGTATATAAACTTTCATGGAAGACAACGGGTACCAATTTTCACCGATTATATTTTTTTTACCGAGAATTTTAAAACATATAACAACAATGAATTAAATTTGTTACTCAACTTTTCCTTATATGCAAGACAACAGCCACCGTCTTTCTGCTCTCGTTGCCTTTTCGGGCCATGTAGCCTTCCGGCAGATCTGGATCCAGAAGATTAAAACTCAACTATGGCTCTGTTTGTTGACAACAGCAATCTTCTTTAGCGATCGGAACCATATGTCCTTCTCTTGTTAGCTCATGCTGCATACCAAACACTTCGTTGGCAGAAATCAAGAAACTCATTTTTTGGACCGAGCTTAATCTTCTTTCGAAAATAAAAACATTTTATACAGTTGATAATCTGTAAATAATATTATTGGGAAATAACAACCTGCATTGAAACCTTCAGTAATGAAGAAGTTGAGGCTGACACATTTAACCCAACGTTCATACAATTATCTTCAGGTAGTTAAGGATCATATGGCTTATACACGCAATTACAGGTTTATTTTTATTATAAATAATATAATATATTCAAACACCAACTAATACAGGTGCTCAGAACTGTTAATAATTAAGAATAAATGTACATATCTTTTTCCCCATTGTTTTGACTAGCCAACTCCTTTTCCAACCGGTCGCATTTACGACATCCCATACACCAAAGGACACCTTCCCGGTGTTGTTAGCGAAAAACTCAAAGGCAAACACCTGCCTTGATAGGTTCATTCTGACAAAAATTGATAACTATGTAATATCCTTTCTTGGGTGTATGGCAGAGAACTTCAATGGTTCCAATAGTGTATTGTAATACTGGAAATAGTATAAATGCATACTGCTAAAATGTTAAACCTAACAAAATGTTTGGCTGTTTAAATGTTCATGAGGTATAGCTGATTTACCTACGCAGTTCCAGCATTGTAATTTACCAATAAAAAGTACCGACCAAAATTAGCTATAGTCATTAGACGTACAGATCAGAACTGAATGTAATTCCAAAATGCCTTTAGAAAAAGCAGATATGACTTATAACTTAAGTACTCCGAACCACAACAACCCAACCCGAACAGTAGGAAGAGAAAAAGAACGAGGCACATCACATGATGAAACCCACCATACACCACAAACGTGAAAATAGATATCGGAAAAAAATTCCTGCAATTCCTGGAAAAGTGATTTCCCCCGGACCACACGCTACATAAAATCCTGAATCAAAACAGCGTGTAACTCAGCTACAGCTGCATGCCAAACATGTAACAGATATTATCAGCACACAACCAAAGACTTCTCAGACATGAAAGAAGGAAAGAAAAAAAACAGGTCACCAGCATAAATTGCTATTGCAGAAATAAAAATGAATGTCCGATCAAGGAACGATGCCTAACACAAAGCGTTGTTTACAAAGCCACAGTCACCAGACAAGATAAGAATCACGTGGAAAAATATATTGGACTGGCCTAGAACACCTTCAAAACAAGATGTTATGGACACATCAGTAGTCTTAAGAACAAGAAAAACAAAAATAGTACCACATTAAGCAAATATATGGACCTTGAAAGAAGATAAAGTGGCATATGCCATCAAGTGGAAAGTCCTCAAGAAACGCAAGTACTCCACTACACCGAAGAAATGTAACTTATGCAACTCGGAAAAAAATATTTTATTATATACAGACCAGAAGAAAGCACATTGAACAATAAATGCGAACTGACCTCCACATGGAAACACAAGGCCAAACACCTGCTTTGTAATGTTAAGTAATCGCACAAGTCCCCACGGAACAAGCGCAACACAATAGCCACCTGGGCCCCAACAAAGACCTCACCGAACCGAATAACCCCAGACCAATCCTACCTATTTTGGCGAACTTCCGCCGCATATCTGACCAGTTCAGATAGTACCTGAAAAGTGAGCCGGCTAGTCAGCTGTACTAAAGAAACAGTTCTGTAGTGTATGAGGTAAAACTAACTGTACATGATACATTATTAATGCTCCCCTGCATTGAGCACTTTCACTATGATGTATTGAATTTCTATGTGTATTACTTTGATTATATATATATATATATATATATATATATATATATATATATATATATATATACATGAGTGCTCGATACTGTGTGCAGAGCATACTAGGATGTGCTGAAAAAAAGGTCAGTTTCGTTACCATTGGTGTTCATCCGCCATGCATGGTGGCGAAAATCAGGAGAGCCGACTGTCGTGTTCCTGTACGGGGAGATGTAATCTCGTTCTGTGGTACGTAGGTTAGAATAGGTGATTGTTGTGGGGGCATTTCCAGAATTGTTCCCATCTTTGATTGAGGCTATTGTTCTTGATTGTTTTCTATCACTGTTTTTTTTCTCCAGGCGTTAATTGCATAGTCCGCTTTTTCTTTTATTCGTTTATGGTATTTTCATTAATCCCCATATAGTGGGTAATATTTTGCTTATTCTTCCAAGTTTCAAATATATTTCAGGAGGCATGGTTCATCTTTTTTTGTAATTTTTAATTTTGAAAGATTATATGTTGTTTCTGTATCTGTCTTTGAATGCGCCTCCCGTGACACCAAATTAGTCTTTTAATTGTTTGTGGGTCAGAGTGGCTTTGTACACTATCGACTTCATGAGGCAGTTTTCATGACGGATGTAGCTTAGCTGTATTTGCGCAGAAAATAAGTTCGAACCTCAATAGGCTAAAAAAACTCCGTGGCATGAATATTATGGAAATAAATATTTAAGGCGTAGTATTTCGTCTTGACGAAGTGTAAGCACGATGTCAATGAGAAATTTACTATGAATGGTTGGACAACAATATAATGTATTTTGAGCAGCTTCAGAACTTCTCAAAATGCCGCCACAGCAATCCTCAATTCAAACCATTGGTCCACAGAAAACGTTGCACCGAACTGTACATGAATGTAACAGTACATACGATTGTTGGTCGCCATCGTAGACAGAAGCTAGAAAGAAATAGTATATATATATATATATATATATATATATATATATATATATAATATATAATATATGTATGCGTATAAGTTAATCGACCAATTTGAGTCCCCATTTAACAATTATGAACAGGCTATGGATTCAACAAATATATATCAATATACTCGGACTTATAACCAACGCAGTTCTTGCTCCCAGTTTGTTACGCTCTTTCTGCTCTCAAAATAATTGATTTTTTTTGTGTGGTGTATTGAGTGTCCATGCACCTTTGATGTTTTAGTGACACACTCTAAACAGATTTTTACATGAGCCATTGAGTGTCCATGCACCTTCGATGTTCTAATGACAGACTTCAAATAGTTCGTTCACTATTGCTACCGTGAATGTGGCAAAAGTGGTTCATTCCTGACAAGACACTCAACTTTGGGCACTCAACCCTAATGCGCCTAGGCTTAATTGCATACTGATACTAATGGCATGCTTTTTCTATACTCCTGCAGGTCGTCGTAAACCTCAAGAAATTTTGCCATTTACCGCAGTTTCTGGTATAAACCTATTACATATGTCACAAACAGTGAAATGCCCTAATCTTTATTTATATGTTTACTTTAATATATATATATATATAAATATATAAATATCACATTTGTAATCCATAAACATAAGTGTGCTTATAAAATTACTTTCCCTGTACATATACATATATATATATATATATATATATATATATATATATATATATATATATATATGAAGAAAAACAACACTTATACCGCTCTGGCCTAGTCTGTAGGCCATAGAGCACTTTACATCGGAGGGTAACACTACCTTCTATATATATATATATATATATATATATATATCTTTACATAGGTACATATAGTTATGTATTTTCCATCATGAAATTGTTCACCAAGGATTATCATGATCATGTTATTAAAAATATACATAGGTTGATTATAGATGGGCTATAAGTTTATTACCGTTCCCGTGTTTGTGTATTTATTTGTGTGTTTGTTTCTTCTAACATGATTCAATCATGATATGAATCTGGTGAAATTTAATGGCAATTCGGGAAGAATCGATATGAGTTTGGTGTGGATCAATTACATAACCAGAATTAAGGAACGTAATTAAGGAATATTATGAATTGTACAGTCACATATGCACAAATGAAACTGAAAATATAGACCGAATAAGTGAATGCCTACAAAGGGCTTTTGTTGGTGGTCAAGCAGGCATAATATTTAATTCTTAAAAATTTGAGCAAGACAAATATATAGTTTAAATGTGTCACAAAAAGGATTTTGCCATTAAATCTAAATATTAATAGGAACATACCTTGAAACTATCATATGTAAGTGTCTCTGCCCGGCTTTTATAAATGAGGCAGTTACTGTAGGTGAATACTGATATCCAGATTAAACGCTTGCCTTAGCTTATTGACTACATGCACATTTTGTCTGTTTTTCATTTGTTCTGTTTTCTTCCAGTTGCCAAAATAAAAATAAAAAGGTTATCCCGCCTTTCCCCAAGATAAATAAGCTTTCCGACTAAAATTGTAGACTAAAAAAATTACTAAAATTATAAGTAGAGACACAAAACACCAGTGCCGCCTGATATTGAATAAGACAGTAAGGGCTGTAGCAACCTGAGCTTCTGTTCCCTGTTCAAACACACGAGCAAATTAACAGAGAATGTACATGTGATAGGTTCTGCCACAGAGGTGAAGAAGGTTAAAAAATCCGTCATGCTTAATGTCCAAAATATCATAACCAAAACCCACAGGTCATCTCGAACTGTTACGTTAAACTGTACAATATGTACTTGGTTAATATAGTCGTACCCATAGCCAATTGTCCTCGGCAGATTTGGTCGTATTACCATACAAACCACAGGATCAGATTTCTTCACTTAATTTAGTGAGCCATTTCAATTCAAGGTGTCCATACAGAGACGCAGCTAAACCATTGAAATAAGTCCTTATCCTGGCACTAAATCATCACTAAAAACAGAGCATGTGGCTGCTGTTTTACTTTGGACTCTTTCAGTATGTAATAGGATATTGAAAAACTGCCAGTGTCATGAGACTAACCTACGTAAACAGTGTATGGCAGAAATGATGATAAATAGTCGTGACAGAGACTGATGGAGTGAAGTTATGAAAAAGAAGTCAGTTGGCGCTGCACAGGTCAGAACTGTTGATAATAAATTAACTAGTGCGGAAATTGTGAATTACGGGGAATTTCAAAGACACATATATAGGCTTTCAGATATTTAGGATGAGCGTAATAATACTGTTGAATAGGAAATCGAAACATCAACATTGTTCTGGCTCGAAGGTAAGATGACTGTATAATCTTACGGATCGACAATTCTACAGTCTACCCATGTCCTTAGAGAAACGCACAATTTTTATGTATATTATAACAAATTTGTTTCATTGTAAGATATAACATGGCTATGTACCAGCTGATATGAATGCACCATGGTTAAGAGGATTATTGAACAATACATATGGAACTGGTCATCAGAATCCACCTGTTTTGTTGATACGGCACGCGCTTTCGACGGAAAAAAATACTCCTGAGTAGTTCCATTTACTTGTGAAACGCATTATTGCTACTGCTGTCATTGGAATACTGGGCATGTGGCTACTATAAGACGTAGGAATCTGTAAGACAATTATAATTCTTAAATGCAACATTTTGATATATCATGATTCCAAAAAAATATTAGTTTGCTATAATATATTAATAACACAGTTATTTCTTCGTTCACACACCACACTTTGAAAAATTATGACTATAATAATGCAGTAAATTTTCACCTTAAGAACGCAGGATAAATAACTCAGCATGAAAGTTGTGCGTTAGGCATCGGCTCAGTGTAGTCGTGTAAGTATCATGGCATAACTGTAGAGATTATAATTATCTTTCAGTAAATATATATATATATATATATATATATATATATATATTTAATATATATATGTATGATAACGTTGATTGTTAATTTATGTAACGTTGAGCATTATTACGTAGGACCTTATATATATATAATAAGGTTATTGAAATCCTGATTTATTCCTATATCATATTTTAACCAATAACGTTAAATTCGCCTTTGCGATATATCAGATTATGAATACGACATGTCTCATACTAGTTTGCCAAAGGCAGGATGGCAAACGTTTTCTCTCATTTAATGCCGTATATAAAATATAAAGGTTTGCAAGTTGATTGGAGGACACCAAAAGATAAAAGAGTAACTTACCTTTCAGATCAGCAGGCCTATAATGTTTTCATGTCAGTATAGCAAAATGTCCTTCCGTGTTTCGTGTTATGATCTGAGATGTCATTTCCCATCATGACAGTCCACAAAGACAACTCCTGGGCCCCAACAGGGGCAAGTATACATTAAAAAATGCATTCTAATGCATATTTTATCATACAAATTGATAATGTTAATGTCTGAAATCATATTTGGCTTCCAAATCAAGCTAAACTCCTGCATTGTTATGTTGTTCAAGGAAATTAGGGGGCTGTGTATGACAGTGTATCTCATGTCGAATGGCAGAGATGTTGCAACCTGATGAGCAGAAACACATGTACATCTTTTAGTCCCTCCACATCAACTACATAAGCCAACACTGCCATTTAATTTTTTCCCTACCAACCACCTGCTGTAAATAATGTATACCTCAATTTTTTTTACATGACATGCTCTGCTGTCCCGCATTAATCAGTCCTTTCCTATCTTTGACGCCACAAAATGGGCTGACCTGATTCGACCAGATATAGATCACTCTGACCTTCAGGTCAACAGTAGAATGACTAAAATTTCTAGGGATTACTTGTAATACCTCGTTTTATGTCTGAGTTATTTCACGAAAGGACTAATATTTTTTATTGGTATTTATGTTACTGCTGAATGACAAAACATTTTTTTCGGGCAAAAATCAGTTTTGTTTGCTGCTGTAACAATGATTGATGCACTTAAACATTTACTTATAAATCAAATTTTTTTTCTGCTGTAAGAAGGATCAATGAACTTCAGTACGATTTAAAGTATCAACACTCATTTAGACACAATAAGCAAGAACTTGTGACATTTTTCATTCTTCAAACAAATTTTTGTCTAAATTTAAGTTCATTTTCATTAGCCATTTTTTACTCGATTAACAACTGACAGCGGTTCGGATGTCATCAACAAGTGACAAGTGATGGAAAAACTCTGGTCAACTCTTGTACCCCCCACTCCCGCTCCAGCGGCACTCAACAATATTGACGTACAAACTAGTATGAGCTCTTTTAACGGTAAAGCTCTTTTTCACGTTGAACAAGAATAACTGTATCCGGTATTGTTTTAAATGTGACATAAATAGCATACACTATTTGTAAACACAACTCTTCAAGCTCTAAATGGTGGCTTTTGATGAGGTTATTGTTTGGATGTTCATGTCACCGCTAGCTTAAGTTTTATTATTATTGTAGGAGTAAAAGCAGTTTAAATCAGGGTTAAAAGCAGGTTAAATCATGGTCGTGGCCTGTGAGTTTGTTGCAAAGAAGACATGGACGATAGTGATTACACTGTGGGTTTAAAACATATTACGTTGAAACAATTAGGGCGTCAGGTAAGAAATTTGTATGAGGTATTTTGTTTATTTACCATAAACATTTAACGTTTACCTTAGTATTTAAAAAAACAATTACTTTTGTTACTTCATCATGAACCTTTTATATTTTATAATTTCGTTAAATAGTCTTTCTCATATAACAACAATAAGTATTAAGTATTGTTTTGATTTATCCATTTGACAGGTTTTCTATGGAGATTTGGTAGTTATTCCAGTGCTTTTCAATATTATATTTAGAAAAAAAAGGTGGAAGAGATTTTATGGTTTTTTTCACATTATGTACATGACAAAGTAGATTTTGTTAATACTGAATGTAAATGAATAGTCCATAAGGGGATAATGCTATACAACAGGTCACCATTTCATGCGTAAAGAACATGTAGCCCTATATATCTCACTAAGGTGTTTACCATACCTGATAACAAGAAGCACAGGCCCATAACAACCTAGTGGTCCGCCTTCATGTCACGAACACATATGGTGGCGGCGTCATTCGATGACCATCGGATATTGTTTCGGTATCCAGATAAAACCGTCTCGTGTATCTCTCCTTTATGACTCTCGTCTGCCATTAAGATATACGGTAAACAGCACACGAGCATATGCCAGAACCACTGCCATGTTGATCCATATCAAAAGAGGTAATACACTTTATAGAAAATTCATGATTATAAGATATAATGCAATGATGTAATAATATTCTTTCCTAAACTATGATAAATATCGTTATCTATAACAAATTTCAGATCCGAACGTGAAAATGAACAGGGGTTTCTGGATTACTTCGGAGGCAGGAATTCAGTTGCTTGTATTCAAGTTTCACCAAGTCTTCCTGGATTACTGAATGTCCACATGGATTATATATTACCTCTTCCCGAGCTATTCGTGAATGTCACGGTCAGAAACTCCGGATGTCTGTTGATCTATGTGAACTGGTTGCTTTAAAGAGACGACGATGAAACAATGAATGATTACCAGTTGTGTCCATAAATAATATGAAGCTCACCGGGATAGCACACTCTGTAGGTTCCACTGTCTGGCAGCGGTTTCACACTTGGGGCTCTGTCAGGCATCTTAGCATTCATCCTCATCCTGGTTTGCCAGTCAAATTTTGTTCTTGAAACACTGAGCCTTTGTAATCAAGGCACCCGGATATTTCGTGTATTAACGTTTCTCCTCGGGATTTCCTACTCTTTACATGTTTAAGTGATTTCACTTGCTCACTCGCATAAAAGTCACATAAATATCATATGTGAATAGTTTTTGATTTTTTGTCACACACACACACGTGCACAGATGGATACAACGGCCACACAGGTGTTAATAGAATATTGTTGTGAAATTCACTATTAGAAGTTATTTTGCGTATTCAATAATTTGTTCCCCTTAATGGTAGATGATTGCATTTGTGTGAAATTTAGGAGAACGATTGGGCTGTAAGTGGCCTGTGTTTCGCTTGAATTATGTGTTTGATCAACCTTCAACGACTTGAATAGGATACATTAAATTAAAGCAGGGCGACTTACAAACTAATCTCACAATTTCCCCGAATAAATGGACATATGGTCACTTAATGCATGTCTGCAGAGAGTAATCTGCAATAATTAACTTTAAGGCTTATATAGTGTTTATATGATATACTTTATTACAAGACCGGGTTAATGAAATGACTATGAAATGGAAAATCCAACATTTCTTTTTATGACCCTAATACCGGTACCTACATACATATTATTCGATGGATTTAATGTTCAAAATTCATGAAATAAAAATGAATTTCTTCCAGATTTGCAAAACAACGTATTTATGATACTACTTGGCAACGTTCTAATAAACTAAATACAATGATCATGTTTGTATAATTTGTTTTGCACCATTTATTAAAAGCAAAACAATTTTAGAGACACTTTGTTTAGCTTTATTAAAATTTTAACCTTTTGGACTTATTGGATTTAAAATGTTGAAATTTAGGTTTACATTTCAATCTATCGGAGTAAACGTTCTGACCCTTTGATAACACTCAGACGTGTTGGAGTTACCATTTGGACATTCTGTTAACCGTTTGACCTATTGAGGTTAAAATGTTGAAAATTTGTAACATTTTGACCTACTGAAGTTAAAATGTTTACACTTACTTAACATTAAGAGTTTTTGGAGTTGACATTTTGTCATTCTGTTGACAGATTGACCCATTGGAATTAAAAGTTGAAATATTGTTAATAGTTGACCTATTGGAGCAAGGTTGTCCTAAAACTAGTCATACCATTTTTGACTGCTTGTTTTTACTTGCTTAGGTAAATTTGTTTTTATTTTCAAAAGCTTCACACTTAGGCACGCAAACTCTCTCTCAGAAAATCCGTATTTCATTTTTCGAATACAGGTGAGCAGTGTTTTTGTTTTGTTCTAGATGCTTCATATAGATTGGTCTATAGATTGGTCTTATGTTATATTCAACGTTATTCCCTTGAGATATTTATTTTACAGTGTATTTGTCATTATGTCGGAAAAGAAACCATCGCCATATTATTCCCTTGGGTTATCTATTTTTCAGTGAATATGGGACCTAGAATCCATTAAGTGCTGAGTGCTCGTTTTTCTTGTCGTCCACATTTTCATGCACAGCACATAGTTTTATCAATACGTAATGGTCTTTGAAGCACATTACAGCTGTTGTTTCTAATCAATTTGAGCGATCGATATTCACCTCTAGTTATGCATGCAGGCAATATTGCAGCTAAAAGTGCTAGCAGGTTTTGCATATTATGTAATAAACTTACAGGGTAGGGACATATAGGCCTAAAACATAAGTAAATCGTTTGTAAATAGGAAAATATCAAACTTTTAAACATAATCTAAAATTGTATCAGGTAAATTTACTACTAATGTAAAAGTTTGCATATCACATGTATTATCTAACACAATAGAGTAGAAAAACGCTCGGCTCTCTCCGCTGCCCGGAGGGATTTGATTCCCAACTTGGCCTTTACGGGTGCCCAATCCAAAGTTGGCGGTTTTCTTCCAGTCCCCTGGTTTCCTCATTCCCTACAGCCTGCAGCACTCGACCATCTGACCCATTGAAAGAGTGTTGTTATTAAAATTATTAATACAATCCATATGAAACTGAAAAAGGTTTACATTAAAAATCGTATTAAATGATTGGCAAAATCATGTAAACATATGGTGGTTTCGTGAATGACGCATATAGCCTTTTAAACTGTTATTTGAATAAATTCGGTAATAAAGATCGAAAATACATAAAACCCGGAAAGACAAAGAATGAGATACAGTTTTTGAAGATATTATGTTATTCAAATTTAAAATTGTATTCTTACATGAGAGTTTTGTAGAATAACCTTATAAAACTGATATCGGAATTATTCATTGTTTAATACACGGTGTTTCAAAGCTACGGTTCACAAGAACTAGGGAGCAGGTGTTATTGAACAAAATACCATCATTTAATCCCTTTGACTAGCTTGATGACCTATGTTTTAAGTTTTCCTTGAGCAGTTGCAAACTTGAATTTACTCACAAAGCTGTACATTTATATTCTTCCTCATCAATATATGCCTTTTATTAACTGATGAGGCTAACTGGGGTGCTTGACTATAGATTCATTTCCGTAACCTAACCTAGTAGTAGCCTTTGTTATGAGACAGTGGTTTCCTCTACGGAAGCGCTAAAGTAACTGTTACAACTAGTTTCTTCTTCAATTGGGCACGCATTTAAAATCGGTCCTGTATTATTTGCAAGATTATTGTAGCAATAGGGAGTAAAAACCACAACCGCTTCGTGTTACCTTATAGTACTGTGACCTTCATTCCAAAAACTACATTAATCCACTGTCAAAATAAACTTTTACTTTGCCATCAACGTTTTACTTGCACACATTATATGTTCAAGAACACGTATGTTGGTTTAAGAATGATAATATTTGTTGTAGATTTGTTTCGCTGAAATAAACAATATACACCAATATCGAAGAAGATGGTCCTTTTAACGTCTGAAACTCTTTAAATATTCATTTGTTATGTAAAAGACCATTCTTATAACTACCCTGTCACTAAGATGCGTTGCTGACATAATCATGTTTTCGTTAAGTGAAAGGTGACTTTAAATTAACTTAACCGAGGGGTGTGCATAAAACCATAAATATGTCGTCTGGATAAAATATATTTCCGCAATATATGTGTTTTTTGTTTGATAGATGACACTGTGACCAGGGATCTTATGTCTATCAGCTAAATACAAGATATCCTGATTACTGCACCTTGTTTCTTGACGTTAATAAGCACAGGCTTGACCAGGTTTTGTTTAGAAAACTAAAGCAGAAGTGAGAAAACAAAATAGGATAATTTAAGGGCTTTATGTTACATGATATTTAAGTTGGCCAGCCAGAATGAAAAAAAAACTCTTCGGAAATAGTATTTTCTCACGACAGTATTTCCGACAATTACACAAGTTTTTAGCGACATTTATGGGAAGAAACAGAAATAATAATTCATAGTTAGGTTGAAAGACAAACAGAAGAGATTTTTCGTCACATACTCTAAAATCGACCAGTCTAATCGACCTTTATGCTCTCATCAGTTAGATATGACCTCTGAAAAGGCGAAGAACTGGCCATCACATGCGCTAAGCACAATAATATTCTAAACGTTCAAAAGTAGTTTATACGTGTCTCGATGGAGAAAATTTTGCACAGAAGAAACGAATATTCCACTGTCGGGGAAATAATTTGAAGGTACTTCATATGGCGATCAGGCTCGACATACACCAGAAAAAAATATTGATTTAGCCCCGCTGGCGAAAATTGCGTTTCCTCAGATAATTGAATGTTATTTATTTATTCTGTTAACATAAGTTTCTATGCAAAAAAATATTTTGTTCTTGACCCAGGAGAACAACCATAACACACAATTACCTTTGGCTAGGCATTATCAAGTAATCATTCATTTGTCTACACGCAAGGCTCTTCAGTGTAAATGTTTTTTTATTGTGCGCTCTATACACTGTGTATTGTGTGACACACGGCTAAGTCGCTGACTGACTTTTACTGGGCAAACGAATGAATGATGCGTTTAGCGATTGAACACGCCACATTTGCCGGCATTAACAGTGTTGACAGTTTATGCTTAAACAAAGGAGTCCTCTCAACTGAATTCCCCAGAGAAAATCCCCAGTCATTTCATGACGATTGGTGAAACAAGTTGCATTGTTAAAATGACAATGGATTTCCTATTGCCGTAGTTAGGATAAAAACAAATGCACTACCTGCAAGGGTCAGTGTAAAACCTGCTGACTTTGATTGAAAAAGCAACTTCGCCTTCAGAATGAAGATTCTGGAACTGTTGTGTGTGACCATGGCAATACAAATGTCGAGTTCAATGGAAGGTGAATTTCATACAAAACTCACACAATTAATAGTGTTTTACTAATATAGCTGTTTGTCCGATTCAATTAGATATTATATTTTTTTATTTATCCGGAAAAGTGTGACTGCTTTATGAAACCACATTCGCCTAATTATTAATGTCAAAGCATATTCGCAGACAATTCATTAGTTCGGCTTCTGTAAAAATTCGAACATTTGCAAACTATGTGTCATATAAATCATATAAATTCGGATGTGTCCGGAATGCTTAGGCAAGAATGTGGGGAAATCCCTGAGTTTGGAGCCTTTAAAAGGGACATGATATATATTAACTTTTGGAATGGATATGATAAATTCATTTTTTTTCTTAATATCGTATTATGTGATTTGAAATCGTGTTGATTGATCATCTTATTTTTGTTAAACATAAGTCTGTTGTTTGCGCAGTGTTCCCAACACCGAGTGGTTTGTTTGAGACACCCGACACTTTGATTCTCTAGGTCCTATGCCCTGATTTTTTTCTAATCGGACGATTGTACGTCTAAGGTCAGGCAACCAGGAGAGAAGCCTCGAGTCATATGTAAACATATGTATGATCTAAGTCATGATTACCTTTCGATGTATACATAAATAAAATTATGTAAATGGCAACTGACCCTGGTACGGCTGTTATGAGACGCGGTCTCCGCCATTTGGTCATTTAACGGCTATTGCTGTATGTGATGCAAAAGGTCAAGTAATTCGGCGTCTATAAAACGCCTTACAGCATATGATAGTCATGTATTGTGGAGGAGCAAGATTGGAATGATAGACCTGACATTTCAAATGCATTCAAATACATACGAGGTATATGCAATGCATGACCTCGTTTTATCACACCTCTTTAAATAAGCCAGGACTCTAGCGAAGTTACAACGTATGCAAGTTGGTAGAATAACATATTTTTTTCCCTAAATTGAACGTTTCTAATTAATGAATTATTTCAAAATCAAATAAGTTGATTTCTGTAACTTGTCCTTAGTAAATAATGATTATATATTTGTTTACGCCATTATATATATTATCTAATAATATTAACCTATTAAGGAGTGGGCAAAGGGGATCATGTGGGCAAGGTCGAACCATTTCGGTTACCATTTAAGTATTTTAAGAAATATTTAAAGATTGAATCAGAAGCCATATATCAAAGGCATATGGTTTAAAACGGTCTTTACGGTGTCATTTCTGGTCAAATTATCACGACCTGTTGTGCTAGGAACCATTGCGTCGAGAGACACCGATAAAACGTTTTCCAAAGAAGAGAGTCACAAATCGTGTCCTTGGTGATCTTGGTTCATAAACGAGGGTTGGCTGAGCGCATATTATTTCGGCCTCCATTGTTACAATACCAATAAGTCGTTATTCCTACTTATTAACTCTACCTTTGCTATACAGTAGTTTACAAGTCAGGTACCGCTGCAAGGGACTTACCAGATACACAACTCGACTTTCTGAACATTCTCCCCGCTGTTGGTATTAATGTGTCCGGCACAGTCGTAGCCTGGGAATTTGTTGCGAAAAAGGCAGAGAAGACAGTATTAAGCCTGTGGGATAACCTTGGACAAGACAGATACCGTCTGTATAACATCACTGTCACCTCAGTGGGCCGCCAGGTAGGTATCCTCTGTTTTATTTACATGAAAAAAGAACATTGACTGCATTATCCTGGAATGTTTTTAAATCTCTAAACTGTATATAAAGCAAAAGAGACACCTGAAGTATTGTCGATTTAGTGTAATATCATAAGGATTTGTTTAATTATCATAGGTTATGTAACACAATGAACGTTGTTCTAGATTAGATGGCCATTATAACGTAAAGCGTACGTAATATTAATAGTATATGTATATATTATATATGTTATATTGATCTTATACCTGTCTATGACTTTTTTACAGGGTCTGGATCTGTATAACATCTGATAAATATAAATTTTTAAATTATCTAATGGCTAAATTCTATCGTGTAATCCAACTGTTTATCCCAGTCCAATAAACTACCAGTGATAATATGTCTTGGAATTGTGCATATCACTCACAAACATTACATCACACTCAGTGCTTATATGATTAAAGGTATTCCCTATATCCGAATATGAGAGATACGAGGCCCATGTTGGTCAGGTGGTTGGCGTTCACAGCATGAATGCTAGTGGTGGCGGGATCATTCCACGGACAATTGGAGAATGCTGTGGCTTAAAGGCTAAACCGTCTCATGTACAGATCGTCTATGACTCTGGCCTCCCTGTAGGGTATACCGTTACCAACAACCGGCATATGGGCAGAACCAATGCCATTTTGGTTCACATCAAAAGAGGTTGTTTAGTAGTTTATTATCAATTATATGCTATTTTAATTGATTACAAATCATTTAACGTGTTTTGATTAAATAAATTTTTCTCGTGGCAAATGATGTTCTTGTCATGTTCCTATGCCAGATTACACGTTAATTGGTGACATTGCAAATCTATTTTTTTCTGAAGTCCTTTAACATGTTGTATCTTCAGATCCAATCATTACAGTGACGGGGAGAGACCCCTGGTTTCCTCAGGGGAGTACATTCGTCCAGGTACCTTCTCGTCCTCCTGGAATACTCAGTGTCCAGCTTGACTACCTATTCCCTCTGCCCGACCTCTTTGTTAATGTGTCTATTAGAGGTATCGGATGTGAAAACGTCTATGTTTACTGGCCAATCTCTCCTGAGGAAGACGGAAGAGACGTCCTTTATCGGCGTTGTCGCTTTGTGAATCGTTTGGTTGAAGAGCACACACCCTGCGGCTTTACCTGTAACTCGGATCTTGAAAAAACTGAGCGAAGGAACTCCACAATCAACATTTGTATTGTACAGCCTAATGGAGCGGCAGTGAGGCTTTATTCTGTTGACGTGGAAAATATTTTAGCTTCGGAGGGATAATTTTTTTTTCTTGAACGGATACTCTGAAACAATGTAAACGCCAGAAAGCTGATTTTGCACTCTCTGCAAACTGTATGTGATTAGAAGTGAATAACGGACGACATGCATGATAATTATGTACACATATTTATACATATTATATTCTTATATATATTGTATATTTCAATTGTGCGGAATATTCATAATGCTTGCATTTTTAAGCGCTTGAAATGAACTGAACTACAACAATGAAATCCTATGCTTCACTAAGAGGTGTGCCTATAAAATGTTGTACTTTACTGTCAATAAAGCTTATAAATTTACAGTTTTGTGTTGTTGAAAACAACAGACCGTGGTTAATAACGGTTGAAATTAAAGCAACGTAAATCATTGCTAATTTATCTCAATTTATAAATCAAATAAAAATTTGGGATAAATAAGTTAATTTGAAATCGCTTTTATCATTATTTAAATAATAAATAAATAAAACGGTTTCTACACCTCACACATTTTTTGCCAGGGTTTTTATCTTGATTCTGCAGTCTACACGGCAGAAGGTATGCCGACTAGCAGCCTACCGACCCTGACAGATAATTAGAAAAATTAAGGGGTTTCTGATATATAGCATTAGCATAATGTTTTCAAATAAAACACACATCTTTACATTTCATATTTTCTGCAACACCTCCTGTTGACCATGAGCGCATAGAAATAAACATGTTTCTAGTCTGTTGACAAAGTTTGAACACTTTGCCTTTAGGAATGTCTGTGAAAATCTATGGAGAAACGGCAAACAAACATACACGACGATAGGGCTTAGGTCGCCGGCTTTTGATTTAATTTAATTTAATATGATGCAATTAATTATCCCAAACAACAACAGCTGTGTGTTCATGTGACAATTTCTTCCACATGCTTCAGGGACCTTAATAATAATTCACGCGTTAGCACAAGATGTCGCTTTGAATTATTTTGCAATGCATATGAAGCCACAAGGCATAAATTTGAAGTAGAGATCCCGAAATACGGTAACCATATGGACTGTCCTTAAAACATGACTTGACCTAGGTGTTGAAACAAAAATAAAGTTCAAAAGTACATTACAAGGCGCTTGATCCTGACTGGTTGCACTTAACCCCGACTGGCGGCACGAGACCCCTCTAGCCGTACTTGACCTGACTGGGGGCATTTAACCCCAACTGGCGGCACAGGGTGCCAGCTGGCGCTACCGGACCCTAACTGGCGGCACCAGACCCAGAAGACTGTATCTGATCCCTGCACTCAGGACAAATGAAATGTATATGAGAAAAAAAATCATATCTGCGAGTCCGGTTGGAATAAAAGTGGTATACCAGCCGGATAATGCGTTATTTAAAATACTTGTTTGTTGTACAAGTCCGACTTTTGTTTTCACAGACATAAGTTTGCCACATGGCCGAACTTCACAGGTCACGCCTAGGTCATCCCCGTCTTAAAGCTAAGAGTCACGTAGTCCTTGGGTAAAAACCTTATCACTCTTCGTGTTCCAGTGCCGCCGGCATTTGCTTTCCCGTTTCATAAATGCGACATGAGCTCAAGCTTTGTTACGACGTTAATAAACCGACGTGTCAGAATGTCACAGCCTTCAAGGACGGTCCTCACCAAAACATGTATTCCAGAGAAAACGGGAATCAGAGAAAGATGATGCAGTTCAGGGAAATTTTTTTGCGTTGACATCTATGTTGTTAACAGAGTGGAATTGACATTGCTGACACGACATGCTGACGTAAATAGCAACTCGGATTTCACCAAACTTCTAAACTCTTAAGTTTGTAATTGGTCTGTATGATGTGTGTTTTCCACACACAAGGGAAACCTGTGGAGAGATGTTATATATTCTGGAATGACAATGTATAAAGTCCATAATACCAGAAACAGTTAAATTCTGATCAGTATTTAATATTCTTATAACCATGATGCCTTGAAACCAAGTTAAAAAGTTTATTACAAGCTACTTGATCCTGACTGGCGGCACAGGGCGCCGAATAGCGCTACTTGATCCTAACTGGCGGTACCGGACCCAGAATAACTGTACCTGATCCCTGCACTCAGGATACGTGAAATGTCTATGATAAAAATCATATATGCGAGTCCCCTTGGAATAATACATATATATATATATATATATATATATATATATTTATATATATATATATATATATATATATATATAGTGGTATATCCACGTTAGTCTGTAGTAGAAGCGTAGATAATGATAAAGAGTGACGCCTTTTAGATAGGCTAACTTGTTTATAAACACACGAAATGACAATATATAGAGTCCATAATGCCAGAAACGGTGAATTTACGTTCTAACTGGATATATAGTATCCTATAACCATGAAACCTTGTGTGGGTGTGATACTGAGCATTATGCTTCGGGAATACAGCGAAGGTCGACGTCATCTACATTATGACGAAGGGTCGCTCGGTCCTAAATGCGGCCCTCCCTGCATGATACAGCCAGCCATTGCTAATAGTAGTCCCTACCCAAGTCGACTGTCGAATGCCAGAATTGGTCCGTGTAAACAATGATGATGAAAAGTATTACAGAAAAATAGACGGGGATGCAACTGGAAAATTCTTTAAAGAATGGGAAGAAATCATGTTAATTTCTATCCAAAACACATTTCTTAAAACACAAAACCAAACATATGCTACACGCTCCCAACAATCCATAAGGAAGACAATCAAGGCAGACCTATTACTTCCTGTAAACGAACTCTCATTTTGTGGAAACAAATCTAAAACCTATATTTCAAAAATTCTTATTGCTATATCCGCGATACTATAAACTTTCTTAACAAACTTAACATGATCAACAATATTCCAGAAGACAGTATTTGCTAACTATGGATGCCAATAGTTTATACAGCAATATACCTCACATTGATGGCCTCAAGGCATACAAGAAACTCCTTATTTATAATAATAAACATAATGATATAACACCGATATCAGGACTGATGTGCCTGAATTAATCCTTTCACCCAATTATTTTGAATTCGAAGAAAATTTGTATCTCCAAATAATTGGCACAGCTATTGGTACGCGTATGGCACCACATTATGTAAATAGCTTCATGATTACCTTGGAGTTAGATTTCTTGGTAAATCAATCTTTTAAAACACTAATTGATATAAGGTACATTGACGACATAGTTCTAATTTGGCACCACGGCGAAAATTTCACAATATGCTTACTAGTCACCACCGTAATTTATATGTAAAATTTAATTATTATACCAGTACTATCAGCCTTCTAGACACAACCATTAAACCTACCGACGGAAATATCCAGACTTCACTTTGCCGTAAGCCTACTGATCATCACAACTATTCACATTCAGCAAGCTACTATCGACCCTTTGTCGGCAAATCTATCATTTATAGTCAAGCTGTAAGATATAACAGGATATGCTCGGAACAAACTGACAGGGTTCAACCTCTCTTCAAACTAAAGAAGGTATTCATCAACAAGGGAAACAAACGACATAACATAGATAAACATATAACCAAAGCCACCAACATTCCACGTGAAAATTAATGAAAGAAAACTCCGAAAAAGATAACTTAACCGAACATCGAATTATAACTTACCACTTACATCACAAAGCATTTAAAGAGAGTTGCACAGGAGTTACAACCCCTAACTGCGGTCCCTGTTCTTTCTACCACCTACTTTTTTCTAAAGTTCATGAATTTGTTTAGCAATTTTTATGAAATGATTGTTTTCACAGACTGATGTATATATATAACCGACTATCTGTGTATTCTAGTGTTTTCTCTCTCCTTCTCTCTCTATATATAAATATACAGCGAGAGAGGTATATATTTAAAGATATATAGGTATATATATAAGAAGTATATATCTAAATATATACTGTATATATATATATATACTGTTAACAATAAATCAGCACTTGGACAGTCTCAATGATATGTACTGTTTAGTATATCTGTTGAAATTATTGGCAGTCTATTATGTCACGCAATACCGAGAGTAGCCTAAGGATAATACTGAGATACTGAGAGAATCACAGAAAGTTATATATATATATATATATATACATATATATATATATATATATATATATATTTCTACGGACACTGGTAAAAAATATCTTGTAAACCTCCATACTGACTACCTTATGTTATTTTGGTTTTATTAGTATCATATCATAACTTTCAGTTTTCATTAAATTTCTCCGTACCGCCGAATCTTTACCCTGTGCTTATAGTGGATTTTTTTTAACATTTGACATTTTTTTAACATTTTGACCTATTAGAGTTAACATTTTTTTTCACTTTGTTAACAGTTTGACCTATTGCAATTTATATGTTGAAAAATGTTTAATATTTGACCTATTTAAGCAAGGAAACATGTTATTCTCAAACTAGCCAAACCATTTGTGATTTCTTGCTGTTACTTGCTTGGGGTAATATTTTCATTTTCAAAATAGTAACTGTTAGACACACAAACTCCCTACAGAATATCAATATTCCTTTTTCAGTTTTTTTTTCTCTCTCTCTGTTGTAGTTGCTTCATATAGACTGTTATTATGTTGCAACAGAAACCCTTGCCATGTTATTCCCTTTGGTCATTTATTTTAAAGTGAATTTGTCATTATGTCGCAAAAGAAATCATTGTCATATTATTCCCTAGGGTTACCTATTTTACAGTGAATGAATTTAATGTTGTATGCTCGCTTGTCACATATTTATGCACGGCCACTTAGTTTTATCAATAACATAATGGGGTTTGAAGCACAGACTGGAGATAATATTATCTCTGCTGACTCTTATCAACATGGGTGATCGATATTCATCTCAGGTTAAGCATGCAGGCTACATTGCAACTGAAAGTTCTAGCAGGTTGTCCATAATATGTAATATATTAACAGGGTATGGAAATATAGGCCTTACACATTAATAAATCGGTTACAATAACGAAATAATATTAAACTTTTTATCAGTCACATTACCTAACATAGACTCGGATCTATTTAAATATTAACTTATAAGTTTGAATATCACATTCAGTATCTAACACCCTCGGCTGTCTCAGCTCCCAACCCGATTTTGATTTCCGACTTGCCTTCGAGAGTTGCCCACCCAATGTTGATGGTTCTTCCAGTCTCCTGGATTCATTCACCCCTACAGACTGCATTCACCCCTCCGGAAAGCACGTCAGCATCCGAGTTATGGAGGGAGTTTTGCTCATTATAACTAGTTATACAATCCATGTGAAACAAAACAAAAATATGTATTTCAAGAATCATCTCCATTTATTTGCAAAAGCATGTAAATTTTAGGTGAATGTCAATCGTGAATGACGCATATAACATTTTAAACACGTACTGAATGAAGTCAATTAAAAGATAGAAAATACATAACCCGTGGAATCTTAAACAATAGTAGACAGAAGAAGAAAGAGATACTTTTGTTTGAGATATCATGTTATTCATATTTATTATTAACCTTACCTGAGAGTTTCTGTGGAATAACCTTATGATACTAATCTCGGGATCATTCATCTTCCAACATACGGTGTTTCGGAGCTACAATTACCAAGTTTTTTAAGCAGGTGTGAGTTAAAAAAATGCCACGATTTAATGCCCTTTGACTAGCTTGATGATATATATTTAAAGTTTTCTTTATGCAGTTGTAAACTTGACTTTACTCACAAAGACATACAGTTATATTCACCCTCCTCTGCATATCCCTTTTACTAAATAATAATACAAAATCGGGTACTTGACTATAGATTCCTCTCCGTAACCTTACCAAGTCGTAGCCCATGTTATGAGACAGTGGTGTCCTCTACAGAAGAGATACAATAACTGCAACAAATAGTTTCTGAACCCGCCTCCTTCACTTGAGCCAGCAGTTACAATCGGCCATGTATTATGTACAGGATTATTGCAGCAATACTTAGTAGAAACCAATTTCGCCTCATTGTAACTATTACTGTGACAATATTCTTCCAGAAATACATTGATCCACTGTCCACATAAAGCATAATGTCCTTTTCCTGCCACAACACTTTACTTGCATAAATTATATGTTCCTGAACACATAGAAGAATATTAAAAAATAGCTGACGCTAAAGCATTACATTACAATACTAATATATGATACTTCCCAGATTTGAGCAGCCTGTTGAATGTTATATGTTGAATATTGGTTTACGAAAGATAATATTTGCCGGGAATTTGTTTATTCCAACAAGTAATTCATACATTGACGATGGTCTTATTAAGGAATGAAATTTGTGAAGCATTTGTTCATTTCTTATATATCTATCTTGTCACGAAAACGGGTTGCTGAAATAATTATATTTTCATTAGGCGAAAGAAGACCTATTAATTAACTATACCCAAGTAGGGTGTGCATGAAACCATAAGTTTGACGTCGGAATAAAAATATTTCCCCAATAGATGTGGTTTTTGTTTGATTGGTGATACGGTGACTAGAGATCTCTTTTAGCTGGTTATCCTGATCACTGCACCCTCTCTCTCGGCGTTAATCAGCATAAGCCTGGCCAGCCTTAATAACCGCTTTAATACCAGTAATTGGCAGCTCTGGGTTCATAAGATTGGTTAAATACATACCTCATATCTGGATTTCAATGCAGTTTGAGTTATATTTCATGATTAAAGTAATGCAGAAGTAAGAAAACAAACGTGTTTATAAAAGGGCTTTATGTTAAATGACATTTTAGTTATTAAGGCAGAATGGAAGAACTCTCCCGAAACTTCTTTCCCATGACAGTAATCGGCCAATTACTCAAGCTTCCGAGCGACATTTCTATAAAGAAACAGAAATATCAATACATCGTTTAAGCCTGACAGACGAACAGGAGAGGTTTACAGCCACATGTATCATAAAATCAACAAATCTAACACCTCGATGATATTATCAGTCAGGTACAACTTCTGAAGAGGCAAGAAACTGGCCAACATACGTGCTAAACACAGTACATTCTGAACAAACGTTCAAGTGTAGTTTATATACGTGGCGCGATGGGAAAATGGGGAGATAAGAAAGGAATATCCACTGTCGGGGAAATACTTTGCAAGCATTTGATGAGCCGATCAGGTACACCATACACAGGAATAAAAAATAATGATCTAGGTCCGAGGGGAAAAAATTGATTTACCGAGATAATTGAATATTATTTAGAAACATTATGTGAACATAATTTCCTGTGCAGACAAAAAAAATGCTTTGCTCTTGGCCAAGGAGAATAAATATAACACGCAGCTACTTTTCGTTAGGCATTATTTAATAATTATAAATTTGTCTACACGCATGGCTCTTCAATGTAAATTATTTTTTATGATGCGCTCTATACACCTTTATTGTATGACAAACGACTGAGTCCCTGAATGGCTTTCACTGGGCAAAGGCATAAATGATGTGTTTTAGCAATTGTACAAAACAAATTTGCCGGCAAGAACGTTGTTGACAGTGTACCATTTATCTTAGGAATCCTGTAAGCTAAATTCTCCTGAGAAAATCCCAAGTCATTTCATGGCATTTGGTAAAACCAGTTGCATCAGTTCATTTAAATGTCAATGGATTTCTCATTGCCCAAGTAAGGATATAAAACTATATGCACTACCTGCCAGTGTCAGTGTAAAACCTGCTGGCCTGGATTTTACAACCAGCCTCGCCTTGAAAATGACGGGTCTAGGGCCGTTGATTGTTACCATGGAAATACAAATTACGTGCTCCATGGAAGATGAAATTCATAAAAACTCCCGCATTATATAGTGTTTTTATATTGTAGCGTTTTGTCCAAATCAAAATTCAGATATTCGCTTGCTTTATTTACCCGAAAATGTGTGATATTTATGAAAAATCTAAGGCCAAAATGTCATAAAAGTTTGTTCTGAGTTTGGAGCGTTTACAAGCGACATTACATTATTAAATTTGTAATGGTTATAAAGAATTCATATCTTATATATTTGTTTATTTATCGTATTATATTGTTAGAAATCTTGTCATTGATCGATCATTTCATTTCAGTTAAAGTTATTTAAATTGTCTGTGCAGTGTTCGAGACACCCTGCACTTTGATTTTCTTGGTCATACACCCTGAATTGTTCTCCACTTGGACGCTTGAACCCCAAGATGCAAGCACCCGGGAGAGATTTCTTGAGTCATATATATATATATATATATATATATATATATATTACATCGCATTTTTCTACGCAGCTCTTTGCAATGGTGATTTGTGATTTTATTTGTTGTTTAGTGAAAACCAAACTTGCATAACTGTTTATATTGAGACAAGCTACTTACATTTTGGACAGTTGGTAGAATTACTGACTTTTTTTCACAAGTATACGTTTCCAAATAACGAATGATTCCCAGATCAATCATATTGATTCCTGTATCTTCTCCTTAGTAACACCATGTAATTTATAGTTATTTACTCCGTTTTTATACATTATCTTATATTATTAAACTTGTGAAAGAAGTGTCCGGTGGACAAGGTCGAACAAATTCGGTACGTTATCCAAAAGTACATAAAAATATGTATTGAATCATATATTCAATGCATTTTGTTTAATTTGTCATTTCTAGCGCGTTAGTAACCACAGCGTTTACAGACCGATAAAACGTGTTCAAAAGAAACAGTCACAAGCGTGTCCTTCATGTTCTTGGTTCATAAACAAGGGTGAGCTCAAAATACATTTCTCGAATCTCACGATAACAATGAGTCGTATTTCCTACTTAATAAATCTACCTTTGTTATATAGTAATTTACAAGCCAGGTACCGCTGCCAGGGACCTGCCAGAGACACAGGGCATCTGAATATTCTCCCCGCTGTTGGTATTAATGTGTCCGGCACAGTCGTAGGCTGGGAATTTGTTGCAAAAAAAGACAGGGAATATGTGTTATACCTGTGAAATAACCTTGGACAAGACAGATACCGTCTGTATGACAAAACATATATCACAGTCACATCAGTGGGCCGCCAGGTAGGTATTCTCTGTTTTAAAAGAAGAAAGAATAGTTGCCGATTATCCTGGAATGTTCTTAAATCTTTATAATGTACATAAAGCAAATGACACACCTGAAGTATCGTCTGACAACAAACATATATCACAGTCGCATCTGTGGGCCGTAAGGTAGGTATCCTCTATTCTATTTGAATGAAAAAAGAATATAAACCAGTATGCCGTGTATAAAGAAAACCACACTAAAATTATTGTTTCTATAATGTTATATCAACCAATTCATATAATCTATTTGTCAACAAAACAAATGACTTGTAACAAGCTTTCAATTCTAAGGATTTCATTTTATTTTAACAAGTGACCTAATGTAGAATTATTTGTTAGATTAATTGGTCATTAAAACGTAAACCCCACGTAACTGTAAACATCTAATAATAAATTGATATTTATTCTTGTATGAAAATATAAAATATAAAAAAAATCATATAAAATAATTTGTTATTTATTATGTTAAATGTTGCAATGTAAAATAATACAAAATATTAGTTAAATATACTATCAGATACAATATGTTTTGAAAGTGTGAGGAATATACATAACCATTGCAGCACTATTACCCTGGTTCGTTGATATATGTTTCAAGGTGTTCACGATACCGAAAATGAGAGATACGAAGCCGTGTCGGCCATGTTAATGATGCCGGTATCATTCCACGGACAACTGGAGACTGCTGTGTGCTTAAGGCTGAACCTTGTCATGGACAGCTTGTCTATGACTCTGGCCTCAATTTAGGGTATACCGTGACAAACAACAGGCTAGAGCGTAACCAATGACATATTGGTTTACATCAAACGAGGTTAATTATTAAGAAGTTTATTATCAACTATTTGCTATTTAATTTAATTTTTTATTATGAATTTTTTATTGATTTTTTTTCATGGCAAATGGTCTGATAATGCCAGTTTATACGTTAATTAAAGCCATTGCAAATCTATTTTATCTGAAATTCTTTTACATTATTTTTCTTCAGGTCCAATAATTGAAGTGACGGGGAGAGATCCCAGATCCTGAAGGTAACATGTCTCGTACATTTGTCCAGTTATCCTGTCTTTCTCCTTGAATACTCCGTGTTCATCTTGACTACCTTTTCCCTCTGCCCGACCTCACTGTGAAAGTGTCTGTAAGAGACACTGGTTGTGAGCACATCTATGATTGGCTAATATCTGAAGAGTAGTCCTTTACTGGCTCTATCGCTTAGGGAACCGTTTGGATGGGCAGCACACATGCTGTAGATTCACCTGTTACTCGGACCTTGATAAGTTTAAGCGAATGAAGTCTACGATCAACATTCGTATCTTACAGCCTCCTAGGGAGGCAGTGAGGTTTCATTCTCTTGGCATGGTAAATATTTAAGCGTCGGAGTGATCACCAGTTTTTCTTGAACGGAGCCTTGAAACGATGTAAAACTGGTAAAAGCTGATATGCAATGCAGTCACACGTGATTATTAAGTGAACAATTTACGACAAATATGCATATATGTATTGGTGTATATTAAGATATATGTTGTATATTTCACATGTGTGCAGATTTTTCAATACTGAAGGGATTTATTAGCGCTGGGAATGATTTTAACTACAGGAATGAGATCTGATGCTTAACTGAAAGGTGTGCCTATTTCATCTTGTATTTTACTCTCAATTAAGCAAAAATATACTGTTTTATATTATTGTAAACAAAAAAGTGGTAAACACTGATTGAAATTAAAGGAACGTACCTCATTTTCTAATGAAATAATTTACATTTTCTTATAAAATAGTTTTACGTCAAATGAAGGATAGGTATAAATAATTTAATTCTACATTGGTTTTCATTATTATTTTTAAATGATAAATATAATTAAAATTTGCATTATAGTCATATTTACCAGGTCCCCCAGCCCATTTGCCTTTTTTGCCGGATTTTTTTTTGTATCCTAAGTCTGTCGTATACAGGAAAAAAATCCTTCCCGACTAGCAGCCTACCGACCCTGAGAGGCAATTAGAAAACCTATGGGGTTTCCGGAAGTTAGCGTTAGCATCAGGCTTTCTAATAAAAAATACACACCTTTACATTTTATACTGTTCTGCAAGGCCTCCTGTAGACAATGGGCACTTAGAAGTAAATAATGTTAATGTTGACAAAGTTTGAAGACTTTGCCCTCCTGGAATGTCTGAGAAAATCTATGGAGAGACGGCAAACAAACATCAATGACGATAGGGTTTTGGTAGCCGGCTATTAATTAAATATGATGCAATCATCTATCCCAAACTACAATAAATGTGTGATCATGTAATTATTTCTTGTACATTCTTCCTCAATTTAAATGTACTTTGCCGATACGAGAATCAGGGTATAAATGTTAATTCACACGTCAGCACAAGATGACGCTTTCAAAAACTTTGTCATGTACATAAAGCCATAAGGCATGAATTTGAAGTAGATATCATGAAATGCGGTTACCATAGAATTTTACCTAAATTTATGATTTTGCCGAGTTGTTGAAACAAGACTCAAGTTCACAGGTTGACCCTGACTTGCGGCAATAAAGTCCAACTGGCGGCACCGGACCCCGACTGGCGGCACTGGACCTGACCCGCGGGACCTTACCTGACCGGTAGAACCGGATCCGTCTAGCGGCAGAGAACGCCGACTGGCGGCACTGGTCCCCGACTGGAGCCAATGTAAATCTAATGGCGCCACAGGCCCACGACTAGCGGACCATGACCTAGAATAAATGCACTTGATCCCGACCAGCGGCTCTGGACTCGTACTGGCGGTACTTGATCCCGACTGGTGGCACTGAACCCCGATTGGCGGCACAGGAATCCGACTGGCGGTACTAGACCCCGACCTGCGGCATTTGACCGTGACTGGTGGTACTGGACCCCGATTGGCGGCACAGGATTCCGACTGGTGGCACTAAACCCCGAATGGCGGTATCTGACCTCGACTGGCGGCTGTCTGGCTCATAGACACCTAAGACTTCCAGACACTTCCCCCACTGAGTATGCGGCCCTCTTATATAATCATCTACTCTGGAGGCTCACCTACATTAATAAGACTAATAAAAAGACTTGAATGTCTTTGGTTACAAGTCCCAGTTTAATTCATAATCGCGCTGAATAATGTATAGGCTGGAAAAAGTGTCCCTGCCACAACAGCATAGCTTAAAGCGGCGCTTTACGTGACCCCTTTGAATTCCCCCATTTTCTCACAACACGATGACGCTGACTAGCGACTGCCCTACCTGCGTACACAAGCTAAAATACAGCTGACCGAGAAATGAAAATAAAACATGATTAAAATAAACGACAGGATCCATTTCGTGAGAACGAGCGGTATATCCTTTAAGATTGGGCTAGGTGCTATACGAAAACCGCACTATATTGTCATTTTTATTGCAACTTTGCTTCTCATCCACTATATTAAAAGGTTGCATTTCGTCCACATTCCGGAATGGACTACTTTACACGTTAAACTTTAGATTTGATTTGTTGTAATTTGGCCACAACCGGAATAGACCTGAGAGAGACAGGGGCCGACTGGTTGTCAAGCTATCCAACTGTTGTTGTTAAGGTGTCTGGCTTTATTGTAGTTTTGGAATTCGTCGCCTAGAAAACAGGGACGTTAATATTACTTTTATGGGGTTCTCTTTGGAAGAGTTATTTAAGTGTTAGCCAAGTCCTTATGGTAACTGAGACAGGGTGCTGGTAATTAAGGTCAAGGTTGTTAAGCCCTGTAGTTTTTTTCTTTTCATTTTGGAAAACACAGAAAGCATAACAAACTGGACAGAACTAGCCATCTTAAAACATCCTGTAGACAGCCATGGTTGCTCATAGTGTGATTGTTGGACAAAATACCAAAATTTTGTAAGAACATGTTGCTCTATTTTATAACAACCATAATGTAATGGCTGTTCACTGTGCTTTAAATTATTATTTAAAGACACAGGGTCAGTTATTTGGCAGGTTTGAACTTTACAGTTTGTTTAAGCTGCAGTTTGACCACATTTAGTTTATTGTCGCTCTTGTTATAACTTGTATAATTCAGAACTTAGATCATAGCACTAAGATGTTAATTCCCTGCATTATATTTAGAGAGATTAGAGTTTATCAGCCAAGCTTATTTGAGACTTGCTTAGTTCACAGTAAATTTCTATTTTCATCCACCTGTGGCATATAGCCATTTTCTAATAACAGTCTATAGAGCTGCATTAATGTTTTTGCATCGGCACTAACGTAATGAGTTTTCTTTGTTTGTTTCAATAAAACTTCATTGACATTTGTTGCATTTACATTTGTTGTCATTATTGGAGCCACAATTACTCTTTGACAAGAGTATTAGAGTTAAATTATCATTTATAAATATACAGCCCAGTACCATAATCAGTATTCTGCACTCAGGACACGTGTAATGTCCATAAGTAAAATCATATCGGCGTGTCCAATTGGTATAAAAGTGGTAAACTGGCCGAGTAATGCATGGTCTAAAATACCTGTTTGCCCTTCACTGCCGACTTTGTTTTCGCGAACATAATTTCCCACATGGCAGCACGTCATCCCCATCTTAATATTAATTAGGTCACATGGTCCTCGGGGAATCTCTCGTCACTTCCTGTGATCCAGTGCCGCCGTCAAGTGCTTTCACTCTTAATACATGCGATATGAACTCTAGCGCATGCTTTGTTACGACGTAAATAGACCGAACGTGTCAGAATGATACAGCATTCGAGTAGGGTCGTCGACAAAACAGCTTTCCAAAGACAAAGGGAAAGAGAGAAAGACGATGCAGTTTTATAGCCATTCTTTTTGCATGGTTGCCAGGTTCTCGAATCCAATAAGAGTAATGAATAATAAAATATCCCCTTAAGCTGGTTAGATCGTGACAGTTACCGATTCGCTGAATTCTTGTAAGTGATAGCTTACATTACAAGCGCTTGGCCGTTGGCTGTTCTTAAATGGCCCAGATTGCTGGTTTATAGTGCTGTCGGATGGTTACGTACCTATCGACAATGACATATAATGATACACTAGATATTGCGATGTATCTTGAACTTGCTTTACTCTTCCTCAATATCCACCTAGCAGAGTTTCAATTCGAACCATCTTTGATGGTTGATATGTAGGTTGAAGGCAGAAGTCATGTTGTTGTCCGGCTTCCGGACAAGGAAAAAGACACAGCTGCAGAAGATTAAGTCGGTTCCTCTTTCATTCAGTGGAAGTGGAACTTCTCTTGGTCATCTATCTTCAGTGTCCAATACACGAAAACAAATTCACACGGATCCCCTTTCAGGTATAGATGAACGGCGAAATTAGGGATTAGCCACGACCAGTGATAGTGATCATGGGAGCTACAAAACATGTTTCACATTTAATCAAATGCTCACTTAGTATCAATTCTATTAAAAATGAATATGAAAAATTGAAAAGGCTTTTACTTGAATTCCAAGATAGGGTCTATTTGCTCATTGAACTAGTATAAATGTTGAAGCAATGTTTCTCCTGGACATTTTTTCTTCCTTCACCAACACATCAATAACCAGCTTTTCATTGAATATGTACATGTATTTGCTTTGAGATTAAAAGGTGCACTAATCTTATTTTAGTAGAAAGGCTCCCTGATTTTATAGGCTAATGCCCTAAACACATGCAAGCAATCAATGGATATAGCAGAAAGTATATAAACTTTCATGGAAGACAACGGGTACCAATTTTCACCGATTATATTTTTTTTACCGAGAATTTTAAAACATATAACAACAATGAATTAAATTTGTTACTCAACTTTTCCTTATATGCAAGACAACAGCCACCGTCTTTCTGCTCTCGTTGCCTTTTCGGGCCATGTAGCCTTCCGGCAGATCTGGATCCAGAAGATTAAAACTCAACTATGGCTCTGTTTGTTGACAACAGCAATCTTCTTTAGCGATCGGAACCATATGTCCTTCTCTTGTTAGCTCATGCTGCATACCAAACACTTCGTTGGCAGAAATCAAGAAACTCATTTTTTGGACCGAGCTTAAACTTCTTTCGAAAATAAAAACATTTTATACAGTTGATAATCTGTAAATAATATTATTGGGAAATAACAACCTGCATTGAAACCTTCAGTAATGAAGAAGTTGAGGCTGACACATTTAACCCAACGTTCATACAATTATCTTCAGGTAGTAAAGGATCATATGGCTTATAAACGCAATTACAGGTTTATTTTTATTATAAATAATATAATATATTCAAACACCAACTAATACAGGTGCTCAGAACTGTTAATAATTAAGAATAAATGTACATATCTTTTTCCCCATTGTTTTGACTAGCCAACTCCTTTTCCAACCGGTCGCATTTACGACATCCCATACACCAAAGGACACCTTCCCGGTGTTGTTAGCGAAAAACTCAAAGGCAAACACCTGCCTTGATAGGTTCATTCTGACAAAAATTGATAACTATGTAATATCCTTTCTTGGGTGTATGGCAGAGAACTTCAATGGTTCCAATAGTGTATTGTAATACTGGAAATAGTATAAATACATACTGCTAAAATGTTAAACCTAACAAAATGTTTGGCTGTTTAAATGTTCATGAGGTATAGCTGATTTACCTACGCAGTTCCAGCATTGTAATTTACCAATAAAAAGTACCGACCAAAATTAGCTATAGTCATTAGACGTACAGATCAGAACTGAATGTAATTCCAAAATGCCTTTAGAAAAAGCAGATATGACTTTTAACTTAAGTACTCCGAACCACAACAACCCAACCCGAACAGTAGGAAGAGAAAAAGAACGAGGCACATCACATGGTGAAACCCACCATACACCACAAACGTGAAAATAGATATCGGAAAAAAATTCCTGCAATTCCTGGAAAAGTGATTTCCCCCGGACCACACGCTACATAAAATCCTGAATCAAAAAAGCGTGTAACTCAGCTACAGCTGCATGCCAAACATGTAACAGATATTATCAGCACACAACCAAAGACTTCTCAGACATGAAAGAAGGAAAGAAAAAAAAACAGGTCACCAGCATAAATTGCTACTGCAGAAATAAAAATGAATGTCCGATCAAGGAACGATGCCTAACACAAAGCGTTGTTTACAAAGCCACAGTCACCAGACAAGATAAGAATCACGTGGAAAAATATATTGGACTGGCCTAGAACACCTTCAAAACAAGATGTTATGGACACATCAGTAGTCTTAAGAACAAGAAAAACAAAAATAGTACCACATTAAGCAAATATGTATGGACCTTGAAAGAAGATAAAGTGGCATATGCCATCAAGTGGAAAGTCCTCAAGAAACGCAAGTACTCCACCACACCGAAGAAATGTAACTTATGTAACTCGGAAAAAATATTTTATTATATACAGACCAGAAGAAAGCACATTGAACAATAAATGCGAACTGACCTCCACATGGAAACACAAGGCCAAACACCTGCTTTGTAATGTTAAGTAATCGCACAAATCCCAACGGAACAAGCGCAACACAATAGCCACCTGGACCCCAACAAAAACCTCACCGAACCGAATACCCCAGACCAATCCTACCTATTTTGGCGAACTTCCGCCGCATATCTGACCAGTTCAGTTAGTACCTGAAAAGTGAGCCGGCTAGTCAGCTGTACTAAAGAAACAGTTCTGTAGTGTATGAGGTAAAACTAACTGTACATGATACATTATTAATGCTCCCCTGCATTGAGCACTTTCACTATGATGTATTGAATTTCTATGTGTATTACTTTGATTATACATATATATATATATATATATATATATATATATATATATATATACATGAGTGCTCGATACTGTGTGCAGAGCATATTAGGATGTACTGAAATAAAGGTCAGTTTCGTTACCATTGGTGTTCATCCGCCATGCATGGTGGCGAAAATCAGGAGAGCCGACTGTCGTGTTCCTGTACGGGGAGATGTAATCTCGTTCTGTGGTACGTAGGTTAGAATAGGTGATTGTTGTGGGGGCATTTCCAGAATTGTTCCCATCTTTGATTGAGGCTATTGTTCTTGATTGTTTTCTATCACTGTTTTTTTTCTCCAGGCGTTAATTGCATAGTCCACTTTTTCCTTTTATTCGTTTATGGTATTTTCATTAATCCCCATATAGTGGGTAATATTTTGCTTATTCTTCCAAGTTTCAAATATATTTCAGGAGGCATGGTTCATCTTTTTTTTGTAATTTTTAATTTTGAAAGATTATATGTTGTTTCTGTATCTGTCTTTGAATGCGCCTCCCGTGACACCAAATTAGTCTTTTAATTGTTTGTGGGTCAGAGTGGCTTTGTACACTATCGACTTCATGAGGCAGTTTTCATGACGGATGAAGCTTAGCTGTATTTGCGCAGAAAATAAGTTCGAACCTCAATAGGCTAAAAAAACTCCGTGGCATGAATATTATGGAAATAAATATTTAAGGCGTAGTATTTCGTCTTGACGAAGTGTAAGCACGATGTCAATGAGAAATTTACTATGAATGGTTGGACAACAATATAATGTATTTTGAGCAGCTTCAGAACTTCTCAAAATGCCGCCACAGCAATCCTCAATTCAAACCATTGGTCCACAGAAAACGTTGCACCGAACTGTACATGAATGTAACAGTACATACGATTGTTGGTCGCCATCGTAGACAGAAGCTAGAAAGAAATAGTATATATATATATATATATATATATATATATATATATATATATATATATATATATATAATATATAATATATGTATGCGTATAAGTTAATCGACCAATTTGAGTCCCCATTTAACAATTATGAACAGGCTATGGATTCAACAAATATATATCAATATACTCGGACTTATAACCAACGCAGTTCTTGCTCCCAGTTTGTTACGCTCTTTCTGCTCTGAAAAGAATTGATTTTTTTTGTGTGGTGTATTGAGTGTCCATGCACCTTTGATGTTTTAGTGACACACTCTAAACAGATTTTTACATGAGCCATTGAGTGTCCATGCACCTTCGATGTTCTAATGACAGACTTCAAATAGTTCGTTCACTATTGCTACCGTGAATGTGGCAAAAGTGGTTCATTCCTGACAAGACACTCAACTTTGGGCACTCAACCCTATTGCGCCTAGGCTTAATTGCATACTGATACTAATGGCATGCTTTTTCTATACTCCTGCAGGTCGTCGTAAACCTCAAGACATTTTGCCATTTACCGCAGTTTCTGGTATAAACCTATTACATATGTCACAAACAGTGAAATGCCCTAATCTTTATTTATATGTTTACTTTAATATATATATATATATATATATATATATATATATATAAATATATAAATATCACATTTGTAATCCATAAACATAAGTGTGCTTATAAAATTACTTTCCCTGTACATATACATATATATATATATATATATATATATATATATATATGAAGAAAAACAACAGTTATACCGCTCTGGCCTAGTCTGTAGGCCATAGAGCACTTTACATCGGAGTGTAACACTACCTTCTATATATATATATATATATATATATATATATATATATATATATATATATATATATATATATATCTTTACATAGGTACATATAGTTATGTATTTTCCATCATGAAATTGTTCACCAAGGATTATCATGATCATGTTATTAAAAATATACATAGGTTGATTATAGATGGGCTATAAGTTTATTACCGTTCCCGTGTTTGTGTATTTATTTGTGTGTTTGTTTCTTCTAACATGATTCAATCATGATATGAATCTGGTGAAATTTAATGGCAATTCGGGAAGAATCGATATGAGTTTGGTGTGGATCAATTACATAACCAGAATAAAGGAACGTAATTAAGGAATATTATCAATTGTACAGTCACATATGCACAAATGAAACTGAAAATATAGACCGAATAAGTGAATGCCTACAAAGGGCTTTTGTTGGTGGTCAAGAAGGCATAATATTTAATTCTTAAAAATTTGAGCAAGACAAATATATAGTTTAAATGTGTCACAAAAAGGATTTTGCCATTAAATCTAAATATTAATAGGTACATACCTTGAAACTATCATATGTAAGTGTCTCAGCCCGGCTTTTATAAATGAGGCAGTTACTGTAGGTGAATACTGATATCCAGATTAAACGCTTGCCTTAGGTTATTGACTACATGCACATTTTGTCTGTTTTTCATTTGTTCTGTTTTCTTCCAGTTGCCAAAATAAAAATAAAAAGGTTATCCCGCTATTCCCCAAGATAAATAAGCTTTCCGACTAAAATTTTAGACTAAAAAAATTACGAAAATTATAAGTAGAGACACAAAACACCAGTGCCGCCTGATATTGAATAAGACAGTAAGGGCTGTAGCAACCTGAGCTTCTGTTCCCTGTTCAAACACACGAGCAAATTAACAGAGAATGTACATGTGATAGGTTCTGCCACAGAGGTGAAGAAGGTTAAAAAATCCGTCATGCTTAATGTCCAAAATATCATAACCAAAACCCACAGGTCATCTCGAACTGTTACGTTAAACTGTACAATAAGTACTGGGTTAATATAGTCGTACCCATAGCCAATTGTCCTCGGCAGATTTGGTCGAATTACCATACAAACCACAGGATCAGATTTCTTCACTTAATTCAGTGAGCCATTTCAATTCAAGGTGTCCATACAGAGACGCAGCTAAACCATTGAAATAAGTCCTTATCCTGGCACTAAATCATCACTAAAAACAGAGCATGTGGCTGCTGTTTTACTTTGGACTCTTTCAGTATGTAATAGGATATTGAAAAACTGCCAGTGTCATGAGACTAACCTACGTAAACAGTGTATGGCAGAAATGATGATAAATAGTCGTGACAGAGACTGATGGAGTGAAGTTATGAAAAAGAAGTCAGTTGGCGCTGCACAGGTCAGAACTGTTGATAATAAATTAACTAGTGCGGAAATTGTGAATTACGGGGAATTTCAAAGACACATATATAGGCTTTCAGATATTTAGGATGAGCGTAATAATACTGTTGAATAGGAAATCGAAACATCAACATTGTTCTGGCTCGAAGGTAAGATGACTGTATAATCTTACGGATCGACAATTCTACAGTCTACCCATGTCCTTAGAGAAACGCACAATTTTTATGTATATTATAACAAATTTGTTTCATTGTAAGATATAACATGGCTATGTACCAGCTGATATGAATGCACCATGGTTAAGAGGATTATTGAACAATACATATGGAATTGGTCATCAGAATCCACCTGTTTTGTTGATACGGCACGCGCTTTCGACGGAAAAAAATACTCCTGAGTAGTTCCATTTACTTGTGAAACGCATTATTGCTACTGCTGTCATTGGAATACTGGGCATGTGGCTACTATAAGACGTAGGAATCTGTAAGACAATTATAATTCTTAAATGCAACATTTTGATATATCATGATTCCAAAAAAATATTAGTTTGCTATAATATATTAATAACACAGTTATTTCTTCGTTCACACACCACACTTTGAAAAATTATGACTATAATAATGCAGTAAATTTTCACCTTAAGAACGCAGGATAAATAACTCAGCATGAAAGTTGTGCGTTAGGCATCGGCTCAGTGTAGTCGTGTAAGTATCATGGCATAACTGTAGAGATTATAATTATCTTTCAGTAAATATATATATATATATATATATATATATATATATTTAATATATATATGTATGATAACGTTGATTGTTAATTTATATAACGTTGAGCATTATTACGTAGGACCTTATATATATATAATAAGGTTATTGAAATCCTGATTTATTCCTATATCATATTTTAACCAATAACGTTAAATTCGCCTTTGCGATATATCAGATTATGAATACGACATGTCTCATACTAGTTTGCCAAAGGCAGAATGGCAAACGTTTTCTCTCATTTAATGCCGTATATAAAATATAAAGGTTTGCAAGTTGATTGGAGGACACCAAAAGATAAAAGAGTAACTTACCTTTCAGATCAGCAGGCCTATAATGTTTTCATGTCAGTATAGCAAAATGTCCTTCCGTGTTTCGTGTTATGATCTGAGATGTCATTTCCCATCATGACAGTCCACAAAGACAACTCCTGGGCCCCAACAGGAGCAAGTATACATTAAAAAATGCATTCTAATGCATATTTTATCATACAAATTGATAATGTTAATGTCTGAAATCATATTTGGCTTCCAAATCAAGCTAAACTCCTGCATTGTTATGTTGTTCAAGGAAATTAGGGGGCTGTGTATGACAGTGTATCTCATGTCGAATGGCAGAGATGTTGCAACCTGATGAGCAGAAACACATGTACATCTTTTAGTCCCTCCACATCAACTACATAAGCCAACACTGCCATTTAATTTTTTCCCTACCAACCACCTGCTGTAAATAATGTATACCTCAATTTTTTTTTTACATGACATGCTCTGCTGTCCCGCATTAATCAGTCCTTTCCTATTTTTGACGCCACAAAATGGGCTGACCTGACTGGACCAGATATAGATCACTCTGACCTTCAGGTCAACAGTAGAATGACTAAAATTTCTAGGGATTACTTGTAATACCTCGTTTTATGTATCGAGTTATTTCACGAAAGGACTAATATTTTTTATTGGTATTTATGTTACTGCTGAATGACAAAACATTTTTTTCGGGCAAAAATCAGTTTTGTTTGCTGCTGTAACAATGATTGATGCATTTAAACATTTACTTATAAATCACATTTTTTTTCTGCTGTAAGAAGGATCAATGAACTTCAGTACGATTTAAAGTATCAACACTCATTTAGACACAATAAGCAAGAACTTGTGACATTTTTCATTCTTCAAACAAATTTTTGTCTAAATTTAAGTTCATTTTCATTAGCCATTTTTTACTCGATTAACAACTGACAGCGGTTCGGATGTCATCAACAAGTGACAAGTGATGGAAAAACTCTGGTCAACTCTTATACCCCCCACTCCCGCCCCAGCGGCACTCAACAATATTGACGTACAAACTATTATGAGCTCTTTTAACGGTAAAGCTCTTTTTCAAGTTGAACAAGAATAACTGTATCCGGTATTGTTTTAAATGTGACATAAATAGCATACACTATTTGTAAACACAACTCTTCAAGCTCTAAATGGTGGCTTTTGATGAGGTTATTGTTTGGATGTTCATGTCACCGCTAGCTTAAGTTTTATTATTATTGTAGGAGTAAAAGCAGTTTAAATCAGGGTTAAAAGCAGGTTAAATCATGGTCGTGGCCTGTGAGTTGCTTCTGCAAAGAAGACATGGACGATAGTGATTACACTGTGGGTTAAAAACATATAACGTTGAAACAATTAGGGCGTCAGGTAAGAAATTTGTATGAGGTATTTTGTTTATTTACCATAAACATTTAACGTTTACCTTAGTATTTAAAAAAACAATTACTTTTGTTACTTCATCATGAACCTTTTATATTTTATAATTTCGTTAAATAGTCTTTCTCATATAACAACAATAAGAATTAAGTATTGTTTTGATTTATCCATTTGACAGGTTTTCTATGGAGATTTGGTAGTTATTCCAGTGCTTTTCAATATTATATTTAGAAAAAAAGGTGGAAGAGATGTTATGGTTTTTTTCACATTATGTACATGACAAAGTAGATTTTGTTAATACTGAATGTAAATGAATAGTCCATAAGGGGATAATGCTATACAACAGGTCACCATTTCATGCGTAAAGAACATGTAGCCCTATATATCTCACTAAGGTGTTTACCATACCTGATAACAAGAAGCACAGGCCCATAACAACCTAGTGGTCCGCCTTCTTGTCACGAACACATATGGTGGCAGCGTCATTCGATGACCATCGGATATTGTTTCGGTATCCAGATAAAACCGTCTCGTGTATCTCTCCTTTATGACTCTCGTCTGCCATTAAGATATACGGTAAACAGCACACGAGCATATGCCAGAACCACTGCCATGTTGATCCATATAAAAAGAGGTAATACACTTTATAGAAAATTCATGATTATAAGATATAATGCAATGATGTAATAATATTCTTTCCTAAACTATGATAAATATCGTTATCTATAACAAATTTCAGATCCGAACGTGAAAATGAACAGGGGGGTTCTGGATTACTTCGGAGGCAGAAATTCAGTTGCTTGTATTCAAGTTTCACCCAGTCTTCCTGGATTACTGAATGTCCACATGGATTATATATTACCTCTTCCCGAGCTATTCGTGAATGTCACGGTCAGAAACTCCGGATGTCTGTTGATCTATGTGAACTGGTTGCTTTAAAGAGACGACGATGAAACAATGAATGATTACCAGTTGTGTCCATAAATAATATGAAGCTCACCAGGATAGCACACTCTGTAGGTTCCACTGTCTGGCAGCGGTTGCACACTTGGGGCTCTGTCAGGCATCTTAGCATTCATCCTCATCCTGGTTTGCCAGTCAAATTTTGTTCTTGAAACACTGAGCCTTTGTAATCATGGCACCCGGATATTTCGTGTTTTAACATTTCTCCTCGGGATTTCCTACTCTTTACATGTTTAAGTGATTTCACTTGCTCACTCGCATAAAAGTCACATAAATATCATATGTGAATAGTTTTTGTTTTCATGTCACACACACACACGTGCACAGATGGGTACAACGGCCACACAAGTGTTAATAGAATATTGTAGTGAAATTCTCTATTAGTAGTTATTTTGCGTATTCAATAATTTGTTCCCCTTAATGGTAGATGATTGCATTTGTGTGAAATTTGGGAGAACGATTGGGCTGTAAGTGGCCTGTGTTTCGCTTGAATTATGTGTTTGATCAACCTTCAACGACTTGAATAGGATACATTAAATTAAAGCAGGGCGACTTACAAACTAATCTCACAATTTCCTGGAATAAATGGACATATGGTCACTTAATGCATGTCTGCAGAGAGTAATCTGCAATAATTAACTTTAAGGCTTATATAGTGTTTATATGATATACTTTATTACAAAACCGGGTTAATGAAATGACTATGAAATGAAAAATCCAACATTTCTTTTTATGACCCTAATACCGGTACCTACATACATATTATTCGATGGATTTAATGTTCAAAATTCATGAAATAAAAATGAATTTCTTCCAGATTTGCAAAACAACGTATTTATGATACTGCTTGGCAACGTTCTAATAAACTAAATACAATGATCATGTTTGTATAATTTGTTTTGCACCATTTATTAAAAGCAAAACAATTTTAGAGACACTTTGTTTAGCTTTATTAAAATTTTAACCTTTTGGACTTATTGGATTTAAAATGTTGAAATTTAGGTTTACATTTCAATCTATCGGAGTAAACGTTCTGACCCTTTGCTAACACTTAGACGTATTGGAGTTACCATTTGGACATTCTGTTAACCGTTTGACCTATTGAGGTTAAAATGTTGAAAATTTGTAACATTTTGACCTACTGAAGTTAAAATGTTTACACTTACTTAACATTTAGAGTTTTTGGAGTTGACATTTTGTCATTCTGTTGACAGATTGACCCATTGGAATTAAAAGTTGGAATATTGTTAATAGTTGACCTATTGGAGCAAGGTTGTCCTAAAACTAGTCATACCATTTTTGACTGCTTGTTTTTACTTGCTTAGGTAAATTTGTTTTTATTTTCAAAAGCTTCACACTTAGGCACGCAAACTCTCTCTCAGAAAATCCGTATTTCATTTTTCGAATACAGGTGAGCAGTGTTTTTGTTTTGTTCTAGATGCTTCATATAGATTGGTCTATAGATTGGTCTTATGTTATATTCAACGTTATTCCCTTGAGATATTTATTTTACAGTGTATTTGTCATTATGTCGGAAAAGAAACCATCGCCATATTATTCCCTTGGGTTATCTATTTTTCAGTGAATATGGAACCTAGAATCCATTAAGTGCTGAGTGCTCGTTTTTCTTGTCGTCCACATTTTTATGCACAGCACATAGTTTTATCAATACGTAATGGTCTTTGAAGCACATTACAGCTGTTGTTTCTAATCAATTTGAGCGATCGATATTCACCTCGAGTTATGCATGCAGGCAATATTGCAGCTAAAAGTGCTAGCAGGTTTTGCATATTATGTAATAAACTTACAGGGTAGGGACATATAGGCCTAAAAACATTAGTAAATCGTTTGTAAATAGGAAAATATCAAACTTTTAAACATTATCTAAAATTGTATCAGGTAAATTTACTACTAATGTAAAAGTTTGCATATCACATGTATTATCTAACACAATAGAGTAGAAAAACGCTCGGCTCTCTCCGCTGCCCGGAGGGATTTGATTCCCAACTTGGCCTTTACGGGTGCCCAATCCAAAGTTGGCGGTTTTCTTCCAGTCCCCTGGTTTCCTCATTCCCTACAGCCTGCAGCACTCGACCATCTGACTCATTGAAAGAGTGTTGTTATTATAATTATTAATACAATCCATATGAAACTGAAAAAGGTTTACATTAAAAATCGTATTAAATGATTGGCAAAATCATGTAAACATATGGTGGTTTCGTGAATGACGCATATAGCCTTTTAAACTGTTATTTGAATAAATTCGGTAATAAAGATCGAAAATACATAAAACCCGGAAAGACAAAGAATGAGATACAGTTTTTGAAGATATTATGTTATTCAAATTTAAAATTGTATTCTTACATGAGAGTTTTGTAGAATAACCTTATAAAACTGATATCGGAATTATTCATTGTTTAATACACGGTGTTTCAAAGCTACGGTTGACAAGAACTAGGGAGCAGGTGTTATTGAACAAAATACCATCATTTAATCCCTTTGACTAGCTTGATGACCTATGTTTTAAGTTTTCCTTGAGCAGTTGCAAACTTGAATTTACTCACAAAGCTGTACATTTATATTCTTCCTCATCAATATATGCCTTTTATTAACTGATGAGGCTAACTGGGGTGCTTGACTATAGATTCATTTCCGTAACCTAACCTAGTAGTAGCCTTTGTTATGAGACAGTGGTTTCCTCTACGGAAGCGCTAAAGTAACTGTTACAACTTGTTTCTTCTTCAATTGGGCACGCATTTAAAATCGGTCCTGTATTATTTGCAAGATTATTGTAGCAATAGGGAGTAAAAACCACTACCGCTTCGTGTTACCTTATAGTACTGTGACCTTCATTCCAAAAACTACATTAATCCACTGTCCAAATAAACTTTCACTTTGCCATCAACGTTTTACTTGCACACATTATATGTTCAAGAACACGTATCTTGGTTTAAGAATGATAATATTTGTTGTAGATTTGTTTCGCTGAAATAAACAATATACACCAATATCGAAGAAGATGGTCCTTTTAACGTCTGAAACTCTTTAAATATTCATTTGTTATGTAATAGACCATTCTTATAACTACCCTGTCACTAAGATGCGTTGCTGACATAATTATGTTTTCGTTAAGTGAAAGGTGACTTTAAATTAACTTAACCGAGGGGTGTGCATAAAACCATAAATATGTCGTCTGGATAAAATATATTTCCGCAATATATGTGTTTTTTGTTTGATAGATGACACTGTGACCAGGGATCTTATGTCTATCAGCTAAATGCAAGATATCCTGATTACTGCACCTTGTTTCTTGACGTTAATAAGCACAGGCTTGACCAGGTTTTGTTTAGAAAACTAAAGCAGAAGTGAGAAAACAAAATAGGATAATTTAAGGGCTTTATGTTACATGATATTTAAGTTGGCCAGCCAGAATGAAAAAAAAACTCTTCGGAAATAGTATTTTCTCACGACAGTATTTCCGACAATTACACAAGTTTTTAGCGACATTTATGAGAAGAAACAGAAATAATAATTCATAGTTAGGTTGAAAGACAAACAGAAGAGATTTTTCGTCGCATACTCTAAAATCGACCAGTCTAATCGACCGTTATGCTCTCATCAGCTAGATATGACCTCTGAAAAGGCGAAGAACTGGCCATCACATGCGCTAAGCACAAGAATATTCTAAAAGTTCAAAAGTAGTTTATACGTGTCTCGATGGAGAAAATGTTGCACAGAAGAAACGAATATTCCACTGTCGGGGATATAATTTGAAAGTACTTCATATGGCGATCAGGCTCGACATACACCGGAAAAAAATATTGATTTAGCCCCCTGGCGAAAATTGCGTTTCCTCAGATAATTGAATGTTATTTATTTATTCTGTTAACATAAGTTTCTATGCAAAAAAATATTTTGTTCTTGACCCAGGAGAACAACCATAACACACAATTACCTTTGGCTAGGCATTATCAAGTAATCATTCATTTGTCTACACGCAAGGCTCTTCAGTGTAAATGTTTTTTTATTGTGCGCTCTATACACTGTGTATTGTGTGACACACGGCTAAGTCGCTGACTGACTTTTACTGGGCAAACGAATGAATGATGCGTTTTAGCGATTGAACACGCCACATTTGCCGGCATTAACAGTGTTGACAGTTTATGCTTAAACAAAGGAGTCCTCTCAACTGAATTCCCCAGAGAAAATCCCCAGTCATTTCATGACGATTGGTGAAACAAGTTGCATTGTTAAAATGACAATGGATTTCCTATTGCCGTAGTTAGGATAAAAACAAATGCACTACCTGCAAGGGTCAGTGTAAAACCTGCTGACTTTGATTGAAAAAGCAACTTCGCCTTCAGAATGAAGATTCTGGAACTGTTGTGTGTGACCATGGCAATACAAATGTCGAGTTCAATGGAAGGTGAATTTCATACAAAACTCACACAATTAATAGTCTTTTTCTAATATAGCTGTTTGTCCGATTCAATTAGATATTATATTTTTTTATTTATCCGGAAAAGTGTGACTGCTTTATGAAACCACATTCGCCTAATTATTAATGTCAAAGCATATTCGCAGACAATTCATTACTTCGGCTTCTGTAAAAATTCGAACATTTGCAAACTATGTGTCATATAAATCATATAAATTCGGATGTGTCCGGAATGCTTAGGCAAGAATGTGGGGAAAGCCCTGAGTTTGGAGCCTTTAAAAGGGACATGATATATATTAACTTTTGGAATGGATATGATAAATTCATTTTTTTTCTTAATATCGTATTATGTGATTTGAAATCGTGTTGATTGATCATCTTATTTTTGTTAAACATAAGTCTGTTGTTTGCGCAGTGTTCCCAACACTGAGTGGTTTGTTTGAGACACCCGACACTTTGATTCTCTAGGTCCTATACCCTGATTTTTTTCTAATCGGACGATTGTACGTCTAAGGTCAGGCAACCAGGAGAGAAGCCTCGAGTCATATGTAAACATATGTATGATCTAAGTCATGATTACCTTTCAATGTATACATAAATAAAATTATGTAAATGGCAACTGACCCTGGTACGGCTGTTATGAGACGCGGTCTCCGCCATTTGGTCATTTAACGGCTATTGCTGTATGTGATTCAAAAGGTCAAGTAATTCGGCGTCTATAAAACGCCTTACAGCATATGATAGTCATGTATTGTGGAGGAGCAAGATTGGAATGATAGACCTGACATTTCAAATGCATTCAAATACATACGAGGTAAATGCAATGCATGACCTCGTTTTATCACACCTCTTTAAATAAGCCAGGACTCTAGCGAAGTTACAACGTATGCAAGTTGGTAGAATAACATATTTTTTTCCCTAAATTGAACGTTTCTAATTAATGAATTATTTCAAAATCAAATAAGTTGATTTCTGTAACTTGTCCTTAGTAAATAATGATTATATATTTGTTTACGCCATTATATATATTATCTAATAATATTAACCTATTAAGGAGTGGGCAAAGGGGAACATGTGGGCAAGGTCGAACCATTTCGGTTACCATTTAAGCATTTTAAGAAATATTTAAAGATTGAATCAGAAGCCATATATCCAAGGCATATGGTTTAAAACGGTCCTTACGGTGTCATTTCTGGTCAAATTATCACGACCTGTTGTGCTAGGAACCATTGCGTCGAGAGACACCGATAAAACGTGTTCCAAAGAAGAGAGTCACAAATCGTGTCCTTGGTGATCTTGGTTCATAAACGAGGGTTGGCTGAGCGCATATTATTTCGGCCTCCATTGTTACAATACCAATAAGTCGTTATTCCTACTTATTAACTCTACCTTTGCTATACAGTAGTTTACAAGTCAGGTACCGCTGCAAGGGACTTACCAGATACACAACTCGACTTTCTGAACATTCTCCCCGCTGTTGGTATTAATGTGTCCGGCACAGTCGTAGCCTGGGAATTTGTTGCGAAAAAGACAGAGAAGACAGTATTAAGCCTGTGGGATAACCTTGGACAAGACAGATACCGTCTGTATAACATCACTGTCACCTCAGTGGGCCGCCAGGTAGGTATCCTCTGTTTTATTTACATGAAAAAGAACATTGACTGCATTATCCTGGAATGTTTTTAAATCTCTAAACTGTATAAAAAGCAAAAGAGATACCTGAAGTATTGTCGATTTAGTGTAATATCATAAGGATTTGTTTAAATATCATAGGTTATGTAACACAATGAACGTTGTTCTAGATTAGATGGCCATTATAACGTAAAGCGTACGTAATATTAATAGTATATGTATATATTATATATGTTATATTGATCTTATACCTGTCTATGACTTTTTTACAGGGTCTGGATCTGATTGATTACAAATCATTTAACGTGTTTTGATTAAATAAATTTTTCTCGTGGTAAATGATGTTCTTGTCATGTTCCTATGCCAGATTACACGTTAATTGGTGACATTGCAAATCTATTTTTTTCTGAAGTCCTTTAACATGTTGTATCTTCAGATCCAATCATTACAGTGACGGGGAGAGACCCCTGGTTTCCTCAGGGGAGTACATTCGTCCAGGTACCTTCTCGTCCTCCTGGAATACTCAGTGTCCAGCTTGACTACCTATTCCCTCTGCCCGACCTCTTTGTGAATGTGTCTGTAAGAGGTATCGGATGTGAAAACGTCTATGTTTACTGGCCAATCTCTCCTGAGGAAGACGGAAGAGACGTCCTTTATCGGCGTTGTCGCTTTGTGAATCGTTTGGTTGAAGAGCACACACCCTGCGGCTTTACCTGTAACTCGGATCTTGTAAAAACTGAGCGAATGAACTCCACAATCAGCATTCGTATTGTACAGCCTAATGGAGCGGCAGTGAGGCTTTATTCTGTTGACGTGGAAAATATTTTAGCTTCGGAGGGATAATTTTTTTTTCTTGAACGGATACTCTGAAACAATGTAAACGCCAGAAAGCTGATTTTGCACTCTCTGCAAACTGTATGTGATTAGAAGTGAATAACGGACGACATGCATGATAATTATGTACACATATTTATACATATTATATTCTTATATATATTGTATATTTCAATTGTGCGGAATATTCATAATGCTTGCATTTTTAAGCGCTTGAAATGAACTGAACTACAACAATGAAATCCTATGCTTCACTAAGAGGTGTGCCTATTAAATGTTGTACTTTACTGTCAATAAAGCGTATAAATTTACAGTTTTGTGTTGTTGAAAACAACAGACCGTGGTAAATAACGGTTGAAATTAAAGCAACGTAAATCATTGCTAATTTATCTCAATTTATAAATCAAATAAAAATTTGGTATAAATAAGTTAATTTGAAATCGCTTTTATCATTATTTAAATAATAAATAAATAAAACGGTTTCTACACCTCACACATTTTTTGCCAGGGTTTTTATCTTGATTCTGCAGTCTACACGGCAGAAGGTATGCCGACTAGCAGCCTACCGACCCTGACAGATAATTAGAAAAATTAAGGGGTTTCTGATATATAGCATTAGCATAATGTTTTCAAATAAAACACACATCTTTACATTTCATATTTTCTGCAACGCCTCCTGTTGACCATGAGCGCATAGAAATAAACATGTTTCTAGTCTGTTGACAAAGTTTGAACACTTTGCCTTTAGGAATGTCTGTGAAAATCTATGGAGAAACGGCAAACAAACATACACGACGATAGGGCTTAGGTCGCCGGCTTTTGATTTAATTTAATTTAATATGATGCAATTAATTATCCCAAACAACAACAGCTGTGTGTTCATGTGACAATTTCTTCCACATGCTTCAGGGACCTTAATAATAATTCACGCGTTAGCACAAGATGTCGCTTTGAATTATTTTGCCATTGCATATAAAGCCACAAGGCATAAATTTGAAGTAGAGATCAAGAAATACGGTAACCATATGGACTGTCCTTAAAACATGACTTGACCTAGGTGTTGAAACAAAAATAAAGTTCAAAAGTACATTACAGGGCGCTTGATCCTGACTGGTTGCACTTAACCCCGACTGGCGGCACGAGACCCCTCTAGCCGTACTTGACCTGACTGGGGGCATTTAACCCCAACTGGCGGCACAGGGTGCCAGCTGGCGCTACCGGACCCTAACTGGCGGCACCAGACCCAGAAGACTGTATCTGATCCCTGCACTCAGGACAAATGAAATGTATATGAGAAAAAAAAATCATATCTGCGAGTCCGGTTGGAATAAAAGTGGTATACCAGCCGGATAATGCGTTATCTAAAATACTTGTTTGTTGTACAAGTCCGACTTTTGTTTTCACAGACATAAGTTTGCCACATGGCAGAACTTCACAGGTCACGCCTAGGTCATCCCCGTCTTAAAGCTAAGAGTCACGTAGTCCTTGGGTAAAAACCTTATCACTCTCCGTGTTCCAGTGCCGCCGGCATTTGCTTTCCCGTTTCATAAATGCGACATGAGCTCAAGCTTTGTTACGACGTTAATAAACCGACGTGTCAGAATGTCACAGCCTTCAAGGACGGTCCTCACCAAAACATGTATTCCAGAGAAAACGGGAATCAGAGAAAGATGATGCAGTTCAGGGAAAATTTTTTGCGTTGACATCTATGTTGTTAACAGAGTGGAATTGACATTGCTGACACGACATGCTGACGTAAATAGCAACTCGGATTTCACCAAACTTCTAAACTCTTAAGTTTGTAATTGGTGTGTATGATGTGTGTTTTCCACACACAAGGGAAACCTGTGGAGAGATGTTATATATTCTGGAATGACAATATATTAAGTCCATAATACCAGAAACAGTTAAATTCTGATCAGTATTTAATATTCTTATAACCATGATGCCTTGAAACCAAGTTAAAAAGTTTATTACAAGCTACGTGATCCTGACTGGCGGCACAGGGCGCCGAATAGCGCTACTTGATCCTAACTGGCGGTACCGGACCCAGAATAACTGTACCTGATCCCTGCACTCAGGATACGTGAAATGTCTATGATAAAAATCATATATGCGAGTCCCCTTGGAATAATACATCTATTTATATATATATATAGTGGTATATCCACGTTAGTCGGTAGAAGAAGCGTAGATAATGATAAAGAGTGACGCCTTTTAGATAGGCAAACTTGTTTATAAACACACGAAATGACAATATATAGAGTCCATAATGCCAGAAACGGTGAATTTACGTTCTAACTGGATATATAGTATCCTATAACCATGAAACCTTGTGTGGGTGTGTTACTGAGCATTATGCTTCGGGAATACAGCGAAGGTCGACGTCACCCACATTATGACGAAGGGTCGCTCGGTCCTAAATGCGGCCCTCCCTGCATGATACAGCCAGCCATTGCTAATAGTAGTCCCTACCCAAGTCGACTGTCGAATGCCAGAATTGGTCCGTGTAAACAATGATGATGAAAAGTATTACAGAAAAATAGACGGGGATGCAACTGGAAAATTCTTTAAAGAATGGGAAGAAATCATGTTAATTTCTATTCAAAACACATTTCTTAAAACACAAAACCAAACATATGCTACACGCTCCAAACAATCCATAAGGAAGACAATCAAGGCAGACCTATTACTTCCTGTAAACGAACTCTCATTATTTGTGGAAACAAATCTAAAACCTATATTTCAAAAATTCTTATAGCTATATCCGCGATACTATAAACTTTCTTAACAAACTTAACATGATCAACAATATTCCAGAAGACAGTATTTGCTAACTATGGATGCCAATAGTTTATACAGCAATATACCTCACATTGATGGCCTCAAGGCATACAAGAAACTCCTTATTTATAATAATAAACATAATGATATAACACCGATATCAGGACTGATGTGCCTGAATTAATCCTTTCACCCAATTATTTTGAATTCGAAGAAAATTTGTATCTCCAAATAATTGGCACAGCTATTGGTACGCGTATGGCACCACATTATGTTAATAGCTTCATGATTACCTTGGAGTTAGATTTCTTGGTAAATCCATCTCTTAAAACACTAATTGATATAAGGTACATTGACGACATAGTTCTAATTTGGCACCACGGCGAAAATTTCACAATATGCTTACTAGTCACCACCGTAATTTATATGTAAAATTTAATTATTATACCAGTACTATCAACCTTCTAGACACAACCATTAAACCTACCGACGGAAATATCCAGACTTCACTTTGCCGTAAGCCTACTGATCATCACAACTATTCACATTCAGCAAGCTACTATCGACCCTTTGTCGGCAAATCTATCATTTATAGTCAAGCTGTAAGATATAACAGGATATGCTCGGAACAAACTGACAGGGTTCAACAACTCTTCAAACTAAAGAAGGTATTCATCAACAAGGGAAACAAACGACATAACATAGATAAACATATAACCAAAGCCACCAACATTCCACGTGAAAATTTATGAAAGAAAACTCCGATAAAGATAACTTAACCGAACATCGAATTATAACTTACCACTTACATCACAAAGCATTTAAAGAGAGTTGCACAGGAGTTTCAACCCCTAACTGCGGTGCCTGTTCTTTCTACCACCTACTTTTTTCTAAAGTTCATGAATTTGTTTAGCAATTTTTATGAAATGATTGTTTTCACAGACTGATGTATATATATAACCGACTATTTTTGTATTCTAGTGTTTTCTCTCTCCTTCTCTCTCTATATATAAATATACAGCGAGAGAGGTATATATTTAAAGATATATAGGTATATATATAAGAAGTATATATCTAAATATATACTGTATATATATATATATATATATATATATATATATATATATATATATATATATATATATACTGTTAACAATAAATCAGCACTTGGACAGTCTCAATGATATGTACTGTTTAGTATATCTGTTAAATTAATTAGGTCAAATTGGCAGTCTATTATGTCACGCAATACCGAGAGTAGCCTAAGGATAATATGAGATACTGAGAGAATCACAGAAAGTTATATATATATATACATATATATATATATATATATATATATATATATATATATATATTTCTACGGACACTGGTAAAAAATATCTTGTAAACCTCCATACTGACTACCTTATGTTATTTTGGTTTTATTAGTATCATATCATAACTTTCAGTTTTCATTAAATTTCTCCGTACCGCCGAATCTTTACCCTGTGCTTATAGTGGATTTTTTTTAACATTTGACATTTTGTTAACATTTTGACCTATTAGAGTTAACATTTTTTTTCACTTTGTTAACAGTTTGACCTATTGCAATTTATATGTTGAAAAATGTTTAATATTTGACCTATTTAAGCAAGGAAACTATTCTCAAACTAGCCAAACCATTTGTGATTTCTTGCTGTACTTGCTTGGGGTAATATTTTCATTTACAAAATAGTAACTGTTAGACACACAAACTCCCTACAGAATATCAATATTCCTTTTTCAGTTTTTTTTTCTCTCTCTCTCTGTTGTAGTTGCTTCATATAGACTGTTATTATGTTGCAACAGAAACCCTTGCCATGTTATTCCCTTTGGTCATTTATTTTAAAGTGAATTTGTCATTATGTCGCAAAAGAAACCATTGTCATATTATTCCCTAGGGTTACCTATTTTACAGTGAATGAATTTAATGTTGTATGCTCGCTTGTCACATATTTATGCACGGCCACTTAGTTTTATCAATAACATAATGGGGTTTGAAGCACAGACTGGAGATAATATTATCCCTGCTGACTCTTATCAACATGGGTGATCGATATTCATCTCAGGTTAAGCATGCAGGCTACATTGCAACTGAAAGTTCTAGCAGGTTGTCCATAATATGTAATATATTAACAGGGTATAGAAATATAGGCCTTACACATTAATAAATCGGTTACAATAACGAAATAATATTAAACTTTTTATCAGTCACATTACCTAACATAGACTCGGATCTATTTAAATATTAACGTATAAGTTTGAATATCACATTCAGTATCTAACACACTCGGCTGTCTCAGCTCCCAACCCGATTTTGATTTCCGACTTGCCTTCGAGAGTTGCCCACCCAATGTTGATGGTTCTTCCAGTCTCCTGGATTCATTCACCCCTACAGACTGCATTCACCCCTCCGGAAAGCACGTCAGCATCCGAGTTATGGAGGGAGTTTTGGTCATTATAACTAGTTATACAATCCATGTGAAACAAAACAAAAATATGTATTTCAAGAATCATCTCCATTTATTTGCAAAAGCATGTAAATTTTAGGTGAATGTCAATCGTGAATGACGCATATAACATTTTAAACACGTACTGAATGAAGTCAATTAAAAGATTGGAATCTTAAACAATAGTAGACAGAAGAAGAAAGAGATACTTTTGTTGGAGATATCATGTTATTCATATTTATTATTAACCTTACCTGAGACTTTCTGTGGAATAACCTGATACTAATCTCGGGATCATTCATGGTCCAACATACGGTGTTTCGGAGCTACAATTACCAAGTTTTTTAAGCATGCGTGAGTTAAAAAATGCCACGATTTAATGCCCTTTGACTAGCTTGATGATATATATTTAAAGTTTTCTTTATGCAGTTGTAAACTTGACTTTACTCACAAAGATATACAGTTATATTCACCCTCCTCTGCATATCCCTTTTACTAAATAATAATACAAAATCGGGTACTTGACTATAGATTCCTCTCCGTAACCTTACCCAGTCGTAGCCTATGTTATGAGACAGTGGTGTCCTCTACAGAAGAGATACAATAACTGCAACAAATAGTTTCTGAACCCGCTTCCTTCACTTGAGCCAGCAGTTACTATCGGCCATGTATTATGTACAGGATTATTGCAGCAATACTTAGTAGAAACCAATTTCGCCTCATTGTAACTATTACTGTGACAATATTCTTCCAGAAATACATTGATCCACTGTCCACATAAAGCATAATGTCCTTTTCCTGCCACAACACTTTACTTGCATACATTATATGTTCCACAACACATAGAAGAATATTAAAAAATAGCTGACGCTAAAGCATTACATTACATTACTAATATATGATACTTCCCAGATTTGAGCTGCCTGTTGAATGTTATATGTTGAATATTGGTTTACGAAAAATAATATTTGCCGGGAATTTGTTTATTCTACAGGTAATTCATACATTGACGATGGTCTTATTAAGGAATGAAATTTGTGAAGCATTTGTTCATTTCTTATATATCTATCTTGTCACGAAAACGGGTTGCTGAAATAATTATATTTTCATTAGGCGAAAGAAGACCTATTAATTAACTATACCCAAGTAGGGTTTGCATGAAAACATACGTTTGACGTCGGAATAAAAAATATTTCCCCAATAGATTTGGTTTTTGTTTGATTGGTGATACGGTGACTAGAGATCTCTTTTATCTGGATACAAGTTATCCTGATCACTGCACCCTCTCTCTTGGCGTTAATCAGCATAAGCCTGGCCAGCCTTAATTACCGCTTTAATACCAGTAATTGGCAGCTCTGGGTTCATCAGATTGGTTAAATACATACCTGATATCTGGATTTCAATGCAGTTTGAGTTATATTTCATGATAAAAGTAATGCAGAAGTAAGAAAACAAACGTGTTTATAAAAGGGCTTTATGTTAAATGACATTTTAGTTAACAAGGCAGAATGGAAGAACTCTCCCGAAACTTCCTTCCCATGACAGTATTCGGCCAATTACTCAAGCTTCCGAGCAACATTTCTATAAAGAAACAGAAATATCAATACATCGTTAAAGCCTGACAGACGAACAGGAGAGGTTTACAGTCACATGTATCATAATATTAACAAATCTAACACCTCGATGATATTATCAGTCAGGTACAACTTCTGAAGAGGCAAGAAACTGGCCAACATACGTGCTAAACACAAGAACATTCTGAACAAACGTTCAAGTGTAGTTTATATACGTGGCGCGATGGGAAAATTGGGAGATAAGAAAGGAATATCCACTGTCGGGGAAATACTTTGCAAGCACTTGATGAGCCGATCAGGTACACCATACACAGGAATAAAAAATAATGATCTAGGTCCGAGGTGAAAAATTGATTTACCGAGATAATTGAATATTATTTAGAAACATTATGTGAACATAATTTCCTTTGCAGACAATAAAAATGCTTTGCTCTTGGCCCAGGAGAATAAATATAACACGCAGCTACTTTTCGTCAGGCATTATTTAGTAATTATAAATTTGTCTACACGCATGGCTCTTCAATGTAAATTATTTTTATGATGCGCTCTATACACCTTTATTGTATGACAAACGACTGAGTCGCTGAATGGCTTTCACTGGGCAAAGGAATAAATGATGTGTTTTAGCAATTGTACAAAACAAATTTGCCGGCAAGAACGTTGTTGACAGTTCACCATTTATCTTAGGAATCCTGTAAGCTAAATTCTCCTGAGAAAATCCCAAGTCATTTCATGGCATTTAGTAAAACCAGTTGCATCAGTCCATTTAAATGTCAATGGATTTCTCATTGCCCAAGTAAGGATAAAAAAACTATATGCACCACCTGCCAGTGTCAGTGTAAAACCTGCTGGCCTGGATTTTACAACCAGCCTCGCCTTGAAAATGACGGGTCTAGGGCCGTTGATTGTTACCATGGAAATACAAATAACGTGCTCCATGGAAGGTGAAATTTATAAAAACTCCCGCATTATATAATGTTTTTATATTGTAGTGTTTTGTCTAAATCGAAATTAAAATATTCGCTTGCTTTATTTCCCCGAAAATGTGTGATATTTATGAAAAATCTAAGGCCAAAATGTCATAAAAGTTTGTTCTGAGTTTGGAGAGTTTACAAGCGACATTACATTATTAAATTTGTAATGGTTATAAAGAATTCATATCTTATATATTTGTTTAATTATCGTATTATATTGTTAGAAATCTTGTCATTGATCGATCATTTGATTTCAGTTAAAGTTATTTCAATTGACTGTGCAGTGTTCGAGACACCCTGCACTTTGATTTTCTTGGACATACACCCTGAATTGTTCTCCCCTTGGTCGCTTGAACCCCAAGATGCAAGCACCCGGGAGAGATTTCTTGATTCATATATATATATATATATATATATATATATATATATATATATATATATATGTATATATATATATTACTGACTTTTTTCACAAGTGTACGTTTCCAATTAACGAATGATTCCCAAATCAATCAGATTGATTCCTGTATCTTCTCCTTAGTAACACCATGTAATTTATAGTTATTTACTCCGTTTTTATACATTATCTTATATTATTAAACTTGTGAAAGAAGTGTCCGGTGGACAAGATCGAACAAATTCGGTACGTTATCCAAAAGTACATAAAAATATATATTGAATCATATATTCAATGCATTTTGTTTAATTTGTCATTTCTAGCGCGTTAGTAACCATTGCGTTTACAGACCGATAAAACGTGTTCAAAAGAAACAGTCACAAGCGTGTCCTTCATGTTCTTGGTTCATAAACAAGGGTGAGCTCAAAATACATTTCTCGAATCTCACGATAACAATGAGTCGTATTTCCTACTAAATAAATCTTCCTTTGTTATATAGTAATTTACAAGTCAGGTACCGCTGCCAGGGACCTGCCAGAGACACAAGGCACCTATCTGAATATCCTCCCCGCTGTTGGTATTAATTTGTCCGGCACAGTGGTAGGCTTGGAATTTGTTGCAAAAAAAGACAGAGAAGACTGTGTTATACCTGTGAAATAACCTTGGACAAGACAGATACCGTCTGTATAACAAAACATATATCACAGTCACATCAGTGGGCCGCCAGGTAGGTATTCTCTGTTTTAAAAGAAGAAAGAATAGTTGCCGATTATCCTGGAATGTTCTTAAATCTTTATAATGTACATAAAGCAAATGACACACCTGAAGTATCGTCTGACAACAAAACATATATCACAGTCGCATCTGTGGGCCGTAAGGTAGGTATCCTCTATTCTATTTGAATGAAGAAAGAATATAAACCAGTATGCCGTGTATAAAGAAAACCAAAAAAGAAAACTAAAATTATTGTTTCTATAATGTTATATCAACCAATTCATATAATCTTTTTGTAAACAAAACAAATGACTTGTAACAAGCTTTTAATCCTAAGGATTTCATTTTATTTTAACAAGTGACCTAATGTAGAATTATCTGTTAGATTAATTGGTCATTCAAACGTAAACCCCACGTAACTGTAAACATCTAATAATTATCTGATATTTATTCTTGTATAAAAATATAAAATATAAAAAAAATCATATAAAATAATTTGTTATTTATTATGTTAAATGTTGCAAATGTAAAATAATACAAAATATCAGTTAAATATACTATCAGATACAATATGTTTTGAAAGTGTGAGGATTATACATAACCATTGCAGCACTATAACCCCGGTTCGTTGATATATGTTTCAAGGTGTTCACGATACCGAAAATGAGAGATACGAAGCCGTGTCGGCCATGTTAATGATGCCGGTATCATTCCACGGACAACTGGAGACTGCTGTGTGCTTAAGGCTGAACCTTGTCATGGACAGCTTGTCTATGACTCTGGCCTCAATTTAGGGTATACCGTGACAAACAACAGGCTAGAGCGTAACCAATGACATATTGGTTTACATCAAACGAGGTTGATTATTAAATAGTTTATTATCAACTATTTGCTATTTTATTTAATTTTATATCATGAATCGTTAAAGTTTTTTTATTGATTTTTTTTTAATGGCAAATGGTCTGATAATGCCAGTTTATACGTTAATTAAAGCCATTGCAAATCTATTTTATCTGAAATTCTTTTACATTATTTTTCTTCAGATCCAATCATTGAAATGACGGGGAGAGATCCCAGATTTCCTGAAGGTAACATGTCTCGTACATTTGTCCAGGTACCTTCTCATTCTCCTGGAATACTCCGTGTTCATCTTGACTAACTTTTCCCTCTGTCCGACCTCACTGTGAATGTGTCTGTAAGAGACACTGGTTGTGAGCACATCTATGATTGGCCAATATCTGAAGAGTAGTCCTTTACTGGCTCTATCGCTTAGAGAACCGTTTGGATGGACAGCACACATGCTGTAGATTCACCTGTTACTCGGACCTTGATAAGTCTAAGCGATTGAAGTATACGATCAACATTCGTATCTTACAGCCTCCTGGAGAGGCAGTGAGGTTTCATTCTCTTGGCATAGTAAATATTTAAGCTTCGGAGTGATCACCAGTTTTTCTTGAACGGAGCCTTGAAACGATGTAAAACTGGTAAAAGCTGATATGCACTGCAGGCACACGTAATTATTAAGTGAACAATTTACGACAAATATGCATATATTTATTGGTGTATATTAAGATATATGTTGTATGTTTCACATAAGTGCAGATTTTTCAATACTGAAGGGATTTATAAGCGCTGGGAATGATTTTAACTACAGGAATGAGATCTGATGCTTAACTGAAAGGTGTGCCTATTTCATCTTGTATTTTACTCTCAATTAAGCAAAAATATACTGTTTTATATTATTGTAAACAAAAAAGTGGTAAACACTGATTGAAATTAAAGGAACGTACCTCATTTTCCTATGAAATAGTTTATGTCAAATTTTATGTCAAATGAAGGATAGGTATAAATAATTTAATTCTACATTGCTTTTTATTATTATTTTTGAATGATAAATATAATTGAAATTTGCATTATAGTCATATTTACCAGGTCCCCCAGCCCATTTGCCAATTTTTTTTTGCCGGATTTTTTTTTATCCTAAGTCTGTCGTATACAGGAAAAAGATCCTTCCCGACTAGCAGCCTACCGACCCTGAGAGGCAATTAGAAAAACTATGGGGTTTCCGAGAGTTAGCGTTAGCATCACGCTTTCTAATAAAAGAAAACGCACACCTTTACATTTTATACTGTTCTGCAAGACAATGGGCACTTAGAAGTAAATAATGTTAATGTTGACAAAGTTTGAAGACTTTGCCCTCCTGGAATGTCTGAGAAAATCTATGGAGAGACGGCAAACAAACATCAATGACGATAGGGTTTTGGTAACCGCCTATTAATTAAATATGATGCAATCATATATCCCAAACTACAATAAATGTGTGATCATGTAATTATTTCTTGTACATTCTTCCTCAAATTAAATGTACTTCGCCGATACGAGAATCAGGGTATTAATGTTAATTCACACGTCAGCACAAGATGACGCTTTCATAAACTTTGTCATGTACATAAAGCCATAAGGCATGAATTGAAGTAGATATCATGAAATACGGTTACCATATGAATTAGCCTAAATTTATGATTTTGCCGAGTTGTTGAAACAAGACTCAAGTTCACAGGTTGACCCTGACTTGCGGCAATAAAGTCCAACTGGCGGCACCGGACCCCGACCGGCGACACTGGACCTGACTTGCGGCACCTTACCTGACCGGAAGAACCGGATCTGGCTAGCGGCAGAGAACGCCGACTGGCGGCACTGGTCCCCGACTGGAGCCAATGTAAATCTAATGGCGCCACAGGACCACGACTAGCGGAACGTGACCTAGAATAAATGCACTTGATCCCGACCAGCGGCTCTGGACCCGTACTGGCGGTACTTGACCCCGACTGGTGACACTGGACCCCGATTGGCGGCACCGGAATCCGACTGGCGGTACTAGACCCCGACCTGCGGCATTTAACCGTGACTGTTGGTACTGGACCCCGATTGGCGGCACAGGATCCCGACTGGTGGCACTAAACCCCGAATGGCGGTATCTGACCTCGACTGGCGGCTGTCTGGTTCATGGACACCTAAGACTTCCAGACACTTCCCCCACTGAGTATGCGGCCCTCTTATATAATCATCTACTCTGGAGGCTCATCTACATTAATAAGACTACTAAAAGACGAATGTCTTTGGTTACAAGTCTCAGTTTAATTCATAATCGCGCTGAATAATATATAGGCTGGAAACAGTGTCCCTGCCATAATAGCATAGCTTAAAGCGGCGCATTACGTGACCCCTGTGAATTCCCCCAATTTCTCACAACACGACTGGCCAGCGACTGGCCTACCTGCATACACAAACTAAAATACAGCTGACCAAGAAATGAAAATAAAACATGATTAAAATAAACGACAGAATCCATTTCGTGAGAACGAGCGGTATATCCTTTAAGATTTGGCTAGGTGCCATACGAAAACCGCACTATATTGTAATTTTTATTGCAACTTTGCTTCTCATCCAGTATAATAAAGGGTTACATTTCGTCCACATTCCGAAATGGACTACTTTACACGTTAAACTTTAGATTTGATTTGTTGTAATTTGGCCACAACCGGAATAGACCTGGGAGAGAAAGGGGCCGACTGGTTGCCAAGCTATCCAACTGTTGTTGTTAATGTGTCTGGCTTTATTGTAGTTTTGGAATTCGTCGCCCAGAAAACAGGGACTTTAATATTACTTTTATGGGACTCTCTTTGGAAGAGTTATTTAAGTGTTAGCCAGGTCCTTATGGTAACTGAGACAGGGTGCTGGTAATTAAGGTCAAGGTTGTTAAGCCCTGTAGTTTTTTTTTTTTTTAATTTTGGAAAACACAGAAAGCATAACAAACTGGACAGAACTAGCCATCTTAAAACATCCTGTAGACAGCCATGCCTGCTCATAGTGTGATTGTTGGACAAAATACCAAAATTTAGTAAGAACATGTTGCTCTATTTTATAACAACCATAATGTAATGGCTGTTCACTGTGCTTTAAATTATTATTTAAAGACACAGGGTCAGTTATTTGGCAGGTTTGAACTTGACAGTTTGTAAGATGTTAATTCCCTGCATTATATTTAGAGAGATTAGAGTTTATCAGCCAAGCTTATTTGAGACTTGCTTAGTTCACAGTAAATTTCTATTTTCATCCACCTGTGGCATATAGCCATTTTCTAATAACAGTCCATAGAGCTGCATTAATGTTTTTGCATCGGCACTAACGTTATGAGTTTTCTTTGTTTGTTTCAATAAAACTTCATTGACATTTGTTGCATTTACATTTGTTGTCATTATTGGAGCCACAATTACTCTTTGACAAGAGTATTAGAGTTAAATTATCATTTATAAATATACAGCCCAGTACCATAATCAGTATTCTGCACTCAGGACACGTGTAATGTCCATAAGTAAAATCATATCTGCTTGTCCAATAGGTATAAAAGTGGTAAACTGGGCTAGTAATGCATGGTCTAAAATACATGTTTGCCCTTCACTGCCGACTTTGTTTTCGCAAACATAATTTTCCACATGGCAGCACGTCATCCCCATCTTAATATTAATTAGGTCACATTGTCCTCGGGGAATCTCTCGTCACTTCCTGTGATCCAGTGCCGCCGCCAAGTGCTTTCTCTCTTAATACATGCGATATGAACTCAAACGCATGCTTTGTTACGACGTAAATAGAACAAAAGTTGCAGAATGATACAGCCTTCGAGTAGGGTCGTCGACAAAACAGCTTTCCAAAGACAAAGGGAAAGAGAGAAGGATGATGTTTTATAGCCATTCTATTTGCATGGTTGCCAGGTTCTCGAATCCACTCCTTAAGAGTAATGAATAATAAAATATCCCCATAAGCTGGTTAGATCGTGAGAGTTACCGATTCGCTGATTTCTTGTAAGTGATATCTTACATTACATGCGCTTGGCCGTTGGCTGTTCTAAAATGGCCCAGATTGCTGGTTTATAGTGCTGTCGGACGGTTACGTACCTATCGGACAAGGAAAAAGACAAAGCTGCAGAAGATTAAGTCGGTTCCTCTTTCATTCAGTAGAAGTGAAACTTCTCTTGGTCATCTATCTTCAGTGTCCAATACACGAAAACAAATTCACACGCATCCCCTTTCAGGTATAGATGTACGGCGAAATTAGGGATTAGCCATGACCAGTGATAGTGATCATGGGAGCTACAAAACATGTTTCATATTTAATCAAATGCTCACTTAGTATCAATTCTTTTAAAAACGAATATGAAAAATTGAAAAGGCTTTTGCTTGAATTCCTAGATAGGGTTTATTTGCTCATTGAACTAGAATAAATGTTGAAGCAATGTTTTTTCCGGACATTTTTCTTCTTTCACCAACACATCAATTACTAGCTTTTCATTGAAAATGTACATGTATTTGCTTTGAGATTAAAAGTTGCACTAATCTTATTATAGCAGAAAGGCTCCCTGATTTTATAGGCTAATGCCCTAAACACATGCAAGCAATCAATGGATATACCAGAAAATATATAAACTTTCATGGAAGACAACGGGTACCAATTTTCACCGAATATGTATTTTTTACCGAGAATTTTAAAACATATAACAACAATAAATTAAATTTGTTACTCAACTCTACCTTATATGCAAGATAACAGCCACCGTTTTTCTGCACTCGTTGCCTTTTCGGGCCATGTAGCCTTCCGGCAGATCTGGATCCAGAAGATTAAAACTCAACTATGGCTCTGTTTGTAGACAACAGCAATCTTCTTTAGTGATCGGAACCATATGTCCTTCACTGGTTCGCTCATGCTGCATACCAAACACTTCGTTGGCAGAAACCAAGAAACTCATTTTTTTTGGACCGAGCTTAAACTTCTTTCGAAAATAAAAACATTTTGTTCAGTTGATAATCTGTAAATAATATTATTGGGAAATAACAACCTGCATTTAAACCTTCAGTAATGAAGAAGTTGAGGCTGACACATTTAACCCAACGTTCATACAATTATCTTCAAGTAGTTAAGGATCATATGGCTTATAAACGCAATTACAGGGTTTTATTACAAATAATATAATATATTCAAACACCAAGTAATACAGGTGCTCAGAACTGTTAATAATTAAGAATAAATGTACATATCTTTTTCCCCATTGTTTTGACTAGCCAACTTCTTTTCCAACTGGTCGCATTTACGACATCCCATACACAAAAGGACACCTTCCCGGTGTTGTTAGCGAAAAACTCAAAGGCAAACACCTGCCTTGATAGGTTCATTCTGACAAAAATTGGTAAATATGTAATATCCATTCTTGGGTGTATGACAGAGAACTTCAATGGTTCTATTTGTGTATTGTAATACTGGAAATAGTATAAATACATACTGCTAAAATGTTAAACCTAACAAAATGATTAGCTGTTTAAATGTTCATGGGGTATAGCTGATTTACCTACGCAGTTCTTACAATGTAATTTACCAATAAAAAGTACCGACCAAAATTAGCCATAGTCATTAGACGTACAAATCAGAACTGAATGTAATACCAAAATGCCTTTAGAAAAAGCAGATATGACCAATAAACTAAAGTACTCCGAACCACAACAACCCAACCCGAACAGTAGGAAGAGATAAAGAACGAGGCACATCACATGGTTAAACCCACCATACACCGCAAACGTGAAAATAGATATCGGAAAAAAAGTTCCTGCAACTCCTCGAAAAGTGATTTCCCCCGGACCACACGCTACATAAAATCCTGAATCGAAAGAGCGTGTAACTCAGCTACAGCTGCATGCCAAACATGTAACAGATAATATCAGCGCACAACCAAAGACTTCTCAGACATGAAAGAAGGAAAGAAAAAAAAAACAGAAGTCACCAGCCTAAATTGCTACTGCAGAAATAAAAATGAATGTCCGATCAAGGAACAATGCCTAACACAAAGCGTTGTTTACAAAGCCACAGTCACCAGACAAGATAATAATCACGTGGAAACATATATTGGACTGGCCGAAAACACCTTCAAAACAAGATGTTAGGGACACATCAGTAGTTTAAAGAACAAGAAAAACAAAAACAGTACCACATTAGCAAATATGTATGGACCTTGAAAGAAGATAAAGTGGCATATGCCATCAAGAGGAAAATCCTCACGAAACGCAAGGCCTACTCCACCACAACGAAGAAATGTAACTTATGCAACTCGGAAAAATATTTTATTATATGCAGACCAGAAGAAAGCACACTGACCAATAGATGCGAACTGACCTCTACATGGAAACACAAGGCCAAACACCTGCTTTGTAATGTTAAGTAATCGCACAAATCCCCAGGGAACAAGCGCAACCCAATAGCCACCTGGGCCCCATCAAAAACCTCACCAAACAGAATAACCCCAGACCAATCCTACCTATTTTGGCGAACTTCCGCCGCATATCTGACCAGTTCATTTAGTACCTGAAAAGTGAGCCGGCTAGTCAGCTCTACTCAAGAAACAGTTCTGTAGTATATGAGGTAAAACTAACTGTATATAATACATTATTGATGCTCCCCTGCATGGAGCACTTTCACTATGATGTATTGAATTTCTATGTGTATTACTTTGATTATATATATATATATATATATATATATATATATATATATATATATGTGAGTGCTCGAAACTGTGTGCAGAGCATATTAGGATGTACTGAAATAAAGGTCAGATTCGTTACCATTGATGTTCATCCTCCATGCATGGTGGCGACCATCAGGAGAGCCGACTGTCGTGTTCCTGTACGGGGAGGTGTAATCTCGTTCTGTGGTACGTAGGTTAGAATAGATGATTGTTGTGGGGGCATTTCCAGAATTGTTCCCATCTTCGATTGAGGCTATTGTTCTTGATTGTTTTCTATCACTGTTTTTTTCTCCAGGCGTTAATTGCATAGTCCGCTTTTTCTTTTATTCGTTTATGGTATTTTCATTAATCCCCATGTAGTGGGTAATATTTCGCTTATTCTTCCATGTTTCAAATATATTTCAGGAGGCATGGTTCATCTTTTTTTGTAATTTTTAATTTTGAAAGATTATATGTTGTTTCTGTATCTGTCTTTTGCAATTTTTAATTTTGAAAGAGTATATGTTGTTTCTATATATATCTTTGAATGCGCCTCCCGTGACACCAAATTAGTCTTCTAATTGATTGTGGGTCAGAGTGGCTTTGTACACTATCGACTTCATGAGGCAGTTTCCGTGACGGATGTAGCTTAGTTGTATTTGCGCAGAAAATAAGTTCGAACCCCAATAGGCAAAAAAAAAAAACCGTGGCATGAATATTATAGAAATAAATATTTAAGGCGTAGTAGTTCGTCTTGACGAATTGTAAGCACGATATCAAAGAGAAATTTACTATGAATGGTTGGAAAACAATATAATGTATTTTGAGCAGCTTCAGGACTTCTCAAAATGCCGCAACAGCAATCCTCAATTCAAACCATTGGTCCACAGAAACGTTACACCGAACTGTACATGAATGTAACAGTACATTCGCCTGTTGGTCGCCATCGTAGACAGAGGCTAGAAAGAAATAGTATATATATATATATATTTATATATATATATGTGTGTGTGTGTATGCTTATAAGTTAATCGACCAATTTGAGTCCCCATTTATCAATTATGAACAGGTTATGGATTCAACAAATATATATCAATATACTCGGACTCATAACCAACGCAATTCTTGCTCCCAGTTTGTCAGGCTATGGATTCAACAAATATATATCAATATACTCGGACTCATAACCAACGCAATTCTTGCTCCCAGTTTGTTACGCTCTTTCTGCTCTGAATAATTGATTTTTTTTGCGTGGTGTATTGAGTGTCCATGCGCCTTTGATGTTTTATTGACAGACTTTAAATAGATTTTTACATGAGCCATTGAGTGTCCATGCACCTTCGATGTTTTAATGACAGACTTCAAAGAGTTCGATGTTTGCTACCGTAAATGTGGCAAAAGTGGTTCATTCCTGATAAGACACTCAACTTTGGGCACTCAACCCTAATGCGCCCAGGCTTAATTGCATACTGATACTAATGGCGTGCTTTTTCTATACTCCTGCAGGTCGTCGTAAACCTCAAGAAATTTTGCCATTTACCGCAGTTTCTGGTATAAACCTATTTAATATGTCACAAACAGTGAAACGCCCTAATCTCTATTTTTATATTACTTTAATATATATATATATATATATAAATATACAAATACCACATTTGTAATCCATAAACATAAGTGTGCATATATAATTACTTTCCCTGTACATATACATATACATACATATATATATATATATATATCTTTACATAGGTACATATAGTTATGTATTTTCACCAAGGATTATCATGATCATGTTATTAAAAATATACATAGGTAGATCATAGATATATAAAAATAAAAAGGTTATCCCGCTATTCCCCAAGATAAATAAGCTTTCCGACTAAAGCTTTTAGACTAAAAAAATTACTAAAATTATAAGTAGAGACACACAACTCCAGTGCCGCCTGATGTTGAATAAGACAGTAAGGGCTGTAGCCACCTGAGCTTCTGTTCCCTGTTCAAACACACGAGCAAATTAACAGAGAATGTACATGTGATAGGTTCTGCCACAGAGGTGAAGAAGGTTCTAAAATCCGTCATGCTTAATGTCCAAAATATAATAACCAAAACCCACAGGTCATCTCGAACTGTTACGTTAAACTGTACAATAATTACTGGGTTAATATAGTCGTACCCATAGCCCATTGTCCTCGGCAGATTTGGTCGTATTACCATACAAACCACAGGATCAGATTTCTTCACTTAATTCAGTGAGCCATTTCAATTCAAAGTGTCCATACAGAGACGCAGCTAAACCATTGAAATAAGTCCTTATCCTGGCACTGAATTATCACTAAAAAACAGAGCATGTGGCTGCTGTTAGACGTTGGACTCGTGCAGTATGTCATAGGATATTGAAAAACTGCCAGTGTCATTAGACTAACCTACGTAAACAGCGTATGGCAGAAATGATGATTAATAGTCGTGACAGAGACTTATGGAGTGAAGTTATGAAAAAGAAGTCAGTTGGCGCTGCACAGGTCAGAACTGTTGATAATAAATTAATTAGTGCGGAAATTGTGAATTACGGGGAATCTTAAAGACACTAATATATAGGCTTTCAGATATTTAGGATGAACGTAATAATACTGTTGAATGGGAAATCGAAACATCAACATTGTTGTGGCTCGAAGGTAAGATGGCTGTATAATCTTACGGATCGACAATTCAACAGTCTACCCATGTCCTTAGAGGAACGCACCATTTTTATGTATATTATAACAAATTTGTTTCATTGTAAGATATAACATGGCCATGTACCAGCTTATATGAATGCACCATGGTTAAGAGGATTATTGAACAATACATATGGAATTGCTCATCAGTATCCACCCGGTTTGTTGATACGGCACGCGCTTTCGACGGAAAAAATACTCCTGAGTAGTTCCATTTACTTGCGAAACGCATTATTGCTACTGCTGTCATTGGAATACTGGGCATGTGGCTACTATAAGACGTAAGAATCTGTAGGACAATTATAATTCTTAAATGCGACATTTTGATATATCATGATTCCAAAAAAATATTAGTTTGCTATAATATATTAATAACACAGTTATTTCTTCGATCACATACGACACTTTGACAAATCATGACTATAATAATGGAGTAAATTTTCACCCTTAAGAATGCAGGATAAATAACTCAGCATGAAAGTTGTGCGTTAGGAATCGGTTCAGTGTAGTCGTGTAAGTATCATGGCATAACTGTAGAGATTCATTATCTTTCAGTAAATACATATATATATATATACATATATATATATATATATTATTTAATATATATATGTATATATCATATCATTTCCTTTATTAATTTATGTAACGTTGATAATTAATTTATGTAACGTTGAGCATTATTACTTAGGACCTTATATATATATATTATAAGGTTATTGAAATCCTGATTCCTATATCATATTTTTAACCAATAACGTTAAATTCGCCTTTGCGATATATCAGATTATGAATACGACATGTCTCATACTAGTTTGCCAAAAGCAGAATGGCAAACGTTTTCTCTCATTTAATGCCGTATATAAAATATAAAGGTTTGCAAGTTGATTGGAGGACACCAAAAGATAAAAGAGTAACTTAACTTTCAGATCAGTAGGCCTATAATGCTTTCATGTCAGTAGAGCAAATTGTCCTTCCGTGTTTCGTGTTATGATCTGAGTTGTCATTTCCCATCATGACAGTCCACAAAGACAACTCCTGGGCCACAACAGGGGCAAGCATACATTAAAAAATGCATTCTAGTGCATATTTTATCATACAAATTGATCATGTTAATGTCTGGCATCATATTTGGCTTCCAGATCAAGCTAAACTCCTGCATTGTTATGTTGTTCAAGGAAATTAGGGGGCTGTGTATCTCATGTCAAATGGCAGAGATGTTGCAACCTGATGAGCAGTTTCGCAGAAACACATGTACATCTTTTAGTCCCTCCACATCAACTACATAAGCCAACACTGCCATTTAATTTTTATTTGTTAATTTTTCCCTACCAGCTACCTGCTGTAAATAATGTATACCTCATTTTTTTACATGCTCTGCTGTCCCGCATTAATCAGTCCTTTCCTATTTTTGACGCCACAAAATGGGCTGACCTGACTGGACCAGATATAGATCACTCTGACCTTCAAGTCAACAGTAGAATGATTAAAATTTCTAGGCATTACTTGTAATGCCTCGTTTTATGTCTCAGTTATTTCATGAAATGACTAATATTTTTTATTGGTATTTATGTTACTGCTGAATGACAAAACAATTTTTTTTCGGGCGAAAATCAGTTTTGTTTGCTGCTGTAACAATGATTGATGCACTTAAACATTTACTTACAAATGAATTAATTTTTTTTTCTGCTGTAAGAAGGATCAATGAACTTCAGTTCGATTTAAAGCATCAACACTCATTTAGACACAATAAGCAAGAACTTGTGACATTTTTCATTCTTCAAACAAATGTTTGTCTGAATTTAAGTTCATTTTCATTAGCCATTTTTTACTCGATTAACAACTGACAGCGGTTCGGATGTCATCAACAAGTGACAAGTGATGGAAAAACTCTGGTCAACTCTTGTACCCCCACTCCCGCCCCAGCGGCACTCAACAATATTGACGTACAAACTATTATGAGCTCTTTTAACGGTAAAGCTCTTTTTCACTAGTTTAAGTTTTTTGATTATTGTAGGAGTAAAAGCAGTTTGGTTAAATCCTGGTCGTGGCCTGTGAGTTTGTTGCAAAGAAGACATGGACGATAGTGATTACACTGTGGGTTAAAAACATACATTACGTTGAAACACGTAGGGCGTCAGGTAAGAAATTTGTATGAGGTGTTTTGTTTACTTACCATTAACAGTTAACGTTTACCTTAGTATTAAAAAAAAACAATTACTTTTGTTACTTCATCATGAACCTTGTATATTTTATAATTTCGTTAAATAGTCTTTCTCAGATAACAACAATAAGAATTGAGTATTGTTTTGATTTATCCATTTGACAGGTTTTCTATGGAGATTATGTAGTTATTCCTGTGCATTTCAATATTATAGTTAGAAAAAAGGTGGAAGAGATGTTATTGTTTATTTCACATTATGTACATGACAAAGTGGATTTTGTTAATACTGAATGTAAATGAATAGGCCATAAGGGAATAATGCTATACAACAGGTTCCCATTTCATGCGTAAAGAACATGTAGCCCTATATATCTCACTAAGGTGTTTACCATACCTGATAACAAGAAGCACAGGCCCATAACAACCTAGTGGTCCGCCTTCATGTCACGAACACATATGGTGGCGGCGTCATTCAGGCATCTTAGCATTCATCCTCATCCTGGTTTGCCAGTCAAATTTTGTTCTTTAAACACTGAGCTTTTGTAATCAAGGCACCCGGATATTTCGTGTATTAACATTTCTCCTCGGGATTTACTACTCTTTACATGTTTAAGTGATTTCTTTTGCTCACTCGCATAAAAGTCACATAAATATCAGTTGTGAATAGTTTTTTATTTCTTGTCACACACACACACACACGTGCACAGATGGGTACAACGGCCACACGTGTTAATAGAATATTGTAGTGAAATTCACTATTAGTAGTTATTTTGCGTATTCAATAATTTGTTCCCCTTAATGGTAAATGATTGCATTTGTGTGAAATTTGTGAGAACGATTGGGCTGTAAGTGGCCTGTGTTTCGCTTGAATTATGTGTTTGATCAACCTACAACGACTTGAATAGGATAAATTAATTTAAAGCAGGGCGACTTACAAACAAATCTCAAAATTTCCTCGAATAAATGGAGATATGGTCACGTAATGCATGTCTGCATATAGTAATCTGCAATAATTAACTTTAAGGCTTATATAGTGTTTATATGATATACTTTATTACAAGACTAGGTTAATGAAATGACTATGAAATGGAAAATCCAACATTTCTTTTTATGACCCTAATACCGGTACCTACATACATATTATTCGATGGATTTAATGTTCAAAATTCATGAAATAAAATGAATTTCTTCCAGATTTGCAAAACAACGTATTTATGATATTGCTTGGCAACGTTCAAATAAACTAAATACAATGATCATGTTTGTATGAGGTGTTTTGCACCATTTATTAAAAGCAAAACAATTTTTGAGACACTTTGTATAGCTTTATTAAAATTTTAACCTTTTGGAATTGCTTAGACCTATTGGATTTCAAATGTTGAAATTTTGGATTACATTTCAATCTATCGGAGTAAGCATTCTGACCCTTCGCTAACACTTAGACCTATTGGAGTTACCATTTGGACATTCTGTTAACCGTTTGACCTATTGAGGTTAAAATGTTGAAAATTTGTAACATTTTGACCTACTGAAGTTAAAATGTTTACACTTACTTAACATTTAGAGTTTTTGGAGTTCACATTTTGTCATTCTGTTGACAGATTGACCCATTGGAATTTAAATGTTGAAATATTGTTAATAGTTCACCTATTGGAGCAAGGTTGTCCTAAAACTAGTCATACCATTTTTGTCTGCTTGCTTTTACTTGCTGAGGTAAATTTGTTTTTATTTTCAAAAGCTTTACACTTAGGCACGCAAACTCTCTCTCAGAAAATCCATATTTCATTTTTCGAATACAGGTGAGCAGTGTTTTTGTTTTGTTCTAGTTTCTTCATATAGATTGTTCTTATATTGCAACGTTATTCCCTTGAGATATTTATTTTACAGTGTATTTGTCATTATGTCGGAAAAGAAACCGTCGCCATATTATTCCCTTGGGTTATCTATTTTACAGTGAATATGGGACCTAGAATCCATTTAGTGCTGAGTGCTCGTTTTTCTTGTCGTCCACATTTTTATGCACAGCACACAGTTTTATCAATACGTAATGGTCTTTGAAGCACAGGCGAGAGATAACATTACAGCTGTTGTTTCTAATCAATTTGAGCGATCGATATTCACCTCGAGTTATGCATGCAGGCAATATTGCAGCTGAAAGTGCTAGCAGGTTTTGCATATCATGTAATAAACTTACAGGGTAGGGACATATAGGCCTAAAACATAAGTAAATCGTTTGTAAATAGGAAAATATCACACTTTTAAACATTATCTAATATTGTATCAGGTAAATATACCACTAACGTAAAAGTTTGCATATCACATGTATTATCTAACACAATAGAGTAGAAAAACGCTCGGCTCTCTCCGCTGCCCGGCCGGGTTCGATTCCCAACTTGGCCTTTACGGGTGCCCAATCCAAAGTTGGCGGTTTTCTTCCAGTCCCTTGGTTTCCTCTTTCCCTACAGCCTGCAGCACTCGACCATCTGACTCATTGAAAGTGTTGTTATTATAATTATCTAAACAATCCATATGAAATTAAAAAAAAAGGTTTACATTAAAAATCGTATTAAATGATTGGCGAAATCATGTAAACATATGGTGGTTTCGTGAATGACGCATATAGCCTTTTGAACTGTTATTTGAATGAATTCGGTTATAAAGATAAAAAATACATAAAACCCGGAAAGACGAAGAATTAGATACAGTTTTTGAAGATATTATGTTATTCAAATCTAAAATTGTATTCTTACATGAGAGTTTTGGTAGAATAACCTTATAAAATTGATATCGGAATTATTCATTGTTTAATAAACGGTGTTTCAAAGCTACGGTTGACAAGAATTAGAGAGCAGGTGTTATTTAACAAAATACCATCATTTAATTCCCTTTGACTAGCTTGATGACCTATGTTTTAAGTTTTCATTGTGCAGTTGCAAACTTGAATTTACTCACAAAGCTGTACATTTATATTCTCCCTCATCAATATATGCCTTCTATTAACTGATGAGGCTAACTGGGGTGCTTGACTATAGATTCCTTTCCGTAACCTAACCTTGTAGTAGCCTTTGTTATGAGACAGTGGTTTCCTCTACGGAAGCGCTAAAGTAACTGTTACAACTAGTTTCTTCTTCACTTGGGCACGCATTTAAAATCGGCCCTGTATTATTTGCAAAATTATTGTAGCAATAGGGAGTAAAAACCACTTCCCCTTCGTGTTACCTTATAGTACTGTGACCTTCATTCCAAAAACTATATTAATCCACTGTCCAAATAAACTTTTACTTTCCCACCAACGTTTTACTTGCACAAATTATATGTTCCAGATAACGTATGTTGGTTTAAGAATGATAATATTTATTGTAGATTTGTTTCGCTGAAATAAACAATATACACCAATATCGAAGAAGATGGTCCTTTTAACGTCTGAAACTCTTTAAAGATTCATTTGTTATGTAATAGATCATTTTTATAACTACCCTGTCACTAAGATGCGTTGCTGACATAATCATGTTTTCATTAAGTGAAAGGTGACTTTAAATTAACTTAACCGAGGGGTGTGCATGAAACCATAAATATGCCGTCTGGATAAAATATATTTCCGCAATATATGTGTTTTTTGTTTGATAGGTGACACTGTGACCAGGGATCTTATGTCTATCAGCTAAATAAAAGATATCCTGATTACTGCACCTTGCTTCTTGACTTTAATATGCACAAGCTTGACCAGGTTTTATTTAGAAAACTAAAGCAGAAGAGAGAAAACAAAATAGGATTATTGAAGGGCTTTATGTTACATGATATTTAAGTTAGCCAGCCAGAATGAAAAAAAAACTCTTCGGAAATAGTATTTTCTCACGACAGTATTTCGGACAATAACACAAGTTTTTAGCGACATTTATGAGAAGAAACAGAAATAATAATTCATCTGACTAGCTTGAAAGACAAACAGAAGAGATTTATTGTCACATACTCTAAAATCGACCAGTCTAATCGATCTTTTACTCTCATCAGTTAGATATATCCTCTAAAGAGGCGAAGAACTGGCCATCACACGCGCTAAGCACAAGAATATTCTTAACGTTCAAAAGTAGTTTATACGTGTCTAGATTGAGAAAATTTTGCACAGAAGAAACGAATATTCCACTGTCGGGGAAATAATTTGAAGGTACTTCATAAAGCGATCAGGCTAGACATACACCCAAAAAAATATCGATTTAGCCCCGGTGGCGAAAATTGCGTTTCCTCAGATAATTGAATGTTATTTATTTATTTTGTTAACATAAGTTTCTTTGCAAAAAAAATATTTTGTTCTTCACCAAGGAGAACAACCATAACACAACACACAATTACCTTTGGCTAGGCATTATCAAGTAATCATTCCTTTGTCTACACGCAAGGCTCTTCAGTGTAAATGTTTTTTTATTGTGGGCTCTATACACGTTGTATTGTGTGACACACGGCTGAGTCGCTGACTGACTTTTACTGGGCAAACGAATGAATGATGCATTTAAGCGATTGAACACGCCACATTTGCCGGCATTAACAGTGTTGACAGTTTATGTTTAAACAAAGGAGTCCTCTCAACTGAATTCCCCTGAGAAAATCCCAAGTCATTTCATGACGATTGGTGAAACCAGTTGCATTGTTAAAATGACAATGGATTTCCTATTGCCGTAGTTAGGATAAAAACAAATGCACTACCTGCCAGGGTCAGCGTAAAACCTGCTGGCTTTGATTTAAAAAGCAACTTCGCCTTCAGAATGAAGATTCTGGAACTGTTGAGTGTGAACATGGCAATACAAATGTCGATTTCAATGGAAGGTGAATTTCATATAAAACACACAATTAATAGTGTTTTACTAAAATAGCTGTTTGTCCGATTCAATTAGATATTATATTCGTTTTATTTATCCGGAAAAGTGTGACTGCTTTATGGAACCACATTCGCCTAATTATTAATGTCAAAGCATATTCGCAGACAATTCATTAGTTCGGCTTTCGTAAAAATTCGAACATTTGCAAACTATGTGTCATATAAATCATATAAATTCGGATGTGTCCGGAATGCTTAGTCAAGAATGTGGGGAAAGCCCTGAGTTTGGAGCCTTTAAAAGGGACATGATATGTATTAAATTTGGAATGGATATGATAAATTCATTTTTTTTAATATCGTATTATGTGATTTAAAATCGTGTTGATTGATCATCTTATTTTTGTTAAACATAAGTCTGTTGTTTGCGCAGTGTTCCCAACACTGAGTGGTTTGTTTGAGACATCCGACATTTTGATTCTCTAGGTCCTATACCCTGATGTTTTTCTAATCGGACGATTGTGCGTCAAAGGTCAGGCAATCAGGAGGGAAGCCTCGAATCATATGTAAACATATGTATGATCTAAGTAATGATTGCCTTTCGATGTATACACAAGTAAAATTATGTAAATGGCAACTGACCCTGGTACGTCTGTTATCAGACGCCGTCTCCGCCATTAGGTCATTTAACTGCTATTGCTGTATGTGATGCAAAAGGTCAAGTAATTCGGCGTCTATAAAACGCCTTACAGCATATAATAGTCATGCATTATGGAGGAGCAAGATTGGATTGATAGACCTGACTTTTTAAATGCATTCACAGACATACGAGGTATATGCATTGCATGACCTCGTTTTTTCAAACCTCTTTAAATAATGCAGGACTCTAGCGAAGTTACAACGTATGCAAGTTGGTAGAATTACAGATTTTTTTCCCTAAATTGAACGTTTCTAATTAATGAATTATTTTAAAATAAATTAAGTTGATTTCTGTAACTTGTCCTTAGTAAATAATGATTATATATATATATTTGTTTACGCCATTATATATATATATCATCTAATAATATTAACCTATCAAAGAGTGGGCAAAGGGGATCCTGTGGGCAAGGTCGAACCATTTCGGTTACCATTTAAGTATTTTAAGAAATATTTAAAGATTGAATCATAATCATATATCCAAGGCATCTGGTTTAAAACGGTCTTCACTGTGTCATTATTACTGATCAAATTATCACGACCTGTTGTGCTAGGAACCATTGCGTCGAGACATCGATAAAACGTGTTCCAGAGAGTCAAAAATCGTGTCCTTCGTGATCTTGGTTCATAAACGAGGGTTGGCTGAGTGCATATTATTTAGGCCTCCATTGTTACAATACCAATAAGTCGTTATTCCTACTAATTAACTCTACCTTTACAGTAGTTTACAAGTCAGGTACCGCTGCAAAGGACTTGCCAGATACACAACTCGACTTTCTGAACATTCTCCCCGCTGTTGGTATTAATGTGTCCGGCACAGTCGTAGCCTGGGAACTCGTTGCAAAAAAGACAGGGAAGACAGTATTAAGCCTGTGGGATAACCTCGGACAAGACAGATACCGTCTGTATAATAAAACATATATCACAGTCACATCAGTGGGCCGCCAGGTAGGTACTCTATATTTTAAAAGAAGAAAGAATAGTTACCGTTATTCTGGAATGTTCTTAAATCTTTATCTTATACATAAAGCAAAAGACAAAACTGAAGTATCGTCGCTTTAGTGTAATATTACCAAATACCTAAACATATCTGTAAACCACGTGATTAATCACAAAGTTTAAATTATAAGGATTTATTCATTCATTACAAGTTAAGTGACAAAATGAATTTTCTAATATATTAGTATGTCATTAAAACGCAAAGCCGGGTTATATTTATATTATATTTTATATATATATATATATATATATATATATATACAATGTTATATTAATCTAATAACGGTTTGATATTGTTAAATGTATAACATATGTACAGGGCCTGGATCTGTATAACACGATAAAAATAAACTGTTTTATATGTCGGATAGCTATCTGTTATTATGTACTTCACATTTATATCATTCAAACACACTACCAGGCATAATGTCTTGGAAGTGTTCATATTACACACAAACATTACAACACACTTAGTTCGTATATGATTGAAGGTGTTCCCGATACCCGAAAATGAGAGTTACGAGGCCCGTGTCGGTCAGGTGGTCGGAGTTCACAGCATGAATGCTAATGGTGCCGGTATCATTCCACTGACACATGGAGACTGCTGTGGCTTTAAGACTGAACCTTCTCATGTACAGCTTGTCTATGACTCTAACCTCCCTTAAGGGTATACCGTGACTAACAACATGAAACCCCAATTAACCAATGCCATTTTGGTTCACATCAAACGAGGTTATTAAATAGTTATTTATCAACTATATGCTATTTTATTTAATTTCTTTTTACAAATCAATAAACGTGCTTTTTTATTAAATGTAAAGTCGTGGCAAATGATGTTCTGGTCATGTTCCTTTGCCAGATTATACGATAATTAAGGACATTTCAAACCTATTTAATCCAAAGTTTTTTACATTATGTACCTTCAGATCCAATCATTGCTGAGGGCAGCATGGCTGGTACATTCGTCCAGGTACCTTCTCATCCTCCTGGAATACTCAGTGTCAAGCTTGACTACCTTTTCCCTCTGCCCGACTTCTTTGTGAATGTGTCTCAAGAAGCATCGGATGTGACAACGTCTATGTTTATTGCCCAGTCTCTTCTGAGATAGACGGAAGATGGGTTTTTTATCGACGTTGTCACTTTGAGAATCATTTGGCTGAAGAGCACATACGCTGGGGACTCACCTGTTAATCGGATCTTGAGTAATCTGAGCGAATGAACTCCACAATCAACATTCGTATTATACAGCCTCATGGAGCGGCAGTGGGGCTTTATTCTGTTCACTTGGTAAATATTTTAGCTTCAGAGGGATCACTGGCTAATCTTAAAGGGATACCCTGAAACAATGTAAAACGTAAGAAAGCTGATACACACTGCATGCAAACGTGACTAGAAGTGAACAACGGACGACATGCATGACAATTATGTACTCACATTTATACATATTTTATTCTTTATATACTGCATTATTCAAATGTGCAGATTATTCATATTGCTTGCATTTTTATCGCTTGAAATGGACTGAACTACAACAATGAAATCTTTTGCTTAACTGAAAGGTGTGTCTATTAAATATTGTACTTTACTGTCAATAAAACTTATAAATATACTGTTTTGCATTATTGCTAACAACAGACCGTAGTAAATATTGATTGAAATTAAAGGAACGTAAATCGATCTCCCGTGAAGTTATTTATCTCAAGTTGAACATTAAATGCTGGATGGGTATAAATACGTTAATTTAAAATTGCTTTTTTACTATAATTTTTAAAGATAAATATGATTGAAATTCGTATTCAAGCCATATTCAACTGCTTCTACTCATGATCATTCATGATCATGAATTCAAATGCAAAAATAGGAAATATCTATGTCCTTATAAACTTGTATTGATCATAACATCGATCGTGTAAGACACATATATCCTAGTTCAGTTTGCCTTGCAGTACTTACTTTAGTGAAAATGCGAAAACAATAATTGTGACAGTGGCGACATAGTTACCCAATATATATGATGTTACGGTGTTACTTTTTTCTTCCTATGTATTATATCTGTGTGTCTTTATTGTGTTTGAAGTGAGAACACCGGTTGGGAAATAAGCATTAAAGGCCTCTTTGTGACTCTATCAAGCAAGTAATCTTGTACATTATCAAATGTCTTACACTGATGGGTACAAAGAATATTGCATCAAGGGAACGTTAATAAAAGTAAAATGTATATGGCATATGATTTATACACGCTCTGTAATGATGAGATGTCCATTTATGTACACATAACTTAAAGTGGTAAAATGGGAAATTGGAAAATTAGACTACAGGCGCACAAGGCCTGGCTGATCACTTGCATTTTCTGTAGTCTTTCCTTCAGTATGCATACATAATTATTGTCCAGATTTATAATTTTCCTGGTGAGAAGAAATTTGCTTTCCCAGTTTGACCTAGATGTACTATTACAAATATTCTCTTAATTTGAGAATCATGACAGTATCTTCCAAATTCGACCACAGCAGGTTTTGTATTGGGATTTGGTTATCCAGGAATACTATACTGCAAAGAAACAGTAAACCCAACTAAAAGTTGAATTTGAATTGACTGAACTTAGTTTGGCCAATTAGTTACCAACAAGTTTTCATTGAATGAACGTTGCTGTAATGTTGCTATATCTACAAATATAGAATGGAGCATGAGATATCAGATGGAGTATAAAAACAAGAAAAAAATGTGACTCCGGTTGCACCTGTGGCTTATCCTGGATTATTAACGGTATTTAATTTGACAGGCTACATCAACAAACTAACATTTACAGGGCAACAATAGTATAAGTTTTGGAGAATTTTTCCCCAAGAATAAATTTACAAGTGGAGGGGCTTACTTATATTCCGAATGATACGGTAGGGTTGAATATGATGAGGCACCACACAAGCAACACCTGGCCCAGCGTCCCTGGTCCTCACTAAAGTAAGGATACTGGCAGGTGAGAAGACCAGGACAAGTTTTCATTGAGGCAAAGATTCCCCTGTAATAAAGTTCTGTTTTTTTTCTAACAGTTCACATAAACTATCTGGGCACTAACTATATCACTGGCTAACTGCTTGTCAGTTTGTCGCTTGTGATCCATCGAATTATTCTTTAGGAAACCAAAATCAGAACCCATTTACAGTTACCTAGTGTGGCCCTTACTCTCAACCGTCGTTTCAAATAAACATGTATACAATATCCCTTGGTTCAGCGGTGTACTTTCCAGAAAGGGAGAGGTCTCAACATAAGATATTATGACCAATACAAACGGCTGAACCATATGGAAAGGAGACTTTTACTTAAGTAAAGGACTCATTATTGCAGGAGGAGGTGTGTACTGATGAGAGGGAGATCCACACAGGCGGAGCATATAAGCATTTGTCAGCAGAATAATCACAGAATTGTGTAAATCCAATAAGGAGAATCAAACTAAGGAATATATACCAGACAAACAGACCCAATGGGACCTGTATTCTGTGACAACCGAAAGTGACGGGATGGCGACAGTCGACACTTTGAGAATGTATTCGAATTTTGAAGGCGGCTATCTCTTATATTGGTCCAGTCTAAACCTATGGTAGTTTGGTTTTTTGAACATGACATTGTGTTTCAAAAGTTTTCCAGGATTTTGGAATATCTGGCGCAATACTGTAGCTTACGTATGTTTATGGTTACTAAAATATGAATGCGTTACCCTTTTATCCTAATATTTCACTTGCCATATTACCAGTTCCCTTTTGGTTATAACAATAGCAGTATAATTGCATTAATCATACAGATAAAAACAGCTTTTAATAAGAATGCTTTGTTGTTCATAAAGAAATTCTGCTTATTTGTGGCTTAATATGAAGTACAGAAGGTTTAACATGTAATTGAAATATTAGAAAAAATATAGGAGAGGTTATCGGCGTTTTATCACATAGTCCATTTGGGTTATGTGTCATGATAACAGTGAGTCATAGTTTCGATTTTATAATTCTACCTTTGTTTGAAAGTAATTTACAAGTCAGGTACCGCTGCCAGGGACTTGCCAGATACACAAGGTAACTGTCTGAACATTCTCCCCGCTGTTGGTATCAATGTTCCCGGAACAGTCGTAGCCTGGGAATTTGTTGCAAAAAAAGACAGGGAAGACAGTGTTAAGCCTGTGGGACAAACTCGGACAAGACAGATACCGTCTGTATAACAACACACACATCACAGTTACATAAGTGGGCCGGATTTATTTGGATGAAGAAAGAACATTTAATGCATTATCCTGGAATGTTTTAAATCTTTATACTGTATATAAAGCAAAAGCGACACCTGAAGTATTGTCGACTTAGTGTATTATCACCAAATACCTAAAACCTTATGTAAACCAAACAAGAAATTAAAATATAGCTAAAATTATAAGGATTTATAAAATTACCACAGGTTATGTGACACAATGAATGTTGTTCTCGATTAGTTGACCATTATAACGTTATGCATATATTGTATTAATTATATATATATATATATATGTGTGTGTGTGTGTGTGTGTGTTTGTGTTATATTGATTTTATACCTATCTCATATTGTTAATATATGACATATATTAACAGGGTCTGAATCTGTATAATATGTGATAGGATTAAACTTTTAATATTATCAAATACCTATCTTCTATTGTGTAATCCTACAATTAATACAAGTCAAATAAACTACCAGTGATAATATCTCTTGAAAGTTTGCATATGATTACAGCACTCAGTGCATATATGATTCAAGGTATTCCCTAAACCCGAAAATGAGAGATACGAGGCCCGTGTCGGTCAGGTGGTTGGAGTTCACAGCATGAATGCTGATGGTGGTGGTATCATTCCTCGGTCTATTAGAGGCTGCTGTGTCTTAAAGGCTAAACTTTCTCATGTACAGAAAGTCTATGACTCTGGCCTCCTTGTAGGGTATACCTTGACCAGCAACCGGCTAGCGCGAAGGACCAGTGCCATTTTGGTTCACATCAAACGAGGTTATTAAGTAGTTTATTATCAATTATATGCTATTTTTATTTATTTATTTATTACAAATCTTTAAAAGTGTTTTGATTAAATAAATGTTGCCGTGGCAAAAGATGATCTGGTCATGTCCCTATGCCAGATTATAAGATAATTAATTACATTGCAAATCTATTTTATCTGAAGTTCTTTTACATGGTGTATCTTCAGATCCAATCATTACAGTGACACCCAGGGACTCCTGGTTTCCAGAGGGGAGCATGGCTGGTACATTCGTCCAGGTACCTTCTCCTCCTCCTGGAATACTCAGTTTCCAGCTTGACCACCTTTTCCCTCTGCGCGACCTCTTTGTGAATGTGTCTGTAACAGCCACTGGATGTGAACATGTCTATGTTTACTGGCCAATATCTGCTGAAGAAGACGGAAGAGGAGTCCTAATGGGCTTTGTCGCTAAGAGAAACGTTTGGATGGACAGCACACATGCTGTAGATTAACCTGTTACTCGAACTTTGATAAGTCTGAGCAAATGAAGTCTACGATCAACATTCGTATCTTACAGCCTCATGGAGAGGCGGTGAGGTTCTATTCTCTTGATGTAGTAAATATTTGAGCTTCGGAATTATCACCGGTTTTCCTTGAATGGACCTTGGAACAAGGTAACACTGATAAAAGCTGATACACACTGCATGCAAACGTGAATATTAAGTGAAGTAATCACGACAAATATGCTTATATATTCATTGGTGTATATTTAATCATATTGTAAACATATCATGTTGTATATTTTAAATGTAAAGATTATGCAATACTCAACGGATTTATGAGCGCCGGAATGAATTTAACCACAATGAGATCTAATGCTTAACTGAATGGTGTGCCAATTAAATCTTGTATTTTACTCTCAATAAAACTTATAAATACACTGTTTTGCATTATTGCTAACAACAGACCGTAGTAAATATTGATTGAAATGAAAGGTACGTAAATCAATCTCCTGTGAAGTAATGTATCTCAAGTTGAACATCAAATGCAGGATGGGTATAAATACGTTAATTTAAATTTGCTTTTTTACTATTATTTTTAAATGATAAATATGATTGAACATCGTATTCAAGTCATATTCAACTGCTTCTACTCTGTTAGAAACAGTAGATATTCTGAAGTACGGTAACCATATGCATATGAAATAACATAAATTTATGATTTGACGAGGTGTGAAACAAAACTCAAGTTCAAAAGTTCATTATAAGGTACTTGACCGGGACTGGCAGCACTGAACCCCAACTGGCGGCACTGGACCCGACGTGCGGCACTTGACCTGACTGGGGGCACTGGCCGCATAGGACGCGACTGTCGGCACTGGACCCCGACTAGCAGCACTAGACCCAGAATAAATGCACTTGATCCCGACTGCCGGCACTGGACCCGGACTGGCGGTACTTGAACCTGACTGGCTGCACTGGACCCCGACTTGCGGTACTTGAACTTGACTGGTTTCACTGGACCCTTATTGGCAGCACAGGATCCCGGCTGGCGGTACTAAACCCCGAATGGCGATATCGGACCCCTACTGGTGGCTGGCTGGCTCTTGGACACCGACTTCCAGACACTTCCCCACTGGGTATGCGGCCCTCTTATATAAACTTCTACCCTAGAGGCTCATTTACATTAATAAGGATAAGACAAAGCCTTGGACTGCTTCGGTGCCAAGTCTCATTTATATTCATAAGCGAGCTTAATACTCTTTAGGCTGGAAACAATATCCCTACCACAATGGCATACCTTAAAGCGGCGCATTAGGTGACCAGTCTGAATTCCACTGTTGTCTCACAACACGAGTGACGCTGACCGGCGAGTGGCCGACTTACATACACAAACTAAGATACTCCTGACCTGGGAAATAAAAATAAAACATAATTAAACAAAATTACACAATTCATTTCGTGAGATATGTTCTTAAAGATGTAGGTTAGATGCCATACGAAAACCGCATTATATTGTAATTTTTACTGTACCTTTGGTTGCTGTTCATGCAACATATTGGAAGGTTATATTTTCGCCATCATTCCAAAATGGACTACTTTACATTTTAAACTTTAGGTTTGATTTGTAGTAATTTGGCCACAGCCGCAATAGACCTGGGAGGCACACCGATCGACTGGTTGACAAGCTGGCCAACTGTTCTTGTTAATGTATCTGGCTTAATTGTAGTCTTGGAATTTGTCGCTATGAAGACAGGAACGTTAATATTACTTTTAGAGGATTTTCTTTGGTTAGGTCTATGTTTTAAGTGTTAAGTTAGGTCGTTATGGTAACTGAGACAGGCAGCTAGAGACTAAGGTGAAGGTTGTTAAGTCCTTTAGTTTTTTATGGCAAACGCAGAAAGCATAACAAACGGGACCGAACCTCAGCCATCTTGAAACATCCGGTAGACAGCCATGGTTGGTCGTAGAGTGGGTGTTTGACAAAATAGTAAGTTTTAGTAGGAACATGTTGCCTATTATATAAGACACAGGGTCAGTAATTCGGTATGTTTGAACTTGACAGTTTTGTTTTGCTGAAGTTTAACCACCTTGAGTTTATTGCCATTCCTGTTATAACTTGTATCATTCAGAACTTAGGTCATACCACTAAAATGTTATTTCCCTGCATAATATTCAGTGAAATTAGAATTTACCTGAGCCTTACCTGTTTGAGACTTGCTTGGTTCAGAGTATATTTCTCTTTACTTCCACGCGTGGCATATAGTCATTTTCTTGTCACAGTTCATAGAGCAGCATTAATGCTTATGTATTGGTATTTATGGCTCCATTGTCATTTATTCAGACACAGCTACAGTGATAATTAGTCATGAATTTTCTTTGTTTGTTTCAGTAAATCTTCATTAACGCATTTACATTTGTTGTCATTATTAGAGCCACAATATTCAATACATGAGCATTAGAGTTCTTATAACAAATTCCCAATTAAAGATATACAATGCAGTATTATTGTCAGTATTCTGCACCAAGGAAACGTGAAATGTCATATCAAAATCATATCTGCGTGTACCATTGGTATAAAAGTGGTAAACCGACCGAATAGTGCGTGGCCTAAAATACCTGTTTGCCCTACACAGCAGACTTTTGTTTCCGCAGACATAAGTGTGCCACATCGCAGCACATCACAGGTCACGCCTAGGTCATCCTATTCTTAATATTAATGAGGTCACGTCGTCCTAGGGGGAATCCTTTGTAACTCCCTGTGTTCCAGTGCCGCTGGCATGTGCTTTATCTCTTCTAATATGCGATATGAACTCTAGCGCAAGCTTTGTTACGACGTTAATAAACCGAACGTGTCGGAATGTCTCAGCGTTCGAGGAGCGTCTTCACCAAAACATGTTTTCAGAGAAAAAAGAGTGAGAGAGAAAGATTATGCAGTGGGGCGAAACTCGTTTTTGCGTTGACATCTGTTTTGCACACAGAGAGAAATCGGCTTTGCTGACACGTCATGCTGACGTAAATAGGAAATCGGATTTCAATTTCTGGACTCTTAATTTTATAATTGGTCTGTATGATGAGTTTCTTCCACGTACGATATTACAAGCTGAAACTTGTTTACACTCACGACTCGCCATCGCCAATGGAAGTATTTCTTGAAATATAGAAGCGTAGGTAAAGATTAAGAGTGACGCCTTTTAGATAGACTAATTTGTTTATCAACACACAAGCTTTCGAAAGGCCCAGGGCTTCTTCATTAGGTGGTAAATCAAGTGGGAACGTGTGAAGAGATGTCAAATATGATGGAATGACAAAGCATATTGTCCATAATACCAGGAACAGTGTATCTTCATTCTGATTAGATATTTAGTAATATTATAACCATGATGCCCTGTGTGGCCGTAGTACAGAGCAGTACGCCTCGCCCTACCCAAGAATTCCGCAAAACCGCATGAAGGTCGACGTCATAGACACTATGACGTCAAGTCGAAAGGTCGTTCGGTGCAAAATGCGATCCTTCGTGCATGGTACAGCCCGCCATTTTCAATAATAATCCCTATCTTAGTCTTTCAAAATTCTATTTGCTATGTCCGCGATAAAACCTAACATGATCAACATTATTCCAGAAGACAGTATTTTGGTAACTATGGATGTCAAAAGTTTATACACTAATATACTTCACACAGATGGCCTAAAGCCATGCATTCAACGCCTAAATGATAAAAATAAATATTATGATATAACAATGGAAAATAGCACTGATTTGGCTGAATTTATCCTTTTATGCTTTTTTACAATTATTTTGAAATCGAAGGAATTTGTCTTCAAATAATGAGCACAGCTATGGATACGCGTATGGCACCACAATATGCAAATTGCTTCATGAAGCAAGATTTCCAGGCAAAACAAACATTCAAACCACTAATTTATCTTAGATACATTGACGACATATTTCTAATTTGGCACCACGATGAGAAAAAAACTTTAGAATTTCACAATAATTCCACTAGTCACCCCCAATATAAATCTAAAATTTGAATATTCTACCAATTCTATTATCTTTCTGGAAACAACGATTAAACTCTACCGACGGTAATATCAAGACTTCACTTTACCGTAAGCCTACTGATCGCCATAACTATATGCACCCAGCAAGCTCCCATCCATCCCATGTTGGCAAATCTATCATTTACAGTCAGGCTCGAACAGGATATGCTCGAAACAAACTGACAGGGATCAACAACTCCTCAAACTAAAGAAAGTATTCATCAACATGGGATACAAACGACATAACATAGATAAACGTATAACCAAAGCCACCAAAATTCCAAGTGAAAATGTATTTAAGTAAACTCCGAGAAAAAACTAATACACTGATTGAAACTTACCGCCCACATCCAAAGCATTTAAAGAGAGTTGCACAGGAATAACAACCCCTTCTAACTGCGGGCCATGTCCTTTCTACGATCTACAATTTTTCTACGGTTCATGAATTTGTTTAGCAATTTTTATGAAATGGTTGATTTCACAAAATGACACACACATACATATATATATATATATATTATATATAATAAATATAATCGACTTTTCTTCTCGTTCCTTCTCTACATACAATGAACCAGCGTAGCTATTTATACATCTCCCTATATAATATATGTCTCACACTATAAATAAGGCCAGAAGTCCTCCCTGCAAAATCGTCGTGCCGACACATGTAACGTGACCTCACTTCGCTGGTTCCTATAAAAGTGTGCAAATACACAGATAGGTTTGGTATCTGTCGTAGCTTAGTGGCTTAAGCAGCCGACCGGAAATAGGAGCATCATGGGTTTGATTTCCATCGGCAGTGAACCGATTTACTGGGTATTCAAGTTCCATCTCTCTCTCTATGTATATATATATAAAGAGAGAGGTATATATAGGTATATAATTAAATTTAAAAAAAGGTATATATCTAAATATATACTGTATACATACTGCTATCAATAAATCAGGAACAGCATTTGAACAGTCTTAATTATTTGTATGATATATATGTATTTCTACTGACACTGATGAAAAAGATCTTGTAAACGTCCATATTGACTACCTTATTATAAAGCCATAATAAGGTAGTCAATATTGACGTTTACAGTATCATACCATAACTTTCAGTTTTCATTATATTTGTCCGGACCACCAATTTTTTACCCTGTGCTTATAGTGGAAGATTTGTTTACATTTGACATTTTGTTAACATTTTGACCTATTCGAGTTAACATTTGACACTTTGTTAACAGTTTGACCTATTGCAGTTTAAACGTTGAAATATTGTTTATATTTGACCTTTTTGATCAAGGAAACAAATGTTATGCTCAAACTAGTGAAACCATTTGTAATTGCTTGCTATTACTTGTTTGGGGAATTTTTTTTTATTTTCAAAAGTTTTACAGTTAGACACACAAACTCTCTCCCAGAATACCGATTTTTTTAGTGTTTTTTCTTTTTCTCTCTCTCTATCTCTCTCTCTGTTTTGGTTGCTTTCAATAGATTGTTATTATGTTGCAACAGAAACCGTTGCAATTGTTATTCCCTTGGGTTATTTCTTTTCAAGTGAATTTGTCATTATGTCGTAAAAGAAACCATTGTCATGTTATTCCCTTGGGTTACTTATTTTGCAGTGAATCACTTTAGCCTTGCATGTTCGCTTGCCTTGTCGACCACATATCTATGCACGGCCACTTTATATATAACACAACGGGGTTTGAAGCACAGGCGGGAGATAATTTTACCTCTGCTGACTCTTGTCAACTTGAGTGATTGATATCCATCGTTAAGGTCTAATCATCGTAAAAAAAATCATGAAAATTACATTTTTCTGAAAAGCATCTGGTTTTATAGAAGTTTGTTTTATCTACCTTTTCACAAAAACACGTTCCTGGGGTTATATTGTATCAATTAGAAAAATAAGTATTTTAATTCAGATGTCAACCCCACGTGGGCCGCAAACAGGACCAACTGTCAGCTCGGCGAGAGTTAGCAGCGTGTAAGTTGCTTATTGGTTAACCATGCGCTCCTGGTATTAGGCAAATGGTTGATTGACAGGCGTGGGGAAGCCGCGATCAGTCAGCCGGGAAAGAGCTTATCTTTATTACCGGCACTTACTAATTGGCACTAATTAATACAAACACGTTCCCCCTATACGCCTAACCGAGAATTAACTGCACAAACTGTACTCCTCCAGTCGCCGAATAATGTCTATGTCACTGCCCTAAAATATGTAAGTGTCACCCAATAATGGTCCTGGCACCAAGAATATACCCAGAAATATGAATTTACCGATTGTTATTTCTGTAATATTGACCCTGTTATACACTATAACATTTCTCCCGGGGTCCATATACATCGCCAAAACCATTACCGAATACATCATTCCTTCTTCTATAATATACACTATCTTCAAACTGAACGTCATGGGTCGAAGAAAAAAGAGTAGAATGAGCGAAGATAAAATTCGCTATTTGAACGACAGACAGTCACATACTGCTGATCACAAGGTTCCCGTGTCCGTCACGAAACTACACAGAGATGACGATTCTGAGTCGTCAAGTAACGAAAACATGGAATCAGTATAACCGGGAGTTCCAGCCTCAGTGCCATATGCCGTGAAGGAAATTTATCTTTACTGGAGGATGTAGATAATTGCCGTGGGTGGTGCAGCAATATGGGACTGCGTTGCACGAAAGAATTTTGTGAGAGGAACGCGGCACAAAGTTACACCACCACGTCGCCTGCTAACAAATTTTGCGAAGTGAACCGCGCCGGAGTTTTAGCTATGAGTGGGATCGGTAAAGGAAGAGCGGCCGCAGCACGATTTAGCGCGTATATGACTGGTGTAAATAAATCTAATTAGAGAGAGATGTTTTGCTGCTAGCTATGTAGTGTCTCATAAATAATTGTGAGAGGGAGAGAGAAGCTGTTAATTGGATTAGGGTATATGGTGGTCTGAATGAGAGCGCATAGTAAACAGAGTGATCGTTCTTATCAGTCACTACACACCTGACGCGTGCCCCGGCGCGGTAGCCCATGACCTGATTACCGATGACCGACCCCTCGGACCAGTATGCTCCGCCTACTTTAGTTTGACAGTTCTCCAGTTGTCATGACGCCTAATAAAATCCTGTTTTTAACATTGATAAACCATTAAATTTTATAATTTATATATTGAAACCGATTCTCATGGGAACATTTAGTGAAAAAATACAACTGTCACTTGCGCTTATATCCCTTGTTTCACCCACTCAAAACGAAATTTCTCTTCCCACACAGTTTTTGACCGTTTTCTCAAAATAGTATTTCAGGAGACTGTACGGTCTTCAGAGCGATATTTCACAAAAACCAACGAATATAGAGTCTTCAAATTTTGCATATAGGTAAATCAACAAGTATTCTAAAATGCGTTTTTTTTCTTTTTCCTATATTGTTTTTAGTGTAGTAGAAATGCGTTATTCAAACGAAATAAGTATTGTTAACATCGCACATTATTTTTTAATTTAAAATTCATTACGAAAAAAAGAAAATAAAAATATAACAAAAAAAAAAGCCTGGAGATATTTGTATGTAGTTTCAAATGATACTATTTCCACATACATATCCTATGCCAATTTTGAGATATATCCAATTAAAAATAATAATTTTAAATCATTTCAAGTTTTAAATTTTCAAAGTGGACACTGTAACACTTTTTAAATATATATCATCTGATAGAGAATATTCTAAGGATTCTAAATATATATACTTCACTCTGTCTAAAATTATAATTAATATGAATTCTAAAGCTAAATTAAACCAAGGTTGTTTGACGATGATTAGACCTAAAGCATGCAGGCAATGTTTCAGCTGAAAGTTTGTTGTCCATAATATGTAAAATCCTAAAAAGGAAGGAGCATATAGGCCTAAATCATTTATAAATCGGTTGCAATAAGGAAACAGTATCAAACAGTTTATCCGTCACATTATAAGTTTGAATATCACAGGCAGTATCTATTACACTCCGCTCTCTCAGCTGCCGACAAGATTTCGATTCCCGACTATGCTTCGAGAGTGACCCAACCAGGATCTGTGGTCCTTCTAGTCCCCTAGTTTCCTCCATCCCTACAGACTGCTGCACGCCAAAGACAGACTCATGGAAAGAGTTTTGTCATTATAACTAGTTATACAATCCATGTTAAATAAATAAATACATATTAAGAATCATCTCAATTTATTGACAAAATCATGTAAACATTAGGTGGTTTCGTGAATGACGCATATAGCCTTTTAAACTGGTTTTTGAATGAAGTCGGTTAAAAAGTTCGAAAATATATAAAACACATGGGATCTGAAACAATAGAAGACAGATGAAGAATGAGATACGGTTTTTGGAGATATTATGTGATTCACATTTACAACTTATTCTTACGTGAGAGTTTTCGGTGGAATAAACTTATGATACTGATCCCGGGATCATTCATTGTTTAATATATGGTGTTCCAAAATTACAATAACAAGAATGTGGAAGCAGGTGTTATTATTCAACAAAATACCATCATTTATTTTCCTTGACTAGCTTGATGACCTATGTTTTAAGTTTTTTTCTGTGCAATTGCAAACTTGACTTTACTAACAAATATATACATTTATATTTTCCCTCCTCAGCGTATGCCTTTTAGTAACTGATGTGCAAATATGGGTGCTTGACTATAGATTCCTTTTCGTAACCTAACCTAGTAGTAGCCTTTTGTAAGAGACAGTCAGTTGTTTCCTCTATGGAAGAGATAAATTAATTGTTACAACTAGTTTCTTCTTCACCTGAGCAAGCAGTTACAATCGACTCTGTATTATTTGCAGGATTATAGTAGCAATAGGGAGTAGAAACCATTTCCGCTTCGTGTTAACTCATATTACTGTGGCCTTCATTCCAGAACTACGTTATTCCACTGTCCAAATAAACTTTTACTGTGCCACCACACTTTACTTGCATACATTATATTTTCAACACCACGTAGGAAAATATAACAAAACAGCTAACGCTAACCACTTCATTTCAATACAATACTTATACATGATACTACGCAGATCTTGGCGGCCTGTTGAATTTTTGAAGTTGAATGTTGGTTTACCAATGATAATATTTGCTGCAGATTTGTTGCGCTGAGATAAACAGTATGCACCAATATTTAAAGGGATGGTCCTATTAACAACTGAAACTCTTTAAAGCTTCATTTGTGAAGTAATAGATAATTTTTATATCTACCATACCATGCCAGCTGCATAATCATGTTTTCATTAGGTGAAAGGTGACTTTAAATTAACTTTACCAACAGGGGTGTGCATGAAACCATAATTATGCCGTCTGGATAAAATATATTTCCCTAATATATGTAGTTTTTATTTGATAGGTGACACTGTGACCAGGGATCTCATGTCTTTTAGCTAAATACTAGATACCCAGATTACTGCACCCTGTTTCTTGACGTTAATAAGTACAATCATGGCCAGCATAAGTCACCGGCTTAAATACGTAATTGGCAGATCTGGGTTCATAAATCCCCCCTCCTTATGGGTTTGATAAAAACATACCTGACATATGGATTTCAGAGCAGTTTTTATTTTGTTTAATGATGAAAGAAGAAGTGAGAAAACAAATAGGATTATTGAAGGACTTTATGTTACATGATATTTAAGGTATCCACAAAAATGAAAAAAAAAACTCTTCAGAAACAGTTTTTATTATCTCACGACATTATTTCGGACAATTATACAAGCTTTCTAGCGACATTTCTCAGATTTAACAGAAATAATAATTAATCTTTGGAGCTTGAAAGACAAAGAGAAGAGATTTAAAGTCACATGCTCTAATGATGTCATCAGTTAGAGACAACCTCTGAAAAACCGAGGAACTTACCAGCATTCGCATTAAACACAAGAACATTCTAATCAAATATTCAACAGTATTTTATACGTGTCTCAATGGAAAAACGTTGCACAGAAGAAACGAATATTCCACTGTCAGGGAAATACTTTGAAGGCACTTGATGAGCCCAACAGGCTCGACATACACCGGTATGAAATATTGATCTAGGACCGCGGGGGAAAATTGCTTTTTTTTGCGGATAATTGAATATTATTTCATTTATTATGCTAACATTAGTTCCTTTGAAAAAAAAAATGCTTTGTTCTTAACCCAGGAGAATAACCATAAAACACAGTTTCCTTTGGTTAGGAATTATTAAGTAATTATTCATTTGTGTACACGCAAGGCTCTTCAGTGTAAATGATTTTTCATTGTGCCCTCTTACACGGTGTATTGCATGACACAGGGCTGAGTCGCCGTTGACATTTCATGCTTTAACAAAAGAATCCTCTCAACTTAATTCCCCTGAGAAAATCCCCAGTCATTTCATGACGATGGGTAGATGCAGTTGCGTCAATTCATTAAAATGACAATGGATTTCCTATTGCCGTAGTTACGACAAAAGCAATTGCACTACCTGCCAGTGTCAGTGTAAAAACCCGTTGGCTTGGACTTAACAAGCAACTTCGCCATCAGAATGAAGAGTCTGGAATTGTTGAGTGTGATCATGGCAATACATATGTCGAACTCATTGGAAGGTGAATTTCATACAAAACTCACACAATTAATTGTGTTTTACTGTAATAACTGTTTGTTCTATTCAATTAGATATTATATTTGTTTTATTTATCCGGAAATGTGTGACTGCTTCATGAAACAACATTTGCTTTATTATCAATGTCAACGCGTTTTCGGAGAGAATTCATTAGTTGGGCTTGTGAAAAAATTCAAACATTTGCAAACTCAGTGTCTTATAAATCATATAAATTCGAAGGGTCCGACACCCTAAGGCAAGAATGTGCCGCCATTTGGTTATTTAACTGCTACTTCTGTATGTGATGCAAGAAGTCATGTTATTCGGCGTCTATAAAACGCCTAACAGCATATGATTGTCATGTAATGTAGAGGAGCAATATTGGATGGTTGGACGTAACATTTCAAATGCATTCACACACATATATGCATTGCATGACATCTTTTTTCATACCTCTTTGTGACTTTATTTCTTATTTGTGGTTGTATTTGTTGTTTAGTGAAAACCAAAACTGCATACTTTTTTAAATAATGCAAGAATCTATCGACGTAATAACAAATTCAAGTTGGTAGAATTTGAGAATTGCTATGTAAATTATACGTTTCTAATTAATGAATGATTACAAAATAAAAAAGTTGATTTCTGTTACTTGTCCTTAGTACCTAAGGGTTATATATATTCATTAACGCCATTATCTAATAATATTAACCTATTTAAGAGTGGGCAAAGGGGGTTCGGTAGGTAAGATCGAACCTTTTCGGTTACCATTTAAGTAGTTTAAGAAATATTAATGAAGGAATCAGAAGCCATATATCCCGGTCTTATGGTTTAAACGGTCTCTACGGTGTCTTTTCTGGGAAAATTATCACGACCTGTTGTGCTAGTAACCATTGCGTCGAGACACCGATGAAACGTGCTCCGAAGAAAAGAGTCACGAAACGTGTCCTTCATGACCTTGGTTCATAAACGACGGTTTGCTCAATACATATTATTTCGGCCTCCATTGTCACGATACCAGTAAATCGTAATTCCTACTTATAACTCTACCCTTTTTATACAGTTGTTTACAAGTCAGGTAGCGCTGCAAGGGATTTGCCAGAGACACAAGGCAACTGTCTGAACATTCTCCCCGCTGTTGGTATTAATGTGTCCGGCACAGTCGTAGCCTGGGAGTTCGTTGCGAAAAAGACAGGGAAGACAGTATTAAGCCTGTGGGATAACCTTGGACAAGACAGATACCGTCTGTACAACAAAACATATATCACTGTCACCTCAGTGGGCCACCAGGTAGGTATTCATTTCATTATCCTCGAGTGTTCATGAATCTTAATATTCTGTATAAAGTAAATCACAGGAGAAGTATTGTCTCTATCAGGGTTGGGTCCAAATACTTTTAAAATAATCGATTACAAATACAATTACTTTTAAAAATAATCGATTACAATTACAATTACTTTGGTGTTTTCTAAAAAGTAATCGATTACAATTACAAATACCTTTTGAAGTAATTTGAATTACTTTTGCATTTTTGCATGGTATTACATTGTTTATTTTCAATAAACACACATATGAAAAATCTGATAACAAAAATGCATCACACAGTGGTGAATGCACTCTATAAAATTTGAGCATGGGTCTTTCCAAAATCATTACACATTGTTAGATATTTGTTTAGTGTATACAGTTCACTGCTCATGTTGCCTCCTGGATGTTTAGTCTGAACAAAAATGTGAACATACTCATCAGGGTTGGGTTTAGTTCAATTTTTTTATGTAAACATTACTTTTAGTTTTATTTTATTATTTTGCTATTGCTATTACTAATTTACTATTGCCACAGTTTCTCATCTATTACTTTTAAGTGACATTACTTTATTACCAATTTTGAATGAGACTTTTTTTTATTTACTTAATTATTACAAAAAAATGTTATATATTTATACTATCTGTCAAATAGTGGTGCAAGGTATTTTCAAGTTATTAAAAATAAGCATTAATTATCAAACAATTGAATTGTCAACTAAATTAACAGCTCTACCATAAATATGACTGTTTATATGACTTTAATGATTTAACTCTATGATTCTCTATTCCCATCACTGTCTAGAATGAATTCGAGCAATATAATCTATTGTTAAAACGTTAAGTAATTATATTGAGTGTTGTGGAAATATCCATCAAAGCCTGGATAATTTATACTATACAAACACAAGTCTCCTGACAAAAACAAATTATATGTTGTATATATATATATATAAATATATATATATATATATATATATATATATATATACATACATATATATAAGAGAGAATTACTTTATGTTAAATAAAATATTTCTCTCTACCCTCTTTTTCAAAATAGATATGGATTCATTTTTTTGTAAAATTGTAATATATGATGTTCGTGTCAAAATAATTATATACTTTGTCTATTTATCCCTATATTTATGGAAGTTTTAGTCATCAAGAGCCAGCTAGAGTTAATAAGGTAGCTTGGGTCGAATCTTGCGTTCCAGTACTCTCATGCAATTTGCACCAATGGTTATCATTTTTTATATTAACTTGCCTTAACAATCTGTACATCATATAGGCGATCACTCGAACAAATAAAAGCCTCTATAATGTTATACCAACGACCTTTGTTAGACATACAAGTGATTCGTAACAAAGTTAAAATCCTTAAGATTTTATTTTATTTTATCAAGTGACATAATGTAGAATTATCTGATAGATCCATAGATCATCAAAATGTGTAAAGCTTACGTAATTGTAAAAGTCTATTAACAATATGTAATTTACTTTTTTTATAAAAAAAAAATTAAATATGTATATAATAATTTCTTCATGATGTTAAAAGTAACTACTGTACAATAAAACAAGTATCCGTCAGATATACTACTAGTTACAATATTTATATGTGTCTTGAAAGAGCGTAGATTATACCTACCATTGCAGCACTGTTAGTCTGGTTCATATATGTTTAAAGGTGTTCACAATACCCGAAAATGAGAGATACGAGGCCCGTGTCGGTCAGGTGGTTGGAGTTCACGGCATCGATGCTGGTGGTACCGATATCATTCCACGGACAACTGGAGACTGCTGTGGCTTAAAGACTGAACCTTCTCATGTTCAGCTTGTCTATGACTCTAACCTCCCTTTAGGGTATACCGTGACCAACAACCGAGTAGAGCGAAGAACCAATGCCATTTTGGTTCACATCAAACGAGGTTATTAAGTATTTTATAATCAACTATTTGCTATTTTATTACTTTTTATTACGAAACGTGTTTATTATTAAATTTGTCGTGGCAAATTTATGTTCCGATCATGTCCTTATGCCAATCCATGCGGTATTTAAGGATATTGCAAATCTATTTTGTCTGAAGTTCACACGATTTTTTTTCAGGTCCAATCATTAAAGTGACTGAAAGAGATCCCAGGTTTCCTGAGGGTAGCATGGCTGGTACATTTGTCCAGGCACCTTTTTTTCCTCCTGGAATAATCCGTGTTCATCTTGACTACCTTTTCCCTCTGCCCGACCTCTTTGTGAATGTGTCTGTAAGAGACACTGGATGTGACCATGTCTATGTTTTCTGGCCATTATCTGCTGAAGAAGAGGGAAGAGGAGTCCTTTACCGGCTTTGTCGCTTAGAGAACCGTTTGGATGGAGAGCACACACACTGTGGATTCTCTTGTTACTCGGACTTTCACAACTCTGAGCGAATGAAGTCTACGATCAATATCCGTATCTTACAGCCTCCTGGAGAGGCAGTGAGCCTTCATTCTCTTAACATGGTAAATGTTTAAGCTTTGAAGTGATCACAGGTTTTTCTTGAACGAATACCTAGAAACAATGTAAAACATCAGAAGGCTGATATACCCTGCATGTGATTAGAAAGTGAATAATGAAACGGACGAGTAAAATACGACATTTATGTGTACACTGTTTATTTATTATGTATATTTATGTGGTTTATTTTTATTATGTAGCTTATTGAATATTGATTTTCGAAGGCTGGAAATAGACTGAATTCCGGCCAAGAAATATTATACCTAATTGAATTTTGTGCGTATCATATGTTGCTCTTCACTGTCAATATAACTTTTTAAAAAAAACTATGTTTTTATTTTGTTTTGTTAACAAATGCCCGTGGTTAATATAGCTTGAAAATAAAGGTTGTAGTGTAAAATATTGTAAATTAATACATGTAAAGTAGAGCGTCGTTTATCTTAAGACCGTTTCTTTGGAAAGGTTCAAGACAAGCGATCTGAATCTGTCTCGGAATACATATATAAAGGTAAGTAAGCTCAGAGGACACTTCACGTGTTGAAGGAAAAATATATCGATAAGAAACTGCTTGAACTTTTTCTATAAACAAGTCACTATGAGTACGGGTTTTTCCCCTTATTCTAATAGTGTCCAGAAATTAAACACTATGGTCGGCCCCTTCATGAGAATTCAATAGCCTTGACAAAGGATATTCAATATATCCAACTGGTAATCTAAATATTAAATACCCTGATAAACTGGTTATCTTTTGCTGATGGAAGTCTATATCCCAAGGGTCCTGCTGACATAAGATGGCCAGAAATCCATACCATATGAATATTCATCGGAATATGCATTACACTCTTTAGCCTTCTGTCAAGATGTCAACGTGCCAAATAAGGAAACTGGAAAAAAAGGCTATGATAGACACATAATGTAATTTGACTTTGAGAAGGCAGGGAAAAGTATAGAAGGTTAGCAGCGGACATATTAAGTAGGCCAAGATAAAGAGTAATGAACATGTTATTACGGCAGCCAGAGATGAGGCCCTGTGTTTTTTATATCAGCATACCAGTGACTTCTTTTGGCCTTATGCCTGTGATATGTGTTTTATTGCCGGCCCTTGATTTCTCCCTTGATCCTTATCTTGTTATCTTTTGCAAGTGATTGGAAGGCTTTTGTTTCGATTCCGGACTGCTACAATGTACAATTTTGATCAGTAATAGCTGCGAACACTTTGCAGAGTGGATATTAGTAATCATGGAATGTTCGACTACAGTCTTCGTGCCGTTTTGCCAACAAACACGATCCTATCGTGACATAGTCACCAGCACTGTCAAGCAGATATATTTAAACAATACCATTGCATATTCGTTTCTTGTTTCTTATTCGTTTCGGGACGAAATTCGATCAGACAAGATTGGATAGACCTTCCACACAACGAAGACGAGCAGAGCTCTGTAGCATATTAAATTACTGATTTAAAAGCATGACAAGTGATTGAGTCATGAGCATTTTACGAATTTTCTATTAATTTTTTACGCTTACGTCGACGCTAAGCGAGACAATTCTCGCTTTCAAACATTCATAAATATGAAAACCATTAACTTAACTCATTTAATAACCAAAATCTTTGTTTAAAAAATACACTTAAACCTTGTTCAAGAATGTAGCATTCTCATCATAACCATAAAAATTGTGATTCTACGGCGCATATCAAGCGTACCTCTGGCATAGCGACCGCTGGCATAAAGGACTTACACTACGTCAATAGTAGCAGAAATTGAGATGCGAATTCAAAGTCTCCATGGGTAGCAATGACAGCCACTTGCTACCGTGCAGGTCTGATCTTGCTTACGCGCACTTTGCGCATATCAGCCGGTCTGTGTCTGATGGTAGCAAGTCCAGTGGATGCGCAGTGAGCGATGTGGCGAGCTATGCGCAAGGGTAGCAAATGCTACTGTGCGATTGCTATTTGCTGCCGCGCACTTTGCGCTCATCAGCCGCTGAGAGCATAATATTAGCAAGACGAGTGGATGCAGAGTGCCCGTTGTGCCGGGCTATGCGCTATGGTAGCAAAGTATCCCAGGGATAAATCTGTAAAACCGAGTTCCCATATATGGCATATATGCAATGTATCCTTAATATAAGTGTTGCTTTATTCCCAATCGATAGTAGCAACATTTGCGATCGTAAGTGATAGCCTCCATTTGGTACTTGCTACCGCGCAGGTCTGATTTGCTACCGGGTACACTGCGCATTGCAATCGCAAATAAATATGGTCCATGGCACCCGCTACCGGGCAGGACTGTGTGTTACTTTGCCACCATAAATTGCTCCCACGCATATTGCTGATGACTGTCCCGTCCGAGCGACCTTTTACAACAAATACTTGCACTACGTCCATTTTTGCAGAAATTACGATCGCAAAATCCTAGCCCACATGGGTAGCAGGTGACAGCAACTCGCTACCATGGAGGTCTGTTTGCTACCGCGCATATTGCGCATTGCGATCGCAGCATAATATGAACCATGGCATTTGCTATCTAGCAGATCTGTTTGCTACTTTGAGACAGTAAATTACCGCGAATATTGCTTTGAGTGGTCCTGTCCTAGCAACCTCTGACAGCAAAGACATTCACTACGTCAATAGTTCCAGCAATTGCGACCGCAAATTCAAAGCCCCCTGGGTGGCAATGACAGTCACTTGCTATCGAGCAGGTCTCGTACGCACAGGATCCAAGGGATAATTCTGGAAAGCTGACAGTTCCCCGCATATATGCAAAATATTTCTAATCACCGGTGTTGCTTTATTGCCATAAGTTTTTTTGCAGATTCGGAAGTTAAATTCGGTGCAATATTAATTACATTAAATACAACGATTGTGAGTGTGCGATAGATTTAGGTTCATGATTTGTTCAATACGTTAAATATATTTGCATTGATACACAGAAACAACAGACGGGTTTAGACCAAGTAGTGGTCATATGCAAGACAAATTGCAAAGAGGTGCATTTCGTTTTGAAATGTGTAAAAATGTAGTGTGGAATACATATAATCGAAACCTATAACAGAAATTTTGAGAGAAACCATAAGCTTTAAATAAAAAGAAATTAATTTGTATGCAAGAGTTTACATGTACATTATCATTGTGTTTATGTGATTATTCTTCAGTTTACTTGTAAACCTTCATATACAGAATCATGAGTTTTTTTTCGTCAATACAAATTGGCTTTTTTTTATTTTCTTTTCAAGTGCATAGAGCCATAGTCATGAATGTGAGGTGGATATCCTGAAAAGAAAAGTTACCTTTTGAAGTTACTTAAATATAGGATTTGTGGAGATCTGTGGAGAGGTTAAGAAACGAAAAGCAAGTTTAAAAGTTTATTATAAGGATCAACTAGCATAAAAAGTATTTGTTAACGCTACCGTTTACCAATAATATTGATAAAAATATCTACAACCAGGACAATCATGTTTATCGTACCTACCAGTATTTTAGACAATAACAAAAAAGTACATTGTTTATTCAAAATAAAGGCTTACAACTAAAGTGCTCCCCTCAGTCTTTCAAATTAGATCTGCTTTTTCTTCAACCGTTTCTATCTTTTCAAAAAGTTCATTTATTTCCCGATTGCAATGATTAGTCCAAAATACTAGACGGAGAAAGTGTAATAGTTATTCAAGTCATAGAGATTATTAAGCATTTGAAAGTATTTACATATTGTTGAACAATTTGTGTGTGTCAATCGTGTGATCAAACAGGCACTAAAGAAAGATAACAGAACAACATTTTGTTCCATTGCAGTTTCACGTAACATAAATAAAGGGATCCGCTCTGAGCTGTAAACATTAAAAAAATATAATTAAAAAGATTGATAGATTTAGATATGATCAGACTGACGTTGAAGTTAAAACATGGTTTGTAGCACAACCTGCTGAATGAGTTTGGCGAGCAATAATCATACATAGTTGAGGGTGTCCGCTTACGTTTGTACAGGGACTTGGCTTCATTTGTTTCGAATTAGAACAATATTTTTGGGACCCTATTAATCCATGGTTTAACACATTCACTGCCGATCAAAATATACCCCAAGTGCCCTGGTCACAGACCGGTCATCAACTGTCCCAGGAAGGTCGGTCTGACAGATGGGTGGGCGCAAACTCCCTGATAAGAAGGTATGATCGCCAGGGACATAAATCCCGGAAGGTGTTACTCTTGGACTTGAACTAGGACTCAATTAGCACAGTGGCCCATGGAACAGGAAAGTCTTATTCTCACAGACGTGTGGACAAATATGAGAAGATTGAGGAAAGTCATAGATGAGTATAGTCACGTTTATTGACATAATGAGTGATACCTAGCTAATCCAAAGAATATATATAATAAAATCATACAAATGTATATAACCAAACCCATAGTAAGTAATACCGAGCTACTCTTATAAATACATAAAATACAATGATACAATAATATATATGAAACGCAATAAAATATATATAACACAGATCTGAAACATCTGTATGTATTTAATTCAAGAATACAGAAATGTTAGCTGGAGAGAGGGAAAGTGAGAGAGAGATCGTAAAATAATACCAAGCTTGTCCAATACACCTATGTAGATGTGTCTGTGTAATACCATAATGCACATAGGATATATATATATATATATATATATATATATATATGTGTGTATATATATAGAGAGAGAGAGAGAGAGAGAGAGAACAGAGAGAGAGAGAGAGAGGGAGAGAGAAATAAAGAATATCACAAAATACCATATGTGTATGCATTTAATACAGTATATGAGTTACTATAAAAGTATATTACTTTGTCTACATCTTGTTCATTACACACATTCACATCACTTAAGTCGTACTAATAGAGTCACTAAATGTCCGCCTATGTGTGGTTGATCTCAAATCACGGATATACACACAAGCCCGGTTTCTTCGGACAGCTTTACACTGGCACCGTAACTCTTTCCTCTGTTTTTACGTGTACATACCACGCAATCTTTGGTAGGGTATGATGGCTGATGTTGGAGGAATAGGTTCCGATAAATGCGGTGAACCAGACAATCTAATTCGCTCATAGGCGATATACTTTTTGGCGTGAAACCGGAGCGATCGAGCTCAATTTCACTTTCACTATCCTTCACTGCCTGATCGCTGGAGAGGAATCCGTCTCGTATACCAATTAATCCCCTAATTATCTCTTTACGAAACCATATCAAAGGTTTCTGACCTCTGGCTTTCTTTCAAAAAAGGTCAGAAGAATTCGTAATGGCTATAACGTGATTATGAATCACAACTTTTCTGTACCGTTTGATGGTTTACGGAAACTTGAATAATATTGTTGAGTGGTCTTTAACGACCATGGACACCCTAGATGTTCAGCTTATCCACACCTGGGAATCTATAGAAATATTTCTTTTGTAGCCCGTTTGCCAGCCAATTATAAGCATATGCCAGTCGAAGGATATCAAGTACCTAATTTAGTCGTACTTTTAAAGACGATATTTGGTTTCATATTGTCTAAAGAAAGCAAACAAAACCAAAATGAATATGTATTTATATATATATATATATATATATATATATATATATATATATATATTATTTTATGTTTTTTAGGAAGCTTTGTGACAAACAAGTGGAATATTTTTTTTGTGATTTTCAATCCTCCCAATCCCTTTATCTCATATTGTTTTGCGGTCTTATTTTAATGAAAAATAACTCAGCATTGCGCCCAACCCTGAGGAATTAGTTATCAGCATATTTTCTGGTTTCAAGGTCGATAAAGCCTGTTAAATTCTGGCCATCCTGGTTTGATCCCCGGCGTGGCTATGATAGTGTGTTGTCGTTGCCCGTCCAAGGTCGGTGGTTTTTTTTCCGGATGGTTTTCTCGAACTCCAAAGGCTACCGAACGCCACAAGTCGAAGACTTGAATAGTGCCTCATATTATTATAACCAGTTATACAATCCATTTAGAAATAAATTAAGTTAATAGTAAATGCTACCACTTAGTACTGTAGTAATATTTAGTCTAAGTCACTAGCCTCGAAGACTGTCACTGCCGGGTAAATGATAGCTTCATACTGGGCAACACATAGTTAACTAGCCGTTTCGCATGGCTGACCATACTGTGCGGTACTTGTAAGTATTGGCCTAGATAACGATGTCAATTGCTAAACGGCAATCCTGACTGGCTAACCTGCAGTATGTCTTCTACTATCATCTCGTTCAATCCTCCTCTTAACGGCCTGGTTAATCCTTAATGTCATTACAGTTTACTTAACCTAGACTTCTTTTGCATTTAAAGCTGAAATATACTTTGCTTACTGCACAAAATGTAATCCTAATATAGTTAGTGCATGAAACATTTATAAAATATACACGACCTAAATCATGTTCCCTTGCATTCCTTAACTCTTGCTCATATCACCGATTGATCCGATAGTCGGCAAGCAAAATACCAAGAATATATTAAATTTTGGTCAAGAATATATTCAAGGTAGTTTTTGTTTATACGTTAAAATTACACAACACACGTCACACAATTTGGTGAAACGACTATTGTAGACACATATATCTACGATTCAAATCTATAAAATATGATCCGGGTAACTTAGACATACGATCATCTCCGAATTGGGACCATTTTGATCAGTCCCAAAGGTGGTTGTTATTGTAAGGTTTCACTTTATTTTTATTAATAATCGGTATGTATAATTTAATATACAAACAGACGCGCGCACACCCACAGTTCCACACCAAAATATAAGTCCGTGAAATGTCACTTAATAATTTTCCAGAATAAATTGTTTTCTTTAAGTAGCGGTCTTAATGTTCTTCGCTGATTATATATTTTATGAACCGTAAAACTCGCTGCCCACGATCCGAGTCGCAAAACTGATTGTCATAAAACTCGCAGATATAGACCGGGAAATCGGTACATACTAATGAAATTACCCAGAAAGTGCAACACTGGCGACTTGTCAATCAATCCACGCACAACCGAAAGGTTGACTTTTATCCGTGATTAATTGGCAGACCAACCATGGATGGCGCTCACCTTTGCATAACTATGATGTCCAGAAAAACAGTTTCTATTGCGAATGCTAAAATAGAGTACTCAGTGGTTGATTGAGGGTTGAACATAGCGGCAGACTGCCTGCCCCTAAATTTTTTAGGCTAAATATGTGTTAAAGTGTAAATATAATAAGCACTGGTATAAGTCATATTCTGTTTTCCACTGCCCCATCAATACACACAACCTTAAGTTCATTTGTACTTTATCTAATAAGGGTTGAATATTCTTTTATTCATTACATATTAAGTTAATATTCAGCTGAGCTCGACGTCTAGACGTTTCACCTAAATTGTTCACATGCCTGTACTCGAACATTTTCTAGTCACTTTATTCACAAATGTGGCAGTTCAGTTCGGTCTATTGCACACTGAGTGATTCTTTTGTGATCATAAAAGCCTTGGCGCCATTTAAAAATGTCCATATATTTTCCTAGCTTACATCAATGTATTAACGTAAATGAAAGTCCTTTCTGACAAATAACTCAACCGTTTTCCCCTAGCTGTGTTTTCATGAAAATGTTCAGTCAGTCTTCACTACATAGCTACACGGGTCACTACAACGGTGAATATATACAAGAAAAGATATATTATTGGGGTAGTACATGTATGTGTCCTTTAACATGCAGGTTCAGTGAAATACAAAAGCCACATTTTATTTTCACAATTACGTTTGTCCCTTTAGCTGCTGCTCGCTCAGTACATTGAGCTGTCATATGTTTGTCCTCATTTCAAAACGGTACCCGAGTCGTTCAATGATTTTCCATATAACTCCTATGAACCTTATTTATCACAAGTGCCCTTTCATTGGAAAAAATAACTCTGTTTTCGGTGGAAAATCAGTTGAGGCGTCCTGCAGTTGCAATATCCCTAGTTTTTTAATCTATCTCAATTACTATGAGCAACCGGAAAAGCGTGTCGAATGATTTTAGTGATCCATATATATATATATATATATATATATATATATTTATAACCTTACTTAAACAAAGACAAAATGGATGTGATTATGGCCGCTTCAATGGAGGTAAAGGCATCACCTTAAAGGACCAGCTACAGTTCAACGCCTGACTTTGACAGCAAATATTGTTGAAGGTGCTTGTTAATGCTAAAAGTAATGAAATAATCGCCGTTAACATAATTTGATCATTTTATCTATTTCCAACACACAGATTAATTATATGAGTCGCTCGTTTTCTATACTTTGAAAACCGAGGTTAAAAGTCATGACCTTTTGACCCTGCCGACCTCAATGTAGGCCTTATTTGCATATTCTTTATATAATCTTAACCTGCACGGCCAATGCAACAATATGATGGATATTCTATTGTTCTAAGTTAAACAAGGACGGAGTTATGGTCAATTTGATTTCCCCTACACATAAATATAAAGAACTGTAAAACACCAGCCAAAGGCCTGCTGATAGAACTACACCTGACTACTACGATAACAACGTTATTTTATGCAAGTACCTACTATATATATATATATCCATTTGGCCTATTTCGAGCATACAAAGTATTGATGAACAACTCTTATTAGATTTTCTCAAGGTGAATATTCTATTACCTTTGACACATGCTGACCACAATACATACTTAACTTACATATTTGTATCATAAGAATAGATTTAGCATAATATCTAGTACTCTGAATGTATGTTACAAACCAATTTAGGGCCATAATTTGGCCACTTAATCTATCTTTATACTAAGATGAGCAATCAGTAGTCTCCAGTTATTAGAATTAGGCCGGGACGAAATCTCATGAACTTTTGCCCCTTGCTGACCTCAATACTTTCCTATGATTTATGCATATTTTATATATCATATAAATTGACATGCAACAACTGGATTGATATTCATTGCTCTAGAATAAAAGCTATAGAGTTATGGTCATTTTTGTTTGCCCTGCCCCCTAACATGGCTTTTTTTTAACAAATTTATAATATCTATATCATTTGTTTATGTGCTTTTATTTTGAGTTATCCTTGGAAATATGTCAATCAGAGCTGTCTGAATGTATAGTTCAAACCTATTCCAGGTTATAATATGATCGCATGATCTATTTCCGCAATACAGAATATTTTGGTCGCAATAGTTTCTACAGTTTGGCCAAGACTAAATTTCATAACCTTTTGACCCCTCCTTACCTCTATATTGACCTTATTTGCATATTTCTAAATAAAATCTTAACCGGCATGGCCAATGCAACAATAAATTGGGTTTTTTGTCTAGGTTATACAATGACGGACTTATGGTCATTTCAATTTTCCCTACAACTTATATGGCGCTACTCACAAAATCCTTAATATTGCACCAATGTATTTTGTTCTGGTGCTTTCATTTTGAGTAATCCTTGAACATGTGTGATCCAAACCATTCCATATGTGTGATATAAACCACCATCAAGCCATAAATTGAACATTTGATCAGAGGAATAATGAGTCGTCAGTTTCTAGATTTTGGGCATGGTGAAATCTCATGAGCTCTTGACCCCTGTTGACCTCAATATTGACTTTTTTACATATTTTATATCATCTAACCGGGCTTGGTAATGCAAAATTTGCTGGGTACTTTGTTATTCTTGGTTAAATAGATTTTTTTAAATTTTAATTACCCTACCCCTTAAATAGGTAATGAAAACTTCAGATGTTGTGGTCTGAAAAACAGCCCGGAAACACTAATGAGTTCTGGTTTATTCAATGTTAACATCCTTAAAAATGAAGTATAGGCACATAGCAATAAGAAAAAAAATAGGTTTGGCTAATTGTTTGGGGGGGGGAGTCAAGGTAGGTCCTTCCAGCCCACGGAATATTGCCTTGGCTTCATTATAAAAGCACAGGAAATGCCATTCATTATCTTTTCAGTCTTTCATATCTTATATTCCCAATATTTCAATGGAAAGCAGATAATGAATAATTCAAAATTATTGTGTTTTGTGAACTGATTTATTGATATTCTTCTTAATATTGTGAAAACTATTTTAAGCCGACGCTTTATTTGTATATAATAGTTAATTGGATACCAATGTAATTAAAATTTCATTGTACCTTTCAAACCATGCAGAAATCAAGGGAGTATTAAACGTATAGATTGTTTCTCAGATATTTATTGATAAGATATTTGGGCCGAGCACGTCGAAAGATTAATGGTTATTAGTTTCGTACGTCTGTTTTGTTTAATTAACTTACTTTTTGAACAGGTTGAATACCAATGATAAAACTAATTATTGCTTGCCGGAAAATCTTCGATTTCGGCAAGCATGTTGGTCAGTTCCGTATGTTTGTTTGTTTGTAGCAATGTTTGTTTGTCTGTCTCCAGTCTAAAATGCATAGTTTTCGTCGATCACTATCAAACTTACATAGATGAAAGAAAACCAAAAATCCCCGAAGCCTATTGATATTTGTAAATATCGAGCAAAGGTCAAGGTCATAAAAAAGTCGACAGTTTATTTTTCTCATAACTTTGTGACAAATGATCGTATCCACTACATTCATAGCTCATTTTTTCGTCATTCCATGGCCTTTTTTTCTGATTGTATATGTTTGAAATCTTCTGTAACCATGGTAACGTATTTTTGGGGAAAAGTCATGATAATCGAAAATAAGGGGTCTTATTTTTCTAACTTTGTCAGTTTTAAAGCTACAGAGGTCTAGTTTTTTGCACCAGGATGAATATAATTAGTATCAATTGATTATATTACAAGTCTTGCAATATCTGTACAATATCTCGTCAAACGAGATATTTCGAGATTTTGCTTCGTGATAGCTTAGAGTCCACAGGTTTGCAGGACTCAATTTGAAACTTATTTATCTTATGTCTTACACTAATATCTCAAAACAGATCTTTCATTTTCCGGGTATGTTTGTAGGGGGGTCTGCACTCGAACCTCCCCAACATTTATTTTTTGGCCATATCTCCAAAACTGCAAACCGCAATTACAAAAACTATACCTATATTCATCCTCTTGGTCTTCTCCTTAACTTGAGTAAGTCATCTGGTCTGCGTCTTGTGAAACTTTGTCAGTATGTCTGCCTGTTTGTCAGGTGTCCTCAAATTCACCTACTTTCTGGCTCTTGCATCTCATATATAGCATTCTACAGGCCATGGTTTAGAGGAGTTCTTTTGAAACTTATATAACTTATGTCATACACTAATATTTCGAAACAGATTTTAAATTTGCGGATATGGCTACTATGGGGGGCTGCACTTGAACCACTACAAGATACCAGTATTAGCCATATCTCTAAACTATAACCCTTAATTGCATAGCTATAACTTCCTATGGGTCTTCTTCATAACCTGGTTAAGTCATCTGGTCTCAGTTTTGTGTCACTTTGTCAGTATGGCTGTCTGTTTGTCAGGTGTCCTCAATTTTGCCTACTTACTTGAACTTGCGTCCTACATACAGCATTGTACAGACCACAGTTTTGCAAGAATCCTTTTGATAATTGTACATCTTATGTCATACGCTAATATCTCGATAATTATTTTTCATTTTCCGGATATGGCCACTAGGGGTGCTGTTTCTGAACCACTACAACATACCATTTTTTGGCCATATTTCCAAAACTTTGAACATTATCTGCATAAACTATAACTCATTTTGTTTCTGAATACCTTCCTATATGATAAACTTGTCATCTTTTATCTCAGATGTGTCAGTGTGTCAGTATGTCTGCCCGTTTGTTGGTTGCTGTAAGCTATGTCTGCTAACATGTTCTTCTGTGTGATACATGTTGTTCAAAGGTCAGCATTCTGAGAGTCACTCAATTCTGCCTGTCACTTCAACTTCCGGCAAGTGCCCGACCTATGTTTGTCTAGTTTTTTTTTTTTGTCAGCTAATTTAGTCTATGACTTTCCCGAAAGAACATGCATCCGTAAATTTTCTGAACAATCACGGATACCCATTTGTGTATTATTTATGGTTGAGAAAATAGTAAAATGCTTCCATATTGTAATTTTTAAAAAATGTACAATTTAAAAGATATATAACATGAAATTCACGTTTTTAAAAGCCAAAGCATTAACGGAGTTTTACAGTTGCACGCTCATTTCCCAACAATTCTGTTACTAAAAGTAATTGATGGTTCTCGTTTTTTCTCTTCGGTAACAATATAAAAAGTGCTCCTTTGGGAAACTCGGGTGTCATTTCATGACAGTGTGGTACCGAGAGTTACTTCTTGTTCAAGTGATCATGTTCAATAACCATGATAAGAAAGTAATGTGAATGAATCGATTCAGGCAAATTTGTATCAAAGTCAAGAATCCATTGTAAAATTTGCAAAGGTGATTAAACCGGTATTGAATCTGAAGCTTATTTAAATGTTGACAATGGGGGAGCAGTATTACATGTCGTCGATAATGGAGGGTAGTTTATTAAATTTGGGGGAGGGGAAGTATTGCAATTTTTCATGAATGTCTAACGCGACCACTCCCAAAATGTTGTTGATAAAAGGTCACCAATTTCTCCCATGATTTCGCACACTACAGCTTGTCAAAAATGTTCAACTCTAACCTCACTGTTACAACCACGGGTCCATTAAATTGATTAAATATTTAGAGAGGATTAATACCAATAGGGTATTTCCTGTATTGTTACGGCACAGGTAGACGAGATTTTTTTTATAATTATATAATCAAATGTTATATAGTTGCATAATGCGGGAAGTTTATGTGAAATACTCCAAGTGCATGCATGAAGTTAATCTGAAGCAACCCACCAAGAATTACAGTATGGAAATAAATTTGAGACCTCGACTCATTCTTCTAATTAAAAAATTATACAAAATTTCACTTTCAACATCAAATACTGAGATTCTACCTAATCATAGTCATCTTCAATATATATATATATTTATATATATATATATATATATATATATATATATATATATATATATATAAACTCATCTCCCCGTTTAAAATCAGCTGACTTTGAGTTGGTACCAAAAAGAACACATAAATCTTCGAAGAGACAAATATTATTTGCAAGAGGGGTTTAAAAAATATGGCGTGAAGTAATTTTTTCCTTTGGCTCTTATCGGCATATCTTCATGCAAATTATTATGATTACAAGCAATTGCCCAAAGGTCAAAAAACTATTTCTCAATATTCTTTAATGTTGTATTCGTATTTAAGATGGTGGGTGTTATTAGAGAAAATTCGTTTAATAATTAATGTTTACATGAAGTAAAAGTTATTCTGAATATAAAATACAGAAAACAGCTCCGATTCCTTTAATCCATTGAAATATCACAAAAATATGTGCCACTTGCAAAGCGTGTATAAGTTTGCAGCAAGTTATATGGGTATCTCTAATTTCAAGGGCAAATGATTATGTATCAACCTGAGACTGTTTTTTTTCTGTTTACATATGCATTGGAAGTTATATAAGCTTGGAAAATTTATGCACAACCATAACCTTCCTATTTTTATATGTTGCTCAAGGTTTGTACGATCGAATATGATAGATACATAGCCAGCATGGGTTAAGTGGTTGGCGTTCACAGCATGGGACGCTAATGGTGGCGGCATTATTAAAAAAAACTTTAGTAGAATGTTGTGGGTTCCATATCACATTTGCCCACGAACAGTGTGTCTATGACTCTAGCCTCCCCGTCGGGTATACTGTGACATGCAACCAGGCATCTCAAAGAACCAATGTCATTTTGATTTGGATCAAAAGATGCTTCATTGGTTGTTATTTAGGTATTGTACACCGATGGCGTCTGCAAAATATTTCGACTTTTGTTTTGTAGTTTTTCAGGGCATAGTGATTCAACTTTCAAGAGCACCCTTTGTTATAATGCAATGCATTTACAGCTTTATGTATTGTCAGATAAACCATTCAAGGTTGATAATTAATTTAGAACTAACCTAGAATAGTTAGAAAGTGTCCTCCATCCAAACAGAATATTCGGAATGAAACATGGATTTCTGCTATCAAGCTTTTACACGACGAATAGGCATAATGTAGCCTTTTTTTATAAGGGGAGATATAATGCAAGGTTGTGTGTCAAGTATCAGGATACAAACTTTTCCGCATGAAATCTTGAATAGTATAAACTGTGGGAGACAGGTTGCATTTCAAATGTTTAAAATTCGTTGACACATGTATGATGCAGATTAATGATAAGCAAATAACAAGCAACAAAAGAATATTTTTACTCTTTCTTTTGCAATATAATTATTTTTAAAAGTGGCTGCGTCAATTGAATCAGATATTAAATCAATAAAATAAAGTAATAAAAGAAGACTTGGTGTTTGATTTTAGGTGATGACCTAATACGGGGCGCAAGAGGCGATTTCCTGATAAGCAATATGTCTCTAATGCATAAATGCTCATATGTTTATTTTTTCCTCAATGTCGAATTTCATATATAGTACAGCCAATGTCTTTTGTAAGATAATTTGGTCTTTGGTCAAATTTCATTTGGTTTTATTCATACTGGGACAAGAATGGATACAAAAAAACTGAATGAAATTAGTAAAATCATTTTATCGGAATTTCCTTCTAAATATAATTTTAAAAAATAATTATATAGCACTTTGGAGCAATATTCCTGAGGTGATTGACTGAACTAAAACCAGAAGTCATTTCAGAAGTAGGCAAGCTGATAAGTACTACTAGTATAACTGAAATACTGGTATTCTAATTAATTAATTGATAAATGGCCAAACCATAAACAACCACTGCGTGAATAAAATTAATTAAATTAATCTTAGGTTACAGAGAACAGCGGTAAATGACCCGTTGTTTTTTTTTCTGCTTCACAGTATTATATGCAAAACTGAATTAGGGTTGCTAACGGGCCGTGTCTGCATGAATTCAGCGATTTAATTTACTAAGAAAACGGATAATATGAATAATCGTTGGAGTCTGAGTCATATCCACGTGTCCTTCAGGTATTTCCAACCATAAACCAACAGCTGCCCTGCGGATGTCAAATCGTAAAGGTATAAGGCAGAGGTACTTTACGTAAGGATACTCGAATTATTAGATCCACCATAAATGGGCCCTTACTTATATTATGTGATTTCAGGGGAAACGTTTTGCGTTAAGAGGATATTCACAAGACTCAAGGACTTATGAAAATAATGTAACTACAAATTACAAATTTGTAAATTGTGTCTGGGACGTTCATGACATGATAATAATTATTCCTGATGTTCAGCATTAGCCTCTGTGGTGTTTTCTGTTTCGTGGGAAACCGATGTTACATAGTATAGCTGTGAATGATGAATTTTTATTCTATTTCTCTTCCATCATGTTTGTGTTTCAGAAGAGTAACATGATGGAACTTCTGTAATAATAAATAATTATATTCTTTGTTCTTGTCACGTGTACGAGAATATGTCATCATTAGACGTAAATTAGACCAAATAAAAATGTAACTATATTTAGATTTGTAAAAGGTACGTGATTATCAGACCTCGTGGAAACAACTATCTTTTTTAAAAATGTAGGCCCCTGTACATGTTTTCTAGAAATAACTTGGTGTAAGAGCACTGGACATTGTTGTAACGGCTAACTATCCATTACATATCAACAACCTGTCATATTAGTATTTACCGCATGAAAGGCAACTGCTAAAACGTATGAGGTAGAACAAGATGAGTAAGTACACAAGAACATCTGAATCCACACACCAAGGCGACTTCGACCGTAAACGACAATAACATGTTATTTCACGGCTGCAGTCACCAACGGATCGAAAAAAATCCTACACATTTGGTGAGTTGTTCTTTGAGTTTAATATTTCCTTTTCTTCATTCAATTCTGTATTTTCTTTTGTTTCTCCTTTCTTCTTCTGTCTCCGTTGGAGTAGGACCACAACCCCTATAAGTAAACTGGAACTCATCTGCACGCAGCCATAAGCAAGAAATGGTGTCGCAAAACTTTTTGTGGCATCAACCATCCATCCTGTAATATCATTCAGAAATATATGTATATATTTTTTAACTTTGTCACATTATGTTTAAGAGACTATGCACTAGACTGTTTGCCTGTCTTAAATTCTAACCCGCTGCATTCAAATATGCCACGAATGGAGAAACGTAAAGTTGAAATTGAAAATAAAGTGACAATCATTGATTGATATAACATAAAATAATAATACATTAATGGTTATAAAACTAATTTGTCTACACATGAAATAATGTATAGCTTCTACCTTAAAATAACTTAGTAAATAATAAAATTAAAATAAGAAATAAACAGAAATGGTTAAAAAAATGTGGGCTTTTAACGACCGTCCATCAACTTTTTATACCCTTTAACTATGACCCCTCGTAAAACACAACTGAGAAACCCGATATGATATTCAGTATAATCAAATTATTATAAGTGATCGACCACTGATGCTGATAGTACACACTAATTAAAACGGCTTCCAGGTCGTCAGTTGTTTGCATCAAAGACGGCTATCTGCCCCAATTGTACAAGCAAATGTGCGGGTTTTTTTTACCGCTCAAGTTGTTTTGGACAAATTACACTCCCAACACGGACCAGTGGCGATTACCTGAAGCAGGTGAAGTGTGAAAGCACCGTGCATACACAGTTATAAAACTATCATCAATGTACTTTAGCTCAGCTAAAGGGGTTATTCTAAGTACATGTAAAAGCCAAGTAATCTATAAGCCAACGGATAAGTCGAAGCTGCAAATAATAATTAAATTAATGGGCATGCTTCTTTTCTTCTTAATTCAATCTTCAGAATATAATATCGATTAAGAACGGTATCAGAATGCATGGTCGGCCCCCCCCCCCCAAGGGTGAGCGCTCTGCAGGCTAAATGGGAAGGTCGTGCCCCACGGCCGTGTTACACTCAGACACGAGTGCGCCTTTCGTGGGCTACTCGGTCGTATGGCCCAGCAATGGAGACAATTACGCACCCAGAGCCTGCAGGTGCACTAGTCACCGAGCCTGACTAAAACCAGGATTAAAAATGAGAAGCGTGTGATACTGCCCTATCATGTAATTCTAATTGGAATTCTGCAGATGTACATATACATAATCAGGTAGGCATTAAAATGGAGGCGGTTGCCGCCTCAAAAAAAATTAAAAGGAACGGTAAATGCCACCATCTGATTATAAATTTAAATTCTGGCAAAAAGTTTATTCCTGAAATAAGGCAAAAGTAAGCATTATGTTGGGTTTTCATATTTATTTAATTTAATACAAAAGGACAAAAAAAATTAGTTTTATATAATTGGACACTTAGAAATTAGTAAGACTCTTTGGATCCTAAAAAATCCCAATATATTGTTCAAAATTAATATCTTAAAGTCTCTGACTCTCCACACACTTAGAATATTAAAAGCCCTGACTTTTATACTTTACCTGCCAAAGAGTTGGTTCCTAAAGCTACGGCTGCTAATATTGTTCCTGTCAGGCCTAAAGCAGTAGATATCTGTCGAGCTGGCACAACTTCACTCAGTAGTGTTGGAAAAAGGACAAGGTAATTGCCTACAGAAAACAATCAGTAATAAGTAAAACATTATATTAAACAAGCATTGATGAAAAACGATTATAACCATGATTACATTGTGTTGTACTGGTTAAGCACTGCCCCTTTCGTGTGATTTGCCCCAATTGGTACGATTGTACGTATAATGTTTAACAGATGCACCCAGATAAAAACGCCGTCCTAGCCAAGATGACATTTAGTGGTTCAAATTCAGGCTGAGTAACATTACCGCAGATGTCTCATGATTACTTCCAGAGATGAGCATCAAAAACACTGCTACACAGAAAAAAATCTTGTCTTTGGTTCCATGAGCTGTTTATAAGCCGATTATAACTTTACATTGTTTGATGTCATCTGCTTGAACTGCTTGTTTTTATCTCTGTTCTCCTGTGGTACATCGCAATCACTCTGAAGTTTCTTTGTTTGATTTATGGTTATTGGTCTAATACAAATTCAGAGAGTCTGCAGAAAATCTGCTACAACCATAAGGCCATAAATTTGTATACTCATATGTATAAAAACTCGCTGGAAACATGCGAACAATGATTGAGACGGGCGGTTATCTTGTTGCTTATGGAGGCATAGCTCAAAATATGTAAATTTGGCACTTGTTAGGTGGTTGACTGTTTACAGTGAGAACGGTAACCTGATTGGTTGCTCAAATCTGCTCTGCTCATAATTATTCATACGATCAAAAATGCTATTATGTCGTCACGTATAGTTTATGGTAAGGTCAATTTGTTACTTTTAGATTTTTTATGGTTAAACTTAATTCATCTAGCTGTGATATTTGTTATAAGTAGGAAAAGTGTTATCGGTGTAACGTTGAATATGTACTCAAATTTACTGAGATACGGTGCAGTTCTATTGGTTTATAATACATCATTTCTATCTTTATTTAGTTGTATGCAAACTAATTTGCTGACGCACGTTAAGAATATGTTAAATACAAAGATTGCTCAATTTATAAAGAAGCTTATAGTGTAACTAAGAATGTACACTTACTGTTGAACACACCTATAGCACCACTCACGACTGCAAACACGGTAAAGCGATATAACTGTGATTGCACAACCACCAAGGATCCGGTAATGATCACCGTAATGGCAAATATTTGTGCTTGGTATTTCCCGGCTTTGTCTGCCAATATTCCACAGAATGGATGTACAATACAACTGCAGAGTCCTATAATGGACACTAGCCATGCACTCTTCGAAGGAGAAATACCACGACTTTTAGCCAGGCTAGGAAGAAAGTTAATTGGTGTCCCATGCCCGATTAAAGCTGTAACAAACGCTAATGCTAAGAAAAGAAATGAAAGGTTTTTCAGCAAAGTGTAGTCAAAAAGATATTTTAGGGTACAGTGGCATTTTGTCTTCCCAGCGTACCTTGCACTTCCGGGTGGAGGAGTAAGTAACAAAGAAAGAGCTATGCTGTTCAGATGCAAGCCACCAAGAATCATCGTGGCTCCCCGCCAAGTGTAACTATGAATCAGGAATTGCACGAGAGGGGGCCAGAGAAAAATACCCAGGCCTGTCCCTACTGTTCTCATGGATAGAGCAAAACCCTTCTTCTTGTCAAAATACTGGGTTATCGGGATCATTGTGGTCACACCCACACATGCTGCAAATATACCTGTAGACGGAATTAAACCAGGTAATTTTCATATAAGTGAACAGAGTACATGGAATTTATTTTTATCGTAGACAAATTTTTCTTGCAAAAGGGAAATGAGAACACAGGGACAATAACTTATAGACATGATTCGCTAACATTTTTTACACTGCAGTATGCACTTCATTTTGTCGTGCTTGCTCTGGGATAGAATCCAGTACATATTTGATGATATATCATGGCATGCGATAAATGGGAGTCAATGTTCGAAAAGTACATCTATTGTAAACTGATGTTCCTATTTCTTCTATGAAAGAGACGATGAATTAATGATCATTTCATCAATGTCAGAGATTTTTCCTCCAATTTTAATTTCTCTTAAAACATATAACTTAGGCATATTAATCGTCACCATGAATAAAAAATAGTACGGTTAATTGGATACCTCCCAATAATATAATCCTCCAAATTCATTTATAGATCTTCACAATGAAAGCTGTATTTGGAAATTTTGATCGTTATACCCACCTATTTTATTTTATGTTTCCAAAAATATTATTTTTTTACAAAGTGTTATTCTACGAAGATTTTTATATTAACGTGGTTATCGAATATGACTAACCTCCGGTACAGCCCCTCGTGATATACAAAGTATATATATTCGGTGCAAAGGCTGATACAACTTCTCCGGATGCGACTATAAACGCGCAAATCACTGTTAGATACTTGCACCCAAATTGCCTCTCCAGGACGCCAGAAAATATCCCTGAAAATTTAATCAAAGCAAATGGTGAAAGGCCTTTTAAGATCTCAGGTATATCTCAGGTAAGTCTTTGTGTTTCGACAATAGGCGCTATGCAATGATAATGCCTGATGTATGTAAAATGAAAAACCATCGTTTTTTATTACAACTAGACATGTAATATATTACAGGCAAACACATGTTTGGTACAAATGGCTACATTTTATTTCAGCTTTAAAACAGATATTTAACAAATGGTATATATACACACCGAACACGCCAGTAGCACCAACTGAGAATGTACCGATTAGGACAACCTCTGCATTTGCAACTTGAAAGGACTCGGCAAGCTCTAGCAAGAAGACACCAGGAACCACGAACACAACAGACACCATGAAGTTGAGAAGAGTACAAGCCGTTACTATCACCCATCCATATCCACCTTCCGGCTTTGACTTCTCTTCCTGTTCCGCCATCGATCTTAAACTCGGATACTCTTGTAATATGTTATATGTAATATGGCTAGGATTTTATCATATATTTTTTAGTAGATGATTTTGCATATGCTAACTATTACTCCTGAATTCAGAATTTTTGGCTGGTAACGCTTCTGGGACATTTATAAATGTAATAACACTGAAAATATTTGAGACTTCAAAAAATTATCGCAATTGTGGGATGGTTGCAATTGTGGGGTGGTCGCAATTGTGGTGTTGTCGCAAGGTGTTGTTCCATTGTATTTAATTCCCTTGTCAACAGGTGAGTATTGGATCCTTATGGAACCCGTATCCAATTTTTGTCCGGGCAAATACCTTTCTGTTTCTGTGGTAGGATCCATGCCACAAGCAATTGCTGGAGTATTATCAGAGGTTTAATTTGAAGTTTACATGAACGCATTAAAACAGTGTCACACGTGACTCACAAGGTCAATAACGTGGGACCCTGATAGTTCAAGGTAACCATGAGTAATCTCTATGACATCCCTCATTTATCCCATTCCTTAAAACTAATAATATTGTGTCCATTTAAATATAAAAACTACACTCCTGATCTGTACGTTTATATGAGGAACGACATAAGATTAACATTTGCTCACAAGCATGTATAAATGATCATATAAATATAAATATATATATATATATATATATATATATATATATATATAAAATAAAGTGATAATTACCTTAGCATAAGATTCCGTCTACTTTCTAAACGAAGTGAAGGTGCATCGACTACATACAGGGAACAGTTAATACTTAAGTAAATCGATATAATAATGCCACATGTGAGGCCAAAGTGCTCCATATGATAGAGGAACCTATAATCTCTGTAGCTAAGTATGTAAATAGATTAACCTCGTTGTAAGAAACTATTATGACTGTCAGGTCATTATCTGGAACAAGTGTTACATTTCGGACCCGATCACCCATGGCAAATTTTAAAGATTGAACAATGCGACCCGGGCATAAAGGAAATCGGTAGTACGCATGGACGATAAGCGTTAAGGGACCCTCAAGATTCAGCGTTGTGCAGATTATTTGACGCGACCGAGAAGACGTTTAAAAGACAGGCGACATGCGTGCGTTTCAGGGATGTCCGATTATTTCGCGTGCAATATTTCACATTTTGCTGTTTATATTTCTGCATTTATGTGTGCGTTTCCTAACTTATGTATGTGCAATGCGTTTAGAGCATGTCCAACATATATTAACACATTTCATCTCTTTCTCGCGTTGTCTACCTTCTCATGCGTTAACGTATGTATCTGTTCGATTGTATGCGTTGGAATGATTTAGTAGACGATTTCACGGGAGCAGAAACATTGCAAAACGTAAGGAAAGGGCTATCTAAAGTATTGTGGCCGCGTTACCCCTGCAGGGAGAGACACAGCGGTATTTTCCTGCACTAACCGGGCTCACAGTCGCTGAACATTGGTGATTACACAAAGCCGATTAGCTATGAATGTGCTGTGTTCTGTCCGCATACATCTTACTGTGATAACGACTAGATTATAAATTAATCTCTGATTGGACCTGATTTGATTCATCCTCTGGCGAGGTCATTATGGGTTTTATTAATCCTCAAACATTCTGAGGTTTAAGAATGTGCTTGACCTGACAGATAAATTTTACGTTTCATGATATTATTTTTTCTTTAACTAGGACAATGCCGGTTATGAGGATAAAAAAATGCAGTTTACTGTTTAATTTTATACATATATTAAAAACGGGAATGCTGCAGTCGACCTTTGGGGTGCTGTGAATTCCTATAAGTAAATGAGACGGTGTCAGAACTTAAACGTTTACAAATTGTTTGGAAAGTTAACTAAAGCGGATTAATCAGGAGCAATATTTTACTCATTCTTTCAAACTATCAGTTCAGTTTTGCTTTGTACAAAGTTTCCAAGCGAAACCATCCCAGCACACCGTCTCAGTGCCTCCCTTTTAGCTGCTTAACACATTTTATTCTGGTTCTGCGTGTGCGTTAATACGGTCCACGTTTCTGTTTTCCATAACTAGCCCCTGTGACCAGAGATCCGACTTAGCGCATGGGTGACAGATCCCAAGCAAGGAGTAGTCCAAACATTAACGTGCACGGTTTAGAAGTACCGGCTGTGGGCCTGAAATGAAAAACGAAGAACGCAAGTGGCTTATTTTATGTAAGCGCTATTTATCGCGTCCGGTCCACTTTTTTAACACTCGTCTACAGGAGTGAGCCAAACCGCTTTAAATTTCAAGGAGTGACGCTATTTCGTATATTGTATATGTCTCATTGTGTCCAATCCCTATAAATTGAACTTATTTTGTTACATTTGTCAATAGTTTAGATTATTAACTCAAGCGTCTAGTAATAAATATGAATTAGACAATTAAAGAGTTGCCTTTCTATTTTTAATAACATTAACATTTATGCATAACAGAATTGAGTTTTTCAATTTATGTATTTCCTTTCTAGCAATAATACTTTTTCAGCCATTAATTCAAGAAAGTTCCCCCACACCAAGTCCCTATTAGGCAAGCTTTATCAATTATTGATATATCTGCACTTGAGACATTTGTAGATACATTGATCTGTAGGCCTGGTTCTTAAAACTGTGCCGCTGGGTAATACCTGGGAACAAAGGTATCCCCGTTGTGAACGATTGAAAATATTTCTCAATAGAAGTGCCTACGTGAAGGTAATTGATTGCAAGTACTTTCTCTAGGGCACACATCCAAACCGCGTTGGATGGAAAAAAAATCACTGGGTTCCCTGGAATGACAAAGCACTACTAAATAATTCAATGGTCCTCGTTACAATGGCGAAGATCTACTCGAAAGGTCACACGATTGGTTCGGGCAATATACACATCAGGCACCATTGCCCGCTGCAAATTTATCAGTTCGGACAAGTCAAGCAGCACTGCACGAATCATGAAGCTTCTGAAATTGTTTGTTGTGATGTTGGCGATCGCTATGTCTACATCCATGCAAGGTATTTTCCATGCAAATGTACTGCATTTTATTCGAATTTGTATTTTCATTTCGTTACTGCTGATTATTTAATAAGATATTTGTCATTATGATTTAGCGTCCACCATTAGGCAGGAAGACATATAGGGGTTCATGAGTTTATTTCAAAATGAATATTTGGTTCATTTGTTTTGTGCTAAAGAATTGAACATAATTTTTCCTTCATTTTTGTTACTTTTCCTTTCTTGTGTCATGTTTTTAATCTTCTGATGGCTGATTTTTAAACCTGACCTTAATGCATGATACTACCGAAAATTGACAGAATTACATCTGACATTTACTTCAGACGTTGACTTTATTTTAAATGTCATACATTCCATAACTTATCCCCCATTATCGCCTTTTTTTGTTCAACTGTGTATTGCTTCTTAAATACTAGGGAGAGGCTCCTTTTTCAATTTTTCGACGATATAGTTTAAAAAAGATGTATTTAAATTTAAAAATAAGAGATTTATCTCCTGATTTGAAGTGATTTACAAGTCGGGTACTGCTGCTATTGACCTCCCAGAGACCCAGGGGGACTGGTTGACCATTCACCCGTCTGTAGTTGTAAACGTATCTGGCACGGTTGTGGCCTGGGAATTTGTCGCCAAGAAGACTGGAACTATCATATTGAGTTTGTGGGATCCTCTTGAACAAGAGCGTTATCGTCTTCATAACAAAACATACATTAATGTGATGGCAGTCGGACGACAGGTTGGTATCATTAAATCTTTCATTCGGGAAGAGCAATATCAAGTTTAATACTCTGACTTATTTCAAGATATTAATATTCGGTTTGTCTTGTTATTAGAATAAAGTATAAGATCTAAAAGCAGAATCGAAACGGTGTCATTTTGGAAAAATTATAACATAAATCCAGTACATTCTTATAGAAAATAAAGTTTTTTAGGACCAAAGGTAACCAAAAATCTAGACAGATAAGATACGCACTTCATATTATGATTTTTTTTTGTAACCAAGTTTTTTTTTAATTATTGACCCCATACTTGTAGCATAACAGAATGCTTGTCATTATATGTAGGATAATTTTTTGGATGATTTCCAAAATAATACTCTTGTTAATATCGCTGCTTATTTTCCCTTCTTTATCGGACAGCAGTTTAATATTGTTTTTTGTTTAAACATGAGTGTTATGAGTTTTAACATATTTAATTAATAGATATTCTGCAATACATGCTTTTACCATCCAGGTTTTCACGGTACCCGAATCCGACAGGTATCCGGCCCGTGTGGGTCAAGTGATAGGCGTTCATAGTATGGATGCTAGTGGTGGCGGCATCATTCCAAGGACATCAATGGATTGTTGTGGCTTAGCGGTTAAACCTTCTCATGTGGCGGACGTCTATGATCCGAACCTTGTCATCGGATATACTATAACCATCAACAAAGCTCATCGGAGAACCAAAGCTGTTTTGGTCCACATCAACAGAGGTTGAACGTCAATTGTTAAGATGATTTTATTATGATACAATATACCTTTGTGTTATGATGAATTTACAACTTTTTATAATAAAAGAATAAAACATATCAAAATATTGAAATTTCTGAGAAAGGTGTAAAGTTATTTCAAGGCACAATATAAGATGAACACCAATTATTATAATATTATTTTCACACATCATCTTATGTCACATTTGGACTTAAAATCATAAATAAACTATAATTTATATATATGTATATATATATATATAATATATATAAATATATATATATAAGTATAATAAATATAGTTAATATACACCTCTTTTGCCTTCAGATCCTGTCATTAAAGTGACAGCTGGTGACCCGTCATTTCTGGAAGGGAATATGCCTAGTTCCTGTATTCCAGTTCCGGCTCATCCCCCGGAAATGCTGAGTGTACATCTTGACTTCCTGTTCCCCCTGCCCGATATGTTCGTGAATGTCTCTGTCAGAGACACCGGCTGTGACCAGGTCTATGTTTACTGGCCAATTTCTGCTGAAGAAAACGGGAGGAAGACACTTCACCGTCTTTGTTCACCTGAGCAGCAGACGGACGGTGTTTACTCACAATGTGGATTTTCCTGTATATCCCCCATGGACTTTTCGGAGCAAATGAACTCAACACTTAACATTCGTATCTTTCAGAGAAAGCCAAGGGAAGCAGCGCTTTGCTATCTCGATTTAAAGAATCTGTGAGTCAGGCAACGCCAGTCTTCGACGGAAATTGATCTTTAACTCCACCCTAGCGACACCACTCGTCGGCGACTGACACCAAGTTATCGGGTCCGTTAAATCGACACGAAAGATGATATTTTGTTAGATGATATATCGTAATAAAAGTACCTTATCTTCAAAGGTTACTTACCTGTTGGAGTTTTGGTAGGGTATGTATTTTATTTCATTTTACCAAACCTATGACGATGGCTCATTTGACCAGGACACTGCATATGACTGTCATGAGTAGTGGGCATACATGTAGAAATAGTTATTGGAAACGTTTATGACATTTATCTTAAGATGTATAAGCTCAATGTATAACCTCAATTTATAAAGAGCTCATGATATCCTTTATCTGGAATAAAAAAATATATATATATACTAATTTATTTAACGTTAACTACTCTCAACTCTCATATCTTAAAAGTCAACTGTATAAAGTGAATATCATTGATCATTTAGAATTTATGTTTGACGTTTGATCTAACATATTATCATCAACAAGAAATAGATATAATGATGAATGATTCTTATACGTTGTGACAAGGATCTTCTGTAGAGTGTATGCCGTCATGGTGTAAATACCATCAATTTTGTCCATTAAGGGTCTATATTCATTTACCTGCTAAAATTATTCCTCCATCAATGTATATATTTTTTTCTAAAAAAAAACACAAGGGTTGTCTCTAAGGGTATATGTTGAAATTCTTGTTCGCGTCTTACGATGAACATAGATGTTAAACTTAACTGTCGCCATTGTAAGGTCACTGAAGCTAATAATATGTTCCAACCTCTCATGTCCAACTTTTTTTTAAGCTTTGAACATTTTTTTTTTATAATTTACGTTTCAATTAGAAAAATTATGATGTTAGGTAGAAGATTTAACGATCGAATTTTCGACCAGGTAAAAAATGCATACCTTACACTTTACATAATACACAGATTAATTTGCTCCTTATATGAGACAGGGGTCTATATATAACATATCGGCCCAAGGTGTGGTGGCTGCGGTCACGTGCAAAAAACAGCCTCAAGTGAACGGAGCTGATAGGATAATCTCGTGTTCAATTCCCTGAAAAATATTACCATCTAAAACAAAGAATGCTGCTAATACAGGGACTGTACTGATCAGTCAGATAATTGTAAAGAGTGAAAAAACGTTTCTATGAAATTATTGGAAAATATAAACTTTTAAGCAAATTTTCTCCCTCAAACCTGGTATTCAGATTAATAGATTAGTGTATAGAATATATTGCTTAAACCATCGACAGTGCAAACATATCGGAAGATATAAGACCATTTTTGTTATGTTTAAGGTCTCAGAACTATCCTATGTGCAGGAATAACCACGCTTCATGTTTCAGCTTTTCCTTAAATATTTTACAAACAACTGCATTAATACCAATTGAGTTATACATACTTCGAATTCTGAGAATGTGTTTCTCATATGGGTATATACAACTTCATGTTTTCTGAGACTGGTATATTCTAACCGATTAAAATAATAATTTCCTGTTTAACTAATGATACAAGTAAATCCCTTTATTCGAGAGTCTAACGCCTTAGACTTTGTTATACATTTTCATACATAAAGGAGTCTCAATAAAAATGGGCACAAGTAAAAATGCGTCGTTTACAGCGTGCGTTTACAAATGAGAAACACCAATTTAACACCATTAATGATAATGAATAAAAGCAGAAAAATAATTGTTTTGAAAATTCAGCATAGCAATCCCTGAACTGTTTTATGCCAAAGAACAGTGTTACTAGCTTTCAGGAAATGTATAGGTCTAGTATTCTGGGTGCAGCGATTCAGGCAGGTCCAAGGATAACATATACACCCTAAAAACAGACTTAGGAGACAGTTGTTGCTCCTTCAAAAAGCTTTTGTGCCTCATTTAATATTGAAATGTATTTCTGTTTACAGCAATCTAACCTGTCGCGAGTCTCACTGATGATAACTGCTTGTTTCTAAATGTTATACCACGCGCACATGTTATATTTTTACAGTACAATAACATGTTACATGAGTCATCTATTGAAATTCCTTTATGGTAACCAAATTTGATTAACCCTTTGTCACGTGTATGTACATTTTATGAAAACATTTTGGCTTTAATCTCCTATTTAAAATCACCAAATATACATGATTATTATCTTTTGATATCCTGGTTAACATATGGAATGTATCTCTAAATAATACAAGGGTAAGATGATTGTACGTCGAATAATCGCTTAATACATGAATGTCACATATGTGTTGTTTTCAGCTGCTTAACATACGCAAATATAATCTACAAAAATAAAACAAGGGTAAAAAATCGTGTGTTGTCATGATCTGCCAGCTACAGTGCAATTCATGTAAATGTACACGGTTGTATGAGTATTTTCAACATAAAGACAGCTAAAGTTCATTTGTTAATGGCAACTGAGGTAGCAATGCAATGTGACAGTAAATCCATATGAGCAAATTGATCTACCTTCTTCAAATGATTTATCTGTATGACTCTAGACACTGACGTCAGCAGTTGCCTAATGAGTCGTAATGTCATATTATACTTCTAGTTCCCTGTTGTTAGAGTTTAAATTTTCCGTTTCCTTATTCAGTTCTGTATTTTCCTTTGTTTCTTTTGTCTTTCTTCGTCTCCTCAGTAGTATGGCCATAAGTCCAACACATAAACTTGAGCTTATCTGAACGCAGCCATACACAATGAATGGGGTTGCAAAACTTTTCGTTGCATCCACCATCCATCCTAAAATAAATTATTCTGCAACAAGCTACATTTTCTTTCCAATCTGATTTAAACAAGCTGCCTCAGATTATCACGAACTGCAAACGTTAAATATACTTTAAATGGATTTAAACGGGAAATACAATAAAGGAGGATTAGATAAACAATTAATATAATTAAGAATTTGGTTAAATTGGTAAAATTAAACAATGTACGTATGGTGTATCGATTACGGCACTGATAATACACGGTGGTTTCAAGTAGAAAATACTAAAAACGTGCGCTTTTTCTCATCATGCACTTTGCAACGTACGCCCGTTATCTATTATAATTACGTCAATCTAGCCATTTAAATATATGGTGTCTTTAGAAATGGCTAGATTTCACTCAGAAAAAAAAATGATTTATACATACCTGCCAAAGAGTTGGTTCCTAAGATTACGGCTGCCAACATAGTTCCAGAAAATCCTAAAGCAGTAGATATCTGTGGAGCCGGCACTACATCGCTTAGTAGTGTTGGGAAAAGAATAAGGTAATTACCTGTAGAAAGTAAAGGAGAAATTATATAAAATAATAAAAGAACACTACATATCTCATTATGACTATATTGTTTTCAATTACTGCCATAAGCAACGTATCATATAAGGCTAACCGGAATACTCCGAAAATCCCTAAACTTTTATATTATAACAGTCATGATTTCCTCACTCACCAAAGAATGACATAAAGGTAACACGCCAGCTTCATATGGAGCCGACGATTGTTAGTCTTTTTACTTTCAAAATACATATAATATTAAAATTTGTCATATGTAGACTCATAGGTAGTTCTGTAGACTTAATGGGAAGGTTGGGCCTAATAACCGTTTATCAATCACTCATAAATGAGTCCGTCTCAGGGCTTGCCAGGTGATATGGTTAAGCTATGCGGATAATTACACACCCATACACCGTGGGTGCAGCAGACACCAGGCCTAGGTTATATCACCATATATGAATGACAGTCAGTGCTGCCACTAGGTCAGGCAGTCCCAGACTGAAATTGAACTCTGCAGATGCACATACTCGGGTAAATAATAAGAAAAATCAGCATAAAATTGGGATGGGGACGTTATCTTCACCAAAAAGGGTTATGCGATATGAACATATGAAAAACACGATAAAATACACTTACTGTTGAATACTCCAAATGAACCACTGACGATTGCAAACATGGTAAATGAATACAACTGTGAAAGGGCAACAACCAATGCTCCGGCAATAGCAACTGTAGTAGCAAAGATTTGAGCTTGATACTTCCTTGCTTTGTCTGCCAACATCCCACAAAATGGACGTACAATACAACTACATATTCCAATAATGGAAACCAACCATGCACTCATTGATGGTGAAACACCGCGACTTCTTGCCAGACTTGGGAGAAAGTTAATTGGCGTCGAATGCCCGACAAGTGCTGTAACAAACGCTAGTGCTAAGAAAAGGAACGCAAAATTCTTCAACAATGTGTAGTCGAAGAATGATTTGGGTCTACAGCGAAATTTTGTCTTCCCATCATTCCTTGCACTTCCGGGTGGAGGAGTTAGGAGCAACGCAAGCGCTATGCTGTTCAAGTGCAGGCCACCAAGAATCAGCGTTGCGCCCCGCCATGAAAAAGCATTAATTAGATACTGTATGACGGGAGGCCACACAAAAACACCAAGGCTTGCACCCAATATCCTAATAGAAAGAGCTAAACCTTTCTTCTTGTCAAAATACTGAGTTATCGGGATCATTGTCGTTACATCTAGACATCCATCGAATATACCTAAAAAAATATTAAAGCTAAAATTCAAATCAATAACAAGGGTAAATATAGTCTTAAAAAAGACGTTTCTTTCGAAACTAACATTTTTTTACTTTGCTTTTGCCACCAACCAATCCTATATAGCTTCATTTCATTAAATTGGCATATAAATATATATATATATATATATATATATATATATATATATATTACACTTAATGCAGCCATTCGGGGACATTTTGCAATCTCTCTCTCTCTCTCTCTCTCTCTCTCTCTCGATATAGATATAGATATAAATTCATAAAAATACACACACACACACACACACACATATATATATATATATATATATATATATATATATATATGTTTAGCATATATATGGACTTTAATCTAAGTCCGGAATCGATTCCTACGTCACTGAAAACTTTATTTGTCTTAATACCAAATTCAATATTTAAGCTCAGGTAATTATCTTAATCCACAGTAACTCACCGCCGGCACAACCTCTCGTGACGTATAATGTGTAGATGTTCGGTGCAAAAGCAGAAACAATTTCTCCTGATGCCACTATGAATGCACAGATCACTGTTAAATACTTGCATCCAAGCCGCTGCTCAAGAAACCCGGAAAATATCCCTGGAAATATAGAAGATACACAAGATAATAAACCTTCCTCCTGGTGTTACCGCCACTTCCTGTGACCTCTGTTCTGGTTTATCAACCAAAAATGTCATATCTGGGTATTTCTCAAACAACTTATAAATCTAAATTAACTTTAATGGTTAATTTTGAAACTGTATATTTTTCCTTGGAAATGTTTGCATTTATATAATCATCAAACTATATTATTTTTTTTTTTAATCTCTAGAATTAACACTTAGATGTTACTCTTCAAGCAGTCATAATCGTATTACATACTATATTAAGCATTTGTATTTCGTAAGCGATGTGAAAAACAATCCAGTGTGTTCTCCCTGAGTAATTATTACGTGCACAGTGTCTCTGTATGATTCTAGGAGTACAAGTGTTTGCCAGGCATTTACGGCCTCTCCATTTAGAGTTGCCATCATTTATTGCCATGATACTCACCAAAAACACCATTAGCACCTAGGGAGAACGAACTGATTAGAACAACTTCTGAAGTTGAAACTTGAAAGGATTCAACAAGCTCCAACAAAAAGACACCCGGTGCCACGAATACAAGAGCCACCATCAAGTTGAGAAGAGTGCATGACGTCACTACCACCCAGCCATATCCCCCTTCTGGCTTTGACTTTTCTTCCTGTTCCACCATCAGGACTAGAGCTAGGATAACCTAATTTTACATTTCACTTGATTATTTTTACATTATATATTGGGCAGATCTACTGACACATGATTAATAAATACATAATTTTTTTCATTTCCATAAAAAAATGGCGCATATTCATTCCATACGACCAGTTGTTTGTTTTTTGTTATATAATAAAAGTTTGTCATAAGTGCTTTATTCTTGCTTAAACCTCGCAACTAAAATTCTACACACAGGTTGTTTTTATTCAAATAATGGAGCAACATTGGGATCGGGTATTAGCGACGTTTATGGTAGTTGTTTAGTTCATGTTAGTTATTTTTCGTGTTAAGAAGTATGTACGAATGATGGCATTTTCAAGTGAAGAATAATCAAAGGATCATTACATTTATTTACCAAACATTCGATCATAAATGCAAAATAATGATTAGCATGTGGAGTTATTATTACATAATACAAGCCACATTTAATAGTCCAGTTTAAATTCAACAACCCAATGCCTCCTTAACGATTTAGGTGCCATAGCAAAAAGTGTATATATGTGGTATAGCAAAAAAAATATATATATATCAGTGTTATAGATTCATAGAACTACTTTCAAGGGACTGTCCGAAAGTGCCCGTAAATAGGAAGAACCCTTAGAACACAGTTGCCCGTATGGAGAGGTTCCACTGTATTTATCTGTAATATGACGACAAATAAAGGAATTAACATCATTTCTTTCTAACGTACCTGGATGCTGCTCTTGGATTGTCATATATATATATATATATATATATATATATATATATATATACGCGTTTAAAACAGTTTTTTCAAGATGAACCCTGCTTCGTGCAGGTTCTCACGGCTATGAAGGACACTATAAGCAACAGGGCCCATAAAACACATCCGCTTCCGTCGTGGACTGCCTTACACTTGCAGGCTGCTATCCCCGAGCCATACATGTCAGATATTACCAATAGGAGTCGTTAATTAACATCATTTCTTTCTAACGTACCTGGATGCTGCTCTTGGATTGTCATATATGTATATATATATATATATATATATATATATATATATATATATATATATATATATATATACGCGTTTAAAACAGTTTTTTCAAGATGAACCCTGCTTCGTGCAGGTTCTCACGGCTATGAAGGACACTATAAGCAACAGGGCCCATAAAACACATCCGCTTCCGTCGTGGACTGCCTTACACTTGCAGGCTGCTATCCCCGAGCCATACATGTCAGATATTACCAATAGGAGTCGTTAATTAAATAGAAAGAGTCTATTATGGGTGTACTGCCAATATATAATTTATATATGTTATAAATTAAACGTTTTTAAATCTTTGATATTACTATTTTGCTATTAGTTATTATTGCATGTGACCAAATGTCAACCACGGTTGCAGGGAATAATAAGAAGTAAAGCTCTTAATTTTAAACATTCACGCCCTTTAAAATGACTGCCTACGAACACCAGTGATGGAGGTCTTTTTGGGGGACTCAGACTTGGATTTGAGCGTCTAGTACTCGGACTTGTACTCGGTCTCGGAAGTAATGACTTGAGAAATCCAGCCGAGTCCATTTCGAATCGTGCAGCAGGGAAACTCTGTCAGATACCGTAAAGATATGTAAATACATGTTCCAAATTGTAACTTAATATTACAAAAAGAAACTGTACATACCAGTATTTAGGTCTGCATTGGGACATAAATGTGATCGAACCTTAGAGTAAAAGTCTTGTGTAAACTAACAACAAAATACATTAAAATGGTCTCAAAGTTCCATTTTAAATTTCTTTTATAAAGAGATTTTTTATCGGACTTTGAATCGGGTTCAAGATGAATCGGACTCGATGAAGGTGGACTTCAAACCCCAAAGACTCAGAATCTGATTCGTTCCATGCCAACTCCATGTAAACACTAGATAAAGTATCTGCCCTTAAATACACCTATAGAGACGCTCCTTTATGGAAATCAAAATCATAGGGACATTCTTAACAAAAAAATTTTCGAATCGGTATCCTAATACATAAAGGAAACAGCAAGATTTGAGAAAACGTTTACTCGTCTAAATTATAAAGAAATGACATCATTACAAAGATGAAATAGCATTGCTATAACGTTAAACCATAAACTAACCTTTGTTTACCGCCCCCCCCCCCCCGTCTCACCATAGTTCATCCTCATTGTACATATTAACTGACTGGTGAACATTGCCATCTTACTTCTTTTGTAGGGAGAGAGTCAAGAAGAGCTTTTAGTAGCTTGCATTCAATCCCTTTTGAAGAAATATCAGGGAGAGAGTCAAGATAAGCTTAAAGTAGCTTGCACTCAATCACATTGACGCATGAAGTATGTGATATTTCGATACTATGTTTCACACCACATTGCACTTCCATATTCAGTGTCAATAAAATATCTCAAACAAAGTCTCTGACTTGGAGGAGCATGCACTCGGACTTGCACTCGTACTCGTATAGTGCGAACTCTATTACATCACTGCTGGTCACCCAGGCTTATTCCCTGGTACCTCTGTTGTCGTACTGTATTATATACTTCGTCTGTACTAAGGAATTTCACTGCTAACATGAGATACTATTGATTACCCATCCAAAAGGTGGGAAAACCACTAAGAGGTCACCGAACGTTCAGTCAAACCACTCGTGATCCTTATCACTACTTTGACTTATAATAGAGAACAAGGTTGCCGGCAAATTAACAACCCATAATCGTAAATACATACACACAAATCCTATTTATCATATATATATAGAGAGAGAAAGAGAGAAAGAGGGAAAGAGAAAGAGAGAGAGATGTATGAATAGCCATGTATAGTCCATTATATGGAGACAAATCGTGAATACATAGAAAAGTCTGTTCACGGTCCTGTGTATTCATGTTCTGGTCCTGCACAGCATGGCTAGTTATACATCTAATCATGTCTCACCTTTAGTCAAGGATTGTATATTGTCTTCCACGGTTCTGTGTACCAGGATTTACTACATAGAGAGGACAGGTTATGCGTGTTTTATTAAATCAGTCGATAATGACCGTGCTCCAGGTGAGGTCCAAAGTACTCCCGTTCATCGGAGGTTCCCGTCTTATCATAAGTGCGGGGTGGGTATATTGAAAATTGAATGGAGTAGTGGGAGATTATCAATATAGTCAGATGATTACCTGCAACAAGGGTTCTATACCGAATCATCAATATAAATAGCATCCATTATCGCAACCCATTCCTAATACCTCTAATTAATACCGCCACAACAATACATTCACTGAGTACAGAGAGAGAGAGAGAGAGAGAGAGAGAGAGAGAGAGAGAGAGAGACTGTAGAACACAGCACAGGCGCTTGAATTGCTCATAATGTAGATTTCGGTTAAATTTGTTACTTTTCTGGGACATTTCCTTATAACTATTACTTATCTGACATTTCCTAGCGTTTTTCACAATATATGGTCTATCTCATTTTTTTTTACTTAATATTTGATATAGGCCTTCTGATTTGGTTGATAGGTTTACTACTGGAGTCTTCAAATTGGTGACACCGCTGACGTAACAATAGTTAGCCAATGACTCATGTACTGCAAATTAGCCTGAAACCGATGTGCCATGGCTGTCGGGTCTGACAAGGGGGGCTTCTAGCCTGCCTATCTGAAATATTAAATAAATGATAAAGAGATGGACCATATAGTGCAAAAAACGCTAAGGAACTGTCAGATAAGTAATAGTTATACAAGGAAATTATACAGAAAAGTACAACATTTAACCGAAATCTACACTAATAGCAATTTAGGCGTTTGTGGACACAGAAACATCAGTTCATAACAATAGGGAATCGAACTCCTTGCTTACTATTAACATACGGCTTCAATATCCCTGGGTAAACAGAGATCACTTATGGTATGGAGCAGTTTATTATATATATATATATATATATATAACATACCATTCGTTATGGATGGCGTAGTGTCACTGTCTATCGTGTATTCTGTCTCAAAGGTTAAAAGGCAATTGAGTCTTAAGTGTCATTGTAGGTGGGTTCAGCATACAAGGTCGTGAATGAGCCCTGGTTGGCGAACCGCGGCAAGACACAGATCCTGATTATAAGGATACAAACATACTAGTATATATATAGAAAGGGCCCTGCTAGGATAGCATTTGCAGTTCACAGTCAGCTTTCAGCCGGCATTATCCCTCCCCCCCCCCCCCCGGATTGTACTCGCAATCAGCAGTGTCCCGCAGATTGTGACCCCGCACCACAAATAGAAAGACACCAACTACCCAGTACCTAAACAGCACTCTGAAGTTTTAGTGCAAATGCGTCCCCCCCCCCCCCCCCCCCGCCTTTGTACGTCACATTTAGCCCGCATCTAAGCTGTACACAGGTACGAGTGAGGAATGAAAATCACATTTAAATGATTTTTCTCATTTTTTTAAATTGAAGGTACATGCTCCAGTATCTTCATGCTTTACAATGCTTGAGGATCAATTGATGCAATATATGACCTTTACAACGTTTTTGATTGCCTAGGTGACACCTCCAAAAAAATGGTTAACGGACATTGAACGTACCCTTACAGGCAAATGAGAGGGAATATCAATAATATCAACAAACAAATCAAATGTTTCCCTCCTGGTTTGTATCCATTTAATCAAACAATAATCGGGCGTTCATGTCATGACTGATACTAGTACAAGGTCCAACACATTAAAATAAAAGTAAAACGTAGTCAAAATACAGTACAGTTCTGTTGCAATTTATAATCCAAATATGCCCATTAATCAATGTATATTGTCAACAGATATTTTCTATGAGCTCGTGCCCTACATGCAACGGAGGGTTCGGTCTCTTTGATCCAGCATTGAGGGTTTTATTGTATGAACGTAGAGACATGTCACAGACACAGACAGAACCCTAACTCTAATGAGAAGACAGGAGTCTTTGACTTTCATCATTTGAAATATAGCAATTAGTCTCATTTTGTATATGTAACGCATCTGAACTGTCAGTGGTAGTTGTCGCCAACAGATGCAGCTAGGGTGGAGAAAAAGATCTATTAATCACTTTAACACATATTCACTCAAAGGGACCTAGTCACAAACCAGGCATGTTAATTATACATAAAATGTGTCGCTGTCTCCTTAAGCATCATCGAATCTACATATATATAGAGTTCCAAAATCGTTTGCTCACCCCTGTACACAATTGGTAAAAAAGCTTGAACCGGACGCGATCATGGCCACGCATGCCCACCTTGTAGCCGTACGGGCAACTTCACAAATAAAGAGTTTCCGAGCTTCCATCCGGTGTTTCTTCTGTGTCTTCTTTACTGTTTCTCCTCCTTGTTGGGTACTTATCGCGCTTGAGCAAGATCGGACCTCTGGTCACGCAGTCTTGATGTGGTAAACAGACACACGTGAACTGTGTTTACTCACACACAGAACCATAACAACGTGTAAAACAGGGGAAATGGAGATAGTAAACCAGTCCACTTGTCGAGATACTTTTCGCTCAGAAAGTTTGCATATAGTCTAGTGGGACAAATAGCATATTATACACATATTTTGATATTTTATATATATATATATATATATATATATATATATATATGTTTAAAGTTAAAGAGACAGAGAGAGACGTTGTGATAGACAAGAGTACAACTAGGGCCACTGACTATGGGTGAGACTGAGTGAACGAGGAGTCTTACACATTATGTCACACGTAACAAAGCTGATATGGGAGAGGGCATCTATATATAGAACACCAGCAGGAATTCTTAAGATCTTGTAATGGGCATTAGCCAATTTAGTGATTGGTTCGCACTTCTCAGCATTTTAGTGTTGAGCAACTAAGTGATCTGCTACTTTTTACCAATCTTGTATCAATGCTATGTGCATGACATTAGAGTGTTTGATTTTTTCCCCCACAAAATGTTAACGATAGAGGGGATACCGTCATACGTTTCCTTAAGCTTGAGGTTATGTTGATAGCACCAGTCTTGCATGGTACTACCAATATTGTATAGGTATGTATGTATGTATGAATGAAAGTATGTATGCATGGATGGATACATGGATTGGTGGTTGGTGTATCATTTGTGTATAAATATATAATATTATTAATGTAAATATACTGAAGTACTCAAAAGTATTCATTAAGGGACCCTCATTTTATGATTACTTTCATAGTACTCGAGTAGTAGTACGAGTACATAGGACATTTTGAAGAGAGTACTCGTGAACGAGCACTGAGTGCTCTAAATAGTACTCATGAGTATTTCGAGTATAAATACTTTTAGACCCAACTGTGGTAGAAATGGAGCATACTGTTATTCTTAACCTGGGTTCCTTGGAGACAACTGGTTATATAGTAAGCTGTAAGCCCCTATGGTTTGGAGAGCTGTGGAGCAGTCACAGTTTCACTCAGTAATGATTGGAAAAGAACAAGGAATCTGCCTGTAGAACGTATATATTAATAAATGAGAGACGAATTCATAAATTAAAATCAGATCATGAAATATGACAACATATCATTCAAGAATAACCTGACATGTCCAGTAATACCCTCACCTCGCTGTGGCAGCTATTGTTTCATGCCTGCCCGTGCATGAACGTTCTCGATTTTCATAATTGTATACTTAAAATGATAATAACGTTAACTACTACCGGGGTAAGGCGACTAGTTGTGTCTGTCTGGAAGCTGATCTTACCTGCGGGATTCACTTCCAGTTAAATTTAACACTGCCATCTCTCTTATAACGCCCGATTTGCTTTAACTGTCTATATTTTTGGTCCTGATGACAGCTTAATTTTGTTTTTAAAATCTCATCAATCCCTAGCACGCGATCAATTACAACAGCCCAGAAACTGTTATGATTAATCTATTTAGCACCACCTTCACCATACAAATTCAGCTGCACTAATCTTTTTAAATCAATTCATTATTTGATGTGGAGTGGCACAGCTGAATTTTGAGACAGAATTTAAAAAGTATTGTTTGTGTGTATTTCCGATGTGCAAAATATTTCATTCAAAAGGAGGTATACTACCTAATCAATCCAGATCTGAAAAGAGCATCTGAAATTTTAGCCCAAATTCACAAAACCAGTAACACCATTTCAGCCTTCCTTCTACGACCAGCGTAATCGCTGTCACAGTGCGATTACATCCTTCAGCGAGGAACGCACTTTAACACGATGTAAATGCCACATGATTGAAGACCATTGCGACATATTCCTCGATGTGGTTTGTATTACGACGCAAATTAGGCTTACAAGCCAAATGTAAATACCTACCGAGTTGCGTTGTCACGGCCAAGTCTTCAGCACTACATCCTACAAAATTACTTCTGTGTTGTGATGTGGAGAAGCTTGTCAAGAAGGGGAAGTCACCGGAGGATCATCCACTCTTCTACGCAACCTGAGATGTCACGTATGATTTCATCAGTTAAGCTAATAGTGCAACTAGATGTGGCATTCGTGACAGGATGTTAAAACATCTTGGTCGAAGGTATGCCAATATCACACAGATTCTGTTGAACTCTTGCTCTAAGACTAAGTGCGTTGTTGTAAAAATTATTCTGTCCAGTGCGTTCTATTTTCGTGGTCAAGTGGATAGTGTCGACATGCAGTTATCCCTACGAAAGAAGTTGAAATGGATCAACGTTTACTAGTGCCACCTGAGGCCTCTGTCTTCAAAGAGAGCTGCTGAAGTTGCCATCCGATATTGGATATCATACTCCTCTATGGTGCCCCAATCCATGCTTCAGAGTGACAATGGCTCAGAATTTACAGCATATGATGAGCCATCATCTGTTGACAGGAGTGAGCCACTACTCCCTGCCACCAGCTCATCTTCACCACGCGCAGACAACCAGCCACACAACCCCAGTCACCACGGAACCATCCTCTGAGGCTACCAGCCAACCACAACCTGTCAATATCAAGGCACCCACACCCTCTACTGCCAAAAGTACAACATAGCTATCCGAAAAAAAACCAAGGAACCATCATATTAGGCTACCAGCCAACCATTAACAAGCCACCATCACTCCCAACTGCCATGACAAGTACAGAATTGCAGTGAAACCTGGGATTCTGCGCACAAATTATTCCAGGACCCATTTTGACATCCGTCCACTCGTGGTAGAATCTGATGTGAATACAGAATGTACAACTACGCTACCTCAAGCTCTCAAGACTACTGAAGGTCGAGGGTTTTTCCCCCCGTTGTGCCTGCAGCAAATGCAAGAAACAATGTCAGACACCGGCCACAGTAGTCTAACTTGTTAAAAATAAGAATTAGCCATGATACTGTTTGACCAAATCAGTCCTGTTATGACCATTATCTGTGCTGAACATAGATTAATGCTTACTGATATCGTGTGCTGTTATGTATGTGTTGAATTGAGACATTAGACCTTTCCATTGCATTTTTATTTTGTCATAGTGATTTTGTTGTACAAAATGATTATGGTGGGTTTTATATGGTCATGTTGTTCTTAATCAGTAAGCGCTATGAATAGTTTATTTTAAAACCTTCCATGTTGTCTTTCATTAAAAAATATGGGTATATAACAAGTGAAAAAAAACTTACACTTGTATATAAAGTACAATCTTTCACTAAAGAAGCCTAACTTCTAGAGTGGGCCTAAATACCAATCGCATTCAGGGATTTCCCGAAATAACAAGGGATTTCATGAAATGCCCAGACATTTTAGTGATTTATTTTTATTTCATTTCTTATTCTTTCCCTACATGAAACAGTGATTCCCTGAAAGTTCCTTGGATATTGTGAAATCGTTAGTTACAGTCTTGATATAACACACACACACACACACACTAACACTCACACACACACACACACACACACACATATATATATATATATATATATATATATATAACTCTGGAGAAAATATATATATATATATTAATCGTGTTGTTCTAACGTGTCCGACATTTAAATCATGTGTTTTCCTCTATATTAGCATTGCTTGTCTGAAAGTTTGCCAGTCACGAGGGGACGATTTACATTATAACAGCTGATAGAACGCCCAACATGGAGGCTGTGAGTCGGGGAATAATTAACTCAAGATGTAAATCAAGACACGCTCAGCTGCGAAAGCTGTGCCATGTTTGACATGATATGCAAAACTTACTACATGCTTAACAATACACTGGGCCATAACTAATACAGGTATATAATTAATATATATATATGTACGTAAATACTGCCAAACCGCTCACATTACTCAGCCGCCGCCTAGAGCTGAGTCATATTACAGCTTGGCAAACCCGAATATCATCTCTGACAGATCACGGTGAAGGTTAGTCCTTTGGCCAGATTCTGTTTTCCTGAATCGAGTCAATACGTTTCTGATTAATGTTAAAGTACCAGGCGACGCCTCTCATGTCTGACACAACACTCGCGCAATAAATATCATTATGTTTATGCACCGTACCGGGTTTTGCTCTCATCGCTGCGGTTGAAGATGGAGATATCACGCATACTGCAGTTTGTTTGATATATCATACAAAATGTGAACCATTTGTCCGAATATTCGTAGCATTCTATTTGGTTTCGTAAAATTAATGGTCAAATATCAGTCATGTAGCAACATTACCTCAGCCATCATAACTGGAATATGAATTTATAAATATATGTATCCCCGGTTAACCTTGGATGTTTTATCACAATTGGGCCCATGATTTCCTCAAATATATTACTGCAAAGATCATTCAGAGTAAAGATGAATTGATTAAAGCTGGTTTTAAGGTTTGTGTGTATGGATTGACTTGAAAACTACCGTTGGAGATGACCATATTGCCAGCTCATTCGTTGCCTAGAAGTGATGGGTTGATCGGTAATGGTTTGAATGTGATCACTCTTCATCACTGTAAGTAAGTCCACTTTGGCTCTCCGGAGCTAGAGTTTTTCATTGATGTTTTCCTCTGTAATGCGTTGGATTTAACGTTTTTGTTGGGAACATCAACAGAAGCATTACCCAAAAATATTATTATTATCCATGGGAAAATAATCTCTTAGGGTTCTCTAAGTGGCACAATGGAGCGAAAATGATAGGGGCTATGTTTGTCCCTGACAATGGTATTCCAGGATTGCAGTGTTTTATAAAACCTGACATGATGAACAACTCTCGTCATTTCATAAAAGTTATCATCGTGATGCTTGGGTGTTTTTATATATCCATGTTCTGCTCACGAGTTTACCGCTGTTTGCAAATAGACAAACAGCAGATTTGTTGACTGCACCGTATTGATATGAGGAAATATTTTAGACAAGTTCTATTATATATAATATAAGTATAACATAAAAGCATAATTTATAATATATATGCGATAATAACAATTATATTACCAATGCTATCAAAAATATTAGTTAACTGAAATATTAGAGCCATGATTAATTAAACTCTTCTTCAAGAAAAAAAATCCTTTTGTCTTGCACTGACCTTGACTGGTGGATGGATAAAACACCAACACAAGTTGAATGGCCTCAGAATGAAGTGTATTTGTAGCTAATTGGAGGACTCGTCAAGGTAAAGGGCTAACCACTATGTAAACATGAATGATCGCTATAGAATGTTGCGCATTTGCATCAACTGACGCATGAACCTTTCTTTGGTTTTTCCAGCAGGCTCGTGTAAATGGGTTTGGTGTCTGGCGCACTTTACCAGTTCGGTTTGAGCAGTTCGACGTACCACAACGCACAATGGCTTCAAAGATGATGATTTTTGCGGTGTTCTGCTGCCTGTTTTGGGACATTTTGGCGGACGGTAAGAACTCCTGGAATGATTACTAGTCATACAAGTGTATTCATAATCCCGTACCACCTTTCTTCAGTGGTTCATGATTATAAATGGGGGAAACAATGTATGCATATGTTTAACAATAAGGGAACAGAACAAGTATTTTCCCGTCGACTTTGACAGTTGTGATTTCTCAGTCATTGCACTGGAAAGTGCATGGTATTCAAACACCATGGAGGGTAGGACGTAGCCTAGTAGTTAAGGCGTTGGACTCGAAGCTGTAGGTTCCCGGTTCGAACCCCAGCGGTGACACAGTGACACAATACTAAAACCTCTCCAGAAATATTTTTGTATACTGGAGTAATAAGATGCATTCTTCAGTCAAGCGGAAAAGTAATTAGTTTTAAGATTAGTTGAGTAGAAATAATAGCATAGGACTAATAATATCAGCAGCAATTCCAAGTAATGAGAGAACCATATATATGACAGCAAGTGTATTTTTACAGGAAAAGGTAGCAAATTATGTCTGTATATTTTCATATAGTAAAAGAAACAATGTGGAACTATGTTCTATAATGTCCAATGACCAAACATGGTCGCATACGGTTTACGGGAAAAGGTAACGCTAATGTATCACCTATAGTTCTGAAATACTCACGGCACTCATCACATGATATGCTACACGGGGCACTTCTTATTGATGAGGGCCCCGCTAATATATTTCTAAGATGTTTCCACGTACCAGTACCTTTAATATCATTGTTATGACCATGTATATGTGATAGGTCTTAAATAAGTAGATTTAGTAGATTGTTTTAGGGAAGTTATGTCATCTTTATAGTAATTCTAGGTTTTATTCAGGAATATGTATAAGGGGCATGTTTATAATTTGAGTGTTTTTTTATTTAATCCTTTTCTAATAATCCCTCATCCAAATTTGAACGCCGCTCTCTTCTGTGATAGTTTGTGAAACAGGGTTACAATTCTGGCTTAAGAGAAATATTATCTGTTGAGGCAATAGATGCAAAGGAAGGTGACCCAGATATAATTACTTGTCCAATGCAGAGTTCGTGTGGCAGTATAACCTAGATATCGGCTCCATATACTGCTGACTCTGCAAATATGAGTATAAAAGTAAGGAAGTTAAGAATAACTGTTCGTTCAAACATTGCCGAGATTACACGGATGTGTCTGGATGTGAGGTCTTGCCTGTGCCATGAGGTTATCCTGGCTGCACAATATCATGTAAGAAAGAAATGTTCTCCCACGCCCGGATATCTTCTCAATGATATCCAAGAATATCTAATCAATACCTGTATTGATTCTAGATGTACAAACCGATGTCACATCGAGAAGAATATCTTCTATGTTTGAGCCCCATGTTAGGTTGAAACTTGATTACATACATGACCTATTCCACATATCATATGTGGAATTATAGGATATTCTGAATCGATATATGGTGTAGAGATTAAACTGATCTTTACCCGTGATGCCTTAAACAATGTGGAACTAATCCCTGAATTTAAACAGAGGTGAAGATGTTATCTTGTGAACAAAACTTGCACTACAGTTTGAATGTTTTTGGTTGTGTAAACCAAGAAAAGCAGGAACAATAGGAAGGATTCAGAAATACAAAACATCAGACAGAAAAGTGCTATATTAATTATTTTAGCTCTAGGATATACTATCCAGGTTATTCCTAAGTAAGAAAGCTTGAATTCATGATGGACCATTTCATATATAACATTCAATGATAACTTTCCTCGTATCATTTTTTTGATACAGTAAATATATAATATAATACAAACGTATACAAGACTATATGTGCCGTTTGTTTAAGGAATGTTGACCTCCATTTCTAACTCATAACTTATATTGAACGGTTCTATCAAGTACAATACTGTTTCAGTTGTGTTAGCTATTAAACTGGTCTAGTTTGTTTTGTATTTAGACTTTACAGACAAACCACTAGTCTTTAGTGTTTCTCCATATTTGTAATTGTATTCGTATCATCAGGAACGGTTTATGGTTAAAGACTGTTTTCTCTTTTGTCTAGGCGGCTGCAACATGAATGAAATACCTTTGGACCCCAACTTCAACGAAAATTTGGTAATTGGTGTTGCGCTTCCTAATTATTGGTATACATTTGATATTATATTATGTTGTATAATCCATGGTATTCAAACGAATGGATAGAATATTCAATGTTTGTGAGTCTAATTTTTTCCAAGAATAAAAAAGCGGTATGATACCTTCAGTGTGTTTCTTCCACAGATGAACTGCGAAACCAAAATCCGAGTATAATGACATGTATTGGTTTTTAGTTCAGAAAAGGTACTTTGATACTCTACAATACGTGATAGTAGGTACACAGGTAAAAGCACCATTGAACAAATTTTGTTTTAGTTCTGAATATGTTTAAAAAGCATGAAACATAAATATATTCCAAATCGTGTTGGATCCGTTCATGTCATTTTTTTAAAGACATTTACATTTTTGCCTGTATAATGGTGATGGTAATAAATCCCATTTTTTCACCATGACATATATAAACACACTCATATAACGTTACTCAAAGTAACGTATTTGATGTCACCAAGCTACTGTGTTTAGATACTTACAAAATAGTGTGCAGTTAACATTTTGTATGTCCTCTCCATTTTTCAGTAACTCTGCATCATAAAATGTTAAATGTTTATGTATAACGATAAGTGCGGATTTGTAAATGAGGATTATTGCTATTCTATAGAGTGATTACACTGTGCTGACCTTGGTTAAATATAAATATAAATCAGCTTGAGTTCCAGTTTGTGCAGTGGCTATTTGGATCTGAAGCTCTCCATGAAGCCTCGGGAAGCTTCAAACCAAAATAATATTAATGACCTATTCTCCATGGCATGAAATAAAATGATAAATTCATCTGCACATCGAAACAATAATGCTTACAGAGATAATAACCTAATATAGTATATGGCTTTAATATTTTTCTTTTTGCTATTTAATGATCATCAAATAAATTTATTGTTATAGCTACTGGGACAGTGGATCGGATATCGGTGGTGGCGAGGTCCATATCAACCCGATATGGTGCTGGACTTCCAAAGAGGGAGAGACGGCAATGTGCTTCTTTATGAATACTACAGGTAATACGTTATATCCACAGTAAAGTAGAATAAAACATTTTCGGCAGTTAACTTTCAGGCGAATCGTACTAAGTGCACTCCGGCTACTCGGGTGTCACTGCCAAGTTTGTGGTTGTGGTTCTCATTGTTTAAATATACGACTGGAGTGTCTTACGCTCCCTTGTCATACCGGCAGTGCTGTCTTGTTGATTGATAATGGGTCAACATACATCATATTATCTATAACTATGATATTTGAAAATAAGTCGAGCAGTTAACACTTCTTTTATTATTTGATTAATCAATTAAGAGGATTATATAATTCTTGGGCAAATTTGTAATTTGAGAAAGATAATTGGCTGAGTCTTGATGTTATCAATACTTGTCACTGATAATATATAATACACATTATTATTATAACCATTGTCAATACCAAATATTTTTTTTGGAAAGTGTGTGCATGGTTGTGGGGGGGGGGATTTCATAATGAAATTAAAATTTGATCTGCCCCGTAAGGTCTACAAAAGGATACATTTTTTTCATACATATTCAAGATAATATCTGTTTTACTCTACAAAAATGTATATGTAAAGATGACAGTTTTACTAATATTTCTTCTATTTAAAAGACATAATTATCTACAGTGAAACATATAGACAGAGTGGGTCTGGTTTTCGTCACACTTTGTTTCTTTGTCCCCGTTTTGTTTTAAAAAGTACTCCCCTGGTTGAATACAGGAGCAAATTAAAACATAATTTTATAGTAGTTGGAAACAAAACGCTTACAGCAAGACGAACATAGCCAACAGACCTTGCATATATACGGACATACACGTGCGTATTACGTAAGAAAATATTCTATTGCTCATAATGCTTATATAATTCATCTTCGTGTTTCTGTTAATTTAGGGATAATCCAGAGGGACCTTGTATTCCATTCCCTGTTCTGACCATCTATAAAGTTGGAGAACCTGGACAATACAATGTAGGCGCAGGTAATCCGAGTAGATCACACAAACACAACATCCATCCCGAGTAGATCACACAAACACTGCATCAGTACCGAGCAGATCACACAAACACTGCACCAGTACCGAACTGATCACACAAACACTGCATCTGTACCGAGTAGGTTACACAAACACTGCATCAGTAGCTAAAATATACTGTTCACCTTTAAACATGCGAACGTGTAACTGTGACGTTGATCCATAATTAGAGTGAGTGGTATATATATATATATATTTATATATTTATATATAGCTTATTGATAAATTACAACAAGTGTTGACATTTACGTAATATACACATCGTTAAGAAACCGCAATATCATGATTACATCCGCCATCTAGAGAGGCGTTCCAACAAAAGGTATTATAAACATTACAGTCCAATAATTAGACCGTTCCACTCAGTCATGATTCATTCTGACACACGAATCAAGCACAACTCACAGAAAATTCACCTGGCAATAAGGTCGCTGATCACATGATCGCCGCGCAAGTGACGGCTTATCACTGTATGCACACGACTCACCAGAGCTTCTAGCCGTAAATCAACACTGGCTTGACACAGTCCCTGCTCTTGCATTACTCGCGTTTCTGAATCACTGACAGTTGGCCCACAGCCTTCTATGTAACATCATTCAGACATAATATATCACTGCAATATAACCTTGCATGTACTCAGCACTTATCACCCGAGTATGCCACCGCGCACGACAATATTCGGTACCAATCACAATGATCAGCGTATCAAATGTGCTGGTCTGTATGCCTGGCAGAAATACATTGGCTGCAGTTAACACAACTCGCAAGTCCGTAAGTGAGATTTATGTTAGTGGTCTGCAGACTCTGACATACGATGCACCGGTAAATCGTCCCCCAGCTTATCAGTTCACAGACAATCTCGGAGCCGCATCTGTACCGAGAAACTATCAGACTACACCATCTAGCGCGTTGACCTAGGAAATTGTGTCTTTACTTTCCGTTTCCAGAAATATATATAGTGGCATACGTCACACATCCTGGCCGTTTTTGATCTATCGCCTTTCATTACTATGTGGTCTTTCGTTCAACGCATGAATACTAAAATGGACACGCCTCAAGAGACAAATGTATCGGAAAAAGTAACCATGCTGGTGCGTTGCCTTTGAATTATACATTTAATAATGCAATTTCAGGAACTGGCTAGACTCAAACCTGCAGGACATCCCTCACGGAATTATTACTGTACTGAAGTAGCATAAAATATGACAACGGGGTTCTCTATACCAAAGATCCCACCATTACATCGATTCATGATATTGCATATTAATATATAACAAATTATAGAAACTGGTCATACTATCCTTACTTGAATGTGCAATTCGTAATAATAAAATAAATATGCAACATTCTTTTGGTGATAACATCATCAATAAGTCCAATTAAGATCTAGAGGAGGATTACAAAATGTAAATTGATTAGAAAAATAGTTCTATGTACGAAGGTTAAAAAAAAATGTCAATATTAATATTTTAGACTAAAATTTAAAATATGAAAGTGCAAAGAGGGCGTTTCCTTGAAGAATCGGTTAAGAAACAATTATTAATGCAAGATTCTTGCTGCAGCAGTTGATAGACCCTTTTAATCTTTAAACCTCCTTTAACCGTTTCATTTTTTGGATTTGCCGTGACTGTAAACCATCTAATTTTGCAAGCCAGTACCTCGGCCAAAATATCAATATAATTTGAGAAGCAATAAACAGTTTTATTATTCTGTACTTGTTTCTACACTAAGCAAGCCTTTCTTGTTGTTCTGAAAATAAATTTCTACCTTCTTATACGTATATAAAATGCAATTCTTTCTACATTAGAATCGTCACTTTATACTGACGATCTTTGAAGTTGTTTGACCAGTAATTATACTGGATTTTTTTACAATAAGAAATTGGAGGGAAGAGGGCCCGGGTCATGCACATGTCAAACAACTACTTCATCTTCTTCTTGTGTCATGAATATGTGGAGGATGAATGTTTGGATCCGGACTTTGAAATTTACTACCGCAAAGGACATAAGGTGAAAGAAGAGAAAGCTGTCGAACTGTACACCCCGCTTCTCCATCAAGCGTGCGTGGATCCGAATGCAATGATAGAAGTACATGCCACTGGACGTAAGTAACCAGACTCAACACTTGAATGTTTGGAGACATTGATCTCTCCTATTTCAAGGAGGCCTAGGTGAATCTCGCAATGCAGGGAAACCAGAATTAAGATCTTATGATGGTCAATACAATCTTAGTTTAATTTAGCTTTAAAACCATATTTACATGAATTAAAGCCATAAGGATATATACATATTTGGAATCCTCAGAAAATTTTTCATAAGATATGCATGAATCAGTTTTTGCTCCTTAGATTTTAAAGATAAATATTAATTTTTTTTATATTTTGTAAGTGCGATATATCTCACATTTGGCAAATTATATGTATGTGAAAATAGTATCATATGAAAGTGCACTCAAATATCTCCAGGAGTTTTTGAATTAAATATTAACTTTTCATTTAAGTCGAATTTTCAAATTTTGAATTTCATTTTATTTTTAAAAAATTAGGTGATACAACCATTGTATTTATATTTTAAATGGCGTATAACTGCTAAACTAATACAGATATAGAAAAAAAAGGCATTTTAGATTCCATGTCAACAAACGTATATGCGATATTTGAAAACTCTACAGAAGGCGTTTTTTTTTTTTAATATCGCTCTGAAGCCCGTTCAGTCGTTCTTTTGATCAAATGGCAATAAAAATATTGCTAAAAGTAATTTCGTTTTCAATGGGAAACAGGAATATCAGAGCATGTGGCAGTCGTATATTTTTGTCATATATTCTGATCTGAATTGGTTTCGATATGAAAAACTGAAAATGAAATTGTTTGTCATGGTGTAAAAGAAAACAATTTTTACTCAAAATGACAACTCGAGAATTGTCAAACAGAAATAAGCAGAGCTTACTACTCCGAGTGACTGGTCATCTGTAATTAGGTCATGGGCCAATGCTAGGAGACACGCGTCAGATGTGAAGTGACTGATTGGCAACGACTACTATGTTTAATCTGGGCACAAATTCAAACTGCCATACACTCTAATCCAATTCGCAGCTTGCATCCCTCACTCAGAATCACACATGCCCACTTTTGATACAAAAACAACTGGAAGAAAAACATGGTGTTTCTTTCCCGATCGCTCTAATCGCTAAATATTCCGCCCAGTTCACTTCACAAAATATCTGTGCGGCCTATGTGGTCGTGTACGTTGGTACCGCGTACCTTTCACATAATTCATTCGAACAACGCAGTCCGATGTTGCTGTACCACCCTCGGCATTTTCTCCGTCTTCCACTATAGATAAAGTCCGTTTGTGATTACGGCACAGGCAGCTGCCGTAGCCAACAAACAACGACAATACCAGTTGGCCAAACTGCCACAGACGGCAGGTGGTTCTCTCTTGCACTTTTGAGCAACGACGTATTCGATATTGGTTTTGGCGATGAATGATGGAGTATTGGTGAAATAGTTATGTCCTAGCAAGATCAAAAATACTGCAATAACAAGTAATTTCATATTTCTTGCAAACATTGTATACCTAGACCTGTACCCGTATAAGGTGGCACTGACGCAATTTTGGGCAGTGAGACAGAGAAAACAAAATTCTAAAAGCTGCATTATAGTTCAGGGATAAGAGTACTGGGGAAGGGTTGCAGTATTTAGTTACAATTATCAAGTGCCGGTAATAAAGCTGAGCACAGCCCCGGCTGACTGACCAGCGGCCTCCGCACACCTGTAATTCAACGATGTACCTTGCACAGCCAGTAAATATTTGATCAATAAGCAACTGATTACTCTGTCGTTTCTCACCGACCCGACGCGTGGTCCTGCGTACACCTCACGTGGGGTTCTCATCTGAAATAAAATGCCCGTTTTCCCAACTGATACACCATAACATTAGAAACGTGTTTTTGACAGGATATATAACAAACATTATAAAGATCACGGTTTTTCGTTTTTCTGACGAACTTTAAACTATAATGTGATAAAATTGATTTCTGATTATTTGTCATGTTCATTCCAAATATTTATCTGGATTCATGGTTACCATGCAATGTTTTTCGAACATATATAAATATGTACATATGTATCTTAATCGTTTAAGTACACGGACTCGTATATTAGCCAAAAACGCTTTCGTAATATACTGAAATATTTTATATTTGTTTAAGCATGCCTTGTTGATGCGCCAAAAGGGAAAGGAAAGGGTGGCAGAGGAAACGGCGGAGACTAATAGTAGAAGATGAAGAAGATAAAGCGCACAATCTTCACATGGCTGAGCTGACCTTACTTAGCCAATAAATACTATATTGTAAGACTGTTGTTCTTATTTATTTTTGAAAAAAAAACATACACGCAATCACGCTCGTTCACACGTTTCACACGCGTGGTCTATGTTGGATGCCAAGTTTGTATTTATTACGTATGGCAACGAAAGAGATTTATGTGATTCACTGGGTATTTGTTTGTGTGCGTGTGTGTTCAAGCCATATTTCCGAAATTTCTCAACGAATTTCGATGAAATTTTGTGGAAGGATGGGCCATTGGCAAAAAAACGAGCTTTATTTTTGGGACCCGTCTCCAAAACTTAATACAGATCAACAAAATTTCACTAAAATCAATTGAGAGGTGTTTTAGATATTTTCTGCACATGAGAAGCATCTATGACTATGATTGGATATATTGTGTAACTTTCTTTGTCATGATGATATCGTCATCATGACGATACCGTCATCCTGGAAGTTTAATTGAATTAAGGAAGAATGGAATGGCGTTATACTCACGAATCGCGATTGTAATACATTGTATGACTTTTGTTAGCCAGCCGGGATGAAAATATACAACTTTTACTGTCCTTTTTTTTAAGTGTCGCCGGACTTTTTGTTTCAAAGTTTGCTTAAAGACATAGAAACATATATGACTCAATGTTTAGATTTTATGATCCAATAAAAACATCTCCTGAAACGTTCATATTATTTGTTTTCTTCAGTTTCACCATTTTAATCTCAGTATCAATGACCAAAAAAAAAGACATTCCGTCATTGAACTAATATATAGGATGCTTGTTCCTTTAATTTTGGCAAACCATCAGGGAAACAATATACAGGGGAGGATAGCGGAACTGAGGGAGGGGGCACATATAATAAGCCCGAGGCGAGCCACAATGCCGCGAGGGGTATAGAGCACGATGTAGATATATATATATATATTTTTTTTTTTAATTAAGGCTGTAACCTTGGGTAGGGTTTCGGTACTGAGCGGGTGTAGTCTGCAGACCTACATCACCAGCTACATGAGATTCATTGAACAACCAATATGGGTCATATTGAGCTGACGTCCAAATTAATTTGTTCACACGAAAACGTTATATTTTTTATTTTCCTGAAAAATACTCAAAAAAGTTTATAATTGATAGTTATGCCCTCGTATGGAGTATTCTCATTCCCCTTAAGCACTCCATGCCAACAATTAAATACGAGGTACCCAACCAGGAAAACAACCTTTGGTAAACACTTTAACACACGGAGGCAAGTCATAAGTGGCTCCGCATTCATTTAAATAAAATGGTAGCAAGTGAGATAAAAAGGGTTTAATTCACAAATACACTTTGTGCAGGTGATGTTTATGGTGCCGCCGAGTTAGCCGTATATAGGCGAAGCCGTGGGATGTGACGTCAATTCTCGCTACGTGAAGTTCTAGGTCGTATGTACGGTAGCGCAAGGACAATGCAGTACGACTAACCGGCTATTTTTTATTTTTCCGAATCTATCTTTGAGCGATTTTGTGCCTTTGCTGGACATAACCGTCGGTGGCACTCCCATGAAATGACGTCACTACCACTAAACACGAGCATCCTTTCCCTGCATTATAGGCCTAGTTTTAAACCTTTTTTGCCCAGAAATGTAAACATGTCGGCTGAAAGGCTAATACAATATTAAGATGAAGAACTGTTGTCAAGATACACTTTAATGTAATCTTAATGACTTTTAATTTTCACAAGCTGTATGAAATAAATTCCAATACGTTCCTTTCTGTCTTTGTTCTTGACCAATTAAATAGACCCATTAGACCCTTGTTGGCACGGTAATTTAAGTCAAAGGCAATATGTGAAAGGACATCGGCGCCCTGGTTGGTAAATCCTGATGAACAAAACTTGCGCTTTTGCCTGATTAATGTGTAAACCCAAAACGCCGTTGTCGTCGCCGTTGCCGTATGAATGTGTACATAGCTTTAGGTGTTATCAGGGCAAATGCACACTGAGTGACCAGCGTTGGCTGCCACCACATATATATATATATATATATATATATATATATATATATATATATATATATATATATATAGCGCCGCTCGGGTACGGTCGGTTTTCGTTCGGGCGGAGTTGGCCTGGTTAAACACCCCTGCTGCCCTAGGCCAGCTCCCTATCATGGACTAGCTAGCGACGCCCCTTACGTAAGCAAGTGTAACTGCCTCACACCTGTAAAATAGCGGACCTCCCCGGGGCCTGTATTTCCTACATTTTCCTCCGCCTAAATGATTGTAGCGCAGCGAAAATCTCCCCCACTCCCTCGACGGGGCCTGAAATTAAAAAACAAACATTATCATGCAAAAATTGTGTCATGAATCATGAACCTCAAATCAGTAATTTATAAAAGATTAACGATTCCTGAAATCAAAGCATGAAACCTTGACGAAACCAAAGGCTCACAACTCGTCCATGTAGTACAATTTGTGCAACACGTCGTCCGAATATGCCGCATCAGTTCTATTATCATTCACAGTAAGAAAATAAATAAAATCCGCGAACATTTTTAATCATGTTACAACTATGTCCAAGAGGAAAATCCATAAGGTTAATCCAAAGATAAAACCCGTAATGTGTCAAGGCACAGCTAAGGTAAATTAAATAGTGTAATCAGCATGGTAAATACCAATGAGTTTATTCAGTATGGTAAATCCACAAGGCTAGGTCCAATATTAATCAACAAACAAGACTCATAATTCACAAAGTTCAGTCCAAAAATAAATCCAAGTGTAAGATGCAAATGGTAATCCATAATCATCTTTTCGCATTCAAATTGTAAATCTGCAAAATAAATAGTTAATATGGCTTTGGTGAAGCTTTCTCCCGCCTGGTTTACATTTTGAAACTCTCGATCAGATGATGCAGTTGTTTAAGGTTTTGGCTAAGCCATCGAATTGTTTTTGTTAAAATAGCATCCTCGCTATGTATTACCCGTGCTCTTTCCTTGACTCTATTGACTATAAGTGGATATGGATCCCACCAGGGGAAGCTGGAGGTGCGTTTACATGGGTGTTTCTCTGATTCTGGTACAGACTCACCTTAATACTTATCCTCTTCGCTTGGCTCTTCGATTGTGTCTTTATCAATTCCACTTGCTGCTCTTGTAGGTGACGCTTGAACCCTGCAAGAAAGACGGGATGGAGCCGGTAAGGTGTGTGCTCCACGAAATTGGTGTTCTCTTTTTAGGAATTTGGAAACATTCCTTGCCCTGTGGTCTGCTTTCTCGAACTCATACGGTAAAGCTTGATGGTACAGGCGGCCGCGCAAATGATAGGATGAGTAGAAAAAAATGAGGGAAGATGAACCTTTCCGCAGTGTTGAATGTGGAAATTTTTCTGACATTCAATTTGCAAACAGTATTAGACTGGACAGTTGATAGGGCCGTCACACGATTTGAATTGAAGCGGACTTGTCTCTACAGCAGTCCTGGGGTCGGGCTCCGGACAGGGAAAACAGGTCCTGGCCGGTGGTCAGTCTTTTCTCTTGGTTTCCGCAGGAGTCGTCAAGGATGGAGAACACGCCGGGTTGTGCAATGGTGATCGCTGCATACACCACACTTCAATGAGAAGGCGGCATCTATCAAGTATCTTAAATATGAAAATTTACTATATATTCAAACAAAGGTATGATTTAAATTTGCTGTTACAGAAGTGTTTATGTACGGTAAGACACTTATTCCGTCTGGGTCGTTGGTTAGCCAAAATAATGCCCTGTAATATGAGCGAGACAAGCATGACTTCAGATTTCGAGCAATGATGTGCATGCACGAAAACAATACTGAATGATATATGAACACAAGATACATCCTGCATCAATTCTTTGACAATTAAGTACTTTTTTCATATTTAAAGATGACTAAGATTAAACCTAGATTCATGAATTTACTGCTTAATTTAAGGCAGGCAGTAACGCCGTTTGTTAACCCTAAAATTATTACCTTTTTTAAATAGGAGTACTATTAGGTAATTTACTTTACAATCTTATTGCAAAAAGGTGAAATCAGTGATATAATGAATTATCAACTAAAATTTGATGAATTAATTACCAAAAACAACACGAGTACGAGGATAGTGTACTAACAATGGCAGTCCGTACTGATAGGGCAGACCCCACCACACACTCCCTTTACTGACAGCTATGTAGCCAATGAAGCGCTTACAGCCGAAGTAAGAGCTGGGCGACTTGCACGGGCTTATCACTGTCAATTTGCCGGGCCTTACAACACTTATTAGTGAGTACACAAATACGATAAACTTACCGACTACCAACTCTACGTTCAGGTGTTTGTCGAGGTAGAATGGCATCTTGTCAATACGATGTTTACTGTTTGTTTAGACTGCCCCTGCCCCTGAAGTAAATCTAGCTTCATGATTTTGTCTGACATTGTGACAATTTCGGCAGTGCTTGAACTATATACAGCTGGAAAAATGAAAAACTTTAATACCAGCTTTGATTTAAACAATATTAGATCACTAAAGTATACAAGCAAGTTCACGTCAAATCGGTATGGGCCACCGCAGAAAAAATCATGAATGAGCGACAGAGCGACCTTTCAGCGAAAATTCCTTTGTGAAACCCCTTCTGTGCCACTCTTCGGAAACCTATTTGTAAAAACAATTATGTAATTAGGTTTTCCTTGAGTTTGGATGAGAGAGGGAGAGTGAGAGAAAGGGAGAAATAATTATATATGTTAAATTCTCAACGAATGTAATTAGCTCATACTCAATGATAAGTAAGTATATATGAACAGAGAGAGAGAGAGAGAGAGAGAGACAGAGAGACAGAGAGAGACAGAGAGATAGAGAGAGTATAAATTATATCGCAAATTATGGTTGTTTCGATGAGTTGAGGAGCGGGAGGTTTGAATAGGTCGATGCGGTTAGCTTGGCGGGCGTTAATCCTATTAGCACCTGATAGTCAGCAACCTCGGCATGCGTCACTGACCGTGCCTAAGCTTCACACATACATGTCCACGAATGAAAAATTCCGCTTATAGGATTACTTTTGAGCAATGCACTGGAGATAAAGAAAATATAGACAAACTCAAAAGGAATATTGGACCAACCACCTACGTCACTGGTCAATATCTACCTAAATATCGTCCGAACCAATATAAAACCAGTATACGATCAGACGTTATTAAGTGGATGTTTTAGTTCATTTACCCAGCTACAAATAAGTTTTTAACGTCATCAGTCTTTACCGATTCTAATTGTATAAAAATTCTAAAACTTACCGTTCGAGAGCACTTTTTAAAATTATGAGCAATATTTATAGTTGAGTAAGTAGCGGTTCTGATGAACTGATAATCATAAATGGTTACACTTAGTAGAGTGATGGTTATGTATGGTCGTGTAGCTATTATCTCATGAATTATAAGTAAGTTCAATCAGGGATATGCGTTAAAACCAACCCAGCTATTTACAGTTGTGAAACTGAGGATCTTTAGAATGGTTGCACCTGGTCGGACCATGCTTATACATGTATCTGTTGTCATAAATATGCAGTCAAGGCATTTTCAGCTTTAACCATTTACTTTGCAGTGTCTTCTAGTTTACCTCCTATACGTCAGTCTCTATTGACTGTTATATTTCAATGCTATGGATCCCTGTCAGCATAGTATTCACTAATACAATTGTCAGTTGCCTACATTATACTAGGGCTAAATCAATAACCATTTCTTGGAAATTACTTATATATTGAACGATACACGAGGCAGGAAATATTTTAACACCTGCCCTGTATCCATCAAAGGTAGAGATGTTAAGAAGTTTGCAACCTTGTGATCAGACGGTAATAAACTACACAAGGAATAAACCTCTTTATGTAGCCTTTACAGTCAAACACAAGGTGACAGAAAATTCTGTGCGGGTCGTCACTCGATGGACGCGAGGCAATGGGAAACATGTTTTTATATACAAGTATCTACGCGTTTAGGGCTTAAGAAAAGAAAATGAATGTGTATAACGAATATTTAAATTCATTAATCCTATATATAGTTAATCCTATATCTTGGCAAGCCGCCTAAATGTATACACGCTATATGAATGTAGACGTTTCTCAATGTTGACAAGAAAGAGGGTGCCTTGATACAATCGAGTGAGCAACAAACATTTATTTGCACAACAGCGTGAGGAGTTTGTTTCTCTACAAACTTAAAATGATCTAGAAGGCGATTAAGGTTTTCAGTTGGAGAGGCTGTGGTAAATTAGGACGTTATTTTCACTGATCGCAAAATATACAATACAAATAATTTGCCAGTTGCAGTAGATGAAAGGGTTACACACAATATACTCATAGCATTAAACAGAAGCCAGAATTCTTATCAAAATTCTATGCATTGATCGTCTCGCCGATCGCTAATGAGCACTTGTAGGAACTTTATTAAATTCAGGAATAGTTACCCGTACATTCATGTACGTGTCATTCTCAGGCGTACCTGGACATACGTCGCACGAAATTATGTTGTACTGGTAATGTCTAAGAAAAATGTTATCTTATATATAATTATGCAGTGCTTTGAGATAGATCTGGAACTGAGAACAACTTGAAAGTGTACATGATTTATTTCTTTATAGTAAGCATTATATGTCATTAGCACACATTCGAATAATATGTATCCGAAAATGAATAAAGATAATTACTGTTTAACGCTACAGTCCAGCAACTTCCATGAAGATTACTTGTACCAATTATATCATAAAGTCACTTCCCCTCTAGATAAATCAATTGAGTCATATCGAAGCAAATAACAGTTTACCCCAATTTATCTGCTGACCTATACTCCACTGATACAGATATGTAACAAATAATGCACCATTCCATGAAAACTAGCTGTTGTTGTGAATGAGTCCAATGTCATACTGCTAACAGCGTGTATCTTGTTTTCCGGTTTTAGGTTTTGATGATGCTGTTTACATCCGATTCTGTATCTGCTTGCCTCTGGAGTTTCTTGTTGCGCATCACCAAAATTACTTTCATGGCCACCAGAGGAAAAATGGATGATATTTGTAAAATTCCAAAGGCGATGAAGGGAGTCTTAAAGCTGTTTGTGACATCAACCATATATCCTAATAAAATACAAGACACGTGAATGCAAATATGGAATACTCTGGATATTCCTGAGTAGTATAAAAATAAAATGAATGATCCCCTCAGAAAATTTTATACAATTGAATTTACATTGAATTTAAACCCTATTTAGCTTCATATATTTGGGTAACTGGCATTAATCTGAGGCCGGTCACAGTTTCCCTATTTTGACTGGGCTTTAAGCTCTTTTTATAACTGTTATTGTTCCTTTTTTTCACCTAGTGGTAATTTTCCTGGCGTGTATTCACACTTAAAAATACTTGGCAGAACACATTGCAAAAGAACAGTAAACGCCATATGCGGTATCACCTGGAAATGAAAAAAAAAATGCAAAAAGCCTTGTTCTGTATCAGATAATTGAAATACCTGCCAAATAGCTTCTAGCAATAGATATTATAGCCGAACATGTCCGCTCTACTCCGCCGGCCGTCGCTATTTTAGGACCACTTACTACATCGCTCAGTATTGTAGGCATAAGGACAATGTAATTACCTACAAACACACCTAAGTTTAAGCAAGTAAGTTTAATTAAGACGTTAAAGTCCATTAGGTTACTATATAATTACAAATACATGTCAAATCAGTTGTTATATATATCGTCTTCTCTTCTAACTATCAAATATTATATCTTATTTATGTAGCAAAGAACATTAAACTTAACCCTTGAAATTAAAATGTGTAAGAAAGAGGATTTCCATAGCGTACCTTGCTAGTTGTAAATCGACCTCATAAAAATGGCTTGTGTTTTGTTCATCGAGTAAATGTACAAGTATCAGTTAAAGGGTCATAAGCTCTTCGAAATCTCTACAGATAGATGCAGTTAAATTATTTGTTGAAAATAGATTTTATAGTACCAAAAATAATTACCGTTGAATAATCCAAGTAACGCGCTGGTAACTGCAAAAGTCGTGAAGGATTCCAACTGCGATGTCAAAACCAAGATGGCACCTGTTATTACTGCCGACAGAGCGAACAGTTGGACGCGATACCTCCGACCTTTGTCTGCCACAATACCGTATAATGGACGCACCATACAACTGCATATCCCGATTATAGACACTAACCATGCTCTCTCTGATGAAGGCACTCCTCGACGTTTTGCTAAGCTCGGAAGAAATATGAAGGGCGTGACATGTCCAGCTTCTACAGTTACAAACGTCAATGTTAGCAACATAAATGCGAAATCCTTCAGTAACGTGTAGTCAAAGATGGCTCTCAATGTTAATTTACTCTGGATTTTTTCTGCATTATCTTTTGTCGCTGGAGGCTGATGGAAGAATAATGCCAACGCAATGTTATTGAATAGTAGACCGCCAATAATCAGCATGGCTCCTCTCCATGTATATGTATAAATGAAAAACTGTATCAGCGGTGGCCAAACGAACAATCCCATTCCCCTTCCTGTGGCCTGTATAGACAAGGCGAGTCCTTTCTTTTTGTCAAAATATTCAGTGATTATCACTAAGGTTGAGACGCTTAGCACACCTGCGTATAAACCTGGTGAATAAATCACGCATTTCACTGATAAATTTGCTCATTTGCAGATTTGTTATGAAAGCAGAATGCCATATTTGTATCTCATCTTATATCAGCGTGTTATTATTTAATGTTTAACAATAGCTCTAACAGAGGAAATGGTCCTACACTTAATTCAAGCTTAAGCCATAACAATCCAGTGTTAGGCTTTTAAATTCATATGTAGGATCCTGCCCCTATCATCTGGTGATTATTAGAAGTTCCAGTGTATTGCTAACTTACCATCCACAAATCCTTTCGTCATGTACAGAATATAAACATTCGGAACAAATGCAGATATTACTCCACCGACAGCAGAAATAAAGGCAAATATCAATAATAGTCGTTTACAGCCAAGTCGAGCAGTGAGCGTACCAGAAAATATGCCTGGAATATATTTCAAATTTGACTCTTAATTACCATTTTACCAATTCTTGCCGATATATATATATATATATATATATATATATATATATACATTGTATGTATACAATGTATACAATGTATATATATACATATTTATACATTATGTATATATATATATGTCTATATTATATATACATATGTATATATAGATGTGTGTGTGTGTGTGTGAGTGTCTGTGATTCGCTGTGTTCTATTTTGCTGCCATTTAGCGTATATCTAAATAAGGTACGAAAAGGTCAACCTAATTGCACTGATATTCAAACATTAAAAAATTAACGAATGTATACAGATATATACACTAACCAAATATGCCAGAAGCAGCGATACTTGTCGTCATGATCAATATCACTTGGGTCTTGGACACATTGAAATGCTCAACAAATTCTATAAAGAACAGTCCAAACGTGGCATATTGAATGGTTCCGATGAAATGAAGAAGTGTACATGAGGCTAATATCATCCAACCGTGACCACCATCTGGCTGTTGTCGTTTCAACTGGCCCTCCATGTCAGTTCTTCGCTGTTACTTTTGAGTACTGTGCAAATATAAAATATTTTTCAGTTTTAAATATTGGTCTTAAGATTTTTGGTTGAACGAGAAATGTCATTTTTTTTAACAAGCCATCACATATCTGAAAAACATATTACCACTTATGCACACTAAAAATGTTCTCATTCACTTTTTTTCATATATCAGTGCGGGATTTTTATTTTAATCTTTTTGTATGTGTCGATAAAAATGTCATATGATCAGGGAAAAGCAAGAAAATATAATTTCTTTTGTTAAACAGGTAATAGCACTACATAACAAAAGAAATCTTATCAAAAATTGCATTATTACATCTTCTTTGAAGATGAAAATCAAAATGTTTATAAGGGTTATAATGACGCGGGAGAACCACGCCTTTTATTTTATTTTTCCCGTATTACACAGGACATGTGACCACCTGTCATAACCTAAAAAACCTGAAAATATTTAGCATTTCTCTTCAATATTTACAAAGCCCGAGAAAAAATAAATTCACGCGAATGGATCGCAAGCTTTACCAATTTCAAGTCAGCTAAATGGAAAAATATTGACTTGAACACTTAAACAGCTGAATATAGTCATGCTTAATATTTAAATATTACATATTGTGAATCTGTGTGTAACGTTTTCAGTATCTAGCATCTAATAGTTACCAAGCGATAATTGTATTCATCCGGCGAACAAAAACAATTACCTTACAGCTTTACGTGAGACCAATCTTCAAATAACTGTATTCATGCAACTCAGTTGATATTCGAGCAGGTCAAAAAGACTCCAAAGGTGTTCAATCAAAGGGTATACCAGTACTCACCAGTAAATATGACACTTAATGCAGTGATGGGGTTGTATGGTCACGTAGTTACAGCTAGGCAATTTATAAGTAGATTCATAGGAACCTAAAATTGCACCTAAATTTACATTTAAGTATTCATTGGAATATGAGATACCTTTGTTTACAAGGATACTACATTTTAAGAATGCCTCTCTCTTTATTTACATACTTGTGTAATAAAAAAGGGTAAATTTAATATTTGCATTCAGTGAGTGGTTTACATCCGTAATGAAAACCGTGTTAGAAACATAACAGCTGTCCTGAGGTCATTAAACTGATTACGTTTCTATAAAAAAAGTGAAAGGTTGATCCATTTTGATACATGCGACAGGATAATAGGTTAATGTAACCATTTAAGATGGTACATTTGGGCTCCAAATATCATCGCAATGACCGTCAATTAAATTTCAGATAAGATCAGTTAAAGTTCAGTGAAATCTAGATCTACTTCAAATTCCTAAGATTTTTATAGATGTTTTTACGGTCTCATCCAATTTGTATAACCCTACATTCCGAACATCCGGCAGCACCTGGAAATGTTTAGTTTAAACATTAAACCTCCCACATACATAATATATGTCACAAACAAGAATTCTGTTACAGGGGCGGATCCAGGATTTAGGAAAATCCTTAAAAAAAGTCATCAGGTCTGGAAAATGGGGGGTCCAGGCCGCAAAATTACGTCAAAACCCCGTAAAAAAGGTTGCTTCGGGTGAAAAAGGGGAGGGAGGTCCGGACCCCCTGGACCCCTCCCCCTGGATCCGCTTCAGTGTTACATGTCAATTTTATTCTTTTGTCAAATTTCTGAAAATGAACAACACATTCGACCTAATCAGGAGTTTGAGTCTTTCTGTTCTGGGAAAAACCGACAAACTTAGTATTCAATTATAATTGCAAACTTTCTTTTTTGAAACTGGTCATCCGCAATGCGGTTTATAACCATAGAAGACAGCAGATTTTTTTTTCAGGTTAATACCCTACTCCTAATAGTTGGTGATATGTGGTGAAACCGATACTCGTGGTTTTTAACATCGTCTTTTTAACTTTTCCTATATAAGCCGGTGTCATCGTTAAACTTTCCGTCAGATATCTTATTTATTGTAATAAATCAATTATAATGGTAATAAGAACATGTGACTGAAGCACTTTTTACCAACTTGTCACTTAGTTCAAATTGTCACACACATCTCCCATATGATATGTTTGTTTATAAATAGTTATACATTTCCTGTTTCCTTTTTGTGACAATGACCAGTGAGAGACATAGGCCATACTTCTTGGTTTCTTAGTGCCCGCCTACATCGAATATTACCAATGATCCTTGTCCATTCAGGTGTAACAACAAAAGACAACGGCTCGCGCAGAATGACCAGGAACCCCTTTCAAATAAAACTTTAGGAAGTCTTAGGGGTAAACGGCATGCTTGGTACTACAATATGTTTAACTGAGAAACAAGAAAAGAGCTTTATATATGCACTTATGTTAGCATGGTTAATTATATTTTAAAAGTATATGTTTTAAACATGGTGTGAACAGTTATCAACTCACACTCCAGAGAAGAGTGAGGATATGCATTGAAGAGGTGCTAATGGTTGGCCGATGAGCCCCATTAGTGCAAGAACATTAGCCAGAAGAATTTGATGAATTTAAGACCGGAGTACATTTGTGCCATACCTCTTCAGTGTGCCTAAACTATCTGGATTTGCCTAACACTTCCGGGGATGCATCCTACTCCAATTTGGTCATATCTTCTTACCGTATTTCCTTGAATAGACGCCAGGGCCATTATTTTTTAAACCCTACTTTGACCCCGTCTCTAAACAAGGCCGGCTTCTATTTAAGGCCGTGTTTATTAAAAAATACATTATTAGGCTCATCAGACATACTAAAAAATAGAACACGCAGAAACAAAATAAAACGCGCCGGTCACTACTTAGGGACACATTTGAAACCATCGCCGAAACACGGATTGTTTTTACGAAATTTCCTTAGATGCCAAGGGATATGGAAGCGTCTTCTCCAAAATCACTCACCATAATAAGAATTAACGGGGAATAACAGAGAGAGATTGCAGTTGTCAACAAGAATCTGTCCGCACGGGCCTCTCGAAACCAGGTATCCAGGTATTTCATGTGGCTGTTTCATTTATTTAACACCGCGTGAAGTTGGTAACATTGTTTCCCTCTAAACACATTAACTGTTCTCCGCGTACAACTGGTTACATAGGTTCCATCGAAATACGGGGGATTGGTACTTATAACGGCACAGCGTAATTCATTTTCATGACACTTTCCTACTGTTAAATATTCAACTGATTCAGATCGACACAGGGTATTCAAGTGTTTCTGACCTGATTTATACTGAAGACGGGTGGCTCTTCCATTAACTGTGCAACGCGTACAACTGATAATATTTGTTCCATCAAAAAACGGGGGGGGGGATGGTACGTATAAGAACACTGCGTAACTCGTTATCATGACACTCTCCGTCAGACATTTTACTGATTCAGCTCGACAAAGCGTACTGAAGCGTTTCCGACCTGGTATATACTGGTATGTGACATTTACTGCCGGGAATTTTCCTGAATATAAAGTTGTGAACAACAGTAAATACTATTTTTAACTTTAAAGATTATCTCAGAAGCGTGGTTTTGGTAACAGTGGGGACGCACTTAAATGCGCCTCAAAATGAAGGCAAGGAGCGTAATTTGGCTTGAAAGTAGCTACAAATTGTACACCATCATTTGATGACATCATGCTACACAAGAAATATATGCCAAAACGTATTTGAACAGTTCTGTTCAACCATACGAGAGATATACTTTCACCGTACCAAGTTGTACTGCTTGTATCAAGCTTCCTCATTGCTGACGTTTTTGTTTAGCGTTAATTTTAGCTACAAATTGTACACCATCATTTGATGACATCATGCTACACAAGAAATATATGCCAAAACGTATTTGAACAGTTCTGTTCAACCATACGAGAGATATACTTTCACCGTACCAAGTTGTACTGCTTGTATCAAGCTTCCTCATTGCTGACGTTTTTGTTTAGCGTTAATTACTTCTGAAATTATAAAACGGAAGACCATGGATGTTTAATAGCCTTTAGAAGATATATTAAGAAAAATCAGTCATTCGCGTTTATGCTCAAGACAGATTATATAACCTCAGAACGATTCAACATGAATGGCGGAGTTGGAATCATGTAGCGAGATTGAAATTTCAGCTTACAATTTGGTTAAATATCCTTATCCTTAAAAGTACAAATAGGCGTGAGCATAACACAAATTCATTTTGCTCAATTAATCATGTACACCCGCCTTCCTATGCCGGTCGTAAAAGTATGTGTTTTTATAAAGAATCAATTTGATTTCAGTCCTTACTTCTGGAATTATAAACATTCAACACCATACATTTTTTCGTCGTTATTTCTCCGGGAGATGTCGAGGTCATGGAATTCCCAATCTAAAATTCAATGCTCAAACATTCAAGGCTATGTATACAAGCAGGAAGTTAAAAGCCTAACATTATTTAAGCATTCCATTCGACTGTCAGGAGACATTGTTGAGAATCCGCTTCCTAGTTTATGCTGTCAGTTTATGCTTCCTTGTGTAGACTTTTCAGGAAACCTCAAGTAATTGAATTATCTGGTTATAAAGGATATATAAGTTTATGAGAACAAAAACCTCACAACATTTCGGAAGGGTTAACATTACACGAGTTAGTGCTTATACTTGGAGGAAGTTTCATATCTTTATGGTTTATAAATATCTAAATTTATTGCTTTCAAAAACACCAAAATGATCAAATACATGTAATACATAAATATGATTATATCTATCAGTGAGTTTTCCCGATTGTTTGCAAATAGAAAACAGTTATTTGAAGTAAATATGTCAAATTATAAAGCGAGCTATAAGCATTTACATACCCCTACCCTCTAAGCAAGGCTACCTGCCCGCGGTTGCTGTGCGTAATGACACGGTTGTCTCTCTCTCAGTTCCATAAAAGGTAGTGTATCCTACAATAATCAATTTTAACATCTTAATCCGTTATCTGGATATATTTAGGGATCTAAAAATACCTATGTCATTAAATTCCAGAAGGGGTGCACTGTGACCCTTCCTATAATATGGCCTAAATATGATTATTTTTGTATAATTATTATATGTACAAATGGCTCAAGAAAGGGTTTCCATTATTTTTTAAACTAATAAACACCTTCAGGTTTAGACAAATAACAATTCCGAGTATCAATGAAGCGTCACAGTGAAAATCAATGCATCTGGAGAGGAACATGGGACACCACATCCGTCTTTTATACAAGGGATACCATAAAATATAATTAACAATGGGTCATTCTTTGCAGGTGTATATGGTTTAATATTCATAATTTGATCACAAAATTTGTCAGAAAGTCAGGTACTAATGTAGTTGTGCATTAGAAATTTAGAAATGCAACATCATCTCGAAAATAAACAGCTGTTGGGAAAAAAATAAAGAAAAAAAACTGTTAAATTCAGTTTCCTTTTGGATATTATATATGTATAGTAATTAATTGCTCAATCAACAAAAATATGAAATACTTTCATATAATTTTATTAGAAGTGACTTTTCCCTACTATTTGCGAACTAAATGCAGTTTATTTGAAGTGAATATGCCAAATATTAAGCGAGCTATAAGCATGTACATACCCCTACCCCTTATCAAGGCTACCTGTCCCCGGGTGCCGTGTGTAAAGACGCGGTTGTCTTTAAACGGCCTAAAAGGGTAGTGTATCCTAAAATAATCAATGTTAACATCTTAATTCATAAATGGGACATACATTGGGGTCCAAAAATACCTATGTTATAAAATCCCAGAGGGGTTGCACGGTGACCCCTCCTAGTCCATGGACTAAACACTTTTCTTCTGCCATACCACCATCTCAACTCTCATTACACGAAAACAGACCTTTGTAACAATGTTAACGCTAGTCATGAATTCCCACTCAAAAACTTATTTATATTTGTTACACATATAAATAAATTCACTTTAATTATGGAAACTTAATGTAATTGAATTGCTTTATAAAGTCAAATCTCTATATATACACACAAAATGAACATTACATTTCAACGTTTAGGTAGCCAATCACTTTGTCATACTGAGATTTACTTCTTAATCTTAGCTAAACTTACTGAGAGATTCTACACTCAAGTTATTCAATATTTCTTCAAATCAAACTGAGTTTGGTTCAGCGCAATCAATGGATGATATAACATTTTCAATTATTACCTTGCTACGAGAACAAATAAAAACTAAAAATAAAAACTAAAAGATTCTGCACTGGCTAGTTCCCGAAATGCCCTGAAAATTTCATGAGATTCTTTTCATGCGTGATTTAATTATGTTGCGAACAAACATACAAACACAAACATAAACACTTAAAAATAAAAAGGAGAATGAACGATACCATTCCGGTGGAGGCAACGCGTCCCTTATAGCTTGAGAGTAATCTGCAAGTTTCTGTATAAATAAACAGATTTGAATGAAGAAGACCGAGAATATTCCAAGGATAAAAGGCTCAAAGTATATACCAGTATTTGCGTCTCATGATACTTAATGTAGTTTTGATATTGTGTGGTCACGTTGTTATAATCAAGTAAATTATTTCAATTTTCCGAATTTCCAATTTCATGGTGATTTAGATAAGAAATGCTTATTTCTTCCGAAGATTTTTATATTTTTCCTTTAGCCCATTCTCTTTATATGCACAAGCATATATTAAATGCTAGTAAATCAAAAGAGAGGCAAGCGTTGAATTAAAATACCGAGCTATCCAAACCAGTCAATCTAGAGTCTTTTATAATGATCGCATAATACTTAAAACTAAGTAACTGTCCTGAGCGATACATTTTTCTTTAATTTATTGTGTATTCTAAACCACTTATTTAACTGCGTGATCAATATGCGTGGAACGTGTTCATAGGTTAATGTGGCTCTAGCCCAGGAAAATTACTCCAAAGACAATTACCCCTGCTACAATCCCCCACCCCCGCCTCCTCTGCCATAAAGAAATAAGAATTACCCCAAGAAAAAAACCTTCGGTAGTATCCCCGAGACAATAACCCCCTGTACAATTATCCCCCAACCCCCCCGACAATTACCCTCCTGTTATTAAATATACATTACAGAGTACACATTATCAAAATAAAGTACCATGAATTAAAGAATAACGTAATGGGGAAACTGTTTACATGTTGTTTGTTTGCTGCCTGCGTCTATTTTAGCCTTCTGTTGTCTGAAAATTGATTAATATAAAAGATCTTTAACCTCAAATATTGCATTTTTTGCATTACTCGAATCATACAGAATACGTGCTGTATTAATTCTATGGTAATATGTTTTTTACACTTGAAAATGTATATTTAATAACAGAGAGTAATTTTCCTATGGTTGATTATTGTGTCGGTCCTGTTGCCGGTTAATGCTAATTGCAATGAAAACGTCAATTGTTTTACTTAAGATTATATGTGTGTGTATCATAAACAATCAAGGAATTTGAGCTTATAACTGAAAATCGAGTAATCTCATTCGACAATGGATCTGAAGATTCTTGCTGAACTGAATCCATCAAATAAACGTGTCGCAAACCTGTGAGAGATTACCTGGCAGAAAAAGCATGTCTAATGGGTGGATCACCTCAAATAAATGCGTATGCTAATTTCGAACATATATGGACACCTTGTAAGGTAATCAACTATGTGTTATTAAATACCAAATCTGGGTAGATAGTAAATCTGGTATTATATTCCCACAGGACATATGGCCTAAATGTGACTGTAAGGAGGAGCTGTATCTTTGGCACCAGTTGCTGGCACTTCCATAAAAGAGGACCATAATATATAATAAGTTTAACAACTAACTCTACTCTTAGAATAATGGGGTAGCCGATAGTTAATAGTTAACGCCTTTTTATTTGTCATAGCTTTTAAACGAAATATTTCATAAGATAACGTATATCTTTGGTGTACTGAGTGCCAAGTATAGTCATGATATTACTGGCACTTTTCTCATCGATAGAAACCAATTATTACGTATTCTTCTGAATTCATTATTCTGGAATCTTCATATTTTAATTTAGATTTTAATGGAAGTATAACCATGAATATTAATTTAAGTATGACTGAAATTGAGATTTACTCAATTCTGCTTTGGTAAAAGAAATAGCTGTCTGTAAGCAGGGCAACTAATTTCGAAAATAAAGTGTAATGCAAATTACAAATTTGTGGAGACATTTTTATAGAAAGGTAGCCGGTATATACTCAGCTCTAAAGTTATGGACATATGCGGTGATACCATCATTAGTTTGATGAAATTATCAACATCGTCTTTTGGGCATTTGCCTTAGTAGAACGGGGTTTCTTAAGAAGTTTACATTTAGATCAGAGGAATTTTGTAGTGCTAGAGGTGACATGATATCATTGTGTTGGTGATTGTTTTGAGACTTTGTTCCACAAATCCTTAACAACATTCTTCAAAAACGGCCATTGGCTTAAATACAACATATGATTAACTCATGACATTTTGTTTTTGGTAATTAAAATTTACCACATTTGCTTCCTTCAGTTAATATATGTTGTAGTAGTATTATATTAAATTATTAGGAAATAAGAGTCCTTTCTGTATATATATATATATATATATATATATATATATATATATATATATATATATCACCTCCCCGCCCTTGACTGTTGAGTGGACTATTCTGGTAAATCAATTCATCATGACGAAATGGCAGCTAATGTACGCCTACGTCTCATTGGTATGTATGCCTTAGGCAAGCCGACATCAAGAGGCACAACATGAACTCTGCTGCACTGGTGTTCGCGTCCGTTTATTTGCCTTTATAAGATAAAATTCGTATGCGGAATTTAGGGGAGCAGGGAACCAGTAGTGACCCTTTCGCGAAGGAACACGAAAAGTTTGCGAGGAAACGCGAAACGTTTGAGAGGGAACGTGAAAAAAAAGTGAGAGAACACGAAAAGTTTGCGAGGAAACCCAAAACGTTTTTATTTACAAAAATAAATATGGCACACGTGTCCCTTCAGGGGCTCCATACTCAAGTGTAGCCGGCGGAGAGAGTGATCCAGAAGGATCGAGATAAGGCTGGTCCGGCAGTGACCAACCGAGGAGTGAGGGCATACAGACCAGCACAGATGACCTGGATGACTTCGAGTGCAGCGCATCGTGTTGGCGCTCCAGACATCTTACCAGATCTCTTGATTATACTGTTATTTTGTATTGTCAGGGTAAACGCATTAAAGTTACGTTTATCTTTAGTGCTGGTCTCTGTCATTACTGCGAAGTTTATGTGCCTGTGTGTGTACGAGCGCGTGCTTCAGACAGACAGACGACGACGTCTCACATGTCTACTTCATGCGTTTTCATAAACCTTTTTAGCAATATGTGCCGAGGGTTAATTTCTTCAAATTGAACTTAATAGAGACGTCACATTCTGACATATCATTTAAGATACCGGTAGATAAATCATTAAACAAATATAGACATGTTTCTCTTACTTTATGTCAGTATTTTGTAGTACTTTTTTATATTAATTAGTACAAAATGACTATGGTCCCCTGCAAATGATTGGTAAATCCCCAATAGTTTATACAGATCAGGCACAGATGTAAAATTATGTCAGCAGTAGCCGAAGTCGGGGATGAGGCTATCGCAGGCATTTTAATTAATTCCAGATGCATCAATATAGGGCAAATGGGAAAATTATATATCCCCTCCTAAATTTTTGGCAAGAGGGATGGTCAATGTAATCCCCCACTATTCAGAGAATAATGTTTTTTTATATTGAAAATAGAATTATAGGCTTTGGTTCCATTTATGAGTTAACTATGAAATATTGTATCTAAAGCTGGGTTATATAAATAAATTATACTGGAAACATAATCCCTGATTTTCTAAAACCTTATACTTAATTGTAATATCTTTGAAATGTGATCAGGCATATATATTTGAGAAGTGTCATACAGGCACAATATATATATATATATATATATATGTTTGTAATTTATAAAGTTCAGACAAATGCCATATTTCCTTTGACGAGCTGCTATGGAGATTAATTCATTTTAGCTGTCACTCGCTCGTTCCTCCGCTAGTGCCACACGCAAAGGCCACATACAGTGAAACAAAATCATAAGACTTATAAATAGGTTCAACTAAAAACTCAGCATATTATCAGTTAATCATATGTTCAAAATTAGGTACAAGTGCACGTGGAACATAATGTTAATAGCAGTGCAAACCAGCGTCATAACTGTTCAACTTTATTCACAACATTTCGCTAGCGAGCGATTACATTTTTATACTAATGCCATGAGAAAGACATGGAACTTTATGAATGATGACATTAGGCATCTTACACCTAAGCAATACAGCCGTGTAAAGAAGAAATAACTGTAACTGCTCGGCCCTAAGTTCTAACACTAGCCTCAACAGCATCCTGAAACTCGAAGAACAAATATAGTATATTGCTGACAATTCTATTTTTGAATGTGAAATAAACTTCAGAATATAAACTTATGTGTCCAAAATGTGGAGTAAGTGTCGTAAGTTCCCTTTTTCGTCAGTCTTTTGACAGTGGTTTAACGATGTTCCATCATAGCAGAAAGTATTGCTTAGTTCCGTCTCAAAGTAGGAAAACGAAGCTTTGGTCAGCGGCAAGTAAAAAGTGAAGGGTGTTCAGACCTTTCCCGAAGAGTTCCTACGACCACCGTGCAACCTTTTGTGAACTTCAAATAGGAAGTTCGGCAGGAGATCCTTTGATGCACGTAACACGGGCTTTCCTTTTCATGTTAAGTGGGAAGACTTTTTACAAATGTAAACTGATTCAAGAACTTTAAATAATACCATAACGAAATAAAGCTCTCAATTAATGGGTAATACTTTTATTTAACGTGTGGTGCCAGTAACCGTTCCATTTTTAAATACTAACTTAACCAAAGAACTGAATGCTTATCTAGTTTCGGAGTATCCGACGGGGCGGTACCACACGCCTCCTCTCTAGAACGTCTTGGAGGAAATCGGGCTCGGTGTTACCGCACATGCGGTACCGCTGACCCTGGGTGATGTCCGACCATGAAAGATCTTATTGTCCCTGACATTCAAACACATGATCACCCGGCCCATGACCTCTTTTTCTCTACCCCTTATCAACAATGGTCTTTCAGAAGAATGGGTAGGTGAGTGTTGGAGAGCTGTGTAGTAAGGCACAGACGAAGTGAAGTGTTTTGTTAAATACGTTGTTGCATTGCTGTGGCGACTGAATACGTTGCACGTTAAATCATACATATAGATTTCGTGTCTGTTTTCTTTTTTATCGACAACAAGCAGCTTTCGGCAGGAGTTCCTTTGATGCACGTAACACAGGCTTTTCTTTTCATGTTAACTGGGAAGACTTTTCACAAATGTAAACTGATTCAAGAACTTTAAATAATACCATAACGTTGCACGTTAAAAAAAATATAGATTTCGTGTCTGTTTCCTTTTTTATCAAAAAAAGCAGCTTTGACTCAAAATCTATCGTTTGCAGTTATAATCATGGATCCATAGATGCATTTTGAAAAAGAATTTAATAATTGTATTGTTTCATAAAACATACAATGAAATACGAGTTATTATGTAAAATGCCAAATGATCCTAACAGGGTTGTTAGGTGTAAGAAACTGGCCTAACGAACATTTATTATATTAATAAGGTGAGAGTGGACGAAATAGGTAAAAGTAATGTTTTTCTGGCTATATCCAAAATTTGAAATGATTTGAATAAATTTAATCAGTGGATTTCACGGCTTCTTTCTGCAGTCCTTAACCTGGATGGAATGTTACCATTTCTTCTGGACTGTCCTCCTTTTCAGTTTGTACTTTTTTTTTCCTTATCCGTTGCAGGATTATCATAGCCACAATCAGCAGACTAGAACCCATTTCTAAAGCTCCATAGGCGATAAACGGTACTTCAAAATCATTATTGGCATCTACCATCCAACCTGTGAACAACGTTACTCATCAAATTACTGTTTCGGTATATCAACGTTTAGGATCATTACATAATAAATGCATTTTGTAATACTCGAGTATTTTTATATTAAATATACCAAAAGAAACAATAACAAATTTGTGTTATACGTCTTAAAAAACAGTGACTGCATGAGGCCCCACAGGCACTCATTAAAAAATTACAAGGTAAACAATAGGTGATATAGGGACGTTATGCTGTTATGCTAATACATTCTTATATCTTTTTTTTTTTTATTTTACTTTAAATTTGAATACAATGTATTTGATCATTTAAAATTATTATCCAATTCCTAATTGATAATAAAGTTCAAATTATGTACATAGGTTTTACATACATTTTTTGTGTTATGCTTCTCTTTACTATTTTGAATATTTGGTATGTATATGCAGAGTTAGGGGTCGCAAAATTTCTCTGATTCCTTTTAAATTTATCATATATTTTTACTCTATTATTTTTTACTCTGCTTATATATATATATATATATATATATATATATATATATATATATATACATATATATATATATGAACATTTTACCTGCAAGGGGACTGGTGGCCAGCGATACAGCTGCATACACACTGCTTATTAAACCTCCTGCCGTCGCCATCTCCTTGGCAGGAACGATATCACTTAAAACTGTGGGTGTCAGAACAATGTAGCAACCTGTAAAGAAATACCTATCAAAATCGGCGGCATGGATAGGTTATTATCAAGTTTATAAGGTAATTAGAATACATAAATATATGTGATCATAATTTCTCAATAAGGAGCCAGGTAAAGAAGTGCAATTTATATTGTGTGTTTGTCGCTCTATTCTAACTTCCACGCGTTACGTATTTTAAATATGTATTATGTATAGTATCAACTGCATTGTTTCGATTTGAAATTAACATCAACATCGTGTTGGAGAGTAAATAACCAGTAACGGAACTACAGGTACTACGACAGTACAGTGGAACCAGTCTGAAAGACCATCTCATTAATAAGACCAACTATCTGTTCGGACCACTATTGAGTGAACCGAAAACATTATAACTCGTTATAACTGACATGGCTAATAAAACCACCCGTGTATTAAGACCACTTTTGACAGTCCCATAGGTGGTCTTACTACGTATGTTTCACTTTAATTAAAACAACGGGAAATTTTCAAAAAAATGATAGCCTTTAAAAGAAGTATGTAAAATACAAGGACACGTGTACGTACTGCTGGTTACACCGCATAATCCACTAATTACGGCCAACATGACAAAGGTATGTGCTTGTGATATACCAGCAACCAGTGCTCCGGTTACTAAGATGGATGCAGCAAAAAGATATATCCTCTGGTTTCTGATTCTGTCTGCAACAATGCCATAAATAGGTCGAACAATGCAACTACAAACCCCGAACACGGACACGAGCCATGCACCACTGGAAGGCGGCACACCACGTTGCCTGGCAAGGCTTGGGAGGAAAGACATTGGCGTCGTATGACCAACTCCTGACGCTACCGCGGCAGAGACGAATAACATCAGCATATTATTTTTCAGTAAAGTGTAATTAAATAATGCTTTCATAGAACAGCGCCATTTGGTTTTCTGAAGGTTTCTGTTGGTAGTAACACGTGGAATAAGAAGGAGTGCTAATGCGATATTGTTTAGTTGCATTCCGCCAATGATTAGCATCGCCCCACGCCAGGTGTACCGGTCTATGAGCGCTTGTTGAACAGGGGGCCACACGAACACCCCTACACCCGTTCCTACAGTTCGCATTGACATTGCAAACCCTTTCTTCCTATCAAAATATTCAGCTGTCACAACCATGGTGGTCACTCCAACAGTAGCTGTACACAGTCCTGTTGAAATTAAAGGAAGTAAAAATGATTCATTGCACTGATATAGCAAATAATTACTAACATCTCCAGCAGGCAATTTAATCCTATTTACTCTGTTAAATGTGGAATGTTACTAAAATTATATTTCTGGTGAAATAAATTCATCTTTCATTGTTTTGATACTATTGACTCTCTTATACTTCGGTTTAGTCCCCCCATATACTTTTATAATAAAAGCATGTTTTCCTAGCAATGAAGACATTCATGCCTCATGGAACTTTCCGCCTTTGTTTTGTAACCATTTCTAGCTTTTGAAAAAAAAAATATGATACTCCTGAAGCCGCAAGAGAAAAGGTATTGATGAGAACAACATGGGTTTTTGGAACCTTGAACGCTTCCACCAAATCTAAGAGAAATACTCCTGGTGCTACAAATTTACTGGCGGCCATGAAATGTAGAAACGTACACGCACTGACCACAACCCAGCCGTATCCGCCATCTAGAGGTGTTTGATGTCCATGTACCGCCATGGTATCCCAAAGGAACGTAGGTGAAGGCGATTCGGCAAAAGTACATGTATTATGACGTCTCTAGTGATTTACCCTTAATTCCGACATCTGACAAGCGATAACCAGGATTTCGTGGAGCGAGTTCCCCTGATTGATATACGATGTTTCTGATAGATGGCTATGCGATATGATAAATTACCCCAGCCTTATGGTATAAATTGGAGGTAGACCCCCTTTTGACATACATGGCATCGTTGGCATCCGAAAGTTCATGACAAAGACGGGCATACCCGATGCTTGGCAACCGAGGCGTTCCGTGAGAAAGGTCGAGTGGCACCACCGTCAGTTACATACATGTTAAAATAAGATAATTACGATTATTCTTAGATTCGATAGTAGAATCCGTTAATACATAGAATGCTCATCGGAGAAAAAAAAGTTATATAAATCTTCAGGGATAGTTTACCTTCAAAGCACAAACCTTTTTCAATCGGATATACTATTAGTATAAAATGTCCTTTGGCATTGGAGCTTACGTTGGCTGAATTTCCCTTCGCTGCCATGTATCAGCAAGTGTAAATTGGCTAAATAAGTTTTTTTAATTCACATGTTATATTCTGGAAATCCGGGGTACTTTTTATAGTCTCACATAAGTTCCTGTACTATCCTCACCTGATTCTGCCGTACAATTTCTTAACTGTTGAGAATAACCGTATACGTTTCATCTTTATCGCTGATAAACTTCAGGTCACCGACAGATAGTATGAGGATCTAGGTTGAATATGCTATAAATCCCGTGCCGTTCAATAATATAGTCAGATAATTGTATCGATCAGCATGAGGGCTAGCCGTGACAACCCGACTCAGTAGGCAATGATAATTGGGCTGGTAAGTCTACTTGAGTCGTGATACAAGCAATATTGAGGAATGTATCGCAGTGGTCTTCGATCATGTTGCAATCTTATTGTGACAAACACCCCTTAATCTTAACATTATGCTACCAAAGATGAATAAACACAAGAGAATACATGTGAACTCACAACCCTAACTGAAACCCCGTCTCTATGGTAACGTGTCGTTTTCTGTATCGCGTTCAAGTTGGCTGCGTCTTGTAACCCGTGCGAGCAACGCTCGTATTCATGCGGACAGAAATTCAACAAACATGCGGATGGGTTAACCAATATGCTGAGTTAAAACGGAACTTTTCTCGCTCATGTTTGGTGTTGTTTGAAAGGACACTAAAATGCTAACGGTCAGTCTGGTTTATGTCAATTGACAGTGTTCCTGTAGGCCATGAGGTGGTATCAAAAATGACGAAAATATTTCCTTCCTCATGGAGCCTTATAATGCGTTCATTAGACCTAGATGTAAAGGCACTCTGGCAGCCAGTAATCTGGTCGTAATGTCAGAGGTCAGATATGGCGCTACATGAGGGCTATATTAAAGACCTCTTATGCTCACAACAAGTGAGTGCAGTTAATCACATTGATAAGATGGTCAGTATGGGCAGTTGTTGAATCCATAGCACTAAAATGTTATCCCTATTCCAAGCACGGCGCTAAGTGCATATGGCGCGTGGTGTACGTAATCCATAGCTATATCAGCAGAAGAGTGCTCTGATGCTTAATAATAATTAGGTTATCCTGTATACAGCTACCATGGTTTACCTATTAGACTCTGACAGTTTCAAAAGAAAGGTACATTTAACAATAAAGCTCCTGTTTTTTCCCTGTAGTTAAGAAAAACAATATAAAACAAAAACAGTGTTTGTGTTAAGTTTGCGGCAGCTTTGTTGTTGATCTTTAACGGGCCTAATCAGCTGTAATGCATGTTGAATTTCCACACAAAAAATAGCTTCATCCTTTTAAAATAAATCTATTCCTGGCAAAATATTGCCTTCAAACAATATACTTACTCCTGTGAACGAGTGTTAAAAACAGTGGACCGGGCGCGATCACAGGTGTCAAAATAAACACATCGCTTGGGGCCGTGTGCATCGCAAAGCCACAACACGTGTAAATCAGGCGATCCCCTGACCGACTAGGCCAAAACATGTAATACATGTTCCCGCTGGCTGAAACACCACGTATCGGGGCTCACAATCGGACCTCGCGTCACGCGGCCTGGTTATGGTAAACAGACACATGTGGACTGTGTCAACCAACACCCAGAGCCATAACAAGGTGTTAAAAAGCCGTATGGGGGTACTGAGACTGTGTGCTGGGATGGTTTTGCTGGGAAAACTGAACTGATAGTGTCAAAAAATAGGCATAATATGGCTCCTGATTATGTCCCTTTAAGGTGCCACACATGCTATGCGAGTTCGGTTACTTTAAGTGGGCTCTCTATTTGAATGATTTGTTATGGTTATAATACCGTTGAAGAAGCAACCTCCTGCCATGCCAATGTGGAATTTAACTGTATTATTGCTCTGTTCGCCCGCCTGGTAGATAATAGATGTGGTCAAGCATTTTCCCATTGTGGGGAAAGTCAGATTTGACCATCAGTTGCATAACTTCTGTTGTGTGGGTTCGTTTTGTGGCCTTTGTGATAATATTCTTGCATTGCGGCCTTTGATGATAGACTTTTCTCTCGCGTTAAACGTTTTTCTCGCAACTATATCTGTTTTTTATTTAATTATTTTTACTGAAAAAGTTGCTGAATTTGTGATTCTTTAGAAAATGTTTGGATACTAGTTTTAGACAGATTTTTCCTATGTCGGTCTTGATAGTCGCGCTGTATGAAGGGTTGAAGCAAATAATATTTCGGTTTCGGTTTCTTCGGCGTTTCGTGATTGTTTCTTGTGGGTAAGCGTAACAGAGTGTGGGCTTGTACCACAGCACTCCAACATTCAGTCACCTGATAAGCCATGAGGCGAAAGCGGCTGTAGTGATTCTGATCTCTATTACAACCAGGTTTACATATATATATATATATATATATATATATATATATATATATATATATATATAGGCACCTCTGCAGCACGACCGTGAAGCAAAACATTTAATAAAAGGGGTCAAGATAGTATCCTAACGTCTCCCCTCGTAAAGAGGGTCCCGTGCACATTAATAAGTGCTCCAGCATACCCAGGACAATCGAATGTGATCACGTGACATTATTACCATCGGTACCAAGCATGAAGAATCTGCTTCATTCTGATTCGATCATCCGCAAGATCAACAACTTTACCCTCCACCATCCCCGTCTGCCTACCCGTGCTCTTTGGTGTAAATTTTCTCATTTTGTATACATACTGCTCAGTCGGTTTACCCCACCTCCTCTCATCTAGTCACCTTTAGTCCATTTTAGAGGAATTACATAGGGGCGGGTACTCATGTAGGCTGTGGTATAATTTAGTTTGGGAAAGTATACCTCTACCGTACTGTTATTTATCATGTAATCTTATTGTTATTCTCTGGTAATCTTGTCGTCATTATAATGACATTTTTACATGTAAATTTACCGTCATAATAAAATGACATTTTCACACGTCCTGTGTTGTCTTGACTCTGTTCTATTCAATGTGTGTGTATGTGTGTGTGTGTGTCTGTGTGTGTGAATGGATGACAGATAGATAGTAATTTGCTGTTTTGATAATATAATAAATTTATGGACAGACTAATTAAGGTGTGGCTAAAACGTTGGCCGAGCTCAAAATATCTTTGGTCGGGTGTGGCCAATAACAATCCAAATATGCTACAACCACCTAGCTGCCGAATTTGTACAGCGAATTACAAACAAATTTTATGCTTTAAATATGCTTTTGTATTTGATGTTATATATATTTCCAAAAAAAAAAGAATCTTGGTAAAACCTCGACGATGTTTAACGAAAGCTTAAGTTTTTTCCCCAAGGCCATACTTCTAAAATCATGGTACAGAAAGTAAAATAAAAGCAACGTATCAAATACAAACCAACAAAATTATTATTGTCCCTTAATATCAACTAACTCAGTCAAGAGGCATATTTGTGGATAGCCGTTCAATACCGGTTCGTAAAACTATCATGTATATGACTTGATGTGCTCTGCCAAATTTACCTGCATCACTCTCACTATGCGTCGATTATGTACAAAGGTCTTAATTTTAAGTGTCAGCGATGCGCACATTGGAACTACCTAACCAAACAGTTCTGGGCTATAAACATTTAAAATTCTATGAAAACAGTATCTTGCAGCATTTTACAGCATTGCTCCAAAGATTACATCCGCCTGTCATGATTGGATAGGCTTTTCAATAATAATGTTCAATCAGTCTTGCGTCATATCACAGATCAAATTCTTAGATAACCTAAGATGTTTTATTTTCGCTTCATACTGAATTTAATGTATTGAAACAGGCTTTACAAGAAGAAGCCTAGCATGTCTTTACAGAAATTTAAATGGGCATTTTATCTTCTTCATCTGGTGACTTAATCGATTTCAAAGTTTTCGTTTCCTCTTTCAAGTCAATGTTTTCCTTTAGTGTTTCCCTTTTTCTTCGCCTTCGCTGAAGAAGAACCATGATACCAATTGATATACAAGCGCTCATCTGTAAGGCTCCGTAGGCAATGAAAGGTGTTCCAAAGCTTTTAGTTGCATCAATCATCCAGCCTAGAATAAAATAACAAAAATGTGTAATTTATTAAATAAAAGAAACACCAAAGTCTCTGCCTCATTTCAAGCAATTCTCTTCTTTCCTGGTCTATTTAAACTGACATTCAGCTTCTGCTTGAATCAATTGACGCCGTCCGTAGGATTCCGTTTGTTACAGTAATTTGTACGGTGTTACATTAGGGAATAGGAGTTCATTGTGTAGAGCGTTCTATTGATGTACGTGAGAACACTTGAGTGACCATGTCCTTACAGTCTATCAAAAGTAGATAATCTCAATATCATCGGGAGATGATGTGGAATAAGAGCTTTGCTTGATCCATTTGATTTATGCATACAACTTATTGACCAGTACTCTTAATGTATAAGGTAGCGGATTTCGTATATCTAAATGTAAGATTTAGGTGCAAGAGAGCCTAGATAACATTAAGATAACCTTAAGTAGCTGTGCGTCGTTAATCGAGCGCTGATAGTCCAGTACAGCGTGGCCGGGCATGTGTGTCAGTGATTATCTAGTGACGAAGGCGAATGGCAAGTATTGGTATTTAAGTAATCACAACAGATTGTTCTTATGTATACTGTGAAGGTAAGTTAAGTAAGAAGAGTTGTTTGATGATGAATCTTGGGGTGATATTAATATTGAAACCAATTGTCAGATATATCCAGGTGTGGCACGGTGACGTCTAAGCATGCGACATTGCTATGTTATTTACGATGATATTTTTTTTATCAAGATATGTTTTATCTCCTGTTTGTACGGAGGACCTTAAGTGACAGATGGGATTATCGCGAATGGACAGACAGAAGACCACGAAAGAGTAAAATGTGTCTCAATTGGTATAGTGAACGACCTTTATCATATGAAGCCATAATTTGCTATTCTAATAGAGGAAGCCTCGCCTACTAAATACCTGAGTTTAGCGACCACCTAAAAACAACGACTTTTATATAAGACCTCTTGGACGACAAACTCAGCAAATGCGACCACTTTATAGAAGTCCCGATGGCTGTCGTAATTTCAAGGATGTTCTATATATTTCCATATTGTTATGAGCAGTTAAAGTATCGTTAAAGTTTTGACATAATGTAGATAAACGATCTTGACATTATAAAACATATATGAATTTATCGTTTGCTAACAATGAGTTCAGTTGCAAAAGATGTTCTTCTATCGGTATTATGTTTGCCTTGTGTCCTGCCACCCAATTAATTACGTCATCTCAAAATCAAAAGCGGATGTTGAGATACGGCAAAGCGACTTTCACGTTCATTCAACAGAAACAACTCGGTGTGTGCAGATAACTTCATTTATTGGATTCGTGTTTTGTTCATTTGGTCAAACATATTGCCTATACCCACAGTGTTTGGTTTGATACACCAATCTGCTCAAAAAACCTCTCCTCTTAGCTTAATTCGTTCGTCCAAAGCAAACAGTTTCAACAAAACATTCTGTGTTTACCTATGTGCCTGTATTTGCCATAAAATTATGTGTATACATATTAATGATTGTTCGGTTATCTGCACAATATATGGATAAGGAACAGATCAAATGGACCAAAGTAGTGTTCGGTTGTATTAAGCAGAGTCATATGATACAATTTTAGATTAATCTTTAGTTAGGCTTTCTGATCAATTTATATACCGACTTTTGGCCAGTGTTTATCATTAACATTATCCATAAAATATATTTTTACATATCGGGAATAAAAAGATCATGTCTGAGTTTATACAGGCAAAAATCATTTATGCGAAGAGGGCATTTATGTTTTAAACGCAGTAAACATGAAATCGATTCATATGTTTTGGAGCAATAAAATCATTGAAGAAGTTTTAGAATCATGGCACACGTCAGTACAGGGGAATGGGGGTTTATACCCCCCCCCCCAAACCACAACACACACTTTATTGCAAGGAGGGGGGGGGGCAATCAGCCCCTTTCTTTTTTAGAAAATATCATTTATATATTGGAAATGAAATATATTTTCAAATTAAGAATTACAGTCTTTGGTTTCATTCCTGAGTTTTTGTTTCTTATATGTTTCTTCATATAACTGTAAGTGAAACGTTATTAAAATTTGCCTAATAAATAAAGATCCATGAAGTTTTATCGTTACCTGACAAAGCGCTGGTGGTCAGGGAACCAACTGCAACCACAGATCCCGCTAGTCCAGTCGCTGCCGCCAGCTGTTCTTGCGGTATTATGTCACTCAGTATTATAAACATGAGAACCATGTTACCTGTAATGAAGACATTAAGAATTGATTATATCATTTAAAACGTTGCACATCATTCTAAAGAATATCACACTCGAAAAAATAAATAATATAAGAAGAGTATATGGACACCCCCCCCCCCCCCCCCTCCCCCGAAAAAAAACACCCATCCGCGCTTCGGTAATGGGGTATATGCTCTGGGGTATACAAAATTGATTATTATGTGAAGGTAAAAAATAATATCAGAAGCAAATTTGTGACCTTGTTTTATGATTATGCCAAAATTTCAGCGTTTGAAAATCAACCATATGTCCCCGCAAACAGTAAATATCAGCATAAAGAAAAGAATTAAAGGAAATATTATTTATAAATCGTTGTTTTTTCTTACTCGGAATAACAAGATCCACCCCAAAAATGTTTTACCCAAATATAAATGTAAAAGTCAACTCATTAACCCCTATAAGCCACTTCTGACTTCTGAAACGATTATATATATGCAAAATGGTGAGAAATGGGAAAAGGTTAAATTACCTACCGTTCAAAATGCCGTATGCACTACTGAAAACTGCAAACATGGTGAAGGAGAACAACTGTGACATCACGATTACCAAGGTACCGCTAACCAATATAGACAGAGTAAGGATATGGACCCTGTACTTCCTTGCCTTGTCTGCTAATATTCCATAAATAGGTCGGGCGATACAGCTAAAAATACCAATAATAGACACCAACCACGCGCTCTGTGAAAAGGAAACACCACGACTTCTTGCCAGACTTGGAAGAAAGTTTAAGGAGACCATATGTCCGATGAAAGTGGCCACAAACGAAAATGTGAAAAATACAAATACTAAATCTTTAAGGAGCGTATAGTCAAAGAGGTTTTTTAGTGTGCATTTCCATTTTGATTTCTGGTTGGTACTTTTGCTTCCCGGTGGAGGGTTTAACAACAACCCCAAAGCAATGTTGTTCAGCTGTAAGCCACCAGTGATCAGCATGGCTCCCCGCCATGTATATTTGGCGACGAGGAACTGGATTAACGGCGGCCACACGAACGAGCCAAGGCCGGCTCCTAGATATCGCAGAGACATTGCCAATCCTTTCTTCTTGTCAAAATACTGGGTTATAGGAATCATCGCTGTCACTTGTATAGCTCCGACAAATAAACCTGAAATATAGACAGTTGTATGGAAGCCTGTCCGATCACTCGGGAATTCAAGGCCAGTATATATTCCATTAATTAAGTTTGATTTACAAGAACATTGGCTCGCACAAAATAAAGTATGCATATAATAACTGATGCTTGCATTCATACGTTTATCAAATTAAATAAACTGAAACAAGTTTGTGTAAATTTAGTTCAGCGGGTTGGAATTAAGTATCCCTATGAAACTGGCTAAACTTTGGAAATCAATATGCGCTTTTTCAAAAGTTTAAACTAGGGACCCAAGGGTCTCGACGCCCAGCTAAATTTGATTGTAAGGATATTTATGAGCTTTTTCAAAATGTGGTTTCCTTGACCTAACCAATGAATTTGTGACCTAAAATTTAAGATGTTACTATCCTTAGCAATATGCGCAAGATGGAAGGTTTGGGATGAAAAGCTTGGCTTAAAATGCAGCCATAATCTTTTTAAATAAGTGGGTCATGTGGCTTTGACCTTTGATCCCAAAAATCGTAAATATTTCTTGCTTTAGTGGTGGCACATACATAAGTCAAGTAAGAAATCCATATGTCAATCCAACCTGAATTTACTCTCAAGAAACAAATAATTTGTAAATGAGTGTTAGAAACAAAATAAACACAAAAGGTTTCAGGACACCAGATGAAATCACATTAATAATCTGAGAGTATCACTGTAATTTGGTAGCGTTAAGATAAAGGCAAACGAGCGAGTACATATAGAAACAAGGCCTACAGGCCTAATGCAAACCTGTGCAATGGGATAACCACCAGGTATATTGCTTCAATGCTTAACCATTACTTTTCAAGTACATGTAAACAATGTATATGAACAATGAAAGTACTAAACATTTTGAACAAGAGCCAATAACACAAACATCACTGCTTAAATATTGACATGGGTGCACACGACACAAAAATGATTGATTATATACTATAACTTTTAATTTTTATATCGTTGACGGTACGATGGACAACGGACGACGGTCGATGCCACACCATCGCACAAGCTCACGGATTAGCTTTAAATATGTGGTGCGACCAGTCTCCGGGAACAGAAGAAACTAATTATGATCAATAAATGCATCACTAGATAACATCACATCTAATTACTGACATTGCTGTGATTTGATGGGAGAAAAAATACAGGTGCCATCACTAGTCTTCTGCAACTGAAGGAACTAGTCATGTTCATAAAACATACCTGGTTTCAGGACACCATCTTAAAAATAGCAAAAAAATCATTAAAATAACGTAGAAAAAAATGCCCATGGCGCAACCATTTTCCCGGAACTGACAAAATTTGTCATGGTCAATATTCAAGGCAATATATATGGCAATCGATAATAATCAAGATACTAGAGGTTTTGTAACAAAAAATTTTAATTGTTCTGGAGGTACTAACAAGCCCCATAGAATATAGGTCGCACTGACCTTATTTCAGGTTTCTGAGGAGATTTTAATTGACCTCCCTGGATATTTACTCAAAAGTTTCTAGGTCCAGGGGTTACGATTTGTTCCCTGCAAACGGATGCCCGTACATGCATGATCAACCGACAGGCCGGAAAAACGAAAACAGTGGCATAACTCGCAGGGACAATTTTTATTATAAATACACACGCACATATATATAAGTATAAGGATTTAAAAATTAGGTATTTTGTTTCCAGTATATGTTAATTCTAAATAATGTTTAGATATATAATATTTCATAGTAAATTCAGAAATAGAACCAAAGCCTTTAATTCTGATTATTTAAATATTTCATTTCCAATATAAAAATATTATTTTCTGAATATCGGGGAGATGATTACATTGACAATCCCCCCATCCTCCCTGTATTGAGGAATAAAATATTATACTCTTTTCTTATTGAACTAACCAGTATATGCAAGATAGATACCATGTAAAAAAGCTCGATAACATGATTTTAGATTTATGGACCTTTCAAACATGGACCTTTTCTTGGGTAAGGCCCACCAAGACCATATAAACTCACCTTCAGCGCATCCCTTCGCTATATACAGAGTATACACGTTGGGCGCAAAGGCGGAAGCTATTGAACCTGCCGACGATATCAAGCCGCATATAATAGTCAAACCTTTGCAGCCTAACTGTCGCACGAGCAGTCCAGAAAATAATCCTGAAAATAAAAGAATGAAGTATAATTATTACAGATGAGATAGCACTTAGAAAAGTTAAAAAGGATATTGTACGTCAATGTCCTCGTTTTGAAATCAGGATGGTTAAATATCGATGGAACTCAGAAATTCAATCCATTTTCTTTTTGGCCATAAGGTGGATTTTTTTCGGGCAAGCTTCGGCCGCAGATTGTATACTTGGACATGCTCCTTCAGATTCGTTGAATCAAGGTCTGTGAAAGCGTCACTGCGGCCAGTATGAAGATGGGTTGTCTACAAGCAATAATTTAATGTGGCAAGAAACTCCCTCTTTAATTTACAAAAATGAGAACCTCCCAGATATGAGTTAAAATTCCATTATCAAAGCGCGGGAAAAGGTTCACGCTTGTGTATCGTCGTTATGTAATACACCATAATGGGTATACATGGATCTTTCATACTTACCAATAATCCCAGAGCTCGCTACTGTGCATGCCAAAATCATAACCACTTCAGCATTAGAGACATGAAATGTTTCCACGAGTTCCAACAAGAATACCCCAAGAGACACGAAAGAACGGGACGCCATGAACCCAAGAAACGTACATGACGTCACAATCACCCAACCATAACCGCCATCTGGCGGTGGCTTGACTCTGTTATCCGCCATGATTACGCTTCAGCCAAGCTTAAAACCCGTTTTTCTGCAAACGAAAGGGGTCGATAAAGCAAACCTGAACCATTGAATGAAAACCATATTAAAAACTGTATGGGTTAACAAACAAGTAAAAAGAAATCTCTAAAAATTCTTAACATTTTAAAAATAAAGCCTACATTATAGAGCAAAAGATAAAATTTGTCTTTTTCACACAAATTTACACACATATATATTATATATATACAGAGAGAGAGACGGACAGACAGACAGAGACAAAGACAGTCAGAGAGGGAGAGACACAGAGAATAACATGTATTTTTTTATCGTGTGATTATCTGCATTCACATTCAATTGACATCGTCCGTAAAAAGAAATGGATATATATTATAAACAAAGAATAAAAATAAACTTACGTCTGATTTGCCACAGGATACAGCTCAGATGAAACAGGTCAGGGGAAGACTTACTGCACCAACTATGCCACGCAGAGAACCCAAGGAGGACAAACTGTCACTCGAGATTAGCGGATATTAGCAACGATTATAAATTTTATGGTCTACACTCTCGTGTCTCTTAAGAAATACCACATAAATAAAACTGACCAGTGTCCATAGGCGATCATATCAACAAGCCCTCACGACATTGATAGTAAACCCACATACAGCCCGGAGAACTTGAACTTGAACTCCACAAGATATTCTATCATACAACAGCCCTTCCACTACAGGGTCATCCAATATTCAAATGCCCCGTCTTCGGCGGCCTGAGGAAATGCAATATATCAGTGATGTAAGGACTCGACTTGGACATGAGCCCACTTTCTCAAGCACTCCAACTCGGACTTGGACACCATGGTTCTGAACTCGAACCTATTCTGGGACTCGGAGGCCAATATTCGAGAAACCAAGTCCAGTGCACCTCTACGGAGCCCTAGAGACGACATGGTGAAAATATTTATTAATTCGTGCGCACGAATTACTAAGTCATGCGCACGAATTAATAAATATTTTTTACACCTTGGAAATATATTTTTCACACCGAGTAATTCGTGCGCACGAATTGGTAATTCGTGCGCATGGATTAGTAATTCGTGCGCACGAATTAATAAATTATATATTTCCCTATGACATCTCCCGGGCTTCGTACACCTCGAGCCAAGTAAAAAGAAGATTTTGTCTCTCATGGGCTTGCGGTAAGTTTGAAAAAAAAAAACAAGCGATAAAGACTAAGCGGTATACAAACTATAGACATAATATTTTCAATACAATTAGATTCGTCCATTTTGTCACCTAATGTAATATCCGTATAAATAGAATCTATAGCTAAATGCAATTAAACCTTAAATTAAAAAAAAAATATACACGTATGATTATCCCAGATTTCCATTGTGTATTCTTTTACAAATATAATTTTTATTGGAATCTTTTTTTTACTTGCATTCTAAAAGACTCGGATTCAAAGAAGATGGGCATGGACTCGAACCTGGACTCAGCCAGCTTGGACTCGGACTTGTGCTCGGGTAGCGTAGACTCGACTACAACACAGTTATAGATCCACTCCATACTATGAAGGTTTCCACAGAAACACTTTTGCTTTAACTCGTCTATATAACTATTTCAGCCTGCTCTGTATCACTGGTAATGAAAAATGTCTGCATTGCTCAATTTACAAAAGTGCATGAATTTATTATTTACCAATGATGTGATAAGCACTTTTTTGCAATTTCAAAGACAACGAGGCATATCTTCAATATTGTGCTCGCCAAGTGATAATAAATTAATATGCACTTAAATGTAAATTAAACTTAAAATCGATTTTTGTATGGAAATTCTCCCCTTGAATGTAACTCATTTAAAACCCCATCTTTATCCAAATTCTACCTAATGTGTCATTCTTATCATATTAAACACGCCATTTTTTGATAGGTGCACTGGAGTACTTTGTATGTATTATAGTTATTTAACAAGCCATTTTGGTTTAGTGCCAGTTGTGCTATGTATGCATGGCATAAAGATATGTTCTCGTTAATATTACATCTTCCAGTGTCTTTCATATTTATAATATAGCATTGCTACATTTTAATTATGCCTTTAGACAACTTTAGTATATTTATATATAAGTGTGTCATCAAATAGGGTCCACTGTGAAATCAGACATGCAGAGGTATTTTTCCATCTTAGTAGCGCCTCCTGGCCCCGCTGTTTCGTCGCCTGCCCGTATAAAGAGATAGTACATATGGTGGTGTTTGCCCATGAAACGATCGAATTATCCGGAAAAGCAGTTTTATTTTCAGTTTCACGGTTGAGGTGACATTCTTCAACATGGCAAAAGTATCTCATTTTCAATACAACTGCAACAAATTATCTGTCTATAAAAGGGAGAAAACCCCTCAGTAACTCGAGTATCTCACTTTTTAAAGACAATTTTCTGTTATGATAAGCTAATTGCATAAATTCCCTGCTTAATTAAGTCTACAACTCCTATAAAACGTGACCAGTACACACAGCATTGTCGCCGCTACATATACATTCTAACAGTCATTGCGTTATATGCAGTAAGACCCGTGTCTTTCTAATACAAAAATACACTAACTAAAGTAAACTGCACTTACAGTTGCCAATTTGCTGCAGTTGTAAAATTAAATGTAGTCTCAGATATATCTAACATTTTATAGTTACCCTTGGTGGCTACGGTTACAGAAGATCGAGATCTGGGACGACTGCAGTGCATAACCGCTTCGTGAGGAGTGTGTGCAGGTGGCCTTTTGAATCATCAACGCTACATGTTGCTTGGTCAGTTTAGTGCATCCAACTGTTCGTTTGCTATAGTCTCGTGGTGCTGCTGACAGAATGCAGTTTGTAACTCCGAATCGGGGCCTTAGTTATTCAGAGTAACAAACTGCCTTCTACGCGCCTGCGTGGCTAAGGGTTCACTGATGCCTACCCAAGACGACCATAAAACTTCGTGAATAAGAGACCCATTCACCAAAGTACATGTAAAAGACTGGTGTTACAACTTATAATAGATCTTGTATTTTACCGTTAAGTCAAAGATTGCTATTATAAATTATATCCTGTCTTTCAAAATATTCACCCGTAATTATAATTAATTTCAAGTCATTCGAAGTTTTATTTGGGCCAAGGTTCAGTTGAAACGTTTTGGCACATGTATTATTTAACATAATTTATTAATATAATAATGGATATACTCTGTGAAAATTATTTAAGGCTCTTTTAAGATCGCGAAAAAGGAACCCTCGCCAAATAAAGAAATGCTAATCGCGAAATTTTAACCTCGCGAATATAATGCCAACCACAGTATTTATAAGAATTCAAAAAGTCAAAATAAATGTTCTTAGACGATCCGACAGGTGCGTTATCTGTCGCTTTTATTTGTAGACACAAGACTCCCTTTTAACACCTAGGGGCGTTGCTTTATACGTGACAAATGGTCGCTGGAATTATATTACTGACAGGTTAATTCAAGTATTTCAAGAACCATATATTAATGCCGAGTGCCATGGGGAACAAAGCTTCGTATCAGCTCTGAATTTGACTGAATTTTCCCTTTAGGAATCCCTTAATATAGATTAATTAGGTACAAATACATATAAATTTATTTATGTTCATTTCTGTTTCCTTTGTCTCAGTAACGTATGACGGGATGTTATCTACAATATTATAAGTTCTTTCGCTATGCTTGAATATATACGGGTTTCAATTATGATAAGAGTCAGGGATTTATATAGGTGGCACTACCAAACCAACCAGTGGTGAGCTGATTGATTGATTGATTGATTGATTGATTGATTGAAAGTGATTTCCGCGTTCGAGCCAGTCACAGGTCTACGGAAAATCCGGCCCGGACTGGCTCCCTCAGCAAGGACAAAGTTTGACAGATTAAGTTGGTGTACAGTTAGATATTTAAGGCGAAAATAGAAGATACTGATAGAGTTGAAGATCGTAGTGAGACAGAAGGAGGAAGCCGGAGAACCCGGAGAGAACCACCGAACTTGGACGGGTCACTACAACACATGGCAGCACCTGGGATCGAACTCTCGTCGCCAGCGGAAAAGGCCGGGCGTTTTATCGCTCAGCTGTCCAGACCCCTACTAGTTTTGAGCTTTTGACATTGAAGATTCAATACATCTTGCTGGAAAAAAACAACCAAGACTAGACTGATCTGTCAAGTCTGAATAAGCTTTCCTTGTGACACAACTATATATCTCATTTTGCGAAACTGTGTATATGATATTATGGGTCAATTGTCTTATTAAATCATCCTAAATGTAAACCTAATACATCTTCCTGAATGTTTGTAAATGAGGTGATTTAAATTAAATTTGAATAATTAAAATATACTGTTGAATTTTGAGCTAAAATACTTTCCTAAAGCCAAATATGTTACATAGTAAGTAGCGCGAACGAAGAAAATTATGATGTTCGGAAGGGGGGGGGGGCTATATTGTACTCTTTGAAAGGGTTGGAGAGCATGCATCTGTTCATACTCCTCTGGACTGTCAATTTTTTTCGGGAAACAAGGTGCATGTTATATTCAAACATTCTCTCTGGAAATGCCACCCGGGACTTGATCCATCTGTCTCGATAAGATAAGCTTTCCTTGTGTCAGAAAGACTCAATGGTTATTTTTTAAACAATCTTTCTTTTCACCATTGACCTAAGACCATTCTGCATAATACTATGTATATTATGTACTTGAACATTCTTATAAACGACCGAATCTAGCTAGAGGTCTTTACAGGAATTGAAATAGAAATGTTATCTTCTTTATCTAGTGACTGAGTTGAATTCAAATTTTTCAATTCCTCTTTCAAGTAAATGTTTTCCTTTCTTGTTTCCTTCTTCTTCCGTATCCGCTGGAGGAGAGCCATGATCCCAATGAAAATAGAAGCGCTCATCTGCAGAGCACCGTAGGCAATGAAAGGTGTTCCAAAGCTTTTAGTTGCATCAACCATTCAGCCTAAGAAGACATTATAAAAATTATGACATATGGATAATTACCGTCCCATCAAACACCAAAATAGCTGCCTCATGCACCACTGCCTTTTGACGAAAAATCGTTAAGTGAATTCGATTAGACACGGAAATGTGTGTCCCAGATATGACTATGATTTGACTGTATATGTTTATATTACATATTCATATGTAATATCTGAGTATATGAATTTAACTTTCTTTGCATGTTTATGCACTTTCTTCAGAGAACTGTTCTTCAAATCCATATGTCTTAAATGTGAATGACAAACAGCAGGTTTATTTAGTCTCAGCCTTACCTGCCAAAGAGCTTGTTGCCAATGAAACAGCCGCAACTATAGACCCCACCAGTCCAGCAGCTGTCGCCATCTGTTGAGGGGGTACTATGTCGCTGAGTATTGTGAACATTAGGACCATGTAATTACCTGTAATTAAGAGTAATTATAAAACCTTGCTATCACCTAAGGTGGATAGATAAAACATTGGAGCATCCTACAATAATTTGAGGATAAGGTCGTGTGCCAAAAAAGCGTTATTTCATTATCTCGTTTTTCTATATTAACTTTGCCGATACAAGTCGATCCCCTTCCGACCAAACTCTCTCCGCAGACAGATTCTCGCCTGGACGCTGTACTCGGAGTACTTCGTGTCACATCACCACCACTTATCGAACCCTGACAGGTATATTTCTCCCAGTTTCTCGACATCGCCCATGGGGGGCTGGCATTTTGCAGCATAACCCGGTATACCGGTAGTAAATATAATACTGGAAATTCGCCTAAGACTTATACGCTGGATCTTGTATACATAGTTTATGTTTACAAGTAAACATTACTGTAAAGAAGGAAACTCTGAGTAGTTTGTTGAAATATGTGTTGTGAGGTATATTTAAACATATAAGAACATAAAATTAAAATCAAATACATTTTGATCTGGATCCCTAACGTGAATCGGACAAGCTTTTTCATGGCGTTTTGGTACAGATAGGCGACTCACAAGACCCCACACAAAAAAAGCTCTTTATTGTAAGGAGAATAATCTTAAAGTTATTATAAACACCGTTTATTTATAAAAAATGACTTGGCTATAAAGTTGGATATGACGAAGCAGCCCTTTTAGCATCCTTTAGATAAGAACCTTGTCGAAAATTAAAAAAAAAGTTATATTTACATAATTCAAAAACCAATGAAGAATATTGGTATGTGGTGCATACTTCCAAAGCAGGTGTATCCTGAGATATTCAAATCGAAATGTTGAAATTCATAAATGCTGGTAGGATCCATAATATTCATATCTCTTTGTCTTATTGGACAAAAAAGCCAAGGTTTGTGTACAAATTATTTGACGTAGCCATTGTTACACACTGCCAGTTTTTTTAATTCTAATTTCTTCATAACTGTAAATATACTTAAATCTATTCTGTTTAAAATGAGATGAATCAAATTGTAAATAAGGTCTTAGTCGGCAGAATTAACTGTAAAATGTTCATGGTTACGAAGAAATTAGAATGAGTAAAAAGAGTTTATGACGTGTGCTTATGGTAATGCTAATCGTGGAAGAACTATAATGTCCGTACGTAATGTGAATGATATCAGCAAAGGTAATATCAGCTCATTAAAAGAAAACATTGGAAACTCGGGAACATTGCAATTTTCCTTAACATGAATTTTTTTTTAAGTAAATAAACATATCTTAACAAATTTTTCATTCCTATAATAATATATAGGATGGGAAAATGTATTTAATTATATACAAAACATTCATTAATAAAAATAAAATAAAATAAAATAAATAAAAATTTAAATAAAAACATAAGCAAATAAACATACCTTATTTAATTTGCTTTTTCATTTAAGTAATTAGATATTTGATGAGAAATAGAAGATGATACAAATCTAAAAACATACTCACTGTTAGCAAGACCGAAAGCACTGCTGAAAACTGCAAACATGGTGAAGGAATGCAGTTGCGACGTCACAATTATCACGCCACCGGTGACTACTACGGACAGGGCATAGAGATGTACCCGGAGCGTCCTGGCCTTGTCTGCCAATATTCCATAGAGAGGGCGGGCGATACAGCTACAGATACCAATGATAGACACCAACCACGCGCTATCTGAGGCCGAGACACCACGAATTCTTGCCAGACTTGGAAGAAAGTTGAAAGGGACCGTGTGCCCAACAAACGTTGACACAAAAGAAAATGTGAAAAACACAAATACTAAATCTTTAAGGAGGGTATAATCAAAGAAGATTTTTAGTGTGCATTTCCATTTTGTTTTGTTGTTGGTTCTTTTGCTTCCTGGTGGAGGGTTTAGCAGCAAGCCTAAAGCAATTATATTGAGTTGTAAGCCGCCAATGACTAGCATGGCTCCACGCCATGTATATTTGGAGACGAGGAACTGGACTAAAGGCGGCCACACGAACGCCCCCAAGCCGGGACCCATGGTCCGGAGAGACATGGCTAATCCTTTCTTCTTATCAAAATACTGAGTGATGGGGACCATCGTTGTCACCCCGACAGCACCAATTAATAAACCTAAAGAAAAGAAATAATTATATTATATGGTTATTCAACATACATGGTTATACCACGCGGGAAACTGCGATTATTTGAGTTACAATCGAAGTTAACGTAGTGATTGCACATCATAATGATAGAACGCACAGCCTGACGACATGCGATGAGGCAAAAATGTTAATTGATATATAGTATACTGATCATGTAAAAGCTCATCTTTTTGATGATTTATTCCTTCTTTCTTTGTAATAGCATTGTAAGAATAATTATAGCTCTAATTTATTATTAAAGTTCTAATTTATTATTAATAATATTGATACTTTGCTAATTATGATAAATAATGAAATTTTATAAAATTTATAAACAGTTATTATCTCTGGTTTTGATGGGGTTACATGTTATGTTGGGAACAAAATTAGACATGTTCACATATATCATACCGACGAAAATTCTAAAACAGTATGATGTTTACAAAGGGCTTTATTATGTTCTTCCATGAAGATTTTGTGAACAGATTTAATTTTAAAGGACGTATTTCTGTGAAACGGAATAGAGAATATAGATATATTATTGTTATTTATTGTGATCAATATCAATGTTTCAGGCCCCGAGGTACAGCCTGTCACTTAAGATTTATGAATATTCGTGATAATAAACATAACCAAAATCAAGAACCTTCACGAAACATCTTAATTTGACTCTAAAGAACAAAATAGATTGAACAGGCTAGATAACAATAAATTATATAAGACGTCATTTATGAATCACTGACACAATATGTTAACATGAACAAAGTAAACTCACCTCCTGCGCAACCTTTCGTAATATACAGGGTATACACGTTTGGCGCAAATGCTGAAGCTATTGAACCGACCGCCGATATCAAGCCACATACAATGGTCAAACATTTACAGCCTAAGTGGCGCACGAGCAGTCCAGAGAATAACCCTGTAAAAGACACCGACTAGTTGAAATGTTCAAATGTTCAGCCTAGAAATATTGTAGATTTACCGAAACTTATACTAATAAATAGCAATTCGATCCTATTAGTTTACACTTTCATACTTACCAAAGACACCTGAGATGGTCATTGTGCATGTCCATATCAAAACCACTTCGGCATTTGAGACATGGAATGTTTCCACTAGTTCCAGTAAGAAAACCCCAAGAGCCACGAAAGTACACGAAGACATGAATCCAAGAAGTGTACATGACGTCACGATCACCCAACCATAACCGCCATCTAGCGGTGGCTTGACTCGATTATCCAACATGACAGCTTCGCCCCAAAATCAGCTTTTTCCCATTAAAGTTCTGCCGATAAGAGCAATAAAACATCATTCATTAAAGGATTGCTACTCATGTTTTTTCTTTATTTACGCATGGTTGCAAATTCGCAATTCGCGAAAGTGAAGTTATCACGAAAATAAAAGCACCACGAACGCCTAAAACGCATAATTTACACAGTAATGAGTTATTTGTTTCAAGAATCTAATCGAAATCTCATGAGTCCATGCCTGCTCCATAAAATAATATGGAAAATATGTATAATAAATATAAAACCATCTATTGTATGTTAGCTGTAATTTAAACATAGTTGTATATGATATCAGCTCTTTTAAAGCGATAGCCCATAACAAAGAATCATCTCCACTCGTTATATATTCTCTTCAGTTCTCAACAAGCGGTTAAGATTGTGCGCGTCCAAGCCAAAAGAAGTATACGCTCATCGAGCAGCTACAGGTTGCTGCGGTCAAGACCTCAGCCCTGTGCGCTCCTTAAGCATGTTCTCTGAGCCAACAGTCGCAGTGCCACGCCAAGCCAAGCAAGGAGCCGTAGAGGGCGCCATCTTCTCTCCTGGGTTGAATTCCTTGTTAGAAAGCTACAGCATCCACAGCCACAAAGCCCGAAGCAACCCGCATTCCCTCTACCGATCCCAGCAGCGGAGACCCAGCCATGCCATTCGAGAACCAAACTCAATCCTTGTGAACGACCCTTACTTCGAGACGCAAAGCCCTTTTATTTGCGATTTCGGTCATTTGGACCGTTAAACCAGTTTCCCTTTTATGCAAGTTTACAAGTTTTCTCGTCATCGGCAAGATTGTGCGCGTGTAGTAAATAAGTAATATTATAATTGATATAATCAGTAATTTTGGAAAATGAACCATTGCTAAATAAAGAATATGTAAACAGCGCGAATATGAAACAAACCATAGTATGTAGATAACTCATATATCTACATAACACATATATATTTGTATATATATATATATATATATATATATATATATATATATATATATATTAATATAATAGTTTACAGCAATAAACAACTGCTAAAGTGCTCTATTGCATGGAACCATATACAGTGTTACCTGATGAGTTGCACGATACTACGTATATGTGGATATATGTAAAATTTGCTACCTTTTAAGCCTTTATCTATCTATCTATTAATTGAAACCATATATGTAATTGTTGACTATGTCTAGGTTATTTTGGACCTGTTATAAATACGTGGAAATAAACAAAACGAAAAGCCGTGAGTCTGGCGTTTCCCGGCCTTTTTTCATTCAAAGGTCCAAGGAATTATCATTAGTTAATAGAGGTCATATAATGGAACAGGCCATTTTAAAGACTTTCTCTTACGACTAGTTATGGTTAGATTGTTCTCAGTCAGGTGTATATAAAATCTGAAGATCAACTAAGACAAAATAACTCCTACCAAACAGTTCTTGCTATTAAAAAAAAACAACATGCATACTCTAAAATCTTTTTTTTTTCTTTTATTCGATATGTTATTCTATAAAAAAAAAAGAGTGACAGGACAATAAACAAAGAACAATTTGTTAATTTATCAAAATAAAAAATAAAAATTAAAGGAGGGAATATGATAAATATTAAATTAAAAACGCCTGGAGATATATATATATATATATATATATATATATATATATATGTTTTTTAGATATAATTGTTAAATGCATATTAACTGCGGTAAATTTTTAGAATATCGCAACAACAACAACAACAAAAATTGTTATATACAGCAGAAATAATAGAGGAAGTATTCCAAAAAAAAGTATATCTTTGGGACTAAAAGAAATTTAATATATATATATATATATAGATGTATATATATATATATATGAACCAAGATTGTTTGACGACAGTAGGCCCTTAAACACACAGGGAGCTCAAAAGAATGCAGAATGTCCCAAGACCCGTTGCTGGTATACAGGGTGTAGTGATGTAGTCGAGTCCTCACTCTCCGAGTCCGGGTGCGAGTCCGAGTGCAAATACGAGTCCAGGCCACTCGAGTCCGAGTCCAAGCTAGTCGAGTCAAAGTCCATCTTCTACAAGTCCGAATCATTCGGAACCCCGAGTCCGAGTCCCATACAAATCTCCTTATCGAACGTAATTTGAGATTACCGGATGTTTTTATGCTTATTTATATAGATGCTTTTCAACTGAAAGTTTCATTATCTTTATCTCCCGATGTATAACTAAAGATAAGCATATATAGCCTTTTTTGTAATATTACGTTTGCTGTCCGCACATGCATGTGTGTAAGTCTTTATAGTATTTACGAGAGCTTTTCTTGTTCTACTGGAATCGGGGTGGACTGGGCCCGATTTATCGAGTCCAGTACCCTGGAGTCCAAGTCCGAGTACAAGTCCCGAAAAAAATGGACTCGATTCCGGACTCTAGTCTAGGTACGAAAAGAATGGTTTATCAAATTTATGGTCTGCGCTAAAGTGACATAAATATTACATACCAGTGTCCATAGATGATTATATCAGCAAGGCCCTACAGAATTGATAGTAATCTGACACACACAATATATGAACTTGAACTCAAGTACACAGGACATACGAATGCATGTACAACAGTCCTCTTAGTACAGGGGTCAGCCACTTCAATGTCCAAATATCGGGTCTGCGACGGTCAGTCAAAGGGGTAGTCTTCAGTATAGACGCTCCGTATACCGCGAGGTTTTGTTCAAACACGGTCGGTCCTGGGCACGTGTCAGCTGTATTAGGAACTCGGTTGCCTTAACCAATATTGTTCCCTGTGTTGTGCATAAACAAACATTTTCTATGCAAGTATAGCAAGAGGAGTTGGGACATGATGTTCGTTGCTTGTGAGGGCAGAGAATGAGGTCCTACATATTTATTGTGGACAAGAAGATATCAATTGATTTAGCTTTCTCTGTCCCACTAGTCCAGAAAATTGATAAAAAAAATATCCCCAGTATGTCCGTCGCGGTAAAATGTAAATAAAAAACATGATTTTTATTTATTATTTATTATCATTTATTATTTTTCGTTTATTATTATGATTATTTCAAATTGATATGAGAAGCGTAAACAACGTTTAAGACTTTTATATTTATTATTATTATATATAATAATTTTTTAAATTATTATTATTATTATTATTATTATTATTATTATTATTATTATTATTATTATTATATGCAAATAGTTTATATCCTTTTTCATTGGTTCAGTATATGAAAAACAAGGTCCGAAATCTGAAAACAAAAATTAACCAGCTTTGAGAGAGCTTATGTTAAACGTTTGTTTCTTCTTGACTTAAACGCTTCATTCATCAAAACATTTAAGGGTATGTCAAAGAATTGTATATTTAAGCTTTAAAGAGATGACCGAGTCATACTGAGCCTTAAAATGGAAATATAAATTATAATAAACCCACTGAAGAAATCCTCTCCTTTTTTGTGAATTAGGTGCATGAAATCACATCCAAATTGACACATTAGTTTTTTCAGATGCCCAAAGGTGGCGCAAACTCAATCATGGTCATCCCGTTATGCAACAAGGAAGGGAACTTTGAACTGTTTACATTGTTTCACACATGAAATGAGACCGTAGGAACAATAACACTTATGTGAAAAACTAACCCTCAGCAACATTAGTTGCAGGAAAGGTCATTACTAAAAGAAATATACTTCGTAACTTTCCATATGAAAACATTTTTTCTTATATAAACAAATACATGAAAATGCAAACGTTACGCAGACAGGGGGTACCTAAATATCCTCGCATTTTTCCTAGGCCTGCATAGGCCTATGTTGTTTGTAACATTTAAACACATGCACAATGCTTTCGCCTTCATACCCCCCCCCCCCACACACACACACACCACAGACACAGATTATCACACAGACACTGCTTATGATATTATTCAATAAATCTTATGCAAAATTTTGAGAATAGGCCTAGGCGCCGAGGATGTAAGGAAACAGGGGTCCCATGCACAATGTAGAAACATTTTGAAAATTTAAGCTGTAATGGCGCTATCTTGGGGACCTCAAAATTGATAATGATGTACAATCAGATTTATTTTACTATTTCTAAGGTTTTAAGTACGAAAGGTGGGGGAAGCAATGATGGCCGGTTAAAAATGATGAATACTAATTTTTTTTGTAAATATGGTGATTTCTTAACGTGTTGCTGCTGTTTCTATGTGCTCAAATATACAGGCCTTAGAAACATATCTAGCTAGACACCCCCAAGGCATGAGGCGATGTTTAACAAACATAGTGACTAAGTTTGCCTATTTGACATATATATCTCTGTGTGTGTTTGTGAGTTTACTAATATATATATATATATATATATATATATATATATATATATATACTGTGCAGGGAGAAACCTGACACGTCTTACGAACACAAACAATGATGCGCAGCATTACGGACTCTGATGATAAGCCTTGCTTATCAAATACCACATTTATCTTATCTTGTCTTTTGTGCGAGGTAAATAAAATCCTTCAAAATGATCTCACTTCTGCTACTGAAAACCTGTTAATAAAAGCCTGGGCCCATGAAATGGATTATTCCTATTTTTCATTACATTTGTAACTGCCAAGTAAACATCAACAGTTATTTTCAATTAAAGTAAACCCCTGTCAGTCCATATTTTTATTCCGGATATGGAAGGGTCATTTCCAATCACACACACACACACACGCATATATATATATATATATATATATATATATATATAAGTTGGTAGGTCGTACTCAGTGAGCATATTAACTAGTAGGCCTAGTTGCTTGTTACAAGGAAATGTACGTTACTTAAAGGGACCAAATCACCTATAATGCATGTTGTATTAACCCGAAAAAGAGCTTCTTCCCTTTAAAATAAATTTGTACCTGCCAGAATATTCCCCTGAAACCGTTTGCTTACTCCTGTAAACGAGTGTTGAAAACAGTGGACAGGGCGCGATCACAGGTGTCAATATAAACATATATAGCGCGTGCATTGCCCGGCCAAAACACGTGTCAATCTTGAGATGCCCTGGCTGACTTGGACCAGAAAATATAATACATGCTCCCGCTGGCTGAAACATCGCGTGTTGCGACTCACAATCGGACCTCAAATTACTCGGCCTTTCTTTATGGTAAACAGACACACGTGGGCTGTATTTACCAGTTAACACACAGAGTCATAACAAGGTGTTAAACAGTCGTATGCGAGGTACTGAGACTGTCTGCTGGGATATTTTATCTGGAAAATTTTGTTTAAAGCAAAACTGAACTAACAGTTTGAAAGAATAGGCATAATATTGCCCCTTTAAAGATTTTGGTTGCAAGCCATTTTGCAATATAACCACGTTTTTTTTCTATATTTTAACAGCTTAATCTGCGGAGGTATTATCAAATACAAGATGAATATTATTAACAATTTTGAGAAAATTTTTTTTTTAGTTGATGTATACAATAAAGGCCTTCCTTCCATAATCCTGGATAGGCCCGGCCTGGTTTTACACAGTTGGCACGTACTGGACATTGATTCAATATTAATTCAATGTTGTATGTGAGAATGGTGAATTGAAGTTGAATCAACTTCCACTGCCCGCTGGGTATATATATTTATATTATATATATATATATATATATATATATATATATATATATATATATATATATATTTATATATATATATATATAAGTACAAATCACAGTCGGGGGAAATTGGGAAATAGGAAGAAAACAAAGCATATTACACCTCTATATACTCCTGTAGTACGCAGTTTCGTCCATTTATCTACAAAAACAACACCACAAGTAGGGATTCAAGCGACTGTGTAATAATTAACGAATTAGATCTTGCTCAAAACTTCAAAAGCGCGATAAAAGAGGGAGGTCAATATTACAAGGACAACATCTTTCGCGACACTCTTGGGTCCTTGACCTTGATGGTGTCGTCTGTCTGTGGCGTGAACTGTCAAAACAATCCGTCTTTTACGCTTTGACAAGATTATAGTGGTTGTCAACCGGGTTGTCATCATGATTCCTCCGCCGGAGACGCTTCTGAAGCCGATGGATTTTCCAAGAAAGTTACTGATGGGTCCAGGACCGTCCAACTCGTCCGCTCGAGTTCTGGCCGCCAACGCCCTCCCTCTCCTGGGACACCTTCACCCTGAGTACATTCAGGTCAGATTTATTTTATTTTTCAGAAGGAACAATAGGTGAATTTTATCTGTATTCATATATTAAAAAAATGTATGGCATATACAAATGATGACACATTTTAAGGAATTTAAAAATTAATTTATTTTATTTTAAATTCATGATTAAGTCTGTATATTATTGACCTAGCCCATAAGAATGAACTCTTCAATTGCTTTTTACAGTGACTGACGCAATGTGGAGTCCATGGATTGCACCTACAGTTAACTGTGATGATAACACTCCATACACAACAGTGAGATTTAACACATATCCATTGATTAATGTTCAGTACATCTATGTGTATTGTATATTTGGCCACTAGAGAACATTACTGATCTGTTCTCAGCCCTACTTGTACCAAGGAAGTTAAAATATGAATATAATAGGACACAGGCCTAAAGCCTTATACAGGCCTGCCACCAAATGCAAGATGTCTACCGGGGCTGTTAATGCTTCAATTCTCAATTGACAAAAAATATCAGTTGTTGATGTTACAGGTACTTCATGCTTTTCAGAAAGTTTTTAGCGAACCTGTGAGCTTATGCGATGGTGCGGGGTCGTACATCGTGTGTCGTGCGGTGTGCGTAGTGCGTCGTCTGTACCTTAACCATACTTATTTCAAAAACAGCAGGAGCTAGCATCACCAAATTTTATGCAAATAATCAGTCATCCAAAAACTATATCGGATTTAGTTTATTTTTTTTCTAACTGCATTTTCTTAGATTTTCTAGGGAAAAAGCTAAAAAAGCTTTAAAAATCTTCTTCTCCGAAACTGTCCAGCCAAATTTTTCAGTATTTCACAGAAATGTTCCTTGGAACAATCTCTCTCAAATTTGTTCGAATGGTTCCAGTTCCGAGATTTTTTCCCCCGAGTTACAGGAAGTTGAACTTAGTCATCTGTGCAAAAAAGCATACTAAACTTAAATTCTCAGAAACGGCTAGAGCTGTAATCACCAAATTTTATACCAATGTTTGTCGTATATGTCAGATCTGATTTTGAGGTATTGGTGTTGCCACCTACATTAATGTGTTTTTTACAAGCAAAAATGTAATTTTAAAACTCTTCTAGCTTATACACTGATTTATGATGAAACTGTTAAGCTGATTGGTTTAAACTTTACAAGAATTATTCTATGGTAGGGTTCTGTCAGTTTTATAAGAATAAATTGGGTAAATACAGCTTTTAAAAAGCATTGTAGCCAATTGAAAAAGGCTTTCTGTATTTGAAAACAGATTTGACAACTTGCTGAGTTTCAGCAGCCAAGTCAAGAGGTCACTCAGTACAAACAGGTGGGGTCCAGACATCACCATGGCAACTGACCTGGCTCAGGGGGGGGGTGTCTAGACAATGTGTCTAGACGTCTAGACACAGCGTCTAGACGTCTAGACACAATGTTTAGATGCAGAATTCCCAGATTATTGGAACTATATCTTTCAACTGTTTGAAAAACTTGGTTTGCATTTTAAGCAAATTGGGTTTATCATCAGGTCACATGTGAACTGCTGCACCCTCATTTTTGGTTGATCTCTGACCTTTTCTCGCTGCCCAGCATCCATTTGTGCGTCTGTTCCCACACATAAACCCGCATATCTCAGGAACCGTTTGACCAATCAGGCTAAAAATTTTGCACAAATGTAGCCCTTTGATAGCTTTATAACATTAACTAAAAATGATGGCGCCACCTGCAACCATTTTTGCACAGCGTCCATCTGTTCATCCGCTTTGGGATAATATCACTCATATCACAGCAGTGGGTTTGACTCATCCACCTGAAATTTTGCAGGTTTATACATCCTGATTAGCTTTCTCGATTTTATGACAGGTGGCACCACCTACATTCAGGTTTACTCTGCAGACATCCAAGCTCATATCTGGGGAACCGTTTGACTGATTGGGCCAAAATTTTGCATGTTTATAGATCTCACATAGCTCTTCATCATATGCAAAACTGGTGGCGCCACCTGCAACCACTTATGCACAGCATCCATCTGTTCATCTTCCTTGGGATAAAATGACTCATATCTCAGCAGTGGTTTGACTTATCCACCTGAAATTCTGCAGGCTTAAACATCATGGACAGCTCTCTTGATTTTATGACAGGTGGCACCACCTACATTCAGGTTTACTCTGCAGACTTCCAAGCTCATATCTTGGGAACCGTTTGACCATTTGGGCCAAAATTTTGCATGTGTATAGATCTCACATAGCTCTTCATCATAGGCAAAACTGGTGGCGCCACCTGCAACCATTTATGCACAGCGTCCATCTGTTCATCTGCCTTGGGATAAAATCACTCATATCCCAGCAGTGGTTTGACTTTTCCACCTAAAATTTTGCAGGTTTATACATCCTGGACAATTTTCTTGATTTTATGACAGATGGCACCACCTACATTCATGTTTACGCTGCAGACATCTGTGCTAATATGCAACACTCCTCACTCTATTCCCCTTGCCACTTAATCTATGCCTCACTTTACTCATCCTACTCTGATTTCTGCGGATACACATAGTCTCTTGTCAACTACCCATATTCTTGTTTTAAAATGTCCTAGTCTGAAACTTGCAGGTCAGAAATGTCCATTTTGCAGAAATCATAATGACTAAGGTAGATATGCAGGACTTAAAAGGATCAGTATTAAATTTTAAAAATAAACCTCCATTCATACTCCTAAACTTTGAACAGGTTCGCATTAGGCCTGTAGGCCTTGTTTTTTATTACAGGCCTTTCGACATACAACATTGTGTGAACATAGGTTTGTTAAAACCATAGGAAATATTTTTATTCAATTTCCTTTCTAAGAGTAACAGATCGTATCGTGCTATAACCCCAGTTTGCTCTTTGGTGGGCCAGCGACGCAACAGAAACCTGAAACCTGTTGCGTCGCTGTCGGCGGCTAATTATTGACCCTACCTTACATTACATATTAATGTAAAATTACCTGAATAGTTTTCTGTTTACTTGGTAGATAGTGCTTGACATTAATAAACCTAAATCAACTCATTTGATATCACATTGTAGTAGGATTATTCCCACAGATAATAGAAAACAACACAGAAATTACAGATTAAATACCAGTATAGCCAATGAATGGTCCAAATAAATGATACTGCAAGTCCTCAGGGGGAGCGCGATGGTAAGGAATTCAAACTATCACCGCAGGCTACTACTATACAGGTTTGCCTTATGTCAACATTTGTTTGAACCCTTAGGGTGCTGAGGTCAAAACTGCCCAATGTGAATTATCTTTAGCCTCGTTTTGGGTCATCGGGCCAGGGAGTGTTCTGATTGGCTGTCACTACAGCTTGGGTCGCCCACTTACACAGAGGGGTGTTATTCTCCAAATAATTGGATATCCGACAACATCACAGGCTCTTGAATGCCTACAAGCATGATAAATATGTTTTATCAAGGCATATATTATGGTAATAAAGCGTTCAGATGCAATTTCAAATCTATGGGCATGAATACGGCCCCCATTTTTTTGGTAAACAGTGCCTCACTGCTTGGTACAGGTGCACAGCCATTCCATGAGTGAAGTAATTGCTTGGAAATCCCACATGATATTAATCTAGCTAGATGTAGTTTTATTTTAAAATAAATTCAAGATGCATGGTGATTGACATTGCCTTATTTTTAACTCATGTGCTAATATGTCTTCATATGAAGAAGAACGTAGTTTATTCGCCTCAGTTTAAATAAAAGTTATTATTTATATATTTTTGAGGGTATCAAACAATGATCAATCAGAAAAAGGAATCATGCCTTGCTCAGAATGGATGAATACCACTTCTGAAAGTCCAAGATTGAATTCTGGGGTACCAGTGAGAAAAGCGATTATTTCTGTCCAGATTTTGTGAGCCTTTATGATGAAAGACCAGCAGAAGTGATTAAATGTAGATTTTAGTCCAGAAAGCACAAGTAAATTGGATTTTACGGACCTAAACATTAATTTACTTTATTATCCCTCAAACTGAGCAATTTGCTGTTTTTAGCGTATTCACGCTGGTAGGTCTTAAATTGCATCAGAAATCTTCATTATCATGTAAAATATGCCTTGACAAACCATATTTATTATATTTATAGCCTTACAAGAATCCAAGCTCAGTTAAGAGCATATGGGACTACTCACCATGAGATGGTTGGTTCATATCCAGAAAGTGAGGACTTCTGATATTCATTGACAAATTATGTTAGGAAAGAAGAGATATTTAGACTATAATTAAGTGGAGTACATTTATAGATATAAATATGAGGAAGAAAGCTGAGAAAATTTCATTATATTTCACATTTCAAAATGTAGAAGGAATTCTGAACATGCACCTGAGAGATTATTGAACAGATGTGCACAAAATTAGTTTTAAATTACTATCAAAAGAAGGGGACAGATGTTGGATCTAAAAGGAATTTACACAGATTACTAGTTTTCAGCATAACACGTTACATATTTGACTTCTAACAAAGAAAGCAATCAGCCTTATGGCTTGTATGGTATATATATATGGGTCAAGATATGTGCATATACAGACTTAGGAATATCATTAATTAGAATATACTAGATAGTAGAAAATGGGGACCTGTTAGGTCCAGTTGCAGAGAAGGGTATATTGCCACGTATTTAGTCCCCAGACCCGCAAGGTAATGAACTCCCCAGACCTGTAAGATAGTGACATCTGGTGCTTGAAACGGAACCATTTATTAATGTCTTTGTGGTAATGGGCCATGGTGAATGTCAGCAGTGGAGAGGTTGAGAGTGGTGTGATGTTGTGCAACAGACCAGTGATGTGATGCTGCTGGAAATTGATTTGTGTGTAAGTGAAAGGGAGAAATTGGTGTGCATTCTGTAAGTTAAGGCATCTGACTGGCGCTGATAGCAAAACTGGCCCACTGTCATGGCCTGTTTTGCATATTTTCTGGGAAAAACTAACAAACAGGTCAATTTTAGTAATATAAAGATATAATGAAACATGGAAAGCAGATAAAAATAAGCAGCAAAATCAAGGTAAAAAAGGCTTGATATAACACCATTTATGTGTTTCTACAGGTGGTGCACCTTTTCTGTAATTGTACATACATATATATATATTTAGTCAGGTCTTGTTAAAATGAACACGTATGTCCCATTGTTGCATTGAATTATTAATTTGGGGAATGTTGTTACAGGGTTTCTTTTACATGAGAAATACATCTGAGCTCAGTTGGTATCAAATTTGACATTGCAGTTGTTAATAAGCTCTCATTATTTACCACCATTGTAAAAAAAAAAATTAAATAACTGCCCAGTGAATGAATGATCACCACTTGTTTGTTGCCTCTAAATTTGTGTAACCCTTTTGTTAAAAACTGACAGCGGTGTCATAGGCACTGGACTATGGCCAGGTGATTGTGAAAACCTGCCCTTTCATGTGTGCAGTGTTAACTAGAATACGGGTAGTCGACAAGCGACTCATGTATCCGCCTAAATCAGAGTGGAACGGGTGAAGTGAGGCATGGATTGAGTGGCAAGGGGAAATAGAGTGTTGCATATTAGCATGGATGTCTGCAGCCAAATTGTGTATGTAGGTTGCCCCCCCTACCACAACATCCAGAAAGCCGTCCAAGTTGTATACATATGCAAAATTTAAGGTATATAAGTCAAACCACTACATGTATATGAGTGATTTTAGCCCGTAGCAGACAAACAGATGGACGCTGAGCAAAAATGGTTGCAGGTGACGCCACCAGTTTTGCTTATGATAAAGAGCTATGTGAGAACTATACACATGCAAAACTTTGGCCCAATCAGTCAAACGGTTCCCAAGATATGAGCTTGGATGTCTGCTGCATAAACAAGAATGCAGGTGGCGCCACCTGTCATAAAATCAAGAGAGCTGTCGGGGATGTATAAACCTGCAAAATTTTAGGCAGATATGTCAAACCACTGCCGAGATATGAGTAATTTTTTCCCATGGCAGACAAACAGACAGGAGCTGTGCAAAAATGGCCGAATTTCAGGTGAATAAGTCACCTGCAGCCATTTTTGCACAGCTCCTGTCTGTTTGTCTGCCATGGGAAAAAATTACTCATATCTCGGCAGTGGTTTGACATATCTGCCTAAAATTTTGCAGATTTATACATCCCCGACAGCTCTCTTGATTTTATGACAGGTGGCGCCACCTGCATTCTTGTTTATGCAGCAGACATCCAAGCTCATATCTTGGGAACCGTTTGACTGATCAGGAAAATTTTTTTGCACAAATGTAGCCCTTGGAGAGCTTTATAACATACAAGAAAAATGGTGGCGCCACCTGCAACCATGTTTGCACAGTGTCCATCTGTTCGTCTGCCTAGGGTTAAAATCACTCACATCTCTGCAGTGACTTGACTAATTCACTTGAAATTCGGCATGCTTATACATCCTGGATAGCTTTTCTGATTTTATGACAGGTGGCGCCAACTGCATTCTAGTTTATGCAGCAGATATCCAAGCTCATATCTTGGGAACCGTTTGACCGATTGGGCCAAAGTTTTGCATGTGTATAGTTCTCACATAGCTCTTTATCATACGCTAAACTGGTGGCGCCACCCTTTTTTGCACAGCATCCATCTGTTTGTCTGCCAAGGGCAAAAATCACTCATATACATGTAGTGGTTTGACCTATCTGCCTTAAATTTTGCATATGTATACAACTTGGACAGCTTTCTGGATTTTGTGGTAGGTGGCGCAACCTACATACACAATTTGGCTGCAGACATCCATGCTAATATGCAACACTTCACTCTATTTCCCCTTGCCACTCAATCCATGCCTCACTTCACCCATTCCACTCTGATTTAGGCTGATACAAGTAGTCGCTTGTCGACTACCCGTATTCTAGTTGTCAGCTGGTTTTCAGTTTCCCAAAAGAAGAAATGACTGAGTTTGGACCTGACTACAGTCCCCAACGGTTATAAAAAATCTGAGTGTATGGGTGATGTTCAGTTTGTTTCATGCAAGTCCAGTTGGATCCGGAACTCAAGTTATATTGAAGTCAATTTTAACTTTCAGTTTCACTCATTGGTTCCCTGGAGATTTGTTTGTTACTCAAGTCCTCCGTTGAAACCGACCTCATTGTAACAAGACCTGACTGTATATATATATTGAACCTATTTTAAACTTGTTTTAAACAAACTCCCAAACATTCTATCTTTCATATACTGTGGTTGGCTTAATATAAATATTTGATTTATGGATAAGTTTAGATTTAAGACCATATGGGCAAGGATTAGGTATATAAGCTGCCACTGAGAAAACACTATAATTGTTTGTGTTAGCTGTGCAGATGGAATGTAATATTAAAGACGGTTTTCATTTTTGTGATAATTTATCCGCCAAAACAGAGTTTTGCGGATACTATGTTTTCAGTCCGACGCTGACGCCGTGTAGATTTCCGGAGAACTCATCCGTAACCGCTGGGTGGAATTTTACGAAACCTGGGATTATGATCAGGTCACATGTGAACTGCTGCGCACAAATTTTGTTTTGACCTTTGACCTTTCCTCTGCGCTCTGGTCCATTTGTGCATCTGTGTTCACACATAAACCCCCATGTCTCTGGACTTGTTTGACTGATCAGGCTAAAAATTTTACACAAATGTAGCCCTTGGATAGCTTTATAACATACACAAAAAACAATGGGGCCATCTGCAACCATTTTTGAACTGCGTCCATCTTTTCATCTGCCTTTGGATAAAATCAATCGTATCTCTGCATTGGTTGGAATTATCCACCTGAAATTTTGCATGTGTATACATCCTGGATAGCTTTCTTGATTTTATGGCAGGAGGCGCCACCTACATTCACTTTTATGCTACACACATCCAAGCTCATATCTTGGGAACCGTCTGTATGATTGGGCCAAAATTCTGCATGTGTATAGATCTCACATAGCTCTTCATCATACACAAAACTGGTGGTGCCACCTGCAACCAATTTTGCACAGCGTCAGTCTGTTTGTCTGCCATGGGATAAAATCACTCATAACTCAGCAGTGGTTTGACTTGTCCACCTAAAATTTTGCAGGTTTATACATCCTGGACAGCTTTTTTGATTTTATGATGGGTGGCACCACCTACATTCACATTTAAGCTGCAGACATCCAAGCTCATATCTCAAGAACTGTTTGATTGATTTTGGCCAAAATCTTGCATGTGTATAGATCTCACATAGCTCTTTATCATACGCAAAACTGGTGGCGCCACCTGCAACCATTTTTGCACAGCTTCCATCTGTTTGTCTGCCGTGAGATGAAATCACTCATATCTCGGCACTGGTTTGACTTTTTGCATTTGTATATAACTTTGATAGCTTTCTGGATTTTGTGGTAGGTGGCACTACCTACATACACATTTCAGCTGCAGACATCCATGCTAATATGCAACACACCTCACTCTATTTCCCCTTGCCACTTAATCAATGCCTCACTTCACCTGTCCCACTCTGATTTCGGTGGATACATGTAGTTGCTTGTCGACTACCCATATTCTAGTTCCACTTTTGTAAATATCTGGGAGTTTTTCATTCAAGTGGATTGTTACAAAATGAAAAATTCTTTTCCATGCAAGTGATATGAAAGGCATTATTACGCCCCCCACCCCCAACATCTTTATGAAGGAGTTACACCCTCAATGTAACAGTAAAACAGTCCCTTAAAATATCCTGGATCTGTCCCTTGAATGCCTGAGAGTTATGTCTGATGTTGAAAGATGTGATGTGAGGGATTGTTGGAGTCTAACACTTAATGCATAAGACTTGGTACATAGATCTACCTGATATGTGGGAAAAAAAATTATATAATTCAGATTCATAACTCATTGTGATGGCCAACTTTTGACCTGGATTCTTACTTGTTTATTTTTAAATGTTAAGAATTTAATACATATTATATGAAGGAACTGTGTAATCAGTCAGAGTCTGGATAGTTAGGGATTTGCATGTATTTTACTGTATTTCAGATAATGGACGAGGTTATGGAAGGGATCCGTTATGCTTTCCAAACCAAAAATAAAGTAACACTTGCAATTCAAGGCACAGGTTAGTATCAAATTAAAATACTAAGGGGGGGGGGGGGGTATCGGTTTTATGTGCAAAAATTTGACTGGATTTATACATGAAATAATTTCATTGATCATATACCTGTCATTATTCAATAATCAGTTCATAAATCAAATAAACAGCTGATATCAGTTTATTAATATTGCATGCATTTACTGCAGTTTTCATAAGTTTTGTTTTTATCTCATACTCAAACTCACAAAAAAATAAACCACATATATAATTTAATAAGCAAAACAATATTTTACATTAGATTTTAGTGCAATATTTAGTGGTCCTTCAATTCAATGAAAGTTGCCGATATTGTGGCTGTTTTAGGGCTAGCAACATAGATCAGTTTCAAATAATCATAATCAATTTTGGAGGAGCGCAATCACACCCACTGCACCCCTTCCTTTCATGATAAAGCTTTATTTGGTGTGCCCCATGGCTAACAAACCATGTTACCTTTGTTAATCTGACACACTTTGGCAACACTTTCTGGTGAATATTGCCACCAACAAACGTCACATTTCCAAATAAATGAAGTTGAATCATTTTAAAGTGAGTAGGTAGGTATCTTCAGTTTTTAGATGTGGTTCCGTTAAGTGTACCAACCCCTGCATTCTAATTAAAATCATGCTCCCAGCTGTGCGGTGTGCATGGTTGATGGAACAGCCACATGGTGACCAGCTCTGTCTGGACCGAGAGCCCCCTGGACAGATTCTTGACAAAATCCCTCAATGTAAACTTGCTTAAACTTTGTATATTATTGTGCCATTGGGTAGATTGAATGTTTGTTTGTATTTCCTTATGAAACTTGAGGATATGTAACCATCACAATCCATTTACTGGTGAAGTTTTATGTACGCATGCACACTTTCAAGTGACAAGGGATGTTTCAATTGGTGGACCTTATTGATGTCAATAATTGCAAATGATGTAATAGGTAAGCATGGTATGGAACTTCCAGTAACAATTGGAATCATTTGTCATCTCTCTCAAATGAAAAAAAATTATTATTTCTTCTCTGGTATGAGAAATTTTTCACGCTGACATTCGCTCTGAAAAAAATGTTGGTACAAGATTCCAGCGTTCTGCGCCAGTCCAACCAACAATTGTGTTTAGCTACCATATCGTTCTTTGGTATCCTATAAACTTTCATTTCATATTTTGAAGGAAAACAATTAGAAATATTTTTAGGAATAGTAAACAAAAAAAAAATAATGAAATCAAATTTAATTAATGTTCCTTGTGTTATTAATAGTTGATACATCTATATGAAGAAATTACATTCAGGTCTCAAAATGACTAGTTGAAATTTAAAAAAAGTAAATATAATATTAAATTAAAAAGAAAAAATGTAACAAAATTTCATCAATTTGGAAATTTTTGCGGCTTGCCACTTTAACTGTGACTTAAATTTAGTGTTCAACGTTTATTTAGACTTTTTATATAAACTTGATTATAATGCATCAAGTATGCCTCTTTGAAAAAATTGAAAAATTTTTTGGTTAAACTTTTTGTAAAATCCCTTGCATTAATTTAAATTAGTAAAGAATAGTAAATAATAAAAAATATTTACTTAAACTCTTGTTTTTCCTTTGTCATAAGTCAAATCATTGATTAGAACATATGAAATTAAAATCTGTGATTTTGCACAAATTAGTTTAATACAGTGCATGGTTGTATAGAAATTGATTCTGAACAATGATCAGATCTGTTTGGCTTACCAATAATCCATTTTGGTTTACATGTCCAATTCCTAACCCTAGCAGTATTGCATCCAGATATTTAATTATGTCTCCTGTTCAGGGGGAGACATGCTATTTTCAGTGCATCAGTAATATTCTATTGCACGCGATATCTCCAAATACCCTCCTGGATCTGTCTAAAATTCACAGGGTTGATTGGTACCTATGATGGCTTCAGACCAATCAAATTACAGACCTGTCAGAATTCCTATATGGCCACAAGAACATGATAGGTGATTTTTTTTCGTGCATGATATCTCAACAAGAACATGCTTGAAGTTTGTCAAATTCACAAGGATGTTTGGTGCCTATGAGTACTCAATCTATATCAAACTACAGACTTGTCGGAATTCCAATATGGCAGCCAGACCATAAATACATATTTTCTTACGTAAACATTTTCACAAACAGAATACTTTTGATCTTTTTCAAAGTCACAGGGATGATTGGCACCTATGAGGACTTGATCCCTATTGAATTACAGACCCACTCAAAATTCAAATATGGCCACGAGAGGACAATTGGAGATTTTCTGACTCACACATTATGACAATCGGACTACAATCGTAGATACTCTATCACACACATTTTCACAAACAGAATACTTTTTGTCATGGTCAAATTCACAGGGATGATTGGTGTGTATAAGGACTCCATCACAATCGAATTACTGACCTATCCAAAATCAAATATAACCACCAAGGTACAATCGGTGTTTTTAGCTCAGCTGACTTACAGTCATGCTGGGCTATAGCGATGGGTCTTTGTCCGTCGTCCTTCCGTCTGTTCGTCCAGGCGGCGGTCGGTCCGTTAGCAGGGCACAAATCGTAACCGTAGGGGCTAGGGCCATGAACCCTATGCAGTCTTTGAGGTTCTAAAAAGATCTCCTTGCAAGCCTGAAATTAGGTCACTGCAGCCTATATTCTCCAAGTTATGGGGTGTGTTTGCACCCCCCAGAAATAATTCTGTTAGCCAAAATTTTCATCCCAAACCTTCCATCTTTCACATACAGCTCACCTACCAACAGGGGAAGAACCATAATTATTTTGAGGTCACAAGGTCAAAGGTCAAGGTCACAGAACCAACTTCTTTGAAAAGCCTGTGGATTCATTTTAAGCCCAACCTTTCATCCCAATTCTTTGATCTTTCACATATAGCTCACCTACTAAGTGGGAGAAGAATCCTAAGGTCACAAGGTCAAAGGTCAGGGTCACAGGATCCACTTCTTTGAAAAGGTTGTGGACACATTTCAAGCTAGACCTTTCATTCCAAACCTTTCAGCAATGATATCGCTTCTCTGCCAACAGGGGAAAAGACCTGTTGATTTTGAGGTCAAAGGTCAAGTTCACAGCACCCTCTTCTTGCTTGGAGTCAATTCCAGACAAACTTTTCAATCTATACTTTCCATCTGTCATATATGGCTTACCTACCAATAGGGGAAGAAGCCTATTGATGTTGAGTTCAAAAGGTCAAAGGTCAAGGTCACAATATTGTTCTAAATGCTTGTGAACATATTTCAAGTGAAACTGTTCAACCCAAACCTTCAGTCTTTCACATATGCCACATCTATGCATCACTGAATGTGGTTCAAACTTCATATTTATGGGTCTTTTTGCATGAAGAAATAACTAATTGATTTTGAGGTCAGCTGGTCAGGAGGTTAAAGGTTGCAGGTCTAAGTTATTCACTCATTGGTTGCCAAGTAATTACACCCAGCCAGATGTAAGTGGTTAGTAGTTACCCATCATTTAGAAAGAATGCAGTTGATATGTGGGCAAAAGGCCAAGGTCATAGGTCAGGGATGTTCACAATAACTTATTTTGTACACCATCTCTATTTTTCTTGTACATATAACTGTTGGTTATGGTACATCTCACTGTGTGGCTGTAATTGTGAGTGATGCTGGTGACATATGACTCTCTTTTGTATCAGCCTATTAAGTGATAAGGCTGAGTGAAAAAATACCTCGTTACTGCATAACAAAAACACTGTTGCCGGAATGCTTCAGCCAGGCATTAAGACTGTGAGAGTATAGTACTTAAGGTTTAGCTACTGATTTGTAAGATGATTGGAACATTTTGCAGTTTATTTTATGGAATCATAGCAATAAACTTAGTTTCCTAGATATCTATATATTTTTATATAAATCACCAGATATAAAAGCAAATGTTTGTTCTCATAATATGTGGATGTGTACCTGGATTTAGGATGGCTTTTTTTTATATTACAAGACCTTTAGTCATGCTTTCTGCATTTCTTTTCTTTCAGGTTTTGCAGTTTACCTACCCTGCTCATCCCATTGAAAAGCAGAGTGATAATAAAAAATATTGGACTTACACTTTTTACATTTGCATATCTATAAATATAATATGAGGGCCTGAAAATGCCTTTTGAATTGTTTTGGACATTCATTACTGTAACATCCTTTGGAGAATTTGTGACAAGTTTGGTCTCTTGGTCTCTCGGAGGATCTGTGATATCAAATGTCAGACTTGTCAGAAATCCATTATGTCTGCCAGTTAGCCACCTTAGAAATCCTTTTGTCAGTGCAGTTTCAGTGATTTTTAGCTCAGCTGACTTTTAGTCATGCTGTGCTATACCGATGGGTCTTTGTCTGTCTTCCTTCTGTCTGTCCGTCCGGCCAGCCGTCCGGCCGTTAGCAGGGCACAAATTGTAACTGTAAGGGCTAGATACATGAACCCTATGCAGTCTTAGAGGTTCTAAAAAGATCTCCTTGCAGATCTGAAATTAGGTCACTGTGACCTATATTCTCTGAGTTACGGGGTGTGTTTGCACCTCCCAGAATTAATTCTTATAGCCAAAATAATCATCCCAAACCTGACATGTCAATAGAGGAACAAACCTTTTGATATTTAGGTCTTAGGGTCAAAGGTCAATGTCACAGGACCAGCTTCTTGAAAAAAGTTGTGGATGCATTTCAAGTCAGACTTTTCATCCCAAACCTTCCATCTTCAAAGTATGGTCAGATACCATATGTTATACCATCAGGCTTTAAATACAGGTCATGCTTGTCAGCTGAGCGTCATGACCCATGGGTCACTTGTTAACTATAACTATAAAATAAAATAAAACCATATGTAAACTAGTATAGCACTACCAGGAATGTGGGGCGCTCTGAGGACCATTTTCTGACCACATCTGGTTGTTCATGGTCTTTAGGATTTCATGTTAAAGTGATAATTAATTAAGTGTTATATATTTTCCCCTCCCTTCAAATTTGACACACATGTTGTTTCAACCTAGTTCTTGGAAGGGTTTGAGTAATCTTGATCTCCAAGGTCAAATCTGCATAACTTTGGAATATCTGAAGATTTTCCCCTCAGTATTCTCATGTGTGTTGTTTCCACCAAATTCCATCTTCAGTGTCAGATCTACAGATTTTATGTTTTCTGTGAACTCCATAACTTTTGAGGTAGTGCATATATAGTTTTGGGAAGAGGGGTCATGTAGAATAGGGAAATGGGTAGTCATATATTTATTTTTGATACTGCAAAAAGAAACAATGCCATACTAGTTATCACCTGGTCCTCATAAATGCATAAGTGTATTATAATATTCATCTTATCCTGTTCTCAGAAGAAAACTTTGAAAAGTAGATCTACAAATACTTCTGTGAAAGAATAAGATTATTTACAGTAATCAAATTTGGACTTACCATTTGGCTCTTATCAAGTAATCCATGCAGGACATGCTTGTGTTCATGTGTTCAGGTATTCAACAAAAGATTTGAGGGGAATTTATTGGCCAATATGCTGAGTTAAAACAGAATTTTTCTCGCGTATGTCAGGTGTTGTTAGAAAGTACACAAACATATCTAATGATTGGTCTGGTTCATTTTAAGTGACAGCGTACCTGTTGGTCATGAGACATTGTCAAAAATGACAAAAATATTTGCATCCTCATTGACCCTTGTAGTTTGGTCCTCCATATAAGGTGTCCCATATGTTGCCATATGGTGCTTGGTTGACCTGTAATATATAATCTTTTTTTCCAGGACATGCTGCCATGGAAGCATCTTGTTGTAACATGATTGAACCTGGTGATGTTGTGCTGGTAGCAGAAAAAGGACTCTGGGGTCAGAGATTTGCTGAGATGGCAGACAGACATGGTAAGTTAACGGGCAGTTTCTTAGCCATTCTCCACTTGCCTGTCACTTAATGATAAAAGGACTGATTTTTCAGTTAGACTTGATTTGGCCCTTCATTAAAGGAAACATCATAGATAAACACACAACTGAAGACATAACAGCCATCAGATGTTAAACTAATAATAGTCCTGTCAAAATAGTAATGATATTGTAATGTAATCATTATAATAAACAGTAATCTGTGCAAGGAATGTAATCTAGGCATCTGATTGGTGGTTTTCTGTCAGGTGATTACAAGTATAACCTAAGCAGTGATTGGCAGGAATCAGGACTGGCTATTGGTTGATGTCTGGTGTTCTTCTGAATGGATTAAATCATATGACCAATCACCTCTCAGTATCTGGTCATGTGACTAATTTGCCGGTATTTTACAGGTGCTGATGTCAGAAAGCTGGTGAAGCCAATGGGTCAGGTGTTCTCCTTACTGGACATAGAAGCAGTGAGTGTTATTGTGTACATGGGTTAGATGTTACTTGGGGTGAAACAATGCATCAAATAATCATTTAAAAGTGAATTGTAACCCTTCATTTAAATTGTAATCAATTCATTACCTCTGTCTCAATTCTTTTCAGTTATTATTTTATGCATGCACCACACCTAAATCCTCAGTGAGCTGCCATTAGTATATTGCTATTGTTGATATGTCATGCAAGTTGCCTGCTTGAGATAAACAGCACAAATGTTGCTCATACCCCTTGGAACAAAATGTTACTGATTTATCCCTCTACTTAGGTGGTCAATCCAGATCTTTTCCTGATAGTGGCAAGTCTGTAAAACTCTGTCGAATTCTGATGCAGTCGGGGATTTCAAAGGGGCTGTGTACCTGATGATTGATCAAATCAATATTTCAACCAGCTTCTGTGGGTTCAAGGTAGGGGTGAAGCTGGGAGATCGTGAGTTCAAATCTCAGCCGAGACGTGAGATTTTTCACAGGCAGCCCCCACCCAGGGTGAGGGCTGTGCAGCCTTAATGGGGAGACTGTGCCCAATGGCCGTGTTTCACTCACCAACAAGTGAACCTTTTGGGGTTCCTCGGTGGTATGACCTAGCATTGGGGATGATAATGCACCCAGCGCCTGCAGGTGCAGTATTCACTGGGCCTGGTTGACACCAGGATATATAAATGAGAGGGGTATAGTACTGCCCTATCAAGTAGTCTGAAACTGGAATGGAACTCTGCAGATGTACATCTAAATAGTTAATTAAGCATTAAAAAAAGGAGGCAGTTACCTCCACCAAAAAAAATCTTCAAAAAATTGATATTTATAAATAAATTTCAATGGGCAAGTTTTTTTTCCTGATTATTACGATCTTTGTTTATGTGGTAACTTTTTGAAGCAGAACAGGAGAAATAAAACTAATAGGGTGGAAAAAGCAAAATTACTTCTTTGGTATAAGACATGACATGACATGTTTCTAATACTTAGTTCAGTTTTCAACTGTTATAGTCTATAGTGTTTAACTAAATGATTTATATACAGTCTTACATAAGGCCACACACATGAAGAGTGTTCCTTGCACTCTGGGAACAAAAGATATGGAACGAGTTGGCAGATTTAAAAATTATTTTTACCAATTGAGAGAGAAACCATGGAATTTTGTCAGCTTGACACGGAAATACAAATATTTGCTCAATTTCTTGAAATGGTGTATGTGATCCACACAAAATTTAGTCCATTTTCAATATCTTTAAGAATTTGTTAGAGATTTTTGGGGAAAAGCACAAATTAACAATATTACCTATGACCTGGTCTTCATTTGCAATAAAAATTTTGACCCATGAAAAATGGGAGGGGCAAATCTGTAGAACAGTGAATGATTTGTACTTTTTTTGGCCATACTGTGTAGCACTTTTATGAATTTGTTTATTTTTATTTTTCTAGCATGATTTTGTTTGCATCTTTAGGGCTTAAAAGTTCACAGGCCTAAAGTGATGTTTATTACCCATGGTGAATCATCTGCAGCAACCCTACAGCCACTGGAAGGACTGGGCAAGCTCTGTCACAGGTAGAGTGGAATGTACACTTGTTATGTGAACATAAAATGATGTGATGCCAAAGTAATAAAAATTAAAGAAACCAAAAAAACACCATTTGGCCCACTTGACCAAGCATCTTCATGTAATCTTTCATCTATCATGGTGACACATTTCAGACAAATTCACCATGTGACCAGTTTGTTATGAGCTAGGCATAAGGATGCATGCTCCATGACTTGGCCTGAAGGCCAAAAAGTACCTTTTTAGAACCTATTAGAAATTCTCCTAAACTTTTCAGCCAATCGTATGCTAGATTTCCTTCTGGGTCTTTCAACAGAATGTGGTACCATATTCAAGCATACCAACTCTCAGTACACATTCACAATTGCCTTGGTGTTCAAGTCTAGCACCTTTGCAGCCATCTGTCATAAGAGGGGCTGTCAAGATGCCAGAATGCTTTGCTTAGGTTTGTCAGGAACTACAGTGTAAAGGTTGATGAGGATGCAAATTTTGTGGTCATATTTAGCTGGCCCCATGGCCTACAGGTGTGCTATCACTTAATATAAACCATACCAATTGTTAGCCTTGTTCGTGTACTTTGTAATAACACCTACCATGTGCAAGAAAAATTCTGTTGTAACTCAGCATATTTGTAAATGCCATGCATGTTTGTTGAATTTTTTACTGCACAAATACAAGCATGGCTCATATAGGTTACTAGACAAAAGCCAACTTTTATGAGACACAGGAAATGACTTGTTACCATATAGATGGATTTCTTCTTTGGTTTGTGAGTTCACATATATTCTTTTGTGTTAATTCATTACTGGTAGCCTATTGTTAAGATTTGTGGCTATTTACCACAATGTTGGTGCAATAGGATGGATGACCATTGAAGTGCATTTCCCTATGATTTGTGTTAGGACTCAGTCCAATATAAATGCCTACGTAAACTGAGTTGTGTATTCACTGATACTTGAAGTCTGCTCCCACTGCAAGTGATTTGCTTTCATATTCTCATAAACCCTTTATTCTCATTTATGACTACTATTTGGATGTGTATGAGTGGTTACATGAAAATAAATCTTTATAGAAAAGGATTGTACCTTTACTTGCCTAAGAATCATCCTTGCATGATGTGTTTTTATTCTGTTTATATATTTTTAAATACTAAATAGAATTTTTTGTTATATTGTGCATGTTGTTTCTTATATAATCTAATATGTGGCTTTTCCCCATGTGTAGCCTGACAGTTTGATTGATCTGCTTACAGGTACAATTGCTTACTAATTGTGGACTCTGTTGCTGCTATGGGAGGTGTTCCATTGTATATGGATGATTGGGGTAAGCATCAAATAATGCATTGTGTGTGTGGCTATACTAATACAAACAATACATTATTATTAAAAATATTGATGTTAAAAAAATATTTTAGGTATAATGCCAAACAAAAGTTTGAATTGTCCAAGTTTGAAAATAAAAATATATTTGTTCTATAAAAGAGGGGTAAAACTTAACATTATTGAAAATACTAATTTTATTACACTTCCATTTTCCAATATTTTTCTTTGTATTCAAGAATAAATGGGAGATCATATTTAAGATTGAGAAAATTACTTAGTTCTTTTTATTTAAGTCTGATTAAGTATAAAAAAGTGAAGCTCTGGGTCTTTGAAATATTGCCAAAGACCTATTGTCCTGATAAAGATCAAGTGAAATCCCTCATACTGACAGCCGATGACAGAATTGTATCTGAATATGTTGTTTTCATCATTGCAAATGTTATCTGTGGTGATCAAACCTTTCATTAAAATATAAAAAAAAAATAACCAAATTAGGATAGTTTTGAATTGTACAGGACCAAAACAGCTTTTAGATTTATTGCTAAAACAGTATGTCAGATTTTCAGTATTTCAGTTTTTGTATTCTATACCTCATGGATGTATATTAGTTGTATCTCCTATAAAACATGTCAGAATATTTTTGATGATACCGTATTATTATGTGTTTCAGAGATTGATGTTCTGTACAGCGGATCACAGAAGGTACTAGGTACGCCACCTGGTGCCAGCCCAATATCATTCAGTGACAGGGCGTGGTATGTATTGTATACTGCTTCCACTGACTCCTGTATTTTCCTGTGAAATAAAATTGTCTTCTATAATTTCCTACATATTCCAGCATTTAGACCATGATCTCCTATATTTGCTCATATTTGTTCACAGCACAATCATGCTCCTGATATCTATTATTTCTGAATAATCATTGTTTAATATATAAACCTTTTATTATTGAAAACATGCAACTCTTTTTTTTTAAGGGATGCACTCATACAAGTACAGTCATCTAAACTAATTAAATAGACCTTTAGAAGCTAGAGAATAAGATTTTCCTTAACAACCATGTTTGTCTAGTGAAAACTCAAATATTTAGATTCTATCAGGGAGAGTTTGGTGGCATGGGCATGTGTATTGGCAAAGATTAGTAGAAGTTGGATGTTTTGGGATTATTTTTACTTTCTCCTATATTGGTCTATATGTTGGCTGATATTTATACACAGCTGTGCCCAATCAGTTTGAGTGATAGAACATTGCCACAGATCTTGTCAGGAGTGTTGGGGAATCAGTAGTTTCATAATTGATCATCAGGAAAAAATCAGTTGACCTCCTCCTACCGATAATTGGAAATAGTAGGCTGTTCAGAGAAGGAACTATCTGACAATACAAAGACCTGTACATCATCTAAACTGTTATAAAGGCCTACATTTTTGCAAATATATTTAATATTTCTTTAGCTTACATGTATATAAAGTATCCTGAAGAATTAAGTTTTTAGTTAAAAAAAAGGACTTTTCTAAAGCTGACTCTTTTACATTATATTAAAACACATATTTCTTCATTAAAACGGTTTAAGTTAGGCTAAAAAAAAATAAGGCTTGGTTCTCAAGCACTTTTTTTCAGAAATCAGTGCAAGTGGGCGATTTATTTTTACCTTTTTTTGTATGTTTTGATAAAGATGTCATTGGTCAAGATAAAAAAAAAGATAATACAAAATCTTTGGCTTAATAGGTAAAAGCACTTCATAACAAAGGACATTTTATCAAAATTGTATTATTTTATCATCATGTAAGAAATGTCTGAAATGGCTGAAACTCAAAATTGTTAAAATTGTTAAGATTGAAAATCAAAATAAAAATTTTTTATACAGGAGATTAAAATTGAGGCGAACGGTGCCGGAGAACCATACCTTTATTTTTTTGGCCTTATGTGGGAAACTTTGTAATCATTTATGGCACTGCAAAATGGTTCATCAGATCATTTACACAAACCTGACCGACCGTCAATTATAATCAGTCATTGGCCAATCATGATCACTACTGGTCAGGTTAAAATGACTAATGTACTTTGATAATGTATTGTCACTTCCAGGCAGAGGCTACTACAAAGAAAAACAAAAGTGCGCTCATATTATTTTGATATGCTGCATCTTGGTAATTACTGGGGTGTGCATGAGCAGCCTAGAAGGTAAGAAAAACATGCAAAACATGATAAACACCAAGGGTTTAACTGTTCAACTGTTTCTAAATTAGAACAGCCAGAACTTAGGTTGACCAGAAAGATGGTGTCATTAATACTTGTTCTCTATTTAAAGACAACGGGGAGCTTTAATTAATTTATATTGTATTAACTATTATGTAGCTTTACAACTGCTGTAGTTATACTATACACTAGCTGTAATAAGCAAACACAACACTACCTGTGACATCAGCAGGTATATTAATACAGAGCCATTTAAAGTTATCTTTATACTATTCAGTGTAAGGATATGTAAATTTAAAACAGATACAATGTTAGGTTATGTAATATTTAAAATAAACTTGAAATAATAACCAAAATAGACATTTAAAAACATGAGCATATTATTTGTTTTCAATGACCTACACAAGTTTCCCATGGTGTAGAAAATGTAAAATAATAATAATAATAATAATGCTTTATTTTGTATACACAAAAGTTCTTGAAATTGCTTCTATGTTCTCTCAAAATATATTTGGTTTGACATGAGAATCGTCTGTTTACAGGTACCACCACACAGGTCCAATCAGCAGTATCTATGCTCTCAGGGAAGGTCTGGCCATGTTGGCTGAAGAGGTATAGATTTTTACTTATTAAAAGCAAGCTATTCATCTACCTTTTCCAAAATAAATAACGTAATTTCTAGCTTAAATTAAGTACATATGAACTCTAGGTAATTCCTATTAAGAAAAGTCATGAAACCCCCTGTGACAGATGTATGAGCATGTGTATATACAAACTGGTAGTATACACAGCAATGTTTACAAAACAGGCAACCTGTGTAACGTAAGGTTGTTTAGTTGTATATGTGCAGTAGCTGATAGGTTGCTAGTTGCAAAATGCCCTTTGCATGACTCTGGTTCATCCTCCTTGCTGCCAGGTGTCCTTATTGTATTTGTATTGATTATTTTGTCTGGTCCCCCACATGTTATAAACAAAATATATATAAACATAATGAACCCTAGGTCCATGGATCACCGAACAAAACTTCATTGAAAATCATGATCTCATTGTTTGGACAAACGGAGGTGAACTTACAACATCTCCCATAGGAGATGAATATGAACTTCACCTTGAAAGGAGCCATCATCTTTCTTCTGCTGTAGTCCCATCTTCTTTGAACATGTCTCACTTTGCTTTAACAGGCACCTGGCTGCAACATGTATTGTGAATTTTGAACAAGCTCACTGGTGATGGGGCCAAAATCACAACACCAATCAAATCCAAAGTAACAAAAGTAAACGGTGCACAGCAAGTCAAACTGTTCCCATGCAGTATCTAGCAATAGAACCTGGATAGGTTTACAAGCCTGGGGCCCACTGAGGCAATTAAGGTCACATGACATGATGGAGCCACAGACCTGCTTTAGGAAGATGCTATATTTGTTTGTAAAAAATACATAAAAACTGTGTGTGTGTGTGTGTGTGTGTGTCTGTATAATAGTATACTTGATATATTTCAGGGTTTGGAAGCTTGCTGGGCGAGACATCAGGAGTGTGCTGACATACTGTACAGAGGTCTGCAGGAAATAGGACTGGAACCATATGTCAAAGTGAAGGTAAACCAGGTTGAATCATTTACACATGGTTTATCCATGAATATTTAACCAGACATTGGAAATTTAAGTAACTCAGGAACTATAGGACTCCATATTAGGAATTTCAAATATATACATACATACAGAGGAATCAAATTTTGTCAGACATTTAAAAAATGCTGACAAAATAAATTTGATTCCTCTATATTTGTATAATCATGCATATACTATAATCCCCCATTAATCCATCAACAGATAAAAGTCAAAATGTATGTCAAGAGATAATATGAACAGGGAAGGTTCAGTACAAACAGATTTTACTTAAAAGTGATTAATCTTTTGTAGGTACCTTTAGCTTATTTCCATGACAATAGGGAATGTTAGGCTCCAGTACATGAAGTAGGGTTTTACTGAATATAGGGAATGAAATGCTGAATACCCTCTTATTGTGAGTGGTATTAATTCATCACTTCAAACTTTAATATATTTGTTATAACTTTTTGACATACCTGGTATTTAAAAGCTTCAAATTTTTAATTGGTTGACTGCACAAGCAGTACTCGTTTAAAATCTTAGAGCTTTGGACAGCCCTGTGATCCCATTCTTCAAGACAATGAAATTCTGTAAGAGATGCTTTTCACCTTTGCCCTTTCTAATACTTTAGTTTGATGTTTGTTTGGTATAACACAGGCTGACAGACTGCCAACAGTAACTGCTGTCACTGTACCAAGGGGTGTTCACTGGAAGGATGTGGCTGACTATGCAATGAAAAAGTTAGTACAGGTGATGACAGGCCATTCTGTAACTTGTTACCTGTCAGATAGAAGACCAAAAGATATATTTTATCTGAGAATTGTTTTTTTAGCCCACAGAGTTCTTCAGTGCTGAACATAATTCTGATTTAACAGATATTACAGTTTCTTAAAGGAAATTTGGCAATAAAGATTGTTTAATAATTTCTTAAATATTTATTTGTGAAAGTTGTGTCTCTTGTTTTGGCAGCCATTTGTCTGAAAGTCAAGTGTTCAGTATGAATAACAGCTTCTAATGTTTCCTGTAGAAAAAACTGTCTTACAGGAAAAGAGCCAGTATTTAACTAACATTTCAGTTTTTACAAATGCTTCCTTAGCATTTATTCTTTATACAAAATATATATTATAGGTACAGGGTAGAAATATCTGGAGGTCTTGGAGGAACTGCAGGGAGAGTGTGGCGCATTGGAATTATGGGAAACAATGCTCAGCCCCACAATGTTCGCCTGGTGATTAGGGCAATGAAGGAAGGTATAGAGGTCGCCAGAAAGCCATCAGCTAAGCTGTGATTGGCGGAAGGAATTAAAACCCTTTGCTGATTGGATTGACCAAATATGCACGTTACTCAAGAAAACAGGGTAGTTGTGTGATCTGTAATGGCATGGAAAAGGGGTAAAGCGCTGATACTGAGTAGAATGATAATGTTTAAGATTATCTAACCTGCTTTTCTTTATTAATGGATAAGGCAGCCATGATTGAACAGTATATCAGTTTAGTTATTTATCTGCAGAACTTAAAATCACATTACACTACAACTATTTAGTCATATAAATGTTTTAACTCTTGATTGTATACTCACTATAAGCAATGAAAAATAACTCAAGTTGTATTGGTTTAATATTTTCTTATTCAGATGTTTGTACTCATTATTTTTATGGCTGGCTTTTGGATATAACATAGGACTTATCTGCTGAGGTATTAGGGTATATTCATTGGTACCCGTATGATTCTTAATATAACAATGCTCATTTAGGCATTGAAGGAAGGAATAGATGCCTTCAGAAAACCAGCAGCTAAGCTGTGATTGGCTGAAGGAATTTCTCCACTTTACTGATTGAATTTTACTCATGAAAACAGGGTAGTAGCATAGTCTTAAATGGCATGGTGAAGGGTAAAGAGCTGACACTGTGTAGAAAATATTGTTTTAAGATGTAATGTTTTTTTAGCTCAGCTGACTATAAGTCATCTGAGCTATAGTCGTGGTCCATTGTCCGTCGTCCGTCCGTCTGTCCGTCCGTCCGTCCGTCCGTCCGTCCGTCCGTCCGTCCGTCCGTAGATGTGGCACGTTTTGAAACCGTAAGACCTAGGAATCCAAAATTCAGCATAATGTTAGATGTCCCCAAGATCTCCTACCAAGCCGAAAACTGGGTCTTTGCGACTTCGTTCCTTTGAGAAATTAAGGAAAAACCTCAATTTTTTATTAAAAACCTATTTTCACACTTCAGGACTGCCTAATATCCAAACCACTCATCTGTTTTCCCTCATATTTACCATAAATATTCTTCTATATAGTTCCTATGTACATGCCAGAAATTATGTCTGTATTATATAATTTAAAAAAGTTATGGCCCCAAACATAATGCATTTTGTAAAAAATCAGGAAAGATATTTGATCACTTAACACAAAACTTGTTAAAGCTATGGACTTTTTTTCCAGTAATATAACTTTAGTTTATCAAAATTAAATTGTATACCAAAAATTAGATCAAAATCTTTTAAATTTTTTAAAATATTAACAAAAATAAAAAATTGGTACCTTAAATTTTGCCCAACTTTGACCATGGCACGTTTTTTTACTGTAAGTACTGTGGATTTAATTTTCTCAGCATGTTTTTGTTAGCATTTTGTCTGTTAACACCAAAAATTTGAAACCAGTTGATCAAAAACTGTAGATTTTATTCAAGTTTTCAAGCACCATGTAACAAATTGTTTACATCAAGCTAGTGTTATGCAGTTTGCAAGAGCTCAGCTCCCCAGCTTCAGCTCTCAGTTCCTAAAATTTGGCATACAATTAGATGTCTCCAAAATTCCCTACCATGCCAAGAATTTGGTCACTAGGACTTAATACCTTTGAGATATTAATGAAAAACTTCATTTTTCCATTAAAAACCCATTGTTACACTTCAAGACTGCCTAATATCAAAACCACTGATGTGACTTTAATCATATATAATATACATATTTTTCTATACATTCTCTATGCATATGCCAGAAATGATGTCAGTATTGCGTAATTGTTTTAAGTTATGGGCCCAAACATAATGCACTATGTAAAAAATCAAGAAATATATTTACTCCCTTAACAAGGGGATTGCTGAAGCTAGAGTTTTTTTGCCAGGGATGTAACATTATTTAATCAAGATTCAATTGAATACCCCAAATTAGTCCTGAATTTTTCAAATTTTATATGTTATTAGTATAAATATAAAATAAGTACCTTAAATTTTGCCCAACTTTGACCATGGCACATTTGTTTCCTGTGAGCACGGTTGATATAATTTTCATATCATGCACACAAGGATTTCAGCTTTTTAGTTTTGAAAGCTGAAAGAAATTGGCCAAAAATTGTAGCTTTTATTAATGTTTTTATGAGACCATGTCAGACCTTAACTCTCTCCAGCCCCTCTTGAGTCACCTGTATGTTGACCTTGTTGAACTTTCAGCAAATTATGCATGCTTGAGGCGAGCCATACACTGTTGCAGGTAGGCAGCTTATGGCCAGCCACAGTTGATCCAGGTGTCCAACCCAACTCATCTAGTAGTTTTAACCAACAACATAACAATTAACAATAAATTAATAAATTTTAATGTTTTTTTAATAACAAATTAAAGAAAAATAAAAAAGAATTTGTTAGTTTATAATAACAGGAAATCAACTTGCAGTTACTGATGATAAAAGAATCTTGTATCGATGGATAGAATGTCACATACTCCAAATAACACCATGCAGTCACCTATGGTATTTTTCAGTTCAATTTTAATGATAAAAAAGTAAATCATATTATTCATTACTAATCATTAGGGATCATATGAAGGAAATTAATGATAGACAAAGATGCAGTTGATATTATTAATCTAGATTCCTACTGTGTCTAGTGTGTACATTGATGTGAAATTAGTCCAAAATGAATATATTACATTTTTTTTTTAATATAAATAAAAGCCATAAAACCAGGTACTTTTGATCATAATTTAAATGTGTGAATTTTGTATATTCTGGATTCTCAACATAATTGTTTAGTGAAAACTGAATAAATGCCAGTAATGGTGGGAAAACTTTGCAATTGTATTTAAATACGAATATTAATATGTACTCCATTATAAAATGTCTTGCATAAAGAATTGGAATTCAGGAAAAAATGAAAGTATATGTATACCAGTGCAAATACTTTCAAAATGTATTCATGAATGCATTCATGAATATATTCTTTAATATTATTTTAATAATCATTTCAGTTATATTTCATTTTAAAAAATCATAAGATTCTCTTGTTATTTTTAACAAAAAATTATATTTGGGACAATATTTGTAATTTTTTTAATAAATAGTTAAACTCTTATATCATATGTTCTGCTTATAAGTTATATGGCCAAGTCAAAATCTGTGTGACAATAGTACTCCATTTGTTAATAAAATAAATGAAATCAATCCTCTTACCTGTCTCCAAAGATAATATCATAATCATACATAAGCTAAACACCAACAACTCATAATAAAGCTTATATTTATTACCACACCAAACCAGCATATGCCTCATTCCTAAATCATATTTTTTAATCATATATAACAGCTGAGCGCCGTGACCCATAGGTCCCTTGTTGTATTATTGGATAAGGCAGCCATAAGTGTATACTCACTTTAAGCAATGAAAAAATAACTCAAATTGTATTGGTTTACTATTTTCTTATTCAAATGTTTGTACCCATTACCAGTATTATTTGGCTTGCTTATGGATATAACATAAAGACTTAATTGATGAGGTATTAATTGATATCTTTGCAGGCGTGATATTTGATACAGTTGGTGGATGGGAATGAGCATGTATGGGTCATAGTGGCAGAGAAAAGGTGAAACACTACAGCCCTTATTATATATGTCTGGAATTAATTAAGGTAGCATGCTCCTGTTAATTTTGCTCAAGGTAGATTTACCAAACTGGTGGTGAGTCAAAAGAATAATGATAATGTCCAAAGCTGGTGGAGAAATTCACTTAATAAATACCTACCATCAATTAAACTAGATAAATGATCGCTTAATAAGTTTGCTTACAACAAACTGTCAGTGAAGAAAAATGCAAATTTCTGTTCACTTTCCCTGAGTCCACACTGACTTCAAGTCAACTCAGTACTCAGAAATGACTGGAATGTTGAAATCAAAGGAGAAATTACAATTGGATGTAGATTTTGCAATGATATAATAAATGAATTATTTTCCAATAAATTTATAAGGGTATACATAGATAAATATTTTGCTGTTATATGTATACAATAGATGGCCAAGAGTAAATGAGAATTGTCTCTATTTATAATAAAAAAAATAGAATAAAGATATCATATAATCTCTATCAACAAAGTGGACATCTCTGAACAAACATTTACTTCATTACAATTTTTTGGGGGAAAAAACAGGTTTATGGGAAGAATGCACAAATACTGTAGATGTTTGAATTATGTCATTTATTTAGGTATATACAGTAATATTTATTCAGTCCAGGGGTGGATCCAGGATTTAGGAAAAGGGGGGGTCCAACCCAGGAGGACTAAAGAAAACCCTAAAAAAAGGTCCCCAGGTCTGGAAAAGGGGGGTCCAAGCCCCAAAATTTTGTCTGAAGCCCTTAAAAAACATTGTTTCTCATGAAAAAGGGGGGGGGGTCTGGACCCACCCACCCCCTGGATCCACTTCTGCAGTTTAATACTCTTAATAGTATAAAGTGTATAATATGTTACTATTGGGCATTGTTTCATTAAGTAAAATTAAATATTTTTTATATATAATCTTATGGTATTCCTCAATTATTTATCGGTGCCAGTATAGACAGACTTACCATCTCCCATGTTGTGAACTTTTCCTAGTCATGTTCATGTAGTTTATGGTACAGCAACTTATCAGTACACATGTTTGATCTTGTTTAATTTATAAAACCTGAATATTTAGACAGTTGTGTTACATGTATTTGTATTATAAATCACTGCTTATATGCATAATATAAGAATAATTAATGTTTATTTTATACATGATTTGTTTAAAAGATACCAGTATTTGTCTATTTTCATAAACGATTTACATCAATAAAGACCTTGTATACATATTGATGTGTGGTTTATATATTTTTTTCTGAAGTGTTTCATTGAAATCTAAATGTCAATAACGTTTGCATTAATGTTTTATTTAATTTTTAAATAAAAAAATACCCCCACCCCCTTTATGTATGATACAGTGGTAGGGAGAATGGAGAACTTCAGAAGAGAATGAAGGAAATTAGAATAGGTGGCCAGCAGGAGTAAATGCATTTATAGTTGCTTGTACTTCCTTTACCAGTACAGCGTGCATGGTCTCTGTGCAGATTAACAGATGATCAAATGTTGACAAGAACCAATTACATGTAGTGTTGTTATCAATCATCAGTTGGTTTGCCTATATTAATGACTGATTATGAAACAGGACCAACTCTCATCAGTATTGATGGCATGGGTTATCAATAAGGGTATATACTTTATCTTAAATACAAAGTAACTTTATTATACAGCACTGTATTGATAGCATTTTTTTCTTCTTTGCATGCACAGTCATGATACAGAAGTAAAATACAAACCAGGATGCCACCTTATGAGTTTATTACAAAATTGCATTCAGTATACACAATTTGAAAGGACTTCTAATGGAATCACAGTTTACGGAATATAAAGAGTAAAAACCTCAGTTGTAAAAAAACCAAAACCTATTGTATTTAGGTACAAATTAACAAATGCAAATGATGCAGAAGTTCAGATATACATAAAAAATACAAAATTATAGGTCCCTAGAACTAATTGGCAACTCTTCTTGAAAGGCTTAAACTGTATAATACACTTATATTAACACTAAGACACCTTGTATTTTGATAAAAACACATTTGCACATTTTTTTAAACTAGCAGTACATGTATACCCATAATTTTGACATGCGTCCTATGACAGCCCGGTCAGTTTTAGTGTGTATGTAATATGGAAGCTTCTATGAGGGATTTTAAGAAACAGTAATAAACCTATCACTTGGTTTATTAAGGATACATGGATGCGACACAGAAGTATTCAAGGACAGCATCCAGGCCAGAATCTATCAGCATTTAGAATCTGATGGCAAGAGTGCTTGTATCAAAGTTTAGGGTGGAATAACTTTTTTGAGGGACCTTTCCCAAATCCCCAATGTATAGTACAAAGCTTATCCTGTTATGGCATGCCATATTACCTGATGTGACCTACTTGTCACCTGTGGCAGCATACCTCCTCTTGTTCAGCCTACTAATACCCTGGTACAGAGTGAGGTTAAAATTACTCTAAAGTGAACTTATCACTAAACTGGCACCTTTTAACCTGACCCTTTTCTTGATATAAAAAGTTTGGTATCAGCATCTGAACTCTTGGTACTCATATCAGAAGTAAACTGCAAAAAGATGAATTAATCTGCTACATGGTGTGTGTTTGTGTGTTCACATACAAATATATAAACAGGTGAACATATGTTCATATGTTGAGTTAATCACTGAGAAGTTACAAGTACAGGCCTGTTTTAATTGTATTACGGGCCCATTCAGATACCTTTTTCCATGCATTACTGAAGGCATGATGCTGCCACCTATATGTTGGTAAATTAGACATTCAGTATCATATCATTTCACACAAAACTTGATAAATTCTTGGCTGATTTCTTTATTCATTTAATATGTATACGATATATAACCTAACTGCTACTAATTATAACTTTTTTATCTAGTATTTTACCAATTAATATCTACATTTTTTATAACTGGCCTGTAAGTGCTATGTAGGACTGAAATGGGTACAAAATTTTGGACTAAAGTAATCAATAGGTATTACCCAACTCAGACTTGAGTACTTGTTGCCATGGCAACACTGTTTAGCCATGCAAAATATAAATTTGAATTACTGACAGCTTTTAGAATTTCATGCATGAAGGAACAGACTTAAATAGAGTGGAAGAATATACATCAGAAATATTAGTCCCTCCAAAATAAGCTATATATTAAAAATAAAATATGACTAGCACATATTTAAGCTCTCTGGCAGTCATTTACTACAGACCGACTACCAGCTTTCAGTAATATTCAGATATGCCAGTACATTAATATACAAGTACTCAAGTCTTAGTTTTAGACTCAATTCCGGGTAATGCTTACCAAGTACTCAGCAAGCATTACCTGTACTTGAGTATCCAATTCAATCCTAATGCTGACAAAGCAGATCTATGTCTCTCATATATTGCACTATAAATAGCACATAAGTAACAAAGTGCACCTGAGTAGGCCTGAAGAAGCACAGCATATTAAAACATATAAACAATTAATAAATGAAAAAATAGTAGTAAAAAAAATCTTACTGCTGTACAAGTGATATGGCTTAAATAAATGAATCCAAATAGGTTACAGATATAAGCCTTATTTGACTGTTCAAATATTTCCCTGATCAGTAAAACAGAGGTGTGAATATGGATTCCGTTTCTCTTGCACATTACTTATTCATATGGCATAATGTTCAATGGCATTGGTAAGGCTGTCCTGAAAGTGGCATTACATATACTAGAATATGAAATTATTTGCACTTGAAGACCAGTTTATTTTCATTCCATATATGACAGATGGCACTGCAATTTCAACCACTGGATAGCTGTTTCTGAAAGATGGTGTTACAATAGCCCATTAATAAAAATGCTAATATATCCAGATTTCACAGTAATATTAAACAATACCCCTGTTAGGGCATACATGGCATCATTCCCAACAGGTCAAGACAAAAGAGAAGCATTTACGAGGCATGGCCATAATGGAGTTCCATGACAAGGTTTATTGTGCCACCTTCAATTATGATATAGATAGTGATGGATCATATGGTTTCAAACTAGTACTCAAATCCTGAGCTATGAACTCCTGTGAATGGCTTGAATTCTTTTCCCTTTTTCCTTCCTCAAATTTTTAGCTTTTGTGAAGAAGGTGTACGTTTTCTTATGAGGAAAAATTAACATAAACCTTCAGAATCCATCACCTGTAAATTCTTTTTATATTTAAACTGTGTAGGACTACATAATGTCTTAATACCTTTGCAGGACCTTCAAAATACATGTACTGTAAATGACTGAATATAGTTAAAATTGTTAGCACCTGCATTTAATTACCTAGTTATCACACCTGTACTTCAGAGAAAATGAAACAACACAACACATGCAGGGCACTGTGTAAATCAGAATAACTGGTGTTGGTAAAAAAACAACATTCTTTCAGTCATAATAATTGCTGCAGTAAAGACCAAAACAATGTATACAGTGAAATCATGAAATCATCAGTGGCAACCCTGCTATGACCACCATCCCCTCTATGGAAACCACTTTTATTTTTCCCTGGACTTAAGTAAATCGGAAAAACCTCCCCGCTAACACGACCACTTTGGCTGATCTTGCAGGTGGTCGTGTTAGTAGTGTTTTCACTGTATATGTATAATGGATGCAGGACCTGCCATGGTCATTATAAGTATGTGAAGGCATACATACACACGTGTTAAACAACTTAAGATATCAATGAAAATCACGATGAGGCATAAATAATAAAGGTAAAAGGAAGGTGTGGAGGTATGACAACTCACCAGTGAATTAGTTTATATTTTAACATTTATTATTTAACAATAACACATTTTTTGCTGGAAAAATTAGACTGGGCCTGTTGATTATACAGTTTCTTTCATGTAACATGTAAGGTAGAAACTCCCTCGAGGTACACTCTTTTTAAGTATTGGTCAGATTACATTTGTTGTATAACTCCTAACATATAATCACTGTTTTCCATTGCAGTGCTTGTCGTGTATTGTCAGTGGGTAGTTGGTTCATGGCAATGCTTGTTCAGACCAATGAGAGTTATATACCCAGGATAGGTCTGGTTAAGTTTGGTACCTGTAAAAGTCCACTCTCATTGGTCATGATATACTTGGCTCTGTGTTAGCTCTGTGGTGGCAAAACACAGCAAATCCTATCAAGAATAGCAGTGGTTAATGGAAGGGTTATATAATGAATGTAATATGACTACTGCAGATAAAGTGTACACACTTGACAACCACCCTGCAAGGGTGATCACAATTTTGGTTCTGTTCCATGCCCTGAGAGGTAACATTTATGTGCCACTGACCTGACCACTATATGCCAACATACCAATTTTTGTTCTCTGGAAGATGAACCCATAAGCAATGTTTAGATGATATCACAAATCTTTGAACCAGAATGAAACAAATGACTATCAGTCCTATAAACATATGACTATATACCATCTTGTATGGGCAGGTCAGTAAAACTGACAATAAGTGCAGTTTTTGCATCCAAGAGCTGACTTCAATCTTTACACACTACTTACGACCCATTGCTTGAGCTATTCGCTTACGACTTTCACTTAATGTAGACCCTCTCAACTTTCCCGGTGTTGGGGCATGGTCACCGTTAAAATTGACTGATGACTGCAGGATAACATCCTTAGCACTAGTTGGCGTCTCTCGGTTCTGAGAGTTTGCACTGGTTCCTCTAGCTGAAGATGCTCGTTTGTACAACATGAGGGCTTCTGAGGACCCACTTCCTGATCGACTGTTACTTGAAGGTGATCTTGGGCCAGGGGGCACCTCTGCTGCGGTTCGTAATGGACTTGTTACCTGAGTGTTGCTATAACCACCTGAAAATAATATAATTACTTTTGCAAGATAATGTTTGAAAAAGTTAACAATTTTGTGTACTGGTATTATGTAAAATTGTAATGTATGAGAAAGCCTGAAAAATGAATACCCAGAAATATTATGTGGATTTCTCTTAGTTCATAAATCCTTTTGTATTATAGTATCAAGTTGCATGCCCTGCATTGTTTAGCAGACCAAGTGAATCATTCCTGTGACATATCCTGAGGATGCTATACCTTGTAGTTCTTAGATCCCATTGATCATGCTTAACTGGATTTACCTGTCTCTATGAGTAATGAAATACCGTGGTATATATTCAATTATATCTTCTGAGAAATAGACAATATACTTCAGTATAACTGGCAGTGTACCCATATTTTCGACTTGCGAACTGTGACATCTGAGTTTTTGTGTGTACATAAAATGGCAGCTCCCATGATAGGTTTTGAGAAACTGTGAGAAATAAACCTGCCAGGGTTTGATAAGGGTATGGGGATGTGACACTATCTACTGTGAAGACAGTGTCCATGTGAGAATCTATCTGCAGAAAGGGGTTATGTGGCAAGGGGACATGCATCAACAAAATAAAAAAAAAAAAATAACGCTTTTTTTAACCATACCAAATCTTCAAAAATAGTAGGCTGCATGAGTTATATTATCATTACTGTTTTCAAAGGGAACTGCTGAACTGATTAGAAGATATGACTGTAACCAAGACATATTAATGCTGGGGATATATTACTGTTTAAATGTGAACCTGACACATTAGTGACATCTGGCGGAGATTGTATTATACAGTCCCACAGTACTAACCTCTAGGTTTCTTGATGGCAAGTAATTCTTCCCGTGCCTCGCTGAGAGCCTCGGTCAGCTCAAACCTCTCCTCACATTCCCGTCTCACAGTCTCTTGTAAGAAAACAATCTGCCAAAAGAGACAAAATACAAACACATTAAACATTCATGTACAGTACAGCAACATTAATCTGAACACCAATTATCCGAAAAAAATTTTAAACAAAAATTGTGTCCCCCAAGTTTTATGTATTTATATCTTGAATAGGACAATATATATGAATATGATAACATTTGTAAATTATCATGAATGAGAAAAATCTAGGCCACAGAGTATATCCCTTATAATATGAATTCATTATATGAAATAAAGGGTGCACAAAACTATAACAATTGGACAGGGACCCAAGGAACATCAAATGTGTAGTAAATAATAACTTTATATAAACTTTATAAATAATAACTGTTCATCATTGTCAGATAATTTGAAACTACTAACAGCGGTTGTAATTGCAATCTTTTCCTTTCAACTCATATTCACGAAGGTTTCATTTCCACAGTTAATCCTTTTCATGAATATACCAAATTTTAAAACAAAAGACATCCAGAGTATGTTAACATAAGTAATCTATAACAATTTTACTTCTTCTCGGCTTGTTGCCAGCTCCTTGCTTAGTTTCTTCCCTTCTTCCTTAGCTTCTGTCAACTCATTTTCTTTCTCTCTTAACTGATTTCTTAAGTCTGCCAGGGCCATCTCATTCCCAACATCAAGTTTCCCTACAGACATCACATATGTTGGACTTTGAAAAGTTTCACAGTATCATCATCCCTAGTTTTATATATCTCAAAAAAACACATTTACAGTTTCTGGCAGCTAGGGTTTCTGCATCCCTGAGCAAAAACATATTTAGCAATTTCAAGGAATTTGAAATTCTTCATTTAAATTTGAAGACTAAGATGATGTATAAACATTTGAAGATTTGCACATTTCAATATAAGTTTCTGTCCTGACATAAGTATCCCCCCTCCACAAATAAAAATTGTATTATTTAAAAAGTAAGGCAACTGTAGGTCATTTAAATGGGTCCTGTCACAGAGCTTAATATAATATAATATAATATAATATAATATAATATAATATAATATAATATAATATAATATAATATAATATAATATAATATAATATAATATAACATAACATAATATAACATAATATTGTGTAATATAATAAAATAACATAACATAACATAATAGTGTACTATGATTTAATACAATATAATAATAAATCTTATATAATAAATACAAATATGTAATACCTACCTAGTCTGTTCTCTAAGTCTTTAATGATAGCCTTTAAGCTCTCTATTTCATTCCTCAGAGCGTTTTCTGTCTCTCTCGCTCGAGCCTTGGTCTCTGCCAGCTGCTTATGAAGATTTGCTAGTTCATCTTTACTTATGGTCCCCTTCAGTTCAGCTCGTATCTGTAATAATAGATATATACTCTATAAACTGGTTACAGATATATATATACAGAGAGTTAAAAATTTTTTTTATAAATGTAGATGATCAGCAAAGAAGAGAGAATTACTTCTGTTACAATTGTAAAACCTATTATACTTGAATCCATTCATTTTATTTTCATTACATTATGATCCATTACATGTTGTACAGTGATATTCAAACAGGAAAGCAAAACATAAACTATGTCTAGAGTGATGCTGTTTTTCAGCATACATACTTCTGTCTGTGAATATTTTTTATGTTATTTTTAGTTCAGATATCATTTTCTGGGTCATCATTATGGCGATAAATTATCTAGTGTTTGTAATATTAAAACTTGAGGGTTAATATATGTATAAATCTTTATTGTTTCAAATTCAATTATGAATCCTCAATGTGAAATGCATATGTGGTGACACATTTTCTTTCAAACGTATCCTTTTGCCTGGTTTAGTGTTTTAACCATCCTACTGTGTTGCTTGGATATTGACCATGATAAATCCTTGGAACAAAACCTGACATAAACTGAATCATGGCATTAGTTTGAGCAAAGCTTGGTGTACACACTCTGGTTGGCTTAATGTTCATGAGGATAACTTGTTTTGTTTTTTTCCCACTGTTTCACTGTTTCCAGAGAGTTCCATTTTCATGATCTTACGATGCAGTAACCTAAATGTAGCATATCCATTATAACTTTGATAATTTAAAATGCATGCTAAATCTTAATAATTTGATGAGAACCTATGAGAATGAATTGAAATTCTTGTCTTTTATTGGCAGATCACATGAACATACGTTATTATTCATAATGTCAATCCTTTGCTTAAACCCTACAGGTGTGGTCACATGAGTATCATACATAAAATGCCAAAGAGGCAATATATTTTAAATGACCATTTTACCTGTGTAGATGAGGTGTCTTATTCATAAGGTGTAAATTTTGGGATAATTTCCCTTTCTAAACTATTGTGAACTTGAAACGTTCACAAACAGAAAGCCAACCACAGAACATTGATAGGTCATTGACAGGGGTATTGAAATAAAGCATAAGGTCCCTACCTTGGCCTCCTTTTGCTTGAATTCTGCCTGGTATTTCTCAAATAATTCTTGATGTTTCTGTTTCTCTATCTGAAGCTCCTGAAACAGAATGATACCATGAAATTAATCCTTAATTCTTATGTACTGGTACCCAGTAGGTCATGATGGTTGTACAAGCACATATTTGAATCTACAGTCAGTTAACCAGCTGAGAGATCTTCCAAATGTAGCATAGACCAAGAAATATAGAATTCATATGGCAAACGTGTAAGATGAGGTTATAAGCTCTTCTTTTTCTCAAACATATATATATATATATATATATATATGTAAGATGGAAAATGTTATATTCTTTTTTTACTATCAGTCTAATCTAACTGTATACCATCCCCTCATGGTGATACATCAAGATTTCAAGAGATGATGTCACAACTTCAGATCACACAAACTTGAGACCATCTATTTGATACTTAAAACAATAAATATATTGGCACAGTTCCACAAAAATACCAACCATGACAAAGTTCTCCTTGAGTTTAGCTTCAAACTGTTCTATATCCCTTTTATGTTTAGCTCTCTCACTTTTCAATGCTTCCTCCAGCTGTAAATAAAACATATCAAGACCTCATAAACTCAGTTCCTGTTCGGGATGTATTATATTCAAGAAGTCAAAATATTATTACTCTTAAGGAATATATGAAATATATGAACTGATCAACACAGACTGGCATGTGCTTTTAAGTACAGATGTTATCATTTTCAAAATTTTGACAACAGATTTTATTGATAGAATATTCATTTCACTTTAATTTAAATTATAAATAAAGAAATATTATTATCTGTTGTATCTGCTGTGTAAAACTAAAAAATGACATTTAAATGAAACTTTAACCTCATGATAGAATATAAGTTTAAAATGCTTATTAAACTTGCCAAATGAAAGATGGGAGCAAATAAAAAGTGTCCATAATCAAGATTTATATTTGAATATACAAGGTTATGGGTCTGGAAGAGTGGTGTACTTAAAGGAAAATATTATGGTTCTTTTCATAAACTATCTTGAATCATAAACTTGTTTTTTTCCATTTCAAATAATAACTAATATTGGTAATTGTGTTTCCACCAAGATTAGTATAACAATTAACATTAAACTTAACTCTTAATTTTTTTATGTTTTTCATACTGGCAAGCAAAGTATCAAAGATTGAGTATATGATTAGTTTTTTACCTTTTGTGGCCATCGATCAGCCTGAGATATCTTTTGTTTGAAGCTTTCTCTTAACTGCTCTATCTGGTTCTGATGAGCTTCAATCATCATCTCTCTGTAATATAAAGTTACAATTACAATCTGCAATACACACACTAACATATTCAAGCATGCGTGTCCTCATGTGCCTTTATTTCTCCTATTACTGACTACCACTAATGCCTAAAAGAAGTAATAACTGGTTCAAATTTTTTCAGTTAGACAAACTATGCTTAGGCAAAAAAAAAATAAAGGTATGGTTCTCAGGCACGGCTCGCGTCAATTTTAACCCCCCGCATCAAAAATTTTAATTTTGATTTTTATCTTTCAAAAAGATAAATAATACTATTTATGTAGCTTTTACCTGTTCAGCAAAAAAAATTGTTATTTTCATGCTTTATCCTGATAATATGACTTTCTTTATTGAAACATTCAAAAAAAGATCAAAAATAAAATACCACCCGCCCGCACTGATTTCTGAAAAAAAGTGCCTGAGAACCACACCTTATTTTATTTTTTGGCCTTATAGATTGCATTGTGAGTTTACACTCAAGTCCTATCCCTTTCACAAGGTAAATGCAAAATGGTTTTAAATTGTTTTTTTAGATGTGAACTGAGCAGTCACACAGCAGTCCAAAGCATTTACAATCCATTTAGACCAAAATATTTTGAAGCCAGCTAAGCAGATGGTTTCAAACTGTTCCAGTAAACTAAAAAGATCTGCTCTGTGACAGTGCAGTGTGAATGCTTAATTTGCATTCAAAGTGGTTTAGACCTGGTTTTGAAGCTTAATCACGAAAGCTTAACGAATGCTAATGTAAGCATTTGTTACATTGTTTTATATATGAAGTATACACCTCATGCACTGCGGTTACATGCCCATGTGAAAGCACAAAACATTTTGAAACAGATCTGATGAATCTACATTGCCCAAATCATTGTTAACCGGGGGCCTATTCCAATATCTGGCATCTATTAACCATGGACAATCCTTTGAAACTTTTATGAAAACAGGCAAGAAAATGCCAATCTCAATGCACACAGGTTGTTCTTTTTGTTTATATACACATGTTTATAACATGTGGGGGGCCTGCCAAATAAATTCAAAACTTCTAGTGACATGTCAGACAAACCAGAGTTTCGCATGGGGTGTTTGGCAACTAGTGACCTCTACCACATCTGTCAAAGATCAATTAAAATAACTGTTCTAAACAGAAATTACCTAGATTTTTTTTAACTTTATTTTTTTTCATGGATTGTACAAACAGTTTTTATAACTCCATGGCTCAGATGGTGGCATTTGGTAATGTCTAGAGGTAGAGGAAACTGGAGAAAACCACCCGCCTTGGACGGCTACTAAAATCCACTCTCATAGCAATGCCGGGGATCAAACCTGGGTCTTACTGGTTTATAGTTTATCATCAATATATATCTATATGAGACAGTACATGATGTATATATAAAATGTTTCAGGAGATATTTTCCTCTGACCTTTCTGATTTCAGAGCTTCCAAGTCTCCTCTAACTCTGTTCAGCTCGGCAGCCATTTCTTCTCTCCTGTCTGGGTAATAAAACAGAAAACAGTATAAACATAGGCAGCAGGGTTCACAAATCAGTAGTATGTGTGGTTCCTAAACCAGTATAGGGGTAATAGAAACAATTTTGCCCATCTGATTTTCAGAGTGCTAAAAATCATGTTTTTGTACCATAGTTCACAGATCCCCATAGCTCAGAGGTTAGAGGTCACAGTGACCTAATTCCAGGTTTCCAAGGAGATTTTTTATGGACCTCCAGCAGTTAAGATTTGTGCCCTGTTAACAGACGACTGTTTGGCCAGTCTGCTGGATGGACGGATGACTGACAAAGGGTGATCTGTAGCACTGATGACTTTCAGTCAGCTGTGCTAAAAACACACTTGATTTGTGATATATTTACCATCTAGAGAGTTCTGATTCCGCCGTAAGATTTCATCTTCTCTCCTCATCTTTTCCAGTTGTTCTTTCATCTCTTCTATAGACCGATTCTTTGTATGTAACTCTTGTTTTAACCTAAATAGGCAGAAATGTTTTCAGACATCTGAACATCCAGATGCATGTCTGACATAACAATATCCCAATAACACAAGCAACTATGGGACCAGTCAAAGTGGTTGTGTTAGTGGGGCGTCCTTTAGTGGTAGGCTTTAGTGATGATTTGTATTAGGCCAGGACCAATGAAAGTGATTGTCTAAAGCAGTGTTTAAAAGGTGCGTGGTAGGAGGTATGTGGGTTATGGCAGCGGAACATGGTATACCAAATGCCTTATAGATTGGTGTGAGGCATTTATCAGGCGGTCGGTAAAACACTGCTTTATACATCACCCCAGCTGATTTATCGTTTACTGCTGTGGACATAATTTAGGTCAGGTTGATGCCTGGTCAGGTGCTATACCATGCACGGTATGCAAATCCCATTCTCCACTGAGAATTCCATTTTACCACCTGTCTCATGCTGTATACCACATATCGCATACCGCAGGCTCGGTAAACGCTTTATGAAAAAATAATTAGAGGGAAAAAATCTTCTTCGCATATCGTTTACTGTGCCTGGTAAACGTCTCATAAGTGGATGGTCGTGATAAATAACAGGGTGGTCATCATGCGAGATTTCACTGAATTCTAAATATTCATATATATAAACACATATAACAAATACATATTTATATATATACACACACATATACATATGACAAACTGGATAAGTGAATGAACATATAATTAAAGTTACATTTTTATCACATAAAAATAAATAAAGTTTATCTAAAACCAATGATTTCCTACATCTAAATTTATCAGTGTCATTATCAGTGTCACAATTATAATATAACAAAATCTCAGTTAATTAAATTCACAATAATTCTTTTACATCATCAGACATCAGTGTCTTCTTATCATCTATTATGACCATCAATGGGATCTTGATAAAGTGGTCACATCTTAAAGGTGGTCATCTATGAGCAAATAAAAATCAGGACAGTGAATGAGTGGTCATTATTTTGAGGTGGTCACTAACTAGAGGTGGTCATTAGATGATGTTTTATTGTATTTACCTTGACATCCTCTCTTCATTCTGTGTCTCCCTTTCATGGAAATACTGTAACCTCTTCTCTAGTTCCTTTAACTGTTTGCTGAAAATTAACAAAAAAAAAAGATAATGTACTTGTCTTACTGTTCCTTAAAAGTCTGAGAGATAATTTTCAAAGAAAAACCAGTAGTTTGTACCATGAAATAATATGGGTTATATAAATGTCATATTTGTAGGAATGTTCACAAGGATTTGGATACTAATGCTTAATGGATTAAAGCAATCACAAAGTGATCACAGTAAGCCTCCCCCCCCACTGATTGATAAAGGGGATCTGCTATGGAGAGTATGGAGTGTGTATAAGGTTGAGGTAAAATATAAGTCAGGTGCAATTCTGTGAACTTGGACTATATTGTGCCCATATATTAGCAATTTTTGAAAATCAGCAATATTGGAGATCTAGCACAAACAGAAAATAGCAGAAGGAAAAGAAAGAATAAAACAATTGATGGCTTTGTACTCAGTTTGACTTACAGGTGAGTACAGACCTTGCTGTCGAAGGTTGTACACAAATGCTTAAAAAATCTGTAAGAATGACGTTCATTTTATCTTTGCAGATGAACAACATGAAGAGACAAACATAAATAAAAAATGTTTGATAAGATATAAATATTCATCTAATTTTGGACCATTGGAAAAAAAAAACGTACCTGAATCTATATCCAAATGACAGACATTTCTGATTAGTGGTTTTTCATGGTACCTGACGTTGAATTACATTAACAAAATAAAACAAATTTACATGCAGCCTTGTGATTTTTTCATTATTCATGTTCGATCTGAACACTTTTCTGTACTATAAAAATGTGATCTGCATTCTATTTGCAAATGTTGAGTCAAACTTCCAACTCATGCTGTCATCTCTGACCATTGGTCTTGTTATTGTAAATACACCAGACATGAAAACAAACCCAGAAAGCTCCAATTGAAAGAATTGGACAAGTGATATCAAGAATGAAAGAATTTGACAAGTGACTTCAAGAAACGTAAAAAAAATTAGTTTACGTGATTTCTTACGATGGTTTAATATCTTTGAGGGTCTAGGAATTTAATATAAACACATGTGACAGCACGGAATGCTCGACGGTAATACAAGAAATCTGGGGTTTCATTTAAAATAGTAGGGAAATACGCCACATTTATTATGTCCCTTGAAAACCTGTTACCTTTCTTGAACTTTCTTGACCTCTAAAATATGTTCATATCATGACGTAGCCTAATACCACTAACCTATCAAAACAAATGGCTCATCAGGTGAAAAAAGCCTGCTCCATATTTATTGTTATCACGTGCTACTGGTTGTCTTTTAAAAGCGTGCTATAAACGAGTCTCTGTGTATGTCTACGTGAAAGCCAGCTGATAATATCTGCATTCATTGGCCTCGGGTACATTTTACGCAGTAAATACAGCACCATGTGAAACAGTCACCCTTGTTTTAATACTGGTATTCCGTGCTACTGGATGGCTTATAGCTAAGTTCCCAGCATGCTAAGGGGTCTGTCTCAACATTGACAGGTTGGCAAAACATTCATAAATGATATAAAATGAAATTAAATAACAAACAAAATACAGGTAAATATTTTAATGATAAAAATAACTAACAAGGGATATATGGGTCACGGCGCTCAGCTGTTATATAAGATAAAAAAATATGATTTTGAAATGAGGCACATGCTGGTTTTGTGTGGAAATAAATATAAGCTGTATTATGAGTTGTTAGTGTTAAGCTTATGTATGATTTTTATAGTTTCTTTGGAGACAGGGAAGAGATTGATTTCTTTTATTTTATTAACAAATGGAGTGCCACTGTCATACAGATTTTGACTTGGCCATATAACTGATAAGCAGCACATATTAGATAAAGAGTTTAACTATTTATTAAAATTTAATAACAAATATTGTGCCAAATATAATTTTTATTAGAAATAATAAGAGAATCATTTGATTTTTTTAATAAAATATAACTGAAATGATTATTAAAATAATATTATAGAATATATTCATGAATGCATTCATGAATACATTTTGAAAGTATTTGCACTGGTATTCAAATACTTTCATTTTTACCTGAATTCCCATTCTTATGCAAGAAATTTTATAATGGAGTACATATTCATATTCATATTCATATACATTTGCCAAGTATTTGCACCATGTCTGGTATTTATTCAGTTTTAGCCAAACAATGATGTTGATAATCCAGAATATAAACAAAGGACCCATGGGTCACGACAACCAGCTTAAGTCTGAAATTTTTGCAAATGCAAAATATGAAAAATATTCTATTGTAATGTTTTTTATTTATATAAGCATATGAGAAGCTAAGAGGAAAGGGCCCTCCTACTTGGTTATAGTAAAGTTCTCAATATATGATTGCAAACTAATACTCTGACAAGACTGTCATGGAGAAAAACAGTAAAAGTTTTGAGATACTGTGATGCATATGAAAAATTTGCAGATGGACAGGCAAGTGGACAGAATGGACTAATACCTTCATTTCACTTTCAAGGGAATAATGCATTTAAGTTTATATATAACAACATGGCATCTACAAAATTATTCCTTGAATCCCTATTAAAATGTTTTGCACATTGGAGTTTTCAGTACATGCTTAATTTTATTCACCGAAATAAAATAAAAGATTCAGTACATTTGATAAAATAAAAACATCTTTTCAAATAAAGTATACACACTGTTGGTTGAATGAGGGACAAACAATATCATTATGTTAATTACAATCTCAGCTATAATTAATTACTGGAATTAATAGTCAATTTGACACCTGGTGAAGTTTTACTCTTCTGAAGTAAAGCATTACTTATCTGATGAACATCCACACTTTCATAGCAATACATCACTTTGTGGACACAATTAAATGTGCACTTTAATCATTGTAACCCTGGTGGTACAATACAAAATCTAAAATGTAGCATGTCCAAGAATAAAATAAAATACAGAAAATTATAACATTCATCTAGTTTATGCACCAGCTGGGGGGGGGGGGGGGTGAGTGCAGGGCAGAGGGGGAGCCTGCTAGTAGTGGCCAAGCTGGGCCAAGGTAAGCTGCCTGGGGTGGGTTACATAATGCAAGTGAAGGCTGTACTACTAGGTGGGCCAGATGTAAACAACACTTGACATGGTGTATGAAAACTTGAATAAAAGCTACTCTTTTCAAACAATTTCTTTGAAATTTCAGATTTTAAAAGATTAAATCCTTATGTATATATGCTGTGAAAATAAAATCAACAGTACTCACAGGGAAAAAACGTGCCACTGCCAAATTTGGACAAAATTTAAGGTATTGATATTTTATTTATGCTAATAACTTGAAAAATTTGCAAAATTCAGATCTAATTTTGGGTAAACAATTGAATCTTGATTAAATAAAGTTATATTCCTGAAAAAAAGTCTCCAGCTTCAGCAATTCTCATGTTAAGTGAGCAAATATATTTCCTGATTTTTAAAAAACTGCATTATATTTGGGCCTATAACTTCAAAATAATACCCAATACTGACCTAATTTTTGGTATGTGCACAGAAAATGTATGGAAGAATATGAATACTAAATCTGATCAAAAACAGATCAGTGGTTTTGATATTAGGCAGCCTTGAAGTGTAACAATGGCTTTTTTTATGGAAAACGGAGGTTTTTCCTTAATATCTCGAAGGAACAAATTTCTAATGACCCAATATTTGGTATGGTAGGAGATTTTGGGGACATCTAATGGTATGCAGAATTTTGGATTCGTAGGTCCAACAGTTTTAAAACGTGCCCTGTTAACGGACGGACGGCCGGACGGACAGATGGACGACGGACAAAGGACCACGACTATAGCTCAGATGACTTATAGTCAGCTGAGCTAAAAACCTACCTAGATTTCACAGGAATAAACATATTCAGTGACGGATCAATGCATGACATAGATGGGTCGGTTGGACATTCAAGTCACAAGCTTTTGCTCTCAGACTCGTACCTGCACATAAGTTGACCCCCCAACTTTAGATGGTTTTTTTCAGGGTGAAAGTTTCTCATTTTTTATGTGAGTTTTTACGGTAATCAGTTTTGCAAAGAACATTTTTGCAACTAGTGACCTTTCAATTTCTGCACATGTGCAACCAACAACCCTATGTTACATGTTTTCCCATTTGTAAACATTGACGAATGCACAATGCTTACTAATAGCTTATACATCCATAAAAGAGGTGTTATCAGAACTTTTCTTAATAGGTATTGCCAATAGTTTGTTTTAATATGTATGTAACTTATGCCAGGAATCACATCAATTCTACAAAAAAGGTAGGTGAATTAAGTACATGTAATCTATATAATTCAACTGTACATATATGACCACAGTCTCACTGCTAATAAAATCCACCATATACCTTTGCATTTCTTCCTTCTCTACTCCTTCCATTACAATTGTGCGTTGTCTCTTCTGTGACTCCTCTAAATCACTCCGCAATCCTGAGAATAGAAAATAAATGAAGTTTTAAATTTTAAACTATAAACTTTAAATATTGTGGTTGCCTTTTTGAGGTTTTTTAAATTTACAATATTTGCGAAAGGGAAATTAATGCAAAAATAAAATCGTCGTGTTTAAGGGGCCCCAGCAACACTAGATCCTTGTTGTTATTCATTAATCAAGATTGCTTTTATATAATATTATGATATCAGATCCTACAAATTATCAGCCAGTATGAACAATAATTTTTCATTCAATGTACACTTGGGTCAAACTTACAATTTTGCGTATATATTATTTAATATAATGGGATACCTTTGAACAAAATTATTGTAGTTTACGGTAACTCCTGCATTTGCTTTATGTATTCCTGTTGGTAATCCACTCAAATGTATTAGAATATACAAAGGAATAACCCAGTTTTAATGCTTTATTCAAATGATGTGTTTCACTAAATGAAAACAAGATGGCACTGATAAGCAAATGCGGGAGTTACCGTAAATAACAATAATTTTGCTCAAAGGTACCCCAATAATTCATATAACAACGGATATGTAATTTGATGTAATTTGTGTATGTTGGGTTATTTTATTGTGGGATTGTGAAAAAGGAAACCTTCCAAGAAAACTAAAAATGTGAAAATCCTGTAAATTTAACCTTGAAATATAGTGTCATCCACATTATTTATTATACATGGACTGTACAACTGGCTGTAAAGACTAATGCAAGGCACTCTCCATGGCTCTGAGGTAGCGTTTGGTAGTCTCTAGGGGTGGAGGCATTTGAGGACCCAGAGAAAAGCTTGGGCACCAGTCGAGAAAGCTGAGCGTTTTACCATTCGACTGTCCATACATGAACATGTGACCCATGGGCTGAGACTCTAGGCTGACTCTGATGTGTTATTTAAGATAAAAAAAAATGTTTGTAACACAAATAAAAGTTCAGTATGTTATCATTTAATGTTGACATCTGCTAAGGGTACAGCTGAATACTGAACATCAAACAACGCCAATTTAAATTCCTATTTTGTAACTAAAAGAGATTTGAACATTTTGGACACAAGAGCAAAATATGCCCTTCCAATTTATTTTTTGTATATTTTTGCAGACCCCTGAACCCTTTATCTGAGTCATCACTTCTGCTGATTCTCAGTGTGTGTGTTATGTGTGATATCAGTTCATAAAATATTTGTCAAAAGTGGTGCTTCTCGACGATTGCATTTCTGACCAACATGAATAACCTATTCATTTATCTGATTATGTAATCTGCAAAATATTTCTCAGTAAGTCATATTCAGGTATTCTATTACACACTGTATTGGAAGGCCTGAGTCCTAAATCATTTTCTACTGGAAACTCTGGGAGCTACAACACAGATCTAAGCTAGGAGCAACAGACAAACCATCCAACCAGCCAACAAAATTAAACATACCAGTATAAACTCATTGCCAAATATTTAGATACTGTAATACATGTTTGGACATCATGTAAAACCAAGCTATATATCTTGATATACATTCTGCAGATTAACTGCCAAACTCTAAAATAACTTGAGTTAAATCCTGACCTCGAATGACCTTTTCTTGTTCTTTACACCTTTGGGTCATTATCTGTGCTTGTTGAGCTTGCTCCAGCGCTGTGCTCAGCTTCTCCTCAGACTGGCTCAGTTTCTCCTTTAGCCCTGTATTGGACACTGACAGCTCCTGGTTCTGGGCTTGTACAGTGGACAGCTGCTGTTGTAGCTTCTCCAGATCTATAGAAGAACACATAAGACAACTAGAATACGGGTAGTCGACAAGCGACTACGTGTATCCGCCAAAATCAGAGTAGGACGGGTGAAGTGAGGCACTGATTGAGTGGTTAGGGGAAATTGAGTTACATGTGTTATAATTAGAATGGATCTCTGCCACATAAACATGATTGTAGGTGGCGCCACCTGTTATTTGAACGAGAAACTATCCAAGATGCAAAATTTCAGGTGGAAAAGTCAAACCACTGCAGAGATATGAGTGATTTTATCTCACAGCAGACAAACAAATGGATGCTGTGCAAAAATGGCTGCAGGTGGTGCCACCATTTTTGTGTATGTTATAAAGCTATCCAAGGGATTACATTTGTGTAATTTTTTTTTCCTGATTGGTCAAATGAGTCCAGAGATATAAGCATTAATGTCTGCAGCGTGAACGTGAATGAAGCTGGCACCACCTGTCTTAAAATCAAGAAAGCTATCCAGGATGTATACGCATAACAATTACAGGTAATTTGGTCGAACCACTGCAGAGATATGAGTGATTTTAACCCAAGGCAGACAAACAGATGGACGCTGTGCAAAAATGGCTGCAGGTGGCGCCACCATTTTTGTGTATGTTATATAGCTATCCAAGGGCTACATTTGTGTAAAATTTTTTTCCTGATTGGTCAAAGGAGTCCGGAGATATAACCATGGATGTCTACAGTGTGAATGTGAATGTAGGTGGCGCCGCCTGTCATAAAATCAAGAAAGCTATGCGGGATGTAAACGCATGCAAAATTTCTAGTAATTTGGTTAAAACACTGCAGAGATATGAGTGATTTTAACCCAAGGCAGACAAACAGATGGACACTGTGCAAAAATGGCTGCAGGAGGCGCCACCATTTTTGTGTATGTTATAAAGCTATCCAAGGGCTACATTTGTGTAAATTTTTATTCCTGATTGGTCAAACGGTTCCCGAGATATGAGCTTGGATGTCTGCAGCATTAACGTGAATGTAGGTGGCGCCACCTGTCATAAAATCAAGAAAGCTATCTAGGATGTATACGCATGCCGAATTTTAGGTGAATTAGTCAAACCACTGCAGAGATATGAGTGATTTTAACCCAAGGCAGATGAACAGATGGACACTGTGCAAACATGGTTGCAGGTAGCGCCACCTTTTTTTGTGTATGTTAAAAAGCTAACCAAGGGCTACATTTGTACAAAAATTTTTTCCTGATCGGTCAAACGGTTCTCGAGATAGGTGGGTTTATGTGTGGAAACAGACGCACAAACGGACGCCGGGCAGAGAGGAAAGGTCAGAGGTCAAGGCCACTTGGTTAGGCACCAGTTCACATGTGACCCAATAATTTGTGTAATTTTTGGAAAAATCCGTCCAGTAGTCTCAGAGGAGTTCTCTGGAAGGGAACGCGGCGGCGGCAATGGTGGTGGTGGCGGCGGAGGAACCTGGTCAAAAACATAGTATCCACAAAACTTTGTTTTGGCGGATACAATTACTGTGACTTGCTTCATATTCACAAGTTAATTATTCTTGATTTTCACTTCTTCAGTCTCTTGTGAACAGTTTAATTTTCATGGTTCACCAGAATGTCACTTTTACAATGCAAATAACAATTATCTATTATGTTCGCAAAATCTTAACATATTCACTAGGAGCTGAGGAACATTGAACAGGTGGAAATTTGTCATGCAGATTAAATAATAATCTGCACGGGGATTAAATAATAAATTACTGTGTACCTTGATGTGGCATCTTGTTCACAAAGGTTTTATTTTTATGCAATATTCCCCACCCCCCCCCCCCCCCCCCTTCCAAGAAAAAAATTGTGAATTTGCAACCATCAGGAACAAAACGCCAACCACAGTATAGCTGCTATGTACAGTGCAAAGCAGCAGTTAAAGAGAAGGAGATCTTTAATAACACCAGTGTATTACTGCTATGTAAGGATTGAAAAAAGTTTAAGACTAAAGGCTGTGTACAGCATTACTGTCGTGACTGTATGTACAACCACTGCAGTGCAGTTATCAAAATGGCTAGTATCATGAACCATTAAGTAGGCCATATCAGTCCAACCTGAATGCATAATAAGTTCCATATTCACAGCTGATATATATAGAGGAGCTGTTAATGCAGTCTAGTGGTGTTACCTCTATTGCTCTTAACAACATTTTCTTTGAGAAAACTGTAGATGGCAGCACAGGTACTGTTTATATTTTGGCTCTGTTCCTTCATCTTGCCTTGTACATTTTGTAGGTTCTGTTTAGTTGATCTCAGCGAGTTCTGAATATCTGGTAATTTGTCCTTAAAAAGATGCATCTTTTCCCTAAAAAAGATCAAATAAATACAAAAGTTAATGTATATTATGAATATTAGGGCTGTAATGATACATTATCTCACGATACGATCTGTATCTCAATGTTTTGCTCATGATACAATGCAAACTTATAACACTATAATTTAAATTCCAAGGCAAATTTTTCCTTATATATAAATAAAATTTACTAATGATTAGACACTAATCAGGATGCCATTCAACTCATTTATTACCAGTGAAATTTCATCTTTGATGTCTTACATGTTGCTGATTGAGAGATTATTGTAAATGTTGGATGTTACATCTCACAGGACAATCAAATATATCATCAGGTACCAATACAGGGTCATCTGAGGATACCAATACAATATTTAATCTGTTTGAAGCAAAGGTTATGGTTTTTTCTTGATTCTGCGTATGTGTGTATGTCCGCATATCTGGAGATAGTATCATGGATGTTACTGAAATTTATCATATAACTGGTATTATGAATATGTCCAAGAAGTTCAATTTTGGTGTAAATCAAAGCATAAATAATCCCAAAAGGAGTGTTTTTTGGGTCTTTATATCACATTTGTTTACACTAGAATGTAGCATGTGACTGTATGGCCATCTTTGGAGTGCGAGTCGTGACGTCACAGAGGACAATGACGTTACTCCATGGGCCATTTCCCTGAAAGTTGTCAGTAAACCAACGTACATCAAGGGGGGGGGGGGGGGGGGTGGGGGGGGGGTGGTGGGGAGGTAGGCTTGGCTGTTTGATCATTATGTTTATATTGTCAAGGACGGCAATACCATGATGATCAGGGTATTTTCTAAATATTTATCAGTTACATAGTTCCAAGGAATAACACAGGTTTAGTTAACATTTCAAGGCACTAACTTTGAACACTATGTGAACACTATATCTTCCGCGAAGGGTTTGCTTCCCCATATCGTTGGCTCTATTAACTGACTTTGTATAGCAATGCATTTGAGCACCGGTGAATTGTTTCAGCCCAGATGAACACAAACCCTGTATTTTCCATAAAGATGTTTGGGCCCTTGATTATATACAGAAATCAACACTCATCAGCATGGGGTTTGCTGAGTGGCTTTCCTTACGTACCTTTAATGATTAAGTGGCTCATGGCATATTGTATCGTCATCGTGCTCACAAAGTGCCACCTTTATTGCAAATCATGGCATGTTTTTTTAGATGGAGGCTGCATTATCACATGTTATAACCATGCTATAAATAGTTCAATCAATTTACCTTAAAATGACCATCCTCATTTGCATTGAGATTTACATCAAAATTTAATCTCTTTGAGAATTAACACTCCAAACCTGTACTTCATATTTTATTAAAATGGATGGAACCAATACATTCAGCACTCTCCATCACTGAGCGCTAAACAGGTTCTAAATTTTTCGTGTCAGATACAGATTGGGGTCAGGTTCAGAATATGCAAAATTTATATTAATACAATTTTTTACAGACAAGTGTTTTATATGATAATTAACACAATGAGATCGTGAATATGCTTGATTGACATGGAGCCTCAAGTGATGACCACCAAGTCATTTGATACTGAAGCTGCACTGTGCCTTGAGCAGTGACTGCAGCATCCATGGGTATTTATTTGTCTGGGGAAACCCGGAGTTTTATTTAACACAATAGTGCTGATGACGTTTGAATCTGATTTATAAATGAATATAATGTTATGTCATCGGCCATATATATTTTTAGACAAAAAATATTTCACCAGGAACAATGATAATTGCTGATTGGCTATCGCATATATAGCTGACCTCATCACCTATTTTTAGTCAGCCAATCAGTACCTTATAAGATCCAATAAGCGCTGACCTCATCACCTATTTTTAGTCAGCCAATCAGCACCTTATAAGAACCAATAAGCGCCTAATAAGATCCCTTATTCTGGTTAAAAATCAGGGGAAACAAAGTGCTTCAAACTCAAGGTACGTAACTGAATGTTATTTAGTTTTTCATTTTATATCTTTGTTTTGATAATGTTGTTATGAAATAAAAATAATAATGAAAAGAACAAGTTAAATTATCCTAGTTAATGTAACATTTGTGTTACAAAATTTGAAAAAAAAAATCTGTAATCTGTGATCTGAATTATTTAAAATGATACATGCTTGTATCCCTAAATAAAACTATTTAAAGGGAAAAGTAATAAAAGTTTGCTATAAAAAATTTGACTAAAGGTATATTTAATACAATAAAATTACAGGGGACTTTGTCTTTCAGGATGCTATATTAATTGTCAATAGCGTCTTCTGGATGTACTTAGCAATGTCTTAATTAATATCAGGTGACCACTGTTATTCATTAATAAAACATCTGCAGGATTATTTATAGTGCTGCAATCCATCAGGCCCCCTTTACCTAAGTCAGTCCAAAACGCTTTTGAGGGTTTTTGATAAATTACTCTGAAAAAAGAATAAGGTATAGACTAGTGGTAAACTCAATAACTACAAAAACTGCAATACAGCCTAGATTTGTGTTAAGCATAGAACTGTGGCTGGCTTGAACAAAATGTTAATGAATTAGGTGGCCAGCTGAAATCTGAGGTTCACCTTAACTTAGCAAAAAGGTGTCTTGCTTCAAATGGCCAAGAAAATATTAACATTAATTGGGCTGTATTACAAAGTGCCAGTTTTATTTAATGCAAGTTGATTATCTATTTAAATTTTATATATCATTTGACTATTACAAGTCTTTGATTAAACTATATACTGAGCTGTATATTCTAGTAATTTAGTCAGCCAACTAAAATTACATTACTAATAAAGGTCTAAAATGTGGATATCATCTCTTTGAAAACCACATCTTTTTACTTCTTACGTTTTACTTTGAAATCAGACTTGGGCTGAAGCTTAATTAATTTATACTGACTGCAGGCTGAACTCAGCATGGCTGAACAACTTGAACCTGTATTAATTAATATTGCGTGCAAGGTAGGGTTCTAAAGATTCACAGCAGTGTACATATACTTTTTTATGGTAAGGTGCACCTGTGCACCACAGCTTCAATACAACTGGGTGCACAAAGTAATTTCAAGGTGCACAAGTACATAAATGTCATTAAAGTTATTTTTATTACAGCTATATTATAATTTAAAAACACATTTCAGTGCAGTAAAAATAAGCTAAGGGTTAAAACCTCATCAGAATGGAACCTTGAATAACAACCATCTAAAGAAAAGCTCTGATCACTTGATCTATGTACATGTAGTGTCTAGTGTGACGTCATGATTTAGTGTTTATATGTCCTTGTTTGATCATCTGGACTGTCAGATGTGCATGTGCCTAACGGTCCTGCAGATCTGTCCTAGTTACCAGCCTCAGGTGCACACTGTGCACTTTGCAGTGATACAGTAGGTGCACAAAACTGTTTTTTGGTGTATCTGTGCACCTAGGCAACCAGTATTTTGAACACTGCACAGATGCAAATTAAGATACATTGCAGTACAAAGTTAAATATTGTATTGGTTTCATCAGATGCTCTTGTATCAATACAATGATGATAAATTACAATCTGTTAAAATTCTGATATTTAATGACCAATGACTATTAATAATCATACTTGGCCTAGTGTGAAGAAAGCAAAATACCATTCGCCAGAAATCAGTTTATCAACTTTTTTTTGGCTGAACATCACACAATCAAACCAATTGAACAGGCCTGGCTCATTATTTGTTTTTCCCAAAGCGTGGATGCAACAGCAAAGGCAAACTTGCACAAAGAGGAGTAATAAATGTCTTGGAATCTGAACTCAACACTTCTCTAAGACTACTCAATCACTGTGTATTGTATCATGTATCATATCATAAGTGAAGTATTGCAATGAGTATCATTTCGTGAGATACTCTATCATTACAATCCTAATGAAATGGTTGCAGCACTGAGCTTTACACTAAGGGCTAGCATGATAAATATATTGATTTAACACCAATGCCATTGTCAGTTCCATTGCCAAGAAAAAACATTATTGGTTGCTCTGACAATTAATTCTCAATATTCAAAACAAACAGAATTTAAAAAACTGTTTCAGCAAACTAAACATGATCTGAAGATGAATTATTGGTATCTAAGGCCAAAAAAATAAAAAGGTATGGTTCTCAGGCACTTTTTGTCAGAAATCAGTGCGGGCGAGCGGTATTTTCTTTTTTACCTTTTTTTGTATGTTTCAATAAAAATGTCATATGATCTGGGAAAAGCATGAAAATGACATTTTTTTCCCGCTAAACAGGTAAAAACCCTACACAACAAAGGAAATTGTATCAAAATTGTATTATCTTATCTTCTTGTAGGATGAAAACCAAAATAAAAATGTTTGATGCGGGGGGTTAAAATTGATGCGGGCGGTGCCTGAGAACCATACCTATTTTTTTTTTTGGCCTAATTGAAAATTTTTATAAACCTGTATTTTAATATCTATAATATTTGAAATCTTAAATCTGGTGATATTATAAATTGATGCTATTTATAAGCATTTACTGAAACTGTTACAATTGTGACTTATATAAATATAAAAATCCAAGAAGATGCATTGTTTGTCAGACTTTCACTGTCATTTCTAACGAGCCCTGCTGCACTCTGTGCTACTGAATATATAACATCTGGTTTTATAAGAGCAAAATCGTGCTTACAGATACTTCCTATATTTATAAATATATTATACCAGGAACCAGTGATTTGTGTATTACGCAATACATGCTTGCTGACTCATGCACGAACTGCATGCTGACTCAAATATAACTTTTTGAATGACTCGAGCATAAACAAGCTAATCATCATTGTATTCAAATTAATACTGGTTCGGTTTGCACACTCAATTTCGCATTCTGCTCGATGAGAAGATAAGTAACATGACAGTCTCTATAAAAAGGTAACTAAACAGTTCAAAAAAACATTATTTACATTCAATTACTATCATAATTGTGTTTAAACAGGGTAGTCAAAGTTTTACTGAATTATATTTTTGTATCTCCATGTCCAAAATTTGAAAACGGAATATATTAGCCGAGATGAATAAAAAGCCTTCTTCACTCAAATGAAGTCAAAATGTCAGACTGACAATGAGAGTTAATGTAAACCCTGAAATTTTCACCAAAAAATTTTGTGAATTTTGCCAATGAATATGTCTTGATTAAAATAAGAATATATATATATATATATATATATATATATATATATGTCAAGGCCCTTGATTTGGTACGGGCTGAACCCTGATGGGGAATTGGGCTTTGACAAGGACTGGTCCAGCTAATATCCTGTTGAGAGAGTTGAGATTAAAATACGAAATGCCTTCAGCACATACTTCTTATTAAATTAAGAAAAATTCACCTTAGTTCCGCCAACTCATTATTATAAGTCTATTTTACACTCATCGTCATGACAAAACTTCAGTTATGCTATGCCAAACTTCAAATAAATAGAGTTAGTTGAACAATTTAATATTAGTAGGATTGATATCTGGAATTGATTAATTAATGGGATAAAAAATACTACTTCTTTTTACACAACCTAAGCTTTGTAATATGTTAAACTTGATGAATAAAACTTTTTCCCAGTTTGTTTAAATTACCTACATGCATCATGTATGTATGAATTAAATTAATTAAATTCTGTATAAAAAAAAAATTTATAAATAAAAAAAAAATTACATTGATTTGATAATTTAAAAGAGCCTTGTGTACATGAAGTTAGCAGGTAGATACAGTTATGAGCTGGAACAGGGGTATGGGTAGCCCTATAACCTTCAACTGGTTAGACAGGAAATCATTCTCTTTGTTAATTATTAAAGATCGGGATTTTGGTCAGACTGAATCCCGATTAGGATCTGGTCTGGACCAATTCCTGATTGGTCAAGACCAGATCCAGATTGGGATTTCATTCAGACTAAATCCTGATCGGCTTTTGGTCTGAACCAATTGCCCGATCTGGACCTTGACATATATATAATGCAGGAATGACATGCTCTTTACATACTCTTTGTCTCTGTTGGCTTGCTCTGCTGATGATAACTTCTTGTTCAACTCAGTGCGTAGTTTCTCCAGGCTGGCCACTTCTTCATTTCTTGTGTTTAGATCAGCTTTCAAGGTCTCAATACTGAAACAGAATAATACCAGTGAATAATTCAAATAAGATATAGCAACAATACAGGCGTAATTCATAGATAAGGAATCCTCTCCCAAAGGGCACCTTTATAATATGGACACCTATATATTATGGACACCTCTTTATTACAAACACCTGAGGTGGTCTCCTGCATTGTAGACCAACCTGAGTGTCAAGACCCACAACTCAGCCAAGAACTTGGTAGGAACAATTTGTGTACCAAGTTTGAGGACAAAATGTGAAGTGCTTCAAAAGTTATCAGGTTCATAAGAGTTTTACATTTCAGCAGATTTGACCTTGAAGATGAAGGCCTATAAATTTGTCGAATCTTTTGATAGGAACAATGAGTATTTAAAATTATGTAGGAAGATATGCAGCCCTTCAAAATTTTTCACTTTTACAAAACATAACTATAATCTGACTGATTAGACCTTGAAGATCCTGGTCTAGGTCATAGGTTGTTTAACTTGGCAAAAAACTTGGTAGGAACAATTTTTGTACTAGATATGAGGACAAAATGTGAAGCAGCTCAAAACTTATAGGTTCACAAGAATTTTACATTATGACAGATTTGACCTTGTAGATGAAGGTCAAGGTCACTGAATTTGGACTCTTCCAAGATTTTGGTGGGAGCCATGAGCCAAATTTTGGGAGTAAATATGCAGCCCTTCAAAAGAAATCGTGTTCACAAATATAACCCAAAATAAGTTTACATTTTGGCAAATCTGACCTTGAAGTTGAAGGTCAAGGTCACCATTTTTCAAACCTAACCAAGATTTTGGTAGGAACCAGGAGTGTTTTAAATTTAGGAGGAAAATATGCAGCCCTTCAAAAGTTATTATGTTCACAAGATATCCTACAGATGACAATGACAGATGACAGACTATGGCACTGAAAACAACATGTCTCCTCTGGAGGGGGGGGGGGGAGGGGAGACATAAATATTACCGGCTTCTGAGGCTCAGGGACAGAGCACAGGACTCAAAGCCAAGATGTCGTGAGTTCAAATCTCAGCCCAGGTGGTGAGATTTTCACAGATGACCCCAACCAGAGTTAATGCTCTGTAAGCTTAATGGGAAGGCTATGCCTTTCAGCCATGTATCACTCACAAATGAGTGCTTCTTTCGGAGGTTCCTTGGTGTTATGACCCATCAAGGGGATGATTACACACCCAGGATCCACAGGTGAGGGAGACATCAGGAATGGGTTGACACCCAGAAACAAAAATATTATAGGACTGGAAGCAAGTGCTACCACAATGTCACATAGTCCCAAACCAAAATGGAACCAGATGTACCGGTACATACTTAGATTAAGAATTAGCATAAAAAATGGAGGAGGCTATCTCCACCATAATAGTTATAAAAAAAATGTACAAATATTTTTATCAGTTATTGATTGCAGAAGCAATGCTGATTTTTTATACAAATTAATATCCCAGTAGCCAACCCATGCATGTCAATAACAAAACCTACAGGTACTTACAAAGCATCCTTACTGGTTATTGTTTTCCCATGATCTTCTACAGTAACTTCAAGTCTGGCCAGCTCCTTCCTCAGCTGTTCTTCCCGCTCCCCACATCCTTTGTAATGCTTCAACTCCTCCTGTACCGCCCGTAGTTTATCCTCCAGTGCCTTTATTTCATTATGGATCAGATAGCTGACCCCGCAGAACTTACAGACAGTCTCATCCCGTTTCATCTTGCGGATTTCCTCTGGCAGCGGGTGTTCCGGCATGTGGTGATCTTCTTTGCTGTTCTCCATCTTCATAATGCTTTCAAATTTTTGAAAGGCTGTGATACCTACTGAAAAATAATTAAACAAAGTTTCTTGTCTGTGTGGCTTTTATACCCCTTGGTGTGTCTTTTACTTCTTTCTCTCTCTCTCACAACAGTCTGTTTCACAGGATGCGTCCCAATCATCAGGTGAATGTGGTTAGAATGAAGCTAACGGCGTGGTTTGAAAAAATGAGTCTTTAAGAGATTACCTGGTTACAAGATTACGAGGTTGACCTGTTTGAACAAAATGTAACAAAATTCTGGCAATCAGTTCCTTAAGTCAGTGAGGCTCCAATGCAGTGAGCATTGGTGAGGACTACAAGTGCCAAGACTAAGATGTTCTTTGAGGTCCCTAGTCCCTACTAAACTTGCTGATATGCCTTTGGTAAAATGGTCAGTAAATGTTTAAAAATGAGGATCAGACCTTTATTTTGTAATTGAAACCATAAAACAAATATTTATTGGTGTCAAAATGTGTTATCCTGTGTCTTGTTGTAACTGTAAGTAGTAGTAAACAGTTAACAATGTCAAAGTTGCATGTACCATGGCATATACAGTACTGTAGAAACTCTGGATATCGTACTCAATATATGGCAGGGCCTAATAATACTGAGTCTGATTAAATTGGTGCTAGTGTTTTGGTAGCCCTAGCTCCCGTGCTCTCTCCCTTATTTGTATGTAACATACCACTTTGAAAAGTGTTTTTCTACTTAGAAGAATATTGTCCTTATTTAAGCAGTTATTAGCACTGATCCAAGTGGTGATATGCGGTGAACAATGTTTGTCCTGGTTCCCCCCCCCCAGCCATGGCTGGGCATGCAGCCGCTAGGGATAACTTGTTACAATGTATCAACTATAAACAGTGCGGCTCTGTGGGCAAAGGTTACATGTACAGGTTATTATTACTGGTTCTGAGACAGTTTCAAGTGCCAGGGTTACAATTAAAGTTTTAAAATATTTTCCTGCTTTTTTTTCTTAAATACTGTGAATATGTAGCTAACTTATTTTGTCATTCGAATAAAATACTATTTTTGCCCCAGATTACAGAAGTTTCCTTGTCACATACAAAATATTTGATGGCACTCTTACAGAAAAATCACACACCTCTCTGAGACATGACACTTGTGTGGACAGGAAACGTTTTTATGTTTAGCTGCAAGAATCTTGATTTTGCCACTCATTTTTAACCTGCCTCTTACTTCTTAATTTCATGAATTTTAATCATCATATTGTCTGTCTGTATATGCACATACATTTTCAAGACAGTGCGTGATTTTATAGTCCCTCCTATTAAATTTTATACAATTTTTTTCTTTAAACATTTTAAGACTTAAAACAAATAGAATTTGTCCTACGCTAGCTGTCTACCTGTGATTTTGGGGTCTGGTCAAATTTAATAAAGCCAATAGGAATGTCAAGACAAAAGTGGAAATAAAAATAGCATTTTAACTTATGACACTATTATAACACCTTAAAATTAACACTACAGTACAGTGTCAAACACAATCACCATGTACTGTAACTTACGGCCAAATACAGGCCAATTTATCAGTAATCACAACATACACTGTCTCTCATTTTGGATTATACGGCTTCAATATTCAACTAAATAAAGTTTGTTACCGGTACCTGATTCATGAACTTGAAGGTTCTCTGTAATTCAAGTAAACTTTGAAGTCATTGTAACTTGTTTATCACTGGTCACCCGGCCATGTTGAAACCAATGTAAACTACACTAACCTCCAAGCATACGAAATTATTTCGGTAATTTCCACACGTTTGCTTACTCTGCTATGGAGAGGGATAATCAGCCCGCGTTGCTAAATGACACTATGTGACTCATAAAATATGTCCAAATTAAAAACTTACAGATAAAGTTATTAGTTTTTTATTAAATAATTATTTTGATAACTTTTTTATTCAGTTCAACTCCTCTTAAAACATTTATAGGACATTTTTTTCTGATAATTCATGATAAAAATTGTACCACAGCAAATCAAGCGAATTATTTTTTTTAATTCTTATGATAATTTGAACTCTTTAATGGTAATCTAGATTATTTCGTTGAGATATTAATAAAAAAAATAAAGTTATAAAAAATTAACATGTTTACATTAACATTGTTTCATGTACCCGAGGTCTCTCTCTCTCTCTCTCACACACACACAAACACACATATATATATATATATATATATATATATGCTAATTTTAAATCTTTGTAATTTGGTTAGACAAGTTTAATTGTTGATAAAGTAATTAATAACATTGCTCAAATATTAGTTTTATATGTTTTGCGTTACGGTCATATATATATATATATATATATATATATATATATATATATATATATATATATATATATAATACATTTGTACATTTAAATTGCATTTCAAATTTTAAAATGTTCCTGCATAAAATATAAGGTTAAAATATTTATGATTTGCCAGCTAACACATTGTAATTAAATAACATTAATTGTAAACAGGTTTTTAAAGACAATTAAAAATGTATATTTTTCTGCAAACAGTTAAAATTCTGCACTAGTTGGTTTGATACGCCAAAAAAATTAAATGGTAAGTATGAGAACAAGCTTAAATTTCTCCTGTTAAAACTGCATTTGTGACAGATACGAGTATCCGCTTAATATTATAATCATGCATTTATAGGCCTATATTATATTATTATTATTATTATATATATATATATATATATATATATATATATATATATCAGAAGTGGATACAGAGGATGGGTCCAGGAGGTCAGGGACCCCTTTTTTTAGCCGCCGCAACCTTTTTTTAAAGGGTTACAGACCAATATTATTTTTTCCGCCCCCTTTAAATTCCGTTTATGGGGTCCTTGTTTTAGGTTTTTCATTAGTCCTCCGAGTGTTGGTTCGACCCCTCCTTTTCCTAAATCCTGGATCGGCCCTTATATATATATATATATATATATATATATATATATATATATATATATATATATATATATGATTAAAATCAGCAGCAGCACATTGCACAAATTACATTTCTTTTACCGCAATTTAATTGAATATCGTCTGTTAATTGTGAAGGCATTCCTCATAATATTTTATGTTCCATTTGCACCCCTGGCATTTTTTAAATAATATTAATCCTAATTTGAACTGTAACTTTAAACATGTCTTTTCAAATAAATTTTACAAACTCTCTGAAATAGTCTTATTAAATAATTCTCAATTAAATTATTATACTAACAATATATATTTAAATTTTACTGATAATGATTCCTTTTTTTTTTTTTTTAGTGGTTTAGTTGTTTAGTTCGGGTCGATAGGTGCTTTCATTACATTTTTTTCTGCTAATACTTTGATTGGTTATATAAAGCTGGCAAAATCATGAAAAAAAAATTGCACTAAGAGTCATACGCATAGCCCATAATAGTCATATCGACATCGTCGACAGTCCCACCAGGCGAGTGGGCGGATAATTTCCACGGATGTTTTCCAGATCTGTATATATTTCATTACACCTTGTTATATGGCGGCAAGTCGAATTTTAAGAAAGATGTTTCTCACCAGAGCGCGCATAAACAGGAGAAATTAGCGAATGTAAGTTTGATTTACAAAACTTTTCTTACGAAATAACAAGCAAGAGTGGTTCGTTCTTTCAAAATCTTGTAATTTTGCAGGAAGTCAGCTTCAGATTTTCCAGCAGTGAGCTCGTATGTCCCAGCGGGGTTTTTGCAAAACTTGCGATAAATTCCTTCCTGAGTCGTCCGAAGTGCCTCCGATTCCTGGCACCCGCCAAGGTTAGCTATAAATTAGTATAATGGGACAACCCAACCCCAGCCTCCTTGGTTTCAGTTTGCTGTAGTGGTTACTGGTTAGAGGCCTGTAGACTCCATTGGTTAATTAGTTTTTGGTGGGATTTAATAAAAGAGAACTTTGCACAGTTATTGAATGATAACTCGCTTGGTTACTTGTATAATACTATTTTTTTCTTGTTTTTTTTTTTTATAAAATATAAATTTCTATATGTGTATATACTTCATTTTCATTATTATTAGTAGAGATATTATTATTATATTATTATTATTATTGATAGGACTGACCCAGTTTAAATTTTATGCATTTATACTTAAAAGTGTGGCATGAAATGGATCTTATTCTGATTATTCAAAATGACATGTATTTCCTTTGCAGTGTTATTTATTTGTTTATATTGTATTAGCATAAAATATCAGATGTGATCTAATTTGAGTAATATGTGAAAAAAACTGAAAATAATTTGTTATATACAAATGTAATTGTATGCATCAATACATATATTTACTGTTGCTGTAACTGTAAGATGCAAAATGTTCCTACTGCTTATTTTCTATGGTTTTTCTGCAAAGGGTGTGACTTGATTGCACAGTGGTACCCAAATGTGCTCTTCAATTTTATGATCTCCGGCCTTTTTTGTTTGAATTTCAGTTAAGTGTTTGTCATAAATTACCCCTTAAAAAAAAAAAAACAATAAAAATAAGGGAAATTTTCCCAAAAGTATTATACTTTCCAAAAAGGAGATCCAATCATCAATTCAGACATTTGTTTTCTTTTATTACAAGAGAAACTTTAGAAACCTAGACCTTAGAATTTCACATTTTATTCTGTGATTGGTTGCAATATCTTAACATTTAAAAGGGCCTATTACAATATCTAATGTCTATTAACTCTAGAGATATTCCCTTGAACCTTTTTCAAGATTATGCCATATAACCTAGATTTCATGCACACAGGCTCTTCGTTTTGAATATATCCACTTGTTTATAACTTGTTGGGGCCTGACAAAATAATCGAAACACATTCAATGAGGACATCTTGTGGCAAATAAGATGAACCGATAAAAATTTGCTAAGCCAATAATTTAATGCATGTTTTTTAGCTCAGCTGACTATAAGTCATCTGAGCTATAGTCGTGGTCCATTGTCCGTCGTCCGTCCGTCTGTCCGTCCGTCCGTCCGTCCGTCCGTAGATGTGGCACGTTTTGAAACCGTAAGACCTAGGAATCCAAAATTCGGCATAATGTTAGATGTCCCCAAGATCTCCTACCAATCCGAAAACTGGGTCTTTGCAACTTCGTTCCTTTGAGAAATTAAGGAAAAACCTCAATTTTTTATTAAAAACCTATTTTCACACTTCAGGACTGCCTAATATCAAAACCACTCATCTGTTTTTCCTCATATTTACCATAAATATTCCTCTATATAGTTCCTATGTACATGCCAGAAATTATGTCTGTATTATTTAATTTAAAAAAGTTCTGGGCCCAAACATAATGCATTTTGTAAAAAATCAGGAAATATATTTGATCACTTAACACAAAAAATGTTAAAGCTATGGACCTTTTTTCCAGCAATATAACTTTAATTAATCAAAATTAAATTGTATACCCAAAATTAGATGAAAATCTTTTAAATTTTTTAAAATATTAATAAAAATAAAAAATTGGTACCTTAAATTTTGCCCAACTTTGACCATGGCACGTTTTTTTCCTGTAAGTACTGTGGATTTAATTTTCACAGCATGTTTTTGTTAGCATTTCAACTGTTAACACCAAAAATTTGAAACCAGTTGATCAAAAACTGTAGATTTTATTTAAGTTTTCAAGCACCATTTAACATAGTTTACATCAAGCTAGTGTTATGCAGTTTGCAAGAGCTCAGCTCCCCAGCTTCAGCTCTAAGTTCCTTAAATTCGGCATACAGTTAGATGTCTCCAAAATCCCCTACCATGCCAAGAATTTGGTCACTAGGACTTAATACCTTCGAGATATTAATGAAAAACTTCATTTTTCCATTAAAAACCCATTGTTACACTTCAAGAATGCCTAATATAAAAACCACTGATCTGAATTTAATCATAAACAATATACATATTTTTCATTCTCTATGCACATGCCAGAATGAAGTCAGTATTGCGTAATTGTTTTAAGTTATGGGCCCAAACATAATGCACTTTGTAAAAAATCAAGAAATATATTTACTCCCTTAACAAGGGCATTGCTGAAGCTAGAGATTTTTTTGTCAGGGATGTAACATAATTTAATCAAGATTCAATTGAATACCCAAAATTAGTTCTGAATTTTTCAAATTTTTTAAGTTATTAGTATAAATATAAAATTAGTACCTTAAATTTTGCCCAACTTTGACCATGGCAGGTTTGTTTCCCGTGAGCACTGTTGATATAATTTTCATATCATGCACACATAAGGATTTCAGCTTTTTAGTTTAGAAAGCTGAAAGAAATTGGCCAAAAATTGTAGCTTTTAATAATGTTTTTTATGAGACCCTGTCAGACTTTGGCTCTCTCCAGCCCCTCTTGAGTCACCTGTATGTTGACCTTGTTGACCTTTCATCAAATTATGCACGCTTGAGGCGAGGCATACAGGAATCCAGGCAGCTTATGGCTAGCCACAGTTGATCCAGGTGTCCAACCCAACTCATCTAGTAGTTTTAACCAACAACATAACAATAAACAATAAATTAATAAATTTTTATTGGTTTTTAATAACAAATTAAAGAAAAATAGAAAAGGAGTTTGTTAGTTTATAATAACAGGAAATTAACTTGCAGTTACTGATGATATAAGAATCTTGTATCGATGGGTAGAATGTCACATATTCCAAATAACACCATGCAGTCACCTATGGCATTTTTCAGTTCAATTTTAATGATAAAGAAGTAAATCATATTATTCATTACTTATCATTAGGGATCATATGAAGGAAATTAATGATAGACAAAGATGCAGTTGATAATATTAATCTAGATTCCTACTGTGTCTAGTGTGTACATTGATGTGAAATTAGTCCAAAATTAATTTTTTACAGTTATTTTTTAATATAAATAAAAGCCATAAAACCAGGTATTAATGGTCATTATTTAAATGTGTGAATTTTGTATATTCTGGATTCTCAACATCATTGTTTGGTGAAAACTGAATAAATACCAGACATGGTGCGAATACTTTGTAATTGTATTTAAATACGAATATCATTATGTACTCCATTATAAAATTTCTTGCATAAAGAATGGGAATTCAGGTAACAATGAATGTATATGAATACTCGTGCAAATACTTTCAAAATGTATTCATGAATGCATTCATGAATATATTCTTTAATATTATTTTAATAATCATATCAGTTAAATTTCATTTTAAAAAATCATATGATTCTCTTATTATTTTTAATAAAAATTATATCTGGGACAATATTTGTAATTTTTTTTAATAAATAGTTAAACTCTTATATTATAACTCTTATATGTTCTGCTTATAAGTTATACGGCCAAGTCAAAATCTGTGTGATAATAGTACTCCATTTGTTAATAAAATAAATGAAATCAATCCTCTTCCCTGTCTCCAAATGTACTATCAAAATCATATAAAGCTAAACAACAACAACTCATAATACAGCTTATATTTATTACCACAAAAAACCAGCATGTGCCTCATTTCTAAATAATATTTTTTTATCATATATAACAGCTGAGCGTCGTGACCCATAGGTCCCTTGTTTTTATCTGGGATGGGGTCAGGTACATGCGATAGCACTCAGGTACACCTGTACAAGTTTGTAAAATGGTCAGGTACAAGATCAGGTACAAATTCAGAAATTTGTGGAGTGCCTAGGTACAGGTACATTTGAACTAATCATCATAATTGCATAAATTTCATCCAGATATGTGATGAAAAGTTTCAGTAGAATGGCAGAATATTTTATAAGCAAGTATCAAATGATCACTCTGTGTGCCTTTATAAAATATATAGGCCTTGCAAATATACTGGACTGCCTTAAGTACTGGTAAAAGTGATAAATACATGAGGTTGAGCAGAGAGTTCAGGGTTTTAATATACCATATGAATTTTCTTCACTCCTTAATTTACTATACTGTATTTATCTGTTCTGTGTTTACTAGACAAGTATCTACATAGGGCTTGTGAGCAACATGTTCATATCCTTTGCTGGTTGCCCTTTATTTGTGCTGATAATGCCACAAGGAACTGCTTGTTTAAGACACTGGAGGTTCACTAAATTGCTGCTAGTCCTGGCCTCTTCAACTTCAAAGGCAGCAGGAATGAATGCCTATTAATTATCTCTGCCTGAGATAGGTTACTGTCTTGACAGGGCTGACAGTTTTGTACAAGCCTGATGTTCATTTCCAGTATCACACATGTACCTGGAATACCTTGTACAAGTACTTTAGTTCCAGGTACAGGTACCAGGTACTTCATACTCATGACAGCCAGGTACAGGAACTGGTACTTTTGTGTACCTAGAAGATACAGATACAATTACCTGGCCTTAACCCTGTTTTTTTTTGTAAGTTTATGATGCGTCTTTTGAGGTCTCAAAAATGGAGAAAAAAAATCATTAAAAAAATCGAAAAAATACAGGTGGCACCATTAGTCTGCAGAAACTGATGAAACACTCCATGATCAATATCCATGCAAAGAATCGTGGTGATCAATGCATTAGTTGTTCAGAGATTTGAGCTTTTGTATCAAATTTTTCTTATTCTGGGGGGTACTTCGGAGCCCCATAACTTGAAGAGTATGGGTAACAGAGACCTAATTCCAAGTTTGTAAGGAGAATTTTTATGGACCTCTCTGGATGTAAAGTTAGAAGATTCCAGGTTCACTGGTTACGATTTATGCCTTGGACAGACGGCTGGATGGCCGGACGGACGACGGACAAAGAGTGATCACTATAGCTCAGATGACTTATAGTCAGCTAAGCTAAAAACAATTAATACAGAGGTTAAAAATCAATTAGAATTTAATTATGGGGTTGCAAATAAATTCATCTTTTTTTTTTAAATTTATTGTTATACCATTACTGTTCAATACTAGTGACTTTACTAGGGAAAGAATATTTGTGACAAGAGAAAAGTCACAAACTTGAGTAAGAAAAAGTGATGGATAAAGTCCCTTGGGAAGGAAATAATCTCCTTGATTTGTTTAGGAAATAAAAAATTAGGAGTCATAAAATATTTATCAATAACAAATGTGAAGGTTATTTCATGCCTACCTAAAAATACTATATTAAACAGATTTTTGTCTGCCTTGCAATAAAATCACTCATATGTCTGTAGTGGTTTGACATAACTACCTAAAATCTTGCAGGTTTATACATCCTGGACAGCTTTCTTGATTTTTTGACAGGTGGCGCCACCTACATTCTACTTTACGCTGTAGACATCCAAGCTCATATCTTGGGATTCGTTTGACCGATTAGGCCAAAACTCTGCATATGTATAGATATCACATAGCTCTTTATTATACACAAAACTGGAGGGGCCACCTGCAACCATTTTGCACAGAGTCTGTCTGTTTGTCTGCCGTGGGCTAAAATCACTCATATCTCTGTGGTGGTTTGACTTATCTGCCTAAAGATTTTGTGTGTTTATTCATCTTGGACTGCTTTCTAGATTTTTTTGGCAGGTGGCGCCACTTACATTTATATGACAGCTTTCTGCATATGTGGTAGGTGGCGCAACCTACATGTACATTTCAGCTGCAGACATCCATGCTAATATGCAACACACCTCACTCTATTTCCCCTTGCCACTCAATCATGCCTCACTTCACCCGTTCCCCTCTGATTTCAGCGGATACACATAGTCGCTTGTCGACTACCCTGTTCTAGTTTAAAAAGATTATGGCTGCATTTTAAGCCAGGCTTTCCATCCCAAACCTTCAATCTTGCACATATAGCTGACCTGCCAGTAGGAAAGGAACATATATATGAATTTGGGGTCACAAGGTCAAGATCACAGGGGCCATCTGTCCACAAAATAGTTTCTAGATGATTACTCCAGGTTGGTTTGACGTAATGGTTTGAAACTTGACTTATATATGGCCAACCACTAAAGCAAGAATCCTTATGACTTTTTAGTCATAGGTTCAAAGGTCAAGGTCACAGGACCCATCCATTTACACTGGGTTTATGAATGATAACTCTGGTTTAGATTGACAAATTGACCTCTAACATAATTTATTAATGACCCACCACTTATTAAAGAAAATTTTGATTTTCGGGGTCCTAAGGTCAAAGGTAAAGGTCAAATAAGCCACACCTTTAAAAGATTTTGGATGCACTGTAAATCAAACTTTTCATCCCAGACTTCCCCTCTTTCACTCATGGCTTACCTGCCCAGGGTGGAAGTAATGATCTATAGATTCTGAGGTTTCCTAGTCAGAGCTCAGCATCACTTATATAAAAGATTGTTAAGATTATCTAAATGTTAAGATTATCTAAGTTCAAGGATAGTAAGTTCTCAGATTTTTTGGTCACAAGGTCATTGGTTAAGGTCACAGGACCTACATTTTGAAAAAGCTCATAAAATATCCTTACATTCAAATTAAGCTGAAAGTCGAGACCCATGGGTCCCCAGTTTATTTATATTTTATATGTCAGTCTGTAAATTTTTATTGTCGCAGAGATAACTTAACAGGGATTTGATGGATCTTCATGAAACTTCTAACCATATTTTCTAACCAGTAGATTATCTCGCCTGAATTTGATTGTAGGTGTTTTTATTATATTGAAGATCTTTATATTTGTGGATCATTGTGACAGAGGAAAACACAGAAAATAGGTGATTTTTTATTTCTAAATTGCCACTTATATGCCAGAGGGGTATTGTCCGTGTCAGCATTTACAAGGAATTGCCAGTGGCATTTACCGGCCAAGCCTGCCCTGTGTATGTCCCCTAGGTCTGCTTCATTGCTCACCAGTAGACTGCTCCACTCACCATGATGTTGTGGCTATTTATCATGTATGCACCCCAGGTCTGCTTTTATGAAATGTGCACCCCAGTAGACCAGTCCACTAGCAGAGGAATAAAATGGTGGGCATTAAAAGAGGGAGAGAGACATTCTTCCTTTATTTGCTAGAATGAAAAGCCATTGTGGTAAAATATTGAAATTCTGAAATTTATTACTTAACTTGTCTTAAACAATAATTGAATTGAGAATTGAATCAAAAGTAAAGAATTGAAAATTAAATTGATTCTAACTTCCCCTCAAAATTCACAGGCCTTTAATTCAGTTGCACCCCATTAAATAGGAGTAATTAATATAGAAAATTCACAAGTCATTCAATAAATGCTTAATCTCTATTTCAATTCAAGAACGAAAGTGGTACAACTAGTGTGAAGCCATGGGTCCCAAAAAAGACCAAGATAAGCTGGCGTGGCAGTGGGCAGAGACCACAGAACCTGAGTTTGTACTGTGGGATCATGTGGAGATGGCATACAGGGTTAACCTGAAACCATGCAAGCTTGGAACCTGCAGGTAAGACTTCCATATCAAGGTCTGTGTACCTGTACCTAGGTACACAATGTGAAGTACCCCTCAATATCCATCTGTGTAGACTCTTTGTTCATTTGTTCTTTACTACTTATATGCCAGTAAGGGCATAATCTGCCATGCTGATATTTATCAGCATTTACATCAGGTATTTCCTGGCCTAGTATAATTTGTAAAACACCTTCCCAGCTCTGTGTTGATATTTTAAGTTAAAAGTGAGCAGTATCCTCACTTGTTAAGTGGCCATATATGATGATTTTTAAAAGGTTTAATTTTTTCCATTTTTTTTGCAGGAGGAACTGCAAAGGAAATCCCAACTGTTTGAATGCTCTGGGAGAGCGGGAGTGGCAAGGAGAGTTTGATGACAAAGTGTTCCACGACATAGAAGACCCAGAGAGTGAAAGAAGACAAGAGGTAGAGAACCAGGATGTATTTTTGGTGACGTTAATGCATAATTGTGTGTTAAAAACCCTCCTTTGTATACAGCATCCTTGACAGTTGCAGCAGGATGGAAGGCCATTGCAGTGTAGTTTCTGGTATAACTGGTATAACCCCCCCCCCCCCCCAAAAAAAAAAAAATGTTGGAAAAGTTACCCTGGAAATTGCAAAATTCTTCAGGCAGAAATTAGATAATTTTGATCTCATGAAATACTGGGAACCCTTTGTTTGTTCCAAACCTTGCACAAACAAATACCACTTGGAAAGACTCAATAAATGAAAAGAAGGCGGATTCACGGTATGTAGTTGTGGTATGATGTCAGGTGTGGAATTCTTTTATATCTCTCAATGCATATAATGACGTAATCTTTTAAAGTGTTCGACAAGTATCTGTTAAGTGTGTATCAGTGGTGTAGGACTGGGTCCGGGCTGGTGTCCACTCTTTCACTAATTAGGCGGTCAAGTTTCAAGAAATCAGGCCAAGTCCATCTGGAGTCTGGCTGAAAAAAAGTAGTGCCTGACATTTTGATTAGAAAACTCACCATAAAGATTAACATGGGCAAACTAATGTCAAAATATTACAAAAACAAGTTTAAACCATGTACCAAACTCAGTCTCTGCATTGGACATTAAATGTTATTGTTCCCTGCTCTGTGGATGCAGGGGACATTGATTTGGGTTTGTCTGTCTGGTTTTTAGCTCAGTTGACTATAAGTCATCTGAGCTATAGTCGTGGTCCGTCGTCCGTAAGACTGGCACGTTTCGACACCGTTCGACCTACGAATCTGAAATTCGGCATATAGTTAGATGTCCCCAAAATCTCCTACCATGCCAAAAATTGGGTCAATATGACTTCGTTCCTTCGAGATATTAAGGAAAAACCTCAATTTTTTATTAGAAATCTATATTCACACTTCAGGACTGCCTAATATCAAAACCACTCATCTGATTTTCTTTATTTTTGCCATAAATATTCCTCTATATGGTTCCTATGTACATGCCAGAAATTAAGTCAGTATTATTTAATTTAAAAAAGTTATTGGCCCAAATATAATGGACTTTGTAAAAAAATGAGGAAAGATATTTTGTCACTTAAGACCAAAAGTGTTAAAGGTAGGAATTTTTTTTTTTCAGTAATACTACTTTAAATAATCAAAATTTAATTGTATACCAAAAATTAGATCAAAATCTGTTAAATTTTTATAAATATTGGCAAAAATATAAAATTGGTACCTTAAATTTTGCCCAAGTTTGACCATGGCACGTTTTTTTTCCTGTAACTGCTGTGGATTTAATTTTTAAAGCATGTTTTTGTTACCATTTCAACTGTTAAAACAAAAAATTTGAAACCAGTTGATCAAAAACTGTAGATTTTATTCAAGTTTTAAAGCACCATGTCATATATTGTTTACACCAAGCTAGTGTTATGCAGTTTACTAGAGCTCAGCTCCCCAGCTTCAGCTCTAAGTTCCTTAAATTTTGCATACAGTTAGATGTTAATTTTCATATCTTGCACTGGTAAGGATTTAAGCTTCTAAATTCTGAAGTTATAAAAGGAATTGGTCAAAAACTAGCTTTTATGAAAGTTTTTATGAGACTATATCACACCTTGGCTGTACTGAAGCCCCTCTTTTATGTCCCCACATTGACCTTTCAGGCCAATTATGCATGCTTGAAGCGAGGCACTCTGCAACCAGCCAGCTATTGGGTGGCTTCAACTGGATCTAACTGTCCAACCCCCTCCACTAGTATTTGTTTAGGCCATAAACATAACAATAAACTTTTTTTTTAATATTTGGTTTATGATAAGAACTTAAAAAAATAAATGGAAAAGGAATTTATAGTTAATGAGTTACAGGGGATTACCTTGCAATTACTGATCATTTATGGATCTTCCATGGATGGCCAAAATTGTATTTCAAATAACACTATGCAGTCACCATTGGGTATTTTTCATTTCAACCATAAAAATGAAAAATAATTAAATAAAATAAATTGTTGTTTACTATTAGGAATTATATGAAGCAAGATAATGATAGACAAGGATGCAGTTGATTATATTAAATTAATCTAAATTTCCAGGTCTTTTCCAGGTCTTTAACTTGTTGGTTTACATTTATTTCAAAATTAAAATAATAAATAAATATGTCAAAAATTTAAAATATTACTCAGACAAGTGTTCATTAAAGATTTTAATTTGTTTGACTTATAACTCATAGTTGTATCAGTTGTTACATGAGACTGGCTAAATAATCAAAATTTATATTGCTGGTCCTTTATTTCAGTTCATAAAATTAAACATTCCCAACTCCAGTTTGCTCCTGGTATGATATATTTCATGTTTTGATCCTTGGATTAATTTTAACACATGTATTAGTTTTATAGCTGAGAATACTTTTCTTTTTTTCCTGATACCATTTAAAAAAATTTAAATATTCAAATTTTTCCTGTAAGTGCTGTGGATATAATTTTCACAGCATGTACACATTAACATTTCATCTGTTAAAATCTGGAATTTGAAACCAATTGATCAAAAACTGTAGATTTTATTCAAGTTTCCAGGTACCATGTCTTCATTGTTTGCATCAGATCAGTATAAATGCAGTGTACTGGGCAGTTACATAACACCTTCAGGTCTGACCTACTGCCACTGTGAGTGTCTGGGTCAGGCTGGGTCAGGCAGTAATTACCAGAGAGCCTCTCTTTCTCTCTCTCTCTGGCAGTCTGGGTCTCTCTTTCTCTCCTCTGCTTTTTCTCTTTCTTTCTCCATCTTTCTTTCTCTCTTTCTCTCTCTCTCTCTCTCTCTCTCTTTCTCTCCCTAACTGCCTCCCTTGCTCCCTCCATCCCATTCTGTTGACAGGTACTATAAACTAGATACATTAGCTATAAATGTTAATGCAATTTAGAAATGTGAATCAACTGAAATATTCACAATCACATGTATGTTATACTGTAAATTTATTGTAACATTCGGAAACTTGGATTAAAATTATGTAATGAAAAAAAGGAATAAATGCAAATATTGTTAATGGGGTAGAATGGGGAAAAAAATTATTTGCTTTGTTTCTCCATCTTTCTTTCTGTTTTAAATATTTAATGTTTATGAATAAACTTTTTTTTTATAAGCACTGTTGAATTAAATTTCATATCCTGTATGTAAATGTAAGGGTGTTGTAACTCTCACCATCCCCTTCTTCACCCCACTGAGGCTTTGCTCCTTGGCACTGTGAACAATAGTTCTATGGCTATAGCATTAAATTTAATAATTAAAGAAAATATCTACAGAGAGACAGAGGCATTGTAACTCTGATCATAACACAACACCCCTCCTCCCCCCCCCCCCCCCATCAAGTCATTGCACCTGTAGAATGAGGACGTTATGGCAACTGTATACATATCATAAAATTGATAAAAAAGGTTTACCAAATAAATTGGATCTCATCAGACAAATGTGTAAACTGTTGAACTGTCAACAGCTTATCAAAAAGGTAACCAATGGAAAGGCATGGTCAGGTCTCAAATATTATTTGCAACATTTTCTTCAATCATATAAACCAACCATGGCCCAGATTACCTCTTCCTCTCAAACATTATCTACATTTCATCATATTTTTAAGATTTTAACCTTCCAGGTGGTTCAGTACTGTTGACCATTTGTCCATAGGTACCTATGTACATGCCAGAAATTATGTCAATATTGTGTAATATGTAGACGTGAGGGGCATCAAAATAATGCACCTTGTCAAGACCGATCTTGTCAAGATATTATGTCATACATTCACAAATTCATAAATCCCCTCATCAGTATAGTAAATCATAACCTTTTATCTGTCAAATTGAACTCTTGCAGTTTTCCATATACTATAGATCCTTCAACAAATAGCCTAATCATCATTATACCACTGCTTAGCATACTGTCATTGCATTCATATTTGCTCAAATAAATTGCTTTTTTCGACCCCTCCCAAATAAATAAAAAATAAACCACTATATTTTACTTGATATTAATCCATCAGTCAGGTTATTTCATATATCATTTACTCACATATTACATTATATTCCTTTATAAAACCCAACATGACCATGATATTCTAAGCTTTACCTACTCAATATAGTATCACAATGGTGATACATTTATAGTCCAATCAGGATCAGCTGAGCGCCGTGACCCATGGGTCCCTTGTTCTTTTCCATGCAATAACTTTCCTAAATTTTATCCAATTTCATTCAAATGTGGATCAGTGATTGCTGCCATGCATTTCTCAGTTGGGATTGGTTTTGGAGTGTCTATCTGAAACTGAAAAATTTTCTCTCCAGCTCAAAAACAAAATCTCAAATTTTGGTCAAATTTCTCATTGTTTTTAAGTTTTTATGTTCACCTGCAGATGTCTCCACATATCGTAGTGGATTTTGGTCCTATTTCTCAATGTGTTTTAGTTTTTATGTTTGCCTGCAGATGTCTCCACATGTCATAGTGCATCTGTTTTCATGTGCCCTCAAGATTTTCTGCACATCATAATTTTGGTTGCTTATCAAGCGTAAAAGACAACAAGAGCCAAGAGCGGAGGACATTAATTCCACAAATTTGCTTGTTCAGTTTCAAAGTACAATCCTTGGTGTAAACATGCTTATATATACAAATGATGATCTCAAATTTGAATTTTGATATGCTTATAATTAAGACATTTTGGACATGAACTTCAAAGACTTGGACTTGAGTGGCTCGAACTCGGACTTGCACTCAGACCTAGATAGAGTGAATATTGTGTACATGTAGCAATTATATGCAGCATTGCCACAGAAGTCCCAAATATTAAAACTTTTTAATATTATGATGATCTCTTTGGAATTAGTGATGTGCAGTTTCTGCTTTTAGTTCTAGTGAACTTATGCGCCTATGCTGCTTTCACTGTCTAAATTTTACTTTTTCATTTAATTACATAAATAATGTAATGGCTGCCACAAAATATCTTGGGGAATTTCTGCAACTATTGACTGTGACTGGTAAGGAAATATAAGCCATGGATGGTGCCATCTATGTTGAACTACTGCTGATATGATATTTTCACTTTCACTGTTAAAATTTCTTTATCATCAGTTATCATGCACAGAATGGCACTGAGTGAACATTAGACCCCTGGGTATCTTGTTAAAAAAATACAGGTAATTATGCCTAAATGAAGCCAGAATAATAACTAATATGGAAAGTGTGAAAATCCTTTGTTGGCCCCATAAAGTGGCAGTAAGTCACAACTTTCACCCAGGGGTATGAGTTAGATGAAGATGGAATCTGCTGCCTAGACATTTTGTTACATACATATCCAAAAAATTTGATTTTCAGTCTTTCAATAAAGCAGCAAGTTTAATTAAACCAGATTTCAATGAACGGGAATCAGCTGTGTGTATATATATATATATATATATATGTATATATATATATATATATATATATATATATATATATATTAATTTGATACTTTATCTTGGATTTGTGGTTATAGGGTGCACGTGTGGGCCTGAAGAATTTGGGAGCAACCTGTTATGTAAACACTTTCTTACAGGTAAGGATTAATAGAAATAATTAACCCTGCACAGCAAAGTTGGGTTATTGGTTTCAGTTAGTAATTCTGTGTGTGGTTATATGTCCATACTATATTTCTGAAATACAGTTTGATGAATGTAAGTTGTATGTTACACCTTGCCAGTTTTAAAAATTTCAAGAAGTAAGTCCTCATTTAGTTCACTTGTTAGTTTTCAGACATATAAGTGACATTCCTACCAGCAAACTGTGTTCATATGTGTAAAATTTGATCATTCAGCCACTTATGTTTCATGATATCTAGAGTAATGGTGTCAGACAACATGTACCTCTTGGTGAAAGGCAGCTGCTGTGCACCTGTTCAGTTCAAGTTATATTATAGTTTTTTTTTGACCACCTCATGTCCACCTGTTTTTTGCAATGAAAAGATTAATTACTTACATTAAAAGGAGAAAATGATCGTGTAGGATAGAAGATTGGTTTTATTTTCAACAACAAAAATAAGCAACATCCTTAAATATTTAAGAGACAATTATTTTTTAAATATCTCAAATCAGTCTATATTTCATAACATATCAGCCCCACATATGGTGGTCAAGGTCAATGGTCACAAACAAACAACAGCCTCAGTTGATAGCTGCGTATGAGATGATTTCATGTAAACACTCTAAAAAAAATAAGACCAGTAAAGACAAAGATGTCCTCTCATGCAGTGACACATCTGATCTGTCAGATCATTGGAAAGAACCCAGAAAATTGTGAATCTTAAACTGGAGATTTACTTATTTTTAATATGATTGCTATATAAGCACATCACTTCAGTATGTGCAGCTTTCTAGGAAATTATTGGAAAATGTAAAGCTCAAATAAAATTATCACTCAGAGCTTATGGACACAGGTTGGTGGAATAGAGTGTATAATAAAATATGTAAACTGTTTAATGCATATTTCTTGACAGGTTTGGTTCCATAACACAGACTTGCGTGCTGCCATCTATCAGTGGCATGATTCAGAAGCAGGTAAAGCCGTTCCGGCAGAATCAAGTAAGTATGTTTAAGTACAGGGAATTTTTTGCGATGTAGGTATAATTTTTGAAAATCACAAGAAATCTCAACTGCCTTAACCTTAAGATAGCTAACAAAATTATGTGAATAGTTGAAATTAATTCAACCTCTTGCTAAACAGTGTGTACTTTATATATTCTGATATTTCTTAAAAGTTTAGTCAAGTTGTCAAGCACTTCACTAGATTGAACTCATAAGTGAAAATCTGTAGTTTTAGTCGTAAAAGGTCAGTGCATTTCCTACTGAGAAAAACCTGTTCGTATCTAATCTCAGATGACACTGTGTTATGATTTATTGGTCAGTCCAATAGACTTTAACAATGAAGTCTTACTGTATACAGATTTGTATAATTATATGTGTGCATGTATATATATGCAGGATCAGGTGTTTCATTTTGTATATATATATATATTTATATATATATATATATATATATATATATATACACACATATATATACACATATATATATATTTATATATAAATATTGGAATCTAATGAGTTCCATCATTATAGTGTATACCCAAGCTTATACCAGGTGACATTGAAGTTGCTTCTGCCCTAATCATCAACTGAACTTAATAGTCATGAGTTAAATGTTACACAGTATGCACCTTGAGGAACTTGTTATCAGTAAAAGAAGTACTTTTATCAGGTTTTCAGGAAGGTCAAGGTCATTTGACCAACGAGGAAGAGAAGCTGTTGCTCCCATCCTCTGTGTGTGGACAGCTACAGTACATGTTCGCTCTGCTACAGCACAGCAAACGAAGGTGAATGACGTAAAGCCAAACACAAAAAAATTGTTAAGCAAAATAGTCACTTTTATTTAGTTAATAGATCACCTTTTCTATCGGTGAATATGCACAATCAGCAACCAATGTATCTAATTATGGCTGTTGCCTCCATCCCTTTGTGTGCACTTAAATTTTGTAATATTCATATCCACCATTTCATGATTTTTTACACATTTTTGTTATTCTCCCAGCAAGTTGACAAGATTTGCTTTTTTAGCTCAGCTGACTGAAAGTCATCTGAGCTACAGCGAACATTCTTTGTCTGTCGTCCGACTGTCCTCTAGCATGGCACAAATCATAACCACTGTACCTAGAAAATTCATACTGAAAACCAATAAGAGGTCCGTGAAAAATCTCCTTGGAAACCTTAAATCAGGTCTCTGTGACCTATATTCTCTGAGGTATGGGACTCGAAAGTAACCAGTTTTCCCATGCATATTGATCATGGAGTGTTTTATTTCCTGAAGACTGGTGACACCACCTGTATTTTTTCTAATTTTTGCAATTTTTTTCTCTATTTTTCAGACCTTCAGATGAAGCAGTTCATCCCTTAACAGGGCACAAATTGTAACCGTTAGACCTAGAAACTTCTAACTGTACATCCAGGCAGGTCTTAGGCCAGTCTTCTTGGAAACCTGAAATTAGGTCATGGTGACCTATATTTTGTGAACTACATACTGAAAACCTGATTTTGAGCATCCAGTCAATCAGATTGGGCACAATTTTTATCCACTAAGCCTAGAATCTACTTACATTATACCCTTGGAAGTCCATGAAAAATCTCATCGGAAACCTGAAATTAGGTCACTGTGACCTATATTCTCAGAGCTATGGGGATTGAAAGTACCCCCCAAAATAATAAAAGAATTGATACAAATGCTACAGTATTGGAATAACTAATGTATTGATTGCAAAGAATTTTTCCATGTATATGGATCATGGAGTGTTTGATCAATTCCTGAAGACTGGTGGTGCCACCTGTATTTTTTTCCAATTTTTGCACATTTTTTTTTCCCTTTTTCAGACCTTCAGATGAAGCAGTTTTTCTGTTAACAGGGCATAAATCGTAACCATTTGACCTAGAAACTTCTCATTGTACATCCAGGGAAGTCCTAGGCCAGTCTCCTCGGAAACCTGAAATTAGGTCATGGTGACCTATATTTTGCAAATGCTGAAAACATTATTTTGAGCATGCAGTCAGTCAGATGTTGCACAAAATGTATCCGCTAGGCCTAATAGAATATCCTAACATGACATTCAGGCAGGTCTTCAGTAAATCTGTATTGAAACCTGAAATTTGGTCATGGTGACCTATGTTCTGTGAACTTTGGGCCATAGACATAGACATTATTTTGAGCATGCAGTCAGTCAGATGTTGCACAAAATGTATCCGCTAGGCCTAATAGAATATCCTAACATGACATTCAGGCAGGTCTTCAGTAAATCTGTATTGAAACCTGAAATTTGGTCATGGTGACCTATGTTCTGTGAACTTTGGGCCATAGACATGATTTTTAGCACCCTGTTAATCAGATGGGCACAGATTGTATCTGCTGGCCTTAGAGTGTTCTAATGTAATACACAGGGAAGTCTTGGACAATATCCATGGAAACCTGAAATTAGGTCATGGTAACCTATATTTTGAGTGCTACCAGCCAAAAACTTCTCGGGCAATCTCCATGGAAACCTGAAATATGGTCATGGTGACCTGCATTACTGGCCAGAAACATTTTAAGCACCTAGACAGTCGGGCACGGAACCACACTTCACTGTTGAATCCCCTTTACTGTTTACCCTAGAATCTTCTGTCTTGACATCCAGGGATGTCCTTCAAAATGTTCATAGTAATTTTTAGGTCAGCTGACTCCATACAAAAAAAGAAAGATTTCATGGGATGGTTGGACATACTATCATGAAACTTTTTTCTTCTTGTTGATTATGAAGAACTTAATTGCTTCTGTCAAACGGGGATACAACCTACAAAATTTGGCATTCAGTTGATAAAAATTCATTTTATGAATCTCTTAATAGTCAGCTGAGCATCATGACCCATGTGTCACTTGCTTCACAACCGTTAATAAACAAATTATCACTTGCTCAGTTCGTTGGTCTGAGAGTCTTTAGAATTTTTTTTTAGTTTGGCCCAACTTTTTAAAAGCTTTTAAAGTATTGATATCTCTGGTTGAATCAGTGAGCTGCACCATTTCTGATTTTTTTTGCTATTTTCATTTGGTTGTCAACATGAATACTACATTTGCTTATTTCACGTGTACAGGGCGTTTGGCACCGTAGATTTCTTAGGAGAGCATGGCACATCCAAAGGCTAGAGTTCAGCTTCATAAAAACCCTATGTTCAAGTTTTCAGTATCATTTTCTTTTTGTGAAATTTTACTGAATAATATAAAGTTTTCAGTAAATATGTTGGTGAAGGCTTCCTTAAAATTTGTCAGACTGAAATCATATTTGGTAAATTTAATAAGATGGAATGAATGAAAATCTGAGTAAAAAATTATTCATTCGATCATTTATTGAAAAGCCTTATTGCATGACAGTTTCTAATTAAGTTCATGGTATTTTGACAGGTATGTGGACCCTACACCGTTCATCACCTGTCTCGGGCTGGATGCTGAGCTTCAACAGGTAAAAACCTAACTATGAACTCTTATGTGACCTTAATCACATATTCATCCAATGAATATTCATCAACAGAGCAGTTGTGAGCAACCAATCAAGTTACTGTTGGCAGTGTAGACAGTCAATCACCTGACAAGCACAAAATTTTTATAATGAGCGACAATCCCAAACAGAATACATCTACTATGTATCAGCACCCCAGTTTGTATTTTTTCCTGGGATATTTTTTATACTAATGAGACAGTATAAAAAGTTCTAGGCCAAAGGTTTGCAGAAGCTATTCCGCCAACTGCTGAGTAAATATTAATGTCATACCTTGCACTGAATTTGTATGAGACAAAATATCCAAAATATGGCAATACAATTCACAATGATTGCGATATATTCATAATTGGAGAACAGAGACGTAGCAATTCCAGCTGATGATGTCAGTCAGTGTGATATCCTAAGCTATCAACCTTTGTGACGTGAATAGTCTTATAAACAGCTCTTGCAACCATAGGTATGGAAAGCCATCTGTCTGTAGCCTTTTTTGGGGGGCTTATTAGCATTTTTAGGTGAAAGGAGCAGAGCATAACGGCTTTGGTAGTTGGTTATTTCCTGTAGGGAAATTAAGTGACTGCAAAGTTCCAAGAATATAGACTATTGAACTAGATCTTCCTGCTTCTGTAATACATAACATAATAAATAACATAACATAATACCATTGCTCACTGGTTCATGTTATGCATGGGCAATTTAACTATTACTGGTCAGATTTTATGAAAGAATCGGCAAAGCTACATTGTCATAGCTCTAAGTAGAGCTAAGATTCCATGTGCACTGCATGAGGTATGCGGGATATGAAATGCATGTTGAGAGATTTCATATCTACTGGACCTAGTGGTACTGCAGCATGCTATGTATTCTTTATGTCACATATAGTCCAGTAAACCATTTGGTGCTGGCAAAATGGCCACATGTAGCAATTAGTTTTGCTGGATATATGCATTCTGCATACCTGATCTGTGTATATGGTATCTAACCTTATTTATTAGATCAGTGTTGAATTTTATCTGCGTTCAGTATTCCACCTGCAAGACCTGCATACTGTGCATATTGAATCTTAAATTTACTTAGATTTATTTGATAGATTATTCATTTTCTATTACATTACCATCCATACACAACTACTAAATGTTTGTATGTTAGTATTGTTACAGTAATTTCCTGTTATCGGTCATCGCAGATATCTTTTGCTTTATCAGGTGCTTCAGTTAGAAGTACTTTTATTATTAATACTTGCCTTCATTTACATAATTTAGTTTGGTATATATAGGATGCCCAAGAGTTCTCCAAGCTGTTTATGTCAGTGCTGGAACGATCGCTGGTCCAGCAGCTGAATCCAGTAATCCGAAACCTGGTGCAGGATTTGTTCCAGGGACAGTACACCTACATAACAAGGTAAGCATGGCATGTTAACAGGGGCTCCAACTCAAGTCCATCAGCCACTATATTTCAACAGTTCTATTAGAGATGTGCAGTTTCCATGGTTTCTTCATGTATTTGCTTATAAATGGTTTAGCATCCTTGCCAAAGATGGTATTTATATGGCTAGTATGCATGTGTGTGTCTCGCCATGAATAAATGACTTCATGGGCTGTTAAGCCTGTACACGAGAAATGTCAAGTCACACTGAGGAATACACTGTAGTGGGCATCCATCCTTTTGCCTCAACACTGTGGTAAACATACTAGATAACAGTTCTCATACACAGCCACTATCAACTTAATTGTTGTGACAGTTTTGTTTGGTAATTTCAATGGTCTGATTATTTAATACTGCTGGCCACTAGGTGGCGCAGTAGCTGCAAGTAGCAAGTCATAGAAATGCTGCAGGTCAGGCTGTCCCTCTCATAGTTGAGCATTTGCATACCTTCCTATCTGATAAGGATGGCCTGGTGTATCCATCATGGTTGGCATTCCCCTCCCTTGCAACTACTTTGATGTCTATGGTGTGGTTCTCCTGGCTCGTGTGGTTGGCGATCGGGAGACATTGATTTGTGTTTGTCTGTCTGTCCGTCTGTCTGTGTGTCTGTCTGTCAGGTTAATAACTTTCCTAAATATCTGATTTCATTCAAATTTGGTTCAGTGATTGCTCTCTTGCATACTTTGGATGGGATTGCTTTTGGAGTGTCTGTCTGAAAATTTATTCTCTCCAGCTCCAAAACAAATATTTTTAATTTTTTCCTATTTCACAGCCAAAGTATGACTTTTGGAGACATCTTCAGGGCACCATGAAATATAAACACAGTCACTGTGACATGTGTAGACATCTTCAGGCAAACATAAAAACTGAAAAATATTGATCAGATAAGCGTGAAAGACAACAAGAGGCAGAAGCATTCACATAAATTCTACAGATTTGCTTGTTTTGACATGATTTTACATTGCAGATCAACAGAAACAAAATATTTAAATTTCTATGTTCTTGTTTCACAAGGTTAACAACTTAAATTTTTCTTTTGTATGCACACATCTGTGTTTCTTCCAAGTAAATGACCAATAAACTGAGATGTTTTGTATGTACATATCAGGTGCAGCATCTGTGGAGGTGGCTCTCACAGAGATTCAACTTTCTATGAACTTGACCTGAATATTAAAGGTAATAAAGACCTTCAGGAGTGCATAGACGAGTTTCTGGAGGTAAGCTACTTGTTTTTTGTAAGCACCTGTTTCTGTTTTGATTTTATTATCATATTGCACTTGTAACTGTGGAAATATATGTCTGCAGAAAATGTTGATGTTGACCCGATTTGCAGATAAAAAAAATCACTCTAAAAAAAACAAAAAAAAAACCCAAAAAACCTGACTTTAAGTCATCTGAGCTATAGTTATGGTCCATTGTCTGTCATCCATCTGTCTGTCTGTCTGTCCGTCCTTTAGACTGACACTTTTTTTAAGCTCAGCTGACTGTAAGTCATCTGAGCTATAGCGATCACTCTTTGTCCGTCGTCCGTCCGTCTGTCCGTCCGTCTGTCCGTCTGTCCGTTAACCTGGCACAAATCGTAACCGCTGGACCTAGAATCTTGTAACTTGACATTCTGAGAGGTCCATGAAAAATCTCCTTGGAAACCAGAAATCAGGTCTCTGTTACCCATATCCTTCAAGCTATGGGGCCCCAAAGTACCCCCCAGAATAGTAAAAAATTTCTTACAAAATCTTCAATATCTCATTAACTACAACACTGATGGTCATGATTTTTGGCATACATATTGATCATGAGATGTTCCATTAGTTCCTGCAGACTGGTGGCGCCACCTGTATTTTTCGATTTTTTACGAATTTTTCTCTATTTTTGAGACCTTTAAAAATGTGGACATCTGTTAACAGGGCACAAATCGTAAAGACTGGACCTAGAATCTTCATTCCTGACATTCTAAGAAACCTATGAAAGTCTCCGTGGAAACTAGAAATTAGGTCTCTATTACCCATATCCTCCAAGCTATGGGGCCCAAAAGTACTCCCCAGAATAGTTAAAAAATTTCATACAAAAACTTCAATATCTCATTAACTACATCACTGATGGTCATGATTTTTGGCATTCATATTAATCATGCGATGTTTCATCAGTTTCTGCAGACTGGTGGCGCAGCCTATATTTTTCGATTTTTTACGAATTTTTTTCTCTATTTTTGAGACCTTTAAAAATGTGGACATCTGTAAACAGGGCACAAATCGTTAAGACTGGATCTAGAAGCTTTATTCTTGAAATTCTGAGAGACCTATGAAAAGTCTCCATGGAAACCAAAAATTAGGTCTCTGTTACCCATATCCTTCGAGCTATGAGGCCCCAAAGTACCCCCCAGAATAGTGAAAAATTTCATACAAAAACTTCAATATCTCATTAACTTCATCACTGATGGTCATGATTTTTGGCATACATATTAATCATGAGATGTTTCATCAGTTTCTGCAGACTGCGGACGCCATCTGTATTTTTTCGATTTTTTACGATTTTTTTCTCTATTTTTGAGACCTTAAAAGATGCCGTCATCTGTTAACAGGGCACAAATCATAACAACTGGACCTAGAATCTTCATTTTTGACATTGGGGGAGGCCCATGAAAAGTCTCCTTGGAAACCTGGAATTAGGTCTCTGTTACCCAGATTCTTCAGGCTATGGGGCTCTGAAGTACCCCCGCTGAATAATGAAAATTTGATACAAAAACTGAAATATCTGAACAACTAATGCATTGATTACCATGGTTCTTTGCATGGATATTGATCATGGAGTGTTTCATAGGTTTCTGCAGACTGGTGGCGCCACCTGTATTTTTTTATTCTTTACAAATTTTTTTCACTATTTTTGAGATCTTTAAAGATATGAACATCTGTTAACAGGGCACAAATCATAACAACTGGACCTAGAATCTTCATTTTTGACATTGGGGGAGGCCCATGAAAAGTCTCCTTGGAAACCTGGAATTAGGTCTCTGTTACCCAGATTCTTCAGGCTATGGGGCTCTGAAGTACCCCCGCTGAATAATGAAAATTTGATACAAAAACTGAAATATCTGAACAACTAATGCATTGATTACCATGGTTCTTTGCATGGATATTGATCATGGAGTGTTTCATAGGTTTCTGCAGACTGGTGGCGCCACCTGTATTTTTTTATTCTTTACAAATTTTTTTCACTATTTTTGAGATCTTTAAAGATATGAACATCTGTTAACAGGGCACAAATCATAACAACTGGACCTAGAATCTTCATTCTTGACACACTGGGAGACCCATGAAAAGTCTCCATGGAAAACTGAAATTAGGTCTCTGTTACCCATATCCTTCATGCTGTAGGGCCCCAAAGTACCCCCCAGAATAGTAAAAAATTTCATACAAAGAGATCATGAGATGTTTCATCAGTTTCTGCAGACTCCCTAGAAACCTGGAATTAGGTCTGTGTTACCTATATTCTTCAAGCTATGGGGCTTGTTACACATTTTTACAATTTTTTTTCTCTATTTTTAAGACCTTTAAAGATGTGGTTATGTGTCAACAGGGTACAAATTGTAACAACTGGACCTAGAATCTTCATTCTTGTCATGCAAGGAGGCCCATGAAAAGTGTCTGTGGAAACCTTAAATTAGTTCTCTGTTTCCCATATCCTTCAAGCTATAGGACTCCGAAGTATCCCTCAGAATAATGGAAAATTTGATTCAAAAGCTGAAGTATCTGAACAATTAATGCAGAAATCACTATGATTCTTTGCATGGATGTTGACCATTAAGTGTTTTTATTAGTTTCTGCAGACTGGTGGAACCACCTGTATTTTTTTTAAAGTTTACGCATTTTTTCCCATATTTTGAGATATATAAATTCAGAAACAATCTTGGCTTATTCTTTAATCTGTTTGATGCTTCAGTTGAATGGGTATATACTACCATTCAGATGATAAAATTTCCTTTTGCAAATCTCTTCCCAGTCAGCTGAGCGTCATGACCCATGGGTCACTTGTTTAAACCACTAAACCTACAAAACCAAAAATGTCCCAAAGATCTCCTATCAAGCTGCAAACTGGTTCACAATGACTTTGTTTCTTCAAGAAATTAGGGGAAAAAACTCAATTTTTCATGAAACAAAACCTATTATCACACTTCTTGACTGCCTAATATCAAAACCACTTGTCTGTATTCATCATATTTACAATAAATATTCTCCTATATGTTTCCAATGTACAAGCCAGAAATTAAGTCAGTATTATGTAATTTATAAAAGTTATGGGCCCAAATATAATGCACTTTGTAAAAAATCAGGAAAGATATATACTCACTTAACATAATAAATGTTAAAGCTAGAGACTTTTTCTCCAAGTTTATAACTTTATTTAATCAAAATTTTATTGTGTGTCAGAAATAAGATTAGAATCTTGTAAATTTTTTAAGCATGTATATAAAATCAGTATCTTAAATTCGCCCAACTTTGATTATGGCATAACTTAATGATTAAATCGATTATATTCTGAAATTTGAAATAAAAGCTAAATAATTAGGTAAGTTATGCATTCATTTGCATTGTCAACCTCCAAGCAGCCCACTCATGGTCATTGGAGGTGATTAAGTACAGCTCTGCCTGCTTACCTGATTTGTTATGCATCACTTTGAGAGCACCCCTGCTTTAAGAGGTCTACAGTTATTCTATGTCACCACCAATCCCCATTCACGAAAATTGCGAAATTAAAACCCTCATGGATACAAAACCAAAAGAGCAAGCAAAGTATAAGTAATATATGAATTTTCAGCTTGCAACTTAAGAGAGAATGTCTTTGAGTTATTTATCTTTCACTCCCATCTTGTTAAATGTAAACATATATTTCTGTGTTTGTAGGAAGAGAAATTAGAAGGTGATAACAAATATCACTGCCCTGAGTGTAACAGCAAACAAGATGCTGTGAGAAAAATACGCCTCAGTCGCCTGCCAAAAGTCCTCAACTTCCAACTCCTAAGATTTGTGTTTGAAAGGTAATTATGAATGTCCCTTGAGCATTCACACAGTCAAGTTGTTAGAATGTCTATTTTAATATTCATCTAGTGACTTTGCAGGTGTAGATTTGAGATAAAAACTGGTTAGGCAGACTTTAAATTAGGATCATGTAATCATTTGACTTTATTCTTCAATCCCAAACTGAATTGATTTTAACTCTCCACATAAAAACACTCCTACCTTTTAACCCTGCTAGTAAAGAGACAAGCCATCTTTGGCAAAATCTTGGTGTATGAGTAAATATTCTGTATATGATACCATGGCAAGGACCAATGCAGTGTTAGCTGCAGTAGAAAACAATTTTTTTTTGGCAAGAAGTCAGGAATTGCAGAATGCATAATGTTTTAAGCAGAGATGTGTGTACTTATTTCTATTTTATCTGGTTATAATAAGCTTGATCTTTCACAACAGGAAAACAGGTCACAAGAAGAAGTTAAATACCTATGTACAATTTCCAGAGGTATTAGACATGGGACAAACTCTAGGCCGGCCAGGTGAGTGCTCAACATACCATCTCATCTGTGAATGTTCCAGTACATGTTTTTGGTAACCTTTCATTAAGTATTTCTCTGTGATCCAAGTACAATACACAAGTCTGTTTTTATTACAACTGGTATTTCCAAAATTTTAAAGCAGACATGTGCTTGCTATCTCAGGCTTTTTTGCAATTTACATAAATGCTTCATGACCAAACAGTAGACTTTTATACATTATGCTAGTTGTATCCCCAGACAAAGTCAGGGGATACTTTGGTTTCATGATGGTCCCCCCGCTGCCGCAGATAAATCTTGTTTGCACAATAACTCAAAAAATATTTCATGGATCTTTACCAAAAGATGGTGTCATGCATCTTTAGCAGAAAGGCAGTTTTTTTTTCTGGTAAAAGGCAAAACCTGTATCAATGACGTTCTGTTGGAATGGTGAAATTTCAAAGTTTTATGATCCCTGTTGTGGCGATGGTCTAATTTTGTTGTGAAGTGTTTGGAATGATACAATTTGCTTTAATTCTGAATTCAGGTGTGTCTTTGACGTCTGTTTGCCTAAGTTCTAAATTCAGGTGTCTTTTGGATGTCAATTTGCTTTTATTCTGAATCACGTGTGTCTTTGACGTCAGTTTGCTTTAATTCTGAATTCAGGTGTCTCTTTGATGTCAGTTTGCTTTCATTCTGAATTCAGGTGTCTTTAGCTTCAATTTGCTTTAATGCTGAATACAGGTGTCTTTGACGTCAATTTGCTTTAATTCTGAATTCAGGTGTGTTTTTGATGTCAATTGCTTTAATTCTTAATTCAGGTGTTTTTTTATGTCAATTTGCTTTAATTTTGAGTTCAGGTATGTCTTTGACGTCTTTGTCTCCTTTTTTAGAAGGAGAGGTGGTGTACAACTTAGCAGCAGTATTAATACACCGTGGCCCCAGTGCGTACAGTGGTCATTATGTGGCTCATATCAAGGATGCGACCTCCGGCAGCTGGTACAAGTTCAATGATGAGGACACAAAAAAGATGGAGGGACGAAATCTACAGCTGGGAAATGAAGAAGAGGTCACAGGTAAGATGAAGAATATGAGATAACTTTTGTATGTGAAGTAAGAAATTGTGTGTACAATATTTGAAACAATAAAGTTTATAAGAACTACTCCCTGGAATTGTGGAAAATAAAAAACATATTCCAAGGTCACATATAAGGTTAGCTCAGTGAAGCTTGAATTATTGATGTGAGGCCATATATTATTTTACTAATCCACTTTTAAGAAAATTCAAATAAAAATATTTTGAATGTATTCAAGTAGCAACACATTTGTCTTATTTAGTACTGTGAGTTCTCAGTTAAGTTGCGTATCTGTTTCAAACAGGAAAAACAAAAACAAGTTCAAGGATTTTCAAATTTTTCCAAATGATACATCTGCACTGACAATTTTATTAAACTTCTCTATGAGTATGTACTATTGTTGAAGGGGGAGCAAAGAAACCTCGAACATCTAAAGGAGCCCATGCCTCTAGAAACGCCTATATGTTGGTGTACCACAGACGACAGTCACAATCAGGTATCAGTACTCTAACAGTCGCACTTATCAGAGGACTTGCCAGAGATAGATATATCAGATTCTGCTAGAGGGCATCGCTGTTTGTGTGTGGACAAATTTTGCCCCATTTCTTGTGACCCCCCCCCCCCCCCCCCCCCCCCCCCCCCGGCTTCCCCTTCGTGAATTGACGTATTTTGAATCAACAGTCATATGCATGTTGGTGTTGGGATTCCCCTGTCATGTGATCAGATCGTCCAATGGGATCTCAAATATTAATTTTGTGCGGTTCTATAATGCACTGGCAGAGAACTAGAGGTGTCCTCCTTGCTGACTGTTACCATTGTGTGAATTATTCTATTCATTTGCACTCCTAATAGTTATAAACTCTGTAAAATTGTCTTTGGTAATAAGTTCTTCAACATGATTGCATAACCAGAAGTCAGGATATTCCTTCAGAATATTTTTTCCAAAAGCAAAATGTAAAAAGAAAAAGTACTTCATAGTATTTTTCAAGAAGCCCATTCTTCCTGAAAGTGTAAGGTCTAAAGATTGTTTTGGCCTTTTCAGTAATGTGATTGTGCTTGTAAAAGGCAACATTCACATTTCAATTTGGAATAATTCTCAAATATTTCAGAAACCAAAATATTTCTTTTCAATGTATGTTCCTGATATATAGGCTATAAAACATCATTTTGTCACTCCCCAGTAATTCTTTTTTTTTTTTTTGTTTTATTTAAGGTTACATTTTGTGTCACTTAATGTTCAGATAGAAATAATAAGCATCTAGAGTTTTTTTGCCTATAATCCATAAAAGAGAATTAATGTGGATTGGTATAGTTTCTTTGTTGGTTTTACAGATGATCAGAGACAGATCAACATATCAGACCTCGAGCCTAGTGATACTGTGATGAGGCTTGTTCACCATGACAACCTCAAGTTTGAGGAATGGGTGAAAGATATGACTCAAATGAGGGTAACTGCCTTGATTCACTCCTTACAAATGTGGTGTTATACTAATTATACAGAATATTATCCAATCACATCCTCAATTTAACTTTCTCTAAATACCTGTGTAGTTAAGTAGTGCCAAAATGCTCCACTAGATACTGCCATTTCTGTTTTGTATATTACTATAGTGTACAAACATACCAATTGTTATTCTACACTTATTCCTTAATCTTTATTAATTAAATGTGTTAAATTAGTGGAAGCTTGTGTATGTCACTAATAAATTTATTGTGGTATGATGGTCCTCTCATTAAATGATTATTTTTTTTACTTAATTTGATCCTCTACACTATCCATATTATATACACATGTTGTACACAGGGAAAAAAATATTTTATTTAATTGAAGTATTATCAGTCATTAAATTATTTTTAACTGATAGTTGTGTTTTTGTGGGTTGATATTTTCCCCCCTAAATCCCATGCACTTTACCTTATTTGTGAGATGTTATTAATAGAAAATAAATAAATAAAAAAATATAATTGCAGGAGAAAAATGTAACCACTGGACGTGCCAAACAAAGGGAGGTGCTGGAGTTAAGCAAATTGTTGCCTAGGACAGAAAGTGAGTATCTTTTGACGTTATATTCTAACATTATTTCATATCATAAAGACCATAAACAATGTTGTAAAATATTTCTTAATGTATGCAGATATACTTATATTTTTTAACACATTACTTATTATTTTTGGTTTATATTTCACAGTCAGTGAATTAAAGTGTCTTTAACGTGGATTTTATACTATTTAAATTATTATTCATTGTAAATAAAGCTATTAACTTCAGATTCTTGTTTGCAGTATTTTCTTTGTACAACATAACTAACCAATTCCTTGTGAATTGTAGTTTCAGTAGTAGATAGGGCAGGTCACTACTGACCGGTATATAACCTTTCACTTCCAGGTTTTAGCCAGTTTTTAGTTCCTTATATTTAAGCTAAAAACTGGAAGTGAAAATTAAAAGCTGTGGTCGGTAGTGACTAACTTACATTAACAGTAGTTCTCTTAGGAAAGGGTGCTTATTGCCCTGTTGGCAGCAATTTTGTTACGGGGCACCATTCTTTTTTATCTTTGTATACATGAAGAATGCCCATATGAGTGGATATCAACAGACTGGTTGATGAAGTGGTATGCATCGGAAACAATAATGGCGCCCCCTGTTGACAACTCTGCCATGTTATGTTCACATAAAAAGTTGGTCTTCAGCAATTTGATGTACTAATGTAATATTTGATACTATAATTTTATCATGACTTGTAAGATTTTCATAAACTGAAATACTGTATGTTTACATACAACATTTGAAGTGTATTATAATCCCATGTTAATTGGTGATATTAAGAGATTCCATCACAGCTTTTAAAATGATTTTCTGTTTATTTTTTATCATAAAACTATGGCAGATACAGTAAAGCCTTGTCATGTTAGGTAACTTAAATTGAATAACCCCCTTTTGTCAATGTTTCATGCTCATAGCTCAAAGTTAAATTATTACAATATTAAACCCACTTTTGTCAAAGCTTGGACAATTCAAAGCTTTATCCTTAGTCCCATTGATGTAGACACAATGACTTTTTACTGTATATATGTGTATATATATACAAATACACTAAACTTTTTTTCACCAAATTAACATGCCACCACTTACTGTTGACAGTCCACTATCTACATTTTTCAAACTGAATATCTGCCAACCAACAGAAATTTGGCTGTGCTGATATATCACTGGACAATTAATAGCTCAACTTTCGAAAACAGTGATACATGGTGATCATGGCCAAAAAAAAATGAAAGGTATGCTTCTCAGGCACTGCCTGCGTCAATTTTAACCCCCCACATCAAAAATTTTTATTTTGATTTTCATCTTTCAAGAAGATAAAATAATACAATTTTGATAAGGTTTCCTTTGTTATGTAGTGCCTTTACTTGTTTAGAGAAAAAAATTATGTTATTATCATGCATCTCCCTGATCATATGACATTTTTTTCGAAACATACAAAAAAGGGTAAAAAAAAAAAACCTGCCCGCCCGCAGAAATAGTACCATACCTTTTTTTTTGGCCTTAGATTTCATGTTTTAAGTCCTAAACTTGTGGCAAACTCAACAACTACTAAAAGACTTTACCTGTTTATGTATTGTTTGTAATTATCTTCCACAGAATAGACCCAGACAAAGTCACTAAGATGAAGTGTATATCACAGAATACAGTAAGTATAGTGGTTTATGTCTTTTTTAAAGGCAGAATTTTAGATTTCCATGTTTTTGTTTTTACGATGTGATATTTCTAAAATTTTTAGCCTACGCAAGGTTTTGCCAACAACAGGAATTTTATGGAAAAACACAGTTAAGTGTATGGTAAATTGGAAATATCATACATCATAGCAATCGAAATCATGATATTTTTAAAATTAAATACATTTATACATCACTGATCATTTTTCTAAATATGTTTATTAATAAGGATGCTCTTAATTGCCTGTGTCATATGTGACGGTTACTTTTTAGTTTCCGTGGGAGGGTCATGGAGTTTTGTCAAAGTTCTTGGATAAGTCACCCAAAAAAAGACGAGACAATATAATCTGCTGAATGTGTGGGAAACCTGTTTGAACTGAATCGGTGAAACCCAGGGAAAATTTGTGTTTTCATTTAATGAAAGGTCCCCTTGGTTAATTTGGTTTATATATTAGTCATTAATCCTTATTTAATTGAGCAGGAGTTATATTTCATTCTCTTTCTTTTTTTTAGGCAGAAATTTTATTTACAAAATATGGTGGACAGCCAAGGTTAAAAAGGTAAAATTTTAAATTTTTGTTTGCATAGCTATAAATAGATTCTACGAATTTTTTTTGGAGTGAATTGAAATTATATATCAATATACAAGAAAATTTCCAAGACCAATGAAGCTGGACCTCTTTCTGTCAGTCTGTCTCATTCTTGCCCTTATGTATCTCTTTGTCTATCTGAATATTTCTCTGTCTGTTTCTCTGTCCATCTTTCTGTACTGATGTCTCTCTCTGTCTGTCTCTCTCTCGGTCTCTCTATCTCTCTGTGTTTCTGTCTGTGTCTGTGTCTCTGCCTCTCTCCCTTTCTTTCTTTCTCTTTCTTTCCTTTGATCAATCTCTCTCAATCTCTGCCTTGATCTCTTGATAAAGGATGCATTTCAGTTATCTCTTATATATGCTGTCTCTCTCTCTCTCTCTGGATATATAAAAATTATAGTTAGGAATGGACTTCTCATTATATATTTTTGAAGAGATGAACCTCAGGAAAAAATAAACACTTAAGTTTTAATACGTAAACATAATTGTGAGCTGTTTCTGTATTAATGAGAATTTTCTCTGTTAAAGTTTATACGCCAGAGTAAGCCAACCGAAAATTTTCCCTTATTGGGCCTATTATCACCCATCCCGCCTCGTTCCCGTGTATCTCCGTCACACTTCCGTTTCCTGTAATCACTTTTTTCTTCTGGCGTCTGCCATGATGGACATGTAATCACGCTCTGCGCGATTCGTCCACTGTTTTAGTTTGTACAGTCGGGTTTGCCAACTGAACTGTAAGTTGTGTTTCTTTTTTCCTTCCCGCCATGGAGAACCCCTCTTATTGTGCTACTTGTGGTTCATTAATCCCTGCTTGGGTTTCTCACCCCACTTGTTTCACCTGCCGTTCTCACAATGACTCCTGCCGATCCCTGCTTCTATTGTCAGACTTGGTCCTCTGACACATGGGCCTTGTTTCATGATTGGTCCCATTCCCCGGTAGTTGGGGTTTCCCCTTCCAAGCTCCCATTATCTGGTCCCGTGGTTACCTCGGGAGGGGGGGGGGGATCCTACCATGGGTGAACGCAACACAGCCGTGTTAGGTTCCCCTTCCATTATCACCTGTGCTGTTACCTCCCCGGTCGTTTCTACAGCAAAATCATTACTCTCCATTTCACGTAAGCGGAAGTCCTACCCAGTTCACGCGGCTCCCTGTTCCGAACCCCTGTCAACTTATTCCATATTGCATAAACTCTCACGGTTTTGCTCTTCACTGATGTCGGATCTAGATGATCCGTCTAGACCCGAGTCAGTTCATCGAGTGGCTTCCCCTGTTCCCCCGGTGCTTTCCCCGCGGCCGTTGTCCTCACCTCCGGCCCCTCGCTGGCTTCCTTCCTTATCCCCTGAGCCGGCCAGGGCTGTCCCGCTGGATCACCCGGGCCTTTCTGGTGCGGACATAGGTATTTCATGCCCTCCTGATTCACATTCTTTTAAGCCGCCCTCGCTTCGGGTGATTCCTGCTGCTACTGTGGACCGTTCTGCGCGCCCCGGCCGGCCGGCTCTTTCTTTTTGTTCATGTCTGCTGTGCCGTCCGCGGCCCTGGTTCCGTTGACTTCTCGGGTGGTTCCTGCTGCTAGCGGACCCTCGGCTTCCTTTTTTCAGCCTCCGGTCGTTCCGGCTCCACGGGGTTCCCTGGATCCCCCTTCCTGGGGTTCTCAGGAGTCCCCGTCATCTTCCGCTGCTGATCCCGCCCTGGCAAAGGACCAGTGGTCAGAGGTCGCGCTGCAACGCCGGTACCCTTTGGCCCCTTTTCGACCGCGCATTGGAGCGTTCCGATGGGTGGGCCCGCCTCCGCTCGGCCTCTCTTGCACCACGGCCGTCCTTCTGCATCCCGCGGTCTCGCCCTTTTAGTACAGCTCCCTCTTCACACTTGTCGCGCCCCAGCTTAGTCTTCCCGTCCTTCCGGCCGTACCAGCCGTTCCCACCCCTTTCGTGGTCGTTCCTCCAAATGGGGTCGACCAAGAAATGACTCGTTCGGTCCAGTTGGCGCTCGTCTCAGCCCCCATTTTCCCGCTTGGGCGGGCATCACGTCACATTGGTTAGTTCTCAGCACCATAAAATTCGGTTTCCGTCTTACGTTTTTGCCGGCTCCTTCCGTCACCATGCACCCGTTCTACACTCCGCCTCCATCTGATCCCATCAAGCGTCTCGCTTTGGAGGAGGCGATTCAATCTATGCTCGCGAAGAAGGCGATTTTCCAGGTTTCCCCATCTCGCCTATTTCTAGTTCCCAAGCCGCACGGGAGGTGGCGCCCTATTATAGATCTAAAGCGCCTAAATTCATTCATCACCCCGCCGCCGTTTCGGATGTTCAATATTCATGCAGTTCTCCGCATTGTCAGTCGGATGGATTGGGCGTTCAAAATAGACCTTACGGATGCTTTTTAGCTCAGCTGACTATAAGTCATCTGAGCTATAGTCGTGGTCCATTGTCCGTCCGTCCGTCTGTAGATGTGGCACGTTTTGAAACCGTAAGACCTAGGAATCCAAAATTCAGCATAATGTTAGATGTCCCCAAGATCTCCTACCAAGCCGAAAACTGGGTCTTTGCGACTTTGTTCCTTTGAGAAATTAAGGAAAAACCTCAATTTTTTATTAAAATCCTATTTTCACACTTCAGGACTGCCTAATATCAAAACCACTCATCTGTTTTTCCTCATATTTACCATAAATATTACTCTATATAGTTCCTATGTTCATGCCAGAAATTAAGTCTGTAAAGTATAAAATCTTTAAGTTATGGGCCCAAACATAATGGACTTTGTAAAAAATCAGGAAAAATAATAACTCCCTTAACATGAAAAATTTTGAAACTAGAGTCTATTTTCACAAGTATATAACTATGTTTAATAAAGATTCAATTGTTTACCCAAAATTAGATCTGAATTTGTAAATTTTTTAAGTTATTAGCATAAAAAAAATCAGTACCTTAAATTTTGCCCAACTTTTACCATGGCACGTTTTTTTCCTGTAAGCACCATTGATTTAATTTTTACAGCATGTAAACATAAATATTTAGTTTGTCTGAATCTGAAATTTGAAAATAAAAGCTTGAAAATCAAGCTAGTTATTGATTTTTTTTTCTGTAGTCACTTGCTTTGATTACAGATGCAGGGTCCCACTCCAGGTCACTGGAAGTCAGCTATGCCAGGGTTTCTGATTTGTTACAGTTACTGGGGGAGATCCCCTGCTGTGACAGGTGTACAGTTATTCTCATATCACCACCCCAATCATCCCCCCCCCCCCAAACCCAACCCACCAAGTGTTATGCAGTAATTGTTATTGTTTTCACTGTATCTCCTTAATTGTAATGCTGTTTCCACTCCGATATGCAAAAACTTTCAAATAATTCAAGGTGTAATCCAGAAGATGCAATGTTGTGTAATGTAGCATTTTTAAAGAAATCAATTTTCTTTTAAATGATTTTAACAAATATAAATGAACCCATCAGTATGCTTAAATTATTATAAAATATGAAGCACATTATGGATAAATAAAGACACAATTAAAAATTGTGAAATCTAAATTAAGTATTATTTTTAGATATTTATTGTTTTGCAGATTTAAAAGATATATTTTTGTGGTAAAAAATAAATAAACATTAGTTTGCATGATGTGGTGTTATCTGACAAGATTGAGATTTATGATGATGCAATTGAGAATTATGAATCAACTTTTATATTCAGATATATATGTTAAATTGGAAATGTATAGAAATATAAACTTAAATTAGAAAATAATTGATGTGATAAAAAAATCAGGATTTAATACAAACATTTGTTCATTATTTTCCTGCCTCAGCAGAATTTGAGATCAGGCTTTGTTTGCCCTGTTTTAAGTTGTTAATTAGCTATATTTCAACTGTATACATTTCATAAAAAAAATACATATATATTTAATAATATATATTATACAAAAAAATAGATGCAATTGAACAAATGTGTAAACTACTGAAATGTCAACAGTTAATCGAAAAACCAACTAATGATCTTGGTAATAGTACAGATCATTTGTTCACAAACTGCTCACATGCTTGAGTTTCAACATTAGGAAACACATGGTCAGGTCACAAAATATTTTTTGCAACAATTTCTTGCTCATCAATACAAACCAATCATATAAACCAACCATGGCCTTTATTACCTCTTCCTCTTACACTTTATCTCCATTAGATATTATTTTAGATTTTTACCTTCAAGGTTAACGTCAGCTGAGCACAGTGACCCATAGGTCCCTTGTTTTTCACGTCCCAATCAATCCTTCGTCTCAACCGTTTCTTCGGTTCGCCTATCAGAACCGCGTTTATCAATTCCGTGCCCTCCCATTCAGGATCAATGTGGCACCCTGGATTTTTACGATGCCGGTTCACACAGTTACGCGTTACCTCCGCTCCCAGGGCATTTCTGTGCTCCCTTATATGGAAAATTGGCTTGTCCATGTGGCCGATCGCTCTCTCTTACTGACCCGCTCCCGGGTTCAGGATTTACTCCAGAACCATGGCTTTCTTGTCAATGTGGAGAAATCCCTTCTCACTCCTACCGAGTCCCTGCAGTTCTGGGTGTGATGCTCGATTTTGTGTCAGGGACTGCGTCTCTTCACGCGAATTTGCTCTCAAACTCCGCCAGCAGATTCGTTCCTTTCATGCGTCTCGCCGTATTGATTCTCGGGCCGCTGCTTCTCTGCACGGCACTCTCAACTTTGCCGCCACTTTTATTCCATTCGGTCGGCTATATCTCCGTCCGGTTCAGTCTCTCCTGCGCCGTCACAGCCTTCTCAGTTTAAGCTCGGTTCGTCCCACGGTCCTCCCGTTTCAGCTCACGTGGCGGACCCTGGCTGGACCTTCCCTTTCTATTACAGGGATTTCCTTTTTCCCAGGAGATTGATTGTACAGTATACACCGACGCGTCTCTCCTCGGTTGGGGTCCCCATATGGCCGATCTTCACGCCTCGGGGTCTGGTCCCCGTCAGAACGCCTCCTGCATATCAATGTCCTAGAACTTTGAGCCGTCCGTCGCGCGATCTCCCGTTGGTCCCCCCGCTTACTCGGCCGTCACAATCTAGTCCAAACCGACAACACCACTGTCGTGGCATATATAAACAGGCATGGCGGTACTAGGTCTCCCTCACTGATGCAGGAGACCTACCTATTATTTGATCTGTGTATCTCACTCCAGGCCTCGATCCGAGCGTTTCATCTCCTGGGCGTATTGAACATTCTCGCCGACGCACTTTCCTGTCGCCCCGCGTCTCCACCTCCGCCAGTGGTCCTTTCGCTCTCTTGCCTACCGTGATGCATCTACGTCACCCTCGCGACTGTCTCCCCGACACCCCAACGTCCGTGTGGTCTCGCCGTTTTCTCTACGCGTTTCCGGTTCCCTGTCTCATCCGCCATATCCTCCTCCGCCTGTCCTGAGCGGTCCAGACGGAACTCCTCATCCTCCTGTTTCATCCTGCAGCTCCCTGGTTTCCTCTGTGGCGCTCGCTTATATCCCGACCACCGCTTCTTCTACCGCTCCGGATCCATCTCCCATCGTTCCCCTGAGCACGTCGTCCATTTTGGTCGCGCCCTCTGTGCTCATGCGTACTCTCATCAGACACCTAAACGATCAGGGCATTTCAAGTCTGGCTGCTCTCCTTGCCTCCGCATTCTACCACCTACATTTGTATATGAGATCACGTGAGATGCACAAAGCTACCCAGAAGTCAAAATGCACAGCTTGCTTCTCAAAGTACTGGATGTATCTTTTATTTCATCGAGTATAAAGTTAATTTCCTCATAGATTTTACACTGCAACAGTGTCAAATCACTCATCTAACACAGTCGTCGATAAGCAACTTATCTAGACTGCGTGAGGAGTTCAGGCTAACGCGTTAAACAACGCCTTTTAGCCTTTTGACTTGGGGCCTACGACCACAGCACTGACCCAGCCATGGCAGACAGACCACCGTGTAATCAGCCAAGAGCTGATCTGGTCAGCGCTATCATTGATAGCATGGACAATGATAAGTACAGTGAACCGCCAAGCGGTAACACTTATAAGAAAAAGCAAAACACTCTGAAAGAAGCGCGGCAACCGCGATCAGAGGGTAAAGGTGGCACCAGCAAGGGCAAAGTTGACGCCACTTGCGCACGGCCAAACAAGCGAGACGTTTCCCAGCAGGGGGCCACAGCCCAAAAGCCCGTAGAAATGGCGCCTGAGAAACGTAGTTATGCCAAAAAAGAGCATATAAGAGGAATTGTGAGCTCTGCTGGTCATCCTACACCCGAAACCAGCACAAACTGTCAAAAAAGAATAGAGCTGTCAACTTCTCGGCAAGACATTGACTCAGTTAATGATGTCAAAAAGCAAGATGGCGGAGAGGGGCGTGACAGCTCTCGTGAATTGCACAATCGTCTGGATATTTTGACAAAAGCAATGGCAACAGTGTTGCCTATTGTTCAAAGATTACAAGAGGCCAGCAGTCAAGGGAACTCTATTACACCCCCTGAAAACACCAATAATGGGGAAGAGGACTCTTCAGAGCCTGAGATGGGGCCAGAACCGGAGAGGGAATCCCCGCCCGAAAACGAGGCGGATAATGAGCGTGACCTGCATCCGAGCGCCCCCGAGCCAGCTGATGGGATATCCCCAACAGAGGATCTGCTGCATGCCCTCACGGAATCTCTCAAATGCCAGGAGAGCTGCAGCCCCCCTGTTGACAATACCCTGGCGGATAAAGTTAACACACTCATGTCCACAGGCGTATCGGAACAAAAACTGACAGACCTGAAGGATAAATACATGCGGCCTGAGAACTGTCAATTCCTGCAAGTGCCGAAATGCCAGCAGGAGATCTGGACACACGCCAGTGACGCGTTGCGGTCCAAGGACCTAAAATTTCAACGGGCTCAATCACCCTTGGTGAAATCAATTACCGTTTTGACAGGCCTGATTAACCAGGTGATGGGAGCTCTTAGAGGTTTTAATGATATGCCATCAGGCCGGGACTTGCTGCAAACGCTGTCAGATAGTCTATCTCTGCTAGCGGCTTCTAACGCCGAAATCAACACCAGGATCAAAGAAATCTGGAAATCAGATATATCTGACAGTGTCAAGCCTATATGCTCAGCAAACAGACCGGTCACACAGTACCTTTTTGGTGATGATTTATCGGCGGTGGTGAAAGAGCTGACCGATACTCAGAAAGTGACCAACCAAATCAAAAGAAAGCCGTCATATTCTGGCAAGGGAAAAAGATTCAGCTCATATAACAAGGGTAACAATCATAAGAAGCCTTTTTTTAGCTTCGACTTACAAACAGTCAACCTTCAAGTCCAGCAACTGGAACAACGCTGGCGGCAAGAACAGAAAACAAAACAGGAGCCGCCACACTCCACAGTACTGACACGAGGTAACACACTGGTGAGTGTACATGTTCCTACATCTACAGTGCCTGTTACTGATGCCACTCATGTAAGTCCTCAAGCCCCCGATGTTCATAAGCCAGCTGGTAGACTTAAACATTTTCTCCACAATTGGAAACGTCTCACCAGGGACAGCAATATCCTGAGCATTGTTAGTGGCATGCAAATTAATTTTGTTGATACACCATTTCAAAGTTTTACACCTGTCTGGTCTGTAAATTCATCAGAATTTGAGGCAATAGACACTGAAATACATAATATGTTGCATAAAGGCATTATTGTAAAATCCTGCCGTGAACCAGATCAATTTGTATCAACAATTTTCACTAGACCAAAGAAAAATGGGAAACTGAGAATAATTCTAAATTTGAAATCTTTCAATGAGTTTGTAGAATACCATCATTTTAAAATGGACACATTACAATCATGTATCAACATGATCTCCCCTTCTTGCTTCTTGGCCTCTGTAGACTTGCGTGATGCTTATTATACAGTACCTATTGCACTGAAAGACAGAAAATACCTCAAATTTGTGTGGAACTGCCAACTATATGAATTTACTTGCTTGCCTAATGGTTTATCCTCTGGTCCCAGAATGTTTACTAAACTACTGAAACCAGTTTTGGCAAATTTAAGAGAAAATGGACACTGTATCTCAGGATATTTGGATGACTGTCTTATTGTGGGCGACAGTTATGACAGCTGTAAACAAAGTGTCATGCATACAGTACATATGCTGGAATCACTTGGTTTTATTGTGCATTATGAGAAATCCGTGCTCTCACCCACTAAACAACTAGTACATTTAGGTTTTTTAATTGACTCAGAATCAATGACAGTGAGAGTAAATATAGACAAAATAAACAAGCTCATTGATAAAGCAGAATGTTTATTGACTGTAAAACAGACAACTATCAGGGAGGTGGCTACACTAATTGGTCTGATGGTAGCCTGTTTTCCAGCTGTGCAATATGGACAGTTGTACTATAGACAGTTGGAAATAGAGAAGGATATTGCACTCAAGGTTAATCGAGGTAATTTTTACGCTCGCATGGTGCTTTCCACCTTAGCTAAAGAAGATATAATTTGGTGGAAAAATAACATCCATACATCCTGTAAGCCCATTCTGAGATTTAATCCAACGTGCACTCTAACAACAGATGCTTCCCTTGAGGGCTGGGGGGCAACCAGAGATGACATGCAGAGCACAGGGGGCTGATGGACTATCAGTGAAACACAAGATACAAATATTAATGTTCTTGAGCTGAAAGCTATCCTAATGGGGCTACAGTCACTGTGCAATGACTTAAGGGACACGCATTTCCTAATAAAATCTGACAATGCTACAGCAGTGTCTTATGTTAAACACATGGGAGGATCCCACTCTCAAGCATGCAATTTGATAGCAAGACATATTTGGTTCTGGGCCAAAGAAAGAAAGTTATGGCTGTCTGTAGCACACATTCCAGGCAGACTTAATACTTTGGCAGACAAACAATCCAGGGTATTTGATGAAAAAACAGAATGGCAACTGAACCCTGATGTGTTCAAAACTATCACCAAAATTTTTGGATACCCAGCCATTGATTTGTTTGCATCCAGATTAAATTGCCAATTAAACCCATACATTGCCTGGAAACCTGACCCTAATGCCATTGCAATAGATGCTTTCACAGTACCATGGAATAGTTATGAACTTTGCTATATATTTTGCCCTTTTAGTGTTATTCCGGCTGTACTGAAGAAAATTCGGGAGGAGAGAGCAGAGGCAGTGATGATTGTCCCACGATGGCCAACTCAAGTGTGGTATACAACAAAGAAGAAACTCCTAGTAGTCCCACCGGTGCACCTCGGAAAACAATCAGATCTCTTGACACTGCCATTCAAACCAGGCCTTGTGCACCCTCTTCTGAAAAAGCTAAATTTGATGGCATGTCGTATATCAGGCGTTTCAACAAGCAAAACTTGACAAACAGAACAGTAAACATTTTAATGGACTCTTGGAGATTAAGTACGAAAAAACAATATAGCACTTACATTAAGAAATGGTTTATCTATGCCCAAGATAATAATTTCAATGGGCTTACACCATCAGTTTCCCACATACTTGATTATTTAGCGGATTTGTTTGAAAAAGGCCTTAGTTATAGCGCTCTTAACACTGCTAGGTCAGCTTTGTCCTCACTGGTACTTATACAAGGCAGGCCTGCTGCCTCTCACCCCCTTGTTATCAGTCTTATGAAAGGTGTTTTTCAGAGAAGGCCAAGTTTACCAAAATATAGCTCCATTTGGGATGTAGGAGTAGTTTTTTCATATTTACAAACTCTATACCCTCTTAATAGCCTTAGCATGAAGGAATTGACATTAAAATTAGTAGCACTAGTAGCATTAGTTACTGCACAAAGATGTCAAACAGTGCACCAACTTAGAACTAACTGTATGACCGTCAAGGAAGAAGGGGTTGTTTTCCACATAGAAACACTTTTAAAACAAGATGTAATCATGACATAGTCGCCAGCGTTTGCCAAGAACCGTGACCTTGCCCTTGGACTGATCAAGGCCAAAAACAATAGGCTCCGAGGGATACCGATTTAACACTTGACCTATAAGTTTCAAAGCGACTGATGCAAAATTGCGACCTGTAGCGTGCGGACAAACAGACAAACAAACAAACAAACAAACAGACACGACGATTAGCCTATAGTCGCCAGACCTAGGCTGGTGACTATATCAATCAGCCCCTGGCAGAAAACAACCTGTTATCATTATCCCACGGGTCACAGATAATGTGAAGCTGTGCCCTGTTTCAGCACTTTTGCACTACTTGGAAAGGACAAAACATTATAGAAAGACCACTTCATTGTTTCTCAGTTATATGAAGCCTTTCAATGCGGTATCCAAAAGCACCATCTCAAAATGGATTAAAACTGTTCTACACCTCTCCGGAGTGGATATCAACATGTTTTCTGCGCACAGCACCCGTGCTGCTGCTGCTAGCAAAGCTAACAAAAACTGTGTGCCCTTACAACTAATATTAAAAACAGCAGGGTGGTCAAACTGTGGAACTTTTAGTAAATTTTACAACAAAGACATTAGTCATGAAGATACTAGCATTTTTGCACGAGCAGTGATAACATGATTTGCACCAGATTTATAGAATAAAGATTGTGTCTGGATACACTGCTGTTGCTTTACTCTCATGTTCATGCCTAGGTGCTTTAAAATCTCACGTGATCTCATATGCAAATGAGGGTGGTAGAATTAAAAAATTAAACAAGACTTACCTGTAAGTTGAAGTTTGATAATAATTCTACCACCTGATATTTGCATATAGAGATTACGTGCCCAATTCCCTGCCCACCCTTCTGGCGTTTTGCCTATCATTAGGGCAGCAGAGTTTTTTCCTTCTCTCACCTAGGCACTCACGTCCAACATTGACATCTGGGTAGCTTTGTGCATCTCACGTAATCTCTATATGCAAATTTCAGGTGGTAGAATTATTATCAAACTTCAACTTACAGGTAAGTCTCGTTTAATTTTTTAATTTATGACTCCCGGTGGCGTCTCTTCACCGGTTGGGTGTCTGCCTAGGAATCTCTCCTTTAGATCCGTCGCTTGCGGCAGTTTTGGATTTCTTCGTGTTTTTACTGCAGGATAAACATTTATCCTATCTGTCTCTTCATGGCTATCGTGCCGCCCTGCTGTCTGTGCTCCGCCCGCTAGGTCACGATCATGTCCTTCATCATCCGTTGGTGACGGATTTTCTAAAGGGGGTACATGCCCGCGCGTCTCTTCCTCGCTACGCCGCGCCCTCCTGGCGCCTGGACGTTGTCTTACATCACCTCCGCGGACCCCCTTATGAGCCTCTGCATTTGGCACATCTTCTGCATTTGTCTCGCAAAATGGTTTTCCTTCTTGCATCTGCCGGTCGCTGCTATGAGCTTGATGCCCTAGTGGCTGATTCGAAATTTACGCAAATTGTGGCAGACGGTTCGTCGGCCACCTTACATTTCCTTCCTGACTTTTATAACAAGAACCAAAATTTCGATGATCCTCCGTCTCCTTGGCACGTTCTGGCCCTCCCAAATGGTCAGTACCGTTACAGGGCTACCAATTGCCCTGTTTGTGCTTTACATTACTATCTTAAAGCTACTCACTCTTTACCCGGGGGGGGGGGGTGCAAGAAGTTGTTTATTTCAACGAAAGTCACCACTTCAAACAAAGAAATTAGCCCTATCACCATTAGCGCGTGGCTAAAAGCTACTATTGTCGCCGCCTATGAATCGGCTTCTCCATCAACCCTAGAGCAACTTCACATCAAGGGTTATGACATTCGAGCCCTTTCTACATCGTTGGGCCATTTATCGGGGATTTCCCCTAATCAACTGGTCAAGAAAGGCTATTGGAAGTCGCCTTCTACCTTCCCCACTTTTATCTCAAGGATGTCCAGTTACAAGCTTCGGGCCTTTATTCCTTGGGCCCTGTGATTGCGGCGGGTGAGGTCCTACAGTTTTCCAGACCGTCTTCGCCTTCTCCGTCTGTTCTGACGGTGACGTTTTGTCTGCTCTATCCCAGCAGTGATGTTCTCCTCGTTCCGTCGATCCAGGTAAGTATCCCCTCCTTAAGGTTTATCTGTTATATTCTCATTAATACAGAAACAGCTCACAATTGTTTACGTAATAAAACCCCCCCATTCCCTCCCTGTGAATGGCGGTTTTATTAGTAAACTGTTGTGAGCTTTTCTGTATTACAAACACCACTCCCTCCCAGTCCACTTCATTCCGCCTTCGAAAAAAGTGATTACAGGAAACGGAAGTGTGACCTAGATACATGGTAACGAGGCGGAATGGGAGATAATAGGCCCAATTAGGGAAAATTTTCGGTTGGCTTACTCTAGCGTATAAACTTTAACAGAGAAAATTCTCATTGATACAGAAAAGCTCAACAACAGTTTACTAACAAAACCACCATTCACAGGGAGGGAATGGGGGGGGGGTTTATAAGAGGTCTTGCTATAAATTCATCATTGCTATTAATTGCTATAAATTCATCATTGTCTAGCTTAATGTCTCTCTGTCTGTTTCTCTTTCCATTTCTCTGTACTGGTGTTTACTGAGTGTCCTTTTATTCTTGTGTTGTCATGTTTGCAGTGATATGATGTGCAGAGAATGTGTCCAGGAGAGATGTAAGGAGAAAAACACAAAAACGCGGCTAGCACAAGACCACAAAACTATAATTAATATATTGAAGAAGACAGCACCAGGGTTAGTCTCTCAGTCTGTATACAGTGAAATCTCACCTGACGACCACCCCGCTATCAAGTACACCCCCGCTAAGACGACCACATTTTTTGGTCCCAAACTAATGTTAATCATTAAAAAAACCTGCTAAAACTACCACTTTGTCTGGTCCAGCAGGTGGTCATGTCAGCAAGATTTCATTGTGTGTATATAAATTTTTAGATTATTTATTGGTACAATTATTTTTTAACATCCCTATATTACTAAAGAATTATTAAATTTAAAATATTTGGTAGTGTTAACATTGTTATAAAATTTCAGCATTAAAACAATTTCTCATGTGTTCTTAAAATTGTAAAATAAATCACTGTAGAAATTATGATGATTAGGACCTGGATCTGAAATGTGATGCCAGTGCAGACTTTTTGGAATGGATACATGCATGGTTTATTTACAACTCCATATATATGTATTGACAGCATAGACAGATGCATGTTTCATCTATAAATTATGGATGATATGCAGTTTGTATGTATATGATCATGTTTTTCATTTTGAGACATTGATGCACTGCACTTCTAGATCTATATCATTACATCCCTCTGAAAGCTCACCAAAACGTCATAAGTACCTGATCCTCTTGAAGTGTATGAACCTAAAACCACATGGATTTAAAATTTTGATCATCAACTTTAGTGAGTTTTAACTTTCAGATTGTTCTTCTCTTACAAGAAATTATCATGCCGCAAAGAAGTAATACTAATGATGACAAAAAACTCCATGTTCTGTGCAGATATGTTTCCAAGTGCAAATGGATATACCCTGTTAAAAAAAAAACATTAAAATAATATCTTAATTAAAAAATGATTTCAAAGGTCATTTCTACCCCAAACTTACTCTTCCAGTTTGACACTTTGGGACGGATGGGACTACTTGGCACAAGTGTCAAACTTTAAAATCTTTTTACATTTCAAGGAAAAACCTTCTGTTAACATTACATTCTGTGTGCATGCTTACAAAATACTACTTATTATGTGAAGTCCTTACCACGTAATGACCAATGTTTAGGTAATTTGCCTTGTAACAATTCTTATCCAACATTTGAACAGACTACATTACCCTCTACTGTAGCTACATTTATACATATGCACCTGGTGAATGTTGAAGACCCGGTGTATTGTGGGTTTTGAATTTCAATCCCCATAAACCCTGACCAGCAGAGTTGTACTCTCGTGAGAGTACTATTCACGAGAGTACGATACTGCACAGTGTGGAATAAAAGTTCCAGTTGAAACATATTTAATTAATTATATTTTATTTAGAACAACATTAAGTAAAATCAACTATTTTATGCACTTATTCTATAGCATAGGAGATTACTGGATTGGTAAATCATCTCTGAGGAGTTGGAGGAGGTTGGTAATGGAGCAGATCTCAGATAACGACAAGTCGTCAAATCACACTGACGCTGGACAGGAAACGAAACCAGAGGATGGGACAGAGAACCAGAATACAGAATGTGGTCAGTGATTCTAGTGTCGCTGACTTTTAGTCATGTTGAACTATAATAGCAGGGCCCAATTGACACTGATTTTTTTTATGAAAAAATTGCCTCGTATATTTTCTTGTATTTTTTCAGCATTTAGACTGAAATATCCTATATTATAACTGTTTTACTGAATGATTATTGTTATATAAACCTTTTATTATTGAAAACATGCCATTCTTTTGTAGATCTGTCCATGCAAGTGATGCAATCATTCAAGCAAGTCTATCTAAACCAATTAAATTAGACCTTCAGAAGTGGCTTTAAGTTTAAGGATAGATTGTCATGTTTGTTTACTGTGCAAATCATGACTGTACAATTTAAAACTCCTTAATTTTTGTCCCCCTGCTTCTAGGGAGCGGGGGATAGTGTTTTTGGTTTGTCTGTCATACCGTCTGTCCCTCTGTCTGTCTGTCTGTCTGTCAGGTTTTCGTTTCCTTGCAATATCTTGCCTAAATGTTAACCGATTTCATTAAAATTTTGGTCACTGATTACTCTCATGCATACATGGTTTGAATTGGTCATGGAGTGTCTGTCTCACAAGATAATAATACAATATATTTCATTTTTAGCTCAGCTGACTATAAGTCATCTGAGCTATAGTCGTGGTCCATTGTCCATCATCCGTCCGTCGTGCCGTCCGTCTGTCCGTCCGTCTGTCCGTCTGGATGTCCGTCCGTAAGACTGGCACGTTTCGACACTGTTTGACCTACGAATCTGAAATTCGGCATACAGTTAGATGTCCCCAAAATCTCCTACTATGCCAAAAATTGGGTCAATATGACTTCGTTCCTTCGAGATATTAAGGAAAAACCTCAATTTTTTATTAGAAACCTTTTTTCACACTTCAGGACTGCCTAATATCAAAACCGCTCATCTGGTTTTCTTCATTTTTACCATAAATATTCCTCTATATGGTTCCTATGTACATGCCAGAAATTAAGTCAGTATTATTTAATTTAAAAAAGTTATGGGCCCAAATATAATGGACTTTGTAAAAAAATGAGGAAAGATATTTTGTCACTTAAGAACAAAAGTGTTAGAGGTAGGAATTTTTTTTCAATAATACAACTTTAAATAATCAAAATTGAATTGTATACCAAAAATTAGATCAAAATCTGTTAAATTTTTTTAAATATTGGCAAAAATATAAAATTGGTACCTTAAATGTTGCCCAAGTTTGACCATGGCACGTTTTTTTCCTGTAACTGCTGTGGATTTAATTTTCAAAGCATGTTTTTGTTACCATTTCAACTGTTAAAACAAAAAATTTGAAACCAGTTGATCAAAAACTGTAGATTTTATGCATTCCTTCGAGATATTAAGAAAAAACTTCATTTTTCCATTAAAACCCCATTGTTACACTTTAAGATTGCCTAATATCAAAACCACTGATCTGACTTTGATAATATATAATATACATATTTTTCTATACATTTGCTAAGCATATGTCATAAATGATGTCAGTATTGTGTAATTGTTTTAAGTTCTAGGCCCAACCATAATGCACTCTGTAAAAAAATCAAGAAATATATTTACTCTCTTAACATGAAAATTGCTGAAGGTAGACATTTTTTGCCAGGGATATAACATTATTTAATCAAGATTCAATTGTATTCCCAAAATTAGTTCTGAATTTTTCAAATTTTATAAGTTATTAGCATAAATATAAAATCAGTACCTTAAATTTTGCCCAACTTTGGCCATGGCAAGTTTTTTCCCTGTAAGCACTGTTGATTTAATTTTCATATCTTGCACTGGTAAGGATTTAAGCTTTTAAATTCTGAAGTTATAAAAGGAATTGGTCAAAAACTAGCTTTTATGAAAGTTTTTATGAGACCATATCACACCTTGGCTGTACTGAAGCCCCTCTTTTATGTCCCCACATTGACCTTTCAGGCCAATTATGCATGCTTGAAGCGAGGCACTCTGCAGCCAGCCAGCTCTTGGGTGGCGGCAACTGGATCTAACTGTCCAACCCCCTCCACTAGTATTTGTTTAGGCCATAAACATAACAATAAACTTTTTTTAATATTTGGTTTATGATAAGAACTTAAAAAAATAAATGGAAAAGGAATTTATAGTTAATGAGTTACAGGGGATTACCTTGCAATTACTGATCATTTATGGATCTTCCATGGATGGCCAAAAATTGTATTTCAAAAAACACCATGCAGTCACCATTGGGTATTTTTCATTTCAACCATAAAAATGAAAAATAAATAATTAAAATAAATTGTTGTTTACTATTAGGGATTATATGAAGCAAGATAATGATAGACAAGGATGCAGTTGATTATATTAAAATAATCTAAATTTCCAGGTCTTTTCCAGGTCTTTAACCTGTTGGTTTATATTTATTACAAAATTAAAATAATAAATAAATATGTCAAAAATTTAAAATATTACTCAGAAAAGTGTTCATTAAAGATTTTAATTTGTTTGACCTATAACTCATGGTTGTATCAGTTGTTACATGAGACTGGCTAAATAATCAAAATTTATATTGCTGGTCCTTTATTTCAGTTCATAAAATTAAACATTCCGAACTCCAGTTTGCTCCTGGTATGATATATTGGGTGTTTTGATCCTTGGATTAATTTTAACACATGTATTAGTTTTATAGCTGAGAATACTTTTATTTTTTTTCTGATACCATTTAAAAAAATATAAATATTCAAATTTTTCCTGTTAGTGCTGTGGATATAATGTTCCCAGCATGTACACATTAACATTTCATCTGTTAAAATCTGAAATTTGAAACCAATTGATCAAAAACTGTAGATTTTTTTCAAGTTTCCAGGTACCATGTCTTCATTGTTTGCATCAGATCAGTATAAATGCAGTGTACTGGGCAGTTACATAACACCTTCAGGCCTGACCTACTCCACTGTGAGTGTCTGGGTCAGGCTGGGTCAGGCAGTAATTACCAGAGAGCCTCTCTTTCTCTCTCTCTCTGGCAGTCTAGGTCTCTCTTTCTCTCTCTTTCTCTCCTCTGCTTTTTCTCTTTCTTTCTCCATCTTTCTTTCTCTCTCTCTCTCTCTCTCTCTCTCTCTCTCTCTCTCTCTCTCCCTAATTGCCTACCTTGCTCCCTCCATCCCATTCTGTTGACAGGTACTATGAACTAGATACATTAGAAATGTGAATCAACTGAAATATTCACATTCACATGTATGTTATACTGTAAATTTATAGTAACATTCGAAAACTTGGATTAAAATTATGTAATGAAAAAAAGGAATAAATGCAAATATTGTTAATTTTTTCTTGGCTCAGTAGAATGGGGAAAAAAATTATTTGCTTTGTTTCTCCATCTTTCTTTCTGTTTTAAATATTTAATGTTCATGAATAAACTTTTTTTTTATAAGCACTGTTGAATTAAATTTCATATCCTGTATGTATATGCAAGGGTGTTGTAACTCTCACCATCCCCTTCTTCATCCCACTGAGGCTTTGCTCCTTGGCACTGTGAACAATAGTTCTATGGCTATAGCATAAAATTTAATAATTAAAGAAAATATCTACAGAGAGACAGAGGCATTGTAACTCTGATCATAACACAACACCCCTTCCCCCCCCCCCCCCCCCATCAAGTCATTGCACCTGTGGAATGAGGACGTTATGGCAACTGTATACATATCATAAAATTGATAAAAAAAGGTTTACCAAATAAATTGGATCTCATCAGAAAAATGTGTAAACTGTTGAACTGTCAACAGCTTATCAAAAAGGTAACCAATGGAAAGGCATGGTCAGGTCTCAAATATTATTTGCAAAATTTTCTTCAATCATATAAACCAACCATGGCCCAGATTACCTCTTTCTCTCAAACATTATCTACATTTCATCATATTTTTAAGATTTTAACCTTCCAGGTGGTTCAGTACTGTTGACCATTTGTCCATAGGTACCTATGTACATACCAGAAATTATGTCAATATTGTGTAATATGTAGATGTGAGGGGCATCAAAATAATGCACCTTGTCAAGACCGATCTTGTCAAGATATTATGTCATACAGTCACAAATTCATAAATCCCGTCATCAGTATAGTTAATCATAACCTTTTAACTGTCAAATTGAACTCTTGCAGTTTTCCATACACTATAGATCCTTCAACAAATAGCCTTATCATCATTATACCACTGCTTAGCATACTGTCATTGCATTCATATTTGCTCAAATAAATTGCTTTTTTCGACCCCTCCCAAATAAATAAAAAATTAACCACTATATTTTACTCCATATTAATCCATCAGTCAGGTTATTTCATATATCATTTACTCACATATTACATTATATTCCTTTATAAAACCCAACATGTCCATTATATTCATAAGCTTTATCTACTCAATATAATATCACAATGGTGATACATTTATAGTCCAATCAGGATCAGCTGAGCGCCGTGACCCATGGGTCCCTTGTTTATATGATGTATCAGCACATTTAGTGTAACTTATCACCAAAAGGTGTCACTAAAGGTGGACATGAAATACTTGAATATTTTGGAGTAACTGCCAGGTGCTGCCATCTTTTCAGCGTGGTGGAAACTATTCTCATTCACCACAGATTTTAAAATCATCCCTGACTTGAAGGCGGAAAGGGGGGACATAAATTTCCTGAACTTGCTTGTTTTCCTTATTGCATTATTAAATGTTTTCAGGTCACAATTTTCATGTATTACAGAGTGCAATATATACTTATCAGATTTTTATTTTATGCTCATTTGAAAATTCAAATTTTTTTTTTTACAGCATTTTATTTCAGTGAATAAATTTAATTATTATACTTCAGCTTATCTCCACTCTCTTCCTTATTCTATAATTGACATGGGTTCATACATCCCCAGTAAAGTGATTATTTAATGCACTTATTGCTGTCACATAGCTGAAATACTGATACTTGACATTTGATCATGAGAGGCTCCTGCATCTTTTATATAGTTAAGGTGCACTGTAATAGTGTGGCAAACATATATTTAGTATTTGATACCACAGCCATTTCCTCTTAGCTTTTCAAGAGCTAATTAATAAAAAAAAAAATTGAAAAAAGTATATTTTGCATTTGTTTAGATTTTAAAAAAATCAGCTATATCTTGCATTTGCTAAAATATAAACAAATTCAGCTGAGTGCCATGACACATTGGCCCCTTGTTTCTTTTTGTTAGATCACTTTTTTCCTGTCTTTTATTTATATAGATCAACAGAATGGAAAGAATGGAACACAAACAGCAACAGAGAGCGCAGCATCCAGTAGCTATGAGAAAAAGGTTAACGATGATAAAAAAGATGACAAAGATGAGGAAGAAGACCTAGAGACTGTGAATTTTAACGAGGATCTTTTATGTGATCAGCACAGTAAGTTATAGGCCATAACATGTCAGTGTTTAAGAGGATATATATATTTTAACATGGAACTTTTATGTGAACAGCACAGTAAGTAATAAACCATAACATCTCAATTTTTAAGAGGAGATATATATTTAAACAAGGATCTTTTATGGTAACAGCACAGTAAGTTATAGGCCATAACATCTCAATGTTTAAGAGGAGATATATATTTTAACGAGGATCTTTTATGTGATCAGCACAGTAAGCATAACATGTCAATGTTCAAGAGGAGATAAATATTTTAACAAGGATCTTTTATGTGATCAGCACAGTAAGTTATAGGCCATAACATGTCAGTGTTTAAGAGAAGATATATATTTTAACGAGGATCATTTATGTGATCAGCACAGTAAGTTATAGGCCATAACATCTCAATGTTTAAGAGGAGATATATATTTTAACGAGGATCTTTTATGTGAGCAGCACAGTAAGTTATAGGCCATAACATCTCAATGTTTAAGAGGAGATATATATTTTAACAAGGATCTTTCATGTGATCAGCACAGTAAGTTATAGGCCATAACATTTCAATGTTTAAGAGGAGATATATATTTTAACGAGGATCTTTTATGTGATCAGCACAATAAGCTATAGGCCATAACATGTCAATGTTTAAGAGGAGATATATATTGAACGAGGAACTTTAATGTGATCAGCACAGTAAGTTATAGGCCATAACATGTCAGTGTTTAAGAGGAGATATATATTTTAACGAGGATCTTTTATGTGATCAGCACAGTAAGCTATAGGCCATAACATTTCAATGTTTAAGAGGAGATATATATTTTAACGAGGATCTTTTATGTGATCAGCACAGTAAGTTATAGGCCATAACATTTCAATGTTTAAGAGGAGATATATATAGAACGAGGAACTTTTATGAAAACAACACAGTAAGTTATAGACCATAACATCTCAATGTTTAAGAGGAGATATATATTTTAACGAGGATCTTTTATGTGAACAGCAAAGTAAGTTATAGGCCATAACATCACAATTTTTAAGAGGAGATATATATTTAAACAAGGATCTTTTATGTGAACAGCACAGTAAGTTATAGGCCATAACATCTCAATGTTTAAGAGGAGATATATATTTTAACGAGGATCTTTTATGTGATCAGCACAGTAAGTTATAGGCCACAACATGTCAATGTTTAAGAGGAGATATATATTGAACGAGGAACTTTAATGTAAATAGCACAGTAAGTTATAGGCCATAACATGTCAGTGTTTAAGAGGAGATATATATTTTAACGAGGAACTTTTATGTGAACAGCACAGTGAGTTATAGAGCATAACATCTCAATTTTTAAGAGAAGATATATATTTAAACAAGGATCTTTTATGTGAACAGCACAGTAAATTATAGGCCATAACATCTCAATATTTAAGAGGAGATATATATTTTAACGAGGATCTTTTATGTGATCAGCACAGTAAGTTATAGGCCATAACATCTCAGTGTTTAAGAGGAGATATATATTTTAACGAGGATCTTTTATGTGAACAGCACAGTAAGTTATAGACCATAACATCTCAATTTTTAAGAGGAGATATATATTTAAACAAGGATCTTTTATGTGAACAGCACAGTAAGTTATAGGCCATAACATCTCAATGTTTAAGAGGAGATATATATTTTAACGAGGATCTTTTATGTGATCAGCACAGTAAGTTATAGGCCAGAACATGTCAATGTTTAAGAGGAGATATATATTTTAATAAGGATCTTTTATGTGATTAGCACAGTAAGTTATAGGCCATAACATCTCAATGTTTAAGAGGAGATATATATTTTAACGAGGATCTTTTATGTGAACAGCACAGTAAGTTATAGGCCATAACATCTCAATGTTTAAGAGGAGATATATATTTTAAGGAGGATCTTTTATGTGAACAGCACAGTTAGTTATAGGCCATAACATCTCAGTGTTTAAATTGAAATATATATTTAATATTTTAAAACACCTTCGTGTGACCCACATTGTAAATTTTAGGCCATAGGATCATTTCAGTCTTACCATAATAATACCTTAACTGTTGCTATGGGACCACTTGAGATGTATATATTCTAAGTGCTAAACATAATCTTTTCATTGTAAAATGTGAAAACACATGGATTTTCCAAAACTGGTTGAATCTTTAAAGATTAAAAAAATAAATTCACTTGTTCATATGGTTTAACTTTAAATGGATATTTTTCAGCCGTTCATGGTACTAAATGTTCCTTTTTTACTGAAGTTTTAAACATATGTTCTAAAATGCATTTTTATGCCCCCGCCACAAAGTGGCCGGGGCATATAGTTTTACCCATGTCCGTCCTTCCGTCATTCCGAAATCAAACAGTTGTACGGACTTTTTTTCGCAATGCCTGCAGATATTGGCCTGATTTTTGGTGTGTGGACAGATATAGACCAGTTACAGATCGAGTTCGCGTTTCGTCCCGGTTGACCTACTTTTGACCGTTTTACGGCTCCTAAACTTAGAAAATTTCATGAAAAATTGAAATATTCATGACAGATACACATGTACGGACTTTTTTTCGCAATGCCTGCAGATATTGGCCTGATTTTTGGTGTGTGAGCAGATATAGACCAGTTACAGATCGAGTTCACGTTTCGTCCCGGTTGACCTACTTTTGACCGTTTTACGGCTCCTAAACTTAGAAATTTTCATGAAAAATATGAAATTTCATGACAAATACACATGTACGGACTTTTTTTTGCAGTGCCTGCAGATGTTGGCCTGATTTTTGGTGTGTGGACAGATATAGACCAGTTACAGATCGAGTTCGCGTTTCGTCCCAGTTGACCTACTTTTGACCGTTTTACGGCTCCTAAACTTAGAAATTTTCATGAAAAATAGAAATATTCATGACAGATACACATGTACAGACTTTTTTTCGCAATGCCTGCAGATATTGGCCTAATTTTTGGTGTGTTGGCAGATATAGACCAGTTACAGATCGAGTTTGCGTTTCGTCCTGGTTGACCTACTTTTGACCGTTTTAAGGCTCCTGAACATAGAAAATTTCATGAAAAATATGAAATTTCATGACAAATACATATGTATGGACCTTTTTTGGCAGTGCCTGCAGATATTGGCCTGATTTTTGGTGTTGGCAGATATTGACCAGTTACATATGGAGTTCGCATTTCGTCCCGGTTGATCTACTTTTGACTGTTTTACGGCTCCTGAACATAGAAAATTTCATGTAAAATATATTTTCATGACAAATACACTTGTACAGACTTTTCTTCACAATACCTGCAGATATTGGCCTGATTTTTGGTGTGTGGGCAAATAATGACCAGTTACAGAACAAGTTCATGTTTTGTCCCAGTTGACCTATTTTTGACCGTTTGACGGTGCTCTAACATAGAAAATTTCATAAAAAGGTGCACATGTATGGACTTTTTTTTCACAATGCCTGCATATACTGGCATGATTTTTGGTGTGTTGCTTGATAATGACCCGTTACAGATCGAGTTTGCATTTTGCCCTTGTCGACCTACTTTTGACCATACGACACCTCCTGAACTTAAAAGATTTTCCAAATTTTATAATTGTTTCTAATTTGCCCAAGGCGGGGGCATTCGTGTCGTTCCGACACATCTAGTTATTACTTATATTTTTTATCTTTTTATTTTTTTACCATTTCTGTGACAAACTTTTTGAAGTCTGTGATTCATGCAATTATGCATATGATGATGTAGCACTTTTTGATTTGGCTAAAAGTCCTACGATTTTCAGTTTAGGGTGCCAGTTTTTGTGTGTCAAAAGGTGTGCCTTATATGGAAACAGAACATCTATTTGAATTTCAATTTAAACTACTGTATTGAAAGTGATATCTAAATATACACAATGTAAAAGATAATCCACAATACTTCATGTTTTATTACGACCTGTAATTTTAACGTGTGGTTGAGTGTGGTAACATAATGGTAAGGGCGCTGGACTTGTGACTGCAAGATTGTGGGTTCCCGTCACGATCTGACCGCCATCTGCAGCATAGTCTTTACCACAAGGGTGCGCTCTCATGACCCAGGAGTGAATGGGTACTGGTCATGGGAGGAAGGCAAATGTAGAACAAAATAACCTTCTAGCTCCTGATATGTTTGCTTGGGTTGTATGCTCCCCAGGGAGCTTAGAAAAGCTGCAAGAATGAACAGGCCTGAAAGACCAAGAAGGCAAACTGTAAAGTCAGATGAGACTGACATCGTTGGTGATATTATATATAAACCCCCACCTCGACATATACCTTTAATGAGGTGACAGCATGAGCAGTTAGGCACAACCAAAAAGAGATAGTATACAGTGTTTAAAGTTGGATCTTTTCACAGGGGCATCCTGTGACTGTCATATAAACCTTAACATTTTCCCAGCGTAAAATGAAAACTACATTTCAGATGGACTGGCTGTGGACAGTACCTGTCGTCGGCTGATTCCAGCTGAGATATGGCATATGCTAAAGAGATACTTCCCGTCAGCACCAGAATTTCCTGCAGATTCTCCCCCCTGTCTAGCATGCCAAGTGAGTTGGAGTTAGTCTCGTTAGGGGCAGTCTGCTAGCTTATTTCATTTTACAGTTATTGAATACACATTGACTATACCTAGGAAGGGTAATGTGAGGTCTTGCCAAGCACTAAATTAACATGTATTGCAAAACACATTCAGGGATTACAAATTGGTGTTTGTGGGAGCTTCAATATGTGCAGTAAGTATCGTAATAGACCTTGATTGATTATGCATTACTATGGTCTGTTCCATCCCCTTCTTGTCCACCAGTATTTGTTTGGGAAATTGTTATTAGGTACAGTTTGCGGGAGAAAATAATAATAGGCATAGAAGATTAATGGGTCTTGCTTCAGCAAGATAAATATGCACCTCCCTAACAGAATATTTAAGAAACAGAAATATTGTAAAATCTGAAAGAAAATCAGTCTACATTTTACAACATATCAGCCCCACCTATGGGAGGTCCAAGTTATTGGTCACATGCAAAAACAGCCTCAGTTGACAGCTGCTGATTGTGTGATGTCATGTAAACACTCAAAAAAAAAGACAAGCCTAAAATACATGACCACTCATTCAGGGACACAGCTTATCTGTCATATAATTGGAAAGAATCCAAAATATGTGAATCTTGATACTCTTTAAAGTTTCCTTGTTAGGTCATCACCACCAAAAGCTGCTTTCTTTGAAACCAATGAAAAATATAAATTTTGAGAAGATTATCTGTGAAAATCAAGTAGACATAGGTTGGAGGAACAGAGTATTGCTGTTAATTTGATTGAAGGATCAGCAGGGTGGAAGGTAGCGGGACCTACCTAAGTCCCACTTGCACTTTGACCCTTAAGTGCATACATGATTTATAAGTATTCTCTGAAACACTGCTTGTGACATTTAAAACTGAGTGGCTTCAAATAAAATTTATATAACAGTGATTCCCTTTAGTAAACTTAACCTTGTGACAAACATAATATCTCTTTGACCATTGCACGACCCTAAATTTGTCCCAGTTGCATATATAATTTACATTTGTAGGACTTAGATGCCAAAGAGGAACCCACAAGGGAGCTGTACAAACAGATGGCCACAGAGCAGAAAAGTGCACTCAGTGACCTCTACTTTGATCGCCACCGTGCTGCGTGGAACAAAGGGGTCAGCCAACTCAACGTTATCCCGACAAGTTTCTTAGAAGAGTGGAGACGGTTTATAAAGTGAGAACAACCAGCATTCATTCATATTTTCCTCTGCACATGCCAAAGTAACGAAGTTACATGTATTATGTTTTGGGAGGATGCAGTGTTTGGTCTGTCATTGGTGATGGCATTGTCCGTAGTCATTATATTAAGGTAAAATATAATTTTGCTGTTATGGCTGTTACAGGTACAGAAATGTATATTACTCTCATCAGTGCAAGTAAGAAATACACTAACATTACTCATCTACAAGACATCTGCCACTATTGTTATATCTAATTTGCAGAGACCCATTGAACAACACACCTGTGTTTGCTGTTAATGTCAGAGAACTTTTGTGTGACCATGGCGGCCTCCCGTACCAGCCAGAATCTATAGGTGACAGTGAGCAGGCTGCTCTGTAAGTTACATCTATTTCATGATTGTGTGTGTACAATTTATATATATATATATATTTATATATATATATATATAGAGAGAGAGAGAGAGAGAGAGAGAAAATACTTGAAGGGAACAGTAGTCATTTAAATTTTTCACATAATTATCAAATGAAAATGAAAATTAGATAACACTCCTGTGACAGTAGCATGACTATTTGATGTATAACTATTATTTATCATTTATTTGTATGATGGAATCACTTATGGTACAAGTCTTCCACTGGAGGTAAGCACCTGTTTCAGTTTCAGAGCAGAGTGACAAATGTACATAGAAGAAATTTTTCCCTATATCTAATTAGGAATGGCCCTATTACAGTACAGAGTCCATGGCTGTGACTTTTAAAAATATGTACATATATTCTCTCCTATTTCCTTTCCTTTTCTTATCAAACATTTTTGGTCCCCACACAGGTGCACTCTGGTCTGGCCAGAAGAATGGCAAAAGATGATCACGTTCTGGCCATCTGATAACGAGATCGCTCTTTACCGTGTTGAAGAGGATAATGGTCATGTGACCTTTGTGTCATCTCCAGGTACTGTAGCAATGAAAACAGTCATCAGTATGTGATAGCAGCCAGTTGGCAGAACTGATAAATCTGATAAAACCTCAAATAACAGACATTTTTTTAAGTAAACTGCCATGATAACTTATCAGGGAATATGATGGATTTTGATGAACCTGAAAGAAAATAATAATATCTGTGATATCTAGTTTGATTTTCCACAAAATTCATGCATATCAAATGAGGTCATAGGTCACCAGAGTTTTGTGCTGATGTGAAGACTTATCATCAATCTGATGGATTTCCATGAAACTCACTGTGAACATTAACCAGTAGAGTTTCCTACCTGAATAAACTCCTCAGCATAATACACACATATTTAATGTGGTCAGAGGTCACTAGACTATCATGGTATTGCTGTGATAAATATGAATTTTATGGATTTTGATGACATTCAGTTTGGTGTTTAACCATTAAAGTAACTTCCGTGGGTTCAGTTCACTGCAAAATCTGTGTATATACATAATAAGGTCAAAGGTCACAATATAATATTGTATGTGTTTTACAGATGTATGTGATGAATGCCTGTTAGCACAGCAAGCAGCAGAATTTGAGTCTCTACTTAACTATAAAAACGCCACCATCTATGTGAGGAAACTCACCCCTGATAAAAGTAAAAACGTACTGTCAGCGATCTACAGCATGGATACACAAAGCACACAGCCGTCATCTGAAGAAACAGAAGAGGAGTTCCTGCAGGTAACATAAACACAGCACTTTTATTGGCACTCATCTGGGAACGAGAAGTGTACAAGTGATAGTTTATCATGAATATTAATGAGCTGCTTGTGTTTTCATGACCAATCAGAGTCCTGCATGCCTCTTTGTGAGTGTCACTCAGCTGCTGAATATACGCTGTAAGCTACCAAAAGGCAAGTTCATTCTATGTCATTCAGAAAAACTTGGGTCAGATCTATGTGCCTGCAAGTGCTTAGTTCATGAAATTCTGTTGTTTAGTTGTTAGTTAATACCACTGGTCACTTAGGGCCCTCTGACATTCGTTTAATACCTTTATTCATGATTATTACAATTACAGTGGTATTATCTGTATTCCATGATTTCAAGGGCCTGTGTTATATTGGATGTGTAAGCCTACTTGAGTGATGACACAAACCATGTGACAGAAGTGCACTGCGGTGGTACACGGTCCATTAACTTAACATTAGGTCACCAGTGATGATAAAACACAACAGGATACACGTGAATTCACGAACCAAAGTGAAAATCCATCACTATGGTAACAATGCATTTCCTGTTTTTGGCACCAGTTGCCTATTGCCCAGTAAACCATGCGAGCCTTGACTGTATTTTTGTGATCAAAATTAAACAAACATGCAGTCAGATTGACCAGTATGCTGACTTGCAACAGAAGTTTCTCACAGGTGGTAGGTGTTGTTAGAAAGTACATACAAGTAGCTAATCGCTGGCCTGTGTTATGTTAAGTGACATTGTACCTGTGAGGTATTGTCATAAAAGATAAAAATATTTGCATCCTCATCCAGCCTTACAGTGCTGTTTTTGTCCAACTGTATCAAGGCACTCTGACATCTCCGTAGACTCTCTTTTATGTCATAGGGCTTGAATGAAACTGGATACTGTGAAAGTTGTTTTGTTAACAGGGTTTTAATATTTGTGCCTTTAGCAAGAGCTAGATTTGTGCTTTATTGTATCCGCCAAAACTAAGTTTTGCGGATACTATGTTTTTGACCGGGTTCCGCCGCCACCGCCGCGTTTGTTTCCCGAGAACTCCTCTGAGACTACTGGACGGATTTTTCCGAAACTTACACAAATTATTAGGTCACATGTGAACTGGTGCCTAACTAAGTGGCCTTGACCCCTGACCTTTCCTCTCTGCCCAGCATCCGTTTGTGCATCTGTTTCCAAACATAAACCTACATATCTCTGGAACCGTTTCACTGATCAGGAAAAAAATTTTTACACAAATGTAGCCCTTGGATAGCTTTATAACATACACAAAAAAAGGTTGTGCCACCTGCAGCCATTTTTGCACAGCGTCCATCTGTTTGTCTGCCTTGGGTTAAAATCACTCATATCTCTGCAGTGGTTTGACTAATTTACCTAAAATTTGGCATGCTTATACATCCTAGATAGCTTTCTTGAAATTATGACAGGTGGTGCCACTTACATTCACGTTAAGGCTGCAGACATCCAAGCTCATATCTCGGGAACTGTTTGACCAATCAGGAAAAACATTTTACACTAATGTTGCCCTCGAATAGCTTTATAACATACACAATAAAAGGTGGCGCCACCTGCAGCCATTTTTGCACAGTGTCCATCTGTTTGTCTGCCTTGGGTTAAAATCACTCATATCTCTGCAGTGGTTTGACCAAATTACCTGAAATTTGGCATGCGTATACATCCCGCATAACTTTCTTGATTTTATGACAGGTGGTGCCACCTATATTCATGTTCACGCTGTAGACATCCATGCTTATATCTCCGGACTCGTTCGACCAATCAGAAAAAAATTTACACAAATGTAGCCCTTTGATAGCTTTATAACATACACAAAAATGGTGGCACCACCTGCAGCCATTTTTGCAGAGCGTCCATCTGTTTGTCTGCCTTGGGTCAAAATCACTCATATCCCTGCAGTGGTTTGACCAAATTACCTGTAATTCTGCATCCGTATACATCCTAGATAGCTTTCTTGATTTTATGTCAGGTGGCGCCCTATTCATTCACGTTCACGCTGCAGACGTTAATGCTTATATCTCCGGACTCGTTTGACAAATCAGGAAAAAAAAATTACACAAATGTAGTCCTTGGATAGCTTTATAACATACACAAAAATGGTGGCGCCACCTGCAGCCATTTTTGCACAGCGTACATCTGTTTGTCTGCTGTGGGATAAAATCACTCATCTTTGCAGTGGTTTGACTTTTCCACCTGAAATTTTGCATGTGTATACATCTTAGATAGTTTCTGGTTCAAATAACAGGTGGCGCCACCTACAATTATGTTTATATGGCAGAGATCAATTCTAATATGTAACACATGCAACTCTATATCCCCTGCCACTCAAACCATGCCTCACTTCACCCGTCCTACTCTGATTTTGGCAGATACAAGTAGTCGTTGTTGACTACCCGTATTCTAGTTGAGAACATGTCTTATTGTCCCCTGCTCCGCGGATGCGGGGGACATTGTTTTGGGTTTGTCTGTCTGTCTGTCCTTCCGTCTGTCTCTCTGTCCGTCTGTCAGGTTTAGTTTCTGTGCGATAACTTTCCTAGTTATTATCCAATTTCATCCAAATTTGGGTCAGTGATTGCTCTCATGCATACCTTGGTTTGGATAGGCTTTGGAGTGTCTGGCTTCTGTCTGTCTGTCTGTCACTTTGTCTGTCTGTCAGGTTTTCATTTCCGTGCGATAACTTTCCTAAATATTATCTGATTTCATTCAAATTTTGGGCAGTGATATCTCTTGTGCATACCTTGATTGGGATTGGTTTTGGAGTGTCTGGCTTCTGTCTGTCTGTCTGTCACTTTGTCTGACTTTGTCTGTCTGTATGTCAGGTTTTTGTTTCCGTGCGATAACTACCCTAAATATAATCCAACTTCATTCAAATTTTGGTCAGTGATTGCTCTTCTGCTTACCTTGGTTAGGTTTGGTTCTGCAGTGTCTGGCTTCTGTCTGTCTGTCTGTCTGTCACTTTGTCTGTCAGGTTTTTGTTGCCGAGCAATAACTTTCCTAAATATTTTCTGATTTCATTCAAATTTTGGTCAGTGATTGCTCTCATGCTTACCTTGGTTGGGATTTGTTTTGCAGTGTCTGGCTACTGTCTGTCTTGCTGTATGTCTGTCACTTTGTCTGTCTGTCTGTCAGGTTTTCATTTCCATGTGATAACTTTCCTATAAATTGTCCTATTTCATTCAAATTTTGGTCAGTGATTGCTCCCATGCTTACCTTGGTTGGGATTGGTTTTGGAGTGTCTGGCTTCTGTGTGTCTGTATGTCACTTTGTCTGTCTGTCTGTCAAGTTTTCGTGTCTGTGCCATTACTTTCCTAAATATTATTTGATTTCATTCAAATTTTGGTCAGTGATTGCTCTCATGCTTACCTTGGTTGGGATTGGTTTTGCAGTGTCTGTCTTGCTGTATGTCTGTCACTTTGTCTGTCTGTCTGTCAGGTTTTCATTTCCATGTGATAACTTTCCTATAAATTATCCTATTTCATTCAAATTTTGGTCAGTGATTGCTCCCATGCTTACCTTGGTTGGGATTGGTTTTGGAGTGTCTGGCTTCTGTGTGTCTGTATGTCACTTTGTCTGTCTGTCTGTCAAGTTTTCGTGTCTGTGCCATTACTTTACTAAATATTATCCTATTTCATTCAAATTTTGGTCAGTGATTGCTCCCATGCTTACCTTGGTTGGGATTGGTTTTGGAGTGTCTGGCTTCTGTGTGTCTGTATGTCACTTTGTCTGTCTGTCTGTCAGGTTTTCGTGTCTGTGCCATTACTTTACTAAATATTATTTGATTTCATTCAAATTTTGGTCAGTGATTGATCTCATGCTTACTATGGTTGGGATTGGTTTTGGAGTGTCTGGCATCTTTCTGTCTGTCTGTCTGTCACCCTGTTTGTCAGTCCATCAGATTTTCATTTCCATGTGATAACTTTCCTAAATATTATCTGATTTCATTCAAATTTTGGTCAGACATTGCTCTCATGCATACCTTGGTTGGGATTAGTTTTGGAGTGTCAAGCTATTCTCTGTCTGTCTCACTTTGTTTGTCCGTCTGTCAGGTTTTTGTTTCCCTGCTATAACTTTCCTAAATATTATCCAATGTCATTCAAATTTTGGTCAGTGATTGCTCCCATGCTTACCCTGGTTAGGATTTGTTTTGGAGTGGCTGGCTTCTGTCTGTCTGTCTGTCACTCTGTCTGTCCGTCCTTTATCAAGCATGAAAAACAACAAGATCCCAAACTGGGTACATTTATTCCACAAATTTGCTTGTTTCAATGGGATCCATGCCTGACACACTGTCATATGGGTCTTGTAATCCCTCTGTACAGGGTTGCTTGAGTTGAAGCCCCTGCCAGGATGTTAGAGTTGTCATGTGGTCATAAGACTTCAAAGCAATATCTCAGCTGAAATCCCCTCCCATTATAGTGATTTGTAGAAACAACTGTGAAACGTGTAGAATTTTCAGACCTTTAGATCCCCCCCTGCCAATGGCTTTGAAGTACGGCAGAGCTGAGAGCCAGCTGTGATTGTTGTCAACTCTGCTTGTTGTTCATACATGGCATACTGTTTCTAGGTAGTAATCACTGTTATTGTTGAGCAATTCTACAAACTACTCAGATGTCAAACAATGTGGCTGGATGCAGTTACCATTACATCATCAAAAGTGATTAGTCCCTGTTAATTAAGTACTGTTTACTCCTTGTGGTCACAGTACTAGATTAGTTGCCATAATAAGCGGTCACCCAGAGGCCAGTTGTTAGGTGGGAGGTATGTTGCATTCCAAACCTGTCTGATATAAATATTTTAATATTTTGTTACAAAATGAATTAATTATACATACTGATTTGCGCGAAAATTGGAACTGCGCTAAAATGCTGTAAAATGAAAAAAGCATGACAATTCAGACACGCCAAATTAACCACTTCCACAGTACCTCATCCATACACTTGGCTCTAGTGGTCCAAGCTTTTATTGGAGCTGAGGGTTTTCTTATACTCTAGGACTAAAAGGTCAAAGCAGGCTCTCGAACCCCTGTCTGTGACGGGGGTCAACGACCGCAAACTACATCAAACCAGTGTAAGACCCTGTATAAAGAATGTTTGATATCACTGTTTCCAGTATTCCTCTTTAACTTTTTCTGTACCTTGTCCTACAGGACAACAAGAAGAGGAAGAAGAATGGTGATGAGCCGAGCGAGAAGATGATAAAACTGAGTGGGTATGTCAGGCGTAGCTCCAGGCATCGCCGTATGCGGGGAGAAAAGGAAATACTCGTCTCATCTGACCAGAGTCTAAAAGATCTCAAAGTCCAGGTAAATAATAATAAAAATTGGTTATAATTATGTAGATTGGATTGATTTATTCATGCTTTATTGATACTGCCTTTATTTAGTTTTTCTGACAGTATGGGGGATGACAGCTAAACCCAGAGACACAACTAGACCCCCTTCTATAATCACATGTATAAAAATGAAAGACATTGTAGATCAGTTAGCACCTTCATTGGATATAACTGAAACCAACACAATTTTCAATACATCAGTAGTTTGTAGCCTTCATGCAATTATAATAGCTGCTTTAATTATTAGCTTGCAATAACTGAAGTGGATATGAGTTAAAGGGATAACATCATTTTCCTTCTTTCATTGTGGTCAAATGTATGTTGTTTGTTGACAGGACACAAATGTAAAGTATGAGATGTAGAAAGTTTAAACTTTACATCCTTACATGTTTTCAGGTCGACATATAGACCCAAGCTGAGCTCACAGCAAGCATGGGGAGGAATTGTGAAATTGAGCACCATAAAAGTCAAACTCCCTATGAAAGTCAAACTCACTGTGAACGGCAAACTCATTGTAAAAGGCAAACTTACTGTGAAAGGCAAAGTCACTGTGAAAAGGAAACTCACTGTGAAAGCAAACTCACTGTGAAAGGCAACCTTTTTCAGTGTTAAATTTCATTCACTGGATAAAAAAAAATAAAGTTTCCTGATTCTTAATATTTCACCCTCATTCTACATATTACAAATAAATCTGCCAACTTGCCCAGCACAAGTGTGCATCACTTCAGTTGCATATGAAATACATGCAAGCTGAGTGTTATGGCTCACAGTCTGATGTGTTACATATTAACCATATTTTCCAGATTATGAAGCTGTTTTCTGTGGTGACCATTGATCAGCGCCTGATGTTGAATGGCAAGGAGATCACAGCAGACAACAATGTGTCATTGTCCAGTCTGAAGATAATGCCGGGCAGTATTATATACCTCATGGTCAGTGAACCTGGATTATCTCGGTCATGCGATAATCACAGACTACATATGTGAACTACACAATTTTCATTATGTTTATCTTTTTGTTTGTGCCCTCCAGTTAGCCTGAACTTGGATATTTTTGAATCAAGACTGGCTACTGTCATCATGAGATCTGCACACTAAATTTGGAGACAGTGCTCAACAGTTGTGTTTCATTCACAAACGGGTGCACTTTTCAGGGTTCTACAGTGTTTTGGGAAAATTGGAGGTGGTTACCTTCACCAAAAATATCTTTAAAAACAAGCTTTGAATCAATGTATTTGAAATGGACATATTTCAAGGATGCCCATCAGTTTTGACCCATAACCCTTAAAGAATTTAAATCCTATTTAAAAATCATATAAGAGGGAGGTAGGTGACTTAGTGGCTTGTACAGGTAGACACCGCCAGCCTTCACTAGACATCTAATTGCAGTCTTTGAGATTCTCATGAACTATCATATTGGTCCGATCATCAGTGAATGCATTTCATATGGCGGGTAAAGGAGTGACAATATATAGATAAAGGGACAATTTATCAGTTCAGCTCACTTTATTATCTGCTACATTTCTCTCCAAGTCTGATCCAGTGATTCATCTTGTGGTTTGGTTTTAAACTGAAGTTTATTGCTCATATAAACAGCAATATTACCCTATAACATTTACATGCTAATAAAGCAGTTTTTCAACAAAGTTTCTTTTTATATTTTTTACATAATATTTGAGAGAGAATCGTTCACCCGGGCTTGTTTATACTTAAAATTTAATTTTCAAATTTACATATTATATACCACAAGAGAGTGGTTTCATTGAAAAAGAAAGAAGACATTTGATGATTTGATCAAATCTAACCCCAGGTTAGGGAAAGCCCAGTTTCTTCGAGTTTTACAGGCCTGGAAGGTCAGGTCTCTTATTTGTAATTTAATGATTTTTGTTGTTGTTTTAGGCTGAAGAACCAAGGGATGACCCATTGTTCATGGATGATGTCTCATCAGGTAAATGAAATTAAACTGACCTATCTGTGTAAAACACACTAAATCTACATAAGCATACTGAATGTAACTAACTTACCAATTTGTCAGTTTGACCCCTGTATGTATCAACAAACAGAGGAAAATTCCATGTTTTTTTGTCCCCAGCTTTCCGGAACGGGGGACATTGATTTGGGTTTGACTGTCTGTCCCTTTGTCTGTCTGTCAGGTTTTTCGTTTCTGTGCGATAACTTTTCTAAATATTATCTGATTTAATTCAGATTTGGGTCAGAGATTGCTGTCATGCATACCTTGGTTGGGATTGGTTTTGGAGTGTCTGTCCATAAATTTTTTCTCTCCAGCTCCAAAACAAAAATTTTAAATTTTGTTCATGTTTAACAACCAGAATTACGACATGTGGAGACATCATCAGGGCACCATGAAAACTAAACACAGCCAATATGACATGTGGAGACATCTTTTGGCAACAAAAACTGAAACATATTGATCAGGTCAGCATGAAAGACAATAAGAGGCAGAAGCGGGAGACTTCAAGCACACAGATTTGCTTGTTTTTAATTAGCATTTTCATTTTTGTAAGATTTCTTGAAGACCATGTGTTTACATATTTGTTTTCTCATTACAGCAAGTTATCCTGAAGAAGGGTTTAGAGGAACAGGTCTACTGGGAACACAGTGACATCATACGCGGAGAAATCCTTGCCATAAGGACTGTAATTTAATGGATGCCACAATGTTTGGAGGGATACTACAATTCGTACTCATCTCAGTGTCTGCTATTCCACTCAGCTGGATTTTTCATATGATAATTTATTTATATCATATCATTTATATTTAAAGTTTCTTTGTTTTAAAAAGACAACTACAGTTGAACCTCTCTTAGTGGGCACCTCCAAGAAAGGGGCATCTTTGTATAGTGGCCAGTTGTTGAGAGTCCCATTTATTCTCCTTATTATTTCTGGTGAGATTATTACCTCCATTTTATGGAAACCTCTATAAAAAGGTTAGTTTTGCTCATTCTCAAAGGTGCCCTTATTATAGAGGTTTTACTATATAATGAAATTGTTATAAACATATTTGATATTTTTTTATGAAAATGAAGGAACTTAATTGGATCATCACAAGTGAAATATTTATTCACCAGTAAGATCATGTTGAGCCTGTTTTAACAGACCCCCCCCCCCCCCCCCCCCCCCGCACCCCTGAACAACTGAAAAACAACTGAGTTGTATCACCTTCATGTTTTGTTTTGTCTGTTGGCTGATTTTCGCAAGAAGAACTGAACATAATTTGTTGATATTTTTTACTGAAGGTTATTATAACATCCAATGTGGATGTTACAACCCATTAATGTTTTTGGAGGTATTCTGATTCAACATAAGAATTTTATTCAAAGGATACTATCCCATTGTGACATGCATCTTTTTTCATTATAATAGGGCTATTTATAGGCGTTACTTGGTGCTTCTATTCTAGAGGTGGCCTGGGATAGGTTTGTTGATCAGTAGTGTCCAAATAACAAGAATATAGTCAAGGGTTGTAATAACAACTTTCCGCCTGTCTCAGACAGACAAACATGCATGGAAAGGCACTTTCAGTTTTGTACCATTTTCTGTACTTTGAGGAGCCATACCACATAATCATTCATCATGAAAAAAAAAATGATTTTGCAAGTGAGTTGTAGCAAGAGTACAGATTTTGTCATTAATTAAATATGATAAAATCTCAGACCACGAACCTCTTATTATACCTGACTTGGTGCTTCTATTCTAGAGGTGGCCTGGGATAGGTTTGTTGATCAGTAGTGTCCAAATAACAAGAATATAGTCAGGGGTTGTAATAACAACTTTCTGCCTGTCTCAGACAGGCAAACAAGCATGGAAAGGCACTCTCAATTTTGTACCAGTTTGTTTTCCAAGTTAGTGGCTGATAAGTAGTAATAAAAATGACACAAAAATGAAATTCTTTACAGGTGGTCTTCCACTGACTCCCTATATTCCTGATATTTTGCTATAAAAATGGTATATATTATCTTGTACTAGTACTTTCTGGAATTTCCTATATTTGTATCCGCCAAAACAGAGTTTTGCGGATACTATGTTTTCAGCTGGCCGCCGCCGCCGCCGCCGCGTAGGTGTCCGGAGAACTCCTCCGTAAACGCTGGGCGGAATTTTCCGAAACCTGGGATTATGTTCGGGTCACATGTGAACTGCTGCGCCCCGATTTTGTTTTGACCTCTGACCTTTCCTTTGCGCTCTGCGTCCGTTTGTGCGTCTGTTTCCACACATAAACCCACATATCTCGGGAACCGTTTGACCGATCAGGAAAATTTTTTTGCACAAATGTAGCCCTCGGAGAGCTTTATAACATACACCAAAAATGGTGGCGCCACCTGCAACCATGTTTGCACAGTGTCCGTCTGTTCATCTGCCTTGGGTTAAAATCACTCATATCTCTGCAGTGACTTGACTAATTCACCTGAAATTTGGCATGCGTATACATCCTGGATAGCTTTTCTGATTTTATGACAGGTGGCGCCACCTACATTCACGTTTACGCTGCAGACATCCAAGCTCATATCTAAGGAACCGTTTGACCGATCAGGAAAATTGTTTTGCACAAATGTAGCCCTTGGAGAGCTTTATAACATACACCAAAAATGGTGGCACCACCTGCAACCATGTTTGCACAGTGTCCATCTGTTCGTCTGCCTTGGGTTAAAATCACTCATATCTCTGCAGTGGTTTGACTAATTCACCTGAAATTTGGCATGCTTATACATCCTGGATAGCTTTTCTGATTTTATGACAGGTGGCGCCACCTACATTCACGTTTACACTGCAGACATCCAAGCTCATATCTAGGGAACCGTTTGACCGATTGGGCCAAAATTTTGCATGTGTATAAATCTCACATAGCTCTTTATCATACGCAAAACTGGTGGCGCCACCTGCAGCCATGTTTGCACAGCTCCCATCTGTTTGTCTGCCATGGGATAAAATCACTCATATCTCGGCAGTGGTTTGACATATCTGCCTAAAATTTTGCAAGTTTATACATCCCCGACAGCTCTCTTGATTTTATGACAGGTGGCGCCACCTGCATTCTAGTTTATGCAGCAGATATCCAAGCTCATATCTTGGGAACCGTTTGACCGATTGGGCCAAAGTTTTGCATGTGTATAGAGCTTTCTGGATTTTTTGGTAGGTAGCGCAACCTACATACACAATTTGGCTACAGACATCCATGCTAATATGCAACACTTCACCCGTTCCACTCTGATTTAGGCGGATACAAGTAGTCGCTTGTCGACTACCCGTATTCTAGTTTCCTTTTTTTTCACTGGACAGTTGTGTTCAACATAAAAATGTTATATTGAAAACACTCCGTTCTGTTTGCATGTAAGTGTGCATGTAGGATAGCATGTAAGATGGCAGAATCAGTTTTACACTGAGTGAAGTGTGACTGAGAGTTTGAAAAGGAAAATTTTTCTGTTGAAAGCGAAGCCTGTATTCATGCTTTATTATTATTAATTCCCATTGAAATTGTGAAAATTTCAAAGTATCAGATTCCTGACTGTGTTAAGTGACCCCTGGTAGGGCATTCATCTCACTGACAACATCTTGTCTGGTAGACAGTATTAAATGTTGTAAATCATGTTTTATTGCGACTTCGGAGGAAAAAATATTTTTACATTTTTAGATAATTTTTTATGGCAGAATCATGACTCCTGAATCATCTTGGATCAAGTTTTATAGAAAGTTGGTGCTACCACTTTTTTACTTTAAAGTAATTATTTGAATCTGTTTTGCATAGAATTGTGAAATCTGAATTGCATTGCAGCCTGTTTTCTTGGAACTAGAATAGCAACCAGTAGAGCTCATACCTCTGCCAGCGCAGAACAATCCCACAATCCCACTGGATCATTCCCTTCAACGAAATCTGCTGGCAGATTTAGTCAGGTCTTCCCTTATCCATGCACCCTGAACAACATCTTGCAAAAATTAGTGCATCTGTTTTTGTATAAACCTTTTGACAGATAAAACAACAAACTGAGCAAAAACCTAAACACCTTGCGATTATGATTGCTTGGTGTCGTGTGAGAATATGTAGTTCCTTTTAGAACTTAAAGAGAACATATATTAACCTTTGTTGATTTTCTTAAATGGCAACTTACTTTATATATAGGCTGCAGAAATAATACTTAGTGGTCATGTAAGTGGCGAGACTTTTAAGAATTCAGGTAAGAGTGTACAGAAATTTACAATGGCTGTCTGTTGCAGTGGTGATGGTAATGATGAAAATACTCAACTTTGCTATTACCATTTTCTCTTTGTCCTTTAAGGCAACAACAAACATGTCTGATATATCTACCACCTAAGTTAACTGTTTGCCCCCCCCCCCCCCCCAAAAGTAATAACAGGTTTTTAGCTCAGCTGACTTTCAGTCATGCTGGGCTATAGCGATGGGTCTTTGTCCGGCGTCCTTCCGTCTGTCCGGCCGGCCGTCCGTCCGTTAGCAGGGCACAAATCGTAACCGTAGGGGCTAGGGCCATGAACCCTATGCAGTCTTAGAGGTTATAAAAAGATCTCCTTGCAAACCTGAAATTAGGTCACTGCGACCTATATTCTCGAAGTTATGGGGTGTGTTTGCACCCCCCAGAAATAACTCTTTGAGACAAAATTTTCATCCCAAACCTTCCATCTTTCACATACAGCTCACCTACCAACAGGGGAAGAACCATAATTTTTTTTAGGTCAAAAGGTCAAAGGTCAAGGTCACAGGAGCCTCTTCTTTGAAAAGCCTGTGGATGCATTTTAAGCCTACCCTTTCATCCCAATTCTTTGATCTTTACATATAGCTCACCTACTAAGTTGGAGAAGAATCCTACAGATGTTGAGGTCACAAGGTCAAAGGTCAGGGTCACAGGATCCACTTCTTTGAAAAGGTAGTGGACACATTTCAAGCTAGACTTTTCATTCCAAACCTTCCAGCACTGATATCGCTTCTCTGCCAACAGGGGAAAAGACCTGTTGATTTTGAGGTCAAAGGTCAAGTTCACAGCACCCACTTCTTGCGTGGAGTCTTTTTCAGGCAAACTTTTCAATCTGTACCTTCCATCTGTCATATATGGCTTACCTACCAATAAGGGAAGAAGCCTATTGATGTTGAGGTCAAAAAGTCAAAGGTCAAGGTCACAATATTTAATTGTTCTAAATGCTTGTGAGCATATTTCAAGTGTAACTGTTCAACCCAAACCTTCAGTCTTTCACATATGCCACATCCATGCATCACTCAGTTTGACTCAAACTTCATATTTATGGGTCTTTTTGCTTGAATAAATAACTTATTGATTTTGGGGTCAGCTGGTCAGCAGGTTAAAGGTTGCAGGTCAAAGTTATTCGCCCATTGGTTGCCAAGTAATTACACTAGATTTAAGTGGTCAGTAGTTACCCATCATTTAGAAAGAATCTAGTTGATATATGGGCAAAAGGCCAAGGTCATAGGTCAGGGATGTTCACAATTAATTATTTTATAGACCATCTCTATTTTTCTTGTATATATAACCATCCCACTCCAGCTGGTACATCTCCCTGTGTGGCTGTAATTGTGAGTGACACTGGTGACATATGACTCCCTTTTGTATCAGCCTATTAAGTGATAAGGCTCAGTGATAAGTACCTCGTTAATTCATAACAAAAACACTGTTGTCAGAATGCTTCAGCCAGGCATTAAGACTATGAGAGTATAGTATTAAGGTTTAGCTACTGATTAATAAGATGATGGGAACATTTTGCAGTTTATTTTATGGAATCCTAGCAATAAACTTGGTTTCCTAGATATCTGAATATTTTAATATATATCACCACATATAAAAGCAAGTGTTTGTTCTCATAATATGTGGATGTGTACCTTGATTTAGGATGGCTTTATGTTTTATTTCAAGACTCTTAGTCATGCTTTCTGCATTTCTTTTCTTTCAGGTTTGGCAGTTTACCTACCCTGCTGACCCCATTGAAAAGCAGAGTGATACTAAAAAATATTGGACTTACACTTTTTACAATTGCATATCTATAAATCTGATATGAGGGCCTGGACATGCCTATTGAATTATTTTGGGCATTTATTACTGGATAATTTGCCCCAAGTTTGGTCTCTTATTGGAGAATGTGGGATATCAAATGTCATACTTGTCAGAAATCCATTATGTCTGCCAGTTAGCCACCTTAGAAATTCTTTCTTCAGGGCAGTTTCAGTAATTTTTCTTTAATGTTTGGTCCAATTAAGAGAATGTTTGTTGTCTGATTTCAGACTTGTCAGAAGTCCAATATGGCCACCAGGCAACCATCTTTTAATTCCTTTTGATCATATTATCTCAAGAACAGTTAAAGTGAATGCAGTTGAATGTATATTTATGTAATCTTGTAAAGGATTGGGTCAAATATTTCTGAATAAATATTACCATCATTTATAAAAGTGCAGTACAGTTGGCTTGTATTGAATAAAAATTCATAAAGAAGCACATGTTTCTCAATAATTCTTGCATGTATTTCCTTGATTTTTGCTATATATTTTGATCTTATATTTGCCCTTTGTGGTGTTCCTTTTGAGACTGACAGGTTTCAAGCAAGCTGTTGGAATAGTTCCTGATAGCTTAACAATCATGCATTTTCCTCAGACCATCAATTCACTGTGTTTGAACCAGACATAGGTGATATATATTTCTGTTGTCATAGAAAATTTTCAACAAATTGGCAAATTGGTTCTTCAAAATTTGACTGGAAGTTGTGAATCTCAGTCCATGATGTCACAGGTCATGCTTGGGAGCTGAGCGTCATGACCCATGGGTCACTTGTTAAAGTTTACTTGCTCTTCATTACACATAAAGAGACATGGGTATATTCAATATATTCTAAAAATCATTTTCTTTAAAATAAACAGTAAATGCAGAAAACACATGATTTGATTCACTGAGAGTTTTACTAAATGCTGCAATATTATAATTTTTCCTGTTATTCATATTTTTCCATTCATGTACCAATTTGTGAAATGATATTTATCTACATTGCTTAATCTTTAATTGAAGAAATGAATGTTATTATTTTACAAAGAATGGTCATATTGACTAAATCCATTTTCTGTACTTTAAAGAGCCATACCACATAATCATTCATCATGAAAAAAAAAAAAAATGATTTTGCAAGTGAGTTGTAGCAAGAGTATAGATTTTGTCATTAATTAAATATGACAAAATCTCAGAGCACAAACCTTACTTTGATTCAGATCCTTCTCAGAGCTTGATAAAATTTTCTGGCACACAGAGTCTGTACACCAAAACAACCACAACAAAAACTATCCTTTTCAGTCGTTGTCAGGGGCTGATTGTAGGGGGCTCGCAGGGAAAAACTTAACCAGATTTTGTGTTTTACACTGTTTTCTTCCCTAATTCTGCATGTGAGAGTTCAGTATAAAATATAGTCATCCACTTCACACTTGTTTACCATGGCCACGGTGTCAAGTCCCCCTTATTAAATTTGTATATCTGACCCTGGTTTTGAATCTGCTTATTGCAGAGCGGTGATATTTAGAGCTTTGATTGGTTAAATTTCATTAATTGATTGTTACACTGAGAATATTACAAACATTTCTTTAATATCTGTCACGTGGACTGTTTTATATAAGGGCTGACCATGATCTGAGGGATGGATGTTAGAACCCTCTTTTTGTTATGCATACACATGGATAATAATTGTAGCCATAGATAAATGAATATATCAGCATTCAATGTCATGTCAGTGTTCGAATGTTTACTTAAAGCCAGCTATTCACCTGCCTGTAGAATTTGTGATTTCTGACATACTCTGTGTACATATTAATGTAACTGTAATTCCTGTCCAGAACTGTTTTTATTGCACCTCTGTAACATATGCATGAGCTTGTTTATCTACAAGCTGTTAGTAAACAGGGAATGTGCCAGTATTGACAAACAGAAAAAACTGTGTAACCCAAGGTATTTGTATGCATATGGGAGGAAGCTGAAATATCAGACCTTCCGCCAGATGCCTTTGTTGAATGTTTGGTTTATTGTGACTGACCCTCGCATGTTTTAAACAAAGTTGATATAAACAAAGCGAACAGCTTTAAGACAGTTGGATAGGTGTTTTCTGGCCAATTTTTATAAAAGGTATAAGGGATTATCTTTGTTTAATATTAGTCAGATACAGACCCCTTTAATCAGACCGGGTTGAGGAATGTTATATGTGTGATAAACCACATGGTATTACCTTTAACATATTATGATGAACCTATATACATCTATGTATTATGCAAGCTTGCACATACTTGGCATACTGATATATGTATGTTTGTAGATACTTCTAATATTATCGTCTAATTTAAGGTGTTTTGTTAAATGCTTAATATCAGTCACTGTCAGAGGAAATGTACATGTGTAAAAGTTGTAAGGACAAGAAGAACTCGCATGCATTTATTTTTGTACGAAGAATGCCCAGTTGATCATAAACACCACGTCAAGGTCGTTTTTTTTAGATACAGTGAAACCGGTCTAATAAGATCACCTGTGGGGCTGACCAAAAGTGGTCTTAATTCATAGGTGGTCTTATGAGACAGGTGGTCTTTAAGACAGATTCCACTGTTATATATCAATAAATTTGAAGAGAGTGGGACCTGTGCTGTTTCGTGTTTTTTTTTTTTTTTTTTTCTTATATTTCCCATTCCCCTCACAAATATGTGCTTTAATTAGTGATAGCACAAACCGTTAACAGCAACATATTTAGCATATACATTTCTGTTTTCAATCGACACAATGTTTTGTTAATGAATAATGTACAGTACTTCACAGTGGAGTAGAAATAAAATATATACATTTGTATCATTTGAGTTTGTGTTATTGACTAAAATCACTGTGAAATTAAGATCACTGTTTATCAAAGGTTTTTAGCTCAGCTGACTATAAGTCATCTGAGCTATAGTCGTGGTCCATTATCCGTCGTCCGGATGTCCGTCCGTAAGACTGGCACGTTTCGACACCATTGGACCTACGAATCTGAAATTTGCCATACAGTTAGATGTCCCCAAAATCTTCTACCATGCCGAAAATTGGGTCAATAGGACTTCGTTCCTTCGAGATATTAAGGAAAAACCTCAATTTTTTATTAGAAATCTATTTTCACACTTCAGGACTGCCTAATATCAAAACCACTCATCTGTTTTTCTTCATATTCACCATAAATATTCCTCTATATAGTTCCTATGTACATGCCAGAAATTAAGTCAGTATTATTAAATTTCAAAAAGTTATGGGCCCAAACATAATGGACTTTGTAAAAAAATCAGGAAAGATATTTGGTCACTTAAGACCAAAAGTGTTAAAAGTAGGGACTTTTTTTCAGTAATTCAACTTTAATTAATCAAAATTTAATTGTATACTCAAAATTAGATCAAAATCTTTTAAATTTTTTAAAATATTAGCAAAAATAAAAATTGGTACCTTAAATTTTGCCCAACTTTGGACACGGCACTTTTTTTTCCCTGTTTTATCCTGTGGATTTAATTTTCACAGCATGTGCACATAAGGATTTAATCTGTTAAAATCATTTGTTTTTCCTCACATTTGCCATAAATATTCCTCTTTATAGTTCCTATGTACATCCCAGAAATTAGTCTGTTAAGTATAAATTCTTTAAGTTATGGGCCCAAACATAATGGACTTTGTAAAAAATCAGGAAAAATATTTGGTCACTTAACACAAAAAAAAATGTTTTCAGTAATATAACTTTAATCAATCAAAATTTAATTGTATACCCAACATTATATCAATATCTTTTAAATTTTTTAAAATATTAGCAAAAATATAAAATTGATACCTTTAATTTTTCCCAAATTTGACCATGGCACGTTTTTTTCTCTCAAGTATATTTAATTTATTTTTCACAGCCGGGATACATGTGGTCTTAATCTGTTGAATTCTGAAATTTGAAAGTAAAAGGTTAAAAATTATTCTAATTATTGAAGTTTTTCAAATATTCTAATGTATTTGCATTTTGTATATCCAAGACCCCGCTCTTGCTCACTACAGCCTTGCCTAGGTAACCTTATAAGTAATGCAGCACTGGCAGAACACCCCTGTAATAAACATACACTTATTCTCATGGGCCCTACCCTGACACCCCAGTTCCCCCCCCCCCCCCTACCACCACCACCATCACCAATTATATTGCAATACATGGTTTGTTATTGTCTATTTCTTTAAATGTAAAGCTGTTTTTGATCCAATGTGCACAACTTTTCTTATAATATTAATTCAAGAAGTAATCCAAGAGATGCCACGTTCTGATACAGCTTTTTCAAGAAATTATTTCCTTTTAAATAATTAAACAAAATATAATTTAACCCATCAGTAGGCATTATTTGTTAATATATGAAACAAATCATGGATAAATAAAGGTGCAATTAAGAATTGTGAATTCTGGAGCTTTATTTTCATATATTTTTTGCTTTGCAAATTTTAAAAAAAAATATATTTTATAAAGAAAAAAAGAAATATATCTATGTGCATAATGTGATGTTACCTGACTAAATTAAGTATAAATGTTGATGCAATTTAGATTTGTGAATCAATTTAAATATTCAGATATATATGATATACTGTAAATATATAGTAAAATATATAAACTTAAAAAAAATGACTTAACAAAAGAAAAAAATAGTATCTAATGCAAATATTTCTTCATTATTTTCCTGTCTCAGTAGAATGGAAATTAAAGTTATTTGCTTTGTTTTCCATCTCTCTGCCTGTTTTTAAATATTTAAAAATAATTTCTTTTAAATTAAATTTTATCTTTCACGTATATGCAGAGGTGCTGTAATACCCACCAGTCCCTGAAGCACCATTGAATTTAATTTCGTATTCTGTATTTATATTTAAAGGTGTTGAATCTCCCCCCCCCCCCTTCTCCCGGTCAGTGAGCCCTAGTTTCTGAGCACTGAGAACAGTATTTTTATTGCAACTTAAAAAAATCTATGGTGATGCAGTTATAATTGTCAGAATCAGCTGAGCGCCGTGACTCATGGGTCCCTTGTTTGTTGTCTGTCACACACGTACGTCATCATGCGGACTACTCCTGTTACTGACTAACATCAGTTCTTGATTTGACGTACCAAGTAATTCATCATTCTGCAATTTAACTATTGGTGCCATATAACTGGTATATTTAAATTCTAACACAAACTGGTTTGTTAGCTGCCTCCATTTGACCTCATTTGGAATACTTTCAGGCACGCCATATCTGTATTAAATACACTTAAAAATACTTCTTTTTCATAAACAAAATCCATATTTCATTGATGAGCCGATTACGATATTAATGTGTTCCTTCACTTATGATAATGTATTAGACAGCAGATTCCTAGCTTACCGTCGACAAAGATAATTCTTCTGATAGCAAGCAATAAACCCCTAGTGCTGATTAGTTATATGATACATTGGGTGTAGGAAACCCAAATATGTTCCAAGGATGACTGTTTAAGTGAACGAAATTCTTATATGAGGAGTTATAATAAGTGATTCCTTATATATGCGTATGCAGTACATATGCGTTATGCAGCAAGAAAACTGACGCCTGTGGTTCAATCACATTATACACATACGTACTGCATACGTATATGTGGAATCACTCCAAGAGAAAAATGTGTCCGATTTCCAGCTACTTACGCATACATACGGCATACGCAAATACGTAATGCCACATGTAATGAAATCACAGGCGTCCGTTTTCCAGCTGCATTACGCATACGTACTGCGTACGTATATATGGAATCACTCTAGGATAATAATGTGTCCTATTTCCAGCTGCATGCGCATACATACGGCAAACGCATATACGGAATGCCACCTGTAATGAAATCACATACGTCCGTTTTCCAGCTGCATAACGCATAGTTACGTACTGCAAAGCATATATGGAATCACTACGCATACGTAACGCACACGCCCTGCATACGTATATATGGAATGCCTCAATTAATGGAATCGCAAGCGTCCATTTTCCAGCTACATTACGCATACGTACTGCATATTCATGATATGGAATGCTAACTTTAGACGTACAGAAATCAAAACCTTTTCGCAGACAAAAATGCGTCTACAATGAATGATTAATGAGAGCACGCAAGAACGTTGGGCGGATAAGCATAAAGACATGGCCACTGAAAATTCAGCCAATTTCTAAGATAGCCCCCATTTAAAAAATGCAGAGCAGTAATTCATGAAAGTAGGTTAACATTGTCAAATATTTCTTTGAGTTTTATGATGGTTTAATTACTGAAATGTACTTTTTAGTTTTCTGGAATTAAGGTACAACTGTCAATATTTTAAAACCTTTTTTTAAATTGTTCAAAATGGCCCTAATGTGCTAATTTAGTTAATTTACTGAAATGTATTTAATGGGTCCTTGTGCTGTTTGCCTTTGATAATTTACGTAAGTTTCTCGTTTTTTTGTAGAGGCAAACTGGGTTAGATTTGAAGTGACTTGCAAATGTGTCAGAGAAAAATCATAAAATGATACCTTATGCAATATACTATTAATTACTAACCTGAAGGGTAATTGAGTGATCGACATTCCACCCAAACCTGGCTTATTCTCATTTGACAGAAAACTGTGTAAGATTAAAGTAGATTTTAACATTGTTTAACTGAAAACTTTTCAAATGCTAACTAATGAAAAAAACAAGATCTTTATGGCTTTAAAAGTGACCAAGTTATAAAATAAAATGGCAGAGGACCAGACCATAAACAAACATAAATCCAAAGACCAGCCCTTAATCAGACATTCTGTTCTGCAGTATTACAGGCAAATAAAATGAGCTATCATTTATGTGGCTATGATCTTTATTGACAAAAATACAAGGAACAACAATTTTGAGGGTTTTTGGCCTGCAAAGAGTAATACAGTGGTGCATAGTCATAGCTGGTTGTACAGGAACTTTACATGCACAAAATACCTCATTGCATCATCGTTGTTTACAGTGTCATACACAACCATTGTGCTGAAGGTTATACCTTATATCATATTAAAGGCCTTTTTTCAAGCTGGTCTTCTGTCATTGTCGTCCATCGAGGTCTCTTGTTTTATTTCATGTGAATATAATGACTCTTGAAGAACTGCATACTTTCCCCTGAAATTCGATACACAAATTGTTAGAGAGGTCAGCTGGTGCAGACAGGGAAAGAGGCATGCTTTTTAGCTCTCTAATTTATCTTCAAAATGCCATTCTTTAACGGCAAGTACCTGTAAAATATTTTCAAATATATAAAAATAACAGCATAGTTTTTGTTTAAAGTAACTTTAAGAGGCTAAAGTTTCATGGAAATTTTGTTATCCTATCTTTTTAAAATTCGATAGACTGCCATTCGCCAGTGTCTATTGTTCTTTTCACTGGGAGCCTTGACACACCTGTCAATGCCCCAAAGGGCATGTGCACTTAGTAGGAAGGGTTGTATTGACAACAGTAAATACGCCCATTATCACCCACATGCGCCAGCTAGCCTGTAAGTTTTGTGAGCTTTCTATATTGGTCTTATGTACATGTTAAAAGAGAAAACTACACAGAAATAATACATATAATGTAAATCATTTATATCTATTTTGGCCTGCTTAAATTCATATGATTGTTGTCTGATATAATATATTCACTTAGGGTTTTCATACTGATATGTCTGGGAATGATGACAGAAAAAGATTAAGGTCGACTTTATCCCGCACTCCAAGTATATCTAGTACATCCCCACAAGGTTAGAACTTTTAATAAAAAAAACTAAATACAGTTTTAAAACTGTTTCTGGTGACAGTGGAAATAAAAACAAAGAAATGGCAGAAGGGACTGTAACACGAGAAGTCCTCAGTGACATGCTAGTACAACTGAAATTAGAGATACGAAACGATTTCAAATCCGTCATAGATACATATATAGAGAAAATAGAATGCAGAGTATTTGAACTTGAAACAAAAACAGATGCTTTAGAGAGAAGGGTTGCAAGGGTAGAAAAAGAAAACTATGACTTGAAAACATGAATTTCAGGAAAGTAAAGAGAAAGCACACAAAGCGAAAATACTTGCCATTAAGAACGAGCAGTACTCTCGCAGGTTAAATGTCAGAATCACTGGGGTTACAGAAAGGGCAACAGATGAAAACTGTACAGAAACAGCTTATAGCCTACTAAATGCAAAAAATGCACATGAACATGCCAACAAATGCCATAGATACTGTACACAGGGTAGGTAAGAAAAGACAGGATAAACCAAGACCAATAAAAGTGTGGTTTAAAAATATAGATGACAGAATAGCAGTACAAAAAGAGAGAAAACAACTTAAAAATACAGGGGTCATGATTGTTGATGACTTGTGTCATGAAATGGTTCCAAATGCATGGACTTGGAATGGCAAAATTTTTGCAAAAGATAAAGATGATTCCAATCATATTGTAGAGGTGAAATATGGTGATAACCTTGAGGAGTTGTTCCTACATTAGTCATTACATTATAATACAATGAGGGGACAAACCACCCAGTTATGAATAAGTGATGTATGTTTTTCTTATATTCGTTGTTTTATGAAGATAATAATGAAAAGAGGCAGGCCCAAATATCCTGCTGATTTATTTGAAAGTTCATGCTTGCCACTATACTTAATGTAAGTGTTTGTCAAATGTTTGTCTGAGTTATCCTTGTAATTGATGCACACAGTAGAAATATTTATTTAATTGGAGGTACCGTGAAATTATATTGAAATATTTAAATCACTTCACACATACTTATGTGTAACACAGCAACTTGTGTAAATATAGTCTCTTTAAATGTAAGAGGAATGAGGAAGTACGAAAAGAGAAGAAAGATTTTTAATTGGTTTCATAAACGTGGATGTGTTCAAGGAGGTTGTTTCATTCAAGAGTCCCATAGTTAAATAGAAGATATAGATAGCTGGTCCAGGCAATGGAGAGGTGATATGTACTTTTCCCATGGAACAAGTTCCAGTAAAGGGGTTTTAATCATTGTTGGTGAACACTTGGAATTTAAATATAAAGATGTGATTGTAGATAAAGAAGGAAGAAATATATTATTGAAATGTTTTATTCAAGATTGTCCCTTCCTGTCATGTAACATATATGCTCCAAACACAGAGACAGAGCAATTGCAATTTTATGAAAATTTTAATACTGTAATAAGAGAATGATGACTTGAACCTGGTCATAGGTGGAGTTTTTAATGTATGTTTAAATCAAATTTATGCTGATGGAGGTCACGTACTTATAAAAAAGAAAGTTGTATCTAAAATTAATTTAATTATCAATGAATTTGATCTTATTGACATTTTGAGAGTTAGAAATCCAAATATAAAAAAATTTACATAGAGATTTAACCCTTTGACACAGAGGCGATTAGATTATTTTCTTGTAACAAATGATATGCAGTCTTATGTAAAAAAAAAATACAGATATTATTGTTTCAGTGGATACTGATCATTCTGCTGATGTTATGAAGCTTTTACTAAACAAATAAGATTGGCCAAGGCTACTGGAAATTTAACAATTCGTTTTTGAAAGATAAACAGTATATAGAAAACTTTAAGAAATGTATAATAGAATGGAAAGCAGAGATAAAGAATAGTGATCTGCCAAAAAGATGGCAATATATAAAATACAAAATAAGAGGATTTACAATTAGATATTCAAAAATAAAATCAAGAAAAAAAAAGAAATTGGAAAGAAAATTAAAAGAATTAGAACATAGATTGGGTCACCAGTTAAATGAATCAATTGTAAAGGATTATATAGAAACAAAACAACGTCTGGAAGAACATTACCACTACATTACGGAAGGAATAATAATTCGCTCTAGGGCACAGTATAGAGAGAAAGGGGAGAAAAATAGCACTTACTTTCTCGATTTAGAAAAAAAGGAAACAAAAGAAAATCACATGTCAGAAAATTAATAATTGATGAAAAAGAAATAACAATGCACAGTGATATACTTCATGAACTAACTGCATTCTACACTAAGAAGTTCAAAAGATCTATAAATATTAGTTATCCTGAATGTGAACAGTATTTGAAAGATCTTAATATCCAAAAACTATCAAATGAACAGTCTTCATTATGTGACGGCCCATTATCCTTAATAGTACAAACATCTTAATGGTGATCTTGACCTTTAAGGTTGAATTTGATATGGGTAGCTTTGTTGTCCACGAAACACCCCGGGCCCGGACATTTTCAGGGATTGCATGAGCAAAATAATGCAATCATCAAAGGGGATGGAGGAGCCATTTCTTTCACAGAGGATGAAGCAGCACTGGGAATATGGACTTTAGTCGGTCCTAAGGCAAGTCGCCTTATACTGCAGTTTTAAATGTCTGGAGAAAGTGACCAAAAAAAAAAAAAAAAAAAAGAATGGCGACAGGCAGGTTTTTTTTAACCAGAAAGAATCTGAGGCACCCCAGAGATGAGACTGATGACATGGGAAATCCATTTAAAGAAGAATCATCTTCTAATCTCCTAGTGTTGGATACCAATGAAATTATGGAAGAGGCTGTGAGTCGGTCAGTAGGACAGTAACGGCTTTGGGCACCAAACAGTATGAAGACTTTAAATGGAGAATTAAGACGATAAATACATTTTATGAGCCCATACAGAAGAACAAGATACCAGTGTTCTGCAGAAAACCTGTTTTCAAGACTTTCATATCTTGTCAGAACAGAGAATGTGATTTGACAGATTCTTGTAGACATGATCAGAGCTGCCCTCGTTCAGCCTTGGCACGAAACGGCTATATGCATCAAGGCCAGAAGTCACAATTGTTACCCTTCATTGTGAGCAATACAACTGAGGTATTGGAAGCTGAACCTCCTGCAAGTGCGATGATCGTTGACAGTGCTTCCTTCATAAATACAATGCGGCCATCCAGAAAGCAATTCCTTAATCACAGACCAGGCAGAACAAAGGTAAAGGAGGTCGACGGAGAGTAGTTGGCACAACAAAATCACCCAGCAACTGGGCCCTTTTCTTAGAACAGATGAGAATAAATCAGAGCTTTTGGGATTGAAAATTGCTTCACTCGAAACATGTTATCCCATAATTGTGACAAGAGCACATGTGTAACATACTGATATATCTTAATTTCAAAGCTGTATGCAAGGAAAGGCGGACACCAGACTAATCTAGCACTCTGTCTTTCCTGAAGTTCATTGTTTAACAAACATAATAATCTACAGTCGTTATATTGATGTCGTAGTTATTGCAGTTTCTCTTACGAAAATCATTGGCGGTCTGCAGAAGCTTTGGATTGGATATGGGCAAAGGAAATAATTGAGGTCGATTCCTATCCATTCAGTTTGCAATGGGAACATAGTGTCACACCGCTAGAGATCTGAACGACCAGGTTCTTTTCAATATCAAACCAACTGTTTGTTGACATGAGTTACCGAAAACAAATCAATATATTAAAGAAAACTTACACTTACGTGTCTCAGGATAGGCGCTTCATACATATAGGCATTTATGATCATAAAAAGTTCGATAATACTCACAGAAACAACCACCGTTTGTTCGCGCTGTATTCACAGTACAATCAGTCCACTTTTGATACACGGAGCTCCGATCACCAATAGCCACTTCTTAGAGTATTGGTACAAGTCTCAAGACACAGGTCACGCAATACTCACTAATTAGCGCACAGACGATTCTATTTTGACTTAGAGTCAATGTCTTTCACAGCTGATGTCTTATGGAATCATCCAGTTCTAGCTAACTAATATGCTCTAATATGCATTCACACAGAGATATCCAGTGCCTCCACAGTAACGCGTTCAAATAATGTCCTCGGTCTGTTCCTGGAAGCTCTCACAACATGTGTAAATTCGCGAGATTACCAGTCCTTCGGTAAAAATGCGATACTCGCTCTGAAGTCCGTTACAAAGAAAAATACCGACAATCTACGCTATAAGACGTAATCTCTCAGTTGTCCCCTGGACTGCAGATATCGTAAGGCTGCACTAACTGGCGCACTGATCGGGCATATGTAGAGCATTCTGTCTAAATCACATATTTTTTTATGCTTGCTGACGTCAAAAGGTCTGACCGTCTATTGGCCAATCACTAATTCCTGTTATGCCAAATGCTAATTATGACATGAATCTTAATATGGACACCCCTCCAGAAACAAAAGCATGAGAAAACCAAACTTAATAAGTGCCCATCCTTTGGATTCTTCAACAAAAAATCGTTACTATAGAGACCGCCAAACAGAGACGGCTCACACGGAATTAAACTGTACTGAAATCAACATGAAATGAGACGTGTGCCCTCTAACAAAAGTTCTAACACTAATATCTAAACATGATACTCCATATAAATATACAGTAAATTATCAAAACAATCATCTGGTTATAATACATACTAGAACATGCATGAATACAATAACTAAGTCACAGTCCTCTGGTGACACATAGGATTCTGCACTCCCCCTTTTTTCATGCTTTTTTTCTTGGACAGGGAAAAATTCTGCTTGGCAGACATAGTCTGTGTTTGAAAAGCGACCGACACCTTCACCAATCTACGTTCCACACCTGAGGCCTTTCAAAATGAAGCCTAAGGACTTTCACAATGAAGACCGTAAGATGCTGGGGCTGGAAGAATTTGTTAGTCTGATGCGTGAGAGAGGAAGCATCGCTACAGATTTGAATCGAACGAGGCTTTATTCGTTTCCCAGGAAGCTGCGTCTCTATGAGTCAGTTCCCCCGACACGTGAAGCCTTAAAGGAGCACTGCAAGAGGGCTGTATTTCAAGCAGGGCATATCTTGTGTCAGTCAATTGTTTGCAATCCAACATTTCAAAGCTTAACAGATTGGGGATGGCGCTAGGTTGATGGCGCTCTGTAACCTTACTTGACAGACCTCCCAGCTGTGTGAAATTCCAGCCAGGAATCGCAAACACGCCGTGGATGACAGAAGCAATGTTGTGTCAGGTGCAAATGCTTGAATGCAGGGCTTACTTGTACAGTTCTCTGTAGTAGTAACTTTTAAAAATTACTGGATTCGCAAGTCCATTATGCATAGTTGTATGATGCTGAACGACCGTTTGCTCTCATTAAAATTTGGGCAACGTTTTCCTTTGTTCTTTCCCTTTTCGCTTAATAAAGGTTTGGACGGCGGTCGGTATGTGGCATTTGTAGGCTGTAAGAATTAGTTTAAATGGTTCGTCTACACCAATACATAATATATAAACAAAAACTCATAATTATGCTTCTTAACTTGCTGTAGCTATATCCTGTGACAGGCTGGTCTGTGAGCACATGCATGTAGGGATTGTTGAAGTCCATTTCGAAAAGTCAACTTCGCAAAACCTGTTTATTATTGATTTAATTATAAGGCCCGTTTTGTACATTCTACAAAAGTTCCAAATATTCACAGTTCAAGTGTACCTTAGTTTCAGAAAATTGAAAAGTACATTTCAGTAGTTCAACATTCTTAAAAATCAAAGAAATAACTGACTATGTTAACCTTCTATCATGAATCACAGCTCTTCAAGCCTGTATATGTGAGGTAAATTAAACCTGGGAATGTCAGAATCATAAAACATGTTGAAAATGGTTTAATCGAAATGTTGATGGTAAAATTCAAATCGGCACAGTTAAAATACCACAAGTCGATATATTACATGACATATTTTCTCAAAGTTGTAGTTCCTTTAAAGATTTGTCAAAAATGGCGGCCATCTTGAAAAATGGCAACATCTTAGATTATTTTCCGTAACGTATCTGTCAAACGAAGACGATATTTTAGCAAGACAATTGACATTTAATTATAATTAGATGGTAGTTCGGCCTGCTTTAATATCATGGGAAATGTAGATGTCATTGGCGACCATTTTGAAAATTGGCGGCCATCTTGATAATTGGCGGAATGCTCAGTGCCTTGATTTGTTTTTTAACATGATGAGCCTTAGTGTCAAATTGATGCTTCCATCACCATTTGTACATTGTTTAATAACCCGCTTCACTGAAATGAACTCATCCCCCCCCCCCCCCCGGGTACGCATCAGTGTCTAGGACTTAACAAACGACATGTTGAACTGCCTAATGGAAATCTTTTATCCACTTAAACGATAAAAAAAATATGGGACTTCTGTTAATTAAGTATATGCTTAATCAATATAATATAGTCATCACTCTGCGCCTCTTTTAATCTAATCTCTCTTTGTCTGACAGAGCAAGGACACGAGTCAGATTAACAGATATATCCCTGCCGACATTAATTTAAATAAAAAGCATTGACGTGGTATCGTCACCCGGGGATTATCAACACATTCAATCTGGGCTTCAGTATAGAAAGAAGCAACAATAATAAACAAGAAGGAAATATAAATATTTTGTAAAGATACTTCATGAATTTGACGTTTATGCCTGACACAATCGAGCACAAAACACAGCTATGGCAGAAAAGACGGAGATAATTTACCCTGTTCTTTTCTATTCCATGGGGAAGTGTTAAATTTTATCATAACATGTCTGATATTACTTAGAATCTTGATAGTTTAAGGCATTGCCATACAATACTGATTAAAAAATAATTTTATTGGTCAGGCTATTGAAACATGACTTGCAAACAATGAGAGTCTTACAGCATGATGTCGTATAACAACTTATCATGCCTCTGTCTCAAAGGGCATTACTATGGAGATGGCTCGTTTGCCCGAACCACTGAATGATGACCTATTCTGTGCATGTGATTAAGTTCTTTAACATTTATGTTAAAATAATTTGCTTATGGTAAATTTCGAAAGCTTAAGGTTAACGTAAGAATTCGTAAATATTTCAATGATAGCGAAGTTGAAAATGAGATTCAATTGGTATGTACGTGCCAATTTTGTAATATCCATCGCTCATTACTTTATAGCAGTGTTTACTCCGAAAAGTTGAAAACGATTTCATTAACATGACAGTGCAGGAAAAAAATGTATATTAATAGTCTAATCATGCTAAACAGTGTGAATATTTAGTCACAGTATAGGATGTAAGACAGTCGCACTGAACTATAATTTAATATGGGGTTATGTTGTGTCTTATATATATATATATATACATATATATATATATATATATATATATATATATATATATATATATATATGTGTACAAGGGTCGGCTCCAGCATTTAGGAAAAGGAGGAAAAATGAGAAAACCTCTCTCTCTCTCTCTCTCTCTCTCTTCTATATATATATATATAAATATATATATATATATGTCTGTGTGTCTATCTTATCCATCTTATCTATCGCATCTTATCTTATCTATCCTATCTATCTATCTATCTATCTATCTATCTATCTATCTATCGAAATGATAATTATTTTTTACTTCATTAAAATCCTTTATCAATAGTATAAAAACTTTCCAGGGGATACGAAACAATGATATTGATGACACTCTTTCAAACCCTCTGTCACTGATAAATGAAAAAAATGGCAGGTTTAGTTTTGATAGTTCCACTGAAAGGTGCGTTCTCCAAGGAGCGGAATTGTAATCTTCCTGAATGGAAAAGTTAGAGATACATAGACATAATTGATAAAAATATATTATTCAACGATTGATAATATTTTTTATGTCAGCTCTCGAACCCAAGCAAAATTAATCTCCCGGACCTATTGCACAGGAATGCCATCAGGATGCCTGGAAGATGACTTCCTTATGGATGCCATCGAGAACTGTACCAAACCACAAATAACAAATATCAACAGTATAACACCAAAATGTTGCAGTAAGTATTGAAAAATGGTAATTAAGACAAGATAAGATATTTATGCAAGCCATAGAAATGGTTATTCTTGTGTTAACAACATCCGCATCAGGTATGTTATAAATATCAGAGCAAATAAAGGAAAACCTCGCCTTACGACCACCTCTATTTAACGACCACCTCTGTTTAACGACCACCTCTGTTTAACGACCATCTCTATTTAACGACCACCTCTGTTTAACGATCACCTCTGTTTAACGAAAACCTCAAAATAACGACCATTTGTTCACATTCCCTATTCCTTTTTGCTCCTTATATGAGACCTCGATTAAACGAACATCCTTTTTATCGATGTCCCGTTGGTGGTCGCAATTTAGAGGTTCTACTATATATATGCATGTGTGATACATTGACACCCCCCCCCCCCTCCCACCCGCCCCGCCTCCTGAGGGAGACATATATCCCAATGCGACCCAGCACACCCCCTACCCCCGACCTAAAGCAAGTATTCTACGTGAGGAAGAGACTACGCAAGGGTATATGTCGAAAAGAGAATTTCTGATAATTACGTAACTGTCAGTAATGCTTTGTATGTTTTTTTCTGTTAGCAACATTATTCAAAAAGTAATTATGGGATTTTTATATTTTCTTTATTGCTCGGCAATGATACAAGGAAAGGGAACAATTGATTAAATTTTGAGAATAATCCGGATCGCCATCTGGATCCAGGAATTTGTTAAAGGAAAAATGCTGCATTTCTGACAATGTCATCTGGGAGTAATGAGCTGCCTTGGCAGGGGTCTGCAGTCTCTGAGCGCAGTTTTCTCATTTTAACTTTTCTTTAAGGTCGGGTCCAAGTCCACATTTTTGGAGTCAACTTGAGAGTCCAAGTCATTTCAAAATTTAAGCTTTAACCATACTAATATTTATTACCATATAAACGGTAGTATTAACTTTTCAGAAATATAACAATTTAATATTATGTTGGACTAAACCACATTCACTTTTGTGACCCGAAGTATATTTTGTCTTTTCAGTAATACAGGAAAAAATAGAATTCTGACAGTGGAATGGCAAATGTTAATAATTATTTTAAACTGGACTGAGGTAAATTTCTCTAATTTCTAAACTCGGAATACAAGCCCGAGTCAAGGACCACCGGGACCGCGTCCCTGAAAAAAATTGACGCGAGTCCGGACTCTAGCCCACGTCCATACTCACGTCTTACATCATTTGTGTTTGATATTATTAACGGCAAAGAACCCGCCACTTATATGTTGTATACTCTGACTGTTATTATTCCCGCTGTTGGCTAATACATATTTGTGAAGGTATTATCGCTTCCTGAAATATAGTTAATCTGCTAATAACTGTATATATTTTGTGTTTGAAGGCAGTATCCAGTGACAGCCGAAAAAAAAATGAATGTTTATATGACGGCACAAGTAATACGTCTTGTTTTATTACTCACTATTCATCACTGTTTGAATAACAGGTATATTTGTCAATGGGTATGTATACCACACAAGCACATGTTTGTGGTAGCTTTTATGTAATAATTATTGTATTCCACTATAAATTCGGGATTTGGGCGTTGTCCGAAAAACGATATTCCGTTCTAAACCTTGCCGATACACGTCCCATTGCCACCAAACTCTTTCCGCACACAGATCATCGCCTTACGCAGTCTAAACCCCGGTTGTACCAGGCCGCATTTAAAATATGAGTTTTCCGTTACTGAAATGAACATACCGGGTAGGTGTGTATAAACTCGCCATGTTTGTCATAGTTAACATAGGATTACCAAAGCGAGCTATACTGGTATGTAAACATGCAGAATGTGACCTTATCCTACACTTAAACTGGAATTTACCTACAGATGAAATCATACTAACGTTTTTATTTGCGGATTCAGAACTCCCATCCACAATGTTTTGTCCATCATGGACGTGTGATTTATATTTTTACCCTTATCGGACGTATCATTAAACCCTCACGTGTTCTATTCTTCTTTGAGCTATCGCTCCGCCCACTCACATCTAAGAGCCGTCTAAATAGGCATTTAAAACACATATTGTCTGTAAGGCGCGGAGGGTTTATTATGCTTCAACTATATAACCAATTTATAGGACAAATCCTATCTTGTTAATCTATCATTATTGAAATATTCCTATCTTTGATGAAATAGATCAAACATCAACCTGCAGATTCCAGCAAATAATGTAAAATGTGTTTAATCTTTCTCTCTTTGTCTTTCTGTCCGGTTGACCCCAGTAGGAACCTTGAACGGAATCTGATGACATTTTCAGGACATTTCGGGAATGAGCCAAAAAAAATCGATTAGATTTTGGTGTACATCCATCATATTCCCTCAATAATTACAAATGTACGGTCACTTATACAGGAATGAATCTGGGCATATGGGCGTCAAAATAAGTGAATACAGACAGGATCCAGCCTTACGCGGCGCGCAGGTAGGCCTATATCCACCTTGTCACGTGATGGTCGAGCACCCAGTACCTCAGAGCAGACATGGGGTCTATTACAGTTGATCTATTACTATTACTATTACTATTACTTTCAATTTCTGATATTACTTTTACTATTACTATTACCACATTTAACCATCTATTACTATTACTATTACTATTACTTGGGTATCTATTACTATTACTATTACTATTACTTATGCTGATTGGAGGATTCCAGACCTTGCACAGTCAATAATGCCATAAACTAGTACTACAATCCCAAGTATAAACTGATATTACAAGCACCTATATCACCAAGTCACAATACACAATTTTCTTATGTTAAACTATGAAGTTAACATGTGACTTTAAAGGCTAATGATACTGGGGATCATAATTTTTTCAGCATGTTTAATTCTGTTCATTTATCTATTGAAACCTAAATGATCAATGTTTTCCTTACATTGGTTTATTAATATGTAAATGAATACTATTTATATTAATTACAAGACAAAGCAATTTCCTTGCAAATGGATTCATAAAGTATATCTTATCATTTAGGGTTAGCATCCATTATATTGAAGCATTTAATATACCATACCAATACTACATAAAATATATAGCACTTCAAGGTCATTCCTTGTATATTCATAAGTGTAACATATCGTAATATAACAGAATGAAGTTCAGGTTTTATGGCTAATTTTTCATCTTCACAGTATTTCCACTGGTGATGAATTAATATAGGGCTTTGCCCTGTTTCCAAATCCTAATTGATAGATTCAATATAAATACTGTTTACATCAACATTCAGGACAGAACCAATCTGGAGACAAGACTATCCTAGCTAAGGGGTGTATATATCTTCATTTGGATATGATGCCATATTTTATTCCATTCCACTGGACATCTTGTGTGTGGACAAAGAGGTGGTAAACTTTACAATATTGGTAGCATGCATGACCTGTTTTCCTCAGACATGTCCTTTTTCTCTACAATAATCTCATTTATCATTTCCTATTCTTCAGTTATGAGAAATGTTCGTAATGTGTAACTTCCAAATTTCCTGTGTCTGAATAGGCACAATAATATTATTGTGAAAAAATGTTTATTAAATTTTCAAAATATAAATTAACATAATTAAAGATGCTGAAAGGAGGTCTGCAAAATTAGTTCTGTCAAATAACAGGTAGTATTAAGAATAAAAGAATAATTTCAAAAGAATATGTATACAAGTTAACTAGATAACACGTGCTAGTAATATGAGTTTATTCAAGTGATTGTAGTATTTTTATGAATTTATAGCATTGTAGGCTACATAAGTTCTAGAACGTCAAAGGTCTAGGCAGCTGACGATGTTTGACGCAGATTATCTGAGTATGCATAGCAGGCTGCCCAGACACTTCCTATATAAAATGGAAAGATTGAAATTTTTAACTGGTTTATTCATTACAGAAATGTATAACTTAATATACTTTTTGGTAGTAAAAACACCATTAGCTTATCATAACATTATTGGTCTGCTATATATCTGGTTCAATATTATAAATTTTCTTGTGTGTGTGTGTGTGTTTAACCTGCACCATTAAATGCTAACTAGCTGGTGAAAACAAGTCTAGGTGCATTTCAGAATATGCATATGGATTCATTTTTGTGAGATAAGATGTACATGTCACAATAATAATTAACAATTGATCTGGCTCTTAACAGCAAACATGTCTGTTTATCCATGTTTAAGTAATCACAAGTGAGATGGTGCTAGGGAGCTTATTTGGCTGAGACCTGCTCTGTCCAGTACTCTTATGCAATTGGCACCAGTGGTCACCATGCACCTGTATAACAGCTGGCCCCTGCTTGCCTTAACAATAGGCACATCTTGGGCAGTCACTGGACAGGTCTGAGTCTGTTCAGTATTATTTGCTGATATGGTTCATGACCAAGTAGGTCATAGGAAGTAATAGAAAGTAATATGTATTACTCTATTACTTTGCCTTCTGTTTCTATTACTATAACTATTACAGCTTAAATATTTAGTCCATTACTATTACTATTACTATTACATGGAAAAAGCTGTAATAGTCTATTACTATTACTATAACTTATTACTATTACCCCATGTCTGCCTCAGAGTGACGCGTTCTGTGTGTTCGCAGAGTCTTTTCACACGTGTCCTCTTAGTTGTGAGGCAAGTGAATGTTCACATCCAACAATCGGGTACCCGATCTGGCGGAGGCATGTAAACATTGGGATGCAGATTTTCTAATTTCTAAATATTTGCTCTTTTGCAATTTACTCGTCATGTACACAGCAGGAAGAGATAAAACAGGACCCAGAATAAAATAATTAGGCAATAATTACACGTGAACTGGCACCCATGATAACAGTACAGTTGCACAAACTTGTGGTCCTCGCAATTACTCTAGATCTGTTATAAATTATTCACAAGGTCAGAAAATAAAGAAACCATAAGCAACTCATTGCACGCACTAGGACTTTACCGGTAAGTACTTACATCTCCTTTGATAAAAAGATACAAATTCGATTTTATTTAGTATGGTTAAATACGTTGTGCTATAAGGATGTTTGTAAACTGTAATATTTACGAAATATTACACTAGATCTATATATAACGCCTTTAGCAGAATACGAACAGGAGGAAAATGGCTTATTAATATTGCCACGAAGGTACAGGAGATTATTTTAGAACATAAGTTCACAGTGTATAGTCAATTTATATTTAGGTTTACTGGAAATCGTTTATGTACCCTAAATGTCTAGTGTATTTACATTATAAAACGTTTTATGTTTTTGTATTCCCAATTAACACTTTCACTCAAGTAAAAGTTAAAGTATACTGGTAGATATGTACGGAAAAATGAATACATTGTTGCATTGAAATCTTATGGGGAAATTTTAATTTCAAAGCGATAGCGCAATTACAAATGTGCGAATAAGTTTATTCTACTATTACTTATCCCTGTTGATAATCTCTCTCGAATGAAAAACGTATACATATATTTTATCTGAAGGATATAATGATTTTTATATTTGATCAAAATTAACGCAAACGAACTGTGAATATATTACATCTGACAGAATAGATATGCTATCATAAAAGATACAAATATCAACACATTAATTACTTGGAATTAGGCAAAATCAGGCTTCCTGGTCTCTACTTATGAATGCTTAATACAAACATTGATCTTCTCTGAATGTAACATAATATATATCAGAATAATAACTTCGCCAATGAATTATTATCATATATATTTAACTATTTAACAAGCGAATCCTCGTTTCAAGCTGTTGGAACTTAACAAGGAAAATATATAGATATAGTGTACTATAATGCAAAAAGGAAGTTCCAAAAACCCAAGTTTTTTTCATTACAAAGATGAATTTGGTTGATCATTGTGATTGCTTTTTTTGAATTAAGAAGTGGTATAAAACGGGTAGATTTCACATTACGATTAAAATTAATTTAACCTATGATGGCTACTAAAAGGGCTAGGAATTTATTGATTTAGTCAACCCTCTTAAACGCTCTGTAAATTCATTCAGTTTATTGACGTTTATTATGGATGGACCAACATATTATAAGTAACATTTATACGATTCAGTGAAACGTTTATTTGTTTAATAGAACAGGCGCTTGTTTCAATCAAAACTAAATTTTTATTATGTATTATTATGTACAGTTGACTATTAATTTGCCTCTTATTTAACGCTTGAAGTAATCATCCTTCAGTTATAAATAATATATCTAGGAGTTATATTAATTGACTTTATTCTCACTTTTCACAGAACCGAGGATCCTATGCACATACGTGTTGAGAATATTGAAAGTCTGGAGCATGGGTGTTTTGCAGATGAACATATACTGTCTTCAGTTTGTGTTTCTTTTGATAGAAACTTTATCTTGTGTTACAGGTATGCATGTTCACCAAAACACATGACAAAATATATTATGATGCATAAAAATTACCAAATATAAGTGTAAAAAATAAATTAATATTTAAATTATTATTTAATTTTTTAATTAAATAAAGTATTGAATGAAATATGTTAATATAATTTAATTTAAATATATTTTTCGTGGAACCAGCATTTTTCTGCAATCTGTATTTACATTTTAAATTACCAAGCCTACAAGTGTGTAATATTAGCCAAATACACAATAGCAAATTATATAATGTTTGAAAATATCAGTTATTGAAGACAGGTTAAAGATAGAATGATCAATAAAATAAAAAATGTATAAAATGGGGTAAATGTTATATGTCATAAAAAGTCTTTCAGATATGCCTTTTATCAATTCTAGGTTTTTCGAAATCCCATCAAAATGACACATTTCTCCGGGCCCTGCAAAGTTGTCACAATAATGGCGAACATTTATTAGACATGGATACATTCAACAAGACTGAAAAACAAGTAAAGAACAACGCAGCCGAGCTTAATATAACCTCGTTTTGGCTGAATGAGGCAGAAGTTGAATTGAAACATTGGACGTGGGCAAATGGTATTTTTGAAATTCATATCCACAGTATCTTGATATCTGTATATTTATTTTATATTTTAAAGGTTTTTAGATAATATTTGCATGTTAGACTATGAGAAATTTCAATGAAACAGGCACATTTACTACCGAGATATTTAGAGTCTAAATGCGGTATTTTTTTTTTTTGGGACACTAGAAATTTATACTAACATATTTCAGAATGATAAAGTTACTTAACTATGAATGAGACCGTATTGGATTAATTATTTTAGGAACTACTGCTACAAAAACGCCATTTATGGTGAACGAAAGTGAAAATGGATGTGTAATAACAGTTCTTGGGGACTTCCTATCCTCTCTTTGTTATATCCGGAATCCCTTGGGTGCTGCTTCTCTATGCAAGAATGGTAAAAATATATTTTGCCCTTTACCCCTTTCATAAATAAAACCTAAAAAAATCTGAATTAACTAACTGCTTTTTGTAAATCATTTTAGATAAGTGAAAACAAAGGCAATATGTCTATTTCTCATTAAAAAAAATCTCATTTTCATTCAGAATCGACTCACAGTTTCGGGGGTTCCAGTCCTGTCAATAATTTCAAACTGACTGATAGAGGTTATCAAAGCTGGTATGACGCGCAAAAGGCTTGTAAACAAATCGGTATGATCATGGCAAGTCTCGGAGAAGACGAAATCGTCAAGATTCTGCCAAAATTTGGACTTATGACCAGGCAGGTTTGGGCTGGAGCGAAGAAAAGATGTAAATAATCAATATATTTTGGTTTCATAAAGTATTTTTTGTAGTTTTAAGTTGTAGAATAATATTATAGTATTATGTGGAAACACGGAAAAGAACGAAAAACTGGGTAAAGAACATGACTGGTTGATTTCACAATGAACCAGACATTTCCGCAATGTAATTTGGCTAATGAAAGATAAGATGACAAAATATATTAATGGTTCGTGAAAGACGATTGAATTTAAACATTGACAATGTATTTTTAACTACATTTTCATATCCTCGAAAAGCTGAATTCCTTCAAAGAATTTCTTCAATCAGTAGACAATTCGTTATTCAATCATTGTAGCTATAGGAAAACAGACTCCAGAAATACTTGAAAAGAGCAAAAACATCACCAACAGGGGGTGTCTGATTTTGACCTTCGAACGGCGGAAATGGAACCGGAAAGTGATATCTTGTACTGAATATCATCACTTTTCTTGTTACAAAGGTAAAACATTACACATATTTTTCCAGGAAGAGTTTATGAAAGAAATTTAACAATGGTGAAACCGAATCCACACCGATTCCGAGTGCAAGTTCTAGTGAAATCAACTCGAATACGAGTCCGAACACCTGAGCTCCGAGGACTTGAGTCGGAATCCACCTTCTTCACGCCCGAGTGACTTGGAACCCGAGTCTGAGTCCAATACGATTCACAGTAATCAAAGAAATTTAAAATGGAAAGTGGAGATTATCACACATTTTTGTTAGTTTACGAACGCCTTCTATTTGAATGACTAATATCACTAATTACATTTAGTATCCGATGCAGAGCTAAAGCTTGTTATACAGTGTTTTTTTTAATATTCTGTTAGTAGTTTGCACATGTATGTAAAGGACTTGGATGTTAGAGGCTATAGTCTGATTTCTCTTGAATCCTCAACTCCGAGTCCGACTGCAGGGCCTTCGAAGTCATGTCCGAGTCCAACTCCTAAAATAAGTAGACACGATTTAAAACAATATCGGATCGAATTACAAATCAAATAGCCCTTATATGTTTAAGAATGTATCAAATAATCAAAATATTTGTGAAAATCAATGATGAAATAGAAACTGCTATCATCTATGTATTATCACGACCCGCCACCATGCAGAGAAGACACCTTCAGCAGATGGAATCACAACTGCAACAGGTAAGAAATATTCATCTTAAGGTAAGTATAAGATATACTCTACCCCCTGGAATAGTTTTAATGTATATAAGACAACATATAACCCTTTATAGAACAAATATTCCATTATCCCTATTTCTGTCTTTTTCCTGCGGTGGTCTGCATGATATTTTTGATAAGTGAACAATGAAGGTTGTTTTATATAAATATATATATATATATATATATATATATATATATATATATATATATATATATATATATATATATCCTATCCGGTAGACATAAATAATGTACCAAGTATATCAATCAGGATAAAATTATTATCTAAAATTATTATTTTTTTTCAGTAGCTGTTGTTATGGCCTTTAGCATATTGATTCCGTGTGCTATAATAGCTATGATCTAGGTAGCTGGTGTCATATGGGCGAAAAGGTACGCTTTAATTTTCCACTGGTTTCGTCATACCTTAATTTAATATTTAGAGTATACCTGGTTCAATCATATTGCATATTTTTAAAAAGAATTATTTTCCTCTCCTCAATCAGCATACTTTCGACATTTCTGGGTGGCTGTATTTGCATTGATTTTTGCATTTATATAATCTAAACAGATCGAATATGTTGTGTATCAAACGGTTGAAGTAAAAGCATAACAAACATTAATGACATAAAATTAAACATTCGTTTTCATAAAATAGAGCTTATATGAATTCATGAATTCGATGGAAACTCTTTTGGTCTCAGTGAAAGCTGTAATGGTCTATAATTATTTGAATCTGTTTTGCATAGAACTGTGAAATCTAAATTGCTTTGCAGCTTGTTTCGTTGGAACTAGAATAGCAACCAGTAGAGCTCATACCTCTGCCAGAGCAGAACAATCCCACAATCCCACTTGATCATTCCCTTCATCCGAATCTGCTTGCAAATTTAGTCGAGTCTTCCCTTATCCATGCACCCTGAACAACATCTTGCAGAAATAAGTGCATTGGGTTTTGGGTATTAACCTACTTACAGATAAAACAGCAAACACAAGTGAAAGCATAACCACCTTGTGGGTAATGATTGCTTGGTGTCACAGGAGAATGTGTAGCCCTTTTTAAATTAAAGAGAACGTACATGAACCTTTATTGATTTCCGTAGTGGCAATTTACTATACATATAGGCTGCAGAAATAATACTTAGTGGTCATGAAAGTACATATTTTGTAACTGTAATTCCTGTCCTGAAAAGCTTGTACTCCACCCGTGTGGCAGATTTATAAGCTTGTTTATCTACAAGCTGTTAGCAGACAGGGAATGTGCCAATATTGACAAGCCGAAAAATCTGTGTAACCAAAGGTATTTGTATGCATTTGAGGAAGCTGAAATATCAGACTTGCCGCCAGATGCCCACTTATTTTGACCCACTAGAATGTTTTAAACAAGTTGATATAAACAAAGCTTTAAGTCAGTTGGATCGGTGTTTTCTGGACAATATTTATAAAAAAAGTTTAGTATTAGTCAGATATAGGCCCCTATAATCAGATGGGGTTGAGGAATGTTATATGTGTGATAAACCACGTGGTATTGCCTTTAACATATTGCCTTTAACATATTACGATGAGCCGATATACATCTATGTTTTATGCAAGCTTGCACATACTTGGCATACTGATATATGTATAATTGTAGATACTTCTGATATTATCGTCCAATTTAGGCAGTTTTGTTGAATGCTTAATATCAGTCATTGCCAGCGGAAAATTTACATGTGTAAAAATTGTAACGACAAGAAGAACTCTGCATGCATTTATTTGTGTACGAAGATTGCCTAGTTGATCATAAACACCACATGTCAAGGTACTTTGTTTTAAAAATACGGTGAAACTGGTCTAATAAGACCACCTGTGGGGCTGACCAAAAGTAGTCTTTATTCACAGGTGGTCTTAAGGACAGACTCCACTGTTTATATCAATAAATTTGAAGAGAGTGGGACCTTCGATGTTTCGTGGTTTTTTTTCTTATATTTCCTATTCCCTTCACAAATATGGGCTCCAATTGGTGACAGCACAAAACCGTTAATAGCAACATATTTTACATATACATTTGTGTTTTTGTTTGTTCGAATGGTTCCAGTTCGGAGATTTTTGGCCGAGTTACAAAAGGTTGAACTTAGTCAACAGTTTTGACAACATGCCAAGTTTCAACATGCCAAGTCAAGAGGTCACTCGATTCAACCAGATGAGGTCCAGACATCCCCTTGGCAACTGACCTGGCTCTGTCTGGTGTCTAGACAATGTGTCTAGACGTCTAGACACATCGTCTAGACCCAGAATGCCCAGATTAGAACTAGTGGAACTATATCTTTCATCTGTTTGAAAAAACTTGATTTGCAGTTTTAGCAAATCTGTGGGCTTATGCGATGGCGTGGCGTCCATCAATGTGCGTCTCAAAAAGGGCAGGAGCTAGCATCACCATTTGTTTTGCAAAATTTTAGTCATCTTAAAAATTCTATCGGATTTTGCTTATTTCTGTGCTAACTGCATTTTCTTAGATTTTATAGGAAAAAATCAATAAAAATATAAATGCAATGCTTCCAAATTGTCCGTTCACCTGTCCAAATAATCCTCCCTGGCAAAAAGAATATATCCGAAATATCCTGACAAATACATCCTAGTATTAAAATGTCCTAGACCGTAACGTGCAGGTCCGAAACGTCCATTTTGCTGAAATCATAATGCCTAAGGTAGATATGCAGAATATAAAAGGATCAAAATTAAATTTTAAAAATAAACCTCCATTCATTATCCCAAACGTTGCACAGGTTTGCATTAGGCCTGTAGGCCTTGTTCTTCAATTAAACTATTGTTGTCAGATAACTGCTATATTTAAATTCAAGCACAAACTGCCTCCATTTGACATGATTTGGCATACTTTCAGGCACACCATATCAGTATTTAAAAACATCTTTTTTTATAAACAATACCCATATTTCATCGATGAGATAATGTCTTGCCAATAAGCGATATTAACATGATCCATCACTCATGATATTATATTTTCAGATTCCTAGATTACCGTCGACAAAGATAATTCTTCTGATAGCAAGCAATAAACCCATTTCAAATTGTTGGTGTTAATTAGTGTTTTATAATACATTGGTTGTTCGAAACCCAAATATTCTTCAAAGGATTACTGTGTTAAAGTGAATAAAATTCTTATATGAGGAGCTACGTATGCGTTTATCTCCTTGGAGTGATTCCTTATAAATGCTAATGCAGTACATATGCGTAGTGCAGCTAGAAAACTGACGCCTGTGGTTCCATCACATTATAGCCTACGCATAGTAATGCATACTCGTATATATGGAATCCAAGAGACTGTGTCCGATATCCAGCTGCATTCGCATACATACGGCATACGCATATATATAATGCCCCTATTAATGGAATCGCTGGCGTCCATTTCCCAGCTGCATTACGCATACACACCACATACTCACAATGATATGGAATATCATATATGTACAGAAGTCAAAACCTTTTGGCAGACAAAAAAGGTGTCTGCAATAAAACAATTCTGAGAGCCCACCAGAAAGTTGGCGGATAACTATTGATAAGCATTAAGGCATGCTCACTGAAAATTCAGCCAATTTCAAAGATAGCCGCCATTTAAATAAAATGTAGAGCAGTAGTTCATGAAAGTAGGTTAACATATTCAAATATTTCTTTGAGTTTTACGATGGTTTAACTACTGAAATGTACTTTTCGATTTTCTGGAAATAAGGTACAACTGTCAATATTTGGAACATTAAGATTGTACGAAATGGCCCTGGAATGTGCTAATCATTTCACCTACTGAAATGTAAGTAATGGGTGCTTAGGCTGTACGCCTTTGGTAATTTAGATAATTTTCTCGTTTATTTTTTGTAGAGGCAAACTTAGTTAAATTCGAAGTAACTTGCATTGTGTCAGAGAAAAATTATAAAATGATACCTAATGCAATATACTAGACATTTCTAACCTGAAGGGTGACTGAGTGATCGACATTCCACCCAAACCTGGCTTATTCTCTTTTGACAGTAAACAGGTGAGATTTAACTAGATTTTACCATTGTTTCACTGGGCGCTTTTCAAATGTTAACTAATGCAAAAAACTAGATCTTTATTGGTTTAAAAGGGAAAAAGTTATAAAAAATGGCAGAGGAGCAGACATACAAACAAAAATCCGAAGGCCAGCCCTAAGTCTGTCATTCTGTTCTGCAGTATTAAAGGCTCATCATTTCCAATTTTTCCATGGATGTAGATAATACAGTAAACTCTTTCAAGGCCTGTTCACCATGCTTCCATGAGGCCATACCAAGAATTTAAGGGAAGTTTAACATCAATAATGCCTATCATTCCTGAGACAGCCAGCTCAGTACCCCTGATCAAACATTCAATGAACATTCAGAAAATGACCACCCACATCCTAAATCCTGGACAAATCCCAGTATTCAAAGCAGATCAGCCGTTGTTTGGAGTTTGGAAAACAGGTGAAATTGCAGCAGCCATCACTTTGTTGCAAAGATAAAATGTTGATCATGTTTCGAGATTGCACATGGAGTTGACTGCACTGAAAATACTTGGGGATCTGCTGAAGGATAGAGGATTGACGAGTGCTATTCTAGATGCAGAAACCGCAAAGGCTGGAACTGCGGATTCAATTCTTACAACATTACATGTAGCAAATGTCTTAGATTGAAATTAATAAGTTGGCCGAAGCAACCCCCAAAAGCTACTCTCAGGAGGCAAGAGAGAGAGAGAGAGAGAGAGCGAGAGAGAGAGAGAGCGAGAGAGAGACAGTTGTATCATCATTTGATGATTTGGGCACAAACTGGAATCTGAATCCTCACAGTTCCAATTTCATAAGTTAGCCCTTCAGCTGGAATTTTCTGTTCTTCTCATTGTAAGATGCGGCCCAGAAGCAAACTTTAAGTTGTACAAAGAATCCATCAACTCATTCCATATTGTTTTGCTTTAGACCTTGTTCAGACGGCTCATCATTCATTTGAGGGAGAATGCGAATAATGACCGAATTTCAGCACTAGGGAAAGCGTTTGATATGGGTAGCTTTGATGTCCACGAGACACCCCGTGCTCGGGCATTCTGTGGGATTGCATGAGCAAAATAATGCAACCATCAAAGGGGATGGAGGAGTCATTTCCTTCACAGAGGATGAATCAGCAATGCGAAGTGGACTTCAGTCGGACTTAAGTCGCCTCATACAACAGTTTCAAATGTCTGAAGCATGTGACCAAAAAAGAAAGACTGGTGACAGACAAGGTGTTTGTAACAAGAGAGAATTCGAGCCACCCCAGAGATGTGACTGATGGCATGGGAAATCCATTTAAAGAAGAAACTTCTATTCTCACTGCGAGTCGATCAGTAGGACAGTTATAGCTTTAGGCACCAAACAGTTTAAAGACTTTAAAAGAGAATTTAGACGACAAATTTGTTTAATGGGCCCATACAGAAGAACAAGATACCATTGTTCTGCAGAAAAGCTGCACAAATATCAAAAGACAATCGTTACATGCAGTGAAAGACGATCGAAACTTTTCTAGACTCATTTTTTTGTCAATACAGAGAATGTGATCTGACAGATTCATGTGGACATGAGGATCAGAGCTGCCCTCGATCAGCCTTGGCACAAAATGGATATATTATCAAGGCCAGAAGTCACAATTGATACCCGTCATTGTGAGCCATACAACTGAGCTATTGGAAGCTGAACCTGCTGCAGGTGCAGTGATCGTTAACAGTGCTTCATTCTTAAATACAAGGCCGCCATCCGTTGGCTCTGAGTTTAAACCGTGTGCAATCGAAGACGTAATACCTAGAGTGGGGAGAAATATGCATACAAATACAAGAATACTGATATAGCTTTTGATGTATATCAAGAAAGTAGACTTAAATCACAGACCAGGCAAAAAATAGGTAAAGGAGTGAGTTCGAAGGAGATTAGTTGGCAAAACATAAACACCAAACAACCGGGCCCCTTTATTCAGAATGAATGAGGATGTAACCGAACTTTTTGGAATGGAAATTGCTTCAATCGAAACATGTAATCCCATAATTGTGACAAGAGAGAGCTTCGCTCTGTGTAAGATGCACAGCCTCATATATCTCAATTTCAAAGCTGTATGCATGAAGAGGCGGAAACCAGACTGTTCTTGCACACTGCTTTTGCTGCAGATCATTGGGAAACAATCATAATAATCTACAGTTGTGAAACTGATGAAGAAATTATTGCAGTTTTACTTATGAAAATCATTGGTAGTCTGCAGAATCTTTGGATTGCTATGGGCAAAGGGAAATAATTGAGTTGGATTCCTCTCCTTAAGCTGCTTGTGCAATGGGAAAATCGTTTCACTCCACAAGAGATATGAACGGCCAGGTTATTTTAACTATCAAACCGTGAGTATCAATTAATAAAAGAAAACATACATTTACGTTTCTCTAGAGAGGCGCGCCATAATTATAGGCACTGATGATAATAAAAGTTCGATAATAATCACAGAAACAACCAACAAGTCCGTTAACCACAGTATACAGAGAAGTCCCTTGTTTATACTTCTTCTGATCACATGGCGCATGTGACATCGGAATGTTGCGCAGCCAAGCACATCCTTTGTTCGCCCTGTGTTCACAGTACAATCAGACTATTTTTGATACACGGAGCTCCGACCACTATATTCCCTCGTTGGAGTACTGGTAAAACTCTCAAGACACAGGTCACGCAATACTCACTAATTAGCGCACAGACGATTCTTTCTTGACTTAGAGTTAATGTCTTTTACGGCTGATGACTCCTTGAATTATCTAGTCTAGGTAGCCGAATATTCTTCCACACAGCGATATCTAATACCTCCACCGAAACACGTTTAAATAATGTCCTCGGACTGTTCCTGGAAGCGCTCACAACATGCGTAAATTCGCCAGATTACGAGTCCGTCGGCAAAATGCAATACTTGCTATGAAGTCTCTTACAGAGAAATCACCGTGGACTTCCTCAGACACCGACAATCTACGCTTATAAATATCATCTCTCAGCTGTCTAAACTCTGATGCACGAAGATCTGCCGCTGGACTGCAGATACTGCAAGGCTAAACGAACTGGCGCACTGATCGGGCATTTGTAGCGAATTTTGTCTTAATCACATCTTATATATATTGCTGACATCAAAAGTCCTGACCGTCTACTGGCCAATCACCGTTTCTTATTATGCTGACTGTCAATTATTACATGAATCTTAGTATGAAAACGCCTCCAGAGACAAAACCATGAGAAAACTGAACAGAACAGGTGCATATCCTTTGAAGAGTACAACAAAATTTCGCTACTATAGAGCGTGCTAAACAGAGACGGCTCATCCGGAATTAAACTATATTGAAATTAACATCAAATGAGACACGGTGGCTCTCTAACCAAAGTTCTCACACCAATTTTTAAACATGATACTCCATATAAATATACAGTAAATTATCAAAACAATCATCGGTTATACTCGCTACTAGAACATGTAATACAATAACTAAGTCATCTGGTGACACATAGGCTTTTGAACTCACCGATTTCCCATGTTTCATAAGAGCTGCGACACTGTCATTTTTCATGGACAGGGCAAAATACTGCTTGGCAGGCATGGTCTGTGTTTGAACAAGTCACCTATACCTTAACCAAAGTACGTTGCGCACCTGAGGCCTTCCACGAAGAAAACTTAGTGGTGATGGAAGAATTTGTTAGTCTTATGTTTGACAAAGGTCGCATCGCTAGAGATGTGAATGGAACTAGGCTTGATTCGTTTCCCAGCAAGCTGCGTCCATATGAATCATTCTTCCGATACGTGCAACCTTAAAGGAGCACTGTTAAATCAAAGAAATATCTGACAATGTTAACCTTCTTTCATGATTCACAGATCTTGAAGCCTGAATATGTCAGGCAAATTAGACCCGGAAATTTCAGAATCATAAAACCTCCTTAAATTGGTTTAATTGAAATGTTGATCGTAAAATTAAAATAAACACAGTCGAATTACCACAAATCGATATATTACATGACATGCTTTCTCATGGTTGTACTTTCTTTATAGATTTGTCAGTAATGGCGGCCACCTAGAAAAATGGCGGCATCTTGGAAATTGGCGGAATTCTTAGTGCCTGATTTTTTTTTAACCGAGTAACATGAAGAGCCTTTGTGCCAAATTTAATGTTTCATCACCATTTGCACATTTTTATCAATAACCCGCCTCACTGGAATGAAAAAGCTGCGTTCCATGGAACACATTAATTTAAAATGACGAGGGCACTATCTTATTTTTGTATAGATATTTATGGCAAATTTGAAAAGACCAGTATTCTTAATGCTTGTAGACCTTGAATCACAGGAGCGGATCCAGGATAAAGGAAAGGGAGGGGTCCAACCAAAGAGGACTAATGAGAAAACCTAAAATATAAAATGGGTTCCCTTGAACCCCCCTCCCCCGGTCGGCATCTGTGTCTAGGACTTTATCAACGATATGTTGAACTGCCTAATGGTTTTATCCACTTAAACTAAAAAAGATGTGACTGTTGTAAATCAATTTATATTAATCAATGAAATTAAGTTATCCTTCTGCCTGCGCCTCTTTAAACCAATCTCTCTTTGTCTAAAAGAGCAATGACATAAGTCAGGTCAAAAGACATAACTCTGTCGACAACGATTTTATTTAAAAAAGAACATTGACGTGGTATCGTCATCCGGGGATTCTCAACACATTCATTCATATAGGAAGAGGCAACAATAATATGCAGAAGGAAATATAAACAGTTTGTACAGATACCTCATGAATTTGACGTTTATGCTTGACAAACTCGAGCACAAAACAAAGCTATGGCAGAAAAGACGCAAATAATTTACTCTGTTCTTTTCTGTCTGTTCCACGGGGAGGTGTTGAATTTTATCATAACATGTCTGATATATATATATATATATATATATGTGTGTGTGTGTGTGTGTGTGTGTCTGTCTGTCTATCTTATCTATCTTACTTATCTAATCCGTCAATCTATCTATCTATCTATAGAAATGATAATTATTTTTACTTCATTCGAATCTTTTATCCATAGTTTACAAAACTTGCCAGGAAATACGAAACCATAATATTGATAACACTCTTTCAAACCCTCTTTCACTGAAAAAAACCCCGCAGGTTTAGTTTTGATAGTTCCACTTAAAGGTACGTTCTCCAAGGAGCGGAATTGTAAACTTCCTGAATGAAAAAGTTAGAGATACATAGACAAAATGGAAAAAAAATATATACAACGATTGATAATATTCATATAATTACATCAGCTCTCGGAGCCCAAGCAAAGTTAATCTCCCGGACCTATTAAACAGGAATGACGCCAAGCCCAGGATGCCTGGATGCCATCGAGGTCTGTACAAATCACAATAACAACAGTATAACACCAGAAAGTTGCAGTAAGTAATGTAAGCGGTAATTAAGACAGGATAAGATATCTATGCAAGGCATAAAAATGGCCATTATTGTGTTAACAACATCAGCATCAGTTATGTTATAAATATCAGAGCAAATAGAATGAAACCTCGCTTTACGACCACCTCTATTTAACGACCACCTCTATTTAACGACCACCTCTATTTAAATACTACCTCTATTTAACGAAAACCTAAAGATAACGACCATTTGTTCACATTCCCTATTCCTTTTCTCTCTTTCTATGAGACCTCGATAAGACGAACATCCTTTATATCAATGTCCCGTTGGTGGTCGCAATTAAGAGGTTGTACTATATATATGCATGTGTGATACATTGACACCCCCCCCCCCCCGCCTCCTGAGGGAGACATATATCCCAATGCCACCCAGCACACCCCTACCCCCGACCTAAAGCAAGTATTCTACGTGAGGAAGAGACTGCGCAAGGGTATATGTCGAATAGAGAATTTCTGATAATTACGTTACTGTAAGTAATGCTTTGTATGTTTTTTTTTCTGTTAGCAACATTACTCAAAAACTTATTATCGGATTTTGATGATATTTTCTTCATATCTCGGCAATGATACAAGGAAAGGGAACAAATGATTAAATTTTGAGAATAATCCGGATCGCCATCTGGATCCAGGAATTTGTTAAAGGAAAAATGCTGCATTTCTGACAATGTCATATGGGAGTAATGAGCTGCCTTGGCTGCAGTTTTCTCATTTTAACTGTTCTTTGATGTCAGTTCCAAGTCCACATTTTTGGAGACAACTAGAGAGTTCAAGTCATTTCAAGCTTAAACCATACTTTTATTTATTAACATATAAACGGTAGTATTATCTTTCAGAAATATAACAATTTGATATTATGATAGACTAAACGACATTCACTTTTGTGACCCGAAGTATATTTTGTCTTAGTGTTGATTAGATATTCAGTAATACAGGCGAAAAATAGAATTCTGAGAGTGGAATGTTAATAACAGATATATTTTAAACTGGACTGAGGTAAATTTCTCTAATTTATAAACTCCAAGTACAAGCCCGAGTCAAGGACTACCTGGACCGCGTCCCTAAAAAAACTGACTCGAGTCCGGACTCTAGCCCACGTCCATACTCACGTCTTATATCATTTGTGTGTGATATTATAAAGGGCAAAGAGCCCGCCATTGATATGTTGTATACTCTGACTGTTATTATTCCCGCTGTTGGCTAATACATATTTGCGAAGGTATTATCGCTTCCTGAATTGTAGTTAATCTGCTAATAACTGTATATATTTTGTGTTTGTAGGCAGTATCCAGTGATAGCCGAAAAAAAATGAATGTTTATATGACGGCACAAGCATTACGTCTTGTTTTATCACTCACTATTTATCACAATTTGAACAACTGGTATATTTGTCAATGGGTATGGATACCACACCAGCAAATGTTTGTGCTAGCTATTATGTAATAATTATTGTATTCCACTATAAATTCGGGATTTGGGCGTTGTCCGAAAAATGATATTACGCTCTAAACCTTGCCGATACACGTCCCATTGCCACATTATCTATTTCCACACACAGATCATCGCCCTAACCCTGTCTAAACCCCGGTTGTACCCTATAAAAAATAAGTTTTCCGCTACTGAAATGAACACACCGGGTAAATGTGTATAAACTCACCATGTTTGACATGTTTAACATACGATTACCAAAGCGATGTATTTAAACATGCAGAATGTGACCTAATCCTACAATTAAACTGAAATTTGCCTACAGATGAAATGAGACTAACGTTTTTAGTAGCCGATTCATAACTCCTGTCCACCATGTTTCATATCTTTACCCTAATCCGAAGTTTGATTAACCCTCACGTGTTCTATTCCTTTTTTACGCCAAGAGCCGTCTAAACAGGCATTTAAAACACATATTGTCTGTAAGGCGCGGAGGGTTTTTTATGCTTAACCTATATAACAAATTTATAGGACTAATCCTAGCTTGTTAATCTATCATTATTAAAATATTCCTAACTTTGATGAAATAGATCAAACATCAATCTGCAGATTCCAGCAAATAATGTAAAATGTGTTAATTCTTTCTATCTTTGTCTTTCTGTCCGGTTGACCCCAGTAGGAATCTTGAACGGAATCTGATGACATTTTCAGGGCATTTAAGGAATGAGCCAAGAAAAAATCGATTAGATTTTGGTGTACATCTATCATCTTCCCTCAATAATTACAAATGTGCGATCACTTATACAGGAATGAATCAGGAAATATGGGCCTCAAAATAAGGGAATACAGACAGGATCCAGCCTTATGCGCCCCGCAGGTAGGCCTATATCCACCTTGTCAGACGGTCAAGCACCTCGCACCTCAGAGTGACGCGTCAAGTGTGTTCGCAGAGCCTTTTGACACGTGTGCTCTTAGTTGTGAGGTTAGTGAATGTTCACACCGTTTAGGGAGCATCCAGCAATCGGCTACCCGATATGGCGGAGGCATGTAACCATTGGGATGCAGATTTCTAGTTTTATGAATGTTGTTTAGCTAATAGTCGTTTTCCGAAGCAGATATCTATGCGCGGTCACTTATACAGGAATTAATCTGGAAATATGGGCCTCAAAATAAGTGAATACAGACAGGATCCAGCCTTATGCGCCGCGCATGTAGGCCTATAGCCACCTTGTCACGTGACGGTCGATCACCTCGCACATCAGATTGACGCGTTCTGTGTGTTCGCAGAGTCTTTTCACACGTGTGCTCTTAGTTGTGAGGCAAGTGAATGTTCACATCCAACAATCGGGTACCCGATATGGCGGAGGCATGTAACCATTGGGATGCAGATTTCTAGTTTTATGAATGTTGTTTAGGTAATAGTCGTTTTCCCGAAGTAGATATCTAATTCAGACAGTAAACATGACCTCCCATGCCCTCCTGATTATTAATATAAATGTACGACTGTTGCTTTGTTGACCGATTATCCCTTCATTTCTACATATTTGCTCTTTTGCAATTTACTCGTCATGTACACAGCAGAAAGAGATAAAACAGGACCAAGATAAAAATAATTAGGCAATAATTACACATGAACCGGCACCCATGATCATGGTACATTTGCACAAACTTGTGGTCCTCGCAATTACTCTAGATCTGTTATAAATTATTCACAAGGTCAGAAAAAAAGAAACCATGAGCAACTCATTGCACGCACTCGAACTTTACCGGTAAGTACTTACATCTCCTTTGATAAATAGATACAAATTCCATTTATTTAGTATGTTTAAATACGTTGTGCTATAAGGCTGTTTGTAAACTGTAATATTAACGAAAATATTGCACTAGCTCAACATATAACGCCTTTAGCAGAATACGACCAGGAGGGAAATGACTTCTTAATATAGCAACGTAGGTACAGGAAATTACTTTAGAATATTACTTAACAGTGTATAGTCAATTTATATTTAAGTGTACTGAAAATCGTTTACTTACCCTACTTGTCTAGTGTATTTACATTATAAGACGTTTTAAGTTTTTATATGTTATTGTACTGCCAATTAAGACTTTTCACTCAAGTAAAAGTTTAAGTATACTGGTAAATATGTACGGTAAAATAAATACGTTGTTGCATTGAAATCTTATAGTAAAATTTTAATTTCAAAGCGATAGCGCAATTACGAATGTGCGAATAAGTTTATTCTACTATAATATATTCCTGTTGATAATCTCTCTCGAATGAAAAACTATACATATATTTTATCTGAAGGATATAATGATTTTTATATTTGATCAAAATTAACGCAAACGAACTGTGAATACATTGCATCTGACAGAATAGATATGCTATCATAAAAGATACAAATATCAACACATTGATTACTTGCAATTGGCAAAATCAGGCTTCCTGGTCTCTACTTTATACAAACATTGATCTTCTCTGAATGTAACATGATATATATCAGAATAATAACTTCGCCAATGAATTATTATCATATATATTTAACTATTTAACAAGCGAATCCTCGTGTCAAGCTGTTGACAGTTGAAACTTCTTGCAATAAAAATGGAACTTAACAAGGAAAATATATAGATATGGTGTACTATAATGCAAAAAGGAAGTTCCAAACACCCAAGTTTTTTTAATTACATAGATGAATTTGGTCGATCATTGTGATTGCTTTTTTTGAATTTAGAAGTGGTATAAAACAGGTAGATTTCACATTACGATTAAAATTAATTTAACCTATGATGGCTACTAAAAGGGCTAGGAATTTATTGATTTAGTCAACCCTCTTAAACGCTCTGTAAATTCTTTCAGTTTATTGACGTTTATTATGGCTGGACCAACATATTATAAGTAACATTTATACGATTCAGTGAAACGTTTATTTGTTTAATAGAACAGGCGCTTGTTTCAATCACAACTAAATTTTTATTATGTATTATTATGTACAGTTGACTATTAATTTGCCTCTCATTTAACGCTTGAAGTAATCATCCTTCAGTTAAAAATTATATATCTAGGAGTTATATTAATTGACTTTATTCTCACTTTTCACAGAACCGGGGATCCTATGCACATACGTGTTGAGAATATTGAAAGTCTGGATCATGGGTGTTTTGCAGATGAACATATACTGTCTTCAGTTTGTGTTTCTTTTGATAGAATCTTTATCTTGTGTTACAGGTAAGCGTGTTCACCGAAACACATGACCAAATATATTATGATGCATAAAAAATTACCAAATATAAGTGTAAATAATAAATTAATATTTTAATTATTATTTAATTTTTTTAATTAAATAAAGTATTGAATGAAATATGTTAATATAATTTAATTAAAATATATTTTTCGTGGAACCAGCATTTTTCTGCAATCTTTATTTACATTTTAAATCAGCAAGCCTACAAGTGTGTAATATATGCCAAATACACAATAGCAAATTATATACTGTTTGAAAATATCAGTTATTGAAGACAGGTTAAAGATAGAATGATTAATAAAATAAAAAATGTATAAAATGGGGTAAATGTTATATGTCATACAAAGTCTTTCAGATATGCCTTTTATCAATTCTAGGTTTTTCGAAATCCCATCAAAATGACACATTTCTCCGGGCCCTGCAAAGTTGTCACAATAATGGCGAACGTTTATTAGACATGGATACATTCAACAAGACTGAAAAACAAGTAAAGAACAACGCAGCCGAGCTTAATATAACCTCTTTTTGGCTGAATGAGGCAGAAGTTGAATTGAAATATTGGACGTGGGCAAATGGTAATTTTGAAATTCATATCCACAGTATCTTGATATCTGTATATTTATTTTATATTTTAAAGGTTTTTAGATAATATTTGCATGTTAGACTATGAGAAATTTCAATGAAACAGGCACATTTACTACCGAGATATTAAGAGTCTAAATGCGGAATTTTTTTTTGGGCACTAGACATTTATACTAACATATTTCAGAATAATAAAGTTGAATGAGATATAAATGACTATGAATGAGACCGTATTGGATTAATTATTTCAGGAACTACTGCTACAAAAACGCCATTTATGGTGAACGAAAGTGAAAGCGGATGTGTAATAACAGTTCTTTGGGACTTCCTATCTTCTCTTTGTTATATCCGGAATCCCTTGGGTGCTGCTGCTCTATGCAAGAATGGTAAAAATATATTTTGCCATTTACCCCTTTCATAAATGAAACCTAGAAAATCTGAATTAACTAACTGCTTTTTGTAAGTCATTTTAGATAAGTGAAAACGAAGGCAATATTTCTACTTCTCATTAAAAAAAATCTCATTTTCATTCAGAATCGACTCACAGTTTCGGGGGATCCAGTCCTGTCAATAATTTCAAACTGACTGATAGAGGTTACCAGAGCTGGTATGACGCGCAAAAGGCTTGTAAACAAATCGGTATGATTATGGCAAGTCTCGGAGAAGACGAAATCGTCAAGATTCTGCCAAAATTTGAACTTATGACCAGGCAGGTTTGGGCTGGAGCGAAGAAAAGATGTAAATAATCAATATATTTTGGTTTCATAAAGTATTTTTTTGTAGTTAAAATTGTAGAATAGTATTATAGTATTATGTGGAAACACGGAAAAGAACGAAAAACTGGGTAAAGATCATGACTGGTTGATTTCACAATGAACCAGACATTTCCTCAATGTAATTTGGCTAATGAAAGATAAGATGACAAAATATATTAATGGATCGTAAAAGACGATTGAATTTAAACATTGATAATGTATTTTTAACTACATTTTCATATCCTCGAAAAGCCGAATTCCTTCAAAGAATTACTTCAATTAGTATGTACTTTGTAACTCAATCATTGTAGCAATAGGAAAACAGACTCCAGAAATACTTGAAAAGAGCAAAAATATCACCAACAGGGGGTGTCTGATTATGACCTTCGAACGGCGGAAATGGAACCGGAAAGTGATTTCTTGTACTGAATATCATCACTTTTCTTGTTACAAAGGTAAAAAATTTAACATATATTTCCAGTCAGGGTTTATGAAAGTAATTTAATAATGATGAAGCCGATTCCACACCGATTCCGAGTCCAAGTCCTAGTACCTGAGCTGCGAGTACTTGTGTCTGAATCCACCTTCTTCAAGTCCGAGTGACTTGGAACCCGAGTCTGAGTCCTATACGATTCTCCGTTATCGAAGAAATTTGAAAAAGGAAAGTTGATATTATCACACATTTTTGTTAGTTTACAAATGCCTTTTACTTGAATGACTAATATCACTAATTTCATTTAGTATCCGATACAGAGCTAAAGCTTGTTATACAGTGTTTTGGTAATATTATGTTAGTAGTTTGCACATGTATGCAAAAGACTATATCATATTATATGGCGTGTGAGAGGTTATTTTCTGATGGGATCGTGGTAAACTCGACCTAATTTCTAGAGTCCTTCACTTTGAGCCCGAGTCCAGGGCCATATTAAAACAATATTTGATCCAAAAACAAATCCAAATAGCCCATATATGTTTAAAAATTCATTAAAATATTTTTTTTTAAATCAATGATTACATAAAAATTGCTATCATTTATGTATTATCACGTCCCGCCACCAAGCAGAAACGAAACCTACAGCAGAGGGAATCACAACGGCAACAGGTAAGGAATATTCATCTTAAGGTAAGTATAAGATATACTCTGCGCCTTGGAATAGTTTTAGTATATAATACATCATATAACCCTTTGACAGAACAAATATTCCATTTTCCCTATTTTTGTCCTTTTCCAGCGCTAGTCTGCATGATACATTATTTATAATCAGTGAACAAACAAAGCTTGATTTTATTGTAAATATCCCTAATGGTAGACATACACAATGTACCAAGATTCTCAATAATGATGAAATAATTATCTAAAATTAATATTTTCTTTTTTTCAGTAGCTATTGTTATGGCCTTTACCATGTTGATTCCGTGTGCTATAATAGCTATGATCTTGGTAGCTGGGGTCTTGTGGGCGAAAAGGTACGCTGGGTCCATCACAACTTAATTTAATATTTTAAGTATACCTGGTTCAATCCGTATTGCAAATGAATATAATTAATTTCCTATCCTCAATCAGCATAATTTCGAAATGTCTCGGTGGCTGTATTGGCACTGTTGTTTTGCTGTTATATAATCTAAACAGATGGAATATGTTGTTTATCAAAAGGTTAAAGTAAAAGCATAACAAACGTAAATGACATAAATTAAACTTTTTTTTATAAAATAGAGCTTCTATGAATACAAGTTATCCTTAATAAATTTCTTTTGGTCATTCAGGACTGGGCCGGCGCCCGAGAATGACGGAATATACATGATGCGCCCTCTGGTGGTCCGTCCATCGTCAGTCGCGTCCAGTGAGTCGTCTGTTGTGAACCCTGCGAGCGATGACGTATGCCAGAGCCATGGCAACGAGCCACAACGAGGCACTACAACCGAGCGCCATGATGGCTACTCTCTCCCCCGGCAGCAAAGACCTTGGAATGTAAAACCCTCTGCCTTAGCAAGTCCACCAGTCCCTCCGCGTAGGGTTCTTCCCTCAACCGTCGACCACAAAAGACAGGAAAATCCGCCTCCATCTAACAAGCAGCGGCTGAAAGCACCCAACTTTGACAAGCCTCTTCCAGCTATACCAAAACGGTCTCAGAGATGAAGACAGACTTTCATATATAGGCTACTCAGACTGGGTTCCGAATGTTTCAGCAGAAGGCAGAAAATAACACTCCTTTACGGAAACTTATACTTAATTCGGGAAAATCTTAAGTTGTAAAAGGTTGTGCCTTCACACTTAGGGTTATGCAATTCTAAAATTTAGACATTGCTTCTCCAGCTTAAATAAAAAAAAGTGTTAAGACATTTTGGAGACATTCAAAGGTTAACATCTTCACACACATAGACAGACGCACGCACACAGGCATGGAGAATGTAAGAATGAATATCAATCCATAAAAACTTGTCAAACCAGCCACCAAATACACGGTTTATCTTTATCTAACTGCGCATCATAAATTATGCAATTCCCACTCGGTGCATCGAATGAATTTTTCAGAATGTAGATATATCAACAGGCTCAAAGTCTGTGCCGATGTTTTAAATTGCACACCTAGCTCTATCAGATCAAAGTAAGTCTAGAAATCAAGAAGTTTGAAAACCCAAAACTTGCCCTCTCTGATAAGACAAACATAAAGAAATAAAAGAAGAAAACATTTTTGTGAAAAGTGGAAATTGAACCCCATGTTTTGCTGTTGGGATCGAAGAGATGAGGTTGAAAAGGCCAGGTTATGTTGAAATACCACATTAGTTGGCTCTCCCTCCTCCCATTTAGTATGATTTATTCGTTGACTGGTGGCTTCCCAAATTCAAACACAGTCATTATCTTGAATTCCTGAAGTCCAGTAAGCCAGCCAATAAACGCTCTCTGCAAAATATTTGAGGATAGTCTAATGCAATAGAGTTTAATAAACTTAGCCTAATGCAATGCAGTTAGTGTAGGACATTACAGTTAGTCCAATGCAATGGTCTAATGCAACATGGTCAAATGTAGTACAATTTATCCTATGTAATACAGTTAATTAAATATGATACAGTTAATCTAATGTAATACAGTTAGTCTAATGTAATACAGTTAGTCTAATGTAATACAGTTAGTCAATTGTAATACAGTTAATCGATTGTAATACAGTTAATCTAATATAATAGTGATAGCTTCGCAGAGAATCAAATCAGAAATAAGAAAAACACATTTGATCATAGACTCCATGACTAAAAATCAGTCTACCCTTAAAATTCACATAAATTATGTTATGTGATTTATTCCGCGACCTTTATTATCACCATTGCTACGGAAAACTCCAACATATCAAGAAGATTTAAAAATACCAACTTATATTAAACTGATCACTTATGAAAAGAGATTTTTTTTTTAGATTAGGACATTCCATGTTTAAAATTGTTCTGTTTATTTTACTTCCACTGACTTATCTGCTGTTCTCAGTTTCCTCGTTATTGACAATATACAGTTAAACCTCAAAATTACATACCCCAACAAAACCTCGATAAAGTGGTAGCACTTTATAAGCAAGGTCTTATTTTAATCACAAAAAATAAGGTGGTGGCTAAACTGAGGTGGTCGTTAAGCAAGATTTTATCGGGTACATGGAGGCTGTTTAGACGTCCTGTATAGTTTGATGTTTTCCCAATGTCCACTTGATCCTTATTTTTTTTAAATTAAAGTCTACAAACATTCACAAGAATTAAAACCTTTTTGTTTTCCGACATAAAATTCACACCCACCCACACAAATTTTCAAATCATATTTAGGTAAAACCTCATACACATATCCCTTCTTTTTATATTATATTATATTATATTATATATATATATATATATATATATATATGTTATATTTATCTATATATATATTTATATATATGTTAGTATTTGGATATTTGTTTGAGCTTTTAACTAAAATTGATAACATACGACATTCCTGGTCTTCATGATCGGCAGTTTGAAAATCATGTTCAAAAGTGATGTACATTGGTTTCCGGAATACGCTTCATCACACGTAGTGGTCCTCCTCGTCACCTTCCACGTTGCTGCTTCTACAAATTTGGGGACTAAAGTGTACACTTAAATAATGTCACGTTATTTCTGCCAATTTGAATTGATCATTTAATAGAGAAGCCTAGCCGTAAGTCCCTTCATTACCAAAGCCAAATGATGGATTAATTCATTTTTTCTATTTATGTACTTGCACCTCACCTGCAAGAAATAAGAAGATAACATTCCCATGACGTGTCCCTTGTAATGTTTTACTGGAAATGCTAAGTTCTGGGGTTGACATACAGGCCTTGCTTGAAACCATTGTTAAGGCAGAAATATGATAAATATGAAAACAAATCGCAATCATGCCTAACCCTGAAAAAAATGTTTGTATATTCAAAAGTACTTAGAATATATAGAACAACAAGTAGATATAAAAGAAGCAATTGCAAATAACTTGCCGTACTACTTTAAAAGATCTATCATGTAATGGATCTTTCTCAAATATCTTTATATCTTAGATATGATTTCTTATCTAAAAGGCGCATTTATTATCAAAAAAGCATCCAAGACAAAGTTACTCAAATATTCTTTTTTTACCTTCATCTCAAAATGAACTATACAATTCAGTTTTCGCCCGATTTTAGTTTATACATCAGCCTGGTGTGAATGAATCCATAAAAATCCTTAGTTTTTTAAAGAGATTTATTAACAAAAAGGCATGTTTTTAGGTAGATTTTCCTATAGAAAACCTTTTTCTAGATGTCTCTTGAAAGTCGGCTAGACGTTTATATTTGGACAGATGTCATGATTGCCGAATAGGTTAAACAACAACTAAAAACGGCCAATGGTGAACTGGTCGACCACCTCCCTGATCAAGCAAAAACACAGAAAGTTTAAAACACAGGTTGAATAGTAGTTCAGCTTTGATATCCGACAACTATGATAGATCGTATTGGAAAACTCCCTTTGAGAATTAGTACAGTATTACAAAGAGGATGCGCAGACAAAAATACACGTGAATTTTAACTATAATGTTCAAATGCTAACGGAACCTTGTTCTAAATTTCTGTTTGTCTTGTTTTCAATATTTTGACAGGATTAATGATTTCCTGACAAAATACGGGTGACATGTCATATTGTCACCAGGATAGTACTGTGGTAGAAATGGGGTTTTACCGTGACCTTGTTTTGAAGTATAGAAAACATATGCATAGAGAAATGGGCCCTGCTTACTAAAATTTATTTGATTTTATTTATTTCCAGTTTCTACCACTAATATATCAACCGTTCTTGGCAGATATATACAAATAACTTTATTTATATAAAGATTTGCAAGTCTGCCATTGATGCTTGCCTGGGTCCACGTATTGTTTTATTTTAGAATTTAACAAACCCAAGAATGAACTTCAGTAGCTCTACTTATATGGTCACGCTTATACTGTTTCCCTTTCCTGCTACTGCATGGTAATGTCATTCTAAATAAACATAAAATTCCTATGAACCAGCTCCTTTGGCCCAGGTGTAGGGAACAGGTCTGTAAGTTTGGAGATCGTGAGTTTGAATCTAAGTCGAGGAGGTGAGATTTTTTACGGTCGGCCTCCTTCCAGGGTAAGCGCTCTTTAGATGAAACCGTAAAAAGCCGTGTCTAACGACCATGTTCCACCCACATAGGAGTTGGCCTTTTGGGGATACCTCGATGGTATGACCCCGCATCAGGGACAATTGCACACCCAGCTTTCCCATGGTTCAACAGTCACCATACCCGGATAACGCAAGGATATAAAATGGGAGGAAGCGTGTGATACTGTCCGGTCACGGAGTCCGAATTCGGAAGTATTAAGCTGCATAAAAGGATCAATTCTCAGCTTTGGTCTGTAGATCTATCATTTACATGTTCACACTTTAGAAAGGAAAACGTAAATCCTAATTATCAAACATGCATACCGGTACTTCCTCTTTATACACATATTGTGGATAAACTGCCAATAAAAAAAAAACGGAAAAGAAGATACGAAATCAGTCACTTCCTTAGCCCATGAAACTAAACGGTATAGGGACATAAATGAATTCTGGAAACTAGGAGTATATATTTGCAAAATCATTACTGTCTTTTAGGAGGTCTGATTCCAGACAGCTCAAACATCGGCATTCAAGAAGGCCGTGGACTTCAAAGCTGAAGGTCCTCTATTCGAACCCCGCTAATGCCTTTGGCATAAAGTTTAAATCTCGTTATAGAACCTCAGAGATTCACTTCAATGTCTTAACGAGAGGTTATGACTTGCACGGAGTCAAATAAATTGTAGGAAGATTATATGTGACATGGTAAGGTTGCTTTGTCTAGCGGATCCGGATGAGAGCGTTATTTGTAATTTTTGCAACTCCTTTCAAGAGGATATTTTGTGTCATGTCTTCACTGATTGTCCATCATTTATATCAGAGAGAGACATTATGTGGAGAAATATTTATGATCAAATTGAATTTACCAAAGCATCAGCCTTATATAATTTACCTGACCATAAATTTGTGGATGTATGTTTTGGTCTTCAGGATAGCCTATTTAACGGATATGAGGACTATTGTAAATTTTTGCTAATTATATTTCAGTCAGTTAGAAATATTATTCGAACAACATTACGAGGATAGTTTTCAGTTCTCAAGTTGCTATTGTCTTATTAGACAACAGTTAGTATTTTAATATAACACTGTACTTTGTATATTTTAGGACCAGTCATTTATTTTTATTTTCTATCGGTTAGCTTAAAAAACTCAATTTACCATTAGCCTTATGTAGCTTACCCGACCATAACATTGTGGATATATGTTTTGATCTCCAAGATAGCCTGTTTAGTGGGTTTGAGGAATAATGTAGATTCCCTTTGCCTATTGTATTTAAGTCAAAAATAATGTTCAAAGTACATTATGAGGAGGTCTTTAGTGATTAAGCTGCGATCTATTTATTTATTTATTTTTTATACAGTTAACATTTTAATATAGCACCGGACTTTGAATATCTTATGACTAAATATTTAATTTAGTTATTTGCTTAGAGCATAAAATTGAATTACATATAGTATCAGCCTTATATATCTTACCTTACCACAAATTTATGGATTTATGCTTTGGTCTTCAAGACAGACTATTGAACGGATATGAGGAATATTATATTTTTCTGATAATAATATTTCAGTCAGTTAGAAACATTATTCGAATTACATTTTCAGTTATCAAGTTTTTTTCCTAGACAATAGTTAACATCTTAATATAGCACTGCACTTTGTATATTTTATGACTAAATATTTAGTTTGGTTATTTGCTAAACGCATAGAATTGAATTTACTATAGCATTGACCTTATATAGTTTATTAGACCATAATCTTATATATAAATATTTTGGTCCTTAAGACAGCCCATTTAACTATTATATCTTCATATAGCTTTGCGCTTTGTATATTTTATGATTAGATATTTGAACCTTTTATATCTATCTGTATATATTTTCTAATTAGATCTTATTTCTTTCTCTGTTAGCTCACGGTGCATGTATCTTGTACCTTATATGTACTGAATGGTTGTACTCTCTTCTTGCCGAGGAGGAAATAAAGAATCAATCAATATGAGGAACAAATTTAATGTATATGTTCAGTGTCCTTTCAAAGTCATTTCATATTTGCTTCATAAAAAGATAGAATGATATAATAGAGCAATAATCACACGTGATCCGACACCCGTGGTGATAGTACATTTACACGAATTTGTTGTTCCCACAATTACTCTAGTTCTGGGTTAAAAATTGTTCACAAAGTCTGAATAATACAGTGTACTACTCTTTGGACAAACTGCTGCTTTACTTGTAAGTTCTTGCATTACTTTTCGTATATATAAACAAAGATCTGTTTTCAATGTTATATATATAATATTCATATATGTTAACATATGTTATGATATAAGGCTGTCTGTAAAATGTATAATTTAACTAAACGTGGCACCGACTCTGTATTTCAAGCCTTAACAAGAATAGGACAAGCCAGGGAAGGGCCTGTTTATACGTTCTACGTAGGGATAGGAGATTATTTGTGAAATATTATTTCAAAGTGTATACTCATCTTATATTTACATCTTCTGAAAATCGTTTATATACCTTTATTGTGATATAAACATTGTAAAACATTTTTTGTGATATGTTATCATATTTCCAATTAAGAATTTTCAGTCAAGTAAAAGTTAAAGCATATTCCTAGATTTGCACGACAAAATAAATACTTTTTTGTTTTGATATATAATAGTAAAATATGAAAATTTAATTTCAAAATTTGCGAATTAAGTTATTCCATCGTCCTTGTGGATAATCTCTCTTAAATGAAAAACGTATATACTAGTATATTGTATCTGAAGGAAACGATTTTGTGTTGTATTTGATCACAGTTAAAAGAATGCCACAGACATTGAGAATAAATGACATCCCATATAATAGATACGGACAAGGCGATCAAAAAGATACAAATGTCATCACATTAATTGCTTGCAGTAAATATACGTAAAGGGCCCTGGCGTCTACGTATATACAAACATGTTTCTTCTGCCCATGGGACATAATAAATTCAGAACAATAACTCCCCCTTTGGTTCCTATTTAACTATTACACAAGGGAAGACTCGTTTCAAGCTCTGCAACTTGAAGCCTTCTGGACTTTCAAAATACAGTGCATTAATTAATCAAAGGTAGTATATATTTGGTGTAATAGGATACAAAAAGAAAGTTGAAAACATGACAGGTTTTGTCATGCCATAGAAGATTGGTTTGCTTATAACAACTGATAAAATACAGGTAAGGTTTAACATTATTATTAAAATTAAATTAACCTGTGATGTAAAGGGTTAGAAAATATTAGATTTTGCATATTCAAAGTTCTGGGTTATAATGTTACCATCTTTTTTGGGATCTCCCGTTTAAGTCATAAAAGTTTTTGTCTTTAATAAATACACAATGGATCTCACAGTATATTTCTCGTATATGTAACATGATAGCTGATGAGGTGAGTTCAAATTGGGAGTTTAATGACGTTATGTCCCAAGTTATATATATATATACGATTCACTGGTACTCTAGTTTCTAGTGAAATAATTAAATAATTACAAATTTCGGTGTGTGTGTTTGTGTGTGTGTGTGTGAAGAATGGATTAACCCCAGGTTTTATTATGCATGCATCCCATTTTTGGCCAGTTTTGTACCACAGAGCGTTTGGTACTCTTCAGATAAAGTTGCCTAACAGTGAATCCATTCGCGGGATCTATGTTTATGGTAAGTTCGATGGGAAAAGCAGGGTCATCTGTTCATTCATCTTGTTAAGGGTGGCTTCTGTTATCTATTAATAAAGAAATATCAACCGTTTAAGCATGAATATAGTCCTATATTTTAATGCTTATATCATTCACCATAATATATAAGTTCTACACACTTTGATGAGTTTGAAGTACTCATGTCAGTTTTATATTATAATATATATATATATATATATATATATATATATATATACTCAATGAAACAGAGAACATTTTGGATTTTTATTCATAGCCTATATTCTCATTTTTCCCAGGATCAAGAATCACATGCACATATTTGAGAATATTGTTAAGAATATTGGAATCAGGAAAATGGGTGTTTTGCAGGAGAACATATGTTCCCTATTTTCTGCTTCTTTTAATAGGCATTTTATCCTGTGCCATAGGTATTGGTGTTCATCGAAACGAATATATTACATTAATGATGTAAAATATAGTAATTTTATTAGAGAAAACAATATATACTAACATTCAGGATCATCGGACAAAACTGCTATAATATATCTGACACTCAGCTTAGTGTATTTGCGGAACCAAAAACCAAACGCATTTGTGAAATATTATCCAAAACACACAATAGGAGATTATGTCAAGTTGGAAAACATTATTTGTTTATTATCCGAATAAATCTTGTTTCATCATAAAACCCGCTTTTTGTATTATCAAAAGTTGTTTACAAGAAAGTTAGGATGAGCAATGACATAAAGTACAATAAATAAAATAGAAATAAAAAAAGAATAATGTTATATGCCATATGAAGTCTTTCAGATATACCTTATATCTAATTACCAGGTACTTTACATTCTCAAAAGAATGACACATTTCAGGGAGCCTTGCAAAGTTGCCACAAGAATGGTGAACGTTTATTGGATATGGATACATTCAATAATACTGAAGTGGAGAACAATCCAGCCGAGCTTGATGTAGCTTCTATTTGGCTTAATATGGCAGAAGTTGAATTGAAATATTGGACGTGGGCAAATGGTGAGTAACCGGTAATTTCATAGCTACAATAGCAATCTTTGCCCCGGCCGATACTCATAGGAAATATCTGGAAGGCTATTTACTGGCAGTAAGTACAAATATATATATATATATATATATATATATATATATATATATATATATGTTACATTTTTCGGAAAAATAAATCAATATAACTGTCAAAGCCTTATTTTCAACTATCTTGTATGTATATGTATGATAAACATTATTCTAAGTGACATATACCTGTATATTGAATGAATTTATTTAGAAACTACTGCTACCGAAAATCCATTAATGTTGAACGAAATTCAAAGCGGATGTGTAAAAACAGTTCTTGGGGAATTTCTATCCTCTCCTTGTTATATGCGGAATCCCTTGGGTGCCGGTGCTCTCTGCAAGAATGGTTAAGGTGTATTCTCTCCTTTACACCTTTAAGGCGTGAATCTTAACTATTAGTCCTCTTCATTGTGTAAAACACGTAATACTCTAACAAATGTCATGATTTTAGATACATGAAAATATATTTAACACTTTAAATTGTGATTAAGATGTTTCTTGAACTGTCAGCAAACATTATACACGCGACTTATTTTTTTGAAGAGTCGACACAGAAGTTTAGATCATCCAGTTCTGTTTATTATTTTAAATTGACTGGAGGCTACCAAAACTGGTATGACGCCCAAAAGGCATGTATAGAAAACGGAATGGTCATGGCAAGTCTTGGAGAAGATGAAATCGTCCGTATACTTCCGAAACTCGTACCAATGAACAAGCAGGTTTGGATTGGAGGTAGAAAAAGAGGTAAATAGATACACATTATGGATGATTGTCATAAAATAAATTAAGAATATAATGTTAACTAACAATGATATCGCATTAATATATAATTTCGTTCACTTATAGTGAAAATTTATGTAACTATGAACGTTATAATTGTGTGATAATATCCCCAATACACATACATTTTTGTTAAGTATTTAACATGAATATGTCACAGTTGTTTAAATTAGGAATACTCTTGGTTTTTGAATCCTGAATAAAGTTGTTGATAAATGTTTAATGTCGATCCGGTGTAAGAACAAAAAGCACGCAAAGAAGATTATCGAATGTGCTTTAAAGGAACCAGAGAATGTTTCGTTTGTGGTTGGATAAAAGCAAAATATTTCAAAGATCAGGTATTTAAAGGTTCTTAAAATACAAGATTGCTTCAGTCATAAAAAAAAACTTGCTGTTTATTCAAACCTTACATATTAAAAAAAAACTGTAGCTTTAGAAAAGCAGAGTCATGGGACCTTTGTTAAGAACATAAACATCTCAGACAGAGGGTGTATGATTGTAACATTTGAGCACGGGAAGTGGAATCCACAAGTGGTTCCTTGCAGGGAGTACCACCACTTTTTGTGTTACAGAGGCTGGTAAACATATCATGTATATGCATTCATTGAGGATTTATATCAGAAATTTCACACCAGATTCCATTGGATTGTGCGCATCACAAATATTATTGTATTAAACTTAATAGTTAATGGTAAGTTGAACGCTTTTATTTATATTTTTTTTCTACTACAAAGAAGAGAAGAAACCTACTACAGAGGCAGCAGGTAAGGGGTTTTTCAACAAAATGTAAGTACAAGATAGAGTGCAACTGGGCATTTTTTTAATACAAAGGACAGACAATAACAGAAATCATAAAATAATTCTTACTCAATTGTCCCCTACATCTCCACCATGAACCTCCTTTGCTAGTTTTTTTATTTTCATGATAGAATATTTATCCAAAATGATTATTTTCCTTTTTAGTAGCTCTTGTAATGGTCTTCAATCTGCTGATTCCGTGTGCTATAATCGCTATGTTCGTGGTAGCTGGTGCCGTGTGTGTTTATTGGTATGATTTAATTTTTCATCATACCTCCATGTTTAAATGGTTCACTCATTTGTATATACTCCCAATATAACATTTATTTTATTCCCTCAAACAGCATACTTTTGTAAGTTTACAGGCCTCTTCTTTCACACTACTGATTTCTCTCGGTGACTATTGATATTTTGTGTTTTTACAGTTAAATAATTTAAATGATCAAATATTTTGTTTATCAAAGGGTAGAGTTAAAAATGAAACAAACGTGGATGACAAAATTAACTATTTGTTTATTTAAATAAAGGCATTTGTGAATAACTGTTTTCAGTGAAAATGTACTCTTTCGGTCCAAGTGAAAGTCATAACGATGTAGATCTCCATGATTCGCTTACAGTGTGAGGAGCCTTTATTCGGCATGTAAAAGTTACGTATATTCTTAATAAATTTAATAGGTCATCCAGAGCTGATGCACCGCCAGGGAACAACGGATTATACATGATGCGCCCAGTGGTGGACAGTCCATCATCAGAAGCGTCAAGTAACTCGTCCGTTGTGAACCCTGCGAACGATGACATATGTCAGAGCCATGGCAACGAGCCACAACGAGGCACTGCCAACAAGCGCCATGATGGCTACTCTCTCCCACGGTAGCAGAGACCTTGGAATGTAAAACCCTCTGCCATCGGAAGTCCGCCTGTCCCAACGCGTAGGGACCCTGCTGCCTCAAGCGTTGATCACAAAAGGCAAGAAAACCCGCCTGTATCTTATAACAAGCAGCAACGAAAAGCACCCAAACTTGACAAGCCCCTCCTGCTAAACCAAAGCGGCAACGGAAATGACGACTGAGTTTTATGTTATGCTCCCTATGCTGGCTTCCGCATTTTCCCCCACAACTGATAATAATGATTTTTATTTTGTTCATACAAAATACAGAAAAATGTTTAAATATGAACTGAATAAACAAATGTTCATAGTAGTAATTTTCATGGATCCGTTTTCACCATTTGTGAAATAACTGTTTGTTTCCTCTCTGGTGTCGTACTTTGCAAATTGAAAATATAAGCCCTATTATCCAGAAAAATCCATGAATGATGGCACATAATATATTCTCTATAATTATATGTACTTGTGCATAAATGTATATGATGTTATGCATGACAAAGAACAAATCATAGAATTTATAGGCTTATCTGGTTGTTATTACTCCCATGGTAGGCTAATACAAACAACGATACATTATATTATCTCTTGAGAAACAATTAATTAATCTTGTAATTGCTGTATTTTTGTTTGAAGGCAATATCCAGCTGTAAAATGAATACTATAACAGTGTTCCTTATTGTTTTATAACTCACAATTAGTTATAAACAAGAGAAATGACAAATGATATATTTACCAATGGTTATGTATACTACTCGACACCAGGAAATGTTTAAGGTGCTATTTTGTGTGAATTGTTATGTAGTATGAATCCATCTGGTAGGTGTATATAAATTCAGTATGTTTGCCATAGTAAAGTAGTGAAGCAATTTTCTAGAAGCAAGTGACCATTTTGTTTCTACATTTTTTCTCTCGATTTGACAACCAAAACCATTTAAGAGCAAAATTGACTTCTATGGAATTTTGGAAAGTGTAGCTAATGCAGCTACAGCCGATTATTGAAAACTGGCTATCTTATACAAAAAGTATCCCTTTTACGAGACGACCTAGAATGAAAACTTGACGACCATAGGTCAAGCGCTTGCCAGTAAATGAAATATGTAAGACAGATAAAGTGACAGGACGTCAGTGGAACAAGTGAAAAACAGTTATTTAAATGAGCAATGTTCTGGGAGAGCAGAAACAATTACACTTGTGTTTTTATGCTAATATTGAAAAGGCGTGAACAAACGGACGGGGAGACAGAAAATAAACCCTGGTTTTCGTTTAACTGTATGCCATTCAGAAACAATGAAAAAGTTTAAACAATGTGAACTCCAGTTTGACAAATGTCAGACCAAAGAACAACCAGACATGAGAAGAACAGAGAGACATACTGACCATGTTACACAACCTGGATGACAGTTGAATAGATTTCAAACTGGGGAATGCATAGACGGCTAATATGAGCTATAGTTTGTCTAGATATGACAATATTTGACGAAGTTGTGAGCAAAATATTACGTTTGACTTTATCGGTGACCTTGACCTTTGACTTATATAAGTTAAAAACAAAAGGCTTATCGGAGTTTGTCTTATGACAATATAATTTTCACAGCGATTGCTTGAGAATTGTTGCCTATAGAGCAAAAAGTGAAATCTCGTAATATCTCGGAACAAAATTTCGCAAAACTGTTTATTAATCGAATTAAACTGACCCAAAGCTGCCTGAAAAACAAGTATACCTCTCTACCTTTAAAAGTGACAAAGTTAGAAAAATGAGAGCCCATACTTTGGTATATCATGGAACTCTCCCAAAAATGCCTTACCACGGTAACCGCAGATTGACGCAGCCACACTTCAAAAGGAAGGCCATACAATGGAATTTTAAATGAGCTACAATTTATGTTATACAATAAATTTTGTCAAAGTTACAAAGCAAAAGCAATTTTGTTTTTTTAAACCTTGACCTTGGCCTTTGAACTATTTATCCTAAATACATTAGACCTCTAGAACTTCAGGTTATTGACATTATAACATTCAGAAGGATTGCTAAAAACTTCTTTCCTGTGGAATGCCATATGTCAGACAAAAGAACAAGTGGGAAGGCGGCAACTGACAAACAATCGGACATCCTGACATACAGACACATCTGAGATGACAAAATGAGCTATAGTTTATGTAGATAGGCCTCTTTTTGACGAAATTATGTGTTTAGACACCTTGACCTTTGACCCATTTTGGCCAAAATCAATAGGCTTCTAGGACTTTAGATGTCTTTCAACTGTATACATTTGAGAGCGATTGGTTGAAAAATGTGACCTATAAAGCTCGGATTAACACGCAAAAAAAAATCCGCAGACAAACGCGAATGACCAACATACTTGCAGAAATAATTGATTTCCGACAAGCAATAATTAAACCGTTTTGGTATAGCATAAAACGCAATTGAAATCTTGAAAAGTGTCGGCATAGGTAGCAGATTTCCAACCCAAATCCTGGTTAACTATCTAGGAGCTTTATAAGAAGTATTAGGCGTAAATTTAATGGCATTATTTGCGTCATGGACGGCGCGAGGAGCAAACATTAATACAAACGTGCTATGTAGAGCCCTGGTCTCTTGGGAAGGATAATCATTAACTGATGCTTCTTCTAGATCAATATTTTTTTCCAAAAGTTGTTTTTTTTTTTCAGCTTGCAAGCTGCTTCGCTTGCATGGGGAACATTATTAATTAAGAGCTTTGCATGTGTGTTAAAGTTAGGGTTCCTTTTCTCAGTCGACATGTTCATGTCCACTTTATGAACTTTATCTCTGGGTCGATTCCAACCTCTAATGTCTGGTGCTATCAAAACTTATTTGCCCTGCATTGTTTAATTACGTGTAAGTTTCACTCACACGTTCACCCATTGCTTTTGGTCACCTATAAGTTTAACAATTTACACGAAGTGCGCGTGGATATAACTATAACAAAACAAAACTAAATACTAAATTTAACAAATTAATCCTCGAAAATGGGACAATTATATTTTTATTTGTGGTCATAAGTTGGGCATTGATGAGCTTGAAATATTGTAGAAAGTTAGGAAGTGTTAGTTTCCCAAATTATTTATCTAACTTATTTGATGAATAAACATAAGATACTTATTAAAGGTGGCAATCAGGGCAGAAAGTTGACCCTGGGGCCCTTTTCTGCAATTAGTTTCCTGCTTTATTTATACTCAACGTAGAGTTAAAGACAACTATGTGGCCCAGAGGTAATATGTTTCATATTCTTGAAACAGGCTTCTAGCGTCAGTATGACCCCAAACTCTAAAATATCCATTTCAGCATTAACTATAGGTTTCTATAACACTCAAACTCAAGACCGCCATTCAAGTGCCATTGTCATGTCAGAATTACAGGAAAGTGATTCCCCATTTGTGGTTATAAGTCATCTGGTTCAAGTTATACAATATTTTCTGTATAAAAGACGGTATCAGCGGCCATTTTGAATAAGTGGAGAAGTTTGGAACTATATGGAACTATAGGTTTGGATAATACTCAAACTTAAGACCGCCATTTAAGTGGCATTGTCATGTCAGAATTACAGGAAAGTAACTCCCCATTTGTGGTCATAAGTCATCTGGTTCAAGTTATACAATATTTTCTGTATACAAGACTGTATCAGCGGCCATTTTGAATAAGTGGAGATTTGTTTAATTCCGAACCTCTGCAATTTCATTTTTCTCACCTTATGAACAGTTAATAATGACCCCCGTGCATTCTTCTAGCTCAGCCAGTGCCAAAATCCTATGTAGAAAGAGCAGGTTATATTGTATTTTGAAGTAGTGATGATCCCGAAACTCTTCATTAACCAATTTTTTATTTGACATTCCCGATACAGTGGAATATAACATCTCATTTCTAGTTCATCTGATGCTAGATACTATAGATTTTCATTTTGAAGATGGCGTCAGTGGCCATTTTAAAATTGGACTCTAGCGGATCTAGCTGTCATTTTCCAGACTTTCAATGTACTCAATGGTCCTATTAAATGACCCTGGTGGTCATGTCCATCAGAAAACGTACGCACAAAATGGCACTGTTTTCTCGATTATAGCCTTACCAAAGGATACGGTGATTAAAGTGAACTATTCTGATATGGACATATAAAGATTGTGAAGTAACCTAGTTATAGTTTTAATTGGCATAACGTCGAAATCACACTGTATTGTTTAATAGCGGATTCGCAGCTCTCGTCCACAATTGTTTTAATTATCTATACCCAAATCTGATGTTTCATTATACCTCAAGTGTTCTTATCTTCTGTATGTATTTTCTTTGAAACATGTGCTTCCTTTTACCAGTTAAACACGTGGTGCATATAAGTTTGACATATGACACTTTTATCTGGAAATTGGTAGAAGATCATTTAAAATTTAAATTAAATTAAAATGAACATAATCTGATCTCAGAGTAAGGACATGCTGGATTTTTTGTTTGATCAAGCTTTATTTGCAGTACAGCCTTGGATAATGGAAAATGAAATTAATCATCTAACAGTACCACCCCTATACACTTAATATCTACGGATATATCTGCATAGTGATCTCACCACCGAAAACGTAATTATTTCCCCTATGTCCCTGTGTTTGTTTTGAAACTGTAGAAATGTTTGGGCAAGGGCCATGGAAGAACAAGTAAACACTTTATGCGGGTCCGAAAACAGTGGAAATATCCTAAAGTTCCCAGGTATATTCTCTACTGAGTGTCAAATAAATGGATATTTACTTAACATATTTCCAACCACCAAGGAGGCTATGCTTTCACCCCTGTCTATTCATTTGTTGATCAGCACAACCTAGGGGCCAACCTGAGAAATACAGCATTCTAGAATGAAACATGCAAAATAATACATGATCTTGCTTGTTTTATAAAATTGTGAACAAAAAATTGATTCAAAAGGGTTATTTTGATATGTTTTAGAATTTAATTTATAATGTTTTATCAAATTTAAAATTAACATTAAACTCGTTTCAAGTAAGAAAAGCAAACGCCATCAAGAAAGTTATCGGGTGCTTCAGTCACCACCTAATTGTTTGTGGTATTCTGAATATTTTGAATATTTCTGTTGCGTTTTCAGAGATTAAGATTTCCCAGAATGGAGTCAGAATCTCAGGAAAAATTGTTTGGCAATGATCCCCTGTAAGATCAATCCTAAGCAATATCGTATTAATAAAATCATCTGCTACTAAACAAAATCAAATATTATGATATGCTATGCGTTCTCTAATGATTATATGCTTGTTCTATTCCTTGCTATATTAGGGGATTCAAAGTCGCGTAAAGTTAGTAAAAACGATTAAAAACATTACGATTAGAACTTTCTTTTAATGAACGTGCAAAGCAGCATTTAAAATATTGGCGCCGGGACTTGGGCAGTTAGTAGCTGTAAATCCGCCGGTTTTCAAATAATTAAACGTGCAGCATGTTCCAATGGTGAAGAACGTAGCGTGGCCTCCCTTCAATCAGATTTGTGAACTGGAAGATATATCTGCAATATTTAAACACGCGTTTGTTCTTTTTAACATACCCCCCCCCCAGGCTGTAGTAGGGGTGGCCCCTGCTAAGAATGTTGTATGTCTAAGGCAATATTTTTTATTCCTGGTCTATCACAAACGTTTATATTCAGTCCAATAGGGTAGTCTTTTATGCGGCAACAGAGCGTGTCTGTCGTACATCATTTAATAAGTGTTTAAACAGGATGTTCCTCAGGTGCTGAATTTAAAGTTGAAGTTGAGTTTTTTTTTGGTTATGATTCACCTATAACCACATGAAGTCAACTTAACATAGCCCAGTGGTGACCTAAAAAATCTGGGAAATAGAATCCCAGATTTGCTTCATTGATGCTTGTAACGCTACCTCAGATTCCGCCATTTCAGGAGAAATTTTCAAAACGTTTCTACACAATGGGAAGGGGAGGCAACTCCCCAATCTAAAATGGTGTATCCCTGTTACTAGCCATCCAATATGTCATCGAAAGCATAAATATGGGGATAGGAATTATAGCAAATACATTTAAAATATGTCCATTCCTTTTTTCTGATTGTCTGCAATGAGAGGGCTACAAGGGTTTTGGGTAGTTTGAAAGGAAAGTTGTTTTCTACAGATGTCAGCTTTAAGAAAAACAATAATAATTTTGTCAAAGTCAATTAATACAGCTGAAGAATTATATGCAGGTTCATTTTATCTATATGTCTATACAACTTTCTCTAAGTAGGAGTAATTTTACTCATCTAAAGATACCTATTTGAACTCTCTAACAAAGCAATAAATAGAGGTCGTAACCGATGGGTATGCTTTGCTTACTTCTTAGCCGTGTGTTGTGTTGGAGGTGGTGTGCGCTGTATGAATGTAGTCTGGTTATGAGTTTATATTCCGAAGTAGATATTTATTTTTTCAGTGAATACAGGATGGCCATGTCCTCCTAGTTATTAATATAAATAGACGTCCGTTGCTCTGTTGACCGATTATCTCTTCATATACACGAATATCCTCTCTTGCAATTTATTGTCATGAACACAGCAGGTAGAGAAAATACCGGGCCCAGAATAAAATAATATGGCGATAATTATACATGATCCGAAAAGTGTGATGATAGTACATTTGCACGAACTGGTTGTCCTAGCAATTACTCTAGTTCTGTGTAATAAATTATTCAAAAAGTCTGATATAATACAATGTACTATTTATTGACGCACTGCTCCTGTACTTGTAACGACTGCTTTACCTGTAAGTCCTAACATTTCTTTTGATAGATGAAATCAAATCTGCCTTGAATTGTCCGATATGTAAAAATACGTTTTGATACAAGGCTTTCTATAAAATGTAATATTTATGAAAACGTGGCACCGGCTCTGTATTTTAAACCTTTCAAATCACAGGACAGGCCGGGGAAGGGCCTGTTCATACGTTCTACGTAGGGACATGAGATTATTTTATGGAAGACTGTTTCAGAGTGTATAGTCATTTCATATTTACATTTTCTAAAAAATAACGTCTTGCAAAGAAACTATCACGATTAATAAGACGTTATTTTTTTATATGTTATTGCATTGCCAATTAAGAATTTTCAGTCAAGTAAAAGTTAAAGCTTATTCATAGATATTAATGACAAAATAAATATTTTTTTGCATTGACATATTACAGTAAAATATGAATATTTTAATTTCAAAACGATAGCATAACCACGAATTTGCAAATAAAGTAATCCCACTATTACATATCCTTGTAGATAATCTCTCTTGAATGAAAAACGTATATACTAGTATATTGTATCAGAAGGAAACGATTTGGTATTGTATTTGATTACAGTTAAATGAACGCAACAGCCATTGCGAATAAATGACAACCATTAGAATGGATATGGGCAATGTTGTCATAAACGATACAAATGTCATCACATTAATTGCTTGCAATACGTAAAGATACACATATCATAACATTAATTACTTGCAGTAAGTATACATAAAGCGCCCTGGCGTCTACGTATTAATGCAATATACACACATGGCTCTTCTCTCCATGGGACATAGTATATACAGAACCATGATTCCGCCGATGAATTATTATATATATTTAACTATTTAACAAGCGAAGCCTCGTTTCAAGCTCTTGTCAGTTGAATCTTCCTGGACTAATATTCGACAAGAATTTGAAAATACAGTGCATGAATCAACCAGAAGTTTGGCGTAACATAATACAAAAAGAAAAATATAATCATAACAAGTTTTGTTAGAGATGAAAGATCGTTGTGCCTATTACAATTGATAAAATACAGGTAAGATTTAACATTAGAAATTCCCGTTTAAGTCATTAACGTTTTCGTCTCTAATAAATACACAATAAAGCTCTTGGTATATTTCTGGCATATGTTACATGATAGCTGATGAGGTGCAATCAAGTTAAAATGATGAGTTAAATGACGCGATGTCCCAAGTAATATTTTTACGATTCACTGGTACTTTATTTTTAATAAAATAATTAAATAATTACAAATATCAGTATGTATGTGTAAAGAATTGACTAAGCCAAGTTTTTATTATGCATGCATCCCATTGCTGGCCAGTTTCGTACCATAGAGCATTTGACACTCTTCAGATAAAGTTGCCTAGGTGTGAATCCAGTTGCGAGACCTGTGCTTATGGTATGTTCCTTGGGGCGAGCTGGGTCAGCTGTTGATTCATCTTGTTTAGGGCGGCTTGTAGTACCTACTAAGAAAAAAATTATCCCCCGTTCAAGCATAAGGACAGTTCCATATTTTAATGCCTTTATTGAATATAATTTTATATAAATAATACACATTTTCAGGTGTTGAAGTACTGATGTCAGTTATATATAATAATATATATGTACTCAATTGTATATAGTTCATCATGGTTTTTTATTCATTGCCTATATTCTCACTTTTTCCAGGACCAAGAACCGTATGCACATATGTGTTGAGAATATAGGAATCAGGAAAATGGGTGTTTTGCAGAAGAACATATGTTCCTTTCATTCTCTGCTGTTTTTAATAGGAATTTTATTCAGTGCCATAGGTATCGGGGTTCATCGAAACGAATACATTACAGTTAAAATGTATAATATAGCACTTTGTATCAGAGAAAACCATATATACATATATTTAGTATTATCAGAAAAAAAATGCTTTAATGTACCTGATATTAAGTTTTAATGTGATTGCGAAACCAAAAACCAAAAGCATGTGTGAAGTATTATCCAAAACACACAATAGGAGATTATGTCAAGTTTTTAAACGTTATATGTTTATTATCTGAATAATGTTTGTTTTTTTCATAAAACTCGCTTTTCGTATTTAAAAAAGTTGTTTACAAGAAAAGTTAATGTTAGGATGAGCAATGACATAAATACAATATATGAAATAGAAATAAAAAGGTATAAATGTTATATGCCATATAAAGTCTTTCAGGTATGGCTTATGTTTAATATCCAGGTATATCACATTCTATTAAGAATGGCACATTTCTCCGTGCCTTGCAAAATTGCGACAAGAACGGTGAACGATTACTCGATATGCATACATTCAATAACACTGAAGTGGAGAACAATGCTGCCGAGCTTAATGTAACTTCCATTTGGCTAAATATGGCAGAAGTTGAATTGAAATATTGGACGTGGGCAAATGGTAATTAATTTGTAATTTCATATCTATTTATCATATTACAGTAGCAATGTTTGCCTTACCGATACTCATAGCAAAAATCTTTAGAGGCTGTTTACCGTCAGTAAGAACACAAAATGATATTTGTGCTCCATATATGTAATAAAGTAAATGTGTGGATATATATTTCGGAAAAATAAATTAACATAACTCGCAAAGACTTATTTGCAGCTATGCTGTATGTATATGTATGACAAATATTTTTTAAGTGGCATATACCTGTATAATGATTGTATTGTTTAGAAACTACTGCTACTGAAACTCCATTTATGGTGAACGAAAATCAAAGCGGATGTGTAAAAACAGTTCTTGGGGAATTTTTATCCTCTCCTTGTTACGTCCGGAATCCCTTGGGTGCCGCTGCTCTCTGCAAGAATGGTAAAAGTGTATATCTCATTTTCCTTTTTAAGGCATAAATTTGATTAACTATGGGTCCTTTTCATTGTGCAAAACACGTTATATCGTAACAAATGTCATGATTTTAGATACATGAAAATATATGTAACAATTGTAATGGTGACAGAGATGTTTCTTGAACTGTCTACAAACATCATAAATGTGCCTTATTTTTTTAGAATCGATACAGACGTCTAGATCAGCCAGTTCTAGTCTGAATTTCATATTGACTGGAAGCCATCAGAATTGGTATGACGCACGAAAGGCATGCGAGCAAAATGGAATGGTCATGGCAAGTCTTGGAGAAGATGAAATCGTCAGTATACTTCCGAAATTCGTACCAATAAATAAGCAGGTTTGGATTGGAGGTAGAAAAAGAGGTAGATGAATACACATTATGGATGATTGTCATCAAATAAATTAAGAATATAATGTTTACTAATAATGATTGTCATTCATTATCCACTTAATATAATTGTTTGATATCGTACTAATTTTTATTGTATTAACTAAAAGTGAAAATGTGTGTACCTATGAACCTTAAAATTGTTGGATCATATCCACCAATACACATGCATTTTATGTAAAGTACGTAACACAGCTGATTAAATGTAAGATTATGAATACTCTTGTTTTCTTTTCCTGAATAAATTTGTTGATTATGTTTAATGTCGATCCGGTTTATGAACAAAAAGCACACAAAAGAAGATTGTCGAATGTATTTTAAATGATCCAGAGATTGTTTCATCTATGGTTGGATAAAACAAAATATTTAAAAGATCAGGTATTTATAGGTTTTATAATGCAAGAGTACTTCAGACAGAAAAATTACTTTCTGTTTTTTTAACCTTAAAAATATAAAAACTTTAGCTTTAGAAAAGCTGAGTCATGACACCTTTGATAAGAACACAAACATCTTAGACAGAGGGTGTAGGATTGTAACATTTGAGCGCGGGAAATGGAATCCAGAACTAGTTTCTTGCACGGAGTACCACCACTTTTTGTGTTACACAGGTTAGTAATTTTAACACGTTTTTCCATCTATTGGGAATTTATATTAATAGAAATATTCCATCGAATTGCAATCATTGCAAATATTCAATTTTTTACCGGAAGCTCATTATTCAAAGGTAAAATGAATGATTTTATTTATCTTTATATTCTACCATAAAGAGGAGGAGGAACTTACAACAGAGGCAGCAGGTAAGGGGTTTTCATCAAAAGGTAAGTATAAAATAAACACTGCGACTGTGCACTACGTAATTATATATGAGGCAGACCGTTACTTAAGCATTCTCTCTTAATTTTCACCGATTTCTCCATTATTCAACGCGTACAGGTCTATGATATTTAGTTTTCCCAAACTGAGTGCTTCCAATCCGTCCCATCTCTTTGTATTATTACTATTATTATTATTATTACTATTATTATATTTGTATGTAGTATATGAACGACGAACCTTAACCATGATATATTTAAATTATTGATAATTTTTTCTGTTATAGCTGTTGTTTTGGTCTTTACCATGTTGATTCCTTGTGCGATAATAGCTGTGATCATGGTAGCTGGTGTCATGTTGACGAATAGGTATAATTTAATATTGTTCATGGGGTTCTCATCCTAAAATTTTAACATTTTAACTTTGCTAGATGCATTCAGTTTTGTATAATAATATTTCATATTAAGTTGTCTTATGATGAAAACAAAAAAATGCAAGGTAAGCTGAATATATGTTCTGAAATGCAAAAGAAAGGAAAAAGTTGTATTTACGTAAAACGTTCGTAAGTTTGCAGACCCTTCCTTTATACTACTGACACCTCTCGGCAACTATTGACACTTAGTGTTTTTGGCAGTTGCAAAAACGAAAAAGGTAGAATATGTTGTTTATCAAACGGTTGAAGAAAAAATAAAACAAAGTTAATAAAATAATAAACTTTAGCTTATAAAATACAGCTTCTATGAATACATGTTTTGAGTGAAAAGATATATCCCCATAATTCTCTTACAGTATGAGCAGCTTTTATTGGACATACATTAAAGTAACCCTAACCCTTAATAAATTTCGTTTGGTCATTCAGAGCTGAACCAGCGCCAGAAAACGACGGAATATACATGATGCGCCCCCTGATGCTCCATCTATCATCAGTCGCGTCCAGTGAGTTGTCTATTGTGAACCCTGCGAACGATGACGTATGTCAGAGCCATGGCAACGAACTACAACGAGGCCCAACTACCAAGAACCATGATGGCTACTCTCTCCCACGGCGGCACAGACACTGGAATATAAATCCCTCCGCCATTGGAAGTCCGCCTGTACCTCCGCGCAGGGTTTTTGCTCTCTCAACCGTTGACCACAAGACTCAAGAAAAGCCGCCTCCATCTCATAACAAGCAGCAACAAAAAGCACCCAGTTTTGACAAGCCCCTTCCAGCTAAACCAAAAGGCAACTGGATTGAAGACTGACTCTTATGTATAGATTCTTTAGCCTTGGTTCCGAATTTTTCAGTATCTCTCAGAAAACTGGTTTGCAAAAACGCCTTCCTTATTAGTTAACACCTAAAGGTGTAAAAGGTCAAAAGAGTGAAAAAAAGTTTTTTTTTCAACAGACGTCTGACATACAAACCAACTTGCAATATGCTACAAAGCGGATACAGGTTCGGACATAACAGAGGCCACGCCACAATATTGAATTATTCGGAGGATTTTTCCTAGAAAATTCAAAAGACGAATTACAGATTATATTTTACCGCAATAACTCTAGTTTTGTGTCAACTTACTTTTAAGGTCCCCTAATTATGGCAACTAACTAACAGCATTTACAAGGTTCATCTCCATGCATATACAAACTTTGAATATACACAGATTTAACAGAGAGTTTTTAATGATTCCCAAAGAAATTGTAAGGAAGTTATAGAAAACTATATATTTGCCAGTACCATCGTATTTTATATTGTGCATTGTTAGGTACAGCTTTTGTCTTATCGCCAGTTCAAAAGATTTTTGTGGATCGTTGCTATGCATGCCGCCTATTTCATGAATGATCATTTCTAATTAATTACCAGTATACTATTTTACAATATGGAACTAGTAAATGAGAAAGGTACAACCTAAATTTACAAAAGTGATCAACACATTGGCTATATAAACCGTATAATTACAGGACTGTAGTTAAATGTTAGTAACACATTTACTGTTTTGCTCGCTGTATATAATGATTACAAACTATTCTATTTGTGCTCCGTAGACCATATGACGGTGATGACGGCACGTTGTTTCCCAAGGTAGATTAACAATGCAAATGATGTGGCTTCCGTAATAACTTGATACCTATTTTTTTCTTGTTTTCATTTTTTTTATCTGCTGAAAATATAAAAATATCTTTGTGCTGATGTATTGTCATAAGAAGTAGGCTTTCATCTTTGCATGTCGTTGGATTACTAAAATGACCGAGTGGGGATCGCTTAAGATCCCATTTCTGTTTCACATAAGTAAAATATCTATCGGTTCTTTCTATGACAATCCGATTTTTTATTTTTCCATTTTTTATAACATACATTAAAAAGTGTTTTCATGAATGTTAATTATCGTTTTCATCCATTTTAATAAAAAAAAGAGTGAAAAAGACAAACTCAGTTGTACGAATTGTGTATGAACACAATTTTATTTATTTGAACCCTTATTTCCTTTTTTTTCTCCCTGAAACCCTGATTGTCTTTGTTGAAATTATGTTTGGAGGGAAACAACTGTTGTTATTTGTTCGACTGAATTAACTATTACAGTTTGCTGGTATTATATAACCATCCAAATATATACGAATAAGTTACTCCAAAATCGCCTTTCAAAGGTTAATATGTTCTGCCATTACAGCTCAAATCTATTTGCCATGACTAACGGGTTAAATTGAGATGCAGACTGACAAACTGTATCAGCCCCTAACGCTACCAACTGATCTTCTACACAAAGATCATAAGCCGCGAATGGGTTATATGGTTTAGGTTTATGGGCGACCAAACCCAACATGTTTGTCCACACATCTCTGAAAGCAGCATGTTTGGCAAAGGTTTGCCTCTTTCCTGTAGTAGCTCTGCTTTTGATCCGCATGTACCCAAGGGTATATCGGAACCTTCTTGATATCTCTGCTTATTGTCACTGTGAAAACTTGTCACCCATCGGTTTCGGTCCAAAAAGGATGTTATGGTTCCTGGTAGTTTTTATAGAATCATACAACAAAACAAATGTTATAAATAATTACTTCGATCTAAAGATCTACTGATTGTCATGCTATTTAATGCTGTTAGATTCTAGTGCAATAATGTGAATTAATTTTAATGTTGCTGCTGTAACAAATATTGAAAACACTGTCTGGATGTTGTAATATCGTGTTTATTGGGTTTGCTTGAGAAATCCTGATGATAACCCAATATCTTAGTTATAAGATTTCTGAATTTTTGCTAGTGACATTTGCTAGATCCAGGTCTCTTGGTCATGTTGCAGTGGAAAACAGTTCAATATGTAGATAATTAATAGTAAATTACAACAAAGTTTAAATCTATAATGTTAAAGGGCTTGGCATAATAACATCTTTCTGGGTTAACAGATGACCCCGTGATACTTTTCAGAATATTTCCACAACAATAGGAAAATCTCTGTGAAAAATTATGAAAAGTAAAAGGAGGACTTAACTGTCAAATTCATGTCAGAAAACATTTTTGGGTTAAAAATATCAAAACGACACATATAAATACGTGACGGGGTAATGATCCCACTTTGTCGCTTTAGCGTTAATGTTAAGAAAATAAAAACAGTCAAAAAATAAAATCGAAGATTTTTTTTTTATATTTAAAAAAAGTGTATAGATTTGCATTAAATTTGTATTATAATTTTCAGTATAGATGATAAAAGCCCATAACTTGCCCTATCTAGTAAAATAAAACTAAGTCAAATTTGATACGAATTAAAGAAGTATTTTTTTTATTTCAGAAAGTGTGCATATTTGCATTATTTGGAAATTTTAAAATATATAGAAGATGACAAGCACACACCTAGCCCTACCAGATAAAACAATTCAAATCGGTGAAGAAATAAACAAGAAAAAGCTTTTTCTTTGTGAAAAAAAATCTTCCTTATCTCTCACAAAGCAATCTTGCTTAACTCTTTAAATAGTGGCAATGGATTAACTTCTACCTTTTTCAATCAAATATGAACCCATACTACATGGATGTTTTTGCCCGAACACAGCGTTTGTGTAATATCGTATCCTTCACCAAAAAAAATTATAAAAATCTCTTCAGGATGATTTACATCAATTTGTTGGTAAAATGGAGTGCACTCCGTATTCTTATTTTTCGTATTCCTCTCCAACATTTTCCGAGCCTAATATTTAGCCATATACGTATCGTTACTTTTTTATTTCTGATTTTGATTCAGATCTACATTTTCATTTCTGATTATGGCTGTTCATTAATGGAAATAGTTAAATAGTTCGAGCATATTCATCCATATATAGACAGTATATAAATGATTGATGTAAATATTTCTCCTTGAATAGTGAAGTGTAAAGAAACATACTTCTTATCAACCGATACATCCAATACATGGGCGTCACCCATCAGAATGAGATGCTCTTTTTTATTCAAAGTACCGTCATGTGACATGCAGTCCAGGTGAAAGATGTTTTGCAATTAACCTAACCATGAACTCTTTGTGACCTACTGTGAAGTTAAATTGAATATATAGAAACAACACGAAGATAGAAACAAGTATTGTAAGTCAAATGTGTTACTTCATATACACTTTGTATTCCTGTGGATTCGATAAACAGTAGATAGTTACTTTCCTTTTAAGTGCACCAACAAATCATTTTTTTTGGCAATTCGAAATAAATAGCTATATTTATGTTTGGATTTGCATGCCTGCATCGATGCTTGCCCAATACGATGAGAGATTTTCAGTCTTGATGATACAACCATGGGGCTTCTGCTTGAATTCTTTGATCATGATTTATCAACCCTGGAAAAAACTTTTTCTTTCTCATACTGCAGCTGCATAATAAACCATTCTCTAAAACCACAAAAATTATTCATTCCCAACATTCAGTTGCAGATATACCATTTAAATGTTTACATTTGAGGATGGAAAATATGTAAAATCAAATTATAAAACATGCATACCGGTACATTATCTTTATACACACACTGTGAATAAACTACCGAGATGAAAAATAGGCGACGAAGATGTTAAAATGGTCAATGAAATTTTATTTTCTTAAGTCAGGAATTTATAAGGTATTGTTACTTATATGAACTCTGGGAACTAGTAGTATCTGTGATATCATTCCTGAATCTTAGTTCTGGTTTTAGATGAAGTTTTCTTTATCTGGCTTAAAAAATCATTTAACTCTGCTTACCTACCCTATTTACAACCGCTCATTTTAGATTGCCCTGTGCACGGAACATCACCACAACTCCATTTTATTGTAGATTATTAATTTATTGGTTCAATACTCTGTAAAACAGTTCTGTGACATTGTCTTACCCTTGTGCTAAGTCCTACTATTTTCAAGAACGTTGCGTATGATCGAATAAGGAATGAATGACATATATTTCATATATGCTGCCTTTTCGTATTTTTATCTGTTGAAGTTTGGATGTATAATGTAAATATCATTTGATGAAGTAATGTAGAAAACGTGTGTGTATAAAGATAATGTACCGGTATGGGGGCCTGGACAGTCGAGAGGTAAAACGCTCGGCTCTCTTCGCTGGCGACCTTGGTTCGATCCCCGGCGTGGCTATGAGAATGGGTTGTAGTTGCCCGTCCAAGGCCGGTGGTTTTCCCAGGGTTTTCCGGGTTCCTCCACCTAAACAGTCTACTGAACACCAATATCTGAGCCATGGAGAGTGCCGTGATTAGTTATAATAACTATTAAGATAAGTTTATATTTTTTTTACATGCATTTTCGGAATGGAGGTTCAACGGACAACCTTAGTGCTCCTGTAGCCTACTCTATCCGCGCTCTCACATAAACACAGAACTGCCCTAGTAATACATTTAAACCCGCCCCCTCTAGGAAGCATAGTTAAACCCCACCCCCTCTAAAAAATCTTCAACCATTACATGAATGTGTTATAATCCGTAATATAATAACCCGATTGTTTCAATATTTTAATAAAATGGTATGTATTGTAATAACAACCCATATTGTATGATAAAAATGGCAAATATTTTAATAACCATACCCTTACCATGTATTATAATAAAATGCGATGGAAAAAAAGGTAAACAAATGCTATAGTTTAAGGACAGTTGCTTATGATTAAATTTCACAACAATTTAAGTTAGGGAAAATCTTGGCTCCTTGAAACACAAACGTATAAGAGACCTAATATTATCAAAAGTCACTGGAAACCGATCTACTACGGAAAACTAAGCTGTAGGCAACTACCTTTTATATACGATTATATAAATTTATTTTCTTCTTCAGTGTATTCTTTTACAACAAGCTAGTCATGACATTAACTATTGCATGTTTACTTCTATTGCGTATACATATAGCAAATAAACTGATATTATCACTGTATTTGTTATAATGAACGAACATGTTGGTCACCGGGGATGTTCCCAGCGCAATATTGTCATGTGTCATTTTTACACTTTATATGAATGTGACATGTTTTTTTCACATGGTATGAACACAAAATGAAAAATATAACATAATCAAGGATGATAAATGATTTAAGCCGGATAAACAGGAAAATGTTTGAAATTTGAAAGAATATTTAGAAATATCTTTAAAGTCACACTTTTTTAGTTTTATATCACATCAACTAAAACACGAATTTCTCATAATTATGCTTGCAGAAAACGTCACAAAATTTCTGTTCGTACATCTCTTGGAATTTATCAAGTGTCCTTATCTTTTTGCTTATCTCTCTGTGTCAATCAGAATATCGATTTTATCTTGTGTTTATATATTCCTATTTCTATTTTCTCCATACAATTTGGTTTACTTAATCCATTTATGTTGTCGGCTGAATTAAGGTTATATCTATAACACTTGATAACATGTTTGGATGTATGTGTATATTTTCACCGTTTTCAGGCGTATTATGTTGAAGGTTTAAACTAAGTTATGTATATAATTTGTGAATCTGTTCAAATTATCAGACAAGCTATTCCCTCTTTTATTTACTAACAAAGTTTTTACCCTGCAAGGAAAAAAAATATTGTAGAGCGTGTTAGAACTATAAACCAAGGTTTGAGCATAATGTGTAAATTCGGTGAATGCATTTAAAATGTTTGTCAAGAAATATTCGTAGTAAGTGACCCTCCAGACTCTTGAAACTCATAAATGAATTATGTTTTACTATATTTAACATTTCTGAGATAGACAGACTAGGAAACATTTCTTCCAAGGTTTACATACTCTTTGCTCAAGAAAAATGTCAGCCTCCAAAATCATGATATATCGCGGGACACAATCTCTGTATTCTATTTTGGTAGAGACTGTCAGTTTGACAGAGAAACAGTTTACAAACAATCTCTTTGGAACTACTCTTGAGTTCAACCATCAAAGCAAACTTAAATAACTGGGGTGATATTTTTTTTGTATAAAACTCGACGATGCATAATCCAAAAATTTCAGACGCACATGCAGACAGTCTGTCATAAAGCAATACGTTTGAAGACACTGCTATAAGTACAGCCGCTTAAACAAATTTGAATGAAATAGGATAATATTCAGTAAAGTTTTCATCTGGAAACGAAAATGTAACTGATAGGCAATCAGACCGACCATGCCAAATCAATGTTAGCTTTCCTTTAAAGGGGTAGGGAGGCACAGAAAAATATGTACGAATAATTAACCAAGGAGGGCACAATATTGTTTATTTAAATTTCTCATCAGTATCCATTCACACAATAGGCAAATATCGACCTTCAATGACTGAACTTAAAAAAATAGCATATTTCAGTATTTGTCACAGAGGCTTGATTTCAATACATTCATTAGTGAGCCAATACTTGGAATTCATCGTGAACATTCAAATGTCTTTATTTCAATATAAACCTATAAATCATATAGTATTAACAATGGAAAACAGTAAAGAACCGTTTGCCATGTACTATATTTCCCATTACTTTTGAAAAGAATAAGCAGTTTGCTTTAAAAATTCATAGCTCTAACTCTGGCTCAATATATGTTACCTGTATATTGAGTAATTTGGCTTACAGATGAAACTATAACGGCTTTTTTTAATAAAGGATAGGGAGCTCCAGGCCACCATGCTTTGAAGACTTGCGATTGATATTTAAACCCTAATATGATGTTATATCAGAACCTCCAGTGTTTCTGCAAGCTGGCCCCTCGCCCACTCGGATGTGAGAGACGTTTAAATAGAAAATAAATATTTTTTAACCAAAAAAAAAAAATACAAACAGTAATAACCTTATGATAACAAGACAGTACACCATACAGTTACAAAAACAACATACAAAATAGTACTCAATACAAAATACATATACACATAAATATGAACCTGTTTGTTCAAAGTACAGTATGACTAACAACTTATCTCCTTTTCCATCTATAAATGATTTTAAAAAAACTTGTAATGTTAAGTTAAACAAGCTCAATATTATTGTTTTCTTTTATATGTCAAATATATTGTGTCATAAAAAGTATCTATTGTGTAGGTTTGGATCATGTTTTCATTGTCCTTCTGATATTTTGCCACAAAAGTTTCCATTTATTTGCTTTTTCTATGCAGGCTTATCTATATATTCAATCTTCGTTTGATAACCCATGTATATTTTAAAGTGTTCAAGGTTTATCTGAACAGAATCTTTAGTTCTATATATAAAAGCTTTTGCATGTATAAGAATTTTATTTTTCATTCTCATATTCTTTTCAGATATTCCTAAAGTAATATTCGTATCTGTAAATAAACTAATTGGTAAACCATATGCAATGCTTATATCTTGCCAAAACCGTTTAACAGAAGAACAATTACAAACCGTTTAACTGTAGAACAATTAAAAAAGAAAGGCTTATACGTTTCTACCTCTGTATGGCAAAACCTACAATATGGGTCTTCAGTAAAAACAAACTTATATAATCTATATATAAGATATAAATAATTATGGAGTATTTTAAACTGAAACTTACCCACTTCCTTTTCTTTACATAATGTTAGGCCATTGGTATATAAAAGAGCCACTCTTCATCTGTTACATTATATTTAGTACTAAACGTTTGCCTTGTACTGGAATCATGTGTTTAACAAGACTAATAATTAATCATATACCTGCTTTGCTATAACATTTTCAATTGCTACTTTTCCTTGCCTTGTTTTGCAATTAAATACATTTTGTAGCATAAACTGTCCCTTATATCTCCAGTGATTCAATATTTAACTTGGTTTAATTATTAACCTATAAACCAAATATTCTTTTTGTTTTGCTCCTTTCTCTTCCCGCTCTTTAAAAAATTACTGGATTCCCATTCACACCAAATAAGTTACATATGTTAAACCTGACTGATATAGTGACTTACAGAAGAACTGTATCCATTTATTTTGATATCCTTATTATTCCATATGCAATAAGATAACTCCGGAATACGAACTTGCTTCCATGCAATTAAATATCTATGTATACATCTGGCAATGAACCTTTTAGACAGTTTTTGGTATAATTACACTCTAACAGTAATTTTGTATTCCCATATGTATTACAAAATTAGTCTATAAACAATTTTTAATCTTTTTTGGTTTTATCTAAATATCTTTTAATCCACATTACCTGTTGCGCTTTATATAGCAATCTATATTTAAAATATTCAGCCTCCCCCCTCCCCCCCCCCCCCCCATTTTCAAATGGTTTTATCAGCAGATGTCTTAAAACCCTTTCCTTTATCTGTCGCTTCCATATGAAAGACCATAAAATATTATTTAATCTCTTTTTATAAGTTTCTGGCATACTGAAATTAGCCAATAGATGAAGGAGTTTAGAAAAAAAGTGTGTTTTAACAATTAAAATTCTCCCTTGCAACGTGTTATTTCTTTGTTTGCTCATGTTTGTTATATCACATATGTTATTAATTTTTATTTTCAAAATTTAATGTATTACTCATTTCTGTATTATTTGATATATACGTGCCTAGCACTTTCACACATTTCGACCACACTAACCCTTAAGGTTTGCTTTTGCCATCTTTGTTTTCTCAGTTTTAGCATTATTAATATGTAAACCTGAACATTTAGTAAACTCTCTGAACAAATCTAGAACAGTTTTAAGGGAGTCTAAATTAAAACAGTGGTGTCATCAGCGTGTAAAACCAATTTTACATTTAATAATAAATTTTATCTTCATGATATCTTTAATGACTTTTGTTATTTACACAATTTGTCCCCCTTTTTTATCTTTCCCTGTAAGAACACAGTTCAAGTCCCCTCCCAATATAACATTATCTTTTTGTGTCACTAATATTTTTAAAATTTGTTCATATATTTTTTCTATAAAACAATATTTGTGATTTCTCTGTATTTGGAGAATATATATTTATGTATATAAATGAAGTATCACATATTTCTAATTTGATTATAATTAATCTTCCATAATCATATTTTATTGTTTCAATAATATTATATTGGAACTTATTAGACAATAAACAAGCCACTCCTCTACTGTGATTTGTACCATGGCTCATAATGACTTTCCCCACCCTATTCATTTTTTCCACAAGTAATGATCTTTTTCTGTGCTGTATTGTTTCCTGTACTAAAACTATGTTAGCTTCATGTTTTCTGGACCAACTAAAAATAGCTCTTCTCTTATTGAAATTTCTCATGCCCTTTAACATTCATGCTTAATATTTTTAGTTGTGATGCCTTGAGATATTTCTTAAACAATTAAATTTAATAAACTCATTATAAAAGTTATCTTTGAAAGTATACCACTTTCTTAAAAAGTTTACTAATGTATAATAAGCATTGTGCTCATAGTTTACATCATAAATTTTTAAACGAATTATTATGTCAAACGGACATCTGTACTTTACCTGATTTTTTAGTACCCTTTTCAAAAGAACAAAACAAAAACACTAATATAGTAAGTACACCTATTTATATTATATCAATATCCATCCCAGAATAAGTTCTTATGATAATATGTGTTAGTGCAGTTGCTTCATCAGGATATACAATATGCTGTAATCTAATGACTAATATACATATGGCGCTCCATTTTTCTGATTTATATAGTTATTCTCTTCACCCTACCACTCTTTATATACAGTTATAGAAAAAGTGAAGAAAAACCATATACCATGGCTTTCTTATTGCTGATACATACTCCTGATATATGGTAATTATAGTATTAACATAAAACATACCTTTTTCCCACCTTTCAGGAAGGCTAGTGACTAAAAATGTTGAATAGCGAAATGTAACATAAAGAAATGTTTAAAAATTTGAATATCTTGGAAATGTCAAATAATAATTACAGGGTTCTTTTCAGTTGTTTTTGTCAAAAATATGCAATAATACATAAGCTTAAAGTAATAAAATAAGAATGTTATGATATGTATCATTGAATTTTAGCAGTGTCCAAATATACCTGCCTTAACGGCATCTGATATAATTATGTTACATCCGAACTAAGGTTGAGAAATAACAATTAGTTTTCTTTTGTGTTATCCTTTACAAGTATTCAAAACTATTGTGCCACTGGCTTCCCTGCATATGCGAAATATAATATTCATCCATGGTGTGCATTAGATTACATAGTTTTGTAATAAAAGATTAAATGAATACATATACAGATGATTACTGCTAATATAAACGCATGCTCAGCAGACAAAAGAAACCCCCTACCTGAATCTTATAATTCCATATTATAAATTTGATTTTATAAACAATAAGCTTGCGTTGACTATTTTGACCTCGAGTAATGCTTTGGAAATATTTGAACTTTAATTTTCGCTCATAAAATGATAACAAACTGCGAATTTTTTACGTATTAACTTTACCAAAAAAAAAAACAACAAAAACTTGTTACTTTGGTAAAAAATAGACACATTTTCATTCATGTTCACGTGAGAATGAAGTCAATCCCTTCGTTCCGTTGGTCAATGGCCTCACTTTCATTCATGTGCACGTGTGAATAAGATTAATCCCTTTGTTTCTTTGGTCAATGGCCTCGCGCAAGCTATTTTTAGAAGTTCAGCGTAGGATTATAGTAAGCAGCGTAAGATTATGGTCACTTTCATGCCTTGCCGGTTCTGCTCACAACGATACTTGAGTTCTTATTATATAATTTCCACTTGCTTTCCGTTCACCTCAAGCTTACCCCGTACAAATCTCACTTTTTTACCTTCGTTATGGGCCCGGTTCATTTGCAGAACGGCTCGTTTTTTCAATGCAAGATCCACCTTGGTCAAGTCCTTCACAAATAGAGCTTGCCCTCTGGCCCCCTTCTTGTTCGTTTTAGTAAGCACCTCCTGTCTGTCTTCCCGACTATAAAATCTCACTAGTATTTTCTGTCTTTGTTGTCCTTCCATTGACCTGTCCTATGCGTTATCTCTATTTTTTTTATTTAATGTATCTGCTCTCCCTGTCCCGTTTTCTTTCAGCATTTTAATAGCCTTTTGGCGCGGGTTCTCACCCTTTCCTTCCGTTATCCCTTTCAGTCTTTCATTGTACTCTCGACCATGTCTTTCTACCATGTTTAACCTTTCGCTCACCTTTTTTTTAATTTGCTAGCTAGTTCTCTTTTTCTGACAGTTTATTCTCTAGCTCCCCCACTTTTTGTTCCAGTCTTGCTTTGCCGTCACTCGGTTCTTTCACTTGTTGTTGTGTATGTTCCAGTCTGGCCAGTACCAGTAATTGTTTGAAACTGTTCACTAAGTTATCTCTATAATTTATTCTTCTTTATTTGCAACCTTTATGTTTTTCACAGCACCACTGATTAAGTCCGTGAGCCTTTTCTCCAGTGCCGCGATATCTGCTTGACCGACCTTGGGCACAGGTGCCCCGGCCTGGCTACCTGTTTGTGTTTCCCCCGGTTCATTCAGCAAATATGTCTCAATAGACTCTATTATTTCACTCTCACTTTGTTTTAACTTACCTCTAGGTTTTCGTTGTTGCTTTGGTGGCATTTCTGTGTTTATCTTTCTTATACACTACTATAAATTTATATTTTTTTTCGGAGCTCACTCGTGTCCCGTCCTATTCCGCCATATTGGTCAGGTGGTCTTAATATTTTATGCGCGGGATGGAGACTACTAATTATTGATCCTAAATCTTTCTTTATTCATACATTCATAACGTTGATGATGAACTGGATCACATATAAACGTGGTGATGCTGATTTAAGCAAATAAGTTAAAACCTGTACATTCCTTGTCTTTTGTCTTTCTTTCTGATTGTCTTAAGACATTTAAAAGTGTGGGGTAGTAACAAATTAATTCATACGTCGGCTTTTAAGAAAAAGATATTTTACAAATGTAGTCTATACACCTGAAAGTGTATATGCAGGTTCATTTTTTCAGTACATCTTTCTCCGAGGGTGTGTAATTTCACTCCTCTTAAGACCCCTTGGGAAGAACATTTGAACCCTTTTCTAACCTAGAGATATTGTAAGCGAAGATTGTTGAAGCTGGGCGTGCTTTGGTTACTCAGAGAGGTTTGTAGTGTTGGTGGAAGTATACGCTTTATGAATGGAGTCTAGATATTAATATATATGGCGAAGAGATATCTAAATTTAGGAAGTAAACACTGATCCTGTTGGTTACTTATATAAATGGACGACTGTTGCTTTGTTGACCGAATAAATCTTCGTATATACCTATTTGCTCTCTTGCAATTTACTGGTCATGTAAACAGCAGGTAAAGAAAAAAAACAGGTCCGAAAATAAAATAATAGGACAATAATTACACCTGAGCCAATTCCCTTGATGAGAGTTCATTTGCATGAACTCTAGTTATGTATTCCAATTCATTCTCCTAGACAAGGAGAGACGTCATGCGCTTCTCATTGGACAGACTGGGGCTTTACTGGTAAGTACTGGCATCTCCTTTAATAATAAATTGGATACAATTTCGCCTTCAATTATCATATATGCTAAGATATGTTGAGTTATAAGCCTTTCTGGATAATGTAATATTTAAGAAAACGTGGCACCGGCTCGGTATCTAACGCCTTTCACAGAATAGGACAAGTTGGAGAAAGAGCCTATTTATGGCCACTAAGGGTGGGGGGGGGAGGGAGATTATTTGTGGAATTACATTTCTAACTTTATCGTCAATTTCATTTACATTTTTTTTTAAATGGTTTATTGTTTCGCATAATTACATCATAAGACGTGTAATGTTATTATCCAGCAGGGGACATAGTAACGCTTCCGTACGTCTGTCCATCCGTCTGTCCGTCCTGAATTGACCTGTGGACCAATTTTAAGCCAAACCTATGGCCAAAAGCTTTTATCTTTCACATATGGTTCACCCATAGACAAGTGAAAACCCTATTGATTTTGAGGTCACGGAGTCAAAGGCCTAGGTCAAGGAACCTTTATTTGAAAAAAGCTTATTGGTCCAATTTAAGCCAAAGCCTGTGACCACAAGCTTTCATCTTTCACATATAGCCTACGCACGTAAAGATAAAAAAACTGTTGATTATTGGGTCACGGGATCAAAGGTCAAGGCCACAGGACACACTTCTTGAAATTTTTGTGGACTCGTTTTAAGCCAAACCGTTTGACCAAAAGCTTTCTTCTTTCACACGTGGCTCACGCACCCTCAGATGAAGAGCACTTTCGATTTTGAGGTCACAAGGTCAAAGGTCACAGAGCTTCTCACCTGATATTCACAGTGTTAAATACACCAATTATTATTAAGCCCCCGTGCGAGTGGATCCTCCGCTTTTCGGTACCCTTGTTGTATGTTACTGTTTTGCCAATGAAGACTTTTTAGTTAAGTTATAGTGAAAGTATACTGGTATTTATGTACGATAAAATACAAAGATTTTTGTATTGATATCTTTAGTAAATATGACAATTTTAATATTAAAAAGATAAGCACTATTACAAATTTGCAAATAAGGTTATTTTTACTATTACATATCCCTGTTGTAACACCCTCGAATGAAAAACGTTTATATATATTTAGTCTGAAGGATATGATTTTTTTTTATATTTGATCATAATTAACGAAACACAAACTGTGAAAAATTAACATCTGAAAGAATATATACACCGTGATAAGAGACACAACTATCATCATATTAAGTACTTGCTGTTGGCAAAATTAAGCGTTTTGATGTCTACGTATTAATGTTTTATACAAACGTTGATCTTCTCCCAATGGGACACAGAAAAATTACTCCGCCGATGAATTATTATATATTGTTAACTATTTAACAAGCGAAGCCTCGTTTCGAGATGATATCAGTTGACTTGTTCTGGACTTAATATAACCAAATATAGTATATATATCGTGTAATGTTATTCAGAGAGGAAGTTCCAAACACGCAGGTTTTGTCATTACATGGAAGAAATTTATAGAATCAATAAGCTTCATTTATGGATCATAGAAATGGTAAAATCAGAGAACATTTCACATCATGATTAAAAGTAACTTAACCTGATGTCAAACGTAAAAGGCCAGATATGTGTTAATTTCACATTAATTTTCACATTCATTTTTTGTTTCTTTTAATAATAACTTTATCTTGTACTACATGTATGCTTGTTCTCCGAAACACTTGATCGAATATATCATATTGTATAAGAAATTACTATGTATAAGTGCAATTATTTGAATTATTATTTCTTATTGATATTCATGGAATGTTTAAGTGTTCGTCTTCGTATTCAAATACATTTGCAAAGTATTCGCCCCATGCCTAAGATCATAAAGAAGTGTCTACTTAATTTCAGGCAACAGTTTTATGGTGACCGATCTGCATGCAACTGTATGCACACATTCCACATATGTAGACTATCCACAGAACAGGCTGACATGTTTGAAGCACTAAGTCCTGATTATACTTACAAAATGACCTGAAGTAATCAGAACAGATATGATGCCCGAAAGGCATTGGAACAAAACGGAATGGTCATGGCAAGTCTTGCAGAGGAAGAAATTGCCAGCATACTTCCAAAACTCGGTTCTTTATATAAGCAGGTTCTGATTGGAGGTATAAAAAGAGGTTAATCTTATGGATATGCATAATGCATGGTGGTAAGAAAATAATTTAAGAATACCGTGATTTAATCATATTAATTTTCGTTCAGTATCCCGTTTATCATGATATCGTTTCAACTTATTATCTCAGTTTCTTACAATCAAAATATATGTTAATGATGCAATCTATGAACAGCAATATAGTGTGATGATAGCAGACAATAAAAGCACCTATATGTTAAGTATGTAACTGTAACATAAATATTTAACAGCCGTTTAAACGTAAAACAATTGTGTAATCATGGATCTAGAGCCGAGACATTTTCTTCATGAATACAGTGGTTTTTGTTGGTTTTAATATTAATATGTTTGGTGGAGGTAATAGCCTCCATTTTTTAAACCCTAACTTATCTAAATCTTAACCTAAGTATGTACATCTGCAGAGTTTCCATTTCGGTTTGGGACTACTTGACAGGGCGGTAACACTCGCTATCATTTTTACATTGTATCCTGATGTCACCCAGGCCCGGTGTCTACCGCACCTGCGGCTCCAGGGTGTGTAATTATCCCCATTGCAAAACCTCACCGCCTCGGCTGAGATTTGAGATCTTTGAGTCCTGTGCTCAACCCCTGAGCCACAGAAGCCGGTTTTTGTTTTTGCCGGTTATTTCGATCAGGTTTAAGAAAAATGAGATGAACATATCCCATGTCCTTCAAATCAACCAGGAAGTGGGTTGTTTGTTTGGTTTGATAAATAGAGTTAACGTATTTAGAAATTTCAGGAATACAGACTTGTTTTAATAAGGAAAAGAATTTGCATGCTGTTTACAATTTATAAATAAATAACTGTCGCTTAAGAAAAGCAGACTCACGGGAGCAAAAGTGGTTTCTTTCATGAAGTAGCACAATTGTTTGTGTTATGAAGGTTGGTGAAAGTATAATGAGGAATTATATGTTTTTTAAACATTTTATACATAACTTTGGCATGCATGAATAGGGATGAAAACAGTGAGAGACGTTATATCTCGGGAGTCGTTTCGATATTAAGCGTGTATTAATCCATCCGCTGCGATTCCTCTGAATCCGCCGCTGTGAACATACCGGAACAATTTCGATGTCAGTCAAGGGTTGAGCTTAACGCATTTGCTTGGCATCAGAAAAGGACACGATAGTGCTTTGTCTTGTATCGAAGGAGAGGTTTCATGTCGGTGTTTGTTTATGTTGCTACAGTATAGGCTGTCATTCTTAATTGACAAGTACTTAATTATAAAAACCACTGTCACTGAAAGGTTATTATAGAAGCACACAGTGCTAACTTGTTTTTACTCACGTTCCCGTGAAAACACGGATACCGGCCAGTGCATGTAAGGCGACCGTGACAGCTGTCTACGGCCTGTCTACGGACTTGCCCCGGGCTCACGGTAAGTTAAAAACGCAGGGAGCATTGTTGCAGCCAGCTCAGCACTTCGGCGCCCCTACGGTGAGTAAAATTCTCGAGCCCGTGAAAATCGTACGGGCAAATATAGCCAAGAGATTATTTTACTCATCGTTCGGTCCACGGAAGCTATATGTGATAGCGGCTTTAAGAAACGTGATCAACATAATTTGTACTGATTACAGTCTTTCAGGTAACGGTGTCTTTGGTTTTGTTTTCCACACACACCCAGACACACAAACACGCGTACACGCACACAGATATATACTGTGGTTGGCTTTGTATTTGCGAGGTTCAATATTCGCGATTTTCATTTCTCCAGCGTTTCGCGAGGCTTTCATCGTCGCGATATACCATCCAGTAACTTACACAATTAACATATTTTTTTTTTATCAGTTACCTAATATGTACGAAAAATTTACAACAACTGCATGAGGAGATAAGTAGACATCAAAGAATGATAAATAAAAGTATAGGTATTATGTGTGTTATCAATCTTTGAAATACGGGTAATATAAAATGGATGCTAATATGGATACAAGTACAATATATGCGATATGCTATCGAGGCTATAAAAGAAATTACTTTTCACATGTTCAGAAATGGCGTCTTATTCACGACGGTTTTATTTTCGCGGTAATCTCCCCTTCTCGAATATATATATATTTCGGTAAAGGTGACGGCGCACGGAAAACCTAGTGATTAAATAAATGGGTTATGAACACTTTATCCATATAATAAAATTTACACTTGCATCTATGTTTTAAAGTCAACATGCATTAACGGGTATGGTTAAGACCAAATCCGGTACCTTTTGCACCCAGATTGGTGCACCTCAATCAGCCATGCTCGTTATTACTAATCAGATAAGTAATTCGCATTATACAAATATCTTCAGATGCGTGTTCATTAACAGGAATTTATTAACACTGAGAATTATGAGAGTGTTATATACATATTAAATCCATTAGCTAATATTCATATCATGTAATTTGAAAAATGAGGTTAAGTTCTGATTTGAAAATAAAAACGATTTTTTTTCTTTTTCTCCGTCTCAATGTAAGATTGCAACACGGCTATTTTTTTCCAATTGACCTTTCTTCAGAGTAATAGTCAGTTGACAGTTTGCACCTGATATTTTTTATCTTTTGTTTGACCAGAGACTTACAGGTAAATAAATCTAGAAGAATCAACAAGTTGTTTAGACGAATTAACAATTACGTCGCCTTTTACAACTAGCTGTTGCACTAATATTGTTTAATTAGAGAAACAGAAAAAAATACAGGCATTGGCCGAGAGAAAAAGTTACTTTTTCTTGGGAGGGGAAGCTAATACTTAGATATACCCATGAGGAGGAAGAGACAGACGTGGTATTTTGGATTAAAATATCGCATTCACTGGTGGTTTGAGAGAGAGAGAGAGAGAGAGAGAGAGAGAGAGGCTAATTTAGACGGTGATAATGGAAGGCGCTCTGTCTGATTTAGTGATATATGTAGTTGAAATGCGTTGGGCATTTTCAAACACAAACACATTTATATATGACTATGTTTGAAGTATTTATCTATATTTACCATTAAACTATTGACCCTTTATGTACTTCACCTTTTAACGAAAAATTTAGTGGTCTTCCTTTAAAAGGATTGCAGAAAACATAACGATTATGTGCTGCAACATTCAACTGGCATGCATTAAGATAAATGCATTGACACCTCTGTAGGCTTTGAAATATCTTCAATCAGACTACCGACTATATTGTGTACCTTGAATATCATATATAAGTCAGGAGAATATGACTAGCACGAGAAAACATTTATTTTGAGGTCTTTCTATTCAAAGAAATCTTTCCTGTTATCAGGCAATTAGTCCCTGTTTTGGGACTTTATACCATGTATTTGTATTGCCTGTATTTTTATTGCCCACAAGCTGAACAATAAAACTGTGAGACCATGATCGATATCCTTGTCATGTATATAGAGTTAAGAAAACATGTACACAAAAGCTTTTGTGTTCAAGTTGAATGGGTGTATTTGTTTAAATTACCTAAAATAACAGGCGCACATGTATATGTCTCCATGGATGGTGATATGTACAGAATACCATAATAAAATAAAAAAATATTAAAATTTAACACCTTGAACTTATTGACAAACTGCTATATGAATGACATTTGTGCACTGGTAAATACATTGTCAAACACAATGTAAAGGAACACTCCGCATTGAAAGGTCCCCAGTCTCTTAATGCAATATCAAGCTCAGGATTTCCATTTTTTTATTTCATTTTTGTTGCTGCTTTATTTAATTTTTCCTCGACTACAGAGCCCGTTTGCAACAGGTAAGGCCTTTAGAGGCTGCAGGTCCTATGTTAACAAGTTTTGCACACACACAAATATGGATAATAAGATGAAGACGCTTTACCGTTGACTTACTGATATATACAGTAAATCAACACTAAGGCGTCTTCATCTTATTACCTATACACCGAGGGACATACACGGCTACACGCATTCTATATATATATATATATATATATATATATATATATATATATATATATATATATGTAAAACGAAATATATGAAACATGTCCTTTAGACGGGAATTGCCTTGCTACCAATATTGTTTACAAAGTGACAGCCAAGACAGAACACCAAACCGCTCAACAAGGATTAGTTTTGGATTAGCAAGTGGCCCATTCAAGGCTCGGTACAACAACCACAACAAATCATCCCGCAGTGAACGTTACGTAAATGAAAGAGAACTTTCGAACAACATCTTGGTACTAAAGAGACGATATTCCACCACCTGGGAAATATTCCAACGCTCTGACACAATGAAACGCACCTCGGACCAATGTAATCGGTGTATGGAGGAGAATACAGCATACTGCACCACAAAAGCGACAATCCGATAATCCTAGCGAAGCGAATCAATTTCGAAATTCCGACACCTGCAACTATCGATCCGTGTAAAATTAAAGTATCAGTTATAGCTGGATCCCCAACAAGCGTCAGTTATCTGATGATCGCCCAGGTGCCGATACCAGCAACGGTATGAAACTCCGAGTTATAACACGATGCTCCAGCGTGCTTTACGTGTAGTTAATCTGCTCGATCTTAGCTGTATTGAGCACGATACTGCAAGAATGACAATATATATATATATATATATATATATATATATATATATATATATATATATATATATAGTTGTTGTACCGGGATTAACAGATGAGTTCAAGTCCTTCGCCTGTTGATTAGTTCATTTTGTTGGTTCCATACCATATTAATATTTGACATGTGTTTTCCATACCATTATTAATTAACGAGTTTTTTTTTATATTGTGTACTTACTTTATTTCTTCTTTTTAAGTCCCAGATAAACATTGATAGCTTGGTTACTTTTTCAAGCGATTTCTTGGGTCAGTGACGTCACCAGTAAATCGACCAATCAAAGAACGAAAATGGCTTTTCTAAATTTGTTGTCGGTTTACGTCACAATCTGCATTGGTAAGCTTTTATTATTAAATATATAAATCCAAATTTACCTTAAATGGATTTTAACCGGTCAAACAAAAAAAAACCTTAAATGAAATTGACTGAGCGAAATTATGCATTCCCAACAGAAAACTTAATTTACGTTTTATGTATGTGCAAGAAATATTTTAATAAATTAAAAAAAACTAGTAGTAGGCCATCGTGAATAATAGGTTTTATAGATTTACATGCATAATAACAGCATGTGAACTTCATGAAGTGTAGTGGTGTAGTAACTACTTCTTTTGTAAAGAATAGGCCCTTCCTCCTTCTCTGACACGCTGGCTTTTTTGAGGTTACAACCCTACAGTTTTATAATCCGACGTAATTAATAAATTTACCGTTGGTATTGGGCTACCAAATAATGAATGTATATTTTTTTTTAAGTAACAACCAGGATACTTGGAGACACAAAATGCAGTCGTCATAGGAACATGGCATTGATGCTCCCCTACATACAGGTGAACGCCGTTGCCGCTGGTTCTGCGGTCCGATGCGCGGCCATGTGCGAGCGACTGATCAAGCCTTTTTGCAAAGGAATAAATGTGTGCGACCAAAAGTGTACACTGGTGATAGCAGATACCTCAAGGCTTAAACCTGTTTTTACAAACAAGTGTGACTACTGGCAATGCAGAAAGGGTAAAGAAGTGATTTTTAAAGATCTCCGTATCGCTTACCCACCTTATCGCATACAAACTTCCCTATCGTTTACATACATACCCAACAGATGGCGCTTGTTGTTTATATAAATAAAAATATATTTAATTATATATATGGAATCGCCAAGACTCCGCCCCTCCCCGCCAGCAACTGAGCGATAATTTTGGATCGGCTATAGCAAGTAAGATCTTGAGAAAAGGGTCGAGGTCAAAATAAATTTCTGCTGCAAATCTGTGACGTATATTGTGCCTATATATCAGATTATACCAGAAGAAATGGATGGTTTTGTACTGGGGGGGGGGGGGGGGGATTCGATGTATCCTAAAATATCCTACCCTGATATGAATGTAGAAATGTACACATCCACCTATATAAGTCTCCCCGTCCTACGGCTTTGATGAGTTTATTTCTATATTCATATTTTGGTAAAACTGTTTTCAGCGTGGACATACTCAAATCTCCCGATTGCAAAACACCGATATTGAAATTTCTTCATTTTTATCCGCTGCGTTTTGTTTTTGCCTCCGATATCCAATATGGCTGATTTACAAGAGCTGAACTTATAGTACAATATTCGTTCTAGGTCAATAATTGCACCTTGTATTTTTTTTTACCTTTGCTTTATTTTTAAGGTCTTGGTTTACTATATAGGCGATCCTCCATCATCATTCAGTTTTGGCGGATGGGGGGGGGGGGGCGGAAGGGGGGGGGGCTTCTATTTATTGCTTTGCGATTGAAATATATAGTTTGGTGGATGTTATTTAAATATTTTCATAGCATTATCAGTTTCAGGGGTTGGAACTAATGCAGCGAATGTGCCACGGTCACTCACTGTAGACCCAAGTGAGTAATACCTGTAATTCATTGTGTGTATTTGTATAAAAAAAATTTTGCTTGGAAAGCATGACAAGCCTGATAATTATTAGACGACTAGGTCATATTATTATGTAAATGAAGAGGTACAAATGGCCATTTCCCTAAAAATAAGTGAATATCTTTCTTTAAAACTGCTCGTATTAAGTAAATACAGTAACCTTATACCCCTGAAAACAAAGACTGGCTGAGTGACTGCAGTGGTTAAGACTTCCACCTGACAGAACTATGTTACTTTGCTCTTCCTAGGTCGCGACGCTTAGTACAGGTACTATCACTATTGATATGTGTCTAAGTTCAGGCTCTCTGACCGACATATTCATCGTTTAGTGATAAGAACTATTAAGTTATGTCTCTTGCTACACGAAATCACGTTTTCGTTTCACTAATATTTTTGAGTAGCAACCATAAATACTAATGTCCTGGCAAGGCTATTGAACATTGAATTATTGCAACTGAAAATTATCCCTTTAATAATTTTAACACAACTGGCTCATTCTATTGTTAATGAAATGGATACCAAAAGGTCATATTCCTGGAATTGCACTAAATACAAAATACTGCTGTACCTCTCATCGCAGTTTAAATGGTATAAATATGCACCATTCCCACCCGCACCCACGAATTTGTTTAAATGACGATTGCAAGATTCCAGTAATGTAGCATTTGCAGTTCCTGAAAAAAAAACATAAAGGGTTATTTAGAATTGTACAGACCTTTGGTTATTTATTGAAACAATATATATTTGTTAATAACTGACCTGCCAGGTTATAGCGCAGATGTGAACCATGTTGAGAACATATTTTTCATTCCAATATTATAAGAGACCCTAAACTGTAAAAACATAATATACTGACCTCGTATAGATATTTTCATGGGCGAATCTGCCTCTCACCATTGCAAAATTCACCACGCACACGTAACTGTATATAAATCCTACGATAATAAAAGGATTTGAACGTAGTTACAAACAAGCCTTATTCATATTTTAAACAGCAGATGCACCTCAACTGACACCATAATCCCTCCACAGATGAATCTCCCCTGGATACTGTCCTCGCAGTGCTTTCGGGTCGCATCCCGGCATCATTGCCGACATTGCCCCAAGATTCTAGAAACCGATTATGGGGGCTGTCATTTATTTGACACATTTAAACCATTATGTCACAGGTTCCAAGCCGGAATTATGTGTTTACCGTTAGTATATAATATGCATATATTAATAACAGTGATTTTCTCTCTTCTCTGCTGTGCTACCCATCGCGTAGTTGGTATTGGTGCGTTGTTGTCCGTTATCCCTGCTCCATCGGATTTGCCTCTGCGCCCAAAATATAGACATTGGTTCAATATATAGATGAAGTTAGTAAAATTGTCTTTGAATTTTCACATAACAGAATGAATAATTATAACTGAGAAGTCAGCTACCGTTTCCTTGGAATTTGTGCGATTTCTAGTTTACCCCGTGTCCATATATAAGAACGGAAGGTAACTATTGTAAGAAAAAAGTTTTTATATGGCTTCTGTGACACACGTATGAGCTTCTTTATCTACAAGCTAGTAGCAAACTCAAACTAAAAAATGTACCCTAAGTTTGTTGCATATATAGCGGACGTTGCAAAACGCCCGTTGGAAAACTCGGGTTGTCTGACTTTCCGCTAGATGGCCTTGTTAGATATCTTTGGATTATTTTGGCCCCACACATGAATATAAACAAAACAAATAGCTGTGTGCGGTGAAGCCGCCATTTTGTGGCCTATTTTAAGGGATTATCTTTAGTATACAAACGTCATATATCTGAAAAGGTCCCTTTAATATTGTGGTCAATGTAAATAAATCAAATGAAATCTGCTTAAAGACCTTTGTACAAAGACCATGGTAGAAAATGTAAGTGAAACCGTGATTTATCCTGATTACAAATAGCCTAAGTACATACAGATTATATATGTATAATAAATGCACGTTGGGAAGTGATCATGTGTCTTTTAGAACAGCTTCAATGCTAATCATGTCTTGTTCGTAATATGCCTCAATCGCGTTTATTTTTTGTAGGATGCCCTAAGAACACATTTCACTTTTACGAAGCCAGAGACGGGAAGAAAAGTTGTTATCAAGCTCAGACAGGTAACCAAATAAGTTTCCAAGAAGCTCGGAAAAAATGCAACAATCAGCGAGCGACACTGATTAAAATCGAAACGGAGGATGAACAGCTACATCTAGAAAAGATAATAAAAGATGACCCAAGTCTCAAGCTTCGAGGTAATGTGTTTACCGTGCACACATCTTTACACTTTCTATACGCTGTTAGGGTTTTGTTGGTGATTTAACACAGTCAATGTATGTCTGTTTACCATAACAGGACTGCATGACCAGAGGTTCGATTTTTGCATGCGCGACGTCTTCTAAAAAAGTAAAATAAATAAAAAACAACAGTCACAATCTGTGAAAATCCTGATTTCTGAAATTGCGTGATTCGACTACCAGGTGGCATTCGCGGGTTGTTTCTGATCCCGCCAAGCCTAAGGAACTTTTAAGTCGTGCACCACACTAATCAGAATATTTTGGAATGCAAAATTGGCATATACAAAAAAATAACGAGGAATCAATTTAGTTTGCGTATATTTAACATTCTTGTTTCGTGAAAAGGTCCCAATTTCGAAGCTGTCTTTTAGGTTGAGGTGGTCATGTGGTAAGAGAGAGGTCTGCCCTGTTTTCCTATAACACTTTAACACTTCACTTCAATACCTTCTTTGTTTTTTTTTTTGTTTTTTTTTTGGATTTGAAGCTTTGTCTTACTATGTTTATGATCCCTGGAAGTGTTTGTGGGGAATTTATGTTCTCTGTGTTCTTCTAGTCTGTCTGTACATTCGTTGGCTAGTACATTTGCATGTTTTGGAATCAATTGACCTGTTAGATGGTTGGTGTTGATGAAGGGACTAATGATTTCTAGATAATTCTAGTCGAAGTATTTCCATTTTTCAACTCTCGATTGCTTCTAGCGCTGACTTAGCATCAGTAAAAAATAACCATTTTGTTATAATGATATCTGAAAGATGAGAGACAGAGGCCACAATCACCAGCGCTTCTGTCTCAAAGTTGGAACAGTAGGTTTCACATGAGTCAATAGTTCCTCTAATGTCTGATCAGGGTGTTTTATACGTGAACCTATATTAAAAAATCTTTGAAAAGCAGATACATCTTTATAGACAGGGAATCAATCTTCTATATATGCGGGAATAGACGGTTTTCAAGACTTATCTCATGGGTCATTTTGCCGCCCGATATAATAATCCGATACCAATATAAATGGACATTTGGCGGTAATTCAAACGAATAAGAATCATGAAATTGGCGTTTTGCAATTGGTGACATTTAAACCTATGCTCATGCAACCAATCACCGTCGGTTACATACTTTATTAACACGGGTGTATGTACCTTGTTTACTAACAGCTTATGGGTGAACAACTTTATATGATTCATGGAGGCATTATTCATAGCAATAGTACCTGTGCTTCATAAATATGTATAAAGAGCTGGCCAGAAATACTTAAATTCGAAAGATAATACAAGTGAACAGCTACATTATAGTAAGTTGTATTCAATTCTTTTTATCTGTCTGCATAATTCCTGGGAGATTATTAAAAACAGTGAGACCTCTTCTTAAACCTCCTATGCTGACACGCCATTGATAATCCTTGCCTTGACGGTTTCGTCTATGAGGTAAAATGCAATTCACTCGTATACTTTGTCCTGGAATTTTGCGAATATCATGCGCATGAAGCTTCCGTTATCCCATCTACCGTAGGTAAAAAGAAAATTTGCAATTGATAGAAATAAATAAATTATTCCCGGTATTAAAATAGGTGAACAAATAACTAAAGGCGCTGGCAACATTGGTCATGGTGGAATATTTCTTTGAAAATTATTCCACACGGTTGTGTGTTTCTTAAGTGGATGCCATAAATAATTCTCTAAAAGAGTCTGAAGTGTTTTTCGTCGATTTTATATCCAGCTATGATCGATTAAATCGATCGTTTCCTTGTACAATGCATCATAAACCATAACTTATGCACATGCAAATACGTCCTTTTTTCTAAGAAAAAAATACCAAACAACACTAAAACAGAACTTTGAGTGGCAGACATCGATCAACAAACCGGCCGTTAACATGAACTGTCAGTGTGTGTATAAACATATGTGCTGCTATTAGAGCCAATTTAAAATTGACCCTTAATTTGTCGTTGATACCATATAAACCATATGACATCTCAGAGTGTACAAACACTAAGATAATATGATTTATTGAGTCTTTGTGTGAAAACTGACTTATATAAGCATACTTCATTGGGAAAACTAGGATGCACATAGACTATTCATTTGCTGTTATCTTCAAGGAAAAGTGTATGATCAAGGAACTCCAACATCGGTTCTGAGTGTTGAAGAGGAGTGACTGTGAGCAGGTGGTCCACTGTATATATTGAAAAAAAAGAGATATTTCAAGTCAGAACGGGATGCGAACCCGCAACCTTGCGGTTACAAGTTCAGAGCACTAACCATGACTTCTCCAAGGCCCACAGACCATGCTAATAAAATTATTTTGGATTATTACAGGGCGTTTCTCTGTAGACGCTTCCAATGAAGAAGAGAAGTTTGGAATCTGGACGGCTGCGTACAGAGATGCTATTTATAGATGGTGGTGGAATGCAGGGAAAGACAAGGTGGAATACACAAAATGGCTGCCAGAAGCCGGCTGGTCGCAGGACAGAGAGCGGCTCCTGGTGCTTATCAACAAAGATTTTTATTGGTATAACGCCCGTGACGAAAGCATTCACGCCTATGGTTACATATGTGAATTTCGATTGGATAATCGTAATTAAATAACTGCTTAGGATAAATAACGCTTTTAATACATAGGTGAGATTAAAGTTAAACCAACATATCTCTGCAAAAATAGCAAATTTTAAGTAATCAAAGACATCATTTCATATTTAGCGAGCATTACGCAGGTTCGCTGCACATAATCGTATAGCCTTTTATAATTAGATATTTGTACCTATCATGAGATCCGAATGTAACAGAGACCAAATAAACTATGTTTGTTAAGATACATAGTTGCTTTGATGATAAGAAACGTAAATCTAATATTCCATGTAGCGGCGTGATCAAAACGCGGCTAGGATCAATTAATTGTTCATGCAAATGGCACAAAATCAATATATACCCGGTATTAAGATAAGTGTACAAATAACTAAAGGCACTTGCGATATCGGTAGAATATTTAGTAAACATTTTTTTCATAATTTCTTAATATTTTTTTATTACTACAACAGAGTAAAGATAGAGGGGAACTGTGTTGGCAGACTGATAATAATCATGTGTTCTGTTAGGATTACTAGTGTAAAAATAGTGTATAGATTGAGCCAAATTTAGTGCGTAAAAAAATATGATCGCTGTGATGGGCAAGTCCCTATTATCGTTTAAAAATGGCGTCATACATAAGCGAATAGACTAGGAAAAATAAGGTTGTACTCGAGACAATTTACTTCTGAAATATTCACCCCAAGTGTTCATACCGCGGATCAGCGAGGTATGGGGACTGTCTATGGGGACTGTCACATAGGTGAATATTAATCAAAGATATTCTTTTTCAAGTTTAATGTTCCCAATCGCGAACGTTTACATTCTAAATATTGAAAATTCGATACTTATAACGACATTAACAAGACCGTTTTGCACCATTTGAAATTATAGTTAGGATGAAGTCTTCAACGATGGTACGGCTAGGAACATAATGCGATCGCCGGGAATTTAGCTTGTTTTACATGTGCATTAGAATGTGAAAATCGGTTCGATAATTTTATTGTTGGTCGATCATCTGGAAATACGGTAGGTCGTATAGGACATACACAAGTTTTATCTCGTTCTCACGCGATAGTATTTCGTGGCCACTCAATAATTATCTCGTTTCCATGATATAGTATCTCGTGGCCACTCGATAATTATCTCGTTCCACCGCGATAGTAGTTCGTGGCCACGCGATAATTATTGCGTGGGAACTAGATAAATTTAGATAGACAATACAGTAAGACCTACATCTTAAATCCTTAAGCCATGTTTCCATACACTGGAAAGTCTCCTAAAAAAGTAAGGGGAACATCCCCCCCCCCACCAGGCTAAATGGAGTGGCATGGTTGACAACTTTTGTTTAAAGCTTCTATTCTGGAACATAACACAAACCAACATGTTGTTCTCCCTGTTTGGTATACCCGATTTTATATAACCTTAACCCTGCCCTAAAAAATAAGACTTTCTCGGAAGGTAAAATAAAAACAAGTGTTTCAGTAAAATTCATATGTTTAGTACACAACGGTTTTTATCACCCTTACCCTAAAATAAAATCAATACAGTTATCCATGAACAAATAAAAAGGGCAATTTGAACCAATGCAATGAAATCTTGGACATACGCAATGAAAACCGCTGAAAATTTACCTCGAATCATTCGGAGCAAACGCACATACAACGAAATACATACATACAATTTAAGATGCATCAACGCTCTGACATACAACAGACCTTAGACCACAAACATTCTTGTCCAAATGATGGCTTTAGATTGAATTGCATACTAACGCGTGGCCACGAGATACTAACGCGTGGGAACGAGTTAATTATAGCGTGGCCACGAGATGCTACGCGTGGGAACGAGATAATTATCGCCTGGCAACGAGATTCTATCGCGTGGGAACGAGATAAAAAAAAATTCTTGGTGTCCTATATAAGCCACTGTATGGAAAACATATGTTGTTTCGTTTTTGAATGATAAGAAATAGGTGCACATTAATAAGTTGGTCCGTCCGTTTATTTCACCAGGATTAATTTCATTAAGAGTGTTTTATGTCACGTTAAACTCGTTTGTTGAATAGGTACCAACGCAGGAAGGGCTTATAATCATGTTGGGTGCGGCCTGGGCGTGACAGGCGGGGAAATCAGCGACTTACCTCGTAGAGGGGTTCATTTGCCCGAAGATGGACTAGGGTGTCTAAGAAATATATGTTGTATATCGGACAATTTTGATTATAACGATGTTTCAATTAAACGATGAATCAATAAGAGCAGATATAGGGAATTATAAAACTTTATTTAATTTCAGCGGAAATTTCAATTCACCAGATTTTATATATTGTAAAATTTTGTGTTTGGTCTGTAAAAGCAGGTTAACAATCCATTGATTTTACCCTTGGGTTAACGTGGAATAGGTACACTTTGTCGCAGTAACACGAAAAGGCACATAGCAACAGTTCACATATCGGGCTGACAGAAAAGACAAGGACGAAGGATAACTACTTAGTCCCAGAGCAAGAGGTTCAACACTAGGACTTACAGAATTGCGCTAAATCCAGCGTGCACTGAATTCTAGTCCCGCCACAGCATACAACAGCATACAGCCCAACGGATACCAAACAGCAACACATGAAATGTCCTGCCCGCCGAAGCGTTGCGATCAAAATAGCCGATAATTTCGTATCACCGACTTGGCTGCCCTATCCAAGCTTGGTACTGACATCATTTAAAAAAGCAAGAGTTCGGCTGGACACAGACGAACAGACATACGGCTGACCACTTAGTCCACTGGAAAGGCAGCGGGATACATGCAGAGACGCACTGCCAAGCTCTCAAGAGATGACTCTCCGACCCAACAATGACCTGCTCCAAGTTCTCCAGCGAATTTCGCACATAACTGACTAATTCATCGTTCTACTGTGTATATGAATCCTCAGAACTAGCTGTATCTGTATATTGCAAGGCCAGATGGAATGGCGTAGTTTCTTTGTTGGTATACATACCGGTGTTGTCACGTAAATAAAAAAAAAAATATCATGGGAAACAGGAGGGCTGGGTATCTGTCAGTCTATTCATGTGCAACACGTATTACGATTAACTTAGAGCAATACCCGACACGTATCGACGATAGTCTTAGTTTGTGTACGTGTCTGTATGCGTGTCATTTTACGATTCAAAGCCGTTGGGACTAAGTGTTCTAAACACCAATAAAAAGGATCAGCTATTTACACGTATGTTGCGCTCATCAGGTCAAAATATAACTTTATCATAGATGTTTTACACACAAACACACTCATATATTACTTCTTTCTCCTTTTTCCTTAACTAAATATATTCATAATGGAATATTGTGTATTCACATATCGATCATGCATTGTAGTCCTTGCTTTGTCTTTGAGGTTACCGTGTTTACGACGATACAGCATGCAAAGCATATTGGTAATTTCGCGTATCGATATGTATTGATATAGCAACCAAGTCCTAGAAAACAGACGTCAACTCCTATGTTAGGCTTCCTCTTGCAATGATATCAAAGTTAATCAACTGTAGGTGATCATCGACATACTTCTTGAAAACTGTAACATCATGTATTATAAATACATTTGTTTCCACATACAATGGATGAACACAGTATGTTAGCTGTCAGCCCTGCCACTCACAATTTGAAATTACATTATATTTGGAACAATAGAGTCTAATAATACTTGAAAGGTAATCCCAGTTCTGTACGAATTTTATGAAAATAGAAAGAGTTCAAAAACTCTTACAGTCATTTAGAAAAAAGAGAGATAGGGATATTGATCAACTAAAATTGCAATAGAAATCATCTCTGAACTTTGCAGAGGCGCGAATTTTATACTTTTTGTTCATGTTTTTAAGGATGAAATTAAATATGATGTACAGGAACCCATATCATGCTAGGGACATTACGTTTCATCTTGATGAAGATATGTTGTGTAGAATCATTGCATTATATCTTTGAAATCAGTCGATTAATCTGACACTATGTAATATGGGTTATTGATAATGCTCCAACTGAACTGGACGTCCTTTTTTTTATTATAAATCCTATAATACCAGGCCGTAATATATTTCTTCAGATTTACATATATAGATCTGAACATGAGCAATCAGAGAGAATCCACCATATAGGTGATACTAAGGAGATATTTTTTGGGGGGAAGATGCATTCAGTGCTCATCCTTAGGAAATGCTGATAAAAGCCCCTGCCTCTTTTGAACAATAATGTAAATCTCACCATTTCATTTGACGTATATTAACTTGTTCCATTAAAGCACGAAAACGTCTTTGTTTGTACCTGGTATGCTGTCAGTATACATAGAAATACCATTTTATTCCTTATAAATTGCATTTACACTTGCCTCTACTTGTTATTTTTTTTTAATTTCACATACAATTAGTAAATATGTTTTATTTATGCCAGCTTATCGTGATGTTCCAAGATAAACGGAACTAATGCAGCTATTCATCAACCATGTGTCATGTGCCATGCACACATTTATAAAGCTGCCTGGACGCTTTTGTTTCATTATAAAGAATTTTGCGGTAATACAATAAGCCCCATTTTCAGTTAAAACGGATCCCGTATTGAATGACTCAGCGGCTGTCTTTGTTTTTTTTAAATGCCACCGTCTAACATATATTGTTCGGACATATGCCTTAATTATATGTTGATAAACATATTTAAAAGGACGGTTGGAAAATATCTAGAAGAGGTTGATAGCTAGTCGGGTAGACACGATGCTTACAAAAGTGAGAAATGGAAGCACGATGGAATTACAATGCATATATCTTTCACTGGTTATTTCTGGTAAGTTGCATAAAGAAACGTGTGGTTTAGATCCTTTTCCTGAATTCCCAAACTTGTTTGATTCGGAATCTATAATGATAGCTTACAGGAGTATACTAGAGCCCTGTGCGGGTCAGCATTTTTAGTGCGTTCTGTCCCGTTTACAAAACATTCAGCTTGTTCCATCTCCAACGTGAGGTTTGAAGATCGCGCCGCGCATCGCCTAGCACAGACAAGAACAAACTTGACCCTCATCCATCCCGCATATTTAATTTCGTGATTACAAATGATATACTCTGTTCAAACCCTCTGTCCATTTCTTCGACACTTTATCAAATGTTACTTTCTATCTTTCAGGAATTATTTATGGTAAGCTAACTGATGACATGTATAAGTAATGTAGTTGCTATTCTGGAAATCCTAAAACTACTTGTTTAATTACAAATGATATAGAAATGCCCAAACTCCGAAACATGACTTCAAGAGTCTTCCCCGTCGTAGAATATAAGAATAAAGAGTAGAATATAACCTCGATAAATTACCACCACCAATGGGACAACGATCAAGGGGTCTCATTTTCGAGGGTGGTCGTCTAATCGAGGTCTTATATAAACAGCAAAAACAAATGTTAACCTTAAACAAAGGTCACTTTTTTTTAGGTGGTCGTTAATTTTACTGTACACCTGCTGAACCTGTTATTTTTTGCCTGTTAATCAATGTCATTCAAACTTGGTTTTACCCAAGGCGTTTCAAAAGTTTATATTGTTTTTAGAATGTTTGATAGGAAATTAGGAAAAAATACAAACAGGCGAAAACTCTCTATGAAAAAAGTCTATATCGCGAAAATTCTCTGATATCTTAATAACATACTTGTGTATGTGATACTGCTAGCCTTTAATGAGTTGAATATCTTTTCACAGCAGTTATTCTCGCTGGTGACGATTCAAGCAGGTACAAAAGAAGACTGGGTGTGAAATCGCAGAGCTACCCGCTGAAGATTTATTTTTCAGAAAAATTGTCCTTGATTTCCTGTCTGGCGCGTTGTGGCAGGCAGACACTTCCACGTTGTGTGTTTGTCAACGTCTGCAGAAATACTTGCGTCCTTTTACCAGCCGTTCGGCAAGTTGTTTTACCTGCAAGAGAATGTGATTATTGGAGCTCTTACGAGGGTGTGTTCTTCGTCTTATATTCGGGTTTCCTAGCGTTGTATGGTCCCCTCACAGAGCATCCTTACTCTGGCTGTGTAATATCGAGCACTTGCCTCGTCTACATAGCATTCCTCTGACCCCATTCCCAATTTTAGATTTGAAATACATCCCGCGCAAGGCATAATACACCATGTCAAACTCGACCCTAATCTACCCACCATATTTAGTTTTTTTTTGTAATAACAAATACCAGACATTGGTCAAACCCTCTGCCAAGTAATCAATATCAAACGTTACTTTATTCAGAAACATATGTTTTATATATATATATAGAAATATATATATATATATATATATATATATATATATATATATATTGAATATCTACAAAGAACCACTAAAGCAGAATTATTAATTTAATCATATACCTCAACTTATAGGCTCTCGTAAAGTTGTTGGTAAGGCTGTGACACCGCAGTCCTCGACGACAGCTGTGGGAAAGGGTAAGAAATATTGCATATGTTCTTGTAAATCGTAAGAAATACTGTTGGTTACAAATCGAATATATCCGGCAAACTTATTAATATGTAGGATAGGGGACGAATTATAATACATGAGCTTGTAAGGCTTATAAAACGATAAAGTAATATTTACAGTAGGTAATAGTTGGAATGATTATCATTTCCTCTTTTCTACTGTTATAAGAAATCTATATTTTCATAGTTAATGAAAAATATAATTAGACACTTTATTTAGTTTTTGGTTAATAAGGTTTTGTTCTTTTCAATATGCATTAGTTAAAATTCCTTCTCCACATCTGTGTCGTTCTAAGATAAGATAATATTAATTGTTGTAGGGATGTTCGTTGACTGTTGAACGTATCACTTTTCTCCTTTCTTTACGGTAACTTATGTTACCATAAAGAAAGGAGAAAAGTGATTTGGTTATTTTCTTTCAAGGTGATATAGATATCTTGCTTTCTGTGGTAACCGTGTGAAGTTAAAGTTATAAGTTCTCTCAGCTGTTTAACTTTCATCTAGTTTAATCCAAAAAATAAGGTTGTAAAAAATCAAAACCTTAGAATATGATTTTGACCTATGACCTCATAATACTGAAATGACTTGGCTTTCATTGATTGTAGATGATTGTGGGAAGTTTTCTGTTCGTTGACTGTTGAACGTATCACTTTTCTCCTTTCTTTACGGTAACCTATGTTACCATAAAGAAAGAAGAAAAGTGATTTGGTTTTTTTCTATCAAGGTGATATAGATATCTTGCTTTCTGTGGTAACCGTGTGAAGTTAAAGTTATACGTTCTCTCAGCTGTTTAACTTTCATCTAGTTTAATCCAAAAAATAAGGTTGTAAAAAATCAAAACCTTAGAATATGATTTTGACCTATGACCTCATAATACTGAAATGACTTTGCTTTCATTGATTGTAGATGATTGTGGGAAGTTTTCTGCTGGAAATTTTGGACTTTATGTACAGGACGAAAGTAATAGGCTTAAATGCTGGCATTTAATTTTTTTATTTTATTTAATTTGTATAACATTATGTTAGCAGCATTATTCATCGTCTTCTATTCATTATGTTTAACGTAAACAGTGCTTAGATATTGTATATAACAAACATATTTACAAATCACATTTCCAAAATGCTATATCATGCTGATAATGGTTTTATCATAAACACAACACCCTTATGAATAATAAATATGACATAGGCAAATCTGCACACTTTTAAACTATTCATTTTGATCAAACATGTAAATTATTTGAGCTTACATTAATTTTAAACTTTTTTTTGATGTAGCACTAGCACGAAAGAAATATATTTGACATAAGCAATACGTTTAAAACATAAGTCCAGATATATAACTTAACTCAGCGCAATTAAAATATTTATACCCGAGAGTGGAATAAAAATGATATTTGTTCTCTCTAATTAGAGTGCCCCTCCGGCTGGAATCATATTTTCTCCGACCATATGGACCACATATCATGCTACTTCATAAAACAGGTGGCACCTGTAGCTCACTGGGAGGCTGAGGTGGCCTGCAGAGAAAGGTTACAGAGTAATCTTGTAGCAATAGAAACCGAGAAGGAGCAGTGTCATCTGGAGGGAGTCATATCACGTGACGTGGATCTTCAGCCTCCAGGTAACGCATCTTTTTAATTAAAAAATTAGATTAATCAATTAAAATAAGGGCAAACATGATACGTCATTGCATTACGTCATAGTAACTCATAGATACTTAAATGTTATACCTACATAACATGTTTTCCTTAATCATAAAAGAATGAGAAATGAGTGGTTCAGTGTGTGTTGTCTTAATATAACTTAATTTCGAAATACCCAATGTCAGGATCTATATTTAATTTTTTTATGAATTAAGCCATAACAGTGCAGCAAATATATATCTGCATTATGAATTAATATTGGGATAGAATGCCAAACAAAAAGTTCAGTTTGTCATTTGCATTTCAATGTGTATGTTTCTTTCACATCGCTATAGAATTATATAATTACTTTTTTTTATTTCAAATTATGCAGAATACGAAATGAGAATGCTAGCTCAGAAAATTTACCATTTGCATTTAGAGGCAGGTTTTCCCTTCCTTTTCTGTAGATTTGATGTGATCTCATGCTTACTCCTCGTACATCTTAATAGACTGTAGTTAATCCCTGTTAGAAAAGGTTATTATAACGCCTATCTAATGGAGGTATGAGCTCGTTTATGTACAAGCTGTTAGTAAACACGGTACATGCATCAATATTGACAAACAGGGAAAAAATCTTACATACGGTGGATGGTTGCATATGTGCTTAAATTGTAATTCCAGTCGTTGCAAAATGCTCGTATCATAACTTTAGTTCGTCAGATTTGCCACAAAATATCCTTTCTGAATCGGGCCCACACATGTATCATGCAATATCTTTCTATAATTGACATGAGTTATCGGAAAAGTCCCCTTTAACAACTATACTAAATCTACAAAATGTATCACGTTAACCCAAATTTCTGAAAGAAAACAATCGGTCATTTAACGGTTGAAGCTAGGATTGCAGTCTGTTCTGGCTTCGTTCAGTTATTGTTAAAGTGTACATGTAAGCTTTGTTATCGTGTAAAACTTGCAGTTTCTACTTCATTGTACTTTTTAATTGATGCGAGATAGGTTCATTTATCAGCCCTCTGTACTGTAACTGTTACCTAAACCGTCAGCCCGTGTGTCGGTTACCTTTTACCTTGTTAAACATGTTAAATATTGCCATGCTATACATGTATCTAACAAAGAAGAAAAAAATACAGTTGTGAAAATAAACCAATAACAAAGTGTCAGTAATTTAAACTACTACAACAAATGTATACTATTTTTTTTATTTGATCTGGCAGGTGGCCTCAAACAAAAAAGCGACTATAGTTACTGGACTAGTGGCAAGAGGAACATTTGGAAGCAATGGACATGGGCAAAAGATAAAGAATTCGATTATTCTAAATGGTGTACGAACACGTGGGCCTGGTCGAGAAGCAAGGTTCTGCTCGTGGTCACGAAGGATTTCTGCTGGTACAATGCTGCACCAAATAACGTTACAGCTTTTGGGTACATTTGTGAACACAAATTGAATTAGTAATTGAGTGTTTCCTAACTGCATATTTTCTTCATGTGGAGCTATATAATGTTCTGTCACTGTTTGACAATACTCTTAGTGATGGAGATTAGCTATAAATGCGTTGTACCTAAAAACGCTAATTCAAATTACGTATTAAATGAATATTTATTGTATCGAGCTACATAGTTCCGTCTTGTTTGAAGAGTTAATAACAAAGGTAAGGAAAATACATATAGAATTTAGAGTCTAAGCATACATATGTTTACAATATGTTATATTCATTAGTTATTTTATGTCATGTACATTTTACGACTGCCGTTCATGGAATAACCATTTAACAATGTTCAATAAATTGTCAATTTTTGTGAAAAATTGTGAAATAAAAAAAGGCTCATGAATGAGTGGTCATTATTTATTACATTTATGTAAGAATGGGGTCTTCTAAATCAAAAATTGTGTGGAAATATCATGAAATACGAAATTATATGAGATTTTGATATATTGAAGTATTGCATTTTGTAATAAAAAAACACCAAGACAATGAGACATGGCCATCAATTGATCAAGGTATTTGAAAAAAAAAATTAATTAATTATAAATAAAATGGGTAACTGAGACGTATAGCAGCAAGCTCAGATATTACCCAGATACGCCATTGGGCTTTATTTCTTTGGTTAGAGGTATCAGTTTGTTTTAAAATAAAACAACGTTAGTAATATGTCACTAGAAAATTGATACGAACAATCCTGTTTTTCATAATCCGTGACTCTCTTTTATTATGTGTGTTTTAAATTTTCATTAACCTCGATGTCATTCAACTGACTAATTATCCACAAATTATTATCCTTTTCATTCGACGTTATAAAACAACATGGTGACAAAGTATGACAATGATTTAGGAAAGGGAAATAATATAATATTACCTTTACATATAAAAGAAGTATCACAATTTGTTATTTTCCCAAAAATGCAACAGCATAAGAGGGACTTGTCTCAGTAATCCTCTCCACTCGTCTTTTTGTACAAAAATGTCTAGTCATCTCCCCTTTAAATGTTTCGGAATAATCATAATGTTAATCCCATTATTTATCATTTGCTCATTTGTATTAAGCCAGAACCCTGAGAAAACAGTCTCGCGTGCAAACATAGGATGCTCAAGTACAAACGAAAACATCTATAAATTTACCCTACCCTTTACCTCGGGATATACGTAAAGTATATTCATCAACAATATCTTGCCCCCTCCTTTGGTAACAGAATTATAAACGTGATCATACACAAGTCACAGTAGCCAGGTCACCAGATAAGAATTCTATTGACTAAACAATGACTTTAATTTATATGGCATATTTTAAGGCATATATGAGACATAATCGTCAGGTAAGTCGGAAAGTACCGTGAAACCTATTTAATGCGGGCACCCTTGGGACTGGGTAAACCAGCTCACTTTACAGATGTCATAATCAAAGAAAATAATGAGATAAACGGGATGATCAAAAATGCTCTGCTCCTTACATTATAGTTAATTTATAATTATTTAATCTAGATTAAAGGTTTAATCATATATTGATTGTATATAGGAAATATACAAGTTATACACATCTGAAAATAATATATATCATAAATAAAAAAGAACATATATGGTTTTGGTGTTTGACATTTGCACCTTCATCAATCAGAAGCTACAGGGGATTCGCCTTCCCATGCCGAGCGGGCCTTAAAAATGGCTGTTCTCTCCGTTCTATAAAAACACTAAACAATTATCCTCAAAAAAAGGAAATTAACAGTCCAAATATGATCAACTGCTTGACAATGGTTCATTTGTCTTTACGTATAAAATATTTCATCATTGCTATTGGCGGTTTCTTCCTGTAGATGGAGAAGAGAAATGAATAATCTCGTGGGCCCATATATTAAGGTGAACCATAATTTTAATCAAATGTTTTCCCCGTCAAAACACTTTTCCGGAGCATTTTTAAGAAGTTTTCGGTAAAAATATGGTCTTCGTTATTGGTCGGTGTAATATCTTCTTGGTGAACTCTCCACTGGGAATATATTCCAGCATGGGATATTTAAAAGATAATAGATGACTGTATGACAGAAAAACTGCGTGGAATGAAAGCTGAACTCCTTCAAACCCACTGGCCGAATATACTTCTTATCTGTCAATACGAGTTCCAGAGCAGTTCATTGTAGCCGAGAACGTTAAGAAGGTTTAACGGAAACGCATAAGTATTTATGCGAATTATGAATATAAACGGGGCTTATGTTTACGTTTAACAGGGCCATGACTGTATTACTCGTGCAGGTTTGGTTTGTACTAGAATATACGACGGTGCAAGTCGCCGGATAAAAGAAATAACTCATCGTCTCAAGAAGTTCCCGTGCGTAATAGATCGGCCACCAACTCACAAACCATTTGTCAGATAGCCAAAATTCAGTATTCTTATGAAGCCTTGTTGAGTGATGTTAGACATCAAATAGACTACCAGTAAATGTTTTCTTAAATGAAAAACAGAGGCACAGTTTGAAAATGCTTTGTATACAGTCATCTGTACACGAGGAGAATGGTAATGTGCAGGTTTATTAGACTCAATAAGGTTTTGAGCGGTCGGATATACGATTTTTGGCTCCGAAAAAAAAATACCAAACAATGTACCACTTTAATGTTAAAGACATAGTACTGATATATATATATATATATATATATATATATATATATGTATATATATATATATATATATATATATATATATATATACATTCTACTATTTTCCTGCCGACAATTCAGTCATACTAAGGAGTGGACTTCAAAATCTGTAAAGTTTTTTGCATACTTTTTATTTAGAACAAAGTAACAAGTATGAGTTTGCCATGAGGTTATTTTGAATGGGTTCCTGTTATATCGGAATCATAAGAAAAATTAGTAGCTACTTATTTTACAACGTGCCTTGTGCAACAGCCACGTAATTAGTTTGAAAAACCCGGAAGTTACCTTGACCTTTATACATGTATAACTTTGTACTTAATGTTTGTCGTAAAGCGACCATAAATCTGCCGCATTGTATAAAAACTGGGACGACATATTGAGTGGAGAACGTTTACAGTACACAACCTGATTAATACCATGACACATCGGTTCTTTACAGGATTGGTGATGCTTACGGTGATTGTTGTATGATAAATTTTACTGGTGCTAGCAAGACCAGGAATTGCGAAATACAAAGGAGCCTAATAAAAATACTATGGAGAGGTGTATAATGTAATCGATTAATAATCGGTTATCGCTTGCTTTCATCTGTCCTTCATCAAACGTGATTTTACAATTAATCGCCAACAAACAACATACCAGAGCTTCAATAAGCTGTATTCGACAGCCGTGTACCAATCACGTGAATCAAGGACTGTGACTTTAGGGCGATTTGACCCAGCAGTGGGGGTGATTACACACCAAGGGCCCACAGGTGCAATAAACAGAGCCTGGTCTTGATGTCAAGATAGTATTCTGCAACCCCCTGCTATGTATTCAAACGCCGAAATGAAATTTTGGAGAACCACGCATTTAGATTAGGTAAGCAATTCACAAAAATGCCGGCGGTTACTTAAAAAATATGAATATCTACCCTTATAAGGACGCAGCTTCTTAATGCATGACTTATAAATTCCATTGTCCATATAATTATATGAAGAGCTTGTGCGATGTCAGTGATAAGGTGTACCCCGCGATCAGCGCTATTTAGGTCAAGACCTGGATACCTTCTTGTTTTGATGTTACTTTAAAACTGTAAAAAGAACTAGTGTCTGGTAGCCACCCTTTACAAACCAGCGAGCCGCTCTGGTTCTATTTCATGAATTCTAAACAAGCCTGCAAGTGTTCCGGCAAACATCAAAGCTACCAATCAAATCCAACGGAGAAAATGTGAACAATGCACTGTTCACACACCGTCTAAACAAGAAGACCTGTAACCAGAAACGGGACAGGTTTATATGGCTTTATATGGTAAAGTTTGGTTTATACCTAGCAGTTATTTGCGTGCTTCAATTGTTCATTATTCATGAAGCAGACGTCAGATAAGCTCGCTGAAAACGTGAGTGCTACAAATATGGCAGTATGACAATGCTACGGTTGCTCTATGCACAGTAACAGTTATGTAAATATCCCATGTATGAAGAATTATGAATAACTAGAATGATCATGTCTTTGAGAACCAACTTACTGATCAAAATACACTTTATAATATTCTGGGAAGAATGCCAATTATTGTATTGCCAGATAAACATAAGAATCTAATGATTTCCTGTTTTAACATATATCACACATAGCTTGTTCTAGTCTAAATAGTAAAATATGCAAAATTTGAAAAATACATGATTTTATATAGATTAATAGACACTTGAACAAATAAACACACGAATCATTAAATTCTTCATGTCAAGAGTTCATAGTGAGCTTATCCACCTTTATATATGAATGTAAACATCAATGAAAAGCTCATACTCACATAGTTGGAGGCGTTTATAGGTTTTTCCCAAACAGTGTCTGATAATATTGATAAATAATAATTGAATAATGAATAAATCAAGTCATGTGATGCAATATTTTTAACAAAATTCAATAAAGATTGCTCATAAAACTATATCCAATAAAGATTGTTCAAAAAGGTATTTCTCATGATACAGCGACAAGTTCCTGGTTCCTGATCAGAGTGTTGTTTATCTTCTCCGTTTGGAACACTAAGTTCGCTTCTGATTTTGGTTCCTATGGCAACCTGACAATTCTCGTCCTCTTCTTTCAAAAGCAAAGAGAGTCATTTGGCGACCTTTCCTGCGATTCCCCTAACAACGTCACTGTGTAATCGTGTCATTAAATCAGGCCTCGGTGTGTAGAAATGAAAGAGTATACTTGACTTTGAAATATGACAGGCGTTCCTGCCGTATCCTTGTTTTGTTAACGTTTTTACAGGGTCCAGTTCGCTCAGTGGTTTCTCGAACAGATGAAAGTATAATATTTCTCGGAGCTTCTTCATGTCACATTTGGGATAATTCAGGACAATTCTGACCAATGACATATCTCTGCCTAAAATAAACGTGGTTTTGTCTTAAAAGAGGCTGTTTTAATATGGTTGACCAACACATATGTGCAGATAACTACATTTGTGTTTGTTATATGTGTATTCTGATCCTTTGCATATGAAATGAAAAATGAGGGAGATCAGAGATATTCCCATTACCTACCTGCTGCTAGATTTTTACATCCATTCGTAGAATCGATTTAAACATGTAATGCTGCAAATCGAATAGTTGAACAAGAGACTCACCCAAAATGTTCTGTATCAGGTTTGTCACGGACTCTTTACTTGCTCCTCTTTCTGTAAGCGTCCCTTATGTGTGAAGCAAACTCCAGCGCCGCCATAGATTCTGCAATAATGTTTCTAACAGCAGCAACAATGCCAGCTTTGTGGGAGATGATATTTTCTATTGCTTCTCTTGGGATTACTTCTTGCAGTAATTTTGCCAGATGTGTATTATCTAGCTGAGCTTCAGTTGAGTATATCTTTTGGTTTGAAAAGACCTAAACTGAGTTTTGCAGGAACTTGTCCACATCAGGTTTTGCAGTCACAATGTGGCAGCTCTGTGTCATATTAATTAACCATATATCATCTGGTTATACTTTTCCGACTTTGAGAGTTTTTGCCAGTATAACCACCTGTATTCTATCGCCTTTGTCTATTGTGAGATCACCAATGGTCTTTTGGCCTCTAAAATGTATTTGTCACTGACTTGTTGCAGCGTTGAATAATCAACAACAATCGTATTTATTTCACAAGAAAGCCATTTCCTTACTGTAGCTCCTGACCGCAATGGAAGGGGTAAGATTGCAGAACATTTGGGTCCGTATTTTTGAAAGTACGTTATCTATTGCTCATACACGCTTGCTCCGAGAAAAAAATTGTGATTTATTGGGAAGTAAATGTACTGTTCTCTCCGATACAGTCTTTCTTGGCCCATGCTTTAAGCGCTTGAGGAGGTATATTTGTTAAATGTGTCACAATACAGTTTTTCTCTTTTAAATCCTAAATATCTTTTGGCTCTACAGAAGATGTACTTGTAATAACGTATTTCACATGTTTTATATCATTTACTTCAGAAGGATTTCTTATAGTTGACCGAATCCTTCCCAAGAATCTTTCTTCAAATAGTCGTTTCATCTGGTATGCTTCCGCCCCTCCCCCTGGATCTATGTCACTCTTGGCGTTTGAAATGAATACGATAATATACTCCCTCCTCTCAGGTGCCTGTTTTAAACCAGAAATGTAATCTATAAAATCGAGATTTGTCTGTAAAGTTTTTGTATGACTTACCACTCACCCATTGAGAAGAGTGAGCAATAACATTTGGCATATTTTACTTTAAGTGACAATAATAATATATATGAGTAGGAACTGGTATTGGTGTACTGTAAAATTGGACGGTTTTAAGCAAATATTCAAATAAAATGTAATAGAGATAATACTGCATTGTATCATAGTTATTTTTTTAATAATTGTTTAGATACCTTAGCTTTCTATAGGTCAATTATATGTTGTTTTTAATCCTCTAAACACCAAACAAATGTTTTCCATGCGAGTCTATCCTTCATCTGCAGAATGTCAAGTATTTTTCTATTCCTTTCCTGAGAAATCTGCTTTGCTGAAAGTAATTGTTCTGATTATTCAATTATTTTTAAAAGCATCATGAAGCAATATATTCAGTCCTATACCTATTAAAAAGGGCTTTCATGCTCTTTTTTATTAAACAGTGTACGGTTTAGACATGTATAACACTTTGTAAAAACAGCCAGGCCCAAATAGGCTATTGCAAAAAGTGGCCTGGATAATATGAATAATGAAGGAAATAATGTTACCTAATTTATAATTTGGCAAGCTCAACTCATTTAGTGAAAACCAATGTTAAAATCAGGGAACTATTATTGGACCTCTACTATTCTAATATGACATGAACCAAATCAGGAGTTTTAAGTGCAGTTATTTGAGTGTGTGACCGGTGACCTTGGGCTTCTTTAATGGAGATATTGATGGATTATATTGCTTTACTTTAATATTTTGCAAAGTTTTAATATAATTATAGTTGAAAAGGCCTATGTCCAAATCATGTATTTCATAATATCTTTTCAAATTAGAAATCTGCCAGTTAATGAGAAGTTTGCAAAATTTCAACGGGTATGTATGGAACAGGATCGAGGAATATTGCAGTACCCTCCCCCCCCCCCCCACCCCGGCTTGTATGACGACTCCAGTTAGGGTTGTAGGCCATTTTAAATGACTAATCAATTGTGTGCTCACAGGTAATCACACAGCCTATCATTTCTGATCTTTCTAATTACATTGGCCTAAATGACATTGGCCAAAACGTGACGCTGTTTGATTCCATAACTCGCATTTTAATCTTTCCTCAGTGCAGCCAGACACTCTTAACGTTCCTCAAACGATATGTCTTAAATACTTACCGAAATCTTCTCCTGTAGCTCGAGTGTTAAGATACCATGCTGGTACGGACGATCGATGAGGGATGTGATTCTATTGACCAATTCGGAAAAATTGTACCTAATGATTTCCACGTGGTCCTGGTCTTCTGTAACTTGGATTTGTATGGGACCTGTAGTTTTGAATTCAAATTTTAGAATTCTCATCTGTTCATCACTCTCCCATTGTAAAATGTTTACAATTGTTTTATATTTAATAAATTCATGTCACTTAATTACTTTATTTTTGGATATTAAACATATAAATTAAACATTAAACATTAATTTTAATTAGTTTGTCGTGCTATACCATGTTACTTCTTTGGTATTCAATAAAGATGCAGAAGAAAAATGACGAGATTATTTATTTATATATATATCTTTTATTCGTACAAGGAAGTACAGTAAATTATATGCAATGAAAAGAAATATGAAATAAATGAAAGATATACAGAATGAAGGAAGGAAAAATGAAAGTTCAGTCCGTACCTATTACAAAATCGGATGATAATAAATAAATTAGCGTTTTAACCTCATCGGAGGTCAAATGCGAGGTACATATCCTATCTTTGCATTCTATCAATTCTGACAGTAAATCTATATTAATGGATGTTGTTACCATCATCAACTGTCTCTTAAGTATCTTTATATTTCTAATGTCGCGTTGTATCCCATGGTTGTGCATCTGACTTTCCAGATATCGTAAGTTGCCTCCAAGTACACCAATTGAGGTATAATGAGCTCTCTTTGTCAGAAAATTTACAAAGTCATTAGCAAAATCCTGCATGTTCAGAAATAAATTTATAAAGCGTGAGCTGATTATATTTATCAGAGCCGGAGAGCCCGCCAATCCATGTACAATTCGAGTTATATGGCAAGTGCCATAGGTGAGGCAGAGCCTTATTTTATGATGTACTTATTCGATCAATTGACTTATGCTTTAATAACCAGGTTTGACAGCCGTAAAAGGAACAACAATAAGAGTGAAATAGCCTGTTCTTAACCTTGCTAGACAGACATCCGAAATGCGCCGTTAAGGTGTTAAAGCTTGCAATAAATTTGACTCTTTTACCGAAGACATCATTGTTATCTGACAAGTTCCAAGTTACTGTATTCCCCAAGTACTGTACAGAATCCTGCCATTCTAGGGCTACACCATTTAAAACGATCTTATCTGACCTAGCTGGATACACCCTGTTAAAAATAACATATTTTGTTTTCTTTTGGTTATATAACATATCAAATTCTTCGGCAAACGATTCATATTCTTTAACCATCTGTTGAAGCCCCGTCCGAGTCGGACATAAGAGCATAAGATCGTCCGCATAGCCAACAGCACCAGCAAAATAATTTCCAATATAACATCCTATTCCCTTATTTGTGAGACGTTTTAAAAGCCTAATATATAGATATTAAACAGAAGGGGGATAATACACCCCCTTGGCGTACACCATTATTAGCACCAAACTGTTCAGATTCAACATCATTCGGTTTTGTCTTAATAACGGGTCTCTGGTAGATATCTGCTAGTATTCTAATGACAGTAGGTAAAACATTGCGTTTCATGAGTAAATGGAACAACTTGGGAATATTAATTCTATCAAAAGCGTGACGCATCAACAAAACAACTGTAAACTGATGACCCGTTCCATATGTAATGTGAAATAACCTCCTTCAGCACTACTGTGCACATGTTAGTCGAATGCCCCTTCTTAAAAGCATATTGCAGCGGAGAAGAGCCAAGTTTACCTCCATTCCTCTGAATAATAACACTATCAAGCTGAAACAACTTGTCAATGAAATACCCCTGTAGTTATCACTACAGGTAAGGTCACCTCTTGGGTCTTTCGGTATAGTTATAATTACGTAAGTATTCATATCCGCTGGGATATGTCCATGTAAAATCATAAAATGAAATAAAATTGATCTATATACATACAAACGGTGTGTTCTACTAATGATATGGTCAGACTGTAGAATCAATCTTCAATCAGATTTACCAGTTTTTAAATGATTTACAGCCATCCTAACGTCGGATACACTAAGGTTGAGAGTATTCTTTGGTGATATGTTTTTGATTGCCTGATTAACGTTATTATTATGTTTCTTGGCTTTATCTGGAACGCTATTATATAAGTGTCTGTATTTTTCCCCGAAGTGATTTGCAATTTCTGTACTAGTAAATTTATTATCAACAGTCCTGGTCTGCGAAGGGCCACCTGACTTGATCTTCTTTACTTCGGTCCATAAGTCTCTATCTCGGCTTTCATTTATCATGACTGCCATACGTTGCTTACGTTGGTTTTTCTCTTCTCTTTGGCAGTTTCTAAATATTCTGTGATATTCTGCACGGGTCCTACGTCTAATTACAGCCACGTGTCCTCTATTTGTATCCAAAGCCAGTGCCAGAACAAGGACTGTTCTTTAATTGGTTTTACCGTCTCTGTCCAGTATGGTATTCGTTTTCTGTTAGAGCTTGTTTGTTTTCGGTGTCGTAGCCACTTGTAACTTGCATCTACACAACTTTGAACAATGTCTTCATAAAGCTCATCTATATGTTTTTTTTTGGTGGGTATGTGATGACCAGGTATTGTTGGAGCATGTTATAATATCATTAGAAATATTAATTTTCTCTAAATTTATATCGACTGTTTTTTTGTATCCCTGAATCGCATCCTTAATTGCATTAAACCATTCAACCTGATCACGTTTAGGGTAAATATCACAATTAACTCTATATTTATCTACACGAATATTCCATTTCATAAGCACCGGATTATGATTAGAGGCATTCGATGGGTCATCTTTTATTCCCACATGACAACTTGATTTATAAATATCACCTGAGCAGATGAAGTGATCAAGTGTGGAAGTACCCTCTCCCTCACAGTTCCTGTAAGTCTGATCAGGCAGAGCCTGCGGGCTATTCCAAGCGAAATATAGATTGTTATTAGCACAGAATTTTTTAAGTACTTTGTATGAATATTATGCCTGCATAAGTCCACATTAGAGTCCCCAGCAATAATAATAGGATTTTCATTGTAAATTTCGAGTGCTTGCTGAAGCTTATTTAAGGTGCCAAGAAATTCCTCATTAACATCAGTTTTGGAACGATTATCACACGGTAAGTATATACAAATTAATATAACACTAGAATCGTCTGACAGCCTCAGGGATACTGCGCATAGGCGATTTGACCCAAGGTTTAGTGGCTGGACACAGGCAGAGAGTGATTGGTGCCGACCATAGAGTATATCTCTAGAGCTATCAAAACCTGTTTGAGCTGTGAACATATACTTATCATGTACAGAAGCTAGAAATGATTCTCGTTCCTTAATCAACCATGTCTCCTGTAAAAGTGTTAAATCTGCACGATGTGCATCGATAAGTGTTTTGATATAATACCTTTTTATATCATTTACTATACCAGGTAGGTTATATGATATAATTTTCAAGTTTTTCAGATGGTTATTTGTCATAGAAATAAACTTTATGGTGGTTTTCATTTGTAGATTTCTTATCCGGGTACTCTCTATTTATAAAGAATTTTCTGCACCCAATACCAGTCGGCCAGAATGCTTCATCCATTACTTTATCTATATCATTATCATTTAGCTTCATCACATACGATTTCATTAATGAATATTCATGTGATACTTTCTCAATACCCATCACATTTACTCCTTCGTTAAGAATATAATCCTTCAATTCACTATCATCTACGTCATTACTGACTCTATTCACCAAGAGGTTGACAGTTCTTGGACCACCTTTTATCGTGTCATGATCCTTCTTACCGATAACCGTGGGCTTGTTTCGTCTTATCTGTCGTCGTTTCTCATGTTTCTGAAACTGGAAACCGTCGTTTTCAGTGTGGTGTGCACCTAGATCAGTTTCAGGTCTAGAGCTTGCTTTATTTTCCGTAGAAATTTTATTCTTATTTATAAGCCTGTGGCCAGGGCCTTCTTTAATCACGTCACTGAGTAGCCTGGGTGAGGGTTCCTTGCTAGTATCCTGAAGGGACTGGCTTGGGGCTACACCTTTCTTCTCGTGACTAGCGTCCCTGTTACTTTCAACTTGATTAGTTCTTGATGCACATTCGCGGTAAGGGCTGCAACTGAATCAGAAGTTTGCTCTGATCTTACTTCAACCAACTTAAGTCTCTGGTCTAATTTGTTTATCATATCCAGGACAGCTTAATGTTCCATCTGTTCGGGTGCAAACCTTGGTAATCGTTCAAGATCACATGCACCAAAACGCAGGACTGTGATATTTGTATTGTCCAGCTTTTGAAAAGCAGATACAATATCCGCTGCATCAGCTTCTCTTGCTGTTCTTGAACTTGATGTTACCCTACTTGGTTGCTTACCAAGTATTTCCGTGCTACCGACTGTCCATAACAGGGTTTGCGCCGTACAGATTTCATTTCTCTCGTAAAACCTGCTAAAAACAGCACGTAAATTATCCGCTAGAGACCTATGTATGTAGTACTGGACGTATGACAGCAGACAGTTATTGACACAGTCATATGATTTCCTTGTTTTATCTACATTAGATGTGTTTCCTTGGCTTCTCGATTTCCTCCCAGCGTTTGCTGGATCCTCCGCACTGTTCTTGTTTACTTTGTCCGCAGTTTGCTGGCGGCCTACATATTTTTTATATACCCTCGGCCATTTTTCAATGGCACAGTCTAGGCAATACAGGTCATCATCTATACGAAGGTCCACACATTTCTTTTGCTGTTTGCACTTCGAGCATAAGCGAGCCATCAGCCTATATTTATTTATATATGTATTTTTTTTATCAAATATTCTCTATTAATATTGTAATCATAACATATCTGTAGTGAATATTACCTAATATTACACCAACAACTTCATATAAAGCGAGTTGTCGCTGGGCGATAATACAAGGAATCCACGGTGGTTGCTATACACGGTGGTTGCTATAGCAACCACAATAGGCCCCGATTAAAAGCTCGCTATTTGCCGAAATTCGAGCAGTTCTCTAACCAACCTTGATCTGTTTGATAGTCCTTTTTCACGCACCATCTATTGTGGTACAATTTCCGTTGAAATCTTCTTCTCTCCCTTGAAAAAACTCATAAGTTTGGCTCGTTTGATGCGTTGTCATGAGATCACGTCCATCGCATAAATTTATGTCGTCAGTCACAGGCTTCTTGCTTGAGTAAACATGTTCCTTTAAAAGCCTAAATTCCTGTTTGTTGCCATCCCCTAATTCGTCCACATATGGCGTCCATGACGTTCTAGCTTAAAGAAAAACGCACTAAAAGGTTATTTGGTTCCTAAATTAAAGCTACCAGCTTCGTCTCCAACTAGAAGCTCACAAGTTTTGATAATCTTTTACAAATATTTGTAATATTAAATGCAGGGTCTTTATAGTAGGGTCACGATAATAGGACACTTTTGATGTTCGAAACGGATTTTCAACTGTGGTCTTTGAGCCCGTCTAAAGTAGAAAATTTTGATTGTGTACCGTTGCTTTGGCGTTTTATTCACTTGATAAATCTAACCTGAAAAAGGTTATTCGTGTCGGTCGGTGCACAGTTGAGAAGACCTCGAGGAAAATGTCGTATCGCGCCACAAATTTACATTATCAAGAATTAGGTTGGTTTGTAATAGCTGTGTGCATTTAATATGAATTATTAATACATTAAACATCTATTGTTACAGCATATATCGGAATATCATACATACACAGGCTTCTTCGTCAGGTTATAAGTGGGACCCATTCCCACTTACAACCTGACGAAGAAGCCTGTGCTTTTCGAAAAGCTCGTGTGTTAATAAACAAGTTAGTCTATCTGAAGGTGTTAACGTCCGAAAAACAATTCAACTGAACCAATGGAAAAACTCACAGGATGTAATAGAATGGTTCAAAAGAATTGAAGACAAAGGTAACACAACATTTATAGGATTCGACATATGTGAATTCTATCCTTCGATCACTCAGCAGCTACTAAAAAGGCCATCGATTTCGCATCGAAAATCGAACACATACCAGAAGCGACAGAAGAAATAATAATGCAAGCAAAGAAATCCCTGCTGTTTCACAACAACACGGCCTGGAACAAAAAAGGACACCTTCAAAACAAGATATTATGGACACATCAGAAGTTTTAAGAATAAGAAACAGTACCACACTAAGCCAATATGTATGGACCTTGAAAGAAGATAAAGTGCCATATGCCATCAGATGGAAAATTATCACAAAACGCAAAGCCTACTCCACCACAACGAAAAAATGTAACTTATGCAACACTGAAAAATATTTTATTATATGCAGACCAGAAGAAAGCACATTGAACAATAGAAGCGAACTGACCACGACGTGTAAACACAAGGCCAAACACCTGCTTTGTAACGTTAAGTAACCACACAAATCCCCACGGAACTAGCGCAACACAATAGCCACCTTGGCCCCAACGACAACCCCACCGAACCGAATAACCCCAGATTTATCCTACCTATTATGGCAAACTTTACCCGCATACCCGATCAGTTCAGTTAGTACCTGAAGAGTGAGCCGGCTAGTCAGCTGTACTCACGAAACAGTTCTGTGGTACATGAAGTAAAACTAACTGTTTATGATACATTATTAATGCTCCCCTGCATGGTCGAGCACTTTTACGATGATGTATTGAAATTCTATGTGTATTACTTTGATTATATATATATATATATATATATATATATATATATATATATAATTCTGCAATTTTTTATTTCCATTTTATGTTTAATTTTTTAAAATAAGAGACAATTTTTTTTCATATATATGCGTGTGAGGTTTGAGGGGTTGTTAAAGTAATATTTAGGAAAATGTTATTTTATAAATAAAGGGTTATCCCGTCGAAACGTTAGAATAATGGGTTCATATACAGAAAGGACTTAGACAAGTTAATAATAGTCAATTGCCACCGAGTGAACAAAAAAAAACAGAAATCATTATAGAAACTAAACATCTTTATTCTAAGTAATGCAAGCCTCCACTATGTGGGAACAGGGGGAGTGGATTTCTTATTGTCGGATGCTCCCCAACTCGTGTTTGCATTTTCTTGCTCGGCCCACGTTCCCAGGTTCATTTATGTATGAGTGGCTGTAAATTTCTTGATGACATTCCTGAATCCGGGTCATATGCCGGATCCATACTAAAATCTAATCGATTCTCACTTGGCCAATTCGCGAAATGCCCTGAAAGTGTCATGAGATTCCGGGTCATGATTGGATGAATAAAGCTTTGAACAAACACACACACACAAACACACGAACGGGAATGAACTCATACCCTGCTGGCGAACGTATTTACTAACCTATATATGTCAGTCGTAAAGCTCTTTTCAGTACTGAATATGTTGTTGGGTGCACATTCTCAATAGCTGCAAATGGGGTTACTTGAGGAGATAGATTCTGAAGCAAGCGAGATCGTAAACATTCCTCAAGCTCAAACATTCCTCATTACTACATGTAAAGCTGCGAAGTAGATGTCAGTTGTACAGCTGTAAACAACCCTTGCCTAAGGGAACTAATTTCTCAGTGAATTACCGCGACAACAAATGCTTACAACGTAAAGGAATAATCAGAACTCACCCCGATAATTCATTATACGCATTAATCAGTAATAAAATTCAAAATTTCGAAATTTAAATCAGGTCAATACCGGTGCAATTCAAAGAGCTCACTCATTGCATTTAGGTTCACGCGCCATATAATTGATATTTTGCAAGATTATTTTCAAAATCTACACTATAAGTTATTTTACTTAGGACTAACCGACTTTTCTGTGTTATTTTCCATCTCTCTCTCTCTCTCTCTCTCTCTCTCTCTCTCTATATATATATATATATATATATATATATATACACACACACACACACAGGGAATGCGCTGTTCATAATGTTAGTATGCACACGTTTTGCTCTCTACTCCTGTGTCTAATAGAACTATAAGAATGCGTTTTTTTATGACTCATGGAATGCCGAAAATGATATTATAAATTATACCGGTGATAGATGTTTTTGTTACCCGCTATTATATATGCCATAATTTCTTTCAAATTATCCGGCAATAAAGAAAAAATACTTTTCAGTCATATGATTTAGTGCACATTTAATTTAATGTAATTGATTCATATGATAAAGAGGAAAATATATGTAGCTTATTAGATGGTGAGATCGTTAAAAAATGTTCCCTCGCGAAACAGTGAATATGAAAAACTTCGTGAATATGAAACCAACCACAGTATATCTCTGTGTAAAAGTGTGTCATACCAACCAGTTTATCAATCACGTGATTAGTAACTATTTCTTTCCAAAATGGATGTGATTTTTTACACACAGACACTAGCACCATGTCGAACACTGACATGCATAAGAGAGGCTACGACAACGCGTAATGGCCTGCGAGTACGCTGTCACTTGACATAAACTATACCAATCGTGAGCTTTTAGTATACTTTCTTACAACACAACCATGAGCGAGAAATGTCCGTTTTAACTCAGCATATTGGTTAATCCTTTCGCATGTTTGTCGAAGTTCCTACCGCATGAATACAAACATGGCTAACATGAGTTACTGGACGCAGCCAACGCGTACGCGATACAGGAAATGACTCGTTACCTTAACGACGGAGTTTCAAGTTTGGGTTGTGGTTTCACATGTATAAGTTGGTGATAATTCATCATTCGTAGCCTGATGTTAAGATTATGGGCTGTTTACCACAATATGAATGCAACAAGATGGAAGACCACTAGGATGGTTCCTCTATATTGCTTGTATCACAACTCAAGTTAGACTCACCAGCCAAATATAATTACCTAATGAGTCGTGTAGTCATGGCTACACAGAGACACACATTCATATAATGAAGGAGAAATGGCTCAACAAATGACAGTAGATGACGCAATAATGTTATTTAATTTGTGGTCAGTCAGGACATGGGTGAAATTAAGAAACACAATATATTAACGAATTCAGCTGTTTAATATGCACTGAACAAACAGATATATATGGTAAGATAACTCACTTGTTACGGTCATTTAATTGTTTTCACCAACGGTTATTCGATCTTAGGTAGGCAGCGTGGGTTTTGGACCTGCCTTTAATTTGTGGGAATTCTTGTCGGATATATAGGAGCCCGTTGATACATGTGGCCAAATAAACTGTACGACAGAACGCAGCGGTGATAGTACTGGCAAACTCATTCGCTTTTCTTATAACGGTGATTTAATGATACAACTTTCGACTATTCTTGTGTTTTATCACTTTAGCACGCAGTCCAACAGTGTTGTTAACATGATCCTATCAGGCAACGAGTTGAGCTTGACTCCTCATTCACAAATAATCAGAAAACCGTGCTCTTCTAGCAGATGAAGTAAGTGTTCTGCAAACGGCGAGTGGGGGGGGGGGGGGGAGAACTTGGCCCATGGGAAACTGGTCCCAAATTTTCATTCAAAGAGGTACCATTTAACAAATCGATCCACGGAATTTTTCAAGCAGGCTTTGTCCGCGTCCTGGAATACGTGACGTTTGTCATGATTTTGTACAGACGTACAAGAAAAAACATCTCCCCACTGAAGTGATTTAAATACACCACCACTAGTTAGATCATACTTGATAACGAAATGATGGTCAGCATACTAATATCTTTAGTTGTTATTATAATACTGCATGGCAAAACACGTTTATCCTTTATGCTATATGTGCATTGTAGATTAAATGAGCAACATTAACTTCTGTTGCAACTGTATCTATACATAACTTAAGTGGAAAAAGTCATGTATCTCTAATGTGCCCCCGTCTAAGGATTTTTGGTCTTCCGATGCAAACGGGACCCGGCCGGACTAGACTACTCAGACCATACGACCATTCCTGAAATATTAAATAATTACATGGCCAGTATCGATCAGGATTGGATCCGGAACAGTCCCGGAGTAGCTGATCCGTCCGTTAAGTGCCGCTACCAGAGTGGACTTGACCGGATTCAAGTCCGATCTGTTCTCGTCTCGTTAGCTTTGGTTTACTCCTTCCTAGATTTAAAAACTGTGTTCATACATATTATCTGGGACTCAGTGCAGCTATAATAGGAATACCTAATAAAAATTTTGAGAAAGCACTGGTTATTATTGACATGAAAACTATTGATTTAATGTCCGGCTGATAATAAATATTAATTTAAATTAATTTTACTTGTTCACAATGACACATTAAGTATGGTATAACTATGTGTTAACTTTGGTTAATAAACATTCAGTCGAATTTATACTTGAGTAAGAGAATATACTGTATCAGACGGGAAAATATATGGTTTTCATTATGATTGAAAGGGAAAATGAAGTAAGTATTTGGTTTATTTCCGGGTATTAAAATTTTCACATATGTCTCTTCTACGAAAGTTGTCATGGATATATATAACAGTAAATAGTAATTTTTTCATAAGTCGATACTCAGCCTCCAGCAGCTAATAAAACTGGAAGATCCTACTACAAACATGCAATCTTAAGGTAAGAAAAGGTTTTAAGATAAGGTCTTCAAGAAAGAAAATGGTAAAATTTTTAAGTTTTAATTTTTATTTACACATATGTGTGGAAATAATATATATATATATATAATTATATATATATATATATATATATATATATATATATATATATATATATATATTCACGTAAATCGGGTTGAAAACGATCGCTGGAAAAAGGAAAAACCTTTACCCATGCTATATGCTATACCTTCAAAATCTAATACTTATTAAAGCATTTCGGTCCACCCATGTTCGCAATGTTCTCTGAAACCACGTTACGTATGATAATGTGCTATACCTCATTTAAAGGTTATTGTTCCATCAGTGACATGGCCGATATTCGAATAAATAATTTTTTAATGTACACACCATTTTGGGTGATTTTTGCGTGTTTCCTGATATGAGCGGAGGCTATCAACTAAAACAGCCGAACTGCCTACGGCAAAGACCGGATTTTCTTTTTTGTCACCTCAAGCCCAGAATTAAGCCGATTTAAGGACTTCCGTGCATATGAATAACCTTGCTTTAAGTGACGGATCTATTCATGTTTGGGCTGACATTTGACAAAGGTATGTGGTCAGTCAAGGTGAGGAGGATTAGAGATAAAACCTAATACAAGGTCCCCATTTCCGGAAAAGGTTTGGGTGAGGGCGAACGCCCCAGGCCTCAAAATTGGTCTCTAACGACTAAAAAACGTTGCAGCTGAAAAGGGGGACCGACCCCCTGCACTCCCCTTGGGTGTGCATCTGTTACAAACGAGGTATGCATATTTACGTTTCTTTCTTCAGGAACAATTTCCTTTCCTTAAAACATACATTTAATTCATCTTTCATGTCTTCCTACTCTAATTAAATTACAGGTTAAGTTCAGCTATGTTGAATTGTCTTACTCATATTAACCTGTTCTTTAAACGTCCGAATATAGTAACCAGTCAAAGATCATCGAAAACCGGAGTGCCCCCGATTCCGGTTCGTAACATAATGTAAACATCACCACTGACCAGGTCTTCAAGGTCAACATATCGGTGTATGAATTTCTGAAGCGCCTGGAGGATCACTCACGCAGTGTCTTGGCGAAGTTAGAGGTGTAGGACGGTATGATGTTTAGGATCCATGTAATGGAGAAGTAAGAAGCAGATAAAAATAAGCGGCAAAATTAAGATACGAGCAGCTGGAAATGAAAACGTTTGTTGTTCACAGTAGTATTGTGCCTCAGAGAGGTGCGCGAGTTATTCTACAGTCGGTTCCAAACCACTGGAAATCTATATTTTCTTTAAATTCTTGATTAAAAAAGGACCTAACAATCCTCTAAATTAATACATATCCCCAGCCCCGGTAAAAAAGCCCGGTATACCGGGTTTATTAACGGGACTGAAGTTGGACCGATATTCGAAATTCGATATTCGCATGCGAATATCGAATATCACTCAAATCATTGATATTCGATATTCGTATGCAAAATCGAATATCACTCATACCATGCGAATATCGAATATCATTTCAATATAGGATATTCGATATTCGCATGTAAACATAAAATAGAAATCAGAGCATGCAATATCGAAAATCATTCGAATCGGGAATATTCGATATTCGCATGTTAACATAAAATAGATATCATACCATGCAAACTTGAATATCACTCAAACCATATTTGCATGCAAATCGAATATCACCCAAATTAGAGATAATCGATATTCGATATTCTCATGTTAAATCGAATATCACTCATGCCATGTGAATATCGAATATTACTCAAATCAGGGATATTCGATACTCGATATTCAATATTCGCATGCAAAATAGAATATCTCTCAGACATTCGAATCTGAAATATCACTCCAATCAGGGATATTCGATATTCGCATGTTAACATAAATTACCATGCAATATCGAATATCACTCGAATCCGTTATATTCGACATTCGCATGCGAATATCGAATATCACTCAAATCAGGGATATTCGATATTTGATTTTCGCATGCAAAATCGAATATCACTTATACCATGCGAATATCGAATATCAATCAAATCAGGGATATTCGATTTTTACTAGCGGTTATCTCAAAAATCACATAAATTGGTGACATTCGATATTCGCATGCGATATCCAATATTTCAAACATAAGTGCCTTTCGATATTCGTATGCGAATATCAACAAAAAAATCTAATAAATTAGTGACATTCGATGTTCGATCATCGCACGCAATTCGGGCGCAAAACTCGAAACGTTTTGACTAGGAGCCTCAGATTCACTGTGGACATCTTCTCTTGCCACATGCCTGGCCTCTACAGGCACCTCGCACTACATAAACAAAACGTTTTGTTCCAGTGTTTAACCCTCTGCTTGTACTTGCAACTAAGGTCGGCAGGTAAATTCGGCTGGACAGCTCGAACTTACTTCTGATGATGCGCCATGACCTTAGATATTTGCACGCCAATATCACACAGACAGGCGACATTCGCATGCGAATATCGAATATCACACAAATTAGCGACATTCGATTTTTTAACAGCGAATATCACAACAATCACATAAATTGGTGACATTCGATATTCGCACGCAAAATACGGGAAAACTATCGGTGCTCGGCCATGGAGACATATCAAATACATGTAAGGGCAATGACTGGCCATGACTTTGGATATTTGCACGCCAATATCAAACAGACAAGCGACATTCGCATGCACATATTGAATATCACACAAATCAGGGATATTCGATAATCGAATGCGAATATCTAAAATAAATCACATAAATTAGCGATCACATATATTGGCGTGCAAATATCTAAAATCATGGCCAATCACTGTCCTAACATGTATTGAATATGTCTCCAAGTTGACCAGGTATCGATTGTTTCCCAGTATTTCGTTGGTGAATATCAAATGTCGCCAGTTTATGTGATTTTGATTTAGATATTCACATGTGAATATCGAATATCCCTGATTTGTGTAATATTTGATATTCTCATGCGAATGTCGCTTGTCTGCATGATATTGGTGTTCGGAAATCAAAGGTTCTTGTCCATCACTGCCCATTGGTCAGGTTGTCGACCTAGCCGAGCACCGACAGTTTTGCCCGAATGTCTCATGCGAAAATCTAATGTCACTAATTTATATGAATTTGGTGATATTCGCATGCGAATTTCGAATATCCTCTATTTGAGTTATATTCGGATTTCGCATGATATGATTGATATTATATGTTAGCATGGGATATTCAGGTTATAAACGTTTTGACTAGGGGCCTCAGATTCACTGTGGACATTATCTCTTGTTACATGCCTGGCCTCCACAGCCACCTCGCACCACACACACATTACCCCGGCAAACCGGCTTTTGTTCATGCGTTTAACCCTCCTGAGTGTACTTGCAACTAAGCTGGTCGGCAGGTATTTCGGCTTGACAGCGGGGACTACCTTCTGATATTCTCTTGAAAATTCAAATTCTGTTAAGAGCAATAATTTGCTATGCGGATAACAAAAATATTTCGGATATCAATACAACATCAATAAGCTAAATTCGATATTCACATTAGAAAATCGATTATCACACAAACAGCGACATTCGGGAAAACGCTCAGCGCCCGGGATGTTCGACAACCTGGTCAACCCGGAAGCATGGTTTATTCATATAACAGCAATAATGCGCCAAGACCTTAGATATTTGCACGCCAATATTACACAGACAAACGACATTCGATTTTTACCAGAGAATATCACAAAAATTACATAAATTGGTGACATTCGATATTCGATATTCGTACGCGACTTTCGGGCAAAACTATCGGCACTCGGCTAGTTCGCCGACCTGACCAATGGGCAGTGATGGGCAATGACCATGGATATTCGAACGCCAATATCACGCAGACAAGCGACATTCGCATGCAAATATCTAAAAAAATAATACATAAATTAGACACAATCGATATTCACCAGCGTAATATGCATGGGAAAACTGTCGGCGCTCGGCCAGTTCGACTCCTTTTCAAATTTGAGACTTCGTTCATAAATTTAAGGGCAATGATTGGTCATGACTCTAGATAATTGCAAGCCAATAACAAACAAACATGCGACATTCATATGCGAATATCGAATATCACTCATATCAGCGACATTCGAAATTCGAATGCGAATATCACCAAAATTCATAATGACATTGGATTTTCGCATGAGACATTCGGGCAAAACTGTCGGTGCTCGGCTAGGTCGACAACCTGACCAATGGGCAGTGATAGACAAGAACCTTAGATTTCCGAACACCAATATCACGCAGACAAGCGACATTCGCATGAGAATATCGAATATTACACAAATCAGGGATATTCGATATTCGCATGCAAATATCTAAATCAAAATCACATAAATTAGCGACATTTGATATTCACCAACGAAATACTGGAAAACAATCTATACCTGGTCAACTTGGAGACATATTTAAAACATGTTAGGACAATGATTGGCCATGATTTTAGATATTTGCACGCCAATATATGTGATCGCTAATTATGTGATTTATTTAAGATATTCGCATGCAAATATCGAATATCCCTGATTTGTGTGATATTCGATATTTGCATGCAAATGTCGCTTGTCTGTGTGATATTGGCGTGCAAATATCTTAGGTCATGGCGCATCATCAGAAGTGAGTTCTTGCTGTCCTGCCAAATATACCTGCCGACCTTAGTTGCAATTACAAGCAGAGGGTTAAACACTGGAACAAAACACAGGCTGGTTTGCCGGAACTATGTGTGTGTGTAGTGCGAGATGCCTGTAGAGGCCAGGCATGTGACAAGAGAAGATGTCCACAGTGAATCTGAGGCTCCTAGTCAGAACGTTTCGAGTTTTGCGCCCGAACTGCGTGCGATAATCGAATATCGATTGTCACTAATTTATTAGATTTTTGGTGATAATCGCATACGAATATCAAAAGGCGCTTATGTTTGAAATATGGGATATCGCATGCGAATATCGAATGTCACAAATTTATGTGATTTTTGTGATAATCGCTGGTAAAAATCTAATATCACTTATTTGAGTGATATTCGACATTCGCATGTCATGAGTGATATTCAAATTTGCATGCGAATATCGAATACAGGATATCCCTGATTTGAGTGATATTTGATCTTGCATGCTATGATTTCTATTTTATGTTAACATGCGAATATCGAATATCCCTGATCTGAGTTATATTCGATATTCGAATTGTATGAGGGATATTCGATTTTGCATGCGAATATCGAAAATCAAATATCCCTGATTGAGTGATATTCGATATTCGCATGGCATGAGTGATATTCGATTTTGCATGCGAATATCGAATATAGAATATCCCTGATTTTAGTGATATTCGATGTTGTATGCTTTGATTTCTATTTTATGTTAACATGCGAATATCGAATTTCCCTGATTGGAGTGATATTCATTTTCGCATGGTATGAGTGATATTCGATTTTGTATGCGAATATCCAATGTCCCTGATTTGAGTGTTATTCGATACTCGCATGCGAATATCGAATGTCGAATATCCTGGATTCGAGTGATATTTGATATTGTATGCTGTGATTTCTATTTTATTTTAACATGCGAATATCGGATATCCTGATTTGAGTGATATTCGATATTCAAATTGTTTGAGTTATATTCGATTTTGCATGTGAATGTCGAATATCGAATATCCCTGATTTCAGTGATATTCGATTTTGCATGCGAATATCGAATGTCGAATATTTCCGATTCGAGTGATATTCGATATTGCATGCTATGATTTCTATTTTATGTTAACATGCGAAAATCGAATATCTCTGATTTGAGTGATATTCGATATTCGCATGTTATGAGCGATATTCGATTTTGCATGCGAATATCAAATATCCCTGATTTGAACGATATTCGATTTTCGCATGCGAATATCGAATTTCGAATATCGGTTCAATTTCAGTCTCGTGTTTACCAGCTAGTTATATATATATATATGTGTGTGTGTGTGTGTGTGTGTGAAGGTTAAGATAAACAGTGACGCCTTTTAGATAGACTAACTAGTTTGTTAATATATATATATATATATATATATATATATATATATATATATATATATATATATATGAATAACGCACGGAATTTCCTTTAGTCATTGAGAGCAGACCCAAGTTACCTATGTATCTCCCTTTTGTGTGCCATCACAAAGCATTGTATGTATGTGGAGACCAACGCGCCCCGTGTCAACTGAGTCACGGCCACTATTGAAAAGGAAGGGTTTCCCCTATGTTTACCTTCTCTAGGTACTATGTGTACATGAACAGGACATATATGTGTATATACATTTTCACGAGGTAAGTAAGATATATTTACGAGTGGTTTCGATCCAAATACCTGTTAATTTCTGGAAATTTAGATGTGTAAACGTTAAATAGTAAAAGTCTACGGTTGAGTCGATACACTGTCTATAAACAGTAAAAGTTCTCTTCCACCTCCCTAGTACCTTATTTGGTTCGAATGCTTTCCTTCTAAATAACACGCTCGTATGGGCTGAGTTGAGGTATAACCAAGGTTCACAAGTTAGGTAAAAAAATGATTTGGTTCTTAGTCACTTTTTTCATTAATCAATAAGGGCGGTCGTGTTTTTTTTTTTATTTGTTTGTATGTTTTGATAAAAATGTCAAATGATAAGGCAAACGCATGATAATAACAGATTCGTTTTGCAAAACAAGTAAAAGCTCTACAGAACAAGAGATAGGTATTTTTCTATTGAAAACAAAAATCAAAATTTTGATGCGGGGGTTCGAAATTGACGGGGGCGGTGCCTGAGAACCATACCTTTTATTTTTTTCGGCCTTATCAAGTAGATATGCACTGCATTTTTTAAAGCTCGGCATATCACAACATGTAATATATATATATATATATATATATATATATATATATATATATATATATATATATATACTGTGATATTTAAACGTTTATGTGTAAACTGTCATATCTTACATTTATAGCCGGCAAATGGTCCCATTAACGTGAGTTATACTCCCTTAACAGTAGGTGTTACTACATACGGTAACCCTTGTTCACGTGCTGTCAAAGACTGATGTTTGTTATACGCATATGGTATTCGTGATATATGGTTCAAATTTTTCCTGAATTTGATAAAGATGTGTAGTAGATATTCATTAATATAAAAAGAAAATTCTGATTAAATATGAAGCATTATATTCGTTATAATTTAATAAGATACACTTTGTTTATATTAACATATGTATACCAAAAAAGTAATTTTGGTTATTGCATATTATTTTAAGTGACACCAACTCCAAATACCCGTTCCAACCTAGCATTTTCCCTTTCTTAGAACTGTGACATCTAATAATATGTTTCGTTTATATATAAAATTATATATATATATATGTGTGTGTGTGTGTGTATACACAGACAGGTCGATTCACTGCCGGTGGGTATCATAACCACGATCTTTCGATTTCCGTTCTGGTGCTTTAACCAATAAGCTACGTCAGATCCCCAAACCTCTCTGTGTATTGGCACACTTTTATAGGAACCAGCGATGTGACGAACCATGATTTCCTTGTTTACCATTTCCATCTCTCTTTCTCTCTCTCTCTCTCTCTCTCTCTCTCTCTCTCTCTTTCTCTCTCTCTCTCTCTCTCTCTCTCTCTCTCTCTCTATATATATATATATATATATATATATATATTTATATATATATATATAGAAGGTAGTATTACCCTCCGATGTAAAGTGCTCTATGGCCTACAGACTAGGCCAGAGCGGTATAACTCTGAAGAAAAACAACACTGTTAATTCACTGAATTGTGAATTAACAGTGTTGTTTTTCTTCAGAGTTATATATATATATATATATATATATATATATATATATATATATATATATATATATACAGTGAACTCTTGCATGACGACCACCCCGTTAACACGACCACCCCGCTAACACGATCACTTTTCTTGGTTCCAGAATTGTCTATTATAAATTATCATATTAAAAAACTGCGATAACACGACCTCCCCACTGTCCCAACCAAAGACAACCTTTTTTTGTCCCGACCTTCAGTTGAGTCCACGTATGACGACCACTGGCCCATGGCGTCTGCGGCCCGTTGAACTGATGACACGCTCATCGCCTAGCTTGGACTTAGATTATAGCCCGTAATCAATAAGCCGTATCACGACCACTGGCCCGTGGCGACCTCGGCTCGTTAAGCAGGTGACATGCTCATCGCCCAGCTTGGACTTAGATAACAGCCCGTGATTAAATAGCCGGGCACGTAGGAAAGCCCGTTTTCATCTGCCCGGCTATAGTTAGGCATGTTTATAATGCCGCCCAACCTGTTAGCCAATTTTAATGATTTTTTAATGATCTCATTTTAATGATCAGGCAGGAACTATATAAAAAAACATTTTATGTGTGTTCGACATCAGACCATTTTCATGTTAAGACCAATGCTTTAAGGATGACTTCAACGCCAACTATTTGTTTCATTTGGGTGTTTTCCTTCTATGTGAATAAAATTTCTGAATCATATTATGTTTGTTATTGTCTTTATATTAAAAATTTTATATTAAACAGGGACAACAACTTAACATTTACTTGAAATACCCTTATTAGCGCCTGCGTTAATATTGGCAGACTAATGTACAAGCATCCCACTAACAACACAAACCCCGCTAACATGACCACTTTGCCGGATCCCGCAGGTGGTCGCGTAAGCGGGGTTTTACTATATATAATATCTCTCTCTCTCTCTCTCTCTCTCTCTCTCTCTATATATATATATATATATATATATATATATATATATATATATATACATATATATTTGTCTTCATAAAAAAAAATTGCAGGGACATAATGGACCATGGCCGAAACCAAAGATTTAAATAACATTCCAATGACGCCATCCCACAAAGAGCAGCTCTCCCGCTACGCTTCTACTCTTGTAGAAAATTTGGAAGTGTCTTCCTCACTCTGGGGTCAACTGATCAGCAGAAATGTGTTCGAATTTTCCACTGCACATAATATACAGGTAACAAATGTCAGGTTTGTCTGAAGCGCACTTGCTTCCAACAACATTCTCGTCATCTTCAAAGGTACTACATGTTATGTCATGTTATACCTTGTAATATCTTTGTTTTCCTACATTCCTACAAACTACCTACCTGAGAGTGCTTAACATTTATTACATTAATTAAATAACTTTACATTAATTTATGTAACTAGTTGGACAAATTCATGGAAAAAAGTGTTCATGTATTTAATTTTTGTATAGAATGAAAATTAATATATATGATTTTGCATAGAGATTAAATATTACTATTGTGCAGTTTACATGACTACCATTCTGTTGATTTTTTGTTGCTAATTAGTATCCCTTCATACAGAATGAATTTTTTGGGAATGGCGACCGCGTCATGGCTCTCCTTGACAAACTCCAGAGGAGGCCTGACCACTGTTTTCGTGAATTTAATGAAGCACTCAGAACCACGAGACAGACTCATTTGATTGAGCCTGATGAGACTGCCGATTCAGCTAGAGGTAAACATAATGCACGCTGCACTCTGGCAAATGAAAGACACGCTAACGTGGCCACAACACGTCACGCGTCAGATGGCATGATTTTGACCAAGCTTATATGATGCAATCATTGTTATAAAGAAGTTACCTAACAACTATTTTATAACTGTTCCTTAATTATTTTAATTAATTATCGTATAATAAAAAAAACATTATATATATATATATATATATATATATATTAAAGGTTATGCTCAAAGCAAACTTTGGATAAAGAAAAAAATGAACTGTTAAATTAATGTACTATGAATTTATACAGATTTACCAAATTTATTAACATGTTATAGTCATCTACTTATATACACAATTTGAATAGATATATTCAGACAGCTCTTTATTTCGCATTATAAACACAATTTTAAGTAATTTCCACATGAAAACAGACTCCTTGCTATTGCTATTCTACTATGTTTAAAATATAAACGCTCAGGAAATCAGTTTAATTAGAATTTTTATTCGTTATCTGTCCTGGGTGCAGTATTCACTGTGTGCACTTTTCAATAGGAAGAAAACAAATAATAATGCAAGTTGACCATTCATGCTTAAAGAATACAAGTAATTAAGTGAAAAAAAACTAACAGCACTATGCACAAATTGTATTTGTAATTTGAATCATTTTCTGCATTTATTTCATACAATGTGATTTAATGGTAAATCACCTGAATGGGTCACCCTACGAATTTCTGAGTAATATTAAAAAAAAACCTCTAAATAAAACTCATACTAATACAAGAACTAACAAAATATGATATATTTAGTTACAATGTTATAATGCTTCCCATATATGTTTACTTGCATGGTATATCATACTGTCTGGTTATCTGTTTATGTTTGAAATTTCAATTACTGTCAGGGCCTTAGTGGAAGATCAGTTTATTCTGAACAAGCCGCCCTGTATAAAGATATATAAATAAATTAGAGACTGCTGGTAGGGCCAATATATGTAGTCACGTGCGGGTCAAGAGCGTCCCAAACGGAGGGTATCCGTCTCCAATTTTGAAGGGAAAAGTAAAATTAAACCATTTTTAAAATATTCAGCGTCATTATCATATCGTTGTATTTTGTACATGGTGTCATATTATTATTCGATTGTATGACACGTAAAGGTTAGCTATTTATGCCAGCGCATACGCTAATTTTACAAATGACTGGTTTATTTAGTTAGCTAGCAGGGCTGAGTGATTGCTACAGGAGCCAGGTTTGATCCTTCAGGTCCTACAGCCAGAAATTCAAGCGTTTGATCGGACGCTCGAATCCTCATAATCGAGCGTCCGAAAAACATTCTGAGCGTTTCCGACGCTTACCTCACGTTCATGAAAGCATTGTGATTGTTTATTTCATGTGGTAACTATCTATTGTATGACGTGCAAATATTATCACGAAATAGTTGTTCACTGGATATAGAGCTCGCCGTGAAAGGCGTAGTCAAAGAGTATAAAACTAGTCCTGAAATTTGGTGTGAAAAATCAATTCATTTAAATTGCCTTCTAGTACTGGAGGGAAATAATTCATGCGAAGAAAAGGAGGCCTCCCACCTTCGCGAGAGCTTGCGTGATGTTGAGAAGGCTCGTACAAAGGCTCGGTGTGAGCTGCAGGAATTGCATGGTCAGGTGAAGCAGCTCGATGGAGAACGATGCAGACTGGAGGAGGAAGTCCGTAATCTTCAGGCTAACAAAGAAATAAAGACAGAAGAGGCTTATAAAAAATTATCCAACTCCTCAATGGTAAAAATATGTTCATCACCCCTTACATTTACTTATACTTTTCTACAAAGAATTAAATTTGTTTCCATATGGTATAACTTCCTGACATGAAATTTTTTTCCGTTAAATTATAGAGTATGTTGACCTCAAATTGTCAAAAGAAAATTATGTAAATCCTTATCTATGCGTGTAAATAAGGATACTTCTCTGCTAGAACATGACACATGTTATGTCATTATATGTTATATTTGAAAACGGTTATATTTACATAATTTTAATTTTAGAATAACCATGACCGGAGACTGTACAATCTAAAGTATTACCTCTCTTAATTGGATTCTCAAAATAGAGAGCCGTGTTTGACGGCCCCCTTTTCTATTCATCATTACTTATGCTTAGTCATAACATCATAAAGGGGGTACCCGCAATGAAGTGGGCAGGTTGGGCCAGTCCTTTGCGTGCCTAAATTTTAGAGGTTTCATTTTATTTGGACATATAACTGCGTTTTTTACATAAATTCAGATGTGATGTTCTGTACTGCTAGTTTCAATTAATAAAAAGTCATAGAAACAATAGTATTTACGAAGCAAAGAATGGAGCGAAGTCATTCATCTTCTAAATATTGTATATGAATAATTTATGATTTATTATATCGTATGCTAAATTTAGTCGTTTTACCGGAAATAAAACAAAAATTCCTAGTCAAATATAAAAAAGTTACTAAAACCCATATTGTTCCACAGATGGTTGAGACTAGAGCAATAGATGAATACATTAGAATTGCCAATATTGGTAAACGTGTGAAAAAGATGGTGGACGACTTGCATCGTAATCAGAACCACCACAGAGCGACAGAGAGTAAACTTGGTGTTCTGAAGGTAGGCTCCATTGTGAACCACCAGGAACTCCTTTACTTGAAGCTGAAACTGAGTGAAGCCGAAGGTCGAGTTGAAGCTTTAGAGGCGCAGCTTGCTCGAACTGAAGAATCAAAGCGTGACGCTGAGTTCAAGCTCAACTCAGTCTATTCCAGTCTTCGTCGCACCATCGGTTCTAGTAAAGATTCGTCTCATTCTGCTGGCCTAATCAGGCCTCCAAGTCCAAGAAAATCTGGAATACCGATCATGAATGGTATTAGTCTATTTTTCATATAAGTACATCCTAGAGCGAAATGCCATTTCAGTTAAATCTTTCAAACGATCATGCGAAGAACAAATCCGGGATGTCATAATATAATATGCTTTTCCCTTTATACACAGATATTCGCATTACCTTTAAATTTGGGTTTCAATAATAGAGATATATAAAATGAACGTTTATGCGCCTGGACTAGATGCTCAGGGGTTGATGTTATTTCAGAATTTGAGAACATATATTCAACAACTACTGATGGTCGTGGCAGTCTCATCCCCCGTACACGATCTCCGGAACGTGTTGGCAGCCGCTTCTGCGGTATCTCTCCTGATTCTCCCTCTCTGTCTCCCGCCCATGAAGATGATCAGATGTCCACAGATGATATCGATCCTGAGGCCATACATGTGGCACTAAGAGACTTAGTGCAGCAGCTTGCAGGCGCTGAGAAAGAAAGGGTTAGGGTTACTCTTATTTATTACACATCTAGAATACATGTAAACACGCAAGAGCAGTTCGGTATTAGTTATTGAATTTTCTTGATGAATTTTCTTTTAATGTTTTAATATTCTAGTTGATCATATGGAGATACAGAACATGAATACACAGAAACGTCGGATAACTCTGTAAGGAAATCGAACAATGTCCTTTCGATAGCCTCTAAACTAACAGGGGTACCCCGCCAGCGTAGTGGCATTACAGTAGTGACGTCAGGGTACGTCATACAACGTATCCACATAGCAACGTTGCATGAAGCAGTGAGAATTAATGGCCTTTTTCTTCTGGTATGCGGTATATATTACAAAGAGAGATGTATGAATAGCCATACCAGTTCATTGTATGGACATGTAGAACATGAATAGGCAGAAAGGTAGGATCACTCCGTATGGGAATCGAACCCATGACCTCCCGATTGATGGTCGTTAGCCATTGAACTAAATGCGATCCCCAACGACTCTCTGTATTAACACACTTGCAAAGGTCCAACTTGATAAACGTCAATCAATAATTTAAAGAAAAAAAATATTATGGCAATGAATTGTGAATATCGATATACTATTAATGAAATCAAGTAATTTACATTGTCGGTTTTATTTATATGTAGTTTTCAATATTCAGTTCATTAACTGATTTATCTTAATTCCCGTTCATAATTTGTGTTGTTCTTTGTAGAATGATGCTCAGTCACAGATTAAACGTATGGGTTATAAGCTCCGCATAGCTGAAGATTCACTTAACCGTATGAGCATTGAATTATATCGGCTTCAGAAGTCTCGGGGAATTTTACAGGAAGGTAAAAAGAACTTGATGCTCCCGTATTATATAAAGAACAGAAAGAATCAATTAAAACTTTTATACGGGTAACATTCCAGAATATGGGAAAATTCTCGAGATGAAATTTTTTTTTGTGATGAATTTCTTAGGTAATCAGATATTGATTTTTAGAGCTCAGGCAATCCTTGCGACTGCTTGACTCGAGTCTTGAATTCCCCAAGTTAGTTATTATATACTCTCAACTCCTTAATGTTTCAGGACAAACCATCAAAGAAAGTAAAATCCTAACACCCCTTATCATTTGCAACGACTGTTTCCTTGATATTCAGAATTTAAGGCTTTTAAATGCAGGGCATGGGTAATTCCTAGTCGGTACATTGGTTTTTAAACAAGGAGAGAATAAGATGTGAGGTGCATAAGCATGGAGAAGATTTAATTTGGGAATTACATTGTTGCTTCTCGTCAGAAAAAAGTAGAGCCAATGGTCACCTTGCAACTGGAAGGACGACTCAGCACTCCCTAGTGGAATCTAGCAGCTGTAATGATGGCTTAGAAAGTTTCGTATCTGAATTCAAGGAAGAGAAGAAACAACTGAATGTAAGTATGAAAATTACTAATATTAGAATAAAAAAAATGTAAATATAGTCATGAATAAATTGTTATGGACAAGGAGGAAATATACTCATGTTTTTCATTGTGAATGGAAAAAAGTATGTCTTTTTATGCCATACTTTAATTATTAATTGGTTTTAGATTGAGAGTTTTAGGTAAAATTTTGTAATGTATACTTCTTAGAAAAGGCAATGTTATACAATATCTTTTTTAATCCATTGTGTTCATGCCAGAATACGAATGCTGTCTTGCTGTTTTATATAAATTGTTTACCCAAATATACCATTCCTAGAACAAACATGACACTGAAAGAACATTCATCAGATCCATGGCAGATTTTATATACTTAGAACTAGATCCAGGGGTAATTTATCCCACTTAATAAAGAAAAGCACGGATAAACTGAATAGACCGAAAGGTCGAATTATTCCGTATGGGACTCGAACCCAAAACCTTCCGATTGGAGTAGGTAGATTTAATTTGGGAATATAATTGCTGCTTCTTGTCAGAAAAACGTAGAGCCAATGGTCACCTGGCATCTAGAAAGACGACTCAGCATTCCCCAGTGGAACCTAGCAGCTGCAGTGATAGCCTAGAAAGTGTCGTATCTGACTTCAAGGAGGAAAATAGACAACTAAATGTAAGTATAAAAATAACTAATTTAAAATAAAAAGATTGTAAATTTAGATATGTATTAATAGTTATGTACACTGAGGGAATATACTCATGTTTTTCATTGTGAATGGAAAAAAGTATATCCATTTATGCCATCGATTTATTCTAGCATGAGACTTTTAGGCGAAATATTGTAATGTATAATTCTTAGAAAAGCCAAAATAATACAATAATTGTTTTTAATTCATTGTGTTCATGCCAGAATATGAATGCTGTCTAACTATAAACTGTTTACTCAAATAAACCATTCAAAAAACAAACATGACACTAAAAGAACATTTATCAGTTCCATGGCAGATTATGTATACTTAGAACCAGATGCAGGGGTAATTTATCTGACTAATTCAAGGACAGCACTGGTAAACTGAGGAACTCAGAAACTCGTTTGGATGATGAACAGCAGAACCTTCGCCTGAAACTTAATGACGCACAGAATCGATGTAAGAAACTGGAAATGACGAATAACTCTCTTGAAGCTGAGCTACACAGAATTAGGCTCGCACTGAAAGACAAGGAAACAGAAAACCAAGTATGATCCCTACCGGTTACATTCTCCCAAAATACACCTGACAATACCTTGTTAATCTTTCAATATGTAGTTGATTCTCAGACCCCATTCTTATCCTGTCAAAAAGATATGATGACGTTTCGATATAAAAATGAGACCGGTGCTGCGTCTACATAAACATTACACCCTTCCTCACATTGTTATTATTCCTTTTAGACAATGTTCCGATAGAGTGCGATATATATTCTGTATACATACACACCTATTGTACACACCTTTGATCTGTTAAAAAAAAACAAAGATTAAAACGTCTGACTAAGTTTTTCTTGTCACCATTTGGTGCTACATTATTTCAGGACAAATGTCGTGCCATGTATGGAAAATGCTTACTATTCCAAAACTGTAGTATATTTAGTAGTTGACTACATTGTGACTAATTTGTAAGTAAATAGGCAAGCTTAATTCGATAATTACTCATTTGATGACTTAATTAAAGAAACATTGTTGATGTTATTGATACATAGTGTGTTTTAACTAAAACTCCACTTATAAATATATTTCCAATGAATATATGTAGGTGCTTGGACACCACATTGATAGCCTGAAAGGCCAAGTAGAGAAGTTAGGGACTCGCTCCAAATCACGCCAAAACACCATAGATCGGCTATCTAATGCTTTGACAAAGGAACGGGAACAGAACTATAAGGTACAATAGTAGATCTTATATGTTTCATGTATCGCTGCTTTAAGTATTTTTAAATTATCTTTCTCAATCCCTTGTGACTGTGTACTACTCCGGAACTGAACAAAAATAATTTATTTTTCTTTTTAGGAATGGGCCTGGCCATTAGGCTTGTAAGACAGAAGTTTAGGTCTTAATGAGCCTGTCTTTTTACTTCGGTTGCTATTCGTGTCAGAGTCTTCCCTAAATGCATGTACCTGCCTTTAATGTATCATCTAATACAAAGTATATTAAACTTTTACTCTGCCATTGTCATATTATTTTCACTGTAGATGGCTTCCATATACAATCGTTATATCGTTTGAAATGTAATCACTCTAGCAATGTTGATGTCGTTCTTAGGTTGTTTGTCGGAAAAAAAAGTCTCACTTATAGTTAGTAGACCCTTTATATGCCTCGAGTCTTTTGCCAAAACGTATTTCATTTTATAAATTTTTTAAAAGCATTATTCTTCATTCTGTGCTAACATTTTATAGGAGAGGGTGTTTCCTGAAGAATTCTAGCACAAGTCATCTATGTATCAAGTCGGTGAACCACATGTGGAGAAGGCCTTGCCGGATTCATTTATCTGGCATTTAGTTCCCACCAGCTTATTACAATACTACATATTAATCTTATAGAACCATGGATTTCCCCAGGGGCCGATCCAGGATTTAGGAAAAGGGGGGTCCAACCCAGAAGGACTAATGAAAATCCTAAAAAAAAGGTCATCACGTCTGGAAAAGGGGGGTCCAGGCCGCAAAATTACGTCTAAAACCCCTTAAAAAAGGTTGCTTCGGGTGAAAAAAAAGGGGGGGGGTCCGGACCCCCTGGACCCCCCCCCCTGGATCCGCTTCTGTTCCCATTATTGATCTAGTCTTAATTAATAGCGTTGATTGTTTTAAACTGATTCTGCATACTTACCAAAGGGGGGAAATTAAAAGTTAAGTATCATCGCCAGTACATAAAGTGAGTTAAACGTACACAGCTAAACTTGTAGTAATATTTCTTCCCGAATTTTTAGACTGAATTGGAGAAGAAAGGTTCTGAAGATACGCCTAATCGTGCCGCGATTGAGATGACGTCTTTGGATCGTACCCTTGCACAGTTAAAAGAAAAAGGCAAGGATCTATCCAAGTCCCTGGATCAGACCCAGTGTCGGTTGTCAGAGGCTGAGCAACGAATAGAGAAGACGTAAGTAGTTGACTTCGGTCAATACACAAAGGCAGAGGCAGAACTGGGACATACTTAGGTAAACCCTTTACGTTTATCAGTATTACTGGGTATGTTCTAGGTAAATACTTTACGTTGATCAGTATACTTAGAACAGATAGAGAAGAACATAGCTGTAAGCCTATTACAATTGGATACTTCACGTTTGTCAGTTTAGACATGCTTGCGGAGATCTGCGTCATATGTGAAGGTTGGTACTTTCCGTCTGTCAATAATGAGAGATAGAAACACGCCTTTTATGGTGTCGGGCATGATCCAAGATGCAATATACACACGTGGGCACTTTACTTCCATAAATGTAGAGGAACAGAGACCAAGCTGAGAAACACCTAGAGGTACGTACTGTGCATCTGTCAATGTAGACTTGCATAGACAGAAATGCACCATAGATAGTGGTAGGTGAGTTGTTTAAGCAGATACTGTACAACACATCAAGAGGTGAGTACATATTATCTTCCGACAATAATGATGATAGCACCTGGTCTAATTTTGACTCTTGACTGTCACTCTTCCTACTTTTATTCACTACCTGGTCTTCCTTGCAAAATACCTGTTTAACACCCGTCTCCCGCTCCATGAACTTCACAAGCATCGAACGTTGTGCAAGAGGCAGGTCTAACTGGTCAAGTGCCGCATGGTTTTCTATTAAAGTCCAAGAACTCCAAGACTATACAATCCTTCCGATGCAAGTTTCTTGATGGACTCTTTAGATATACCACTACCCGTTAGAGTATCTGTCAATTTAGATATCACTTTTGACGTTTTTGAATCACACCTTTTATCTTTCTCCTGTCCTGGGGCCGTTTCACAGAAGTTAGTTGAATTTATAATGAACAGTCCACAATATGACATGAACGAAACCTACACCAGGCCGCCTCCCGTTCGTGTACGTAGCTAATGAACAGATAATGCCCACGCCCCCTGGGATTTTTTACCGAATGAGAACGAGGCAAGCAGGTGCCCCCCATGGTCCACTCCACTTCTCTCACTTTAAGTGCCTTTAAAGGCGACACTGTAGAGCACATTAAAAACTGAGTACGCTGTCAGTCTTACGACAGAGCATCAAAGCTTTAGCTAAAGCAAAAATAGAGGTTCGTTTCGATCAGGTTGTGAGGGACTCAAATATAACCATTAGTTTATTATTATTATTAATTAATGTATATTTCGTATTTCCTTTTGACAATCACCTCAAATTATGTATATATATGTGTGTGTGATTTTTATTGCTTAGGATATGTGAATGTATGATTTGAACGTGTTTTTGTTTAAGCCTGGAGAACGTATCAGGTCGTCGTGTCCACAAGGCAGCGATGGAGAAAGAAACTTTGCTAGCTCAAGGGAGAGAAACATTAATAAATTAAGAGAATGGGGACTGAAGAAATCGGTTACAATGTCACAGCTAATATGTATCAGAGCCTTATTAATATACAACATTTTGGAATACCCAAATTACGTTAATCTGTAGCTTGATGGCTTTGCTCTTAAACTGCACTAGCATTATTACTTCCGGGATCAGAAGAGGGGATATGGATTTTGATTTACTGCAAGTGAACAATTGTAATCAAAGGTTAATCCGTATTTTCCGAAGTTGCCCTTTAAATAATCTTAAATCGTGGAAGTGTAATACGTTTATGAATGTAATTGAAGTAAAGTCGCAAAGTCGCAATACTTATTTGCAGGTAGAAAGGCATAACTACTTTTAAGTGTAGAAATATTTATACTATAAATATTGAATTGTATTATTATTGATATATGAAGGTCAAATCTATTTTATATTCGTTTAAGATTACAGGAGAAAATATATTTGTGAAATATTGTATTAATATAACTTATATCATAGAAAGATTTGATAATCCTGGCCTTCTGCAGTGTCCTGTATTAACAATCGTTTGCAGCAACTGCACAATTCTGAAGAGTATGTGAAAAGGCAGCTGTATAATCTAAAGGACATACTTTTTTTTTTCAGAGGACACTTCTTCTTTTCTTAACCTGCTGAATGAGTAAATGTTGAATTGTATTTGTTGTACATAGGGCATTGGTAAATTTTTAATTTTGCACCCTGGGAGTTCGAATCAGCATTTGTCCTCAGGCTACATTGCCAAGCGTTCAACCATATGTGTGTAATTTGCATCTCAGTTGATATTTCACTTCAGTTAAAACTGTACTGTTCTGTTGAATTGTATATAAATACTCCCCAGATATGTACACTTATCTTCGTTATGTTACAGCATGCAACCCCAACTTTTCTTTATTTGATCATCTATAAATCTCTTCTTGATCAACTGAAACTTTGCTGAGTTACTAAGATGTTACGCTCCAACGGTACATTTAATATTTATGAAAACGTGAATTAAATTATGGTACTCTTTTAAATCTTCATCTTTGTTGTACGAGTTATACATGCGTATGTCATGGATGTACGTGAATGGTAATATTTGGTAAACTAGCAAGATACTGTCATAATGATTCATTGTGGCTACAGGATTCAGTAAATGACACGTACAATATAAACATATGAGTTCACGCCATCTAATAAAAATATTGAAACGAAAAACATGATCAAAAGTAATCAGTACTCAGATAATTATCACGCTAACCTGTTCCACAACTTCTTAAAGTTGCTAAACGTTTACTTAATTTTCCATAACATGCATTTTACGCCTTTACTCCTAAATAAATAAAAAGTATATATACACTCAATGTCTTTCCCGCTTATTTATAAAAAATGCAAGAATCATTAATACATTAGGAATAAAAGTTTCTGATAGGTTATGCCAATTTGCTGCGGCGACCAAAACATAAGTTACAAATCTCACCGGCTTCTGTGGCTCAGGGGTAGGACACAGGACTCAAAGCAGGAAGATCGTGAGTTCAAATCTCAGCCGAGAAGAGGTCAGATTGTTACGGTCGACCCCAAACCAGGGAAATCTTTAACCTACAGCCGTGTGTCACTCGCAAAACGAGGGCGTCTTTGGTAGGTTCTTCGGTGTTATGACCCGAAAATGGGCGTGATTGCATTCCCTGTACCTGCAGGTGCGGAAGCCATCGGACATAAGTGACACCAGGATATAAAAAAGAAATGACAGAAAGCGAGTGCTACCGCTCTATCAAGTAGTCCCAATTCTAAATTGAACTCTGCAGATGTTAATTTTAGTTTTAGTAGGAATTAATTATGTCAGCATTGAAAAATGGAGGCGGTAACCTCCACCAAAAAAAATATTATAAAAGTTGCATAAATTCAGGCCTTCACAACAGTGCTTGGACAGTCCTTTGTGACCCCGTGTTATAATAATTATGTGTATTCGTAACATTTTAACCAAGGAATTTTTCCTTGGTATTCGTTACGAAAACACAAAAGCTTAAATGAAAAGAAATATGTTATCTAATGATAAAACGGTTGTGCTTCTCAAATGGTAAGTTACTAAGTTGTGTACTTATTATGGAATATCCCATGCATATTATTCTTCTGAAATCAAAATATATGTTAAAAAGGTTAACGTTGGATATTAAGTCTGATATCTCCTGAGAGTCTCATCCGACATTACACATATCTTTTCTTGTCTAGGGCTTGGTCATTCATGTAGATTTCCCGGCTTCTTGAGGAGCTCTAACGTATGCCCTCAGAGATGGGGAAGGGAGTTCGAACCAACAACCTGTCACAAGCAAAAAGTCCAGCGCCTTAATCATTACGCCATTTATTCTCATATATTATTCTACTTATAATTATCATTTTTTTAAAACTCTGATGGGTATAGATTTATAAATATTTGGGCATGCGTGATCATCTTTTATCAGTCTTTGCATTGTGAACAGGTGGCGACGGCGGTCTGGACCCATGACCGCAAGGTTGAGGTATCCGGACGCGTTTCCTTTTGATGCTAAGACCCTTTTCAACGCTTCATCACAAGGATGTGGTCTGGGCATCAAAAAATAAATTGGTACTGTTCAAGGGTGGCACCTTATGTGGAAGGAGTAACAAACGTGAAGAGTTTCAACAAAAGAGAAGAAACGCTACAAGAATGAACAACTAGAAAAAATAAATAAATAAAATTAGGATGACATTTGCATTGTCGCTAATTCTAAATTCACTTCTGTGCCATTTACGGTTATCTTTTAATCATTAGGGATGACCGCTTGCCCAGTAGAAAAGCACAAATTGAGAACAAATAATTAAACAGTACATAGATGTTTTTAAAATAATGCAATGTGCAATTCGAAAGAGGGACATTTATTTTGACGAGAAAAATATCATATTACAATTACGAAAACGACGAACCGACATGGTAACCGACAAGATAAAATGTCCTTTTATGGCAGTAGTATTCTTGCGCGAAGTGAACAAATATGTGTTTCACTAATTAGTTATTCTGCATTATACTGTGTTACACAATTAAAATATCACATATTGATTAAGCTTTTGAATGCAAATTTTGTGTGTAGTCCTTTTCTGTTGTCCAAGTGTTATGTTATGCGTGGTTTTTCATCATTTGAATTAAATGTTATCTCACATTGCCCCAGGTCGGTTGAGGGCATTGGTGTCTAAACGGCTGGAAAGTGTTCACATGGTATGCCGATCTGCACAAATCATGGCTCAATAAATGTTTAAAAGTAGTATTTATTCTATATAATACAGAAAGATATATTCCATACAAATCTTAAAAATAATATCGTTTGCAGAACTTAAATATAAATAAAATCAAAATAATAACACAAAATGTCTATACAAAGTATACACTTTTACTGGAATATATTGGATGTAATTCTTTAGTTATTTCACCAGTCAGAATGAGTTCTCACTGATATATAAAAACACGTGTGATCTCGTCTTGGGGCGACAAGGTCCGCAGCCCCATGATCGTCAGAAGGAGAACCATCTTTACTGCTGTGCCGGAGTTCGCCAGGTTCAAGTTTTTGAAAGAGTTTCTTGTTATATCGCCTGTTCCAAAACCACGTGCGCTTATTCAGGCAAACAAAGCGGCTTGTCCAAAATCCATTGTTAATTTCTTTTTCTGGACCACGGAAAGAAAGCATATACTTCGAGAGTACATATAATATCTGACATATATAAAAACAGAGAGGACTAACGGGTAACGGGGCAAGATAGTCATCAATTCTCATTCTGAATGTAAATTGTTTCAGTTAAAAAGGGTATTACATTATAAAAATATACCCGGGAACTCAAGCACTTATAATTTTTATATAATGGTAACTCGAAATGGTAGCAAAGCTGGTGTAAATTAAGACAGTTTAATCTTTTGCCTGGTAAAATATTCTTTACAACTCGCTCGATATGACAAAGTTCTTCTTAGGTTTCTGTAGCAAGTAATCTACTGTCATATTGTTTTTTACACTATTTTAAAGCCATTGACCTTGGTATGCCTTTTTAGAGATTGCACTTGGTAGCAAGACTGGCGGCCATCCTTGCTTTCGAATTTATAAGCAAATCTCTTGTGACAGACTGTAGAAATATTAACAATAACCTCTTCCATGTAATGAACATATAATGCGCCTTATTTTTCTGTGGTGGAAAGTACATACATGTAAAAAATGCAGGGTTTAAATGTTTTACAGTCACGACATTGACAGGGTAGAGTTTGTACTATTTTTACCAAATAAATAAAGAGTTATCTGAAAATATATCCTGAAGTCGTTGTTGTCTCTTCTGTCGAGAGAAAATCGTATTTAAGATTATAAATTAATTATCAACTATTATGTTACAATTACTCTCGTCATTATATAAATTTATATACGTGATGATTAATATTAGGTGGTAGGTACATTGTGTCATCATTTAACGGTTAAAATATATTAACATATATGTAAAAGTAAATCATGATCATAACAAAACCGTTTGCTGTAAAAATAAAAGAAGTAAATTTTCACCTGGGACTGAACTTGTTGACACCGATGTTATAGGTACAGTCATCGTGCTAGATTCTGTAAAATGCTTCAATTGATTTTAAGTTTGCCGTTTATACCTGTTTGTCAATCAATCGGTCTCCCATGTAATGAAACTCTGCGCAAATACGTCATCTGTGATTCCAAAATCCAATGTGTCTCTATGAGCAGCTACCAGGTTACGTCATTATTTGTTTCATACCACTGACATCCATAAATAGAGCAAAGCTCTATTTTTTTCATAAGGTGTTTTTTCATATTATATAAAGCTGGAATTATCCATATTATATATAAGAAGGAGAAAAGTTGAAAGGTGGTATAAAGTTTGGAAAAAGTTATCGATAAATTCTTTCATGTACTTGCATTCTTTACTTCCTCTAGCTGTCTCTCGTTCTTTTTCATCTTTCTCTATCTTTTGCAGAGACTGAAATGTCCTCCGAAAACCTTTCCTCTCTCTTTGACAATAATCAATACTGTAACTAACCTTTTGTGTCCCTTGTACATCGTTCGGGCGGTGGGCCGTATGAGCAGGACACACCCGTTCTTGATATGGATGATATCAGCAAACAGAGGCTTGGAGTGACTGTTACATATCTCATGACCCTCTCTTGGCGATATCGGATTCATATACAAATGTTTTAACTCAGACAGGTAGGTCTAAGGTTTGGTATTTGTGACGTCCTCCCGGAAGGACGCAAGATGAAGAGGATTAAGATTTCTCCTGTGTGTACTACACAGAGATGTTGGGGATCTCTGATAACTCAGTGATAGACCAGCCGACCGGAAATAGTAGGGTCATGGTATCGATTCCAATTCGGATTGAACCGACTTTTCTATGTTTATATATATATATATATATATATATATATATATATATATATATATATATTATAAACGAGAATAAACAAGAGATTCAAATATATTACGAAGGATTATTCATATTACTAATATATATATATATATATATATATATATATATATTAACAATGCACTGCAAGAAATATTATCGGTTCGTAAAAGACGTAATGCCTGTGATGTACTTTAACTGAAATTAATTGGATCAGGTCATGATATACTGATGTATTTATGTATGTATGATGTGCCGTTTGTGAACTCAAAGACATTGGAAGGTTATATGGATTTTGTTTTTTTTCCGCATACAATGATTGTTGCCTGCAGTTATTCGTACTTATGAGAAATTGATCATTAATTAATACCGGCCATTTGGTACAGTAAATAAACGGTTGACATTCGAATTTAAAATACTACTCCGTATGAATCTTTGTTATGTAAAGGGCAAACTGTTCACACAATTGACATAATAATATAAAATAACCTTGAAAGTTCTTACTTAGAATGAACACCCTTTGTGAAAAGGACAAATTATCACTATGTCATTCATTAATTAGGAGTATTCTTAGTGAAGGCTTAGACCATTCAGCCGGGGTTTTACAGTATCGCCAGCACAGTCCGACATGTATGCTTTAATGGAAAAGTTTACTTGACAAAATTAACACAAGAAAAGATATTGTCGTTGTAGGTATTAAGTGATTTATCATTTCAAGTGAATAAATTGGTACCGATTAATAAAATACAAATACACAATAATGATATTAATCAAGAAGTATTACAGAAATATAATACTGAAGAAAAAATCTGTAGAAGCATTTATATACATAAGTATATTACAAACGGGATAATACATCGCTCCAAGAAGATGATATGAAATTGGGTGGGGGATAGACAGTATTTTTGCAAATTTAGTTAAAACTGACATTAGAAAGCGTTCTCTCGAGAATAAATCTATCACTGATCAAAATGATAATCTGGAAGAATTATTCTTTCATTTCCGATGAGAAATATAAAGGGGAAAAGAATATGACCTGACAAAAATGTACCTTGTATTTAAATAATATTGATATCCCATCGAGGACCAATAAAATATGACCAAAAATTGCAACAATCGAGGTGCCGAAAGCTATCAAGAAAATCACCGAAAATGTATGGACTGCTCAAAGATTTTCTGCAGAATTCCCCTTTTTAGTGGCGGAAGATCTTGTACATTCATACAGTTTGAGATATAAAAATGAGTCAAATGCAGTCAATCATCACCCATATATAAAAACAAGATAAAGATATATGTCACTTGAAAAACTTGGGACCAATGAGTCTTTTGAATGTGGACACAAAAAAGTAACATTTAAGCACACATAGTAAAACCTCTTCTAAATCAAAAATACATACGGAACAGTCAGCTTTTATTTGAGGAGAACAAAATTGAGAATGTAAGATAAGTTTCAATCATTTTAAAATACACTCGAGGGAGCATTTGACTCGATGGATCATATATTCCCAGTAACATGAATTACAAAATGGAGAATTCCTGAGACATACTAAGACTAAGTGAAACTTTTGTATAAAGATTTTGAAAGTACCATTATCAACAGTTTCTGGACACATACATATTTTGAATTAAGCAGGGGATTCCAGTAGTGTGATCCTTTCAGCAAATACATGTTTCATCTCCTCAATGATATTTTTCCTGCTTGGTGTGGCTATATATATAAGATAAACGGAATTGGCATAATATAAGTAAAACAATCCATTTGTGCTGATGAACGTACATATTTCCTAAAAATTTTATATTATTCCCAGAGTTAGTAAGAATGATTTCTCTATATTTTAATTATGCAACATAACGAGTCGAAAGATAAAATTGCATGAATAAGCCGTTTAATAAATAAACAGAAGCATAAGAAAAGGTGAAATGTATAAATATGGAATAAGTGACTTGAAATAGTAGGCTAATATTTATCATACAAATATACAAATCTCCAAAAAAGCTGCAACGGCCACATGCAAAAACACGTGGAGACGGCCAGAGTTAGGCTCGAGTACAATAAAAGTACTCGAGTACAAGTATTGAGTACTTCTAAAGTACTCGAGTACAAGTACCTAGTACTTCAAATGTACTTTTTAGTACTTTAATGAGTACTTCAGCATTTACACCTCGGCTAACATGTGGAGTGAACATAAGCAAAAACGCAAATTTTTATACACAGAACTTTATTATTTTTATAAATATACATGATAATATATAAAATAATTTAAAATAAATGAAAGCATGCCAAACATCACAGTTCAAGCAGCAATACACAGATGAAACAAGGAACCAGTGAAGAACATTGACAAGGCATGTCAGAAATGACAAATAACAGTTACATTCACAGGTCATTTGAGGATCAAAACCTGTTATTAATATAACTAACCTGTTAATAACCTAATTTCTATTACTATGTCAGTATCTACAATAATTTAAATCTAAGAAAAAACATATCACCATAAAACATCACAACATCTGTAGCACTATATACAAGATACAAGGCAGCTCACCAAAAACATGTCATAGAATGTCAGAAATTACAAGGAAGAGTTACATTTAAGGAATATTTGAGTTTCAAAAGTGTTGTCGTTCATCCTTGTCCTGTCCGTTCTGACCATCTTCCCAGAGACACTAAAAACACGCTCTACTTTAGACGAAGAAGCTGTTAAAGAAAAGTACTTTCTTGGCAAGGGCAAGAGCATTCCTCAGGGGTGTGTTCTGCCAAGAACGCTATTGTCTCATAAGTCTGATTTGAAGTTGCCTGTGGTTGTTCTTTGTTGAAGACAAAAAGACGACTGCTTTTCCTTGGTGGGAATTTCATCTTTCGAGTCCAGATCAATCGAGTCCAGATCAAGTAAATTTATAGAATCGTATCCTTTTGGTATTTGCAAAAGCTGTCGATATATATATATATATATATATATATATATATATATATATATATATCGTGTGTCACTCTATAGAAAGCAATTATATACAAATTAAGTTTCATCTTCCCTTCTGTTAATGCATTGACACAACCTCTCAGTTGTCTGCTGTTCCCTATATTTAAATCATGATTGCTAAATCTCCGAGTAGCAAATGCTTGCTTGTGTTCCCTGTTTGGAATAAAATTTAAATATTTTTCACCACTAATTTGAATGAGCCATACAGGCTCACAACGTGAGTTATTATCTTTGTATCAGTTCTGAAGAGCTATATCATTTATTTTCTTTGGTCTGACTCTTAAACATATTAACCTCTATTTCCTACATCAAGCACATTTCGGCCCTTCTGTGATTTTTCGTAAGCCATCTTAATTGACCAACAATTCGGAAATCTCTCTGGAATATGTATTGTCATGAATACAAATGTTTTGTCCAGAAGTGAACATATTTGTTAATCAACTTAACATACATAATATAACGAACATGAAATTCGTGCACACACTGCAAGAGCTACTGCGTTTTAAGTTGATGAACCCTTTATTACATATACACAAATCTTATACTAAACTTTTCCAATTACTTCTCTCTTATTAAATCCTCAAAGCTCAGCTACTAAAATTATTATATGTTTGATTATATTATCATATTTATCGATAATAAACTAATTGAAATAAAATAATAAATCTGTACTTCCTTTTAAAACTAGTGATGCTTATTAGTGTCTTCTTAGTTTGTAAAGCTTGAACCCGCTGTGTTTCATACCAAGGGAAAATAGTGTTTTAAACACATTCAATGCGACCAATTTGCCGTGACACCTTTTTTAAAGGGTCCTCGTCTTAAACCATGACCCTTGTATTTTATAAATTTACTCTCATACCATAGATACTACGATAATCCTGTAACATTTACGGCTGAAGCCTCCCTGTCATGTCACTAACACCGTCCCAACCATTTGCATACACACATATGTCATCATATTGGGAAGAAAGATTTTTATCAACGAATATACCCTGACAGATTTTATAATGTAGTGTTATATGATATTCATAAAAAATGAATGAGCACAATAAATGATTTACGCTTCATCTTCGGAGAGTCCAAATGCCAGGAACGGTTTTTGTAAGTATTTTCAATGACAAATAGTACTCATGCAAGGAACAAAGTTCTGCTGTTGAGTTCAAAAATTTTTTTCACAGATGAATCCGGATACATCAGCATTGGAATATTCCGATGCAAACAGGTCCACACTATCAGACGTGATACTAAGGACCAAGGGTCCCCTTTTTCCTGCTCTCGGTGCTTTCATTTTCAAGCTGTCAAACATTATACGTTGACTTCGCATTCCCCAAATCCAAGTGCGCCTTTCCTGCTTCCAGTACCCATTTGTCAAAAACAAATGGCCGTCAGCATTTCCTATCCAATTGGTAGAAAATGTAATATACAGTATAGCTGTACACTTATAAAATATGTCCGATTTAAAAATACATTCGTATGACACGTTTTCTTTCTTCTCAATAACTTATGCCTAACCTTTTTTATCTTTTCAGGATGCCAAAAATACATGAACTTAACATATATATATATATATATATATATATATGTATATATATATAAATATATATTAAGGTAATAGATAGATCTCCTTCGGTAGGGACTCAGATCTATCACTTACCTCAATATACCATGCTCTCTTCCTTAACATATAGCGCTGTGTAATCGCGGAGAAAGACTGCATTCTCATAGATCATTCCTACACACACACACATATACATATATATATAAATATAGCATATTATTGTAATTGTATGTTATTACCTAGGAACTTTCTTTTCACAACTCGGTCGATGTGACAGAGCTCCCCAATGGAGTTTGTGGCTATTAAACTGGCTTTGCTTTGTTGTTTGCATACATCCCTCGCCTTTTTCTTAGAGATACCTTTCTCCAGTATCACCAGATAGCAAGACTGTCGGCCGTTAGGGTGTTTTAGCTTGTAACCATACGACTTAGGACAGGCTGATGAAGTCATAATAATAAGTCATCAATGCATTCAACAGATCTAAACGTCCTCACAAAGCAAGTGGAGGGAAATATGTCATTGCACTACGATCTCTGAGCTGTATGCTGTATGAGCGCCCTTTAAAAAAATAATTCCTTTTCGATGCCATTCAATGCGATTTTAAATACAAAAGTTATAAACAAGTTCTTATTTTTTTAGGCATGAATAACTATGCAAGCCTTGTTTAGTTTTATAGTGCATTAAAATTAAATGCCCCATATCACTTCTAAAATGGGTTAATATGAAAACCTTACGCCGTGATTTGCCTTTGGTTGTCTGCCGGTCTGGCACTAAACGACATCTGTGGCTGACCGCTGTGAGAAAAAAAAAATAATCAAATAAATTTAACAGCTGGAATGTAAATACCTAATTGATGGACAGGACTTCGTTTTTATGACAATACTGGAAATATTAGCACTGTCTGGATGAGTTATCTAATCATTAAATCATAAAAAGATTACGTTTAACAGTAGGTAACAAACTTAAACTGATAATTTCTGTTTGTGTTAATATAGACCATGAGTTAATTATTTCTTACAGATATACGTGTATTGTAAATAAAGGAAAGAAAGTTGACCTTTCTGTGGTTGACGAGACACCCATATTGTCTTTTCATTGTAAAATGCGACCCCTTAAAATGATAAATATTTATTCTATATTGTACAGCTCCTTATCTTTCTTCTTCCAAGCATGGATGAAAGCATGTTGTTAGTCTATTATCATTTAAGGTGTTTAGAACAAGTTGTGATTACCGTGGCCATTGTAAATCCTAGACGTTCAGTTGGTTTCTCTAGATATAACAAAGTATCAAACTTTGTTTCTTAATCAATGGCGCATATGTGTAACAATCAATAAGCTACGCTACCCTATCTTAATACTGATTGAAAACATCAGCATAAATTAATGATTAATTTAAGAACAAAATTTTGCTTCACCCCTGTGTTGAGGAAGGAACAATTTCACAAAATTAGAATTAACGAAGCCTATCTGGACACCAACCCCATGGTTCAAAAACAAGTAGTAACTGACTTGGCTGATGTTGCAGGGCGGGCCGTACACTGTTCGGCAACAAGAGCATCATCTTGATATAAAAGACAAGTGCAATAAAAATGAAAATATAATAGTTTTCTTCGAATCACTCTTGGCCTTATAAAATAGTTGGGGTGTACCAGAAGTGTCACAAATACATCACTGTCCGAAACAGATATAAGACCATAAGCTTTACGCTCGGGATTTATTTTGCGTTTGAAATCTCCGCTTTAAGCCAAGGTATTACACCCACGTTAATATCTGCCCTTTACATCGTTTCAAATTATAGTTCTTCTAGTTCTTACTTGTCGAATGGACTGTAGATTCCTGCAAATCATACACAGGGGAGAAGTTAGATGTCCTTTCTGAGAAAAAAAGAACATTGAAAATAAGGCACAGTAAAAACGCCATTCTTCTGGTGTTCGAAGAAAATAGCATTATCGACGTGCAGCGCAATGTAAAACGAAAGTTGTTTAAAAGAACCCCCATTTAAATATGCTACAAATCTGACTTATTTAAATCTCCAAATTGAATCTGTCTTATATCCCCTTTTATATTTATGCCATCTCTCGTAAATGCTCTAAACACGGGGGCTCAATAAACAATCGCCATAGAGATTAAAGTTACTGAGAACTATGCTCATGTCTTAGCACCTATATAGTTTACGGTAAATGTACAAATTATTGTTGATTGAATACATCCCTTTATTATCATGTTTGCCTTTCATATTGAACGTGCGTTTACATTTATTGCATTAGTAGATGAATACATCTGATAACATTTTATGACTATCTATGTAAAAGGATCTCAAATCTGATCTCCATCCCTTACGGAAATAATTTGGAATAGCTTGATTAATGTTTTATTAGTTCTTCGTAACACCCCATGGCCCATGTTGTCTCTTCGATAGGAATAACGACTATCGATATGATTAAAAAAATAATGTCTATATACATCACATAAATGGTATAACTCCTACTCTTATATGTTGACATGTCAATATATTCTTGAGTGAAGTGGAATATAAATCTGGGTTCTTTCACGTGTTGAAACAGTGTTTGAAAACTAATGAAATAATCACAAATACACAGATAGCCAGTTACATTTTTAGACTTGTATTTGTGTACCTGCACAATGTGAGATTATAAAATCACTCTGTCTCAAAACGACTTACTGTCTTAAAAATGAGCATTGATTAAATATGCTTGGTTAAAAGGCCATCATATTTTAGATAATGTAGTGCATTTCTCTGTCACGTCTGACCTTAAAGGAAAAAAAGATAAAAAGTCAGGGGTTGCCCGTATCAAGAGCTATATATCTAACAAAAAAATAAGAATTGATCTGAGGCAGTATTATACCTGAAGTCATTGTGGTCTCTTCTGTCTGAAGATCATCTTCTTAAAAATTTAAAAAGAAACATTTATCAGCTTAGTTGTTCTATAATTGTTTATCTATCATTAAAAAGAAAAATAATAATAATAATGAATATTAATTTGAATGTAACAGGGTCCTTCTTCATGTTTTATAAAGTAAAAATACAGAATGATATCGAAGTATCAAGCAGATACTGATACCTGAGGCGTGGGGTCGTGAGGCCCATGTTATCTCTTCCGTAAGAATAAAGATATTCAATAAGATTTTTTAAATAAAGTATATGTATAAGACATTTTATGGTATAAACTCTTAAAAGTTATATGATCAGGAGACCTATATCTAACAAAGAAATAATTATTGATCCGAGGTTGTATCATACCTGAAGTCATTTTGGTCTTTTCCTTCACGAGAGCATCTTCTATAAAAGATTAAAAAGAAACATCTATCAACTTTGTTTATCTACTAGTTATAAAATGTTAAGGTACAACTTCTATTGTTATTTAATTATAGGAATTACAAGGCCTACAGCCCTAATGCGAACACGTGAAATGGCATATCCACCAGGTATAATGCTTCAATGCTGGACCATTACTTTTCATGTACATGTGTAAGTACATGTACATGAACAATGGAAATACTAAACATTTTGACCAAGAAACAATTACACAAACATCACTGTTGAAATACTGGTATGGGTGCACACATAAAAAATTACTTTAGGTGGCCACACGAGTCTTATGTCATGTGACCGACACAGTTTTTTAAGTGACTAATTTTTTGCATAAAATTTGGTGATGCTAGCTCCAACGCATCATAGGACAGCATGGGTAAACGTACGGACAACGTCTGACAGACGACGCTGCGCGATCGCGTAAGCTCACAGATTCGCTAATAAAGATAATAATAATAATAATTAAGTATCAAGCAAATTGTGAAAAGATTAGAGAATATGTTCATTCTTTAGTATGCAATAATGCCTTATCTGGCAAAACACATAATTAAAATCGTTTTACGCTTTATAACAGTGTTATCAACCTCACAGTTTTAATCTAAATCATCATATAATGTTAAAATTTAGGCCAAAAAATAATTAAAAGTTATGGTTCTCAGGCACCGCCCGAGTCAATTTTAACCCCCCGCATCAAAGAATTTTTATTTTGATTTTTTATCTTTCAAGAAGATATATAATATAATTTATGCAATTCTTCTCTCTGCTAAGCAAAAAAAATTTTATATTCATGCTCTACCCTGAGCATATGACATTTTTATCGAAACATTCAAAAATGTCAAAAATACAAAATACCGCCCGCCCGCACTGCTTCTGAAAAAGTGCCTGAGAACCATAATTTATTTATTTTTTAGGCCTTACATGATATAATGACAACCTTAATATCTGATGAAGAAACCGGTCACAATTGCAAGTCCGGAATTAGTCCAAAATAATAATTGTTTCATGAATATTACTAGTATAACGTGGATTTGAAAATAAAAGGTACAAGTTATTAACAATAATAAACATAGGTGCATTCCAAGCAAGACTATATGTGTCAAAGCTAATCACAATCAACAATACTAAAGTGGCCCCGATATAAAAATATAAAAAAAAATATATTTAACCTGGGACAGGCCTAGTTGACACATTGGTTTTCTCTACCGTCACCATGCCTGATTCTGAAATAAATGCTTTCTGGGATTATACTTTTGTCATTTTATTTCTGTTTATCCCTAAATACAGCCTCACGCGATGATGTTTCTTAAAGTTAATTTTAAGATTTCCATTACCTCAATGGACAATAATACAGTTATGTCACTCGCTTCTTCCATGGATGTAATTTTTCTTTACCATTAAATTACCAGAGATCGAATTGTTTGTTTAACGTGTGTGTGCAACTTCCCACTTCGTCATGGAAGTACACATAGGTTTCTTTACCATTGTCTTCCCAGACATCCTACCGATATGTGATATGTATAAACATAAAAAGTAAATTTCAACCTGGGGCAGGACTAGCTGAATCAAATGTAGTCTCTGCTGTCACAAGGCTGGATTCTGAAAATACTTTAAAAATTCATAACCTTGCCATAACATTCATATTTATCCTTAATACAACATAATATTTTACAAAACTGGCCTTCAAAATCAGATATCATTTCAATATTTAACATCCCGCAATGAGCAAATGTCCAGTTTACGATGAAAGGTATAGACACTTCCTTTATCACTTATCATTACAAAACCAGGGATTCAATTGCGTGATGTCTATTTTTCTATCATACTCTAACATAATACAACTAACCATTTGTAGTCCCTGTACATCGATCTGTTGGTAGCCCAGCCTGACCGCGGGTTAGCATGACACACCCATTCTTGAAATGGATGATATCAGCACACAGCGGTTCGGATTGTCTGTTACATATCTCCTGGCATTCTCTCCGGGATATATGATTCCTATGCACACGTTTAAACTCGGACAACTCCAAAGTCTGGTGTTTGTCTCTCTCCTTAACCTGGTTGCAAGCTGTACAAGGTGTTATATATTTGGGTCAGTTCTGTTCATTTACAGCTAATTGACATTCATGAACGATAGTAAGTTCGACGGCAGAATTCACAATACATAATTGAGCTAAGAACACTACTGACCAGAGTTAGGTTCACAATGCAAATGCATTTGAATGTGAAAATGTCGCATTTTTTCTCATTTGAATGCAGAGCTACCAGAAACTCTGCATTTGCATGTGACTTTTTTTAATGCAATTGCAATTACATGCAGTCCTTAAAGTGCTATATTTTAATAAAAAAAAATAAGAATGCATTACTGAATGTTTTAGTTTGCTTGTCCTGCAAATTATATGAATCTATCATTCCATAAGTGCTCTATATTATCCTTTAAATTCATAATTTATTCTATAATTCCCATATTTTATTCACTATACCGCAAAGCTCTCATCTATGCCTAGGCGGTTTACTATTCGTTGAGTAATTCCCAGGCTTCCATATCTTTAAAGTAGAGTGGATTATCCAGAATGCTAACCCCCCCCCCCCCCCCCCCCGGAAGTTGATTGTGATGATATCAGCTGAAAGGACCGCTGAATAGGGAAAAGAATAGGATTGCTCACATATTTATCCCGTATTGAAACTTAAGAAAAGAACAAATAAAGAACTGTAGAAAAAAACTCTCTGAATATACATCACCAAAAAAAACTCCATATCGTAAAAAAAATCGATACAATCCAAGTTGCAGAAAATTGCCCTGTTAATTATTGAATGGTCCTTTAATAGTCCTCAGTCTGTTTTATCGACCAACGTTCTCTTAATTACTGATATGGACATGAGACTCATGATTTTTAAGTGTGTGATTTTTTGTATTGATTAATAACTTGTATCAACTTATTTTTCACTGTTACTAAAGGCCGTCCTATAAAATGTATTGTCAAGATATGTACTATATTTTTCTTGATACCAGTGGATTTATGACAACATATCCTACCAACATAGTCAACAAAAAATGTAATTATAAAGTGGTGGTAAACCAGAGCCCTGTTGCATGCCATGCAAAAAAACAGGGATCAATTGCAAAGGCATTTAAGTGCATTTGCATTTAATAGTTATTATCGCATTTGTTTTGATTATATCTATACGCATTTGCATTTGAATGAATCGAAACAACTATATTTGCATTTAAATATGCCGGTTCTCATTTGAACCCTATCTTGTTACAGACTCTTTCCCCTTAAATGCTTGCTTTTAAGCACAGGTTTTAAGACCAAACTGTGACACACGCAAACATCAATAAATATGTCATATATAGCCTGCGAAACTGAGGGATGACAAATTCATTTGAGAATGCACAAATATTTTTGTGTATGGTCAAAGGAAATTGCCATAATTCATTATCTTTGGCTTACACTCACAAAGAACCCCATGGACCGATTATTTCGTTGTTTCAGTAAAAAAATGTAAAATACCTGTGCCTGTGAGATGACATGATAGGATGACAAAGCTTATCAGAACCTTTTCCATTACGTTTTCAGCCGGTGGATCAGTTTGTCGTCCCAAAATGTCTGTATTTGTTGCTCAGTCTTTGAAATGATCCAGAATATTTGATGAATAACGGAGTACTGAACGAGGATAGGTCAGTACAAATAAGTTAGGTTTTGATCAATTGGTACTTTTATGCTATTAAGTGCAATAAAGTTACTGGTCTTAACATATCGATCTGTTTTTGTGTATAAAGTGACTTGTATTTATAGAAAATAACTGGACAAAGTTTAAGGGGGTTTTGCTAATTGAGATACAATGATTGATGGGATATATATGTTCGTACTTATACGATAGATTTATTTGTACATTTATTAGTACGCACTAGTGCTTATAGGGCGGATTAAAGTGATATTCAGACACAGATGGCATTTGTGTTAAAAGAAGCTGTTTATTAATTACTCAGTATGAACACTGGGTATGAAAAGGGCATGTATTTGTCTACAACAGAGCAGCTACGCCTCAGAGGTTACTGTTATTTCACAAAAGAAACGAATTTATATAAGAACTTAGCAGCAATGCATCCCCCCCCCATTACAGGGATGACATTATTATAAAGTAATTATCACCAAAAACAATTTCACTAGGATGTTCCCCATAAATAAAACAAGGACCCAGTGATTACCGCGCTCTGTTGAACTTGCCTCATAACATCATTATCGTTTCAGTTGACATATTTCATCTTTTTCAGTGGTATTTACATATATATTGTACAAATGTACAGTGCTTTCTATAGGCACTGTAAAATTTAAGGCCTGTATAGTCACCAAGTGTAATATAAGTGGTTTACTAATTAACTGAATTTGAATTTGTACCAGTCAGAGATTGCTCACTTCCGTCGACAAATTTTATGAAAGCATATATTCCTTTGAAATCATTTTATATCAAACTCTGCTGAAACAGGGTGAATAATGAATGTATTAGATCCTATTTGTAACCATTTTTTTAAATTTCATTGATGAATCATTTATTACCATGATACAAAATTATTCACATTGATTCCGATTATTAAGAGAATTATATTTAAATATATTTTAAGGATTACCTTTTTCAGTTTAGATTAAACATATTTTAATCTGAAAAATTGTTGACACCTAGGTACACAAAACATTTTTGAAATAGTGGCCCAATGGATAAGATATCAAGTGTGTTGTCGCAATTTGTAATTTTCTGTAGAATCTTTGCATTTAAAGATAAGGCTTGCAAACCAGAAACTTTGTTTGAATAACTAGCTAAATTTCATTTTTAATAGAAAATCATGAACAACGGGAATATATTTGTAGCTTTTTTGAGAAGTAAAAACAAAACACGAAACATTCTACTTATTTAAGAGACCAATACTTTTCCCTTATTAGGAAAGGACAATGTGTTCGTAAATAAACTGGCTTAGTGAGCCTAAGGCACATTAAGTAGGAAATAATTTTTGTCTATTTTTATTATTATTCAGGCAATTTTTCAACCATTAATTTTCGATTGCCTGAGTGATGCACCCTTTTATTCTTTTAATGGAATGTCTTTTGGTTACATTAAATTTTGTACATCATTATATGTAGGTATTGCTAATAACTAATAGCCTGGTATCTCCAATGAAGTGTTAATATTCTACATGTATATATTGATGTCGCCATTGAAGCTTCGTTTTGAAGATTTGCATATTTGTATGATACATTTAAATTTACCATTTTGATTGTCATTTCTTTGAAATTTATACAGTCACTGTTCTCCTTTCCTTGCGTTTATTCATTGTAGACTTATTCATGCAATCTCGGTCTTATATCACTTTTTTATTTATAGCATACCGTACGTTTTTTTCAACAGAGCTCATCGGAAAAACTTACAGCTAGCCACAGTATGTAATAATATTAGTTCGCATAACTGTACATTTATGATAGTTATAACTCTAAATCATCCACAATTATTTATATTGTGTTTAACAATTATCTGTATATATATATATATAAATATATATATATATATATATTCCAATATATTTCAAACATGTTGTAACAAATCATTAAATGCAAAATAGTGTGACAACAGCATATTGAAATAGCAAAATAATTAAAAAAAAGAGTAACATGAATGTCATTCATGCCTTGAAATTGTTTAAACAGCTTAACAAAGTGAAGAAAAGACCTTTAATCTTTACAATAGAATATTTTTTACACTTGTCACATTCACATAAATAACAGATAAAGATTGGTTAATTTTAAACTTAAACTTACGAACCATGAAATACCGGTACTAAATTAATTCATAATTTTACAATAAACATCCGACATAAATATTCATGAACAATTACACACAAAACAAGAAGTCAAATATAACCAACATATATATTCTTTATCTAAAATACCTATGCCGTTGAAGAAATGCATGATATGTGTAGGCTGCTTATCTGTTATTCCAAATATAACCTCCAGATCAAATAAACTAATAGAATCGTATTCGACTTGTATTTCTCAGAACCTGTAATTATATATAACGTCTGTCAATTTATAGAAAGATATTTATATATATATATATATATATATATATATATATATATATACAAATTGAAATTAATCTTCCATTGTATTATTGTACTGAATCAACCTCTCATTCCCTTCTAAACCTACATGTCTGTCATTGCTTTTATTAAAAATATGATTGCCACATCTCTGAGTAGCCAATGCTTGCTTGTATTTTCCGCATTGAAAGCACAATGAATATTTCTCAATACTGATTTGAATGAGCCATACAGGCTTATTTTACAACGTTATTTAATATCTTTGTGCCAGTTCTGAAGAGTTATATCATTAATTTTCTTTGGTCTGACTACATATTAACATCTATTTCCTGCGTCAACCATATATAAATGTGCTCTGCGGTGAAAAATTATATCTTTAATTAATATATATATTAGCTTACGAAACTGAAGGATGACAAATTCATTTGACAATGCAATTAAAATTATTTTTTGTGTATGTTCAAATGAAATTGCCATGGTTCATTATCGCACAATGAATATTTCTCAATACTGATTTGAATGAGCCATACAGGCTTATTTTACAACGTTATTTAATATCTTTGTGCCAGTTCTGAAGAGTTATATCATTAATTTTCTTTGGTCTGACTACATATTAACATCTATTTCCTGCGTCAACCATATATAAATGTGCTCTGCGGTGAAAAATTATATCTTTAATTAATATATATATTAGCTTACGAAACTGAAGGATGACAAATTCATTTGACAATGCAATTAAAATTATTTTTTGTGTATGTTCAAATGAAATTGCCATGGTTCATTATCGCACACAATCACACGATTACACACACATACACATATATATACACTCGCCAAAAAAAATTAATGATGGCAAATTCAAAATATATAATAACTGTGCCTGTCATTTGCCATGCTAGGATGACAAAGCTTATCAAAACCTTTTCATTACGTTTTCAGCTGGTGGATCAGTTTTTCGCTCTCAAATGTCTGTATTTGTGGCTCACTCTTTGAAAAGATCCAGAGTTTTTTTTATAAATAACGGTGTACTGAGTACAAATAAGTAAGGTTTTCATCACTTGGTACATTTGATGCTAATGAGTGCAATAAAGTTACTGGTCTTGAAATATCGATTGTATATATATATATATATATATATATATATATATATATATATTCTTGTTGACATAGAATATATCTGGACAAAGTTTTAGGGGTTTGGATATTTCAGATACAATGATTGTTGGACATAGATGTTCGTACTTATATGATAGAGATTTATTTGTACATTTATTAGTACGGACCGGTGCTTAAAGTCCCGGACTAATGTGATTTCCGACACAACTGGCATTTGGAATAAAAAGAACCTGCATTAATTACTCATTATGAACACTGGGTATGAACAGGGCAATGTATTATTCCAAACAAGAGCAGTTAAGCCTTACATTAGATGGTAATTTTACAAGAGAAACAAATTGACTCATACCTTAGCATCAGTGCAACGCCCTCCCCTCCCAAATGAAATTCTAATACAGTAATTTTAATAATGAATTAAAACAAGAGACATGGTTGTTACCGCGCTTTGCTGCTTTTGACTTATAACTATAATAGGACTTTACAAAATCAAGGGACCTGTGGGTAAAACCATACAGGTCATGAAACCTGTTGAAAACAAGATTTTTTAAAGAAAGTATATATACATAACATTGAATGATACTACACCTACTCTTATTGGTTAGATTGTTTGTATGACCTTGAGAGAATGCTTAACATAATCCAGATTCTTTTCAGTTTTTAAATCTATGATTGAAAACTAATGTAATATTGTGGAACATCTATAATGTGGGCACCCAGGGGACTGGGCCAAACTGCCCACTTTATGGCACCCACTATATGCAGGTAATAGCTTTCACTGTCATTGCCGCCATCTTCTACTACTATTACTATTATGAAGGCTAATAGATAAGAATGTGTAATTGGTTATGTGTGTGTTATGACATATATTAATAGACAAAACCTACCTGCAAATTCTTCTTCTTGTTCTGCAAATATATAAAATATTTTGATGACTTACCCAATGCATCCGTAGATTATGCCATACTGTTCTACAAACTTTCTTTAAGATATTTCATGATCAGGCGAATAATCAGGGTTTGCTGTTGATCATTAAATGCAACTGCGTAGTAAACAATGCACTGGGCAAGAGGGACCTTAACTTGTTACCTGATCTCAGAGTACCTAGTTATTGGGTAAAGGAGCATGACGTCCACTCATGTTATTAATTACAGCCTTTTTTTTTGCTTCGCAGACAGAAGAAAGCCTAGTGACTGTATGCCTATTAAGCTAGTATGGTTAGCTCCTGAAAAAAAAATGAATCACTGCTGGCTATAAAAAATTACCATGTCACCAGTCCGGCTTGGTTGAGGTCTGACCACAGCATGTGCAGGAAAATTACAGAAGTCAAATTAGTATGCATGCATCCAATGCAGAGCCTTGAGTCAAGGAAGCTATTATTATGGTTATGCAATTAGCCATCTGACTTATTGTTCATCTGTTTGATCATCATTGATAGTAGAAATATTAATATATAATAATTAAATTAATCTGTTTATTAATAATTACAAATTCACAATAAATAAAGCTCTAAAAGTTTAAAACGAAAGATAGTCCAACTGCGAAAATCGATGAAGTGACCACATTAGCTGAGGAAAACTGCCCACCTTACATAATATAGAGGTGCCGTAAATAGATAAACATAATAAAGAGAAGAAATGAATTGAACTTCCCTAAAATTCCCATTTTAAAGGGTGCTCACTAAGACGGTTCTTCTGTAATCATAACTGAATTAATGAATAGATACGCCTTTCTGCTTGAATCTGTACCCTCAGTATTCAATTTGAACATGGAGTTTTGCTATTGTACCTGCATAATTAAGTAACTAAATCATTTTCCATAAATGGAAACTGTCTAACAACTTCCTGGCTAAAAGAATGAGCATTGGTTAATTGTGCTTGGGTAAAAAAAACAATAATATTTCAGGTAATGTGGTGAATATTATTACATCTGAATTCAAAGTAAGCAAAGATAAAGAGTCAGGGGTTGCATGTATTATAATAATGATATGGATAGGAACCATATACCTAACAAAGAAATAAGAATTGATCTGAGGTTTATAATACCTGAAGTCATTGTGGTCTCTTCTGTCACGAGAGCATATTCTTTAAAAGGTTAAAAAAATCTATCAACCTTATTTATCTAAAATTTAAAATGTTATGATGCAACTTCTTTATTATAATTATTTTCTTATTTCTATGATTCATCTTTAAGCTTCACAAAGTAGGAATATAGAATAATATTGAAGTGTAAAGGATATGGTGATACGTTAAGAAAAGTTAGAGGCTATTATATACTCAGTGTAGAATAAATTCGGGTTGAAATTTTAAGTCAGGATATGATAAGCAATCTACTTCTTGCATTTGTCGAGTATTTTGTTACAATAAGAACTATCGGTATTACTGGTTGCTATGACAGTGAATCCTTCCACATCAGACATCCTTCCACATTATTATTCTTTTTTCGTTATGAATTGTGATTTTATCCCTATTTATCCGTAAATACAGCTTCTCATACAGTCTCCCACTATGAGCCTTAATATCACCTTTAATTTCAGAATTCACTTTACCTCTTGAGCAACAACCAAGTTAGGTTATTAGACCCTTCCATGGACGTACAAACGTTTTCTTTACCATTAAGATACCAGAGATCCAATTGTTTGTGTCACGGGCGTGTCATAGAAGTATACAGATTTCCTTTACTACGAGATTGCAAGGAATCCATATGGTTTGTGTAAAATATAAAAAGTCAACTTTAACCTTGGGCAGGACCAGTTGAAACAAATGTAGTCTCCGCTGTCACGAGGCTGGTTTCTGAAAATACTTATTACAATCATATACATGCCGTTGCATTTTTTTGTCCATAAATGCAGCGTAATATAGTACAAAACTGCCCTACTACCAGCTATCATTCTAATTATGTCTCACAATGTACAAATGTCTATTTAACTATGAAGGTATGTACATTCCAATTTATCCTAAATACAACATAATATTTTACAGAACTGCCCTACAAAATCAGATATCATTTCAATATTTAACAACCCGCAATGAGCCATGGTTCAGTTTACTATGAAGGTGTAGATATTTTGTTAATCATTTATCATTACAATACCACGGATCCACTAGTATGAAGTAAATTTCTCCATCATACAAAAATGTAATACAAATAACCGTTTGTAGCGCCTGTACATCGTCCAGCCTGACCGCAGGTTAGCAGGACACAACCGTTCTTGAGATGATAGGTATCAGCACACGGTGGTTCAGATTGTCTGTTACATATCTCCAGGAATTCTCTCCGGTATATATGATTCCTATGCACACGTTTCAATTCGGACAACTCTTGGGTATTTGGTAGGCTGGTATTTGTGTCGCTTATCCACCTGGTTGCAAGCTGTACTAGGTTTTATACATTTGGGTCAGTACTGTTCATTTTATAGCTCATTTATCGCTCATTGATAACGATAGTAAGTTAACCAATCGCCGGCAGAATTCATAATACATAACTGAGCTGTCTCCCGAGAGACAAAAACAACACCACTGGCCAGTGTTGGGTTTGAAGGCAAAAGCTTTGCATTAAAAAAAGTCCTCTTATTTTTTTATTATTTTTTTTTTGCATTTAAAGGAAGAGCAACTAGTTACCCTTCATTTGCTTTTGACATATTTCAATGCAAATGCAATTACATGTAGTTCTTACATTTATTAAATCTATTATATAAATCCTATATTTTGAGCACTGTACCGCAAAGCTGTCATCAATGTCTAGGCAGTTAACTATTCGACGAGTTATTGTTACGCTCCCATCTCTTTTAAGTGCAGTGGATTATCCGGAATGCTACCCGCCCCCCCCCCCCCTAAAAAAAAGGAAGTTCAAAGGAAAGTGCCGCTGAAAAGGGTAATTTATAGGGGTGCCCATATGACCATGGTAGACACTTGTGTCTAGTAAAAAGATCACTAGAAAAGAACAAGTGAAGAACTAAAGAAATAAAAATATCACAGAAATATCTTCATCAAAAACAAAAATCTTATCGTTAAAAATCTATACATTCCAAGTAACAGAAAACTACCCTGTTCATTTAATGGTCCTTAAACATTCCACAGTGTGTGTTTCATCTATCAACGTTCTTTTGTCCATTTATTTACTAATATGAACATGATACTCATGATTTTTGACTGTAAATGGAGTTTTTCTTGTATTGATTAATAATTAGTATCAACTTATTTTTTACTGTTTCTTAGGGCCGTCCTATATACATGAATTTGCTAGAGATGTCCTATATTTTTTCTGATACCAGTGGGTTTTTTAACAATATATTCTACTAATATATTCAAAAAATGTAATAATAAAGCTGCGGTAAATGTGAGCCCTGCTGCATATCATAAAACAAGCAGGGTTCAACCGCATTTAATAATTTTTATCACATTTGCATTTGCATTTAATATTTTTTGTCGCATTTGCCTTTGTTTATATCTATTCGCATTTGCATTTGAATGAATTGAAATAGTTGCATTTGCGTTTCAATGCGCTGAGTCGCATTTGTCCTAACCTGATACTGACTCTTTTCCCATAGTGCAAGATTTTAACCACAGGTTTTAAGACCAAACTGTGACATCCTCACACCCGCATATATATATATATATATATATATATATATATATATATATATGCCGACGAATCTTAAGGATGACAAATTCATTTGAGAATGCAATTAAAGTTATTTTAGTGTATGGTCAAATGAAATTGTCATAGTTCATTATCTTTGGCTAACACACACACACAGAATCCCATAAACACACACACACGTATATATATGAGCGCCAAAGAAAATGAATGATGGCAAATTCATTTGTCTATAAACCAATATTTTATTTTGTCTTTTCGAAAAAAAATATAATACCTGTGCCTGGTATTTGGCATGCCAGGATGGCAAAGCTTATCAGAACCTTTTCCTATACGTTTTCAGTTGGTGATAAGTTTGTCTTTCTCAAATGTCTGTATTTGTGGCTCACTCTTTGAAATGATCCAAAGTATTTGATGAATAACGGAGCACTGAACGAGGATAGGTCTGTACAAATAAGTTAGGTTTTAATCAGTTGCTATTCAGTGCAATAAAGTTACTGGTCTTAATATAGACTTTTTTTCATATACATATTTTATTGTAGACATTGAAGATGTCTGGACAAAGTTTGGGGAGTTTTGCTCTTTCAGATACAATAATTGATGGGATATAGATGTTTTTATTTATATGAAAGATTTATTTGTACTAATTTAAGTACTGACCGGTGCTTATAGGGCGTGGTTAATGTGATTTTCAGGCACAGCTGGCATTTTGGGTATAAAAGAATCTGCTAATTATTTACGTAGTATGAACACTGGGTATAAAAAAGGCAATGTATCATTCTGAAAAAGTGCAGTAAAGCCTCAGAGGATATTTTTATTTTACAGCAAAAAGAATTTATTCTCAAAACTGAGTAGCTATGCACCCACTCCTCCCCCCCCCCCCCCCCCCACCTCCACCCGGGAAGGAAATTACTATATAGTTATTATCAGCAAAAACAATTTCGCTAAGACGTCCCATGAATAAAATAAGGGACCCATTGTTTACTGCGCTCTGTTGTATTTGCCTCATAACACTTTTATGATCTCTGTTGACATATTTCATCTGCAAAATATGAGATGACCATGATATTTAAATATACGTTATACAAATGTATACTACTCTCTATAAGCACTTTAACATTATAGGGCTGTACAGTCACCAAGGGTAATAAAACTGATGTCAACTAATTAACTGAAACATGCATAAGAAGTTTTAAAGAACCTTATAAAATTTATATAATACAGTTACATATCCAAAACGCACAAATTAGATATGGCCCTTACACGTTTGATTAAATATTGCACTTTCTCATATGTCGACTTTTCTAGCTATAAAATTTACCTTATGATTTTTATTGAATTTGTACCAGTCAGAGATTGCTCCTAGAATTTTGACTGCCTAAGTATTGCACGCTTTTATTTTTTTAAAGAATTATATTTTTGGTTACATTTAATTTTTTACATGCATTATTTGTAGGAATTATTTACGTTTATAACCTGGTATATCCAATAAAGAGTTAAGGATTTACATGTGTATATTGCAGCTTCTTTTTGTTATTTGCATATTTGTATGTTAAATTTGATAACGGGGTAGGGGTATATATTTGCTTATAGCTCGCTAAATATTTGACATATTAACTTCAAATAAACTGCATTGTATCTGCAATTACTTGGAAAATTCACTGATAAAACATTTTGATCAGTGTTATATATATATATATATATATATATATATATATATATATATATATTTATATATATATATATATATTTGTTGATTAAGCAATTCATTATGATATGTTTTAAATATCGTGAAAGAAAATTAAATTTAACAGGATTTTTTCTTTATTTTTCCCAACAATAGTTTTTTTCGAGATGATGTTTACATTTCTAAAAATTTAGTGCATAAATTCCTTAGTTTTTGAGACTTTTACAGATATTTTGATAAAATTATGAATATTTGACCATATACACCTGTCATGAATGACCCATTGTTAATTCTATTTTATGGTAAACCTTGTATATAAGATGAATGTGGTGTCCCATGTTCCTGTCGAGATGTACTTGATTTTCATTGTGATGCTTCTCTTATACTCTAAGTAGTGTTTTACCTGAAGGTGTTTATTAGCTTTAATAATAATGAGCTATCTCTTGAACAATAAATGAACACATAATAATCACAAATAATAGTTATATGAAATTTCTAATAGATAGAAAATTATTCCGTTATACTGATCCATCTAAAATATTGTGATGAATTTGTTAAAAAAAATGGAAAACCATATATAACAAATTCACTTACTGTAAAGCTTAGTGCATTAGACCTGTATACAGTATAAGTAGCGTCTTGTACCACAATATCAATACAAGATTTAAAGTCATGTCAAAAGGAGAAAGAACAGGAAGGCATGTGCAACAGTTTCAATTATCATACAAATTTAATAATTACGGCGTATACAGCTTAATAACATTATTTGGTGTTGCCTAATCTCTTTTTATGTATTTATTGATTTGATTTTCATATTTTTGTTACAATTATATTATGACCGAGTCATAAGTTGCTTTGTTATATTTTTCAATGCCTTACAATGTCGCATTTAGATTTTCTGGAAAGGAAACGTACTTGATAGTTTAAATTGTAAACAAATCACAGCTTTGCTATGGGTTTTAAACAGAAATGAACAAAGCCTGTTACCGGGCACAGTATAAGGTACCATTGAGATTACCACTAAATATACAATTTCTGATGTCAGCATCCAAGTGTAGAACATATTTTTGTTTATATATTTTATTTTATTTCCATACGACTCAGCTTCTGTAAAATGATGTTGTAGACATATAAAATTGACATTTGATTTCACCTGTTATGGTACCTTTTCAAAAGCAATGAGTTTTATATATTTCCCCCATGAAAATTCGAGAGGATTCATCCTCTAGCTCCTATGCATTTTAGTCTTCAATAATTCGTTATTTATGATGAGGCATTCTGCAATTTCAGAACGTACTTCTGAAATTATAAAACGGAAGACCATGGATATTTTATAGCCGTTAGAAGATAGATAAAAAAATCTGTCATTCGCGTTTATACTCAAAGCAGATTATAAAACCTCAGAACGATTCAACATGAATGGCGGAGTTGTCATTGGATTCATGTAGCGAGATTAAAATTCCAGCTAACAATTTGGTAAAATATCCTTATCCTTAAAAGTATAAATAAGCGTGAGCATGACACAAATTCATTTTACTCAATTTATCATGTACACCCGCCTTCCTATGCCAATCCTAAAAATATATGTTTCTATGAAGAATCAATTTGATTTCAGTCCTTACTTCTGGAATTATAAAAACTCAACGACCATACATTTTTTCGTCAAGTTAATGAAAAATGGACCCCGTATTTCTTCGGCAGAGGTCGAGGTCATGGAATTCCCAATCTAAAATTTAATGCTCAATCATTCAAGGCTTGTTTACAAGCAGGAAGTCAAAAGCCTATCATTTTTAAAGCATTCCATTCGACTGTCAGGAGACATTGATGAGAATCCACTTCCTAGTTTATGCTGTAGTTTAATATTATTTAACAGGTAGGTGATACAAAAAAGCCAATATTTCATTACAGTCCCTGCATAAATATCCGCTAATATGCACACAATGGCTTCTTGGGAGTCCTAAATCCTCTATATTTAGACCCTCTCCTGAAGTACCATTACAATTTTTTATTCATAATAATATTCAGTGCTAATAAAAATTACTTAAATCAAATAATACAAATGCTCATTGTCGGGTTGTAATTCATCTTTGGCATGTCGGTAAAATGTAACCTACAGTTAAAAATGGGAATTTTTTCTAATGGGAATTGAAATTTTCCTTAATATTAAGATAGGCTTTTTACTTTGTAATACTGACAGCATTAATGCTGCATTAGGTCTCAGCTTGATCCATGTACCAGAATCGAGGTGTCACAGTAGTCTATGTCTTCCATGATATTAAATGTATTTATCATTAGAGAATCACCATATTTTACTTGATGACGTGTGTTCACAAGTGGTTATTCATATTCTTCATTGTTACAAGCCCAGTATATGTCTTTATTTGATGTCCGCAAAAATATTAACCGGTAACCATGATCAACATAATATGATTTAGTTTGATGGAATATTCGGTATTAGGAGATATTTTTGTCCTAGGAGGGGAAGAGACCATCGTCAGTCAATAGTACTTAGAGAAAAGTGCGTATTTCTGGATATGGAGAAAGTTTATCCCACTCGCATGCAGAATTATGTTCTCGTAATCTGAGCTCACCTGTGATGCAAGCATCCAGTTGGTGAAACGTGAACCATTACTCTCAGCAAAAACCAATATATTTCCTTGTTCCACGGACCACAGATTAAATTTTGACCAGGATCCACTAGTGGGGACCCTTGTTAATGGCCGAGGTATGCGTGTTATTTCAGTGCTATTTATATACATTTTATATAAATTGATACTTAAAAATAGTAAACGAATAGAAAATGTGCCATAGAGAGAGACGCTTCCATTTTAGGCATTTCACAATGTACATTATCACATTTTGATGATGGCCAAAGCATGACAGAAAGGATTTACAAGATATTGAACTTTTACATTATTAATCCACAGAAAAATAAAGCTTAGGACCCCAGGAGGTGGTCACTAGAAGACATTCACGCCACCTTTGATATATGCATTACAGAAAAGAAGCAAACTTTCTCCCACCACATAATCTAAAAGATATATTTACTCATTCTTATAAATTAAAACTGAAATTTCTACTTGTGAGAACTCAAGTTGCTCGGAAAGTATTGCTCGAGAATATGTTGCTCGGTCATACTATGTATGTAATAACAATATAAATAAAAATTAACTATAAAAACGGACAAGAGAATGTCAAATAAAATAAAATTAAACAATAAAGCAGTAGAAGCTAGATTAATAATTATGCATGATAATTAAAATTTGCCTAAACTTTGTGGTGGATAATTTTTACTTATTACTTACTTTACAGGCCTGGTGCTATGGGCCTAGACTTTCAGGAAACCTAAAGTAATTGAATTATCTGGTTATATAGGACATATAAGGTCATGAGGACAAAAACCTCACAACATTTCGGAAGGGTTAACATTACATGTGTTACTGCTTATACTTGGAGAAAGTTTAATATCCGTATGTTATATTAATATCATAATTTATTGCTTCAAAAACCACAAAATGACCAAAAACATGCAATACATATATATGATTATATCTATCAGTGACTTTTATCGATTGTTTGCAAATAGAATACAGTTATATGAAGTATATATGTCAAATATTAAGCGAGCTTTACGCATTTACATACCCCTACCCCTAAGCAAGGCTACCTGTCATCGGTTGTTGTACGTTATGACGCGGTGGTCTCTCTCTCAGTTCCATAAAAGGTAGTGTATCCTAGATGATTAATTTTAACATCCTAATCCATTAACTGCATATATTTGGGAATCTTAAAATACCTATGTCATAAAATTCCAGAAGGGGTTCATTGTGACCCTTCCTATATCATGGCCTAAGTATGGTTATTTTTGTATAGTTATTATATGTAAAAATGGCTCAAGAAAGGGTTTCTTTAAAATTAATAAACACCTTCAGGTTTAGACAAATAACAATTCATGGTATCAATGAAGCATCACAGTTAAAATCAATGCATCTGGAGAGGAACATTGGACACCACATCCGTCTTATATACAAGGGATACCATAAAATAGAATTAACAATGGATCATTCATTGCAGAAGTATATGGTTAAATATTTATAATTTGATCAACATAATTTGTAATAATGTGAGGCAATAATATATTTATGCACTAGAATTTTAGAAATGCAACACAATCTCGAAAATAAACAACTTTTAGGGAAAAATAAAGAAAAAATATGTTAATTTAATTTTTTTATGGATATTTCATGTATAGTAATTAATTGCTTAATCAACAAAAATACGAAATACATTCATATGATTTTGTTAGAGGTGATTTTTCCCTACTATTTGCAAACACAATGCAATATATTTGAAGTGAATATGTCAAATATTTACATACCCCTACCCCCTTATCAAGGCTACCTGTCCGCGGGTGCCGTGCTTAAAGACGCGATTGTCTTTAAATGGCTTAAAAGGGTAGTGTAACCCACAATAATCCATTTCAACGTCTTAATTCATTAATGGGACATACTTGGGGATCTCTGAGTAGGTAATGTTTGCTTTATTTTATGCTTGGAGGATTGATGGTGCATCATCGGAGAGTACACATGACGGGTACAGTTTTTCATGCAACGAACAGGAACAAAATTATGCTGTTGAATTCAAAACATTTCTTCCCCAAAACATTTTTTCACAGATGAATCCGGATACATCCGGATTGGAATTTTCCGATGCGATCAAGTCCACATTATCAGATGTGATACTAAGGAGCAAGGCTGTCCCTTTTTCTGCTCCCGGTGTTGTCATTTTCAAGCGGTCAAACAGTATACGTCTATATCGCATGTCCCAAATCCATGTGCCCTTTTTTTTATTCCAGTAACCACTTGTCCAAAATAAATGGCCATCAGCTTTTCCTGTTCAGTTGGACAAAATGTAATGCAGCATACATTAATAAAATATATACGATTTTAAAATACATTCGGTTGACACTCTTAAAGGTATTCTCAAAAACTTATGCTTAACCTTTTCATCTGCTCCGGGTGCAACATATACACGAATATATACATTCGGTTGACATGTTTAATTTCTTCTAAATAACATATGCTTGACCTTTTCATCTTTTCAGTGTGTCACAAATACACAAATATATATTTATATGGATAGCATATTATTTTAATTAGATATTTACCTGGGAAAATTCTTTTCATTACTTGCTCGATGTGACAGAGCTCTTCGATGAAGCTTATTGCTAGCAAATTGCTCCTGTCTTGTTGTTTGCACACACCCCTCGCATTTCGCCTAGAGATTCCTTTCACCAGTTTCACCATGTAGCAAGACTGTCGATTTTTAGAATATCTCAACATGTATCCATACCGCTTGGGACACGCTGTCATAACAGTAAGTCATTAATGCATTCTACAAATTTAAACGTACCAGTTAAGCAAATTGATGGAAGTATGTCATGGCACCAAGCCCTCTGAACATAGCGATATGAGAGTCCGTAAATAATAGTTTTTTAGATCCATATCAATGTGATTTCCATAACAAAGGTCAAAGATAAGATTGCAATGTTGAAAACGTGAATGCCTATATAAGCTTGGTATAGTTTACAAATATCTTTATGCCTGTATCACTTCCTAAACGTTTTGGTGTTCAATAAATTATTCGATCATTGGTTAATATAAAAGTCTTACTTCGTGATTTGCCTTTAGGTGTGTGCCGGTCCAGCACTGAACGACATATCTGGCTGACTGTCGTGAGAAACAAGGATGAGATATATTTAATCTATCATAATTATCTGCAGTGACACCATAATACTCAATATATAATTCACTGTAACTGGACGAGATCCTTGTGGAATTAGTAACTATAGGTCAGTAGGGTCACAAACATTGAAGCAACTGATCTGTTGAATCAAGAGGAATATCTGATCAATAAATGTATTAAACATTTTACAAATGTAAAAATTGATACCGGGACCATAATTAATCTTAGACCATAAGCTGTTCCCTCTAGACTAAAAAAGTACAAAACTTCATATCTTAATCATAAGTGCTTTTGTGTAACATTCACTAAGATACGTAACACAATCTTGAATATTGATTAAATTTTAAAATCATCAGTCTGAATTAGTGGGTAATAAGCAAATTGTGGCACTTAAGTTACAGAAATTCTGCTTCACCCCTGTGTTGAGGAAAGATTGGGTACATTAAATTAGAGTTAACGAACTCTATATGGATAGCAACCCTATGATTTACAAGTATATAAAACAAGTTTTAGACTGGGGTTAAAGTGACAGAACGCCACGTTCTCTGTTCGGCAAAAAGAGTCCCCTCTTGAAATTAAAGAAAAATGCAATACAAATGTAAATATAATAAATGATAGATTATACTGAGCTTTTTTCTAATTAATCTGTGCTTTATAAACTACGGTAGGGTTATCATAGAGGTGTCACACGTACATTATCGTCAAGAACATATAAGACCATTCGCTAAAAGCACGAGATTTATTTCGCGTTAGGAAAGTCCGTTTTAAGCCACGATATTATATCCACATTAATACTTGCTCTTTACATCATTGTTTCAAATGATAGTCCTGCAAGTTCTTACTTGTCGAAAGGACTGTAGATTTATGCAAATCAGACATAGAGGAGAATTTAGATGTCCTTTCTGTGGGGAAAAAGATCATTGATGATAAGGCAAGGTAAAAAACACCATTATTCTGGTGTCAGAAGAAACAGCATTATCCACGTGTAACGCAACGTAAAACGAAAGTTGTTTGAAAGGATTCCCATTTAAATATGCTATAAATCAGTCTTTTGTTATTGACCTTACAACTATCAATCTTGGAAATTATCATTTGTTAATCCTTCCGTGTTATCAATTTAAAAAAATAGTATGTGAAGTAAAAAAACTATAAAAACCTAAGTGATCAGTATATATGTCAGTATTTTACTAGTGCCCTATTTTATATTAATGCCGTCTCTCTTAAATGCTTCAATCACTTGGGCTCCTCACACACTGCCCTCCATAGGTATTAAAGTTAGCAATTTACTTGTGTACCCACTAATGAACACCTTAGAGACTGCTCGTGTCTTAGCTCCTATATGGTTTACGGTAAATGTACAAAATACCGTTGATTGATTATATCTCTTTCTTATAATATTCGCCTTTCATACTGAACCTGTGTATACAATTATTGTATTAGTAGATGATAAGATGGTGTTTAGCACATACATCTTATCAGGTGTATGATAATATAATATTAGAGGATCTCAAATCTGATCTCCATATATTGCGGAATTAATTTTAAATAGCTTAATTAATGTATCATTAGTTCTTCGTAACACGTTCATGCTGGTAAGATTTTTTTTACAAACACTATAACACAAAAATTATTACCTGTGGAGTGAGGTCGTGAGGCCAAGGTTGTCTCTTCGGTACGAAAAATGACTTTCGATAAGATTTCTAAACAATGTATATAAACATGATATCAAATTGTATAACTCCTACTCTTATTTTATTAGAATGTTAATATGATCCTGGGTGAATTATTATATAAATCCTGGATCTTTTTAGCTCTAAAACTATGATTGGAAACTAATGTGTTAATCACATGCTCACGCATGGTCTGTTACACTTTTCGACTCGTACATCTGTACCTGCAGGGTGCGAGGTTAAACAATCATGTTTCGTCGATGGCCACTCTGTCACATAACAACTTACTAAAAAAATTAACATTGTTTAAATGAGCTTGGTTAAAAGGTCATAATATTTTATATAATGTAGTGCACTTCTCTGTCACGTTTGACCAGAAAGGAAACAAAGATAAAAAGTCAGGGGTTGCATGTATCACAATCATGATATAGCCAAGTGCTCTATATCTACCAAAGAAATATGAATTGATTTGAGGCTGAATTATACCTGAAGTCATTGTGGTCCCTTCTGTCACGAGAGCATATTCTTAATAAGATTAAAAAAGACACATTTTTCAGCTTTTTTTTATCTAAAATACAATGTTTAATGTTTTCACAAATAATAAAATAAAATAATAATGATGATTATAATAATAATATTATTCCGAGTGTAACAGATTCCTTCTTTATTTAAGTTTTATCTAATAGAAATACAGAATGATATCAAAGTATCAAGCAAATGGTAATACCTGAGGCGTGAGGTCGTGAGGCCGATGTTGTCTCTTCCGTAAGAATAAAGATTTTCGATAAGATTTCTAAATGAAGTATGTATATACATGACATTTAATGGTATAAACGCTTAAAGAAACATGATCAGGAGCCCTATATCTAACAGAGAAATAAGAATTGATCCGAGGTTGTATTATACCTGAAGTCATTGTGGTCTGTTCTTTCACGAGAGCATTTTCTGTAAAAGATTAAAAAGAAACATCTATCAACTCTGTTTATCTACTACTTTTACAACTTCTCTTGTTATTTTATAAAAAAAATAATAAAAACAAGGCCTACAGGCCTAATGGGAACGTGCCATGGCATATACACCAGGTATAACGCTTCAATGCTGGATCATTACTTTTCAAGTACAAGTGTAATATGTACATGAACAATGCAAATACTAAACATTTTGAACAAAAACCAAATACACAAACATAACTGCTGAAATGCTGGCACAAGTGCACATAACAAAAATTATTGTAGTTGGCGCCACCGATCTTGAGTCGTGTGACCAACAGTTTTTTAGATTACTGATATTTTGCATAAAATTTGGGGATGCTAGCTCGAACGGTTTATGAGATAACGGGGTAACGAACGGATGACGTCGGACAGACGACGCTGTGCCATAGAATAAGCTCACATGTTCGATAATAATAATAATAATAATAATAATAATAATAATAATAATGTGACAGGCACTTTTCTTTCTTCATTTAAGGTTAACAAAGCAGAAATACAGAATAATATCGAATTATTAAGCAAAGAGTGAATAGATAAGAGACGTAAGAGGCTTTAATATATCCCGATAGATTTAATTTGGGCTGAAATTATAAGTCAGGATATCATAAGCAATCTACTTTCTGTACTTGTAGTTCATTTGTTACAATAAGTTTTCTCGGTCTTACTTGTTGAGCTGACTATAGATCCTTGCAGACATAGAGAGGAATTTGTCATTCTTTTTTTGTGTTGAAACGTTGAAAAGTATTTACTGAGAATAACCCAAATGTCAGTATTCCCCAAACTAATAAAAAAATTATGAAATTTGTTTATGCTGTAAACACTTGTTTCACATCGATCAATACTGTATCGTCGGATTAGTAATAATATATAAAGGTATGCAATAATGCTTCTATCTGGCAAAACGCCTAATTAAAATCGTATTACGTTTAATACTAGTGTTATCAACTTCCCAGTTTTAATCTGAATAATCTTGTAAAGTTAACGTTTACATGATATAATGTTAACCTTAATTGTCTGATGAAGAATCCGGTCAAAAGTCCGGATTTTGTTTAAAATAATCATTGTTTAATGAATGTACATTGTCTCACGTGGATAAGTATATAAAAGGTACAAGTTTATCACAATAATAAACATAAGCGAATTCCTAGCAAGACCATATGTGTCAAAAGTAATCACAGTCAACAATATTGAAGTGGCCTCGATATGAAAATATAAAAATAATAATCTTTAACCTGTGACAGGCCTAGTTGACGCATTTGTTTTCTCCACCGTCACCATGCCCGATTCTGAAAAAAAAAAGAAATGCTTTCTGGGAATATACCTTTGTCATTTTATTTCTATTTAACTGTAGTACAGCCTCCATGTTAACGTAACTTAAAGCTTTAATTTCAAAATTAACTTAACCTCTATGAGCAACAACACAGTTTTGTAATTTGCTTATTCCATGGATGTATAAAAGCTTCTATACCATTACGTTACCAGAGATCTAATTGTTTGTTTAACGTTTGTGTGCAACTACCCACTTAGTTATGGAAGTATAAATAGGGTTTCTTAATCAAATTCTTCTCAGAAATACAACCGATTTGTGTGAGATATGTTTAAACAAAAAAAAATAAATTTAAAGCTGGGGCAGGACTAGCTGACAAAAATGTAGTCAACACTGTCACAAGGCTGGTTTCTGAAAATACTTCTAACATTTATATGGTTGCCAAAGCATTCATATTTATCCATAAATACATCAAAATATTTTACTAAACGTCCCTACTAAATCAGCTATCATTTCAATATTTAATTTTCCGCAATGAGCCAATATCCGGTTTACTATGAAGGTACAGAAATTTCCTTTTATCATTTATCTTAATTATATGACGGGTACGATTGTTTGATGTCTATTTCTCTATCATACTAAACGTTATACCACTAACCGTTTTTAGTCACATTACATCGTTCGGGTCGTAGCCCAGCCTGACCGCGGGTGAGCAAGACACACTCGTTCTTGAGATAGATGGTATCAGCACACGGAGGTTCAGATTGTCTGTTACATATCTCCTGGCATTCACTCTGGGAAATATGATTTATATGCACACGTTTCAACTCGGACATCACCGAAGGCTGGTATTTGTGTCGCCCATCCACCTGGTTGCAAGCTGTACAAAGTGTTATACGTTTCGATCAGTTCTGATCATTTTATTGCCAACTTATTTCTAATTAACAACAATAATACGTTTATCAATCGCCGGCAGAATTCATAATACATAACTGAGTTAACTTCTGAGAGATAGAAACAAAACTACTGGCCAGTGTTGGGTTTAAAATGCAAATGCTTTTCGCATTTTTTTTCTTTGTTTTTTTCTTTTAGATGCAGAGCTACCAGAAACTCTGCATATGCATTTGACTTTTTTTCAATGCAAACTCAATAACACGCAATTCTTAAACTGCTATGTTTTAATAATAACATAAGAGTGCATTAATCAGTGTTCTTGTCTGCTGGTCTCGCAAATTATATGAATCCTAGGGGAAATCCGTGTAATTTGGACCACTGTGTAATTTGAAACACCCAAAATTTCCATATTTTGAAAAATAGTACCAACACGAGGCAAGTTCGTCACTGTAGCATCGACCATTTTGAAGCATACAACAACGGTGCAGGAAAGTAAGGTGCAAGTTTTGGCGAATTTTCAACTTGAAGATGTTAATTTCATAGTTTGTTCTTATTTTCCATGCATATAAATATCGAAGTATTCTGACTTTTATTCAATGAAGATCCCATCATGTCCCAACAATACACAGCTTTATAACATGGGTCTAGAACTGGCCAATTTGATTTTTGCTAATAATATGTAAATACGGTCAGGGTCAAAATCTGCATATCGACTTGCTGTGTGTATTATGGACCAGGCTCTTTAATGTAATATGGACCGGTGGTCCAAATTACACACAGGTGGTTCATTTTACACATCAAAGGAAAATATTCGATTTATTTCTTTCTCCTAGATTACATTGACATTGACTTAAGGGCTGGGTAATTCCATATGCACATATATGCGCATATGCGTGAAAAATCACTCATATGATTTTGTAACTGGGGTGTTTCCTTGTGTCCTTCAGCGTATATGCGTGAAAATCGCCACAGGATTCGGCGTATAATGACGTTTCTTCAGCATCTTATTGTGGAAGGCCTGCTCGATCCACTGTACAAATATATAGGCCTACGTCTGCCAGTTCACGCATATACGCATATACGGGCACATATGGAAACACACCTATTGTTTCACGCGAATATAAGCTCATAGGCATATACGCGCACATGGAAACATACCTTTACACAAACAAAAGCACATTTAAAGGGCTAGTAGGCCTACTAACCGACATGACTACGCGGGTATCCAGGAAAGCAAAAGGCAAATATGGCAGGTGGGCATCCGACGGCATATATATATATATATATATATATATATATATATATATATATATATATATATATATAAATTGTTACAGGTGTCTCTTTTATTGTTCGCTGTTGACATTCTGATTAGTGCAGCGCAGGCTTAGGGCGTTGCTATGGCGTGTAGGGACACAGCGCTCGGTGTAATCCGTACTATTTGACCTCTGAGGTGTAGAAACAGCGTTCTTTGTTCTAGTCTGGAATGATCAGGTCTATTCTTTTGGGCGCGTGTGTATTATGTATTGTTGTGTTCTTTGGATTGTTCGTGAAATAGAAGTTTCTGGGCTTTGGGTGAAAAAGTTATAAATAAGGTGTGTGTTTAGAGCCGAGGGGAGAGAGAAATATTCCATCGGAGAGGGAAGAGAGTGAGTCAGTTTGTGGACCTTTCCGATAATTGCAGCACTGATAGATATTCTTCGAACTTTGTAACAGATTTTATTCAGTCTTCAGTTTGCCTTTGGACTATTACCAGAACTTCACTTTTGGATTACAACAGTTTGATTTCGGGATTGAATTGGACTATTATTCTCTGAGAAGATTTACGTGAACTGTTCATCTGGATTATATGTTTTAAAGGACTTGTTGAGTTGTGACAGTGGTTGTATCCAGAATCAAAGCCTAGGATCCGGACACTCTGGTACTGTACAATTTATTTATAATACTGTGTAACTGTATTTATTTACTGTTATACTGTTGTTTCACTGTGTAATGGTATTGATTTAGTGTATTGTAATGTTAGGATTGTTTTAAGAATAAATTATAATTATTTGTTAACAAAAAACCACTGACTTCTTTATTCATTCCCCTAGACATATCACGCTGCCTATTGTTACAGAATCTGACTTTTATTTATCTCCGTAACAAAATTTATGCTCGTCACGACTACCTGATCTGTTGTTATTAGGTTACGTTACAATATATATATATATATATATATATATATATATATATATAGAGAGAGAGAGAGAGAGAGAGAGAGAGAGAGAGAGAGACGCATATATGGGGTTGATATGGGGAGGGGGTATAGTCTTGTATAGGAGAGTTTACTAATTTCACACCCATTGAGGAATAAATAAGAAAACATGTCTGGCTTTTATGTTAGGTGCATGTTCTTCTTCATGCATATATAGGTGAATAAGTGTGTTAAAATAACATTTCCGTTTTTGAAGTGGATTTTAACTTGAAATAAAAATGTTAATTGTAACTGCAGTATTACGTTCAGTCTTGTTTAATTTTTGCCTCCATACAAGATGTATTTACAGTGAATATTATCGACGATATGTGTTTTATAACTCTTTTTCCTTCATGGTAAACTGGAAAACATGTTTGGCTTTTATGCCTAGATATATGTTTTTCTTCATTATTGGTCACTTAAGAGTATAAAATAATATTTCTGCTTTTGAGTAGATATTAACTTTATTTGAATCTGTTGAGGTAATGGTCCAAATAACACTTTCATGTGGTCCATATTACATTCAGAGTGTGTAATATGGACCAGAATTAATTATTATTGTCACGGACTTTAAAGTCGGTAATATTAATTTTGCAAGTCTACTTTCACAGTAAAGTGTTCTTGTACCAGGTTCCACAATAAAAATGATTTTACAATTTTTATATGATTTATATATTTAAAATTTTCAAAGATTTTCTTTAAGGGGTCCAAATTACACGGATTTCCCCTATATATTCGTAACTGTTCTATAGAATCCTTTTAATTAAGAATTTATTCTATAAATCCTATATTTTGTGCAGTGTACCGCAAAGCTGTAATCCATATCTAGGCGTTTAACTTTTCGTCGAGTTATTCCTAGGCTTCTAACTCTGTTAAGTAGAGTGGATTATCCAGAATGCTACCCCCCCCCCCCCCACACACACACACACATCAAGGAAGTTCATTGTGGTGTTATCACCTCAAAGGAAAGTGTCGCTGCAAAGGGTAATGAATAGGGGTGCCCACATGCCCATTGTAGACAGTTGTGTCTGGTATAAAGAACACTAGAAAAGAACAAATAAAGAACTGAAGAAAATAAAAATATCACCGATATTCTTCAACAAACAAAAAACTACATACCATCGAAAAAAATCCATACATTCAAAGTAACAGAAAATTGCCCTGTTCGTGTATTAATTGGTCCTTTAAGAGTCCTCAGTGTATTTCATCAACCAACGTTCTTTTATTTACTAATATGGACATCAGACATGATTTTAAGTATGTAATTCATGGTATTGATTAATAACTTATATCAACTTATTTTTCACTGTTACTTGAGGCCGTCCCATATACATGTGTTTGCAAGAGATGTCCTACATTTTTCCTGGTATCAGTTGATTTTTAACAATATATCCTACTAACATATTCAACAAAAATGATATAATAAAGTGGCGGTAAACCAGAGCCCTGTTGCATGCCATGTAAAAAACAGGGATCAATTCATGTTTTTCACCACAGGTTAACCACAGGCTTTAAGACCAAATTGTGACATCCCCACACACGCATATATATATATATATATATATATATACATATATTTAAATTAGCCTACGAAACTGAAGGGATACAAAATCATTTGACAATGCCATAGTTCATTATCTTTCACTTACACACACAAACAGAATCCCACAAACACACACATATATAAGCGCCAAAGAAAATTATTGATGGTCAAATTCATTTGACCATACACCTAAAGTTATTTCATCGTTTTAGAAAAAAATATACAATACCTGTCCCTGTCATATGACATGCCAGGATGACAAAGCTTATCACAACCTTTTCCATTACGTTATAAGTTGTTGGATCAGTTTGTTGTTCACAAACGTCTGTATTTGTGGCTAACTCTTTAAACAAATCCAGCGCATTTGATAAATAACGAATTTCTGAGCGAGGGTAGATCAGTACAAATAAGTTAGGTTTTAATCTGATGGTACTTTTAATGCTATCGAGTGCAATAAAGTTACTGGTCTTAAAATATCGATTTGCTTTTTTATACATACATATTGTCTTGTAGACAGATGATATCTGGACAGAGTTTAAGGGGTTTTGCTATTTGAGATGCAATGATTGATGGGATTTAGATGTTCCTACTTGTATGTACATTTATTAGTACTGACCGGTGCTTTTAGTGCGGGATTAATGCGATATTAAGACACAGCTGGCATTTGGGGTAAAAAACATGTGCTAGTTAATTATTCAGTATGAACACCCGGTATAAATAGGGCAATGCATCTTTCTCAAACAGAGCAGTTAAACCTCAACGGAAATGGTTATTTTACAGCAGAAACGAATTTATTTTCAAAACTTAGCAGCAATGCACCTCCCCCCCCCCCTTCCGGGGATGAAATTATTATATTGTTATTATCAAAAACAATTTTGCTAAGATGTCCAATATAATTAAACAAGGGACCCAGTGGTTACTGCGCTCTTGAGGGCTCTATAGTCACCGAGGGTAATAGTGATGTCAACTAATAGACTGAAACAGGCATACGAAGTATTAAAGAACCTTATAAATTTATGTTATATATCCAGCACTGACAAATTATAAATGGGTTTTAAACGTTTTATTTAATGTTGCACTTTATCATTTGTCGACTGTCCTAGCTATAAAATTTTAGTAAAAAAAATAAAAGGTATGGTTCTCAGGCACCATCCGCGTCAATTTTAATCCTCCGCATCAATATATTTATTTTGATTTTCGCATCAAAATTTTTTATTTTGATTTTCATCTTTCAAGAAAATAAAATAATACAATTTTGATCAGATTTCCTTTGATATGTAGTGCTTTCCCTGTTTATGACAAAACTTCTGTTATTTTCATGCTTTTCCCTAATCATAAGACATTTTTTGATCGAAAAATACAAAAAGTTAAAAAAATAATATATTGCCCGCCCTAACTGATTTCTGAAAAAAAGTGCCCGAGAACCGTTCTTTTTTTTCTGGCCTTTTGATTTTCATTGAATTTGTACCAGTCAGAGATTGATCACGTCAATCGACAATTTTTATCAAAGCAGATATTTGAAGGAAACCATTTTATTACAAACTCTGCTGAAGCAAGGGAATAATTAATACATGTTTGTATTAGATCTTATTTTGTAACGTGTCTTTTTTTCAATTTTAGGGATAAATCCTATATTTCCATGATTCAAATGATTCACATTGATTCCGATTATCAAGGGGATTTTTAAAAAATTCAATTTAAGGATTACCTATTTCAGTTAAAAATTAAACGTATTTTTTTAATCTGAAAACTTGTCACCCAGGTATACAAAACATGTTTGAAATAGTGGCCATATGGACATAGTGTCAAATTGTCGCAGTTTGTAATTTTCTGTAGAATCTTTGCGTTTAAAGATAATGCTTGCAAACCAGAAAGTTTGATTGTTTGAAGTTTGAACTAGCTAAAGTCAACTGTTTTTTATAGAAATTCATGAACAATGCTTATATATTTGTAGTTTCTTTCAGAAGCAAAAAAAAATGTACTTTTTTGATTCGCCAATAAATTACCCTTGTTAGAAAACGACATTGTGTTTGTGAATAAACTGGTTACGTGGCCCAAAGGCACATTAAGTAATACATAATTATAGTTTTTTTTTCAATGAAGCAATTTTTTTATCCATGAATTCCCGATTGCCTTAAGCACTGCATCACACTGTTCATCCCAATGATATACACGACTGTTAATTTAGACAATTTATGGTACTTTTTTCAATAGGAATCAGGATTAAAAACAACAAAGGTCTGTTGGTACCCGGTCAGCAAAGCTTTCATTAAATCCCTGTATAAAAGTATATTTTACCAAGGTCTGTATGGTTTATGAGAAAGCATACTAGAAAGTATAATATCCAGAACTATCAATGGCTTGGTCCTATCTATAAAAACCCTCAACTTGTAATATATATTTTTAACTCTGTTATAAGACAGGATCACAGCTTGTTGCACACTAGTTTATTATAGCGTAACTTAACCATATATCATACAGTATTCCCAACGGCTAAAGAGTCGGTCATTTGATTTCAAACCAAAAAATCACTATCCAAAAATCAAACCATAAGGCAAACAATTCACCCTTTAAAAGAGAACTGCAGCTCCTAAGTGAGCACTGTATAGTGAATGGAAATGTTCTACTTGTCTACATCCAAATATATAGGTTAAAATGTATGTATCATTAATAGTAATATTATAGTAATAATAATAACAACAACAACAACAATGGTATAAGCACACAGGACATTAAAGAGAAGACAAAAATACAAACTTAGGAATAAATCATGTGAAATGACTATTTCAGCTTATCACAGCATGGTCGTTTACTTGTTCAAGAGACATTTCGGATTCCAACCGTAATGCTGCATGTAATACTGTTATTTTATCTTTCTACTTTCTGTAATAAAGTCTGAGTATATACACACTTAACGCTACTAAATTGGCACATAATCTGACTATAAAAAGGTCTGCAAATGTATCTATAAATCTACCTGCACAAACAAAACTCGTTCAACAAGCAGTTAGCTACCGAAAAGCTCATGATTAACCGAGAGCTGCACAGCATCTGACGTCATTATTCGGGCACAACCAGCCAATCAGAATACAAAACAGATGTTCATATATGCCTTTCCTGTTTTACTTCCATTTCCACATTAAAAACAATCATTTCCGGTAGATTTGGCACTTTGTAAAGCTGAAACTGCTAGATAGTTCATCACTTGCAATTCGCCCCATTTTAATCTGCAGTTTCTATGTCATTCACAAACATTTTAATATCACTATATAACATTGTGATTGTGGTCCCTGATATACTACTGGAATTCAAATTCTCTCGACAATATCACAGCAACAGCATGAATATGTAAACTATGTTGTCCTACCAAGTCACACGTGTACAAAATGAAGCAAATTGTGTTGCATGTATGCATAGTCAAAATGATATGTAACTTCTCAAATGGTGACCTTTTGATGTCATCGGTGGTACTGGTAATATCAATTTGTTCATCACTCGCAATTTATTTTAGCCACAGAGCACCTGCTGGTAGGTCAACATATACAAATATACACTTAACATCTTATAGGCAAATTTCAGAAGCAAATAAAAATGCCCTTAAATAAATTTTGCACAAGTTGGACATAATACTAAAAAAAAAAACCTGATACAGTTTGACCGAACAATCACACTATAAAGTCAATAAAAACACAGTCACTCAAGCAAGTATCCACTTTAAAAACAATTTTTGTGGCGCTTCTGTTTTCCTAATGTCCATGATTGTTCTTTGTGATTTGTTTACTTCCTGTATTTTCTGAGAGAGGTGCCAGGGCTTGGAGTTCTTTTCATAGAAACTGGAGGGCTGTGGCCGAGTGGTGCAGGGGTGGATCGTCCAACTCGCAATGGTGATGTGGTGCGGGTAGGTGAGCGGCGGCGGGACAGGCGAGTGGGCAACGCCCTGCTCTGGTAGGCGTCATCTAACTTTTGAATCTCATGATCCAGGAGGACTGGATCCAAGTCTGGATCTTGGGCAACATTTCCTAGTGATCCGTCTAGGAGGGTACGAAGATCTTTGATGTCTTCATTGGCACGGCTGCTTCGTGCGATATACTGTTGGCGTTTCTGCATCTCCTGGTAGAGTTGGTCCTTCAGTGTTGCAATCTGAAAAGAAAATTTCTTCTTTTAAATGCCATTCACACTAATATCCAAACAACATCATGAATCCCATTATGTGCATGTTTCTGATAATAGCCCCATCATTTGGTATCAGAAGTCAGATAAAAACTAGAATGGTTTTGAGTGCACATATTCTACACTAGTTTTGGAATGATGTGAAGTTCAAAAGCATTATGCATGCTGAAATTGCTCATGTCAATCAATTCTCTTTTTTTCTAAATGATGTATTTTCAGTACAATATGTGAAAGAAAATATAATAGTAGCAGATTATGGAAAGATACATAAATGTATATCAATACAGGATATCGCCAAGGCAGTTTCTTGTGTAAATGGAGGGGAAAAAGCACTGGCTGGCAAAGCCGGAAGCCCATTTATGCAGGCAGGCGTAATTCAGTCAGTCATTAGCACTGTCTCATCTGACTCTCCCCACAATATTGGCTTATAGACCAAGAACTCTTTACTTTATGTGATCATTGAAGGAAACAATTAATTGTTGGTATGATGCAAGGAAGATTAAATGAAACCTGCAAAACATGACGTCATTCTGTAAATGAATACCATGTAGCTTTGCCATGAATATTTATACCAGTCCTTTGATACAAGATAAAGTTATTATTAAATTTTTCATTTCAAGGCTTTTTCCTGTAAATGACACAGATTTCATTTCAATTCAACAACAGACTTTGAAAACAAGACCATATTAAATATCAGGATAATTTGTAATGAAAAGCATGAATATGCTCAATGCACATGCGCTGCATTGAATGAATGGGCTGGACAGGCTGGACGCCAGGTGCGCAAGTTTTTTGCCTGAAATTCTTAAGGCATGCAGGCATACTTTATCTCCACCCATGAGAGTATAGACATTAACGATATTCTGTATTGCAAAGGGGTCTATACCTGTTCCTCTAGTCCTCGCACTCTCTGTCTGTGGGCTCGTTCACGGGATTCCAGAGTCCTCTCTGCCTGGAGCTGAGCACTACGAAGTCTCTCGGTCTCCATCTCTGTCTCCTGGCGATGGCGACTAGTTAAATCAATTAGCCTGAAATGTAATCAAAATGTAGGCACCTATACACTGATAGTACTTTCAATATTCAATTCCGAGCATGAGATACTATTCACTGGTTCCATCTTTATATTAAATGAAATAAATACACAAATATGACACTTAAACTAGACTACTCAACCTCTGCTAGTTTTATAATAACTGACACAATGTACTTAGCTTTGGCTATGCTTCTACTCTGCTTCTGCAAGTTTTATAACATATGATATATAACAATGTTATACAATTTGGATATGCTACTATTTAGCCGGCACTAGACTATATTAAAGTACTAGGAAGCCACCTCTAAGAGTGCTGCCACCAAGCTGTTGTTATTTTAAGTGATGGACATAAAGCCACACTCAGCTCTTACTGTGCTGTCACTCAACCTATGCTGATTTTTATTAAGCAGTGATATAGCTTATACACTGACTTATACACTTGAAGTGTCTAACATGAGTACTTTGTGAAAATAAGACTGACTGTACAGGATTGGTTGTGTTGATAATATATAAAACATATGAACCAGCCTACTGGACATTGTCCTACTTGCAACAGGCAAATATGCCTCCTTCAGGCCAATGTGGAGACAATAACAAACAAGATGGTTAATAGCATATATAATATTAACAGTCATAAACTGACCTCTGAGCGTGCTGCTGCTCAGCCTCTGCCAGCTGAGCCTGGACTGTCTGCAGAGACTTGGACAGCTCCATGTTGTCTTCCTCCATCTGGGTGATCGTACGATCCATGGACGTCTTCTCCAACGTGGCACGGCTGGCTGTCTCTTCTGAGCGCATCTTCTCACGTTCAATCTGCATAATAAGAAAAAGAAATTTTACCTCAAGACCAGTTAATACTGCTGAGCATGTCCAGGTAGGTGTTTTTTATTTTGATTTGTATGGGAGTAAAAAAATTCTTGTATAAGTGTTATATAGTGTAAAAGAACCTTACTCTTATAAAGTTTCTTAATTTCAATATGCAAAATCATTTAAAGTAAACTTCTGTGTAAGAACCTTTAAAGTTGCACCTTTAGAACAATATTTGTTCTCCTAAAATTGACAGATTTTCTATTTTCATGATGATGCTCAGGTGTAACTAAGTCATCAGGTATATATATATACATATATATATACACACATATACATATATATAGACACACACAAACTTATATATATATATAAATATATATATATATATATATATATATATATATATATATATATATATATATATATATAACATACATATCAGGACATTCTCAGGCTGCAAAAAATATTTAGATTACTAAAAAATTTTGGTGAGGGAGCTCATCCATATATTTGTATGAAGTGGTTATCTACGTTTATCTGTAAGCTATGCTGTTAATAAATTAGTAGACATTCCCCTCAAGATTTTGATCATGAATTCTGTACTTTTAAAGGCTTTTAAATATTGTTTCTACATATGGTTTTGGAAATCATCTATTAACAGTATGGCCCAAGAAGGAACTGAACAGGGAAAGGAGTGATACCCAGGAGCAGGGCTAAGTGTCACTTTTTCAAAATTAAGGAGTAAATATGAAAAGTAAATGGACTCTGGTTTGCTTAACTTATATCTTGTGTCTGCTATGAGTCACATGATCAAACAGAGAAGAAAATGGTAAAAACAAATGCGCTCTATGCCGCATGTAGCTGTATCTCATCAGGGCTAAATATCATATATGTCAATCACAGTTCACAGTGCATATTATAAACTGATATACCTTGTCCAGTGTTTTCTTCAGGGCACTCTTATCCTTCTCCAAACGAACCTGGGATCGTTCGATTTCGCGTTTCTCTGTCTCCATCTGTGACATCATGCGCTGGAGTGAGGCTACTCTCTCTGCCAAGCTCTGTTTCTCTGTCTGCAGTTTGTTCACGTTCTGGTTCAGAACCTGTTCTGATTCCTGGCGCTGCACAATCATCTACAAAAAAATGGTTAACAAAATTTAGTGAAGCAAAGTACAGCTTAAGAGAACCTCGCAGTGTTGCAACTCTGGTTATTTGAAAAGTACTGGACTTTCCCAAAATTATAAACAAAATGTCCAGAGAAGAAAGTTAAAAGTATCAGTTTGTGTCAATTGAGGAAACCTGTGTATTTAAAGTAAAGTTAAAGTTGCACGTTTAAGTCCGCTTACCAATAATTGGCTCAGAAGACTTTACAATTTACTTCCCGGTGGTGGCTCCTTGAGGACGCTACAAAGCCCTCTAACAGTTTTTAAGCTGCCAGGGCCTGCCATACACTGATGGCACTTCATCCGGTACCCATTTATAATGTGGGGTAGACAAAAGCACACTTGTGGCTGAAACCTTGCTTAAGGGTCTTAGCAAAGAAGTGAGAGGCTACAAGATTCTAACCTATGACTGCTTGATCACAAGTCTGGCACCTTTGCCATTACACCATCCACTCAACCCAAATTATATCTACCAATCCATATTTATTAACATTATTGTTGCATAACTACAGCTAAAATATGGCTGTGACATCACTGAAATGTATACTGTAAGTGTATCACATTTTCTTAAATTTTCTGTTTTAACAGCCAAAAATTGGCCTTTTAAACAATACAGTTATGACAATGTTTTTTATGTTAATCATACATGGGGCTGTTTGGGATTTTAAGTTTCACTTTAAATAAATGAAGATTCCAATAAACAGTATAATAATCAGTACAAATGACACATCACTGTATCTCAGTTACCAGAAACTGAGTCTTACATTGTTTGCTTGGCGGATCTGTCCCTCCAGTTCAGAGCGGCGGACTTCAGAGTCGGCAAGCTCACTCTGCATGGCCTGGACACGCTCCAGCAGACAGTGGTTCTGCTTCTTTGCCTCTGTGAGTCCAGTGCGTGTAGTGTCAAGTCTCTCCTGCAGGACACGGCGGTCATGCTCGCTGCTTGTGAGGGCCTGCTGAAGTTGTGTGATGCGGTCGTTCAGCCCATTGATCTCAGCTTGATGGTCAGACAAGGACAAATTGAGAGCCTGGACCTGGACAAATATATTGCAGTATTAAACAGACATATCAACTGCATTATGAGATATTAATATATTGAATATATATATATATATATATATATATATATATACATCCTTAATGTATATAAGGTTTTAGAAGCTGTGTACGACAGGGAAAATTGAGACCCTTGACTTAAGAAATATATGCATTAAAAATATAATTTTGCTGACAAATCATGTGGCTCAACATCCTGGCATAAGAAAAAAACATGTACCAGGGGTGCCAGTACACTTTATACAAAACTCTCATATGTAGAAGTATAGGGAAGAAAACAGTGAAAAACACCAAATCTAGTGCAGCTTTTTGGTGTTAACTGTACATTACCTGTTTCTCAGATCTTTCTAGGTCAAAAACAGTGCCCCCTTTATATCTGCCTCTGATCAGTTTTCTTTACTTGTATCAATGTACTGTAAACACATCTCTTGTTGTACCTTATCTTTCTGTACATTCTCCTCTTGTTCTGTCTTGGCCAGAGCACTAGACAGACGATCCACGGTGGTCTGCAGGGACTGGGATTTGCTCTCCAGATCCTGCACCTGGCGGGTCAGGCTTTCGATGCGGTCTCCCAGCACCTGAAGATAAAATAACCATAAGTGAATAAATATTATGTTCCACAGAACCAACTTAACAATTGTGAATATGTAGTAATAAATGTGTACAAACTGGCATGGTTAAACTATTTTGTTGCATAGTAATGTGATCTACTGTACCTAAACATTAAATAAATACAAGAATCCAAATAAAATGTTCCTATATTTATTACATTATAAGATTATTATTATTATTATTATTATTATTATTATCCCTGATTCTCAGACATCATTTTCTTCTCAGTTTGGGCACTTATGGATATAATGACAGTAAAAAAATATAAATTCTGAAAAGATATTACAGAACAAGGAAAAGAGGTAATTTTCCTGTTTTTTATCCAAAACCTGCCCCTAACACCAGCTATATGACTACCATCAAGGTCTAAGACTTTTTACATATTTAAGTCTTACCCAGATTTGCAAGACAGGTTTGTATGGGATCAAGAATTGTCTCAATACCTGGTTCTCTGTCTCCTTGTCATTCATCGCGAGTTTCATTCTCTGTAGGTCACCCTCCAAGGAGCGTCTGGTCAGTTCAAGTTTGGTACAGCGATTCTCCGCGTCATCAAGCTGGACACGAAGGTTCTTCTTTTCATCATCCAAACGGTTTTCTGAATTCCTAAGTTTACCAACATTGTCCTGGAACATCAAAAGTGACTTGTGAAATTACCATATTAAATTACACATGGATCTTGTTACAATCACACAATGACACAGGCAAAGGTTTTTCCACCTTCTGAAAGGTACTCCAAGTAACTAAATTTACCAATGTTGTCCTTGACCAGGTGCGGTTTGTGAATTATTGTATAATTAATAGTTTATGCATGATCACAACAGATTATAAGGATTATTTTCCATAATTATGCATCTTAAGTATGCATCTTCTGAGTATAACAAAATTTCTCTATTAATTTAGAATTTATATAAATTACTGATGAGATTAAACTGTATCTGGCAGTCTATTGCCACTGCACAATGATCCTGTCTTAAGTATCATGATCCTTGGTCCAATCAGCATACAATTGTCATAAATTATGAGACAACCTCAGTTACAAAACTACGCTCTCTGTCCATGTTACACTCACATTCAGCTGTCTCTTCTCACTCTCCAGTCCAGACACAACACGTTCAAGGTCGCTGATCTTGTCTGACATCTGTTTGCGGTCACGTTCATTTCTGCGGATGGTTTCCTCTTGAAGCATCAGAGCAGTCTGAGCGCTGGCCAGACGACCGTCGATTCCACGTTTGTCTGTTAAAAGACAGTAAATTATTTTATACTTCTTGTCCACCTACTTTTAAACCTACATCAAAAAAAGCAGCCACTGTGCTGGCATTTCTGAGATAACCACTTCAATCAATCATAAATATTCAGCATATTTCATAATGTACCCTGGATGAGTGAATTGAAACCTTTGTTACAGATCTTTACTTTGATTTCCATTTTACAAAGTTATGCCGTGAAACAAATGACACAGAGCTGTTGAAATCCACAGAGGGATTAAGAATAATTCAGGTGCAATTATCTACAGTTCTTTTCTTTCCATTTAGAAATAACCAAATCTATTTTAAAGTATAAAGGAGGGGAATGAGCCAGCACTTCCCATTATACAGAAATAAAGCCCTGCCACTTTTAATTCTATAGGGATTTTTACCTTCTTCAACAGCGGTGAGAGATTTCTGGAGCTGGTGTAGTCTCATGTCAGTGCGGTCTCGTTCTTCCTCAACTTCACGGAGCTGGACGGCCATACTTCTCATCTGGGACTGAGCATCATCCTAAAAATACAAACCTATATCATGGAAGATTTTTGCGGATAAAATTATTGTCAAGAAGACTTGATGAATCCTTAACATTACTGAGACATCATTACTGAGATAAAAATATAATTTCTGCAAACAGATTAAATAATTAAGCGTTATTTGCTTTATTAAATATTGTCTGCTACAATATGTAAATTATTGTCAGTATTTATACTTAAATAAGCTTATTCATTATTACCCTATGACAAAATAAAAATCTATATTTATCTTTTATTTATAATATACACAGGTTTACATATATTCAAGGACACTTATTTTACTTCTTAAATGTACATTAATGGTTTATGGAAAAAAATTATCACCTTTTTACTGAACATAGTAATCTGTATCATAGGGAAGAAAATTCAGAATTGAGTTTCTACCTGAATAAAACCTAATATTACAATACCTAATAGATATTTATTTAAATTTAAGTACTGTAGGAGTAAATCTATAATGCAGCAAAACAAAACACTTACCCTTTCTCTCTCAGCGCCTGCAAGCTGCTGTACAAAGTCTCTCAGGGCTACACGTACTGCCTCAGGATCGATGTCCTCAGTGGACATCTGACCGTCACCGCGGCTTGGAGACAGAGAGCGACGTACAGGAGAGAGACCACGGTCAGGGCTGGCACCACGTTCAGGGGATCCTGTACGTGGGATGGGGCTGCCGCGACCATTGGTTGTTGTGGAATAAGTGTTCTCAAATCCTGAAATAACACCTATTCATGAACTTCTACTCAAGCAATAAGTTTGAGCTTTATTATAAATATTAATTTATCTTAAATTAAGCATACAAGTTGATATTTATAAGAAAGCTAAAATAAATCTTAATTCAAGCACATAATTATAGCTTTACATGTTGAGACAATTTGAATGTAACATAAAGGTCTTCTGTGACAAACTGTGTTTAACATAGAATGATAAACATTATTTTTTTTTGCTATAGTACATAGTACATTTAGTGACAAACATATTTATTATCTAATACAAAAGTAGACATTTCTAGGGTATACTTTTATACATTCAGTTGAATCTAAGGTTTGCTTTTATTGAAAAAAAAGACACCTTTAGTTGGTGATATTGGACGGCTTCTACGACCGGTTGGGCTTGGACTGCGAGATCTGATTGGGCTACGAGCACGAGGCATATCCTGACGGAAGCCGATGGTGCGACGGAGGCTAGAATGGATGGAATTGAGCTTGAACTCAACGTCACGCTTGGCTCCTTCAGTGCGAGCAAGTTGAGCCTCAAGGGCATCAACACGACCTTCAGCTCCACTCAGTTTCAGCTTCAAGTCAGCCAGCTCAGCACTGCAAGCTTCAAGCTCCACAGACAAGCCATGACGCTGGTCATCGAGCTTACGCTCCACACGGCGGCCATCCTCTAGCGCCATCTGATAGTCCTTCTCCTTAAGACGGAAGTCGTCCTCAAGCTCAGTCATACGTCTCTGCATGTTAGACAGTTCCTTACGCAAGGCCTCGCGGCTTGCCTCAGTCTCAACCACCTATGGAAATAATTGTTAAATCAATATTGCAATATATACTGTAGATTATGAATTTAGATTTGCTGGTTCTTGTTTACACTCCTTACACAGTGGTTTTACACTGTTCCAGATCTTTGCTTTAACCGCTGCTTTATATATACAGCAAGGTTTTCCAGGTTTCACCACCAGGGTGGGCACAGGGCAAAGGTATGTAATCAGATAAATAAGAGCAAGGTATCACATTGTGCTAAGAGATCTGGACTGGCAACAGTAATAATCACTGTGTGAGGAGTGTAGTTCTTGTTTCATTTTGTTGAATTCACACATTTTAATTTCAGAACATAAATATTTCAAGTGGTCACAGTACAGATATTATTCTTTTTTTGACAGCAAGTCTTTGGCCTGTTGAAGGCATTGTCTATTGAATGAGGATGAAGGTATCCATATGACACGAATGAAAAATTATCATTTAGCCTTCTGAATTTCAGGTTTTATTGTACAGGGTTAGGAATAATGGTATGGATAAAATTAATGAAATATTTACAAATACCTGAGACAGGTACTGAGTCCTTTAAAAGACACAAGTATATTTATACCTTCTGCTTGAGGTTGAACGATTCTTTACGGGCCTCCTCTTCCTTCTCTTCATCATGAGCGACACGAGCCTGAAGTTCGTTGACCTCCTTGTCCAGTTTGTTTCTTTCTCCGTCGAGCTGTTTCACCTGACGACGCAGCTCCTGCAGTTCACGACGTGCTTCCAAGCGAGCCTTCTCAACATCACGCAGGCTCACACGCAGGTCTGAAGCCTCTTTCTCTACACCTGCTTTCTTCTCCTCCAGAACTAGTGAGTAAACAAATCTCGTTCCAATAGAGAAATAATTTCAGAAGAATACTAATAATTTTTTTTTTGCTCAATCATCTTTACAAGCTAAAAAATGGTGTATTATATTATACACAAAATAATACACACAGAAAGACTAATATAGATTAAATTTTAAATTTGCAAATCATTAACATGTATGCTCTTTCCAACAGATGAGTATTTCATGAAACCACTGATATAGCATTTATAAATTTGATAGTCATGCAAAAAGAATTGTTAAAATCGTGTCATGAGAATGGTTCCTAGGTGCTTCATAATTTAACTGATTTCAAAAACTATTTTCAATATATTTAAGGTTTCATTGCACATAATACATAATTTCTAAGCTGAAGGTATAAACAGTTATGGACAAATTAAATAACTGTTTGTCACAATACATACTGCAGGCCTTCTGCTTGGTGTCATAAAGGCAGCGAGAAACGTCGGTCTTCTCAGCTTCAAGACGCTTGACGTTTCCACGCAACTCTTCAGCAATCTTCTGAATGGTATCCTTGTCACGAGCTTCATCATTCACAGCACGCTTCAGGTCAAGCACCTCCTTACGCAGCAGCTCCTTCTGTTCTTCAGCTGATATGTAAAATATATGCAAATTATATAATAATTTATTAACAATATCAATTTCGTACATGCAAGGGTTGTACTTGAGTCTCATGCAGTTCTGATATCAATCATGATTTTTATATCACACATGCTCTAAAACAGAGAAAGACCAGCAATTTCAATAAGGTGTCAATAGTCCAAACCAAAAATAAAAAATTAAAGGTATATGTCAAATTTAAAACAGAATAGTCAGCTGAGAGGGGAGGGGATCCAGAAAAATTCAATTAAATCAACTTATTGCTAGAGATGCTTTCTAAAAACACTGAATTTTTCATGTTTAACCATAGTAGAAAAAGCTATTTTTTTTGTCATTTTTTATATTTAAAGAAAATGCAAAATCAGAAACATAAATTCTAATCCACAAAATATGACCATCATGTGAAAATAATTAAACAGCCCCTGATAAAATTAAAGTTCAACAAAAACTTGGTGAATACAACCATATAAATGTGAACAGTAACAATCAAAAGTGAAGGTAAATTTTAACATCATTCACTCACTATTTTGACACATTTCACACATCCAATGACAGTGAAGGACTGGGGACCCATCAGTAGATACATTTTCTATTTGGACAGGAATTAAAATTGAGTACAAAGACAGGTTTTGTTTCCAAATCTCTTTTTATAAATATAAAGTAAAATTATATATCATGTATCTGTCAGGTTAAACATGACATAATTTTCAAAGCTTATTTGTTGATGCCATTTTTTTATTATTGTATTTAAACAACGTGCATTTTTGTTTATAAAGACTGTTTATTCTAAGATCAGTAACACAAGAAAATTTACTGCTCATTTTGTTACTAGTCATATATTCCTTTAAGAATAAGATATATTTTTTAATCTTTTCTTTTTAATGCTGAATTTTCTTAAATATTGCCACCTCATTTTTCTGATAATTTTAAAAACGTGAAACAAATTTGGTACCCCTTTCAAAAAGTTTCAACTGCAAATTTATTTTAATCCACATCATGGAATATTTTTTTAAAATTTGATATAAAATTAATGACTTAATACCCTATTATTGTTATTATTTAATTAAAACGCTGATTGGATACAAAAGTTTAGTGAAGTTTTATTAACAATATGACTTCATTTGATTTATTAAGAATTCTTTATAACATTTAATAAGCTTAGTATTCTAAAAGTAACAGCTAGTTCAACAGATTCGGGATTTAATCTATAAATGGATATATTTATTTTTCATTAATTCAATGAAGTATTTTTGAAAGTAGGGTTATTTATTGTTTTAAATTTATATATAATACAAAGATATATACCAGGATGCTCAATTAGCATATTGAACTGATATATAGATATATTTATATATATATATATATATATATATATATATATATATATATATATATATATTTATAACAAACAACAATCAATAAAAATCAAAATGGTACCTTCTCTGTTCTTGCGGTTGGCCTCAATTAGATCACGACGGATGGTGTCCCTCGTCTCTTCCACCATTTTGAGCTGTACCTTCAGCTCTGCTACCTCTCGTAGAGCAGCCTCCTTCTGGCGCTGAAGGTCACTAATCTGAGTGCCGAGGTTCTTCACCTCTTTCTCATGGGCAATGCTGCATTGAATACAAAGTGATAAAATGTTTAATCTTTTTCTTAGGACTGAGGTGTAATCTTTTTCTTAAACCTGTAGTAATATGAACGGGAATTACTCCCAACATGTTTATAGGTTTTCATACAAAAATATAGTAGTTTTTTTTAGGGATTTATAGGTGAAAATTTAAGTTTTCATTAAACTCAAATATGATTGTGCAGTGAAAAAAATATAGGAAAATACAGATTACTTCAGTCCAACTCATTGGCTCCTCTTGCAGAGGAAGGGTATATTGCTGCGTATTGTGTGGCAAACTCCCAAGACCAGTAAGGTGGCCACATCTTGTGCTCAATATGGAACCAATTATTTTTGTCTTTGTGGTAATGGGCCAAGGTGAAGGTCAGCAACTGCAAGGTGGAGTCAGACCTGTGGGCTACCTACCTGTGCTGCGATGCTGCTGGGAATTAAATTATGTGCAGGTGGAAGGGCAAAATTGGTGTGCATTCTGTAAGTTAGGGCATGTGACTGACACTAAAAGCAAAACTGGCCCACATAGCAAAACTGGCCCACTGTCATAGCCCATTTCTGTAAAAATTCTGGAACAAACAGGCAGGTCAATTTTAATAATATATAGAAGATTTTTAAGGAGGAAAATATAGGAGTCAGTGGGTGCCCTGGACTAAAAGAAAAAAAATAAATACCCCCTTCACACACAAAATGGTTTTAAAATGTTTTGTTCATATCAGATTGGTCAAATCATTTCAAACTGTAATGTGCATTGACAAAGGCATCTGGCACCAACGCATGAGGAGTACATTTCACATTTGGATCAATGTAACAACATGCGGACACAATCATTCACACATGTGCTGTGATTCAGGTGCTTCTTCAAAACTTGGTTTTAACGGTTTTGAATGCGAATAGAGGGTTCACACACTACATTAAAGAGAATAATTCAATTTGCAACCTCCTGAGCTGGATTCAAACCGTTTTAGCCAAATCGGTTTGAAAAACGCTTTGAATTGCCATGTGAATGCTCAATTTGAATTCAAAATGGTTTGAAACCATTATATGCATTTGCCGTGTGAAAGGATCACCAGTCTATATAGATATACTAAAGCCTGCGATGTATTGAATCATGCTTCAGCCTTGACAACTACAAGTCTCTCAGTTAAAAGTTAAGTCAAAATGCTATAGGTTGCTGCATTTTTGGGGTCTACTTAAGCCAGAACTGGATTGTTTATGGTAACATCCAACTTACGTGGTGTCCTCGAAATGTTGCCTGAAGCTGCGCATGTCACTATCCATGCTGGTGATGGTGTTCTTGTCCTGTTCCTGTCTGGCAGCAAACTCTTTCTTCAAGCGGTCGTAGTCAAGGTTAGCATTCGCCAGATCACGCTCCACATTGGTCAGTTTCTCAATGATGGCGCTCTTCTCTTCCTCCAGGAGTGAGAGGGCCTGAAATGAATAAAGCGACAAGTGTAAAAATTGAAATCAATATATATATATATATATATATATATATATATATATATATATATATATATCAATATATACAATTTTATGTACAACAAACCAAGGAGCAACAATCGAGTGGAAATTGCCAAATATAAGATAATTTAAAAGATTTGATATTATTTATAAATTATCAATCTTTGATTTAAGGGAAACTTAAAAATATCTTTCCTTATTAATGAATTATTTTAGATACTGCTGTTAGACTCAACCCTTATAATCCGAGATAACACACTGAATGATTTAAAACTATCTCTTATACATGTTATATCACTTTGTCTTCGCCATAGTCATTCATAGGTTTTCACTTTATAACACACAATAAGCCAGATTTGACTGAGGTTGGACGTACCTGTTGCTTCTCATTTTCTGCCATAAGGAGGGATTCATCACGGTCGCGCTGCAGGGCTACGATCTCGTTCTGAAGTTCCTCCTTCTCAGATTCAAAGCGGCAACACTCCTCTTCCCTCTCCTGTTTGAAGGCATGGATCAAGTCCTCGCGCTGCGCCTCCATCTCTTGACGCTGCTTGTCCTATCAGAGACAACAATTGATATAACAATCAGGGTACATTCTTCATATAATACTATAATACAAAGAGAACCCTGCCAAAAATAATTTTCTTGCCCAATTTCTTACTATAAGGGAAAATATGGAGAGAAAATTTTCAAGGGAGTGGGGTTCATAGAATTTTTCTTGATACGGTAAAGAAAATTTTTATTATGATAAAAATTATTATCTTCTGATCGATCATATTTCTTGTTATCATAAAAATATATCTGGTGGCATGAAATAATATCCTAAGATATTAAAATGAAAGTTTTTCTTATGATGAAATACATGATCTTCAGAAAATCTAGATATATTTTCTTGACTAGAAGCATGCGGCCACAAATCAAGATAAACATATTGAGGATTTATTGTCAACAGAAACATTATCTTTGGATAAGAAATATAATCTTTTCTAGAATAATTATTTTTGGCAGTGAACAGAATGTTCATGATGTAGATGAAATCATATCATTAAAAGCAACAGGTCAAGACTTTCTTGATGATTCAGAGGTACAGTAACTAACCTGTATGAGATGTAAGGCTCTGATTTTATACTGTTTATTAAATTAGATGAAACATATCCAGTAAAACTTTGCTTAACAACCACCTCAGTTTAACCAACCACCTGAGGGTAACTACCACCTTTTCATGGTCCCAGTTCATTTTTGCTCTTTATATAACATCTTGCTTAGACGACCACCTCGAAAAATGCAACCACTATTTTGAGGTCTTGTTGGTGGTCATAATTTCGGGATTTTACTGTATGTGGCACATAAGAAACATGCAAATTATCCTATTTTGACCTGGCAACCTTTTCTGGAAGTTTCTGTTAACTGATTCAAACATTTTATTTCTTAATCATACTGTAATATCTGAAAATACATAAGTATGTGAATAATATATTCAAGTATATTCACTTTATAAAATGTATGACACAACCCTTATTGATTTTTTCTCTTAACCAAGTTGACCAAATTGACAATACAGAATAACTTTTGGTCTTTAACAGAACAGAAATAATATAACAAGAACACTTCTGAAGTGACTAAAGAGATAATTTACATAAGAGAAGCAACTTGAAAACAACAACAACATATAAATGAAGAGCAATACATGCAACTTTATTACCCCTTGACCGAAATCAAGACAAAGGCTGCAATCTTCTCTGTTTAAGGAGTCCTAACAACAGTTCACATACAGAAAAATTGATAGTTATAAAATACTGATACAATTTCAAAGAAATTTCTAAAAATTTATTTGGTTGAAGTGTCTAATTACTTATATCTCCAGCAAAAAATGACATTTTTCATGGAAGATTTTATTTTCAGACAATATAAAAGAAACTAATAAATATGAAATGCTTCTTAGTTTATTTGAACAGCCTGTCATACAAGGATGAATGAATGTCAGTTAATTAATATAACTTTGGATTAGGAACCTGGAGGTTTGTAGAGAATGTTTGGAGTGTTCCTGAATTTTCTTGTGATGTATTTATCAATAGATACCAGTTTATTTGCTCTAAATTTGAAATTAAATGAGTTTTGTATTGTTTCATCACAGGTGTTTTTGGTATTTTGGGTGATCTTGTGTTTACCTTGTCTCTACTGATGCGCTCCACATCTTCCTCGTGAGCCTGCTGCTCCTGTTTCAAGGACAACTGAAGGTCTTTCTCTGTCTGCATCAGCTTGTTGTTCAGTCCTTCCTTCTGGCGTTCCAGCTTCTCCACCTCAACCTCCATCTCTTTACGCAAGTGCTGGATGTCAGCTATGAGTGGAAACAGTTAAATACAATATACTATGTCATTAACACGACTCTTGGAAATTACTAGGAATACTGACCAATAGTGGCAATAAATAAATTAACGTATGAGGATCATCATTATAATTATACAAGTCTGAGGTTACCTTGAGTGCTGGATTTCAGCTGTGAGTGGAAAAAGTTTTAACGCACTTTATCATACCATTACCAATAACATGATTTAGGAAAGGTATCAAGAATATTGTCTATTACATTTATAATAAACAATGAATAAACATATGACAATTGATTATTAAAATCATACGAGTCTTGGGTTCCTTGAGAACCTCAAAGCCCATGGATATTTTAATGTGTCAAAGTTGTAAATTTTTACCAGGAGAATAATAAAACAAAGAAGGGGGAGGCATTTCCAGTGGTCACCTAGAGATAGCATACATCTAGTTATAAATATTTGTCTTTAACTTACCTTGGAGAGCTTCCTTCTTCAGGATCAACTCCTGGTTCTCTCCCTCCAGCTGCTCCTTGCGACCATCAAGTTGTGCATTCACCTGTTGGGTCTCATACAAGTTGGTTTCCAGACTCTCCTTGTCGCTGCGGAGACCAGAGATGACCTCACTCTGCTGGCGGTTCTCACGCTCTGCAGCAGTGAGCTGTACGGCCAGTGAGGCCTTCTCTTTGGTCAGTTCTTCCTTTTCTTTAGCAATGCGGACAATTGTGTCACTCTGTCGCTCGATCTCCTTACGGGCCCCAAGGACCTCCTCAGCCAAGGCATTCTTCTGTCTGGTCGTCTGAGAAAATAAAAATAATTGATGATTAATTTATAAATCACTGATAACTTTAATCCTTAACATGCTTTCTGATTTCATGATTCTCAGTAAAATGTATGACATAAATCTGTTATAAACTTTCCACATAAAATCAGTACTTCTCTTCCATCTTGGGTGTTTTTTTAAATAAAATAAAATGTAGTCAATTTTGATTTGTGAATACTAAATTATATTTTATTTCTTTTTTGTGTAGAATACATATACATGTACAGCATTGAGCTGTTAATCAGATCAGCATCATCTCATTTTATTGCATTATGGATCATTATGGTATCATTATGGATGCAGTATTTGGTTTTATGTGAAAATAAGAATGCCATACTAAGCTGTGAATCAGGTCAGCCATATCTCAGTTGAATGCATTATGTGTATAATTACTGATGTAGTATTTGCTATCTGTTCAGGATATGCAGCGTTGAGCCGTTCCGTGAGTCAGCACAATACTTGTTGCATGCATTACATGAATCATTATGGCATCATTATGGATGTAGTATTTGCTGTCTGTGTGGGATATACTTACAGCGTTCAGCTGTTCAGTGAGGTCAGCACGTTCTTTGTTGAGCATTGTCACCTCTTCTTCCAGACGCTCCCGGCTCTGTTCTGTCAGCTCCAGGTTCTGGGTGATACCTGCCAGACAAAATATTTCAAAAATAAAATATAGTGAACACATCTTAATTGTCACTGTCACAGAATGAGCTATCATATACTAACAAAGAATATTAAACTGTAATTGTTTCCACAATTATCTGTCTAGTGCATCTCCATATATGCAGAGAGACAGAGAGGAGGTCAATACTGAGACATACACAAATACAGTAAAACCCTGTGATCCCTTGAATGATCTCTGCCACTGAAATAAGTTTTCCTATTGGTCCATGTAACCTTGTTGGCAGCTTCACTGTTTCCTTTAAATGTATAGACAATTTAAAGACCATATTTCTTTATCAATAACATTTATTCTTGTATTTTCTTTAAAAGGCAATTCTCTTAAACCAAGATTGACTATTGCATATTTGTCCTCATTCCATGAACACATCCAACTTTAATTTAAGGATTTGGGAATGGTCTGGAAAAAAGTGTTATTCCATTCTTAACTTTGCAGATACATGACCCCTTGCCACCAAACTCTCCGCAGACAGAATCTCACCTTAATGTTGTCCTCAGAGTACTTGTGTGTCATATCCCTGTGCCTTTATCGAACCCTAACAGATTATTTCTCCAAGATTCTCAAAACCGCTCGTTGAGGCTGCCATTTAAGTACACATCAAACCCAGATGTCAAGGGTCACATGAAGAAATTATGGGTATACAACTAGCTACATAAACTGACCTGATTTTTCAGTGTCGATGTCAAGTTTCTCCTGCTCGACTCGCACCAGCTCTTCCCGCAGACAGAACTTCTCCTGTTCTACAGATTTCTTCTGGCCAAGCAAAGCAGCCTTCTCTGCCTCCAGCTGTGAAGAGCATTGTAAAATGTATATATTATGTCACTGCTCTTTCTATTTGACATTCATTTACTACTTAAGGCAATCATTAATTATTATCAGTTTAAAATTTATATAATTCTTTTTTGGGAAAAACATTATGAAATAAAGAGAAACTGAGTTTATTACAATTTATTAACACTCTATCAAGGGCAATCTGCAGGACAACTGTGGTTTGGTCACATATAATGGTTGGATTCATATTCACGAGGTTAACTCCTTGTGATTTTAACTATTTCATTGTATTACGCGGATTCAATTTTTTACAATTGCATCATGCAGTAACCTACACAGAGTGTATTGTTTATCATACAGAATATTAAAAAATTGCACTTACTCTTAACAATTTGATGTGGACCAACATACATTTAATATTTTCACTTAATCTTAACAAACTGACAAGGACCAACAAAAACAAGTAGAAATTCTTGTCCCCTATAGGCAGATAACATGAAAGACCTGATATTATTTATAATCTCAGTCACTACTTAGTAACATAAAATAGATCATGTTATTATTTATAGATGTGGTCTTGTAGATATCATACATAAAATGCCATTAAGGCTGTTTAATAAAGGACTCTTCACCTGTGCAGATGAGGCGTCTTATTCAAGGTGTAATTTTCACAACAATTTCCCTTTTGTGGACATCACAAATTTGAAACCCTCACAAATAAGAAAGCTAACCAAGCAAAGCACCTGAATAAGAAAGGTTACCTGCATGATGACACGGTTTAGCTCAATCTTGTCCTGTCCGAGTCCCTCGTTGAGGTTCTGCATCTTTAGCAGAGCATCACGGAGACTGGCCTCCTCGGTCTTCACTTTGTTGATCTCCAGCTCTAGCTCTGCCTTCTGGAGCTCAGCTTTAGATAAGGCCTCACCTGTAAAGTGAAAGTTCTGCATTAGCATTATAGATATATCATTATATTAACATTGTGTATCAGCACCCCAAAGTAATGAAATTTACTCTGACACCAAAAAATTAACAGTTAATCAGATAAATTTCATCTGGAGAAGGAAAGTTGTTTAAAAAGATCTATAAAATGGAATTTTTTTTTCATCCATGTGGCTTGACTCACTCAAGCAGATACACATTTATGGACAGAAATATAAAAACACCTTTCACACTTAAATATTAAATCTGTTTTTAGAATATTTGCTGATGACATTACAAATTTACACTTAAATTCCATCTCCTGACACTTTTTGTTAAACATGTAGCTGATTTCATTCCCATAATCACGGTACTATATCACTCTCTGGGTTCTACATACTACTCTATATTGTTCACACATTCCATTCCATAATATGAACCTCTTTGATTTAACTCCTAAGAAGAAATATAAGATACTCCTCAATCTCACTTAGTCCAAATTTTCTTCAACGATTCATGAAACTTACTGATCTCATTCTTTTCACTCTCCAAAACATCTTTTTCCAAGCAAGTCTTGTTGAGCAATTCTTTGGTGTTTCCAAGTTCCTCACGAGTTTTAGACAACTTGCTGTCTGTCTGTTCCATCACCTTCAGACTGGAAAGACACATTCAAAGAATTTTGATATTCACATATAAGCTATCTAATCCAAAATGGTAATCAATGGAGCCCAAGATCTTAAGAAAATTGTGTAATATTCCATAAAAACACCTATATTTTTCCAAAGAGACATAATTATTTGACATATTTTGATAATAACAATTTTACGTTGAGAAACATCTTTTCAGCAAATCCTGAATAGTCCCACTTTGGCATGTCTTTTGATTATTCTTGATTTGCATAAATATCTATGATTTAGACTGTGTGACATATGTAAGGATGCCTGTTTGGTAGAGCTCTGATAATTATGCTTCGTTTGCACATCTGTAATGTCTGTTCCACACATCTTAATAAACCCTGTCTGGAATGTCTTTAATCACATTTGTTTGGCATGTGTTTTTATAATTATCATAAGGCATATTAAAATAAATCGCTATACCAGGTAGCACATCTTACCATCTCTGGTTTTCTTTAATCTGTCTCTCTTTGTCCTTATTGACATCTTCTTTCTCATCTTCCAGTGAGTCTCGTTGCCGCTGGAGTTCGGTGTTGGCTGCCTTGAGTTTGTCACACTCCAACGTCAGGTTCTCTAGCTGCTCATTCAGTCCCTGTCTGACACGCTCCAGCTGCTGTCGCTCATTGTTAGCCATGTCTAACGAGTTCTTTAACCTGTCCTGTCCCCGCCTGGCTTCATCTTGACCGCGGATACTAAAAAAATTCATTCAGAATTATTATCATCAATGCACATGAATGCATGCAAAATATATTAAAATATATTCAGTGAAGTTAACAATTATGATCCAGAAAAATAATTTCCCTGCATAAAGTTGAATATTCTTGAAGTTCCCTGAGACAGCTCTTATATTTCTTAGTACAAGTACAAGTTAATACAACCGTCCATTTCTGAAACTCTGTCTTAGTCTGACAAATACAATAAAATGTGGTAAGCTTCTGGAGGGCTGTCCATAGCTGGGAACTGTTGGATGAGGGAAGGCAAGGATGGCATTTCATTCTTACTTCCCATTAGCTGATTTTCTAAAAGGGAATGGGGGGGGGGGGGGGGGTAGGATCAACCTAAGTCACATCCTGTTGAGACATTGGAGTCAACCCAAGCTAGAGATTCAGCACTATTGTCACAATGGTTTACAGCTGACTATATTCCAATGTAATAACAACAGTACAATGCACTTTGCTTTTGGGTGTCATTTTCTGCTGCAGTTTTTGAGTGTTTGTTGATCCAAAACGAATTCCTACAAAGCTGGAACAGAAATATGTCAGTGTTCTGTGAGTGACTGTTGAACACTTACGATGATTCCCGTTCTTCTCTTGTTCTCAGCAGCTCCTGTTCTGCCTGTCGCAGCTGGTTCTCCAGATCGTTGTTCTGTTTCTTGATCATGTTCACGTTCTCATTGGCAGATATGACCTTATTCCTCAGCTCACTGACCTGCAGCTGACGTTTGTTAAGGGCAGCTTGGACGGCAGCAAAGGTGGAATCCGCAAAACCTGGTGACCTCGACCTAGCTCTGCCAGGAGATCCTGCACGACGGATGGGTGACCTTGAAGATGCCCTTGAGGGTGACCTTGCCACAGGTGAGTTTGACCTTGACCTATTCATAACAGTGGTAGACAGCTCGCCAGGGTTCAGGGTATCATCAAATGAAGCAGAGTCTGCATCAGCGATCACTTCCTGTGCGATTCTACGGAGCGCCTGGTGCATGGAATCGTTCTCATAATCAGCTGTGCCGGGTTCAGCCAATGTCTGCACCTCGCCCTCGACTGCTGGTTGGACGGGAGGAACGGCGTTCTCCACCATACGAGCCTCCATCTGGTTCAGGGTGCGCTGGAAGTTTGCGATTGTGCGATCCTTCTCGTTCAGCTGCAGCTTCTGTTTCTCGATGGTCAGAGAAAGCTCGTTCACCCTGTAATCGTGCAATATAAATTTAACATTAATAAGCGAAAATATTAAAAAATGACACAAACTTATATATAATGCCCTGGAGAATACAATACTTGATTACATACAGCATAGCAAGGATGTCTTTAACAAAGATCATGATTACACTTCTGTACACTTAAAATTTGCCTTTCACAAGTTTTGCATATCTCACTGCTATTCATTGAACTGTCAACCTTACTGATATATCTCACAATTTGTGCAATGAAGCACTGTAATACAAACAGTTAATTCAAGAAAATCTATTGTAACATTTTTATCACTTAATATACCATTACTAAAGAGTTGTAATACATCCCCCCCCCTATTTTATAAATGGTTTTCACCATTTCTAGTGTATTGGCTTGACTAGTAATTGGTATATTTTTTTTTATTGTAGGTCAACAGCATGTTGCTTGCCTTTAGAAAATATCAATATGAAATGAAAATATAATTATAAACTTATGCCATATCAGTTTTCCTTAATATGTTGCCTAGAATAATCCAGGAGTCACTACTTGGACCAAACAATTTCACTATTTGGCCATAGTAACTTTAGCAGAGACTGAATCAGGGACCACATGTTGAAAATTCAAATAATTTAACCTTGAGTTGTATTTTTTATTAATAAGTTTACAAACTTAGCACAAAGATCAGGGGTAGCTCCATCATTTTTTTATTCATTTTTCACTCACTTGGCACTCAGATCAGCGGCAGCTCCATCCGACTTGGTCTGGACTTCTGACAGCTGGCGACTCTTCTCCCTCAGCTGAGCCTCCAAACTTGCTCGCTCAGAACGCTCCTTGTCCAGGTTCACCTGTAAAAATCAGCAAACACTAGTATTCAAAAGTAGATAAAGCTGTTTACACGCTACAAGTGTGTCATATACAGTTTCCCCAAAACCAAATTCAGCATACAGTATTTCATACACTATGTTCAAACTGCACCAGAAAATAAATGTCTTCCGTACAATATTCAATAAAATATTTCGTTCACCTATGGTGTTCCCTGTAATAGTGCATGCTAATTTTTTTCCTCCTGTGTATTTAAAGGGGAAACAATACTGTGGTTGGCTTCACATTCGCAGGATTAAAATTTCTCAATTTTCACTTTTTCAGTGTTTTGCAAGGGTTCTAATTTCATGACCTTACAATTCCTTATTACAGAATATAACCATTATTAAATGAATGAATTATATCAGAAATTTAGGGCACTTAATCTCATTAACAAAAACATGGTTCGTTAATGGCAGGCAATTGGCAAAATCTGATGTAATTTAAAATTTCAGTTTTTGAAAATACCTGACCTATTTTTATTCATGATCTCAACCTTTTACTTATAACTTTGTTTAAAACATCTTATTCACAAAGGTTTGATTTTTTGCGATAAATACCCTTTCGCAAATATCACGAATTTGAAACCCTCACCAACAAAAAAGCAACCACAGTATTAGACACACAACACATTTAAAGCCTGTTCATACTGCACAATTACAAATACTGTATCACTGAATTTGGTATCAAAACTATCTCACCAGGTGGTTTCACCAATACAGATCAAACAGAAATGAATACAGGTGGAGTGTGAACAGAACGTGGATTTGCAGGCAGTAAAATGGTACTGGATAGTGTATTTAATGAACATGGGTGAAGTATGAACAGCTGATAGCTTGAGATTATGATTACTTTGGCTAACATGTATTCACAAAAAAAAATAACTTTAAATGAAATAAGGTGTTTTTATTTTGAGTTCAGCTGTGGATTGTTTAAAACAAAATGTGCTTTGAAAAAAAGTTACTATGATGATACTATTCTGAAATAAAATCATATTGTGTAGATAATTAACTGTTTATAAACTGTTTATTTTGCAGTTTCTTTTGTTAATGTCGATTTTTAATATGCCAAATACTTGTGTTTGAAAAACAATGCAAGAAAAGCATTGGAACCTAAAGTAATTTAATTTTAAATATCACAGTTGCAAAACTTATTACAATTCATCAGCAGATTTTCTTGATACAAGACAGAGAAATTGCAATGTGTTATTTAAAATAATAAAAATACAACAGAATGTAGAGAAATTAATAAAATGAAGTGTTACCTGAGACTGGGTGTCCATGTTGCGCTGGTTGGCACTGAGGTTAAGGCAAGCAGAGTGGAGGCTGCGAGCAGCTCTGGTGACATCAGCACGAACATGAGACAAGTCCCGCTCGGTGGCGGTCTTCATCTCGCTGAACTGACGGCGGAACCCGACCACAGCACGCCACAGGTTGAGCAGGCGGCTGTGCTCAGCACTGAAGTACTCGTTGAAAGACTGAAAAATACAGATCAAACACACTAGAGACATCTGTTGGCTGCACTCAGCACTAAAGTACAAGTTGACAGACTGCAAATCAGATCAAACACTAGAGACATCTGGTGGTGATTTTGGAACTACATTCTCCCAGCAACAACTGAGAACTTTCTCTGTATATGATTATCTAGGAGTCCATCATGAAGTAGCCCTAAAGAGATATCAAAACTTTAAGATTTAAAACTGCTCTGAAGTAATGTATCTGATTATGGACAATTAAACAAAAGAGTTGGGTCATCTGCTTGTGACTTTAATAACATTTCCAGACAGCAGTTAAGGTTTAAATTTTTATGCATAATAAAATCTTTAATACCTCCTAATACAGCAAATGCTTTAAATTATTCAAAACATTTAATTCTAAACTATTCTAAATCATGTGTTTAATTAGAACAGAATTTGCCAAATATAGGGGAAATTTATTTAGAAACTATGCAATTCATGTATAGCATATATCTAACAAAAAGATTATTTTCTTATATATTTGTATCCAAGAAAATAACATCTCTACACTGAAATAAACATATTCATCAAACTAAGAGTTTCTGTGACATTACAACAACCTTCCAGTCACTTCTCATTTCTCTTCACATTTCCATGATTGTATATTCTTTACCTGTTCCTCCTCTCTCCATTCTTTCTCCTTGACCTCAAGTTCTTCGCGTGCGCGCTGCCAGTCCTGGGTCAGTTTGTGGATGTCCTGAGTCAGAGACTGGTTGGCTGCCGTAGCTTGGTCCAGTTGTTCCCTCAGCATAGAGTTAACATGGGCCAGGCTGGCACTCCTGTTGATTAAATAAGGTATTGTATTTGTAGGTTCATAGATTGTACTCTTATTGTTGGTCTAATGAAGTGTTATACATGAACACTAAAGAGAACGATGTGTTCCCTCAACTTGGAGTTAACATGAGCTAAGCTAGCACTGGAGTAGTTTTCCTTAATGTATTCTGCACTTTGGATTACAGCATGTTTAATTTGCAATCATGTGTCAAAGGATGCTAGTAGGTTATATTATAATTCATACCATTGGTTGACTGAGAATCTATCACATGTAATATATGTACATAATAAATTGTATTATATCAGCAGACTAAATTATAAAATGTATCTGTAGCTAATTTATGTTTAATACCTTTGGGCCAAAAACCTTATGCAAAATATCCGCAAATCAAATTACAATGGGTTATTTGTCAATATATTTCTAAGTTAAAAATCTCTATCATCTTCCAATGATACAAATGTTGATTGAAACCATTAGATGTGACAAAAAGATTAACCTAAATCTTTAGTTAAGCAAATGTGAGTTCAATCCTCATGTAAAAATATCTATAATTATGCAAATTAATATTCAAATGATATGCTAATGACCTCTGCTGCTCCTCTTCAAGCTTGATCAGGGTGCTGTCTAGATCCACACTGCGGTCGTCGTCTGCCATCCTGTCAAGGCGGGACTGGAGCGTATCCTGCGAGTTCTGAAGCTGTAAGACAAGGATAAGATTGTACTAAATAAACAAATAATAAGTAGTGATTATTCTTATTAGTATTATTTAGTATGAAATAATAGTCAACTCACAGAAAATTGTGAAAAGACACCAACTGATACACAGTATATTAAATTTAATCTATAATATAGTAATCTACTAATGGCACATTATAAATTTACATTTATATGTACACTCCCACAAATATTTTTTTGAAAAATTTAAGATAATTTTCTTGGCGTGGGGGAAGAAAAATCTTCTTGTTATGGTAAAGAAAACATTTCTTATGATAAGAACTGTTTCCTTTTGATAAAATCATTTATTTTTTTCTATCAGAAAATATCTTATGCCAAATAAAAATATTTTGGGATATTATGACGAATGAAATTTTACTTATGAAAAGATACTATATCTTGTGTTAAGGGAATATAAAAATATATTTTCTTAACTTTAAGCATGCTGCCTATTAATCAAGAAAAAAATACCTTTAGGATATCTTGTCAAAAGAAAAAATTGTCTTTGGATATGAAATATATTTTCAAGAAATTAATTTTGGCAGTGTATGCATACACTATTCATGTTTACATGAACAATATTTACATTTGTATGAACTACTATTTACATGTAATTCTTTTTGTGACATCAATTAAGTTTTTTTGTGTTTTTATTAAACTGTCATTAAAAATTCAGGACTCAACATCCTGGACTTTACTGAGATCACTTGTGTAATCTTGGAATGCAGTAAAAATATATACCATATATCTCCTTCACAATACAGCATTTTCTCGTTGTATTTGTAAAGGTGTCAGGCATATCACTCAAGTTTTTTGGTAAGCTGGCATTTAATACAGCGCTAGCATGATAACACAGCACTTTAAAAAAACTTGTTCAACGTAACCAAGTATTTAAGCAAGGAATCCTAGCTATTAAGTAATATAATTTATGCATGGTATCCCGGTAATTTACACAGAGTTGCAAGATACCCCTTCATTACACACTATATGCTTTTCATTTGCATTATTATGTTTAACACAACTGAATTGCAGTAATATGAGCGTTTGTTATGCAGTTTTTACACAACACTAAAGTCTTTTCCATTGCAACAAATCTGTTGACACATCCAAGCATGCTTTAAATGATTTTATCTACTTGCAAGAAAAAAATCCTTACTTACGCTGCTCAAGATTTTCCCTCCTAAACCTGCCTGAGCAGCAACTTATTATAACACTACGGGGAGGACCAATGACTGAGAGTGTCCTTATACAGAAAGGTTAATCAGTGTTGTATGTATTTACAGTTATACTGATATGACTCTGGACAATACATATCTGTGCTACCACTGTGCCAGTGGTAATTTCAAATATTTGTAGGGAGCAAATGAACATATAGTCAAACCCTCACTCTGACCTAGAGCACAAACAAGGTACATTGACTAATTCAGTGTTTGTTTGCCCCCCACTCATTTATTTGATTGCTACCATGCCCCGGGTTAAGGTTAACTTGTACACATGTAAACACTGGCTCACAATTTACTGAATGGTCGTGCAGAAGTAAACTTATGACTTCAGCAATGAGCTGTCAGAGGCCACGCAGTGAAAGTTGATATCCGACCATTCACTGTATTCTGATCAATTAGGAGGGAATCACTTGAGAAACTTTGGTGGTCCTCTATGTGCACTTAAACACAGGTTGACTATAGGGGGCGTTACATTATATCCCTATTATTAAGTCACTGCGGTTTTATTCAACTGAATTTACTTCAACAGCAGCGGAATGATTAAAACAACTGGTATTTTTCCTATGCAAATTGTACTCATAACCATGTATGTACACATTGACTAATTTAGAAATACTTAATATAGCTTTCCTCTAAATAATAGTTAACAAGAATCTTTTCTGTTTAATATATGGATTATGACCACTGACAGTGACCAATATAAACTTCTTGAGATTTATTAACAGCTAAAGATTCTCAACTGTAATCGAGAATACTAATATTGGTTAAGTAATATTCAATACTCGGAGAAGAATGAATATTTAACATTATAATTTATACAGTGCATATTTAGTAAAAAAAGACAACACATCTGAATCTGAATATTATCTAACTTAATGGTTAACTTGATGTAACCATAGAAATGCTTCCACATTTTTCCTGTTTTGTTGTTGAAAATAACTTTCAAATTAACATGTAAAAGAGCTTGCCAAAGCAATATGCTTGACACTGAATCAAGATGTTTTTTGAGGTGGAAAATGGCAGCTTAAAAAGCTCTCTTAAAGCTCTTTTAATTAACTCTCTTTTCATTCTTCAAAAAGCCTATGTGCATAATTAATGTGTAGGTTGAATTTTTCTTAAGCTATATAAATATATGCATAATAACTGTGTATCATGAACAAACATTCACATAAATGAAAGAAAAACAGAAACACACAGATACTCAACAGACAGCTCATATCCCCAAGCCCAAGCATACAACGCTAATGCCTAGACCACTCCCAACTGAAGCAGGCAATGTTGAAGTTAAAAGTACCAATCATGCTTAATCATTTTCACATGCAAAACATGACAATAGTAATACTATTGTTCTGTACTGGAAGGGCCGGCACATGATATACCAAGTCTGACAGACTGTCCTGCATGCCCCATGCTGGGTAAACTTTGTGACAATCTTCATGGGAAAATCAGTCAATCTGGGCCCTCTTAAAGTGAACAACATCAGTGTGAGACCCCCTAAGTGGGTCTGCACTAAATGGCTTTCTGTAAGCCTATTGGGTTCTGATAAATTAACTGTCAGACTGAGTGAACTTTATTATAAAGAATAATTCTTTTTGCATCCTTGAATATATCACAGCAACAGAATGGTCCATCGTCACTTGTGAAAGAAAGAATGAATTCAAATATATTGTAATAATGTAACTAATTGTTAATTATGTCATGTTTTATGAAGGTTGTGCCTGATGATACATCATTCTAGAAGTAAATACTCAAATATCCTTACATTAAGAATTAAGATACATATCAAGCAGTTACGGTCAAAGATACGAGAGGAGGTACTTTTTAAATTTTAAAGTATCACAATAGGTGTGTCATCTTTACATTGAAAATAAAGTTGGTTGCAATAAATGTCTCACAATTTAATTCTTAATTAACTGAAATTAACTTTATAAAAGACCTTTTGAACCTGATATTTAAATGTCTTATTCAAGCAAATTTTGTCAAAATAAAAAAAGTCTTTTATCAATTTAATAAGAAAGTGACATTTAACATGGTTGTATAACTTACCCACTAGGTTTACAAAAACAGTGGTCAAGGTCACTGATAAATACAGTAAATGACACAGGTGTTTGACAAGATATACCTAGCTGGAAGCTTAAGCACAATGGTCAAGGTCACTGAAAAATGCTGCCAGGCGGACTAAAGCCAGGAAGGCTGGCAATATGTACATAGCTTGAAGAATGAAGGTCAAGGTCACCCACAGATGTCATGAGCACACAAGAACTTACAGATTTGCGGGCACGGTCCACTTCAGATTGCAGCGTACGATTCTGCTCCTCAAGCTCACCACATTTTCGCTTATACTGCAGTACCTACAGAGACATGCAATCCCATCATGCAAAGCAACCTTAACCCTATGCAAATTAAATTGACCTTTAACCCCATGCATGTTTGTTACTACATATGCAAGCATTTATACCTAGTGTAGCACCCCTCAAGCTATGCCATGCTGGAATTTAGTCTGGAAATGAAACAGACACTGTGTTAATTAGACATGTAACACATGCAGTAATAATCCTGAAAAAAAAGATCGACCGGGGAGTAATCAAGTTTATTAACTGTCCATGATAGTATGGATCAATGACGATACCCCTTTTTTCAACAGATCATGAATATACAGTTTAAAACAGTTGCCTAAAGATTTCTCAGTAATTAAGCTAAATATATGATGGTTAAGCTTTGAGGTTCTTAAGTATATTATTTGTTTTTAAAAAAATCCTTTAGAGTTAGCCTCCCTTTAAAGAAAACTGATTCTAACAGATGACGGTATTTATTGAAAATGTTTCTGAACTGTGTGCATCACTTACTGCCTTTTTCTTCAGAAATATTCTATTTTTATCAGTACTGATATTAAATTTATTATTAAAGAAAAGGCAATTTGGAACAGCTTTGTAATATTTTGCATAGCTTTATTAACTTTATATTGTCTTTATTGAAGCTTGCATGCAGACAATTATCAAATTCTGATTCTTATAAATATACCTTTTGTGGTTGAGAACCTGATATTACTTTAAAACAGACTCTCTCAGTTGTTTGCTGAAAATCTCTCAGTTGAGGATATCATATCTTTACAGTAAATTCATCTGTATTCTATTGACACATAGATCTGACAGTGACCAACTATGACCCCATGCACCCTATTTGCATACACATGACATAGACACCAGTCCCATGATCCATTGCTAAACCTAGTATCCCATGCATAAATAAAAGACTGAGTGCATGCATATGCAAATCAGCTTAAGGGAGAGATGCTCTTACCGCCCTCTGTTGGCAGACAAAGACATCTCTCAGGCTCTCATACTGTGTGGTACAGTGAGCCAACTGTGGACAAAAGTTGGTGTTAGGTTAACATAAAATTTACTATAGTACTGTACACATGTTAGCGGTAAATTTAAAAATATAAAAGTTAAAATGTCTAAATTGACCTCTACACTTAATAGTGTTAACATTAAACTACTGATATATATTGCCACTGTTAACCTAAATGATCAGAGAATTGTACTTTTCATCTTTATAATCATTTGATGTACTAAATGATATTAAATTTTAAAATTATAAAATAAATGTATTTCCTTGGATTTAAATAATTTAAAATTATAAACTGATTTTATCAACTATTTGATAAAAGTAGGTAAATTGAATCTGCTCTTAATATCATAACAAACTTAATAATGCTATATGAAAAAAAAAATACAAATGAATTAAATAAAAGATAAATATTTTTTAATGTAAATGATCCCGCCAAGTTCTGGAACATAAAAAATATAAAAAAGAAACTAAAAGAAGGATCTTATTTCCACATCTGTATTTTGATGTGATCAAAAGTGGACAATTATTTTCATCACATGTATCATAATGTTTTGTTATATCAAATGATAAAACTATCCACTGGATTTAATTCAAACTGTCGATTCATAATTTGAATTTTCCAAAAAAAATCTGGATTGGACATTATGTTACAACTAATGATGGCTGCTGTATGGCACTTGTCACATTAAGACTCCAAGACACTAATCTGCTTATCTTGGCTGTATCTTTCAAAACTTCATTTTTATTACCATTTCTACCTAGTATGCTGATGATGGCAAAAATGATAATAGTGTCAAGGATAATTAGACAAGCAGATATTAATCTTGACTGTTATGTTAATTTTTCCTGATGTTCACTCTCTTCATGGTAAAATTTATCAGTTTGGAATTTCTATTTCACATCACTTAGCCACTAATAATAGAATACAAACAACATAAACATACAGTGTTTCATCTTGTGAATACACATAAACAGCACCAAAACCAATAGTAAATGAACAGAAACATTTGCAAGCCTAGAAGATCGTTAGCTAACCTGATACCGATACTGACGATTCTCATCCTCAACTAGGCTCACCCGCTGCCTGTACTCTATTAACTGAAAAGTAAACAAGTCCTTAAAATCAGTTATGACGTATGATGCACTAAGGCTGTGTCCGCACTTGGTTTGGTCTAAATCAAAATTATACTAAATCGGTTTACTTAAGTATGGAATAGTATGCTTTGTACCCGCACTGAAGTTCGTTTCACAAAAGCCTAAATTGGTTTGTTCAATAAAACATTTCTGTCTGTGATACTGAAACAAAGATTGGGACAAATTGTCACAAAACTGGCCCCATGCAGACTAGAAAAGATTTGCCTATATACACTAGGAATTGCTTTACTGTTAACTAGACTTAACTAAACCAAACTACTGTATACTTATCCAAGCAGACTACTGCAGACCAAACTGATGCAGTGTGAACAAAGTATTACTGGTTTACTTAAATGGATCCACACTAAAAACCAGCTTTTTTCTATTCTTTTGTAAAAATATCATAAGGCCCTTGTATTATTTCTAATATTCTTATCCCAATTACATACTTCACTTATTAAGGTTAGTGTGTTAGTTTATTCCAGAATAAAGTATTTCTTTCTTTTTCACTTTAAAATGCATCCATTTGAGTTTGACTGTAGCCATTACAAATTCACAATAAATTTTTCTTTACATACAACATTGAATCAAAGTGTCACTTTATAAATCATAAGAGTGATGCTCTGTTGAGCATATAAATATATATAATAATATATATAACTCTTTTCTTCTTGATTTGTTAGATATCCTGATTTGTGAAGATGTCAAAATTAAAGAAATGTCAGTGATATTTTAACAGGCATGCATATATCAGTGATGTCAACCTGAAAAACAAAATAAAAGAAAATAGTGCATGTTGCTTTTCAGGTGAAACACTGAGCTGTAAAACATGTTAGACAAAACTCAGCACCTATATATCCCATGACTGCTGAAACAGAGAGCACATTAAAAGTAAAACAATGTACATTTACTGCCATAATATATATCATTTAACAAACAGAATGTAAAGTGGATACTATGTTAAGTCAAGTTGATTTTAAAATGCAATAATTTATTATTATTATTTATTATTTAATTATCATCAGCTTATCAAATCATCCCACATATAAAATAAACATCTTTACAATATACAATTAATAATTATGATTTAACTAAATGCTATGCAACATCAATTTCCAGAAAAATACCAACTTTGGTGGTTTATACTTACATAATGCAGACGACCCATGTATGAAAACATCTTTATGGAAAAAGATTTAGCAATCTGTGGCAGAATTTTAAAGTTCCTGCAATTACAGTTTCTGAGCAAAAAATCAATCACTTTATCCCTGCAGCCAAATATGATAAAATCCAAAGATGGTCTGGTTGTAAGATGAAGGATATGTTGATGCTGAGGTCAATATTATCTTTACAGGATGGAGAGCTACTGCTGCAGAGTGGACTGGAATTTCTTATAGGAAACAAAGTAGTCACGGTACCAACAGTTTCAGAAAACCAACTTCTCCCACAGAGGATTTGTTTAGAGGAGGTTGCCAGAGTAAACATCAGGTGAAATTTCAATTAATCACAGTCTATAATAGTCTTGACACGTAAAGTTGCAAAATTGGCAGGTACGGACCTGATGAGAACTCAATTAGTTAACGAATTATTTAATGATTGTTAATTACGTACCTGACCCTGAATGCTAATTGAATGGTAATTAGCAATTATTATCTACAGCCACAAAGACTGTGATATTTTCTTCACTGAGGATATTTATATAATTACTGGCATTAATTGTTGAGACTAGAACCTTGTAGCCATCAGTCTGACTTTTCACTATTCAAATAACTTTCTCCAGTATTCAATAAAATTTGTTCAGTATCCAATAAAACTGAAAGACAGAACTGCACAAGTCCAAAATTTAAGGACTTTAGGGATTTCTGGTTATTTTGTTACTCTTGGAACATGGTTATTTTTTTAATTATGTAAGGATTTCTAGTGATTAAATGAAACATGTTTATGTACTTCAGTTCTGCAGTTTTAAATTCTTGGAGTTTCATGGTTTTTCAGAGGCCCCTTATGAACCCTGTTACTGAAGATGGTACATGTATAATAAATTTTGTACCTTGGATTGCAGTTTCTGCACCAGCTGAGCCTGGCGCTGCTGTCCCTCCTGGTAGGTTGTCAGCTTGCGCTTGTAGCTGCTGTGCTCATCCTCCAGCTTGCGTCTGAGCTCGATGTTCTGCTCCACGAGAGACTTGTTCCCGGTGTCGCTGATACTTGGCTGGCCATTCTCCAGCTTCAGAGCCTGCTCCAGCTAAACACAGATCAAACACTCAATGTATAGAAATTAAGAATTAAGAAAATTTAATTAATATCCTTCTCAAGTTATATCAATGAAAAACTATGAATGAAACCTTTGTTACTGTTGAATATTTAGTGTTCATAATCATATAATAATCAGTAAAATATATCCTGGCAGTTTTGATAATTTTACCAATGAGTATCTAATCATTCAACACAACTGGTTATCTCTCTCGCTCTCATTCTCTATTTGACCAAGTTATGGTGGCCCTGGTCAACATAACAGTTAGTGGTTAGCTCCCTCTTAAGTCTAATACAGGACCCACATACAGAAACTGCTGAAAAAGTGCCTTGGCCTACATGACTTTTCCAATATATTTAAGTAAACTTTACAGTTTATGATTATGTAAATATTACCAATTTGATATGAACTGCTAATACTTTTTCATGTAAAAAGGGGGAATAAAGCAAAATAGCAAAGAAGCAATTTTACAGATATTCATTTTCTTAAATATGTATTTATCAAATGAAGATATTGGTTAATATTTCAGTGTTTCTAGTAAAGTGGTTGGGTCTTGGCAGTGACATTTCACTACAGAGGAGTCTAGATTAAATAAATAATTAATATATATATATGTAAATAGGTCAAGGGTCAAACATACATTATCAAACTGTTATTATAATAAAAATCAAGGGGTGTTTTAAACCTGTGTTTGAAGGGATGGGAAGGGAGGTGGTAACCAGGCAAAACTTGTAAAACACAACAAAATAGACAATATATGTTGGTTCAGCTATAGTTCATAGGTTGTCATGTTTTATATATAACAGATTCTGTAATAACACCCTTGGTTGTGCTGGAATACCAGTGTATCCAATATTACAGGGTACAGGTCCCAGTCTTGTAGCACAATTTCTATGACAAATATTAAAGGTCACAATGCTTGAGCACAGGCTGTGCCAATAATTGCCCCCAATATGTGCTGTTCCAATCATTTCCCTCACCAGCCTGAGTCCTTGCCATATGAGCAATGTATGGGTTGAATCAAAAGCTTTATGGAAATCTACAAACATTAGTGGAACCACTCCAGTTTGTCCCACTTGTCACAGGTATGACCTACAGTGTCAAATATGGCAATTATTACAAGAGCATATGTTGCTCCACAGACTATACAGCAGACTATTCAGCCTGCCCACGAGGCTGTATTATTATACATAGCCTGCCCAAGAACCTGTATTATTATGAACATTTGTCAATGGTATAGATTGTGGCTTTTTGCTACCTTGGTAATGGCAGCATACCTGGTCTTCCACTTAAGCTTATACCATGCACGAGGCACCTCAATATTAATGTTCACTCTGTATATTGATCAAAATAGCTTACAAGCTGTTCAGTATGAGTTGTTCATAAGTTTTTTGACCTCCTAAACTTGCAAAATGAAATTTCATATGCTGGTCACCAAAATCCTACATTTTTTTTATGGAGAAAGCAACATTTTGATACACTCATTTTATGGTAACACTGTCATATGACAGATATAAGATCATTGATAAGTGTATTTTTTCTATTTTAGAACAACATTTTATAGGTCATCTTATGTAGCATAATGTGCTAGTATTTGGTAGAATAATTGGACATCTGTACCTACTAAAAGTTTAAATAACACAGTTTAAACTGCTTTATTTAATGTGGACTTGGCTGTACGTAATAATTATAGGTGTTTAATATCCTACAGAGTGTTGGGTGATACAAATTATCCTCTCATATATATGCACCTCTCTATTACAAGCAAAGTCCTATGTTCTGCTGGTTTTTGTGTTTGAGATGTTTCACTGTATTGAAGCAAATTATTCACATACCTTTTCTGTAGAATTTTTGTGATTTCTGACTTACTCTGCATACATATGTATGCATCCCAAAGAAAAATAATACACTCTCTCTGAATGTGGGAAGCTATTGTTAAATTAACACTGAAGAAAAACCACAAAACTGAATCAACACACTCCAGGAGACAACAATCAATATATACTTGCTTCTGATAACTTCCTTCGTCTGTGACTTCGAGGATGAAATGACGGAGACAGAGCATCTGCAGATAAGAGACTGTCTGTTGACATACTGCTAATGATGCTATCCTCATCCTCAAACTGAACACGTGGACTTGATCGCATCAGTTGGTATTCATTAAAAGTACAAGCACTTGTGAAAGGCAAATCCAGATTTACTGATGATAGCTGGTTCTCCAATTCCATCTTAAGAATTCTTTACTGCCCACTTAAAAGAATTCAAAATATGGTGCTCTGGAAACAGCTGCAATATCTGATAAAGTTGCACTTGATAACTTCCTTAGATCTCTTAGCACAAGTTTTTGTGAGATAAGAGTTTTCAGGAGTGATGAGTATGGATTCTTTCTGAATTAATCCAACTAATTATAAGTGTTATCTTTAAACAGGTGCTGCCATCTGCTAAAGTTCATGTTACAACACTGGATTATAAACTAGATTGCCAAGCATTGGCACATGAACAGACTTTGAAACATTCATGCACTTTCAATATCTAGAATGAAACAGAAAGTTCAAACTAAGCTCTATTAAATAGACTGGCAACATGATATTCACAGTTTGGTTCTGGCACAGATGATGACCCTGTAACCTGATCCCCCTTCACATACATGCCAATACGTCATTCCACAGGTAACACAAGAGAGTACTCGGAGACAGCTGTAATGTTTGTCACCCGTTATTGGGTTCATCAAAACATCAACTAAGTAACCTGAACAACACTCACTCTGCCAGTAAGAGTGTGACAACTTATGAATTAATTAGTACCTATTACAACTGGTCTTCAGACAGAATTGCTCCACCACTGCAGGTATACGAACTCACCTGGGGGTGGTCAATAAATACTTATTGACAGAGGTATTACATGCAGGAATACCACATGAACATAGTCCTGATTATTAAAGGCTGACAATGGTCAAAGTTTGTTGGTATGTACTCCTGTTCAATGTAGAAGCTTATTCTGAAACATCCTGAAATTCATTTTTGTGGTGGTCAAGTGGAATCCATGTGACAAAGATGTGATAAACCAAACCTTAATTTCATTTGATGGTTCTTCCTAGAAAATCTCGAAATAGTAGATTTCTTACATCACGTAGCCTCCTATGCAAAAAACTATGGAGGAATTAATAAATGGAAGCCAAAATATTAAAAATACCACAAATGTTTGCGACGTTCTTGCAGCTGATCAGAGGCTAATAAGAAATCACTATAACCTGTGCAGCACTAATTTTTTTCTGCACTTCCCACTGATTCAGTCTTGCCTTGGCACAATTGTATGAGATAAATCACAGTAAATTAATTGTCAAAGATGCATCTTGACTAAAAGATAATCCAGTGCATTTGTGGATCCATTATATTCAGTACACTATTCTTGGAGTCTCACACCATAAGCAAGGTCCAATGATGAAGCATGGATCAGGACAAGCTCCATACCACAGTGCTTCACAAGTACTGAGTGGAATACAGCAAGCTGCACAGCTTTATCAAGCACCTGCAACAATAGCTAGCAGGAGGGCACTGAGATCACTAAAGATAGGAATTTAAGTATACCCTTGTAACCTTGTCAGTGGGGTGGGGTGTATCATTTGGAGGGACAGCCCTTTAATCAGACAAATGAATTCATCATGTTCAAGCAGGTAATGCTACCAGTATTGAAAATGAACATATGCTGTTTAAGTCAAAGGTAAAAACAAAACTGTACTGTATGCAGTCAAAAATCAGTTTCGTCCTCATTGAGAGTGACTGAAATTGTCATTGGCAACCAGGACTCCCACAAAATCTAATTAACAGAAACTATGCAGAACTGAACTGATCTCTCCTGTTTGCTCAGTCATGTATGGGTCGGTGGATAAGGTCAACACATTAACCTGACTATGTAAGTACAATGGTATAGCAGTGTAGGACCTGATTAGACATGGCTTTTACATTAAGCTGAACAGTAACTATACCTTACAGTCCCTTTGTGGTAAACACTAACCACCTGTTTAATGCATGTTCATACTTGTGCACCATAAATACAGCACACCAGAACAACTACGAAGATTGCATGGTGTATGCTCCAAATGATACTGTCTTACAGTAATAAAATTCTATTTCTGACCTGGCCAACAATGATAGCTGCTTTTTGTCTTATTAGTTGTAATTTGTTCACATCATGCCTACTGCCATGTATAAGAGTTCTTAAAAAAATTCCCAGCTGTTTGCTATCATATTTCTGTTGATACTTTTAATGCAATTGGATTTATATGCCAGAAATCCTAAGAGTTCTGGTGTTACTCAATATAATGCATTTTGTTCCTTGTGCAAGTAGTTAGTTTGATGAGTTTTACTCTGCAAACAATTAAACCATATTAAGTAATTGTGTGGTAATGTAAAATTAGTAATAACTTATAATTGGGGTTGAAAGTTCATCAGTCATGGGGAACCAAGGACAAGAAGAGTTCTGTCCCAGTTGACTAGTCAGTTTAGCCTAATTTAATAGAGGAACTACAGGTTGCAGCACTTTTTAATGGATCTGTTGTTTCAAATTCAGTGAAGGAAGTTGGCACCTAGCTGTGAACACTGAAGAAAATATAATTATAGATAAATATTTTACCTGCAAATTCGGCATGCAAGTCTAGATTATAATATAAGCACGAAAGTGACTGCATCTGATGAAAAATAATTTGGTCTCAAGCGACAGATGATTATTACATCATTTAAATAAATATCTGCTTCATATCTACAGTGCTATATACTCATGAAGTAGTTATCTATTGCAGTTTTACATTTACAATAATAATAATTAATATATATATATATATATATTAATATATATAATAATATATATATATATCCTTGATATATTATATCATTGTCAACCTTAATTGGCATATGCACAAATAGTGCCAGTACTTACATGAACAATTAACTGACTAATTAGTCAATTAATTAACTGCACTGGTATTGGTAGGTCAAAATTCATTCATTCTACTTAATCATTAATAATAAGAAGAATTATGATTAATGAGATTTTTTTGTGTTACTTTTTAACCACAGACATGTTGCCTATAAATATTCTAGATTATCTTCATGGGGAGAAAGATCTCCTCAAAGATGTCAATATGTCAGCAGTGTTGCAGGCTCTGTGTGTGTGCCATATCTGGTGATTAAGGGGGGTCGTTTTTTTTGTTCAGGTCTGGTTCAAGTGTCTAATGAGGACCATTAGTCGAGACACACAGACAGAAGAGTATCACAAGCGCACCTTGTCAACTGTCATGTACACTAATCATGTACAGCCAATCAATATACCTGCAGTTTTAGTGTGGCTTGATCTCTTCATGGGTTTGAATCAAAATGGCACAGACAAAATGGCACAGACAAAAAATGACATGGACAAACTGGATAAAAGAGTGATTATGGCGAAAAGGCACATTTGCAGTTATATGCTCGTGTGCTACGTGCTTGATTCATATAACGCACACTGTGATCAAATCCAGATACAACTGATTAAACACTGTATTCAGCTAAAAAAAAGGTGAAAACAGGATTTATAAATTTACCCTGACACAGTATTTCTCATCTAATTGTACCAATTTTTCTTCATGGAATGATGCACTTCCTAACTAAAATGTAACTTACTTTGTGTTACATTTGCCATTGTTGATTGGTTTGTCTGATAGCAACTTTATATAAAAATTTCAGAAATTTTCATGAAATTCTGTGCAGGGATAGGGTTACACCTGAGGAGCACTTGGTTAAAATTTGGAGGAAATTTTGCTTACCTTAATATGCTTTGTTTTAAGGATTTTTACCTTTGTGAGATAGAGCAGATTGTTTCTCTCACCTGAGGGTGAGACAGTCATTGTTCACTAGCATTACAGGGAAACCGTAAGAGGGGATTTACAAACAGGGTAAAACTTTGCCCTGCATACACTTACAGGTAATACTTAAATGAAGCATCTTTTTTTTCTGGTGAGTGGAGCTGACCTTAGATGCAAACATTGCGTTCTGTATCTGTATCTGTATTTATACATTCCAGCAACCAAATAAGCATAAAAGAAACCGAGTTTGTGAACCATGACAGACATTGGCTTGGTATTTATAAAAAGAAACCTGTGCAATAAGACCATACACCTGTGAGACTGGCCAAAAGTGGTCAAATTAGACAGGAAATGTTATATAACCAATTACCTGAAGGCTTATTTGTTTACTGGAAGGTGGGTCTTATTAGACACAGTTTTATTAGACAGTTGGGCTTTCAGACTGGCTCCACGTATACTTCTTGTGCATGTATGTACCACACACCAAAGTATCTGGTTTATGTTCTAAGTATGGTAATCAAGAATATTGGTGGAGGTATGTGGTTTCCCAGTGCTCTCTTGTTCTAGATACAAATGCACTAGCTATGTCATCAAGCACCAGATGACCTATTGAACCGAATCTGGAGAGTGAGGGATGCAAATTTGAGTGTCCCAGAGAATGTGCTCAATAGAGGGCCACTTTATCAGTGAAAGACTGACGCCAGTCCTACACCCACCGTGAGTATGATAAGTCATGGATATACCTGGTGTCTGTCTATATATAATAATTTACTGCTAGATGTAAAAGGTTCAGCATTAATTATTAGAATAAACTGTTCATGTAATCAATCGTGAATCAACAAAAAAGCAGAGCTCACATATAAACCTTGCCCGTTGAGCTACTCTGATGTATTGAACAGATATATTGATTCTTTTGGACAATTTTAATTTGAAATATAATTTATAAAGCATGTTAAATAATAGAGACATTTCAACTTGGTTGACAGTACAGTAGTGTAAATCAAATTTCTCTTAAGTTTAGAGCAGCACACCCTAAGAACACGTACATTTTAGCACAAAATTCAAGCCAATGTTTTGTTGATTAAACAAGAAGTCAAAACTAAATGGAAACATTTACTATTTTTAACTGTGTTTATATTGAATATTTCAACTGCGCTGTCAATATCCAAATGTTGATGTATGAAAAAAGTAGTTAGTTTATCTGATATAGACAGGTTAATTGCGATTACCATTTACTGATTCTGAACTCAATTTATTTTTAAAATTTGAAACCAAAGAACTTGTTTACTCAACACAATTTGATGCTTATTGGATAACATTGCTTTGCTCACTAAAAAAAAGGAAAAAGAATTGTCAAAGTGATTGTCTGAGCAATTTACATGTTTCTTAATGTATGATGAAAAGAAAAATGTGTGTGAAGATTTTTAAGCTGCCAGACTATAAAAGATCTTTACTTTTTCCATGACTTTGTCCTTTTTATGAAATTTCATGATACTTAGGTATTTAAATTTCCAATTTCCAAAACCATATACATATGAACCCTTTTATCAAAACACTTAGGACTGTTTAAGGTTATTTACATTTAGCTTCATGAGGATAGTGTTTCTTAATCCTACAACATGTATATCCTTTTGACATAACAGAACAAAAGATTATAATAACATACCACCACTACATTTATCTACACTAGAAGAATAAAAGTTGACTAAGTAGCTCAAACAGAAAGCCATAAAATATATAAATTAAACAAACAAATACTGTTCGGTGTTTTATTTACATCACTTATCCAATGTTAGGTTAAACGAATGTCTATATCAGGATGTGTACAAAATCCTGTAACCAATGAAAAGCTGAACAACAGCATGCATGGAGGTCCCTTACAAAGTGAATAAATTACCGTCGCCTGGTGACCCCGGTGGTGTTGCTTATTCCGGTCACAGTCAAGAGGTACAAATTGTTTGCATGATAAAAAAACCCCTTATCTCACTGGTAGAGTGTGACACAATACAACAGTCACCTGTACTTTGACACCTTTATGTGGTACCTCAATCAATGTGTTGTTGATATACATATTACATACCTACTTATATCATAAGACATGTACACAAAATGAAACAAAAAGTGATCATGTTCATATTATCTTATTCAGACCATTATCTTTTACATATTTGACCAGCTAATTGGTGAATATATCTTTAATGTAGTTAATACACATGTTGCATACATGTATATACGTTTTCAAAATTGAAACTAAAAGTGATTGAAATTTTATTTTACCCAATTTTTAATTCTTTACAAAATGAAATTTTTTTTCACCACTGAGATGAGGATTTTTAAGCTTTAAGAAAAATTACTTACACATAGCACTGCATACTTAATGAAGATAGAGAAATATCCATGAGATTGACAAATTGTGGCTTTCAGGCTTTTTAAGGCATGACTGTCGGAATCTACCAAAATTAACTTGGCTTAATATAACAAAATATATATATATATATATATATATATACATATATAGGCATATATATATAGGCATATATATAGGCATATCAAGTGAACCTCTGAAGTAAAGTTGACTTTTTGACTAGTGTTGAAGTTAAACCATCAGTCTGACAAAATTTAATGAGGTAATACATCCAGTTTTTAAACTAGATGTGTCGGAACGACACGAATGCCCCCGCTTGGGGCAAATTAGAAACATTTGTAAAATTTGGAAAAAAATTTTAAGTTCAGGTGTTGTATGGTCAAAAGTTAGTCAACAAGGGCAAAATGCAAACTCGATCTGTAACGGGTCATTATCAAGCAACACACTAAAAATCATGCCAGTATATGCAGGCATTGTGAAAAAAAGTCCAAACATGTGCATTTTCCATAAAAATTTCTGTCTTTCATGAAATTTTCTATGTTTAGGAGCCATAAAACAATCAAAAGTAGGTCAACCGGGACGAAACGCAAACTCGATCTGTAACTGTCATTATCTGCCCACACATAAAAAATCAGGGTGGTATCTGCAGGCACTGAGGAAAAAAAGTCAGTACATATGCATTTGTTATGAAAATTTCTATTTTTCATGAAACTTTCTATGTTCAGGAGCAGTCAAATGGTCAAAAGTAGGTCAACTGGGACAAAACAAGAACTCCATCTGTAACTGGTCATTATCTGCCTACACACCAAAAATCAGGCCCCCATCTGCAGGCACTGCGAAAAAAAAGTCCATACATGTGCACTTTTTGTGAAATTTTCTATGTTAGAGCACTGTCAAACAGTCAAAAGTAGGTCAACTGGGACAAAATGTGAACTCGATCTGTAAATGGTCATTATCTGCCCACACACCAAAAATCAGGCCAATATCTGCAGGTATTGCGAAGAAAAGTCTGTACAAGTGTATTTGTCATGAAAATTTATATTTTATATGAAATTTTCTCTGTTCAGGAACCGTAAAACAATCAAAAGAAGGTCAACTGGGACGAAACGCGAACTCAATCTGTAACTGGTCAATATCTGCCCACACACCAAAAATCAGGCCAATATCTGCAGGCATTGCGAAAAAAAGTCTGTACATGTGTATTTGTAATGAAATTTCATATTTTTCATGAAATTTTCTATGTTAGAGCACCATCAAATGGTCAAAAGTATGTCAACTGGGACAAAACTTGAACTTGATCTGTAACTGGTCTATATCTGCCCACACACCAAAAATCAGGCTAATATCTGCAGGCATTGTGAAAAAAAGTCTGTACATGTGTATCTGTCATGAATATTTCTATTTTTCATGAAATTTTCTAAGTTAAGGAGGCATTAAACGTTCAAAAGTAGGTCAACCGGGAAGAAACAAGAACTCATTCTGTAACTGGTCATTATCTGCCCACACACAAAAAATCAGGCCAATATCTGCAAGCATTGCGAAAAAAAGTCTATTTTATATGAAATTTTCTCTGTTCAGGAACCGTAAAACAATCAAAAGTAGGTCAACTGGGACAAAACGCGAACTCAATCTGTAACTGGTCAATATCTGCCCACACACCAAAAATCGATCGCGAACTCGATCTGTAACTGGTCATTATCTGCCTACACACCAAAAATCAGGCCAATATCTGCAGGCATTGCAGGCATGTCTGTACATGTGTATCTGTCATGAATATTTCTATTTTTCATGAAATTTTCTAAGTAAAATATTAAAATTATATTCTTAATTCAAATTAATAATCTTATCCACAAGAGAAATAGTTTTTACAGATTAAAGCAAGGAAGTTTTTTTTAGTACAATTAAAATTATCACACTGATGAATAACAGTCTTCCCATACTTCAAATGTTAATAATCAAAATTGAAATCACTTATACAATATTTTTATATCAAGTAATAACCTTTTAAAGTTAAACTTTTAAACTTTTACACATCTAACCTCACATCTCAGACAAAAGTTAAACAACAGGCACTCTTACTGCATTTTCTTAAAAGTCATCCCATGTATTAATTCAGACACCTGGTTTTATTTTAAATTTGACCCTGAATCTTAAAGACCAGTCTTATTCAGATAATACTGTAATTGTTGTAGAGCACTCAAAGTGCCTATCTGAATTTGTCATTTAATTTAGATCAACAAATAATATTTCACAAAATGAAGAAACTGCCAACAGATAAGTCCAAAAACAGTTCAGAATTCAAAAGTTAGATACCATGGATATCTGAAAATATTCATTCACATATTAGTGACTATTCACATATTTGAGAGTATTTTGGTGATAATGAATTAACAGAATTCTTCTCTTTCAAGAGGGAGGTCCCCATTAACAAAGTAGTTATGTTTGCATTGATGACAATTTTGGTGACAAATGTCAATGTTGATGATACAAAAAAAAACTGAGCCATGATCGACCGATGTCACTTGACTTGAGAACTCCCGACAGATTTGTTCATTGAGTATTTGTACAGTCACCAAGGACTTTGGACCAACACAACCTGTGGTGCAACCATCAACCTAGGATGTTAGAAACAACGGAATGAGCTGGTATCAATGTGAATGAATGGTCTATCTAGACTCTACCTCACACCTGTATGAAAAGGTATATGTCGTACTGAAACAGTAAAGCAACAAGACAAACTCTTATAAATTCCTTTCGTAGAGCATATTAAAGCACTTGATTAAACACTGGGAGCTGCTCTGGAATATTATATTATATGAATAATGTTTAGGAGTATGATAAATGTTCTATGATGTGTGTAAATAGAAATGACTAATGCAGAAAACTGTGCCCAAGCCTGCTTTTGGGAAAATCCTGACGATTATATAATGTGTCATGAAAATGTGGAGCCTTGTGTGTTAAATTCAGTTAAGGGTTTGAATAAAAAAAATCCTTGAAAGCACTGGACCTGTGCAGATATGCAAATTGCCAAACAAATGGTAGTGGAAAATCACTTATGGTGTCTAGGATTCCGTAAATCCAGCTATCTGGCTTTCAAACCTATCGATAGGAAAATTTTGAGGGTACCTATCAACATAATATGCAACTACAAGTTTGTTCTGATTGTTAGTGGTAGTCAGAATTTCACTCAAGCCTCATTGAATCAAAGATCATACCATTTCAAAAGGTAACACATCTAATAATTTATCACTTTTCATATTTGTCTTGCCTTTAGGGATATGGTCAGAAAAGACCTATGATCCTCCAGAATTCATTAGTGATTCATAAGCTTGAACTACTTATTTTCCCATGTCTCACCCAAAGATCCATAATTAACTGATCAAAAAGGTGCAGATAACATTTTTTAAAAGTATCATCTTTTTGTAAGAAAAGCCTTTAGAAGACATTTCTTTTACATGATATAAACCAGTGAGTGTTACTTTCCCTGAAGTGTTACTTTCATTGAAAGAAAAACAGAAAATGGTTAACCAGTTTTCCAAAAATGGTTAACCAGTTTTCCATGTATTGTAGTTTAGAATGCAACTTTTAAACCTGTCACAGAATATCCACTGATGATGTCTAAATTACTATAGTTATCTGGATTATTCCAGTTAGAAACTCAAGAAAGTGTATTATACACATCTTCCATTTTCATGCAGTATCTCGATATATGTCTTTGAGCAAACATTTGATGGAATAAAATGCTTTAATCCTTTTCTTCTTTAACTCTCGAAAAATTCCTTCAACCACAATACAAATAGCTGACATCTTAGCACAAAAAAAAAGTATAAATAACCTTATCCATATAAATCCTTTAACCTTGAAGAAAATCTTTAAAGGAAAGTTTTTCTTTTCTTTTATTTTTTTTTTAACTCAGCATGAGTTCTCTTTTATTTGGTGTTAACCACCATGGCCTATAATACACACCAGAAAACTAATAAAGTAAATGAAAATCTACAGGTGTTAGACAGGTGAAATAATTCGTTCTGGTATACCACTAAGCAATAATGGCACACAATATCCTGGTGCCCCATGTGTGGGGTTGCGAGTGGCAATTTCCTAGCTACACATGCAAGCACGGTGCATATAACAGTTGCTAAGAGTTAGTGCAGTCTTGTGCACAGACATATTATTAATCAACCCACAAATAACCTGGTGCCGAGGTGATGTATATTGCTTGGACCAGTTGGTATATATAATGTACACCCAACGCAATCATATCTGAACAACGTGGTAGTGCTGATACCAGGTGTTAGTGGTGTCATGGCAGGGGGATGTGGACGGTGTATTTAATGCTAATTCTGTGTTTTATCTTAACTTAATCTACAGGTAGGGACCAATGGCTCTGATAGTAAACTCAGATACATCCCCAATAGCAGGAGATTGCACCTGACTAAGGTATATGACGATCACTTTAACAGATCTGAAGAATGGGAAATATGATAATATCGCTTAAGCACGGCCATGTCAGGTTCTCTCCAGGCAGCAAAGGTATTGAATGTTTACGACCACCAGATCATAAACTCACTCTGTTGACTGGTTTCACACATTTTTACCAGTTTCACTTTTCCTTGCATTTCCCAACCTAGATTTTTAACATACTTTGTGCTGTGAAATTTCAAGCTTCTCTTATCTTAATTATATGGTTCCTAACAATTATGGATTTATATGAAAAACTGTGATACTTAAAATTAAATGTTCCCTGTAAATGAATGGAAACATGAATATTAATTATCTTGGCCCATATTCTTGGAAATATTATGCAATGCATTAGCATAACTGATTAACAGATATGATTTAAAAGTTGTCTTTCATGATTTATGTTCCACGTCTAAGCAAAATTGCTGCTAGTGATATATGTAAGAATTATATGTAAATATAAAAGACACTGCAGAATCATGCATTTCATTTGTATTTTTGCTTTTACATATTTTATGAAATGCTGTGCTTCATAAAAACAACTGTTATATCACAACATTTGCGGGCGTAATTTTATTTAGGCCATAATGGTACACATGGAAATCTCTACTATTACAGTTAATATACTCATAATTCTATCAAGCATGGAAAAAATAATTCCATTCAAGAAATATTCTTTATGAAAGCATAATCAGCCTTTAGAATGTATATTAAACAATTAGTTTTCTTTGTCACTTTAGACAATTTCATAAATCAATGCAGATCTTAGCTGTATGAATGCCGATTTTCTTTGGTTCCATTCAGGAGACGTTCTAATTACCGTTCACCATTGAGTGAATCTTGAACACTATATACTGAAGCTGACCTCACTAAGGTCATGGTATTTCTATGTAATACCAGGTAACACTACAACATCTGACTAGGTCATCAATTCAGAAGTCAAGTGACTCAGTATTTCAGAAGAATTTACTCAACTAGGCTTAATGTGTGACTATTCAATGCTTACTGCTAGCATCTGTTAATAATTGATACCTCTTCACTACAGCTGAAAACATCTTTGTGGTAATAAACCCCACAAGAAATAAGGGGTGCAATGAATCAATGGATTAAATGAAAAGTTCGCTACTGCTACTGTGTATATGTACAAGACCTGGGCCAATGTACTAAAAGCTAAGGAGCCCCGGGCTGTGTATGCTGAATGTGGTTGATTAACTCCACGATTGTTACCATATTCGTGGTCAATGAACATTAGGTATTCATTTGCTCATAATATGTGGCAACTGGGCATGTTTGAGGGCACATGATCAAGCATAGCTGTTCCTAATACAAATTGATTTCTCTAAGCCATTTTCAGAAATCCAGCATACCTGCCATTTAATCTTACACATATGACCATTTACTTGTTATACATTGATGAACACTGCAAAATTTATTACGTGTTTGGGGGATAACACACATTAAATTCATTAATTTTATACCCCAATTTTAAACTTAATCTTAAAGCTGATTTAAAGCAATAAAGTAATGTAGAAAAGATAATTCTAAAAAAATCTCATAGAAATCAACTAGAAATGTTACTTTAAATTTCAGTACAGAACTGCATGTGTGCTTAATTTATCTCTGGCATGAATGAATGAAATTCTTTCTGTAAATTTACAAGACAAATGATTTAAATCAAATTCTTGCTGCACACTGAGTTCTAAGCATTTATACTGTCTTTAGAAAATGCTGCATCTGATGCACAACTTTCCAACAAATATATAAAATATATAGAAATTGTTATGTTCAAGGTATCGTATATTTCAAAACTGTCTATTCTTTTGTTAATTTGTCCACAGACAACTAGTTATTAACTTAGTTATAAGGAATGGAACAATTATTCCTGGTACACTCCTATCCTTAGGCCAGTGACGTACACGTACGTCCTGGAGAAACTATAACCCCCGTTAATTAATCCTGGCATTTCAAGGAGGAAGTAATGAAAGAACAGAATCTCTGTAATATCAATTTAAATTTGAAAGATGGCTTAGTTCAGAAATTTGTAATATATTAAAAATTTAACATATAAACAGTTAAACATATAACAGCGATGATATTTAGACAGCTAAGTTTAATTAATGTTTTGCATTGCTGACCATGATATATACCATAAATTTACTAATTCACACTGGTACAAAGACTCCAGAATTGGTAAAAACTTGTCCGAGTCACTTGTGAATGAACTTCTGCTGTCAAAAAAGGCACAGGAAGGAAGTGAAATAAAAACATTTTTACCGTTTTTACATGAATATTAGCTGTTGATCAATGAATGATTATTGATATATTAACTTATGCACAAAATGTGCATCAGTTAAATCCTTATTTATCCATTCATGATCAACTGTCTGTGGCAAAATATGGTATAAGAAGGTCAAAAGAAGCAAAGGTCCTACTTCAAATGCATAAAATAAATCTGAGGTGCTAACAAGTATGTTTAGATTTGTTGTTTAAGGTTTACCTGGTCATGAGCAACAGGGAAATCTGCCTTGGGATTTGACCACGACATCTTGTTAAGTCAGAGCTGGCCACTGCGTGTCAATGGCAGGGTGGTAGGACCCAAATACTGTAAAGTTCCCAAAGAACAGGCAGCTCGATCAGTTCATGCCTAGCGAAGTCTTAGGATTGCTATGGGTAAGGTCGTCACAAGTTACTCGGGAGCTTTGCTAAACAAGCCTGGACGAGTCCTGTCATAGTGGCGGTAAGCTTCAAGCTGCCGGGTTCCCTCAAGTCACCTCGCCTCCTGAGGTCAACGTTGTACTGATAGGCTAATTTGCTTATGTTCTGTACGGGAGGAGCCAGTAAACAATCATGTTGTACCATACTGCTGTGTTTTGTTGTGAACAAATATATGTGTACAGCCCGTAAGCTGAAAAGCTTGAAAAGGTGCTTTTCACAAGGTCCGGGGCCCAGGACTTGATGGAAGTCAACATGTACGTGGATGTCCTTACACGGAGGTACAAGCACCATGCATATATAACCACACATGTACCTTGTGGCATGAGATACAAATTTTTATTGTTATATCACAGACAGCTAGCATAGGTCCAGCTTGATAAATAAGGTCCGGCTTGTTAAATAAACTTCTCATATTTTCTCCATGATGACCACCGTAGTACTACAAATAAGCTCCACAGAGACTCAGAAATGATTTTCTCACCTTCAAAGTGAGAGTACACATTCCTGCAATCTTTACTTTGATTGATATGTTTATTTTATTGAAACATGATCAGGTTTAAGTTTTTGCTTGGTCAATGCAGACAAGGAAACCAAAGAGCATATAGTAGTATATATAAATATGTCTTCCTATGTCCTTTTTTTCTACAAATTTATACCATTTACCTTATTTTTAGTAATTATTTTATTTATAAATTTATATCAAGAATTTTACCTTTTCTTTGTGTATAAAGAATATATAAATAAAATTAGTATTTCAATGACTCATGATGAGAATATTAGAATATTATATGCAAATTTGCATAAGTTTTAGCATCTGAAGAATGAGGTGACACTGTCTTCATTTTTTTCTGTGTATCACTATTTAAGTGTAACTGAAATTTGGCATTATGGTTTGTATCGCCTATATTAATACAAATTTTTTATTTTCTCATTAACAGTCAGATAAGCTAAAATCACAGGAATACAAGGTCTGCAATTATCAGATGTAAAATGATTAGAACTATCCACTATGGTTGTGGGTTTACACGCACTTTGCACTGAATCAGTCACTCAATAAAAAAGTCAAATACGAAGAAATCATCAAATATCATTGTATGTACCTATTTCTTGTTTAAATATAACCTGCACCTGAAGAGCAGGGTGTAAAAAACTCTGATATAATAGTGTAATGAAACCCGGCTGACGTCTTTGACATAGGTTCAATACTGTTTAACAAAACATAACACTTCAGTGTTAGCTTATTTTTCTCAACAATACTCTGCTGAAGACCATTCACAAAGTGAGTTCAGATTTCTTCTAAACCCTTCTGGCCAGTTCTCATGGCGGGTGTCAAGTGACACTGGTGTATTGTGCCCTTTTGTAAGATGTAGTACAAAATCCTGACAATTTGCTGTATTACCTGATGGCCTATGATTACAAATATGGTACAACAGTGTACCACACTTGTTTATTCACGAATGAATGTTTACTCTCCCCACTAGGTTGAAACCTGCTACCTTTTGCCCTAATTGAAACAACCCTTCAGCCAACTGCATGGGATTTGTTTATTCCATGTACTACACAAGATCACTCAAACGGAGCCTCAACAAGACAACAATAGTCTATTTTCACCCTACCCAAGGCACTTGTAAATATCAGGAGAAAGATATACAAATGAACATGCATTTCAACAACCAGGAGAAGGTACATACTAAAAAAATGTTAGGGATTTCAGACATTACAATGAGTTATCAAATTTCTACCTACTCAGCAGGAGTCCCCGTCTTCTAACCCTGCCTGGACTTAAACACTAAGACATGGCTGATAAGTGGACTTAGGGGTATAATGGGAATAAATGTTATTCACTTGTTAGTGTGGCCATTTGTGGGATTAAGAGTGTATTGATTACAGTAATATGACACTTTGTCAGTTTTATCATTGGCTGGATTGCAACTATTAAGTCCCTTTCACCTAAGTCAGTATAAACCAGAGTTTAAATGCCACTGATTTGTGAGTTTTAATATCACACCTTCAGAAAATTTGAAAATGGATGCAAATAATCACACCTAACAGTTAAATGACTGATCAAAAGATTTCTTTTCAAAGTCTGCTTGACCACTGACTTAATAGGATACATGTAAGCTGGAGTCAGTTTAACTTTAGGCTACCATTGTGACTTCTTGTCAGTTTGACTATTAAGTATTATTGAGACTTGTTCATGGTGATTTTGTCTAGTTACAATTTAGCCTTGATACTTTCAGTCAATTTAATTATTACTTCTTTCAGCAATGTTTCCATCATAAATTATCATGCCTGGTTTAAATTTATATGTATATAAAAATCATACTTAAATGTGCCAATATTAACATTCTTGACCTTTTTTTTGTCATGAAATATATATATCATATAATATTACTTGATATTTTAAAGTCACAAAGGTATTTTTATTGTTAATATCAGTTACTGGCCTTAGTTCAGGGACCAATTATCAAATATTATCATAATGAGGATTAACTGAGAAAAATTTTTGATTTCAAATATGGGCACATGATCTTTAAATATCAATATTTATTAAGGTAAGAAATTTTGTAAAACTTACTCAATTGGCAAACCTGGAAGCAATATAGCTGCAGTTGATAAGATACTACAACACAGTCTAGAAGATGCCAACAAGAGGATGCATATTTCAGCTGCCAATTTGCCTGGAAATTTCTTTCTAGACCCTTGAAATCTTTGATGCAATGCTTTCCCAACAACACAGATTAAGCACAATATAAATCTTTGTTCACTACGCTGTACTAGATTTTAACAAAATGTATTAGGTTTGAGATTGATTCTTGTCATGGTATTGACAGTTGTATTGATTTTTGTCAGATGTATAGTTGATTGCACTGATCCTTGTCAGAGCCACCAATAATCAATTGATCCCCCTGTATTGATCAAGGAATCAAGATAATGTTCCAGACCTATTGTTTACATGAACTAACAATGTGTAAATAAATAAGAACAATCATGACAGGATATCTAACTGCCAAAAAAAATATTCTTAATTTTCCAGACTTTATAAGCATTTTCTAAAATATCATGATCCTTCACTTCAATTCACGTGCAAGATTTAATGACTTTTGGCTAATTGAACCCTGCAGTGATGGAAGCCCATCAAAACCCTCCCACTTTTATTGTTAAAGAGAAATCTGAGCACTGCTTATCAACAATCTGAACAATATCTTTCGTTTTTCCAAATGGTAGTGTTGCAAGTCATACTGGAGGCCTGTTCTTAGTTTTTTTCTCATTTATGGTACTTGGGAAGGTCAAGGATAGCTAAATGTTGACTTGAGCTGTTTGCTTTGCATGCCACAGTGGCCAAATGAGCAGGTACCGGGTGTGCAAATATGTCGTCATTAACGACCGCTGGTTAGCACGGCAGGCCAGGGCACATTCACAACAAAAGCCGGTAATGTCTAGCAATGGTATAAGTTCATCAAGTGCCCAGATAAGTTGTTACCACCTGTGACGAGAGTTTCTGCCGATATGGTGCCACCACTATTAAGGGTCTGACCCCACAGGTTCAAATGATCTGGAGGGCAAACATGGCGCCTCCTGTCACTTGGATACGACATGTCCTGTTATGGGCGCAGGTTGCTAGGAAACTGTACCAAGTCTGAAATGGGCCTATCAGATCTGCTCTCAAGCTGAACAACGTCAATGAAGTATGCTGGTCTATATATTCACACAAACCATAATCCTTGGCTGGAAATGACTTGGAATGTTACGCACTTTGACTGTATGTAAATTGTGTAATTCTTCACTGGATAACTCAACTGGATAAACCCAATATAGGACACAGCTAGACTTATAACAATATTGGTCTCGTATGAATTTGAATGAAAGGCAAGGACATGAAGACTGTGAATGTGTGAACAATAAAGTAGAAGAATTCTAATGTTCATGGGAAATTTGATAATGAAGAATCATTAATTTTCTTCTTTCATAACCTATTGATTATTTGATGGTATAACGATTCTTCTATAACAATACTCTTGAAAATTTCTTGAATAATGAAATTCTCTGGTTTTTACCTGGATAGATTTTCAAAACTCCTACATCTGCAAATCATCCAGGAGATGTGGTGCTTGGACATGAGACAAAACGCAAACAGATTGACTACTTTGTCCTTGCTTTCCCTTACGATTCATTTATGTGAGGAAATTATCTCAAATTCCCCTCACTTATCCCTGATTTTATAATTAGAAATTTTTTCTTCCATGTTTTTCATGACTTCAAGGACTTGTATAATCTGTGTGTGAATGCGATCAAACAAACATATCAGCACACAATATTATTTGAACAATTTCAGATTTCTAATGGTATACACCTGTTTATATACAAGTGGCCTAAATTACAGTACAGGTACTGCTCTGTTCCTGATTTCAGACCCCAGTTATGTGTTACCAATGCTCAATAGATTGGAGTGATTATTTTTCATTGTGGTATGAAATATATTTACATGATGGTGACCTTGGGAACTGATAATAGACTGTACAATTTTTTCTTCTTTTTTTTATGTCATCTTGGGTATATCTCCCACTAAGGACTTTCTCTCTTTAAAGTTAAAACCTGATATCCAACATCACTTGGAATAAGGAAACAAGTTCCATGCCAAATATGCAGACATTTTTTTTTCTTACACAAACGTCACTGTTCAAAGCTAATGACTAGGTATTCAATTGTCTCCAAAAATATTGTTAAGCTTGATACTGTGTCATCACCACAAGACTGACAGACTTTATGTCTGACTTCACCATCCTGAGCTCTGTGTTGACCTGGCTACCTGTCACTCAAGTGCTACTCTTGGCCGGCTACTTGTCACCCAAGGGCAACCCTTGAGGGTGTCCTGACTGTCCATAGTGAGTTTGTCTTATGACACAGTTTATATGGTGAATATAGAGGGGACATGTACCTCCTCAGCCATTAATTAGTTAATGTAGGTATCTCAGGGATTAAGCATGATGTGAACCAGACAATTTTTACTAATGTGATTGTTACTGACATCTGGTGGACATTTATTGAACTAATACTACCTGATACCTAAGTCTTGAGACCCATGTGTACTGGTGTCTTTACTGTGTGTTTTATACTTTCAATGTACAGACCTGCATACTTAAACTGGTTTAATGCCATAAACAGTTGATGTAGATTTTTTTCTATTCTTTATTTATTAAAATTTTCAAAGAATGTCTCATGATAACATGGATAACTTTACAATCACTTAGGTAGCAAAATACAAAATTATAATTACTTTTAATGATTATTTTAAAACTAATATGAATGTAATATTTTAAAATGAAAATGTGCACTTCCGGCCACATATCTGTATTGGAAGAAATTTTCAAATTAATTCCTGACAAGATCAATTTAAATATCTGCACCTGAAGGATTGCGTAAGTTACATGAAAATCACATAGCCATATATGAAGATACCATGAGAAAAGTTTTGGGTATGGCAATATTTTCTTTTTTTCTTAGTTTTAATTATATTTAAAAGGTCTGGGGTATTATAAAGTACCAATTGATAAGGCAACAAACAGACAGTTGAATGATCTGTACTTGAAGTTAAGTTTTCTTTAATATTACAGTTTATTCTATACTACCCATCAACATGCTTCCACACTTTTCAGCCACACAAGCTTGGAAAACCTGTTAATTATGTACATTATCTGCAGACAAAATATGAGGAAAAAAGATTGAAAGTGACTTTTCCACCCCAGTTTGTCTGGAAATTTAGGAAATGAGCAACATACACACATATTTATCATGGGTTGTCCATGAAATTATGGTGGGGCCCTTTCTGAAAGTATCAACTAAGTCACAGGTATGACAGTCCAAGTATGCTTTTAATAATGATAGTCTAAAAATTCATGAATTTGGTTTCATTTGGGCTTGACCCTCTTAAATGGACTTGAACCTCGGGTTGCACCACAACTGACACCAGCAATCATATTATCTTGATGTATTTTTGGCACATTCTATAGACAAAATGGGCAATGTAGGTCATGCCTTTGTAATCTAGAACTAACCAAAACTACAGGCATGACACTGTGTGGGCATGAACTCCAACTTGATTTAAATAAATTTACTTGTGATTTTTTTTCAGAAACATATTTATCTTTTTATAGATATTATATACAGCATGGTACCCTATTCCAGGCGGGCCACCTCATAATTTGTTCAAAAACGTCTGCTGCCCCACAATTATGATGCAAAAAATGATGAAAAGTTGCAAAGTGCGTCACATTGTTGCAAAATATCAGCTAGTTGATTTCAGCTCACTGGTTCCTGGTACATCTCTCTGATGTTTAGGAAGTGGAGAAACTTGATACAGGGTATGCAACGAACCTAATATGCACTGTGTACCAATGATATATACAATTACTTACCATATCAGACAGAGCAACCTTCTTGTCCAGCTTGTCTATTTTAGTCCAGCAGAGATATTAAAAGCACTATGCAGCAAATTTATAATGACTTACCCGATCAGACAAAGCGCTGTACTTGATGCCAATCTCATCTCTCTCAGCCCGGCTTGCTGACAGCAGATCTTCGACTCGGTTCAGTTCTGCTGAAAGCATCCTATTCTCCTCCTGTAACTGGCTAACAGTTGGTGCTGCCATGGCGCTTTCACTTAGCGTGCTCACGTCTTCTGACGAAAGATGCTTGGTGATGATCTCCCGGATCCGCGCCGGGACTTTGGTGGTGCTGCCCTCTGTAGCCCCTTTCAGTGGCGGGCTGTCGGAGTCCTTCAATACAGTGTCTTCTAACTTCTACAACACAAAAATACATACATGATCAATTTTGTCATATACCATCCTTGTTATATTATATGAAACACCACTTTTCACCCACAACTGAACTTACTCTGAAAATCTTTATTAACTCTAAAAATCTTACACCCCTTACACAGTGGTCTCACTACATTCCTTCCATAAATCCATTTCATTCAACCACTGCTAGCACAAGGACCATTTACAATAGAATGCCACCAGGGGAGCCTTGTATTACTGGTGCCAAGCCAAGCCTTAAAACTTCCCCAACACTTTGGAGTGCCCTGCTCTGATCGGTAAAAAACAACAATGATAGTATAATCTTGTCCCTGCGCTAGCCACCTGGTGATTGAATACAGTAACAGCTCCTCATGCAAGCAGTGATTGAAAGAAATAGATTAGCAGAAGGTTCATGAGAACACTATGCAAGAAGTGTATAAAACTCTGTTGTACTGTTTTCTGTACAATAATAATCTGATGTTTTGGTGACTGTACATCTTACTCAATGAAGGCTTAATTAATTTTTTTAACTGATTTTGTTAAAGCTATCAATAACAATACTGATCCTTGTCAAAGTCACCACTGATTGCACTGGCTGTTAATTTTAATTGCCAGACCCAGAGCCATCAATAATAATTACAGTCTTGCTGCACTGACTGATATATCAATTAACTGCATTAGCCCTACTGTCAAGGCTCCAGTAGGGTTTAAACTGGAAACATTAAGATCTTGGGCCTAACTCTAAGTATTTTAACCTGGCACGAATGACTGTTTTAAGACCATGGATATATACTGAAACTGTGGCCATGGATATATACTGAAACTGTGGGAAAGAGTACTCAGAGCATCACTACAGCACATTACAAACCAGCTTACAGAAATTATCAAAGGAATATCAAATATATAACCTGAGTTTAAGAGTGACAAATTTACAAGTAATTGCAACATATGCTGATAAAGCTTATGTATTAGTCACAATAATACAGTCTGACCTATAATCATCAAATGTCAACTAAGGGAGACAGGGTCACTGCTACAGATACTGTGCCAGACTAATTGAAGTCACTGTTACGGAATTAATCTTCACATCATCACTCAGTCATATTTAGTATGACACCTTCCGTGAGGATGAGAGTCTCCCACTGTTCTACTGACTTGCAATGATCTTTCAAATAAGTTTGTCACATGATATACTGATATTTCTATTCCTAAAATAATTCAGCATGATTTGTATATCCTTTTTCTGTCACTCTCTTTAGTAAATGCATGTTTATGAAGATGATCATATGATATAATTATTAATAATTAAGGAATACATGCAGCTGCAGACTTTCTGCCACATTATTATGTATAACATTTAAAATCAAACAAATACTGCACTAAAAACCTCTCACATTTATTTTTTCTACCATAATTAATCTGCTTAGGAATTAGCATAACAATAATGCCACTTTCACTGAAAACAATATATATATTCAGCTCAATGCAAGAAAAAAATATCAATTTCCTGAAGATTTTAAATTGATACTATAGCCTCATATGATGATTATTAAGATCAAAACACCTGTACAAAAACCACAAAATCAGCAAAAGAAAAGCCTTTTACCTGCTTAAATGATCATTCTAAATTTTGAATCCTCCTATCAGGTGAATTCTGGCCTTATATACCCACGATCCTTATATAAATGACAGAGGCATGCTCGTGGCTGTTTAATATTGCGTGGTGGTCCTTCAATTATACAGGACCTACCCCCACAGGTGGAAATTGGTAGCCATGTCATTATAAACCCGTCTCTGTCCCTTGTGCACTTGTCGCAATATACCTGTAGTAATTTCTGACTGGATGCCGTCTTCCTATACTCATTTATCATACTGGTGCAAACAGACAGGAACAGAGTTGGAATGAAATATCTGACTTTTATTGAATATTTAATAATCCTTGCCATTAATGCCTTTATTCTCCAACAGTTCCAGCACTGCTGAAGAGTGTCCTTGATTAAGGTAAGACAGTGTACAAGTACTGCACAGAAAGTGTGAACTTTTTTGAAAGAATTACAAATATATTAGGTGTAAATTCTTGATATCAGAATATATCAAATGTATGTACATACTAATTTGATATAATATAGAAATTAACTGATTGTAAATACACAGAACATTTATTTACAGTTCAGTTCAAACAGGTTCTTAAACGAGGAATGATAAAATAATACCACAAAAATTATGACAAAAATACTAAAATAGACTACTTTATAATTCAAGTCTCCATGACAATGAAAGATTTTTTTTTTTTTCTTAATCTTATCCTTCAAGTGATGTTTGTATCTGTAAGATCATCAGAAAGGAAACATGGTCGCCTTTATGAAGTAAAGATGCATGAAAGAACCATTTCATAAGGAATATCCTGTATATATATATATATATATATATATATATATATATATATATATATATATATACACACACACACATCAGATACATACTGGTATATGATTTGAATAGAATACCCAATTTGTTCAGACCAATAATCTGAAGGCCGCACTTCCCAGACCAATATTTCCAAAATCAATACACAGAAATGACTAACAAATCCTAGATTCCACATTTATAACTTAGACCCCCTACCTGGGTGTAATATATACCATTCCAGACACCCATATTGGCCACTGGACTGACCAGAGCTCATAAACCATATAGCCGAGAGCATATTGGCGGAATGCCCTATCTTGAATGGTCAGGTATCACCAGGGACAGGTTTTGTTTAACCAGACAGTGTATTAGCCCACTACAGTGATAGTCTGTGATAGTGTACGGATACTAATCACCCCTAGTGTTCACAATAAATGGTGGCCATGTCCCGTGATACAATGGTCACAAGATAACAAGAAAAGTACTGATGCATGTGTCCTGAAGGGGCAACACAGACTTGAAGTTCTTTAACATTCTGCTGTTGGTAGGAGCACCACACAGGATTTGTGATAGGATAAGCACCCGTTCCCATACATGGTGTAATAAGTTTCCACGTATCCCTGGTCACATGACAGGATCTGTTATACATCTATACCAAGGATTGCTCTCGCGGGTTAATGTCAAAGTACTGTATTGCTCCCTTGTTTGTTTTACTAAACCCCACAAGGTCAAGAATGTGTAAATATATATCTCTTATATTTAAGGCCATTACCTGTGGTTGAAGCATTGCTACTGCTTTCACTCAGTTCTCTGCACAGAGTTCATAAACATACTGAAAAATGTATGACTTTTTTTTCATGGCTAAGGACTTATAAAAAGTGTCCCATCTTGAACTAACTGGACTGTCACAGCACAACTGAAAATAGAGGGAAAAAGTAGGCTGGTAATCAATAAGAATTTGAAGAAAAGAGTAATAAGTGTCATTTTCAGTTTATTTCTAAAAGAAGAGCCACTCTTTGGCAGGCCTGCAAACACTGACTATCACAATCCTCTGATTGTTCAAGTGTTCACTGTCTTGTGCTTATAAATTTATCTTCAGATTGCTATTAAAATAAAGCCTCTTATAATGATTAAAAATACAAAAAAAATCTTCAACCAGAGACTGCAGTATTTTCCCTGTGTTTTAGTTTATGCTTAGTATTAATCATTATGTGTGTGTTGACCTAATAGACAGATGGTGAACACAATCCCAGTTTTCCCCCCACCCTCCATCCTGATGCCAGTCAAGCAGATTAATTTTCCTCTATCCTATTGATTAACTAATTATTAGCTGTGTTTTTCAGCCCTTCACCAAACCACCCCCATATCGCTGGCCTCTAATTATGGTCTGGTAATGATTAGTCCTGACAATCATAACGGATCAGCCAATGGGGTTGTCTCCCTTGCTTCTGTTAGTTTTTGTGATGAAGTTTGCTTAATGCAGACACCATGCTGGCTTTCATAACATCATCTACTAATAGGACACATGCAAAGTGCCCTGGCACAGAGCTTAAGTTAATCCAAATTAAGCTACCATGGGACTGCATGCTGACTGGGTCTCAAATTAACATTGTGTACATCACAGAAAACTGTCGGAGTTCCTTTTCTTCTATGCATAAGACTAGGCATTATCCAGTGCCCATCGTAATCATGATAATTCATTATACCAGTAATACACCATGCTGGAGAAAAACTATTTTGCCAATAATTTTATAATATAGAGTAAAACTTATGAAAGGGTACATGTGTAGCCCAGTGGTTAAAGTATTGGATTTCAAAATTGAAGGTCCTCATTTCAAACCCTGTCAGATCCTGCAAAGCAATGTGGTGAAATAATATCTTTTAGAGTTATACCAATTATAACTCATACTTGAAGGGAGCCTACTGACAAGGACAATGTCACATGGCACTTGTAATTACACAAAAGAATAAGTAATTACACAAAAGAATAAGGAAAATATAAGTTCTCTGTGACAGAGAGAATGTTTCTTATGTTCACAGCTAGCACACTTCAAGAAAGTATATATACATATATATATATATATATATATATATAAATAGCTACATTTCAAAAGTTAATGGCAAGCCCTACTTATATTCAGTATATATGTCCACTTTCTGTGAAATGTAAATAGTTTGTAACATCTGGAACAATGTACATTTACCACCAATACTAAAAAATAAAATTAGCTGTTACATAGAGGCAAACTGCTGAGCTGTGCCAGTAAGACATCTTACTAATAATGACAAAAATAGTGACTGAAATGGCAGTCAAAGATGCAGGCACAAGAAAATAAAGCTAATATTGGATCTGCAGATTTACTGTTTGGACTTGTTATGGGACACCCCTCTCTTGTGGCAGTTCACAATATAATGAAAAATATAAATCAATACATCAAACTGCAAGTCTTATCCTGCACAGTTGATAACACTGTTATACGGTAACAGCACAATATGTTTCACTAATGTTTCACAAAGCAAAATGTACTCTATAGGATACACTGGAAATCCTAATCATCTAAAACTGGGTATATTGATGAAAATATATTATTCACCATCATATTTTTTCTTTGTTACAAACATTTTACATATAAAATTACCAGTTTGGATTATTTCCTTTGGACTTATAACAATGCATGGTATATCTTTAAACAGAGGTTTAAACATTTCAATTTTTATTATTCAATGCAGTCCTGAGCAATTAGATATTGGAAATTTTAGAAGTGTGTGGGTTAATGTGGGAGTGGGCACAATAAATAATATAAATATTTATATATTTTATAAAGTTTATCCAGCAAAGAAAGCAAGCGCTACATTATTGGGAACAACATATATATGGTAGTTCTGTTTTGAGATACACAGGGAGATGTTATCTAGATAATCCATATGAATTAGGATGAATTAAGCAAAACAGCTGTCCCTGGTGAAGTGCCCAGAAGTGAGCTTCAAACTGAGTCAGTGAATATGAAACAAAGGAGGAGGTCAGCATTGTCTGATGCACAAAAGTTCAAATGAACTGTCTAAAACCTGTGACTCTGCAGCAGTATAATTCTGTCAAAGCTTAAAAATATAGATATACTGTTTATAAAATATACACTGATTCAAAAAATTTACTGCTAAAGCCCATCATGTACTGTTTTGGCTGGTTACAGGCTACAAACTGACAGAGACATACAGAATCAGATTTTTAATGGTATTATTGGTATATACTTATTATATGTACCAATATGTACCAAAATCCAAAAACCAAAATCTTTTGCTTCTTGCCACTGCATATTTATATTAAAACATCAGAAGACTCAAATGTTTGAATCAATGACTTCATCAAAAATCAGATGCAGATCCACAAGGGTCCATGCCACATGTTCCAGGATGTTATTATCATTCCTATTGTGAAGATGTACAAGAAGCCCCTGGCAAAGTGAAAAAGAACAGGCAGTGCTTTAGATAAGTCACGTATTGAATTTCCCTCCACAAACTTTTAATAACTAGGCGCCATAAAGATCAACATGATGGAAATAAAAAGAGACATGCAGCAAGCCTAGGCCTGAGTGCCTCATGCTATCCCATGAATCACAAGTATAAAACAAAAGTGGTCCACTAAAAACGGAGTGTGAACGATATCCCTTAGCTCTTCAACCACAGGTCAGGTTTTCTAAAACATTATCACTGGGCAAGGATTGTTCCCGTGGAAAGCTAACACAAATGTGTTTGTTGTGAACTTGAAAGCACACAGCACGCTCTTGCTGATTGATCCTGTGGGAATGGTTTTAGAGTTTGACAGACTTCATGAGTAAGGAGGTATGAATTGATTCTATGGAGCATCCACTCCTTAGAGCTTTAAAACACTTCTTTGGTGAACTGTAGACTGACAGGTAGCAAGTGACTAGCAAAATACAGCACAAAGCTGGAGGGATATAAAGGAATGTATATATATCTATATATATATCGATCATCTTATGAACCTTATCTACATTGTATATCTACATATATCTACAAAATATATGCACAATTCTTTTTTATTCTATGGTAAAACATGAAGCGCTGCTGTTTTCCAATCGCAAAGCACAGGGCTAGATACCAGTGCAGCTCGGGATTTCCAAATAACCCTAGCATAATTTTCGAGTATTCTTGGTCAGAATACAAATTCGATTGAGGAGTTCCGAGTGTCCAGGTTACTGTAAATGTGCCAACATATTTCATCTTTGTGTCATGTTTGTTACTACTTATCAGCTACTTATGTGGAAAGCATTCTTTCCAACGGATTGTTACAAATGGAAATACCTTTCAATGCACTTATGTGCCTGTCTGACATCCCTGATTAAATTACAACTTCCAGTTGCATAATCTATCCCTCTGATCCCTCTCACAGAACATTCAAGACTTGTACATATATGAAGTTCTTTAACACACTGAAGTCCATATATAAACCCATTGCCTCTGAGACCAAGTTCCCTCTGGCAAATACATCATAAAGCAACAGTCTCCCAAAGAAAACATCATGAATTCAGCATATGAATAAATTAGCCATAGAGACCAATCTGAGTATTCTATCAATGCTGGAACACTGATCAATTAAGCATACAATACAAACTGTATGTGACTTACGTTATGGGATAGACCATAACAGGACTTGCAATCTGTTCTTCACAGGTCATTTAGAGAATGACTCGAGCCAGTCAAAAGTCTCCGGAAAATCTGACCCGCACTGGCTACCTTAGCAACAACGTTTGACAGATTGAGTCGTATACAGAACTTTAGATATTTGAGGGGAAAACAGAAGATACTGATAGTTTAAGATTGTAGTGAGAGAGGTGGAGGAAGCCAAGAAAACATGGAGAGAACCACCAACCCTGGATGGGCCACTACAACCCACTCTCAAGGCAGCACCTGGGATTGAGACAGGGTCATCAGGGGAGGAGGCCGTTTAACCGCTCTGCTGTCCAGGCCCCACTGGCAATCTGTCCACATGGCTAAACATGAATCAATAAACAAGACAGAGAAAGCATTGATAAACCAGAAACAATGAGCAGCCTGAGCAAAGTGTCTATCACAGTATCAAAGATCATGTCAAACTAGTCTGTCAGTATGCAGTCTGTATGTATACATGTCTTATACTACCATTAGTTCTACTTGTGGGGCATGGTGTTGGACTTGTGGCCACAAGGTTGTGGGTTCATGTCCCATACTTACTATGAACTGTGCAAAGTCTCAAGGGTAGCAAAAGTCACAACAGTTACCAAAAGGGTAAACTCTCTACCCAGGAGTGAATGGGTACTGGTTATGGGCAGCAAACAAAATGTAGAAAAAATAGCCTACTTGTAATTGAACATTATGGCTGAACCATGGAAAGCTTTTAATATAGATTGAACAGGCAGAGGCTGCTCAGGATTGAAAGACCAGGAAGGCAACTTAGTGTAAGGTCAGATGACAGTTGAGACTGACATCACTGATGATACTAGACAATAAACACCCATTTTCTTTCACATTCGACGTAGGGTTAAATACAATAAAACCCTGCTGTGTTTAACTAGCTTTAAAATGTCAATATATCCCGTGACAAAGTCCTTATTATAAATTTTAATCAAATATAAAAATACCAAATAAAAACTAGTTTATATGTAAAACCTTGAAAGTCTCAAAGCTTTCTCATTGGTCTGAGTTTGTCTCAAGCACAATTTTCTTGGTAAATTAATTAATCAAATTATTTGCAAGACCTTGGTCTTATAGTTTGAATGAATTAAATACAAGAAATGAGCTCAACACAAGCAGTTTCATTCTTTATGTGTGTGTGCGTACATAGTTAACAGTTACATCTTTAAAATTCCGAGATAGGATAAAGGAATTAAGGCTCTGACAAATCTTTCTGCTAAGATCAAAATTTCGTCCTATTTATAACTGAATGCAAGCTAATACAGAATATTGCATTCTTGAACATGCCCATTCATATTTAACCAAGAGTATATACAAAATTAGATCATTTCACCTACACTTTGTTTGCTTAACAAATAAAAGAAGTCAGATTGACAGCAATGAGAGCACACTTATTGAAGGTACAGCCTTGAGGACTTGCCATCTATTCAGCACTGTTCTGTCTGCACTTATAAGAATCTTAAGAAATCTTAAGAATAAGAACTGGTGAAGCCTTCTCCTCGTATATCTGCTATGGCGCCACCAGACAGTGCTCATATTACACTATGGTGTATTTACGTGGGGTCTGAATCAGGCTTTCAGATTTTGTTTGCTGTATTATGGCCAGTGACCTCACTCAAGTGGAAGAGATCTAAAGGACTTTTACATGGTTCAGCTGAGATCAGCCAAAAGTAAACACACAAACTGTCTCTTGGACAACAAGACATTTTCAGATATTGTATCTCATGTAAATATATCTGTCATTCATAACTAATTGCATGTGAAATTGATCAACATATAAACCACAACTATCCTGAAAAAAAATAAAAAATATATTGGCTGGCACCTTTCTGTCAGTTTTTCAAATTTGTAGGATTTTTTTACAAGAAAAAATTAAGTTCCTGGGTTGAAGTTAAAGAAATTCTGCCAGAGAAACCGCTTCCTAATACTGTTTTGATACTGCCTGTATACATGTATATATTCATAATGCTGCTGCAAGGCATTAAAGTATGCAGATTATATATATAGTAAAATTTTGTAAATTGGGGAAGGTTATAAACATAGAAATATATATATATATATATATATATATATCAAACAGTCAGAACACACACCTGAAGGGCACCTAAGGCAAAATGATCCATCATTTCATTATGGCCGTACACAGTACTGTATCATATGTAATCTCATATAGTACATGGAAGTGATTATAATTCCTGCCACTACATATGGGCTGTGACTTAAAAATTATGGATGAATAAAGTTTTTCTGTCATTTCCATGTTCGAACCATAATCAGAAAATATGTAATATTACACCAAAAAATTGTCAATTTTACATTCTCAACATTCTGAATGTTACTGCTGGTTGTGAATGATGTAAATCTTGTTTTCCCAGCCCATTGTTAACTTACATATTAATATACATATTATCCATTCACTGATTCAGCAACAGTCAAATTCAATGAATTTATGTGTGTGGCCGGTGTCCTTAAAAGATAAATCCTGTGTCAGTGTCCTTAATCAATCTGCCATCCTTGATGCTAAATTGTTCTATTCAAAATACCTGCAAGTATGGTTAAGTTTTTCATCTATAGAAATTTGGTTAAAGTGCAGGTGTCAAAGTTACCTGTCTGAGATTGTCCTAATTTTTCTTGCTAAAAAACTACACAGAGCTTATTTTAGATGATTCCATCATTATACATAAATTTTACATTTTTTTTATTCACATTAAAAAATAAGACAACATCATTAAAAAACAAAAATTAAGTAAATGCACAACCAATGTGCAGGCAGGTCTCCTATACTGCACTTTAAACCTATATTTTTACCTCTAGTACCGGATAGATTTACATATATTGGGCAGGTATTGTTTTCTTCACTGTTAACTCCCTAAATAAAATCTTCAAAACCTATGGCATTCCACTATAGGTTACTCCTGGCCATATTTTTCCTATTATCAACGTACACAACCACTAATTGGCTCTGATGTCATATGTTTTTAATTTTACTGAGACGCTCGCAATGTACACTAAATTAAATTTTAAAGAACATAAATTTTGATTATTTGATATCAGAGTCTAAATAAAAAGTCCCTTGCTAAACTCAGCAATAGGTGTCGTTTGCAAAGATGTGAAGCTTAGACCAAGATAATACACGCAATTTAAAGTTTTAAAACCCTACAATTCATTGCCCTTTAAAATTCAAATTTGACATTTGAAGCCACGCCCACTTTGTTCATGATATAGGACTCTGTAAACCGTTAATTTAAAGCCCTGTTCCTGATATTTTTAATCATAAAGAATTTTTTAACATGATTATACGGGGGTGCTGTAGAAAGATTCTATGTGGACTTCTTTAAGTGCAGGGTTCAATCTTATACTCAGAAACAGTCCAATCACCGGGCGCCAAGAAACCAAAACAAGCAAGAACCTGCAGGGGCTAATACAAAAGTGTCAACACGATTTCTGACCTGAATGACTTTTTCCAAACGCTGCTCCCGGTCTCTTCTACTCATGGGAAAGGCAACAAATCAGCCAGGCAGACTGTTACAGTCCCTGACCAGCTCCTCCTGCAAGATCCGGACGCTGAGGCTCCAGTTTGCCCCCAGCAGACGACAGTTTGTGAACAAAACACAACTGAGTCGTCTGTCATGAAAACCAAAGATGGCGGGCAAGCCAAGTCTCGCGTGCGCGTGGTCTAAACTGGGTCGGCTTTTGATTGACAGCTCATGGAAAGCCCGCATATGAAATTGATCACACTTCCAGTTCAAATTACACAAAAAGAAACCATGTGTGCAATATCTAAAAATGTTGAAAAGCAAAAATGTAATAATTTAAATCGAAGTTTGTAAGAAATCGAACATCAATCGAAATGGGGGCGTGGCAACATCGAGGTCATAGAGTAAAGGTCAGGTCAGGAGGGTCATGGATAGCATCATGTTGCTATGCTACAATTAACTCACTACACGTGAACTGGTTCTTTCCAGATATTTATTAGGCGTGCAAATTATTTCAGTGTGATCATATTAGGCGAAATATTTATAATCACACGAGATTCGACTGTGCAACAATATCAGCTGAATTATTTTACTTGTTTGGGTTCACTATATCCAAGTACCAACAAGACAGTTTAAATTGAGCGCCAATGCACTTGGCAAGATAGAACATGAAGTTCAGTAACACTGGGAATACGTGTAGGCCTATATATAACAAAGTTGGCGTGTTGGTGTGAATCCCTGTAACACGTACCTCGCACAGTAATACAATGGAGGACTCGATATGTCTATGTCAAGTAATATCTGGTCATGTGCCAATACAAAGATTCCTACACAAGACTCGTTTTCTATACATGTCTCCAAGATTTACTGCAAATATATTTTGATCCACAATAAAGATTCCCATTTAATTTTGAATTGCTGAGCATGCGTCAAGCTGAGATCGTGCATGTTCAAACCCTATCATATTTCCCACCAGTGTGTACGTAATACTAACAGTAACAGTAAAAGTCTTAACCTGAGCCTTTAAAACTAGTAGGCCTAAACCTAGAACGTGTGCTCACAACGTCGAAGTTCTCACCTGCAATCATAGGCCTATTTGAATTACCATCCAGTCTGAGTAAATTCGATCGCGGCCACGTAGCCTATAAATAAAGCAGCTACTCAGCGCAAATAACAATGTAGCTTCGAAGATGACACACTTAATATGAACAATGCCCGCGAAAGTCATCGTTTTTTATACATACCCCATACACATGTATATCAATATATATATTCATGTGCCCTGTTCCCTGGCAAATTATATATATATATATATATATATATATATATATATATATATATATATATATATATATATATATATATATATATTTACTGATATAGGCCTACTTATAACTGAGTTGGTGGAACTGATGATCTGACGAAATGTTATAAGTGGCTGATAAAATTGAAACAATGATAAAATATGTACCGTATACTTTGAAACTACACGCACATATAGCATATATATATGATAAAAAATATTTTTAAATATTTATAGATAATCTGTTTTGATTGATTTCCATAAGTATGAAAAATGACGTCTTTAGTTAAATTGAAGCTTTAAATACATCCGAAAAAGATTTCATATGACTATGAACGTATATATGTCAATGAAGTGAGGGTTGTGTTTTGGGCGTTCACTCAGTATGTGTCCCCTTAAATTCATTTTAAATTCAAATTAAAAATGTAAGTTTTAAATAAAATATAATTAACATGGGCTTAAAGGTTGATTTGCATTATGAAGATTAGTTTATATATGTTTATCCTGAGTTAACATAAAACCTACTATATGTCTATGCTAATCAAGTTATACACAAGCGTCTACAAATACATTTTGTGTGATACGTGCATGTGTGTGTATTATATATAACACACCTTAAATATGTTTTCATATTTTACAAGGGGTAATAAACAAACCTTTTGTTTATTGTGTCTGTTTCTACTTAAATATATAAAAAAAAGTAAAGAAAAAAATTAGACTTCTTCAAAGTATTTGTACCTAAAGTAACCCTTTAGAATAGTATTGGCTAATCACAAGCCATCAAACTAACGAGATGTGTTGCTGGTAAAATTTTTATAGTCATAATCTGCAAGTTAGCTGAAACTGAGACTAATCAGGTCAAGGGAGTAAAGGGGTAATCTGACTGATGTGGCTTTCGGTTCAGGATGTTCATTGAGATCTGGACATGGCCAGATCGAGCCTTGTTTCTTACAGCAATCATCAACACATTATGCTGTGACCAAACAGGGATTTGACCAGCCAGTGACCAGTGTCATTTACAATTAGCCAGCACATGAAGTTACAATTAGATAAGGAGTCCATCTTAGGCAGGCTTTGTGCAGTTCCAGGTCACCTACAGAGCCAGCTGTAGCCAGACACTGTCTATTACAAGATCAAAGGTAATCAAGCCCAGCCATATTATGTAATATGTGAGACATGACACAAGTAGGCTACAGGGTTACAGTCCATATACAACATCAGGCCAGGTAACTTTATACAAAGTTATGACCAGCTCCCATTGCAAAGACAATTGTTTAAAGTCTAGATTTCAGATTAAGGATACACCATCTATTTTGTATAAAAAATTGATGTTATACCTAGAAAAGACACATTTGCATAGTGTTGTTACAACTGTCAGTCAGAATAAGGGGTAACCAGGGATAATTTTTTTTTTCAAATTTACGACACCTGAAAACATTTTATACATAAATTCCAATTTCTTCAAATGATATTTTTTTAAGTATAATTTTATATTCATATTTTACTGAACTGCCAGATCATCAACCTGCAGCCCGCCCCGCCCCGCACAGACGTCATTTCGGCCCGCCCCGCCCCACACTTTCTTAGATGTAGCCCGCCCCGCCCCGGAAAGATTCCTTTGCGGGGGCCCGCGGGTCAAAACCCGCCCCGCGCAGGGCCCTATAGTATATACTGCAGCATGTTCTCCCTTGGCGACGACCCTATGTAGGCCTATCTGCAGTGCAGATTCTGCACTCAGTCATACGCGAGTGTTTGACCATGCAGGGATATGTGATTAACTTTGCCTATAGCCAGTGGTATTAGTTACGTAATGTTAGCTGCCGTCAGATATACAAAGATAGGAAGTTCAGTTCGGAATATGAATGAAGCAAGTTGACCACACGTGGGCTGAGGGTTAGCTATTCTTTGCCGTTTGTGTCTGACCAAGAGAGCCATGCGCGCTTAAATCTTGTTTACGTCAGTTCCATATTTTCATAATTTCATTTTCAGTTATGCTTGTATTAAATCAAATTATAAAGAATGACTAATATTCATTGTTTATTATGCAGAAATAATGTTTTCTTGAACTTGTCCATTAGGGATCATTTGTCAGTCAGAGAGTTCGTGCGTTGATGTAAAATGTATGGCTGGTTAATGAAAAGTCTGTTCTCGAAGTGAGGAATATTTTGACAACACATGACGTAAAGTTTGTAACAGTACAAGAATAAAAAAATTAAGGCATCTTATCGGAAGCAGAACCCACGGACCAATTATATCATTTGACGTAATCTATATCTACCTCGGCCTTAAGTTTGTCTGGAACCTATATAGATACGTTTGCACTTTTTCGTGGCCGAATATATATTGATATACTTGTGTCTGCGCGCTTAACTAGTTAACCATGTGTTTTAGCAAAGTATCTGAGAATATATGTTCAACAAATAAACTGGATTTAAATTTATTGTATATTAATACATGGTTATGCCTGTTTTCGTAAGATATTGAAGAATAAGGGTTTATTCTATTGCGGTAATAAGTCCATTAATTAATTATGATTTTAACCACTTTGCCTTGTTTTATCTCCTGGGACGTCAATATGTTAATCTTTGGTCTTTCTGGTCATCAAACAATGAAAATCATTTCTTTTGCAATTGTTTTCCGGGATTGGCTTAGGAGTCAAGGAAACTGACTAGACTAAGGGCCCATGCATGCATGATTTATTAGTTCCAACTGGTGCCCTGAAACACTATCTCATGTCAAAGAACTTGCAATGCAGAAAATAACTGTTAAAATATCAGAAGCGGATCCAGGGGGAGGTCTGGACCCCCTCCTTTTTCAGTCGCCACAACCTTTTTTAAGGGTTTCAGACCAATTTTTCGGCCTGGACCCCCCCCCCTCCTTTTCTGGGTCTGGGGACCTTTTTTCAGGCTTTTTCATTTGTTCTCTTTGGTTTGACCCCTCCTTTCCCAAAATTATGGATCCGCCCCTGAATATTAAGGTATAGCATAATTGACAACACCCCTATATCTAAAATCAATAAAAAAATGTGTTAAATTCATAATATACTCCATATAGTATACATTTTTTTAAACCTCGTACAGTGTTCGTTCTGATGGTATACATGTTTTTGAATCATTTATTTTAATGTGATTTTGTAACATTAAAAAAATTTATATATATTTTTAAAACAGGTACGCTATTTAAAGCACCCATAATAGAAAGCCCCTTTTTGGTGTATTAATATTAAACTACGTGACAATATTTAAAGTGTTTTTCCCCTCTACTGTGCGTCTTTCTTGTTGAAAAATCAAATGTTAAATTTTGTATTGAATCAAAATTTAAAATTTCAGTTTAAGGTAGATAGAGACGCTTTAGAGGTCTTGTCATGTAGTTTAATATTAGCCCGTTAGCAAGGGGCTTGCAGTTACTGGGTGCTTAAAATAAAGTACTGTTTAAAAATGAAAAAAAATTATGTATACCATCAGAAAGAACACTGAAACAGGTTTAAAAGTATACTTCATAGGTCTAATATGGACTTTAAAAAAACTTTTGGACTGATTTTAGATACATATGTTTTTGCTAAATGTCCACTTCATTCATTTCACAGGCAAGGGGATACGATAACTTCGTTGATTGTGGAGTCGTCAGTACCGCAGAAGAGAACAGGAAAAATGTCAAGGGGGAAATCAGCTTTATTTGTACTGTTCTGGAATATCAGATGCACCAACTAATGTATCTATGAGTGTCTGGTTGCTTTAATCACAGGTGGTGGGCGTATAATCGTGCGATAACGTGCAGTTACGATGTTGGTGCCAATTCTAATAGTCCTGGTGATGCCTCCCTGGAACGTAATGGTCAATCCTGTTGAGGTGTATAGTTATCCGATTTTTTGCATATGCTATTGATTGGCAAAGTATATTTTAATAACATAATTTTGAGAACCATAAAATGAAATGTCATTTAAAATTTTACAGTCTTGGCTGTTATTCTGCCGACAAAGAGCTTAAAATTTTCTTCATATTTCAGGAATGCACTTATAATATACGCGAGGATTAGTATTTTTTGTAATTATGAATAAAATTAGCACATGCGCAATGTAGTCAATATCTTGACAAATTATAAAACAAACACACACGCCAAGCAGTATTTTTGTTCCCAAAGATGTTGCCAGTAAACGGTGAGATGTCAACTTCGAAAACCTTAGTGGCACTGCTATACTATTACTATACTACTACTACAACTACTACTACTACTACTACTATTACTTATAAAAATAAAAATAAAGCAGTCGCCGCAGAAGCAACAACAACAACAGTAATAATAATGATAATCAAGCAGAAGAAGCCAAAAACAGAAGCTTAAAAAACAAAATGATAATAGAATAGTTTCAGTAAATATAATGACGATACTTTGGGTAAATAGCCATATAATTAATAATTCTCTGTTATAAAATAGTTTATATTAAATTTTGAAAAAAAGAGCAAATGCAGGTATTTCAGTTTTTTCTCTTAATTCCTGCTATAGGATTTTGAAGGATAGAAATTTAAGTCCCTTTGTCGAATTTGCATATCAGTTGTAACATTAAATTGAAAAGGAACACATCCTGTAAAAAAATAACTTTGAATTTATGTACAAAATCATATATATTTTTTTATAAACGCAGATTATATTTCTGATACAAAATGTTAAATAATAGGTGCAAACATAATTTTCAAATGTATATTTCATCTGCGTTTAATATATATATATATATATATATATATATATATATATATATATATATATATTTATATTATAATTAGTAGTACTTCAACTAACATTTAATCAAATAAAAAAATCATTAGCCAACTTTTGGAGAATATGACACAGGAACGAATTTTCAAACGAATATTCATTTTTTATTGGCAACTGCTTTTGTCGATTTAAATTTGGAGAGCGAATTCCCTGACTAATGAAATTGAAAAAAAAAAAATCATTCGACTTAAAAAGTAATTTTTTTGCTTTATTAAAATAAATTAATGCTCATATCCTCAACAGCTGCTGAGTCTTAAACCTGATACATGGTTCGTAAAACGCCTCGATTAGAAGATCCAAATCAGTTATTTAAAAAGGACTTCTTCGCAGAGCACTAATAACTGTCACTCAACAATAAACATGTGCACCGTTTCAGGTTGGGGCTTGTTTACACTGACTGCTTTGTGGCAACGAACCCACTTACGGCAAGCAAAGGTTAATTCTCAGAACGGCCCTCATCCATTTGTCGATAATGATCTTTAAGTGCAAAATCATAGTGACATGTCATAAATATGTGTTTTGTCTAAATATAGCTAAATCTGAAAACACATATTTATTATACCATCATTCTTTTCAACAGATGTCGTAAAAGGTTCAATGACAGGCCAATCAGAAGGCTCGTAACACCCGTGGTTGGCGAAGCAACATGTCGGCAGCCACAGAGAACGATGTCTCTCAACCAGCACTGCGTGTTAGCCAGGTAGGCTCCTGTCACCATAGTGACGTGACATTTGAAGTTTACCTTGCATAAATTTATTACATTTCTGTCACGGATGTCAAGTTATGAAACACGGCGAAACCTGGTTAACAAGTAAATAACACTAGCATTGACACTTCCATGTACTACTACTACTGTACACTTAGTCTGTAGTCTGTACTGTAGTGTAGGCCCACTGTAGTCTGAAGACCCCACTCGCACATCACACTTTGTCATCTCATACCATACCAGCTCACACTCACACCACTGTTAACCCAGTTCAAGAGGTACATTTGGTACTTTTTGATTTGACAGTAAGTGCCACACCAGTATTATAAGACTGAATAGGAAGCATGGCACTTAAAATCTGTATTGGTAGTACAGAAATATAACCAGTACACTCTGTCCATAATCTTGGGGCCAACTTTGATGCTGTCATGAGTATGGAGTGCCAGACAAGATCGGTCGTGAGAATATCTACCCTCTACGCAGAATTGGCAAGATCCAGAACCATCTTGATGATGAGACAGCAGCAAGGACCATCAACGCTTTGATTACATCAAGATTGGTAGACTGGCCCAGTTGATGTAATGGTTGAAACATAATTCCTCCCTCTAACAGAGGCATCAAACCTTGCTGTGTCGCAAAGCTTAGAACAGGTTTACCTATCTCGCAGCAAATTATATAACCTTGCATGGCCAACTATTCATCAACTGGTAAACTCCAGTAATTATGGAACCGTTAGCGTAACTCATCACTGCCTCACTGAACTAAGGTATTTTTCAGGGATGACATCAGTGGCCTTCCCAGAACCTTTTTCAAAACCAACATGGTTCATTCATTCATTGCTAATCCCGGGCATCCAGTTCAGGTTACTAATATATTCCCCATGTGACAAAATGACGAAATGACAAAATCTAACTGAAATAAATTAGACAAAACCATATATGATTTGTTCCGAGAAATGTATAAGAATAACACTTGTATGTTTAACATGAAATATTATGTTGATTTCAAATAAGGATCAATTTACCACATCCTACCTGTTCAGGTATAGAAAACTAATTAAGACTGGGTGAACTTCAAAGAAAGGTGAAAAAAAAGACACATTCACAGATTTATTCATCAAATATGTAAAAAACACAATTGAAAATCACCAAAAGCCTGACAGAATTGTAAAATCTTACACTTTTACATGTTTTTTCCCCTTTGTAATGTTTTGTTAGATAGTTTTGGTACTCCTGGTAAAGCGTATATCACTTTTATGTTGTCCGTAACAGAAAGTACAGGGGAATGCCCATTGCATTGCATTATGGTTATCCAGTGTCAAAATGATGTCAGACAGTTTTTTTATCCTAAGACATAAGTGAAAATTCTTGAATTTGAGTAACTAAAGTTTATTGAACATTATTTTATTTTTATTTTGTTCAAAACATATTCTGAAAGTTGTCAAACAATGTCTATCAAGCAGCAAGTCCAACGGCTGCCATCTTGAAAATTGATGACATGGCCCATCCTTCATAACAGGCAACATAAACATAGAAAATGTCTCAAGAAATGACAAATATCCACATTTTAAGTACAAAATTATAATAATTTAGATGGATACCAATCTTTTGTGGAAGTTTGTAGGTTTATCGTCATAACAACATGGCATGTACGTTCAGTTGAAACATCACGTTTGTTGACATTCCGGGTGTCCCTTGCCGACATTCAACCAATTGGCTTTCCAACAAAGTCTAAATTAGAATTTTATGAATCTATATGAGAATTTCCCAGGTGAATGAAAAAAAAATTATCAACTTTACGGTAGGAGTGCCCTAGAACCATATAGATCCGAAATCAATAATGTCTAACATTAATTTTACCTCCAAGACGAGTTAAAACTGGGGGGTTCTTAGTGTCAAATCTGCAGGCATTTTGGTGGCTTACAAATAGCTGAGGGGATGTCACATAACATGGCTTGTAGTGGCCTTTCCAATGTGTAAGTGTTAAAACCCTCACACTTGTGTCAGCTGTTCTCCACGCAGATTTCTTCATTCTTCTAATGCTTATAGGAGTCTTTGTACCTCGCTCTAATAATGTATATGGTGACAGACAAGTTTTCTCAGTATGCTGCCATCACCTGGATTTCTTTTCTGGACACTGTCAGGGTGTGTACAAACTTTGTTCTTTAAGCAAATAAGCATTTTGTTAATTATTTTCCTGCCTCAACAGAATTGGAGATCAGGCTTTGTTTGCCCCGTATGTATATGCAAAAGTATTGTTAATCACACCACCTCTGTGCCCCCTCCCCCATCTGTTTTTATTGCAAATGTGTACAATTTATTTAATTAAAAAAATAATAGGATTAGAAAAAATTAAGATCTTACTGAAACATATTCTTGCCTTAGGAGAATGGAACATATAGTGATCAGCTCTGTCCATCATCTCTCCTTTATTATAAAACATAATAATTATTATATATTTTTTCCTATAAGCACTTTCATATGCTGTATGTGTATGGAATTAAGCTATTTAAGTATGAAATTTGAAAGCAAATTATATTTTCAGTTGTGTTTTATTGCAGATGTTAAACTTTTTGATATAATAAATAAATTAAGAAATAATTGAAATTTCATATATTATCAGCTTTGTTTGTCTACCAGTCTGTCTGTCCATTTTTTAATATTAAGTAATTATGAATGGATTTTTTTATCCTGTAATCATTGTTGAATTAATATATTTGAAAATCCTATGTGTATATACACTATAATGATACAGATATGTTGTCACCTCCATCATTCCACACAGCTCCTCCCCACCACCGTGACCACCAAGTCCTTTCATCTGAGGACTGGGGAAATTAACTAAATTTCAACTATTCATTTCATAAAATAAAAAAAAAATATATATTTAATAATATATATTATAAAAAAATAGAACAAATGTGTAAACTACTGAAATGTCACCAGTTAATCAAAAAGCCAACTCATGATCATGGTAATAGTACAGATCATTTTTTCACAAACTGCTCACATGCTTTAGTTTCAACATTAGGAAACACATGGTCAGGTCACAAAATATTATTTGCAACAATTTTACTTGCTCATCAATACAAACCAATCATATAAACCAACCATGGCCTATATTGCTTCTTCCTCTCACACTTTATCTCCATTTGATATTATTTTAGATTTTTACCTTCAAGCTCAACTTCAGCTGAGCACAGTGACCCATGGGTCCCTTGTTATATTTAAATATGAGATATGACAGACAATGTCTGTTTTGTCTACTTGAACGTATTCTTCATGAACACCCACGGTTAGGTATTTAATAACAGATGTCACTAGTATGACAGGGAAATGTTTATCTTTTGAATGTTTTTTTTGGGATACAAAATAAAGGCATAAATCAAGTGTATAAAGCTACATTGAATATAGATATTTCAATACTTTTGTTGTAGTTAGATGCAGCTGAGCTGGATGATGAACTGCTGCAGATACTTAAAGACCAGTTGAAGAATGTATTCAAATACTTCAAGGTTAGTGTACTGTTATTGTTTAAACTGTTTAGTCTTGTATGCTGAGATACAGGTCTGTGCCAGTTCTAAATTTTTGTGAACTGGTTTTAGACTTTTAAACAGCAAAGTCTTATATTAAAGTGTGTGCTGCTAAATTTGTCTGTAGTTGACCAAATATGTGCACACTTTAACTTTTAAAATCCCAGCATATTGGGCATTATATAGTTCTATAATGTAGATTCGGCCAGGTATCATTATAGCTTAATGGCAAGTATGTAAGAAAATATTGGCACATAAAATCAGAGATGTCGGTTGATGATAAATTTGATAGAAGTTGGCAATCGGGGTTTACATTTTATGTGACAGTTTGTGAGAAACCTTTGCCTGATTGGTTTAGAGATAGACAATTCAGTAAATCAAATACCCAAATTCATTGCATCCATAATAGGATCAAACTGACCAGAAAAGCAAGGGATATGTCACATGTGAAGCTTGATTTGCATAGATGGCATAACAATTTTAAATACACCAGAGTTCATTCTTGTTGGGTCATGCTTATTCTCCCTCCGGATCTTACTAGCTCCATTCAAGTGAGTGTATAATAAAACCTGAATCGTTCAGTCTAGGTCCTTCTGTACACCTGCTAAGTGTACAGCCATATTCATGAATAGTTTCACTAATAAGATAAAGAGCTCAGTCAGACAAAAGTGTGAAGATTTCCACTATGTTAGCAACACCAGTTAGTATGTACCTAACAAAATGTATATGACTGTTAATGCTTCATTTGATTAAATATAGAATCTGCAACACAGTGTTTCTGTCTTTATTCTGCATGTGTAGAAAATCAGATCATTTGCAGCAAATATATCCCATGGATAAGAATTATTATTAATTTTTGTTGTTTATTACAGCCAGATCTGCTAGTGAGATACGACCCAGAGATAACTGCCCTGCTCAAACTCGCTTTGTGGAAAGTAAGTGATGTTTGTAAAGAAAAGATGACCTGTATTATAAATTTCTAAGATATTAATTAATTAAATTGAAATCATTATGATCACAGTGCATGTTTAAAAATCATGCAAGACTACAGATTTGGAGCTGATATATCTTATACAGTACTACAACAAATATTGTGCAAACACTACTGAGCCATGTGGGATATTCATTTGTCTATTATTATACTACAGAGAGACCGTCACATCTTCATGACATCAAAGTGAACATCACTTGCGGAGGTACTACATACCTCTCTTGTTCAAATTTATAAATTTGAACAAGAGACATATGTACAGACATACATCAATGTGAGAACAGATATTTCCTACTTGTTACTGTTACCACCCACAGTTCTATTGGCTGGGGCTTTTGTCAGCCTCTGCTGATATTCTAATTACATTATTTAAAAGTGCCAGTTACTTATGAAATAAGTTTTTACTGCTCCCTTTGTCATAAGGTCTTAACCTGGCAGGGGTTTAAAAGGTTGAATTTGTCCAGGGTATGTTCAAAGGGTTTTAACCATGTGTGGTTTTGTCTAGGTTGGATTTGTGCAAGGGATTTTTCATGGTGTTTTTGACCAGGAAGGCTTTTCTTGAGGTTGGATTTGCCCAGGAGTGATGCTCAAAGGGGTTTTGGCCAGAAAGGGGATTCTGCACAGGAAGGGGACATGCTTTTGTCCATGGGATTGTTCAAAGGGTTCTTGGCATGGAATAGGGTTTCGGCTAAGGTGAGTTTGACCAGATGGAAGTTCAAGGGGTTTGACCTGGTGAAATTTTATCCATTTTGGATATGTTGAAGGTTATAAATCATGGGGTTTAGTCACAGTTGGATTTGTCCAGAGAATAGTGATCAAGCAGGTTTGCATTACATCCAGGTCAGATTTGTGGAGGAGGGTTACTGTAGGGGAATTTGACCATGTAGGAATATTTTCAAAGTTTATTTTGGACAGATTGGGTTATATCTAAGGGTAATTTAACCAGGTTCGATTGTATGAAAGGGTTTTTTGAACAGGTTTGGTTTTGCTATTATACAGATGTTCAAAACAGATTTTCATAAAAAAAATTATGAAAGTGAAATGTTTTTGCTAAAAAGTTACTAATAGCTAAACATAGGCTATAGGCACAATGCAGTGTATTATAGTTCACTAGTATAAATCTTAAAAAAGCCCCAAACATTCACTGATAAAATATCCTGCCAGATTGTATATATGTACTGAACTTATGAATAAATTCTTTTAAAAAAATACCATTTGGAGTCAGAATTACTGAAGGAGTGAAATCTGTGATGTGCAGTTACAAAATGATATATCAGCTGCATTCATTCGAGTATTCAGATGGTTCATCAAGATTGTTGAGGTGTGCTGTTGCCAGATTCAGTGATCTGACGATGTTGTTAGATAATCACATGATTTTCTAATATAACAAGCAAGGATGAAAATACAACCCCTTGAGTTCAATTAAGTAACAGGAACAGACTACAAAGAACAACTGTGACAGCTGACAAAAAATTTACATAGTTACCTTAATGACAATCAATCAAACATGGATTAAAACAACCTTCTCAGTGAAGGTGTCAGGAAACAACTACATGGACGACGCTCACATAGTATATATATATACTTCTCACCCTTTGGTGCATTATTGACCTTAGATGACCTTTACATTGATAGCTCAGATGGCTTTGACAGAGGGTGTGAACTGATCAAGCTCTCACTGAGTGCTTGAACAACATGTACGTGCGTTCTCCAAGAAATCTGAGATATCCTCACCAGGTCATTGTGTATAGATTGCAATTATCACAGGGGTCTACAGGCTCTGTTTAGTCATTGTGAGAGTGAGTAAATATGGCTGTTTTGTTTATTCTATAAATGTTCGGTTGATGCTGTTTGTGTTGGACACGTGTAGGAGCTTAGCAATGATTACTGAGCTTATTGATACTTATAAAAACAAGTAAAGGATATTGGTGCTACAAAGCCTTTCAGCCCTATGTTATAAAGTGTATTATGTAGTGTAAAGTGTGACCCTGGATGGTTTTGGTTAAATGGTATTGATTTGTTTATTGTGGCATTGCTTGTGATTGTCTCTTTCTTGCATTCAGTATTACTTTTACAACTGGATGTGAGTTGATGATGAAAATGCAGAAAAACTATATTGATGTGTGTGCATAAGGCACTGACAAGTGACATGTTATGTTAGGGAAGAATTTGAATTTTGTAAGATTTGTAATCTTTTCAAGACCAACAAAAATTTCTTTCTTCCAGGGACAATGAGAAAAAATTTTAAGAGTGTGCATGAAATTATTCTTATTTTTCTCTTAGACAATTGGTAGATTAAGATTTTTACCTGATAAATAGGAATTCTATTTTAATTTATCTTAAATAGAAACAGGAATTTTCTCAACATTTTGCTGTAATAAGATTATATTTAACTAACATTCTGAATTAGAAGGAAATTGTGTAAAGTATTACTCTATAGAGGGTTTGTGTCAAATTACATTGATATGCTTACAGTGGCAATGCGTTTTAAAGTCTCCTTCCTTGGTACTTTGCTTCTTTTACAACTGGAATTCAGGTACATTAAAAGTGCATGAAAACTGTTCTAGTCCATAATTTCAAGGCACCCACATGTGTTACGTTGAGCAATGAATGTGAAGTTTGCTAGATTGGATGTATTTCCATGCCAAATGGGAATTCTCTTTCCTGCAGGGACAAATTAGAAATTATGAGTTATTAGCATGGAATGATTCATATTCTTTCTAGGACAGATGCCAGTTTCAGTTTCTTCTCTGGAAAATCAGGAATTCTGTTTTAACCTAAAATATGGATAAATGAATTTTCTCAGGATTTTGCAGAAATATGAAGATATTTAGCTAACATTCTGAATTAGATGACATGTTAATCTTACTAAAATCAGAAAAAAAATTCTTGTTTATTCTATGTTAAATTCTGATTTGTTCTGAAAAGAACACCAGTCACTGTGTGCCTGTTTCTCCAACCCTTACTGAGTGGATGCTCTACATTTATTCTTAACTTCTTTCACTAAATCACTGCTTTCTATAACAGGATATGGTATGTATTAGTAACAGGTAATTTGCTCAAGGCACAAGAGGTTTCTGACCAATAAGAGTTTGGTAACATGTATGTGACAAAGTTTGGAATCTTTAAGATGCATGAAAATAAGCTTTTGTTGACGGAAGATCCCAGGTCACCCCAAAGTCCCTTTCTTTACTTAAAATAAATATATTGTATGTACTTTCTATTGACACATGTCAGTGCTGTAAACACACAGTTTCCTTCAATCAAATGGCAAAACCACACAAAAACCATATAGGCTTATACTACAACTTACTAAAGTTTATTGCTTCCAGATTTCTCCTATCCACATGTATAATAAATCTGAATTCCAAGCAGTTTTGTGGATAAATGAATAAATATCAGAACCTTTTTAAGTAAGTTCTGCTTGAAGGACACATTGCTAATTTGACCCTCCTGTTGCAGGTATAATGGAAAAAATTTATACAGGAAATATTTATGACAGCTTGTCACAAATAACTGATCCAGCAAGCCTGCATTGTCAAAGACTACTGTTGGTAGTTTTACTATATGTTTGATTATGGTCTTGCTGCAATATGGGATATTGCCATTGCAGGTTCTCCTGTAGATGGAGGAGAAAAACAACTGACTGGCTCATCTAGATACCTGTTTATGAAGGCAAATGGGTTTCAGTCAGACACTCATTATCAGGGTGCAGAGTAGATAATAACTTGTCAAATGTGATTTAGATTCATTAAAGAAAGGCCATGTGTAACTTTGCTGTGATTCATCATGCGGTTCTGTTCTGAGACAACCTGTGCCAAGTGCAGCCATTTGTCTATAGCATATCTGTTCATGTTCCTGAAATATTTTTTATGCCCCCTCCACAAAGTGGCCGGGGCATATAGTTTTACCCATGTCTGTCCTTCCATCATTCCGTAATTCCGAAATCAAACAGTTGTACGGACTTTTTTTCGCAATGCCTGCAGATATTGGCCTGATTTTTGGTGTACGGGCAGATAATGACCATTACAGATCGAGTTCGGGTTTCGTCCAGGTTGACCTACTTTTGACCATTTTACGGCTCCTAAACTTAGAAAATATCATGAAAAATAGAAATTTTCATGACAAATACACTTGTACAGACTTTTTTTCCCAATGCCTGCAGATATTGGCCTGATTTTTGGTGTGTGGGTAGATAATGACCAGTGACAGATCGTGTTCGCGTTTCATCCCAGTTGACGTTTTTTTGACCGTTTTACGGCTCCTTAACTTAGAAAATTTTATGAAAAATAGAAATTTTCATGACAAATACACATGTACGGACTTTTTTTCACAATGCCTGCAGATATTGGCCTGATTTTTGGTGTGTGGGCAGATATAGACCAGGTACAGTTCGAGTTTGCGTTTCCTCCCGGTTGACCTACTTTTCATTTTTTTTTACGGCTCCTAAACATAGATAATTTAAAGAAAAATATAAATTTTCATGACAAATGTAAATGTACAACCGTTTTAGCCCTCAGCTCATAATAATGCTTGATAATGACCCGTTACAGATCGTGTTTGCATTTTGCTTTTGTTGACCTACTTTTGACCATACCACACCTCCTGAACTTAAAAAAAATTTACAAAATTTAACAAATGTTTCTAATTTGCCCCAGGCGGGGGCATTCGTGTCGTTCCGACACATCTAGTTTTCAGTTTCACATCATCCATAGTTAATTAAAATGATTTGTAATGTAAAGTATTATACTCAGCACATATAGCCTTGTTGAATGAATTGGCTGGAAAGCTGGTTGAGATGGGGCTCTACTTGTTTGCTGGCAGTTTTTCAGGCAGGCAGTCCTTTACTACCTCCACACATGAGAGTATTGGTATTAGTGATATCCTGTATTGTACAAAACACTAAGCAAGACTAAAGTCTGAAGGTTACCTTACCTGTGGTGATATTCCCAGATTTTCTCTTTCAATCTCTCGCTGGATCTCCTCGAGTTCTGAATCTTCTTCACTTAGTGGGCCCTCACCAGGTTCAAACGGGTCCTTCAGATGAAGTTCAGGGTCAACAGGTGACCCATCCTGAAATTATTAAATGAAAAAGTCAAGGTCATATAACTTACACCTGTTAATGAAAAGCTAAACCATTTCCTGTTAATATTTCTTTTAGTTTTTAGCTTTCAGACAGATGTGTATGCTGTTTATATTTGTATTACAGGCAATATCTTGCTCAGCTCTTGTTGTATCTTAACCAACTTTTCATCACTTCCTTCTGAGAGGGTTTGCCTTAAGTCTGTAAGTAACATTTCCTCATAAGTTTAATTTTCAATGGGACCAAGGTGACTTTTATAGACATTATTGGCAAAGGAGAGTGTAATAAAAAAATAGCTAGGGTACTGAAAGTCTACCAGAAGCAGGGATGGATTCAGAGGGGGCTTATGGTTGTGCATCCCATCTTTATCCAACAAAATAAAATAGAATAATATATGCTGAATACCAAAAAGAAAGATTGAATAAATTTGCATCTTTTGCTATTTTCTTCCCTATAATTTCTGCATGCAAGAGTTATGTAATGTGTACCAGCACTTGTGTCAGGGTACTGGGCCCCTTCCCTTTCTAGGATCCTGTTTCTGCCCCTGAAAAGGGAGCCAAGATAATTGAATTTGTGTCCCCAGCTGACCACTTCCAAAGAATAAATGTTTTAGCCTGTAACAAATAAAGATCAATGAGGGGAAATGTATATAATAATTAATATCATATGTCTATCAGACCTTCAGGTAGGTCCTTAGGTAAAGGTAAATTTGATTGTCATTTGGGACACTGACCTCACCCTGACCCCAGCATGAACTCTGTATTTATATATATGGCTGTAATAGAATTCCTTGATTAGGATGAAATTAGCAATAACATGGAGCTGACCAACCCACCGGATACTATAATTAGGTGTCATAAAGAAACAGTGTTATTGGACTACCTGCCCTGTGTGTACATGACTGGTGTAATTGTGAATATTACACTAATAAGGAAGACTGTGGCTTTATGTAGAACTATTGGCTTATTGTTGTTCAGGTCACAGCATGGGCAGGAATATCAATGGTATTCTGATGTTTTGTATTGATTTGTTGAGGTATATAGATTCTCAGGCTGCTGCCAGTTATGCTGAGCAGTTACTCCAAATTAGGGGTCCCTGACATGTATAAAACGGTTGACGTAAATCTATTCCAAGACTGACCTAAGAATTAAAAAAACACTGTTCGACTGAAATTCTTAATCCCAGCATCAGTATTACACAAATTTGGCCATCACAGGAATTTTTATGAATAATAATCCTCCTCCTGCTCTCTGCTTCTCTTTCTTATCTCTCTCCCTTTCTCTCTCTCTTTCTATCAGCTCTGTCTCCCTCTCTTTCTCTTCCTTCTTTCAGATATATGGGTATATATAGGCAGTGGAACCCATCATTTACTGACTGAAATACCACATGGGATTTTGCATGAAATAAATATTTTTTTTGGTCAAATCAGAATTTTTTAAGGCGAATAGCAAGGGTCCATAACAGAGAGAAAAATGGAAGGAGTCTGGTATAATGCCACATTGTTTTAAAATATGCCATTTAAGTTTGCAGCCATGCAGTGATGCATCAATGTTCACCTGATCCACCATAATATTTAGTAGAATGAGGAAATGATCATTTTCCTTGAATTGTTACCCAGATAAACAAATATTCAGATCATTAAGGTAGGGTTTATATAGGATCCTGCTGACATGATGATTTTACAATGTGAGTTATCATAAAATTAAAAGTTCAAATACTGTACCACCAAACTATAAAATAGAGCAATAGTACTAGTTGTCAGCTAGCTGGTATGTGAGTTTATTCAGCCATGTTAAGTGCATGCCAGACAAATTGACATTTTATGCTTGAGAAAATCAACAGAATCAAGCTTTGATCCTACATGTAATGATCAGGGATCCTTAATAGCCGGACAATATACTAGAAAGACAAATTTATGAATGAAGTTCACTAATCAAATGGTCTGTGCCAAATGCTCAATTATTAAGCTCAGTAGCTCTGGCATTTAATACTTTAAATGGGAATTAATCAGATGTAAATATTCTGACATGTACCAGATTGTTACTATGTACAAAGTATGTTTTACCTGTACTATTCCAGGTACAAAACTAATGCAGCATTAGGCTAGCATATTGACAGCTATATTTGTTAATTGTCATGTAAATCGCTGAGTTAATCCTAATAAGTTCACTGTATGAAAGTAACTCTTAAGTCACTGAACATTTTCACTATCCTTGTATTTATGACTCACCAAATAAACATAAACTGAATTCCAAAATGTTGGTATTTTACATGTCAGATCAAAGACCAGACAGAGGTCTGCAGTCAAACATAAAATGAAAAAGAAATATCACTTCATAAAAAATAAATGCCATAAGGACAGATTCAACCACCACCTTCTCCCTGTAGTTAGTGCATGATTGTTTACCTGTAAGACAGTGAATTAAATAATTGTTAAGAGAAAATAATGTAAATGTAATGGAGTTGATTTCGACAGAAATAATTTAACACTAAGGTTCATGTTGCAGTTATATCTTCTTTATCAGATATTTGATTATATGTTCTTTTTATCATATTTGTTACCTTTCTTCAAAACTTAAATTTATTGTCATTGATTTTTTAAGATCACATATCACCCAGTGATCCAGAATCTACCACAGTTATTTTAGTAGGGTGTTAGAACGGTTAATTTCAAATCTAGCAGAGTCTTACTTCCTTAAAGCCATCTTTCACCTACCTTTTCTATAGAATTCATGTGGTTTCTGGCTTACACTGTGCACATATTAATGAACTTTAGGTAATCCTGTACAGAAAAGTTCTTATTACACCTTTGTGATGGATGTATGAGCTTTACCTGTTAGTGAGCATGTTAACAAACATGTCACATGTGCCAGTGTTGACAAACAGAAAGCCATCTACCAGGTAATCTGATAAAGGTGGTTGGTTCCATATGTGCAGAAGGAGAAATTTGTTACCAATGGTTGAAAACACCCTTTGCAAAACTCTGGTTGGGCTGACTTGCCACTAGATGTCCTTGTTGAATGCATTTACATTATTCTGGTGGATCCCTCACATGTCATAAACACAGGGATATATAAACAAAAAGAAACAGCCTGTGTTCAGTGGGATCAGCATTTTCTGGCATATTTTTATAAAAAAAAAAGGATTCAAGGGATTATCTTGAGTTAATAGACATCATATATCAGAATAGGCCCCTTAAAATCTTTCAAAAGGATAAATGTGAATGACATGAATTTACACCTTGCATGTTAATATGTAGCATATAATCTGAAAGTATGTATGTCGCACAGCAGGTTAATTTTTTGCATGCACCATATGGGGCATTCAACCACATTTTTATGGTGACTGATCTGAAATCATGCAGAATTTATTGCACGTATAATATATTAAGGCCATACACAAGAACAAAAACAAAATTTTTTATATATAATTTGCTAGTTGAGGCAAAATATCTGAAAATTCATTTTAATTACATATAAGTAATAAAGACTCAAAAACAGACAATTGTTCTTCAGATGTTCAATATGATCATCAGAAAGTTTGACCCATTGGTAGTGATACAGATGATGAATGAAAGTAACACACTGTATATAAACATGTGTACATTTTACAGTGAAATCTCATCTGATGACCACTCCTGCTAAGATGAGTACTTTTTTGGGCCATCATAATAACCCCCTGCTAACATGACCACCCTGCTAACAAGATCACTTTCAAAGTTTTGGTTGGTCTGGAAGGTGATCGTGAAGCGAGATTTCACTGTAATAATTTCTGTTAGTGGATTTAAGAGAGAGAGCAGTTAATAGCAAGAAAAATACCTTGGACTAAAAAATGAATTATCTGTGAAATTAGGATCAGTGATTACTAAGAAAAATTATTTTTTGTTGGTGTGGCCTCGGACAAAGTGCTATTTGAGAGCACATTTCATGTAGCACTTCAACTTTGGGACATTAAACAAATTACCAAGAATTTTATTGATTTCCTTCGTCTTGTACTTAGTCACTCATTTAATATTTATCTGAAAAAGTTTAAACTTGAGCCAGTAAGTGACATTATGTCGAGTGATATGTCATGTCAGAATCTAACAAATACTGACCAATCTTTGTGTGTTTCCTGATATTTTCCTACTTATAATAATTCACTCATGTTTTTTTTAGACCTTGATTAATGGTTCCCTAATTCACCAACATGGATATCATAAAGTCTACAAAGTGCAATTTGACCCTTACACCTGAACCATTATTTCTAGCCACACAATGGGACAGGAGAGCTATTTGTATAAAATTTATAAAAAAATATGGCAAACTCCCCCATTAAAAAATCCACCAATCCCTAGGGGTGCTTCGGCTGTAAGAATGCATTGGTGAATCCTTGCTTTGAATTGAAAGGCCTTGATTAAAATGTAATTGATTATATTAACCTCTGAATGGATTCACTTAAAATATTAATCCTCTGTGAGCTCTTAAATTTTACAGAGCAGTTTGTAATGTTGGAGCTCGCATATACATGTGTGATAAATCTACTTAAACATTTGCTGGTAGACCACTCCACTTGCATAAAAATATATATGGTAGTGATAAACAGATTGAGGGAGAGTTACATTTCTCTTTTATTTGCTGAAATTTACTAACATCCATTAATTGCTTTTATTTTTAAAGTCTGAAATTTACTACCTAGGTAAGAATTGATTCCAGAATTAAATTGAAGGTAAAAAATTGATTATTGAATGGCTTCTAAGGGCCCTCACATTTCACAGGTGTATGAAGTACCAATCATTTCATCAATTTAAGTTTAGCTATCTTTCAGTCATGCTGAGCTATAGTGATGGGTCTTTGTTTATCGTGCTCCTGTCTGACAGTCCATTTAAAGTTGGGCAAAAATTATAATCATATGACCTAGAAACTTTTAACTCAATATCCTGGGGATATCTCCTTTAAAAAGTGAAACCAGGTCACACTAACCTATATTCTGTGAACTCTAGTGAGATACATGTTATTTGGCACCATGAATGTCAGACTCCTGTTTTAACTATTGCATATTTTCTCCTCAAATTTGATACACAAATTGTTTCTACCAATATCTCAAGTGATCCTAAAAACAGGTGACCTCGCTGTTCAAGGCCTAATTTGTTGAAATATAGGTATTCTTCTTGATGCAATGTCTTTAATAAGTGATATATTTTTTCCTCAAATTTGGTACACAAAATATTTCAGTAAAGTTCCCAGATGACATAAAAAAAAAACTGGTGATCTTGACCTTGAACTTCAATCTAACTAAAATCTGCCAATATATAGGCATGAAACCCAATTATTTGAGGGAATGCATTAAATTTATATTCACTGATATTTTATGCACAATAATGAACATTTCACAGAGGACTTCCAAAATGTGTGACCTCAACCTTGATTTTCAAGGTAAAATCTGCAAAAATATACATAGTAAAGTTTATGCCTCAGTTTTGGGAGAGGGGACCATGGGATGACCATCACTAAAAGCTGTGTCAAATTTGATTTTAAAAGGTCAGCTCAAGGTCACATGTGAAGTGAATCTCAATTTTGTTATCAGATGATAATTTCCTGTAGGGAATCATAGGCTATTATGTCATGCTAGTCAGCTGAGTGTCATGACCAAAAGGTCAATTAGCCTAGTGACTACATGTCTGTGGGCTGCTGTATGAATTTAAATACATGCTCATTGGTCGTGTTACCATAAGGTACATATATATCTATATAATAAGTGATGGTGGTCCCACTGGACTTTTGTCATGGAACTTCTCTGTCACTACGCCTTGGATATGTACATTTTTGGTCTTGAACTGTCAAAAGTGATATGATGTGACTCTGAATCGAGGCATGAGGCACTCGGCCACCATGTTCATAGACTCCAATTTTATCATTAAAAATGTTCAGTGGTTCCCAGAGCATGTAAGAAAAAGTTATATTCTATTTATAAAACATGTTGTAAGTGGGAATTCAAATAAACTTTTGTTTTATCAGTTGCATTTCAATTTATCTTCAGACGTGTTGTTCCTATGGCTTGTGCAACAAAACTTATCACCTCTCTTTAGTGTCTTGATATCTGTTTATTTTAAAATTATTTCACCAGTCTTAACTGGTCTTCACGTAACAGGCAGAATAAGCTTGTAAGTAAAAAATAGCATTTCTTTGAAGAAAACACACCAAAGATGACTTTAACCACCTTCTTCTCCTGTAATTAGGAGGTTTGCCTAAGGATATTAAGTAGGCCACATCAGGGCTTACATACACAGACACACACACACACATGCTCAACAATTTACATGTTTTCAGGCCATTATATTTGGACTAACAATCTGAAGGTACACACTAATAGCTTGTATTACCACATGAGTATATTTACGATGACTGTCAATGGTTATTTCAAGCATGCTGTATGGGTCATTAAGCTCTGATTAGTATGTTTTGTACAGTGGGGTTGATCATGCGCCTTCCTGCCGAGAATGCATTAAGTGCCAATACTTGTATGTTCTGTTTAGAATAAACCCTGTTAGGTCAAAGTCATAGTGACTTAAAAAAAGTCAGGTTAATAACACAAGTTTGTTTCATTTGGAAATAATTGAATCTTTGTAAAAACATTTTGCTACAATTGTCAGTTCAGAGTGGAAATCTTACAAGTGGGAAGTCAGATTCAGTTTGAAAGCAAATCCTTTATTTACAGTTAACCAGTTTTACAATGTTTCCAATATAGTTGCCGGAAAATGTAATTGGACCAGTTTGTTTTGCATGTTACTCCATTATTCATAAATGAATTCAGATGAATTTGTAAATACACCTGTAATTGCTTTTATTCATTCGTTTGTACATTTGAATTTGAATTATTGAGAGCATGCATATGCATTAATTTATGCTAAACTGCATTGAGTCACATTTGACCGCTGTGATCTACATAAATATATACACAAAACACTATATACGGATAGGTATATTGCCCAGCTTACATTAATTGAAATCTGATATTTTTTACTCACCTGTTTCAGTTTTTCTAAATGATAAATTGATTTATAAATACTAAATGTAGCAACATCTCTTTACCAAGTTGTAAAGAGAAAAAAAATGACCTTTTTATCAGTTGTAGAACCCAGTTTGTAAGAGCTTGTTATCCTAGTTTGCTGGAGTATAGTAGGCAAGATAACCCACCTGTTGCCTGGCAGACATTTATATATTGGCAAGGACAAATTTACTGGCAACTGTTTAGGATCTTGACACATGTATCTGTAGCAAGCAGGAGGTAAAACTTTGTGGGAGGACAACTTTTATATAAAAAAGGGTACATTTTGGCTCACAGGGTTCATTTTGGCTCACAAAGTCATTGGTAAAATTGTCATTTTGTGTGCACAGAAACCTTAAAGTAAAAATAGGAGCCATGAACTACTGTTGATACAACCAGGTCACATTTAACTTCTTTGGAACTAAATATAATTTGAAGTTGCATGTTCATTAAACCTTTCAGTATGTTATTACTCAATATTGGTCTTATGTCAACGATTCAGGTAACATTTGAATAAACATACTCTAACTTATTATTGTCTGTTGGCCTTCTTTAGTAGCTGGAAGAAACTAAAATGTGATTGTATTTTCAATATTTGTATTTATTATATATATATATATATATATATATATATATATATATGCTTTTAAAAAATTTAATCTGGGTTGGCCCACTTTTAAATCTGACCTGATTTTAATCTTAGTTTTATATTTAATTTAAATACAAATTTAATCTTAGATTCAAAGTGAGTTCGTTGGGGAGAGTTTCATTCAGAAGAGCATGAACAAGAAGACCATCTTCTGTGACTACCCCGGGTCAAGCACAGGATTCGGAGTAGGGAGATAATGACTAATTCAGTTCTCATTAGATCCGCCCTGAGATTTTTCTTGGTTGGCCCTTACCCAGGAAGAGGCCTCTGCAGGCTTAATGGGAAGGTTGTGCCCAACAACCATGTTTCACTTAAAAAAAAAAGAGTATCTTTTGGAGGTTCCTCCATCATATGGCAGAACAACAGGAGTGGTGGACACCTGGCTTGGGGACACACAGATGTAAAATAACAGGAAGTAATTGCTACCACCTGTCATCCAGTCCAAATTTGATAGAACTCTGCAGATGAATTTGCCTTAGGTAATATTATATATATTATATATTTATATTATATTATATTATTAATATAATGGAGGCAGGTAGCTCCATCTAAAATATTTTAAAATGAACAGTCAATAAAAAACAACTTCTCTTTTTTTAAAATGCCTCTTAAAAAAAAAGATGCCTCTTAGAGAAGGACAATGTAATACACTAAACCACAGCTATGGTAAGAAAGTGTTGGACCACATGGCAAAAGATTTTAATTCCTTAAAACAGAACAATGATAAAAGATGACCCACTGTATAAATATCATATCAATTCTTGCTTTTAAAATCAGGTAAGTTCCAAAGAAACAAAAAAAAAATATATATTTTCTTTCATTCTTTTCTGTTTAAAATTAACCATTTGATCAAAAATTAGTCACATTTTTTCTCATGCCCAGCAAATATATCTGAGTCTGCAGTATATAAATCTAAATATGTCGTGCTTGTGTGTGTTTTTTTATATCTGAGAAGTTTCCAACTTTGGTCAATTGTTTCATCTATGTGGTCCTTTTGGAAATATTGTGTAATATTGAGCCTCAATAAGGTTTATTAAATGTTGTCTTTCTCAGTCACATAATGTATTTAAGATGTTGGTGAACCTCTTAGCACCATTACATAACAATGTTATTTAAAAAAAAAACTTTTGTGTAGTGCATTTAATTAATGAAAGAGCAGCAGAGCAAAGCTTTCATTGATAAAAGAACATGCCAGTGCTTATCAGCAGTTAGCAATTGTTTAAGACAAAACTGCATTCAGTAAAATTGTATTTGATATGAACCTTTGGTTAAGAGAAATCATGACATCCATCGTGTTAACTGAATGACCAGTATGTAAACACTTAAGAAACACCTAACAAGCACGACAGAATAAGTATACAGTACAGTCCAGTGGATAACAACTATGTGCAATTGTTTAAAAAATATTTGCATATAATAAGAAAGCATTTGATCTTACCAGTTGGTTATACGGATCCATGGTGCAGAGATTGGTTGTGTTGGTATAAGTTTTTTTGGTTCCGTGCTGTCAGCTAGTGGTCGCTAGGCTTTGGCAGTCAGGCATGTAGCCACAAGCCATGCACACCGTGCACTAGTCCCTAGCTTTGTATTAGCAAATATTGGCAATACCTCTCAGGCAATAATTGGCTTTACGGGGTGCAAGGTGTTGTTCTTATTGTGTACATATGGCATGTTAGTGTGATCGCATAAAGATCTGGCCCTTCTGTGTATGACACAGTGAAGTATTATTGAGAAGAAATTTGTATGGATTTGATTGTTCACATCTGTTTACATATTAGCCTTTTCTCTGGTAGATTAGGAGTGTGCCCTACAAAGGCACTGTCCATACAAATAAACAAAATAAACAGCTATTCGACCAAGTAATGTTTAGTTAGCATATTAGTTTATATTATACATAATTATAACAGAAATGTAAAAATCTGAATAAATAATTTTTCAGTAGCACAGTTTGGTAACAAGAAATTCTTCTCAAAATTATATCTTTCACTCTCCTTGAATCTGTTATAAATTATACAGCTTTAATTATATACATGTGTGAATTAGAAACTGGATTTGTGAAATATGCTTACCTTATTATGGAAGCCATTATATTCAGGAAGGATTGTGAGACAAAATTTGATGCAAGAATGTATTAATAATTAAGTGAGATTTGATTCCTGTAAATATTGCAGATTACCTGTCTATTGAATATCTGTAGAAAAAAAAAAACTTTCTTTTGAATAGGTAAAAGTGATATTATACTTCATTTCACAAGAGAGACAGTGTTCAGTTGTGGTGTAGATTAATAACTTACACATGCTCAGAAAAGCAAGAGCCCCATGCTATCACATTTATGATACGGTATATATCCTAGTATAATTTGAGGATTTGGGTGTGGTCCAGAAAAAGTGTTATTCCAATTTAAAGCTTGCAGCCAAGTGAAAGACAGCATATGCGACTTAGGGTTTTAGGCTCTTTTTGTTGATAAGAAATTTTAAAAATTAATGTTGAGGTTTCTATTATTTAAGCTAAATTAATGATTTAAAGATTCCAGGTCATATGAGATCATGGCAGAATAAAACATGTTTATCTGGAATGAATTTTTACACTACATACATACTTTGCACCATTGTCTTTACAAATTACAAGCCAAAGCCAAAAACTGCAGACCTATGGCCTTCAGGCCCATTAGCATTTTAAACCCAGTAATAATTAAGTAATAAGTAACATATTTTGACCTTCATAGTGTAATTTTTGGTCTGCAAAGATGTCCTGTTGATGTAATGTTTCGGTTCAGTACATGGCTGTCTCATCTTTTAGAAAACAATATGAGTAAATATTGTCCCCATATTAGGGATACCACAGTTGAAATTGCAGGTCAATTTTTCTATATTAAGTTAATAACAGTTTGGTTATGAGACAGGACAGGGGTAATACAAATTGCATTTACATATACATTATTATACCCTCGTATTGGACTACACTTGACCTCTAGGTGCAGGTCACCAGACTATTTTGGACCCTGTGGGTGCCAATTTATAGTTCACACAAGGAGTTTATTGGTTATAATGCAAACAAATGTCTGGAGGTATGTTCTGATCAGTTCATTTCGTACATATACCTTTTATGACTGGACCGTTACTTGTGGTGCATACCACAGAAAGCATGTAACCCCCTCCCAGTGCTGAAGCATTTAATGATATGGTAAAGAAATCAACAAAGTACATATCACAAAAAACGTATAATTGATTAAAGCTTCCTAACCTTTTTGTACAGTACTAAATGTATCTACCAGAAGTCAGAACCTGTAGCAGTTCTTCTCTAATGTAGAGGAGACAGGTGTACAAATAGAGAATTTGCTGCATATGGGTCTGGGAAGTCCAAAATTCATATGCCCTTTGCTGTTGCAAAGACCTTCTCCACAGATCTTATATGACAATATTAACTGCACCATATTTGTATCCACCAAAACAAAGTTTTGCGGATACTGTGTTTTTGACTAGGTTCCGCCGCCGCTGCGGCGTTCATTTCCGGAGAACTCCTCTGAGACTACTGGACAGATTTTTCCGAAACTTACACCAATTATCGGGTCACATGAACTGGTGCCTAACCATTTGACCTTGACCTCTGAGCTTTCCTCTCAGCCCAGCATCCATTTGTGCATCTGTTTCCACACATAAACCTACATATCTCGGGAACCGTTTGACCAATCAGGAAAGAAATTTTACACTAATGTAGCCCTTAGATGGCTATATAACATACACAAAAATGGTGGCGCCACCTGCAGCCATTTTTGCACAGCGTCCATCTGTTTGTCTGCCTTGGGTTAAAATCACTCATATCTCTGCAGTGGTTTGAACAAATTACCTGTAATTTAGGCATGGATATACATCCTGGATAGGTTTCTTGATTTTATGACAGGTGGCACCACCTACATTCATGTTCACGCTGCAGACATCCAAGCTCATATCTCAGGAACCATTCGACCAATCAGGAAAAATTTTTTTACACAAATGTAGCCCTTGGATAGCTTTATAACATACACAAAAATGGTGGTGCCACCTGCAGCATTTTTTGCACAGCATCCATCTGTTTGTCTGCTGTGGGAAAAAAATCATTTATATCTCTGCAGTGGTTTGACTTTTCAACCAGAAATTTTGCATGTATATACATCTTGGATAGTTTCTCATTCAAATAACAGGTGGCGCCACCTACAATCATGTTTACGTGGCAGACATCCATTCTAATATGTAACACATGTTACTCTATTTCCCCTTGCCACTCAATCCATGCCTCACTTTACCCATCCTACTCTGATTTTGGCAGATACACTTAGTCGCCTGTCGACTACCCGTATTCTAGTTTAATATGTCTTCTGCACAGACAAAATAACACATAAATGTCCTTTTTACCAAGGAAGGAAAAGCAATTTTACACAAGGACCCTTTTATTGGGACACATGAGCAAATTGTTTGAGGAACCGATCCTGAATAAAATTTTATATAAATTTAGTAATTTTATGCAAAAGTTTGAGGATTAGATCCTGATATACAGATTGATACATATTGCTTTAACAAACGGTTTACCATAAAATAGTGTAGCTCCCACTAAATCAATGACATGTTCTGTCTATTTTTGAAAATACTCAGAGGCTTCGAAACAGGATTGAGGTCTTCATCCGGCATGGATTAAATTGGATATAAGCATGATGTTCTCAAGTGTAAAATTAGATTGTAACATTGACTGTATAATTCAGCAGCATTATGATATAATAAAGTGGTAAACTTGATTCCTTTATGTGGGTATATCTTTAGTGTCAGGATTGTCCTAAAATTGTTTACTAATACATACACTGTACTTCAGGTATCAGTTCAATAAATAGATATTCTGCAACACTAGTTCAAAGTGATCACCTCCAAGTAACTGGTATTACCAGACACTCCATTTGACCATTGGTCAGTTGGTGGCCCACACAGCACAGAATGAAAAATTGATTTCTACCCAGGGCCATTGTGAAGTATTACCAGATTTGTGACCAACTCTGGGAGAGATTAACAGACATTCAGTTAAAGAATTGATAATCAATTTGTCGGTCTCTTAACACCCTCACAGGTCTTATCTTTGATCATCAGTTTTAAGGTTAATAATGAATGAAGCAATGATCACAATGTTACTATTAAGGGGTATACAGGTTTTAAGGTCACTAGGGCCATTATTATACTATTGCATTACTATTGTTGACCAGTTACAAGGGCTAAATTACTACACCAGTAGTGATTGGCTGCAGGTATGGTACATAGATTCAATATAAATCAAATATACATGGGAAAGATATTTTATTTAAGATATTAAAATGTGTTAAATAGGGTGAGACAATATGATATTGTAATGCAATGTATTGTGTTGTATTATATTATATTACATTATATTATATTATATTATATTATATTATATTATATTATATTATATTATATTATATTATGATTAATGGAGTGGAAGGCCATTCAGAGACAATGTCTTCAACTGAATGAAGTTGAAGAAAAAAAGTTTTTTTTTTGCAACTGATTACCTGAGGCTTTATTGGTTAAGAAAATCCTTACTTCCTCCTGATAAACTTGTTCTAAGAAATTAATTTTTTTCTTTTGTTCAGCTGTTTTTTGTTAAAATTTAGTCTTTCATAACCTCATGTGTGCTTTAACACCTGCCCCCTCTCTGACCAACATTTAGAGAAAAGGCTGTTTGACCATATTTGATTGGTAGAGTTGATGCAAATTTTATGGAATCAATATGAGTTAATATTATGGGTGAATGATCATTGAATGATCTATATATTTAATTGCAACCTTTGCATAAATTGTAATTGATTCTTGATCTCTGAATTAAATTTTTTTATCATTTTTAGCTCAGCTGACTGTAAGTCATTTCAGCTATAGGGATCACTCTTCAACCAGAGTCTGGCTCTCTGGAGGTCCCTTAATTATTTTGAAAACACCAGCATGAAGCCCTATGTGAGCTTGCCAATTCAATGTAGCAAGCTGAGGCTATGTATCATGTTTTTTTCCTAGGTCTATAGTTTCATTGAGGCTCGCTGATAGACCTTTCCACTTCCATATAAAGATAAATGACAATACACTGAGCTACATTGTTCCTTAACTTTTTAAAATTAAATAACTTTTTTTGGTAAACTATTTGCTTCTATTTAAAGAAAGTCTGAAATCTACTATAATAAAGTAATAATAGAAACAAGAATTGAATCAAAGGTAAAGATTTGATAACCAAATAAATTCATAGGCCATTTTAAATTCACAGACATTGTTAATATGAATTTTAAAGTGAACCTTGAAGATAGTCTTAGTAATACATGTTCAGCATTAAGTCACAAATCTGCTTTAAAAATAAATTACCATCTTCTCTGAGATGAAGTATTTTTAGAATCAAATATTAATTTCATTGTGAATCAGCAGTAGGCTTGTGAAGTTTTTATACTTAAATATTTTGCAATCAATATTGATCATCAAGTTATGATACAGCGGCCCCTTGTAAACTGTTCATGGTTATAGTCTAACTTTCTGGCGGGAAAAGGAAAGTGCATTATGGGTCAAGTTTGAGCCTGTCCAGAGCTGAAGTAATCAATTCCCTAACGGTGGTGCCCAGGTTGATAATGTTTTTTACACATGGTGTGCAGTCTGTGTTGTGTACATGTCACTCAGCTTGTATAGACCAAGCATGTATACAAGATATGAATGTCAACCTGTATTTGGTTTGTATTTATATTTACCAATACCAGCGGTGCAATATAATCAGAATGGGTCAAACTGTAGTATTGACTCAATGACTGGTCAACTTGATGCACTCTCTGGTGTACAAATGGTGCCATACAGCAATATACTTAATGGGGTATATATTTATCATATCAGCGTCAAAATTCTTAAGAAGTGTTCATTAAGATAAAATTTAAATCCATGTTTGCATGCTCCTTCTGACTTTGAAAAATATTTTTTGATAGGGTCAGTTGTTAAAACTGAGCACAGCATGACTGTGTAAATATATATATATATATATATATATATATATATATATATATATATATATATATATATATATATATATATATTATTAAGTCTATATGCACACTTGCTCCTACCACAGTAACTATACATTACTATGAATCACATTCCTTGCACACACACATATATATATATGATACCTTATACAATACTTATAGAGTACATTTATATTATAATTTGAATTCAAAACATTTATGAATTTTTTTAGTAATATTGTCAGCATATGATAATTATTATAAAGTAGTCGGGGAAAAAAATGTTGCTGTTGGTAAAGATATTTAGATGATATTTATTCATCCATACTTATTTGTATCTTTGTATGTTTGTCCAAACAGCCTAAAGCAGGCCTGCCAAATCACTCTTATTTAAAGGTCACTGTTTTTTTGAGGATATTACTAAAAATTTTGTTAATTACCTTTTTATGCCCCCGCCACAAAGTGGCCGGGGCATATAGTTTTACCCATGTCCGTCATTCCGTCATTCCGTCATTCCAAAATGAAACAGTTGTACGGACTTTTTTTCGCAGTGCCTGCAGATATTGGCCTAATTTTTGGTGTGTTGGCAGATAATGACCAGTTACAGATCGGGTTCGCGTTTCGTCCCGGTTGACCTACTTTTGACCGTTTTACGGCTCCTAAACTTGGAAAATTTCATGAAAAATAGAAATTTTCATGACAAATACACATGTACGGACTTTTTTTCGCAGTGCCTGGAGATATTGGCCTGATTTTTTGGTGTGTGGGCAGATAATGACCAGTTACAGATCGAGTTCGCTTTTCGTCCCGGTTGATCTACTTTTGATCGTTTTACGGCTCCTAAACTTAGAAAATTTCATGAAAAATAGAAATTTTCATGACAAATACACATGTACGGATTTTTTTTCGCAATGCCTGCAGATATTGGCCTGATTTTTGGTGTGTGGGCAGATAATGACCAGTTACAGATCGAGTTTGCGTTTCGTCCCGGTTGATCTACTTTTTTCTGTTTTACGGCTCCTAAACTTAGAAAAATTCATGAAAAATAGAAATTTTCATGACAAATACACATGTACAGCCGTTTTTAGCCCTCAGCTTATAGGCTGATGGGCTATTGTCATCACCCAAGCTGTCTGTCTGTCCATCTGTCTGTCCGGTGTCTGTCCGTCCGTCCGTCCGTTCCGCTTCTGTTAACTTTTACCTTGTGAGCGGGATATCTCTAAAAGAATTCACCGTTGGAATTTTATTTCATCAGTGAAGATGTATATCGATAAAATCTCTGTCAAGTTCGAAGATGGGTGACATTGACCCATTTTTCTTCATTTTAGAGCTGATTATAGAAAAACACTCAGAAGTTTATATCTCAGGAACCATTGTGTGGATTTTCACAAAACTTACTATGATCATTGGGACTGATAGTCTGTATGTGCTGCACAATTTTGGTGGTGCCACCTGCAATTTCTGATTTTTTAATGAAATTTTATCGGATTTTTTTCAATTTTGGCCTTTTGTGCAGGATATCTCCAAAGGTATTCAACACAGGAACTTCATTTCTTCAGTGCTATTGCATTATATTTACAAAATCTTGGTCAAGTTCAAAGATGGGTGATCTTGACCTACTTTTCAAGGTCACAGAGCTTAGTATAGAAAAAAACTCAGGCGCTTATTTCTCAGGAAGCATTTGGTGGATTGTTATGAAACATGGTATATACCTCTCCAATTTAAATTTGTAAATGATTATCAACTTTTGCTAATATTCTAGTTTCGCAATACAATGCTTACAGATACTGGCCTAATGTTAGGTCTGTGGGCGCATAATGACCACTTACAGATCGAGTTCGCGTTTCGTCCCAGTTAACCTATTTTTCACCATATGACAGATCCTGAACATAGAAAATTTCATGAAAGACAGAAATTTTCATGAAAAATGCACATATATGGATTTTTTTTCACAATGCCTGCAGATACTGGCCTGATTTTTGGTGTGTTGCTTGATAATGACCCTTTACAGATCGAGTTTGCATTTTGCCCTTGTTGACCTACTTTTGACCATACAACACTTCCTGAACTTAAAAAATTTTACAAAATTTAACAAATGTTTCTAATTTGCCCCAGGCGGGGGCATTTGTGTTGTTCCGACACATCTAGTTTTTTTACTTTTTTCAGTACCACTCTTTTTTCTGTTTTACACTCTCTTTTGCTGTAACAGTCAGAACATGGTCAGGACATTGCAATTTTTGTGTTTGCAAATGTCCAGCATGTGTCTCAACATGTGAAAAATGCCCTTTATACCTTAATGCAGGGGATGTGCACCTTGTATGTTTATGACTTTTGGAGATATATAAATACTAAAACGTAGTATATGAAGCACATCTTTATTCATTCTGTGATAAAAAATGAGTAATTGTTGGTAATTATACTTTCTTTTTCATACGCCTGGCATATGACCCAACGTCTGTCCGTCTGTCTGTTAACTCTTAGTGTCACAGCGATAACTTACCAAGGCTTTTCACGAAACTCACCATAACTACAGTCGAACCTCTATAATGTGGGCACCCTTGGGACTGGACCAAAGTGCCACCTTTATAGAGGTGCCCACTATATGGAGGTAATGGCCAGCACATAGAGTGCTGCCCCTAGTATGATGTATTGCTATAATTACTCATGTTTTGAGATTACTAAATTAACTTTTTTCATGTATCATCTCTCTTTATGTAATGATAAGTTTTCAGTGACAATTTATTTTTAATTATCAACACATTTGTTAGAGAAATTTTTTTTATTACATAAAAGTATGGAAAAAAATATGCACAATAAAATGAACCTCTGTGCAGATGGTCTAAAGGATATATATATGTGTATGTATATTAATTATTTTTTTTTTTATTTTATAAGCACAAAATGACAAAGCAGCATGTGGTTTTTAGCATTACCATGGGAAGTAATAATTCTTAATAATATACTCTTTGAAATCTAGTCATTTCTGATAAAAAAATACACAAGTGAAAAAGCAAAGACAGTAAGTCACTCATCTAAATACTATTATCTTAAGAAAACATTCTATATTAAGTTGACAAGTAAGTAAAACAAAAACATTAATCCAGTTACTGCAAGTCCATAAATCATTTGAAGTGTGTGATGCACTTTGAATGAATGTGTTAAATTTTCACAATTCTTATTTCGTGGTGAAAAAGACTGTGATCGTAGATTGTTTGGAGCAAAGTGCATGTTGTAGCTTTGCATTTGCTTTTAGAAAGTCCAGGTTGAACACCATTTCAACAGTATGAATCGTTATGTAACAACTGTTAAATAAACACTGCCCTGGACTAGTAGGCATTTACCTGACTACCTATGATGGGCCAGAGGGGCATTTAGCAGTGTCACCTCATCACAGAGTATTAATTGGGTAGCCAAACAAACAAATATTAATTAATTAGCATTGGGCAATTTAGTCTGGGGTGATCTCTGACTTGAGCTGGTGCAGGTATATTAATCTAATTAGTATGCATGCATCCCAAGCTAAGTCTTGAGTCAAGTAGATTATAATCATTATTATGCACTGTTCACTTGAACACCTCTAATTTGGTTCATTTGTTTTGATTGTTATTATTAAAATTTATGAATATTAACTATAATTAATAATTAATAAATAATTAAGAGTTAATATTATATAAATAACTTAAAAACACTATGAAGAAGGCTTACAAAGTTGCTGCAAGGAGATAGTTCAAACTTGAAAATCCGTGAAGTGCCCACATTAGCTAAACATGATAAAGAGAATGAAAAACAGGACTGCCCAAAAGTGCCCACTTTATAGAGGGGCCAACTTTATAGAGGTGCCCACTTTATAGAGGTGCCCACTTTAAAGAGGTGCCCATTAGGAGAGGTTCCACTGTACTTACCAACAGAGGTCGGAGGCTGGAGGTTGGATATGGGCAACATCCACACATATTAAATAAGGTCACTAGGCTACTTTGTGGTGTTGCCACGATAACTTATGAAGAATATGAAGGATTTTGATCGAACTCATCAGAAATGTTTATCAATAAAATATCTTGCCTAAGTTTGATTTCTAGCAAAATCCATGCATATTTAATGAGGTCCGAGGTCATCCCATTTTGGAGGCATTTTGATGATCCTGTGACTTACAAAAATCCTATGGATATTATTGAAACTCATTATACATATTTACCAATAGAGTTTCTGAACTGAATAACCTTCTCATCAAAATTCACACATATCTAATGAGGACAGAGGTCACCAGATACAAGACGAGCATATTATGTACGTTTGCAGTACTCTTGTTCACTCTTTATTTCAAAGAATGCTACTCTTTTATCCGGATCACTTACTCTTTTTTCAGTCACTTACCTTTGGCAGGCCTGCTAGAGTTCTTAATGAATTTCAGTGAAAATCTGTGCTAGTTTTAATAAGGGAAGGCCAGTGATAAAGGAATACTTGCTGCAGATATTTTGATGTTGAGAAAGAGATATGTGCTCAGTGTTTTCTTCTTAATAAAGGAATAAATTACTTTAAATACATTTTATTACTTTATTTCAGTTTTCACTCCATGTTGCCGAGTCCACCCTTGGTCAGGATTTACTGGCTCTGAAGTACCGCAATGAGAGAGCGCCATCTGGTGGGCAGTGGATAACTAACAGACAGAAGATCTTGTACGCCGTCCTCTCCATCTGCTTAACATGGCTGAAGGATCGCTCAGTGGAGCTCAAAGGCTTTACAGGAAGCTGGCCTCTCTCAGATAAGGTTACATTCAGAAAATGCACATTTTATATACTAAACTTAATATATATGTATATATACTTTACTGAATACGGTAAACCCTTAGTCAAAGGGAGCAACAGAAAACTAATACCCATCCAAGGTTCAACTTAAAGGGTTTTATATGGTAATAAATAATACAAATAACTTTTACAATTAAAAACAACTACATATATGTATATATGCCCAGGCAAGACCTGTACCTGAAGACTGAGAGCAACTCACATGTACCAATGAAAGAGTACTGTAGTACAAACCAGATGAAGTATAACTAGCTCAACATTAATTAATCATGGTGTCAATGATAATCACTTGCAGGCTGTCCAAAAATGTCCTTCATCTATGGTCTCACTTTCTGTCAGTAAAATAGCAATGACTGTATGAATCACGGTATCCATAGTATGAGCTGATATATCCTAAGTCATGGAAGAAAAATGTCATGTATATCTTTGTTATGGGTTATGAAAAATTTATTAAAAAGTCATGACAATCTGATCTTTTGGAATGGTAGAAACTAGTGCTAGAAATTGGTTGATATGTTCTGCATGAAGACGTAATAATGTTCATTACTTTGTTTATCAGTTGTGGCTGGCTGTGGACTGGCTCGACAGGGTATGGAAGCTGGCTACCCTGCTTAACTTCATGGCATTTCTATTACGTGGTCAGTACCGGAGTGTACTGGAGAGAGTTCTGGGTATCCGTGCAGTGTTTCCACACCCCATGGGGGTCAGGCAGGTCAGTATAGACTCTTCATAACCACAGCACCAATAGTCCATGTGCATAATGAATTGCTTCACAGAATGAACATTCTTACCTTAGATATTTTAAGTCTTTGGACAGCCATATTAGAAAGGAAGTATTTTGCCATGCTCAATGTTTGCAAATGAAATTTTTTGTATATTTGTGTATTTGTATATCAGACATTATTCACCAGTTATCCGATTTAAGACAGTTATACAACTTTAATATTCATAATAAAGTATTTTCATGAAAGTATTTCAAAGAAGAGTGTAATTAAAATCCAAGGATTTTCCGTTTTTTTTAGCACTGCTGACTGAAAGGTTTAGTGATCCCCCTTTGTCTATTATTTTTTCTTGCTATTTGCTGGCCCATTTCTCCCTCATATTTGAACACACTGTTTCAATTGAGTTGTCAAACAGATTTTAAAAAAATGGTAACCACGACCTTAATCTTAAAGGTAAAAACAACAGAAGGATTTTTTCCTCTACTTCAGAAGTTAATAATTTTGAAAACTGGTGACGTTGACTTTCACAGTAAAATCTGCAGAATTTTGGATTATTAAGACTGCTATAACTTTGAAAGTATTGCATATGTTTTTCCTCAGTTTTGTTTCAAATGTAATTTCATCTAGTCCTTGGAGGAAATAAAAGAAAACAAACTCAAAATTAACTTGACATTAAAGATATCTTCAAGGACAGATCTGCAGAAATTTAGACTGTTTTGGGGACCCCATATGTTTTGAAGTACAACACATTTTTTCCTCATATTTTAAATCCAAACCGTTTCAACCAAGCTCTCAGAAATTTCTGAGAACTGGTGATCTTGACTTTGATATTCAAGGTCAAATCTTTGGAAATATATGATGTTGTGAACCTCTTTACAATTGAAGTCACGTGCTGCACATTTTACCCATAAATGTTATATACAAATTGTTTCAGTATACAAATTGTTTCAACCAGGTTGTTGGATAAGTTCAGAAACTGGTGACCTTGACCTTTTCAAGTGTTAGTATATTCTTCAGAAGAAGGGGGTCTATGACCAATGTCTATGGATACTGCAACAAGGCTGATGCAAGATATATAATTCTTTATTTAGAATTAAATCTTAGTGAAATCATCATGTATTACTTTTATTATTAATGGTATTTTCTTACAGGTTGGGTTTGAATATGTGGAAAGGGAACTGCTTTGGCATGGGTTTGCAGTAAGTGTTTTGATTTTCCAAAATATTTATTTTGTTTGTTGCATCACAGTTTGGAAATATGTTTCCCGGAGGTCCAATGTAGTATTAATAAGATCAATAGCACAGGGAAACTTCTAGATCCAGTACACTGACAGGACAGGACTCGGGTTATTATCCACTTTAGTGGAGTGTCCATATTAGAGAGGTCATTGCCCTGAGATTGAACATATCATGTGACTGCCTTGAATGTTCATAATACAGAGGTGCCCATCATGGAGTAAAAAATAAACCAAAGTAAGAGGATACATTCACTTTACTAGAAATCTGCATCCCAATGGATATATGCCTCCACCATGGGAGCACAAAAACGCTGTGCCAACATAGTAGGCACCACCACTTTGAGGTGCCGGGCGTTTGACTATGACCTGAACAGGTGGCCAGGCCACACTGGTGTGACAGGACTCCTGTGCATTCACTTATTTATTGGCCAATATTCTCAGGTTCATTCGTGCATAAGTGACTGTACATTTGTGAATATTCCTTGATGAGGCTCCAGAATCTGGAGAAGATGCTGGATGAACACCAAAATCTAATCCATTCTTTCTTGGCTCATTCTTGAAATGCCCTGAAAGTTTTCTGAGATTCCATTTATGATTGATTATGGTGTGAACAAACACACACACACACACACACACACACACACACACACACACACACACACATGAATGGGAATTATTGCAAACCCTTCTGGTAGAGGAAATAAGTAAGGCCACAAAAAGCTGAAAGTTCGATTCATTTTCTGCACATGCAGCTGTTACTTACCGGTCTTTTAATATATCTTCAGGTATATAGACTTATTATTTTGTTTATTAATGTGAAGTGCCATGGCCTTCCTTGTCTGATGTCCCTGAATTTAGAATTAAAGCAGTTCATACTGACAGTTCTCAAGTATTTGTCAACTTGCAGGATAGTTTTGGTGCTGCCATCTAGAGGCTAGATCTGTAACTACATCAGTGAGATGAAAAAAAGCCTCTGCAATGCAATATATAATTTACATTCAGATATTATTGTGGGCTTAAAATTTTTGTTTTTTTTTTTGGTGCAAATTGCATATCATTGAGTACTTGTATTTGCAGTCAGAGAATGAAAATGTGAGTATTATGTGATATATTAATATTTGCATATATTGGATTAAAGAGGGAGTGTAGATAATACCCCAGTGTCTCAACTTGGACGCTTATAACATAGTGTGCCTGCACAGCCATCATTCAGTCCATGTTGAAAAAACAAGCCTCATCTTCCTGAGCATATGCAGGAAATTAATTAGCCATAACAGACACATTCATCAGCTCTGGTTCCCCAATTCACAATGTTCACAATAAGTGGTGTATAGATTATATATTTTGCATGAAATTTTTCTGTGACATATATTTATGGCTCATATTTATATACTGCAACTATTGGCAAAATTTGGAAAGGGTACCACATATTAATTCATAATATCTTATTTTAAATATATTCTGCACAGAAATATATTATTGACAATATTTAGTTGTATCCTTTCCATTCACATCTTATGGGAATTGACAGTTAGATTACATGGCCCTTGTCCCATAAGCCAGTGAAAAGTCAACTTTATGATCATGGCTTTACTTAAATTTTCAGGAGTTTCTGTTCTTCATGTTACCCCTGGTCAACTTCAGAAGGATAAAGAACACACTCTCCAGGTATTATTTGAGACAGAGCAAGACGGAATTATCATCTGCTCGGAGTCCAGCTGACTACAAGGAGTGTGCCATTTGTGGAGAGTGGCCCAACCTCCCTCGTGAGATTGGCTGTCAGCACGTTTTCTGTTACTACTGCATACAGGTATAGTGTATCAGTAATAGTTTATCGTTTATACTTTGTAGCACACTCCCTGCACAGTGGCCATATTCCATTCCTGTAATCCATTTCATGATTACGCACTGCCGCCACGGAAAATGTATGGCTTCCACCAGGGAGAGCCTTGTATACTGACGCCATGTTTACTTGACTCTCACACAGGAAAGCACCACTCTTTTTGGTAGAGATATTTTTAATTGTTCCGTATCATTGTGCCAAGACAACCATACTTGGCACCACCAATGTACGTGGCTCCTCCTGGTGGCAGCCTACAGCATACATTCAAAATGGGAGCAGTGGGTCAATATAACATGGATTACAGGAATAATATGCAGTCGCTGCATGAGTGGTGTAACTTTATAGCAGAAAATCTTAATATTGTTACAAGTAAAAGCGCCAAAGGCAGTAGTGAAGACTTAAGTTTTTGCCATTTTATTATCCTTCAAGTAAAGTTAATAAAGTGTATCTAACCAATCTCTATATATTGGTCCCAGAGTCTGTTGTGTTAAGCTGGTCACACGCTAAGGTACCAGTTGCGTCACAAGTTTCTTGACACATCCACCCCACACAGATATGCAGCATGTGCTTGAGACAGTTCACTTCTGCATTTTCCGTTCAAAAGTTTCATCTGTCTTGAAACCAGATTTTACTGCTCTTGGCTGTACACATATGAACGTTGTGCAAAAATGAAGTCATCAGTAAAACAGCTTCATTATTATAATAGACTCTGCCCCGGAGCAAATGATGATAATATAATCAACTACATGGTTAGAGTTATGTTATATTTGCAATATTTTATTTCAGAGTAACTTCCTTGCTGATTCATCATATACCTGTCCATCATGTGGCATGAATATAGAAGATAAAAATTGTATACAACCAGTGCAGATAAAACTACACCAGGCAGAAGTCAACAACAGGTAGCGGTGAAAAGTTAATAATATAACTCATTAGACATCCTCAGGCCATGGTGTGTGTGTGTCTAGATGTCTGGGTATCCTCATTTGGTGTACAAAAATATTTGATGTGAGTGACACCTGTAGTGGTGTACCCGTCCTGCTGTTGAGTACTCTGTGGGAGGAGCAGGTAAAATTTAATCTCCAACATACGAGAGTCCCAAAAGTTGTATTTTTATGTTTGTGGAACACCTCCATGTTAACCTCAGGAGGATACAGTGTTACACACAGATAATAACAATTTCTAAATATGTGTCTGAACATTAAGTTTTTTACACAACTTAAAGATGATGTGATGTAGCATTGCATTAACACTCTATATAGAAAAATTGGAAAAATCATTTAGTGATATGTGTATGCCTTAGAATCATTTTTACCCCCATTCTCTACAACTCAGGGTAGCCTGCATCAGTTTGTCCATATCAAAATTTTTGGTAATCTGTAAGTGTGCACCAGAAAAAGACAGGTGAATCTGTGTGGAGCAGTTTGAAAGGAGTTAATGCCTTTAGAGTGTAATTGTGTATTTCCTATCAATTTAAAACTCTGATTTCATGAAAATTTGTAATTGTATGATATATTTTATATTGATTTTAATTACTCAGATTAAAAATTTAGAGGTGCACATTCCGGTAAGAGTTTGTTGCCCTCTTAAAAGCTTGCATTGATATGTTAATGGGTGTTTACAGAGAAATGTGATAGCGCCCTGCGTTACATTTGTCATTACCAACTAGTCATCAAGCAGGCATACAAATATCCTTGGACAGGCTTTATGATCAATGGTATATCAGGCCTACTTGGACATTTTCTACAAAACGTCTAAAGACAGTAGCGGCTTTCACTTTTAACCTATCCCAGTCGATTAGGATGTCTAAATTTGTAACAGATACATTAATAGTACCAAAAATATCAAACATATCCATATTTAAAAACTGTATCATAATAAGCAATATGTGAATCACACTATTGCTATATCGATAATATTGGCAAATACCTTAATTTGTAACTTAGATTAAAAAGGGTGGGTCCCTCTCCATGTCATATGATATGGTTTTAGGGCCTTGCCATTTCATGGCTGACTCAACTATTGACTGTTGTAGGGCTCAGAGGTAATACTCCTGTACTACTCTAGTTCAAATTTTGGACAAGAGTACTTGTGTTTGTACAGTAAACTGTACAGGCATATCTGAATATTACTGCACATATAGAAGCAAACTCTAATATTTTTTCCTTAATGTAGATCTCTGTACCTGTGCTAGTCTATATAACAAAGGTGGGTCTTGATCTTTCATTTATTTTATACCTAAAAACCAATTCTTTATCCAATACCTAATTGGTTTAAAGTGGATTTATTCCTTCATTAAGAGAAACATAAGCCATTTGTTTTTACATTGTTTCTTGAAAGTGAAGGTCATCTGAAGTAATTACAGTAATAAAGGTAAATGTAGGTTAGCAAAAATAATAGTATCAATCCTGCCTATTCACAAGATGCCTACCAGCCGTTCTGTCATCTCAGATGATACAGAGACCAGTACTTGGCCATCAGCATTTAATATATTACAAAGGAAGGTGATGAGAAGAGGTACCAGTCTATAAGACTGCAATTACTGTAATGTATTACAAATATATTTATTTATTAGGGAGATATCCTGTTGGGTGAAAGTTAATTGGGAAATGACGTACATGTGAATGACTTGCAAGGGAATGACATACAAATCATGATGTTGAAGCAGGTGTTTTTCATGTCTGGTATCAAAGTTATAATATTAATGACTGCATAATGTTGAAATATATTTTGAAGAACACTGCCATTCACATATATATTTATAACACCACTGTCACATGTGGTTGAATATTACTGATGACTGTTAATATTGATAACATTTTTCATGTTCTGTGATTTCATAGATGCTTAAGTTTGTTTTCAAATATGTAATATTTACCATTTGATTTAAATAAAATCAACTATCAATACCTTCGTTGTTTTAGTGTATTGAAATGTAAAAGTTTTAGTTTCTCAATTTTCTCCAAGATGTCAGTAGGGTTTCAGAAAAAAATGTCTTGGATAGTGTCTTGAATGGAGGACAGGTGGCAGCAGCAATTACATGGTAAATAGAAGAACTGACCTCTCCTGGTCAAATAAAATCAGACGGACATTCGAACTATTTAATCATACCAGGGGCGGATTTAGGGGAGCCCAGCCCCTCTTCCATTTTTTTCGACCTGAAAAAGCTTGGAAATAGAAAAATATTCAGACCAATATTTTGCATCTTGATGTCTTTTAATACTACCCCAGATTGCGCCATCACGGCCTCAATTTTTAAATGATTTCTACACTGGGTGGGGGTTACACTAGAAGGGGTTTTTCCACTCCAGTACCCCCCCCCCCCCTTTGCACCCCTCTATTCTAAAATCCTGCAGCCATCCATGGAAGTAACATACGACTGCTGGCTATTGCCATAGCCTCTCTTGGTCTATTATTTTTTATTATTTGCAAACCAGTACAAAACTAGGGACCTATGCGTCTCGACGCTCAGCTTAATTTGTCTATAAAATTGGTGTTATGAGCTTTTTCAAAATGTGGGTCCCTTGACCCTTCTAAGGACTGCATATCCTTGAACTTGAACCATTCTGATTTTCGTTACAAGCCTTGGAAAAAAAGTGCGTCCATTGACCTTGAGTCAATGACGTATGGCCAGATAATCTCAAAATCTACAGATTTCTTCCATTTTGGGGAGGTAAACCAAATGTGAAAGATGGAGGTTTGGGATGAAAAGTTTGACTTAGCGTGCATCCACAATCTTTTAAAAGACGTGGGTCCCTTGACCTTCACATTTGACCTCAAGACTCCAAAATCTAAACGATTCTTAATTTAGCGACGGGCCATTATTAAATCAAGTTTGAAGCCAACCCTTCCATCCAAACTGGAGTTACCGCCCATAAAATAATTTGCGAACGGAGTGGTACTGTGATCTTGACCTTTGACCTTGTAATCCAATCCCAAAATGGAAAAGAATCTTCCCATTTAAGCAGGTGAGCCACGTGTGGATAATAGAAAGTTTGTGATATAAAAGGTTGTCTTAAAAAGCATCCAATATTTTTTTTCAATGAAGTGGACTGTGACCTTGACCTTTGACCTCATGACCCCAAAAAAATCAATAGGATCCATTTTTAGGGGTGGACAATATAAAAGTTTGAAACCAGTATTTCAGTTCGTGTTGTTATCATCTAGAAACAAATTTGTAGACAGATTGATCTTTGACTTTGTGACCCCAAAATCAGTGAAGTTGTTCCCCTATTGACAGGTCAGCTATATGCGTAAGATGGAAGGTTTAGGATGAAAAGTTTGGCTTTAAATGCATCCATAATATTTTTGAATCAGTTGGTCCTGTGACCTTGACCATTGACCACATGACCCCAAAATAAATAGGATTCTTGCTTTTGTGGTGGGCTTTTTAAAAGTCAAGTTTGAAATCCATGTGTCTATCCAAACTGGAGTTTTCATCCGGAAACGAATTTATTGATGGATGGACGGAAAGACGGACAGACAGCGTGATAACTATTAGGGCACCCGCTTATGATCATTAAACACACCAGGTTTCGGGACACTAGATGAACCCACAGCTCAGAAACTGAACTGTTTGCAGTCATTTGACGGTCTGAAATATAGAACAAAATCGTAAAATTTAGTAACATACAAATGGCTCCACAAGTTTTCGGGAACTAACAAAACTAGTCATGGTCAATATTCAAGGCAAGATTCATGGCAACCAATGCTTTAATATCAAGAGGTTTTGTATCATTTATAATTATTCTGGGGGGAGGAGGGGTACTGCGAGTGACCTATTTTCAGGTTTCCAAAGAGATTTTTTATTGACCTCTTTGGATATTCACTTAGAATTTTCTAGGGTCAGCGGTTACGAAATGTGCCTTGCAAATGGCCGGACGGACGACGGAAAAAACGCCATTCCTAAACTTCAGGTGACATTCAGTCAGCTGAGCTAAAAACTGAGTATTTAGCATAAAGAAGTTTTTGATTAGCTGCTTTTAAGTAATTTCTCGGAGGTTATTATTATATATTACCACCTTCTCTGAAAGGTGAGGGGTCTATATTCGATGCATTAACACCCCCTTCCCCCTCCCCGCCCTGTCCAATTATGTGCCATTCATATACTGGTATTTTCTTTCTGAAGCAATGCGCTCTGCCGATGCATTGTCAAAGCACTTTATCCATTTATATATTTATTTATCAATTTTTATATTTATATATATATCATTTTAAAGATGACCTTTGACCTCATAACCCCCAAATCGATAGAGTTCTTACTTTATTGTTGGGCTAAATGTAAGTCAAGTTTAAAATCCACATATCAGTCCAAGCTGGAATTATCTTCCAGAAACTAACTGTTGGACATACAGGTCCTGTGACCTTCACCTTTGACCTTGTGACCACAAATTTGATAGGCATCTTCCTCTATTGGCAAGAGAGCTATATGTACAAGATGAAAGTTCTGAGTCATAAAGTTCGGCTAAAAATGCATCCACAATCATTTTAAAAATGTGGATCCTGTGACCTTGACCCTTGAACTCACGACCTAAGGATCGATAGAGTCATTGTTTGATTGATGGGCCATATATATGTCAAGTTTGAAATCCATATCAATAAAAGCTGTAATTATCATCCAGGAACTAATTTTTAGACAGATGGCTCCTGTGGCCTTGACCTTTGACCTTGCGACCCAAAAATTGATATAGGTCATTCATTAATGGCAGCTGAGCTATATGTTCAGGATGGAAGATCTTGGATGAAAAGTTTGGCTTAAAATGCATACACAATTTTTAAAGTCCTGTGACCTTTGACCTCATGACCCAACCTTTGCGATCCTTACTTAAGTGGTGGACCATGCATAAGTCCATATGGCTATAATAACTTGAGATATCATAAGAGGGGTGTGATTTTCAACAAATAAGGAAATATTTAAGGTAAAGGCCACTTTCATGGTGAAGGTCATGACACAAATTTTAATAGACCTCATCCCATAACTCATCTCTTTACATGTTTATAATATGACAGAAATTTGTCCATCAGAATTATAATCCTCACAGTACTGTAAATGGCAATGATGGGGGTATTAAGAGGCGCTAAAACAAGAAAAGGATAGTAGGTGGCACCACAAGTTTCCGGCGCATCACATGGCTAACCGTGATCTTCGGTCACCTTGATTTTTTTAAATCTACTCCATGCAAGCTTTCTGAGATATTAAGGAATTTGTGTGTGTGTGTGGGGGGGGGGGGGGGAGCGTCATGAAGCCATAGTATCCCAAGACTGTCTCGGGATACAATTTGAATTGATATTATACAATAGCTACACAATTTTGGATCGGCAGCTTTATGGGAAATATTTTACCAAAAATATTAAAAATATATTAGATATATAATGATTGGAAAAAATATAAAGTACGAACCAAAGGCAACCATTTTATTTCTCACATACGACTTGGTGCATACAAGAAATCAGAATCTCAGTTATTTTCCAAGATTCTCTCTTCACTATATAAGTATTTTAATTAAAAAGTGTCATGATTTGTAATTATATACAAACACACAAATTAACAGATGACAAGTTTTCTTCTTATCAGGTTTTACATTAAAATGATATAAGCCGTAGGCACCCGGTGCAGCCTTAATTTAAGATTCACGAATTTCTGATCCGTCGCAACAGCTTGCTTTATGATAATTATTTTGAACTCTTCTTCTATCTATTACACTACCTACGTTCCAAACAAAATATCTACCAATAAATAAAGATTTGTGTCTTTGACAACGCTTGAATGGTCCATGTGAGATCAAATAAACTGTACATCTTTAACGAACAGATTTAATTTCCTCCCAGCTTGCTTGAATGATCTTGAGAATGTTATCTGTTGCCATGGCGACCGTGTTTTCTACCACGGTGACGCGTGGATAAGTCTTTCAACTTTGACACCGGAACCGGAACTGGGTCACCTTTTTCGGATAACAATTTTTTGAAGACCTGTTCTGGTGACGCTGTTGGGTCGCCAGACTTCTGGGTGGGTGTCGGGCCGGCCTGTACTGGAGGGCTCCCTGTCGGCACGGGAGGAAGTACACAGCTTTTGCAGGCACAAGACATGACCACTTGAACTTTCTTCTCAAACGTACTTCCGGGAGGATTAGAACAATGTAATGCGACCTGAATAATGATAAAAAATAACAACAATAATGAAAATTATAATAATAATAATAATTATAATAATAATAATAATAATTAGGGCTGTATCGATATATCGATACATATCGATAAGCCACATCGATATGGTTACCGATACGCTTTGCATTCTGTATCGTCGTATCGATGAAACACAAAAACAGCTCTCAAATATAGATATGTCATACAACCCCATCCTAAACTATAATCTGAGTTATTTATAAAGCTTAAGCTTCCTTTTATTTCTTATAAATATCTTTCATGAATAAATAATATCACGTATTGTCATACAGCCGATTGGTTGAGGAATGTATATACAGTTCTCCGTGCTTCCGTGACAATGATAGACAAATTCACTGAGCTTTTAATTCGAAATTATACGCAAAGAAAATTATGTGTATCGTTAATATATCAGGTATTGCTTTATGTATACCGCAATACGTATTGTACCTAAACAGGCTGACCGATACCCAGCCCTCATAGTGGGCCTAATTATAATCGTATTTTAAGTAACCTATTTAAACCTGGCTTTTGACGAAATCGGAAGGAATAATAAAATAGAGGCTTGTAGGACCAGACTGCATGTCCTTTATCCGGGCCACTAGGTGGAGCATTAGTACAGAGAACTACCCTAAGATGTAAAACTGGCAGTCTTGTTGCATTTTAGTAAAATTACAACCAAAACTAGTGTTCACAAAATACAATTTTTTTTTCAAATATAGAGCAATTTTAAGGATCTTGAATCCCGCAAGTACTACAAATGATAAGGAAAAAATATTAATCCCTTCTGTCTTTTCGATCCAGTGGAATCTCTAATTTATTGTTAGCTAGAAATATTAATAAAAACAGCCATCTTATTCACGAATAGATTGCACACTCTCTTCATGAAGAAAACAAAACTGAATTAACTATACTTAAAATCCTAGAAATATCTTGATAGAATCTTAACTGCAATACGCATTATCCACAAGAGGGAGATAAATATTGGATTGGTACAGTTTAGGAAGCTGATTTATATTGATTATTCTTGTTATAACCATAAATAATCGTCTTGATTCTTGGCAGAGCGACCAATAATCGGAGAAATCTATCGTACAGGAACATATACAACTCTCACAATTATACAGGTCCTATTGCGATTATCCATTAACGATGCTTATTCAGGGTATTGTTTACATCACATGACCTTGACCCTGACCCAACGAGAGATGCCCTATACTGACCTTGACCCAGGTAAAGTTTTCCGGCTGGCAGCTGTCACAGTAGTGTAGTCGGTCGTCGAAGATGTTACGAGGGACGCTGGCGGGGACCGAATAGCTGAAGCACTGTCCAACACACACCTTGTTGTCTATGATCTGAAGGATAAAGGGATTATCAGGGATAATAACACACACCTTGTTGTCTATGATCTGAAGGATAACGGGATTATCAGGGATAATAACACACACCTTGTTGTCTATGATCTGAAGGATAACGGGATAATCATGGATAATAACACATTGTTGTCTATGAAATGAAGAAACACAGGATAATACAGGTTCATGTCACACTTATGATCTCAAGAAAAACGGGATAATAACACGTGTTGTCTATGATTTGAAGGGTAATAGGATAATTAGGGATAATAACACGTGTTGTCCATGATCTAAAAGATAACGGGATAATTAAGGATTATAACTAAAACCTTGTTGTCTCTGATCTGAAGAAAAACGGTATAACCAGGGATAATAACACACATCTTGTTGTCTATGCTCTAAAGGAGAACAGGTTAATCAGGGTTCTCATGTCACGTTTGGAATAAATAAATCAAACTCAGTTCAGATATGACACCCTACAATTCAAATAAACTGTTTGTAAAAAAAACACGTGATTGGTGTAGCTGTATACTTACAACTGGTTCGCATCCCTCATGGCCGATAAACATCCTGATCTTCCTGGACTCGCACCACGCGTGTTTTTCAGGGTATAATACAATGTTATGGACCTGTAACACATCAAATATTCACAACATCTTGAATGTGTACAAATCCTGCACTATATAAGAAAAAGGAGGTGTATAGTTAAGGCCATACAATAAAAATTAAAAAAAAATATATACGGATTCGAAATTTGTCGTATTAAGTATATATCTCTGTACTAGGCCTATCTACATGTATACCACATAAAGATTGTATTTTTTTTATTTAGCAACTGAAGACCAGCTTCTTGGTAATGTTCCTAATTTGTGCTATTGCACAAATTCCCCCCCCCCCCTCAAAAAAAAATAATTCTTAAGGCATGAACAATTGACTTAATTTTTATTGATCATATACACCATTTCAAGAACTGAAGCATTTTTTTTATTTTCTAGGGTAGTGGTAAAATTCCATGTATTGTGTCTCGACAGGTATTCGAGTACGTATAACAATATATTTTTAATGTAAGTGTGGCCGAGGATATAGACAGACGTACGCATGTGCATTTCCACAGGGAGCAAGGGGATATTCTCCGACCAGAACATAATTTAAAAGTATACGTGCCAGTTATACGGCCTACATATATATGCATGTTTGCAATAGTAGTATTGTTAATAATCTGAAAAATATCATAATAATATTTGAATACATGTTACATATATTATATAATACTGAATATTAGGTGCATATAACATAACATATGAAAATATATAATATATAAAAATAAATCCATATTTCACATACACACATATCCTGTTTTTTCTAAATATTCTGCATAATGAAAATTATCATACTGCGAGTTTACGTTCATAAATAATCCACGCAAATACAAACTTTTTAGTGGAAATTTGTGACCCAGCTTGGGCAATTATGACGAGCATTCAATCCTAGTTGGGAACACAAAAGGAAAATTTCCATCCCTTAGGAGGGTTCTAGCCACAAAAAAAAAAAGGTCACTCAATAAGTAATCAAACATTTCTTCCAATTGTCATTAGATTAAATCTAGTCATGCTTTCGTTTATATTATAGGGCCCTTTGCGTTATATAACAGAGTCTTATTCTTATATAAGCAGTTTCACAACTGCACCCCCTCACCCCTCTCTGGTTGCAGCCGGCCGCCTGTGTGAATTAATTCGTAATGAGTTATATATCGACTCACCTTATGAGCGCTCTGACAGTGAGCCACGCCCAGCAACATCACCAGCACGGCGGAAACCAGCAGCGACAGCATCTGAAACGAGAGATGTATCAGTGACGTCATAATCCCTGTACTGTGTGAAAGGTACGTGTCTGTTCTGTGTTGTTATTACAAATCCCTCCCCACGTGCCCAGGTTAAATATTCAAATGTCCTCCTCTAACCTCATGATGTAAGTTCAAGGCTCTCAAGGCTGTGGTGTAGGCCTAACAATGTTGTTATCTCAGCTGACTACAAGTCATCTGAGCTATAGTCGTGGTCCTTTGTCCGTCGTCCGTCCGTCCGTCTGTTAACAGGGCACGTTTTGAAACCGTTGGACCTACGAATCCAAAATTTTGCATACTGTCAGATGTCCCTAAAATCTCCTACCATACCGAAAATTGGGTCACTAGGACTTAGTTCCTTCGAGATATTAAGTTTTCCATAAAAAAGCCATTGTTACACTTCAAGCCTGCCTAATTTCAAAACCACTGACCTGTTATTGATCATATTTAGTATTCATATTCTTCCATAAATTTTCTTTGTTCATACAAAAAATTAAGTCAGTATTAAGTATCGTTTTGAAGTTATTGGCCCAAATATAATGCATTTTTAAAAAAATTCGAGATACATTTACCCACTTAACATGAGAATTGCTGAATCTGGAGCCTTTTTTTCAGGAATATAACTTTATTTAATAACTTTCAATTGTTTATCCAAAAAATTAGATCTAAATTTTGTAAATTTTTCAAACTTTATTTAATAACTTTCAATTGTTTATCCAAAAAATTAGATCTGAATTTTGTAAATTTTTCAAGTTATTAGCATAAATAAAAAATCAACCCCTAAATTTTGTCCAACTTTGGCAACTGCACGTTTTTTTCCCTGTAAGCACTGTTGATTTAATTTTCACAGCATATATACATAAGGATTTTATCTTTTAAAATCTAAAATTTCAAAGGAATTAATTGAAAAGTGTAGCTTTTATTCAAGTGTTGTTTACATCTAGTCTTCCTAGTAGTACAGCCTTCAATTATGTTATGTAACCTACCCCAGGCAGCTTACCTTGGCTCAGCTTGGCCACTACTAGCAGGCTTCCCCTCTGCCCTGCACTCCCCCCCCCTCCCAGATGGTGCATTAACTAGATGAATGTTATATTTTTTTTTTTATTTATTCATTGTTATTCTTGGCTATACTACATTTTAGATTTTGTATTGTACCATCGGGGTTATTATGATTAAAGTGCACATTTAATTGTGTCCACAAAGTGGTGTATTGCCATGAAAGTGTGGATATTCATCAGATAAGTAATTCATTACCTCAAGAGAGTAAAAACTTCACCAAGTGTAAAATTGACTATTAATTCCAGTTATAAATTATAGCTGAGATAGTAATTAGCACGATGATAGTTTTTGTCCCTCATTCAACCAAGAATGTATCTACTTTATTTGAAAAGATGATTTTATTTTATCAAATTTTCTGAATCATTTATTTTATTTCCGTGAATAAGATTAAGCATGTCCTGAAAACTCCAATGTGCCAATTATTATCTTTTAAATTCAGTTTAAACAATCGTGATTAATAAAAATAATAAAATATATGGGTATGCATAATATGACCCAATATGAGCTACACTCTGGATATATAATTATTGCAACTTAGAATTCTGATATTTTAACTTAAATTTTCAGATTTTCTTATAACAAATTTATAAAACTTGTAAACAAAAAAAAATGAATCAGATAAAAACTATTAATGGAAAAAGTGGATATGCTAAAAAAATAGGCTTATATATTAAATTAAATGCATTATTCTCTTGAAAGTGAAATAAAGGTATTAGTCCATTCTGTCCACTTGCCTGTCCATCTGTAAATTTTTCATATGCATCACAGTATCTCAAAACTTTTACTGTTTTTCTTCATAACAGTCTTGTCAGAGTATACGTTTTACAATCATATATTTAGAACTTTAATATAACCAAGTAGGAGGGCCCCTATCCTCTTAGTTTCTCATATGCTTATATATATGAAAAACATCACAGTAGAATATCTTGCATATTTTGCATTTGCAAAAATTTCAAACTTCAGCTGAGCCCCGAGACCCATGGGTCCCTTGTTTATTTTAAATGGTGAATTTTTAAATCATATTATAGATATTTATTTAAGTGACCTATTCACATAACAAGTATGTTATATATATACGTGGAGCATAGTGTTTTCCTCCTATTATATTATGGTGTTGGTCTGTATTTCATTCTAAAACCATTTACACACTCCCGTGCACAAGAGGAAATATCCTTGCGCAAGGCAAAATAAGTAGCGCAAAACAAAAATAGCGTACACGCCAACTGGTAACCGCAGCGCGCAGCTTGTCTCGCACTCTCAAGATTAGTCACGTAATCGTTGGTCACGTGGTCTTAGTTAACAGACGCACGTAGACTGCGTTTCCTAAAACACAGAACCATTAACAACGTAAGAAGCAGATGAACTGAAAGTAGTAAATCCATATGCGGGATGGTTTGGCCGGGAACATTTTTATTGAGCAAAAATTAAAAATAGCATGAGATAATACGCATATTATTTCAAATGTCCATGCAACTGAGAAGATAAGTTAAATTTTATTGAGCCTATATAGCTATTTGATATAGCCTAAAAATCAACAGTTTCTAGAACAAGTTAAAGAAGGCAGCGCAGGAAAAAAAAAAGAATAATGTTCTAGTTACCACATTTTCTTGTTCTTCAGTGATCCTTACTTATAAACGTTCCTCAATATCTTACAAATCAAGTATTTGATGATCTAACCTCATTTCTAAATATCGTAAGCTGGCAAAATATACCAACAAAGCGCTGGCTAGAATCCAGGTTATATAAAAGTTGGATTATTTTCCTAATCATTTTACCATCTATCTCCTGGCTCATTATTTACAGTAATGATGCAATGTTTGGTCCAAATTTATCCTCCAAAACACCAGACAAGCCCCAGGCGGGGCGGCCAGCAGGTTTACATTTTGCGGTTTTTCATGTATTATAATCAAAACCAAGATGTATCTAATGTATGGCTTGTAAGGTTTTTCGTTCACGTATTTGCTCCGGGTCTTAGCTGTACCAGCCGGCACTGTTCATTCAGCTATTCCAGCAAGACCAGTAGCAGATCAAGTATCTGATTGCTGAAACAGTTCTCCGTGGAAATAATCATTTAATAGAGCGAGATGTACGCTATTCAGGAATGAAAGTTCCCCGAGGCATGATCTATAGTTACATTATAAATTTCGGTTTACAACATATTTAAATATACATGTATATTATTTCTGCTCAAATAACAAGCGGAATGTTTATAAGGAACCATGTAAGATTGATTAAATTATGGATAAACATAGTTCCCTGTAGGAAATCCTACTTTTCGGCTAGGCATAAATATGAAGTTCATAGCACTGTATCCTTCACATTTGACAACGTCTCTTATATACTGTTAACTGTTTGGCGAATAGCTCTTGTCTGGGTATGTCCATATCATAAGTACACATATTATTTTTTATGTTTCATATATTTTCTTTTATAACATAATACATATAACTCTATCTTATATTAATTACTACAAACATTAAACAATTGTTTTAAAAAAAGATCTGTCCAAATTTAGATTATAATTAATAGGCCGAACCTGCAAGTACTGCAAGTACTTGGGTAAGCATCTATCTAAGAATACGGAGAATAACGGGCTTCATCCATCTCCTTAGTACGCTATGACCCAATAGCTACAAACCGATTTGCCTAATTGAGGACGGAGGCTTGTCATACTTGACAAAGACTTGCTTCCCGCTTGGACGCGAGTGAAGTCTCTCCCCTCTCCAAATTATAGGACAGCCTCCTTTATCATAAGGGCGTAAATGGATTTGACAGTGATGAAGGGGTGTATTAAAGAGTGTATGGAATACCCTGCACTATAATGGCGAGGTTCGGATCACTTACGTGAAATAACTAAAATCAGTTCGAATACGAGCAATACCCAAACTAGAGATAGGATTCCATTTTTTGTAAATTTTATCAAATAATCAAACTCGGGTCTACAAAGTAATGTTGAGAAAGAAACTTTTTTATGACCCGGTTATAGAGCAACATCGCTCACATAATTATATGGAAAGTTGCACATTAATTAATGCTGAGTGCTTCTAAACAAAGTCTTGATGTAAGCTCAAATATGCACAAGTGACCCATGGACCCTGAGGCTCAGCTGACTAACCTAACAATATATTCTTACCTCAATTGGTATTTTTCATCTGAAAACCAAATTGAGATTAACTTTAGATGTGATCTTGACCTTTGACCTTCTGACACTACAGGGTTCTCCTTTAAGTTATGGTTTAAAAAGGCTAAACCCAATTATGATTGGTCTATAAAAGGTTGTATAAGAGATGAATATAACCTGTATTAATCTTGTACATCATTTGTTAAATTTGGGAGGGAAAATATGTAATATTAAAAAGTAATGTTGTTCACAAGTAATGCTATATTTTAGATCTGATCATGAACAAGGTCAAGAACATCACCTTTCAATATCCCGAAGTTGACAAAATTTGTAAGTCAAATTTCAGGAAAATTATGCAATACGTCAATATGAAAAATATTTGATATTATTTATAATGTCAGCCTTTGATTTACAGTTTACAAAAATATATATTATTATATTTAATATCAGTTTTTTTGGCTTTCGATATAAAACCTACAGGTGTGGTCACATAGTTAACACACATAACTTATCAAAGAGGATATATTATAAAATACCATTCACCTGCGTAGATTAAAGGCGCACTGTTTAAGAAGGGCTTGTTTTCGATATCATTTCTATATCGCGAAATAGAAACCCTCATGAATAAAAGGCAAATTACAGTATTTTTCCGATTACATCTGACAGAAATTACGTAATGGCTTCACTACGGTACCTTATAACATGTTATGATCTCCCGTGGACAACCCTTCCCGACCTTTGTTCATACCATTGGCTCACAAAGAGACAGTACAGGACTGCTATAGCGGGCCCGTGTGGTCTGGACCAGCTGCTAATCCAGGCTGATAAGACAAAACAATCTAATGCACCGGTTGGCGAGGTTACAGCAAATGATCGTCAGCCTGAGGCGCAAAATACAGTACTGACGCCTGACGGTCACGTGCTAGCAATACGACCGACATGACGGGTTTAATGAACGATTTCTGTATCATCTGTTCGATCCAGAACTAAATTTTTATAACAAAAAATGCAATGGATGTTTAATCATACACATGCATAATATATATTCTAACAGTTAAGATGTCTTAAAAAGGAGGGTTCATTATTGAGGCAAAGTTACTTATATGAACAAGTCACAATAAACTAAATTATACATATATTGTATGATTGAGTATTCTACTGAACTGCATTGCTGTTATACTTTTTACCATCATTTATATAACCAATGCAGTATATTTTATATATGCGTTACTATTTGTAAGGTTACAGTATATCCGCGACTTCTGTGCTTCGTATGTTAGGTAATATTGATGAGAGAAGGTACCGATCCGCGAGAAAAACTAATCCGCCCGTCGCCGCCCAGTCTGACCTCGCTGACCCCACTACCGTAAATATACGCCAAATGTTTCCACCAGAAGAAGATGCTGGTGAGATAACCTTACACCGGTAGATATAGCCGGATCGGCCACACGTGAGTTCAGGCTCTCCTAGATAAATGTAAGGAGTCTGGCGCCTATGCTGTTCCAGGGAAATTCTCACACCCGACGTAGACAGTTTATTTATTGCTAAGAAGAGCAGTACCTTAAAGCGGAGAGAACAAAGCTCTTTTCTTCTGCATAGACAACAATTTGTAAAATGAAAACAATATGGTTGCTATCATGTCAAAGTATATCGAGAAAGATGATTTAGTTATGATGCACCAGAGCTGTGGACTTTCTAGCAGCATTGCAGAAGTTTCTAGTTTCTAGAAATTATATAAAACCGCGTCCTAAGTGTTCTAGAAGAACCCGCCTTTGTTCTGAAGGGCATAACTGACCTATGATGCATCCATCGAGTTGTGCCGTGACATAAATATCTTTCGGTTCTAATTAAATATATTTCTCGCATTTACGCTTGGCGCCTAACAAGCCATCGTCGTTGTATTATCCACAGGAATTTGCCAGTAACGAAAATATGAAATAACGGAACTGCTTTGGAGGACTGTGCTATACCAGAGAGCTTCTTCACTCCATTCTGGGTGTCATATAGTTATTTTCAGTCGATATTCGTTAGATGAAAATCTGAGATTCTCTCAAAGTGCTGCCTGTTAGAAGTATCCACTGAATACTGTTTTAATACTTTATTTGCTATACTAATTCATAATATTTACTTTAAAATATTATATATATATATATATATATATATATATATATATATATATATATATATATATATAAATGTGCGTCGTATTGTAGGTGTAAACAAAACAGTTTGTATATGTACCTGTCTCACTGTTTCATGACCCGAGATCAAATCACAAGCAGTACTTACTGTATGGGCAACCATAGGTGAACCCACCACCATATATTACTCGAGGACACCCCGTTCACCAAAGCCGTTAATTTTGCATTAATTTGCTCTTGATATGGGTTATTAAGTCGTGCGGCTTGTGTTCGGGGAAATACTGGGAGATCAATTCCTTACTTTTTGTAAGTAATTGTTTGGTGCACTCTCTGACTGGTAAGCGCAACATTGTAACGGATACACAGTGTCACATATTGCCATTGCACATATTTCTATAAGCCTTATTTATGTGATAACTGGATGGGTTTATTCTAAAGCAGATAAGCTTTGCAGGTGCGTTTGCTGTTGAAAGGGGTTGTAACCTCTTGCGGCTTGTGTTCGGGGAACCGCTAGAGAGCCACTCCTAAGATACTTTTTGTACGTAATTGCTTGGTGAACTCTCTGACTCGGGTTGATAAGCGCAACATGGTTACTGAAACAGTGTCACATACTGCCAGTGCACATATTTCTATGAGCCCCATTTATATGATATATTAAGCTTAAATATGTAACGTTTATTATCCACACTCGAGTTTCACTACAAATACTCTAATAAATGTAGTGGGGTAAAATTTATGCTGTTGTGTTGTGTAAGAACAACTCATTAACATTATAACACAAGCACATACGTTGCCGGCGATACTATTTTTAAGCCATGCTCCCGCCTGCCTTGAATCCAAACCTCAAATCGCATGGGCGTGGTGCTTAAGGCTCTAATTACGGACCTTGATAATGTTTCAAACGTCTTAAATTTCTTCATAATTCACACCATGGGCTAAAGATCTCCGTGAGAGTATTCTTCTAGACTACTAGTTCTTTGTTTCTTCAAAATTCAGGAAATATTTGCGGAGTTATCTATAAAGCTAAAAAAACTATATTTATTTCGTTTTCGATAATAGACTTCTTGTTCAAACTTAAACTGGCACTATCATATTTTGTGGATTGTTCTTTCTTCAGCTGGTTTGGTTACGCGTGTGCATATATAGGGTGAGTAGTTAACCCTATGCAATCCTTGCCCCCCCCCCCTACACACACACACACATTCTTACATCCTGGTATATTGTTTTATTCACCACCTTATCCAATTGTTATTACGAATAAATATTTTTGATGTTTTCATCCAGTCCACGGTTAATTAATTTTAATAGAGCCACAGGCGTATGAGTGTGTAGACATCCCTTAATTGAATATCATGCATCGGTGAGAGGACCCCGTGAGATCTCCGATGCACCGCCCATTAATTAGGCGAGTGATAAATTAACTAATTAATGTTTTAGTCGATGTCGAATAATGAGAACCAATTAACCGTTTTATTACAATTATGCCAAATATCATATGCCAAGCTAATGGAACTTTTGGACCCAATGATATCCTATAATATTTGATTTAACAAGTCTGAATGGCCATTTGTTTGGGAATGTCCATATATATTATGTTGATATACTCATAAGAGGAGGTGTTGATTGAAAACATCATAAGGTTTCCGAGAATATTTTATTATATTTGAATATGTCGATTATGCAATAACATATCAAGACCTACCTTAAGTAGGCTTTACATAATATTTACAGAACGGTTAAGTTAAGCACGCAAAAATATTTTGCAAGAAGAATCAATCCGAGAGATACCCAATTAATCAGTAAGAGTAATAAAATGCTTGTTTATCACTTATCATTGATCAAAATATATTTGTACTTTTACAGATATTTATCAATTTATAAGTTTAGATATCACCAAGTGTTTAGGATTGACAGTAAAATAAGTATGTACAGACCTACCTTGTTTCTGCTTTTAAATATTTTAGTTCTTCAGTTCTGTATAATCCTGTAGCGCTTGTTTGCTATATCCAACTGATATGTCTAGACTATCAATTAAGTTTCAACAATGGAAACCAGGTGCAAATGACGGCAGAACACCAGGTTCACTTTATATCACCTTGATCGAGAGCTGCTCACGGTGAGGAAAAGCCGCAAATCGAGCAACTCGCAACGTTTGTGAGAGAAAATCACGGCAACCACTAAGCAGTTCTCCACCGCTGCAGTGCAGGTGACACTACTGCTCAGTGCATTATCACTAACTGGTGAAACTTCGCACTGAAGTTCACAGTATATACAAAAGCGGGCTAATTGCTAGGTCACCTTTGAGTTCATTACGGTAGCTGTGTTTTGTCGCCACCTCTTTTGTGCCGACTCGCCTGACGCCACCGGCTGCAGTCACTCTAACGTCATCTGGGTATTCTCAACCGAGCGTTCGCGTCGTGGTATGACAAAAACTGGCGCAGACTTGCAGATGTTTTACGATGTAATAGGTCACCGGGAGATCCCCTATAATTGATGCATGCAACAAAGAATCAACATTGAAAGGATCATATTTCGGGCTTGTTATGTAACTATGTTCTTTGATGGAAGGGTATACCTTGTCGTGTTTTATGTTACTTGCGGTAAACATAACAGGGCTTGTTCATGCGATACGCTCAGCTGCAGTTAAATAGACGAAATACAAACTGATTTGTTGGACATCTTGTCGACCTTAATTTATACCGATAAAACTGAAATTTGCAACATACGCATCAACGGTTTTCGCTGTTGTAAAAGTATATGGGTATACATTACTTTTATGTCTAGGTCAAGGCCGGTTGACCCATATTCCACAGTCTACATTTAAAATTTATACTCTAATCATTGCACAGCATGCATACCAGTTCGTCAAAACAAATCCATACACCATTATAAACTTAGTTCATCATGTAATGAAATTATAATGCCGCGAAATATATAGAAAATGTTATTAATATTCATAATTTTATATATTATATAACATTTTAATATCCACAATTTTAATTGTTAGTTCAACTAATAAGTATTTCATAAAATAAATAAAATCATATTTCAATTTTTATCAGGCAGGAATTTATTAACACGTACATAGATGAAAAATATAATCAAAATTGTACAAACTATATCTCTGCTTCATTAGTCATCGTGTCTTTATCCTTTATCTATAAAACGAATATATATCATTAACAGTACCGCAACACGTGTTAGGTGACTTTAACCACATTGTGCCACCAATGCTGGAGTTGAGCAGAAAATCGAAAACTAAAACCTTGATAACATGATTCAAGGGGTATCCCCCCAAAATGTTTATTCCCAATATTTCTACATTTAATTTCCCGAAACGTGTAAGTGACTGGAATGCCAAAATGTGTACATGCATTTTATATAAACAATTTGAAAAATGTCTAAATTCGAAATGCGCTTATATATATAATTTAGTTGTTTATTTATAAATATAATTATTTCACCAAGATATGTTATATAATCTTGTAAAATGAACCCATTGGAGTCCCTTCAGCTAATTAGGATCAACTTTACGTTTTAGGTTGTTGAGCAGTTTAATTAATTACTCATACTATCTAGCTGGATGGCAGGATTTCAGCTTGGTGATTAACTGTTGATTTATTAATCAGCAACTAGCAAGATGGAAAGACTTTACTTTTGTCAGTTTATCTGAAATGGTATATATCATAATTGAATTTTATGAAGGTTTAATGTAAACTTACTGTGAAACATCTGATAAACACTCTTTTTATTTAATAGTATAGACCATATACTATCTTGTGATTAGATGTTTTTTTACACGAACTCTAAATTAGTTAAAAACCTGCAGTAGACATTTAGAGAGTAAACAGTTTGGGTATATTCATAAATATCCATGCAGTCCTATTAAATATGCATATATATATACGTGTGTATTATTGCCTCACTCTAAAGATTAATGATAGTAAAAATTAGGTAGCATTTACTTTAATTACCTGACATGATGCTGATCTTAGCGATACTCCTTAATTCCCGCATGTAACTGCATGCATGTATGTACTAATATTTTAATCAGAGCCACGCTTTCAAGGCCGTTGAACAGTAGTTTTATATTTAAAAATGCGACCACCTGTGCAATACACATACCAAAATAAATTATGCATTTCCGACCAGTGAATTTCATATCGTAAACGATTTCATGTGATTAATTTTCTTGTCTTTTTATAATTGGGCATGCATGTCTTACTTTATGAAACTGTCTGCTCCCGACAGTATGGTATACACTGGTCCTCAAACCGTAGATGGCAACGGATTTTTCATCATTTGTTGTGCGGTACATTTTTTTATGAGCTGAATAAAGAGGATCATTTAATAAGTTTAACTATTCAAGAACATGTTGTATCGCTTCAAAATGTACTAAAACTTGACATTATCAAACATCATATCAACATCTCAATATATATATATATATATATATATATATATATATATATATATATATATATATATCCATGTTGTTGAATAATTTCTATTGAAAAAAAGTTTATATAACGTAAGTATATTCTTTATAATCACTTTATTTTAGTCATCTGTGTACCATTACTGGGTTATCATATATTTGATTCCTCACGAGGGAGGAATACAGGTCATCAAACAATTAATTTGTGATTATTTGACACTGAACGTTTCAACTGATGTCTAAATCAAAGATGGCCAATTAATTATTTCATGAGCTGAGATTATCGTGATTATTTGACATTGCACGTTTCAACTGATTTCCTAATTAGGGTGGTTAATTAATTATTTCTTGAAGTGATCGTCATGCATGAAGTTCTTGATCACTCATTTTGTACTATAATGTGCTCTAAGACAAAATAAACTGAAGCCAAATCATTAAAAATTGCAATAAGAAAATGCCATGAAAACCACGCAGATTAAGTTATTCCTTTCTATGAATAAAGATATAATTTCAAATAGGGCTTGCTCATTGGTCCAACGCCGCGAAACTGAAGAGGGAATGCAAGTGGCAGATTTATAACATGAATTCATATTATTATTTGATCTTTAGTAATTAAGCAAGTCATGTATAAGTGTCAATCACAGATCAAGGGGCGGAGCTTATGGTCCACTGCTTCATGCTCAAGTTAATCTGGATTGCTCTGAATAATTGTCAATAAACATGCTAAAGCTTAACTCTATAAGAAATGCATGCTCAAGCTAAACAAATCCTATGAAGATATCAATCAAGTCTTAGCCCGAATTGCCAGCAAATCGGTGATTGTAGAATGTGTTGGTCCTCTCAGGGTACACAAGTAAATCTGTTTACAACCCACGTGTTTGACAGGTCAGCAAATGCGCTAAATTATCAATTACACATTTTTATGATGTATTGTATAACAAGCGAGTCATGGGTCATGGCGCTCAATCGACTGACATGTTGACAATATCTCCTTGCACAAGCAACTAATTAAGATAATGTAGTTGGCATCATCGTTCATGCATATTAGCTCAAGTTAATAAAGACCCAAAAGCCACCAAATTTGATGACAATCCATCCAGCCATTCCTGAGGAATGGAATCTGGCATTTTGTGTGTATTTTGCTTTATTTCTGGGGTGCTCAGACATACCCCGAAACTCTGAGAATATAGGTCACAGTGACCTAATTTCAGATTTATGGGGAGAAAATTTTGGAGAAAAAAATTGTGTTAAATTCGAAATAAAAATCAAGGTGGCACCACCAGTCTGCAGGAACTGATGAAACACTCCTTGATCAATATGCATGCAAAGAATCATGGTGATCAATTCATTATAGTTGTTCAGATACTGGAACTTTTGTATCAAACTTTTAATTATTCTGGAGGTACATCTGAGCCCCATATAGCTCAGAGAATATGGGTAACAGAGAACTAATTTTAGGTGTCTGAAAAAAACTTTTGAGGAACTCTCAGGATGTTAAGATAGAAGATTCAAGGTCCAATGGTTATGATTTGTTCCCTGCTTTGGTATCAAATTTTCAATAATATTACCTATACGGTCAGTGAAAATAAAGGAGAATCAGGAGACAGAGATAATTTGATCATCAGTTCAGCACGCCTGCGCCAAGGTATCAATCATACTGGAACAGCAATTCTGTATACCTATTAATTAAAGGAGAGGGGGCATTTTCCCAAGGTGCAATCCTGCACACCGTTTCATACAAAAAAAAAATGCAAAATGCATTCTTTTATTAAAGATGGACTGTGAACTGGCCTGTTTACAATGAAAAATGAACAACGAATAATATAATATAATATAATATAATATAATATAATATAATATAATATAATATAATATAATATAATATAATATAATATAATATAATATAATATAATATAATTTAATATGATTTATTATAATATAATATAATATAATACAATACAATACAATATAATATAATATAATATAATATAATATAATATAATATAATACAAAGTATTACAATAATAGTGTACAATAATATTATGGACGGATGTATTCATCCGTCACTACTATGGCAAGCCTCGAAGAAGTTTCTTATTCTCTTGGTTTATTCAATTATGTACCGAAAATTATTGAAACAATATCCTTATAGATATTGTGATTCTCTGTCCCTTTTGTGGATTTATGATAGAGGAAATTTACAGTCACGCCGTTCTTGGTTGTTACAGCATCGCTGCAGACAGAGATGAATTCTTTGACTTTATATAACTGATACTTTAAATGTTGAAATCAGTGCTTATTTCAATAATATCACAGATGACGATATGTTTTCACATATTCTAGGTAGACCTGTATGTGAATTTGCACATGAACTAAACATTGTGTTTTGTATGAATCTGTTAAACTGATTTTCAAGGTGAAGGACACAATAGAATGTCTACAACATATGAAACTTGTTTGAATTGGAAGGTTTTTATACCTTGGAATTCATTCGAACGTGTTTGTAAACAAAAAAGTGTCTATGTAACAAAGTGCATTTATCAGTGAAGGTTGCTGTTCATACAAACAAAAAATGCAAAATGCATTCTTTTAATTAAGATGGACTGCATGTGAACTGGCCTGTTTACAATGAAAAATGAACAACGAATAATATAATATGATATAATATAATATAATATAATCTAATATGATTTAATATGATTAAATATGATTTAATTTAATAAAATATAATATAATAAAATATAATACAATACAAAGTATTATAATATATTATTATATAATCTGATATTTTATTGCATGATAATGAATCATATACGATATCTGAAATAATGAAACAATCGCACCTGTATGGGTCTATAAATCATTGAACAATTCTTATTATATTCATTCTTCGGCAAACATAATTATATATATGTATGTATATATATATATATATATATATATATATATATATATAACATTATCACATATATCAGACATATGTAGGACAATATATGTATATTGAGATATAATATATAAAAATTTAAGATCCGTGTTGTGTGAAATGTAACGCACGGGTACTGATCCATGAAACATTGGATAATTTATCAAAGCAGTAACCGATTGATTATTCACTAGATACCCGTTCAAGGTTAATTCACCTCAGTCATATTTCCAGTACGTTCGTTCTGAGGCCACTCACGGCCTCAGGTACAGCACAGGTATTTGCGGCTGCCGCCGTGTACCTGTGGCGGCGCCTCGTCCGGCGCCAGTCCCCTCCCTCGTCGCCCCGACTTTGTATGAGTTATTGTACGCCCGCTGTGTCTGTTTCGTGTTACTGTCACTCTAACATTCATCTGATAGACGATTTACTTCAATATGCCGCAGGAATTCAGAAAGACTTGCCCAAGAGAGCCTTTTTTTACGAATGCTCGCATATTTCTATTAATAACACGCCACGTATAAATGTGGGTTAGTGCGTGTAATGCGGAGTTCCTATATATTATGATATAGGTATTTTGGTTTGAATTTTATATCTATAATATTTGGTTGGTATATGAGGCTTGAAAAATAAGATTATGTAGATTAATGTGCCCGTACGAAATTGCATGTCGGATCTGTTGTCATCTTGCAAGCGACTTTGCAACATAGCATGCAAGACAAATGGATATGCTGGGTCATGTGTACCGCATTCAATAGTCAATAGCAAAATACTTAGTGATAAAACATACCAATACATGATGAGCCAAGCTCTAAGTTTTCCTTTTCTTTATTATGCACGAGATTAAGTTATAACAGTTAAATCTTAGTAATACAAGGTATTATAGTCGATTCATGAAGCTTAGTCAGATAAAGTATCTTAGATATATAATGTATCTTATATAGTATTTATCTTACAGATATATATCGTATTGTATCTTATAATGTTTCACACATGCACCACATGTATCTTAATACAGACTGTTTATTCTTATCTTATCTTAAATAGATAAACAATTATACCTTTGAAATAAACTGAACTGAAGGTCCGCGGTTCGATTCCATCCTGACCTCAAACATAAAGGTTGAAAATAGAATTTGTAATAATATCGATAATACTGCAGAGACTTATTTCACTTTAAATAGTACCCGCAAAGTATAGCCAACGCTTTATTTCAAATCTACATATATATATATAAGTAAAATCATGATATTTTTATCGGTAAGCTTGGGCAGACTTTGCTGGTTCGTACAGAGCGCCATCTCATGTTAAAAGATTAAACTAAAATACAGGGTCGATGAAGGTGACCGGTGTTTTCCCTTCGGAAAATGCCCCCCCCCCTTGGGATTTCTACCAGCCTCCTCTGGATGCCTTATATATATATATATATATATATATATATATATATATATATATATATATATATATATATATATATATATATATATATATATAGACTGTGTCATCGTTAAAACGATAAAAAATATAGTTCATGTCAATTAAAATTATATAATCGGAGAGAAACTTCATTTTCTGTCCAATAGAGAATTTAGATTTAATGTTTATTTGACGTCACGAAGTAAATTATTGTATTGGCAGTGCATGTTCGCTCTTCATTATGTATATAACTCTATACATATTCATAAGTAAGCCTAGGTATATCTTGTTTACCTAAAAGCGGGCAAAGGGAATTTTTATAATCCGGTTTTGAAATACAAACAATGTACATTTGAGTGGGTGCAGGTGTATAGACGCTACTCTTTTGGTAATTTTCATGAAACAAACGGTATCAAAGTGTTTCTCGCGGAAACATTGCAATGTTTTACAAACAAAAAATCATGCATTGGTTTCGTCTTAAACAGATTTATTTGAGAAAAAATTATGTAAGAGCCAGGTAATTATAATAACTGAATGCATTTTGTACACAAAAAGACAATTGAAATATCTTATTTTATATTGATTTCTAAAGTTTGGGCAAAATATTGGAAACAGAACATTGGTCTATGACAGACAGCGGACCGCCACCAAGCATCTGCAACAGAAGCTTACGAACAAATGCCTTAATTATACTAGCGGTTTCTCCATAATCTGGACATTTAACCTGTGACCTCCGAGTTTAGGTGTGTTCGTAAAATTAGAGCTTTTATGAACGGTTTTGAGGAACTGGGAAAATTAACTTGCCACGGTTCGATAAGACGCGTGGAAGCGACACGAAAGTACTCCGAGAACAGCGGCCAGGCTAGAATCTATCAGTTGGTGGTAGCTGAACGTGTATCGGCAACGTTTAGAGTGGGAGAACATTTTTTGGACCACGTCCAAAACCTCGAATTAAAGTCGTAGTAAACGTACATTACCATGGAAGAAAAGTTTTTTTTTGCCATTATGAAAAGGGCGTTATACTCAGTCTAAGACTCCTTTTTGTTAGTCTGATATATGGAAGCCAGGTGGCGCTGTAACCAAACTATGAATTTGTCAGGTGCATTATAAAATGGATGTATATTGATATAATTATAAGTGAACCTATTCCACCTCCTGACAAGTGTAGATATGTGGTCAACATTAAACCCAAGACGTCCCAAGCAGAAATAGTTTCCATGTTGAGCACAAGATGGCAGTACCGCGTGCGTGTCTCCTCCAGACGTACACAGAAGCACATGTCCTGATGCCACTTACTCCTGTTATTGACTACCACTAATCCTTTCTGTCATGTACCAGTAATTTCCTTCTAGGTATCATGGTAAAATATGGAGACCCCTGTTTCTTTATTTTTCATTATTCCGTGGGTGTATACTTTGTAAATGTACATAAATAAAGTTCACAACAGCTGGCGTGCGCTGTTTATGTATTATGTTTATGCCACTGATCGAGCTCAGTGCAAGTTTATTTCCACTTGTGTTCAGAGGAAAACAAACGCTTTTAGAATGAAATATGCTGATGAAGAAAAAACTTGCTAAACGGTCTAAATGGCCGAAACTGCAAGTTAAAATGGCTTTCCGTCTCGAAACACTGTCGTTCACAAGATCGGGTTCGGCTCTCGACTGGCATGGCTGGGTCTCCGCTGCTGGGATCGGTTCAGGGAAGGTGGGTTGCTTCTGCCTTTGTGGCTGTGTGTGCTGTGGCTTTCCAACAAAGTCAGCGGTGCGGGATGTACGGTGGCGGTCTCTCGCGGCTTTTTGCTTGGCTTGGTGTGGCATCGCGTCTGTTGGCTCTGAGAAAATGCTTAAGGAGCGCGCAGGGCTGAGGTCTTGACCACAGCACCTGTAGCTGCTCGACGAGCGTAAACTTCTTCAGTCAGTCAGAATGAAATATTTACAGATGCATAATAATTACACGAGAAAACGATAAAGCTCATATATATTTTACATGCCTGGTATGTGAGCAGGCCCCCGTAAACATGAACAACAATTCCTCTTTCATTAATTATATCTAATGAAGTGCTAGACCTCGCGGTAGGGGATTGGGGTACCCAGCAGAAAAGATGGCGGAGGTATGCGCTCTATGAACACTCTTGTAACCAAATGAACTCAGTAGGCCACGCGCAACTTATAAATTATTGACAGATTACTCATGCATAAAGAAATTATAACTGTGCGTCGGAGGTCAGTATTATTATAAGATACCTACATGGAGTCATTTTTGGGAAATCATGCAATTACCAGTTGCACTGATCGGAGATTTGGCCTATTTATATTTTGATGCTAGCGACTTCCAGTAAGAATAGCCTAGAAGATGTTACACGTGACTATAACGGATCAGTTGACCGCTTGTGTTGAACGCCAGCCAGTTCCAGGGGAAACCATGCATGAACTGATTGTATAACGTTACTGCAGGCCGCGTGCTTGTCAAGTGTATAAATTCAGTAAAAAATCATGAAAGATAACGATAGCTGTCTGTCATCTGGCCTAACATTAGGCCTTGCTTACCTGAAAGGGTCACATTGAAGTACGCGGAGAGCTAGTTGTGTACATAACAACGCCAACAACACCGTCAATGGCTTACGCCTGCCCGGGCTCATAGCGGGGCGCCAACCCTGAAAATATCAATAATTCGCAATCGTACGGTCATGCATGGCAGAAGGAGTTACGACTGTGAGTTATCATAGGTTTCACCCAGCTTAGCTGAAAACTGGTGCAGTGCTACTGGTGCGCCAGCTGCACGGGTTTTACAAAGTACAGCAACGTAACCCCCATAGGGTTTTGATTTTTTACCTCTGGCCATTTAGTGTCGTCTGCTGTCCGTAAGGACACGAACAGGTAAGTGTTGATTTACGTCTATTTGCAAGGGCCCCTCAACATTAACACATGGATGCCGGTTTTGAGCATGTTCAGTGGCGTCAATTTTCTTCCGGGGGGGGGGGGGGGGGTGGATGACTCGCCGACACACCCACACTCATACATATATATATCCTATATATATCACACAGTAAACTCATAAATGGAGCCTGTCTATATTCTATTCAAATCTATAGTTATATATATATATATATATATATATATATATATTTATATATATATATATATAATTCTCTGCAAAATGGGGGGGGGGGGGATGATAACATTGACCATCCCCCCTTGCCAAAAAGTGGGGGGGGGATATATACTCCCCATCCCCCAATATTGACGCCCCTGAGCATATTAATGGACTCTCTTACATAATTTTTATTTCTGCTGCTTTGTATGTATATATACACACTTTTACAAATTTCTTTTTCAGGAATTTAAAATATCTCCATCGGGAAATACTTATCTTAATTCAACAGTAGCGCTCTCTTAGGCAAAGAGTGCTAAAAAAATTCCACTAGTAAACACACGATCATACACTGAAACAGAAGTCTTTGTCAATATTCTTTTACTTAAGACAGTGGAAAAACTGAGTCACTTCTATGCTCTCAAGGGATTTGTTGGTGTATGCCATGCTATAGTCCCATGGTTCATTGGTAGTCCACACTTGTTATACGCATAACGGTGTGATTACTTAAGGTCTGACCCCCCGCAGCTTAAAGCACTATATGAAGAATTGTATGTTTCACTGAAGCACTTAAGATACCTCCCCGGATATATATATATATATATATATATATATATATATATATATATATATATATATATATAATGGCCTCTCTCTCTCTCTCTCTCTCTCTCTCTTATATATATATATATATATATATATATATATATATATATATATATAGCGTTGGTGTTTCTCCGAATTAATATTCACGAATAAAGAACAGAGCAAGTGTAGACAGGCGTATATAGTATGTTGTTGTGAGAGAAAATAGCCGTAGATAAATGCAAGGAATGCTATTAGTTTGCTTAAGTATAGATAACCCATAGTGAGTATTATAAGAAGTGATAATGGACAAGTTTTTGGGGCCCAAAGTACTTGAGACCTGTAATTTAAAATTGACAATATAGGTAATTTAGTATTAGGATTAAATTTGATCTGTCTGCCCGGGTTGTTTGCTGATATTACCTTCAGCTCCACGACGTTTAAATATACAGCTAAATATACACGTATGGATTGTGTGTAATATGCATCTGCCGTCACGTCCATCGTTGGGTTAAGCCTAGAATTTGTGGATTAGATCATTTTGCAAACATTCACTTTATTATACACATTTAACGATGAAATGGTAAAAGTTCACTATAAGTGTAACTTGTATTATGGCTTCAGTTTCCTTCCTTCCTTTTTTTTTTGTCTGGTTTAGTTCAGCTGAAAGTAAGTCATCTTAGGTATAGCAATAACCCTTTTTCCGCCGTCCCTCCTGCCGTCCGTCTGGTAACAGGGCACAAATCTTAACCGTTTGAACTAGACATGTCTTACTATAAATAAAGAGAGGTCATATTTGAAATTCTTTATCCTGAAGTAAGGTCAGTTAGACCGATATTCTACGAGCAATCAGAAAGAACATGATCTGAGCGCCGTACAAGTCTGATGGGCACAAACCTTAACGGTTAGGTCTAGGAACTTCTTACATAGCATCTATTGAGTTCCAGGTAGGAGATCCTTCATTAGGTCACTGTAACTTATTTTCCACAGACAATGAGAAAAAAAAAACATGGTTTGGAGTACTAGGGGAGTCATTCTTCACACATCACTGATTAATAATACATGCATCTCATGTGTATCCGATATAGCTGAGCGTGACGCGCGCTCTGGCTGTCTGTCTTTTTTTCCCCTTCATTTTACAGTTTATTAATTGTTCTTATTTCATCGACCAGGATCTCAGAAATCTCTCTGTTGTCAGTAGGCATTTAATATAATTAAAAATTTACTTTTTAACGTTTTTCCAAGGATAGGTTTGTGGCCCGTCAGTTGGTGACAGTGTCTATTGAAAGCGGATGAAGATAACCTTACGTTAAGAATGATATGTTATCATTAAGCCTTCTGCATTTTAGGTTTTATATGCACTGGACTAGGAAAAAAACAGACTTCAGATCCTGTCGTTGAGGTCTCAGTTTCGTCAAAACAAGTGGCCCATGGGCCATGACGCTCAGTTAATTTTGACTGGGTGCTCATGTTTTTATTAATGTTATAAATTGTTTGCGAGATTAGCCTAAGGCAATAGTTACAGTGTTAAAAAATGGACAAAAAAAATAAAAATTTCATGATTCATAGGAGACCTGCCCAAGGACCCCCCAGAATTTTACAATTTTCCACGGAAAATGGATCAATTTGTACCTTGTCGGTCTTGGTGCTCAAAATCATGTATCTGGTCCATAGCTAGCAGAATATAGGTCACCATGATCCAATTTCAGGTTTCCATGGAGAATGGTCAAGGATTTCCCTGAATGTCATGTTAGAAGAGTCTAGGGCTAATGGATACAATTTGTGCCTTGTCTGTCTGGGCGCGCAAAACCATTTTCCAGCCAGTAGGTCACACAATATAGGTCACCATGACCTAATTTCAGGTTTCCAAGGAGATTTGCCTAGGACTTCCCAGGGTGTTTCATTAGAAGATTATAAGCCTAGAAGGATATGATTTGTGCCCATCTGACATTCAAGAGGCTCAAAATCAGGTTGTCTTGTAGGTCAAAAAATGTAGGTCACCATGACCTATTTTCACTAGAGCCTCCCAGGATATTGTGTAAGAAGATTCTAGGCCTAACAGAAACGATTTGTCACCATCTTACATTTAGGGTGTTCAAACATCTTTTTCCTATAGGTCGCAGAATAAAGGTCACAGTGGCCTAATTTCAGGTTTCTAAGGAGATTTGCCTAGAAACTCCCAGGATATTGAGTAAGAAGATTCTAGGCCTTACGGATACGATTTGTCCCACACTGACATTCAGGGTGCTAACATCATGTTTTTGGCCTGTAGGTCACAAAATATAAGTCACCATGACCTAATTCCAGGTTTCCAAGGAGATTTCTCTAGAAACTCCCAGGAAATTGTGTTAGAAGATTCTAGGCCTCGCAGATACGATTTGTCCCCATCTGACATTCAGGGTGCTCATATGACATTTTTTTTTCTGTAGGTCGCAGAATATAGGTCACAGTGACTTAGTTTCAGGTTTCCAAGGACATTTGCCTAGGATCTCCCAAAATGTCAGGTAAGAGGTTTCTACGCCTAATAGAACCAATTTGTGCCCCGTCTGACTGTCTGGGTGCTCAAAATCATGTTTTCGGCCACTAGGTCACAACATATAGGTCACCATGACCTAATTTAGGGTTTCCAAGGAGATTTGCCCAGGACTTTCCTGGATGTACAGTTAGAAGTTTCTAGGTCTTACGGTTACGATTTGTACCCTGTTACAGTCAGCTGAGCTTAAAATCATTAAATGTCAAATTTTTCAAAAATGTTGTGAACTACTTGGTCATTCTAATACAAGCCTTGTCATAAAAATGTGTTATTTGAAATATAGTTTATCATACAGAAAAAAAGTATCATTATGTTTCCCCTCCCATAATTGAGCCGGGGGGGGGGGGGGGGGGAGACATATAGTGTTCGGTCAGTCGTCGTCGTTTGTGTCATTTCTTTTGTACACAATAACTTTTAAATGACTCAACAATTATTCATTAACTTTGAAATTTAGATTGTTTATACCAGTTTCCAGATAGAGTTCGAACACAGGTAACCTTGACCTTATATTCAAGATCATAAAGGCTGAAATATGAATTTATTGTGAACCCAACAACTTTGGAAGTACCGCATATTTTCCTCTCAAATTTGAACCACTTATTGTTTCAACCAGGTTCTTTGAAGAGTTCTAAAACTGGTGTCCTTGACCGATATCTTCAAGCTCAGTCTACAATGCCATATGATACGTTTAGGATCAATCCTGTGGAGGGATAGGTCACGTTTGTTCTTATTTCAATGAGGTATTTGTGCCTAGCTACAAAGGCCGCTTAGGGTGGGCTAACGTTTGATTTGTGTGTGTGTATTATCATGTACATTATGATGGGCCGAACCGTGAAGTCGTTGGACGTAATGATAAAAAGATGGAATATTAAGAGCAACCTATTCACATCACAGGTATGTTCAATTAACATGAGATATAGCATTTTCTTTTTAAAATACCATGGTGTTTGCCAAAATGTCGTTCTGAAAACTTTTCTTTGTCATTAAGTCGAATGGAAATATGCTTGCATCGCCCGCGATCAGTGTCGCAAAACATAAACAGCGCACGCCACCTGTTGACTGTACCCCGCAACTCTACAAATCTAGATCCTTCAAGCTTCTAATCGGTGTTTCATTTGTTTCTTCTTTCATGATTCTACTCCATGTTTCGGAGTTGTCCCACTTGCGCAAGATCAAACCGCTGGTTACACAGGCTAGCTGTGGTAAACAGATTCACATGGACTCTGTTTACTCACACGCAGAGTCATTACAACGGACTAAACGGGTGGATTAGAGTTAGCAAGTCCATATGCCGGGATAGTTTTGCAAGTAATGAACCAATACCTTGAGTTAATACACATATTATTACAAATATTGATATTACCTTTAACATAAGTCAACATCATGAATCGAGCCAAGGGCACTACTGGACAGACCAGCGGCCAAAGAACAAATATTGACCCTCAACTTGGATTCGACGTGAACCTGTATCCTCACAGCTTCGTATAACTAATATGTACATTATCCTGACGAATACAGCCTCCACGAGACGTTTAAGTGCGGCAATAGTGTATTGTTTAAAACTAGCCCCAAAGTGTGTGTAAAGCTAAACGCTTAAGGTAGCGCGGTCTGGCGGGAACTCTATACCTCAATCCTCTCTAATAAAACGTATATAAATTCTCTGTTTGACAGATCTAATCATACAAATTATTCATAAATTTAAAGCTAGAATTTTTTGTTTGTTTTTGAAACCGTATGGTGAAATGACCTGTAAAAAGCAAGTTTTTAAAGCTCATATTAAATAACATGAATAACCCCTAGGCTTTTTTTTTGCCTGTGTGTCTACCCAGTTTTCATCATGTGAAAATTATATTTAAACATTTTCGGGGTATAAATTGCTACTTAATTATAAATAGCAAATAACTTCTTTCATATTTTGGTTGTACAAAAGAAAGATTTCCCAAAAGAAATGTAACTGCATGCCTAAAATGGTATACATGTATGTAACTTATCTATTTACTGAGAGATATTGATTTAAAAGGCACGCATTTCAGCCCAATAGTAATTTTAATACTGTGCTTTGTATACATGATATCAATTAATATACCCTTCCAGTATAATGACAATTCAACCATATGGACACTAATAACAACAAACTAATAATAACCCGAGTTGCATTACCATTTTTATCTGTTTACGCTCAATTTATAAAGAGATTTTACATACCTGCCAACAAATTTAATTTGAACATCCGAGGTCTACTGGTTTCTGCTTGTGTCTTGCCAGGCATCACAGATTTTAGCTTGAGTCTGTCATTTTCAACAAGCGACCCAAGGGTAAGAAATTCACTCTGTACAAAATGTTGCATTCCAGTTGTTCTTGACTGAACATGGTGTTTAAAGGTGCCCATTCACCTACCTTTTGAAAAAGAATTTTTGATTTCTGGCTTCCTCTGTGTATATATTGATCTTAGGTTAATTTTGGGTGTGGGAAGTTATTATAGGGCCTTCGTGAAGGATGTGTGAACTTGTTGATCAACAACATGTTTGTAAACACGGCAATGTTGAGAAACGGGAAAAACATGTAATCTGAAGTGGTAAGTTGTTTATATGCGGAGGTAGAAAGTTCACTTGTTGCAAAATGCCATTTGCAAAGCTCGGACTTATCTGACTTGCTGCCAGATGCCCTTGATGAATTTGTTTTGATTATTTTGGCAGGCCCCATGCAAAAATTATAAACTCGTTGATATAAAAAAAACAAGTAGCCTGTGTGCGGTGATATCCACGTTTTCTGTCCTATTTTTTTTTATAAAAGCTCAAAGGGATTACCTTTAGTTTATAAATGTCAGATAGGTGATTGGGCCCCTTTAAATCTGCATACCATTCATGTACTACTCACACAACTTATAAAACCAGCCAATAGACACGGGTTAAATCATAGCCTCCATAACATAGGGCAATGATTATAGTCATATCTAAAGATACGGAACTTATGTTATGGTGTCACTAACAGTATAAAATCAAATGACTCGCGTAATTATTGTTCCGAATTTTCATTAAACGTCCGCATTTGATTAGAGAGAGTTTAAGAATAATATGTTTAATGTGAAACGAATTAATAGAGAGAAGATTGTGTTGCACAAACAAATCTAGCGAATGGTTCAAAAGGTTTGATTGACTAAAGATGAAAAATGTTGATTTACAAATTGTCTCCAATACCATCTTCGTTTTGACAATATTTGAGAACTTGAACCCAACATTCTTATTGAGTGGATTGAAAAACATGTTTTAGAATAGAATCGTGAACAGCTGGTTCTGTAACGAAAATCGAATCACATTTAATCATGTGTCGACAGAATAAACATTTGTACAAAGCTGTCGGGCCTCAAAAGGCCTGTAACGGCCCCTATTTCCACCTTCCATGGTCAGTGACATGCAGGCCACTAAAACAAGCACAATGGAATCAGTCAATATCGCCGTTTATTGATCAGTGACTTGAAAATTTATGAACCCCTTTTATCCTTTTCGTTTTGTACCTAGAGAACAAAGAAATTACCAATCTTCATTTTTGAATTAATTATACTCTCGCTCCTTGAAATGGACAGAAAGAAACATTGTGAGAAAATTGTGGCCATATATATAGTAAAGATCATAACAGCTTAACCGACAAGTTCTCAACTGTATTTACAGATAAAAGACTGTTTTTTTATGAAGGGACGTTAAAGATTCGAAAGTTTATTCACTATTAATATGCGCACGGTCCTTCCGAATAAAAAATATCACAAGGTGTCGGACGTCCTACACATTATGTAAGGGTAATATTGGTTTCATTGTGTTTTATAAATGTTTTGACCAACTATTCCAAGTAAAAGGAGATATTCACTAGCTAGAACTGACAGATCTTCATGAAACATATTATGATTGGCCCAGGTATTAATTAAATTTCCTTAAACGTGAGCACACACATGCTGAATCCTTACACCGGAAGTAAAATTATGTTCCTTGTTTACACAAGTGTTATATATCTTTCAACGTGGCCGTCTGTCCAGTTATTTTTTTCGTTTGAAGTTGTATATTTTATTTCTTGCGAGCATATACCTGTTTGTGTTAAGGACATATTGTTCCTGATAACAAATAATGTACAGTTAACTTACTGAAAGAAGTCAGGTAAAGCATAATATCCTTTTCTCTAACACTTAGGAAATTTATTCCAATACCAGTGAATGTTATTAGCACGTACATGAACACTCGATAAAACCTCGTGTAGATGAGAAACTAACGAGTACCCACGAGATAGCTGACATGTACGACTGATTTTATTTTGCGTCTGTACATCCTATCTCTCCAACCGCGGGATCCATATATATATATATATATATATATATATATATATATATATATATGAACAAAATGCCAGTGTTGCTCCTAGAGTGCGGCATTGCGGCAATGCCGCAATCTTTTTGGCCATGTCCCTTTGTTTCTAGGCTAGCGCGCCCATGTGGACGCAATATTTCACATGCGTCCCGTAAAAGTTTAAATAATGCGACCCTTAAACGAACGTAGTTATATGAAAGATTTGCGGGAATCCTCCGGTAGGAATCTCTGATAAAACTTTATATGTGGGATTACATGATACACATACTGTGACACTGATTGAATGGTAACACTATCGATGTCAAGAATGCATCGCCTCAGGGTTGGTCAATACGCAAGAAGGGGTTGCACATACACTGAAGAGATCGATGTTCTTGTGGTCAGAATAAAGTGGTTAGCGAGCGTCCAGTGCTCGACCGGATGTTGTTTAGCCAACATAATCTAACATTAAGAGGCATTTTAATCATTTATAAATTAATATGAAAAAAATATATATATTTATTTATTAAATGAAGTTTAGAAAGTGCGCCCACGGCCCACATGATCAATCTTTACGACATTTCCCCTATAAGATAATCCGCGAAGTAAGGTCAACTGGAAACGCGCCTCCCCGGCATTTCGATATGTTCTTATTTCATGATGTCAAGCAGTTCTCAATAGCGTATACAGTTAAGAATTTCAAGTTGATCATATAAATTACATTATAATGCTTCAGATGACGTGATTACGATTGCTCAGACGATTATTTCGCTCAAAGCAACTCAGTTCAGGTCTCTCACAATCTCAAACTACCGGTCTATGCCTGTCGGGACACCGTTTCACGGAAGACAAGCCAATCGACGGCCGCTCTTTTTTCTATATTTGCATATTTCTATTCTGGACTGAACGTTTAATTTGAATCATAGGCATATGACTATGATTTGAATGGGAACTTCCTCGTAATTTTCAAGCCTCATGGACACGTGATCTCTCTGTTCCCCGGTATGTATAAAGAAGCCCGAGCCCGGGAATATACTTCGACGAAAGTGCGATGTTTCTCCTGACTGAATTACTTCACTATCGCGGTTTAATTGATATGAAAATGTCATAACTAAGAAGATCCCAACTATTTCGTTGCTGGTTGTTTTTCATTTTCTCTGACCAATAATATGGACATTTGATCGTTTGTTACTGGTTGAACTATAGTAGTTTAAGCAGCTGCCACGCCGGCAGCATATTTTCCCGGTTAAGCTGACATCGTTTCCACGGCGACGTACATATAGGCTAACACGGGTATATACGGACACAAAGATTCAGTTTCTGATTTAAATAGTTCAAATTTTTTTATTTTTTAAAAGATATTGTGGTGTCTGGTCTGTTGATACTTTCTTTAGAATTATAGGCCTAATAATGTAGCGCCGGCCGCAAACTTTCCCGGCTTACATGTAGGCCAAACATCGTTGCACGGCACCGCCAGCGCATAAATGACGCGTCGTGGGAACCGAAATTTCGACGATTATTCCTTTCATACTTTCATACAAACAATTATGTAATATGGTGTCGCCGGCAGCAAATTCTCATCGTACCACGGCAACTTACGCTAGCACAGCCGACTGTCTGGATAACCTATTCTTACAGGGGCGGATCCAGGATTTAGGAAAAGAAGGGGTCCAACCCAGGAGGACAAATGGAAACCCTAAAAAGAAGGTCCTCAGGTCTGAAAAAAGGGGGGGGGTCCAGGTGGCAAAATTTTGTCAGAAGCCCTTAAAAAAAATTTGTTTCTGATGAAAAAGGGTGGGGGGGGAGGGGTCCGGACCCCCTGGACCCCCCCCTAGATCCACTTCTGTCTTAATAAATTTATCGACAGTGAATAAACCCTTGCCCCAATGTGTATATCCTTTATCCGTATTGAGTTGTTCGCAACATTAAGTTTCGATATTGATTGCCACTTTGAATGGCACCAGTTGTTGCGCCATTCCTCAATTAGCAATGAACATGATTGTATGTCACCACTTTGCAATCTGAACATCAATGTACCGTTATTATTGATCTTGAGACATGAATTCTATTGCCTTCAGTTTTAATGCGACTTATAAGTGATTACATGTAAAACATGTAACGATTCCAACCTTGCAAATATTTATAATTCATTCCAAATGCCCAAAACATAATACATTCATATTACATAGATTATTTTAAGATAATATTTTGCTTCGAAGACATTGTCCCCACCTAATTTTGGTGTGTCCCCCAGAAATTACATAAAGGGGCCCGGTGTCCCTTTGCTTTTCATGCCTAGGAGCAACACTGCATTTTGGACAGCCTCTCCCGAAACTCAATAATCGTTTCAGCATATGAGTCCTTATTTAATATTTCCAGTCACTTTGTTCAAAACTAAAGAGACTACAGTTTTTTTCCAAGTAAAATACCACTCTAATATCTGTCGATTCGACCAGATCCAGAAATACTTATGTCTGACGTCATTATCTTGAAGACGATCGTTTAAACATCAAACTTTTCTGAAAGAAGATAAAAATATTTTAAACTCATATAGGCAGCAGTGAGGGTTAAAAGTCTTATTCGTGGGCCTCGAAGAGAGGCCTTGGTGGACGTGCTGCGCCGCGCTCTCTACAGTTTGCATATTAATGGCAGCATGCCTGTACATTTGTATTGTTATAAACAAGTCAGATAACATGACCATCATGTATATAGGTTGCTATTGCCAACGATTGATCGGTCATTCGGCTCCCAGTGACCACTGGCTAGTGAAACTGGGATTAGTTTACCAGCAGCTTGGCAGGTTAATTGCCAGCAATTGATGGAGGTTTGTCAGACATCAGCGACCGGTCTTATATTGGGTTGTATTTGCGGGATGTAACATAACATATCATCAGTTGTGACAACCTGTTGAAAATAATATTTTAGTATGAAGTATATTTAATATATATTTTTGTGAAGGTGAGTAAGAACGCAATCAGTGCAGGTTTCAACTTATATACTTAAGTCTTTACCACAAGGGTATTTCCTCCCCACCCAACAGTGAATGGGCCTTGGTCATGGGCGGAAGCCCCATACAGCACGTGTCATCTTTCAGCGCATGTTGTATGTGTTTTTTTTGTTTGAATGCTCACCGGGAAGTCGAGGAAAGATAAATTAGGAAAATGGTAATGTTTTATACAACTAATGGAGACAATGCATCTATTGAACCAGTCTTTATATGAACATACCATATTCAAGTCTGTGTAAATTAAGTATTCCCTTTAGTACATGTCTATGAGTATATGGTCGGAACGTCAGTGTTTTGGAAGAGATTGATAGCCGCCAACTGCAACGTAATCATGAGGTTTGAATGAAAGGTCTAACGGTGCTAAAGAGGAAGTAGCAATGTTTATATTCAAACATCACCAAACGGTCATCGACATCGCTTGCTTCCGCATATGCGAACTAAAACAGGGGGCCCGCCTGGTAGCCATGACAACCTGAGGTCAAGGCCATCAGTGCAGTGTCAAGATATATCACATTAATCAATCGGTCGGCTCTGCTGACCATTGCTGCATACAGGTTATGTTAAGTCAATGGTTAATATAAAGTAACGCAAAAGCATGCCGGAGCCTTGCTCATGTAGATTTACTCACCAGTGTGCAGGTGTGCCTGTTAATTAATGTCAACAGGTGTGATATCATTACAGGCCTGGCGGGATCAGGACCTCGTTCCAGTTGCTGATGTAAGACACATAGATGAGAAAAAGGTGTGTATTTAATTAAGTAAATAATTATTCATCATTGCCTCTCTGCCAGTTTTTTTTCTCTTTGTTTTTTTCTTTCAGCAAATTTGAAATTATGTAGACCGGTAACACAGGAATAAGGCGTTATGATCAGTAGATAACCCGAATCAAATGTTTCTAAAAGATTTAAAGAATTCGTTTTCGTTGTGAGAGATAGGGACATTTACAGGGTATTTTAGCCTTCTTTTTTTTAAGGCCGCGTTTATTCTGTAGAGCTGGCGTAACTATGATCCAACCGTGGCTTCCGAGCACTATTGTGGGGTTGTTATTTATATCCGACCAATGAGAGCGCCGCCGATCTGTCGACAATCCCACGATAGTGCTCGGAAGCCGCTCGGTCCTCGATGAGTTGCATGGACAGGAAGACCGCCAGACACCGGTGTTACTATTTACCGCACTTTTGATGTCAGATTTGTCCAGGGATGGTTCTATTGCCCCGGACGATACCCCGTTGGTATATAATTATACTCAGAATGCAAATGATTAACAATAAAAGCGTGGTTTTTACTTCAATAAATGTCTGTATGCATTCAAGTAATAATTTGTAAGCAAGTCCTGGTGTCTCGGACGGTGTCATTATGCCCTGGACGGTATAGCAGGGTCCCTGACGGGAAATAGTCACACCCCCAAACACTGTCCGCTGAGCCTGATTAAACGCGGCCAGGAACTGTAACGCGAGTTAGTTTTGTGTCAGACGGAACAATTTGTTTCAATTTTATGGGCATGCAAGGGATAAGTTCATGCCTTGCTGTCGGTAGGTTAGAAATGGATAGTTTATTCAGCAGGTCACTCGGGGTCCTCCGTCAGTGTCGTTTCATACCTTGTGTCTTTATATTACTTTGTGTAGCATAAGGCTAAATAGGGTCATTTAGACATGTTTTAATGGTGATTTCAAGGGCCTGTGACCAAGGGTTTTGTTGGCTTTGACACGTTTTATTTGTAAAATACGAGAGTTTGATAAGGGTACTGGTATGATGCATGATGGCTGAGTTAGCCTGCCTGTTTATTGTTAGTAATAGAATGGTTTCTGTGTGTAACGCCTCAGTAGGTGTTTCTTACAAAGCATATACCCCCCCCCCCGCTAAGAAGTAAACGATCTTTATTTTTACTGTTGCTACTCCCCCAACGAACTTGTTATCTACTAGTACCATATTTCAAGAGCGATTGCCGTTACTACGAGTCCCGTTGCTACTCTAGATTAAATACACAAATCCTGATCCCGCGGAGCATTCTAAATATCTATATCAAAGGACTATCATGTCAACAAACCAACCATGTAAGCTTAGGTGGACAATGCAGTTTGCTTTTTTGTGCTTCTTTAAAATATCTTGTGTGTGTGTGTTAAATGTGCTCTTAAGAAACTAATATTTACTTTACTGCGCATGAATTGTTTACACAACATTATATTTACTCTTCTTCGTCATATATATGAAAATATTTCGGTAGGTATCTGGGTCAGACCTCAACCATATTGGAATATTATAAAATGCAAGTATTACCGGCATTTATTGTCATGGGTTGGAGCACAGAGCGCAAAGCCAGGGGATGGTGAGTTCGAATCTCAGCCGAGGAACTTCACGGTCTGCAGCCTTAATGGGGAGACTGCACAACAGTCGTGGTTCTTTCACTGCTCCTTTCTGGGTTTTTCTGTGTTATGACCTACTAATTGAGAAGGTTACAAGCCTAGGACACGAAGGTGCGGTACATCGGGCCTGGTTGATGCCAGGATAATCGTGTGTAACCCCCTGTTACGAAGTCCGAAACCCGATTGGATTTCTGTACTTGTATATTTTTCATATATACATATATTTTGCAGCTGCAGATGTACATCTGATAAAAAAGAGGAATTAAAATGCACGTATTCTTCAGTGCTCCCTCATTAGAGCTGGTAAGAACTGTATTGCCGTGCAAGAATAGGGTGAAAGCTGACCGAGAGTATCCAGACCGTAATAACACAATCCTCGACGCCTCGTGTAGTTCCCGTGACTATTTAAACCTAGATAACAAGGTTTTAGCTGGGCATAACAATTTTATTGATGCCAGCATTAATGTTCCATCAAATTGTTATGAAACAGGAAGGGTCTCATCGTCCTCCACAATTACCTACCGTAAAGAATACTAAAGATTTTGTCGTGTGGGCCTGAATTTTGGGCGATTTCACACTATATATATATATATATATATATATATATATATATATATATATATATTGTTAACTCTTTATATATACATATATCCCGACCTGGACATTAATGGTGATTCTGTCCAGCTATAGGTCTGGTCAAGATCTGGTCCAACCTAAGTCCTGATTCAGATTGCGAGTAGATAAATTACTGAATAAAACCATCAGAGCTTACTTTTGATTAAATGAAGGTCTGATTTTTGTCTGAGGTAAGTCTACTAACAAACTTAAATCTGTTTTAATACATCATTTGTATTATATAGACAGTATGCTGCAACATATAATTGCCATTACATTACGTACATGCACTAAATGAATCAAAATTATTAATATCTGTATCTAAAAAAGAGAAAAATTAAAACATTCTATAAATATATGTTTTTACATTTAAAAAAAATTAAAAATGAGACCAATAGTTTAAAGTTAGAGTGTAAACACAGCCATTTAGTTGATCATAGTATGGGAAGTCATGACCATGAATGATTAGATAAGAGGTCATTCTTATATATATATATATATATATATATATATAAACATATTTACATATATGTGTGTGTATATATACAAGAATACGAACAAGAAGTTTACAAACAAGTCTGCAAAGAGTGTTCTGGCCACGCGACCAAAGTACGGTAGTATTGAAGAGTGTCGTAAAATCTCCATGAAGCCTTTATAGTGACAAAAATATAACACAAGCGGTGGCAAAACACACTGATAACAGGTGGTAAAACTGACAAGTTTCATTTACACAACGAAGATATACTCTCAACATATTTCAGGTGACATGGTAGTTATGTACTTATGTCATGCCAAGAAAATGCCGCCCCAGGTTTTTATATACGGTACATATATATATTAACTGAGTGCTGAACTGGCAGTTCATATTGCCTGAAGTCTCCTTGTTTGTCAAGAGTACCTTAGTACATTGTAGACTTGATATTTGGGGGCACACTGCGCAGAATCGGAATCACAAGAGCGCAGCTTTGCTGGTTGGGGCTTGTGGGCTTTGATATCTACGGCCAACAATGCACCCCCTACTACATATACATATGGCGTAGGCATAACTGTAGTAAGGAGGCAAATGTAGTTTGTTCAAACATGTTGGAAAAGATTGTTTTGCAAGGCAAATTATACAAACATGGATGTTTTTGTGGTTAGGACTTCAAGGAATAAATAACATTTTGTAAGCATGCGCATGTGAAATGTAAACAGGTTTTCCTTGAAATGTAACGGTTTTTTTTTTATTTTGAGGTTTGACAGTTTAGACTAGTCCCGACCATCCCCACAGTTCCAAATTGGAAGAGATTCGTATTGAATAGAAAAGTGTTATGGGGGTAAAGCTTCTGGTGTATTCTTTTCATTACAGACACACACACGCACGCACCCACACACACGATCATTTTCATCATATTTACAAATCGTATTTTATATGAGTTGTTCAGCTTATTTCTGTTTCAGTTGTTATGCTTACTTTACCAATACACTTCCAACACACGCACACGCATACGAACAGCATGTGCAAACGGTTGCATTACTTTTTTGCAAACAAAACAAGCTGTGAAACATAAATATATTCACGTCAGGATATTCACAACCATGAATTTATCTGATGATTTATTCACAAAAAAATGGTTGGAAAAAAAAGTGAGTTCGAATCTCGGTCGAGGCAGGGAGATTTTTCACGGTCAGGGTGAAAGCTATGCAGGCTTAATTGAGAGACGGTGTCCGACATTCGTATTTCACTCACAGACGAATGCGCCTTTCGGGGGGGGGGGGGGGGGGGTCTCCCAGGTGTTATGACCCAGCAGAGAGGAAGCCCACACCCTGGACTCCAACATGTGGTATATCGAGCCTGGTTGACGCCAGGATTATAGCGTGTAAGCCCATGTCACCTAGTCCCAAGTACTTAGATAGGCAAACCATAAAAACTGGAAGCATTTACCTCCACCAAAAAAGGGATATATTTAAGTGATTCAATTTTTCATTTATCATGAACTGCACAAAGGACATAAGTTAGATAGCTCATGACAGAGAGCATTCCTCCGCCAACATCGTCTCTAATACCTGAGTAATTAGGTCACAGAAAAAGTGATCGATCCCACCACAATATAATCATTTCGTTGGCTCTTTGGTCTATGGAAACCTTTTTTAAAAAAAGAAATATGTGGAATTAAGAACGTTTGTCGATTTTTGTGTGTCCAGAAACAAAACCGTGAATGCTTTATTGAGCTTTTTCAAAACATTTTGCATATGTCAGGTGAAAGAAACATATTAGCACCAGACTTTCTGTATGAGGTTCCCAGCAAGAACACTATATGGGTTAACCATATTAAGCCGTGTGTTCAGTATCTGTTTTCCCATGTTTCCCTGGTGCCGTGATTTTATTTGGTGCACGTTCAATAAGGTGGATGTACCATTAGAGTCTCACATTGTAACGTTATGAATGGTTCCTACTGGGGCTTGCAAGGATCCATTGTTTGGCCAATGTTCTCTTATCTCCTCTTCTATAATATAGTGAAGTATTTTGTCGTTGTGAAAATGTGCTGTGGAAAGGTTTATTTCAGAAGAAAAGATCACAGTCAGATATAGGGAAATACTCTGAAGGCGGTAGATGGGTATTATGAAAACAAAGTTCTTAAATTGTTCATTTAATTTTTGTTTTGTATATGTACGCCCCCTCCCATATTGAGGAAATGTTTGAATATGCAGTGTAAATGGACATTTGAAGCAGTTTTTACACCAAATAGATGAGGATTTTCTGTTCCACATCTACCGTTCTGTTAAATGTCTTAAGTCATTTGTTGTTAAACTGTAGGAGGGTTCAATATTTAATATTTATGTTTCTTCAGTATTTTGGATATAAACTTTCAATCGTTTGGCAAATGTTGGTGTAAATGATGAAAATTCCATTTCATGATTATAATGATTGTAACAATCATTATATAGCATTTCTTTTATTTCAGGTACATGATAAACTTGTACTGATCACGGATTAACATCATTGACAACATGAGGTCGGTGTGTCCGCGGTCAAAGGGCTAGGGTTCTGGTCGAGTGTAACAAATATAGGCCACTGCTGGATTAACTTTATATAACACGTTCAAGTGTTCTTACAGTAACTCATAAAAATGTCACAGAATTTTAACCGTCGTGTTCATCCAGAGAGAACGTTCACAGAACCAATAACGGTTCAAGAGAGTGACGGCCAGTTCCACAGAGTAGTTGACATGACGCGCCCCCTGCCGGACAGAAAGAATAAAACACCGGGCCAATCTCTAACAGGATTATGTGAAATCATCGAGCTGGAGGAACAGGGAGCACCACCAAGTGTGTCCTACCCAGAAACCATTGGGAAAACACACACCGCCGCGACCTTTACCATCACTACGTCCAGGTCAAACTCGGCACCGGCTCATGTCAACTCGGCCACCACCGTTCCGGCCGCGCCGCTTCGTAAAACCAGCGCAATGGAGATAGGAAATGTCCGCAAAGTGGTCAAAACCCCCAGGTTTATGGACCACAAAGAAGGAATGGTTCTCTCTTACTGGATGCAGCTGAAAGAGGAAACAGACAGACAGCGAAAAGTGATGACGCAATACGAGCTGCTTCACCAAGGAAACGAGTCGTCATCATTCGGGGTAGGTAACCATGGTAACATAAACTCAGACAAACTGAATTCCTTTTCCATCTAAGCCTTATTTCGACATACAAAACAACCTGATACTTCATTTTTTATGGTTATGAAATTTTTGTCAATTCTTATCCATGAAAACAAGTGAAACATGAACACCTATAGCCATGTATAATCACTGCAGGCGCGTCCCTTTGGTTTCTTTTGATTTATGACTTGTGAGAATCTGCTCACTCATGTTTCATTTTTATACGAAAATCTGATTTATAAGAACGTGAGGAAAACTTGGAAATTTAAGTTGTCGTAAATAATAAAACCGATCCTCTCAGAAGGAGATTCGCCAAGCTGGGCCTTCGGGTTGTATACTCCTGTTGTATTATAGAATTAGTCTGTCATGCGTGTAAAGCCAGATCTATCAATCCTGACATGTCGCGCCGATAATCCCCATTATGTCTACGTCCAACCGATAATAATTACTTATTAGGGTTAGACATTGTTACCTGACAGCACTGGCAAGGCACTCAAAGGTTACTACGGGCTAAATAAGTATGCTGAAGACGCAGGGTTCCTTGACGTTACTACAACGTGAGAGCCTCGCCTGTACTGTCTCAGAGCCACACTAATGCATGCACACATATAATCATTTATGCTGAGAAATATCCCGTATTAGCCTAAACGGAGTTCAAGTTAACCGAACGCGCATCTGTTGATTAACTTAAAAAAAAATAGTTTATCTGTGGAGAATAAAGGAACTATATATATATATATATATATATATATATATATATATATATATATATATATCAATGATTGCCATATATTGCATACACCGTGCATTAAAGCAGTAAAGCAATTTATGATTTAGCGCGTATCACGCAAACAAATAAGGTGTTAATAAACTTCATATTACAGCTGCATGCATTACTTGAGACAATTTGAAAATACGGATCCGTCTAAATGTACAGAAATATTATAACGGGAATAAATGTATTTCTTACAATTTGTACAACAAGACCTACCAGTAAAGCACAGATAATGTTTTGACCCGGAAGTGTTTGATATCCTCAAGCTACTCTTTAAATCCCTCTTTTATTTACTGTGTGGTATCTACCAATTTCTAATATTTCTATACAGGACCAAGAAAAGCGTGAGGACCAAGCAAACGAGATGAAGTTTATCCTCGAAAACTTCAAAGAACGGCGCTGTAAAAACTTCAGCAAAGCAGAAACGTTCAAAGACAGGATCTGGCAGGCCTTGAGCAAAACCGGCGGGTCGTTCCTCCCCAGAGGGTAAGTTAACAACTTTAAGATAGATGGCCGATGTCGAAACTGACTGGCACGACCTTTTCCGACCCGACAAAGGACGCGTATATGCTTGGACGATATAATAATCAATGTAGCATTACTGGTACAATGCCCGATCCGATGTATATAAATAAATATGTTATTATTAAATGCTACCAACTTTTTCCATCTTATCCTTAAACACACTAAAATTTATAATTAAAACAATTTAAATTTTATTTGAAAGAAAAACAATAGGCTGCCATGTTTCTTGTCCATGGCCGAACACGTTTTACCGCAAGCTCTCTCATATGCGAATAATATATATATATATATATGTGTGTGTGTGTGTGTGTGTGTGTGTGTATATATATATATATATATATATATATATACGTTGGAAGTCGATTTAGATCGGAATATTATGTCATAATATCTCGTCAGGGAATCGATCCAATGACATATAATAGTACAGAAACGACATTGGAATTTGTATAGTGATACATCGTTGTATCGCTACAGCCAATAGTGATTTTTTTATTATAGTCAGCATTGTAAGTGTGGGCTGGAACGGAGGCTTCATAGACGATCAGCTCTGGAGAAAGAAGTTCGGGAGACGCCCTGGCGGAGGGAGATACACACAGAACTAGTGTCTCCACACAGTTTCGGTAACGTCGATGTGCCAAATCATATCAACTATCTAGAAACCCCAGAGGGCACGGTGAGTAGTATACTGTACATCCCCTCTAACCCGAACGCTGTGCGGACTACTTGTTCTAAATATTATTGTTTCCGATTTACTACAATTACTACATTTTATTGGTTAAAAAATATAATAATAATAAGATTTGGATGGTAATTTTTTATTTTTCGTGGTAAGTTAGGATTTTTACATAAATTAAGTAACAAAAAAATGATATACAGTATATCGTGTGGCATCTGAACAGTTCAGAGGACCCGAAACAATAACTGGGGTTCGGATCAATTGTAAACCATCTCTAACTTCTAATTTACAAGCCTGCAAATTGATCAATGGTTTGCATTTGGTTCTTTGGAGTATATCTAGCTGAAGTTACCCTTTGTTTTTAGAGGAAATACCTCCGACTTGATGATCTAGTTACTAAGCCAAGACGTATATGGGAATTGTTGCGGAAAGCATGGAGATTAAAGCCCCCGAACATCGTGATATCCGTGACAGGCGGGGACGTTTCCGCACTACAGCACAACACAGAACTACAGAAAGACTTCAGGGAAGGCCTACTGAGGACGGCCGTCACTTCAGGTTCATCTCCTCAAAATAATCGAATTAATGAAATATCATACGAGAAATAATATAGCCTGTAACACTTTTGGAAAAGGAAATATTTTCTTGTTCGTAACTAACCTACGGGCCAGGACAGTTCAAGGGTAGCACGCTAGGCTCTCTCCACCATCGCTTTGAGCGTGGGTTGGAGTGGCCCGTACAAGACCGGTGGTTTTCTTTGGTGTCATCAACCTCTTTGGGACTACCGAACACCGCCACCTGACCCACGAAGAGTGCCCCGATCATTTATAATGACTATTTGTACAATTTATGTGAAAGAAATATAGCTAATGATTAAAAGTTCGAGATGTTAATACCAGTTTTACATTTTCATGGACATCCATTCTTCATATGATGATTTAAGTTCTTATACACATTAATAATATATGGAGCGGTATTTTACATAGATGAGGTCATAGAAAAACCTCAATGGTGGGTTTAAAATGGTTTGTAAGAGTACAATTCACATTAAAATTGAGAATACAACGATGTGATATATATATGATTTCAAGTATCAGTATTGTATCCTTGTCAAACAATTGTGTACGGTAAATGCATAGATTTGTTTGTACCGATACTCGAGCCAAATGCAGTAATCACCATTAAGTTTAGAGTTAACAGAGTATAACTTGAATTGTTGAACATGAATTTCGCTTTGTATTTATGTATTCTTGTTATATGCATCTTGCCCAAACGTATTATTTGAAGTAATATATGAATATGGCTGTAATTTGTGCACGAATATGACAATCTTGATTTATTTTCTTCTGGAAGATGCCTGGGTGATCACGGAGGGCCTGTATGCCGGTGCTTCTAAAGAGGTGGCGGACACCTTCCAGGAAGATCTCAGGAACAGCGAGTGGTCCGACAAGGAAGACCACGCCAACATTCCTCTCATAGGAATTCCTCCCTGGGGAATTCTCGCCAACAGAGTCGAGCTGCTTGGTGTTAATGTGAGCAATTAGCGCGGTTAATCTTGTCTTTTGTGTTATAATGATTAACATAACTATAATTTAGTTCCCATATTTTAGATATACAATAACTTATGGACTTTTGTTCAGTTAACAACATATAAATATCATCATTCAAATTAACATGTAGTATACACAAGGACGGATAAGGGGACACAGGGAACGCCACCCCCTTCCTCATCGACCCAAAAATATCTGGAAAATAGACTAATGAATGCTTAATACCGAAAAGCAGCACCGGATTTTGCGCCTTTACCGATTTCGTAACTGTTTCTGCGTTGGAGTCATTACCTATTTACAACACAATGGACTTCATGCCATGGACTTATGTTTAGTATAATTCTGATGCTGCCTTCAGCTCGGGGCGGAGGAGGCCGAGTACAGAATCCCATCCTTCGACACCGTCGACGACAGTGCTGTCATGAACGCCCTTGACCCTTACCACACCTTCTATCTATTGGCTGACGACGGTACTTCCGGTGACTATGATGCCGAGCCGCGGATAAGGCGGGAACTAGAACACTACATCAAAAACGAAACGTCCATTCAACTGTTAGGTGCTAGAGGTGAGAAGGGGTACCACAATTTGTTCAGTCATCGAAATTTTGATTTTCGTATTTATTTGGCAAATTTCATATAAAAAATTACCTTTCTATGATGAATAAATCAAAAAGTTAAGCAAGAAATTATAGTCCCATTCTACTTATAATTTCAAGAAAAAATGTCTACATAGTTACAAATATCAATAAAAAAATATTAAAATCTTATCCCTGTTGAAAGAGAGCTAAAACTATTCATGGTTTATTAATATGTTAACAGACAAAACTGATGACTTCAGCCTAAAATCAAGACGCCGAACAGACCACAGGAAAAATGTTAAAATAAGCATATGTTCACAGTACATGCGTTTATTTCAATGAATTTCTCACACACATTTTCATGATTTAGGGTCTTGAATTCTTTAATTAGTTTTGAATGTCAAACTCGACCCTCCCTCCTATATGCATTTGTTTGTCTTTTATTTACTTACCTTAAAGAGAACCTTCAGTTTCCCTAATCCACGGAATAATCTGTGTCCGTATAACACCTTGGTGACGTATACGCTGGAGACACGTGCAGCGTATCTTAAATGTGGACAAGTAAAACGTATAACTACTTATCTGTGCATGATCAATGTTTAAATATATACAATATCACATATATCTTGCGATTTATTCAGCTGAGACCAGTAATCTTCCAGTTATCCTCACCTTTGGGCGACGTAACCTAATAATTATACTTTAAATAGACGTTATTCGCACAGCCAGTACTCCTGTGCCTGTACTTCTGTACGTATGTGGGAATAATACAGAATATCACATTTATCGGTGGCCATAGTTTATTTTATGAAGATATATTAGTTATGCGGTACATTTTGTCTAACACAGTGTTAATCCCTTCTCACCTCTTGACATGTATATGAAATGTGCTGCTACTATGCGCCTTAAGAGCCGTATAGAAATCCTTTTTTTCTACTTGTTCATAATAGGTCATGCCAGCTCTAAACCAAAAAGAATTTACGTTATACGCCGTGGAATATTTCAATAATAAAAGTAATATATGACTTCATAATTACCAGAGGCACATTTATGTCATGATGTTCATATACTGAATATTCTTCTGAAATTTAACCCTGCAGGTGTGAGGACTCCGCTGGTTGTCTTGGTCCTGGGAGGGGACAGATTCACTCTGGACAAAGTTCTGGACGCCACCAGGAACGAGATTCCAGTGGTTGTTGTGAACGGTAGCGGAGCTATAGCTAACATGCTGGCGGAGGGGAGTAAACGGGTGTCAATCTCAAAGGAAGAGTAAGAACAGAATATATCCTCAGGTTTATGGTAACATCTCATGAACCTTTCTCATGTTACTGGCGTAATATCTTATAAATTATAAAATTAAAATTATATAATTAAAAAATGATTATATCTTAATTACACGACCATGCTGCAAATGCTACAGAGTCGTCATTTATGAATAAATTCTTTATTTCTTTGAAGACTTAATGCTATCAGATATATATGAGAATAAACGTCTTTTAACTGGCTCCTATAACATGATTAGGAAAATAAAAATATTAGACCACTCCGATGCCTTTTATGTTTTTTTTTTCCAACACTAAGTAAGTTGCAGATCGAATGCTACTAGATATAATTCAAAATAATGGCACTGCGAAATACGAATTGAATTACGAGTATATCGGAGTGATGAATTGTTTACGATCTTGCATTTAAACAAAATTAGGATGAAAAAAATTGAATTTTATTAGCTCAGCTGAATGAAAGTCATCTGAGCTATAGCGATCACTCTTTGTCCGTCGTCCGTCAGTCTAGCTGTCCGTCTGTCCGTTTGTCCGTCCTTTAACAGGGCACAAATCGTAACCACTGGACCTAGAATCTTCTAACTTGACATCCAGGGAGGTCCATGAAAAATCTCCTTGCAAACCCGAAATTCAGTTTCTGTTACCGATATCCCCCGAGCTATGGGGCTAAGAAGTACTCTTCAGAATAATGGAAAATTTAATACAAAAGCTCAAATATCTGGACAACAATGCATTGATCACCATAATTCTTTGCATGGATATTGATCATGGAGTGTTTCATCAGTTTCTGCAGACTGGTGGCGCTACCTGTATATTTTTTTTCGATTTTTCGGTTTTTTTCTCTATTTTTGAGACCGTTAAAGATGCGATCATATGTTACCAGGGCACAAATCGTAATGACTAAACATAAAATTTTGTATCTCAACATGCAGGGATACCTATGAAAAGTTTCCATGGAAACCAAAAATTAGTTCTCTGTTACACATAACCTCTGAGATATGGGGCTTCGAAGTACGCACCCCAGAATATTGGAATTTTTTTTTCTTCAAAAGCTCAAGTATATTAACAGCAAATGCATTGATCACCATGATTCTTTGCATGGATATTGGTCTTGGAATGTTTCATCAGGTTCTGCAGACTGGTGGCGCCACCTGTATTTTATTTTTTACGATTTTTTCTCTATCATGAGACCTTTAACGATGTGGTCTTCTGTTAACAGGGCACAAATTGTAGCCGTTGGTCTTAGAATCTTCTTACTTGACATCCAGAGAGGTCCATGAAAAATATCCTTGGAAACCTGAAATAAGGTCTTTGTTACCCATATTCTGCAAGCTATGGGGCTTATAAACACCCTCTAGAATAAATGAAAATTTGACAACAAAGTAGGGCACAAATCATAATCTTGGACCGAGAATATTCTTACTTGATATCCTGAGAGTTCCTCCCAAGTTTCTCCCCAGAAACCTGAAATTTGGTCACTTTGACCTATATTCTCAGAGTTTCGGGGTATGTTTGAGCACCCAAATAATGCAAAATAACCAAAAATTGCAAGATTCCTCAGGAAAGGCTGGATCTATTGTCATCAATTTCGATGTGCTTATGGGTCTTGATGAACTTAAGCTAATAAGCATGAACGATGATGCCACCTACATTATCTTAATTAGTTGCCTGTGCAAGGACATATTGTCAACATGTCAGTCGGCTGAGCGTCATGATCCACGGGTCCCTTGTTCTTAATTTGTTTCAAAATTTGTTACGGAATTTGTCATCAAGAACAATGGAAATGATGGTATCTATATGTTTATGGAAAATATTATCATAAATTAGTACTGAATATTTAAAAAAAATATCTGCCAAAAAAACTTAGATTGCCTAATGTTTATATGACAGGAATAAGGACATTGTTATACAAGATGTGTGTAAGAGATACAGCGCTGTCGGCGTGATAAAAGAAGAAGAGGAAGAAAAAGTCACCCATATCCTGGAAAATAACCATCTGGTAAGACATGGCATTTATATTCTTTCTTTCTCTCTCTCTCTCTCTCTCTCTCTCTCTCTCTCTCGGAAATTCATAAAAGAAATAAAAAGAAAATTTGTATTTTTGATTACATTTGCTGTAATATACAGTGAAATCTCGCAAACACGAGACCAGCCAAAGTGGTCGTTATAGCGAGTTGGTCATGTTAGCGGGATGGTCGTATTAGCGGGAGATTTATCAAACGGAACCAAAGAAAAGTACTGTATTTAATATGCACTTACAGGGCTGAAAAGTATATGCTCCTTGAAATTTCTTTCTAGAAGTACGTTTCATTTAGAAGAACTCGTTAAAGAGCACTGACGGTTAGCTATTCTGTCACTATATCACTATTTCATAAAACAAAACTGGGTAGAAATTTCTGTTATAAAGAGAGAAGTAAAATATTTTGAATTGTGTGAATTTGAGACATTTTACACAAAAGTAGTAATTAATTGATTGGATCATGGTCAATACGGCAAAGGACAGTTAAGCTCCGTCTGTGGAATGTGCCACCCATTCAAACATTCACAGGTGTGGAGGCTAATACATTCAATGCGGGTATATCTTTAATCATGGGATATTAAGTTTATTAATAAAGCAAATTTGGTATGTGAATACACGTAGAGGGTAACCGGTGAAACGGCAAAGACGATAGCATCTCTGCAAAATCTAACCCCATCTATCTTTAATGTTGCAGATGCCAGAAAATACAGATACCGTCAGGTATCTTGTTCCCTGCATGTTTGGTATGAGTGATAATATGTGTAACACCTTTTGTTAAACAGGTCATTATATATTTGCAGATTGGAGTGTTTGGGGATGACGAAGGTGACACATCAAAGCTGGACAAAACCATTCTCAGAGCTATATTCAGCGGTACGTTAATGAATTAAATTACGACAGTTGAACCTAGGCAGGATACCTAATCCGTTTTAAACGTCCGTCCGTGACGTATTATTATAGGCGCTCGAATTTTTGTTAGTGTAGATTTTGGTTAAACTTGTTACTTTTCGGGGTCTTTTCTTTATAACAATTACTTTTTCTGACATATTCCTAGCGTTTTTCAAACTATATGATCCATCTCATTATTATTTACTCAATATTTGGGATAGGCAGGCAAGATGCCCCGTTGGTAAGTCCGACAGCCATGCGGTTCAGGGTTAGTAATCACAGGGTTCCCTCTTTAGCAACATTTCGACAGGAAGTTAATAATCTTTCAAGGTCTTTTCCTTTCTAATAACAACGATGCACAGATAGCCACATTAATATCATAACCTGCCCTCAGCAAATGCTACAGTGTATAATGTCTCATTCTCTTACGGAAAGACGACAGCCAAGGCAGGGCAACCGAGGACGCGCTTTCTGATTGGTTGATATGTTTTCTAATGGAGTCTTCAAATGGAGTTCACCCAATCAAGCAAGAAAATTTTGCCCGAAACTGATGTGACATTGCTGGCAGACTTACCAATGGGGCCTCTTGCCTACCTATCCCAAATATTAAGTAAATAATAGTGAGATGGACTATCTAGTGTGAAAAACGCTAGGAAAAATGTCAGGGCTAAGGGCCTGAAAGCTGCAGTTCCGTCGAAGTTTTTCCCTTTAAGCAAGCATATACCATTTCATACTATACAGGAGGCTAGTTCAATATTAAAAAAAAGAAAAATAAACTTAATTTAATATTTAAAAAGGTACTTTTGTATTTACAGAGGTCTCTGATATCTCTGTACAGCTGAGTCTGTGCCTCGCTATGGATCGTCCAGATATCGCTAAAGACTACGTCTTCAAAGAGACAAGGAGAAGCGAGATCAAGGTAATGATAACACTTGCCATAACATATTCTGAAGCCTTAATATCCATGGAATATATAACCTTAAGCATATTCAGCTGTCTTGTATATGTATAGAATGATTGTTTTTTAAATCCACGCTTCTAATGAAATATCTAAAATTGAAAATTCTCTCCAGTATGGGATGTTTCCTCGTCACAACAGTTTATTAAAATACTAGCAGTGCCTGTTGGTGACGAATGGAACTCCGGCAAAAATGGATCATATATTGCTGTAAACTTATAACATGTGCAAAGGTCTATGCAAATATGTAAAGCAGGTTATTTTGAGCCTTATACAGTAGACGATCGTTAAGCGCGACGTGCGAGAAAACCATAATGCCTGTTATTATTCCTCCGTCAGTTATTAAAGGGGGCTATCCCTGTACCTGACGTATATACATTTAAGATAATGCCTTGAACCTTAAAAATAGGCCAGAAAACCCTTATTGTCACCGAACAGACGGTCCGTTTTGTATATATCCGCGTGTTTATAACATGTGGGGGGGGGCCGCCAAAATAATACAAAACACTCAACTGACGGCAAGTTAGATGCGCTTGAGTTACGCAAAGGGCGTTTTGCAACCAGCTTCTGCATACATGCAAGCAACCACCTTAGAATACCTGTTTTACCGTTTGTCAACTTTGCTCTGTTTACTAAAGGCTTGTTGATAAACTTGCTCATGCATGGGTCACATATGCGTTATAAGGACTTTTCCTGACAGGACTTATCTAGAGCTCATTAATTTGTGCGCATAGCAAGACAGAAATCACATTACGTATATAGAAAGGAAGGCGAGTAGCTGACTTTAAGTTTTTTTTCGTTAGATGCTTAGTGTGCCTGTTGGTAAATTGACACAAACAATTATGACATTCCCTTTTCCCCCGAAAAGTAGTTTCGGTAGTAGACCTCTTGTTCCAGGAAGGCATTCATCATTTGTCGTGTCGGAGAAAACCCAGAGGTAGAAGGTTAAGCACCATGCATTCCTAGAACATTGAAAGTCCACGTATTGAAACAGACTTTGATGAAATTCTGTGAAGGTTAAGAGTATCACCCAGGGAACAATCTATGACATTTTAGAGGTAAACTGAATCACTATAAAATAGTTTTAATTCATGGGGTTAAACTCAATTAATTTTGTCCACGGGGAGACTAGCTCATTTGCAGCATGTGCCAAGACTGATCAGATGAATGTATTTTACAGTAGCGTGGTACTGTTGTACAACACATGGAAGCATGAATCGGGATCTTGGCGTTAACGCGTTCGTTTCCAGGTAGCTGTTAGAACACGCAGATATTTAGTTTATTTATTTTCCGGTAGGGTGAGGATGGGTTGTTACAAGACGCCCTGTTTCTGGCTCTCAAGAACGGTCGTGAGGATTTCACTAAACTCCTACTGGACCAGGACGATGGCGGGCACCTCGACTTTGAGGAGTTCCTGACCGTCAAACGCCTTTTCCATCTGCACAAAGCAAACGTGAGATTCACATAAATATACAGATATAATCATCCTCTAGTTAAAACAATTTCTTATTGACTATAATCTGACCGAGTCCTAGATTGAATACGAACGTGTGTATTTAATAAATTTGCCTGACCTCAACAGATCGTTACCATTTGTATTTCATATGATTATTTGTTTGATTTTCTGGTGTATTTATTTTTATTAGTACAACATTAAACTGTTATTTACATTATTTTGGTTACATACAACTTTGGCTTAAATCCCCCAAAATCGACATTATTTATTCATTTTACAACTCTATGCTCTGGAAACTTTGAATCACCTGAAGACCAACTGCTGCTGTATACATTTTTTCTAATTAAATAAAAGCACATGCGTTACAAAATTACCGCATCATTATGAGCACAGTGTTGCAACAAACCTTTTTAATGTTGTGATATATTTAACAGTTAACGCCTAACAGATGTGAGGGAAAAGTACTACTGAGTCTATGCAAGAAAAATGATCTCAGCCAACAGGTTCGTATAAAAATATTTTTGAGATACATTTTATCATGCTATTTCTGTGTGTATGTTTTATCAATATCCATATTATATGCCTGAGGATATAGAGTTTAATTCCCGGGATGGTTGAAAACTATAAATTCAGTCGTCCAATTCCTTTGCACACCCAGAAAACAGCAAGTTTATTGCTACATAATCCCTAGGTACCTTATTTAGTAAAACCCCCTTCAATAAGTGATTAATCAATAAAGTGCAAGAGAGGATCCTTCCTGTAAGATATGAGCTGATTGCCATGGCAACCAAGGGTAATTTTACAAACTTTCTGATATTCAAAAACATGGGTGTAACTAACAATTTTATTAACTTATTAAAATAAAACTAAAGCAAGAAAATGACACAAAGTAAAATATATTTATCAATTTCTTCAGCTACAGGTAAATATTTGTATTTTTTTAGATCCTTGATGATTACAACATCTTGTCACAGACCGGTCGTATCATCCACCACATGATGGGCGGCTCCTACAAACTCCTGTATCAAGAAATCGACTTCGAAAAAGGCTAGAATCTCATATCAATACGTTATTGCAACACATAGCAAACTTAATTATTTTGATAAAAATATTCCTGATGTAGAAGCCTTGATTATACTTGTGGTTGTACTCCTAAAATTTGTGTACCGACACTGACCAATGGCAATTCAAATCCTTTTTCTAAATCTGTACTTGTTAACCTCAGTGCAGAAAGCATTAAGAAAACTGGAGTTTATGTTTTGAAAATTGGTTCTTAAATAAATTCAATTTAACTATATTTTTTTGACGAAATATTAAAACTTTGCAGTAGATATAAAGACCATATTGATAGCTCTTTTTTCGACACAGTCTGACATTCTCTAATAAATGTAAGTGATATGGGACTATCAATTCACATTTGTGAATGTATAAAATTGTTCGAGGAGTTTAAAATCCTATTATTTAAGCCAGCTATTCATCTCATGTTATATAATATCTGGCTTGCTTTGCGTACATTACATAGTAATTAATTGTATGTAATTGCTGCTGAGAATGCTTTTTATAACACCATTGGGACGGAAGCACGAGCTTGTTTATGTATGAGCTTTTTGTAATCACGGTTCATATGCCCATGTTGAAAAACAGAACAAGCATGAAACTGAAGGTGGGTGATTGCAAGCTGAAGGGGCGCTAGTTATTGGTGGTGAGAATACATAAAAACAACATAATATTTTGTCATTTGCAAAACTCTGTTTTGTCTTATTTGACGCTAGTTTCCTTTTTAAACGTGTTTTGGCCCCTCTTGTTATAAACGTGGATTTAAACAAAACGTTCAGCTGATGTCCAATAAGATTTCAGTTTATTATTTACAACAGAATCAGATATTATCTGTATTTAATAGTTATTAGACATCGGTGTAGGCCCCTGTAAAGTCATCGTTCACCTGACCAAGTGAATCTGTCCATTACAATGTTATTAACAAGATACAAAGCCAAGAAGTATGAATATCATGTTCTTATTTAAGTGAAATAATACGTTTCCTGCAAATTGAACACGGTCCACTAGATCCTTTAAGCTCAATTGACTTAAAGTCATCGGAGCTATAGCGATCACCCTTTGTCCGGCTTACGTCCGGTTGTCCGTCCGGCCGTTAACAGGGGACCTAGAAACTTCTTACTGTACATCCAGGGAGGTCCTAGGCAGTCTTTTTGGCAACCAGAAATTAGGTCATGGTGACCTATATTTTGTGACCTACCGGACGAAAACATAATTTTAACCACCCAGACAGTCAGACGGGGCGGAAATTGTATCCATTTGGCCTAGCATCCCCTAACGTGACATTTAGGGAGATTCTCAGGTAAATGTCTTTTGAAGCCTGAAATTGATCACTATGACCTCTCTTCTGCGACTTATAGGGAAAAGATGTCATATGAATTCCCTGGATGTCAGATGGGGGTAAAAATCGTATCTATTAGGCCTAGAATCGTTTAACACAATATCCTGGGAGGTTCTAGGCAAATCTCGTTGGAAGCCTGAAATAAGGTCATGGTGACCTACATTTTGCGACCTACGGGCCAAAAACAGGATATTGAACGCCCAGAAAGTAAGTCAGGGCACAAATTGTATCTGTTGGGCCTAGAATCTTCTAATGTAAATTCTGAGACGTCCTTTTACAAATGTCATTTGAAACCTGAAATTTGGTCACTGTGACCTATATTTTGCGACACACAGGAAAAGATGTCAATTAAGCACCCAGACAGTCAATCGGGGCACAGGTTGTATCCATTAGGCCTAGAATCTTCTTACATTAAGTATAGGGAGGTCCTAGGCAAATGTTCTTGGAAACATGAAAGTAGGTCATGGCAACGTATATTCTGTGAACTATGGGTTGAAAAATGGTTTAGAGCACCCAAACAGTCATACGGGGCACAAAATGTTTCCATTAGGCCAAGAATCATCTATTATGGTGACCTTTATTCTGCAATCTATAGGAAATTTCATATGAGCAACATTAGTCTCAGATAGGCACAAATTGTGTCTGTTAAGACCAGAATCTTCCAACACAAACCCAGGGAGGTTCTAGGCACTTCTCTTTTGAAACCTGAAAATAGGTCATGGTGACCTATAGTCTGTAAGTTACTGGCCAGAAGCATGATTTTAAGCAGTCAGACAGGGCACAAATTGTATCCATTAGCCCTAGACTCTTCTAACATGACATTCAGGGAAGTCCTTGGCATTTCACCATGGAAACCTTAAATTGGATCATGATGACCTATATTCTGAGCTGTGGACCAGAAATATGATTTTGAGCACCCAAACAGATATACGCTCTGTGAGCAGAGGTAACGCTATGCTCAACTATTAGCTACACTAAACGCTGCAATAAACCGCAGTTGCCGGTCAGGTTTGGCCACCATCACCAGCAAACCGGATGTTCTTTGAGGTACCGGTCATTTTGCATTGTGGTGGAAAGCGCTTGGGATCACAGACTCTTTCCACCACCCGTTGGAATACACATGATGCCATCGTCAACTTTCAATACAGTCTTTATACTGACTTACTGGTGTGGCCTGAGGTCAGTTATCCCCCACAGGCTGCGTATTTCCTTTCTTGCAGTGCTACACGAACTTGCCACGGGCGCAGCAATGATTGTACACACGCTAAGCCAATCAGATTTCATCTACCGGTTCTACAGATTTGTTTAAACGCAGAGATAATCAGATTTAGTTTATCCAGCGAAAACTGACTGGGTGTTTGGCATCTTGCCAAACCTGAAGAATGCTACTATTTGTCACAGCTTATGTGGAAGGTCACCAGGAGGTCACGCGCTGTGTTTAAAGCATATCATACAGACAGGGTACAAGTTGTATCTATTATCCTTAGAACCCTCTATTGTAAAAACCAGGGGGTCCTGTTCGGGTCTCCTATGAATCCTGAATATTTTTATCTTCTGTCCATTTTTCAACATAGTAACATTAGCAATAGGCTCTTCTCTCAGACAATATATATAACATTAATAAAAGAAATGAGCACCCAGTCAAATTAAGCTGAGCGTCATGGCCCATGGGCCACTTGTTTTTATGAGGTCTTTTGCCCACGGTTGGTCATCGTAAGTGCTAGGCAACATGCTTTGTGTTCTACTAAATTTGTTAATTTTCGTTCAAGCATGGGCCTATGATTGTAATGAACATTTGCAGGACGTATAAAATGTTTCACTGGGAATCTGTAATTATCAACCTGCACATTATCTACTTCATAAAAAAACCGCAGTATTTGTAAGTTATGTTGAGTTTTTTTTCATTACAGTGAATTACAATAAGTTTCCGTGGAACCCTGAGATGGACAACTGGGAGGAAGCGGTTTGGCATCTGTTTATATGGGCGCTCCTGGCGAACGAGCGAGAGATCGCTGAACTCTTCCTGTCAAGATGTAGCTGCAAAATAGGTATACATTTTCAATCTAAAACCTGATTCTCTGAAATAATGGTCATCAGGAGTGAGCAACTGCACCAGAGAGAGAGAGAGAGAGAGAGAGAGAGAGAGAGAGAGAGAGAGAGAGAGAGAGAAGTTTCTTTTAAAACCAGTCTTTTGTATAATAAATATTATTAACAGAAAAAAGAAAGAGAGAGCGAGCGGGCGCCAGGGAGAGAGGGAGAGAGTTTTCTTTAGACAAATCTTTCATGTAAAAGAGTGCATAGGATCGTGTCCAACGTAGTAATATAAGATATAGTATATGCCACGTCTATAAAAGGTAGCTGTATTGGCGTTCTTGCCTGAGTAAAGAATTATATAAATGTACATTGCTTCACAAACAGATGACCTGTAGGCGTTTCTTTTCTGAAAAAAAGTATGGAGAGAGAGAGAGAGAGAGAGAGAGAGAGAGAGAGAGAGAGAGAGAAAGAAAGAGAAACCCAGTGAGGCTGCCGAGTCTGTCATAATACAGTTGAATTGGAATAGTGGCGCTTTCACCTGGGGATTTAACTTTATTTTCCTTACAATAGGCGGCGCTCTCGTTGCGTACAAACTGTTACGGGGGATATCGGAGGTTGCGGACACCCTGGCAGAGTACGAGTTGGCGGACGAGCTGATGCAATCTGCTGAGTAAGTAATGACTTCAGCATCCCTGACTCGAACAAATGAAGAAGACGAACCTATTCAACTGCTTTAAAAAAATTACACCCATAACCTGAAAGAACATCATCAAGTCTGATTATCCCGATGATGACGACTTTGATTAGGTGTGAGATGTCTTATGGTTTATTAGGGGCCAAAATGGAGCTATGGATTTATTATACATATCTGAATGGGATCTTAAAAAAGGGTATTCTCTAGCAAGAAAGACACAGTTTTGCTACCTGTTTAAACTGGGCGATCTAAATTATAATGGGTTTGAAGAATTATAAAAGTTATAATGTTTCAGTTGATTCAGCAGGGCTCATGAATTCTCATAATAGGAATTAATATCCAACCGTATTAACCGTATTAATCCTTCATAAATGTAGATGTGTATTAGTCGCAATGATATCGGTCTTAAAAGCACACTGTAGATATACCTTCTACATAACATTGATTCCAGACTTTGAAACTGAATTACCATTTCCACTTCTATTATTCTACTGCCAGACATTTTCAAGACGTGGCAATACAGACGCTGACCCAGTTGTACGAGCTGAACCGAAACGAGGCTTACAGCAGCTTGGTGGCAGCCATGCCGTTTGACTTTGGCAAAGAAGCTACGCCCATCTCAATCGCTGACGACGCCGAGGCAATGAGGTTCATGGGTCATGCCTGCTGCCAAACATTCCTCAATCTGATCTGGATGAAAAACATGGACCTTGACACAAGGAAATGGAAGGTAGGCAAGTTCCCGTAGGCGATTTCTTATTTAAACATTAGATTGAATCCGGGCGGCTGAGGTCTCGGGGTGGATCACAGGGCTCGTAAGCAGGGAAGTGGTGTGTTCGATTTTCAGCAGAAGAGCGGTGACCGCCTACCTCAACAGGCGTCCTTTTTTCGTTTTCTTTTCAAATATAATCTTTATTTATCCTACATGGATTGAACTACTAGTCATAATAACGAATGGTTCGGATGGTGGCGTTTGATAGTCTGTAGGGGTGGACGAAATCGAAGAGTAACCCAGATATAACCACATACCTTGGACGAGCAAAGACACTCTCGTAGCAACTCCGGGAATCAAAAATGGTTTGCGAGCGGAGAGTGCCGAGAGTTTTGCCACTCTACTATTCTGCGGATCCGCCCCTTGACTTAACTATTTTTATCTCAGCTTACTGAAAGTTATCTGAGCTATAGCGTTCACGCTTTGTCCGTCCGTCCGTTCGTCCGTTAACAGGGCACAAATCGTAACTGCTGGACCTTGAGACTTGTAACTGACAACCTGTGGAGGTCAATAAAGAATATCCTTAGAAACTTGAAATTAAGCCACTGCGACATATATCCTCCGAGCTCAAGGCCAATAAGTTCCATGAAGAATAATTATAATTGTGATACAAAAGCTCCAGTATCAGAATAACTAATGCATTGCTTCCTATTATTATTTCCATACATATTGGGCATCGAATGTTTCATCATACGATGCAGGCCGTTGGCGAGATCTATTTTACGCATTTTTTCTCTATTTTTGAAATGTACAAAAGAAGCGGTAACCTGTTAACATGGCTCAAATCGTCACTATTGGACCTAGAATCTTCTAGCTTGACATCCAGGGAAGTCCATGAACAGAAATCTCTTCGGAAACCTGAAATGAGGTCTCTGTTACGCATATACTCCGAGATATGGGGCTCCTGATTACCCCCCAGAATTATTAAAAAATAATACAAAAGCTCGGGTATCTGTATAACAAAGACATTGATCGCCATTGATCGCCATGATTCTTTGCATACATATTGTTCATGATGTGTTTCATCAGATCCCGGAGACTGGTGGCACCACCTGATTTTTTTTATATCTTACGCATTTTATTGTTTATTTTTGAGACCTTCAAATGAAGTGGTCGTCCGTTAACAGAGCACAAATCGTAACCGTTTGACCTACCAGATTCTTCTACCTTGATATCCAGCGAGGTCTATGAAAAATCTTTTTTGGAAACTGAAATTAAGTCTCTGTTACTCATATCCTGCAAGCTCTGGGGATCGAAAGTACCCCTAGAATAATTAAAAAATTGATACAAAAGCTCCAATATCTGAATAACAATCGCATTGATCAACATTAATCTTTGTATGCTCATTGATCATGGGGTGTTTTATCAGTTCGTGCAGACTGGTTGCGCTACCTGTGTTTGTTATTTTTCGAAATTTCACGCTTTTTTTTATCTTGAAATGATGCGGTTGTGCGTTCATGGGGCACAAAATGTAACCGTTAAATCTAGAATCTTCTAATTTGACATCCGCGGAGGTCCATGGAAAATCTCCTTGAAACCTAAAATTAGGTCATGGTGACCTATATATACCTATAATTACGGGAGAAAAAAATTAATGGTTATCACTCAGTGAGTCAGATAGGGCACAAATTGTATCCATTTGGCCCGAGATGTTAATTTGACCTCTTACCTGCAAACTGTATGTAAGAACATTATTTAACACTCTACTGGTCAAATTGGCACAAGTGGTAGCAGCTGGATGTAAAATACGTTCACTGTAACTTATATCTGAGGTCAATTGGCAAAATGCAGGATTTTGAGCATCCTAGGAGTCACTTTACGCTATGTAAAAGGCTCCTTGAATTCAGCTGAGCTTCATGGCACAAGGGCCATTTGTTTATTGACCCATCTGTCTTTCAATCTCGTCAACTTTTCTACAGATGTCAGGGTCAGTGGAATTTTCGTGCCATGCAAACATGGGTAGAACGATCCTCCATGTACATCCACTTATGGATCAAGATCAGGTTTAAAAATTACATATTATAGGTACATAATTATTTGCATTAATATATGTCTTATCTCAAGTTCATTTTGACTGAGTATGAAAAGTTTCCTCAGCAAAACGGTCTGTGCACACGGATCTAACATCTCTATTTCACTTTTTATATACGTTGTTATAGTTCTCTGTGTGAGTAAACATGGTTCACGCGTATATGTAATCATAAAAAGAATACGTGACTAAGGATCCGTCCCTTTGCATGCGCGACACCACCCTAACAAGGAGAAAAAACTTGACAGATAAAACACAGAAGAAACACCAGTTAGAAATTCGAAATTCAGTTAGAAAGTTTCTGGTTTGGCAACCAGATTGCGCGCGATGTTTATCTTTTGCGCACATAAAATCTTAAGGTAGAAAAACTATATTCCATGTATTCCTTGAATATGAATAAGTCCCTTGAAGTATTGTTGAAGACAAAAAAAGTAAAGAGTCTGAGGGAAATAAGTATTACCTTTGTCAAACCCTGACTGAGATTTCTTGCAACGGAGACCGACCTTTCTCCTGTTTTATAATATACATGTATAGTTTTTACCTCTTTGGTTTTATTGATTAATGTATTTTATAATTAATGCCTCTGTACTTTTTAAGTACATATGCAGTATCCAGTAAAACGCTTACGCGCACTATGTACCAGTGAATGTTTCTTGTTCTTTCTAGCTTTTCCCTTTGTTCGCCTTCTTCCCGTTCCTCTCGATACCATTTATAAAGTTCGACCCAGACAGCCTCTCTTTCGGTTCGTACGAGATGGATCCAACGCTAAAGTCTTTGGGAAAGAGAGATCGAGGCGAAAGCATGGTCAAGCATGGAAGTGTCGTCAGCGTTCGGAAGGAGACGGATCGTGACTTTCAAGATGATGGCAGCAACGTGAGTGACACTGAGGAAGCTGATTCCAAGGTCATTGCCAGCGGAAGAAATATCCTGCAGCGTCTGTCGTATTGGTGGTTCTGCTTGGTGACGTACTACACGTCTCCCGTCTTGAAGTTCGGCGGACATCTGGTGAGAATCACTGCTTCCAGGCTTGCTATTTAAGCGTTATATCATATAACATGCTTGCTTAAAAATATATTAAAATGCTTTTGCATAAGCTGAACCTGCCTCCAAGAGGAATTTATACTAATTCAATTTTCCACAAAAACAACATGGGCATTGGTGATTTGCTAGAAAGCTATTACATCTGCGAGCACTCTCAACTCGGCAGTGACGTCAGCCACAGAGAAAACCTCTTTGAATAAAAATTCTACAAAAGTTTACTTTTTATGACAGTGTCAGCTTCAAATTTGTTAGATATTGCAAGATTTTATTAATTTTTAAATTATGCCTGTGACATCACATTACACGCCCACGTGCTAATCCGTTTACCTAAACATTTGTATAAAACCAAGATGGCGCCTGTGCCATGGTCTCACTTCAGAAACGTTCCCCTTCCATTACAGCTCCAACCTCTTGAACAACATTGCATTTATCTTAATTTAAAAACAGATGTATTAGTCAATTTTCTATTGGCCGAATTTTCCAAGAAACAAAAATTGTTATCCTCGATTAGGGCCACTTCTCTTTTTAAAATACACCATGGAATGATAACGAAAAAAATAATTGCATGCAGATGAAAACGTATTTGTTTTTGACATGGGTATTAAGATATAAAAGAGCACGAATCAATGCCTCTGTGCTATGAGATGATGTTTTATCTTAGAAACAAGTGAATAAGTAATAAATGGTTTATATCTAAAGAACTCTTGCAGACTGTTAGTAGATGAAATGGTGCTTCAAATGTGCTTGCTATCTTAACCTGTTAGTGTTTAATCAGTATATTTAGTTTATTTGTTACTATCTTTTGCAGTATTTTATAATGCGAACTATCGGCCGGTCATTTTTCTTTTCATAAGTGGATATTTACGTCTTGATAAAAATCAATCGGGTTATGAAGGCACAGGTTTAAAAATAAAACATTCGACGAACTATCACGGTGAATATGTCCTTGCCACACAATTATGCATATGATAAAAAAAAATGACCTTTGAACATTCATCTAATTCAGTGTTTCATGTCCGTCATTTTATTCACAGCTGTCCTACTTGGTCCTTCTGGGACTCTTCACGCATTTCGTACTGTCGGAGTTGAGGCCGATTCAGTCCGTCAGTGATGTAAGCGTATTTGAATGGCTTGTGATCATCTGGGTATGCGGACTTGCAGTCGAGGAAGCGAAGCAGGTATCTGTCTCCTGTTGAATTCTTAAATATGTTCCAACCCCGTTCACTTAAAGGGCGACAAATGGGGTTTGTAATTTTTCTTTAAGAGTGATATTTTTTGGTTAAATTTTAATAGAAATGAACAGAAATCTCTACATCACTTAAATACATTAAACGTAATATTTTATTGATTTTTCTTTTATCCCTTAATTAATGAAATATGCCATGATCTAGTATGAGTTTGTTTGCATTCTGTTACATTACTGTAATAATGATATATATATATATATATATATTTATTTATAATTATCCATATAAATATGCTATGTGCAAACCCGACAATAACCGGCAAAAGTTCAGCCTTTAAAATAACATGTCCCTTTTTCTAATGACCCTGGTCCCGTGGTTTTCAACTTCTTTACAGGATGGCGGTATATACCCTAGGGCTTTATTTTCTGCTGGTGGGAAAAGCTTGGTTAAAGTTTGTGCATTTCTGAAACTGCCATAAAATAAACCTATATAAGACATCGGAGGTACTTACTACCCCAAAGCTATAATTTGACTGCACTATTAACAGGCTACCCATATGCCACTAGGATTAGGTGAGAAAATCTCACTCGTTTTCTTGCTTCTAAATGATACAGAAGTTGCTAAGTCAAGTCACTATGACCTACAAAAAGGCTTAACGTTTATCAACATAAGGGAAAACATTTGGTTGTCCCCATCGCGATTGTATAGTTCTTTACGGGGTTGGCAAGTTTCGTGCATTGCAATTTCTGCCACCGTTTCTGGCGGTAGTTGCCAAGGCGGCAGAAATACCTTACTACCCACGTGACTAACATAATGGCAGAAATACCCATACAGCTGCACTAACATTTATACAAATAGGGTTTGTATTTGACAAAGATGAGTCTTATACACAAACAACCGAAATATTACACAGTAGCTTTTAAAGTAACATGAAAATAACTGTTTATTCTTCCATGTAAGTGTAGTAACGCGTTCCAGGTAGGCAGATGCAAATTAACCATGAATATGGTCGTTATGAGGCTCATTTTACCTGATGACAACATATTTACTTGTGGATGACTGTTGAATAATGTAAGTATGCCTTATTTGTTGAGGTGGGAGAAAGAAAGGAGCACACATGAGCCGCAATAAGTATATTAATTAGTCTGAACATTGTAGTATGATTAATGTTTGGCGTTTATGTCTGTGTTTATCAGTGATTAATTAAATCATCAAAAGCCGTTTAGCTCTAGGTGGCAAAGCTGCATTGCTATATCCTGGATGAAACCTGTTTCGTAAATTGATGAACACCCATGGCCATCGCCTGAAGATAACTGCTGGCCCTTGCTTACCTTAAAAATATAGGCAAATCCTAGGCATCACTGGGCCAGAAAAATATGTGTTTTATCTGCTTATATACATCATGAATTTACTGAAATGGAAAGTAATGTACATTATCCTATTATATTGTTCTATCACTTATTAATGCAGTTATTTTATGTTTATTACTAATACTTTAAAAAGCTATTATTTCTGTCACATGTTCAGTTAAGTGAGTATTATTACCATTATTCCATACCTGGTAAATGACTGATGAAACAAATAAGATTCCCATATATTTTGAGAAGTGCTTGCGTAAAGGCAGGAATAATATGCAACCTTACACTTATAATTATAAATGATAAATCAGAAAAAAAATTGCCCCGCAGACTTATTTAATAGTTACTATCCCATGCAACCCTGGTTCTTTATATATCACATTAATCCATCAGACTGGCAGTATGTCCAATATTGGACGGATATTTCGGCCTTTTTGGTGATTTAAATTTTTTTTTCGTGTGCTGATTTATATGATTGTTGGGAGAAACTTTACAACCTTAACCACACTAAACATCGTTTTAATTATAGCTCATGTTCCGAAAAGTATCCAATCCCATGTACGAGATGAGGATACTGGAGTACGGGAGAAGCTGGAATAATACATGGTACATCCAGGAGCGCTTCATGTTTTTCATTGGCTGGCATAAGATACAGTGCTGGCTGGCTGACCGCTGGAACCAGCTGGACGGCCTCATGTTGCTCTCGTTCCTTGCTTCCGTCATACTCAGATTTGTGCTGCCCTCTGTCGACTTCTACATTGTGCGCATGCTCTATTCCCTGACCCTGATGCTGTTCTACTTCCGGATTCTCAGATATGGTTACATCCTTCCTCAGCTTGGACCAAGGATAATCACTATCAGGGCTATGGTAATAATATTATTCTTTTTATTAAATCAAAATTCAATTTTAAGTTAAAGGGTAATATGACAGAGGAAGAACAAAACAAAGAATGGGTTTGATATATTGCTATGTAGTATGATAATAGCCCACTAAAAGGGCTTTGCTGTTACCTCCTGTTGTTTAAAGTCTTTTGCCTTTTTAAAAAATAACATTTTCAAAAGTATTAAACTATTTCATAACTACAGATATCCTCAGAAAGAACTCTGTACGAGGTGTAAAATGGTGTATGCATTGTAGGTTCTACTTTGCATGTGAAACAACTATTGGTTTAATTTTAAATTGACTTTCCCAGGGATTCTACTGTAAGAGGTGACTAACATAGGTGAAGTATGAAGAATGCGCTATTTACTCTTAATCGCTTCAGTCTCTTCTCTGTATACCACTCATTTATGGAAAGAAAAGCCGAGACTGAAAAAAAATCGGACTATGCATAAGTTGCATACTTTGATCATTGCTGTTCCTTTATAAGAATATTTATTTTTTTTTATTATTAGAAGGAATGACTGGAGCATGACTTAAATATTTCTTTTAGTTAATTGATTTACCCTTGATACAGACCGTCGTAATTTACTCACACCTTTCACATCAACGTCCGTTAGTAACCGGAACAGAACAGTTAAATGAAAAACACCCGTCATAAATTATACCCTTTATTTATCCTCTTTTATTTGCAGCTTAGGGACCTGTTCCAGTTCATCTTGATCATGGCGGTTTTCATCTTCAGTTTCGGTATAGCCTTTCAAGCTTTACTTGATCCAAACCGCCCTGCCTCTCTGAACCTGCTGGTTGATATCATCTGGCGGCCATATTGGCAAATGTACGGGGAGCTGTTCTTAGAAGACCTCGAGGATGGTAGGTGTACAAAATATGACGTGGTTTTACGTCACTCGTTTAGGTTCACGTGGTTTACCGTTACGGTGTTTAATTGTAGGATATTCCATATACCCTTACAATCTTACATACATACACCCCTCAGTTACTGTAAGTAGACTAACCTATTAACATCCCCATGATAACGTAGACTGCGCTTTGTGTCGAGATGGGGGTGGGGGAGGCTTGACTTGGTTACCAGCTGGCCTAGGGTATATATGGTCCATGATCAAACTATGGCGAGCCTCCCACTTCTGTTGTTAACTTCACAGTCTATGTCTAAGACTCGTAAAGTAAAAGGAGACGGGTGAGGTAACGCCATTTAGGTGATAAAAAAGAAAATCGGTTTTGTATTTTATCCGTTTGAGAAATTCTACATAATATCACATGGGACTGATGACATTTCTGTTCTGTAGTTTCAAAACATCCTGCATTTTTTTCTGGTGTGAACAAGTAGAAAACAAAATCCTGGCACATAAAAAAAATAAAATTACGCAATAAGAAAATACACACCGATTTTTTTCTTAGAGGTCTGAGTAAGATGAGGTCAAAATGTCATACAAATTAAATGTCAGTTTAATACGATGTTATAGTTCCGTATGTGAATAAACACGGTCCACGTGGGTCTGTTAACGATGAATACATTGACTAGAGATTCGATATAGCGCACGCAGAACACCTCCAAAACAAGAAGAAGCAGCATAAAAGTAGAAATACAGGCGGAGGCCTGTTTGAAGCTTGAAATGGCTTCATTAAGAAGTTGCGCCGTACGGCTAACAGATGCCGTGCCACTATTTTTATCATTTGCCCCATTTATAGATAAAGACAGAATGATAGTTCTGATAGAAACTCGAATATAATTCTAAATATTGTTTTATTATACCAGTTTATTGAAGATAACTTATTCAGTTTATTTTAAGAACATACTCGTGAGAAGAATTAGAAAGCGATTGTTAAATGGAGAAAAGTGACAAAATGGTGTCCTTTCACTAGAGTCAGTATATTCCTGTAAATATGTATATATGTCTATGTTGCAGCCAAAGGCTCCGTGGACAATAGGACATGTACACTTAGCAGAAGAGAAGCACTGAGTGACCCCTCAAACATACGTCTCTGTCACAGCTGGATTGTCCCCTTACTGCTCGGCGTCTACATGCTCATTACAAACATACTTCTGCTCAACCTACTCATCGCCATCTTCAGGTAAATATTAAGCAAACGTACGGGTATAAATTGTGAAAATTGTGAAAACTCAGTGTATAACTCATGCATTTATGTCATGTATTCTCTTCAATCGACAGTCTTAATCCGTCTCTTAAATCAGTTGGAGTAGTTTACTAATATTGTTGTTGTTCTCCTTCTCTACTTCTTATTATTATTTATATATTAGTTTATCATTATCAAATGCTAGTTTTTTTCTGGATCTGTATGTTTATATCATTTCCTTCTTTCAGTCATTCGTTTGAGATCATTGAGGAAAAATCGGAAATGATCTGGAGGTACAACCTGTATGACCTGGTACATGAATACTACTATATGACATGGCTAGCCCCGCCGCTCAACATGATCATCCACGTGATCCGGATGTTTATGTGGATAGTCAACAGGTTTCGCTACCTGTGCTTTCTGATTGCAAAATGGCGGCGGAAAAGACATCTCGCAAAAATTGAAAATTTGCCGCTACCGAACAATGTTGATCCTACTAACCCCGCTGAAGTGAAGAATTTCATAGATAAACAAGCCGAGAAGGACGTGAAACAAGGGATGTGTGGGACCTTCTTTTACGACTCCAAGCAGATTAGTAATGAAGAGATCTCCCATTTTTGTGAGTAAAGTCAAGGATATTGTATGTGTTGTCTCGCTGGGGTCAGGCGGTGTATTAAACATCCCTCCGTAAGAACTGCAGGCATATAGGAGTTGATTAGTTTATTTCTTTATCAATATTTGGATCAATTTTATGTGAATGGTCTTTCTTAGTTCCTTTTACGTGCGATACCATCGATTTCAAATTTAGTTTCCTTTTATTCTTCTGTCCGTGTTTGCGCTAGCTCTCCAGTATTGCTGATTTTATATGATTTAAATTTAATTTTAAATATATATTTTTTCTTTTAATGGTATTAATATATATTGAAGAAATTCCTGTCATTTTCCAGGCGCGGATCCAGGATTATTTCGCAGGGAGGGTTTAACGGGTGTCATGCATAAATGCTTGTCTTTTCTATAAAAAAGGTCATTGGTTAAGAAGGGGGGGATCTCACCCAACCCCCCCCCCCCCCGTCATGCATAAGATTTGTCTAAAAATAAGGTCTTTGGTCAAGGGGGTGGGGGATCTGGATCCGCGCCTGTTTCGTATGATATTTACACACTTGCTTTTGTTTATACTTATAGGTCAAGCAGATTACATGCGCGATGAAGATGTAGAAAACAAGGCGTACAAAAGGTATCTGCGAAATACAAGGAAAAAGAAACAGGACAAAGTCGGACGAACTCTGCAGGATCAAACAGAGAGGTAGCGATTCATATACAAAACTATACTCTGTTCACTGATTATAAACTGAATAAACAGTGCAAGACGGAATATATAAAAGCAAATAATTATTGTATTCAAATGGGAATGCAAAGACGTAGAAACTGAAAATTATCAAATGAACCGCTTGTTAACAAATTCATAATCAAGTTTATTAAATATGGTTTATATTAAACATTAAATATGAGTTCACGACTTCACATTAGTATACAATAAACAAAAAAATCAATTCACAAAATGTTATGTACTTGTTATCTTGACTAGAAGGATAACTTTATTCGATAATAAGAGATATTATGCATTAAATGCACATAATTAAAATTGGAACCTGCTTTAGAGCTAAGTGTAATATCTTAGTCCTGCGATACAGAATTCGTTTGAACATAAAGTAATACATAGGAACAACGATTCATTAAATTAATATGAATAACAAAGAAGGGTTAAGAGTCTGTTTTACCTTCTTGGTAAATATTAATGAATAAATGGGCTCCGTTTCAAACACTATTCTGAACAATCCCCAAACTGTTTATGTCTCTTATTTATATACAGTTTAACACTGATATGCTAGGCTGAAACAAGCTTAAAACTCATGTGCGTTGAACCTGCAATGCTTATGTTGCTTTAAATTGAAGACTTCAGAACATCTCCACTGATCTGCACGATTTGAAAACTGCAACCTCCCTCCGACGACGCTCCGTGACTCCCGAAAGTGACAACCAGGTAGAACGACGAAAGTAAGTATTTTTCTCTACAATTGATCACTTAATGTGTAAAAGTGTCAACCGGATTATGTAGCCTAGTGTATTGCATACGACTAAAAGCCGGGGGAGCGCCCTGTCGGATAACTGTGAAGGCTGTACCCCGAGCCATGCATCAGTCAAAAACGTGTTAGTGGTTGGGGTTCCCCGGTGTTACGACCAAGCAATGGGTTTGATTACTCACCCAGAACCAAGAAAAGCAAGTCTTTAGGCCAAAAACAAATGGTTTTGCGTCTTGATGAATATATTGTTCGACCAGAACTATCTACTACACGTTTGAACATACTGTATACAATTACATGTCCCTTGTGATAGTATCATATTATTAAAAAAAAGATCATTTCAGCTTTGCACATTCTGTTTTTGTATGGTGTTAACATTTTTGTATTTTATAATTTGACATTGAGGATGATTTGGTTCTTAAGCTAATCACAAATACCATGGGAACTGTTTACTCCTGCAGAGGAGTCAGGTAAACGTTTCGTAATTGAAAAGGTATACCTTTATTTTCAACAGGAGTGGAGAGGATATGAAACAGTTGTCCTTGGAAATGCAAGCGGTACATGACAGAATGAACAACATGGCTGGTAGAATAGACAGCATGGCTGGTCGGATGGACTACATAATTAATCTCTTACAATCAGGAATGAATGCAAACAGGCAGTGGGCCTCGCCGGTTACACCACGTGATCCTGAACAAGGGACACTCACCAGGAAAACCAGCAGCTTTACAGTTTCGCTCTCAGGTACAGAGGAGAGTACCAAAAAGGAGAAAAAACGATCGAGAAAACACAAACGAAAATCCAGCAAAGAATTGGAAACGAGAATGCTGCCCCCTAGCGGAACAGAAAGTGACGAAGAATACCTTCGTAAAAAGACGAATAAGGAAAGCAGAGCCTGATCACGTAGCCTTTAACATACAATAAAAAGTGCTTGCTTTATTATTGGTTTTAAGATAACGTTCATAATGTTCATACAGGTTACAGGTCTCAGAGAGAGAGAGAGAGAGATTTTCCTTTACAGTTACCAAGAAGTGCATCTTTCTCTAACAGTGTTTTTTATATACTATTGAAATCATTTTTTTTACCTTTTTCAGGACCCAGTTACTTCACAATTATACTTATTTTCTTTTAAAGTACTATTTATGTATCTAGGGACTCATGATATTAAATATATATATATATAGTAACAATTTATATGAGTGTTTTCTATAGATATATCATTTCAATTTATAAGAGTGCGGCAGTCTCATTGATTTGTTGATCTACGTGGAAACACAGCATATCTTGATGACATGGCGTTAATACAACTTGTAAATTGACGTATGAATATTACAATATTTATAAGGTATAATATGCATAGTTTAGCATAGTTAATCATGTTACGTCCTCTTTTTTATTTTATATACTCTATACTGTTTATTGTGTATTTTTAAACATTATATTGGGAATATACCATTCTTTACAGGTATCCGTCCAATTTTACATGTATTAAACATTTTCCCTATACGCGTGTGGTAAAGCTCAATTTCTACCATATATAACATATTTATTAAGAAGAAAAAGATTTTATTTCCATTTTTAGAAGATACTCTATTGGTACTCATGGTTTCATACTCGTTGCCTTTAATGATATTATAGCAATAACCCTTGTGACACGGCCGTAAGGTTGCATGCAAACTTCAGTCCTTATCAGAGATCTCATATTTTAAGATGTATTTTGAAATTCATGAAACAATTCTCTTCCAAAACCCAGAGATGGTTTCATTTTTCATATTTGAATGGATGATATATAGTTATGATAGTTATTTCTGCTGTTATATATGAGATATGTAATTTGCGTTTCCAGGATTATTCTTTGCTCTATGACTTTATATTTTAATAATGCGTCTTAAAAATACCTAAAACTGGCAATATTCTTGTCATTAATATTGAGTCATTATTAGTAGAAAGGATACATAAACTTTAGTAATATTTCTGTACATTTTTTTTATATTTCTGTACATTTTGTAGTGCCTTACGTAACTTAAGCTACCAAAAAAGACGTGCCCTTGGTCGAGAGATTTCCTGTAACACGCCCTTTTTAAATGTCTCAGGTCATGAATTAAATGATATATGAGAACTATCTGCACACAAAGGGTAATACGTGCACGAGTCGCAAAAACTAAACAAACTAGAAGTCGCGAAAGGTTACCTATTACATTTTGAAATTGTTTGATGAACTACTGTTTTTCATATTTAACAAAAATACTAATATTTCATGTATATTCACGTCATGGGGATAGTTCTGCAACTGCGATATTTATTGCAATTGGCAAAATATATCTGCCGATAACGGACAATGATTGACCTACGTGTGATTGTATTAGGGAGATGCCCGTATTGAATATACCGGGACCGTCTGTGGTGTCCGTAATAGAGAGGTGTCCGTATCAGAAGATGTTCGTAAAGAGAGGTTTCTCTGTACTGAATATAGGGAAGACTGCATGAAGGTTTCCGAATGGAAAAATATTTTTTTCCTCTATGTATGATATTATATCACACTCTCTAATATTGTCTCATTATGCAGCAGATTACCAAAAGTGCCATGTTTTATGTGATATATTTTGTGATACATTAAATGTTATCAAGTTATCTTTATTCTTGTGTTTGTCTTTTGACTTTGCCGTGATTTTCAGCTTTTCAGTTCTGGACTAAATAGCCACTAAGTATATAGACATAAGGTCTATATAATGATAATGAAATCTTTTCCTCAAAGTAAATAAATACCAGACCTGTTTTCCTCGTAAATTCGGTTTATTAAAATAATTATGGAAAAGTAATAAAACAAAGTGTACAAGTCAATGTAACATGTATGATATCACAAATATTTTAAAATTTAAACGAAAACATAAAAAAATATACATAATAAAAATTATATTAATATAATAATAATGAATACATATCTATAAAATCTGTGTAATACTTAATACTATCAACAAATAGAAAAATCATACTAGATATTTTATAAATTAAATCAATTGCGGTAAATTTATATCCCTGTATTCTTAAAGAATGAAACTACCGTTTCATGAGACTAAAAGTTATATCTCAGACTTTAAGCTCATAGGTTGTACGCAATCTTAACATGACATCGGTAATACAACAAAAGATATCTCGTAGACAGTGTTACTGAAGTATATACAAAAGGAATGCAGGTGTTTGCATAGCTGTTAAAAACTGATATCGAGATGGATTAAATCATTTCGCCGATTATTCCGTCTTAAATCTCTAACAATTACAACTATAACCACTTTTTGTCAAATCACCCATAACATCGTATTCACATAATAGCATACACATTATATACATTAGTTTCTTATCGCATATATTAGCACTTTCCATGGATAATATTTTCAACTGTTGGTTGTCGTTGTCCTTCTATCCTTCTATTTGCTTGTGTTTCTATTTATGTGTGGAAAATGAATAAAAAGAAAAGGTATAAATATGGATTGAAATGCCGGAAAAAACAAAGTGTTCTTTTAAATCATATTCACTATGCAGTTTCTTGACCATCTCAGTCTTATCCCATGTGGCAAAAAATGCTGACACCTTGTGGTAGAAATTGATACCATGTGCGATGAATACTTTATAAGGCAAGTAAGTATCCGTACATTTACTGACTACACACAGACTGAGATTATACTCCTTTGGCTCTGGTGGAGGAATGGGCTCTGAGATTGCTGTCAGATTATATTTCTTTCTATATCGTCACATTTTGTTAGCTGTTTTTTAACATGGACCCCTCGGGGCTGACCTGGGCAGCCCATCGTCTGCTCATGGTCGTCTGGTTCTGCAGCAGTCTTAGGATGTTGTCCATCTGGACGCTCATCACGTCCATCCTGGTATGTATGGACTGTACCTCTCCAGAAAGCCGCTGTAGCTCATCTCCTTGTCTGAAGGAAAGCAAGCCAAATATTAATGTCAAGATTTGATTACTATTTTCGGATGTAGGTATGTTACATACATTAGTTTCTATCACGAAACCCTATAAAAATATATGATTGTACAATATATTTATAGATGTGTGTACAGAAAAAAAAAGAAAATATTATTATTTGATTACTTTTCTCTCGAAAACTTTGCAAATGATTTATTTTTGTGATCATGTCATCAGTTTCATACGCTGAAAATACGTTTTTTTCTGTGTATAATCCTTTCCGTATTCATATACTAAACTTATTCCGTATTTATATGCTAAATAAAAAAAACCAGAAAAATAAGTGATGTAGTAACATTTTCATGAATAATACTGGAGCATACAGTGACACTTTCATTTGCCGAACATCGATCATCGAAAATTTTAATTATCCGCCTTTATTATTAGTATTGCACAAGCTGCTGAATAATTAGAACTCGTTCTGATGTGACAGACATCAGCAGAAAAACTACCTACCTGATAACGCCTGTTGAGGAATCAAGGTCAGAAACGCTAGAGCGGCGATGAATAGCAGTTGCGGTTTTCAGGTCGTGGATTTCTGTGAATATGTTCTGAAGTCTGAAATATAAGTTAGTAATATATATAAAATGAATCAATTAATTTGTTTTGATGTTACATGTTTTGCTGGAAAATGTCGCACCAATTTACATCTGAACCAGTCACAATTAATTTAACCAATTGTTGGTGGTAAAATAGTCTTTCGTCTTAGTTGCTTTGAAGAAATACATGCAAGCGTAACTCGGTTTTCCTATCTAACCGACCTGTACTGTTAATAACATATAAATGATGTTTATGTGTGGTTTCATCCTGTCGACATTCTTTCATGGTGTTGAACCTTGGTGGAAAATTTCATTTAATACAGTGTACCATAATTCGCATAGCAAAAGAAATGAAAACGGACTAGTATTTCCATAACGCTAAAACAAACACTTGAACTAATAAAGGTAAATGATAGGGTTTATAGTGTGATATGACCGACGCTGTCAGTCGCATTGGACTTTACACTTTGGTCTACAAAGTCTGTTCATTATTGTAACTTTTCTAGGCTCCCTAGGGCGCAAACAAATCAGGCAGCTATAAGAGTTGCTAGAATGTCATTCGTTCAACATTTCCCTACCGCCTGTGACCAGTACTTATGCACCCTTGGGTGGTGAGAGCGCACACTTGTTGTAAAGTCTTTGACTAAGAGTCTTAGCGCAGAAGGCGGTCTCGAACCCACAACCTTGTTGTCTTAAGTCAAGCCTAACCATTACTCAACGACGCATTATTAGCAGTCATGAATAATAATTAATGACATAGTGACTTACCGCTCGGTCTGGTCGGCCAGTGTCTCGTTGACTTTGTCATGTTCCTTTTTCTTGGCATTACGCAAGTACCGTTTATAAGCTTTGTTTTCTACGTCCTCATCACGCATGTAGTCAGGCTGATCTGTAATTAATGAATTGATTAGTTGTTTTAAAGCAATGTTATATGCATAACAATTCCTTAGACTGCGTCTTTACAAGATATACCATTAGTAAAACGACTTATGTAAAGACAGCTATCCTTACAAATCGAACAATGCACGGTACTACCATGAGTAAAGTTTACCGTTATACATATACGTGTATATACCTTGCGTCATATGAACGAAAAAGTGGTATACTAAAAAGCACAATTGACTGATTTGTACAATCAGCGCCTTGTAATGATTAAACAACCCTATAGATCGCCCGTCACACTATTATTGGGTCAAATTAAATATAAATATATATATAGTCAGTACTCGGCTTTCGCAACAATATAATTTATGTTGTTAGAGGGGAAGGCATTCTTGCTTAGGCAAATATGAGCTTTGGTGGAACCAAAACAAGTTGTCGGAAAAGTGAAAGTATTCCTGTCAATGGTGTTCTGTTTAGTGGGTATTCACGGTATTTTTATTATCACAAAATATGTTGGATAAACTCATGGATAATTTAGACTTACAGAAGTGCGACATCTCTTCCTGTTTCATCTGATTTGAATCGAAGTAGAACCATCCACAGCTGGACTTCTTCAAGGCCTTTTCTGCCTGTTTATCTAGGTATTTTTTTACCTCAGCAGGGTTAGAAGCATCCACACAGTACGGGGAGGTCAAAACGCTGACCTTTGACATACGTCTCCTGAGGCGCCATTTCGCAATAAAAAAACATAGGTAGCGACACCTGTTGATCACCCACATGAAGACTTTGATCACGTGGACGATGACGTTGAGGGGTGGAGCTAACCACGTGATGTGGTAGTACTCGTGTACAAGATCGTACAAGTTGTAACGCCAGATCATTTCTGACTTCTCTTCGATAATCACAAAAGAATTGCTGAAAATTGTAAAAATATGTTGTTATATTTATAAGAATATATAATAAACAATAGTGCTACAGTCTCTCTTACTTATTATGCTATATATATATATATATATATATATATATATATATATATATATATATTCTTTATTAGATTAAAAATTTTGTAGTTACGTATTTCCAGTCATAATACGCTAATTTAAAATGTTAAAAAGGTAAGACTGAAGTGCCCTAGTGCCGATAGTGCTTATACATCCATAGTGCCTAACTGTCGTTGAAACCAGCATATAATCAGAAAGTAACAGTTCAGAAAGTTTAAAATTAAAAACTGTCAGATAAAATATCCTGTTATTCCCTGATTGACAAAAATGGAGTAAATTAGTACTTTTTTTTATTGATACGTTGCCTAATATGTCCATCGAATAAGTTTGCGGGAATTAACCTAAAAAACATAACTTATGAGTGAATTTTGAAAATAAATATGTAAAAATATTAGAGCTTACTTGAAGATGGCGATGAGCAGGTTGAGCAGTAGTATGTTGGTGATGAGCATGTAGACACCGAGCAGTAAGGGAACAATCCAGCTGTGACAGAGACGGAGGTTCACTGGGTCACTCAGTGCTTTTGTTCGACTCAGGGTACACGTTCTGTTGTCCATTGTCCCTGGCGCTGTAAAAAATAAAGAAAAATCGTATTTAACATCGCCTCCAAATTGTATGTTCCCACCTCTGCATATTTTGATGCGAGGAATATGCAAAGGACCGTCTTGACCCTCAGAAGTCTTATACTCTGCGACTATCATCCGTGTTAAAAAGACCGTGTTTTTTTTATTACATGAAGTCCATACCATTTCATTTGTGAGTAACTGGGAAAGTACAAATATTGTTCTAACTTATAAGACATTAGAGCGAATCTCTGAGGTTCTACTAATATTTCACCATTATGCCATTGAGGCACAGGCAGAGTTTGAACCCAGGACCTCCAGCTCCGAAGTCAAAATGGTTTAACCACTGATCTACGCCTTACTATGATTACTTTGTTGAGTCTTCGTCTATAAGAAAACTCACCACGTGTTTAAAGCAAACCAATTGCTTCCGTATACACAGGACAGGCTGGCATCATATTTCTTTTTAATAATCAACGTTATTTATTTTATAATTGCCACTGGAAACAGAGCCTTTCGATAAGCTTACTATCGAGTATACCACGTTTACTAAGATATTGTATGTGTACATTGTTTATGAATTAGTGCTTGTGCTAATATTTTAATTAACAAATTTGCCATTTCATATTTTAGACAACCTACCATCGTTAACTTCTTCCAAGAAGAGCTCTCCGTACATTTGCCAATATGGCCGCCAAATGACGTCAACAACTGTACTTAACGACGCTGGACGGTTAGGGTCCAGGAGGGCTTGGAACACAATGCCAAAAGTGATGATGAAAAGCGCAATCAACAGTATAACCTGGAAAAGGTCCGCCATCTGTAAAATTATAATAGAGGATAAAATAAGTGATTTAAAGTGCTACACATATAAGTGACGCATATCAGAGAAATATAACTAAGACTTGTGAAACATAAAATCGGGAATTTCTGTTGAGGAAATCGTTTATATTAAACTTGTTATTAGGCAGACTAATCGATATGTCTATCTAGGTTATGCATGATTATAAGAATTATTATCCTATATGTGTGTCGTAAAGATCCTTGAAGCAATCCATTTTTATAATTAAATCGCAGAGACTTCAACTGATCGACGGTTAGCTACCATACTAAAATGATGCTTCACTTAAGATAAAGTAATGTATTTCGACATAACTTTCTTAACAAGATTCTAGTAATAATACATACATCTATATATTGAATATACAACACGCTCATGACATAGGGTTTATTTCTGTTGATATACTGTATACATATTTCTGCTCACCATGGCTTTGATAGTGATGATTCTCGGTCCCAGTTGTTTGAAGATATAACCAAACCTCAGGATGCGGAAATAGAACAGCATCAGGGTCAATGAGTACATGATGCGCACCACGTAGAAGTCGATAGGTGGCAGCACAAACCGGAGGATAATCGAAGATATAAACAATGAAAACATGAGGAAATCTAAGAGATTCCATCGGTCACTAATCCAGGAGCGGACTTTGTGCCATCCCAAGAAAAACAGGACACGTTCCTGGATGTACCACGTGTCACTCCAACTCTTGCCGAATTTCTTTACATCCAGGTCGAATATTGGGTTTGAAGACTTTCTGGATATCAGCTGCAAAAAGAAAAAAAAATCTGTCATGAATAATTTATATTGACAATGTCCGTCACAGCTTTGCCACCTAGCTGTAATCAGTTTAGAGTTATATATACGTTATATGTTTGACATGGATTGTAAAACTAATTATGATAACTAATGTATGACACGCTCCATGGCTAGGGTGGTGGCATTGTGTCATGTTTAGAGGTTGTGAAAACCGGGGAAACTAATACTAACGTTCATAGCCACGCCCTGGAATCGAATCCGGGTTACTAGCGGAGAGTGGCGAGCGTTTTACCCCTATAATGCCCAGGTTAACAAACCATTATATATCATTCGTTTAGGGAAGAAATTACCCCAATTAGTTCAGCAATTTGAATCGAATTAACATATTTGTAAAAAAAATAGTTACATGGCTATTTATGCTGATGTTGATCCTTAGACTCTCATAAATCATTTAAATGGAAAATAAACACATTCTTCCGGGAGACAAATTGACAAGCAAATGGTATGTAAGAGAGACCTGATCAGCTTCTTCCACTGCTAGTCCGAATACCCAGGCAAGCAGGAGCCACTCCACTATCGTGACGTCATCGATTGTGCTGATTGGTCTCAGCTCCGACAACAGGAAGTGAGTGAACATCACTAGGAGCACACAGTAGGAGAGCTACAAATAAATAGAGATCATAATTATTCATATATTTACAGTTATCACTGAAAAAAAGTTGTTTGTAACTTTTCTATGAGCATGCGCTGTGCCTTGTCATCTGCTGTGTTCCGGTTTGAACCAGAAACGCCATTTTTGACGTGTAAATGTGTACACGGGAGAGGCTCGGATATGTACCTTTTAGATAAAAGATGTATCGTCATTGAACACAAGGCAGTTTATGGACGATATATATGGCTTTCTTTGTTCTAACGTAACCCACTGGAACCACTAATTTGATTAAAATTTATGCCAAGCTTTATATTTGACTGTAAGTATAACGAACTGTCCTATGCTAATGAAACATGTTTTGATTACCCCTTGTTAATAATCATTGACACTTAGTTGAGAGATGGTACAATTGTAGTTGAATGACATATAAACAACTTCATCTTTTCCTTCTAATGCTGTATCACAGGAAATCATTCGCTACTTATTTGCCTGTTAGTAATATCCCCATAAATTATTAAGAAAAAAATGATTTTGCAAGGTTAGTTTTTTTTCTGGGAACACTATCCTTTCAATATTTTGTGCATTCAAATATAACAGTTAACTCTGTAGAATATCCTTTTATGTAAGAATACTCACAAAATGGAGACCAAACTTTACGGCCGGTGAGGTGTAGTACGTCATCAGATAGAACCACATGTACCACAGCTGACCAAGTAACCCTGTCCTCTCTTTCTTCTCTGAGCCCTTTTTATCCGTGACACTGACGTCATCATTGACGTCACTTCCTTGGAGTCCCTCTGTGGCATCTACAATGACGTCATGGTCTACAGATCCGATGCCACTGTCCTTTCTTTCTCGCTGTTCCTGAGGAATGCTCAGTGGGTCATCCTCATAGGAACCGAACGTCAAGCTGTCAGGGTCGAACTTCATGGAAGGTATCACGAAGAACGGAAAGAATGCAGAAACAGGAAAGAGCTGAAAAGAAAAGAAGAAAACATAGAGAATATTCACCTGATAGCTTAGTTTCAAGTACAATTTAAATATATTCATATATTATTAAATTGTCTAACAGATGGAGTGTTGGTTCACTCTTAACCTTATGATAAGAATGGTAAATTATTGCCAAGTCCTAGGGTAAAATGTTTTCTAACCGGGGGGTTTAAAGAAACTGAATCGATCCCGAAATTAAACGAATTAACTATATGGCAATTTACAAACACAGTTGGTTTTTAAGATGGTAACCCTGTTGTAATTGGAGCCTATGGGCGTGGTCCAAATAAAGAGTTGTCCCAATATTAATTTTGCCGATATACGTCATCATGGGACCAAATTCTCTCCGAAGACATATTCTCGATTGGACGCTGTCTCGGAGTACTTCCGTGTCACATCCCCGCGCCATGATCTAACTGTCGACATAAGTGGGTATATCGCTAGTAATATTAAAGTAAGTACCAGTGCGAGGCTGCTTGGCTTCAGCTAAAGAGGTATTCATTTTCGAGCAATTTTTACCTTCCAACTGGGCGTGTGAAGGTCCATATTTTTCATCCAGACAAGTGTGAGAAATGTCTGACAACAGGCGTGTCCCATGAACCGCATGGCCTCAGCGTCGTCCGCTATGTTGATGGGTGTGGAGTGTGCACCGAACGAGAACGGCATGGCGGCCACCAAGCTGCTGTAAGCCTCGTTACGGTTCATCTCGTACAACTCGGTCAACGTCTGTACAGCAACGTCTTCGAAATGTCTGAAAGGGTTAATATTTCAGAATAACATTCTAATGTTATTATCAATGTGATATGAAAGTGTGTTCTGCTATTATTATAATGAATTTCCTTCTGGTGATAATAAAAACTGTGACCTAACCGGAGTAAAATGAATATGATAAGAAAAATATTCTTATGTTTAGTTAGTAAATGTAACAGAAAAAAGCAAAAGCTTTTGAAAATGTTTTGTCTTATACAGAAATATTAAGATTAAAAAAATGTGAGATAACGATGCATCTGACTTTTTCGCCAAACTCGATCATAGTTTCTGTTGTTTTACAATTAAAATTTGAGAAGTGTTAAATGAAAGATATAGACGTGATGTGTAAAGAGGATTTGTGACATATTAGCCGCCTATATACTGATCATAATCGAGAAAAAAATTTCAGGATTCTGAGTGTGCTATCACAAATATAATTTATTATTTTTTATCTATTGTAGCACTTACTCGGAATTCTTGTCCAGGTTCTCAGCCAGTTCGTATTCGGCAAGGCCCCGAGCTGCTTTCGACATCCCGCGTAAAATTTTATAGGCAATGAGAGCGCCACCTGTTATCATGAAAATGTTAAAATTAAGAAGAGAAACGAAAACGCATAACTGCAGCAACATAATGTTAACGTAACTTATCAACTTCTAAATCAACATTAAAAATGCGTAGTTAAGTTAGGGGTGTCGTAAAATTTATCCTAATAACAGTTAAAAATATATAATAATAATAATAATAACATTGATTATTATTAAAATTATAATAATAATAATAATAATTCAATCTTTTGTTAAATTTTAGTTATCATTATATGGTAACAGTCTAGTCCTTTATTGTATTATTTCCTCGCCATATATACATCTTTGAGAACAGATTTCATGAAATATTCCTACCTATCTTGCAGGAGCCGTGAGCCAGCAGCAACTCTGCGATTTCGGGTTTATTGGCCAAAACTGCCCAAAGAAAAAGGTGCCAAACTGCCTCCTCCCAGTTATCCAAATTTGGGTTCCATGGAAATTCATCACTGTCCACTGAAAGCAAGACAATATTCAAATTTAAATACACTTAGCTTAATGTAATTTTTGGAAAAGAGAAATATACCAGGCTGAGCATAAAAACAGACATATGTGAATATATATATATATATATATATATATATATATATATATATATATATATATATGTAAACGTGTAATATGATTTATCTTGTACAGGATAAGGTAATCTAAAAATTTTCAATATAGGAGGCAATACGATCGTTCGTCCGACACTTAGAATCGGCAGGACAAAATGGCAAAAAGGATATGATCCTTCAAAGTGTCTAAGTATCCGATTTGGTACAATGACTGTAATATAATATGGAAAGAGTTCCATTAGGCTGATTTTTGGTGACATACCTTTCTCAAAATCTATTCCTTGGTACAGCAGTCTGTAGGATCCTCCCATCATGCAATGGATAATACGTCCGACTTGTGACAATACATTGTAATCTTCTAATATCTGTAAATTAGTGGTAAGAAAAGGTATTATTGTCTTCTTAATATATTATGCAAATCCTGTCCAATCACACTCTACGGGACGGGTAGTATGACTTAATACATCCAAAGCGTGACACAAAGTGGCTGTAGGTTTAATACTCATTGTTTTTTTTTAAATAATAATACAGTTTAACTTATAAGCTGCCCAGGGAAAAGGCTTAATTGCTATGGTTACAAATTTGAAGTCATAATTTTCACACTATTGCTCCGCTACAATGTTTCACTATTACAAAATATGACTCAAATTAGCTTATTGGAACACACCTGTGGAATCTAATACAAAGGTGTTATAAAAGAGTGTTTTATATTTGATTGAAGTTCGCTCCGACGTAGTTAAAAGGGGCTTGTTCAGATTATTCTTTTATAACACATTGGTCTATTAATGATTAGATCAAGATGAGACGTCATGGTTACCTACCTCATCACTCAGGCCATCCTTTTTGCACAGACTCAGCAGCACCTTGCCTTCAGTCCTTTTGTTTGTCAGCTGAAAGAAAGATAAATCTACTGCAAACGACAATATATCCCGCAAAGGTATAGTCTAAACTATACGAAACGCGGCCTCTGTATAGTTGATATTTTAGTTGAATATGTATACAAGATGTAAGTTTATCATTCGACTCTTTTATGAATAATAATTAAAAACTCTTAAAAAATTCCTCCTGATATTTTCTAATGATAACGCATCTCATCATTTGCCTATTACGCAATGAACCATAATATATAATTACTGAAGCATTCAAAAATCTGAACAGAAAATATTGAGACGAATAATCATAGTTTAAAAAAAATGCAATACAACGAATATCGAAATACAGCAGACGCTAAACTGGAAATACTTTTGTAACAAGAGACTATATGTTTGTTTGTCTATGCTTACGTTGACTTTCTTGTGTAGTTTGAACAGGCGTTTCACCGTCAGAAATTCCTCCAAGTCAAGCTTCCCACCATGATCGACATCCAGAAGCAACGTTGTGAACTCGACCAGTCCGTTCTTGAGGGACAAGTACAAGGCGTCTTGAATCAATTTATCTTCATTCTGTAGGATATGAAAAGTAATATTTTCTTTATACGACTGAATGTCATTTAAGCAGTACCTGCTTTTATCTATCTGATGTCTATCGGGATTACATTATAACACTTTAATATCCCATCAATAATATTTAAGTTTTCATCATATAATATTACAGATACTAATACATTTATAAGGTTATCAGAGCAAAATACTAGTATGTGTTTTGTAATAATCTACGTAACGTCTGCTTTTACTCCCAAAACCAGTATTGTATAGGTGCCAGATTTTTAAAAAAAAGTCTGTGAGATGAATATTGAATACATATTCAAATTATTAGCACACTTGATTTGAGGTTGTTTCTTGAAAGTTGGTCGAAAATTGAGTATTGCTCCTACCTTGAGTTCGTTCCTTCTGGATTCCTTGAAGATGTAATCTCTTGCAATGTCAGGTCGGTTCATAGCCAGACACAGGCTCAACTCTACCGTTATCTCTGTCACGCCTGTTAAGACAAAAAAAAAGCCACTTTGATTATAAATGATTTTATTGTCTCTTTTTCCAATGACGGGCAAAGTCTCCATAAAAGGTCACACAGGTATTTTTTTCAGATACTTTACAACAGTCGACGAATATCTGGTGTCTATTAACCAAAATAATCCAAACACATGCAAAAAAGGCATCTTAGGGTAATTAAGACGGAACAGAGTTTTACAAAGGTCGCAAAAGCGACCAGTGAACTTTCAGCTCCCCCACATATGCAACCAACCACTTTAAGTTACAAGGTTTTTCTGTTTGTCAACATTGGCGCATGTAACGCGTTTGCTACAAGTTTATAGATAAGGGAACTCCTACATATATAACAGAGGCTATTAGAACTTTTCCTTAATGGATTACCTATATAGTTTATTAATGTGTAGGGAGAGGAGGCCAGAAATCAACTCGATTTTACAGGAAGTCTAGGTGTATAGCTGGCTTTAAGCTTATAGGCTACTGATGCTGAAATTTGGTCTTACCACTGAAGATTGCCTGCAGAACGGCTTTGTCTAGCTCTGGAGTGTCATCCTCTTCCTCTCCAAATACATGTATCTGTAATATAAGATTAATTTATTCGTTAATAATTCATTTATTTTATTAATTATGTGTGCAAAGTATTTAAGTCCATTGTAAAATTAAACTGCTTTATTACATACGTTAAATTATCTGCTTTTAAAATAAATTTCAACAGGTATCTTTACCCAAATAATGCTATTAGGATTACGATATCGATTAATAATAATAACATACACAGTCCAATTCCTTCCGTCACACATAATTTAAATCTTCATCTGCCAGAAATTTTGTAATTATGATACAAATTAAAATTTAAAATAAGCGTAATTTGATTAATTGTGCGTAATTTGACTAAATAAGTGTAATTTGATAAAATTAGCGTAATTTGATAAAATAAGCATAATTTGATCAAATGAGCGTTATTTTATCAAATAGGCGTAATTTTATCAAATAAGTGTACTTTTATGTGTTGATAAACTCATCGACTGGGCCAGATTATTATGTCTCACAAATGATCTCACTTTAACCTGTTTCATGGTAAAAAATAATACAAGAATATAAAAAAAATGTCTTACCAGGTGGTTCTTTTGTAGGATAGCGGCTAATATTTCTTCTTCCGCCTGTTCTATCACCCCGTCAGCACTATACTTCTTACATACATCCTGTGTGACGATGTCTTTGGTTCTTATAAGGAGAGACAAAAGTAAATAGACATCAAGTTAATGTTGTAACATTTTCTCGATTTGTGTTTATATGTTCAAACATCGCGATCACCAAGTTCAGAGGAGTCTGCCTACTTTATGTCCAAGATTTTCATGGACCTTTAAGTTTTCTTAATCTTTTATGATTGATCTGCTAACTAATATAAATGATAAGTATAGTATTTGATACGTATGTTATAAACGGTAAATAAAGTGATGTTTGCATTTTTGTAATTTTGAACAAATGGATGGATTTTTATTTGGTGAAACATTTTAACTTCGTAAGGGTACAATCATAATTGTATTCATTAGTTTGTTAATTTGGCGATGATACAAACTGAAACTTTATAGAAGGTGTTTGCCTATAGTGCCCTTGTTAATGAAAAGAGTTTTAAAATAAATGGAGACTTCAAAGGGTATATATAAATCTTACTCATTCGTGGATGTTGCCACTTTCTTGATACACTCTGCTAACATATTAGCTATTGGTCCGCTTCCATTGACAACCACAACCGAGATATTGTGGGAAGTAGCGTCAAGGACTTTGTTCAGGGTAAATCTGTCACCTCCAAGAACGAGGACAACCAGCGGAGTCTTCACACCTGCAGCGTGCAATTTCAGAAATATTCATTAAAGTTTATCCCTGATATTATTTATGCATACCTTACGGATTTTCCATTATAATATGAAAATATTCTATTGTGCATAGATTTCTTTGTATTTAGAGTGAGAATGAGATATTATGAAACAAAAAGAAAGCGGCATTTCATTCATAATTTATAGCAGCAGGACTGGCATCAATTTTTGACAACAAATCCACAATATTCTAAAAGTGATAAAATATTCGGAGAAGGCCATTATATATGAGCAATAAATGGGCAAGCAAACATAAGAAAATCGTTTCCTGTAAGTCTATTTACCTTTAATACATCTGCATGTTCAACTCCGTCCTTTCTCAATAAACATGGTAAACAATGCAGAGGGTTTGCATATTACCGGACATGGGAAAATGGCTCAGAAACACAGAATTATAGTATATTAACAGTACCTCCAACCGAAATGAAAATATATTGTCAAAGCAGGGATATGTAAGCGTTAATTATTCACCTCTGGAGCCGAGCAGACGGATAGTAGACTTGTTCTTAATGTAATGTTCAAGTTCCCGCCGGATGCGAGGCTCAGTCTCGTATTGCCCGGAAGTGCCATCGTCTGCCATCAAGAAGAACGTGTGGTAAGGGTCGAGGCCGTTCACGATGGTCCCTGTAGGGTTGATTTCTGTAGCTTCTACGGTAGGGATCCGGTACTCGGCCTCTGATGCTCCCAACTGTTAAAAAAAAGAAATTTAAGTAATCATACCGAGAAAATAGTCAACTTATAGGTGGTATTATTTTTGAAGGCTATATTGCTTGCTTGTCCTTACTTTTTTGGCAAGGGGGTCTGTGTTTATCCATGTTCGTGTGTGTGTGTGTTTGTGTGTTTCTATACAACTCATCACTAATGTGCGAATAAACCTTCAAATATTGGCCTTCAAATATGAATGCAAACACATGGGGGAGGCTTGCCTTCCTTAGAATGCATATATCGAGTTTTAATATTCTTAAAATGTCTGCCTGCAAATAGTAAAAAAAATCATGAATGAAAATGATAAATCTTTATAGTCAGACCTTTATAATCTTAACTGACCAATTTACATGAGAGTCCTCTATGTTGATATAATGACCGCTAAATAATTATAGAACGGAGAATACTCTGACTGTCAAAATGTTCTCACGTTTTATTTTGCTCACTGTTACGGGTTATTTGACTATATTTGCATAAACATGTTTCTATTTCAAAAACACCTTAGCCTCTTCACAAGAACTATTGTTGAGTTACTTACGTTTATCCCCAGCAGATCCGTCTTATTGGCGAGGATTCCCCAAGGAGGAATTCCTATGAGAGGAATATTGGCGTGGTCTTCTTTTTCAGACCATTCGCTGTTAGCAAGATTTTCCTGGAAAGTGTCTGACACTTCTTTGGATGCCCCAGCATGTAGCCCCTCAGTTATTATCCAAACACCTAAAAACAATTCATTTAAAAACGGCTAGAAGAGTTCATACTGTAAGCATGAACAGACAAAATACGGTTATAAATGTAGTCTCTCAGTGTTATTCCTACGAATCAAAATTCTTCAGTTCTGACGATTTTGGTAATAAAATGCAGGGCATGTGCAAACAATTCGATATCAATGCGATGTCATGACTAGAATAGATGAGGATGGAAAATATTAAGACTTTAGCAAAATCTCTCCCAAAGGAAGCTGAATGACTAAATTTAAAATTCTTCAAAGCATGAATTCAGTGTCAGTTGTGTCAGTATGGTTTCAATGAATCTTCGCATAGAAAATACTTTTTTGTCACATTATTAAAATGTAATATTTATTACCCTTTAGCGAGCTTTACCTGTAGTGGCAGCCGTTTTCATCAAGCCTTCTCTGAACTGTAGTTGAAGTTCTCTGTTATTCTTGAGGTCTGACACGTCACCGCCTGTCACGGAGATCACAACGTTGGGAGGCTTCAACCTCCAAACTTTGCGTAACAGTTCCCATACCCGTCTTGGTTTAGTTTTCTGATCATCCAATCTCACATATTTCCGCTAAAAGTTATATAATGCAATATACATGAAATTTATCCCCAAGACGTTTTAAGCATTTTTATACATCAGCGGCACAAGTCATATGGTTTTCATATACGAACATCAACATTGTCCTTTCAAGTATTAATTCTTTTTAAATGAGTTCACATTAAGGTATTTCAATTACCTAAGGACAGCTATATTTCAACATATTAAAATTCAAAGGCTGATGTAGATTTGAAAAGAAAAGATTACAAACGTTTTCATTTTGCTTATTTAGTTTAATTCATGTTATAAACAATTTAGTTCATGAATTAAACGCATTTTTCAAATAGTATATTGATGAAAAAAATCAAGCTGTATGATTTAAAATTTTCCAGGAAATTTAATAAAAGCTTCAATTTAATTCAAAGTAAAATCAATTTGACCAGAGTGTCTGAGACGATATACATGCGGTATACATACAGTGCCCTCTGGCGTCTCCAGATAGTTCACATGGAAGGGGACGTCCACGTTCCCAAAGCTGTGAGGCGGAACCAGCTCTGTGTGTTTATGCTTGTTCCATTCCTCTCCTTCAACCAAGTTCGTGAGTGCAGATTTTCTGTGAAACTTACGCTCAATTCCACACTTACAGTGTTGTCTGAATGAATAAAATACAAAAAAATACCACGTTAAGAACAATGATCTATTTTTTAAGATTCTTTTTTCATTGGAAACCTACAGATTACAATCACTATGGGCATGTTCGCGCACAAATAGTATCTTTTTCGTGCATCTGCCAATAGTTTTTACATTGAGTGATAATCATGAGCAGATATAAGAGAATAAAGAAATTGATCAAATATTTAGGTCAACGTGCATTTTGAACATACAGAATATATAACTTATTTATAATATAGCCTTTTTGTCCTTTTGACTGTGTAATAATATACTGTTTTGGAAATAAACAGGAAACAGTTAAATGAACGCAATGTTTTCGGACGCAATGGCGGATCCAGGAATTAAGAGGGGTCGGGTTCATATTTTACACCTTAATTCCTAAAATGTCCACAATTCCAGGAGAGCCTTCCGCAGAGGGGCTAGCCTTAAAATATATTTAAACAATCACTGCAAAATAGGTTATTCCTTCCTTTAAAGGGGTGGATGGGGATAAATTAATTAAACGCCATATTGATCCGCACTTATATTTTATAAGTTCTTCACGATAAACCTACGTACCCTCTACTGAAGTAGGCCTCTCCAGCGTTCCTCAGTGCCTTTGTCAAGCGGTCTGTAAACCCGTCGGTTGCTGCGAAGTTCTTACAGCGACGTTCTTTGAAGTTTTCCAGTATAAACTTCATCTCATAAAGTTGATCATCTCGCTTGTCCTTTATCTGGAGGTATATTAAAACAAAATAAAGATCTGCATGTCTCGATTTAATCAACAAAGTATTTTAAAGCACTTAAAGGAGCAATAACTAATTAAAAATATAATGATAATTACAAACATGAAGATCAATAATAATAATAAAGTAAACAGATGCAGGTTTGAAGTCCCTTCCCAATAACTGTCTCAGAAGACTTTACTTCCCGGTTGGTAGCTCCTTGAGGACGCTACAAAGCCCACACATGGTTTTTAGGTCGCCAGGACCCGCCATATGCAGATGGCACTTAATCCGGTACCCATGTGTCATGCAGGGTAGATATAAGCATACTTGTAGCTGAGACCTTGCTAAGGGTCTTAGCGACAATGTGAGAGGGATCAGGTTCGAACCCATGACTGCTTGATCACTTTCGTCATAACACCATCCGCCCCAGAAATAAGTATAATAATAATAATAATAATAATAATCATCATTATCATCATCATCATCCTCATCCTCATCATCATCTACAATAGATGTAATATACATGAATATAATATGCATTAAAATGATAGTGTAATAGTGTAATATTATATATTTATTATATATGCATACATCAAATTTATATATATATATATATATTTATATATAAATATAATATGTATAATTGACAGTATATATGGCAATAGTTGCATTATTCATACAGGCTTTTCTATACAACACATGGCTATTTAACGTCCTGTTAACGCACTGCCGTTCCCTGGTGACGTAACCTTATCCGCCTGTTATACGCTTTTCAGTTACATAACATTGCCGCTCTAGCCCGACGAGTAATGAAGTAAGTGTACACTTAATACAGATATGGATTTTACCTATGGAACATGCCCATTCACGTAAACTGAATTGTAAGCAAAAGACAGACTCAATTTGGGGAATGTATTTCGTTGCGTTGATGAATATTTTATCTACATGTTGATCATTGTGATTACACCAAAACTGATAGCATTCTATTAATTATTCCCCAATATTTGTGGATGATCGTTGCCAGATTAATTGAAATTTATAAATTTGCAAATACCCTTCTATTGATATCAATATTTTCGAGTATGGGGTTTAGATTTTTTTTTTATTATTTGAAAAGAATGTCAATCAAAAAATATATTTCAAGCACACACGAAATAAAACACAATTTACGGATATTGCGTACATTAAAGGTAATTGATATAAACCATTGTAATGGCGTCGTACATTGTGTAGATTACTGTATGTTAAATAGCAAAAAAAGAAACCCTCCCTAAACAGGGGAAAAAAAGTGAAAATCGCGAATATTTAACCGCGCGGATATAAAGCCAACCACAGTAAGCTGGGTGTACTAACCTTTGAAGACAATGAATCGTTGTCAGAATGACGAAGTTCGTGCTCTGTCATTACGTTTCTCTGTCTTTTCGTTTCCTGTGTCTGTTGCATCCAGTATGAAAGCACCATACTTTCTTTATGATCAGGGAATCTGGGCGTTTTTATCGACTCCCGTCTTCTCTCACAATCCTCAACATTTTCCCGTGGTACTGTTTGTTCGGTATCGTTCGATGCCATGGTTAAGCGTTTGGCTTTTAATATGTTTTTTTATGTTGCGACAGATTTCCCCTTGCTGTAAATCCTTTCCTGGTTTCTATTACCTGTTTTGCATTAAAAAAAGTGTTCATTATATTTTAACTTGCTTCAAGCAGAATATGCTAAATATGCTAAAAATTGATATTAATTGAAATATGACATTGAAAAAATATTACTGTAACAAACGTTTACATTGATTGTTATTTATATACATACTATATATAATATATATATACTATAAAATTGGAATTACCTTATTGAAAAAGAAATGGTAAATAAGAAGATAAATTTCATTTTATTTTTAACTGTTCAAAAGGAATCAAAAGCGTCTCATCTTGTGTATTACAGAGTATCTAAAAATCATTATTTTTCACAACGAAAACATTAAATTACATTTTCATATAAAGTTTTACCGTTGGCAGCTGGCTGATGTTATTCCGATTTAGTTTAACTCCTAGCACACAACGAATATGAAACGTGGTGTATCCTTGACGTAAAGCGTTATAATGTTGCGGGTTCGGTCTGACTGTGGCTTTTATAATTAAGTTCTAACTACTAATCAGCTCATGGCGTAACTAATCCTCTGGGCCTATTGCAAGTCTAGTCAAGTTAATCCCGTGTCAATCAACCGTGAAGAGAAAGAATGTCAGATCACAGCCATACCGCCCGCTTTGAGGTAATTACGTATGATCACCAGAAAAGCAAGACCACTCATCCAGTGATAATTTGTTAACTGTGTTTGGAAACGAAATGAATATTTTCACTCACAGTTGTCTTTACTATTAACTTATATATATATATATATATATATGAATTATATATATTATATATATTATAAATAATATACATATTAAACTTATTTTAAATGTATATTCCTTAAAAGTTCAAAATCCTCTGTAACAGAAAAAGTATTACTTCGATGTAATAAAATATGTTTACTTCTGTATTGCACTGATACCCACATGAAGAGGTCTCTTATTTGCATAAAGAGGACAATACCACAAAACAGTGCTCTGGGGTCTCTTCCTCATGACCGTAAGAACAAAGCGGATCGTTTTTTTTTAGAAATGCATCGAGGGAGGTGCAACCATGCAATCTTGCAAGATGCATTTTTGTATGTGTCTGTCGGTTACCCATGTACTGAAGTCCTGTAACATTTTCGGGACTTCCACATTTCTAATTATTTCCTGAATATTGAGACGGATGTCTCATGAATCTTTCAGTATTTATTAATATAAATTTCTTTGCATATTGTGTAGTTTGTACCAGTTGAACATGTGCGCAGGGGGTCCTTGAACATCTGCACGTCTCTTTAATATTGTATTTGAGTTTTACTGTTAATAAATTTATATACATATTTTTATAGAGCTGTGCATGAAAGCTTGGTAGATCAACTGTCTTCGTGTTAGTTATATATACTAATCAAGTGATCAAAAATAAGTATTAGCCAATCATTCCAGCAAAGGCAATAAAAAATGTAATTAATGCATTCTAATATTAAAGTGTCTCGTCTACCAAAGGAGTCTATATTTAAATTAGAGTGGAACTCAGTGGTGCAAATAATCCTACAGGATTCGCCGCATTAAATATGGAAATCTATTAAATAACAATTGACAATTCTGATGACAGAAATACATACAAACGGACACGTGTGGAAACATAACGTGCGTCACAAAGGTAACTACTAGGTTCATCAGCGGGAGTAATTAGTAACGAGGTGTCAGCTTTAAGCTCCCGCCTATTATTGGTAATTAATAATCAATAACTGATTAGCCTATTAGAGTTAAATATTAATCAATAACTGATTAGCTGTCATCTGGGACAAACACGTTCTCTCCGGTCCATTACTTTCGTCAGTTCATCACTGATCAAGTCATACAAGAAATTGGACATGCTCGAATTGTTTAATTGCTTCTTTATTTCTTCGCTGAGCGAAGAGCATAATCAGTTCAATACAATATGTCCGTTCAAACATATAAATCAAAAGTAGTATGCTAATTACAAATAGAAGCAAAACGAGCTCACACTATTACATGGTTTCTAAAACATAATATTAATAAATGGCCTTCGGCCAGAGTGCACCAATAACATATTATGCAGATCTAAAGAAGTAGGCTGCAGTCCTTATTATCATCTATTCCTATTCTTGTACGTCAGATTTGTCCCGACCAACATACCTTAGAAGACACACATTAAAACAATAACAAAAAATTAATAGAATATAAATAAAAAATTGGCAAATGTCAATAATTGTTAAAAATTTTAATGAAATATTAACATTAATAAAATATAAATAAAAATTATACAATATTAATAAAATATTAATAAAGTATTAAAATATTAATAAATTATAAACATAATGTTCATAAAATATTATTATATTAATACACATATGAATAAATCACCAACCTGTTCATCAAGTGGTAACTAAAGCCATTTATAAACAATATTGAAAAGAGATCAAATATGTTACAAAACAAAACATTTGCATATGCGAAGGATCCTTGCTATTTACCCTTTAAGATTTTTAAAAATATTACATCATATATATGTATATATATTTTTAATCTACCGTTTATATAAACAATATATTTGTATTATTATATATAACATATATATTATATATAAATATATATATTTATACACACACACACACACACACACACATATATATATATATACTTGTGTATGTCATACAATATAAGGTCATTCATGAATTTATTATATTAAACTAGAATGTAAATTTATTTCTAAATTTATCATAATTATATTTATGCTTATGATTGTATTATTTTCGTTAATATTATTATTATTATTTAATGATTATTATTAGTTTTATCATAATTTATATGGATTTTTAAAACGAAGCAATATTGTAAATCATCAAAGGTCATTCATGAATTAATTATATTAAACTTGATTATATAAATGTATTTGTTAATTATTCATGATTATAATTATGCTTATGCTCATGATAGTATTATTATTATAATAATTATTATTATTAAGATTAAAATAATAATAATATTATTATTAATAGTTATAATAATAATAATAATAATAATAATAACAATAATAATAATAATAATAATAATAATAATTATTATTATTATTATTATTATGAAAATAAGACAGATAAGTATAAACGAGGCAATATTGTAAATCATCAAAGGTTTGTCATGGAAAAATTATATTAGACTCGATTGTAAATTATTTGTGATTTATTCATTCATGCGAAAAAAAAAAATCTAACTGCTTTATAAACGTTTGATCAACCTGCTGTTTAAAGATCTCCTTATGATATTGTTGGTCCAAAACTCCGAACACGATTACAATCGTGTTTGACACGGATCGCCAGCAGGTGTCACGACTGTTGCTTCGTTATGGTTTCTTTCATATCTATTCATTTTACATTTGATTTACAAATATACCTAATAACTTAAACGATGCACTTTCCATGGCGCAGCTGTTATCATTCTTGGAAGGATAGAAGAAACCGAAGGACCAGGTAAGAACTATCGACATTGGGCGGACTTTTACAACCCGCCCTCATAATCACTCAGGGAATAGTACCCGGATCGCCGAAGTAGAAGGCTGAGGATGTTACCCCTCGGCTGGGATTATGAAAAAAACCCTTTTTTAAAGAGGAACAATATCGCTGACGTCGTTCGAGGGAAGGACAATTCTTAACGTAAAGCGAGAAATGGACGCTGCTGTTTTTGTACAGCTCTCATAAAGTTCGGATATGTACCCCGTCTGTATGTACACTCAGCAGTTGTCCTTTAAATACAATTAATATAAGCGAGTGCTAACATGTCTCAAACATCATTTTGCCAACGCGCAGTTTGTATATATATATGTACCTTGAATTAATGAATATAGTTTTAAAAATGACTGATTGTGTGACCTTTGTAACTCTGTTTATATTAAGAGCATAAAATTAAGTACCGAATTTATCCAATAATGAAAACATACAGTGATTATGGTGTAAAAAATATACTAAAATAATATTTTACAAAGCAAATGTACAAATGTATATTGTTTTAAACGAATGATAATAATTGGATTATTTGTCTCATAAAAATAAATTTATCTTCTATCATGCGGTTTTATGGAGGACGGCCACGCCGGAAAAGGGCTTGTGTGGACAAGAAGTAAATATATATAGTTTGAAGAATATTCGACCTTTTGCCAGAGTACAATGTTCGGAGGGTTATTAACCTGTTCATGTCCCACTCTCTCCAACTTTGACCGTTCCATTTCTGGTGACCTTCACTGACAATGTATCAGGTAATACTACTAAATATGTCGATGAGATGTCACCGCTATGTACTGAACAGGAATCTATATTATAATGGGGTACCTTTGAACAAGGTTATTGTTATTTACGGTAATTCCCGTATTTGCTTATCAGCGCCATCTTGTATTCATTTAGTGAAACATATAACGTTTGAGTAAGGCATTAAAACTGGCTAATTTCTTTGTATATTCTTATACATTTGAGTGGCTCGCTAACAGGAACATATAAAGATTCACCAAGTTGAGTTCACGAAGTTAACGTTTAATCGGAAAGATAGATATCTTAAACTTCTTAATAGTTCAAATTTTGAATACCAGATGGCGCTGATAAGCAAATGCAGGAGTTATCGTAAATAACAATAATGTTGTTCAAAGGTACCCCATTGACGGTGGTCGCACTGGCATTTTGACACGTTACTTATCTTTGGCCAAACCTCGGACATGCACGTTTTTAGGTCTTGAACTGTTGGAGATGATGCAAGATGTATCATAAGGGGCAATTTTCATTATTTCTCCAAAATTCAAAGATATTTCAAATTATACTTCAAAGTGGCTATCGCAGCGTCATCTGTCGTCATCTGAACAGTTTTCTCTCATTGTCCCCCGCCGTCACCAAAGGCGTTATCGTCGGGGTACTAAAAAATAGTCAGCGTCTGTCGGTCTTTCTATCCGTCTATCCATCTGTCCGTCTGTCCGTCACATATGTTAGGTTAACGCAATAACGTAAAAAAGAATTAACATACAACATGCAGTCACCATAATTACACCATTGATGCATCTCATGAAATACTAGGTCAAGTTCGAATATGGATGACCCTGATGCATTTTTCCAAGGCCACTGAGGCGATCATGCAAAAATGATGTTAACGCAATAACTTGAAAAGAATTAAAGGCACAGTAACAAAACACTTAGCAAGGATACACCTCATGAAGGATTAGTGGTAGTTTGTATATGGATGAGCTTGACACATTTTTCAAGGCCACTGGAAAATGCTAAACCAATGTTTTCACAAATTGAAAACAAATTAAAGCAGACAGAATTAACTGACAGCATTGTGTAAACTCATAAAGGGCTAGGTGACGTTTGAATATGGATGACCTTGATGTATTTTTCAAGGTCACATATTCGATCAATCTTAAATAATCTTAACGCAATTACTCTGACAGAATTTCAGTCACAGTCACCAAACTCGCAGCATGGACACCTCATTAAAGGCTAGATAATGTGCGAACATGGATGGCATTGATGCAGTTTTAGAGGTCACAGAGGTAATTTTGGCAGATGACATTGACCGATCTCAAATTTTTTAGAGGTATTCACAACATTTTTCTAATGCTACCCCCACAACAGTTTCCACAGGTAAACTTTTTTCTTGTTTTCTAGAACAATCTCTCAGACGGGCCATGGGTATGTAGCTATCTGTCCCCATTTTTAGTATGAAAAAAAAAAAAAAAACATATAAAAATTGTAATTCTTTGACACTGTCCTTACAAGTGAAAAAAAAACCGGGAAAAGTCATTACATCAGCAACATGGTAACCCTATCTACTGACAACTGATGGTCTCATTATAAACAATAAATAAATCATAATTTAGTTGGCTACCTGCTTGGTTATCCCTTATGTTTATTTGCGGGTTGATATTTGGTAAAAATGCGGGGCTGGGCGGGAGCGGGCTGAGAGCTCAATGTGCGTTGCGGGTAAAAGTCGATTTATTCTTTGTAGGTGCGGTGCGGTACGGGGCGGGTTTTCACAACTGCGGGACTTGGCGGTTGCGGGCTGAAAGTTTGTTTTGCGGGGCGGGTGCAGGCTCTAAATGACAGCACACGCAAAGCTCTAGTTCATACCATTGAAAGACCCGCGAAAGCAGAACTGGATGAAACACGGCCGTGTGACACATCCTTCTCAGAAAGCTCAGAGCACCAACACAGGACTGGGCCGACCGTGAACAAAACATGCCACCACGGCGGGTATATTAACTTCCGGTCCCCCGGTGTTTATTCCTACTCTACCCCTAGACGTCAGAGGCCGACTTTACTTTTTGTTTTAGCACTGAAAACATAGGGTTGTCAAATCGAAAACTTTAGGGTTGTCAAATGGGTGTACCTAAAACAACAACCCAGGTTGTCAAAATTTCAATTGGACAACCCTCAAGGGTTGTAAAAAGGATTGTCAAATGTTTGCTGTTACAACCTATGGGTTGACATGGACCTGTCAGATTCATCCGAATTCACTCTTTCTCTTTCTCTCTTTCTCACTCTCTCTCTCTCTCCCTCTCTCTCTCTCTATATATATATATATTTATATATATGACAAAAATAATAACAACAGACATTTTCAAGTAGAACGTATATTTATTAAAACCAAGTGGTCGTGTAATTTGTGATACGTGTATTTTGTCTGCAACACTTTTACGACTGATTATTCCTTACAATGTTGACAGGGTTCCGTCTGAGTGTGTTTCAGTGTTCACATTAAGAGTAAATGTGTAGCGTTATATTATCGTCATCCACCTCGGCTTCCTCTCTAACAAGTAGTTTACCACTCCAAAGTTGGGTTCCCGGCTACCCGCGTGACGAGCATATAGCCCTCTCTTCATTTTTTGCTTCTGTACTTGAACAATAGACTTGCCCTGGTCCCTCCTTCTACTCGGGGTTACAAATCTGTAACGAAAATGTTTTCTCCAGAGTCAGAGAGTCTGAAAATACAAAAGAAAATGTAAAATTCCATGAAAAACACATTTTATATGACAGAGTTGTGTGCAGGTTTTTGTGAACATTGAATCACAGCTTATATGACTGAATATGTCATCCTGATAATTTTTATTTTAGATACTACATCGGAGGTGTACTTTATATAATATTCATATTGGAGAGTTAGTTCCTGAGATTAAGGAGTCCTCCTCCCATTCATCTCCCAAAATGTGTGCTATCAATATTGCAAAATAAAAACTTCAGCAAGCACAGTGTCATGTTAAATGTTATCTGAAAATGTTCATTATTCATGTATTTATAAATGGGATATATTGTTATAGAGTCACTTACCATAAGTTCATTTGCAAACAATCCATCCACATGGCTTAACAGGGCCTGAGGTACGTCTGTGTACTAGTTGTCAATTGTGGGGTAGCTGCAGGAGTAAAAGGATGTATTGACAACTTGTATAATCATGTTCACACACAAACACACACACACACACACACACATATATATAAATATAATATTACAAATTTGTTATACTGTTTTTAGGTCTAGTAGAAAACCAAAGTCATTTATCAATCAGTGGCTTGAAGTAAATCCATGTGTTGGGCACATAATTGCACTTTTCGATTAATATATAGACTACTGGAAACTTAGAGCAATAAGCCATGGTGACAATAATATTAGTACTATATCAAACATTTACAACATATGAAATATTAGGTCTTCATTGAATTTACATTAAGTTTATTTGTTTATATACTTGTCATATCCTTAAAAGTTCTATATACATTATATATATATTTATATTTATACATATGTATATATTTATATAACACAACATGTTCAGCAAAATTAGTTAATAGTTACCTGGCAGGTTGGGCGATTGTCCAATGTCAGCTAGCTGTATTCTCCTTCTCCAGGCTCAATGGTCCAGGAATAGACCCTACAAAATATTTGAAAAATACTTTTACTACACAGATGACCATGACCATGGGGAATTTAATTATTATATATGAAAATTTAACCTTACACATTATATTTATGTGTGTGTGTGTGTACTAGAACCTGCTGTATTATGTTACAGTCACACCGTAAAGACTCAGGAGTACACATTACACCTAATTTTGTTAGTTTTTTAATGAACATACATTTAGCTTTACTAATAGGTGTATTTTCGGGTACTTGGTTACATTATTTGAAGTTACATACAGATATATCATAATACACAGGCCCCCCTACTATACAAAATTCAACTTACCGAACATGACTGTCACCCAGAAGACATACACTATGTGGTTCATTGTTTGGCAATTTGACACAGCTTAAGTATTAAGATTAGTGCCCGTTCTTAACAAATTACTAACTTTTCAGAAACAGCAATTTATACAATTCACCTACTCACCGGCCGACTTGACTGGCTATCACTCGACAGTACTTTGTATACGATGCATTGCAATCGCTTGGTCAGGGACGACGACGATGATTGTTGTGAAGACTGCAAAACGATCCGTACTAACTTATACTTTCTCATGCTGAATTAGTGTAACACCGACTCTGCTAGTATCAGTACCCTCTGGGCAAAAATGTTGTAAATACACATGTTGTAAATGTTGTGTACACCCGAGACTTGTTCACATGAACATGACACGTTTACATAGAGCGCAGCACTTTGTGCACGTGCACGCAACCGTGACCTAGTTCCGGCCCATGCAGTCCGCGAGGTATCCTGTCTCCGGCCCGGCTCACGCCTGGTCAGCGTGCGCCCATGTCCAAGCTGGCTGCCGCGCTGCCAGGGAGCTGCTCAAGGCCTGACACTTCACGGAGGGTCAGCATGCACTCCCCTTCAGTGCTGTGTTATGACAACCATAGCCAAATCCACCCTCCGACTCCCCGTTGGGGGGACATAATTGGATGATTCGACTCCCCTACGTTTTCAGTGCACTTCAGGTTTAGGACGTGGAATTTTTTAAGGTTCTTGTGATAAAAATTTATTTCTAAAGATCAATGATGATTTTCTGAATACAATTTGCAACATATGGTTATGATTGATATATTATTGATATGTAAACATGAAAGTATAAAATAACAGTTTGAAGGTCTGCCAGTTGTATACGAGTTAACCCCGGTGAAACGGAGTATGTTTTATAATTCATTTGATTATTACAAGGTCTTTCTCGTCTCGTCTGTTTGGCACCTGGTATTTGTTTTGCATAGATTTTTAGAAATCACAGCTGGGAATTAAAAAAGGTAATCTTTTGCCTCCACATGTGTGATATTATGTTTTTTTAACATATGATACAATGACATGATTGTACATCATCATACAATGTACATAAAACATAAACATGCATACATTCACACTAGGGCTGAAAAAACATCAACCGGATGCACATAAACAACAAATACAGAGAGGGTATATTATAAACATATTGAAACCTGTTGGTGAAGTATTTTTTGTTTGTTTTAAGATAGGTATTATTTCAGCAACGTTTTTCTTTAAAACATTTATTTGTTTCCATTTCTGGTCATGTATTACTATTTTGCCTTTTACTTTAGCTATGTTTTCTTCTATTTTATATCTGTAATCCGTAGTTTGTAAACATACAGAACATAGGGATTTATTCTTTACATTTACATGTTATTTCACAGTGATAAAATATATGAGAATATATGTCTCCGTCTTATTTTTGCAAAATGTGCACAGTGCTGTGTCGCGTTTTTTTCCAATTTATTGAGAAAAGGATTCAGAGATAGAATCATATGTAGTAGTTTAAACAGAAAGGTTCTTAGCTTATCAGAAATAGTAGTACTGGTTATATTTTGGAAGGCTTTAAGTATGATTTCATTATTTTGTAAATCTAAATCCCGGTCCACTTTTCCATTGTTTTGACTGGCAAAATATAAAAGGTTATTTATTAAATCGCTGTAAATGAAATGTGAAGTGTTTTTCATTCTTAAGATTTTTTTCAACCCTATGATCTTGCAGTTGGACTCTTTGGTTGTTCTTTATATCTTTTTTTTCAAAGTCTCTGAGATTGCATGCAGCAATCCTGTGTAATGCAAAAAGTTAATAGTGACTTTGTATCTACTTATTAATTCTTCAAAAGTAAGAAATGTTACATTGTTTCCCACATTTTTAGTAATGTCTGAAATTGTTTTGACCCCTGCCATATATAATTAGCATAAAATATAACTGTGTTATTTCTTTTTATGTGAGAGTTTAACCACAACGTTTGTGACTGAATCATACTAGTAGAAGCCATCTTAGTGTAATTGTAATTGCACCAGTACTGTTGTATTTCTTTCCAGAATGGATCACAAAGACACTCAGATCTTTTATATCATTCACTCTTTCGTTACATACCTAGATTCATGACCGGATCATGATACATTGTCGGAGAGGGTCAGAGCGGTACTTTCCTGGGGTGATCGGATCAGGATTCATTGTAGGAGAGGGTCAGGGCGGTACTTGCCTAGGGTGATCTGTTCAGGATTCATTGTAGGAGAGGGTCAGGGCGGTAGTTGGCTGGGGTAACCGGATAACCTGTCAACACTCACATCTCTGATCAGGTATAACAAAAGCTCTCTTTGGCGCTCAGCTATTGGCACTTCCCAATAATCTTTACACAAGTCAATCTCAGTCAAATATCTATCTCGGCTCAACCTGCTGAACACATTAGGAAAACTAGTTACAGGTTCAGGATCCACTACTGTAATCTTAGAGAGACACCTCTTGCAAACACCATTAGATAAACTAGGTACCCTGATCACCCACCGAAATTCTCGACTGGCATGCCAAGCCTACTAAATATATATATATATATATATATATATATATATATATATATATATATATACACAATACTTTCTGCTACTGCATCTGCCTTATTGTTCTTCAATGATACAGCCTCAGGATATCGTGCGGCATAATCCACCATAGTCAATATATAACGATGTCCCTGCTCACTATGTATCGTTATAGGTCTGATGATATCAACTGCATTTCGTTTAAAAGGCATTTCTATAATGGCATCTTCCCTGAAGTGGCAGGAGGAACGGACACCATCAATATACTGTTTTCTGACATCTGTCGCATGATGCACAAAACCCTGGCGATATCACTACTCATTCCTGACCAAAAGAAATTTGACCGAATTCTATCGGAGGTTCAATAACCGTTCTTTCACTATCAGATTACAGATTCCTTCAAATATACTCTCACTTTGTGATAACTCTCTGCATCTATCTAGATAACCCAGAAGCCTAACGATAAACTGAGCTGGACTCGCTGAGTCAACTCTTTTACACTATCTAAGTCCAATCCTTAAACATCTGAATAGTAATATCTAGTTAACAAAGCTTTTTTTTTCAACATCATATTCTAAACGCTGACAAATGAAAGACGACAATAACAGTCCAAAGCCTTTCCTTTCAGAACCGCTGATAGTGGAGTTGACCTGGTTTCTCTTTTTCACTTCACTTGTTCGGCGAATCTCTAAAAACCCCAACAGGTAGTTAACCAGGTCATCACTCTCGTTGAATCGGGGTAACTCCGGGCAACGTATATCCGCCGTCGTCACTGGAGTCTGGGGCAGTACAGTTCTCCTTCAGCATGAGCTTCTTTTCCAACATTAGAAGTTAATGTTCTCTCTCTCTCTCTCTCTCTCTCTCTCTCTCTCACTCTGTGTGTTTGTGGGTGTTTTCTCCAGCTGCCTGTTTGCTCTCTACTTTTCTCTGTCTGTCCCTCTCTATTCTCTCTCTGCTTGTTCCCTATTTATTTCGTCTCTCGTCCAGCTTCTTTCCTCTCTCTTTTTCTCTCTTTCTCTCTGGTCCATTTTAGCTGCATTTAGCAGTGTTTAATTATATAGTGGTTGTTGCAGTTTGAAAATCTTTGTGACAGTAATAACACACAGCACATAAGGCATTTTTTTTCTATTTGCCATTTATTTGTCACTTATTTGCAAGTGGGGCAATTTCCATGCCAACATTTACCGGGAGTTGCCAGTGGTATATACCAGCCTGGCATTTGCCATAAGTATGTAATGACATGCATTAAATTTGTATTTTTTTATTCATAACACGTTTTATTTAATTTTAAAGAGAAATAAGTTTTTATTACCCTGGAAATCTTGAAATTTGTGTATTAGTTTTCTGCCAAGCTCCAAATAAAGCTAACTTTATTCAGGCAGACTATAAAATTATAGGTTATTTACTTGATAATGTGCAATTAGTTGATGTAGTTGAAGATTAACTTACAAGTTTATTTTTTTGACTTCTTCCTCAACAACTGTAAAACAGCTACCTATTTTATAGAATGTTTTGATCCGCCGCTGATATTCATATGGTTATTGGAAGAGCCTGCAAAAATTGTTTTGATAAATCTATTGATATTTGTTGCTTGCTTTGTTGCCTATATATAAAAACATCTATATGACACACTGATACATTACACGCTGTGGATAGGAGACGTCATGTCAGTCAGAATGATGTTAAACCCGAAATCTCTCTTCAGGCTGCTGATGGGCTTTGTCTGTGGGATGTTATCGTGGCAATGTTTTACAGTAAATTAAATGAATTCTAAGACCTCAGTGTAACAAAAAGATCTCAACAAGGGTCAAGAGGGAACCCAAAGCGTCTTAGATGTGATAAGACAAGTTGAAATTGAAAATCCGTCTCCCTTAACAACATCAGCATCTTCAAAGTTCAGGCAAAGAATACAACACGGTGAGGTAAACAAGCAAGACAAAGAATCTCATCTTAACATTTCGGATTTCCAATCTTCATCTGAAAAGCCTATCACAATGAAGATCCAAACATCCTCGATAGAAGTCAACTTACCTGTTGTTAATCCACATGAATTTGATTATAAAATCCACCAAGGGAACCTGTGTGACGAGGAACTCTTCTTATTCATATATGTGCACACCTCTCCGGATCATTACGGTAGGAGAGACTACATTAGGAAAACCTGGGCTGGCCAAAATTTTTTCAAAGATTTCAAGATGAAGCTATTGGTTGTGCTTGGTTTGACCCCAGATACGGGAATACAAGAAGCGATCAGAATGGAATCCCAGGTAAACCATGATATACTCCATGAGGATTTCCATGACTCTTATAAAAATTTAACCTATTAAGGTATCGCGGCCTTGAAATACATTACCGATCACTGCCAACATGTACCCTATATTTTCAAAACATATGACGATATCTTTGTAAATACCTTTGCAGTGGTTGAGGAACTCAAGAATTTACCAAAGGACGCTCAGAGCAGGTTGATTATGTGTTGTGTCTGGTACAATATGCCTGTTAGGCGAGCTAATGAGAGAAAATGAAACGTGACAGTGGAGGAATTCGGAGGAGATGTCTACCCTCCATACTGTTCAGGATCCGCTTATTTATTTTCTAGCGATACCGCTGCAGAGTTGTATGAAAATTCGCTGTACAGTGAATTCTTCTGGGTAGATGACGTCTACATCACTGGCATACTCCCTAAAATGACAGGAATACGCCATCGTCAGCTGATAAGTGCGTAATGTTATGCATATTGTGTTATATTTCAAAGTATTGGAAATAATGGCTCGGCATTTACTTTTACGGCGATTACTTTTGTTCTATATGTTCAGAGAATGGTTTTATTTTGGGGTCAAGTTTATCAACATGTAGAAAAAAAACGTGAAAACAAACAAAAGATTATAGAGGTGGTAGACAGCCAAGTTGTGGAGCCAGACGATAATTAATAATATATATGTATATATATACATATGTGTGTGTGTGAGCGTATGTGTATTTATGTATATGCAGGTATACATGTATGTGTGTATGTATATTTATGTATGTACATGTATCTATGTGTATATATATATTTTTCTATTTCTTTTCATGGGTATGCATACTATGTCCATATTGACTCATATATACATGCATACGGACCGTAGAACTGCAATAAACATTATCTGTCTATCTATCAATATATATATATATATATATATATATATGTGTGTGTGTGTACATTTATAAAATACCATATTTCCTATTTATAGTCAGCGGTATATATATGGATTCAACGGAGGAAACTATACATGACAATACAGAATGACCCGTGATACAATTTAGAATTTAACATACCGAACAGTATTTCCATTCAAAGGCAGTTTAGGTAAGGGATAATGGAATGCTAGTTTTGTAGAAATTTACTTATTCATGTAAAACTTTTGATAATGTAATTTGATTTTTCTTCCTGTAAATTATTGGAATAAATTATTTATCTTGAGAATCAAGTGATAAATATGTGTATGTGTTTATTTATTATATATTTTTGGCAACACCTGTGTAGGCTACATTCATTTGTCACAAGTTCATTATTTTATTTCAAAATATATTTATTTATTGCTATTATTTGAAATATATGATATCTGGCCGAAAATATAAAACATATAGAGATATTAAAATAGCTTTTCCATCTAAACTCTCTCATGTTAAAGACTTATGCAATATATATTGTAGTAATTATTGTAATTATAATATTTTCTTGTCTTTTTGGACTGACGTGACTTCTTAGAGGAAACTATTTACTAACTGAAGGTAAGTTTGTATAACACACGTTCATAAAGAGGGTTTAAAAGAGGAACGTTGTCTTGAGAATCATTGTAGTTGACTAGGTGTGTTTGTTATGGCAATACCCTGCGTATGAAAATCCATGCACTCAACTATGCAGTTACAACTTTTTTGATAGCCAGAATCTTCGATTTAGCCATTTTGTTTTTGCTCAGTCCCGTGTGTCAATTTGTCAATCAGTCTGTTTGCTTGCCTGGGACAACGAACATTATGCGAGGTTTCGTTTTACACATTCGCTGGCAATGACGTGTATTAGTTCATTTATTATGATTCACTCAGTGCCAAACACGGATATACACGTGATTTATTGATCAGTAGTTTTCAGCAAGAATTCTAATACATTTATCAATGAATTCTTTGCTGTTGGGTAGTAGTTCATTTCTAAAATATTCTCGTTGTATGAAATTGAACAATTTGTAATTGTAATTTAACAGTGCACTGCATAATTCGAAACAGGAAAGATGTGTAGATGGTGACAAAATCAACGGCTCCGGTCCTTTGTCGTGAAATAATTTCATGAGGTCCTTTAGTATGAAGTTGATTCCTTGTAAGAATACTCCTTCAAAATAAAACGAAAGCGAGGATCGTAAAAATATGTAGCTAGTTTTATAGAAGAGCATTTTTGGCCCCTTTATATACGGCAGACCCGTTGGTGAGACCGAGGTTTGATAGATCGAACATCAGGTGTGAGCTCGAGATAGCGAGGCGTGAGGTCGTTCAGGTTTATTGCCCCGCGAGGACAGCCTATTGCGCAATAAACAACAATGGGCGCATGCCAAATGATTGACACACAGATCGGCAATGTATTCATAAATCGGCTGCAAATGATTCTTTCGGCTTATTTCACGTTTCTTAATTACTTATATATAGATATATGCAGATATATCTAACTTCACCAACAAGTGCTCGTAAATTGCAAAACTGAAACAATTTCGGTCGTTCCATTACGGGAATGGGCCTATGTTATGCCGGACCGCCAGGCACAATACCCACCCCGCTACGCCATAGGCAGACCCGACTTATTACTTTTTAGCAATTCCTTTTCTTAGTATTATCTCCTGAAACCTAAAACAGTGGTTCAAAACTGGTAATATTAGGTTAGGCCTACATTCTAAATTTTCGTATAAGTGCTGGCTTCGTGTGACTGTTACAATGACGAAATCATATAAGTGACCAGTACTGCCGGAGCCATGCTTTTATTGATATTGATCATTTGGCTCATTCCCCAACTTCACACCTCCCTCGAGTTTTTGCCCCTGTGTTATCCGAAGTCATCCTACTGCAGCTCTGAGGGTTGCTTGGGTCTCTGTGTATGGCCCTGGCACTGGGGTGAACATTGGCTTGGTAGTGAATGTGTTAAGGATACCCTACAGGCCACTGTTTTGCAGCAACAGTTTTATTTTTAATTTATTTGTAGCATGCAACTACATAATATCTCGAATGGTTTTAGTTTAGTGATAGGTCCAATAGGGTGAGTTTGACCATTAAAAATGTAAAATATCACTTTTTGACATCTAAAAATTGATACAAATAGCAGCTTTTATGGAATCATGAGCCACGTGGCTATATTGTGGCGTTATCATAGTTACCTTTGTAAGGTTGATAGCTCTGAATTTGAAAATATGCAAATATAGTTTGTTCTCTCTCGATAAGATTTTACTGTCTCTAGATCTAGATGCATTTTAATATGAAGCCTTTATTAGTTTTGAGTGACGTTATCGCATGTTTCATAGAATGTCAGACCGTTTTCCATTCCTTAAGAATAGGCCAAATTTTCGCCAGAATCCTCACAAATCGGCCATTGTTATGAAGCCCTGTCATAACTCTAACATTGTGCTCAAACAATAAGACAGGCCTATTTCACCTGAAATTCTGATACTGACATCCTGTAATACTTATACTGTGTATATATACATATTTACATATAAACACATGTATATATAAAATATATAGAGAAAAAAGGAATACAGTCACATGGCTTTCATTCTTAAGAATGCAGATTTCTTGTTAAGTAGAGTGATGTGATCATTGAGAACAACGAGTCAACTAAGATGTCTTTTGCTTGGATATAGTTTTCCGTTTCTTATCCATCTGGAATTCCTGGATTAAAATTTGACGAAATATCTGGAAAGTTCACATATTGTCAAAGAAAGAATTGAAAGATGGAAATGCCAAAACAATACCATATTAACTTGTCTTCCAAATTATAGAGGATAGAGTTATTAATAAAACGAGCAACGGTGTACCCATATTTCATAATAATGGCCGATTTGTGAAGATTCTGGCGAAAATTTGGCCTATTCTTAAGGAATGGAAAATGGTCTGACATTCTATGAAAAATGCGATAACGTCACTCAAAACTAATCAAGACTTCATATGAAAATGCATCTAGATCTAGAGACAATAAAATCTTATCGAGAGAGAACAAACTATATTTGCATATTTTCAAATTCAGAGCTATCAACCTTACAAAGGTAACTATGATAACGCCACAATATAGCCACGTGGCTCATGATTCCATAAAAGCTGTTATTTGTATCAATTTTTAGATGTCAAAAAGTGATATTTTACATTTTTGATGGTCAAACTCACCCTATTGGACCTATCACTAAACTAAAACCATTCGAGATATTATGTAGTTGCATGCTACAAATAAATTAAAAATAAAACTGTTGCTGCAAAACAGTGGCCTGTAGGGTATCCTTAACACATTCACTACCAAGCCAATGTTCACCCCAGTGCCAGGGCCATACACAGAGACCCAAGCAACCCTCAGAGCTGCAGTAGGATGACTTCGGATAACACAGGGGCAATAAACTCGAGGGAGGTGTGAAGTTGGGGAATGAGCCAAATGATCAATATCAATAAAAGCATGGCTCCGGCAGTACTGGTCACTTATATGATTTCGTCATTGTAACAGTCACACGAAGCCAGCACTTATACGAAAATTTAGAATGTAGGCCTAACCTAATATTACCAGTTTTGAACCACTGTTTTAAGTTTCAGGATATAATACTAAGAAAAGGAATTGCTTAAAAGTAATAAGTCGGGTCTGCCTATGGCGAAGCGGGGTGGGTATTGTGCCTGGCGATCCGGCATAACATAGGCCCATTCCCGTAATGGAACGACCGAAATTGTTTCAGTTTTGCAATTTACGAGTACTTGTTGGTGAAGTTAGATATATCTGCATATATCTATATATAAGTAATTAAGAAACGTGAAATAAGCCGAAAGAATCATTTGCAGCCGATTTATGAATACATTGCCGATCTGTGTGTCAATCATTTGGCATGCGCCCATTGTTGTTTATTGCGCAATAGGCTGTCCTCGCGGGGCAATAAACCTGAACGACCTCACGCCTCGCTATCTCGAGCTCACATCTGATGTTCGATCTATCAAACCTCGGTCTCACCAACGGGTCTGCCGTAAATAAAGGGGCCAAAAAATGCTCTTTTATAAAACAAGCTACATATTTTTACGATCCTCGCTTTCGTTTTATTTTGAAGGAGTATTCTTACAAGGAATCAACTTCATACCGAAGGACCTCATGAAACTATTTCACGACAAAGGACCGGAGCCGTTGATTTAGTCGCCATCTACACATCTTTCCTGTTTCGAATTATGCAGTGCACTGTTAAATTACAATTACAAATTGTTCAATTTCATACAACGAGAATATTTTATAAATGAACTACTACCCAACAGCAAAGAATTCATTGATAAATTTATTAGAATTCTTGCTGAAAACTGCTGATCAATAAATCACGTGTATATCCGTGTTTGGCACTGAGTGAATCATAATAATGAACTAATACACGTCATTGCCAGCGAATGTGTAAAACGAAACCTCGCATAATGTTCGTTGTCCCAGGCAAGCAAACAGACTGATTGACAAATTGGCACACGGGACTGAGCAAAAACAAAATGGCTAAATCGAAGATTCTGGCAATCAAAAAAGTTGTAACTGCATAGTTGAGTGCATGGATTTTCATACGCAGGGTATTGCCATAACAAACACACCTAGTCAACTACAATGATTCTCAAGACAACGTTCCTCTTTTAAACCCTATTTATTAACGTGTGTTATACAAACTTACATCTAGTTAGTAAATAGTTTCCTCTAAGAAGTCACGTCAGCCCACAAAGACAAGAAATTATAATTATTATAATTACTACAATATATATTACATAAGTCTTTAACATGAGAGAGTTTAGATGGAAAAGCTATTTTAAAATCTCTATAAGTTTTATATTTTCGGCCAGATATCATTTATTTCAAATAATAGCAATAAATAAATATATTTTGAAAAAAAAATAATGAACTTGTGACAAATGAATGAAGCCTACACAGGTGTTGCCCAAAATATATAATATATAAACACATACACATTTATCACTTGATTCTCAAGATACATAATTTATTCCAATAATTTACAGGAAGAAAAATCAAATTACATTATCAACAGTTTTACATGAATAAGTAAATTTCTACAAAACTAGCATTCCATTATCCCTTAACTAAACTGCCTTTGAATGGAAATACTGTTCGGTATGTTAAATTCTAAATTGTATCACGGGTCATTCTGTATTGTCATGCATAGTTTCCTCCGTTGAATCCATATATACACCGCTGACTATAAATAGGAAATATGGTATTTTATAAATGTACATATATATATATATATATATATATATATATATATACATATATATTGATAGATAGATAGATAATGTTTATTGCAGTTCTACGGTCCATATGCATGTATATATGAGTCAATATGGACATAATATGCATACCCATAAAAATAAATAGAAAAATATATAGAAACACATAGATACATGTACATACATACATATATATATATATATATATATATATACACACACATGTATAACTGCATATACATAAATACACATTATACGCACACACACACACACACACACACACATATATATATATATATACATATATATTATTAATTATCGTCTGGCTCCACAACTTGCCTGTCTACCACCTCTATAATCTTTTTTTTTGTTTCCACGTTTTTTTTCTACATGTTGATAAACTAAACACCCTAGCTCCCATAACAGGCATATTGTACCAGACACAACACATAATCAACCTACTCTGAACGTCCTTTGGTAAATTCTTGAGTTCCTCAACCACTGCAAAGGTATTTACAAAGATATCGTCATCTGTTTTGAAAATATAGAGTACATGTTGGCAGTGATCGGTAATGTATTTCAAGGCCGCGATACGTTAATAGGTTAAATTTTTATAAGAGTCATGGGAATCCTCGTGCAGTATATCATTGTTTACCTGGGATTCCATTATGATCGCTTCTTGTATTCCCGAATCTGGGGTCAAACCAGGCACAACCAATAGCTTCATCTTGAAATCTTTGAAAAAGTTTTGGCCAGCCCAGGTTTTCCTAATGTAGTCTCTCCTACCGTAATGATCCGGAGAGGTGTGCACATATATGAATAAGAAGAGTTCTTCGTCACACAGGTTTCCTGGGTGGATTTTATAATCAAATTCATGTGGATTAACAACAGGTCAGTTGACTTCAATCGAGGATGTTTGGATCTTCATTGTGATAGGCTTTTCAGATGAAGTTTGGAAATCCGAAATGTTAAGATGAGGTTCTTTGTCTTGCTTGTTTACCTCACCGTGTTGTATTCTTTGCCTGAACTTTGAAGATGCTGATGTTGTTAAGGGAGACGGATTTTCAATTTCAACTTGTCTTATCACATCTAAGACTCTTTGGGTTCCCTCTTGACCCTTGTTGAGATATTTTTGTTGCACTGAGGTCTTAGAATTCATTTACTGTAAAACATTGCCACGATAACATCCCACAGACAAAGCCCATCAGCAGCCTGAAGAGAGATTTCGGGTTTAACATCATTCTGACTGACATGACGTCTCCTATCCACAGCGTGTAATGTATCAGTGTGTCATATAGATGTTTTTATATATAGGCAACAAAGCAAGCAACAAATATCATTAGATAAATCAAAACAATTTTTGCAGGCTCTTCCAATAATCATACGAATATCAGCGGCGGATCAAAACATTCTATAAAATAGGGTGCTGTTTTACAGTTGTTGAGGAAGAAGTCAATAAAATAAACTTCTAAGTTAATCTTCAACTACATCAACTAATTGTACATTATCAAGTAAATAACCTATAATTTTATAGTCTGCCTGAATAAAGTTAGCCTTATTTGGAGCTTGGCAGAAAACTGATATACAAATTTCAAGATTTCCAGGGGTATAAAAACTTATTTCTCTTTAAAATTAAATAAAACGTGTTATGAATAAAGAAAATACAAATTTAATGCAGGTCATAAGATACTTATGGCAAATGCCAGGCTGGTATACGCCACTGGCAACTCCTGGTAAATGTTGGCATGGACATTGCCCCACTTGCAAATAAGTGACAAGTAAATGGCAAAAAGAAAAAAATGCCTTATGTGCTGTGTGTTATTACTGTCACAAACTGCAAAGAACCATTAAATAATTAAACACTGCTAAATGCAGCTAAAATGGACCAGAGAGAAAGAGAGAAAAAGAGAGAGGAAAGAAGCTGGACGAGAGACAAAATAAATAGGGAACAAGCAGAGAGAGAATAGAGAGGGACAGACAGAGAAAAGTAGAGAGCAAACAGGCAGCTGGAGAAAACACCCACAAACACACACACACACAGAGAGAGAGAGAGAGAGAGAGAGAGAGAGAGAGAGAGAGAGAGAACATTAACTTCTAATGTTGGAAAAGAAGCTCATGCTGAAGGAGAACTGTACTGCCCCAGACTCCACTGACGACGGCGGATATACGTTGCCCGGAGTTACCCCGATTCACCGAGAGAGATGACCTGGTTAACTACCTGTTGGGGTTTTTAGATATTCGCCAAACAAGTGAAGTGAAAAAGAGAAACCAGGTCAACTCCACTATCAGCGGTTCTGAAAGGAAAGGCTTTGGACTGTTATTGTCGTCTTTCATTTATCAGTGTTTAGAATATGATGTTGAAAAAAAAACAGCTTTGTTAACTAGATATTACTATTCAGAAGTTTAAGGATTGGACTTAGATAGTGTAAAAGAGTTGACTCAGCGAGTCCAGCTCAGTTTATCGTTAGGCTTCTGGGTTATCTAGATAGATGCAGAGAATTATCACAAAGTGAGAGTATACTTGAAGGAATCTGTAATCTGATAGTGAAAGAACGGTTATTGAACCTCCGATAAAAATTCGGTCAAATTTCTTTTGGTCAGGAATGAGTAGTGATATCGCCAGTGTTTTGTGCATCATGCGACCTATGTCAGAAAACAGTATATTGATGGTGTCCGTTCCTCCTGCCACTTCATGGAAGATACCATTATAGAAATGCCTTTTAAACGAAGTGCAGTTGATATCATCAGACCTATAACGATACATAGTGAGCAGGGACATCGTTATATATTGACTTTGGTGGATTATGCCGCACGATATCCTGAGGTTGTATCATTGAAGAACAATAAGGCAGATGCAGTAGCAGAAAGTATTGTATATATATATATATATATATATATATATATGTATATATATATATATATATATATATATATATATATATATATATATATATATTAGTAGGCTTGACATGCCAGATGAGAATTTCGGTGGGTGATCAGGGTACCTAGTTTATCTAATGGTGTTTGCAAGAGGTGTCTCTCTAAGATTACAGTAGTGGATCCTGAACCTGTAACTAGTTTTCCTAATGTGTTCAGCAGGTTGAGCGAAGATAGACATTTGACTGAGATTGACTTGTGTAAAGATTATTGGGAAGTGCCAATAGCTGAGCGCCAAAGAGAGCTTTTGTTATACCTGATCAGAGATATGAGTGTTGAGAGATGAAGTTTGTGATGGTTAACTCAGGTGCTAAACTTTTGGACGGATACATCAGAAGTTAGATGGCATGGATTGTGTAGACAGTTACATAGATGACTTATTGATAAACACTAAGACTTGGAATAAACATGGAGTTGTACTCATTGAGTTGCTAAGTCAAACGAGAGCGGCTTGTTTAACTACCAGACCTACCAAATGTTTGCTAGGGACTACTAGTGTAGATGTCTTAGGTCACCAGATAGAACCTAATGATGTAGGTTCTCATGATGACATTGTATGCAAAATTGATGGAGTAGCCAGACCTAGAACAAAGAAGGAGATAAGTTTATTTAGTTGCTTGGCTGGATATTACAGGTATTACATCCCTAACTTTGCTACAACAGCAGCTCCACTTACCGAATTGACTAGACAGAGTAATCAAAATAATGTAGAGCAAAAATGAGCCTCTAGAGAGGGCATACTGAAAACTAAAAGAGTATTTTGCTTGAAAATTTATTATCGGATTGCTGATCCTAAGAAATCATTTGTACTGCAGACAGATGCTTTAGATGTTAGTGTTGGTGGTATTTTATTGCAAGAATACGATTCTCAGTTATTTCCTGTGTCATATGCAAGCAAGGAATTGTTAGACAGGGAACGGAAATACTCAACTATTTAGAAGGAGTGCCTCGCATTAGTTTGTGGCGTAAATAAGTTTAAGCTGTACCTCACAGGAACTGAATTTGTTGTACAAACTGATCATCAATCTCATATTTACTTGAATAAATCTAAATGCATCATAAACAGAGTAATGAGATTGGCAATGTATTAGCAGAACTACAAGTTTCACATTGTTCTAATTTAGAGTACTTACAACAATGCAACTGACTTTCTAAGTCGGGTTGTATAAATACGTCTGACACACAGTGGTTAAAATGTGACACCGTGTCAATGTGACTATTGAAATGCATGCACGTACAATAATGCTAAACTAAAATGAAATGATGGTCATGTTATACATTTGATACATATGTACTGTAGGATAAGGACATGTTAGTTTAAATATGTTTTATGATGTTGTGAGCTATGACGATGTTGTATTGTTAAAGATGCAATAAGGAGATGGCCAATTTTGGCTTGTGCCAGTACAAACCACAACTGTCATTTGCAGAGGTCATTTGCCAATCATACCAAAATGTCATTTGTACCTTAATAAAATGTGTGTTTGTGGGCACCATCCGCTCCTGGAATTCGCATTAACTTCGCAAAGTTGAGAAAAGTCTATTTTATTTCAAGCAATACTTTTTATATATTAAAATCAATAGACGGATACATGCATACATAACTTATATTTTCGAAACCAGTAGTTTCCAAGCTAGTAGTTTCGTCGGCTGACAACTATCACATTATTTGTATATGCCTGTTTGTCGGAATTATTTTGTTGTAACAGTTTTTGTGACTCAAATTATACAAGTTTTCTCGAAGTCGGTTCTCTTTAGTCGATTGAAATAACTGCAGTGACTGAAAGGAGCTCGGCTCAACTTGATCCAGGCTCGGCTGGTGGCGCTGCGAAATGTCGAGAAAGCTGGGTCCGCGCAAACAAGTATGGATGGCCATGCGTGTTCTTAATTTATAATAATATACCCTTCCATGGATATTAGCTGATATAATTAAGGAGCTATTTTAAGGGCTATAGCCTAAATAATTCAGCCATGACCATGTACTGAAGTTTTTTTTTAAATATTTTGGTGAGTAGTAATGTACAAATGTGCATTCTAGCTCAATCATTGCAAATAGCCCGTCTAACATTAATGAGGGCAGGTTTTATACTGTTTTTATGTTACATTTTGCGCTTGGTGATATGGTTATGTGTTTGACTTCAGTCTTCAGTCACCGCGACTGTTAAATGAAAGCCTGCAGCTACAGGGAAACAGACTTGAAGCAGGAACGGATCTGTGCTGGTTTGCCTTATATCTAGATTTAACTCACAAAAGCTTCCCTCCTATATATTAATAGCACAAGTCGATTTTTGTGATTTTCCGTATCTCCTCTGATTACACTGAACGGATTGCCTTGATTTTCGACATACACATGCTCCGGGTTTGTCCGAAGAGCTTCTACCCATTTTTATTTGCAATATTTGCGTATTACGTGCATAATTAACTATTTAATATTTGCTCCCCTGCGGCGCCTCCTTTCTTTGTGTCTTTGGGCCCGATGACAATGGCCATTGAGTGATTGATGGCGGGACAAAATATTACTCCGGGGGCCCTATCTGGGGTTTTTGTACATTTCACGATCACCGGTCCGAAATAATCCCCATCGGCGATCCCTTCTCTAAAGGGGGGTCTTTGAAAGAATTGTTTTGCAGGCCTTCCTGCGCCCGGGGGGGGGGGGGCTTGCACGAAGAGGGCTCCTTCCTTCGACCCCCTCACATGCCTGATTTGCTTGAGTACACAACTACGGGTCGCAGATAACCGTGATGGTGATACAGCCGCTCACGCTTGCATGCGATTGAGGTCCTTGACAAATATTCACCAACGCATGTAGGCCCTTCATAAAATGTTAACCAAATTCACGTCGTGGCTGGTACAGAGTGACGTGTACCCGTGTGGAGTGGCACCATTATATTAATATTGTTACGCAATTTCCGGTGGACTTGCGATACCATCGTTCGGATTGCCTTGTTTGCCCCAGAACGTGCGTTGCACGAGTAAATATATATATATATTAATGGTATAGCCGTGGTAGTCTGTAGTCTATGTGAAGGTGAAGAGTAAGAGTTACGCCTTTTAGGCAGACTTATTTATTTATTAACACACAAGCTTTAGGCTTCTTTGTCAGGTGATAAGTGGAAATGGATAGGGAGGTGAATATAGTGGGGTCACTGTGTGTATATAAATGTATATACATATGTATATATATATATATGCATTTAAGTAGGACATTATAAAAAAAATAGAAAGTAGTCAGTGACCACAACCTCTGCCAGGATCCGATAATACTATGCTATGTTTACATAGAAAATGTATGTCACGGTTTACCAACACGGTTTATATTACTTCGAGTAAAGATGCTCATAGATGCTGATAGAACAACCGAATAACCAACTACGGAACCAAAGCATAATAATATACAAGGCTTTATTTGCTGTGATTATTAGCGGTCAAATATGCAATTCCACAGCTAAAGTAACCTTTGACTAAATATGTGAGGACTTTGTGGAAGGTCGCGGAGAAGGGGAGAGGGTGATTTTAAGGGTGACCGGTAATGTATTCCGACCCATCTACAATTCTATATATATATTTTTTATATACCGCTTACTTTTTCATGTGACAACTTTGTCTGTATCTTCACCTCACATAATAATCTGTACAAAAAATATTACATATCATTTTATATGCCTGTGAATTGCTAAGGGGTCTTTGATTTGATTCGATTATCGATCATTGCTTTTCGATTCGATTCTCGAGCCGATTCTTGTAAAGAGCCACAATATTCTGTCAGAGACGTTTATTTACTAAAAATCATCCATTATTGTGCTGACATCTATATAGGGTTACGAGGTGACTTTCTTAGTTAAATAACAGTTCTGCTTCATCATGCAAGCCGATTATTCGTTGATAGGTATAAGCTAGAAAGCGGAAACGAATGAAAATAAATGAAACTACAAGAATTGAAATTAATCGATTATTTGATTCCCGTCTCAATTATAAATTAATGACTGGATTTGACTCAATACATCGATTATGCGATGCAATGTTACAGCTCATTATTTTATCATGCGAGTAATCTTGTCTGCATTAAAGTGCCTAGGATACTGGTCGGAGGGGTATGTGGATTGAAAATGGTGGACATTATGGATACGGTAATACCAGAAATGAACTCTCTCTGGGGTCATAACACCCTAGAATGTTTTGGTTGATATCTATGTACAATGTTAAAGTAATTATGGTATTTTTGCTATTTTCGTGTTATTTTAGAGGCCATTTTGTTTTATGCTAATTAGCTAAATTTGCCCAAGGGTGACAGCGGACCAACCTCAATATTTTACACCCCTGGTGTGTTGGCAAACAAAATCGACTAATAAAAAACTAAAGACCCTAAAACAAGGTTAAAAGAAAAATTGACGGCCGGACCATTTGTCATCTTTCTGAATATAATTTGCACCATATGGTTTTAATTGATATGGTATTGATATGTATACTTGAAAGAACAAAACGACACATGTTCGGGCACTTTGTTTTGCAACGATTTTTCATAAATCGTAGTCTAGTTTCCCAATGAGATTTTGGCGGATGATTTAGCTGTTCATTAAGTCAGTGTTTAACAATTCGATGGAAATGTACCATTGAAGCCGCTAAAGGTCTTGAAACATCAATATTTATACATAAATATATATATAAATATATACATATATACACATACGGACACATATATACACACATATTTATATTATATATATATGTTGTAGGGGGGCATGGTCTACATACCCGCCTCTCTCTTACAACTGACGACTAACAGTTGTGTAGACTTTATTATTTTTAATAATATTAACAAGAATGTAATATATGTTGATGGTCGACCACAGAGCTATAGAAATATATGATGAATCAATTTTAAGAGCCATATTAATGCAAAATGTTAAATTCGTACCACTGGCAAATACATATTATACATAATACATATGTTCATATTAAATATGCACAAAAAACTAACACTAGCAGGGGTTTACACATGTTTCATATTCCATCCTTCTGTACTGTAACACTATTGACTTTAACATTTATATGTAACAATATTGACTTTAACATTTATATGTAACAATACTGACTTTGATATTTATTTACATTGACTGTTTTATATTTCAACCTTGCTGCATCATTTGATTTCAGTATGTTTACTCAGAAGTTATAGACTGTATTAAAATACACATTCAGGTGGATATTATTACCCTTTTGCCTCCACATGAGTGCATTTATGTTTGTTTGCCAATGAACTACTTAATAGACTGTGTTTACAAATTGAACATGTATGTTGGAATTCACTCAATCACCATACATCAGTGGATGTTATTTAACTGATATAACTATCCAACATGTAACCTCAGCTGTAGTCTCTAATATAGTTTTAATACAATACTCCAATGTGTTGTAGCTTCTAATAACAATAAACTGTTTTGCTATATCATAACCGATAAGTTCTTCGTCTTTGCTACTTTTACAGCAAAATTAAGGTATTAGTCTGGCCACATTAGTAACTATATTACAGATCTACTGTCAAATAGTAACAGCTCAACCGCCCCAAAAATAATAAAAACAGTATATAAGTTAATTGTCATGTTTCCCTTTACCTTCTAATAACAAGCCCTGTTATAACACTATCATTGTGCTTCAAAAATAAGATATTCCACCTGACATTTTGATACTGACATCTAGTAATACTTTATATACTAAATAAACCTATATATATATATATATATATATATATATATATGCATCCATATATATATACAAATATATACACATGTATATATATTTATACATATGTACAATAACAAAATATATATACATAGATATATACACATGTGCTCACATATAAACACATGTATTTATAATATATAGAATAAATGAATACAAACACATGGCTTTCTTTCCTTAGAATGCAGATTCCCAGTTTAGTAAAGTGATGTGAACATTAAGACATATGGATAAACTAACGCCTCTTTCGCTTAAACATGGTTATCTGTTTCTTATGCATCTGGATTTCTCGGATTTAAATTTTGACTGAAATATTTGATTCACATTATGGTCGTAGAAAGAAATCTCATACGAACTGACAGAGAGCTTGCCGGACCAATACCATATTAATTTGACATCAAATTATAGCGGATAGAGATATTAATAAAATGAGCAACGGTGTACCCTTATGGCATAAATATGGCCGCCTTGTAAGGATTCTGACAAAAAAAATTGGCCTATTCTCAAGGAATTAAAAACGGTCTATGAAACATGCGATTGCGTCACCCAAAACTAATCAAATGCAGCCAGATGCAAAAGCAACTAGATTTTGAGACCATAAACTCGATGGAGAGAGAACAAACTATATTTTGCATATTTTCAAATTTAGAGTTATAACCCTTACAAAGGTAACAATGGAAATGACACAATATAGCAACGTGGCTCATGGCTTCTGAAAAGCTGCTATTTGTATCAATTGCTAAATGTCAAAAAGTAATATTTTACATTTTTTATGGTGTACCCTCTTGGACCTATCCCTAAACTAAAACCATTCGATATAATATAATGGTACATGCTACATATAAATTAAGAATGTTGCTGCAAAATAGTGGTCGGTAGGGTATCTTTAAACGGAACCTTGCATAAATGATTGTTGTCCCAGGCAAGCAAACAGATTGATTGACAAACTGACATACGGGACTGGGCAGAATAATTGCCAAATCAAAGATTTTGGCAAGCAAAAAGTTTGTTACTGCATAATTGTGTACATGGATTATCATGCGCAGGGAATTGCCAAAACAAACACACTGAGTCAACTACAATGATTCTCAAGACAACTTTATTCTTTTAAACCCTATTAATTTACGTGTATTATATAAACGTACCTCCAGTTCGTTAATATTTTCTTATAAGATGTTAGGTCAGGCAAGATTATATTATATTTACTATAATTACTACAATATATATTCCACCAGGCAAATTTGAAAATGTCTAATACATGAGAGAGTGTAGATGAAAAGTCCATTTTAATATCTTTATATGTTTAATATTTTCGGCGAGGTATTATATATTTAAAAGAATAGATATATTGTGAAAAAATATATGAAGTTTGTGACAATAGAACCAAGCCTATTCAGGTGTTGCCCAAATTACATGAAATAGAAACACATACACATATTTTTCAATAGTTCTCATGATACGTAATTAACTTTCATAGTTTACAGGAGGAAATTCAAATTATATTATCAAAAGTGTTACATGTATAAGTATTTTCTAAAAAGAAAAACATTTTTAATTATTATCTGGCTCTACAACTGGCCTGTCTATCACCTCTATAATCTTTTGTTTGTTTTCACGTGTTTTTTCTACATGTTTAGCAACTTGACCCCACAGTACAACCATTCTTTGAATATCCTTCATGTGCAAAAAGTACTTTAAAAATGCCGAACTATTATTTTTGATACTCTGAAATATATCACAATATTCAAAACAGTACGCACTACTTAGCTGACGATGCCGTATTCCTGCCATTTTAGGGAGTATTCCGGTGATGTAGACGTCATCTACCCAGAAGAACTCACTGTACAGCGAATTGTTATACAGCTCTGCAGCGATATCGCTGGAAAATATATAAGCGGATCCTGAACAGTATGGAGGGTAGACATCTCCTCCGAATTCCTCCACTGTCACGTGCCATTTACTCTCATTAGCTCGCATAACAGGCATATTGTACCAGACACAACACATAATCAACTTCTGAGCGTCCTTTGGTAAATTCTTGAGTTCCTCAATTACCGCAAAGGTATTAACAAACATATCGTCATCTGTTTTGAGAATATAGGGTACATGTTGGCAGTGATTGGAAATGTATTTTAAGGCCGCGATACCTTTATAGGTTAAATTTTTATAAGTGTCATGGAAATCCTCCTGGAGTATATCATGGTTTACCTGGGATTCCATTCTGATCGCTTCTTGTATTCCCGTATCTGGGGTTGAACCCAGCACAAACAATAGGTTCATCTTGTAATCTTTGAAAAAATTTTGATTAGCCCAGGTTTTCCTAACGATGTCTCTCCTACCGTAATGATCCGGAGAGGTGTGCACATATATGAATAAGAAGAGTTCCTCATCACACAGGTTCCCTGGGTGGATTTTATAATTAAATTCATGTGGATTAACAACAGATAAGTTGGCTTCAGTGGAGGGTGTCTTGATATTCATTGTGACAGGCTTCTCAAAGGATGAAGATTGGAAATCCGAAATGTTAAGATGAGTTTCTTTGTCTTGCTTGTTCACCTCATCGTGTTGTATTCTTTTCCTGTAACTTGAAGATGCTGATGTGGTAAAGGGATACGGATTTTCAATTTCAACTTGTCTTAAAACATCTAGGACGGTTCGATTTCCCTCTTGACCCTTGTTGAGATCTTTATGTTGCACTAAGGTCTTGGAATTTATTTTATATACTTTAAGACATTGCCAGGATAACATTCCACAGACAAAGACCATCAGCAGTCTGAAGATAGATTTCGGGTTTAACATCATTCTGACTGACATAACGTCTAACGCCTAACCTTAGCGTGTAATGTATCAGTGTGTCATACAGATGTATTTATACATAGGCCACGAAGCAAGCAATAAATGTCAATAGATTGATCGAAAGAGTTTGTTACGCCTGTTCCAAAAATCCTATGAATATGAGCGGCGCACCAAGAATTCCTATTAAATGGGGCGTTGCTTTGCAGTGGTTAACGAATTTTACCTGGTTTGGAGCTTGGCAGAAACTGATATATAAATTTTAAGATTTCCAGGTGAATAAAGTACTTGTTCCTCTTTAAATTTTAAAGTCGGCAATGTTATCAGCCCGGAGCAATCGTATTATGAATAACGAAAATACAAATTTAATGCTGGTCATTAAATACTATTTTTTTCTGTTGGAGCTCACCGTCTCCCTTTTTTAATCAGGGTTGGCTAGTAAATACGCTATCTGGCAAATAAGTGACAAATATATGGGAAATAGATAAAATGCCTTAAATTTTGTGTTATTACTGTTAGAAATATTTACAAACTCCAAAGATCCACAATATAATTAAAATTCTAAATGCAGATAAAATGGACCAGGGAGAAAAAGCGAGGGAAAGAGAAACGGAAGAAGCAGGACGACAGAAAAAAAAGAGTGAGAACAAGCAGAGACAGAGTAGAGAGAGAGACAGAGAGCGAACAAGAAGCTAGAGAAAACAGAGAGAGAAAGAGAGAGAGAGAGAGAGAGCAAGACAACATGAACTCCTAATGTAGAAAAGGAGACTCTGGCTGCAAGAGAGAACTGTACTGCCCCAGACTTCAGTGACGACGGTGGATATACGTTGCCCGAAGTTACCCCGATTCATCGGGATAGATGACCTGGTCATCTACCTGTTTGGGTCTGAGAAATTCGCCAAACAAGCGAAGTTGAAAAGGAAAACTAAGTGAACTCGACTATCAGCGCTTCTGAAAGGAAAGGCTTTGGACTGTTATTTTCGTTTATGCAGTTCCCAGTTTTTTTTCACTATGATGTTGAAAAAAACAGCCTTGTCATCTTGATATTGCTGTTCCAAAGATCGTTTTAGGGTTTCATTAAGATAATGTGATACAGAGGACTCAGCGAGTCCAGTTCAGTTTATCGTTAGACTTCTGGGTTATCTAGATAGATAATAGAGTTTATTTGAAGGAATCTGTTATCTGATAGTAAAAGAACGATTCCTGAACATCCGATAGAATTCGGTCAAATTTTTGTTGGTCAGGAATGAGTAGTGATATAGCCAGGTTTTGTGCATTATGCTATAGATGTCAGACAACAATTAATGGTGTCCGTTGATCGTGCCCCTTTAAGCAAGATGCCCTCATAGACATGCCTTTTAACAACAACTGTGTATGTTATCCAAATAATATGATTTTTTGAAATGTTGGCGTTGATGTCTCTCTTCTTTTTTTATGTTCATTGACTAACTATATATATATATATATATATATATATATATATATATATATATATATACACGAGTGTTGAACGGATCTAACGGTGATCTCTTAACCTGATGCTAAGAGGAGATGCACAGAATATATAACGGAAATGGACAGTTACACATTAACACGTGTTTCCATTCTATCGCATTCGCAATATATATATATATATATATATATATATATATATATAGATATATATATATATATATTAACCTAAATTGGTTCCAGTGCTTGCAGTATAGTGCTCGATACAGCTAGGGTAGAGCAGAATAATTATATATATATATTCCAGACCCAGAACCCCCTACATGAACCGTCACACCCAGTTTGGTTATAAAATCCCAAGATTACATGTTACAATATATAGTTTTTTCTTTCTCTATACTATCGAAACAAAATTAATTTTTACGTACTGGGTATCTTTGTAACTCTCTGTCCCCCAGCCATAAGACTTTGAGGGATAAAAAAACTTGTTTTCAAATCACGTTCATGCTTTACCAGTTTACTTCTTTTTATGCCCAAACATTTCAGAATATAAGATGCCGGGAGATTTGTGTACTCATATTTTGTCTCACATATTCGTATACCCTATGTATTCCCCTTTGTATAAAAGAGACTGCACGTTCACATCGCTTGTAAAATACACATCTTCCAGAACCGGTTCGCCCGTCCCATTCATGAAGGCGGTGACTGCACGACTCTCTACCTCACGTGTAAATTTCTTAACACACTCCATGTCCAACCGCTGAAATTCCGTTGACCCGTCATTCTTGAGAAACAGTCCCTTTTTACTATAAGCTCGAAAAGTACTTGTCTCCGTATTTTGCTCATCCGATCAAGAATTTTTTCAGTGGTCATACCTTAAAATTTAATACACATTGTCAGTGTCAGATCAAATATACTCTACGCTGCAAATATGTTCTAAATCTCTATCTAGGGCCAATGATAGGAAATTATTGCCGAACATGAGTGTAACTATTTTTACTTCTTTGAGATCATATTCTAATGAAAACTCCGCAATTCATTCTTTGCGCGTTATTAAAATAATAAAGAAATTGGTATTTATGAATATAAAGATTATGTCTTTTAAGGCGAATGTAATACATATTAATGCAAAGACAGTATGTATTTTTACATTACCATATCTATCTCATTCTGTCAATAAAATGAGAGTCTGAAAGACAGGTATAGGTGGCTTCAGGGACACAGGTAAGGCTTTTGTCAGGGCCAGAATATTCCAGGTGCAGTATTATCAGGCATTAACTACTATGTTGCAAGTAGTTAACGCTACGATTGGCCCTGTTTTTGATTACCCTCCTCGGCTCCTCAGGAATGACCGACCAATTCCTAATTTCATGAAGCAAACTGATAAAGCTTTGATTTAGGTGTATTTACACAAATTTATTTCGGAGGTTGGTGGTCTATTAGAATTAATGTTTGGTCATGCCAGTGACCAACGCCATGTGCCAGCGTTCGTACAATGTCCTTTCCCGTGTGGACTTATTAACCCACTATTGGGAATCAGGACAGATTGAACGGCCACTTGACCACTACCGTGTGAGGAGGGAAGACATAGATATTTGTGACTCAGGAATTTGTAAAGGTGCCTGTTAAAGGCATATTGAGAACATTTGGAAATGTTAGTTCCTCAGGGACTCAATGAGGGTTTTGGAAAAGGATTGCGTCTTGTGACCATTGTCACAGAAGGTCTGTGACAGCCTCATGGCCTGTGGTAGCCTACACTCTTTACACAGCGCTTTACCCTATAGGGCTACTTCCTATATCGTAAGGCGCTGTTTGTTATGACCTCGTATCCTGCATTGCAACACCAGAGGGGAGCACTGTATTTTTGTCCAATCAGATGAAACTTTGTGCTGGAAGACAAAGCCAAGCGAGGAATACACGGAGCCAATCATATTAATTTCTTTTTGAGTGACAGCTCCTCCCCCAGCGTAACCGTCTGAACAGGCCACAGGCTCAGAGAGAATTGCCCCTGACGTGGTTGCTTAGGGCCTTGGGCACATAGGATGCTCGGCCGGTGAGCTGTAATTCAAACGAAACGTAACAACAAAGGCTGCGTGCACAACTCGCTGGCTGGTTTCAGTTCTGCAGACAACAGATACATGGCTACGCTAAAACAGTCATAATGTCATAATCGAATCGGTCGATGATGCGAGAATGCAGAGGGAGCATTCGACCGGAAACTCATCAAACGGCGCTTGAAGCGCGGCAATGGGCGGAGCCAGGATGCCTGTCGAGTGTTTGTTTATTGGCATCTGATTGGCTGCTTGTCACATCGTACGCACGTTTATTTCAGTGGACAACAAACCGCCATCTGGTGTCTAAATATATCATAAACGGTCAAAGCTGGCAGCGTGAAAATCAGTTGCTTCTTTAGAAGCGCAAGATTTCCGCTGCCTCGGGAGCGTAGTGGTAGCCTGAAGTATTTGTAGCGGAATTTAGTTTCATTACACGATATCTCTGCCAGGAAGGTCGAGGTGATTTATTGTATACAGGGACACCTGGTTTTGAGAGCGTAGCCTTAAACCAATCAGAGACGGTTATGACTGTGGAAGTTAATTTATATTCATGAGTGTCATGAATTAATTAGGTAACCCAGGAAGTAAGGTTTTTTTCTGCTGAGTGGGGGGGGGGGGGGAGTCGAGATTGCGGCCGAGGAGAGTGGTTCGAGAAAGGCTCCTGAGGCCATCTCATGTGTCGCAGACCGTAGGATGGTTGAGATGTGTACTCCGTACGACGGTTCGTCTAGGTCCAGCCAAAAGCCAAGTTTGTGGGGAAGCTGGCAACGTATGTCCAAGTTCGGCTGTGAACAAACAGACCGGCGTGAGTATCTTAAGACGTGTCTACTGTGTTCCCATGAAATGTTATGGTCGTCACGCATCGATGATCAAGACTTTGTATGAGCTGTACTCGACAAACTCCTAAAACAGCTCGGTGTTGTGAGCGCTTACAGAAAGTAACCTGTGTGATGTGAACTTGTTTTATTTCTTTACCGGGGACTGCCCACTTGTGGTTGTACGCTATGCGGCGTATGGTGATTTTGTTATGTGACCAAGATGAACATTGGCGGCTTCTAGACGCTGTACCTGCGACGTCAGATCAAGGGATTTCTGGATTGCTGACCTACGGGACTCATTCACCTTCGGACTTTTACCATATTTTTTTACCGTGCTACACTTGTTAATGAATCCAAGTGTACGGGAATGTGTTTGCATTAATTTGTTACTGCAAAAGGGTTAAATGCAGGTTAAAGATCTTAACAGTGTAGGTGAGTCCACACATCTGTTATAACTGTTTATCTGTAAATGTCTCGTAATGAAAGTCTTAAATGTTTCACACTGCGTTTATGGGATTTTTGAGAGGCTGATTTGAGTGAATTTGAGTGAAGCAAGTCGAGAGCACGACCCACTGACGCCCGTATGAGTACAAATTAATCCCTTTAAAAGAACACAGGTCTGTCACTACCCCTTTCCTGTGACATTATCGGTGCCCAGACCCGGGATTTGTACTCTGTACTTTCAGATTAAATGCTAGTTTCTTACCTGTGTTCACGTTTCACTTGCTTATCTCAAACACGCTCAGTCGATTTATCGTTGTAAATGATGGTGCTTATAATGTGTAATTACATTAGTTCTGTATCATTTACGGGTAACTAGTATAACTTGACAAGCTCTAAAAATTCTTAGTTGTTGGGGACCTACACTTAACAGTTTTGCTTACCTGGATCCTGCAGCACGAGGTGAGTTGCCCCCCCCCCCCCCCCCGTTTTTTGTCTAGAGGTAATACACTGCTGACATATTGCAAGGTATTCTCGTTTCGTTCACCGTTTTTTCTCTGGTTCCTGGTTCAGTAACCGTGTATACTAGCTTGATTCGGTTTATTACTGAGTATTGTCGTGATTGCGTTGTATTTAGGCTTCGTTCACACCCCGCGAGCTGTCTTCGGGATCATTAGTGCGTAATGCGAAACAGTGTGGTGGCGTTGACGGTTTAGGGACTTTATTTCGGACCAGTCGTCCGTCGGTTTGTCGGTGTTGTGACACGGATGGTTTCGTGTTGAATCAGCTGTTAAGCTTGTGTCGCGGTGACACTCGGGTATAAATAGGGTGACTTGTCTTGCGGTTTTCGCGTTTGTAACCTATTGATTCGCGTGATTTTGGTAATCACTATGGATATGTTGACAGATGCCATAGAATGCGGTAGAGCATTAGGTTATATGGGAGATAAGCTACAGCAGTTTGCTAATGAGCAGGACGCGTTAGCTAGAGAGCGTGAATCACAGGAACGGGACGCCCGCGCAAAGGAGCTTGAAGAAGCGGCTAAGTCTCGCGAACACGAGCTAGAGCTAGCGAAGGAGAGAGAGCGCGAGCGTGATCATGAGCTAGAGTTAGCGAGGATAGGGAATCGCGGTCGCCAGGATGCGGCAGGCGAAGCTGCTCGTGTCCAGTTTCAAAAGGTGAAGCTGCCTCCTTTTGATGAGTCAGTTGATAGGATCGACGCGTATCTCGATAGATTCGAGAGGCTGGCTACTAGCCAGGAATTTCCACGTGCAAAATGGGCGTTTCAGCTTAGCACCTTGTTGAACATTTTTTCTTTGTTGTCGGCGGAGAATGCGTCGTGTTATGATAGTTTAAAAGCAGCCCATCTAAAAGGATTTCGAATGACAGAGGATGGGTATCGGCATTTATTTCTTTCGAGTTTACCCGGGAAAGGCGAGACGCCTGGTCAGTTTGCCGTCAAACTGAGCGGTTTTCTTGATAACTGGATCAAGTTATCAGGCGTGGAAAAGAGCTTCGATGCTCTGAGAGATTTGATGCTTCTTGAGCAGTTCGTCAACTGCTGCAGTGAAGATTTAGTAGTCTTCCTTAAAGAGAAGAAATGCAAGTCTGTTAATGACATGGCCGATTTGGCAGAGCGCTATACTGATGCACACGGGATGCATAGGTTTACACAGGGCAGAAATCATGCGAGTAAGACAAACTCAGCCCCGGTTCAGTCAAAACGGGACCAACCGCAGGGGTCACAGATCCGGAAGAACGGAACACCTACGCGAAATCCGATTAGGTGTTTTAGATGTAATGAAGTTGGTCACCGGATTGCCGAATGTCGGAAGCCTGTTGCGGAACAGTCTCGTAACACGGAACAATCTCGTAACACGGAACAGTCTCGTAAGACGGAACAGTCTCGTAAAACGGTAATGCATGCTATGACGCATGATCTAAATGTCGCTGCGAATAAGGATCAACCGGTAGTTGAGAACGCGGATACAGACACCGGTTGTGCGGAATCCCAGGAGCAGTTCATGGGAGGCGTTACGCGGATCGGCGATGAACACGTGTTGCCGATTTCCCATGGGATCGTCAACGGTTGTCCCAATATTACTGCTCTGCGTGATACCGGGTGTACGTGCGTTGTCGGCTTTAGTGCCAGATAGTCAGTACACGGGTGGGCAAGTTAGCTGTCGGTTGGTGAACGGTGCACAGGAGACGTACCCAGTTGCCGTTATTAGTGTTGAGTGTCCATTTTTCTCCGGGAGGACCGAAGCCGTGGTGATAGATAATTTGACCTACGATGTAATCATAGGTAACGTGAGCGGTATCGCGGATAGCGTGGTGGGAGTAAAAGCTTGTCTGAATCCCTCCAACGAGGATGCTGTGCGTTCTCAGGTAGAAACACAATCGGCTTCGGAGATAACCGCGGTGGAGACAAGGGCGGCTAAACGTAGGCGTGAACAGAAGCCACATGAATTAAAGGTCTCTGAAGCAGTGATAGACATTGGTCCGATTGAATTCGCGCAAGCTCAGAGGAGCGATCCGATGTTGTCCACGTATTGGAAGGAAGCCGATGGCGCAGGTTCAGGCCATAGCTCTTTCCATATTAGTAACGGATATCTTGTGCGGGACGTGTACAAGAAAGGCGTAGGAAAGGTGGGTACTCAGGTTGTTGTACCAACCGATCTGAGAAAACATATCTTATCACGAGTCCCTCATGTCTGGTCACCAGGGCATGGATCGCACGTATGATCGGATACGTAGCCAGTTCTGGTGGAAGGGGATGTATAGAGACGTGGCCGAATTTTGCCGAACGTGTGACATATGTCAGCGGACTGTCCCCAAAGGCAGAGTCGGAACCGTTCCTCTAGGAAAGATGCCTTTGATCCAGGAACCATTCTACCGTGTCGCCGCTGACCTGATTGGACCTATTTTTCCGGTTTCCGAGTCTAACAATCGGTATATTCTTACGATAATGGACTATGCTACTCGCTGGCCCGAAGCTGTGCCCCTACGGAACATAGATACCGTTACCGTAGCAGAGGCCCTGGTAGATATCTACCCAAGGGTAGGTGTACCGGCTGAAATTCTAACAGACATGGGAAGCCAGTTCACTTCCGAACTTAGGTAGGCTATTGTCGGTTAAGCAATTGACCACCACCCCTTACCATCCGATGTGTAATGGGATGGTGGAGCGTTTTAATGGAACGCTCAAACTGATGTTAAAGCGCCTGTGTAGCGAGCGACCCAGGGGCTGGGATCGTTACATTAATGCGGTACTTTTCGCTTCCGAGAGGTTCCTCAAGAGAGTACGGGATTCTCTCCCTTTGAACTACTCTATGGTCGGCCTATCAGGGGTCCTATTAAGATTTTGCGGGAACTGTGGACCAAAGAAGGAACAAACGTGGAAGTTAAGACGACGTATCAGTACGTGCTTGATTTAAAAGACAGGCTCTCCGATACTTGTGCGATCGCACGTGATGCGTTAGAAAAATCGGCGGGTCGGAATAAACGTCTGTACGACAGAGGCAAGCGAGTTAGGACTCTGGAAATCGGTGACCAGGTCCTGGTTCTGTTACCTGCAGACCATAATAAGCTAATGGTCCAATGGAGAGGCCCATACCCCGTGGTAGGAAAGGTCGGTGACGTAGACTATAGGGTTAAAGTGCGAGGCAAAACTAAGACGTACCACGTAAATCTCCTCAAACAGTATCACGCGAAGCCGGATACCCAGCACCTGTTAGCCTCTGTGTGCGCCGAACCCGTCATCGAGGAGGGATCCCCAGTGACGGAGTCTGAAAATCCGAAACGCGAATTGGTAGAGGCAGTTGCCACCGAATGCGTCGAAACAATGCCCTGCACCAAACAAACTCAGACGGTAAGTGATGTACACGTCAGTGATAGGCTCACTGACAAACAGTCCTCGAAAGTGCGTGAGATCTTAGATCAGTATCACACTGTTTTCACGGACTTGCCGAAATGCACTGACATAGCGCAATGTGAAATTCACCTGACGTCTGAAGCGCCTGTTAGGACGAAACCGTACCCGATTCCGCTAGCCGCACGAGAGACGATGCGCCGCGAAATTAGTGACATGTTGGAACTTGGCATCATTGAAAGGTTGAATTCGAAACTTGCAGCTCCATGTATCATTTTAACAAAGCCAGATGGGAAAATCCGGTTTGTCATTGACTTCCGCAAGATGAATAAATGTGTCATATTTGACCCGGAACCCATGCCAAACCCCGAGACGCTATTCTCAGATTTGGCCGGTAGCAAGTATTTCACGAAAATTGACTTGACATAGGGGTATTGGCAAATCCCGATATCCCCAGGTTCACGCGATAAGACGGCATTCGTAACACCGGACGGTCATTATCAGTTCCGTGTCCTTCCGTTTGGGTAAGTGACAGCTGGGGCCGTATTTACAAAAATGATGCGGAAGGTCTTGGCAGGGGTCCCAAATGTGGTGTCCTACATTGATGACATCTTGGTTCATACCAAAACGTGGGAGGAACAGCTACCAGCGTTACAGACCGTTTTAGCTCGGTTAATGGAAGCCAAGCTCGCGGCGAAACCTAGCAAAACCTTCGTAGGTTATTCGAACCTAGAATTTCTAGGACATCAGGTAGGAGCAGGACGCTTAGCCACCAATACTGAGCTTCTAAAAAAGATCCAGGGAAGAGAAAGACCAGGTACCAAGAAGGCATTAAGAGCATTTTTGGGTGTGACGGGCTACTATAGGCGATTTGTCCCAAACTATGCGGAAGTAGCCGCACCGCTAACTGACCTAACGCGTAAAGGGCAGCCCAACAGACTGGTCTGGTCTGGGGAGACCCACAGGAAAACGCATATAAGGCGTTAAAACGCAGCCTGGCTAATCCCCCAATATTGATGCTGCCAGATTTTGATAAACCCTTCGTAGTGCGATGCGATGCGTCAGATGTAGGACTAGGCAGCATGTTACTTCAGGAGCATCAGGGACTCTTACATCCGGTCGCATATGCTAGCCGGAAGTTGTTGCCCAGAGAACAAAATTATTCGACAATCGAACGAGAATGTTTAGCAATAGTGTACTCAGTTCAAATGTTTGATGTGTACCTAGCGGGCAGAAAATTTACTGTCCAGACCGACCATAAGCCCTTGAGCTGTATTGAAACTTCAAAGTGTCATAACAAAAGAGTTCTTCGATGGGCTCTTGTGCTGCAAGAGTACAGGTTTGACATTGAGCCAGTCAAAGGTCAGCTGAACTGTGGTCCCGATTTTTTTAGTAGAGTTTCTGGTAGTTAAACCTAGTATTTAGACCGTAGTTCAACTTTGAGTTGCTTATTAGATAAAAACATAATTACTGTGTAATTATGGTATTTATTTAAAGGGGGAAGTATGTCACAGAAGGTCTTTGACAGCCTCATGGCCTGTGGTAGCCTGAAGTATTTGTAGCGGAATTTAGTTTCATTACACGATATCTCTGCCAGGAAGGTCGAGGTGATTTATTGTATACAGGGACACCTGGTTTTGAGAGCGTAGCCTTAAACCAATCAGAGAGGTTTATGACTGTGAAAGTTAATTTATATTCATGAGTGTCATGAATTAATTAGGTAACCCAGGAAGTAAGGTTTTTTTCTGCTGAGTGAGGGGGGGGGGGGGGGGGGGGGGGAGGCGAGATTGCGGCAGAGGAGAGTGGTTCGAGAAAGGCTCCTGAGGCCATCTCATGTGTCGCAGACCGTAGTATGGTTGAGATGTGTACTCCGTACGACGGTTCGTCTAGGTCCAGCCAAAAGCCAAGTTTGTGGGGAAGCTGGCAACGTATGTCCAAGTTCGGCTGTGAACAAACAGACCGGCGTGAGTATCTTAAGACGTGTCTACTGTGTTCCCATGAAATGTTATGGTCGTCACGCATCGATGATCAAGACTTTGTATGAGCTGTACTCGACAAACTCCTAAAACAGCTCGGTGTTGTGAGCGCTTACAGAAAGTAACCTGTGTGATGTGAACTTGTTTTATTTCTTTACCGGGGACTGCCCGCTTGTGGTTGTACGCTATGCGGCGTATGGTGATTTTGTTATGTGACCAAGATGAACATTGGCGGCTTCTAGACGTTGTACCTGCGACGTCGGATCAAGGGATTTCTGGATTCCTGACCTACGGGACTCATTCACCTTCGGACTTTTACCATATTTTTTTTACCGTGCTACACTTGTTAATGAATCCCAGTGTACGGGAATGTGTTTGCATTAATTTGTTACTGCAAAAGGGTTAAATGCAGGTTAAAGTTCTTAACAGTGTAGGTGAGTCCACACATCTGTTATAACTGTTTATCTGTAAATGTCTCGTAATGAAAGTCTTAAATGTTTCACACTGCGTTTATGGGGTTTTTGAGAGGCTGATTTGAGTGAATTTGAGTGAAGCAAGTCGAGAGCACGACCCACTGACGCCCGTATGAGTACAAATTAATCCCTTTAAAAGAACACAGGTCTGTCACTACCCCTTTCCTGTGACAACCATATAACCCCCCCCTCCTCCACACACACACACGCACACACACAAACACTTGGTAAAAAAATGTGAATTGTTCACACCTGAAGTGAAATGTTTTACCAATCAAGTGAACATGGCCAATGCAAATGCAGAGATAATGGTAGCTACGCATATTCAATTCACAATTAAACTCAATCCTGATAGATGAATACATACATACATTTACATATGAAACAAAGATGAGTCAATGGGATTAAGATATCTTTTATCGAAAATAAAAAAAAAACAACATTTTTGCACACAGAGATACTGCATTGAGATACACAGGTCAACCAGTACGTGCCCATTGAAACAGACCTGTTTAAATTCTAATGGCAAAATAGTGAAATATCTATAGAAACATAGCTATCTGTTGCAATTTTTAACGAACGGTTAATGATTCTGGATTATCCCTAACACCATGCATATAAAAAACATAAAGCCATAATCGTTAATAATTACAAATATTCTTACGACATATCAACCGTCATGCCCATTCAGTATACAGTAACACGAACAGGTCATGGACCTCTCCTTAAAAAGAAGGAATAGTTTTACCCTGCATAAATAGCAAACATACCTCGTAAGGTAGACTCATTTTTGGATTAAAACAAATGGCGATGCTGTGATTGAAGATCTCAGGTAGCTGGGTCGGGACAGATCTTTGGCTATTGCACAGTGAAGCGCCCATTTGAATTCGGATTTTTTAAAAAGATTTTGTTGGAGGTATCCGCCTACATCTTTTAATGCCAGCTCAATTCCAAGTACATGTAGAGCTGCAGCATTCCATTCCGGTTTCGAACTACATGACAGGGCAATAACATACGCTTCCTCTCATGTTATAACCTGGCAAGGTGACTACCTAGGGTAATCGTTCCCATGGATTGGCCATAATAACGAGGTACCTCCAAAAGGCGCACTCGTATGTGAAAAAACGAGGCCGCTGAGCACGGTCTTCCCATTAAGCCTGCAGTGCGCTCACCCTGGGTAGGGGCCGCCCGTGAAAAATCGCACCACCTAGGCTAAGATTCAAACTCATCATCGCCCTGTTTTGAGTCCTAAGCTCTACCCTGAGCCAAAGAAGCTGGTCATAATGGGTAAACATTCCTGAAAATAGAGAACATGAAGTGCGACGAATGAAAAATGAGTAGGCCGTTTATTGGAATAATCAAATTTGAGCTTGTAAAATATATACAAGTAATGCAAAGCAAAATTTAAAATATCTGAGAAAAATCGCCTATTTTCTAGCGTCTTATGCCGATTAATAATAGTCTAAGTCAGTCATCCTACCCGTTATTTAGTGTCACAAATTTTCTGCAAGATGCAACTATCAAAGTGAAGCTAGAAACCTTTGAGAGACGTCATGTGACATTGAATCAGAGTGCAGAAGAACAATAGGATTGTAAAAATAGATGATAGTTGTTATCAGAAGGTTTAATTGATATCATATGGTTTAGTTGTTATCATTAGGTGTTTTACCTCACATTAACTTCAGTGGAAAACTGTGTGATCACATATCAATGGGTTATACATTTGGAGCAGAGTATGGTATCTATTCACGAAAAACATTGTTCTTCACCCAAAACAAACCATTGGCGAAATGGTTACATTTACAAAAAGAGTTGCTTTGCCTATACTAAGTTTTAAAAAGACATTGAATGAACTGACGACCTTTGTCAGCTGGATGCTGTACATGATTTAATGTTTCTAAGCAGTTGGGTCTAGAAAGGTATTTCAAACCCGAGTAATACGTTCCAGAAGTTAGGATGCCTTATGATATAAGTTTTGCCTAGGCCAGCCTCTAACTTCCATCATTTAAAATAAATCAAGAAATCTACATTCTAATGCACGCCTAAGCCGTGCCGGGTGGGGGGGGGGGGGGCTTTTATGGAATGCTTCTTTCCAGCAAAGATGACTGTATATTTGTGAATATTCTTTAAAGACATTCATGAATCCGGATCATGTGCCAGATCCGCATCCCGAATAAACCTGAAAAGTCGATGAGATTCCGTTCATAATTGCCTGAGATATGTTGTGAACAAACACACACGCACGAACAAATAAACACATGATCTAGATCAACGCGACGTACGCTCCTGGCTCAGGCGATAAAAGGAGGCCCCATTTAAATTATGACTGAGCTGCAATCAGAGGATGTGAGAATCAGACACTGTGTACACTGACATCAATTAGCAAACATTTACAAATAAACAAAACAAATTTGATTAAATAAGGGTTGTAATAAAATTTTGTAATCAGTTCAGTTTCATCATGTCACCCGACGCAATGAACTGCCTGTTAAATATATTTATTCAGCTGAGTGGCGTACCCACTGCTAAATTATCGATCAGATGAATTCAGATCCATAATACATACAACTTTCCTGAGGTTTCTCTGAATAACGTGCATTGATCACCATAGAAACAGTCGTCAAGAAAAAATTAAAGCTGCATTTTGTGACCTGTACGGTAAGTACATGGACTGGATTAGAAATTCGGATGTCCAGAATAGTTAATTTCATTTTTAAGCCATGGACTTTCATTGAACTCGTCTCTGTTTCTTTGTGTTAACATTTGCAGTTAAAGGTGGGCACACTTTTTACTGACTCTTCCCTGCAATATTACCATTTATAGAGGAGTTAAATATTTTATGCAATACGCACATTGAGACGTTTTTATAGTGAGATCTACACCAGACTAAACGAGGTCACACAGTATGCGAGTTTCCTAATAAAAGGTTTCCCATCATTTATAACAGCAATCTTTCTTGCTCCGCCGCTTTGGCCATCTTTATTTTTGCGATTATTTACTATTTCCGAATATCGCAATTTTGAAAATATCACGCACAAAAAGGCCAACTGCACTATAACTAAATATATATATATATATATATATATATGTTTATATATATATATGTTTATATATAATTATATTTATATAATATACATGGATATGTGCATATATAACATATTTATGTATATAAATGATCTGCAGGAATGCTGTCTTTCCACCGCGCTCTATGTATAGATCATGATATATTAAGGTATGGGTGTGTAACCTGATGTGATCTAATGAACTGATAGTTGCTAAACCGGCGGCAGTGACTCTGATTTACCACATATCTTAAGACACCTTGCATTAACATGCAGACCTACCATTATCTCGGCATTAGCATTTCACACTAACATTTAGATCTGAGTGTTACAACATTTATTTAGAATGTGAACAGTTCTGGCTACATGGAAGAATTTGATTTGATTTACCTTAATTTGTGCTCCTATGAATTGTCCATGAATTCTATCTGATCTTAGTCGCATATTCATTCAATGAATAATCATGAGCAGAGCTGTTGCGAGCATCTATGAAGATACGGTTTGCAAAGTAAACAGTCAAGCGTGAGATTTACATAATTTGGGTGACTCCCCCAAACAGAACTCGTGTAGTCTGTATGACTACCCATGTCGGCATTTTTTCCAGCATATTCTTATACAAAGCAGACAGAATAAAAATTCGTAGACCTACGGTCGCAGGAGCAATTCCACCGACTTCCGAATGAATACTAAACTCTTACCTTGCACCTAATTCGTATGAGACAAATAATCCAAAATATGGCAAGACAGTTCACAAGACTGCCATTTATTCATCACTTGAGAGTAGATATAAAGCTATTCCAGCTGATGACGTCAGTCAATGTGACGTCATACGTCATCGACCTTTGCGACGTCACTACTTTCTTGTTAACAGCTGTCGCAAACATGGACATGAAAGGCCTGTGTAGGAGAGTTTTTTTTTAAATGGGGGGGGGGGGGGGGGCAAATAATAATAATAATTGTGTCAAAATGTCGGAGCATACTGGCTGTGGTAGATAGGTCAATTACATGAAAGCTTGCACATAAAGGGGCCTATTGAAAAAAAAAATCGTATTTAAACGTTAAATATTATATTGAACCTTTTTTTTTTATAAAATAATCCGAAAAGCACCTGTCCAACGGTATAGCCTACAGCCTAACTGTTTGGTTTACATGCACAAATTGTATATGTGTGTGTGTGTGGGGAGGGGGGATGGCTTACAATTGCAGTCTGTCGGTTGCAATCAAAACGATTCTAACAAGAACAACTGGCGACTAACAATATAACCATCTATAATCAGCTTCGGGACGTGCCCAAAAACATCTCGTCAATATGTTTTCTCTTTGTCGACATGCTCACATTAACCGTGTTCCTAACAGCTTGTATATAAAAAAACTCATTTATTCGTCACAGCGACACACAGAAAATTACTTTTAATCTCGCTTCCACGCGATAGTTTCTCGTTCCCACACGAAAGTTTCTCCTTCCAACACGTATGTCGTTTAGCTGTCAAACTTCTGAATCAAAATTTGTTAAAGTTAAGGAAATATCTGTTTACATTTCACATGCACATGCCAACAAAATATCCCTTATTCCATAAAGTCCTTCCTACAAAAGCACTCATACTTTTGTAAAATTCTCTGAAACAATTCTTATCCAACACACATTACCAAAAACACTATATTGTCCTCATCACTACATTTATACCTTAAAAGTTAAGGAAATATCTGTTTACATTTCACATGCACATGCCAACAAAATATCCCTTATTCCATAAAGTCCTTCCTACAAAAGCACTCATACTTTTGTAAAATTCTCTGAAACAATTCTTATCCAACACACATTACCAAAAACACTATATTGTCCTCATCACTACATTTATACCTACGTCAATAGTGTGTTTAAAAGCCTTGATACATTGTGGGGGTCCGATTTTGACTCCAACGATCCCTAAATAGCTTAGTGTATTCTTGTGAGTCTGAGTCTGTACCGTGTGGTTCAATCTGACCTGAATCACAGTAGTGCGCATGCGTAGATAAATCTTCACGCGGCGGGGGGCACTACACGCGAGCGAACAAGGCGTGGCTATCTGGCATGTTGAAAACTGATCATGAAAGACCACAAACCTCCGACATATAATTCTAAAAATACTCAATGATGCTTCAAAAGGAATTGGTCTGACATTGCTGATGAGCCCATGCGGAAAATTAACTTAACCACCCTGGCCCCTAGTCTCCGGCACTTTGACCTAATTACGTTAATGAGCGTCCAAAAACTCCTTCACAGAAGGCTTTCCATTCCTATTCCGGTCGCATTAACTGACACCATCAACTGGAATTGATATATTCCGGTTGTCTACTGATGAATATGTCGCAACATTCTAAAGTGTTACGCCTTAAATAGACGCTGGTCTTGTTCAGAGGCCGAGTGTCAATATAGTTTCCATGTTTGCCGCCAGATGTCTTTTCCCGTCACTATAACTGGTGCATTTACCGGTCAAATTGACCTGAGATTTTTGTATGAATTTTTGTGTGTGTGTTTGTGTTGATAATATATTTAATTCCTCTCAAAATCTTTTTTGTTTCTTACGTACATGCCTGTTTCAGAGACACCATCTATTCCCGATTCTTCTATTGTGATTACAACCGATCACCAATCCTAATAAACGCTACACAAATACATCAGCAGTGAGTAAGCTAACACTATCACATGACTGATGTCAAGCTAGGTAGAAATAATACCGCTTTACACAAGCGGTACAACTTTGCACGGTGAGAGTTTATCTCACGGACGTTTGAAAAAGAACTTTTGAAATATGATTGGGCATATATTTCTTGTGTAGCATGAACACACCAAACGATGGTGTCATGCGGGGCAATTTGTAGCTACTGTTAAGCCAAAATACGCTCCTTGCTTTCATTTTTAAGCGCATTCAAGTGAGTCCCCAATGTAAACAAAAAACACGCTTCTGAAAAAAATATTAAGTGTTAAAAATAGGATCTACTCATGGCAGCAACAAGACATTTAGTGCAATGTTCCCGGCAGTAAATGTTACATACCAGTATATGCACGGTCTGAAAAGCTTGTCAAGATGAATCAGTTAAAGTCGGAAGGAAAGTGACATGAAAATTAATTACGCCGTGCCGTTATATGTATCACATCCCCTTCCCCCCAATATTACCAGTTGTACGTGGTGCACAATTAATGGAAGAGCTACCCCGTGTTCAGTATAAACCAGGTCGGAAACGCTTGAATACGCTTTTTTAAGCTGATCCATTTTAAAAACGGGAGGAGACTGTCATAAAAATGAATTTCGCTGTGTCGTTATAAGTACTTACCCACCAGTATTTCGTTGGAACCAATGTAACCGGTTTTACGTGGTGCACGGTTAATGGCAGAGCCACCCTGTGTTCACATGGAAACAATGTTACCAAGTGCACGCGGTGAAAAATTAATGGAACAGCCACATGGAACACTGGAGTAGTTGGTTTGGAGAAACCCGCGCGGACAGATTCCTGTAGGCAAATGCAATCTCTCGCTGTGAATCCCTGTAATTCTTTTAATGGTGCGTGATATTTCGGTGCGTTATTGTGGAGATTACGCCCGGTTGTCTGATCAAGGAAATACGGTAGCTATGGTAGTAAACAAATAAATGTTTTCCTGGCATTCATCTAAAAATTCTTTATCTATTCATTAATTACAACCCATGTTATCATTATTTTGATGATTGGGAAAGAAACTTAATTTTTACCGAGTGTTCATTTGAATGCGTTTTCATGGACGTTAAACAGTATTGCCCATGTAGGGCAATAATTTACGGATCTGGGCCCGAGATCGAGATTAGGAACATATTTGCAGAGTAGATTATATTTGATCTGACACAACCACTGTGTTTCAATTTTCACGGTTTAACTAATCAGAAAGTACTAGGTCGTATCTATGAGATACAGACAAGTACATGCCAAGGCCACAGTTACAAAAAGACTGTTTTTACACGAAAGACGGATTTACAGAAATTCAGTAGTTGAACTTGGAGTGTGTTAAGAAATGTTCACGTGAGGTAGCGAGTCGTTCAGTCATCGCCTTCATGAATGGGACGCGCGAACTGGTTCGTGAAGATGTATTTACAAAACATATGAACATGCAGTTAGCTTTATACAAAAGGGAATACAGTGAGTATATGAGTATGCAACGGAACGAGATAAAAAAAGGTTCCAATTCTAATCTTCCGGCAGTTTTTTTATTTTTTTTATTTTCTCAGATGTTGGTTCTTTCGAGACTTAAAAAATGCATGTATCACGTGTAAGCCATTGATTTCATTATCATACTCAGTGAATCCAGATGTGTGCTCTTCAGCGATTGGAGGGTTCATACGGTCTGGACTTCCTCTCGTCCTTTGACACTGTGGCCTCAAAATCAAAGGGGCTTCTCCTCTGCGGGTGGTACAGACATATGTGAATGATGAAAGTCTCGGAATGAAAACTGGCTTTAAATGCGCCCGAATCCTTTTTCATTATTCGGGTTTTGTGGCCTTAACCTTTGACCCGTTACCTCAAAATCGGAATGACGAGGGGGTAATAATCCGGTGATGATCCGGCTTATATTGCAAAGCTTAGTCGAGTTCACTATTTAGATTGCATCTAAGGCTAATGATATGTCTAGAGTACAAGGTTTTTTTTTGCTGTATTTGCAAAGGGGTGGGTCCCTTCATTTCTTTAAAGCTGACTGTATACACACCATGCGCATTTTTTTTATTATGTGCAGATTGTCTTATATGATGAAAGAACTGTTTTCTTCAATCAATAAATTCCAGGTTTTGGTAAAGTTATTTTTTCGGAATGCACTGCTCTCATTGATGGAAATATTCTTGACTTTCTTCCAACACATTGCATCGGGCTACAGCAAATGCGCCCTGTGCAAGCATTGATATAATGTATCAGAATAATTGTATGGGGATCATTGAGTAAGAAGTTTAAGAGGTCGAGGTTTTTTTATTCCTAAATCAATTAATCAAAATTTTGACTTTGTTTACAGCCTGTCCATATTGATACAGTCATCTACATGGGTTCGGAACACCACCGACAGGAGACGCTTTTTTACGGCCGTATTACACTCACCTGTCTTATGGTTCAAACTGGGAGGACGCGCTGAAAGCATGTGGAAATCTGGGGGGGGGGGGGGGGGGGGGGAAGGATCAGTATGGAGTCTTCTGCAGAAAAGAACATCTTAAACAAGTACTGAATGGACTAGGCCAAGAACGGATTTTTAAATTTTTTTTTTCAAAGCATATATAAATGTGCAGGGTCGTCAATAAAATCATCCCATCTGTTATTAAGAGAATAATATCAATACACGAGAAACGAAATATATTAATAATAAGGATTATATACTTTGGTTCAGTTTCTGAGTTTACTATGAAATATAATATATATCTAAACCTAGTTTAGAATAAATCTAGACTTAATATATACATATAGTTAACTATAGAAAAGTTAACTATAGAAAACCTTTTGTTTGGTATCCATACATCAAACTTTAAGAGACTTCATTTGTTCGACTGATTTCAAAATTTACATATTAAGGCGTGTATATATGAAAAAAAAAATGATCCAGGGGAAGAAAAATTTTTATATTGCCTGGCACTCGGGAAAGATTTCCGCAAGGTGCTTCAAATCGTTTCTTTGCAGCTTATCATAATAAAATAACAACAGCAACAATATAGTAGGCCAACGAAACTCTGAATTATTCTTTTATGGCATCGCATGTAAACAGAATATATTCGGTGGGATCTGTCCAGTGTAGGGAGGTGAAAAAGCTGTGTTGGATCTCAAAATTTGAATCTGAAGGTCATTTTTAAGGTCATCAAGGTCACAAGGTATTTCATTTCGGTGTTTAGGTGTAATAGTCCACTTTTTCTAATCAAGATGTTCATAATATCCAATTATTGCTTGCCAGAATTCTTTGATTCAAAGGGCAAGGTCATCAAAAATCTACATTTAACAATTTACAGGCCACAGTTTTGCAGGAATCCTTTTGAAACTGGTACTCTTATGTCTTTCATGATATGGCCGCTAGAGGGCGCTGCATTGGATCCTCCACAACATATGATTTTTTTTGGCCAGGTCTCCAAAACTATAAACCTCAATTAGATAAATTATAACTTATTTTCTTCCTCTGGGACTTCTCCATAATTAAGTGAGATAATCAGGCCTCAATCTTGTGCGACTTTGTCAGTATGTCTGTCTGTGAGTCAGTTGTCCTCAATTTCACATGTTTGCTGTTTCCTGCATTTTACATTTAGCAATCTACCGACCACAGTTTTGTAGGAATCCCTTGAAACTGGTATAACTTATGTCTTACACTAATATCTCGAAATTGATTTTTTTCATTTTCATGATATGGCCGCTAGGGGACGCTGCACTCGATCTTCCACAACATATGATTTTTTTGCCATATCTCCAAACTATAATCCTGAATTACATAAACTATGGCTTATTTTCGTCCTCTGGGTTTTCTCCATTACCTGGTTTAGTCGATTGGTCTGAATATTGTGCCGCTTTGTCAGTATGTCTGTCTGTTTATCAGTTGCCCTCAATTTCGCATGTTTGCTGGTTCCTGCATCTTACATTTAGCTATCTACAGGCGACATTTTTGCAAGAATTCTTTTAAGACCTGTACATCTTATGTCTTATACTAACATCTCGAAATTGATTTTTCATTTCCATGATACGGCCGCTAGAGAGCGCTGCACTCGATTCTCCACAATATATATTTTTTTGGCCATATTTCCAACATTATAAATCTCAATTACATATACTGAAGCTTATTGTCTTCCTCTTGGTATTCTCCATAACATGGTCAAGTCATCTGGTCTCAAACTTGTGTCACATTGTCACTATGTCTGTCAGTTATCTTCAATAACACCTTCTTGCTGGTTCTTGTGTATGGCCAATAGCATTCTACTGGCCACAATTTAGCAGTAATTACGTTTTAAACTTATGGTACATCGGAACGATTTATGGAATCAGTATGTGTATTAATTGTATAGGTCAATGGTCAAGATCAAATTCATGCGCCCCTTCGACCCAGGAATGAATGGGTACTAGTCATGGGCGGCACGCAAATGCTTAACAATTAAGCTTCTTGCACCTGTTATGGCTGTTTGGGTTGATGCTCCCCACGGAGCCGATTAAAGCTAAAACAAGTGACCCATGGGTCATGACGCTCAGCTGACTGGGAAGAGATTCACAAAAGGAAATTTTATCATCAGAATGGTAGATACCCATTCAACTGAAGCATCAAACAGAGTAACCAACAGGCCAAGATTTAGTCTGTATTTATATATCTGAAAAATAGAGAAAAAATGTGTAAACTTTAAAAACTAGAATACGGGTAGCCAGCAAGTGACTTCGTGTATCTGCCAAAATCAGAGTGGAACGGGTGAAGTGAGGCATGGATTGAGTGGCAAGGGGAAACAGAGTAAGGTATGTTGCATATTAGCATGGATGTCTGCAGCCTAAATGTGTATGTAGGTTGTGCAACCTACCACAAATCCAGAAAGCTGTCCAAGTTGAATACATATGCAAAATTTTAGGCAGAAAAGTCAAACCACTACATGGATATGAGTGATTTTAGCCCACGGCAGACAAACAGACAGACGCTGTGCAAAAATGGTTGCAGTTTTGTGTATGATAAAGACCTATGTGAGATCTAAACTCAAGCACAATTTTGGCCCAATCGGTGAAATGGTTCCTGAGATATTAGCTTGGACGTGTGCAGCGTTAACTAGAATGTAGGTGGCGCCACCTGTCATAAAATCAAGAAAGCTATCCAGGATGTATAAACCTGCAAAATTTTAGGCAGTTATGTCAAACCACTACAGAGAAATGAGTGATTTTAGGCCACGGCAGACAAACAGACAGACGCTGTGCAAAATGTGCAAAAATGGTTGCAGTTGGCCCCTCCAGTTTTGTGAATGATAAAGACCTATGTGAGATCTATACACATGCAACATTTTGGCCCAAGCGTTCAAACGGTTCCCGAGATATGAGCTTGGATGTCTGCAGCATAAACTAGAATAAAGGTGGCGCCACCTGTCATAAAATCAAGAAAGCTATCCAGGATGTATAAAACTACAAAATTTTAGGCAGATATGTCAAACCACTGCCAAAATGTGAGTGACTTTATTGCACAGCAGACAAACAGACAGACGCTGTGCAAAAATGGTTGCAGGTGGTGCCACCAGTTTTGCGTATGACAAAGAGCTATGTTAGATCTATACACATGCAAAATTTTGGCCTGATCGGTCAAACGGTTCCCGAGATATGAGCTTGGATGTCATCGCCGTGAACGTGAATGTAGGTGGTGCCACCTGTCGTAAAATCAAGAAAGCTATCCAGGATGTATACGCATGCCGAATTTCAGGTGAATTAGTCAATTCACTGCAGAGATATTAGTGATTTTAACCAAAGGCAGATGAACAGATGGACACTGTGCAAACATGGTTACAGGTGGCGCCACCATTTTTGTGTATGTTATAGAGCTATCTAAGGGCTACATTAGTATAAATTTTATTTCCTGATCAGTCAAACGCTTCCCGAGATATGAGCTTGGAAAGCTCATAAAATCAAGTCCCAGAGGAGCTCTCTGGAAACGAACGCGGCAACGGCGGAGGAACCCGGTCAAAAACATAGTATCCACAAAACTTCGTTTTGGCGGGTACAAAAATACAGGTGGCTCCACCAGTCTGCAGAAACTAATAAAAACACTTACAAACATCAATATCCATGCAAAGATTCATGGTGATCTCCCCATTAGTTGTTCAGATACTTCAGCTTTTGTATCAAATTGTCCATTATTCTGAGGGATACTTCGGAGTCCTATAGCTTGAAGGATATGGGTAACAGAGTCCTAATTTTAAGTTTCCACAGGCACTTTTCATGGGCCTCCTTGCATGACAAGAATGAAGATTCTAGGTCCAGTTGTTGCGATTTGTACCCTGTTGACAGACAACCACATCTTTAAAGGTATAAAAAAAAGAGAAAAAAATCGTAAAAATTTGAAAAAATAGAGGTGGCGCACCCAGTCTGCAGAAACTGATGGAACAGGTCATGATCAATATGTATGCCGAAAATCATGACCATCAGTGTTGTAGTTATTGAGATACTGCAGTTTTTGTATCAAATTTTCCATTATTCTGGGGGGTAATTTGGAGTCATACAGCTTAAAGAATATGGGTAACAGAGACCTAATTTCAGGTTTCCATGGAGACTTTTCATGGGTCTCCCTGTGTGTCAAGAATGAAGATTCTAGGTCCAGTTTTAATGATTTGTGCCCTGTTAACAGATGTTCATAATTTTAAAGGTCTCAAAAATAGAGAAAAAATTCGTAAAAAAACCCGAACAAATACAGGTGGTGCCACCAGTCTGCAGAAACTGATGAAACACTCCATGATCAATATCTATGAAAAAAAATATGGTGATCGCTGCATTAGTTGTTCAGATACTTCAGCTTTTGTATCAAATTTTCCATTATTCTGAGCTGTACTTTGGAGTGCCATAGCTCAAAGGATATGGGTAACAGAGACCTAATATCAGGTGTCCATGGAGACTTATCATGGGTCTCCCTGTGTGTCAACAATGAAGATTCTAGGTCCAGCCCTTACGATTTGTACCCAGATAACTACATCCTGAAAGGTCTCAAAAAGAGAGAATAAAAAATTGTGAAAATTTGAAAAAATACAGGTGGCACCACCAGTCTGCAGGTACTGATGAAACACCTCTTGATCAATATGTATGCCAAAAATCATGACCATCAGTGTTTTTGTTATTGAGATGTTGCATTTTGTTTTTATCAAATTTTCCATTATTCTGGGGAGTTATTGGGAGCCCCCCATAGCTCAAAGGATATGGGTAACAGAGACCTTATTTCAGGTTTCCATGCAGACTTTTTATGGACCTCTCAGTGTGTCAAGAATGAAGATTCTAGGTCCAGTCTTTATGATTTGTGCCCTGTTAACAGCTGTTCACATTTTTAAATTCGTAAAAAATCGAAAAATTCAGGTGGCGCCACCAGTCTGCAGGAAGTGATGGAACATCTCATGATCAATACGTATGCAAAAAATCATGACCATCAGTCAATTAGTTAATGAGATATTGAAGTTTTTGTATGAAATTTTTGACTTTTCTGGGGGGTACTTTGGGCCCCCATAGCTCGAAGGATATGGATAACAGAGACCTAATTTCTGGTTTCCAAAGAGATTTTTCATGGACCTCTCAGTGTATCAAGAATTAAGATTCTAGGTCTAGGCTTTACGATTTGTGCCTTGTTAACAGATGTTCACATTTTTAAAGGTCTCAAAAATAGAGAAAAAAATTTGTAAAAAATCGAAAAATACAGGTGGCGCCACCAGTCTGCAGGAAGTGTTGGAACATCTCATGATCAATATGTATGCCAAAAATCATGACCATCAGTCAAGTAGTTAATGAGATATTGAAGTTTTTGTATGAAATTTTTGACTTTTCTGGGGGGTACTTTGGGGCCCCATAGCTCGAAGGATATGGGTAACAGAGACCTAATTTCTAGTTTCCAAGGAGATTTTTCATGGACCTCTCAGAATCCTAAGTTACAAGGTTCTAGGTTCAGCGGTTACGATTTGTGCCTGGTTAACGGACGGACAGACGGACAGACGGACAGACGGACGACGGACAAAGAGTGATCGCTATAGCTCAGATGACTTTCAGTCAGCTGAGCTAAAAATGAACAGGCCCAAAAGACCAGAAGGGCAAAGTGTTGCAGTCGGCTAAGACTTACATCATCTGTAATGTCATACTATAAACTCCCACCGTTTCATTTGTTTCCGATAAATGCAACCGAATCATTTGAACTTAAAGCACACAATGTTCCATTAAAGCATTTTTATATGATGATAACTATATACTGATAGGAATCGCCTTTTTCTTCATTGTGCAAGCTATCTTTACAGCCATTTTGAATGTTTGATTACACCTATTACCTTTAAATGTATAACGTCCACCCAGGGTCTTATGATAACCACACCCCTTTCCCAAACATTATTATTATAAACAAATGTCTGTTATTCATGGAGCTTTGACCAGCATTTTACAAAATGCGGCCATTTTTTATTCTGTTATAATTCAATATGTTTTAAAGACACTTTAGGAAACACACAAAATGTACCCCTAACTTCATTTCTATATTTCTTTATTCAGCGTAGTGATAACATTACTGTGTTAAACTTTTTTGTTGTATTTTCATTCATTTTCGTGTAAGAAATCACGGACATGATTATAGCATGGCTTTTGTATGTGCCAATTGACACATTCATAACCCTATATAGAGCCTAAGGTTATCGAATATATCTTGGTTTCATTAATGGGGAAACACTAAATAGGTTCGGGTTGAATTTTGTTTGGTTTGACATTGAAAATGGCATTGAAAATGACCTTGAAATTTAAGGTGGCATCCACCCAAACTTTTTCGTAACTTTATGACTGATTGATCAAGCATGGATGCCTGCTATTAACAAGCAATGCCCTCTAAAGTAAAAAATCAACTTTGGCTGGCCCACTAATAATAATAAAAATTATAATAATAAAAATTATATATTTTTTTTAAATTATTCGTGATAATACATGCTCTATAATTAAACCGCTGTGACAAAACATAATTACAATCAGCAATTATTATACGTACTATAATGAGAAGATACAATTAAAGTCATCTGGCTAAAATATCACATTCAGATAGTGATAATATTAAGTGAGTATAATAAACCTAATTCAGATATAAAAGCTTAACTTAAATGTTCAAACCTTTCAATTTGTAAAAATCCTTCAAACTTACGATGCATAAAAATAAGTTTAGCGTTTACTTTAATATCGCAGAAATATGCCAATACGACTTCATCTCGTGTGTACCTCGTGTATACCATCGGGGGTTGTCTTTATGCCCAGTTGGGCTACGCCAAAAAAAAAATTAAATTTCTACAGAATCTGTAAAATTTGACCAGCTTTCCTAGACAATACCCTGGTGTATATTATGAACACAAGTTGCAGCCCATTTTCCCTTCATTGAAGAATTCTTATCGGAAGTTCGTGCCATAGCACTAATTCGCAACTTTGCCAAGTACCCTGTTTTCATTTGCCAAAAAATATCCACGAAATATGTGAGCGGAGAATCCGAATGTTTTTGTATGGCCTTGCAATATTTTAGATCCAACGATTGCGATATGTGTCCGTTAATTGGCAAAAATGGACTTGAGGCCCATCAATGGCGATGTTAAGTGACCATTCACTATATCCGGATAGTATGTTAATAAATAGGTCATGTGGCTGAGTGTACTCCCCCAGCCGTGAACACACGACTCTGTTGACACCAATATTTGACTGGTAAGCCTTAAGTCAGACATGATACAGCCCATACAGTAAACGTTATGCAACGTTCACCCATCCTCTTGGTGAAAAGTGCAAGGTAAACGGTACTTTCTTCATGTAACCCGTGCGAGCCATGCTGGTATTCAAGCCGTCAGAAATTCAACAAACATGAATTATTATTTCCAAATATCCTGAGTTAAAACGGGATTTTTCTCGCACGTAGCAGGATCAAGGATTTTTTGGAGGGAGAGGTCATCGGGTGTCATGCATAAAATTGTTTTAATAAGTGTCGTTGGTTGAGAGAAGATGGGAGGGGGTGTCTTTTTTTTTTTTTTTTTTTATTAACCAAACGATATACATGATGACAGTATACACAGTGACACAGTATTTACATACAAATGTAAACCACATACATATTTGTACATATAATAAACACAATCAGTTTGATCGAATATTGAACTTTGCTCATGGAAAACCCAACATGGCCCATACCAGCAAAGCTAAACACCCGGTGGTGGCAAAGCCTGTCCCTCAGCACTGCAAGAGATGAGAGGGCAAACCACTTGCTTACGTCAGCCTTATGGTTGGATCCAGTATCATTAATTAAACGAACTACTGATCGTTTTTCCATGCGCATAACCACTTGAAACATTATAACATTGACAAGGACACATTTATATCAGTGTTAGCAAGATGTAGTAATTGCCTGGCATAAATGAATGCATCCATATATCTGGACAACATTAAACATTAAACAAAGCTTTACAGAATACCGTGTATTATAAATTGTACATTGTAGACAATCAAATATGAATTAAGTTAAAAGTTGCATAATTGGTGACCACTTCTGCAGATGCAGATCTGTTTTCCCATTATGTTTTGCTATATGACCTTCAATATTTTGAACATCTTTCAGTTTCAGCCGTAGAGTCTCAAACAGGTGAGGAGTTGTAGCATCTCTCTTATAATACAGTACATATATAAATATAAGCAAAATAGTATTAGTGAGCAAAGTTTTTGTACATGCAGGTAGGTAACCATAAATTATAATAGATTTTGTATATTCTGGTAGTACATAGTTCACTTGCCCTATCCATTGCTGAACTCTGAGATAAAGATTTTTTGCTACCGAACAAGAGTAAAATAGATGGTCGATTGACTCATTATGAAAAAAAAACAATAGCTACATCTTGGTGAATCAACCAAGTTCCACTTGTAAAGATTCTTATTCACAGGTAGGTAGTTATTAATGATTTTAAATTGAAATTCTCTCATATATGTATCGTTGGTGCATTTATATACATTATCAAATACCAGCTGCCACTCAACATGACCAACCCCACAAATATGTTTTAAAGAAGTAGGACTTTGATAGATAAGTGATATCATATTTTCATATACATGTTTGCTCTTTGGGGTTGTCACAGATGCATCTGTACTAGTATCTGAATTTTTTTCAATGCCATCTCTGATTTTTCTTTTCCAGTCACTTGGTATAGCACTTATGATACAGTTCAACTGGAAACACACCAAATCCTTGGAAACACCTGAACACTAATTTGCTATCTGTGTTACACGTTTAAATGAACCTTTACTATCTAGTAAATCCTTCACGCACCTGATGTTGTTCCTGAATAAATCATTATAGAATATTGAACATTCATTCGCCTTGATATGTCTGTTGTTCCATATAAATTGTTTAGATACATCCTCTATACCTGTATATGAACTTTTTAAAAACTGATACCATTCCTTAAAACAAGACGCATAGAATGGTGCACAGACATTTGGGAAACATTTCATTTCAAAGTCCTTGTGAATACACTGCAAACCACCAATAGATCTACAGAATGCATTAAGAAGCATTTTGGCCATTCCATTGAATTTATTCAGTATATTAGATGCCCATATTACACGCTGTGTCTTGTATCTAGCCTCGACACTTGGTAATTTAAGACCTCCATTAGTGTACTGCCCAACTGCTGTGCTAAATTTAACTTTTGCATTTTTCCCTTTCAAAACAAAACTGTTTACCGTACCTTGGACCTCTCTGATAAAACCATGTGGTGGATCTAACATATTCAATACATATAATATTTTTGAGATGACCAAGGTTCTGACTACTTCCAAGCGTCCATATACAGTTAACTGTCTATTTTTCCACAGTTTCAGTACACTTTTAAAATGTAACAGTTTTCTTGAAAAGTTTAGTTCATTTGACTGTTTTACATTGTAAGAGAAATATATCACAAGTATTTTCATAGAATCTTTGGACAGATAAATCCATTTAAGATTAAAAGGATTATCTGATTTGTTCTACCATTTTCCCATCCAGGAAACCCCAGATTTACCAAGATTTATCTTTAATGATGAATACGTAGCATAGACATCAAAGATAGACAAAACATTCCTCAGAGATTCAATATCTTTAAAAAATAATGTAATATCATCAACATACATACATAGTTTAATTTCTAAATTTCTAAGCTTTATTCCTTTAACAGCTGTATTACTTCTTATTAAGGCTCCCAAAACTTCAACAGACAATATGAATAGATAAGGGGCTAAGGGATCCCCTTGCCGGGTACCTCTAGTCAAAATAAAACAATCCGTACTGAAGCCATTATTGACCACTGCACTTTGAACATTATTGTGCAGTATCTTTATCCATCGTATAAATGACTCTCCAAACCCATACTTTTCTAAAACAGTGAACATGAATTCATGATCCAAATGATCGAATGCTGACTCAATATCAGCCCCCAATAAAATGCTTTCTACATTTTCTTTATCTGTATAATATAACATATCTGAAATTAGACGAATAGGCTCACCAATAAATCTGTTTTTAACGAATGCATATTGATCATTATGAATGAGTTTTGGCAATAACGCAATCATTCTGTGCACAAGTACCTTGCTGATAATCTTTGCATCTACATTGAGTAGACTGATTGGTCTCCATGACTTAATTAAACGGTTATCTTTACCACTCTTCTCCAAAAGTTTAATAATAGCTTGTCTTTGGCTCACAATTAACTGTGGCTTTTCATATGCCGCATTTACACTATCTAATAAAAGATCCCCAATTTCCGAGAAAAAACATAAATATAATTCTTTGGTTAAACCGTCATTTCCAGGCACTTTGTTATTTTTCATGTCTTGAATTGCCTTAAACACTTCCTTTTTTGATATAATTCCATCACATTTCTGTACGTCAGCATCCCCCGGTTTTGGTAGATCTATAATACTTAAATAATTTTCGCATTCCGTTTTAGTGGTAATCAATGTTCGTGTATATTTTTGACAGTAAAACTTTTTTAAGCATTCCATAATAGCAGACTGTTTGGTAAGTTCTTGATTATTAACCAGAAGTTTCCTAATGACAGACTTACCCTTATTTCTTTTTTCAAGATTTAGAAAGTAACGGGAACTTCTTTCACCTTGTTCGACCCACTAGGCTCGAGATCGTACTATAATACCCCTTGTTATATGGTCATACATCGACTCTAATGCTTCTCTCGTAGAGGTATATTCAATCAGATCTTCATGGCCAAGTTTGGTTTCCAGATATTTAATTTTCTCTTCCAATGCTTTGAGCTTTACTTTAAACTTACTGGCCTTCTGTTTACTCTAATTGTGAATTCCCTAATTTTGATTTTTATGTATTCCCAGAGCAATTGGGCATCCTGTTTTTTCTCATAATTTTGAATCCATTCGTCTAGGTTCTGCTTCAATTGGGTTATATACATTTGATCATCTAGTAGCGAGTTGTTTAATTTCCAAAACGATGGACCATGCTTTTCGATGGAATGTGATTTTAACTGCATATATACAGCAGAGTGATCTGTTGCTATTGCAGGAATTATACTACAGCTTTTAATGAATGATTGCAAACCTGAAGAAATTAAAAAAAAATCCAGGCGCCTCTGTATGAGTGGTTTCACAGAACGCCATGTATATCTTCGACTTGTTTCATTTCTTACCCGCCATATATCACACAGGTTAAACTGCTCCATAGCTGAGTGTAAAACATCAAGAGATTTCATTTTCATATGATGTACGTTACCACCACATGCATCCATTTCATTAAAATGTAGGTTAAAAATCATCGCCCCAAATTATTTGTAAATCAGTGTTCTCATTAATTTCATCAATCTGGTGAATCACATTCTTATAAAAGGGAACCTGCTGGGACTCTGTATTTGGTGCATAAGTGTTTACTAATAGAAACGGGGATCCTTGAATATTACAATGTATAATAATGGCCCTGCCATTTGAATCAGTATGTATTTTAAATTCCTCAAATTCAACGTCATTTCCAATCAAGATGATAACTCCAGCACTGCGGGATGTACAGTGAGAGAATATATTTTACCCCTCCATTGGTTAATCCAGCTGCCCATGTCCTTCTCAATTGAATGGGTTTCTTGTTAAAAAGTAATTCCTTTCGCCATTTTGTGCTTAATTAACCAATTAACCCCCCAGTCATGCATTGTATTTGGATGAAAAAAACAGTTGGTTGAGAATGGGGGGGGGGGGGGGAGGGGTGAGTTCCACCCCTAAACTTTATTTATGACCTTCACCTCCAGGTTCCCACCGGAACCGAACAACTCCTTAGGTATTTTAAAATGTGTTGCGATGAAGAAAGGGTACGCCTTCAAGGGTAACGGTATTACATGCGACAGTGTCTAACATTCACCATGTGAAGTCTTCGTCACTTTTGTTGCAAATCCTTAAACGGTTACTTAAATATATAAACGGGAAAATTGGGACCTTGAATAATTTCTTTTCCTAAACTTCTAATGATAGGAATCGTCAGGACTGGTATTTACTAGGGATACGCGTTTTCAAAGTACGGAGCCTGAATTCTATAAGCTTTCACGACTGATATATACATCTGAAATTACCTCAGTTTATTTAGGAAATTATCTGTACTTTACATATCCATCTAAAGAGACACGTAGTGTGCTTCGTATGGACACCCGAGTGAAACAGCAGTGCATCAACAAGAGTAGATCCGATCTTAAATCATAAATCAGTTCATGGCATTCTTCGGTGGGACGGTTTTGTTTACACCCGTGCAGTAATTTTTGGCCGTCGTACACGGGGACCCCTGGATTGTTATGAAAAAAGTTGGCAGTAATGTATATAGTAGCTTGTACTTAATAATCATAATAATCAAAACGTTATGTTGACTCTCAGTGACCTTATCTTAAGCTATCTGGTTATAAGTGTAGCCATATCCTCTCACTCACAGATGTTATAATAGCGATTAAATTCAGTGTCCTGGCCCAAATATGTGTTAAAATGTATCCAGCATACATAAACGGTAGAAGGGTAAATGCTCGAGAGGCTAAGCTTCTACATAGCTTCACAAATGGGGAATTTTGCAAGCTTGTTTAGAAATACAAACATTTGATGAATTCTTCAAATGGGATCTATACTCAAAATTGAAATTTTGTCACACCTTCTGGAACTATTTCAGGGAATCGTGCCATGGCACATATGAGCAATATTACCAATTTACCAGGTCTTCATTCGCGATAAAAAATCTGTCCACGGAAAAAAAAGGAGCGGCGATTCCGTAGAAACAATATTTTTTTCTGTCGGGGGGGGGGGGGGGGAGTGTGTTTTACTGCCACAGGTGAATGCACATCATGACCTTTCCATTGTTTCTGGTTGATTTATACAGCCGGCTGTGCAGGAAATGTGTCTGCGGACATCTTACCCAAACAGCTCATAGGTACACGTCTTGATCATTTCCGGGTTATCACACATGTATTCGCAGTTTATATCATAGAAAAATCACATTACAAGCTACTTAAGTTGCAGATATATTTTACATTGAGCACCATATTAAACGGACCAATATGGAACTGCATGATGTGTTACTGAAACAGGTATGGTATAACAAGGAGTTAACACGGGAATATGTACGCCCGTCTTTTTATACCTTAGTTGATTTTATAAAATGGCGAGTGTATTAGAATTCTTGTTTTCTCACTCCATGTATAAAGCCAGCAGTTATCTACTTAAGCTGCAATATAAATGGTGCTGCCATGATTTATTAATAAGGGGAGCAAAGTCGACATTATACGGGACCAAAAGCTATTTGACGAAGAGAAACAGGTAATGGCATTTCGTCCCTTACAACAAAACTATATGTTACCTGAATGCCTTGTTATAAATAAAATGAATTCACTCTTTTTCCTATTTCACTTTTCCTTTGAATATGTTTTTTTCTTACGAAAAATGAGTTCGTGGTTCAAATTTGACGGTGCCAAGACCGGAAAAGAAGATATTACCTCACATAAAGTAACTTATTTCAACTGACATTTATCCTAACTTAAATGAACAGTAGTATTCATACAACCAATCACCGATGCGTAATCGATTGTAATTGACTAGAGGACAACCTATACGACTTATTGATCGCTTCAGTAAAATGTTAAAGTAGTTATTTCGGTGATCATCATCCTCGGACTGATAAGAGGTACAATTAAAATTAGACATTTATAAGCTCTGCGCGAACTGATTCGTGAAGATGTATTTACAAAATATATGAACATGTAGTTTGCTTTATACAAGAGGGAATACAGTGAGTATATGAGTATGAAACGGAACGAGAAAAAAAAGGTTCCAATTCGAATCTTCCGGCAGTTTTTTATTTTTTTTATTTTCTCAGATGTTGGTTCTAAGATGTTGGACTTAAAAAATGCATGTATACGTATAAACCATTGATTTTATTATCATACTCAATGAATCCAGATGTGTGCTCTTCAGCGATTCGAGGGTTCATACGGTCTGGACTTCCTCTCGTCCTTTGACCCTGTGGCCTCAAAATCAACAGGGTTTTTCCTCTGCGGGTGGTACAGACATATGTGTATGATGAAAGTCTCGGAATGAAAACTGGCTTTAAATGCGCCCGAATCCTTTTTCATTATTAGGGTTTTGTGGCCTTAACCTTTGACCCGTTACCTCAAAATCGGAATGACGAGGGGGTAATAATCCGGTGATGATCCGGCTTATATTGCAAAGATTAGTCGAGTTCACTATTTAGATTGCATCTAAGGCTATTGATATGTCTAGAGTACAAGGGTTTTTGGCTGTATTTGCAAAGGGGTGGGTCCCTTCATTCCTTTAAAGCTGGCTGTATAAACACCATGCGCATTTTTTTATTATGTGCAGATTGTCTTATTTGATGAAAGAACTGTTTTCTTCATTCAATAAATTCCAGGTTTTGGTAAAGTTATTCTTTCGGAATGCACTGCTCTCATAGATGGAAATATTCTTGACTTTCTTCCAACACATTGCATCGGGCTACAGCAAATGCGCCCTGTGCAAGCATTGATATAATGTATCAGAATAATTGTATGGGGATCATAGAGTAAGAAGTTTAAGAGGTCGAGGTTCTCTTATTCCTAAATCATTTAAGCAAAATTTTGACTTTGTTTACAACCTGTCCATATGGATACAGTCATCTACATGGGTTCGGAACACCACCGACAGGAGACGCTTTTTACGGCCGTATAACACTCACCTGTCTTATGGTTCAAGCTGGGAGGACGCGCTGAAAGCATGTGGAAATCTGGGGGGGGGGGGAAGGATCAGTATGGAGTCTTCTGCAGAAAAGAACATCTTAAACAAGTACTGAATGGACTAGGCTAAGTACGGATTTTTTTATTTTTTTTCAAGGGATATATAAATGTGCAGGGTCGTCAATAAAATCATCCCATCTGTTATTAAGAGAATAATATCAATTCACGAGAAACGAAATATATTAATAATAAGGATTATATACTTTGGTTCAGTTTCTGAGTTTACTATGAAATATAATATATATCTAAACCTAGTTTAGAATAAATCTAGACTTAATATATACATATAGTTAACTATAGAAAAGTTAACTATAGAAAAACTTTTGTTTGGTATCCATACATCAAACTTTAAGATACTTCATTTGTTCGATTGATTTCAAAATTTACATATTAAGGCGTGTATATATGAAAAAAAAGATCCAGGGGAAGAAAAATTTTTATATTGCCTGGCACTCGGGAAAGATTTCCGCAAGGTGCTTCAAATCGTTTCTTTGCAGCTTATCATAATAAAATAAAATTAGGAACAATTTAGTAGGCCAACGAAACTCTGAATTATTCTTTTATGGCATCGCATGTAAACAGAATATATTCGGTGGGATCTATCCAGTGTAGGCAGGTGAAAAAGCTGTGGTGGATGCCACCTCAAAATTTGAATGTGAAAGTCATTTTTAAGGTCATCAAGGTAACAAGGTATTTCATTTCGGTGTTTAGGTGTAATAGGCCACTTTTTCTATTCAAGATGTCCATAATATCCAATTATTGCTTGCCAGATATCTTTGATTCAAAGGGCAAGGTCATCAAAAATCTACATTTAACAATTTACAGGCCACAGTTTTGCAGGAATCCTTTTGAAACTGGTACTTCTTATGTCTTTCATGATATGGCCGCTAGAGGGCGTTGCATTGGATCCTCCACAACATATGATTTTTTGGCCAGGTCTCCAAAACTATAAACCTCAATTAGATACATTTTAACTTATTTTCTTCCTCTTGGACTTCTCCATAATTTAGTGAGATAATCAGGCCTTAATCTTGTGCCACTTTGTCAGTATGTCTGTCTGTTAGTCAGTTGTCCTCAATTTCACATGTTCGCTGATTCCTGCATTTTACATTTAGCAATCTACCGACCACAGTTTTGTAGGAATCCCTTGAAATTTGTGTAACTTATGTCTTACACTGATATCTCGAAATGATATACTTTTTGCCAAATCTCAAAACTATAAACCTCAATTACATAAACTATAGCTTATTTTCGTCCTCTGGGTTTTCTCCATTACCTGGTTTAGTCGATTGGTCTGAATCTTGTGCCGCTTTGTCAGTATGTCTGTCTGTTTATCAGTTGCCCTCAATTTCGCATGTTTGCTGGTTCCTGCATCTTACATTTAGCTATCTACAGGCGACATTTTAGCAGGAATTCTTTTAAGACCTGTACATCTTATGTCTTATACTAACATCTCGAAATCTATTTTTCATTTCCATGATACGGCCGCTAGAGAACGCTGCACTCGATTCTCCACAACATATAATCTTTTGGCCATATTTCCAACATTATAAATCTCAATTACATATACTGAAGCTTATTGTCTTCCTCTTGGTATTCTCCATAACCTGGTCAAGTCATCTGGTCTCAAACTTGTGTCACATTGTCACTATGTCTGTCTGTTCGTCAGTTATCTTCAATAACACCTTCTTGCTGGTTCTTGTGTATGGCCAATAGCATTTTACTGGCCTCAATTTAGCAGTAATTACGTTTTAAACTTATGGTACATCAGAACGATTTATGAAATCAGTATGTGTATTAATTATATAGGTCAATGGTCAAGATCAAGGTCATGCGCCCCTTCCACCCAGGAATGAAAGGGTACTAGTCATGGGCGGCACGCAAATGCTTTACAAACAAGCTTCTTGCGCCTGTTATGGCTGCTTGGGTTGATGCTCCCCACGGAGCCGATTAAAGCTAAAAAAATGAACAGGCCCAAAAGACCAGAAGGGCAAAGTGTTGCAGTCGGCTAAGACTTACATCATCTGTAATGTCATTCTATCAACTGCCACCGTTTCATTTGTTTCCGATAAGTGCCACCGAATGATTTGAACTTAAAGCACACAATGTTCCATTAAAGCATTTTTATATGATGATTACTATATAATGATAGCAATCGCCTTTTTCTTCATTGTGCAAGCTATCTTTACAGCCATTTTGAATGTTTGATTACACCTATTACCTTTAAATGTAAAACGTCCACCCAGGGTCTCATGATAACCACAACCCTTTCCCAAACATCATCATTATAAACAAATGTCTGTTATTCATGGAGCTTTTGACCAGCATTTTACAAAATACGGCCATTTTTTATTCTGTTATAATTCAAAATGTTTTAAAGACACTTTAGAAAACACACAAAAGTACCCCTTAACTTCATTTTTAATTTTTACTTATTTAGCGTAGTGGAAACATTACTTTGTTAAACTTTTATGTTGTATTTTTATTCATTTTCGTGTAAGAAAACATGGACATGATTATAGCATGGCTTTTGTATGTGTCACTTGACACATTCATAACCCTATATAGAGCCTAAGGTTATCGAATATATCTTGGTTTCATTAATGGGGAAACACTAAATAGGTTTGGGTAAATTTCGTTTGGTTCGACATTGAAAATGGCATTGAAAATGACCTTGAAATTTAAGGTGGCATCAACCCACACTTTTTCGTAACTTTATAACTGATTGATCTAGCATGGATGCCTGCTATTAACAAGCAAACCCTCTAAAGTAAAAAATCAACTTTGGCTGGCCCACTAATAATAATAAAAATTATAAAAATAAAAATTAAATATTTTAAAAAAATTATTTATGATAATACATGCTCTATAATTAAACCGCTGTGACAAAACATAATTACAATCAGCAATTATTATACGTACTATAATGAGAAAATATAATTAAAGTCATCTGGCTAAAATATCACATTCAGATAGTGATAATATTAAGTGAGTATTATAAACCTAATTCAGATATAAAAGCTAAACTTAAATGTTCAAACCTTTCAATTTGTAAAAATCCTTCAAACTTACGATGCATAAAAATAAGTTTAGCGTTTACTTTAATATCGCAGAAATATGCCAATACGTTTTCATCTCGTGTGTACCTCGTGTATACCATCGGGGGTTGTCTTTATGCCCAGTTAGGCCACGCCAAAAAAATATAATTTTCTACAGAATCTGTAAAATTTGACCAGCTTTCCTAGACAATACACTGGTGTATATTATGAACACAAATTGCAGCCCATTTTCCCTCCAATGAAGAATTCCTATCGGAAGTTTGTGCCATAGCACAAATTCGCAACTTAGCCAAGTACCCTGTTTTCATTCGCCAAAAAATATCCACGAAATATGTGAGCGGAGAATCCGAATGTTTTTGTATGGCCTTGCAATATTTTAGATCCAACGATTGCGATATGTGTCCGTTAATTGGAAAAATGGACTTAAGGCCCATCCAATGGCGATGTTGAGTGACCAATCACTATATCGGGATAGTATGTAAATAAATAGGTCATGTGGCTGAGTGTACTCCCCCAGCCGTGAACACACGACTCTGTTGACACCAATATTTGACTGGTAAGCCTTTAGTCAGTCATGATACAGCCCATACAGTAAATGTGGTGCAACGGTCACCATGCCTGTTGGTGAAAAGTACAAGGTAAACGGTACTTTCTTCATGTAACCTGTGCGAGCCATGCTTGTATTCAATCCCTCAGAAATTCAACAAACATGAATTATTTATTCCAGATATCCTGAGTTAAAACGGGATTTTTCTCGCACGTAGCAGGATCAAGGATTTTTTGGAGGTAGAGGTCATCGGGTGTCATGCATAAAATTGTTTAAATAAATGTCGTTGGTTGAGAGAAGAGGGGAGGGGGGTGTCTTGACTCCCAACCCCTAACCCCCCATTCATGCATAGTATTTGGATTAAAAAAAAAGTTGGTTGAGAGTGGGGGGAGGGGTGAGTTCCACCCCCAAACTTTATTTATGACCTTCACCTCCAGGTTCCCACCGAAACCGAACAACTCCTTAGGTATTTAAAAATGTGTTGCGATGAAGAAAGGGTACGCGTTCAAGGGGAAGGGTAAAACATGCGACAGTGTCTAACATTCACCATGTGAAGTCTTCGTCATTTTTGTTGCAAATCCTTAAACGGTCACTTAAATATATAAACGGGAAAATTGGGACCTTGAATAATTTCTTTTCCTAAACTTCTAATGATAGGAATCGTCAGGACTGGTATTTACTAGGGATACGCATTTTCAAAGTACGGAGCCTGAATTCTATAAGCTTTCACGACTGATATATACATCTGAAATTACCTCAGTTTATTTAGGAAATTATCTGTACTTTACATATCCATCTAAAGAGACACGTAGTGTGCTTCGTATGGACACCCGAGTGAAACAGCAGTGCATCAACAAGAGTAGATCCGATCTTAAATCATAAATCAGTTCATGGCATTCTTCGGTGGGACGGTTTTGTTTACACCCGTGCAGTAATTTTTGGCCGTCGTACACGGGGACCCCTGGATTGTTATGAAAAAAGTTGGCAGTAATGTATATAGTAGTTTGTACTTAATAATCATAATAATCAAAACGTTTGGCTCTTGTTGTGTTGACTCTCAGTGACCTTATCTTAAGCTATCTGGTTATAAGTGTAGCCATATCCTCTCACTCACAGGTATTATAATAGCGATTAAACTCAGTGTACTGGCCCAAATATGTGTTAAAATGTATCCAGCATACATAAACGGTAGAAGGGTAAATGCTCGAGAGGCTAAGCTTCTACATAGCTTCACAAATGGGGAATTTTGCAAGCTTGCTTAAAAATACAAACCTTTGATGAATTCTTCAAATGGGATCTATACTCTAAATTGAAATGTTTTCACACCTTCTGGAACTATTTCAGGGAATCGTGCCATGGCACATATGAGCAATATTACCAATTTACCAGGTCTTCATTCGCGATAAAAAATCTGTCCACGGAAAAAAAGGAGCGGCGATTCCGAAGAAACAATATTTTTTTCTGTCGGGGGGGGGGGGGGGGGGGAGTGTGTTTTACTGCCACAGGTGAATGCACATCATGACCTTTCCATTGTTTCTGGTTGATTTATACAGCCGGCTGTGCAGGAAATGTGTCTGCGGACATCTTACCCAAAATTAGACATTTATAAGCTCTGCGCGAACTGGTTCGTGAAGATGTATTTACAAAATATATGAACATACAGTTAGCTTTATACAAGAGGGAATATAGTGAGTATATGAGTATGAAACGGAACGAGAAAAAAAAGGTTCCAATTCGAATCTTCCGGCAGTTTTTTATTTTTTTTATTTTCTCAGATGTTGGTTCTAAGATGTTGGACTTAAAAAATGCATGTATACGTATAAACCATTGATTTTATTATCATACTCAATGAATCCAGATGTGTGCTCTTCAGCGATTGGAGGGTTCATACGATCTGGACTTCCTCTCGTCCTTTGACCCTGTGGCCTCAAAATCAACAGGGTTTTTCCTCTGCGGGTGGTACAGACATATGTGTATGATGAAAGTCTCGGAATGAAAACTGGCTTTAAATGCGCCCGAATCCTTTCTCATTATTTGGATTTTGTGGCCTTAACCTTTGACCCGTTACCTCAAAATCTGAATGACGAGGGGGTAATAATCCGGTGATGATCCGGCTTATATTGCAAAGATTAGTCGAGTTCACTATTTAGATTGCATCTAAGGCTATTGATATGTCTAGAGTACAAGGTTTTTTGGCTGTATTTGCAAAGGGGTGGGTCCCTTCATTCCTTTAAAGCTGGCTGTATAAACACCATGCGCATTTTTTTTATTATGTGCAGATTGTCTTATTTGATGAAAGAACTGTTTTCTTCATTCAATAAATTCCAGGTTTTGGTAAAGTTATTTTTTCGGAATGCACTGCTCTCATAGATGGAAATATTCTTGACTTTCTTCCAACACATTGCATCGGGCTACAGCAAATGCGCCCTGTGCAAGCATTGATATAATGTATCAGAATAATTGTATGGGGATCATAGAGTAAGAAGTTTAAGAGGTCGAGGTTCTTTTATTCCTAAATCATTTAATCAAAATTTTGACTTTGTTTACAACCTGTCCATATGGATACAGTCATCTACATGGGTTCGGAACACCACCGACAGGAGACGCTTTTTACGGCCGTATTACACTCACCTGTCTTATGGTTCAAGCTGGGAGGACGCGCTGAAAGCATGTGGAAATCTGGGCGGGAAAAGCATCAGTATGGAGTCTTCTGCAGAAAAGAACATCTTAAACAAGTACTGAATGGACTAGGCTAAGTACGGATTTTTTTATTTTTTTTTCAAGGGATATATAAATGTGCAGGGTCGTCAATAAAATCATCCCATCTGTTATTAAGAGAATAATATCAATACACGAGAAACGAAATATATTAATAATAAGGATTATATACTTTGGTTCAGTTTCTGAGTTTACTATGAAATATAATATATATCTAAACCTAGTTTTGAATAAATCTAGACTTAATATATACATATAGTTAACTATAGAAAAGTTAACTATAGAAAACCTTTTGTTTGGTATCCATACATCAAACTTTAAGAGACTTCATTTGTTCGACTGATTTCAAAATTTACATATTAAGGCGTGTATCTATGAAAAAAAAAAAATGATCCAGGGGAAGAAAATTTTTTATATTGCCTAGCACTCGGGAAAGATTTCCGCAAGGTGCTTCAAATCGTTTCTTTGCAGCTTATCATGATAAAATAACAACAGCAACAATATAGTAGGCCAACGAAACTCTGAATTATTCTTTTATGGCATCGCATGTAAACAGAAGGTATTCGTGTGGGATCTGTCCAGTGTAGGGAGGTGAAAAAGCTGTGTTGGATGCCATCTCAAAATTTGAATCTGAAGGTCATTTTTAAGGTCATCAAGGTCACAAGGTATTTCATTTCGGTGTTTAGGTGTAATAGTCCACTTTTTCTATTCAAGATGTTCATAATATCCAATTATTGCTTGCCAGAAATCTTTGATTCAAAGGGCAAGGTCATCAAAAATCTACATTTAACAATTTACAGGCCACAGATTTGCAGGAATCCTTTTGAAACTGGTACTCTTATGTCTTTCATGATATGGCCGCTAGATGGCGCTGCATTGGATCCTCCACAACATATGATACGACTTATTTTTTTTTTGGCCAGGTCTCCAAAACTATAAACCTCAATTAGATAAATTATAACTTATTTTCTTCCTCTGGGACTTCTCCATAATTTAGTGAGATAATCAGGCCTCAATCTTGTGCGACTTTGTCAGTATGTGTGTCTGTGAGTCAGTTGTCCTCAATTTCACATGTTTGCTGTTTCCTGCATTTTACATTTAGCAATCTACCGACCACAGTTTTGTAGGAATCCCTTGAAACTGGTATAACTTATGTCTTACACTAATATCTCGAAATTGATTTTTCATTTTCATGATATGGCCGCTAGGGGACGCTGCACTTGATCTTCCACAACATATGATTTTTTTGCCATATCTCCAAACTATAAACCTCAATTACATAAACTATGGCTTATTTCGTCCTCTGGGTTTTCTCCATTACCTGGTTTAGTCGATTGGTCTGAATCTTTAGCCGCTTTGTCAGTATGTCTGTCTGTTTATCAGTTGCCCTCAATTTCGCATGTTTGCTGGTTCCTGCATCTTACATTTAGCTATCTACAGGCGACATTTTTGCAGGAATTCTTTTAAGACCTGTACATCTTATGTCTTATACTAACATCTCGAAATCGATTTTTCATTTCCATGATACGGCTGCTAGAGAACTCTGCACTCGATTCTCCACAACATATAATCTTTTGGCCATATTTCCAACATTATAAATCTCAATTACATATACTGAAGCTTATTGTCTTCCTCTTGGTATTCTCCATAACCTGGTCAAGTCATCTGGTCTCATACTTGTGTCACATTGTCACTCTGTCTGTCTGTGCGTCAGTTATCTTCAATACCACCTTCTTGCTGGTTCTTGTGTATGGCCAATAGCATTTTACTGGCCACAATTTAGCAGTTATTACGTTTTAAACTTATGGTACATCGGAACGATTTATAAAATCAGTATGTGTATTAATTATATAGGTCAATGGTCAAGATCAAGGTCATGCGCCCCTTCGACCCAGGAATGAATGGGTACTAGGCATGGGCGGCACGCAAATGCTTAACAAATAAGCTTCCTGCGCCTGTTATGGCTGTTTGGGTTGATGCTCCCCACGGAGCCGATTAAAGCTGTTATTCATTGAGCTTTTGACCAGCATTTTACAAAATGCGGCCATTTTTTATTCTGTTATCATTCAAAGACTTCAAAAATTTAAAGACACTTTAGAAAACACACGAAAGTACCCCTTAACTTAATTTTTATTTTTTTTTTATTTAGCGTAGTGGAAACATTACTTTGTTAAACTTTTATGTTGTATTTTCATTCATTTTCGTGTAAGAAATCATGGACATGATTATAGCATGGCTTTTGTATGTGTCACTTGACACATTCATAACCCTCTATATAGCCTAAGGTTATCGAATATATCTTGGTTTCATTAATGGGGAAACACTAAATAGGTTCGGGTTAAATTTCGTTTGGTTTGACATTGAAAATGGCATTGAAAATGACCTTGAAATTTAAGGTGGCATCCACCCACACTTTTTCGTAACTTTATAACTAATTGATCTAGCATGGATGCCTGCTATTAACAAGCAATACCCTCTAAAGTAAAAAATCAACTTTGGCTGGGCCACTAATAATAATAAAAATTATAATAATAAAAATTAAATATTTTTAAAATTATTCGTGATAATACATGCTCTATAATTAAACCGCTGTGACCAAACATAATTAATCTCAGCAATTATTATACGTACTATAATGAGATGATACAATTAAAGTCATCTGGCTAAAATATCACATTCAGATAGTGATAATATTAAGTGAGTATTATAAACCTAATTCAGATATAAAAGCTAAACTTAAATGTTCAAACCTTTCAATTTGTAAAAATCCTTCAAACTTACGATGCATAAAAATAAGTTAAGCGTTTACTTTAATATCGCAGAAATATGCCAATACGTTTTCATCTCGTGTGTACCTCGTGTATACCATCGGGGGTTGTCTTTATGCCCAGTTAGGCCACGCCAAAAAAAATATAATTTTCTACAGAATCTGTAAAATTTGACCAGCTTTCCTGGACAATACACTGGTGTATATTATGAAAACAAATTGCAGCCCATTTTCCCTTCATTGAAGAATTCTTATCGGAAGTTTGTGCCATAGCACAAATTCGCAACTTTGCCAAGTACCCAGTTTTCATTCGCCAAAAAATATCCACGAAATATGTGAGCGGAGAATCCGAATGTTTTTGTATGGCCTTGCAATATTTTAGATCCAACGATTGCGATATGTGTCCGTTAATTGGCGAAAATGGACTTAAGGCCCATCCAATGGCGATGTTGAGTGACCAATCACTATATCGGGATAGTATGTAAATAAATAGGTCATGTGGCTGAGTGTACTCCCCCAGCCGTGAACACACGACTCTGTTGACACCAATATTTGACTGGTAAGCCTTAAGTCGGTCATGATACAGCCCATACAGTAAACGTGGTGCAACGGTCACCAATATCCTGTTGGTGAAAAGTGCAAGGTAAACTGTACTTTCTTCAAGTAACCCGTGCGAGCCATGCTTGTATTCAATCCGTCAGAAATTCAACAAACATGAATTATTTTTCCAAATATCCTGAGTTAAAACGGGATTTTTCTCGCACGTAGCAGGATCAAGGATTTTTTGGAGGGAGAGGTCATCGGGTGTCATGCATAAAATTGTTTTAATAAATGTCGTTGGTTGAGAGAAGAGGGGAGGGGGGTGTCTTGACTCCCAACCCCTAACCCCCCAGTCATGCATAGTATTTGGATTAAAAAAACAGTTGGTTGAGAGGGGGGGGGGGGGGGGTGAGTTCCACGCCCAAACTTTATTTATGACCTTCACCTCCAGGTTCCCACCGAAACCGAACAACTCCTTAGGTATTTAAAAATGTGTTGCGATGAAGAAAGGGTACGCGTTCAAGGGGAAGGGTATAACATGCGACAGTGTCTAACATTGACTATGTGAAGCCTTCGTCATTTTTGTTGCAAATCCTTAAACGGTTACTTAAATATATAAAGGGGAAAATTGAGACCTTGAATAATTTCTTATCCTACTGCATAATAATATTTTCTCTTAAACTTCTAATGGAAATCGTCAGGACTGGTATTTACTAGGGATACGCGTTTCTCAAAGTGCAGAGCCTCAATTCTATAAGCATTCACGACTAATATATACGACTGAAATTACCTCAGTATATTTAGGAAATTATCCGTACTTTACATATCCATCTAAAGAGACACGTAATGTGGTTCGTATGGACACCCGAGTGAAACAGCAGTGCATCAACAAGCGTAGATCCGATCTTAAATCATAAATCAGTTCATGGCATTCTTCGGTAGGACGGTTTTGTTTACACCCGTGTAGTAATTTTCGGCCTTCGTACACGGGGACCCCTGGATTGTTATGAAAAAAGTTGGCAGTAAGGTATATAGTAGCTTGTACTTAATAATCATAATAATCAAAACGTTTGGCTCTTGTTGTGTTGACTCTCAGTGACCTTATCTTAAGCTATCTGGTCATCAGTGTTGCCACGTCCTCTCACTCACAGATGTTGTAATAGCGATTAAACTAAGTGTACTGGTCCAAATATGTGTTAAAATATATCCAGCATACATAAACGGTAGCAGGGTAAATGCTCGAGAGGCTAAGCTTCTACATTGCATCACAATATGGGCAATTTTGCAAGCTTGCCTAGAAATAGAAACATTCTATGAATTCTTCAAATGGTGTTTAAACTCAGCAATGAAATTTAGTCACACCTTTTGGAATTATTTCAGGGAATCGTGCCATGGTACATATGAGCAATATTACCAAATTACCTGGTCTTCATTCGCAATAAAAAAAAACTGTCCACGGAAAAAAAAGGAGCGGCGATTCTGTAGAAACAATATTTTTTTCTGTCAGGGGAGGGGCGGGGGGGGGGGGGGCCTGAATGTGTTTAACTGCCACAGGTGAATGCACATCATGACCTTTCCAGGCTTTCTGGTTGATTTAGAAAGCCGGATGTGCAGGAAATGTGTCTGCGGACGTCTTACTTAAACAGCTCATAGGTACACGTCTTGATCATTTCCGGGTTGTCGCACATGCATTCGTAGTTTTTATCATAGAAAAATCACATTACAAGCTGCGTGAGTTGCAGATATATTTTACATTGAGCATCATATTAAACGGACCAATATGGAACAGCATGATGTGTTACTGAAACGGGTATGGTATAACAAGAAGTCAACACGGGAATATGTACGCCCGTCTTTTTATACCTAAGTTGATTTTATAAAATGGCGAGTGTATTGGAATACTTGTTTCTAAAAAAGAGGAAGCTTTGTTCACTCCTAGAAAAAAGGCAGCAATTATCTACTTTAGCTGCAATATAAATTGTGCTGCCATGATTTATTTATAAGGGGACCAAAGTCGACATTATACGGCACCAAGAGCTATGTGGCGAGAAGAACCAGGCAGTGGCATTTCGTTCCTGACAACGAAACTATATGTTACTGGAATGCCTTGTTATAAATAAAATGAATTCACTCTTTTTCCTATTCCACTTTTCCTTTGAATATGTTTTTTTCTTACGAAAAATGAGTTCGTGGTTCAAATTTGACAGTGCCAAGACCGGAAAAGAAGATATTACCTCACAAAAAGTAACCTATTTCAACTGACATTTATCCTAACCTAAATGAACAGTAGTATTAATACAACCAATCACCGATGCATAATCGATTATGATTGACTAAAGGACAACCTAAACGACCTATTGATTGCTTCAGTGAAGAGTTAAAGTAATTATTTCGGTGATTATCATCCTCGGACTGATAAGAGGTACAATTAAAATTAGACATTTAAAAGCTCTGCTGATGACAGTAACCTACCATAATCCATGTTATTATAGTGTAAATAAGTTTCATTTATTCATTAATTGACGGTAATTTGGAGTCTAGTCAGTTAATATGATATTTTTTTTTTACCGAGAGAAGCCACAATAGCTAAATAAAGTAATTGTTTTTGCACAACATATCAACATCATTTATATCAATTGACAAGACTGTCTTGATGAGAGGAACTGTGCATTCAGCGATATTCACATGCAGGAGGTAAGGGTCATGTATTTTTTAAGCCGCCTTTGTACTGTAGAGTTTGCCTGTTTGTGATTCAATCGAGGATTTGGTGGATTATGACACATGATACAGACACGAGAGCTTGAGTTCTTGTCCACTTAATATCTCTTGGTAGTGGGTCCAACTGCTTAAATGTTAGACATAGAATGCTTATTGACTGTAACGTTTAAGTAGTTGTCTGTATTTGTATCTATATCAAATAACATAAAATGTAAACAAACTCTTGGCAGTGAGTGCAACTGCTTAAATTCAGACTTATAATCTTTCTTGTTTGTAACGTTTTATTGGTTGTCTCTAAGAGAGAAAATAACGACATGCCGGGCACGCACATGTAAACAATCTTTGTTACTATTGATCCTATGTGCCCCCACAATTGTGCTCGTTTTAAAGGGCGACTACTTTACTGGAGTGCCGTTGCTACCATAAACAACATACACATAAAGGTCTCGTGGGGCCTTATTAATTTTAATATCTATATCAAACAACATAACATGTAAACAAACTCTTGGCAGTGAGTGCAACTGCTTAGATTCAGACTTATAATTTTTCTTGTTTGTAACGTTTTAATAGTTGTCTCTAAGCGACAAAATAACGACATACCGGGCCGCACATGTAAACAATCTTTGTTACTATTGATCCTATACGCCCCCACTAATTGTGCACGTTTTAAAGGGCGACTTTTTTACTGGGAGTGCCGTTGCTAATACAAACATAATACGCACATTATGTTCCCGTGGGGCCTTATTAATATCTATATCAAACGACTATCATGTAAACAAACTCTTGGTAGTGGGTCCAACTGCTCAAATGTTAGACATTGGATGCTTATTGTTTGTAACGATCTAGTAGTTGTTTCTAAGAGACAAAATCATGACATGCCAAGCATATATAAACGACCTTTATTGTTATTAAACCTATACGCCCCCACTAATTTTGACTACTTTACTGGGAGTGCCGTTGCTACCATAAACAAAATATACACCTTATGATTCCGCGGGGCCTTATTAATATCTACATCAAACGACTATCATGTAAACAAACTTAAAATATAAGCTGTGATGAACAATACAAATTTTTTCTAAATGATAAACAAATATTGGCTGTGTACTGCGATTTGCCGGTTTGTATTACCTGTTTCCTTTTTGATTAGGTCTTAACGATAAACTATTATCGACAGTGTACTGCACTGGAATGGTCTAAATTACATGAACTACATTATGATCGTTATATATTCGAGCTCAACCATGTGTCCACGAGAGCTTCTATAAGACCTGTTTCAGTAATACAGTAATGAGGATTATTATACACACTCCTTTATCCTTGGTGTATTAGACTCGTTGTTGAAATTTATTAAAAAGTAACTGACAACCATATATTCAACTATTATTTTGTCTGTATAATTCATGTGATTTCTGGCTCATTATCGCTATATATAAGTGCACCCTAGGTCATTCCTGTTAAGGAAATTTTTATTATGCCTCTGTGACGAATGTGTCAGCATATTTATTTTCTAACTGTTGGTACATATCTATGTTGGAAAAAGCGTGTTACCTGAAGTGGTTGCTTATGTGCTGAAAGTGCTTCAGTTGCAATTTAAAGCGCCTTATTCAAAACCCTGATTCGTTTGACGTGCTGCCAGATGTTCTTGTTGAATACGTTTGGAATATTTTGGGGGTCATCCCCCCATGGATATAAATAAATCGAACAACGGTTTGCGATGGCATCGGTGTTCTCTTCCTTATCTAACAAAAAAATTAGGTTCAAGGGATTACCTTTAATCAATAGACCTTAGGATACGAATAGACCCCTTTGACTGATCGGAGACATGCTAGTTCCTGTGACTTAATTTTACGTTTACAAGGGCAATAAACAAGGCCTTCCCTGATTGCCACAATAGAAGATTCTAGGCGAAATTAATACAGTTTGTGCTTCATCTGACTCTCTGGGCGCCTAAAATTATGTTTTTGGCAACAAGCTCGCAAAATGTAGATCATCATGGCCGAGCCTTATGTTTCCAAGAAAATTTGCCCAGAACCTCCCTGCGTGTTGCGTAAGAAGATTCTGGGCATAATAGATACAATATGTGTCCCGCCTGACTCTTTGGGTGTCAAAATCATGATTTGGCTTCTTGCTTGCAGACTCTAGGCCCCCATGACCTAATATCTGGTTAATGAGGACATCTGCCTAGTTAAAGGACCAAAGTCCAGTTTATGATACAAGACACGTGGATCAAAACTGCCATCAACGTAGCTCCTAAACATTTAAGATTGCAACAAGGACAACGTAATACGAATATGATACAAGACCGAAAGATACTCTTCTCACAAATAAAACCACAGTTAACAGCAAACAACTGTCTGCGAAATATAACACCAAAGAATCATAAATGAGACTGACTAAATTATTATTGACAAAATATTTACTCATTGTCATAGTGCACTAAACCACTTTTCATAAACTTATATAAAAGAAAATGCCCTCAGACGAACTGGTTCATAGATTTTTATTTCAGTACATTAGGTAAATAATCTTCATGATTTCTTACAAGTTTTCTCACTGAATAATTTAATCCTATATTTATGAAATGCATAACGCTTAACCTCCATATTATATACGATATTTACATCTGTCAGAGGTGGATGTTGTGTCAGCGGATTTAAATACGTAACAACGTATAATGTTTCTCTCTCTTGATATCAGATGAATTTATGTATACATTTTTGTAAAGCAGCTATCCTGACTTTGTAACAAAAAGGGTCTTTAAATATTATTGTGCGGACATGAACGTAATAAATCGCCATTACGCTATGCACTAAAAGCACACACCAATAATGACTGATGGTTATATACGCGGTGATCCTTTTATACCCCTGCCCAATTATCGTCCTTGCTTTAATATTCTTTTCACTGGGTAATGATTTATTAACTATATATATAGTAATAATTTAGAATTCGGAGGGCACATTCAGTGCAGTTTAAAAATATTGGTGGAAGGAAGGTTGTATTCGCCCGTTTGCTCGTTTGTAGTAACAATGAAGAGGTAAGAGATTTTCAAGAAACATATTATGACTTGCCTGAATGTTGTCTTAAATGTCTTTAAAATGGAGCTCTGACATTATGAGTTTTCACAGACTATGCACAATTGTGTTCCTTTTTTCCATAAGGTTTAAATATCTTTCCCTCTGGCTTTTTGTCAAATAATTTTGTTGTTTAAAGTTGTGCATTTTAATTAATACTAGCATATGTGTGTTTTCGCTTACGACTGACTGATTCTGCTGACGAAGTTTGTAAGGTAAACACAATAAAATAACACAAGTATAGCGTATTGTATTTTCCACTTACTATAAAGAGTTTCATCGAAAAACGTTTAAATGTAACTCTAAAGTGCACCTGCACTCGATGAAATGTCGTTTAGATGAGATACTAAGCCGTACCCACGGGATTTCCGACACGTGAAAATGTATTTGTTTTTTTTTTCTAGCTTATCTCCTCGGCCGTGGCATGCATTTATAGGCTTTTTTCTCTATCAACGATGGCCTCTTCCGAGAGTCAATAATCTAGGCATGTGAGAACTTAGATGATATTTCCAGTTATTTCGAATACTGAATTAATCGCAGTCTTTGCCTAGTGAAGTACCATTCTCATATAAGTCGCTATGACCAGAACCTGTAATTGTTAGGTAAATAAAACTCCAGCATCTTGAAGATGATATTTATATTATAGTTAAAAAGTATTGGACAGAAAAAGGGATAAAAAGTTTTGAAAAAGAGGTTTGACATGATAGAAAATATAATTACTTAAAAAATATACAACGGCAGCAGTGTGAGTCGCCAAGCTTTAGCATATGCCTGGACGTCCGGCCTTGTCGGACTAACTGCGCTGCGTCCTCTATATTTATCGTGTTAATGGCAGCATCCAGTTTTTGTATCTGTAAAAAGGAAGCCTATATGACCACCAATTGTATACGTTGCCATCCCTAACCACTGATCGGTTGTCCGATTCCAAGTGACCACTGTTCATTAAAACCGGGCACGGGTTTATCAACCACTAACCATCTTAATTGTTTGCAAAACTACAGGCAGAGGCCGAGCAGGTTTATTTTTTTATCAGCGGTCGGTTACTTGTGAGGTTCTATTTGCAGGCTTTAATATAACATATCATCACTTATGATAAACTCTTGAAAGCGAATTTTGTCGTATGTAATTTATTGGTTATAATTCACTAAAGGCGAATGAGCACGCTATTAGTGAAGCCTTTCTGTCAGATTAGTGGCATGTCGTGGCGTAGGAATGACCAAAGTCTTATAAATTTGTTTATGCCGCCTTCCGCAAAAAAACTGGTTTATGTCTTTAACAGAAGCCTGCGTCTGCGCGAACCCAATAGTAAATTTGCACTGGTTATGGGCGACTGGCCTGTACTGTTATGAGTGTTTGGATTTGACGCTCGCTTGCGGGGCGGGGGGGGGGGGGGGATGAATGAACAGGTCAGGGGGACAAAGTTTAAACCGAACGAGTCTGAAATTGTCGATGGTATCAGCTTATAAATTCATTTTACCGATGATGAAGAACAATTTTCATTTGGGCCATTTAAAGTAGAATACATGTGGTCAACTAAAGCACTTCGAAATATATTGAATAAATGGCATGTCTAAATCATATCAATCTATACAAACCGTAGTCATCCTATAATATGTTCAGACATTAAATGTTTGAACACTAGAGCCGCAAAATTAATTTGGTTGAGCTGTACATATATTTAGCTCATTTATAATATACGAGACACCTGCACGGCCAAAATCGAAATTAAAAGGGGAGCATGCAAGGGTTGTGAGATTTCTGTCACACAAGGCATTTTGCGCATATATGTATACCTTTGCAAAGGTTGTTGAGGCAGTCTTTTCTGGGATCCTGTATTCGTCGCTGAAAACTAAAGGGAACTAATGGCCCATGGGCCACTAGGTGTTGATTGATATAGCATAAAAATAGTATTCATTTCGAATTTGGAGGACACATTCAGTTCAACTTAAATATTGATGGAAGGAAGCTTGAGTTCTCCCCTTTGCTTATTTGTAGTACACTGCAGAGGTTAGATACTTTCATTAAACATATTATGGGTAGTTTAATTGATTTGAACATATATGTGTTTGCGTTTGTGTTTGATTCTGCTGACGAAGTTTGTGAATAAAAAATAAAATAACAAAGGTATAGCGTATTATCTTTTCGAGTAACACTAAAAATATTCATCGAAAAAAAGTTGAAATGTAATTATTAAGTGCACCAGCCCTCGACGAAATCTCGTGTAGATGACATACTAGCCCGTACCCACGTATATTTTTCTTCTGCACTTTTTCATTACTTTAAATGCACTTCGCGGGACGTGTGAGACATCCCTTTGTCAAAATAAACTGAGATTCCTGAAAATCAATGCAAAACAAATACCAGGTGCCAAACAGGTCAATAATAAATCAGTCATGACCATATGGTGCAAATTGTATTCAGAAAGATGATTAAATGAAAATCATCATTGATCTTTAGACATATTTTTTTTACAAGGAGCAAATATCCATGTTTTAAAGCTGAAGTGAAAACAACAAGTAGAATCGACCTCTGTCGTTTAGGGGTCGAGTACAGGAATCCACACCGGGACCGACCGGGAGTTAATATACCCGCAGTGGCGTCAACATTTTGTTCTCAGTCGGCCCAGTCCAGGGTTGGCGCTCTGCAGCTTCAGGGAAGGAAGTGCCACACGGCCGTGTTTCATCCAATTCTGCTTTTGGGGTCTTTCAATGGTATGGACTTACAATGGGGAAAGCTAGCTACTGATAGATGTCATAGAAAATAAGAAAAATGTTGATCTTTGGAACAGATCTGGTATGTCTCCCACCTGTTCTGGGAGAAGCTGGAGAAAAAGGTTGTGAATACCTGTATGAAATTTGATATCGGTCAATATCACTTGCCAAAATTGCCTCCGTGACCTCTAAAACTGCATTAATGCGATCAATTTTCGCACATTATCTAGCCTTTAATGAGGTGTCCGTGCTGCGAGTTTGGTGACTGTGACTGAATTTCTGTCCAAGTTATTGCGTTAAAATCATTTAAGCATGATCGGAAATACGTGACCTTGCAAAATAAATCAAGGTCATCAATATTCAAACGTAACTTAGCCCTTCATGAGTTTACCGTTGCTATCAGTAAAGCGACTTTGCCTTAAATTGTTTTCAATCTGTGAAAACATGAGATTAGCATTATCTTCCCAGATGTCTTGAAAAATGTATCCTTGCTGAGTGTTTTGTTACTTTGCCTTTAATTCCTTTTAAGTTATTTCGTGAACATCATTTTAGCATGATCGTCTCGGTGACCTTGGAAAAATACATCAGGGTCATCCATTTCGAACTTGACCTAGTATTTCCTGAGATGCATCAATGGTGTAATTATCGTGACTGTATTTTAATTCTTTGTTTTACGTTATTGGGTTAACCGTATATCTGTGATATACTGACAGATGGATGGGCGGACAGAAAGACGGATAGACGCTCACTATTTTTTAAGTACCCCGACGATGACGCTTTTGGTGACGGCGGGGGACAATGAGAAGAAGCGTGTGCTACTGCTATATCACTTAGTCCGAAACCGGAATCGAACACTGCAGATGTACAAACTTATTTAAACCGGCATTTATAAAGGGAGACGATGGCCTCCGACAGAAAAAATAAGTATCCAATGACCTGCATTGTATTTTAATTATCTTTTTTCATGACACGTTTGTCTCCAAGCTGATAACGCTTTCAACTTTAAATTTTTAAAGTTTTCCAATCCCTTTTGAAATCATGAAATTTATATCAATTTTCTACAAAGATCCAATCACAGTTAACCTTATTCAGTTAGAATATAACATTTAAATTAAATTACCTGTTAAAGATTACCTTTGTTAATTCCCAGCTGAATGTGTATTTTAGTACAGGATATAACTACTGAGTAAACATACTGAAATCTAGCACATAATATCATTTGATGCATTAAGGATGAAATATGAAATAGTAAATGTTAATAACGTTAAAGTTAGCATTGTTACACTACAGAAAGATGGAATATGAAACAAATGTAAACCCCTGCTAGTATTAATAATTTTTTTTTGATGTATGTAATGAACATGTTTCCTGGGGTGATCGGATCAGGATTCATTGTCGGAGACGGTCAGGGCGGTACTTGGCTGGGGTGATCGGTTTAGGATTCATTGTCCGAGAGGGTCAGGGCGGTACTTGCCTAGGGTAATCGGATCAGGATTAATTGTCGGAGAGGGTCAGGGCGGTACTTGCCTTGGGTGACAGGATCAGGACTCATTCAAGGGGAGGGTCAGGGCGGTATTTGCCTAGGCTTATCGGTTCAGGATTCATTGTCGGAGAGGGTTAGCGCGGTACTTGGCTGGGGTGACCGGATCAGGATTCATTGTCGGACACGGCCAGGGCAGTACTTGCCTGGGTGACCGAATCGGGATTCATTGTCGGAGACGGCAAGGGCTGTACTTGCCTGGAGCGATCGGATCAGGATTCATTGTCGGAGATGGTCAGAGCGGTACTTGCCTGGGGTGATCGGATCACGATTCATTGTATGAGAGGGTTAGAGCGGTACTCGCCTTTGGTGACCGGATCAGGAATCATTGTCGGAGAGGGTCAGGGGAGTACTTGCCTGGGATGATCGGATTAGAATTCATTGTGGGAGAATGTCAAGGCGGTACTTAACTGGAGTGACCGGATCAGGATTCATTCTCGGAGAGGGTAAGGGCGTTCCTTGCCTGGGGTGATCGTATCAGGATTCGTTGTCGGAGAGGGTCAGGGTGTTACTTGCTGGGAGTGACCGGGTCAGGATTCGTTGTCGGAGTGGGTCAGGGCGGTACTTGCCTGGGGTGACTGGATCAGGATTCATTTTCGGAGAGGGCCAGGGCGGTACTTGCCAGGAGTGATCGGATCAGGATTCATTGTCAGAGAGGGCCAGGGTGGTATTTGCCTGGGCTTATCGGTTCAGGATTCATTGTCGGGGAGGGCCAGGGCGGTACTTGCCTGGGATACCGGATCATAATTCCTTGTTGGAGAGGGTCAGAGCGGTACTTGCCTGGGGTGATCGGATCAGGATTCATTGTAGGAGAGGGTTAGAGCGGTACTTGCCTGGGGTGACCGGATCAGGAATCATTGTCGGTGAGGGTCAGGGCAGTACTTGCATGGGGTGATCGGATCAGGATTCTTTGTAGGAGAGGGTCAGGGCGGTACTTGCCTGGGATACCGGATCATAATTCCTTGTTTGAGAGGGTCATAGCGTTACTTGCCTGGGGTGATCGTATCAGGATTCGTTGTCGGAGAGGGTCAGGGTGGTACTTGCTAGGAGTGACCGGGTCAGGATTCGTTGTCGGAGAGGGTCACAGCGTTACTTGCCTGGTTTGACCGGATCAGGATTCATTTTCAGAGAGGGCCAGGGCGGTACTTGCCTGGAGTGATCGGATCAGGAATCATTGTTAGAGAGGGCCAGGATGGTATTTGCCTGGGCTAATCGGTTCAGGATTTATTGTCGGGGAGGGCCAGGGCGGTACTTGCCTGGGATACCGGATCATAATTCCTTGTTGGAGAGGGTCAGGGCAGTACTTGCCTGGGGTGATCGGATTAGGATTCATTGTAGTAGAGAGTCAGGGCGGTACTTAACTGGAGTGACCGGATCAGGATTCATTCTCGGAGAGGGTCAGGGCGTTCCTTGCCTGGGGTGATCGTATCAGGATTTGTTGTCGGAGAGGGTCAGGGTGGTACTTGCTGGGAGTGACCGGGAAAGGATTCGTTGTCGGAGAGGGTCACAGCGTTACTTGCCTGGTGTGACCGGATCAGGATTCATTTTCGGAGAGGGCCAGGGCGGTACTTGCCAGGAGTGATCGGATCAGGATTCATTGTCAGAGAGGGCCAGGGTGGTATTTGCCTGGGCTTATCGGTTCAGGATTCATTGTCGGGGAGGGCCAGGGCGGTACTTGCCTGGGATACCGGATCATAATTCCTTGTTGGAGAGGGTCAGAGCGGTGCTTGCCTCGGGTGATCGGATCAGGATTCATTGTAGGAGAGGGTTAGAGCGGTACTTGCCTGGGGTGACCGGATCAGGAATCATTGTCGGTGAGGGTCAGGGCGGTACTTGCCTGGGATACCGGATCATAATTCCTTGTTTGAGAGGGTCAGAGCGTTACTTGCCTGGGGTGATCGTATCAGGATTCGTTGTCGGAGAGGGTCAGGGTGGTACTTGCTAGGAGTGACCGGGTCAGGGTTCGTTGTCGGAGAGGGTCACAGCGTTACTTGCCTGGTTTGACCGGATCAGGATTCATTTTCGGAGAGGGCTAGGGCGGTACTTGCCTGGAGTGATTGGATCAGGAATCATTGTTAGAAAGGGCCAGGATGGTATTTGCCTGGGCTAATCGGTTCAGGATTTATTGTCGGGGAGGGACAGGGCGGTACTTGCCTGGGATACCGGATCATAATTCCTTGTTGGAGAGGGTCAGAGCGGTTCTTGCCTGGGGTGATCGGATCAGGATTCATTGTAGGAGAGGGTTAGAGCGGTACTTGCCTGGGGTGACCGGATCAGGAATCATTGTCGGTGAGGGTCAGGGCAGTACTTGCCTGGGGTGATCGGATCAGGATTCATTGTAGGAGAGGGTTAGAGCGGTATTTGCCTGGGGTGGCCGGATCAGGAATCATTGTCGGTAAGGGTCAGGGCAGTACTTGCCTGGGGTGACCGGATCATAATTCCTTGTCGGAATGGGTCAGGGCGGTGCTTGCCTGGTGTGACACGATCAGGATTCTTTGTTACAGGGGGCCAGGGCGGTACTTGCCTGGTGTGATCGGATCAGGATACATTATCGGAGAGGGTCAGAGCGGTACTTGCCCAGGGTAATCGGATCAGGATTAATTGTCGGAGAGGGTCAGGGCGGTTCTTGTCTGGTGTGACTGGATCAGGATTCATTATCGGAGAGGGTCAGGGCGGTACTTGCCTAGGGTAATCGGATCAGAAATAATTGTCGGAGAGGGTTAGGGAGGTACTTGCCTTGGGTGACCGGATCAGGATTTATTCAAGGGGAAGGTCAGGGCGGTATTTGCCTAGGCTTATCGGTTCAGGATTCATTGTCAGAGAGGGTTAGCGCGGTACTTGGCTGGGGTGACCGGATCAGGATTCATTGTCTCACACGGCCAGGGCAGTACTTGCCTGGGTGACCGAATCAGGATTCATTGTCGGAGAGGGTCAGAGCGGTACTTGCCTGGGGTGATCGGATCAGGATTCATTGTAGGAGAGGGTAAGAGCGGTACTCGCATTTGGTGACAGGATCAGGAATCATTGTCGGAGAGGGTCAGGGCAGTACTTGCCTAGGATGATCGGATCATGATTCATTGTGGGAGAGTGTCAAGGCGGTACTTAACTGGAGTGACCGGATCAGGATTCATTCTCGGAGAGGGTCAAGGCGTTACTTGCCTGGGGTGATCGTATCAGGATTCGTTGTCGGAGAGGGTCAGGGTGGTACTTGCTGGGAGTGACCGGGTCAGGATTCGTTGTCGGAGTGGGTCAGGGCGGTACTTGCCTGGGATGACTGGATCAGGATTCATTTTCGGAGAGGGCTAGGGCGGTACTTGCCTGGGATACCTGATCAGGATTCATTGTCAGAGAGGGTTAGAGCGGTACTTGCCTGGGGTGACCGGATCAGGAATCATTGTCGGTGAGGGTCAGGGCGTTCCTTGCCTGGGGTGATCGTATCAGGATTCGTTGTCGGGGAGGGTCAGTGTGGTACTTGCTGGGAGTGACCGGGACAGGATTCGTTGTCGGAGAGGGTCACAGCGTTACTTGCCTGGTGTGACCGGATCAGGATTCATTTTCGGAGAGGGCCAGCGCGGTACTTGCCAGGAGTGATCGGATCAGGATTCATTGTCGGAGATGGTCAGAGCGGTACTTGCCTGGGGTGATCGGATCAGGATTCATTGTATGAGAGGGTTAGAGGGGTACTTGCCTGGGGTGACTGGATCAGGATTCATTTTCGGAGAGGGCTAGGGCGGTACTTGCCTGGGATACCTGATCAGGATTCATTGTCAGAGAGGGCCATGGTGGTACTTAGCTGGCGTGACCGGATCAGGATTCCTTCTCGAGAGGGTCAAGGCGTTACTTGCCTGGGGTGATCGTATCAGGATTCGTTGTCGGAGAGGGTCAGGGTGGTACTTGCTGGGAGTGACCGGGTCAGGATTCGTTGTCGGAGTGGGTCAGGGCGGTACTTGCCTGGGGTGACTGGATCAGGATTCATTTTCGGAGAGGGCCAGGGCGGTACTTGCCTGGGATACCTGATCAGGATTCATTGTCAGAGAGGGCCATGGTGGTACTCAGCTGGCGTGACCGGATCAGGATTCATTCTCGGAGAGGGTCAGCGCGTTCCTTGCCTGGGGTGATCGTATAAGGATTCGTTGTCGGAGAGGGTCAGTGTGGTACTTGCTGGGAGTGACCGGGACAGGATTCGTTGTCGGAGAGGGTCACAGCGTTACTTGCCTGGTGTGACCGGATCAGGATTCATTTTCGGAGAGGGCCAGGGCGGTACTTGCCAGGAGTGATCGGATCAGGATTCCTTGTCGGAGATGGTCAGAGCGGTACTTGCCTGGGGTGATCGGATCAGGATTCATTGTATGAGAGGGTTAGAGCGGTACTTGCCTGGGGTGACTGGATCAGGATTCATTTTCGGAGAGGGCTAGGGCGGTACTTGCCTGGGATACCTGATCAGGATTCATTGTCAGAGAGGGCCATGGTGGTACTTAGCTGGCGTGACCGGATCAGGATTCATTCTCGGAGAGGGTCAGGGCGTTCCTTGCCTGGGGTGATCGTATCAGGATTCGTTGTCGGAGAGGGTCAGGGTGGTACTTATTGGGAGTGACCGGGACAGGATTCGTTGTCGGAGAGGGTCACAGCGTTACTTGCCTGGTGTGACAGGATCAGGATTCATTTTCGGAGAGGGCCAGGGCGGTACTTGCCAGGAGTGATCGGATCAGGATTCATTGTCGGAGATGGTCAGAGCGGTACTTGCCTGGGGTGATCGGATCAGGATTCATTGTATGAGAGGGTTAGAGGGGTACTTGCCTGGGGTGACTGGATCAGGATTCATTTTCGGAGAGGGCTAGGGCGGTACTTGCCTGGGATACCTGATCAGGATTCATTGTCAGAGAGGGCCATGGTGGTACTTAGCTGGCGTGACCGGATCAGGATTCCTTCTCGGAGAGGGTCAAGGCCTTACTTGCCTGGGGTGATCGTATCAGGATTCGTTGTCGGAGAGGGTCAGGGTGGTACTTGCTGGGAGTGACCGGGTCAGGATTCGTTGTCGGATTGGGTCAGGGCGGTACTTGCCTGGGTTGACTGGATCAGGATTCATTTTCGGGGAGGGCCAGGGCGGTACTTGCCTGGGATACCTGATGAGGATTCATTGTCAGAGAGGGCCATGGTGGTACTCAGCTGGCGTAACCGGATCAGGATTCATTCTCGGAGAGGGTCAGGGCGTTCCTTGCCTGGGGTGATCGTATCAGGATTCGTTGTCGGAGAGGGTCAGTGTGGTACTTATTGGGAGTGACCGGGACAGAATTCGTTGTCGGAGAGGGTCACAGCGTTACTTGCCTGGTGTGACCGGATCAGGATTCATTTTCGGAGAGGGCCAGGGCGGTACTTGCCAGGAGTGATCGGATCAGGATTCATTGTCGGAGATGGTCAGAGCGGTACTTGCCTGGGGTGATCGGATCAGGATTCATTGAATGAGAGGGTTAGAGGGGTACTTGCCTGGGGTGACTGGATCAGGATTCATTGTCGGAGAGGGTCATGGCAGTACTTTCCTTGGGTGATCGGATTAGGATTCATTGTAGTAGGAGGTCAGGGCGGTACTTAACTGGAGTGACTGGATCAGGATTCATTCTCGGAGAGGGTCAGGGCGTTCCTTGCCTGGGATGATCGTATCAGGATTCGTTGTCGGAAAGGGTAAGGGTGGTACTTGCTGGGAGTGACCGGGACAGGATTCGTTGTCGGAGAGAGTCACAGCGTTACTTGCCTGATGTGACCGGATCAGGATTCAATTTCGGAGAGGGCCAGGGCGGTACTTTCCAGGAGTGATTGGACCAGGAATCATTGTTAGAGAGGGCCATGCCAGGATGGTATTTGCCTGGGCTAATCGGTTCAGGATTTATTGTCGGGGAGGGCCAGGGCGGAACTTGCCTGGGATACCGGATCATAATTCGTTGTCGGAGAGGGTCACAGCGTTATTTGCCTGGTGTGACCGGATCAGGATTTAATTTCGGAGAGGGCCAGGGCGGTACTTTCCAGGAGTGATTGGATCAGGATTCATTGTCAGAGAGGGCCAGGGTGGTATTTGCCTGGGCTTATCTGTTCAGGATTCATTGTCGGGGAGGGCCAGGGCGGAACTTGCCTGGGATACCGGATCATAATTCCTTGTTGGAGAGGGTCAGAGCGGTACTTGCCTGGGGTGATCGGATCAGGATTCATTGTAGGAGAGGGTTAGAGCGGTACTTGCCTGGGGTGACCGGATCAGGAATCATTGTCGGTGAGGGTCAGGGCAGTACTTGCCTGGGGTGATCGGATCAGGATTCATTGTAGGAGAGGGTCAGGGCGGTACTTGCCTGGGATACCGGATCGTAATTCCTTGTTTGAGAGGGTCAGAGCGTTACTTGCCTGGGGTGATCGTATCAGGATTCGTTGTCGGAGAGGGTCAGGGTGGTACTTGCTAAGAGTGACCGGGTCAGGATTCGTTGTCGGAGAGGGTCACAGCGTTACTTGCCTGGTTTGACCGGATCAGGATTCATTTTCGGAGAGGGCTAGGGCGGTACTTGCCTGGAGTGATTGGATCAGGAATCATTGTTAGAGAGGGCCAGGCCAGGATGGTATTTGCCTGGGCTAATCGGTTCAGGATTTATTGTCGGGGAGGGCCAGGGCGGTACTTGCCTGGGATACCGGATCATAATTCCTTGTTGGAGAGGGCCAGAGCGGTACTTGCCTGGGGTGATCGGATCAGGATTAATTGTAGGAGAGGGTTAGAGCGGTACTTGCCTGGGGTGACCGGATCAGGAATCATTGTCGCTGAGGGTCAGGGCAGTACTTGCCTGGGGTGATCGGATCAGGATTCATTGTAGGAGTTGGTTAGAGCAGTACTTGCCTGGGGTGACCGGATCAGGAATCATTGTCGTTGAGGGTCAGGGCAGTACTTGCCTGGGGTGACCGGATCATAATTCCTTGTCGGAATGGGTCAGGGCGGTACTTGCCTGGTGTGACACGATCAGAATTCTTTGTTACAGGGGGCCAGGGCGGTATTTGCCTGGTGTGATCGGATCAGGATACATTATCGGAGAGGGTCAGAGCGGTACTTGCCCAGGGAAATCGGATCAGGATTTATTGTCGGAGAGGGTCAGGGCGGTTCTTGTCTGGTGTGACTGGATCAGGATTCAGTATCGGAGAGGGTCAGGGCGGTACTTGCCTAGGGTAATCGGATCAGGAATAATTGTCGGAGAGGGTTAGGGAGGTACTTGCCTTGGGTGACCGGATCAGGATTTATTCAAGGGGAGGGTCAGGGCGGTATTTGCCTAGGCTTATCGGTTCAGGATTCATTGTCAGAGAGGGTTCGCGCGGTACTTGGCTGGGGTGACCGGATCAGGATTCATTGTCTCACACGGCCAGGGCAGCACTTGCCTGGGTGACCGAATCAGGATTCATTGTCGGAGACGGCAAGGGCTGTACTTGCCTGGGGTGATCGGATCAGGATTCATTGTCGGAGAGGGTCAGAGCTGTACTTGCCTGGGGTGATCGGATCAGGATTCATTGTAGGAGAGGGTAAGAGCGGGACTCGCCTTTGGTGACCGGATAAGGAATCATTGTAGGAGAGGGTCAGGGGAGTACTTGCCTGGGATGATCGGATCATGATTCATTGTGGGAGAGGGTTAGAGGGGTACTTGCCTGGGGTGACTGGATCAGGATTCATTTTCGGAGAGGGCTAGGGCGGTACTTGCCTAGGATACCTGATCAGGATTCATTGTCAGAGAGGGCCATGGTGGTACTTAGCTGGCGTGACCGGATCAGGATTCATTCTCGGAGAGGGTCAGGGCGTTCCTTGCCTGGGGTGATCGTATCAGGATTCGTTGTCAGAGAGGGTCAGGGTGGTACTTATTGGGAGTGACCGGGACAGGATTCGTTGTCGGAGAGGGTCACAGCGTTACTTGCCTGGTGTGACCGGATCAGGATTCATTTTCGGAGAGGGCCAGGGCGGTACTTGCCAGGAGTGATCGGATCAGGATTCATTGTCGGAGATGGCCAGAGCGGTACTTGCCTGGGGTGATCGGATCAGGATTCATTGTATGAGAGGGTTAGAGCGGTACTTGCCTGGGGTGACCGGATCAGGAATCATTGTCGGAGAGGGTCATGGCAGTACTTTCCTGGGGTGATCGGATTAGGATTCATTGTAGTAGAGAGTCAGGGCGGTACTTAACTGGAGTGACTGGATCAGGATTCATTCTCGGAGAGGGTCAGGGCGTTCCTTGCCTGGGGTGATCGTATCAGGATTCGTTGTCGGAAAGGGTCAGGGTGGTACTTGCTGGGAGTGACCGGGACAGGATTCGTTGTCGGAGAAGGTCACAGCGTTACTTGCCTGGTGTGACCGGATCAGGATTCAATTTCGGAGAGGGCCAGGGCGGTACTTTCCAGGAGTGATTGGACCAGGAATCATTGTTAGAGAGGGCCAGGCCAGGATGGTATTTGCCTGGGCTAATCGGTTCAGGATTTATTGTCGTGGAGGGCCAGGGCGGAACTTGCCTGGGATACCGGATCATAATTCGTTGTCGGAGAGGGTCACAGCGTTACTTGCCTGGTGTGACCGGATCAGGATTTAATTTCGGAGAGGGCCAGGGCGGTACTTTCCAGGAGTGATTGGATCAGGATTCATTGTCAGAGAGGGCCAGGGTGGTATTTGCCTGGGCTTATCTGTTCAGGATTCATTGTCGGGGAGGGCCAGGGCGGAACTTGCCTGGGATACCGGATCATAATTCCTTGTTGGAGAGGGTCAGAGCGGTACTTGCCTGGGGTGATCGGATCAGGATTCATTGTAGGAGAGGGTTAGAGCGGTACTTGCCTGGGGTGACCGGATCAGGAATCATTGTCGGTGAGGGTCAGGGCAGTACTTGCCTGGGGTGATCGGATCAGGATTCATTGTAGGAGAGGGTCAGGGCGGTACTTGCCTGGGGTGACCGGATCAGGAATCATTGTCGGTGAGGGTCAGGGCAGTACTTGCCTGGGGTGATCGGATCAGGATTCATTGTAGGAGAGGGTCAGGGCGGTACTTGCCTGGGATACCGGATCGTAATTCCTTGTTTGAGAGGGTCAGAGCGTTACTTGCCTGGGGTGATCGTATCAGGATTCGTTGTCGGAGAGGGTCAGGGTGGTACTTGCTAAGAGTGACCGGGTCAGGATTCGTTGTCGGAGAGGGTCACAGCGTTACTTGCCTGGTTTGACCGGATCAGGATTCATTTTCGGAGAGGGCTAGGGCGGTACTTGCCTGGAGTGATTGGATCAGGAATCATTGTTAGAGAGGACCAGGCCAGGATGGTATTTGCCTTGGCTAATCGGTTCAGGATTTATTGTCGGGGAGGGCCAGAGCGGTACTTGCCTGGGGTGATCGGATCAGGATTAATTGTAGGAGAGGGTTAGAGCGGTACTTGCCTGGGGTGACCGGATCAGGAATCATTGTCGCTGAGGGTCAGGGCAGTACTTGCCTGGGGTGATCGGATCAGGATTCATTGTAGGAGTTGGTTAGAGCAGTACTTGCCTGGGGTGACCGGATCAGGAATCATTGTCGGTGAGGGTCAGGGCAGTACTTGCCTGGGGTGACCGGATCATAATTCCTTGTCGGAATGGGTCAGGGCGGTACTTGCCTGGTGTGACCGGATCAGAATTCTTTGTTACAGGGGGCCAGGGCGGTACTTGCCTGGTGTGATCGGATCAGGATACATTATCGGAGAGGGTCTGAGCGGTACTTGCCCAGGGAAATCGGATCAGGATTTATTGTCGGAGAGGGTCAGGGCGTTTCTTGTCTGGTGTGACTGGATCAGGATTCAGTATCGGAGAGGGTCAGGGCGGTACTTGCCTAGGGTAATCGGATCAGGAATAATTGTCGGAGAGGGTTAGGGAGGTACTTGCCTTGGGTGACCGGATCAGGATTTATTCAAGGGGAGGGTCAGGGCGGTATTTGCCTAGGCTTATCGGTTCAGGATTCATTGTCAGAGAGGGTTCGCGCGGTACTTGGCTGGGGTGACCGGATCAGGATTCATTGTCTCACACGGCAAGGGCTGTACTTGCCTGGGTGACCGAATCAGGATTCATTGTCGGAGAGGGTCAGAGCTGTACTTGCCTGGGGTGATCGGATCAGGATTCATTGTAGGAGAGGGTAAGAGCGGTACTTGCCTTTGGTGACCGGATAAGGAATCATTGTCGGAGAGGGTCAAGGGAGTACTTGCCTGGGATGATCGGATCATGATTCATTGTGGGAGAGTGTCAAAGCGGTACTTAAATGGAGTGACCGGATCAGGATTCATTCTCGGAGAGGGTCAGGGCGTTACTTGCCTGGGGAGATCGTATCAGGATTCGTTGTCGGAGAGGGTCAGGGTGGTACTTGCAGGGAGTGACCGGGTCAGGATTCGTTGTCGGAGTGGGTCAGGGCGGTTCTTGCCTGGGGTGACTGGATCAGGATCCATTTTCGGAGAGGGCTAGGGCGGTACTTGCCTGGGATACCTGATCAGGATTCATTGTCAGAGAGGGCCATGGTGGTACTTAGCTGGCGTGACCGGATCAGGATTCATTCTCGGAGAGGGTCAGGGCGGTACTTGCTGGGAGTGACCGGGACAGGATTCGTTGTCGGAGAGGGTCACAGCGTTACTTGCCTGGTGTGACCGGATCAGGATTCATTTTCGGAGAGGGCCAGGGCGGTACTTGCCAGGAGTGATCGGATCAGGATTCATTGTCGGAGATGGTCAGAGCGGTTACTTACCTGGGGTGATCGGATCAGGATTCATTGTATTAGAGGGTTAGAGCGGTACTTGCCTGGGGTGACCGGATCAAAAATCATTGTCGGAGAGGGTCAGGGCAGTACTTTACTGGGGTGATCGGATCAGGATTCATTGCAGTAGAGAGTCAGTGAGGTACTTAACTGGAGTGACCGGATCAGGATTCATTCTCGGAGAGGGTCAGGGCGTTCCTTGCCTGGGGTGATCGTATCAGGATTCGTTGTCGGAGAGGGTCAGGGTGGTACTTGCTGGGAGTGACCGGGACAGGATTCGTTGTCGGAGTGGGTCAGGGCGGTACTTGCCTGGGGTGACTGGATCAGGATTCATTTTCGGAGAGGGCCAGGGCGGTACTTGCCTGGGATACCTGATCAGGATTCATTGTCAGAGAGGGCCATGGTGGTACTTAGCTGGTGTGACACGATCAGAATTCTTTGTTACAGGGGGCCAGGGCGGTACTTGCCTGGTGTGATCGGATCAGGATACATTATCGGAGAGGGTCTGAGCGGTACTTGCCCAGGGAAATCGGATCAGGATTTATTGTCGGAGAGGGTCAGGGCGTTTCTTGTCTGGTGTGACTGGATCAGGATTCAGTATCGGAGAGGGTCAGGGCGGTACTTGCCTAGGGTAATTGGATCAGGAATAATTGTCGGAGAGGGTTAGGGAGGTACTTGCCTTGGGTGACCGGATCAGGATTTATTCAAGGGGAGGGTCAGGGCGGTATTTGCCTAGGCTTATCGGTTCAGGATTCATTGTCAGAGAGGGTTCGCGCGGTACTTGGCTGGGGTGACCGGATCAGGATTCATTGTCTCACACGGCAAGGGCTGTACTTGCCTGGGTGACCGAATCAGGATTCATTGTCGGAGGGGTCAGAGCTGTACTTGCCTGGGGTGATCAGATCAGGATTCATTGTAGGAGAGGGTAAGAGCGGTACTCGCCTTTGATGACCGGATAAGGAATCATTGTCGGAGAGGGTCAGGGGAGTACTTGCCTGGGATGATCGGATCATGATTCATTGTGGGAGAGTGTCAAAGCGGTACTTAAATGGAGTGACCGGATCAGGATTCATTCTCGGAGAGGGTCAGGGCGTTATTTGCCTGGGGAGATCGTATCAGGATTCGTTGTCGGAGAGGGTCAGGGTGGTACTTGCAGGGAGTGACCGGGTCAGGATTCGTTGTCGGAGTGGGTCAGGGCGGTTCTTGCCTGGGGTGACTGGATCAGGATTCATTTTCGGAGAGGGCTAGGGCGGTACTTGCCTGGGATACCTGATCAGGATTCATTGTCAGAGAGGGCCATGGTGGTACTTAGCTGGCGTGACCGGATCAGGATTCATTCTCGGAGAGGGTCAGGGCGGTACTTGCTGGGAGTGACCGGGACAGGATTCATTGTCGGAGAGGGTCACAGCGTTACTTGCCTGGTGTGACCGGATCAGGATTCATTTTCGGAGAGGGCCAGGGCGGTACTTGCCAGGAGTGATCGGATCAGGATTCATTGCAGTAGAGAGTCAGTGAGGTACTTAACTGGAGTGACCGGATCAGGATTCATTCTCGGAGAGGGTCAGGGCGTTCCTTGCCTGGGGTGATCGTATCAGGAATAATTGTCGGAGAGGGTTAGGGAGGTACTTGCCTTGGGTGACCGGATCAGGATTTATTCAAGGGGAGGGTCAGGGCGGTATTTGCCTAGGCTCATCGGTTCAGGATTCATTGTCAGAGAGGGTTAGCGCGGTACTTGGCTGGGGTGACCGGCACAGGATTCATTGTTTCACACGGCCAGGGCAGTACTTGCCTGGGTGACCGAATCAGGATTCATTGTCGGAGACGGCAAGGGCTGTACTTGCCTGGAGTGATCGGAATAGGATTCATTGTCGGGGATGACCGTGGCGGTACTTGCCTTGAGTGATCGGATCAGGATTCATTGTCGGGGAGGGCCAGGGTAGTATCTGCTTAGGCTAACCGTATTATTATTTGTTGTCAGTGACAGGCAGGGCGGTAGATTTGCTGGCTGACCTGTTTTGAATAGTGTAATCTATGCCTCTTGGATGTCACATTCAAATTCGGGATACTCGCTAAAGGGGAATTAATGAATAAAATAAAACATTCGGGAACAAGGCGACCAATATACACCTGTAGGTGAAGTTTTATCCATACTTTATTCCTACTGGCGCCTCAGGTATCCATATATCAATATATATAAGTCTAGAGGCAACGGAATGATTTTATATATGACAACTGAACTTTTGTTACCGAAAAATCAAAGATTATATCAACATTATTGTCAAATCTATGAAATACATTTTATTTGTCAATAATAAAAACAATTTTCGTAACATGGATGTACCTTTTGCTAATAGTAGTTATAGGCTGTTCCGATTTAACGCCCATTTTCAATAATTAATATTTGAATGAATGTATACTATGTTGGTTATTGCATGGTGATGTCGCACAAAAAATCAAACCCTGAAACACTGATGATTTGAAGATCAAACAAAAAAATAACACCGTGATTATGAAACTTACCGAGTCTTTTGTTATATGAAATTAATTATAGTTTTCCACAAGGAATGTAATTAGCTGTACTTTTCATCCTTCTCAAGATTTGTAAGAATAAGTTCCTACAATGGAGCCTTTGATAACCGTAAATGTTCACTATGATAAGTACCACCCAATAAACACCCAATAATTTAATTTTCAGAACCTGTGACATGATTTAGTTCACGGGTAAGCAGTCAAGATAGAAACCACTGCTTCTTCAACACGGATAACTTCCGTCATTAGGATGCTTTCCCACTTCCCATGACCCATCTGTCCGCTGATCCAGATCGAAGTCACGTGTTACAGACTAGGATCTTTCCTTTGCAGACAAAGTTTATTTTTAACGTGATTTTGTTATGCATACATATATTTTCATATGCTTTTCCTGTGGAAACTCTAAGTATTGGAGTATAATATACGCTTGAACAATTGAGATCAATTTTATAAACGTTTCCCAGCCTTTACTGAGCCTCAAACCAGGCTCTAATATTCATTTGCAACTGATCTGCAAATTAAGGGTAACGGTAGACCGGTCTTTGCCATTGATTGTACACTGTAACCCAGTACAACTATGACTGCTTTATGTTTTTTCAAAAAAAAAAATCCTGGCTTTGAGAAAAAAAAGGTAGAAGAATGTTTATAAAGTTGATAGTAAACTAAACTTAATTTGTCTGTTGGTTGAGTGAAAAATATCTCAAAGGTCAAAACGAATGGGTTTTCTGTTGGTTGTGTTAAAGTTGTCTATAAAAGTTAAGGATTTAATTTACATTAAATTATATATATATAGTAAAGCCTTACCAGAGGATTACCTATTACTGACTTCAAAGTGTGGTATTCTCCCGTCCGTTACCATGCGTACCGTATTTTTTTAGTACTATACCCGTAGTTCATTGTCCACCGTCCGTCTGTCCTACTGGCACCTATTGAAACCGTTAGACCTACGAATCCGAAATTTGTCACACTGTCAGATGTCCCCAAGATCTCCTACCAGACTGAAAACTGGACCAATGCGACTTTGTCTCTTCGAGAAATAAAAGAAAAGCCTCAATTTTCCATTAAAAACCTATTATCATACTTCAAGACTGCCTTATATAAATACACTTATCTAAATCAAGTCAAAGTATTTTAGGATATTTACACTCGGCAATCCCTAAAAATATCTGTTTCATGTCTTAAATGTCATTTTTTTGGGAAAAATTTAAAAAACTATGCCTTTGCGATGACCTCTAAATCGCATCAATTTGGAAAAATATGTATAATTATCAAATTGCAATATCTTTAGAATCTCTCTTCGAAAGATGTTTTTCTTTACAGTTTTTCAATACTTAGATACTGAAGTTTAATTTGGCACTAATATTTTTCTTCTGCCCCTTTTTATTACCTTAAATGCACTTCGCGGGACGTGTGAGACATCCCTTTGTCAAATTAAACTGAGATTCCTGAAAATCAATGCAAAACAAATATCAGGTGCCAAACAGATGTCGGGACATAATAATCCAATCATTAATAAAACCTGCTCCTTTTAACTCGTGTAAAGCTGGCAGACCTTCCAATTGTTATTTAATACTTTCAAGTTTACATGTCAATAATAAATCAATCATGACCATATGGTGCAAATTGTATTCAGAAAGATGATTAAATGAAAATCATCATTGATCTTTAGACATATTTTTTTTACAAGGAGCAAATATCCATGTTTTAAAGCTGAAGTGAAAACAACAAGTAGAATCGACCTCTGTCGTTTAGGGGCAGAGTACATGAATCCACACCGGGACCGACTGGGAGTTAATATACCCGCCGTGGCGTCAACATTTTGTTCTCAGTCGGCCCAGTCCAGGGTTGGCGCTCTGCAGCTTTCAGGGAAGGAAGTGCCACACGGCCGTGTTCCATCCAATTCTGCTTTTGGGGTCGTTCAATGGTATGGACTTACAATGGGGAAAGCTAGCTACTGATAGATCGTCATAGAAAATAAGAAAAAATGTTGATCTGAGGAACAGATCTGGTATGTCTCCCACCTGTTCTGGGAGAAGCTGGAAAAAAAGGTTGTGAATACCTGTATGAAATTTGAGATTGGTCAATATCAATTGCCAAAATTGCCCCCGTGACCTCTAAAACTGCATTAATGCGATCCATGTTCGCACATTATTTAGCCTTTAATGAGGTGTCCGTGCTGCGAGTTTGGTGACTGTGACTGAAATTCTGTCCAAGTTATTGCTTTAAATCATTTAAGCATGATCGAATATACGTGACCTTGCAAAATACATCCAGGTCATTAATATTCAAACGTCACCTAGCCCTTCATGAGTTTACCGTTGCTATCAGTGAAGCTACTTTGCCTTAAATTGTTTCCATCTATGAAAACATGAGATTAGCATTGTCTTCCCAGATGTCTTGACAAATGTGTCAAGCTCATCCATATTCAAACTAGCACTAGTTCTCCAAGAGGTGTATCCTTGTTGAGTGTTTTGTTACTTTGCCTTTAATTCTTTTCAAGTTTTTACGTGAACATCATTTGAGCATGATCGCCTCAGTGACCTTGAAAAAATGCATTAGGGTCATCCATTTTCAAACTTGACCTAGTATTTCCTGAGATGCATCAATGGTGAAATTATCGTGACTGTATTTTAATTCTTTGTTTTACGTTATTGGGTTAACCGTATATCTGTGACGGACATACTGACAGATGGATGGGCGGACAGAAAGACGGATAGACGCTCACTATTTTTTTAAGTACCCCGACGATGACGCTTATGGTGACGGCGGGGGACAATGAGAAGAAGCGTGTGCTACTGCCATATCACTTAGTCCGAAACCGGAATCGAAATCTGCAGATGTACAAACTTATTTAAACCGGCATTTATAAAGGGAAACGATGACCTCCGACAGAAAAAATAAGTATCCAATGACCTGCATTGTATTTGTATTTTCTTTTTTCATGACACTTTTGTCTCCAAGCTAATAACGCTTTCAAATTTAAATTTTTAAAGTTTTCCAATCCCTTCTGAAATCTTGAAATTTATATCAATTTTCTACAAAGATCCAATCACAGTAAACCTTATTCAGTTAGATTATAACATTTTAATTAAATTACCTGTTAAAGATTACCTTTGTTATTTCCCAGCTGAATGTGTATTTTAGTACAGTCTATAACTACTGAGTAAACATACTGAAATCTAGCACATACTATCATTTGATGCATTAAGGATGAAATATGAAATAGTAAATGTAAATAACGTTAAAAAATAGCATTGTTACACTAAAGAAAGATGGATTATGAAACAAATGTAAAACCCTGCTAGTATTAATAATTTTTTTTGAAGTATGTAATGAACATATGTTTCCTGGGGTGATCGGATCAGGATTCATTGTCGGAGACGGCCAGGGCGGTACTTGCTTGGGTGATCGGTTCAGGATTCATTGTCGGAGATGTTCAGGGCGGTACTTGGCTGGGATGACCGGATAAGGATTCATTGTCAGACAGGGCCAGGGCAGTACTTGCCTGGGTGACCGAATCGGGATTCATTGTCTGGGGTGACCTGGTCATAATTCATTGTCGAGAGGGCCAGGGTAGTTCTTGCCCGGGTGACCGAATCGGGATTCATTGTCGGAGAGGGCCAGGGCAGTACTTGTCTGGGGTGACCTGGTCATAATTCATTGTCAGGACAGCCAGGACGTTACTTGCCTGGAGTGATCGGATCAAGATTCATTGTCGGAGACGGCCAGGGCGGTACTTGCTTGGGGTGATCGGTTCAGGATTCATTGTCGGAGATGTATAAGAAGGTCAGGGCGGTACTTGCCTGGGGTGACTGGATCATGATTCGTTGTCGGAGAGGGTGAGAGCGGTACTTGCCTGGAGTGATAGTATCAGGATTCATTGTCGGAGAGGGTCAGGGCGGTACTTGGCTGGAACGCCGGATAAGGATTCATTGTCGGACAGGGCCGGGGCAGTACTTGCCTGGGTGACCGAATCGGGATTCATTGTGGGAGAGGGCCAGAGCAGAACTTGTCTGGGGTGACCTGGTCATAATTCATTGTCAAGAGGGCCAGGACGGTACTTGCCTGGAGTGATCGGATCAGGATTCATTGTCTGAGAGGGTGAGGGCGGCACTTGCCTGGAGTGACTGGATCAGGATTCATTTTCAGAGAGGGCCAGGGTGGTACTTGCCTGAAGTGATCGGATCAGGATTCATTGTCGGAGAGGGCCAGGATGGCATTTGCCTGGGCTAATCGATTCAGGATTTATTGTCGGGGAGGGCCAGGGCGGTACTTGCCTGGGATACCGGATCATAATTCCTTGTTGGAGAGGGTCAGAGCGGTACTTGCCTGGGGTGATCGGATCAGGATTCATTGTAGGAGAGGGTTAGAGCGGTACTTGCCTGGGGTGACCGGATCAGGAATCATTGTCGGTGAGGGTCAGGGCAGTACTTGCCTGGGGTGATCGGATCAGGATTCATTGTAGGAGAGGGTTAGAGCGGTACTTGCCTGGGGTGACCGGATCAGGAATCATTGTCGTTGAGGGTCAGGGCAGTACTTCCCTGGGGTGACCGGATCATAATTCCTTGTCGGAAAGGGTCAGGGCGGTACTTGCCTGGTGTGACACGATCAGGATTCTTTGTTACAGGGGGCCAGAGCGGTACTTGCCCGGTGTGATCGGATCAGGATACATTATCGGAGAGGGTCAGAGCGGTACTTGCCCAGGGTAATCGGATCAGGATTAATTGTCGGAGAGGGTCAGGGCGGTTCTTGTCTGGTGTGACTGGATCATGATTCATTATCGGAGAGGGTCAGGGCGGTACTTGCCTAGGGTAATCGGATCAGGAATAATTGTCGGAGAGGGTTAGGGAGGTACTTGCCTTGGGTGACCGGATCAGGATTTATTCAAGGGGAGGGTCAGGGCGGTATTTGCCTAGGCTTATTGGTTCAGGATTCATTGTCAGAGAGGGTTAGCGCAGTGCTTGGCTGGGGTGACAGGATCAGGATTCATTGTCTCACATGGCCAGGGCAGCACTTGCCTGGGTGACCGAATCAGGATTCATTGTCGGAGACGGCAAGGGCTGTACTTGCCTGGGGTGATCGGATCAGGATTCATTGTCGGAGAGGGTCAGAGCGGTACTTGCCTGGGGTGATCGGATCAGGATTCATTGTAGGAGAGGGTAAGAGCGGTACTCGCCTTTGGTGACCGGATCAGGAATCATTGTCCGAGAGGGTCAGGGCAGTACTTGCCTAGGATGATCGGATCATGATTCATTGTGGGAGAGTGTCAAGGCGGTACTTAACTGGAGTGACCGGATCAGGATTCATTCTCGGAGAGGGTCAGGGCGTTACTTGCCTGGGGTGATCGTATCAGGATTCGTTGTCGGAAAGGGTCAGGGTGGTACTTGCTGGGAGTGACCGGGTCAGGATTCGTTGTCGGAGTGGGTCAGGGCGGTACTTGCCTGGGGTGACTGGATCAGGATTCATTTTCGGAGAGGGCTAGGGCGGTACTTGCCTGGGATACCTGATCAGGATTCATTGTCAGAGAGGGCCATGGTGGTACTTAGCTGGCGTGACCGAATCAGGATTCATTGTCGGGGAGGGCCAGGGCGGTACTTGCCTGGGATACCGGATCATAATTCCTTGTTGGAGAGGGACATGGCAGTACTTGCCTGGAGTGATCATTCCGAATTCATTGACGGAGAGGGTCAGGGCGGTACTTTCCAGGGGTGATCGGATCAGGATTCATTGTCGTAGAGGGTCACGATGTTACTTTCCTGGGGTGATCGGTATAGACGTCTTTCAAAATTTATTCATGCCATGACCTAATAAATTCAAAGCGAGGCTAAGCGTAAACAAACTCGCATGTCAAAATGGCCGATCAACAGGTTCGCCTGGACCATCATGACCGTCGTAAACTTTTTTTTCGAACTAAAGAAAAGAAGTGAGTACTGTTGTGTTCCACACTGTAAAAATGATGCAAGGACAGCTGAGGGCCAGAAGAAGACCTACCATAGGTTTCCAACTAATCCTACAACCAGGAAAGCGTTGGTCGTTAACATTTGACAGGACTAAGGGGCGCATTTATACACAAATCCTCATATGAGTGTTAACAGATTTTTGTAGCATGAATCTGTCAATCTGCATGCTTATGTTGTCAGTTTCAAAACAGTTCATGTGAGCCTATATATACACGTATATAGCCATGTAACATATTAATTTCACAGATTAATAGCTGATGTACGATTATCCTGATTAAGAAAGATATCCCTGTAACTGTTACACTTAATTAAGCTTAAAACATCACACTTACAGATACAAGGATGAACCAGACATAAACTGCTTCCTCTTGATCATAACAGTATACAATCTAGCTGTGTATAGTCCTGGTTAATGTTGAAAATTGTTTAGCAAATCTATCACTATATGAACATATTAACCAGCTAGCAATGTATAAATTAGCTTGGATAACAATGTACATATTGGACACAGGCTGTCATAATAAATGTGATGAACAGCAAACATGTAAAAGAAGGTTTGTTGATTATTTATGAATACATATTCAATTTTAACATTTAATACAAATGACATATAATAAGCTTACAAGCTTTCATTACTATGCATTAATCAGGATCATTCAACATTTTGTAAAATAGATGAAGTAATACTGGTCTATTTTATCTTTCACAAGTTGCCAAAAATCCATATCAAAATAAATGGTCTCCAGGTGGAAGTCCTGAGCAGACCAAACAAAAAAGTCACACCACTCAATACCAGTGACCGCCAGCTGGGTTTGTACCTGAGTATAATACTCATGCTTTCTATCAAGCTGGAGATCTCCACATGTTGATTTAAGATAACTAACCTCTAAAACTGACATTACTCGTGGACATTTAATTTCCAGTAATCCAAAGGAAGGAACTCTGCTGGGCATGTAAACTTTACGGTCAGGGCTGGCAGCTAACCAACATGCCCATGGACTAATAATAATACCACATGGAAGAATATTGACTGTGTGCTGCAGGGCCTTCACATATCCTGCTGCAGCTTTGGGCTCATCTGCCAGGCCATCCCTCATTGCTTGAGTCTGAACCCTTCTGGCTGATTTTAATTGTAATGTTAATGTATCAAAATTCTTCTGTCTCCTGAACACAAGGTGAGCCTTTGAAGCTGTGATCCGGTTGGATCTCATTTGATGCCACAGACTGGTGTCACTCTGTAGTCTTGTGTCCATCTCTATACCATGAGCTTGTGGTTCAGTGACCAATAGATCCTGCAGCATGACACTCTGTGTTAGAACAATATTAAAGTTGTTGATCATCCTGTTAGCAACAGGGAGCTTTGGAAAATCCACGCCATCAAGAATGTTAAAACAATACAGAGAGCTATACTGCTGTTGTGTGGCTACAGCAGAACCTTTTGGGAAGCTCCAAAATTTGGTATGCACCATTGGTGTTGACTGATAATTCCTGAGGGCTGGTATAATCAGGTAATTTGGTGCAACCTGCTCCAGGGAATCTGCAAGAGGGGACATGTCAGGCATGTCCCCACTGATGGGATTGTACAAGGCATTGTGACCAGCATTACCTTTACTGTCAGGTGTATCACTGCTGCATGCCTTCACACAAAGTTCCTGGACAGCAGCTCTACATATCTTTGGGCCCCTTGGTTGATGGAACTCTTGTATGACTGAGGTTTTGGCCACATCGGACGGTACACCTCTGAGTCCTCTGGATTTGTAGTCTGCAAGCTGGTACAGGAGTGCAGCCACATGACTACACCCCTCACCTTACCCTTTTGCACATGTACAACAGGCTGCCTTGATGGTCATCCCCGGCATGTCCACAGTTAACTGAACCTGAAATTATATTAAGTTTAAATTAACATAAATTATGATTTTTCTTTACACAAATACAAGCTTCTAATTACAAGTACTTCCACTGTACTCCCACTACTCTACAAAAACAAGGCAACCGTGGGTCTTTGTGCTCAGCTGAAACTGATCATGAGAATATTTTCATAAATACCTACTTTATTGAAATACAGCAAAACGATTTTTTTTGTGATAATTATTTGGGAAATGTACACAATACACATATCTGGAGTTAAAAAGCCTGTGTACTTTTATGGGCACAATGTTAGATGCAGGAGCTTCCAATAGTTACATATTTGCCTTTAATAATTATAAAGTTAAATCAAATGAGATATCATAGTTGATTGAAAATAAACAATAGTAGTGTTTGTTTTAAACTCATTTGCAGAGAGGGTATCTCTGATACAGTTGAATGTGTCATCATGGAATCAAGTTTATCTTTAAGATGTTTGGATTAAAGCAAAACATAAACCTTAACATTAGAACATTAATGATGTTCATTGTACTATGTGAGGGGGAGGTTGGTCAGATTTTTATAAATCTTCACTCTCTCTGTCTCAGCAGTGGACTTAGCCCATTAGTCTATACTGTACTTAATGGCATTAGAACAGATCAGTCTGAACCATTTAGAGCAAAAACAGACTCAAACACATTTTAGAGCAAACACTGGCACAACATGTTCATGGATAATAGAGAATTAAAGATTGGGAAATGGGAAACATGCAGGTTCCACCTGACTAACAAACAGTTTATCAAGATTTATTCCCTGAGTTGGATTTCACTTGAGTGGTCATCCCACCAGCTTACTTATGTAACAGGTTAACTACACTGTGGTCACTTAATTGGAAGTAGCCTCTGGCTCAGACCACACTATTACAAGTACAGGCTTGCCCAGACTTTAATTTTATACTTTTACTTTGTTTTCCTTTCCTTAGTCAGATTTTTTACATGTACACTATATATGTCCAAAATATCTAATAGCAAATCATACCTTAACATCATAAGGTACTGTATTCTTCTTTTGTGACCGGTAACAGTTTGCTTTCACAATGACTACATCATCTGCTTTGTTCACTGAAACATACATGAAATGACACTGAAATGTCACCAAGTGTTCATCTTGGTGTGTTTGCAGTTTAGTACTTTTATAAATATTTAACAATTCTGATTAAATACTTTTCATTAAAAATGAATTAATTAGCATTATTTCACTTGATATGTCACACATGTATGCTAATATTTAATTATTACAAAATACAATAGATTTAATGCAAACAAATATGAAATTTGCACATTTTTTTCCCCATTTTATTCTTTTTAAGTGTATCTTCTTTTAAAATGATTAGCTAAATGTAATCTTATAAATATCAATTATATATTAATTTAAAAAATAATCATGATTGATATACATATTAATATATATTCTTTATTTATAAATGCATACATGGAACATAGGCACTATATTATAAGAACTTACTCCGGTATATATTTATACATACTACGTTGTTTTTATATACAATTATTCAGTGTTCAAATGACACTTTATTGGCATGATAAATGATTTAGGGTCCACCGACGAATAAGCAAGGCTTGCTGCTTAATTACAGTTCATTCTGCAAAGTTCAAACGTTAGACAAGTTGCTTGCAATAATAAATCAGCTGGCTGTGTTTACCTAGTCGTGATCAGTGATTGGTGGGTCACTGAGGTCAAGGCCGTAAGGGAAAAGTCGTTATAATAAGACAACATAAATCTGAATGTGCGTTTATAATGTGTGAATTTGCAGTTTTAATCAAATTACAATCATAACTCACAAGTTGATAAGTACTGAAGATGTCAACTAATATTTCCGATGCTTTCCTCGAGAAAACTAGGTAAGAAATCAGCTGGATTTGTTTATATTGACAACCATGGTCCATACTGATTGGGCGAGTTATCGCTCCGCCTATTACATCGTGCAAGTGTGATCGTTTAACATCTTATGTGCTAAATATGAATTCTGATTTGAACGAAAAATGTTAACAAAATGTTCCCGTCTCTATATGGTCCCATTCGGGTTTCATTTCTAAAAAAACACATAATTTAAACAAGTTTGTCATCGAGATCGGCAAGGTGAACCCGTGTATATATACCCTGTTCAATGGGAGCGCACATCGTCATATCGTGTATCCTGACTTCGTTGACAGATAATATTTGACAGGGGCGACTCTTCCAGTTTTCAGATTAATCAATGTGAGCATTACTTATTAAAAAAAAACTTAAATATTAATTAATATTATTAAAAAAATTTTTTTTTATACTTACGTGTCATGTTGTGTATATATTTCTTGTGAAAGTACTTGTAGCCTTTGTTTACATGGCTCTCTCCAGAAGGGTGACACTTAGACTTGACAAAGGCTGAAGCAGTGCCCATGTCGAAAACTTCAGGGATGACACCGAGGTCCCGAGACTGGTATGGATGCTGTTGCCTCCCATTCCTGTCTGCATCCTCACTGAAAACAACCTGGTTTGCCATTCCTTTGATGTCGGTGTACATGCATGCGAGCCTTGTGGCAAAATCGGCCGAGCGTAAACACGTGTTCATGTGTTGTTGTACGTCACTAGAAAGTGCCTCGCTTAGCCTCGCTTTCATATATGTAAACAAAAAGCACGTGGCTAATTAAGAATGGTCTGTTGGATTCATTGTAAGAGAAGGTCAGGGCGGTAATTGCCTGGGATGATCGGTTCTGGATTTATTGTTGGAGAGGGTCAGGGCGGTACTTGCCTGGGGTGATCGGTTCTGGATTCATTGTCGGAGTCGGCAAGGGCTGTACTTGCCTGGGGTGACCGGCTCATGATACATTATCGGAGAGGGTCAGAGCGGTACTTTCCAGGCGTGATCGGATCAGGATTCATTGCCGGAGAGAGTCAGGGCCGTACTTGTTTGGGTGATCGGTTCTGGGTTCATTGTTGTCTCCAACCGGATCAGGATTTATTCAAGGGGAGGGTCAGGGTGGTATTTGCCTAGGCCTATCGGTTCGGGATTCATTGTCGGAGAGGGTCAGGGCGGTACTTGGCTTGGGTGATCGGATCAGGATTCATTGTCGGACACGGTCAGGGCGGTACTTGCCTGGGGTGACCGAATCGGGATTCATTGTTGGACAGGGTCAGAGCAGTACTTGCCGGGGGGAACCGGATAGGTATTCATTGTCGGACAGTGCCAGGGTAGTACTTGCCTGGGTGACCGAATCGGGAATCATTGTCGGAGACGGCAAGGGCTGTACTTGCCTGGGGTGACCGGATCATGATACATTATCGGAGAGGGTCAGAGCGGTACTTTCCAGGCGTGATCGGATCAGGATTCATTGCCGGAGAGAGTCAGGGCCGTACTAGTCTAGGGTGATCGGTTCTGTATTCATTGTTGTCTCCAGCTGGATCAGGATTTATTCAAGGGGAGGGTCAGGGTGGTATTTGCCTAGGCTTATCGGTTCGGGATTCATTGTCGGAGAGGGTCAGGGCGGTACTTGGCTTGGGTGATCAGATCAGGATTCATTGTCGGACACGGTCAGGGCGGTACTTGCCTGGGTGACCGAATCGGGAATCATTGTCGGAGACGGCAAGGGCTGTACTTGCCTGGGGTGACCGGATCATGATACATTATCGGAGAGGGTCAGAGCGGTACTTTCCAGGCGTGATCGGATCAGGATTCATTGCCGGAGAGAGTCAGGGCCGTACTAGTCTAGGGTGATCGGTTCTGGATTCATTGTTGTCTCCAACTGGATCAGGATTTATTCAAAAACACGGTCAGGGCGGTACTTGCCTTGGGTTACCGAATCGGGATTCATTGTTGGACAGGGCCAGGGAGGTACTTGCCTGGGTGACCGAATCGGGATTCATTGTCGGAGAGGGTCAGGGCAGTACTTGCCTGGGGTGACCGAATCGGGATTCATCGTCGGAGAAGGCCAGGGCGTTACTTGCCTGGGGTGACCGAATTGGGATTCATTGTCGGAGAGGGCCAGGGCGGTACTTGCCTTGGGTGACCTGGTCATAATTCATTGTCGAGAGGTCCAGGACAGTACTTACCTGAAGTGATCGGGCGGTACTTGCCTGGAGGTATCGGATCAAGATTCATTGTCAGAGAGGGCCAGGGTGGCACTTGCCTGGAGTGATCGGATCAGGATTCATTGTCGGAGAGGATCATGGCGTACTTGCCTGGGTGATCGGATCAGCATTCATTGTCAGAGAGGATCATGGCGTACTTGCCTGGGTGATCGGATCAGCATGAATTGTCAGAGAGGGTCAGGGCGTTACTTGCCTGGGGTGACTAAATCAGGATTCATTGTCGGAGAGGGTCAGGGCGGTACGTGCCTGGGGTAAACGGATCAGGTTTCATTGTCGGTGAGGCCCAGGGCGGTACTTGCCTGGGGTGACTGGCTCATCGTTTGTTGTCGGAGATGGCCAGGGCGGTACTTGCCTGGAGTGATCGGATCAGGTTTCATTCTTGGAGAGGGACAGGGCGGTACTTGCCTGGAGTGATCGGATCAGGATTCATTGTCGGGGAGGATCGTGGCGGTACTTGCCTTGAGTCATCGGATCAGGATTCATTGTCGGGGAGGGCCAGGGTAGTATCTGCTCAGGCTAACCGTATTATTATTTGTTGTCAGTGACAGGCAGGGCGGTAGATTTGTTGGCTGACATTTTTTTAATAATGTAATCTATGCCTCTTGGATGTCACATTCAAATTCGGGATACTCGCTAAAGGGGAATAATCGAATAAAATAAAATATTCGGGAACAAGGCGACCAAGTTTTATCCATACTTTATTCCTACTGGCGCCTCAGGTATCCATATATCAATATATATGTCTAGAGGCAACGGAATGATTTTATATATGACAACAGAACTTTTGTTACCGAAAAATCAAAGATTATATCAACATTATTGTCAAATCTTTGAAATACATTTTATTTGTCAATAATGAAAACAATTTTCGTAACATGGATGTACCTTTTGCTAATAGTAGTTATAGGCTGTTCCGATTTAACGCCCATTTTCAATAATTAATATTTGAATGAATGAATACTATGTTGGTTATTGCCTGGTGATGTCGCACAAAAAATCAAACCCTGAAACACTGACGATTTGAAGATCAAACAAAAAAATAACACCGTGATCATGAAACTTACCGAGTCTTTTGTTATATGAAATTATTTATAGTTATCCACAAGGAATGTAATTAGCTGTACTTTTCATCCTTCTCAAGATTTGTAAGAATAAGTTCCTACAATGGAGCCTTTGATAACCGTAAATGTTCACTATGATAAGTACCACCCCATAAACCACCCAATAATTTAATTTTCAGAACCCGTGACATGTTTAAGTTCACGGGTAAGCAGTCTAGATAGAAACCTCTGCTTCTTCAACACAGATAACTTCCGTCATTAGGATGCTTTCCCACTTCCCATGATCCATCTGTCCGCTCATCCAGATCGAAGTCACGTGTTACAGACTAGGATCTTTCCTTTGCAGACAAAGTTTATTTTTAACGTGATTTTGTTATGCATACATATATTTTCATATGCTTTTCCTGTGGAAACTCTAAGTATTGGAGTATAATATACGCTTGAACAATTGAGATCAATTTTATAAACGTTTCCCAGCCTTTACTGAGCCTCAAACCAGGCTCTAATATTCATTTGCAACTGATCTGCAAATTAAGGGTAACGGTAGACCGGTCTTTGCCATTGATTGTAAACTGTAACCCAGTAAAACTATGACTGCTTTATGTTTTTTCAAACAAAAATTCCTGGCTTTGAGAAAAAAAGGTAGAAGAATGTTTATAAAGTTGATAGAAAACTAAAATGTATTTGTCTGTTAGTTGAGTGAAAGATATCTCAAAGGTCAAAACGAATGGGTTTTCTGTTGATTGTGTTAAAGTTGTCTATAAAAGTTAAGGATTTAATTTACATTAAGTTATATATATATAGTAAAGCCTTACCAGTGGAATACCTATTACTGACTTCAAAGTGTGGTATTCTCCCGTCCGTTACCATGCGTACCGTATTTTTTTTAGTACTATACCCGTAGTTCATAGTCCACCGTCCGTCTGTCCTACTGGCACCTATTGTAACCGTTAGACCTACGAATCCGAAATTTGTCACACTGTCAGATGTCCCCAAGATCTCCTACCAGACTGAAAACTGGACCAATGCGACTTTGTCTCTTCGAGAAATAAAGGAAAAGCCTCAATTTTCCATTAAAAACCTATTATCATACTTCAAGACTGCCTTATATAAATACACTTATCTAAATCAAGTCAAAAATATTTTAGGATATCTACACTCGGCACCCCTAAAAACATCTGTTTCATGTCTTAAATGTCATTTTTTTTGGGAAAAATTAAAAAAAATATGCCTTTGCGATGACCTCGAAATCGCATCAATTTGGAAAAATATGTATAATTATCAAATTGCAATATCTTGAGAATCTCTCTTCGAAAGATGTTTTTCTTTACAGTTTTTCAATACTTAGATACTGAAGTTTAATTTGGCACTAATATTTTTCTTCTGCACTTTTTCATTACCTTAAATGCACTTCGCAGGACGTGTGAGACATCCCTTTGTCAAATTAAACTGAGATTCCTGAAAATCAATGCAAAACAAATACCAGGTGCCAAACAGATGTCGGGACATAATAAACCAATCATTAATAAAACCTGCTCCTTTTTACCAGGGTTAACTCGTGTAAAGCTGGCAGACCTTCCAATTGTTATTTAATACTTTCAAGTTTACATATCAATAATAAATCAATCATGACCATATGGTGCAAATTGTATTCAGAAAGACGATTAAATGAAAATCATCATTGATCTTTAGACATGTTTTTTTTCTTACAAAGAGCTTACAAATATCCATTTTTAAAGCTGAAGTGAAAACAACAAGTAGAATCGACCTCTGTCGTTTAGGGGTAGAGTACAGGAATCCACACCGGGACCGACCGGGAGTTAATATACCCGCAGTGGCGTCAAAAGTTTGTTCACGGTCGGCCCAGTCCAGTGTTAGCGCTCTGCAGCTTTCAGGGAAGGAAGTGCCACACGGCCGTGTTTCATCCAATTCTGCTTATGGGGTCGTTCAATGGTATGAACTTACAATGGGGACAGCTAGCTACAGATAGATCGTCATAGAAAATAGGAACAGATAGGAACAGATCTGGTATGTCTCCCATCTGTCCTGGGAGAAGATGGAGAAAAAGGTTGTGAATACCTGTATGAAATTTGAGATCGGTCAATATTACTTGCCAAAAATGCCTCCGTGACCTCTAAAACTGTATTAATGTCATCCATGTTCGCACATTATCTAGCCTTTAATGAGGTGACCATGCTGCGAGTTTAGTGACTGTGACTGAAATTCTGTCAAAGTTATTGCGTTAAAATCATTTAAGCATGATCGAATATACGTGACCCTGCAAAATACATTATGGTCATCCATATTCAAATGCCACCTAGCCCTTCATGAGTTTACCGTTGCTATCAGTGAAGCGACTGTGCCTTAAATTGTTTTCAGTTTGTGAAAACATCAGTTTAGCATTATCTTCCCAGTTGTCTTGAAAAATGTGTAAAGCTCACCCATATACAAACTACCACTACTCCTTCATAAGGTGTCCTTGATGAGTGTTTTGTTACTGTGCCTTTAATTCTTTTCAAGTTATTGCGTGAACATCATTTTAGCATGATCGCCTCAGTGAACTTGAAAAAATCTATCAGGGTCATCCATATTCGAACTTGACCTAGCATTTCATGAGATGCATCAATGGTGTAATTATGCATTCACAACGCTCTGGCCTTTTGAAATCAGTTAGGCCAAGTTAAAACAAAAGGCCCCATTCACCCCTCCTGGGGGGTCTTCCGGGGCTGCCCTAAAACACGGAACAGGGGCTAAAATAAAAATTTAACAAATCGCATATTTTGCAATAAGTTTATTACTATAAATCATGTCATGAAACATTCACCCCATTAAAATATTAACGTTCCATGTTCCGTTCCAATCCTTGTTATGAAATTAAAATTGGAAGGAGAAATAATATATCCAAAGAAATGAGGGTCTGTAAAATGTGTAATCAAGATGAAGTTGAAGATGAGATCCATGTTTTAATTTATTGCTCTAGGTATGAAAATTTAAGAAATGATTTTTTACATCTTTAAAGGAAATTCCAAAAAATACATATCGTTTATATAAACTATTAAAAATCCAGTCTTTCAATGTTCATTTGAATCTGGCTAAATATTTATTTCAGGTAAACAAATTAAAGAAAACCTCGATGTCACAGATCGTCTATCATTATGAAACAGCACAACAGCAGGTAACACAATTATGTATATATGTATGTATGTATTATGTGTGTATAAGCATGTTATATGTTCAATGTTCAATTGCATTTATTTATTTATATTTGTACCATGGGCTACAAGGCCTTTTTTCTACAATAAAACATTTTCTTTTCAATTTAGTACTATTACCAGATACATTATCAGTGAAGGTCACCGGAAATGGAATGATCAAAGTTGGAGAGAGTGGGACAAAAACAGGTTAATAACCCTCCAGTGTTTTCTGGCAAAAGGTCGAATATTCTTCAAACTATATATATATTTACTTCTTGTTCACACACGCCTCCATAAAACCACATGATAGAAGAAAACAATTATTTTCATGAGACAAATAATTCATTTATTATCAATCGTTTTAAAACAATATACATTTGTACATTTGCTTTGTAAAATATTGTTTAGTTTATTTTTTACTCCATAATCACTGTATGTTTTCATTATTGGATAAATTCGGTACTAAATCTTATGCTCATAATATAAACTGGCTTATAAAGATCACACAATCGATCATTCTTAAACCGGTGTTCATTCATTCAAGGTACATACATACATGTGTATACATAATGCGCGTTGGCTGAATGATGTTTACGACATTGTGTATTTAAAGGATAACAGCTCAGTGTACATACAGACGGGGTACATATCCGAACTTTATGAGAGCTGTACAAAAACAGCAGCGTCCATTTCTCGCTTTACGTTAAGAATTGTCCTTCCCTTGAACGGCGTCAGCAATATTGTTTCTCTTTAAAAAAGTGTTTTTTTTTCATAATCCCAGTCGAGGGGTAACACCCTCAGCCTTGACCTCTGGCGATCCGGGTTCTATTCCCTGAGTGATTATGAGAGGGGGTTGTAAAAGCCCGCCCAAGGTAGATAGTTCTTAACTGGTCCTTCGGTTTCTTCTGTCCAAGAATGATAACATCTGTGCCATGGAAAGTGCATCGTTTAAGTTGTTAGGAATATTTGTAAATCCAATATATAATGAATAAAATTGAAAGTAACCATTACGAAGCAACAGTCGCAACACCTGCTGGCGATCCGTGTCAAACACGATTGTAATCGTGTTCAGAGTTTGGGACCAACAATATCATGAAGAGATCTTACAACACCAGGTTGATAAAACATCTATAAAGCAGTTAGATATTTTTCGCAGTGCGGGAAATATTACGAAATGTTTCCCATCATGTATGAATATTATGATTTAGGTAATTTAACTTTAACTGATAATTTCTACGTTAGTATGTTTACCTATCTATACTATAAACCTATATATATATATGCATCAATATTTATACATAAATATATATATATAAATATATACATATATACACACATATTTATATAATACATATATATGTTGTAGGGGGGGCATGGTCTACATACCCGCCTCTCTCTTACAACTGACGACTAACAGTTGTGTAGACTTTTTTATTTTTAATAATATAAACAAGAATGTAATATATGTTGAAGGTCGACCACTAGCTTTAGAAATATATGATGAATCAATTTTAAGCGCCATATTAATGCAAAATGTAACATTCGTACCATAGGCAAATACATATTATACATAATACATATGTCCATATTTAATATGCACAAAAAATTAACACTAGCAGGGGTTTACACATGTTTCATATTCCATCCTTCTGTACTGTAACAATATTGACTTTAACATTTATATGTAACAATATTGACTTTAAAATTTATATGTAACAATATAGACTATAACATTTATTTACATTTACTGTTTCATATTTCCCCCTTGCTGCATCATTTGATTTCAGTATGTTTGCTCAGAAGTTATAGACTGTATTAAAAAAACACATTAAGCTGGATATTATTAACCTTTTGCCTCCAAATAAGTGCATTTATGTTTGTTTGCTAATGAACTACTTAATAGATTGTGTTTACCCATTGAACATGTATGTTGGTATTCACTCATTCATCATACATCAGTGGATGTTATTTAATACAATACTCCAATGTGTTGTAGCTTTGAATAACAATAAACTGTTTTGCTATATCACAACTGATAAGTTCTTCATCCTTGCTAATATTTTAGCAAAATTAAGGTATTAGTTTGGCCACATTAGTAACTATAATACAGATCTACTGTCAAGTAGTAACAGCTCAACCGCCCCAATAATAATAAAAACAGTCTATAAGTTAATTGTCCTGTTTCCCTTTATCTTCTAATAACAAGCCCTGTTATAACACTATCATTGTGCTTCAATCAATAAGATATTCCACCTGACATTTTGATACTTACATCTAGTAATACTTTATATACTAAATAAACCTATATATATATATATATATATATATATATATTTATATATTTATATGCATCCATATATATACAAATATATACAGAGGAATATATTTATACATATGTACAAAAACAAAAAATATATACATATATATATAAATATATATATATATACATATACATGTGCTCACATATAAACACGTATATATAATATATAGAATAAATTAATACAAACACGTTTTTTTTATCCTTAGAATGCAGATTTCCAGTTTAGTAGAGACATATTGACACATATGGGTAAACTAACGCCTCTTTCGCTTAAACATGGTTTTCTGTTTCTTATGCATCTGGATTTCTCGGATTTAAATTTTGACTGAAACATCTGGTTCAAATTATGGTCGTAGAAAGACATCTCATACGAACTGACAAAGAGCTTGCCAGAACAATACCATATTAATTTAACATCAAATTATAGCAGATAGAGATATTAATAAAATTAGCAACGGTGTACCCTTATGGCATTAATATGGCCGACTTGTAAGGATTCTGACAAAGAAAATTGCCTATTCTCAACGAATGAAAAACGGTCTATGAATCATGCGATTGCGTCACTCAAAACTCATTACTGCATAATTGTGTACATGGATTATCATACGCAGGAAATTGCCGAAAAAACACACTGAGTCACCTACAATGATTCTCAAGACAAATTTATTCTTTAAAACCCTATTTATTTACGTGTGTTACATAAACGTACCTCCAGTTCGTTAATCATTCTTCTAAGATGTCATGTCAGCTCACAAAGGCAAGATTATATTTTATTTACTATAATTACTACAATATATATTGCACCAAGCAAATTTGAAAATGTCTAATACATGAGAGAGTGTAGATGAAAAAAACATTTTAATATCTTTATATGTTTAACATTTTCGGCGAGGTATTATATATTTAAAAGAATAGCTATAAGTCAATATATTGTGAAAAAAAATATATGAAGTTGGTGACAATAGAACCAAGCCGATTCAGGTGTTGCCCAAATTACATGAAATAGAAACACATACACATATTTATCAATAGTTCTCAAGATACATAATTAACACTCATAGTTTACAGGAGGAAATTCAAATTATATTATCAAAAGTGTTACATGTATAAGTATTTTCTAAAAAAACATTTTTAATTATTGTCTGGCTCCACAACTGGCCTGTCTACCACCTCTATAATCTTTTGTTTGTTTTCACGTGTTTTTTCTACATGTTTAGCAACTTGACCCCACAGTACAACCATTCTTTGAATATCCTTCATGTGCAAAAAGTACTTTAAAAAAGCCGAACTATTATTTTTGATACTCTGAAATATATCACAATATTCAAAACAGTAGGCACTACTTAGCTGACGATGGCGTATTCCTGTCATTTGAGGGAGTATTCCAGTGATGTAGACGTCATCTACCCAGAAGAACTCACTGTACAGCGAATTGTTATACAGCTCTTCGGCGATATCGCTGGAAAATATATAGGCGGATCCTGAACAGTATGGAGGGTAGACATCTCCTCCGAATTCCTCCACTGTCACGTGCCATTTACTCTCATTAGTTCGCTTAACAGGCTTATTGTACCAGACACAACACATAATCAACCTACTCTGAGCGTCCTTTGGTAAATTCTTAAGCTCCTCAATTACCGCAAAGGTATTAACAAAGATATCGTCATCTGTTTTGAGAATATAGGGTACATGTTGGCAGTGATTGGAAATGTATTTTAAGGCCGCGATACCTTTATAGGTTAAATTTTTATAAGAGTCATGGAAATCCTCCTGGAGTATATCATGGTTTACCTGGGATTCCATTCTGATCGCTTCTTGTATTCCCGTATCTGGGGTTGAACCCAGCACAAACAATAGGTTTATCTTGTAATCTTTGAAATAATTTTGATCAGCCCAGGTTTTCCTTATGTTGTCTCTCCTACCGTAATGATCCGGAGAGGTGTGCACATATATGAATAAGAAGAGTTCCTCATCACACAGGTTCCCCGGGTGGATTTTATAATTAAATTCATGTGGATTGACAACAGGTAAGTTGGCTTCAATGGAGGGTGTCCTGATCTTCATTGTGACAGGCTTCTCAAAAGATGAAGATTGGAAATCCGAAATGTTAAGATTGGTTTCTTTGTCTTGCTTGTTTACATCATCGTGTTGTTTTCTTTGCCTGTACCTTGAAGATGTTGATGTTGTAAAGGGATACGGATTTTCAATTTCAACTTGTCTTAAAGCATCTAGGACGGTTTGATTTCCCTCTTAACTCTTGTTGAGATCTTTATGATGCACTAAGGTCTTGGAATTCTTTTTATATACTCTAAGACATTGCCAGGATAACATTGCGCAGACAATGACCATAAGCAGCCTGAAGATAGAATTCGGGTTTAACATCATTCTGACTGACATAACGTCTAATGCCTAACCATAGCGTGTAATGTATCAGTGTGTCATACGGATGTATTTATACATAGGCCACGAAGCAAGCAATGAATATCAATAGATTGATCGAAAGAATTTTTAAGCCTGTTCCAAAAATCTATGAATATGAGCGGCGCATCAATAATTCCTATAAAATGGGGCGTTGCTTTGCAGTGGTTAACGAATTTTACCTGGTTTGGAGCTTGGCAGAAACTGATATATAAATTTTAAGATTTCCAGGCGAATAAAGTTCTTGTTCCTCTTTAAATTTTAAAGTCGGTAGTGTTATCAGCATGGAGCAATCGTATTATGAATAACGAAAATACAAATTTAATGCAGGTCATTAAATACTATTTTTTTCTGTTGGAGCTCACCGTCTCCCTTTTTAATCAGGGTTGGCTAGTAAATACGCTATCTTGCAAATAAGTGACAAATAAATGGGAAATAGAAAAAATGCCATACATTTTGTGTTATTACTGTTAGAAAGATTTACAAACTCCAAAGATCCACCATTTAATTAAATACTAAATGCAGATAAAATGGACCAGGGAGAAAAAGCGAGGGAAAGAGAAACGGAAGAAGCAGGACGACAGAAAAAAAAGTGAGAGACAACAAGCAGAGAAAGAGTAGAGAGAGAGAGACAGAAAGCGAACAAGGAGCTAGAGAAAACACACACACACACACACAGAGAGAGAGAGAGAGAGAGAGAGAGAGAGAGAGAGAGAGAGAGAGAGAGCAAGACAACATGAACTCCTAATGTACTCCTAAAGACTCTGACTGCAAGAGAGAACTGTACTGCCCCAGACTTCAGTGACGACGGTGGATATACGTTGCCCGAAGTTACCCCGATTCATCGGGATAGATGACCTGGTCAACTACCTGTTTGGGTTTGAGAAATTCGCCTAACAAGCGAAGTGGAAACTAAGTCAACTCGACTATCAGCGCTTCTGAAAGGAAAGGCTTTAGACTGTTATTGTCGTTTTTCTAGCTCCCAGTTTTTTCACTATGATGCTGAAAAAAAAACAGCTTTGTTATCTAGATATTGCTCTTCCAAAGATCATTTTAAGGGTTGTACTTGGTTATGTGAAACAGAGGACTCAGCGGGTCCAGTTCAGTTTATCGTAAGTTTTCTTGGTTATGTAGACAGATGAATTGAGTTATCACACAGTGGGAGTATATTTGAAGGAATTTGTTATCTGATAGTAAAAGAACGGTTCCTGAACATCCGATAAAATTCGGTCAAATTTTTGTTGGTCAAGAATGAGTAGTGATATCGCCAAGTTTTGTGCATTATGCGATAGATGTCAGAAAACAGTAAATTAATGGTGTCCGTTGATCGTGCCCCTTTAAGGAAGATGCACTCATAGACATGCCTTTCAAATAAAGTGCAGTTGATATCATCAGACCTATAACGCTACCTCGAGAGCAGGGGCATCAACATATAATGACTTTTGTGGATTATGCCACACGATATCCTGACGCTGTAGCATTGAAGAACATTGAGGCAGAGACATTAGCAGAAGCTCTTGTATATATATGGAAAGGTTATACACAGTAAAGTGGTTCAATGCCAGAAGTATATATATATATATATATATATATATATATATATATATATATATATATATATATATATAAATGAGACTTGGAATGCCTGAAGAGATTTTGGGTGATCATCGTACCCAGTTTATTTCAAGGTGTATGCAAGAGGTGTTTCTTTTATTAAGCATCAGGAGGCTAACCTCAAATCCGTATCACTCTATCTGTAATAGACTTGTAGGGAGATTCAATGGTACTCTTAGGAAAATGCTTAGAAGGTTGTGAGAAGAACAGCCGTGGCAGTCGCATAGTTATATCAACGCTCTGTTGGTTTGCATATCGTGAGGTGCCACAGGAATCTTCCGGTTTCTTACCATTTGGCGTACAGTCAGAGGACCCATGCAGATTCTGAAAGAGCTGTGAACCAAGGAAGTAGAAACAACTTTAAAACAAAAAAAGATTTTTAGCATGTCTCCGAATGAAGAGAACGATTGGAGCACACATAAAACATGGCTGTATCATCTAAAGCCCCGTTGACCTTGCGAAGGGTCACACTGTCAGTTCAGTTTCAGATATTCACTCGCTCTGACGAAGGCTACAGGGTTAGCTGAAAATTTAGCAACAATCTGTGTATGTTATCCAAATAATATGATTGTTTGAAATGCTGGCGTTGATGTCTCTCTTCTTTTTTATGTTCATTGACTATATATATATATATATATATATATATATATATATATATATATATATATATATATACACACAAACATGTGCTGAACAGATCTAACAGTGATCTATTAACCTGATGCTAAGGAGAGATGCACAGAATATATAACAGAAATGGACAGTTACACATTAACTCGTGTTTTCATGCTATCGGATTCGCAATGTTTATATATATATATATATATATATATATATATATATATATATATATATATATAAATATATATTAACCTAAGTTGGTTCCAGTGCTTGCAGTAAAGTGCTCAATACAGCTAGGGTAGAGCAGAATATATATATATATATATATAAATATATATATATATATATATATATATATATATATATATATATATATTCCAGACCCCGAAGCCCCTACATGAACCGTCACACCCAGTTTGGTTATAAAATCCCAAGTTTACATGTGACAATATATAGTTTTTCTTTCTCTAAACTATCGAAACAAAATTAATTTTTGCGTACTGGGTACAGATGGCCAGATGTTCTTGTTGAATACGTTTGGAATATTTTGGTGGTCATCCCCCCATGGATATAAATAAATCGAACAACGGTTTGCGATGGCATCGGTGTTCTCTTCCTTATCTAACAAAAAAATTAGGTTCAAGGTATTACCTTTATTCAATAGACCTTAGGATACGAATAGACCCCTTTGACTAATCGGAGACATGCTAGTTCCTGTGACTTAATTTTACGTTTACAAGGGCAATAAACAAGGCCTTCCCTGATTGCCACAATAGAAGATTCTAGGCGAAATTAATACAGTTTGTGCCTCATCTGACTCTCTGGGCGCTAAAAATTATGTTTTTGGCAACAAGCTCGCAAAATGTAGATCATCATGGCCGAGCCTTATGTTTCCAAGAAAATTTGCCCAGAACCTCCCTGCGTGTTGCGTAAGAAGATTCTGGGCATAATAGATACAATATGTGTCCCGCCTGACTCTTTGGGTGTCAAAATCATGATTTGGCTTCTTGCTTGCAGACTCTAGGCCCCCATGACCTAATATCTGGTTTAATGAGGACATCTGCCTAGTTAAAGGACCCAAGTCCAGTTTATGATACAAGACACGTGGATCAAAACTGCCATCAACGTAGCTCCTAAACATTTAAGATTGCAACAAGGACAACGAAATACGAATATAATACAAGACCGAAAGATACTCTTCTCACAAATAAAACCACAGTTAACAGCAAACAACTGTCTGCGAAATATAACACCAAAGAATCATAAATGAGACTGACTAAATTATTATTGACAAAATATTTACTCATAGTCATAGTGCACTAAACCAATTTTCATAAACTTATATAAAAGAAAATGCCCTCAGACGAACTGTTTCATAGATTTTTATTTCAGCACATTAGATAAATAATCTTCATGATTTCTTACAAGTTTTCTCACTGAATAATTTAATCCTATATTTATGAAATGCAAAACGCTTATCCTCCATATTATATACGATATTTACATCTGTCAGAGGTGGATGTTGTGTCAGCGGATTTAAATACGTAACAACGTATAATGTTTCTCTCTCTTGATATCAGATGAATTTATGTATACATTTTTGTAAAGCAGCTATCCTGACTTTGTAACAAAAAGAGTCTTTAAATGTTATTGTGCGGACATGAACGTAATAAACCGCCATTACGCTATGCACTAAAAGCACACACCAATAATGACTGATGGTTATGTACGCGGTTTTCCTTTTATACCCCTGCCCAATTATTGTCCTTGCTTTAATATTCTTTTCACTGGGTAATGATTTATTAACTATATATATAGTAATAATTTAGAATTCGGAGGGCACATTCAGTGCAGTTTAAAAATATTGGTGGAAGGAAGGTTTTATTCGCCCGTTTGCTCGTTTGTAGTAACAATTCAGAGGTAAGAGATTTTCAAGAAACATATTATGACTTGCCTGAATGTTATCTTAAATATCTTTAAAATGGAGCTCTGACATTATGAGTTTTCACAGACTATGCACAATTGTGTTCCTTTTTTCCATAAGGTTTAAATATCTTTCCCTCTGGCTTTTTGTCAAATAATTTTGTTGTTTAAAGTTGTGCATTTTAATTAATACTAGCATATGTGTGTTTTCGCTTACGACTGACTGATTCTGCTGACGAAGTTTGTAAGGTAAACACAATAAAATAACACAAGTATAGCGTATTGTATTTTCCACTTACTATAAAGAGTTTCATCGAAAAACGTTTAAATGTAACTCTAAAGTGCACCTGCACTCGATGAAATGTCGTTTAGATGAGATACTAAGCCGTACCCACGGGATTTCCGACACGTGAAAATGTATTTGTTTTTTTTTTCTGGCTGATCTCCTCGGCCGTGGCATGCATTTATAGGCTTTTTTCTCTATCAACGATGGCCTCTTCCGAGAGTCAATAATCTAGGCATGTGAGAACTTAGTTGATATTTCCAGTTATTTCGAATACTGAATTAATCGCAGTCTTTGCCCAGTGAAGTGCCATTCTCATATAAGTCGCTATGACCAGAACCTGTAATTGTTAGGTAAATAAAACTCCAGCATCTTGAAGATGATATTTATAGTATAGTTAAAAAGTATTGGACAGAAAAAGGGATAAAAAGTTTTGAAAAAGAGGTTTGACATGATAGAAAATATAATTACTTAAAAAATATACAACGGCAGCAGTGTGAGTCGCCAAGCTTTAGCATAAGCCTGGACGTCCGGCCTTGTCGGACTAACTGCGCTGCGTCCTCTATATTTATCCTGCTAATGGCAGCATCCAGTTTTTGTATCTGTAAAAAGGAAGCCTATATGACCACCAATTGTATACGTTGCCATCCCTAACCACTGATCGGTTGTCCGATTCCAAGTGACCACTGTTCATTAAAACCGGGCACGGGTTTATCAACCACTAGCCATCTTAATTGTTTGCAAAACTACAGGCAGAGGCCGAGCAGGTTTATTTTTTTATCAGCGGTCGGTTACTTGTGAGGTTCTATTTGCAGGCTTTAATATAACATATCATCACTTATGATAAACTCTTGAAAGCGAATTTTGTCGTATGTAATTTATTGGCTATAATTCAGCGAAGGCGAATGAGCACGTTATTAGTGAAGCCTTTCTGTCAGATTAGTGGCATGTAGTGGCGTAGGAATGACCAAAGTCTTATAAATTTGTTTATGCCGCCTTCTGCAAAAAAACTGGTTTATGTCTTTAACAGAAGCCTGCGTCTGTGCGAACCCAATAGTAAATTTGCACTGGTTATGGGCGACTGGCCTGTACTGTTATGAGTGTTTGGATTTGACGCTCGCTTGCGGGGCGGGGGGGGGGGGGGATGAATGAACAGGTCAGGGGGACAAAGTTTAAACCGAACGAGTCTGAAATTGTCGATGGTATCAGCTTATAAATTCATTTTACCGATGATGAAGAACAATTTTCATTTGGGCCATTTAAAGTAGAATACATGTGGTCAACTAAAGCACTTCGAAATATATTGAATAAATGGCATGTCTAAATCATATCAATCTATACAAGCCGTAGTCATCCTATAATATGTTCAGACATTAATGGTTTGAACACTAGAGCCGCAAAATTAATTTGGTTGAGCTGTACATATATTTAGCTCATTTATAATATACGAGACACCTGCACGGCCAAAATCGAAATTAAAAGGGGAGCATGCAAGGGTTGTGAGATTTCTGTCACACAAGGCATTTTGCGCATATATGTATACCTTTGCAAGGTTGTTGAGGCAGTCTTTTCTGGGATCCTGTATTCGTCGCTGAAAACTAAAGGGAACTAATGGCCCATGGGCCAATAGATGTTGATTTATACAGCATAAAAATAGTATTCATTTCGAATTTGGAGGACACATTCAGTTCAACTTAAATATTGATGGAAGGAAGCTTGAGTTCTCCCCTTTGCTTATTTGTAGTACACTGCAGAGGTTAGATACTTTCATTAAACATATTATGGGTAGTTTAATTGATTTGAGCATATATGTGTTTGCGTTTGTGTTTGATTCTGCTGACGAAGTTTGTGAATCAAAAATAAAATAACAAAGGTATAGCGTATTAACTTTTCGAGTAACACTAAAAATATTCATCGAAAAAAAGTTTAAATGTAATTATTAAGTGCACCAGCCCTCGACGAAATCTCGTGTAGATGACATACTAGCTCGTACCCACGTATATTTTTCTTCTGCACTTTTTCATTACCTTAAATGCACTTCGCGGGACGTGTGAGACATCCCTTTGTCAAATTAAACTGAGATTCCTGAAAATCAATGCAAAACAAATACCAGGTGCCAAACAGATGTCGGGACATAATAATCCAATCATTAATAAAACCTGCTCCTTTTTACCAGGGTTAACTCGTGTAAAGCTGGCAGACCTTCCAATTGTTATTTAATACTTTCAAGTTTACATATCAATAATAAATCAATCATGACCATATGGTGCAAACTGTATTCAGAAAGATGATTAAATGAAAATCATCATTGATCTTTAGACATGTTTTTTTTTCTTACAAGGAGCTTACAAATATCCATGTTTTAAAGCTGAAGTGAAAACAACAAGTAGAATCGACCTCTGTCGTTTAGGGGTAGAGTACAGGAATCCACACCGGGACCGGCCGGGAGTTAATATACCCGCAGTGGTGTCAAAATTTTGTTCACGGTCGGCCCAGTCCAGTGTTGGCGCACCCAGCTTTCAGGGAAGGAAGTGCCACACGGCCGTGTTCCATCCAATTCTGCTTTTGGGGTCGTTCAATGGTATGAACTTACAATGGGGAAAGCTAGCTACTGATAGATCGTCATAGAAAATAAGAAAAAATGTTGATCTGAGGAACAGATCTGGTATGTCTCCCACCTGTTCTGGGAGAAACTGGAGAAAAAGGTTGTGAATACCTGTATGAAATTTGAGATCGGTCAATATCACTTGCCAAAATTGCCTCCGTGACCTCTAAAACTGCATTAATGTCATCCATGTTCGCACATTATCTAGCCTTTAATGAGGTGACCATGCTGCGAGTTTAATGACTGTGACTGAAATTCTGTCAAAGTTATTGCGTTAAAACCATTTAAGCATGATCGAATATACGTGACCTTGCAAAATACATTATGGTCATCCATATTCAAATGTCACCTAGCCCTTCATGAGTTTACCGTTGCTATCAGTGAAGCGACTCTGCCTTAAATTGTTTTCAATTTGTGAAAACATCAGTTTAGCATTATCTTCCCAGTTGTCTTGAAAAATGTGTAAAGCTCATCCATATACAAACTACCACAACTCCTTCATAAGGTGTGTCCTTGATGAGTGTTTTGTTACTGTGCCTTTAAACATCATTTTAGCATGATCGCCTCAGTGACCTTGGAAAAATCTATCAGGGTCATCCATATTCGAACTTGACGTAGCATTTCATGAGATGCATCAATGGTGTAATTATGCATTCACAACGCTCTGGCCTTTTGAAATCAGTAAGGCCAAGTTAAAACAAAAGGCCCCATTCACCCCTCCTGGGGGGTGTTCCGGGGCTGCCCTAAAACACGGAACAGGGGCTAAAATAAAAATTTAACAAATCGCATATGTTGAAATAAGTTTATTACTATAAATCATGTCATGAAAACTTCACCCCATTAAAATATTAACGTTCCATGTTCCGTTCCAATCCTTGTTATGAAATTGAAATTGGAAGGAGAAATAATATACCCAAAGAAATGAGGGTCTGTGAAATGTAAGCAAGATGCAGTTGAAGATGAGATCCATGTTTTATTTTATTGCTCTAGGTATGAAAATTTAAGAAATGATTTTTTACATCTTTAAAGGAAATTCCAAAAAATACATATCGTTTATATATACTATTAAAAATCAATGTTCATTTGAATCTGGCTAAATATTTATTTCAGGTAAACAAATTAAAGAAAACCTCGATGTCACAGATAGTCTATCATTATGAAACAACACAACAGCAGGTAACACAACTATGTATATATGTATGTATGTATTATGTGTGTATAGCATGTTATATGTTCAATGTTCAATTGCATTTATTTATTTATATTTGTACCATGGGCCACAAGGCCTTTTTTCTACAATAAAACATTTTCTTTTCTATTTAGTACTATTACCAGATACATTATCAGTGAAGGTCACCGGAAATGGAATGATCAAAGTTGGAGAGAGTGGGACATAAACAGGTTAATAACCCTCCGAACAGTGTTTTTTGGCAAACGGTCGAATATTCTTCAAACTATATATATATTTACTTCTTGTTCACACACGCCTCCATAAAACCACATGATAGAAGAAAAAAATTATTTTCATGAGACAAATAATTCATTTATTATCAATCTTTTTAAAACAATATACATTTGTACATTTGCTTTGTAAAATATTGTTTAGTTTATTTTTTACTCCATAATCACTGTATGTTTTCATTATTGGATAAATTCGGTACTTAATCTTATGCTCATAATATAAACTGGCTTATAAAGATCACACAATCGATCATTATTAAACCGGTGTTCATTAATTCAAGGTACATACATACATGTGTATACATGTGTAACACCCTCAGCCTTGACCTCTGGTGATCCGGGTTCTATTCCCTGAGTGATTATGAGATGGGGTTGTAAAAGCCCGCCAAAGGTCGATAGTTCTTAACTGGTCGTTCGGTTTCTTCTGTCCAAGAATGATAACACCTGTGCCATGGAAAGTGCATCGTTTAAGTTGTTAGGAATATTTGTAAATCCAATATAAAATGAATACATTTGAAAGTAACCATTAGGAAGCAACAGTCGTGACACCTGCTGGCGATCCGTGTCAAACACGATTGTAATCGTGTTCAGAGTTTGGGACCAACAATATCATGAAGAGATCTTACAACACCAGGTTGATAAAACGTTTATAAAGCAGTCAGATTTTTTTCGCAGTGCGGGAAATATTACGAAATGTTTCCCATCATGTATGAATATTAGGATTTAGGTTATTTAACTTTAACTGATAATTTCTACGTTAGTATGTTTATCTATATATACTATATAAACCTATATATATATATGCATCAATATTTATACATAAATATATATATAAATATATACATATATATACACATATTTATATAATACATATATATATGTTGTAGGGGGCATGGTCGAAATACCCGCCTCTCTCAACTGACGACTAACAGTTGTGTAGACTTTATTATTTTTAATAATATAAACAAGAATGTAATATATGTTGAAGGTCGACCACAGAGCTTTAGAAATATATGATGAATCAATCTTAAGAGCCATATTAATGCAAAATGTAACATTCGTACCATAGGCAAATACATATTATACATAATACATATGTCCATATTTAATATGCACAAAAAATTAACACTAGCAGGGGTTTACACATGTTTCATATTCCATCCTTCTGTACTGTAACAATATTGACTTTAACATTTATATGTAACAATATTGACTGTAACATTTATATGTAACAATATTGACTATAACATTTATTTACATTTACTGTTTCATATTTCCCCCTTGCTGCATCATTTGATTTCAGTATGTTTACTCAGAAGTTATAGACTGTATTAAAAATACACATTCAGCTGAATATTATAAACCTTTTGCCTCCAAATGAGTGCATTTATGTTTGTTTGCTAATGAAATACTTATTAGATTGTGTTTACACATTGAACATGTATGTTGGTATTCACTCATTCATCATACATCAGTGGATGTTATTTAACTGATATAACTATCCAACATGTAACCTCAGCTGTAGTCTCTAGTATAGTTTTAATACAAGACTCCAATGTGTTGTAGCTTTTAATAACAATAAACTGTTTTGCTATATCATAACTCATAAGTTCTTCACCCTTGCTAATTTTTGAGCAAAATCAAGGTATTAGTCTGGCCACATTAGTAACTATATTACAGATCTACTGTCAAGTAGTAACAGCTCAACCGCCCCAATAATAATAAAAACAGTATATAAGTTAATTGTCCTGTTTCCCTTTACCTTCTAATAACAAGCCCTGTTATAACACTATCATTGTGCTTCAATCAATAAGATATTCCACCTGACATTTTGATACTGACATCTAGTAATACTTTATATACTAAATAAACCTATATATATATATATTTATATGCATCCATATATATACAAATATATACACAGGAATATATTTATACATATGTACAAAAACAAAAAATATATACATATATATACATATATATATATATATATATATATATATATATATATATATATACACGTGCTCACATATAAACACGTATATATAATATATAGAACAGATTAATACAAACGCATGGTTTTCTTTCCTTAGAATGCAGATTTCCAGTTTGGTAGAGTGATGTGAACATTCAGAAATATGGGTAAACTAACGCCTCTTTCGCTTAAACATGGTTTTCTGTTTCTTATGCATCTGGATTTCTCGGATTTAAATTTTGACTGAAACATCTGGTTCAAATTATGGTCGTAGAAAGACATCTCATACTAACTGACAAAGAGCTTGCCAGAACAATACCATATTAATTTAACATCAAATTATACCAGATAGAGATATTAATAAAATTAGCAACGGTGTACCCTTATGGCATAAATATGGCCGACTTGTAAGGATTCTGACAAAAGAAAATTGCCTATTCTCAAGGAATGAAAAACGGTCCATGAAACATGCGATTGCGTTACTCAAAACTCATTACTGCATAATTGTGTACATGGATTATCATACGCAGGGAATTGCCGAAAAAACACACTGAGTCACCTACAATGAATCTCAAGAAAAATTTATTCTTTTAAATCCTATTAATTTACGTGTGTTACATAAACGTACCTCCAGTTCGTTAATACTTTCTTCTAAGATGTCATGTCAGCCCACAAAGGCAAGATTATATTATATTTACTATAATTACTACAATATATATTGCACCAGGCAAATTTAATATCTTTATATGTTTAACATTTTCGGCGAGGTATTATATATTTAAAAAAATAGCTATAAGTCAATATATTGTGAAAAAAATATATAAAGTTTGTGACAATAGAACCAAGCCGATTCAGGTGTTGCCCAAATTACATGAAATAGAAACACATACACATATTTATCAATAGTTCTCAAGATACGTAATTAACTTTCATAGTTTACAGGAGGAAATTCAAATTATATTATCAAAAGTGTTACATGTATAAGTATTTTCTAAAAAAAAACATTTTTAATTATTGTCTGGCTCCACAACTGGCCTTTCTACCACCTCTATAATCTTTTGTTTGTTTTCACGTGTTTTTTCTACATGTTTAGCAACTTGACCCCACAGTACAACCATTCTTTGAATATCCTTCATGTGCAAAAAGTACTTAAAAAATGCCGAACTATTATTTTTGATACTCTGAAATATATGACAATATTCAAAACAGTAGGCACTACTTAGCTGACGATGGCGTATTCCTGTCATTTGAGGGAGTATTCCAGTGATGTAGACGTCATCTACCCAGAAGAACTCACTGTACAACGAATTGGTATACAGCTCTTCGGCGATATCGCTGGAAAATATATAGGCGGATCCTGAACAGTATGGAGGGTAGACATCTCCTCCAAATTCCTCCACTGTTACGTGCCATTTACTCTCATTAGTTCGCTTAACAGGCTTATTGTACCAGACACAACACATTATCAACCTACTCTGAGCGTCCTTTGGTAAATTCTTAAGCTCCTCAATTACCGCAAAGGTATTAACAAAGATATCGTCATCTGTTTTGAGAATATAGGGTACATGTTGGCAGTGATTGGAAATGTATTTTAAGGCCGCGATACCTTTATAGGTAAAATTTTTATAAGAGTCATGGAAATCCTCCTGGAGTATATAATGGTTTACCTTGGATTCCATTCTGATCGCTTCTTGTATTCCCGTATCTGGGGTTGAACCCAGCACAAACAACAGGTTCATCTTTTAATCTTTGAAAAATTTTGATCAGCCCAGGTTTTCCTAATGTTTTCTCTCCTACCGTAATGATCCGGAGAGGTGTGCACATATATGAATAAGAAGAGTTCCTCATCACACAGGTTCCCCGGGTGGATTTTATAATTAAATTCATGTGGATTGACAACAGGTAAGTTGGCTTCAATGGAGGGTGTCTTGATCTTCATTGTGACCGCATTCTCAAAAGATGAAGATTGGAAATCCGAAATGTTAAGATGAGTTTCTTTGTCTTGCTTGTTTACCTCATCGTGTTGTTTTCGTTGCCTGTACCTTGAAGATGCTGATGTTTTAAAGGGATACGGATTTTCAATTTCAACTTGTCTTAAAGCATCTAGGAGGGTTTGATTTTCCTCTTGACTCTTGTTGAGATCTTTATGTTGCACTAAGGTCTTCGAATTCTTTTTATATACTCTAAGACATTGCCAGGATAACATTCCGCAGACAAAGACCATCAGCAGCCTGAAGAGAGAATTCGAGTTTTACACCATTCTGACTGACATAACGTCTAATGCCTAACCATAGCGTGTAATGCATCAGTGTGTCATACGGATGTATTTATACATAGGCCACGAAGCAAGCAATAAATATCAATAGATTGATCGAAAGAATTTTAAGCCTGTTCCAAAAATCTATGAATATGAGCGGCGCATCAATAATTCCTATAAAATGGGGCGTTGCTTTGCAGTGGTTAACGAATTTTACCTTGTTTGGAGCTTGGCAGAAACTGATATGTAAATTTTAAGATTTCCAGGTGAATAAAGTTCTTGTTCCTCTTTAAATTTTAAAGTCGGCAGTGTAATCAGCATGGAGCAATCGTATTATGAATAACGAAAATACAAATTTAATGCAGGTCATTAAATACTATTTTTTTCTGTTGGAGCTCACCGTCTCCCCTTTTTAATCAGGGTTGGCTAGTAAATACGCTATCTGGCAAATAAGTGACAAATAAATGGGAAATAGAAAAAAATGCCTTACATTTTGTGTTATTACTGTTAGAAAGATTTATAAACTCCAAAGATCCACCATATAACTTAATTCTAAATGCAGATAAAATGGACCAGGCAGAAAAAGCGAGGGAAAGAGAAACGGAAGAAGCAGGACGACAGAAAAAAAGTGAGAGAGAACAAGCAGAGAAAGAGTAGAGAGAGAGAGAGAGACAGAGAAAAGTTGAGAGCAAACAAGGAGCTAGAGAAAACACACACACACACACGCAGAGAGAGAGAGAGAGAGAGAGAGAGAGAGAGAGAGAGCAAGACAACATGAACTCCTAATGTTGAAAAGGAGACTCTGACTGCAAGAGAGAACTGTACTGCCCCAGACTTCAGTGACGACGGTGGATATACGTTGCCCGAAGTTACCCCGATTCATCGGGATAGATGACCTGGTCAACTACCTGTTTGGGTTTGAGAAATTCGCCTAACAAGCGAAATGGAAACTAAGTCAACTCGACTATCAGCGCTTCTGAAAGGAAAGACTTTGGACTGTTATTGTCGTTTTTCTAGCTCCCAGTTTTTTCACTATGATGCTGAAAAAAAAAACAGCTTTGTTATCTAGATATTGCTGTTCCAAAGATCATTTAAGGGTTGAACTTGGTTATGTGAAACAGAGGACTCAGCGAGTCCAGTTCAGTTTATCGTAAGACTTCTTGGTTATCTAGATAGATGAAGGAATTAGTTATCTGATAGTAAAAGAACGGTTCCTGAACATAATAAAATTCCGATAAAAATTGGTCAAATTTTTGTTGTTCAGGAATGAGTAGTGATATCGCCAGGTTTTGTGCATTATGCGATAGATGTCAGAAAACAGTAAATTAATGGTGTCCGTTGATCGTGCCCTTTTAAGGAAGATGAACTCATAGACATGCCTTTTAAATGAAGTGCAGTTGATATCATCAGACCTATAACGCTACCTCGAGAGCAGGGACATCAATATATAATGACTTTTGTGGATTATGCCACACGATATCCTGAGGCTGTAGCATTGAAGAACATTGAGGCAGAGACAGTAGCAGAAGCTCTTGTATATATACGGAAAGGTTATACACAGTAAAGTGGTTCAATGCCAGTAATATATATATATATTTATATATATATATATATATATATATATATATATATATATATATATATGAGACTTGGAGTGCCAGAAGAGATTTTGGGTGATCATCGTACCCAGTTTATTTCAAGGTGTATGCAAGAGGTGTTTCTTTTATTAAGCATCAGGAGGCTAACCTCAAATCCGTATCACTCTATCTATAATAGACTTGCAGGGAGATTCAATGGTACTCTTAGGAAAATGCTTAGAAGGTTGTGTGAAGAACAGCCGTGGCAGTCGCATAGTTATATGAACGCTCTGTTAGTTTGCATATCGTGAGGTGCCACAGGAATCTTCCGGGTTCTTACCATTTGGGTACAGTCAGAGGACCCATGTAGATTCTGAAAGAGCTGTGAACCAAGGAAGTAGAAACAACTTTAAAACAAAAAAAAAAGATTTTTAGTATGTCTCTGAATGAAGAGAAAGATTGGAGCACACATAAAACATGGCTGTAATATCTAAAGCCCCGTTGACCTTGCGAAGGGTCACACTGTCAGTTCATTTTCAGATAGTCACTCGCTCTGACGAAGGCTACAGGGGTAGCTGAAAATTTAGCAACAATCTGTGTATGTTATCCAAATAATATGATGTTGGCGTTGGTGTCTCTCTTCTTTTTTATGTTCATTGACTATATATATAAATATATATATATATATATACACACACACACAAACATGTGCTGAACGGATCTAACAGTGGTCTATTAACCTGATGCTAAGAGGAGATGCACAGAATATATAACGAAAATGGACAGTTACACATTAACACGTGTTTTCATGCTATCGGATTCGCAATATATATATAAATATATATATATATATATATATATATTAACCTAAGTTGGTTCCAGTGCTTGCAGTATAGTGCTCGATACAGCTAGGGTAGAGCAGAATAAATAAATATATATATATATATATATATTTATATATATATATATATATTTATTTATTTCTGACTCCGAACCCCCTACATGAACCGTTACACCCAGTTTGGTAATAAAATCCCAAGTTTACATGTGACAATTTATAGTTTTTCTTTCTCTAAACTATCGAAACAAAATTAATTTTTGCGTACTGGGTATCTTTGTAACTCTCCATCCCCCAGCCATAAGACTTTGAGGGATAAAAAAACTTGTTTTCAAATCACGTTCATGCTTTACCAGTTTACTTCTTTTTATGCCCAAACATTTTAGAATATAAGATGCCGGGAGATTTGTGTACTCATATTTTGTCTCATAAATTCGTATACTCTCTGTATTCCCCTTCGTATAAAGTAGACTGCACGTTCACATCGTTTGTAAAATACACATCTTCCAGAACCGGTTCACCCGTCTCATTCATGAAGGCGGTGACTGCACGACTCTCTACCTCATAAATTTCTTAACACACTCCATGTCCAACCGCTGAAATTCCGTCGACCCGTTATTCTTGAGAAACAGTCCCTTTTTACTATAAGCTCGAAAACTACTTATCTCCGTATTTTACACATCCGATCAAGTATTTTTTTCAGTGGTCAGTGCCAGCTTAACTCCAAGTACATGTAGAGCTGTAGCATTCGATTCCGGTTTCGAACTAGGATAATCGTTCCCAAGGATTGGCCATAATAACAAGGTTCCTCCAAAAGGCGCGCCCGTATGTAAAAAAACACGGCCGCTGAGCAAATATTTTATAGAATACGCACAATGAGACGTTTTTAACATAAACCAAAACCATGTGATCTTAAAGAAACATACCTTTCCAGCAGCAAATGACACCGTTCCTTTACACGTTTACCATGGGAAACAATCTAATATACAATAGATATAAAGAAAAACGTGTAGACGTGTATGAGAAATAATTATATGAGAAACAAATATATTAATTCAGAATCTTTCTTCCTTTTATTTTCTTATTTTCAGACATTTCGAAGACGTGGCAATACAGACGCTGACCCAGTTGTACGAGCTGGACCGTAACGAGGCTTACAGCAGCTTGGTGGCAGGCATGCCGTTTGAATTTTTCAAAGAAGCTACGCCTATCTCCATCGCGGACGACGCCGGGGCAATGAGGTTCATGGGTCACGCCTGCTGCCAAACATTCCTCAATCGGATCTGGATGAAAAATATGGATCTTGACACGAGCAAATGGAAGGTAAGCATATTTAATTAGACGATTTCTGGTTTTAAATATTAGAATGAAACCGGCTTCTGTGGTCTAGCGATAGGGCATATGGTAAAAAGTAGAGATATTGTGTGTTCGAATCTCAGCCGAGGCGGTGAGATCTTTATATGGTCGGTCCCCACCCAGGGTGAGTGCTCTGCAGACGTAATGGGAGACTGTAGCCCCACAGCCATGTTTCACTTACTAACGAATTCGCCTTTCGAGGGTTCCTCGGTGTTGCACACCTAGGAAACGCATGTGCGGTACAAAGAGGCAATTTTTTGGCAAATGTTCATATCATTTTAAAATGAGCTCCACGTAAAACTGCTTGTTCTTACCAGGTGCTTAAAATGGCTAACTTTAATAAAAAAATCCTTGATGCATATACAATTTGAAAATAAGTTACACTTTCTTTATGTTGTCTTTAAAGACAACTCAATAGCTTTCATTAAAGGGTATCAGTCAGATATACTACATAATCGTTTTTTTCCGGTAGTAGAATCATGAACTTTGAAACAAAATGCACATACTTGAGAGCACTCATGTACCACTTACCTAGCAGACGTCCGTTTTCTTCAGATGTACTCCTAAACCTCTTAAGCATTTTATTAATCAACCTGTTTTTATCTCGTTTAATCTCAGTCTTGATTAAAGCCAAATATTTGTAAGAATCTGAAGGAAATGTACCATACCACTGTACGTTACACCCTATCTGAGATGTATTTCAACGAACACTGGCCTCATTTATGAGTAGAAATGTATGCAGTGAAATATCGCTAAGATGATAACATTTTGTGGTCCAGGACTAAGAAACTACTGCGGAACCAGCCAAGTTTTTATTAGATGGGTGTTTTTATGAAGATTTTCATTTACATGTCGCGATACATTATTTAAACGACCGCCCAACTTACACAACAACTTCACTTACACCCGCAGATGGTCCTTTGTGCTAGATTGTTTTGTAATTAATACCTCTCTGGTGTCTTTAAGATAATTATATTACTATTGCCTCTATACCTTCCAGTATTTAACTTAAGCCCATACATATTATACGGGAAACCGCTTAAATGCACTATATACCAGTGCATGACGTTTCTTGATCATTACTAGGTCTTTCTTTTTTTCGCCTTCTTCCCATACCTCTCAATACCATATATAAAGTTTGACCCGGACAGCCTGTCTTTTAGCTCATACGAGATGGATCCAACATTCCGGTTTTTGGGGAAGAGCGACCGAGGCGACAGTATGGTCAAGAGCGGAAGTGTCGGGAGGGAGGAGACGAATCGTGACGTTCAAGATGATGCCAGCGACGTAAGTGACACTGAGGATGCCAGCGACGTAAGTTACACTGTGAAATCCGAGGAAAGAGAGAATGAGAGAAAAAAAATTGCAAGGAAAGAACTTGCATGCATCGTATGTGGTTCTACTTGAAGACGTACTACTCTTCTCCCGTCCTAAAGTTTGGGGACATCTGGTGAGAATCAGTGTTCGCCTGCTCGGCTTTTTTGCCGTTTCATCATTTAACATACTTGTTTATCACAAATGTATTACTATGGATTTTGCATAATCTTATTCTAATTCCTAGAGCATATTTTTTTATTTATCTAAAAATATGATTAATTTGTTAGTAAGCTATTACCCTATTTTTGAACACTCTCCAATTGGCAGTGACGTCATCAACGGGGAAAACCCTGTGACTGTACATTCTACATCCTATCAAATATATTTGACAATTTCAGTTTCCAATTTACTAGATATTGCTATATTTGATTAATTTCTAAATTTTGTCTGCGACATTACACTGCACAGGCCAATTCTCATATCACATAACAAACTCACGTGCTCATGCGTTTAGCCAGAGGTGGATACAGAGGGGGGTCCGGGGGTTCTGACCTATTTTAGGCCGCCGCACCCTTTAATGGTGTTTAGACCAACTTTTGCGGCCTGAACACACACCCCCACACACCCTTTCCAGACCGGAGGACATTTTTTAGGTGCATCATTATTCTTTTCTTTTTAGGTTGGTCCCTGCTTTGCCATGTTACCTAATCTTTTGCATAAAATTAAGATGGCGCCTATGCCATAGTATCACATATAATACGTTCCCCTTCCGTTACAGCTATACACACTTGATCACCTTTGCATTAATCTTTATTTCAAAACGGAGATATTTGCGAAGTATCCATAAGGCCGAGTTTTCCTAGATACAAAATTTGTCATCCTTGATTTCGGCTGGTTTTCTTTCTTATATACGCCCGTGAACGAATACGTACACATACATGCATGCAGATAAGAACGTATTTGCTTTTCTCATGGGCAGTCTGACATATATTATTTAAGTACGAATCAATGCCTTTGTGCTACGATATGATGTTTCACGTACTTTGAACCATTATAAATGTATGTAAATAATTGATGGTTAATATCTCATGAAAGCTAACTTGTGAAGGCTGTGAAAACATTAATGGTACGTAAAATGTGCATTCTCGATTTAACCTGATAGTGTCTCATCAGCATATTTAGATTATTTCTTAGGGGTTCCTATCGTTTGAAGTATTTTTAATGGGTAATTATCGGTCGGCTATTTTCATCTGCATAAAATAAATTATTTAATGATTATGCAAATGATCAATATGCCAAAGATGACCTATGATTCAGTATTTAACGTCCGTTTTTTTTATCCACAGCTGTCTAACCTGGTTCTTCTGGGAATCTTCACGCATTTCGTGCTGTCGGAGTTGAGGCCGATTCAATCCGTCAGTGAAGTCAACGTTTTTTAATGGCTTTTGATCATCTGGGTATGCGGACTCGCAATGGAGGAAACGAATCAGGTATATTAATTTTGTTTTGAAAGAACAACATCTAGATCAATTTAAGAGCCAAAATAGGGTTTATGGTAATGGGATGGTCATTCTCCGTATAGAAGTTGCTGTGTCTTACATTAATAAGAGCTCTGCTTAAATTAGAATACAATAAACATATTTTGTTAATTTCTCATGAAACCCTTTATTCTAGAAATTGGAAGTAGAGGACATTTATTACGATACATTAACAATCAATCCGTAATATGATGACCTGGTTCACACTGGCTTTCTCTTTAGTATATGTTTCCAAAATATTTTAGTTTTGTTGTATCTTAAACTTTGAAGTTCATTTTAAGTTTCGTGACGATCTAAAGGATGCTTTAGTTTATGTATATCATAAAGGCAAAGGGACATATTGCTGGCAACAAAAAATACATACACATAGAAATCTATGTGAATAAATGAATATTCGGAAAATGAGAAAAAAATGTTTTATTGCGGCCTGAACACACACCCCCACACACCCTTTCCAGACCGGAGGACATTCTTAGGTGTATCATTATTCTTTTCTTTTTAGGTTGGTCCCTGCTTTCCTCTGTTACCTAATCTTTTGCATAAAATTAAGATGGCGCCTATGCCATAGTATCACATATAATACGTTCCCCTTCCGTTACAGCTATACACACTTGATCACCTTTGCATTAATCTTTATTTCAAAACGGAGGTATTTGCGAAGTATCCATAAGGCCGAGTTTTCCTAGATACAAAATTTGTCATCCTTGATTTCGGCTGGTTTTCTTTCTTATATACGCCCGTGGACGAATACGTACACATACATGCATGCAGATAAGAACGTATTTGCTTTTCTCATGGGCAGTCTGACATATATTATTTAAGTACGAATCAATGCCTTTGTGCTACGAGATGATGTTTCACGTACTTTGAACCATTATATATGTATGTAAATAATTGATGGTTAATATCTCATGAAAGCTAACTTGTGCAGGCTGTGACAACATTAATGGTACGTAAAATGTGCATTCTTGATTTAACCTGATAGTGTCTCATCAGCATATTTAGATTATTTCTTAGGGGTTCCTATCGTTTGAAGTATTTTTAATGGGTAATTATCGGTCGGCTATTTTTATCTGCATAAAATAAATTATTTAATGATTATGCAAATGATCAATATGCCAAAGATGACCTATGATTCAGTATTTAACGTCCGTTTTTTTATCCACAGCTGTCTTACCTGGTTCTTCTGGGAATCTTCACGCATTTCGTGCTGTCGGAGTTGAGGCCGATTCAATCCGTCAGTGAAGTCAACGTTTTTTAATGGCTTTTGATCATCTGGGTATGCGGACTCGCAATGGAGGAAACGAAACAGGTATATTAATTTTGTTTTAAAAGAACAACATCTAGATCACTTTAAGAGCCAAAATAGGGTTTATGGTAAAGGGCTGGTCATTCTCCGTATAGAAGTTGCTGTGTCTTACATTAAAAAGAGCTCTGCTTAAATTAGAATACAATAAACATATTTTGTTAATTTCTCATGAAACCCTTTATTCTAGAAATTGGAAGTAGACGACATTTTATGACGATACATTAACAATCAATCCGTAATATGATGACCTGGTTCACACTGGCTTTCTCTTTAGTATATGTTTCCAAAATATTTTAGTTTTGTTGTATCTTAAACTTTGAAGTTCATTTTAAGTTTCGTGACGATCTAAAGGATGCTTTAGTTTATGTATATCATAAATGCAAAGGGACATATTGCTGGCAACAAAAAATACATACACATAGAAATCTATGTGAATAAATGAATATTCGGAAAATGAGAAAAAAATGTTTTATTGCGGCCTGAACACACACCCCCACACACCCTTTCCAGACCGGAGGACATTCTTAGGTGTATCATTATTCTTTTCTTTTTAGGTTGGTCCCTGCTTTCCTCTGTTACCTAATCTTTTGCATAAAATTAAGATGGCGCCTATGCCATAGTATCACATATAATACGTTCCCCTTCCGTTACAGCTATACACACTTGATCACCTTTGCATTAATCTTTATTTCAAAACGGAGGTATTTGCGAAGTATCCATAAGGCCGAGTTTTCCTAGATACAAAATTTGTCATCCTTGATTTCGGCTGGTTTTCTTTCTTATATACGCCCGTGGACGAATACGTACACATACATGCATGCAGATAAGAACGTATTTGCTTTTCTCATGGGCAGTCTGACATATATTATTTAAGTACGAATCAATGCCTTTGTGCTACGAGATGATGTTTCACGTACTTTGAACCATTATATATGTATGTAAATAATTGATGGTTAATATCTCATGAAAGCTAACTTGTGCAGGCTGTGACAACATTAATGGTACGTAAAATGTGCATTCTTGATTTAACCTGATAGTGTCTCATCAGCATATTTAGATTATTTCTTAGGGGTTCCTATCGTTTGAAGTATTTTTAATGGGTAATTATCGGTCGGCTATTTTTATCTGCATAAAATAAATTATTTAATGATTATGCAAATGATCAATATGCCAAAGATGACCTATGATTCAGTATTTAACGTCCGTTTTTTTATCCACAGCTGTCTTACCTGGTTCTTCTGGGAATCTTCACGCATTTCGTGCTGTCGGAGTTGAGGCCGATTCAATCCGTCAGTGAAGTCAACGTTTTTTAATGGCTTTTGATCATCTGGGTATGCGGACTCGCAATGGAGGAAACGAAACAGGTATATTAATTTTGTTTTAAAAGAACAACATCTAGATCACTTTAAGAGCCAAAATAGGGTTTATGGTAATGGGCTGGTCATTCTCCGTATAGAAGTTGCTGTGTCTTACATTAAAAAGAGCTCTGCTTAAATTAGAATACAATAAACATATTTTGTTAATTTCTCATGAAACCCTTTATTCTAGAAATTGGAAGTAGACGACATTTTATGACGATACATTAACAATCAATCCGTAATATGATGACCTGGTTCACACTGGCTTTCTCTTTAGTATATGTTTCCAAAATATTTTAGTTTTGTTGTATCTTAAACTTTGAAGTTCATTTTAAGTTTCGTGACGATCTAAAGGATGCTTTAGTTTATGTATATCATAAATGCAAAGGGACACATTGCTTGCAACAAAAAATAAATACATACACATAGAAATCTATGTGAATAAAAGAATATTCGGAAAATGAGAAAAAAAAAATGTTTTATTGCATTCGGGTGTTTTTAATCGTGTAAAAAATGTTATTTAATTTACACTAATTTGATAAATCATTGCGTTCTCTCGGATTAATTTATTTAATGTCACTTTCATCAATACTTTTATAAACAGAATTATTAGTATAACCTCCAAAAAAGTGTCAGAAACCATTTCTATCGTTATGATTTTGCTCATATTTCTTTTCGGTTTAAGAAGAAGATAACGCGTTTGTTAATCAAGAAATAAAAATTAGGATAACAAGCCAAATACTCAAAATATCCTTAAACGTAAATGTCATACTGATGACTTTACGTAAGTAACTGAATGTCCACTCATTATTGTTAAAGTAAACCATTAAGCTGAATTGTTGGTTAAGGCATGGTACGATATATATATATATTAAAATGTATCCTTTCAATATTCTTATAATATCCAATAATCCAATAATATATAAAAAATAATATATAATACAATAAGATATATATATATATATATATATATATATATATATATATATATATATATACATTAAAATGTATCCTTTCAATATACTTATAGTATCCAATAATCCATTGTATTTGTAGCTGCTACCGATAAGTCATTTCGTAAATAGCTTATATTTAAGGTGATTGTTGATTTTGTGAAAAAAGTCCATTACATTAAAGGTTTCACAAATTCCTTAATTGCATTTATGATATGCGTAGCATTCCTTGTTTTAACATTCCAGGGTGTGTTTAATGTGTATCCTTTATTTGCAGTTGAAAAGAAAAAATGTTTCCACTCTTTTTCTGGTTTTGTGAAATTCATCTTTAATTCCATGAATAAATAGTTTTCATGGATTACTTATATCAGGGCTATAAACCACATACCGGGCTCCGGTGTGCTAACTTTAACCATTAGCGTAATAATAATAATAATAATAATAATAATATTAATAATATATAGTCATATTGCAATCCTTAATATCCATATTTCATGTATATATATATATATATATATATATATACGCTATATACGAACAGGCCATTAGCCGGTAATAGTTCAGCTTTTAAATTAAAGGGTCTGTTTGCCTAATGATCTTCCTTCCTTGCTATCACCTTCTTTATAGGTTCGCCTATAAAATTTATAGGCTTTATTTATTTATTTATAGTTTTTCTGACGGAAAACGTTGATTTCAACTTTGGGTAGAAATACAATTTCTTAATAGAAATACCCTGAAATGAAGTGAATGTTATGTTAATTTAAGATATTGTTCAGAAAAGTATCCGATCCCAGTAACGAACTACGAATACTTAAGTGCTGCAGAAGACGGAAGAAAACATGGAAAATCCTGGAGATCATCATGTATGTCATTCCCTGGCATACGATAAAGGGCTGGCTGTCTGGACGGGCTTACGTTGCTCTCTTTCATCGTCTCCAACATTCTCAGATTTGTGCTGCCCTCTGTCGACTTCTACGTTGTACGCATGCTCTTCCCCTGACCCTGATGTTGTTCTACTTCCGGGTTCTCAGATATGGTTACATCCTTCCACAACTTAGACCTAGGATTATCATAATCAGGGCTATTGTAATAATGTCATACTCCATTGATGAATCTTTCATTTTCCCCTCTAATATGTTTCTTTCTTGTTAAAAATAAATCTTTTTTTTTTCATTGAATCAAATTTAAATTCAAACTTAAAGTTAAACATGGTAGAGGAAAAACAATAAATTGGTTCGTGATATTGTAATATAGCTTGAAACTAGCCCAATAAAAATTGGTTTGCTGTACCTTGTTGCTTAAATCGTATCCTGTTTAAGATTAAGATTTTATAAATATTTAAATATCATATCAAAATGGAGTTGATGTTCATAAATACATATATCTTCAGAAAGAAGTTCTTTAATGATGTATACTTCAAGTGCTGATATACACTTGTGAAACAACTTTAGGATTATGTTGATGTAGGGTGGGGATTGCCAGGGATGCTATCTTAATAGATGGTTAATGCTGACATAGTTCGAAGAATGGGCTATAAAAATTGCACGTAATCGCTCTGTTCTCTTCCCTATTTATCACTGATCCGTGGAACGATTAATACCATGTGTAAACTCCCGTAGGCAGCATACACGTGTGATCGCTATATTTGCGTGTACCCGTTAAGCAAGTTAACACTTTTCACTAACATGATTTTCTGAATTTGCGCCAAATATGTGCACGGTTGCTCTTGTGTATTTAATATACAAGCAATATAGCCATAATTTCGAATTTCGAATGTGACACCCGAGTTTTAGTGTGTGCGCAAAAGTCCAGCCCTCGAGAGCAGTTTTGAGAACTGGGGCGAAAAGCTGTCAGGGTTTGATAAGGGCGATAAGGGATGCGACAATATCAATGCTATAAGTCTATCCGCGGAGAGAGTTATCGGCCGAAATCCTCCTCAATTCATTCAGTTAAAATGGGTATATATAATTTAAACTTAAACAGTTTAAAAAACAGAAGCCACAGAAGATACATAAAAAGTATATGTAATGTAGGTTTATAAACATAGATACAAATTATATCTTTAACAGTCTTTTTTTTAATTTCAGCTCTGGGACCTGTTCCAGTTTTACTCGATCATGGCGGTTTTCCTCTTCAGATTCGGTATCGCCTTTCAAGCTTTACTTGATCCAAACCGCCCTGCCTCTCTGAACCTGCTGGCGGCCATATTGGCAAATGTACGGGGAGCTGTTCTTAGAAGACCTTGAGGACGGCAGGTGTGCTGAAGTCATCTGGTTTAGAGTGTCCCGTTAGGGTCACGTGGTTTACAGATACATTGTTAATTGTTGGATATTCCATATACCCTTACTTACAAACAACCCTCCTTCATCACAAGTGGACTAACCAATTCAAATCCCTCTGATAACAAAGGCTGTCCATTGTGTCTGGGAGGGAGATTTGAGTTTATCATCAGATGGCCAAGGGTACGGATGGCCTATGGTCTAGATATGACAGACTGCCGCCCTATGTCATTTTGCATGCCACTTAATAAAATGTCGAGGTCCTACAGTAAAAGTGCGATGAGGAGAGGGGTGAGGTTAAGCTTTTTTTGTAAAAAAATCTATGTAGTTTATCCATGGAAGAAATCCTTCAAAATATCACGTGTATGATGACGTTAGTCTCTTGCATATTCAGAACATCCTGAATATTTTTCTGGTTTGATCAAATGAAAAACGAAATATTGACACCAAAGAGAATGTGTTAAAGAATGTAAAGCAACAAATATACAAAAGTCTATTTCATCTTATTAAAGTGAGGTCAAAGTATCATACGAATTAAATATCAGACATGCAACGGCGAATCCATAGATTGTTCTCCAAATCAAGTCAGATGTGTTGTTCTTTATATCACTACAGTAAGTGCATTAATGCAAAGTACGTATTAAGGTTTTTTTCCTTTTTTCCAATAGGTTCAATCTTAAAAGGCATTATGTCATCTGCACAGGTGAACAAAAATGTTCTATCGCTTCAATGGCATATCACGTATATTCTACCGGTCGTGACAATAGTAGCATACTTTTTTTGTTTCTTGTAATTCAAAGATTGATGATTTAAATAATATCATGTTTGTATATACCTGCCACTGTTATATGAAGAACTTCCACCTGTTTGATGTCACCTCAGCACCTCGTGCAGTTGTGCAGATTATGAATATATATTTGATAATCGATATAATAATGGTGATGTGCCTTGTGTAAGTTGCTGTATGCTCAATCGCGAAAATTAAACCAACGCTGGAGATACTTACCGCGTACAAGCGTGTTCTTCACCCTTTAAGTGAATGACATCAACATCATGCTAGGCACAGGAAATGGCAACGTTTACGATAGAAATGTGATTTACACTTTTTACATAAACACATTCTTTTGTGGCCATTCCTAACTCGAAGCCTAATGACAAGATTTCCGGCTCTGCACAGTGATAGTATTGCATTAGGAGGGGTTGTTATTGCAGTGCAGTTTTCCTCATGACTGGGTTCACGATATTAAAGCCTGCTAAATCATGTATAATCTCTTCAAGCGGCATTGTCTCAATCAGTCTCTAAAATTAATGAGATCCGTTGATTAGTAATGTTGTTGTAATCTTCTTTTTCTTAATTATTAGTTTATTATTATTATTTTTATTATTTTTACTGGATTTTTATTTATATATTCTTCGTCTATCAGTCGTTCGTTTACGAAAATTGAGGAGAATTCGGAAATGATCTGGAGGTACAACTTGTATGATCTTGTACATGAATACTACCATATGACATGGCTAGCCCGGCCACTCAACATAATCGTCCTCGTGATCAGAATGTTTCACTACCTGTGTTTTCGGATTGCAAAATGGAGGAGGAAAAGTTATGTAGCAAAAACGGAAAATATGTCGCTGCCGAACGAAGTAGATTATACTAAACCCACTAAAGTGAAGAATTCCATAGACACACAAGCCGAGAAGGACGTGAATCAGGGGATGTGCGGGACGTTTTTTTACGATTACAAACTGGGGAATAACAAAGAGATCTCCCATTTTTGTAAGTAAATTCAGTTATGTTTTATCGTGCTATTGTCAGAAATGCAGAAATAAACTCAACGGTTATAGCATCCATTTTTCACGCGGGTGGCTTATAGGCTTTGACGAGTTTATTTCTCTAACAATATTAGGGTCAAACGTATTGCCGGTGGGCATTTTTAGTTCTTCCAGAGTGCAAATCCGTCGAATTATTTTTTATTTTCTATTTATGCCCCTCTTTTGACTTTCGGGTACACTATTATTCCTAGGTGACAGATGTGCCCCGGATATTTATTTTGACCTTGGCTTAATGTTCAAGGTCGCAGACTCAATAGCAGGTTCCTAATGATCACTTAGTTGGAGGTATGACCGGGGGCAGGGCAGCAGGGAAGTTTCAGCGATTACCAGTTATGTCTCTTCTCCCATGGGGAGACATAGTGTTTAGTCTGTCGTCATCCGTTGTCGTCGGAGTCTGTGTCATTTATTGTGAAGTTTCAGCGATTACCAGTTATGTCTTCTCTCACATGGGGAGACATAGTGTTTAGTCTGTCGTCATCCGTTGTCGTCGGAGTCTGTGTCATTTATTGTGAATGCGATAACTTTTGAACCATTTACCATTTTTTCATGAAATTTGAAATTTAAATTGTTTCTACCAATATCTCGGAGAAGTTTAAAAAACAGTGATTTCGCTTAATCACTATTTTATTATTTTTTGTATTTTAACGGTTAACTTCTCGGAGAAGTTTAAAAAACAGTGATTTCGCTCTATCACTATTTTATTATTTTTGTTTTATTTTAACGGTTTGATGTATTGATTCAATTGTTGTCCATTTTCGTGTGATTTTGAATAGTATTAACAAAACTGCACACACACTTTAAACACTTGTGTTTTTGTTTATACTGTAAGATTAAGCAAAATACATGCGCGACGAAGATGTAGAAAACAAGGCGTACAAAATATATCTGAGAAAAGCAGAAAAAAAAAGAAACAAGACACAGGAAGGACTCTACAGGATCAAACAGAGAGGTGAGCGTTCGATTTAATTCACCTGACTCCGTCAGACTAATGCTGAATTAACCATGCAAAAAACAACCAGTAAAATGCAAATACTTATTGTATTCAAAAGGATATGGATAGACAGAGATTATGAAAATTATCAAATATACGTCTAACTAACAAACACTGTGCAAGTGCGTTAAATTTGGGTAAATATTGAACAAGAGTTGATATCAAATATGAGTTCCACTCATGTAAGTTTACTTTAGATAAAATCAATTTATGAAATGTTCATTTACTAGTTTAACTAGATGGAAAAAACTTTATTTTTTTATAACACATATATTATACATTGAACGTACTAAATTACTTTTTTTCTTTTAATTGAAGACTTCAGAACATCTCCACTGATCTACACAATTTGAAATTTGCAGCCGCCCTGCGCCCACGCTCTGTGACCCCTGACACCGAGAACCAGGTTGATCGACGAAAGTAAGTATACAATTATACCTTCCCTCGATCACTTAATTTGTGCCAACCGGCTTCTGCATCCTAGGGGTACAGCACAAGACTCCAAGCCGGGTGGTTTGCATAAAGTGAGGCAGTCACCCACGGCAAAACAAATCTTTAGGGAAATTGTGTCCCAAAACAGGCCGCGCGTACCATGTTGGTTAAGGCGTGGTACTTCCGGACAGAAAGTTCTCAGGGCATACTATTCAAATTTTGGCAGAATCTCTGAGATTAGTTTCAATGTTTTAACCACAAATTCGGACTTGAGTGTTGTTCCTAGGCTGGTGCATATAGACATTTGAAATCCAGAAGTCTTAGATACCTTAGATATAATTTTTGTCTTCATAATAATTCAATAGACAGTGCCACAAAGAGGATATGGACTACTATTTTTATACGCCCGTCTGAGACAATATACCCTCATCCGTTAATTTTTAGTTAAAAAGAAACTCACCATAACCATTTATCAGTAGGTTATTTGAACAGAGTTTGATTATTTGCAGAATCCACGCATATGTAAGGAAAACTGAGTTAATCCGGCTGCTTAATGGTGTCGCTATCACTTGCTAGGAGTATGTATTTTGATGAAACTAAACTTAATTATTAACCAAGAAAATATATACGTTCGATTCCCAGCAAGTTCCTTCATATTAAATGAAGTCAGATGTCACGAGGCTTTGCTTGCTCCGTGATGATAACAGTAAAATCTAATGGCATTTTATGAAATTCATTATTAAATTCAAGCATATTTAATGATATCAGAGGCCACAACATTTACGAAAGGGCATTACGAGTAGGCACCTTTGCGGTGTTAAAGTGTTCCAAAGCATCTTTTTGCTAAAGATCGAGGCAGCTTTCTTGTAAGGGTAACAGGGCACAAACATTGCCTAAGAGTGGTTCCCTGCTGATTAAAATAATGAAAAACACATTTCCCCGATGCCCGAATTTGAGTAAAGACTGAAAACTAAAGACTTAAGACTGAAAGAATAAAGGTGAGGTTAAAACAGAAGAAAAAAGAGTTACCTGTTGATAAAATATGTTGATTGACCAGAACTGTCTATTATATTATTGAAGTAACAGTCTACAATAACTTGTCCCTTTTGATATTTTAGTGTCATATTATTAGATTCTATTTTTCATTCTATTTTTGTGAAGTATTTACATTTCTTTATATTTGCAGAGGAGTCTTAGAAACAAACATGAATACAAACAGACAGCGGGACACACCGGTCACGTCACGTGATCCTGAGTACGGTTCACACACCAGAAAGACGAGCACTTTTACAGTTTCGCTCTCAGGTACAGAGGACAGTCCAAAAAAGGAGAAAAAACGATCGAGAAAACAAAAGCGAAAATCCAGCAAAGAACTGGAAACGAGACTGCTGCCACCTACTGGAACAGAAAGTGACGATGAATATTTTTATAAAAGACGAACCAGAGATTGATCACGTGGCCTAAAGCATACAATATAAAGTGCTTGCTTTATAATCCATTTTAGGATAATGTTCATACAGGTGACAGGTCTCAGAGAGAGGGAGCAAGAGAGAGAGAGAGAGAGAGAGAGAGAGAGAGAGAGAGAGAGTTTCCTTTAAAATTGCAGTGAATTACAATCTATTTCTTATTTACTATCTACTATTTGTATATATACTTGTACTTCATTTTAAAAACGGTAGCCAATTTACCTGACAGGTTACGTATATACATTATTTATGTATATTTATACAAAAAGAGGAATCAAATTCTGTCCAAACTTGATTTATCTTTTTGTATAATAATAATGATCTAGTGACATACCATAGAAAACTTAAGCAGTTGTTTATTGCGGTAAACCATTAGATTAATTTATATTTATTTAATATATATATATATATATATATATATATATATATATATATATATTATTACAGTGAAACCTCGTTGTGTCGAAGTCGAAGAGACTGGTGAATTTACTTCGACACAACCGGAGTTCGAGACAACCGATGTTCATTATTTTCAACCTTCTTCAGCCTTGATTATTATCAATAAATACTGCACATGTATAGAGCCTATATCATATAGCTCTCACAAATGTTTTCATGAAAGATCAACACAAATCTTATATACATTTTTTATTTATAAAATAAAAAACACATAGGTACCACCAAAATTAGTATTAGGTTTATCAAGAAAGTGAAATAGGAGCACATACATGTACGTGTATAAAAGCACCCAAATCAAAAAATGATTGGCTCAGATCTTTATCAGTTCAACTATATCCTAGACACATCAAGGGTAAAGACTGGATCATGTTAGGTTTATCAATAACTTCTCGTTAATGATTTGTCGGCGAGAGAAGAAAGGCATGTTCATGAGTGACTAATTGGCTAAACAAGTAAACAACTGTTGTCCAAACATTAAAGCGGCATGACCTTGGGTCGACAGAGCAATCGCGCTTTATGAGTGAGAGCCTGGTCGGTATTAATTAATTATGACTGGGCATCATGCCCCAATCATGACTGACGGGCCCTGCACAACTGTTATCCAATCATGACTTCGAGTTAAGCGATAGAAATATTAGCTGGGACAAAGAAAACACCTCGACACGTCTGGTTTTGCGACACATCCGTCTTCGACACAAGCGGAGATATATATATGTCAGTCCGTTGACTGTCCGGATTGGACAGGATTTACTGTTATGAAAATTCCAATGACGTGTCATGACTATTACTAATAGAACGACGTTTCATTTCACAATCTTTTATAACGTTTATTTTACATATTATAGCACGATGAGCCATGTTACGTGATCTTATATGCTATATACCATACTGCTTATTGTACACATTTTAACATTATATATCGAATATACCATTCTTTACAGGTATCCGTCCATTTTGTTTAATTTATTTTAGCTTTTTTTTATTATATCACCTTATAAGGCATATTTATTCAGGAGAAAAGAGAAATTTTATATCCATTTTGAGAAGATACTATATTGGTACTCATTATATTATACTCGGTGCCTTTTAATGATATTTTAGCGAATACTGCTGTGACATGTGCGAATGCAAACTTCAATAATTTTCTACTTATAAGATTTATTACTTATAAGATGTATTTGGAATGTATGATACAACATTCTTGCAAAAACCAAATTATATGGGGGAAGGGGTTCTTCCTATTTTATAGATTGAAGTTCTCAAAATGCGTATATTTTAATATGTGGGATATCTTATTTCAGGGAAATTTTTTTCCCTTGTGAGTTTATATTGTAGTATTGGCTCATACAAAACTTACCTTAATCTGACGATATTCTTATCATATAATATTGAATCGTTATTTCATTGTTATCTTCTTAGAAGAAACAATACCTATATTTTATTAATATTTATGTATATTACGTAGTGCCAAACATAACTTAAACTACTAGAAAAACACGTACCCAGGGCCGAGACATTTCCTTTAATTTTTAAGCCTCAATGGATGAATTAATTAGTATATGAAAACTAAATACTTGAAAAAGGTAGGACATGATGCAGGAGTGGCATTATAAAATAGTTGCCGCTAAAGATTATTTGTTACATTTGATAGTAATGACCAGTATAATATTGAAAAAAAATGTTTTGTGTAATGACGACACGGGCATAGTCATGCAAACTGTGATGTTTATTTCTCATGGAAAAATGTACCTGTGAATAACGGACACTGTATTTGTTTACTCGTATGTTGTCCGTAATAGAAGATGTACGTAAAGAGAAGTTTTAAGGTAATAAATATTGGTAGGACTGCATGCATTGTTCCTTATGGTCAGTGACCTTCCTAACGACCGAATGTGTCCGTTCCATTGCATGACCCGCCATCACGATCTCGTGGCCTAACGCTATCACCTGATCCCGGAGGGTAGTTGGTACCAACCTGCGTACCAGTTGTACCTGTCTTCCGTTAATATGTCGCCCACTACGTAGCTTTTTTGACGTGAACCCGATGCGATTCGCATTCGCGTCTGCTGCCTCTTTCCAGTAATTAGCCAAAGAAATGTCGTCTTTCTGCGCCTAGGTGAATTTTAAAGGAATTTTAAAGGAATCTTCGTGACAGGTTTCGGCACGGAAAGTTTATACGTCCCCGTCTCACGTTTCGTTTATTTCAAGGAATACTACTGCTGAAGAAACTTTGTTAGTATTGGCTGTTGTATTAAGCAACCTAAACCTTGGCCACCATGGAGACAGATATGTCTAGAATTTGTAGCTCAATTTTTTCACTTAGTTTGCGAGTGATACAGAAAATAATGACGCATTGGTCTTCGATATGTAAAGAAGAGACACTTAAGGGGACTGAACTGTCTTGCCCTTAAAACTTGCTTTTTAGCAAAGAAGTTGAATATTAGAATAGTGGAATATAATAGCGGATTCATCTAAAGATATTAGGCTCGCTTTCTCATCTCTTATTACAGAGTATAAAACTAACCCTTACAAATGTTGACAAATAACCCTTACACATGTAGATAAAGTGGATACATTTACGTGTATCGGCCCACAGTTCTGAAAAGTTCTGCGTGTACAGTATTCTATATTTCTTGACAACCTGTGGGATGAAGTTCCATTCATAGCGCTCCGTTCTGTGTCTGGCAAATGACAAATAAAGCTCCACTGACTTAAAACGTAATTTAAACTTACATAAATCACATTTACTGGTATGATTTGTGAAAGCCAAACGAATTCGCTACCTATCACTTTGAATGTGTTCATAAACTCCTGTAAACTATTATCGAATCCACATTCTAACAAATATATTTACCTGATTTTTTTCATTTCCCTTATTTTATTCTTCGGATACTAGGGGGTAAGCTTGGCAGATGAATTGACAGAGGCACAGTGTTGTTGAACCTTTTGTTTCAAAGAGTGAACTGGTTTGGTAACAAGAATAAAAAAGATAAGCTGGATTCAACCTTATTGAAATGAAGTTAAAAATAAAAATTTTTCTATCCCTAGGAATGTAGGCTTCTGGCATGCATATGTGGCCGTCCTTAATGCGGGGTACTTAGCAACCCTTGTTTTCATCCACTTGTTGGCCAATATTACCAGGTTCATTGGTGTATATGTTCCCCCAAAAAGTGTGTTTGCATTCAGTAATTCGTCCCACATGTCATGTTTAATCTCGCTAACGTGATTGTACATGTGTGAATGTTCCTGGAAGTGGTTCCTTGATCCAGGTGATGAGTCTTACAGCAGTCTTACATGTGTCTGTGTAGCGCTAGCATTGTCCGTTGCCATGGGAGACGCGCGTCTGACGTATATGAGCGCATGTCTAGTGATTTTCTTTGGGTGTACGTATTACGTATTGTTGGGTTCTTTGGGATTTTTCGTGAAAATATTGTTTCTAGAACTTTTCGGATGAAGAGTTATAAATATGGGCTGTGTTTTAGAACCGAGGAGAGGAGAGAGAGAGAAAATATTCCAGCGTATTACTATTATTATTATTTTACAACATTTTTATAGCGCTTTATCCAATAAGATTATCGCTCAAAAGCGCTTTACATTAGGCAGTCATGTAAAATGAAAGAGTTGAAAAAACACTCATATCCATTTAGAGACTAGATTTAAAAACCTAGTCTCCAAGTTAAAACCGAAAGTTTATTTAAAGTAAAAAATTAATATATGATAAAAGCAATAGGATAAGATATGATAAAAAAAAACTAATTATTCCACTCAGTTCATGGCTATAATGCTGATTAAAAATGAAGTCCTCTGCAGTAAAACATAGTGACTCGCACTCTCACTATTTGGCGCTATTTATCAGTGTGTGTGCCTGTTTAAAGAGATGGGTTTTTAGTCCTTTGCGGAAAGCCAAGAGCGATGGTGCATCCCTTAAAATGTCAGGAAGTTCATTCCAAAGTGTTGGTGCAGCCGCTTTAAAACTACGGTCACCATATGTTACAGTCCGCGTTTTTGGTACGACAAGCAAGGACTTTGAGGAGGATCTTAGAGTCCGAGCAGGTCGGCGGCGTTGCACAAGGTCACAGATGTATTGTGGAGCAATGCCTGCAAGTGCTTGGTATGTGAACACCAGGACCTTGAACTTCCATCTATATTCCACCGGAAGCCAATGAAGACTGGCCAACACAGGTGAGATGTGGTCCCTTCTGCGTGTCCTTGTGATAAGCCTGGCAGCAGCATTTTGTACTCTCTGTAGGCGATTCATAAGGGTGCGTGGTATTCCATATAACAGAGAGTTGGCATAGTCCAGCCTCGATGTGATAGTGGCTTGAACTAGTGTCCTGCACGCATCTGCTGTAATGTACTTCCGGATGGCACCGATGTTCCGCAGCTGAAGATAGCAGGTCCTGCTAATGGCATTTACTTGGGATGCCATGGTAAGATGACAATCCTGCACCAGGCCAAGGTTCTTGACCTGTTTAGCAGCGTACACGGAAGAGTGTGAGTCAGTTTTGGACCTATCCAATAATTGCAGTAGTTTCAGGGATTCTACGAACTCTATGCAGATTAAGTGCGGCCTGTCTCCAGTTTGCTTTCGGGATTATTACAAGAGCTTTACTTTGGACATTTGAACTGTTTACGTTGATTATTGGTTTAAAGGACTTATTGTCGCTGTGACAGTAGTGGTATCCAGGTACTGTACACTATTTATTATACTGTGTAATTGTATTGATTTGCTGTTGAACTCTTATTACACTGTGTTATTGTACTTAGTTGGTGTATTGTAATGTTAGGGTTGCTTTAGGAATAAATTATAATTACATGTTAACAAAGAACACTGACTTTTTAATTCATTCCCCTAGACAAGAAAAAAGGACGTGGTGCATGTTTAAACTGTTTAAAGTGTCTCTTACATGACTTCATCTGAACAAATAAAGTAAGAGCTATTCTGTTTTAAGAGTATTCCTTTATTTTTTATGTACCCCTTGTTGCAATATGTCCCGTTTTACTTAAAAATATTTTAGGTAGCAAAGTAAACGTGTTTATCTCCATTGTCATTTATAAATGGTTGTTGTCAATGAAACATATGCTGTTAAAAAAAATTAACATAACTTACTTAATACTTGTCCCTAACTTACTTTATATTTAATGTATATACTTCAAGTTACCCTCTATGTATTGCCAAATAAGTTCCCTCGAACATAATGAAGAGACCGATTGATTCATTGTACATTGATTTGGTTGGGTAATAGATGTGGGAGCTAATTGGTTAATAACGAAAACCGTTTTTGTGGTGTTAATTTTATCTCAGGACCGATTAAGAAAATACATATAAGTAATCTTGGGATATATTTTAACTTGAAGATAATATTCATTTCCATTGATAAATTTTGGATAATATTTTTACTGCAGCCAGGTGTATGTAAATTCAATAAAATGTCGTAAAGTAAATTTGGGTTTACCTCTCTCTCTATCATGACACAGTGTGTATGGAGACATTATTTATCTCCTAATATATATGGTAAAAGTTAAATATATGTGCACATCACCTCCAATTCAATACCCAACTAGCTGTAGAAAATGGAACAGATGTTTAAATACATTATCTAGAGGGCACACATTAGACTGGATCCGTATTGCGCTTTTTGCACCAGTATTCAATGATCTTTTTAATAATTCATGCCCGGCACTCCACAAAGTTTTGTGAAAATCGGTTGTCTGTTTTATGCATGGTCTTGATGATAAAGCTACTAAATAGAGGAACAGAAGCCGAGCGCTAATCCGGTGCGAGTTTTGAGTTATATATATCACGGATGAACCTGCTTAAAATAATCGTTTTCGAGGGTTAACTGATATTTACATGTGATTAATATTAAAAGTGTGGTCTGTAGAACCATAGGGCTCCCGATTCCAATATTCTAGCAAGCAATAATCATACACAACAGAAAACGTAACCTGCTCGGTCGCAGGTGCGAGTCACATGAATACAGAGGTGTGATATAACTAATTAGTGTATGAATAATACTGATGAAAATTATTGGCAGGACATAAATCATATATATACCAGACCAAAAATATTCTGGTTATCATTCCAATCATATGTTAATTGATTCTCGAACGAATATAGGCCATAGGAATTTATATTCTATGGGAACAAGGTATAGAAACATGATATGAAACATGTAAGAAGTCATCCCCTTCTTTGTGCCCAGGGTTATTTAATAAATACTTTACCTTGCTTTCTATATATGCACAGTAAACATGTGGTGAAATCGTTTCTTCAAAAAATATTTTGTAATCGATCATCTATCGACACAGAGTGCAGACTACGCATAAACGTACCTATGCGGGTACGAACTGTGCGGACACGGGCTACCCTACAGGTCCTTTAATCTTGTAAAAGTTCCTTGAACAAAGGTCATTTTGCCTATCAATCCATATAGCCAGTTTAAAGAACATTGATTTTTGTAAGAATTTAAAACAAGCTAATAATAGTTAAATTTTACTGTGAGTGGTGTTCCTGAAAAAAAATTTCTCTCAGTGTCCCTGATTAATGACACACAGGACCGTGTTTTGTGTGTGCGGTAGTGCTAGATTCACCTGAATATTTGCAACTTATTGTACAACTTACCTGCTAGTCTTTTCTTGATCTTAAATAGTTTGAACCAGAGTTACGTTGGTTTATAGACAATATAATTCATTATGAAAGAAATTACGACAATAAAAATATCAATGTTAACTAAAAACAGAATAGGTCTTGTGTTGTGAACCGTTTCTGTTGACTTTCCACAAGGTGGCGCTACAGGGGATACTTCGAGCAAAGATTAGTGAAATTTGCAGGTCAGTTCATCAAGCCACTCCCCAGATATGTACACAAACGGTACCTAAAAGGGATTGTAGATAATAGACGACGCGCAGCATTGAGACAAAGCTTTTAAATATATATATATATATATATATATATATATATATATATATATATATATACGCTTTCATGAGATATGGGTAATTTCACAAAGAAAAAAAACAGAAGCGCGGATAGATGCGATGCAGAAATGATTGTAGATGGTGCCACCAATTTTGTTTACGAGACGGAGCCATACAAAATCTATAATTCACGTTGATAAGTCAAATGTCTCTAACATTTGTGTGATTTCCACCCAAAATAGAAGCAAAGACGGACGCTACGCAAAGATAAAAGGTCACAGGTCAACGCAAAAGCAACACCCTAAAGTGAAGTCGAGTTTATATAAATTTTATCCGAAGGCTTTGGAAATTTTTGAAAGCGAACCTTGCGGTGGCCTCAAAACCCGGTTAAACAAAGTATCCGAGGAATTTTGTTCCGGTGAATACAAAAAATAAAACACAGCGTGCTAGTGAGTCACACCCGGTAAAGAGTGTTCTGTTTTCTGCGTTCAGTGATAAAACATTCAGTGAAAAACTATGGAGACAGATTGAAATATATATTCTTTTTAATCAAGGGTTCAAGCCCACTGTGTATACCATTTTCTGCACGATAACTAGGTAGTACGTGCGCCGTATTTGCAACAGGCCGATTTGAGTAGCAACAATATTGATCTTACGGCCATGGATTTCCTAATTCTTCATAAAAGTTCCCGGCAGTGGTTATTAATCCTAAGAACAGTAGCATAAGTCATTTGATAGGTCCAATTATAGGCCGTTTTTGTGGATGGACAACTTATCTGACTGTTTGGTTTGTCATTTGCATTAAAATGTAGCCACTGATCCACATTTGGGGGTATAGGTAATCCAACAAATTATATTTTTCTGTAGAGTTTCTCTACTGTTTATAGCTGGCTCTTCATAAATAACTGTTACATTAGAACAGGGGTGAGAATTTCCAAGTTCTTTAGCTAATCGCACATCCCGTAATATATGAGCACGGATAATTTCTGCCCCCGTCACTACGTCCTTAGAAGCATATTTTGAATAAAAGCGCTTGAAAGGAGCTTCGAAACGACCATTCCTCTAGGGTCCCTGATGATAAAAATAACAAGCATATCTTTAACCCTCTCTAAAAGCTATTTCACTGTTGCTCTTGTAGCGAGAACAGTTTTCGTTGCAATAAATTTGGAATTCGTGCACGATTCTTTTATAAACTCTTAGCAATTCTCCAAATTTGTCTTCACAGACTCTTGATATTTAGTATACTTTTCAGATTTGCCGACCTCATTTCTTTCTGTTATTTCATCTTTAAATATATATGTTGGATGCACATGTTTGTATGCATGCAGTATACCTGTCCTCGCTGGCAAACCTTTTTGGACACAGTGCGGCGATTGTGTCTCTACATTTCCTGGATAGTTCCATGGCGCCGGTTTCCTCAAGACTTTCAACAGATTTTTAATCTGGTCATTGGAGAACATGGCCAAGAATGTGTGTGCAAGAATCGCCGTGAGTAACTGGTCTGCCTGACAATGTGCCAAAGTCTTCATCTCATAGGATGGAATGGACCTGTGTTAAATTATATAATACCTAAATTATACATTGCCTGTGAATAAGGCATTTATCATTATCGCTTAATTCCCCTCGGTAGTAGAAACAAAACTGTAATTTGACAATACAGCAGAAGATTTGCCCACCACTTGTTACAATAAGGAAATTATGCTGCTCTTACAAAAATTTCTGTCAGCTGCTGGTGAAAACACATGCATTTACGCCATTCCTGTCTATGAGTATTTCCCCTGGCACGTTTCATCCATACTCTGTCCCGCACATGGAGTAATAGGCGCCATCTTATTGAAGAGCTCTCCGGCGAAACTAGACCTGCTCCTCTGATAGCTAAAGATTAGTACGTGACGGGATTTCACCTCTGGTTTAACGTTTGACTGCAATATACATACATTAATCATACGTTAATGTACATACATTAATCATACGTTAATGTGAGGAATATCTATATCTTTATTGTCATTTTATCGTTTGTTTAAGTGACCTGGGGCTTATGCAACAAATTATACACGTATATAAATTTCCGGATATGCGTATAGGGTCAGAAGACTCGACCTCCTACATAAAAGATATAATACATCTGTATTTAATTTTTGAACAATAGAACCTTTATCTTTTTCAGCTTTTAATTTTACCGATGCACTTCATATAACACAAATCTACATCATATTTTTGCATCATTTCGACCCATCACCTATGGACTAATACAAATCGTTAATTACGAAAAAGTGATATCAATGTCAAGGATAAAGTCTTTAAGTGTTACACTCAGTGATGTAATCGATGCCAGACCATCCAAGTGCAAGTCCTGTTTAAGGCTCCACGACTCAGAGTACAAGCCCATTTTCTTCGATTCCGAATCACCTGTAACCCAAGTCCAAGTCCAAGTCCGAGACCAATAAAAATTCCTTTATAAAATTAAAATTAAAATGGAACTTTGAGATTTCCACAAGTATTTCTATGTTTGTACATGCCTTGCGTCCTAAGGTTTAATTAAATTTAACTTCCTATACAGACCTTAAGCCTGCCATAAACATTTTTTAAAGTTCTGTTAGCGACAAAATATAACATGATATGTGACAGTGAAATTCGCAAAAGTATTTAATATACATGTAATATAATACAATATGTGACAGAGCTTTCATCCTGCCGGACTCGAGATGGACTCGGCCTGATTTCTCGAGTCCTTACCTTCGAGTCTAAGTCCGAGTCCTGGTCGCTAGTGTTCAAGTCCGAATCCCTCAACTTGAGACTTGAATCATCAATCACTGGTAAAACTCAACAGTAGACTGTGCTTATGATTCGAGTATCTGCCCTTTAGTAACGCCCCAACATTTAAAAATAAGCACTGCCCCAGTTGAAAAACCAGCTGCGCAAACAACAAATCAAGGTGCCAAAATACTATATATTAATTTAACAAATATTTTTTTTCTGCTAACCACATATATGGTTTTGAACAGTGTTGTAGTCAGGTCACCAACCTCAGAGGACAAGACCGAGTCACCACCATCCGAGGACAAGGCCGAGGACAAGTCACCACTTGGCCTCGGCCGCGTCACCGCGATCTACCGGTTAAACGATGCCTATATTTGACTAAGCAAATATTTCCTTCATAAAAGTACCATATGTATGCCTACATAGTGTATACATGCTTAAATGTAGCGGATATTACTTTTTGTGATTCATCTGGACTATTCCGAGAAATGCTGTGCTAATTTACAGGCCTGTCCTTCCTGCATGCTGACAGAATTCTATGTTTTTTGCCCGAAGGTAGTTTTCAAAACGTTAAAATTCGCCTGAATGCATATTTTTGGCCACAATAGTTTATTATATATATATATGTATATATATATATATATATATATATATATATATATATATATATATATATATATATATTCTAACCACATTCACCTGATGATCGGGTCGCATCGCGTGAAACAGACTGTTGTGAATTAACAGTGTTGTTTTTCTTCAGAGTTATATATATATACCTAAAATTTCGAACCCTGTGGACAAATGCAAGCAGAGTACATGCAAAGAAGGTTAAACGTGCGCGGCCTAAAGCCAGCCTTAAACCCGTTTGCCCCGAGGCCGGAGGGCTCAAGGCCGAGTCCGAGACCGAGTCATGGACTTCCGAGGCCAAGGCCAAGCCTCGAGGCTAATACCAGCCTCGAGACCTCCAACACTGGTTTTGAATATTGCCTACTTGGATTTGACAGACCAAAACAAGACTTCACTGAGAAAACCCAGATTTCAAATCTACTTACGTATGGGATTTCGACTTCGACGGACCATGTATTCTGTTCTGAAACTTACTGAATTGACTGTCATTAGTCGGATGACTGTCACCAGTCGGATGACCAATTTATTAAATGGAATTGTTAATAATATATATATATATATATATGTATGTATATGTATATATATATATATATATATATATAAAATATCTGTTTTTTTATTTAATTTATATAATTTATTCATGACAAATTTAATAAATACTCTCTACTGGGAAGTTTTCTATGTCTGTCAATGTTTATTATATCTTGTTGAAATGAAAGCAACAAAAATGAAAATGATTTTCTTCTTATTATTTCAACAGCAGCTGTACAGTGTTTGGAAAGAGTGAACATTTATCGGGGCGTGTCCCCTGTTCGTGGCCAACTAAACCATGTAATTAATATTTTGTAATATTTTGGATTGTATAATTGTTGGCCGTATTAGCAAGTACATTGGAAGAAAGCTTCAAAACTAGTAATGACAGAGTAATGACAGTTAAGTTTTCATCCAATAACACGCAGGGTTAGAAGAAGTTATAGAATACTTCATCATATATTGATTTTTTTTGGGGGGGGGGGGGGGTGGAACACAAATATATAAAGGACAAATAAACAGCCAAGATCTGACCAAACAGACGCACCTTGGCAATGTACAACGTGTATAAACCAACGAACACAAAAATGGTGTTTAAGTCTGCGTGCCAGTCTCAGACAAAAGCTACTTGGGTCCAAGTCTTTTACGTACGAGTTTATAACAGCTGAAGTCCGAGTCCAATAAATATCTGTTCTATATATATTAAATTTGTCATGAATAAATTATATAAATTACATAATAATGAATAATTGGTGAAACAGTGTGGGATTGTTTTATAACATCACCTCATCAATATTTCATATACTTGTCACCCTGCCGGTCTTGTCTTCACGCGTCGTAAACTTTGTGAACAATACACTCTTTTTAGGTGGAAACAGCTCCTTCACTGGTCTCCTGTCGAATACCTGTATATAAACATGTACAAGGGGAAATAATTAGTGGTGAACATATCCATGGTGTAGATATGATTAAATAAAACTATAATTTGGTATTCACCGTAAAATAAATGATAACTTGAAATGCTTCTAACAATTATAATTTTTTTTCTTTAATGTAAAACGTGTATAATATTAATGTTACCCTTTATAACAATTGATAAAGGCGTTGTTTACTATAAGATCAGTGCGTTGTTTATGACATTTGCTATATCTAAATGAAAGATGTTAATAAAGTTTATGTAATCATTGATGTCACGAGAAAACTTTGTTTACGTAAGCGTTTTTGTAGCTGGGGGGGGGGGTGTTGGTCCTCTTCAACCCTAATACTGTTGTCCCGGTTCATTGTGTAAGGCAGTTGAGGCTGATTTGTTTTTTTTTTAGAGAATTGAAAACCCGTTTGAATATAGTCCCGCCAGCACTGAGGCTACAATCCCTTTAAAAAACTGATGGGCTTTCGTTTTATTGGGACTAGGTGGGAGAGGCTGACTTTAAGGTACTCTGGGCAGATGGCCATATACACTTCAGAGGTAAGAAAAAAGCAGACATTTTACCAAGATTGATTTTACGAAAGGCTACTGGCAGATTCCAGAGGATGTCAGAGGATTCTAAGGAGAAAACTGCATTTGTAACGCCTGACGGACACTACCAGTTCAGGGTAATGCCATTTGGTTTAGTGACTCCAGGCGCAGAGTTTAACCGCATGATGCCGAAATTGTTCAGTGATATATGCGAAATTTGGTATGTTATATAAACGATGTGCTAGTTCACGCGGAAATATGGGATGGACACGTAAGAACGCTCAGTAAAGTGCTAGCTAGACTCGAGCAAGCCAACCTTGCAGTTAAACCAACAAAGACGTTCGTGGGATATCGCAGACTATAAGTTTTGGGCAACCTTGTAGGCACCGGGTTTTTAGAAACCATCCCTTCCCTGCTCACGAAAATGAATATCCAGAGCGCAGAAAGACCGAAACCAAGAAAGCCCTAAGAGCCTTTTATAGACCTAACCGGTTATTACCGGTAGTTCGTGCCGATAGCATTTCCGAGAAAAAGGGCAGCCTAACAAATGGGAGTAGAAAGAGATCCATGAGAATGCTTACGGCACACTTAAATCTAAGCCAGATGATCCCCCCCTTAACGAGACTACCCGATTTCAGTGAACGGCTCACCTTGAAAAGCGACACATCGGTATCGGAGTCGGGCCTAACACGATGGGATGATGCATTCGAGCTTATGTTAGCACAAAGGTTATAGCTAGAGAAAGAAACTATCATCCAAAGAGAGTGTTTGTATTTTGAGATGTACTTTTCGTGTAGACAATTCACTATACAGACATACCACAAGCCACGCAAGTGTATTAGCCAAGCCAAATGTGTAAACAAGGGGGACAATGAGATGGCCTTTAGTGTTACAAGAGACAAGGTTTAATATACAAGCTGTCTCTGGAAAGCTTTATCATGGGCCAGACTTCTTAAGTAGGTTACCAGAGTGTTGAACAGCATTCGGTATTGACCATAGTTGTTAAGACCGACAATGTATATGTATGAGTCGGTTTATTGTATACGAAAAGTGACTTATTTAATTTGTTATCTTGAAATTGCACATTTATGAAGGGATAATATAACCAGATGATTTCTATAAACTGTTCTATATCAATATGCCGTATCATGTATTGAGATAAGTGTGGGAACGTAGGTTAAGGGAACCAGGTGTTTTATTTGATGTTGGTTTCAGTTCAGTCGTAATTCTGTGAGATTTATTTTTTGTCTGGAGGCGTGTCCATTTTAATAGACATGCATTGAACGACAGGTCTCATAATGTTGTAAGGTAATGGGCCAATGTGTGACGTAGGCATTAGTATATAAGCTAAAGACGCGAAGGAAAAAGGACAGTCACCTAGGTCAGCGCGCTAGATGGTGGCGTCTGGCAGTTTGTTGGTCCAGAGGAGATTCCGTGATTGTCAGTGAACATATAAGTAGAGGGACGATTTCCCGGTGTATTGTATGTAAGTGCCTGCTGGTGGCTAACATATATTTACTAACGGACTCGTGATTTATGTTTACAAAAGGACTTGTAAAAAAACGATGTGTATCCGCCGTGGTGGACCCAAGCGAACTGAGAGGAGAACAATTAATACGGTGATCGTAGTGTGTGGTATCGAATAATATCGTGTGCGGTGACATATTCGGGTACGGATTACTGAAACTATCCAGGGTGATACTACAATGACGGACATTGTCTGAGTGATGCTACAGTAATGGCTGTGAGTCTATCTGTCAGTGATTCAGAAAAGAAAGTACCTCGAGGGGTAACTACTGTGTCAAGCCAGTGATTCGTTTAACGGCGAGAAGCCCTTGTGTATCGTGTGTGCAGTTGTAAAACCCCAAAGACTCGAGGAGTACATTCCTAAGTCACGTGCGCGACGATCATGTGACCTGCGGTCTTTGCGCCAGGGGAACATTCTGTTTACTGTGGTTACAGCGAGTTTCAGGATTAACCATTTGTGTCTTAATATGGACTCGTTGGAAATTTGTAACATGAGTGTGGAACTCATCCCCAGAGAGCTGTACGTTCATTGTGAGTTTAATTGTGAGCTTCAGCCAGCTTTGTCCATCGTTTGAAAGAACTGGGTCTGTGACACCCTATCAGTGTGTATCTTGAACAGTTATCAGCAATTTACAACTTTTAATGCAAGAGAGCACTAACAGATCGCAAAGATCTCTCCAACGACGCCATATCTGTACCAACTTAAATAAATGAACATCTATTGATCATGTTTGATTGGTGACCTTTATTTTTTCCGCTGAAATGAAGAACATGCATTCAGGTATGTACTTTGGTTTAATAGGCTGATAATGAGTTATTTATTTAATGAACACTTAAATTTAGCTACTCCCTGTAGTTCCTTGAAGGAGGGAACGCCGTTAAAATGACTCGTGTGGACAAAAATAATATTTATGGTTTGTAAGAACTCAGGCCTCCTGTAAAAAGTTAAATATATCATATCACGGCCGCTCATTTAGATTGTAAAGAAAAGCAACATCTAGAATATCAACCTGCTTGTGAGGGTTTTAGAAGGCGCCTTTCGGGGGTTCCTTGGTTGTATGACCCATTAATCGGGACGATTGCACTCCCATGACCTGTAGGTGCAGTAGTCACCGGGCCTGGTTAACACCAAACTATAAAAGGAGAGAAGCGTGTGATTCTTATAATAATAAAATGGTAAAAACGGTAGTCAAGAAAATCATCCTTCGAAAATATCCTATAAGTCTATAATAGCCTTTGCTAACTTGGCCGGATAATGATATGTCCGAAGGTATGCGTTTGTGTGTGTGTGTGGGGGGGGGGGAGACAGAAAGATTGACAGACTGACAGACAGATAGAGGAAAGGCTTGTGAGAACGACGATGAAATGTTCTTAACCTTTCTCAGTGTTTGTTTAATTTTTTTGTGGGTATGAAACACATGCGCGATATGACATACGTATTTTTTGTCTTATATTTATTCACCCCACACAATTATACATCAAAAGAAACATCAAATAAGATACAACTATTAAAATAAAACAATTTTAGGCAAAATTCGTTATATATGAAAAATTCTATATTCACCACAGTGTCTAGATAACAAAGCAATAAGAAAATAAAATAAAAAGCCTTTTTTCTAACTTTTCAATTCCTGATTAATTAAATATAATGACCATCGTTTTTTTAAGTATTATAATTTCTGATTCTTTTCTGCTATTTTATATTCAACTCAGAAAAAATACCATCAGAAGTTTTGAAATCCACGGCATTCGGCTTCTGTTTCCACGACATTCGGCTATCACACTTATAGTATACATATCACTATCCTCAGCAGAACCTTAAAGACATTTTCCTAATCAAGTCTAAATTCTATTTACTCATCCGTACACCAAGTCTTCAACTCCATCCAAAATATCCTAGTTATCTTACAATCCCAAGACAAATGGTTAATCCTTTCCACTTTTCCTTCACATAACGTACAATTATCAAAATCCTAAATTTTCCATTTCATAAGCCAATAGTTGTTTACTAAAATATTTTTGAGAATTTTATACTATAATATTTTAGAGTTAGTATCATAAAAATCTCTGTGTGGTAAATTGTAGATACTTATAAAATCGTCTGATTTATTAGTTATATGTTTTGATATCTTCGGCTAAGTCAGTTCTACAGTACGTATCCTATCTGGTAATACCTGGTAGATCTGATGTGACTTTAAATTACTCAATGGCACAATGGATTTCTGAATTTTAATATGTATATTATTTGATATATAATTCACAGACTCCACGTTATCTCCTTCCTATATGACATACACATTAGTATTAACGAGGAAAGTAGTCTCAGACCATATGGATACCTCCGCCCGAAGCATGTAATTCAAGAGAAAAGTGACGTTTCACCTTCATATCTGATCACATTTAAGCTCTGCAACAACGGCAGCCTGTAATACCAGGAGTTGTCTAAGGCCCTAGGCCACAAGAAATCACTGCTCATCTAACAATAATATAAGATCTTCCATATCAAATTAATATTATATTGTTTCAGATAACCTCTAGTATGCCAACCAAGACTAAACCATAATACCTCCCTGCCGGGCAGAGGTATAAAATATAAAAACGTTGAGATGTAGATCTATGTTTAAGGACTTACAGACACGTTGTAAGACACATATGATGATGCTAAAATTAAGCTTTATGGCTGATGAAGTTAAACAGAAACAGTGAACCTGAGCAATAATTGGAGAGCACCCAAAGATGAGGATAACGATAAGCCACATTAACAGGTTCTTGTAGATTATCGTCCCGTGTCAGCAAATGACCAACAAAAGCTCCCTCGCGCGTGAATTCAGATATTCTGTTGTTCCCTTGGTCAGCAACAAGGAAGTTTCCATTGCCCAAAACCGTGATACCTGAAGGGTATTCAAAAAACCCGTCACCTCCGCCGCGCCCACCAACAGTTCGGACTAGTTCACCAGCAATGTTCAAGATTTGAATCGTGTGGTCTTTGTGATTGGATACAGCCAATCGTCCAATGGGGAGAGCTGTTACATAGCGAAAATCATTGCCCCGTCTGGAAAATATTTCTTTATCTTTCTTATAGCCGACGACCTTGTTAATGAAAAGGCAAATATATATGTCACCAAGAGTGGTAAGTCCTATGCAATTTCCGTAATAGTGGGAAGACACAGGTGGAATTCGTTGACATTCTTGTAATTTTCAAAACTGTCAAGTTCCCGCATGTAGCCAGAGCCATCTAGGAACAGCTTGGATTCACCACGGACTGTCATTACAATGTTACTGCAAGCTTCTTCGATAACATTTTTGCCGAACTCCTTCAACTTATAAAATCTTATTTTTTTCTTTGGAGGCAAAAGAACGATTGCTGTCTCATCGTCTGTTGTGTTCAGCTGCCATGAATGTTCTCTTGGTTTCTCAAGATCACTAACATAAGAATGTCCCACCTGAAATGGTTTGTTACAAGGTGCGTTCCTTTGTAATATAAGCTCGATATTCGAACCTAGTTTGAGGGCCTTGAACGACTGTTGTGTTGCATTTATGACCATTTCGGGCAAACTTACGCAACTCAGAATAGGGACACTTGTTGAAAATTCCTCAAGCTGTCGCCTTGTTTGTTTGAGCATTGGTAGAATTGATGGTAGTAGTGACAAAGAAGTGAAATCTGATTCCTTTTGAAAGGTCTCAAAACGCTGGGCAATATCTCTTATTTTCATATTTGCTCCTTGATGTTCTTTCTGTTTCGCCGATAATGATTTACTAACCTCCATGCGAAGTTCGTCAAAGCAAGATCTCAGAGTCTGCACCAATTCATCTGAGAAATACGACTTCTCCGATTTCAGCACTTTATTTTCAAGTTCAAAGAAGTAATTTCCTGCAGAAACAAGTGCGTGCATGTCATCAAGCTGTTTACTCATGCTGGCCTTCAGTTCTTTCATCCCTTTTTCTAAAGACTCCACTTTGTGCGCAGCATGGCTGAAATCATCCTTGCAAATACTGCACAAACCAGTGAAGCACTCGGTGCAAAAGTACTGCACCTCGGATCTGTGGACTGCACATATTTCATACACCAGGCCATGAGTGAAATCTCCATGACTTTCCGCACACTGGGAACAAAGTCTCTCCTTGCATGTTTTACAGATTACACTCGCCTGTTCCTTATTGCAGCCATTACAAAGTCTTGGTTTAGCTGTGGCTTCGGCGAGAAGTTGCATTGCCTCAGCAATCCCTCAATGCCTTCATCTGATAAAACGGTACTCTTTCGGCACACTGGGCACTCCACAGTCGCTGTGGTGTTCCTCTCAGGTTCGGTCTCTGACTGGTTTTGGCACAGACTCTCAAGACAAGACTGACAAAACGAATGGAGACACGTCAGAGACCGTGGTGACTTTTCTACTTTCCTCTCGCAGCAGATCATACAGTCCAAAAGATGACTTGTTCCCGTCGCCATTCTCTACAAAAAAAAAAATAATAAAATAAATGAATGAATAAAAATCTTCCTATGACGAAAATTAAACATGTGACATTGAAAAGCAATAATCTCATACTAATTATGCCTGTATGTATGTTCGGGCAAATGAAACCAAATATACACCCTTTTGCTTTAACATTTTTATTCACATATAAATCAAAGATATCACCCAATCATTCAAACAACAAAGGAATTCTATCACACAAGTTGCGCTAGAACAAAAATATCATGCAGTCATGGACTTTGCGGCATATTGATAAAAATATTATATCCATGAAACCGGTGTCAAAAATGATCCTCTTTGTCCCACATTTTCATTTATAAAGTCACCGCGTTTTCCTAGAGAGCAACTCCATTCAAGAGCTTGAAGAGCTATTTCAATAACATATATTTTTCTTGATAGAATGTGAGTTTAGAATGGTTAAAGTTTACATGTTACTTGGTTCACAGATAAATTGCAAGTCACTTTCTGTTTTATATAAGCTAGGTAGGTAATCTTGACCCCTTTGTTCACGTCATGATAAGCTGAACAAGAAATTTTTTTGGACGAATGCAAAGCACTACTGTTGGAAGAACATGTGATGAAGTCCATGGTTTGAGTACTTGATTTATGGATATTGCTTGATCATAACAACTGGCCCAACAGACGCTGATATATAACCTCCCGTTCGATAACTGGGTACCTTGTCTTGCTCGTGTATGTGTACTCAGTCTTATTATGACCAAATAACATATAGTGGTGCGTGTTTGAATCAATGTATATATATATATATATATATATATATATATGTATATATATATTTATATATATATATATATATATATATATATATATTAGTTATTTGATTAAAAATACTTGTGTTCTTTATTTTGTGAACATGCACAGTTAATAATTATTGCTTAAGATTTAAAGAAAAAGATATTTCATTGCTTGGCCTTATTGTCTACCTGTGTAGGGGTTATAGGGAGGGGTCGTTACTTTGGCCTTCAGTCCACCATACAGCCTGTTACAATCCGGATCAGCACAGTCTTTGTTCCAATGCTGTTGGGTAGAGATAAAACAATTTGGTGAGTTATTCAATGGTTTAGAGTTAAATAGATGTACACATATTTACTGATAACACTAAGGATCAATCATTTTGTCATTTTTACAGCATTGATAATATGAAAGCATAAAGAGCTTGTTTGTTTAAATACTTCAGTTTTTTTTATTAATTCTGCAATATAATGGCTCGAACATTTGATACAAGAACGTTTACCTATGATTCCTTTATGTTTATTTAAGTCAGTCTTATTTGAACAATCAATCTATGATCTTTTTTTATTCAGTCTCATCGGAGGCAATGTACTTATAATATATTTCTGGTCATTGCTATTAATCCTTTTCAACATATCTTCATGGACATATTAAACGGATTTAGCTTTATTTGGTGTCAGTGTGTTGACTGATTGACAAATTGTAGATTCGCTACAGTCTCATACAAATTTCCTTATCAATGCTGTACCATGATAAATTTTTCATCGTCTCTGGATTAGGCCAGACATAAAAAAATAGTTGTTTCACCGCTCTCATTATGTAGACCATTCTTGTTTTTGCAAATTAGGACCAGGTCCTTGGAATATTGCTTATTTGTACTCTTCCCTCGATTGCTTAAAAAAATGTTGAAATTTTGGAACAAGGATGACATTTTGTCTATATTTTATGCAACATTTTAAAATTTATGCGATTATTTTGGATAGTTTTCTTGACAGATTTGCACCCTTCAAAATACTCTGTCCCTAAATTAACCGGTCTGGTAAATAAATAAATAAAAATCGCTCGCTGGAACAGTATTATGTTCTCAGAACATGATGATTCGTGTGGCCGTATACTGGCTCATATTTTACTACATGTTAATTTTATTATTATTATTATTATTATTATTATTATTATTATTATTAATATTAATATTATAGCTGTCAATGAATAGCAAATAGCAAGTAGCGTACATCCGCTCTCGTTGGTCCGATTACAATGCTTCTGTCACAGGGCAAACAATGAGACCAATGAGAGGTGTCGCATGTTTAATATTTGGAGCTGGATGCACAATGCTAAATCACGTTCTCGTTTTACTGATTTCAGCATTTGCTCTATGGCAACCTACTCGGTGATACCCAGATAATCTCGCTATTAAAAGCAGAGGTTCGCAGCGTATATCAGTACATACTGAACAGGCACAAACAGTATCTCCACTGGCTAAAATTTTATCCATATTCTGGCCCACTTACCGGTAAGAACACACATGAATTTGCCTTAAAACAAATGATGTTGTCCCTTATAGTTAACAGTAATTATTCGTTGCAATATGGACGCCTCTGCCATCCGGACATGTCTGGTTGTGGTATGCGGTGTGTCATTGATAATTTGGAGATAAAATTCATAAATGATTAACTCGATAACTATAAAAAGCTTCCCCGTTGTCAGTACTTGGCGTCCTATTGAATTCTTTGGAGTTCAAAGTCAGTTCTCAATGTTATCAAATAAGCTCCGTCGTCAGGTGTGCCTGTCAATAACTTAAGGGGGTGTTTTTTGTGTGTGTCTGTGCGAACCTCTCATGGGTCTGAATAACCCAAGATTTTATTACGAAACAATCAGGTGTGATTAGCCTTCTTCGATAGTTATCTCATGCATAATTACACCTTATCAAGTGAGTCAACAGGAATACATCTTTACTTAAAGCAGACCAACTAGTTATGGGTTATGGGTTATGCCACATTCATTCGGCATATATATGAAATGTCCAGTTATATTATATTAATACATTATAAGACATATCTTTATGTAATGGCCCATCTACGCCTCTTGACTAGATGATTATACGATTATTTAAAAGTTTGAAAAACAGATAAAAACCAACCAACAGACAAATCAGCATTTTGCACGAGAAAAAAGTCATAGCATATCATTTTCTTTCGCACTCACGTGTTATGTATATATTATAGACATTCGAGGTAAACTAGCGAAAACAATTATTTGGGAGGGGGCAATAGTAAACATACATGCATATATATATATATATATATATATATATATACATATATACATAAATGCATATATATATATATATATATATATATATATAAAGCCGTAGTCTGTATGTATACTACTGCATTCTCGTGCATTTTTTCTGTTATTTATTGGTAAATGCTGACTGAGGAAACAAATTATATAATCTTTGCAAATATTTTGTTTTTGCACCTATAATTCTATTGAGTTGCCCCCCCCCCCCGGACAGTACGGCCCTGATATATGTGAATATATATATATATATATATATATATATATATATATATATATATACACATATAAACGTACTCACGGGGTTGACATGGGTTGGGGGTAGTATATTACAGTCCTGTACAGGAAAATATGCTAATAACTGTACTGAGAAATACTGTTACTCCTTATGTTTATTCCATCATATTATTGGGGGGGGGGGGGGGGGGGGGGGGTTAGCCAACCAAATTTTCCTGGCCCCCAGCCTCCCCCCCCCCCCTCCCGGTTTCGCCGCCTATGATTGATATATATATATTATATATATATACATGCAACAAGCAAACCTCGTATCTAAAACTCTAAGGATTTAAGGAATATCAGGAAAGGACTTATTCACTCAGGCATTAAATGAAGTCACTAATTTTTCTAGACACTAATGACTGAAAACTGGTGATCATTATTACACAACTGGCATACTTTGTTTATGCAGAAAATACTGTTATAGTCTGCACTGAATCTCATAATTATGCTACTCTTCGCAAATAGTCATGCAGCTCAACCTATATAAGTTTTTATTTTGCTGAATACTTATGTGCTCACATGCACGTATTGGTTCTGAGGCTCAAGGTGTATTGGGCAACCTCAGGCCATTTAGTTTGTTAAAAAAAAACATTAAGCTGTCAGTGGACTCCTCACATTGTGCCTTGTCCATAATCTATAATTGCTGTGTGGATATATTGATCTGCTCAGATCTGAGCAGCTCATATGCTTTACTCTACACAGCGCTATTGCCAGTTACAGGCCAATTAGATAAAACACCTGCTTACCCCTGGTCTGCCCAGAGCAACCCACACTTTAACCTATATTATATTAACTAAGAGTCCCATGGTGTTCTATGAGTACAACTGCTCTGCTCATATCATCTACTCACCATGGGTGACTTGTTTAACTGATTTGCTGAATGATATTAGACATGCCTGGTATTGGAGATGCCGTATAGTATCCCAAGCCTTTTGGACATACCCTTTTTAAAATAGTCCTCCCTTCTTCTTAAACATATTGACACTTTACAGCGTCACCAGTATTTGACCTCGCCCCAGAACTTTGTTGAAACGATATGTTTAAGTACATGTACTTTTATGCAGTACTTTAAATTTGATAGATTAAAAAAAATCCCAAACTTTTATTGCAGATTTAAAATACTTTTGAGTTATTCCATTCAAATGGATTTTATGTGGCGATCTAAAACCATAGTGTCCCCGTCTGTCAAATGCAATGATAATTTGCTGTGGGTTGCTTTTGATTACTTCCTGAAAATGGCTTACGGTAATAAATTAAAATTTGATTGTCAAGTATAAAAAATGTCAAAAGTTCTCGATTCCAAGAGAGATTGAAAGCTTGCCTATCAAAATACAAATCCAGATATGAATAGTTATTCCTTAACTAGGCGAAGGAAATGTATAACATCTTCTGGCATAACCGGCATGTTGCCCCCCCCCCCCCCCTCCCCACCAACCCACATCTGCCAACTTCCAAAGTGCGTTAAGATCCTCTTATTTAACACTGCGGCTTAGGTAAACGTGTTTAACTTCACGGCACATTCAGGACAATTCAGAAAAACCAACGATCTTTTAGCGATAGTTGTGTGAAGTTTTGAAAAATAATAACTAATCCAAGTGATACCGATTTGCAGACGAATTCATTTTGTGTTGTAGGAGAGAATTGACGTGACGGACTGGACGAGTTAGCTCCGCCCACCTTGGTTACGGTTGCTAGGTCGAACATTAAACCAAGAAAGCGTGCTGTTTATACACGCGGAATCGGAACTTCTGCCCTATATCGCACCAGACTTCAAACAATATTAATTTTACCAAGAATCTCACCCTTAGGTTTAAAAAGTACATATGGAGGCTACAGAGATGTTTTAAATATAACAAGTGGCCCATGGGCCATGACGCTCAGCTGAATTCAAGGAATGCTGAACAATGAGCAAAATGACTGCCAGAGTGCAAACAAATCATGAATTTTGTGAAAAGTCCTTAGAAATGGGTTTCAGTGGGCTTTTGGACAGATGACAACTTCATTTGAAGGTCTCATAAATAGAAAAAAAATGCGTAAAAAATTGAAAAGAATACAGGTAGTGCCACCAGTCTGCAGGACCTGATGAAACACTCCATGATCAATATATATCCTAAGAATCATGGCTATCAAGGCATTAGTTATTCAGATACTCGAGCTTTTGTTTGTATCAAATTTTTAATTATTATTGGGGGTATTTATGAGCCCTATAGCTCGGAGAATATGGGTAACAGAAACTTAATCTCAGGTTTCCAAGGAGATTTTTCATTAGTCTCCCTGGATGTCAAGTAAGAAGATTCTAGGTACAGCAGTTACAGTTTGTGGCATGTGAACAGATGACCACTTCATTTGAAGGTCTCATAAATAGAGAAAAAATTGAAAAAAAATACAGGTGGCGCCACCAGTTTGCAGGAACTGATGGAACACTCCATGATCAATATGCCTGCGAAGAATCATGGAGATTAATGCATTGGTTATTCAGATACTAGAGTTTTGAATCAAATTTTTAATTATTCTGAGGGCTACTTACTACAAAGGATATGGGTAACAGAGACCTAATTTCATGTTTTCACAGAGACTTTTCATGAACCTCCCTTGATGTCAAGTTAGAAGAATCTAGGTCCAGCGGTTACGATTTGTGCCCTGTTAACAGATGACAGCTTCTTTGAAGGTCTCAAAAATAAAGAAAAAATTTCATAAAAATTCGAAAAAATACAGGTGGCACCACCAGTCTGCAGGAAATGATGACACATCCCATGATCAATATTCATGCAAAGAATCATGGTGATCAATGCAGTGGTTATTCAGATACTTGAGCTTTTGTATCAAATTTTGCATTATTCTGGGGGGTACTTCGGTGCCCCATAGCTCCAAGGATATGGGTAACAGAGACCTAATTTCAGGTTTTCAAGGAGATTTTTCATGGACCTCCCGGGATATTAAGTTTAAAGATTTCAGGTCCAGTGGTTACGATTTGTGCCCTGTTAACAGATGACAGTTTAATTGAGGTTTGAAAAAAAAGAGAAAAAAATTTGCAAAAATTTGAAAAAAATACAGGTGGCGCCACCAGTCTGCAGGAAGTGATGGAACATCCCATGATCAATATTCATTCAAAGAATCTTGGTGAGCAATGCAGTGGTTATTCAGATACCTGAGCTTTTGTATAAAAATTTTGCATTATTCTGGGGGGGGGGGGGGTACTTCGGAGCCCCATAGCTCCAAGGATATGGGTAACAGAGACCTAATTTCAGGTTTTTTTAAGGAGATTTTTCATGAACCTCCCTGGATATTAAGTTTGAAGATTCCAGGTCTAGTGGTTACGATTTGTGCCCTGTTATCAGATGACCGCATCTTTTAAGGTATCAAAAATAGAGAAAGAAAATTGTAAAATATAGAAAAAATACAGGTGGCGCCACCAGTCTGCAGAAACCACTGAAACACTCCATGATCAATATCCATGCAAAGAATCATGGTGATCAATGCATTAGTTGTTCAGATATTTGAGTTTTTGTGTCAAATTTTCATTATTCTGGGGGATACTTCAGAGCCCAATAGCTCTAAGGTTTTGAGTAACAGAGACCTAATTTTCAGTTTCCAAGAAGACTTTTCATTGGGCTCTCTGCATGTCAAGAAAGAAAATTCTAAGTCCAGCCGTTATGATTTGTGCCCTGTTATCAGATGACCGCATCTTTTAAGGTATCAAAAATAGAGAAAAAAAATCGGAAAAAAAACAGGTGGCGCCACCAGTCTGCAGAAACTGATGTAACATCTTATAATTAATATGTATGCCAAAAATCATGACCATCAGTGATGTAGTTAATGAGATATTGAAGTTTTTGTATGAAATTTTTCACTATTATGGGGGGTACTTTGGGCCCCATAGCTCGAAGGATATGGGTAATAGAGACCTAATTTCTGGTTTCGATAGAGACTTTTTATAGTTCTCTCAGAAAATAAAGAATGAAGATTCTAGGTCCAGTCTTTACGATTTGTGCCCTGTTAACAGATGTCCACATTTTTAAAGGTCTCAAAAATAGAGATAAAAATTCGTAAAAAATCGAAAAATACAGGTGGCGCCGCCAGTCTGCAGGAACTGATGGAACATCGCATGGTCAATATGTATGCCAAAAATCATGACCATCAGTGATGTAGTTAATATAAACTTTATTTATTTTACATGGATTGTACAACTAGTTATTATAACTAATACGAGGCACTCTCCATGGCTCGGATGTTGGCGCTCGGTAGTCGGAAAGGCTGGAGGAAACCGGAGAAAACCACCGACCTTGGACTAGCAACTACAACCCACTCTCATAGCCACACCGGGGATCGAACCCGGGTCGCCAGCGGAGAAAGCCAAGCGTTTTACCGTTCAGCTGTCCAGGCCCCACGCAGTGATGTAGTTAATGAGATATTGAAGTTTTTGTATGAATTTTTTTCTTATTCTGGGGGGGGGGGGGGTACTTCAGAGACCCATAGCTCGGAGAATATGGGTAACAGAGACCTGATTTCAGGTTTCCAAGGAGATTTTTCATGGACCTGCCTGGATGTCAAGTAAGAAGAATCAGGTCCAGCGGTTACGATTTGTGCCCTGTTAACGGACGGACGGCCGGACGGACAGACGGACGGACGACGGACGAAGGGTGATGGCTATAGCTCAGATGACTTTCAGTCAGCTGAGCTAAAAATTGAGAAGTGTGATGAATTTGCGCCTCTTTCTGCTTGATACGGCCGGTGTCAGAGAACGAATCAGCTGACCCTTCGCATCAGCCATTACACCTCAGCGGTTGGTTAAAATTGACTTGTTCAAGTGTAGCAGAAAAAAAAATTGAAAAACAACAAAGCAACAGTTATTAATATATTTGTTTATGAACTGGGGTGCAGTTTCATCAAAAAAATTAAAGATGGCAACGTAAAAAGTGTTGCTTCCATACAGGTTAGAGCGACACATGCTGGGGGGGGGGGGGGAATCCCATTTTTTTTATAAACAATAAAGGAAGTCTTGCTGAATATGTATTGCTACTGCAGAGATTTTATAACTATTGAAAGTTGTGTTTGTCAAATCATCTAATTAATTGAAATTAATAATAATAATCAAACTAGTGTCAATACCAGTATTCAAACAATAAATTATTAAAAAAACAAGTGAAATCTCTGATGATAACTCTTAGAATCTTCCTTTTTACACTCAGGAGTCAGTGACTCATGTATGTAACAATGTAAGTATACTGTATACATGTAAATGAGAACTGTCAATAACAAGTAATGCTCCATTTGTGACACATCTGTGGCATTTGTTTTTAGTATAAAACTAATTAAAAGACACTGTGATACACCTAGCAAAAATCTAAAATAACTTTTAATGATTAATGAAGTATTTATTTTACTTTTTGTTATGAATTTACTAATTTAACTATTGAAAGTTAACACAGATGCACTTCGTAATAGAAACTTACAAGGAGTTAGGCCTATTATATTCTGAGGTAATGCATAATTATAGCCTTAATTAATTGTGAATTTATTTTTTAACAATTCCTCACACCATTTCAGTGAAATGTACATAACAGGTGTATAAACACATATTGTCAGTGAATATTGTTGTTCATTGTTGAATTGAAAACTATTACTCATGGCTGTCATAATTTAATGTCTGATTCAAAGTGGAATATGATAACAAATATGATTTTTTTATCTCTTTTTACTAGTTGCCATAAAAATGCATTTTTCCCTTCTCTTTCTCCAAACACCCACTCCCCCCAGTCAGGGTACATTTATGGCCAAAGAATGCAATATTATTTTTTTTATTTTTTTAAATCATAAATTACAAGCTATGTGATCACTAAATATATTAAGATTGATAGTTTTTTAAATGCAACTTCTTTATAAGTACCTAAATTACAGTCACTTTTGACAATATTTAATGTTGTAGATATGATAATAAAGATGTTAATATTGCCAACATCCAGACCAACAGCTTTGGGAAAAAAGAACAGAAGAGTCAAAATTTCTGTGAAAGATATAGACATTATTTATATAGCCGACATTTGTAACACGTATCATATTTATTAATAACAGCTCAATTAGTTTCTTGACCAGTTACTGCCTTTTTAAAATTTTCCTATCTCTGCGTTTCTCATCGTCTTATGGTTTTATTCCGAAGAGAAGAATGAGAACCCATTGCTGTTACTTTGAATGACACCTGGAGTTACTTTTATCAGAATGTAAAACAGTATATATTTAAAAGATGAAAAAAAAATATAATACGGGACGTCTGTACCCCGATTATGTGAGTCACCCTGCGCAAAATACCTTTGACCGCTGAGTCGATGTATGACAAGGAATGGCATCGCCAATAATTGTCCTTTTTGTTTATCATTGTGCATGATGGTTACATGCATACGTTTAAGAAAAAGCTGAAATACTGGCCCTCAGATTCCAGCGTTATATATTATCTTCAGTGCGTATACGCACCAAATCCGGGGTTTTGTTTAAAAATTGTGAGGAAATTCGTCATATTTATATCCCGCAGAAACACGGTCCCTTTCTTTAACTTTGTTTACCCGTTATAATACATTCATTTCTTGACGTAGTCCAGTAAAACAAGCTTGACAAACATTGAATTTCGCGTCACCTGAGGAAAGGCCGCTTCAAATTTATATCGCGCTACTGTTTGTCTTGTAATCGAAGTGCCATGTGCGAGTCTCCGTGAAGGCCTATGTCAGTGTGCAAGCGAGCTGACAGCGTCCGCATTCACTGGACTCGTGAACATTTTACACGGTGATTATATACTATATATACTATATATAATATAATGTATTCATTATCTACAACTATAACCAAATTCTGGCCCACTCTGTGTCAGAGTTGGGTCCGAAAGTACTCATTCATAGTACTCATACTCATGAGTACTTATTTTAGCACTCAGTACTCGTACTCGAGTATTTTTTTTTAAATCACAAAAGTACTCGTAACTGTAATCGAATATTTTGAAAGTACTCGGTACTCATATGAGTACTTCATGAGTACTTTTGGGTATTTCTAAATAAACTTTAATCTCATTTTATTATATTAGTAATAGTTTATTATAAAATATTAAAGCAAGATATACATAATATATACCATATATAATATCATATACAATAGTACGTAAAGTTATCCATCTGTTACTATAACTGAAACTATTACAGCATTGAAAACTAATACTATAACTTTGCTTCCTTTACTAATACTAACACTTTTATCTATATAAAATATAAATAAATTTAAATATTTTATTATTAATACATTCATGCAATTCATGTGTACAGCATTCTATATTTCCAGCAAGATAAGTACAACATAGTGTTCAATAAAACATTAAATCAGCCAATTCATACTGAATAATATTTTAAGCGATAAAAATCGAATTTTTGATAGATCCCAAAATAAAAAGTTAAGATTTGCCACAATCTAATACAACTGAATATACTCAGAATTTGTTCAACATAACATAAATTCAGCAGTGCTCTGGGGCCTGGGGTAATCAAGCTTGAATTAATTTATATATGAAACTAAATGTGAGTGTAGGTTTCAGTGGGAATTGCATTATCTGATGAGCTCTGTACACAGTCTGTGGCACAAACAAGACTCAACTGTTGACTGTCAACTGATTGACCCATGAAAAGCTGTGACTATCAGACCCATACACCCCGTAGCTGCTACAACATAGGCTTCAGCATCACATTCTACTATCAGCTGACAATAACTTGCCCAACATACTGTGTTAGCTCACAAAGGACTTCTCCAATGTTTAATGACCAAACCTACTTAATGAATCAACAATGAGAACCAGGGGTTAACCTCAAGCCAAAGCCTCTGTCCAGTGCCCACTGGACCACGAAAGTACTCAGCATTAACTAATCACACTAAACTGGGCCCTTCATAAAGCTCTATCAACCTAATCAAACAAACACTTAATCCATCAGATTGTTAGCCTAGGACTGTAATAGAAAAGTGATAGCTATTATTCTAGTACTAGGGGTACTTAAACCATTACTAGTTCAAATTTCTTTTCTATCAATTGTAATATTACTCTTACTAACTTTAAAAACCTGTAATATTCTATTTATATTATGCATCACTATTGCCTCATTCCTTGTTGTAATAATCACCGACGTAACTGTAGTTAACACTCATAAATTATTACACATGATGAATGACATGGTCAGTCTGTCAGATGTGTTGTTTATACTATTTTCACATGTACCGGTTGTCATTAAATATCTTCATTATTCATAAGCTGGTTTTATATAAATAATAGCATATGGTTGTTATTATCATTATAATTGTTATCATTGTTATTATTATATGATTCCATATGGTAAACATATGGTTATATGCTTTATACAATGTCAGTGAGATTTCTTTTAACAATATTACTTTTATTTACTTACCTTAATGTAACTTTTTTATGTTGTAGTTTATGGACATTCCCACCACTATTTTAAATTTGCATAATACAACATTAAGTAAATTGTTCATCTTGTCCTGGCTAAGAAATATATTTTTGAGAACCTACGAGACCAGATGTTTCTTCAATGCAAACATACTACTTTAATAAGTTAATGCTTTGATATATTTCAACTGTATATGGCCTGTTTATATACCCTAGAGTTTGCATTTCGCCTTAATATTTTTCTTAAGCATAACACAACATTGTATATTTTTTTCATTGTATATATATTCATTGTACTGGGTTTTCATTAATAAAAATATTTTCAACTTTCTGAGAATATATTAAATTTTATAACATCATTAAGCAAGTTTGGCAACCAAAAGTACTCATTTAAGTACTCATGAGTACATTTTGAATACTCGGTATTCGTCCTCGAGTACTTTTGAAAAAAGGTGCAAAAGAACTCATCCCTGTACTCGAGTACTTTTAAAGTACTCAGTACTCGTACTCGTGTACTTTAAAAGTACTCGGACCCAACTCTGCTCTCCGTTGGTAATATACACAGGTTTGGGCCTATTTATCTTTCGAAATGTATTTCGCTGTTGTCCTTTGTATAACAGTTACTTATTGTATCAAAATTGCCACCTTTTTCCTGCCGACCTTGTCCTGCCGTCTGTGGGTTATCATATAAGATCCTTCATGGTTATTTTCTTTAAAACTGTTTAAATAGTGTGAAGGGGTGCTGTGGCACATCAAATTGCACGTGCATTTATATTTATGGTGGCCCGAAATAAGCAGTTGATGTTTATATGTAAAAAATAGCCATCGACGGGTACTTATGGCCTGATATCTGATTTTATTACTTGAGTACTTCTTTCATCAAAATATTTTACTTAATTGACTTTTTATTTAAGTTACTGATGATTTGGCAAAGGGCACGTGCACTCGAAAATTCGAAGCTTGCATGTTTTGGTTCCGGGAAACCGTTAACTTTATAATAACAAACTCCTATTTACGAACTACGACACCAGCTCCGGAACAGGTTTCGGTTTCGCAAAAAAGGCCACTCTAAAGTTGTACTTGAAAGATGGCGACATTGGGCCAAAATACTGCAAATTTTCTTATTATTTTATTAACGGATATTTTCGATGCCTGTTAGAGTAATAAAGGCAATATTTGAGGCATAAACAATCGTTTGGAAGTGTTTTGAATTCAATATTTCCTACTATAGTTCTGTATAGCCAAATATGAGACACACACGTATGCTTTATGCCCATGTGGTTTTATATGTGGATATGTTATAGGACACAGGGGTCAGTTTATATTCATCATAATTACAATATAAATTGGCCAATCACAATTAATAAGACTCTCACCATCTCTGCAAGTGCACAGACATGGATCTCTTAATTTTGACAAAAGTTTTATCATCAATTCATTTATTTTTATAAAGTGATTTTCAATATTATTGGTTTGTTAGAAACGAAACCGTTCACATAATAATACAAGGCGAAGACTTACAGACCCGGTTTTCCTGGAATCAAAACCGGTTTCTTATTTTCAAGTGGAGAATTAATAAATGCTCCTTTTTCGATTTGCTAGGCTCTGCGTTCAGTGAAATTTTTGCCGACAGATGACGGTTTATGACAGCAGTGAATTAAAGAAAAAGGAAAGCTGTGCGTTTTCAATTTCAGGCTCTTTAACTAAATATGCAGACAGATAAAACTATATAGGAACTTATATGAAAATAAGCCCATGAACATGTTACTCTGCATATTTAAAAATTTTGAAATCTGCCTAGAATTCCTGATATCTCCGTGTATATATAACGTGTTAGTTACTCATTGGCCATGTGCATATATTTATAGTGCCTAAGATTTAATAAGATAATTTTCGAAATTATGAATATTATTTCATGTATTTAATCCAGCTTGTGTTGCTTATATATAAATATGCCTAATAAATGTATGGTGATATGGTTCGAAATAAAATATTTAGTCATTCATTATAAATCGACATGGAGGGTGGAGTGCGCAAATACGTACCTGCCCGGATACGAACTGTGCGGATAAGGGCCACACATGCTGAATACGGACATGGACTACGCACTTATGGAAATTAATCCTTATACGTTATTTAAATCCATACCAGTTCCTTGAACAAAAATCATTTCACGTAACAATCAATGTAGCCAGTTAGATAGATCAATATTTTGTAATAACTTAAAACAAGCAAATAATAGTGAAATTTTACTGTCAATATTATTCTTTAAGAAACATTTTTTTTCTCGTTGTCCATGATAACTCAGATACAGGACCATATTTTGTGTGTGTGAGGTAGAGCTGAATTCATCTGAACATTTGCCACCTACATTGTACATCTGGCCTGCTGGTCTTTTCTTGATTATTGATAGTTTGACTCAGTTATGTAAGCCTGTAGACAATATAATTCATTATCATGGAAATTTCGCAAAAAAAGAGAACCTCTTGGTACCAATGTTAACTCAAATAACTCGTCTATTTGGTTTGATAATTGTATGAGTATTGTTCTGTAGCCACTGATCGACAGCTGGAGGTATCGATAATCCCCCCCAAAAATATGTATTTTTTGTAAATTTCTTTACTGTTTATAGCTAGATCTTCATGAATAACTGTTAGTTTAGATCCGGGGTGAGATTTTTCCATCTCTTTAGATAATCGCACATACCTTACAATTTGAGCACAGATACTTTCTGCCTCCTTCATTATGTCCTTAGAAGCATATTTTAACCAAAAATTATCGCTTGTATGGAGTTTGCAAACGACCATTCCTCTAGGGTCCTAGATGTTTAAAATAAGATGCAAGTCTGTATCGCTCCGCCGAAGCTCTTTGACTCTTGCCGTGGTAGCACGAACGGGTTTCGTTGCTATACATTCGACGTTTGTGCACGAATCTTTTATAAATACTAAACAATTCTCCAATTTTGTCTTAACAGAATCCTGACATTTGGTATACTTTTCCAATTTTCCGACTTCATGTCTTTCAGTTATTTCATCTGTAAGTATATTTGTTGGACGTTTTATAAAATAATCCCCACAAAATACAGTAAGTTTGTCCTCGGTGTAAAACCGTCTTGGACACACCGCGGCGATTGTGTCTCTACATTGTCCGAAAGATCCCATGGCGCAGGTTTCCTCAAGACATTCAAGATAACCTTGAAGGCAGATCTGTTCGTTTGAGAACATGGCAGTGAATTTGTGTGCAAGAATCTCTGTGAGTAACTTGTCTGGGTAACAGCTGAATAGGTATTCCGAGTGATCCGCCAAAGTCTTCATCTCATAGGATTGAATGGACCTATGTTAAATTAAACAATAGCATAATAACATATTGTCTGTTAATAAGGCATTTATCATTATTGCATGCTTTCCCCAGGGTAGTAGCAACAGAAATCTGAGCTGACAATGAAGCAAAAGATTTGATCCACTGCCAAGTTACAATAAGGGAATAAAGCTGCTTTTTTTACAAAGGTCTATCATGTGTTCATAAACCTATTTATGCCGTCAGAGCGAGTGAATGTCCCTGGCACGTCGCATCCGTATATGGTGTCCTGTACATGGAGGAACAGCCGCCATCTAGCGGCTTGAACCAGTATACAGCTTCTGGATGCTGATTGAAGAGCTCTCCGGCGAAACTAGACCCGCTGCTTTGATAGCTCAATATTAGCACGTGACGGGGTTTAACTTCTGGTTTTACTTTTGACTACAATATATATACAAATATTATTCGTTACTATAAGGAATATCTTTATTGTCATTTTATCGTTTGTCTTAGTTATTAGGGGCTTTTGCGACATAATATACACGTATACATTACCGGATTGGCGTATAGGGATAGCAGGACTCGGCCTTGTGCATTTTATTACTTGGTTTCAGTTGAGTAAAGGGTGCATTTTCGAAATTTTTGTATTTCTACTGATTTCTGGATTAACATTTGGCAACGTGCACTAGGAAACATTTTTGTGCATAACTCCCATTGTTAACAAACTGAAAGTCAAGCTTACTTTTCATGGCAAAATGAGATTCTTAAATTAGCAAAATGTGGTGATATGATATGTGTACCCCCTGTTGGAAAAAAATTGGGCGGGGTGGGGATGGAAGGGGGGGGGGGGGGCTATCAAACTGCATCAATTACAAATACATTCGCTAGAAACAAAGAAAAAAGAAATAGCTCTGGTGATATTATACAACCCCAAAGCGGCAAGGGTGTACACCAAAGGGAGATGGAGATAATGAACAATTACGTCGGCGGGAGAGAAAGATAAACGGGCTTTATATTTTATTCCATTAAATCATACCTCTGCTTGGAATGTAAGTAAGCAAAAATACCTGTCCTATGTAATATAGTATTTGATTTTATGAACCTCGAGAAACTGATGCACTACTTAGAGGTTACATAAGGCATAATAAAGTCTAGGGCGTGTCCTACTAAGAAAACAGATTGATTGATAGAATATGCTATGCTTATTTGGTAACTATATGTAAATTGAACATAAATTTAAACAGTAACGAGGGCCGATGGTAATAAATTTCTTAATCGTCACTCACAAGCGTCAGCTGGTCTTGGATGCACCGACCTCTTTACATACAGTCCTAACCCAGTCGATTCCACGACAAGACTCGTGATCTGATTAACGTCTTAAAGGCTTACATAAGAACGATAAAATAAATGTAGCAAATATAAATAGTTTACATTTCTGTTCATGTCAGGGTTGTATCTATATTTATTAACAGTCATTGTGTTTCTCGATTCGAAAATACAACATGCATTACATATAGGTAATGCTATCGACATAGTGTACCAATAAGTATCGATATATTGATACAGCCCTAGTCGTCATACTGTTTTGTTCAAATTATTCGAATAGATCTTAGTTAAGTATCTGGGTCGCAGTTATGTACGACTTGGGACTCAAGTCAGGGACTTGGATTCCGATTGGACTTGACTTGAACTCAGACTCTGAGTTCAGGACTTGCTATATAAGGCAGAGTCGTTTATCTCGGGTCCAATGGATGAATACTCTGTCAAATTATATTGGACTATCAGACAGGGGAAACACTATATTTGGACTTCTTATATCTGCATCGGAAGCTAAATGCATTGTAACAATAAAAAAATAATGTAAACTATAAACCATGGATTTCCTAATGCTTCAAAAAGTCTCAAGCAGTGCTTATTAATCCTGCGAACAGTTGCATAAGTTAATTGTTCCGTCCAATTGTGTGCCGTTTTGGCAGCTACACGATTTGTCTGACTATTTGGTTTGTTATTTGTATGCGTATTGTTCTGTAGCCACTGATCCACAGCGGAAGCTAAATGCATTGTAACATTTAAAAATCCATGTAAACTATAATAGAAAACATATCTGATAATCTCGAAAATCCATTTTAAGAAGTTTAAAATACCAATTTGGACTCGGACTCGGAGACTGTAAAAGACTCGGACTCGGAGGCGGTGTTGTATAGAGCTCATGTAACCGTGGGCATGGAGAGCCTTCTGTGAAGGAGCGTTTCTTGGTCTCATTATCATAATTAGGTCAATTGATACAGATATTGCATTTCCCCCTTTACATATATCCTTAAAGCGTCATATATACAGATATATGGCTAATGACCTTTTTTTGTGCTAACAGCCAAGAACATATTTACTTTTACTGATGTTTTAATCTTAACTGAGAGTGAGTATATGTGAGAACGCTCGAATATGTTAATGCTAGTTAATCACCTTTATTTTGTAGGTATTATGTTTGTAGTGTTAAGTGTAGTTGTGTGATTTTTGGCTTCCTCTGTATAAATCTATATTGAAATGAACATAATTCCTGCTGAGACATATTTTTATGACGCCTCTCAGTCTGTGAGGGATGAAGGAGTTTGAATGTCTAAACAAAGTGGTAGTAAATATTCGCCAGTGGTGATACAGAAAACCATTATAACCAAAGGTGGTTAGTTAAACATATAGAAAAGTTGAAAGATTAATAGTTATGAAACCCCCTTTGCAAAACCCTTTTTTTTACGAACGATACGTGTGAGGTAGGATCGGAATTTCTGGCCTTTTTTTAATAAAAGGTTCCAAGATTTTTACCTTTGTTGATAGATATCAGCGTAAGCCACTTTAACTTGCTGTGGGGACCCAAATATTGGAACAGGCTGCCTCACTCAATAGCACTCTGTGCGTCTCATACGAAATATGATCATTACTATGCGTTAATTCTTGAAGCGGGATCTGTTTACAGCGAAGAGATTAGACAACCAGGAAGTAAACCTATTAATGCTTATGCAAATGACATGATTCGTGTTCTGTTGCTCATTTTAAGACGCGGTGATTCATACAGTAGTATTTAATGTTTCCATTAATTGACCAGGGACATTGATTGACGGAGCAGTCCACTCTATATCCGCTAATGAAAATAAAAGGAAAAAAAAAATACTTTTGACCATTGTTACTTTCATTTCAACAAGATATGTTAAACAAATAAAAACATTTGAAAAAAAACTATTTCCTGGAGAGTATTTCTGAAATTTGTCATGAAATAACTAAAACATTATACATATAAACCCAGCTTGTGAAAGTTCAAAATCAAAATGTGTGGCATAAAGCATAAATTAGTTGTGAAACAGAATAGGATTTTTGTAATTGGTCATCATATCAATGTTCTCTATACTTGTTACGTACCAGAATTTTATTAATTAACAATTGACCAGCGTGACACCACCAGACGTGTCTCACTGGACATCTATGTGAGTAACACTAGTACCAAAATATCTTTTCTTGTAGCGTTGACAGCAAGTTTTGACCAGGTCACATTAAGTAAATGGTTCATTATGTAATATTCTGCAATTCAAACTAACTTAATAACATTGCTTGTAGTGATGAAATAGAAATTCCCTTCATTTATAAATTTATTTCATAAGCTTTCGTAACATTTTATACGCCCGTCAAAAAATGGGATGTATTATGGTATAACCACGGTTCGTCCGTTCATCTGTCCATCTGTCTCTACTGCTATGAGTCTGTCAACTTTTAGTGTCGCCTCGACAACTCACCAGAGCTGTTATTGATTGCCACAAAACTGACAAAACTAACTTATCAATAGATTGCTTCACTTGAGTTTGATTCTTGGCAAAATCCATGCATATTCAAGGAGGTCAGAGGTGACCGACTTTTTTGTGGTGTCGCCGTGATAACTTATAGGAATATGATGGATTTAGATGAAACGCGACAGAAACATTATCACATATGATATCTTACCTATTGATTACCAGCAGAATCCAGACTCTGGTGGTGCTGTGATGACTTGTTAAAGTCACCCTCCCCCCCCCCCCTCCTTTCAGCTATTACATCTTCCATTTTATAAAGTTTTTTCCCATTTATTCGTAATTAATTTTCATTTTTAAGATTTCTTTTTTTTTATTCCCTTGCAATTAGATAATTATGTTTATTACTTTCCAATTCATTATTTGATGATATTATTAAAACCAATTCCATACACTTCCCCATGTAAATATAATTAACTTTAATAAAAAAATTTATTAATATTGTCCATTAAGTGGAATATATTACGTTATCTATCTATCTGTCTATATATATATATATATATATATATAAATTTAATATATACATATATTGAATTTACAAAAAAAAAATAAAAAATAAGAAATTAATTTTTATAATACCTATCAACCGCCGATTCCATACTAGCCCCCTCGACCCCCCCCCCCCCGGTCCTCGAATTTTCTTGATCCGCTACTGTGAATTATATTTTCAGCAAAAGACATACGATTGACGTATTATGCACCTTTGTTGTCCTCATGTGGACTTATCAGTAACAAACGTTGAACAAATAAAAGTGCCAATGTATCACAAACAATTTAATTATAGAAGCATACATTAAATCCTATGGTAGCAAGTTTGATACACGTTAGGTAGTTAAGTTCGACTGTGCAAGTGGTCACCAATCGTTATTTCCTGTTGTTGATGGTAATATCGAATTCTTGTAAATATAATTTATCAAAACACACACGAATCTGTATATTCTTGCATGTCATAATAATAATTACTTTCTCATTATTAACAAAGGGCTTCCTGCTGTCACTATATTCCCTTGGCTTATTTATGCAATACAACTAAGTTGTCCATTTATGTATCGTTTTGGCAACAGGCCGACTTGTCTATAGACGTTGTAGAACAACGTTGTAGTACTATTTTTATAGCCATGGATTTCCTAATGCTTCAAAAAGTCCCAAGCAGTGCTTATTAATCCTGCGAACAGTTGCATAAGTTAGTTGTTCCGTCCAATTGTGTGCCGTTTTGGCAGCTACACGATTTGTCTGACTATTTGGTTTGTTATTTGTATGAGTATTGTTCTGTAGCCACTGATCCACAGTTGTGGGTATCGGTAATCCAACAAAATTATATATTTTATGTAGGGTTTCCTTAATTTTTATAGCTAGATCTTCATAGATAATTGTTAGTATAGAACCGGGATAAGATTTTTCCAGTTCCTTAGCTAATTGCACATCTCGTAATATTTGAGGGCAGATAATTTCTGCTTCCTTCACTATGTCTTTGGACGCATATTTTGACCAAAAACTCTCGCTTGTGCGGAGACGTGAAAAGACAAGTCCCCGAGGGTCCCGGATGTTATGAATAACAAGCAAGTTTTTATTCCTCCTTAGAAGCTCTTTTACGGTTTCCATGGTAGCTCGAACTGTTTTTGTTACAATCAGTTTGGCTTTTGAGCACGAGGTTCGGATAACTTCTTGGCATTTGTTTATCTTCACCTTTACAGACTTCTGACACTTTGTATACTTCCCAATTTTGTCGATGTCGTTTCTTTTTCTATTTACGTCTGTATTGTTATTGGGTGAATGTTTTATCAAATAATTTCTACAAAATTCAGTATTTTTGTTCAAGTCGTCAAACCGTTTTGGACACACAGTGGCTATATGATTTCTGCATTTCGCAGACAGCTCTATAGCCCCTGCTTTTTGGAGACATTCAAGATAATCTTTAAGACGGATCTGTGAGAACATGGTCATGAAATTGTGAGCTAGAATCTCCGTGGGTAACTTGTCCGGGTTACAGTTGAATATGTTTTCCAAGTAATCCGCTATTTTCTCCACTTCATATAATGGAATGGACCTGTATTACAAATACAGAATAACTTAAAAAATTACCATAAACATGTGCAGATGTTTATTATTTAAACATGTATGCATTTGTTATAAAAACCCATACTCAATTTATAGTATTGTATGTATTTAAATGAATGAGGAATAATGTTACAATTTTACAAACTTATTTAGAAGGGAAAAATCTGGAGCAATATTTTGCTTATTCCTTCACACTATCTGTACAGTTTTGCTTCACACAAAAGTTTCCCATCAAAACCATCCGAGCACACAGTCTCAGTACCTCCTCGTGTGTATGTTTTCAATAACAAAGCCGTAAAACCGGATGTCCGATTTTGTGCATGCGCGACATATCACAAAGAAGGAGTCGTCCAAACTAACTCATACAGGGACCTTCTTGTCCTCTGATATGTTTCTGCTACACGGAGATTTCGCTTGAATATATACTCTTTGTAAAAAATGTTGCAACAGTTTTGTACCATGGGTCCAGGGGCCTCAGCTGAAATGATGCGTGCAGCACGGTGTGAGCCCATGTATCTGGTCCCTGAGCCACTGAACATGTGATGTTTTAGCCAGCGGGAACATGTATTGTATTTTAGGGCTAAGTCATTCAGGGCATCTCCTGATTAACAGGTTTTGTGGCCCGGGCGCACATGGAGTCCAATGTCCTGAGTTTATGTTGACGCCTGTGATAGCTCCCGGTCAATGTTATACTTGTTTACAGGGTTAGCCAACGGTTTCAGGGCAATATTTTGGCAGGTACCAATTTATTTCAAAGAGAACACGCACATTTTGTTAATTCGACATGTTTAATAGGTGATTAGTTCCCTTTGATTGTCAGTTACTGGCGGGTACAAACCTATTTACGCCATTTGAGTGTGTGAATATGTCCCCTGGCACGTTCCATCCGTACTCCGTTCCGTACATGGAAGAATAGGCGCCGTCTAGCGGCTCGAACCAGTACACAGCTTCTGGATGCTGATTGAAGAGTTCTCCGGCGAAACTAGACCCGCTCCTCTGATAGCTCAATATAAGCACGTGGCGAGGTTTAACTTCCGGTTTAACTTTTGACTACAAAACACATTTTCGTTCAAAATAAAATAACATATTATGACATAAACCATGAAAAGATCACCTTTTATTTTACTGAAAAAAATCGTTTTTTTTTCAAACACTTACGGGTGGGAATGTAACTTCCTCCGGCGTTCTATTTTGCGCAGAAACTGGGTGCATCGTAACGTCTGCATTTGCTGCTGGCCGATAAAGATCTGTTAAATATTGATGAACTGATTTTAAGACGCATTAAATAATGCCTTTCATTTAAAGATCAATCATCTTTTACCATACAATTTAAGCTATAAAACCAAACAATTTTGTTTTTAATACGGATTTGCCATTCCCATTTTTTGTGTGTGGATAAGACACTTTTTTCCTAGCAGATGAAGACATGGGTTTTGTTGCTATTTTAGGCCATTTTTCTTAAAGGTAGTTTTTTTTAGCATTTTATAGAGAAGGCGACAGAATTTCTGGTTGTCTTGTCCGGTAAATTAAAAGAGAATATTTGGCCCACTCGCAACGTTTGTTTTTGTTCCCAAAGTTCATAGAACAATATAATATACATAAACGTGTAGAAAGTATACTTCTTACTCAGTGGCCATGTTGCATTCCTTCTACTTTTTCATTTTATTACTAATTCACCAATTGGATTAGAGCATTTGCTATGGTACTCTGGCAGTCGAACCTCTGCCCAGGTTCTTGACAAAGTCTCAAGCAATGAGGGTGGAATATTTCTCATTTATCGCCCAGACCGTCAAGACAATTAATTCATCATGCATGGAATTATATATTGTGCAATGCTCCCCGTTTAGCAGTTGTTTATTGAAATAAAATAACAGAACGAATGCAGTGGCGGATCCAGGATCATGATATCACGGGAGAACTACTGCCTCAAGGGTGTGATTTTTATGTACTTCGCTCAGCGTCTTCATGAAAAGGGAACGTCGAATGTTAAATACAAAATCAACATAGCCATATGTTCAGTCTCCTTTGTGGCCTTATATAGTGAAATTTGTGAAAACACTCCGACAAATAAGCATTTTAATCTTCAATAAATTTAAAACCTTAAATAAGTGAGTAAAGAATAAATTTTGTAACATTTTTAAACTCACTTTATCAAACTCAGCAGTATAGTGACAATTAAATGCATGGCTTGTAATGATTGGGGGATCCGACTAATAGAAAAACTATTAAAAGAACCTAACGTTGTGTCCAAAAAATATTTAGCGGCAATGGCAATAGATATGAATCCATGAAACATGTGAATTATAAAAAAAAAATACCACATTGAAAGAACTATTAAACATATTCACGTCTGATTTAACATGAGGTTCCTCCTATCTCATAATGATCTGAGAATGAATATATTAAAGAAATACGAACACCAAACACAATTTAAATTAAATCACAGTTACCGAATCTTCAAACATTCGACTAATATAATTATAAACATTTAAACACTTCTCTACTCTTGAAGCAAAGAAGCAGGGAAAGTTGCTGTTATATAAAATAAATGACATGGAGATTGGACAATAGAATAACTCAATACTTAAATGAATTGAGACATACTGACAAAATAATTAATAATTCCCATATAGGTTTCCCCGCACTCCCTCCCTCACAAATCCATTCTTTCAGTATCTTTCCCTATTTTTTAAGCCGCGGGAACTAATATTCCACTACATCTGAACTTATATTTTTTGGCATAGGGCATAGGGCATATGGGTGATTTACTTTAAATGTGTAGACATTTATGTACACGCAATAGTTATCGATAGTATAGGGAGGGAGCATTTCCAAATTAGGGGTAATGCAGCTTAAGGTCTGAACGTCCATTGATCAAGGGACGTTTCCAGTCACTCGTATTGCTTGGATCGTCTTGAAAAGGTGGGTATGCAAACAGCAAACATATTGAAATAAATTTACAAAATTACGAACGCTAAAGCGACCAGGTGCCCCCTGTGCCCCCCCCCCCCATCTGGATCCGCCTATTGAATAGAATAACACCACTTAGTACAATATGAGTTTTCTTTCGCAAGTTTCATCTACAGCGTTATCGCGTCAATTGATCGCGTGATCAAAATAAAATTTGTCATAATGACGTTGGCATACTGTATAAGAAACAAGGTCAAGCAAGTTTTATACAGATAAGCGCAAAAGGTGTCGACTCTTATATAAACAACGGAATCTTGCCTCTGATTATGCCGTACAAGCCTATGGCGGCCAGAATGTAAACCGGAAGTAGATGCAGATACTGAAGAAAACGTCGACGAGGGAGGTACATGGTCATGGTTGTCTAGCTCCGAGGCGCCACCTGACGAACAGAAGAACGACAAAATTAATCCATAACATCCCGTACAAAAATTCAGCAGATGCTACTTTTGGAGCAGCTGCTGTGTTTGTGCTGTATTTGTACTCATATTATGCTGACAAGTGGAGCAGCAATCCAGCAGATGTTACTATATGCCAGTCTTCTCTGCTCCATATCTGCTGCTAGAATCAGCAGTTTTAGAGCATATGCTCAAATACTACTGAATCTCAGTATATTTACAGCAGATGTACTGAAAATATGGTGTCCTGAAATAGCCATCTTGGCAGATAAAGCAACTCCTGCTATTTCTCTACTGCTTTAAGCTGTACCAGCACTACAGGCGCTTGACACAATGTCAGTATTACCCTTAGTAGGTAGACGGGTAAGTCATAGAAGTAAAATAGATTAAAATTCAAAGTAAAAGTGTTATGCTGGCACTGTATGGTTTATTTAAGATGTAAACCTGAACTGAAATAAACGACGGTGTGGCCAGAATCCTATTTCCCTCTAATTATCGCCCAGGCTGATGTGTCAAGCGCCTGTGGGCAGAGCATATAGCTTTATTTTTATTTAAAAAAGGGCCACAGGGCCTACCGTTCTAAACATTTTTAGCACCAAGGTCTGATATAACGAATAATAAAAAACTGTGTGTTCTGAGGGATATATATATATATATATATATATATATATATATATATATATATATATATATATATTTAAAGACACTTGTTTTAAGAACAATTTAAGAATGAATTGAACTGTTTATTTCTCAAAACGTTGTGTCCTTGGCACTTGTCTGTCAAGGACCTCATCATAAATTTAATGGTTGTTCACTAATATATATTTATGGTCATTTGTTTTTAGAATAATTTAACTGTTATTTTAATCATTTTTTTCAGGTTTCTGTTTATGCGTGGCAGTGGAAAACCTGAAAGTGTGAAAAATTACATGATGTGTATCCTCACCTTACCAGGAACATTTTTAGCCAATTTTAGGTGTGTATCATTAATAACGGTATATTATACTGTTATAAGTTGAAAGGTATGTTTTTTTCTTTCTCTTCTGACATTTATGTAAAAGAGAATGCTTTTGGTGGACATAAATCAAGTAAATACAAAAAAAAAAAGAAAATTGAGAGAGTGAATGAGATGTGAAAGAATATTTTGAATCTGTGTGCTCCAGGGCAGCACTGCTCAAGAAGAGCACACAGGTCTGCTGTAGAAGAGCACACAGCAATGGTCAGGAGAGCACTGCTGCAGGAGAGCACACAGTGTGCTCTAGGAAAGCATACAGCACTGCTCAAAGAGAGCACTGCTGCAGAAGAGCATACTGGTCTGCTACCAGGAAAGCACTGCTCTTGGGAGCACACAGCACTGCTTCAGGGGAGCAGACCTGTCTGCTCCAGGATGGCATACTGCTGAAGTTCTGCTGAAGAACTGCTTAAAGCCTGCTTCTTATATGCAAATAGGCCTTCTCCATTAAATAATCAACTACAAATTAACTAATTTAAATAATTGGAACCCCTCATTTTGTGCTGCCTCACTGCTCAAATATGCTGCGCAATACAGGATTATACATGGTCAGTTAGGGAGCAGACTTTCAGCAAAAATTCCATAGGTCTTGGAGCACATATGCTGTAATATACGGAATAATTGCTGCAGGTCTACTGGAAACACGGCTCTGGCTATGTGCTGCAAATCTGCTTCAGATGTGATGCAAACAGCTGAATTATTGGAACGGGATAACACACACAAACTTATATATATATATATATATATATATATATATATATATATATATATATATATATATATATATATATATATACATACATGTGTCATGTTAATGTTATGGATTCCCTTGTTTGTGTTATGTATCTTAGCGTCTTTCCAGGCATGTGGGATAATAATAATAATAACAAAACAATATAAACCCAGTAATATACATGTATATCTGTATATCCTTTTTAATTATAGAATTTTTATATTAAATATAGCAGAATTTATGTATTTTGTATATCTCTAATGTAATATATTAAAAGATACAACATTTGTCGAACCATTATGTATATATACATAAATATAAATAGTATACATGCTTGTATGAATGTATGTATTCATATAAATATTATATATATATAATATATATATGTATATATATGTATATATATATTGAATATTATATATATTTTATATTTAAATATTTTATATATATATTTTAAATATGTATTTTAGTTATACATATATTATATATTATATAAATTATATATTTATATTTTGCATAAAATATAATATATAAAATATATATTATATATTTAGTGTATTAGGCTGTATATTCTTTTACATTTTATTAATTATTTTATAATATATTTAAAATGTTGGTAGATATGTAATATTATATAGTTTTAATATTTTACATATTTTAAATATATATATAATATTACATTTGTATTTATATATATATATATATATATATATATATATATATATATATATATATATATATATATAAACCTATGCTAAAGATATTATATTATTTTGACTGGTTGGCTTAAAATATCTATCAATTTTATCAGTATTTGTCAGCATCAGTGGGCGAGTCAGCCCCAGACTGGTCAGAGCTCTAGAAACTTACCTTCTTGTAAGATCGCTGTCAAATATATTTTAGAGGATTTTCATGCATAATGTAGCATCAATGGGCTTGAGAGGCTGTTACTTTTATAAATGCTATTAGTGTCATGTAGTTATTATACACGTCTAAAGTTATTTTGAATACTGTGTAAAAGTATGAAAAGATTAAGCCAGAAATGTGCATTCTCATCTTCTGAGGAACTCAATCTTCCGCCATGTCAGGGGTCTCTATATTAGTATGCACCATATTCCCAGTGTCATTCGTGCATAAGTGACTGTAAATTTGTGAATATTCCTTGATGACAATCCTGATTGTGCCAGATCAACACCGAAATCTAACTGTTTCTTTATTGGCCAGTTCCAAAATGCACTGAGACATTTCTGAGACTCCCGCTCATGATTCAGTTATGAATAAACACACAAACAAACAAACACACAAACGGGGTGAACACATACCCCCCCTCCCCCCAACACCGGTGGATGCAATAAGCAAACAATATCCCTGAGTGAATTATCGTGTGCAGTTCGACTCTTGGTAACCTTTCTAAGACAAGTGATAGCTAAATCACAGGCATGTCTAGCGGTAGGCGTAACTCGTGCCTTATCTGATAAACAAGATAATAAAATAACAATATAAAGGTCACTTCCCCTCCGGCGGCTCGACTAGGGCTGGCTGCTGTCAGTATAAGTTTTGTACTACTTTTGTAGGACACTGCACTTCGTATTTAGATATTTTAATTATATACGTAAATATATACATATTCTATCCTTAGCTCCAGATTTACTTCTGATAATTTCCACCAAAAAGTGGGATTTCAACACGACAATGTCAGCAAAGAAATCCAAATGCGACAGTTGCTGGCGTTCCGCAACCGCTTTCTGACCACAGTGCACTGTAACACAGCGAGCAATGACGGGCTTAGATTGGCCCCCTTGTCTGGGTAACATAATACGTGAGCCTGTTATATGTTTCTGTCCTCCAAAATTATATCATTAATAACCAATAATATTAATATTCACTCATATATATATATATATATATATATATATATATATATATATATATATACGGGTAATATTCCATATGTTATTAATTTAATAAAGACAATTACAACATAACAGTATGCAGAAAAGTTTCTTTCACATTTTGCCTTAGTGTCTTGTACTCTCAAATATTTCTTCCTATCGAAAGCAAGGCATATTATATATACATATGTATATATATATATGTATATATTTGTATATATATATGTGTACATATATGTGTGTGTGTGTAAGATACATTCTGGTCGTGTTAGGATTCATCATATTATGTTTTTTTCAAAGGCTTCTAAAATATTGTTTGAAAAGGGGAAATTTCTTTGTAAATGCAGAATACATTCATTGGTTAGATGGGGTTAGCCGTGCAGGATATATTCCCCAACGTTGGGTCACGATCCTGGCGGATGTAATGGTCTGTGGCTACTTTCTAATTATTAACGCGTTCTTTGTATGCCTAGCAAGGGAATAGTTAAAGGGCTTAAAGATACACAATGAAAGAAAAAATCTTTGAAATTTGAGAACACAAAGGTACGAAGTTCTTGAGATAACTTGTGGATAGATACACACATACAGAATCGAGTTAATACAGTAACCCTCCCCTCGATCTGGGCTAAGTATACCAGGGAGTAAGAGACTTACCTGTCAGGGGACACTCACTAAAACAGCCCAGTTTTTTTTGCTGTGAATAGTTACCTGATACATGAGAGTGTTGGACTTTAATCCGCATTCTACCTTTAAGTAGGATAGCCAGGCCATACAAACAAATGTTGTTCTACGGATTAGCCGCTCATATTTTCCTTTTATCAAAATAAATTTAACTAAATTTTGTGTTGATCATTTACACCATTGCAAAATCTGAAGCAAATTATTGTATTGTCTAAGAAAGCTGCCAAAATTTTACGTATTGTGTCTTGACAGGTAAAAGAAAAACGCCCGCACGCACCATACATTTTGTTCAGAGCGTCAATAATGCGTGGCCTAAATGCATACACTGCAGAACTAAAACAGCGTCCCCTTGATAGTTTGACAAGCCCCTCAATGTAACCTATATAAGAATTACTGCGTATCAGATAAGGCTGTACAGACAGACCTGCCTGACAACATGACCACGTGACTGTCAATCCTCTCAGTGTGTAATTCTTTCAGATACTGTGATAGGCTTCATATTCGCTTGGCTGAAATTCTCGCGATTTCTTCATTTTGAACTTTTCGCGATGCATTTTTTTTCTCCGTGGCACCAGAAAAACTAATCTAGGTACACCAGTTTTTGTATTATGATATGAATATATCCTACACCATTATTATACATTCATTTCTGTTACCGTCGGTATAACATTAAAATAATCAATCTATGTTTGCATTGGCATGCACAGATAGGGTTGCTGATTAACGAACCAAGCATCTGCACAAACGGATTGTATTTATAATCGATTACTTTTAAATGTAATTGTTCATTTGTATTTGTAATAAATTTTTTTACAAATATTTGGGCTAAAGTCTCGTTTCAACACACCAGAGATGGGATAATATTATTATGATGATATTATATATACATGTAGTAATAAAAATTTTCATTTTTTTATAATAGTATAATATAATAAATATAAAGTGGAGCAGTGACAGTAATGATAATAGAAGGCAAAGGATAAGAGTAAAATGTATTACGTCCTATTACACCACATTCCCTGCTGAAACATAAAGCATGTGATCAGATGAATTACCAGTTCTGATCCAGTGACTTTCTAGGATATGCCTATTGTTATAGCATTCAGTGTACCTGGAGCTGGTCTGATGGCCTGGTGTTATCTATATGGTGACCAGTGGTTCTGACTACCCAGGGCACCTCACTGGACCGAACAAGCATCCCCTATGTGGAGATAGCAAAGTACATCCCATAGACTGCCGGTTTTTGATGACCAGAATAAGTAAAATTATACAGCACATCAGTGCTCATACAAGCACCGAATGTTTGATCACCTTACTATTATTCCAGAACTTTAACAGAACTAAGATCTTTATTGTTTATCATCGACAAAAATAAAAATATTTGCATATATTAACTGTTTACCGGTAGGTTATAAAGGCAACTCATTTGAAATCCAAATAAACTTTTATCAGGATTAAGGCAGACAACCTGATCTAAAGGAACAATTGCCCTGTCGAACTAGTACAATATGTCTGTCTGCTATTATATTGCTATGCCTTACCACATGAAATGACAAAAACCCAAAATTACTGATATTTCATTTAGTTTTGGAGCAATTCAACCTATTTTGAATAAACACTTTTTTGTGTACTTTTGTAAAAGTAATAGAACACATTTGATGACACTCAAAACATACCAATGAACATATTCAAATAATTGCGACTTTCTGAGATACGAATGTAATTTGAATTGAATAAAAAAAATTTGAATTGAATTGGAATTGGCACTTTTGTCAAGCATATTGTATTGAATTAAATTCGAATTGACGTTTCATAAAAAGTTCTTAAATTGAAATTGAATTTGAATAAAAAATTTGAATTGACCCCAGCGATTTTTCCAATTTGCGAATATCGCTAAATCAAACTCCTCACGAACATAAGGAATGGGGCGATAACACACCATGCAAGGCCGTAGGGGCAGTAGTTGTCGGACTTGCAACAGGATATAAATAGAGAAGAAGCATTGGTTACTGTTTTATCATGCGGTTCACAACAGGAATTGATGTGTACATGCTTGGTGAAGCTAGAATTTAAACAAAAACAATATAATGGAAGCAGTTGTCCCAGGAAAAAAATTGTTAAAACTAGAAATCTGAAATCTAAATCTAGGGAATGCAAGCTTCTGTTATGTGTGTGTAGGGGGGGGGCATATATTTTAGGATCCTCACAAAACTGTATTTGCTTTCAATTATTCCGCGAATATTCCCAGGTTCATACGTCCATGAATGACTCTATATTTGTGAATAGTGCTTGATGACGTTCCTAAATCCGGATCATATGCCGGATCCACAGAAAATACTTATCGATTCTTCATTGGCCAGTTCCAGCATAATGTCTTGTGAATTTCATAAAGTCCGTGCATGCTTGCGTGAGTTATGTTGTTGTCAAAAAGACGCCCGCACACACCCAACCGCCCATCTTCAGATCTTCTGGAATCCGGCCCATAAAACCAATGTTGAAGAAAAAGTGCTAGATAATAATAATTATAATAATAATAATAATAATAATAGTCATTATAATAATAATAGTCATAATAAAAATAATAATTATATAAATATTAATAATACTAGTAATAAATATATGAAAATAATAAAAATACACACAATAATAATTTAATATTACGATATTAATAATAATAATAAAAATAATAATAATTATAATAGTATTAATACTAATAATAATTACAACAATAATAAAATGATCATAATAATAATAATAATAATTATAATAATAATAATAATAAAAATAATAAAAAAAAAATAATAATAATATTAATATATAATAATAATAACTTTGTCTTCGGGCTCGGTAACACAATGGCTATAGAGTGTGTGATTGCGGGACAGTTTTACTCCGGGGGCCAGTGGCGTAGACAGGTCTCCGGACCTGGGGGGATAGTGATCTGAATATATATATATATATATATATATATATATATAAATATATATATATATATATATATATATATATATATAATACGGCTCTGGCCTAGTCTGTAGACCATAGAGCACTTTCTGCGGAGGGTAACACTACCTTCTATATATATATATATATATATATATATATATATATATATATATATGCGTGAACGTATGAATATATATAAATAAGTTTGTGGGGGTTTGTGTGCACGGGAAGTTCATTGTTTAATACATAGTGATAAAAAAAAATCAAAAGTGTTAATTGTAGAATGATTACCTCGTGCATTTTTATAATTCTCAGTCTATTACTCCACTCTGTGAGCGGGCATTAGATACTTCAGGGAATATTTCTGGCAAAAATACCCCAAAAATATATTTGAGGATTCAAACATTATTTTAGCAGGTGGGTTATAGGAGTAATTGAATATATAAAAAAAATAACCAGACCGACCTTATTACTTTAGGGTGGAGGTGTTTGAATAGACTTATATAGGTGATTCTGTGAAAAGGCTTGTCAACTGGTGACATCTAGCCAGTTTTAGAAGATGTCATATATTGCCATATACCGGGAAAATGAAACACACAACCCCTGTTTTTCATGAAGAAAATAAAAGTGGAAGATCTGAGCTTCAGTCTCGAATTTAAAAAATCACATGGTGCTGAACACTCAATAGAAAAAAAAATGTTCTCACTGCCCCCAGCTTTGGCACCTTATATAATTATATATCGGGCCTGGAAATACGTCCCTCTAACCTACATTTTGTCACGTGGTAAAGGAAAGTGAAAGTTTTGTTTATTATATTGGTAAGCTGACGGTGGCATAGGGAATTTTATTTCGCCTTAGTGGATATACACAGACATACAGGTCTAATGAATAAATTAATATTTTATTCAGATCTTCTGGAATCCGGCCCATAAAACCAATGTTGAAGAAAAAGTGCTAGATAATAATAATTATAATAATAATAATAATAATAATAGTCATTATAATAATAATAGTCATAATAAAAATAATAATTATATAAATATTAATAATACTAGTAATAAATATATGAAAATAATAAAAATACACACAATAATAATTTAATATTACGATATTAATAATAATAATAAAAATAATAATAATTATAATAGTATAAATACTAATAATAATTACAACAATAATAAAATGATCATAATAATAATAATAATAATTATAATAATAATAATAATAAAAATAATAAAAAAAATAATAATAATATTAATATATAATAATAATAACTTTTCTTTGTCTTCGGGCTCGGTAACACAATGGCTATAGAGTGTGTGATTGCGGGACAGTTTTACTCCGGGGGCCAGTGGCGTAGACAGGTCTCCGGACCTGGGGGGATAGTGATCTGAATATATATTTATATATATATATATATATATATATATATATATATATATATATAATACCGCTCTGGCCTAGTCTGTAGGCCATAGAGCAACTTTACATCGGAGGGTAACACTACCTTCTATATATATATATATATATATATATATATATATATATATATATATATATATATATATATATATGCGTGTACGTATGAATATATATAAATAAGTTTGTGGGTGTTTGTGTGCACGGGAAGTTCATTGTTTAATACATAGTGATAAAAAAAAATCAAAAGTGTTAATTGTAGAATGATTGCCTCGTGCATTTTTATAATTCTCAGTCTATTACTCCACTCACAGCAATAAACAAATTGTCCTGCACATTATTTTTTAATAAAGAACAAGTCTCATGTATTCCTTTAAGTAGGCCTGTTTAATTCAAGGAAAAGTGATATTGTTCATAATAAATAAAAAACGAGGTAAAATTAAATTATTAAAATTATATTCCTTATCAACCTGCAGTTATGCAGAAAATGAAATGCTAAGTAAACTCGATTTACAAAGCTTGATTAAAAGGGTTTTGTCAAGCACGAAAAATAATGAAATAATACCCAATTGGTTGTCGGAAGTAAACTGTATAGATATATTTTTATCATCATTCGAGTCGTTTCTTATTATGCCATGTGATGATGATCATATGGCGGAATCATAGAAAACACAGGAGAGAAACATACTTGTTTAGTTCTTATTCTCCCAAATGATGCAGTAGTATGAACGCTTTAAGTAGTAAATGTCGCAGAAGTCTCTTGTCATCTATAGTAAAAGAAATGGCCGAATGTTTGTCGCCTCCTCTCGCTTCTGTTCGCGAAGTGTATATATCAGTGTATTTTTATTGTCAAGTTCATGTAGCCGGATATCCACTTTTTTTTAGCCAGGACACATATTTTCTCAGCAAATTTCGATAATGTCAATGTCTGGCCTTTACAGCCACAGTATATGATAAAAATTATTCCTAGCCAAACATTACATTCATTCTAATGTGCTCAACTTTTACTTTATTACGAGGAAAATAATGATTTTGATGATACTAAGTTTTCTTCTTTAAAAAAAGTGTATCCAAATGGTAGGAATTCTTGTTTTTGGCATTCCATGTGAAATCAACAAATACATCCTGAATAACCATATCTGAAATAGCAAATATGCAACATTTTAAGCAAAGCATGTATCTGCAAAAGTTTGTAAATTTGAAGGCTTTAACCTAACAAATGGGCATGGTCCTACTATTCTGCAAAAACAATGTTGCTAAAAAGTTACAAGTTTCCGTAAGTTATTACTTTTCTAAATACTCATTCTAAATCCATGAAGCCTGTAGGGGTTGTTCTACACTATTATGTGCCTTCGACTTTTAAGACAGTTCGAAATTTGAAAATTTACAAAGTTATACCCTGGTAAAAATTATGTATATAAAGATTAAATTCAAGCCCATCTGACCCACTATTTCTGACCCAAACTAGATATTTAAATTTGATAAATACATGTTACTAATGATTGGACACTTCTTTGCAACATCCCAGAGCAATCGAATTGTTTGAATTATATGAATTATAAGACATTACAACTGAGATTAACATAACTTCTGTTGTTTTCACAACTGAACATTTATGATAGATCTACAATCCTTTTTTCTCTCAGAGTTCCTTATTTCTTAAGTAAACGTCTGAAGAGCTTTTCTATATGTTTACTGATTAAATACTTAAAGAAGGCTATTAAACCTGTCTACATAATTTTATGACATGAATGCTTCTTTGCAACGATTCTGTTGTGATGATTCTATATTAGATATAGTTATAAATGTGAAAAAAATAACTATTTTTCTGGGTTAATCTGTCCTTTTAAGAAATTTCTTATTATTTCCCTTTATACTTAATGTCTGAAATGCCTTACTATGCCTGTAAATTCAAGAATTCTTTGGTATCCTATATAAGCAATACACAATTTTTAGACTATGTCTACACTGACCTCTTATATTGAAACGATTTTGAAGATCAAATTTTCTTTCAATAAAATTTTGAAACAGAATTATTTAATTTATTTTCCCTACAATATACTATAGAACCTAAGGAAAAGAATGATGTGCAGATTATGAGGATACCGTAAATTAAAAAAAAAATTGTTTACATTTTTACTGGTTTACCGTGCTTTGGGCCGAACGCATTATAATTTAAGAGCATTGGTTATTTGTAGAATAATTAAACATATTAATTCATATGAATAATAAATTATCATGCAGCTATTAAGCTATGGAGTTCCTAGTCTGCTTATTAAATTGAATACTTAACGATCAGACTGTAATTGAATATTCTGAGCGTATCTCCATTGCAGATACAATATACACGGAAATCTGTGGCGAATCCCTGAAAAACGAATTAACAATCCTTGAATGTTTGACGACGCTAGACAGTTATTACTACTTATACCTCACAACTTTCGTTATAAATATTATTACTTTTGTCTGTTATGTATTGCATAATAACTATAGTTTTTTCCCCATAGAAGCCTGCGGGGGATGATGGTACACACCATCCCCCCCCACCTAAAATTCTGGGGGGATGCATCCCCCCTCTACCCCCCACCCCACCGCCGGCTATCTACGCCCCTGCAAATATGTGTTTTCTCGGCATAAAAGCTTGTGCCTATGGCTGCAATTGATCAACGGCTAACTGCAAGTGAACATACGTTTTCATTTATGTCTCAATGTTTGCAGAGCCATGTGGTAAACAAATGCATTGACTGGTCCTGAACCCGCATAACGTGTATTGCACTAGAATGACCTTTGCTTATTGGTTAACTGTTACCTTTATAAAACCACACTCGTAAAATTTTTTTGGTCGGGATCCAGGGATCTATATATGTATATATGCACTCGTATTTTCTTAACAACGTTACCAAATCCAGTTTTCTTGTCAAGTTTAGAAATCAGCGGGGATATTTGTCTTTTTATCATATGGATTTGCTTATACGATTTCTAATTGAATCAAGTTCAGTTTTGAGATACAATGTTCACTTTGCAGCATACATGATATTATCTGCCGCAAATCTATTTTCATAGTATAAAAACTAAACCATAAGACTGGTCATTATAAAGGATTGGAGGGGCGCATATAGGGGGGTGGGACATTTTGTTTTTTTTCCTCAATAAAAATCTGAAAAATAAAACAAAATATGTTGAATACCAGATAAAGCGCTTGAATGTGCGTCTCGCAGTGTTTTCTCCCCTAAATCTTCACTAGACACTTGTTCACCTGAGCCAGGGTGTTGCGCCCCCCCCCCCCTTCGAAAGTATTGGCAGGAACAAATAATATCTGCATTACCTACAAATATAACTACATTCTGCCAGTAAAAGTCTCACCAGTAAACGAACATTATATACTTTCCTATATTTATTGCGCTGTGGTCCCTTACTGACCAGCTACTTGTTGTCTCGAAACTACCTGAGTTACTTGAGGTTCTCATATAAGATCCTTTATCAAATTTGTCTGTTAAAACTTGAGTGTCTTTTTCCGAACATATACCTTTGTATGCGCATCATCGAGCAAATTACACATACAAACCCGAAGTGCAGGCCATAAGACCACATCTATCCGTCAGATGGCAGCATCAGCTCTTAATAGAATGGACCTACGTCCAACTTTCACAAAGACCAGCATGATGCATACTTGCATAACCGTTCTTGCGTTTCGACTTGCCCATTGGACTTGGGCCAGGTTTGAGGGGCAGGTTTTCCATGGGATGAGTTTAGACGGGTTGCATATTCTCTGAAAGATGGGTTGCGGTAGACCGCTGGCGGAAAACTCTCATATTCCACCGAGTTTAAGAACAATTCCATCCCTCCCTCCGGCAAACACATACTTGGCTAAGGCCTGACACGTAAAGATAAAAACGGGCGCCGGTGTTTTCTAGGCTTGGTCTCATACGTTTTGTGGGCAACCACCGTCAATTATAATATAAAAAATAATAATAGATTTATAAAATACGCAATGCAACTGTTCCACTGGGCGTCACGATTACTTCTGGTAAAACAAGTAAGCATCGCAGATTTCTCGAGGAAAATCATTAGACAAAAGACCGAGACTCCGTCATGACGTTTGGCTAGAACCTGTCTGAAAGACAACCTGTCTGGCAAGACCACCTGTCTACTAAGACCACCCTTGAGTTAACCGGAGGCATTCACTTTGTTTGTAATTGACCTGTCTAATAAGATCACCTGTGAATTAAGACCACTTTTTGGGCAGTCCCAAAGGTGGTCTCATAACACAGGTTACACTCTACTTGATAGAATTTACCGTACTCTGTCTCGAGCACTTGACACTCATAATACCCTTAATAACCGCCAAAATTTGTTCTCCCAGTATGGCTCATGCGCTTCATAGAATTTGGAATGTGGTTATGTTACAGGACACACGAAAATAGCCAGGCCTATATCCATCATATTTGCAATACAAATTGGCCAGTAACAATAAATAAGAATCTCAATAAGTCTCATGGTACAAAGACATGGATCTTTAGTCTTTGATATTTTCATCATCATAATTTTTTAAAATAATTTACGATATTTTTACAATTTGTCTATGAAAACCGGAACTGAACACATATTAATACAACCCGAACCATACAGAACAGAAACTGGTTTCGTATTTTCGAGCGGGGCCCAAATAATTGTTCCATTGTCGTGTCTTGATACTTTACATCCATTGTATTTTTTTTTCAGAAATATGTCACTTGTTTGTGGGAGCAGTAAATTGGCCAATATTTTTAGCTATGAGTTTCAGTTTCAGGCTCTATATCTAAATCTTCAGATTAAAAATACTTAATGAATTATTTGATATGAAAATAAGCCAACCAACATGGCATTTTCACAATCATACAATATTCTTGAAATCTGTTCAGATAATCTTGAAAATTCCAGACATTTCCGTGAACATATAACTTGTTGGTTACAGTTTCAATGGCCGAGTGCATACATTTTTAGCGCGTGAAAAAATAATGCTGGGATCCTTTTCCAATTTATAAATAATATAATCCTTTATTTAACCAATTTATAAATATTATAATTATTATTAACCCACCTTTTCCTGCTAATATTTAAAAATATGTAGGTGCATTAAATATGTGGTGAAATGGGTCGCAAAAAATCTTTATCGATCATCTTTTTACACGGAGTGGGGAATACGCAAATACTTACTTGTGCGAATAAAAATTGTGCGAATTCAGCATGCGGACTACAGACAGAGACTACGCACTAAAGGAAAACCATCCTCACACGTCATTTAATCCTGTACCAGTTCTTCGAACACAGCGAGCAATGACGGGCTTACATTGGCCCCCTTGACTGGGTAACGTAATACGGGAGCCTGTTATATGTTTCTGTCCTCCAACATTATATCATTAATAACCAATAATATTAATATTCACTCATATACATATATATATATATATATATATATATATACATATATATATATACTGGTATTATTCCATATGTTATTAATTTAATAAAGACTATGACAACATAACAGTATGCAGAAAAGTTTCTTTCACATTTTGCATTAGTGTTTTGTACTACCAAATATTTCTTCCCATCGAAAGCAAGGCATATTATATATATATGCATATATATATATATATATATATATATATATATATATATATATATATATATATGTATATATATATATATGTATATATGTGTGTGTGTGTGCGTGTGTGTGTGTGTGTGTGTGAGAGAGGTACATTCTGGCCGTGATCGGATTTACCATATTTTGTTTTTCTTTCGAAGGCTTCCGAAATATTGCTAAAAAGGGGAAAGTTCTTTGTAACTGCAGAGTACATGTACATGAATTGGTATTAACTTATCAAGATACGGCTTTGAGGCGACCTGAGAAGGGGTTAGCCATGCAAGATATATACACCAACTTTGGATCACGATCCTGGCGGATGTTGTGGTCTGTGGCTACTTTCTAATTATTAACGCGTTCTTTGTATGCTTAGCAGGGAATGAATTAAAAGGGCTTAAAAATACACAATGAAAGAAAAATATTTGAAATTTTAGAACACAATGGTACGAAGTTCTTTAGATACCTTGTGGACAAAGAGACACATACAGAATCGAGTGAATACAATAACCCTCCCCTCGATCTGGGCTAAGTATACCAGGGAGAAAGAGACTTACCTGTCGGGAGACTCGGTAAAACACTCCAGATTTTTGCTGTGAATAGTTACCTGATACATGAGAGTGTTGGACTTCAATCCGCATTCTACTTTTAAGTAGGATAGACAGGCCATACAAACAAATGTTGTTCTACGGATAAGCCGCTCATATTTTCCGTTCATCAAAATAAAGTTAACTAAATTTTGTGTTGATCATATACACCATTTCAAAATCTGAAGCAAATTATTATATTTTCTAAGAAAGCTGGCAAAATGTTACGTATTGTGTATTGTTAGGTAAAAAGAACGCCCGCACGCACCATACATTTTGTTCAGAGCGTCCATATTGTATTGGCCTAAATGCATACACTGCAGAACTAACAGAAGCAGAAACAGCTTCCCTTTGATAGTTTAACAAGCCCCTGAAAGTAACCCCTATACAAATGACTGCGTATCAGACAAGGCTGTAAAAACAGTCCTGCCTGACAACATGACCACGTGACTGTCAATCCTCTCAGTTTGTAATTCTTTCAGATACTTTGGTAGGCTTCAAGTTCGCTTGGCTTAAAATTCACCAGTATTGGTATTATGATATGAATAAATACTCCACTATCATTATACATTTATTTCTGTTACCGTCGGTATATCATTAAAATAATCAAACTATGTTTGCATGGCTGGTTCCAATAGCATGCACAGATAGGGTTGCATCTGCACAAACGGATTGTAATTGTAATCGATTACTTTTAAAAGTAGTTGTACATTTGTATTTGTACTTAAAAAATACTGGATCCGATTCTTGTTTCAGCACGCCAGAGATGGAATAATATTAAGATGAAAATATGATATATATAGTCATAGAAATGTTAAGTTTTTTTCAAAATAATAGTAATATAATAAGTATAAAGTTTAGCTGTGAGAGTAGTGATTATTGAAGCAAATGATAAGAGTAATATGTATTACTTCCTATTACACCACATTCCCTGCTGAAACATTAAGCATATTATCAGATGAACTGACCTGTTCTGATCCAGTAACTATCTATTTAGGAAATGCCTATTGTTATAGCATCTAGTGTGCCTGGAGCTGCTCTGATGGCCTGGTGTTATCTATATTGTGACCAGTGGTTCCGACTACCCAGGGCACTTCACTGAACAGAACAAGCTTCAACACTGTGGCGATAACAAAGTAAATCCCATGGACTGCTGGTCTTGATGACCAGAATAAGTAAAATTATATAGCACATTAGTGCTCATTCAAGTATACCAAGTTTGTTGACCTTGCTATTATTAGAGAATTTAACAGTGATCAGCCCCCCCCCCCTCATGATTATAAGAACTTCAATGTTTATCATAAAAAAAAGAATATTTTCATTTATATTCACTGCTCTACTGGTAGGTTATAATGGTCACTCGTTTGAAATTGAAAATAACAAATAATACGAATTTAGAATAAGTTCCCTGTTAAACTAGTAAAATCTGTCTGCCTGCTACCATAGCGCTATGCCTTACCACATGAAAGGAAAAAAATAACTGATAGTCCATTTAGTTTTGGAGCAAATTAAACCTATTTTGAACAAAACTAAGTTGTGTACTTGGGTTGAAGTAATTGAACACATTTGATAACACTCTTTACACACCAGTGAACATAATCAAATAAGTGCGACTAACCGAAATGTGAATTCAATATGAATTGAATAAAAATTATTTGAATTTAATTGGAATTGATATAGTTTTCTCCAGCATATTGAATTGAATTAAACTGAGATTGACGTTTCATAAATATTCTTGAATTGAAATTGAATTGGAATTAAAAATTTATAAATTGGTCCCAGGACTGTTCCGATTTGCGGATATTTCGCATTTGGGAATATCGCAAAATAAAACCCCTCACAAACAAATAGAATGGTGCAATTACACACCATGCAAGGCCCATAGGTTCTGTAGTTATTGGCCTTGGTTGGCACCAGGATATAAATTGAGAGGAAGCTTGAGTTACTGTTTTATCATGCAGTGCGCAACAGGAATTGTAATGTACATGCTTAGTTAAGCTAGAATTAAACAAAAAATATATTGGAGGCGTTTGTCTCAGCAAAAAAATTAATATCTAGAAATTTGAAATCTAAATCTAGAGAATGCAAGCCTCCGCTATGTATGTTTATGTGTGTGTGTGGGGGGGGGGCATGTATTGTGGGATCCTCACAAAACTCTATTTGCTTTCACCTATTACGCCCATATTCCCAGGTTAATACGTCCATGACTGACTCTATATTTGTGAATATTGCTTGATGACGATCCTCAAATAGTAATATATGTCGGATACACATCGAATTCCAATCGATTCGTCATTGGCCATTTCCAGCATAATTCCCTGAAAATTTCATCAGATCCGTGCATGATTGCGTGTGTTATGTTGTGAACAAAAACCCGCACACGCACACCCACCAGCCCACACACACTGATTCACTTGACTGATTCTGGAGAATATTTCTTATGGATTACCAAAAACCTGATATGAACTTACCTGATGTGGGATGCTTATTTTTGTTTTCACCCTCTGACTTGGAGAAATTTGGAGGTAAATAAATGACTGGCGTACATGCATAAGTAAAAATGCCATTTCTCGTGTTCCTGTATACACTGTAAGTGCAACACTTCATAGCACCACTTTTGAGAGTGCAATTTAACTGTTCGCTTATGTGTTTGGAAACTGTGCGTCCATTGTGTACATCACTGTGTCCTCATGTGGACCACAAGGATGTACGCCACAAAAATTGAAATCCGATTTTCGGGCTCTCGTACTTGGGAGATTAATTCTAAAACCCTCCTCTTACGACGAAATACAAAGCAACAGGAGGTACGCCGTTACAGGCAAAAAGTACGTGTCATAAGCTAGGTACGCGGCAACAAGATTCGCAACAAGCAAACACACGTGAATTAACGAGGATCAACACATACCCTCCTAGCGAAGGGATAACATAAAAATTTATAGTAGGATCCACGTGAATCATTAATGCATAATGGATCACAAAGCAACAACTCACTTGTAATTATAACTATTAAAATAACTAATCCGTGCGCACGAATTACTAGGTGTGAAAAATATATTTCCAAGGTGAAAACATTTTTATTATTTCGTGCGCACGAATTACTAATCCGTACGCACGAATTTGTGACCAATGAGATCAGCTCTCTTATGTGGCTGGCTCAATGCTCATTGGCTACTAACTCATGCGCACGAATTACTAGCCAGTGAGAAGCAAGCACACATCGACTCAGTCTAGGCACAGGCTGGCAGTTTCAGCGGGCACACACGGTTGTCAAAATGGAGCCCAGCACCTTTCGACAGTTCCTTGACTTCCTATCTTGGAAAGTTCGGAACTCTGTATATTGAAAATAGAAAGGGCTTTAAGCGATACTTAAAGAATATAAACATTAAACTCGCAGACCCACTTGCCGTGCATGGTAGAAAAGGCTTTCTCTTGTAAAAAAAAAACCTACCTTATCATCGTTGGGGCATAATAGGACATTATTATAGACAAAGCCGACCAGGCTGAATTTTTAACAGTTATTTTGCTTCACAAAGTAACTACCGGTTCAGTTCTTAATCGCCATTTGACGATGATGCTAAATTGTAAATTACACATAAACTAGGTGAAATGAACTTGACAGAACTACTCATGTCATATTAGGGATTCGCTTTCCTGCCAGGAACACATAAACATGATATGTTTGAAAGCAAATATGCGTTTAAAATTTTGAAAAAAAAATAAATTCCATTTCTCTATGAAGTTTTAGATCGTATGTTCAAATCATCAATACGTTTAGTACTGGAGTGTGTGTTTTAATATTTAACAATTGTTCTGTCAGACAGTCATACCAACTGGAGAGTATATAACGAAAAGCATGTTTAACATGTACTGGAGCGCTCTCGACTTCCAGCACTGGAGCTATGGTAAAAGAGCTATAATAGCCAAGTAATAAAAGAGTAAAAATAAGAAGAGAGCTGGCTATACAATCCACATTTTATGAAATGATTATCTGCTAATATATTGACTCAAACCCTGTCTCATGCTAAGCCCTAAACAGTCCGCGCCAACCGCATTTGTTAAAGATACCGAGGTTCACACGGAATGACTGTCGCTTTTCTTTCCTTCCAATTTTCTTTTCTTTCCTTTTAATAGCTTGCAAACTTTGGAACAGTTTCCTATAATTCAGTCTACTTCAATCGACTCCTTCAAGGAAAATGTTCGTGACTATTTAAACCCTGCCTCTCGAGAAATATACAGTTATTATTGCGACAATCATCGTCAACATGAAATTATCCATACTCGGTTACGACTAGGTGCCAGTTACCTAAATCAATACCTATTTTCAATTGGAAAGACTGATGGTTTTAATCTAACTGATATGCTCGATATGGTCTGGGACGTTTATTTTTATTGTATTACGCCTACCAGTAATAATATATGTATAAGTATCAGTGTATGTGGAATGTCAATCTGTATTAACGTATATTATGTATCTATCTATCTATCTATCTATCTATCTATATATATATATATATATATATATATATATATATATATATATATATATATATGAATTAATAAATATTTTTTTCACCTTGGAAATTAATTTTTTTCACACCGAGCAGACGACCAAGGACTTCCGAATGTAGAGACTGGGGGTTGCGGAACGCCATCTTGTGTTTGTCTAAGAGACTACGTGTGACCCTTGATCCCTTTGCCCTCACTTGTTATAAATGTATGAAATGATTTTCCTACCATTAATATAATACAACACAGGAATTTTAGTTTAACATCTCAAAGAGTTTACCGATGGCCGAAAGGTCTGTCCGAATTTAGAATGATTTTTAATATCATGCCAAAAAAACAGGCAGCCAGACAATGCATGGTGTGTCCACTTTATTAAAGATATGGAGGGTATGCAAAGGATATATGCTTTACTAAAGATATGGAGGGTTACAGGCTACTAAACTTCGCCGATGCTTAACCAGCTCTATCTTTTTATACGCGGAGACCCTAGCTACTCCCTGAGTGAGTTACCTACGAGCCATAGGCTAGGTATTAAGTGATAAGATCCCTTCTCTGACCTACTGGCTGTGATTTGTCATTAATGGGTGAGTCCATTTCAAATGTAGGTCTTGGGCGGAGTAATCTGTTAAGAGAAATGGAATATCCAACAGGCATTCTTTTCTTTGATAATTCCCCTTCCTCCATTTCAGTCAAGTGAACTTAAGGCATAATGTTGAACTGGCCAGAACAAATATCACTGGATGATCACATTGCATATTCATAAATTTTCAGTAATTCTAGAAACAGATGTATCATGTGATAGCCTGAACTAGTATCATAGTAACGACTAGTGTGACGTCAGAGATGCCTATCATAGGAAACTTATTAATATTAATCTTCATATTCAACAGGAGGAGCCGGCTTATAAAAAAGAATACAAAATTATATCATATCAATGAGCAAGAAGGGTATCTTTTAGTCATAACAATGTTCCAGACTAAACCTGAAAAGGGAACTACATTTTCTGTTCGGGTGCTTGATAGGGATTCGAGTATTCGTTGCCAATGCTAGACCATACGGTAACAAAATGTGTAATAACAACTATAGGTGACGGCATTTAAAACTTTATGCAACGAAGGAATACACGTAAATAGAGTGGAATCAAAGTAAATAAGTGTAATATAAGATGAATCTAAATCTTAAACCCTTCCGCATAAGCAATATATTATGAAAAGATCATTTGATAATTCAGTATCTCAAGTGTAAACATTATGGAAAACAGCTTTATGATATTCATTTGAAACAGACTGCCCTCTGGTCTGCACTAAAAAATGAACGTTTTGTTCATTACATTAATAAGCTGACAGTGGCATAGATAATTTTATTTAGGATTAGGTAATAATAAACACAAACATAAAGGTCTGATAAAAAATGAATATTTTATTCAGCGTTGTGGTCACCGGCCAATAGAACCAATGTAAAGGAGAAAAAGGGGCTAGATAATAATAATAATAATAATAATAATAAAAATAATATAGTTAAAATGATAATAATCATAATAATAATTATAACACATAATAATACGATATTAATAATAATAATAATAATAATAATAATAATAATAATACCATTTATAATGATAAAAAAATAAAAGAAATAATAATAATAATAATGTCATCTGCATTTTCATCTTCACAGGAACGCAATCTTCCGCCATGTCAGGGGTCCCTATTTTGTAATGCACCGAAAACCATGTGTACATGCATGCACTTATTCAGCCGATATTCCCAGTTGCATAACTGACTGTACATTTGTAATATTCCTTGAAGACATACCCGATTGTGCCAGATCAACACCGGAATCTTACCATTTCTTCATCGGCCAGTTCCCCAAATGCCCTGAAAGTTTCATGAGACTCCCGTTCATGATTCTGTTATATACAAACGCTCACAAAAACATACACACGAACAGAGTTAACGCTTAGCCTCCTATTGCAGACGATGAGCAAACAATGTCCCGGAGTGAAATATCGTTTGCAGTTTGAGTTTTGGTGATCTTCTTAAGACAGGTGATAGCTAATTCACAGACATGCCAAGCGGCATGGCGGAACTCGTGCCTTATCTGATAAACAAGATAATAGAATATCAATAAAATGGTCAACTCCCCTCCGGCGGCTTGACTAGGGCTGATTACTGTCTGTACAAGTTACGTACTAGTTTGGAAGGATACTGCAATACGTATTAAGATATTTTAATTAATTAATTTTATATATATATATATATATATATATATATATATATATATATATGTATATACAGCTCGAGATTTAGTTCTGATAATTTCCACCAAACAGTAGGATTTCAACAAGACAAAGTCAGCAAAAAATATAAATGCGACCGTTGCTGGCGAGCCGCAACCGCTATCTGACCATGGTGCACTGTGACACAGCGAGCAATGACGGGCATACATGGACCCCTTTATTGGAAATACCCTCTGGCTTCATTGTACACGGGAGCCTGTTATATGTTTGTGCCCTCGAACATTATAAATTATGAATAACCAATAACATTAATATTCACTCATATATATAAATATATATATATATATATATATATATATATATATGCGGGTAATATACCATATATTATAAATTTAGACTATGACAACATAACAATATGCAGATAAGTTTCTTTCGCCTTTTTCCTTAGCGTCTTTTACTCTCAAATATTTCTTCCTATCGAAAGCAAGACATATATACATTAATATATATGTGTGTGTGTGTATGTGTGTGTGTGAGGTAGATCATGGTGGTGATCGGATTCACCATATTATTCACCATTTCTTTGTTGTTGTTCCCGTGGAAAATCCACGGCTCTATATGATGCACCAGTAATGAGCTGACAGGTACTAAACGATAGTGGTGGGAGTCGGTTCCTTTTTCATAATCGATCATCGGTTTGGGCAAACCGATCGATGATCGATTATTAATCGGTTCAGACAAATATAAAGAAATGTGCAATTATCCGTGAAACTGTACTCTCTTAACCCAGCCGGCATGTCTTAGTAATTCCACCTGACAAAAAGATGTTTTTGCCTTTTTTGCAGCTCCCTGCCAGTTCACAGAGGTTTAAAAATTATTCCGTTCTCTCATCTACCGTGTCATACTCAGTTATATACCAAGATTATTTGGGAACACAGACTCATTATATGAAGCGCGGAATGTTGTAAAAATGGAAGAGTAATTTTTGTCTTAAATTTAAGACGTTCTGGTAAAAACAATCATGTGTATGATGTAATCGATAGTTGCCTTTCGTAATCGAGCGCTTGAAAGTGGCAGCAAACCTACTGAATTTCGAAAAAACTCGATGATCGGCCCACCACTACTAAACGACGCATAATTTAATCCTAAGGTTTTGCAGGAACTTTTGTCATGTGTTTCACTTATATGATATAAAGATTACTTCTGCTAGAATTCTCTAGGAACACTCTCCCAAAATATCAACATAGAAAGAAAAAAATATTCTATCTCTGAAATCACACCAAAAAAAATAAATTTTGGAAAGAGACGTTAGGCATATACAGGGTGTGCGAATTTTTTTAGTGAAAAGTTTTTTTTCCCGATAAACAACATAGGTCCGACAGCGTCAATGCTTGGGAAATATCGTAGATATAACGATTGTATAAAGAAGCATTCTACCGTGAAATTATATGAAAGATGCTTTGTATTAGTTGAAGCTCATGCAGGCGACAACGTAATACACGATGTTTATTCAGTTTAGTCAGTTTAGTTTAGTTTAAACATATTTATTTTAGTTGGATTATACAAATAGCACAAAGTGCTAATGAACGTACTTTCCAACATATAAGATATACATGGCATACAATGGGTACAACAATTGACATATCAACACAACTATTCGACTGAAATAGAATACGACATAGAAAACAAAATAATAATCTTACCTATCACAGGGTATACATTATATACTGTACATATTTACATAAATATATGTTTACATATACATATAAATACACACATACATATATCTTAGAGTCATACATTACAGTAATGGGACATTGATATCTAAGGTAACCAAGCTGTCAGTATATATATGCATACACGTAAACAATCAAAGGATTCACAGGAAGGCTGAATATGTAAAATGTACAATTAACATAGCTTCATAAGAACCTCCGGCTTGAAAGAATGTACATGTGAACTGCCTCGACCATTTTTAAGTTCATTTCAAGGGTCAGGCAATGATGACCGTTTAAACATGTTGTGACAAAAAAGCTCTGTTTGATCTATTCCGAAGGTTTTAAGGTATAACATTCCATGGATTGAAGCATGATATCTTCATACTTAGCCAGGAGTTCCAGTCGGGCGACCTCATACGTTGGACATTCAATGAAAAAGTGGGTAGTGCTTTCAATTTGTGGACAATGAGGGCATTTGTTAGTAAGAGCCAGACCATGACAATATAGATGGTCATTTAGACGACTATTCCCGAGCCTTAATTGTGTCATAATGATTGATTCACGACGTCTACCGTGATTAAAGTGGACAGGTGGGCCCTTGGGGTTATTAAGAGTTCTTTCTAATCCGCGTTTGAAACTGGCAACTGTTAGAGACCGCTGGATGGTCGGACTTATTTAATTCCATGACGATGCACAGGAAGGGAAAAATGATGATTTGTAACGGCTTGTTCGAGCTAACGGTTGTCTCAGGTTACCAGAAGTTCTTGGCGTTCTGTTACTAATACTAGAAACAAGGGGAGGCATCAGACTGCACAGATACGTAGGGCATAAGTCATTTCTTATCTTAAAGAAAAAGCACATTTTTGCTGAAAATCTACGATTCTTTAGGGTAGGCAAACCTATCTCTCTTAGGAGTTTATCACGATTTGTATTGATCATGGCACCTGACACAATTTTTTCCACAACATATTGCAATTTCTCCAGCTCGTCTGAGCTTGCACTTGTACAGGTATCGAAAATTACGTTTCCATATTCAAGCAAGGGTATGACAAATGATTTATAAATGATTTCTAAAGTATTTCTCTTAAGACGGTGCTTCAAGTGAGTCAGCAGGCGAAGTCGTTTACGGGCTTTTCTACTCACTTTTTTATGTTATGGGACCAAGAAGAATCATGCGAAATTGTAAGCCCTGGGTGTTTATGGGTGTTGACCTCCGATAAACGTGTACCGTTCAACAAGAGTGCTGGGTAGACAGGCGGTGACGATTTCAAGGAGAAAGTCATAGATACAGTTTTTGTGGGATTATATGTAATCCCGGCCCGTTGCCCACCCTTCAAGCGTGGTAAGATCCCGTTGTTACCGATCGTTTCTTCCTGTGAGTTATCCATGACACTTAAAAGGCAAGTGTCGTCAGCGAATAAGAAAATATTAGATTGTATATTAATACTTATATCATGGGTGTACACAAGAAACAGAAGAGGGCCAAGGATGGACCTCTGGGGGACACCTGCAGTTATCTGACCCCACTTGGAGGAAACCCCATTTATAATGACTCGTTGAGTTCTATTACTCAGGTAACTCAAAAACCACTCAAGGAGATGGCCACGAATGTCCACTAATTTTAATTTGAGGATAAGACCTTTATGCCATACTGTATCAAAGGCTTTGGAAATTTTGTCAGTTATAGCGTTGTTGGTTAATTGTTGAGTCATTCTTTTTAAATCCGGAATTAGTATCTGAAAGATTTTTCATAAGAAATGAATAAAGTTCATAATGTAAAATAAGTTCAAATACTTTTGAAACGTTGCATGAAAGGGAGATAGGCCGATAGTTGCCAATTTCATGAGCACCCCTCTTTTTAAATACTGGACAGACATGTGCACGTTTCCATATATTAGGGAACAATCCTTCTTTTAAAGACTTGTTAAAGATAAGTGTTAATGATCTACATATGCTGTCGGCGGTAGCTCGCAAGAGAAAATTCCCTATATCGTCGGGACCATGTATCTTTATTGTCCTTGAGTTCATTCTAGATGGTATGAACGTTGGATTCACGAGCTTCAATTGATGTCAATGCATAGGGAGTAAATGCAAATGAGTTGCCGATAGAAAATTCATCTTCGGCTGGTTCTGGTGTATTTTGGGAAGAAAGGAAGAATTTATTAAACACATGAGCTCAACTTGTCTCCTTTTACCGAGCAGACCTTTTACAGTGTGCCACCACAATTTATTGGTTAAATGCTCCAAGGAAATATTAAGATTCTGGAAATATAAATTTTGACAAGCTCGGTTTGCACGAACGATATCATTACGAGCGCGTTTGTAATGCTGATAATATTGCCCGTCTCTAGTTCTTCTATAACGACGCCACAACCGATTTCGCTTTCGTATTAATTTTCTCAGCTCGGTAGTCACCCAAGGCTTATCATTATGTCTTATTAAAACAGTTTTCCTCGGAATGAACTTAGATGCTATGGAGATAAAAATGTTGGTCCAAACCTCAGCGAGAGAGTTTACATCATTGATTTCTTCGAGAGTTCCGTCCCTAAATTTTGTATCAAGGGCATTGTTTAATCCTTCCAAGTTAGCTCGTTTAAAATCCCAAATTGTTCTTCGGGTTGTTTTCGTTTTGTTAGGTATAGTCAAAGGCATGTTAACAGACACATGCGTTATTTTAATACACATGCATATGTCGTTGAAGTCTCTTTTACGCGAAACGTATAGCTGCCAATGAGAAAAAGATTAATTATTCAGGTTAATAGGGCAAATACCCGCAAAATAAAACAAACTTGTCCTTGAAGAGCACACCACCGATACGTCTGCCGAATTAGGAGAGTCAAATCAGAACGGAAGCAGGTAAACCGTGGTCTAGAAAAAACCTAACTCCTTATGAAAAATATAATTTAAGAGTCGGCTCTGAGATGACCTGGGATGGGGTTAGCCATGTAACATATATACACAGCAACGTCGGGTCACGATCGTGGCGGATGTTGTGGTCTGTGGCTACTTTCTAATTATTACCGCGTTCTTTGTATGTTTATCAGGGAATGGATTAGAAGGGCTAAAAAGATACACAAAGGTTTGTAGTTCTTGAGATACCTTCTGGATAGAACACACATAGAGAATTGAGTAAAAAACAAAAACCCCTCGCTTCGTGCGGGGCTAAGTAAACTCGGGAGAAAGAGACTTACCTGTCTGAAGACTCGGTTAAACAGCCCAGTTTTTTTATATATTTTTTTTTTTTGCTGTGAATAGTTACCTGATACATGAGAGTGTTGGACTTCAATCAGCATGATACCTGATAAGCTAGATAAGCTAGGCCACACCAAAGTAATGTTTTACGGATAAGTCGCTTACCTTTTTCGTTTTTCAAAATAAAGTTGACTAATTTTTTTGTTGATCATATAAAATATTTCAAGAACTGAAGCAAATTATTGTATTTTCTAAGAAAGCTGGCAAATTTTACGTATTGTGCCTTGACAGGTAAAAAAAAAAAAAAAAAAAAACGCCCGCACGCACCATACATTTTGCTCAGAGCGTCCATACTGTGTGGTCTAAATGCATACACTGCCGAACATAATAAAGCTTCCCCTTGATAGTTTAACAAGCCCCTGAATGTAACCACTTTTAAAATTACTGCGTATCAGATAAGGCTGTACAAACAGTCCTGCCTGACAACATGACCACGTGACTCATCTCGGTGTGTAATTCTTTCAGATACTGTGGTAGGCTTCATGTTCGCTTAGCTGAAATTCTCGCGATTTCTACATTTCGCTATGCTTTATTATTCTCGAACGCACCAGCCAAAAAATCAAAGTTCACAGTTATTTGTATTATGATATGAATAAATCCTCCACTATCATTATACATTTATTTCTGTTACCGCCGGTATATCATTAAAATAATCAATCTATGTTTGCATTAGCTGGTTCAGATATGCATAGATAGGGTTGCTGATTAACGAACAGCACCTGCACAAACGGATTGTAACTGTAATCGGTTACTTTTTAAAGTAATTGCACATTTGTATTTGTACTAAAACAATAATGGATCCAAGTCTTGTTTCAGCACGCAATAGATAGTATTAACATAAAAATACGATATATATGGTCATTGAAATTTTCAGGTTTTTTTCAAAATAATAGTAATATAATAGATATAAATTTTAGCTGTGAAAGTAGTGATTATTGAAGGCAAAGGATAAGAGTAATATGTATTACTTCCTATTACACCACATTCCCTGCTGAAACATTAAGCATATGATCAAATGAACTGACCTGTTCTGATCCAGTGACTATCTATTTAGGATATGCCTATCGTTATAGCATTCAGTGTGCCTGAAGCTGCCCCGAGGGCCAGCTGTTATCTATATGGTGACCAGTGGTTCTGATTACCCAGGGCATTTCACCGGACCGAACAGGCATCACCCATGCAGAGATAGCAAAATCCCATAGATTGCTGGTCTTTGATGACCAGAATAAGTAAAATTATATAGCACATGAGTGCTCATTCAAGTATAGCAAGGTCAACAAACTTGGTATACTTGAATAAGCAATCATGTACTATATAATTTTCCTTATTCCGGTGAAGGGAATTTAACAGTGATCAGCGCCCCCCCCCCCATGATTATAAGAACTTTTAATGTTTATTATCACAAAAAAGAATATTTGGATATTTGTTAACTGCTCTACTGGTAGGTTAAAATGGTCACTCTTTTGAAAACCAAATAAAAATTTATCCGAATTTAGGAATAAGTTCCCTGTTAAACTAGTAAAATTTGTCTGCCTGATATCATAGTGCTATGCCTTACCACATGAAAGGATAAAACTCAAAATTACTGATAGTCCATTTAGTTCTGGAGCAAATTCAACCTATTTTGAACAAAACATAAATTGTGTACTCGGGTTGAAGTAATAGAACACATTTGATAACACTCGTTACACACGCAAATAAATATATTAAATTAGTGCGACCAACCGAAATGCGAATTCAATTTGAATCGAATAAAAATTATTTGAATTGAATTGGAATTGATATAGTTTTCTCCAGCATATTGAACTGAATTAAACTGAGATTGACGTTTCATAAATGTTCTTGAATTGGAATTGAATTGGAATTAAAAAAATAAAAATTGGTCCCAGGACTGTTCCGATTTGTGATTATTTCGCATTTGTGAATATCGCAAAATAAAATCCCTCGCGAACAAAAGGAATGATGTGATTACACACCATGAGAGGCCCACAGGTTCTCTAGTTACCGGCCTTGGTTGGCACTAGGATATAAATTGAGAGGAAGTTTGGGTTAATGTTTTATCATGCAGTACGCCACAGAAATTGAAATGTACATGCTTAGTTAAGCTAGAATTAAACAAAAAATATATTAAAGGCGTTTGTCTAAGCAAAAAATTTAAATATCTAGAAATGTGAAATCTAAATCTAGAGAATGCAAGCCTCCGCTATGTGTTTATATGTGCATGTGTGTGTGTGTGGGGGGGGGTGCATATATTGTGAGATCCTCACAAAACTGTATTTGCTTTCACTTATTCCGCCCATATTCCCATGAAGGTTCATACGTCCATGAGTGACTCTATATTTGTGAATATTGCTTGATGAAGATCCTCAATTAGTAGTATATGTCGGATACACACCACATTCCAATGGATTCGTCATTGGCCAGTTCCAGCATAACTACCTGAAAATTTCATCACATGCTTGCATGACTGCGTGAGTTATGTTGTGAACGAAAACACGCGCGCACACACACACACACACACACACCGAACAGCTAACACACACACTGATTCACTTGACTGTTTCTGGAGGATATTTCTTATGGAATACCAAAAAACCTGAAATGAACTTACCTGATGTGGGATGCTTATTTTTTGTTTCACCCTCTGACTTGGAGAAATTTGGATGTAAATAAATGACTGGCATACATGCATAAGTAAAAATGCCATTTCTCGTGTTCCTGCATATACTGTAAGTGCAACGCTTCATGGCACCACTTTTGAGAGGGCAATTTAACTGTTCGCTCATGCGTTTGGAAACTGTGCGTCCATTGTGTACATCACTGTGTCCTCATGTGGACCACAAGGATGTACGCGACAAAAATTGAAATCCGATTTTCGGGCTCTCGTACTTGGGAGATTAATTCTAAACCCCTCCTCTTTCGACGAAATACAAAGCAACAGGAGGTACGCCGTTACAGGCAAAAAGTACGTGTCATAAGCTAGGTATTTTCGTACGCGACAATAAGATTCGCAACAAGCAAACACACGTGAATTAACGATGATCAACACATACCCTCCTAGCGAAGGGATAACATAAAAATTTATAGTAGGATCCACGTGAATCATTAAAGCATAACGGATCACAAAGCAACAACTCACTTGTAATTATAACTATTAAAATACTGGACCAGGACTCAAAATGGGGTCAGAACCAAATTAGCATCAAACGTGTGGCTGAACTATATACACGTTATGATGTGTTAAACAAGCTGCACGCTTTTTGTGAATATATTACAGGTAAGAGTGATCTATTTGGGTGTCAGGCCAAGGTCGGCCCATCGTGTTGCGTTAAGTGTGAGCGGGCATTAGGTACTTTGGGGAGCAGAATATTTCAAGCAAAAAAAAAATTATAATAATAATCCAGGATGCATAGAGTATTTATAGCAGGTGGGTGATAAGAGAAATTAAATTAATAAAAAAAAGGAAAAGCCAAGTTTGCCTTTTTTCATGGTGGGGGTGTTTGAAAATTGTTTAAGTGTTTCTGTGAAAAAAGCTTGACAGATTGCTACATTTAATGGCCAGTTTTAGAAGATATATATTGCCATTTGTTATATATATTCAGGGAAAATGTCACATACATCCACTGTGTTTCTGGTACAAAAAAAGCGCAAGAGTTGAGCCTGAGTTTGCTGTATCACATGGTGCTAAACACTCAATAGAAAACTTTCACATTGCCCCAAACACATGCACTTTATATAATAATATATAGCCTGGAAATACGTCCCACTTACCAACAGAAACATTGTGTGTCACGTGGTGAAGGAAAATGAACGTTTTTATTACATTTGTAACTGACAGTTGCATGGGGAATTTTGTTTAGCCTTAGTTGATATACACAAGCATACGGAGCCCGGGAGACAACATGGTAAAAATATGTATTAATCCGTGCGCACGAATTACTAATCCCTGCGCACGAATTTGTGACCAATGAGAACAGCTCTCTTATATGGCTGGCTCAATGCTCATTGGCTACTAACTCGTGCGCACGAGTTACTAGCCAGTGAGAAGCAAGCACACATCGACTCAGTCTAGGCACAGGCTGGCAGTTTCAGCGGGCACACACGGTTGTCAAAATGGAGCCCAGCGCCTTTCGACAGTTCCGTGACTTCCTATCTTGGAAAATTCGGAACTCTGTATATTGAAAATAGAAAGGGCTTTAAGCGATACTTAAAGAATATCGCAGACCCAGTTGCCGTGCATGGTGGAAAATTTCTAAGGCTTTCTCTGGTAAAAAAAAAGAACAACCTACCTTATCATCGTTGGGGCATAATGGGAGCATTATTATATACAAAACCGATCAGGCTGAAATTTTTAACAGTTATTTTGCTTCACAAAGTAACTACAGTTACAGTTCTCAATCGCCATTTGACGATGATGCTAAATTGCAAATTACACATAAACTAGGTGAAATGAACTTCACAGAACCACTCATGTCATATTTGGGATTCGCTTTCCTGCCAGGAACACGTGATATGTTTGAAAGCCAATAAGCGTTTAGAAATAAATAAATTCCATTTTTCTATGAAGTTTTACATCGTACGTACAAATCATTAATACGTTTAGTACTGGAGTGTGTGTTTTAATATTTAACGATTGTTCTGTCAGACAGTCATACCAACTGGAGAGTATATAACGAAAAGCATGTTTAACATGTACTGGAGCGCTCTCGACTTCCAGCACTGGAGCTATGGTAAAAGAGCTATAATAGCCAAGTATAAAAATAAGAAGAGAGCTGGCTATACAATCCACATTTTATGAAATGATTAACGGACTAGCTCCAGATTATCTGTTAATATATTAACTCAAACTCTGTCTCATGCTAAGCCCTAAACAGTCCGCGCCAGCCGCATTTGTTAAAGATACCGAGGTTCACACGGAATGACTGTCGCTTTTCTTTCCTTCCAATTTTCTTTTCTTTCCTTTTAATAGCCTGCAAACTTTGGAACAGTTTCCTATAATTCAGTCTACTTCAATCGATTCCTTTAAGGAAAATGTTCGTGACTATTTAAACCCTGCCTCTCGAGAAATATAGTTATTATTGCGACAATCATCGTCAACATTAAATTATCCATACTCGGTTACGACTAGGTGCCAGTTACTTAAATCAATACCTATTTTCAATTGGAAAGACTGATGGTTTTTATCTAATTGATATGCTCGATATGGTCTGAGACGTTTATTTTATTGTATTACGCCTACCAGTAATAATATATGTATAAGTATCAGTGTATGTGGAATGTCAATCTGTATTAACGTATATTATGTATCTATATATATATATATATATATATATATATATATATATATATATATATGAATTAATAAATATTTCTTTCACCTTGGAAACTAATTTTTTCACACCGAGCAGACGATCAAGGACTTCCGAATGTAGAGACTGGGAGTTGCGAAACGCCATCTTGTGTCTGTCTAAGAGACTACGTGTGACCCTAGATCCCTTTGCCCTCACTTGTTATGAATGTATGTAATGATTTTCCTACCATTAATATAATACAACACAGGAATTTTAGTTTAACATCACAAAGAGTTTACCGATGGCCGAAAGGTCTGTCCGAATTTAGAATGATTTTTAATATCATGCCAAAAAAGCAGGCAGCCAGTCAATGCATGGTGTGTCCACTTTATTAAAGATATGGAGGGTATGCATGGGATATATGCTTTACTAAAGATATGGAGGGTTACGGGCTACTCAACTTCGCCGATGCTTAACTCCATCTCTTTATACCCGGAGACCCTAGCTACTCCCTAAGTGACTCACCTACGAGCCATAGGCTAGGTAGTAAGTGATAAGATCCCTTCTCTGAACTACTGGCTGTGATTTATCATTAATGGGCGAGTCCATTTCAAATGTATGTCTTGGGCGGAGTAATCTGTTGAGAGAAATGGAATATCCAACAGGCATGCTTTTCTTTGATAATTCCCCTCCCTCCATTTCAGTCAAGTGACCTTAAGGCATAATGTTGAACTGGCCAGAAAAAAATATCATTGGATGATCACATTGCATATTCATAAATTTTCAGTAATTCTAGAAACAGATGTATCATGTGATAGCCTGAACTAGTATCAAAGTAACGACTAGTGTGACGTCCGAGATGCCGATCATAGGAAACTTATTAATATTCATCTTCATGCGTCTTTCCAACAGGAGGAGCCGGCTTATAAAAAAGAATACAAAATTATACCATATCAATAAGCAAGAAGGGTATATTTTAGTCACAACAATGTTCCAGACAAGGGCTGAAACGGGAACTACATTTTCTATTCGGGTGCTGGATAGGGATTCCAGTATTCGTTGCCAATGCTAGACCGTACGGTAACAAAATGTGTAATAAACAACTATAGGTGACGGCATTTAAAACTTAATGCAACGAAGGAATACACGTAAATAGAGTGGAATCAGAGTAAATAAGTGTAATCTAAGATGAATCTAAATCTTTTACCCTTCCGCATAAGCAATATATTATGAAAAAATCATTTGAAAATTCAGTATCTCAAGTGTAAACATTATGGAAATCAGCTTTATGATATTCATTTGAAACAGACTGCCCTCTGGTCTGCACTGAAAAATGAACGTTTTGTTCATTACATTGGTAAGCTGACAGTTGCATGGGAAATTTTGTTTAGGCTTAGTTGATAATATACACAAACATAAAGGTCTGATGAAAAATAAATATTTTATTCAGCGTTGTGGTTTCCGGCCAATAGAACCAATGTAAAGGATAAAAAGGGGCTAGATAATAATAATAATAATAATAATAATAATAAAAATCATATATTTAAAATGATAATAATAATAATAATTATTATTATTACACATAATAATACGATATTAATAATAATAATAATAATAATAATAATAATAATACCATTTATAATGATAAAAAATAAAAGAAATAATAATAATAATATCCGCATTTTCATCTTCTCAGGAACGCAATCTTCCGCCATGTCAGGGGTCCCTATTTTGTAATGCACGGAAAACCATGTGTACATGCATGCACTTATTCAGCCGATATCCCCAGTTTCATTCGTGCATAACTGACTGTACATTTGTAATATTCTTTGATGACATACCAGATTGTGCCATATGAACACAGGAATCTTACCATTTCTTCATCGGCCAGTTCCCCAAATGCCCTGAAAGTTTCATGAGACTCCCGTTCATGATTCTGTTATATACAAACGCTCACAAAAACATACACACGAACAGGGTTAACGCTTAGCCTCCTAGTGCAGACGATGAGCAAACAATGTCCCGGAGTGAAATATCGTTTGCAGTTTGAGTTTTGGTGACCTTCTTAAGACAGGTGATAGCTAAATCACAGACATGCCAAGCGGCATGGCGGAACTCGTGCCTTATCTGATAAACAAGATAATAGAATATCAATAAAAAGGTCACCTCCCCTTCCGGCGGCTCGACTAGGGCTTGCTATCATCTTTACAAGTTTTGTAGGATACTGCAATACGTAATTAGATATTTTAATATATATATATATATATATATACATATATATATATATATGTATATGTTTATGTATATATACATATTAATATATATTAATGGCAACATAACAGTATCCAGATAAGTTTCTCTCACCGTATGCCTTAGCGTCTTGTGCTCTAAAATATTTCCTCCTATCGAAATTATTGCATATTATATATACATTCATTCACACACACACACATATATATATATAAAAAAGGTACATTCTGGCTATGATCGTATTCAACATATTATTGTTTTCTTTCGATACTTCCCAAGTATTGTTAAAAAAATGGGTTTTTTTAACTGAAGAGTACATGTACATGCATTGGTATTAACTTTTTAAGAGACGACTTTGAGGCGACCAGGGATGGATAAGCCGTGCAAGCTATATCACGGCAATGTTGGGTCACGATCGTGGCGGTTTTTGTGCTCTGCGGCTACTCTCTAATTAAAACCGCCTTCTTTGTATGCTTAGCAGGTAATAGAATAAAACGAATTAAAAGATACACATAATAAAGAAAAAATCTATGAAATTTTAGAACACAAAGGTACTCAATTCTTGAGATACCTTGTGGACACACAAACACACACACATACAGAATCGATTGAAAACAATAACCTTCGCCTAGTGCAGGGTTAAATATACTCGGTTAAACAGCTAAGTTATTTTTTTTGCTGTGGATAGTAACCTGATACACGAGAGTGCATGCTGGACTTTAATCCGCATTCCACCAAAAACTAGAATAGCAAGGCCATAACAAAAAAAATGTTCTACGGATAAGCCGCTCATATTTTTTCATTTATCAAAATAAAGTTGACCGAAATTTGGTTGATCAAATACACCATTTCAAGAACTGGAGGAAATTTTTATATTTTGTATGAAAGTTGGCAAAATTTCACGTATTGTGTCTCGACAAGTAAAAAAATAAAACAAAATCTGCCCGCACGCACCATCCGTTTTGTTCAGAGCGTCCATATTGTGTGGCCTAAATGCATACACTGCCGAACATAAAAAGCTTCCCCTTGATAGTTTAACAGGCCCCTGAATGTAACCTCTATAAAAATTACTGCGTATCAGATAAGGCTGTAAAAACACTCCTGCCTGACAACATGACCACGTGACTGTCAATCCTCTCAATGTGTAATTCTTTTAGATACTGTGGTAGGCTTCATGTTCGCTTGGCTGAAATTCTCATGATTTCTTCATTTTGACTTTTTGCTGTGCTTTTTTTTCTCAATGGCACCAGAAAATCTAATTTAAGTACACCAGTTGTTGTATTATGATATGAATAAATCATAAAGTATCTTTATACATTTATTTCTGTATAATAATAATCCTCCTGTGTTTTCTTTGGCTGGTCTCAATAGCATGCACAGATAGGATTGCTTATTAACAAGCCATGCATCTGCACAAACGCATTGTATTCATAATCGACTAATTTTAAATGTAATTGTTCATTTATTATCGATGTCTTTTCAAATATTTGGGGATAAAGTCTGGTTTCAGCGCACCAGAGATGGGATTATATTAATATAATGATATTATATATACATGTAGTAATAAAAATATTCATTTTTTTAATAATAGTATTATATAATAAATATAAAGTGGAGCTGTGATAGTAATGATATTAGAAGGCAAAGGATAATAGTAAAATGTATTACTTCCTATTACATCACATTCCCTGCTGAGCATAAAGCATGTGATCGGATGAACTGACCTGTTCTGATCCAGTGACTTTCTAGGATATGCCTATTGTTATAGCATTCAGTGTGCCTGGAGCTGGTATGATGGCCTGGTGTTATCGATATGGTGACCACTGGTTCTGATTACCCAGGGCACTTCACTGGACCGAACAAGCATCCCCTATGTGGATATAGCAAAGTACATCCCATAGACTGCCGGTCTTTGATGACCAGAGTAAGTAAAATTATACAGCACATCAGTGCTCATACAAGCACCGAATGTTTGTTGACCTTACTATTATTCCAGAACTTTAACTGAACTAAGAACTTTATTGTTTATCATCGACAAAAAATATAAATATTTGCATATATATTAACTGCTCTAATGGCAACTCATTTGAAATCCAAATAAACTTTTATCAGGGTTAAGGCAGACAACCTGATCTAAAGGAAAAATGGCCCTGTCGAACCAGTACAATCTGTCTTCCTGCTATTATATTGCTATGCCTTACCACATGAAATGACAAAACCCAAAATTACGGAAATTTTATTTAGTTTCGAGCAATTCAACCTATTTTGAACAAAAACTTGGGTGTGTACTTTTGAAAAATTAATAGAACACATGTGACAAATCTTGTTACAAACCAATGAACATTTTCAAATAATTGCGACTTTCTGAGATACGAATTTAATTTGAATGGAATATAAAATATTTGAATTGAATTGGAATTGGAACTTTTGTCAAGCATATTGTATTGAATGATATTGGAATTGACGTTTAAAAAAGTTCTTGAATTGAAATTGAACTTTTTTTTATAAAATTGTTTACTTTTTTACTGGTTTACCGTGCTTTTGGCCGAATGCATTATAAATTAAGAGAATTGGTCATTTGTATAATATTTAAACATATTAATTCGTATGATGAATAAATTATCCCACAGCTAAAGAGCTATGGAGGTCCTAGTCTGCTTATTAAATTGAATACTTAACGATAAAAGTAATTACGGTCAGACTGTAATTGAATATTCTGAGCGTATATCCATTGCAGATACAATATATACGGAAACCTGTGGCGAACCTCTGAAAAACGAATTAACAATCCTTGAATGTTTGACGACGCTAGACAGTTGTTATTTCTGATACCTCACAACGTTCGTTATAAATATTATTACTTTTGTCTGGTATGTATTGCATTATAACAACAGTTTTTTTTTTCCCATAGAAACTTGCGGAGGATGATTGTACACACCATCACCCCACATGAAATTCTAGGGGGTACGCATCCCCTCATCCCCCCCCCCCTCGCCGCTATATACGCCCCTGCAAATATGTGTTTTCTCGGCATAAAAGCTTGTGCCTATGGCTGCAATTGATCAACGGCTAACTGCAAGTTAACATACGTTTTCATTTATGCCTCAGTGTTTGCAGAGCCATGTGGAAAACAAATGCATTGACTGGTCCTGAACTCCTGGGCGGGCCTGTATGGAAGAACATGCATAACGTGTACTGCACTAGAAAGACCTTTGCTTATTGGTTATTATGTAAACACTTTTCAAAATTCAAAAGACATCTTGAATGGTTATCGGGAAGTTTCGGATTAAATGAAATATAATCTTGTTGAATATCTGCATATTAGTGGAAGTGAACTTCACGTGATCTACATATATTACCAATAGGGAAGTATATAGATTAAACAGTATCGGTCCTAAGATAGACTCTTGAGGGACCCCTTGGTTCAAACAAATTTTATTAGAGATTGCTCAACTACCAAATATATCACCTGTAACCACATGCTGAGTCCTGTTTGTTAAATAACTCTGCAGCCATGTCAAAACACGCCCACCAAAACCAAACCGGAATTTGTCTATTTAGCAGTCAGTTATGACACACATTCCCCTGATCTATCATATTTGTTTTATCAGACTTTATCTTTAATAAAGCATTCTCTGTACTATGTGCTCGTCGATAAGCTGACTGAAGTGGTTCCATTGTTGACGTTGTCTCAGTATACTGAATAATTTGTTCACATGCTGCACGTTCAATAATTTTGGATAGGTATTCCAAATTTGATACTGGTCTGTAATTTTTACTGATCAGTGTTAAATTCACCTTCAACAGTGGTCTAACTGAAACTTGTTTAGATTCCTCTGGAAAAGGCCCTTCTTTCAGCGACTTATTCACTCTATCTGTTATCACGGGCAAAAAATAGATCTAGATTCTCTTTCAGGATCTAGTGCTGATTGAATCAGCTTCAAAAGATTTTGTAGATGATTTACATATTTATTTATTTACTTGTTCTATTGTCAATTCAGAAAAAAGGATCGAAATCTTTCTTCAATAAGATAAATAATCAGAATTTATGCTCACATCTGATGCACTGTGTAACTGACACATGATCCCATCTATTTGATAAAAAAAAAGTTGTTGAATTCATTAGCTAACACTGAAGGTTCCTCATATGGAGTAAAAGGTACAGGTTCATTTGTGAAAAGTAAGGTATTAGCTAAAGAAAAAAAAACACACTTCTTATAATCAGTTCCTATTTCTCAAAATGTTGTTCATGACAGAGTTTCGCCTTTCGTTTGGCTAGGAGTGCTACTTTCCTTCGCTGATTATAGAACTTAATGTATGATTCACTGTCATTTGTATTTGTTTTTCCACACTTGTTCCTTAGCTCGTCCTTATTTCTGTTTGAAGTTCTTCGTCGAACCATGGTTGATTCGTCTTTAATTTTACAATTTCCTGTTTAAGAGGTGCATGTACATCACACAAGTTCCTAACTTCTGAGTTATAAAACTTGACAGATTCATTTAATGGTCTATTACATGTGAAGTATTCTGTCTGTAATTCATTCAAATCAGATCTAAAAGTCTCAACATCCATCTTCTTTTAATTTATAGCAAAAAATGTAACTGGGGAAAAAAATTTCACTTCCAAAAGCATATTAAATTCAGCTGCACTGTGGTCTGATAACATTGGTCCCAACATAATTTTAGATAGACAATCATTATTGCTGGGTGTAATAATTTGATCTAACCAGTGACCAAGACAGGGGGTTGAAAAGTGAACTAAATAATTTAGGTTGAAACTCTCTAAGAAATCTTTGAAATTTCTAGCATCATTTGACAGAATGTTAGTGAATATTCATGTCCCCAAGATAGATGTTTGTAGTCTTGGTTCCAATATTTTCTTCCATATGTGTAGTTAAATCTTCAATGAAATCCAGGGTGCTCAAATCTGGTGAGCTATAGATCAGTGTGAACCTGAAAGTGTCCTCCTTTTCATGAATAATGAAATTTGCACACTCACCTGATTTAAAGTTGTATATTTTACTCATTCAGCTTTGATATTTTACTTATGTATCAATGCAATACCTCCTCCAGTTTGCTTTCTGTCTCTTATTCTTGGAACAGATAAAATGGTATAACCAGTTGGAGGTGTACTCCTTGTTGATATAACATTTTCTTCTTCAATATCCTTAATCCAAGTTTCAGTAATGAATAGCAGATCAAGGTTTCTCTCACATGTATACCACTGAATGTCACTTTCTTTAGAGCATGTTGATCGAATGTTTACTAATGAGTCACTCAGTCTGGATTTATCAAACGTTGGTTGATGTGCTGTTGTTTATGAAGCTTACACAAATTGGATATATTAACCACACTTCTTGCTCTGTTTTACTGAGTTCTCATGGACATAATCCTGTGAGTACGGTGAAATAAATTCCTACCTGTCCGTGATCTACTGTGATGATAATAAAGATGAATGCATGAATTTCCGTAGGCTTAACAAGTCAATTATACCGTAGCGTATCATGTTCTCCTCAGCTGACGATAAAGGATTGTTGTCATTGAGCGATAATGGATAAAATGTCCAAAAGCTGTCACCACTGGCTCGCCCGTTGAGCGATAATGGGTGATTCACAGTGAACTCAAGGCTTAGAACAACAGTTACCACTCTCAAAGTAATTCTTGATGCTCTGTACATACTGTCTCTCTGTATTACAGTTAAAACAGCTTTGCTATACTAAAACATTTAAAATTTGTTGCCACTTTATATTTGGCTGCCTATATGCGTGTAAACGTGTTATGTTTGGGAGAGGTCTCACAAATTAGGCAAATTTTGTTATTGTAGGGCGACTGACGGTTTACAGTAATATCGGCGACCTGATTGGCTGCACGGAACAATTATGTCCATGATCTTTTAAAAAAATGAATATGCTATTAAGGTCACGAAAAGTTCATAGTGAGGTCAATTGATACAGATATTGCATTAATTTCCTTAAGGCGTCATATATACAGCTATGGCTAATGACATTTTTTTGTGCAAACTGCCTAGAACATATTTACTTTTATTGAAGTTTTAATTTAACTGAGAGTGAATATATGTGACTGCTCAAATATGTTAATGCTAGCTAATAACCTTTATTTTGTAGGTATTAGGTTTGTAGTGTTAAGTGTAGTTGTGTGATTTCTGGCTTGCTCTGTATAAATCTAAATGAAGTGTACATAATTCCTGCTGAGACATATTTTTATGACGCCTCTTAGTCTATGAGGGATGGAAGAGCTTGAATATCTTAACAAGGTGGTAGTAAACATTCGCCAGTGGTGATACAGTAAACCATTATAACCAAAGGTGCTTAGTTACACATGTACAAAAGTTGAAAGATTAATAGTTGCAAAACCCCTTTGCAAAACACTTTTTTTATAAACGACACGTGTAAGGTAGGATCGGCGTTTTCTGGCCTATTTTAATATAAGGTTCCAAATTTTTTACCTTTGTTGATAGATATCAGCGTAGGCCACTTAAACTTGCCATGGGGACCCAAATATTGGAACAGACTGCCTCGCTCAATAGGACTTTGTGCGTCTCATACGAAATATAATCATTAGTATGCGTTCTTGAGGCGGGCTTTGTATATAGCGAAGAGATTAGACAACCAGGAAATATACCTATGAATGCTTATGCAAATAACATGGTTCGTGCTCTGATGCTCATTTTCAGATGCTTTGACTCGTAAATTAATATTTAACGTTTCCATTTTAAGACCAGGGACAATATCTGACGGAGCTGTCCAGGAGTTCAGTAGCTAAACGGTTTTGCGGTTTCTCCATGGCGATGACCACAAGGATAACCCCCCCCCCCCCCTCCAACTTTGCTAGGTGCATTAATGATGAAATTTCACTGTTTCAAATAATTTTTATTTGCTAGTGAAAATAATAGGAAGAAAATACTTTAATTATTGTTTCATTTCAACAAGATATGTTACACAAACAAAACACATAGAAAACTATCTCCTGGAGAGTATTTATTGAATTTTTCATGAAATAACTTTAAAATTATACATATAAACCCAGCTTGTGATAGTTCAAAATCAAAATGTGTGGTATAAAACCATGAATTAAGCGACCCCCCCCCCCCCCTTCTCGAATTTTTGGGTCCGGTACTGTGAATTAAATTATAAAGAAAAAGACAAAGGATTGAGGTATTATGCACCTGCTTTGCTCAGGTGGACTTCTCAATAACAAACTTTTAACAAATAAAAGAGCCAATTTATCACAGACAATTTAATTATAAAAGTATATATTAAATCCTATGGTTACAAGTTTGATACAGGTAAGGTAATTAAGTTCGACCCTGCAAGTGGTCACCAGTCGTTATTTCCTTTTATTGATGGAAATATATAATTCTTGTAACTATAATTGTATCAAAACACACAAATCTGTATATTCCGGCAAGTCATAATAGAAATTACTATCTCAAATTTAAAAAGGGGCTTCTAGCGGTCACTGTATTCCCTTGGCTTATTTATGCAATATAACGAAGTTGTTCATTTGTGTGCCATATTGGCAACAGACGGACTTGTCTATGGGCGTTGTAGAACAACGTTGTAGTCCTTTTGTCATAGCCATGGATTTCTTAAAGCTTCAAAAAGTTCCCAGCAGTGCTTATTAATCCTGAGAACAGTTGCATAAGTTAATCGTTTCGTCCAATTGTGTGCCGTTTTGGCAGCTACACGACTCGTCTGACTGTTTGGTTTGTTATTTGAATGAGTATTGTTCTGTAGCCACTGATCCACAGTTGAGGGTATCGGTAATCCAACAAAATTATATATTTTATGTAGGATTTCTTTACTGTTTATAGCTAGATCTTCATAAATAACTGTAAGTATAGAACCAGGATAAGATTTTTCCAGTTCCTTAGCTAGCTTTACATCTCGTAATATTTGAGTGCAGATAATTTCTGCTTCCTTCACTATGTCTTTTGACGCGTATTTTGACCAAAAACTCTCGCTTGTGCGGAGTCGTGACAGTACAAGTCCCCGAGGGTCCCGGATGTTATAAATAACAAGCAAGTTTTTATTCCTCCTAAGAAGCTCTTTTACGGTTTCCATGGTAGCGCGAACTGTTTTTGTTACAATCAATTTGGCTTTTGAGCACAAGGTTTGGATATCTTCTTGGCATTTATTTATCTTCGCCTTTACAGACTTCTGACACTTTGTATACTGCCCCAATTTGTCGATGTCGTTTCTTTTTCTCTTTACGTCCGTTTTGTCATTTGGTGTATGTTTTATCAAATACTTTCCACAAAATTCAGTGCTTTTGTTCAAGCTGTCGAACCGTTTTGGGCACACAGTAGTTATTTTGTGTCTGCATTTCGCAGACAGCTCTATAGCCTTCATTCTTTGAAGACATTCAAGATAATCTTTAAGACGGATCTGTTCGTTTGAGAACATGGACATGAATTTGTGAGCTAGAATCTCCGTTGGTAACTGGTCCAGGTTACAGTTGAATATGTTTTCCAAATATTCCGCCACTTTCTCCACCTCATATAAAGGAATGGACCTATATTACAAATACACAATCACATTTAAAAAACATAAATTTGACAGATGTTTATCATTTAAACATGTATGCATTTGTTGTACAAACCATACTCAATTTAGAGTATAATATGAATTTGAATGAATGTGGAATAATGTTGTTTTTTTACAAACTTCTGTACTTTTATTTAGAAGGGAAGATCTGGAGCAATATTTTGCTTATTCTTTCAGAGTATCCGTTCAGTTTTCCTTGACACAAAAGTTTCTCAGCAAAACCATACGAGCACACAGTCGCAGCACCTCCTCGTGTGCATGTTTTCAATTACAAAGCCGTGAAACCGGATGTCCGATTTGTGGATGAGCGACATATCACGAAGACGGATTCGTCCAAATTAGATCATGCATGGACCTTCATGTCCTTTGATATGTTTCTGCTATACGGACATTACGCTACAATGTAAACTCTTTGTAGAAATGTCGCAACAGATTTGTACCATGGGTCTAGGGCCTCAGGTGAAATGACACATGCAGCACGGTGTGAGCCTATGTATCAGGTCCCTGAGCTACCGCAACATGCGATAATCCAGCCAGCAGGAACATGTATTATATTTCTGGGCTAAATCAGTAAGGGCATCTCCTGAATGACAGGTGTTATGGCCCGAGCGCATATGGAGTCCCATGTGCCGTGTTTATGTTGTCGCCTGTGATAGCGCCCGGTTAACTTTTCTAACACTTGTGTACAAGGTAAGCAAGGGCAATATTATGACAGTTACTAGTTTATTTGAAAGGGAACACGCTATTTTTTTGTGTTATTTTTTTGTGATTAATTCCCTTTGATTGTCAGCTACTGCCGGGTACAAACCTATTTACGCCATTTGAGTGTGTGAATATGTCCCCAGGCACGTTACAGCCGTACTCTGTTCCATACATGGAGGAATAGGCGCCATCTAGCGGCTCGAACCAGTACACAGCTTCTGGATGCTGATTGAAGAGTTCTCCTGCGAAACTAGACCCGCTCCTCTGATAGCTCAATATTAGCACGTGGCGGTGTTTAACTTCCGGTTTAACCTTTGACTACAAATCACATTGTGGTTCAAAATAAAAGAACATATTATGACATAAGCCATGGAAAGATAACGTTGTCGATCGGTTTACGTTTAAAAACTCAGAGATTTTTTAAATACTTACTGGTGGGAATGTATCTTCTTCCAGAGTTCTCTTTTGCGAAGAAACTGGGTGCATCTTAACGTCGGCATTAGCTGCTGGCCGACAAAGATCTGTTAAATATTGATGAATTTTTTTAAAGATCAATCATCTTTTACCATACAATTTAGGCTATAAAACCAACATTTATTGTTTTTAATATGGAATCACCGTTCCCATTTTCCTATGGATAAAATACTTTTCTCTAGCAGATGGAGACATTGGTTTGGTTTTTAAGTTTTGCCATACCCTTAAAAATGATCTCAATTTTGTGCTAATTACAAGAATTAACGCAGAATTTTGTATTTTCTAGATAAGGGGGCAGAATTTCTGGTTGTCTCGTCCGGTATAATAAAAAGAGAATTTGGCCCACTCGCAACATTTGTTTTTGTTCCCAGATTTCATAAAACATTTACATTTTACATCGCCAAGACATTTCATCCTGCATGGAATTATATATTGTGCAATGCTTCCCGTTTAGCAGTGGTTTATTAGAGTACAATAGCAGAACTTATGCAGTGGCGGATCCAGGATTTTGCTTTAGTGGGAGAACAACTGCCTCAAGGGTGTGATTTTTTTGTACTTTATGTACTGCTCAGCGTCCCCATTGAAAAGGAACGTCACATTATTAATAGAAAATAACATGGTTATATGTTCAATCTCCTTTGTGGCCTTATATAGTCAATTTGTGAAAACAATCCGTTAAATACACATTTCAATCTTCAATAAATTTACAATCTTAAATTAGTGAATACAGAATAAGTTCTTTGACATTTTTTAATTCACTTTATCCCACTCAGCAGTATATTTAATATTAAATGCAAGGCTTGCAATGATTTAGAAATCCTACAAATAGAAAAACTATTAAAAGTACCTTACGTTGTGTCGGCATTATAAGTGGCATATATTTAGCGGCAATGGCATTAGATATGAATACCTGAAACATTTGAATTATAAAAACTTCAACATTGAAAGAACTGGAAAATCTATTAACACATGAATATACATGAGGTTCCTCCAATCTAATAATAATCATACAATGAATATATTTGAGAAATATTAACACCAAACACAATTTAAAGTAAAGTTACAACTACTGAATCACACATTCGACTAATATATTTTAAACATTTAAACAATTCTCTGCTCTTAAAGCAAAGAAGCAGGGCAATTTGCTGTTGTATAAAATGAAGAACATAGAGATTGAACAATAAAATAACTCAATACCGAAATGAATAGAGACATATTGACAAAATAATTACTAATTTCCTTAGAGGATTTCTTCACCCCCTCTACTCACAAATCCATTCTTTCAGTATCTTCCTCTATTTTTAAGTCGCGGGAAACTAATTTTCCACTTCATCAGAACCTATAATTTTTTTATCACAGTCTTATATAACTATATCATTATCATTCGTCAAACCAAACTTGTGAAAAGCTTTTGCGGATCCAATACACCGCTAAAGGACGCTCAATACATCTCCACTATGATTGCTGCGCTATCCATAACTACCACTGACCGGAGAGTATGATGATGCTGACACTTTTCAAGATTTCATCTCGGCAAACTTGTTCCATGTAAATATACCGTGCATTACATACTTTAATCCTGTTCATGTGTTCAGCTTATTCATTTACTATCCATACAACGGTTTAGAAATTCGCCAGAAAGATTATGCCCTTAAAAGTAGGATGTTTGCTTTGCCGAAATTCGTGTTACTGTATGAAACTGACTAAAATAAATTTTCAATACATTTGTCGTTCCAGAACACTTCAAAGTATATATTGTGTATGCAAGTTAATTGACTATAACGTTTGCTTTTATTTGTCATCTGGGCATAGGGGTGATTTACTTTAAATTTGTAGTGATTTATGAACACTCAATAGTTATCGAAAGTATAGGGAGGAAGTATTTCTATTCGAAAAATAATGGATAATGCAGGTCTGATCGTCATTGATCAAGGGTCGTTTCCTGTCACTTGTATTGCTTGGGTCCTCTTGATAAAAAGAATTAGGCGTTACTGTGAGAGAATAAAGGAGATGGTGAACCTGAGATATAAATTATATTGCACCATATCCAAGGTGAAATATATATTTAAGTTCGTATGAAGTATGCAAAACAGCAAAAATACTGAAATAAATTAATAAATTACGAACGCTAAAGTGGGCAGTTGCCCCTTATGCCCCCTATGGAATAGTATGAGACAACTAAGTACAGAATGAGATTTCTTTGGAAAGTTCCATCTACAGGTAAATCGCGTCAACTGATCACGTGAACTAAATAATGACGTTGGCAGTCTGTATAAGAAACAAGGTCCGGCCAGTTTTATACAGAAAAGCGCCAAAGGTGGCAGCTCTTAAATAAACAATGACAACTTGCCTCTGATTATGCCGTGCAAGCCAATGGCGGCCAGAATGTAGACCGGAAGTAGATGCATATACTGAAGAAAACGTCGACGAGGGAGGTGCATGGTCACGGTCGTCTAGCTCCGAGGCGCCACCTGGCGATTAAAAAGAACGACAAAATTAATCCATAACATAACACATACACAACATGTATGTTTTATTTATAAACATCACTAATATAATGCGATATGAATGTTGATGTATTGATGTTTACTGTCGTAAACTGACTCAAAAGGAATAACTATTTGTTTACATGTGACGTCATATATAGCTATAGACGGGGAGTGATTAGTACATTCACTGAGGATCTAAGATGTGATTATGATAAACCAGTTACTTTATAAAGCTTATTGTAACTGCTCAAATAACAGATTAATGTATAACGTAATTAAAAAAAAAGGAATATAAAAATCAAGGTCACCTTGAAACAGCTTTGTTTACGTCGGCAGAACTGAAGAAAGCTTCTAGAAAGAAGCCAAAGAAAGCACTTTTCGTTCATTGGTCAATATATTACACTGTTTAAGGTCACATGTCATGAAACGCTTGGATGCCGATAAGACCCGCCAACTTAGAAAACTATACTGCGTAGAATTTTAGTCTGGTTCCACTGAATTTGGGGTAGACGTCATTCTCCAAGGGATCCAAGTAGCCGTTTAGAGGCCAGAAGGGCAACTGTAATTATTAATATACCCCAGACGGGGGTATGAGTGGTCGTTAAAATAACTGATTAGGGGTATAAGTGTAAAGTTGCATCAGGTAATAGTCAGTGTCTGAGGAGGGCCACGCTGATACCTCTGTAACGGACTACAGAGTTGCTAACGGACTGGTAATCCGGTGATCTTATTTCTGTTGCGAGCGCTGCAAGTAACAGGCCAAGGACATTACACGTGATACCTTAGAGATACTGGATATCTTTATATGGAGACATATTTTGTTACCTATGTGGATGATACAAGGAGACATCAGCTGTGAAAGACATTGATTTTAAGTTCATTTAGAATAGGCTGTGCGCCTATCAGTCAGTGTTGCGTGAACTTTGCCTAGAGGGGCGAACGTGTACTCCCGCGAGGAAGTGTTGTTGGTTGGACCCTGTATATATGTACATAAGAGCAAGTGAACTGCGGCTTGATATTCCGAGGTCAGGTGAGCACGATGGTTATGTGATTAGGAGTAGTGTAATCAGAGAACTCCCCTGTCCAGTGAACTGAACGGTCTATATGTATGGAGCGCCTCTCCAGAGAAATGTAAGTGTATTTTTTTTCCAATATATACGTTTGTTTTGTCATCTAATGTCTTATTCATCTATTTGAGTGCATGTTTTAGTTTCAGCCCGTTTGTTTTACCATTTTAAAAGAAACTGCTCTTCCATACCTTTAGGGGTGTGACACTTGCCGATAATTAATTAAACACACAGAGACACAAACACAAACACACACACACACATTATATATCTATATCTATATATATATATATATATATATATATATATATATATATATATATATATGCCTGTATATAGTGACGTCATTTTTTGGGAGTAGCACCCCACAGTTATGTTCAGTAACGGCAAATATTCCCCTAGACCAATTCGAGAAATAGCCGAATAGTCCTGCTGCAAAGACGTTGCCGTGTAGTAAGCATTGACTGGTAAAATATATGAATGTGTACGACCCACTGATAATCGTAAGGAAAACCCATTTTGTCGGCTAAATCAACTGGATTACCGTTGAAATAATAGTGTTTTCACTACATTAATCACTCTGAAATGCCGCAAATTGAGCGACAAGTTTTCATTTAGTGTGACCAAGGCTTAATATTCCAAGACATCAACACCGCAGTTCTGAAGGGGGTTCACTGGTCGTTGACCTGGTGGTTTGAACTTTAAATACTGTTATATTTAACAGATTTATTATTATAGCGGGCTTTGACTCTCTCGTGTGGTCGGATGGCAGCAAACGCCGACAAACGACTCACTAATGTACTCGCATGGGAACTACGATTAACGCAATAAATCAATGAATAAAAGACCTGAGGGACCAGGAGTGTTATCTATACAAGACGGAACCCTGCATGTTTATGTTAGTGGCAAGTCTCATGACCAGTGTAAGATCCTTCAAGCACCGATGAATAAACATATGATGGATCATTGTGATTTGTGTATAAAAATTATACGGTATTGACTCCGTTTGCTTACAAAATTTAAATATCATGTGATACTACACTTTATTATTTTGATGAAAAAAAAAATATATCGTGATAATAATTCATATTCTTCAATGGTTATAACAGTTTGAAAGTTTGGAATCTCCGCGGGCCAGAATTAGGAGCTCGCATGCACCCACCCCATTCAAGAAGTCTCAAGCTCCTAGCTTTAGTGCCTTCAGCCATTAGTTTCATGAAAAGCTAAAAACGTTCATACGGAACCCAGGAGACGACATTGTGAAAAAATATTTACTAATCCGTGCGCACGAATTACTAGGTGTGAAAAATATATTTCCAAAATGGAAAAAATATTTATTAATGCATGCGCACGAATTAATAATCGGTGCGCACGAACAAATGGCAAATGAGAACAGATTTCTTATGTTACTGACTCAATGCTCATTGGCTACTAATTCGTGCCCAGGAATCAATAACTCATGCGCACGAATTATTAGCCAATGAGAAGCAAGCACACATCGACTCAGTCTGGCCACGGACTGGCAGATTCAGCTGGTACACGGTAGTCAAAATGGAGCCCAACGATTTCCGATAGTTCCGTGACTTTCTGACTTGGACAATTTGGAACTCTGAAGTGATTGAAAACAAAATGTTCTATAAGCTATACTTCAAGAATATAAATATGTGTATGGTGAAAAATTTCTAAGGCTTTGTAAAAAAAAAAAAACATTTTCATCGTTCGAGTATAATGGGAACATAATTGTAGACAAATCCGACCGGGCTGAATTTTTTTATATTTTTATGCAGGAGAGCATCTGCATTAGCCCTATCGACTGCTTTGTTATCCTGTTGAATTAAATATGTTTAAACCAAATATATTTTTCACACGTAATAATTAGTGCGAACGAATTAGTAAATCGTGCGCATGAATAAATAAATATTTTTTCCACCTTGGAAATATGCGCACAAATAATTAATTCGTGCGCACGGATTAGTAATTCGTTTGCACGAATTAATAAATATTTTCTTCAACCTTGGAAATATATATTTTTTACACAGAGAAATTCGTGCGCTCGAATAAGTAATCAGGTAAACAACAATATAAATTGAAGAAAACTGCGCGAATATAAATAATCACTGATTCTTAAATGGTATTTTATATTGTTGTAAGCTTTTTTTGAAGCATAAAATTCACTTCAAGGATATTAAAATGAAACAAACATATTCAATTTTTTTTTACAATTGACTACGGAAAAATTTCTCGGGAACGCCACCTTCCGCCATGTCAGGGGTGCATTTAGTTTTCGGCCCATATTCCCAGTTTCATTGGCGCATAAGTGACTGTACATTTGTGAATATTCCTTGATGACATTCCTCATTGTCTATCAAATGTATCAATTTCTTCATTGGCCAGTTCCCCAAATACCTTGATTATTCCATGACCCTCCCGTTTCTGATTCAGTTATATGAATAAACACAAAAACAAATACACAAACGGGGTGAACGCGTACTCTTCTGGCGGAAGCAATGGGCAAACAATGTCCCGGAGTGAAATATCGTGTGTAGTTCGACTTTTGGTAACCATTTTCAGAAAAGTGATAGCTAAATCACAGGCATGTCAAGCGGCATTGCGTAACTAGTGTCTTATCTGATGAAAAAGATAATAAAATAACAAGAAGGTCACTTCCCCTCCAGCGGCTGGAGTAGGGCTGTCTGTATAAGTTGTGTACTAGTTTGGAAGGATACTGCAATACATATTTTGATTTTTTAATTATATATATATATATATATATATATATATATATATATATATATATATATATATATATATATAGCTCGAGATTTAGTTCTGATAATTACCACCAAACAGCGGGATTTCAACACGACAAAGTCAGCAATAAAATGTAAATGCGACAGTTGCTGGCGAGCCGCAACCGCTAACTGACCACAGTGCACTGTGACACAGCAAGCAATGACGGGCATACATGGGTTACGTAATACCCTCTGGCTTCATTACACACGGGAGCCTGTTATACGGGTATTATACCATATGTTATAAATATAGACTATGACATAACAGTATGCAGATAAGTTTCTTTAGCCTATTTCCTTAGCGTCTTGTACTCTCAAATATTTCTTCCTATCGAAAGCAAGACACATATACATGTATATATATTATTACCGATAGTTACAGCCAGAATTTAGATATATATACATATATTAAGTTTAAGGCAAGACAAAGGGTGGGGTGCGTTGCTTATTAGCCGAGGGCAGGCAGCGGTCATCAGCTGGTAATTATAGGTCTTTGCTTAGTGCCCGTACGCGTGGCGGTCCGGCGATAGCACCCCATACCTATATTTGGAGCGGCACCGCTGGTGTCCAGCAGTTCCTCAGCACTGACCAGGTGAGTCACCGATGGGTCAGTCTAAGTAGTTCGTAGGTAAAACGTGTAATAATAACTTATTTATGTACGAGGCAAATGTATTCATATTAGAAAGAGGTTTATAAGTCAGGAATAATAGTAATAAGCGAAGTTAGGTTGTACATTCGGGTAACTGTTTAAGTTTGGAACTAATTAGTATGGGTCTCCCCTGTTGTATTTATAGGGAGACCCTCGTACCTCTTATTGCTATACTTGTGTATGGTCATATATGGAGCCATGTAACATCTGTACGGCAACTACAAATAGACTGAGCGTCGGACCATGGTCAGTTCCCAACTGCCATCCAAGCTGAAGTGCTGCCGGACTTCAGTGGGAGCTGACCTGGGCCGACCTCGGAGAAACAAGAATAAAGAGCGTGACTACAGAATCTTCGGTTGTTCCTGGACGCGGGTGATTGAATAAATGTCACCGTTAAAGTACGGTAACAATATATATATATATATATATATATATATATATATATATATATATATATATATATATATATATATATATATATATATAAAAGTGTATATATATATAAGTGTATATATATATAAGTGTATATATATATATGTGTGTGTTTGTGTGAGGTAAATTCTGGCGGTGATCGGATTCGCCATATTATTCACCATTTCTTTGTAACTGCAGAGTATATTCATTGGTATTAATTTACTACTAGCTGTTTCCGTGGAAAATCCAAGGCGCTATATGATGCATATTTCTTTAATGAGCTGATAGGAAGTGAACGACGCATATTTTAATCATTTCATGTGTCTCACTAATATGATATAAGGATTACCTCTGCTAGAATTCTCTAGGAACACTCTCCCAGAATATCAACATAAAAAGAAAAAAAGAAAAAATAAATATTCTATTTCAGAAATCACACACAAAAAATTTGGAAAGAGACGTGAGGTATATACAGGGTGTACGAATGTTTAAGTGAGAAGTTTTTTTTGCGATAAACAACAAAGGTCCGATAGCTTTCATTGCTTGGGAAATATCGTAGACGGTGAAATTATATGAAAGATGCTTTGCATTAGTTGAAACTCATGCAGGCGACATCGTAATACACGATGTTTATTCAGTGGAGTCAGTTGAGGGTATAGTCAAAGGCATGTTAACAGACACATGCGTTATTTTTATACACATGCATATGTCGTTTAAGTCTATAGTAGGCGAAACGTATAGTTGCAAATGTGAAAAAGATAGGCCCAGAAAAAATATATTCCAACAGTATTAAATTTTTGGTTTAAGTAATGTAAATTATCAGGGAATAAGCAGGTCTGATGCAAAATTGACAACTCTCCCAGATAAAAAGTATGCAGGAGGATATATTTCGAAGAAAAAATTTAGCAGAGAAACCACTTCAGCCTTGGTTCGTTGCATTGTCTTTCAGCAAATTGTGCAAAATGTAATGTAAAGATTTTGCTGAAAATTGTAGAGGGGTAGAGTAATACTGCATCCGTAATTCATTACATTTTTGGAGGTAATCGGAACCACCATAATTATTTTTTTTTCTTAATTGCCATAATCACAATTCCTCAAGGGAATACTTGTAAGGGGCTATTCCTTTGTCCCCGAGTAGAAGCCGCCTATTCGTATGCAGTTGTTCTGACACTCGCCTGGTGAACCCGCGTTTCGGAATCATGACAATGTTTTACATGATACGTGCACGTATGAACGAACGACTGATTAGTAGATTCTGGCGGCGGTTTGAGGACCCTTAGAAGTGTGTGCAATCCCTCCCTTCGGGCTTCCTTTTGAAACAAAAACTTTTTTTTCAAACAACCCATAAATCGGCCGAAAATTAAAACAATGGTTATCATGGAAAGACACTTCTAAATGTATGAAAATCAATATACCTGTAAACCTATAAAGTGGTGATCGTGTAAAGGGCCTCTACTCTTTGTGTCCACTCAACGGTAAAATGCTCCCTATGGAAATATTCATATAGACATGCGTTCCGCGCTTGAATTTAAAATCTAAACTTCCTTTTGACAGAGTAAAATTCCTTAACAGGCAATAAAATGGAAATGGGGTTCAGTGGGGATTACAGGTCGCCTCCTAAAAAAAAGCGTGACAGGCGAAAAATGTTTTGTCGTGAACATTTGTAGAGGGTTAGGGTAAAGACATATCAATAGTCTATTTCATTTTGGAGGTAATAAAAATCACCACAATATTTTCATATAAACCCTTATGACAAAGGATCATTGCATTGTCCCCGTGTGGAAGCCACCAATTCGTATTTATTTGTTCTGCCACTCGCAAGGTGAACTCGTGTTACTGAAGCATGACAGTGTTCACACATGAAACGCATACACGTGAACACATGGCTGATATTAAATAAGATTCTGATGGAGCCCCCTGACTACAGATTCTAGCTTGTTATCAATTAAAAGATGTACTGGTGATATTTTTCATGTTTAACCGTCCCTACAGACATCGGATCTTAAAAAATTGATTTGACCCCCCTCCCCCTCCTCAGACCCCCCCCCCCCCCACCCGATTGATAATTAAGTAATGGGGCTTCTTTTTTTTTTAAAAAAAAACTTCATAAAACAAATGACTTTGCCAAACTTTTGAACCCTGGTTATCATGGAAATATTTTGTTGAAAATTCTTTCTAATTATTACCGCGTTCTTTGTATGCTTTGCAGGGAATGGATTAGAAGTTAAAATATACACAATGAAAGAAAAGATATCTTTGAAATTTTGGAACACAAAGGTACGTAGTTCTTGAGATACCCTCTGGATAGACACACTCATACAGAACGGGTAAAAACAATAACCCTCGCCTTGTACGGGGCTAAGTATACTCGGGAGAAAGAGACTTACCTGTCGATTAAACAGCCCAGCTTTTTTGCTGTGAATAAGTTACCTGATACATGAAAGTGTTGGACTTCAATCCGCATTTAACCTAAAGGTAGAATAGCCAGGCCATACTAAAAAATGTTGTTCTACGGATTAACCGCTGATGTTTTACGTTTGTCAAACGTTGACTAAATTTTGGGTTGATCATACACACCATTTCGAGAACTGAAGTAAATTATTGTATTTTCTAAGAAAGCTAGCAAAATTTCAAGTATTGTGTCTCGACAGGTTAAAAAAAGAAAAAAAAATCGCCTGCACGCACCATCCGTTTTGTTCAGAGCGTCTATGTTGTGTGGCCTTAATGCATACACTGCCGAACATAAAAAGCTTCCCCTTGATAGTTTAACGAGCCCCTGAAAGTAACCTCTATAAAAATGACTGCGTATCAGACAAGGCTGTAAAAACAGTCCTGCCTGGCAACATGACCACGTGACTGTCAATCATCTCAGTGTGTAATTCTTTCAGATACTGTGGTAATCTTCATATTCGCTTTGCTGAAATTCTCGCTACTTTTTCATTTTGAACTTTTTGCGATGCTTTTTTTTTCTCGATGGCACCAGAAAAAATAATCTAAGTACACCAGTTTTTGTATTATGATATGAATAAATCATACACTTTCCTTATACATTTATTTCTGTTACCGCCGTTTTATTAAAATAATCCTTCTTTGTTTTCTTCGGCTGGTCCCAATATAGCATGCACAGATAAGGTTGCTGATAACCGAAACCTGTAGGGACTCTCGTATTTACAGTAAAACCCCGCTAACGCGACCTAATGGGGACAAGTCAAAGTGGTCGTGTAAGCGGGTGTTATTTATATGGTTCCTGCTTGATCAGTGAAATGTGATTTGTCGCAGTTTTACTTTACTCACCTGAATGTATGAGTGTGGTGTCAGTTAGGTTTTCCAAACTCCTTTTTGTTCAGTATATTAAATGTTTCTCTAACAGCCGTACTCAACAAACAATTTAACGATCTATGGAGTCCATTATCTATTGATGCGTATAGTTTGGCTATACCAAAAGAAGCCTAGATATGGCTTGGCAGATGAAAGCGGGCTTTCCCACCTGCCCGACTGATTAATCGCGGGCTATTATATAAGTCCAAGCAGAGCGAAAAGCGTGTCATCTGCTCAACAGGCAGCGGTCGCAACGGGCCAGTGGTCGTGATTCAGGGGCTCATCTAAAGGTCGGGATCAAAATGAGGTGGTCTTTGGTCGTGATAGCAGGTTGGCCGTGTTACCGAAGTGTTTTATATGTTAATATATATTAGACAATTCTGGGACCAAGAAAAGTGGTCGTGTTAGCGGGGTGGTCGTGTTAGCGGGGTGGTCGTCATGCGAGAGTTCACTGTATTTCTTAGTTTACTTTGGATATTAAATTTAAACCCCTCCTCTTCCGGCGTAATAAAAAACAAAAGGAGATACGCCGTTACAGGCACAAGGACATCTTTCCTTGGAGCCTGGACAGCTGAATGGTAAAACGCTCGGTCTTCTCCGCTGGCGACCCGGGTTGGATCACCGGTGTGGCTGTGAGAGTGGGTTGTAGTGGCCCGTCCAAGACCGGTGGTTTTCTCCGGGTCCTCCGGTTTCCTTTACCGACTACTAAGGGCTAACATCCGAGCCATGGAGAGTGCCTCGTATTAGTTATTATAACTAGTTGTACAATCCATGTAAAATAAATACAGTTTATGAAATAAAAATTAACGAACCATGCAAAAGGATTGTAATTGTAATCGATTACTTTAGAAGTATTTGGATCCAAGCCTGGTTTCAGCAAACCAGATATGGGATAATATTAACATACTAATATGATATAAAGTAATAAAAATTTTCAGTTTTTAAATAAAAGTATAATATAATTAATATAAAGTTGAGCTGTGATAGTAATGATAATAAAAGGCAAAGGATAAGAGTAATATGTATTACATCCTAAAACACCACATTTCCTGCTGAAACATAAAACATGTGATCAGATGAACTGACCTGTTCTGATTCAGTGACTTTCTATAATATGCCTATCGTTATAACATTCCGTGTGCCTGAAGCTGCTCTGATGACCAGCTGTTATCTATGTGGGGACCAGTGGTTCTGATTACCCAGGGCACTTCACTGGACCAAACAAGCCTCACCCATGTGGCGATAGCAAAGTACATTACATGGACTGCTGGTCTTTGATGACAAGTATAAGTAAATTTATATAGCACACGAGTGCTCATTCAAGTATACCAAGTTTGTTGACCTTGCTATTATAAGGGAATTTAACAGTGATCAGCGCCCCCCCCCCCCTCCATGATTATAAGAATTTTAATGTTTATTATCACACAAAAAATGGATATATATTAACTGCTCTACTGGAAGGTTATAATCGTCACTCGTCTGAAATCCAAATAAAAATTTATCCGAATTTAGGAATAAGTTCCCTGTTTAACTAGTAAAATCTGTCTGCCTGATATCATAGTGCTATGCCTTACCACATGAAAGGATAAAACTCAAAATTACTGATAGTCCATTTAGTTTTGAAGCAAATTCAACCCATTTTGAACAAAACATAGATTGTGTACTTCGGATGACACATTTGATAACAATCGTTACACACCAATGAACATATTCAAATAAATTTGAATGGAATAAAATTTTTTGAATTGAGTGAATCCATGAGCATCATAAGTGCATAACAGCAGCATCGTTTACATCACTATGTCCTCATGTGGACTACAAGGATGTACGCCACCAAAAAAAACAATGAAATCCGATTGTTTGGGACTCTCGTACTTGGGAGATTAACCCCTCCTCTTCCGGCGTAACACAAAGCAACAGGAGGTACGCCGTTACAGACAAAAAGTACGTCACATAAGGTTATTCGTACGCGGCAACAAGATACGCAACAACAACACAAGTGAACGGGGATGAACACGTTCTCTACTATAGCGAAGGCAAAAAATAAAGACAAATTATAGTAGGACCCACGATCATCATTAGTGCATAACGGATCATACAGTAACAACTCGCTTGTAAATATAACTATTTAAATACTGGACGAGGACACAAAATGGGGTCAGAACCAAATGAGCATCAAACGTGTGGCTTAACTATATACACGTCATGATCTGTTAAACAAGCTGCACGCTTTATGAGAATACCTGCAGATTAGAGTGACCTATTTCCGTGTCAGGTCACGATCGGTCCATCGTGTGGCGTCAAGTGTGAGCGAGCATTAGATACTGAAGGGAAGCAGAAAATGTCTAGCAAAAAAAAAATAATTAATTAATTTACAAATAAACGAGGATGCATACAGTATTTATAGCAGGTGGAAGATAGGAGAAATTGAATAAATAAAAAGGAATAGCCAAGTTGGCCTTTTTTTACATGGTGGAGGTGATTGAAGGTTGTTTAAGTGTTTCTGTGAAAAGGCTTGACAGGTGGCAACATTTAATGGCCAGTTTTAGAAGGAGACATATATTGCCATATGCCATATATATTCAGGGAAAATGTTACACACATCCCCTCTTTTTCTGGAACAAAATAAAAGTGCCGGAGTTGAGTCTGAGTTTGATGTATCACATGGTGCTAAACACTCAATAGAAAAAAAATTCCCATTGCCCCCAACACGTGCACCTTATATAATAATATATATAGAGCCTGGAAACACGTCCCACTTTCCTACAGAAACATTGTGTGTCACGTGGTGAAGGAAAATGAACGTTTTGTTTATTATATTGGTAAGCTTACAGTGGCATAGGGAAATTTAACTTAGCCTTAGTTGATATACAAAAACATAAAGGTCTAATAAAAAAATTAATATTTGATTCAGATCTGAAGGTCTCCGGCCCATAGGACCGATATAAAGGGAAAAAGTTGCTAGATAATAATAATGATAATAATAATAATAATAATAATAATAATATTAATAAAAATTTTAATAATAATAATAATAATAATAATAATAATAATAATAATAATAATAATAATAATAATAATAATTACACGTAATGATACGATAATAATAATAATAATAATAATAGTTATAATACCAATTACAATGATAAAAAATAATAATAATAATAATAATAATAATAATAATAATAATAATTATAATAAAAATAAATAACAGAAATTAAAATTTTCTATGTAAATTGCCATGAGGGACACCGTATGTTTGATTGATTGATTGATTGATTCTTTATTTCCTCCTCGGCAAGAAGAGAGAACTGAGCTACAAGACTGTTGTGACAACATGATGAATGTGCTGCCATCTACTGACATAGCTGAACACTTAGGGTTGGTAACCCTTGCCTCTTTCCCAGGCTCTCTAACTCAAGGCTGTAATTCGGAACTCCTCGGCCGAATCCGTTGGCCTCTAGCCTCGGATGTACTTTAGAGCCCTGCGCGGGCCCAAACCCGCCCCGCGGCCTGCGGGGGCCCGCAACCGCCCCGACCCGCGGGCCCCCGCGGGCTGACTTTTTCAGGATTTTGTGTGGCGGGGCGGGCCATAAAAAAATCTCTGCGGAGCTGGGCGGGTGCGGGCTCAAAGATAGAATTTAGTGCGTGTTTCTGCGGGCCGAAAACATGGTTAAATAGCGAGATGATGATCACATTTACTTAAATGTAAAGCACTGAAGGTCTGTTTATGTTCCTTCGGTTATTCATTTTTCTGAATTACTATATAGCACTTGTGAAATATAAATTCCTTGAGTTTCGAGACAGATTCATCTTTGCAGAGACCACTTTTCAAAATATTGCAAATCTATCTGGGTATAGCGTTGTATAATTATTGACTGTTCTGCACTGTAGGCCTATACTTGTGGCCAGTTTCAGATATTACATAACATGACTTAGGGTAGAGCACCAGGATTATGCCTGTGATGTTTTAATAGTCAAAGCATGGGTGCATCTGGCTCTGTCACCAGTTGGATATAGCTTTACATACTGCAAAGACTGAGGTGTGATAATCGTGGATGAGCAAATGAGCACTGGCTAGTTTAGAGGACTCAATTAGCAAAGCAGAATGAGATAACGAGCATGGGGCTCATTTGATGTCTATTCTTGTGTTCACAACTATGATGTAGGGCTAACTCCCTCTGTAGTTCTATACCCTTCCTCTTTAGCTGATCATTGCTTGACAGGATTAAGCTCTTTGTCAAATAAAAGGTGTGAACTGTGGTGAGCAAGTACGTACTGTCCTTTAGCTACTGCAGCTAGAGATGAGTAGTGTAACTCTAGGCATACAAACTTAATATAAATTGATTGTTTTATGTATAAGTTTTATTTTATGTTTCCGTATAGCAGCATGTGCATGTTTAAACTGCTATTATGTTGTTAGCTAAATATCTGAATATGCTGAATTTATAATTACCTTAAATATGTTAAGGAGACACAATGTCAAAATTTGATTAGTGCGTACCAGTTACTGCAATGACTTTTCCAGTGATATGGCAGTAAATAATTGTATTTTGGTAAGTGGTAATTTTTTAAAATAAAATAGTGCATGGTAATTCAATGACACTCGACCTTATCTGTAAAAAAAACTTGGAAATGTCCTACCATCAACTAAACATGATAAAGCTATCTACTCAGATGGTCATTCATTATTAATATCTGAAAATAAATCATTTTTTAGTTGGCTACCTTTTTGATTGTTCCGTATGTTTATTTGCTGGTTGAATGCGGGCTGACTGTTGGTAAAAATGCGGGGCGGGCGCGGGCAGAAAGCTAAATTTGCGGGGCGGTTGCGGGTCGGTTTATTCTTTATAGGTGCGAGGCGGTGCGGGGTGCGTTTTTGCAACAGCGGTTCGGATGTGGGCTCTAAATTCCGGCCCGCGCTGGGCTCTAATGTACTTAGGGGTCCGTCATGGAAAGTATTCGGCAGATCAAGGCCATGGCAGGTCAACCACATACCTGTTGTGCGCTATTTAAGAGAAAAACAATTTATTTTGTGTACAGGTAGTCCCAATCCTCACATATTCTATCTTTATAGAATAGTCGGGTAAATTTAACGAGGATACAGTTCCCGCCGGGAAGTCCACTCCAGTTTGGGGTGTATAAGGCATCTGTGATAAACTAGATGAACTTTCTAGTTAAATAACCGTCAGAACCTGGTCATATTTGATGTCATATCAAGCCCAAAGAATACACATTTATAGCAGATCAATGTATTCTTTTTGGAAATTGTGATCTTTCCTCAGACGAGTCAGTAGAAATGGCAACCGTGTGGATTTGTAACAATAATTAGTTATGTATCATTGGGTCACAGATACATCCGAGGCTAGGAGCCAACGGATTCTGCCAAGGAGTTCCGAATGTCAAGAATAGGGGTAGCGGAGCGCCATCGTGTGACTGCCTAAGAGACCACATTTGACCCTCGATCCCTTGGCCCTCACTTGTTATGACGGCATTTAGGGATTTTCCTACAGATAATATAAAACAACACAGGAATTTAAGTTTAACATCACCAAGAATTTACCAATGGCAGAAAAGGTCTGTCCATATTAAGAATGATTATTGAAATTATGCCAAAACAGTAGACTGCCAGTCAATGCATGGGGTGTACGCTTTACTAAAGATATGGAGGGTTGCGGGCTACTCAACTTGGCCGATGCTTAACCAGCTCCATCTCTTTATACGCAGAGACCCTAGCTACTCCCTGAGTGAGTTACCTACGAGCCATAGGGTGAGGTCTCCATCGGCTAGGTAGTAAGTGATAAGATCCCTTCTTTGACCTACTGGCTGTGATTTATCATTAATGGGCGAGTCCTTTTTAAATGTAGGTCTTTGGCCGAGTAATCTATTGAGAGAAATGGTATATCCAACAGGCATGCTTTGCTTGATAATTCCCCTCCCTCCATTTCAGTCAAGTAACCTTAAGGCATAATGTTGAACTGGCCTGAACAAGTATCATTGGATAATTACATTTCTTATTCAGACATTTTCAAAAATACTAGAAACAGATGTATCACGTGATATCACCAAGCAATCACGTGCAAATGTTTCTGTTAATTTTTACAATGCAGCATCGTGGATATTAAACCACCAATTGGATCAACATGTTTGGCAGAATACAAAATATGTTAACCGGAAAATGATTTATATTGGTTTAATTTGGAATGGATGATGTCGATACATGATCTATATATAGGCAGGAGATATATCCTTGACATTCATAGATTCTATGGTTGGATTCATATTCGCGGGGTTGAAATTTCGTGGCTTTCGCCTTTTCTTTGTTTTGCGTTGGTTCTTACCATACAGTAATCTACAGTACATCCATCATTTTATTTATAAATTAATTATCAATTTAACGAAAAATTCTTAAATTTTGGAAAAATAATATGGAATAAAAGTTCTTGTTCATTGTTGGGAGATTGTACAAAAAATCTATGATTATTTATAAAATAAATGTCCGATTTACGGATGATATAACATATGTTATTTGTAATATCAGTCTTTTAACTTTTGTTAGTAACTTACATTTCATCCCAATGAGGATGTCACGAAGGTTTTTAATTTCGGGATAGCCTAACTTTCGCGAATTGTCGTGAATTTAAAACCCCCTTGAACAAAAGATCCAACTACTATACATCTTCTGTGAGGAGAATGCATGACCCCTACTGCAGATTTGTGGTGGTTTAATTAATATGTTTATGCCATTGCGACATGTCATATAATTGTGATCATACAATGATAAATAATGAGGCATTAGAATATTGCCAAATTATATAAGTATAAATTGCATTCCCAGTAAGACTAAATATTTATTAAACATACATAAATGCAATGTACCAGCAAATTTTGATATACATATGTAGATATATTTATCTTATAATTATCGACCGGACGGACGGCGAACGAAGAGTAATTGGTAAAGCTCTGGTGACAGTCAGCTGAGCTAAAATGCATGCCGTCGTGCAGGTTCATATGAAATCTCTCGACACATATTCCATATTCCCTAGATAAGGAATCTTACCCGTTACTACTGCTGAAATAACTAGCCCTTGAAACTTGCCAAAGTCCGGTTTTAGTCCCAACTCCAGTGGGGTCCGGGATTTGGGTGAGCTTAAGTCATTTACTTTCTTATTAAAACAGGGCCAAGGACTATAAACATCTTCAAGCAACCGTACCCTCCCCCCCCCTGCTAACGTTGATTAACTGACACCTTTCAGGGAAACGGCACGTACACCTGCAATGACGTCATTGTGCTCTATGACGTCACGGCTCTCTCCAAATATGACCAAATATCCACCTGCTAAACGTCCCAGTGTAAGCAAATCGGCAATGCGACCCCTAAAAAACCAAAAGCCCTTTCATGGCTTTTTTTTACCCATGAATCGGTCCCCAATGAAATGTTTCTTGTATCATTGCCGACCTAACCTGAAAATGTCATCAAACTCCGTTTACAACGAACAATTACATTTGTGCCCCCCCCCCCACCCACCCACCTCAACCCTTTTCAAGACCCCCCCCCCCCCCCCCGCCGCTGTACTTTGATCTACCGACACTTTTCAGGGAAACAGACACGCACACATGGAGTGACGTCATTGTCCTCTGTAACTTTAAGACTCGCACACCAAATTTGGCCATATCGCCACATGCGTATATACAAATATATGCTATAGACCACCCCCCCCCCCCCCCACCCACTCCATAAAAAAACTCAAACTCATTCCGGGGTTATTTACGCATGGATCGCACCCCAAATTTAATCAGTTGTATCATTACCGAGCTATCCTGTAAATTTCATCAAACTCCATTGAAGAACTTTTGTGTTAACAGACGAACAGCTAAACAGATAAGCAGAGAGACATTCATACGCTCCAAAAAACATAACCCTAGGCTTGGAGGAGGTAAAAAATATAAAGCTGAGCTGTGACAGTAATGATAATAGAGGGCAAAAGATAAGAATAAAATGTATTACTTCTTATTACACCACATTCCCTGCTGAAACATGAAGTATATGTAATCAGATGAACTGACCTGTTCTGTTTCAGTTACTTTCTAGGATATGCCTATTGTTATAGCATTCAGTGTGCCTGGAGCTGCTCTGATGACCCGGTCTGCTTGGACCAGCTTTTATCTATGTGGTGACCAGTGGTTCTGATTACCCAGGGCACTTCACTGGACCGAGCAGGCATCACCCATGATAGCAAAGTACATCCTACAGACCGCTGGTCTTTGATGAACAGAATAAGTAAAATTATATAGCACATGAGTGCTCATTCAAGTATTCCAAGTTTATTGACCTTGCTATTATCATTTCCAAAAAAGAATATTTGCATACATATTCACTGCTCTACTGGTAGGTTATAATGGTCCCTCGTTGAAATACAAAAAAAAAAAAATATCCGAATTTAGGAAAAAGTTCCCTGTTAAACTAATAAAATCTGTATGCCTGATATCATAGTCCTATGCCTTACCACATGAAAGGATAAAACTCAAAATTACTGATAGTCCATTTAGTTTTGGTGCAAATTCATGCTATTTTGAACAAAACTAAGTTGTGTACTTAGGTTGACGTAAAATAACACATTTGATAACATTCGTTACACACCAATGAACACATTAAAATAAGTGCGATTAACTGTAATGCGAATTGAATTTGTATTGAATAAAAATTGTTTTGATTTGAATTGGAATTGACAGTTTTCTCCAGCATATGGATATGAATTAAATTGAGATTGACGTTTCATAAATATTCTTGGAATTAAAAATTTAAATTGGTCTCAGGTCTGTTCCGAATTCGCGATTATTTCGCATTTGCGAATATCGCAGAATAAAACCCCTCGAGATAAAAAAGGAATGGGGTGATTACACACCATGCTAGGTCCGCAGGTGCAGTAGTTATATCGGACTTGGTTAGCACCAGGATATAGAATGAGAGGAAGCATAGATTACTGCTTTATCATGCAGTTCGCAACAGGAATTGAAATGAACATGCTTAGTTAAGCTAGAATTACACAATATATATATATATATATATATATATATATATATATATATATATATTGGAGGTGCTTGTCCCTCACAAGATAAGCGTTAGGATCCTCACAAAACTGTATTTGCTTTCACTTATTCTGCCCATATTCCAAGGTTCATACGTCCATGAATGACTCTGTATTTGTAATCATATTGCTTGATGCTCAATTCGGATTATATGTCGCATTCAGACCAAATTCTAATCGATTCGCCATTGGCCAGTTCCAGCATAATTCCCTGGGAATTTCATCAGATCCGTGCAAGATTCCGTGAGTTATGTTGTGAACAAAGACACGCACGCACACACCTAACAGCCAACACACACACTGATTCACTTGACTGTTTCGGCCGATATTTCAAATTGAAAACCAAAAAGCTGATAAGAACTTACCTGATGTGGGTTTCTTTTTTTTTTGCTTCACCCTCTGACTGGGAAAAATTTGGTGGTATATGAATCACTGGCATACATGTATAAGTAAAAATGCCATTTATAGTGTTGCTGTATACACTGCAAGTGCAACGCTTCATAGCACCACTTTTGAGATGTGTACTTTAACTGTTCGCTCATGCGTTTGGAAAGTGTGCGTCGATTGGGTACATCACTGTGTCCTCATGTGGATCACAAAGTTGTACGCCACAAAAAAGAAATCCGATTTTTGGGACTCTCGTACTTGGAAGATTAATTTTAAACCCTTCCTCCTCCGGCGTGATACAAAGCAACAGGAGGTACGCCGTTACAGGCAAACAGTACGTCACATAAGGTATTTTCGTACGCGGCAACAAGATTCGTAGACGTTTACCCTCCCCCTTCCAACACACACGTGAACGGGGATGAACACATACCCTACTACGGAAGCCAAAAAAAATAATAATAATAGACAAATAGTAGGATCCACGTGCATCATTAGTGCACAACGGATCACACATGCAGCAACAACTCGCATGTAATTATAACTTTTAAAATACTTGACGAGGACACAAAACGGGGTCAGAACCAAATGAGCAACAAACGTAAGGCTGAACTGTATACACGTTATGATCTGTTAAATTAGCTGCACGCTTTATGTGAATATTTACAGGTTAGAGTGACCCATTTTCGGGTCAGGTCTAGGTCGGTCTATTGTGTGGCGTCATGTGTGAGCGGGCATAACATAAAACAGGGAGACAGAATATTTCATGCAAAAATATTTGATGTTCCATACAGTATTTTTAGCAGTAGGGTGATAGGAGAATTATGATTAAATAAAAAGAATATACAGGTTGGTTTTTTTTTTATGCTGGAGGTGACAGAAAGTTGTATAGGTTTTTCTGTGAAAAGGTTTGACAGGTTGCTACCATTAATGGCCAGTTTTAGAAGAGGATATATATTGCCATATGCCATATATATTCAGGGAAAATGTCACACACATCCCCCTGTATTTCATGATGTTTGAGTTTGATGGTGCTAAACACTCAACAAGAAAAAAAACTTTTTGCCATTGCCCTCAACACGTCCACCTTATATACTAATATATAAAGCCGGGAAATACGTCCCACTAACCTACAGAAACATTGTGTGTCACGTGGTGAAGGAAAATGAACGTTTTGTTTATTACATTGGTAAGCTGACAGTGGCATAGTGAATTTTATTTAGCCTTAGTTGATACACACAGACATAAAGATCTAATGAAAAAAATAAATATTTTATTCAGGTCTGGTGGTCACCTACCAATAGAAGCAATGTAAAGGAACAAAAGGTGCTAGATAATAACAATAATAATAATAATAATAATAATAATAATAATAATAATAATAATAATAATTTTAATAATAATAACACGTAATAATACGATAATAATAATGATAATAATAATTTTAATAATAATAATGATAATAACAATAAAAGTGATAGTTATAATACCAATTATAATGATAGAAATAAAAAAAAATATTACTACTACTACTACTACTACTACTACTACTACTGTTAATAATAATAATAATAATATTAATAATAATGATAATAATAATAATTAGGATATAAATAATAAATAACAGAAACTCAAATCTTTTATGTAAAAGGCTGTGAGGGACACCGTATGAACATCGATAACAAATGTCATGAAAAGGAAAATTTGGAGTTAAATGCCACACGTTTAACACCTTTAGAAAAATTGAGCTACAAGACTGTTGTGACTAGTTGATGAATGTGCTGCCATCTACTGACAAAGCTGAACACTTACGGCTGTTTCCCAATCTCCATGCAGGTGACCTTTGCCTCATTTGCAGGCTCGCCAACTCAAGGCTGTCATTCGGAACTCCTCGGCCGAATCCGTTGGCTTCTTGCCTCGGATGTACATAGGGAGTCGCCATGGAGTGTATTCCGGCAGATCAAGGCCATGACAGGTCAACCACACACCTGTTGTGCGCTTTGTAAGAGAAAACAATTTATTGTGTTTTTCAGGTACTGCCAATCCTCACAGATTCTACCTTAATAGATTAAAGACAACAGCCATACAAGAAAGAGTCGGGTAAACCTCACGAAAATACAGTTCACGCCAGGAGGTCCACCCCAGTACCAGATGTATAAGGCATTTGTGATAAAATATGCTTTCTAGTTAAATTACTGTCAGAACCTGGTCATGTTTGATGTCATATCAAGCCCACAGAATAGTAGAATACACATTTATGGCAAATCAGTGTATTTTTTTGGAAATTGTGATCTTTTCTTAGAAATGGAAACCGAGTGGATTTGTCGCAATAATTAGTGGAGTATCATTGGGTCACAGATACATCCAAGACTAGAAGCCAATTAACGGATTCGGCCAAGGACTTCAGAAAGTAGAGACAGGGAGTTGCGGAACGCCATCGTGTGTCTGCCTAAGAGACTACGCGTGACCCTTGATCTCTTGGCCCTCACTTGTTATGACGGCATGTAGGGATTTTCCTACCGATAACATAAAACAACTCAGGAATTTAAGTTTAACATTACAAAGAGTTTTCCAATGGTCAAACGGTCTGTCCGAATTTAGAATGATTATTAGTTGTATGCCATAACAGAAGACTGACAGTCAATGCATAAGGGTGTACGCTTTACTAAAGATATGGAGGGTATGCATGGGATATATGCTTTATTAAAAATTTGGAGAGTTGCGGGCTACTCAACTTCGCCGATGCTTAACCATCTCCATCTCCTTATACGCGGAGACCCTTGCTTCTCCCTAAGTGACTTACCTAGGAGCCATAGGATGAGGACTGCTGGCGAGGCCCGCCAGCTAGTAAGTGATCAGATCCCTTCTCTGACCCATTGGCTGTGATTTATCATTAATGGGTGAGTCCATTTTAAATGTAAGTCTTAGGCGGAGTTATCTATTGAGAGAATATGGAATATCCTACAGGCATGCTTTGCTTGATAACCCCCCCTCCTCCATTTCAGTCAAGTGACCTTAAGGCATAATGTCGAACTGGCCAGAACAAATATCATTTGATGATCACATTGCATATTCATAAATTTTCAACAATTCTAGAAACAGATGTATTACGTGATATCTCCAAGCAATCACGTGCATAGTTTCTGTTCATATTTATAATGTCGGGTCATGGATATTAAACCACAAATTGGATCAACATGTTTGACAGAATACAAAATATGTAATCGTAAAAAATGATTTATATTGGTTTTATTTGGAATGGATGATGTCGATAAAGGATCTATAGGCAGGCGATATATCCTTGACATATATAGATTCTATGGTTGGATTCATATCCGTGGGGTTAAAATTCCGTGATTTTCGCTTTTTAATTGTTTTGCGTTGCTTCTTTCCATTCAGTAATAAATACAGTTTATCCATTATTTCATTAAAAAATTAATTATTAATTTGACTAAATCGTTGTAAATTTTTTTTCGAAAAATTATGTAAATGGAAGTTCTTGTTCCTCATTGGCAGATAATACAAAACATCTATGATTACTTATAAAATTTAGTTCAATTAACGGATAATATTAAACTTATTTTTTGTAATATCAGTCTTCAACTTTTATTATTATAGTACATGTGATCCCAATTGGGATTTAGAAAATTAATGTTTACCTGTGTAGATGTGTCATATTATTCACGACGGTTTTAATTTCGGGATATTCTCACTTTCGCGAATTATCGCGATTTTAAAACCCTCATGAACAAAAGAGCTAACTACTAAAGCTCTTCCGTGAGGAGAATGCATGACACCTACTGCAGATTTGTAGTGGTTTTAACTGATATGTATATGTTATTGCGACATATATTATATTGTGATCATACAGTAATAATTAATGAGATATTGAGGTATTGCAAGATAATATAAGTATAAATTGCATTCCCAGTAAGACAAAATATTTATAAAACATACATTAATGCTATGTACCATCAAATTTATATACACGTGTAGATATATATATGCATATATATATATATATATATGTGTATATATATATATATATATATATATATATATATATATATAAACAAACGCTCGCGCAATTCATCAAACCAACAAATAATCCTCCCATCCCCACCCCCCCCCCCCCCCAACCCACCCACCCCCATCCCCACAGAGAGAGAGAGAGAGAGATAGAGAGAGAGAGAGAGAGAGAGAGAGAGAGAGAGAGAGAGATAAGCAAACGCTCTTGCACTTAATCGAACAAACAAATCATTCCCCCCCCCCCCCCCCCCCCATTCCCATCCCCACAGAGAGAGAGAGAGAGAGAGAGAGAGAGAGAGAGAGAGAGACAAACGCTCGCGCACTTCATCGAACAAACAAATAATCCCCCCCCCCACACACACACACACAGATTACTATTGAACAATTTTAGAGAAGAACTTCTTCAATGTGGATCGGTTCCCGTATATATATTTTAATTAGGCTATTGAAAAGCAGATAACGTGCATGGCATGCAGCTTCATCCAGCCGTTCCTGCCTCAGTAAACAAGAAGCCTGAAATGTTATTTTGTTGTCACTATGGTAAGGACTAGTGTGACGTCAGATATGCCTATCATAGAAGACTTATTAAATATTCATCCTCATAGGTCTTTCCAACAGGAGGAGTGGTCCTATAAAAAAGAATACAAAATTATACCAAATCAATGAGTGTGAAAAGCTTTATGCGAATATCTTTCAAAGTAACTGGAACTACATTTTTTGTTCGGGTGCTCGAAATGGACTCGAGAATTCGTTGCCAGTGCTAGACTGAACGGCTGCAAACTGTGTTAAAAAATAACTATAGGGGACGCCTTTTAAAACTTTATGCAACGAAGGAATACACGTAAATAGAGTGAAACCAGAGTATATAACTGTAATATAAGATAAAGCTAAATCTCTAACCTTTCCGAATAAGTTATATTTTATGAAAATATTATTTATAAATTCAGTAGCAAAAGTGTAAACCGTATGAAAATCAACTTTATGATAATCATTAAAAAAAGACCGCCTGCTGGTTTACAATTATATTTAGCCATTCATGTACACATGTACACATTTATACATGTATGGACTTGAGCTCTCGAATGCCCCTCTAGACACAATCAGAGGTATTGAATTTTATAAACCTTAACAGTCAGTAGTAACACGCTCGACCCTCTCCGCTGGGTTCGATTCCCGGCGGCGCTATGAGAGTTGGTTGTCGTGGCCCGTCCAAATTTTTCTGTGGGATCTCCAGACACAACCGCACGCCACCATCCTAGCCATGCATACGGAGAATATCTCGTATTGGTTATTGAAACAAGCTGTTCAATCCATAATGATAATATATATAACCTCGTCAAAGAAATTTTAGTAACATCATCGCTTATGTTATCGCCTTACAATAACTGGGACACGTTGAAACTTGATTTCGGGAATAGGCCATTGAAGAATCGATTAGATTTTGGTATGGATCCGGAACAATGTTTGGATTCAGGAATTTCATCAAGGAATATTCACAAAGGTTCAGTCACTTATGCACGAATGAACCTGGGAATGTGGGCCGAATAATTGAATGCAAACATGACGGGGGGGGGGTTGTATTCCTTGGAAAGCAGATTTCTAGTTTATATATATATATATATATATATATATATATATATATATATATATATATATATATATATATATATATATATATATATAACCAAAGTAGTGCAATTTTGTTCATTATTTTATTTATTGATACTGTTAATGACTGTTAGAGTTAGATAAGCAATAACTGGGGTATAAACATTTTATCGGAAGCGTTTTGAATTCAATATTCCCTACTATAACCATGTATAGCTAAAGGTTAAGCCGTACCTATTCTGTACGTCCATGTCGTTTGACACGTGCATAAGTGAAAAGACGAAGAGAAACAGTCTATATTCATCATAATTGAATATCTTCCAGTCACAATTAATAATGTTATAACCTTGTCGCAAAGTGCACAGGCATGGATCTCTATCTTTTGGGAAAATTTTCATCATTAATTAATTTAAATAATTGTTAAAAGTTTGCGATATTATCAATATTTTCTATTAAAACCGAAACCGTTCAATTGAAAATAAAAGATGAAACCATACTGATTCGGTTTTCCCGGAACTGAAACCAGTTTCGAATTTTCGAAAGATCATATTTGGTTACCTCTCACATGATAAAAGTAAAATATATTTTCTATCTTCCTGGGGGAGGTTCTGGCTTGTAATAAATATTATTTGACATACCCCGAACTCTCTAAATGTATAGTGTAGACCATCGTACATTACTGGCAAGGAAAATGCTCGTGAAAAGGTCTGTTGAAAGCATCACGTGAATCAAATGTCTCCGACAGAGACTCGTCACGTACATGTTACATGTATGACTTATATAAGTAAGTCTGACGAACTGTATTAAATTTTAATTTTGATAGTTTAGGAGATAAAAAATCTGAAAATGTGAACATTCTCATGAAGTGACTCTTATAAACGTCGAGAATACAAGCCAGAATCTTACCGTGGAAAATAGAGAATATTTTTTACTTTTATCATGTGAGATATAAGTGCAATCTATATAGTTTATATTGAACAAAAATCCGCGTGCATTTTTCAGAGTAATAATATTATAGCCATACCCCGTTAATTCGACCATCATCATGAGCAAAAAAAATACATATACAACAAAGCTCGGTAATTCCCGAATCTTTAAGAATTATGAATATTAACGTATGATCAATCACCTGTATTCCCATCATCTACTTGGTATAAACGAACACCAAACCTAATATAATCCCACCACCCTTGTTAGTGCAGGGGGAAAGCAAAGCCACGGTAGTCCACCATTCTTCGTGACTAAATATTTGAACAAAGTATTGAGAGACGCCGTTCTCTAATAATATTCGTGGCTTACATATGTAGGGTGAACCTGCGGGAATTCGACCATCATCATGACCGATAAAATCACAATAAACCTTTATTATTCGGATCATCTTCCTGAGAAAAAGCACATTTAATATCCTTTAAATATAATTTCTTAGTGACCAACACAAGTAAAGTGAAACATATTTATTAATGAATCACATCGAATCAAGTGGAATGGTGGTATATGGATGGCGTCGATGCGGAATGGCGGCGGAGGTATGCGGTCTATGAGTACTTTATAATTTGAATATATTAATTAGGTTCTCCATTTGTCAAAACCTTTTTTTTTCTTCAAAGTTTATTTAGAGACATTAAGTCACATACAAACAGACATGGATACCAAAACATCATAGTCGGCGTCAACTAGGGAGAGAAGAAAATTACGATCCTGAATATTGCTTTTTTTCTGTTGGCTTTTCACTGTATTGTTTTTACTTGTGTTGTCTGTAACTCCGAGCACCAGAGATCGTGTTTTCTCTATGATTTCTCATTTTCTTTGCGCAACGGCATCGATTTTTGGCGGGATTTTGCGTGCTGGGCCGTCTGATCTGACATTAGCGTGCCTAGGGGTTCCACTTCAAGGCATCCCATATCAATATTAATATATTTCAGTAGTTTTGGCTCCACGCCATCACTCAGCAGACGACTAAGCAGACGCCTGAAAAATGGCTTCCAAACTTGGTTTCTTTAAAACCTGTTTCTGCTTCAAGTTTCAGTTGTGTTTTTGCCAAGCGGCTATTTATAGCCTGAATGTGGCATATTTAAAGTAAAAATTGAGTGGCACGGAGGTTATGCTTTTATCCATGTTTGTCTAACTATTTTTTCTAGTTTTCTACTCAGATCTTATTTAAGTATAGTATTTTACCATTGATTTCAAACAAAATTGTTTAAACGAACACTAATGACAGATTTTACATATAAATATATCAAAGGCCATTATAGGGTTAAAATGAAACCTTCCTAAATGTTAACAGATATAAATCAATTTACTGTTTTCAATAAGTGAAGCGTCTTTTAAATGTTAAATTAAAAGGACCATTCCGTTAATTAAAAAGTATTAGATAAAGATTATATACTGACCCTATTACAGAAGTAAAGCAAAAAAAGGCCTATCCAACGCTGCACACACACACACGCGCGCACGGACACATTTTTTCTTCCAACGGGGCACCCTTAAATCTGAGATGAGACTTGTAAAATCTAGATTTAGTCTGTAGGAAATAGGGTGGCGCGTGAATGCGTTTGAAAGTCTTGCGTGGAATGCATCAGTAAGGTATTGATAAAAAAAATACTAAATAAGACATGACGATACTCCGTGGACATTCTATCTGCGGAGTGAATATAGCAGTGATTGGATCCTAATCGGCCGAGAAGAAGCCGGAAAAAAAAACTCTTGGATGACCAAGCACTCAAAATTTCGAAATACATATTATAGCAGGGTGAACAGCATAGCCATGTTTGAGAAACGCTCCAATGGATAAAGTCAGTGAAATTATGAATACAAAAAGTTGTACAGTTATTCAAAGCACGTTCAGAGAGCTTTTTCTTATGGCGAGTATAGCATTATGTACATTATTGATATATTTCTTTTTATTATACATTATTATAACGCGGGTGCAAATCTGTTATTGAAAATAATGGATTTGTGCCAAGACGTTCAGCAGACGGCTTGGGTGACGTGTGTTATAAAATGACGGATACGGACAGAACACGGAACATCACACACTGACTCAGATACAATATTCAACAGGTGTGGGTCTCCTGAGACCAAACATACCCAGCTTATAACAACAAAGTCTCATGCTCTCCAATAATTAACTAGTATCTCTGGCTCCAGTCCAGGAAAAAAAAGATATAGCTTGGAAGCTCCTTCATCAAAACATGTTTTCCCGGCTTGTTTAATCACCACTGGTCACTATAGTATCGTGGGATAGACAAAATAACAGTCAGACTCCGACCAATGGTTTAAAAGCGTCTCCTGCTAGACTGGTTTTCATTGAATAAGGCGGGTCGCCGTGAACTGACTTCTTTTACCGCAGTCATCTCCTCACAGAATCATGCGCTGGTTGGTGCTCTTCGTGCTAATTGGTGAGTGATTTGTAATGCAGTATATATATTTAAGAAATTTAAAAAATGCACAAATTTGAAATCAGTTGTTTTCCTTCACTTGCATGTTATAAGACTTTTTGAGCCCAACTATAAACAGTTGCAGGCAAAATTTCAAGGGTGACCGAAACCGATCGAGTTTATATATATGTATATATGTGTGTGTGTGTGTGTGTGTGTGTGTGTAGCGCATTTATATGATATTAATATATGGGTGAATGATGAATGAAAATATGACAAATATATAGATTTATTCACGAAATATGACGGAATGTACGCAAACTCACACCACATGCTAATTTCTGGTGTATAGCCTTGATAGGAGTTATCAAAACTATCAGCTTTTGTTTTTCACTCATGGGCATAACTTTTTTCTGTGAAAGGAACATGCAAAACTGTATAATTTCAAACTGAGATTCAGAGTTACAACAGCACACATACTATTGACCAAAAACGGCACATATAAGAATCAACTAGCGGTTGGTCTGCAGTTTCAAGAACAACTGAGTTCTTGTTTCAAATAGAAACATCAAAGACTGAGCGACGATATCACATTTTACGTAACGCCAAAGCCGGGATATTCATGCAGATAACGTTAGGTCTGCGACACGTCTGTCCTACGTCATGGAATTACATACGTAACGCCGACGTAGGCTTTACGTACACTGTATTACACAGAGTGTTCATGGATCGTAACGCAGCCACAAACGTTAGAACATGTGCTAAAATTTCTGAATATAATGCAGACAGATGGTGGAAAGAAACGTAGGGGTTGACAACAAGCTCAGCTATTGACAAGCGCGTTCGCCGGGATATCGTGTACATTTAAAGCTAAATTACAATGCTAAAATTATGACGTCAGTCCATTGTTCTTTTGGGAAAAGCATCATGATGTCCACGGGCTCGCTTAACCATGCAACATTCTGCCATGTCGGTAATAAATGCATATAAGCAGACGGGTTTTTCTTGTTTCTTTCTTTTAACAATGAGCATTTTAAGAAATTTTAAATATACATTAAGCTTTATATAAATTTGTGTTTCGATAAAGACGAAACAATGATGGAAAGCACCGGAATCTTACGACCCTCTCATATGACAATACATTTATCCTAAAGCACATATATTCCTGAAAACGCTGAATTTTATATTTTATCGAGTAACTAAATATATTCTAAGCCGCAATTTTCTCGAATGTTACTTGTTGGGGAATCCAGTTTTCTAAAATGATAAGATATGATGATGAAGCCAAGATAAGCAGGATTTGAATATTAAGTAACTGTATAATGGCGTGACAAATAGACCCAGGAAAGTGTTACACGAGCTAACACTAAATAAGTTTCATTTGTATTATATTTGTAAAATGCATTTCAATAATCAACATAAACCCGATGTGAATGTCATATTAAAACAAACATATATATATATATATATATATATATATATATATATATAAACATTTATATATATATATATATATATATATATATATATATATATAAACATTTATTTATATATATATATATATATATATATATATATATATATATATATACTTATATATATATATCCTTATAATAATTCGTTATTACTTAAAATTTCTTTCCACCCTAACATCCTTGGAAGTACGTAAATGAAGACCAATCTAAATCCGTTTATATATCACATCAGTTATGCAGGATTGTGTTTGTTTTTGCAGTCATACAGTGCTGTCACCTGGCGGCAGCGGCTACAACTGACGCTCCTGCGGCTACGGGAGAGGCTGAAACCACGGCAGCTACAGCAGGACATTCCGGGAATGGGTGAGTGAAGGGTGCTTTTCTACCTAGAATACACGTTATAGTAGATATTATGGTTAATGTAGGATAAATAATGACATCAGGGGTTTACTATGGTGTTGAAAATATCATGAAAATATCAAAACTCTATTGTTCTTTAAGTGTTTGTATTAAAGGAAATTATTCCGATATCTGTCTATTAAATAAATAAAATTCCTTGAACCTTTTCTAAAATAAGCCAGAAAACACCGACCACACCGCACACAGGCTGTTGGTTTTGTTTATAGTCACGTGTTTATAACATGTAGAGGGGGGCAAAATAATCTAAAACATTCAACAAGGACACCTTTTGGCAAGTCTGACAAAAAAAAAAGTTTTGCAAAGGGCGTTTTGCATCTTATTACCATTCAACTTCAGCATATAAACATCCACCTACCCTAGTTTACTTGGTTTTCTCGTTTCTCAGCTTTGCTGTGTTTAATCACATCTTGTAAATATACAAGCTCATACATCCGTCAAAGAGGCGTAATTAAACCTTTATCTATAAGGAACTACCTTAATATGTACACAGAGTAAGCAAGATATCACATAAATTCGATAGAAAGGTCGATGAATATCTAGTGGGTCTTAATGATGCATATAATACGGGTAAATATGACGATTTGATTTTTAAAGTTTACTAGAAAAATTTTATTATGCATACTATGCATCCGATAATTACAATGGGAAAACGGCTAGAACATGAGTAACAAGAGTCTTTGTCAGGGTCACGGATCTACCATGGCATGTCATTGCATGACACTATTACATACCTCATGCGCATGCGCATAAGGGGCAGCCCAACCTGTCCCTGGTGAACTAGTGCTGTGCTTTCGTCTGCTACACATTTGTAAATATGTCAATCTCTTTTGGAACAAGACAAGACTTAGCATGGCAGTGTTTAGTGTTTACTTGTAATATTCTTATATCCTGCCCATAACGTGTGATCAGCTATTAGTAAAATATTTATAAACTTTTACCCTTAATCATCCAACCAGGGACTCTGTGAAACAAGTGTCCCTGTGACCCGGGTGCTAAAAGGCTATTGGATTGTCACCTAAACATATAATTATAATTAGCTCCCCGCACATGACAGGGCATCGATTAAAAGCAAGTAGTTTTAAATTACCTCTCTCTATCCCCCGTTGATTTTAACCCTATGACAGGGTTTAATTTAGCTAGAGAGATACATATCTGTGCATGCTACCCGTTTTCTTAACTGGAGAAGCGGCTAGACAGAGGGTCCTGGTTTTATTGTTTAGACTTACTTGTTTTGATTTTATTCTGGGGCGTTGCTTCACTGACTACACAGAAGGCTGGGCTGATATAAGCCCACCGTAATTAATCAAAGTAAAAGCCGTATCGCCCACGGGCATCGTTATGATGATCTTTGAATGACGTCTCGTATCATGAATGCCAGGGCCTATGTAGCATTATGTTAGATAACATGCACGCGTGGCCGGTTAATAAATGGTAATAAATGAAAATGCAACATGAAGCGACCTCCGAACACGAACCTGAAACTTTACATAACAAGAAGCTGATGATATTGACACATGCTGTTTATTATATGTTTGTAGATGTGGCGCTATGGCTGCTGGGATGGCAAATGTGATATCTGTCATGGTCGTCACCGCCTGGAGCTGGCGCCACCTTTAGGCTACTCAACGCGGATCACGTGACCTCACTGTGCGCCATCTTTAACTCGTCGCCATCTTCCATTTACAGAACTGAAAGCTGTCTAAATGCACATACTTCATATCAAATTTGTTAAACAATAAATTGATTTTATTTTCAGATATGGGCAACGATCTTAATAATCATAGCCTTACTTTACATGAGGGACGTTGTTAAAAAGTCTAGAAAACTAGATTTCATTGTTCAAATTATATTATTATCTTTGGTGTTAAGACGTGTGTTTTTTTATGCGTACGAATTAAATCTGATATTACTGGCGACTATACGTAAAATTCTAAAGTTCCATGTACCAGTGAGAGAAATTTATACATCCGTGATGTGCATAAATTACATGTGTGGATGTACTAATCTGCAGCTTATAATCTAAATTTGATTTACAATAATACATGTCAGTGATACATAATGCAGTAATATATTGACAAATGATCAACGACATTTAAATTGAAATGGTCTCATATACGGTTCATCTAGGAAACATATTACATGAAACTATTATTGTACGGGGAATGGATGGGCGGCAGGATGGTCATAGTGTATACAATACATGAGGGATTAGCGTTGTTGAAAGGCCAGATCGCATTTAAGTTATTTAATTTTGATGTTTCATATATAATTTTGAACGGGTGAAAATGAAGGGATAGAGCTTGCATTGAATTGTAATGCTTTCATATTATCGATGGTTTTTCCAAGGTTTTCATCCTCTGAAGACTTGGCTAAAATTATTCGATTTAAATTGAATACTTTTCTAAGATATAATGCGATCATTTCCGCGATGACATCCCTGATAACCCGGAGTGTGTACGTAACTTAGGATACATTTGTACGAGAATGCTTTAATAAATAAAAAAGTGTCACTTTATATCTTATTCCCGTGTTATTTTTAATTACGTGTTCATAATATAGCACCAAACCTCCAAAGGATTTAACACTTCCCTTCAAAACCAAAGGCCTTTGCTCAAACTCAACCAGAAAACGCCAGAGATCGATCAAAACATTCTTGTGACAATTAGATTGTTTCCACACTAGAACATGGGCCCTGTTCCGACGAGGGGGGGGGGGGGATGTAACGCTCCCTTTTTTGGTAGATGTGGGACAACGTACCATTTGTTCCCTTTATTGTTTAAAGGGAAGACACGTTCTTTTATTAATTTTTAGATGATTTTGCTAATCAGCTATATTCTCGTCATATTTTCTCCAACACCCTTTCAGTTATGCATCTCATATATGCACAATTGAAAGATATGTATAAATTGCCTCATTGTATTGTCATGTATTGTATCGTCATGTATTGTATATACATTTATTTTACATAGATTGTACAAGGCACTCTCCACCGCTCGGGGGCAGGCTTTCGGCAACCTCGGGACAGATTCAAAATATATTAAAATAATGAAAGGACTCTGCCTGTAAGGACGCACTAAAGCATGTTTGACCTGACATTTAAACCATTCAACGCTCACTGGGATGATTATTAAATGCAAACAACATGTTGGTTTCTATCCCTTGGGACTTATATCTTATGTTAGCATGATATAATGGTTAATACCCCAATTCATGCAGGTAATTCTTTTTGCATAATAATAAAACGACCACGACAAGTGTTGCTGCACTATCACCGTAAATTTACGTATTCAACATTTTTTTTAAGCAGTTGCACCACGTGAAATATCCAAGAGAGCACGTGCATAAGTTTCTGTTTATATTTACAATACCGCGTCACAGATAGTACACAGTAAAGTAGATCCGCAGGTTTATCAATATACAAAATATGTTTCACGGACAAATACGGTTTGATGGTTATATTTGGAATGGATGTAGTCGAAGCATATTCTGTATTTGCTCCATTGCCTTAATTATTGTAATTTTCAATTGCCAGGGGATACGGCTCACGTTCGGCTGGAAAAAGCGCAGAGCGCACAATGGTTTGCAAGAAACCTATCCTTCACAGGCGAGATCTCGCGTGTGGAGAATGGGCTTTCGGTAGTTTGAGAGGTGGCGGAAACCGGAGAACCCGGAGAAAACCACCGACAGTGCACGGGGCACTACAACCTATATACTCTCAAATAATTGAGTATACTCTCAAATGAAAATTATGAATCAGAGTGTTGAAAAATATGCCAAATAATTTTCAAATAACGAAAAGACAAATTTTCCATAACACGTGATGGGATTGAAGAGAGTTGTGTTATTATGGGAAAGGGAATTATTTGTTTGTCATAACTGGATGGGGTTGTCTGAAGGAGATTTTCAGCGGCTGTCTTTATTTCTATTGGGCCTCTCCTCTGTGGTTTTCTGGATAATACTCATAATATTTTATCAGCAAAAAACGGCATAATGTCCCTGAGCTTATTTGGGCTTATAAAGAGCAAATCTTTCTGCATCCAATTGTTACACTAATTGCCATTTAATACTTAAATACTGTAAGTAACGTTTGTCTGGTAATAAGGCAAATTATTATTACCTTGTCACTATCCAGAGAAAATATACCTCCGGGGTCGCCATTTTAACCACATAATATTCCAAATTGAATCTACAAGCAGTAGATGAGACTTGTGACTTCCGGCTTTCAGTGAGTACACACTATGGCAGCCTCCATGAGCGGTTGTAATAATTTTGCGAGGTCAGAGTTTGATAAGAGGGCAGAAAGACAATAGAAAGTACTCCAAGGACAGTCTGAAATTTGGAATCTGCGGAGAAAACGTGGTGGCCACTACATATGCACCATTCAAGTAGAATCGGGGGAAAGTTTTGTCGGTGACCACGCCATAATCCACAATATATCTTATCATTTCCCTACCCCTAAGACACTTCGGTCTCTAGAGTTACAAACTCCTCCATAAGATGTCGCCACCAAGAGGTAAATCATTCATATTTGCATCCGCAGACAATATATTTATTACCACCCTTAAATTAAAGCTTTACTATCATGCAGGGGGGGGGGGGGGGTCCACTAGGAGGGGGTTCCATGAAGGGCGGGGGCAGATTCTAGCACTATTAACACTTTTATATTGGGAATCAGGAAATTATTGTTAATCACTCTCACATTAAAGGAAAAGTCATTAAATGTATAAATTAGTTTTTGCAATTTTTTCTTATGCAGTTGCATTAAAGTGTTGGACAAGTAAATTTGCATTTATACAATGCGAATGGACGCACACCCTATGTGTGTGCACTGGCATGGGTTATTGTGTTTGTGTGTAAATGGTACTGTGTTTTCCTGCATTTCGTCTATAACGGTCCAATAAAAGATAAAAAGGAGGACTATATTTAATATGAGTTAATGATTTATGAAAATTTATCTTTATTATAATTGACGGTGGCCTCGCTAGACTTTTTCACGCATCTCCTCGCCTTCGATATGCACGTTTTTGGTCTACAATTGTAGGGAATCATTCCAAGTGTGTCCTAAGGATGGTAATTTCCCAATATTTTCATCTTAATTCTTGGATATTTCATTTTATCCCCAGTGATTGCAACGCCCTCTGTCAAACTACCAGGCACCAAAATAATCTAGATTGCTGTAGTCAACTGTTTCACCAAAAGGGGACAGCACTTGTTCTGAAGCTGCCGTCAAATATTACTGGAAACAAGAAACTCTTTTATATGTGCCTATATGGAATACATATACAATATATATATATATATATATATATATATATATATATATATATATATATATATATATATAACCTGAGGTTTTTTGCCTCTTTTGGATGATTAAATAACTAAAATGTGATATATTTTGTGCATCGTTATTTTTCACATAGTTCTGGTCTGAGTGCATTGAAGCTGAAGCCATAATGACTACTCCCATCAATCATCACCCAGCATTTGGATACCATGTATTTCACTTGGTACTGGTTATATAAAATAATAGACCAACCGCTAAATTTGTGTTTCAGATTATGCTTGACAGATATATAAAACAGAAGACATTTTTTAATCCACCTGGCATTATGGTCAGAGTCAACCAGAGCAAGCCAAACTGTTGAATGAACTATTTTATCCTCAAAGCTCTGTAACACCTGGAATGAAGTAACAATGATTTTGGTCCGTGTCCACTCACACTCCAAAAGCCTGTCCCTCAAAATCTCGGCTGAAAAGTCCCTTAGTCGTGTCACAACGTAAGCACGGGTACCATGCTATATCAGTATGTACACAGGGTGGTACTACTAGTGGACGGAGTCGGTTCCTTTTTCATAATCGATCATCGGTTTGAGCAAACTGATCGATGATCGATTATTAATCGGTTAGGAAAAATATAAAGAAATATGCAATTATCTGTGAAACTGTACTTCATTTAACCCAGCTCACATGTCTGAGTAATTCTACCTTAAGAATATGAGTTCTTGCCTTTTAAATTTTCCTTTTAATACTAAGTTATGATATTCTAAGTATCATTTTAATTAATTATAAAAATCAAGAATTCAACCACATTTTATTAAGTTCTCCGTTCTCGCATCTACTGTGTCATGCTAAGTTACATACGGAAGTTATTTGGGAACACAGACTCATTAGAACTTGATTGGTAACGATCAGTCAAGCCTGTTTTTAGTATACGTACCGACATCCATGCCCTTTTTAAACAAATTCATCGGAGGGAAAAATCAAATGACATCGCCATTGGTGAAGCTCGAATAGTTTCTTTAACTGTCCACACGAGGCGCAAAAGCGGCTCACGCATAACTAGTGAAAGGCATGGGAATAAAAGTTTTTGAAAAATCGTTGATCCTACTAATTAAAATTGATAATTTATAACTGTTATAATTTACAGTAAAAGTGAAATAATGAATAAGCTGAATAACAGTGAGTTTAAGCAGATCACACAATTGCTCTTGTGAATGAACTGCTCATTTGTATGGCCCTGCCTGCTTGCCCAGGCCTCGCTCCTAAACCTGTTCGAGCACAAGCGTCGTTGAATGATACTTCACCAAGGTCTCTGCGAGTAAACTGCTCAGTTGTCTGATAATAGCCTAGCCTGATAATATATATATATATATATATATATATATATATATATATATACTCACTGATACACACACACATATATATATATATATATATATATATATATGTATATGGGTATGCTTATTAATTGGGCTGCGCGATATTATCGATAGATCTATAGTTTACTACTTTCTAACTCTAAATTGTAGATATTAAAGAACAGCCGTCTGAATAGCTCCATTAAGATACTATAATAAGGGAGGGAGTCTTTCCGTTAATTCACTCTGCTGGGTCATAACAAAGACATTTAAGAGAATATAATAGTTAAGGAACAGAAAATCCATATATATATATATATATAATATAAATAATCAACAATTGCCTAAAAATGATTTCTTAACATTGCATATCGCATATAAGTGTAATTAACCTTAATAAAAACATAGCTGAAGATTTTATTTACCTGTGAAAAAAAAAACAACAAAAACAACAAATATTTATATTGTTCATAGATTGAAATATGCGTGTTCATAATAATGATGATGATGATAATAATAATAATAATAATAATAATATACTGTATTAATATGCAACAATTATTATGTAAATAATTAAAGACTAGGCAAGGAACTCATTTACCGAACACCGCGTACCTGTGTTTGTCCAGCAAAGGGGACAAATAACCTTACTGCCATATATGGCATGTCATGACCTATTTCGGTGACGCACTCAGTCACGTGACAAGGAAACCAGTGACCGATATGTACAAGGAGTCGGGCCTCGGGGTTTCCGCGAATCGACTTCTTCTAAAGGTCTAATATACGGCGATATAGGCCCCGTGAAGTAGACAACAAGCTTGGAGGTATGTAGAGTATAGCATACTATTCTATTCGAAACATCGACAAGTCATGACACACTCTACCTGATTAACAACATATTTTAAGTTTGAATGGCGTATCCTGACGCTGGGAATTCCCCCACGTCACGCGTCAGCATATGACAACAAGCGTGTTTTGATATTAAAATCATGCAGGGATCGAGTCGAAGCTAGCCTACCAACCGGACGTTTTAAAAGACACATTTACTAGAACATGTGAATCATTTTGCCTGCAGTTCTCTACAGACTGTTAAAAGTGTGACTTTACTTCGTCAGCACAAATTGTGTCGTCAAGGCCCTATATAAACCTGTTCTAAAATAAAAAAATGGTGATTTGCACAATAATTAGATTCACCGTTAAAAGTTCTGGAGTATGGACCATGCAGCTGTGTATATACCTTGATGTTTATGATGCCGTGCTCGGTTTATTCTACTTGACTGTGGACCGGTACCGTAATTATTTATACCGCCTGTCCAGTAGCATATACAGCAAAAAATTGTGGTGCATTTGGGTAGTTGGAAATTCCCCGCATCATCCAAATTTGCATGGAGTTCCCTACGGAAAATCCCTGATATAGCACTGCTGTGTGTGTGTATATATATATATATATATATATATATATATATATATATATATATATATACTTTTCAGTGAGCACTTCTGGCCATTCACTTTTGTGTGTCTTGAGGAACCAGTTCAGGCATTTCAGAACTGTCCAGGATTCTCAGAACTGTCCAGGATTCTCAGAACTGTCCAGGAGTCTCAGAACTGTCCAGGAGTCTCAGAACTGTCCAGGAGTCTCTTCACATACTGTTTCTGTTTTTCCTTGACCTTACCTGGAATGTTGCTCTGGGTTCACTTGACATAAACCTATTATAAAAGCTTGTTATACTATTTGCAGGGGCGTAGCCAGGACTGAGGGAAGGGAGGGGGCCATGATCAGTGGCGGATCCCGAAATTCGAAAACGGGGGGGGGGGGGGGGAGGGTGGGGTTGGGGGGGAGGGGGTGTTGGTAGGGAAGCTAATGTGCATGTAATGGTGCTATGAAAACTGTTATATATATATATATATATATATATATATATATATATATATATATATATATATATATATATATTATTATTATTATGATTATTATTATTATTACACGTTATATATTTTTTGTTTATTTTCAGTTATGAACCATGCTTTTATTAAGGTTAGATACAGGTTCATGGGGAGGGTACGTGAGAGGGTATCTTACTCCCATATTGGGAAATTTTTGAATATACAATGTAAAGAGGACATTTTGAAGCAATTTTCACAAAAAAAATGAGGATTTTCTGTTCCCTTATGTCTTTGCGTTAAGTAGTCAAACTGTAGAGAGGTTCAATATTTAATATTTATATTTCTTCAAAATTAGGATATAAAATTTCAGTCGCTTTCAAACAAGTCAATGGCACAAAGGCGCAATAACCTTTGTAACTTGCAAAATATTATCTTTTAAATGTAATGCTCGTAGTGAAATAACTGATAAGTTGAATTCTTATGTTAAACTTTGCATTTTACCGGGTTCCGTGGTCTCGACAGCACACTGGACTCCTAAGAGCACAGATCGCGAGTTCGAGTACCGGTATCACCAGAGGAGCCGTAAGATTGTTCCCGGTCGACCCTAACCAGGGCCCGGTGCTCGACCGATCTGCAGCTGTTCATAAATATCCTTATACTCAACTAATAAATTTGAAAGTAATAAACTGCAGATAATATATACATATATATATATATATATGTCCACACATATATATGTATATATATATATATATTTATATATTTCAGATACTGATGCATTATGGTTAAACCGGCACATATAATCGTCCTGGAAGAAGAACGCCGGAGCGTTGTGAGTCAAATAGATGTACTGGGGACGTTACTGTGGGAGGGAATGTTGGAAGAGAAGCTGATTGGTCAGTCCCAACTCAACCGGATCAAGGTCAGTACACAGCCACAACACAGATACAAGAATACAGAAATAAAAATGAGAAATCCTTATGTTAAATACAAGCTGATCACGCGAACATTTTTTCATCCGAACTCTCAAAATGTATTTAAAGCAACAGTATTCTATATTATAAAAAAGCGCTTTCATAATCACTGTTATTATTTCGTTTTTTTTTTCTCTCATCAGGATGTTTACCACACAAATCAGCAACAAGCAACCGCCATGTTAGATCATTTACAAAGAAACGAAGACGAGGAGGACTTTGAGATTTTCCTCTGTTGTCTTGAAGAACATGACCATGGACACGTCGCTAGGAAACTAAGAGGTATAAACAATTACAACTAGCTATCAGTTTCACCCCTTACTGAATAGAATTATTTTATCTACAAGCTATTAGATAATACTTAAAGGGTATTCCGGTACACACATACAGATAGATATACACGTAGATAAATACGTACTATTTGTAATACTAATAATATAATTATGAAATGAAAAATAAAATTAAATATTTATGTATATACACATTACGCATGCACGTAGAAAAACTGTATACAGATCTATATTTAGGACTGATTAACGAACCTTCAGTCACCTGATAAACACTAAATTATGAAATAAATTATGCTTACTTGGATATTCTTTTGTTTTTACAGAACGGTTAAAAGAAGTTAAGAGTAGGGGTTTCAACAAATGTGGAAGTGAGTGCAACAATAATTTTGTACAATTCCAATAACTTTATGTAACTAAACAACATCACTTAAGTCCTATGTAAATACTTATCACTTACGACAGGCTTTCTGTCATAAACATGAATCTGTCTGTGACTCGGGAGATTTAGGCGCCCTTTTAGATTTGGGAGCTATATAAACACTAAATATAATTGTTCATCAGGATATATATCAGTGCATTTACTTGTCTGTCCCATCCAAACTTTCATTTGTCATCATAATGCCCGCCTTTCATATTACACTCGCCACCCGTTTCGCGTGATAATGCAAACAACATCCATGTAAAATGTTATTACAATTTCTATGCATGTGTCTTTTACCCAAGAAAGCTTTGATCTAAAAAATAAAGACAATTTGTGACTCGGATGTCTGATTTTATCTGTAAAGATTCAATGTTCGGATAAACTAAGTTCTACAGTAACAGTGCATGACAAATATATATATATATATATATATATATATATATATATTTATATATATATATATATATATATATATATATATATATATATATATATATATATATATATATATATATATATACTTTAACATGCTTTATTCAGACAAAATTATCACTGGCTTGTACAAAATCTTCGGACAGGGTAAAAAAATGAAAGATATGGACTATAGGATAATTAGATTTTTTATCTTAATAATAAATACGAAAACAAATATTCGGAATCTTGATTATCAAAACGAGTTGTTTTTCTTCACGATGCCATAGAGACAGAACGTGACGTATCCCCAGTGCTGCCAAGTTGCCAGAATGAGGGTAATTATGCGGTTTTACCGGAAACGGCTGCAGCCAGTGGTCATCTGTACGGTGGTCCCCAGGGCCGGGTGATAAATAGACGCAGGGTGAGTATCCTCTATTATATTATGCGTACGCGTAAACAGACCTTTTGTACTCAGCTATACCCCGGTAGAATTCAACTTACAGGTAAGTCTTATTTAATTTGTGAATCACCCGGACACGGCTTGGGAGTCATGACATTTGAAAAGCTGAAAGGCTGATAACAATTGAAAGGCTGTCCCAAGGATCGGATCAAAATTTTGAGTGGGCAAAGGTATTTCAAATTAAAAGATTGAACACTGACCATTCACAGTGTTTATATGACCCAACTTGAACCTTGCTTTGAATGATATGGTATAATGTTTGTAAGACAATAATGTATATTCTTTATCAATATAATTCAATATAAATCTCCAAGATCTTCCACATATCTATCTAATATATATATATATATATATATATATATATATATATATATATATATATATATACATATATATATATATATATATATATATATATATACCTATCTATGGAGCAGTTAAGTATGTTGATTCAGCATCTGGCTTTTTTCGCCGTTCAATTTTAGTTTTAGTTTTTTTAGAATAACATGTATAAAAAAGGTCCAGGAAATATGCCGTTACATGTGTCTATAGCTGCTTCCGTGACTACTTGGTTGTCAAAAATAAGCGGCTTGTGTACTAGTTGGCCATATTGCTTTGACGTGAGCTCGAAGTAACGAAGATTAACTATAGTTTAACCTTTTTTTCGCGATTATTTATTGTAAAAACAAAGAAACCAAAAATATTTCTCATCCAAGGACAGATAAAGGAAAATGCGTAATTTACTGTTTTTACTGAAAAATATACTACGTTTATATACATCTGCAGAATTTCATTTTGGTTTCGGACCAGGTGACACTTGGTTAGCCTGGCGTCAACCAAGCTAAGCGTTAGGCATCTGCAAATGTTGTGTGTGTAAAAATCCCTTTCTTCAGTCATACCACCGAAGAACCCCTGAAAGGCCGTTGGTTTGTGAGTGCAACACGACCTTGATTTACGGTATTCCCATTCAGCCTGCAGAGCTCTCACAATTAAATGAGGAAAAAGGATTTGATTCTCCACTTTATTCAAATATTTTACTTTTCATCTGAATTCCTAGCGTGGAGGGGGCCAGCGTACGGCCTTATATAGAGTAAGTACCAGGAGTAAAGGAAGAAGAAAATATAACACCAGTAAAATGTTATCATATATTCAGTAAATTGGTTCATGCTGATATGTTTACCCGAAATATTATCCATACCGTAATAGACCTGGTTATCCTATTATAGTTCTCAACAATGTCTGTCCTGAAGGTCTACGACGTAGGCACAGAAGAGAAAGGAAACGTCATCATCATTAACTACACACAGATGAAGACACGGAGCAATGAAATCATAACCAGAGACGGAAGTGAAAACGATGTCCGAAAGATGCGAAGTTTGTTCCAGGATCTTGGATTCAACGTTCGGGTATTCGAAAACCTTGTATATGGGGTAAGTGTGACCGTAAGTCAAAGAAGTATTTGGTTGAAGATATTTGCAAATTGAATATTGGCCCTGCCAAGGCGGTCAGGTATCATTATTAATGTAATTATTCTGTGTCCCTAGACAGTCTATAACATTTATGTGAAGTAAAGTGTCCTGCAACCAATAGTCCCGTTTAGGTATGATTAGAATACTTGATAAATTGTCTGTAAGGAACATGTTGCAAAGGTTAGCAGTTAGGCCAACAGAAATGTTACGTGATTCAAATATCATAATTTACCTTAGACATTCCTTTCTAAACAATTAATGTGTCACAAAACTTTACTCTTGTTTCCTTCATAAATGCTACACCTATTCCTGCTGGAGTCATCAACAATCTGATCGGGTTATGTAAATCGACTGATACACCTATATATCGATAATAATATATATATATATATATATATATATATATATATATATATATATATATATATATATTATGTGTTATTTCGCCAACACGATCTTCTGCGCGGGACCATAAAAAGTGCACGTTTTAGGTATAGTGGTCGTGGGAGGTGTTTATGATGATTTACATCAGTACGGGACAAAAACTATTGGCCGTCTTAGTGGGATGGTCGTGAAAGCCAAGTGGTCGTACGTCGGGATTTCACTGTATATGTATATATATATATATATATATATATATATATATATAGAGAGAGAGAGAGAGAGAGAGAGAGAGAGGGAGTCAGACACCTATCGCACTCCGATATAACACCAACAACATCATTTCAGCCTCTACTTGTTCTCTGTTTTAGTCACCTTTTTAAATTGTTCATGGACTTTCAGGACCTAATTTCCAACCTCACGGACTTTGCATTTCAAGCTGATCGGGACAACATCAAAAGCGTGTTCGTCATGATCATGGCACACGGAGGTCAACAAGAGAACAAGCAGTACATCTGTACCCACGACGGCAGGAATATCTTTATTGAAGAAGAGATTCGCAACATCTTTGATTCGGCAAACGTGCCGAGGCTGGCAACGAAACCAAAAATATTTATTATTCAGGCCTGTCGAGGAGGTAGGATACATTTGTACGTTTATTTACTTATTCATTGACAACAAGCAAGACGTTTGGAAATTGGTTCTAAAGTGACCCATTATTTAGCTCAGCTGACTGTAAGTCATCTGAGGTATAGGTATGGTGCTTAGTCCGTTGTCCGTCCGACCTTCCGTTAGCAGGGCACAAATCGTAACCGCTGTCCATGAAAAATCTCCGTGGAAACCTGAAATTAGGTCACTGTGACCTATATGCTCCGAGCTAAGGGGCTTGTAAGTATCCCCAAGAATAATAAAAAAATGTGATACAACACCTCTAATATCTTGATAATTAATGCATGGATTGTCATGAATCTTGCCTTGAATATTGACCATGACAAGTTTTGCCAGTCCCCGAAAAGTGGTGGCGCCACCTGTATTTTTCTAATTTTTACGAATATTTTTCTATTTTTATAGCTCAGCTGACATTCAGTCATGCTGGGCTATAGCGATGGGTCTTTGTCCGTCGTCCTTCCGTCTGTCCGTCCGGCCGGCCGTCCGTCCGTTAGCAGGGCACAAATCGTAACCGTAGGGGATAGGGCCATGAGCCCTATGCAGTCTTAGAGGTTCTAAAAAGATCCCCTTGCAAACCTGAAATTAGGTCACTGCGAACTATATTCTCGAAGTTATGGGGTGTGTTTGCACCCCCCAGAAATAATTCTTTTAGCCAAATTTTTCAACTCAAACCTTTCATCTTTCACATACAGCTCACCTACCAACAGGGAAGAACCATAATTATTTTGAGGTCACAATGTCAAAGGTGAAGGTCACAGAACCAACTTCTTTGAAAAGCCTGTGGATGCATTTTCAGCCAAACCTATCATCCCAATTTTGTGATCTTTCACATATAGCTCATCTACTAAGTGGGAGAAGAATCCTATAGATGTTGAGGTCACAAGGTCAAAGGTCAGGGTCACAGGATCCACTTCTTTGAAAAGGTTGTGGACACATTTCAAGCTAGACCTTTCATTCCAAACCTTCCAGCACTGATATCGCTTCTCTGCCAACAGGGAAAAAGACCTGTTGATTTTGAGGTCAAAGGTCAAGTTCACAGCACCCTCTTCTTGCGTGGAGTCATTTTCAGGCAAACTTTTCAATCTATACTTCCCATCTGTCATATATGGCTTACCTACCAATAGGGAAAGAAGCCTATCGATGTTGAGTTCAAAAAGGTCAAAGGTCAAGGTCACAATATTGTTCTAAATGCTTGTGAACATATTTCAAGTAAAACTGTTCAACCCAAACCTTCAGTCTTTCACATATGCCACATCTATGCATCACTGAATGTGATTCAAACTTCATATTTATGGGTCTTTTTGCATGAAGAAATAACTAATTGATTTTGAGGTCAGTTGGTCAGGAGGTTAAAGGTTGCAGGTCTAAGTTATTCACTCATTGGTTGCCAAGTAATTACACCCGGCCAGATGCAAGTGGTTAGTAGTTACCCATCATTTAGAAAGAATCCATTTGATATGTGGGCAAAATAAATAAAGGCCAAGGTCATAGGTCAGGGATGTTCACAATAACTTATTTTGTTGACCATCTCTATTTTTCTTGTACATATAACCATTGCACTCCAACTGGTACATCTCACTGTGTGGCTGTAATTGTGAGTGATGCTGGTGACATATGACTCTCTTTTGTATCAGCCTGTTAAGTGATAAGGCTGAGTGATAAATACCTCGTTACTGCATAACAAAAACACTGTTGCCGGAATGCTTCAGCCAGGCATTAAGACTGTGAGAGTATAGTGTTAAGGTTTAGCTACTGATTTATAAGATGATGGGAACATTTTGCAGTTTATTTTATAGAATCATAGCAATGAACTTAGTTTCCTAGATATCTGAATATTTTAATATAAATCACTAGATATAAAAGCAAATGTTTGATCTCATTCTATGTGGATGTGTACCTGGATTTAGGATGGCTTTTTTTATTACAAGACTTTTAGTCATGCTTTCTGCATTTCTTTTCTTTCAGGTTTTGCAGTTTACCTACCCTGCTGATCCCATCGAAAAGCAGAGTGATAATAAAAAATATTGGACTTACCCTTTTTACATTTGCATATCTATAAGTCTAATATGAGGGCCTGAAAATGCCTTTTTAATTGTTTTGGATATTAATTACTGTAACATCCTTTGGAGAATTTGCTACAAGTTTGGTGTCTTATTGGAGGATGTGTGATATCAAATGTCAGACTTGTCAGAAATCCATTATGTCTGCCAGTTAACTACCTTAGAAATCCTTTTGTCAGTGCATTTTCAGTGATTTTCAGATACATGAACCCTATGCAGTCTTAGAGGGTCTAAAAAGGTCTCCTTGCAGATCTGAAATTAGGTCACTGTGACCTATATTCTCGGGGTTACGGGGTGTGTTTGCACCTCCCAGAATTAATTCTTTTAGCCAAAATAATCATCCCAAACCTTACATGTCAATAGAGGAACAAACCTTTTGATATTTAGGTCTTAGGGTGTCAACCCTGAAAGATCAGATCTTCTAAAGAATTATGATTTAACAACAGATCTTGGACTGCCACCTAGAACCAGAGTACAAGAACCACTCATATTGCCTGGTAGGATAGCTGACAGAGGGTACAAGCTGTTGATACAGAGACTAAATGAGAAACAACTCACCATTTTTAAACACATTATCAAACATGTGAAATGTTCATCTACTCCGTTAAATCTGTTTTGGACAGGTGGGGTAGGTGTTGGTAAACCAGTTCTGCTCCGTGCACTCAACCAATCATTGCATCGTCACTTGTGTGGGACTGAAGGTGAAAATCCTTTAGACTGCAAGATACTGATTACTGCTCCTACAGGGAAAGATACTTATAATGTACAAGGATCCACATTACATAATACTTTTCAAATAGATCCAAACAAAGGATTTTCTTGAAGTATCTTGACATCTTGAAGTATTAATGATTGATGAAATAAGCATGGTAGGAAATCGTATGTTCAATTTTGTAAACCTGCGACTCCAAGAGATAAAAGGTAACAAAAAACCATTTGGTGACATTTATGTAATTGTCATTGGAGACCTGTTCCAACTTCAACCAGTTATGGACAACTGGATTTTCAAAAACTTGTCCGACAGTTATGGTCCTTTGTGACAATGACAATGGCTACGCACAACTGCTTAATAGGTTACGTGAAGGACACCACGCAAAAAATGATATTGATCTGCTGAAATCTCGCCTTGTCACTGTTAATTCATCATATCCATCGGCAGTTATACATTTGTATACAAATAACTCCAGTGTAGACAGCCATAACAAGCAAATTTTCCAGTGTACAAATACAACCAAAGTAATAATTACAGCCGTGGATACAGTAATAACAGATGTCACAGAAAATGTAAAGAAAGATATTCTTTTGAGAATACCTGATAACCCATTAAAAACTGCTGGTCTGCTAAAAACACTTCAGATAGCTGTTGGTTTAACATATGATATCACCTGCAATGTTGCAGTTCATGATGGAATCACAAATGGTTGTTCCTGTGTTTTGAAATATATACAGTACATTCACAGCAAAACTGTTCCCAGCATTCTTTGGGTCGAGTTTGAAAATGTTGACATTGGGTCAGACACTAGGAGAAATTACGCTGCGTTTTACAATCCAGCCATACCAAAATCATGGACACCACTGTTTGTGATAAAACGCACCTTCCATACAGGAAGGCGACATATAATGGTAACTCGTTCATATTTCCCATTGAAGATAGGTGCTGCTAAAACAATATGGAAAACACAAGGCAGTTCACTTGATCAAGTGGTTGTTGACATGACAAGCACCAGAAAACTGATGCATGGACATGATGTTGCATTCAGCAGGGCGAGAAAAATGGATGGTTTATACATATTAAATTTAAATGAAAGCAAAATAACAACTGATCCACAGGTGACAAATGAGATGGCAAGGCTACGTCACGAGGCCAAACTTTCTCTAAATTTCATGTCACCAATAACAATATCAAATGATGTACTCAAAATAATATTCAATAATACACGATCTCTCCATTCGCATTTCAAAGATATTACATCTGATTGCCATATCCTCAATACTCACATTATTGCTTTAGCTGAAACACGCCTATGCTCATCTGATACTGATGATTCATATTTTATCTAACATTTCAGACTGATCAGAAATGACCATCTCAACACGGGTACGACACATGCAACAAAACGATCACCCTATGGATTAGCATTTTATGTGCATGAACATCTTTACCAATTTGTTGAAAAGCATCACAGGTCAAGTGGTAAGATTGATGCAACGGTGTTATTAATAAATCAACCAACATCTACCTTGCAACTGATTAGTATATACAGATCACCACAATCTAAACAGACAGACCTTCTTTCAAAACTTGAAGAGCTTTTAACATTTGTGGACACACAAAACTATTGTTAGTTATGGCAGATTTCAACATTGATGTCAGTAATAAAAAAAATACTTGTGTATTGGATGATCTCTCACATCTTCTTCAGTGTCAGCAGCTTATGACGGAAAACACAAATGATCATGGCAGTATTACTGATCTTGTGTTTTCAAACTTCCCTAATACATCAACTTTTGCAAAAAGAGAGTTCCTGGTCTGATCACAAAATCCTGTTTACTGTCGTTCCTAAAAATGTTTTCCAGTTTCACTCAGTTAATTGATATAAGGCCTTCACTTAAATAGTAATCTAACAGTTCACATATAATGTTATAGTTATGCAATTATTGTTATGCTTGCCCTTTGATACCATAGCAGGACAGGTGTTGGGGAAGGCTTTAAATACAGGTCATGCTTTTCAGCTGAGCGTCATGACCCATGGGTCACTTGTTTAACAATAAAATGACAACAATCAAGTCAGTTTCTCAGATGTGATTCCGTCTAGTGTCCGAAACCTGGTGCGTTTATGGATCACAAGTGGATGCCCTATGGTAATAACCCTGTCTGTCCGTCTGTTCGTCTATCTGTCTGTCCATCCATCCACACAAATTTGTTTCCTGATGATAACTCCAGGCACAGGCGCTTGAATCCTTATTTGTAATAAAGCTTTCATAACTCCAGTTTTCTTAAAAATACTACGACAGAATCAGTTCAAAAGAACCAATAGTAAAACGGTCATACCATACTTTCACTTATATTAGTGATAGTATGGTATGACCGTTTTACTATTAGTTCTTTTGAACTGATTCTGTCGTAGTTTTTTTAAGCACACTGGGGATATGAAGACTTTATTATAAATAGGGATTCAAGCGCCTGTGCTCCAGGTTGGATTTACATATGGATTTCAAACTTGACTTACGTTTGGCCCACCACTAAAACAAGGACTTGTATGACCTATTTTCATCCCAACTTTCAATCTTTTGCATTTAGCGGACTTGCCTGTATGAGGAGAGCATAAATGAATTTGGGTCCACAAGGTCAAAGGTCAAGGCCGCAGGGACCATCTGTTTACAAATTAGTTTCCAGATGATAACTCCAGTTTACTTTGAGATATTGGTTTAAAACCTAATTTATATATGGCTCACCATTAGTAAGATTTTGGGGTCCAGAGGTCAAGGTCACAGGACCCGTTTCTTTTAAAAGAATATGTATGCATGTCAAGCTAAACTTTTCATTACAAACCTTTCATCTTCAAGATATTGCTCACATGCCAATAGGGGAGGTTTTTTTTTCAATTTTGGGGTCATAGGGTCAAAGGTCACAAGGGCCCATCCATTCACAAATTAGTTTATGGATGATAATTCTGCTTTGGATAGACAGATTGGCTTCAAACGTAATTCATTAATGACCCACCACCTAAGTAAGTAACATTTCGATTTTCAGGGTCCAGAGGTCAAAGGTGAAGGTCACAGGAGCAACACCTTTAAAAAGAATGTGGATGCACTGAAAATCAAACTTTTCATCCCAAACTTTCCATCTTTCACACATGGCTTACTTGCCCAAAGTGAGGAAATATGTAGATTTTGAGGTTACCCAGTCAAAGGTCATGGTCACTGGAACCACTTTTTAAAGATTTTACAATAACCTAAATGCTGCAAGTTCAAGGATAATAAGTTCTCAGATTTGTTGGTCACAAGGTCATTGGTTCAGGTAACAGGACCTTCATTTTGAAAAAAAAATTCTTTAAAAATACCCTTACAGACAAATTCAGCTGAGCCTCGAGACCTATTGGTCCCTAGTTTCAGGAAAGATTAAAAAATTCCATACGTTTAGATATATCTGGATAGTTTCTTTCTTAACGTCACATCCAATATTGATTCAGGGGTCGTACCCCCGGGGGGGGGGGGGTTGCTGCAGGGGCCATTGGCCTCCAGTTCGACATTGCATGCAAAAGTGGCGAAGTTTCTCTAATTTCAGACAATGACTATCTGTATATGAAAAATATAGTTAGTATAATTCAAATAATGTTGAAATCATGGAAGGATGGGTCATATTAAATGTTGTATCCCCCAAAGGCAAAACATACGTCTAAAAAAGACCGTTTATCCCTTAAAAATTCACAATTTTTTATTCCTGAAAAAAAAACCTGCACCCACTTTGGTTAATGTTAAATTATGGATAACTTGAACGCAAGCGGACAACGTACAAACAAATCAAAGTTGAGCCTACATCCACATTTGGATCTGTTGTTTTTCCCTCAAGACGAGAAAACTTTCATAAAAAAATTTAGATATACGCTGTATAATTTATACAATATGGCCATGTTTGTACATATGTATTATGTATCTGATCCGGGTATAAATTAAGGAAATTTTAGAAACTGCGCAAACTAGTAATCAAGCGTTCTTTTTCAGCAGAAAATGTAGCCTATATTGTGACCACTTATAAAGCAATTGAAGGCCAAGGGACCCAGGTCATTTGAGACAGAGGCTAAAATATAAACGGCATATGTATATATATATATATATATATATATATATATATATATATGAGTGATTGATGGGAGTGATTGATGTTTTTCGGTCATATACTAATGGGCATACATGTGTTTTTTAGTCTGTGACGATGAAAATCTCTCACTTCTATAACGGCACAAATCCAAAATTACAACTGCACAGCTTCCATTCACACCAGTTTATTATCGTACAAATAGGGTTCAGCTGCACGATAAAACATATCCTGTAGACCTCTACATGATCGGAGGCAGTGCTTGGCGAAGTAATATTATACTGAATTACTATTAGAACATAAATGAATGTGAAAACCAAATATTGATAAAATTACAGGTGATATGTACCCTCTCACTTACAGTAAAAGAAGATGATGGGGTATTCGTGGGCCCGGCAGACATCGAGACAGAAGCCGAAGGAATTGAACCAAGAGACAGAGGTCAAAGGATACCCCGCTTTACTGATTACCTTTTTGCATTTCCTACACAACACGGTAAGCTCCATTGGCAACAAGTGTGATTCAAATAAGTTATCCAAAAATAAACCCGGTATCAATATGTAAAATTATACAATTTTCAATTTTAGACTGATATGTTGGTTTAATGCCTAACGGCATAGACATAATTGAACATATTAAATATTAGCAAACAATTATAATAAGTCTTTCTGGTTATTTCACTATATACTAATTTAATAATTTCCTTCAATATCATATATGTTTTCTTTACTCTGGGAATACCTTGTACTACCAGATCACGTGTCGTACCGGAACACTGCAACTGGAAGTCCTTACCTGCAAGAACTGGACCTTGTGTTTAGAGAGGAGTCAAGTACGATGCACGTTGTTGATATGCTGACGGTGGTATGTTTTTTTCTATATTATATTATAAATCATTTTCAGCTTTACACACATACACACATTATATTCCTTCACACCTATGGGCACAATGGAAACCTCGTACATGTAGATACTTCCTCAAATTAATTAAAGCCGATGATTTAAATATATTTGCAAGCTGTAAAAATGCTGCGGTGTAATTTTAGTTGATTATCCTATTTTAGGCTTTCGTAAGGACAATAACTTCTATACTTGGTCGTTTTAATGCTTTAAAATACCAAGGCTTGCCTGCGAGCGAAACCGTATTATCATTATCACAGGTGCATATTTGTTTTATTATCAGCTGCCTGTTGTTGAGGTAGACCTCTGCATTTGATGTTACAGGTACTAAATAACTTTGTTCACTCACAAGAGACAGGACGAGGCTTCATTCAGAGTCCAGAGACCGTGACCGGACTCAGCAAGTTCTTCTACATCTTCCCAGAGCGACTCCAGAACAGTTAAAGATACAGAGACATTTCAGAGAGTATATGTTTAATATTATGCTGTATGTTCCTGTCGACTGACTACAACAGTTTTCCAGCAAAACTACCCAGTCACACGGACTTACAATCATCACTTATATATTTTGTTGTTCTTGTGTGTGTGAGTGAACACAGCTAACGTGACTGTTTACCGTAACACGATTGCGGGACCAGAGGTCTGATCCCGAGAATGCGCGACAACTCCCAAACAAGAAGAAGAAACATGAAAGAAGAAACATGGAAGAAACATTGGTTAGAAGCTTGAAAAACATTGAATTCTGAAGTTGTGCTGTACAACTACCAGTATGTTTATGTTTATGGCACTGATAGCGCCCAGTACAAGCTGCTTTTGCCACTTGTGTACATGAGTAAGTAAACGGTTTTAGAATGTAACATAGAAAGATATCATAATATTCGATGCAAAAAAAAACACTATATGTCGTGTTTTGTAACAAACCTGGTGTTTGAAAACTGTACAATATCCGATCATGACGTCCATATCAACCAAGTACAGACCGACTAAAAGAAAGGGTCGCAACGGCCATGGATTTATAAATGACAAGAATATTGCCAATATATCACGCAAATAACATTGATACCAAACCAGCCTCAGAGAAGAAGATAATCGTATGTGAATGTTTTATGTTACGGTGTATAACTTTCAGGAAGGTCCATGTGTGTTCTCATGTGTGGTCATTTAGATGCATATTCAACTTATTTCAAATCTATTCGGGACCAACATTCAGTTAACGCCCAAAATTACCTCACTCGATCAAAGCGTGTATACAAAAATTTACAAAATTAACGGGAGAGTCTTATGGAAAATGTATGAGTAAGCGGCTTGTCGTTTTAAGCTTCGAGGCTTAATCGTTCAGGGCAGTGCCGGGTTGCCAGAGGAGAGCTGTCATTTTAACCTGTGGGTCATATGAAGGAGTCAGTATGTTGAATAGTGTATATTTTTTATGCCCACCCGCCCCTGTGGTCTCAGAGTAGAGCTAATAAATCAACGCCATGAGTTCGTTAGCCCTGCCAAGGCGTTAGTATTTTTGTTTGCTACTAAATGCGTAAATAATACGTGATTCCATCGACCGATACATGTAGCTCCGTGTTGGCTCTTATGCCAGGGTGGTAAATAGATATATAATTTACCGCAAGGTGGCAGTACCGACACTAAGCGTTACACGAACGTTTAAAACACGAACGTTTGTAACACGAACGTTTGATTTCTCTGTCAGGCATCAAATAAGTCTTAACCATTTCATGGACTGGGCCAGTCTAGTAGATCGTGCTCGAATCTCAGCCGAGGTGGTGAGATACATTGATGGTATGACTCAGCTCTTGGGACTAATACACACCCAGCGACTGCAGGCGGTTTTTCATGTGTTTCAAATACCTGTTTTCATTTACGTTGGATTGTTTTTATGGTGTTTCATTCACGAGCAGTATCAGAAAAGATTTTGGGTATTTCAGACCCTCTGGGTTTTAGATTTGCTATTCAACTGAGCAGGTGTGCCAGTTCTCCAAATCACACACGACAGTATTAACGTTATTCTGTATTTACCTACGCTCCCAAAGCAGCGGAAATCTTACTCTTTTAAAGAAGCAACTGATTTTCACGCGGCCAGCTTTGGCCGTTTATGATATATTTAGACACCAGATGGCGGTTCGTTGTCCGCTGAACAAAACGTGCGTATGCATGATGTGACAAGCAGCCAACCAGATGCCAATAAACAACCACTCGACAGGCATCCTGGCTCCGCCCATAGCTGCGCTTCAAGAGCCGTTTACGTTCGAATTTCAACTGCTCCCTCTGCATTCTCGCATCATCGACCGATTCGATTCTGACAGTATGACTGTGTTAGCGTAGCCATGTGCCTGGTGTCTGCAGAACTGAAACCAGCCAGCGAGGTATGCACGCAGCCTTTGTTGTTACGTTTCGTTTGAATTACAGCTCCCGACCGGGCATCCTGTGTGCCCTAGGCAAACCACGTCTGCGGCAATTCTCTCTGAGCCTGTGGCCTGTACAGACGGTTACAGTGGCGATGAACTGTCATTCAAAAAATAATGAACATGATTGGCTCCGTGTATTCCTCGCTTGGCCGTGTCTTCCAGCACAAGGTCTCATCTGATTGGACAAAAAATACAGTGCTCCCCTCTGGTGTAGCAATTCAGGATACGAGGTCATAACAAACAGCGCTTACCATATAGGAAGTAGGCCTATAGTTAAAGCGTTGTGTAAAGAGCGTAGTATTTACCTACCACATATTATTTATTAAGTGTTAGTTATAAGATCTCTACGTAAAAAAAAACATATTTCACCTATTTATATTTATAGCTAATTAGAAAGGAATATGATGCAGTGTTTACTCACATATTATCATAAATATTTTCATGGTGTTTGTTCCAAGCTTTGTAAGTAGAAATAAACATATTTCACACACATATTTTGTACTTACAGAATAGGTACATGAATAGGTACATGAACGTTTATTCATATATTTTCATAAATAATTAAATATCTCAATGCCAGTATTTTTTGAGAAAATAAACTTTTTTTGATATAAAAAAGTATGAACTCCTGTTTACACTGTAAGGTTTAGACTGTCCTTTTAAGCAGAAATCTCGCAATCGCAGCCTGATTTTAATTCTAACCACACAAACCTTAGAAGTTGCTTTAAAAAAGAGATTAAGAGTAAGATGTACTTTAAAAGTATTTTAAAAAAGTAAGATGTAGGGACCATGATGGTGGCTCATGCTACTTGATATATACTTATAATGGTGATATATATGCAAAATAAATAATGTGATAATGTGATGAAGTTGAGTCTGTTATTATATTCACATCATACTCTTTACTGTGTCAGTGATCGATGTAAAGGAAAAGAATGAGAACCGGCTTCTGTGGCCCAGGGGTAGAGCACAGGACTCAAACCCGGGAGATCGAGAGCTCGAATCTCAGAGGCTGTGAGATTTTTCAAGGGTCGGGGCCCCCAGCCAGGGAGAGCGCTGTGCAGGCTTCATAATGGGGAGACTGTCCCCAATTGTCGTGCTTCACGCACAAATTTGTGCGCCTTTCGGGGGTCCCAGAGATGGACGATCATGGCCCCATGGCCCCAGACACACTTGGTCCCATCGATTCTCGGCCCAGGCGACACCAGGCCCCAGAGATTCTCGGCTTCTGGGCGACGGACCTGTACTCTTAGTAAATAATAGGTCGAATTTTTCTCCCTCTTTGTTTCTGCTCCATCGAAATCTTATGACATTAGGACTATTTTATTGTAGCCATGTAAGCATGCACAGAATTTAACAAAAAAGGAGTTTATGTTATATGTATCAACGTTTGCATGATTTTGAATGTTGACAGTTGAGACAAGTAGTCAATTCTCAAAAGGAACAGGTTCGTTTGAATAGAAACAACCTCTGGTGGAAGGATACAGTTTTTCATCATGGCCGCTGACATCATCTTGGAAAACAGAAAGTATTTTATCTTTGACAAGAACTGGCCCAGAAATACAAACGAGGAATCATTTTCTTGTTACTCTGTCATCACAAATCATCTGAGATGGTTACTTTAGAGTTATAATGCCTTTCTGACAGTCTTGACACCAAAACAAGGCCGCGTTAGCCATCTTGAAGAGTGTCAAATATGGTATCTCTGGAACTATAGGAGCCACTTTTTACTAGGCAAATCAACCGAAATGATTATTTCAGTGTTTGGTGACCTCCTGACCTTATTCATCTAAAATGGACACAGGTGTCATCATGAAGAGCATTTAAACTGTATATGTATGTATATATATATAGGTGGCCCCATATTCACTATAGATGGGTATGTGAGGTGCGCTACTACTAACTTCACGATTATACATTATTAGGGTAGTAGTGATAGGGCTTCAGAGTCATTGTTACCTCTCTTTCTGTCACATACAATTATTTAAGTTTATATATATATATATATATATATATATATATATATATATATATATATATATATATATATATATATACTGTAGATATCTAAAGTAGAATAAAATAGAAATATATATATATATAAGTAGAAATAATCTGTGGGAATGCAGTCTTTCCTTCGCGGTCACATAGCGCTCTTTGTTCACAACAGAGCATGATATATGAAGGTATGTTATAGATCTGGGTCAATACCGCCGGCTTTGCCGCATCGCTTCTAGACTGGCCCAGTCAATGAAATGGCTTTTAATGGTTGCCTCTGACAGAGAAATCAAACGTTCTCACACTGTATTGCACTTAGTGTCAGTACTGCCACTCGGTCACTTTTAACTAATTATCAGTCTCTGACCCTCTTATTTCATCGACTGGTAAACTTGGGCGGTACCGGACAGTGAGCGCCATACATCACCGCCTCGCTGAACTAAGGTCTTTCCCAGTACCGTAGGGAGTAATTATAGTGGTCGTTTCCAGAATCTTTATTTTTCAAAATCAACATGATAAATCCAGTAATCGCCTATTATGGGCTTCTAGCTTGCTATTTATATTTCCATTTAATCAGTCTGAATATTTTTAGGTATTCGGCTATTTTGAGTACGGCAAGACTTTCAACACTATATCCCTCAGCCTCAGTGAGTCAGTGTGTCACGGTTTATCAGACCATCGTTTTTCAAAGCAGGCCGGTTTAAAAAATGTATCTCTAGCTCAGCCAATCAGCGTGAGATATTCAGGTCCACACGCGACGAACGCAGTCAACTGTAATTCATGTACCAGCTGGCTGAAACGATCACGGCGATCAGCGTGTTGGCAACTTAACAGGGGCAAGACTTTCAAGTGTAACTTGAAAATTAAAAAATACATATACACAGAACAAAATTGATGCGAGAGTGTCTACAATGCACTTACATTTGGCTCATGGACCATAGTGTTCGACAGCAGAGATATATCATAGGATACGAAGGTCAATGTATGGACTTTCTGGGACTGCTGCTAGCGTCCTCATAGCAACGATGCCATTCACAGGAGGCGTGACGGCCTGATATGCAAATGCGAGGGAATCGTCAGTAGCCTTGTGACGCCCAATATGCAAATATCAGGGAGTCACCATACGGACTTTACAAGGCTTTAGTGATAAGAGCTGGTACTGAGTTACGTCTATCGGTACATGGAATCACGTTTTATTTTAAGCACTTTAGTAGTTAACGTAAATACACTAAAGCCCAGGCAGGGCTACATCGCTTCATCAAGTGACTGAAATTAAACTACAGAAATATCGCTTTTTATCATTTTTTTTTCTCATACGGTTGTTTGGCCCTGGTCCATGGCAAAAAAAATTCGACATAAAGGTATAAATGTTTGCTTTTTCATAATAATACTTAGGACACGCTAATTTTTTTATTTATATTTTTTATATTAGGGGGTGTAAAGTATATTGGATTAAGACCTGACGCATCATGGGTGGGAAAGAATAAAGAGAAACTTGAACTGATAAGAACCAGAGTTAGGCACAAGTATATATTAAATGCACTTATCAGCTTTCGCATAAATAAAATATAAAGTTTGGTCTTTTGGTCATTACTTTTGCAAATGATTTTGTGCAAGATATTTAATTAAATAGGCGATCAATCTCTCTTCACTGGCATAAAATAACAAGTGTATTAGGATAAATTGTATCTGGGTATTTTTATGGTGAAAGTATATGTGTATTTATCTGCATGTAAACGACAGAATATGGTAGGCCTATATCATGAGGTAGTGTGGTTTATTTGAAATCTCGTGGTTGATCACGACATTCAAAGTTCTGGTTAAGGTAACATTAAATAGCCTACCGGCATCCAGGCATATGACATTTCACCAATTGAAACATTGTATATGGAGATAAATTAACTAAAGCTCAGATCATAAATGTTTTATTTTGATCACACCTTTTATAATGCATCGTTCTTATATTCTCCAATCAACATGAATTGCGGCCTTACTTAAGATTAACACCAGTCTCTATAAATATGTCTAATTAAGCCGCATTATCTGATGACCCAAACTGAATGTCCCCTTGCTCCCCTGGTCAGTATCAGTAACACAGGCGTGGGAACATATCATTTTCATAAGGGGGCAAATACATTTTCAGGGGGCCCAGGGTTGTAAGATAAGGGCGTTCACATAAACACATCACACACACACATAAATATATAAATTTCCCTGTAAACAGGGTCATATCCTAAAAAAAAATTGTATAGGAAATCTCTTTAGAAGGATACAAGAACAGAATCAGTAGGAAATCCGTGGGAAAAGCCAGTAGGCGGATGGTGTGGGAGACCCCCTCACACGGTATGGAAAATGTTAAAATTCATTATGTAGGCTACGTAGGCAATTTCCTGTAAAGCTTGGAGGCCAAGAGCCCATGGATGCAAAATGTTAAAGGGAAAATATAAATTATATATTAATATTTCAGCTAATTTAACACTATTAAAATTTAGGACTGGAATAATTTTTGAGGGAGGCAAAACTATACCATTGCCCCCCCCCCCCCAACTTCTGTGTTGGGGTTAAACGCCCCTTCTTACAACCCCCCCCCCCCCCCCAACCGCCGGCTCCTACGCTTTTGGGTAATTTACAAATAACGCTACAGGTGGCATCTGTGTGGTCACTTATAAAATTATCATGCCCGTGAAAACAAGCGGGGGCCCCTGGAACAGAGCTCTTAAACGCTATCCGGCGGTATGGCAAACCTTAGTTCAGGATAGCTAGTTACGGATAGCTTGAAAACGGTGTAGGTCTTAGCCTTATTGCTATATTTGGAATATCATGACCTGATTTAGTTAGGCCCTACGCACACTGTCACGTGTTAGGTAATCCACACAAGGATGTAACAACTAACATGGCAGCCAGACTTTTCGTAGTTTAGCTACTTCAACATAGCAAACAGAGCGATACAGGCTTAATGAAGCACACAGCAGGTCTGTGGTAAGTACTCGCATAGCCTGTTTATTCTGATAGATATACTGGCTTTATTGAATAATACGAGCTATGGTTATAAACCTGATCCAAAAGCCGGTCGCGCGACGCTGAAATGACCGTTGGATTTCCCCCTGGTCAGCACGTAGCACACTGTGTCTGATACTTAATTTTTCGATGCAACAGTCTTACTATAGCGATCACTCTCCGGCCGGCCGGCCGTTAATAGGGCACAAATCGTAACCGCTGACTCGACCCTAGAAACTTCTAAGTGAACATTCTGGTAGGTTTATAAAAATCTCCCAGGAAACGTGAAATTATGTCAAAGCGACCTATATCCTCCGAGGTATGGGGCTCGTAAATAACCTCCAAAATAATAATTAAAAAAAAAAAAAAAATGACACGCCTACTAATCTCAGTAAATAAAGTATGGATCGCAATGAATATTGCTTTGCATATTCATCATGGAGTATTTCATTAGTTTCTTGAGACGGGTGGCGCCGCATGTATTTTTTTCCAAATTTTTACGTATTTTTCCTCTATTTTTGATACCTAATGAAGCACAACCGGACGTTAACAGGGCAAAATCCATTAAGGGGGGTCCAGGGTAAATGTCCCCGGAAACGTGATATTAGGTCATGGTGACCTATATTCTGTGAGCTACTGGCCGAAAACATGATTTTTGAGCACCCAGCGAGTCAGACGGGGTACAATTTTAACCCATCTGGCCTAGAATCTTCTCATATGAAAATCAGGGAGGTCCTGGATAAATGTCCTTGGAAACATGACATTAGGTCACCGTGACCCATGTTCTGCGAGTTGTAGGAGAAAAAATAATAACAAAGCTTGACTCTTCAATATAGAAATCTCTTCCTTAATGTAAAGGGAGGTTATTGTAATGTCTCCTTGGACATCAAAAACAAGGACACTGTGACCTATATTGTGTGAGCTATGTGAAAGAACATGATTTCAGACAGTACCCCTAGAAAGTGGTTTCAGAAACACTTGGTTGCCAAAGCTTTAGTTTTTCAAATGGGTATAATTTTCATGGCCGGTATATTTTGGCCTATGGTTTCATGTTATAGGCTGTTTCGTTAAATCATACGTCTTTGTGAAATATGCATTTTACTCATGTAATAAAGGAAAATTTGAAGGATATAGTGAAATTAAATGCCTACAATTACTTTGTCGTCAGTTTTTTTTAACATAAGAACGTATTTTAGTTGAGTTATGAGTTCCCAGTCTTAAGTATCGGGCAACAAATGAGAATATGGATAGTTTTGCTGATTTTTTTTTGGTTGAACTGTTTATCGCATTTTATGGTTTAAGTCAGTTTTAAAAGGTCAAGATGAAAAATAAATCATGAACTGTGTTTTGTTTCGCTGATTGACGTGAATATAGACACATTTAAACAGAACGTTAAATATTACTTGCCTATAACTGGAAGATACTGTGACTGACAGGGGTATTTTTATAAGGAACAAGAAAATTAAAGGAATTTATGTCCTCCGCTAGCGATACCTGTTTGTGATTAGTGACACTAAGTATGCTGATTAATTATATAATATATACTTTATTTATTTTACATGGATTGTAAAACTAGCTATAATAACTAAACGAGGCCCTCTCCATGGCTCGGATGTTGGCGCTCGGTAGTCGGTTATAGTGGAGGAAACCGGAGTACCCGGAGAAAACCACCGACCTATGACGGGCACTTCAGCTCACTCTTATAGCCACGCCGGGAATCGAACCCGGGTCGCCACGGGGGAAGGCCGAGCGTTTTACTACTCAGCTGTCCAGGCCCCATCTTTTCACTAATTAAATATCCCATTGTATCATTTGCTTATCAGACCACACACCAAAACCCTTCCAAGATAAGCATGAGAGCAATCACTGACCCAGATTTGAAGGAAATCGGATAATATTGGGGAAACTTATCACACGGAAACGAAAACTGATGGACGGGCAGACAGAAGAACAGACAGACAGAAGGACAGCTAGACAAACAAACAGACACACCCAAATCAATGCCCCCCATTCCGGAAAGCAGGGGGGAAAATGTCATTGTATGAATTAGATCAATAGATTGACATTATAAGACATATACCATACTGAGTAAGTGTATGATGTGAAGGAAATTTCAGTTATAAATATATGAACAAAATGCCAGGATATTGAGACTGTGGTGCGTATATCATTGCAGTTACTGAGGCATTATGGATAAGCCAGCACATTTAATCGCACTGGAAGAACATCAGGGGAGACTTGTGCAACAAATAGATGTACGAGGGACATTGCAATGGATTGGGATGCAGGAGGCGGAGCTGATTGGTCAACAGCAGGTTGAACGGATCAGGGTAACTATTCTCGCTAGCACCATATTCTCGAGGTCGACATTTTACGATATTCCTTTTCCGGTGTTTCGTGACGGCTTCCAATCGGTAACGTAACCTGTCATGATCACCTTTGCAGCAATTCAGACTTTGACTATATGACCTATCACTACAGGACAAGCCCAATCGAATCAGGTTTCAGTAACCTATTTGAAAATTATCCTATATTTGTTTCTCAGTTTGGATTGCTAAATTGTATTCAAATTGCACCATAGAGTTACCAATCAATCAAGGTCTTTTGGAGGAATACCTCCAGTTCTGTGTTCAGATAAATAACCCCTCTAAGGATTGAATGATTGATTCATTTATCAATGTTATGGTACCAATTGCTTGTGGATACAACATACTGAATTTTGGGTCGGGGGGGGGGGGGGGGGGGGGGAGCTGGTGCATGAGGTCGCAACCGTTTTTTAGAGCTTTAGACATTTTCTGCACCGGGGGTCCTTTTTGTAGGTTTTATCATTAGTCCTCCTGGTTCATTTTTCCTTAATCCTGGATCCGCCTCTGTATGGAGATACCATTTGTGACTGCCTTAGCATCAATCATACTCAGATCACGTATATATGTGTGACCCATTACTAAAGGAAGAATCCAGTAGAATATGGTGTCAGGAGGTCAAAGATTACATGTGAAAGTTATTCTCAACTCGGTTTTTAACATGATAAATTGAGTATTATGATAACATAATTTGAATATTATGTCAGACTATTGTGTCATGTCAGTCAACTGAACGTCATGATTCATGGGTCACTTTTCTCAGTTTTGTTTTTGCAGGAACTTAACATTTCAAATCAAGAACAGGCAACGGCCATGGTTGGCCATTTATTGAAAAACCAAAACGAGGAAGACTTCGAGAAATTCCTCAGTTGTCTTGATGAGTATGATCATAAGCATGTCGCCAGGTGGCTGAGAGGTGGGTTACTTTCAACAAAGGGCATCACTCATACAGTGCATACCTCCTTCGGTTCCGGAATGAAATTGCCGCAGAGAAATGTATGCAAAATAAAGTCCGATAAGATACCATAAATTAAAGTAATAAACAAACATAAGCAAAGGCATGAAGTGATGGTTGAATCCCACTGTGGTAGGTGAGATGTATCTTGCTGCGGGTGAAGCTAAGGGCTTATTGAATATTTATGAGACCCTTAAAATTTTTATTAAGAAATGTGAAATAGAGATGGCTAACGCCAGGTTTCCGGTGTGTGTTGGGTAACTAAACTGATATTGTAAGATATAACTTAATGCTACGTTTAAAAGTTTGCTCGAATTCTGCCTTAGAATAAATTGATTTGTGAATTCTACATTTTCAACTACGGTCAAAATTGTTCAGAATTGCCCTGGGGCATGTCAGTATGTTTAAACAGTAGTGCCCCAGGTTAACCCTGTCATATGATGGTACAATGAAAAAACGAACTATTACACCTGTGAAGCTTACGTCTCACGGCCAGTCCACATTCTTGATGGAAGTGTTAAGGCAGAAACGTTCCCGAAAGAGCGGCCGATTTTCAAAGGAGTGTTAGACCGCTATAAGAGTGTATATGTAAAAATAAAACACATGATATACCACAACTACTACTACTACTAATAATAACAATAATAAAAATAAGAAGAAGAAGAAAAGTGAAACTATAAAACTACAACAGTTTGTGCATTGAAAAATTAACTGCAAGTGCAATTTTTGAATCCGCTAATAAACATAGTTATACGTCATACTGTGCTATGAAGTTTTTCTTTCGATTTTACAGAAAAGTTGGAGGAGGTCAGGAGTAGACCTATCAGTGAAAGAAGTGAGTAGAATTAAACACTTTTTTTATCAGTTTGCCTCAGGCAGCATGCTTGTTTGCGGCATATATCAATAGACTGACATTTACTTTAGGTGAAAGAAATATAAGTCAATTCTGTCAATTCCTATTTACACAAAAATGTGCCGATATCCGCTCAAAACAGCTTTAACTTACTTTAAAAACATGTCGGGGAGTCCCGCTTCCACTGATTTATATTTAAAGGGAATGTTTTATATATATATATATATATATATATATATATATATATATATATATATATATATATATATAATATCTGTTGTTTATCAGAATCTATATCCAATATGTCTCTGTTGCTATAGGAACAGAATGTGATGTGTTGGTGTTGCCGAGCAACCATAACGTGGGTAATTATCCAGAAACACCAGCAGTATTGAATGAGGGACCCCTGGCCCGCGTTATAAATCCGAACAGAGTAAGTATTCATCACTTAGATAATGAAAAGGGAAGCTTGAAAAGTAGCGTTGTTTATTCATGCTTGTATGTCACGATACTATATGTGTTAAGTACGGACAAACCAAATTCTTCATATATCATTGAGAAGCTTCAAGTGTCTGATGAGACACGAACCTTTTTACATGTCATTTGGGCGGTTTTTTTTAGCTCAGCTGACTGTAAGTCAACTGAGGTATAGGAATGGCGCTTTGTTCGTCGTCCGTCCGGCCGTCCGGCCGTCCGGGCGTCCGTTAGCAGGGCACAAATCGTAACTGCTGGTCCTAGAAACTTTTAAGTTACATCCAGGGAGGTCAATAAAAAATCTCCTTGGAAACATGGAATTAGGACACTGTGACTTCTATCCTCCGAGCTATGGGGCTTGGAAGTACCCCCCTCCCCCCCCCCCCCCAAGAATAATAAAAAATTGTTACAAAACCTCCAATATCTTGATAATTAATGCATGGAATGTCATGAATCTTGCCTTTAATATTAACTATGACTAGATTTGTCAGTTCCCAGAAAGTGGTGGCGCCACCTGTATTTTTTTGTTATTTTAACGAATATTATTCTATTTTTTTAACTATAAAATAACAACAATCATGTCTCAGCTGTGATTACATCTAGTGTCCCAAAACCTGGTATGTTAATTGATCACAAGTGGATGCCCTATAGTAATCACCCAGTCTGTCTGTCTGTTTGTCTGTCCATCTCTCCATCCACACAAATTTGTTTCCAGGTGATAACTTCAGGTTGGATTGACGCATGGATTTCAAACTTGACTTACATATGGCCCACCACTAATGCAAGAACCTATAGGATTTCGGGGTCACGAAGTCAAAGGTCAAGGTCACAATACCCATTTCTTTAAAAAGAAGGTGTATGCATTTGAAGGTAAACTTTTCATCGCAAACTTTCCATCTTCAAGATATTGCTAACCTGCCAATAGGGGAAGATTCTGTTCGATTTTGGGGTCATAGGTGCAAAGGTCAAGGTCACAGGGCCCATCCTTTCACAAGTCAGTTTATGGATCATAATTCTGCTTTGGATAGACAAATTGGCTTCAAGCTTACATAATAATGACCCACCACTTAAGTAAATTCATTTTGATGTTCAGGGTCCAGAGTTCAATGTTGAAGGTAAAAGGAGCCACATCTTTAAAAAAATTGTGGATGAACTGTAAATCAAACTCTTCAATCCGAAATTATGATCTTTCAAACATGGCTTACTTCCCCAAAGTAAGGAAATCTATAGATTTTGAGGTTACCTTGTAAGAGGTCAAGATCACTTTTTAAAAGATAGTTACAACAATCTAAATAATTTTATGGTCACCAGGTCATTGGTTTAGGTCACAGGACTGTCATTCTGAAAACTTTCTTTAAAAATATCCTTATTGACAAATTCAGCTGAACGTCGAGACCCATGGGTCCCTAATTATAAATTGTTTTGGCCAAATTCCGGAGCTCTTCGACAAATGAAAATGCTTGAGGTTTTTGCTGCGTTTTGTTACCAGATGAGTGACAGACAGCCAAGCTTGATTGTTCGATCGTTGCATGATGAACGTCAAGATACCTCCGAAGAATATATCCAAGGGAATCCATGCATTGGCGGTTGTATGTATGGTCTCTGAATGCTTTCTAGTTTATACATATGCCACTTTTTATGTTGAAGGTCTATGACATTGACAGAGAGGCAAAAGGAAAGGTTCTGATCATCAATTACACTAAAACGACAGCCTCGACTGGTCAGATTTTGTACAGAGAGGGTAGTGAACATGACATCGAGAAAATGCGACGTATGTTCCGCGATAGTGGATTTAACGAGGTCGATGTGTTCCAAGACCTGAATCGTGGGGTAGGTAATCTACATATTAGGAAAGGACAAATGGTTTGTATAAGATTAAGGCACTAGTGTCATCATTGTACAAAGGTGTCAGTGGCTAAAATGGCAGTGCTTTAAGCATGGAACAACATGTTACCAGTCTGGTCAGAGCAGCATGTTTGCACATCAACTAAATTAGGACTTCAATTCATTATTTTCTGGTTTCCCAAATCACCTCCTTCTCCCTCTAAAGCTTCAGAATAATACAGCAAGGTTTTTGCTTAACATTCAAAGACATGAACATATCCCGCCAGCACATCGACAACTATACTGCCTGTGGGACCGTGAATTATCTGCAAGATCCTTCTAATGGTCTTTAAGGCACTGATAAAAACTATGTGTTCATTCTTTTCTTCCATTGTGCCAGATTAATGGATTATTTCTTATCTATATTTTGCAGAATTTAATTTCCACTCTAAAACACTTTGCCCGCGCAGCAAACAACCACAACACCAAAAGCGTGTTCGTCTTGATAATGGCTCATGGCGGTAACCACCAAAACAGACATTACATCTGTACACAAGATGGGGACGGCATCTTTATAGAAGAAGAGATTCGACAAATCTTTGACACTAAAGAGGTTCCCAATTTGGCAGAGAGACCAAAAATATTCATTATTCAAGCATGCCGAGGAGGTAATGATATAAAACCCTCATGTCTATTATTTTTTTTTTCAAACTTCTCTAAACTTATTATTTAATATGGATTGTACAACTACGGTAGCTATAATAACTAATAGCAGGCACTTTCCATGACTCGGATGGTGGCGCACGGTAGTCACTACAACTCACACTTCAATTGAATCGAACCCTGGTGACTATGGGAAAGGACCGAGCTTAAAACTGTCCGCGCCTCTAATCTGTTGCTTAAGTATCATCTCCTCAGCTCCGCCATCACCAGGAGCATTTCTGACTTTAATAAGGATAAACGTAAAAATAACCGAATCAAATACAGTTATAAAATGTTGACTCTCATTCTTGCAAATATAAAACCGGCTGGTCCATATATACGGCTGGTCCATTGCACAGTCACTCTCAGGAAGAAATGTTAAGAAATTTAAAATAAAAAAAAGTTTAAAATGTTGAGTTCAGTATACAGTCTGAACGTTAGAAGAATGAAATCTTAACATCACATGGTTTAAATGAAGAAAAGTATATTTTTTTAGGGAATTCTTTGATGTTATAGACTTTCACCCACAGTGAAAGATGATGTCGGGGAATTCGTCGAACCGGCTGAGATGGAGACGGATTCTGATGGAGTTCAACCAAGAGAAAGAGTGAAAGTTCCCAGCTTCTCGGATTATCTGTTTGCATTTTCTACACAACCAAGTATGTTCTATTGCAAAGGAGTTTCAGTACACGAATCTCATTACTCGAAAAATCATAACGATATAAAAAATCGTTTGTTTATTTGTCCACAAAATAAATTTAAAAAATGATCAGGTTAATGTAATTGTAATAATTTAAGACACCAATGATCTCATATTGCACAGATTCATTGATGGCGACTTTATGCTCATTTAAACATTATAAGGCCCGTTTGCTAAAAAGCTGACTAAGTAAACCTAATATAGTCCATATATTTGATTAATCTCGGACTGGCTAAAACAGGATTATGAGTGTAGTCTAAACAGTATGCACAAAGGAGGACCAAAGAAGGTTAGCCAGACAAAGTACTAACTCCTTAAACCTGGTACTAAATCCAATATATGAATATTAATGAAGCAGGTCTGCAGGGTCACTATGGGGATTCCCCACGGAAAATAACAGTTAAGAGCAATTTTACTGCTTTCATTTGCTGTACAGTGAATGTTAGGGCTAGTGACTGTGTAATATTTGTGTAACCAATCCTATAAAACCTCCTACAACTGATATGTCGGTTAAAACATGTAAAATGAACCTCTTTAGTTCAAACTTTAAGCCATGCTGAGCTATTGTGATGGGTCTTTGATCATAACAAGCCCGGATTTTTAATATTTTTTCTAAAGGAGGATGTTGAGGCACAGACCATATAAATATATAGAGGTGAATTATATAACAAACACACAGTAAATATACATATAATATTACTTTATGTTATATGGTTAGGCACTTGTGTGATATCTGGAGACCCCTCCCCCCCCCTTAAAATGTTGGTGATTTAGAAGGCAGCTGAATACATTTCCCGGCTTCCCAGCGTCAAACTGAAGAGCTTTATCTCTTCACATTAAAGTCAGGTGCCAGTCTCCCTACCAATCTTTAATTTCCGTATAAACCAATCGACATTTAGATGGCACCAGATTTCAAATACAGTAGGTCGAGCTATAAAAATGAATAAGCGAATAAAAAATGAATCTGCAAATATACATATGTACGAAAAAAGGTGGTGCTACTATAGTATTTTTCAGTCTATAAAGATATCCAAGGGTAACATATAGCGTATTATTAATAATTATTATGCATTAATTACTGAGATGTTGGAGAATATTTTTTTCTTTTGCTTAATGGACCAGTTTTAGTGAAATATCATAATTGTTCAGAGGTAAAATTCTCCCATGACTCTGGGATGTCAGTCTTATAAATCACAGAGAGCGCCAATATGTCATAAGAAAATGAATTATGTAATTTTCAAGGGATTCCGTGCATTATTTTTATTTAGAGATTAAAGCTGGATTTTAGATTTTTACTCAAAATTGACTGATTAGAGTGAAACCTAAATTGTGTTAATCATATTTTTCAAGAAATTTATTTGGCCTATGTTTTTGTAAATATTTCCATACTAAAAAGGGATTATAGGTCTGACAGAGAGACTCGTTCTATATTAATATAAGACAAGTCACATGTAAGAGTGCAGAGTTTACTGTTACATAAAAGTGAGGTGCCAGTCTCAATACAAATCTTGAATTTCCGTATAAACCATTCAACATTCAGATGGCACCAATATTCAAATACAGTAGGTCGAGCTATAAAAATGAATAAGCGCAGTTAATTTCGTGGCAATCTTTGCTTCTTTTTATTGGGAAACTGGAGCTTTGTTTCATCATTTAGTGCTCCAAATTGACTGAATTTGGTGAAACATAAAACCTGTGAGGTGACCTTCATAAGGAGGTGTTTGTGGCAATGTTGTCCAAAATCTACAAGCAGGGTGTTGCACATGTGTGAAGTATATACATTTTTTTTATTTCCTTGAGCTATTATTACAAATATTGTTCAACAGCCTTTAACATTCAGAAAGTGTAACTTTCAAGGTGTTTACAGAGCTGACACTAAGTTTGCCAGGACATTTCTGCAGAAACTGTCATGATGTTAACCAAGATGTTTCTGGGTCAGTATCGTGTGTCCTGTTTATGGCTTGACCAAAAGAGATTGAACAAGTTCAGATCCACAGGGGGTTTTGGGGGTTGGGGACAACCCTTCCTGCTCCCAGCAAAAACCTTTTTTTATCCGACTTTTGAATTATGCACAATATTGCTCCGAATACCCTAAAATGCACTATTTACCATACATTTACACTATTTAATTTGAGGTATTATAAATCCTGGTATAGTTTATATCTGGCCTCGGCATTTGTTAGAGGCTAATTACACTGCGTGCTTTCTGTCATTATATGATGTGCGGTTCATTAATTCATACTAATATCTTAGTAATTGAGATAATTATACTTGATATCGCTAAAAATCAGAGGTAGCAATTCCTGTATAGCTTGATTAAAGCATGCAGAATTTGGAATTCATGTGTAACTAAAGGCCAGTTTCCACTCATATATTAAAATCCTGTATATCGATTTACATTTTTTGTTTTTGATGTTGGCCTGAAAGTCCCAACTAATAAAGCTCTTCAGTTTGACGCTAGGAAGCCGGGAAATGTAGTTTATTGCCTTGTTCTTCACCAACATTTCATGGGGAAGGTCTCCAGATCTCCAATAAGTGCCTGTCTATATAACATAAAGTATAACCTCTGAACAATTATGATATTTCACTAAACCTGGTCAATTTAACAAAAAACAATCCTCAGAAATAATTAAATCCATCATAATTGTTAATAATATGCTATATATGTTACCCTTAGATATCTTTATAGACCGATAGGCCCCCTATTTTCATACATTTGTATATATATTTGCAGATCCGATGGCTAGGCTGACAAAAAGTATTCACAGATTTTATACCAGATACTTTGAATTTTACCATCACTATAAAATAATGTACTTCTATCAAATATACGTTCCCATGATTTTGCAAAGTATACGTCCAAAGAGGTCTTTTAAGAATAGGACTAACATTGATGAAATTTTAGTGCAAAAGGTCTGAATTGAGTAATATTTATAAAGAAGCACATATTTATCAAATCACAAGGATTGTTTCGATTTTTTTTAAATTTATGTAGATCTTATATTAATTCATTTTATGTCAGAAGGGGGGGGGGGCACATGAACTTTTTGCAGGCTTTCTTAATGGCTATTTTAAGACTTGAAAATATCATGCAGCATGCATGTCTGTTAGCACTATAAATGAGTCTGATTATATCAGGGATTTGGCGCGAAGTAAATACTGTTCATCATTATTAAGGCGATGAATGAAAAGCATGCATGGTTCTAATATAGTGATCGCCTTGTTTTTTTTTTACGTTCGTCCATCAGTGACGCAACTTTTCGCGCACAGTATCTCAAAGATAATATATTTGATCTTGCTCATTTTCATAGGTATGATTGGCGTCTATATGAGAGCTCCAGATCCTTTGCGTGACAGGCCCACTGGAAACCCAAAATTGCCACCAGATTAAAATGGGTTATTTCCTATCGCACATTATATCACGATAAAATGTATGATCTTTTCGTCCAAATCTTATGGGGTGATTGGTGCCCCTTGAGGGCTCCAACCCATCAAATTACAGACCTGTCTAATATCTAATATTGTTTCACAATATTAAAATATATTGTTATAACCAAGAGGGGCAATGCGCCTTCGAATTTCAGACTCCTTTTATATTATGTTACGGAACCTAATATCAACAGATCACGTAGTCGTAGCGAACATAAATTTTGTAAAGGAGATAAAAAAAAACAGATTCTGTGACACTAGGCAGCGTGAAATGTCTAGAGGAATGAATAAAGAAGGCAGTGTTTTTTTGTTAACAAATAATTATAATTTATTCTTAAAACAATTCTAACATTACAATACACTAAATCAATACAATTACACAGTAAAACAACAGTACAACAGTAAATCAATACAAGTATATAAATAAAGTGTACACTACCAGGATACCACCACTGTCACAGCGACAACAAGTCTTTTATAAGATGAACAGTTCACATAAACCTTCTCAGAGAATAACAGTCCAGTTCATTCACAATCCTGGTGAGAAAGCCCCTGACTAGCATGACCGCTGTGTTTTCACGTGGGCCGCACCCGGCCAGCTGGAACAAGGAACGCTGTAGCTTAGCAACGCCCAGGGCTTTAGCCAAACACGAATCAGAATGTCAACAGCTCACAATAAAACAGACATCTGTAACAATTAATATGGCTGTCAGGCAAATATTAAAAAAACTTTTCCTTGTATATTATACCAATTATTAGATTCTGCCGTGATTTTACTGACGCATAGTCCTTTTAAATTAGTTTGGATGCTATACTTCAGACCAGTATATATGACACCTAATATAGCTACTATTAAGAATAACAGGTAATTTTATTATTATTATTATTATTATTATTATTATTATTAATATTTGAGCAGTACAAATGGGTCGAGTATTTTAGATAGTCTTGTTCATGGCAAATTCTAGAACCAAATACCTATGAAATAGGTATTTTGTAAGAGGATGCAAGCTGGTAAAAGTTTTAAAATAAGCGCAAAATTCATATAAGCAAAAGATTTTTCTTGCTGAAACTGAACTAGATATATAATTGTTTACATTAAATCTAGAAATACCATTGAAATTACTTTCATGTCATATTTTTTTTTATTATTGAGCCAAGTATTTGTATATCTTTCCTTATGTTTTTTATGAGACTATATCTAGTATATAAAGTATAAATGCACGTCGAAAAAACCTTTATATTGCACATGAAAAAAACCTTGGCCATCCTAGTCAGATGTTTTTTGTAAGGAAATATTTTCCTTAACTGTAAGAAAAGTGTTTTGAGATTTGTTATCTTATTTCTTAATTTAATGACTTTAAAAGGTCAAAGATTAATGACAATTGTTTTTAGTTACTAATTGACCTACCATTAGGTCTATGGTTGTAAAATGAAATATTGATAAAGCCAGATTTGAGCACCTTATTTAGTTGCTTTCTGTGTCAAGGGTCATAGATTCAAACAGTAAAAAAATATATATATGAGTATTATACGATTTAGTGCCAAAATATACATGCTATACCGAACATTTTCATTCCATGGAAAGGGAAACTTTTGTTTGTTAAATTCCTGCCTTTTTGCTACAAATTAAACATATTACATGTAACACTGTTTTTCCTAATTTTATAATTATCAGACGGGTCTTCACCTAGAATTGCTTTGAGGGCCAATGTCAGCATATCATATGTATTTGTGGTTAATAAATTGTAATTGGAGTGAAAACATTTAAGTACATTTATACTTTTAACAGCCCATAAAATGGTTCAAATGCAATTGGTTCCCATGAAGTCCGACCTTAAACTACCCCTACCAGGTCTAACTTTTTGTTTAAATCTCGGACTAAAATGCAGAGATAAACCCAGTTTATCTCTAGTCCGTTTCGGAGCATACGGTCTAAAGTTGGTCTGCAGACTAAACTGAGACTAACCATTAGTCGGCCTTTGTGCATACGGCCTTAGGATTACAGGTACCATGCTTGGCATAAAATTCTTAAAACAACCCTTAACTGATTTAAATAATTTTCGCCTGTTTTTGGAAGATTAATGTTTTTAAGGTTAAAGTGACGGCAACACAGAGGGACGACTTGATACAGATCCAGCTCTCCATTATATTTTACCAATCCGTCACAAATTTATAGTTTGCAAGTCTATGGCCATTTGCCCATCATCCACAAAAGATCATTTAAAATGATAGAGAACATTTGCTCTGACTAACAGAGGAAGGTGACAACGAGAGTGGAGGAAATATCTGACCTATCACTCAGTCCTGCCAAAAGATCATGAAAGATGAATTGGCTATATTTATATCATAAAAAAAGACCGATAAGAGTAATGACTGCGTCTACCATCAGAATAAATTGTCATTCCTTCTATTTTATTGATCTGTTTCCCTAGATCATGTATCATACCGTGACACCGCAACCGGAAGTCCCTACCTGCAGGAACTTGACCATGTCTTCAGGGAGGAATCTCGCACAATGCACGTTGTCGACATGTTGACAGTGGTATGTTCATGTTTATCTTTTTGATACCAGAAAGAACAAAATGATATAATTCAATACAGCAAAATCATGAATATTTATATCAATAAAAAACAGACTTACTTTCAATGTATTTAAAAATATAATACGACACTGCAAAGAATACTCGAAGATCCAATAAATATATAAGTGAACAACACACGATTTTAAGAAGACGGCAGAAAGACCCTTCTTTTTGGTTAAACATAACTTTTGAAGAATTTATCATTTAGTCCTCCAATTTGGTACACGAATGGTTCCTACCAAGTTATCAGAGGAGTTTGAAACCCAGTGACCTTGACCAGGATCTTCAAGGTCAACTCGGCCGAATTACAGTTTTATGTCTTGTGAACGCGTTAACTTTTGAAGGGCTGCATATATTCCTCCAGAATTTTAAATATTCATTGTTCCTACCAACAATCACGGAAGAATTGAAACCTGGTGACCTTGACCTTCATCTTCATGGACAAATCTGCCAAAATGTAACGATTTTGTAAACCCCATAACTTTTGAAGTTGTTCACATTTTGTACTCAAATTTGACACACCAGTTCTTTCTGTCCAAATCTCATCCGAGTTCGAAAAGTGAGGACCTTGATCTTGACCCTCAAGACACACCAGTTCATTCTGGCAAAATCTCAACGGAGTTCGAAAAGTGGTGACCTTGTCCTTGATCTTCAAGGTGAAAATTGCTGGAATCTAGAATCGTTGTTTTGAGATAGTGCATATTTTATCCCTCATGTTTTGGGATGGCCCATAGGGGGAGGCGTTTATCTGTTTTTGCGATGCAAAAACAAAGCCATTCTAGTTTCTTTCGTTTTGAGAAAACTTCATACAAAATCTCCATTCTCTCAATAGTATATACATGGATTACTATGAAATCTGATGTACATGTTTATATGGACATTTTTATTGTCAATGTTAACTAAGGCGCTTGTTATATATATTTTTTCTCGCAGAATTTAACTTATTTTTGATTGACATTACGCAGCAATCATGTCATGTTACTTTTTGTTCTTAAACAATCTTATCAATTAAACAGGAGCATTGGCTATTGGCGCCACTATTATTGTTTTCAAAATTACCAGAATTTCAATTGAACTATGAGATTGAATTACAGAAATATGTTTAGATTGAGAATCAGGTGATATCCTAGAGTTTGGTATGTCTGTTAGGAGACGGACGAATTGTACTCTTATCACAGCATTGGCAAAACAGCTTGCCTTTGACTATCAAAGCGGAAAGATGCATAATAATAACAAATATCTACCTTGTAAATAGGTCCAGTTCTCTGAGAATATAATTAACAGTAATGAGCTTGCGATAAAACTGTTCCTGGGTACAAATTCATAAATCATAATCCAAATTAAAAAAATACGTGCACGGATGGCTATGGAATTTGCATTACTTTTACCCTTCATATTAATTCCAGCATCATCCATGGTATGACTGAACGGTTTCAGACTATCAGCTATCGGCCAAGTCACAAAATTAACTCAAAGTTAAGAATATTACTCACTAATATAACAAGTCCAGTCGACCGTCGACATGACCGATTTATCAAATTTTTTTTCCAAAGGTTTGGGAGTATGACAGACAAGAATAAATATATGAGAATGTAACTTTTTGCATCATTTACACACTCACACATTCTTGGTCATATTCTTTACCCAGTCGTGCGACAGAATTGGCGGTGGGTATTTATTTGCCTTGTCAGCCAATTTAATAACAATGAAAAAATCAGGATGAAACTGAAATGAAATGAAATATAATAAAATTATTGTATTTATTGATCACAGAGGTAAATCTTATTGTTATATTTCAGGGTATACATGTCTCTCTTTTTCATTCAGCTGATATATGGTCATGCCGGCATAATCCTCTTATTAAGACTTTTTTTTACCTGTAATCATGATGAAATATCCCAAATATGTTACGGACAGATATAAAACGTATGTGGAATACTGCGACTAATTCTCCAGTATTAAAGACTTGTTGCATATGATCAGTGGCGCCACTTGCCGTTCCAAATGTCTATCAAGTGTAAATGTAATTACAGAACAGATAACATATCTGACAATATCACCCCAGCAGTCAAAGTATAAAGATATAACACTGAATTTCCACAAGTATATACCTGGTAACTTTAAGACGCACTTCCGAAAATTTACCTTTCTGTGTTAACTTTGTGCCTGAAAATTCAAACGTTATGTATCTGTAAGATTGTTTTTCATATTTTTTATTTAAATTGAACAGAAGATATCTTAGATGGCTAGATAAAACTTGGTGCATTTGTTATCGAGAATACATGTCAGACCTTTATCGCCAAATTAATTTTCATTTCGATGTTTTATTCAGGTGCGTAATAACTTCTTTCGCTCACAAGAAAGAAGAACTTTTATCCAGAGTCCAGAAATGCTCTGCGGAATGAACAAGTTCTTCTACATCTATCCAGAGCATCTCCAAAGTATTCAAAATATCACTTGACTTAATGAGTCAAAAATACATATACCAATAATGTATATACCAAAGAGTTTTTGGCGTTGAAATCGTCAAACCTACAGTGATGCAGTGAGTTATGGTGTACGTGCTAAACTGTCAGCCTAATCGACAGACGCGATGAATGCAGCACAAATAGCACCTTTTTTGAGTCAGAATATATGTATATATATATATATATATATATATACATATATATATATATATATATATATATATATATATATATATATACAGTTGTATATAGTCATAATTTGTTGCAAAAACTGATGGCAGAGTGCTCGATGGGTTACCAGAGCATTTCTATGTTGTATAGAAAGAACTAACCTAGGTTTTCTGCAGGCATTTAAAAAATATATATTTAAAATATATATATATTGTGGGTATGAAACGGAGTTTGTTAGTATATTCACATCAAATTCTGATTGGTGTTAATGATCCATTTAAAAGGCGAAGAAAAACTTGGCGTCCATACCTGCAAAATGTACACTGAATATCTTGTTGTCATCACAAGTATTTCTTGGCTTCGCAGCTTGAATAGTCATTAGAGATCACAATGAACTCCATTGCTTTTGTAATTACATACAGTTGGTATTTTTTATAAAATTATCGCTGACAATATATGGAAAATAAAAATTAACAATAGAAGGTTCTGCCGTAAATCTTTTTATTTATAGCATGTGTAGAGAATTAAGGTTTTTTAGCTCAGCTGACTTTCAGTCATGCTGGGCTATAGCGATGGGTCTTTGTCCGTCGTCCTTCCGTCTGTCCGTCCGGCCGTCCGGCCGGCCGTTAGCAGGGCACAAATCGTAACCGTAGGGGCTAGGGCCATGAACCCTATGCAGTCTTAGGGGTAATAAAAAGATCTCCTTGCAAACCTGAAATTAGGTCACTGCGACCTATATTCTCGAAGTTATGGGGTGTGTTTGCACCCCCAGAAATAACTCTTTGAGACAAAATTTTCATCCCAAACCTTCAATCTTTCACATACAGCTCACCTACCAACAGGGGAAGAACCATAATTTTTTCGAGATCAAAAGGTCAAAGGTCAAGGTCACAGGAGCCTTTTCTTTGAAAAGTCTGTGGATGCATTTTAAGCCAACCCTTTCATCCCAATTCTTTGATCTTTCACTTATAGCTCACCTACTAAGTTGGAGAAGAATCCTATAGGTTTTGAGGTCACAAGGTCAAAGGTCAGGGTCACAGGATCCACTTCTTTGAAAAGGTTGTGGACACATTTCAAGCTAGACTTTTCATTCCAAACCTTCCAGCACTGATATCGCTTCTCTGCCAACAGGGGAAAAGACCTGTTGATTTTGAGGTCAAAGGTCAAGTTCAAAGCACCCACTTCTTGCGTTGAGTCATTTTCAGGCAAACTTTTCAATCTGTACCTTCCATCTGTCATATATGGCTTACCTACCAATAAGGGAAGAAGCCTATTGATGTTGAGGTCAAAAAGTCAAAGGTCAAGGTCACACTATTTAATTGTTCTAAATGCTTGTGAGCATATTTCAAGTGTAACTGTTCAACCCAAACCTTCAGTCTTTCACATATGCCACATCTATGCATCACTCAGTTTGACTCAAACTTCATATTTATGGGTCTTTTTGCTTGAATAAATAACTTATTGATTTTGGGGTCAGCTGGTCAGCAGGTTAAAGGTTGCAGGTCAAAGTTATTCACCCATTGGTTGCCAAGTAATTACACCAGATTTAAGTAGTTAGTAGTAACCCATCATTTAGAAGGAATCCAGTTGATATATGGGCAAAAGGCCAGGGTCATAGGTCAGGGATGTTCACAATTACTTATTTTATAGACCATCTCTATTTTTCTTGTATATATAACCACCCCACTCCAGCTGGTACATCTCCCTGTGTGGCTGTAATTGTGAGTGACACTGGTGACATATGACTCCCTTTTGTATCAGCCTATTAAGTGATAAGGCTCAGTGATAGGTACCTCGTTACTTCATAACAAAAACACTGTTGTCAGAATGCTTCAGCCAGGCATAAAGACTATAAGAGTATAGTATTAAGGTTTAGCTACTGATTTATAAGATGATGGGAACATTTTGCAGTTTATTTTATGGAATCCTAGCAATAAACTTAGTTTCCTAGATATCTGAATATTTTAATATATATCACCACATATAAAAGCAAGTGTTTGTTCTCATAATATGTGGATGTGTACCTTGATTTAGGATGGCTTTTTGTTTTATTTCAAGACTCTTAGTCATGCTTTCTGCATTTCTTTTCTTTCAGGTTTGGCAGTTTACCTACCCTGCTGATCCCATTGAAAAGCAGAGTGATAATAAAAAATATTGGACTTACACTTTTTACAATTGCATATCTATAAATCTGATATGAGGGCCTGGACATGCCTTTTGAATTATTTTGGGCATTCATTACTGGATAATTTGCCCCAAGTTTGGTCTCTTATTGGAGAATGTGGGATATCAAATGTCATACTTGTCAGAAATCCATTATGTCTGCCATTTAGCCACCTTAGAAATTCTTTCTTCAGTGCAGTTTCAGTAATTTTTCTTAAATGTTTGGTCTGATTTAGAGAATGTTTGTTGTCTGATTTCAGACTTGTCAGAAGTCCAATATGGCCACCAGGCAACCATCTTTTCATTCCTTTTGATCATATTATCTCAAGAACAGTTAAAGTGAATGCAGTTGGATATATATTTATGTAATCTTGTAAAGGATTGGGTCAAATATTTCTGAATAAATATTACCATCATTTATAAAAGTGCAGTACAGTTGGCTTGTATTGAATAAAAATTCATACAGAAGCACCTGTTTCTCAATAATTCTTGCATGTATTTCCTTGATTTTTGCTATATATTTTGATCTTATATTTGCCCTTTGTGGTGTTCCTTTTGAGACTGACAGGTTTCAAGCAAGCTGTTGGAATAGTTCCTGATAGCTTAACAATCATGCATTTTCCTCAGACCATCAATTCACTGTGTTTTAACCAGACAATATATATTTCTGTTGTCATAGAAAATTTTCAACAAATTGGCAAATTGGTTCTTCAAAATTTGACTGGAAGTTGTGAATCTCAGTCCATGATGTCACAGGTCATGCTTGGCAGCTGAGCGTCATGACCCATGGGTCACTTGTTTATTTGTTTGTTTCAACAGAATGTATATGTGCACCATAGTCTAATATATACGTATCACTTCAGATAAACGTGCAACGCGGTTGGATGCATATGAGGATTCTATTGTGGAGAGAGAGAGAGAGAGGTTTCATGGTGTATGTGAAACCATGTTATTTTTCTGTATACGTAATACGATGGGTACGCCCAAGTGAAGGCTAACCGTTAGTCTATACTAATTATATGTTTATATAAAACATTAAATAAGTGCACAGGGACGGATCCAGGACTTAGGAAAGGGGGGGGGGCAACCTGGCAGGAATAATGAAAACCCTAATAAAAGGTCCCCAGGTATGTTTGGAAAAGTGCGGTCGAGGCCGCAAAATTTTGTCTGAAGCCCTTAAAAAACGTTTCTGGTGAAAAAGGGGGGGGGGGGGTCCGGACCACCTGGACCCCCACCCTTGGATCCGCTTCTGAGTACACAATGTTGTCATGTTGAAGTATTTGGTTGCTACTCCGGGTAATAAGCTTATTTTAAGAATGAAAAAGGAGGGAACAGCTTGGTCGCCATACTGAGCAACAATTACCCGATGATCGCCGCATTGCAACACCGGCGTGTTACTCGGAGAGGCAAAGTGTTAAATACTCAGTTAATAAGCTCTACCTAGCGTTATTGATCACTTTCTTGCACCAACTGAAATTTAATACATATACATATACATTCAATATATTTTATATATACAGTAAAATCTCGAATTTCCCTTTCTCGTTTTTTCCTGAAATTCGTTTTTCCGACATATCAATTTGAGGAACCGAAATTTACCTCTTTTAACCGAAAAAGTAGAAAAACAGCATTCGGGAAATATATTTTTCATAAATTACCGAATGTTACTCTAAGTACAACTTCCTCAGTGGCGTCAGCTCGTCCGTGAAGTAGAACGCGGCTAACTAAGCTGATGTGATCGTGAGAGTTATAGTCGCTAAGCCGTCACAGTGCATGCACCCATCCGATCACCTGTAAGTGTACTTACATAACACTGTCGCCCTTCTGTTGATCTTTCTCTGATTATTTCTTTGTGCTTCTCCATTGGTAAACTAACGCAAGTTTGGTTACAGTTCTGCTTCATCATGTTGAGTTTTCCGTGTCATCAATTTGGCTCTATGATCGCATATCCAGTCAGGTTTCACAAACTGATCACTTTAACGTTTTCTGTGCGTGACTGGCTGTGAAACCTACCCCGTTATTTGGATAGAAGGTCACTTACAACCCAGCCTAATCGTTCAATAACATTCAGTAACATTCAGTACCGCTCATATCAACGGTCTACACCTGCGGTTTTTTCGTATGCTACGATCTTCACATACGTTGTGTTTAATCATTTACATTGTTTCTCGCAGATAGCAGCACTAGTTAGCGTATAACAAGCGTGCCGTGTGCAAACATTCATCATTTGGCTAAAAACCGTCAATTCATTGAATAATTCCTTGCAAGCAGTATGTATAAACAGAAAGTTAATACAATTAGGCATCATATACTGTAAATTTAAATTTATATATATATAATATATATATATATATATATATATATATATATATATATATATATATATATATATATATATAAATAAGGTAATGAAAAAAAAACACTCTGATGGGATAACGTAACTGGCATTAACTATTGTTTTTTCGCATTTATCGGAATCTTGATCTGCTCACGTGTACCTGAATTTGGCTATTATATTAATGTATACTTAGTGAAAAAATGGTGAACCTCGCATATCCATAACCTAAAATATCCGAACAAATTATATGTTCACCAAAACATTCGGATATTCGAGGTTCTACTGAGTTTATATATATATATATATATATATATATATATATATATATATATATATATATATGCGTACCTTTATTATGACTTTACGTTATGATATTAGCAAGATCAACATGAAATTCCCTCATCAATGCCATTTTAACCCATGTCCAAAGGACAGTAATTGTGTGATGACCGATCGGATTCATGCCAGAAGCTATGGCAATGATTATTGTATGAACTTTGCAGCATTCATAGCACGCACTGAATACCAACGGATCTTTTTGTGTGAGTACACTATAAGCCGTGACCTTAAAAGACTGGAGGGGACCTGATAAACCTTTATAATACGCCTTGAATAATGTGTTCAAATAATTATGTCAACGTGAGAGTATTAAGTGTATTTCATTTTAATTACAGCTTATTTTCGGTTTTATTGGAGCGTTTAAAATAGATGATATAATACCTATTAATCAATTCACCGGTTAAAACGGAAACAAATCCTGTAAATATGTAAATATTTCATTGAAATATGAAGTATCCCTTTAATATCAATTCGAAAAATTAGGATTCAGCGTGAAAAAAAATATGCTCTTTATTGTATTGATCGTGTAAGCTAAATTCCATCGTTTTACGTAAGCCCTGTTCAGTTTTACTGGAGTGTTATAAACAGCGTTAATTCATTCACCAGTGATATCTCATAATGTATTGGAAACACATTTTCTTGTGAACAAATCTGTATAAACGTGAAATATCTCTATTCTATTATTTAAGGAAAAATATGTAATGTGAAAGGATATTGTTTTCTTTGATATATTGAGTGTTATATATGTACATGTATTTGATGTAAATCCCTTCTATATGTTTCCTTGGTAATACTCTTTGTAGGGCTTTATTTCTGAATTTGATACTTGTTTACGAGGAAGCAAATATTTCCGTTCCTTTGTCTCTTTTCCTTTCATTGTTGAAAATCGTTAAATGTGTTTAAAAATTATGCCATTTCAATTCTAAAAGGATTTCCAATATGTTATATTTCAGTACAGTAACGGATGCAAAATATTTTCCAAAATAAGATAATTCAAATTGAATATATGATAATATATTAAGTCAATGATCAAACAACATTTTACAAAATACCAATAGTATTTAGACATTTGTTGTTTCATACAAGGTCGAAATGATCCTTAGCCATTGCCAAGAGTAATCAGTATATGGTAAGCTATTACAAGCTAATTACATTTATAATGGTCAAAAAGTTCAAAATTCAAGAATGCTCACAGACTGGCTAAGGGTTTTCTTAAACAAGCTACAAAAAAATTTATTTCAGAGCATCTCTTCTGTGAATGTACATGTATGTATATATTTCCGATTGAACATGTAAATGAATCGGAAAGAAACTGGGTAAGAAAACTAGAGACCTGGTTAGCTTCTTTCAAGAATATATCCTCAGGAAAATTGTTGCCTTTCGTTTAATATAAAGTTACATGGTGGCATTGTGTATCACGCATTTTCTTTTTGATTTAAGAATTTTTAACGCTTATTTGCAATAAGCCCCCGTAAATAAAACCGATTATATCTCAAAATTTACACAACCGTAAAAGTAAGACATTTATTGATGAAATAAGATAAAAATATTATAATGCTAGAAGTATGTACATGGTTCACAAATATCACCTGGATGTTTTCATCGGTTACCCTTTAAAGTAATGCGCTGGCGCCTCACAGAGTCCATACCTTGAACCCTTCCACTCGCAACCTAAATCATTCCATGTCAGTTTTTCAGACCGCTCTAACACCAGGCAGTGCTGGACTCCCTTGTAGTTGTTCGGTTGGCCCTGTTCCCAGGAACTATAAGAGTCCTGTGCTAGGGCAGAACCAGTCGCCATCCATGTCCATGTTCCCTCGTGGTCGGCGTCAGAACCAGATGTCCAGTATATATCTGCAGAAGAATAGCAAAGGCATATAAACATTTGCCCACGTGTGTCTGTTTACCATAACAAGACCAGAGTCTGAAATTTGCGCCGACACGACATATCCCAAACATACACGAAGACGCACAGAAGAAACCCCGGTTTTCATCATGAAAACATTTATTTGTGAATATGTCCAGTATGGCCACGAGGTGGTGTGTGTGTGCGCGCGCGGCTGTGCGCCATGTTTATGTTTCGCACCACTGATCGCGCCGTTGCAAACTTTTTCCACTTGAGTAAAAGAGTAAGCAAACGGTTTAAGAACGGTATACTCTCAGACACCATAATATTTTAAGGAGAAAACGCTATATATCATGCATATTTTATATTCCTGGTATGTTAACAGGTCCCTTAAAACATGGCAGTTTGTATCCATGCTAGAACAAATGAGCTTTGAGAAACATTTCTCAAAGTGAGATTTTACAGCATGTTATTGTAACATATCAATGTGATACAGCGTCAATCGTGCAAACAGCAAAGTAGCAACAATTGCATATAACAGCATTTCGTTCCTTTTTGTAGTATATATTACCAGATAATAACATTATTACCAGCGTATAGCATATGCTAATATTGCCTCCGGTTAACATATATTAAAGCAAAAGTATAGGTTTAGTATATAAATCCTTAAGATAAATAGCATACATTCCCATGTTTATAGCATACAATTCCGGTTGGTAGCATACATTACCTTTCAATAACACACCTTACCGGTTTATAGTATATATTACCGGTGTTCAGGTAAGAATAACAAACCTTGTTTTTGGAGGGTATCGTTGCTCTCCAGAAATCGAATGATGTGGTTCTGTTCCTCTTCAGTTTCAATGCTGACGAGATCTCCGCCGGTAGACATACAGTTGTCTCGGCTGACCTGCCAGTTTGCCTCCTTCATCAATACCTTATAGCAGGACTGTCTCATTATACCATCTACACTGGGCTGTCCCTTCGTAAGCAAATACCCAAACCCTGGTGCACACCCTGTGAATAGTGCATGTACACTTTAGGCGAGGAAAACGGATTAGCACGTGGGTTTGTTTTGTGCAGGGCGCAATGCATCCAAAACTGACACCGCCCCCTGATGGGATTGGCTGGTGTAAATTATGGCGTTAGAGGAGAAGATTGAGAAATGGCTAAAATAAAGCAATATGTGTTATTTCTATTCTTCCCAGAAAGTTCACTGACATCATTAGAAATACTAAGTTTCAATGAGATTTTTTTCAGGGTTTTCCTGCGGTAGACGTCACTGCCCAGTTGACAGTGCTCATTGATGTGCTAATTATGATTTCTTAGTAAAAAGAAGTACACCGGCTTAATTCTTAGGTGTAAGTTCAATACGAACTTACAAGTGATAATAAGTTATCAGCAACTGCTTAGGCCATCGCATTGAAACGAATATCCGAAACCTGATGCAAACAGATCTATATTGTCGGATGCTCTTCTATGGTAAAACATTGAAAATAGGCTAAGCATGAAATTACAGATATATTCAAATATTTATAATGGTTCCTTGTATATTTACCCGATTATTTGTTATGCGCTAGAGCAAGTAACGTTTGGGTCATATAAATATTAAATAAAATACTGTTTGTAAATAGACAAGGAGCAGAAAGTTGTTTCATGCATAATCAATCTTGATACCACGAATACTCATCTCTATTTAAGGAGAAAAACAAACAAAGGGCTTACCGTATTCACCAATATATAGCGTACTGTCAGGGTTATTTTCGATGGAGTAATACTCAGACATGACAAGCTCACATGTTCCGTTTCTCAGGAGATTCGCCGCCCTACATGTTAGGTGTTCATTACATCTTCCTATGCACTCGTAAGGACTGGTAAATAAATCCTGAAAACTTGATTCTAATTCGATCATGTGACTTTGGTTTGCAAGGCAACGCGCGTCCTCCATTGTCTTGTAGAATCGATTTCTGGCATGCTCAGTTATAGATTCTGAGGAACAAGATGGAATATAAATTAACTGTAGAATGGCGTTTCATCTGATTCAGGATTTTGTTGAATAAAATAAATACAAGGACTTCGAGTATCATACTCAGACCATCACAGACATGAAGAGTTGGACACAAAGGAAAGCGATTTGTATTCAATGGAACAAAGAAAAGCCTGCTGACGGATATTCATGCGTAATCAGCAGTGATGTAGGACACGAGTTCGCACTTTGGACTCGAGTTTATGCCCTAAGTCCATTTTTCAATGGACTCGGACTCGAGGGTCTTGGACTCGGACTTGTACTCGAAGGCAAGGACTCAAGAAATCAGGCCGAGTCCATCTCGAGTCGAGTGGAAAAGGAAAAAAACTCTTTCAAATACTAGGAAGACTTGTATACGTGTGCAGAATACAAACAGAATATTATGAAAAAAGGCTATATATTACCAAGTTTTATCTCTTAATCAGGAGATAAAAGTTAATACACATCCAAGTAAAAAGTGTGTGTATAAATAATCAACACAAAAACAGATTTGTTAAACTACAATTATCCCGTTTCAATAACTTTTAATAATGAGATATGTATTGGACGTGGACTCAGACTTAGGCTCAGGTTCCAAATGAATCGAACTCAGCTGGACTTGGACTCGAACGGGGAAGACGAGAACTTTGACTTGGATGGCCTGGGCTCGGACTTGCACCCCGAGTCGGGTAGTGTGGACTCGATTACGTCACTGGTAATCAGGTGCGTTATATTTGATGTATTTATTTTTTCGAGGTTAACACAAAAATAACATTGATTAAGATTTATTATCGGTAAAAAGTAATAATCACTCATCCTTATCTTAATCAAAAACCTAAACATATCATAGATGATAAGGATAGGACCAACCTGCCAAGCAGATGATGATAATTACTGCCAGATGGAACATTGTTGAATAGCAAGTTTTTCAAGGTATCCAAAAGGTATAATTAAACCATGGTTTGAAGCATAGCAAAATAACACGTGTTACATGCTTTTCATCAGCTGTTAAAGTACCTGCCGTCTGAAACGGTGAAACCTCTATTCCGATTGGGTCGAGAAAGGCTGCGCATGCGTGTGAATGCTTTGAGTAGACACTGACCGGTCATGTGCGTGTTGACGACGAATGCTTATATCCTGGGAAAACAAAGAGATGTAAAAGGTTAATGACTTGCTCATATTCAATAATAAAAGCGTCATTCTGTGTCATCGTTCAGGGGTTGACAAGTGCATTATTTCGTAAACCATTAACCCAGAGATAATAAGAATTGATCGCTGCAGAGTGATTGTCATGAAAGGCTGGACCTCGCTCTGCGCCGGGTTCTTCACATTCTTTAAAATGTCAGTAATGTCACAATTAACGATACAGACACGATATATTGTGTTACATATGTCTGTTTTATTATGCGCAGGGGTGTTCCGTGTGTTGTTGACATTTGGTTCGTGTGGCACCCATAGCTCTCTGCTGTAGCAACCTCGCCTGGCCGGGTGTAACCCGCATTGGTTGAACTCTGACCTGTAGAAACACAGCGTTCTTTGTTCTAGTATGTTCTTTGGGCGTGTTTATTATGTATTGTTGGGTTCTCTCGATTGTTCGTGAAATAGAAGTTTCTAGAATTTTCGGATGAAAAGTTATAAATAGGGGCTGTGTTTTAGAGCGGGAAAGAAAGAAGAGAGAAATGGTCCAACGGAAACTGAAGAGTGTGAGTCAGTTCCGATAATTACAGTAATATCAGGGATTCTATGAACTCTATGCAGATTTAGTGGAACTGTCTCTAGTTTGCTTTCGGAGTTATTACAAGAACTTCACTTTCGGATAACAACAGAGTAAGTTTGTGATTGATTTGGACTGTTATTCTCTGAGAAGATCTATGTGAACTGTTCACCTGGATTATATGCTTTAAGGGACTTATTGTTCTGTGACATTGGTGGTGTCCGGGTACTGTACACTTTATTTATTATACTGTGCAATTGTAATGATTTGCTGTTATACTGTTCTTATACTGTGTAATTGTATTGATTTGGTGTATTGTAATGTTAGGGATGTCTTAAGAATAAATTATAGTTATTTGTTAACATAAAACCACTGACTTCTTTATTCATTCCCCTAGACATTTCACGCTGCCTGGTGTTGCAGAATCTGATTTTTATTTATCTCCGTAACAAAATTTATGCTCGTCACGACTACGTGATCTGTTGTTATTAGGTTCCGTAACAATTGTTTTGAACTGCGGTGCACTGGCGTACCAGTGTACAGTTTCAACATAAAAAGTACATCTTCTAACTTTAGATGAATTGTATATTTAGGATTGTACACTTAAGGGACTTGCCGGCGATTTTGGACGATATCTTGGACTCACCAAGCATATTTCTACTAAGCAATACTTTGTTTTCAATGTCTTTTTATCCAGAAAACCTTGTAGTAGATACATAAAGTACAACTTTATGGTGAAACATATTTTAGGGCCACTTTTAGCAACTTGGCGCCATCTTTAATTTGCCAGTAAAAGGACTACGTAGCGAGTTGGACCCCAAAAAATATGGTCATTTAAAGGGCTCAGTGGGTACCACTATTTGGAAAATATTAATTTTTCGGGAATCCTACTACGGTGCACTTTTGATATATATTATTAAACGGTCCCCATAGTACGGAAAATACTATTTAACAATTCTTTACTATTTGCTGAGAATTGCTCATATTTTGCGTTTAAAGATAGGCATGCTAACCAGTGTGTATCACAAAACATTCATTTGCACGTAATTTTCTTTGCAACAATTAAGAAATGACATGTTTCTGTGGCCTATATCTACGGTACTCGTTACCTCTTGGTAACTGGTTGACAAGTGGAAAGAAACGGCACTTGGTCAAAGTGGTGTTTACCCATGGCGAACTTGGGCTTCTTGAAGTAACCCTATTTGTCCCCCTTGGCGACCTTGACCTTTATCCACGACAATTGCGGAATCCAGGGAGTAAATAATAAAACCAAGATTTTACTAGTAAAATTTTAGTTGTTTATTGTCAAATAAAATTGAACAAATGTGACATGAAACATATATTATAAATCTGTTCATGTTTGCATACTATGACAACCTAGACATCCGGTCATAGGGCATTTTAATTTGTAAACTAGGAATCGAAATATTGCAAGTCGTTTGCACCACCTGACACCTGGTGTTCATACACCATAAATCCCAGAGGTAACGAGCGCAGCATAACTACACTTTTGCCCCGGTAATTAGTGTATTTAGAATACCCAATGATGTTCTTTACGCTGGATCACTGCAGACTTCAGTGTAGTCAAGAACTGGCCGCTAACGGTCCTACAAACAACCCCCTTTTTAAAACCCCTGGTCAAGTTATCAAAATAATGACAGATTATATGTATATTTAATGCTGAAAGTGTGTTTAGTGTCTTCATAGACGACAATGCTGTGGCCAAACATGTAATATATACTTCATTCCTTTAATTCTGATATGTATACTGAATATAGGCCAAAGGGCAAACGTGCTGTTTTAGTTTGGTCATAACTGTGTTGGCCTCGTCATCTCGGAAATATGACATAAATGTTGATGGCACGGTGTTATGTCTCTTGCTTTTATGAACACAAGCAAGCTGCTTTTCAGCTGGTCGGGGGAGAGGGAGACGATCAGACAAACAGATAGACACACAGGCCAGAAGAGCTATTGTAATATACAGATACAGTCCGCACAAGTCTATACTTGCCTTGAATTGTTTGTTCAGTTAATGTCCTGTCGATTGTCAAATTTGTCTGTCATTTTTTTTTTCTGAAAGGGATCCTCGGCTTTCATTAAGGTAACTAACCAGTTATGTCCTGCTCAGTGTGCATTTTGGCTAATGGCTACGTAGCTCGGGCCAGATATGCTTGTATGCGATTGGAAATTCAACACACATACATGTTGTAATCCGCTGAGTTACAACACATGACAGGTGTTGTAGGAAAGTACATAAATGTACGTGGCTGGTTTACTTCTGGTAGCTGATTTGAGTTGTCAAAATGGCGAAAATATATGAATTCTTAAAGAGATTTCCAATGCAGCTGTGAACAATGGATTCCAAGTCACTTAAACAAGTCGATAGGCTCTCTTTCGTCAAAGGAGAAAAAGGCCACTCAGGTCAATCTCACTAAAGATATCCAATATACACCTAATGTAACTTCATAGACATCTGTAAAAGAATGACGCAGGGTATATAGGTCCGGTTAATATACACGTATTACATGATTAACGCCTAAGCATATATGTAGCCAATAATGCCTTTTATCACTGACGATGCTGTCGAATGGCCATAGAGCCTTAATTTAGTATACTTTGCCCCCTGGTGTGGCAGTACCTGTTCTTAGCGTGGCGATACAGTGAGAGCCGGGGAGGAATTTCAAAGTCTTATCAGCTGTATCGACAGGGCCAGTTTAGCATATACTGAGTTATATTTGATATATAACGGACTCAGTCGTCACCAAGAGATGAAAGATGTCACTAGTGTGGTTGAAGAAAAACATACTGGAATTCTCAAGCTACAGACCTCAGTAGTCGAGCTAGTAGTCAGATACGACAGCCACTCTTTGGTGACTGGTATGATGAGTATACAATACACAAATGGCTTTTTTTCTGGCGTCATCTGAGTCGACGAAGAGCTAGCCAGGCGTTGTAGTTGCCGCCAAGGTGTAAAATCTGACATTTTTATCTCAACGTGAACCTGGTAATTCTAGTTTCTGCACTGAAGGCCTAAGCCAAAGCGTGTCATAAGATGGTACTTAATGCGCTACAAGTATGTTAATATCGTGAAGTCTGTCACTTTAGTGGTTGGGAGATCTGACTCTATACGGAGCATGCGTGACAAGGACAAACAGTTACGAAACACTACATCAAATAACAAACGTTTACAAGTGTCGACGTAGAGACATTAACAGACAGTAAAGACCGTACCTAAGCTACCTATGTCTTCACGATGAATTTATATATTCGTTATCGCCATTACCACACTTCCTTTATTCTTCATAAAAAATGTTCAAAGTATTTTGAATACAAAAGCATCATGCATAACAACTGGAATCTAACATGCTTTCATGATTTAAATATATATATATATATATATATACATATATATATATATATATATATATATATAGAGAGAGAGAGAGAGATTTGTAATGATGAATGAAATATATATATATATATTTATATATATATATATATATATATATATATATATAAATTTACTTTTTGAGCGACAAATGTACATACATGGATATTGTCATCACCCACGACAAGTCACAGATAAAGGCGGCCGTGGCTAGTGTCTTGGAAATTTTGACAACTAACTATCCAGTCATATATATCGGCGGGTCCGACGTGTACGACTTTATAGAACTATGTCAATAGGGACTATTAGACCAGTCTTTGTGTAGCGTGGTTGCGCTGGACTTGTATGCGCAAGGTTGTGGGTTCGAGTCCCGCTCTGACCGTCCTCCGCTCTAAGACTCTTCTCCACCCAGACGTGTATGAGTACTGGCCGCGGGCGCATAGAAATGTAGAAAGAATAACTTTCCAGCGTATATTAAGGCTGCTTCGTTTGTAAGACCCCTAGGAGGCTGAGGAAAGCTTCACAAATGAACAGGTCCTAACAGAACAATCAGGCAAAGTATCCACGTTTTTGAGTGCGGAAAGTCTGGTAACTGGTATTTCTGTGGCATGGCCACAAACAAATTACGTGCCACCATCAATTATAAAATACATTCAGACATTTATCATTGGTTAAAACAGGTTTAACTAAATAAGCACCTATTAGGAGCAACTACGAAAGCGGCCGTTTGAACTTTCCATTTGCTTATAATAACCAAGCTGTGTTGCTTCAATGGCACTATATTCATCTTGACAACTCAATGGTTAGGAAATGAAAAAAACCTTAAAAACAGTAGAATTGTGCCATGGGAATATATATATATATATATATATATATATATATATATATATATATATATATATATATATGTTTATACATGTATTACTATAGTTAACTCCACCGATGAGGGTGTGAGGGCGTTAAATGATCGGTCGTGTTTGTTTGTGTATGTGTGTGACAAAGTGTAAAATTAAGTCGACTGAGACTGACTAACCCCCCCCCCCCCCCACCCCACCTTTCACCTTTCATCTTTTGTCAATCTCTCTGCCTGTCTAAAATGACAGTCATCAATTGGATTTATGAACCCAACACATAATCTCCAATGTTCTTACGGATTTCAATGAGCTATAGTCGATATTTCCTGATGTGTTCAGTTAATTGCAGTAATTAACTGTTGAATGGCATGATTATATCGATTATATCGGGGCCTGGACAGTCGAGGGGTAAAATGCTCGGCTCTCTTTGCTGGCGACCTGGGTTCGATCCCCGGCGTGGCCATGAGAGTGGGTTGTGGTTGCCCGTCCAAGGCCGGTGGTTTTCTCAGGTTTCCTCCACCCCTGCAGACTACCGAACGCCATCACCGGAGCCATGGAGAGCGCATAGATTATTATAAAAACTATTTGTATTATCCATGTAAAATAAATGTGTTATATTAAATATTAAGGCGAAATTTAATGCGGAGACAGATGTTGGCGGTGGTATGCGCTCTGTGAGTGTGAACTCTTATTTAATCAATCAGATATAGATTTTTTTCTCAACGTGTCTCCATGCCCCCCTTTGTACATTGCCCGGAAATTCCAATATAGTGTGTTAATCTTAGTGCGAATACACATGTTTCGAATGAAAAGATATTATTTTAATTCTATATGCAAACTTATTTTACGATGGAAAAGTAACTGTGTCCTTGATTGTATGTGAAATTAACGGTAGAATTCTGTCAAATATTCCAGGATGAAGTGGGAGAAACCCCAACCAATAACCCTCTCTCGAAGTGCTACCGAGATCCTATAGCTCATTTATAGCAATATACTTTGTATGGCTCCATATTCGCGGTGTTATACTGTCGCGATTTCCAAATTTTCTGTGTTTCGCGAGTGTTCAATATTCGCAATCTCGCTCTATTAAAAATCAACACTAAGTAGACCACTATTTAATGAATCAGTTATATCAAATAATGTACACACCATCCTAATAATTTGACGAAAACACAAGAGAACATCGACCGATTTGATTTCATTTATAAAGTCAGTCTTAAAACATGTAAGATTTGTTATTATTTAAATCAAGAACGAGGCTTTTAACTTTCGATTTACCTTCCACGATAGGTTTTCTTAAGTTTTTTTTGCGCGATAATTCCTCTTTCGTGAAATATCTAGAATTTGAAGCCCTCGTGTACAAAAAGGCAACCACAGTACCTTGTGCTAATTAACATTTTGATTTGCACATCTCTGTCTCACCATGGCTGAACATCAGATATTAGGCAAGGATGCGTGAGGTCTGCCACTGACCTATGACCTCTTCAAATCCTTTTTTTTTAGGTAAGACTCCCAGGCAGTGATCCGTTGTGTAAATGATTTCCAGCTCTTTAACAGTGAAAGGTGTTCCATTAGAGGAAGATATATCGTATTCTTAGTTTGTCAATCTTCACTCCTTGGCCGATAAACAACTTTAAAAAGCATGTTAATAATTTGTTCGTCGTCTACATAGGACATTTGTAAAGCACTGCTCACAGAGTACAGCTCTCTTCCCGTTGTACAGGTATCAGTCATACAGACCGGCCTGAGAGATGCGCTCGCTTATTTTTGTAGTTGCTGGACTTTGTTTCCTGTTTGGTGGCGTTGAAGGTATATTCTTAATTTTTATTTTTAACATAAACCTTTGTTTATTATTTTTTCTCACAAAGTATATGTTCACCGGTCAAATATTACTTTTGCAGTGCCAGATGGCGTGGGCTTTGACCACTAGACCTTTTGTTGCGTGGTGTTACATTTTATCCCAAACGAAATTTAAGTACTTGTACTAATACTTCCACTAGTAATAATGATAATAATAATAAAAATAAGAAAAATAATGATACCACTAGTATTAGTATCTTATACAACTACTACAACTACTACTGCTACTGCCACTAAATCTACTACCAATAATAATGATAAAATAATAATAATAATAATAGTAATTATTATTATTATAAGTAGTAGTAGTAGTAGAAGTAGTAGTAGTAGTAGTAGTAGTATCAGTAGTAGTAGAAGTAGTGGTAGCAGAAGTAGTTGTAGAATTTTACAGTTGATGTCATTATAGGAAACATTTATTTAACACTTAAACTAGCATAAACGCCTTCCCCCAGGTGCTGTCAAATAATTAGTATGAGTACAAATGCTTCAATTAGACGTACAGGGTATTGGAAAGTAAGCCTAAGGGAAACTAGAACATCTACCAGTAGAAAACATGCAGGAATCAAAGAAATTTAATTTTAAAAGCGAATTGAAGGATTCTAAACGTTTCATTTAATAAAAGCATGAAGAGTTCCAGACAGCTGAAAATATTTCTCGACGATTATTACTGTCATGGCGGGCGGTATCACAAACAATCTCTTCGCATGACTGTATTTATATTATTATTGATTAAACACCAGGGAAAGAAACGTGTATAATACCAAAAAAGGAAGAAAGTCAAAATGACACTTTTTTTTATGATTCAGGGCAATGCAACGCGAGCGCTGTGCCAGTGGATGAGAAATTTCAGGAAAACGAGGTAGGCATTATATTTCATTCGATATTTTAGTTTTATTTATCCAGTTTGTAAGGCAAGATTTATGTAAGGGGGCTTCACATGAAGGTTGTATGTTAGTTAATTTAACAACCAGAATCGTAGACTTATACGAGTGCCAGAATAAAGTGGCCCTTCAAAATACGTACACCATTTAGTTTCAAACAAATATTTGTTTTGTCCGATATTTTGTTGATCGAATTTTTCAATTAAGAAGGATCATAGATTATTAACGCAACTATGCAGTCAGAGGAGCTGATGTACAAGCTGTGAAGACTGCAATTAAAATAACGTTTAAAACATGATCAAGCTGGTGACACAGACTATTATTGAACGTACCTCATTACGATACGCCGTGTATATTATAACGTGCACTTAACCGCAATACGTTTAGTTATAATTTGGAAATGAGCAGTTATGATTACAGATTTGTGCAGTTATAGAATTTAAAATTGGCTGCCTTCACTTAGCACAAATAATTTTTATTCCCAGGTGTAACTAATTAAATGTTATTGATCTCTCGTATCAAGGCTATATCCCATACGGTTGCTTCAGGTGGGTTTGGATACAAATTATTTTATTTCCGTAATGATTATGTATATATGTTCAAAAATTTCGTCCATAAATCATTAACAATACAATATACATAATATTAACGTAATATATATATATATATATATATATATATATATATAAGTATATATATATATAATATATATATAATATATATATATTAATTTGAGATCAAATGGTAATGGTTCACACTTAAGATTAAAACCCCTTTGTCTCTGATGATCTTTTATTCTCCACCTCTCAGCTTTATAAGATCTTATAAATATGGACAATAATTGTTTTATTTTATTTAAGACAAAACAATGTTATCGATTATTTCATATACTTTTGGCTCAAATATTTAATGTGAGGCAGTGATTTAGTCGATTCTACAACATCCGAGTCCGTTATTAAGCTGAGATAATTAAAGAAAATTAATATGCACCTTCCTTTTGTAATTGGATGCATGAACAGTATGAATAAATTTTCAAGTTGTGTTTTTTCTTGGCCTATTTTTTATTTGGCCCATGTTTATCTTGGGCAACTTATATAAAAATTTAAAACATCTCTCCATATTTCTACTGAATATCTTTACAATTACCTTTTACCAACTAAAATAAACGACGCTTGTACTAATATATTGCTCACAACCAGGACATGTGAGTACTATTATCAACGAGTTATTGAATATAGTTAGTCACCTTGCCATCGAAATATTTTTTGGTTTGACAGGAAGGGGTTATTTGCTAAAGCTGAAACCTGAAACCACCCATTTTTTTTTACTTAATTGGTTTCTTGCATGCTAAATGTGCTATTAAAATGATGACATGGGGTGTTCCACAGAGAGGTGTACTTTAGATTACCAAAGAACGTCATTCACCGCCAGTTAAAAAAAAAAACACCTATAAAGATAATGGCGTCGGCTTTATCAACCAGACCTACAACCCCCCCCCCCCCCCACCTCCCCACCCAAAACCCCCAGAAATTAATATGTTACAATTCCATTCTCTATCCTCTCTTCGACTCATAGTGTAAATAAGTAAACCATGGACCCGAAGATGGAGAGATGGCTAAGAAATAGGGTTACGCAACACCAGGAATCCTACTAAACTTTATGCGTAACTATCGCCTGAAGTAGAAGGGGAGATAACGATGCTTGACCCAAATTCAGACGCGTTTTTTGGTATTTTACTTTTAGCTTTCATATTATTAGGTCGAAAAAGGGGAAACGCACGAACCCTGATATCCCTTAAATCCATTTTAAATTTTTTAAATTACATTTTGATTTTTTTTATTAGAATGAGACCCTGGTGTTCTCCTTCATTTGCAGTGCTGGAAGATAAAGCAAGTGGCGTAATCTCCATGAATTTCCCCTTGTAAATTCTAGGTTTCAACCTTGATGGTAGTATTATGTACTGACTGAGGATACATTTCCACAGTGGTGTGTTTATGTTCCAGTTCATGGGGAAATGGATACTATGGCGAACATGGATGTCCGCCCCAGTTCAGCCTTCGTTTGATGTGGCGCTGCATTTAGTCAGGGAAGAAGCGCACGAAGGCAACGATTTCCATTACACCGGGTTTTCAAGGTGGGTCATTACAGCTGATAACGAGGTTATGTTTCCATCCGCGTTAGATTAGTAAATATAAGGAATGGTTAGGGATCTAGATATATGAATACTTTATCTTGGACAGCATTTTCGAAGGTATTTGATAGGGGTGCGCGATATTATCGATATTTCCGATCGGTATATCGCGATCCGGTGAATCGCATATTTTTTTTTATGTTATCAAATGTCGATATAATGTTTCTGTTACAAAATTATGCATGCTAATGGACTGGGATTAATGATAGGCTAAAAGTGAAAGCCGCTACCGTGTCTTTTGTCCAAGTAGGCCTGATATACCATAGATCAAAGGTCCGTCCGAGGATATTGTTATGTCTGCTCGATGACTTATTGGTATACGAGAAATGTTTTCCTTCAGCTAAAAGAAGACCTGAACACGGTAATTATAATTGATCATTCTTTAAAATTCTCTCCAAGCTATTCTCTTATGATAACTGTAGGAAGATCAAGGGTCATGTTAACGGTATTATTGTTTAAGTACGGCGGCCTTGCAATGTGGCACCATCTATCCCTCTCTCTGCTGAACCACAGTCCAGTAGAATGTTTTTTTCAGTAAGCCCGTGTATGCACACCAGCGCCATCTATTGTTCAGATGCTGCTATGGTTTACTTTTATTTGTCAATTTTGTATTTGTTAATAGTGTCACTATTAGATCTATATAAGACAAATATAACGTGGCCAATGTGATAATTATCCATATTACAATACGAATTCCTGTCTTCTTGCATGCTATTGCTGCTGAATAAGTTGCAGATGACGTAGAAAAGAAAATATGTAGTTAAGTTCTATAACAAATCAGTCTACTTTGAAACATCCCGTTAAGGACATACATGTATGCTTAAGATTCACCTCGTGGTGCTAAAATTCTCAATTCCACACCTGTTTTTGTGTTTACAAGATATGTGTTAAACTGATGGAATGTCGTTTTCCCGAGTTGAAGTTGTTTTCTCTTCTTTTCAAGGGCCAATGTGACATCACCTTGTAAAACTATGGGTCCGTTCCTCGTCTCACAGAAGAAACTGATTCCCGGGGATTTACTGTTTCGCGTTGACTGTAAGTGTGATTTAAAAGCGCTCTGGTAGCTAATGTGGCTAAACTGTCAACCATATATTTCACACTTAAGGTGGAAACAATTGACGCCTCGGTGCATTTGCTAAGTAGGGCGGCTGCAATTAAACCGTAATGAAACAGTTTTACGGATAGTTGACCGCAATTAACATACCGAATTAGAACATATGTTTCCCAGGTGAGAGGCGATAGTAATGACATAAAAAATTAGCAGCCTCAATTAACGTCTGGCTGAATATCATATATTTAATATATTTGATCTGTAGTTCTTTTCCCTATAAATGACAAAAAAACTCCCTGTTGAGCGCCTCTCCATAATAAAATACTTGTTTCATATTGGCGGACTTAATTTTTTCCCATACTCGTCATTTCGCAAGGTTTCTATTTACGTGCTCCTACAAAAGAGTAACCTTCACAGTGCGTTCCTCACGCTGCAGGTTTACACTGCAGCCCTAGCAGATCTCCCTGGCCATAACCGCTGCTTAGTAAATTAAGGTTGTCTGGGGTTTGCCACCAGGGCTGGCACAAAGCAAAGAATTGTAATCAGTCCTATGAGAGCGTCATTTTGCATTGTTCATTAGCTAAATTTTCAATATGTGACACCTGGTTACACCGGGATACCAGCAATGTGATATGATGCTTGGCTCTGTGCCAGTAACAGTGTATTCAGACCAATAATACTGGGTGTCGTACATTTAAGATTTGGAGATTGATGCACAAGGCGATACTACGCTCTCATTGGTCTGATTACAATTATTTGCTATGTGCAAACCCTGGTGGTCAGACCCAGAGAACTTTGCTCTACAAAGTATAGAAATGTGTCATATTGCCACTAATGATTAATTGATTATATCTATAATAAAAAAAATTATCAACGAAAACTTAAGATCTTTGATTATATGATATATGTACATAGATGAACACAGATGTACATGCACATCATCTGTTACATAATAACATAAATCCGTTACAAGTTAGTGAAGTCCTAAAATTCCTTGTTGTTTGTTCATATTCGCGAATTTAACTTTAAGCGATTTCCATTTTTTTCAGGTTTCGATTTTTACGCACTCAACCTAAAGTTAACTACACATGGCATACCTTTTTAGAATTATTCAATCTGCTTCTAAAATTCTTAACATTCTTTACGACCAACGGGGGTGTGAATATTTTTGTTCATGATAAACAGATAATGTCAAAGACCTCATATTTTTCATAATATCAAACTTTGCTTTACGGCTAACAGAGACGTTTCAGTTAAAATTTATAATATAATACTTTTGCCTTGTGACGCAACAGGAATTGATAATCCCAGTGAGGCTATAGTATAAACGAATGTTCAGGAATTTGAAACCCTCCGGAACATAATGCCAACCAAAATCCCTGTGTCACGCGTGACAATTCTTTTGAAAGAACAACCTTTTTCATGTATCTCAGGTGTCATTGTATGTGCGAATGTATATCTATCTTTTCCAGATGCTACAGCTGGGACGGACGTGCCAATGATTTATCTTTTCCAGCTGCTACAGTTTGTACGGAAGTACCCATGATTTTTGTTTCCCCAGGTGCTACATTTTTACAAGTGCACCCCTGTTTTTGTTTCTCAGCTGCTGCATTTTGTGTAAACGTTCCCTACCCGGCTGCTGCATTTTGTACATACGTAGCCCTTTTTTTCTTTCTTTCTAAGCTGCTGCATTTTGTACAAACGTACATTTTTTTTCTGTTTCTCTGTGGCTACATTTTGTTTATATGTACCCTTTTTGTTTATCTGCTGCTGCATTTTGTACGACATACCTCTTTTTTATTTATATTTTTTTCGTTTCTCAGCTGCTACACTGAAAGTGATGGAGCTGACTCCGAGGCACTTCGTCATGTTTTACTGTGGCGATGTGGGGGCTAACGGGATGTGCTCATCTCCAAGGTTACAGGTCTACTACCGGGCCGGGACAAAACTTAACGAGAAAAAACTGGTGGAAGCGTCTACCAGACACATTGCGAATGCCTGTGTTGAACCAAACTATGTGGCATGCAACATGGTAACGGATGGTATGTGCACTTTGTCGTGTGTAACGTTGTAACAGACCGTAAACCTACACCGTGTGGTATATTAATATTATTAACCGACTTGTTTCGTTTTGTCGTCGTACCTATATGAAAGGGACGTTTCAACCGGAGGCATTTAGGGCAATACCGAACAAGCTAGTTATAAATATTGGTATTAAACGGCCACGCATGTTATCAACTTAACTTACCATGTACAGCCACTCTACTTTCACAAAGTGCTCAAGGAAAACTTAATTCCCGTGAGATGCATCGCAGAGCATAGTGACGTCACACGCCACATGATGCTTGTTGATTTTAGTCATAACGTGGAGTCACTGTACAATGTGACTTCATGGGAATCACGATGCTTGTCGATTTCATCTTAGGGTCGTTGCACGGCGTCACTTAGCACCTGGCTGATGTGAGACCACTGTATCAAATCAATGTATGAGCCATATCACCCACGGGCATTCGATATGAATCTTGAATCAGAATGACGTGTAGCATCATGTATGTATGGGCGACCACAGTATCTGTGATTACATGCGTGGCCGGGTAAATAAACCTTTTTAAAAAAACATTTACAGACACGGTATGTACATGGACCTGTCGTTCAAATTAAGTAAATATTTGTTTTAATTAATCTCTTCAACACTGAATCATCTCAGACGACAAACACATTTTCGAGATTACTTCCCCACAATTTCAAAATAACAAAACAAATATTCATTGGGTTTCAGTGTATTAATAAACTGGAAGTCATATGGCTGTCCCCAGTGAAAATTTAATCCAATAGATAAGTTAGTTTCTCACACTGTCCCACAGAAATCATTGGTATTTTTATCGTAGCATTTCTGTCCGGGATATTATCTACCTTTTAGCATGTACAAATAAATATTGTCAGACAAATAGATTTGAGAACACCTGTGAATACTTCGTCGATCAATTTTAAAATGATTTTTAACATATTTAAATATTGATGATTAAAATATTTGTATTTTCGCAACCTGCAGCCTGTGTCCCTGAAGGAGACGATGGCGATTACAGCTACTATGAGTGAAGAGAGACATGGCATTCTGCAGAGAAACATGGCACTGCGAAGGGAGACATGACATTCACAACGCAGAAAGCAATGAGAGGAATTGTTGATGAATATCCTATGTATTTTAAATTCGTGTTATCGTTAGGTATACTTTAATCATAATTGTAGTGCATTAGGGGACACGCTTTGAAAAAAAAATCAATTTCATACCATTAATATAATTAATGCCTATCTATAAGTATCTTTGCTTACACTGGTTTACAATGTGTTCCACTTAATTCCAGTAAAATACTAACATAAGATTGAGATGTTGACACTCATGTAGAGTAGGTTTTTACGAGGTGAAGCAGATTCATTATCTACATATGCAGGAAAAAGAACTCCATAACTTAGCAAATAGTTATGAAGCAACATATTTATAAATATATAATTAGTAAGAATTTTCTCTTACCATTACTCATTCAGGTTCACTGGTTGGATGTTCACAAGTTTGTGAACTAACACATTTAACGCGAATTTCTGCTTAAAAATGATTAGAAGAGACTTTGAATGTACTCTTTACGACACTGAATGTACTAGTGAAATATTGTGATATATTATACATTTGACACTGTACAATGACCGAGCGTAAATTATATTTATGATAAGAATTAAAGCTATTCTAGAGCATGGGGAGATCTAGTTTAACAGATTACGAAGTAGAAATAATCAAGAAAACCGAGATAAAATATTTAATACATTGCCTGAGCAACAAGAGAAATGTTACCCTAAAGCAGGCTGATACGGGTTTCCTCTAATTACTATGCCTCAGATGCTTTACTTTGTAGCTCATTGACTCACATCTTGTTTAAGTCTAAAATCGTGTTACCCGATCCAGCTGAAGCATAGGTTTGTGTGATAATATTCTTGAATTATTGAAGCATATAAAATTAAACCAACTTTAAAACGCCAGTTGACATACTACTAGAGATTAGATGCCATATAGTTAATTCATAGCTCCTGTCCATATTCATGAATACTGTGCGTGTTTTAAGTTTGTAAACATAGGCATGTACGTTCACTTGGCAAAGATTTGATATCTATCAGAATATGCATAACAAAATATGTATATAAAATACAAAACAATATATAAATATGGGTGATTGCATAATATATTCATATAGTGCAGATATTGTGATGAATTTGAGACTCCAGTCACGCAAAACGTTTAACACAATGTTCCCATATAGAATATCAAAATAAGTATTTGTACTGTTGTGTCATTATGGCTTTCAATAAAAGGTGAGCGGGACTTTGGACTTTCTTTTATCTGCGAAAACTGGGACTTTTCTATGGTAAACACCAATGTCTAACCGGTATTTCACCCTCCCAATTCCGAAATGTCCTGAAAATTTCGCGAGATTCCGTTCCTGATTGCGTGAGTTATGTTGTGATAAACATACAAACACACTGAAACTCGTACTCACACAAAACAAACGAACATGGATGTACGCATACCCTCCTTGCTGAGGCAATTAATATCGTAATTAATATTAACAAGGTATTTTGTTGGTAATGAGCTTCGTTGCTGAATGCCATTTTTGAGGTTCTAACTAGGATGAATAATAATAATAATAGGGAATTTCAGCGAATCAGCTTTACATATTACTAAAAACACTTGCCACAATCATACTGTCCCTAGGATTTTACAGCCAGCCATTTACCTTCCTTCCCTATAGAATTAATGTTATTCTGGCCACTTTGCGTACATATTGACGAACTAGAGGATAACCCCTGCTAAGAAAGGTAATTATAATGCATTTTTGATGGTAGTCAATTCTAGCTCATCTAAAATTTGTTAGTAAACACGAAACAAACGCCTAAGTTGACAAACAGAAATGTTTGTAATTGTAATTCAAGGTGGCTTGTTGCATATGTGCGGAAGCTAATAGATCAATGGTTATAAAACGTGGTTTGCAAAACTTTGCTAGTCTGTCTTGAGGCCATACATCTAAGTTGTGTGTATTTGGATTATTTTGGCGGGCACCGACTTAATATAAATACGTGGATATATATGCAATTCGACCAATCTGTGTACCATGGGTCTTCTATCATATATCTATGAAAGACCGAAAGATTAACTGTAGGTAATAAACGTCTATAGTACGTTCATCACCCATTTCCACCTGATTTTGCTATGACAATATTTAGTTGTTACATTTCAAGGGAAATAATTATGGTGGAGAATTATGAATTAAAGGACCCAGTTTTCAAGGTAAATAAATTCATACCTTGCACCTTATTTAGGAAACAGAATTATTTGAAAAAAAAAAATAAATCAGTCCTGATTATACAACATACCACACCCAGTTTTGGCGATCAAGCTCATTGGTCACATGCAAAAACAATATCAACTGACAGCTGCTGATTAGGTGATCTCATGTAAAACACTCTGAAAAAAATATTCCCAGCCGAAACAAAGATGGCTACTTATGGAGGGACACATCATATCTGCCAGATCACGGTGAAGAGACTAAAATGTTGTGAAACATAAACGGAGGAATTACTGCAAAATTCATAATCGCCATATAAGGTTGACATTTCCATATGTTGTTTTCTTAGAAATTAATGAAAATAATAACTTTTAAGTAAATAATCTAAAAAAAAAAACAGGTGGACAGCTTGTGGTGAAACGGACTGTAATATGGGAACAGGCCCCTTGAAAACAACATGTCATCAGAAGAATCCGTGGTGCTACAAAATAAACCGACCCCCTTCGGTGGCTGCAAATAGACTGTTGCAAATAGATGATCAAATGTTTCATTAACATGAAACAATTAAAAAAACATAGCTTATGGTTCCCTGGGCAGTCGAGTGGTAAAATTTTCTGCTCTCTCCGCTGTCTATCCTGGTTCGATTCCCGGTGGAATCGAGAATTGGTCTTAGTGGACCGTCTGAGGCAATGTTTTTCTCCGGGTCCTCCGGTTTCCTAAATCTCCTGAGACTACAAAACACCACCATCTTACCCACGGAGAGTGCCTTGTGTTTGTTATAATAACTGTTTCACTATTATAATCCATGTAGCTTAAATAAAGTTATATTCATTACTTAATACTGTATTTCTTCTGACTTTTTTTGGTGGAGATAACCGCCTCCATTTTTATGCTCTCTTATTTTATTCTTAGTCTAAGTATATACATCTGCAGAGTTCCATTTCAGTTTTGGACTACGTGACAGGGTGGTAGCATTCGCTTCCAATCATATTATTTTTGTATCCTGGTGTCACACCTGTGGGTCCTGGTTTGTTTAATCATCCTCATTGCTGGGTCATTAAACCGAGGAACCCCCAAAAGACGCATTCGTTTGTGATACACGGCTGTTGGGCACAGCCTTCCCATTAAATCTGCAGAGCGCTCACCCTGGTTGGGGGCCGACCGTGAAAATCTCACAGCTTTGAATGAGATTTGAAATCACGACCTCCCGGTTTTTATTCCTGTGCTCTACTCCTGGGCCACAGAAGCCGGTTGATTCTTCTGATCTTAGCATTCAAAGGCCTTTTGTTGGGCTCTATGAGATATGTACATACACTGTGGTACCTTAATTCCTCTTACGTGAAAGCACCAATTAGGAACCTGGTATTAAAAATTTAATCTCCAGAAGTAAGCCCAATGACATCCATATTTAGGTATTTGATTAAGATTATTATAATAATATTAAACTTAAAAAAATAAAAACCTGTCCATTTTCTCAAATGTGCCTCAGTTACTTCTTTCATATTTAAGATACCACGTAAAATCTATCACAAGTTGTTATTAAAGTGGTAAGTGACTAGCTCATGAGCGAGCTTTTTATCGCTGTTGGGGGATGTATTTAGGAAATCAAGAATGTTGGCTCAATGTTATTTTTAAAAAGTGCAAACAAAATTTAGATTTTCCATTGTATACTTTCTAAATTAGATATGTTCAAATATTTTTATAGCTCTTTTGTGGCACTGTTCAGGTGGCAAAAAATTCATACATCAATATGTTTAACTTGAAGACCTAGTCAGTTTGTCAGATTTTTTTCACATTTGCGTAAGGGAATGGGACGCTAAGGCATTCAGATTCTCGAAGATCTTTAACTGGTTACATTAATTAAATATTGTTTTACATATAAAGGATAGACTTGTGTAAGGAAGATATGAAAAATGAACTAAATGTATGTTTTAAGAAAAAAAAAAGCTGTTTCTAAAGAAAGAAACGGGAATATGCATACCTCGTATGCAGAAGCGGATCCAAAGGGGTCCGGAATCCCCTCCCCCTCTCATCCCACCCCACCCCTTTTCAGGCGCCGGAACCTTTTTTCAGGGTTTCCGAGCTAATTGTACCGCCTGGACACCCCTTTTTTTCGGAACTTGGGACTTTTTTTGTGTTTTATCATTATTCCACCCTGTATATGGACCCCTTCTTTTCCTTAATCCTGAATCCGCACCCGAGTAGGCCAACCCATCCTCCTGACAGTGATTCGCTAAGTAAATGGAGCGAATATACAGTATGCATTCACAATATCCATGCCAAAGAAGGTTTTGTCCGTGAACATTTTATAAATTGATAAATCTGTGGATCAATTTTGGGATGCTATATCCGTGACGCGGTATTGTAATATAAAAAGAAATCTTTACACGTGATTTCATGGATAGTTTACGTGATACAACTGTTTCCAGAATTGTTGAAGAAGTAAAGCAAGGTGAGAGTGCAGCGACATTTGTTGTAGTCATTCCAACATCACGCGAAAAGATTACCTGAATGATTTAGGGGGATTAACCATTATTGCATGCTGACAAAAAAAAAGGAATTTATGCCAAAGGATCGAGAGTTCCCTCCGCACAGGGTAAAGATCTATTAAAAAATGATATTGAAAAACCCTGCAGCCAATGGTTCACTTGCAACTGAACCACTGTATACAACCATGGCGGACCACATGGACACGGACGTCAACTGGTCATCCAAGAATCGCGCCCATTTACCAAACACGTGCTCAAACCGGCTGGCGCAGGGTTTTGTTTGTATACATGTACACCGCCGCGTCACCGATATCGCGCCCCACGTTTTATGAAATAAAACACAAAAAAGACAATAATATACTTTATCATTGTTATATTTTTCATTATTGTTGGCAATGCATGCTCTCTATTTGGACCATTGACTTACTTATTGCAATTTTCAATTGCAAGGAGCCGCAACTCGATTTCGCTGTGCAAGTGTGTTGAATGCACGGCCGTTTGTAGGAGGTTAATCTTTGATGTTCATAGATAGACCTTCTCAGTTGAGGATGGACCGAGAGTCACATGTTTTTTCACATTTACCGACTCTTTTAGTGGGTCAGTGACAGGGTCAAATGTAAGACCAAACAGGCTTAAACCTGTCACCGACATCTGGCGTTATTCAAATGCACACTAGACCTGAATCCTTCGCAGGCATTCCGATCTTTGCCGAAGGCAGTTCGGCTGATTTCGGTGGTAATCTCCACGCAATTTAACATCCACGCAAAAATCAACAAAATTAGTTTGTGTGCATTAAAAATTATTTATTCACATGTCGACGAAGTCACTGCGGGAACAATAACCTTTAAATTGAGGTATAGCACAGTGTCATACGCAACGGGGTTTTTAGAGAACATTGAAGATAAAATTTGGACCTACTTCCTTTTATAAGTATTATATATTCTGAAAAATCAATCACATTGATCCGTAATTTTATTTTAATCTGTTAAACAAATCGGATGGATATCAAGTTCAGAATATTTTAGGCTTCCTATTGGCAGATTTGAAGTGTTTGGTTTTCCTTTATTGATCAGATTTAAAAAAAAAAAGAAAAGTAAGTATTGACAAAGTGTAGCTGCTAAGCTTTCAGATGCTTACCTCAATGCAGTTTCAATGAAACTAAATGTCAGTGTACTAACCGACCAGCATGTCACCTGTTGTGTTTGGTTATGTCAGGATCAGTTCTGTGCTGCCACCTATTAGCTTTACGAGAATTATTATATTTTAACACACCTTACCGCCAGAGGTCGTTTCTACTTGAAACGTTCCTCATTTAGTTTGAAACTGAAATAATTGGGATGGCAGAGGCCACTTGTCTCAACTGTCACATTTTAAAACAAAAATTTGATATATTTCAAGGAAACGCCTTCTATCTTACATGTGCACGTTTAAAAACATTACTCATACCGTGAAGTCATCACCACAAAAACACCTATGTTTAAGAGGCAAAATAAAAAAAAAATAAAAGGTATGGTTCTAAGGCACTGCCCGCGTCAATTTTAACCCCCCATCCCCCACGTATAAAACATTTTTATTTTTATTTTTATCTGTAAAGAAGAAAACATACAATTTTGATAAGGTTTCCTTTGTTATGTAGTGATTTTACCTGTTTATGACAAAATTATGTTATTATCATGCTTTTCCCTGATCATAGTACATTTTTTTATTAAAACTTACAAAAAATGTAATAAAAAAAAAAAAAAAAAAAAAAAAAAAAAACCCCACCGGCATTGATTTCTGAAAAATATGCCTAAGAACCAAACCTGAATTGGCCAATATGTAAATTGCCTTGAAACAATTCTTATCCAGCGTACTTGTACACTACATTTACCCCTACCTCGCTGCTGTATTTTGAACCCCGTGTGCATTGTGGCCCGTAAGTTTGAAACTCACATGAACCAGCAGGATCAGACAGGTTATTTTACGTTGTAGTTAATCCTTCCACGCAAAAATAATGAATGCTATAATAACAATAATAAGAATAACAATAATAAAAATAATAATAATAATAATAATAATTTATTTATTTATAAAGAGCAAATATACATACGTTTCAATGAGCTGTACAGCATTAAAAGACCAAACAGTTCATAGTAAAATGGTCTTTAAATAAATATAAAAGTGTCAGCTGACCCGAGTAATACTGAAATGCTGTTCACTTGGTAAAATGAATGACGAAGTATAGCTTCTTTAAAAAGGAATGTCTTTAGCTTCTTTAAAAAAAATGTCATTACGCATCGGACCTCTTATGTCCACAGGCGACGTGTTCCATACTTTAGCACCAAACACACAGAACGTTCGATTTTGATACTGGCGTGACACTCGGGATACAGTCAGTTTCCACTGATATGAGGATGATCTGAGGATAACCTGAGATCTCTTCCAGGTTGATACACAGTTAACATGTCTAGCATATAACGCGGGGCATTCATAGCGTGCACGGTTTTTTGTACAGTGGAAAGAATTTTTATTCTTTGCGCTAAGCTTCGATGACACGACATTAAAAAAAAAATTTGGTAAATGCGATCCTGCACAGCTACAACTTGTTACCAGGTGATTGGCAGAAAGGTTTGTGCTATATATATTAATACTCACCCCGACGTATCGTATCCATTTTATCAGGAGCAATTTGCACAATGTTCATAAGAGAGCAGTTTTCAGCAAAAATAACTCTCTATTTAATACATTTTTTATTATACGTGGAAATATAAATAAATCATTGATATATGTCATTTCTTAGGTCCAGATGCCTAGATGAACTAATCATCGTGTTATAGCTCAAATTAAAAGACACCATAGAAGCTGTACACAAGTATGTTGACAGAGCATTTTTGCTGTAGTTAACAATGTTCCTCACGGGTTACCTTGTAATAGGATTAGTTCATGCTGAACACTAGCATGGTCCTGTCGGCACTATGCAAAGGATTTGACTTGAGGAGGTAAGTAATAATGAATTAGATCAACCCTTGGCCTGTAGGTAGTTTCTTTAACTGGGCTTCGTCAGTAAATGTTGAAGGATTTCTTGCCATTTTGAATGTTGAGGATCATCCTGATATAATTATTTATAATATTATTACATAATTATAAGTAAAGGGGAATATGTTACTTTGAACAGGAAAATATTGTATTTAATTGTGCTAAATTGTATCTAAATATTCCCGTATATATATAATGTATATAAATATTATATATATATATATATATATATATATATATATATATATATATATATATATATATATATATATATATAAACGCCGGTAAAACTTGCTGGAAATAAATATTGCAGTATTTAGCCGATGATTACACATGAAATGCGAAAGAACGTTCATCAGTAAAGAAGGATTTCAATACATTTAGTTTTTTTCTTCAATTTATAATTAAATTAAAATTTCAATACGAGAACAAGCTATTTTCCACTACAGAGAATTGGGCGGGGAAATAGAATGGGCCAGGTGATGGTATGGCAAGATCCTGTATTTATAGTAAAGTATAATTAACAGTACCAGTAATATAAACCAAACAGTTAGGAAAAGTAAGGGTCATAGATAAAGTGGTAAAAGTAATAGTATAAATAATAATATATTTAAAAGTAACAGCATGATTAATATGCCGCATATGACGCAGTAATATGATTGTTAGGTTTTATAAATCATTGTTATTCTGAAAAAAAAATTACCATAGCCCAAGATTGACCAGCGAATAGTCAATTTAATTTTACCGACAGATGATGTTAGAACAATGAATATTGTTAATATACGCAGTATACCACTAATAATGTCATGAGTTATACCTCCTACTCTCTCTCTCTCTGTCTCTCAGGCTCCCTCCCTCCCTCCCTCCCTCTCTCTCTCTCTCTCTCTCTCTCTCTCTCTCTTCACAATTAAAACCTATATGTCCCCTTTCTTTGTAGCTCACTATCCGCCTGTATAACTAACGCTCGGGTTTATCATTCTATTTTTTTTTGTTATTGTCCAAAATCTGATTATGACGTGTCCGTCCTACTCAGCTTCAGTCATTTGTTGACATTTTTCTCTGACTTACTAATATATGTACATATTTGGTCTCTAAGTGTATATCAAATATGGGTATAAGTCCCCTCGTGCATTTATATATTAATCTCTATCTCTCTCTCTCTCTCTCTCTCTATATATATATATATATATATATATATATATATATATATATATATATGTTTACGCTTGTACCGTAGTCCCGTCGCAAAGCAACGAATATGTTATGACTAATGTGTATCATTAATCATCGACCGAACTCGTGTTATATTCATCATTATGTACCAATTTATCCTACAACATGTATAAAGTTCCATTATATTTCTTTTCTGTCCTTTCGCTCCGTCGTGCACCAAATCAGATAATATGAAGGCACCCATGGCATGAATCATGGTTCAAATTGCCGTATCAAAGATATGTTGATTGATGTGATTCATCTTGGCGTGAGTAACATCTAACAGTTGATAAAAGAACTAAAATGCAACGCCTTCTATAAAATAAAAATTTATTCTGTAAACAAGACATATTTGTCTGTTTCTCAAATCTTATACAACATCATCAAATTAAATTGATCATCCTCGTCTCTAGTGCATTTTGTGTCAGCTTTGGCCAGAAAAGTACTATTAAAATACAGGATTTTTTTTTGTTAACAGCTTTTAAATACATTAATATGCTTGCACATGCACAAGTATAGGAATGTAATTTATATAATAATATTTTTTAAAAGATGCCAAGCAGCTTGTTTCTTATTAATTTCATTCCCTTGCAAGGGTTGATTGGTTCTAACAGCATTAGAAAGGCACATATATAGTAAAAGGGCAAAGAATAATGTACATAATAGAACACCTCAAACAGTAGCTTTTCCTAATTGTAGCGATATTTTCAGGCAAGCGAGACTCTCTTCTAAGATTGTTGAGTGATAGAATATATTTTAGCAGGCATTAATGTTATTATATAGTACTATGCCTTTCCTAATTAGACCAATGAGTCAGTATTTTATTTATACCATAAACAAGACATCCATGAATAATTTCAACAATCAACAGTAATATTTAAATCTCTGATGTCGTATGGGAGTTGTATCCTTGTAGAATATGGTTCTAAGGCTGAATATATATAGAGAGTTGGCAAGATTGGCAGGTTCAAGCTTTGAAAATAAATAAAGAAGCTTCTCGAGACATGATACTATGGTAACTCTATTTAACAATAACATCTTTATAAGTACACGGCTCAGTTTGACCTGTCTGTTGTGAGAATGTAAGAAAAACAAAAGGAATACTTATAAGGCCATGAACAAGCTGATGTAACATTAAAAATGAACCTATTTCCATACACTGACGCAAATGATTTTTTTGCATATTTTTTATTAAAATGTTACGTTTATAAGTAGACTTTGAATATGAAAAGAACCGATATTGCCATCCTGTAGTTATATTCGCATGTAACCGTATATCTCCCTACGGCTACACATTAAGTCCGTGCACGTAATTACTGAACAATTAACACCACATTCCCGTCACTTTTTTTCCTTAAAGAGCCTAAGCATGTGTCTCCTCGTGACTTTGAATTATTTTAACTTCTTCACATGACGTTGCGGCCAATTACTCACCCGTAACAATTAAAAAAAATGAGCGCACCACTTGCTGATTAATCACGACTTCGTGCTAAGGATGTCCTCATTTTATTTTATACCAAGCATGATTCATGTTGCACGACATAACCTAGCAAAAAAGTAGACACATAATAATTATACGTGTTATATCTATTCACCTTGTTGGCGAACTTGATGGTAGTCATATATTTGTGCAAAGAAACCCACCCGATAATAAACGATGTTCATAAATCAAAATTATGTTAGTAGGTACGGTGCAGGTAGCCTTGACTTTGTGATGGGACTTGGGTCTGAACTCATATATGCATATGTATATATATATATATATATATATATATATATATATATATATATATATATATATATATATAGAGAGAGAGAGAGAGAGAGAGAGAGAGAGAGAAACAGACAGACAGACAGACAGACAGACAGACAGAGGAACGCCAAGTTTAATCATCTGTTTTCCTCGAGCCAAATTGTCATATTCCACTTTATCCTAGGTTAAGTTGTTCGGATATAAGTCGCGTGTTCTTCGGGTATATATATAGACTCTCTCTCACGCAATCACACAAAACGAAGTACTGCATAGTTTTGATATGTAAAGGTAACTTATTCTGCCTATGTATCAAAAATAAACACAGTTAATCATTAGCTATAGACTGACCTGGTAGGGCCTCATAACTTAAAGTCATAACTTGTACCACTGCGTAAAATTGTACTATCCTCGTTGTTTTTGGAGTATTAACATTTGGTGAGAATATATGTGAAGTCCGGAAAAAAAAGAAAACGCATAAAAATCGCCAAACATTAAGCAAACCACAGCATACTAGCCACATGAACAATATATTTACATCTAATTTTCTGGGATAATTGTAAGCAAGCACAACATAACATACCCGGACACATGAAATTGTAAAAAAAAACCTGTGATAAGCAAGTTCTGTAAAAGCAATATTCATAATTATGTTTTAACACTTTTTCAAAATATTTTCACAACATGAAGAATAAATTGTAACGGTATGAAAACTAAATTGTAATATAGTCAAATTAACCTAGGATAAAGTGGAATATGACGATTTGGCTCGAAAAAAAGAAACAGGTGATTACACTTGGCGCCACCTGTTGCAGCTTACATGCTGAACAATGTTACCATGACATTCGTAGCCGGTCCTATGATATTTGATGCATTACACCTACATATTGGGAGTTGAAATCAGCAAAATGCCGCAATAAACTATCAACAACTTGAATATTCTAAGCATATTCTGTTTGTGTGCTTGATCTTCCACATTTTACAAAGGAATTTTATTTTATAATGAGATGTCTCGGTTAAGTTGAAAAATAATCAAAATACACCAGAAAAGCTTAATGAAATTTGTGCACTTATCTGCATATATCTTTATTTTAGCTTTACAAGGCTTCATTACTGGATAACATTCAACATAGAATGTAGACGTTATGCAGAAATAAAGCTGTATTATATAACTTTGTAAGCAGTGCTGAAAAAAAACACGTGTTATAAAATTTAATGCGAGGAGATAAATGACACTTTCCCCATCCAAATTTAAAATTTCCGGAAATTGTCATAAAGCATAAAGATTTATTGCATTTTATTCGATATTGAATACTTGATGCTAGTACCAACAAAGTCATTCGGATAAATGCTATGAATATTACCTTAAAATCAACATCGAGCAAATATCTTGATATGCGCTTGAGACCAACTACCCGTGCATATAAGCAAAATATACTGTATATCAATAATACATTGTCAACCACAATATCAATACATCATTAGTCTTGCACAACTTCGTGAGGTAACCGATATCCAAAACAATGGTTAAATTACACATTAAATAATGTTACTGAATTTATGCATATTATAATCATGTCATACCGATTTCATATCATAGTCATACCCTCTGCGATATCATGCCATAATCATATCCTCACAAATTTCCTTTCGCGGTCATATCCGCTCAGATTTCACGTCATAGTCAGACCTTCTCCAATTATATGTCGTGGTCATACCGTCTTTAATTTTCTGTCGTGGTCATATTCTCTGCAATTTTATATCAAAGTCATATCCTCACCAATTTCCTGTCATAGGCAGACCCTCTCCGAATTCATGTCATACCAATTTTATGTCAAACACGCCTTCTCCATTTTCCTCTCAAATTTAGATCCTCATCAATTTAATGTCATAGTAATATCCTCTCAAATTTCATGTCATGGTCATATCCTCTCCAGTTTCATGTCATGGTCATATCCTCTCCAATTTTATGTCGTGGTCATATCCTCTCCAATTTCATGTCATGGTCATATCCTCTCCAATTTCATGTCATGGTCATGTCCTCTCCAATTTCATGTCTTGGTCATATCCTCTCCAATCTTATGTCAAAGTCAGATCCACATCAATTTATTGTCATAGTTATTTCCTTTCCAATTTCATGCGTGCTAATTTTATCTCCAATTTCATGTCATGGTCAAATCCTCCAAATGCTGGTAATGGTCATATCCTCTCCAATTTTATGTCATGGTCATATCCTCTTCAATACATGTCATGGTCATATCCTCTCCAATACATGTCATGGTCATATCATCTCCGATTTCATGTCTTGGTCATATCCTCTCCAATTTCACGTCGTGGTCATATCCTCTCCAATTTCATGTCATGGTCATATCCTCTCCAATTTCATGTCATGGTCATATCATCTCCGATTTCATGTCTTGGTCATATCCTCTCCAATTTCACGTCGTGGTCATATCCTCTCCAATTTCATGTCATGGTCATATCCTCTCCAATTTCATGTCGTGGTCATATCCTCTCCTATTTCATGTCGTGGTCATACCCTCTCCGATTTCATGTCATAATCATACATTGTCCTCTGAGAACAATACGATATTATCATTATTTCATATCGTTATTAAACGACTTCTGGTGCTAACCATCTTCTGGTGTCTATCAAAACTCTCAAAATCAAATTAATTAAATTAGCATTTGTTTAACTGTCTCTAGTCTCAAACAAGTGTCTCCCTGACTCGTTCTGTCATAGTTAAATCCTCCCGGACCACCTCGTTAGGGTTTACTTACAATCCCCATAATTGCTTTACAAAATGGACCGAAGACCTACAATCTGCATAAATCTTTGTCACAAATTGTTATCAGAAGTCCTCTAGTGCCGGATATATAAACATCCACGAAAGCAATATTAACATATTTTCAATTAAGTTTTTATTTTGGGGAAAGTAGGCTTTTTATTTGTATTTGATAAACGGGTAGTTACTCGGCGTATATTTGACTGTCCGTATGATGTTTTACTAAAAAAGAATCCAAACAGTCATGAGATAAGATATTTGTTAAACTTCGCCTAGCGTGAGAGGTATTTACTTAATTATGGGTACTGAGGGGCAGGGGCTCTTCTTCTCGGCCGCAACCATTGCCTTTGATGCAATTATGAGTGTGTTGAACCATGACTAGATTCCCCTCTCCCCTTGGCTTAAAATTGATTCTTATTTTTGTAGAATGAAAATAACTGAAACATTTTTACACACCTAGCGGAGGTACATTTTTGGTCTCGGTTGCCTCTCTGGTTTATAGATAGGGGAGACTTCACGTTAAAATTTAAATAGCGGATATGTCATGACGTCAGCTGTAACTAAACCAGGCGGGAGCGATGCTACTAGTTATGATTCCAATTACGTAGTCAGGGGTCTTATCCTAGTCAGACCTCAGGCCTGATGCCGTTGATTATTCCCACGTTAAAAAGAAAGTCTGAGCTTTCAATTTCAGGAATTAAATACATTGTTTAGTGCTGGCCTATTTACCTCTGAAATAAGACACGATCGTTGACAAGTGTACTGTGTGCCAGCAGTCTTTGTCTGTATACTAGTATACTAGTATAGTATACTAGTATACTAGTATACTATACTAGTATACTTAGTACAAGCATACTCTGTCAAAGAAATATGACAATTTCGGTGCCAACGTTTGCCATAGTAAAACGTAAAACTGGGTTGTTGGCAAGGTGAAACACAAATTGATGTTTTGCAATCCTGAAAATTCAAACAAACAGATTTTACGAGGATTTCTTGTTTAATATGTCTTGTTTAAATGCTTTTTTGGCCATTGTGACGGCAGTTTTTAATTCACGAACTAAGTTTACTTAATCACTGATATGAGGGAGCTTTTATACTGACCCGCAGAGCTGATGCTACAATAGTTTTGGTCAACCCTGACACACATTCATTGATATATCTCTTGCATTATTGAGATGCACATTCAACGGAGGTGTATGAATGTGGTCTCATACTACATTTTCATTTATTGATTCGGAGGGCACACATTTCATTTTTTTTTACCTCTGATTCAGCCATGACGTCAGTAATTGTCTAGACAGGCCGGAGCAAAAAACCTAGGTACTACTCGTTAGAAGCTACTCATCTCGTTTACACTGTCATTTATATTTTAGCTCATGATGTGCTTCACCGGTGTCGCATAAATATTACGTTATATACACAACTTTAAAAAAATTATAAAAGCCATTACGTGGACCACAAACTTTTATGTTTGTTGTCTATATCATCGCCGAAGGATCATAAAGTGTATATTTATTCTCGTGCAAGCGTACTTCAAACAAGGACTATTGCAAGTTTGTATTTCTTGCTATGTCATTGATGTTATGTATTAGGAAAGGAAAATACAAAGGGAATAAGCTATCAGCTTTTGTTAACATGTACAATATTGTAGTGAAAATCCGGATAAATCATTCCTAAGAATAATATATGGATTATTGTCCAACTTTTTAAAAAGGAAGACATGCACCAGATATATCGCAAAATCATTCATAAGTAATAAGAGTGGTTCAAAAGACTCCATGTTTTATTCCACTCAAGTTATGAAAAATTGAAAAGTTTAAAGTATATCCCCACGAAATCAATGTTATTGTAATAGAAAGATAACACTACGGTCACCTCTTTGGAGTTCTACTCACGAAAACAGTCCGGGACCCTCTCCACCTCTCAAACAAGGAAACCCGTTCGGAAACACGTACCTCGTAGTCATATATTAAATTATACACGGCAATACAGGTCTAATTGACAATTGACAGAAACCCTGCTTTTGTGCCTTGCGTCGATATCCTCTGTTGGGTTGATTGTACGCTTCGAATATAAATACGACGTCTGTTATGAGCTCTAGGGGAAGGAGCCATCCTTGTGTGCCTAGTCATTTAACCAACGTAAAAGGGTGCAGGGACACTCCTATCGGACTGCAATAGTTAGTATCAATAACCGCACACGAATTAAGTTAGGTTCATGAAGAACTCATAAACGTTAGAACGAACACTGTGATATTCAAGCTAAAGGGTTTCTTATTTTTAAACGGAACTCTCTTTAGATATTCCGTTAATCCACAAGAAAAAAGGCACACTCGGGTTTTGGTTTAGAATGCAATAATATCGACCATTTTGTACTTTATATATATGTGTGTAGATGTAAAAAGAAGTTATTGTGGCTGTGACTTTTTTTAAATATTTGTATATAGATGTTGGCATTAGTGTGTACATCCACCAGACGCTCAACACTCACGCTATCGCTTTGCAAATAGTAAAATATTTCATTACCACGTGGGTGGCATAACTTTGGCTGCCGTCCAGAGAATAAATTTTACATCAACAAAAATGGACATGCAAGCAGTTGCGATTCGGCAATCTCCTGATCCATTTGGAATGAACAGGTATATAAAGACTAGTCAGATGTTTGTCACCTTGACCTTTATTGCAATCCAATATACATATTATGTGTTACCTGAAACCGCAGTATAAAATATAGCAAAAACACAGTCACCGCGAGTTTAAACTACTGTCACAGACCATGTATCTTATTTATAGATAAATCAAACGTCAATGGCCATATAAGCAGGCACACTAGATACAATCTGTGCAAAATTTGATATTTAAAGGATACCCAACACCAAAAGGAATAAGCACAGATCAAAATACAATGAACCGAGGTCGTATAACACCGCCTTTGTGTAACTGGATTTGTAATTGGTTCATCTCATTTTTTTGTCAGGCAAATATACGAGAAATAACCAGTACCTGTGATACCTCACGAATCAATTATCTATCATGATCGTAAAAATTCGCTGGTTGCGGGTCATGTGGAGTTTTTCCCTAGTTTAGAGTGGTATATCGAAAGTATCAATATTTATATCCATATTTCATAATTATATGATTCTTTTTCATTATTGTAACTATCGTTTTTATTTTCTTAATTAACATATTTGTTTCCCTTGGATTTACATACATATTTTCATAACAGACTATATATTCATGAGTTATGTAAATAAGTAATAACACATCACGTTTAAAAATATCTGGGAAATATATATGAATCAATATCATTCTTGAATAAATGCTGCTTCGACGAATTTTGCCGTCAAATAAACCAACACCATCGGGGAACATGATAGGAAGCCGCTCATCCCAAAGCGGTTATACACTGCAGTCGTCCCAGACATTATTTCGAAAACGAGCCCAGAGAACCTTGCCATACAATGCAGCGCTAACACAAAAAGATGTCTGGGACGACTCCAGTGTATTACCGCTGCATGAGGAGCGTCGATTGTAAGTTTAAAGATGTGTTCTGAAAAGTTCTCCCGGGATATTATTTTATTGATAATATTATCGTTTCTCCGTCCTTTAGTCGTCCTCACTACTACCGCTGCTTGAATCACATCCGTTTCCAGAGGCACCGGGGACACATGCTGCGAATGCAAGTAGATAAATACTATAGATGCAATTCACTATGTTAAATCGAATCCAATGCTGATATTATTTTATTTATTAAAAAAAATGCTACCAGTTTAGTTTGCATGGTAGCGGATATATTACATTTGTACAATTACCTGACCTGTCATTTACAAAACATGTTGAAAAATATACATTACATTTTACAATGGAGATTTATGCCATTTGATTTAATTCTCTCCTGGGACCTAAAAGAGCAACTATAGTATATAGCAATCATTATCAACCAGTATCTTTTTTATTTACAATGAAGATTTGGGACGGTAAACAATTCATTTTCATATTATAAGAATGATATATATTCATGATGAAATGAAATGAACATAGGTTATATTGTTTACTTACCATTTGTGACAATATTGCTCGCCACATAGTTCGGATCAACACAAGCATCTCCTATGTGTCTCGCTGCCGCCTCCATCCACTTGCATTCGTTCGCTTTGGTCCCGGCTCGGTAGTAGACTTCAAATATTGGTGACTCGCATATACCGTCCGATGCAACCCCGTTGCAATAGAACATCACAAAGTAGTTCTTTTTTATTTCCATGATTCTGGCGACACCAGCTGTAAAATATTTTAAATGATTCTCCCAAAAGTTAAAACAGTGAGTGGGGTTAATATTAAATTAATATAAAAATAATTAATCATCACAAAAATACATTCCCTCCTATATCAATGTATAACAAATACATTCTAGTACAAGTAAGTTTTATGTCAATTTCAAAAGATTAGCGTTATCAGGTACGGTTGTAAGCATATATTTCTGAAAAGTGTTGTTTCTTGAGTTTACTTATGTATGATTACATGTCAAAAGAAAGGCTTCACTTGAAGAAGCTAAATAGAAATCCATTGAAACACAAGTTTACCTTGAGATGCACCTGATTTAAGTTCCAAATATGAAACAATATTACCAGACTAATAGAAATCAATTGTATTACCAAAACCACTGCACATATAACATTATGAAACGTAGGTCGTAGGTGCCCTCTTAAGATAAATATTATACGCTACAATGTGTCAAGTAAACTAAATCATTCGAGAATCAGTGCAAATCGTGATCGCTTGTATAATTACCGGCAATCGGAACCAAGTAATCTCCAGGCGTGTTTGTTCTGTGTATCACAATGAACGGTCCAAGAACCTCACAACCAGATGTCACATTAGTCCTGTGAACGACAATCACATACTGAACATCTTCTGGAATGGGTGGATGAATATCTAATGAAGATAACAAATTATTTTTTTTGCAATAAACAAATAACTGGCAGTTTTACATGTTCTTTTCTAATGTTTTGTTCATTTTTATTGTGCTGAGTCGACCTTTCATCATAATAGTCTTTCAATAACATAAAACAAATTTCATAAGAAATGGATTTTGTCGCAAAACACGTCATCCAAGTTGATTTGAGTAAATTTTACTTTTACTTTTTGTTGTTGCAATTTTTACAGCCATACAAAATGCAAAAATAATGAATATTGATAAAAGTAAAACCGTCGTCATCAAGTTATTTGGCAAACTGGAGTTAAAACGCAAGTATTTTTACGTGGCCACTTTTTTTAAATTTTGTCCAACAAAAAAGGAATGATTCGTTTTCTGTTAACTTCTGGTTTTCATAATACGTGGTGATTTAAAACATTATTCACCGGCCAAGAATGTTTTTCAACTGGATACTGGGCCCCTGTCCCATGAAATATGTCACGTAATTGTCAGTTCATATCGCTGCTGGTTAATACGAATTTACATCAGACATTCCCATGACTTGTGCGTTATGAAGCACCACCCGGAATGACATCGAAAAGCATAATGGGTTGTGTGACAATACTGTGCCAAGCGTGTTGTGTATTGTCTTCCTATTGGCGTTCGGACTACCGTATCGTCCTTCGACTTCCGCATATCCTTGCGCCGATACGCTGCTTTAAGGTAAATACGGCAGCAATACTGAGCAAGCCGGTTAAAAAAATGATAATATCAAAGTTTGATTGTACCCAGAAATCACATATAAACCTCCGCAAGAACACTTATCCATATGCTCTGTCTGCCCTAATACCAGTGCATGACTCCTGCCGGACAATGGTAAAGATTATTTTCATTCAACAATATCTTGATTATCAATATTACACCCACGGTGAATAATTGATTCGGTGTTTTAGTGTTACCCCTGAATCGCATAAAACCCCACTATGTTTCAGTAGAGTTTTTCACAGAAATTTATCCCAAATGATTAATAAACATCTCTGCTATAAGTGATTCATAGCCCACCTTTTGTAGTCGGTGTAAAGGATCGCATCGTTTTCGTCCTTGTGCAAATTCAACACATAATCGTAGCTATTGTCCACTGGGCTGGACATCCAGGTCCTCCATCTGATCCATACTCCAAAGAACTAAACATACAAAAACTTGTTGAGTCAGCTGATTTTGTTATTTGAACTATACATTACAACAGACACCGCATACCTAGTAAATATGTTTGCTTAATAAAGATAAATGATAATATTATCTTCAGTGATAAAGCCTTGTACTTCTAGCTGGTCTCTGGTTGAATGACTAAAATTGCGAACTCTCGAAAATAACGTCAAATTCATACATTTCTGTTCGGTGTAGGGCATATGTTAGGGATTATCTCTTGCACAATTTATATATAATGTGTACATCAGAGGGTAAGGTAACAACGTATAATAATTGAAGAGCATAGGTGTTTAACTGGCACAAGCATTACTTATATTAATGGATAAATATTCGCTCCACTGAAAATAAGTTTAATAGAAAATAAAAATTTCCAATATAAAGAGCAGTGGTCATTTAAGAAATTTGCGGAACAGCAAATAACAGATAAGAACAAATGATACCAATCTTTATCGCAGATGAATCGAATTAATGTTTTTTTCAAACTTGCCCAGTGATATTGAAGAAATATAACAATTTCAAGTGACTAAACCTGCCTACAGTAGAAAAAAATTCGACTTAAAACAAATGAATATGGTTCAGTCTCCCTTTCATGTTCTGTATATTCACTTGGTGTTGTGCGAATGACCTATCCGCTATTCATAGAAGCCTTAAAACCCCCAGGGATGGGCAAGCGTTGATGTGTCTGATTATAGCTACTGCAATAGTTCTGATGCATTTGATGTAAACATTAGTTATAAAATGAATTTTGTGTGATTAACATTGAATATCTCAAAAATGTTCATTTATGAAAATTTTAAGTTTCTTTGATAAATTTCTAATTGTATTTACATTGTCTTTTGTTAGACTAGAAATCGCCAACTGGTAGGTATAACCTATACTTTCGTACGATTGTCCTTTACAAATATGAATAATAAACATTTTATTTACCTTTTTTTCCTTAAATTTCGGATCAACCGGCACATCATTTACGTCACATATGCCTGAAATGCAAATATGAAAAACGTTGACGTTAGAATCCCCCGATAATTGCTAATTAAACTTATCTGCTTAAGACTGAATGTCACATGATGAACTGGAAGCCATCAAATATAATGTAAATTATGATAGCTCCAGTTTTGGAAAATATAACGAATTGCCGGTGCAGCATAATGGAAAAAGTTTCATTTGCTAGAGCTTTCACGACAACTTTCTTTAAAGGTATGGCATTTGTTAAATTCAAATGAAAGTTTTACCTTCAGCAGTGCTCCAAAGGAAGCAAAGTCCGGCAGCTACAAATATAAACGCACGCATCATGCTAATCTATGCTGTCGATATCTAGTGTCATGTGCGGTGCGAGAGCTTTGAGGTTATACCATTGTGGATACGCAACATAAATGATTTACACCGTTAAATGTGAGGAATGGCATACCTTGTAAATGGCAGACGTAAGTTTTTGTAAGCAATAGTCCTATATATCTTTGATAGCATGGGAAATATATCACGACGCATAAAGTCTCAAAGAGTGATAAATCGTACTCCTTACCAGAAAGAAAGAGTCAGACGGATTCGGTATGATGCCTCCTGGATACTAGATGGGACGAGGTGAGAAAGTACACGTGTCCTTATCATTCCTTTTGCAATGGTGACCTTATAGAAAGATTCGATATATTAAGGATATAATCAGACACTTTTCATTTGCTATTTCCCTTGGTAATAACCCCGTTAATGCGTGATATTACTTTGCGTAAAGGCAATGACCTCACAGGGAAATAAGGTGCTGACATCGAGTGAACGATTATACCATAAATTAAAAGATTGATTGAGGCCAGTCATTTTAGCTATTCATCGCCTGTAAAATAGTCAGTTGAAATGGCAATTCATTCATGCTGCAATATGAAAGGTAATTTATATATATATGCTTGCAATCGTTTGATTCCTTACACATAGTACATATTTATAAATATTGCAACACTCAAATAAAACGGTCTTTATAGGACAGTTTTCTGTTTGAACATATTCTGCATTCAAAATTATCTGAAAACAGGGAAACATAGTGTTCCCATATGCCCAGAGTATGGTGCAAGCTTTTGTTACATGGAATCTAATGTACTCTAAATATGCTTAGGTGATGACATTGATAATAACATTAAGATATTTGATTGCAGAGACTTCACATTTATTCGTGTGGCAGCAGAATGCTTAAGCGTGGATTGGGTAAATAATCAGATTTAGGGATTGATGAACCAAAAATTAATGATGCCGAGCTCTGACAATATCTGACTGATCTCCTGATCTAGATATAATGTAGAAGATCGCTAAGCCTCAATCATAACTTTAAACCTTAGTAAAAGGGCAGTAAATGTCAAATTAGACAACTCAATGTTATGGTCCGTGTGCACTAAACTGTGATCGCTCGACAGTTATGATATGAGGGTCTGTGTACTCTACACAATTAAGAAAGTATAAAATCGTCCTTGGAACAATGGATGAGTAGAGATATTGATGACCATCAACTACTTATCTATTCGGCGTAAGTCTCGCTGGCACCCTCAGACTTTTTACTCTTACACATTGGTGAAACGTCCTACACGACAAGGCACTCAATGGCTTGCCACTCTGTGCCGATGAGATTCTAATTTCATAAATTGATAAACTCATAAAAAAACATAATTGACTCTGACACCCTGATAGACTGTGTCTTCAACCCAGACGTCAGTGCAGTTTAATTGATGCCCAAACATCTTACTTCTCACCTCCTGACATCACCTTTGGCCTATGGGGCTGGAGGGGGTCTGGGTTTAAGCTTTCGGTGGCATAGTCAGTGTCTCTTGCAACACACACTGGTATTATCATATAGCAACTAAACGGTTTATAAAACGTACTTAATTTCTTCACTGTTAGATAGCAAAAGACAGGTGAAGGTAAGATATCTTTTATAATGTCTTTGAGACCATCAGAAATTCAACCGTTTTTTATAATCATATAATCACATTTCTGTATCACAGCTAAGAATGAGGTTTATTACGCTAGGTATTGGCAAACTCGAGGTGAGAGGAACAATCGCATTAGCCTTATATATGAAAGATAACTGTTTAATTATCAGATAGACAGCCAGTCGTCTGCAAAACTATGACAATGATGTAAGCTTAATTTATCTCTTAAGTTAGAACTGATTTGTGTTAAAATGATCTTGGCATATCTTGGCAAACCCTTAAAATGTAAGCAAAATACTTTTTTAAATATGTGTCTGGTTAATACCACCACTAATGTTAACATACTTTTATTAGGTTAAATGGAGTAAAGTAACTGTTGCAAAACGGGACCGAGTGCGTAAGAAAAAAAAACAATATTTCGATTAATTCTTACATTATCCCCTATGTATGCATGTTAATATAAGTATTAAAGCTTAATTAATGTATAGTGAAATGATGAAAAAATAAATACCGAAAAAATATATAGTTATCGAGCAAAAATAAATATTTGTCAAAAAATCTATATGATTATGTTGTAATGCTTATATTTTAAAATAGCATTCTGTTGATATTTTAGATCAAATGAAAGGTGTGCTACCTATCAAGATTGCAGCTGGCACTCCAGGCTAGTTGTTCTTTATGGTTTATAACTGTCGGTTTCTAATTATCCGGCTATTTTTCAGAATATATATATATATATATATATATATATATATATATATATAATATATAAAGTAATCTATATATCGTATTTGACATAAAAAAGTGCTTTTAAGACAAATTAAAAAAAAACAATAGCCCCTCCCTACTCTACCGTAACTAAGTTTCACTTGTGCCGCGTTTTACGATCTGCTGGTATTCACATTTCTGTTTGAAATCGCAGCATGATCAAGGTAAGCCAACGAGCCAGAATTATGTTTGTACAAAATTATGAAATAAATATTACTTACCCAAACGATATATTGACATCTTAAGACCAACGCTTTGCATAAGCACAGTATTTAAATAGCAAATATACCTACTTCTAATATAAAAAAAAACCATAGAATGGTCTAAGCAGCCGTGTTAATAGTAAATACGGTATGTGCGATTTCATCGTAACAATGTATTGCTGTCCTAGGCTAAAATAACCATCTTTGAGGATTCTTGGGAGTTTTTTAGGTACTAACCTATGGAAAATCTTTCGCTAGATAATATTTATAGCCTTTGGGAAACTGTTGACATAATTTACCATCAAAATGATCAAACGAGGTGGGAAAATGGCGGAGAATATTAGCATTGCTAAAGCTTTTTAGGTTGAGAATGGTCAATTCTTCCGTTTCCTCAAAGGGGTCAACCAAAACTCCACGGGGAAGTGCTCATTACGTCATATACGGTAATTACATTCTGATCCGTATAATTTAAAGAAGCATTTTGTTTATTCTTAAGGTCAGATGAAAGGTGAATTCCTTAAGCAGATTTCAGCTGGTAGTTCAGGTTAGATTCCATCAATAACTGATTATCCACTGAGTTGTCCTTACCTGGTCATTCAGTATCGAGTTTCGTGACAGAATATATGGAGACATTGTGCTAGTAAAAATCCAATTCAGCATATAAATCCACAATAAGTCAAAAGTCAACGAAACTGTGTTGAAATATCTATAAAAGTTAAAAATTGTCTATATATTTACACGTTTATCGGTAATACCAACACTACTCTAAAATATTGTCATAGGGAGGATCGTATAGTTACCAGTGAAAACAAGACGAGCAAAAAATATATATATATATATATAAATCATAGTATTTAATTTATTCTACCAAAATTTTGCTTAAAAATCATATATATATATATATATATATATATATATATATATATTCATTAAGATAAAAAATCCCTTTGCTTATGTAGACCGACGCCAGCAAATAAATTTAATTATTGCCTCCTGGTTTTTACTGGCCTGGTGCATACAACACTTGTTTCAAATAGAGGTTGTTAATAACACATTGCCCCATCATTCACCTTCATCTTTCGTTAAATAAGGCACAATATGGCACACTCTACATAATCCATTAAATGTTCGTTTGTTTCAGGAAACAGCTGTGGAGAGGTATGCTGCTATAACGGCAAGGCGAAACCAGGAAAGTATTACCCGTACTTAACAAAACGGGTGAACTGCCCAAATATTTTATCACGGATGGCGAACCCTCAGTCAGAAGTGGTATACCCAGCACCAAAGTTTATTCCCAGTGCGACGTAGGAGGAGTTAACTCAAAATGGAGAATGTCCCAACACAACACGGTATATGATTCCTTGTAAGCCGAACTATAAACCTATTGAGAAAACTGCATCTCGGAAAGAAATAAATACCCTGCTCGACAGAGACAGAAACGGGGAAAATATTAACATCTACCACGATTCTCACCTTTTTCGAAATACGCTGCATCTGTATAAGAGATATATAAGCTAGAGGCGGGGCCTTGTTATCGGAACCTTGCGACCTTGGTTTGAGATGATGCTTCTCAATCTAAACGCGAGTCACGTGACCACGTCAGAATATTATCCGCTTTACTTGGATCATCCGAAGTTGCATTTGTATCATCCAATTGAAGTTGCCAAACGCTTTAAGTCAGGGCAGCTGGAGCCGTTTGACTTTGCTGCGAGGTTCTCTTCCATTGAACACAGTGGGTTACGGTGATTCATTGGATCCGTTTGGCGACCTGGAAGCAGTGGCTCAGGTGTGGTGCATGCTTAAACCAGGAGGAGTATTTTTCCTTGGACTTCCGATGAAGAAACAAAACAACACTTGTTCTAGTGTATGGAACTCTCGCCGTCTATAAGGTTTCTCTCTGCTGCAGCACGTGACAGCAATCTGGGAGGTGTTGGACATTCGCCGAAACTCGGGAGTAAATGCTATGCTTGTGCTGTGTAAAGTAGATGATAAAAACGCAGGATAAAATATGAAAAAAAAAAATATGGACAGTTTAGGGGCAGACCACATGACCAAGTTATACGTCGCGAGTTATGAAGATATTCAATATTAAAGATTTCATCCTGTTGGTTAAGTGAACATTTCAAGATTAAATAATGTCCTGTACCAGTAACCGAAACAGGGCTTAGAAATACGACAGTGACACCCCTTTTAGAAAGTAGTTCATGTTAAATTTTAAGAGATAATTCATAGTTTGTGTATTGAGGTGTGATCAAGCTGTGTTGTGTTGTGCCTGTATAGACTATTCATAAAAAATTAAATACATCAGTTTCTTGAAAAAATAAGTTATACGTGACCAAGTATCAATTATTTCTCCCACCGTCATCATCTCTTCATTCTCTGAACATGTAATAAATTATGTGAATGATTCTCTTAGATTTTCCATAAAGAATGGCATTTGGTATACATGATCAACAAAACAAAAGGCGCACAAAACATAGCAAGGGCTCCTGTCGCTGAAATGAACCCTGCTATCACTTTTTTATATTTGCATATCTCATGATCACTCTGCATAAGGCTGACCACAAACCACGTGTGTCCCATTAAGCTTTCCAGGTTCAGGTAATAGCAGGCAAGAACTGTTGTGATCGCATCAGCAGTAGGTCCCAGACAAACAGTAACCTGATAACATGACAAAGGTATACAACGGTTTATAGACATAGTGTAATGCTATCAGGTAAGGTTATAGGGACAGGTATACGATATATACTTTTATGAAGTGAATGTCATCAGAGCTATCACCATGTGTGTTTGCACATGATTGTATCGTACTTTCAATAGAGATATATTAGGATTAATAAAACATTAGTTTGTGTAATTTTCAAAAAGTTAAATTATACTCATCATATTAAATAAGGTATATCCAAGTCATTTTCATTGAGAAGATGCAATGAGAAGCAGCATTGCGAGAAGGATTTGCATATTCATGATAATTCCTTTATATCTAGAACGCAAGGGATTCCAAATATGATGCATGCAACAACTACAAATGCACATATATATATCACTCTAATTAAAAAAAACATAGACACAATAATGTCATATATAAACGATTCCAGAAATCTGAACCATAATATAAAACTTACAGGACTCCATAATCAAGCTTTTGTAAATTGTAGATGCCATGACTGTAACCAAAGCAACAGCAGTAAACATCAACATCCATGGACCCAAGTAAAGATATCATAATACACTGATACCAGAATACACAGATACCATAATACACATATACCATAACACCGATGTTGAAAAACAGGTGAGCCGGCTGGTTTGCAGTCTGTCATTCCGGGTGCCTCTTGAGAAGCAATTCAAAGTTCTATTGAAATAGCTATGAATACTTTAACCTTATGGAGAATACGGAGCCTTACATAAAATGGTATATACTCTGACGCTGTCGGTTATGGATACTCCAAAAATTTACACACACATATATTTATGTATATATAATCAGTCATATATATATATATATAAATATATATATATATATATATAAGTAATCTATTATATTTATCCATTTGAAGCGTAGGATGAAAGAGATTTTTTGAATTTCATTCATGAAGATGGAGGGGTCAAAAGATGCTCAAGGAAATAATTGATGGACAGAAAATGAATTTTAGAAAGAGATATGTTTTAGGCAAAACAAAGATTTTGTGAGTCTAATATACAGTTAATTTACATTCTGTGTAGTCTAACACTGAGTATGAATTGTATTTACTTTATTGTTTTTCAGAAAAAAGTTACATATAATACGAACAGTGAATAAATATTGATAGAAGGGAAAACAATTCTCAACAGCATTTTGTATTCTTTATGTATAATATACGTTTTAAATTTTTATAATATTGTAGGCGGTATTATTCCATACAAAGCATGGGTTGCAAATGGGACGCCTGTGTTCTTGTGCAATGCTTGGGAATCTATTATAGATGGAACAAATGTTCACAACTTTGAATAACTATATCACAGTAACTATTGATACCTACAATATCACCTAAATTAGTCTATGAATCAAACATAAACGAAAACAGTCGTATTTATTTGCTGTTTCAAATAATTCTATTCCAAAAGTTATGCCATTGAAGATAGCAAATGCTTAATCAATTTCCAAGTGAGTAACACAAGCTACTTTAGGTAAAAATAATCAAGAATTGCAGGTTATCATACTGACTAGATTTGTCACCGTAAATGAATGGCTTTATAGGTGTGGTATAGAACACGATGATTTACTTTTTGCGACGAAAAGAAGCCTATGACTTGTATTTAGTAAAGATAAGTTATCGAACCTTTAAAAATAAGATAAAATGTGCTAGTCCCACAGTGTACAGGCTACTCCTCTTCTTTATATCCACGCGTTTTTATCATGTGGGAGGCCCGCCAGTGGCAGCCGTGCGTAACAACAAGGACATCTAGCGGCAAACAGACGGATCAGAAGTTTGGTGAAGTTGATGTTGCCTCGCACGCCTTTAACAACAAAACCTAGTGTATAAATAATCAACTCTGGTCACATTGTTAAACACGCTAATGCGCCAATCACTGAAACGTTATAAGAACTTTAATTAGCAATTCACAAAGCAGTGGCGGATCCGGGGGGGGGGGGGGGGGGGGGGGCGCCCGCTGCATTTATGCTGAAATTTTAACCCTCATTTTATCTATTTCTTTCTCCATTTATTAGTAATTAATTTTCATATTTTTCATATTTCTGCTTTGTTTCCTAGAAACTAGATCATAATTTTTTTTTCATATACTAATGTTACGTAGTAATGATATATATATAAATATATTATATATATATATATATATATAGAGAGAGAGAGAGAGAGAGAGAGAGAGAGAGAGAGAGAGATAGAATTATAAAAAAATAAATTCAATAACTTCGTTTTAATAATACCCGTCAGCCCTTAACTTATATAAGCGCCCCCTGTTCTCGAATTTCTGGATCCGCCACTGGATAGGGTAAGCCAGAAATCACAATAATGCATTCGGATTCCGATTCATCTCTAATCTCCTGTATTTCACCAGGTTACGGGTTCTCTGTGCTCAAATATGTCAGCTCACCATATAAAGACTGGAGGTCGGATCTTGCGCATATGCGTAAATCTTAAATCTTATTATAAATCTGTTTAATACTGATTATCCTCATCATTATCTATCAAATATCTCACATCAAAATATTACACACATACCTTAAAAAAAGACAAAAATATGCACTTTTCTCAAAAGGAGCAGGTTGTAAAATATTTGAGAACAGTTTGTACGTTTTTCTTCTCTTTTTAAGCTACATATGTAACAATTAATGTGAAATATTACTGTGACTTTTTGTTAGTTTAACTGTGAATATCCTTATCATTCTTTATCAAATATTTCACATCAATTTATTACACATGTATAGTTCAAGACATAAGGAAAAAATATATAAAGTTGACTCAAAATTAACAAGGTATACCATATTAGAATACATATAATATTTCATATCATATTATAACACATGTAGCTTAAGAAGGAAGATGAAAAAAATATAAAGTTTATTCAAAATTAGCAAGATATACCATATTAGAATATATCTATATCATAATAATAATCTATTTTAAATAAATGATTTGTCTTACACCAATTCAAAATTTCAGCCAATCTGTCAAATAATTGGACTGATTATCAGTCAATTTTGAAAAAAATGTTTGAAGATTTGAGTCATTTTGTAAAATAGCTATTAGTAAAATTACTGAAAATTTCAGGCAGTTTACAAATTGACTGATTTTACACATTGACTGCAACATACATATACTTGAAAATTAAAAATACATCTTGGGTAAAGGTAATGTATGAAACAAATGCCTGTAATGCGAAAATATACTATGTATGCTTAAGCCTATATTTAGTCTAATCAGAAAATTTACAATATTGCAGATATATAGAAAATTTAGGTTAAAGAAACTGTTAAACATTAGATCATAACACGTTTTATTTATCCACCAACAGAAATGATTCATTTGTATTTAGAATTGACAAACTAAGTATCAATATAATTCCTAAACAAAACTGGTTATCCTTAACTAACCAAGATAAACGAGTAAATATTGAAGAGTATTATTTATAAAAAAATACACGTTATATGTACATATTTCTACATCGTTACTGGTCCCCTGCCTTTTATTTTGCCCTAACATAAACAAAGCAAAAGAAATTAAAATGCGTTTAAAATGCAAAATTTCGAAACGTTTGGCCGAAAATTATTGATAATGTATATTTCACATACGCATGTAACACATTTTCGATCTATATGAGGTAGTACGTCAATAATCACAGTGAAAACACAGGGTTGTCAAATCGACAACTTTAGGGTTGTCAAATGGGTGTACCTAAAACAACAACCCAGGTTGTCAAAATTTCAATTTGAAAACCCTCTAGAGTTGTGAAAAGTGTTGTCAAATGTTTACTGTGACAACCTATGGGTTGTCATGGACCTGTCAGATTCATCCGTATTCACTCTCTCTCTCTCTCTCTCTCTCTCTCTCTATATATATATATATATATATATATATATATATATATGATAATAATAATAATAATAATAATAATAATAATAGTAATAACAGACTTTTTCAAGTAGAACGTATATTTATTAAAACCAAGTGGTCATGTACCTGTGATAAGTTTATTTGTCTGCAACAGTTTTACGACTGATTATTCCTTGCATTGTGGACAGGGTTCTGTCTGAGTGTTTCAGTGTTCACATAAAGAGTACATGTGTAGCTTTATTATATCGTCATCCATCTCGGCTTCCTCTCTAGCAAGTAGTTTACCACTCCAAAGTTGGGTTCACGGCTACCCACGTGACGAGAATATAGCTCTCACTTCATTTTCTGCTTCTGCACTTGAACAATAGACTTGCCCTGGTCCCTCCCTGGTAACGAAGATGTTTTCTCCAGAGTCAGAGTGTCTGAAAATACAAAATAAAATGTAAAATTCCATGAAAAACACGTTATATATGACAGAGCTGTGTGCAGGATTTTGAGTACATTGAATCACAGCTTTTCGTCGCTGTCGAGTCAAAACCTCGTAACTCGATCACCTGAGGGGTAATATGGGTTTTTCACACCAATTAATAGCTATAAGTGCTGTTCTTATTATGACAAAACCTTGTAACAGAAAGCCAATGAAAATGATGTCTATTGTCATGTGTTCAAAACCTCGCATCATGATTGGCCGAATTTCTGTCCTTGCAAAACCTCTGATCTTACCTCGTATGCTGATTGGCCAACAAAGTTGTCCTGACAAAAACTTGTATCTCATGGGAAGCCATGATAATAGTGCACGTGAGTCATCAAATCAGACAGTCTTCAAAGAAATCTGATTGACTGTAAGTATTCATATTTAATGTTATTAAATTCTCACATAAACCACATATATAGCACATCAGCTCAGATATTGAACGGTTTTAACCTTTACTTATGGAATTAATTTTGTGATCCAGAACAATCCACAGTCCAAACCAGTACCCTAACAGTAAATCACTGTAACACTTTTCCATTATTTATTATTTATCTGGATATATAGTGCCTCCTATAATTTTTGTGTCTAAAAAATAGATTTTAACCTAAGATTTTTACTGTGAGAGATACCAGGTTTTGCATGTTAAAGAAGTGCTCTGTATTTTAGCTCAACGTGTAGCAACAATGATGAAGAGGAATTGGCGTGGGCACTGTGCAAGCAGGGGTCAACTAATGCTACAGTTATCCATGCAAAAGTTCAGATTTTGTCAACCACTTCAAGATGATGTGTCAGCGTCTAGTAATTCTGGTGATGACCAAGATACTGATTGTGAACCAAGGTTCTGTAGTCGTACCATCCCATTAAGAGTAAGTTTGCCATCCCAACAAATGATCATGGAAGCAGAAAAAAGAGAGAGAGATGAATCTGAATATAACAGCCGTGGCAGTGAATATAAACCAAAATCAGACGAGACCAGCGGAACTTCAGATTATAATGGTATGCAATATTTTCAATTAAAATATAATTTCCATATTATACTCAGTGTTGGTATTTTTATCCCCAAAATGTACTACCTCTTATATAATGATGGCATTACCATGTTTCAGATACACCTGTGGCCAATCGAAAACGGCGTAGAAGAAGAAGAAAGACCAAATGCAAGGTTACAGTGATTCATTCCGAAGTGAGACAGAAGGCACCGCTGCCACCAGAGTCAAAGGGCCGATTACTCTTGGAATCTGAGGGTATGTGGTTTCTTATGATTTCTCAGTAATTTCCCTTGTTTTCTTTAACAATTACGTTTCGCTTAAATGACATAAGGGGTATTAGTGTTGATATTATTTTTTATTTGATGTATTTCTTCCTTCCAGATATACCTGTTCATAAGGAGAAAAGATGTGGACAAACCAAGAAAACAAAACTACTGAATGCCAAAAATGCTGGTCAGTTACAGGGTCAACACCACACTCTACCAGAAACTGTCAATCACAATCTAGGATCACCTCAACTATACTCACGACAGCAGGACCCAGCACCACTTCAATTTGATCCCAGCACTCAGGAAAAGAGATCACCTCCGCTGGTCTCTGACCAGGCACTACCCCAACTGGAACCTAACCAGCAGGAACCAGCAACAACTCAGTACAAGCCTAGCCAGCAGGACAATGCCTCATCTCAAGCAGACCCATCACAACCTCAGCTTGGAACTGCCCAGCAGCCTACTGAGCCACCTCAAGTGGACCCTGCGCTACCCCGGCTGGACTCTAGTCAGCGGGAATCCTTGCCATCTCAAGTGGATCCTAACAATCAGGACCAAACACCACCTCAGCATGGCCCTGTCCAGCAACCTACTGAGCCACCTCAAGTGGGGCCTGGCGAGCAGCACCCTGCGCCACCTCAGCTGGACTCTAGTCAGCAGGACTCCATGCCATCTCAAGTGGACCCTTATGATCAGGACCCAACACCACCTCAGCTGGTCCCTGGCGAGCAGCCTACTGAGCCACCTGAACTGGACTCTATTCAGCAGGACTCTACGCCACCTCAATTGGACCCTTTTCATCAGGACACAGTACAACCTCAACTGGATCCTGGACAGCAGGACCAATCACATCATGAACTATATATATATATATATATATATATATATATATATATATATATATATGATTACCCCCTATACCCCGGAATGATTGCAAACCTTGGTATTGATGACTGACATAAAACAATGCTTAGCTCATGACCTGGACATCATCCTTGTTTGCCATGATGGATATTCAATAATATATTTAATTTTAACAATTTAAATTATGTTATTTAATTCGTACTCTCTTGTTCTGGCTTATTTCGTATTCTTTTGAACAATATATAGAATTTAGACTTTTTCCTGACAAAAAAAAAAAAATACAATGCAACTTAAATTGTAATGCCACTTGGAAGAGTTCTGTTTTTTTCAGAATTTCAGAGTGCATAGTCAGCCCTGAAAGTTTGTTTCTCGTTTATAATCATAACATATCACACGCTCATATGTATATATGTATATTATGATGATTATTAGTACAAATTAGCTTGCCATTACTCAATGATGAGGTCGAGGGTGAACAATCAGCTTGCTGTAGTGGTCGTATCGTTGTTCTGAGACTACACATATCTTCACATATTGTCAGGAGCTTTCACTGGAAATGACTTTGGGACGTACAGCTGTCAATGAAGCGATTCAGATGTGTTTGTGTAAGAGATTTTTGTTGTACATTTAAGTTTTTTGGTCCCTGACTCAAAGGGTACTGGCGCCTGTTGAAAACAAGGGACCCATGGGTCACGGCGCTCAGCTGATCGTGATTGGACTATAAATGTTTCTTCACTGTGATACTATATCGAGTCGATAAAGCTTATGAATATCATGGACATGTTGGGCTTTTATAAAGGAATGTAATGTAATATGTGAGTAAATGATAAATGAAATTACCTGACTGATGGATTATAAGAGTAAAATATAGTGGTTTATTTTTTATTTATTTAGGAGGGGTTGAAAATTGTGATGTAGAAATATTCTATTGTAATGTTTTTCATTTATATAAGAATATGAAAAGCTAAGAGGAAAGGGGCCCTCCTACTTGGTTATAGTAAAGATCTAAATATATGATTGCAAACTAATACTCTGACAAGACTGTCATGAAGAAAAACAGTAAAAGTTTTGAGATACTGTGATGCATATGAATATTTACAGATGGACAGGTAAGTGGACAGAATGGACTAATACCCTTATTTCACTTTCAAGGGAATAATGCATTTAAGTTTATATATAAGCCTATTTTTAAGCATATCCACTTTTTCCATTAAGAAGCTTTTATCTGAATCATTTTTTTATTTACAGGTTTTATAGATTTTTAATAAAAAAAACCCTGAAAATAAAAGTTAAAATATTAGAATTGTTGCAAAAGTTGCAATCATTATATATACAGAGTAAAAAAAGTGAAACTATAAGTTAAAATATTAGAATTGTTGCAAAAGTTGCAATCATTATATATCCAGAGTGTAGCTCATTAGGGTCATAATATGCATACACATATATTTTATTATTTTTAAATCATAAATGTTTAAACTGAATTTAAAAGAAGATAATGCCACAACATGGCATCTACAAGAATATTCCTTGAATCACTATTAAAAAGTTTTGCACATTGGAGTTTTCAGTACATGCTAAATTTGATAAAATAAAAAATCTTTTAAAAAAGTATACACACTGTTGGTTGAATGAGGTACAAACAATATCATTGTGCTAATTACTATCCCAGTTTTAATTTATTACTGGAATTAATAGTCAATTTCACACCTGGTGAAGTATTTACTCTTCTGAAGTAAGGAATTACTTATCTGATGAACATCCACACTTTCATAGCAATACACCACTTTGTGGACACAATTAAATGTTCACTTTAATCATTGTAACCCTGGTGGTACAATACAAAATCTAAAATGTAGCATAGCCTAGAATAAGAATGAATCAAATACAGAAAATAATAACATTCATCTAGTTTATGCACCTTCTGGGGGGGGGGGGGGGGGTGCAGGGCAGAGGGGAAGCCTGCTGGTAGTGGCCAAGCTGAGCCAAGGCAAGCTGCCTGGGGTGGGTTACATAATGCAAGTGAAGGCTGTACTACTAGGCGGGCTAGATGTAAACAACACTTGACATGGTGTATGAAAACGTGAATAAAAGCTATTCTTTCCAATCAATTTCTTTGAAATTTCAGATTTCCTGATGTATATTTGCTGTGAAAATTAAATCAACAGTGCTTACAGGGAAAAAAACGTGCCATTGCCAAAGTTGGACAAAATTTAAGGTATTGATTTTTTATTTATGCTAATAACTTGAAAAATTGGCAAAATTCAGATCTAATTTTGGGTAAACAACTGAATCTTGATTAAATAAAGTTATATTCTTGAAAAGTAAGTCTCTAGGTTCAGCAATTCTCATGTTAGGTGAGTAAATATATTTCCTGATTTTTTTAAAATTGCATTATATTTTGGCCCATCACTTCAAAATAATACCCAATACTGACCTAATTTTTGGTATGTTCATAGAAAATACACAACAGAATGTGAATACTTAATATAATCAAAAACAGATCAGTGGTTTTGATATAAGGCAGCCCTGAAGTGTAACAATGGCTTTTTTTATGGAAAACGGAGGTTTTTTTATTTAATATCTCGAACGAACAAAGTCCTAATGACCCAATTTTTGGTAGAGTAGGCAAAATTTAAGGTACCAATTTTATATTTTTGCCAATCTTTAAAAATTTTAACAGATTTTGATCTAATTTTTGGTATACAATTAAATTTTGATTAATTAAAGTTGTATTACTGAAAAAAAGTCCCTACCTTTAACACTTTTGGTCTCAAGTGACCAAATATCTTTCCTGATTTTTTTACAAAGTCCATTATGTTTGGGCCCATAACTTTTAAAAAATTAAATAATACTGACTTAATTTCTGGCATGTACATAGGAACTATATAGAGTAATATTTATGGTAAATATGAAGAAAACCAGATGAGTGGTTTTGATATTAGGCAGTCCTGAAGTGTAAAAATAGATTTCTAATAAAAAAAATTGAGGTTTTTCCTTAATATCTCGAAGGAACGAAGTCCTATTGACCCAATTTTCGGCATGGTAGGAGATTTTGGGGACATCTAACTGTATGCCGAATTTCAGATTCGTAGGTCCAATGGTGTCGACACGTGCCAGTCTTACAGACGGACATACTGACGGCAAGACAGACGGACGGACGACGGACAATGGACTAAAGCTCAACTTATAGTCAACTGAGCTTTAAAGGTATAGGTTAAAGAGGCCCATTCAATTATCTTTTGAATGAGAATTTATGTGATTTCTGGATTCCTCTCTGTATATTTTAATGAGCTTAGGGTACTTTGGATTGTGAAAAGTTCTTATAAGGTCTTTGTGAAAGATATCAGGTCGTTTCAATTTTGAAATTTATGTAGTTGTCACCGATGAGGGCCTTTACCACGTCAGCCTCTCTCAAAATTGTCCTACTAATAAAATGGGATATAAGAATGGTAACTACCAGCATTTTCCTAATCTGCAATGAACTCCGACTACCGGGCTTGATCTTGGGATTTTAACAGAGACAAGGGTTTTCTACAGAAATTAGTTGGCAAAATCTTTTTGGATCTTTAAAGCACTGTTTCTATACTTATTATACTCATATAAGGACACATATAATACACTACACAAACTACACTAGTTAACATCACATCAAGTAAGCGACGAAGTGCCTATAACAACGGACGAAAAGGCGACCTTGCAGAGGGTGTGAACTCATGTTCCTTCTCTCTATATATACATTGAACACCCATCGCTATTTATATGTATATATATATATATATTGCACTCCATATAAGACCATCAGTTCTCTCTGTCTCATGCAATCCGTTGTTTCAGTTAGTATCCTGACGTCATTACTATGACGTCATGTCGCAGTTTCCTAAACCTTGCGAATACGCAGGGTGTTAACCTCTCATCAATCTATACCATCTTGCATCGATTCCAGGTAGGCTAGACAGATCACATTTGCAGCATGCCAGAAACGACACTCTCAAAACAAATTTTATATAAAGAACTGGCATCTCGTAAAAGATTTTTGTCGGAGGTCAGCGAAGGCGCTACAAGGACAGTTTCAGATCATCTCTGAAAAAAATGTCCATCAGCACAGATACGTGAAAAAGTCTAGCGTGGCATGCAAAGGTGAAAAAGACGCTGAGATAGCACAACTGGCGGAGTCTAGAAGGAAACGCGAGGTACGAAAGGGGTGGATGGCAACTACCTCAGCGGCAACTACCCATCACGTGTCAAACCTGTGGCTGGTTCTTCCGTACCCAGATTGGACTAACAAATAATATCGGAACACGCATACTTAAATCATCTACAAAACCCTGACCTTCATGGTTATCTTCGGTGGAAATGGGTGCGATTCCTATCCGGAGGAAACCCACTTTTCTGTGTACTTATGTTACATACATACGTACATACATTCATTCAAATATAAAGTCTATATATATATATATATATATATATATATATATATATATATAGTGTAAGAGAAGTTTCTCAAGGTGCCCTTTTCATCGGGCCACTTGATATCATATCATTTTATCAGAGAGTCTATATGGGTAGCAAGTTGCTGTTAGCCCATCCCGATTAATAGGATATCAAAGTGGTCAAGGTGGCCGGAAACCACGGTGGGAAATCTGCCATATGTTTGAATGTATATAATATCGGGCAAGGCATATGAGATTTCAGTTTTCCATCAACACTGTATTCAATTGCACCAATCAGTATGAAATTATTCGTGTTGAGTGTGCTACTGTGTGCAGGTAAGAGTGTCTTTCATTTTATCACAATATACAAGTTAACAACTGAGATATGTTTCATTATTAAGACAAGTGACTAGCTCATATTACATTTCACCATATGCTTCTTAATTCAGATAAATTCAGGGGCATAGCCAGGATTGAGGGAGGAGAGGGGGTCGATATATTTGGAAAAGGCAATTGATTCACATATATAATATATATATATATATATATATATATATATATATATATATATATATATATATATCTCACCTTACAATAATTCCTCACAATTTACTGATGTTTAATTTCAATAAGAAATATCAGTTGTACAAGATGAATAAACCAAAAAAGGAGGACCTATGCGTCACGGCGCTCAGGTAAATTTTGTAAAATTTCAGCAATTCAGAATATACTAATTCCCATTATTATTGTTTTTATGTATTATTATTACCAAAATTTAGAGAAAATGGTCCTGTTATTGGTGAAAATCGAAAACTAAATATATGATTGCCAAACTTATACTTTGACATGACTACCACGGAAAAACCATGCAGTATAGGTTTTCGAGATAGCATGTTTCATATGAAATATTTACAAAAAAATTATAACAACTTATTTAGACATGGGGGGGGGGGGGGGGGGCTGTAGGGAAAACTTTGCTTTGCTGAGCATCGGGAGCTAGCTGCGTTGACTTGAGTAAGTTCCAATGCAGGTGACTATGTGAGGGCTCTGACACTTACTGCACACCACCGGGCTGGGTTGACTAGATATAAACTATACTACAAATGGTGTCTGAAAACCTAAATAAAATCTACTGTATTTGAAGAGTTTATTTCAAATTTCAATAGAATAAATCATGTGTTTTTTTCTTTAAAATTAAATGATCAGTTCTTACAGGGGAAAAAATTTCCATGGTCAAATTTGGGGAAAATTTAAGGTATTGTTACTAGTATTATATTTATGCTAATAATTTGAAAAAAAATCTAATCTAACTTCTGCCATATGATTAAAGTTTGATTAGATAAACTTTCATCCTTGAAAAAGCTTTAAGCTTTAACAGTTTCCTTGTTTATTGAGAAAATATATTTCCTGATGATTTGACAAGGTACATTATATTCAGATCCATAACTTTTAAAAATTATGCTAATTTGTATTGACTAATTGTATGCATGTACACAGGAAACTGATAGAGGATTATCTATGCCAAGTATAAACAAAACGTTTTTTGTTTTAAAAATGAAACTCTTGAAGTATAACAGCAGGCTTTTACTGGTAAACCTCTAAACAGGTTTTTCCTTAATTTTTTTTTCGAGGAAACACAGTCGCAGTAACCCTGTTTTGGGTTTGGTAGGACAACTTAAGGACATCTAACTGTTTTTAATTTTGTATTCCTAGCTCCAGCAATTTCATACAGTTAACCGGTTGACCGACGGACGGCAGGACCATCGCTATAGCTCAGATTATCTTAGTCAGCTGAGCCACAAATATGTTTGCAGGATCAAACCTAATGAAATGTTGAAATAAGTCCCGAATCTGCCGATATCAGTGACATGTGACATGATCAAATGTTTAACAGTTTCTTAAACCTAATTTTTCTATATATCTGCAATTTTGTAAACTTTACTGATGATTAGACTTATATGACTTAAGCATATATGGAATATTTTTGCATTACAGGCATATGTTTCGTACATTACCTTTACCCAAGATGTATTTTTAATTTTCAAATATATGTATACACTAAAATATCATTTACGTTGAACATAATAACTGGTTAATATAACGGTGTCCGCTGGTGCTCAGTCCATACATGGAATGAATATGGGTATATGATCTTGAAAATCTCCTATATTGCAGGTGTATATGGGCAGCAGTGCGGGCCAGATAATGGGAATGGCCCCGAAGGCACATGTTACGAAGCTGATGAACTCCTGCAGCCCTGCCAAGACATTTTCGATGCCGCTGCCACAGGAGATACATTTGATTGTGCGGGACCAAGCGCCGAATACGACCTCGTGTGTGCAAACTACTTCGGAGAGAATACTACGTGGGCCGCATGCTGTGTGTCGGAGGAAACTCTTGGCTGTAGTCCTTCATTTTGAAATTAAAAACACTTAAAAACCTCTCTAGTAATCTTTACCATATTAATTTCTTGCTATTCATTTTAATTTTCATTTTATGTTTTCATTACAGAGAGCTGCTGTGTCAAATCCGATAATATACCAGAATAAATCCTAAAAAAACACTTCATTATTTTCAACGATTCAAATGAACGACTAAGAATCGTTCTTAAGGCAGCATCAGCAATTGTATCGGTATTCATGCTCCGAAATTATTCCTACAACGAAATACTAAATTATAAATTTAAAGACAGTTATAGTTACATTAAACTTAAAGCATCTTATATACATTAATTAAAAGATCTATTCACATGACATGTATGTTCAAGAAACAGGGAATGTAGTGTTCCTCCGTGATTAATATGGTACCTGCCAATATTTTTGTGCGGAACCCCTTAACCTTGTTTACTCCTGTACACAAGAAGAAATAAATGTGCATTGGAGCGAAATATAAACATAACACGCACGCCATCCGGTGGCCGTAATTAACAAGTGACCCATGGGTCATGACGCTCATGCAGCTGACTGGGAAGAGATTCGCAAAAGGAAATTTTATCATCTGAATGGTAGTATACACCCATTCAACTGAAGCATCAAACAGATTAACCAACAGGCCAAGATTGTGTGTGTATTTATATATCTCAAAAAAAGAGAAAAAATGCGTAAACTTTAAAAAATACAGGTGGCTCCACCTGTCTGCAGAAACTAATAAAAACACTTAATGGTCAATATCATGCAAAGAATCATGGTGATTCTTCACCTTTTGTATAAAATTTTCTATTATTCTGAGGGATACTTCGGAGTCCTATAGCATGAAGGATATGGGTAACAGAGACTTAATTTCAGGTTTCCACAGACACTTTTCATGGGCCTCCTTGCATGACAAGAATGAAGATTATAGGTCCAGTTGTTACAATTTGTGCCACGTAAACAGATTAACCAGCATCCCTAAAGGTCTCAAAATAGAGAAAAAAAATCGAAAAATTGAATAAAATATAGGTTGGCACCACCAGTCTGCAGAAACTGATGAAGCACTAAATACATAATCAATATCCATGCAAAGAATCATGGTGATCTCTGCATTAGTTGTTCAGATACTTCAGCTTTTGTATCAAATTGTCCATTATTCTGAGGGATACTTCGGAGTCCTAGAGCTTGAAGGATATGGGTAACAGAGACTTAATTTCAGGTTTCCACAGACACTTTTCATGGGCCTCCTTGCATGACAAGAATGAAGATTATAGGTCCAGTTGTTACAATTTGTGCCACGTAAACAGATTAACCAGCATCCCTAAAGGTCTCAAAATAGAGAAAAAAATTCGAAAAATTGAATAAAATATAGGTTGGCACCACCAGTCTGCAGAAACTGATGAAGCACTAAATACATAATCAATATCCATCCAAAGAATCATGGTGATCTCTGCATTAGTTGTTCAGATACTTCAGCTTTTGTATCAAATTGTCCATTATTCTGAGGGATACTTCGGAGTCCTATAGCTTGAAGGATATGGGAAACAGAGACCTAATTTCAGGTTTCCACAGACACTTTTCATGGGTCTCCTTTTGTGTCAAGAATGAAGATTCTAGGTCCAGTTGTTAGGATTTGTGCCCTGTTAACAGATGTTCACATCTTTAAGGGTCTCAAAAATAGAGAAAAAAAATTCGTAAAAATTTGAAAAAAAATAGAGGTGGCGCACCCATTCTGTAGAAACTGATGAAACATCTCATGATCAATACGCATGTCAAAAATCATGACCTTCAGTGATGTAGTTAATAAGATATTGAAGTTTTTGTATGAAATTTTTCATTATTCTGGGGGGAGGGGGTATATTTTGGAGCCATACAGCTTAAAGGATATGGGCAACAGAGACCTAATTTCAGGTTTCCATGGAGACTTTAATGGGTCTCCTTTTGTGTCAAGAATGAAGATTCTAGGTCCAGTTGTTCGGATTTGTGCCCTGTTAACAGATGTTCACATCTTTAAGGGTCTCAAAAATAGAGAAACAAATTCGTAAAAATCCCGAACAAATACAGGTGGTACCACCAGTCTGCGAAACTGAATGAAACACTCCATGATCAATATCCATGCAAACAATTATGGTTATCTCTGCATTAGTTGTTGAGAAACATCAGCTTTTGTATCACATTTTAAAATATTCTGAGCTGTATTTTGGAGTCCTATAGATCAAAGGATGTGGGTAACAGGGACCTAATTTCGAGTTTCCATGTATTCTTGGGTCCCCCAGTGTGTCAAGAATGAAGATTCTAGGTCCAGTCGTTACATTTTGTACCCTGTTGACTGATAACTACATCCTTAAAGGTCTCAACAATAGAGAACAAGGGACCCATCGTTTACATCGCTCAGCTGAATTTTGGAAAATATTAGTAACTGCAAAATATTTTTATTTCTTTTGGTTTTTCATGTATATTATCATTAGAAAAGCTATGAGAAAATGGCCCTGCTAAAATGAAACTCTGTAAATTATAGAATAATGGACATGAGCTAAACCATTTAGTGATGCACCGAGGGAACAAATAGGCCTACGGTAAGTGTTATATAAAAGTAACATTTCATAAACAAATAATGTGTGAAGGTAATTAAGTTTTCAAAAGTTAAACATATGGCCATATGAGTTAAAAATTAATCCCACAAAGTTTGACCAATATTCTTAATTTTAATACTAAGTAAACAGTGTTATTCACAACTAGGCCCCACCAACTTTAAGAGATATGAATGAAATGCTACAAAGTATATCTTCTTAAATCTTGTTAGTTAGCACTTACATTAGATCCTAATATTTTATCACATTTGAACATTAGGATTAAGTTCCTGAATTTTTTTTCTTAAAAAATATAAAAATTTTCCAAGTCTGATCAACAAGAATTTATTTAACATTAAAATTATAAGATTTTTTGAAGTTTTTGTATGAAATTTTTTACTATTCTGGGGGTACTTTGGGGCCCCATAGCTCGAAGGACACGGGTAACAGAGACCTTATTCCAGGTTTCCAAGGAGATTTTTCATGGACCTCTCAGAATATTAAGTTAGAAGATTCTAGGTCGAGAGGTTACAATTTGTGCCTGGTTAACGGACAGACAGACGGACAAAGAGTGATCACTATAGCTCAAATGACTTACAGTCAGCTGAGCTAAAAAAACAAGATGCTTTCTGTTTTTCCAATCGATCCTTAACCACCTTGTAACTAAAACATCCAAGGTTCTTACCCTTGTTTAGGAGTTGTCGCATAAGGGCAAGATGGCAGATACAGGTGGCGCCAGCAATACCTCAATTTCAGATGAGACTCATGTGACCAACATTGGCATAAAATGTGGTGATGAATGCTCCAGCCGTTTCTGAGACTGAAATTTTAGTATGCATCTTTGAGAAAGATGACTAAGTTCAACTCCCTGTAACTCGGCCAAAAACTGGTACAATTCGAACAAACTTGAGAGAGATTGTTTCTGGGATTATTTCTGTGAAATATTGGACAATTTAGCTGGATGGTTTCGGAGAAAAAGATTTTGAAAGGTTTTTAATAAAGCTTTTCCCCTATAAAATCTAAGTAAATGCAGATAGCTAAACAATTAAACAAAATCCGATAGAGTTTTTTTAGATGACTTGTTTTTTGCATAAAATTTGGCGATGCTAGCTCCTGCCAATTTTTTAGATAGTATATGGGTTAACGTATAGACGATGCACGACGGACAACGCCGCACCATCGCAAAAATATCCGAGATGTATGGACATGCATAATTTCAGGCTGATATATCAAATCCCTCCTAAGAAATAAGCAGGGACATACACTGTGCAAAAACTATTGCAGATGGCGACACCAGTCTTGTGTACGAGAAAGCCATCAAATATGCATGGACAGGCCAATAATTCAGGATGATACATTCAACTACACTTGAGTCAGGTGCATAAGGCTGACCAAGCTCAGCGAGGCAGGCAAATCCGGGAGGGTATAATTCGCTGATCAGCGGTCTGAAGTATAAAACGCTGATCAGCTGAATTTATTATGATCCCGTTGTCTTTCTCTTTTCTGAAAGTTTCAATTTTGCATTGGGATTTCACAGAATGCTTTTTTTGTAAGTCATGCGCATACTTTTTTTTACACTGTAATACATGTTATCTGTGATATTTTTAATAAACTTTCACTCATTCTGTTTGAGACACTAATCTGTGGCTTGTGAAATGGTGTCAGTTTTCATTCGGGTGAAAAAAAAAATCATTACTATCGGGAAAACTAAATAAATGCACTGGCTCATTGGGAAAGACAAATAGTGTATAGGAAGTCAACTGCATACTTAGTAATTACATTAAACCCAAGGTACTCCTTTATGCGCTTTGCGATATACATTTAACATATTTAATTTTTAATAAATTCAAACTTTATATGCATTCATACTAAGTGTATATCTCAGCTACTTCTATCAACTGGCCGATGAACACCTACCAGCAAATTTCTACAGTGCCCCCTACTGTTAGCTGTTCTCCGAGTGGTCGGTGGGGAACGAATGTTTGAAAGTTTTATGCGGTAGTCTGGTAGGGGCAATGTATAAGCAATCATTTTGTTTTCTCAGGAAATCAGTAAAACAACTGAGAGCTCTATGTGTTACCATAGAGAATCACTGATGACAGGTATCATGGTCAAGAAATACGTAAATCATTGCCGATGAGCAGTTAACAGCGTCACGCGATTGCGCATTTTGCTGATTAGCGAAACAGTAAGTGATAGAAAGGTTTCATGTATAATAAGTAACACATTAAAATGTATTCGTATGTTTGTAAATACGTAACACTTACAGAACATGTGTCTTTAAGTCACATTTAATCACATATAGTCGGAGGTTGCTATATGTGGACTAATTTGCCTGATATTAATGCTTGGATTGAAAGATCGCTGATCAGCGAACCTGATCAGCGACAAAGTCACTGGCAGGTAGGTTACGTTTCATGAATAATAATTTAACACAGTAAAAATATATGGATATGTTTGAAAATACGCAATGCTGATAGAGAAGGTGTCTTTTAATCATATATAATCACAAAATAGTCGAAGGTTGCTTTATGGGTGCTAATTTGCCTGAAATTAAAACTCTAATTGAAAGGTGGCTGATCAGCGCGCTTATCAGCGTTTTATACTACAGACCGCTAATCAGCGCGCTGATCAGCGAATTATACCCTCCCGGCAAATGCCCCAAGTCAGGCGAAGCTAAGTGCTTATTCTTAACCTGTACCTGACAGCACTGAGTGAACTCTTGACCTGTTGCAAAATCTGATACAGTTGACCGTCTGCCAAAGCTAAAAATAGATCCAGACTGAAACTAGGCCTGTTGCCAAATCTAAAATACTTGGAAGTCTGCCAAGCCATACCATCCTTAATGTTCGAGTCCAAGTCCACCTTTTTGAATCCAAGTTTTGAGTCCAAAAATAATCTCGTAATTAAAAGAAATTTTAAACTTAAATGAGATTACCATAAGTATTTTTATTTTAGTTTACACATTTCTTTTATTTTAAGGTTTAATTACATTAAATAAGCTTCCGATGAAGTAACAAAGCTGTGTGTAGTCTTTTTTTTTTAAATGCTGTTAGTAGTTTGCTGTATATACACACACATGCACATATATATATATATATATATATATATATATATATATATATATATACATGTATATATATATAAATGTCTCATGTCATGTGAAAGAGCTTCCCTTTTGCCGAGTCCAAGTCTGAGTCCCTAATTATGTCAACTCAAGTCCAGACTAGAAAGTCCTCAATCACTGGAAAATATATCTAGACAACAAGGGCCCAAAAATGAATTCTCAGTTGTCAACATTCTCATTATGACACTTACAATGAGTAGTCATTCATACAGGAAAACCCAAGGTGTTTTATATATATGTATTTTGCATGGCATGGCAGAGAGATATATGTGGAAAGAGTTTTTACTTCTCTGATGGCCCCCAAATTACCAGTGAATTTGGACAGGAATACAAAATTACTGATACTTTCAACAGTCCCTCTTATAACCAGTAAAATAGCTATTACCATAGTTATTACAGATGAAATATTTTATCATATATATATATATTTGTGTGTGTGTGTGTGTGTGTGTGTGTGTGTGTGTGTGTGGGCAAAGCTAATATAAGCAACAAAAAAGGGTTTCTTAACAGACAAAAATATCACAGTAATGGTGGAAACTGAAATAAAAAAGATGATAATAATGTAAATAAAAATGCTGATAAAAATTATGTTACTAAGCATCAAATATCAGTTGCAATAAAAATGCTTTTGACAAAAATCTGGCAGCAGGTGTATATCATTATCACAATCGCAAGGTCATAATGGGTATAACTGCTTCTCCCAAAGTGCCTTTCAACTCAAATCATTATGTAATTTTGATAACTTTTTTACAACATACCTCAAATATACATAAAAATTACTTTATATCTGTGATAACTCCTAAGAAATGTATTTAAACACTTCATACTGTGACATGATATGGCACCATAATGTCATCCTGTCAGACAATATACATTGGAAACTTTTTCCATGTTTCATCCAGGCATTCCATATTGTCAGTTTTTGGAAATCTATTCTCTACAGGAAATTGATTCAATGACCTGATAATGATCAACATTCACAAATGGTAGTTCATCATTCTGTGACTGTCAGAATGGTCTGTTATCATCCAGCAACCAACAGATTGTTTGCCCCTGTGACCTACTTTCACTTTTCAAATACTGTGGTCGGCTTAATATTCACAAGGGTTTCACTTTCACAATTGTACCAGAACCTATGAAATCTAAGTACGGTAGAATTTGTATTGATTTTAAAGTTTAAATGAATGCTACAATACCTCACTAATTACTGGTTCAGTCAGTAACTTATGACTTGTATCACAGTCAATATAGCCTATGTGAGTATGGCATGTTTTACAGTAATTTATGTTTGGATATGTGGGCCAGTTTTGATACCATGCACAGATTAGGTTGCTGATTAGGTTGTTTCAGAGGTCATCTTAGTTGATGGGACATCTTATTCCAGATGGTTTCATATTCGTGATTATATCACATTTGTAATAATGAAATTAAAACCCTTGTGAATAAAAAGGCAACGACAGTACTCAGCTTCACAATGTATAGATTTCAGGGCAATGGAAAAGTACCATAATTGTTTTATCTTATTTCCACCATCTTAATTCAGAATCCTGACATAACAGCTTATCTACAGCAATACACAACTGTATTCTAATTCTGAAGTTAGCAGTTAATCACTGTTAAATATATCACAATTGTTGCTATTTATAACTGCAATGTTTGTGCTACTCTCTATCTGTTTGCGTGTAAGCCAGTCTGTTCAGGTATTCCTGGGAAAATGTAAAATGTTTTGCTAAGTCCATCTGTTGACTCTGGAAACTGCATTGTCCCTTCTTCACTTTCATGGGCACGAACTATATCCCTGACCTGAAAAAGCAGAGAAATAATTAAATATTCAAACATGTGCTCAAGTGTCTGTATGACTTAAGGCCTATCATAAGTACAGTGAACCCTCCAAATTATGACCACCAACAGGACCTTGATAAAATGGTCACATTTTCGAGGTGGTCATCTTAGTGAGTTCTGATATACAGGAGCAAAAGAGAATAGGGACAATGAAAAAAAGGTCATTCTTTTGAGGTGGTTCCTAAACTGAGATGGTCATTGGGTGAGGTTTGTCTGTACCAGTATCTGCTCCGACAATCATTTTACACAAACACATAAATATACATATTTGAACACATGAAAATATAAAAGACATGTAAAGTCTCACATGCCCCTTAAATTATATTAATTTCACATTTAAAACATGTCATTGACTAATGCATAGTTGTTAAGCTTACCTCATATTTCACAGACTCGGACTCTCAAGAGTATTACTCTTCTGTTTAGGGTTTATTGGGGTAACAATCTTACCCCCAACAAGGTACCGCGGCTTCAACCGGCAGCTTAGGTGAGAATGGGTGTTTTGTGGGAGACTTCACAAAATAAGTAATATGTTGTGAGCATATGCATGAGAAATATAATTAAAAGATATTTCCTTGAAATGTAACAAATTTTTATTTTATAGTTTTACAGTTGAGACAAGTAATCCCTGCTGTCCTACAGTGCCTATCTAGAAGAGATTTGTTTCAAGTAGAAACAGCCTCAGGCAGAAGGTTGAAGCTTACCTCTGCAAAAAGTTCAGCAATATGGCGTGTAGCTGCTTTCTTCCTGAAGACTTCATTGATGGCATGTATAAACCAGCTGCCACAGTAAGTGTCACGATGGGCTGCCATGTCTGGAGGTATGAAAACAGATCATTAAGCATGAAGAGTTATAAATCACCATCAAGCACATGAAGTTGGAGAGAGTACATGATACATACAGGTGAGAAAAAGTAAGAAAACAAATCAAGGGACCCATGGGTTATGGGGCTCAGCAGATATTGCCATGATGTGTAGCTTTGTCGGAAGTTAAAAACAGAATAGGAAGCTTGAAGAGTTATAAACCATCATCCTGCACTTAAGGTTGGAAGAGAAATTAGTGGAAAAGAAAAATAAAACAAGGGACTGACTTTGCCACAAAATGCAGTCTTGTATGAAGGTATGAAAATACAATGTAAAACAGGAAATTTTAGCATGCATATAATTTTCACCAAACCCGAAGCCTCGACCTTCCATGAGCATAATATATTTGCCCCTGATAGTTGCCAAAATTTGTGGATATCCCGTGTCAGCCTTGACAAAAAGAGTTCTATATAATGAGTGTCCGACCAAGCCTGACTACCTCACAGGGAGTGGCCCTGAAGACCTGACTGGCATTTGCTAAACTGATTGAAACGTATGAAATGGAAATTATCAGTTAGGGTCTATTGCTTTTCATTTGTGCTCAGTTTTGGCTCACCTTTTATGTTTAAATGAAGTACAGGGTGTTTTTTTTAGGCCAGCTTGCCTGCATTTCAAGGTATCAGTCATTAAATCAATTTCTATGGCCCACTCATAATTTATCACACCTTGTACAAACTGGGCCTCTACTCGGGCTTGTCATAACAATTTTATTGGTACTGCCCCGCACATGTTTCCTTTCATTAAGTCTCATTATTTCTGATGTTTCAAGGGGGTTCCCTTTGTTTGCTTAGCTGACTGGACGTCACATCAAGGGGCAGTTTTGTGACTGGGCCTCCAGGGTCCTCTTCTGGTTTATCACACTTTCTTGTACAAACAACCCGACCCTTGATATAACTACATTTAACTGTAACTGCCTTTCTCATAGTGTGTACTAGTTCACAATTGGTCATTACTGCAAGGAATGGTTGCTTTTTATGTGATGATTCTATGTGTGAAGAATGAAGATCATATATTTTATAAATATTATTGTTATTGATTCTGATAGAAAGCTGAACAAGGAAGCCTTTGCATCTTTGAACATTAGTATTTAATCTCTATAACAAACTAAGTACAGGTATTTGACAAACAACGTGTATCTGCCAAAATCAGAGTAGTACAGGTGAAGTGGGGGATGTATTGAGTGGTAAAGGAAAATAGAGTGAGTAGACAGGGCAAAATAAGAATAACCTCCAAAAAATTGAAAGAAATTGTAGGTGGAAATTAGTAGAAGTTTGATTAGAAATAAACTATGAAACCATCATGAACGGTAGGCCAAATTTTATCCCGTAAAACAGTGTACAGGAGGAAGCCACATGAAGGCAGCTTAGTATCACCATCACTCTTTAAATATGACATAAATAATCCCAGACATATATCATTTGAGACCTATATGTCACACCACTCCTGAATTAGGTCCACTAAAACTCTGAGAAAAAGGCATTAATTTATTCAAGGAAAACGGGAAGGTAGTTGGTGTTATCTGTCTGGTTTATGAGAAAACTTTCCAAGATGGATGGACATGCCAAATTTCAGACCAATACACTGAACCACTCCTGAGATATGAGCAATTTTCACCCAAAGCAAATGTATGAATAGATGCCACCGGAAAATGATTGCAGATGGCACCACAAGTCTTGAGTACAACATGAAGGAGTCCAAGATCTACGGATATGCACAATTCAGGCCCATACGGCAAATCAACCCTGAGAATAGGGCATTAATTTATTCTACCAAAAATGGGAAGGTAGCAAAATGTACAGTTGGACGCCATGCAAAAATGATTGCAGATGGCACCACTAGTTTTGTTTATTAGATGGGGGTGATGAGAATCTATGGACATGCACAATTTCAACCCAATACACTAAACAACCACTGCAACAAACAGATGGCAAATGCAAAGATTGACACTACGCAAACAGTATTGTAGGTAGAGCTACCAGTGGCACCAGCAGTCTCCATTACGAAATGGAGAAATCCAAGTTCTATGGACATGCAAAATTTCAGCTCAACACATTGAACTACTCTTGAGATATGGGCTGTAATCTAAAAGATAATCAGATTTGAACTACAAACAATGAATTATAGGTGGCACCACCTGTCTTTGTTATGCACAACTACATAGGAGAGGGAACATCTATGCCGGGTTTTGGAAATAACGGTCCAAGTGTCTCAGAGGAGTTCTCCGGATATGAATATGGCGGCAGCGAGAGCAGCAAAACCCGTGCAAAAACATAGTATCAGCAAAACTGTTTTGGTGGATACAATAATAGCATTTGTTAATATCAAAAGTTTGTTTAAGTAGACTAGTTGTGTCACAGCTATTTCATCATTTTCATTCTATTTGATAATTCAAATAAAACTGCTATATAAGTCCTTCATCATTACAGGATTTACACTTTTAAAAGATAAAATCTTTATAAACATTTACATGATACTAGTAATGAGTCACAATGTACTAATATAACAAAATGAATAAACACCAGTGTCATTGACAAGAATATCAAAATGATTACTGAAAGTCACAATCACATCTTTGTCACTGTATCAAGAACTACACTTGCATATTCGCGTGCATTTAATTTTACACAAATTCAGGCTTCCTGGCGTAATTTGCCAAAATTACATGCACACAAATATTTCCTGTTTGACAACAATATGAAGAATGAAAGAGTTTCAAATCAACAAGAGCAATGCAAGGGCGCATAATACTCCCATTGTGACCTATGACCTAATTAAATATGCATGGTTTTAGCTGAGAATTAATAAAGATTAGAAAATCTAACATGAAAAGCCATCAAATTTTTGGTAAGTCATCACAGCACCACCAAAGTCTGATGACCTCTGACCTCATTAAATATGCATGGGTTTTGCTGGGAATCAATCTTAGGTGAGATATAACATTCATTAATATATCTGTTGAGTTTCATTAAAATGCATCATTTTCCTAGTACCTTATTGCAGTGACATCACAAAGTAGCCTGATGACCTCTGACCTCATTAAATATTGATGGAATAAACATAAAGAAAAGTAAAAAAAAACTGTTCTCTAAATATATTATACTTTACAACAAGTATCCAATGGATATGATGAATGATATATCATACTTTACAACAAGTATCCAATGGGCTCCAGCTCTAATATAATGAGCATATAAACTGTCACAATGATATAAACTGAGAACTTTAGAAGGGAAAGAAAGGATTCAAACTAATAATAATATATGCAGCACAGCATACATTCTGGATATCAACCATAAATCAAACTTGTGCCACACACAGGAAGAGAAAAGTGATACATGTGATTTATTTAATCTTTGCACAGTGCGCGTGATGCAGATATTCCATACTGAGAACTTCAGTATTTGTTTGATTCCTTAAAAAGTTATGATTTTTTCATCATGGGCAGCACCACTAATTTTATGCAACAGATATAGATATCAAACATGAAAATGCAATCTGTAGACCCTATGGATGAATGTTTACTCTCTATAGACCAATATTAGTACACAAATTTTATTTAAAAAATGATTTGCTGACATTAGTTCAAACTGGTCGTGAGGATGATAAACATGTCTGACTTAAGTCCAATAATGAATTTACATTTACAATTCAATACAACATATGTGACTGCTATGTGATGAATATTATGTGTCTGGCTCAAGAATAATTCAATGAAAATGGAATTAAAGGTGGCAGCACTGATCTTATAAAATAAATAAAATTATCAAAGTTTTGCTACAGCCAACTGAGCAACATGAAAGTGTATTTATTTTGTTACTGTCAGACCTTTAATTCAGGTTTGGGATGATTTGCTGGGTGTCAAAACTGGCCATGAAGAAGATAAACTGACATTGCATTTTTATTCAATTTACCCGTTGTTATGTCTGAAGCTGTATGTTGGCAGGTACAATCATTACCTAGTGATACACTAGTCATTCCAGATCTCATTTGTTAAATGTTTGTAATTTTTCATCAGGATCTGGATATAACTTATACGAGATAATTTTCTTAAAATGTTATTTTTTGTAATATTTCCTCTTAAGCTGAATATGGAAGTGACAACCAAATATGGCAACCAATAATTATAAAATAAATTTCCAGTTTAGGTTTTACAAACTTTTTTGATAATGACCTGACAGATCTGATGTGTTTCTACTTGAGTAACCATCTTTGTTCGGCTAATCATATTTGTTAGAGCAACATCATCCAATCAGCTGCTGTCAGCTGAGGCCCTTTTTGATTGGGATCAATGATCTGGACCACCATGAGGGATATGTTGTAGGTGACCTGACATGTTGTAAAAAGTACACTGTTTTCATCATACTTTAAAAATTATTATGTTTCTTAAATATTGTGTAAGGTAGGTGTTTATTTTCCGTATTAGGTCCATAAATTATCTATTATATATTACCAATTTTAATAACATTTTCCCAGCACAAAATAGGTGGTTATGAGGGGATGGAACAGACTAGTAGTAGCCTGCTATCCAAACATAAATTTTTAATTAACAGAAGACATTAAGGTGACAGTACAAGCTATACAGTTTGGATCAATTCTATAATATATAGTGTGCACCCCATTTATAACAGTACTTTTTCATTTTCATCTACTTGTTGAGCTGTCATTTTTTCCAAAGTGAGATTAAAGTGACATAATGCTGTTAGGAAAAATAAAAAAAATAATATTCACAGCTGAATTATGTGTATTCAAACAGTTTTTATTAAAAGCGTGGCTGATTTTACTTGGAAAGCTTTCTCTGTCCATCATGACATCGAAAACTGTTGTAGCTGAAACTGCATCAAACTTCCGTTCCCCCTGCCATGGTAGCCACTACAAATTTGGTGCAACAACATTTTTTCTTTATTTAGCAATTAAAACATGACAATATAAGCCTCTGATGTCAAATAATACCACACAGCGAATATTTTGACCCGACCATTGGAATTGATGTTTTATTATGACTTGTATCATGACTCACAGGCCCCTATCAGTTTATTTTATAAAGGCCTGAATATCATCCAAGGGACAGAAGATCAGCAGACACAAACCCTTCCCTAAACCTCAGTATGGCTGTAGTTCAAATTATCTGAAAAGTATTGAATACCTGTAGTTTTCATGATGAGGGGCACTAGAATGTATGCTTTTTTACATACTTACTTGGCTGAGTAGCATTGGCAAAGAAGTAGTCCTGAAATGAAGCAACTCTTTCAAAAGGTCCTGGTGGTGACTCCCGTTTTACTACAATGGTATCCTGCTGGGATTCAAACAATCGTTCTTCGATTTTAACCCCTGTGTCAGCAGAATCTGTAAATATTGAAGAGTTATTGACACAGATTCATCATAGGCAGAATTTTTAAGTTTTTAAGGACATACAACCATTTTTTTGTGCATTTATAAGTTTTATTCAAAGTTAATTCCACACTCATAGAAAAGGTTATGACCCGATTTAAACAGACTCTGTTGACTGACCCTAATCTGTAACTAAACAGAATTTCAAAGAAATCTGTTGAATGAATTTTGAGTTATATTGTTAATGCTAACTTGTTCAGAATTAACACAATGCACTATTTTATCTCTCACTGAAACACTTTAACAGATCTGCTACAAAGTTAGCATCACATCATTCATGAACCACCAGTGGGCAGGCTCTGTAGATTAAAAATATGATAATTTGTGATTCATTTTAAACTGTCTGTGACTGTTATTAAAATGCCATTTTGTCTGCACACATAAGAACTGGGAACTGTACTCAACTGCCCATTGGAGTATAGTTTAATTCATTCAAATCACGTCAGTTCATTTGGTAAATATTTGCTCAGATATATTATTATCCATATTAGCATAAATTTGCTGACTATGCATAAACCAATACATCCTACTGTAATTTGAAGATTTGGGTGTGGTAACAAAGGTATTATACAGCTGTAAACTTTGCCAATACACATCACCTCGTCACCAATCTCTCTCTGCAGAGAACTTTTGTGTTACATCCCTTCACCCTTATTGAACCCTTGCAGGTTTATTGCTCCTGGGGCTGCCATTTTGTATACACACTAAAACCTGGATGTCACAGGAATAATACCAGAAGTATTATGTACAAGAAATGTTCATTTGACCTTTGACCTTTTTCTTACCTCCTTGACATGCCTGGATGATGAACACTTTTGGTATTTTAGCCAGGGCACCAGCTGCTCTTGAACCGAAGTACTTTTCGATTGTTTCTCTGACGTAAAAATTTGTCCCATCATTCAGGCATATAAACTGCCTGTTCGCACGTGTTCCTCCATGGGACATTAATACCATAAAGATACTAGAGGCCTTCATGTTGACAGCTTTCTTAACAAACTTATCCAGAGCACACCTGAATTTCTGCAAAGAAATTGAAAGTGCATTGATAAGCCCCTGCTGCCACATAAACTGTGATATCTTTGATAGCTGTTGGAGTGAATTCCTATATCATTATCAAACTGAGCCAACCTGTTGGTGATCAATTACTAATCGTTTCAGTACGTCTGGATAAAACAGATCATTTTGATAACAAAATTATTATTTTAGTTCAGCATGATTAAAATTCAGATAAGTTAAAAAGTGCACATTGACATAAATGGGGACAAGATGTTTTTAAGGATAGGTCCTTTACTCTCTGTCTGTTTGTGGCATATGCAGAGAATGTAGGTAACCACAAGATTAGAAGGATTTTTTATTCCTTCTTGATTTCTGGTTTTATATGCATGAGATCATGAATAATCCAGTTCCCTAAAACCTTTCATAAAGGCATTAGAGTAAACTTCCAAGGTTAAACTGAGATTTCACCATTCCATTTTATTTTAAGGTATCAACAGGGATTGAAGTCAGGACCTCCTGCTCAGAAATCCAACACCTTAATCACAAGGTCACATCCTACAAAAAGGTTACATCTTACCATTATGGCTACATCCTACCATTAGGTTACATCCTACCATTAGGTTACTGCCTACCACTAGGTAACATGCTACCACTAGTTTACATCCTACCATTAGGTTACAGCCTACCACTAGGTTACAACCTACTACTAGGTTACATCCTACAATTAGGTTACAGCCTAACACTAGGTTTCAGCCTACCACTAGGTTACATCCTGCCATTAGGTTACAGCCTACCACTAGGTTACAGCCTACCACTAGGTTACAGCCAACCACTAGGTTACATCCTGCCATTAGGTTACAGCCTACCACTAGGTTACATCCTGCCATTAGGTTACAGCCTACCACTAGGTTACATTCTACAATTAGGTTACAGCCTAACACTAGGTTTCAGCCTACCACTAGGTTACAGCCAACCACTTGGTTACATTCTAGAATTAGGTTACATCCTACCACTAGGTTACATCCTACCACCGGGTCACTTCCTTACCCTAGATTACATCCTACCATTAGGTTACATCCTACCACTAGGTTACATCCTACTATTAGGTTACATCCTGCCATTTGGTTACATCCTGCCATTAGGTTACATACTGCTAATAGGTTACATCCTCACCCTAGATTACATCCTACCATTAGGTTACATCCTACCATTAGGTTACATCCTACCTTTAGGTTACCGCCTACCACTACGTAACATGCTACCACTAGGTTACATCCTGCCATTAGGTTACAGCCTCCATTAGGTTACATCATACCACCGGGTTACATCCTACCATTAGGTTACATCCTACCATTAGGTTACAGCCCACCGCTTGGTTACATCCTAATACTAGGTTACATCCTGCCATTAGGTTACATCCTGCCGTTAGGTTACATCCTGCCATTAGGTTACATCCTGCTAATAGGTTACATCCTACCACTGGGTTACATCCTACAATTAGGTTACATCCTACCATTAGGTTACATCCTACCACTAGGTTACAACCTACAACTAGGTTACAACATTAGGTCACATCCTACCACTAGTTTACATCCTACAATTAGGTTACATCCTACCACTAGTTTACATCCTACAACAAGGTCACATCCTACCATTAGGTTACATCCTACCATTAGGTCACATCCTACCATTAGATTACATCCTACCATTTGGTCACATCCTACCACCAGGTTACATCCTACAACAAGGTCACATCCTACCACCAGGTTACATCCTACCACTAGGTCACATCCTACCACCAGGTTACATCCTACCACCAGGTTACATCCTACCACTAGGTCACATCCTACCTAGGTTACATCCTACCACTAGGTTACATCCTACCACCAGGTTACATCCTACCACCAGGTTACATCCTAACACTAGGTCACATCCTACCACCAGGTTTCATCCTACCACCAGGTTACATCCTACCACTAGGTCACGTCCTACCACTAGGTTACATCCTACCACTAGGTTACATCCTACCACCAGGTTTCATCCTACCACCAGGTTACATCCTACCACTAGGTCACATCCTACCACCAGGTTACATCCTACCACTAGGTTACATCCTACCACCAGGTTTCATCCTACCACCAGGTTACATCCTACCACTAGGTCACATCCTACCACCAGGTTACATCCTACCACTAGGTTTCACTAGGTCATGTTTTAAGATCAACATCACCAACATAATCTTACCTCTGGATCTACATCTTCGTACACACATACTTGGTAATCTAGGTCTCTAAACAAGTCCATCATCAACTTTCGATCAGTTTTACTCCCACTGCGGCCCTTGATCTCTCCTGATGGTTCACGGACTTCTGTTATATTCACAATCAGAGCAACTCCCTTTGGTGATGAAGACACTGGGTAAGACTGTATAATAAAAGTGAATATCAGAATAACATTTATATATATATGTAATGGGTGAAAATAGAAACCAGGTCCGAATGTGGGTTCGAACCCATAACCTGTGACACACAAGTCAGACGCTCTACCGCTTCGCTAATAAAGCAAGATTCACTAGCAAGGTCAGTAGGAACGGTTTTATGTGTCCGTTTACATTCATCCCCTCTCCGAGGACGTTCTGTCCCCAGAAAGTGGGATCTATCCCGGGGGTCACACACATGAATTGGGTGGGGCATCATGCCACGACCCCAACTCCCCGGATCCCACCGCTGCCACAATTTGTAACGGGTGAAAATAGAAACCAGGTCCGAATGTGGGTTTGAACCCGTAACCTGTGACACATAAGTCACACATATTCTACCGCTTCACTAATAAAGCAAGATTCACTAGCAAGGTCAGTAGGAACGGTTTTATGTGTCCGTTTACATTCATCCCCTCTCCGAGGACGTTCTGTCCCCAGAAAGTGGGATCTATCCCGGGGGTCACACACATGAATTGGGTGGGGCATCATGCCACGACCCCAACTCCCCGGATCCCACCGCTGCCACAATCTGTAACGGGTGAAAATAGAAACCAGGTCCGAATGTGGGTTTGAACCCGTAACCTGTGACACATAAGTCACACATATTCTACCGCTTCGCTAATAAAGCAAGCTTCACTAGCAGGGTCAGTAGGAACAGTTTTATGTGTCCGTTTACATATATATACCTTACATTCAGCTTTTCAGGTGGATGTTAGTCTCACAAACTTTACTGTAATTGGCAAAATTATTTATATATACAAACAGTAACCCATGGGTCAAGATGCTCAGCTGACAGCAAGAACTATAATGCATATTATGGATATACTTATTCACAGTCACTTGTGGTGAATCTGTTTTCCCCCCTTTTTTTGTGAAGGATTGGTGAAGATCATGCTGGTGCCACTGCCTAGTGAACAAAGATGAAGATAAAAATATGATAAGAATAAAATGTTACTATTAAGCCTTCTGGATTTCAGGTTTATATTCAAGGGACCAGGAATAATCTAGTAGTCATAACCTGTCATGAAGACATTAGTGCAAATCTCTGAGATGAGATTCTAGCAAGATTTCACTAATATGACACTAAGGCACTGCTGGAATTCAAACTAAGGACCCGTAGCTCCAATGTCTGAGGAGAAGAGGGATGTAGAAGATGGTGGTGCCAACCATATTTCACAAAAATACAGGAGACTTAATGTTGAGATTAACATATTTATATCATTATCTCAGACTATCATACTCACTTTCTTTGTATTCATATGATGTTCATAGAATTGTTTAGTGCACTGAATGACCCCATCTCTTTCTGTCACAGCAATTTGGAGGTTCTGCACAGCATCTGTAACAGATGTCACCTGATTCTGGTTCTGTCTTGTTTCTGGTTCAGCATTATCATAAGTTTCTCTGTTTCTGTGCGCTGGCTGCTGTACTGCACCTCGCGACCCGGCAGAATCTATGTAACACAATGACATATAAATCATGATACATTTTTACATAATATGATGTAACATGATGAAATAATACTTAATAACACTAAAGTTACATAAAGACACATAAGACACATTGCTATACAACATATAGTGACATGATAAATATAATACATATATGTTATGAACTTCTTAGATTGGTATTGCTTTCATGTAGCTATTAGGGTAAACACAGCTGCCTGAAGACCAATAAGACAACACAATCAACATGGTTCATACAAGCAGTATTTTTATAAATGATCCTTAATGTTATCAATCATACATACAGTAACTTTTATTCTAAATATAAATTGATATTTAATTGTACATTATGTTGATTTAAATGATGTATATGAAATATGCTTGATACTTTTGTCATATCCAGGGTAGAACACAATATCAATTTCATTGATCCCAGGGCCTCTTTGACCACCTAACTACACCCCAGGGCCAAGGGAGCCATTAAAGGTTTGTGTATTTGCTTGAACTGATATACCTGTAACTGAGATACCTGTAACTGAGATACCTGTAACTGAGATACCTGTATCATCTGGATAATAGAATATATGATATGATATGACTCTATGTATTTAGAATGAAGTACAATTTGTTGTAATGTCTATAAATTATAACTCACTGGCACTACCAGTATATCATTATCCGCTAATGCTTTTTTTCACCTTAAAGATGCACTTTCTTCTCTGTGATTTGCCTATCTAAAAAAAGTTGAATTTCTGTTATTTAGGATAAATATTATGAAAATCTATAAATACATGGAAAAACATTCCTAAGTACATTAAAGCCCCATCTATAAGAAAGTCCAAAGATTTATCAGATAGCTGGATGGTATTAAAAAATCACCTCAAATCCTTGTCATAAACAGGTAATATCTTTTTATCAAATAATATAACATTATTGCCATCGTATATGAGATGTGCATTTATAATAAGTAATAAATAATATTATTTAGTCCATATACCTATATCTTATATCTATATCTTTTATAGATAAGATTATGTATTACACAGTAATGTTCACATTATGGCTTGTTGTCTGTTTACTGACAAAATATCAACACAGCTGATCATGCATGACTCAAAGAGTTCTGTAAACTTTTTTATTATAAATCCGCCTGGCCACACATATTTTTTTCTTTCAAAATGCTTCCTAAATATCTTTCAATATTTTGTACATGGTGGAGACCCTGAATGCAATATCATTTGCTGAGTACTTTTTCCCTAACAGAATCACAGATCTAGAGGTGGCACTGCAACCAGTAGGTAGTGGTAAAGATCTTTTGATGAATGACCATGTCTATAATGGCATTTATTTTTGTGTCATCAATATGATGGCGACAGCTTGTGGGTTCAAAATTCTGTGGTTTGACATGTAAACCCATTTCTGGGATTAAAACATTTGTGGATACATCATTCCTCAGGAGTTTTTGTTGTGACTTTACTGATAAGGTAATTCTGACGCAGGTGTAAACAAGGCAGAAAGTACTGGAAGGACAGCATCAAGAGGAGAATCTCTCTCACAAAAGAATTTGGTATCAGGGACCTGTATTGGCAAACATAAAGGAGGAATAACGCTTTTTTTACCATGCCCAAATCCTCAAATTATTGCAAGATTTTTTACATCTTGTTCCATTCAGGTTGTTACATTGGGAAGGCAGAAAAATTCGGAAAACATTGGGGCTGCCAATATTTTTTTTAATGCAGGAGGATTTCCTTGCTTTTTCTATTTTGGGGAGAGTTTCCCTGATTCTAAATGCATGAGGCATTTCCATTCAGTGATGTTGTTCCTATTAATCCTCTAGTTACAATTCTTGCTGCCATCAGTTTTAGTTTTTAAAATGTTCCTTCTTGTTCCTGTGTGAAGTTACACTATAATTAATATGAGTCTGCACATACAAAAATTATATGTTTTGCAAACTCACTTTGCTTACAACTTGAAGATTTGATGTTGGTTTTCCTTCTAAATAATTAAACCTGGTGCACTTGTCTTACCAATGACACAGACTAGATAATTATTTTTTTAAATTAAACAACTTTGTAACTGAAAACAAATCAATGGGCAAACTATAAACTATAGACTAGTGATATACACAGATCTATTTAAGGGCAGGTGTAAGGAATATGAAAGAGAGGTCAGTTCAATATATGTAGACTGAATGGTGTTACCTGCAGAGTCTGTTACTTGTGTGACTGGTCCACCTGTAAAAGGAAATCAGATGTCAGTGACAATTTGTGGAATTGATAAAATTTAAATACCCTAATGTCAATATAGAGGCTATAAGACAGACCAAAAATTATTCAACCAGCTAGAATGGCTATTTGTAGGTAAATTAATCCTACTGAATGCCAAGGGATGTTGCTTTGTAGATGGCACTTTTTTAATATTACCTTAAAAATACAGAAATGCAAAGTCTTTCAAAATAATTTAAAATATATATTAATGCATATGTAAGGCAAACATAATCTAAGTTGGAATGCCTGAATCAGATAATGCACTGAATACTGTAGCCATGACAACATAACTGACAAGGGCCTGCGAGTCATGGTGCAAGTCATAACAGAACACCCATTCTAAGGGTCAGATCAAAATATTTGCTGTGTGGTAGTATTTGACATCAGAGGCTTATATGTTTGTGTATATTTGCTAACTTATGATGAAAAAATGTTGTTACAAACAATTAATTACATAAGTTACTTCTTTTCTTCTCTATGGCACTGTTCAACACAAAACTGCCAAGCCATCATGACTGACACAAAGACAAACTTTTTGAGTAAATGAGCCTCTTTATTAATAACTGCTGCATAATCTTGTGCAAGTCAACTTTTTGTCTTACGTCGGAAAAATGAGTATGACAAGCAGATGAAAATGAAAAAGTACTGTTATGTACTAGCATTGATGCACACCCAAATGCTTGTACTGCCACCCAAACGTCTTCAGGTAATTGATAAATTACCTTTGGATGGCAGGCTGCTGCTATGAATACTGTGGTATTTCTCTGCACATATTCACACACATAAGATTATATATATTTATATTAATTTTAAGGGCTCCCACCAGTCTCCTGAAGTATTATAGAAATTTACAGAAGCACTTGAGTCAGAATTATTGGATTTTTCAGCAAAAAATATATGGAAAATATAGGAGTTTCACTGCACAATTATGTTTTACTTTGTTACTTTCCATGACCATCAGTTCTGCAAGCAGATTCCAAAAGTCTGTTGAAGTGGTTAAGAAGGCTGCACATGTATTACTGCAACACTTGCTGAGTTAATAATATACAAGAGCTGAATGTGTTCAATAATAACAGGTTTGAATAACAATAATTATTCAGTAATAACACTTATATCACAAACATGATTGTGCAGTGGAAAAAAACACATGGGAAAATATAGGAGATTATGGTCTTAATACAGAAAATTATAGGAGACAATTTGATAATAGGAAAACATAGGAAATACAGGAGTCTTACCTTGGATGACTGGTTGTGGGGGTGGCGCAGATGGCGTCAGTGGTTGCACTGTTGAGAGATAAAAATACATGTACAATGAATTCTTCTTCCATATGTTCACTTAATATATCATAATCATTAACTGCAGATCAATCAAATAAATACAAATATAGTATTATATATTTATTCTACATGATCCCAAAATAAACAAGGCCTACAGGCCTAATGCAGCCTGTGCAAAGTTTGGGAGTATGAATGGAGGTTTATTTTATAATTTAATATTGATCCTCTTAAGTCCTGCATATCTACCTTAGTCATTATGATTTCAGCAAAATGGATGTTTCGGACCTGCAAGTATCAGACTAGGACATTTTAAAACTAGAATATGGGTAGTGGACAAGCGACTCTGTGTATCCGCAAAAATCAGAGTGGGACGGGTGAAGTGAGGCATGGATTAAGTGGCAAGCGGAATAGAGTGAGGTGTGTTGCATATTAGCATGGATGTCTGCAGCGTAAACGTGAATGTAGGTGGTGCCACCTGTCATAAAATCGAGAAAATTGTCCATGATGTATAAACCTGCAAAATTTCAGGTGGATAAGTCAAACCACTGCTGAGATATGAGTGATTTTATCCCAATGCAGATGAACAGATGGACGCTGTGCATAAATGGTTGCAGGTGGCACCACCAGTTTTGCCTATGATGAAGAGCTATATGAGATCTATACACAAGCACAATTTTGGCCCAATCGGTCAAAGGTTCCTGAGATATGAGCTTGGATGTCTGCAGAGTAAACGTGAATGTAGGTGGCGCCACCTGTCATACAATCAAGAAAGCTGTCCAGGATATATAAACCTGTAAAAATTTCAGGTGGATAAGTCAAACCACTTCTAAGATATGAGTGTTTTATCCCAAGGCAGATAAACAGATGGACACTGTTCATAAGTGGTTGCAGGTAGCACCACCAGTTTTGCCTATGATGAAGAGCTATGTGAGATTTATACACATGTGGGTTTATGTGTGAAAACAGACACACAAATGGACGCTGGGCAGCAAGGAAAGGTCAGAGGTCAACCAAAAATGAGGGAGCAGCAGTTTACATGTGACCTGATGATAAACCTGATTTGGTTAAAATGTTTTTTCAAACAGTTGAAAGATATAGTTCCAATAATCTGGGAATTCTGCATCTAGACATTGTGTTAAGACATCTAGACGCTGTGTCTAGATGTCTAGACACATTGTCTAGACACCTGCTAGAGCCAGATCAGTTGCCATGGTGATGTTTGGACCCCACCTGTTTGTACTGAGTAACCTCTTGACTTGGCTGCTGAAACTCAGCATGTTGTCAAATCTGTTTTCAAACACAGAAAGCCTTTTTCAATTGGCTACAATGCTTTTTTAAAGCTGTATTTACCCAATCTATTCTTATAAAACTGGCAGAACCCTACCATAGAATAATTCTTGTAAAGTTTAAACCAATCAGCTTAACAGTTTAATCATAAATCAGTGTATAAGCTAGAAGAGTTTAAAATTACATTTTCGCTTGTAAAAAAACACATCAATGTAGGTAGCACCACCATTACCTCAATTTCAGATATGACATATGCGACAAACATTGGTATAAAATTTAGTGATTATAGCTCTTGCCGTTTCTGAGATTTTAATTTTAGTGTGCTTTTTGGGCAGATGACTAAGTTCAACCTTCTGTAACTTGGCCAAAAATCTCCGAACTGGAACCATTCGTACAAACTTGGGATTGATTGTTCCAGGGATCATTTCTGTGAAATATTGGACAATTTGGCTGGACAGTTTTGGAGAAGAAGATTTTTAAAGCTTTTTTAGCTTTTTCCCTATAAAATCTGAGAAATGCAGTCAGCAAAAAAAAATAAACAAAATCCGATAGAGTTTTTCAGTTGACTGATTATTTGCAAAAAAATTAGGTGATGCTAGCTTCTGCCGTTTTTGAAATAGCTATGGTTAACGTACAGACGACGCATGACGCACGACACACGACACACAATGTCGCACCATCGCATGAGCTCAAAGCTTCGCTAAAATGTCTATGATAAAGTCCTTTACCTCAGAATATGGTCCATGTCAAATTGTAGAGTATATACATACCGGGATATGTATAAAAGAATTGGTATGAAATGAAATAGTTCACATTTACAAGGAATTGAACCAAGGGCCAATTTAGGATATTCCATCTGCCCTTACACATATACACCCCTACATATATACTGGACTCTTTCAACAGGTTACCCAACCTGGGAAAGGGGTTAATGGGTGGTAGAGTCCCGAACAGGAGATGAAGAAGAATAAATTTAGCATAAGCAAGGCTTATAGTAGCCATAGCAACTTTCTGTCTCCATAAGTAGGCACTTACCTGAGGACTGGCAGTATACCTTGATTTGACTTAATATTAATGATAATCATTTGTATTATAGACAGCATTTTAGGTTGTTTTGATGGATTTCAAATTTTAATTGCTTGTTGCTTTGTTTTCTCAGTGGGATAAATCCATGACATAAAATCCAGTCAGTCTTGCTTGTGTGCAACAGGCATCAACATTTTGAAGGATCCAGTAAATCAGAGATAGAGTAATCAGAGGTAGAACACCAAATGACTACAAAACAAGAGGACCTCAAATGTGCATAATATGTTGTATCTGGTGACCTCGGACCTCATTAAATATGCATGGATTTCACTGGAATTCAAACTTAGGCAAAATATTTTTATTGATTAACATTGCGACAATACAAATATGTGTGAATTTTGCAAACAATCAAACTCAGGTGAGATAATATGGTGGTTTCGCAAAAAATCCATCAAAGCCCCGGTAAGATATTGTGGTGACACTAAAAGTTATAGGACAAACGGACAGTGGGTTTACCATAACACTTCTATCATAAGACGTCGGGAGGGCCTATAAAAAGTAGCATAACACTTTGTATAAGACTATATGTCTAATTAATACCCAGACCACTGAACCCAGGAAGTTACATTATTTACCCTGGGGTACTGGTGGTAGGGTTGAAGCTGTAGGTGGTGGCGAAGTCTGAGCAGGAGATTGTCCAGTTAAATGATTACCAAATAAAACCCGCTTGTGTTGAATCTTAGATGTGTTGAAGTTTACTGAGGGTCCCTTCGACTTCGACACAACAAGGTTTCACTGTGTATATGTAGAGATTACAATCCAGTAGGATTGGAAATTTCACCTGGAGTGACAACATTGGGGATGAGTCTAGTAGAAATCCCAGAGGTAGAGCACCAAATGACTACTAATCAAGAGGACCTCAAATGTGCATAATATGCTGTATCTGGTGACGTCTGACCTCATAAAATATGCATAAATTTTGATAAGTAAGTAATTCAGGTGAGAAACTCTATTGGTAAATATGTGTAATGAGTTTGATAAAAATCCATAGGATTTTTGGTAAGTCACCAAGGGTGCCTCCAAAGTGTGGTGACCTCTGACCTCATTAAATATGCATGGATTTCACTGGAATTCAAATTTTGGCAAGATTTTATTGATTAACATTGCGACAATACAAATATGTGTGGATTTTGCAAACAATCAAACTCAGGTGAGATAATATGGTGGTTTCGCAAAAAATCCATCAAAGCCCCGGTAAGATATTGTGGTGACACTAAAAGTTAAAGGACGGACAGACGTGGGTATACCATAACACTCCTGTCATAAGACAGGCGTATAAAAAGCAGCGTAACACTTTGTATAAGACTATATGTCTTATTAATACCCGGACCACTGAACCCAGGAAGTTACATTACTTACCAAGGGGTACTGGTGGTAGGGTTGAAGCTGTAGGTGGTGGGGAAGTCTGAGCAGGGGATTGTCCTGCAATAAGTAAAGAATATGTTCTGTAGCACCATAACCTGCACAGTGGTGATATAACATAATTTTACCAATAATATCACTTATTTATCATCTTAAATAAATAATTTAATCATCAGGACAGACTACATAAATAATCCAATAATTGGTGCTTTCAATAAGAGTTGAAACAATGCATCAAATAATAAGTGCATTTAATGGAAAACTCTCAATTTAATATATAATTGACCTTCTCCTCTGACTACATTTCACTTTGATGCCCTTAGTGCACTGTCATCTTCACAACTTCCTTTTGTGATTTTGTAAATATTCTTCAGCATTGACTTGCTGGCATAAATTAACATCAGTTCTGGTAAAAAGTAAATAAGAATATATACATATATTGTTACAAAGACAAATTGTTCAGGGGAAAATATTGGGCTGAACCAGGATTCGAACCCACGTTGGTGGCACACATGTCCAGCTTCACTAGCTTCACTAGCTTTACTAGCAAGACAGTTCGGTCCGCATTTATGTCACCCCATAACACACCCCCTTTTAAGAGCCTTCTGCTATAAGAACAAGATTAACTATCCCAGGAGTCACACTTTTGGTGAACCAGCCTCAAATAGGTGGCAGCAATTACTCTATTACTTCAAACTACCATTCTTCGAGCCACAAAGTTTGCCATCAACCCGGACGAGCCACCATTTGTTATGAAGACAAATTGCTCAGGGCAAAATATTGGGCTGATCAGGAATTTGAACCACATGTCTGGTGTTCCAGCAAGATTTACTAGCGAGACAGTTCAGTCTGCTTTAATGTCACCCCATAACAATATAAATATATATATGTGTGTGTGTGTGTGTGTGTGTGTATATGGCAAAGTAGAGAATCAAGAAAGATTAAAATTCCACCAGGAGAGATCACAATGGGGAAGAGTCTAATAGAAATTACAATTGTAAACTCTACTGGGAGAAATTAAAATCCTGCTAAAAGCCAATATTTATTTATAATTAAGTATTTTAAGAAAAAAAATCAATGAATTGTGATTGAATAGTGATAAGGTGTTCATACATTTAAATGTAATATACATTCCAAAATATAATTTGTTTGAATATGCTAAATGAATATATTATGAAAATCTTGTCATTCATTCAGACTAATTCTGATATGATTTTCTCCTAGAAGGATTTCAAATTAACCTAGTAGCATTGGAAATTGTCCTAGCAAGATTGGAAATTCTCTTAGCTGATATTACAATTGTGATTTCCACTAGACCAAATGCAGTGGAGATCCCAATAATGATCTCTACTTCTAGAATGTAATCTCTACTGTCATTCATCATTCATTCATTCATTCATTCATATATATATATATATATATATATATATATATATATATATATATATATATATATATATATATATATATATATATATATATATACAGTGGAACCCCACAATTACGACCACCCTGGCAGTGAACCACTTTTCTGTGTATACCCTTTCCATCTATAAAACAATGAACCAGCATGGCTATTCATACATATGTATATATATATATATATATATATATATATAAAATTGACTTAGGTGAATTTAATATAAGGAATTCTGAACTTCTAAGTCTGTGGACAATATGGCTGTATATTCATTTAGCCAATTAACTTGAATGAACTACTCATTCACTTTTCTTTTAGTCACATTATCACACACAAACCTGAAAGTCTGTCGGCTACATGTTCATGATCATATTCTCTTAGTATTGCTAGGAACTGCCGGAAGTCAGAGTACGGCCGCCTCTCCAGATGGCTGATGAGTGCTGACACCTGCTGGTGGTTGCTAAAATGCCTGCACTGTGAAGATATGAAATACATATATTTGTATCATATGTAAAAAGGTTCAAAAGATACATGTTTGCAAATACCACATTCATGCCTATAAAGTGGCCCATGGGTAATGATGCTCAGTTGCATGATGTCTCATGCTGGTTACACAAACAATTGATCTGTGGTGGCATGAAATTTACCTAACTACACGATGTGTATTAAACAAGTGACCCATGGGTCATGACGCTCAGCTGCCAAGCATGACCTGTGACATCATGGGCTGAGATTCACAACTTCCAGTCAAATTTTGAAGAACCAATTTGCCAATTTGTTGAAATTTTCTACGACAACAGAAATATATATCACCTATGTCTGGTTAAAACACAGTGAATTGATGGTCTGAGGAAAATGTATGATTGTTAAGGTATCCAGAACTATTCCCATAGCTTACTTGATACCTGTCAGTCTCAAAAGGAACACCACAAAGGGCAAATATAAGATCAAAATATATAGCAAAAAATCAAGGAAATCCATGCAAGAATTATTGAGAAACAGGTGCTTCTGTATCAATTTTTATTCAATACAAGCCAACTGTACTGCACTTTCATATATGATGATAATATTTATTAAGAAATATTTGACCCAATCCTTTGCAAGATTACATTAATATACGTCCGACTGCCTTCACTTTAACAGTTCTTTAGATGATATGATCAAAAGGAATTTAAAGATGGTTGCCTGGTGGCCATTTTGGACTTCTGACAGGTCTGAAATCACACAACAACCATTCTCTAAATCGGACAAACATTGAAGGAAAATTACTGAAACTGCACTGAAAAAAGGATTTCTAAGGTGGCTAACTGGCAGACATAATGGATTTCTGACAAGTCTGACATTTGATATCACACATCCTCCAATAAGAGACCAAACTTGGGGCAAATTCTCCAAATGATGTTACAGTAATGAATGTCCAAAACAATTCAAAAGGCATGTTCAGGCGCTCATTTCAGATTTATAGATATGCAAATGTAAAAGTGTAGGTCCAGTATTTTTTATTATCACTCTGCTTTTCAATGGGGTCAGCAGGGTTGGTAAACTGCAAAACCTGAAAGAAAAGAAATGCAGAAAGCATGACTAAGAGTCTTGTAATAAAATAAAGCCATCCTAAATCAAGTACACATCCACATATTATGAGAACAAACACTTGCTTTTATATGTGGTGATTTATATAAAAATATTCAGATATCTAGGAAACTAAGTTTATTGCTATGATTCCATAAAATAAACTGCAAAATGTTCCCATCATCTTATAAATCAGTAGCTAAACCTTAATTCTATACTCTCATAGTGTTAATGCCTGGCTGAAGTATTCCAGCAACAGTGTTTTGTTATGCAGTAATGAGGTACTTATCACTCAGCCTTATCACTTAATAGCCTGATACAAAAGGGAGTCATATGTCACCAGTGTCACTCACAATTACAGCCACAGGGTGAGATGTACCAGCTGGAGTGCAAGCTTATATATACAAGAAAAACAGAGATGGTCTACAAGATAAGTTGATCTGACCTATGACCTTGGCCTTTGCCCACATATCAACTGGATTCTTTCTAAATGATGGGTAACTACTAACCACTTACATCTGGCCGGGTGTAATTACTTGGCAACCAGTGAATGAATAACTAAGACCTGCAACCTTTAACCTCCTGACCAGCTGACCTCAAAATCAATTAGTTATTTCTTCATGCAAAAAGACCCATAAATATGAAGTTTGAATCACATTGAGTGATACATAGATGTGGCATATGTGAAAGAATGAAGGTTTGGGTTGAACAAATTCACTTGAAATATTGAGAACAATATTGTGATCTTGACCTTTGACCTTTTGAACTAAACATCAATAGGCTTCTTCCCCTATTGGTAGGTAAGCCATATATGACAGATGGAAAGTATAGATTGAAAAGTTTGCCTGAAAATTACTCCTCGCAAGAGGAGGGTGCTGTGAACTTGACCTTTGACCTCAAAATCAACAGGTCTTTTCCCCTGTTGGCAGAGAAGAGATATCAGTGCTGAAAAGTTTTGAATGAAAGGTCTAGCTTGAAATGTGTCCACAACCTTTTCAAATAAGTGGATCCTGTGACCCTGACCTTTGACCTTGTGACCTCAACATCTATAGGATTCTTCTCCCACTTAGTAGGTGAGCTATATGTGAAAGATCAAAGAATTGGGATGAAAGGTTTGGCTTAAAATGCATCCACAGGCTTTTCAAAGAATTTGGTTCTGTGACCTTGACCTTGGACCTTGTGACCTCAAAATAATTATAGTTCTTCCCCTGTTGGTAGGTGAGCTGTATGTGAAAGATGGAAGGTTTGGGATGAAAATTTTGGCTAAAAGAATTATTTCTGGGGGGTGCAAACACACCCCATAACTTCGAGAATATAGGTTGCAGTGACCTAATTTCAGGTTTTCAAGGAGATCTTTTTAGAACCTCTGCATAGGGTTCATGGCCCTAGCCCCTACGGTTACGATTTGTGCCCTGCTAACAGCGGACAGCCGGAGGACAGACGGAAGAACGACGGACAAAGACCCATCACTATAGCCCAGCATGACTGAAAGTCAGCTGAGCTAAAAAATGCATGTTTGTTAATATCTCATGGGCTTAGGGGCACAATGATGAAAATGTAATTCGTTCTGGGGGTTTTTGCAGAGGGGGGGGGGGTCCTGGTAGGAATGGTGGTTGTTGTTGTCAGCTTTAAAAGGCTCTGCTTTTGGCACCATCTAGGGAGAGAATAGTGAACTACAATTAAATGTTTTTTTTTTATATGAATTTATAGATCCAACCAATCTTTAAGTTTGCAGAGAAAAGAGATATTGCAGAGACCTTCCCTACATGTCTAGAAATTCCTAGTGGAAAAAACTGTAGTTTTTGAGTTACAGATCCAGAAAGACAGACATATGTACTATCAGACCCAATTGCAATTTGATCAATCTCTTTTTAGGGCAGAGACAAAAAATTGATGTCATGGGCACAATTATTTATTAAAATTAACAATAAATATACAATTTGCCTATCAATTCAGAATCAACTGAAAAAAAAAATGACCCAGTTGTTATGACACTCAGTTGATCCATGAAATGGAGAAATTCTATCAACTTAAGATTGCTATCATTTTAGCAGATGAGGCTGCGGCAATTTATGAATAAATTTATCTTCAAACTTTGCATAGTGATAGATATATATATGTGTAAATCAATTATGCATATTCTTTTAATGTGTGCATACAATGCATAGAATATGAATGCTGACCTCTTATTACGACATGTCAAGCTTGTTTTTTATGTCTGAAAAATATAATTAACATGAGCACCACAAACATGCATAATACACCCGTCGTGTATCTGGTGACCTCTGACCTCATTAAATATGTGTGAATTTTGATGAGAAGGTTATTCAGGTGAGAAAACTGTTGGTAAATATGTATGAGTTTCATGAAAATCCATAGGATTTTGGGTAAGTCACCAAGGTGCCTCCAAAGTGTTGTGACCTCTGACCTAATTAAATATGCATGGATTTTGCTGGAAATTGAACTTAGGCAAAATATTTTGTTGAATAACTTTTCTGTTGAGTTTTATCAAAATCCTTCAGTTCTTCATAAGTTATCACGGAGACACCACAAAGTAGACTAGTGACCCATGATCTTATTAAATATGTGGGGATGTTGCTCATAATTGAACTTGGGTGATATAATCTGTTGGTAAGTAGTTATGGTGAGTTTCATGACAATCCATCAAAGCCCCGGTAAGTTATCGTGGCAACACTAAAGTTTAATAGATGGACTAACAGACAGTGGGTATACCATAATATTCTCATCATATGACAGGTGTATAAAAATGTGTGAAAATAAGGAATATATAGGTGGTGCCAGCAGTCTTCCACAGCACAAAGGGCCATCCATGATCAATATGCTTACCATATTTCAGAAAGATCAATACAATTATTACTGAGATGATTTATCTAAATGTATGAATTTGATACATCATCAGGCAAAAAGGTTAAAATTTTGCAACTGTGTCCACAACAATTCTGAATCACTGACTGAGCCAATTCCATCATGTTTTTCATGGTAACAATGTTACATTGCAGATGTTGCCAACTATTTTATTTTTGCTTTTATTTTTATTAAAATGTCTGTTTTGCAGCACATAGCACTGACACAGGTCTGATTTTTCAAGTGCTAAATCACACCTAAAAAGGTGTAACTTGCAGTATCTACATCATAGTGACCTACTTTTTGGTATGAGAGGAGATAAACCAAGGAGTTACTGCTACCATGATGTCAAGGTAAAAGTTTCTAGTTCAAATCAATATGATTTGTGCCCTTTTAATGGACGGATTTTAATGGATGCACAGCAGACAAAGGGCAATCGCTAAAGCTCAGATAACCTATGGTCAGCTGGGCTAAAAACAAACACATTGAAACTCTGTCTTGCAACCACCCCACAATTGCCACCACTTTTTTTGGTCCTGAATATATTTTAGTGTTATATATAAATATTTATAAATGACTCAAAATTACGACAATCCCTGAATTCAGAATAATGGCAGATTTCCTTACTTACACTGAGCATTGGGCAGTCAGTAAAATGTATTTATAAAGCTTGCATTGGGGCAAATCGCACACGTTTTCTTTAAAGAATTAACATCCACTGATATTCTGTACATAGTGCTTTCAACATTTTAAGTTCCACATGTCTGTAGTACATGTATTCTGCCACGTTATTATAATGTTCGATATGTATTCAGTACGTTGTTTTCATATTGCCTATAGTGAAATTATCTGTTAGTCATCAGGCATTACATATGTACATGTATATTTATTTTTGCCATGAATAAATATTTTATAGCAATTTTGTTTTATTTCAATGACACACCACAAATTCCTAATTAGGAGACCTCTGCAAAATAAAACATTTTATGATAAACATTAAAGATATGCAATTGATACACACTGACACACATTAAACATCAGTGTGTTATATGCAATCTTGGAAATTCGACCAGGGTAAGAATTTCACAAATACAACCACCCCAAAATTATGACCACCTTACTCAATCCCCAGGGTGGTCGTTATCATGGGGCTCAACTATATTGTGTCTTAAACCATTGCTTTTGAATTTCATATAAATATTACAAGTTCTATTAAGGTACTTTTGACAAAGCCTACATCTGATGAACATACCTTAATACTCTCCACTTGTATGTTTGATATGACCCCCTCACTGACCAGGGCGTCCCACAAGAATGTGTTGATCAGGTCTACATTTTGTACAATAAACACTAGGTTCTTGATTAGTGTTTTCTTGTGATTCTCAGCCATTCTTCATTACAGCTCATCCATGGAACATACCTGTAAATTGAGTTTCACTTTACTGAGCTACTTACACAATTTATGTCTACAACCAATGCAAGTAAGCAACTAAAAATATGTCCATGATCTGTAGATAAAGGGGGGGGGGGGAAGGGGGGGGGGGGGAAGGGACTTCATTCTGATACATGGGCTCACACTGTGCTACATGTACCATTTAAGTCAGTCGGGGACCTGGACCTATCATACAGGACTTTTGTGAGAGATTCTACAACAAATTTGAATTACTTCTCACTTATGTAACACAAACAGTTGGACCCCTCAGTTGTGTCAGGAATTTGTAATTAATTTATACTTGATAAGTTTTAACTTCAAAGATGACAGTTTCCACAAAAGCAGAAAATATAATTTTTCTCTGTATAAATACTATTGCCAGATCTCTACATTCTTTCCAACTAGAACAAACAGCTGTGATGCTGCAATTGAAAATTACACATATATGTGACAAACAGGGCAACAGTAGCAGCATTTTGCAGCAGTAATGCTATGTTTAGGAGACATCTTGAATTTAACAACAATATGTGAAGATTCCCCCTGGCATATAAGTCTCTGCTACTGTCACAGCAAATCTGAATGGAAATCATTTTTCTCATAAAAAAAATAATCTTGTGGAAAAACAGGGATGTGCCCAGTATAATTTGAGTGCCAAAAGACAGTCCTTGCAAGTGACACTAACCTTTTTGCCACTGCATTCTATAAATACAGGTAATACATTGTGAGGTAAGGGTACACACATGTATTTTTTTATGTCTTAAAAAAATTACTGTCCGCCAGGCATTGACACCTTCCAGTCATGTCCCAGGCGCCAAGAAACACTGCATGGGCACCTGCCCGGTGCTGCCTAGCATGAACACATACACAGGAAAAGAGAAATGGTTGACACCGCTTTATTCAGCATGTCCAAAAGTATGGGCACATACTGCAAGGAAAATGAGGTAGTGCTATGTGACAACTTGAATATATAATGAAAGCTCCGTAGAAAAGTAGCAATATCACCATTTCTTTCTGCAAAACTTTTTGACAAATTATCATTTGGCAGTTAGTTTTGTCCTAATGGAGTCTAAACACCTGTATAAATGTTAATATGTAGGGGTTATTTGATGTCTTCATGTGTATAAGGTATGATACGCATAGTGTGTGAATAAAGGTGTTTATTTATATTTACAATACCGCGTCACAGGTATAACAGAGGTAAAATAGATCAACAGTCAGGTTTATCAATATATAAATTTGTTTCAGGGACAAATACCTTTTGTTGGTTACATTTTAAATGGATGTTGCCGAAGCATACTAGAGCTATCCTCATTACTTGCTCCATTAATTTATTTACTTAATGGGTAATAGTACGCAAGTTAGGCTTCTCAGGCGAAACGGCTTGATTTCAGCTTGAAAACGTGCAGTGCGCACGAATGTGTGCTTGAGATCAATCATGGAACTTCATGGACAGATATCAAGTGTGGAGAATGACTGTTCTTAGTCAGTGTCAGTGGTTCTTGGAGTATAGAGTGAGGCTGTTGCCAACTTAGTGCTGGCATATTGGACAGTGCGGTGACACTGATCATACTGACACCCTAGCCGCCCAGTTTATGATGGAAAAGGGAAAACGTTGGACTTTAGTAATTAGAACTGCATGTATACTGTCTGATGCCCATACCTTCTATTACTGGCGACACCTGAGAAGGTCAAAGAGTTACTGTTCTTCACATCACAGTACTGGTGGTTGACAGGAGGACTTTCCTGGACAACTCTTAGGGGATTTCCCATACGTCATAGTCTAGGTCGTCGTATATTACTAAAACGGGTGCACGCATGCGTGCAAGCACACATGCACGCAGATTTCCACTGTTAACGATCTTGCAAAAACGCGTGCGACCCTGCCTGAGGACAGTGTACATATGAACTTAAGTTATATCTTACAGAAATCAACTTAAATCTTGTATATAATGATTGGCGAAAAATGCATAGACTTACCGAGTTCATGTTCTATTTTAGACTCGTTTCTTGTGTTTTGTATTGTTGTATTGTAAATGCATGGTAAGTAAATGATGTGTGATAATAAAATTTGAAATGAAAAGAAAATGTGTATTATGTAATGAATTAAATATATTACGCCTCATCGATCATGAATATCGATTCAATATACACAATTTGTAACTACTGCATTAAGATGATAAATAATTCACAGTTATATTTTTATTTAAATTCTGTCTCTGTTCACTTCCTGTCATTTGTATTTGAACCAAGTGTATCAATTCATCTTTTTCATATTTTTATAATTCTTTATTGCCCTTAGAGAATTGAGGAAATACATATAGTGATATTTTTCACAAATCAAACAGATATACTTTTTATATAATGAGTTACAAACTAAATTTGTGTAAGTTGTAATGAAAAAATAGATGCATACATATTTGTAATTTGTAGATTAGCATACAGTCACAGGCATAAAAAAATAATTGAACATATGTTTTAAAGTAAAACGGAATGGGACGCTCTGACATGATTGCCTCCGCGTGACTCTATACGGCTTTCAAATTGAACATTCTTCATGAAATAATCAAGATATACAATTATTTATTTGAAAGTTTAAGCGTTCCTGTAATTTTGTGTATCTTTTTACATTGCTCTTACTTTAACTGAGAATTTTTACAGCAATAAAGTGTATTACTAGAATATTATACTTTCATATAAATCAAGATGATCTTCACAGGTTACTATAGTTACCACCAAAATGCATTTAATTTGTACATATTTTAAGAAATTGTCTTATGCGATACACATGATCGACAGTCCCATCCTAAAAAAAAAGATTACGTTCAATAATAATAATTTTAATCATATACACCAACCTTACGCAAGTAAGTTTATATTTTTTATGTTATTTTAACGGTGTTAGTTAACATATAGTAATTCTATTTTCACCTTTCATGTTGAATATAACAATATATGAAATTAAACGGTATATTTGAAGAGTTATCTGATATGACATACAAGCGTGCCTTTCCGAAAGTTTATATATTCCACCTATGTATATATATTACTGATAAACATAGAGAGACCGGGACAAACTTGTGGCGGAAAACTAATTATAAGACTATAAATATTACTCCAGGGCACAATGCGGAAAAATAATGGGAAACAAGTGACCCATGGGTCATCACGCTCAGCTGCCAAGCATGACCTGTGACATCATGGACTGAGATTCACAACTTCCAGTCAAATTTTGAAGAACCAATTTGCCAATTTGTTGAAAATTTTCTATGACAACAGAAATATATATCACGTATGTCTGGTTAAAACACAGTGAATTGATGGTCTGAGGAAAATGCATGAATGTTAAGCTATCAGGAACTATTCCAACAGCTTGCTTGAAACCTGTCAGTCTCAAAAGGAACACCACAAAGGGCAAATATAAGATCAAAATATATAGCAAAAATCAAGGAAATACATGCAAGAATTATTGAGAAACAGGTGCTTCTGTGTGAATTTTTATTCAATACAAGCCAACTGTACTGCTCTTTTATAAATGATGGTAATATTTATTCAGAAATATTTGACCCAATCCTTTACAAGATTACCTAAATATACATCCAACTGCATTCACTTTAACTGTTCTTGAGATAAAATGATCAAAAGGAATTAAAAGATGGTTGCCTGGCGTCCATATTGGACTTCTGACAAGTCTGAAATCAGACAACAAACATTCTCTAAATCGGACCAAACATTAAAGAAAAATTACTGAAACTGCACTGAAGAAAGAATTTCTAAGGTGGCTAACTGGCAGACATAATGGATTTCTGACAAGTATGACATTTGATATCCCACATTCACCAATAAGAGACCAAACTTTGGGGCAAATTATCCAGTAATGGATGCCCAAAATAATTCAAAAGGCATGTCCAGGCCCTCATATCAGATTTATAGATATGCAATTGTAAAAAGTGTAAGTCCAATATTTTTTATTATCACTCTGCTTTTCAATGGGGTAAGCAGGGTAGGTAAACTGCCAAACCTGAAAGAAAAGAAATGCAGAAAGCATGACTAAGAGTCTTGAAATAAAACAAAAAGCCATCCTAAATCAAGGTACACATCCACATATTATGAGAACAAACACTTGCCTTTATATGTGGTGATATATATTAAAATATTCAGATATCTAGGAAACTAAGTTTATTGCTAGGATTCCATAAAATTAACTGCAAAATGTTCCCATCATCTTATAAATCAGTAGCTAAACCTTAATACTATACTCTCATAGTCTTAATGCCTGGCTGAAGCATTCTGACAACAGTGTTTTTGTTATGAAGTAACGAGGTACTTATCACTGAGCCTTATCATTTAATAGGCTGATACAAAAGGGAGTCATATGTCACCAGTGTCACTCACAATTACAGCCACACAGGGAGATGTACCAGCTGGAGTGGGATAGTTATATATACAAGAAAAATAGAGATGGTCTATAAAATAAGTAATTGAGAACATCCCTGACCTATGACCTTGGCCTTTTGCCCATATATCAACTGGATTCTTTCTAAATGATGGGTAACTACTAACCACTTAAATCTGGTGTAATTACTTTGCAACCAATGGGTGAATAACTTTGACCTGCAACCTTTAACCTGCTGACCAGCTGACCCCAAAATCAATGAGTTATTTATTCAAGCAAAAAGACCCATAAATATGAAGTTTGAGTCAAACTGAGTGATGCATAGATGTGGCATATGTGAAAGACTGAAGGTTTGGGTTGAACAGTTATACTTGAAATATGCTCACAAGCATTTAGAACAATTAAATATTGTGACCTTGACCTTTGACTTTTTGACCTCAACATCAATAGGCTTCTTCCCTTATTGGTAGGTAAGCCATATATGACAGATTGAAGGTAGAGATTGAAAAAGTTTGCCTGAAAAAGACTCCACGCAAGAAGTGGGTGCTGTGAACTTGACCTTTGACCTCAAAATCAACAGGTCTTTTCCCCTGTTGGCAGAGAAGCGATATCAGTGCTGGAAGGTTTGGAATGAAAAGTCTAGCTTGAAATGTGTCCACAACCTTTTCAAAGAAGTGGATCCTGTGACCCTGACCTTTGACCTTGTGACCTCAAAATTTATAGGATTCTTCTCCAACTTAGTAGGTGAGCTATATGTGAAAGATCAAAGAATTGGGATGAAAGGGTTGGCTTAAAATGCATCCACAGGCTTTTCAAAGAAGAGGCCCCTGTGACCCTTCACCTTTGACCTTTTGACCTCAAAAAAATTATGGTTCTTCCCCTGTTGGTAGGTGAGCTGTATGTGAAAGATGGAAGGTTTAGGATGAAAATTTTGTCTCAAAGAGTTATTTCTGGGGGGTGCAAACACACCCCATAACTTCGAAAATATAGGTCACAGTGACCTAATTTCAGGTTTGCAAGGAGATCTTTTTATAACCTCTAAGACTGCATAGGGTTCATGGCCCTAGCCCCTACGGTTACGATTTGTGCCCTGCGGCCGGCCGGACGGCCGGCCGGGCGGCCGGACGGACAGACGTACGGAAGGACGCCGGACAAAGACCCATCGCTATAGCCCAGCATGACTGAAAGTCAGCTGAGCTAAAAACTGGGGTTGTTGTTGAATATTTACTTTCATTATGTCTTTGCCTACGGGAGTTTAATAACTTTTAATTTTATAAAGACGATTATTAGCCAGATTTTTGAAATATATATGAAATCTACGTGCATGTGCGCGTGCATGCGTGCATGCGTACACGCGTTTCAGTAACATCTCCTATTTCGTTGACTTCCTCTAGACTGGCTCTTTCCTCACATTGGACTAGTCAATTAAGTTCATGCCGCAAAGAGTGGATATGGATTGATCTTAATAGACATGTAAGTGTTTTTTGTAGAGTTTAAGATAATCTTTAAGTGAACAAACAATAATATTACGTTTAGATTTATAATATCTGTTCTGTCACGAGGTGCCAATCTGACAGAGGGTCTAGTGTCTTATACAGACGCAAGGTGGCGCCCCTATTTGACCAGCGGGAATACCCTGAACGCGGGTAAATCTAAGTCAAGACCATTGGGCCTGTTAACTATGGGGGCCCTTAGAACCGATTAAATTATCAATTATTTTCCATTGATTCAATTCTCGATTCAATTCTTACTTAAGTAAGAAAATTAGACTTTAAAAAATAAAAACAAATACTTTACCGAAAAGGATGTTAGATCTATTAGGTTTAACAAAATTAGGGGTATATATATATATATATATATATATATATATATATATATATATATATATATCGGTCGCGGCCTTAAAAAATCTAGCTCTGAATTTGTATGTTTCTATATGCGAGTGGAGTGGTCCACCAGCGAAAACCAGCGAACGTTTAATGTAGTTTTACGGCACATGAATACAAGATATAAGGAGCTTCTGCTCCGTCCAATATGAGAGCCCACAGAGGACTGGGATCGTACGTATATATGAAAAAAAAATGATAGTCAAAAGGTACATATTCACATGTAAATTATTAAAATTTAACCGAGGGCTTACAATTCATTGTTACACCATAAAAACAATATTATCACATATACTAGTGTTTGACAGATATTACTGTATGGCGAACTTAAACTTTTGTAAAAGACGAGTTTTAAACGAAACTGTCCAGACACGAACGCATAACATTTAAAGGTGCCCATTCACCTATATTTTGAAAATTATGTATGTGATTCCTTGCTTTCTCTGTGTATATATTAACGATTTAAGGTAGTATCACTGTTTGAAACCCCTATATATATATATATATATATAAATTCAATCCAAAAGTGGTTAATATTCATAATAGACCCCAAAATATAAACATTATTTTAAATCTAGCTGGTACTTTGATCTTTCTGATAGTATACATATTTTTTAACTGTCATCCATTTCCATATGATTATGTAACATTTTTTTTCATTCATTATTTAAGCCCCCAGTAAGATTAATCCGTTTTTTAAATTAATTTATAATAAGCTACATGACAACACTAAACAAGTTTTTTCCCTCTATCATGATTCTATCTACCCTAAAACTGAAATTTAAAGTATTCAGTTAATGAATTGTTGAGTTTAGGCACGGGACCAATAATTCAAAATTTTCGTATAATCTTTCCAGCCACCCGAAAGTCTGTAGCCTTTATAATAAAACAAAGGAAAATATGGCGGTTTTGCATCTCTCATGCATTCAGAAAGATAGGAAGGAAAACGAAGGTGACTCAAAATCCGGTGTTTTTTTTGTCTTTATATTGAGCTGATTTTCCATTACCCAGATTTCATAGGTTAGAAGCGGGCTCCTGGGGGCTGGTATCGAATCTTACATATGAGATTTTTGTTGGTACTTTATACTATCTGTATGCTGCCTCCCGTGCTGCTGACCCGTTTATCATTATACGTTTGATATTACTATTAAGTTTGACTTGTCCAATTTCTTTCTTTCGAGAAGATTGTAAATGATCTTAATTGATCGTGAGAGATCACATATTTATCAATTCTCTGCGTTCAAGGGGGAGGAATGGTTGAATGGTAAATGAATTATTTTCAAAATATCAAACTAAGTACTGTATCATTGTATGTTTCTATATGGTTTCATAATGTCATTTCCAATTACAGCTAGTGAGATGTATATTATAACCAGTTGAATATAAACCCAATAAATAATTATATATATATATGTGTAAATATATATATAAATATATATATATATATATATATATATATATATATATATTTCATGTAACATGTGTTTAAGGGTCAGGCGGGAAATAAGTTGTAGGATGTATAGCAATTGTTATACCGGCCAAGCACCTGATATGACATGGCAGGTATAGGCATGGCCAGTATTTAGCTACGTCAGTCGGACCAGTTTCAAACACATTTCGGTCCACGGGCAAATTTAGTTATTTAATATATGACCTCAGGTAACCTTCTCACTTCCCCAGTATTGCAATATTTCACATGACCTTGTACGAGAGGTAACCTGTTTGGCAATATGCCATGTTTGGGTGCCAATTAAGTGGATCCTCCTTGAGGGTATTGGCTTTTTAAACAAATGGTCAGAGCCAGATCACTGAGGGTAGTAGCCACGCAACCTTGTACCCATAGTGCCAGGCCGGACACATATGAAATAAACCTTCATCAAAGTTCAACACTCGTCATGTCTTGATTCCGTGATGTGTGACCTACCCCAACCGGGGGGGGGGGTACCAGTGATAATATAATGTGTGTATATATATATATATATATATATATATATATATATATATATATATATATATATATATATATATATAAGTAGTAGGGTAGGGGATTAAGGACAGGGATTAAGGACGGACTGATTTCTGTTTGAGATCGGGTATTTTTGTCCTGATTTCCTGTGAAACCGTGGTTAGGGGATAGCGGACGGACCGATTTCTATTTGAGATCGGGGATTTTTGTCCTGATTTCCTGTTGTGAGAGCGTGTGCGGTGCGGGGCTAATGACTGATTTCAGGGTCCGGGGTTCTCGAGCTCATGATAATTGCTTTACAGGATGTGGTTGGTGGGCCTAGTGTTTTTTCATGGTAAACCGAGTGGTTTGGCTTATAGGGCATTAGAGCCGGGTGCCATATGTTGTTTTAGTCTGTGTTACTAGCGTTCAGGTCTGTTTTCACCATTTCAAGGAGTTAAGGACAGGGTTGTGTGAAGGAATTCGGGGGACCTGGGACCTGCTTTTCGTAGAGTGGGCCGTGTGGCAGGCGGACTTGTAGGGAGATTTGGAGGTCGGGTTTTCTCGAACTCTCGCCTTCGCACTCGTGCGTTCATGTTTCACACATATAAAAATAAATAAATAAATAAATAAAAACTATATTATACAATATGAAATGTTTTATTCTAATATTTCTTTCCATTAAGATACTCAATTTATACATTGTGTTTTAAAATTGGTCAGATGAGTACATTTCAATTTCTATTTGTATTTCATGATGATACTGAGTCATTTTATCGTAAATTAAATGATGTGTTGTATAACCAGTTCTGTGTTCCATTCTTTCTTTTCTTTCATTATACTTGAAAGGGCAGTGTTTTTTCAGTCCTTCATGATAATTCATACCAGCCCATGTCAATTTGTCGTCCATTTGTTTTAGAAATGGTAGTGTGATATGTACAGTTTCTTCTTTGCATTCTTGCACTGCCAGCAACTTTTGACAGATTTGACGACTTCTTATTTTTTTATTTCCATAAACAGAAAATAACATTGTTGTTTCAATCAACTGGTTCAAATATTCATTCATGTTACGAAGACAATCCTGAAGTTCTGCTTGTGGGCTAATAAATCTATAAGGTATTTTAACCTATCCAAGTTTTGCCAGTGGTAACTTGAATATAAACGAGTTTTCTTTTTCAGATCATCATATTGTTCACTCTCTTTATATATCCAAACAATAGATGTTAATTTGTTTAGAATATCTTTTCGGATATTTTTTTTCTTTCGGGGTATTCACTTCTATAGCTTTGGTGAGTTCTATTATTATGTTGCTGATAGTTTTTGGGGTTTCATCATTTGTTATCCCATATTTATGATTGATAATCAGGTCATTTATATTTTCTAAAAGTCTCCATATGACAGTGTAATTAGGGTTTTCTTCGTCGGTTTTCTTGGTAGGGGTTTTGATTGACGTAAAAGTCAATTTCTTTGGGGTTTGGAAAGATCTTGTAGAGCTGAATAAGCTGTAGGCCATTCTGGACTTAAATAAGGTACCCATCCAAGATTCTCACACATTTATACTTTTTAAGATTCCGTTCTTCACATTTGTAGCATTCATTCATTCATTCATTCATTCATTCATTCATTCATTCAGTTTTGATATAATAAATAAGTCATGAAATATTATATACTTCTTTTATTCTGTTTAAATACAAAGCTTATTGAGAAAAATGACATGCAAAATAATAATAAAAAAAATTCAATATTTCTCCTCTAATTATAAGTTTGAATTATAAACAGTTCATACATTTACACAATTGTGTTGCACGCAGCCTTCAGGATTTCACTTCCAGTCAGTGGAAATAAAAGTGGTATTGTAATAAAAATCACGTAACCCCATACCAAACACTTCGTTGAATGTCAGGTGGAGACGATCTCTGTGTTTCTTGGCTTGTTGTGGTGAAGTGTCATTTTCACCAATGACAATGTTCATTTCTTCAACACCATCAACATTTTCACCCAGCGTTATTTCTCTCGCTTTGAGACGGAATGCTTCTGCAATGTTCATTACGGTGAGCAGGTTAGCTTTTGTCAACCTTACTTTCTGCACTCTTGTGGTCCGTGCAAAGTTAGCGATTTGGAAGGTTACGTTGACATCTTCGCTGTGTAGATTTTTCACTATAGCTGTCAGGTACCAGCTCTCGCCCAACCAAACATTCGGTTGTATCTTGCAAAGATTTGGATCGGTTTTTTCATCTTCTGAATTTTCTTGTTGGTTGGTAGTAGCTACAGCAGCAGCAGCAGCATTTTTCTTTTTTGTTTCTACTTCTAATTTTGCTTTTTCTTCTGCCTCTTTCTTTTGGGCTTTGGTCATTCTAGGTTTCTTGGCAGGTTTGTCAAATACGGTTTTACCCCTTTTTCCTTTTTGGACTGTTTCTGATGCAGCAGGGGTTTCAGTCGCGACTGTATTTTCAACTGTTTTACCATCTTCTTTCAAAACTTGTTGGCAGGCGCTTTCGAGAAAAGCTAGCGAGTCTAATTCAGCCATTATTGAGGTGTTTTCTGAATGTTGAAGAGAGCTCTGAATTGAAGTTGTGTAGCGGTTGTTAGCTGTATCAGCTGTGTTATATGTTCGTTAAAGTACTCCTTTTATAGATAAAAATGGAGGGTTTGTGAGAAATTAGGATGGAAAATTACACGACCGTTAGTGGGAGTGGTGTGATGCATTTTTCGGTTTAACGGTTATCCTGGAAAAAAAACCAAGGTGAGGGGCTGGCGTGACACATTTTGCGGTTTAACGGTTGTTCAGGAAAACCAGATGTTGTTTGTGGCCAATTTAATCATCTTGTGGTAAAGGGGGCGAAACAACTCTATTAGGCCCTCCGATAAGTATTTCGCTGTCAAACTCTGCGTAAATAACAGCTGTAAAAGCTGTGTTGTTTGTACTACCAGGCCACTGTGTGTTAGGGTACATTCCTTCTCCCAACGAATTACCGTAATCTATACGGGCTGTTAAAGTACCATTTCTGGCTTCGTTTAAATATTTTTCATTTGCAGCTCCTGTGGGTGTTAAATCATAAGCCATAAGGTTTGTACCTTTAACAAAATCAAATAAACTTACATTTATTGGCGTGTCCCCCACTGTCAAAGCTAAAGTTTCTAAAAGTTGGAAATATGGTCTTTTATTTTTACCGTTTCTGTAATCCATTTCGAGTGGAATAATAGGTTCTGGAGTACCGTCTATTTTAATTTGAAATTGCCTGATGTCTAAGTTTTCAAAAAAGTAGGGGTTCATATTTTCTCGTCCTTGAATAGCAGCGGTTTTTACAAAGCCAACCAATATGCGGCGTGGCAGTATACCCTTGAAAATACCTTTAATTTCTGTTTGTACTTGGTTTTGGTCTATGGTTTGAGTTCTCATTAAGACACATCTTACAGGGTATCGAAATTGTAAACCTGAGGATATGTGAGATTCAATACTTTCAGAAAGTTTGACCGTGGGTTGGATCAGGTTAATATGAAGTTTACATTTTAAATGCAAGAGTAAAGTTGTTCTTCCAGGGAGGGGTAACCGTCTACAGGAAAGAACTGGTCCTGGTCACTTTCTGGGCATTTGACAAAAATATCGGAACTTTGCTCGTCTAAACTTTTGTCTAGGTTAAGATTTGATTTGGTTTTACCACTTGCAAACTTTCTGGTGTAAGATCCGATCAGTTCTTGAGCTGTTTTGATTGAACCACCAGATTTACATTGTGTCATTCTATTCCATACTCTTTCTTTCATGTATGTGGGGACACCATATCCTTTTTCTATGGAACTTAATGCCAAACTCGTTTCATTGGTTTTTGTGGAATATTCAAATTGTTTCCCGGTCCCGGGATCTGTTGGAGGCCATTGGACCAAATACAAAGGTTTTCGGATGAGTTTTATTCTGTTTGTAGCGTTGTCGTAAATTTTCATGTATGTTCTACCTTCTGGAATCGGTTGGGGGATCATTGGAACCATGCAATCACTATTATTTTTACCGTTTATCAAAGTGTTATCAGATTGACTACTTTCAGGGTTTATAATATCTGTGTCAACAGTTACAGCTGACAATGGGAGCTGACATAACGTTACTTCTTTTTTTCCGCTTTGAAATTGATTATTATTGTTACCGTTAAATTGAGAAGAATCACGATACATCAAAGGGTTAGGAAGCTGGAGCCACATGGGCGGTTTGTCCGGCGGTGGTCCGAGGGAAAAATCATCAGAGTCAACCGGGGCTCTAGAAAGCGGGACAGAATTGTAATACCCAGGCTCGTCTTTGTAAAAACCGTTGGCTTCAGACAAGTATTGTTCTTTAGAACCTTCAGTATTGGACAGATTTTGTTCCATGAAACACCTGTATGGGTACATGGTGGTGTTTTCAGTAATAGTTCTACCGTTTAGTTTCATTTCCATATCGCCGAAAACGCTGGTGGGGATGCAGTTTACAGGGGCTATGAAATGGTCCGTGATTCTCTGACAGGGCATGTCGTTTTCTTGCATGATGGCAAATTCTGTTTCCAGTTTCATCGTGTGTAGTTCGATAAGATCTATATCAAAACCCGGAATGTCAAACTGTATGGCAGAGTTTCTCTGCAAATCAACCCGGGGGGAAAATTCTACCCATTTGTGAGAGGCGATTTGTTTCTGTACAACCGGGGGTGAAAATAGATCCAAATTGTGAGAAATATCGGGAGAAGCCATGTTTCACTAATACACACTTCACACCAAATGATACTCATTTTCGTTTTCGTCCAATATATACAATACCCATCTTATAGCCAGTGTAACCATCCAAAATAAATCGTCACTCCCTTCCTCTAAGAAACTTTTGAAAATCTCCATGTTATCGCTGTTGAAACCTTTAATGTAAGCGTAATTAAATTCGGTCATTTTACTAAGGGTTAATAAATAATGTGTTAAAAATTTCATGAAATCTTCTGCAGTGAAACCTGCAGCTAGAGAAATATGAGCCATCATCCCCCAATCTTCCATGTAATAAACCCTAGGTCCTCTTGACCTGGGAAAAGTGTTTGACCTGCTGTAACCCTCTTCTAAATTTTCTTTAGCTTCTCTGCCTGCAGCAATCATACTTTCGTGTAAAGTACCCATGCATATTTGAAGAGATTTCAGTAGATTGTAAGAGGCGTTTTTAACGCATTTTCTGAATGTTTCGACACGCGTTTCCTTAGTTTCGTAACGCAAGTAAAGGTCTTGTAAATAAAGCAGTTCGTAGACTTTATTTTTAATCATGTCGACAGTTTCATTTTGAGCCAAAACGGAACCCGGTTCTGGGGGTCTTTTGGAGTTGTCTGGGGGCGGGATGTTCTGAGAAGTTTCCGATCTGTTTTTAGAAACGGTGGTAAAACCTTCAGGTCTGTCTCTTTCTTCCAAGGTGGAAATCAAACTAGTTTGGAAGTGGAAGGTTTTGATTTTTTAATTTGAGAAGGGTCAATTGTTTTATTTTTCCTAGACGGACGAGTTTCTTCGGGAGAAACAGATATCGGTCTGAAAAAAGAGTCCTCTATTAATTTTTGAGGCGGTTCTATCACGACGTAACTTCTTTTGTTTCCTTCTTCCGTGTAATGTATTTCAGAACCGGAAGGGTGTTTAGCTAAAATTTCAGCTTCGTTTATTTCTACAGGAGTTAATATGTCAGCGATTTCTAAGTTTTCTAGGGAAGGAGAGGGAGGAAAAAAAGTAGTAGGAGCTAATGAAGTGGAGGGTTTGGGAGAAGGAGTTTTCTGTTTCTTTTTCTTTTTGGAGGATGGTATTTTCTTGAAAGCAGGATGGTTTTCGGCTATTTCCAAGTGTTCTAAAGCGTTCAACCAGTAGGGGTTGTTTTGAGCAAACCTGTAACGTTTCCTAGGTTTCTTTTCACGTTTTTCTTTTTTCTTAGGTCTTCCTCTTTTGGGAGGGGGTGTTTTACCGGTGGGAAGTTTAGGGGGTCTACCTCTGGCCATGTCGCAAGACTACCAAAGCAATGTGAAAGCTTAGGCAAAAGTATGCTTTTATTTCTCCTTTCTGGATCTCTTTTCAGGATGTTGGCCAGAAATCCTTCTGGCGAAAAATTTCAAAGTCTTGTTCAACTTTCTAAAACCACCGTTCTTCCTGTATATGGATTTCAATGTAGAGGGAGATATTTTGGCCGCTTTTAACATTTTCCTGAACCTGTCTTTGACACATTTTTCGCGGCCTTTGTAGTAATTCTTTTTAGCTTTTTCGTATTTCTCTCCTAGTTTGTTAATTCTTTTCTTTAGGCCTTTGCTTTCGTTTTTACATTTAATGGCCGCTTTTTTCATAATTGTGACCACTTTTTTCTTTGAAGCAGTTTGCTTTTTGGTGGATTTTGAAGATTTCCTTTTAGAAGATTTGGATTTTGTAGTTTTCTTTTTGTTTTTGGAGGTCTTTTTGGTTTTGGATTTACGAGAAGATTTCTTATTGGAGGAAGTTTTCTTTTTAGATTTGGCTTTTGGAGTTGAAGCCCTCTGACGTTTCTCTGTAGAAGGACCTGGTCTGGGAGTCCTGGATTTTCTTTTCCTGACTTTTTTCTTGGCAGGCGCCTCTGTGCCAGCGTCTTGCAGGGGCGAGAAGGGTGCCATTTTGGAAGGTGTGCTTAAATCTAAAGGTTTGGAAAAGTCGCTCATGGTCGAACTTAACCCTGAGAGGAAAAAGTTCAGAGTGAACCTAAAGGTCGCAGGTGTGTTTTTTTTTAAAGTTTTTCACCAAGGCATTTGATAAGCAGGTGTTTTTGAGAGGTCTTTACGTTTCTTCTTGATGTATTCTTTGTCTTTAGGGTGTTGCTGAGGTTCGGTTTTTCTTCTTAGTTTACCTCTTTCAGCTTCTCTTTCCATAACTTTTCGTTTGTTAGAATGTTTGATGGTTTCAGGAAGTTTCCTTTTCTTGGAGGGATGTTTGGGTTTAGCAGGAGTGTCAGAGGTTTGAGGTTTAGTCTGTATCTTTGGGACTGGGGGGTGGTAACCCACGCCTGTGAAAGTATACATTCTCACACCGCCGCCCAAACCATGTTTAGGTTTGGTGCCACGGACTTTTCCTATCGAGTTAATCCCACGCATTCTGACACACGTATGAACACACACATTAAAGCAACAAGATTTTATACATTTTACAAAGCGTTTATTTTTATAATACAAGGCTTTTTTTTTTTTTTTAATAGATTAAAAATGCGGTTATAATTCATTATGTACATACACATAAAATTTAAGAAAAAATAAGAAATAAATCGTCCATAAATTTACAATAATTATGTAACACAGTTAGAATGGTAAAAATCAGTTCTTTTTCATGACGGTGTTGGAGCGTAGACTCCCGCCTGAGGCGCCGGGCTCGTCAACAGAATCGAAATGGGGGACCAGCGGAGGAGCGACATTAGATACATAGTTCTTTTCATGTTGGTCGTTTTTAACGGGTTTCCGAATTTTCCCCAACACGACACCCATCACGGAACACAGCAGGGCCGTCCAGAAAGCTTTGTCTTCAGCGTAGCGGGTGTTGTCCTTGTAGAAACTGGGAGGTCTGGTAGAGAAAAAGACGATCATGCCGAGCGAGACCCCGGCTATACCCATGGCTATCATGTACTGCGTGGCCAGAGCGCAGAAAGTTTCCAGCCCTTTGTATTTGTAGATTTTAGCGGAGAAAGGCATGTTGCTTTATTCAGGTTTATCAACCAACTGAAGTTCGTTCCTGTACCTCCTGCCTTTAAGCAAGTTTTTAGTTTCTGAGTTGCGCATGGAATACAAGACCCTAGGGGTCCAGTTTTCGTCCCAAAACCTGTCTCTCCTGTAAACTTCGTAGAGCGTGTTAATGTCAAACTGTGGCTGGCCTATTCTCTTTCCTTCGAAAGCGTGGCCTGGTTTCGGGCGTTTGGCGACGTAAACTTCAGCTCCTAAAGGTATTTCTCCCCTTTCTGGGGGCACGATCCCTCTTTCCCCGAACATATACTGGGCCACGTCTTCAGCGTTCAACTGTGTAACGTTCACGGGGGTTTTAGCCCAGGGGGGCAGTGTCCTATGTTTGTTGAGGTTGTTGTACTGCCACAAAACGTCATCGAGGTAATCCACCCAGTTTTTAGCGTTGTTGGCATCCATCACGCTGTAAAGTTTCTGCTTGAGCGTTTTGTTGAAACGCTCCACTATGGCGGCTTTGTGGGGCGAATAGCTGTAAAATGGCTTTATGGAGTAGTTTTCCAACAGGTCTAAGAAGGGCCTGCCCGTGAACTCCAAACCCCTGTCTGTCTCGAGCTTAAGCGGGAACCCGTGGTCCCCGTGGAGGTCCTGGAAAACTTGTTTCAGAATCCTTTCGAAAGCCGCGGCGACGGCGTTGGCGGTTTAGTTCTTGACGGGAGAGGCCCAAGCGTAGCGGCTCAAAACGTCCACCACCGTGAGGATGTACTGGGAACCGTGGTTGTACCTTTTGAGTTTCGCCATGGAAGTCAAATCCGCCTGCCACTGAGAGTCCAAGTTGCGGGCGATGATTTTGGCCGGTTTGGCTCTCCTGTACCTGCGGACTCTCCTGTAACGGCCATAGGGGGTGTTTTTCACCATCCACATTTTGGCTTTTTCGGGGTTGGTTTTAGCGATTTTAGCCAGGACGTGAGGGTTGCCTGTGTAACCAGCCGGGCCCCTGGGGTCCCTGTAAGCTTTTCTCAGCCTTTCTTCGATGTCGCTTTCGGTTTCCGCCTCGTCCTTACCGTCGTCCAGCAACTCGCCCTCTTCCATTTCGTCAGTTTCATTTTCTTCCATGGAGGAAAGTTCGCCTTGCTCCAAGTCCAAAACATTTTCGGGATCCATTTTTCCATCAAAGCGTCTCCACGCACCGCAGGCAACGGGAGTCTGTGGCTCCCCGGCGGCCGGCGGGCCCCTTTTATCACATCAGGGAGCTCTCGTCGTACACGTCCCGCCACATGGAAGACTTCGTCTTGCGCGAGCCCCGGCGCCTCCCGCGGCGCGGAGCGCCGCGGTCGGCGCCACCGCGGCCCCACCTCCCCCTCCCCCTCCCCCCTGAAGGGGTCCTGAGGGGAGAGGGGTGGGTCTGGCCGGCGAAATGCTGTTGTTCGGTTTCTGCCTCATCGAGAGGGAGTTGGAAAGTTTGGCTGGGGACGGGGGGTGAATCTGGAGTTTTCTGTTTGGCTTGGGTGAAAAAGTCAGGGTTCTGTGGGAAGCTGGCTTCGTCGTAGTGATAAAAGCTGGTGGTGTCGGCTTTTGTTTGGTTTTCAGGTTCGCTTTCGGCTTCGCTGTCGGAAGAAGTGTCGTCTTCTTCTCCGTCGCTGGGTGTAGTGCGGGGGTAGGTTTGAGGGTAGTCTTGTTCAGTTTCAGATCCTTCTTCTTCTTCTTCTTCATCTTCTGTTTCTTCTTCTTCTTCCTCAGGTTCCGTTTCTTCCGCTTCGTCGTCTAATACATTTTCAGTATTTGCGTCTCGGGAAGGGGAATTTTCGTTTTCTTCTTCTGTTTCTGAACTCTGCCCTGAATCGGAATTTTGGTTTGTTTCTTGTTCTTCTTCTTCTGACTCTGTGTCATAATCCGACGGAACTGGGGTTGGGGATTTTGGTTGTTTTGAAGATTTTCCCTGAGTTGCTTTTCCACCATTTGCTTTATCATTAGGTGGATCTTTGCGTTTGAGGATTGATCTTCCTGGTTCGGTGGTGGGGTCGAAGTAAGGGGTGTCTTCTGGGTTTTCTTTTTTCTGTTTTGGGGTTTCTGGCTTGGCGTTCCCCGCTGAATCTGACTTTCTTTTTTTCCATTTTTGAAGTTGATTGTTGATGATTTTACTAGCTTTTCTGCCTTGGTTCGTCAGCAACCAGTCTTGCAGGGCCTCAGGCGAGGGGTGCTTTGATTTGGAGATGATGGGGAGGCAGGCTTTATAGAGAACTTTGACTGTGCTGTCGGGCATGTCCTGCATATATCCAGAGAGGTAGTTCACTATGAAATTACCTGTGAACTTTGAAAGTTTCTTTGACGGGAGTTTCAGGGGGGTGTTGGCTTCAAAAAACGGTATGTATGACAACCCTTCTTTTACTATTTTGTCTCCTTTGGATTGCGTTTGGGGTGGCATGGTGGAATAACATGTGCTTGGCATGAGAATTATTTAAATAATGAAATGCGTGAGGATGTGCTGGTTTTTATTAATACATGGCCCGTAAAAAATTCGTAGTGGTGACGAGGGTGTTCTTGCGTCTTTTGGCGGGGACCTTCCAGTCTCTGGCTGTTTGCACTCTGAGGCTGTAAATCGACCCGGTTATTTCTGTTTTGGGTCGGAAGGAGAGATTCATGTATATTTTTTCCGCCTGTGATTCTGGTGAATTTCTCTTCGCCTTCAATGTTGGTAATTTTAAAAAAGAGGGTTTGCAACATGGAAGACTTGTACATTGGTGTGTAAGACAGGAATTTAGGTTCTGTTAAAATGTTGGACATTTGGCTGTTCTGGATGAAACCACCTTGACAGAAAAGCATGGGGAAAAGGTACAGTTTCTGTTCCCCTCCTTTCATGGGGGTTACTATTTGGGCGCAATCTGGCGTGACGATGCTGGATTTTAACAAGTAGGTGTTTCTGTCTGGGGGTAGGTGTCCCGTGTAAACATATTTAAAATTGGCTGAAGTGGTCCGGAATTCTGCATTTTCTTGGTTCATGAAAGGTTTTTTATCTTCAAAATATTTTATTAAAACTCTAGCGTTGTTCTTTTCATCCTTGACGGCTTTCCAAGGGACGCTTGGAATGTAATCGTGCAAAAAATTAGTTGTATTTTGGTATTCATTTGTGGTGTACAAGTGGGTTCTGGGGTTTAATTTGTATTCTTGTGTTTGGTTGGGGGGAGGTCTGGTCCATTCAATAGATTCAGAAAGTCTGGTGTACCAAGGTGCTTCGTTTCTCTGTACTTGCACTTCGCCTATTTTATGATTTCCTTCTTGAAAACTGCATAGGGCTGCTGTTTCACTGTATGTTTTGAAAGTCCCTGTTAAATTATGTTGCAAACCGTTGAAAAACATGCAGTTTACTAAATTGTTAAAACGCCCACCAATCTGTCTGTTATGAACAAACCTTCTTTTTGGCCTAATTGTTTGGCCAGTTCAGGATTTATGTAAAAATTAATTAAGTCCTCGTCGTTTTCGTTCAAAATTTGAACTTCCATGTTAACCTGGTTACTATTTTGTTTCTTGAAATCTGTACGTACCAAAACGTTTTTAAATTTTTCTTCTTCTGTTGTTAACTGGTGAAGCATTATGTCCAATGTAACGTTTAAAAAATCAGCCAAATTGTCAAAATCTAACTGGAAAGTTTTGTTTTTCCAATTGTAGGATCTGTGGGGGTGTTCCAGAACTTTAAGTTTTTCTTGAAACTCAGGATCAGCCCCGAAATTTACCAGTCCGGGTAATGTGGAATACTTTTTCACCCAAGGGATTATTTTGTCCACATTTTCTTTTACCCACTTTTTACTTAACATTCCGATTTGCACCATGCATTCTGAATTTCCAATGTTTACGTCGTATGGTTTAGGTGTGACGAGGGAACAGATTGCGACTTCGAACTTGTCGCAGTTGTAAAAAGGAGTTGTTAAATCTGTTTTATAACTTTTTAATTTCGGATCGTATTCCGCTTCCAGGAAAGCGTATTCCGAAGCCATTTTATTCTCCTACTAAATAACCCAAATAATTTTTTCTGTTTCTTCCTCTTGAGGAACCCACAACACGACCTTTCTTTCCTGTATAGTAAGGACTGTATCCGTGTCTGGCAGGTTTGATCCTGTGTTTTTTATACCGTGTCTGGAAGGGTTATGGAATTTTTGTGTTTGTACTGGTTCTAAAACACCCAAGTGCGTTTTAGGTTTCGGGAGAGGCGTGGTTGGTTTGATTTCGTTTGAGGGTTTAACAAGTTTTGGTAATTTGTGTTCTTTTATAGTTTTGTTGACTTGTTTTAACAAAGCTTGAGTCAAACTAGCTGCTGTAAATGGGGGGTTGTTGAGAGGGTTTTCTACAAAGTTTTTCCATTCAGGAGTTTCGTGTATGTCGTATTTTTCAACCCCGGAATGTTTCAATATCTGTTCAATGTAATCTCCCACTTTTTCACCCAGGTACCTATTTATGTTTTCAGTGGTAGCACCTCCTTGGGCTTCTATGAAGTTCTTTAAGCCCTGTGTTGAAAACAGACTGGATAATTTTTTGAGTAATTTTTTAGAATCAGGGAAATTTTTGGTCAGTTTCTTTTCCAGTTCCAGCAAATGTTGTGTGTATTTCTTTTTTAATTCAGGGGAGAATATTTTACTTTTTATTTTTTCAGTTAATTCTTTAACTTTATCTTTCAATATTTTTGTTGCAGCTTCTATGGAATGATGGGTAAAATATGAATACAGTTCTTTGACACCCCCTCCAACTAACACTGAAATCAAAGCAGTACCCCCAGCCAGAGCTATGTATTTTAATTTTTCTTTAACTGACAAACGTCTGAATCTGTTTATTTTTTCAGTGATGGAGTTTCTGAGTTTGGAAAAAGACCCGCTTTCTGTTTGTGAAAGAATGTCCATTTCTGTAGAAGTTAATTCTATTTCTTCCGTTTCTAGGCTTTCTATTCTTTTTCAGATCTTGAGCCTAAAAGAGGTCTCCCTTCTTCTGATGTGGTACCGTACCTAGTTTTAGGTGTAGAAAAACGACTTGTTCTTACAGCAGGTTCTCTTTCCAGGAAACTTTCCCCTTCCCCCTCTATAGCGCTACCGAAATCTTGCAGAGTTATTTCTTCGTGCACAGGAGTTGATGTAAAAACTTTTTTGGCAGCTTTTTTAAAAGTTCGCTTAATCACATTCCTCAAAGCAGATTTGCCCTTTCGTATTCTTTTAACAGGAGGCTTGAAAAAAATATCTTCTTCAGGTTCGTCTTGAATATTGTATTTGGAAGTTGTTGATCTGTCGAACAATATTTCATCATCTTCATCTCCCAAATCTAAAAATTCCTCTGTCAATCTAGAACCTGCTTGTTCCTCTGCAGTTGCAGCCTGTTCTGCTTTTGCTCCGGCAGTTTCTGCCAAACCCCCTACAGCTCCAGCTTCCCCCGCTCCGGCTTCTTCGAACTCTATCCCCGCCAATTCTAAGGGCAACAGGTCTAACTTATATTGCCTTTTTAAAAGTTTTTCGTTCCAACGTTTTTGATCTTCGCCTGTTACAGTTAAATCTAAATCGTACTGTTCCCTTTGACGTTTGCCCCTGTTTATTATAGCGTTTATTTCATATTCGTATGCTTTTTGGACGTAATCTTCCAAAATTATGATTTTCAAAATAATCAGGTGAAAATAGGACATCTCCTCTTTCGGGGACTGTTCTCTTGGTTATTATGCTTAAAGCGTTTGTGGCTTTTTGTTTGTATTCTTCTGTCCAGAAAGGTATAGGAGGCGGGCCTATCACTTTGTACACTAAACGGTCGTATTGTAAGATGTTTCTCTGCCACACGTTGAACCTGTAATATATTTTGGCCCAATAACATGTCCCTCTCGTGTCACCGAAATTGTAAGTTTTGAACAAGGAAAGAAGCTGTGCAACACCTTTCCTGCATGCTACTTTAGGTATAGCAGGTTCTTCCGCCCAGTAATTATGAGAATTGTCTAAATTTTCTGGGGCGTTGAAAGCTTTCAAAATACACTTCACAGTGGGATACTCTAAAATTTCTGTTTCTTTTTCAGTTGTGACGATTTTTAAAGAGGCTTTTTTCCATTCTAAATTATCCTCTAAAATGATTTTTATATCCTGAGGGACTATTTGGCAGGTTTGTCTTCTTGTAACCAGGCCCAGTCTTCCCAAGAATAATCTTCTTTTTCCACTGTCACATACATCCCATAGTAAAGCCAGGGTGAAATCTGAGCAAAAACTTTAGCTGTTTCAGGTAATTCACGAGTAGGGATTTTATTTGAAGAAACCCAACCCCCGTCTAACCCGAAAGCTTTTCTTATTTCCAGAAGTTCTTGCCTTAAATGGGGAGGGTGCATATGGTGAGGGGTTGGAAGTTCCATACTTGTACCAACACCATGAGGGTACATCCCGTGTTTCCAAGCGCCTTCTTCTTCCGTTTCAAAACCCGGGGCCTCAGGACCGTTCAATTCTTCCCAAACAGGAGTCCATTTCTCTAAAATATCTGTAACCAGTTTCTGTTGTATTTCTAATATTTTCAGGTTTTGTAACTGTTTTCTAACTGAATGTACCTCTACAGGGCCTTGGGTTATAGGAAAAAAACCGTAACCTGAACCCCAGTAATTGGCAGGTTCTCTTTTCACTTTTTCTTGGATGATTATTTCTTCTTTTTTTGAGAAACTGTCCACCCATACACCCTCATGCCTATCTTTCCAACCATACCACAACCACTTTCCATTTTCCCAAACACCTGGTACAGGTCTGATCAGATGTGTAAATTTTTCATCAAAATAGGGGGTTTGTTCATATTTGTATATTTGCTCATAATAACGGGGTGCTCTGTCCTCTTTGTTCGGGTTAAACCAAATAACATTGGGACATTGATCGTTAGCCCCAAAAACACCTGTTGATTCCCATCCTGACTTTCTACCCCAGAACTTTCCTATGAAGCCTTTCAGACCCACTGGATCTTTGTGCCATATGTGATTGTCGCGTCCTAACCGGACGTGTGAAGATTTAAAAATTTCAGGAGAAGGTATAGGAACTTCTAAACGTATTTGTTTTTGCCCGTTTTTAAGTCTTTGATAAGAACTTTTTAATTTTCCTTCTTTGTTATACCTTTCGTGAAAAGTTGAAATTACGTATGTGAAAGAAGGACAAAAATTTGTAAATGTAAAAGGTGAAAATCTTTTGTGTCTAGAAGGTTTCACAAAATCGTAAAATTGGTTCACAGGGTCTATTTGCTCGGCTATTTTTCTAATTTTTTGATACCTGGATCGCACTTTTTTCAAACTAGCATCTTTTTTTAATCGTTTTATTACATTTTTCGGGGTTATTCTGTAAGACGCAGCGCTGTGACTTTTTAAATGTTTGGGAAAACTGGCTGTATAAAGATGAGGCCACCATGTCCAAGCTAAAACCAATTGCATTGTTATAACTGTAATCCACCTTTGCAATAAATTGTTTTTAATAAACCAATTTTTCAGCCTGTTTGATTGTATGGAATCTAAGATGACTTTTCTACCCATTCTATCAAACACCATTTTACCTTCCAATGTTCCACCGGGTTTTAATTTTTTAATATCGTGTAATGAAAAAACATGTGCTTCAGAAACAGGCCAAAACGTTCTGTAATCTGGTACTTGAATATGAGGAGCTCTGTCTTTAGGTTTCTTTTGACCCCACAACCATCTCTGATAAGCAATATCATATATGTATTTAGCTGTGAATGTTGGGACGATATAAAAAAAGATGGACATTAATACACCCACGATTAATGGACCCATGTTTTCTTATTTTATTTCGTACACAAATTCGTCTTCCCACACGAAAATACCAGTGCGAAATCTTTCGCTTTTTGGTGTTTCTTGTCTCAAATCTAATAAAAAGTAAGAATAAGGACCTGAAGTTGCGTCTTCGATGGCCTTTTTTAATTCTTTCTGTTTTTCAGGTTCAACTTGTCTCGCCAAAATATTCTTTTGCGACTGATCGCGAGGGTTACGCATTAAGGTTATATAATGCGAATTCAAAGAAATATCTCTCTGGTGTTTCCCTTTGTAAAACAAATTTTGAACGATTAATACTACTGATATTTTTTTGTGATGAGAAACTTGTTCAAAAATAGTAGCCACTTCAGGGGAGGCTTCAGATTCTCTCATCATATCGTCCAACACGAGCAAAGAATTTTCAGGTAAACTTTGCATAGAAGGGAGGTACTGTTTAAAATAAAGCGGTGGTTTATCATTTTCGGGGAGTAATTTTTTATAATTAAAAGCAAAGGCCTCGTATTCATTTTGCCACAGGTTGTAACACCACACGACATACTTCGGGACAGGTTTGAACAAGTGCTTTACATTTAAAATCAAATTTTCCACAAACGTGGTTTTTCCTGAACCTGAGGGACCAGCCACAATCATAGTGAAAGGGTGTCTTAAAAAGAAACCATTCGTTACAACCGCCATTCTTCATGCACATTTACTTCAACAATTCACAAAAGAGTGACAAATATGTAAAAAATACACATCTTTTATTTCTTTTTAATGCACTTTGCGAAAATGTACAAGAATATCAAGAGGAGAATCACATGGTATAAATTGCAAATTCAACCCTTCAAAATCTGTGAATGACATATTAACTCTGGTCAAATCGGCATCTGGTTTACACTTGTGGTAAACCCTTTGTTTAGGTTGAAACGTGATAGGAGGACTTAAACAACCGTACTGCATTTTAAAAATTGTATAAGCAGTGTAACTGTAATGTGTCATTTTTTTGTTCTAGATTTCTTTACTTTCAAACGTTCCTAGAATGTAAGAAGGACCCGTGTATGACATTGTCTTTAAATCACAACTTCATATGTTAAATCACCTACAAAATTTGCTTCTAACGTAAAGTTAGACCTTCTGTAAACTGCTGTCTATTTTTCCCAATCTCCGTACAGCATTGAAGGTGCTACATACCACCTATCTTTTGCAGTTTCGCTATTGATTTTTATTTTTGTCCAACCCATTCCCATAGGTTTAGATCTTGTATAGTAATTTCCTGCAAAAACGGGAATAGGTTCAGCTGTTTCATTGTAAGTATCCATTTGAGTCATATTTTTTGGTTTTTCTGAAGGTTGGTAAATGTTATCTCTGAGTCTTTAGGATTTATTGGAAATCCAAATAAAATTGCAAACTCTCTAGATAATGTGACGGATTCTATTTTATCTGTCATAAATAAATATGCACCATTATTTCTGTATCCTTCAGATTGGACATTCTTAAAATCATATACATGAAAAATATTTACCTCATCACCTGGTATGTTTTTTACAAAAATATTGTCGTTGACATATTTTGACAACCCATATTGATTCATATACAACCCTGCAGGTATTTCTATGTGTACAGTTTCTTTGTTTTGATCCGTTTTAAGACGTACAATCACATAACTTTTCTTTGGAAAATTCCTCCACAATTTAGGAATTTTCAATGAAACCACAGCACATTCCCATTCTCCTTTACCCAGTTTCAAACCAGGTTTTGTATTGAAATTAAAATCACCTATATGTACATTATCATCTAAATTGTCACTTTTACCTGACATGTCCCTTTTAAACCTCATATAAAAATCTTTTTTACAAACTACTGTCATTTTACTTATATTACAAAACGAAACCGTAAGGATATGTGTAATAGCACTGTTCTTCGGGGTCTTTCCCTTCAGAATGAAATCTCCTTTTGGTGTAAGTCATTTTATAAGTTTTCACCAACTTTTTTGACTGCAAAGGTTTGCCCTCTTTATTTCTTATAACGTGAAAAGGAACTAATACATCCTCACATTCTATTTTCTCATTCAAATAATTTAACACCATACTTTTCAACTTGTCATAATCCCCATTGTTACATTTCTTCAAATTGAAACCTCTGGCTTTGTGTGCTCTAATGTTATCTGGTCCATGATAAGCATAATTTTTGGGACCCCCGCTAACAAAATGTGTCACGTGGCTTCCGCCTTCATCTACTATTTCGTCTTTCAGTTCACCCAACTGATTCCCCACAGGTAAACTTTCCCAATCATCTTTGTCCAAATAAAACAAAGAATCCGTATCAAAATACAAAACACGAAAAATGTTTTGTTTTCTTGTAGGAGATTGGGGACCATCCAGTTTATCTAAATACGAATACAATTCCAACCTGCCATAACATGTTGTCAAAGCAGCATACACAACGTTGTTTGTTGAACCCAGAGTGTAACTTTCTTCTTTAGGTTCATATTGTACTTGAACCACATTTGGACCTAAATTACTTATTTCAACTACATTGACTGTTTCATCTTCTAAAAGTTCTTGTAATTTCTCATAGCTTTCAACATGTACGGTCTGCCTCATTCCATCTTTTTGGCCAAATTTACCCCATAGAGAATTAGCAGCTCTTTTGGCCACAAATTTCAACCCTGGATTTTTAACAATTTTTTCATATTCTAACTTGATACCGTCTTTTTCAAAAACTTCTTTAATAAATTGTTGTTTTTCTTCTTCACTTTTTACCCCTGAAGGCCAACCGTTTGCTTCTGTTTTTACTTTCATCCACTTGTTGACGTATTCTTGAAACATGTTGTCCCATTTTTCCCAATGCCAAACCTCGCTTATTTGTTTAAGCATGTAACCTTTCTCCAAAGCATTCTCTAATTCTACAGTACACCAAGTCCCTTCTAGTTTCCTTTCATCTTCCCCATGAGAACATATTTCACGTTGATTTAATTCTTCCGCGCATTTCCTGCACAAGGGGAACATTAAACGCCCGTTAGATTTGTATGGTAAAACAGGGTGAAATAAATCTGTAGGGGGTAAAACTGTACACTTTATCAAACCTCTGTATTTCCTTACATTCTGAACATCTGGATTTAAAATCACTTCTGGAGCCCCCAAAGGAAACTGCCTGTATTTTTGCACGTAAGGGTACAATGAAGTAACATCAACATATCTTATTTTCTCTTCCCTTTCACACTCTTTCAATAAACATGTAGCGTTTGTACGACCTCCAAAGAAAGCATCTCTAGGTTGCAAACACCTATTTACATTGTCAGATTGTTCTACTTCACATTTAAATTCATGCTCCCAAACAGAAATCACATTATAACCAGCTTTTTTCAAATCTGCTTCTTTCTTTTTCTGTAAAGTGTGAGCGGCTTAATTGGGGACGGTTGTGTTAGGTACAAAACTGTCCCCCCTTGTACACTGAGCACAACCATGCCAAACACAACCGTTAAACTCATATATTGTGTTTGTCTCTTTGCAGAAACCGTCTACATTGTACGACGCTTCGTCTTTTTTAATTCTAACTTCTTTTCCCCTCCAGTGTTTGTGGCCTGATTTTATGGGAAAACCTATCTTTTTCTGTTCCTGTTCAAGCCAAGTAGCTGCTTTACAAGAAAGGTGTTTCAAACTTATCTGAGGGGGAATCATAACAATGCTGTTTTCTTTTAAATGATTCAACCTGAAATCCTTCATGCAAGCCGAAGGCAAAGTTACACAACTTTTTAACAAGTATATTCCTGTTATATTTAAATAATAAGCTCTGAATTGCAAACAACCTTTGGCTAACAATAACACATCTGAAATACAGTATTCTTTCAATTCTTTAAAATGATCCCATTTTTCTTTCTTTCTTTCCTCATACCATTCTTCAAACCCTTCCCTCTCAGCTCCACTACCGAACATTTCTTTTGCTGGTAAAACTCCCACATAATCCCTGTTCTCAGGTTTATTGAACAAATAAGGGTAAAATCCCTTCTTTATTTCTGTTATCCCAAAACTGTCTGGAAAATTTGCTAGCGCAATAGGTAAAAAATTTAGTGAATCTTTAAACGAAATGCTACCTACTTGCAGCTGTAAAATCTTAGCACCCCTCATCAGTAAACTTTCACATTTAACCCCGTTTTCCCCTAACCATTCTTGCAGAAAACTGCCGTCATACCCTCCAAAGTTATGTGCAAATAAATGAGCTCCTTTATTTTTTTCATTTACAAACAGCCAAGTGAAAAAATTATTTTTATTCTCATAATGAACAAGGCAACAATCTGAACACTTATGATCCCCTTTTAAGCTTTCTGTATTGTTCAATTCTGCATGTTTTGCACATAATCTTAAAGCCACGACCATGTTCATTTTATGCGTGCTTTTTCCTTGTTCATCAGGTTCCGACTGACATGCTTCCACGTCCCAAAAAATTATTGGCCCTGTTTTAATTTTGACATCTTTTATCACCTGCATAAAACATTCATGTTGTTCCAATTCCTCAACTGTTTTCTCTTGCTTACATATCTTACATATAATTTTGCCACATTTATGTTCTTTCTTTTTGAAAGTATAATAACAGCAAAGACATTTCTCACATACTTTTGCCAACTTACATCGCGGTATCATACCCATCTGACATTTTTGGTGATTTTCATAACAAACTTCACCTCTAAATTTGAAACCACAGTCACCGCAAGGAACTAAATTTTCTTCTTTCACAAATTTACATGCAGGAAAAAAAACACACATATTACAACCTCCTGGGCATGTGTGTACTTTCTGAAAACCCTTTTGACATCTGTCGCAAAATTTTTCACTGTTCACGTGTTTTCTAATATCTTTTATAACCATAGAATGCTTACCATCAACCAGGATATTGACAAATGTTTTACAATTTTTCTTCGGTGTATCGTAAGCCTGATTTGTGTCCATGTAAGTTGTGTACACTCGAAGTCCTTCATCTTCTCTGAGCGCTTTGTCAAATTTCTCATAAGACTTGTAGGTGCAACCGCTTGACTTCAATTCTTCTATAGAAACACCTGCTTTCCGACACAAGTTTACAACTGCAGAATTCATCTCCTCCCTTTTCGTCTGGATCTTCCTTTTAAATTGAGGTTTAGTGCCTATTTTATTCCATGCTTGAGCATACACAATAGCCCCTGGAACACACATACCTTCATCCTGTTTTAAAAAATCTTTGGGGTTCTTTTTCTTAGTTTCACATATGTTTTAATGTCCATACCTCTCAAAGGTTTGAACTTACAGGAAAAACCTCTAGGACCGGTCATTTCCACGTGTTTTACTTCTATTTTAAATTCACTCTCCAAACTGAAAGAAGTATTGGACTGCATTGTAGCTTCCACCTGGTTCATAAATTTCTCTAATGTTAAGTCTCTTTTTCTCATCCATTTCGTGTTTAAATTCTCATTTCTCAAAGTAGGGGTTTCTATATGTAATTGTACATAGTCTTGAGGTTTAGCATCTTTGAACAAATGCTTGAAAATACTCTTAAACAAGGATTTCACAGCCCTTACTGTTGTTTTTTTCTCGAAATATTTAATGTTCGGAAAAACTCTATGCACATGTCCATTTTTGTTGAACCTTGGAAATCTGTGACTGGATATTGTTTCTGAACGAAATTTCCTCCTGTTCAACATAATGTAATTTCCTCGCTCCATTTTCATGTGACACTATCTGATTGTTCGAGTTTATTTATAGGCTAAGATAATCACCAGGACAGGCAAATCTATCCAAATTACCAAAATCTATCTTGTTGCAGAGCTGTTAATACATTAACAAGCAACCCTTGTGACACTAATCACACATTTCCACAGGATGTAAAAACCACGCCAGACAAAATCCCATTGATACATTAACATTACAATAGATCCTTGTGATACTAATATGACACTTCCACGGAAAAATACCACACTGATCGTTTCCACACATGTATGGCTTGCATCACGCGTTTGTCATTTTGAAATCAACCAATGAACAATTTTTGACCACTTTTCTCTCACCGGATTATCGTCATATCCGATATACATTAACAAGTTTTCTAACCAATCAAATTTACGCATTTTCCCCACACTTTCATGCTTCTACAGTATAAATAATTCACCCTGCTTCTAACCTACAGCTAGCTCAAGCTAACTACAGCATTCGACACAGCTATTCTACAACACACCAAGTTTTAATTTTTGCACAACTGCAGAAATTTCAAGTTACAATGGAAGCTGAACAAGTTCAAACTCCTGTTGGTCAGAAGAAAGTGCCAGCCCAGAGAGATGACATGATGCAGAAAAAAATCAAGCAACTACCCCTCAAACTGGCAAAACTTCAAGAGGGCTTCCGTAAAGTTCAGCGCAGGTTTACCGGGCTGACGGTTAACCATGGTAAGGAAGTAAATCCTGGTATGGTGCAGGTCATCCAAAAAGGCATGGATTTCCATACCATGGGAATCAAAGACACTATCGAACAGCTAAAGAAAGTTGACCTGCTGCCTGAGGAATGTACAGATTGCCGTGAAGAGATCTGCAACCTGCATTACAGCGCTGGGAAGGGAGTGCAAGACATCCTAGGAAAACTCGTTGACCAGATAGAAGAAAACATAACCCTGATTATGCATACCAACAATCAAGTGGGCTACGAAATCGCCGATCGCAGAAGAAAAGCGGGAGAAAAGCTGCATGGGACCTCCGATCTGGCCAAAGTGTTTGCTGATATTGTCAATACCCATTTGGACGCACCCGACCCAGCCTACCATGAAACTCTTCACGAACAGGTAAGCAACAATTTTCGGCAAACCTTTAGTTTAGACGACCAGTACGATGTTTTGAATCGTGCCTGCCCCTCATGCAAAGAAATTCACATTCCTTCAGATTCAGACCTAATTGAAAAAATTGCCCAAGAACTCCAAAATTATGTTGGCCCCCTTTCCCACAAAATGTTTCCCCAAAAGAATGGGTTCCCTGTCGATTTTGTTTGGGATATGCAAAATTACACCCCGACACAAATTTCTGAATTTCAACAAGAATATCTAGACGAAGCTATTGAGTGCTTAAAAGATAAATTTCAAGAACCTTTCCTTTCTATGAACCAAGCATGCCCTTTCACATTTACACCAACATGCAATGGTGTAAATGTCACCCTCTTCTGCGTTGATATTCAGGCGGTTATATCTTTTGATCTATTGACCCGAAACCAGCCAATCGTTTATGTTTATGGAAACCACACAAAACCTGTCGAAATTATGACCCTTGCAAGATTTACCAATGTTTTTTTCATTTTCCAACCTGCACGACATTCATCACCTCCTTTCATTGCTTTATGGTTTTAAACCTCGGGAAAATACAACTCAGTTTGCCCCTCATCCAATGAGCGGCTATTTCACACCCAACAGAGCTCTGATTGATCAAGAGAAAGAACTGTTCTGTGTTGCATGTTCTCAAAAAGAACATGAACACAGAATACAATTTATCATAAACCCTTTCAAACAAAAATTAACTATCAATGAACAACTTTCAACCCCCTTAGAGAAAACATTGGTCAAATCTATGGAGTTTCAATTTTCGCCCTTACTTCAAAAAATGTATGATCATGAATCTTTCACTCACTTGCTGTTTAAACCCTCAGAAAAAATCATGCACTGCCTGAATATCCTGGAACAATGCAGTCAAGAATTGCCCCACCGTTCTGTACCAAAATTTGAACAAATTCTCCTCTCCTCCCATAATGAAGTCATGTTCAGATTAATGACTCAAAAAATTTCCACATACGCTAAACATTTGATTTCATTGAATGCTTTACTCTGTGACCCACCCAAATTTTGCAAAAATCAATTAGCTATATTTCCACCCCACCTTCTTTCTGGTTCTCCTTGGATTGACACTCATACCCAGGAAATAATAAACTGGGGAGTGTCATTCCAGAAAGCATGGTTCAACAGTCTACACCAGAACGCCACGCTCTATGAAACTCTCCTCACTTCCACACCTCATGCTTTTGCTTCTGTAGCACGTGCTTTTGAGCCTGATGTTCTGACACCCTCCAATTTTCCAACCATTTTTGCTCACATCTTCACCATCCCCCTGACAGCATCTGTTTCAGCTATGGGTCCTAATGTTGAAAAAATTCCACACGACATGGTAACACCCATGTCCAAAATCGACACAGAACCTTTCCCCTTAGACTCCCTTATTGATGCCACAGATTCCATCCTACAAACCTTTTTCCAACAAATAGCCCCTGATAAAATAATCCAAACGAAGCCGAAAATTGTTGCAAAAATCACCTGTACATATGATGAAAACTTGGAAAACGCTAAAGTATTATACCAAGATCAAAGAGATAATTTCGCCGAAGAAATGGAAGTGCTAGAGGCTTAACAATTTGAAACCGCATCGGATGTTGAAAAACTCGGAATAATCACGCTGGATGGTGTTGTATCTCAATTTGCATGGGATGTTGAGAGTAGTGAAGAAGAAGAAGAAGATAATACAGACTTTGTTCCTATTGCTTGAATGAAAGATTATTGTTGCATAAAATGGAAAATGTTGTAAAAATGATAGTTCAAATATCATTTAATGTTCATATTGTTTAATTTGTTGAAACTATTTAAGAAGAAATGTGTGGGTTTTTTTTTGTTTTTTTTTTGTTTTGTTTTTGTTTTAAGAACTTGATTGTATAATGTATTTCATCATATAATGGAAAACTGTTTATTTTTACCATAAAGTGTATTGTTAGATATTCAATGTTTTGATTGCTGTAGTTAGCTTGAGCTAGTTCAAACATTTTTTTATTTTTATTTAAAAACAAAAAACAAAACAAAAAAAAAACGTAAATGAGGTCTAAATCGAATGATTAAAACAGTACATAATATTGAAATGAAGAAAATAAACGCTAACAAATATTGAAAGAAACAAAACATGCAAGAACTGTGGGAAAATCTGTCATTAAAAAATCTTTATTTCACACTATTTTTACGTACTGTTCCATTATTCAAGTTTAGAGGTGAACATGAAAGTGAATGCGAGTGAAAAATAAGAGTTCGAGAAACTCAAACCTTCAAATCCCCCCTCCAGCTCGCCTCTATCACGAGCCTTCAGAAAAAAAAAAATCACTCCCAATCATGTCCGTAACACCATATTTTAATGTATGAAAAAATGAACGTGCGAGTGCGAAGGCGAGAGTTCGAGAAAACCCGACCTCCAAATCTCCCTACACGTCCGCCTGCCACACGGCCCACTCTACGAAAAGCAGGTCCCAGGTTCCCCGAATTCCTTCACACAACCCTGTCCTTAACTCCTTGAAATGGTGAAAACAGACCTGAACGCTAGTAACACAGACTAAAACAACATATGGCACCCGGCTAATCACTCCCAATCATGTCCGTAACACCATATTTTTATGTATGAAAAAATGAACGTGCGAGTGCGAAGGCGAGAGTTCGAGAAAACCCGACCTCCAAATCTCCCTACAAGTCCGCCTGCCACACGGCCCACTCTACGAAAAGCAGGTCCCAGGTCCCCCGAATTCCTTCACACAACCCTGTCCTTAACTCCTTGAAATGGTGAAAACAGACCTGAACGCTAGTAACACAGACTAAAACAACATATGGCACCCGGCTCTAATGCCCTATAAGCCAAACCACTCGGTTTACCATGAAAAAACACTAGGCCCACCAACCACATCCTGTAAAGCAATTATCATGAGCTCGAGAACCCCGGACCCTGAAATCAGTCATTAGCCCCGCACCGCACACGCTCTCACAACAGGAAATCAGGACAAAAATCCCCGATCTCAAATAGAAATCGGTCCGTCCGCTATCCCCTAACCACGGTTTCACAGGAAATCAGGACAAAAATACCCGATCTCAAACAGAAATCAGTCCGTCCTTAATCCCTGTCCTTAATCCCCTACCCTACTACTTATATATATATATATATATCATTTGGCATTAGTCTGCTCAGTGTTTACACAAGTTACTTGCTTGATTAAGGTAGTTGGGAATTGTTTGAGGTAGTGACTGCTGAATAAGCAACGACAATCTCGGGGCTACAGTTCAAAATTCGCGCTTCCGGTTTGACGTTCGGACCCCGGAGCAGGGCGCCGAGAACACATTCTTGCATTACTGAGGCTAAACACCGTGTTCCTGATACAGGGTATATTAAATATTAAATTCAGACTCAATATTCTTCTTTGATCTTTGAAAGAAAACATCTCTCAGTATTCAGTTATTTTTAAATGTAAAATGAAATTTAATTATTCCAAAGGAATTGGCCAATCAAATATCATCACAATTTTTTGGACAATGCGTTTCACCTTGCATGCAATGGCGACTTGCACAATGAAATAATACTAATATCTGAGCGTCATCTCATGGTATTTATATATGTTTTAATCAAATATTTGTTACACACACATAAACATACACTTATGTTCCCGGGCGATGTAATCCCGGTATCACATATGGTATGCTTTGGTTACGCTTATGAGCAGTAACAATATTTATTCATTTTTTTATTACAGCAATGGTGTATGGAATGGTATGTTTTTTATATCATTTTATTCTGCGAATCATTGCACTGAAAGAAAACGTTCTGTGACGTCAGAATCGATAACAAACCTGTTGGCTGGGGAGACATGTTCCCCAGGGGCATTGAACAACCGTGTGTCCCTAAAAGGGGACAACCTGGTTCACATGTGACAAAATTGGGATTAAAGCTATATTTCCAAGAGCCGCAATATACACGGCCTAAGGGAGGCCAGCATGGACAGACGTGTAGCTGTTATCTGTTTAGCGCTCGTCGCTGTTTTAGTGAAGGCAGAGAGTAAAGAAGGGGGTATGGCGTACCAGGCACAGCAAATGTACATTACCCAAAACTTCAATGGGTACCAAGGGCCGTTTCTGCCAAGAAAGAATGATTCAGTTTTTGGCCTACGGGGTCCTTTTATCAATCCGAACGTTACACAAGGAATACATAACAAACTGGATTTGCTCATAAACTTGTTACGAGATGGAAGGAATGACTCAAGAGACGAGCCAGAACGTGAAAATGAATATTTTAAGTCCGCCAAAGAACTGCTTTCCAATTTGGGAAAACAGGAAAGTTTAAACAAAGAAGTATTGCTGAAAATGAATGAAGAAATATTTCGCGTCATCAGCACACTGGTCAAAATGCAAGCAAAGATGTCGTCGTCGGCGGAGGCTGATGACATAATTGCCTACTTCAATGCGACTTCGGAGGGACTAGTCAAGAAACTGGAAAATATAAATCATTATGTAAAACCAGTAGGCTGTTTAGGAAACGGAACCTATGATGTTGAGAAGCCACCGTCATTAACATTTCCCAAAGGTAATCATTTTAAATATATTTTTAATGTGCCCTACAGCTCTCGTCTATACTCATTTGCCCACTTATTATTCTGAAGGTGATAGCACAGGGTACAAAAACGTGTCTAGTTTTACAAAAAGATGTTAAAAATTAATTTACAAGCAAGACTACTGGAATATTGTCCAGCAAATAGTAGGAAACAGACACTACTCCCTGCAGAGTATTTGTAAAAAAAAAAAAATACCTTTTCAAAAAAAAAAGTTACTATAAAATGACAGAAAAAAATATTTCTTAGTTCAGCAGACTGACATTAACATCAGCTATTACGACCAACCTCCGTCCATCGACCCGGAACGGCCGTTCATTTCGCAAAAAATGTCATTGTTTAACATAGAAACTTCTTACTTTTTCTATTATTTTGGTGGAGGTAACCGACTGTCTTTTTTTTTAAGCTGACTTATCTAATTCTAAAGCTAAGTATTTACATCTGCAGGGTTCCATTTTTGGTATTTGACTATGTGACAGGGCAATAGCACTCGCTTTCTCTCATATTATTTTATATCTTGTTGTCACCCAGGCCCGGGGTCTACCGCACCTGCAGGTCCTTGGTATATTAACAAAGCTATTTCCATCTGCAGAACTCCAATTCGGCTGCGTAACGGGATGGTAGCTCTCACTTCCTGTCATTTTATATCCTGTGTCACAAAGGGCCGGTGTCTACATAAACCTCGGGTTCTGGGTGTGTAATCACTCCAATTATTGGGGTCATATTACAGAGGAACCCCCAAAGACGCACATTAATCACGGTTTTGGGCACAGCCCCCCCCCCCCCCCCCCCTCTTATGCCTACAGAGCGCTCACCCTGAGTTGATCCGACCGTGAAATTTGTTATTTTACCGGGTATTTTATTCTGCTGAAAGCGAAGATCAAAGATGCCAATTTAGAAACGTCTGACATAATTTTAATATAGAGATCCTGGTAAATATCATTATAAACGTGAAAGCAGTTCAGTGTGACCTGAATCCTTCTAAACTTGGGACAAGATCATGGTTAGGTACAACCTTGTACATGTGGAGTTCATTTTCTCAGTTTAGTGTTCAAGGTTGTGTAATAGCTATATCGTGCTGGTTCATCAGATTTTAGATAATATGGCTCCTTTGCACATCTAATGCTGTCGGGAGGAATTAAACATAATCCACCCATCACGTTATTTAGAAATCTCACTAAACTGTTGTTAAATTTCACTGTGTGAAAATACCGAGTAACATTTCACACATTTTAATACATATTGCATGGGTTGCCACAAAATTTCCATGTTTAAATGGAGACCTTAATTATAAATATACCGCTGTACAAAATACAGCAAACGTGTTGTTACGGAACCTAATAAAAACAGATCACGTATGCGTGATGAACACAAATTTTGTAATGGAGATAAAAACAAATCAGATCCTGTAACACTAGGCAGCGTGAAATGTCTAGGGAAGTCTGTGTTTTTTTTTGTTAACAAATAACTATAATTTATTCTTAAAACAACCCTAACAATACAATACACTAAATAATTACAATTATACAGTAAAACAGTGGTATAGCAACAAGTCAATACAATCACAGAGAAAATAATGTATGTGCACAGTACCTGGAAACCAACACCATCACAACGATAAGTCCTTTAAATTTAAACTCTAGGAGAATGACAGTCCAGTGGGAAGTTCTTGCACTAACTCTGAAAGTAAATTGAAGGCCAAATGCATGAAATCCAGGGGGAAGTCTTTGAAAATGTATATTATCATTTTCGGGGAGTAATTTTTTATAATTAAAAGCAAAGGCCTCGTATTCATTTTGCCACAGGTTGTAACACCACACGACATACTTCGGGACAGGTTTGAACAAGTGCTTTACATTTAAAATCAAATTTTCCACAAACGTGGTTTTTCCTGAACCTGAGGGACCAGCCACAATCATAGTGAAAGGGTGTCTTAAAAAGAAACCATTCGTTACAACCGCCATTCTTCATGCACATTTACTTCAACAATTCACAAAAGAGTGACAAATATGTAAAAAATACACATCTTTTATTTCTTTTTAATGCACTTTGCGAAAATGTACAAGAATATCAAGAGGAGAATCACATGGTATAAATTGCAAATTCAACCCTTCAAAATCTGTGAATGACATATTAACTCTGGTCAAATCGGCATCTGGTTTACACTTGTGGTAAACCCTTTGTTTAGGTTGAAACGTGATAGGAGGACTTAAACAACCGTACTGCATTTTAAAAATTGTATAAGCAGTGTAACTGTAATGTGTCATTTTTTTGTTCTAGATTTCTTTACTTTCAAACGTTCCTAGAATGTAAGAAGGACCCGTGTATGACATTGTCTTTAAATCACAACTTCATATGTTAAATCACCTACAAAATTTGCTTCTAACGTAAAGTTAGACCTTCTGTAAACTGCTGTCTATTTTTCCCAATCTCCGTACAGCATTGAAGGTGCTACATACCACCTATCTTTTGCAGTTTCGCTATTGATTTTTATTTTTGTCCAACCCATTCCCATAGGTTTAGATCTTGTATAGTAATTTCCTGCAAAAACGGGAATAGGTTCAGCTGTTTCATTGTAAGTATCCATTTGAGTCATATTTTTTGGTTTTTCTGAAGGTTGGTAAATGTTATCTCTGAGTCTTTAGGATTTATTGGAAATCCAAATAAAATTGCAAACTCTCTAGATAATGTGACGGATTCTATTTTATCTGTCATAAATAAATATGCACCATTATTTCTGTATCCTTCAGATTGGACATTCTTAAAATCATATACATGAAAAATATTTACCTCATCACCTGGTATGTTTTTTACAAAAATATTGTCGTTGACATATTTTGACAACCCATATTGATTCATATACAACCCTGCAGGTATTTCTATGTGTACAGTTTCTTTGTTTTGATCCGTTTTAAGACGTACAATCACATAACTTTTCTTTGGAAAATTCCTCCACAATTTAGGAATTTTCAATGAAACCACAGCACATTCCCATTCTCCTTTACCCAGTTTCAAACCAGGTTTTGTATTGAAATTAAAATCACCTATATGTACATTATCATCTAAATTGTCACTTTTACCTGACATGTCCCTTTTAAACCTCATATAAAAATCTTTTTTACAAACTACTGTCATTTTACTTATATTACAAAACGAAACCGTAAGGATATGTGTAATAGCACTGTTCTTCGGGGTCTTTCCCTTCAGAATGAAATCTCCTTTTGGTGTAAGTCATTTTATAAGTTTTCACCAACTTTTTTGACTGCAAAGGTTTGCCCTCTTTATTTCTTATAACGTGAAAAGGAACTAATACATCCTCACATTCTATTTTCTCATTCAAATAATTTAACACCATACTTTTCAACTTGTCATAATCCCCATTGTTACATTTCTTCAAATTGAAACCTCTGGCTTTGTGTGCTCTAATGTTATCTGGTCCATGATAAGCATAATTTTTGGGACCCCCGCTAACAAAATGTGTCACGTGGCTTCCGCCTTCATCTACTATTTCGTCTTTCAGTTCACCCAACTGATTCCCCACAGGTAAACTTTCCCAATCATCTTTGTCCAAATAAAACAAAGAATCCGTATCAAAATACAAAACACGAAAAATGTTTTGTTTTCTTGTAGGAGATTGGGGACCATCCAGTTTATCTAAATACGAATACAATTCCAACCTGCCATAACATGTTGTCAAAGCAGCATACACAACGTTGTTTGTTGAACCCAGAGTGTAACTTTCTTCTTTAGGTTCATATTGTACTTGAACCACATTTGGACCTAAATTACTTATTTCAACTACATTGACTGTTTCATCTTCTAAAAGTTCTTGTAATTTCTCATAGCTTTCAACATGTACGGTCTGCCTCATTCCATCTTTTTGGCCAAATTTACCCCATAGAGAATTAGCAGCTCTTTTGGCCACAAATTTCAACCCTGGATTTTTAACAATTTTTTCATATTCTAACTTGATACCGTCTTTTTCAAAAACTTCTTTAATAAATTGTTGTTTTTCTTCTTCACTTTTTACCCCTGAAGGCCAACCGTTTGCTTCTGTTTTTACTTTCATCCACTTGTTGACGTATTCTTGAAACATGTTGTCCCATTTTTCCCAATGCCAAACCTCGCTTATTTGTTTAAGCATGTAACCTTTCTCCAAAGCATTCTCTAATTCTACAGTACACCAAGTCCCTTCTAGTTTCCTTTCATCTTCCCCATGAGAACATATTTCACGTTGATTTAATTCTTCCGCGCATTTCCTGCACAAGGGGAACATTAAACGCCCGTTAGATTTGTATGGTAAAACAGGGTGAAATAAATCTGTAGGGGGTAAAACTGTACACTTTATCAAACCTCTGTATTTCCTTACATTCTGAACATCTGGATTTAAAATCACTTCTGGAGCCCCCAAAGGAAACTGCCTGTATTTTTGCACGTAAGGGTACAATGAAGTAACATCAACATATCTTATTTTCTCTTCCCTTTCACACTCTTTCAATAAACATGTAGCGTTTGTACGACCTCCAAAGAAAGCATCTCTAGGTTGCAAACACCTATTTACATTGTCAGATTGTTCTACTTCACATTTAAATTCATGCTCCCAAACAGAAATCACATTATAACCAGCTTTTTTCAAATCTGCTTCTTTCTTTTTCTGTAAAGTGTGAGCGGCTTAATTGGGGACGGTTGTGTTAGGTACAAAACTGTCCCCCCTTGTACACTGAGCACAACCATGCCAAACACAACCGTTAAACTCATATATTGTGTTTGTCTCTTTGCAGAAACCGTCTACATTGTACGACGCTTCGTCTTTTTTAATTCTAACTTCTTTTCCCCTCCAGTGTTTGTGGCCTGATTTTATGGGAAAACCTATCTTTTTCTGTTCCTGTTCAAGCCAAGTAGCTGCTTTACAAGAAAGGTGTTTCAAACTTATCTGAGGGGGAATCATAACAATGCTGTTTTCTTTTAAATGATTCAACCTGAAATCCTTCATGCAAGCCGAAGGCAAAGTTACACAACTTTTTAACAAGTATATTCCTGTTATATTTAAATAATAAGCTCTGAATTGCAAACAACCTTTGGCTAACAATAACACATCTGAAATACAGTATTCTTTCAATTCTTTAAAATGATCCCATTTTTCTTTCTTTCTTTCCTCATACCATTCTTCAAACCCTTCCCTCTCAGCTCCACTACCGAACATTTCTTTTGCTGGTAAAACTCCCACATAATCCCTGTTCTCAGGTTTATTGAACAAATAAGGGTAAAATCCCTTCTTTATTTCTGTTATCCCAAAACTGTCTGGAAAATTTGCTAGCGCAATAGGTAAAAAATTTAGTGAATCTTTAAACGAAATGCTACCTACTTGCAGCTGTAAAATCTTAGCACCCCTCATCAGTAAACTTTCACATTTAACCCCGTTTTCCCCTAACCATTCTTGCAGAAAACTGCCGTCATACCCTCCAAAGTTATGTGCAAATAAATGAGCTCCTTTATTTTTTTCATTTACAAATAGCCAAGTGAAAAAATTATTTTTATTCTCATAATGAACAAGGCAACAATCTGAACACTTATGATCCCCTTTTAAGCTTTCTGTATTGTTCAATTCTGCATGTTTTGCACATAATCTTAAAGCCACGACCATGTTCATTTTATGCGTGCTTTTTCCTTGTTCATCAGGTTCCGACTGACATGCTTCCACGTCCCAAAAAATTATTGGCCCTGTTTTAATTTTGACATCTTTTATCACCTGCATAAAACATTCATGTTGTTCCAATTCCTCAACTGTTTTCTCTTGCTTACATATCTTACATATAATTTTGCCACATTTATGTTCTTTCTTTTTGAAAGTATAATAACAGCAAAGACATTTCTCACATACTTTTGCCAACTTACATCGCGGTATCATACCCATCTGACATTTTTGGTGATTTTCATAACAAACTTCACCTCTAAATTTGAAACCACAGTCACCGCAAGGAACTAAATTTTCTTCTTTCACAAATTTACATGCAGGAAAAAAAACACACATATTACAACCTCCTGGGCATGTGTGTACTTTCTGAAAACCCTTTTGACATCTGTCGCAAAATTTTTCACTGTTCACGTGTTTTCTAATATCTTTTATAACCATAGAATGCTTACCATCAACCAGGATATTGACAAATGTTTTACAATTTTTCTTCGGTGTATCGTAAGCCTGATTTGTGTCCATGTAAGTTGTGTACACTCGAAGTCCTTCATCTTCTCTGAGCGCTTTGTCAAATTTCTCATAAGACTTGTAGGTGCAACCGCTTGACTTCAATTCTTCTATAGAAACACCTGCTTTCCGACACAAGTTTACAACTGCAGAATTCATCTCCTCCCTTTTCGTCTGGATCTTCCTTTTAAATTGAGGTTTAGTGCCTATTTTATTCCATGCTTGAGCATACACAATAGCCCCTGGAACACACATACCTTCATCCTGTTTTAAAAAATCTTTGGGGTCCAAATAAGTTCTTTTTCTTAGTTTCACATATGTTTTAATGTCCATACCTCTCAAAGGTTTGAACTTACAGGAAAAACCTCTAGGACCGGTCATTTCCACGTGTTTTACTTCTATTTTAAATTCACTCTCCAAACTGAAAGAAGTATTGGACTGCATTGTAGCTTCCACCTGGTTCATAAATTTCTCTAATGTTAAGTCTCTTTTTCTCATCCATTTCGTGTTTAAATTCTCATTTCTCAAAGTAGGGGTTTCTATATGTAATTGTACATAGTCTTGAGGTTTAGCATCTTTGAACAAATGCTTGAAAATACTCTTAAACAAGGATTTCACAGCCCTTACTGTTGTTTTTTTCTCGAAATATTTAATGTTCGGAAAAACTCTATGCACATGTCCATTTTTGTTGAACCTTGGAAATCTGTGACTGGATATTGTTTCTGAACGAAATTTCCTCCTGTTCAACATAATGTAATTTCCTCGCTCCATTTTCATGTGACACTATCTGATTGTTCGAGTTTATTTATAGGCTAAGATAATCACCAGGACAGGCAAATCTATCCAAATTACCAAAATCTATCTTGTTGCAGAGCTGTTAATACATTAACAAGCAACCCTTGTGACACTAATCACACATTTCCACAGGATGTAAAAACCACGCCAGACAAAATCCCATTGATACATTAACATTACAATAGATCCTTGTGATACTAATATGACACTTCCACGGAAAAATACCACACTGATCGTTTCCACACATGTATGGCTTGCATCACGCGTTTGTCATTTTGAAATCAACCAATGAACAATTTTTGACCACTTTTCTCTCACCGGATTATCGTCATATCCGATATACATTAACAAGTTTTCTAACCAATCAAATTTACGCATTTTCCCCACACTTTCATGCTTCTACAGTATAAATAATTCACCCTGCTTCTAACCTACAGCTAGCTCAAGCTAACTACAGCATTCGACACAGCTATTCTACAACACACCAAGTTTTAATTTTTGCACAACTGCAGAAATTTCAAGTTACAATGGAAGCTGAACAAGTTCAAACTCCTGTTGGTCAGAAGAAAGTGCCAGCCCAGAGAGATGACATGATGCAGAAAAAAATCAAGCAACTACCCCTCAAACTGGCAAAACTTCAAGAGGGCTTCCGTAAAGTTCAGCGCAGGTTTACCGGGCTGACGGTTAACCATGGTAAGGAAGTAAATCCTGGTATGGTGCAGGTCATCCAAAAAGGCATGGATTTCCATACCATGGGAATCAAAGACACTATCGAACAGCTAAAGAAAGTTGACCTGCTGCCTGAGGAATGTACAGATTGCCGTGAAGAGATCTGCAACCTGCATTACAGCGCTGGGAAGGGAGTGCAAGACATCCTAGGAAAACTCGTTGACCAGATAGAAGAAAACATAACCCTGATTATGCATACCAACAATCAAGTGGGCTACGAAATCGCCGATCGCAGAAGAAAAGCGGGAGAAAAGCTGCATGGGACCTCCGATCTGGCCAAAGTGTTTGCTGATATTGTCAATACCCATTTGGACGCACCCGACCCAGCCTACCATGAAACTCTTCACGAACAGGTAAGCAACAATTTTCGGCAAACCTTTAGTTTAGACGACCAGTACGATGTTTTGAATCGTGCCTGCCCCTCATGCAAAGAAATTCACATTCCTTCAGATTCAGACCTAATTGAAAAAATTGCCCAAGAACTCCAAAATTATGTTGGCCCCCTTTCCCACAAAATGTTTCCCCAAAAGAATGGGTTCCCTGTCGATTTTGTTTGGGATATGCAAAATTACACCCCGACACAAATTTCTGAATTTCAACAAGAATATCTAGACGAAGCTATTGAGTGCTTAAAAGATAAATTTCAAGAACCTTTCCTTTCTATGAACCAAGCATGCCCTTTCACATTTACACCAACATGCAATGGTGTAAATGTCACCCTCTTCTGCGTTGATATTCAGGCGGTTATATCTTTTGATCTATTGACCCGAAACCAGCCAATCGTTTATGTTTATGGAAACCACACAAAACCTGTCGAAATTATGACCCTTGCAAGATTTACCAATGTTTTTTTCATTTTCCAACCTGCACGACATTCATCACCTCCTTTCATTGCTTTATGGTTTTAAACCTCGGGAAAATACAACTCAGTTTGCCCCTCATCCAATGAGCGGCTATTTCACACCCAACAGAGCTCTGATTGATCAAGAGAAAGAACTGTTCTGTGTTGCATGTTCTCAAAAAGAACATGAACACAGAATACAATTTATCATAAACCCTTTCAAACAAAAATTAACTATCAATGAACAACTTTCAACCCCCTTAGAGAAAACATTGGTCAAATCTATGGAGTTTCAATTTTCGCCCTTACTTCAAAAAATGTATGATCATGAATCTTTCACTCACTTGCTGTTTAAACCCTCAGAAAAAATCATGCACTGCCTGAATATCCTGGAACAATGCAGTCAAGAATTGCCCCACCGTTCTGTACCAAAATTTGAACAAATTCTCCTCTCCTCCCATAATGAAGTCATGTTCAGATTAATGACTCAAAAAATTTCCACATACGCTAAACATTTGATTTCATTGAATGCTTTACTCTGTGACCCACCCAAATTTTGCAAAAATCAATTAGCTATATTTCCACCCCACCTTCTTTCTGGTTCTCCTTGGATTGACACTCATACCCAGGAAATAATAAACTTGGGAGTGTCATTCCAGAAAGCATGGTTCAACAGTCTACACCAGAACGCCACGCTCTATGAAACTCTCCTCACTTCCACACCTCATGCTTTTGCTTCTGTAGCACGTGCTTTTGAGCCTGATGTTCTGACACCCTCCAATTTTCCAACCATTTTTGCTCACATCTTCACCATCCCCCTGACAGCATCTGTTTCAGCTATGGGTCCTAATGTTGAAAAAATTCCACACGACATGGTAACACCCATGTCCAAAATCGACACAGAACCTTTCCCCTTAGACTCCCTTATTGATGCCACAGATTCCATCCTACAAACCTTTTTCCAACAAATAGCCCCTGATAAAATAATCCAAACGAAGCCGAAAATTGTTGCAAAAATCACCTGTACATATGATGAAAACTTGGAAAACGCTAAAGTATTATACCAAGATCAAAGAGATAATTTCGCCAAAGAAATGGAAGTGCTAGAGGCTTAACAATTTGAAACCGCATCGGATGTTGAAAAACTCGGAATAATCACGCTGGATGGTGTTGTATCTCAATTTGCATGGGATGTTGAGAGTAGTGAAGAAGAAGAAGAAGATAATACAGACTTTGTTCCTATTGCTTGAATGAAAGATTATTGTTGCATAAAATGGAAAATGTTGTAAAAATGATAGTTCAAATATCATTTAATGTTCATATTGTTTAATTTGTTGAAACTATTTAAGAAGAAATGTGTGGGTTTTTTTTTGTTTTTTTTTTGTTTTGTTTTTGTTTTAAGAACTTGATTGTATAATGTATTTCATCATATAATGGAAAACTGTTTATTTTTACCATAAAGTGTATTGTTAGATATTCAATGTTTTGATTGCTGTAGTTAGCTTGAGCTAGTTCAAACATTTTTTTATTTTTATTTAAAAACAAAAAACAAAACAAAAAAAAAACGTAAATGAGGTCTAAATCGAATGATTAAAACAGTACATAATATTGAAATGAAGAAAATAAACGCTAACAAATATTGAAAGAAACAAAACATGCAAGAACTGTGGGAAAATCTGTCATTAAAAAATCTTTATTTCACACTATTTTTACGTACTGTTCCATTATTCAAGTTTAGAGGTGAACATGAAAGTGAATGCGAGTGAAAAATAAGAGTTCGAGAAACTCAAACCTTCAAATCCCCCCTCCAGCTCGCCTCTATCACGAGCCTTCAGAAAAAAAAAAATCACTCCCAATCATGTCCGTAACACCATATTTTAATGTATGAAAAAATGAACGTGCGAGTGCGAAGGCGAGAGTTCGAGAAAACCCGACCTCCAAATCTCCCTACACGTCCGCCTGCCACACGGCCCACTCTACGAAAAGCAGGTCCCAGGTTCCCCGAATTCCTTCACACAACCCTGTCCTTAACTCCTTGAAATGGTGAAAACAGACCTGAACGCTAGTAACACAGACTAAAACAACATATGGCACCCGGCTAATCACTCCCAATCATGTCCGTAACACCATATTTTTATGTATGAAAAAATGAACGTGCGAGTGCGAAGGCGAGAGTTCGAGAAAACCCGACCTCCAAATCTCCCTACAAGTCCGCCTGCCACACGGCCCACTCTACGAAAAGCAGGTCCCAGGTCCCCCGAATTCCTTCACACAACCCTGTCCTTAACTCCTTGAAATGGTGAAAACAGACCTGAACGCTAGTAACACAGACTAAAACAACATATGGCACCCGGCTCTAATGCCCTATAAGCCAAACCACTCGGTTTACCATGAAAAAACACTAGGCCCACCAACCACATCCTGTAAAGCAATTATCATGAGCTCGAGAACCCCGGACCCTGAAATCAGTCATTAGCCCCGCACCGCACACGCTCTCACAACAGGAAATCAGGACAAAAATCCCCGATCTCAAATAGAAATCGGTCCGTCCGCTATCCCCTAACCACGGTTTCACAGGAAATCAGGACAAAAATACCCGATCTCAAACAGAAATCAGTCCGTCCTTAATCCCTGTCCTTAATCCCCTACCCTACTACTTATATATATATATATATATATCATTTGGCATTAGTCTGCTCAGTGTTTACACAAGTTACTTGCTTGATTAAGGTAGTTGGGAATTGTTTGAGGTAGTGACTGCTGAATAAGCAACGACAATCTCGGGGCTACAGTTCAAAATTCGCGCTTCCGGTTTGACGTTCGGACCCCGGAGCAGGGCGCCGAGAACACATTCTTGCATTACTGAGGCTAAACACCGTGTTCCTGATACAGGGTATATTAAATATTAAATTCAGACTCAATATTCTTCTTTGATCTTTGAAAGAAAACATCTCTCAGTATTCAGTTATTTTTAAATGTAAAATGAAATTTAATTATTCCAAAGGAATTGGCCAATCAAATATCATCACAATTTTTTGGACAATGCGTTTCACCTTGCATGCAATGGCGACTTGCACAATGAAATAATACTAATATCTGAGCGTCATCTCATGGTATTTATATATGTTTTAATCAAATATTTGTTACACACACATAAACATACACTTATGTTCCCGGGCGATGTAATCCCGGTATCACATATGGTATGCTTTGGTTACGCTTATGAGCAGTAACAATATTTATTCATTTTTTTATTACAGCAATGGTGTATGGAATGGTATGTTTTTTATATCATTTTATTCTGCGAATCATTGCACTGAAAGAAAACGTTCTGTGACGTCAGAATCGATAACAAACCTGTTGGCTGGGGAGACATGTTCCCCAGGGGCATTGAACAACCGTGTGTCCCTAAAAGGGGACAACCTGGTTCACATGTGACAAAATTGGGATTAAAGCTATATTTCCAAGAGCCGCAATATACACGGCCTAAGGGAGGCCAGCATGGACAGACGTGTAGCTGTTATCTGTTTAGCGCTCGTCGCTGTTTTAGTGAAGGCAGAGAGTAAAGAAGGGGGTATGGCGTACCAGGCACAGCAAATGTACATTACCCAAAACTTCAATGGGTACCAAGGGCCGTTTCTGCCAAGAAAGAATGATTCAGTTTTTGGCCTACGGGGTCCTTTTATCAATCCGAACGTTACACAAGGAATACATAACAAACTGGATTTGCTCATAAACTTGTTACGAGATGGAAGGAATGACTCAAGAGACGAGCCAGAACGTGAAAATGAATATTTTAAGTCCGCCAAAGAACTGCTTTCCAATTTGGGAAAACAGGAAAGTTTAAACAAAGAAGTATTGCTGAAAATGAATGAAGAAATATTTCGCGTCATCAGCACACTGGTCAAAATGCAAGCAAAGATGTCGTCGTCGGCGGAGGCTGATGACATAATTGCCTACTTCAATGCGACTTCGGAGGGACTAGTCAAGAAACTGGAAAATATAAATCATTATGTAAAACCAGTAGGCTGTTTAGGAAACGGAACCTATGATGTTGAGAAGCCACCGTCATTAACATTTCCCAAAGGTAATCATTTTAAATATATTTTTAATGTGCCCTACAGCTCTCGTCTATACTCATTTGCCCACTTATTATTCTGAAGGTGATAGCACAGGGTACAAAAACGTGTCTAGTTTTACAAAAAGATGTTAAAAATTAATTTACAAGCAAGACTACTGGAATATTGTCCAGCAAATAGTAGGAAACAGACACTACTCCCTGCAGAGTATTTGTAAAAAAAAAAAATACCTTTTCAAAAAAAAAAGTTACTATAAAATGACAGAAAAAAATATTTCTTAGTTCAGCAGACTGACATTAACATCAGCTATTACGACCAACCTCCGTCCATCGACCCGGAACGGCCGTTCATTTCGCAAAAAATGTCATTGTTTAACATAGAAACTTCTTACTTTTTCTAATATTTTGGTGGAGGTAACCGACTGTCTTTTTTTTTAAGCTGACTTATCTAATTCTAAAGCTAAGTATTTACATCTGCAGGGTTCCATTTTTGGTATTTGACTATGTGACAGGGCAATAGCACTCGCTTTCTCTCATATTATTTTATATCTTGTTGTCACCCAGGCCCGGGGTCTACCGCACCTGCAGGTCCTTGGTATATTAACAAAGCTATTTCCATCTGCAGAACTCCAATTCGGCTGCGTAACGGGATGGTAGCTCTCACTTCCTGTCATTTTATATCCTGTGTCACAAAGGGCCGGTGTCTACATAAACCTCGGGTTCTGGGTGTGTAATCACTCCAATTATTGGGGTCATATTACAGAGGAACCCCCAAAGACGCACATTAATCACGGTTTTGGGCACAGCCCCCCCCCCCCCCCCTCTTATGCCTACAGAGCGCTCACCCTGAGTTGATCCGACCGTGAAATTTGTTATTTTACCGGGTATTTTATTCTGCTGAAAGCGAAGATCAAAGATGCCAATTTAGAAACGTCTGACATAATTTTAATATAGAGATCCTGGTAAATATCATTATAAACGTGAAAGCAGTTCAGTGTGACCTGAATCCTTCTAAACTTGGGACAAGATCATGGTTAGGTACAACCTTGTACATGTGGAGTTCATTTTCTCAGTTTAGTGTTCAAGGTTGTGTAATAGCTATATCGTGCTGGTTCATCAGATTTTAGATAATATGGCTCCTTTGCACATCTAATGCTGTCGGGAGGAATTAAACATAATCCACCCATCACGTTATTTAGAAATCTCACTAAACTGTTGTTAAATTTCACTGTGTGAAAATACCGAGTAACATTTCACACATTTTAATACATATTGCATGGGTTGCCACAAAATTTCCATGTTTAAATGGAGACCTTAATTATAAATATACCGCTGTACAAAATACAGCAAACGTGTTGTTACGGAACCTAATAAAAACAGATCACGTATGCGTGATGAACACAAATTTTGTAATGGAGATAAAAACAAATCAGATCCTGTAACACTAGGCAGCGTGAAATGTCTAGGGAAGTCTGTGTTTTTTTTTGTTAACAAATAACTATAATTTATTCTTAAAACAACCCTAACAATACAATACACTAAATAATTACAATTATACAGTAAAACAGTGGTATAGCAACAAGTCAATACAATCACAGAGAAAATAATGTATGTGCACAGTACCTGGAAACCAACACCATCACAACGATAAGTCCTTTAAATTTAAACTCTAGGAGAATGACAGTCCAGTGGGAAGTTCTTGCACTAACTCTGAAAGTAAATTGAAGGCCAAATGCATGAAATCCAGGGGGAAGTCTTTGAAAATGTATAATTGCCGTATTTGTCGGATAAGGTCCTAGAATCGGACACACGCTTCAGCGTCCGCTGGAATCTTCTCTGCTCTCTGCCCGTGGTTCTAAAAAAAAAACAGGCCCTTTACATACCTTCACACGCCAAGCCGAGGATTTTCAACTTCTCGAACAGTCCATAAGATCTTGCACAACACGCGTTGGATGATCTATGCTATCATTGCCTTCTGGTAACAACACAGCACCAGCAGCAGTATCACTAGAATCTACAGCTAACTTAAAAGGTACAGAAAAGTCTTGAGCTGCTAAAACTGGTGAACTTTGCAAAATTGCTTTCAAATTCTGAAATGCACTTTTACACTGAACATTCCATACAAACTTTTGTTTCTTCTTTAACAAATTAGTGAAAGGTTCAGCTACAGCAGCAAAATTTGGACAAAACTTCCTGTAGTATCCAACCATACCAAGAAAACGCATTATTTGCTTTTTGTTTTCTGTTCTTGGAAATGAAGAAATAGCACTTATCTTAGTGAAAGAGATAACAACTCGGTTCGTTTGAATCTACTATTCTTAATTAATCTATTTATTGTAACAGGAGAAAAAAGGCTGACCACCTCTTTTACAGCATACCGGTGGTGCACATCTGAAAAATGTAATTAATTCCATTGATACCTTGACACGAATAAACAACTACATGCACCCTGAAATAACTAGTAAAAAAAAAAACACATTTGAAATGCCTGTTGGCATAATGATAAAATATACTGAAGGAATAACCTTACAATCATAACAATGATATGCAAGTGAAATAATGAAAAGGCAGCTACAAATACACCATAAGAAATTCCCTGGACACTACACGTTCTTAGATACATTAATGAAGAACACAGAGAAAACAATAACACTGGGGACTGTCCATCCACGGTAAAACCAGATGCTGTTGACATACAGTAACCACCAGCCGACACTACAGTACCCCACTTGAGTCTGACCCGGCCTGACCCCTAGCCCGAGTTTACCTCAGAGCTGATATACCAGGTTTGACTCTCCCAGTGTCTGCCCATATATACTATACAGAAGGAAACCTCGTGAATGCTTATCACGCTTTGTGACAAAAGCTAGCCCGCTCCAACTTAGTTTTTGCAGGCAATATATAGATATGATTGATACCAAATATAATATGCAAAATATGATATACAAAATAAAAGAAACACAACTGCCTAAATAGACTGGTTAAATAATATGACCATGCGGCTAACTGTATGCTTTTATTATATAAGGGGCTGTGGAATTAGTGTCTGACAATTAACCTTACTTTTATGAAATCCCTGTTTAAACTAAGAATTAAATAACATTTATGATAAAACATGACCTACCAGTGCTCCAGTATGTAACAAAACCTTGATAGTTTGGCCCTCTTATGACAGACGGTTGGTCATGGCGCTCGATCTTAATGCTTGTAACAGAATTGCCAGCTACTGTAGGAGTCGCTGGCCTTGAAACATGATACATGTTGACACGTCAGCTGGCTGCTATCGAGCCCCTGGACCATATATGATTGCTGATACAATACAAAGTAAAATCAAACCTAAAAAGTACATCAAGTTAATGTTGCTGTGTATTTGGACTTTGTTTCATTAGCATCAACAGGTTTTACCTGACCCTGCCCTACAATATGACCCAAAAATGTTACTTGTGCATGACAAAACTCAGATTTCACTAAGTTGACGGTAAGACGTGCTTCACTGAGTCTTTCGAATAGGTCGCGAAGCATTTGTAGATGTTTATCCCAGGTGTCGCTGTACACGATAAGGTCATCAATATATGCGTCACAGCCCTGAATGTCCTTGACAACCATATGGATGAGGCGCTGAAACGTGGCTGGCGAGTTCTTCATGCCAAATGGCATAACTTTATACTGGTACAGTCCTTGCAGCGTCACAAATGCGGACACTTCTTTCGCTCGATCAGTCAGCGGAACTTGCCAGAATCCTTTTAGCAAATCAAACTTGGAAACATACCTGGAGCTACCGACTCTATCAATACAATCATCGATCCTCGGAATCGGGAACGTGTCAGTCTTGGTGACAGAGTTCAGTTTTCGATAATCTGTGCACATACGGTAACTTCCATCAGGTTTTGGCACAAGAATACATGGTGAACTCCAACATGTTAGTTCGCGTTGGAATGTCACTAAACAAATGTTCATAATTCCGCAGCAGGTTTTTGAGGTCTTGTTGTTCTTGTGCGGTTAGGTGTGACAGTTTGGCATCCAGGTTTTTAAGCACGTCTGAGTTTTTTAATGGTACTGTTCCACACTGAATGTCTACATCACACTTACAATCAGTATCTACTTTAACTGGGTCAGGGTCAGTTTTTACACAATTAACAGCAGTAACATTATGTACAACATCTGATGTGCTTCTTCTCTCATAATATGATTTCAACATGTTAACGTGGCACAGTTGTTTCTTCTTACGTCTGTCTGGTGTCAACAGTATGTAATTTAAATCTCTGACTTTCTTGTCAACAATGTAAGGACCAAAATACCTAGCTTGCAGAGGTCTGCCAGGGATGGGAAGTAAGGCAAGGACCGTTTCACCAGGCTCAAACGTCCTACTTACAGTGTTCTTGTCATACTTTGTTTTCATTTTACTTTGTGCAGATTTTAGATTTGACTTTGCAATCTCACAAGCATTGTCTAGTTTAGTGCGAAGGTCTGAGACATACTGCAGTAAACTAAGAGAATCAGGAGTTTTACACAAGAATTTTTCTTTAAGCAGTTTCAATGGAAGTTCCGTTCGAAGTCCATGTCCGAAAATTAGTTCAAAGAGACTGAAACCCAAGGACTTCTGAAAGGATTCTCTGACAGCAAACAACAATAGGTGGATTCCTTCTTCCCAGTCTTTCTGTGTGTCATAGCAATAAGTCCTGATTATGTTTTTTAATGTCTGGTGAAAACGCTCGAGGGCGCCCTGACTTTCAGGATGGTATGACGAAGAGCTGTACTGTTTTATACCTAGCTCAAGCATAACTTGTTGGAATAAGCCAGACATAAATTCAAACCCTTGGTCAGACTGGACGGATTTTGGTAATCCAAAAGTTTTAAAAAACTTGGTCAGAGCTTTGACAACACTTTTGGCATTAATTTTGCGCAATGGTATTGCCTCAGGGAACCTGGTAGATGCGCACATAATTGTCAGCAAGTATTCATGTCCAAATTTTGTTTTGGGCAGTGGTCCAACACAATCAACAATAATCCTACTGAATGGTTCCTCGAAAGCAGGAATAGGCCTAAGCGGGGCCTTAGGAGGATTCTGATTGGGCTTGCCTACCATCTGGCATGTATGGCATGTTTTACAATATTGTACAACATCTTTCCTGAGGTAAGGCCAATAGAAGTGTGTACTAACTTTTTGATAAGTTTTATTTATACCTAAATGGCCAGATAAAGGAGCCTCATGTGCCATGCTTAGAATATTATTGCGAAAGCTTTTGGGCATTACTATTTGATGTTTGATGGCCCACTCATCATCAGTGCATACATCAGGTGGTCGCCAATTACGCATAAGCACTCCATTTTTTTTACATAGAAACAAACTGGGTATTTAGAACATATTTAGAAACTGCCCTGGGAAACAAACATGAAATATCAGGGTCCTTATGCTGTTCCGCAATACGTTCTGACCTTGAGATTGCTGCATCCTGTACAGGCGAGTCATTAGACGAGTCACTGGTGACTCCCAGAGTGTTATTATCTGGACCATTATCCTCATGTGTGTTTTTCTTGGTCAAAGATTTAGTTACAGCACATGAAGGATACAAACCAGGAATTTCCTGACATTCCGGATCAGTGTCCTGATCAAGTGACGGCTTTTCTGTCACGATTGGTACAGGCTGTACTTTATCGCCTGCAACATCATTGCCTTGTAGCAACTGAATTCCCTTAAAGGGTAAAGTAGTCCTTATGCCCACAGTAATATTCCCAGAAATCAAATCTGATTTTAAATGGATACAGTGAAGCGGAACTGAAGTGCGCCTGTCTGAAAACACACCATTAACAAATGCATGTGCACCAGTGAAGGACCTATTAGAAAACGGCAAAATGTTTGCTAACATGAGAGTCTGGCCTGAACCAGTTTCCCTCAAAATTCTAATAGGGGAATTGTTATATTCCAAAGTAGACCTCTCTGAATGGTGATCAGATTAAATATTACGCACACAAGAACATTTCCAACCATTCTCACTATAAAGTGGATTGCATTATATTTAATTCCCTTACCTGTCAAATAAAACAATAATGACCTTAATCACTAAACACCCTCAGTTAAGAAATAAAGACACTATTGTTTTTACTCGAGGCATGTAGAATGAGAAGAAATAGATATGAATTTTCAATTCAAATTGGTGGAATTTGCATTTCAAAAAGAGAGGCCATACAGACCTCGACGACTGGACGAAAAAGTGGGCTTGGGGGATGTTGGGGTGTTTGCATATGTAACAAGTGAATTTCAGATAATGAGACTGTGTGCCGGTATGGATCTGCTAGGAAACTTGAATTCATGCAACATGAAAAAAAATGGCGTGATATAAGGCATAAATAATTCCAACTGTTTATATATGTGAGGGACTATCTTATGGGTGTCGAATAAAAGCAAGGCGCCAGGTTTTGTCACACTTAGACGTTTATTCCATGACGGACGTATACACACAGTGACGAGGTTTTGTCACACTCCGACGTTTATTCCATGACGGATGTATACACACAGTGACGAGGTTTTGTCACATTCAGACGTTTATTCCATGACGGACGTATACACACAGTGACGAGGTTTTGTCACACTCAGACGTTTATTCCATGACGGACGTATACACACAGTGACGAGGTTTTCTCACACTCCGACGTTTATTCCATGACGGACGTATACACACAGTGACGAGGTTTTGTCACACTCAGACGTTTATTCCATGACGGACGTATACACACAGTGACGAGGTTTTCTCACACTCCGACGTTTATTCCATGACGGACGTATACGCACAGTGACGAGGTTTTGTCACACTCCGACGTTTATTCCATGACGGACGTATACACACAGTGACGAGGTTTTGTCACACTCTGACGTTTATTCCATGATGGACGTATACACACAGTGACGAGGTTTTGTCACACTCCGACGTTTATTCCACGACGGACGTATACACACAGTGACGATGTTTTGTCACACTCCGACGTTTAATCCATGACGGACGTATACACACAGTGACGAGGTTTTGTCACACTCCGACGTTTAATCCATGACGGACGTATACACACAGTGACGAGGTTTTGTCACACTCCGACGTTTATTCCATGACGGAAGTATACACACAGTGACGAGGTTTTCTCACACTCCGACGTTTATTCCATGACGGACGTATACACACAGTGACGAGGTTTTGTCACACTCCGACGTTTATTCCATGACGGATGTATACACACAGTGACGAGGTTTTGTCACACTTTATTCCATGACGGACTTATACACACAGTGACGAGGTTTTGTCACACTCCGACGTTTATTCCATGACGGACGTATACACACAGTGACGAGGTTTTGTCACACTCTGACGTTTATTCCATGACGGACGTATACACACAGTGACGAGGTTTTGTCACACTCAGACTTTTATTGCACGACGGACGTATACACACAGTGACTAGGTTTTGTCACATTCCGACGTTTATTCCACGACAGACGTATACACACAGTGACGATGTTTTGTCACACTCTGACGTTTAATCCACGACGGACGTATACACACAGTGACAGGGTTTTGTCACACTCCGACGTTTAATCCATGACGGACGTATACACACAGTGACGAGGTTTTGTCACACTCCGACGTTTATTCCATGACGGACGTATACACATAGCGACGAGGTTTTGTCACACTCCGACGTTTATTCCATGACGGACGTATATACCCAGTGACGAGGTTTTGTCACACTCCGACGTTTATTCCATGACGGACTTATACACACAGTGACGAGGTTTTGTCACACTCCGACGTTTATTCCATGACGGACGTATACACACAGTGACGAGGTTTTGTCACACTCTGACGTTTATTCCATGACGGACGTATACACACAGTGACGAGGTTTTGTCACACTCCGACGTTTATTCCACGACGGACGTATACACACAGTGACGAGGTTTTGTCACACTCCGACGTTTAATCCATGACGGACGTATACACACAGTGACGAGGTTTTGTCACACTCCGACGTTTAATCCATGACGGACGTATACACACAGTGACGAGGTTTTGTCACACTCCGACGTTTATTCCATGACGGACGTATACACACAGTGACGAGGTTTTCTCACACTCCGACGTTTATTCCATGACGGACGTATACACACAGTGACGAGGTTTTGTCACACTCCGACGTTTATTCCATGACGGATGTATACACACAGTGACGAGGTTTTGTCACACTTTATTCCATGACGGACTTATACACACAGTGACGAGGTTTTGTCACACTCCGACGTTTATTCCATGACGGACGTATACACACAGTGACGAGGTTTTGTCACACTCTGACGTTTATTCCATGACGGACGTATACACACAGTGACGAGGTTTTGTCACACTCCGACTTTTATTCCACGACGGACGTATACACACAGTGACTAGGTTTTGTCACACTCCGACGTTTATTCCACGACGGACGTATACACACAGTGACGATGTTTTGTCACACTCTGACGTTTAATCCACGACGGACGTATACACAAAGTGACAGGGTTTTGTCACACTCCGACGTTTCATCCATGACGGACGTATACACACAGTGACGAGGTTTTGTCACACTCCGACGTTTATTCCATGACGGACGTATACACATAGCGACGAGGTTTTGTCACACTCCGACGTTTATTCCATGACGGACGTATATACCCAGTGACGAGGTTTTGTCACACTCCGACGTTTATTCCATGACGGACTTATACACACAGTGACGAGGTTTTGTCACACTCCGACGTTTATTCCATGACGGACGTATACACACAGTGACGAGGTTTTGTCACACTCTGACGTTTATTCCATGACGGACGTATACACACAGTGACGAGGTTTTGTTACACTCCGACGTTTATTCCACGACGGACGTATACACACAGTGACGAGGTTTTGTCACACTCCGACGTTTATTCCATGACGGACGTATTCACACAGTGACGAGGTTTTGTCACACTCTGACGTTTATTCCTTGACGGACGTATACACACAGTGACGAGGTTTTGTCACACTCTGACGTTTATTCCATGACGGACGTATACACACAGTGACGAGGTTTTGTCACACTCCGACGTTTATTCCATGACGGACGTATACACACAGTGACGAGGTTTTGTCACACTCTGACGTTTATTCCATGACGGACGTATACACACAGAGACGAGGTTTTGTCACACTCCGACGTTTAATCCATGACGGACGTATACACACAGTGACGAGGTTTTGTCACACTCTGACGTTTATTCCATGACGGACGTATACACACAGTGACGTAACATATAACAAAATATACTATATGCGATGTCGTCAGGATTCCTATGAAGAAGGTTCACTGGACCAATTGATATATATATATATATATATATATATATATATATATATATATATAGAAGGTAGAGTAACCCTCCGTTGTAAAGTGCTCTATGGCCTACAAACTAGGCCAGAGCGGTATAACACTGTAAATTCACAACAGTCTGTTTCACGGGATGCGATCCGATCATCGGATGAATGTGGTTAGAATGAAGCTATCGGCGTGGTTTGAAAAGCCGAGACTTTACGAGATTACGAGATTATGCTTTGTGCATATCGGTGGGAGTATATGAAAGACTGACACTGATCCTATTGTCCCCGGGGGTACAATAGGATTGGTCGGGGTACACGTGCGATACTGGATCATAACAGGACAAAGAGGTCTGTTGTTGTTTTAATGTTTATATTTAATACAAAGATATTTTTACCAGGATGCCCAATTAGCATAGTAAACTGATTTGTAAAAGGTTCCTGAGTACAGTGAACATTTCAGTAGTATACATATGTTATAAAATACACATATACTATGAAAATACACAATATAAAAGGCAAATATAAAATATAAAAGGCAAATATTCTATACTCATACCAAGTGGACTCAATTCGATAAACTCACTATGGGGTAGTGGCAACGCCATGTCATCAACAATGCAAAGCAGAGAGAGAGCAATTACCTGACCAGGTAGGTCTGGCCAGCGGATCCTCGTGTTGGGAGGGGGGGGGGGGGGGGGTTAGATGAGTGGGCACGTTGAATAATAGTACGAATGCTAGGTTTTAAAACATTTCAGAGTGAATTTGTTTTGATGGCGGCACTTGGGAAATTTCAGCTCTTGAGTAGTTCAACAATGATCCGGGGGGGGGGGGGGGGGCGTTGCTATAATAAAGTAGCTTTTCAGACAAACAGAGATCACACTTTCTAGTCCCACCGAAGTAAGGCCCTGTCGTGGCAGGGATTTCCCAGGAGAGCTTGTAATTGATATTGTTGTCTTTTAGTGACCATATGTGTTTAAACAGTTCAGTGTTTTTAGCGTGGGATCTGTTACGAAAGGATTGTTTGTGGTTATGTATCTGGTCTTAAAATCACCTTCAGTACACCCTATGTAGTGTTTCTCGTCATTTTCTGTTCTAACTGTTGCCTTGTAGACAATGCATCTCAGCTGACACTGACCATTCATAGGACATTCATCTTTTTTACGGCAGTTTCATTGTTTTTGAGGTATATTCACAGCTTTATCAGTATTTAGGACCTTCATATTATGTTTGCTGATCAGGTTAGACATGTTCGGGTAAACAGCTATAGCTAATTTCCAAATTGTTCCTGTTGAATAGCTTGTGGTACCTGAGATGTTTTGGGAAGTGTTTTTCAACCAGTTTCATGAATTGTCTGCCAATGTTGGTTTTCACATGACGGCTGTAGGGGGGATTGAACCATATTATTTTCCTGTTTCTTTTGCTTTTCACTGCGGGTTCAACATATTTTAAGCTTTCTGAGAACCCGCTTTTCGCTAAAGCTTTGTCATTCATGGGTTTGGCTTTCATAAATCTCTTTTCATTGCAAGAGATGTCATAGACACGCTTGCTGATCATCATAGGTATCTGCCTGATAATAGCTGGAGGGTGATTGGATTGTGCGTGGATTTAGAGCGGATCATTGTTCGGTTTTCTGTAAGGGTAGAAAATGTCATTTTGGAGGTCAAGTGTTACGTCTAAGAAATCTTTGCAGGCCAGGTTAGTTTCCATGTTTTTTTTAACCCAACATTAGAAAAGAGATGACGGTTTAGGTTGTTTTCCCAGTGTCTGGATCCAAAGCAGACAGCACCCCTAAGAATATGGATCAAACTCCAGGAAGAGTTTTCTATAGAGGATTATCAATTTGCTTTTGCATTACAGTTGTCGAAAATGGTGTTATAGGGTGTTATAGGTGTCTCTTTTATTTTGCGCTGTTGACATTCTGTTCCGTGTTAGGCTCAAGCCCTGGGCGTCAATTGCTATGGCGTGTAGAGACACAGCACTCGGTTCAATCCGTACTGGGTGAACTCTGGCGTGTAAAGACACATCGCTCATGCTAATCTAGAATATTCTTGGCTGTTGGCGCTCCATGAGGGCGTGTCTTGTAATGTTCTTTGGGCGCGTGTGTATTGTATATTGTTGTCTTCTTTGAATTGTTCGTGAAATAGAAGTTTCTAAGCTTTGGGGTGAGAAGCTGTAAATTAGGGACTGTGTTTAGAGCCCAGGGGAAAGGAGAGAGAGAAATATTCCAGCGGACACGGAAGAGTGTGAGTCAGTTTTGGACCTATCCGATAATTGCAGTAGTGTCAGGGATTCTACGAACTCTATGCAGATTTAGTGGGACTGTCTCCAGTTTTTTCATCGGGATTTTTACAAGAGCTTTACTTTGGACTATTCGAACTGTTTGCGTGGATTATTAGTTTAAAGGACTTGTTGAACTGACAGTGGTGGTATCCAGAAAAGCCTAGGATCTGGAGACTCGATCTGGTACTGTACACTTTATTTATTCTTTATTTATTAACTCTGGTCTTAATATGGCCGCCATTGGTCCAAGATAGCGGAAAAAAAATGCTAACATCGTTTTTCAGTTATATTATGATCCAAAGTAATGAAGGTGTGTTGGCATTATATATATGAACATTCGACAGAATGACACAACCGTGTACACTCGGGGGTTTACACAAACATTGCCTTTCACAGTTTACCGTTCACTGTTACTGTTGCATTGTTACTCCGAAAATGAGAAAATGTTTCCAAATTCAGATTTAATTATGGGGAAAAAACAGCCTGCAACATGCACATAAAAAGATAAAAATAACACTCACTCTGGTCAAATTACGTGTACATTGGTCAGAAGAACTAGCCATAGTGCGTAGAGTTGTCTCCGGAAAAAAATGCAATTCGCATATGGCGTTTTTTAATTATTATTTAATTAAAATGACAAAGTTGCTGCATATGAACAGAAAAAAAAAACGTGTAGTATTGATAATCACTCAAATAACCTCGATACAATTTATTTTGCAGTATTCCGGCCCATACGAGAGAAGTATTAATTTTGTAATTAATTATGCTTATTAGCTAATTAAATATTCAAAATACAACCTGGCCCCAGGGCAAAATTGATTCAAAATTGACCAAGAAACATTTGAGAAAAGTTTGACACCAATTATTAGATTGTTACAGTCAGCAGAAAGCAATGACAGGAGTATGGCGTAGCACGCACAGCAAATGTACATTACCCAAAACTTCAACGGTCAATGAGGGCCGTTTGTTCGAAGCACGAACGGCTTAGGTTTCGGCAGACTGGGTTCTTTTATAAATCCGAACATTACAAAAACATTACACAAAAAGATAGACGGGCTGATAAACTTGTTACAAGATGGAAGAAATGATAAAACAGATGAGCCAGAACGTGAAATTGAATATTTTAAGTCCGCACAAAAAATGATTTCCCACTTGGGAAAACAGGCCAGTTAAAAAAAGAAGCATTCCTGAAAATGATTGAGCAGATGTTTCAAGTCATCAGCACACTGGTCATGATACAAGCAAAGAAGTCATCATCAATCCTGGTAACCTGGCGTTTAAGGTAAGAGGGACGTATTTCCAAGCCCTATATATTATCATACAAGGTGCACATGTTGGGTGCACAGGAAAGTTTTTTTTTCTATCGAGTGTTTGGCATTATGTTATACATCGAACTCAAGATCAATACCTGAAATTTTATTTTATTTCATAAAAACAGGGGGTTCAGTATCTCGTTTTTCCACTAGAGACCAGCTTCTGAAGTTTTCTTTAGTGCACCACAGATGTCGCCACCTGCCTAGCCATGCCCTCACCACCAGCACTGACACATTCAATCCCTTCAAACAGCACAAAAAATTATGAATACCTCTGAGAAAAAAAATTATTGAAATTCTTCCTGTCTCCCCCCATCTGGATCCAATATATTTTCCCTCATACATGTTATGCCTAACATGCTCTGCTGCCCTACAATATTTAATGCCTGCTCACACTTGACGCCACAAAATGGGTCGACCTTGACCGGACCTGGAAATAGGTCCCTCTAACCTTTATGTAGATGTCCCCGGGTACCAGGATGGTCGTCATCGGCGGAGGCTGATCACGGGGTCGCCTACTTCAATTTATCTTTGGAGGGAATGGCCAAGAATCTTGAAATCGTTAATCGTCAAATAAAACAAAAAGGCTGTTTTGGAAATGGAACCGATGAAATTGAAAAACAACCCTCGTCACCATTCCTAAAGGTAACTTTTTTTTCAATTTATTTTTAATGCACGGTTTTGTATAGGTCTTAACAGCGCTTACTTCTTGGTCATATTTTCATGTATTACACTGGCATTGGTAAGGGTAAGGTAAGGGCATTGGGTACTCAAAACTGCCCACCATTTTGTGTTTTCTTTAAAAAAGAACAGAATAAATTTCAAAGGATCATATTTTCAAAGGAACAAGACTTTGACCCCGTTAATAAAATGACATAAATCAGCCATACTCCTTGCACAGTATTTATGTTAAACAATTTCACTATTTTACTATCAAGTTTTACCATAAAAGAAAACGATCTAATTTTTAGCTAAGTTAATTGACATCATTTCAGCTATTAAAATCATCCTCTGGGCATGAAATACCACCGTGAGACACAGAAACTTCTTACATTTCTTTGTTGAGGCAATCGCCTCGTTTTTTTTTTTTTTTTTTTTTTTTTTTTGTTAATGCTATATTATCCTAGTTATAGGTACATTTGCAGAAATCCATTTTGGTTTGGTTCTGCGTGACAGGCGCACTTTCATCCTTTCATTTTGTATGTCACCCAAACCCGGTGTCTACCCCAACTTCGGGTCCTGAACGTGGTAAACCACTCAAAGTAAGGAATAATGTGTTTTATAGGGACTATATCTGATGAAAGGAAAAAGGTGTTCTGTAGGAACAATCTAAGATGTATTTAAAGTAGAAACCACCAAAAGTAGGGAAACAAAGTTCAATTGATGAAGTCTTGATGGACGGCCTGCGTCGGCGGAGCTCTGGTTATCTGCATTAAGCACTGTTTCCCCCTGATTGTCGGCCGGGTAATGTCCTTGCTAAATTAACGCCGAAAACCTTAGGAGTGTAATTACAAACATTAAGTAAAAGAAGCAAACGTAGAGTAAGCATCGACAATATTCATGCCAAATATAACTTTAAAAAAAATCCTATACATGTTTATGAAGGTGAAGCTGAAATTCACAGCTGATTAGATGCAGGTTTTTTTAAGTAAATAAACTTAACCTTCACGGATTAAATCTTCAATCGGGTGTATGCAATTCATACACACCATCACATGCACACACATATAGACAGCAAGTCAGTGGCGTAGAAAAAAGCGGGGGGGGGGACTGGCGTAAACAGTTTTCTTTAAATCAGCTCTTTAAAGCAGTAATGAATTTACTCGAGTTCCCTTGGAATCACAGATATAGCATTACATGATAATAAAACAAAATTACCAATCTTAGATAACTGCACTGATGTCAATGCTTTGCAAATAATATTGGTCTACTATATGCCCCCCCCCCCCCCCGATATTTAGTTTTTTTTATTTACCGATCGGGGTTTAGGCTGGACGGAATCCCGGAATTCCCGATTGGTCCAGACCCCGATTGGGATCTTGTCCAGCCCAAATCCTGATTCAGACTGTGATTTGACATAATACTAAATAACGTCTTTAGCACATACTTCTGATTAAATTAAGGAAAATTCAGCCTACTCATAAAATTAAAACGAATTTCTTCATGACAAAATTTTATTTATACCATGACAAACTTGAAAAAATAGACAGTTGAAGCAAATAATATTAGTTGGACTTGTACATGACTTATATTAATTAATTTAATAAAAAGAATATTACCGACTTTTGTGGCACATCCTAGCTTTTTTAAAATTCCAAATATGTTAAACTTTATGAATAATTTTTTTTTTTGGCCTTGTATTACCTACATGTATTTAGCCGCCGACGGTGACGCAACAGGTTTCAGGTTTCTGTTGCGTCGCCGACCCACCAAAGGGCTAACTGGGGTTATAGCACGATACGATCTGATACTCTTAGAAAGGAAATTGAATAAAAATATTTCCTATGGTTTTAACAAACCAATGTTCACATAATGTTGTGTGTAGAAAGGCCTGTAATAAAAAATAACCATTCTGGAAGCATGAAGCACCTGTAACATCAACAACTGATATTATTTGTGCAGAGAGAATTGAAGCATTAAAAGCCCCGGTAGACATCTTGCATTTGGTGGCAGTCCTGTATAAGGCTTTAAGCCTGTGTACTATTATGTTCACATTTTAACTTCCTTGGTGCAAAATAGGGCTGAGAACAGAACAGTAATGTTTTCTAGTGGTCAAATATACAAACACATAAATGTACTGAACATTAATCGATGGATATATGTTAAATCTCACAGTTGTGTATGTGATTGTTATAATCACAGTTAACTGCAGGTGCAATCTATGGACTCCACATTGCGTCAGTCACTGAACAAAACAATTTAGGAGTTCATTCTTATGGGTTAACATGCATTATGTATGTATGAATCAAAACAATTGATTTCTGTATCCTAAATAAACAAAAACAAATTTTCCAAACAGTGCGAGGGGGCTAAACCTCCCCCCCCCCCCCCCCCCCGACACCCACCCCTAATACTCACTACACTTGCAGAATGCGTCTACTTCTTTTTAAAAACACTCAAAAACCTATTATATATATATATATATATATATATATATATATATATATATATATATATTAACCCCTCCCCCCCTCCCGAAAACGCCCCGCTGATGCACATTTTAAAAACGCTCAAAAGCCTATTATATATGATATATATATACTGCATCCACCATCACCTTTCGAATCCCTTAATTTCTATTTGACCCCCCCCCCACTAAATACTTTTGATCTGCTTCCTTTGCCTCTGTAAGTGCCAAATAGTTCGGCACCCCCTCCTGTGAACTGCTACATGTATATGTGATAGACCAGTTAGTATATGATGAATTCCATACCGTGGACTTGTGGCATCGGCACGGTGGATGCGAAAAGATACATGGTTTCAATTTGTATGTTTTTTTTTTGTCTTTTCTACGAACCATTACTGTGGAAACTTCCAGTGACGTCAGAAACGATAACAGACCTGTTGACTAAGTTGACTCTCGGCAGGTTACCCCGGGTTCGGTGGATCAAATAGCGGGGTCGTCGCTGTAATTTGACCCCCCCCCCCCCCCCCGCTAACACATGACAGTGCACGGATAAAGGCCGTCCTGCCTTCGGCCGCTACACACACGGCCTCAGAGAAGTTAGCATGGACAGACGTATAACTGTTATCTGTATTGCGCTTGTCGCTGTTACAGTGGAGGCGTCCACAATATACAATGAAGGGGGTATGGCGTACCACGCACAGCAAATGTACATTACCCAAAACTTCAACGGGCATCCAGGGCCGTTTCCTCCGAGCAAGAACAGCTCAGTTTTCAGCAGACTAGGTCCATTTAATAATCCGAACATTACACAAGGACTGCACAAAAAGATAGACTTGTTGATAAACCAGAAGCGGATCCAGGGGGGGGGGGTCCAGGGGGTCCGGACCCCCCCCCCCCCTTTTTCATCAGAAACAACCTTTTTTAAGGGCTTCAGACAAAATTTTTCCGCCTGGACCCCCCTTTTTCAGACCTGAGGACCTTTTTTTTAGGATTTTCATTTGTCCTCCTGGGTTGGACCCCTCCCTTTTCCTAAATCCTGGATCCGCCCCTGTAAACCTGTTACGAGAGGGACGGAATGATATAAAAGATGAGCTAGAACGAGAGAATAATATTTAACTAAGCATAAAATCACATTTCCCATTGAACACTTTTCAAATTATATCTATCGCGACCACATCCCTTTCTGTGGATGAAGTTCAGTCATTCCTTTTCGCCTAACCGATGGAAAGCACCAAGCTCTCACTCCGCCACCAGGCACGTACAACAGGCGGCCTTGGTTTTCATTTTTTGGGGGTCAAATCAGGCTTAAAGCGGGATTATTATGAACCCCGTGACCTGTAAAGCATTACGTGATCATTCCTTAGATTTGATATATACGTTTCTATTGTTTGAATAAGCTCAAAAACTGGTGTCCTTTTCTTTATACTCATTTGTTTCATTCATTGCAGACTGTTTGAAAGCATATCAGAGGCGAAACCACGGAACAGGTGTGTACACTATTCAACCAAATGGCGCTATACAAGCGTCCAAAAGAAGTGTACTGCGAGATGGGAGAGCGGAAATGGACAGTGCTAGATCATGCGCCGTTTCAATGGATCTGTATCGTTTGACTGGAACTGGCAGGAATACAAGGATGGCTTCGGGTCAGCGTCGGTAGAGAACTGGATCGGAAACGAGTATATGCACCTGCTGACCAGAAATCGAACTTATGATGCTAGATTCGACATGACTGAATTGATCAGAGGAAGTTCAGCTTACTCCGTCTTTACCACTTTCGCTCTCGGAACAGAGGCCGAAAATTACAAACTTCGTATCGACGGCGAATCAGGGACGGCCAAGAGAGGCCGCATGCTGTACCATAACAACGTCTCATTCACAACCAGGGACAGAGATAATGATACATTAGGTGAAACTTGATCTATGAAGTATGTTGGTCCCTGATGGCACAAATCTTGTTACCATGTTTTTTTTTTCACCGGCCCCTATACCTCGATGTGCAAGACATCGCGGGATCATAAATGTAATGCGTGGTCATATCATGTAATTTTTGAAAACGATGAGCATTAAACTTGCAATGAACGTGTAAGAAAAAGAAGTCTCTTTATCAAAAGTCTAGTGCAGGCCATTTGGTCGTAAACCAGAAATTTCAAGTTTATGTGCCCCTTATAAAAAGAAAGATAAACGTACAATTTATGCTTTGAGTGCATGCAGTGTATAATTTGAAATCAGAGTGAATCAAATGCTGCATCCCTTTCTGCTAATATATGTATTGTTTGACATTTGATTATAAATCTTGCAAATCCACGATTAGTCTTAACATTTCTTTCGAAAAGATCTCAAAATATCTTGATTGGTTAAATGCGAACATGAAATATCAATTAAAGATATGTCTTGGCACGTAGGTGCCATAGTATCCCCAGACAATTAATAACCCCCCCCCCCCCCCTTTAAGAATATCCCGCCCCCCATCTTCAGCAACAATTAATATCAGATCACACTCATAGAAAAGGTCACTCTCATAGAAAAGGTTATAACCCCAAATTAAATAAACATCACCCCATAACCCATATATATGTACATGCATTATATAAAAGAAATCTGTCCATAAGTTTTTGACTTACAATGCTCACAGTACTGTCAAGTAGCAATTTTTGGGGTATTAAACGGCACGAAAGCAAGTAAAGAATAATAAGTGGCGCCACCAATTTCTGGAACATGACAACCCTATCCATGATCTTCCATCAACTTGATTTCGGGATCAATCCATGCAAGATTTCTTGAGATATTTAAGAATTTGTGTGATTTAACCAAAATTGGACACTCTCCTAGTAAAGGTCATGACCTCACTTTAAATAGGCGTCGTCCTCTCACCCATATCTATACATATACCAAGTTTGGTAAAGATCCGTGAAATATTTTTTGAGTTATCGCGCCAACAAGATTTATATGCGGCGGCGGCGGCGGCGGCGGGACCGGTATGAAAACATAGTATCCCCCGACTTTGTCTGGGGATACAATTAACTACCTTAAGAAGAGAGGACTACTGTCATTGTGAACATTGTGTCATCACCCCCTCCCCCTCCCCGATGCCCTCGCCCCCCATATTCGGCCAAACCTTTGGAAAAATATGGGCTCGAAGGAAGATGAAAAGACCGACTAGAAAAGCGTGCGTAACACATTTAGAAACAATTATAATACAAACAGGCAGGCAGTCCCTCTCTCTGCCCCCATCTATCCCCCACTGCTGCCTGCTCTGCTGCTCAGTGTATGCTCATGAATGTGACCTGTGGGTGCCGTTTATCAGTTGTGTGATGACAGCTCACAATCGACGGGCTTACAACGTGTCTTATTCGTCTACAGCTATTTCATTTACCAGCTCAGGTATTGTGCCACACGGGTGAACTCCAAAAGGTTATAAGAAGCTGTTATAGAAGCACTGTTTCTGTCACAGTTCTACTCTCCTGATGCAGTATAGAAATCCATTATTTTCTAAACAGACTCTGGATATAATTATGGACACACATATTATAATATATATATATATATATATATATATATATATATATATATATATATATATATATATATATATATGATCTTACTAAATAATGCACTTGAATTTAAAAAAAAAGACCACAAAAAATTGATATAACCCATGTGAAACACCATTTCTGAAAGCCAGTCTGCCATGTTCTTTGCTTGAATTTTCATTTCAAGAATGTCATTCCCAAGATGAATATATATATATATATATATATATATATATATATATATATGTGTGTGTATATATATATATATATACATATATATATATATATGTATATATATATGTATATATATATATATATATATATATATATATGTGTATATATATATATATATATAATTTAGAATAAAGTAAATTAAAGACCAAAAGCACTATAAGATCATAGTCCTACAGATTTGTCTATAAGTAAAAGCAAGTTTTAAAGATTCTTAAAAATCATGAAAATATAAACAAATGTATTGCTTAGAAGGTCAAGAGAGGAAAGTCGAAATACTTTAAAAAATATGAAATATTAGAAATATGAATATTTTGTCATCAACTATATGACAAGATATGTGAAATAATAACAAATCTAAACTAGAATACGGGAAGTCGACAAGCGGCTACGTGTATCCGCCGAAATCAGAGTGGGACGGGTGAAGTGAGGCATGGATAACAAGGAGTAACAAGGGGAAACAGAGTGAGGTGTGTTGCATATTAGCATGGATGTCTGCAGCCGAAATGTGTATGTAGGTTGTGCCACCTATCACAAAATCCATAAAGCTATCAAAGTTGTATACAAATGCAAAAAGTCAAACCACTACCGAGATATGAGTGATTGTATCCAAAGGCAGATGAACAGATGGACGCTGTGCAAAAATGGTTGCAGGTGGCGCTACCATTTTTATGTATGTTATAAAGCTATCCAAGGGCTACATTTGGGTAATTTTTTTTTCCGGATCAGTCAAACGGTTCCCGAGATATGTGGGTCAATGTGTCAAAACAGACCCACAGATGGACGCACTGGAGAGGTCAGAGGTCTTAACAAAATCGCGGCGCCGCAGTTCACATGTGACCCTAACAAAATCCCGGGTTTCGTAAATTTCCGCCGAGCGGTAACGGAGGAGTTCTCCGGACACCTACGCGGCGGCGGCGGCGGCGGTGGGCAGAAAACATAGTATCCTCAAAACTCTGTTTTGGCGGATATAATTATGTGGGTTACAAATTTGCGCTGGGTTATACTCCCTGAATATAGTGTATTTTACTGTTTTTCTGTTTACGTTAATATATATACCTAATTCGCCATAGAAATAACCTCAATTTACATTGTAAATTTCGCGCTACCCGCGATATTTTTGTCTGCCCCCCCCCCCCCACCATTTCTGTTACTCTCCATTTGCCTCCGCCTAGTTTTAAATTCCCAGTGCCGCCACTGCTTTACCGTAACGAACCTCACACAGTGTTGGGTTATATAAGGGAAAGGGCGGTACTATTTGTCTGAACTGTCGAGCTGTAAAGTCCAAATTTGTTACATTTCAAGGAAAATACCGTCTGATTGCATTTCATGTTTATTTTTACATGAATTACTTATTCCATGAAGTCTTTATTACAAAGCCCTTATATTCATGTAATATTCCTCGAAATAATTCTGACCGAACGTATATGAACGGACTATATTTAGCTCTTTAATACATTTATATCTGCAACTGGTATATTAAGAACCTACAGTGCATTGTGGGGTTTGAATTCAAATGCCCATAATCCCCGACTCTTACCGGTTACTTCATCTTGTTTTCCTCCTATTAAACCAGTGGTTTACAAAAAGTGATTTGAAGGTAATTCCGGTATCAGTTAAAGTATCATTACGTAACAATAAAAAAATGCCATTTTTTTTTGTAGAAAACAAGTCAATCACAAACGGAGGTGTACGGATAAGTATCACATCCGTCTCATAAGATTATAGCTAAGTCGCATCAGCTCCAATACACATCTAATCTGTGCAGCAATCACCATTTAATACATCGGCACGATGGATGCGACAAGACATACGTAGTGGTATTTTTGTTAAACTCTTTTCTGCGAACAATTACCCTGCAAGGAAGTTTCCAGTGACGTCAGAACCGATAACAGGCCTGTTGACCCGAGGAAGCTTCTCAGCATGTTACCCCGGGGCACGGTGCATTAAACAGCTGTGCCTTGCTGTAAGGGGACACTCTAACTCACACATGACATTTCAAGGATAAAAGCCGTCTTCCCTTGAGGACCTACACACACGGCCTCAGCATGGACAGATGTAAGGCTGTTATCTGTTTTGCGCTTGTCGCTGTTTCAGTGAAGGCGTCTGCAGAAAGCAATGAAGGGGGTATGGCGTACCACGCACAGCAAATGTACATTACCCAAAACTTCAACAGGCATCCAGGGCCGTTTCTTCCAAGCAAGAACAGTTCAGTTTTCGGCAGAATTGGTCCCATCATTAATCCGAACATTACACAAGGATTACACAAAAAGATGGACTTGCTGATAAACTTGTTACGAGACGGAAGGAATGATACAACAGATGAGACAGAACGTGAAAATGAATATTTTAAGTCAGCACAAAAACTGATTTCCCATTTGGGAAGACAGGCCAGCTTAAATAAAGAAGCACTGCTGAAAATGAGTGAACAAATGTTTCAAGTCATCAGCACACTAGTAATGAAGCAAGCAAAGAAGTCTTCATCGGCGGAGGCTGATGACCTCATCGCCTACTTCAATGCGACTTTGGAGGGACTAGCCAAGAAACTGGAAAATATAAACCGTCATATAAAACAAAAAGGCTGTTTAGGAAACGACACCGATGAAATTGAAAAACTACCGTCGTCAACATATCCCAAAGGTAATTCTTTTCAATTTATTTAAAATGCGCCCTACAGCTCTACATTTTACTCATTTGTTTATTTATTATTCGGAGGATGAGAACACAGGGTACACAAAACTCACAATAAAAAAGTGCAAAATCTATTGCCAAGGAAAGATACTGGTATTCCGTCAATAATGTAGAAGGGAACTAGCACTACACCTTGCAGAGTTTCTGTTGAAAATAATTTTACTTTTTTTTCACTATGGAAGAAAACGATGTATTTCTTAGCTCAGCTGATTGACATTCAGCCCAGCTATTACGAACATTTTCTGTCCGGCGGCCGGGTGGCCAATAATTTGTCATAAACTATTCACGTCTGACAAAAAATCGCTGAACCTTTTTCAATACTTCTGATGGAGGGAGCCACCTTTTTATGGCTATCTTAACGTAAGCTACTTGCATATGTATAACTCCATTTTGGTTTAGGTCTGCGTGTTGGGGAGGTAGCCCTCCCTGTCATTTTATATCCTGTCACCCAGGGCCGGTGTCTATCGTAACCTCGGTTTATAGCTGTATAATCACCCCCAATTGTTATGTCATAACACCGAGTAACCCATAGAGACGCAGTTTAATTAGTCACGGCTTTGGGCCACATCCTTCCCATCGAGGATCCGAAGTGCTGACCCTGGGTTGGGGCCGACCGTGAAAGTCTTCCCTATCCTTGTCTGAAATCTGAACTCGTTAGTTTCCGACTTTTGCCTGATGGAACCCAAGACCGAAAAGCCAATTTTGAAACTCATGACATAATATCGATGAAGGTCCTTGGAAATCTCCATTGAAACTTGAAATTAGTTAAATGTGACTTATATTCTGCTAAACCCGGGGCATAAACACGTTCATTGTCGTACATGTGGAGGACAGGTTCTTTTTTTCAGTATAATGACCCGGGAGGTTTAACAGAAATATCATGTTTGTTCATCAGTTATAAATAACATTTAATTAAAAATAATCAAATAACCTTAAAGTAAAAACCAGAATCCTCTCATCAAGTTATTTGGAAATCATATTAAACTGTTGTTAAATTTCACTGTATTTGCTAAATCCGAATCACATTTCGACCAATTTTGTTTAGTATGTTTAATGTTTAACTTAGAAAGCTAAATTATTGATATTAGACCTGTATAAAGTACAGCAATCTTATCAGTTTCTCAGTTGTGCTTCCCGGAAAGGGTATATGTTTATTAGTGATACACCTTAGATGAAGAAGCCTTTGGGGCCACCGTGATGATAACATTGTTATTAGGGCTGCGTTCTGAGAATCCAACGGTCGTTTAAGTGTTCTCCATAAATATTGTATACCTATATCGAGGTTAACAAACGACAGTGAATGTCATCATTATCAGCAAAGCTGTCATACATTTTGCCTTTGAACATCACATGAAATAGAGTCAGTTATGACGTACTATATTCATAGAGGTGGGTCTTCGTCTCCCGTCCTTCCCAACGATCGTTTACATGTCGCCGATCGTGTCTGCCTGACCGAGCAACCTCTACCTGAAGCCCCAGGGAAATCCATGGAAAATCTTTATAAAGACCAGAATTTATGCCCTGGTGTTCTGTTTTCTGTTACCGAGCAAGCATGTTTATAGCATCCAACGAGTCAAAGTCAAAATGTGTTTTAAGAATAGCATATTTTTGTTTCCTCAATTGTGACACACCAGATTCTTTAACAAACTCACGCAGGCATATAACACAGGTGACCTTGTTTTTCGTCTTGTTGGTCAAAACAAGCGACAAGCATTATATTTATGAACCCCGCATATCGTTTTCCTGATTGCAGATTGTGAGGAGGCTTACTTTACACCAGCGTTGTACCGAGGATCAGGGGTGTACACCATTCACCCAGATGGCGCCACGGGCCCCAAAGAAGTTTACTGTGAGATGGGAGACCGGAAATGGACAGTGCTCATGCGTCGTTTCAACGGATCTGTTCCATTTGACCGGAACTGGCAGGAATACAAAGATGGCTTCGGGTCAGCTTCGGGAGAGTACTGGATCGGGAACGAGTATATGCACCTGTTGACCAGAAATCGAACTTATGATGCTAGATTCGACATGACGGAATGGATCGGAGGAAGTTCAAGTTATTCCGTCTTCACCACTTTCTATCTCAATCCAGAGGCTTCAAATTACAAGCTTTTTATCGGCGGTGAATCGGGGACTGCTAAAAGAGGTCGCATGCAGTACCATGATAACACCCCATTCACAACCAAGGACAGAGATAATGACAAATTCAGCGAGAACTGTGCTAGGAAATATGTTGGTGGCTGGTGGCACAACACTTGCTACCATGTATTTTTCACTGGCCCCTATACCTCGAGGTGCAAGACATCTCGGGATCATAAGTGTAATGTATGGACATATCATATACCTTTGAAAACGATGAGCATTAAAATTGCAAGGAAACGTTAAGAGGTCAGCTTATCCCTCAACTCAATTTTACTTTTTTCTATCAATTTTGTTATTCCATTTTGGACTCATCGCAGCATAAGAAGGCTCTACCGTCAGCTGAAATACAAAACATGTTGGTTTCCCTTCTGTGCTCGTCCTATAAACCAACAGCACGTGGTGCCCTGGACGTTGTTCCCACAAAAAAAAAAAATACAAATATTTATTTCGTGAAATAGGTCGGGACGTTATCCTTTTTGTGACAGCTTTACTTCTTAATTCTCGTACGAACTCCAATTGAAGTCCCCAGCCTTTCCAGTCCAAGAAATCGTAACTTTTTTAAAAAGTTCTAGGCTCGCGGAACATATTTCAGAGTGAACAAGCCATTTTTGGTTGACTTACCCCATTTTAAAACGGAAATATAACCTACAATTTATGCTTAGAATATATGTAACATTTTTTAAATAGTGTGAATCTCATACATATGAAAAATTACTGTAATACTTGAAGACTGCTTTCCATGCTGCCATACCATGTATTATTAGACATTTGATAATAAAGCTTGCAAATCCACATTCATTTATTTCTTTCGAAAGGATCTTTGAATATTTTGATTGAATGTGATACATTACACATGATTTAATTCCCGCGTTAATGACGGAGGACTATCGCGTTTTGCGATTCCGTTTGGATGTATCGATTTTTTTATTATTATTTTGTCAATCTTGACCGAGACCGATTTATTGTGGTAAAAAAAGGTTTCTATTTATAATTGTATCACCAGACAAAGTCGAGATACTTTGGTTTAAGCACGGTCGCGCCGCCGCCGCTGCCGCCGTTTGGACGCGATAACTCAAAAAATATTTTAAAGAGCTTTACCAAACTTGACAGGTGCATAGATATGGGTAAGAGGACGAAGCCTATTTAAAATTTACTAAGTGAGAGACCTTGGCCTTAAATATATCCATTTGGGGGTAAAATCACATAAAATTGTTAAATATCTCAAGAAGTCTTGCATTGATTGATCCAAATATCAACATGGCCGAATATCTTGGATAATGTTGTCATGTAGCAGAAATGGTGGCGCCCCCTGTTATCCTTTTCCTGTTTTCGTGCCGTTTAATACCCCCATAATTGCCTGAGTACAGTACACTGAGCATTATTAGTAAAAAACTAATTGGCATATTTCTTTCATAATATGCATATACATAGACAGGGATTATGGTGCATATACATAGACGGGGATTATTGGATGATGGAAATTGAAATTAGGGTCATGACCTTTCCTATGAGAGTGGCCTTGACCATGAATATTGCCATATATGGTGAAAATCACACAAAATCATTAATATCTTTATAAGGGATGCATGGATTGGTCCAAAAATCAAATTGACCGAAGATCTTGGATAGCTTTGTCTTCTGCGGAAGACAGGTGGCACCACCTTCTGTCCTTTTCTTGTTTTCGGGCCTTTGCATTACTCATCATTGCCACTTGACAGTACTGTGAGCATTATGAGTCTAAAACTAATGGACACATTAGGCTGATATTGTGCATGTCCATTGATCTGGGATACCTCCATCTTATATTCAAGACTGGTGGCGCTGTCTCCAATCGTAATTGTGTGGCGTCCATCTGTACGTTTGCTTTCAGTGGAAATTGCTCATATCTCAGGAGTGGTTCAAGGTAGAGGTCTGACATTTGGCATGTCCATCCATCATGGAAAGTTTTCTCGTAAACTGGACAGGTTGTGTCACCTACCTTCCCGTTTTATTAGAATATATTAATGACCTCTTCTATAAAGAGCGATTTGCCATTTTGGCCAGAAATTGTGCATATCCATAGATCTTGGACTCCTCCATCTTGTACTCAAGACCGGTGGCGCCATCTGCAATCCTTTTGGCGTGGCGCCCATCTGTATATGTGCTTTGGGTGAAAATTGCTTTTATCTCCGGATTTGTTCAAGGTATTGGTCTGAAATTCTGCATGTCCATCCATCTTTGAAAATTTTCTCGTAAACCAGACCTACCTTTCCGTTTCAATAAAATAAATAAATGCTCTTTTCTGAGGAGTGAATTGCCCCATTGGCCTGAAATTCTGCATATTCATAAATCTTGGACGCTTCTATCTTTTACTCGAGACTGGTGGCGCAATTTGCTATCGTTTTGCCTTGGCATCCAACTTTACACGTGCTTTGGATGAAAATTGCTCATATCTCTGGAGTGGTTCAAGGTATTGGTCTTAAATTTTTAAATTCTAAAGAACTATACACACGCACATGAACAGACCTAAAACATGTAGAACAAAGAACGCTGTGTCTCCCCGCCCCAGACCCCACACGCGAGCCAGCGCCCAACAATCAATGTTTCCATAGAAACGAACGATGCCTGCGCTACACGAATCAGGATGTTAACAGACACATGTAACACTCTGCGCACAATAAAATAGACATCTGTAACACAATGTAAATTTTATGGAGTCTAATATGAATATAAACGACGTCTACATGGATTGATTTTAGATATAGGGGTTATTGACGATAATGATACCGTAAACTCAATGGATAATCATTCTGTATTTTGTGGAACGACACCACTTTTTTAGCATGTTTTAGACAGTGTTTCAGGAAAAAAATGAGCGGTTCCAATTATTTAAATTAGTGCTAAAAATGAGCAGGCCTATTTGCATATTAGAAGCAAATTTTCAGCAGTTCTTCAGCAGATCCTGGTGCAGTGCTCTCTTGAACAGCTTGCTCTCCTGGAGCAAACATGTGTGTTCTCTTAGAGCAGTGTTCGCTTAGAGTAGACGTGTGCCCTCCTTGAGCAGTGCTGTCCTGGAGCAGACTCGTGTCAATAGTCGCTCACATCATATCACATTTTGTTGATTAGGGCCTACGTCTCAGCATTCTTGTTACACCAATGTCAGGAGGAATTTAAACATACACCTGTAAACGTTTTTATTAATTAAACTTTATTTATTTTACATGGATTTCACAACTAGTTATAATGACTAATACACGGCTCTCTCCATGGCCCGCATGATAGCGTTCGTTAGTCTGTTAGAGGTGAAGGTAACCGGAGAACCCGGAGAAAACGACCAACCATGGACGGGCCATTACAACCCACTCTCATGGCAACTCCAGGGTTCGAATCCGAGTCGCCAGCGAAGAGAGCCGAGCGTTCTACCACTAGACTTTATAACAGACCTTTATTAATGATAAACAATTAAAATTGGCTTATTCCTTTCATTCCCCAATGTTTCACTGCCATGCATAAAACAAAAACCTGAAAAGAAAGAAAAATGGCAAAAGAGCAGTTCAAATTATTATGGAAATAAGTTACCATATATATATATGTGCGTGTGTGTGTGTGTGTGTGTTGCTGTGCGACCAAGAAAATTTATGATAAGGTCCTGGACAGGTAAATACCAAGGACACAACGTTTTGAAGATAGTTTTGATTATGTTGTAAGCATGTATATTATATAACACAAGATTCACTGTTCTTTTTTTTTTTAGATTTATTTTTGGTATAGGTAACCGCCTCCAATTTTTAGGCTCTCTTATCAAATTCTTAATCTATGTATGTACATCTGCAGAGCTCCATTTCGGCTTGGGTCTACTTGACAGGGCGGCAGCACTCGCTTCCTATCATATTATTTTTGTATCCTGGTGTCACCCACGCCCGGTGAGTACCGCACCTGCGGATCCTGGGTGTCTTATCATCCTCATTGCCGTGCCAAAGATTCACTCGTTTGCGAGAGATACACGGCTGTGGGGCACAGTCTTCCCCTCAAACCTGCAGAGCGCTCCCCCTGGGTTTCTTACAACCTCCCGGCTTTGCGTCCTGTGCCCTACCCCTGAGCCACAGATTAAATACGGCAAGTTACATGTGTTAAAGGTCTATATTTGAAAATGGAAGAGCTTGGTATTGCACTTGACCGAGTTGTAGCTCTGTAGTATACACTACACAGCCACAACTGGGTCTAGCATTACACACAAAACAGGATGTATTCCGTCTGGATTGTATAGGTTGGACACAAAAGTAAAAATGAATTATATGAAATTAATGGTCACAATTACATTTTGCTCTAAACAGCTTTGTGCCTAAGGGAGGAAGCATTGTTATAAAAGTGTCAGATTGTTAAATTCAGATCAGATAGTTTTGTTCAATCGTGAAATCAGACTTTGATGTGGATTAATGATTGGCAATGAAGATCGGCCGGCCCCTATTCCTGAATAAAGCTATATGTACCCCTGACGACCCCCCCCCCCCCCCCCCCCCGGTTCCAAAATCTCTTAGTTCAGACTGAACGGGATAGGCAGACTCTCCGAGCCCAGATGTATAGTATATCTCTGTTGATTTACATTGTTTGAAATCAGCCTATTAGAAATAAAATGGTTACAACTACAGATCTGCCGAAATTCGGAAATATCAGACATAAGGAAGTGAAGAACTAACACTTTTGTATACCTTCGGTAATATGTATGGCCATGGCCTTCTTCAATGCTGAATAGCGTCGTGGTTTGTCCCGGTTTATAGGTCAGTCAAGTGGTAGTCGGGCGATGATTCTGCGGATCATGTGTCAAACCATGGTAGCTGTAGTCAACTGTCCTGTGTAACAACCCATGTTTTTAAAAAAAAAGCCGGTTGGCTGGACGATACAAGCATCTATGGAACCCTCTCAACAACACTAGTACGCTATGACGGCTAACACTGGACTGTGGCTTATATTGTAGAAACTCTAACGTACTGTAGGCTATGAACATCGGACTCGATAAATGACAGGGCATCGATAATACTGAGTCCAATTAAATCGGGCAGGACCGGCTGATGAAATTTTTGCAAGACGAAAGGAATAGTATAAACGATGAAACATAACGATGAGTGTTTGAAGTCCACACGAAAACCCATTTCCAATATGGAAATCAGACCGATTTAAAAAAAAATAACATTACTGAGGGTGAATAAACATAGGTTTTAATATAGATAACTGGAAGGAATGTTTATAGTGAGACCGGTGTGTAAGGAGTCCATGGTTCGGTACTTCTGTTATTGCTTAATCATGGCTAACATTTAGTGCCAGGAATGATTACTGAATTTTCTTTTGTCACAAAATATCGATATCTTAGGCAAAAATGGTTGGTTTCTCAAACAAAAGAGAAATTATTGTACCTTATTATTATATAGAGGGTTGCAATAGCAAAATCATATGATTGGAGGACTAAATGATAAAAACATAATTATTTTGCTCTACAGGTAAAGACATAGCATAACAATGGTGCATATCAAAATATTATTATTTTATTTTCTTGAAAGGAATGTCGTAATAGATCTACTGAGAATCAAAACAAAAGGGAGACCATACTGTAACGTAACGGACAGTGATTTGATCAGGTAATTTTACTAATTGGTTATAGTTATGACTGATAAGATGTATTGCTTGTAAAGAAGACAAATCTGCTTTAAGTCAAATAGATACTTTGCAACATCGCTATATTGGCGTGAATTCTTTTTTTTTTAATATACCGCCTCCATTTTTTAATGCTGACTTAACTAAGTCTTAACTAAGTATGTACATCTACAGAGTTTCCATTTGGGTTTGGGACTACTTGACAGGGCGGTTGCACTCGCTACCTATCATTTTTATACCCTGGTGTCACCCAGGCCCGGTGTCTACCGCACCTGCGGGTCCTGGGTGTGTAATCATTCCCATTGCTGGGTCATAACACCGAGGAATCCCCCAAAGACGCACTCGTATGTGAGTGATTCACGGCTGTAGGGCACAGCCTTCCCATTAAACCTGCAGAGCGCTCACCATGGGTGGGAGCCGTACGTGAAAAACCTCACCGCCTCGGCTGAGATTCGAACCCACGATCTCCCGGTTTTGAGTCCTGCGCTCTACCCCTGAGCCACAGAAGCAGGGAATTCTTTGAAGCCACTTAAATTCAGCTAACTTTTGCAAAGTCAAGATGAGCCACGAAAGGGGAATGACTTATAATGTCAATACCAGCAATGATATACTGCTGTGTGGCTAACAAGGCCCTTTAGCCGGAGTCTGCCGACCAAACGTCGATTTTATATAGGGTTTGGATCAATTCAATTAAAAGTCTGTGTACGCCATTGCTAACAGTACTGTTTCATTTTCACCTACTTGTCGAACTCCCATTTTCCCGAAGTATGACAAAACATGACGTTGTTTTGTTGGGTAATCGATAATAAATATTACATTCATGGGTGAAATACGCGTATCCATGCAGCAGTTATTAACAACGAACTGCGTTTTATTACACACTGGACGACCATTAAAGGTCTTATTGTGCCTGTTTAATTTATATGCATATGTCTTAGGCAAAAAAAAAGGTATATGGTTCTCAGGCACTTTTCTTTTAAATCAGTGCGGTCGGGTGGTTTATTTTTTTTTTACATTTTTTGCATGTTTCGATAAAAAAAAAAATATATGATCACGGAAAATCATGATAATAACATATATTTTTTTCTAAACAGGTAAAAGCAGTATATAACAAAGGAAAACTTATCACATTTTTATTATTTTATCTTATTGAAAGATGAAAATCAAATAAAAAAAAAATTGAATGCGGGAGGGGGGGGGGATAAAATTGACGCGGGCGATGCCTGAGAACCATACATTTCATTTTCTCTTTTCTTTTGGTCTCAGTACTATAGTATGTATCAGTATTCAGTGGCGGCACCAGGATTTTAAAAGGGGGGGGGGGGGGGGGCAAATGGAGGACAAAAGAAAATGTTGGAGGAGGGGGGGGGGGGGGGCAAAAAAAATTTTGCGCATAGCGTGAGATAAACACTTCACGCTTAAGCGGCTGCAATCTGTTGAAACTTATTATATATTTCTTAAAACAGAAAGATGAAAATGAGATGTATATAAACAGGGAATTATCTATCTATCTATATATATATATATATATATATATATATATATATATATATATATATATTTATATATATATACTTCACATAAAATCTTAACGAATACAGGACAGTAAGGTGACTTGAAACTTGCCTGGACTATTACTTGTTACGACCTGACTACACCCTTATACCCTTGGCATACCCCAAATACACCGGCAGCCTGGTAACACAATTCAGGGCTACTTGGAGCTAGGGACAGGGACAAGTGACCCTGTGCAGCTCTATGTAAGCTGTATGCTGTCAGTGGTGCTGGACACGAGCCTGGGCATGACAAATTACCAGCTGGCTTGCTGGCTCAAACAATAAACAGTACACCAAGTTTGTGCTCCGTTTGATTAAGGAAACAAAGATTACTGGTATACAAGGTCATTGTAATAATTAAATGTAATACACACATATTTATGCATTAAACAAATACCACAAATTTGCCAGTACATAAGGTCATTACTGGCCATCATCAGATGAAATAACCAGCGCTATTTGTTGCAGCATAACCAAAATGACATAATTTAGATTTCTCATTATTCACTTACCTTGTCATACAAGTAATGACAAAAATTTCATATTTCATGACATTTCATATTTCTTGACAAATGTTAGCTGACAGAAGAAAGCTCCAGCACTGATAAAAGCCAGTAACCTGAAGCTCCTAAATCCCTTTTATAAATATGTTAAATAATTACATAATGATGGCCAGTAATGACACAATGCTGCATGACTATGATCGTATGGTGCTTTTAAATTTAAATGTATTTTATCATTTTTATCTAAACTCAATAGTATTCATCTTCGAAGTGACATTCTTGATAGCAAAAAAAGTTCCAGCAAAGAACTTGGCTGACTTGCTTTCAGACATTGTGTTTTAATTTTTTTTCAGTGTTCTGTTATCTACTAGGTTAGGTCATGTGTGTGTGTGTGTGTGTGTGTGTGTGTGAGGGTGTATTCGATCATGGGGGTGTGTGTACATACCTATAGCCAGTGCTTGTATAGAAAACATCGGATATCTGCTGTGTGAGGACAGTAAAACTTTTACAGCCACAGTGCTGCTATAGAAGCTTCTTTTAACCACTTGGAGGTCACCTCTGTGACACAAATCCTGAGCTGGTATATGAAACAGCTGCAGACAAGCGGCACTGACCCACAAGCAGGCAGCAGTCCAGCTTTGGACAGTGACCAGCTGGCCTGTTACTGTGGGAACCCTCTAATAGATGCATGGGGGGGGGGGCTGCCTGCCTCAGGCCGCCTGTCTGTATTATAAGTGTTTCAAATTGTGTTATGTATTCTTTCATTTACAGTTTTTTTTTTCATATTTCTTCTTGCCTGAATTTTCCCAAAGATTTGCCTGAATCTGGGTGGGGGGCCACTGGGGGGGGGGCAATGGTTATAACTGGGGGGGTATGGGGGGGCATTTGCCCCCCCCCATGCCCCCCTGGTGCCGCCACTGTCAGTATTGTCTTATCATTATATATATATATATATATATATATATATATTTATATATATATATATATATATATATATATATATATATATATATAGACCGTGCCGTCATCCTCATTTTGGGCAACATTGCCCATGAAAAAGCCGTGGAGCGAATATAATAATTAATATGTTCCGACACGTACCTGTTAACAAAGGAACAGTGAATGTAAACAAAACAAAAAAATTAGGCCGGGTGTAGGGAGATCTGTTTCCTGTGACCGCCCTTCTAAAGATAAAAGTCAATGGATGCACCCAGCTTGAGACGCTCTTTCGTCTACCAACTGTAAGCATGGCGCGGTAGTTGTTGATTTCAAGTGTGATGGTTGTCGCTGTTGTTGTCAGCGCCTCGACTGAAAACGCACAATCTTTCTCCGAAATTGGGATAGTGGCACATAAAGCTCAACAAGTGTATATCACACAGATTTTTTTATGGCTATTCAAGGTCGTACATACCAAGGGAACAAAACCGGACCATTGGGGATCATACCTAAGAAGTTCGACAGCTCGATCAGTTTGTTAGAAGTGAAGAAAAATAATACAAAAGACGATCGCGATCGAGCCCATACGGATCTTTTTTGAATCAACGAAAAGGCGGTTTTCTCAGCTGTCAAATCATACACATCTTATAAAAAAGTTCTCCTAAAAAATGACTGATCATACGCTTCAAGTCATGAAGTATCTCGTAATAGCTCAGGGTAAGAAATCTGGCGCTGCTGAAGTTAATGACGTAATCAGCTACTTCAATCCTACATTATGGAGACTAGGGGTGGATTTTAGAGGACAGGTCGTAATGTAACGGAATATCGATGCAATGGAAACATCGGGACCACACCCAAAAGGTAGGCCTACGTTAAATAAAATTTGTTATTCATTATCAGTTAATCATGCACATATTCTCAGTCGGACCCATGTATAAAGATAAATCGTCCCTCGGCACCTAAACGGAAGAGGATCATTTTGAGTGTAGGAACGACCTCTGGCGGAAGGGTATCTGTTTATCAGTGGTACATGTTTATCGATGGAGACAAGTGCATATGTTAAGAATCAGGTGGCTCTTGGATCACGCAAAAAGCTTGTGTCCATCAGCGACAGCACATGGTCATAATCACTTAACTGCTTCGATCATATCCGTGACAAAAACCGGGGGCATAACAAAAACTATCATCTCCAAGAACAGCAAAACAGCGCCAGCCAAAGAATGTAACTGTAAAAATCCTGTAGACTGCCCCATACCTGGACAATACCTAACAGAGCCTGTAGCGAATCTACAGTTTGACAATCAGTCAACACACTGACACCAAATAAAGCAAAATCCATTTAATGTGTCCATAAAGGTATGTTGAAGCAGATTAACTGCAATGAACAGAAATATATAATAAGTACATTGCCCTTGATGAGATTGAATAAAGTAAACACAAACAGATCATAGATTGATTGTTCAAGTAAGACTGACTTAAATACACATTAATGAATCATTAGGTTAATGTTCTTGTATCAAAGTTATAACCATTATATTGCAGAATGAATAAAACAACTGAAGTATTTAAACAGACAAACTCTTAATGCTTTTATATTATCAGTACTGTAAAAATGACAAAATGATTGATCCTTAGTATTGTAATGATTTTATATCTTATAGCAGTGAGGAATCTGTATACCAGTAGATAATTGAGTGGTCTTAATTGATTACGGCAGGCAGCTGGGAACCCCTGCTGTGAGGTGAAAGTGACCAGCTTGTGTGTAATGGTGTCCCCAGGCTGATAGGGGTCACCCAGAGGATAACAGGCCTGTTGCTGACATGATAGATTAGGGGGCGTGTATGTGTGATATATCCATGTATGCAGGGGTGGGGTCCTCACCCGGCAGTGTATCTTTGATTTTTGACCAGTAAAGACCTAGTAGAAAACCAGCAGTGCTTTTCTTCTGTTTGTGAACTCGGTTGCACGTTACATTGGTGGCAGCGGTGGGATATATTACCCAGAAAACATGTCTAGTGATGAAGAAGTTGTGTTTAAGCAGACTGTTGACACAAATGAAGTGAAACCATCGGCCCAAGTGTCAGGGGACTGGTTTGATAGACTGGAAGAAAGACTCTGTAATAAGGTGGGGGAACAACTGGAAAACATGTGGCTAAAAGTAGATCATGTAGCCAGGAAGATGTCGGAGAAACATGATGCACTCCTACACCTAGAAAAACAACAAGGTGGTAGTAAATCAGAAGGTCTGGACGATACTGATACAAAACATCCTGTTGTAGTTTGGACAACACCTATGGTTAAAACAACAGTAAGACCACCCCTTTATGATGGGAGTAGCCCATGGGAGGACTACGAAACACAGTTTGGTATCATATCAGACTTAAATGCCTGGAAAACAGAAGAAAAAGCTATGCATTTAGCTGCAAGCCTAGCAGGTCCAGCTCGTGGAGTTTTAGCAGACTTAGATCAGCCTGGACAGCGTAATTATGATTGCCTTGTGACAGCCATGCGTTCAAGGTATGGAGTAGATCAGCAGGCTGAACTCTTCCGTGCGCAGTTGAAAACTCTTGTCAGGAGACGGGATGAAAGCCTACAGGAGCTGGCACAAAATACCAAAAGACTAACAAGGATGGCTTACCCAGATGCTACGACGAAACTTCGGGACACGCTGGCATGTGACCATTTTGTGGATGCCATACCTGACAGGGATACACGCTGGAAAATTAAACAATCTCGCCCCACTTCATTTGAGGAAACTTTAAAAATCGCAATGGAGTTGGAGGCTTTCCAGCAAGCAGCAAGTCAAGGTGGGAGACAAATAAGGGCAGCACATCCTCAAGTAAGTACAGCACACACCCCACATCTTCAAGACACCATAAGGCAAGTACTACAAGAAGAACTGAGAAATATGAGAATCAGAGACAGTCCAAATAGGAATGTCGCCTGTTGGGAATGTGGTGTAGTTGGCCACATTCGTCGTAATTGTCCCATTAACCAAAGACAGAGAACAGATAACAGACAAGTGCAACAGGGAAACGACCAAATGTCAAGTTCACAGGCCGAAACTTGGCAGGACAGGAGGCAATAAATTCTGTATTGCCCGAATTTAGGCCTACGGCACCCCATGCTAAAACCAGTACCCTGGACTCTATAGGTGATGGGCTATTTATCAGTGGCAACATTGAAGAAATTCCGGTCTCTTTCTTGATTGATACAGGTGCCAATATTAGCATAATAAGATCCGATGTATATCAAAACATCAGTGAACAAACAAGACCGGAACTCACAGCTGTGAATAGTCACCTTATCTCTGCAACTGGACAGACTTCTCCATTTTTGGGTCATGGCTGTTTCAATTTTTCCATGGGTAAACAAACACTGAAACAAAGATTTTGGGTGGCGGATATACAAAATGAGGTGATATTAGGTCTGGATTTTCTATCACAGCCATTTTGTGACCTTTCTGTCAGGGAAAATCAGCTATTGGTCAATGGTGAAATTTTACCTCTATCACGGACTGCATCAAGTGCTCCTGCAGTGTGTCGAGTGTCTGTCGCGGAAACTACTGTTATTCCACCAAACAGTGAGGTGATTTTACCTGGAAAAATTACTGATGGTAAAGAGACTAACTGGGTCCAAACCACATGTATTATAGAACCTTGTCCCAGATTCCAAGAAAAGTGTAACCTGCTTCTTGCTAAAGCTGTTGTGGATTCCGGCAATAAAGTGATACCATTGAGGGTTATGAATTTGACCAATGAACCAAAGACAATTTATACTAATACCTTTGCTGCTTTCTGTGAACCAGTTACAAGTGTAACAAATACAAGTGACAGTCAGACAACCAAAATTGAAAGTAACCATTCATCTGTCCCCGGCCATCTGGAAGAACTGATAGCCGAAACTGGACAATGCTTATCTAGTGATCAGAAAGATAAAGTGACACAACTTATCCTCCAATACCGTGATGTGTTTGCGGCCTCTTCTGAAGAACTTGGTCAAACAAACTTAACAAAACACAAGATCAACACAGGTTCAGCTCCACCCATTAGACAACCAGCAAGACGCCTGCCTTTACATAAACGTGAACAAGCGACAAATGAACTAGACAAAATGTTGAAAAAGGGAATTGTAGAACCTTCAAGGCGTCCGTGGGCCTCTCCCATTGTTTTGGTGACCAAGCGTGATGGATCTGTGAGGTTCTGTGTTGATTATCGCCGACTGAATGATGTGACCATGAAAGATGCTTATCCCCTTCCGCGAATAGATATGTCTTTAGATGCTCTCTCTGGATCAAAATGGTTTTCTACATTGGATCTTCAAAGTGGATATTGGCAGGTGGAAATGGACGAGAATGATCGTGAGAAAACAGCTTTTACTATTGGTGATGGGGGGCTCTATCAATTTACTGTCATGCCATTCGGCTTGGCCAATGCCCCAGCAACTTTTGAACGATTAATGGAAAGGGTTTTAGCAGGCTTATCATGGAATGTGTGTTTGGTTTACCTGGATGACATAATAGTCCATGCGGAAACCTTCACTGATGCAATAGCAAGGCTTGAACTTGTGTTCAAAAGACTACATGCAGCGGGCCTCAAACTCAGTCCAAAGAAATGTAAATTGTTTCGAAGGCGGGTGTCATTTCTGGGCCATGTGGTTGGTGAGGAAGGACTAGAAACAGACCCAAATAAAATAACCGCGGTCCGAGATTGGCCAGTTCCATCAAACGTAACCCAGCTTCGTAGTTTCCTGGGCTTATGTTCCTACTACAGGCGTTTTGTGCAAAACTTTGCGACCATTGCAGCACCATTACATCGGTTGAGTGAACGCGGATGTAAATACAGATGGTCAAATGAATGTCAAGAAGCTTTTGATAAACTCAAGTCAATTCTCACAAAAGCGCCAATTCTGGCGTATCCAGTATTGGGCAAACAGTTCATACTGGATACAGATGCAAGCAAATGTGGAATAGGTGCTGTGTTATCACAAATTCAAAATGGAGAGGAACGTGTTGTGTCTTATTACAGCAGAACTTTAACAAAAGCTGAGCGCAACTATTGTGTAACTCGCAGAGAGCTGCTTGCTTTAGTAGAAGCAGTGCGTCACCATCACCATTACCTATACGGGCACAAATTTCACATCCGCACAGATCATGGTTCGCTTCAGTGGCTATTGAGATTCAAGCAACCTGAGGGTCAGTTGGCCAGATGGTTAGAAATACTCGGGACTTATGATTTTGAGGTAACTTATCGACCTGGAATTAGACACAACAATGCAGATTCTCTTTCGCGCCGACCCTGTGCAACAGATCTTTGTGTTCACTGCGAGCGGGCTGAAACAAAAGAAGAAAAAGAAAATAGTGAGCCAGTGCAACAAGCAAGGGTTGTTCAAAAGCCTACATCATCAACTTGCAAGTATGCAATTTTCACAAATATTCTACAGTTTTTCATACTGACCTGGCTATGCATGAAAAGCTCCCTCAGCCAATTAGTTACCACGTGTAAGATCATTGATAATAGAGAAAATAAATGTGCTGCCTTAACAAGAAGCAAGAACAGGGATCACTGTCATGATGAACCGTGGGTCCAGACATGGACAAACATAGAGCTACGAGATGCCCAGTTAAATGACCGTGAGCTGTGTAAAGTGATTGCCTGGAAGGAGGCTAACACAGAGAGGCCAGCATGGTCAGAGGTGTCCTCAGCCGGCCCTAAGTTAAAGTCATACTGGTCCCAGTGGGAGCTGCTTGTGATAAGGGATGGTGTATTATATCGGCAGTGGGAGTCTGTGTCTGGTGAGAGCTTCACATACAAATTAGTGGTCCCAATAGATTTAAGGCCTACTGTTTTAAAGCAGCTTCATAATTCAATCACTGGTGGTCATCTGGGGGTTAATAAAACATTAGCTAAGATCAGAGACAGATACCACTGGGTTGGTCTGCGAACAGATGTGGAAAAGTGGTGTAGGCAATGTGAGACTTGTGCTAAAAGGAAGAAAGCAACTCGGTCAGGCAAGGCACCAATGCAGACATATAATGTGGATGCTCCCATGGAAAGAACCGCCATTGATATCCTAGGACCCCTCCCTGAAAGTGCACAAGGAAATAGGTTTATCCTTGTGGTATCTGATTATTTTACAAAGTGGACTGAAGCATTTCCTTTAAAAAATCAAGAAGCTTCAACAGTCGCTGATGTGTTGGTTAAGCAGTACTTTTCGAGGTTTGGATTGCCATCACAGCTACATTCCGATCAAGGTAGGAATTTTGAAGCCAAATTGTTTAAGGAGATGTGTCAGCTTCTTGATATTGACAAGACGCGTACCACAGCCCTTCACCCACAATCTGATGGCATGGTGGAACGGTTTAATAGAACTTTAGAAGACATGCTATCAAAATATGTAAATCAAAATCAAAGGGACTGGGATGAACACTTGTCTTTGCTTATGATGGCCTACCGCTCTTCTGTTCATGAAACCACTGGTCATACACCATGCCAGCTAATGCTGGGCAGAAATCCGAAACTTCCCATTGATGTGGTAATGGGCAGTCCTGTAGAACCAACTGTGAATGATGTGTCGGAGTATGTGTACTCACTACAACAGGGAATGTCAAAAATACATGAATTTGCGCGGCAAAATATTAAATCCATGTCGGACAAACAGAAAAAGAATTATGATCATCGTGCGGCTTCTGTGTGTTACAAAACAGGTGATGCTGTGTGGCTGTATAACCCTCAGCGCAAGAAAGGACTCACGCCAAAACTACTGTTTTTATGGGATGGACCTTATGTCGTTATAAATAGACTCAGTGATGTGGTGTACAGAATTAAGAAAAATCAAAAAGCCACTCCTAAAGTGGTCCATGTTGACAGGCTAAAGCCATATCAAGGTGAAAACAAACCCGATTGGTTCCAGACTGATGCAAAAAATTGAATTTATTATTACGCAGTTTTACTGAGATTGTAATCAGCGTAATATTTCTTGTATTATTATTTTTTTTATGTTGTTATTCTAGTTTCAGGCGGATGGTTATATTACAAGAACCACTTGTCATATTTATTTTCCAAGTGTTCAACTTTTTAAGAGTAAAATATTAGTAAGACTACAGTGGTCACCTCTTGGAGTTCACAGCAATGTTGTTTAGTAAATTCCCCTCAATTAACTTTGAATGTGACTGTAAGTACCTAAGTTTATATTCATTCAAATCTCTGTTATATCATTGTTATATCTCAATTTTAATTTCATTTCTTTGAATGCGAGGACGCATTCTTTCTTTTAAGGGGGGAGCAGTGTAATGATTTTATATCTTATAGCAGTGAGGAATCTGTATACCAGTAGATAATTGAGTGGTCTTAATTGATTACGGCAGGCAGCTGGGAACCCCTGCTGTGAGGTGAAAGTGACCAGCTTGTGTGTAATGGTGTCCCCAGGCTGATAGGGGTCACCCAGAGGATAACAGGCCTGTTGCTGACATGATAGATTAGGGGGCGTGTATGTGTGATATATCCATGTATGCAGGGGTGGGGTCCTCACCCGGCAGTGTATCTTTGATTTTTGACCAGTAAAGACCTAGTAGAAAACCAGCAGTGCTTTTCTTCTGTTTGTGAACTCGGTTGCACGTTACAGTATTATCAGTAAATATGTGTACATCTATTTAACTCTAAACTATTGAATAACTCACCAAAATTGTTTGATCTCTACCCAATAGCATTGGAACAAAGACTGTGCTGATCCGGATTGTAACAGGCTGTATTGTGGACTGAAGCGCCAAAGTAACGACCCCTCCCTATATCCCCTACACAGGGGTGACAATAAGGCCAAGCAATGAAATATCCGTTTCTCTAAATCTTAAGCAATAATCATTAACTGTGCATGTTCACAAACTAAAGAATACAAGTAATTTTAATCTAATAACTAGTATATACATTAATTCAACCATGCACCATTATATATGTTATTTGGCCATAACATACCGGCTCCCTAATTGTGGATTACTACCAAATACACAATTACCAATAGCTTATGGCTAATATGAGACAAATAAACTTGTAGTGTGATAAAAAGAAACACTACCAGATAAAAGCATAGCAATAATATCATTTCAACTAACATTGACTGTCAATAAAATAAAGATATTAATCTTTCCATTTCAGTCATCAGCTTCTAAAATTAAGCACAATTTGCTGATTGGACGTTCAAGGGTTGCTACCTTTGTTTTGACTTTTGCAGACCTCACAAACCCTTTCTTGTCTTTTACAGTCTCAATGACCCTACCTAACGACCAAGTATTTCTGCATGTGTTATCAATTATTAGTACAATATCATTCACTAGAATATTTCTGGTTGGCTTTTGCCATTTCTGTCTCTGTTGCAAGCTGGTCAAGTACTCTTTAGACCACCTCTTCCAAAACACATCTGCCAGGTATTGCACCTGGCGCCACCTGCGTCTCACATAGTTATCCTGTTTATCAAATACTCCAGTTGGAAGACTTTCTCCTGGGCTCTGATGTAACAAATGATTAGGAGTCAAGGCATCCAGGTCGTTTGAGCTAGATGGAACATCAGTTATAGGTCTTCCATTCACAATGGCCTCAACTTCACAAAAAAAGTGTTTGTAATGATTCGTCATCAAGACGAATGTTTTGCTGATGAAGTAGTGACTGCAGCACTTTTCTAACTGTTCTTATCATACGTTCCCAAACGCCACCGAAGTGTGAAGCCGCAGGTGGATTAAACTCCCACTGTATTCCCTTTTGCTGCAGTTTATTTATAATCCTGTTGTGGTTCAGCTGATTTAATGCATTTAGAAGTTCATTTCTTGCTCCTACTAGATTGGTGCCATTATCTGATTTAATGAACTTTACTTGCCCTCTTCTTGCAATGAATCTCCTAATTGCATTTAAGCATGAGTCTGTGTCCAGTGACGATGCCACCTCTAAATGGACAGCTCTGATGGCTAAGCAGGTGAAAATAACACCATATCTCTTAACAGTACTTCGACCGCGTTTCACATCGAAGGGACCAAAATAGTCCATTCCAACCCTGGAAAATGGTGGTTCTCCAGTAACGAGGCGTTCTGAAGGCAAGTCTGCCATTTTTTGTTGACCCCCTCGGGCACGGACTTTCCTGCAGATGACACACCTTGCTATGAGTGATTTGATCTTGTTGGCTGCACCAACAATCCAGTACCTTTGTCGTAATGTAGTCAACATTGCATTCTTCCCCAGGTGGCCGACATTAGCATGAATATCTTGTAATATTAATGTGGCTATGGGAGAATCCTTTGGCAGAAGTATCTGGTGTTTTGTCACAAAAGGAAGAGTGGACCTTTCCAGACGCCCACCAACCCTTAGAATTCCATCTTTCAACATGGGGTCCATCTTGTAAATTGGACTAGATCGCTTGATATTTTGAGGCGAATCGCTCTGTAAACATCTGATTTCATCAGCAAACTCCCGGTTTTGAACACAGCGAATCAAAGTCATTTCTGCATTTTCCAGCATCTCATTGCTTAATGAAATGGACTTGACCTTTTCTTTTGCCAGGGACATTTCATTCTGTTTGAAGGTCTTCATTTCAAGATCTTCCTGTACTTGGCAAGTTTGGTTATCAATACCCTGGTTCTGCAGATGTTGTCTAATTTCCTTGCGCTTTCTAACCCATTTCTTTATATTCTGGAAAGCAAGTTGCAACCAACATACAGCTTTCTTCAGCTTTGTGAAATCCGAATAATAGGCAAGGAGCCGATCGACAGTCTGATTGGAATTCACAACAGTCATAGCTTCTACAAGAGAAGCATTTACTCTTCCTTTAACATCTGGAATTTCAGCTTGAACAGGTGCTAACATGTCTTGATCAGGCCATTCGGACGAGGAATCCCACAGAAAGGATGGTCCTGTTAGCCAGCGTTGGTTTTCAAGAAATTTGGCCATTGTTAGGCCTCTTGAAGCGTCATCCGCTGGATTGTGCTTTGTGTTCACATACTTCCAGTTCTGAACATCTGAAACTTCCCTGATCACAGAAATGCGATTGGCAACAAAGGTTTGATATCTTGAAGTTTCATTCTTGATATATTTGATTACAGATGTACTATCTGTCCAAAAGTATGTATCAGTCACTTTATACTCCAGCTCCTTTACAATCATTTGATTCAGCCTTACTGCAACCATGGCTGCTGTCAGTTCCATACGTGGTATTGTGATTCGTTTCAGTGGAGAAACTCGCGATTTCCCCATAACGAAACTGCAATGAACTCGTCCGTTTTCATTTTGCAAACGAACATAGCTGACCACGCCATAACCAGCATTGCTGGCATCTGAAAAATTGTGTACTTCACAAGACACAACATTTCCAAAGTCATCTGGCTTGTAACATCTTCTCACAGTGAAGGACTCCAGACCAGGCAAATCTGCTAGCCATTGTTGCCACTTTTGGAGACTAGGTCCTGTGATTTCCTCATCCCATCCTATACCCGACCGGCATAAGTCTTGGAGAATGATTTTAGCTTGAAGGACAAATGGTGCAGCAAATCCTAGGGGATCATACACAGAGCTGACTACTGATAATACACCTCTCCTAGTTAGTGGTTGATTCCGCAGTTGGATCCTAAATCCAAATTCGTCCGACTCCACAGACCAATACACACCTAATGCTCTCTCACAGGGGAGACTATCTTGTGTTAAATCTAAGGATTTCACATCTTTAGCCCGATCTTGTTCCGGAACTGAGGATATGACTCTTCGACTATTGCTGACCCATTTAGTCAGCCTGAACCCTCCCATCTGACACAGAGAGCTTACATTTCTGATTAACGCCTCTGCTCTGTCCTCAGAGTCAACAGATTTCAGGTAATCATCCACATAAAAATTTCTGTATATCGCATCAACAACTTCCGATTCAAAGAGATGTTTGTTGTCTTTTGCCGTCTGATGAAGTGCCACATTTGATATACTTGGTGATGATACTGCCCCAAATAAATGGACTGTCATTTGGTGAGGCACAGGCTTGGAAGTCAGATCATTGTTCTTCCACCAATAGAAACGCAGATAATTCCGCTCTGATTCTGGAACTGCAACCTGGTAGAACATTGCCTCTATGTCTCCCATTATAGCAATCTTTTCTTCCCTGAACCTTATTAGGACCCCAATTAAACTGTTTGTCAGGTCTGGACCTGATAAAAGCTGGTTGTTCAGAGATACCCCTTCATAGGTAGCAGCACAATCAAATACAACTCTTATTTTGTCTGGCTTTTTGGGATGATATACACCATGGTGTGGGATGTACCATGCGTCTCCATCTTTGGCTATATCTTGGGCAGGAACCTCTTCTGCAAAGCCCTTTTCTATAAGCGTTGCCATAAAATCCAGGTAGTCTTGTTTGAACTTTTCATTTTTAGCCATTTTACGTTCTAGATATTTCAAACGTTGTAGGGCCTGTCTCTCATTGTTTGGCATCACTGGTGGTTCTGATCCCTTGAATGGAAGCGAGATCTCATAATGGCCATCTTGTTTTAGTTTCATTGATTGGTTTGTCTTTTCCAGAAATTTCTTATCTTGTTGAGATGGTTCCTTACTGTCCTCAATAGCCCTTTCAGGGAAGTCTAGATTGAATGACTGGCGAACTAGACAGTCAAGCTTTTTCAAGTCTTCGATATATTCGACTGCCAAAACATCAGCTCTGTTTACAGTTGCAGGGACTGACCTTTGATCTCTTTCACGGAGCACATTCCACACTATCCATCCCAAACGTGTTCTGGCTGCATGAGGGCTACCACGTGGACCTGTAATAACCTCCAAGGGAGCATAAGCATCTGGCACGTTGCCTCCAATGAGAAGCCCTATATCAGAATCGTTTTGTGGCAAACTGATATTTTGTAAATGTGCCCATTTGCTGATGTCTTCATCCGTCGGGATGTGTGCTTTGCTCACAGGCATACGTTTCTTCGAGTAAATGTTAGGTAGCTCTATTTGATTCTCTAGCTGAAGGTCCCAAATTTCCATACCTTGAACTGAGAAGGTGGTCATTGTATGAGGCATGCCCATGGTATCTATTGTAATTTTCATTTCTCTGCCATTGATACCCAGCTTGTACATTAAATCTTCAGTGCAGAATGACACATTACTGCCGGGGTCAAGAAATGCATAGGTTTCTACAAACTTGGTACTGTTCTTCATTCTTACCTTCACAGGTATAATAGCCATAGCTGCATCAGCATCCCCGGCTCCCATATCACTTGAACCGACATTACCACAAGACGATGTCACTGCTGTAGCACCTGCACTCTCAGGACCTGAAGGCTGTGATGTCATACTCTCAGGCTTTTCGTCTTTCCTTGAATCAATATGTAATATTGTTGGATGATTACCTTTGCATGTGACACATGTAGCCTTATTTCTACAGAATCTTTTGGGATGGCCTGACCGTAAACACCCAAAGCATAAACCCTTTGTTCTAAGAAAGTCAATCTTCTCTTCGTGAGCAAGATTATCAAACTTTACACAATCAACTAACGCATGCACAGCATGACGACAATATAGGCATGGCTTTTCATTTCCATTCCTACCCTTTCTTTGCATACTCTCTCTACCTGACTGTTTTTTATCAATTTCTGATACACCAGAGCTGCTGTTATTTGATAATGATGCAAAGTTCGAAGTTCCCTTTGCCTTTGTTATGCCAGGCTGGCGGTGACTTAGTGGTTTACCTGTGGTGTTTTGTTTGTGTTCCCAGTACAATGTCTCGCGACCATATACAGGATCATTTGCTTTCTTGGCCTCCTGTTTCACAAAGTTAGCCAGAAGACTGAAGGTAATTGCTTCACCGCTCTCACGCCTTCTGTCAATCAAACCACGCCATTTATCATGGAGGAACATAGGTAACTTTCCAATGAGTTTCCTTAGATTATCAGGATACTCCAACACCCTTACCGCATCTATACTTTTCACGGCATTATCACATTCACAGAGAAAAATGGCATATCTGTCTAAAGCTTTGGGTTTATCAGCACTAATGACAGGCCACTCTAAGGCTCTTTTTACAAATGCATGAGCTACCACTTCCTTATTGCCATAGCGCTCTTTCAGCTCATTCATTGCTGCAGGATAGCCCACGTCAGCATTCAAGAAACTGAACCCCTGTACAATTTTGTTTGCCTCTCCTGTAGTATATTGTTCCAGATATGTCATTAATTCATCTGGGCTCTCACTGTTTACTACAATTTTTGTTTGAAACTGTCTAATAAATTGATGATATTCTAGTGGGTCACCACTAAACCTTTTGATGTCTGTTACTGGTTTACGCATTTGTTTCAACAATGAGCTAATTACATCACCAGACTGCCTGACTGAATCACCCATAGGGGTACTGTACAAGGGACCCTGATTTACTTTCAGTGCTTCGAACCCTACATTACCTGCAGCAGTGTTGGTATCTGTGACATATTTATCATAATCAACTACATCATGCATATGATTGGTGACAGAACATCTTTGATTGGGGTAAGATCTTACAGAACTGATTCTAGTTACAACAGATTCATCATCATCATTCAATACATTTTGTTTCCTGCTGACCTCACCACTGTCATGCCAATTAAGTTGGCTTGGCCTAAACCTAGGAGCATGCACATTCAACTCAGATCTGACCTGACCTTGAGATCCAGCAACTTCACGTCGGTGTACAGTGTCTCTGTTAATGTCAGCATGCATTAAACCAAAATGTTCCTTGTGTCCAACAATGTGTACACGTGATTCATCAGCCTCCCCTGTGTATGTAGTACCATCCAGTGTATAAGCATTCCCCTGGCTGTCCTGTTGTCTGGTAGCTGAATCTGATACTTGACCCTGGGCTGGGAAACTTGATGACACTCCCGGGGTAGGCTGGGCCTGGCTGCGTGTCTCATGGCTTGTGTGGCTGTCAAGCCCCTGTTCGGTGGGCAGGTCAACAGAGGTCACATGCTTCTCTTTAAACATCACCTCCGATGTACTGCTGGGTGTTTTTACTGGCCCACTGCTATTACTTTCGTATTCTTGCAGTACCTTTACCTGCGCCTCAGATACCTCCAATTCTGTTTGTAATTCTAAGGCATCTTGTTGTTGTTCTAATCTCAGTTTTTCTAACTGTAATGCCTGTTTTTTCTTTAAAGCACGAGCTTTTGCCAAAAGTTCTGCTTTCCTTAGCATAACAGAAGTAACGCTAGATGTTTTGCTGGAGGTTTGACTAGCGCTATCAAACTCTGTAACTGAGTCCTGGATCTGTTCACTTTGATCTTCAAGCACAGTTTTTTCCAATTCCAACTTATCCATACTGGATCCAAATTTTGTTAATAAATGTAGCGAATCTACAGTTTGACAATCAGTCAACACACTGACACCAAATAAAGCAAAATCCATTTAATGTGTCCATAAAGGTATGTTGAAGCAGATTAACTGCAATGAACAGAAATATATAATAAGTACATTGCCCTTGATGAGATTGAATAAAGTAAACACAAACAGATCATAGATTGATTGTTCAAGTAAGACTGACTTAAATACACATTAATGAATCATTAGGTTAATGTTCTTGTATCAAAGTTATAACCATTATATTGCAGAATGAATAAAACAACTGAAGTATTTAAACAGACAAACTCTTAATGCTTTTATATTATCAGTACTGTAAAAATGACAAAATGATTGATCCTTAGTATTATCAGTAAATATGTGTACATCTATTTAACTCTAAACTATTGAATAACTCACCAAAATTGTTTGATCTCTACCCAATAGCATTGGAACAAAGACTGTGCTGATCCGGATTGTAACAGGCTGTATTGTGGACTGAAGCGCCAAAGTAACGACCCCTCCCTATATCCCCTACACAGGGGTGACAATAAGGCCAAGCAATGAAATATCCGTTTCTCTAAATCTTAAGCAATAATCATTAACTGTGCATGTTCACAAACTAAAGAATACAAGTAATTTTAATCTAATAACTAGTATATACATTAATTCAACCATGCACCATTATATATGTTATTTGGCCATAACAGAGCCAGTGATATATCACGCGACAGTCACCACTGGAGTCTGAAGACAACAAAGCATACCAGACATATGTAGGCTCAACATAGAACCCCTTTAAAACTAGATTAAATAGCCACAAAACCTCATTCAGAAATGCGGCCAGCAAACAAAGTAAATGCAGACCTAATTAAATACATTAGGGAACTGAAAGATAGCAACGTGCGCCACAACATAACAGGCCTTCTCTCCTGCAACAATCAGATGTAATTAGGGTCTCTAGAAAGATACTTCATTATATGCCAACCCCAATATGCAACTCTAAACAAACGAAATGAACTTGTGACGTCATGCAAACACGACAACGAACAGCTAAGCACCGAAGCGCAATATTAATATTAGTTTCGCTTTACCGTTTACAGAAACCCCCTGCATTCGGACACGGTGACAAAACCAGATTCCGGCCCTTAACAAAGATCAGTGACTGTGTACAGCTGACCCTGACCCCAGTGACCTTGTATAATAAATCCCGGAACCGAGATTCACAGCAACGGTCACTGTTCTAGGCTACATCATCTGAAGTGTGCCACCCGCCCTGTGCATGTTGTACGAAACTAAATGGTATTGAAATGTCTTAAAACTTAGTTTACTTCATTATATATATATATATATATATATATATATATATATATATATATATATATATATATAATTTTGAACCTAATTCATGTAGCAAAAACAGATGACGACACAATGATACTTGCACCTTTGCACTTTTTGCGACTTTTGTTGCATTACACATGCATACCGAACATCACTGGGATAAGGAATTTTACATTGTTGTTTCTGAAGACGGCGTCGCTTTTATCGGCCCGTCAGGGACACCTCAACACCAAAGCTTAAATACATTTACATCTTGCATAATGAAATTATTATAAATCACCCCGATTTATTTGCTTAAGAATTTAATCTGAGTGACATATCACGAACAATTAGTAAGATGACACTTCATTAAGATATGAGGACACTGTCACACATTTTTGTAAATCTTTTGTATTTTACGGATTGAAATAAGATCTCTTTTACGGCAAAATGACATTTTATTTTATATGACAATAAGGGGATGGGGGTATGTCCAATTAGGTGAGAAAAGTTGACTGCTCAGTATTCCTAGCCATCATAGTTTTGCTCCAATCAAAGAATGCAGATGCCATACACATTACAAGTTAAACACACAGTCTGTAATTGTGAATAAACCCTACTCTACACATAAGGATATCTTAATCATGTATTTAATATTATCACCTATGTAACTGTGGTTTACCTGTACCGTTTCCATCATCGATTTTACATATTGGACATCTTTCATGTTTCATTTAATGAAAAGCTTTCATTTGACTTGATTCTGATTCTAACATAAACATAAACGTTATCATATGAGTTGGAAAATAGCTTTCATATTTCATTATGTTATAACATTGTGCATTTTTCAACTATATGATTCTGCTTACCCTGACAAGTCTATTTTATTATTTCACTAGTATTCGTCATAAATAGTTTATAGGGAGAAGAAAAAGGCATAACGTTTACTAAAACGTAGCTGGATATACTATTTGGCAATGTTTGGATCATAATAATGAGATATGTGAAGCAAAAGACTATTTCATATCGATTCAATCGATCTGTCAAAAAACCTGGCTGATATTTTTTTTTCAGCAAATAAGTAAAATATCTAAAAAAATCAGTCTTTAATAGATTGTCTGAATGAATCAGACACTTTGTAAATTGAATGAAAATATCAGGCATTTTCAAATTGACTGATTTTACACATTGATTGTACCACATGTACGGAATTAATGCATGGCGAATAGCACGTGTGAAAGATAAGTGCATGAGGATTTAATCATTTCGTGACGCAAGGTCGCAGCTGTCATTCATTTGAAACATACACATTGCTGTACACATGTTTGAACAGCGTATATATATATATATATATATATATATATATATATATATATATATATATATATGCACTCCGGATGTCACCGCAAGGGTGCTCTGCTGGAACAAAAATAAACATGAAATATATTGGATCAAAGTTGTGCCTATGCAGTCATTGTTGTCTGAGCGCCTTAAAAAATAGTTCCCCTTTTTTGTTTCTTGTTGGACGTAACCACCTCTATTTTTTAAATGCTATATTGTGTAAGTATGTACATCTCCAGAATCCGATTCCGGCTTCGGATTACTTCGCTTTGCAGTGGCACACGGTTTCACTTATATGTATCCTTGGCCAGGCATGGAGAATAACCACGCCTGCGCTGGGTCACACCACCTAGTAACCCTGGAAAGGCGCAATCGTTTAAGAGTGAAACACAGCCGTAGGGCACGACCCTCCCATTAAGCCTGCAGTCATAAATCACGGTCACAGCTTATTGACAAGTGCCCTACCCGTAGACCACTGAAAGCGGAAAAACCGTGAGAGTTGGCTGATAACCTTAATTTATGTTATATATACATGTACCTTGCGGAATTCATTTAAAGCACTTAAATGTTATAGTGTGTAATTACGACAAAGCAAGACGAGTGTCTTACAACTAGAAACAGTAAGTTAGGTGATCAAATATTTTTAGTAATTACTATTACTCCCAGAGTGAGAAGGCACTTACATGAACATAAACTAACAGGTACCCTACAAATAAAAACCGTGTAGTTCCGATCTTTCATTATATACATAATTTATTATTTTAATTTAATTTAAGATTCCTACATTTATAAACATACATGACATAATATATTTACCATGCTGACTACCACAATACTGTATTTTGTTATTTATATATTATATTGACTTTCTTTAGAATATAATTATATTCAATGCTGAATACATATACAGATCTCTCATACTGTATACATTATATACTTCGCTGAGCACTTTTGTACGTCTCTTAAGTTATAGTTTGTTTACGACTCCGAGTATATTTGTAATAATTAGCTTAATGGAGAATACACACTGTTTCGTGAGTACTTTTAAGTATATTTATTATTTATTTACTATGCTGAGTTCATTTGTATTTTATTATTTATATATAATGTTAAGCACGTGTTTATAATAAGTGTTATGTTTGGTATATTATCCCTTGATATTTATTGACCAGTTACTGGCGGAAAATCAGCGGCCTGTAGCTGATTTAGGATTCCTAATAAAAATGGATCAAGTGTCAACCACAATACAAATGTTGTTTCCCGATGGAATTGTGATCAAGTGTTTTTTTTTTTATGTTTGTACCTCTTTACACGGCTCATATCTGATGGAACAAGTGCATCATATTTGGTTGTTTCCGATGAAGACTAAGAATATAAACCAGTTTTCTTTCGCAGCTTGATCTGCCCCTTGTGAACTGACGTGGATGTGCTAAGGGTCTCAATATGTTCATTCAGGGTCAACATAGGAAACCAGCTGAGACAGCTCGGGGCCCCATGTGTCCGGACCTGTCTTTGGTAAGTATAATGAAACAACACATCTCTTGACATGGGACATACATATGAGCGTACCAAAGGTCCCTGTGCTTGTTTATGTGCAAGGCAGTGATATGCGCACGCATAGAAAACTAGAAGCTTTCACCAGAATATAACAAATACAGTGATATAGAACACGAGTCCACTTTTTCAGAAACTCGTCCTTGGACTCGATGGTCCGTAGGTATATAGACTTGAGACTTCAGACCGAGTCCATCTCCAGTATAGCTAAAAAGGCTCTGTCACATTCTATAAAGACCTTTATACAAATGTTCTAACTACCAATAGACTATTGACCTTCGAGAAGATTATATTTACCAAGCTTTAGTTCCGCGTCGGGTGGTAAATGTTATATAAGTTATAGTTAAAAGCATATGTATATTAACATGTAAATGTATATGTTAATATGTAAATACACATGATATACTTAAATTTCCTTTTACAATTTTCTTTTAAAAAGTATATTAGTATTGGACTCGGACGCTCACTTGGACTTGGGTTCTTAGTGACACGTTCTCGAAAAAGATGGACTCGATTTACCTAACTTGGACTTGCTCTCGGATTCGGATGTTGTGGACTCGACTACAACACTGAACAAATATATAAGTATCATCGTCACATGTATTTTTCTGTAGATCGCATCCTGGATATGAGGGAATTTACCTTATCATTTCAGGAAACAAGTTACCCATGGGTCATGACGCTCAGCTGCCAAGCATGACCTGCGACATCATGGGCAGCAATTCACAACTTCTAGTAAAATTGTTGCAGAACCTATATGCCAATTTTGTTTAAACTTTCTACATTGCCATAAATTCTTATCATATATGTCTGGTTAAAACATAGTGAATGATGGTCTGAGGCAAAATGTATGATTGTTGAGCTATCAGGAACTAATCCCACAGCTTGCTCGATACCTGTCAGTCTCAAAAGGAATACCACACAGGCCACATATAAGATTAAAATATAGCAAAAGATCAAGGAAATCCATGCAAGAATTATTGTGAAACGGGTGCTTCCATATTAATTTTTATTCAATACAAGCCAACTGTACTGAGCTTTCATAAATGATGGTCATATTTATTAAGAAATCTTTGACCAAATGCAAGATTACATTAATATACATCCCACTGCATTCACTTTAATAGTTCTTGAGATAATATGTTCTAAAGGAATTTAAAGATTGCGTCCTGGTGGCCATATTGGATTTCTGACAGGTCGGAAATTGAACAACAAACATCCTCTAAAAGAGACCAAACATCATTAAAAAATCACAGAAACTGTCCTGGCAAAAGGATTTCTAAAATGGCTACCTGGCAGACATAATGGTTTTCTGACAAGTCACACATCCTCCAATAAGACACTAAACTTGTAGTAATTGCTTCAAAGAATGTAACAGTTATGAATGTCCAAAACAATTCAAAAGGCATGATCAGGTTGGAGAGCTCTCATATCAGACTTATGAACATGCAAATGTAAAAAGTGCAAGTCCAATTTGTTTTAATTATCAGCTTGCTATTCAATGGGGTCAGCAGGGTAGGTAAACTGCAAAACCTAAAAGAAAAGAAATGCAGAAAGCATCACTAAGAGTCTTGTAATCAAATAAAGCCATCCTAAATCCAGGTACAGACCCACATATTATCAGAACAAACACTTGCTGGTATATCTGATGATTTGTATAATAATATTCAGATATCTAGAAAACTAATTTATTGCTATGATTCCATGATATAAACTGCAAAATGTTCCCATCATTTTATAAATCAGTAGCTAAACTTAACACTTAACTCTCATAGTCTTAATGCCTGGCCAAAGCATTCCGGCAACAGTGTTTTTGTTATGCACTAATGATATATCCTTATCACTCTTTGAGCTGATACAAAAGGGAGTCATATATCACAAGTGTCACTGACAATTATGGGCACATAGTGAGATGTACCAGTTGTGAGTGCCATATGGTTATATATATACAAGAAAACAAGAAAAATAGAGATGGTCTACAAAATAAGTTATTGTGAACATCCCTGACCTATGACCTTGGCCTTTTGCCAACATATCAAATGGATTCTTTCTAAATGATGGGTAACTACTAACCACTTACATCTGGCCGGGTGTAATTACTTGGCAACCAATGAATGAATAACTTAGACCTGCAACCTTTAACCTCCTGACCAGATGACCTCAAAATCAATTAGTTATTTCTTCATGCAAAAAGACCCATAAATATGAAGTTTGAATCAAATTCAGTGATGCATAGATGTGGCATATGTGAAAGACTGATGGTTTGGGTTGAACAGTTTCACTTGAAATATGTTCACAAGCATTTAGAACAATATTGTGACCTTGAGCTTTGACCTTTTGAACTCAACATCAATAGGCTTCTTCCCCTATTGGTAGGTAAGCCATATATGACAGATGGAAAGTATAGATTGAAAAGTTTGCTGAAAATGACTCCACGCAAGAAGAGGGTGCTGTGAACTTGACCTTTGACCTCAAAATCAACAGGTCTTTTCCCCTGTTGGCAGAGAAGGGATATCAGTGCTGAAAGGTTTGGAATGAAAGGTCTAGCTTGAAATGTGTCCACAAACTTTTCAAAGAAGTGGGTCCTCTGACCCTGACCTTTGACCTTGTGACCTCAACATCTATAGGATTCTTCTCCCACTTAGTAGGTGAGCTATATGTGAAAGATCAAAGAATTGGGATGAAAGGTTTGGCTTAAAATGCATCCTGAGGCTTTTCAAAGAAGTTGGTTCTGTGACCTTGACCTTTGACCTTGTGACCTCAAAATAATTATGGTTCTTCCCCTGTTGGTAGGTGAGCTGTATGTGATAGATGGAAGGTTTGGGATAAAAATTTTGGCTAGAAGAATTATTTCTGGGGGGGTGCAAACACACCCCATAACTTCGAGAATATAGGTCGCAGTGACCTAATTTCAGGTTTGCTAGAAGATCTTTTCTGAACCTCTAAGACTGCATAGGGTTCATGGCCCTAGCCCCTATGGTTACGATTTGTGCCCTGCTAACGGACGGACGGCCGGCCGGACAGACGGAAGGACGCCGGACAAAGACCCATCGCTATATCCCAGCATGACTGAAAGTCAGCTGAGCTAAAAACCTTGTCACCAGCACAGATTTCCGCTATTCACAGCATTCACAGCAGCAGTGAATCACCAATAAAGAGCATTTGTAAGCAGGGTCGTCAAACAAGTGACCCATTGGTCATGACGCTCAGCTGCCAAGCATGACCTGTGACATCATGGACTGAGATTCAAAACTTCCAGTAAAATTTTGAAGAACCAATTTGCCAATTTGTTGAAAATTTTCTATGACAACAGAAATATATATCACCTATGTCTGGTTAAAACACAGTGAACTGATGGTCTGAGGAAAATGCATGATTGTTAAGCTATCAGGTACTATTCCAACAGCTTGCTTGAAACCTGTCAGTCTCAAAAGGAACACCACGAAGGGCAAATATAAGATCAAAATATATAGCAAAAATCAAGGAAATACATGCAAGAATTATTGAGAAACAGGTGCTTCTGTATGAATTTTTATTCAATACAAGCCAACTGTACTGCACTTTTATAAATGATAGTAATATTTATTCAGAAATATTTAACCCAATCCTTTACAAGATTACATAAATATACATCCAACTGCATTCACTTTAACTGTTCTTGAGATAATATGATCAAAAGGAATTAAAAGATGGTTGCCTGGTGGCCATATTGGACTTCTGACAAGTCTGAAATCAGACAACAAACATTCTCTAAATCGGACCAAACAATAAAGAAAAATTACTGAAACTGCACTGAAGAAAGAATTTCTAAGGTGGCTAACTGGCAGACATAATGGATTTCTGACAAGTATGACATTTGATATCCCACATTCTCCAATAAGAGACCAAACTTGGGGCAAATTATCCAGTAATAAATGCCCAAAAAAATTCAAAAGGCATGTCCAGGCCCTCATATCAGATTTATAGATATGCAATTGTAAAAAGTGTAAGTCTAATATTTTTATTATCACTCTGCTTTTCAATGGGGTCAGCAGGGTAGGTAAACTGCCAAACCTGAAAGAAAAGAAATGCAGAAAGCATGTTTAAGAGTCTTGAAATAAAACAAAAAGCCATCCTAAATCAAGGTACAGATCCACATATTATGAGAACAAACACTTGCTTTTATATGTGGTGATATATATTAAAATATTCAGATATCTAGGAAACTAAGTTTATTGCTAGGATTCCATAAAATAAACTGCAAAATGTTCCCATCATCTTATAAATCAGTAGCTAAACCTTAATACTATACTCTCATAGTCTTAATGCCTGGCTGAGGCATTCTGACAACAGTGTTTTTGTTATGAAGTAACGAGGTACTTATCACTGAGCCTTATCACTTAATAGGCTGATACAAAAGGGAGTCATATGTCACCAGTGTCACTCACAATTACAGCCACACAGGGAGATGTACCAGCTGGAGTGGGATGGTTATATATACAAGAAAAATAGAGATGGTCTATAAAATAAGTAATTGTGAACATCCCTGACCTATGACCTTGGCCTTTTGCCCATATATCAACTGGATTCTTTCTAAATGATGGGTAACTACTGACTACTTAAATCTGGTGTAATTACTTGGCAACCAATGGGTGAATAACTTTGACCTGCAACCTTTAACCTGCTGACCAGCTGACCCCAAAATCAATAAGTTATTTATTCAAGCAAAAAGACCCATAAATATGAAGTTTGAGTCAAACTGAGTGATGCATAGATGTGGCATATGTGAAAGACTGAAGGTTTGGGTTGAACAGTTACACTTGAAATATGCTCACAAGCATTTAGAACAATTAAATATTGTGACCTTGACCTTTGACATTTTGACCTCAACATCAATAGGCTTCTTCCCTTATTGGTAGGTAAGCCATATATGACAGATGGAAGGTACAGATTGAAAAGTTTGCCTGAAAATGACTCCACGCAAGAAGTGGGTGCTGTGAACTTGACCTTTGACCTCAAAATCAACAGGTCTTTTCCCCTGTTGGCAGAGAAGCGATGTCAGTGCTGGAAGGTTTGGAATGAAAAGTCTAGCTTGAAATGTGTCCACTACCTTTTCAAAGAAGTGGATCCTGTGACCCTGACCTTTGACCTTGTGACCTCAAAATCTATAGGATTCTTCTCCAACTTAGTAGGTGAGCTATATGTGAAAGATCAAAGAATTGGGATGAAAGGGTTGGCTTAAAATGCATCCACAGGCTTTTCAAAGAGGAGGCCGCTGTGACCTTGACCTTTGACCTTTTGACCTAAAAAAATTATGATTCTTCCCCTGTTGGTAGGTGAGCTGTATGTGAAAGATGGAAGGTTTGGGATGAAAATTTTGTCTCAAAGAGTTATTTCTGGGGGGTGCAAACACACCCCATAACTTCGAGAATATAGGTCGCTGTGACCTAATTTCAGGTTTGCAAGAAGATCTTTTTATAACCTCTAAGACTGCATAGGGTTCATGGCCCTAGCCCCTACGGTTATGATTTGTGCCCTGCTAACGGACGGACGGCCGGCCGGACGGCCGGACGGACAGACGGAAGGACGCCGGACAAAGACCCATCGCTATAGCCCAGCATGACTGAAAGTCAGCTGAGCTAAAAAGGGAGGGGGATGGGAGTATGCATACCAAACTTTTTTAAAAAAGGGAAACATGACGACACTATATATATATATATATATATATATATATATATATATGTATATATATATATGCAATTACGACCACCTCTCTTGGTCCCAAATATACGATCCATGTGACTTAGGGTTTCACAAATACCACCAATTCCAAATTACGACCACTTTGGTCAGTCGCCATTGTGGGGTTCCACGGTATATTTATTTATATACATACATACATATATATATATATATATATATATATATAAAGATATACATATATATATATATATATATATATATATATATATATATATATATATATCCTAAGCTTACCCTCCCACACAGGCGATTTATCCCCTCATACTTGAAGATAAACTGACTCAACTTTTTTTTAAGCGATCAATTGTGAACATGCAAATGCTAGTTGTGCATGCAGACAGTTCAGTGTATAACTACACAAGCAGAAAAATACAAAACAGATAGGTGTCACTATACAGGATGAATGTTTTTGTACAAATGAAGAAGCTTTCCCATGGCTTAATGGTCGAGTTTTTATTAAAAGCACAAGTGAAAACCTTTTTTTATTTGTTAATGTTTTCATTTCATTCACGCAGTACCAGTCCTTGTTGCTTGCTCTTCGTTTTTGTTTGTCAGGTCAGGTTCTACTGAAACAAGACATGCATGTATCAAGAAGAAAAGTTTTTAACAATGTAGCACTATTCAGGTGTCAGCTACCAAACGTTAGATCCTTTGTCATTTAATTCTCATGGATTGGTGTGTACAGCTATAGGCATGCAGTAACACAGGCCCACTACCTACGGTGAAGGTATGATGCAATACTTATTTTCCTGCAAAGATCGTTGCACAACGACGAGGCGTTTGATAAAATTTGCATTATAGGTCGGAAATTGATATATTCACATTATAGTTCCCCTTCCACTGAGGACTTTAATGACACTGATGACTTTACACACACACACACACACACACACACACACACATACATATATATATCTACAGTAAATCCTCGCCTAACGTCCGCCTCAGTTTCCGACCATTGCTTAACGACCAATAATGACCATTTTTGCACTGTCCCACTGTAACATATCTGAAATATTCTTTACAGAATATAAGAAACATCTAGTGAAATATATAAAGCATCCTTTATTTACATAATTTTAACAGCATATTTGAATACAAAAAATATATCACGTTAACGAGTCAATATGGGATTTCCGATCCATGCTCATTATTTCTTTCCTGCTATTTTAATGCTAGCTGCCTTAAGAGGAACATTATGGTCCCATACCATGCATTTGTGGTCACGTGATGTTTTGCACTCAGAGCGATATGGCCCGGTGAAGAAGGTATAGTAACAGGATCGATGCCACCAGCCGCCCCCGTATTTTCTGGCGCAGTTACTGCTTGAACTGTCGTTATCTCTATCCTTTGTGGTGAAGAATCTATCATTATGATGCGTCATCCAATTTTTCTTTGCTGTTCCAGATTCGGCTCCGATACTAAGTTTGTATTTTGACGCTTCATTCCCGACACTGAAAGTGCGATAGACAGCGTAGGTCGAACGTCCTCCAAACCACTCAGTCATGTCGAATCTGGCGTCAACAGATCTGTTTCTGGTCAAGAGATGCATATATTCGTTTCCTATCCAGTACTCGCCCGCCGCTGACCCGAAGCCATCCTTGTATTCCTGCCAGGTTCGGTCGAATGATACAGATCCGTTAAAACGGCGCATGAGCACTGTCCATTTCCGATCCGCCATCTCACACCATACGTCTTTTGGATTTGCTGCGCCGTCTGGCTGAATGGTGTATACACCAGAGCTGACACGGCGGCGGTCGTATACTTCCTCACAATCTAATCAACAGTAAAACATATCAGAGCATTTTACGTATGAATTAAGTCAAACTAACCAGTCTAATGGTATCATTTAATTTTTTAATAATGTGAGAAATATCTTATATTATTCTGCAGCATGTTATCAAATGGAGTACCTCTATTAAGAAAGTTTAAAGATCAACGTAAAGAAATTCGATAAAATTACTGGACTTTTGTCTTTTTAAACTGTGGTTTAAGAACTAAACGGAGAAAACAATGGATTAAGGGGGAAGGTTAACCGTATTCTGAGGAAATACATCCTAATATGCCAGAATAAGACAGCGAATTCCTATCAAGAAATGCAGAGAACCAGTTACCCACGGGTCGTGCCTGGTAGCTGAACATGTATATAGCAGAAGACGTGAAAATATCTACAGACTTGATCTGAGATGCACATTAATATTTTTTTCTATATATATCGTGTCAAGCGACAGAGTGATATTATGTATATTCCATGACATAACAAAACTGAGCAGCTTGTTAATCCACGCATTTCCCCTCCCCTAAGAATGAAGGATATTCTTGAATGATAAAACTACTTTAACGGACCTATAATAAATACAGTCTCCACTTTATACTGTAACGTAGTGTTATTGTTTGTAGTGAGAGTAGTCTGTGTACATGTATTGTAATCAGGCTGTAAACGGGGATGACTGGTCTGGTGACCAGCAGCCTGTGAGGTCAGCTGGTAGCCAGCAGAAAGCAAGCCATGACAGGGCAGATTGTCAAGTGGCTGACTGGGGACTGGTAGTCGGGTAGGGTATGTCAAGATAGTATTTCAGTCAGTCAGTGTGTACATGTAGAGCTAGCAACATTAAAACTACTGCTATACAACTACGGCATCTCTTCTATTTGTATTCCTTGGTATTTGTGGAAGACTGAGTGATAATTCTCTACAAGAAACTGTAACAATACAAGGGGATAGAAACCCCGTAAAAGTAATACAAACAGCATAACTCAAACTAGTATGCGGACTATCAATTCTCTTTATATCTAATTAAGAAAGCTTAGGGATCTAGACTTACCTAATACACTACAGAGTCATACTCGACCCGCTTTTCATAAATGTAATTTAATTTACACATTGAGTGAAAACACAAGGAAATGTTTACCTTTAGGAAGTGAATCTGGCCTGGTATCAGAATCGTCAGTGTCGTTTCCAACACAGCCTTTTTGTTTTACATAACGACTGATCTCTTCTAGTTTTTCATCTAGTCCACGTAATGTTGAATTGAAACTGGTGATGACGTCATCAAAATCAGCTGATGAAGACTGCTTTGCTTGGGCTGTAACAAGATCTGTGATAACCTTTAACATCTGATCAGTCATTTTCAATAGTACCTCTTTGTTCAGATCTGCCTGCTTACGCAAATTGGATATAAACTTTCCTATCGAATCAGTCCAGTCTGTTTCATCCCGATCCCCATCACCCCCTGTATCATTTTTATCCTTCTGTATCAAACTGATTAAACGATCAAGCTTCGTATGCAAGAAGGAAAGGCCATCGAGTCCCCCAACGCCTGAAAAGTTCCTAGTTCTGTCATCAGGGAGGTTAAACTTGGAAAAGCCGTTGTAGTTCTGTGTGATGTACATTTGCTGTGCTTTGTAAGACATACCGCCCCCTGTAGATTTTTCGACATCTGTTTGAGGTGAGCTCGCAGCAACAGAGCCGCAGAACAAATTAACAGCAGAACCCGCTCCATGCTTAACTGAGGCAAGACTGTCACAGCATTGCGCCCAGTGCTGTCTTTTATCCGTTTTTTCTCACATCCTGTTTCACGCAATGCATGACCCTGGATGTAGTAACGATCAGCTTCCCCGTACAGGCCTGAGGATACACGGGAACCTGACGTATAGTAGTGACATCATGTAGGAAAATTACTGAACGGAAAGTTACCCACGAAATTATCAACGGAAAAAAATCAAATGACACTCTGTAGAAAAGACATACGCAACATTGTGGAGTTCGTTAATGGTCGGGATTTATCATAAACTGTCATAATAATAGACCGTTACCATACGCTGTTTACGTCAGGTCAGCCGGAACGTGAATCGAAACTTGGAATTTACGCAAACAGACCCGACTGGACAATTACCAACACATATGGTCGCAATTTATTAGCTGTGTCCTCCCTCGGCGGCATGTAATCGTTCCAAGGTTGTGTATATATATATATATATATATATATATATATATATATATATATATATATATATAAACAAAACCAGACAAACTCGTTGAATTAATTAGGGTGTGTATTGTAACCTCTGTACGTTCCCAACTGTTTACATCTTATTATATCTGGAGTCGGAATATTTTCATTAAATTTATTACTGTTTCTACAATATAGCAGGCAAATATTTGTTTACAATTATTTCATGAAATATACAGAACACATTAAAAACCCATGATTCAAATATAGCCTGAAAAATACAATAAAATCAAACCCGTTTATGAAAATGGCAATGTTCTGTATTAATTGGTTTTACTGCATCCAGGCGCCACGATATGAATTATTAGCAGTGGTAGTAGGATATTTAAAATACTAACAAAAGGAATAATAAAAATGACAATTATAATAATAATCATTATTATTATTATTATTATTATTATTATTATTATAATAAGCAGTAGTAGTAGTAGGAGTTGTAGTAGTAGTATAGTAGTAATAATATTACAAATAATAATGTCCCTTATATTGTAACAAATATTTGTTTATAATTGAGTTATTTCCTTACGGCATCAGGGTGATATTTCACTAAGGGTGACGGGGTACCCTCACAGTTAGTGGGTCAGTATCAATTAATTTGTATTTAGAAGAAATACGCTTATTTAATATGATATGTTATCAGTTCCTCCTAGATATTATTAACATTTCATAACGTTTGTCCCTCTTAACTTACCAAAACTCAATTTGTTATCGCAGTTCTTGTATTCCTGTGTTCACTTTAATAAACTTTGCATTTAAGTTTTTAAAATGATAATTGGTAAAAAAGGGTAAATATTTAATTAAAATATTATTATGTTTATAAACTGGATCGCTTAGACAAAATGAAGAAACCTCAAGCGGTTCCTATTGCAAATGCAAATGCAAATGTTTATCCTTTATGAGTACTGAAAGAAAGTTTAGCAGGACCGTTTTATTATCTGAATTTGATATCTCATGTAAATATCGGGTTCTCTCATGTAATGCGCTGGCGACATCTGGTGTGAATGTAGGTTGATATAGGTAATTGTTTGTCAGAAATTGTTAAACGTTGCTTCTTATCCACAAGCTTTATCCCGGAATGTCAGTCGTATAGCCTACATAGATTGAGATGAAATAATAGATCATATCAGTCATAAAAGTTCCTGGTCATTCCTGTTAAACCAATGTGTTATATTTTGCCGTTTGTGTGACAAAATCGGAATTTTTTTTTTCTTCATTTCTGATATCTTCCTAATTGTTTTTATTTTTTTCTTAGATTCAATAGTGTTTACTCGCTCATTTCGTAGCATGACGAATACAGTTCAGGTGACCGGTACCTCAGCTGTACATGTTAAGTCATCCAATGCGTCCGGAACCCCCTAAATTCTGTCGCCGCTACCTTTTTTAACCGTTTAAGAAAATATTGTACGGCCTGGGCTCCCCTTTTTCATAGCTGGCACATTTTATTTATTTTTTTGTTGTTTTTGTTCTTATGAGTCCTCCTTGATTGAACCACCGCCCCTTTTTTAGCTCAGCTGACTTTCAGTCATGCTGGGCTATAGCGATGGGTCTTTGTCCGTCGTCCTTCCGTCTGTCCGTCCGGCCGGCCGGCCGTCCGTCCGTTAGCAGGGCACAAATCGTAACCGTAGGGGCTAGGGCCATGAACCCTATGCAGTCTTAGAGGTTATAAAAAGATCTCCTTGCAAACCTGAAATTAGGTCACTGTGACCTATATTCTCGAAGTTATGGGGTGTGTTTGCACCCCCCAGAAATAACTCTTTGAGACAAAATTTTCATCCCAAACCTTCCATCTTTCACATACAGCTCACCTACAAACAGGGGAAGAACCATACTTTTTTTAGGTCAAAAGGTCAAAGGTCAAGGTCACAGGAGCCTCTTCTTTGAAAAGCCTGTGGATGCATTTTAAGACAACCCTTTCATCCCAATTCTTTGATCTTTCACATATAGCTCACCTACTAAGTTGGTGAAGAATCCTATAGATTTTGAGGTCACAAGGTCAAAGGTCAGGGTCACAGGATCCACTTCTTTGAAAAGGTTGTGGACACATTTCAAGCTAGACTTTTCATTCCAAACCTTTCAGCACTGATATGGCTTCTCTGCCAACAGGGGAATAGACCTGTTGATTTTGAGGTCAAAGGTCAAGTTCACAGCACCCACTTCTTGCATGGAGTAATTTTCAGGCAAACTTTTCAATCTGTACCTTCCATCTGTCATATATGGCTTACCTACCAATAAGGGAAGAAGGCTATTGATGTTGAGGTCAAAAAGTCAAAGGTCAAGGTCACAATATTGAATTGTTCTAAATGCTTGTTAGCATATTTCAAGTGTAACTGTTCAACCCAAACCTTCAGTCTTTCACATATGCCACATCTATGCATCACTCAGTTTGACTCAAACTTCATATTTATGGGTCTTTTTGCTTGAATAAATAACTTATTGATTTTGGGGTCAGCTGGTCAGCAGGTTAAAGGTTGCAGGTCAAAGTTATTCACCCATTAGTTGCCAAGTAATTACACCAGATTTAAGTAGTTAGTAGTTACCCATCATTTAGAAAAAATCCAGTTGATATGTGGGCAAAAGGCCAAGGTCATAGGTCAGTGATGTTCACAATTACTTATTTTATAGGTCAGTGATGTTCACAATTACTTATTTTATAGACCATCTCTATTTTTCTTGTATATATAACCATCCCACCCCAGCTGGTAATCTCCCTGTGTGGCTGTAATTGTGAGTGACACTGGTGACATATGACTCCCTTTTGTTTCAGCCTATTAAGTGATAAGGATCAGTGATAAGTACCTCGTTACTTCATAACAAAAACACTGTTGTCTGAATGCATCAGCCAGGCATTAAGACTATGAGGTTAAGCTACTGATTTATAAGATGATGGGAACATTTTGCAGTTTATTTTATGGAATCCTAGCAATAAACATAGTTTCCTAGATATCTGAATATTTTAATATATATCACCACATATAAAAGCAAGTGTTTGTTCTCATAATATGTGGATGTGTACCTTGATTTAGGATGGCTTTTTGTTTTATTTCAAGACCCTTAGTCATGCTTTCTGCATTTCTTTTCTTTCAGGTTTGGCAGGTTACCTACCCTGCTGACCCCATTGAAAAGCAGAGTGATAATAAAAAATATTGGACTTACACTTTTTACAGTTGCATATCTATAAATCTGATATGAGCGCCTGGACATGCCTTTTGAATTATTTTTGGCATTCATTACTGGATAATTTGCCCCAAGTTTGGTCTCTTATTGGAGAATGTGGGATATCAAATGTCATACTTGTCAGAAATCCATTATGTCTGCCAGTTAGCCACCTTAGAAATTATTTCTTCAGTGCAGTTTCAGTAATTTTTTTTAATGTTTGGTCCGATTTAGAGAATGTTTGTTGTCTGATTTCAGACTTGTCAAAAGTCCAATATGGCCACCAGGCAACCATCTTTTAATTCCTTTTGATCATATTATCTCAAGAACAGTTAAAGTGAATGCAGTTGGATGTATATTTAAGTAATCTTGTAAAGGATTGGGTCAAATATTTCTGAATAAATATTACCATCATTTATAAAAGTGAAATACAGTTGGCTTGTATTGAATAAAAATTCATACAGAAGCACCTGTTTCTCAATAATTGTATCCGCCAAAACAGAGTTTTGCGGATACTAGGTTTTCAGCTGCACGCCGCTGCCGCCGCGTAGGTGTCCGGAGAACTCCTCCATAACCGCTGGTCAGAATTTTACGAAACCCGGGATTATGTTCAGTTCACATGTGAACTGCTGCACCCCAATTTTGTTTTGACCTCTGACCTTTCTTCTGCACTCTGCGTCAGTTTGTGTGTCTGTTTCCACACATAAACCAACATATCTCGGGAACCGTTTGACCGATCAGGAAATTTTTTTGCACAAATGTAGCCCTTGGAGAGCTGTTTAACATACAAAAAATGGTGGCGCCACCTGCAACCATGTTTGCACAGTGTCCATCTGTTTGTATGCCTTGGGTTAAAATCACTCATATCTCCGCAGTGGTTTGACTAATTCACCTGAAATTCAGCATGCGTATACAAATATAGCCCTGGGATAGCTTTATAACATATACAACAAAAGGTGGCGCCACCTGCAACCATGTTTGCACAGTGTCCATTTGTTCATCTGCCTGGGGTTAAAATCACTCATATCTCTGCAGTGGTTTGACTAATTCACCTAAAATTCGGCATGCGTATACATCCTAGACAGCTTTTCTGATTTTATGACAGGTGGCGCCACCTACATTAACGTTTACGCTGCAGACATCCAAGCTCATATCTCGGGAACCGTTTGACCGATTGAGCCAAAATTTTGCATGTGTATAGATCTCACATAGCTCTGTATCATACGCAAAACTTGTGGCGCCACCTGCATCCATTTTTGCACAGCTCCCATCTATTTGTCTGCCATGGGATAAAATCACTCATATCTCTGCAGTGGTTTGACATATCTGCCTAAAATTTTTCAGGTTTATACATCCCCGACAGCTCTCTTGATTTTATGACAGGTGGCGCCACCTACGTTCTACATTTATGCAGCAGATATCCAAGCTCATATCTTGGGAACCGTTTGACCGATTGGGCCAAAGTTTTGCATGTGTATAGTTCTTACATAGCTCTTTATCATACGCAAAACTGGTGGCACCACCTGCAGCCATTTTTGCACAGCGTCCATCTGTTTGTCTGCCAAGGGCAAAAAATCACTCATATACATGTAGTGGTTTGACTTATCTGCCTTAAATTTTGCATATGTATACAACTTGGACAGCTTTCTGGATTTTGTGGTAGGTGGCGCAACCTACATACACAATGGGGCTGCAGACATCCATGCTAATATGCAACACTTCACTCTATTTCCCCTTGCCACTCAATCCATGCCTCACTTCACCAGTTCCACTCTGATTTAGGCGGATACACGTAGTCGCTTGTCGACTACCCGTATTCTAGTTCTGGCATGTATTTCCTTGATTTTTGCTATATATTTTGATCTAATATTTGCCCTTTGTGAAGTTCCTTATGAGACTGACAGGTTTCAAGCAAGCTGTTGGAATAGTTCCTGATAGCTTAACAATCATGCATTTTCCTCAGACCATCAATTCACTGTGTTTTAACCAGACAAAGGTGATATATATTTCTGTTGTCATAGAAAATTTTCAACAAATTGGCAAATTGGTTCTTCAAAATTTGACTGGAAGTTGTGAATCTCAGTCCATGATGTTACAGGTCATGCATGGCAGCTGAGCGTCATGACCCATGGGTCACTTGTTTTCCTAAATGCTGGATCCGCCCCTTCGCATGTTACCCTAACACGCATTATGACGCCATTTATACAACCTGGTAACTCATCATTCAAAGAGAGAACCCCATAAGGTCCTCACCGTTTTTGTGTCAAATACCAGAAAATAAGAGTTGTTTAAGTATAAAAATATGATATCGGTTCAATTAAAAGAAAGAGACCAGAAATGGATGTACTGGTACTTAATTACAGCGTTAGATTTGACATGACTGTCCGGGGTTGGAAGACCCCATGTGTATTATTTTACCTCTTTCTGCATTTTGAATGAAACAAATAAAAGATGGATGAGGAGTATCGGGGTGAGAGAAACCACCTGTATTATCGGGACGGTATGGCTTTTACTCTCTCAGACAAATTTAAAGCCAGTCAGACACATAATTGTCTAATAAAATACGACGGTGGTTGGTGACATAATTATGTTACTCGGCTTCCTTTTTTATTCGCATCGAACTGGTTATTAGAACTTGAGTTAAGTTCGAAAATATAGATATACATTAAGAGGACCGTATTATAATTAAAAAAAAGAAATGTTCAATTTTTCTTCCGTGGTTTCCATGACACCGTAGGTCTATTGAACCTAATTTAAAAAATAACTCCGAAAACAGGCCCTTGGATCGAGATTAATTGTTAAAGACGACATTGTATTCGTATAAAGACCTAAGGCCCTATCATGTATAAATAATTTTGCAGTCGCACACAATTGTGCTATTTTCATATGACAGACATTGCAGACACTTACCTATAACAGTTGATCAATTTTTGTGTGGACTCCGGATCATGGTATGGATTCAGGAACGCCATCTATGAATATTCATAAATGTTCAGTCACTTATGCACCTGGGAGATTGGTCAAATAAGTGAATGCCCACATGGCGGAGGCTTGTGTTCCTTGGAATGCAGATTTTTAGTATACACACACACAAACACACGTATATTTATATATATATATATATATATATATATATATATATATATATATACATAAATTATTCACATAGATATACCAGAATGTTTTGGCATACCCATGATGTCTAAATATATCACTAAGTGGGCTAGGATATATATATATATATATATATATATATATATATATATATATATATATATATATATATATATCTTATCGTGTGTGAATATATGTGCACTTTTCCAATCTGATAATTTATATATACATATATACATTCATGTTAATTTTTCACTTTCTTTAAATTTATATGCAGGAGAGCAGTTGCAGTAGCCTTATCGGCTACTTTGTTATCCTATTGAAATAAAAATTTTTCCACCTTTATATATATATATAATGTTAATTTTTCGTGGCCACGAATTGGTAATTCGTGCGCACGGATTAGTAATTCGTGCGCACGGATTAGTAATTCGTGCGCATGAATTAATAAATATTTTTTCCACCTTGGAATTTTTTTTCACACCGAGTAATTCGTGCGCACGAATTACTATTCGTGCTCAAGAATTAGTAATTCGTGGCCACGAATTAGTCATTCGTGCACACGGATTACTAATTCGTGCGCACGAATTAATAAATATATTTCACAATGTCGTCTCCCGGGCTCCGTAGAATTCTGTTTCATTTAAACGTTTCTTTTTTGTCCTGTAATGATATATGAAGTATACGAACAAGGCTTTCAGTATGAAAACAACTGCAGGGTCTTGGACCTCATGCAGGTTAAGATTTTGGAACGTCCAAACTAGGGACCTTTGTGTCATATTGTTTGGTTTTGTAAACTTTAATGATTCACTTTAATATATAACATCACTATTGTATCATTATATGGACATATGTCAGTACGTAATTATCTGACTTTTTTTTATAAAGGAAGGGTCAGTTGAAAGATGCTTGGCTGGTTTGTTTAACGCAGTCAGCGATTGTCAATAACTACAACATGAGCCAGACTTAATCCTCAAGGTCATGCAGCCAAAAATTTCACGCAACCGTTTTGACGCTCTGACACCCAGTATCGTGCCTCCGAAAGAGAATTCGAGTATCAAAGACGCTTAACCAGTCTCTCTTAAAGCTTGAATACTTATTCAATCCGTAATTAAAATTCTTTAAATATGCATGATGGGGTAAATAATGTAAGCGCCCTCCCATTTATGTTAGTCCAAGGGATAAGATATAGGTCTCGCTGATTATTATTAAGTCGTGTGTTACCGCAAAAGCTCCACCCTTATTCCCGGATCAGGTATAAGGCAAAAACAAAAATAAATAAAGGTATGGTTCTCAGGCACCGCCCGCATCAATTTTAAACCCCCGCTTCAAAAATGTTTATTTTGATTTTCAATAAAAACTTTCCAATTTTGAGCTGCTGCCGCTCCGACATTTCTTTCAAGAAGATAAAACCATACAATTACTTTTGTTTTGTAGTGCTTTTACTTATTTAGCAAAATAAAACTGTTATTTTCATGCTTTTCCCTTATCATTTGACATTTTTGTCGAAGCATACCAACAAATTTTAAAATAAAAAAAGCGCCCGCCCGCATTGACTTCTGAAAAAAAAAGCCTGAGAACCATACCTTTTTTTATTTTGGCCTAAATATGCTTTTATGCCATCTGCTCTGCTGCATCATATAGTTGCATGTCTATCCATGGCAGGTAGGCTGTAGCGCTATAATCTCTGGTGGTTTATAACGACACGGAAGTGTTTGGTTTTTCATATAATTTTTGCATATTCTAGAAAACAGGCCGCACGTCTCAAGTTTTTATTTTTAGGGCATGTATCAATGTGAGCCTTAGTAGATAATACCAATGCTTTTTTTCTATTGCTGAATATAAAAAAAAAGAAAAACAAAAACAGGAAGACAAGAGGTACAAAAATGACAATTGCTTCCTTAAAGTGGCCTATTCCGATATCGGAAGTCTATATTAGCTGAAGGTAATCTCTGGAACCTTTTATAAAAGTAAGCCATAAAACGCCAATTCTACCAACCGCTCCGGCGCAGCCTTAGGGCCAGTTGTGCTTATTACAACTTGATTACTATTGTATTGCATTTATGTATTTCATGGGTTTGCATCAATTCTAGTATATGCAAATGTGCAAGCCATTTCTAACGGTGTTTTTTCATTATTTTCATCAGCTCGTCGAACTGTCATTATGCCGAGGTAAGACACAAATTGACGTTAGATAAATATTCTGTTGGATAAAAATTAATATTACATTCACGGTTGATTTACGTGAATTCATGCAGCAGTTATTGATAACGAGGCTGGTTTTACTCGGAAAGTTTGTCTCTGCGTCTTTCACTACGGCTTCGTATGAATCGGTGCCATGGAGAAGAAAAGAGGTAATTCGTATAATTAATTTTTGTGTAGCAACATATTTTCTTCATTATTGAGCAAATATAACACAACATATAAGCCTCTGATGTAAAATACAAACGTGAAAGAGTTGTGTAAGAAAAAAACTGAAAAAAAAATCTATGTATAAATTTCCCATCGTATACCGGAACTTAATTAAAAAATTACAACATATCTGAAGATGAAGTTTCTGTTCACTGCAATATTATGAAAAAAATTAGAAATCTGCATTCTAACGAAAGCAATTCTCCGCCATGCCTTTGGTTCCGAAACAGCGTATGCATTCACTGGTTTGGCTCATATTCCAAGGTCCATTGTACATCATGCGGTGCTTCTGCATTAGTATAGTCCCCGGGATACATCGATTTAATTGCAAAATTCTACCTTTAATCTTAGGTTTATTTTCCGTTTATGCATACTTTGGGACATTAGAAAATGGCAGTCTTAAGTTGCACAGACGGTAGTTCTACCCTGTAGCTCAAAAAAGCCAACCCCTACCCCTACATCGGTGATTTGCCACAATCATGCCATGCAACCTTCGGATAACAATATTTTTGGAATGCCTGGGCATATTTGGATAGTCTCGGTATCTAATTGTATGTTTTCAAGCATGGCCGATATGATAAGCATGATTTCACGGCTAACTGAGGTCAAAAGCAAGGCCAAAGGTCAAGATCAAGGTCACTTTGAGGCCCTAAAAGCAGATGATATCCTATTTTTGCACGAAATCTTTATATATATATTATTATTTTGACACAATCTCTTAGTAACAGTGGAATCCGTGGAAGATTGATTAATTAAGGTTCCGATAATGTAGTTCTCAAAGCATAGTAACTTATTTCAAGGTCAAGGTTATCAGTAACACGAAACATAGGGTTAGGTTGATCCGTTGTATGGTAACACAGACGAGTTTGGGTAGACTTATCTGACCAATTAAGAGACGATTCTCTTATTCACTTGCGGAATGTACATACAATTTAAATATTCAAAACCAGTTTACAAATATAAATCAATTCTTCTTATTCTGGGGCTTCTCAAACAGTACCAGCTTCAATTTTGAAGACAATGAACAAGTACTTTTGTCGCCCTTTTTGGGATTAGGAATAAGTGCCAAGATATGAACCGTGTTTGGCACACAGTTCTTCCCAACGAGAGTCCGCAGAGAAAGGCAAAGCAAACTCTGTCTAAGCTCAGTTCCTTTTACCCCGCCAACCTTCCCCCCTGCCTCTTTGTCCTTGAGCAGAAAATCTCCAGGATCAAACTTGTCAACCATATTTCGGCAAAAGCGCACAAGGCTTATATAAATGAATTGGACCCCTGAAACATGGTTGGATGAAAAAGGAAATTTCATCCCTAAATTGTTTGATGGAGAGCGAGTTCCGGATAACCTGTTTCATGAGGAAAATGAGACAAAGGATGATGACATGAGCGATATTGAAAATTATGAAGAAGACAGTGAGAGTGACAATGGGAGCAGTGTTAAAATAAGGGAATATATAAACTCACTTATCAATATTCAACCTAGCTTTAATTGTAGACTAGAAATTAGATCAAAATATTTTATTAAAAATTTATTAGCATAAATTTTAAATCATTATCTTAAATTTTGCTCAATTTCGACCACGGCACATTTTTTTCCTATTAACACTGTTGATTTCATTTTCACAGCATATTCACATGAAGATTGAATATTTTAATGTCTAAAATATCAAAAGGAATTGATTAAAAATTTCGAAGAATTGATTAAGAAAAGTATACATTTTTTTTCAAATTACACAGACCATGTCAACTGTTTTTTTTTTATCAACCTCGCCCAGTACATTGATTTATACAGCCCTGTGTTATGTAACCCGATCCAGGCATCTGCCCTAGCTCAGCTTGGATGGGCTTCCACTCTGACCTACACCCCCCCCCCCAGGTGATGTGTCAACTAGACGAATATTGTAATTTTCTATATTTGATTCATTCTTGTTCAAGACTTTTGGTACATTTTGGATTACGAATTGTATCACAAGGTGTTAAAATGATTAAAGTGAACATTTAATTATGTCCACAAAGTGATGAATGCTACTAAATTGTGGATGTTTATAGGATGAGGATTTTTTTTTCAACAGCCCTATTCAGTCACCTGCATGTCTCCTAGTTGACATTTTAGGCTAATTATATACGCTTAAGGCTGAGCATACTGGTCATCGAGCTCGCACTTGGCAGGCCACATCTGGCCCCAGGTGCCCAACCCCCCTGCTCTAGTAGTTGTTTTAGTCAACAAAATATCGATAAACAATTATGATTGTTTTCATTGGTTTATAATAACAACATAAAAAAATTAATGAAAAAGGGAATTTATAGTTAATGAGTAACAGGGAATAACCTTGCAATTACTGATGTTGTATTGATCTTGTATGAATGGCCCTGAGTGCATTCCAAATGACACCATGTAGTCACCTTTGGGTATTTTTTATTTCAAACTTAATAATAAAAAAAATTGAATAAAATTGATTTATACTTTTACGGGTGCTATGAAGCAAATCAATGATAGACAAGGCTGCAGTTGACTATATAAAAATTAATCTAAATTTACAGGTATTTTCCTAGTGTTTCAGTTTGTTAAATTATATTATTTGCATAATTTAGAAAATATAAAATATATGAAAACATTTTTAAATTTTACCCCGATTAATACTCATTACAGATGTCATTAAGTTTGACTTATGATACCAAGAGTCATGGCTATAACAGATGTCACATGATACTATGTTAGTAATCAAAATTTATATTAAAGATCCCTTTATTTCCTCATCTCCAGTTTGATCCTTGTATAACTTATTGGGTGTTCGAAACCTTGAGGTATTTTTTACATGTGTATTAGTTTTCAGCTGACATTACTGTTCATTTTCTTTTTTCATATTTTTTATATATATGTATTAAAAAATGATATTATTCAAATGTGATAAAACAAATCAGAGCTTAGACAAGTTCTCATTATGTCTACAATGTTAATAATTGTCCAAAGACTCTTGCTTAGTCCAGTGTGTAGAACATATATTAACATATGTTAAACATAAATTAAGTCCGTATATCCAACTACGTATGAAACTTATGTAAAGGGAAATTATCAGAGCAATATAATGCGTATTCTCTCAAATTCTCAGTTCAGTTTTGCTTTATGTAAATGTTTCCCAGCAAAACCGTCCCTGCAGCACTTCACACAAGGCTCTTTGACACCTATTTATGGCTCTGCGTGTTTATGAACACAGTCCATGTGTGTCTGTTTACCATAACAAGGCCGCGTGACCGGAGGGCGTGTGAGCCTCAACACGCAATGTTTCAGCCGGCGGGAACATGTATTACATTTCGGGGCCAAGTCAGTCAGGGCACCGCATGATTGACAGGTGGTGTGGTTGAATCCCGAGCGATGTGTTATATTGACACTTGTGATCGCGCCCGGTCCACTGTTATTAATAATTGTTCACAGGAGAAAGCAAACAATTTCAGGAAAATATTTTGGGAGGTACAAATTTTTTTTTAAGGAAGAAGCTATTTTTCGTGTTAATACGACGTGCTTTTTAGGTGAATGGGCCCCCTTTAAATTTGTTAAATTTGTGTGTTTTAGATTCCCAACAATTTTGTTTGACTGAAACTGAATAAATACTCATGAAATACAATTTACATGATAAAACTGACAAAATATAGTATACTTGTAGCATCAGGCAAAGTCACTCCATTTCCAAATGTAAATTATTTAAATTGACATAATTCCTTTTTGCTATATGGCAAGATTTCCGTGGTCACTTAGCGATCATTATATTATTTTTACCCGGCTCTCAGGAGGCAGTTGCCAAAAAGGAACCAAATTTGTGAGAGTTAGGTCCTTTAAGAAATGTGATCCCCTTGCCTTCAAGCGGTCCATTCAGTCATCATTAACATTTCACTGTCTTCCCGATGTAAATGATGTCATCTCAGCCTGGAATCTATGGCGTGATGAATTTCTGACCATATGTAATAAACACGCACCTTTTAGAACGTTTAGAGTTAGAAATAATAGACACAATCCCTGGATGTCACCTGATATCCAGCGTCTAATATATAACCGAGAACGCATTCGTAAATCTGCTGTGTCAAATAATGATCCACAGCTGTGGGCACAGTTCAGGCGGTTACGTAATCGGGTCACTTGCATGATCCGTCAACTGAAACGTTCCTATTATAGACACAAGGCACAGTCATCAAAATCTCCCAAGGAGATTTGGCAGTCCTTAAAACACGTGATCAATCCAGTTAGCCGGGGTCAAGATAGTCCAGATCTAACTGCGGATGACCTGAATGACTTCTTTGCCTCAGTTGGAAAAACTTTAACCAAAGCATTTACCAAAGATGTTGTGCAGGACCAACCTGATTTTACTGATTCTCGGTTTTCAATCCCTCAAATGAGCCAACAGGATGTCGTGAAACTTCTAGTCGCATTTAAGAATAAACATGGAATTGATGTCCTTCATATGCCGGGGTTCTTACTTGGAGCAAGGAGTTTACAGGACTGGAGTAACAACTGTCAGAAGCCCTGTCAGGTCGCGAGTGTCAGTCGTGCGCTAATTGCAATTAAGACATGATAAGCCCATTAACTCTATTGTACGCCTATTGTGCCGCGTTGTCAGGCGCAGAGGCGGCACGGCCTTTGATAAAGCGAGCCTGCTAGATGTTACTTCTGCGGTCCGCTGTAGCTCGCTGAAGCGGAGAGCGATATATCCAGTAACTGAGCAGTAAATCACTGGAATAACATTGACCGGAATTATGAATGCGCAAATGGTTTGTTTTGTCAAGAATTATGCGCAACATATATATCTAGAGAGGTCTCGTGTTGAGGAATCACTTGACCAATTTTTGGATAGATGCGGACACTTTACATCAACTTATGCCGTGATTCATGACGGACGACTGGTAAGTGTAAACCTTACTTTCCCTGAATAACTTCGGAATTATAAAAAATTCCATCAGTTCCCACACTTCTGACTTATATTAATATTTGGCCATGTATTAAAGTATTCCGACGATAAAAAAAAATTTTTAGCTTATGCTCGGATGACTTTCATTTTGATGGATAACAGCGAGCCATGTCCGCTCTGTCACTGACGGCGTTGTTCTCGTATTATCGCCCATATGTACCGCAGCCAAGCTATAGCTCAGGCGTCATTAGCAACTACAGATTCACACACGTTTCCCACACATATGAACATATGGTGTTCAAACTTATGATTGTTTAAAAATTTATATTAAATACTACCGGAGATAAAATTGGGGAGAAACTTACTCATCCTTGTCACAATAATTCCGAAGTCACGCCGAAGGGGGGTCTCTCGCGCTGTATCAATTAGCACCGGGCTTATCAGCGGCATCTCTTTGTGCCTTAGAGCAGCGAGTTTTATGACCCCATCAGCAACATCCGACACGGCCAGACTCTCACTTAATACTCCATCCCTGTAAACTCCTTGCTTGGAGAGGCCGCGGTCATCTTAGCGCCATCGCTGACACATGTTCTTAACTTATCACTCAGTACAGGAATAGTTCCTCCTGACTGGAAGTGTGCAAGGGTGGTACCCATTTATAAGGGTAAAGGGAAACTTTCTGATACTAACAATTACCGGCCAATTTCGATCACCAGCCATGTGATTAAAATCTTAGAGAAGCACATTAAACGTCATCTCCTTAATTACTTAAACCACAAACGCTTGATATCTCCTGAACAAACTGCCTTTCTTGCAAACAACTCTACCCAAACTGCAGTACATAGAATAATTGATAATTGGCTGACAGTTATGAACTGCGGACGTGTAAACTCCATATGCTTTCTCGACCTTAAAACAGGTTTTGATTCCCTAAATCACGATATATTATTGGGTAAATTAAAACAGTATGGTGTAAATGGAAATTCGCACACCTGGTTTTATAATTATTTATACGACCGAAAGCAGTTTGTCTGCTTCAATAACTATAATTCTGAGGTGAAAACCATCGATGCAGGTGTACCACAAGGCACTGTACTTGGACCCATTCTTTTCCTACTATATCTTAATGACTTGCCCGATAATGTAACAGACGCAAAATGCTCGATTTATGCTGACGACATCACGCTATACGCAGACGGCATCGATCGCGAATCAGCACAACATAAGTTACAGGCTGCTGTAGACCAAGTTACTAAATGGCTTAATAAAAACAAACTAATTGCAAACGCCACAAAATCAGCTACTATGCTTGTGAGTTCCAAGCAACGCAAACAATCAGATTCATTACAAATAATTATCGATAAAGATATTGTCCCGAATGTCGATGAATTTTCTCATCTTGGCTTGATCATTGACGCCCATCTCACATGGAAATCTCACACTTCTACCGTTTTTAAAAAGCTATGTTGCAATATTGGACTTTTACATCGGCTCAGCAAATTTCTACCACAGAAGTTTTTAGTCACTATATATCACGCCTTTGTTCAACCCTCAATAGATTATAGCCTAACAGTATGGGGCAGCTGTCTCAGCACATTCCGTGCCGCAATCCAACGAATGCAGTGTCGTGCGGCTAGGATAATAACAAAAATTACGACCTAACTCAAAGAAGTTTAGATTTAGTGAAAGAAATAGGCTGAATGACAATTGAACAGCGACATTTGTTCCTCCTATCTATTTTAACCTATAAATGCATAAAGGATTTAGCCCCTTCATATTTATGTAAGAATTTTCATATGGCGAAGGGCATTCATAATTATTCGACGCGGTTAACCGAAAACAAAAACTGTATCCTTCCGAAACCGTGTATTGAAGCCTTCAAGGCTACCTCTTTTTATGCAGGCAGTACTCTATGGAACTCCCTTCCTCGACACATTAAGTTTGCTTTCTAATTTGCAGCATTTTAAAAAATTATCACGTTCGTACTTCTCCGATTTTACAATGATGTAATAATCTTATCACAGCACGAAATTGTTCTAGATGTAATCGTTGCTTTTACCGCTGTTAGTACCGTCCCTTTTATTAATTTTATGATATTATCATTCCTTTGTAATGATTTTACAGTCTCATTATGTCTTTTATATTTCGCATTGTACATGTACTTTTATGTATTTTTATTATCATGTTCCATTGTTTATAATATCTTGTATATCTTGGAAGAGGGCCCTGCTTATAACAGAATCCTTATTCTGGTACAGTCCACCCTTCACAATATTATAATAATTTCATCAAAATCTTTCATTACCATGGTTCCTTTGTCTAAACCAGTTGGTTGTTATACCTACAATAGGTATTAAGAAGAACTAATTTTATATTTTGAAACTGGTTTCGAATAATTAAAGTGTATGTACGTTCCGACAGTGAAAAAAAAAACGAGAATTAGTTCATGATTAACCAGTATAGTCAAACTCGTCTATATTACCACACAACGGATCAAACTGACCTTATAAGTTATTTCGCATACCTAAAGACCATGACATTAAACCAAGTTACTTATCTAAACTCATTCAATCAATCTCCCACTGAAACTATGATATTGTGTCAAAATAAAAATGTATAGAGAGATTTCGTGAAAAAACGGGCTATCATCTGCTTTCAAGGCCTTGAAGTGACCGTGACCTTGACATTTGACCTTGCTTTTGACCTCAGATGGCCATTAAATCATGCCTATCATGTCGGCCATGCTTGACAACATACAACAAGATAACAAGACTATCCAAATCTGCCAAGGAATTCCAGAAATATTGTGATCCGAAGGTTGCATATAGCATGATTGTGGCAAATCACCGATATAGGGGTAGGGGTGGGGTTTTGAGCTGCAGGGCAGAACTACCGTCTGTGAAACTTAAGACTGCCATTTTCTAATGTCCCAAAGTATACTACAATGGAAAATAAACCTAAGATTAACGATAAAATGTTGCAATTAAATCGATGTATCAAGGGGACTAGTAAATATTCATAGAATCCAGATCAGATGCCTCCTCCACATTACAATCTAAGGGGTTCTTCATGGGTCCATTCCAGAAATGCCTGAACATCTATAAGATTCCATTAATGGCTGTGTGAATTAGGATGTGAAAAAAAGAAACATACAAACAAATGAGCGAGGATAAAAACATACTCTCTTGGCGGGAGAAAAGAAAAAAACCTTGTTGTTTCTCCTACGGGAGTGTTCAAACATGCCTGCTTAGATTTGACATCGAAACACAGTTCACACTCTCAATGCCAGTGATGTACAATTGTACAAATTAAAATGAAGATTTGCGGAGGTCAGAATAACACCTGAGGATCGAACATTCCAATATACTTTTTAATGTAATATGGATTCTTCACAGATGTGAGTGAGCATATGTGATCACCGCCATATGTGCTATAAAAAGCTGCCAGTGTTGTGGTAGGTTAAGCTGACCTTTGATGCAACCATCGCATTGGTGAGCCATGACCCCAATTTCTCTAGACTTGGACACATCTTTTCCTGCGGTCACGTAGGGCACACAAAGTCTGAACAGGAACATGGTAATGTTTCAGATCTGGTGAATCAAAACGTTGGTGGAGGTATACACACGGGTAAAGACCGCTTTCTAGTTCTAAGCAACGCTACACATGGCGAGGTATTGTCAGATATGAAAGGAACGTTCTTTCCTCATCGGGATTGTCAGCTCAGTCTTCATCATTACTTGCGATGCCACACTGAATTCTATTCACAATCATATCGTCAGAGCAGCTTCATACTACCAAGTCTGTGGCTACGTTTTCAAAGACCTTGGTTCAGCGATCGCCTCTGACGTCTTCTAATAAAAGCGTAAATAATCCCGTAAGGGTTCGTCAAAAAACCGTAAATAAAATATAACAAACAAGATGCTTTAAACGCCGTCAGAACAAAAACACTTGTAACAGAACGGGACAGGTTTATAGGGCTTTAAATATGATAGATTCTCGATGCCTTTCCCGTAATGCTAAACGTTTGATCATAACAGATCATTAGACGTCCGGCTTAGTACATGTATACGCGAGTTATTTGATTGGTTCAGTTTCCCTATTCATTAATAATGAACATGATTATAAATAAACACCGGAGCGGGTCGCTTAATCAAGGTCTGTGAGAGCGTAGCCATAGATTGGTAATATGAAGATGAGTCAGAGCTTAAAATTAACGATACATCCGTGTCATAATCCCCGAAGTCTTCTTTGGCTACTGCATTTCGTGTAAAAATTAAAATATCTGGCCAGACCAAAAGATCTTGTTTGCTTCTTGTCACGTCTCAGTTTCATATTCATTTATTGGGCCCTTCATATAATATTGTACAGGTTTGAGGGTATAATTGTTTAAGTAACACGAAACGTGAACGATGAGCATGTTAAACACAAGACTGCAAGACCCCTGGAGAACTAGAGACGGAAGCTCACGATTAAACATTCACGAGGGTTTGTGATTTAAGACGGTAATCAGGCAGAATGGCGTAAACAGACCTTGTTTGCTTCCCATAACATTCAGTGCTATGACAGTGGAACAGTCACAAGCCGACTGACCTGCTGTACAATTGTATAAACTGGACAGTCATACAGGAACCGCTCCGTTCCAGGTAGGCATGAGTGAAATTAATATTTAATTTAAGATAACATTAAGAGGACCAGTTAATTCACCATGAATGCCAACGCAGGATGGAATGACCTTCTGATTCTATGCAAATAGCAAATATATGTATATATATATATATATATATATATATATATATATATAGAGAGAGAGAGAGAGAGAGAGAGAGAGAGAGAGAGAGAGAGAGGGGGGGGGGACTTTTAATGGCCGGAAAGGGGTACAGCACATTTTTACAAAAATAGCTAGTACAGGAATTTATAACGTAGTATCCATCAGATTTACACCGATATTCCATTAGACTTATTAACTTGGACATCCATCTTTCAATTTAAATTTGGGGTATCTACCCCAACAGTTTCACATTACGTAAGTTGAAAAATATAGACCAGCACAGAGATTCACATAAAAAAAATTGTTTACAAATTGTTTCGTCTGTCTGGAACAGGACCTCCATTTTTGGAAGACTTTTTTGGGTCCCCCAGATGTCCAGAAATGTATTTAGTTTCATATTAAAAAAAATGAATTAAGGATGTTTTAGCAAGAACCATCAATGCCACGGTAACCCGTTTATGATATAAAAATAAGTCTTCTTTACAGCTTAAATTTCACTTGTGTTAATTCACTTTAAAAGTTAATCATTTGGGGGTAGATATTTGAATGATGTTTAATATACATATGTATTGTACATTGTCATGGTCTTACCAGAAGCACAGAATATAACTCTTTTTTAATAAATTTGAATTTATATATGAAAGGCTGAATTCAGGTGTGACATAACCAATAATAATGCAATCGGCTGAGAATTCATTTAATGTTTACAATGATACATGTGTGTGCTTTATGAAGATTCAGATGAAAACTAATGAACTTAAGGTAACATATTTTCAAGGATATCGCAAATATAATCTCATACTCATTTCTGAAGTTCATCACCCTATTAAATTTTGTTCTTTTAACAAAGGATATATGATAGGTATATGCAGTTCTAATTTCTATATATGGGTCGGAGTATTTTATTTGCATTCTTCCCTCTTTCCAAAGAAAAACCTTCATTTGTTATATTCATTAACGTGACGTATAACATGATTCATGAGATTTTTAAAGTAAACTGAGATTTCTCAAGAAACTGAAAATTGAAGTTAATTCTAGCCAACATTTAAATTGTCCAGATATCAGAAATTGAAACATAATGTAACTCATTTTGATATTTATAATCGCAATATGTGTTTAATGATATTTAGGATGCGTTTCAGATTTTTCATATGCAAAATATGGACCCAATATTTGTTTTTTACGTCTTTGTATTTTACACTTATTTTACGATTTTAAACATTTTAATATAAAGTATTAAGCAGAAATCATCTTGAAGTTATGTTGTCTGATTCTGTATAGTTTATGTCAGAAATCTTTAAATAAAGTATATGTATGTTCTGTGCACTCTTTGCAATGGATATCCGTAAGCCCTACCCCTAGTGGCGAAATCTCAGACCAGGCCCTGCAGAATTCTTTCATATATTTAAAAAAAAAACAAGGTTATCGGCCAATCCGCACTCTGACAGAAAGGTCGGGTTGTAAAATCTGACATCGATGTCCGACTACAAACCTCTCACGTCCAAACAAACCTCCCGGGAGCAGCAAACCGCACTGATTACGTTTGAATAATTGAGGTGATGCGGGATATTTCCCTGACGAACGACCAGCCATAATCCACGTGTCAGAGCACACTTTTCGACAGCTTCTGTTAACTAATGTTCAGTGGCGTCATTTATCTTTAAAGGGGGGTGACTCGCACGCGATGAAGGTAATTAATGTTTTGACAACACTTTTATAACACACACATATATATATATATACACACACATATATATATATATATATATATATATATATGTTGCCATCGCTGCTAATGTTGGGAATTCTTATTTTCATGTAGAAGCGGTTTTTTTTTCGTGTACTAGTATATCTTATTGTTTATTATCTAATCTGACCCTTGCAGGAATAATTTTTTTCCCTCCGCCAAGGCGCGGGGATTATGTATTTCTGCTGGCGTTGGTTAGTTTGTTTGTTAGTAACATTTCTCAAACAGTTTTTAATGGAATTTTATGAAATTATCAGGATATATTTCGGAGGTGATCCGGATCACCATCTGGGTCTAGGAATATTTTTAGAGGAAAATGCTGCAGTTCTTATTTGCCATATTTTGGTAATGAGCTGCCTTGTTGGAGGTCTGCATTTAGTGCATTTTTACCTAGCTAGTCCATGTTGCCTGGCTACTCTCACCTTGAAACACCAAATGAAACATTTTCTAAAATGTAATGCTAGAAAGCAGCCAGAGACCGTATATATACCTCCGCTTTATTCTTGATTACCCGATGAAAATTACATCCAGAATATGGATTAAAGTTTGGTTGATCGATAAGTAATATATATATATATATATATATATATATATATATATATATAAAGCTAAAATGAGATCAGGAATAGTATGAATCCAAGTGCAGAAAATCTGGATGGTTGCATCACAGGTTAGCATTCAGGAAAATGTCTGCCAAAGAATTACTCTCGTCCTCGGCCGGAATAAGCTATATGCTTGTCTCGCATGCAGTGTTATAGAATCATTAGTTGAATAGTCTGGTAATAAAGATTACCTGCAAAATTCAATGGATTACTTAATACGTGATAACTTGACCCTCCCATAAAGGTCTAACAAATTCACAATTAACTTTTTCGGTAAAGTTTATAACAATTGAATCATTAAGTAACCAACCAATCAACGGCGGTAAAATTAATACCACCTACCAGAGGCAAGATAACCATGCTTATTTTTGGGGCTTTGTTTTGAGAATGAGATTATTAAATGTATGCTTGAGATTATAAAGTCTGGACTTTTGGTATTTCTTCAACAAATATGGATATTTATTGGCCTCTAAAGCAAAATCTAATTTTCTCAGTAAAATGTTATTCTAATTTTTAAAATTACATCTTCAATTTAGTATAATGGCATAGATTTATTGCCCTCTGTGAATTTATCGTTTTAGCCCTATTTAATCCGACTCAATATTATTAGGTCTAACAATATTGAGACCCAATAAATCGGGTTAGTATCGTTAAACGTGTCAAAAGTTAGTATTTGTGTGGGTTTGTTCACAGGTTTTCAATCCTAAAGCCGTCGCCATGCATAGAATACAGTGGAAAACGGACCGACGTGGGCGGGTGGTCAAGTATTGTACCACCTGCGGATTCGTTAAAGTGAGCCACACCAGGAAACCTAAGCCCAAGAAAGGCCAACCGGCGATGTTAGACACGACCTCCAGTACAGCTGGGTTGATCATGAGTCACGTGAGCATGTCGGCTCGACCTCAGGGCCGGAGAGAGTCAATATCCTGGCGCCCCCTGTCGACAGAGTTAGAAACGTAAAGATCAGTAATCACGCATTGGTGTTTATTTTTTATTACTTTTGGCAACAGGAAAGTGTTTAAACTCCCTACGTAGCAGCTATTCACAGCAGTCGTTACAGATCCCCTTTGTTTTAACATTTTAGCGGGTTTTCAGGAAGTTGGGCTGAAACGGGTACAACATTTTGGACTCAAATTTTCGATAAGCATTACCCGTTCCGGACTCGAGTACTCGTTATCATGGCAACACTGTGACGATAAAACGTTTACCAATGCAAAATTTGCATAAATTTGACTTCGTGACGGCTTAACTTTATTCCAGTGAAGGAATAGATAAATGTCATAACAAGACCTTTGCTGATTTGACCAGCATCTGTTAAGAGCTCTTTATGCCAGGCTATGATATAAATAGTCCAACAGACTACCCGTAAATTTGCAGTAATATTCAGATATGCATGAACATACACGATTACTCGATTGCAAATTTTGGACACGAGTACTCGGTAGTTATTACCTGGACTCGAGTACTCCCTTTTAGTCCTACCAGGGAGTGTAGACAGTAATACGATCGATAGAAACGAAATATAATTATATGTGGGATGATAGTGGTTGGTTCATTCCTCTCTGTGGTTGAACACATGTTGCGACACACAATCCATACTTTAATCCAGAAGGGTTCTTTATTGTATTAAAACAATGCACTATTAACTTGTTAACTTTGTTGATTTAGGATTTTTCCATACTCCATTTTTTACCTATAGTGAACTGTAACCCAAATATCACAAATTTACCGAGGATATTTTGGAGCATCTATTAATACATGTACCAGTTACACACCAGTGTCAGTTATACTAAAATGGTAAAATCCTACCTTTTCTGTTTCGGAATGTTATAAGAGTTTTGAAATTGGAACCAAATAATAAAAACATTTATTTCGCTTACACGAAATATTATGCAAATCTATTTTAAATGGTTCATTGCCAGAAATATCATAAATTTATTTACCGCCGAATATTAGAACATTTCGAATATAATCATTGATTTTAATTTATAAAAAAAATCATTCATTATTAGGAAAAATAATAGCAGTACCATGATTATTACATTAGATTAGAAGTAGCACGCTAACTTTTACACATAAGGGTCAGTAAGAAAATCATAATGCTGATGCGGTAGCAGTACTCTTATTATATGACGCTGAAATGAAATTAAAACGCCAGTTATTACCTTTATGTGCTTGCAGTACGGCTAATTATTAAATTAAGTTATTGTGGTACGTAGCAGTAGCATTTTATTTAACAAGTTTCATCAAGCTTATTAAAACATACCATTCTATTGAAAGACAGGTGGCTTTATCCAAAGGAACACGAAACTTTCTAGTTAAGACGGAATAAAATTTTCTCTGCAGAAAACAAATATTAATTTTTATAGCCCTAGATGATTCTATATAACTGACTTCATGGTTATCTTCTGTGTACATATTGATACTCTTTATACATGTTATACATTGTGTACGTAATATACCGAATCACTATTTTTGATATTTGGATTTAATTCCAATCAGCGTCGTCTTTATCAGAAGACAAATGTCTATTAAAATGAGATGAACGGTAATGAAACAAGTTGTCTTTATATGTTACTGTTAGTGTAATTTTATTTTTGTTTCTTGTCAATGTTTGTCTATTGACTTTCACGTGTAGGTTTGTATATAATAATTCTACATGTATATGTGCACATTCTACAATAAAAAAGTATTATCATTTAATAGAAAGAAGATAACAGACAATGGACTTCTCGGGCAAGTCAAGGAGTACTTCAAATTTCGGGAAAACGCCATACCAAGTGTGTACCGTCATTTTGATGCACCGCCTGCTATAAACCGTCACGCTGTTATCTTCGATGGAGGCCCAGGCCCTTCCCACAAGGACATGCGCGACGCAATACTTGATACAATTTGCCTGATTCCGGGGTCAAAGGTTGTCCAAATCACGTTTATCCCTCAGAAGATCACGTTGAAATCTCGCAAAATGAAAGATCGCTGGATCGTGGAACTAGACAACGTGGACGCAGTCGACTTCATTGTAGAGGAAGGATTTCTGCTGAACCGACAGAAGGTCAAGGCCAGACTATATGATGAAGTCATGGCGGATGAATATAAACAGTTCCAAGGATTGCAGAAAATGATGAATTTCCTTGCAAAGCCTGGTTTTGAAAATAGACATGTTTTGTTCGGAAGCAAATTATAAAAGAGCATATGTATACTGACAAGTGTTCTATGTACACATATTAATCTTGGAGTGTTACTCCATTGAAAAACAACCCTGAACATGTTTTGGCTATTCACGTTCATTGGGAGTTCTATTGCTGAATCAGCAAACTTATGGACTCTAATATTATCTGACTCGTTCTTTACCATAACGACACTGCTTGAAAACGCTTAAAAACTAAAAGCAAACAACACACACACAAAAGAAACTGAACGGTCTTTCCAAGTTTGACTCATGTGCAGCTAGTATGGCCAGAATCATTTCGCTTGAATAACAAGGGCACCGCAAAGCAGAGCATCCCCTCGCACGGGGGCATTATTATACTGGGTAAATTACACAGTGTGAACATCAGGAAGGTAGCTCTGTGAACTTGATCTTTGACACTGTGACCCCAAACTCAAGAGGGTTCTTCATTCGTGGATGGGTGAGCCATATGTGAAAATGAAAGGGTTTTGTCCAACGGTTTGGCTTAAAACGCATCAACAATCTTTTTTCAAGAGCGGGTCCAGTGGCCTTGACCTTTGATCCCGTGACCTCAAAATCTATAGGTTTCATCATCCCTGGGTGGGGAGCTATATGTGCAAGATGAAACATTTTGGTCTAACAGTTTGGCAAAAAATGGGTCCACAAACTTTTTCAAGAAGTGGGTCCCACGGCCTTGACCTTTGACCCAGAGACCTAAAAATCGATAAGGTTCTTTATCTATTGGTGGGTGAGTTATATCTGCAAGATGAAAGATTTTGGTAAAACGCAGAGATTTCGTTCGGACGCGATTACTCCAAAAATATTACACGGAAAGCAAATTATAAAAGAACATATGTATACTGACAAGTGTTCTATGTACACACATTAATCTTGGAGTGTTACTCCATTGAAAAACAACCCTGAACATGTTTTGGCTATTCACGTTCATTGGGAGTTCTATTGCTGAATCAGCAAACTTATGGACTCTAATATTATCTGACTCGTTCTTTACCATAACGACACTGCTTGAAAACGCTTAAAAACTAAAAGCAAACACACACACACAAAAGAAACTGAACGGTCTTTCCAAGTTTGACTCATGTGCAGCTAGTATGGCCAGAATCATTTCGCTTGAATAACAAGGGCACCGCAAAGCAGAGCATCCCCTCGCACGGGGGCATTATTATACTGGGTAAATTACACAGTGTGAACATCAGGAAGGTAGCTCTGTGAACTTGATCTTTGACACTGTGACCCCAAACTCAAGAGGGTTCTTCATTCGTGGATGGGTGAGCCATATGTGAAAATGAAAGGGTTTTGTCCAACGGTTTGGCTTAAAACGCATCAACAATCTTTTTTCAAGAGCGGGTCCAGTGGCCTTGACCTTTGATCCCGTGACCTCAAAATCTATAGGTTTCATCATCCCTGGGTGGGGAGCTATATGTGCAAGATGAAACATTTTGGTCTAACAGTTTGGCAAAAAATGGGTCCACAAACTTTTTCAAGAAGTGGGTCCCACGGCCTTGACCTTTGACCCAGAGACCTAAAAATCGATAAGGTTCTTTATCTATTGGTGGGTGAGTTATATCTGCAAGATGAAAGATTTTGGTAAAACGCAGAGATTTCGTTCGGACGCGATTACTCCAAAAATATTACACGGATCTTTACCAAACTTGACATGTGCATAGGTATGGGTTAGAGAACGAAGCCTATTTAAAATGGGGTCATGACCTTTACTTTTAGAGTGACTTTGACCTTGAATCGGTCCATTTTGGGGGAAAATCACACAAACTCTTAAATATTTCAAGAAATCTTGCATTGATTGATAAAAAAAAAACAACTTGACCGAAGATCTTGGACAGTGTTGCCTTTTACTGCAGCTGGTAGCGTCACCTGTTATCTTTTTCTTGTTGTCGCGCTGCTTAATACCCTAATCATTGCCACTAAACAGTATTGTGAGCATTATAAGTAAAAAACTAATCGACATATTTCTTTCATATTATGCAAATACATAGACATGTGTCATGGGATGATGTATATTTAAATTGGGGTCATGACCTTTCCTAGGAGAGTGGCCTTGACCTTGAATATTGATATATATTTTGAAAAGCACACAAAACATAAATATCTCAATAAGGTATGCATGGATTGGTCCAAAAATCAAATTGACCGAGATCTTGGATAGCTTTGTCTTCTGCGGAAGACAGGTGGCGCCACCTTCCGTCTTTTTATTGTTTTGCGCCTTTTAATACCCCATCATTGATACTTAACAGTACTTTGAGCATTATTAGTCTAAAACTAAAGGACAGATTGGGCTGAAATGGTGCGATACACTGTCTTGTGTTCACCATCTTATATCGTTTTGGCGTGGCGTCTATCTGTACATGGGTTTTGGGTGATAATTGCTCATCTCTCCGGCATGGTTCAAGGTACTGGTTTGAAATTTGGCAAGTCCATCCATCTTGGTAATTTTTTTTGTTCATAAAGAAGCCAGGTGGCGCCACCTACCTTCCCGTTTTAATAGAATAAATTATTGCTCTTTTCTTAGGAGTAATTTGCCCCATTGGCCTGAAAATGTGTATATCCATAAACTTGGACTCCTCCATCTTGTACTCAAGACTGGTGGCACCATCTGATATCGTTTTGGCGTGGCGTCTATCTGTACATGTGCTTTGGATGAAAATTGCTCATATCTCCAGAGTTGTTCAAGGTTTTGGTCCTAAATTTGGCATGTCTATCCATCTTGGAAAAGATGGAGGCCCTATTCTTATGGGGGGGGGGGGTTGATTAATTGTCTTGGGATACTATGACACCTGTGTTGCCAAGAAATATCTAGTTTAAACTTAATACTCCGCAAATACAGGTGTACCCGGATATGAGTAATCAGGTAGAATTACCCGATTTCTTGAGTATCCTCTCAGCACTTAAGCACCATGCCCGACCATTAGCAATAACCCCTCCATGTATACATGTACTTCAATTAATGAGTATTAATGCATGTCATTTAAAGTAACAATGACATATATTCCTGGCTTCATTTCCCTCCTTTTCAGATGAAGGAAAATGTTTAGGGCTGACGTAAAAGATATGCAACGAGTATCGTCCACAGTTATTGATATAATGTAAGACCTGTCACAGCCATCTACCACCCCTCTCTCACAAGAGTCAGGGTGATTGCTTGCTTAACAGTCGGCCCGTGACCGGGGCCTGGATAGGCTACGGTCTAGCTATGACCTGCCCCATGACTATGGCATTGGCCATGGATGCAAAGTTAAATAAGGATATGGAATAAGTTAAGCTACGACTAAGTTAAGAGGCCAGCAACTCTTCGTATCTTTAGTTAGGTGCATACCCACTAACTGGCAATATAGAATGTTTTGCTTAAATGGTAAAATTATTGTTTTAGTGTTCTTTAATGCAAGTCTTTCGTCCTATGTGTTATGAGTAAATTTGTTTACCTAATACTATTTTACAGTGGCTTAAGACCTCCAGGCATGACTGTCCAATGATTTCAAGTTACAGAAATATTTTAATGGAGTCATACCTTTTACCTGAAATACAAAGCGGATATTTTATCTAACCAGGCCATGCTAAATTCAGCAAATGAACTACGTTGCAATCCCCACGCCCGCGTCGTGTAAGTACCAGTGAAACTTGCATTGAAAACTAAACTATGTATATGTTTAATATTACATCGACTCCGCATATTAAAAATATTTTTTTTCATTTTTGCACCAAACCGTGATATTTTTCCCACGTAGGGAATTTAAAAGAAAATGCCTTCAGTCAAAGGAACCTAACAGCATAAAAAGACGTGGGCATATCGAAAATATTCCATTTGAAAAAAAATGACGGATAATTAGGTCGTCGGTTCAAGAGTATTGAAAATACAGATAAATCTGATCATAAAATTACTTTTTTGACGCGTTCTCCATGCACCATCCATATTGAAAGTCTGAAAAAATGAAGGAAAATGATCATACGTAAGCCTACTCTGAAGGTTTTCATGATCCCGTCTGGATACTTTATTTCAGCCAGGGAGGCAGTCTTCGTTATTTTACTTATCTTGTTACCGAACATATGGCTTGCACGCGCCCCCATTTATATATATATATATATATATATATATATATATATATATATATATATATATATATATATATATATACAGTGAAACATCGTTGTGTCGAAGTCAAAGGGACCCTCAGAAATCGAGTCTGTAACATAGACATAAGCGGGGTATTCGACTTAAGCGAGATCGACACAACGAGGTTTTAATATATATATATAAAACATTTCTGAATTCTCCGGGTGCTGGCTTAAGACAGTCAATGAACACAAAAAGAAGAGAGACATCAACGCCAATATTTCAAAAAATCATATCATTTGGATAACATGTACAGATTGTTGCTAAATATAATTATATATATATATATGAATTCACGGGTACAAGTTTCCTGACAATTTTAATTTACTTAAGTTCAATGTTTACAACAAATCACAATGTAGTTTTGCAAACCATGTTTGCACGTTCATAATTTTCAACGTTTAACATTATCCATATGTTTTCTATATCCAGGAATAAATAACCTGGGTCTGCTCAGCACGTGCTATTTTACGTTGAATTTTACATGACTATATACACATACACATAAACGATCATGATCTGACGTGCTCCTTTCTTGCAACAGTGATATTTATACCTCTGTTAACGGACGCAAATATGCAGCTTAATATAAAAATAAAACGTAGAACATTTATATTTTCTCCAAATAAATCACCTTGCCAATACATCCGTCGCTTCGAACACCTGTTGCTTCGTGTGATAATTGCAGTAAAAGTTTTGGTTAACTGCGCCCTTTCGTGGATTTGCGAGAATTTGTGTATCCAACCTTATGGAAGAAATGGGTCCTGTGTCATGACTAATAAAACCTGAATATCATCATGTAATGTCGTAAATGAAAATATTCTTCATCCGCAAAAAGATTTGATAATTTTTAAATATCAGAAAATGACCACTTTCACATGATGTAAGATATAACGTAAAATATGCAAATCTGCAGGAATTTCCACTCACAGTAGACAGGTCTCTTGCGAATGTACAATTTAGTGGCCAAAGAACAGGCCGGAGGCTGCTGAACTTTTTGTAATATATTTTTCTTTATATCCCTGGAAACAAGTAAAACGGTTGTTTCAGGCAGTTCATGTCGTGAGGGGTCTGGATGTAGGCTTGTCCCTGCGTTTTTGTTTCCACATTGTATCGCACCTGTAAGGAGAAAATATGTGTGAACGTCTTAAGATCTTACAATTAAAAATAACTTATATCATTGTGCCCTTGAAAATCGCACTCAAGATATGAGTGGAATCGTCCTAATATTTACAATACGGAAGTTAATATTTTTTTCAGTTTTAGATTTTGAAATCTTACACAAAAATATTTTATACATGTAGCGCTGCATATCTAACATCCAATTAAACATAACTAAAATAAAAGCTGATCAAAATGCATACAAACAGTTATTCCTATAAATGGTAAAGAACATGCAACTCAGGAATTTGTTGTGTTTTCCTCTTTTTAACAAAATTTTAAACAAAACATCTAACATGAATGGCGGCCAATGAGCAACTGAAGTACAATAAACCCTCACCTAACGACCACTACAGTTTAACGACCACCTCAATATGAGGACCACATTTTTGCTCTTTTTATCAGACCTCGCTAAGAAGCCCACCTCGAAAATTGCGACTGTAAACACCCACCAGCGCGTATTTTTTAAAGTATTAATGTGCCCAAAGTGCTTTAAAAGTTCATTTGTATTCCCTTAACATGTTTTAATGATTTTACGGGGATAGAAAGACTCTAACAATTCAATCTGAGCAAGGAACATATTTAGGCAAAACGCAATTTCCTGCCCACTCAGATGCATACTTGTTGATTTTAGTATGACTAGTCAGTACAATGAGTATCATAGCAAACAAATTATGTATATAATTAGAAAAATTTTAATCAACGCAAGCCTCCTCTATGTGTTTGCATTCACTTATTCGCCCCATATTCTTAGTTTCATTCGTGCGTAAATGACTGTACATATGAGAATATTCCTTGATGATGTTATTGAATCCAGATTATAAACCGAATCCGCACAAAAATATAACTGATTTTTTATGATCCCATTCAAGAAATAGCCTGAACATTTTATGAGATTCCGTTAATGATTACGAGAGTTATGTTGGGAACAAATACACACACAAACACACACACAAGCAAACACACGAACGGGGATGAACGCATACCCTCCAGTCTGAGGCAATAAAGGTATGTTGTTAGTATTTGTCAGCTGCTAATTCAGAATGGTCCTTTACCTTAGTCAGCATGTCCACCACGTGTTTTGTGGCTGAATACTCTCTGAAGACCTGGTTGATTTCTTGCACGAACACAGACCCGTAAATCGGATTTCGCTCTGCTTTGTGATCTGAAATATGTATGTATTTACTGGATTAAATGATATCATTGATTTTCATGCAAATGACTCATGGTTTTTAGCGACATGTTAGAATGTTTAAACCCCATGGATTGTTTAAGTCCTATTTTGTATCACAATTCGGGCAAGTGAAAGCGGTTACGGTGAAAACACTAAAGGTGGGCACCTTTGGACTTGGCAAACCTGCCAGCTTTAGAGTCGTGCCCACTTAACGGAGGTCATGGCCGCAACAAAATAAATAATAATAAGACGAAGAAGAATATAAAACGGGACTGTGAAAACGGGACTGCCCACTCTACAGAAGTGTCAATTTTTTTTTCACATATTCCCCTAATGGAGTTCCACTGTACATCTTTTCATTAAACTGACACCATACACAGGGGAGAGGAGAGGTCTCTTTTTGCGACTGAATTCCATAATAAAACGTTTGTTTCTCTCATATTTGCAAAAGAGTAACCCTGCCTCCTTGTTTAATTAGTAATAAGTGGAATCCTTACTGTAGTTTAGAAAATAAAGTTACTACAAACCTGGCCTGGTTGCAAAAGCAAACAAGTAGTCGGAGAATGTGGCTGTCCGCAGTGAACTTACACCTTCAGGTATATTAGACTCCAACTCAGCGTCATACTGAGACGGCACCTTTTCATACGACACGCCAAGATCACCCTGTTCTAAAAAAAATAGTTACAAAAATATATATACCCACCCCCCCCCCCCGCTCTGAAGATAATTATTTCATTTAAAATGCAACCCATAACGTGTTGGTTCATGTGGTCATCTCGTATTTGACACGTCCGTGTCCCTAGTCCTTAAACGTAATTATTGCATTTTAAATCCAACATCTAACTTATGAACTGGCCCTAAATGTGACTGAAATTAAGAAGCGAGACCCTTATACTAAATGGTCAGTGGCATGGAGTTCAAACTGCTGTCAGAGCGTCAGAAAACTACTATACATAATATTGACTTTATTTTCTTTAATTTAGTCTTTGTTCAAAACATGTACGTGTCTTGTTCATTCTAATTATCTATGATATAAAGACGAAATATGAATTAAAAAATGTTTTGATTATTTCTGACCATCCAATTCAATAAATGGATACTTGTTAAAAATCCGGCAGCTTATACTCACTTCCCATGCACGCCTGTATTAAAAACACCTTCGGTTTCGAGACAAGATTCGGTGAATTGGCTGCATTGAATATTTTTTCCAGTTCTTTCATATACTCCCATTTGGTGCCATCAGCTGTCAGCATATAAGGGCTTCCTAATCTGGTTCCCCCATGGGACATCAGGATCACAAATACGCTTTTGGCCTTGTCGTTCATTCTGCTGGTAGCAAAGTTTTCTAAGGTCTCCTGGACATCCTTATGAAATGAAACCGAAACAAGTAAAGTCGACAAAGGTGCATGCTTTTTTGCGCTTAGATGTTTAAAATGTTCAGCCAATCATTTTCTTCTAATTGACTAATGTATTCATTCATTTGTTCATTATTGGTAATTTTCGCTACTTGCACAATTCGTACTTGCACTATTCGGGGGTCACAGCTTTTTTAAATAACCTCGTCTAAATTGCATTTTTATGCATACATTTTTATACTATAATTACTAGACTATTAAAAATGCCTTGATATCAAGAAGACGTTACAATTAAAGCCCTTAATTAACAATTGTAATAAACTAGCGGTTTTAGTCTGCAGGCTAAATTTCAGCACCGCGGTTTGTTGAAAATAGGAGAAATAAACATTTCAGAGCTTGATAAAGGCACGGGATGTAACAATGCAGTACTCGAAGGACAGCGATGCATTCTGACGAGATCCAATCAGTGGAGAGGGTGTGGTGGCTAGGAGGAAGTTTAAATCGGAATAACGCTTTTTGGACCAACCCAATATCCTCATATTTAAAAGCCTTTTCAAAAATAGAGTAGTTTAATATAACGCTGATCTGGGGAAGCAAACAAAATGTCCGTGCATCACTCATAAGCCCACATTTTTCATTTTTTTGTATGTTAAATGTAATATAAATGCCAAATATACAAAACAGAGACCTTAAATTAGAAGCGGTTTCGTGAGATATGCAATATTCCGCAAGCTACTGATCATAGTCCGTCCCAACTAGGCGCCTATCGGTCAAGTTGAAAAAAAAATTGAAAAATATCCATTTCAGTTAATTAATCAGGTGGTACGAAATTAATTTAAAGAAAAAAAAATGCACATCGTTCAAAGAGTTGGAGTGAAACAATAAAATCATTACCCGAAAGATAAAATTAATATATATTTTTGTCACGATATCGACCGAAGTTACAAGGTCAAAGATTCATTTTGAAAGACGTTTATTGGATTACTATGTACCGTAAATATGATAAATACATTATCAAGTGACATCTACCATCTTGGGCTGTAACTTCACTAGGAAGCGTCTGGAAAATTGCAAAGTATTTATTTATTAAGTTTGTATAAAATCTTTGATTGTCTATTGCCATAATGCACCTAATTTTCTGTCATTGTAACATGACTATAGTATATCATGTCAACTGTACCTCATAGTCGGGGTTGTTCTTGACATCCACGGTGAACCCAAGATCACTGAATAACGCTGTCAGAGTCTCCACGTCTTTTTGGGCTCCATCACGTTTTAGTACTCCATTTCGTTGCAGAATCTCTGTTATATTAACGATGAGTACCCGACCTTTGTTCTTTCCTGCCATATCATAACTCTGAAAGTAATGTATAAAACAAATCAGAGGACAGGAAATTTTAGTCAGAATCCACCCTTCAACTCTTCCTACTCGAACCGAATCTCCTTTTGATAGGCAGTGTGAGACGGTGGGATTATTTGTGTAAATTGTCAAACTTTACAAACTTGATTCATTTTATTAAAAAAATCTTCTTTTTATATTTCAGATTCGTATGCTTAAAAATAGTTTATGTATTTGGCCTTGAATCTATTATTATCAATATATGAACGGACTACATAGCCATCTTCACTACATTTTTAAACACGCACACTGTGTAATTAGAAGCCGCTGTGAATTGTGGGGGTCAGTTTGTGACGCCCATAAAACCTAAACAGCAGAGTCCATCTCTTGTGAGTCAGAATCGGATTAGTGACTAACATTTTTTGGAGGGAAACCAACCAACCAAATCAGAATTTTTTTTTTTTTTTTAGATTTTACCTTCAGAAATTTATTGTTTGAAGTGCAATTATATATGGGACTCAAAACAAAGCAGCTAACGTTATCGGGAAGACAAAATTTGTGTCAAAGATGCCTGATGCAAATGCCTCTGTTTCGTTAGTTTCTTAAAAGAAAATATGTGGAGATAATGACCTCTATTTTCTAATTTCGATTAAAGATTCAATTAAGGTTTTATAAGCTACTCCTGAAAAATAATCAACTAAATTTATATTATTCTGGAAAACGGTATAAAACTAATAAATGAGATAGAGGTTAAGCTGATTTAAGCCTTGGGCAGTGTCAGGATTTCGCGAAAGGGGGAGATTTAGTTGAAAAGAGAGTCCTTAAAAGTTCTACGATCCCCTAGGGAGGTTGTTTAGCCTTAAACATTCGGAGAGAGAGAGAGAGAGAGAGAGAGAGAGAGAGAGAGAGAGAGAGAGAAAAAAATACTGCACGAAAGGGAGTTTAATCTCCATGGATCAATCCCTCGAAGTGTATTTTTCTTGGGTATGCCTGGGTATCAGATCAGATACATTTCGATTATGAGAGCGTCATTACCATAAATATTCTTTAGCAGGCGACGTTTAAATTTGGTAACTTTTATCCCCGAGATAAAATGACACAAATTCATCTATTCAAAAAAATTAACGTTCTACATTTTAACTTTAATGTTATATTTAAATAAAATAGTATGTTTATATTAATTGTAACTCTGACATCATCGGAACATGATACGCTACGATATGGGATTCCAGACACCAGATTCTTGCCAGACAGGAAAAAATGCACTTCTCACCTCATCCTTGTGCTGCTTGTACGTTTCAAAGGTACATTGAACTATTTCATCCTGTCCTATAGACATATCCGCTACCTGAGCAACGACACCCTTCGAGCTTATGGGGGAGGTTGCTGACATGTATAAGTAAGGAAAGGCAGGCATTTAGTTCTGTTATATTCATATAATGGACACAATCATTATTATACTCTTATTCCCAAATTATAACTTAATGACACTGTATAATCTAATGTAAAAACATTTATCTATTGGTTAATGCCAAGGTATTGATAATCCTGCGACAGATCTAACATTGGTGTATATATATATATATATATATATATATATATATATATATATATATATATATATATATATATATATTTCCTGGAACGCGGGGTAAGCCTATTTCTTTTGGATGCTGGATACTGTGGCCCAAAGATCCTATATGACTAGCAAATAATTACTGTAAGACCCGTTTGGTCAAAATGGGATTTTGCATCTGTCACTGACCATCCCATACTTCCTACGGTTGATTATGTAAACACGAAGCTGCGAAGTGACCCTGATATTTCATCACAAACAAATATTCATTTAATGACAAGGTATTTAATTTGTAATAATAATACCATTTTCACATATTATAACAAGCATGGCCTGCGACATCATGGGCTGCGATTCACAACTCCCAGTCAAATTGTTGAAGAACCTTTTTGCCAATTTTGTTGAAACTTTCTTCGTTGACATAAATATATATCACATATAACACAGTGAATTGATGGTCTGAGGCAAAATGTATGGTTGTTGAGCTATAAGGAACTAATCCCAATGTTTCATTGATACTTGTCAGCCTCAAAAGAAATACCACACAGGCCAAATATATGATCAAAATATATAGCTCAAAATCAAGGAAATTCATACAAAAAATATTGGGAAACGGGTGCTTCTGTATTAATTTTATCCAATACAAGCCAAGTGTACTGAGCTTTCATAAATGATAGTTATATTTATTAAGAAATTGCAAGATAACATAAATATACACCCCACTGCATTCACTTTAATAGCTCTTGAGATAATATGTTCTAAAGGAATTTAAAGATGGCTTCCTGGTGGCTGTGTTGGATTTCTGACAGGTTCGAAATTGAACAACAAACATCCTCTAAAAGGGACCAAACACTGAAAAATTCACAGAAACTGCATTGGCAAAAGGATTTCTAAGCTGGCTACCTGGAAGACATAATGGTTTTGTTGACAAGTCTGACATTTGATATCACACATCCTCTAAAACGAGACCAAACTTGTGGCAATAGCTCCAAAGAATGTTACAGTTATGAATATCCAAAACAATTCAAAAGGCATGATCAGGTTGGAGAGCTCTCATATCAGATTTATGAACATGCAAATGTAAAAAGTGCTATTCCAATATGTTTTAATTATCAACTTGCTTTTCAATGGGGTCAGCAGGGTAGGTAAACTGCAAAACCTGAAAGAAACGAAAAGCCGAAAGCATCACTAAGAGTCTTGTAATCAAATAAAGCCATCCTAAATCCAGGTACAGACCCATATATTAAAAGAACAAACACTTGCTGGTATATCTGATGATATGTATAATAATATTTAGATATATAGAAAATTAAGTTTATTGCTATGATTCCATGAAATCAACTGCAAAATTTCCCCCTCATCTTAAATCAGTAGCTAAGCCTTAACACTTAACTCTCATAGTCTTAATGCCTGGCCAAAGCATTCTGGCAACAGTGTTTTGTTATGCCCTAATGATTTGTCCTAATCATTCCATGAGCTGATACAAAAGGGAGCTATATATCACAAGTGTCTCTGATAAATATTGGCATACAGTGAGCTGTACCAGTTCGAGTGCAATGGTTATATATACAAGAAAAATAGAGATGGTCTACAAAGTAAGTTTTCATTGTGACCATCCCTGACCTATGACCTTGGCCTTTTGCTCATATATCAATTAGATTCTTTTTAAAGTGATGGGTTACTACTAACCACTTAAAACTGGAGTAATCACTTGGCAATCAATGTGTGAATAACTTTGACCTCCAGCATTTAACCTCCTGACAAGATGACCCCAAAATGAATAAGTTTTTTCTTCAAGCAAAAAGACCCATACATATGTTTGTATCAAATCGAGTGATGCATAGATGAGGCGAATGTGAAAGACTGAAAGTTTGGGATAAACAGTTTAGCTTTAAATATGTTCACAAGCATTTGGAAGAAATTAGTATTGAGACCTTGACCTCTGACCTTTTGAACTCAACATCAGTAGGGTTCTTCCCCTATTGGTAGGTTAGTCATACATAACAGATGGAAGGTATAGTCTGAAAAGTTTGCCTTAAAATGACTCCACGCAAAAAGTGGGTGCTGTGAATTTGACTTTTGACCTCAAAATCAACAGGTCGTTTTCCCTGTTTGCAGAGAAGGGATATGTCGGTGCTGGAAGGTTTGGAATGAAATTTATAGCTTAAAATATGTCCACAACCTTTTTAAAGAAGTGGATACTGTGACCTTGACCTTTGACCTGGTGACCTCAAAATCTATAGGATTCTTCTCCCACTTGATAGGTGAACCATATGTGAAAGATCAAAGGATTGGAATAAAAGGTTTGGCTTAAAATGCATCAGCAAGCTTTTCAAAGAAATGGGTCCTGTGACCTTGAACTTTGCCCTTTTGACCTAAAAATTATTATGGTTCTTCCGCTGTTAGTAGGTGAGCTATATGTGAAAGATTAAAAATTTTGGCTAGAAGAATTAATTCTGTTGGGTGCAAACACACCGCGTAACTCAGAGAATATAGGTCGCAGTGACCAAATTTCAGCTTTGCAAGGAGATCTTGCTAACGGCCGAACGGCCGGGTGGATAGACAGAAGGACGTCGGGCAAAGACCAATCGCTATAGCCAAGCATGGCTGAAAGTCAGCTGGGCTAAAAAAAAGATTCAATTTTATAAAGTTTGACAAAGAACGATCCCCTTTGGACGCTGAAAAATACCTGTGACCCGGCAAATGTTACCGTTCCAAACTCTCAAATTTATTTTTCCATTGAAATCACTGATACATATCACTAACTGTATAGACTGACCTAGTGGTACGGCTGGGGCTGTGTCTTCTAGAAGTGCGGCCAGGTGACCCTGTCCGGTGGCTTTGAGTGCGTCAATAAAGTCATAATAACAGCTGTCCTGTCTTTTCTGAAGGAGCTGTAGCAGCTCGAACGCTTTGTCTGTATCAGCCACGTGTCCTCTCTGTAACGTTTATCACAGATATGCTGAAATATGTTAATGATATCATATATATATATATATATATATATATATATATAAATCAGAAAACTTTTTCTTTCACAGTTTTGTTATCAAGTAGTTTCTTACCACGATGTGTTTGGAACTGTTCAAACGCACATAGTGACACGAAACTAATTAGTCACAAAAGAACCGAAAAAAACTTTATTTCATATGTATATGTATATATATTTATGATTAAAACAGTACATATATATATATATATATATATATATATATATATATATATATATGTACTGTTATGTATATATATGTATATATAGGTCTATTAATAGGGCTTCATTCGGACCGCGAATAGTACTGATTTCTCACAGGCTAGTGGCCTTAGAATTTTTCACATGATTGTGTGAACCATAGAAAATTCTTATAAATAGATCAAAATAATTAAACATTATACTTTTAAAAATGGGAATTTCATATCCCGTTAATCCTGTCCAGTTTATTTGACAAAATTAATTTCAATAATCGTTCATTTTGAAATAGTAATAAACACAAACAAGTTTACCCCTTAATTATGCACCCAACAATCAAAGTAGCCACACATATTAATGCTAAGACAGTTATGCGTCACCTGTATCTTTTGCACAGCAGAAGTTGTTAAAACCCCGCTCTGGACGAGATGTGGACACAACGACCCAATCTCCATGTTTTCGATTAAAGACACCATGTGGCGCCTCAGTAGGTCCTTGTGTGATGACGTCATAGGTATACACCTGCTGCTGTCGTACTGCGCCATCTTGAATTCTGGAATTAAGACATGTCTATATAACGGGAACATACGAACAAATAATGCACAGGACCCTTATTATTTGTTTTCTAAATCATATCGTGAAACTGATTTTCAAAACAGGAAAATTTGGCACACTTTAAATTACGGTCCACTAAGATAATATTTCCTCTGCAGCAGGATATAGTTACACATGCAATCCCCTGACTTTATTTCATAATTTGTCATGCTTTAAACAATACTAAAACTCTGGCGTTAAGGAATTATGCATCCCACATGAATGATTATTTACTGATATATAATTACTATTTGCTTCATATATTCGTATTTTTATTGATGCTTTATTTTTTTTTATAAAACTATGTGTGTGAGTGATTGCATATATCATTTGCCCATCAGGTTTACCCAAAATCTGCTCCGTCTCCCCCCCCCCCCCACACACACACACACTCACCGACAATTAGCCAAATGTGCATATGCCAGTAGTTCTTTATGACTAATGATAGTGTCATCTTGAAAATTTTATAAATGGTTCAGTAAATGCTCTGCACTTGAAGTTGGCTGTCTCATTAGTCATTACCATATTCGTCACTACAACATATAACCCTCAATATTATGTATGTTTTGTATTACCTCATATCCCCTCATTATTAAATGTCTATAGTGTACATAGGTCCTTCATCACTGTTTATGTATAGTGTACGTATACATCTAATCAATATGCATGTAGTGTACAGTACTATGTACGTATAATGTACATATATCATCCCTCACTGTGTACGTATAGTCTACAGATATCTCTCATAACTATGCATGTATAATGTGCAGTCATGACTATGTATGTTTAGTGTGCATATATCCCTCATCACTATTTATGTGTAATATACGTATATCTCTCATAATTATGCATGTTAAATGTACACATATCTCTCATTACTTTGTATGTGTAATGTACATTTATCCTTCCTAACTATGTATGTATGGTGTGCATATATCCCTCATCACCCTGTATGTATATCTCTTATTACTTTGTATGTATAGTGTACATATATTTTTCATTACTATGTATGTATAGTGTACATATGTCTCATTACTATGTATATTTTGGAGCCAGTTTGTGGATCTGGCCCATCTGCCGATTGGCTTGGCCCATATGAGGATCCGTTATTTGGCTGCCCATCTGCAGATGGGGAGCCCAATAATGGATTTGATACCATGCACTTTCTGGCCCATCTGCAGATTGGCTTGGCCCAATTACCGATTTTTGTTTTTGTTAGTAAAATGTTATTATTTTATTATCTTGATGACTTTTGTACTCAGAAAAACATTTCTCAGAACTTAAATGTGTTTATTGAAACATAAATCACTATCACAGCCTTACATAAACAATTTTATTATCAAAATTACAAAGATGTGCATAGAAAACTACATAGTTGTGCATTCAGTGTTACAATGCCCTATTTAATAACTTTTTACACTCAATTCTTAATTAGTCTACATTGCATTCGTGTGATGTTAAGAGTTTAATGAGGTTCACTTTTTTACCAAAGAGTAATTACAACTGTAGCAAAAAAAATCTCATTTACATTACCACATAGATGTGACTTCCATGGTACCATATAATTTTACTTAAGAACAATTATATAAAATCAGTTTCTCATATTCATTTTTAAATAACCACATATGTATCAAGGTTATCATATACACTTTGACAATAAAATAGTTATATATGTAGGAAACACTCTCTCAGAGTCATTTGATCTCAGAGTCAAGCACAATCACGTACTATCACCACAATAACACATCTTGTTACAGTTTGTTTTGGAGAAGTGACTTATTGATAAGCTCAATACTTAGCATTCGTACAGAATTGTTGGCGTCCTGGTGATGAGAGCAGCAGGGAAGTGGGACAGTACTCCTTTTTTTTCTGGTTATCATAGAGATGATGCCGAGAATAAATCTAGTTTTGAAACAAGCAAACATCACAATGTTTAATATATAAATGTTTTAATATATAAAATATAAATATAAATATAAAATTTAAATGGTGCATGACTCCTTCTAAACCATTTTGGATAAATATAATTATACTTTATACTCAGAAGATAAATAATGAAGAGATAAAATATATACGATAAAACTACCAAATTTCGAAGTTAATACTTGCATATTAATAATTTCGGTCTGTGTGGGACACTGTTATTGAATAAATTTTTAGCTCAGCTGACTAGGAACTATTCTAAACTTATTTATAAACCCTGTTTGGATTCTGGACAATAAACATATATGTAAAATAAATCTATATTATATAAATTGAATAAATTATGATAATACGGTGGTTTAAATGGCACACTATTTTGATTGGGTTGTACCTTTTTTGTCTTAAAGGCCACATACAATTTCATGTCATATAACTGGGTGTACTTGCATGGGTACGTATACAGGCGGTGGGGAAGGTATGTGCTCTGTGAGTGCTTTTCTAATTAATTTGGTCGTCACTAACACTATAGTTACACTTAAGGGTAAATGCATTAAGGTATGAACAACCAACTTAATATCGGATACACCTTACATGATAAATGAAACACTTACAAGGGCAAAGGTCTTTTGATATCCTGCATGGTCCACCTCCCTCTCGTGGATGTTCTTGACGACGTGAAACAGACTATCAACAGGGACTAAATAACAATAATAGTATATAGTATTTATACAGCACCAATTCTCCGATGGTAGGACTCACAGCGCAATTCACACACACACACATACACACATATTCACGTACAATTACATGGAAATAAACACATTTAAGTTCTGTAAAATGTTTGTGTACAAATGTCATCAAGATAATAAAATAATAACGTTTTACTAACAAAAACTAAAATCGGTTATTCGGCCACGCCCATCTGCAGATGGGCCAGGAAGTGCATGGTATCAAATCCGTTACTGGGCTGCCCATATGCAGATGGGCAGCCCAATAACGAATCCTCATGTGGGCCAAGCCCATCGGCAGATGGGCCAGATCCGCAAACGGGCTCCAACATATATTTAGTGTACATATATCTATCATTATTATGTATGTATAATGGGCAGTCATCACTGTGTATGTGTACTTTGTATTGGTTATGTATTCTTTCCTTCCTAATGTAATATGTACAGTGTACATTAATTCCCCATAACAATGTACTATTATAGTGTACATATATCCCTCATCACAATGTATGTAGGCCTATAATGTACATATATCCCTCGTTCGCGTGTATGTCTGGTGTTTATATATGACGCATCACTATGTATGTTTATGATACATCCATTCTCCACTATTTATGCATTCCTAAAAACCCATTTTCCTATATGGAAATATCATTTTATAAAATGTATTGAAAACTGTCCATCCGCGAATTGACCCCTGGCTAACTCCTTCACTACATTTATTACATCTCCCATACAACTTCCGCATTGTACCCACCACCGAAAAGAGGAAACTGCATCGTTCATAATAAAACAAGTTGCTATACCCTGACCAGTGATTTTGAAAATACATATATTATTTTACCAACCTACCAAGCCGATTGACCAAGAACACAGGCGGGGTGTTTAGACACAGTTGAGAGGTACCTTGCCAAAAGCTAATCGCAAGTTAACAACACACGTACATAGTCACTTCCTTAATGCACAATAATAAAACGCACCAGTCGGTGGGCATCGTGCTGTGTACAGCTAACTTACTGGTACACACTAGAGTGGTTAAAAGCATGGTTATATATAACGATCATACATGAGCACACAAACACTTTTTAGCCCAAAGGGAGAATAGACTGGTATCTGATGCCTTATCGGACTGACTGGTTCCTGCAAATAAATATAATACGGTCGTCTTAAATACAGATTGCCTGCCCTTTCATGGACTCGCTGCCTCGTGCAGATTTTTAAAGCCACCAAACATAGTGTTCATGAGCGCAATTTTCTGAAAGCCTGTAGAAATGATCTAAGATGTCGGTATAGTTGTGTTTTGGTGCATGCCAACGTAATAACCAATGCGGAGATGATGACACATCCGACGGACAGACCCCCCCCCCCCCCCCCCCCTTTTCTATAAATGGACGGGGACAATAGCGGGGATACTGGGCGAAAGGCTTTATTAGTCAAATTTAGTTGCTCTTATGAATCAACATAAAATACTCAGTTTTAAAGTAAAAGCAAAATCTCATTAATGAAGCAGACACCTTTTTATATCATTGGATGGGAAGCGTTATACTTTCATTCAACAAAAAGACTCATTGACAGAGAAATATCGGGAAAAAAAGAAAATCAAGTAAATTCTATCTGGCCAGTAGGCTATCCTGTTGTATTACTGTCATATAAATGGTGTATTTGACTATGACATGAATTTGAACTGACAACCGGAGAAATTTAAAGCCGCCCGCAAGCTGAAAATGCTCACTTATTATAAAATATATAATATGAGGGAGATATCATGTGTTTCACTTCAGGAAACTTTTTTTTATAATAATAATAATAAAAATATATTATAATATATATATATATATATATATATATATATATATATATATATATATATATATATATATATCCTTCAAGATTGTTTTGTACGGCAGAACATCTTAATTACTTTTTAGTAAAGAGTGATATTTCTAGAAGTGGGAAGTACAGGGAATTGCAATTCACTCGGACCAGAAAATCATTGGTAAAGCTGTTAACGGAGAGATTACCATGCATGGATTTAACAATATATACATGACCGAGATGGCACATATTTTATTGGCCTGGGAGGATTTGATATAAAGGATATATCTTATATTTATGCTTGTAATACCTTGAGAGTCTTGAGGTGGTGATTTCCAGATCTGACAACCGTTTGTATCCCACTGAATTCGTTCACCTTGCTATATCTGTAAACTATTGATTTCGATAATTGTATCTCAAGATAACCGTTTATGGATATATATATATATATATATATATATATATATATATATATATATATATATATATAGGCAACACCTGTTGTCATAGGCAAGGTCGAACCCTCCCATTGCATTCTCTCTTGGTTTATCAGTAAGGAATCAGTAAGTTATTTGGAAAATTATATAAAGTAAAGCAGGTATATTTTTGCTATGCAACCAGTACTTTCTAAGAGCAGCTGGAGAAATGTTGTAACTAATAATTCTTCCTGTAATAAAGTTTTAGTCAGTTATATATATATATATATATATATATATATATATATATATATATATATAAATCAATGTAAGTTCGTTACCTTGCGTCAACAGAGGGCTCGATCCGTATACCAGAGAGCATAGATAATGTAAAATATATCAAACAGTCCGAGAGTTTAGCTCATGATCGATTTATGACACTACGGTCCGTTTCGCCCAGAAGGCTCTTCAGGTGTGGTTATGAGTTCGGTGTGTTTACAACGCGTACTGCGTGCACAGTTGGATTTGGGGTGCGCTGGAGCGTAACGGATATGAGTTGCCTAATTGTTAACGAGGAGGAACTTGTTTTGGTGTCTGCATTTCCTTATTAATTCTGATCTTGTGTTTAATATTGAACATTTTCGTCTGGTTATGATAAATAGTTTTCCCACAGGCATAACTGACAGCGTTTTGTGATATTTGAGTAGGAGTTGGCCTGTTTGAGGATGCTCCATTTAAGTTCGAACTTAATGATTTTTTCGCGTAACTGCCAAATGTATTTACTCAGCTCTGTTTCTTTACATTTATGTTGAAGCTTGAAGGAACTCTTATGATTATACCACCGTTTTTTGAATTCCGTATCGCAAGCACCTATGTATGTTTTAGTGACTTGTTGTGTGATAACGGTGGCTTCGTATACGATGTTTTTTGTAAGACATCGGCCCTGCAGGGGGCAATTATCAGGTTTTCGGCAATTGCATTTGTTTATATATATATATATATATATATATATATATATATATATATATATATATATATATATATATATATATAGGGAAAATATCAGTGGTATAAATCTGGGCGAGGGCCCAAAAAGCAAATGTGGCCGAAGCTAAACCATTAAAAGAACAAAGGGAAAATTGGTTATTTGCTATCTATTGCAACTAATTGGAAAGCTTTTTAGATAATAATTAAAGCCCATCGATCCAAATAAGTGACATTTAATGCAGGATATCAACCAGTTACAAGTACATTAATAACATAAAAGGAAAATAATGGATTCTTGAAGCTTGTCAATATTTATCTATTGTATTACTTGTCAAGTTGACAAACGAATGAATATAAAACGCTGTTTTCTATAAGGAACAATAAAGGGAGCTTGACTGAAAATGATGTTTCGAACAATATATAAACTTTTCTAGTGAAAGGGGCTAGTGAAAGGGGCGCATAGACAGGTGATTCCCATAAAAATTTATGAATTTCAAATTAATAGATTGTGCTTTGTTGGCTGTATCGCTGACGGCCCCATATAGGTTTTTTTGTTTATTGAGTGAAGCAGTTAAGACCGCTATAATCTCTAAATCTGTAGACAGAACTGGACAAGTGATATGCGTGAGTTGTAAATTTCATTTCGTATTGTGGAATTGTGCCTTTTTAATATGACTTTTCCGTTCTGATTTGCTGTAGTTTTTTTTAATTATAAGTATATTCTTCATCCAAACTTCCTTTGTTGACCATCGACATTGTGCAATATATTCCACAAACAGGAACAAATGTCGTAAATCATATATTTGTGATTTCTCCATTGTAAAATTATTGTCATTAGTTATTTATTACCAATCGGAAATGAAGCAATAATATAAATATTGTCAAAATGTAATCTAACTAATCAGCTGTAATAGTGCCAGTGACTCCTGAACATGTGTGGGACATCAAAATCCTTTCCCAAGACTATGGGATTAAACGGTCTTAGGCAAAAAAAAAATATAAATAAAGAAATAAATAAAATGTATGGTTCGCCGGTATCGCCCGCGTCAAGTTTAACAACCCGCATAAAAAATTTTGAGAAGATAAATAATACAATTTATGAAGTGCTTTTATCTGTTTGACAAAAAAAAATTGTTATTTTCATGATTATCCCTGATCATATGATATTTTTATCGAAACATACAAAAAAAGGTTAAAAATAAAATACCGCCCGCACGCACTGATTTCTGGAAAAAAGTGCCTGTGAACCTTACCTTTTCTTTTTTGCCATAGCGCCCTGATTTATGTACACCTGTTTGTTTCTGACGTTTTAACGCGACACAGAACATTAAATAGAGAAGGAGTTGCTTGTATTATTGAAATATTTCTTATTTCCTCAACAAAGTAGAAAACAATGAATATCTTGCACACCACGTCTTTCTTTGCAGGGTATGCCTAGCGATATTCGCAAACCAAAGATGCTGTTCCAAATGTTTGTTTTCCTTTTGGTAAGCCTTAAACAAAGTAAGTAATCTTTAGCGAAATCATAATAAATGCACACTTAATATTGCCTCGGCGTACATTTCATAAAATTCCATAAAGGAGTGGAATGATTTAGTTGACATTTCAACAAAGAACAAATCAAATAATACGAGAACCGACTAAAATGTTTCGAACATGCTAAATCTCTAAGTTCCGTAGACACTTGATAAGTATCTTAAATAAACGTTGCCAATGGAACCAATTCAAGCCAGTAGAATTGTTGCATTAATAGGAATATCCTCTGATAATGAGACTCATTCCAGCTACGGAAGGCGGAACGTGCAGTCTCGCTGATAGCTCCACAAACACGGAACTAAAACGAGTGCATTACAGACAGTTGTCGAACAAGGACTGTGAAAACATCTGCAAGAGACAAGTTCATCCTATCTGTCTAGGAACAATGAAATGCGGAGGGGTTTGCGTTCTTCTGACGAACAAATTTCTCGTACCGTCTTCAGCCATTGCTATCTGTGATGATCCAGATGGTCGTAAATGCCAAAAATGTTTATCCTTAAAAACATGTCAGATATTATGAAATATATTTGTCATAAACTTTAAACAAGATTAAAATAGCGCCATACCTGTAATGATTCGTAAACTAGCTATTCTGTCATCTTTTCTTAATATACACTCTAAAATTTAAAAACTCTGGTAGCTTCATATTATATTATTGAACTTCAAATCTGGTATGGATTTCCGCGTGACCTAAAAATTAAGTATATATCAGTTATTAACAAGTGATTTCGTGCCATCGCAATCGTCAGTTGCATGTAGTCTGTTAAAAGACAGTTTATGAAGTTTTGTAAGTATTCGTTGTCAAACTCAGCCAAGGTCAAGTGGGAATGTATGGGGGATTAGGATTATGTATATATATATATATATATATATATATATATATATATATATATATATATACTACATGTAAAACAAGTCAGTGTGTCTTACCCATGCATGGCAACTCTGAGTTTCATGACACTTAGAGATTAGTTCATTTCGCTTGTTGAGTTGTACTTATGCGTTGCCGTTCCTGCTTAATAGAATTTGTCGCCATTCAGGAAAACCACCGAATGGCGGAAAAAAAAAACAAATGACCACTACAAATCTCTTTGACGAGTACTCAGTCGCCTGATGATCGCCAAAAGCTGAAACTCAGACTTGCCATGGGTCAGAAACACTGACGTGATTTACATGTAGTATATTGCCTTACGTCAATCGTATAGGGCATTTTACTATATATATATGTATATATATATATATATATATGTATATATATATTGTTACGAGGTGAACACAATAAAATGTGTTCGTATATCTTTATACATATTTACATATATATACATATGTTTACATCTATATATTTATATATCTATATAATTATATATATATATAAATATAGAGGAATCACATTTTGTCAAACAGCTTTACTACTACGTTGTTTCATGCAACATATTGTTGTCCTCAGTCTGATTAGGATGGTATGGTTCGTACGTTGTAATAAAAATGTCTGACAAAATTTGATTCCTCTATTTTCATATAATTATAAAGCTCTTGTGTCGTACCAAAGAGCACTCAAGCAGTTGTGTATCGCAGGAAAGCAGTATATATATATATATATATATATATATATATATATGTAACACCCCGGTCGTATAGGTACAAGGAAATCAACAAGGAAATCACACCCTGTCACATTTATAAATATATATATATATATATATATATAAACACAAACATACATATATATATACTCTCATGCAAACATTGATTGGAATTTGTTTTGGAGTGTCTGGTTTCTGTCTGTCTGTCTGTCGCTTTGTCTGTCTGTCTGTCAGGTTTTCGTTTCGGTGCGATAACTTTCCTTAATATTATCCGATTTAATTCAATTTTGGTCAATGATTGCTCTCACGCTTACCTTGGTTGGGATTGGTTTTGGAGTGTCTGGCTTCTGTCTCTCTGTCACTCCGTCTGTCCGTCTGTCAGGTTTTCGTGTCTGTGCCATTACTTTCCTCAATATTATTTGATTTCATCCAAATCTGGTCAGTAATTGCTCTCATGCTAATATTGGTTGGGATAATTTTGGAGTGTCTGTCACTCTGTCAGTCCGTCAGATTTTCATTTCCGTGCGATAACTTTCCTAAATATTATCAGATTTCATTCAAATTTTTGTCAGACATTGTTCTAATGCATACCTTGTGTCACAGAATTGCCCCTATGACACGTTAAGTATAATAATGTCAATATTATTATTATTGCCACCCTTTAAAGTGTAAATTCCTCCCCCATGGGTTCACCCATATACTGGTAGAAACAACCCCCCCCCCCCCCCCCCTCAGTCATTTAGAACAAACCTGTGCTTTCCTATAGTCCCCACTCGAGTAGGGTTTCTTTCAGTGGTGCACAGTGATCACTGAAGCATAGCAACTCTGTGGTGTTTCTTTAATAAAAGACTTGAACAAGGATAGGGTTACAATAATTTCACAAACTGGTTCTGGGGCTTTTTGGGAAATTCATGCTGGGGCCAAGTTGGCTCTCAGGGAGAGGAACGGCAGTTGGCATGAGACCCTCGTAGCATGAGGATGTGCTCTGTACACCCACCATGAACTGTACATAATTTGGGGTCTAGAGATGTGTTTTAAGAGTGGAACAGAACCTGGACACTTGAACTTTCAATAAGGCCAACACTTACTGGGTTTATCAAGCCTAAGGTTAGCTCATGGGCATAACCGTTTGGTGAGAACCACTACTTTAACCTGCTACTATAAGAATGGAAACACCTACTCAGGAGCCGTCTGTGTGGTATTCTGTGGGCCAAGTACTAGGGACCAAAAGGACCTCAGGGCTGACTGCCAGTGCCAGGCCTAAGTGTACAGCATAACCGATACAGCATTTTTTTGTGAGTCCCACATTTGTTTCTTGAAAAGTTTCCAGAACCTCCTTCTTTATTGTAGCCCATATATACAGTAATAAAGTAAAAGCCAAGAAGACCAGTATTATCTTGGTATCTTTGTATTACCATTGTTACTCTTTCAACCTGTAAACTGACTAGTTAATGTGTATATAAGCATCTAAGCAATATTATATATATACATCTAATTCGTATCTGTACTGGTATACAGTGTACTGGTATACAGTAAAAGGAGTAACTCTTAAGGTAGCTCAGATTTTTTAAAGAAGTCTCATATAAAGTCTCAAGTCTCTTCTCTTTAATCTTTGCAGATTTAACTGGTATCGTGACACATTCAGGACCCTTTTCATTCATTTGCCTTGACGTGTTGTCGCCAAGCCAGAGCCACTGATTTTATGCACCGTTAAGATACTATATAAGTGTATTTTTGTTAATAAATATAATATAAATACTTGCTGACTTGTTTCTGTTTGCATGGAACTGTGCATCCACGTGCTGTATTTTATTATTTGATGATGGAAGGACCTGGGGGCAAGGTACCTTAGGATTGCTTGGGGTTTAAACCTTGACAAATGGTGCCGTGACCAGGATATCTCCTGAAGGAGATATTTCTTAATTAATTAGTATTATATATCTAAGGGAGAAGCACAGTTCCAAGCAATTGAGATGTTTAATTGTCCAGTCTGGTCCACTCTGTAAAAGGAAATCCTTGAGTGCAACTGTGTTGCAGGTAGTGTCATTTGATAACATCAGGTAAAGAGCCAACTCCTCGAGGTCAGGTTGTGTATTCCCGCTATGGCGGATTTGTTTACAGCTGAGGCTGTTTGGTACAGACACGCTGCGGTGGTGTTTGTTTTGTGTATTCCCGCTAGGGCGGATTTGTTTACAGCTGAGGCTGTTTGGTACAGACACGCTGCGGCCGTGTTTGTTTCGTTTATTCCTGCTGCGGCAGTAATTTGGTAACAGCTGCGGCTGTCTTGTGTAGTTACACTGCGGTGGTAATTTGTTTATAGCTGCGGCTATTTTGTATGGTCACTGCGGATGTCATTTGTTCACAGCTCTGGCTGTTTTTTTATAGTATAGTCACGCTGCGGTGGTGATTTGTCGGCTACGGCTGAGGTCCAGTTTTAGCACGCTACGGCGGCAAACTGTGCATGTTGATTATTATTATAGGGCACAGGAGCAGACTTGTTAGTTCGTATAATTGACATTAGCAGTCGTTCGGGTTATGGCAGTCTACTGTGGTACAGGGTTCTGTTAAGTTAACTCATTCTTGTGTATTTTTGATAAAGTCCCTGCAATTAGTTGGTATTGTGAACTGTTACTGGAGTATTGTATATTCCTTTACAATGGAAGACCTCAAAGAAATTGTTTCTCTAGGGGAGAGATTAGGGTTTAAAGGGGGTGATCTCCAAAGTTTTGTCGATAGGGAGATGAAGCATATGGAGGAGAAAAAGGAGAGAGAGAGGGAGCGTGACGAAAGAGCTAGGGAGCGTGATGAAAGAGCTTTCAATCGCTCACGTGAGCATGAACTAGAAGTTCTGAAATTGAAAGCCCAGATAGCTGAGGCAAGTCCGATTCAAGAGGTAAGTCCCAGTAGTGTATCCATTCCTTCTGTAAAAATTCCTACCTTTGATGAAAATACTGACCAGTTGGATGCATATCTTGATCGTTTTGAGAGATTTGCAACAAGCCAGAAGTGGAACAAAAGTGACTGGGCTCTTCGGCTTAGTGCCCTCCTGAAAGGTAAGGCACTTAATGTTTATTCTAGACTTTCCTCTGAAGATGCCTTAGACTATAGTATATTGAAATTAGCATTGTTAAGGGAATAACAAATGACTGATGAAGGTTACAGGACTAGGTTCCGTACATCCCGACCTCAGAAGAATGAGACGCCAAGTCAGTTTGCCTCAAGAATCAGTGGATACTTGCATAACTGGATTAGAATGGTAGATATGGAACATACATATGAGAACCTGATAGATCTTTTCTTGAGGGAACAATTCATGAATTCTTGTTCAAATGATCTTTCAGTTTTCTTGAGGGAGAGAAGCTGTTCGAATATTGATGCGATGACAGAAATGGCTGAACGGTTTGTTGAAGCACATGGAAAGTCCAGTTTTACTGGTTCTAATAAACCATTTCCCGGTAGTAATCAGGATAAAGGAAAACAACCGGGAGTGGGTAAACAATCCTTCAATGGTCCTAGGGGTACTACAAGTTATACATATACAAGTTCTTCTACCGGGCCTAAAACTGCCACTGGTAATTTTCAAGGATACAAGTGTTACAATTGTGGTGGTCAGGGACACAAATCATTCCAATGTAAGTTACCAATAAGGAATAAAAGTAATGTGCAGGGATTTCAAATGCTGGACCCGAAGGCTTTGCTGGTAGAAGTCATCAAGGAAGCTCTTAAAACAAGTAAGTCTGAGGTGAGTTCAGGTGTATCAGAGGCACAAGCATGCTTTCAGACAACACGTAGGTCCGGAATAGAAATGTTGAATGTCGAATGTCCGGGTAAGGTGGGCACACCAGAATCCCACCCGCCTGGTATGCCAACATGTAAGGGTGCTTTGGCTGAACATGAGGTTTCAGTCTTGAGGGATACCGGTTGTAGCAGTGCGGTTGTAAGATCCGCACTTGTCAATAATGGTCACTTGACCGGGAAAACACAAACTTGTGTACTTATAGATCGTACAGTAAAACAGTTTCCTCTAGCTAAAGTTTATGTAAACATCCCCTACTTTGTTGGTGAAATGGAAGCTTTGTGCATGGATAATCCTGTCTACGATGTGATCATTGGGAATATAAAAGGGGCACGGGAACCACAGTGTCCCGATCCCAGTTGGTCCCATCCTGTGATAGAAACTGCCAGCTCAGTACAAACCAGAGCCATGGTTAAGAAGGTGAGTAAACCAACAAAACCACTGTCTGTACCGAGTCCCATAGCAGAGGTCACTCGTGCAGAATTCCTCGAGGCACAACAGAATGACAAATCATTGTCAATTCTCTGGGACAAGGTTTCTCAAAAGCAAGAAGGTAAGTTCAAGTTTGACACGAAGAATGGGGCCTTGGTTCGTATGAGGCCGGATAAATATGTTCAAAGCAGTTACCACACTCAATTTGTGGTACCAACATGTTTCAGGGCGGACGTGATTAAACTAGCCCATGAAGGCATAATGTCTGGACATCAAGGTATAGGTCGCACTCTTGAGAGAGTAGTTTCCCATTTCCATTGGCCAGGTGTGCAAGCTGATGTAGCACAGTATTGCAAGTCGTGTGATATCTGTCAAAGGACCATCCAGAAAGGTAAGGTGACAAAGGTGCCTCTCGGTAGAATGCCCCTTATTGATCAACACTATCAACGTATAGCCATGGACCTGGTCGGGCCTATCCATCCTGCGTCAGAACGAGGTAACCGTTTCATTCTAACCGTAATGGATTATGCTACCCGTTACCCAGCGGCTATAGCGCTATGGAATGTTGAAGCCGAAACCGTAGCAGAGGCTCTCATTGATATCTATAGTAGATTAGGCATTCCAGCTGAAGTTCTTACAGATATGGGTAGTCAGTTCACATCATCAGTAATGAGAGAGGTAAGTCGTCTGCTTAGTATCAAGCAACTTACTACAACCCCTTACAATCCCAGGTGTAATGGTATGGTTGAAAAATTCAACGATACGTTGAAGAAAATGCTGAAGAGAATGTGTGCAGAAAGGCCACGGGACTGGGACCGGTATCTGGCACCAGTCCTGTTTGCTTACCGTGAGTCCCCGTATGATTCTCTTGGTGGCTTTTCACCATTCGACTTACTTTATGGCAGGCATGTGAGAAGTCCGATGATGGTACTGAAGGAGTTACTGACGAAAGAAGGTACTGAATCAGAGGTTAAAACCACATATCAATATGTTCCAGATCTTAAGCAGAAGCTGAAGGAAACCTGTGATTTGGCTCAACAGATGCAAAGTCAGTCAGCGGAAAGATACAGAGTATACTATAATCGGAGGGCCAAGCCTCGACATTTGCAGGTAGGTGACAAAGTTTTGGTCTTGCTCCCCACAGACAAAAATAAGTTGTTGCTTCAGTGGAAGGGCCCATTTGAAGTACTACACCGGTTCAATGATTGTGACTACAAGATAAAGGTTAACGGTAAGATTAAATCCTTCCACATCAATATGTTAAAGGAGTATATATCCAGAGACAACTCCGAAGTGACTGCAGGTTGTCTGTTTGATCTGTCTTGCTCTACCTATGAGATCAAAGAGCCTATCCTGCGCAGTCCTATGGAAATGCAACAAAAGGTAGGCATTGATGATGGAAAGAGCATTGTTCCATTACCAAGCGTGACCCGCAAACAAGGACCATCCGATGTTCATATCAGTAAGGATCTTTCTTCAGAACAATCCGCTGAGCTTAGAGCCCTTTTAATTAAGTTCGAGAACCATTTTTCGGATGTCCCAAAGCAAACACACATTATAGAATGTGAGTTGCAACTCATCACAGACCAGCCTGTCAGATCCAAACCTTATTCTGTACCCCATGCTTTGAGGGATACAATGAGGGAGGAAATACGTGATATGCTTTCGTTGGGTGTCATAGAAAGGTCAAGCTCAAATTACAGTTCGCCAGTAGTAATGGTAAGAAAAAAAGATTCGTCGTTGCGTTTTTGTGTTGATTTCCGCAAATTAAACCGGCTCATACTTTTTGACCCTGAACCTATGCCTAATCCTGATGACTTATTTGCTGAACTCCACAAAAGCCGATATTTCTCTAAACTAGACCTCACCAAAGGGTACTGGCAGATTCCTATGGCCCCTCAATCGAAGCACCTGACTGCTTTCGTTACGCCTGATGGTCAGTATCAGTTTCGGTTCATGCCATTTGGTCTGGTGGTGGCTGGTGCTGTATTCACCAGGATGATGAGGAAGCTATTTTCCAATGTCAGGGGCGTCTGTTGTTACATAGATGATGTCCTGTGTCATTCTGTTACATGGTCAGAACACATGAGTCTTCTAGAGACTGTTATTAGGATACTCAAGCAGGCTAACTTGGCCGCAAAACCTGCAAAATGTTTCTTTGGATTCTCAGATTTGGAATTTCTAGGACACATGGTTGGCAAAGGTCGACTAGCAACGGATCCCCAGCTCTTGAGTAAGATCCATAGTACAGAACGACCTACTACTAAAAAGGTGAGATCATTTCTAGGACTCTCCGGGTATTACCGGAAATTCATTCCCAATTATGGAGAGGTGGCAGTGCCCCTAACAGATCTGACTCGTAGAGGTCAGAGTAATAAAATCCAGTGGGGTGATGCTCAGGAAAAGTCTTTTCTGACTCTCAAGTCCATGCTGGTGAAACCTCCAATCCTGCAATTACCTGATTTCTCGAAACAGTTTGTTTTGAGAACAGATGCTTCCGACAAAGGGTTGGGATGCATCCTTATGCAGGAGGCTAATGGTCTTTTTTTCCCAGTGGCTTATGGAAGTCGTAAACTTTCCGATGCAGAACAGAATTACTCTGTGATCGAAAGGGAAGCTCTAGCCATCGTGTGGGCCACAGGAAAGTTTGATGTGTATTTGTTCGGCAGACCTTTTGTGATTCAGACCGATCATAAGCCCGTATTATACATAAACCAGTCCAAAACACTTAACAAACGGATTATGAGATGGGCCATGATACTGCAAGAGTATCAGTTTAAGGTGGAAACAGTTCCCGGGAAGGATAACCATGGACCAGATTTCTTGAGCATTGTCCAATTGGTTTAGTTGATGCATCATTGTCGATTTACATATTGTATATATTGTAAAATGCACATATACTTAAAAAGTGGCTTAGTGGTAATAATTGAAATATACGAAACAACCAATCTTGAAATATGTTATAATCTGAATGTTGCATGATATTCGGAATAAGGAGTCCTAACGTAACTGAGGAATCGATAATATTATGAGAAAATGCATTTTTTTTAGGGGGGAGTGATGTCACAGAATTGCCCCTATGACACGTTTAGTATAATAAAGCCAATATTATTATTATTGCCACCCTCCAAAGTGTAAATTCCCCCCCCCCCCCATGGGTTCACCCATATACTGGTAGAAACAACCCCCCCCCCCCCCCCCCCTCAGTCATTTATAACAAACCTGTGCTTTCCTATAGTCCCCACTCGAGTGGGGTTTCTTTCAGTGGTGCACAGTGATCACTGAAGCATAGCAACTCTGTGGTGTTTCTTTAATAAAAGACTTGAACAAGGATAGGGTTACAATAATTTCACAAACTGGTTCTGGGGCTTTTTGGGGAATTCAGGCTGGGGCCAAGTTGGCTCTCAGGGAGAGGAACGGCAGTTGGCATGAGACCCTCGTAGCATGAGGATGTGCTCTGTACACCCACCATGAACTGTACATAATTTGGGGTCTAGAGATGTGTTTTTCAGAGTGGAACAGAACCTGGACACTTGAACTTTCAATAAGGCCAACTCTTACTGGGTTTATTAAGCCTAAGGCCAGCTCATGGGCATAACCGTTTGGTGAGAACCACTTCTTTAACCTACTACTATGAGAATGGAAACACCTACTCAGGAGCGTGTGGTATTCTGTGGGCCAAGTACTAGGGACCAAAAGGACCTCAGGGCTGACTGCCAGTGCCAGGTCTAAGTGTACAGCATAACCGATACAGCATTTTTTTGTGAGTCCCACATTTGTTTCTTGAAAAGTTTCCAGAAACTCCTTCTTTATTGTAGCCCATATATACAGTAATAAAGTAAAAGCTAGGAAGACCAGTATTATCTTGGTATCTTTGTATTACCATTGTTACTCTTTCAACCTGTAAACTGACTAGTTAATGTGTATATAAGCATCTAAGCAATATTATATATATACATCTAATTCGTATCGGTACTGGTATACAGTGTACTGGTATACAGTAAAAGGAGTAACTCTTAAGGTAGCTCAGATTTTTAAAGAAGTCTCATATAAAGTCTCAAGTCTCTTCTCTTTAATCTTTGCAGATTTAACTGGTATCGTGACACATTCAGGACCCTTTTCATTCATTTGCCTTGACGTGTTGTCGCCAAGCCAGAGCCACTGATTTTATGCACCGTTAAGATACTATATAAGTGTATTTTTGTTAATAAATATAATATAAATACTTGCTGACTTGTCTCTGTTTGCATGGAACTGTGCATCCACGTGCTGTATTTGATTATTTGATGATGGAAGAACCTGGGGGCAAGGTACCTTAGGATTGCCTGGGGTTGAAACCTTGACACCTTGGTTGGGATTAGTTTTGGAGTGTCTCTTTATTTGTTTGTCTGTCTGTATGTCACTTTGTCTGTCCGTCTGTCAGGTTTTCGATTCCCTGCTATAACTTTCCTAAATATTATCCGATGTCAGTCAAATTTTAATCAGTGATTGCTCTCATGCCTACCTTAGTTGGGATTGGTCTTGAAGTGTCTGGCTTCTGTCTGTCTGTCTGTCACCTTGTCTGTCTGTCCGTCCGTCAGGTTTTCGTGTCTTTGCCATTACGTTCCTTAATATTATCTGATTTCATTAAAATTTCGCTCTCATGCTTACTTTGGTTGGGATTGGTTTTGGAGTGTCTGGAATCTGTCTGTCACTCTGTCTCTGTCTGTCACTTTATCTGTCAGTCCGTCAGGTTTTCGTTTCCCTGCTATAACTCTCTAAATATTATCCGATGTCATTCAAATTGTGGTCAAGGATTGCTCTTATGCTTACCTTGGTTGGATTTGTTTTGAAGAGTCTGCCTTTGTCCGTCTGTCTGTCACTCTGTCTGTCAGTTTGTCAGGTTTTCGTTTCTGTGGGATAATTTTACTAAATATTATCCGATTTTATTCAAATTTTGGTCAGTGATTGCTCTCATGCATGCCCTTGTTAGTATTTGTTTTGCAGTGTCTAGCTTCTGTCTGTCTGTCTGTCACTCTGTTTTGCCGTCCTTTATAAAGCATGAAAAACATTAAGATTCCAAAGCAGGGGACATTAATTCCACGAATTTGCTTGTTTTGTAAAATTTCAGCTTCAAAACCTTGCTCGAATGGATTTAATTTCCATCATAGTGACTCCTGCTATCGATTTGTTATAAAACGCAAGTGGAGTTGGCAAGCTGCTTTGAACTTCTGCAGACATCTCGGATCTTCTCTGGCAGAGATCCACTCGATTGGAGAGCAGATATATGTAGCAGGGGTCATCAAATCCAACCGGTACCAACGTTCTCCGGGTAGGTGTTTACTGATATATGAAGGCAAGACCGGCTACGTGCTTGAACATTTTTTGTGAATATTAACGCTTAGGGTAATTTTCTTTCTTTACAAGCGTATCTTAAATATCTCAGTAAATATTACATAAGACTGGGGTAAATTCGTTTAATATCAGAATTATAAATATGTATTACCTTACCTTGTTTACATATTTTTCCAACCTTTATCTATGGATTTAAGTCCACTGGGATTGCTTCATTAATCAGATTATATTTATTTTGTTTTAAAATCAAACGGGAAGTATATATTTCAATTGCATGCATTGTCCAGCATTACAGACTGATTTATCTATATCTGAAGCATTAAAAGCTTGGTCCACAAGGTGGAAATTTTATTTTTGCTTCTTTCAGATAGTGTTGGGCAAGATGTTGATTCCTTCTGGATAGGTGGTAGGTTTAAACAATTCTCCTGGATCTGGGAGACTACTGGAGAATTGTTAGATAACACGTTTACTCACTGGCAAGACAAGGAGCCGGATTTGTTTGACTCAGCCTTGTTTCCTTACCTTATGATCATCGCGAGCGGCTCATTTAAATGGTCCAAGAATTACCGAGCAAATGGCAAGGCCTAATTTGTGAGAAACCATCACTGTAGAGTCTGGTTGAAAGTCGAATCCCGATCGAGATGACGCAGTCACTGTGAAGTACAGTCGTATTCATATGATATTCATAATACTTTTACGCGGGTCCCACAACTATTTGTATTATCTTTCGTGTTGGTGGTATTACAGACCACACGGACAGGTATCATCAGGAAACATTTACTCCTCTGTATTGAACTTTGTAAAAAAAAGTACCAAGTTGTGTAAGCTAATTGTTAAGACAGGTTTCGTAAGTCTAAGATCGGTTGTGAAGTACGATTTTATATTTGTGTGAATATAGTTACAAGCATACTTACATTTAGGAATGCGTGATAGACAACTGTACACTCGCATTGCCTTTAACCGGGCAGCGTTCATGAGAATTCAACGTGGCGGGGTTATTTTCTCAGGTGGAACGGTAAATCACTATTAAAGACAATTCAAAAACACACCTCTGAGCACCTGATAAGTTTTATAATCTCCATAGTAAATTAAAAAAAAAAATAACTTGTTAATATGGTGAATAACATAAGGTCATATAGGTTTTAAGGGCAGTCAAAATAAATATATATGTTTCTTGAAACTGGCATGTATTACATTAAGATTCATTTTACTGCAGTTTATATCTTGTTACTTATATATTTAGACGTTTGAAAGTAAAGTATCTGTTCTCAGACTCCCCTGCACATTATTACCTTAATGACTATGGTCACGTGACCACTAGAAGTGCTGCGTTCCCTAGCCTTTTCATCTGCACTTGTGGGTCTTGTTGGTGCATGTTAAGGTTCTCCTGTTACTGTTTCTTCAACGTTGTCATCGCATAACAACATTGTATCACCCTGAAAACATAAACTCCTCATTCTGATGAATTAAACTAACGATGATGCTCTCAGTGAGTAGTTATACAGGGAAACGACTCAACTTGGGTAGTTTCCTACTTGAAAAGACATGAATGTGAGCAGTTTGCAACACATAAGCTACTCGGATCGTGTAAATGTGTATGAGCACACACACAATATATATGTATAATATATATACACACATATATATATATATATTTATATATATATATATATATATATATATATATATCGTACTCATACATAAACAGTCTTTTCCTCGTAGCCGTATATATAAAACCCAGTAAGGGCAAAGGACAGAATGCATTTTACACCTCCTAGCCCGGGTACTTCATGACCCATAACGTTCCAAGCGCAAACGACGAGATGTCATCGGAGGTCAGCAAATGGCCCAAGGACACCTACATCACGGACGGATAAGAATCCCAAAAGTGTAAAAATGATCTACAGAAGAGCGCTGAGTGTTTATCTTTATATAAGAATGCTAGACTCTAGACATCAAATAGAGTAAAGATATAGTCAAGAGCCTTCGAGTCCAAGTTAGAGTCCGTGCAGTATTGGACTCGAGTCCAAATAAGGATTCGACCTCTACATCACTGATATACATGTATATTATTAACAAAAGAAACTTTATTTATAGATGAGGTACTTTCCTTGGGTTTTGGTCAGACCGGACACATTGTACTCGTAAGAACTGAGGCCATTTAAAGCCGGCTATTCATCTACCTTTTCTGTAGAGTGTATGTAGATTGCTTGCTTATTTTGCTAACGTAGTAATGAACGTTATGTAATTCCTATTAAAAATTGTTAAACGTTTCTGTGAGTGATGTATGAGCTTGTTCAACAACAAACTGTTTGTAAATGAGGTACTTGTCAATTTTGACAAACAGAAAACAATGTAACCTAGGGTGGGAGCCTGCATATGTGTGGAAATTGTAATAGTTAACGCCCTTTGTAAAACCCTGGTCCTTTTTAGTGAACGTCAGATGTTCATCTTCAATGTATTACGATAATTTCCACGGGACCCCAACATATTTTAAACACACGGATATGAACAGGCAGCAAGAATTGCTTTGAGTTTTAGTTTAACGAACTGAGGTGTTCATTAAGAAAAGGACAGTTGAACGGTTAAAGTGTTTCATAGCCTTGGGTTAACACCAGGAACTGTACATGAGTGCAACTTTCCGGAAGGTGATTCCTTGAACTCACATTCCCCCCGCGTATGATAAATACACGTAATAATCTGTCGACGCTACAGTTAACCTATCCAAACATGGCTATTTTGTAGCTATCAAGTCAGCATATCGGCTAATTCCTTTTCAGCAAAGGTCGCAGGAAGCGATAGGTTTGCATTCGACTTTTTTAGAAAGCAAGACAAGATATATGTATAACTTCAAATAAATGCCATTCGGACCAAGGACAAGTCCAATACATTTTCATAGGATTTCATGGTGCTTCAGATGGATTATGGAGGGACGCGGATACGGTGTGGTCGCTTACTAGGACGACTTCCTGGTAGTTGGGAAAACCTTCGAATTCTTTTGATGCTCAGGTAACTTTGGTCAAACTTTTATTACAGTTGGGCCTTATAAAACTTGTAGGGCTTTGTACCTGTTTACTGTTTCTTGGTACTGAGAAAAATACACTCACCTGTTAATAAGTCTTATCCAAGGATAAACGGCAGGATAATAATGCATTTTTAAGGATAAAATGTAAAACTGCATTGTGCAACAAATGGTGCATGTTAGAGTGGTTGAGGACACAGTGGAAGGCCTTTCTTCAAACACTGTTAAATAAAATTGCCAAGCGATGGCACAAATCCATGCGGCAGTCCAATGGTGTTGTCTGTACATTTAAACAGGAGGTTAACTGGCAGAGGTTCAGGCAGTGCTGGACAGGGACGTAGCAACGTTTCAAAGAGCAGCATACGCTGGGCCTATAAAAGCCACCTGCCGCAGTCAGTTATGTACATACCTTAGCTCTTGTCATAAGTTGCAATATACACCGGTACCACTGAGTAATAAGACTTTATCACGCTGTATAGCAAACTTTGCACAAAATCACATTTCTAATTCCATAAAACTTTATTTGAACGTAGTATCACAGTTGCATGTCGAAAGTGGCTTTGCAAACCGGTAATGTAGCGACGAGTGGTTAGCCCGTTCTCTCAGGTCAGTAGTGTTTGGCATCAAGCGCATTAAAGATGCATTGGTTGACGTAAACTACCAATCAAAGCAGACATGTTGTAAAGGTTTCCGTCTGTGCAAAGGCTTGAACAGATGGTAGATTCCACTTTTTTATTCTGCGTGTTTGGTGGTCTTTACGGTATGATAAGTAGAAGTAACCTGTTTCCGTCAACAACTAAAAGACGCGTCTTCGATAAATATTGTGTACTAAACTCTCGAGGGCTTGTTATGTATTTCAGTGTATGTTTTTGTAATCAACTGCTTTAATATCGGTTAATTTCTTAATTCGATTTAGGGACACCGTTTCTTCCCCAACTCCCTCCGACACTACACATATCGACAGTCGCCATTCCCTGACGACACTAGTCCACCACTCGTAACGTCATTAATATTATTATACTATATAGAGAAAAGGGGAATTCCATGTGGTAAACCCCATCGCAAGGGTCTATGTGTGTGTGTGTGTAGGAGGGGGGGGGGGTTGAGAGGTGAACTCTCCGTTTCTTCACAAAGCGATTGGAAATTGAACCTTGCCTTTGTGTGTTGATTTTGGTATTTTTGGCACACCTCAAAGTAACCAATCATATTAAAACACCAAAACGTGAATTTTCTTTTAAAATGTTTTTATGTTTACCAAAGAATGGCATGCTGTATAGGATAATCCAATATCAGTCAGTGATATTGGTTAAATTATATAAAGTAAAGCAGAATTTATTTATATGCTGTGCAATTATTTTTTTTTCTGAGAGCAGCAGTAGAAATGTTGTATTTTCTAAATTTCTTAAAGATAAGGTGTGATTCACGAGCTTTTTGTGATATATATATATATATATATATATAATATATATATATATATATATATATTTCTTTTTATATTTATATTTAAGGTAACACCAGCTCTGTTTTTTGCACGGGATTAAAACAGATGTAGGCGAAATTCAATCATTTAAAACAAAGAAAAGAACGGCTATTTATCATCTGTTGTTATTAATAGAAAGGCTTTTAGATGAAAATATAATCCTATAGATTACAACAAAATACACTTCATGCTGTCTGTCATCCATTTTCTAGCACATTTGCAATATCAATGGAAAACAATGGATTTTTGTCATATGGCAAGACGTTTTATGTATTAGAATGCATTTCATCCAGACAAATTAATGCATTTCCATTAGGGACAATACAGGCATTGTAAAATGATAGGCCAAACAATATGTATACATTGCCCATGAATAGAGCTTATTCGCACTTGTACTGGTAAGTGATTCCCATCTTAAGTTATTGATTCCAAATTCATAAACTGACTCCTGAACGAGGGGGGGGGGGGGGCGGTACTCAAATCATTGCGATTCTTTTCCATGCTATAAGAGAAAAGTTTTACATCCTGATCTGTGAACTTGAGTGTTTCTGACATATGCTATGAATGCCTCACAAATATAGCACATATATCATGAAATACAAAGGGGTTCATTGTATTAGTGATATATTGTTTGAATTCGTTGTATAAGACGATATAAGAATGTCGTGTGTATATATATATATATATATATATATATATATATATATATATATATGGAGCACCACAAATAGCTATAGCTTCAGCTGTATGAGGAATATGTTCGTCAGAAGCATGCAAAGATCTCCACAATTCATTATTCCTAGGCAGAAAAGATTCACTTGCCTCTTGCAAATTGTCTTCAAGTTCTTTTTCGACAACTGCCTATGCTACATTTGCTTTACTTCCATGGTTGCGCATGTTTGGATGTCACGTTTTCTGATTTGTCAGAATTACACTTCATTACACCGTTATACACCATATCTTAAATCTTATCCATGACAGAAGGTGTAACTGAGTCAAATGACCTATTGTATAAACAACGTGATGAAATGCTGACCAGTTCTGAATCAAAATATGTCATGCGTCCAACTTGCAGCACGATTCACAAACATACAGATATATGAAATTCAGGTTTTAGGAAAATGTTATTAAGCAAACTAATATATATATATATATAATTTTTTTCTTGCGAAAATGAAATTCCAGATTGATTGCTATAGTAAGTAATAATAAACTCATTAATTATGCACCTAATACGCAAATATTGGAAATTAAAGAAGCTGGAGCCTCTTCGGACAAACCCGGAGCATATAAATGTTGAAAATCACGGCAATCCGTACGATGGTTTCAGAGGTGATACGGAAAATTACAAAAATCGCCTTTCGCTGTTAATATATAGATTATACCTACATTCAACCCTATCTGAAGCTAAAAATATTTTGTTTTACAACTGTCATTTAAAGAATGACATAATCTGATTTTTTTTGCGTATTCCTCTCCTTTTTGCTATAAACAAGTAAAGACTCCGCTTGGCTGCTATTTCCTCATTAAAGACTGAATATGAAATTAATATTTGTATAATGTCGCATTCACACCCTACATTTTTTCAAACTGTAAATACTGATTTGTTCATAAATAGTTTTAAATTGATGTAAGGTTCTGAAGCAAGGCCATGTTCTATTAATCATATATATTTTTATGTCCCCACAGCTCAAAATCCTATAGTCAGGCGCCAATAAAACACAACGAATTTAGAATGAAAAAAAAAACTTTCAATAAATTTTGACCACCATGACAGAAGCGGGCACGTATCTTAAGAATAACGAATTAAAGGAAGAATGAATAAGGTATTCAATTTGTCTTCGATGTGCTGATTCTAAAACAACGTCAAAGGAAGAAATGATAGTTACAGCCTGACAATTAAGTGTTAAACAGCATTGATTGTTATATGCGAGCGGGAGAGTTAACTGACAAGTCATTAATTTTCCAATAACCAAGACGTTCCGATGATCATATTCTTGATTCAGTGTATGGTTTTACGTCAGGTAGTTGGTAGCTTGGATGTACATTATTTGAAACATTTGACGTGTTAAACTGTTAATTAATCATTTTTTAATTATCCTCAGTATTAATCTGATTACGATATTTCATGATTAGAATCTTATACTGATGAGATATAATGCCAAGTGTAACCGAATGCTTTCACAAATGACAGTGAATCTGTAAACAGCAAGAGGCAATCTGTTCTTAAGTTTTCTTGGAATTTCAATTTCGTTCTGATAACGGGACAGTTTGTGATCAAATTTGATTTGCTTAGGATGGCGCGTACGCTTTCCACATTCAAACGTAACATACCATTATCAGGTACAAAAAGTACAAATGAAGGGGTGTTTGCATTGACATTTGTATCTAATTTTTGAGCACCGTACTTCCTTTCGGCCATCTTTGTTTAGATTTATGGGGAACAGGTCCGTGATAAAAAAGCTAATAATATCATGGATTTTCCTCATTTCATTTCCACAAAAAAGCAAGTTGTCATGACATTTATAAATATTTAATATACAATCGAAGTACTATTAATAATCATTGAGAAAACAGCCATTGATAGGTAGAAGCATTCTTTTAAAGTCCGATGAGATAATGTCATGAGTATGAATGAATCATTTTAATGTAACTAAATAAACTGAATGTATATGAGAGTAATGTTAACAACAATTATTAATTGATATATAAAATAATAATGACAGTGCCTAGATTGTTAACTATACAAAAACTGCTTAAGGCTCATTGTACCAATGAAAAGCAGTCTATGCAGAATACCTCGTAATCCTACCAGTATGGTACAGAAACGCGTACACCAAAGACACGTTTAAAAAAATATTGTGAGAATATATGTAAACGACAAACCGATCCAGGCTGTGGGGGAACAAGAAATTGAGGAGGCGTTTGCATTATTTTGAATGGATAACGTGTACATCAATCTCCTACACTGATGAATTGATGTCCTTCAAAGGCTGGTGATTATGACACATATAATTTCTCACACCGAATTTTAACTGACAGGAACATGGTGCAAAATATTTACGATTTTTTTACTGTCAAATATCAAGAAACAACATATTTATCTATTTACTGTCGCTATTATATATTTTCTATTTCATAATCAGCCTTCACAGAATAATAGTTTTAGAATTGTAATATTAGTTTTAAGTATCAAATTTTAATTTTCACATAGAAACTTGTTTTTTTTCCGATATATGTTTCAATTTAACACCATTCACGAAGATGATTGTCGCAATGTGTGTGTATATATATATATATATATATATATATATATATATGTATATAGTCACGGATAGCCCCATTTAGATCATCTTCGGCCTTAGGTTCTTTTAACGTTGGAGCATAAGACAAACCCGATCAACCTTTGAATAGACCCGCTTATACCAACAGAACTATATGAGGAAAGCCCAATAGAGAACTCTAAGGACCCTGGCAAGTACGACTCAACATACCGGTGCAAGATTATTATAATAAATGCATTTCGAAGTATTCCCAATACTTGTGTCACAAACCTTTATTTAGATTTATTTAATAAAACTATATTTATATATATATATATATATATATATATATATATAGAGAGAGAGAGAGAGAGAGAGAGAGAGAAAATGTATATAAAAACAAGTGGTACAGCCGTGTTAGTCCGTAGTATTAGCGATGGTAAAGATAAAGAGTCACTCCTTGCTTTACTTACTTGTGTTAATAAACAAGTTAGTCTATCTAAAAGGCGTCACTCTTTGTCTTTCCCTTCGCTCTGCCAAAATGTAAGGTTACTAAAGTGCCAATGGGTAAGGAACCCTTGATACAGGAAGCTTTTCATCGCGTGGCTATGGATGTCATTGGTCCGTTTTTTTCCAGCCTCATAGGTAAACGTTTCATTTTAAATATCACGGGTTTTGCCACTCGATATCCTGAGGCCATTGCTTTGCGAAATATTGATTTTGAAGACAAAGTATGTTAGGTGTTCCTAATGAAGTCCTAACTGATATGGGAAGTCAGTTTACGTCAGTGGTCATGCTCGAGATAAGTAGGCTGTTAAGTATTAAACAGCTAACAATAAGTCCCTACAATCCTCGCTGGAATTGAATGATAGAGAAATTCAATGGGAATTTCAAGTTGCTGTTGAGAGGGGTTTGTTGAACAACCTCATGATTGGGATGGTTACTTAGCTCCCCTGCTGTTCGCCACCAAGTTGCTGTTGAGAGGGGTTTGTTGAACAACCACATGATTGGGATGGTTACTTAGCTCCCCTGCTGTTCGCTTATCAAGTTGCTGTTGAGAGGGGTTTGTTGAACAACCACATGATTGGGATGGTTACTTAGCTCCCCTGCTGTTCGCTTATCAAGAAGCGAAAAACTGTTCACGTCAACCTAAAAAAAATGTATTCCCCAGTCAGTCAGTAAGCCTGACCAGCTAGGTGGCTGCATATTCGACTTGTCCTGTCCGGTCAATGATCGATGTGAGAACACATTAGCTAGTAGTGGCTCAAACCATTGGGGAATAAATGATAGTAGAGCTGTTGTTTCAATGCACAAAGCGTTGTTCTCAAGGTCCAGCTGATGTGAATCTTTGTGATCAGCTTTCAGTGCAGCAGATATTGGATTTGAAAGACTTGATAAACCGACATGACTTTGTACTGACGGTTGCCCGAAATAAAGCCCATGTTATCGAGTGTGATTTTCATATAACATCCGATCAACATGTCAGTACCCGGTACCCTATGCCTTGAAGGACGTAATGATGAGCAAGATAAATATCTCTTGGGATCATTGAAAAATATAGTTCAAAATTTGCATCCCCAGTGATAATGAACCTATGCCACAACTAGAAAGCATCTTTGCAGAATTACAGAACAGCTCCTCATAGAATTTGTTTCCCTAGACGGCCAATACCAGTTCAATTTCAAACCTTTTGGCTTGGTGTTAGCAAGTGCCCAGTTCACATGCACCATGCGAAAGCTATTTGCCGATGTCGAAGGTGTCATATGCTATATTGACGACGTTCTCTGCCACAGTATTAACTGGTCTGACCATTTAATGCTACTGGAGAAAGTGTTTCAGATTCTCTACAGAGCCAATCTAGCTGCAAATCGGTCTTAGTGGGCTTACCTTATTCAGGGTTCCTTGGACATACGTTCGGTAGGGTTCAAATTGCCACAGAAACGGTAATTTTAACAAAATAAGCAATAATCAAAGACCAACCACCAAAAAGCAGACCCTGCCATTCCTCGGCCTTAGGGGGCATTATAGAAAATTCATCTCCAATTGCGCCGAAGTTGCGAAACCATTGACTAACCTCAAAGAAAACGAAAGGGGCAAAGTAACAAAGTCAAATAAAGAGAAGCGAACAACCTATATTTCAACTGCTCGACATAACCCAGGGGTACATCCTGAGGACAGACGCATTAGATAAGGGTATTGAGGCTTTTTTGATGCAAGACAGCATGATATACGTCATCCAGTAACTTATGCAAGTCGTAAGCGAACAGACAGCTAGCAAACCTAAATTGTCATTTAGGAGGAATCCTTGTCAATAGTCTGGTCATTTACTAAGTTTGAAGTGTATCTATTCGGTAAAGAATTTGTAATCCAAAATGACCGAAAGCCACTTGTATATATAGAAAGGACCAATTGTCTAAATAAGGGTACCATGCGCTGGCCCATGTTCTTGCAAGAGTTCAGGTTGGAGGCCGTTCAAGGCAAAAATAACGGCGGTCCGAATTTCAAAAGTAAGGTACAAGCGATAGGAGGGGGATCCGTAAAATATATGGCTATTTGCTTTATCACATATATTGTCGTTCTTAAAGTCTTAAAATATTGTTTGGGTATAAAAATACGTTTGTTTTGTTTAATGTTGGAGCAATGTCACAGATTCACCAGGATTTCTTATTTTGTTATTAAGTTTTAGATGTCAAATTCAATCATTTTGTGTTCATACCCTAGGGATCTGTGAACGATTTGCACTCTGTTAACGGGGATTTAGATATATTGTTCTTGCTAGGGTGTTTTGCGAAGGTCCAGTCTGAACCCAACGCGCATACATTTCATGGAACAAGTGAACCATGCAGTGTTTTGGGGTCGTGAAGCGCCATATGGTCGGTAACGATGCCGATATTTTAAAAGAAGCTACAGTAAAGTTTGGCCAATAAGTGCCCAGTAGCGAATTCTGAACTGAAAGGATCTGAACAGAAAATTCAGTTGGCAGAATGATTTCATAACAGGACATTTTGATACCCCCCCCCCCCCCCCGAAAGCCCTGGAGTCATGTCATTGAAGGCCAACCCATCAACATTTTTGCTGTTTGAACATATTTGTTGCTGATATCATCCGCACACGTATCCATGTATATATTAATTGTAAATTGTCGGGCCTAGGGACATGGTGTAGAAGACGAGCCATGGAGACGTGATGCGGTAGACTGGCTGGTATACCGAAACTAATACCACGAGTCAAGAACTGTACTAACCTGGCAGTCGAAGGACAACCAAGCAGGAAGCTGCAAGCTACATAAAAGGACATTTGGATATAGAGGCCTCCGAGCCGTGGAGTCGTATTATTGAAGGCCAACTCATGAAAATTTTTGCTGAATGGACAGTTATTGTTGCTGATTTCGGCTGCTCACGTACTCATGTATATTGTGTAATTTGTCGGGCCAGGAAACATGGTTTAGAAGAAGAGCCGTCTGAAGTACAGCCATGAAGACGTGATGCGGAAGTCTCCAAATAACTAGCTGGTACACCGAAACTACTACCACAAGTCCAGAACTGTATTACCGAGGCGGTCGGGGGACAACCCAGTGTTACCTACCTGTGAGGAGAAATAATCACCGAGCCATATTGTAAACGTGCACGGTGAGCCTGAGATTTATTCCTATTGGATTAAATTTGCCTTAACCTTTATAAATGTCAAAAATATACTATAGGCCTACCACTTTGCTGTTTTATTCTAGTATCATTTAAAGAAATATCAGGTTAGGGATACTATTATCTATTTATATTTATACTGTCTTCGACAGTACTTTTTAACCATAACTTCATGAAGTGGTCAATTCGATCCTGCGGGAAAATGTCCTGTAGATTAAAGGATTATCTCATGTGTGTGGAATCTTCTCTTATTCACTAACAACCCAGTTAAGATCAAACAATTAAACAAGTAAAAAATTATTTATTTAAATAAAGAACTGGATCGGTCCGTTCTAACCTGTGACGTCCTGTGATTGTTCAGGCTGAAGAGGAGGGGGAACATACTGTTGAAGAAAGGTGAAAAAACTATAAGTTGACCAAATTTTTATATATTGGATATATATTTTAAATATATGTTTTGAAGCTTAAATGAACTGTGTTATCTCTTTTATGCAAATGCTTTTGTCTATGCTGAACGAGGCTGGGCAGGGTCAGAAAGTTGACTGACGTATATATGTATATATTATATATATATATATATATATATATATATATATATATATATATATATATATACATATATATATATATATATAATTTCCATGGTTCACGTAACATGAATTCAATAAATTCACTGATGATTGTGTGCTTATGTTACATCCGATGATCATATTTAAAGGCAAGTGCAAGCTCCAGTCAAACACACCTAAAAGATATGTTGTCAAGGATTGGCAAGTTTTTTCCCAGAATGGTAAATACCAGTGTGTATATACACAGTGATAGGAAAACATCACATTTATACAAATGTAAGTCTTAAACATGACCTTAAAAAGTCAGTTCCTGTCTCAAGTCCATTAGTCGGTTTCGCAGTTTGGACTGCGCTTGCCCAAAGTTTGAAACACATCGTTCAATTGATGCTGTGCCGGAAGGCAGTTGAGGAAGACTGATTGCAAACTCACTAAGCTCCTGGGGAACAACAGACTTCATGTTCCTGAGGCAGCGCCACCAAGATGCGTCTGTTATGGGTGAAACACAATGTGTCTGTGAAGAGTGACACAGAGGGTCTGGCTGGTACAGCTCGAGCACATTCGTTACTGTCTATTGTTACTCTGGAGATTGCCTCTGGCCCTGATACTTGAGGTGCCGAAGATTAGCAAGGAAGTGACAGGGTGTCATGGCTTGGATAAATCTTGAATTGATCTTGGTTATGTGGTGTTGCAAATCATGATTATCCAGAAGTCAGGTTTCACAAGCATCTGCAATACTATCACGATCAGACTGCATGAAGTCCAGTGCTTTTGATATGGGCTGGAGTTAGCTGCGCAGATTGTTATGCTTAGTTGCACATGCTCACATTGTTTACTAGGCTGCGTATGTGAGTATCAGTTGCTTCATATTTTGGTGCAAATATCAACACTAGGTAAGATTTGTTAGTCGGGTATAAGTTGATGCAGTTTAGTTGATTGTTCCATCTGGTAGCATAGGCTTCACAGATCCTTTGTGATCCGAAAGCAGGGCATTGGGGATGTGATGATTGCAAAAAAAAAACCTTTTTTATTTCCACAATCTGGTTAATGTCTTGAGGGAGGGTTATATCCTGGCTTAAAAGGTTCAACTAGTGTGAGGGGTATCCGTACATTGTGGGAGATGAGTCGTCCTCTTTAAGTTCATTTCGCAAGGCTTCCGTCTCTTTTTTCATTGTCTGTTGGAACAGCAACTACCTTGAACCCGAACTTTGACTGGCCAAGTTCTGTTGTATCTTAGGCCAGTAAAGCACAGTACGAAGCAGTCTTCTTATTTGGGACTGTATCCGAAGTACAAAAGAAATGTTTTCTCTCCCGTGTGTTAACAACAATGACAGGGGCGTTATGCACATAACTCCATCAGTGCTGAATTAGGGCGACTTCCTAGCCCTTCAACTGTGTATCTGTTTAGTCATTGATTTCTTGGAAGATAGAATCAAGTAGGTGAGCCCTATGTCCCCTAAGGTCAAGTCGGCTAGCTAGAGTGAATCCTGGCCACATAAGATTGAGGAGCTTTCGGAACTCTAGCTGCTCCATCACAGCATATATATGTATGTATATATACTGCAAGTGAACCACTTTTCTGTGTATACCCTTTCCATCTGTAAAACAATGAACCAGCATGGCTATTCATATATATATATATATATATATATATATATATATATATATATATATATATATATAACAACCTGTTGTCTACAATACACTCTTCCGTAGAAAGGCATTCAGTTTAATAAAACAACGGCGTTATTACAGGAAAATATGAAGTAAAAAAGAGACATTAGAACAAAAGATTTACTAGAAGGTACGATATATTAAAATGACATTGCAATGCTTGCACATGATGTCGCCAATCAACCGGGTAGTCTAGGTATTACATCCGTGCATGCCTCAGGGCGTTTCAAAATGTTCTATATTGTCATGTACAAATCCAAATGCTTTATACAGAATATTGTGCTTTGATTAGCAGTCAGTTTTTCCCCCTTTTTTTACAAGACAGGCATCATACTTACGTCTACCGATTGTACCGATGCTTCAGGCCGACAAAAGGTCGGCCTCAGCAAACGATTAATCGGAGGGCGGCTTTAGACTTAACTTGACGTTACGGTATTTTCTACCAGTTGACACAGAGATCTGGCGAAATGTATATTGCCTTTCTGTTCACAAGCAACCACGGATTAAGTTGCTGATAGCCAAGTCGTAGGGACTGAAAATGTTAACGTTTATCACTGAGGCGGGATTTAAGGTTGGCATGTAGATTAACTTGTATTCTTTGTGTTAACTCCTTATTTGTTCGATAAATTTTAAGAATATAGCTATAGCTATATTTATTTCGTATAGCGCCATTTTCACACGTATGTTTCAAATGCGCTTTGCAACTAAAACATCATTCTTAAAAATAGAACCACATATTTACTAAATTATCAATGACACTAAAAAGTTAAAATAGTTATATCAGTAAAAATATAAAAATATTTAGGTATAGTATTATAGAATAGAATATAATCTGTTTATAGGCAATGGGATTCATGGAAATTGTAGTCAAGTTTTCGGTATGACTTAGGTCACGACTCGGGTTATATCAGTATAGTATGAAAGACCTACTGAGTCGTGTAATCAACGCATATGGAGAGGGTAAATTCATCGTGGTTATAAACAAGTGACTCATTGGTCATGGCGCTCAGTTAACTAGCTTGAAAGGATAGCCTTTTATTCACAACAGGAATTGTATCATCTCAAAACCAAACTGAGAATGACTTCAGATGTGGTTTTCACGTTTTACCTTCTGAAACCAAAGTTGACAGGGTTCTTCCAAACGTGATGGGATCGATACACATATTGTGAAGACTGAATCCGATCATGAATGGTCAATACAAATGATAAAACAGAAGAATAAGAAATTTGAAGAAGTGGCCTAAAGAACTGGACCCTCTGATATCATAGTTGAAATGGTTCCTGATGGGCCACACAAATGAGAATACTAAATCAAGGCGATAAAGGTTGTAGAAAACAGGGATAATATGGTTGAAAAAGACTAGTTGAAACGACTTGTGTGTCGAATTTGAAGGACACATGCGTAATACTTCAAAAGTTATTGCTGCACAAAAATGTTAATAAAGTATAATTCGGCTGATTCGACCTTCAAGATAAATGCCATAGACACAAGTTTTCAATTATCTTGGTCTATGAAAACTGAGGTGAAAATATGCAATGCTTCAAAAGTTATCGGTTTCACAGCAACTTTACATTTTGGCTATCTTAACTTTGTCGATCGGGATCAAGGTCTGTAGTGTCTGACGTTGACAAAGAAGATTATGGAAAAAAATTTTGTATCAAAATTCGAAAGAAATCGTCAGTACTTTGAAAGTTATAGGTGTCACAAATTTCTAGATTTCCACTTATTTGACTTTGAATGTCACAATTTTTTTAAACTTCTCCGAGAATTTAGCAGAAACAACTGATGTGTCAATGCCGAAGAAAATGTATGCGGTACTCCAAACGTTAAACTGGTCATTATATCCTAAAGTACCGCAGGTTTTAACTTGAGGATCACTGGTCAATGGTTTTCGAAATCAACGAGTGGAAACAACTGCTGTATCAAAAACGGAAAAAAAAAATTCCAATGCATCCGACATTATGGGGGTCACAATAATCCTAGAATTCCACAGAATTGACATTAACACTCAACTCCAATGAGATTTTGGTAGAAAATATTTGTTTAGATTTCAGGGGAAAAAATATGCAGCACTTTGTAGGTTTTCGCGTTCGCAAGAAATCAAACAGAAATAAAGTCTGTAAACGACAATGACAGACGAGAGAAAGGTTGAAGACATAATTTAAGAGTCTAAAACATATAGAGAAAAATGCGTCTAATTAGAAATCATACTGGTGGCGCCTCCAGTCTTCAGGGACATAAAAAAACTAGTTTTGATCAATGAAAGCACCAAGCTGAAGGACACTAAATGAACCACAGCTGAAATAAAAAAAGAGTTTGCTTTTTTTTCTAATTTGGGAGTTTCAAAACTGAAGAGAAAATGCCAAAAATACTAGTAGACAAATTGGCACAACGTATCTTCAGAAACTGATAAAAATATTCATGATAAATATATGTGCAATGTTTCAAGACACTAGATGAAACCACAGCTGAGAAACTGACCCAACTGACGTTATTTGACGGTCCCGAAATGGAGATAGAGAGAACCGCGTTAAAAAATTCTGATGGCGCCACCTGTTTTTGCAGTTGATAAAACTGTCCATGGCCAATGAGCAAAGCAAGAATAATGCCAGTAAATATTGAGATACTGGACCTTATGTATAAAAAAAAACTATCCTTGAGTACAGGGGGGGGGGAATGGGGCGTTGGTTTGAAGGATTCCTGGAAGATGGGGGGTGGGGGGGAGGGGGGGTAACAATTGCATGATGTTTAGATTAATTTACTGTAATTCATTTATATTTGTATTATTGTGGTTTCCCATCAGATCACCGTTTGGATATATAAATTTATAAAGCAGCCTCGCCGCGAAGCGAAGCCTTTTGACCTGTCTTACTTCATGTTTACCCTTTTTTCAATTAATCCGTGCGCAGTGTTAATATTGCATAAAAGATAGACAAAGCAGGTTAATAATACCAATACTGATAATATTTGCAATTTTCCATCTGTCATTGACAAAAATGAACATAGAGAAATGTGGGCAAATAAACAAATCAGTAGGAACCTATAATGCCCCCTCCCTTTGTTAACATACTTAACATAACGTGTTTTAGTAAATTTATTTACATATAAGTTTTATTAATTTTTTTGTGTCATCAAAAGATGACACAGATTTTACTTTGAGCTCACGTGGTCCTATTTCTTTACGTGACCGGATGGTCTTAAAACATGTTAATTTTTGTGTACGTTTAGTATAATTCCAAACAAAATATTTAAAAAAACTGTGACCAGTCAAATAAGTTGTCCAATTGCTTGTTTGGGATTGGCTTCACTGCATTCGAACCAGTGGCGTGAGAAAATAAGACACAGAATCCCTGAATTATTTGGCCTTGATTGAAATCTCAGTAAAAAAACACACAGGTTTCAAATAAGAATTAGTTTTAAAATTGTATAAAAGAAGCCCGGAGCTTTTGCGAATGTTTTATAGGAAAATAAATACAGCCACGTTTCCTTTAACCGATTGCTTGGTCGGTTGATTCCAGCATACGGTATCAAATGGGCACTGGGAAGCGGCCCCAAGTGGTTGCTATTAACAACAAGGGTGAGGCAAGGTGAATAAATAGGACGCCGCTCTGGGCACTGTGGAGTGGTTCAGCATGTTGCCGTTGTCCCAGAACCATGCCACATCTCATCCGGTCACACTACATGCATTGTACAAATAAAAATAAACTCAAGCTATAAAGGCTGTCCTGGTTCTGAAGTATGTACATATACATTGTCAATGATGATAATTATGTGATACTTGCGTTGATTGCATAACACGAAGTACTGATCACTCGCAGGCACTTGACATAACTAGACGGGGTGGGGGGGGGGGGATATAATTCGCACTGGATGACCCCCCCCCCCCCCACACCAACGTCATTTTACCATACCATGTCCTCATTTTGATATGCCGATATACGCTCAAGAACGCCTATTATATGACTTAACAAACATTTCGTATCGTCCTGCTTCAACCAAGTCCTACCCATCAAAGGAAAATTAAAATATTAAAAATGACATACTGAAACAAGTGGTCACGCTAAGACTTCATGTTGAATGAAGATTAATATTCGTAGGCCTATATTAAAAACACTGGGTCCAGCAATATGTAATCAGTATCGTAGCCTCAGAGACACCCCCCCCCCCCTCCTCGAGAGATATATATATATATATATATATATATATATATATATATATATATATATATTCACTCAGGAAAAGCATTAAAGCATTTACTGCACCCTCACCCCCCACCTCCAGGATGATTATTCCAAGCAGTTATAGGCATACCATACGCTGTATCGATGCCAGTATATTTGCTTATATCACCACAACAATGCAGACCGGGCCCTGAGAATACAGGATTTATGAGCAGTAAACATAGGCCTACTTCAGTGGAAATGCACGTGGATAGTACCACGTGGAAATGGCCATGTCATTGCAATCAACGATTGTGTAATCGCAAGTATCGAAAACGTACATGTTCATTGGAACACTTTATGATTGAGACCATATTTTTTAGCTTGAGTCTATATTTATTGGCACAATCTCCACCAATAGTGCGACCGGGCTGACTCACCTTTAGATGCACCAGAGTGACTACGCTGTGCGTAACGTCCTATATATTGACACCTCGCGAGCCACCGGCCCCAATTGTCAATAGCAACCACTTGCGGGACGCCACAGGGTTACAATCTGCATGCAGTATTCTGATTTCAAGGGAACAGATGGAAGGTTTAAGGTAAAATCTCTATGATTTCTTCAATGTCATAAAATCTTGGTAAAAGTTTACTTTAAATAAATTCGATTTACTTAAATGCATGCCTTAATTGATACCGAGGCCAAATATTAACCTAGCCTACTCAGGCCAAAAAGCCTATGTTTACAAAGAGCAGTAAGTGTGCCTTGGCTGGCACATATCTTCCCCTATAGATTTGAATGTCAACGATATTCCCCATTTGTGTACTACACAGCGAGAGCTTCATTCACGCAGTGCCGAAACCAGGGTCGGATATAAAACAATGTGGGATACAATAGGCGTTGCTCCCCCCCCCCCCCCCCCCCCCCCCCCCCCGGCCGGCATATTCAGACTTCGGTTAGTTGCTCATGGAAAATTGTGAATTTTATATCGGCCATGAATTGTTTATGCATTGTAAACATGGTGCACGGAATAATTAAAAAAGGGTAAATACGAAGCTGTGAGAAAATTATATATATATATATATATATTAATATATAGCCTATGTATATGTAAACAAAATCTGGCCACGCATAACTAACGCAATGAACATGTAACAAATTGTAGACATGCTAACAAATTCCTTTTTAAAAAAATAACTCAACATAAAGAGTAATCCAGATCAGGCACGTTGAACAGGTAATAAGCACAACACGCTTCAGTGAACAACCAGGTGATCAATGTACAACCCCTCCAGTCATGGGCTACCGTTCTGAAGAGTGCCGTACAACGGTACGAAACTAATAAGTAGATACGAAGCTTATGTAATCGTTTCATTCCTTACAAATAGTATATATATATATATATATATATATATATATATATATATATATATAAGCTGTTCTCAAATGCGATACTTAAACCATCGATATGAAAAAGAACCAACAACGTAGGCCGTACATCAATTCTCCAGCGCTGATACTGTGCGTACCTATAAGCCCCCTCCCCAAAATCCCTCATTCAGTTCTGGATTCTCTGTAGCCTGGTAATAAAAAGGTCAGTTATAAATAAAACCAACACTCCAGTGCAATGCTACACTAAGGGAAGGAGCGGGATAAATAGGTAAGTTAAAAGTAACGGTAGAAACGGCTTCAATAGTATTTGTGCTTATCGTAGGCCCTGCATGCACTGAAAGCGCAGGCTTAAAAAAATATATCATCACAGCAACAGACTTGCTTGCTCCCCGTTTACAATGACCAAAACCCTTTCAAAGAGCCATGGTGTCACGACTTAGGATTAGTCTTCCAAAGATGATCCGTTTTTATACCTTCAGCATATAAACTGAGGTTGCATGGCTTTATATCCGCGAAGGTGAAATTTCACGATATCTTTATTTTGAATTTTTCATGTTTCATGTTCGCGATTGCACCAGAACCTATACAATCTTAGTCCAGCAGTATTTGTATTGGTTTTGGTAAATTTAGAATACATCATACAATACTTCTGGTTCAGTCAATCACTTTTGATCTGTGTCATAGTTGATATATCTCATGTGATTACCACGTGTTTTACAATAATTTGTGCTTGTATATGCATGGGACAGTTTCCATACCATGTACCGGGTTTATTGATAATTATCTTGTTTCCAGAGCGCAGATATATAACCTGTTTTTGCAGATGCATCGCTCCTCATATTCATCTTAGTTGATGAGGCATTTATTCCCGAGGTTTTCATGTTCGCGATTATTTCACATTCGCGAATATCGCGAAATTAAATCCCTCGCGAATAAATAGGCAACCACAGTGTGTCATATAATATGTGTATACCTATAATGATTTTGAAACTTATTCCTACGACTAATATATATATATATATATATAATATATATATATATATATATATATATATATATTGGTGTGTATGTTGGGGGGGGGGGGCCTTAAAAGTCTCCATTACATAAACCAATCTAATACTTATAAAGATAATTTAGTACACTTTTGTCCTCAGTGTTCTCTGAAACCGCGTTCTGTATGACACTGTTTTAAACCTTATTTTAAAGGTTACTTTTTTTTCACAGTGACCTTGGCTGTCGTTGCGATATGAGAATTAATAATTTTTTTTATGTAGGCCTACACATCATTTTGAGTGATTTTTTGCGTAGTTTTGAAATTGCGAGGAAGCTACTTCCGAAAACAGCCGAACTATCTTCGGCAGAGGCCGGAAATTCGCCGTGCTGGGTTCATGATCATCCCAACACAAGCGGGTGTATGACACAATCGCAGGATTAAGGTCTGTTGTGCATATAAATAACCCCTGCTGTCAGTGACGGATTTAAGCATGTTTGGCCTGACTATGAAAAATGTGTCAAGCATTAGGAAAAGGAGGCGCGAAACCAGGAGAATTAATGTAAAAGTCTAATAAATGGTCAAAAAAAATCTTGAAGGGGGGGGGGGGGGTTCCAAGGCATCAAATTGGACTGGAATCCTGGAAACCCTTTGGGGTGGTTGAAATGGGGGGGGGGGGGGGGGGGGGGGGGGGGATCCCGGCCACCGTATGCGAAAATATACCGCGCCTTATTTTATACATCCCCCCCCCCCCCCAAAAAAAAAAAGGCCCGGTAAGATCTAGTATCAGCTAGTATATATAATGTTTCTTCCATGTAGTATAAATGACAGAAATAAAAAAAATAAACATATACTACTGTATATATAGAAGTATAAATGCTTCTGCCAGTCAATCACAATGTATGTACAGATTATACAGGACATAGGCTAGGGCTTTGCAAGCTCGATTATTATTAAAGGACCCTGACCGACCTACAGCGATATTTTATGGCTGTGTCCGAGAATTTAGAATGATATGGAAAGAAGATCTGGGATGGATTCAGTGAGTGGTGTGTTTACGGCCCATTTATGACATGAAACTGGGTCAAGGCATTCTAGTCACAGGGGAACTACTATCAACACAAAGTGGATGATATATGATATCTGGCTACAGAATGTACCTCTTGACCATGGTTGGCATGGATAACGCTATGTAGATTTGAGATTTGTAGATTTGATCTAGTGAAAAAAAAAGAAAAAAAAAGTAGCCACATGTCATCGTGAGCGCAGCTTACAGTCGTTATGCGACAACCTGCTTACATTTCAAGCTGAGGATTGACTCATTAAGACTAAAAGAGTTTCATTCTTTATCATATTAGGGACACACATTTTATTTGGTCAACTTTCTTAGCGCCCCCCCCCCCCCACACACACACACATATACACACGAGTGCAAGTCCATCGACTGTAAATTTGCATATTTGCGGTTGATTTAAAATTAAATTTGACCCATAGCTGCGCTTAATGGTAGTTACAGACCGGGCTTAAAGTTAGGTGACAAGTATGGACGTGATATTTATTATTGACCTTCACCTAATTTCTAAGGTCATATACCCCATTGATTATTCCTCTTAATCTCTAGCCGCTGTCTGTGTGAGAGCGGGATCTCCACGCCTGGACATCACCTCATTTTTAAGCTACATAATGGACTCCCACAATTCCTGCTCACTTGCAGGTGACCGGAAGGAGAAGGGTGGGGCAGCGGATCACTAGTCGATTGCACACATTTAGTTCACCTGTTTAAAGACCTGAGGGGAGGCAAGAAACGGTATACAATATATTGTTCTGCCATATATACGGCGTTACACAGTGTACTTTTATAAATTTGGATATTTTACCTACATCGTCAGGCGGAGGTGTCATGATTATCCCTTGCCTGGACTGTCTGTTAGCAATTTTATGCTGAGTGCTACCCAAGAAACAGCCCTTTGAATTTAAGAGGCAGTATCGGTCACAATAATATATTGTTAATTGAAGAGAATGTAGACCATTCTGACATAGGGCGATTCGTTAGTACCTCGAAGAACTGTAAAAAA